>BSBM01000348.1:12997500-18252500 GCA_027924585.1 Larix kaempferi | reverse complement strand
CATGGGAGAACAGATGGAGTAATATTCTAAATTTGCAAGCTTCGGGTTAGATGAAATGCTTAGTGGAATAAGAGGCAATATGATTTGAAGAAGTGTGTGAGGTTGCAAGACATGCAAAAGAACAAGGAGCAGGCGTGCATATATAAGGATACTTTTTGATAAATCCACAAGGAGCATGTGGAAAAGTATATGTGTAGAATTAGTACAGTAAGAAGAACTATACCTGTAAGCAGAATTGTACCAGAGCACATGTCAAAGAGCGTGCATTAGGAAAGCAGAGCGTAGAACATTGTGTGCGCAAATCTGAATTCAGTGTGACAAAGGTACAACAAAATTTATATCTTCGGTTGGTTGGATAGGGAAAGGAAATAAGATTTCAATATCCACTTAGGTTCATTCCCAAACACTGCAATTTGGTGCTTGTGCAAAGGATTGGTGTCCTCACAGGTTGTAGCATGAATCAACAAGTTGGTGCTTGCGTGGAGGATTAGTGTCTCCGATCTATCTATGTAATTTCATTATATATATATATATATATATATATATATATATATAAGTTTCTTCAAGAATTCTTCCCACAATTGGTTTTTCTTGATGTGTTTTTAAATAACAATTGGTGAATGTTTGAAAAGTGAAAAGTTGCTTAATCTGTGCATAATTGCATGATACTGATACTGATTCAGCGCCCCCTCATTATACTTAATAATTCCAACATATATATTCTTAGTGTCTTCACCAATTTATCCATGTTGCCTTCTATGTAAGGGAGAAAATCCTTCTTCTTGTTGTTGTCATCACTATTTTCTTTTTTACTCATTATTATTGTGTTTATGGTCGCTATTGTTTTTTAATTTCCTATTATTGTATTAATTTTCTTCAAATTCTAATGATATATTCTAAATTTATTGGTCTATGTGTTCCTTGTTCGAGATTATGAGGGCCATGGTGGCAAGGGTATTGACTGCACAAGTTTTTTGTCGAGGGAAATAGTGAGAATTAGTGTGTAGATACCTTTCTGTGTGGATCTCTTTTTGTGCATTTAGTGAGTTATTGAACCATCGTCATTATTTGAGACTAGGATATCAATAAATGGAAGAATTTTTTTTCTCCTGAATCTCCATCGTGAACTTGACATAAGAGATATTCAAAGAATCTATCCAATTTGTCTCTACCATGTGGCTAGGCTACATATGTGTCATCAATGTAGCATTTCCATCTTTTTGGTTTAAGGGGGGATGAACCAATGGATTTATCCTCCAAGTTCTCCATGTATATATTTCCAATGATTGAGGAGAGGGGTGATCCCATTTCTAATCCTTCTACCTACTCATAGAATTCATTCTTGAAGGTGAAGAAAGTTGGACGTAGGTAAACTTCCACTAGTTTAGCGATGTCTTCATCAGTGAGGTGTCTTATGGTTTTTATGGCATATGAGACAGGTATTTCTATGTATAGAGACACTACATAAAATATCACAAGGATATCATTATTATCAAGTCTTTCATTAATGATCTGTTGGACTCAACCATGGTATTTTTTAAGGACTCTAATAGTATACTTAAGTATAGTATTCTAGGTAATTATTTTGAATTGGAAAAAACATATACATAGATAGGTAGGAGAATATTAAATATGAAACATACAATTTACTATTAAAACTTGTAAATTTTGGCCAATATTATGATAAAAAAATACATTTTATGTAAATATAGGCAATATTAGAGACTAAAAATGACCAAACAACTAATTTAGTTTTGAAAAAAAACCCAAAAAATAGCCAATTGGAGAAATCTCCCCTATAAAATTTTGTGGACTCAATTCATGGAAAACTTAACAAAAGCTTGTTCTTCCACCTAGAGCCTTGATTAGGTTTTCCAAAAAATTTGCTAACTTGTATGTGGGAAATCCAAAGGTATTGACAATTGGGGCAGAGGTACTCCTACCTTGTGCATTTTCAGAAGGTCATAGATGCACGGGACTGTCCCTTCCCTTTGATATAATTTTATTTTTTCTTCTTCATTTAGGTTGGAGTTTGTAAGCGTGGTTACAATCCTATGGATATTCTTGCTAAGATATTTTTCCAGTTTGCAGTAGCTTCCGTATTCCAAATGTTGAGCATTTTATTGTTGTCATCCTTGGAGTCTAATATCACCATTGCATTCCCTTTGTCGGCTTTGGTGATTTTTATTTCTGTGTTGCTTTGCAGGTTGTGTAAAGCGACTCTCTCAGCATTAGAAATGTTTGATTTCAATGGTTTAGCACTTCTAAAGATGACTGCAAAGTTTTGGCATATCTCCTAAGCAACATAATAAAAAAGGTTTTTCACATCTTCAATACTGCAGATCAACTCTTTGGTTCGAATTCTCTTTGGTGCGACGTCAGAATTCAATCCATACTCCAGCACATTATGAGAAAATTAGGGATGGGTTAATCAATTTTGTTTTACACATATGGTTGTTTGGATTATCTATCTTTTCATTGTTTATCATCTTCTCTTTACGTCTTCTTTTTACAATCACTTGCTTCGCATGTTGATGGTCAAATCAATGCTCTCCCAAAAGTATTATCTGATTATGTTTGCTAGTTTCAATTGTAAGTGATATGCATTTTCTGAAAGCCTGTGAATTTCCCATCATCTTCTCTTGAGCGTAGATCTGATCAATGATAGCTCATATTATTGAAGAGGGAATCATTATTGGCATTGTTGAGGGGATGTAAGTGATATGCATTTTCTGAAAGCCTGTGAATTTCCCATCATCTTCTCTTGAGCGTAGATCTTATCAATGATAGACTCATCTTATTGAAGAGGGAATCATTATTGGCATTGCCGAGGGGATGCTTGATTAGGGTGAATTGTGGAATGTCTCTGAATATCTAGAATTCTTTAAAAATTCTAGGTTGGGCAATTTTAATGTGTGTTGTGTCCAATAGCTTCACATCATGTTTTGAAAAATCAAGTTTGACAGATAAGGGGGAGATGCGTTCAATATTTAAGAAACTTCCTCGATCTTCCCTGATCTCTTGATGATGGGATGATGATCCCATAGTAGGGATTAAAACATTGGGGTTCTTAAATCTTGAACGTGCAACTACTTATCTGTCAAACTTGATTCTACATAACATGGCTATTTTCTAGCTATGAATATCATTGGCAATGGACAACAGAAAAAAAAATCTTCTCCTTGACATACAAGCAAATCCCAAGGGAGGAATTCTATATAGTATTTATGGCATAGATGTGAACCTTTATCCTAAAATTACCTCATCCATTAATCAGAAAGGAAATGTTGAGATCCATGCTCTTGAATTTATGCCATTGAGTGTAATAAGCTCAAAAATGGATTTGGTGAGTGAAAACTATGTAGATCCCACTAGCCAATGTTATTCCACTTATTGTTTTAATGGGAATACACTTTTTAATCTTAGGATACTATGAAAACTTCCATTATAATTTCTCAATGCATGAATACTTACTAATATGGCTCTCATTCATATGGTAACTTGAACATATGTGTAAGTTTAAGGAGAATTGCAATTTTTGTAATATAAAACTATATATAGTAATAGGAAAACATATACAAAAAATACTAAATAAGAGATAAATTTTAATAAAAGATCACATAACAAATCTCTTTTGGTGGTAGTTTGGTACCTCACTCTAACTATCGCAATACATAGAAATTCACCATACTCTAGGAATATTCTTGGAAAAAAACAATGAAATTTTTCATCACCATGACAAATAGAATCAGTTTTACTATGAGGGCCCACCAACACCTCGATGCTCATTTAGCTCTTCATGCTATTACAAGGTCCCACCAACACGTCATTTATGCACACACTTTACCAAATATCATTTTAAGTGAGCAATATAAATGCATAGAGGTATGTTTTTAATGACTCACAAGTGTGGGATAATCTTACGAAGAAACTAAAATATTTCCTTATGTATCTTAATTCATCCCAAGATATCCCTGCATACTGAATTTATGAAGAGATAGTCTGAAAATAACACAAAATATCATCAATTCTAACATATCATCATATACATCTTTCTAAGTGTCATCTAGAAAAAAAGAGTTAAGCATTTCATACCTTCTCTCATGCTTCACATATCCATTTTTCCAAATTTGTAAATTCATGTTTAATGTATTTCCCATTACTAAAAGAACAACATTCATGCTGCAATAGTAGGCTAAACAACCACAAAATACAATGTAAACCCTACAAAAATCATTTGAGAACCATCAAATTCAATAAACAAAACAAGAAACATGTCAAAATACCTGACAACACCCAAAGCAAAAGAAGCAACAAAGATTGTGGGATTCCAAGTTGCTCCACCCATGGCCTGTCCCAAAAAGGAGAACACAAACACAAGTAAAAACTAAATGGCACTCGAAGTAACATCATGCCCCCCTACACTCCCAAATCTATGGCTATGAATGAAGTCCCAGCACCCATGCATGATGGCCCAAACACAACTCTCCTAGTTGCAAATAGGTCACTATAAGACCTGACAGTGAATATCAATTTCCTTTCTCATGTGGACATCAAACAACTAGCAAAACAAGATTCGACCCATAACATCTAGATGAATGTAACTCTGACTTCGATTTCCATGATCGATAAAAGGATAAAGATCCCCTAGCAACTGTCATTTCTAGAGGGGAAAAATTCTTTTATCTTGCCTGCCTTTTTCAAATTTGATGGGGATAACATTTTATTCATTAAAAATAAATAAATAAAATGTGTGCTAATAATACCTAATGACTATTTAATAAAAAATTATTCCATTAAAAATATAAAACCCCTAAATTAACCCCTAATATTTTACAATGGACTCTATTCATTTTCAAATCATTACTGAGATAATATTAATGGCTAATTCTAGCTAGTGATGAGCTCTAGGATGTGCTCTCAATGAATTATTGTGCGAAGCTTCCAATAAATGTCTGCCAAGTTTACCATAAAGAAGTCACATTGGTCGAAATGTATATCACTTGGATACCATAGCTTTGTGAAGATGGCGACTCTTGGAGGATAATATATTTGTATTCCATTCTGCGATTTTTTGATTCTTAAACTCTCAATAGCTATATTCCATTCATGACTTTCAGGTGTTTCTTTTAGAGTGCAATATTACCTAATTGCCTTGTAAGACATCTTTATTCAATAGACCAAATATGCATCTATGTTATGGATTTGATTAGCTTGTAATATTCTTAGTTGTGTCTCCAATTTAGGATAGAAATTAAATATGTTAACGTGCTAACAACTATTAAGGAACAAATAAGCACTACTAATTTAATTGGGATTCATTAGTAATTAATATTCAATCAATTGAGCATTCACATATTTGGAATCAATATGCATACATTTATTTCCATACAATCCCTCTACAAGGAGGAGGATCATTATGCATACAGTAATTTCCATGTATTAGGTACGAAGTGGGCTAGCTGATAGGCTCATGCTCCCCATTAAAAAAACATTCTTCCTCATTCTAACAATTAAAGAAATGTTTCTTAATCCTTATCACTGCTTTTAATCGTCCTTTAAATGTTTGGCCACGTTTCATTTTAATTTACCATCCATATATGCCCACTTCAATTTTCGTTTTCTTTCTCTTTGTTGGGCATATCTAACACTCCATTTTCATCATTTTCAACTGGCTAGTGATCCACCAAGAAGGAATTAGAATGAGATCATGCAAGAAATGAACAATCTCTTCAAGTACACCTCATTTGTATCAATCATTAATGTCCGAAATGAACAAGATCATGCATTTCTATCAATCATTAATCTCTGAAATTGCACCTCCCCAAATTGCACTTATATCAATTGTTTTAAAGTAGATGGCTAATTATGGCTGACAACAAACTCTGGGATGTGCTCCAGGTTTACCATAAAGAACTTACAATGGTTGAAATGAATCTCCCTTCGATACCACAATTGCGTGAAGCTAGCGATTGCTAGAGGATAATATTACCTTGGTTGTAATATTACCTTGGTTGTAGTGGATTTGAAGAAAGAACATATGACTATTTTTCTTTTGCTTAAGATTCATTCATTATTTTGTGTTTTTTTAATGATATTTTTTAACAAAGCGTGCTGTGAAATTTAAGTGTACAATCTGTTAATAGTTGTATTCCATTCTGGGAAATTTCTTTGCACAAACTGTTAACAACTGTATTCCGTTCATGATTTGCAGTTTTTTCTTTTAGAGAGCAATATTACACCATAATATTGGTATATCATGCTAAGTGACTATAGGGAATAGGTCATGGTAGTTATTATTAAGGAGTAGATGATTCCAAAGATTAAAAAAATAATCTTTGAGTCTTTCATTTTCTAGGTAGTTGTTTTCCTTCTTGTTTTTTTTATTATGTTTAGAAACAATGATTTTTAAACATTGCGTGGAATCGAAATCCAATCCCAATCCATGACTGTTAAGTAACAAATTTTTTTGCATCCCAAAATATAATTGTACCGTAAGCTATGAAATTTTGTCTGTTAATACAAGTCATGGATCTCACACTTCGACGATTCAAACACTATTTTTTAGTATAGATGATCGATCTCATATTTCAATGTTTCTTAAATGATGGTGCTTGGAGATTCGAGAGACCAATTATGACTGGATTGCGAAATGAGGTTTTCATATGTAAAATCATTTTGTACAAGATTGTATCGTTTTCTGACTCATGACTATATCATCATTAATCATTTGTGGTTTAAAAACTATTTTTAATTTTATTTTTATATGGATGGTTATAACCACCTATGAAATCAAATAAAGTGTGACAACTTTCAATATTTAGTAGGAACGAATGCTTGGTGCTAGGGTTTCTGTAGGAGCGATGTCAACGTGGAGTGATACTGCAGAATGGATGATGACGAGGCGTTGGTTGGTTTGAGCTCCTTACATCTACTGTCTTCCATGTCAGAGATATGCGGGGGCTCTTATTGTGATTGAGACGTGGTGGACATTTGGCGGAGGTCTCCTGGCATACTTCGGGGACATCACCGGTGGGGTTACCTGCCCAGCAGGTAGACTATGGCACACAAAAGGTGTCGTTCGAATTTTTCCCCTTACTTTACTTCGGACTGCTCGGGTGACGGAACGAGGGTTTCGGCAGAGAATAGTGACTACAGGGTGAATAAGGGTTCCCTTGAGGTGAGTTTTGCTGGTAAGAATGGCTCTACTAGTGGCAAGAAGAGACGGTGGTGGTCTTAGAGATTGATGACCATAGGTGTTCAGGAGGGTTTGGATAGCTATAACATTTCCCATGACTCAAACCTGGATAGGATTAGCATGCTAGCCAACAGAGCGATTGTGGGTAAATTTGAGTTTACTAATGGGGATAAAGGCGAACTGTTGGACTAAGTGCGTAGGAATTGGAATCCAGTAGTGGGCGACTTTCCTAGGGCATGTTAAGGCTTCCTTCCCTTTAAATAATAGGCCGAGATACAAGGCTACTATGGCTTCAGCAGGTATTTTGGCTGACACTCCATTGTCAGACCAGTTTGACAAGAATGTTGAGCTATCCAAGGATGGAGACGAAGAAGACTCAGTGGTCCCTGGCGTGAATGACCCATCTAATAACTTTAATATTCTGGGTAAGTCAAATCTCTCCCCTGAATTATTTCTAAATGAAGAAGAATTGGCTGCTATTGAGGGGGCTGAAGAGACATATAGGCATCGTTTGGCTTTTGGGGATGGCAATTTGAAATTTGGGGCTTTGGCTGCTGCAAAATCAGGTGGAAGCCTTAATAATCCTCAGGCTAAAAGAGAGTGATTTGGGGAGATAGAAGATTTAGGGCTTTCTTCTTCTAGGGCCTGGGGTTCTATGGAGGGGATAGACCCAGTTGGCGGGAATAAGGATGTTAGTTGTCAGAACTTTGTTGAGCCAGGGATTTTTAACACAATGGAGAAGGACCTACTTTCAGAGTTGGGGTATAAGACAGGAATTAATCTGAGAATTCTAACTCCCTTAACCATTTATTCGAAGAATCCTTTGAGCAATGCGGAGACTCAGCCTCTAAACTCTTTAAAATTCCAAAACGTAACACTAAGGAAGAAGAAAAAAGGGGATAGTTTTGTGAATAAAGATTATCTCACGGTGTCCGAGCAGCTGAGGGAGACTGAAGCTGAGGTTTCGACAAATGACATTTCTTGGCGTCTTAGAGAAGACTGCCCCCAATTGACCGGTTCCTAAATGTCCATCTATTCAGTAAACATCTATGGGATGGGTAGAGCTGTTAGGGTCAGGGCTCTATTCAATCTCTTAAAATCTACTGGCCCGGGGGTGCTATTGTTACAGGAGACGATGTGTGTGGATAATTTGGAGATTTTAAAGATTGGTAATATGCTTCTAGATTGGGAGTGTGGGGTAGTGAGTTCTGATGGACTCTCTGGGGCTCTGTTGGTAGCGTGGGATCCAAATCTTTTTACATTCAAGGTTTACAAGATGACGTGGGGCTTGCTCTTGGATGGTCTCTGTCTCTCAAACAATATGCCATTAACCATTCTCAACTGCTATGGACCGTATCGGGATAGATGCTTTTTTTGGGAAAGTTTATGTCATTCTGGCTTTTTTGATATTGAGAATTTGATTATCGGGGGAGACCTGAATTTCACCAGGTTGGTTGGCGAGATTTGGGGTAATACTGCAGTTCTTGAAACTTTGGCAGATTTTTTCACACAGTTATTACTTAAATTTGATTTGGTAGATGTGTGTAATGCTGGTTTTCAGCCTACATGGAAAAATGGGCGTACAAGTCAACAAAATATTATGAAGAGGCTTGATAAGTTCCTGGTTAAAGCCTCGGTGCTGAACACTTGTGGTTGTTACGGACTTGGCTAGGCAACAACAAGATCTCAGACCACTGGCCCATTTTTCTTCAGCTGGGGAGTTGGGCTTTGAAGGGTAGATTTCATTTCAAGTTCAATCATTCCTGGCTTGCAGAGGAATATTTTTGTTATAAAGTAAGAGATTTTTGGACAAAGTTGACTATGGACTCGAATTGAAACCCTATGGACCTCCTTTGCAAAAAGCTGCAGGCATTAAAGAAGTTCGTATCTCAATGGATACACAAAAAGAAGTTAACAGATCAAAAAGATTTGAGGGAGGTTGATGAACAGCTTCAGGTTCTTTACTCCAGACAATGTGTTGCTCCTTTAGATTTGGGGGAACAAGAGGATTTGAAACTTCTGGAGGAACAAAAAGAGGAATTTTTATTAAAGGAAGAGAAAGAATGGAGGCTTCAGGGCAGAGCCTTGTGGATAAAAGATGGGGACAGTAATACTAGATTCTTTCACTCATTCACTTCAGCTAGAAGAAACAAAAAGACCATTTGGAAACTGTGGGACTCAAATGGAATTGAATTCTCAGGAGAGAAGGCGCTACAGCTGGGGGCAAAGAATTTTTCAGATGTATTTACACTGAGGAGGGGAAATGTGACCTGATTTCTCAGCTAACTGTAGCTAAGCATTATTTAAAATTTTTTAATGATATTGAGGCTGCAGATTTGGAAAAGGATGTCACTTTGGAAGAAGTCGAAGAGACATTAAAAAGATTTGCAAAGGAGAAGTGCCCTGGGCTAGATGGGTGGACAGTGGAACTGTTCTTACACTTCTTTGACATTATCGGAGGGGATATTCTAAGGATGGTTGATTTAACCAAAAGAACTGGGTACATCAGTGGGGCACTGAATGCAACCTTTGTTACACTTATTCCAAAAGTCAGTGACCCCAAGTCTTTTGGGGAGTTTAGACCAATTGCATTATGCAACTTGGTTTATAAAATTGTTTCTAAGATTATTGCAGAGAGGTTGAAGCCCACACTGTCAGAAAAAATTTCCCTTGAACAATTTGGTTTCTTAGAGGGGAGACAAATCCATGATGTGGTGGGGATCACACAGAAACTTTTGCATTCAGTAAAGAAGAGGAAACAGAAGGCACTTCTCCTAAAAATAGATTTGGAAAAAGCCTATGACAGAGTAAATTGGGAATTTTTAAGACTCATCCTAATACAGATTGGGGTTCCTGCAAGCGTCATCAGATGGATCATGGCATGTGTGAGCACAATGAATATTTTTGTTCTTGTGAATGGTCAAACCTCTGGTCTTTTTAGCTGCAGCAGAGGTATCAGGCAGGGTTGTTTTTTGTCTCCCCTCCTTTTTATTCTAGTGATTGAAGGCGTAAGTCTCATGATTTAGAAAACAAAATTGGATGGACATATCAATGGAGGATGAGAAATAGGTGCATTTTTTATGATCAAGAGGCAAATACAGATGGTGTTATTTCACTAGCCCTACACCATTACCTGCCATATAAACAGTTGAAGGAAAAAACCACAAAAAGGATAGTAGAAACTTTTAGGCTAAACTTAAATGATCCTATTATCTTCTTTGACGGTGCAGCAGCTTTGGGACAGTGTGTGGCAGGTGTAAAAATATTTATAAATTAGGACCATTATTACACTTTTCGACTCAGATGTGGTGAGGGCACAAATATGAAGGCCGAACTCTTAGCACTGTGGGCTTCTATGAGATTGGCAAATCTATTTGGGTTCTGTTAACACCTAAAAAGTGCTCACTAGCTCATTCCCTTATTCACATGACCCATTTGTCCACTTTTCCACCATCTGAGCCTCTAAAACCAACAAAAGGTCACCAAAATACCTTAGTACACCCCTTTTTCCATAAAAAAAAAAAGATTATTTTTCCTGAAAAGCATAAAAAACCCTCAAAAAGGGTCCAAATTCCCAAAAATATTAAAAAGGGAATTAAAATATTAATTTTATTCAAAAAAGGAAAAAGGAGGGAAAAGTACCTAAACCATGTTGGTCAATACC
Organism: Larix kaempferi; assembly: GCA_027924585.1. NCBI lineage: Eukaryota > Viridiplantae > Streptophyta > Pinopsida > Pinales > Pinaceae > Larix > Larix kaempferi. The sequence continues at coordinate 18,241,638 of BSBM01000348.1, read as the reverse complement.
ATTTGGTTTCCACAAAACCACAAATGGTATTCCCCACCACCAAAACCTATAAAAAGGTGGTAGGGGTTCCTCATTTCACATCCATCCATTATCTCATCCTTATGCTGTTGAAATCTCCCTTGAGCATTTTAGCCATTGAAGCAACCTTGGAGAAGGAGACCTCTTGGAGCTTGGAGCCACTCATCTTGGGAGTTTCTCTACATCAACCTTCACCATTGGAGGTAATACTATTGCAAGCACTAGCTTGTCCCATTTTCAAATACAAATTTATTCTTTCATAGTTTCTTGTTCTTGTTTTTAAAATATTTTCATCATTTGCTTATATTCTTGCATAGATCCATGATTAGTTTTGTTTAGATTAGTTTCTTGTTTTAATTCTATTGAAACTGCTGCTACTAGTTAGCAGGTGCCCATAGCACTAAGCCTGGTTGCAAAACCGGGCCAACATGTTCCCAAGAATTAATTTGTTTGGTGATTCCACGGTAACTATAAAATGGGCTTTGGGGGATTATAAGCTGAACATCATTGCATTAACACAATGGTGCAACAGAATAAGGGCTGAACTGGAAATTTTGTGGAAATTGACATCAAGCATATTTATAAGGAACACAATAAATCAACTGATATGTTATCCAAACAGGCACTTTCTGGAGAAAACAGATATCTTATATGGGAAGAATATTATGAAGAAGAGATTCTGGACAAGGAATCTCTTTTTTTCCTGGGTTAGTTTAAATGTGACAATGGATATATCTATATTATTATGACCATGCAAGTTGTAATGCTAGGATGTAATGTCAAGACTTGTAGTGCTTGAAAAAGGATGCATAGTGATCTGTGTCTATCTTTAGACCGATCCATCATTGTACTGTTTTCTTCAATTATGAATATAAATACTATGCTTTTTTCTGCTAGAAAAAAAAAAGAAATCAAATAAAGTGTGCACCTCCGTAATATTAACAAAGGTGGACTTTTTAATACACTAGCAAGCCATATTTATTAATTAATTAATATGCATCTTTTAAATGTGTGTTCATGGTTGATATACGTATATAATCCATATTAACGAATTAATATGGCTTGTTAGTTGACGATTGACATGTCGAGAAGGATTGTTGTGTTTCAATTATTATTTATTATAATATTTATTATAAGAAATAATTATTATTGTAATAATTGTTAATATAAAAAATAATTATTATTATTTATAAAAGAAAATTTTAATTTTAATTATTAAATAATAATAAATAAAATGGTTAAAAATAATAAAAATAAAAATAAAAATAATAATGGTTAACCCAGGTTGATCATGTTTTGTTTACCACGGTTGACAACTGTTAAGCATGGTTGACTATGGTTTACCATTATTAACCATGTTTGACTTTGCTTGACCGAAGTCAACCATGGTCAAAGATGGTCTAGCAATGGTCAACTTTGGTTGACCATGGTCAACCATGGCTAACTGTAGTTAACCATGCTTGACTTTGGTTGTCCATGGTGAAACATGGTTGAATTTCATTCACCATGGTTGACTATGATTAACCCTGGGTGACCATGGTTGTCAATGGTTGAATCTGCTTGATACTAGATGATTTTGGTCGACCATGGTTGATGATGGTCAAACATGGTTCACCATAGTTGATTTTAGTTGACCATTGTTGGCTTTGGTTGAACATGGCTAAACATGGTCCACCATGGGTGACTATGGTTGACTATAGTTGAATTTTGTTGACAATGTTTGACTTTGGATTACCATGGTTAACCATGGCTAAGTTTTTAAATAACTCTTACAAATAATAATTGTTTTGAAATATTTTCAAAAATATTAATTAAAAAATAAATAAGAATGTCTTGGGGTATCACAAATCCTTAGATGCTCACTAATTTACTTCTACAAACTTGTAACCAACTTGAAAGTTGTTATTTAGAAGCTGATGCTGACCTACACAATGGTTGGAAAAAAATCTGTGCAAATTGCATGTCTTTGAGAGGATACCATGTAGATTGTACACTTGTATACCATGGCTCAAGTGCCCCACTAAGAAGAACTATTTCAAAATCATATGATTAAGGATGCAATGTTAGAGTAAAGGGAAAATACCAATTGTCATACTTATATGACAGAAAATTATCCAAAGATTTTTCGTCTTAGGTTTTTACTGTCTCTTCATGATTATAACCCCTTACTTTCACAAGCCTTGTCTATTCATGTGTAGGCTTCCCATCTTCATTGTATTTCCATTATGGTGTAATACACGACCATTTCACAGTATTAGGATTTATAAGTAGCTTAAGATGGGGGAACCCCAAATTTGGTGATGAAGGTGTCATTGACGAGGGTTAGGTATATTGTTTTGTTGTTACATTTGAATTATAAATACAAATATCTTACTTCTTGCCTCCCCAAATTGGTTGTGTATTTATATGGTATTAATGTGTTTGGTTTAGTGAGCTATGGATGAAATTGATTTACAAGACATTAATTTGAATTTTAACATTTCAAGTTCATTCTACTTTATTATATGCATGATGTGACTTGAGGGAGGTCTTCTTTCTTAACATTTGTCCAAGTTTCGGAGAAGCATTGTGTCATGGAGTGTGTGGATTAGACTATTCAAGAGGATCAAGGGGATTTATCACACAATTATTTATACTTTTCTCTCTCTTCTATAATGTATAAATAGAATATCTTGTGTATTCAAGACATATATTTAGTCACACATTACAGTTCAACCCTACTCACCATGGATTTTCCTATAACGAGCATAGTTCATGTTCCCATGGCTTGACGTTACCATTTCTAAAGACTATGAGAAACCCTGAGTAGCTTGAGAAGGGTACTAAAGGTGTGCCAATACCATCGTAAATTTTGTGTTAGCTAATGAAGATGGTCACCTCTAAGGATAATGGAAAACGCCATCCTCAAGGGACCCTCTCATAACTAAACATAGAGATATAACGACTTTTACTTGGTACAAGCCTCTGGCATAGGTGTTGAGGTTGATCCAAGTGCCTTCTAATTTTGAACAAAAGGTCACTTGAAACACTTTTCCACAGGTTTTTTGGTTTGGTTGTTCCTGTTTAGCAGGCATGGGTTTCTTTTTTTAAATTAGCTATAACTCTTTTATTTATGCAAAATGGATGAACGTACTTATATGGTAGATCTGCTCTCTTTTATTTAGCTCTATGCTTAGCGATGTTTATGTTTATATCTAAACTATTTTCTTTTTGCTTTCTGAAGATGGACAATTTCTATGTTAATTTGTTAAAAGACGTGAGGTTTTAAGATGTGATGTGTGGATTTAAGGAAAAAAGTGTTTCTAAACATATGCTTAGTATCTTTTGTTCTAGATTACATTTCTCAGATTGGCCTATAAACCACTACAAAATGTAATCTTATATTTTTATAAAATTACAAATTTTTTCAAGTGGAAAAAAATAGGCAAAGGCATATGCATGACCTTAATTAATTATATAAAAAACAATTACACTGAAAATCAAATATGGAACATAAACATAACAAAGACTTGGGACATGGGTGTAATAAATTAGACCCAAAATAAAACTACATACACTGTACATATATAATAACAACAAACAAAGTAGCAATATAAAATATAAGACTGCATGTCACACTGAGAAAGTAGCAATATAAAATATATGACTGCATGTCACACCGAGCGATCTTCATGGGTAGACACAAACTTACAATCAACAAGCACCTCTTTTATTTCAAAATCTCCAGAGCGCCACCATTGAGAAACCCCAGGCAGAGGCCATCTTCTTTCAGAGAATCCTCACCACCACAATCTTTATTCAAGGCCTCCATAATCCTGCGAAAAACAGCGACCTCGCAGGGCAGAGTGAGAGGACCTGCGAAGATGAAACCATAATCCATCTCCACCTCCTCTAACAGGACCCTGAACAGAGGGTGATTAACCGATTCCATCTTGATCACGGACCAGGAACCAGGTGCGGCCCGACCCGACATACACTGCGAAATATCCTTCGGGAGTCATGTCGTTGTCATGCCAAAAACGACATAGGTTAATGATAGGCATCATCGTGTACGATGTCATGAGTGATCTGGTCCTTGGCATTGCCAAACAAAGGTGTCGCCATGTCGTGAGAAACAAGCTGAGCAGTATGTTTCTTTTCTCTTGGCCGTACATGGGATTCGAAGTCACAAACTCAATAACTCTCCAGAAAATGGAAAAACCATTCTAGTTCTAAACCTAGGAAAAGCACAGAGCTCAACGGTCAACTTCTGTCATAAGCGATATACACATGCATCTTCAAAATATGGTTGCTCCTAGCAATTCAAATCATGTGTACAGCCTGGCTTTGGTTATACCATAAACAAAACCCTGCTCGGAATATTGTACCACCAAAACGAAATGTATCCTCGCATAAATTGAATGATACTATGCGCAGTTTCCTTATTGGATTTGAATCAGATAATGGTAACGCAGCAACAGGAAGAATCAGATATTAAGAAAAGCCTACGGATCTGCTACAGGCATTGCAACTCACAATGATTATTATTAGAATAATGTAACATAAATCAAGAAGAGTCAACTCCATTAAATCCTATATGTATCTCTCATGGGCCATTAGAATAATGAAGAAAATGAAATCCATTTGTAGGATTCAATTGCAAGATTTGAAGTTAGGGAGCTTTTCTTTCTCCTAAAAGGAACTTGTGAAATTACTGGCATGTCCAAGCAAAGCCATTGCCAAGATGATTTAAATTGAACATGGAAGTAAGTGTAATGTCCCCAGTTTGACCCCATGGCATTAAATTGTAAATGATGTAATATTGTTATAAAATCGTGATGAGGAGCTCAAGGCCAAGGCCCCACCATCGATTTAGTGATGCATATGCTTTACATGCTAGCCAAACACATTGAAATTGTAAATATGCATTTTAATAAATACCCACAACTAGTTATGCAATGCAACAAGAGATGGGGGCATGATTTTACAAGGAGTTGGGAGGGAAAACATTCAAACCCTTGAGCCAATCAAGTCAAACCAAGTGTCAATGAGAGAACCCATCAAACCCTCAACTACCCATGTTGACTTTTGTACCCCATCATTGATTTCTCCCAAGAGTTGGTTGAGGTAGTTAATGCCTTGGAGAATGGGAGGTACGACTGTCCAAATTCGAGTATGGGCAAGCCACCCTGCATGGGAAATCGCATTTTGCTTCTTGGGCAAGAAAAGAGCCATGAAATTGCTCTCTAATCCATTATTCACCATTGCCCTGCTCTCTCACGCAGCTCTAGCTGCCTGGGCGTTTTCCTCCCTGGGTTTTCTGTATTCCCCTTCATCTTTTAGCTGGGAAAGGGTGTTTTTGTGTTGATTACCAGTGGGGAAGAGAACAAAACATTTTTGGGTCTTCCATGAGGTTGTTTAGGCCATTGGAAAGGATCATAACTAGTGGGAGAAATCGGTTTTGCTCCCTTGGGGTTGAATTCGAAATTCCCCAGTTTGTTTGGGTGAACCACGAGTTGGGGGAGCCAATGTGGTCCCTGTGTTGTGAGTACCTCTGTTGTAAATGTGTTAAGGTATGGGTAATGGGTAATCCATTTTTTTGGCTTGAGCTTGAGTGCAAGCATCCAGGTTTCAAATGTAGCCTGATAAACCTAGCTGTGGACTGGCTTGGCTTAGATGAAATGATTAATTGGCTGTGAGAGAGTGAATGTCCCCTTTTTCCTTGTAAGAATCATGCCCAGCTCGGGGGTGGCCTTCGGATGGACTCAGTATATGTCTTCGAAGAGCCTACGGTTGGGTGGAATGTTGCAGCTACATAGCTAGTTGCTTGGGACAATTGCACAATGAAGATAAGTGTTTTTTGTCTATGTATTTACTTCTACAATGCATTAATTTGACGACTGTTTTGATATGCTGGATGGGCATGAATTGTGTATGGATTAGTTTCAATTCCGCTGTGGATATTGCTTGATTTGTATCTACACACCAATGTTTTTTATTCATATGATTCTAATGACTGGGCTGAGTTTTATGAAAAGCCCCACAGATTGTTATCATCTTCCCTCTCTTATTGGGTCAACAGCTGGGTACATTACATTTTGGTATCAGAGCTGCTGGTTGCAGCATTGGGCCTTTATGGGCTACCTATCATACTTGCAGAGGTAAGTATGCTTCTTGCTCAACACTGATAGTTAAGAAAAATTTCAAAATTTTCAAATTTTCAAAATTTTTCTAAGTGTCTATGAGTTTCTGCCAAAAACTGTGCCGGCGAATCTCACCGAGTTCGTCCACAACGGCGGAGAAACTCAGCGAGTTCATCAGCAATGGTGGAAGAACTTAGCAAGTTGTTCCGCAACGGATCACCCAAAAATTTGAAGTTCGGCGAAAAAGATGGAAAAATTTCAGAAGGAAAAGCTGAGTTTGATCGGAAGAACTCGGCAAGTCGCCCCGCAACGGCGGAAGGACTCGGCAAGTTGGTCCGAAAAACTTTCTAAGTGTTTTCGGTGTCAAAGAGGAAATTTCAGGAGAACTTGGCGAGTTGCTCCAAAACGGCGAGAGAACTTGGCGAGTTGCTTCGCAACGGCAGAAGAACTCAGCAAGTTGGTCCGCAATGGCGGAAGGAATCGGTGAGTTGGTCCGAAATTTTTTTAAGTGTTTTCGGAAGAACTTGGCAAGTTGCTCCGAAACAGCGGGAGAACTCAGCAAGATGGTCCGCAACGGCGGAAGGTTTTTTCTAAGTATTTTTGGGTGTCCAAGAGAAAATTTCGGAAGAACTCGGCAAGTCGCCCCACAATGGCGAAAGGACTCGGCAAGTTGGTCCGAAACAAGTCAAAAAAAAAAAAAAAAACAACGAGGGCACTGCCCTCGACCTGCCTTGCAGTGGTGCCACAAGGGGGCAAGCCCCCTTGACCCTTGTCGTCCCCCAGAGACAGTTGCTGTAAGTGTGAAACGTATTCTTGGAATGAAGAGCAAGAATTGCATAGAAGGGGTTGTGAAATCTCAATAAGAGTAATGAGTTGTAATACCCATTATGGAGGATGAAAGAAAAATTCCTCACCTTAAACTATTTTTGTTTATAGCATAAGAATTACATATTTGGGAAATAGCAAGAATAAATGATTACACATATATGATTTCGATTGTATATGTTGAATTGCTAATTCATGACAATATCATAGCTAAGTATTGCTTGTATGCTTGGTAGGGAAGCCAAGGAAAGGATTAGCTATGATGTGGATGAGGAACTCCATGTCATGATGAGGAATTGGAAAGGGAGAAGTCCTTAACTCCTCTCTTGCTATTGTATTATATTTTCTGAATTTTCTATATACTGAAAATTATGGCATAGGGATGTTGGAAATGCAAGAGGATAGATAAGATGAATATGTACTAGATGGCATATTGCACAATGCATGTGAAAATGTTTTTTGCATGTATATGATATTGCATATTAGTAAAATAGTGAGGTTTTACATATGCAATGAGCCACTTAAGATAATTATTGTGGTTGCTAATAATTAGTCATGTTCACATTGGTTGTAGGACCAAAGACAATCGAAGCATGGCTAAGGATGTGGATGATGTTGTTGCATATGACCAAAAACCTTATGAGGAAAGGATGGTGCAACAAATCTATGATCATGAGGTTGGAAAAAGGACTGTGTAGCCTTGGTAAGAGGCCAACTGATCAGGTAACATCAAGCGATGTTAATGACAGCCATGCAGGTAATGGTTATTTATGTTTAATTGCATGAATGATTGAAGGAGGATTTGGTGAGATTCGTTCAACTATGTTTAAACTATGTTGATTGATTTGCATGTAGTATTGCATGCCTGAATGTGAATGTCAACCTACCAAGTATGGTGAGCTATGGGGTAGTAAGGGCAAGGAACCCTCTACCATATGACTGTTTTAAATACTAGAATGCATTCATAGGGGATTATATCATGGCATCTGTGTATGTCGATTGTGAGTTTAACAACCAAAGCAAGCGATGACTTATGGTCCTGTTGTAGTGTATGTCATATGAGATAGACATGGTTAGGCCATAATATGTTGGAATGCATAGTATTCATGGATTAATGCAAGGTTGTATTGAGGGGTATCCATTGAGTGAATGCACATTAAAAGATTATGTAAATGTTGTGAATGTGCATGCATATGTGCAGGAGCACATGTTGAGATGCATTGTGTGAATGCATGGTTGTAATATATATGTTTCAATGCAATTAGATAATCGGTGAAATGGTGAACCATTGTTAATACTGAGAGCATTTCATGAGCTGCTATGAATGCAGGAGAAAGATTGCATGAAGAAGGTAGACATGTGAGAGCCTACCAGAGCACTCTGTTGGAAGGACAAAGTTGCATGGATAGTGTGACTGTGTCTTACAATTTTATTGTGATAATGATGCATATATAAAATCGTATATATTTCATTGCATTTCAAATGTTAACAGCTGAAAGTGTTTGAATTATTGAGCGTTATAATTCTGAGATCACTTAAGTGATTGTTGTAGCAATGAAGAGAGTATATGCATACATCTCACAACGTGTTTGGATGATTGAAATTTCAGTTTTCAAGTAGAAAGGTCTTGCGTATAGCAATGAGGATAAGTCCATAGTAAAAACCAGGATCTACCATGTGCAAAAGCCAAAGGTTATGAGAAGGTTCTCATGGTTGTAATTTATGCATGAAACAAATCTGAAAATTGTTTGGTTTAAGTTTATGAGAATAGCCTCATAGTTGCAAATATAATTTTTGTAAGAAAACAGATTTACAAATTTCAGATTTGAGAATTTGCTTATAATTGCTAGTGACTGTTTGGCTTATATAGAATTGTGTCAGGAGGACATGTTGTAGGTGGATGTTCAGGTATGGTATCAAGGGTGAAACCATAATGGACAAAGTGATACCACTTACCAAAGCCAAACAATATGAGGATAGCCTCACTGCTGAGCAAATCAATTTCTGTAGGAGATAGAATTGTAAATTCATGTTGAATTTAATTATTAATGCCATTGATTGGTTATGAAGCAATCATATTTGAAGCTTATTGCTAAATGCTGCTAACTGTTTGGCTATTTGATAAGTGTACCAGGATGACACATTGCAGGAAGACCATGTGTGATGGCCTGTAGAAGCCAAAACCAAATGGAAAGGACCCCATGCTTTCGAAATGGGTTTCGGGTGGAACACCATTGATAATCTCGCAGCTAAAGCGCATGTCGATAAACCATGAAAGTGAGATGGTAAAGATATGCCCAGAAGGCATGTGAGACACACCTGCAAAATGAATGAGTATTCTATGACCCTAGACAAGAACATGCATGTCTAAATTATTAGGGTTAATATGCAGAGCATGCTCTATCTTATTTATATCCTTGCAGACTACTTGAGGATGATTAGGGCCTACATGGTGCACATCGGAAAGGGGGTGCACACCTTTTCTGGTGTTGAGTCATGATAGGGTTTTCAATATTGACTACACCCTAAGGGAATGGACGCATTCCTAGTGTTTCAATACTTGATAGTGAATGTTATGAAATATGGTTACAATTTTAGAGTAGCAATACTGATGAGTCTGCTTATCCTTCTTGTGCTATTAGCTTACACAGATGCAATTTGGTGTTGCACGTAAGAGGCAAAGTGAAAAAAAGGGTGCTCAAGAGGATTGTATGGGTAGTGGTAACCTTTCTACGCTCACACTAAAGGACACTAGAAGAGATGGATAGGCATGAGGAGCTATTTTGCAAAAAAGGGGTATCATCCTTGTGTAGTGTGAGTGGGTATTGTGGGGCCATGCTAGCCTGCAATCAAGTGAGTCACCTATGGAGTTCCTGGAGGGAAACACTGGTTTGCATAAGAGAAGGAGCCACGTAATCATATTATGTTGTTCATATTTCCTGATAAACCCAGTCGATGTACTAGCTTGACAATGGTTGTTGTATGCCTGATAAACCCAGTCGGTGTACTGGCTTGGCCTTGGTTATTTGGGTGTTGTGGCGACAGGTTGTTGGATTCCTGATAAACCCAGTCAGTGTATTGGCTTGGCATGTTGTTAAATTAATGCCTGACAAACCCAGCCGGTGTACTGGCTTAGCATTGGTTATTTGCATGTTGTGGAGGTATTGGTGAAGGGTGTTATTTCCTGACAAACCCAGTCGGAGAACTGGCTTGGAAATGGTTATTGTATGCTTGATTAACCCAGTTGGCGTACTGGCTTAGCATATTGATTTTTGAAATGCTTGATAAACCTAGTTGGCGTACTGGCTTAGCATACTGATTTTTGAAATGCTTGATAAACCCAGTCGGTGTACTGGCTTAGCATACTGATTTTTGGAATGCGTAATAAACCCAGTCGGCGTACTGGCTTGGCATTGCCTATTCGGATGATGTCATGGAGTAGCATGTGTGTTGGCCAAGCATCCACCCCACAGGTGATACAAGTCTTAGAAAGCAGAGAAGGAAACCTGTGGAGTAGCGAGGAAACGCACAATACAGATAAGTATTCATTTCCATTTATTTTGTGTTTGGAATAATGAATATTTCAGGTATAGGTCTTCTAACAGGTAAGATGATACACAATTGTTTCCTTGTTGGAAACCTTGGCCATTGCAGGAAGCAAGGACCCTGAAAGAACTATAAATGCTTTGTAAAGCCAGAGAGTAACTGGTTGGGTGCTATAAATGCTTGGTAAAGCCAGAGAGTAATTGGTTGGGCACTATAAAATTCTTGGTAAATTCAGAGAATAGTTTGTGGGAACATTAACCACTTGATGTTGTGGAGCAGCCGACATGCTAACCAAACATCCCTTAATTAATTGATAACACCTAGTCAGCAAACTGGCCTGGCATTGCCTATTCGAATGATTGTGGAGTAGCCTACGTGCTGGCCCAACATTCATAATTGTGTTCATGGGGAAATCCAAGGCTCGTAAAGTAAATAAGGATCCCGTGATATGGAAACTGGATCTCAGATTATCCAGTTAAAGGGTGGAGTTTGTGTCAGGTTTGGAAATGATACCCTACCTCAACTGCGAACTCATGTCCATCAGAGTTCTGCAGACACCAGCGTGGTGGAGCAAGCCAATGCAAAATCTAAAAATGCTACTCCTATCACCTTCAATTGGAAAGGGGTTAATTATCCTACATCTTGGGAATTAAAATATGATGAATTGAGAAATAGAGAAAGAGTTGCAGCTTCCTTTAATCCTAAACCTTTGATATTTGATGAAGCTTCCAGTTCTTTTAGATCTGCCCAAGAATAACCCATAAAAGGATTTGTTCCTCCGCTTATCAAATCTGCCTCCATTTCTTCTTAGAATAATGCAAAGCTACAAGCCATGTCGGATCAGCTGAGTAAAGAAAATGAGTCTGGAACCAAAGAAGAAACCCCTATATCGGCCTCTTCTGTAAATAATTCCTTTTCCGATCTTTCCGAGTTTGAACATAGAGGTCAGCATGCCGCCTGTTAGGCATGTCAAAAAATTAAACAAAAATTGCAACACAAGCAAAAACAGCATGCTTATCCTTCACTGGGAATGTTCTCTTTGCCAAGAGAAAATTCGAGCATGGAAGTAAACAACAATGGACAAAAATCATATCTTGCAGGAAGAAACTTGCCTGAAGCTGGATTTAGGCAATATGCTCAAGATAGCCTTTCTAAAAGAGAATTCTTGCCCAGTAAATCTTCTGTTGTTGATCAGACTGTGTCTGATGAGATTAAACTGGCAAATTGGGGAAATTTGCAGCAGGTTCATACTGCTCGTAACATTGATGATATGGCAAGGGATATTCTATTTTTAAAACATCAGTGTTCAGAACAAAAGGAGCAGATCAACAAAGTCCAAACAAAATTAGAATTGCTTGATCACTTATTGCATGATACTACTCACATTTAGAAAGCTATTGAAGAAGCTTCTCTAAAGTTAGAAAAAAGATTAGCTGTCTTGAATGATATAAGTTTAAAAACAGAGGAACTAAAAAGAAAGCATTATTTTGTTCCTGATCATGTTATAAGACAAGCTGCTAGAGGTCATGCAAAGAGCAAATCTTTAGGTCAATTCAATGTTATACTTGAAGATGAGAAACTCGAATGGGATTTCAGTGTTAGTGACGCAATCAAGGAAAATGTTGAAGAATGGATCGCTGAATTCAAGAAATTCAAGCCTGTCTTAGATCCAAAGTATATTGTTGATTTGAATGTGTTAGAAGTAGAATCTTCTAACAGAAGAAGAATCCAAGCTCCTGCTCCCCATGAACAGTTTGACACACATATGCCAGATGCACAGTCAGCATCAGTCTCTCCTCCCAAATTTTTCAACTTTGGAATAAATTCAATGAATAATTTGATTTCTCAAATGCCTGAGCAACCTGTGCTCAATATCCAGTGTCAGTCCAGAGAAGATGTTAAAAATGCAATTCATTTATTGTCACACTGGACTTTGTATAAAAAACAGCAAGATCACAATGTTATAGGTCAAATGTTAGGAACCCAACTCATAGCAGGCTTATCTGGATTAGCCTATGAGTGGTGGCGATGGCTTCCACAGGAAGCATGAAATGAAATGTTATCTGCAAACGATGTAGATGAATAGATCTTGGCTGCATTAGGTAGAGAATTTTATGGTCCAGAAGAAGGTGAAGATTATGATCACCTAGCCTCTTTATTCATGTCTGCACGGTTGTGTGATCTCAGTAAGGATGAGGAATATTTCTGCTATATGCAGAAATTATTAATATCTTCTGGAAAGTCAGGTAACCCTGCCTATTTAAAACATTATCTAAGGAGCTACCCAGGACATGTGCCTGATGCTGTTGAGCAGGCACTCAAAGATAAAAAGATTGAGCTCCGAAGTCTTTCACTTGCTCAGTTGCACGGTCACATACTTGAAACTTGGCAAGAGCATTGCCTTGAAAGAAGAGTAAGTAAGGATTTCAAAAGACATCAACAGATGTTTTCTGCATCTTTTTGCAAAGATGTAGCAGGTATGCCAGATTGGGGGTGTGGTGCGCATAACAGAGGTCATTTTGGTAAAGAATGTAAATGCAAAAAGAAAAAGAAAGGTTTTTATACCTCTGAGTCAAGATATCACCCTGACAAGCCTTATAAGCACAGATCTAAGCACAGATACAAAGAATTCAGATACAAGAAACCATATAAGAAGTCAAAGTATAAATCTAAAAGGTTTGTAAAGCGAAGATCTGAGAAAGGAAAACAAGATGTTTGTTTTATCTATGGAAAATCTAGTCATTGGGCAAGCAAATGCTCAGAGATAAAGTCTAAACCCAGACATGCAGCACTCTGCAAGAATATGGATCCCAAATGGTGGGATCTGTACAAAGTTTCTGCTGATTCTCCTCTCCCTTCTGGATAAATTGTATATTTGCCTGATTCTGATGATTCTTCTGATTCATGTACAGATATAGAGTCGGATATTCCCATTATTGCTAAATGTGATCAATCTCCTTCCTCTTCCTCTGAGTCAAAGTCTGATCTCGATGCACATTTAGGGGGGTGTAGCTGTCCAGAGTATGATTTCAATTTGTATATGTTTTCTAGAACATTGTCTTCCCATCAGATTGAAAAACAAATAGCCTCCATTGATTTGCAATTATCTTCCATTCATATTTATAGGCACATAGAAAGATTTGAGTTGAGAGATGAGTAAAAGAAACTGCAATCCCAGTTAGAATCCTTAAAAGAAAATAAAGGGAAAGCTAAAGTTTCTAAAGTCCAGGACAATCCTGTTGAGCTGTACCAAGAATACCCTGGTAGTCATTCTGATAGACAAGCCATAGACAGGATAGGGAGAAGTTTTTGAAAATGTAATTAAAGGAAAAACAGACAAAAATAAAAGAATTGCTTAAAGAAGCAGAAGCCATCAAACATGTTATAGCAGTTCTTAATGCAGAAAAAGATCAATCATGTGAAGAAGAAATTTCTAAATAAATTGAAAGAGTTTGTGGTAATCCTAAAGTCAAAGAAGAATCTCCTTCATATTCTCCTGAAAGATCTCCATCCCCAAGATCTCAAAGTGTCAGTCTGCTTGGTGCATTATCAGGTCCCAAATTGTTTATTAATTTAGAGTTTTGCCCTGGTGAGTTTAAGTCTTATTCTGTACAATGTCTTATAGATTCTGGTTGTCAGTTTAATTTAGCTAAAGGTAATGCCATTCCTTCTTATTATTGGGAAAAGACAAAAGAGTTTGGGTTAGCCATTCAAGGATCACCTGTTTATCTTACTGGTAAGATTAAAGATTTCCCAATTGCATTATGTGGTGTAAAGAGTTCTATTTCTTTGTTTAGATTAGATGATGTGAGAGAAGACTGTGTCCTTGGTTCAGAGTTTCTGAGTAAAGTCAGTCCTTTCTCCATTGACACCCAAAAGATGATATTTTCTTGTATAGTTAATAGTTAGTCAGTGTCAATACCTTTAAGTCACAAGTTTGTACAAAAATGTAAACCTTTGTCTACTGAGTCAGTCAGTCCTGTACAGTCCAATACTGCTTTAAATAAAATGGAACGCTGCATCTCCTATGCAGAAGTCCATGGTGAAAAGGCATTAGCAACAATAAAAGAAAAGATTTTAAAAGATTGTTGCTCTGAGAACCCCAATGTCTTTTGTAAGAGATAAAAGTACTTCGTCTCTCTGCCATTCGACCCTCTGCAAAAGATTAATCCAGTGAAGGCATCAGCAAGGCTGATGAGTCCATCAGAGAGGGAATTCTGCTCCAAAGAGATCCAAGACCTTTTGAGCAAAGGCCTTATTGAACCATCAAAAAGCCATTGGGCTTGCAGAGCCTTTGTAGTTAACAAGAACTTTGAGCAGAAAAGGGGTAAACCCAGGTTAGTGGTAAATTTCAAACCGTTGAATGTTGTTCTTTAGAAAATCAGATACCCACTACCTGATAAGTCATGTTTGCTGCAGAAAATAACAGGTTGTATAGTTTTTAGCAAATTTGATCTGAAGTCTGGTTTTTATTAGATAGGAATAGAGGCCAAATATCGGTTTAAAACTGCCTTTGTAGTTCCCCATGGACAGTATCAATGGAAAGTATTGCCATTCGGTATAAACAATGCTCCATCCGAGTTTCAGAAAAGGATGGAAGATATCTTCAGAGATATTCCATGGCTTATTGTTTTCATTGATGACATTTTGATTTGTTCAAAGAATTTACAGGACCATCTTAAGCATTTGCAAAAGTTTTATGAATTGGTTTTGAAGCATGGTTCGGTTCTGTCTTCCTCTAAAATGGAAATCGGGAAAATCGAAATGGATTTCCTCGGGTTCCACATCAAAGCCGGTCAAGTTGTGCTCCAACAGCATGTTCTGAAGTCCTTTGATCAGTTTCCTAATAAGATCCTAGAAAAGACCCAACTTCAAAGATTTCTAGGATGCCTCAATTACATCAAACCATTCTACAGAGGGCAAGCCTCTGATATTCACTGTTTGCAGCAAAGACTGAAAAAGAAACCAACTGCATGGTCTAAAGAAATGACTTTGATTGTTCAGAAAATAAAATCCAAAGTTAAGGATCTTCCTGCTCTTCATCTTCCAAAAGGAGAAGGTAAACTTATTATTGAAATAGATGCCTCAAACACTACTTGGGGTGGTGTTCTATTGGAAGAAATCAAAGGAAGAGAAAACATTTGTGGTTATGCTTCTGGTTCGTTCAAAGGTGCAGAGTTAAATTATCCCAGCAGCCACAAAGAAATACTTGCTGTCAAAAAGACAGTGTAGCACTTTATCCTGTTCCTAAAGCCTGTCAGATTTGTGATTAGAACTGATTTGAAGATCATGCCTGGTATCTTCAAAAATGAAAATTTAATGGCAGAAAACAGTAGCAGGATTCTAAAATGATTTATATGGCTCTCTAATTTTGATTATGATATAGTATATAAACCTGGTTATTTAAACTGTTTGGCTGATATGCTTACACATGAAATTGTGCAGCAGCAAGAAGAAAGTAAAGTAGTCAGTTTAAATATGTTTACTGTTGGTTCTAGTTCTGGTTCTAAAGATGACAAAGGTAAAGGCCCTACCCCTGCTGAAGGTACTGAACCAGATTATGAAAAGACTTTGCCACGGAATGCCTTATTCATGAAGCCGTGGGATTCTAGCTTGTCTCCTGCTGAAAGGAGAGAATTGCTAGATTATGCAGATAGACATCAAGCTGAGAAGTATCTTAGCTTAACCCTGATAAAGCAAATCAAGTTACATCCATGTAAACTGCATATTTTGGAAAGGTGGGAGAAAACCACCTTTGAAGGTTTTTCCAATGGCCAGGAAAAGCTCAGAAGGTGTTGTGAGCTATGGGTTGATTGCAATGAAGAGAAAGACGGCACTGTTTGGTATGTAGATATTGGTGAGGGTAACCTCACTTGGACTTCTTACAATTTAATTCTTCAGTTTTGTAGGGAACAGAAGTCTATTGTTATATGTGCCGATCCCAGCAATATGAGGAACAAGAAGTGGTTAGGATGGATGCAGGTATTTTTGGATAAGTTTTGTCCAAGAGTTGACTGGACAAATAGGCGAGCTAACTTCATCCTTCATATGGAAGCTGACATGCAAGCCGCAAATCAGCATAATTTATGGTTTAAATTTCTGTTGAGACATCATGGTGGCAGGTATACTCCTCTTGAACATATTGTCACTGTTACATAGAAATACATTAAAAGGGATGCTCAAGGTAACCGGTTGGATACCAAAATTCACCGCAGAACTCTACCTTTGGACTACCGTGTTGAGTCCATGTTTGCAAGTGAGTTTCTCGAAGATAGAAATGAAGCTCTTTACGGTTCTGACATTGAGCAGTGTTTCTGTGAACTGCTATATCCAGAGCCTGAGTGCAAGGACGAAGGATACTATTATGAAGACTCCCAGAATCTAGATGATCTCATAGCAGAACAGGAGTTAGAAGAGTATGGTGATGATTTTGACTGTCCATGCGGAGGCCAACCTATTGGACCGCCTAGAAACCCTGAACTTTCTATGTATGCCGGTCCGGTGATGACTAATCGTCGGAATGAAGCCTTTATGGTTTGATGATGTAATAATTGTACATATATGCTTTTCTTATTGGAAACCGTGGTGGGACGGGAATAATAGATCGACAATTGTAATATGTCGGATATCTTTCCGTAAAAGTTTATTGGGCCATGTATGTTGGCCAGTATCTTTACTTTCGGTTTGTGGGTCCAATAGTGTCTACTAGTATCCCGTGTTGGATCTGAGTCCCCACATGGCACTGCCTCCAAGGGACGAGATAATCATGGTGTAGTCCCACCATGACCTCAGATTCCATGCCTTTTGACTGGTTAGTGTAAGTTTTGTGTGACCGGGTAACCTTCTATCTTGCTATATATTGGAGGTCCGGGAAGTCATTTGGCATTCGAGTTGTATGCATTGAGCTGGTTAAGAGCTCTGCAAGTGAGTCGAGTCTAGTGCCGAGCTGCTCCGGTAGTTGGAAGATCAGCGAGTCAGTAGGTGTGTGAGAGCCGAGTTAATATGCTTTGCTGGTTACCGTAATGGTATAACACAGCATCAGAAAGCCGACGTTCGACCCTGTAAAATATTGGTCGATTCTGTAAGTGAATGTTAGTGGACATATCACTGGAATCCTAGGAGCCTACAAGTAAGTTCATGCCTTCGGGAAGTTCTGAAAGCTAAAAGGGCCAGTGACATTGTGTCTAGACATTCTGTCTGTGTGTCTGTGGTGATGAACTTCGCTGTCTGAGGTCGATCCACAAGAGTCTGTAATCTGTGAAGGAAGAATTTAATAATGAAGCTGTGAGATATTTGCATTTTGGAGATCCTGGTGGTTATGGTATTTGGTTATCTTGCAACTTCTTGCTTATTTTATATTAATATATGTGTGTATATGATTCGGTTATGATTTCTTAAATTCTCGTTTGGAGATAAACCCTATGAAAATAAACTAAGCATGTGAATTGATTCGATGTTTGAGTGTAGGTATTGCTGGAAGCAAGGACTATGAAGGCATCATAGGGATGCATGTGGACATATGACCCTCCTAAAGAGAGCTCAGTATGAGCAGTAATGAAAGATGGTGCTAGTGGACATGTGTGGGTCCTAGCAGGCAAAGGTTCTGTAAGCAACAATGGGGAAGGGTTCCCTAGTTGACAGGCATTAGACAGAACTTAGACACTAAGTGTCATAGCTAAGAAAGGGGAAAGTCAAGCATTCACATTGAAGTGAAAGAGGCTAAGGAGAATGAAACCACTATGATGGTGTGGCTATGGATTGGAACAAGACTAAGAGGGGGAAACTCTTACTCTTCTCTTTCCTTTTGACTAATGCATCTTAGAAACAAAATATTGTTGAGTGCATGTCATAGATGAAGTTGATTGTGTTTATTGCTTGAAATGAATTATGAATGTTGAATTAGTTATTTTCCCGTGAAAGGATGAACATGAATGAGTTCATGTGTATATTAGGAAAGCATGAAATATGTGGAAGTCTCATGAGTAAAGCATGGATGTTCCAAGTCAATTGGGAAAATAATTGACTAATTTTAATATTGTGTTATGCTTGTCCTAACAGGAATTGCCATGATGAGTCTCACAGGTGAGAAATTGAAAGCCATTGATTGCAGCCATTACTAGCCAAGTGTTGCTGGTGAGAAAAGAGAGAGCCATTTGTGCACTGTGATCATGGCAGCAGACCAGAGGTTATTTGTGTTGGGTTGGAAATATTCCTCAACAAGTTGCTAGGATGGTAAGAAAGATGACATCCAAGAAAATTTCAGACTTGTAGATCATTTGGAAAGTGAATAAAAGGAAGGGATTGCTGTGGAGCAATGCCCACTTGTAGAGATGGAAGATCAAAACCAGCAAGAGTAGCTTGAGGAAGCCAAAGAACTTCATCCTGAAAGCTCAAAGTAAAGGGGATGAAACGCAGGACAGATCTGCCACCATTTGTGAATTCTAAGGAATGTGTAAAGTGGGTATTTATACCTAAGTGTTGGAACACCGAGGACGGTGTTATTCCAAGGGGAGGGGAATATAATGTCCCCAGTTTGAACCCATGGCATTAAATTGTAAATGATGTAATATTGTTATAAAATCGTGCTGAGGATCTCAAGGCCAAGGCCCCACCATTGATTTAGTGATGCATATGGTTTACGTGCTAGCCAGGCACATTGAAATTGTAAATATGCATTTTAATAAATACCCACAACTAGTTATGCAATGCAACAAAAGATGGGGGCATGATTTTACAAGGAATTGGAAGGGAAAACATTCAAACCCTTGAGCCAACCAAGTCAAGCCAAGTGTCAATGAGAGAACCCATCAAACCCTCAACTACCCATATTGACTTTTGTATCCCATCATTGATTTCTTCCAAGAGTTGGTTGAGGTAGTTAATGCCTTGGAGAATGGGAGGTATGGCTATCCAAATTCAAGTATGGGCAAGCCACCCTGCATGGGAAATCGCATTTTGCTTCTTGGGCAGGAAAAGAGCCACGAAATTGCTCTCTAAGCCATTATTCACCATTTCCTTGCTCTCTCGCGCATCTCTAGCTGCCTGGGCATTTTCCTCCCTGGGTTTTCTGTATTCCCCTTCATCTTTTAGTTGGGAAAGAGTGTTTTTGTGTTGATTACCAATGGGGAAGAGAACAAAACGTTTTTGGGTCTTCCTGGAGGTCATTTAGGCCATTGGAAAGGATCCTAACTAGTGGGAGAAATCGGTTTTGCTCCCTGGGGATTGAATTCGAAATTCCACAGTTTGTTTGGGTGAACCACGAATTGGGGGAGCCAATGTGGTCCCTATGTTGTGAGTACCTCTGTTGTAAATGTGTTAGGGTATGGGTAATGGGTAATCCATTGTTTTGGCTTGAGCTTGAGTGCAGGCATCCAGGGTTCAAATGTAGCCTGATAAACCCAGCTGTGGACTGGCTTGGCTCAGATGAAATGATTAATTGGCTGTGAGAGAGTGAATGTCCCCTTTTTCCTTGTAAGAATCATGCCCAGCTCGGGGGTGGCCTTCGGACGGACTCAGTATATGTCGTCGAAGATCCTACGGTTGGGTGGAACGTTGCAGCGACATAGCTAGTTGCTTGGGACAATTGCACAATGAAGATAAGTGTTTTCTGTCTATGTATTTACTTCTACAATGCATTAATTTGACGACTATTTTGATATGCTGGATGGGCATGAATTATGTATGGATTAGTTTCAATTCCGCTGTGGATATTGCTTGATTTGTATCTGCACACTAATGTTTTTTATTCATATGATTCTAATGACTGGGCTGAGTTTTATGAAAAGCCCCACAGATTGTTATCATCTTCCCTCTCTTATTGGGTTAGCAGGTGGGTACATTACAGTAAGGAGCTAATCACTTAATCCATTGAGATATTTCCTTCCCTAATATGGATCGCTCTTAACAATCAATTCATGGAGATATTCCCATTCCAAGTTATGGATTGCCCTTAACAATCAATTCATGTAAACCGGTCAACTGTTCACTGATCCTTCCTTGAAATGTGAAGGGTATGGTGCTAAATTCGTGCATTCATTACGTTTTATAAAGTTAACTCAAAACTTGCAATATCTAACCATTCTTGCCAATTGTTCAACCGGTAACCATTTTTGCCAATTGTTCAATAGGGATATGGATTGTTGTTTAAGCATTCCTCAAAGTTTGTATGGTTGTATGTTATAACAAAACTTCGAGTATTTTGAAATCCAAAAGCACTTAGTACATTCGCTCACCACTTTATCTTCAATTGTAATATAAATTTGGCATTATCTATAAAATGAGATCGAGTTCATATATAAATATATAATATAATGCTAAATGTATATAGTTGTAATCTACATTTGGCATTAGATATCAAATGAGATCAAGTTCATATATAAATATATAATATAATGCTAAATGTATATAAATATATCAAGTTCGTAGTTTTTATAACAAACCCTTCAAGCTTGACATCATAAGGATGACATAATAAAGATTATAAATAGGCCATTATATTTCATATATTTCTTGTTGTGTATATGCACATTCGTCATGGGAATAAGAAAAAATTAAAATTGTAAAGGAGATTATATTAGTTTTTTTTTTTTTCCTTACATCGATGTATTATGTACATGGATATAGGTTAATAAAAAGTTAATAATAAATGTTGGTTTTGGTGTTTATATACCTTGCCAATTGAACTTTGGTTCGAAAATATTTTGATGGGTATTGCGAATAAGGTTGGGAAGTTTGTGAGATTGGATAATTGTTCTCTGTGTGGTTTTGATAAGCGTGCTCCTAAGGTCATGGTATCGGTTGAAATGGCTTTGGGCCTGCCTAAGGAAATTGAACTAGTTTGGGGTGATAGGGTATGGCGTTAGCGCTTATATTATCTCCAAATGCCATTCTGTTGCTTCCATTGCCAAGAGACTGGACATATCAGGGCTAATTGTCCATTGGCAGCTTCACATTCTCTTGTTTTGAGGAAGTGGGTTAGGAAAAATGCTCTGAAATCTTTGTGAGCGTCTGCTGTTGGTCTCCTTGAGGACCCTGCAAAAAATGGTAAGTCTTTTTTATCTCTTAAACCCACAGTTCCTGATTTTTTAGATGTAGAGATTAATGATATTTTTTATTCGAATATCTCTCATAAATTAAAGGCCTCTAATACTTTGGTGAAGGAGACTTCTATGTCAGGGAATTTGGATGTTTTAGATAAGAATAAGACCTGTCGGGCTCTTTTTGGGGAACAGGCTAGTTTGGGGGATAATACTCAGGGTTTGGGTGTGGATATACCTTCTCTAAGCTCTTCATCCAATTTGGGGGAGGACCTAATACCCACTGTCCCTATAGATGATGGGGGGGAATTGTTGAGGTCTGGGTCTAAATCTTTATGTGCTATTGCTCCTTTGGTTCTTGGGGATGAGGGAGAAGCTGGTATTGATGGTTCAAGTGGTAAAGATATTTTCCTTCCTCTTGCTATTTATTCTAAGAACCCTAGTTCAAATCCCCTTGTTAAATCGGTATACTCTGAACCATTTCAGAATGTAACCATTAGGAAGCCACATAGAAAAGGGGGTACTGGTAGGGTAAAATAGTCGGACGATTTACCGAGTCATACTCTTGTCTCGGAGAGACTTGATATGGTGGAAATTTTGGAGGGTTCAGATGTTCAGTCACGGGGTCTTAGAGCTTTATCCCCAGAGAGGAGGGTTAGCTAATGCATATCTGTTCCCTAAATATTTAGGGATTGGGGGGGGCTTCCTGAGTCAGGGCCCTCACTGATCTATTAGCTATGCTCAGCCAAGTATTTTATTACTTCAGGAGACAATGTGTAGTGATTTGGTTGCTATTTCAAGGTTTGGTGGTCTTAAGGGGGGTTGGGAGGTCTCGGCATCTGGTTCAAACAGCATGTCAGGTGGTTTTCTTGTTGCTTGGGACCCTAGGGTTTATTCCAGGGTAATTTTTAAGGGGGGAATTTCGCCAATTGGCTATTTTTTGGGCCTTTTTTCAAAAAATAAATTCGCTATTTGGTCATTTTTAGTCCCTAATATCGCCTATATTTACATAAAATATGTTTTTTTATCATAATATTCGCCAAAATTTACACATTTCAGTAGTAAATTGTATGTTTCATATTTAATATTCGCCTACTTATCTATATACATGATTTTTTCAATCCAAAATAATCACCTAAGATACTATACTTAAGTATAATATTAGAATCCTTAAAAAATACCCTGGTTTATTCTTTCCAGGTTTTTATGTCTCCTTGGGGTATTGTGTTGGAAGGGGTTCGCAGGTCTGATGATTTTGCGTTAACAATTTTGAATTGTTACACACCGTATAAAAATCAGGAAGTTTTTTGGAATGGGATTCAAGCTTCTGGCTTGTTGGATAGAGATAATATTGTGGTGGCTGGAGATCTAAACTTTACTAGGTTTTCACAAGAGATCTGGGGCACTTCTGCAAAATTGGGTAATTTGGAAGAATTTTTCAATGATTATTTGATCAATAATGATATGGTTGATGTTTGTACAAGTGCCTACTCTCCCACTTGGACAAATGGCAGAGGAGGACTTGATACGATCATGAAAAGATTGGACAAATTTCTTTTAAAGAAATCTCTGCTGGAGTCTTGTGGCAGGTACTGTGTTTGGGTTGGAAAGTCAAAAATCTTTGATCACTAGCCTATTTTCATTCAGTTGGATGGAAGTTTTCAGCATCTTTGTTACCCTTTCAAATTTGATAGTTCCTGGACAGAGAATGTTGATTTTGTTAGTTTTGTTAAAAATGTCTGGCCAAATATTGATGTGGAGGGGGATTTGAATCCGGTTGATAAGCTCTGTTATAAATTGAGGATCCTTAAAGGTAAAGATTTGGCCTGGATACACAATAAGAAAAAGATGGCCAAACAGGATTTATTTGAGATCGAGACTTAGCTACAGGATTTATATGAACAGGCTTTACATGTTCCTCTGGATGTCTATAAATTTGATTCTTTGAAAAGGTTGGAGAAGGATAGAGATAATTTTTATTTAATGGAGGAAAAGGAGTGGCGCTTAAAGAGCCGTGCATTATGGGTTAAATCTGGGGATAAGAACACTCATTTCTTTCATTCTTATGCTTCGGCTAGAAGGAATGGTAATACTATTTGGTGAATGGATGATGGTGAGGGTAATGAGGTTGTTGATGCTCCTCGTTTACAGGGTTTGGCTAAATGCTATTTTTGTTCCATCTATAAGGCAAATTAGAGTCTGGACTTTATGTCACAGCTGCAGGTTGCTAGACTTTACTCGAAATTTATTGATGACAGTGATGCTGCTGAGCTCTGTAAGGAAGTTACTTTGGAAGAGGTTGAGTATAATTTGAAATCATTTGCTAAAGAGAAGAGTCCTGGGCCTTATGGCTGGACTGTGGAACTTTTTCTGCAATTTTTTGATATTATGGGTAAGGAGATTCAACAAATGGTGGAGTTTTCCAGGACTCAAGGTTATATTTCTAGGGCTTTAAATGCTACATTTATTACTCTAATCCCGAAGGTTGATGACCCAAAAGTTTTTGGAAGATTCAGGACCATTGCCTTATGTAATATTATTTATAAGATTGTTTCGAAGATCATTGCAAACCGTCTAAAGCCCATATTTTCTAGATTCATTTCACAAGAAGAATTTGGTTTTTTAAAGGAGAGATAGATCCATGATGTTGTGGGTATCACTCAAGAATTATTACATTCTATTAAGTGTAAAAAGTTAAAGGCTATCATCCTAAAGATGGATCTGGAAAAGGTTTATGATCGTGTCAGTTTGGATTTTCTCATAATTGTTCTTATCCATATTGGGGTTCCGGCTCTGGTCATTAAGTGGATCATGGCATGTGTTAGTACCATGAACATTGTTGTCCTGGTTAATGATGCTCCATCTTCTTTCTTTAGCTGCTCAAGGGGGTTAAGGCAAGGTTGTTCACTTTCACCATTATTATTTTTATTAGTAATTGATGGTTTGAATTGGTTGATTAAGAAAGTTGTTTTGGATGGAAGTATTAAGGGTCTGAAAATCTCTAGAAACCTTTCTATTTCACATGCACTTTTTGTGGATGATGTACTTCTGGCTGGAATTGATTCGGTGGAAGAATGGGCTGCATATCAGAGAATTCTTGAGCTATTCTATCGTGCCTCAGGTATGAAAATTAGTCTAAAAAATTCATGCATTTATGAGAATTTGGTCAGCTTTGAAAGACTACAACAATTGAGAATCCATCTGCCTTATAAGTGCACAAAAATTGGGGATGGATTTATATATCTCAGCTTTTAGTTAAAGCCCAATGGATATTTGGTTAAGGATTGGAATTGGCTCATTAAAAAATTTGAAGCCAGGATTTCTCATTGGTCTTATCGACTGCTTTCTGTAGGTGGGAAACTCACCTTGGTAAGGTCTGTTCTTACTGGTACTCTGGTTTACTGGCTATCATTACTTCCGGTGCCATGTTTGATTATAAATACTTTGAGGAGTCTGATTTTTAAATTCTTATGGTCTAGTGGGTTGAAGAAGTCCTATCTATTGATGATTGGCTGGGATAAAATCTCAATCCCGATTGATGCTGGATGTTGGGGGATTAAATATCTTTCAGTTTTTAGCGCTGCTTTGAGATTGAAAAGCTTCTAGAGGGCATTATTTGGAGGTACCCTATGGACTCAGGTGGTTCATGAAAAGTATGTTAAAACAAAACTGTCACATTGGCTGAGGAAGCCGAAGAAAGTGTTGAGGGGTATTTCACCCATTTGGAATGGGTTCATGAAATTGTACTATTGGTTGGATGATGGTATTCGTTGGAAAGTCGGAGATGGTACAGAAGTGGCGATCAGGATTGACCCGATTATTGGTATAAATGATCCTTTGGTATTTTCACAGGGTTTTTTAAGGATTATTAGGGAGAAGGGTTATTTTACACTCAATTCCATTGTGAAGAAGATGCTGTAGGGATACTGGATGAATGCATATGACTTACAGTTGCCCAGACAGGTTGCGAGTGAATGGAACAAATATATCTATTCTTTGAACTTTGCTGGTATTCGATGTACCGATAGGATGGATGATATTAGGTGGACAGGAAACGATGCTATAGGTATTATTATTGCTCGTTCTGCTTATGAGTACATTATCAAGCGTAGATGTCTTTTTCCTTCCCATTAGTGGTATAAATTGATTTGGAAATGCTCCAATGCTTCTTATGGTTTGCTTTGGTGAATCGCCTGAAAACATGGGATAATTTGAAAATGTGTGGATGGATTGGCCCTTGCTGGTGTGTTTTATGCAGGATGGAGTCTGAAACTGCTACACATCTTTTTGTGGACTACGGCTTCATAAAAAATATATGGGGAAAATTTACCAGTTATTTGGGTCTTACACATCATTAGGAAGGTTGTAATGTTTAGAAATGTTTATATGACTGGGTAAGGTTTGAAAAAGCACATTTCACATTACATGTTTTCATTTGCTGGGTAATATGGAGAGCTCGGAACAGAGCACTATTTGACAATTACATTCCTACTATTGATTCTGGGTTTCATGAGGCTTTGAACTTATATCTTAAGTACCAGGAGGAAGATAGAAAACTTGTGGAGAGGAACATTGGTAACTTTCCACTGACTATGGATGATCCTATTTTATTTTTTGATGGGGCAGTAGCTGAAGGGAAATGTGGCATTGGTGGTGTTATTTATCTTAATTATGATCATTTTTACACTATCTGTTTGCATGGTGGTGTTGGGACTAATATGAAAGTTGAACTATTAGCTCTCTGGTGTGTTGTCAGAGCTTCAATCTATTTTGGTTTACATAAGGCAAAGATTTTTGGTGACTCTAGAGTCACTATTAAGTGGGCTCGTGGAGAATATGATTTGCAGGTTCTGAATTTGAGCAACTGGTGTATCTGTATTCAGCAGGACTTAAGTTTGCTTCATACATATTCGCTGGATCATATTTATCGTGAGTTTAATACTCAAGCTGATAAACTTTCAAAGTTGTCATTAGATGGTGATGAAGGTCTTTTATTTTGGGAGGATGTTTGCGAGGATGTGGTGGTGGATGCTGGTTCTCTATATTTCCTTGTCTAATATTTAAACTGAATTTTGTATGACTGCTTAATGGTCTTGGCTCACAGTTCAGTTCACTATATTTTGTAGTTTTGTAATGATAGGAAGGTCCAAGCTGATATATTGGATAGACTGAAACATCTTTTGATGAACATCTATACTACTTGATTCAGGTTAATTGAATAACAGTGGTATGTTTTTTTTTGCGGAAAAATATATATATATATATATTGTTTAGATATATAGTTAATAAAAAGTTAATAATAAATTTGTAATTAATGTTTTGGAATAATTTTGAATATTTTACAATTATTTTAATGTATTATATTATATTATTTTTGAAATATAATTTAAGTTAACATATTTATATTTATAAATTTGTATTTAAAAATATAGTTTTGGGATACTATATTATAAAATTAAAAATATCCAAATTTAATTTCATCTACTTATTTTTTTGTCATTTTCCCACATAGTCTAAATTAATAGTTGAAATTAACATGATTATTACCACTTTTTATCATAATTTATTTTTTTCAACGAGACTAAGTTAATATTTCATATTAACATAATTTATATTATTTTCTAATATTTTTTATTGTTAATATATTATTGAACAAAAATTACTATTTTATCTTATTTGTTTAACAAATTTCAATATAAGAATAGTTTACTATGATGATGCCAATGATTTGTATTAACTTGAAGTAATCAAGATTAACTTGATTTTCTTTAGAATTTTATTTATGTCTTCAAAAATATTTAAGAGAAGTAACACTGAAGCACCTTAGTTATGATAATTGGGTATCATTACCTTGCACTAGTCCTTAATTTCTAAATTTTTTTAATAATTTTTTATTTAAAATTTTGATTGACAACCATAAAATCAATTGGACAATACACTTGTCCCATCCTCCTTCGATTTAGGAAAACATAGATGGTAGTCCATCTCAAATTCTAAGATATAAACACATCTCTCTGTAACTAGAAAACTCACTTGCAAATGGTCACTAATAATCAAACTATTATAATAATCTAACATTTTATTTTTATTTTTTAATTTGGTTTTAATTATGCTTACTTTTTAAATAATTTAAGCATGACAATAACAATAACAATATAATTATTTTAAAATTATAGTACTGTTATTATAAATTTCAAAATAATATATATACTTAAAATGCCCTCGTCATTATACAACATTTTAGAAATTAACCAATTATACTTCAAAGACATAGGTAGGATGTTTATGATGATGATGATGATGATGATGATGATGATGATTAATGTCTACTGAGACCAACTTTCGGACCTTAAGAATGTTATTACTTGGTTTGCTTTAAAATTTTGTTCCTATGCTCAAAAAGCTTGTTAAGAAGCTTTCCAAGCTCACTATAGTTTTGGCAAATTAGGACATTAGCAAGGTTTGTATTGTAGCAAATATTATGAAACTCATATGTACTGTGGGTGTAAGTAGGTCATTCTAAGAGAAAGTGATTTTTATCCTCAACGCTCATACACTCACAAAGATGGGAAACCCTTTCCTCCCATGGAGTTTTAGGAATAGACCAACGCCCTGTTTCGCTATGAAGCTCATGAGAGTTTGTTCTAATCTTGGCTATATTAATTTTCTTCTTTGAACTAGTTACTATCGAGAGATATTTCTGATCTTCCAAATTAGGGTTAATGACCTCCTTATAGTATCGTAGTTTTCTCTTAACCACTAAATTTTTCTCTCACCACAATTTCTCTTTAAACTTAAAGATAAAAATATTTTTGGCATTATCGATATTCTGTATAGTGCCATTTTCATCAATGCCCCAATGGTCTAACCAAGCCATGGTATCTTTACACCAACTACGCTTGAGGTGTAGTTCGCTTTGACTTGAATTCAAAGAAATTTTAGGAAGTCTCTTGTTTCCCATGTTATTTATCTTGTACTTTTACATCACGTACCTAGTCATAGCCATGATCTTGATGGGGAAAGACTCTATGAGGAGAATAGGATAAGGCATATTTCTTTTAATTTTGAGTTTATAATTTATAAACTGCTTCTAGATTTGCTCAATCTTTCTCCAAGATTCTCTATAAATGTTGCACCCCCATACATCACAACCATATAAGACAAGAGGGATGACAAGATTTTCAAAGCGGAACTTTTTTTACCCCACATGACTAGGTTGGTTGATTTTCAATTATTTTGAAGACCAAAATAAGCTTTACATCCTCCGGTAATAATTTTCTCAATACTATGGTTCCAACTGAGCTTGTGATGAATATCAATTCCAAGATATTTGTAAGAGGTTATTTCCTCCAGTTTACTGTTATCATAAATAAAACTTGACTAGGTGTCTTTCTTAGATTTTATAATCATAACTTTTGTCTTGCCAATGCTAATAGTCATACCCATGTTAGAGCATAAATCTTTGATAAATCTTAATTGTTTATCACGATCAAAGGGACACCTTGCAATAAGAACAATATTATCAATACAATGAAGGAGGATGATAACTATCCTAGCTAAGATCATGTCGACACAACCTGCTTCTTCTAAACATATTTCTGCTTTATTGATGTAAATGCCAAAAAGGGTAGGGAAAAGAGGGAAACCTTGCTTAACTCCAATATTACAGATTATATACGTTGACCAGCCCAAATTTGGCGATGACCTTTTCGTATAACCTTATCGTGGCAGCTTTCAACTCAAAAGGAACATCAAGCTCCTCTAACATATTCCATGGGTTATTTCTAGGCACTGTATCAAAAGATTTCCTAAAGTACACAAAGCAACAAAAAAGGTCATACTTATTATTACAACATTCTGCTGTAATGATCCTAAGTGTAACTAGATGGTTTATGGTTGAATGATTCCTTCTAAAACCTGCTTGTCCTTTATCCCAGTTACCTTCCATTTCTAGTCATTTGTTGATCTTCTTTTCTAAGATAATACCGTATAACTTGACTAGGAGAGGGCTAATCATAATGGTGAGATAAGCGATATACACATGCATCTTCGCTGTATGGTTGTTCACAACAATTCAAATGATATGCACAGCCTGGCTTGGTTATACCACAAACAAACCCCTGCTTGGAATGTCGTACCACCAAAACGAAATGTATCCTCGCATAAATTACAGGATATTAAGCGCGGTGTGCTTATTGGATTCGAATGAGATAATGGCAGCGCTGCTAGAGACAGGATCGGCTATTAAGAAAAACCTACGGATCGGCTAGAGGCATTGCAATTCACAATGATTATTACTAGAATAATCTACCCTTATGTCAAGAAGAGTCAACTCCATTAAAGTCTATATGTAGCTCTCGTGGGCCATTAGAATAATGAAGAAAATGAAATCTCTCCGTAGGATTCAATAGCAAGATTTGACGTTAGGGAGTTTTTCTTTGTCCTAAAAGGAACTTGTGAACCTCATATTTCCTCATTTGCAGTATGAAAAGTCAATTCTAACCACACTCGTGGAGCTACTTGAAAAGGAGTGATCACACACCATTGGCTTTAAAATTATATGGCATATATTTATCTTCTATATTGTGTTTTTGGCCTGGATAGAAATCAGTTTTTCTGGCAACTTGATCTCGATATAAAATTGTAATAATTTGATGCATCAACTTGCTTTACTCGTGCAATTGCTAGACACAGAATTTACCACAACCATCCTTAAAGATAAAGATAAGGTAGTGTTTATATTTCAAACGCATTTATACATCAATATAGAAGATGGATATAAAATATACACATATATACAGAAGACATGACCCTGCATTAATAAATCTCTATTTCAAGTGTTCATGACAGAAAACCTCACTTTCAATCCCTTGAAAAATCAAACCCATTCACCTTTCAAAACACTTGTATTTCTTTCATATGTAAATAATTATATGCAATGCAAGAAGTTATGTCATAAGTTATCATTTATAAGCTATATATATCCCCATAACTACCCATAGAGAAGTCGACCAATCTTGTCATGGCCGACATTTGATTCCGTTTATGACAGACTATGCCACGATGGAATTTAACACCCATAATCATATCCCTATTGCATGTGAACATTTCCCATCAGAATATTATCATAATCCATTGATTATCTAAGCTAAAATGTCTCCAGCTATAGTTTGGGAAGGAGAATTCTTTTGGGCCAAATAAGAAGTCTGATGGGACTTGAAATTTTTATGGTTTATGGCCTCAACACATAAAATAGTACATGAATAAACTAGAGTAAGGCAATCGCTCTATCTTATGAGATTTAAAAATTAAAGACACCCACAAATTAATAGCAAAAGGGTTTTAGGTTTTAATGTCAAACAAGAATAATGTCATGCAACGTGAACGCCAAAATCAAATTGCATCCTATTTTTATGGCCACAATCAAATAAACAAACATAGGTGAAGATTGAAAATACTAAGCAGAAAGGGCCATAGTTGAAGATTGAAAATAATAAGGAGAAATGGCCATATTCTTATTTTACAGGTATAAAGAGAAACATGGTCCATTATGAAAGAAACATATTTAAATATCTTTTCAAAAGTTAAAAGTTACTTTTATTTCATCACACTAACTAGGTTGGTGTAGCTCTATCCCTAGCTACTTCCACTTTCCAAAACAACATCAGCAATCTCATACTCTAACTCCCAGTCAATTCTTCACTCAGCTAAATATATGATGAACGAAAACAAAACAATAAGTGGATAAAATTGTATCTTATTCAACATTCAAGCCATGGAATCAATATTACTCATTAACTCGAGGTGCCACTCTCCCAAAAGTCCATGATTGTGCCAAAGCACAATGAAGAAATGTGGGGGAATTTGAACCAAAATGATATGAATACTTGACATATAAGGAGGATCTGAGTTCAACATTTAAGAAACTCCACTTTTCGATCCTTACTTTGACATCATTATTAGGAGACTCGTGAAGCCTAAGGGAATTTGTTTAACTTCCCAAAGATCATGTTTAAATATGTATGTGAATTTGTTTAAGGGTGATGGTGTAAAATCAGCTAGGTAGTTTAACGAATGGTGAAGCTGAGGGAATTTGCTTAACCGCCGAAAGATCAGGTATAAATATGTATCCGAATTTGTTTAAGGTTGATGGTGTGATGCCCTCTAGGGAGTTTATTTTTTTTTGTTTTTAAATTAAGGGAATGAGAGTTTTATAAATTATTTGATTTATTTTAAAGGAGTTTAAAAATCTAAGTTAAAGGTTTTAATTAATAATAAGGATTAGGTTAGTAAATAATATTATAGTTGTAAGTTTATTAATATAAAAAAATATTTTTATTTTTGAATGTTCAATTAATTATAGTGGAGTTAGTTTACATTAAGTGTTAATAATAATTAAATTTTTTTTTATGTAATTTCTTAATGTATAATTTTTTAATTTTATTTTATTTTCTTCTTTAATAATTGTTTATTTGTTTAAGGAAACAGGTTTTTCTAGTTGTAGGGAGTGTAGGAGAGGATTCCAGGTGTCGCTAAGTTGTACCATCATCTTTATTGAGACAGTTTTGATTCATAATGATCTCAATTTCCTATCTCATTTTTTCTAATTTAGGTTTTCCTCTCTTGCGACGACTGTAGCATATTCCATACAAATTTTATGTTGAGTCATGTGCGAATGCTCTGCTATGGCTAACTTCTTGTGTCTATCATGCCTAATGTCTATGCAATGTTCTTTGAGCCTTGTCCTTATCGATCTGTCGATTTCGCCAATATAAACCTTCCCACAAGAACAAGGAATGGAGTAGACCCCTTTGTATGTCATAGGTTCTATTGATCTTTCAAGGAGTCCATCATCTTTTTAATTGTGTCGGGTGGGGTGAAAAAGACTTTGAGCTTATATTCTTGACCTTTGGTGTTGTCATTGATGTCAAATAAGTTGTATGAGGTTGTTGGACTTGGTGATGACATTG
This sequence comes from Larix kaempferi, assembly GCA_027924585.1. Lineage (NCBI taxonomy): Eukaryota > Viridiplantae > Streptophyta > Pinopsida > Pinales > Pinaceae > Larix > Larix kaempferi. Next base: position 18,209,121 of record BSBM01000348.1, on the reverse strand, counting down.
AAACCTAAATGTCATTTAAATAAATATATAAAAATATATGCGCAATTCAAAGGAATCCTTAAAACCAAGCCATAGATGAAGTAAAGGATTTTTGTGCACGTCACTCTAATTCCACCTAGTCATGGTACTCTAGTGCGCTAGACCCACCAAGCCAAGGAACTAGTATGAGCAAGACGAGCAAAGTCATGGTACTTCATCTGTGCAAGATAAGACAAGTGGAAGATACTTAAGTAAGCTTTATTGTAAAGAAAGGAAGAACGGGGGTTATCGTCTTACAAAATCACCAACTTGTGGACACATCGATTGAGCAAGTTGAGTATAGATAAGAGTGATGTTGATGAATGAGGAGCAATCTTGGAAGAACAAATGGAGTAATATTCTAAATTTACAAGCTTCAGGTTAGATGAAATGCTTAGCGGAATCAGAGGTAATATGATTTGAAGAAGTGCATGAGGTTGCAAGACATGCAGAAGAAGAAGGAGCAGATATGCATACATAAGGAGCATTTGTGAGAAAGGTGTAACGAGCATGTGTATTATTATGTGTGTAGAATCAATATAGTAAGTAGAATTATAACACTATGCATAATTGAATTAGAGCACGTCAAAGAGCGTGCAACAAGAATGTTGAGCGCAGAACATTGTGTGCATATATGTGAAGTTAGTATGGCAGAAGTACAACAACATCTATATCTCACGGTGGTTGGATGGGGAAAGGAAAGGAGATTTCAATCTCCACTCAAGTGGTGCTTCAACACTACAAGTTGGTGCTTTCATGTGGGATTGGTGTCACGAACCCAAAATTTCATAAAAAAATTTAAAATTTTTCTAAGTGCCTAAAATGCCACTAATATATATGCGGAACCATAAAGTGTGGGTTTACTTTCTTTAAATATTACTTACAAATAATTATAACTCTTCGAATACATAACTCTTCTAAATTCAACACATGGTTTTCTTCTTTTGAACCAACTAACTCTTCATACGTGTGCACCTGATACAACCTTAAAACCATAGACCAAAAGACCATAGACAACTATATTTAAGCCCCATAATTCGGTTATTCGTCAAATTAATAAAATGCACTTTAAGATGTTAATTCATTTTCAAGAAGCATGTACATCTTTTATCAGTTAATTGTACCAATACAACAACCTAAAAGGTAACAACTTATTCATAATCATAAGGGGAACATACTGGCATTTCACATCATATAAACAACCAACTTTCTAACTGAATCATATACTTCAAAGTAATCATAAACATTTTAAGAAAGAAGCAAGTACTCATACATAAAGACACATTGAGGAACACCATAGGAAACATAGGAGACAAAATATAACGTGGTTCACCTGTACACGGGCTAATCCACAAAGGTGTGTGTGCATCTTTTATTATTCTTTAAAGGAAATCAGGGATTACAATCCAGCAACATTGTTGCGATAAATCTCCTTCTAAAATCTCGAAGCCTTTCATCACAAGGCTGAAATATATAATTACAATTTCCTTGAGAGTTTTCCACAATAAAAAAAAAATTATATCCTTAGTTACATTACCTAGAGCCAGATTCTCAGATCTCATACCTTCTTTTAAGAAGTTACTATTGGACTCTAAATTATAAAACAATGAATTAATATTATATACATGTTCTAAGACCAAAGATTGCCTTAACCACTCTTTTATTATGCTTATAAAAGGGTTATGTATCTTTCCTTTTACTCTTCCATAGATTACATAAAGAAATAAGTCTGAGACTAGATAATACAATTAACATTCTCTTTTTGACTATTACTTATATATATCCCCAAAGCCATATATACATATTTCATTACATATATAACGTGAGTTATTATGTTTACAATGGTCCACCATTATTTATGTATAAGAAGTGTGTGAAATAGTAGAGGTCACCTCCTAAAGAACTTTTACAAGGGTTAAACTTCTAATCTTATGAGATAAGAAATACTCTTATGAACAAGAGAATTAAATACTTTTGTTTGGTTTTATAAAGATTAAGACCCCTTTTTAATCTTACTCCCATTCTAATAAAGATCTCTCTTAGTATTTAAATTTGTTACTTTCCTTTAACAATCTGATACATGCTATCATAGATGATCAAGATCTATTTTAACATGTTTAGTATTAAACCATCTCTTTCTTTCTTTGCTAATCATGGTGAATATATGGTTCTTTTTGATATAATACATAAATATATAAAATTATGCTCCCAACCCTAGATATCTAAGTGATAATGCTATACAAATTCAATTCTATGTAGAGAAACCAAAACAAAACAAATGAACTCTCCTTTAAACTATCGAACCATTTAATATTATCAAAGTCTAGCCCAAATGTATTGTAATATTATTAACATAATATTTATAATACTCTTTTAAAAATTACTAAGTTACAAATCTAGTTTCCATAATTCATTCCACTATTATCTATGTAATAGTACCAATATATAATTCATAACCAATAACGAAATCCAATATATAAAAATATTTAATCTTAGCTTTTAATTTCGTACAAGAATTACAAAGTGTTACTCAGGACTACAACGATTAGGGATTTATAATAATCAACCTAGTTTCCGTCAGGCAACATACTTATATATTTCATATGGAAATCAAATACCATACTTACATAAATATAGATCTAAAAGGAAATAATACTATTATAACAATTAAAAAGAAGATTATGTGTTCCTTCTGTACTTAACAGAAAATCCTGCGGAAGTACACTATGATGGCAGCCTAAAACTGAGAATGGGTGTGTATAAAAGAGATCAAGTCTCAGTTCATAAACTTAAGATAAAAGAAAATATGGAGATATTCTAACTTGAAAATCTCGAGGCCTGTCAATTTGTATATATATATAAGTATATAATGGAAGTTTAGCCTAGTGTAAGACACACTGAAACCAGCGAAACCCTACAAACTAAATGCAATAGGGACTATAGATCTAGATCCCCGTTCATGCCAAGGTCTCGTCAAGCTAGCCTTACTTTGACTCTCTACAGGAAACAATGCGGCTTTCAGACATTTCGATGAATGATCTACATGATTTTAATCTATGGAATTCTATCCATGTTCAAGCATTTGGAAGGTATAAAGAACTATATATATATGATCTTTGATCTCACCGTGACCTCATTGAGCTGGCATTAACCTGGATCTTTACAAATTTAAATGCAAAGCAGACACTTTAATTAACTGTATACTACAAGCAATAGGGATTTATAGATCCTCGTTCATCGAGGTCTCGTGAGCTGGTGTAACCCTAACTCGAGCGAAGAAAAAAAAAAAACAATGCAAAAAGAGAAATAAATTGTTTTACCTCACGGAGATAAAAATATCAAAACAATTACTTATAATGAGGACTCGGCTATATTGGGAGAGCGGTATCTTTCTAACAGAGCTCAAAATTGTTAAATACATATAAATATATCTCAACAATAAATAATCAATACATTCTTACCTCTACAACGCATTGTAAGAAAAGATGATTCGGCTTCTCCTCCATTTCGTAGTCTCCAAAATCAGGCATCCAACTCTGGGAATGAACCTCTCTCGAAGGCCTTCCTCCTCTCCCTTCGGCGAGCAATGGAATAAATGCCATAACCAAAATAAAGGACCCCCCCATCTTGCCGATGCAGAACAAATATAAACAACCATCGTGTTTTCCCAACCATTAGGCAGGTGGCATGTTTATCAGCTCATCACCCTACGCGTGGAGGAGACAACTCCCAAACAAAACGTGAATCCCTTGCCAATTGTGTTTTCTAAAGGAATATGGCACTCGCATTGTGAGAGGTGTCTTAATAGAGGAGACAAGACTCCTCAAATCTCTCAAACAGTATCAACACGTTTCCCACTCCTCATGTTAATTGAAAATCTTAAATTAGAAACCACGCCAAGTGGGGTAAGCTCAGCATAACTACTATGGCTCGACTTCCTCAAGAAAAGTGGCCGACAAAAAATCCCATAAAAATGGTTCATGTCCCCTCCTCTTATGATCGAGATGAAATGGGTTGTTATAAACTTAAAGGTCGATTATTACATCTATTTCTAAATATAATCCTCCCACTTAAAGGCTATACTCTTTCGTTGTTTATTCATACTTTATAATGTTGGGAAATACAACATTTATATCTGATATAATGATGGTAATCATAATGTATTATGCTTTTTATAATGTTATTGTCATGTAATAGTTATGTTAGAGTGTAAAAATTTTCTTTATCAAAACTTTATACAATAATTTAGGTGCATATCATAATTTGTACTATAAAGGAATATTATGTTTATATATCTATATATACATAATCATCTATAAAAGTTGCCCCTCATTATAAAACATTTGTTTAGAGGTATATTTCTTATAATTACTATGGTGAAGCTCTTTTTTAGAATTTTATTCAATTCAAAGAGTATCTTTCTTTTAACAACATATATATATATATATATATATACACATTAGTATTACTCCTAATAATCCCTTCGTTTCATCCTATATATATATAATATATATATATATGAATAATTACTTTATAAGTATCATTCTCAATAACCCTTTCTTACATCTATATTTGACACAAAAAAATATATATATAAGATCCTTCTAACTGTTTAGCTTATATTTGATTTTTCTTAGGTGGGAATTCTTAGAAATTTGTGTTTTAACGAGGGTCATTACTAGTTCCTTTTTCCCCAAGTATTTATGGGTACCAAGGTGTCATAGGTTGTCATAGACATCTCGCCCCTAGTGCATTTCATTGGCCCATCATGTAGTTGTATTACAACTCCCAATGCCCTAGGTCTACAACTTTAAGAAATAGATACCATTTCATACAACGGTTACCAGTGGGGCCTTGGCCTTGAGCTCCTCACCAGAAATGTTTACAATTATGTTTACAAAAATAATAACAATAGGGATTAAAATATGGGGGTGTTACACACTCCACCCCTTAAAGATAACACCGTCCTCGGTGTTCAACGGTTTGTCTTTTGCATCATCCCCTCATCTTTTGCTTGCTTTATTTTTATGCTTGAGTCGTCTTTTCATTTTTGCAAATCCCGCAAGCTCTCTTCAATTGTAACCTGCACATTGTACAACTTGTACAAGATTTTTTTAGTATTTTTCAGTATAACATAAGTATACAAAATTTCAAAATAGCAAATGTTTATCATTCATCCTCATCCTTGATGAAATATTTGCTTACTTTAGCATTCATAACATTCACACATAAATACATGTGATAATCTAGCTACAAGACAATCATTATCATTAACTCATATCATAAAACAATTCTTTCAACTGTAGTTTGTAATCACCAAACCTCTTTGTACTTCCACAATCATGGAGACTTGCATACAAAACTCTTATGTATTTTCTGCAATCGTGAAGACTTGCCATACAAAACCCTTTATGTATTTCCGCAATCGTGGAGACTTGCCATACAAAACATGAGTCTTCTGTAACTCAGCCGGAAAACCTCTGCATACAGCAGAAATATGACCGTCTTACTCTGCAACTCATTACATAGCTTCCCCTCATCGAATCTTCTTGTGGGCTCGGTTCTAACACCATGGGGAAAAAGTTTAGTCTCCTCAGAGAACCTCTTGTGCACTCCGTTCTAACAACACAAGGAAAAATCGTGAGCCCTTCCTCTGCTCAATTCGATGGATATAAAGTTTGCCTAGGACTTTTGGGTCAGTATAACATTCAACAAGCTACCCTCCTGCTCTATTCCACTTCCATGGGGAACATGACCACAATTTAGGGAAGTTGCACCCTGCAACAGCTAGTAAGTGAGTGCAAGATGCAGCCTCTACTTAAGTTCAGGAAATATTATTTTCCCCTCAAACCTTCTCATTTGAGTCCGAGAATTTTACTTAGTAACAATCATTTAGTATTTATTGCGTTCTACATGCGACAAAATAGCAACAAAATATTTAATGAATATATTAATCTATTCACCATCATATTCTATGCATTTTGATGATAACACATCATCAACCATAAGTCTTATCACCAATATAAAATCCTGTAAATAACATGTAAAGAAAATCATTACTTACTTTTGAGCAACATAGCTCAACTTATCTGTATAAGTGAACGTCCCCTTTTGATCATGTCACCAGTTGGGATTAAGTTGACTTCCTAAGATGTTAGTATAAGGATAAGTTTCTCTGCTTCAATTGCTCATCTTCTGAACATATTAGTGCCATAGCTTTATACACATGCTCATTTACTTGTGCATCCTCTTCATTTCATCCTGACGCAAACTCTTTTGCTTAACAAATAAACATGTTAGTTTCATGGTTTAAAACGGCTAGTTGTACATAGATTCATTTCAAATTGAATACTTTTCGAACCTTTATCAAATGATGATACTCATTAATAAGTAATTTATGAACTTCACTTTCTAATTCCTCATATTCATTTTAACATGCTTAGTTCTAAACATGACACATTTTATTGAAACACATTATGATCTATAGGAGTATAAACCATCCTAAATGATGACCCTATTATGCATTCTACGGTAATGAAATGCCTTTATTTACAACATCTCAATAATCTAGCCCATAGCTTGGGATATCCTACCACTTCATATGGATGTATAAAAATAACTTCACATTGATATAAAGTAACTTCAAATATACATAAACGTAACTTCACATATATAAGAATATATATACTACATTTTTAGTTAAGGTCAAAGTATTATCATTATCATCCAACATCAAAACAATTCTTATTATCAAGGGTCAGCCAAATCTCATTAACAAGGGTCAACCAAATCTTATCAAATTTAATATACACAATACTCACATATCAAATTAGATTTGCACATCCACTACTTTGCTTTAATAACTGAAATACTCATCTTTACTCCTTTGGGAAACTTTGAAGCTTGAACTTTTGAATGACGTTGCCCCTTGTCCATTCCAGTTCCATGCATCCAAAGTGAAACAAAATAATCGATTAGTAAACTTAACAACCTTCATACTTATTTATCGCATGTTGAGCTCATTAGGTCCAAGTGTTGTAACCCAATGCTCTGATACCATATGTAACATGCCCATATATGTGAGTTACTGAAGTAGTAAATTTAAGAAATTCTTACCATACTTCCTTCTTTAAAACAACGATTAATTAAATGAAAAAAAAAAAAAAAAAAAAAAAAAACATTCCTCATGTATCATCAATTCTACCCATGAGACATTCTAACATTCTACTTAAGTAATTAAAACTCTCAATATATATATCAATATAAGACGCAAGGGGAGCAAAACATATAAATAATCCAAGTTATCATAACTACCCGATAAAGGGGACCCTTATTAATCAAACGCATGAGACTACGAATCAACTACTCTACCATGATACCTTCATGCAAGGCGTAAACATAATATTGGAAACTAAACAAAAATATAATAGTACATAACCATCATTTTAAAAAGAAGCATTCAACACAACCAACCATCATAACCATCATGATCATACAAGAGAGAGACGTTATTTCACGTGGTTTTCCCAGGAGGGGCTACGTCCACCAAAGAGGGTCATATCTTATTATCATTCATCAATTCAAGAGTTACAATCTGCCATATAACAATGGCTTTCCTCTTGCTCGGGTCTCTCTTTTAGATAGAGAGCATATTCAGAACTTCCAATGGACTAACTTAGACAATACAGGAGCCTCCTAAGTCTATGTATGTAATAGCTTATTACATCTTAACAACAATATCCTTGAAACAACTAAGAAGTAGATTATCCAATTCTATTCGACAATGTATGTCCATTAAATACTTATCCTCTTTTCTTTAAAGACATATCAATAAAAGACCATGTCATGTATCCAATATGTCATACCAAACATAACATAATAAATTGGATGCACTTTCATTTAATGAATCTATATATAAATCAATATTAATGTCCAACATTACTAGATAAGGTTGACCACATAATTATATACATATATTATTAACCACCTCCCAATGTTGACTACAAAAAAATAAAGGGATAGTATAACCCATATTATTACTCAACAATTATGAGGATTTATTCCAAGTAATCCTAATCATCAGTCACACTTGTGACCATAAAGCTCATAACTTACCCTTAAAACCTTTCTTGAGATACACTCAGGCAACCTATGAAACTCTTTTATCGGCCAAGGGATATTGTATGAATCTTTTATACAAAAAATTTAACCAAGAAAAGATTACCTAAACCCTCCTTCAAGTTAATCAATGAGAGTTACATTCTATCAATAATCAGATTTATATACAGAATTATGTGGATCGGGTAAAGATCTGTGACTTTGCTGTAGCAACAGCTAACCTAACCAAGATCATACAGTACCAAAGTGAGACATTCCTCTATACATATAGTATATATATTATTATAATATATATATCAAGTCTAGACCAACTACCGATCGATTACTTCGCTACAAAATCAAATAATTAAAAACTGGATCCAAAATACCAAAACCATCCAAATGTATTTGTGGTAATAATTATCATTATGAATACATTAGGAAAAAATCAATGCCCTGCACTGGTAACAAAATATAAATTCAGGTATAGTGGTCATATCACAACAATGGAATGATTTTGGCTCTCTGCTACGCATCTATAGATGTACTGGTGATCTCTGCTATGCATCCACAGATGTAAAGTTGATCTCGGCTACCCATAAACCGTGATCAATCGATGGATTGTACTGGAGGAGGGGAAAATGAATCTCCAAGCTCGACTTCAAGTTTCTTCCGCTAGATCACAGGTTGCAAACACTTGGGCTTATTGAGCTCAATTGGAGAAGAACAAATACAAGTTGGTCGGACTAGAAAAGGAGCTGCATTCTATAAGCCAAGAATAAAATGTTCACTTCCAAAGAATCGTCAAGAGGTAAGCGACAAAACTTCTTGAAATTGCAAGTAAGTACGTATGAGTTTACTGAAAATTTATAATTAGAGTATCTATTTGTGAACATTACATAAGTTCATTTTAATGATCTCCTATGGATGACACTAGACGATGAATATCTCCTCACCCTTTACAATTAGTTTCATTGAATGACAAGAAAGTACTCTTATAATTAGTTAGATTATTGGGGAATGTAAGAAACTTAGATCTGTTAAACGATCCATTAGGTTCAGATCAAAAGTAAGTCTTTATGTTAAAAGGTCCATTCAAGATTTGATAATTTGGGGTCAGTCTTGGGTTTTGAACTATGTAAGAAACGATCAGGTTCCGTTTACATATGAGTTACCTTAAATAAGAAAGTTTATAAATTTATAATGAGGTTGACCTTAGTAGTAAAATCTGTAAAGGTGTATGCTGCAGGAGGAGTCATTGCGAATTTAATAATTCTAGTTATGAGGTATAGTTTGGCTAGACTAGGATGTCTGGTTTCTTTTAAACAAAGAAATTAACTTTAATTGGTGTGAAGTTTTCTATGACTAGGAAATTGTGAGATTACAAAGGAGAAAAATGGTTAATAGTCTCCTTGCTAATCAATTTCATTCTAGTATGTAATTATATAGGATAAGTAATTATAATACGATTTTTGTGACATTGAAGCATGCTCGTACCCTTACATATAAGTGCAACAAAAGGAAAATGGTTATAATTACATATACATGTGAATATTAAGCAGTTAATATGAGAATGCATGAGTACCTTTTATATATACCTCTTATTTCCGTGATTTCTACTAAGATAGACGTGGGAAACAATGAGTAATAGTGATACTTTTATTTGCTCAATATTTATGATGACTTGCTATCCATGTACAACTATATGTTTTCTCAAGTTGATTATTTTGTTAAGGGATAGATTATTGGAAACCTAGAACCAACATGAAATAAATACAGGTTACTAGGATGCTGTAATCTTCTGACGTCCTTATGTTGCCACAAAGAATGACTGTTTTTATTTATTATGTGTTAAAAAAAACATTGATGACATGGAATTTGCAGGGTAGATCGGAAGTGATCTTTGAGACAGTACTCGAGGTATAAGCTTTTATGAAACAAGTAAAAATGATGTTTGAACATATGTTATATATATACGATTGTTCTTATGATTTATACGACTAACACTTTGAATGTTGTGGTCGAGCAAATGTTATTTTCCCACACATCACTGCCTGACACCCATCAATGGGTAAATGTGGGATATATATATATATATATCGATTCATGTATAATACTAATACGTGATGATACAAGTAAACTGGAACCTCGGCAGATGAAGGTGAGCTATGCGGTCGCCTTTACAAAGACACATGGTTATCTGTATAAGGTATGTAAGTTTGTTTTAAACAATTGGTTATCTCTATATGATGTTAGGGTATACAAAAAGGGTTGTATAACTAAAAATAGGAATGGTGCTGAAATGGTGAAAGCTAACATTCGAGGTTAAATAATCATAATGTCCATGGATCATCACAGAAAGAATGTCATATCGTGTTCAAAGCATTATGTAATCTTATAAGCTAGTTATGTGTAGTAGGAAATGACATCTTAGATGATTACATATGGATATTTTAATAAGAAAGATGATTTTCTGTTTAAAGAAGGGATCTTCTTACAATATTTGATTTTGTATATAAAGTGATACTAACAAGTGGAATTTGGCAGATGGTGAAATTTCTGTGAAGCTTGTGAAAATGCAAGAGCATAAATATTATGCAAGGTAAAATAAGGGGGGTGAGGATTTAAGATCCACATCACAACTGTTACAGATTCTTTTAAAATTTTCATATATTGTTAATCAGGAAACTCGACCCAGATTAGTCAGAGTAATTGTATGAGTACAGAATGTAATGTGACGAAATAAATTGATTAAATTGAAAGAGATTTTTCTAGACTCAAGCAAGGCGGCTTGGGGAAAATAAATTCCGGGACTCAAGCAAGAAGGCTTGAGGGGAATTGTGTAAAGACTGTTGTAATGGCATTGAAGTACTCCCTAAAATCAGGGATTGAACCGCCACTAGGATTCTCGGAGAATTGGCTGGCTGTAAGACCTGGGAAAGCTATAAGAAAATTTATATGTGGGAGGTAGGATGCTGCTTAGTATGCATGAAAGAAATGTTTGCTGCGTGAGCACTAAGGTGTTAGGCAAGACATGAAATAAATGTTTGCTGCGTGAGCACCAAGGTGTTAGGAAAGACATGAAAGAAATGTTGCCGCGTGAGCACTAAGGTGTTAGGCAAAACATGAGAGAAATGTTTGTTGCGTGAGCACTAAGGTGTTAGGCAAGGCATGAGAGAAATGATTGCTGCGTGAGCACTAAGGTGTTAGGCAAGAATTTCTTGGATCAAGTGAATGCTATTTGTTGATTTTGTCAATAGTATACAATCATGGAATACTAGATTTATTTCATATATTACAAGTGATATGTGCAATAAAGAACTCATGATTTATGTTTCTGAGTTTAATTAGGAAGTTGATGACAAGTTGTTACTAAACATTGTTTCTTTTGAATTCCAGTTCTACGGTACAAATGATTACTCCAAGAGAAGAGTGAACACCGAGGACGGTGTTATTTTAAAAGGGATGAGGATGTGATATCCCTCCTTTATGACCTATTTTAATCTTTATTTTGTTATTTTTAATAAATGTAATTATATCTATGTAAATGGCCCTGGTGATGAGCTCAAGGCCAAGGCCCCACCAGTGGACCATGAGAGTATTGTTATGTCATTTCTTGGAGTTGTAAATGTCATTGTAAGACCCAGGGACTAAAGAATGAGAACTCAACTAAAACAACGGGCAACTGAGCCACTAAGGGAGAGTCTCATACTGACGACTAATGTCATCTTGGCGATGGTTAACAATGTGTTAACTAATACTAAGAAATTTAAGGGAAATCCCCATGGATGTCCTCGATTTCCTAGTGTGACACTTAAACACCAAATAAATAAGTTATGTGTGGAAAATATCCTGAGAGAAGCTTTGTAAGGTATCCTTAGGAAGTATACTATACAAAATAAATATTATTTAATATATATATATATATTTATATATATATATATATCAATATATGTACATGAGAAGATGTATATCATATTCCTAGAAGAGGTTGGGTGAGAACATTATTAAAGCTAAAGAAATTTAGCTGGATTATTAGTATTTAGGAATCTTAACTTATTAGAATTATTTGGTAAGCTTATCTTTGGTAAAGCTCAGTTTGTTTGATTAAGAAAATTGTAATACTTGTCATAGGTGACTTCAAGTGGTACTTGAGCTAAAACAAACACTTGATGTAGATATAGATTATATTATGCGCGCACATATATATATATAAATATTATACAAAGAAAAAAAAAAGGGTTAAACTTAGATCTAACTCACTTAACTAAATATCGGAGATTTAGTTGAAGAGTACTCCTTGTGTCTTGAACCACTAAGAGAGATCGTAGAAGGGTGGTCTCCTTAAAGGAGCACCAAATCTTACCCTCGCCATCTGCCACAAAAAGAACAACACACTAACCCTTACTACACGACATTGTTGCTTATGGAGGAGCTCTAACTTTACGAGCTGCCAGCTGTCATCGGTGAATGGAAGCACTTCGTGTTACCTCCGTCCTGCTGCAAGTGGCTGATGGATATATATATTTCTGCATAGATAGCCCTTGGGGGGGTGGGGGAAAAGGGAGAGAAAGCGGAATGCCAAAACCCGCACACTCTCGGATAGCTTTGACAGTAGTGTTTCTCTTTATCTCTGCCGTGCTAAAGCTTGGATAAGCGACGGGAAGGGACGGCTTGTAAGCCCGATCCCCATTCATTGTTTTATAATTATATATGCCTATTAAATCATCTTGGATATAAATCTCAAATTAATGGTTGAACAGAGTGAGAGTAGGACGGAGTGATTTGAGTAGTGGACGCGCCACACGTCGTGTTCGTCTAGAGTTGTCCTCGTAGCAATTATGAGCAAATATCAACAAATCAGGGTTTCGTCTTGCTGGCGGAGAGTTCATCTCCGAAGGCTTGGTGGGGGAGCAAATTGTGACAGCAAGACCTTTTGGTGGACGGATTGTGAGGAAGAGTTTTTATAAATACATTGAGGAAGGCAATAGAAGGGGCACGCGGAAGTGGAATCAACAACTGCTTAGTGAGGTTAATCCCTGCATCAACACAGTAGTATTTTCGAGATTGCTATAGGGATGTTGATCTCTGTCGCGACAGTACTGGTGATTCTTTTGACCTCCGTCTAAATTAAGCCTCTGCGTGGAAAGAAGTATGGCCGTCATGGCCTTGTGTTATAACATAATCCTACCAGAAGGGATGGTTCGAGTGTAATATGAGAAAAGGCGGTGTTGAGAAAGGCGTTTTCCTCTGGGGAAGAAGAGCAAAGGCACATGCCTCACATGTTCTACAGTAGAGAGCGTCAATATAGTTTTCGTTGACTGTAGGCTGTTGAGGATGACGTCTTCTCAGAAGGTATGAGTTCTTCTTTTTCTTGATGGGATTAATCCTTGTAGGATCGATAGCATTTCTCTCCCATTTAAATTAGGAAGGGCACAAACCATTTTTCCCTTATTGCTTTGAAGTGTTTTTAAATGGAAACTACAGCCTTCGAGTTCTGTAGAGACTGTCTTTTAGTGTTGAGCTTGTCCTAAAAAGCGATCTCCCTAATGATGCCTTATTTGTTTAAATATACTGGTGGAGTTATTCCTGAGAGCCGATCCCCAAGTCTGTGGAGCAGATTGGTTTATACTAAGTGGGTTTTAGGCTATTCATTATCTGTGTTCTCATATTAGAGTTGCTTCCTTCAGTAGGGTTTACAATCTTTAGGTAAGTTGTTGTTACACGATCACAATGATCTTATTAGAGAGTCATTTCTATCATTCTGTTGGATGATAAACCGATTTCAACGGAGGAATTACTACCTGTATTATTGTCTTACATTTTAAAACTCCGTTAAGAGCTGAGTCTCTCATAAGGTGCACATTCCTTCTGTGTATTCTTGGGTTTCACTCTTACTGTACCGATTGGTGATTTCTACATTGGTTGTGGAAGTCTTCCCTAGAAGGGAGCCGAATACAGTAAATGAATCTTAGGATCGATCTCTGTTGTTTTGATCACGGTTTATGGGCAGCCGAGATCAACTTTACATCTGTGGATGCATAGCAGAGATCACCAGTACATCTATAGATGCGTAGCAGAGAGCCAAAATCATTCCATTGTTGTGATATGACCACTATACCTGAATTTATATTTTGTTACCAGTGCAGGGCATTGATTTTTTCCTAATGTATTCATAATGATAATTATTACCACAAATACATTTGGATGGTTTTGGTATTTTGGATCCAGTTTTTAATTATTTGATTTTGTAGCGAAGTAATAGATCGGTAGTTGGTCTAGACTTGATATATATATTATAATAATATATATACTATATGTATAGAGGAATGTCTCACTTTGGTACTGTATGATCTCGGTTAGGTTAGCTGTTGCTGCAGCAAAGTCACAGATCTTTACCCGATCCACATAATTCTGTATATAAATCTGATTATTGATAGAATGTAACTCTCATTGATTAACTTGAAGGAGGGTTTAGGTAATCTTTTCTTGGTTAAATTTTTTGTATAAAAGATTCATATAATATCCGTTGGCCGATAAAAGAGTTTCATAGGTTGCCCGAGTGTATCTCAAGAAAGGTTTTAAGGGTAAGTTATGAGCTTTATGGTCACAAGTGTGACTGATGATTAGGATTACTTGGAATAAATCCTCATAATTGTTGAGTAATAATATGGGTTATACTATCCCTTTATTTTTTTGTAGTCAACATTGGGAGGTGGTTAATAATATATGTATATTATTATGTGGTCAACCTTATCTAGTAATGTTGGACATTAATATTGATTTATATATAGATTCATTAAATGAAAGTGCATCCGATTTATTATGTTATGTTTGGTATGGCATATTGGATACATGACATGGTCTTTTATTGATATGTCTTTAAAGAAAAGAGGATAAGTATTTAATGGACATACATTGTCGAATAGAATTGGATAATCTACTTCTTAGTTGTTTCAAGGATATTGTTGTTAAGATGTAATAAGCTATTACATACATAGACTTAGGAGGCTCCTGTATTGTCTAAGTTAGTCCATTGGAAGTTCTGAATATGCTCTCTATCTAAAAGAGAGACCCGAGCAAGAGGAAAGCCATTGTTATATGGCAGATTGTAACCCTTGAATTGATGAATGATAATAAGATATGACCCTCTTTGGTGGACGTAGCCCCTCCTGGGCGAACCACGTGAAATAACGTCTCTCTCTTGTATGATCATGATGGTTATGATGGTTGGTTGTGTTGAATGCTTCTTTTTAAAATGATGGTTATGTACTATTATATTTTTGTTTAGTTTCCAATATTATGTTTACGCCTTGCATGAAGGTATCATGGTAGAGTAGTTGATTCGTAGTCTCATGCGTTTGATTAATAAGGGTCCCCTTTATCGGGTAGTTATGATAACTTGGATTATTTATATGTTTTGCTCCCCTTGCGTCTTATATTGATATATATATTGAGAGTTTTAATTACTTAAGTAGAATGTTAGAATGTCTCATGGGTAGAATTGATGATGCATGAGGAATGTTTTTTTTTTTTTTTCATTTAATTAATCGTTGTTTTAAAGAAGGAAGTATGGTAAGAATTTCTTAAATTTACTACTTCAGTAAATCACATATATGGGCATGTTACAATTGGTGTCCCAATCATATGGGTGTCTTAGTGAGTTGGTGCTCACATCATTGGAGATTGGTGTCTCCCATCTCTCTATGTAATTTCATTTTATACATACATGCATGCATACATACATACATAAATACATATCTACATACCTACATACATATATATATATAAATTTTTCTTCAAAAATTCTACACACAGTTGGTTTTTATTGATGTGTTTTTAAATAGCAATTCTAGTGCATGTTTTAAAAGTGAAAATTGCTTAATCTATCCATGATACTGATTCACCCCGCCTCTCAACATCATTAAGAAATCCAACAATTGGTATCAAAGCGGGTTTCTTCAGGAATAGTTTAACAACTGGAAGATAGATCACTGTGCAAATATGGATAAACAGAAAGGACTTTGTACAAACAGAACACCAAGGTTTGATGGTTCAAACTACACCTTCTAGAGCATAAGGATGGAATTATAGTTACAATATCTCGGATTTGATGTATGGAAGGTTGTTGAGAGTGGCTATAAAGTTCACGAGACCACACTCATTTCTACATATGACAAAAGGCTATATGAGTGTAATGCATGGGCTAGGAATGCAATACTATGTTGTTTAGCATACATAAAGCTCACCAAAGTCATATAGTGCCCACCAGCTAAAGAAGTATGGGGTAAGCTTAAAACATATATGAGGGAGATGAGAATGTTAGGAAGGAAAAGTTGCAAATGTACTCAAAACAATTTGAAACCCTGAAGATGAAGGAAGAAAAAAATAGTGTATCTTATATTCTCCGAGTATATGAGATTGTTAATGCCATCAGAAGTATTGGAGTACAAACTGTTGAGGAAGTAGTCAAACAAAAGGTACTAAGATCCTTTCCAACAAGGTTTGACCCCAAATTATAAGTTCTAGAAGATAGAGATGATTTGGATAAACTAAATATGGATGAACTTTCATGGGTTTCCTACTGCATATGAGATGAGGACAAAAAAACATAATCCTTCCAGAAGAGAGGTAGCCTTCAAAGATTCCAAGAAGACAAAAGGTAGCAGGCTGGAGCAAAGAAAAAGTTCCTTTGATGTATCAGATGATGAAGAATCAAATTTTGTAAAGAATCTCAAAAGAGGTCATGGAAAATATAAAGGTAAGTTACCTTTCAAATGCTTTGAATGTTGTAGAGTAGGTAATTTTGCCTCCAAATGTCCTTACAAGGAAAAAAAGAATAGTGACAGTGAAGAGGACCTTAATTGTAGAGAACAAAGGAAAACACACCAACAAAATAGGTATGAGCATAAGTAAAAAAATATTATTTATTCCAAAGAGGACATTAGTTCATCCGACGAGGATGATAGCGAAATGCTCGGCATGGCAATTGAAGAAGACCTAGAACATGAAGAAATGGATGAAGTAGATTTAGAAGGAGAGCTTATCAGTTCCTTGGAAGAACTGAACAAATCAAGAAAGAAGAATAAATATCTACAGGAATAGTTGTCAAACATAGCATGAAAACTAAGATGAAAGGAAGGAAATTATGAAAAGTTGGAAATTGAAATCATTTCTTTAAAAAGGAAACTGCAATAAGTAAATGTCTAGTTGGATTTTCAACATAATCTTAGCGGCAGTACTAAGCCATGGATACAATTATAGACAATGAGAGACCACTATCTGATAAGTAAGGGTCAAGCTATGAAGGCTCAACCTCAACAAAGTCAACATATAGGATAAGTTTTTCATATGTGATCAAAGGCTCTATTTCAAGAAAGGATTATAATTTTTGAGAACAAGGAAATAATTTATCTCCTATGACAAATGGTACCGTGCAATCTTAAAGAACTAGATTTTCAAGGTATTAAACTCTTTTATTGGTAAATTGCTATTTCTATGACATTTTTTGTCATAAAGTAGTAGATTGCAACGTTTATCCAAAGGAGAATGTTAAGAAAAACCCCGTTTACTGTGAAACTCGAAAGAATGATACCAAAAGGCTAGTTGAAACTCCGAAACAAATTTTCAATTCCTTCATCCCTTTGATTTTAGATATTGAGTGTTGTAAATGTCACAATTATGGACATAATGATCATGAATGCATAGATCAGTTACCATCTGCGTCCGTTGCTGAAACCAAGAATATTCCCAGTAAAATAACCTCTACCAAATTCTTACAGAAAAAAGTTTGACCAATAGATTCAAGAAAGATGTAGGTTGTCTTTACATGTGCAGAGAAAAAGATGTCACTGGTATGTTGATAGTGGTTTCCCAAACACGTGACAAGAAATAAAGACAATTTCTTGAAATTTAAGGAAGAAAAGGGAGGCAGTGATTGTTTCGGAGATGATGGGTCTCATAGAATTCTTTGGAAAGGGAATGGTAACTCTTGGGGATAAAGAAACCAAATATGAAAATGTAATACTTGTTGAAAATATGAAGCACAATATTCTTAGTGTAATCCAAATGTGTGACCAAGGACATATTCTTACATTTGATTCCAAGGAATGTAAAATAAGGAAAAGGGACACTAGAAGATTGGTAGCAACGACATCTAGAACCCATAACAATGTATATATATTATATAAAAGAGAAGAAGAAAAATGTTGCATGGGACAAATAGATGAAAGCTGGTTTTTTCATAGAAAAATGGGACACATAAAATTTGATAATTTAGTCAGAATGAACAAAATACAAGCAGTAAGAGACATTCAAAAAATGACAAAACCCTTGAATTTAGTTTGCAAGCACTGCCTATATGGAAAGCAAACAAGAGTAAGCTTTAAGACAAAATAATATTCTACAACAAAACCGTTGGAGCTAGTGCACACTGATCTATGCATCCCAATGAGAACCAAAGGTCTAAATGGTGAGTCATATTTCATTCTCTTCATTGATTATTATACTAGAATGACATGGGTCTTTTTCCTTAAGAAAAAACCATACATTTGAATGTTTCAAAAATTTTAAGGAAGTAATGGAGAATGAGACTGAATTAAAGATTAACTAACTAAGATAGGACAATGGGGGTGAGTATAACTCAAATGAATTTGAGGATTTATGTGAGAAACATGGAATCAAAAGACATTGTTCAAATGCCAGGAATCCATAGAAAAATGGAGTAGTAGAAAGAAAAAATAGAACTGTGCAGGAAATGGCTAGAACAATGTTAAATGATATCAAATTATCTGATATTTTTTAGACTCAATCTATTAATACTACTATTCGCATTCTTAACACAAGAAAAATTAGAATAGACATCAACATGAATCCCTATTTACTATGGAAACGTAGGCCAACCATAACTAAGCATTTCAAAGAATTTGGAAGCAATTGCTATATCAAGAGAAATGATGAAAACATAGGAAAGTTTTGATTCGATATTTGATGAAGGAATATTTCTTGGATATGCAACCCGAAGCAAGGCATATAAATGTTATATCCTCAGACTAAAGAAGATGGCACAGAAAGTCCAAATATGAGGGTAGATGAAACATTCACACTTAGAATACTAGAGGATGATGATTATCAATTGACATTTGAACAGTCATAAAAAACCCACTAGAAGAAGAGGAGTCAAGAGAATGACAAGAAGAAACACATCAAGAAGAATCAAAAGAAGAAATAAGTCTGGACACAAAGAATCCTTCTTGATATGTTCAAAAGAATCTTTCTAAAGATTTTATTATTGGTGATAAAAATGTTGGGGTAGAAACAAGAAGGAAGTATTTGAAAAATACCCTTGAAGAAGTACAATTCTTCTTACCATAAAAAATAAAACCAAAGAACTTTGATGAAGCAAAGAATGATAAATGTTGGATTGAAGCTATGAAGGAAGAACTAAATCAGATTAAAAAAAAACAGAATTGGGAATTGGTTCCAAGACCCAAAGATAAAAATGTTATTGATACTAAATGGGTTCTTACGAACAAAATAAATGAGGATGGACAGATAGTTAGAAATAAAGCAAGGTTACTATGAAAGG
This sequence comes from Larix kaempferi, assembly GCA_027924585.1. NCBI lineage: Eukaryota > Viridiplantae > Streptophyta > Pinopsida > Pinales > Pinaceae > Larix > Larix kaempferi. Next base: position 18,189,419 of record BSBM01000348.1, on the reverse strand, counting down.
GATATGCACAGGTTGAAGGGATAGATTTTGATGAAACGTTTGATCTTGTACCACGATTAGAAGGAATCTGAATATTTTTGGCCTATGTTTTCTCTAAAAATCTAATTGTATATCAAATGGATATAAAATCACCATTTCTAAATGGAGAACTCGAAGAAGAAGTATATATAGAACAACTAGAAAGTTTCTTTCTTTTAGATAACAAGGACTATGTATGCAAATTAAAGAAACCTTTGTATGGGTTAAAGCAAGCGCCTAGAGCTTGGTATGGAAGACTAGACAATTACCTCCAACAACAAGGTTTTAGAAAAAGAAATATTAACAATAATCTATATATGAAATTCGACCATGGAGATATAATAGTTTTTGAGGTATATGTAGATGCTATCATATTTGGAATTAGTTATAATAGTTTAAGTCATAATTTTGCTAAGAACATGCAGAAGGAATTTGAATTGTTGATGCTCGGAGAATTGTATTTCTTTCTAGGACTCCAAATATCTCAACTTGAAAATGGTATCTTTATATCTCAAACTAAGTAAGTAAAAGAGACGGTGAAATAATTTAATATGGAATATTGCAAGCCCACATGTACCCCTATGATTACTAGTTGCAAATTGAGTAAGGAAGATGAAGCAAAGGAGGTAGATAAAAAAATTTACAGATCAATGATTGGAAGTTTGTTATATGTAACAGCTTCAATACTAGACATAATGCAAGTTGTAGGACTGGTTGTAAGGTTTCAAGCAACACCTACGGAAGCACATGTTCAAGCTGTGAAAAGAATCTTCAGATATTTGAAAGGAACTTTGGATTTTGATTTATGGTATCCATGGATTAATGAATTGACCTTCATGGAATGTACAAATGTAGACTAGAAAGGAAGTATCGGTGACATAAGAAGTACAAGTGGAGCATCATTTTTCTTAGGAAATTGTTTAGTGTCCTGGTTGATCAAGAAAAAATCCATTGTATCGCTATCTATAGCAGAAGCACACTAACTTGTAGCAACAACCTGTTGTGCGCAAGTTCTATGGATGAAACAAATGTTGAAGGATGTTCAAGTGGAATTTGATTATCCTATATCGATTCTATGTGACAACACAAGTGCAATTAGCATCTCCAAGAATCCTGTAATTCACTCCAAAAGTAAGCACATTCCAATCAAATACCATTTTGTGAGAGAACAAGTCACTGAAAATATTACCAGACTAGATTATGTGGACACCAAGGAACATATTGGAGATATATTTACAAAGCTGCTTCCAAGAGATACTTTTGACTATATTAGACAGAAACTAGACATTATTCCTCTTGTGAACTTGACACAGCAAAAGAAAGAAATGAAAGCATAAAGACAGGGAGAGCATCCATTCTCCATTGATGTCAAAGGGGGAGATATAGTAAGTAAAGGGTTTTGCTGAGAAATATTAATAAGTTTTTGCACAAGAATACTCAAAGGATCAATTGGCATGAATACAAGAGTATGGTGTGCATAAACGGATAGCTCACATTCAGGGGGAGCTTAGTTTCTTGCTTATTGTTGACATCAATGCAAAATGGGGAGATTGTTAAACTTTGCTGTTGAAAGTGATATGAAAAAAGTTGTAAGAGGTTTTTGGACTTGGTGATGACATTAAAATCTAAATGCTAGTTTGAAGAAATATATAAAAATCTATACGCAAGTCAAAGGAAGCCTTAAAACCAAGCCACACACCAAGGTTGTCTGAGCATGGCACTCTAATCCCACCTAGTCATGGTACTCTAGTGTGCTATACCCACCAAGTCAAGGGACTAGTGTGCACAAGACACACAAATTCATGGTACTTCATCATTGCAAGATAAGACAAGTGGAAGGTGCTTGGGTAAGCTTGACCATAAAGAAAGGAAGAAGGGGTTTTACTATCTTAGGAAATCCCCAACTTGTTGACACATCAATTGAGCAAGTTGAGTGTAATGTCCCAAAAATAAAAATAAAAATAAAAAATTTCTCCTGCTTGTAATAGACATTAGTTTATGATAGGAAAAAGTATATATTAAATGTAATAATGTTAAAAATAGTCATACTTGTATGACACATTGTAAGCCTAAGCCTGTTTGTTTTACTTGGTCTCTTCTATATGTGAAATTAGAATTTGCGGAAGCAGTGTGGAAATAAAATGAAGTCATGAGTTCGTGGAAATTGCAAATGCTGGTTCAATAGTAGGATATACCACTACTTATTGTTTTAAGAATCATGTGATTAAATATTGAATGTTAAATGTCACCTTCAGGTGATCAGCTCCTTGATGACGGTGTGTTGTCCACATGGTGGTTCTATAATACTCCCAGACAGGTAATTACATACCTCGGCATGGTTTCCGGGAGGTAGGGGTGAATGTTGTGTTTTCCGGACTTACTTAGAATAGTGCTAATGCCATTCTGTACTCCTGTGGTTGCAGGTATGTTCAATCTGCAAGTGTTACTTCTAAAGGGTTGATTCCTATTTTACTAATGGTCCTAATCCACCGAGGTGTACGATAAGTTAATGGAAAGTTGTTATCCCATTACCATAGTAGTCCTCATGTAATGTCTTTCCAACATGATGTGCACTTATAAGATTATTGTACTTTTAAACGAAGTGTTGGAATGGGCTATAGTCTCACTATAGACCTTGTACCCAAATCGAGCCCTTTTGTACTTAAAGGTAAGAGTGGTGGATTCACGATTTCACTATAGAATTTGCAAAAAGATTGAATCTCCACTAAAGAGAGACTGGTATACTCTTTAATGCGCTTTTAATGATTATGGAGGACAACCTGTCTATGAGGGTTTGGATAGTGTAATGGAGTTTTCTGTCAGTTATCCTTGTATTCGACTTGTTCTTCGTTTGTTTGGATCTGCACTTCGTTGTATGGTGGCGGTGTGGTATTCTAACCCGAGCTCTGCTCATGGTCAGCATTCTTGGCAACTAATGAATTTGACTATGGCATAAGGCAGTCTTGCTTAATTACAGGTATGGAAGAAAATCTCTAATTTCAAATGACATTTTCCTCTCTTCTGCGATTTGCAACACATGGTTGAACTTAACTTATATTGTATGTTGCTTATGACAAGGATAATTGTTTTAGTATGGGAGCTGCGAAGATTCGAGTTGTCGTAGATGTGGCTAGGGTAAATGGTAAGTCGGGCTTACCCATTCATACCCTGTCTCCTACAACTCTGGGGTTGTATGTATGCGTTTGGCCTAGTTTTCTTTTGAAAGTGACCCCCGTAAGCCATTGGATTAATGATTCACTTTGGGGAGGTCTAAATAGTCGCCTACTGGCTAGACTAGGCAGTATGGGGTTTCAATGTAACTTAAATAGCTAAATGGGTACTGGGACTGTGATATAAAAGAACTATGTAGCAGCTGGGTCTTACTTGTTATACGGATATGCGAAATCTTGTAAGCAATTGACATGCTCTTTCGTTGGATATGACTCCTGTATGGTTATTATGATTTCAAATGGTACATTTCTATTTTTCGTGTGTGTATTCAAGCATCGAAGCTGAAACTTAATATTTCTACTGTTATGCGGTTCCTGGGTATTTTGTGAACTACTGTACCGAAATTGTAGACATGATAGAAGGCCGTTGGTGCCTTCACCTTATAAATGTAGTTGTGGTTTGTGTGTTGATTTCATTTGTATTTTCTATCTGTTGGGTAGCTATGGTGTTTATGTGTGAACAATGTATTCCTTGTGGAAAATATAAGATATCAAACAAAGCTTTCCATGCCTCTGTTTCTGTAATGTGGGTAGATTGTAAACAAGAAGGTCTTGCTAACTTGTTGGTTGCGTGGATAGAATGGGTACTTACGTGGAGAGGGTTTCAAGGCTATACTCAGCGTTTGTTTTATTTAGATATTGTATCCTGCTGGGAGTAACTTATATAATCTGGCTTTTCAGAAGGCCACGAGATTTGACCCTGGACCTAAGCTTTTGACAGGCATTTTCGTGGCTATCATACGAAAAGCGTTTTGCCTAAACTTGTGATTGATCTCTGCATTTGATGTTTTGTGATATTTTGACCCATGGAAAAGAACTTCTTTTAGCGTCTTCTTGTGAATGGAAAAGAAGCTTGAATGTTTCTTGTAAATGAATATCATAGGTTTGTATGTTGAAACGAAATGGAACAATTCTCAAGGCTATCTATTTGATTAGCGTAGGGTTATTTGATAAATTGGGTATAAAAATGTAAATGAAAAACACTGTGTAAACGATCTCTGTTATATCTGGTATCTTCGTTTAAATTATGGTATGTAGGGTTTGAGAAGAAAACTAAAATAGATCGGGCAGAAAAGATGGACAATAAAACAATCTTGGATAAATATGGGAAAAACTTATAACAGCAAAAATGATGTCTACGTTTTCTTTTCTATAATTTGTGTAGCTGGGCTTTCGAATGTTTTACATGTCATTCAAAGATTTCTGTTATAGGTTTTGATCTCAGTAGCTAAGTGATTTTGTTGATGATTTAAAACAAGTGTTTAGATAGGAGAAATTAAATACTATATATAATTTTTGTTGAGTTGAAATCAACGATTTGCCTGTTCTAACAGTCTAAGCAATACAAATGACCAGCAAAGACTAGCTGGCTAGTCTTGCTGGGAATGCCATTCAATTCTAAAATAAAACTCGATGTTAAAATTGATAAATAATGACATCGTTATTTTAACATTGCCTTTATAACAGGGATATAAAACGTAGGAGGGTTTTATAAATAATTCATACCTGTCGATCCCTATAGCTTGTCTTGCCGATGATGTCTTGCTGATCCTGGTAACTTGTTCCTGTTGATACTGACCTGCACACTCAGCCAACTAGTTAGGGAATCTACTGACTCTTAGCTAACCGGATAATTGATCTTGGATTGGATGACTTTGGGACTACCATGTTCCTCCCAACCATGATTCTACAACCGTTTCTGGTTCAGTATGAATCCCCCTGAGCTGGTTTTGACACGCAAACTAAGAAGTAGAGGCCCTAGGAGTGTAGCTGGTTTCAGATCTGATAAATCTATGGGAAGAGTTCACTTCCTTGAGCAAAGAATTTTTCTTCGCATAATAATACCAAAAGAAAAAGATCCCCCAAACTTTGGGGTCTGTCCTCCTTAAGTAGGACAAATCTTGAATTTTGACTATTGGAATTTTACTGGTTTCTTTAAAATTATTTAAATTACAAAATAATATTTGTTTACTTAACTGCTAGTTAATTTAGAATTAGGACTTCTCACTTTGTTTGATTAAAGTGTGTTTTGCTATTTAAATCTTTGTATAATAATAATAATATAAAATAATTACAATCCTGTCTAAATATCAATAACTAATAATTAATAAGTGGGAGCCCACTTATGTATAAGTATACATGTAATAGATAACAATAATATATTTGAAACTTCTAAATATAATACTTAGCTTTGTGGTGCTTAGCATTTTGTTTCACATGTTGCTTCTTTTAATTCTTTTTAAGGAAAGGGTCCACTTCCTAGGACGATTTTGGTAAGCTAGCAAAGGCACCTCTAGTCTCTCCCTTTGCATGTCACATTCCCTCGTTTTAACATGGTAGTTCTCGCAGTAGATGATGATAATAAGATTTATTTAATCAAGTCAAAATAGTTGTGATAAGACACGTAAGTGCTGTTCAGAGTCCTCTCGACTCAACACTTGAGATTAGTAACCCCGAGTGCTCTTCAGAGCCTTTTAACTCAACACTCTCACATGGGCATTACGCTAGTGCAATTCGAGAGCCTTTGCTCAACACTAGAGCTAGAATGTGGTTGTGAGGCACATCTAGGATATTTAAGTGGCCTCGGATCCGGTAATCATTTCTTTCAAGCTTAGAGTGCTCTAGGGTTCATGGCCAACACTCAACGTACATCGAGGCTTAGGCCCAGTACGAAATAGAATCCTCTAAATACATCGGGGCTTAAGCCTAGTATATAGGCCATTCGTGTGTTTCTGATTCCACGCTCAACACACTAAATAATAAACCATGTAAATCATGCTCTACACAGTATAATGTAACAAAAGGAATAACTCAGTATATCATAACTTGTAACCAATTCTCATAATGCAACATAGTTTATTCATTCGAGCTTTCCTGCCCCGCATATATCAATAATGAAAACATATCAGGGTCCATGCCCAATATATCAACTCACGAAGGAATAAATCAAAACAAACTAATGCTATGTCAAACATAATAAATCACACATACTGGGGCCATGACCTGATATAACATCATAACATAGTTAGTCAAAAAGTTGGGGTATTACATTGAGTATACTAATAAGAGTGAAGTTGATGAATGAGGAGAAAGCATGGAAGAACAGATGGATTAATATTCTAAATTTGCAAGCTTCGGGTTAGTTGAAATGCTTAGTGGAATCATAAACAATATGATTTGAAGAAGTGTGTGAGGTTGCAAGACATGCAGAAGAACAATGAGTAGTCATGCAGACATAAGGATACTTTTTGAGAAAGCCACAAGGAGCATGTGGACAAGTATATGCATAGAATTAGTACAGTGAACCGAACTATACTAATAAGAAGAATTGAACCAGAGCATGTCAAAGAGAAGATTGTATGTCAAGGAGAAGATTTTTTTTTTTATGTTGTCCATTGCCTATGATATTCATAGCTGGCAAATAGCCATGTTATGTATAATCAAGTTTGACAGATAAGTAGTTGCACGTTCAAGATTTAAGAAACCCAATGTTTTAATCCCTACTATGGGATCATCATCCCATCATTGGGAGATCCGTGAAGATTGAGGGAGTTTTTTAAATATTCAACGCATCTCTCCCTTATCTGTGAAACTTGATTTTGCGTAACATGGATATTTTCCAACAGATTAACTCCTTCCATGGAAGAGACATTCTGCATGATGTGAAGCTATTCGAGACAACACACGTTAAAATTGCCCAAAAAAATACAAGCCTAGAATTTTTAAAGAATTCTAGATATTTACAGACTATTCCACACTTCACCCTAATCAAGCATCCCCTCCACAATGACAATAATCATTCCCTCTTCAATAAGATGAGTCTATCATTGATCAGATCTATGCTCAAGAGAAGATGATGGGAAATTCACAGGCTTTCAGAAAATGCATATCACTTACAATTGAAACTAGCAAACATAATCAGACCATACATACGGGAGAGCATTGATTTGACCATCAACATGCGAAACAAGTGACTGTAAAAAGAACTGTAAAATCTAGGAAGGATACGAAACAAATGTTGTGTAAAGAGAAGATTATAAACAATGAAAAGACAGATAATCCAAACAACCATACGTGTAAAACAAATTTGATTAACCTATCCCACGTTACACTAGACTAATTTTCTCATAATGTGCTCGAGTATGGATTGAATTTCGACGTCGCACCAAAGAGAATTCCAACCAAAGACTTGATCTGCAGTATTGAAGATGCTGTGAAAAACCTTTTTGATTATGTTGCTTAGGAAATATGCCAAGACTTTGCAGTCATCTTTAGAAGTGATAAACCATTGAAATCAAACATTTCTAATGCTGAGAGAGTCGCTTTACACAAACTACAAAGCAACACGGAAATAAAAATAACCAAATATGACAAAGGGAATGCAATGGTGGTATTAGACTCCGAGGATGACAACAAGAAAATGATCGAACATTTGGGATAAGGAAGCTACCACAAACCAGAGAAAGACCTGAGAAAGAAGATCCATGGGATTGTAACCAAAACGATTACAAACTCCAACCTAAATGAAGAAGAAAAAATAAAATTATATCAAAGGAAGGGACGGTCCCATGCATCTATGGACTTCTGAAAGTGCACAAGGTGGGAGTACCTCTGCCCCAATCGTCAATACCTTTGGATTTCCCACATACAACTTAGCAAAATTCTTGGAAAACCTACTTAGGGCTCTGCTCGAAGAACAAGCTTGTTTGTTAAGGTTTCCATGAGTTTGGTCCATGAAAATTTTTAGGGGCGAGATTTCACCAATTGGCTATTTTGGGGCTTTTTTTCAAAAAATAAATTCTTTGTTTGGTCATTTTTAGTCTCTAATATCGCCTATATTGACATAAAATGTGGTTTTAATCATAGTATTCACCAAAATTTACAAGTTTCAATACTAAATTGTATGTTTCATATTTAATATTTTCCTACCTATCTATATATATGTTTTTTCCAATCCAAAATAATTTCCTAAAACACTATACTTGAAGTATACTATTAGAGTTCTTAAAAAATACCCTAGTTGGGTCCACTAGATCATTAATAAAAGACTTAATAATAATGATATCCTTGTGAGATTTTATGTAGTGTCTCTAATACATAGAAATCCTCGTCTCATATTTCATAAAAACCATAAGAGACCTCATCGATGAAGATACTGCTAAAATAGTAGCATCACCCTGTCTCATATTCCAGAATGAATTCTATGAGTAGGTAGAAGGATTAGAAATGGGCTCACCCCTCTCCTCAATCATTGAAAATATAGACATGTAAAAATTCAAGGAGAAATCCATTGGTTCACCCCCCTTAAACCAAAAAGATAGAAATGCTACATCGATGACATAGATGTAGTCTAGCCACATGGTGGAGACAACTTCGATAGATTTTTTGAATCTATCAATAAGAAAAATAGTAGCATCAAGTTCACGATGGAGATTTAGGAGAACACAATTCTTCCATTTATTGACATCCTAGTCTTAAAGAATGACGATGGTTCAATAGCTCACTAAGTGCACAAAACAAATATGCACACGGAAAGGTATCTACACACTAATTATCAGTATTTCCCTCGACAAAAAACTTGTGTATTCAATACCCTTGCCACCAGGGCCCTCATAATATCGAGCAAGGAACACATAGACCAAGAAATTTAGCATCTATCATTAGTCTTTGAAGAAAATGAATACAATAATAGGAAATTAAAAAAAGCACTGACAACCATAAACACAATAACAAAGAGTACAAAAGAAAATAATGATGACAACAACAACAAGGATTTTCTCCCTTACATAGAACGCACCACGGATAAATTGGTGAAGACACTAAGAATATATATGTTGGAATTATTAAGGATAATGAGTGGGCATAGATCAATATCATGCACAGATTAAGCAATTTTTCACTTTTAAAACATGCACCAATTGTTATTTAAAAACACATTAAGAAAAATCAACTGTGGCAAGAATTTTTGAAGAAACTTTTATATATATATATATATAATGAAATTAATAGATAGATGGGAGAAACTAATCCTTCATGAAAGCACCAACCTGTTGATTCATGCTCCAACCTGTGAGAACACTAATCCTTTGCGCAAGCATCAAATTGCAATTTTGAGTCACTAACCTAAGTGGATATTAAAATCTCATTTCCTTTCCCTGTCCAACCAACCTAAGTTATAAATGTTGTTGTACCTTTTTCACACTGAATTCAGATCTTCATTCACAATGTTCTGCGCTCTGCTTTCTTGATACACGCTCTTTGACATGCTCTGGTTCAATTCTTCTTACTAGTATAGTTCGGTTTACTGCACTAATTCTACGCATATACTTGTCCACAAGCTCCTTGTGGACAAGTATATGCGAATACCATGCATGTTATACACTGGTACAGCTTGGCTCAAGTACCCCCATGTGCCCCATTGACGAGAACTGTTTCAAAATCATATAATTAAGGGTGCAATGTTAGAGTAAAGGGAAAAGACCGATTGTTATACTTATATGATGGAAAATTATCCAAATATTTTTCATCTTAGGTTTTTATCCTCTCTTCATGATTATAACCCCTTACCCTTACTCTCACATGCCTCGTCCATCCATCTATAGGTTTCCCATCTTTATTGTTTTTCGATTATGGAGTAAGACCATGATTGTTTTGGAGTATTAGGATTTATAAGTAGCTTAAGATGGGAACCCCAAATTTGGTGATTTATAAAAATATCTCACTTCTTGCCTCTCCAAATTTGTTGTGTATTTATATGTTATTAATGTGTTTGGCTTAGTGAGCTATGGATGAAATTGTTTTACAAAACATTAATTTGAATTTTAGCAATTCAAGTTCATTCTACTCTATTACATGCCTGATGAGATTGTTTTACAAAACATTAATTTGAATTTTAACAATTCAAGTTCATTCTACTCTATTACATACCTGATGAGGGCTTCTTTCTTTACATTTGTACAAGTTTGGAGAAGCATCGTGTCGTGGAGTGTATGAGTGTATGGATAGACTATTCACGGGGATCAAGGGGATTTATCACAGAATTTTTTGATACTTTTCTCTTTCTTCTTTAATGCATAAATATAATATCTTGTGTACTCAAGACATATATTTAGCTTTCATTACATTTCAACCCTACTCACCATGGTTTTTCCCGTAAAGAGCACCCTTGAGTACAGTATCATAGTCCATGTTCCCATGGCTTGACGTTACCATTTCTAAGACTATGAGAATCCCTGAGTTGCTTGAGAAGGGTACTAAAGGTTAGCCAATACCATCCTAAATATTGAGTTAGCCAATGAAGATGGTCACCTCTAAGGATAATGGAAAACCCCATCCTCACGTGACCCTCTCATAACTAAACATAGAGACAAGGGCTTATACTTGCTGCAGGCCTCTGGCATAGGCATAGGTGTTGAGGTTGATCGAGGTGCGTTCTAATTTTGAACAAAAGGTCATTTGAAACACTTTTCCACAGGTTTTCTGGTTTTGGCTGCTCTGGTTTAGCACGCATGGGTTTCTTTCTTTTTGCTGGAAATTAGCTATACCTCTTTTATTTATGTAAAATGGATGAATGTACTTATTATGCAACTCTGCTCTGTTTTATTTAGCTCAGCGCTTAGCGATAAGTTGGAAATTGGAAATTGGAGGAGCCATTGCACAAGATTAACACACAATAATCCATTGTATTACTCTGAGGGACTTAGGTTAGTGACTCAAAATTGCAATTTGATGCAATTTGATTGTATTACTCTGAGGGATTGTATTATTCCACTATTTGAGGGAGAGGTTGAGAGAATATCTCAACTTCCTCAGCTAACCCAATCCAATCCCTAAACTCTAGGATGCACCATTAATGAGGCATTATGTCTAACACGATGTTTATTTATATATGTAGACTGTTTCCTTTTTGCTTTCTGAAGATTGACAATTTCTATGTTAATTTATTAAAAGACATTAGGTTTTAAAGATGTGATCTGTGGATTTAAGGAAAACAGTGTTTCTGAACATATGCTTAGTATCTTTTGTTCTAGAATATTTTGCTCAGATTGGCCTATAAACCGCTGCAAAATGTAATCTTATATTTTTATAAAATTACAAATTTTTTTAAGAGTTAAAAAATGGACGAAGGCATATGCATGCCCTTAATTAATTATATAAAAAACAGATTACACTGAAAATCAAATACGGAACATAAACCTAACAACGACTTGGGTGTAATAAATTAGACCCAAAATCAACTTACATACACTGTACATATATATTAACAACAAACAAAGCAGCAATATAAAATATAAGACTGCATGTCACAGCGAGCGATCTTCATGGGCAGACACAAACTTACAATCAACAAGCACCTCTTTTAGTTCCAAATCTCCAGAGCGCCACTACTGAGAAGCCCCAGGCGGAGGCCGTCTTCTTTCAGAGAATCCTCACTGCCACAATCTTTATTCAGCGCCTCCATTATCCTGCGAAAAACAGCGACCTCGCAGGGCAGAGTGAGAGGACCCGCGAAGACGAAACCATATTCCATCTCCGCCTCATCTAACAGCACCCTGAACAGAGGGTGATTAACCGATTCCGTCTTGATCACAAGCCGGGTGCGGCCCGGCCCAACGTACACTGCGAAATATCCGTCGGGAGTCATGTCGCTGTCGTGCCAAAAACGGCGTAGGTTAGTGAGAGGCATCATCCTGCACGATGTCGTGAGTGATCTGGTCCTTGTCATCGCCAAACGAAGGCGTCGCCATGTCGTGAGAAACAGGCTGAGCAGTCTGTTTCTTTTCTCTTGGCCGTACATGGGATTCGAAGTCACAACCTCCATAACTATCCAGAAAACGGAAAAGCATTCCAGCTCTAAACCTAGCAAGAGCGCAGAGCCCAACGGTCAACTTCTGTCGTAAGCGATATACACATGCATCTTCGAAATATGGTTGCTCCTAACAATTCAAATGATATGTACAGCCTGGCTTGGTTATACCATAAACAAACCCCTGCTCGGAATATCGTACCACCAAAACGAAATGTATCCTCGCATAAATTGAAGGAGACTAAACGCGGTGCCCTTATTGGATTCGAATCAGATAATGGTATCGCAGCAACAGACAGGATCAGATATTAAGAAAAGCCTACGGATCGGCTACAGGCATTGCAATTCAGAATGATTATTATTGGAATAATCTACCATAAATCAAGAAGGGTCAACCACATTAAAGCCTATATGTAGCTCTCGTGGGCCATTAGAATAATGAAGAAAATGAAATCCATCCGTAGGATTCAATAGCAAGATTTGAAGTTAGGGAGCTTTTCTTTCTCCTAAAAGGAACTTGTGACATTACTGGCACGTCCAAGCAAAGCCATTGCCAAGATGATTTTAAATTGAACATGGAAGTAAGGAGCTGATCACTTAATCCATTCAGATATTCCCTTCCCAGTTATGGATCGCCCTTAACAATCAATTCATGGAGATATTCCCCTTCCAAGTTATGGATTGCCCTTAACAATCAATTCATGTGAACGTGGCATTTTACAACTTTAGGGCACCGGTCAACTGTTCAGTGATCCTTCCTTGGAATTTGAAGGGTATGGTGGTAAATTCGTGCATTCATTACTTTTTATAAAGTTAACTCAAAACTTGCAATATCTAACCATTTTTGCCAATTGTTCAACTGGGATATTGATTGTTGTTTAAGCGTTCCTCGAAGTTTGTATGGTTGTATGTTATAACAAAACTCCGAGTATTTTGACATCCAAAAGCTCTTAGTACATTCGCTCACCACTTTATCTTCAATTGTAATCTACATTTGGCATGAGATTTAAAATGAGATCAAGGTCATATATAAATATATAATATAATGCTAAATGTATATAAATATATCAAGTTCGTAACCTTTCTAACACACCCTTCAAGCTTGACATTATAAAGATTATAAGTAGGCCGTCATATTTCATATATTTCTGGTTGTGTATATGCACATTTCTTATGGGAATAAGAAAAAATTAAAAGTGTAAAGGAGATTATAGTAGTTTTTTTTTGTTTTCCTTATATGGATGTATTAAGTACATGGATACGGGTTAATAAAAAGTTAATCATAAATTTGTAATTAATTTTTGGAATAATTTTGATTATTTTACAATTATTTTAATGTATTATATTATATTATTTTTGAAATATAATTTAAGATAACATATTTATATTTATAAATTTGTATTTTAAAATATATTTTTGGGATACTATATTATAAAATTAAAATCATTTTTGTCAAGGATATGGTGGTTTCGTTGGTGGGATAGATGGATTTCGAAAGTGATTTTTCACCTAAAAAATAAGAATCATTTTTCTATATAAAAAATCTAGTGTAGTCATCCAAATTTAATTTCATCCACTTTTTCTTGTCATTTTCTGACATAGTCCAAATTAATAGTTGAAATTAACATGATTATTATCACTTTTTATCATAATTTTTTTTTTCAACAAAAGTAAGTTAATATTCCAAATTAACATAATTTATATTATTAAATAATTGAACTCTTCAAGTGTTAAAAAAAACTCTGAAACTCATCTTGTTGAAGTCACTCTTTATTATTAAATAATTGAAATGAACTTGGGAACCCACCCTACTGGTGGTTGAAATCACTCTTTACTTGTAAATAGTTGAAATGAACTAGTTGAACTCACTCTTTATTATAAACAATTGAAATGATTTTGAGAGTACTATTAAATAATTGAAATGAACTCATTGAACTCACTATTTATGATTAAATAATTTAAAAATTAAAAAAAGAATTTAGGCCTTAGTTAAACTCACTCTTTAATTTATTTTTATTTTATAATTATTTATTTCGAATTTTGAGCCATGACCATCAAAATCAATCTCGACCATACACTTGTCTTATACTCCTTCAATCGAGGAAAAGCATAGATGGTAGTCCACTCCAAATTCTAAGATAAATACGCTTGACCAAAAATAATTAGTAGCTATGCATGGATAACTAACACGAAGTAAGTTTGTGCACATGGAGAACAAGAAACTTGTTTGTGGAACTTAACTTGTGACCTATCTATGTTCAACAACCACCACAAATTAAGTTGTTGTGATAGTTTTTAATAAATAAAAATAAAGCAGATTGTTTATGTGTTTTATAATTTGAACATTTGATAATAAAGATGTATAATTTCACAGTTATCCTTTCTAGAGAATAATAATTTCTTTATACACTTTAGTATAGGGGTTAATAGTTATAAAAAAAAATTAAATAAAGTTATTTCAAAATAAATTTATATTAAACTTAGATTTACCAAACACTAAATATAACCTAACACCAAGTCTCTAAATACTTTATTAAAATTTAATTTTGTTTTTTAACTTAAACCAACCATCTAAAATAATATATTAAAATTTAAAATTATTTAACTTAAACCAAGTATCTAAAATAATATATTGAAATTTTAAAATTTTTAACATAAAAATTTTAGATATAAAACACTTTAAAATATTAAATAATTTAATTCACTATATACATAATTTTTAAGATATAAAACACTTTAAAATATTAAATATAATTTAATTCACTATATACATAATTTTTAAAATATATCTCTGTTAACTAGCAAATTCACTTGCAAACGGCCACTAGTTGCACATATCGATCACATTCAAACGTTCATTGATTACATTTACCATCAAAGTATAATAATGTAAAATTTTATATAATATTTTTTTCTTTGGTTTTTAATTATGTGAATTTTTTTATTTTAAACATAAGTAGTTAATTCTGAATGATTTAAACATTATAGTAACAAAACATTTTAATTATGAAAAAAATTAAAAAATTATCAAAAATAATTATAATGATAGAAATGTTTTTAAAAATTTTAAAATTATGATATTGTTATTATAAATTTTAATATATAGTATGTATATTTAAAAATCCGTATCGTTATATAACATTTAGAAGTGAACCAATTATCTAAAACTTAATTTACTAACCAATTATCTAAAAACTTAATTCCACCGAGAGGAGATAAAAAATAAAAATACCATGTCTACCTAAATTAAAAAGTCTTGTACTAAAGGGTCATATTCTTTTTTATATATTTATATTATATAATCTCCTCAAAAAATATATTTATTCAACAAAATAAAATTAAAAACGTAATGTAATATAAGGTTATGTTATCAAAATCGGATGGCCCACGACCTGTGCCGAGCTCATCACCTTCCAACCTTTTAAAGTGTCCGGTGACATGGGAAGTGATGGTAGTTTAATGTGTCGTGGGAACTGCACCGCGACTCGCTCGAGTTAGTAATTCCATGTGGCTTCAGCCAGATTGTCACATAGCTCCTCGTACTAGCTCCATGAAGCTCAATCGTGCGGCATCAATGGCTTCGTGCAAGCACAAGTTAAATCATCAAGAAAGGGTTACTCTCTGTATCCACTACTCGTTTGATGAGGCTACCCGTGTCTGAATTTTCACACTCTCCTTCCACTTGCCTCTCACATCACACTCTCGTAGAGGCTCTCGGCTTCTAGATTTCATGTCTAGAGAGAAAGGAAGGTCCCATAGAGGGAGAACGGGCCGCAGTGGAGGTGACCAAGAATTTGTTTCCATGGATGGCTATGGAGAAGGCGTTTCCATCCCGGTTCCGCTGATTATTGACAATTGGGAAGCCCGTGTGCTAGCCAACCAACTTTCCTTGGGGAAGAACGATGGCTGCATTAACCATTACTGGCTCGTCAAAAACATGGTGGGTGCCCTCATGGAGGACACGAAGGTCAACTGGGATAGACCTAGGGAAACAACTCAGAACATGAAAGCTCATTTGACTTCTCTGGAAGGCCGGGCCACCTCCGTGGAAACCATTTTTGGAGTTCGGAATTTCGCGGGAGGAGGCCTTGGAGGAGGGAGCCATGCCGGTGGGAGCCATGCAGGTGGAAGCTATATTGGTGGTGGTCATGCACGAGGGAGCCGTGCAGGTGGAATATCCATGCGGGTGGAAGTCATGCAGTTGGCAGTCATGCAGGTGGCAGTAGCATTGGATCTGTGGGAGGTCTGGACACTTCGGTGGTTGTCCGGGAAGTGGACAAGGGGCAGACGCTCTCAGGGTCATGTGGCAAGGAGGTCGCCACTCACACTTTCCCCATCCGTTCCACTATCGACGAGCCGACTTGTAAGAGGGTTCATGATGACACAGAGAAGACTGCTCTTCCCTCATGTAAAGTGGTTCCCTCGCCTATCAAAAGGTTGGATGAGGAGGAAATGGAGGAGGACAACTTCAACTATCCAATTCTGGAAGAAATCCCCCCAATGACGTAATGGAAAGCAAATAAGGTTCCGGAGGATCTCTGCGACTTTCAGTTTTTTTGTCTTAATCTGCTTACTCTTTTTGTTTATTTCAACAATTTCCATATGGGCTCTCTGAACATTATGACTTTTCTAATAGAAATTTGCAGGTTACAAAGAAAAGGTTATGTTATTAAAAATAAAAAAGTAATTAAAAAAATTTATGTCCTCTCATAAAATAATTTATTGAGATATAACTTTTTTCAAGATCAAAAAATTTACACATAAAAATATTGGATCCCTTGCTTCATAGATACTGGTTTAACATGGATCTACACTGATTTACTTTAAAAACATGTTTATTATATAGCTAAACAAAGGCACGATCATATTTAATTTTTATAAAAATAAAATTTATATTGAAAATCAAATAAATATCATAATAAGCTAAGTAAAATAAGATCCCCAATTATTTTGACAATTTAGATATAAGTCATTATTTCTTAAACCAAAAACCACTACCATAAATAAAAAAAATTCTATCAAACAAAAAAATAAATATCATAAAAACAAATTGGCTATAAACAGACAGACTCATACGGAACAATGAACTCACAGACTCATACGGGACAATGGCTTGATCTTGATAAGTTTTCAAAACAAATTACATACATGCACTGTTCATATATAATAACAACAAACGAGGCAGCAATATAAAGCAAATCAAGAAAAAAGGAGAGACTGCATGTCACAGCATCTTGATCGGCAGGCGAGGCAGCAATATAAAGCAAATCAAGAAAAAATGCGAGACTGCATGTCACAACGATCTTGATCGGCAGGCCAACTGATAAATCTGAGTTGAAATTGACACAAAATTACAATCAAGAAACACTCATTTAGTTACAAATGTCCAGAGTCCCACCACTGAGAAGCCCCAGGCGTACGTCGTCCAGTTTCAGAGAACTCTCACCGCCACAATCTTTATTCAAGGCCTCCATAATCCTGCGAAAAACAGCGACCTCGCAGGGCAGAGTGAGAGGGCCCGCGCAGACGAAACCATATTCCATCTCCGCCTCCTCCAACAACACCCGGAACAGAGGGTCATTAACCAATTCGGTCTTCATCACGAACCGGGTGCGGCCCGGCCCGACGTACACTGCGAAATATCCTTCGGGAACCATGTCGCTGTCGTGCCAAAAACGGCGTAGGTTAATAAGAGGCATCATCGTGAGCGATCTGGTTCTGGGCATCGCCAAACGAATCCGTCGCCATGTCGTCAGAATGAGGCTGAGCAGTCTGTTTCTTTTCTCTTTGCCGTACATGGGATTCGAAGTCACAACCTCAATACCAACACAGAAAACGGAAAAACCATGCCAGTTCTAAAGCTAGGAAAAGCGCAGAGCTCAACGGTCAACTTCTGTCATAAGCGATATCCAAATATAGCCCGAGCATAGTTATACCATAAACAAACCCCTGCTCGGAATATCGTACCACCAAAACGAAATGTATGCTCGAATAAATTGCAGGATACTAAGCGCGGTGCCCTTATTGGATTCGAATCAGATAATGGTACCGCAGCAACAGGCAGGATCAGATATTAAGAAAAGCCTACGGATCGGCTACAGGCATTGGAATTCACAATGATTATTATTAGAATACTCTACCGGCCTATATGTAGCTCTCGTGGGCCATTAAAGAACAGCAACTCCATTAAAGCCTATATGTAGCTCTCGTGGGCCATTAGAATAATGAAGAAAATCAAATCCTTCCGTAGGATGCAATAGCAAGATTTGAAGTTAGGGAGCTTTTCTTTCTCCTAAAAGGAAGTTGCGAAATCCATCGAGATATTCTCCTCCCCATTTATGCAGGATCGCGCTTAACAATCAAGTCATGTGAGCGTGGCATTTTATAACTTTAGGGAACCGGTTTACTGTTCAGTGAGGGTATGGTTGTAAATTCCGGCCGTCATTCATTACGTTTTATAAAGTCATCTTCCAAACTTTCAATATCTTACTATTTTTTTCCATCGTTCAAGTGGGATATTGTTGTTTATGCGTTCCTCATAGTTTGTAGTGTTGGATGTGATCACAAAACTTCCCAAAGAATTTTCAACTCCAAAGCACTACTACTCTATCTTCAATTGTAATCTACATTTGGCATTATAAATGATCAAGTTCATATATAAATAAAAAATAATATAATGATAGCGTTTATGGGAAAATTTTAGACTGAGGGATAGAGTAAAATTTATAGAAAGTAGTGTATTTAAAAAAAAAAAAAAATTAAGAAAATTATTAAAGTTCATTTCTTTTCTTTTCTTTTTTTTAAATTTTTTATAATTTATAAAAATTAAAAAAATTATAATAAGTAATTTAAGAATCAATAAATTCTTTTAAAATTTTAATATTTTAAGATAATTATGGATTTTCAAAAATTAAAACCTATAACATATAAAAAGAAAATATAAAATTTTAATTAATAATTCTATTCATATTATAATAAATCTAACTATTAAAATCATGTATCTTTCTATCCCTAAAATAATAACATTATGTTAAACCATAATCTTTTCTATATACATATAAATAAATATAATTATATATACAAATTTATAATTTTTTATTCTTTTATTGAAATCTTTATAACTTTTCAAACACACACTTCCACTTTCAAATCATCAAAAACATCATTTTTTTTATATTTTTGAAATATAAAACTAAATATATAAAAAATATTAAACATTTTATTTCTTATATTTTTAAAATAGAAAAAATCATATTAACTTTTTATTCTCACTTCAAGAATTTTATAACATTTCCAACACATCCATCATATTTAGGACATCATATTTCATATATTTATAAAATAGAAAATATTACATACTTCACATCATATTCCATATGTTTCAAAAATAGAAAATATTATATTTATTTTGTATAGAGTTTGACACTATGCACAATGATTCCATATATTTTTAAAATAGAAAATATCATATTTATTGTATATAGAGTTTGATACTTTGCACATTGATTAGGTCAAAATAATAAAAAATTATAAAAAAATCAATTTAAATTAGTGTTTGTTTTAATGTATTGGAATACTTTTTATTATTTTAAATTTTTTTAATGTGTTATTTTATATTATTTTTGAAAATAATTTATGTGTTGAATATTGTAGCATAAAACTATAATCATTTTCTTATATAAAAAGTTGAGAGTAATGGTTCAAAATTAATACGGTTCACTTATTTTTGGTCATTTTCTTACAAAGTCTAAATTAATAATTGAAATTAATATGATTGATATCACTTTTCATTATAATATATTTTTTTCAACAAAATCTATGTTAATATTCCAAATTAACATAATTTATATTATTTTCTCATTTTTTTTTAATTGTTCATAGGTTATTGAACCAAAAACACTATTTTATTTTATGCGTTTAATAATAGACTTTAATATAAGAATAGGTTATGGTGACAATGACAGTTTTTTATTAATTTTCACTAGGACTAATTTTGGTCTTTTAGAAAGATTATGAATTA
Source organism: Larix kaempferi (assembly GCA_027924585.1). Taxonomy (NCBI): domain Eukaryota; kingdom Viridiplantae; phylum Streptophyta; class Pinopsida; order Pinales; family Pinaceae; genus Larix; species Larix kaempferi. Next base: position 18,169,345 of record BSBM01000348.1, on the reverse strand, counting down.
CTTCATTTTTTTTAGACTTTTATTTAGGTGTTCAAAAAAATATCATAGTTTTGATGAATTAAAAGATTAGGAATAATCTCTTAAATTAAAAAAAATGATAATTACAATACAAAATATAATAATATAAAGCTTATACTAATAATCAAAGTTAACATACTCCACGCCATTTTCTAATTATATATGTTGTTTTTTTGTGGAAGGCTATTAAGCAATAACCAAAAGATATTAATTGAATAAGCATGATACATATAATTTTCATTTGCATATGATTTTAATGATGGACGATTATTAAACCAAAACTTATATCATGGCCTTGATCATCATATGTATCAATTTATCTATCCCCCAAGCAAGTTCATTGCTACAATTATTTTCTAGAGATCTAAACCAAGCAAGTTCATTGCCACAATTATTTTTTAGAGATCTAAACCAAGCAAGTTCATAGCCACAATTATTTTCCAGAGATCTAAACCACTAGAATCTAACATTTTAATGGATACATGTGGATATTCAAAGGTTGTTTTCAACATAAAAGCAAATGATTTGAATAACTAAAGATAAAAAGTGAAAATTTGAATGAGTAAACAGCAATATTATCCCTTTATATGATGTTAGAAAATCTGAATGAGTAAACACCAATATTATCCCTTTATATGATGTTATGATTTATTTCTAAACAATGTGGATGAATATGGAATATTTTGAGCTATCACCTATGCCTATTTTGTAATACATAATAGAAGTTAGAATAAATTGAAACCTACTCTCTTTTGTAAGTGTAATACACTAAGATTGAATAAAGTATTATTAAATACTTTTGAATATTTATTTATGTTTATTTATTGAGAATATTTTTGACAAGAAGTCAAAAATAAAATTAGAAAACAATGTAATGGAGTATCCCTTTTATTCTTTTGTAAGTGTAATACACTAAGATTGAATAAAGTATTATTAAATACTTTTGAATATTTATTTATGTTTATTTATTGAGAATATTTTTGACAAGAAGTCAAAAATAAAATTAGAAAACAATGTAATGGAGTATCCCTTTTATTAATAAAAATATTAAGGGGGATGAAATAGTTGTTGCATGAGTGATTGCTGACTCACAAGAGGAAAAGCCAGGTGGTTGAAGCTGCACAAGGTGGAAGAGGCATCATCTTCCCCAAAATCAGGTCACCACTCTTAGTTGAGTGCTAAAGAGCAGGAGGCTCATAAATGACCAAATCCTAGGAAAAATACTATATAACATTATGTCTATAAGCAGCAGGAGGCTAGCATTGGATGGGGATTGAATCTGATAATGCAAGAGATGGCGCATTAGGTGGATTTTTCTTTTGTGGTTCAGCAATCAGGATCGGAGGTTCTAGGGCAAGTAAGACTTGGCTGCTCTAGGAGTTGGTTGGGAGGAACTACTATTTCATTTCGGTTTTCCCGAAAATAGTACCAGGTTCTTTGTCTTCTTTTCCTATTGTTAGATTGATTGCCATAGGAATATTATTTATGTTTCACATCTAACCCCCGGCAGAAATTTTATTCTGCGTCTAAAATAGTCTATGGATTTGTTTATATTTCTATACAAATATATCCTCTACTGCGATTAAAATTTATATTTGCTGTCGCTTGACCCTTAGGATCAAAGGATAAGTATAGCTAGTATATAAACGAATATTCCACTATATTTTCCATCTAAAGGGATAGGTCGTAAGGATGTTTAAATTATAAAATAGAGATCATAGTTAGTATTTTATCCGTTTCCAAAACAATTTTTGTTTCTGATTATATTTGGATGTCGAATAGAGTCAAATTATGGAAATGTATGTAATATAACTATTGCATGAGTTTTAAAAACTAGATACATTAATCATTTTTGTTCAGTAAGCATATTTCTATTGTATCTCTACCAAATGAAGATCCATGCTTTTATTTTCCCAAATTAAGCATCAGTGTCAAATTTGGGATCTATACCTTTTATTTCCCTCATTAAATTTATTACTTCTACATCTTTGTTTCGTAAATCAAATCCTAGTAAGGTATCCTATTTTTTCTTCAAGTACCGTATGTTATATCTTTAGTTAGAGACAGAGATTAATTTATACTTTAAAATCTCAGAATATATCTACCCAAAATCGTTAAAACAAAGTCTTTCATCTCCAGTAGTAGAATATCCTGATGTACCTACCTTAAGTAAACATTTTTTTTATTTAATAGAGAGATCGATCAGGTTGTCTATTCTCCCATCACATTACACATAGTAACAAGTAGAACCAAAGGTAAAACGCAGAAAATAATATCAATTCTGAAGGTTTTCACTGAAGTCGGAAAGACCCCTAAGGGTCACAATCTTTTCACTTAAAATACCGACATTATTTAAGAAGACTCACACCTCTGTAAACATGATCTACCCATTGTTTGTTATAAATATATAGGAATATTCAACGCTGAAAATCAAGCCGAGTGTTGGGAAAACATTTACAAACAAAACGAAGGCTACGAGGTAAAACTCGGCCACTAAATACCCTAAAAACTGAAAGGTTTACCACTAAGGAATAACTTATCTTTTGTTAGAGTGCATGTTCTCTTCTTCAGTATTCCGAAACCCCCGCATGAGATTCTCCTATAGCAACATCGAATTGTGTTAAGTTAGTAACAATAAAACTTTTAAAATTTCCTTGTATATACATTTGAGGTTTTCGAGGCTTGATCTTCCTCACCCGGGCATTTTGAAACGCGGGCTTCAGAAGAGACGACCCTGTCGCCAGACTGGAAGATGCACTCATTCTTCATTATCCAGAGCATAGTTAGAAACCTTTTAAAGGAAAAAGAAAATTATGAAATGAACGATTGGAAATTTAAATGGTTGATTTTTTTTTCTTACCTTTGCATGATATGAACTGTGCCAGGGGTCGATTCTTCCTGAGTTTCCCTTATCACTCTAGCCACCTGTAAGAAGGTTAAAAACATTAAACTCCGTTTTTATAATACTGTAAAAATGAAGCATAAAACTTCATTTAAAGCTTTAGTTGAGTTCTCTTCTGCACTTACCTTTCTGTAGGCATCTCAAGGTCGACATAGTATCTTAGATCCAGTAGTTGCCAACGCAAGGACTGTGTGTAGCAACCTCCAACCTCGGAAACACCATGGAGAACACCTTGGATGAATAACTTATCTTTTACAACATAGTTCACCTAAGGCTACACAACCACCATGAACGCGCAGAGTTGCAGCTCGCAGAGCTTGCAGACCGACACAACAAACCAAATGTGATAACGAGGATTCAGACAAAAAAATGAATGCACTAAAACCTACTCCAATGCCTTTGCAATCCCAAGGTGTTTATGAACGGTCATGATCGCTTTCCAGTGTGAGCATTAAAAACCGTGGCGGTGCTGTCAACCCGCAGCCAGGGGCGCTCATTAAAGTTTTCATCAACCATAGTACAAGCCACCAGTGAGAACGGTGGTAAGTAATGCAAAACATTATCTTTTTTATAAACCAAATTCCACTACGGCGAACCCCATAGCCCATACTTATTCAACTATTACATAAAACTTAAACCCTGTGTTGTTAACCTTATACCTTGGACATAGAATATTAACGTTACTCGATAGACCTTAATACCTGTGCTTTTGGGATCTAGACTAAATCCATAGTCTCCCCATTTTTTCTTTTGTTATGCATAATGAAAGTATCAATGTATATGGCTAGGGCAAGGATCGAAGATCCAAGCTTCACCTTAGGGCTAGGCATGGCCTTTACACTTTAACAATAAGAACATGAAATTAAAACATCACCTTTTCTTTTTGTACATTGGCGGTGCACCACTCTTGTGGTAAATCTTGCGCCTCCTGTACAACCTATCCATAAGCATTATAAATATATTACTTTATTGACTTTACAAACATGACGAGCCTTGGTTTTACTCAATTAGAACATAAAATGTTATAAAGGATATTAAGATATTAATGGATATTTTTACTTTTTTAATTATGGTTTTTTTTAGGCACATGACATTATGGTATGAGAGCAATGGTTACAACACTTGGCATGAACTAACTCAATATTAAACAAATGTTAAAGTAAAAACAAGAAAACTAATGTTTGTTTATTTTATTTTCTCGTTTGATTCTCTTATTAAACATGAAGAGGAAGGAAACTGTATTTTGTGGGAAAATTATGGCAAAGTTCGGAATGCATGAAGGAGAGGAATCACCCCCTAGAATACCAGGGAATAATGAAGGAGGTGAATTCTGGGTATTTAACTTAAATGAGAGTAGAACAGACAATCCGTCAGAATTACAACATACTGTCAAAGAATTAAGGTCAGATTTAAAAAGAGTTAGGGATGAAAATGAACTAATGATGAAAGCACAAAAAGAGCTAAATAATATTTTGTTTGATAAAATACACAGTAATTAAAAAGATAAAAAGAAGGACCTAAAGAAGATAAGCCAAAAGCTACACCTTACATGAAGAAAGCTGGAATTTTCCAGCCATGGGACTGAAACATCTAGTGAAAAATCACAAAAACAAGAACGTCAGGATTATAGTGAAAGTAGTGACAATCATAAAGATAAAAAGAAGTACATACCCTATGAAGAAATTTCAGGAGAATTTAAAAAAGTTAAACCTCCTATGATTAACAGTGAAATTGAGAAAGGAGAAGAGGCAGAAGCCTATTTGTCTAGAATGAAGAAATGCTTCCATATTTACAACTATTTTGATGAACTAAAGGAAAAAATGGCCATCTATAACTTAAGTGGAAAAGAAAATATCTGGTGGCAAGATATCAAGAAACTAAAAGGTATAAAAGAATAAGAAGTAACCTGGAAAACCTTTAAGAAATTGTTTAAAGAAAAGTATCTTTTGGCATAGTACCATGAAGAAAAAGAGAAAGAATTTTATGAATTAAGGTTGGGTTCCTTGAACATGAAAGAACTCTGTAGTAAATTCCTAAGTGTGCTTTGTTATGTACCTTACATAATAGATGGAAAACAAAAAATACAGTATTTCCTTAGTTGCTTTCCTACTCCGTTTAAAGAACAACTTGAGTATGACAATCCAAAGACGCTAGAGGAAGCAATGAGAAAAGCGAATTTATGTTATGAGCAGAATCAAAATAAAAGAGAAATATGCTTAATTGGAACACAAAAAGATGGGATAACTTCAAGAAAAATAGCAGTAATAAATTCCACAGAAAATTATGGAAGTAGTTACAGAGGGTATTAGAGTAATAATTATAGAAATTTTAAACCCCAACACCGTGCAGCAAAAGAAAGAGAACCCTCCAATAATTTTAATAGAAACACTACTCATAAGGAACCCTTAAAATGTTGGGAATGTGGTGAACCACATTAATTTAAAGACTGTCCTAAAAGAAATAAAACTTTTAATAAAGTCCACTCCATTCAGGAAGCTGTTACAGTTTGAGATATATGCCCAGAATCAATGCTGCATTGGAGAATCGACAGACATACCATCAAGCTTCAATGGTTGAAATCGAAGGTATGATAAAAAGTCAACCTATTTCCATACTAATTGATCCAGGTGCAAGTTTAATCTATGTATCACCTAGGATTGTTGAATTAGTACCATAAAAATTTGAAAATATTTGCTGGTATAGTTAGCCATGCAGGTACTAAACGTAAGGTCACTAGTTATATGAAAATTTGTGAAGTATTGATGAATGAATTTAAGACGCATGCTGATTTGAATATTTTAGCATTAGGTTCCTATGATATGCTGATAGGAATGGATTGGTTGGAGAAACATAAGGTTATGTTGAATTTTTTTTACAAAACTTTTACATGCATAGATAACACTGGAAATACAATTAAAGTAACAAGAATTCCTAGAAAAACAACTATCAAAGAAATCTCAGCCTTACAAATGAAGATATATGTACACAAAGGATGTAAAGTGTTCGTTTTTTATGTAATGGATAATAAAGATCAAGATAACAAACTTAAAATGGAATACATACCTATCTTAAAAGATTTTAAAGACATCTTTCTGGAAGAAGTCCTTGGACTACCTCCAAAAAGAGACAGACTTTACAATTGATCTAATACCAGGAGCGGTACTAGCATCAAAATCTCTGTATCAAATGAATGTCATAGAACTTACTGAAATTAAATCACGGTTACAAGAATTAATTGACAAGAAGTACATTCGACCTAGTGTTTTTCCTTGGGGAGCATCGATCTTATTCGTAAAGAAGAAAGATGGAACCTTAAGATTATGTATAGACTATCGACAGTTAAATGACTATTAAAAATCAATATCCTTTACCTCGAATAGATGATCTATTTGATCAGTTCCAAGGGGCAACGGTATTTTCTAAAATAGATTTAAGGTTCGGTAACCATCAAGTACGGACCAAAGATGAAGACATCTTTAAAACTACTTTTAGAATTCGTTATGGTCTTTACGAGTTTGTCGTAATACCTTTTGGTTTAACAAACACACATAAAGCTTTTATGTGTTTAATGAATAGTATTTTTAGTAATTACTTAGACAAATTTGTAGTCATCTTCATCGACGACATACTAATTTATTCAAAGAATGAACAAGAACATGAAGAACATTTAAAAATAGTTCTGCAAATTTTAAGAGAACAACAACTGTTTGCTAAGTTTAGGAAGTGCAATTTTTATAAAGGCAGAATTCAATATCTAGGACACGTAGTGTCTAAGGATGGAATATTTGTTGACCCCGACAGGGTTAAGGCTATCACTGAATGGCCAGTTCCTAAAAATGTATCGGACATAAAATCATTCATTGGGATTACGGGTTACTATCGGAAATTTATTGAAGGATTTTCTAAGATAACTTACGCCATAACTTCACTATATAAGAAAGGTAAAAAGTTTGACTGGAATGAAAAGTGTATGGAAAGTTTTAATAAACTAAAACATCTATTAACCACCGCCCCTATTCGAAAAGTTGTTGATCCTTTTAAGGATTTCATCATATGCAACGACACATGTAATGAAGGATTAGGCGAAGTACTAATTCAAAAAAATCATGTCATGGCCTATGAATCCATAAAATTAAAAGAGCATGAAAAGAATTACGCCACACATGATCTAGAACTTGCTGCAATTATACATGCATTAAAGATGTGGCAACACTACTAATCTGCAACTAGAGCATATCTATCCACTTCTTCGACCAAAACTGCTCATATTGGGGCTTCTCATGGAGGCTGAGCATGAAAGGCAGGAAGGAAGAGCAGAATATTGGGCGTGGAGGTGGAGATTAAACTGGGTGTAAGGGGAAGATGGAGTTGCATGAAGGTGGGAGGAGTTGCAGCTGTGTGGAGATGGGAGGATGCAGCAACATGAAGGTGTGAGGAGTTGCAGCTATGTGGAGATGGGAGGATGTAGCATCGTGAAGGTGGGAGGAGTGTAGCAGCGTGGTGGAGGAGTTCCAGTTGCGTGCAGATTGGAGGATGGAATTTTTTGTAGGTGGGAGGAGTTGCAGCTACGTGGAGGTTGAAGAAGAGAGCTGGGCATGAGTGAAAGAATGTTGAGCGTGGAAGTGGAGATGGAGTTGGGCCAAAAGGGAAGTCTGAGGACCATCTAAGGAGCTGCGTTAAGGATGGGGAAGTCCAACATGTGTAGACAGCATGCACATTGGATAAAAAGGGATCTGCCTGGAGCCTGGGGGGAGTGAAGAGGCATGAAAACTTGTGGAGAGTGGGCGCAGAAGGTAGCGTGAAAGATGAAGTAAGGGAGGTATGAAGGCTTCCTGAAGAGTGGGTGCAAAAGATAGCATGAAGGATGGAGGAAGGGAGGCGTGAATGCTGGGCATGATGTTAAGTGGGAGTGATAAGAGTTAATGTTGGCCATGAATGCAGGTCAAGAGTGTTGAGCATGAATGCTGGGAGTGGCTGCAGAACTAAGGGGTGGCCCAAGTATTCCCTATTTAGATCTGGAAGCATCCCTGCTTCCATGAGAATATTAAGAAATAGAGGTTTCTCTTTATTGCTAGTATGTGATTGAAGTTGTTGTTGTCCTCCATGTTGTTGTGAAATAGGTTTCCTTGACATATAATTATCTATAAAATAATCCATCTGCTTCTCAAGCTTAAGTAATTTGTCTTTATTGAAACCTTGTCTATTATCTCCCTTTTGTTATAGATATACCATCGATTGTTGTATTGCATTCTTCATCTTTTTTATCCTTTCCAATTGCTCAACTCACAAAAATGTTTTGACGAGACGCTCAATGGGAGCCTCTGCAACTTGTTTTTCATCCATCATAAGCCCAGGAGATATAGTTTGAGATCCATCCTGATTGACAAGATCTTGTGCAAGGTTTGTAGAGAATGTTCCCAAAAGAGGAGAAGAAATTCCTGGCGTGCCAATAGTTAGAGTCTGACCATTGGCAGATGTAGTAACTGACTGCTGAAGAACCTGATCACTTCCAGTATTTGAGATAGAATAAACAATAGGAGAGGACTTCATATCAACATTCTCCATTAGGGTTGAAGCCATTGGAAAAGTTGAAAGGGAATGCTGAGAAAATTGAGAATATTCCTTAAAACGATGTGGTGTAGAGGAAGGAAATGATGTTGTATCATTAAACTGTTGATGTTGTTGTTTTTGTGCTTGATAAACTAATACTTGACCAATATGCTGATGTTTGACAGATGCTGGTTTGAATGTAGTAGTTAGTTTTGTCTCGAATTCACTATTTATATCACTCCTCAATTGAAATTGTGATGTTTGTTGTGTCATATTTGTAGACCCATGCTGTATTGGTACCAAAGATGCCTGTGAAGTGAGCTTCTATTCTTGAAAAAAATTCTTGTCTAGTTGTTGAACCTGAGGTATTTAGGGCTGGGGTGACTGTTTCACAGGTTGAATGGGGTGGACCAGACAAAGAGATACACACTGGCTGAGATGGACATTACGGATTTTTTCATTTGTTTGCTTGGGTTTGGGTGGGGCTGCTGTAAGGATATAATTGTGGTCATCCTTGGTAAGTTTATACTGGTGATATTTGGTTGTATAAATGGAATTCTGTTGGTCTTGGTAAGGGAGGCCGAGTAGTAATTTAGCACAATCTAATTGTGATACATCATAGAGTGCAGAGTCTTTAAATTGACCGATGGAAAATGTTACCCAATAACGATGAGAAACCAATAAACAAGGACCATCCTTTTGGACCCATCCTAGATGCTATTGTTTCAGGTGAGGAGTGGTGGGTGGATGGAGGCGTTGCACTAGCTCTTGTGAAACCAAATTTTTCTAGAGGTTGTTGTCCATGAGGAGCAAGGCCAAGGAATTTTTGATTTGGCAGTTATGAGTAAAGAGTGGTAGTGTAAGGCCCCATATCTTGACAGTTATTAATTAAAAAACTCTAATGTGAATTAGCTTAGCATTTTAATTGCTTATTATATGTTTGACTAAGATTAATTGATTAAGAATATTGCTATGTGGACATATGCATGACTCTGAGGTGTGGATGGTATATGGAATCTATTGTTTTAATTTATTAATGACAATGAATATGTTATTTTATTTGAACATGCAAAATTGAATATGGAAATCAATATGTGGAATGCTAATTTAGTTTGGTTGTAGAAAGAACTTACATGATTCTATTTAAATGTCGTTTTATTGATATGGATTAGCACTTGAGAGTTGGGTGTGTCTATACACGGGTTTCATGTTAATGATGAACTATTCCTCATGTTGATTGGCTATGAGATAGGTGGATTCCTATAGTGCTAAGGGCCACATGATGAGGAGGATAATGATGTTATACCAATTTTGTTCATGCTATTTAATTGTGAATTCCAATATTTTATGACTTGTGGGTTAGTGTAAATTTTGACAGGATTTGTGACTTTCCCAAAGTGGTTGTACAATGATGGGACCCCTTAGAACAGTGATGGAATAGTATGGTTGATGTAGGGTGTTGACCCTAGTACTATCAGTGGGGTGGAGGCATTTCCCACCATTTATCCCCCTAAACCCAGAGTTGTGGGAGGTTTGTGCTACACACGCTCCCCTAAATGTGCGATGACGACTAACAGATGCCTGTTGGGGAATCTTGGTCAATGTAGTCGATCGAGAATTCCGCTTACGGGTTCTATATGTGGTTAGTTCGTGTAGTCGATGCCACAATATATTGCAGCAGAGGATTGGATTGTGAGGCCAGGAAATGAGAGTAGTGGTGATTAGGGGGTTGGAGTACTAATGGGATCGATGGGACCTATTAGCACCTGATTCCTGTAGCATGAATATGAAGGTGGAATAAGTGATATCTCAAAAATTTTCTTGAAAAAGGCCTAAATGCCCTTTGTATTTCCTGACCAGGCACTAAGGCATAATAAAAGTTGATAGTGGGGGTGTTAAATGCAAGAAAGAGCTATAGCATGGAAAAGGTGCGACCAAAATGGAAAAAAAGGACCCAAGCCTATAGTCTGAGACCAAATATTTTAAAGGTTAGCCATCGCACAACTTCCCACTGCTGGATAGGCGCGAGAAGGAGATCAACGGTCCTCGTTGATGGTCGCATGGACAAGGCGCATGGGGAATAGTCATAAGGGTGGTCGCGATGAGAAATACTACCAGATAGATGGCAGTTGGATGAAGTGTCGCATGGGCGATAAGCGGTAAGCAATACCATCACAGGGGCATGCGATACCACCTAGGCGGAAAGACAAGTGGCTGGCCACGTGGATGGACAAGGTGGTCCAACGTGGGTCGCATGGATAAAGGGAAAGGGTCCCACATTGGTAAGTGCAATGTGAGGAAGAAATGGTGTAGATCGCCCTAGAAGGATCGACAGTCCTTAATGATTGTCGCATCGGGAAGGTGCACACTGGATAAACGGGAAGGTGGTTGCGATGGTCAAAACCATATGCCAGGTATCAACACCACGAGGGAGATGAGCAGTAAAGCAAAACTATTTTAGGGGAATGCGATGACACTCCATTGAGGTACAACGCTAAGGAACGGACGACGAAGATTGTGACACGAGAAATGATCCAGCGGTAGGAAAGGGAAAGAAGTCAAATTGATAAAGGGGGGTCACATCTAACGGCTCAAATATTCGCTCAAGAGATCAACAGAGGAGGGAAGTGGACGGCTGATGAAGAAGACCAGAAGATAAATGAGTAGGCTTATATATATATAAGTGCGCACAGAGGTTGACATTTGTGTCATGGAGCCTGTCGGGGTCGGGAGCCTCCGGGCATGTGGAAATTGAAGAAAGCAACAGAAGGAGCCATTCTCACAGCCTCTCAGTGATAGGTAAAACCTTACAGCCTCCATTGTTAGCCAATATAAGTCTGTTTGTGGTAGGAAAGTAGGTTGAGAACCAGTTTCTAGGAAGGTTAGGGTTAAATGGGTCTAGAGCATAGGGTTTGAATGTACCTAATACAGGGTTTCGGTGGCCTGCACTTGGAATTGAGAAGAAAATGAAGGTTCATACTGGTTTGGGGGTTTCCAGTAGTCATTTTCCCTTTGTCGCATCTGTCAAATTTATGTTTTTCTTGAAGCCAAAGGTTTCTCGAGGAGGTCCATCGTCATTGCTTAGAGAGGGGTTTTCTCCGTGGGTACCACCAAAGATGAAAAGGTTAAAGAGACCAATCACCAGAATTGGTGGAGGTGGTGGAATGGCAAATATGGAAGCACTACAATCATTGGGACAGTGCTAGCAGGCATGGCAGGTTTGGTCGACGCTGGAGATAAAGGGGCCAAAGCGACAGGTGATATAGGTGTGGTTAGAGAATAAATTACCCATGCAGACTATCGAGCAGTCTGAGGAGCTGTGAGGATGATGTGACCCACGTCATTTGATGGATGGAGGAGAAATGAGATGAAGCTTTATGACGTAGGCAACACCGAGTGTATAAGTGGCTTAAAGGAATCTCTACTGTGACCAAAATGATTGTCGATGCGATGGAGGCCACCTCAGCATCGTCATATGCTTCGCTGTCTATCTGGAGATCTTTTCCAAGCGTGTTTCAGGGTCAACTCGAACCTTGGGCATCATTGTTACTTGATTAGGAGGTTCGATAAGGTTTTCATGGTGATTATGGCCACACGTAGCTACTGTCATTGTCACAACGGTTATGGATATGGTCTTTACATCCCCTATTCAAAATTGGTATATAGAGAAGGTGGTGCACTTGGCTGTTTGTACATCTTTCAGTTAGAGCCGAATTATGGAGAAATAGAAGGAATCCAGAGTAGTTTTCATGCCAGTGCAAGTGTGGTCCAAGGTGGAGGAAGAGCATGCTCCTTCATCTCCTATGGTATTTGACCACATAGATTCCAGCTCCGCTAATGAAGGTGAGGAGCCCGAAGGATGACATGTGTTCAAAAGAGTCCAATGTCGAGGAAAGAAAGAGCATCCTGGAGAGGAATCGAGCATCCAGCAGGACATGGATATTCTCAAAGATTTTGTGATGCCCACTGACGAAGCAACACCTCCCCCTCCAGCAGACGAATCGCAGGTTGACAGCTCTCTGAAGATAGGGGACTTCTTTTATTCGCAGGGCTAATTAAAGACTTCGGAGTTAGGTGGCACCCTGCTCATGGTATTTTTGTTTCCCATCTTAATCATTCTGTTGTGAACTTGACGCGTATGTAATATTCCCAATTTGGGGATTTCAAGGTGGCAGCATAATTTTGTATGTTTCCTAAAGACGGATTCAAGTCCAAGGGCCTATAAAAGAATCATAAGAGAAGAACTAAGGGTTGGAAAATCATTCAGCTAAGGGCTGAGAGGCGAGCCTGGGTTTGAGAATTTCATATTAATACAATGTACAGTGCCTATGGTAGACTGTTGTGTAGAGATTCCTATGTCACTCTAACTTGTAGTCATTTTTTCCTTCTTCTCTATGTGCATGTGCTTTCTGTTATGCCTTTACATTATGTTTTTCATTTCATATCTGAGATCAGTGTATAATAATTTAGAATTCTTGGAAACAAGCTTTGGTTATTATGTCAGATATTCACTCAACATTGCTACTAAAGTTGATATTGAATTCATCTTTGCTGGATGCTCATATCAATGGTTTGTTCTTATTTTCTTCTTTTACCACCAGAAAACAACAGTATGATGGCAATCGGGTGGCTACCTTGCCTCTGTTAGAGTAGTCCACACTATGGTACTGTTATCTGATTTATGTGTAATGCCTTGAATCCATCGCCCAATTGTTTTTCCTTGTGATTATCCCTCCAACACTGTACACACTTTGTTCAATCAGAAATATGACCTTCTGTACATGTTATAGTTAAATATTTTTTAGTAATGAAGGCTAATACATTTTTTCATTGTTGACGCCTTTGAGTATTTCTAGTTCTTCATAGATTTATAAAGAGAGCCCTCTCGGACTGTACTAGGTCAGTAACATTAGTTCTAAGTGGTTAGTGGTTACCCTGATTTTGCCTCTCCACGACCCTGGGGTATGATTTGGGTGTTAACGAACTGGCGTCGTTGCCAGGGAGTGATTGTCTCATCATCCCTGGGAGAACGACAAAGTTTCAGATCTGATTGTCGATGGTGGGAAGCAGTCAGACACCAGAAGGGTTGAACATCATCCACCTGGCGAGTCCACTCCTTATTCAAGTTCAATCTGTAGACTCCACTAGAGAACGAGCCCAACTGCCTTAGATATGGAAGAATTAGGTTCCAGGTATCAAAGTATCAATCTCTTCAAAGAGTCCCTATTCGTCTGTGTTGGCATCCTTTTACCCTTATGTATATATATCAAAAAAAAATTGTCTCGCCAAAGGGATCTAGGCCATGAGAGAGCCTCCTTTGTATATCCTTCACTTGAATTCGAAAATGTACATTCCCCTTTCACCCCTATAATTGATCCCATCCTCTCGTTTGAACCATGTATAAACCATAACTGGCCTTATGAATTCCCTGAGAGTAAAGCCAATGATATCCTACCTATACCTACTCCTTTTCCTTCCAGAGCTCAACTGAGATACAACCCTTTAAAGCTAACCCCTGTCCTTCATGATTTCCCTCCGGACTACCATAAACACCTCCTCGTTTTGTATGGAGAATCCGAGATCCTCACTGCCAAGAAACATCTTCAGGGTTTTGAGCATTTTCTAGATCTTTTTGAAATAGAATATGGTGAAATAGAAGAGATGGTTTAACCACCTGCATCCCGAGTCTATTGATACCTGGGGAGAGTTGGTTTGAGCCTTTTTGGGTTTTTGGGGCCAGAGAAGGCCATGGGACCTTATATATATGTTGATTACTATGTATGTTGATTACATAGTAATTAACTAAATTATGTATGTTGATTACTGCTAGTATTTGAAATGCAGAACTAAGAGAAATAGTAAGAAAACTTATATATTATTTGTCTTCTGAAAAGAACAGTTAACCTAAAACTAAATTTTAGGTTTTGTGCAGAAATTGGGAAATGTTTATGTATCTTACTTCTGTTGCTATGAATGTAATGATATTACAATGTTTGAATAAAATCATTGTTGCTATGTTTTTCTATGACTGAAACATAAGATATTTTATTTGCAAATGTAAACAAATAAGGAAATGCAGGAAACATAATAGAGTTTATCTATGATTATTGTTCAATCATTCTATCTATTGCATATCATTATTCTTGCATATCATTTATTCTTATCTATTTTTAAACACCCTTCCTTGCACTAGAGTACGACACAAATTCAGTGTGTGGAAAAATGCAGGGAAGTATTTTAATCTATCATTATCATATTACTTCTTCATACAGTTCAAAAATTCATTCATTTCAATATGAATAATAATAACTAACAATATTCAGAAAACAATAACCCAAAAATATAATAAGTTGTAATTACTAGGAATGAAATAACAAGTAGAACCTGATAATGTAGATAGGGTGGACAAACACCCAAAGAGGCATGTTCCTCTTAACCTTCTCCAGAAGAAGCAGCCAATATCATTTGCTCTTTTGGACCCCCGAGCCTATTTACTGAACCACTAGGTAGAAGACTCTGTGTAGAAGCAAGGAAATCAGGTTTTACTTCCAACAATCAATGGAGACTTGCATACACCTCAAAATAAACCTCCACACTCAACAGAAGTGAAACAGACTTACAATCCAACTCAAAACATGGCTTCCCCTCATCGAATCTCTTGTGTGCATACAGCAGAAACACAAGGTAAATTTTTTCGTCAAAAAAAGTGTGAGCCTCTGCTCAAATTCGATGGCTTATAAAGATGCATAGGTATTTTAGTGGTCAGTTTCCAAATAAATGAGCCTCAAGCTCCAACCCCATCTTTCAGGGAACTTTTACCATAATTCAAGGGAGTTGTCCCATAACAACATCCAGTTACTGAGTTCCTAATACTGCCACTTGTCCATTGCCTTCTACCCCAGATTCCATTCCACCTAGTGGGTCAGTAAACACTCTTTCAACAGTCTCTTTGGGTGAGTGTCTCCTATGTTATATTATTAAATAATAATATTGTGCAATTACAGTCATCATTGGCCACTTGGCCAAATATAAAACTTTACAATAAAAGTTAAGATAATGTTTTTCTCAAACATAAAATGTTTCAAGTAATGGGTATGTTAGAAACACCCCCACTTAAGCTTAAAATTTTCCTCGATGTTGCTTATTCTTCCTCGAAGCCACCCTGAAGCAGAATTGGATATGATGCCCACATATTACTTTATAATTCTCAGGTAGCTTCAACAGTGCTAAGGTGCTTCCATTGCACCTTTACGTGCCCTATGCTACGATTCTGGAGCATAATTTCCCTCCTGTCGAGTATACAGTCTGGTTCCACCTTAAAATCTCCTTCGGGCTCCACCTGTATGTCATTTCAATTCAGCACATGAGTAGCATCGTGCACATACTTCTTTAAAACAGAAATGTAAAAAAAATTATGAATTCTTAAATTAGATGGTAGAGCCAACTGATATGCAACTGGTCCAATCCTTGATATGACTTTAAATGGCCCACAGTAACTTGGTGCTAGTTTAGCACAACTCCCAAGCTTAAAAGAATTTTTCTTGGGTTTTACCTTTACAAAGACATGATCTCCAACCTAAAATTCTGCTTCAATTCGTTTCAGATTTGCATAACTTTTTTGTCTACCTTGTGCACTTTTTAAATTGCCTTGTACGTGTTTCACGGTTAGTTCCATCTCTCTTAACAAATATGGTCCTAACATTAATCTGTCAACACAATTATCCCAAGAAATAGGAGTACTACATTTCCTTCCATATAAAATCTCAAATGGACAAAGTCTAGCACATGCTTGATAATGGTTATTGTAAGCAAATTTAGCTAAATGTAAATAGTCTTCCCACTTAGTTGGTTGATCTTTAACATACATTCTTAACATCTTTGCTAAAATCTGATTAACCCTTTCAGTTTGCCCATCAATTTGTGGGTGAAAGGAAGTACTGAAATTTAACTTAGTATTTAGGCCTTTAAACAATGTTGTCAAGAAATTTCGAGTAAACTTAGAATCTCAATCAGAAATAATTACCTTTGGAATCCCGTGTAAGTGAAATATTTGCTTCATAAATACATCTGCAATGTTAGTGGCTTTAAAAGTAGTCTTAACCGTAATAAAATGGACAGATTTACTAAGTTTTTCCACAACCACCATTATTGAGCCATTATATTTCTGATTCTTAGGTAAACAAGTTATAAAATCAATACTTATAATTTCCCATTCCATTCTGGAATTGGCAATGGCTGCAATAGGCTAGCTGGGTGTTGATGCTCAGCTTTAATTATCTTCTTCATGTTGGGCCAAAAGTAATCCTTTCTTAGCATAATTATCATTTTCTGATAACCAGGGTGTCCCGAATAAGGACTTTTATGAACTTCATCCAAAATTAGCAGTTTAACTTTTGACACACTAGGTACATAAATTTTGTTTTTATAAGTCATTAAACCCTTTTCATTAATGCTGTAATTTGTTATTAAATTTTCAGATAATTTTTCAGCAACTTTATCATGCAATTTCTGATAATTTTCATCTTGTTTAATTCCTTCTTCAATCTCGTTTTCGAAATCTGTTTTAAATGTACTGATTGCTGCCACAAAACTTAATTTGGCATTTCTGCTCAAGTCATCAACAATTTTGTTTTCTTTACCCTTAATGTGTTGAATCTCAAAATCATATTCGCTAAGGAAAGCTAGCCACCTAGCTTGCCTTGCATTAAAATTTGTTCGATCCAACAAGTATTTTAAGCCTTTATTAATTGTTATCAGTGAAAACTTTCTTCCAATCAAGTGATGGAGCCACATTTTTAATGCATGTATCACGGATGCCAACTCTAGATCATAAGTTGCACAGTTCTTTTCGTGGATTTTTAGCTTCCTAGACTCATAAGCAATAACATAACCTTCTTGAGTTAAGACCCCACCAAGTCCATCGTTGCATGCATCAGTGCATACAATGAAGTCCTTATTAGAATCAACAATTTTTAATATAGGTGTTGTTGTTAATAACTCTTTTAATTTCTTAAAACTTTCTTTGCATTTTTTATCCCAAAGGAATTTCTTCCCCTTCTTCTGCAAAGAAGTTATGGGATTTGCAATCCTGGAGAATCCTTCAATAAACTTTCTGTAGTAACCTGTTATCCCCATAAATGACCATACGTCAGTTACGTCTTTAGGGACAGGTCACTTGTTAATTGCTCTTATTTTATTTGGGTCGACAAAAATTCCGTCTTTAGATATTATGTGACTTAAATATTGTATTTTATCTTTATAAAGTCACATTTACTGAACTTAGCATAAAGATGATGTTCTCTTAAAACTTGCAAAATTCTTCTTAAGTGTTCGTCTTGTTCTTCTTTAATTTTTCGATAAATTAAAATATCATCAATGAATATAACTACAAACTTATCTAGGTACTTATGCAGAACATTATTCATTAAACACATGAAGACTGTCGGTGCGTTAGTTATCCCAAAAGGAATAACTACGAACTCATAGTGCCCATAACGGGTTCTGAAAACAGTTTTAAAAATGTCTTCATCCTTTATTCTAACTTGATTATATCTAAACCTCAAGTCAATTTTAGTGAATATCTCTGCTCCACGTACTTGATCGAATAAATCGAGGGATATCGATTTTTAATAGTCATTTTATTAAGTTGATGGTAATCTATGCACAGTCACAAGCTACCATCCTTCTTTTTAACAAAGATAGCTAGTGCTTCCCAAGGAGACACACTTGGCCTTATGTAGCTCTTATCTATTAATTCTTTCAACTGAGATTTTAGTTCATTTAATTCTAGAATATTCATTCTGTAAGGAGCCTTTGAGTTTTGTACTGGACCCGGTACTAACTCAATAGTGAAATCAAGTTCCCTTTTCAGAGGTAGTCCTAGAATTTCTTCCGGGAATATATTAGAAAAGTCGTTAAGGATATGTATGTCTTCCAATTTTATCTTATCTTCTTTAGATGAACATTCGTCATTAATCACATTCACAACAAACATTTTGTGCCCCTTTATTACAACTTTCTTTACTTGTAAAGCATAAATTTGTCTAACAGACGTTTTCCTAGGGATTCCTTTTACTGTTTCAGTGTTTCCTTCATTATTCAAACAAGTAAAAGACTTTTCATAATAGTTAAGTATTACTCTATGTTGTTTAAGCCAGTCCATGCCAATTAATACATAATATGAACCTAATGGTTAAACATTCATTTTAACGTGCATCTTCAACTGACTCATAAGTAAATCACAACTTTTAACAAACTCTGTAACTTTTCTTTTGGTGCCTGTTGCTAACTGAACTAACCATGAGTTATCAAATTTTTCTACCTTTAACTTGCAACTTTTCACTAAATCAGGTGATATGTAACTCAAACTTGCACTTGGATCTATTAAAATGGAAATAGATTTGTTTTTTTATCATACCTTCGATCTCAACCATAGAAGTTTGATGGTCTTCTTACCGATTTTTGAGTGCTGCATTTATCCTGGGCATTTCTCTTGCTACATCACCAACTGTCGATTCCGCTTGCATGGTGTGAATGTTGTTGACTGTCTTTCTTCTGAGTGGGCAATTTGCTCTGGTGTGTGGTCCATTGCAGTCATAACACTATAAAGGTGGTCTTTCCTCCACATTTATGGTATTATTATTTTTATTGTTATTATTATTAGGCACATTCCTTGCAGCTGTGTAATTCTCTGGTGCATTACCTTTGTAATTATTATTATTCTGAAAATTTCTGTTGTTGAAATTTTTATTATTTCCATAATTTTTAAAATTAAAATTTTTCTTCTTATGCTCATAATTACTTGGTTTATTATTCCTCCAACTCGATACACCTTCTCTTTTCTTATTCTGTTCAAAACATAAATTAGCCTTCCTCATGGCTTCTTCAAGAGTTGAAGGATTATCGTTTTCAATTATGTCTTTTATGTGAAAGGGTAAGTAGCTTAGAAAACTTTGTATCTTAGGTTTTTCTTCAGCTAGGTAAGGTAGATACCTTAACAAGCTGAGAAATTTGCTACATAACTCCTCCATAGTCATAGAACCTAACTTTAAATCATAAAATTCCTTTGACTTATATTCATAATATTGTTCAAATAAAAAATTTTTCTTAAACATTTTCTTAAATGTACTCCATTTTATATTCTTCTCTTTAAGGGTTTTAACTCTTTTGATATCTTTCCACCAAATGTCTACCCTTCTAGTCAGATTGTATATGGCCATCTTATCTTTTAATTGAGATGAGTAATCATAAATTTGAAAATACTTCTTCATACCGGACAACCATTCTTCAGCTGCCTCTCCCTTTTCATTTTAGCAATTAAAAGTTGGGGATTTTCTCTTTTTAAATTCCCCTGAAATTTGTTCGTATTGTTTATGCTTTTTCTTAGGACCACAGTCACTGTCACTGCTATCTTGATTAGAATTATGTTTTCTGTGATAAGTTTTATCATCAGATTCAGAAGAAGAGTTACTTTCAATTTTATAGTACTTCATTTTCTTATCTCTGTGTTTGTAGGACATTGTTCCAGATTCAGACTTTACTTATATTCTCTTATCTTTTTCATCTTGATGGTACTTGTCCAGTAAAATCTGGTTTAATTATTCTCGTGCTCTTAAAATTCGTTTGTTTTCTTCCTTAACATTTCTTATTTTAGTTTTTAAATCCTTAAGAGTCCATAATAATTCAGATGATTGATCATTAAGTTCTACGTAGATTTCTTCATTAATATTTTCATGTTCGTTATTATTACTTTCATTATGAGGAGATCTATCCTTTAGTTATTATTCCAGTATATCCATATTTGCAAATTAAATGTCAAGTTGTTCTGTATAGAAACAAATTTGAATAAAAGTTAGTAACTAAATTTTCTGGTTTCATTTTCTGTTCTGCGTGTGTGAGCCTATTTAAATTTTAACATCCCAAAAATCACTAATATTTAAAAAATTTCAGAATAGCATAAGTGCTATAATTACTGTGCAGAAGTATAATAAATGTTTATTTGTTTAACTAGATGTCATACTTGTACTAACATGTTACGTCGATTATGTGTGTACAATGTATTACAAAAATACGTGAAATGTGTTTGTGTCTATAGTATGTTATTGCTGGATGTTGTTACCTCCATCATGCATCCTAGATGAGTCATGGTTACTTATGAAGATATTGATACTATATAGATTTGACTTGATAATGAATTCATTATATGTGCTAACTGTTTACTGTTCTTATTGATGATGAAGGGGTCCTATGGACACCCCGAGGCTTACTTACCTATTTAGCTAAAGCATTTGGAACTCCTGACACAGATCACAGGTAAGAGCGATACGGTTTTCGAAGTGTATAAGGAGGTCCTATTTAACGTCAGTTAGCCTTCAATGTTTAGAAAAAGAAAATATAATACTTGCAAAATATTCCAGGGTGAGACCTATTCCGGTTTTGTTCTTCACTTATATTCTGTATAGAGTTGTTTATATGATTTCATAGCAGTTATATTCCATTCTCAGCATTTATGTTATTTTTATTACACTTGTATTGTACTAAGTCATAATAGAAAGTATTTAGCTTGGCCTTCAAGACTAAAGGTATTAAACTTCTATAATTATGATCTGAACCATACAAAAAGAATCATAACCTAAGCTTTTATGCTAACACTATACTTCGAAACCTATGGTGTTATGCACTATATGCTCAAACCTATGTACTAGTGTTAATATGGCAACGTTGAAATAGCCAATAGTTACAAACTATACTCTATGTGCATCTACCCTTTATTAACTTAATTTATACAATGGATCTTTATAATCCTAAGAGTATTGTAACCTTAGCTATGTCATAATGTTGATGCACGCTGTATGGACTTTATACTATATGCACGGGTTTGATTAAAAGGGATCCACATCCTACTATATATATTAGATAGTGGATAAGGAAGGGTTTGACCTTTGATACGTGACCAAAAAATATCAAAGTTGTATGGTTTAACCATGTATTAGATCGAAACATTAACATTGTTGCATGATTGTGATGGCAAGCTTACGTAAAGTGGTAGCTATGCAAAATAAAGTGCATTAAAAGTGCGAGTGGTGGAATGTCTAATGGCATTCTCAAGGTAGGTCTTCACGTGATTTTCTTGGTTAAGGTGCTAACCCTAACTGCCTTTGGTCTTACCACAACAAAGGCATAACCCTATGCATTCATTTTGCTGGTGGTGGAGTTTGGAGAGACTGACAGGCCTGCAGGTTCTTAGGGTTTGCTGTAGGGATTTGGAGGGACCTCTCCAGGGTTCGATACTTCAACCCGTGACTTGTAAACTTTGCAGAGTGAACTACAAGATCCCATTCCTTCCTTTGCTGAGTTTGCTAGTGGTGTGTTCAGCTCTGGCTCTTGTCGGATGTAGGAATGTTCGGTTCAAAAGCAAAGTTTCCTCTGACAAGTAAGTCGTTAGTTCCATTCTTGCTATTCACGAAAGTTTATAATGTTGCACCTGTCTGTATTTTTTTTTGAGCTTCGAGTTCTATCTTTTAACCACGCTATGTGTTTTATGGTAGGTACTCCTCGACTTTGGATTTCTATGTTCGAAGCTAAGTGGGAAATGTGCTTGAAACCCGTTAAGCCTCGGTGACTACCAGTAGGTGCACTTTGCAAACTGTCGGTTCTTGTCTGGTTTTAGCCGAAACTTCAGTCTTGTGGTCTGGCTGTGCATGTTACCGTTGTTAACACCAAATTTGACCCCCAAGGCTGAAAGAGGAAAATTCTGGGTAACTACTAACCAATCTTGGGACTGATGTTATTGAACCAACATAGTCTAAGAGGGCTCTCTCAATAAACTAATGAAAAACTGGAAATAATCAAGGGCGTCAACCATGAAAAAGGAACACCAACATTCATTCTCAATATGTTCTATTAAAACATACGCAGAAGGTCAGAATTCTGTAGGACAAGTTTTACTCCTGTAAACCATTGGTGGAGAACAACAGGGATCTATATTGGGCAATGGAGTCAATTCAAGTATAACATAAACATTATTATCAAATGCTTAGCATATGCATTCACACAGAGGCAAGGTAGCAACCAACTAGTAGTTGAAATGATTTAATTGGTGAAACAGAAGAAAGATGAACAATCCATTGATGTAAGGCATACACAAATGAATCTTATACCAACTTTAGCAGAAATATTTCATGAAATACTTGGTAATAAATGAACAAGGCATAATCTCTATGAATCTTGCTCAGATACTACACTGAACCAAGTACAAAGGAATGTTAACAATATGGATTAACAAAGGAAAGAAACACATATCACATAGAAGAGGAAAAACAGACTACCAGACCAATTACACAGGGATCTCTGAAAAACGCATGTAAGCTTCTGACAATTTTATTCAAGAAATAAATCAAGATAACAACAATAGACAAAATATGTAGAGCTTCAAAAGTTCTCCCCCCTTTTCCATTTGAAAATTCATGGAACATAGTGGCCTGGAGTCTCATATTCGGCTCACTTGAAACAGAAATTAGTTACAATTCAGGGACACCTCATCATAGTTCAGATGTCACTATCACAAAATAGAAAATATAACAAGATAAGCTTAATCGCTTTCTTGCATTTGCCGGTATGCCGTTAAACAATATGAAAAATATTAAAGTATATGTCCAATGGTGAAACTTCATTACATAATGGGAAACCCAATGCCACGTCCTTGAAAATCAAAATCCTAAAATATATCCTAAGCTTTTCTATCAAAAATAAACTGATACTTAAAAATGCACAGATCTGAGATTTAAGAGACAACAGCTGCCGGCGGAGCTTGATAGGTATATTTCATTTTCCCGTACTTCTCCACAGGTGCCCAAAGTTCAGGTGTTGGGATGTCATAACTCGTCATCTCTTTCTCCAGGACTCTGATGTTAAGTTGATCAACAAAAGACATAGGTGGAAGCTCTTCACCAATAGAAATCAATATGTGCAACATCGTACACCATTTAGCTATATCATATTTCAAAAATGGATTATGGGCTGCCTTAACCTTCAAAATTGGAGATAGGGAATATGCACATGAAACTGATAGATAGAATAGCCGAGTGATAGAATGTACATAACAAAAAATTCCGCCACCTTAGTCGTGAGCTTTCACCTGACCATACCAATCTAGAAAAACACCCACGTCGAAAGAGCCTTCTGTCTGGCTTCTTTTCGGTAAAGGAGTAGAAGGTATCCCTTTCATAGGGAGTATTAGATCTTTGATAATTTCTATTTCTTGGTAGCTTTCCTATTTGCTTCCTTCGCAGGTTTCTTTTCTCTTCATCTGCTGCTGCAATCTCCTACGTATCTATTTTTCTTGCGGATCCTCTCCTATATGACCGCGAACTATGGGAGGTAAATAAATGTGTTCTTCCTCCATCTCGGACAATACATGTAGTGGTACAATTACTACTTGGGTTCCTTGTTCTATCTCCATATCTTGAGATAGATTGAAAATAGTACTAAGATAGAGGAAACTGCCACCTTTTCAGGCATGAGTTATGAATCTAAGAGATCAGGTTTATAACAACCATATAAAGACGGCGTCCCCACGAGAATTATTCTGCTTATGCTTTTCTGATTTGGACCTTCAAAATGATTTGGTATCATGACTGAGGTTTGAAATGACATTAGTGATTTGGCATGATTACTGAAAATTTGAAATGACATCAGGTATATTTGGTCGTACTTTTCTGGCGATATAGAAAAGACATTTGATTGCGCTGATGTGGATCAGCTCATGTGGAAATTATTGAAATATCCAATATTTTCTCTAAGTGTACGCACACACTTTAGCCCCTTTTTCGATTAAAGGGCCACCTTGCCATGGAGCTTTGTATAAGAAATTTTCTTATGCTACCCAAAATGCTCCTCTTCTGCGATCAATCTCTAACAGATGAACTCAAGGGAAAAAACTCTCAAGGTCAAAAATGTTGGTAAAAAGTATGGTTCATGTACAAAATAGTACACCCTTATCACTATAGCATCTTTCAACAAGAACCAGTCATCAACGGCTAGTTCATCCCTCAACCACATCAGTGTTTGCATCTATGGTAACACTCTGGGTAGTGTTTCTTCAAACATAACTTTATATATAGCAGATAAAATGTAATTCATGTAATTAAAAACATTATCTTCCAAATTCCATGTGAAGACTATCTGAGAGAATCTTAAATCATCTGCACTGCTATGCAGAATCATTTTAGTCAAATAGGCTTGGAACCAAAAAAATCTGGTACTTTCAAAACAACTTAACTGTGCATGTATCTTTTCTTCCAAACTTTTCTCAAACTTGAGGGAGGGTACTGGCTCACTTCCCGCCTCTGGGGAACTAACACTAATGCTGAATAACAGGCTTAGTTGCACTTCAGTTGTCCACAAATCTGAGTCTGAACCTAAAAAATGAGCTATCAAAGAAAATACCAACTGGGTATTTTCATTAAAAAGGTTGACGTCCAGCGGGTAAGGGGTGTTTGCAATTTTTACATCAGGTTTTAGACAGGTGTCAAGGAAAGATTTACGAATTTCAGGGGAAATTTGTCTGGAGAAAGTAACGACGGACTCTTCAGAAGAGCTTTCGGGGGCTAGGGTTGGATATTTTGGCATGGCAAGGGAATTCCGGATGATGACAGCGTCAATACTACAGACAATTTTAGACTTCCTGGCATTCATAATCACTCGTTGGGGTTCTGAGTAATTCAATGAACACCATGACACAAACTCTGGAAAAGACATTATCTTTTCCAGACAATAAAAGATGAAAGAGGACTGGTGGACTCTATGGATGTCTAACCCTTGTTCAAGCAGGGCTTTCAACCTTCTTTTAACCTATGGTATAGGGAAACGAAGCTTTGGGTCAAACACATCACAGTCCTTGTTTTCTAGGGTTACTCGGACCTTAGAACTAGTCGAAACTTGTTCGTCTACCATTCTTATGATTATTAAAACACACTACATGCTGTAAACAAAGGAGTTTGGGACCCTACCTATCACGAAAATCTTGAGAGCGACCTTTTCACCTGTCGTCCTTTTTGGCTTCTGCACTTCTAGAAGCTTCCAACTCCGACAGGTCCAAGAGAGAAATGTTTGTTCTTCACATGCCACATTATATATATATATATATAACCTTTTCCAATACCTTCCACTCATCTTCGCCAGTTGTCCCTCTTTTCCATCCATCGATCTGCTGGGCGTTACTTCCGGTCCGTTGATCTAATCTCTTATTTACCCCTTTGATTTGACATCTCTTAATCTCTACCATAGGATTTCCTACCATCTTTAAATATTAGCCATCCATTGTACTTAACCGTACATAGGGGTATGGTGGTATCCTAACCTGACTTATGGTTTTGGATTATCATTTAATATCCCTCGTCAGGTGTTCAGGTGATGACACATGGCAGATGGTATACAATCTCGCAACCACCTTTCATGTTTATCTGGGATGCTTCTATACCTTGCGACGATCAACGAGGAGCGTTGATATTAACTTCAATATATCTACGGCGAGGAGCTATTCACGTGTCCAGTCTTCAGTACTCTCGCAAGTGGAGCCCATTACGTTACCAACCTTGCATCTCTTGCATCCACTTAACCGTAGATCTGATCTCTTTCATTTCGGGCCGTTGATCTGCTTTGATCTTTCGCTGATGTGACAAAGGCTCTTCTGCGGCGTCAGATTTCTGATTATGCAACCCACGCCATCGATCTTATACCTTGCCTCTTTTACCGTGGTGGTATCGTGAGCTTTCTAGCAGTTTCTTTTTACCACCGAAATGCTCGTGCGAGAGCTCCTCCGACTGCCATTTGTCTTGGTGGTTTTTCTCTTACGACCACCCTCTTGTGCTTTCTCTCATGCAACTTTATGATGTGAGGGTGATCGTTGGGTCGTAGCTCTCTCCCGCACGCTAGATCAACAGTACGGACCAGTCCGAGCTTTATCTACCACTTTATTTTCATTCGGACTCTATATTATTGGTCTTTTTACCCATTTTTTGTCATTCGAGCTACTTCCTTATGACTAAAGGGTCCAAACCCTTCATCTTTCTCCTTATTTCCTTGCCAACTGAGCTTTTTTCTTGGCTGTAGCAACCTAGACATGATTTGGGACAGGGTTTTAACCATTTCCTCCAGGAATTCATCAGTGGAATCAACCCTTTTCTTAGGATTTGAGCAAAAATTTATAGGTGCCAACAACCGTCGTTGTAATGTTTGTAAGTTGTATGGCATGTTTTTAGTGTAGGGAGTATTGAATCCTCGACCTACCTCTACATTGGCTCTACAATTTTTTACTGTGTATCAAATTGTTTGATAAGTGTAACAACTATTTGAAGGGTTTAACCCTCGGCAGTTTGATGAAATGAAAATGGTAACTGTTATGGTATTTGGAACTTAATGTTGTTTATAAGAGCCACACCTGAGAGAGAAATACTCCTGGTAGCCTGCGTTATTTTAATCGATGTTTATTAGGACAACGATAAGGGAAACAACCCATTCCTGAATGTTTATAATATGTTGAGTTTTGTTTAAAGGCCATGAGCCAAAATGGCCAAATGCCAAGTTTGTTGTAGTTTCAAATCCTGAACTCATTTTTGTAAAAAGATAAATTCGAAAGGACTGTGTAGTCAATCTTCTTTAAAATGATGAGACCTAGTCTCGTATATCTCTTTTCGTTTTTTTGAAGGATGGGTTGTTAACTTAGGTTTGTTTTGAAAATCGTTTGACTATTTTGTTGTCAAAGGCCTTGAGCCCTTTGTCGAATGTGGTTTCTTTGTTTAGAGTAGGCTTGTACAGGATGTTGAAATTGTGACTGTATTATTACTATATGTTATAAAATGCAAGGTGCCTTCGTTCGAAACCCTATCTAAAATATTTTTGTGCTTTTAAAGTTTAAGGATTACGGTTGTAAGGATTGTGAAACCCTAACCAACACTAGTTACTATTTTGTCTTACTTAGCTGTATAAATGATAAGGGTTTCGAATCCATGAATTATTATGTAATCGGTAAGGTGTAGACTGTAAAGGATCAATATTTGTGTAGTCGAGCTCTGTCTTTGAAACTTTATTTGATTTGTTAAACTGATGAAAGGTTATCTTAGTATTACTTGAAATAGATAGGGTTGAGACTTTGGGGATTTTCCCTAAATGAAAGTTGCTCTGCATTTTATTTAAATTATAGTATCAATGATACATAAATGTAATAGTAGTACTATATAATCGATATGTTTGATTTTGTTCTATTTTGCAGTAAATTCAAATCATACTTTGTTTAAGAAAATCTAAACTATGTATGTTGATTACTACTAGTATTTGAAAAGCAGAACTAAGAGAAATAGTAAGAAAACTTATATATTATTCGTCTTCTGAAAAGAATAGTTAACCTAAAACTGAATGTTAGGTTTTGTGCAGAAATTAGGAAATGTTTATGTATCTTACTTCTGTTGCTATGAATGTAATGATATTACAATGTCTGAATAAAATAATTTTTGCTATGTTTTTCTATGACTGAAACATAAGATATTTTATTTGCAACTGTAAACATATAAGGAAATGCAAGAAACAGAACAGAGTTTATCAATGATTACTATTCAATCATTCTATCTATTGCATATCATTATTCTTGCATATCATTTATTATTATTTATTTTTAAACACCCTCCCCTGCACTAGAGTACAGCACAAAGACAGTGTGTGGAAAAATGCAGGGAAGTATTTTAATCTATCATTATCATATTACTTCTTCATACAGTCTAGAAAATCATTCATTTCAATCTGAATAGTAATAACTAACAATATTCAGAAAACAATAACCCATAAATATAATAAGTTATAATTACTAGGAATGAAATAACAAGTACAACCTGATAATGTATAGAGTGGACAAACACCCAAAGAGCCCTGTTCCTCCGAACCTTCTCCAAAAGAATCAGTCAATATCACTTGCTCCTTTGGACCCCCAAGCCTATTTACTGAACCACTAGGTAGAAGACTCTGTGTAGAAGCAAGGCACTCAGGTTGTACTTGCAGCAATCAATGGAGACTTGCATACACCTCAAAATAAACCTCTACACTCAGCAAGGAAACTCTGCACTCAGCAGAAGTGAAACAAAGTTACAGTCCAACTGAAAACATAGATTCCCCTCATCGAATCTCTTGTGTGCATAAAACAAAACCACAAGGTAAATTTTCTCATCAAAAAAAGTGTGAGCCTCTGCTCAAATTTGATGGCTTATAAGGATGCCTAGGTCTTTTAGTGGTCAGTTTCCAAATAAATGAGCCTCAAGCTCCAGTCCCATCTTTCAGGGAACTTTGACCACAATTCAAAGGAGTTGTTCCATAACAACAACTAGTTACTGAGTCCATGATGCTGCGACTTGTCCATTGCCTTCTACCCTAGATTCCATTAAACCTAGTGGGTCAGTAAACACTCTTTCAACAGTCTCTTTGGGTGAGTGTCTCCTATTTTATTTTATTAAATAATAATATTGTGCAATTACAGTCATCCTTGGCCACTTGGCCAAATATAAAACTCTACAATAAAAGTTAAGATAATGTTTTTCTCAAACATAAAATGTTTCAAGTAATGGGTATGTTACAGCAACTCAGCAAACCACAATTACAAGCTGTAAGCATATCTCTAATATTCATGGAAGCATTACTTCCAACACCCTCCCTTAATGCTTACATGACAATTATTGAAAACACACATCAATACTAAATCACAAATTACAATATTTTACATTCATAGTCTGTGTGGTCTTCACTAGCACTTGCACCCACTTTGAAATATCCTGGTTTACACTCTTTCTTCTCCACAACTTCAAGCTTCCTACTTGACTTATTTAAGTTGCAACCGCTTATGACCATCATTGATGTACTTGCACAATTTACAATATTGACAAACTCGCCTTGTCAGAGCTTCCTTGATAGAGTAGTCAAGTGATGAATCATCCTATGGAAATTCCTCCATATGTCGGATATTTTGCTTTTGGCTATCCGTAGTATCTAGGAAGGAATTTTTGATACAGAATGTATTCAAAATTCAATCATACAAGGTGATCTCTTGTACAAACATAAGAACCATTGTTCTTGAAACCGGGCTTCCAGCTTATATCAAGAAACAAGTGCTCTTTTTGTTTTCTTTTTTTTCTTGACAACACACTTGAAGAATAGCACACTATAATAGCAAATCCATACAACAACAAACTTTTGACAAAATAATCACTTACAAAAAAAGGCTCTGCATAACAATAATAAACTCACACAGGAAAATCTACTCTATTCTCCTATACTAACAAAAGATTAGTTATTATGCATCAAATTAGCTATTATGATTTTCACATCTTCGTGGGTGGAGGTTGGAGGCAGAAATAAACACAAAGATTATGCAGAATGAGCTACGGCTCCTCAATCTTTATTGATAAATGGAAGATCAACTAATTCATTACAAACCAAATCTTAATGTGTATTTAAACACTTATGGAAACCCTAAAAAGTCTAAGATAGATTTTGGATGCATGCAAAGCATCCTATTGCATGCTTTATTAACTGAACTTCTAAATAGGAACTAAAGCTAAAGCTAAAGCTAAAGCTAAAGCTAACAAAATTAATTACTATTTCTAACACTCCCTCTTAATTACTAGTGCTGACTACTACAGCTTTTACAATGCCTAAATTATCTCTATGGGTTTCAAAAATTTCTTTTGCCAATGGCTTTGTGAATAGGTCATGAAATTGGTCAATCGATTTACAATGCTCAACATCAACTTAACCATTGTTCACAAGTTCTCTTATGAAGTGATATCTGGTATCAATGTGCTTTTTTTTTCTGGTGAAAAACATGGTTCTTGGATAGAGCGATTGTTGAATTGTTGTCACAATAAATTGTTGTTGGTCCTTCTTGTTTATGTTGAGGACCTTCTAAAAATATGCATAACTAGACTGCTTGACATGCTGCTGATGTTGTTTCTACATACTCTGCTTCTGCTGATGAAAGTGTCACAATGGGCTGCTTCTTGGATTCCTGTGAAATCACCCCTGATCCAAGATGAAAAACATGACCGAAAGTGCTCTTCCTGTCATCCAAACTTCTTGCAAAATCACTGTCAGTGAAACCTGTCAAAACATCATACTCAGTGCTTTAGTATAAAATTCCATAGCTTGAAGTCCCTGCAACATATTGTAATTTCCTTTTCCAAATTGCGAATGCGATTCTTTGGGAGACTCCATGAACCTAGAAATCAAGGTGACAGCATACATAATATCTGGTCTCGTAGGTGTGAGATACATGAGACTTCCTACAAGCCTCTTAAACAATGTTGGATCTACTTTGGGACTTTCATCTTCTTTGCTCAACTTTATAACTATTGCCACTGGTGTAGGTGTCCTTTTGCAATTAAGCATTCTGAATTGCTTAAGAACTTCATTAGCATATTCACTTTGAGAAGTAAATATACATTTTTTTTATTTTTCTACTTCTAATCTATGAAAGAACTTCATTAATCCAAGGTCTGCCATCTCGAACTCTTTCTTCATAGCTTCCTTGAACTCATCTACTAACAAGTCACCTATAAAAATCATATCATCAACATATAAACAAACTATCAAAATCTGTCCTTGTTGATTTACCTTTGTGTAAAGCGTTTGTTCCTTGCTGCTTCTGCTTAAACCATTTTTGACCAGATAAGAATCAATTCCGCTATACCAAGCTCTTGGAGCTTGCTTGAGCCCATAGAGAGCTTTCTTCAACTTGTAAACTTTCTCTTCATGTTCTTTGATCTCATACCCGTGTGGCTGCTCCACATAAATTTCTTCTTCAAGAATGCCGACTTGACATCCATCTAATACACTTTCCATCTGTTTTGGGCTGTTATTGCTAGGACTTCTCTTAATGTGTCCAATCTCGCCACTAGTGCAAAATTTTCTCCAAAATCAACTCCCGGTTGCTCCGAGAAACCTTTTGCTACTAACCTTTCCTTGTACCTATCAATCTCACCTTTTTCATTGAGTTTGGTCTTATAGACCCACTTCACACCAATGGGTTTCTTATTTTTTGGTAGGTCAACTGGATCCCATGTACCATTTCTCTCAATGGAATCTATCTTTTTGTCCATTCTTTTACCCAATTCTCTTCTTTTACTGCCTCTTCATAAAACACAGGTTCACTAGCAATAAAAGCATAATTGGTATTTGCATCCAATTTGTCATAAATATCTTCCAATCTTCTTGTCTTTCTATTACTGTGATCAAATTCATTACCTGATTGCGGACTAGTAGTATATCGATCTATTGATCTTGATGCTTCACCTCGAACTGATTTTCTAGGTGTTCTTGTTGGATTATTTGCTACTGGTGAAGATGTGTCACAGACCCAAATTTATGGGTTGGTAGAATTAGTGAATTTTTGAAAAAATTTCATAACATTTAAGATCTGAGAGTTAGGCATGATGAAAACCAATGTTTGTTTGCAGTTGTATTGATAAAAATCAATGAATAAAATATTGAACATGCAAAACTATTTAATTTGTTCTTTATTTTTATTACGTTTAGAAAAGGTCTTCAATGAATCAATTCTTACCACCTTTACCTTCCTTTTTCATGAAGTGCTTTTCCCTTTTAATGCGCCCACCAAACTTAAAATACATTAAATTAGTCATTGCTCAAAACAACATGCATAATCAAGAATTATCATCTAACATAAAAATCATTCAATAAAAATATGCACTTGCATACTGATTTAAACCACAAAGCCATCATAGTTAATAACAACTAACACATAAGAGGCACATACCATGTACACCATTTTACCGTGTTTCACCCGCAACTTGGGAAACGTCCACAAACCATCATATCTTTGTATTTTTGTCAAAAATTACAAGGGTTATATTGTCACGTACCCAAAATTTCATAAAATTTTTAAAATTTTTCCATACAGTAATTAATGCTAATTTTAATTATTGCGGAAGCATATTAGTGACAACTCACCGGATTAATGATATGATACTAAAATATACATACATAACTTGTTATGATAAGTCGAACTGATTTTCTAAACACCCAAAAGTTTTCCAAAATGTTACTATGCATCTAACTATACAAACTTATTTTCCAACTCCTTCGATGAGGAACATGCATTAATTTTTCCTTACCTTTGTTTAAGTGAGAACTTACATTTTCATGACGTAATATACTCTTTGAATGACCATGCTTCACTTATTCTAAGCATATAACATGCAATTAAAATCTATAAAGCCTTGGTTCATCTTGATAAGCATGCATATATTTTACAAGTGATTCACATCAAGGAATAAACACAAGGATAATAATTTATACATAAACTTAGATATTAGGTACAAGTATGAGCAATAAGCATATAAACAGCTAAACAATTTCTATCATATGAATGAACAAGTCAAAGTAATCATATACATTTTAAGAAGGAGACAAATGAACATACATAAAAGACACATATAAAGGACACATAAGAACACATAAAAGGAGAGGCCATTTAACGTGGTTCACCCAAACCCGGGCTACGTCCACATGGTGTGTGCATCAATTATTATTCCAAAAACATAGTGTTACAAGTTGCAACCTTAGTCATTGCCATAACCGTTCCTCTCCTTGAGGGAATATTTTACAAGATAATCAAATACTAGTCATTCCCATAGTTACAAGTTCTAACCTAAGTGTTGAAAAATAGTCATTAAGGTTCTCTTGATACTAAAAGAAGTAATTTTCAATGATCTATATAACAAAATATTATCATTCCTATGAAGGTCTATTTTTTCCTTTTTATCTATCTTGTATAACAACTTCATGCTGGTTTTGAAGATCAGGACAGAGTTAGAATGGCATACTTACAAGCATCCTATTACCAAGGGTCAACACTAATTTTCCTGTAGCATGCATCATATAATAATGACTTTGTCATAGCAATTACAACCAGGGATTTAACTGAGACAAAAACATTTTATGGAGTATAAATAAACCTGACAAATAGCACCAAGATCATACCTTACTCCACCAAATTGTAGTAGCATTCATACACCTATGCAGCACTAAAAACACTACACCTTATAGAGACTTATTTCAAACCTTTGGTGACTATTTTCGTATAGGCGATTTAACTCAAGGAGCGGTACACCTGTGCGTTTACTATTTAAACACAACAAAGTAGATTCGATCCTAGAGCTGGCATATACAACATCGCACAACATATAGCTAAGATTATGCATCCCGCCGAAATGGGAACTAATTTCCTTGATGTTTAGACTTCATGCAGTCAAAACATATCGCCAAAAATCCATGGCCACTCTTCAGCAAACAAGACAGAGCATTAACATTCTACCATGAAAATGCAGATAGATGTATCATGATTTCAAATAATAAAGATCCTGAGGACAGCGATCTATAAATCAATTCGTCATACAACCCGAGAGATGCGATTGTATTCTGACTAAATACCTGACAGTATATAATATAGGATCACAATTTCAATCTATTAGCAATCTGCTGAAAATTGGTATTTAAGAAAAGCATTCACGATTTTTCAATCTATTGGTCGCATACATGAAATTAGTATTTAAACTAAATATCCACGCCTTTCAATCCACTCGCAACAATTAAATAATGCCCACTTGGAAGCACCATAACTTTGCATAAATTCGACAGATCAATAACGATAAACAAAGATGCACCGTGATCTGTATGAAATCGGCAACAACTAAAAGGCACTCAAAGGAAGCAACGAAAATCTGTTTGCAAATCTAATAGAGCATTAACCAGTATGTAATAGAGGCATCATGACTCTATATCGAAATGACAGAACATACCCATCACCAGTTCTGCTATATATAATACAATATACATATCACGGAGAATTTAAAAAGGGTCATAGCATGTCGCTACCCTTAGGATCCGATTTCATTCCCGTTAAAATAAAATATAAGCAGAGAATAAGGCAGATATCCAAGCATAACAATTATTATACTATTAAACTGACAAGTTAACCATCACTAGGCTGGATCCAGCACTATGGCAGAGATAAAACATCTGTTCTCAATAATGAAATCGCTATCCTCTAGCTTTTGGAATCGATCGACTCATTATAACTAATCTGTCTCTCTCAATACTAATGGTATAAGTACCTACTACTGAAAAGGCAAACAAACCGACAGGGATTAAGAAGGGTCGAGCTCTAACGAGAGTTGTTATACCCATACCCAGATCCCAACGGATCTCACCAGCGAATGGTAGATAACACAACCTAACAAAAACTTCAAATGGGTCGAGCTCTAAGGAGCTGTCCTTCCCGTGGAATCAGACGCGTTGAACTAGTTCCACATTATATAAATATTTATCTACAACATACTGCCATAGAGCTAAAACATACCCTTTAAAATTCGTAGGTGCAATATTACCAACTGAAACAGAGTATTTATTCATACTTCCACGCAGGTGACAGAAGAAAATACCTCGTGGATCTTCACTCCGGGCTGCATGCTTAAAGTGTTTCTCGTATAAAGGTAAGAAAACTGCACCGTGATCTTGTCATCGTATTCTCCCACTCTTCCCTTACGTACAACTCAGTGCATAATTTTAACATGTCTCTCTCTACGATGGCGCCCCAAGAAAATAAAATAAAAGCCCTTCTTCTGTGCAGAAAGTCGGACCTCTAAACTTGCAGAAACTATCCGTCATGGCGATCCTAACCCAACTCTTCTGCATGAATACAAACTGGACTATCCTCCCCTATCGCCAAAGATCATTAACTCTAAGTGTTAACAATACACAAACAATAACATAATCACAACAGTACTAGTCAAGTTAATTCCCTTGTTCCGCCCTTCCCATCTCAAAGAAATAAATCTATAAATAACATTGGAAGGACTATGAGGAGATGCCTTCTCCCTCCAGCTAAGTTCTATGGCTTGATACTGAACGACAGGTGTCGAGACTGCTTAACACTCAGCAGTAGGAGATTTCCACAATTTTCTCGATATGGTTCCCTTTTTATGGAAGGCCATCACCGACTTCCTGAGAGTTAACTCCTCACATCCAGCTACAAAATGGAGTGGGGATGGGAAATCGGTAGAGATTCCGACAGATAACAAGTATCCTCTACACTATCTCCCGCCAAGAAGACAATTAAATCTATTAACGTCGAGCTCCCCTCCTTTTATGGGATTGATGTCTCAAGAAATAACTCCTATCATCATCGTGGAAGTTAGCTTCACTCCAACAAAGTTCCCATGTCGATTACTACTCATTAAGCATCCTCGACCATGGATGACTTAGTATGGCTAAAATACCACACACATTTCAAAAATTACGGGAGGTGTCCCCTCCATCATCCACATGCGTTAAGTGATGGTTTGTCAAATATTTACTTCTCTATGTAGATAACAAGTGCTGAAATATAATTTATATGTGTATTCCCTTTTTTTTAAACATAAAATCGTGTCCATTTATGTGAAAGAAAACTAAGTAATTCTCTTAAGTTTACTCCTCGTAAGTTATTGGTCTAAAATAATAACAATAAAAAAATACCAAGTCTTATGTATATATATATATAGCTTGGAATTACCCTTTTCTCAAATCTTAAGTAATAATAAAATGATGGGTGGCGATCTTCTTTTATAAGTGTAGCTATATATCTATATCTAAATACCTTTTGAAGTTAAAACTTTAGGGATTGGTGTCCTCTTGCTGATTTAGTATTTTGTATATGACAATACATTTTTTCCCTTATAGAGAAACTATATTATATATATATGTCTATATTTGTAACACTCAATGTATTCATATTTTTTTATTAATATAAATTTATTTGTAACTTAAATATAATTTAAAATTAATATCCAATGCGTATGTGTAATTAAATAACATGTAATTAGATTAGGTTTTTATCAAAATAACTAGTAGGCTACGTTTATCTAGATTCTAGTTAGCATATCTAGTGTTATTAGTTAGCTGTAGGAAAACCATTTGATAGTGGCTTTTTCGGTGACGATTTTACCTACCCTTTAGTGAATTCAGTTGTAATCTTTTAGATGCGTCATCCTGAAGTCTCCTAAGTCTAAAATAACACTTACGAACATAATAATAGTTCCATGGTCCACTGGTGGGGCCTTGGCCTTGAGCTCCTCACTAGGGCCGCTTTACAATCATCATTTCATTTACAAGAGTAATAATATTAGAGGTCTAATTTGAGGGATTGCTATCATGCCTCTATACAACCCCTACTCGACAATTAACTGACAACCCTTGATGGTCTTATACATAAATTTGGATTCTATACTTGAAGTTTCCTTCATACAAATAGGGCTTCACCCCTCTTTATTGAATATATATACGAGGGGTATATAGTCAATCAAGATCTTTATTAGGAGAAGATATATATAAATTCAGTATTTAAACTAAGGAAAAATCTTCCCATATTTTAACATACATTAAAATATATATACTTTTAAATATTCTAAATAACCAAAAATATTCTCACATAAATTAATATATATATATTCATTTCAATATTCTAAATAAGGGAAAATATTCTCACATAAATTAATATATATATATATTCATTTCAATATTCTAAATACGGGAATCTTCTCACACTTTAACATTCATTAATATATATGCATTCTTTTCCATAGGAATCAACGTATTTTAGGATGGTTAGCATAAATTCCAGATTTGAATAGTGGCAGCCTTATAGACCAAGATTTAAGATTTATAAACTTAATTCTTCCTGCAAATAATTTAATAATCAACGTAATAAATCACTCGGATCATAACTTATAGATCAGACCTCTGCACGGCCTTTATGAAAATATATATAACATACATATCAGCACAGAAAAGTATAGTCTGGGCGTTCTATGCAGCATACACAACGATATATGTAAATAATATCTAAGCATAGGAAAATATATTCAAACCCGCATATAAGACCTCCATTGTATATTTCTACATATATATCTATACGTGTGTAACAAATATTAAAACTGAGGTTATTTACGGCTTTAAGGTTTTCCAAGCAACATGCATTAGATCCTAGACAAAGCATATCATATTCTACAAAGATACACAAAGACAAAACGAGTTCATACAGAAATGAAGACAATCGCACTTCTCCCAGATCTAACTGATCTAAATAATATATAAACTAAGCTTTTATCCATAGTATGATCATACAGTGTATCAACAAAATAAATAAATAATGCAGAGTTATAAAAATAGAACCTGAGATCGATCTCCAAATGGGTTCACCTGGCTTGTTGGCAGTAAACCCCGAAATGAAGTGAAACCAGGGATCGACCACCCATATGGTCAAATAGATCAGTTATCAATGATTACTAAAAGATATCTTGCTATCCCAATACGGTGCTATTCGACTTTCATAGGTTTCTAAATCGCATTTACAGTGATCCCACTTGGTGAGCGACCTAGAAACAATGTAGGGTTGCTTCTATGCTATGGCTAGTCTGTTCAACATCGCAGATATCCCGTCCCACGAACAATCACAGAGAGCCATTACAAGAGATCTCGCAGATATCCCTCGATCCTAACCGAGAGACCCGAACCAACCACACACAAGGTTATAGTTACGTTGGCGCATGGCAGTGATTACTTACCTTGATCAAGTGCAGAGCTCAACTCTGTCACTACGGTGAAATAAATGCATCACTCATAAATAAAAAACTAGGGCCTATAATGGTCTTAGAGAGTGAGATTTCCAGGCAGAGATCCAAGGTTTGTTTTTCATAGATCGATTGATTCGATAAAAAACAGAGTTTCCTCTGTCACTACGGTGAAACCAAAAAGCATCACTCTCAGAACTGGAATAACTCGAGTACCGTTCAAACAACCATATGCGATGTGTATCTTCAGAAATGGAAGATAACTGGATTTAGCGATCAGCCTTTGTAAAACATCACTCGGTCATTATGTCACTTCATAAATTCCATGGTTTGCATTCTCCATAACCGCGTCTTCCATCTCCCGAGATTCCCATTTGCATAAGGTTTTTCCTACTGCCTATTCCCCCTCACATAAGACTTCCCTTCTCCTTATGAAGGAGTGGGTCCCGTGCATGTAATGACACATGGAAATCCTCCTAGATCGGCACTGGATGAGTGGAGGTTTAGGAGATTTGGTCCTCCCCAATAAGGAGACCGACTTCCTTAAATCTCACATTGAGATCTCCCAGTCCAACGGCTAACCCCCCCCCCTTAAAAGTATAAACAATAATTTCTCCACTCTGAAATCTCCTCATTGAGAAGATAAGGTAGTTTCCATAAAAGAACAAAATCTCTTATCAAGGAGAAACGTGGGGAATGTGGAGAGTGTCTCCCTCACATAGTATCCATTTCTTACCATCTTTTTTCGTAAGGAGATACCATAACTCAAGAAGAAGGTTATAAGAAATTATCCCATATGTTTTCCATCAAGTATTGTGTAATAGGCTTTCCCTTTTTCCCATATTTTAATATGGTGATACCCCTTAAAATATTCAAGTTTATCCCATTCATACTAGTGTTATTACACCAAAGGTACTATATATATATAATATATTATATATGAAATAATCATAACTTATCATAAAAAAGTATCTTTCCCTTTATATATATATAATATATATATAAATAACCTATCATAAAGATGGGATGATATGCTTCTTTTCTTTTAAGGTAATTGAAAATAATTTAGTCTCTTTAACACTTATGGGGATTGATTCTCAGTGATTTATACATTATGTGTTTTTAAAATGATGAATGATGTGATCTTGTTCATATGTTTTCTTTTATACAGTACATTATTTAGATGTCATGAACGCTTTTACATATCATGAGTATTATGTGTGTGCGATGTATTAATCTAGAATGAAGTTGGCCATCGAGTCAGCAACTGTGTTTAACTCTCATGGAATGTGCAGGTATTGAATGGATTCAAATGACTTTTCCAAGAGACGTACTCGTCTAAAGAGACGAAGCAAGGTAGGATCACAAATAGCGTAGACCCGGTTAAGGTGGGAAACCACTAATTGAGAATCCAAGTGGATGACAATGTGGTTCATATCCAAGGAAGTAGCATTGGTTAGGGTTCCAATTACCGCCTGATACTCTGCGGCATTGTTGGTTGCAAATCCAAGGCAACTTCCTCGTGAGCTGATGAGTTCGCCTGTTGGGGAATATAGTACCTAGGCTGTCAAGGCAAGGTTATGGGCATGCCAGCTGGTGCCGTCCTCGAATTTGTAGCACGCTGCCATCTACACACGCAGACAAAACATGGTAAAAGAAGCATAAATAAGATCTAAAGACACTAAAAAATAAACGCGTCACACCACACAAAAACACACCATGTACAGTATATACAAGAGAATCTATGCATGACAGGTTTAGGCATAGTACCTCTTCAAGTAAAGCGCATTACAGGGTTCACCCAAAAAGATTCCGTCATACTCTTCAAGCTCGTAAGCTCCCTTTTCCAAGACACGTTTGACAATGTAAGGTCCATGCCACATGGACTCGAACTTTCCTTCTCCTAGTTTATCATGCTTCTGGTCGTACGTGAGGACCAGGTCACCCTCGTTTAAGATACGAGGTTCAATAGACTTGTCGTATTGCGATTTGATGCATTTCTTGTGTGCTTTGTTAGCAAGGGAAACATCTCTGCGGGACTTGTCAAGTTTTCCTAAGTACAGGAAACATTCTTCCTCGACAGTAGTGTTAGGAAGAAGTTCGACAGCGAGTTGTAGAGATGGAATTTCTCACTCTATAGGAAGGATAGCCTCCAATCCATACGCCAATTGGAAAGGAGTAAAACCTGTGGCGGTTTTAATGGAAGTTTTGTAGGCCCGTAATGCTGAAAAGAGCATATTATGCTAGTTGGACTTATGCGTACCTACCATCCTTTGGACCATAGTTTTCAAGACCTTGTTAATGGCCTCGACCTGTCCATTGGACTGCAGATAGTAGGGTGTTGAGTTTTCATGGCGAAAACCCAACCTATCGCTTAGTTCATCAACCATATGGTTCTGAAAGTGAGAACCATGGCCAATCACTATCGCCTAAGGAACTCCAAACCACGCTATTACATGATTGCACATGAAGAGTGCGGCGGTTTTGCCATCGTTTTGGTATGTAGACATTGCCTCGGCCCACTTTGTAAAGTAATCCACAACTACTATGATGTAACTATGCCCCCCATCCGAGGTAGGTTTATAGTGCATAAAATCGATGCCCCATTTTGCAAAGGGGCCCACGGCAATAACCAGGTGTAACGGAGCAGGATGGGTGCGCTTCTTTGTATGGAAGTGTTGGCATGGAGGACATTTTTTCACGGCCTCAATACAATCTTTAAAGATAGTAGGCCAATAATATCCTGCGCGCAAACTCTTTTGGGCAGTAGCCATCCTACAGAGGTGACTGCCACATGCCCCAGTGTGATAGTCATTCAAAACGCGTTTAGCCTCATCGTGAGTTAGACAACGTCGAATAATTGAATCTATGCCACGGCAGTACAAAGTATCGCTTATGATCATATAATACTTCGCATGGTGATGTATTCTACGATGGTCGTCACGAGACAGTTGAGGATTGAAGTGCTCGATTTGAAGATATAAGGAAATATCTCCATACCACGGATCAGTCATACTGATGAGAAACAATGATTCATCTGGAAAAGAATCATTGTGCTCAACTTCTACATCAGGACGGGGAAGGTCACAAATACGCTCAGCAAACACCAAAGACATTTTAGACTTGGATTTCTCAAAAAGAAGGTCGAATTCTTGCAGTATCATAATCCAGCATGAATACTTGCCCCCAAGCACTTGACATGTTAGTACGTGGTACATGGGGTTTGAGTCTGTGATGATGGTGGTGGTGCGAAGCAAGATATAGTGCCGGAACTTTTGGATGGCGATGACTGCCGTGAAAGCAAGTTTTTTGACATGTGAATATCTAGTTTTAGTGTCAGTGAGACCGTTACTTGCATAGTATATTAAATGTTCCTGCGCGTTTTGATCCTCCTGTACCAAAACCATGGCAATAGTGGTAGCAGAAGCAGCGAGATATAAGATGCAATCTCGAAAATAGTTTGGTGGTTGGATGACGGGGGCATGCGTGATGGCATGTTTGATGCTGTCGAAAGATTTTTGAGCTTGGTTGTCCCAAATGAACGGGACGTCTTTCTTAAGAAGCTTCATATACCCCTGAGTATTCTCCGCGAAGTTACAAACAAAATGCCTTAAATAAGTCGCCTTCCCTTAGAGACTTTGAAGTTCCATCACGTTAGTCGGAGGTGGTAGGTTGACAATGGCCTCCATCTTTAAGGAATCGATATAGATCCCATCCTTCAAGACAATAAACCCTAAGATGAGTCCAAACTCTATGCAGAAGATACACTTATGAGGATTCAGACGGATGTTGTACTGTCTGCATCTGAGGAAAATGGCCGTCATATGATCCATGTGGAACTCACGCTGCTTTGAATGAGTAGGGAGAGCATCTAGGTAAGGTTCGACAAAGTCCTTAATGTCATCGAAGGCATACGACATGGCCCGTTGGAACGTGGTGCCAGCGTATTTAAGGCCAAATGGGAGTTTGCGATATGCAAATGTCCCCTAAGGATAGATGAAATCCATCTTATGTTGGTCAGCTGGGTTGATCTCAATCTGGTTGTAACTAGAAAATCCATCCATGAATGAAAAGATGGTGCTCCTGGAACAATTGTTGATGATCTGGTCGATGAACGAGGTCGAGTAGTTGTCCTTTGGACAAGCCTTGTTAAGGTCCCGATAATCGACACAGATGCAAATGATGCCTTTCTTTTTGTTCATAGGGACGACGTTTGAGACCCAATCCGTCAATGAGACAGGATAGATGAAGCCAGCCTTTAAGAGCTTTTCAATCTCTGCCTTGATCGCTGCGGTCTTCCAGGGGTGTACCGGTCGCAACTTTTGACATACAGGTTTGGTGTCGGGATAGGTTTTTATTTCGTGAGAAACAATCGTGGGGTCTATCCCAAGAATCTCCTCATAGCACTAAGCGAACACGTCTCGAAATCGCTTGAATAAGGCCGTACCAATAGCTATTTCTTCAGGGGAACATTTTTGGCCTATGCAAATGTGCTCCACTACACTAGGTTTTACCGAAATTTCTACTGGGGTGGTAGGCTCAATGTTGGCAAGGTTACCCTTAGAGTCCGAAAGACATGTAAGTATGGGAGAATGAGGGAACAGGTAGATATCTAGTGAAAAAAGGGTGTTAATGTTGTCCTCTATGTACTCCTAAGGCGGAAGAAAAGATGACCTATGGTGGAGGTCATCCCACAGACCATCATCAATATTCATGACTTCCATGATGGACTCGTTTGAATGAAAAGTTTGAAGTAAGAGATCAGGGAGAGATGATGCCCATTGTAGAGAACAGGGTAGGGAGGCCAAAGTTAAGTTGTCCTCCAGTGCTAATTGTATAGCCTCGTAAATACGTTCAGTGGGCGAAAGAGGCATCGCGTCTCCAATCAGGTGTGTTGTGGCTTCATCTGGTACAAGCCAAGTATCAGTGGAGTAGGATGAAATCTCTGCTGAGATCATGTTCATCTAGGCAGCATGATTAGGGGGGTCCGAAGTGGGAAAAACGCCCATGAGAGATGAATCTTTCAAGAGGCCAACCCTTATACTCTCATACTATTTTAACGTTTGTCCAATGGAAGGAACATGATCACCAGGATGAGTAGTAGTTTCTGGTGTACAAAAATCTAACTGGTCGATGGTAACAATTTGTCCTTGATGGGGAAATTGTACTACATGGAAGACTGAAAAGGCTACCGCTTGCATGGTGTAAAACCAGTTGCGACCAAGCAATAGATTATAATCTATTGGGGTGGAGACCACCTCCACATTGATGGTCACAATCTTTCCACCTAACTCGACTGCGAGATCTTGTAAGAGCCCATGAGGTTGAAAGCCACGTCCTTCGAATGCTTTCAACATGGTAGGAGAATGACTCAATTCAGGAGAGTCGATGGCTCTCCAACAGGCGATTGACATGATAGAAGTAGAGGCGCCTTCATCCAAAAGAGTACGATGGACAATTTTCCAAGTAATGTTCATAGCTACTTGGAATGCAAGCTGATGGGAAAGCCTCGGCTTGA
Organism: Larix kaempferi; assembly: GCA_027924585.1. Taxonomy (NCBI): domain Eukaryota; kingdom Viridiplantae; phylum Streptophyta; class Pinopsida; order Pinales; family Pinaceae; genus Larix; species Larix kaempferi. The sequence continues at coordinate 18,125,691 of BSBM01000348.1, read as the reverse complement.
AGTAGTCAAGTTGGAACATGATGGTATTCGAAGAATCAGGGTCAACTGCACCAATTTTTGCAAGGAGAGTTTGGCGTTGATTAGGACAATTCTGCAAAACTTTCAGAATGGAAATGGCACAAGGGGCTTTTGCTGAGCCTTCTACCATATTGTAGTTCTGTGCTGCCCGAGCATTAGGATTGAAAACAACTTTTCTAATCGTGCTCTCGGGCGATCGGAGTATTGAATCTAAGGGGGACTTCTCAATGGTGAGAGAAGTTGACGGTACAGTGACATCAGGTATAGAGTTGGAATTTTTTTCAGCATTACTTCCAACAGGTTCTTTCGAAGAGACCGGGTCATATGATCACGAGCGAGTGTTCAAATTGATCATCTCGTTACGTACCATGAGGATATGCGCGATCTTGGATGGTTCCCCGTGGGCTGAGGGAGTTTGAGCAATCATTTGCTGGTTTTGAGTGGGAAACGGGTCGTTGAGGACTGCGGGAGTGGGTTTACCCCTAAGAAACTTTTGGACTTCATCTCTATGGGGACACTCTTTGAAGAAGTGATCATCTCCACACAGTAAACAAGGATACTTTAGCTTTCGCTTTTGTTTGGTGTCCTCAGGAGTGCTCTTTTGGTCCTGTTGGGCAGAATATTTCTTAGGTTTCCCCTTGTTTTTCTTCTTATTACTGGACATCTAATGTGAAGCTGATGAGACAAAATTCACTTCTTCAGTAATAGCAGGAGTGGATGACTTGGTGGTGCTGAGACCAGCCTGCGTTGGTGATGGGGACGAACCCTGTGGGTGTGAAGAACCAACAGTATGATGAGGAGGCTAGGTGTGAAGGGATCCAATGATGCCATCGGCTTGGGGTTCCTTAAGCTGTTTCTCAAGTTCGTTAGATTCATGGGGTGTGTCGGGAAGAATATCAAGCAATGTGCCAGATTGAGTATAAACTAAGTCTACCACATGGGCGTGCACGATGGCTTGTTCTTTAGTGACAACACCTCCCATGGAAACATCTCGTGCTATGACAAGAATGAGGGACTTTGTAAACTAGTCTGCTAGGAGTTGGTCTGGCATAGGAGATTTAATGAGACGACGTCTCCTTCGCCACTCATGAATATGATCAGAAATGTGAGCGGCAGTATTCTGACGGGGCGAGGTTAAAAGCTCGGTACCAGTTTCTGACTGTATAGGAAGTTGGAAATGAGTCAAAAATTTCATGGAAAGAGAACAAAAATCAGGAAAAGAGTGGGGTGGTAGTTCGATATACCATTTGGCAGCCGAACCGGTGAGAGTCCTTTGAAACAATCTAAGACGGATCAAGTCATCTATTAAGGAATTAGATGAACACCATAAATGGTATGTCATCACGTGGTTTTTAGGATCTTCACCTGGCTGACCATCAAATTTCAGGATATCAGACGGATGTTTCATTGGAATAGGTGGCCAGTTATCTCCATGGTAAATGGGGTCGTTAGTTAAATGAGATAGGTCGGGTAGGTCCAAGGTAGCCAAAAAGGGTAGCTGTGGGTTGGGCTATGCATATTGATAGTATGGATAAGGCATGTAAGGACTAGTATGACTGTAGGGTGTACCAGGAGGAAACTGGCTGTAGGGGGGTGTGTCGCCCGGACCGTAAGGGGGTTCATCACCATAAGGTGGTCCATTCCAATAAGGTGGGGTTCCACCTCCACCACCTGGAGGAGGTGGAGGTCCGCCGCCACTGCCGGGAGGAGGTCGGGGTCCATAACCATAATACAATGGCCCGCCATTGCCTCTGCCTGGAGGGGGTGGTGGACCACCTCCACTGCCCGAAGGATGGAGGCCCCCACCACTTTCGCCACCGGAAGGATGAGGTTCTCCACCACCACTACCGCCACCATGATAATTAGATCCGCCACTGCCTCCTCCTAGAGGGGGTGGTGGACCACCTCCACCATCCGAAGGGAAATGTCCTCCCCCACCATAATAGTGTGGTCCTCCGCCGCCTCCGCCTGGGGGGGGTGGTGGACCATTTCCCCCACCACCGGAAAGGTGGGGGCTATTGTTGGTGAAATGAGTTGGATCTCTTCCAGAAGGGAAAGGTCCGCCTCCTCCAAAGTTAGGTGGGACCCCTCCGCCTAAAGTATGAGGTGGGGGTGGACCGGTCCAGGGTGGTGGTGCTTGAGGGATAGTTGGTCAGGGTCCATGCTGTAAAACGGGCTGTTGCCCCCATAGAGTGTAGGGATTTCTAGGATACGGTATCCCGTATGGTACATTTCCGGGATTTGGTTGGCACGGCATAGGGTTAATAGAACCTAGATACGATTGACTCCATGAGCGTAGGGTTACATTGGATGGCCGCCCAACATGAGATAATCCCATGGTGGATGGTCGAGTGGGTTGGGGAGGTCCAACAGGAGGTCCGTTGGTGATTCCACCCCCTATGGTCTAGTTAGGAAATGGGGGTTTCCCCCCAACCACAATAGGCTGACCATTGTTCAAAGATTGAACCAACATAGGTTGTTGATTAGCTACCATAGTAACAACGTTACCAAAGAGATAATATGGGGGAATGGAGTATCCTCCCCTCAAGTTTTGAGGTGGTAGAGGAATTTGTAAGGTAACTGCGGTAGTAACGGATATGTTGGACTGTTGTCCTTCAACCGATTGGTTAGTAGGAAGTACTGAACTGGTCTCCTGCCTAGGAGATACTTGTGCAAGGATGGATGGTTGACCAGTTTCAGCGGAGGTCGCGTGTTGTGTGGATGATTTCAGTGACTCGAAAGATAAAGAGTGACCTGGGATTGGTTGATAAGGGGTAAATGATGGGTCTTCAACCCTTCATTGGAGACTTGAACTCCGACACCTCTCAGCCATAGATCGAATGTGAGCTAATTGGCTGTGGTAATAGGCTAAAGGATCATTCAGAGATGTCTCATTAGGTGGGGGTGCAGTGGCAAAATGGGCCACTGGATGGCCGGTAGAAGATGTCCAATAAGTTGCTGAAGGACCAATAGCTACTGTGCGATCATCCTGGGGTTGATTTCTCCATTCCAACGATTAAGGCTCTCTAGCTGCAATGGGAGATAGGTCTTGTGAAGTGGGGATTCGTGCTTCTTCATCCTGCGAGGGATGAGAGACAGGGGAATCTGAAGGAGTATGTGGAAACAAAATTCCTCGAATATTCAAAGTGGTGTTTTCTACTTCTTGTGACCCAACCCTGGCATGAGGATCCATCCTCACCCTCAAAATTACCTCTTGGTTAAGGCGATATTTGGGTGGTAAGTTTTGGATTCTGCGGGACCTTCTCCAAGGAAAGTCAGCCAGAGTGACTGAAAAAAGTTTCTCGTAAGGGTATCCTACAAAAGAAAAGCAGTCCAGAAAAACCTACCCAAACTAAGGCAACAAGCAGACTTATGTGACAGAGTGGATTCAAAGTCTGGAATCTCACGGGATTATCAAGGCATCTCGAACCGCTATATACTACAGGGTCCAACAATATGACGTGACAAGGAGGATTGGGACCGTACCCTTTCTTGCATAACCGATTACCTGGATAATACGTGTGTGCTAATCTCCCCGAGTGCTGTTCTCGATGTATTGCTTTTCCAAGACGACCAAATGGTTAACTCAGTTGGTTTCAAGAATCCTAGTGGTGTCTCTCGATATATGCAAGGTACGTGGGAGCTCAAATCCGTAGTGGTGCTGTCTAATGCACCACCGTTCAGCAAGAGACCTTCCGATATACTACCGAGTACGTGATACACCCTTCGATATACGCTAAGTACATATTATGGTACTTGGTGGGTACGTGAAGGAGCTCGATATACTGATAAGTACGTGGAAGACTACAATACGCCTGGGATACAGTGCTGGAAAATAACGACAGCTTCCACGCTTAACGACGTCGAAACACATCTCTAACTTACACACAAGTTTCTAAATATTTTGCCCTAGTTCTACCGTTAATTTTATTTTGGACGGTTAGGTGAATGCATGAGGTGAGTACATAATGGGAAACATAATGCAAGCCCTAGCTACATGCAAAAAGTATGCTTTTCTTTCAATGAATGCTACCTATAGGAAGGATAAATCTTCTTTTTCTTTCCAATAATTTTGCCAAAGCGATGCAACACAACACAATCCCAACTCTATGAAAAATGATATTGAAACATTCTTTTCCTTTTTTAACGAAACACAAAAATCACAACACTACTAATCCAAATCACAACATTTTTTCCATTTCTTTTTCTTTTCAAAGTAAAATGACACTAGGTAATGAAAAGAGAGGATTCTAAGATGGAGTATGCAAACTTTTCAATTTCACTTTCAATGATCTAAAAGCGATAAGAATTAAAAATGTATCTATCTTTCCTTAGCATGGAACTAACTTTGCAAGAAGTGAAACATGCTTAGAGTCTTTCAAGAAGATGAACGATTCATAATTCAAGAAAAACGCGACTGGTCACACATTCATCCAATTTTTCCAAATAATGCATGAGCAAAACATTCCAATGCACAATATTTTCTTCAACAATGCTTGAGAAATTATGGGAAAGAAACACTTTTAACATTTCAGTGGATGTATCAAAAGATTAACTTGATAACAACTACGCTTCTAGATCTAAATGAATGAAAATAAAACACTACTTGCAACACTCAGAACACTCAGAAAACTCAAGAAAAGACAAGCACTCAGTTAGACTAAAAGACACACAAGACTCAAAATCAGACAGTAGCAAGCAAACCAAGCAACCCAAGCTCAAAAAGAATAATGCAAACGAGGTTTGGAAACTGATCTAATGTAGTAACCAGATCAGTTAATGGACAGGAGGGAATGCAAGTGTGAGTGGATGAAGGTGGAGGAGACAAGAGTATCCACCACTACCAGTTCTCAGACTTGTCCAAAGCGGAACCCAAAACCAATCCAAACCAAGCCAAACCCTCAACACACAAATCAAAGATGGAATCTCTGGCTGGATCTTGAAATCACAAAGGGAGTTCATACAGCAAACCAAAGCTTAGATCAAAAGATGGAGAGGGGATGCCTACATGCCAAATTTGACAAATCAGCGCATCCCATGTTTGTACATAGTGTGACATCGCAGTTCACCAATGCGGGAAGTACGACGGTGTCGTAGTCTGTCAATGAAAAGACTGCGACGAGTGACCAGCAAGCAAAGAACAGAGACCAGGAAAGACACCTTGTCATTCTATTTTCACTAACCAGGTGCGACAGGCGAGATCTAAGTTCTGAAATGGATCAGATCTCCAAGCAATGAACCATGAAATGGTTTGGGAATGAGTAGTATAAACTCAGAGGAAGTAGATCAGAGTCTTCGATGTGAAGATATGATGGTGAATATCGAGTCAAGAAGCAAGTAACAAATAAAAGGCTTGTGTCAAGCAATCAACTGAAAATGACTCCCATATTGACAACTATTAAGACAAAATGAACATTCCCCAGTATGGTCACCAGATTTGTTTCGCGGACAATCTACCGAGAGCGGACTCAAAGCATGATCTCCCTAGCTTAACGTAAGTCTAGAACAAATAGGATAGAACATAGATTGCTTTCCTAGATCATGTAGAAGTACAAATGCAAGAGTAGATCGCTTACTTTAGATTTGTATATCCTTTTCTCCTTTGTTGATCTGATGCTCCAACGCTTCCAAATTGCGAGCATCTAAGCCCTGTTGAACATATAATAGACCACGAGAAGTGAAAGCATATATCTCATATGACAGATCTAAGTTAACAGTTAAGGAGGAAAACTCTAAACATTATCGAAAAGACAACATTTATGGAAAGTAATTATATTAACTGTAACGAAAGGTGGAGAAATACAATAGAGAAGAATATCACAACCATTACCTTAATACTACAAACTCCTTCTGACAAGCCATGCCAAAGCTCCTTGAGAGAAGTGAAGGTTCCCCAAGATAGAATGTTAGATCTATTGGGATTGATTTCACCAGCATAAGAATACCATTGAATTCCTCCCCTTAGAATAAGAGTGAGCTTCATTTATATAGGACTAAGTGGATAGGATAGATTGAGAGATGATAGGAGAGACTTAAGAGATCATTCCAAGGTGTTAGGAATCGAGTGCCAACTCTCCCAAGAGGTCAGGGATAAGGTCCCAAGTGATAGTCAGTAATAAAGAAGAGTTACCTAATCTTACCTCATCAATAATATCCATCTCGCTGCCTCAATGCAAATAATTTTGGAGGGTCATATTTTTCTCATGACCGCCTCAATGAAAGTGCTGGAAATTTGTGGACTCGCCCTCACTCACCAAAGCCCCCTTGATTTACATTCGCATCCTATAGCACATCTAGATTGATAACTGGTTATGCCTATTTAATTTCGAGAGCGAGAATAAGCACATCCAAATTAAATCACATTCTATCCTCAGTAGTCAATCTAGTTCAAGCAAATTAAAAAGCAAATCGATATGTATATACGGCAGATTCATACGCAGGGGTGGCGAGAGTAAAATGATTGATTCCTCTGCCCCCTCTTGATGAGACCTTATGATATGATATTGTACTGAACGAGCTATGATGCTTCGAGACCAGAATCAACCAGGTCACCTAATTGAGACGAGAATGTCAATCCAGTAGGCCCTGTAGATTCAGTCGTTAATTAAGCTGTTGATTTAGTATATCACTCAGACGCAGTTCCTGTTGTTTCTCCTGCATCTTTGCGTTTTTGAGAGCCAACATGGCTGGCTTTGAGAGCGTAGGCATACTGGCTGATCGTTACTTGCAGGCTGGGAGATGAAAGAACCACCAGGCTTGCTTGATGTCAATTTTCGGGGAGCACCAACCTCGTTGCCTTGTTTGAGTGATCCAACCTTGCCCGGAGAGCATTTGAAGGGTTTATGGCCCACATATTTCGTGGCCCTGTCCATTTTTAATATGTATTCGTAGCAGCACGTTCGCCTTCATACATCACAATCTTTGGCACCTGTATCCACCTTGCAATATGAACCCTATGCATCACATCCAGCTTCAACTTGTGGGCATTGAGATAATATAAACGCCTCCCATGAATTGATAACGGAGAGGAAACGTTTTAGTTTTCCCTACGCTTGGAAGCGGCAATGTTTTAGTTTTCCCTACACTTGGTAGTGGAAATTTATAGAAGCATGGGGGGAGTTGTAATGTCCCTTGTTAGGAATTTTATCAAAATGGCAATTTTTCACTTTTTTCCCTAGTTAGACCTTTGACTAGTTTTGATCTCTAGGTCCCAAATTTGCCCCAAATGATCCCAAATATTCTGAGAAGGTATATGAATGATATTAGAACATAAATATGTGTTTCAGGGATGCCTTTGGACCTTTAAAATACTTTTTCCAATCCTCTTTCAATTCTGGTCAATGTAGGTAACTTTACTACTGATTTCCCTTTGACTAGTATTGGTCTCTAGGTCTCAAATTGACTCCAAATCCCTTCAAATCTTCAAGGAAGGTGTATGAATGATATTAGTACTTGAATATGATTTTTAGGAATGACATATGGTCACCAAAATACCTCTACAAACTCTCTTAAGATTCTGGACCAAGTATGCAATTTTACTAGTAATTTGGGGTTCAAATCCCCCTGAGGTAAGTACTAAAAATGGCTTCCCAAATGCCTCCAAACCCACTCAAATTTATGAACAGAGTTATGTAATGTGTTAAGCATTTTATTGAAGTATAATATGCACCATTAATGGATTATTACAACTGTTCTCACCCTCTCCCATTCAACTGCAAAAATCCCCAATTCGATCCTTGGGGAAATGGCACTATTTCACCTCTCAATACAACTAAATTGAGTAAAAATGCTTCAAATGCTCAAGTACAGTACATGAAACTTGTATAAGACATCCATGGCAATATATTTATCACAAATATATCAAAGAATCATCTATTCATTCGAAATCATCATCAATACATTGGCTCACAACAAGGTAGTGGGGAAATGGCATTGTTCTTCCATTAAAAATGAGATTTATACATTTCTACTTGGAATTTCATCCTGAAAATTTTTGGAGATGAATAACAGAGTATTTAATTCATATTACAAAATAAATGTGGCATTAAAAGCTTCCCCAAAGAGTACAATAGCTCACCAAAAATGCTCTCCCTCAAGGATCAAGAATATGCCATCAAAACTGGAAATGGTAGAAGGAGTGAGCTGCAATAGAAGAAACCATGAGCTGCCCTATAGCTTACACCTGCAAATAAAGACTCCATTAAAGCTCCAAATGAAGGGTCTGAATGGCCTTTCCAATTACCAACTTGGATGGGAATCTTTCACCCCCGAAATTGGCTAAGGCAAGAAACTAGTCATCCACTATCTCTCCCTCTTCACAAATGCAATTACAAATTCTAAAAATGATCAAAATCCATTCTCATACTTCATTTCTACATTTTATAACCAACATTAGCCTTCTAAGGGTTGAAATCCTCTCAATAGATTCAATAGATTTCCATTTAGGAAATATTCCACATTTGCCACTTGTCTCCTAGTTCCAACCTTCCATCTTCTCCCAAATTCGATTTTGAGTCTCTTTGGCTTCTCCAACTCCCAAATTCGCCTTCCTTGAGCCTATTTTTGGGGCTGACATGTCATAGTGGTCATATGTCAGAGGTCAGGTCTGCAATTTGTCATAGTTGTCATAGATGCTCCATCATTGGTGTCATAGGGGCTAGGGAATCTAGCCCAAGTGTCCACAAACTTCCACTTTGACTCTTTATCTTCCATGGAGGTTACCAATCCTTCCCAATTCGACCTAAGATGCTCAATGACATGTGTTATGACTTACCAACTCACCCAAGAGTGTTCACATTCCCATTAATTCGAATTTGCAAAAGAGAGATACTATGTATTATGAAAAATCAAGCTAGTGTGGGTCCCACATCCTCCATATGTCTCCAAAACCATTTGTCACCTAGGATTTCTCTTGAATTTCTTTATTCACTCTATTTATTAAATACTTGAACCCTTCTAATGTCTAAACATCATTTATTATCCCCCTTATTCCAAATCCCAAAGCTTCCACCCCAAACCTAGGAAACTAGTAATTTTCCTCCTTGGCAATTATTTGACCCTTAACATCAATTTTACAAACTCTAACGAATATGGATAATGTGATTAGGCCATTGTGACCCAATTCCAAATTTGGGACATGACAAATCCTCCCTTCCCAATATTGCTTGTCCTCAAGCAATTTCAAACATGGGTGTTGAAGAACCTGCTTTTTGTATAATTCTTTGAAGTTGCCATTGAATTGTCAAACCTTGAGTCTTTGAGTTTCCATGAATATTTTAGAGAGGAACCACCATGCTTTTTGCTGCACTACTCTGATTAAAATCACTTTATTAAGTGGGGGATCCATCTCCCATATTGCTTGCTTCCCCCCAAAAAATGAAACCAATGAGACAAAAATTATTCCAGGGTCCCATTGCTTGTAGTGCACCCCAACAATTAAGAGTGCTCTCCAACCTACACCATTAGATAAGAGGATTCCTGGATCCCATTTTCTTGTATGCATTCTTCCAAACATCATGAGTACCAAATATATATCATCAAAGTACATAAAAACATAATGAAAATTTACATCAAGGATATGCTTCATCAAAGAGTCATGAAAGTGCTTATACCTCCAAGCAAGTAGACCACCATTTTCCAAGTGCATACAAGCTTCAAGTGACCAATCAAATCTGTTCCAATGACATAGGTGAGGATCCCATGTCCTATAATGCTGCTCCAAAAGGATGTGATATGCATCAAAATATTCGACCATGTATTATTTCATCCAATTAGTGAATGAAGAATCTCCACTAAAATCTGAACCAAATAATGAGCAGAAAAAACAAAGAGACTTCAAATGACTCAAAGAAGTCTCACCCATACATCCATGAATGTGAGAATCATAAAAATATAACAAAGTATGTGGCTGCCAACAAAAATGTTCTCCAATCATAAATCTATTCTCCCAAGTGTTGGATGAAGTTCCTCCAACATCAAATGAATCAAATGTTGAGCAAGAAAAACCATGAGTCTTCAAGTGACTCAAATGCATATCATAGGTGCATCCATGTAGATTTGCATCATCATAAAGTGACAAATAATGTTGCTGCAAATGTGAATAAGAATGTGCTCCAACCATGTCATCATAAAAGGTAAATCTAGGAGTTCCATACTCCTCATGTGGCACCATAAAAAAGAACCCTTTCACCCATACTTCATTGAGACTAATACTGCAAAACATGGAATTGTAGGATGTAGGAGAATGAACTAACTCACCCAAATGATCAAAAAATGCAGAAGTCTCATCATGGGAAGGATCCATGTGGGTAGTATCATGCAGCTCCTTCAAAAGTGGGAAACATTTGTCATAGATTGGTTCCCATGTAGAGGAATCATGCTCTTCTTTAAAAATTGCATAAGCTTCATCAAGAGACAATTCAAGTTCCTCTTCCACCACATCAAGTGTTTGGATCTCTTCAAGTTCATCTTCAAACACATTAAGCACATTCAAATTCCCACATTTCTCATGATCCACCATGTCATGAGAATCCTCCAAACAATCTACCATTTGACAATCTGAAACATAGGAGGAAAAACAAGTATCTTGCAACTTTTCAAGAAGTTGCTCATTTTGAATTGTGAGCTTATGAATATCCTCATTATTCTTCAAGTATGCATCATGTAACAACTCATTAAGCTCAAACAAATGGTTTCTATCAAAAAGCAAAGACATGAAATTACCTTTGATGTGGCACATTGCTCTTTGAATCTTCTCCATGTCTTCAAGGAAGGATGTTTCCTCCAATGAAATAGCTCTCCAACAAGAATTTGACACCAATGCTCGAGTGTCATGGAGAATGCTGAGGGACTCTTGGATCTTATTTTCATTCATCTTTAAGGACCTTTCAAGAAAATGGGGCTCTTGCAAATGAACCTCCTCATCTTCTTCAATTTTTCTTGTACCAACTTCATGAAGCTCAAGTGGTGATGGGGAAGTTGATCTTGGTTCTTCTTCAACTGCTACAAGGTCTTCATTATCATGCTTAATGAAACTTGTACTTGTAGAAACACTTTCAAAAGTGATCTCTATGTCACCAACATAGAGGTGTGAGCACCCATCAGTAGGTACTCCTTCATAGTTTAAGCATCCATCAGTAGATGCTCTTTGGTTCATGTCTAAGCTAGAAGGTGTCTCAAAATGATCTTCCATATTTTCAATAGAATCTTCTTCATGCTCTTGTGATGTCTCTTCCTTTTGCTCCTTAAAGCAAGCTGATGCATTTTGCCCCTTGTTTTCCTTAAGATCAATATATTTGGAATCTCTTCTTGAATAAATCTCAAAAGCTCTCCTCAAGGAGGACATCATTTCATGCACACATATATGATACTCGCTCCAAGGGTTTTTACAAGAAGGGCATAAACCTTTCTTCACTAAATCCACATCTTCATTTCTGGGCCTATTTTCAAAAACATGTGCAGCATAGTACTCAAAAGACATGGCATTTTGTGTATTTTTGCTAAAAGCAAGATATTCTTGATATTTTTGATATTGTTGGGGCAATGTTTTATATTTTGCTCTCCATCTTTGGAACTCACTCATAGAATTATCCTTGGTTGGTGTGACATACTCATATTCATCAGATTTAAAGTCATAAGAATAATCTTCATTTCTCTTGAAATTGTAAGAAGTGTTGATGATGGCACCTCTTCCTCATACCATTCACATTCTGCTTCATATTGCTCATAAGCATCTGCATATTCCTCATAAGAATTGTACTCATAGGATTCATCATAATAGTAAGACATGGCTTCCAATTATTCTTAAATGTATGTACCTAATACACAGGTGCAAGGACCATGCTCTGATACCACTTTAATGTCCCTTGTGAGGAATTTTATCAAAATGGCAATTTTGCACTTTTTTCCCTAGTTAGACCTTTGACTAGTTTTGATCTCTAGGTCCCAAATTTGCCCCAAATGATCCCAAATCTTCTGAGAAGGTATATGAATGATATTAGAACATAAATATGTGTTTCAAGGATGCCTTTGGACCTTTAAAATACTTCTGCAAATCCTATTTCAATTATGGTCAATGTAGGTAACTTTACTACTGATTTCCCTTTGACTAGTATTGGTCTCTAGGTCTCAAATTGACTCCAAATCCCTTCAAATCTTCAAGGAAGGTGTATGAATGATATTAGTACTTGAATATGATGTTTAGGAATGACATATGGTCACCAAAATACCTCTGCAAACTCTCTTAATATTATGGACCAAGTATGCAATTTTATTATTAATTTGGGGTTCAAATCCCCCTGAGGTAAGTACTAAAAATGGCTTCCCAAATGCCTCCAAACCCACTCAAATTTATGAACAGAGGTATGTAATGTGTTAAGTATTTTATTAAAGTATCATATGCACCATTAATGGATTATTACAACTGTTCTCACCCTCTCCCATTCAACTGCAAAAATCCCCAATTCGACCCTTGGGGAAATGGCACTATTTCACCTCTCAATACAACTAAACTGAATAAAAATGCTTCAAATGCTCTAGTACAGTACATGAAACTTGTAGAAGATATCCATGGAAGTATATTGATCACAAATATATCAGAGAATCATCCATTCATTCGAAATCATCATCAATACATTGGCTCACAACAAAGTAGTGGGGAAATGGCATTGTTCTTCCATTAAAAATGAGATTTATACATTTCTACTTGGAATTTCGACCTGAAAATTTTTGGAGATGAATAACATAGTACTTAATTCATATTACAGAAGAAATGGGGCATTAAAAGCTTCCCCAAAGAGTATAATAGCTCACCAAAAATGCCCTCCCTCAAGGATCAAGAATATGCCATCAAAACTGGAAATGGTAGAAGGAGTGAGCTGTAATAGAAGAAACCATGAGCTTCCCTGTAGCTTACACCTGCAAATAAAGACTCCATTAAAGCTCCAAATGAAAGGTCTGAATGGTCTTTCCAATTACCAACTTGGATGGGAATCTTTCACCCTCGAAATTGGCTAAGGCAAGAAACTAGTCATCCACTATCTCTCCCTCTTCACAAATGCAATTACAAATTCTACAAATGATCAAAATCCATTCTCATACTTCATTTCTACATTTTATAACCAACATTAGCCTTCTAAGGGTCGAAATCCTCTCAATAGATTCAATAGATTTCCATTTAGGAAATATTCCACATTTGCCACTTGTCTCCTAGTTCCAACCTTCCATCTTCTCCCAAATTCGATTTTGAGTCTCTTTGGCTTCTCCAACTCCCAAATTCGCCTTCCTTGAGCCTATTTTTGGGGCTAACATGTCATAGTGGTCAGATGTCAGAGGTCAGGTCTCCAATTTTTCATAGTTGTCATAGATGCTCCATCATTGGTGTCATAGGGGCTAGGGAATCTAGCCCAAGTGTCCACAAACTTCCACTTTGACTCTTTATCTTCCATGGAGGTTACCAATCCTTCCCAATTCGACCTAAGATGCTCAATGACATGTGTTATAACTTACAAACTCACCCAAGAGTGTTCACATTCCCATTAATTCGAATTTGCAAAAGAGAGATACTATGTATTATGAAAAATCAAGCTAGTGTGGGTCCCACATCCTCCATATGTCTCCAAAACCATTTGTCACCTAGGATTTCTCTTGAATTTCTTTATTCACTCTATTGATTAAATACTTGAACCCTTCTAATGTCTAAACATCATTTATTATCCCCCTTATTCTAAATCCCAAAGCTTCCACCCCAAACCTAGGAAACTAGTAATTTTCCTCCTTGGCAATTATTTGACCCTTAACATCAATTTTACAAACTCTAATGAAAATGGCTAATGTGATTAGGCCATTGTGACCCAATTCCAAATTTGGGACATGACAGGAGTGGAGTTGAGCAGATGGAGCACAACAATTACAGGTAAAGTAATGGAGCACAACCACTTGGCATTTCAATAAATTATTTTAAATAACCATGGGTGTCAATTGGATTGAAACATGCGCCTAAGTTAACTGAGTAAATCTAAATGCTTGATTTATGGACCAGACGAAGCATATTCGGGCATCCTTGAAATCTAGCCATCCATTATTAAAAAAATAAAAAATCGCCCACCAAGACTCGACCCCAAATGTTAAAATAAAATGCCTATCGATGTAAGTATAATTGTTTTGAAAATTTAATTTTTTTAAAATTATAATATGTTATTATAAATTTCAAAATAATATATATATTTAAAATATCAGTTATTATACAACTTTTTACTAATTAACCAATTTTACTTGAAAGATTGAAAGGCATATGTACCATGTTTATAACACTAATCAAAAGTATGAATTTATTTAATTTGTATAAAAATAAAAAGTAGTAATTAAATAATAATTTCTATAAATATAAAACCTAGTAATTAAATAATAAAATTTAGATTATAAGATGATTAGATAAGTGTATTGTTTAAATTAATTTTATAGTCTTATAATTACACATAAAAAAATATATATTTAATTTGTTGATGACATCTAATTTATAATTAAATAATAAGATTTAGATGATAGGATGATTAGATAAGTATATTGTCTATATATTTAATTTGTTAATTACATTTAACTTATCTTATGACGTATAAATATAAACCCACCACAAGTTGAATAACTATCCTAATATATAACAACAAAAAACTAAACAGCAATATAAAGCAAATCAAGAAAAATAAGTGATACAACATGTCACAGCAACCGGTCAATATCAGTTGAACTTGACACGAAATTACATTCAACAAACACCCATTTAGTTCAAAATGTCTAGAGCCCCACCACTAAGAAGCCCCAGGTGGGCGTTGTCCCCTTTTAGAGAATTGTCACCGCCATAATCTTTATTCAAGGCCTCTAGAATCCTGCGAAAAGCAGCGACCTCGCAGGGCAGAGTGAGAGGGCCCGCCCACACGAAACCATATTCCTTTTTTGCCTCCTCTAACGAACACCCATAATAGAGGGTGATTAACCGATTCCGTCTTGATCACGAATAGGATGCAGCCCAGCCCGACGTACACTGTGAAATATCCTTCAGGAGCCATGTCGCTGTCGTGCAAAAAACAGTGTAGGTTAATGAGAGGCATCATTGTGTAGGATGTCGTGAGCGATCTGTTCCTGGGCATCGCCAGAGGAAGCCGTCGTCATGTCGTCAGAATCACGATGAGCAGACTGTTTGTTTTCTCTTTGCGGTGCATGGGATTCGAAGTCACAACCTCAATACCAATCCAGAAAAGGCCATACCAGTTCTAAACCTAGGAAAAGCGCAAATCTCAACGATCAACTTCTGTCATAAGCGATATACAAATGCATCTTCGTAGTATGGTTGCTCACAACAATTCAAATGATATGTACAGCCTGGCATAATATACCAACAATAAGGGTAAAATCTAAGTATTGAGCTGCAAAGTATTTAATGCAGCAATTCAATGTTTAGGGTTTGTTAGATCTCCAGATAAATTCAATGGACCTTAAACACTAAGCTGGTGCATTTAATACTCTACAGTTCAATGCTTAGCTTTCGCCACCAACAAGCCCCTGCTTCGAATATCGTACCACCAAAACGAAATGTATCCTCACAGGATATTAAGCGCGGTCTGCTTATTGGATTCAAATCAGATAATGGCAGCGCTACTAGAGACAGGATCGACTATCAAGAAAAGCCTAAGGATCGGCTACAGGCATTGCAATTCACAATGATTATTACTAGAATAATCTACCCTTATGTCAAGAAGAGTCAACTCCATTAAAGCCTATATGTAGCTCTCGTGGGCCATTAGAATAATGAAGAAAATGAAATCTCTCCGTAGGATTCAATAGCAAGATTTGACGTTAACCTAAAAGGAGCTTGTGAAATTACTGGAACTTGTTAACCTCATCTTTCCTCATTTCGAGTATGAAAAGTCAATTCAAACCACACTCGTGGAGCTACTTCAAAAGGAGTGATCACACACCATTGACTTTTAAATTATATGCGATATATTTATGTTCTATATTGTGCTTTTTGCCTGGATAGAAATCATAATTTCTGGCAACTTGATCTCCATATAAAATTGTAATAATTTGATGCATCAACTTACATGCACCTTTGCTTTACTCATGCAATTTCTAGACACAGGATTTACCACAACCATCCTCAACTTACATGCACCTTCGTACTCATGCAATTTCTAGACAGAGGATTTACCACAACCATCCTTAAAGATAAGGTAGTGTTTCATCTATATTCCAAACGCATTTATACATCAATATAGAAGATGGATATAAAATATACACATAATTATACAGAAAGAGACATGACCCTGCATTAATAAATCTCTATTTCAAGTGTTCATGACAGAAAATCTAACCTTCAATCCCTTGAAAAATCAAACCCATTCACCTTTCAAAACACTTGTATTTCTTTCATATGTAAATAGTTATATGCAATGCAACAAGTTATGTCATAAATTATCTTTTATAAGCTATATATATGCCCATAACTACCCATAGAGCAGTCGAACAATCTTCTCATGGCCGACATTTGATTCCGTTTATGACAAAGTATGCCATGATGGAATTTAACACCCATAATCATATCCCTATTGCATGTGAACATTTCCCATCAGAATATTATCATAATCCTCCATTGATTATCTACGCTAAAATGTTTCCAACTATAGTTTGGGAAGGAGAATTTTTTGGGGCTTTTGGGCCAAATAAGAAGTCTGATGGGACTTGAAATTTTTATGGTTTATGACCTCAAGAAATAAAATAATACATGAATCAAGAAATATGTGGGTAGACCAATAGAGTCAAGAAATATGTAGGTTGGATTTACATGTGCAGAGCAAAAGATGTCACTGGTATGTTGAGAGTGGTTTCCCAAACACATGCCAATAAATAAAGACAATTTCTTGAAATTTAAGGAAGAAAAGGGAGGGAGTGATTGTTTTGGAGATGATGGGTCTGATAGAATTCTTGGAAAGGGCATGGTAACTCTTGGGGATAAAGAAACCAAATCTGAAAATGTCTTACTTGTTGAAAATATGAAGCACAATCTTCTTAATGTAAGTCAAATATGTGATAAAGGACATATTCTTACATTTGAATCCAAGGAATGTAAAATAAGGAAAAAGGACAAGTTGGTAGATTGGTAGCAATGACATCTAGAACCCCACACAATGTATATATATTATATAAAAGAGAAGAAGAAAAATATTGCATGGGACAAATAGATGAAAAATGGCTTTGGCACAGAAGAATGGGACACATAAACTGTGGTAATTTAGTCAGAATCAACAAAATACAAGCAGTAAGAGACATTCCAAAAATCACAAACCCTTGAATTTTGTTTGCAAGCACTTCTTATATGGAAAGAAAACGAGAGTAAGATTTAAGACAAAAGAATATTCTACAACAAAACTGTTGGATCTAGTACACACTGATCTCTGCATCCGAATGAGAACAAAAGGTCTAAATGGTGAGGCATATTTCATTCTCTTCATTGATGATTATACTAGAATGGCATGGGTCTTTTTCCTTAAGAAAAAATCATACATTTGAATGTTTCAAAATTTCTAAGGAATTAATTGAGAATGAGACTGAATTAAAGATCATCTGATTAAGATAGGACAAGGGGGTGACTATACCTCAAATGAATTTGAGGATTTATGTGATAAACATGGAATCAAAAGACATTGTCCAGCTGCCAAGAATCCATAGAAAAATGGAGTAGTAGAAAGAAAAAATAGAAATGTGCAGGAAATGGATAGAACAATTTTAAATGATACAATATTGTCCGATATTTTTTGGACTCGAGCTATTCATACTACTATTGACATTTTTAATGGAGAAAAAATTAGAATAGACATCAACATGAATCCCTACTATGAAATCTGGAAAGGTAGGCCAGCAATAGCTAATCATTTCAATGTATTTGGAAGCAAGTGCTATATCAAGAGAAATGATGAAAACCTAGGAAAATTTGATTCCATATCTGATGAAGGAATATTTCTTGGATATGCAACCCGAAGCAAGGCATATAAATTTTATACCCTGAGACTAAAGAAGATGGTGGAAAATCCAGATGTGAGGTTAGATGAAACATTCACACATAGACGACTAAAGGATTTTGATGATCAATCGGCATTTGAACACTCATAAAAAAACCCACTAGAAGAAGAGGAGTCAACAAAACGACAAGAAGAAACACATCAAGAAGAATCAAAAGAAGAAAGAAGACTAGACACAAAGAATCCCTCCTGATATGTTCAAAAGAATCATTCTAAAGATTTGATTATTGGTGATAAAAATGCTCGGGTAGAAACAAGAAGGAAGTAATTAAAAAATACCCTTGAAGAAGTACACTTCTTCTTACTATAAAAGATATAACCAAACAATTTTGTTGAAGCAAAGATTGATAAATGTTGGATTGAAGCTATGGAGGAAGATCTAAATCAGATTTAAAAAAAAATCAAAATTGGCAATTGGTTCCAAGACCCAAAGATAAAAATGTTATTAGTACCAAATGGGTTCTTAGGAAAAAAAATAATTGAGGATGGATGGATAGTTAGAAATAAAGAAAGGTTAGTATGAAAGGGATATGCGTAGGTTGAAGGGACAGATTTTGAAGAAACGTTTTCTCTTGTAGCATGAATAGAAGCCATCTGAATGTTTTTTGGCCTATGTTTGATCTATAAATCTAATTGTATATCAAATGGATGTAAAATCACCATTTCTAAATGGATAACTCGGAGAATAAGTGTATATAGAACAACCATAAGGTTTCTCTCTTTCAGATAACAAGGACTATGTATGCAAATTGAAGAAAGCTCTGTATGGGTTAAAGCAAGCTCCTAGAGCTTGGTATGGAAGACTAGACAAGTACCCCCAACAACAAGGTTTCATAAAAGGCAATGTTGACAGTAACATATATATAAAATTCGAGCATGGAGATATAATTGTTGTTGAGTTATATGTAGATGATATCATATTTGGAATTAGTGATAATAGTTTAAGTCATTTTTTTGCTAAGAACATGTAGAAGGAATTTGAATTGTTGATGCTCGGAGAATTCTCTTTCCTTCTAGGACTCCAAATATCTCAACTTGAAAATGGTATCTTTATATCTCAAACTATGTAAGTAAAAGAGATGGTGAAAACATTTAATATGGAAGATTGCAAGCCCGTATGTAACCCTATGTAACATCCCTCTTCTTCATACCTTATTATATGAAAATGCAAATTGTAACTGTGTATGTGGCCCTAGTGAGAAGCTCAAGGCCATGGCCCCACCAGTGGACGTTGAAAGTTTTGTTATTTTATTTTCTAGTTTATAATTGCTATGGTAGACTTAGGAGTCTAAGGACACAACCCAACTTAAATGATGGAAGCATGAAGATGGATAATGTGTGGGAAGCCATGAGAATTTGTTGGTGAGGGAGAAAATTCATCTTAGTGACTCGCACACTAGAAGAGGGATACTTACTCATCTAAAAGTCTAAAGCTATAGGTTACTATTCTAGGTTGAACAAAGTAATGACTAGACTAAAATACTATCAAGATATTATAGTCTCGTGTAATAAGAACCTCGTTATCCTTACAACTTGAATAGGATTTAAGAAGGCTATCCTAACTATTGTGTTAAGGATTGGCTATGATGTTTATACCTAAAATAAGGTAAAATGAAAGAACTGAAGTTCAAAAAGAACTACTAACCTCGATTAATACTACTATTTGATATTAATATCTTCCTCTATATGGCATGGAGAGATAAGCCAATAAATACTACATATAAGGAAATACTATAACAAATGGAAAATGTTAATAGTCATCTATCTTAGCAAGTGTAAAAAGCAACAAATAAGTGAAATATATATATATATATATATATATAATAACAAAGTGGCAAAGTGCTATTAAGAATATTGTTATTATCCTAAAGAAGCTAGAGCTAATCCTAAACCGTTATTAATACCTATACTTTTGGATAATACCTTTATATAAGAAAAGACAAAGAGTATGCTTATCTTTTGAGAGTGAATACTCACACTTTAACTACCATCTACATATAAGGAAATACTATAAAAAAAATGGAAAATGTTAAGTCATCTATCTTAACAAGTGTAAAAAGCGACAAAGAAGTGAAATATATATATATATTAATGTAATAACAAAGTGACAAATTTCTATTAGGAACATTGTTATTATCCTAAAGAAGCTAGAGCTAATCCTAAGCAATTATTAATACCTATACTTTTATTAATACCTTTATATAAGAAAAGACAAAGAATATGCTTATATTTTGAGAGTGAATACTCAAATTTCAACTACAATATAATAGGTATGTATTCATATATTAGCTTACTTGGGTATGCTTGACTTTAAGTGATGTAACTACCTATAAATTATAGATATAATAATAGATAAATAAAAGGATGTACGTATATTGATATATATTGATATATATGGGTAGAGATGACAAGAGTCTTAGTCATACCTATCTACGACGAGTTAAGTGGGTGATTAACATATAATATATACGAATATAAATGCGAAGGAAAGATAGTGCTGGTTGAACGCTATGATCAATGAATGGATATGTTAACACGTGTTTAAGCACACAATCTCTTTTTCCTGGGAGTACTTTGAGGGACGTGTCTCCTTATGGGAGCCATGGAGTGCACTAAGGCTCCACCGACCTCATGAAACTGGGAGTTGTAACTCGTTTAGCGCCATCTATCTACTTGAAGAGACATGGAGTGCACTTAAGGGAGCGTGTATGCTTGGTCAGGGGGATGGGCATTGCGACAAGGTTTACAATTCTTCATTTGCGTATTGAATTATTACTCTGACGATAGGGTTTATGGTGGCTCCGTTTTGTTTTATTCTGTGAATTTTTCCTTTCGTCTGCTAAAGGGATCATGGCATCCCCTCCATGGTTTTGCTTACTGATTTCAGTTAGGTAGCTGGGAGAGGACGGCTCAAGGAGAACCCGATCCCTCGGATTCTCTTTATGCATGAAGTTATTTTCTGTATGTGCGTTCTTCTCTATGATCTGTAGATCATTATTTAATTATTATTCTCGAAACGTTGGATGGATCCTTATCCTGTGATCATAGTTTCGGTTGTATGCTATAGAATCTACGTGGGTTAAAGTGTTTAGGGTATTTTTCTTTATTACTTCCAAACTCGGTTAATGAGTTCATGTCATATAGTATACCCTGCTACAGGGTTTACAACCTCTCCATTTTGGAGTTCTGCATTACTCGACCGATTGGAAATCTACCTTGGTTGCTGCTAAAAATGGGGCAGGACGGCTTCTCTCTATAGAGAGCTCGATCCAAAACTTAGTTTCGTATACTCTGAGTAATGGAGATTCGCTTGACACGATTTCCCTATGCCTTCTTTAATTTTGATTGTTTACATTTCGAATAGATAGTAGTTCTGCAAGAACTGTTTTAAATTATCTGGCTATTTGCGGACGACTGCGATTTGAAGTCCAGATCCGTTTTGAATGATGATTATAGTCTTCAAACCTCTGTTGTTATAACTATTATTTCGCTAGGTTAATTCTCTGTTGGCAATAGCTCTGCCTGGAACCGAATGTAAACCCAGATCCGTTTTGAACGTGATGATATTGTAGATATTTACTTCTGTTGGCAATAGCTCTTCCCATAAAACGAATACAGTATCAAATCCATTTTTGTTGATTACAATGTAGTTCTTGATCACTGTTGACAGTGTCTCTGCCCTTAAACCGAATGCAATGAACAGATATCGGTTTATCCTTACCCTATAGTTTTCATTTGTTGTTGGTTGAAATCGTATTCCCATTTGGTGGGCTAATTTCCTGGCTTGAATATATGTTGCATTTTTTTGGTATTGTATTCGCCTGTTGAAATCGTTTAGGGTTTGAGATAATGAATTCTGGAATCATACTCCAGGGGTAGTCGCCATAGTCATTGTTGGGTTATATTTATATCGTCTCAAGATTTATATACTTATATGCTGGTTGTGGATTTGAAGATGCCAGAGTTATCGTGCTACTGCATCCATGAGTTCCTAGAATATTAAATACGGTATAGTTATGAGCGGTTCAATCCTTGGAGGATCTGTGTCTTCCTTACTCTTCTGTGTTTTTACATATTTATGGAAGATCTTTGGTAAAGCGTGAAAACGGTCCATAGAGAGTGGGAAAAATGTATATATGTTTACATTATAATTTGTATAGATGTTGGGAGGCCTCCCTTATATTTCCTTATGAGAGAGTCGAATTAATGTGCCAGGTAAAATGGTTGTATTAATTGTAGATATTTGGGCTTGTCACAAATCCTTGTGTTATTGTGAGATGACCTTATAGTGGGATCTGACGAGCAAAGTATGTCGACATTTCCAGTTGTTTGGAAAAACGCACTCCATGCGAATAGCTTGAGAAGGTGAAAAACAACGATTTTGTTGCAATTGTAAACTCCATGTTTATAAATATATGATGCAACAGACCTTGTGGATGTAGCTCTCTACATGTGTATTTTTCCAGTATAATTATGTTGGGTATTTTGTGTAAGAATATACTTTTGCTGAAGTAATTAAATATAAGAGTTGTTAATATTCGAGTATATAAACAAATATACCGTTGGATTTCATTTTGGAAGTTATCATCGTAAAAGGGTTTTACAATAAAAAGATTTATATATAAGATTTGTGAAGTCTCTTATGCAATGGAAACTTCATGGTAGGAAATGCTTTCTTTATTATCAAAATATGATGGGTAAAAGTAGATATTCCTAGAGAGTCAAAGATAGTTGTTTAGAGTGCAACTAATAGATGTACCCCATTTTAGGGAGGTATCTATGCTAATCGATTGGAATAATTTAAGTGGAAGTCAAAATTATTTCCTTATGAATATTGTTAATAAAGTAATGTGTGAAAAGAATTTGGCATTTCATTCAAAATACTAACTCAAATATTTTTGGGTCTGTTATACCCTATGATTACTGGTTGCAAATTGAGTAAGGAAGATGAAGCAAAGGAAGTAGTTCACAAAAAATTTACAGATCAATGATTGGAAGTTTGTTATATGTAACAGCTTCAAGACCAAACATAATGCAAGTTGTAGGAATGGTTGTGAGGTTTCAAGCAACACCTAAGGAAACACATGTTCAAGCTATGAAAATAATCTTCAAATAGCTTAAAGGAACTTTGGATTTTGGTTTATGGTATCCACGAAGTAATGAATTGACCTCGGTGGCATATACAGATGCATAATAGCAAGGAAGTATCGATGACATAAGATGTACAAGTGGAGCATAATTTTTTTTATGAAATTGTTTAGTGTACCGGTTTAACAGGAAACAATCCGATGTATCACTATCTACAACAGAAGCAGACTACATTGCAGCAACAACCTATTGTGCACAAGTTCTATGGATTAAACAAGCATTTGAGGATGTTCAAGTGGAATTTGATCATCATATATTGATTCTATGTGACAACGCAAGCACAATTAGCATATCCAAGAATCCTGTAATGCACTCCAAAAGTAAGCACATTCCAATAAAATACCATTTTGTGAGAGAACAAGTCACTGAAAATATTACCGAACTAGATTATGCGGACACCAAGGAACAGATTGGAGATATATTTACAAAGCCGCTTCCAAGAGATAATTTTGAATATATTAGACATAAACTAGACATTATTCATCTTGGGAACTTGACACAGTAGAATAAAGAAATGAAAGCATAAAGCTAGGGGGAGCATCCATTTGCCATTGATGTCAAAGGGGGAGATATACTAAGTAAAAGGTTTTGCTCAGAAATATTAATCGTTGTTTGCACATGAATACTCAAAGGATAAATTAGCATGAATATAGGAGCATGTTGCTCATAAAAGAATAGATCACATTCAGAGGGAGCCTAGTTTCTTGCTTATTGCTGACATCCATGCAAAATGGGGAGATTGTTAAACTTTGGTGTTGTAAGTGATGTGAAATAAGTTGTAAGAAGTTGTTGGACTTCGTGATGACATTGAAATCTAAATGCTAGTTTTAATAAATATATAAAAATATATACGCAATTCAAAGGAATCCTTAAAACCAAGCCACATACCAAGGTTGTCTGCACATGCAACTCCAATCCCACCTAGTCATGGTACTCCAGTGTGCTAGTCCCACCAAGCCAAGGAACTAGTGTGAACAAAACACATGAATTCATGGTACTTCATCATTTCAAGATAAGACAAGTGGAAGATGCTTGGGTAAGCTTGTCCGTAAAGAAAGGAAGAAGGGGTGTTACAATATTAGGAAATCCCCAACTTGTTGACACATCAATTGAGAAAGTTGAGTATACTAATAAGATTGAAGTTGATGAATGAGGAGAAAGCATGGAAGAACATATGGAGTAATATTCTAAATGTGCAAGCTACGGTTTAGATGAAATGCTTAGTGAAATTAGAGGCAATATGATTTGAAGAAGTGCGTGAGGTTGTAAGACATGCAGAAAACAAGGAGCAAGATTGCATATATAAGGATATTTTTTGAGAAATCCACAAGGAGCATGTGGACAAGTATATGTGTAGAATTAGTACAGTGAACATAACTATACCAGTAAGCAGAATTGAACCCGAGAACATGTCAAAGTGCGTGCATCAGGAAAGTAGAGTGTAGAACATTGTGTGTGCAGATATGAAGTCAATGTGACAAAGGTACAACAACATTTATATCTTAGGTTGGTTGGATAGGGAAAGGAAATAAGATTTCAATATCCACTTAGGTTGGTGCCTAAACACTGCAATTTAGTGCTTCTGCAAAGCATGGGTGTCCTCACAAGTTGTAGCATGAATCAAGATGTTGGTGCTTGCGCGGATGATTAGTGTCACCCATCTATCTATGTAATTTCATTATATATATATATATATAATTTTCTTCAAGAATTCTTCCCACAATTGGTTTTTCTTGATGCGTTTTTAAATAGAAATTGGTGCATGTTTTAAAAGTGAAAAATTGCTTAATATATGCATGACACTGATTCAGCCCCTCCCCCTCATTATACTTAATAATTCCAACATATATATTCTTAGTGTCTTCACCAATTTATCTGTGGTGCCTTTTATGTAAGGGAGAAAATCCTTGTTGTTGTTGTTGTCATCACTATTTTCTTTTTTACTCTTTATTATTGTGTTTATGGTCACCACTACTTTTTTTAATTGCCTATTATTGTATTCATTTTCTTCAAAGACTAATGATATATGCTAAATTTATTGGTCTACGTGTTCCTTGTTCGAGATTATGAGGGCCCTGGTGGCAAGGGTATTGACTACACACATTTTTTGTCAAGGGAAATAGTGAGAATTAGTGTGTAGACACCTTTATGTGTGGATCTTTTTTTTGTGCACTTAGTTCAAGCTATTGAACCATCGTCATTATTTGATACTAGGATGTCAATAAATGGAAGAATTTGTTTCTCCTGAATCTCCATTATGAACTTGATGCTACTATTTTTCTTATTGAGATATTCAAAAAATCTATCCAAGTTGTCTCTGCCATGTGTGTAGACTACATATGTGTCATCGATGTAGCATTTCCATCTTTTTGGTTTAAGGGGGGTTGAACCAATGGATTTATCCTCCAAGTTATCCATGTATATACTTTCAATGATTGAGGAGAGGGGTGATCCCATTTCTAATCCTTCTACCTACTAATAGAATTGATTCTGGAAGGTGAAGAAAGTTGGATGTAGGTAAACTTCCACTAGTTTAGCGGTGTCTTCATTAGTGAGGTCTCTTATGGTTTTTATGGCATATGAGATGGGTATTTCTATGTATAGGGACACTACATAAAATCTCACAAGGATATCATTATTATCAAGTCTTTCATTAATGATCTCTTGGACCCAACCAGGGTATTTTTTAAGGACTCTAATAGTATACTTAAGTATAGTATTCTAGGCAATTATTTTGGATTGGAGAAATCATATATAGAGATAGGTAGATCAAAATAAGCTATCGTTTGGTCCAGCTTAAGTATAGCCCATGAAAATATATACGAAAAATGAGCTCAAAAATCGATTTGGTGAGTGAAAAATATGTAGATCACACTAGCCAATGTTATTCCACTTATTTTTTGATGGGAAGACACTTTTTAATCTCAGGATACTATGAAAACTTCCATTATAATTTATCAATGCATGAATACTTACCAATATGGCTCTCACTCATATGGTGGCTTGAACATATGTGTAAGTTTTTAAGGAGAACTGCAATTTTTGTAACATAAAACCATATATAGTAATAGGAAAACATATACAAAAAATACTAAATAAGAGATAAATCTTAATAAATGATCACATAACAAGCTCTCTTTTGGTGGTAGTTTGGTACCTCACTCTAACTATCGCAATACATAGAAATTCACCATACTCTCGGAATATTCTTGGAAAACAACAATGAAACTTTTCATCACCATGACAAATAGAATCAATGTTAAGATGAGGGCCCACCAACACCTCGATGCTCATTTAGCTCTCCATGCTATTACAAGATCCCACCAACACCTCATTTATGCACACACCTTACCAAATATCATTTTAAGAGAGTAATACAAATGCATATAGGTATGTTTTTAATGACTCACAAGTGTGGGATAATCTTACGAAGAAACTAAAATCTTTCCTTATGTATCTTAATTCATCCCAAGATATCCCTGCAAATTAAATTTATGAAGAGACAGTAACACACAATATCATCAATTCTAACATATCATCATATACATCTTTCTAAGTGGCATCTAGAAAAATAGAGTTAAGCATTTCATACCTTCTCTCATGCTTCACATATCCATTTTTCCAACTCTGTAAGTTCATGTTTAATGTATTTCCCATTACTAAAAGAACAACATTCATGCTACAATAGTAGGCTAACCAACCACAAAATACAATGTAAACCATACAAAAATCATTTGAGAACCATCAAATTCAATAAACAAAACAAGAAACATGTGAAAATACCTGACAACACCCAAAGAAAAAGAAGCAACCAAGATTGTGGGATTCCAAGTTGCTCCACCCATGGCCTGTCCCAAAAAGGAGAACACAAACAAAAGTAAAAACAAAATGGCATTGGAAGTAACATCATACCCCCCTCCACTCCCAAATTTGTGGCTATGAATGAAGTCCCAGCCCCCACATGCATCATGCCCCAAACACCCATAGAAACATTATTGTTGCATCACCAATCATGAGGTTCACAATGGCCGTGTTTATGTGGGAAACTTTGGATCTAATGTGATGGGATTAAGAACTCTCCTAGATGCAAATGGGTCACTATAAGACCTCATAGTAAATATCAATTGCCTTTCTCATGTGGACATCAAACAACTAGCAAAACAAGAGTCAACCCATAACATCTAGATGAATGTAACTCCAACTTCGATTTCCATGATCTATAAAAGGAGAAAGAGCCCCTAGCAACTGTCATTTCTGGAAATTAGGGTCGAATGGGAGTTTCCTAGTGATTTTCATGGGAGAACAGAGGTTTAAATCGATTTTTAGAGGGAAAAAATTGTTTTATCTTTCCTCCCTTTTTTAAATTTGATGGGGATAACATTTTATTCATTAAAAATAAATAAATAAAATGTGTGCTAATAATACCTAATGGCTATTTAATAAAATTTATCCCATTAAAAATTGAAAACCCCTAAATTTAGCCCATGGGATAAGATTAGCCCCTAAAATTTTCCAATGGGCTCTATTAATTTTGAAATCATTAATGTGTAACATCCTCTTTTGTACCCTTTTTATTTGTAAATTTGAATCTAAATTGTAATTGTAATTGCTTCTGGTGAGGAGCTCAAGACAAAGGCCCCACAAGAAGACCATGTAAGCTATGTGGTAAATACCTAAGATGTAAGTTGTAAACTTGAGTGATTGAGGGCGGCAACACAACTAAACAAAGGAAACCAAATATACTAGGGGATGTAATGGCGGTTAGGCCATGAATGGATGACGAGTGTCATCATAGTTCTGTGAGAAATTAAGTGAGCAATGAAGGTCACTTAAGTTATTGAGTTATCATTTTGAAAACAAACCCTATAACCTAACTAATAGAACTAGATTAATAATTGCTAAGGGAAAATACCTTAAACTAAGGAATCTTTCTAAATATGATTGGTATCCTAGTCTCGGAAAGGGGACGTTAGGAATTATAAAAGGACCTTCTTTAGATAGAAACTATTAAATTGTTCTATTTTTTCTACTTAGAAAGAGAGAGGATAATCTCATGAAGATTAGATTACTTTCGTTGTATTACACAACACCCACCGTATACATGAATAGGGTGTTATTAGTAATATGGATCTCATTGTTGTGATAATAGGAATTACTAACTATTTTGAGACAAACAAATGTTGGAGTCGAACCCTCGCAGTATTTTTAAGAGTTGTCACAAAACATAGTTCCTTTAACTATACACATGAAATATATCTCTCTCTGTATATAGATATTCATTTAAACGTAGTGGAAGCCCACTCCTCTTGAGAGTCCAGCACTACTTATCTTTAAGAAGGAAATTAAGAACTCAAACTCAACTACTTAATAAAGATCGGTTAGGACTTTTTAGGATCTTGTTTAACTATGATAGTGAAGATGACGCATTTATTTCCTTAAGAGGGAGAGTTCTGTTGAGAAGAGGAGACTGCGAGCTCCAATAAAGGGGGGTTGCACTTGGATCGGCAGGATATTCTGGTGAGTTAGCACCTAGGGTAAGGGGAGCACGTTTTATTTTAAAAATTGCCATATGTCGCCTATGGATGATCTTTTGGTTACACGTTTATGTGAGTAGGTGAGAAACTACACCCGTTTTCCATCTCGACCACGTGCTTAAAGACAGAAAAGGAGTAGGAAGGATACACACACCCCTGGTCGCAGCTTTGGTGAGGAAGAGCTCTGTCGAAAAAAATATAAGGGGGAAGGTTAGACGGGTAGCAGGCGCAGCCAGTGGAGGGCAGATTGAGGAACCGACAGTAGAGAAGCCTGCGAATTAGCGAAATCCCTCGTAAAATCTATCTTGGGTTCTTTTCTTACATCTCTGTAAAAGGAAAACATTGCCAGCGTGAGAAATGAACTCGGTTGAGTATTTTATTTATTTAGATCGGCTCTCTAATATTTGAAAATCTGCAAAATCTTAGTTCAGAGCTGAATACATCTTTGCCACTATGGATAGCGATAAAAATAAAGTTAGGTTAAGTACCTTCCATTTTAGATCTTTGGGACACTGAAGATATTGTTTGAATGATACACGTGCATGTGCTTGGACTATCAATGGGTTTTTATTTTGTTTTATTATTTTCTATGCCGAATTTGGAATGGAACTGGTCAATGGAGCGATCCCATTGTTGTTTGTGTTGATTGCATTAATGGGCGGGATTATGGTTGTTGTTAGTCATCTCTGTTGCTGAGATAAAGGGA
Source organism: Larix kaempferi (assembly GCA_027924585.1). Taxonomy (NCBI): domain Eukaryota; kingdom Viridiplantae; phylum Streptophyta; class Pinopsida; order Pinales; family Pinaceae; genus Larix; species Larix kaempferi. Next base: position 18,096,214 of record BSBM01000348.1, on the reverse strand, counting down.
ATACATGGATCGCAGAGCTGGAGCAATTTGAGATCTTCTTTGCATTATTGTTTCTGTGATTGATAAACAAATGAGTGTTTCTTTGTGATCCCCGTGGTATACATGTTTGGGGTATTTCCTGTTATTATAGATTTGCTTGATCTGCATTGTAAACGTTTCAACACTGCTGGGTTTTTAGGTAGAGTCGAGTGTTCTTTTGCTTAGTAATATTTTAGAAGCAGTGGACTCTTACTAAAATCGTAATTGTTGTAATATGTTACTGCGTGGCTGAAATCGAAAACTGCATTGAAAGGACTTCGATGAATGCTTGTTCAGATTCATCTTTTACTGTAGCGTAGTTTTGTTTCACCACATGAGATCTGCTCACTGTAAAGGTTCGTTCTCCTATGTCACCTGGCAATGGCGTTGATTTTTCAGATTAGACAACCTCTGCTAAATAGATCGCCATCCCTTTATTCATGCTCCGTCTGCTCCGTTATTTTCGCAGTCATAACTCTTTCTCTTATTTAAAACTGGTTTGATTCTCCCCTAAATGGACATGTAGTTGTTGTTGGGTCTTTTGTTGTATTAAAAGTTGTCCCACTCCATTACAAAGGCCGCAGCCCATGAAGACTTTTCCGTCTCAAAAGTGTGAGTCTAGCTTCCGATTTTTCAAACCTGGGTGTTTTGGTAGTTTCGTATTCTTGCAAACCGAGCCTTGTTTTGGTGGTAGTGCAGTGAGTTAAAAGTCTGTTCATTAACTGTTGTTTTCCATTTACCTTTTCCCAACGTCTGCAACTTATTCTTGCTCGGCAATCTCCGGTAGATTAAAAATTTGTTCTTTGACTGATTAACTGCCATTTACCAATGTCAGCGTCGGGTTGGCTGCCAGTTTGCTACCAGTGTCTATATCTACAATGTATTTCCTGCCCGGCGATCTCCAATTCCAATGGAGGATTAACCAAGTGCATTGATCTTTGATCGATCCGTCGTTGTGTCTTTTGTTCCGTAAATAATAGTTAAAACAAAAAAAAAGATTATGTTACGTGTCTACATTTTAGATTTAGAACTGTGATAACATGGTCAATATAAATAGATCTTGAATATAATATGAATCGTATTTATGTGTTGGAAAATCTTATGATTATTATAACTAATAATTTTCCTGTAAATTTACTTGGGGTTGTGTAATTTTGTATGTATTATACGGATTACATGTAATGGCATTAGCATAGTATCATGTTTCATATTTTATGTTATATTAAATTACATGTAAAAATATTAGTTAACATCAAGTTACATATATTAGGATTATAGTAAAGTACATGAAGTAGCTACTAGTTAATATCATGCTATGTACCTTATGGTTACGAAAAGTGAGTTGAAAGTGATCTAATTTATAAATGGTATAATACTTGTGGTTACATAAAGTGAGAATGTTTCAAACTTTTATATGCTTAAATGGTTCTAAATCAATGTTAAACCCTTCAGCTATGTTATATACATATATATGGTATGTAAAAATCAATGTTAACTCTTAGTTATGTCATATACATAGGTGGTATGTAAATCTTTAGAAGCGACAAATTATATATTAAAGTATAATGGAGTTCATAGAAATGTTATCACACATGTGTACATATGGGATTTAAGTTTCGCCTTGTTTTGTATGGTAGATGGGTAGCAATTTTGTCTCAAGTATGGTACAAATATTTAGTTTAATAAAGTAAGTAGGAAGGTGTGTTTTGCTTTACTTACTTTGTTATAATGAAATTAGGAGTAGGAGGTAATTGAGTTTTGACTCTCCTAAAGTTAAGACCTAAATTATAAAATTTCATAATTGTCAAATAGCATGGTATTAAGTAAGTGGCATGACAATATACATAAACTTAGGAAACCTCTATATTGTCCAAGTTAGACCTTGGAAAGTTTTTGAATATGCTCTTTCTATAAGAGAGACCCAAGCAAGGGAAAAGCCATTATTATATGGCAGTTTGTACTCATTGAATTTGATGAATAATAAGATATGACTCTCTTTGGTGGACGTAGATCCTTCTGGGTAAACCACGTGAAATATCGTCTCTCTTGTATGATCATGATGGTTGGTTGTGTCAAGTGATTCTTTGTAAAATGTTGGTTATGTTAATTGCCATGTAAATGTACTGTTGTTATTGTTTTGTTCCTTATATTATGTTTAACCTTGCCTGAAGGAATTATGGTAAGTAGTAGATTTGTAGTCTCATGTGTACGACTAAGGAGGGTCTCCTTCATTGAGTAATTATGATAACTTGGTGGTTTATATGTTGCTCCTCATGCTTCATGTATTAATATATATTAGGAGTGTTAATTGATTATCAATATGTATTTTGGTATAGAATGTTTCATAGAAAAGAAAAATTGAGGATGTGTGAATGAATGTCTCCATCTAATTAATAGCTATTTACTCATGAAAATATGTCAGTGAATTTTAAATTCACTACTTTAGTAATTACCAGATTTAGGTATGTTACATAGTGAGATAATATTAATGGCTAATTATGGCTTGTGATGAGCTCTAGGATGTGCTCCTCAATGAATTATTGTGTGAAGCTTAGAGTAAATGTCTGTTAAGTTTACCATACATAAGTCACATTGGTCTAAATGAATATCACTTGGATACCATAGTTTTGTGAAGATGGCCATTATTGGAGGATTGAAGATGGCGATTATTGGAGGATAATATTACCATCTATTTTTGTCAATTTGAAGAAAGAACAAATGACTATGAGGTGGTATGAAATTTAAGTCTACAAACTATTAATAGTTGTATTCCATTATGGGAATTTTTTATTCTCAAACTCTCAATAGCTATATTCCATTCATGACTTTCACGTGTTTCTTTTAAAGTGCAATATTACCTAATTGCCTTATAAGACATCTTTATTTCAATAGACCACATATACATGTTTGTTATGGATTTGATTAGCTTGTAATATTCTTAGTCGTGTCTCAAATTTAGGACAATTTAGGATAGAAATTAAATATGTTAAAGTGCTTACAACTATTAAGGAATAGATAAGCAATACTAATTTGATTGGGATTGATTAGTAATTAATATTCAATGTTAAAAAATTTTAATTAATATTCAATCAATTGAGCATTCACATAGATGGAATCAACATGCGATTTAATGGCATCACCTATCAGTTTACATAAAGCTATCCGTGTATGAGGAGGAACATCATTATGCATACATTTATTTCCATGCAATCCCTCTACAAGGAGGAGGATCATTATGCATACAATTATTTCCATGTATTAGGTACAAAGTGCGCTATCCCTCTACAAGGAGGAGGATCATTATGCATACAATTATTTCCATGTATTAGGTACAAAGTGGGCTAGCCGATAGGCTCATGCTCCCAATTAAAAAAAATTCTTCGTCATTCTAACAATTAAATAAATGCTTCTAAATCCTTATCAGTGCACTTTTAATCCTCCTTTAAATGTTTGGCCACGTTTCATTTTAATTTACCATCCATCTATACCCACTTCCAATTCCGTTTTCCTTCTCTTTGTTGGGCATATATAACACTCCATTTTCAGCATTGTCAACTAGCTATTGATCCACCAAGAGGGAATCAGAATGAGATCATGCAATAAATGAACAATCTCTTAAATTTCGCCTCCCCAAATTGCATTTATATCAATCATTAATCTCCTAAATTGCACCTCCCCAAATTGCATTTATATAAATTGTTTTAAAGTTGATGGCTAATTATGGCTAGCAATGGGATGTGCTCCTCAATGAATTCTTGTGCGAAGCTTCGAAAAAATGTTTGTCAGTTTTACCATAAAGAACTGACAATGGTTGAAATAAATCTCCCTTGGATACCACAGTTGCGTGAAGCTAGCGATTGATGGAGGATAATATTACCTTGGTTATAGTGGATTTGAAGAAAGAACATGTGACTATTTTTCTTTTGCTTAAGCTTCATTCATTATTTTGTATTTTATTGTATGATATTTTTTAACAAAGCGTGGTGTGAAATTTAAGTGTACAATCTGTTAATAGTTGTATTCCATTCTGGGAAATTTTTGTGCACAAACTGTTAACAACTGTATTCCGTTCGTGATTTGCAGTTTTTAATTTTAGAGAGCAATATTGACGATAGGGAATACGTCATGGGAGTGATTATTAAGGAATAGATGATTACAAAGATTAAAAAAATCATCTTTGAGTCTTGCATTTTCTAAGTAGTTGTATTCCATTCTGGTTTAGTTTATTATGATTAGAAACAACGATTTTTAAACATTGCGTGGAATCGAATTCCAAGCCCAATCCATGAATGTTAAGTAACAATTTTTTTGTGTGTCCCGAAATATAATTGTATCATAAGCTATGAAATTTTGTCTGTTAATACAGGTCATGAATCTCACAATTCAGCGATTCAAACTCTGTTTGTTAGTATAGATGATCGATCTCATATTTCAATGTTTCTTCAATGATGTTGCTCAGAGATTCGAGTGACCGATTATGACTAGATTGCAAAATGAGGCTGCCATATGATCATTAATCACTTTGTACAAAATTCTATCGTTTTCTGACACATGACTATATGATCATTAATCATGTGTGATTTAAAAAATATATATATATATTATTTTTATATGGGTGGTTTTAACTATATATAAAATCAAATAAAGTGTGTGAAATGTGTATCCATGGTTGATATACATCAATCATTGACCTATATAAGCCATATTAATGAATTAATATGGTTTGCTAGTTGATCGTTGGCGTGTGAGGACATTATTATTATAATAACTGTTAATATAAAAAATTATTATTATTATTTACAAAAGAAAATATCACTAAAGAAAATATTAGCTTTAATTATTAAATAATAGTAAATAAAATGGTTAAAAATAATAAAAATAAAAATAATAATGGTTAACCTAGGTTGATCATGTTTGGTTTACCACAGTTGACAACTATTAAGCATGGTTGACTATGGTTGACTATCATTGGTTGACCATTATTAACTATGTTTGACTTTGCTTGACCGGAGTCAACCATGGTCAAAGATGGTCAAGCAATGGTCAATTTTGGTTGACCATGGTCGACCATGGCTAATTCTGGTTAACAATGCTTGACTTTGGTTGTCCATGGTTAAACAAGGTTGACCATGGTTGACTTTCGTTCACCATGGTTGACTATGATCAACCCTAGTTGACCATGGTTGTCAATGGTTGAATTTGCTTGATACTAGATGATTTTGGTCGACCATGGTTGACGATGGTCAAACATGGTTGACCATAGTTGACTTTAGTTAACCATTGTTTAACATGGTTGACCATTGTTGGCTTTGGTTGAACATGGTTGAACATGGTTCACCATAGGTGACTATGGTTGATTATAGTTGAATTTTGTTGACCATGTTTGACTTTGGATGACCATGATTAACCATGACTAAGTTTTTAAATAACTCTTACAAATAATAATTGTTCTGAAATATTTTCAAAAATATTAAATAAAAAATAAATAAAAATGTTTTAGAATATCACAAATCCTGAGATACTCACTAATTTACAAACTTGTGACCAACTTGAAGATTGTTATTTAGAAGCTTATGCTCACTTACACAATGACCCAAAACAATTTGTGCAAAATGCATGTTCTTGAGAGGATACCATGCAGATTGTACACTTGTACACCTTGACTAAGTGCCCCACTAAAACGAACTATTTCAAAATCATATACTTAAGTGTACAATGTTAGAGTAAAGGGAAAAGACCAATTGTTATACTTATATGACGGAAATTATCCAAAGATTTTTCATCTTAGGTTTTTATCGTCTCTTCATGATTATAACATCTTACTTTCCCATGCCTTGTCTATCCATGTGTAGGTTTTCCATCTTTATTGTATTTCGATTATGCAATAAGAGCATCATCATTTTGGATGGTTAGGATTTACGAGTAGCTTAAGATGGGAACCCAAAATTTGGTGAGGTGTAAGTGACCAGGGTTAGGTATATTGTTTTGTTGTTACATGTGAATTATAAATACAAATATTTCACTTCTTACCTCTCCAAATTAGTTGTGTATTTATATGTTATTAATGTGTTTGGTTTAGTGAGTTATGGATGAAATTGTTTTACACTACATTAATTTGAATTTTAACATTTCAAGTTCATTCTACTCTATTATTTCCCTGATGTGTCTCGAGGGAGGGCTTTTTCTTGACATTTGTCCAAGTGTGGAGAAGCATTGTGTCCTGGAGTGTATGGATTAGACTACTCACGGGGATCACCGGGATTTATCCCAAAATTTTTTATACTTTTCTCTCTCTTCTTTAATGCATAAATAGAATATGTTGTGTAATCAAGACATATGTTTAGTTTTCATTACAGTTCAACCCTATTCACCATGGTTTTTCCCGTAAAGAGCACCCTTGAGTACACTATCATAGTTCATGTTCCCATGGCTTGACTTTACCATTTCTAAGACTATGAGAATCCCTGAGTTGCTTGAGAAGCCCTGCTAAAGGTTAGCCAATACCATCCTAAATATTGAGTTAGCCAATGAAGATGGTCACCTCTAAGGATAATGGAAAACCCATCCTCAGGCGACCCTCTCATAACTAAACATAGACATAAGGACTTTTACTTGCTGCAAGTCTCTGGCATAGGTGTTCAGGTTGATCCAGGTGCCTTCTAATTTTGAACAAAAGGTCATTTGAAACACTTTTCCACAGGTTTTCTGGTTTGGCTGTTCCTGTTTAGCAGGCATGGGTTTCTTTCTTTTTGCTGGAAATTAGCTATACCGCTTTTATTTATGTAAAATGGATGAATGTACTTATTATGCAACTATGCTCTGTTTTATTTAGCTCTGCGCTTAGCGATGTTTATGTTTATATGTAGAGTGTTTCCTTTTCGCTTGCTGAAGATGGACATTTTCTATGTTAATTTATTAAAAGACGTGAGGTTTTAAAGATGTGATGTGTGGATTTATATTTCTCAGATTGGCCTATAAACCGCTGCGAAATGCAATCTTATATTTTTATAAAATTACAATTTTTTTAAAGTGGAATAGAATAGACAAAGGCATATGCATGACCTTAATTAATTACATAAAAAACAGATTACACTGAAAATCAAATACGGAACATAAACATAACAACGACTTGGGTGTAATATATTAGGCCCAAAATCAAATTACATACACTGTATATATAAACAAAGCAGCAATATGAAATATAAGACTGCATGTCACAGCGAGCGATCTTCATGGGCAGAAACAAAAATTACAATCAACAAGCACCTCTTTTAGTTCCAAATCTCCAGAGCGCCACCAGTGAGAAGCCCCAGGCGGACGCCGCCTTCTTTCAGAGAATCCTCACCCCCACAATCTTTATTCAAGGCCTCCAGAATCCTGCGAAAAACAGCGACCTCGCGGGGCAGAGTCAGAGGGCCCTCGCAGACGAAACCATATTCCATCTCCGCCTCCTCTAACAGCACCCTGCACAGAGGGTGATTAACCGATTCCGTCTTGATCACGAACTGAGTGCGGCCCGGCCAGACGTACACTGCGAAATATCCTTCGGGAGTCATGTCGCTGTCGTGCCAAAAACGGCGTAGGTTAATGAGAGGCATCATCCTGCACGATGTCGTGAGTGGTCTGGTCCTGGGCATCGCCAAACGAAGGCGTCGCCATGTCGTGAGAAACAGGCTAAGCAGTCTGTTTCTTTTCTCTTGGCCGTACATGGGATTCGAAGTCACAACCTCAATAACTATCCAGAAAACAGAAAAACCATTCCAGTTCTAAACCTAGGAAAAGGGCAGAGCCCAACGGTCAACTTCTGTCATAAGCGATATACACATGCATCTTCGAAAGATGGTTGCTCCTAACAATTCAAATGATATGTACAGCCTGGCTTGGTTATACCATGAACAAACCCCTGCTCGGAATATCGTACCAGTAAAAGGAAATGTATCCTCGCATAAATTGAAGGATACTAAGTGCGGTGCCCTTATTACTCTCGAATCAGATAATGGTACCGGAGCAACAGACAGGATAAGATATTAAGAAAAGCCCACGGATCGGATACAGGCTTGCAATTCACAATGATTATTATTAGAATAATCTACCATATATCAAGAAGAGTCAACTCCATTAAAGCCTATATGTAGCTCTCGTGGGCCATTAGAGTAATGAAGAAAATGAAATCCATCCGTAGGTTTCAATAGCGAGATTTGAAGTTAGGGAGCTTTTCTTTCTCCTAAAAGGAATTTGTGAAATTACTGGCACGTCCAAGCAAAGCCACTGCCAAGATGATATTCCCTTCCCAGTTATAGATCGCCCTTAACAATCAATTCATGGAGATATTCCCCTTCCAAGTTATGGATCGCCCTTAACAATCAATTCATGTGAACGTGGCATTTTACAACTTTAGGGCACCGGTCAACTGTTCAGTGATCCTTCCTTGAAATGTGAAGGTGATGGTGCTAAATTCGTGCATTCATTACCTTTTATAAACTTAACTCAAAACTTGCAATATCTAACCATTTTTGCGAATTGTTCAACTGGGATATTGATTGTTGTTTAAGCGTTCCTCGAAGTTTGTATGGTTGTATGTTATAACAAAACTTCGAGTATTTTGAAATCCAAAAGCCCTTAGTACATTTGCTCACCACTATATCTTCAATTGTAATCTACATTTGGTATTAGATATAAATTGAGATCAAGTTCATATATAAATATATAATATAATGCTAAATGTATAAAAATATATCAAGCTCGTAACCTTTCTAGCACACCCTTCAAGCTAATTGACATCATAAAGATTATAAGTAGGCCATCATATTTCATATATTTCTGGTTGGGTATATGCACATTCGTTATGAGAATAAGAAAAAAAATAAAATTGTAAAGGAGATTATATTAGTTTTTTTGTTTTCTTTATATGGATGAATTATGTACATGGATATGGGTTGGTAAAAAGTTGATAATAAATGTTGGTTTCTGTGTTATAATTTTATATTAATAAAAAGTTAATAATAAATTTTAATTTTGGTGTTTTAATTTTTTTTTATATATATATTGTCTACATTGTTAATAATAAATTTGTAATTAATGTTTTTGAATAATTTTGATATTTTTCAATTTTTTTAATACATTATATTATCTTGTTTTGAAAATATAATTTAAAATAACATATTTATATTTATAAATATGTATGTAAAAATATAGTTTTGAAAAAAGTATAGTGTAATAATTCAAATTTAATTTTATTTAGTTTTAGAATTATTTATAATAATTCAAGCTCGTAATCTTTCTAACACATCCTTCAAGCTAATTGACATCATAAAAATTATAAGTAGGCCATCATATTTCATATATTTCTTGTTAAGCTAATTGACATCATAAAGATTATAAGTAGGCCATCATATTTCATATATTTCTTGTTGGGTATATGCACATTCGTTATGAGAATAAGAAAAAAAAAAAATTGTAAAGGAGATTATATTAGTTTTTTTGTTTCTTTTATATGGATGAATTATGTACATGGATATGGGTTAGTAAAAGTTGATAATAAATGTTGGTTTCGGTGTTATAATTTTATACTAATAAAAAGTTAATAATAAATTTTAGTTTTGGTGTTTTAATTGTTTTTGTATATATATATATATTGTCTACATTGTTAATAATAAATTTGTAATTAATGTTTTTGAATAATTTTGATCATTTTTCAATTTTTTTAATATATTATATTATATAGTTTTGGAAATATAATTTAAAATAACATATTTATATTTATAAATATGTATGTAAAAATATAGTTTTGGAAAAAGTCTAGTGTAATAATTCAAATTTAATTTAATTTATTTATTTTTTGTTATTTTTTCACATAGTCTAAATTAATAGTTGAAATTAACATGAGCATTATCACTTTTTACTATAATTTGTTTTTTAATTGAAATTGAGTTAATATTTCAAATTAACACAATTTATATTATTTTCTAATATTTTTTTTGTTAATAGAATATTGAACAAAAATTACTATTTTATCTTATTTGTTTAATAAATTCCAATATAAGAATAGCTTATTATGATGATGCCAATGATTTGTATTAACTTGAAGTAATCAAGATTAATTTGATTTTCTTTAGAATTTTATTTATGTATTCAAAAAGATTTAAGAGAAGTAACACTAAAGCACCATAGTTTGAGAAGTTAAAGGGTTAGGGAAGCTCAATTTTGAAATTGTTATTTTATATGGGCATAGGCATGGATGTCAAAGAGAGTGATTTTCTTCTTTAACCCTCTTATCATAATATTTCTTTTTTTGGAACATGTCATTGCAACTAACATGTCATAATTGGGTATCATTACCTTGCACCATCCCTTAATTTTTTAAATTTTTTTAATAATTTTTTATTTAAAATTTTGAATGACGACCATAAAATCAATTGGACAATACACTTGTCGAGCAACCTTCTTTGATTTAGGAAAACATAGATGGTAGTCCATCCCAAAGTCTAAGCCTATAAACACCTCTCTTTGTAACTAGACAGCTCACTTGCAAATGGTCACTAATAATCAAAATATTATAATAATCTAAAATTTTATTTTAATTTTTTAATTTGGTTTTAATTATGCGAATTTAAAAAAAAAAAATTAATTACTTTTAAAATAATTTAAGCATGACAATAACAATAATAATATAATTGTTTCAAAAATTTAATTATTTTAAAATTATAATGTGTTATTATAAATTTCAAAAAAAAATATATATTTCAAATATTCTAGTCATTATACAACATTTTAGAAATTAACCAATTATACTTAAAAGACATAGGTAGGATGTTGATGATGATGATAATGATTAATGTCCATGGAGACCAATTTTGTCTATCGGACCTTAAGAATGTTATTACTTGGTTTGCTTTAAAATTTTGTTCCTATGCTCAAAAAGCTTGGTAAGAAGCTTTCCAAACTCACTATAGTTTTGGCAAGTTAGGAGGTTTGCAAGGTTTGTATTGTAACAAATACTATTAAACTCATATCTAATGTGGGTGTAAGTGGGGGACTCTAAGAGAAAGTGATTTTCGTCCTCAACACTCATAGACTCACAAAGATGAAAAATCATTTCCTCCCAGAGAGTTTTTGGAATAGACCAACGCTCTGTTTCGCTATGAAGCTCATGAGAGTTTGTTCTAAACTTGGCTATATTAATTTTCTTCTTTGAACTAGTTACTATTAAGAGATATTTCTGATCTTCCAAAATTACGGTTAATGACCTCCTTATAGTATCTTTGTTTTCTCTTAACCACTAAATTTTCCTCTCACCACAATTTCTCTTTAAACTTTTAAAACGTAAAAATATTTTTTGACATTATCGATATTCTGTAAAGTTCCATTTTCATCAATGCCCCAATGGTCTAACCAAGCCATGGTATCTTTACGCCAACTTTGCTTGAGGTGTAGTTGGTTTTTGACTTGAATTTAAAGAAATTTTAGGAAGTCTCCGATTTCCCATGTTATTTATCTTCTGCTTTTACATCCCGTACCTAGTCATAGCCATGATCTTGATGGGGAAAGACGCTTTGAGGAGAATACGATAAGGTGTATTTCTTTTAATTTTGAGTTTATAGTTTATAAACCGCTTCTGGATTTGCTCAATCTTTCTCCAAGATTCTTTATAAATGTTGCACCACCATACTTCACAACTGTATAAGATAAGAGAGATGTCAAGAGTTTGAAAACGAAACTTTTTTTTATCCCACATTACCAGGTTGATTGATTTACAATTATTTTGAACACCAAAATAAGTTTTACATCCTCCATTAATCATTTTCTCAATTCTATGGTTCCAATTGAGCTTGTGATGAATATGAATTCCACGATATTTGTAAGAAGTCACTTCCTCTTACTGTTCTCATAAATAAACCTCTCGTAGGTGTCATTATTAGATTTTATAATCATAACTTCTATCGTGCTGATGTTAATAGTTATACCAATGTGTTGGAGCATAAATCTTTGAGAAATCTTAATTGTTTATCGAGATCAAAGGGACACCTTGCGATAAGAACAATATCATCAGCATAAAAAAGAAGGATGATAACTATCGTAGCTAATATCATGCCCCCACAACCTGCTTCTTCTAAACATATTTATAGTTTATCGATGTAAAGGCCAAAAATGGTAGGGGAGAGCGGGCAACCTTGCTTAACTCCAATATTATAGATTATATAGCTTGACGAGCCCTCATTATTCTTAAATTTGGCAATGACCTTTTCGTATAACCTTATCGTGGCAGCTCTCAACTCAAAAGCAACGTCAAGCTCCTCTAGGGCTATTCCATAGGTTATTTCTAGGCACTGTACATCAAAAGATTTCCTAAAGTACACAAAGCAACAGATAAGGAGAGACTTATTATTACGACATTCCTATGCAATGATCCTACGCATAACTAGATGGTCTATGGTTGAATGACTCCTCCTAAAACCTGTTTGGCCTTTATCCCACTTACCTTCCATTTTTAGTCATTAGTTGATCTTCTTTTCTGAGATAATACTGTATAACTTGACTAGGAGAGGGCTAATCACAATGTTGAGATAATTAGAGGGGTTATTTTTATCGCCACTTTTTGAAAAATAGGAATAATGAGGGGTTATATAACTAAACAAAGGCATGCATTTATTTAATTTTTATAAAAATAAAATATTTAATTAAATAAAGAACATAATAACAACTTGGTTATAATAAGGTTTGATTTTAATCATTTTTCCTATCTTCATGGATATTATATTATAGGATGATGAGATAAATGTACTATCCAAATTACTTTTACGATCATCACTCCAAATTCGAAACACTCATAATCATATCCCTATTGCATGTGAACATTTCCCATCGGGAATATTATCATAATCCTCTATTGATTATCTACGCTAAAATGTTTCCAGCTACAGTTTGTGAAAGAGAATTTTGTTGGGCCAAATAAGAGGTCTGATGGGACTTGAAATTTTTATGGTTTATGGCCTCAAGAAATAAAATAATACATGAATTAACTATAATAAGGAATTCTCTCTATCTTATGAGATTTAAGGATTAAAGACACCCTATAAATTAATAACAAAAGGGTTTTAGGTTTTAATGTCAAACAAGAATAATGTCATGCTAAGAGATTTAAGGATTAAAGACACCTATAAATTAATAACAAAAGGGTTTTAGGTTTTAATGTCAAACAAGAATAATGTCATGCAACATGGACGCCAAAATCAAATTGTATGCGTTATTTTGATGGCGAAAATCAAATAAACAAACATAGGTGAAGATTGAAAAAAATAAGGAGAAAGGGCCATGGTTGAAGATTGAAAACAATAAGGAGAAATGGCCATATTTTTATTTTACACGTATGAAGAGAAACATGGTCCATTATGAAAGATACATATTTAAATATCTTTTCAAAAGTTAAAATTTACTTTTATTTCATCTGTTGAGCTCTATCCCTCGCTATTTCCACTTTCCAAAACAACATCATCAATGTCATACTCTAACTCCGATAGTCAATTCTTCACTCAGCTCAATATATGATGAACGAAAACAAAACAGAAAGTGGATAAAATTGTATCTTATTCAACATTCAAGCCATGGAGTCAATATTACTCATTTAACTTGAGTTGCCGCTCTCCCAAAAATCCACGATTGTGCCAAGTGACTATGAAGAAATGTGGGGGGAATTTGAACCAAAATGATATGAATATCTGACATATAAGGTGATATGAATATCTGACATATAAGGAGGAGCCGAGTTCAACATTTAAGAAAATCCACGCTTTGATCCTTACTTTGAAATCATTATTAGGAGACTTGTGAAGCCTAAGGGAATTTGGTTAACTGCCCAAAGATCAAAGATCAGGTTTACATATGTATGTGAATTTGTTTAAGGGTGATGGTGTGACCGGCCCAAAGCTCAGGTTTAAATATGTATGTGAATTTGTCTAAGGGTGATGGTGTGACATCAGCTAGGTAGTTTAACGAATGGTGAAGCTGAGGGAATTTGTTTAACTGCCAAAATATCAGGTATAAATATGTATGTGAATTTGTTTAAGGTTGATGGTCTGATGCCGGCTAGGTAGTTTAATTTTTTTTGTTTTTAAATTAAGGAAACAAGAGTTTTATAAATTATTTGATTTGTTTTAAATGAGTCTTAAAATCTAAGTTCAAAGGTTTTAATTAATAGAGATTAAGTTGGTAAATAATAAGAATAATATTAATATTAATATGTAAAGTAAAAAATATTATAGTCATAATTTAATTGCAAAGTTATTAATATAAAAGTATTATTTTTATTTTTGAATTTTAAATTAATTATAGTAGATAGTTAACAATAAGTGTTAATAATAATTAAATTTCTTTTATGTAATTTCTTAATGTATAATTTTTTAATTTAATTTTCTTTTCTTCTTTAAATATTTGTTTGTTTGTTGAAGGAAACAGGTTTGTCTAGTTGTAGGGAGTGTAGGAGAGGCTTCGAGGTGTCGCTAAGCCTGGTACCATCATCTCTATCATCTCTATTGAGGTAGTTTTGATTCGTAATGATCTCAATTTCCTCCTGCACTTTTTATTTATTTAGGTTTTCCTCTCTTGCAACGACTATAGCATATTCCATACAAATTTTATGTTGAGTCATGTGTGAATGCTCCGCTATTGCTGACTTCTTGTGTCTATCATGCCTAAGGTCTATGCAATTTTCTTTGAGCCTTGTCCTTATGGATTTGTTGAGTTCGCCAATATAAAGCTTCCCACAAGAAAAACGAATGGATTAGACCCCTTTGCATGGCATAGGTCCTATCGATCTTTCAAGGAGTCCATCATCTTTTTAATTGTATTGGGTGGGGTGAAAAAGACTTTGATCTTATATTGTTGAGCTTTGGTGTTGTCATTGATGTCAAAGAAGTTGTAAGAGGTTGTTGGACTTGGTGAGGACATTGAAATCTAAATGTTAGTTTGAAGAAATATATAAAAATATATGCACAAGTCAAAGGAAGCCTTAAAACCAAGGCATAGACCAAGTAAAGGTTGTCTACGCATGACACTCTAATTCCACCTAGTCATGGTACTCCAGTTCGCTAGACCCACCAAGCAAAGGAACTAGTGTGAACAAGACCAACAAAGTCATGTTACTTCATTTGTGCAAGATAAGATAAGTGGCAGATGCTTAAGTAAGCTTGATCGTAAAGAAATGAAGAACGGGTGTTACCATCTTACAGAAGTCCCAATTGGTGGACACATCGATTGAGCAAGTTGAGTATAAATAAGAGTGATGTTGATGAATGAGGAGAAAGCTTGGAAGAACAAATGGATTAATATTATGAATTTGCAAGCTTGGAAGAACAAATGGAGTAATATTATGAATTCGCAAGCTTTGGGTTAGATGAAATGCTCAGAGGAATCAGAGGTAATATGACTTGAAGAAGTGCGTGAGGTTGCAAGACATGCAGAAGAAGAAGGAGTAGTCATGCATACATAAGGAGCATTTGTGAGAACGGTGTAACGAGCATGTGGATGAGTATATGTGTAGAATCAATATAGTAAGTAGAATTATAACACTAAGAAGAATTGAATTAGAGCACACCAAAGAGCATGCAACAAGAATGTAGAGCACAAAACATTGTGTGTGTACATCTGAAGTTATTATCATAGAAATACAACAACATCTATATCTGAGCGTGGTTGGACAGGACAAGGAAAGGAGATTGTAATATCCAATCATGTTGGTTATTGCATGTGGAATTGGTGTCCCAATGAGATGGGTGTCTTTGTGAGTTGGTGCTCACATCATTGGAGATTGGTGTCTCCCATCTCTCTATATAATTTGATGTTATACATACACATACACACACACACACACACACACACACACACACACACACACACAGATATATATATAAGTTTCTTCAAATATTCTGCACACAGTTGATTTTAAATATTGATGTGTTTTTAAATAGCAATTAGTGCATGTTATTAAAGTGAAAGTTTGCTTAACCTTTGCATGATACTAATTCACCCCCTCTCTTAGTATCATTAAGAAATCCAACAATTGGTATCAAATCGAGTTACTTCAGTAACAGTTTAACAACTGGAAGATAGATCACTACGCAAACATGAATAAACAGGAAGGTTCAAACTACACCTTCTAGAGCATGAGGATGGACATATACTTACAATCTCTTAGATTCGATGTCTGGAAAGCTATTGAGAATGGATATAAAGTTCTCGGGACCACACCCTTTGCTACCGATGACAAAAGGCTATATGAGTGTAATGCATGGGCTCGGAATGCAATAGTATGTTGTTTAGCATACTTAGAGCTTACCAAAGTCATACATTGCACACCAACTAAAGAAGTATGGGATACGCTTAAAAATTTATGATGGAGATGAGAAGGTTAAGAAGGAAAAGTTACAAACTTACTCAGGACAATTTGAAACCCGGAAGAAGAAGGAAGAAGAGAATAAATTGTAGCTTATATTCTCTGAGTATATGAGATTGTTAATGCCATCACGAGTATTGGAGTACAAATTGTTGAGGAAGTAGTCAAACAAAAGGTACTAAGATCCTTGCCATCAAGGTTTGACCCCAAAGTATTAGTTCTAGAAGACAAAGATAATTTGGGTAAACTAAAGATGGATGAACTTCAAGGGATTCTTACTGCATATGAGATGAGGACAAAAAAAGAGAATCCTTCTAGAAGAGAGGTACCATTCAAAGATTCGAAGAAGACAAAAGGTAGAAAGTTGGACCAAAGAAAAAGTTCCTTTGATGTATCAGATGATGAAGAAGAAAATTTTGTAAAGAATCTAAAAAGGGGTCATGGAAAATATAAAGGTAAGTTACCTTTAAACTATTTTGAATGTGGTAGAGTAGGTCACTTTTCCTCCAAATGTCCTTACAAGGAAAATGAGGATAGTGATAGTGAAGAGGAACTTAATTGTAGAGAACAAAGGAAAACTCACCAACAAAACAGGTATGAACATAAGAAGAAAAAGATTTTGTATTCCAAATAGGACAACAGTTCATCAGTTGAAGATGATAGAGAAATGCTCTTCATGGAAATTGAAGAATACCCAGAATATGAAGGATTGAAACATGAAGAAATGGATGAAGTAGATTTAGAAGGAGAGATTATCAGTTCCTTGGAATAACTGAACAAGTCAAGAAAGAAGAATAAATATCTACAAGAATAGTTGTCAGACATAACAGGACAACTGAGACGAAAAGAAGAAAATTATGAAAAGCTTGAAATTGAAATCTTTTCTTTAAAAAGGAAACTGCAAGAAGTAAATGACTAGTTGGATTTTCAACAGAATTTTAGCGACAGTACTAAATCCATGGATACAATTATAGACAATGTAATATCCCAACTTTTTGACTGACTATGTTATGATGTTATATTGGGCCACAACCCCAGCATATGTGATTTATTATTTAGCATAAGCAATAGCATCTTTTGATTTATTCTTTCATGAGTTGATATATTGGGCATGGACCCTGATTGTTTCATTATTGAATATATATAAGGGGCAGGAAAGCCCGAATGAATAGACTTATGTTTTATTATGTGAATCGGTTACAAATTATGATATACTGATACTTTCCTCTTTTGTTACATTATACTGTGCAGAGCATGATTCATATGGCTGATTATGTGGTGTTGAACATGGAATCAAAAACACACAAATGACCTATATACTGGGCCTAAGCCCCGATGTACGTTGAGTGTTGGGCATAAGCCCTGGAGCACTCCAAGCTTGAAAGAAAATGATTACTGGATCCGAGGCCACTTAAATATTCTAGATGTGCCTCACAACCACATTCTAGCTCTAGTGTTGAGCAGAGGCTGTGGAATTGCACTAGCGTAATTCCCATGTGAGAGTGTTGAGTTAAAAGGCTCTGAAGAGCACTCGGGGTTACTAGATCTCAAGTGTTGAGTTGGAAGGACTCTGAATAGCACTTATGTATCTTACTACAACTATTCGAATTGATTAAATAAATCTTATTATCATCAATTACTACGGGAACTACCATGTTAAAATGAGGGAACCTGACATGCAAAGGGAGAGACTAGAGGTGCCTATCCTAGCTTACCAAGATCATCCAAAGAAGTGGACCTTATCCTTAAAAGAGTTTAAAAAGAATCTTGTGAAGTGACATAAAAGATAACATCACCACTTAAAGCGTGATTTAATTACTAGTAGTCTTCTAAGGTTAACATGCATAAAAACCTCAAAGCTATTATTATTCATAACGGTAATAATGATGTTGTTATTATTTATTTATAAAATACATTTATTTTATATAGTTTATGCATTGCTTTAATAAATCAATGATGCTTTAATAATTGGATCGGAATATTAATGTTGATCACAAGTGTAGAAAGGCTTAATCAAAAGCACTTTAGTTAAATAAACTTGAGAAGTCCTAGTTCCAAAAGAACTAGTAGTTAATTAAACAAATACTCTTTTATAAATTAATTTATTTAATTTAAAGAAACCAGTAAATTCCAACAGTCCTAATTCAATATTTCCTACTTAAAGAGGACAAACACCAAAGTTTGGGGAATATTTTTTTTGGAGTTATAATTCTCTTATGATCAAAGAGAAACTCTCTGTTCCAAGAAGTGAACCCTTCCCACATTAATTTTCCAGATCTAAACCAGCTACGAATCTAGGGCCTACCTCTCAGTTTGCATGTCAGAACCAACTCAGGGAGATTCATACTGAACCAGGAACGGTTATAGAATCATGGTTGGGAGGAATGTGGTAGTCCCAAAGTTATCCTTTCCAGGATCAATTGTCAGGTCAGTTAAAAGCTCAATGGTTTTCCATTAATCGTTTGACTGAGTGTGCAGGTCATTTCAAGAAAGAGCAAGCTACAGAAATAAGCAGGTATGCAAAACTTACAAGACCTTCAAACTAATTATTTTCCAAATGAAAATTTATATCAGTATTGTTCTCATTATCAGTATTAATTCAAGATTTTGTCCAGAATCTAGTGGCGTTGCCTACCAGGTCTAGCCAGCTAGACTTTGCTAGCCAAACGAAATTTTAGTTTCTAAAGTTAGGGTGATCATTAAATATCGTTTGTTGATTTTAATAAGCTGCTCTATTTTCTTCCTCACACCTGCTCATTAAATTCTTTTCGAAAATGAAAAGTATTATTTAGCTACTGCAAGTCAATATTTATTTCTAAACCAGATATCGAAACTTCATCCAAACCATTATTTCAAACCCAAACGAATTACTTGTTCCAGATCATGCAGACACCATACAGAAAATGAAACAGTAGTTGAAAAAGGGAACTTTAGACACTCATATGTATTCTTATTATTTATATTTATAAATCAAACCACAGGTCAATGGATCGAGCCCCATGGGATTTTGTTCGCCAACACATATCAAAACATAGCTATAGCAACAGACCAACACCTTCGTAAGATGAAGATTTTGGGGATTAACCTCAAACACATATACCCTGGAACAACGATTGATCAAAGATTTAATACTAACAGACATGCATGCAGGATGCCCACCTGGGCATTATCATTTCCTCTTTTGCAAAGTGCTACGGTAGAACCAAGCATATTTTCTATCCAAGATAGACATTTATGAATGGAACTCACAAAGTCATTAAAACCTAGCTCCCTCTCATAGATAGATTCATATGAGACCAAAACGAATCCATTGGAATTGCACAAACAAATTCATAAATTACATAGAGTTACATTAGAAATATAAATCTATATAAGCAACATAGGATCCATCGGAGGAGCCTTAATTTCTGTTAACAATAGCTATTTAAATAGAAAACGTCGAAGTCTTTACTTATCATACTCAAAAAAATAAAGGTAGACAAAGATAAATCCATAGGGTCCGTAACTGCTATCTACGACAAAGTATCGTGGTGAAACCCTAACCTTCTTTCTCTCCTACATTCCACATCAAAAATTACCAATAGATAGGGCCACAATAAGAAAATGACAATTCATTACAACAATATAAAAATCCCATAGGCGGAGCCCCATTTACATTCTCTGTACCAAAACAACATTGATAGAAAATCTGGAATGTTGTGGTTCTTATCAATATTCAAAACATATTTTCAACCATCATATTTTCTACAGGAAAGTCTTCCCTGCGTAAACCCCAAGTTCATGACTACAACGAATGTGCCAACAATGGCCATAAAAACCAGACTTCAATAGTCAAAAGTACCAGGAAAGAATTGAAAAAGATCCCATTATTACATTTCGAAACCCCATAGACTCAGAGCATTCGATGGTCCAGCCAATAGGCGACACTTCCAAGACTTCCAAACAAAATCAGTGAGCCAAAAACTCACGAAAGACTCCCATGAAATAAACGAAACATATAAACACACCAACAAAGATGTAAGAGGCAGAATCACGTGGGTGGGTAGCTGGACTTACCCTACCATTTCCCACACCTACAGAGTCCCTGGACACCAACAACAACCAAACGTCGAAACCATTCGCAGAAATCATCTGCCACTTCAACATGGAACCATATGTTAAAACCCTGAGAGAGATAACAAAGGACGAAAAGGATTAGTCATAACAGTGTTGAGAGTTTCCATACCTGAGAGGAGTATGACACTCTCTACGCCACCAGCGGATGCTTAAAAATGCCAAGTGCACTGACCATGAGCATGGCTCAGGTCAGGGCACGAAAATACCTCCATTGCAATGACATGCAGAGTAAAGAGACCAGTAAAAATGCAGAAGACAAGACTAAGTAAAAACCCCAATCGTTACAAACCCTCATTGATAGCCTGTCATCCACGACGCCTTAAAGTGTAGTTAATATTACACCAAACCCTACTCTAGTGGAGGCTCAATTTTATTTGTGTAAAAACTATAGTGATATCGTGTGACATTAGCCATGATTTCGGCTTAGTATGCATAGGGTCTTTCTATCATAAATATTCACATTTTCAAACCCCTTGGGTACTTTAAACTGTTATAGTTTGGTTTATCCACTAAAGTACTTGACCATCATTCATGACATTATACCTTGTAAAACTTAAACAATTGGTAGAGAATGGGAAGATTCTCTAGGGTGTATTTGTCATAGGAAAAATACCTGCAAAAACAAACATGAAAGTATGGTATTAGCAAAAATGCTAAGTAAGTCCAGAAACACCCAAGCGTGCTCTTACCTCTTCACAGCCCTGCCGGGGTATTTATTCCTTCGCCTCTTTTGCTACTAGTGACCCATCATAGCACTTAGACCCCTCATCAACAAAGTCTATATCACCTAAAGGTGTCATTCAGACATTTATAATACATTCATATGCATTCATTAAAACAGTATGAAATAATTGTTATTTCAGTTACACTGACTATTGTAAACTCGTAACCAGGATACATCAGTATTTATTTCCACATTGCTTCCGCAGAATTGAGAATTTAAAAAGCTAGAGAGATCATGAATTCTCAGAAACGGTAGACCCTCTTTTGTTATGTAATCAGTATTTACATATTTTTCTAGTATCAGAATTAACTTGCGGCTATTTTAATTGCAAACAACATCTATTACAGGGATGGGCAAATTTTTTAAATTTTTGCTATATTTGGGACATTACAGACAATCAGAGACCCCTATCTGATAAGTCAATATCAAGCTATGAAGGCTCAACCTCAACCAAGTCAACATCTAGGATAAGTTTTTCATATGTGATCAAAGGATCTATTTCAAGAAAGGATTATAATTTTGGAGAACAAGGAAAGAATTTATCTCTTGTGACAAATGGTACCGTGCAATCTAAAAGAACTAGCTTTACAAGGTATTAAACTCTTTTATTGGGAAATTGCTATTTATGTAACAATTTGTGCCATAAAGTAGTAAATTGGAAAGCTTATGCAAAGGAGAATGTTAAGAAAAACCTCGTTTACTACAAAAATCGGAAGAATGCTACCAAAAGGCTAGTTGAAATTTTGAAAGAAAATTTGTATTCCTTCATCCCTTTGAATTTAGATGTTGAGTGTTGTAAATGTCACAATTATGGACATAACGATCATGAATGCACAGATCAGTTACCATATGTGTCCGTTGTTGAAACCAGGAATATTTTCAATAAAAGAACCTCTACCAAATTCTTATAGAAAAATATAGACCAATAGAGAAAAGAAAGATGCAGGTTGGCTTTACATGTTCATAGAAAAATATGTCACTGGTATGTTGACAGTGTTTTTCCAAACACATGACAAGAAATAAAGACAATTTCTTGAAATTTAAGGAAGAAAGTGGAGGCAGTGATTGTTTTGGAGATGATGGGTCTGATAGAATTCTTGGAAAAGGCATGGTAACTCTTGGGGATAAAGAAACCAAATATGAAAATGTCTTGTTGAAAATATGAAGCACAATCTTCTTAGTGTAATCCAAATGTGTAATGAAGGACATATTCTTACATTTGATTCAAAGGAATGTAAAATAAGGAAAAAGGACACTAACAGATTGGTAGCAATGACATCTAGAACCCCAAACAATGTATATATATTATATAAAATAGAAGAAGAAAAATGTTGCATGGGACAAATAGATGAAAAATCACTTTGGCACAGAAGAATGATACACATAAACTTTGATAATATAGTCAGAATCAACAAAAGACAAGTAGTAAGAGTCATTCCAAAAATCACGAAACCCTTGAATTTTGTTTGCAAGCACTGCCTATATGGAAACCAAACAAGAGTAATATTTAAGACAAAATAATATTCTACAAAAAAACCATTGGAGCTAGTGCACACTAATATCTCTAGGCCAATGAGAACCAAAGGTCTAAATGGTGAGTCGTATTTCATTCTCTTCATTGGTGATTATACTAGAATTACATGGGTATTTTTCCTTAAGAAAAAATCAAACATTTGAATGTTTCAAAAATTTTAAGCAAGTAATTGAGAATGAGACTGAATTAAAGATTAACTATCTAAGATAGTACATTGGGGGTGAGTATACCTCAAATGAATTTGAGGATTATGTGAGAAACATGGAATCAAAAGACACTATTTAGCTGCCAAGAATCCATAGAAAAATGGAGTATTAGAAAGAAAAAATAGAACTGTGCATGAAATGGCTAGAACAATGTTAAATGATACAAAATTATCTGATATTTTTTGGACTCAAGCTATTCATACTACTATTCACATTATTAATAGAGGACAAATTAGAATAGACATCAATATGACTCCCTATGAACTCGTGAAAGGTAGGCCAGCCAGAGCTTAGAATTTCAAAGTATTTGGAAGCAAGTGATATATCAAGAAAAATGATGAAAACCTAGGAAAATTTGATTCCATATGTGATGAAGGAATATTTCATGGGTATGCAACCCGAAGCAAGCCATTTAAATGTTATACCCTAATACTAAAGAATATGGTGGAAATTCCATATGTGAGGGTAGATGAAACATTCACACATAGAAGACTAAAGGATGATGACGATCAATCAACATTTGAACTGTCATAAAAAAACCCACTAGAAGAATAAGAGTCAAGAGAACAAAAAGAATAAACAAATCAAGAAGAATAGAAAGAAGAAAGAAGACCAGACACAAAGAATCCCTCCTGATATGTTCAAAAGAATCATTCTAAATATTTGATTATTAGTGATTAAAATGATGGGGTAGAAACAAGAAGGAAGTACTTAAAAAATACCCTTTAAGAAGTACACTTCTTCTTACTATAAAAAATAAAACCAAACAAATTTGATGAAACAAAGAATGATAAATGTTGGATTGAAGCTATGAAGGAAGAAATAAATCAGATTGAAAAAAATCAGAATTGGGAATTGGTTCCAAGACCCAAAGATAAAAATGTTATTGGCACCAAATGGGTTCTTAGGAACAAACTAAATGAGGATGGGAGGATAGTTAGAAATAAACCAAGGTTAGTATGCAGATATGGGCGAGTTGAAGGGATAGATTTTGAAGAAACATTTTCTCTTCTAGCACGAATAGAAGCAATCTGAATGTTTTTGGCCTATGTTTGATCTCAAAAACTAATTGTATATCAAATGGATGTAAAATCACCATTTCTAAATGGAGAAATTGAAGAAGAAGGGTATATAGAATAGCTAAAAGGTTTCTCTCTTTCATATAACAAGGACTATGTATGGAAATTGAAGAAAGCTATGTATGGGTTAAAGCAAGCGGCCAGAGCTTGGTATGGAAAACTAGACAAGTACCCCCGACAACAAGGTTTCAGAAAAGGAAATGTTGACAGTAATATATATATAAAATTCGAGCATGGAGATATAATTGTTGTTGAGGTATGTAGATGATATCATATTTGGAATTAATGATAATAGTTTAAGTAAATTTTTGCTAAGAACATGCAGAAGCAATTTGAAATGTTAATGCTCGAAGAATTGTCTTTCTTTCTAGGACTCCAAATATCTCAACTTGACAATGGTATCTTTATATCTCAAACTAAGTAGGTAAAAGAGATGGTGAAAAAATTTAATATGGAAGACTGCAAGCTTGTATGTACCCCTATGATTATTGGTTGCAAATTGAGTAAGGAAGATGAAGCAAAGGATGTAGATCAAAAAATTTATAGATCAATGATTGGAATTTTTTTGTATACATAACAGCTTCAAGACCAGACATAATGCAAGTTGTAGGAATTGTTGTGATGTTTCAAGCAACACCTAAGGAAATACATGTTCAAGTTGTGTGTTAGCACCTGATTTTTATAGCATAGATAGATGGTGGAAGAAAGGGATGTCTCAAAATTTTCTCGATGAAAACCAGGGATTGCCTTTGTTTTCCATAGCTAGGTGCTAAAGGCATTAGAGAAATGGAAGTGGGGGGTGTTAAATATGTTATGAAAGGGAAAATAGTGGGGAAGAAAACATTAAAATGCAACCAAAATAGCCCAAAAAGAGCCTAAGTCTATAGTCCGAAGGAAATAATGAGGAGGGTAACCACCATGCCAGTTTCCACCATTGGATGGATGCGAGAGGATGATCAGCGACTAGCATTCATCATCGCATGACCGAGTTGTGCAGGGACTAAAGGCACAAGCTGTTGCGATGCGGAATGCCGCAGGACATATGGCATCTGGAGGAACTGTCGCGTGGGTGATAAGCGATAAGCAATACCATTTCAATGGCATGCGATACCGTCGACGCATAGAGATAAGTGGCTAGCCATGTGGATGGCGAAGACGGGCCAAGGTGGGCCACGCAGATAAAGGATAAGGGTCCCACAGTAGTAGGTGCAATGTGATGGAAGAAATGGTGTAGATTACCCCAGAAGGATCAATGGTCCTTGACGATCATCGCGTCGAGAAGTTGCACACCGGATAGATGAGAAGGTGGTCGCGATGGGAAAACCCATTTGCAAAGTGTCACTACTAGAGCTGGTCGTAAGGGTATGAGCGGTAAAGCAAAACCATCTTAGGGTAATGCAATCCCACTAGTCAAGGTACGATGTTTCGGGTTGGACGGTGGAGATTAGGATACATGGAATGATTCGACGGCTGACAGATAAGGGTTGTCAAATCAGTGGTTAAAGTGGAGTCTAGATCTAATGGAGGAGATCAACATGTGAGAGATCAATGGCTGGGATTGATAGGAAGCTAACAAATAAGCTTGGAGGATAAGTGAACAAGGTTTATATATAGAGCCGTTGATTGGTAAAGTTGGCGTTTTATTTTCCTGGGGATTGTCTGGGCTTGGGGTTTCTGGTCGGAGGCAGGTTGAAAAAGGCAATGTATTTTGTCACCAGGAAGGCCGACAAGGAGCTAGTCTCCAACAAGATTCAGGGTTAGAGGTTGTTCTATGAGATAGGACTTTCGTCCTGGTGCAGACATCCAGCTTCTTGTCGCCAAAATTGGCATAGGTTTGAAGGTCCTACAGATGTAGCCGGGTGCGGAAGGTTTCGGTGGTCCTGTATCTTGTACGGCCCAGACCAGACCAGTCTGTTCTATATTTGTCTCTCAAAGCCCCAGATATTTGATGTCCGGGAGTCTACCCGAATATGTCAGTCGTTGCCCTATTTCGTCAAAGTCCACCTAAGAGTCGGCGAACCTCCTTAACCGCTCGTTTTGGACTTAACCTCAACATTGAGGATAGCTCCTCTGCCCTGTTGAGTGTTAAAAGTAAATGTTGGTCCACCCAAATTCGAATTTGAGTCAATACCAAGCCTCAGTTTGGGAGAGTTTTTGACCAAAGGTATCCACCCACAAGTAACAGGTTTCTCCAGTACTAGTGACTTCAGGCCTCGACCCTAGAAGGGGGAAGAGGATTGAGACAAGCGGGGAAGACATCGCTCCCATCCATACAGGTGCGAAGGAAAAGTTCTCAAGGAATTATAAACATACTAATGAAGGACTCAAAAGTTAGTGGAGGCAGCCAGCTAGGAGAGCATCTGCGGAGATCAATTTTGGTTTTTCTATTTGGAGGCCAGATGGTGAAGTTACCATGCTACCTTTTGTCTTCTTGTATGAGTCAAGTTCCCTTCGATAAAAATGTTGGTAAATGTGGAGGGCCCAGAGCAGCAGGTGATAGAGGTGCGGGCAGAAGGAAAGATACTTGTGCGGACTATTGGATGGCCGTAGAAGCTGCGAGGGTGATTTGACCCGCATCATTCAGTGTACGGAGGACAAATGAGGTGAATTTTTGTGACGTAGGCCATACCAGGTGGATATGTGGCTTAAAGGCATCTTTATTTCCACCCAAATGATTACCGATGCTATAGAGGCCACCTCAGTGTCGTCATCTGCTCTGCCATCTATTTGAAGATCTTTACCAAGCATGTTTCAGGTCAGCTCGGACCTTGGGCATCATTGTTACCTGATTAAGAGGTCTGATCAAGTTATCATGGCCATTATGGCTGCACGTACCCACTGCCATCATCACAACAGTTATGGATATGGTTTTTTCATCCACTATGTGAGATCAGTATATAGAGGGGATGGTACACCTGGCAGTTTGGGGCATCTTTTAGTTGGAATTGGATCATGAAGAAAGAGCAAGAATCTGGAGTGGTTTTCTTGCCCGAACAAGCATGGTCTGTGGTGGAGAAATAACCTACTCCTTTGTCTCCTATGATGTTCGACCACGTGGAATCCAACTCTGCTAGTGAGGATGAGGAGCCCGAAAAGAGACAAATGTCCAAAAGAGTTCGGCATCAGAGAAAAGAGGAGATTCCCAAAGAAGAGGGAGATGTACTACAAGACATGGTGATCATCCATGATCTCGTGCTCCCTACTGAGGAAGTGACACCTCTTTCTCCTGCTGAAGAATTGCAAACGGACAACTCTTTGAAGATAGAGGATTTCTTTGATTCGTAGGGCCAACTGAGGAGTTCAGAGTAAGGTGGCGCCCTGCTCATAATATTTTGTTTCCTATCTTAATCAATCTGTTTTGAACTTGACGCATATGTAATATTCCAAATTTGGGGCTGTCAAGGTGGAACTGTAATTTTTTTTGTTTCCTAACGACTAATTCAAGGCCAAGAGCCTATAAAATCATTGTAATAGAATAATTAAGGGTTGGAAAATCATTCGGCTAAGGCCTAAAGGGCGAGCCCGACTCCAAGATTTTCATATTAATATAATGTGCAGTGCCTATGGTAGATTGTTTTGCAGAGATTCTTGTGTCGCTCTAACTTCTAGTCAGCTTTCTCCTTCTTCCCTATGTGCATGTGTTTCCTATTATGCCTTTACATTATGTTTTTCATTTCATGCCTGAGATCAATGTATAATAGTTTAGAATTCTTCGAAACAAGCTCTGGCTATTACTCAGGTATTCACTCAATATTGCTACTAAAGTTGATATTGAATTCATCTTTACTGGATTCTCATTTCAATGGTCTATTCTTATTTTCTTCTCTTACCACCAGAAAATATCTTTATGACAACAAGCGGGTGGCTACCTTGCCTCTGCTAGAGTAGTCCACACTATGGCACTGTTATGTGAGTTATATGTAATGCCTTGAATCCATCGCCCATTTGTTTTTCCTTGTGACTATCCCTCCAATGCTTTCACATGAATTGTTCTAACAGAATTTTGACCTTCCGTGCATGTTTTAGTTTAATATTTTTGAGTAATGAAGGATGGACTGTTTGTTCACTATTGATGGCTTTGAATATTTCCAGCATTTCATAGATTTCTAGAGAGATCCCTCTCAAACTAAGCTGGGTCAGTAGCTTAAGTCGAAAGTGGTTAGTGGTTACCCTGACTTGCCCTCTCCCACAACCTAGGGGGTATGATTTGGGTGTTAACAAATTGGCGCCGTTGCCGGGGAACGATTGTCTCGTCATCCCTGGGAGAATGACAAAGTTTCAGATCTGATTATTGATGGTGGGCAGCAATCAGACACCAGAAGGGTTGCACATCATCCACCTGGTGACTCCACTCATTATTCAAGTTCGATCTACAGACTCCACTGGAGAGCGAGCCTAGCTTCCTTAGACATGGAATAATTAAGTTCTAGGTATCAAAATATCAATATCTTCAATGAAGCCCTATTCTTCTGTGTTGGCCTCTTTTTTCCTTTATGTATATATATCAAAAAATTATTGTCTCACTGGAGAGATCTAGGTCATGAGAGAACCTCCTTTGTATATCCTTCACTTGAATTTGAAAATGTACATTCTCCTTTCACTCCTAGATTCGATCCCGTCCTTTCATTTGAACCCTGTATAAACCATAATCGGCCCGACAAATGCATCGATGTTAAATTTTCAGAATTTACTTCAATCTGATCTAGGATCTTAACTGAGAGAACAACATGTACAGCATATCTACAACATATCAATCATGGAGACAATAATGCAAGCACACAAGAGACACAAAGATTTACTTTGGGAAAACCATAAAGGTGAAAAACCCCAATAACTTCCTCAGAGATAGATAGAGCAATGATACAACCAACCATGAGAGATAGACATAACCTAGCAGCAGATCCTCCTCCTCCATAAGTGCGCCACTCCTCCTTGAGTGCATGTGTGAGAAGTGAGTGAGCAAATAGAGTGCCTCCCGCACTCTATTTATACTTGACTTGACTTGCCTTTTTACCTAACTCATGTAGGCTCGAACTTAACCACATAACATAATGCTGAGTGGGCCGACCCCAAATAGGGTGGTCTAATAACCCTTTGACCCACATGGCCGACCCCCAATAGGGTGGTCTAATAACCCTTTGACCCACATGACTTATACAGGGTCGACCCCAAACAAGGTGGTCTAATAACCCATCAAGTATAAGTTATGACACTTACAATATAAATAACGACACTTCCGTATAGAGGAATAATAACATCTCTATAGGAATACAATATACATATATGTGAAATACATTCCGAAGTTACAAATACATCAACAATCAAGAGTAAGGCCAATGATACCCTCCCTACATCTACTCCTTTTCCTTCCAAAGCCCAGCTAAGATACAAACATCTAAGGCTACCCCCTGTCCTTCATGATTTCCCTCTAGGCTACCATAAACATCTTCCTGTTTTTGATGGAGAATCTGAGATTCTTACTGCAGAGAAGCATCTTCAAGGCTTTGAGCATTTTCTGGATCTCTTTGAAACAGAACATGATGATGTTTGTATGAGGGATTTTGCAAAATCCCTCCAAGGAGATGTGAAGAGATGGTTCAAGCATTTGCAACCTGAGTATATTAATACTTGGGGAGTGTTGTCTGAAGCCTTTTTGCGGTTTTGGGGCCAGACCAAGCCATGGTACCTAATTCTTTCAGAGTTTTACTCCATGACAATGCAAGAAAATGGAACCATGTCTAGATTTAACAGGAGGTTTGCAATTTTCTATGATGACATGCCAAAGGAAATTCAACCCCTAGAGAATGCTACTAAATTACATTATGCATCTGTTTTTCCTCCTGAATTATCTTTTCATCTGCTAGAGAGAAGGTCTTCCAATTTGGAGCTTATGTTCATTGACGCATTGGGGGTCGAAGACTATATTAGGATGTCTAGGAAGTTATCGAACCATGATCATGATGAAAGGATTGAAGAAGAATTAAGGTTTGAAGAAGGACATGAACAAGGGGAGTGTCCCTTATGGTCAAATTTTTCCCAAGATGAGCAGAAAATTGATCGGCTCGGTGATGTACCAGAAGAAGGAAATCCCATTTTATTTCATGTAGATTACAATCATTCTGATGAAGCTCCCATTGATGATGGTTATAATGAAGGTTTCAGTCCACTGAAGTATGATAAATATGGAGAAGAACATTTGGAAAACTTCATAAGATTCTTTGAAGTTAAGGATAAAGATGAATCTTCGGACAGACAGTTTCACCAATCCAGAGGGCCGACCAAAGGGGAAAACCAGTAGTAGATCTTGGGCCTGCCATTGAGATTCATCAGAATGGTGATTCTTAGTAGGCAGAGACATCATTTCATATTAGAGCTGAAAGGGAGTACAGAGTCCTTGAAGAAGAGTATAAGACGCTCGAGGAAGAATATGTGATCCTTTAGGAAAAATACAGTGTTCTTGAAGAAAGTGTTGGGTCCGGCAAATACCTTAGACAGGTTGACCAGATTGCTGAGAGGCTGGAGGGTGACCAGGGTGGCTCATATGATTCTTACATGGAATCCATCTCTTGGACCGAAGATGATTATAGACTCCTTGGAGAAGTATTCAGGCTTAGCCAATATCTTTGGCCAACTGACTAGGTGATCGAGGCATTTGAAGGAGACCGAGCTGGGAAGTCAGATTTCCATGCAGGTCTTTCAAGCTCGGAGTCCAGGTCTCAGGAAGAATGGCTTTTCCCAAACCTTTTTGAGGGACAGGGCAAATTTTCTCTTGAGGCTCTAGAGCAGAACCAGGTTTTCAACCCAGGGATCACGAGTAGCTTAGAAGGAAAGTTGTCCAGAGTTGGTTTTTTCAGTCTTACCGAGTCATGCCGGGGTTTCAGCATGCATGAGTTTCAGGTTTTGATGGAGGTTTGTTAGAGGTATGCGGCCCTAGGGGCTGACACGAGCACTGGAGAGAGTAAACAACATCCATATGGCTTTTCTGAAAGAAATTCTGCTATGGTGCAAGAAGCATGTGGAGCGTACCGTATTTTTTATGATCCAGTGGCAGAATATATGGAAAAGTCACATGGCTGGAGTAAGGGTTCTATTTTCACTCAAAGGGGCCTCGTCTGTTTCCATCGCCTCAAACCATTGACCCTCACTCCTCTGAAATCAGTCCAGCATGATGAGAAGGCCCACCTGAGGGGTCAATTGTTGTACTGGTTACACTGGCACTTTTGCATTACTCAGAGCCGCAGCTCCTCGAGTAAAGTAGTTTGTATATAAATAAGCCTCAAGTTTTTGGCATTTCAAATTTCAGTAGTAAATTCCAATTTGCAGCAATTTCCAGTCTATTTTCAGGATGTACAGCTTCAATTTTTGTCTTTGATTTCAAGGAGTTCCCACTCTACAGTAGGACAGAGCATTTGAATGGGGATCAGGTCACCACTGGATACATCGCACAGCCGAATCCACATAGGTATTTCCATGGATGTTTTCAGGAAAACCCTCCCAAGCAATCTACTAGGAAAATTTTCTTGCAGAAGCCGCCTAATGGATCAGGCACCTGGTCTACGAGGTTCTTTGCTACCTCACAGGGAGGCTAGCATCCCCAGTTGGAGCCAGTTGTTACCACCTGATTTTTATAGCTTGGATAGATGGTGGAAGAAAGGGATGTCTCAAAAATTTCTAGATGAAAACTAAGTATTTCCTTTGTTTTCCATAGCTAGGTGCTAAAGGCATACGAGAAATGGAGGTGGGGGGTGTTAAATATGCTAGGAAAGGGAAAATAGTGGGGAAGAAAACATTAAAATGCGACCAAAACAACCCAAAAAGAGCCTAAGTATATAGTACAAAAGAAATAATGAGGAGGGTAACCACTGCGCCAGTTTCCACCATTGGATGGCGCGAGAGGATGATCAGTGACTAGCATTCATCGTCGCATGGCCGAGTTGCGCAGGGAATAAAGTCACAAGCGGTTGCGATGGGGAATGCCGTAGGACAGATGGAAGCTAGAGGAAGTGTCGTGTGGGTGATAAGCGGTAAGCAATATCATTTCAACGGCATGCAATACCATCAAGGCATAGAGATAGGTGGCTAGCCACGTGGATGGTGAAGACGGGCCACGCAGATAAAGGATAAGGGTCCCATGGTAGTAGGTGTAATGTGATGGAAGAAATGGTGTAGATTACCCCAAGAGGATCCACGGTCCTTGATGATCGTCGCATCGGGAAGTTGCATGCCAGATAGACGAGAAAGTGGTCACGATGGGAAAACCCATTTTCTAGGTGTCACTACCAGAGCTGGTCGCAAGGGGATGAGCGGTAAAGAAAAACCATCTTAGGGGGATGTGATCCCACTTGTCAAGGTACGGCGTTTCAGGTCGAACGATGGAGATTAGGATACATGGAATGATCCGACGGCTAATAGATAAGGGTTGTCAAATCAATGGTTAAAGTGGAGACTTGATCTAACGGAGGAGATCAACATGTGAGAGATCAACGACTGGGATTGATAGGGAACTAACAAATAATCCTGGAAGATAAGTGAACGAGGTTTACATATATAGCTGTCGATTGGTAAAGTTGACATTTTTATTTTCCCGAGGCCTGTCTAGGCCAGGGGCTTCATGTCACAGGCAGGTCGAAGAAGGAAACGTATTTTTGTCGCTAGGAAGGCCGATGAGGAGCCAGTCTCCAGTAAGATTCAGGCTTAGATGTTGTTCTGTGAGATAGGAATTTCTTCCTCGTGCAAACATTCGACTTCTTGTCACCAAAATTGGCATAGGTTTGAAGGTCCTAGAGACGTAGCCGGGCACGGAAGGTTCCGGTTGTCCTGTATTTTGTTTGGCCTAGACTAGGCTGGTCTGTTCTATATTTGTCTCTCGAAGCCCTAGATATTTGATGTCCTGGAGTCTCCTCGAAGATGTTGGTCGTTGCCCTATTTCGTCAAAGTCCACCTGAGAGTCAGCAGACCTCCTTAACCTCCCGTTTTGGACTTAACCTCAACATTGAGGATAGCTCCCCTACCCTGTTGATTGTTCAAAGTAAATGCTGGTCCGCCCAAAATCGGATGTGGGTCAATACCAAGCCTCAGTTTGGGAGAGTTTATGACCAAAGGTATCCACCCACAAGTAACAACTTTCTCCAGTACTAGTGACTTTAGGCCTCGGCCCCAGAAGGGGGAAGAGGATAGAGACAAGTAAGTGGGGAAGACATCGCTCCCAACCATACAGGTGTGAAGGAAAAGTTCTCAAGGAATTATAAACATACTAATGAAGGACTTGAAAGTTAGTGGAGGCAACCATCTAGAATAGCATCTCCGGAGATCAATTTTGGTTTTTCTGTTTGGCAGCCAGATGGGGCAGTTACTGTGCTGCCTTTTGTCTTCTTGTATGAGTCAAGTGCCCTTTGGTAAAAATGTTGGTAAATGTGAAGGGGCCGGAGTAGTAGGTGATAGAGGTGAGGGCAGAAGGAAAGTTACTTGTGCGGACTATTGGATGGCTTGATAAGCTGCGAGGGTGATGTGACCCACGTCATTCAACGTACGGAGGTTAATTTTTGTGACGTAGACCATACTAGGTGGATAGGTGGCTGAAATGCATTTCTATTGCCACCCAAATGATTTCTGATGCAATGGACGCCACCTCAGCATTGTCATCTGCTCCGTCGTCTATCTGGAGATCTTTACCAAGCGTGTTTCATGTCTGCTCAGACCTCGAGCATCATTGTTACTTGATTAAGAGGTCCGATGAAGTGATCATGGAGATTATGGCCGCATGTAGCACTATCCTCATCACGACAGTTATGGATATGGTTTTTTCATCTGCTGTACGAGATCGGTATATAGAGGGGATGGTACACACAACAATTTGGGGAATCTCTCAATTGGAATTGGATCATGGAGAAAGAGCAGGAATCCAGAGTAGTGTTCATGCCTGAACAGGCGTGGT
Organism: Larix kaempferi; assembly: GCA_027924585.1. NCBI lineage: Eukaryota > Viridiplantae > Streptophyta > Pinopsida > Pinales > Pinaceae > Larix > Larix kaempferi. The sequence goes on along the minus strand of BSBM01000348.1, from coordinate 18,062,216 downwards.
CTGTGGTGGAGAAAGAACCTAGTCCTTCATTTCCTATGATGTTCGACCACATGGAATCCATCTCTGCTAGTGAGGATGAGGAGCCCGAAAAGCGACAAGTGTCCAAAAGAGTTCGGCGTTAGAGAAAAGAGGAGATTCCCGAAGAAGAGGGAGACGTCCTGCAAGACACAGAGATCATCCATGATCTAGTGCTCCCTACTGAGGAAGTGACACCTCCTCCTCCTACTAAAGAATTGTAGATGGACAACTCTCTGAAGATAGAGTATTTCTCTGATTCACAGTGCCAATTGAGGACTTCGGAGTAAGGTGGCACCCTACACATAATATTTTTTTTTCCCATCTTAATCAGTCTGTTTTGAACTTGACACGTATGTAATATTCCAAATTTGGGGCTGTCAGGGTGGCAACATAATTTTGTTTGTTTCCTAAGGACTAATTCAAGGCCAAGAGCCTATAAAATCATTGTAATAGAATAATTAAGGGTTGGAAAATCATTTGGCTAAGGTCTGAAGGGCGAGTCGGGCCTTGAGATTTTCATATTAATATAATGTGTAGTGCCTATGGTAGATTGTTTTGCAGAGATTCTTGTGTCTCTCTAAGTTGTAGTCAGTTTTCTCTTTCTTCCCTATGTGCATGTGTTTCTTGTTATGCCTTTACATTATGTCATTCATTTCATGCCCGAGCTCAGTGTATAATAGTTTAAAATTCTTGGAAACAAGCTCTGGCTATTATCTCAGGTATTCACTCAATATTGCTACTAAAGTTGATATTGAATTCATCTTTACTGGATGCTCATATCAATGGTATGTTCTTATTTTCTTCTTTTACCACCAGAAAATATCTTTATGACGACAAGCAGGTGGCTACCTTGCCTCTATTAGAGTAGTCAACACTATGGCACTGTTATCTAAATTATATGTAATGCCTTGACTCTGTCGTCCAATTGTTTTTCCTTGTGATTATCCCTCCAACGCTTTCACATGAATTGTTCTAACAAAAGTCTGACCTTCTGTGCATGTTTTAGTTGAATATTTTTGAGTAATGAAGGCTAGACTGTTTGTTCACTGTTGATGCCTTTGAATATTTCCAACCTTTAAGAGATTTGTAGAGAGAGCGCTCTCAGACTAAGTTGGGTCAGTAGCTTAATTCGAAAGTGGTTAGTGGTTACCCTGACTTTCCCTCTCCTGCAACCTAGGGGGTACGATTTGGGTGTTAACACTGTGAAAAAATTATTCAGATATCTCAAAGGAACTTGGGATTTTGGTTTATGGTATCCACGAAGTAATGAATTGACCTTGGTGGCTTATATAGATGCAAACTAGGAAGGAATTATCGATGATAGAAGAAGTAAAAGTGGAGCATCATTTTTCTTAGGAAATTGTTTAGTGTCCTAGTTGAGCAAGAAACAATCTAATGTATCTCTATCTAGAGCAGAAGTAGACTACATTGCAATAGCATCCTATTTTGCACAAGTTCTATGGATGAAAAACAAATTGAAGGATGTTCAAGTGGAATTTGATCACCCTATATCGATTTTATGTTACAGCACAAGTGGAATTAGCATCTTCAAGAATCCTGTAATGCACTCCAAAAGTAAGCACATTCCAATCAAATATCATTTTGTGAGAGAACAAGTCACTGAAAATATTACAAGACTAGATTATGAGGACACCAAGGAACATATTGGAGATATATTTACAAAGTCGCATCCAAGATATACTTATGAATATATTAGACAGAAACTAAACATTATTCCTCTTGGGAACTTGACACAACATAAGAAATAAATGAAAGCATAAAGACACGGGGAGCATCCCTTTGCCATTGATGTCAAAGGGGGATATATACTAAGTAAAATATTTTGCAGAGAAATATTAATTGGTGTTTGCACAATAATACTCAAAGGATCAATTGGCATGAATGCAAGAGCATGTTGCACAAAAAAGAATACCTCACACTCAAGGGCAACTTAGTTTCTTGCTTATTGTTGAAATCAATGCAAAATGGGGAGATTGTTAAACTTTGGTGTTGTAAGTGATGTGAAAGAACTTGTAATAGGTTGTTGGACTTGGTGATGACAGTGAAATCTAAATGCTAGTTTGAATAAATATATAAAAATATATACACAAGTCAAAGGAATCCTTCAAACGAACCCACATACCAAGGTTTTTTACACATGGCACTCTAATCCAACCTAGTCATTGTAATCCAGTGTGCTAGAGCCACCAATCCAAGGAACTAGTGTGCACAAGACACACAAATTCATGGTGCTTCATCATTGCAATATAAGACAAGTGGCAGATGCTTGGGTAAGCTTGACCATAAAGAAAGGAAGAAGGGGTGTTACCATCTTAGGAAAGCCCCAACTTATTGACACATAAATTGAGCAATTTGAGTATACTAATAAGAGTGAAGTTGATGAATGAGGAGAAATCATGGAATAACAAATGGAGTAATATTCTAAATTTGCATGCTTAGGGTTAGATGGAATTCTTAGTGGAATCAGAGGAAATATGATTTGAAGAAGTGCGTGAGGTTGTAAGAAATGCATAATAACAAGGAGTAGTCATGTAGACATAAGGATCATTTTTGAGAAACCCGCAAGGAGAACGTGGAAAAGTATATGCATAGAATTAGTATAGTAAACAGAACTATACCAGTAAGCATAATTGAACCAGAGCATGCCAAAGAGAGTGCATCAGGAAAGCAGAGCGCCAAAGATTGTGCACACAGATCTAAATTCAATGTGACTAAGGTACAACAATATTTATATCTTAGGGTGGTTGGACATGGAAAGGAAAGGATATTTCAATCTCCACTTAGGTTGGTTCTTGAACACTACAATTTGGTTCTTGCACAAAGGATTGGTATCCTCATGGAATGGATCATGAATCAACAAGTTGGTGCTTGCACGGAGGAGTCGTGTCTCTCATCTTTCTATGTAATTTCATTATATATATATATATATAAGTTTCTTCACGAATTCTTCCCACAATTGGTTTTTCTTGATGTGTTTTTAAATATCAATTGGTGTATGTTTTAAAGTGAAAAATTGCTTAATATGTGCATGATACTGATTCATCCCCCCCCCTCATTATAATTAAGAATTCCAACATATATATTCTTAGTGTCTTCACCAATTTATCTGTGGTGCCTTCTATGTAAGGGAGAAAATCCTTGTTGTTGTTGTTGTCATCACTGTTTTCTTTTTTACTCTTTATTATTATGTTTATGGTCGCCACTACTTTTTGAATTGGTTATTATTGTATTCATTTTCTTCAAAGATTAATGATAGATGCTAAATTTCTTGGTCTATGTGTTCCTTGTTTGATATTATGGGGGACCTAGTGGCAAGGGTATTGACTACACAAGTTTTTTTGTCGAGGGAAATAGTGAAAATTAATGTGTAGATACCTATCTGTGTGGATCGTTTTTTGTGCACTTAGTGAGCTATTGAACCATCATCGTTCTTTGAGGCTAGGATGTCAATAAATGCAAGAATTTTTTTCTCTTGAATCTACATCATGAAATTGATGCCACTATTTTTCTTATTGATATATTAAAAAAATATATCAAAGTTGTCTCTTCCATGTGGCTAGACTACATCTATGTCATCGATGTAGAATTTACATCTTTTTGGTTTTAGGGGGGATGAACCAATGGATTTCTCCTCGAATTTCTCCATTTATATATTTTCAATGTTTGAGGAGAGGGGTGAGCCCATTTATACTCCTTCTACATACCCATAGAATTCATTCTGGAAGGTGAAAAAAGTTGGACGCAGGTAAACTTCCACTAGTTTAGCAGTGTCTTCATCGGTGAGGTCTCTTATGGTTTTTATGGCATATGAGACATGCATTTCTATGTATAGAGACGCTAGATAAAAGCTCACAAGGATATCATGATTACCAAGTCTTTCATTAATGATCCCCTGGAACCAACTAGGGTATTTTTTAAGGACTTTAATAGTATACTTAAGTATAGTATACTTAAGTATAGTATTCTAGGGGATTATTTTGGATTGGGAAAAACATATATATATATAGGTAGGCGAATATTAAATATGAAAAATACAATTTAGTATTGAAACTTGTAAATTTTGGTGAATATTATGATCAAAAAACACATTTTATGTAAATATTGACGATATTAGAGACTAAAAGTTACCAAACAACAAATTTGTTTTTTGAAAAAAAACCCCAAAAATAGCCAATTGGTGAAACCTTGCCCCTAAAAAATTTCATGGACCCAACTCATGGAAACCTTAACAAATGAGTTTGTTCTTCCAGCTAGAGGTTTGAGTAAGTTTTCCAATAATTTTGCTAACTTGGATGTGGGAAATCCAAAGGTATTGTCGATTGGGGCAGAGGTACTCCTATCTTGTGCACTTTCAGAAGGCCATAGATGCATGGGACTTTCCCTTCCCTTTGATATAATTTTTTTTTTCTTCTTCATTTAGGTCAAGGAGTTTGTAATAATGTTGGTTACAATCCTATGGATATTCTTTCTCTGGTCTTTCTCAAGTTTGTTGTAGATTCCTGATCCCAAATGTTTGAGCATTTTCTTGTTTTCATCCTCAGAGTCTAATATTACCATTGCATTCCCTTTGTCATCTTTGGTTATTTTTATTTCCATGTTGCTTTGTAGGTTGTGTAAAGTGACTCTCCCAACATTAGAGATGTTTGATTTCAATGCTTTCTAAATTCTAAATATGACTGCAAAGTCTTGGCATATCTCCTAAGCAACATAATCAGAAAGGTTTTTCAAAGCATCCTCAATACTACAAATCAAGTCTTTGGTTTGAATTCTCTTTGGTGTAACATCGAAATTCAATCCATACTCCAACACATTATGAGAAAATTAGTCTAGTGTAACGTGGGATAGGTTAATCATTTTTTTTTATGCATATGGTTGTTTGTATTATCTGTCTTTTCATTGTTTATCGTCTTCTCTTTACACAACATTTTTTTTCTATCCTTCCTAGATGTTACACTCTTCTTTTTACAGTCACTTGCTTTGCATGTTGATGGTCAAATCAATGCTCTCCCATAAGTCTGGTCTAATTATGTTTGATAGTTTCATTTGTAAGTGATATACATTTTCTGAAAGCTTGTGAATTTCCTATCATCTTCTCTTGAGCTTAGATCTAATCACTGATAGACTCATCTTATTGAAGAGGTGATCATTCTTGGTATTGTGGAGGGGATGCTTGATTAGGGTGAACTGTGGAATAGTCTATCAATATCTAGACTTCTTTAAAAAATTTAGGTCTGTAGTTTTTTCGGCAATTTTAACGTGTGTTGTCTCCAATAGCTTCACATCATGCAGAATGTCCCTTCCATGGAGGGAGTTAATCTGTTGGAAAATATCCATGTTATTCAAAATCAAGTTTTACAGATAAGGGGGAGATGCATTCAATATTTAAGAAACTCCCTCAATCTTCACGCGTCTCCCGATGATGGGATGATGATCCCATAGTAGGTATTAAAACATCGGGTTCCTTAAATCTTGAACGCGCAACTACTTATCTGTGAAACTTGACTCTACATAACATGGCTATTTTTCAGCTATGAATATTATTGGCAAGGGTGAAAATGCAAAGTTGGGTAACACTTTTGGCTTGTTTTTTACAAACAAAACTGCTAAATTTTATGTTTTTCAACTTCGACCTCTTCAAACCCATATCTCCCTTAGGAATTTCAACTTGAAGTAAACACAAATGTTTTAGAGAATTGAATTAGCCTTCTACTCGTATTTTTTTTAATTTTTTTTATGGACATATTGTGGGACAAATTTGGTGGCCACCAATGCCATATACTTGAAAATTTTAGGTATGGATAATGAGTGACTTGTGTGGCTGCCGGTTTTTTGATAGATGGTTATTCATTGTAGGGAAAAAAAATGTATGCTCATAATCTAAACACACTACACTTGTGCATGGACTATATTTTGATTTTTTTATGACTTGGGAACTATGTTTTATTATTTATGAAAACAACATATGTTCAGAAAATGGTGCATTATTGACACACGTTGGTGAGCTTAAATTTTCTTTTTAGTGTGAATCTTATTGGAAAAACTAAAAGTACCATTTTGAAAAGGACACGCCAATTATGATCTCTGTGAAGATTTCAAATTTTTTGGTTTTTTCTTTGTTATGATATTGAATTTTCATTTCGGGTGATTTCCAGAGTAATAAAATTCTTAAGGGATAAGGTTTAGAAACAATTTATTAATAAATAGAAATTCAAATCAAAATGAAAAAATTATTATATCATTGGAAACTAGATTCAGAGATGAATCCATTGCTACGAAGTCTGAAAAATAATATTTAAAATTTGTAGGGGTTTGGGATTTTTGAAGTTGTAGGTTCCAGATATTTTCGCAGGTTTTGTTGACCATGAACTCTCGGCCGAAAAATATCTTCCAAATTCTCGGCCGAGACTTTAGTTCAAATTCTCATCCGAGAGTTTTTTTAAAAATACAACAGAGTGATTGGTTCAAACTCTAGGCCAAGAGTTTGAATTCCCACAAACTCTCGGCCTAGAGTTTGAGGTTGAGTTTTTTTCGTGTGTTCATTTGTGTGCACTAGTTGTTTTTTCACTCCGTTGTCATAAAATTGTTTCCCAACTTCATGTTTTCACCTGCAATGGACAACATAAAAAAATATTCTCCTTGATATACAAGCAAATCCCAAGGGAGAAATGTTATATATGCTTTATGGCATAGATTTTAAGCCTTTATGCTAAAATTACCTCACCCACTAATCAGAAAGGAAAGGTTGAGATTCATGCTCTTGAATTTATGCCATTGAGTGTAATAAGGTAAAAAATGGATTTGGTGAATGAAAAAGACGTATATCACACTAGCCAATGTTATTCCACTTATTTTTTGATGGGAAGACACTTTTTAATCTTAGGGTACTATGAAAAATTCCATTATAATTGCTCAATGCATGAATAATTACCAATATGGCTCTCACTCATGTATGGTAACTTGAACATATGCGTTGGTTTAAGAAGAAATGCAAATTTTGTAATATAAAATATATATAGTAATAGGAAAACATATACAAAAAATACTAAATAGGAGATAAATCTTAATAAACAATCACATAACAATCCCTCTTTTGGTGGTATTTTGGTACCTCACTCTAACTATCACAATACATAGAAATTCACCATACTCTAGGAATATTCTTGGAAAACAACAATGAAAATTTTCATCACCGTGACAAATAGAATCAATGTTAATATGAGGGCCCACCAACACTTCGATGCTCATTTATCTCTCCATGCTATTACAAGATCCCACCAACACCTCATTTATGCACACACCTTACCAAATATCATTTTGAGAGAGCAATACAAATGCATATAGGTATGCTTTTAATGACTCACAAGTGGGTGAAAACATGAAGTTGGGAAACAATTTTGGCTTGTTTTTGACAAAAAAAATTGCTAATTTTTATGTTTTTCAACTTCGACCTCTTCAAACCCATATCTCCCTTAGGAATTTCAACTTGAAGTAAACACAAAGGTTTTACAGAATTGAATTAGATTTCTACTCGTATTTTTTTTAATTTTTTCTATGGAAATGTTGTGGGACAAATTTGTTGTCAACCAACGGCATATACTTGAAAATTTTAGGTATGGATAATGAGTGACCTATGTTGACGAAGGTTTTTTGATAGATGGTTATTCATTTTAGGGAAAAAAATTGTATGCTCATAATCTACACACACTAAAATTGATCCTGGACTATATTTCGAGTTTTATAAGACTTGGGAACTATTTTTTATTATTTATCGAAATAGCGTATGTTTAGAAAATGGTGCATTATCGACACATGTTTTTGTCTTCACATTTTCTTTCAAATGTTACTCTTATCAAACAAACTAAAACCAACCCATTGAAGAGGACACATCAAGGAACATCCTTGTATTTTTTAAAATTTTGTTGGCTTCGTCATTGTGATGATATTGAATTTTCATTGTGACTGATTTTTCAGTCACTTAATTTTTTAATGATAAAGTTTAGTAAGAAAATAGAAAAAAAAAAGTAATCCTAAATGAAATTGAAAAAAACTTATATTACTAGAAAGTAGATTGAATGGTGAATCTACTGGTATAAACTCCGACATGTAATTCTCATGTTTTGCAGTGGTCCGACCTTGTTAAAGTGACACATTTCTGAATTCTGTAGAAATGGTGCTGGAATTGTTGACCAAAAACTCCCAGGCGAGAAAATGTCTTCCAAACTCTCGGCCCAGAGTTTAATTCAAACTCTCATCCGAGAGTTTTTTTTAAAATACAGCGTGGCGATTGGTTCAAACTCTTGGCCTAGATTTTTTTTAAACTCTCAAAACTCTTGGCCTATAGTATGAGTTTGACTTTTTTTTCGCATGATCATCCGCCTGCGCTCCATTTTTTTCTCTCCGTTTGTCGCCAAAGTGTTTCCCAAGTTCACGATTTCACCCAAGTGTGGGATAATCTTACAAGGAAACTAAAATATTTCCTTATGTATCTTAATTCATCCCAAGATATCCCTGCACACTGAATTTATGAAGAGATAGTCAAATAACACACAATATCATCAATTCTAACATAGTATCATATACATCTTTCTAAGTGGCATCTGGAAAAATAGAGTTAAGCATTTCATACCTTCTCACATGCTTCACATATCCATTTTTTCAACTCTGTAAGTTCATGTTTAATGTATTTCCAATTGCTAAAAGAGAAACATTGAAGCTGCAATAGTAGGATAACCAGTCACAAAATACAATGTAAACCCTACAAAAATCATTTGAGAATAATGAAATTTAGTAAACAAAATAAGGAACATGTCAAAATACAGGACAACACCCAAAGTAAAAGAAGCAACAAAGATGGTGGGATTCCAAGTTGGTCACCCATGTCCTGTACCAAAAAGGAGAACAAAAAAAAAAGTAGGAACAAAATGACACTGGTTATAAGTAACATCATGCCCCCTTGCACTCCCAAATATGTGGTTGTGAATGAAGTCCCATCCCCTAGGCACAATGCCCCAAACACCCATAGAAACATTATTGTCACATCACCAATCTCGAGGTTCACAGTGCCCATGTTTCTGTGGGAAAATTTGGATCTGAGGTGATGGGATTCAAAACTTTCCTAGATGAAAATGGGTCACTATAAGACCTGATAGTAAATAGGAATTGCCTTTCTCATGTAGACATAAAAAAAATTGCAAAAAAAGATTCAACCCATAACATTTAGACAAATGTAACTCCAACTTCAATTTACATGATCGATAAAAGGATAAAGAGTGCCTAGAAACTCTCATTTCTTGAAATTAGGGGCCAATGGGAGTTTATTAGTGATTTTCATGGGAGAACAGAGGTTGGAATCGATTTTTAGAGGGGAAGAATTGTTTTATCTTGCCTCCCAAGTTTTAAATTTGATGGGGATAGCATTTTATTCATTAAAAATAAATAAATAAAATGTGTGCTAATAATACCTAATGGCTATTTAATAAAAAATTATCCCATTAAAAATTTAAAACCCCTAAATTTAGCCCATGGGCTAAGATTAGCCCCTAAAATTTTCCAATGGGCTCTATTAATTTTCAAATCATTGGTGAGATAATATTAATGGCTAATTCTAGCTAGTGATGAACTTTAGGATGTTGACACAAGGGTGGGTCGATCGGACCCTCTTGCTTAAGAATACCACATTGTTAACACACAAAACACTCACATAGACTAGATGTGAACTAGGAATGCCAAGAAGTTGGCTTCTATTACTTGTATCAATTTCAAAATTACATGCAAATTAATAAACAAGTTGTTCATATCCTATTACAATATACATAATTAAATCTATGTTCTATCTATTTTTTTTCCCTCTATGCGTGATCCTCCGATCCTTTGATCCTATCAATCACTTAATCATCGATCTATTCTTATGTGCCCTTGCACTAATCTTCTACTCTACTCTACTTCTATTCCCCAATTCCAAGCTATCTGGATTCCCTGAGGTGTCCTTACTCTATCCGTCGAATTCTCCCTCATCTTGTAGACCTGTAGTTTTTAGTGCCCCTTATCTATGCCTGCACAACCCTCTCCTGTGGTGACATCTGGCTTGATATCAACCACCATCTTAACTTCCATTAACTTCCTCAACTACCCACAATAGCTATAGGTATTTTTCCTCGACCTTCGCACGTCTCGGACTCCATGCATCTCGAATTTTCTACAGTTTTTTGTCTTCATTTTGTCTCCATGGATGTCACTTCGCCCCATCCTCCATGCTTGGAATTTGTAACTTTCGTCAGTGTCTATGTTTGACCAACTTGTTGAATTTTTGTCTTCGTCGACTTTCATTTATGTCGACCATACTTCGACAGCTTCCTGCTTGACTACTTGGATTCGACTACCAGTCTTCCTGCACCAGTGATCATTGGAAATTCCCCTGGTCAGCCTATTCTTGTAGATCATCTTCAACTGTTTCTCCTACGACTCGATGCCCCTGCATCAGTTTCTCGAGGTGAAAAAGAACTTGACTACTTCCTCAGTCTCTTGTACTCTTCCTATGGAATCCATGTCGCTTCTTTCAACTCATTGTTTCTCCATCAGACTAAGTATTCTTTCTTCCACGAATTCCTTGTACATCTAACTTCACGCTCATCAATTACTCCGGTGATTTCTTCCTTCTATCGATCTAGAATCTTCCTTGTCCAATCGATGTTTGACACTTCCACGTTGTTGCTCGTCAAACCTTATTCAAACTTGTATAGATCTAATATGTTGAATGTAGACGAAATGTTCAACCCTTTCGGTAGCTCCAACACATAAGCATTGTCCGAAATATTCTTCACGATCTTACATGGTCCAATCTTTTTCAGCTTCAACTTGTTATATGTTCCTATTGGGAACATTCCTTCCTTAATTCTACATAGAATAAGTCTCCCTCACTAAATGACTGTAGCCTCTGCTTCCTATCCACTCTTAATTTGTATGCCACATTACTCTTTTCAAGTTGTTTGTGTACCTTTTCATGTACATCCTTCATGTGCTCTGCAAATGTCTCTACATTTGCACTGTTTCATGCCTCTATTTGTACTTCGACCAAATCCACCACACCATGTGGGATTCGACCTTGAAAAATCTAGAATGGTCTCATACTTGTAGGCCGATTCACAAAATTGTTGTATACGAATTCTGCTTGTGCCAACACATTCTCCCACTGCTTGGGTCTATCGGCTGTCAAACATCTCAGAAGGTTTCTCAAACTTTTGTTTACTACCTTGGTATGTCCATCATTCTGTGGATGGTATGCCGAGCTAAACTGCAACTTCGTGTCCATTTTCTTCCATATGGCTCTCCAGAAATGACCCATAAACTTGGTATCACTATCCAATGCTATACTCTTCATAAACCCATGCAATCTAACTATATTCTTAAATAATAGTACAGCAATGCTTGTGGCATCACTTGTCTTTCAAGACGAAATAAATTATTCCATTTTTTAAAATCGATCGTCTACCACAAAGATGGAGTCTCTACCTTGCTATGTCTTTGGCAAACCTATCACAAAATCTATGATTAAGTGCTCCCATGGTACATTTCGCACTGGAAATGGTGCATATAGCTCCGTGTTCTGACTTCGACCCTTTGCTAACTGGAAAAATCGACACTATCGGACCCACTTACAGACATCCATTGTCATCCCATACCAATAATACTTCTCCTCGACCAACGCCTTGGTCTTATCGATACCAAAATGGACTTCTAATACACGACTATACAGTTCTTGGATTAGGTTTTCTCTTACGGATCCTTTGGGAATACATAATTGTTGTCCCTTGAATAGGTATGCCTCTTGGATAAAATAATCCAAGTATGGAGTTCTTTCGACACTCTGTGGTTCGCGACTAGCCTTTCATGCTTTCGAAAAATCTTTGTCGGTATCATACTCTATCTTCACTGACTCTTTTCCCATTGCCTGAACTGTTGTCGTGTTCAATAATGCAACTCTTTGACTCAACGCATTGGAAACCTTGTTCGACTTGCCCAACTTATGTTGCAACAGAAAGGTATATCCCTGCATTAATTCTACTGACTTCATGTGTTGCTTATTCAAATTCAACTGAGTATTCAAGTACCTTAGTGCTTGACGGTCTGTGTATAACACAAATTCCCTGGGAAACAAATAATGCCTCCACTTCTTCAATGCTTGCACAATAGCATAGAACTCTTGATCATACATCGAATATTTCTACTTGGCTTCATCCAAATTTTTTCTTAAAAATGTAATTGTTTGGCCCTCTTGGATGAACACTGCACCAATTTCCATTCCACTCGCATTGTAGTCAAGTTGGAAAAATTTGTTGAAATCCGGGAGAGCAAACATTGGGCTCTCTGTCACCTTTTGCTTCAACTTGTTGAAGGATTTCTGGGCAGTTCAGTCCACTTGAACTCCCCTTTTTTCATGCACTTTGTCAAAGGTGCACATATCTAATTGAATCCTCTTATGAAATTCATGTAAAAACTAGCAAGTCCATGAAAAATCCGCACTCTTGTTGTTCTTGTCAGTTTTGGCCACTCGAATATAGCCTTTACCTTTTTTGGGTCCATCACCAACCCTTTACCCAAGATTACAAATCCCAAGTATACCAGTTCTTCCTTCATGAAGGACCATTTTTGCAGGTTCACCATCAACTTCTCTTCCTGCAGTTTCCACAACACTTGTCAAATGTGCTCTAAATGTTCGGCCTTGGTTCGACTGAATATCAAGATGTTTTAGAGATATACTACGATGAACTTCCCCAAGAATGGCTTCAGTACCTCGTTCATCAGCCTCATGAATGTACTGGGTGCATTAGTCAATCCAAAGGACATGAATAATCACTTATAAATTCCTTCCTTCATCTTGAAGGCTCTCTTCCACTCATCGCCTTCTCTCACCCTAATTTGATGGTATCCACTCCTCAGGTCGATCTTGGTGAAATATATTGATCCACTCAAACAGTCAATCAATTCGACCATCCTTGGAAGTGGAAATTTGTACTTGATTCTGATATTGTTGATAGCTCTGGAGTTTATACGCATCCTCCATTCTCCTCCTTTCTTCGATGCTACTACAACTTGTACTGCACACAGGATCAATCTTTCTCTGATCAATCCTTTTCCAAAAACTCATGGACTTTTCGATTGAGTTCCTCACTTTATGTCAGAGTCATTCTATGTGGTGCCTTGTTTGGAAAACTTGACCCTGTAATCAAGTCAATTTGATGGGATAAGCTTATCGTCGGTGGTAATCCCGTCAGTGTCTTGTCGACCATAATGCTCTCAAACTCATCCAACATATTTTTGACTTCGACGGGAACTCTCTATCTCTTTGACCATTCGACACTCGGTCCTTTTGGAATGATGGCCAAACATATCGACTGTTTCTCTTCCTCTGCTACAAATTCCTTTGCTGAGCACAACAACACTCTCTTCTCCCAATAGTTTATCTCACCCTCCTTGCAGTCAGTTCTGTCCTCCTGCTTTGGCTTCAACAATCTCCGCATGCCATTTTTCCACACTGTGACCATGTTGGATCGACCATCATAGATCATCTTCCAATCATACTGCCATGGTCTTCCTAACAAAAGATGTCAAGTGTCCATTGGGATTATGTTGCACAGTACACTGTCTTCAAGCTTCCCAACCTTAAATTTGATGATGCACTGTCTAGTTACCTTCACCTAATGTCCTTTCTGTAGCCAGGATATCTTGTATGTATTTGGGTGTTCTTGAAATCTCAAACCCAACTTGTCGATGATCTCCTTCGATGCTAGGTTCTTTGTATTGCCTCCATCGACAATGGTCTTGTAGTATCTGTTAGTGATCAACACTTTGTTCTTGAAAATGACCTTTTGTTGTTTCGGCTCCTTCTCTTCTCACTGGTTGTTCTGAACCAACGTTCTTTTAGTCATACAGTTTCGACTCTTATGTCAGTCATCTCCACCACTGTCAGATGTCGAACTTGACCTCTCGTCTCCCTTGCCATCTCGTCAACATCTGGGTTTCAACTCTTCTACCACTTGTAGATTCTCCCCGCTTTCATAAGCTTTGTGTCCCACTCCTCGACACTTATAACATACTATAGTTGGTATGTCAACTCCTCTCCTTTATACTGGACCATTTAGACCAAACGCACCCCAACTGCGGTTCTCTCGACCATCCAGTCAGTTTTCTTATTCATTTTCTCTAGTTAACATCCCTTTTGTGTGTTGATTATCTTCGACTGCTTCTCTCCTGGTCCCACTACTTTGTCCTTTTGTGGGATTAGTCTTTGCACCTCTACCAGTCATCCTCCCTCTAGTCGATGTTGTTCTTCTCAACAAATTTTCCTCTTCCTTCAGGGATAGCTGGTATGATTCACTAACCATTTTGAACTTCAAAAGGCTCAACTTGTTCTGTATGACATACTTCATACCATTTACATATCTGGAGACCGCCTCTTCGCCTTCATCGGTTTGACTGGATCTAATCAATAGTTTGTAGAACTCTTCTGTGTATTTCTTCATTGTCATCTCTTTCTGTTTAAATTTTTTCAACTTCTTGAACAAGGAAATCACATAGTCATTCGACAAGAACTTCCCCTTCAGCTTGGAAACCATTCTGTCCCAATACTTCATCTTTTTCTTTCCCTTCCTGACTCTGTGAGCCTGTACATTATCCCACCACAATGAGGCATGACCCTTCAACTTCAGACATGCAGTTTTAACCCTGTAAGGATCCTCTAGCTGCTCTATGTCGAAGTATTTCTCCATCTCTCTGAACCAATCTATCAAGTCTTCTAGATCCAAACTTCCAGAGTAGGTAGGTAAATCCATTTTTGCCTTGCCCCTCATCTATGTCAGTAGTTTGATGAATCTATCTTCTTGTTCTTCTTCTATTGCTTCCTGAGCTTCCACTTCCTTGACTTCCTCGTCACTATTTTCAAGTGCATCAAGAATGAATCCACTTCTCTGGGATTCTTTGATTGCTGCAACCTCATTGGTCAAGCTTTTCCTTGTTCGCTTCCACTCGTCGAACATTTCACGATCTATCGTGACTATTGTGCCTCTTCATGCTATATGTCCTACACCATAGACATTTATGCCTCTTTGTGTCATTTTTTTCAACCGCAACTAAAAATATCCACTCATCCAATCACAATCAGAATTTCACCACACGTGCAAAACTCTACCCAACCACAGCTAGATTTGTTCTCATATACGTAGGTTCTTCCTATTCTCAGGCTTCTTCTCGCGCTCACAGTACTTCTCCTGTTCTACTACCACTTGGAGCTAGGCCAGATGGTATCGGGAACTATCCTTCTTTCAGGATGATTCTTCTCTAATACCACTTGACTCAAGGGTGGGTTGGTCAGACCCTCTTTCTTAACAATACCACACAATCAACGCAGGAAATGCTCACATAGACTAGACATGAACTAGGAATGCCAGGAAGTTGGGCTCTATTACTTGTATCAATTTCAAAATTACATGCAAACTAATAAACAAGTTGGTCGTAGCATATTACAATATACAAAATTAAATCTCTATTCTATCTGTGTGTTTTCCCTCTGTGCATGATCCTATGATCCTCTGATCCTCTCGATCACTTGATTATTGATCTGTTCTTTTGTTCCCTTGTAGTGCTCTTCTACTCTGCTCTGTTGTTGTTTCTGAGGTCCACCATGTTTGGCTTCCCTGAAGTGTCCTTGCTCTTTCCACTGAATTCTCCCTGATCCTGTATACCTGCAAATGTCAGCGCCCCTATCCGTGCCTACACAACCCTCTCCTGTGGTGACATCATATCGCTTGATATCAACCACCTTCTTAACTACCATTAACTTCCTCAACTACCCACAATGGCTGTAGGTATGTTTCCTCAACCTCCGCACCTCTCGGCCTTTGTGCCTCTTAACTTTTCTATAGTTGTCGGTCTTCATTTAGTCTTCACGGCTGCCAGTCCGCCCCATCCTCCATGCTTGGAATTTTCTGCTTTCATCGGTGTCAATATTTGACCCCAACTTGTCGACTTTTCGACTCTGTTGACTTCCACTTCTGTCGACCATACTTCGACACCTTCCTACTGGACTGCCTGTATTTGATTGCCAATATTCTCGCACAAGTGGTCTTCGGCAATTCCCCTGGTCGACCTCCTCTCATCAATCATCTTCGACTATTTCTCCTAGGCCCCGATGCACCTGCATCAGATGTGCTCCTCAATGAATTATTAATGTGCAAAGCTTCCAGTAATTGTTTGTCAAGTTTACCATACAAAATCCACACTGGTTGAAATTAATATCAATTGGATATTGTAGTTTTCTGAGGATGGCGATTGTTAGAGGATAATATTACCACAGTTTTTGTCAATTTGAAGAAAGAATAGATGACTATGAGCATGGTATGAA
Source organism: Larix kaempferi (assembly GCA_027924585.1). Classification (NCBI taxonomy): domain Eukaryota; kingdom Viridiplantae; phylum Streptophyta; class Pinopsida; order Pinales; family Pinaceae; genus Larix; species Larix kaempferi. The sequence continues at coordinate 18,045,781 of BSBM01000348.1, read as the reverse complement.
ATTTAAGTCTACAAACTATTAATAGTTGTATTCCATTTTGGGAATACTTTATGCTCAAACTCTCAATATAAGCTATAGTCCATTCATGACTTTCAGGTGTTTCTTTTAGAATGCAATATTACCTAATTGCCTTGTAAGATATCCTTATTTCAATAGCCCAAAAATGCATGTGTGCTATGGATTTGATTAGCTTGTAATATTCTTAGTCGTGTCTCCAATTTAGGATAGAAATTAAATATGTTAACTTGCTTACAAGTATTAAGGAACAAATAAGCACTACTAATGTAATTGGGATTGATTAGTAGTTAATATTCCACATTAAACTTTTTAATTAATATTCAACCAATTGAGCATTCACATAGTTGTAATCAACATGAGATTTGATGGAATCACCTATCGATTTAGATAAATCTATCCTTGTATGAGGAGGAAGATCATTATGCATACATTTTATCCATGCAATCCCTCTACGAGGAGGAGGACCATTATGCATACATTTATTTCCATGTATTAGGTATGAAGTGGGTTAGCTGATAGGATCATGCTCCCCATTAGAAAAATCTTCCTCATTCTAACAATTAAATAAATGCTTCTTAATACTTATCACTATTTCAAATCCTCCTTAAAATGTTTGGCCACATTTCATTTTAATTTACCATCCATCTATTCCCACTTCCAGTTCTGTTTTCCTTCTCTTTGTTGGGCATATCTAACACTCCATTTTTAGCATTGTCAGCTAGCTATTGATCCACCAAGAAGGAATTAGAATGAGATCATGCAAGAAATTAACGATCTCTTAAATTACACCTCCCCAAATTGCATTTATATCAATCATTATTCTCCTAAATTGCACCTCCCCAAATTGTATTTATATCAATTATTTTAAAGTTAATGGCTAATTAGGGCTAGCAACAAACTCTGGGATGTGCTCCTAAATGAATTCTTGTGCGAAGCTTAGAGGAAATGTATGTTAGTTGTAACGTAAAGAACTGACAATGGTCGAAATGAATCTCCCTTAGATACCACAATTGCGTGAAGCTAGCAATTGTTGGAGGATAATATTACCTTGGTTGTAGTAGATTTGAAGAAAGACATATGACTATTTTTCTTTTGCTTAAGATTCATTCATTATTTTGTTTTTTTTGTATGATATTTTTTAACAAAGCATGGTGTAAAATTCAAGTGTACAATCTGTTAATAGTCGTATTCCATTTTGAGAACTTTCTGTGCACAAACTGTTAACAATTTTAATCCATTAGTGATTCACAGTTTCTTCTTTTAGAGAGCAATATTACATAATAATATTAGTACATCATGCCAAGTGACTATAGGGAATAGGTCGTGGGAGTGATTATTAAGGAGTAGATGATTACAAATATTAAAAAAGAAACTTTGAGGCTTGCATTTCATAGGTAGTTGTATTCCATTTCGGTTTTGTTTATTATGATTAGAAACACGATTTTTAAACATTGCATGGAATTGTAATCCAAGCCCAATCCATGATTGTTAAGTAACAAATTTTTTTGTGTCGCAAAATATAATTGTACCGCAAGCTATGAAATTTTGTTTGTTAATATAGGCCATGGAGCTCACACTTCGGCGATTCAAACTATGTTCGTTAGTATAGATGATCAATCTCATATTTCAATGTTTCTTAAATGATGTTGCTTGGAGATTCGAGTGGCCGATTATGACTAGATTGCGAAATGAGTCTGCCATATGTAAAACACTTTGTACAACATTGTATCATTTTTTCACTCATGCCTATATCACCATTAATCATCTCTGGTTTAAAAAATATTTTTATTTTTATTTTTATATGAATGGTTTTAACCACATATAAAATCAAATAAAGTGTGTGCCTCAAAAATATTAAGTAAAGTGGACTTTTAAATACACTAGCAAGCCATATTAATTATGGCTTATATATGTCGATTGGCATATATCAACCATATATCAACCACTTTTAAATGTGTGTCCATGGTTGATATACGTAGAGCGAACTATATAAACCATATCAATGGATTAATATGGTCTGCTAGTTGACTATCCATACCTGGAAGGATTGTTGATTTTCAATTATTATTTATTATAATATTTATTATAAGAAATAACTATTATTATAAATTTTGGACGCTCTGGGTATGCTCTGGGTATCACGTAGGAGGTCTTTCATACTGTAAAAACAAAGAAACAACAAGCCATGATCTTGAAAATTGATCTTATTAACGCATATGACCAAATTAACTGGGATTTTATCAGGTTAGTTTTACTGCAGATCGGGCTTCCTATTAGAGTGTGCAATTGGATTTTAGCATGTGTTACTTCTGCAAATTATTATGTGCTTGTAAATGGCACTCCTTCCTCCTTTTTCAGGAGTCACAGAGGACTGAGGCAAGGGTGCTCTCTGTCCCCTCTACTTTTCATCTTGGTTATGAAAGGATTAAGGTTGTTAATTGGAAAAGGTAAGGTGGATGGATTGGTGCAAGGAGTAAAAATTACCAAGAAATTGTATGTTACTCATCTACTATTCGTAGATGATGTCATAATGTTTGGTGCGATTTATGTGGGGGAATGGTGTGTATTTACTAATTTATTGGCGTTGTTTTGTAAAGCGTCGGGTATGCAAATAAGCCCTACAAAATCAAATTTTCTTAACAATTTGGTTAATTCTCCGGTCTTCGTGGAGATTAGTAGCTTCTTTCCATACACTATTTCTAAGCTGGATACAGGACTGGAGGTGGATTCTCTCCAAAATTGAGAAAAGAATCAATCTATGGATGCACAAGTATTTATATCTGGGTGGACGTTTAACGCTTCTGAAAGTTATTTTGAGTAGCATGCCGGTCTATTGGGTGTTGTTGACTGTGATCCCACAGGCTATTTTACAAAAAATTAACAGTTTAATGTTCCATTTTCTATGGTCTGGGAACTCGGTGGGTGGTAAGTATCACCTTGCATATTGGAAACGGTTGCCCTCACCTAAGAATTTCGGTGGATGGAACATTAAGAACCTCTTCTGGTTCAATTGGGTTCTCGTGCTGAAAAGCTGCTGGCGAGGGTTGTTTGGTAAACATTTTTGGTCATTATTGCTACACAAAAAATATATTAAAATGGACACTCTCAGTTGGATAAGAAATCCCCTGGTCAATTGTAGGACTGGGTTGATTATTTGGTGTAGATTTCTGAAAATGCTACCTTGGATCATATCGCAACTCGCTTGGAGGGTTGGGGATGGCAACGCTGTATTGGTTGGCACGGATCCAGTGGTGGGTCTGAGTGACCATTATGAACTCCCTTAGAGTTTAATTAACTATCTCAGGAGTATCGGCTTCTCTACTCTCAACCAATTCAGAAATTACAATCATGTGGGTTCGGCTACAGATTATTGGCTTGATGCCTCAGCTCTCAGTTTAGCTGGTGACTGGAAATTGATGTGGCAGGTATATGTCCAGCACATTAATTCTAGTGGTATACGCCTCACAAACAATTCTGATTTGCTGGTTTGGGAAGGAGACATTGTTGATGGGCCATAGGTTTAGATAAAGTGGTGGTATTGGGCCATTTGGAAATGGAACATTCCACTTAAAATCAAATGTTTCTTGTGGCTAGTCTTCAAAAATAAAATATTGACATGGGAAAATCTCTTTCACCGAGGTAAATTTGGGCTAAATATGTGTGCCTTATGCAGAATTGCTCAGGAATCCACCAGTCATCTTTTTCTTGACTGTTCATTTTCAAAATCAGTTTGGGATGAGATTTGTTTGGAGTTGAAGATTAAGGATGAATGGCCATCTTTGGTCTTTGAGAATGCTTATCATACTTGGCAACTTAAACATAAGAATATTTCCCATGTTCTAGGTTTACTTGCTTGGATTATATGGAAGGATCGAAATAAGGCTATATTCTAGTCCATCGAAATAAGGCTATCTTCCAGCATCAAAAGCCTTCGATGAAGCATAGTATATTGTCTTTCAGAAATATGTTTAGCCTCTTCCCTCATTGTTCTATGAAGGCAAAGACTGGCAGAAGCATTTGCCCCATTATTTTGAATGATATGGAAAATTTGGTTGGTTTTTTCGATTGGGCATCATCACACCAGAAGTGTGGGGCTGGTTTCTATCTTAGATGTGGAATGGATCTTTTGCTCAAATTCAGATTTTCAGGTGGTATGGGGACTAACACGAAGGCAAAGTTATTAGGACTCTGGGGTACTCTCAAGGTGGCTGTTATATGTGGCTTGGATGCTTTACAGATTTTCGGTGACTCGCAGTTGGTTATCAATTGGGAAAATAAGAAGTTTAACTTGAAAAATATCTCACTTCAACAATGGTGTCATTGGATTTGAGTCCTACTCAATTGCTTTCAGTCACTTTCTATAAGGCATACTTTTCATGAGAATAATGATGTTGTAGATGCCCTCTCAAAAGATGCCATTGATGGTGATTCGGGTATATTATTCTGGGAATAATGGGTGGCGGATGTGCTCATTTCTTTTGGCTCATACTCTGCTTTTTTTACTAAACTCTTCTAATTTTTGAATTGTGATCTATATGATCAGGTATATCTCTATTTTTTGTAGATGCTTGAAACTAGCAAGATTTTGTAATGGTCAATCTGATCTCGATGATAGATAGACTTGGATGTATAGATTTTGCTTTTAGTTTTACTGTTCGGAAGCTGAAAGCTTTGATTTGGAAAAAATCATCACTACATTTGTACTTTTTGATTTCCTCGAAATAACAAAAGTACATTCTTTTTTCCTGAAAAATTGTTAATATAAAAAATTATTATTATTATTTATAAAAGAAAATATCAATAAAGAAAATATTAATTTTAATTATTAAATAATAATAAATAAAGTTGTTAAAAATAATAAAAATAAAAATAATAATAATAATGGTTAACCGAGGTTGATCATGTTTGGTTTACAATGATTGAAAACTGTTAAGTATGGTTGACTATGGTTGACCATCGTTGGTTGACCATTATTAACCATGTTTTACTTTGCTTGACCGAAGTCAATCACGGTAAAAAATGGTCAAGCAATGGTCAACTTTGGTTGACCATGGTCGACCATGGCTGACTCTGCATAACAATGCTTAACATTGGTTGTCCATGGTTAAACATGGTTGACCTTGGTTGACTTTCGTTCACCATGGTTGATTATGCTTAACCTTAGTTGACCATGGTTGTCAATGGTTGAATCTCCTTGATACTAGATGATTTTGGTCGACCATGGTTGACGATTGTGAAGCATGGTTGGCCATAGTTGACTTTAATTGACCATTGTTTAACATGATTTACCATTGTTGGCTTTGGTTGAACATGGTTCACCATGGGTGACTATGGTTGACTATAGTTGACTTTTGTTGACCATGTTTGACTTTGGATAACCATGGTTAACTATGGCTAAGTTTTTAAATAACTTTTACAAATAAAAATTGTTTTGAAATATTTTCAAAAATATTAAATAAAAAATAAATAAGAATGTCTCGGGGTATCACAAATCCTCAGATGTTCATTAATTTACTTCTACGAACTTGTGATGAACTTGAAGGTTGTTATTTATAAGTTGATGCTGACCTACACTTGTACACCTTGGCTCAAGTGCCCCACTAGAAAGAACTAATTCAAAATCATATAATTAAGGGTGCAATGTTAGAGTAAAGGAAAAATACCAATTGTTTTACTAATATGATAGAAAATTATCCAAAGATTTTTCATCATAGGTTTTTATTGTTTCTTCATGATTATAACCCCTTACTTTCACAAGGCTTGTCTATTCATGTGTAAGCTTCCCATCTTCATTGCATTTCCATTATGGAGTAAGACCATGACCATTTCAGAGTGTTAGGATTTATAAATAGCTTAAGATGGGGGAACCCCAAATTTGGTGATGAAGGTGTCATTGGCAAGGGTTAGTGTTGACACAACTCTTCTCGATAGGGGTTCACTCTGTCGTCAACAAACACCAACAGCCCTTACACACTAGCCTGAAAAGGAGTTACCCTTCCATCAACGCCTATGAAGCAGGCGATATCTCACCCAAAGTGAATAAGGGTGCTGCAGGAACCAAGCTTCTACAGTTGCAAAGAAGATATGTGCACGTTAACCAGAGATTACAATATTTACCTCAATCTATTTAACCAATCATTCACATATTTATCTCAAAGCATATTCAACAACACATTCACGCTAACCAACAACATGTATCAACAGAAAACATTTAAATAACCCATCGTCGCATAACAACAAAATTCATAACCAAACATCTTTATTCATTAACATGCAGAGAATAGTCAAGTCATTCCTATTGCAAATACAACAGAATCCAAAAGATCGCATTAATCTCCAAAACTTAGATGCCCTTAGGCTTACAATCTTGCTCTATTTATATGTTTTTATCTCATTATAATTTGGTCCACATGACCGACTCAACTAATCTAACAACTCTTATATTTGCACAAAACGTTAAGTATATTGTTTTGTTGTTACATGTGAATTATAAATACAAATATCTCACTTCTTGCCTCCCCAAATTGGTTGTGTTTTTATAATATGGTATTAATGTGTTTGGTTTAATGAGCTATGGATGAAATTGTTTTACAAGACATTAATTTGAATTTTTACATTTCAAGTTCATTCTACTTTATTATATGCTTGATGTGTCTTTAGGTATGTCTTCTTTCTTGACATCTGTCCAAGTTTCGGGGATGAATTGTGTCCTGAGTGTATGGATTAGACTATTCACCAGGATCAAGAGGAGTTATAACACAATTTTTTATACTGTTCTCTCTCTTATTTAATGCATAAATAGAATATCTTGTGTATTCAAGACATATATTTAGTTTTCATTATATTTCAACTCTACTCACCATAGTTTTTCCCGTAAAGAGCACCCTTGAGTACACTATCATAGTTCATGTTCCCATGGCTTGACTTTACCATTTTTTTAAGACTATGAGAATCCCTGAGTTGCTTGAGAAGGTTACTAAAGGTCAGCCAATACCATCCTAAATATTGAGTTAGCCAATGAAGATGGTCACCTCTAAGGATAATGGAAAACCCCATCGTGAGGGGACCCTCTCATAACTAAAAATAGAGATAAGGACTTTTACTTGCTGCAGGCCTCTGGCATAGGTGTTGAGGTTGATGCAGGTGCCTTCTAATTTTCAACAAAAGGTCACTTGAAACACTTTTCCAAGGGTTTTCTGGTTTGGCTGTTCCTGTTTAGCAAGCATGGGTTTATTTCTTTTTGCTGAAAATTAGCTATACCTCTTTTATTTATGTAAAACGGATGAATGTACTTATTATGCAGCTCTGCTCTGTTTTATTTAGCTCTGGGCTTAGCGATGTTTATGTTTATATGTAAACTGTTTCCTTTTTGCTTTCTGAAGATGGACAATTTCTATGTTAATTTGTTAAAAGACGTGAGGTTTTAAAGATGTGATGTGTGGATTTAAGGAAAACAGTGTTTCTGAACATATGGTCAGTATCTTTTGTTCTAGAATACATTTCTCAGATTGGCCTGTAAACCGCTGCAAAATGCAATCTTATATTTTTATAAAATTACAAATTTTTTTAGGTAGAAAAAACATAGACAAAGGCATATGCATGACATTAATTAATTATATAAAAAACAGATTACACTGAAAATCAAATACAGAACATAAACATAACAACAACTTGGGTGTAATAGATTAGACCCAAGATCAAATTACATACACTGTACATATATAATAACAACAAACAAAGCAGCCATATAAAATATAAGACTGCATGTTACAGCGAGCGATCTTCATGGGCAGACACAAACTTACAATCAACAAGCACCTCTTTTAGTTCCAAATCTCCAGAGCGCCACCACTGAGAAGCCCCAGGCGGACGCCGCCTTCCTTCAGAGAATCATCACCGCCACAATCTTTATTCAACGCCTCCAGAATCCTGCGAAAAACAGCGACCTCGCAGGGCAGAGTGAGAGGGCCCTCGCAGACGAAATCATATTCCATCTCCGCCTCCTCTAACAGCACCCTCAACAGAGGGCGATTAACCGATTCCGTCTTGATCACGAACCGGGTGCGGCCCGGCCCCACGTACACTGCGAAATATCCTTCGGGAGTCATGTCGCTGTCGTGCCAAAAACGGCGTAGGTTAATGAGAGGCATCATCCTGCACGATGTCGTGAGTGGTCTGGTCCTGGGCATCGCCAAACGAAGGCGTCGCCATGTCGTGAGAAACAGGCTGAGGAGTCTGTTTCTTTTCTCTTGGCCGTACATGGGATTCAAAGTCACAACCTCAATAACTATCCAGAAAACGGAAAAACCATTCCAGTTCTAAACCTAGGAAAAGGGCAGAGCCCAACGGTCAACTTCTGGCATAAGCGATATACACATGCATCTTCGAAATATGGTTGCTCCTAACAATTCAAATGATATGTACAGCCTGGCTTGGTTATACCATGAACAAACCCCTGCTCGGAATATCGTACCAGCAAAAGGAAATGTATCCTCGCATAAATTGAAGGATACTAAGCGCGGTGCCCTTATTGGCCTCGAATCAGATAATGGTACCGGATCAACAGACAGGATCAGATATTAAGAAAAGCCCACGGATCGGATACAGGCTTGCAATTCACAATGATTATTATTAGAATAATCTACCATATATCAAGAAGAGTCAACTCCATTAAAGCCTATATGTAGTTCTCGTGGGCCATTAGAATAATGAAGAAAATGAAATCCATCCGTAGGTTTCAATAGGGAGATTTGAAGTTAGGGTTCTTTTCTTTCTCCTAAAAGGAATTTGTGAAATTACTGGCACGTCCAAGCAAAGCCATTGCCAAGATGATATTCCCTTCCCAGTTATGGATCGCTCTTAACAATTAATTCATGGAGATATTCCCCTTCCAAGTTATGGATCGCCGTTAACCATCAATCAATTCATGTGAACGTGGCATTTTACAACTTTAGGGCACCGGTCAACTGTTCAGTGATCATTCCTTGAAATGTTAAGGGTATGGTGCTAAATTCGTGCATTCATTACGTTTTATAAAGTTAACTCAAAACTTGCAATATCTAACCATTTTTGCCAATTGTTCAAGTGGGATATTGATTGTTGTTTAAGCGTTCCTCGAAGTTTGTATGGCTGTATGTTATAACAAAACTTCAAAACTTGCAATATCTAACCATTTTTGCCAATTGTTCAAGTGGGATATTGATTGTTGTTTAAGCGTTCCTCGAAGTTTGTATGGTTGTATGTTATAACAAAACTTCTGAGTATTTTGAAATCCAAAAGCACTTAGTACATTCGCTCACCACTTTATCTATAATTGTAATCACCATTTTATCTTCAATTGTAATCTACATTTGGCATTAGATATAAATGAGATCAAGTTCATATATGAATATATAATATAATGCTAAATGTATATAAATATATCAAGTTCCTAACCTCTCTAACACACCCTTCAATCTTGACATCATAAAGATTATAGGTAGGCAATCATATTTCATGTATTTCTGGTTGTGTTATGCACATTCGTTATGGGAATAAGAAAAAATTAAAATTGTAAAGGAGATTATATTAGTTTTTTTTGTTTTTAAGTACATAGATATGGGTTAATAAAAAGTTAATAATAAATGTTGGTTTTCGTCTTCTAATTTTTTTTATATATACTGTCTAGATATATAGTTAATAAAAAGTTAATAATAAAAGTGTAGTTAATGTTTTGGAATAATTATGATTATCTTACAATTATTTTAATGCATTATATTATTTTATTTTTGAAATATAATTTAAGATAACATATTTATATTTATAAATTTGTATTTAAAAATATAGTTGGGTGATACTATATTATAAAATTAAAATTATCTTTTTATATAAAAAGTCTAGTATAGTAATCCAAATTTAATTTCATTCATTTTTTCTTTGTGCCATTTTTCCACATAGTCTAACTTAATTTTTTTTAGAATTTTATTTATGTATTAAATTGAAGTAATCAAGATTAACTTGATTTTGCTAAGAATTTTATTTATGTATTCATAAATATTTAAGAGAAGTAACTCTCAAGCACCATAGTTTTGATAAGTTAAAAGGTTAGGGAAGCTCAATTTTGAAATTGTGATCTTATATGGGCATATGCATAGAAGTCAAAGAGAGTAATTTTTTTCTTTAACCGTCTTATCATAACAAAAAAGACAATTTATCTATGGAGTTTATAAGAGATTATTCCTATTTTAGCAATCTTAACACTATTTATAAGAAACATATACTTTTGATTTTTTAAGTTAGGATGATCGAATCCTTAAATCGCCATTGATTTAATCCAAATCGTAGTATATTTATTATTTGTAATACTATAAAAATTAATCTTAGAAAACAAATTCAACAATTAAATTATAAAAAAATTTAAACAAATAATTCTAGCCATCATAATTCATGACCGAAAATACAAAATATAATAACACAAAGTCTATACTAATAATCCAAATGAACATAATCTATACCATTTTCTAATCATGTATGTTGTTTTTGGTGAAAAGCTATTGAACCACAACCATAACATAATACTTAATTAATCATAATCCACATAATTTTCAATTAATTTTTATGATCGAGAATTATTTCCATATAAATAACCCCCTTAATACAATATTACAATACATGTTCCTATGGATTTACCTTACCATTTCTAAGAATATGAGAACCCCTAGCTTAACAAGGGTACTAAATGTTAAAGGGCATACCATCCTAAATATTAAATGAGAACCCCTAGCTTGAGAAGGGTACTAAATGTTAAAGGGCAGACCATCCTAAGTATTGAGTTAGTGAATGATGGATTGTAAGGTCATCTCTAAAAATAATGGAAAACCCTAGCTAGGATGAATCTCTTCTCATTGGTTTCATAAATTATGATGTTTGATTATGTTTTCAATTATATATTAAAAATTTAAATTTATTTAATATTTATAATTTTTTTTTTCATTTGATATTTATAGTTTTTTCCATTTTAAATATATTAAAATTATTTTATATGAATATGACATCTTTAATAACCATAATACTTTTAAGCAATTTTGATAATAATAACATATTATTTAATATAAAATAACAAAAATTAACATTAAATATTTCTATTATTAATTAAAAAAATCATTATATAAAAATATATTTTTCATAATTTTATAGATATAATTTTTTACTATAGATTCATCTTTAATTTTGTTTTAAAGAATCATTCTGTATAAACTATAATATATGACCTCCCATTAAAATCATGCATTTAAAAGATGGTCCAATCTCCAAAGTAATTAAGATAACCATATGGGCCATACATTAATCTTTGTTATTATTATTTTTAGCAAGGTTAAGTGGATGGTGATGTTACAATAATATTAATAATTAAGATAACCATATGGGCCATACATTAATCTTTGTTATTATTATTTTTAGCAAGGTTAAGTGGATGGTGATGTTACAATAATATTAATATCAATTTGTTCCATAACCACCTTCTATGTATATATATAAAATTAATGTTTTAAAATTAAATAATAATATTTTATTTATTTTTTAATTTATAGTAAATTATTTAAAAAATTTAAAAATTAATAAAAAATTATAAATTTAAATATATAAATTTATTAAATAAAATATAAAGACAAAATTTATAAATTATAATATTATTTTTGCATTGATAGGTGTTTATATTTACAATAATATATGTTTATGTTTTAGAATTTAGGGGTGGACTAGCACCTATGATTTTCCTACATTGCACAAGGATGAGACAAGTGTACTCTCTAGATTGATTTTATGGTAGTTGTTCCAAATTAGAACTAGCACAACCACTTAACTTGTGGCCATGAACACCGATAGATCACAAGTTATTTATTACTTGTTCTCCATACTTAGTTGTAATCACCTGTTTTCTATGCCTCAACTACCTCGACTACGATTTATCCATGCATCAACTATGATTTATTTTTTATATATTATTTTATAATTGTTTATTTTGAATTTCGAACGACGACCATAAAATCAATATAGACAGTACACCTGTCTTATCCTCCTTAAATCTAGGAAAATCATAGATGGTAGTCCACCCCAAATTCTAATATATAAACACCTATTGGTGTAAATAAAATAGCACATTCACATTAATACCAAGCATATGGGTACGCCGATATGTCATCTGCTTGGTATTAATGGGGATCTATTATTGATAAACAATTGGCAACTTATGGCATGACTTATATTAAGAGATAAACTTATATATTATTTGCAGACCGTGTCATTTAAAATGTATGTATAATATTTCTAACAATAACAGGCCTCCATCGCATATTATGTTATTAATAATTTTCAATTATAAGAGTCAGAGTTATAGTTGTATCCAAACTTGCAATTGCCAAAAGTGTTGTACCCACTCTCTCCAACAACAATAGAAGGACCATCAAAATGCATGCCAATTAAAAATAAATTCCAGTCAACAAATATTTGAATCCATGAACATCTAGGCATCAATAGGTATAAAAATATAGCATCATTTGTATGATTCTCGGCAAGACTCACTTACCCCATATCAGAAGCGGTGGATGCAAACAACAATGCCTCCACGGTCTTCTTACTAAAAGAAAGATCAATCATTCTTTTGCATCTGCATAAACACACATTAACTGTTAAAATACAGAGAGAAATCCCAGCAAAACAACTAATGCACAAAAAAAATTCAATGACCTCCTATGCTGATACCATCAAATTCAATATTTTTTCACTAAAAGACAAAAAGAATCACAGGTAAGCATAACAAATAAATTGAAAAAGATCGAATTCTCACAAAATTATAACTACTAAACCATAGCATGACATTTCTTGTCCCAAAAGAAAAGATCGTAGGCCAAAACAAAGCATAATGAAACCCAAAACCATGTGGATATTGATAGCTGAGAAAATGTGATGATTAGTAATACATGGAAAACACATCTCAATAAGAATATAAAGGCCATATCTCAATTAGTAACTCTCGATCTACAGATCTTAGTGTTTCCACCTACGCATTTAAATTCCAACAACCAAGTTAGTAGAAATAAAGAAACAACATATTTAAACCTATTAGGCCATGTCATGCTTGATGCTCACATACTTTTCAAGCTCCCTTGCTGCATTTATGCATCTTGATGAAATAAAGAAACAACATATTTAAACCTATTAGCACTTAGAGCATCCCGACAAAGCATAGTAGCGAAATTTGGAAACCATTCTCTCAATCCATATAAACATAACATCACCTCTTAGCAATTACCGCACCTATTCGGAAGGAGCATGAGACATTGTTGAAAGATAAATCTCCTTTCAACCGAGGCATGGGCAATACCACGTTGCATAAATCGCCCTTTAATTATGAAGAAATTGAAATAACTTACTCTTCCAGTGTTAAAAAACCTAGAAACTCATTTTCAAGCCAATTGAACTCAACTCATTGAACTCTTGAAATGAAGTCAGGAACTTTCCCTTGAACTCATTGTCGAAATGAGTATTATTATTAAATAAATGAAATAAACTGGTTGAATACACTCTTTATTATTAAATAATTGAAATAAACTAGGGTCATTGAAGTCACTCTTTATTATAAAATAATTGAAATGAACTTGAGAACCCAAATCACTCTTTACTATTAAATCATTGAAATGAACTAATTGAACTCACTCTTTATTATTAAACAATTGAAATGAACTCCAGTGTTGAACTCATGTTCTTTATTATTAAATAAATGAAATAAATTCATTGAACTCACTCTTTATCATTAAATAATTGGTAACTATGCATGGAAAACACGTATCTCATGCATGAATAACTCAGAATTGATGCATGGTTAACAAAAAGAAAGTAAGTTTGTACACATAGAGAACAAAAATCTTATTTGTAGAACTTAACCTGTGGCCTATCTATGTTCACCAACCAAAAATTAAGATGTTGTGATAGTTTTTAATAAACAAAAATAAAATGATTTATGTTTATTTTTAATTTTAACATTTGATAATAAAGATTTATAATTTCTCCCTTATCATTTCTAGATAATAGTAATTTCTTTATACACTTTAGTATAAAAGAGATAGTTGTAAAAAACAATTAAATAAAGTTATTTCAAAATAATTTTATATTAAACATAAATTTATCAAACACTAAATATAATCTAACACCAAGTATCTAAATACTTTATTAATTTTTTTTTTTAATTTAAACCAGGCATTTAAAATAATATATTAAAATTTTAAATTTTTAACTTAAACCAAGTATCTAAAAGAATATATTGAAATTTTAAAATTTTTAACAAAAACATTTAAGATATTAAAAAACTTAAAACTATTAAATAATTTAATTCACTATATATACATAATTTTTAAAATATATCTCTGTATAACTAGGAAATTCACTTGCATACGGCCGTTAGTTGCACATATCGATCACATTCAAGCGTTCACTGATTACATTTATCATCAAAGTATAGCAATGTAAAATTATATATATATATATATATATATATATATATATATTGCTTTGGTTTTTAATTATGTTAATTAATTCTGAAATGATTTAAATATTATATTAATAAAAAATTTAATTATTAAAAAAATGAATAAAATAAAAGATTATAAAAAATAATTATAATAATATAAATGTTTTTAAAAATTTAAATATTTTAAAATTATGATATTATTATTGTAAATTTTAATATATACTATGTATATTTAAAAATCCTCATCATTATACAACATTTAGAAATGAACCAATTATCTAAAAACTTAATTGCACGGAGAGAATATAAAAAAATAAAAAATAAAAAGATCATGTCGACCTAAATTAAAAAAAGTTATATTAAAGAGTCACATTATTTTTTATATATTTATATTATATAATCTTTTTTAAAAATTTATTTATTCAACAAAATAAAATTAAAAAAGTAATGTAACATAAAGTTATGTAATAAAAAATAAAAATAAAGGTAATTAAAAAAATTTATATCCTCTCATAAATTAAATTATTGAGATATAATTTTTTTTAATATAAAAAAATTACATTAGATCTCTCTCAATGGTTCATAGGTCATGGTTTAATATGGATCTAAGTTGATTTACTTTAAAAACATATTTATTATATAGCTAGAAAAAAGCATTACCATATTTATTTTTTATAAAAATAAATTTTATATTAAAAATCAAATAAATATCATAATAAACTAGATATAATGCAATCCTAATTATTTTGACAACTTAAATGTTCCTGGTTCATAATTTCTTAAACCAGAAACCATTCAAATAAATTAAAAAATTCTATCAAACAAAAAAATAAATATCGTAATAACAAATTGGCTATAAACAGACAGACTCATACGGGACAATGGCTTGATCTTAATAAGTTTTCGAAACAAATTATATACATGCACTGTTCATATATAATAACAACAAACGAGGCAGCAACATAAAGCAAATCAAGAAAAAAAAGGAGAGACTGCATGTCACAGCGATCTTGATTGGCAGGTGAGGCAGCAATATAAAGCAAATCAAGAAAAAAGGCGAGACTGCATGTCACAGTGATCTTGATCGGCAGGGCAACTGATCAATCCGAGTTGAACTTGACACAAAATTACAATAAACAAACACTCATTTAGTTACAAATGTCCACAGTCTCACCACTCCCACCACTGAGAATCCCAAGGCGTACGTCGTCCAGTTTCAGAGAATCCTCACCGCCACAATCTTTATTCAAGGCCTCCAGAATCCTGCGAAAAACAGCGACCTCGCAGGGCAGAGTGAGAGGGCCCGCGCAGACAAAACCATATTCCATCTCCGTCTCCTCTAACAACACCCGGAACAGAGCGTGATTAACTAATTCCGTCTTGATCACGAACCGGGTGCTGCCCGGCCCGACGTACACTGCGAAATATCCTTCGGGAGCCATGTCGCTGTCGTGCCAAAAACGGCGTCGGTTAATAAGAGGCATCATCGTGAGCGATCTGGTTCTGGGCATCGCCAGACGAATCCGTCGCCATGTCGTCAGAATGAGGCTGAGCAGTCTGTTTGTTTTCTCTTTGCCGTACATGGGATTCGAAGTCACAACCTACGAAAAACCATGCAAGTTCTAAACCTAGGAAAAGCGCAGAGCTCAACGGTCAACTTCTGTCATAAGCGATATCCACATGCATCTTCGTAGTATTGTTGCTCAGAACAATTCAAATGATATGTATAGCCCGCGCATAGTTATACCACAAACAAACACTTGCTCGGAATATCGTACCACCAAAACGAAATGTATGCTCGAATAAATTGCAGGATACTAAGCGCGGTGCCCTTATTGGATTCGAATCAGATAATGGTACCGCAGCAACAGACAGGATCAGATATTAAGAAAACCCTACCGATCGGCTACAGGCATTGCAATTCACAATGATTATTATTAGAATACTCTACCATATGTCAAGAACAGTCAACTCCATTAAAGCCTATATGTAGCTGTCGTGGGCCATTAGAATAATGAAGAAAATCAAATCCTTCCGTAGGATGCAATAGCAAGATTTGAAGTTAGGGAGCTTTTCTTTCTCCTAAAAGGAAGTTGCGAAATCCATCGAGATATTCTCCTCCCCATTTATGCAGGATCCCGCTTAACAATGAAGTCATGTGAGCGTGGCATTTTATAACTTTAGGAAACCGGTTTAGTGTTCAGTGAGGGTATGGTTGTAAATTCGAGCCGTCATTCATTACGTTTTATAAAGTCATCTTCAAAACTTTCAATATCTTACTATTTTTGTCCATCGTTCAAGTGGGATATTGTTGTTTACGCGTTGCTCAGAGTTTGTATTGTTGGATGTGATCACAAAACTTCCCAAAGTATTTTCAAGTCCAAAAGCACTACTACTTTATCTTCAATTTTAATATACATTTGGCTTTATAAAATGAGATCAAGTTCATATATAAATAAATAATACAATGACAAAGTATTTATTGGAAAATTTTAGAGTAAGGGATAGAATAAAATTTATAGATAGTAGTGTACTTAAGATTTTTGGTAAAAAAAATAAAATTAAGAAAATCATTTGAATTCATTTTTTTTTTTTTTAATTTTTTATCATTTATAAAAACTAAAAAAAAATATAATAAGTATTTTAAGAATTAATAAAAATTTTAAAAATTTTAATATGTTAAGATAATTATGGATCTTCAAAGATTTATAACATATAAAAAGAAAATACAAATTTTTAATTATTAACTCTATTCATATTATAATAAATCTAATTATTAAAATCATATATCTTTTTATCGCTAAACCATAATCTTTTCTATATACATATAAGTAAATATAATTATATATACAAATTTATATTTTTTTATTCTTTCAACTTTATAACCTTTCAAACACACACTTCCACCTTCAAATCATCAAGATTATAAATAGGACATCATATTTCTGAAATAGAAAATCTAAATATAGAAAAAATGTAGAACATCTTAATTGTTATGTTTTTAAAATAGAAAAAATCATATTAATTTTTGCACTGAGTGAAACGAGGTGCTCTAGAAACAATAGAAAAAATCATATTAATTTTTGCATCGAGTGAAGTTGTAACATGCGTGGATGTAACGTTACACACCGGTATGAGGGAGATATTGTAACGTTTGTCCAAGAAATATCAAATTTCTTGAGTTTAAATTTTAAAAAATAGAATACACCTTAAGAAATTGGATCCCTCTCTCGGTACTTGATAGATACTGGTTTAAGATGGATCTATGCTGGTTTATCCTCACTTTAAGAATTTTATAACATTTTTAACACATCCTTCGAGCTTCACATTATATTTAGAACATCTTATTTCCTATATTTCTAAAATAGAAAATATTATATTTATTGTGTATCGAGTTTGACACTATGCACATTGATTCCATATATTTTTAAAATAGAAAAGATCATATTCATTGTGTATATTGGTACTATGCATATTGATTATGTCAAAATAAAAAATAAAATAAAAATTAAATTAGTGTTTGTTTTAATGTATTGGAATACTTTTTATTATTTTAAATTTTTTTAATGTGTTACTTTATATTATTTTGAATATAATTTATGTGTTGAATATAGTTTTGGGATACTATGGCTTAAAATTATAATCATTTTCTTATATAAAAAGTCCAGAGTAGTGGTCCAAAATTAATATGGTTCACTTATTTTTTGTTATTTGAGTTTAAATTTATAATTAAAATTAATATGATTGATATCACTTTTTATTAGAATATATTTTCTTCAATAAAATCTATGTTAATATTTCAAACTAACATAATTTATACTATTTTCTCATATTTGTTATTGTTCATAGGTTATTGAACCAAAATTACTATTTAATTCTATGTGTTTAATAATAGACTTCATTATAAGAATAGATTATGGTGATGATGATCATATTTTTTATTAATTTCCATTAGGATTAATTTTGGTCTTTTAGAAAGGTTATGAATTATTTGATTTTGTTTAGAATTTTATTTATATGTTCAAAAAGATTTAAACACCATAGTTTTGATAAGTTAAAAGGTTAGGAATACCCTCTTAACTTCACAAAAATGATAATTTTTCCCTTTTATATATGAGAAATTTTCTAATACCTTGATTGACTATGAAGTTCTTGAAAGGATTTTCCTATTTTAACAATCTTTACACTAGTTATAAAAAAAGATACACTTGATTTTATAGATTAAGGTAATGAAATCCTTAATTCCCCATTGATTTAAACCAAAGCTTGACATATTTAATATTTTAATATTATAGAAAGTAGACTTATATAAAAAGTTTAACATTAATTATAGAAATGTTAAACAAATGATGTGAACCATCATGATTCATGAATGACAATGCACAATATAATAACACAAAGCTTATACTAATAATCAAAGTTAACATACTCTAAGCCATTTTCTAATCATATATTTTTTTGGTGGAAGGCTATTGAGCCATAAACAAAAATATTAATTGAGTAAGCATAATACATATAATTTTCATTTGCATGTGATTTTCTTGATGGATGATTATTATTAAACCACGGCCTTGATCATCATATGTATCAATTTATTAACCCTCCCAAGGAAGTTCATTGCCACAATTATTTTCGAGAAGTGTAAACCACTGGACCTTAACATTTTAATGGATATACGTGGATATTCAAGGGTTGTTTTCAACATAAAAGAAAATTATTTCAATAGCTAAAGATAAAATGTGAAAATTTAAATGAGTAAACACCAATATTATCCCTTTATATGATGGTATGATCTCTTGCTAAACAATGTGGATGAATATGGAATATTTTGAGCTATCACTTATGCCTATTTTGTAATATATATTAGAAGTTAGAATAAATTGAAACCTACTCTATTTTGTAAGTATGTCTCAAAGTAGAGAGTTTGGGTTTGACATATGATGATTTTATATAATCCCCCCAAAAATGCCTCTCTATGTAGGGTAATTCTACATACGCACAAAAAATGGTACTTCATAGAGATAGCGTCACACACTAAAGGAAAGGAAAATTTTATGATCTAGTTTAAGAAATTAAGTCCTTATTTTTTTGGTGGAATCCTTTAATTGTGTTAATTAAATAGTTAATCACATTCCCATGAATGATTTAAAAGATGAAATACCTAAAGGAACATGGAGTAAAACTAAACAAGATTAAGAAAATTCCAAGTATGGGGTAGTAGAGCATGGCCTCACAATCCAAATGAGAATATAAAAGAAATCAACTTTGGAGTGAGACACATACTTTTGTTGGACATTCTAAATACGTAAAGGGTTATATAGTTATTCAACCTTGATACAATGAACATATTATTGCAATACCCATGCTTTGAAATTTTGAACGTATTAAATAAAATTATGTAAAATGATGTAAATATGCTAGTAAAAATTCCTAGCGTGGAGCTCAAGGCCAAGGCTCGACTAGTGAATGTCTATGGGAAGTAAAGAGTCATGTTCTTCTAGACGAGATCAAGCACACCAAGAAGGTATGACCTATGAAGGGTTGGAACGCTCTCTCCATGAAAGTGTTGGTCAAAATTTCAAGCCGCTGCAACCAAGCACAAGTTCCACTGAACGAGAGTGAGAGTGCTTCAACTAGTGGTTATGCTATTTAATGTTTAATCAAGTGAAATCATCTGTATTGCAGATAGGTTATATATAAATATGCATCTAATACTAAATAAAATGATGGTTATTTTTGGTGCTCATAATTTTCTGTTTGTTGCATTTTTTATTTCTCGGTGTATTTTTCTCAATGAGTTACAAACCAAATGGTATTAGAGCTTCGATCTAAGGATATTCCTCTACTCATAATTTTTGAGTCGTTTAATCAAGTCATTGTGACCTCAGTGCTAGCAACCACCAAACCCATCTGATCAAGCATAATTTTTTATCGGTTTCTCTATAGAGAGCTAGGGTTTAAGTTGTTTGTTGGGGACTAGAGATGCACTATGGTTATCCATCCTCTCATGTCCCCCTTTTTAGCGGAGCACTAGGTTCCACCCCCTCTTCATAAGTGCACTTAAGGCTTTCACATCCTCCTCCTCTCCTTTGTGCAATATTCCTAGGGTTTTCCTACGGATCCAACGCCCTCCTCCCCCTTCTTAGTTCTAGATCACAGAGGATAACTAGGGTTTTCACCCTCCTTCTCTCCTCTGATTCAAAATTTATGCTTATAGAAAGTGTGTACCCAGGGATCCAATCCCTCATCTTCTCATCAATATTTGCAAAGATGTTAGGGTTCCCACATGCTCTCTTCTTTGAATCTAATCTCAAGGTGCATCATCTCAACTCTTAGTATTTTTTATGAAGAACATGCCTCCATGTAGGGAACCTTCAGAGAATGATGATTTTTCATCTCAATTGTCCCATATTCAAGATATTGCCCTATCCCTTCATGAACATATTGGTTTGCAGCGACAAACACTAGTGCCCATGCAGTTGGATGCTCATTTTCATTTGCCAAATTTCATTGGTCAAATTAATGGTGAACTTGTTGAATCATGGTTACAGAGTATATCTGCGTGTTTTAGCACTTGTCATGGGATATTTGAGGAGGAAAACCTTTATATTGCAATTTTGCAAATGGAAGGAGTAGCCCAAGCCTAGTGGGATACACAAATGAGTGGTGCCACATTGATAGTGGATATACAAGCCACTACCTCTTCCCCTAATCCTTCGATAAGTAGCTGGCATAAGTTGTTCCATATTCTCCATCATCGTTTCTATCATCTGAATTATCGCCAAAGTATTCTGGCTCAATGGTTACAACTCCGATAATTCTCAAGCCAGTCATGCAATAATATATTGAGATCTTCACCAATATTTGCACCCAGATCCATATTAAGGACTTAGAAGAGGTACTTATTGTCAAGTTTAATTCTATCTTATTATTTATTTTATAGTACATCTCTT
Organism: Larix kaempferi; assembly: GCA_027924585.1. Taxonomy (NCBI): domain Eukaryota; kingdom Viridiplantae; phylum Streptophyta; class Pinopsida; order Pinales; family Pinaceae; genus Larix; species Larix kaempferi. Next base: position 18,024,304 of record BSBM01000348.1, on the reverse strand, counting down.
GACAAATCCTTTTCTTGGGCTTTGGTTGTCAAACGCAAAGTGGATCCTTGCTTATATTCTCCAAAAATCATCCTAGTACTTAATATGTTCCCACTTCTCTTAAATATCACTCTTCTCCTAAGGCTTCCTAGTGGTTTACCTTTAATAAATATTCCTTCCATAGCACTATAGATTGTCATGTGTTACATAGCCAATCCACTGCTAAATCCCTACTTGATGACAACCTTGAGTCCTCATCCTCTCAACCACAATCTCCTCCCTTTATTAACTTAGAAAATACCACGTCGACCAACCCCTCCCTCTTGCTGATGGCTACTGATCGAAGTCTCACATCAAATGATCCCCTTTTTACACCTAATTTCCAGCCCAGGGAATCTATCGCCTCAATGATTCTTGATAATGGAAGTCATAAAAACTTGGTAGCCCACGATTTTTTCCAACTCTTAAGTCTTCCTACTACACCATAACCAACCTCGTACCAATTAGGTTTGGTTCATAAGGATGTCTTGCATCTAATGGTCACACACTACTGCATAGTTACCTTTGTCATTGGTCCCTTTTTTTATACGGTACTATATGATGTCTCTCCCTTGTAATGTGTTTATCTGTTATTGGGTATCCCCTATCAGGAGAAACACTAAGCCATCTATCATGCTAGCACTCATCAATATCACCTAAAGTAGGATGGTCACACTTATTTGCTCACATCCTCATCTTTGAAAGCACCTCCTCCTCTTCCTGGTAATGTTGTTGTTCACCAAATAAGTATCAACAAGTCCATCTCTTTATCCCTCATCAAACCTCTCAAACCTGACCAGAAGCCTCAAACTGTGTAGCCTGATATGTCATCCTTAATTTCTAAATTTTTTGATGTATTTGCGCCTCCCACTGGCCTCCCTCCTCACCATGCCATTGAACATTCCATTGACTTAATCCTTGGGGATGCTCTCCCTAATGCCCCTTCTTACCATTTACCCCCCCTATGAGGTTGCCGAAATAGAGAAAGAACTCCAGTATCTCTTGAACACAGGCCACATCCAATCCAACTTCTCCTTTTGTTTCTCCCTTGCATTCATCATCCCCAAGAAGGAAACTAATGAGTGACACCTATTGATTTATTAACACACCCTCAATAAGGATATTGTCAAAAATCATTATCCTCTTCTTAGTATCGATGATTTGTTGGATCATTTAAAGGGAACGAAGTACCTCACAAAGAGGGATCTCATGGCACACTACTACCAGGTGCACATGGCTACTACAAACACTTGGAAAACAACCTTTAATGCCATATTTGGGATTTATGAGTGGATGGTGATGCCCTTTGGCCTCACTAATTCCTTGAAAACATTTATGTGGCTCATCAATGATATATTTTGTGACCATTTGGGGTGCATTGTGATCATCTACTTTAATGACATTCTGGTTTTTAGTCAGACTTTGGAAGACCACTTGCAACATGTACGCACTATGCTCCAACTTTTGCTTCACCATAAGCTTAACGTGAAAGAATTCAAGTCCTATTTTGGCCAATATTGTGTTCATTATCTTGGGTTTATCATTGATCAAGATGACATCTACCCCGATTCTATGAAGTTTTAGGATTTGGCCACTTGTCCCGCTCCTACGTCTACCTTCGAACTCAAAAGTTTTATGGGTGGCATAAAATTCTACCACAAGTTTATTCAAAGCTTCTCTCATTTGGCCAAATCATTACATCACTTAGCCAACCAGTCTACCTTTTTCTAGACCACATTGGCTTAGTAACAGTTTTAGCGTCTTAAAGATTCTCTCTACTCTACTCCATTTCTTCTCTTGCCAGAACTACAACAACCCTTTGAGGTCGAAACAGATGCCTCCCAAAATGCTATTGGAACAATTCTTAAATAGGGGGGAAATCATGTTGCCTATCATTCCGATACTTTGGACGATACTAAGAAGATCTATAGTACATATGACAAAGTATTTTATATCTTGGCTCAGCCTCTGAAGATGTGGAGACACTATATCCTTGGTAAGGAAACCATTCTTCATACATACCATCATATGTTAATTTGTATTAACTCCTAATCCAAGGTTCAAGAGAAACGTCATTTGAAATGGGAATCCTATCTACAGTAGTTCCATATGCTCATCAAGTATAAGAAAGGCACTTCTAATCATTTGGATTATCTTCCTAGAAGACACGCTTCTCAGGAACATCATATTTTAGATTTGTGTTGTGTAGATTATGAAGATTTGAATCTTCTTTATGCTTCTGATCCTTTCTTCAGTGAGATTTGGGTAGCATTGCATCATCCCAATACAATCAATCAAAACCCCTTCTTAGAATACCACATTCAGGAGGGTTGGTTGTATAATATTTCTTAGTTGCGTGTACATGCTACTAAAGATCGTATTACCTTAATTTGAGAGGCATATGCCTCCTCTTATGGGGGTAGCTTTGGCATACTTAAATCCACTTAGAAATTACAACACCACTTCTTTTGTGTCTCATTGTACGATTCGGATTTATGCAGGAACGAAATAAGATAGCATATACAGAATCACATACACAGATATATTGAAAGAAACACAGTGATACAGTAAACACATATTCTATTAAATAGCGGAAATAGAACAGACTATAAAATACAATAGCTGGAATGGTGGTAGCTATCTCTGAGAAGAGATGTGGCTGCTATGCTCATTCATGCCAAGATGAATACAAAGAGATGCCGAAAGGGCCTATTTATAATAAGCATGAGGGAAAGAATCCCAAACATCCAAAAACCTAACCCTAGAAGATGAACCGTCATAAAGTTTGCGGCCCCAAGGTGGTTAGTTGAATAGTCAACTTCCCGGGGTCATAACTTTTGCCTACGATCTCCGTTTGGGGCGCTCGATAGCTCCTTGGAATGGACTATCTGAGATTTACAACTTTCACAAGCGCTAAATGCATGCCATTGAAAACCATTTGGACCCCCAAATTGCCAAAAAAAGGTCGTTTAGGGCCTCAAAACAGCCCCGGATGTTTAGGACCCGAAAAACTGTAGAAAAATTACTAAAAAATTGGCAAAATGGGAAACTGTTTTGAGCCAGTGGAATAGGTGGGTGGCCACCTATATCCATCAAGATCAATCCTCCCCCCTTAGGAAGCAATGGTCTCCATTACATAAAATACCTTATCATATGTCGAGCTGTGTGTCGAGTTGAGCTCTTGGTGTGACATCTACTGAAGTGGAAAGGTTTCCTTACTTTGACATCTTCAGAGGGTTGTAATTGTTGTTGATGGATGCGCTGGAGCTGTTCAATAGTTTTGGTTGTTTTGGTATCCTTGGTATGCACCGGTGTGGATGGTTTCTTTTTGGAGGGGCCCCTTGAATGCGTGGCCTTGCACTGTAGAGGTACCCGAATAGGCGATGTTGCACTAACATTGTGTTTTTCTTCTTTCTTATGAGTAGAAGGATAATGAGCAGAGGCTGTGGATGTCTCTGCAATCTGATGTTCACCTTTAGTGGCATTTGCGAATAGGGAAAATTTCTCAGTGTGGGAGATTATCTTCCTTCCCTGCTTGGTTGGGGTAGGTGAAACTATCTCTGATATCCGATAGAGTTGTCCTCCCAAAGTGACAATGACACTGCGAGGTTAGGATTCATATACAACATGATGATTCCACATATATGGCTCTCCTAAGAGAACATCACATACTTTTAGTGGGGCCACATCACACAATACCTCATCTTTGAAGGGCTTGATGCCATATGGTAGGTGACATTGGTGATTGACGTGGATCCTTCATCCTTGGCTTAGCCATCCAATGGTGTATGGTTGTGGGTGTGGCATTATTGGTAGCTCCAATCTCTTGATGACTTCTTCTGAGATCAGGTTCTTCTGGCTGTCGCTGTCCACAACAGAGTGTAGGGGAATTCCCTTCACCCACATCTATGAGTGGAAAAGGCGCTCCTCTGCTTCCGACTCTTCAAGATCCTCTGGTTGAATCTGTGTGGTGGCCACAACGGCACTGGGTTCTTCATAATTGATCTGCTTCTCTTTTTGCACGGCTGTGAAATTAGGTTCTGAGTCAGAATTGGAACTGGGATCTGATTCTGAAGCTTTGATCTCAGCCACCAATGACTGTTTTGAGCAACATTCATCAGTGTTGTGCCAAGGAATTTTGTGGAACTCGCACCACTTCCCGGTGTCCTTCTTTATCTTTTCTTTACCCTTCTTCGCTTGTGGTTGGGACCGGTTGTCCTTTCCCTGCCCCATGTTTTGCGAGCCAGAGTTTCCCTTGCCCTACTTCTGCGCAGGTCCGAAGTCACGCTTGTTCTTTGCTAAAATTTCTGCTAGATTTTGACAGCATATCGATAGGCGAATTCGAGTGAAGAGATTTCCAGGAAATCCGTCTCTGTTCGTATGTACCGGTGTAGGCCACTGTGATATTTCAGTACTAGGTGCCACTCGGAGTCCTTGATACCCATCTTTGTGCGCGAGGTATGAAAGTTGTTGGTGTACTTCGACACCGTTTGGTCCCTCTCTTGATGCAGAATGGTCCATTTTGTGTACTAGTCATCATAGTTTCCAATAGGATAGTATTGTTCCTTGATGGCATCTATAAAAGACACCCAAGTGGGATTGGAATATTCAAACAATCCAGACTCGTCTGATGTGTTTTGATCACAATAAGTTTCCCACCAATTTTTGACACGGGAGACGGTGTTGAGGAGTGCAAAGACGATCTTTTCCTTGTCGAAAAAATTGTGGACAAAGAAATACCCTTCTAGTAGATTGAACCATTTATGTAGGGCATCGGCATCGATTTGGCCTTCAAATAAAGGGATATCAAAATTAACTTGTACCTTGAAAGGAGTCGTATCTCCGAAATGGCTACCCGTTGAGGGTGCATTTGCCGCTGTTGGCATGCGTCGAAGGATCTGGGAGAAATTATGCATCATCTTGTTCCTCTGTCGTGCGAGGGCTTCCTCGAGCAACAACTTGATAGGATCTACTTCTCCATCGTCTCTCTTTTCTTCCGCCATGGGAGGCCGTTTGGGGCGGAGAGAGTGGTCTTCCCCAAGTGAAACTAGTTCGAGACCCAACTCTCTATATTGTAACCTCGTTGGGGACATGCACCGAGAAACAATCAAAGAGCAGACCGCTCTGATACCACTGATATGGATTTATGTAGGAACGAAATAAGATAGCATATACAGAGTCACATACACAGATATATTGAAAGAAACACAGTGATACAGTAAACACATATTCTATTAAATAGTGGAAATAGAATAGACTGTAAAATACAATAGCTGGAATGGTGGTAGCTATCTCTGAGAAGAGATGTGGCCGCTATGCTCATTCGTGCTAAGATGAATACAAAGAGAGGTCGAAAGGGCCTATTTATAATAAGAATGAGGGAAAGAATCCCAAACATCCAAAAAACTAATCCTAGAAGATGAACTGTAATAAAGTTTGCGGCCCCAAGGTGGTTAGTTGAACAGTCAACTTCCTGGGGTCATAACTTTTGCATACAATCTCCGTTTGGGGCACTCGGTAGCTCGTTGGAATGGTCTATCTGAGATTTACAACTTTCGAATGGGGAAAAATGCATGTCGTTGGAAACCATTTGGCCCCCCAAATTGTCAAAAAAGGTCTTTTAGGACCTCAAAACGGCCCCGAATGTTTAGGACCCAAAAAACCATAGAAAAATTACTAAAAAATTGGCAAAATGGGAAACTGTTTTGAGCCAGTGCAATAGGTGGGTGGCCACCGATATCCATCTGGATCAATCCTCCCCCCTTAGGACTCAATGGTCTCCATTGCATCAAATCCCTTATCATATGTCGAGTTGTGTGTCGAGTTGAGCTCTTGGTGTGACATTTGCTGAAGTGGAAAGGTTGCCTTACTTTGACATCTTCAGAGGGTTGTAATTGTTGTTGATGGATGCGTTGGAGCCGTTCAACAATTTTGGTTGTTGTGGTATCCTTGGTATGCACCGGTGTGGATGGTTTCTTTTTGGAGGAGCACCTTAAATGCGTGGCCTTGCACTGTAGAGGTACCCGAATAGGCGATGCTGCACTAACTTTGTGTTTTTCTTGTTTCTGTTGAGAAGAAGGATAATGTGCAGAGGTTGTGGATGTCTCTGCGATCTGATGTTCACCTTTAGTTGCATTTGCGAATAGGGAAAATTTCTTAGTGTGGGAGATTATCTTCCTGCCCTGCTTGGTTGGGGTAGGTGAAACTGTCTCTGGTATCCGATAGAGTTGTCCTCCCAAAGTGACAATGACACTGCGAGGTCGGGATTCATATACAACATGACACTTCCACATATATGGTTATCCTAAGAGAACATCACATACTTCGAGTGGGGCCACATCACACAATACCTCATCTTTGAAGGGCTTGATGCCATATCGTAGGTGACATTGGCGACTAACGCGGATCCTTCGTCCTTAGCTTAGCCATCCAATGGTGTATGGTTGTGGGTGTGGCGTTATTGTTAGCTCCAATCTCTTGATGACTTATTTTGAGATCATGTTCTTCTAGCTTCCGTTGTCCACAATGAAGTGTGGGGGAATTCCCTTCACCCACACTTGTGAGTGGAAAAGGCGCTCCTCTGTCTCCGACTCTTTAGGCTCCTCTGTGTTAACACCCAAAAAGTGCTCACTAGCTCATTTCCTTATTCACATGATCCATGTGTCCACTTTTCCACCATTTGAGCCTCTAAAGCCATCAAAAGGTCACCAAAAGACCATAATACACCCATTTTTCCTCTCAAAATGAATATTTTTCCTCAAAAAGCATAAAAAACCCTCAAAAAGGGTCCATAATTCCCAAAAATATTAAAAATGGAATAAAAATATTCAAAATATTCAAAAAAGGAAAAAGGAGGGAGAAGGTACCTAAACCATGTTGGTCAATACCATTGGTTTCCTCAAAACCATAATGGTATTCCCCACCACCAAAAACTATAAAAAGGTGGTAGGGGTTCCTCACTTTCCATCCATCCATCATCTTATCCTCACGCTATCAAAATCTCTCATGATACTTTTTGCCATTTTCAGCATCTTGGAGAAGAGACCTTTGGAGCTTGGAGCTACTCACCTTGGAAGTTGCTCAACACAAATCCTCACCATTTGAGGTATCTTAATACAAAATACTTATTCTTTTATTTCTTGTTCTTGAATCGTTTTTAAAAAATTTATTTGTTATATACACATGCTAGTTTAGGTTTAGATTTAATTTATAATTGTTTTTACTTTCAATATTGAAACTGCTATCACATTGTTGATAGGTGCCCATTGCACAAAGCTTGGTTGCAAAACCAAGTCAACAGTTTTTGGCGACTTCGCTGGCTTCGAATTCTTAGGTCTCAGTTTTTTGCTTTAGATCTTAGTTTTTCTTAGTTTTAATCATTTTAATTCATAGATCTGCCATCCTAGACAACAGATCCATTGCTGTTCTAGATCTTGGCTCTTTCTATTTCCATTAATAGCCTAAAATTTCCATTTGCGGGTTCGTTTTTCGGCGTCTATTTTTCGGCTTTCACCTTGCGGATTTTCGTCCGACAGTCGCGTGGCTCATCGTGACCTCGCGACTTTTTTCCGTGCGGTGTGTCGCGGCTTTGCGGCCATTTTACGCACTGCACATCGCAGCTTTGCGGCCATTTGCCGCGCTGCACATCGTGATTGTGTGGCCAAAACCCGTGTTGCACATCGTGGCTTCACGGCCGAAACCCATGCTGCACATCACGACTGCGCGGCCGAAACCCGTGCTACACATCGCGGCTGTTTTCCCAAAACTCGCGATGCAATTTTTTTGAATTTGGTCAATTTTTTGAAAATAGTTTTTGCTATATTTTTTGCCCATTTAGTATATTTTACAACATTAATTTTTCAACACTTTTTACAGACATATTAAATCTTTTACTATTTATATATGCTCCATTAAAAATATTTTTAAAAATTTTCAGTAATTGAAAGAAAGATTTTCTGCATTTTATTTAGATCAAGGTTTTACTATTTATTTGCTCAATACTTTGCCCAAACAACTTTTAAGAGCTCCATTTATTTCTTGAAATATTTATGTTATTTGCTTCCCTTTAAATTATTTCAAAGATCCATTATTTTTGAATAGTTTTTTCAAGCATTTACATTTCAAAAACGCCTTTATTTTTTGCAAAATTGGAAAAGTCTTTTTTTTCATTTGTAATCAATGGCCCAAGCAAGGCAAATCAATTTCAGTTTAAATATCACACTTGCACCCACTCTGCCACATAATTTAAACTGAGCCTTAAAATTCACCTTAAACTCAACAAACTTTTAACCCCATTTGGGGAGCACTTAAAAGAATTTTGTAGTTAGGTAGAATTGAAGGGATAGGTGTTCCAATAACACCCCTCAATTATTACATTTGAGCCATAGTGGTTGTCCTCTAGGATACCAAAATCTCTTATAATTTTGACACAGTTATCAACCAATTTATCGGGAAGGCCTCTCCCTTAGGAGGGTTGAAGTAGCCAGACTGGTTCCAGAAGTCTGAGTGGAATATCGCAATCCATTCAGTAACAGAAGGATACCTTTAAAAGTTCTCGGTGTACACCCAAGAGGGTGTAAAGCGGCGATAGAACCAAACTGCAGATTCACCCAACCGAACATGTCATGAAGAGGGTATCCTAGTTGCCACTCTTTAGGATTGTCTACCCGGTGTCCCTCCTGGTAGGGGGATATCTAGCCGTTGATTCAACACTCTATATTGTCTGACTTGGATTTCAACACCTTGTAGAGAATATCATTTGTTGACTCACAATACTTCTAGTTAGGTGTTTGTATGAAACATTACCCACCTTTGGTCTACTAACACCTGTTTTTTCTAGGAACTGTTTGACTTTTGGTATTCTGACCAATTTTGTTGCATCGCTCCGCTTATTATAGCACAACTACTATAATAAGTGCTTTTTGAGGTCGGTTGTTGGCCTGAGAGCCTTTATTTTTTTCACTCCCCTCTTCCACTCATTGTTGCATTAGGGTTTCGAGTTTTTTCCTTCACCACTGTTAGCACTTAGATTTTATCCTGGTTGTAAAAGAATAACACCTAAGGTAACCTATTTCAAACCAAAATTTAGGTAGAAAAATTAGCCATTTTTTCCACCAGAGAGGGCTCTCTCACAAGATATATGTAAAGGCTAAAAATATATAGAAGTACGTTCAAAATTTCTCAAAAGGATTTTCTTGGTTGAAAAGGAAAACAAGAAACATTGGGCATGGAGTCAACTTTTCAAATATTTAATGTGCCAGCAAGAGATTTATACCAAACAGATTTCCACAGAGGCAAGATAGCAATCATATCACAGTCAATTAGAGTTTTTCAGGTGGTATAGAAAGAAACAATGACAGTCCATCAACAACAGGCATCTAACTGGGATGAATCTATTGTCAACTTTGGAGAAATAGTGGATATTTAAATGCAATAAAATGAGGCATAACCAGTATGAATCCCGATTTATTTCAAACTTTCATTTAAATATAGAAGAAGAACATAATGGAAGATATAACAAAGAAAGTGGACATGCACATATAAAGATAAGGGAAAAAGAGACTGTAAAACTGATCAACACATGAGTCTCTGGTCTCAAAAGATAGGTATTTTTACTGTACTGCCTTTTATTTATCAAAAAATGGACTTCAAAACATTATCGTCTCTCAAAGAGTTTCCAACCCTTTCAAAAATAATTCTCATTGTCTTTTATACAAAATTCGGAACAAGCTTGACATAACTGCTTCTTCTAACTAATAATTGAAAATGTCTTAACTCGAAAGATAACTATCTTTAAACAATAAATAACTGTCTTCAAATAATATTACAAATTCAAAATCATTGCATCATTTTGCCATTTGGCAAAAAATCTGAAAGTATCTATGAATGGACAGAATATCTCGTCTTTCCATATTTGTCTACATAATTCCATTGGTCAGCCGTGGGTAAATCATAACTGGTCATTTCTTTCACCAAGACTCGCATTTCAATGTGATCTGCATAAGAAACAAGAGGAAGGTTCTCACAGGTTGAGATCAACATATTTAAAATTTCAAGTCTTCCGCAATTTTCTCCATTAAAATATTCCCTGTAAGCATATGATCCAACTGCTGAAACTTTTTGTGATCCATTCTTATGTCAAACAACAATCTCTTATATTCATTAGGAGAAATCAATTCATTCTTTTCATTCCAAAAAGCAGGGAATCCTTTGTTTATTAATTTTTCAAATCGCTTCTTAAACTTTATTACTTCCTCCCGTATGTCTCCAGCTTTAGCTTCAATATTTTCAACATGTGAATATTTTCCCAAGATTCTTCTGGCCCATGTAATGGCTGAAATTCTATTCATTATATTCATTGCAGTCAAGTCTGCTTTAGTTAAACTATTTAAGAAAGTTATAGCTCTCTGTGCTATTTCTTTTGGCTTTTTATTTAAATTCTTTCTGGATGCTCTACAACTCTCAAAGGCGCCTTTGGATACTTTTTCTTTGAACCTTATATAATCCAGATAGGGTCTTAATTTTTCAACTTCCTTTATAATTTGATCCTATACCATATGTTTGCAACCTTGCATAGCAGCCTGTCCTGTCACATAAGCTGCCAAACCTTTATTGTTATCACTTAATTCCTGATTCCTTATTTGCAAAGTTTTTATTTCCTTATCCTTAGTTTCATTTTCTTCTTTGAGCTTCTATATTCCCATCTCCAATTCTTTATTTTCACCTTCTTTCAAACTCACTTGGGACACAGCTTGTAGGAGACCATCTAATTCAGTTTTATCTTCATCTGTGTTTGCATGCACCTGTTGCTGTCCAAATTCTGCTAACTTTTTCTTTATTTCCTCCAATTGTTCTTCCAAACCAATTTTCTCTTTTTCCCAATGATCTTTTTCCTCGTCGAGCTTCAACATTTTTGCAATAACATCCTTTACTTCATTTGACAGCTCTTCTTTTTCTTTTTCCAGTATTGTTAGTTAGGCTCCTTGGATAAGCACAATGTCTAGAATTTTTAGCTTTCGCCTTAGCATCAGAATCATATCATCCTTTTCTTTGAGTAATTTTGCTACTGCATCTCCCTCTTTGTTTATCAAATCTATTTGCAATTTTTTTATTTGTTGTTGTCGAGCCTTATTTTCTACTTTCTCTTGTCTCAACTGGTTATTCAATTTATCGAGTGAATTTTTTAATTTGTCTGCCTTTAATATTGCTCCCAAATAATCTGAATATATAACATCCCCTGTTTGTTTGTGCAATAAAATTTTATCTGGGGCATTGATTTTTGTCAAATCCACCTTCATCTCTGAGATCTTATCCTTAGTAACAACCGAAAACTTTAAAGAATTTTCTTTGACATTTCTACTAGTAAACAAATTTACTTCAGTGTTGGATATATTTCTTACCTTCGGAAATAACTGACTGGTTTTCCTAGAGGATTCCTATTTATTCTGACTGTGTTCATTAAATACATCCATCATATTGTGTGGTTTATTTACATCATCTTCCACTGGGGATTCTTCAATACTATACTCCTTTACCATCACCTCTGGTATTCTAACTTAATTTCTTCTTTCTTCTTCTGAAACTGTCATTAACTCTTGTTTTTCATCCATTTTTAACATTTTTCCTTTTTCTGTTCCTTCACCTTCAATGTTCACCACATCCTGTATGGGTCTTTTAAACCCCACCATTGCAGTATTCATCGTGCTTTCTGTCTCTGTTGTTGCGTCTATCAGTATCATTTCTTTATCATGTGAATCTAGAATGATTTCTTCTTTATACTCCAGCCAATTAGCTCTGTCAAACATTCCCTCAATCATCTGATGATTCAATGCTTTGATGCGATGATCCGTTCTCCGTTTTGATATTATGTTTAACGGATTATACTCAATTGCCATGTCTGTATCAAAACCCATATCTTTCAATAATTCCTCTATATAAATAGCAGCATTTTTATTCTTCACTGTGAATGGGCCAAGTGTGAACGGATACTTGATGTCTGTCACTTGTTTGAAAATCAAAAAATTATTATCCTCAACAATTAACTTCTGTCTCAAGAACTCCAAAGAAAAAACCCTCAAGGTAAGAAATGCTTGTAAAACATAGGGTTTATGTTTGAAACGATATAATATGATTACTATACTGTCCTTTGACAAGAACCAATCTCCTACAGCGTACTCTGCACTCAATTGCATGCATGCTTGCATTTTGGTAATACTCTAGGCAATTTTTCACCAAAAATCATTCTGTAAATCTCAGAGAGCATATAATTTATGTAATTGAACATGTTATTTTCTAATAACATTGTGAAAATGATCTCAGGAAATTGTAACTCTTCATGACTGGCCACCATGATCATTTTCATCAAAAAAGAATAAAATCTGAAATGCCTCAGAGTGGGGAAATTGACCATCTGGTCATGAATCTTCTCGGTCATAAATTCTTCAAAATTAAGTCAAGGAATTTGATTTTCATCAATTCCTGACTGAATCGTACTAGTTTTATACAAAAGACTTAACTGAAACTCAGTGACATGCACGTCTATATCAAACCCTAGGATTAAAGCCAACAACGTCAGAACCAACTGTGTATTTTCATCAAACAAATTGATATTTATAGGGTACGGGATATCTGAAATGCTGCTTTCTAGTTTAAGACACATAGGAAAAAACTTTTCTCTATCACCTTGAAGGGTTTGATGATAATATTCAATAACATAAGTGTCAGAAAAAATCTCAAACTCGAGGGTGGTGGAAAATTCTATTTCTAGGGCTTTGACCACGACGGCAGGATCTATTTTGCAAACGACTCTGGTTTTTTGACTTTATAAAACAGTCCTCTCTTCTCTGGAATAATTCTCAGCACACCAGGACACAAATTCTGGAAAAGATGGGATTTGGTCTGGGCAGATGGCTAACAAGGATGACTAGTGGACTCTGTACATGTATATACCTTCTTTTAATAATTTAGACAACCTAAGTTTAACTTCAGCTACTGGTAACTTGGTTAGGGTATCATGAATGTTCCTATCTCTATCTTCTAGGGCTTCTTTTGCTTTAAAAACATCTACATCATGTACAGTTTCCATTTAAGTCATTTTTACAAACAAAATTCTGTTAAAAATGTGAGCCAAGCCACCAGATCCTACCTGTATAGACATGTCTTTATCCTTCTGTCGCAATTGCTGATCTCCACCAGTCTTCAGAGCTCCCAGGGATAGCGACACATATACAAAATTTTGTTATTTGAAACCCTTTTGTTTTATATAATCCTTTTTTATTAACTTTCTGGCAGCTTTCTGAATGTAGTTTATATCCAATCGTTGATCACGAGCCTTTTGATTTGAGCTGTTAGATCTTGCGTCCCTTTATCTCCCATGGTGGTATCCGAAATCCCAATAACGGTTTTATTCTCCAGTTTTTTTCTTTTGCGAATCAACCATTTTATGACACCTGTTAGAGTGGTTTAATTTCCGCGACCGCTCTTTCTTCTATCAAGTGCACACTTTTCCTTATGCTGATGAATCTTGGCCGTTGATTTTGTCCCAATGTATATTGTCCCTCAGATTGATATCAACATGTGGCGTATTCCCTTATGCCTTCTCCATCTACCACGTGCTATGGCCCGCCGCTTATTATTCTGCCACGTGCTATGGCCCACCATGCCTTATCCTTTGGTGGTTCTGCACGATGTTGTGGTGGTTTGTGATACCACTATCACGTTGATGCAGATTAATGAAACTGTGACACGTATTCGGAGGTATTAAGTCCGCAACCACTCCCTAATGCTTGCAAACGATCCTTTTGGGATATTTTTTGACAAATTTTTAGGGTTTGAGTATTTTCAAATATAGTGTCAACAATTGGCTCCAACTGGGGATGCTATCCTCGCTGTGAGGTAGCAAAGAACATCGTAGACCAAGTGCCTGATCCATTGGGCTGCATTCAAACTTTTCTGCAAATCAAAGTTCATGCTTTTTTTTTTTTTGAAAAATATTTACACTGTACAAAACTCTCTTTCACCTCTGTCCTTTTAAGAGAGATAATGTTTGAGGTGTCTACCATTTACTGGTCCTCCAGGAAAGAATTCTCCATTACAATTTTTTAGGGTAAATGCATTCTCCCCTTGATATCCTGCAACAATATATGGACCTTTCCATAAATGCTCAAATTTCCCATGGTGATCTTCATTTCTGGAGTCCCACTTCAAAACCAAATCATTTATCTGAAAATTCTTTTCTTTAACCTTTCTGTCAAAATTTTTCTTCATTTTCTCCTGATGCATTTGGGTTTTGTTATATGCCTTTTCTCTAACTTCATGTAATTCTATCATTTGATTTATCCTCCTCTGCATATGATTTGGTTCTTCTTCGACTTCTTGTAACAATTTCATAACTGGAAAACCTAAAGAAACAGGAAAAATTACCTCTGTGCCATACACCAACTGGAAAGGGGAAGTGCCAATCGCTCTTTTTGTACTGATTCTATCTGCACACAGAGCATATTTTAGTTTAGTGTGCCAAGCCCTCTTGTTATCTTCTAGCAACCTCTTTATGATCCTCACTAAACTTTTATTTGAAGATTCGGCCAACCCATTCCCCTGTGGATAATAAGCAATGGAATGATTTAAATGTATGTGATATTTGTGACAAAAATTTATCATCTTTTTTTATTTAAACGCTGGAGCATTATCTATCACTATCCTTTTAGGACAACCAAACCTGGATAAAATGTTTTCTTCTAAGAAGTTCATTATCACTGTTTCTGTGGCATTTCTTGTCGGAATGGCCTCAATCCATTTTGTGAAGTAATTTGTAGCAGTCATAATCCACTTATGCTGCCCTAAAGAATTTGGGTTAATTTCGCCAATAAAATCTAACCCCCACTGTTGAAAAGGTGCTTCGACTGAAATAGGTTTCAAAGGAAATGGTAATAATTCTCTTTTCCCATCAAAAATTTGGCATTCATGACATTTGGTCACTTCTTTATATACATCTGAATACATGCCGGGCCAATAAAAACCAGCTCTAAGAATCTTATTCACTGTAGCCTTCCATGAATGATGTCCTCCACACATGCCTTTATGAAATTCCCCCATAATATGCTGCGCTTCATTTTCTAACAGACAATTCAACAGAATACCTCCTGGATCTTTCCAAAATGAATTCCCATCTAATATGCAAAACTTGGCTGCTTTCAACTTTACTGATCTTGCTTTGGTTTTTTCCATATTTGCAGGCGCTTGAAGATTTTGCAGAACATACACAATGTCCACGTACCAAGGAGACAAAGAGAAATCTTCAATTACTTGTAAATTTGGAACGTCTTTTTTTTGAATCTCAGAAAGAAAATTCATACCAAGAGAATCCTAATTTGTTTCTATCATCATTTTAGCCAGACCTTGACCTTTTATCAGCTCTGTAGGTTTAATGTCAAGATCATATTCCAATAATACTGCTATCCACTTTGCCCTTTTCCTTTCAGGATCTGGCTGGGTAAGAATATCTTTCATTGTTGCTGATGGAACATGTGCTATTATATGAGAATGCAATATGTATATCCTGAAATCCTTCAATGCTTTCACTAAAGCATAAGCTTGTTTCTCCATAATGTTATATTTTAATTCTGCATCCCTCAGAATCTTACTAAAAAATGCAATCGGTTGTTCCACACCTTCTTGATTCTTTTGTAACAATACTCCAGCTACTGTGTGTTCTGATGCATAAGTAAACATAATGAAATCCCTTGTATAATCTGGACTAATTAACACTGGTGCTTCAGTAAATGCTCTTTCGATATTATCAAAAGATTGTCTTGCTTCTTCAGTCCATTTAATTTCCTTGTCCTTCCTTAGCATTTCAGTTATGTTTCTCAAAATCTCAGCAAAACTAGGAATGAACCTTCTTAACCAATTTATCCTTCCAATAAATGACTGAATTTCCTTCTTGCTCCTAGGGATTCTGACTTTCTTTATGGTAGATACTCTCTCCGGGTCAATCTTGATGCCTTCTTTTGATATGATGTGTCCCAACAATTTTCCTTCTTCCATGCAAAAATGGGATTTCTTTGGATTTAAGGAGATCCCAAATTTTCTACATTTCAGAAAAACTCTTTCCAAATGTTTCTAGTGATCAGCAGCATTCTTTGAATAAACAGTGATATCATCCATGTATACTACCACAAATTTGTCGCTTTCATCTACAAATGCAATGTCCATGGCTCTCTGAAAAGTTGCCCCTGCGTTCATCATACCAAATGGCATTTTGGCATACATAAATGTTCCCCATGGAGTAGTAAAAGCAGTTTTCTCCTGATCTTCTGGGTGAACTTTAATTTGATTGTAACCTGAGAAACCATCTAACATAGAAATTCTTTCGGCCCCCACAACTTTCTGTAAAATATGATCCATTTTCGGGAGTGGATAATTATCTTTCAAAGAGACTTTGTTCAAATTTCTAAAATCTACACACAACCTTATTTCACCATTCTTCTTCCTTACTGGTACCAGGTTAGCCAACCACTTAGAAAATCTCAAGGACACAATTATCTTAGCATCAAACAGTTTTCTCACCTCTTTTTCTATCACTGGAAGCAACTTGGGATTTATTCTTTTCAACTTCTGCTTAAAAGGTTTTTCATCAGGTTTGATAGGAATTGTATGCTGTATAATAGAAACATCATATTCTTTCAGGTCTTCATAACTCCAAGCGAAAACATCTAAAAACCTTTTCATCACTTCCACGCTTTTATTCTCTTCCTTTCTTGGTAATTTCTTTGAAAGCTTTACCAATTTGGGATCTTCTTCAGAACCTAAATTGTAATCTTTTACATCCTCAGGTTTAGGTTCTACTTTTGCATTTTTCACCACATCATTTTTATCAAACAAATTTTCTAAAGGAATCAAGCCTCTTGGGATAACGTTATTCTTCAGCTGAATTATATCCTTACCTCCAATCCTTTGCTTGAATTTTTCTATTTCTTTAGGGGAATCTACTTCATCTAGACCAGCTCCAGCATCTTCTGCATCAATAGACCTGTAATTGAATTCATCTGTCATTTCTACAAAGCATTTAATCTGTTGATCATCTTCAAAAACCTGCCAATGTTTGATATTGTCTGGGATAGATGGTCTGTGTATGACCTCAATATCATATTTCTTTTTAGATAAGATAGGAGTTTTGAATGCAGCTCCCGCAGTGGCCAGAGAATCTGCTATGGTGTTACTAACTCTAGGAATTGAAACAACATCATATTCATCGAAAAAGTTTTCCAATAAATCCCACACTTCATTCCTATATGACCTCATTTTAGGATGTTTGGTCTGATAAATAGCTTTTACCTGATTTATTACCAATTCGTAATCTCCAAATGCTTCAATTATTTTTGCTTTTAAATCTCTCAATACATTCAACCCCAAAATCAAAGCTTCATATTATGCAACATTGTTTGTACACTCAAAATTGAATTGATAAGAAAACATTAAGAATTCTCGATCAGGTGTGATTATCCATACTCCTGCACCAACTCCTTCTCTGCTTCTAGCTCCATCAAAGTGCATTGTCCAGGTTCCTTCTTTTCTAATTTTTTCTCTTAACAGTCTTTCTTTTTCATTTTCTTTAGGTTCAATTAAATCAATCTTCTCTTTGGATTCAACATCATTGTACAGAATACAAGAGCCCAAATCTGTGTCTACTGCATATATAGCATGCTTTTCAGGTTCTTTTAAGTCACTTACCGAATAAGCAGCCATTTTTTCAGCATATAATCTTCTGTGTACCCCCAACACTGGAATAGTAGCAAAAGACATATCCATTTGCAAAGTTCCTTTTAACTTCGAGGCCCATGATCTAGACAATAGCATACCAAATTTTGCTGGAATATCAGCAACCACCACATCCATAAGAATACCTTTGGCTGGTATTTTAATGAGATTGACTGTCAATATTTGATCAACCCTAAACATTTGACTTTCCTTGAATCAAAGGAAAATAAGTCATCATATGGTCTTGTGATTTCCAATCCCAAAGATTCAACTATAAGTTTCGGCATCAAATTATGAGAAGCTCCTGAGTCCAACATACAATTATGCACAACTTTATCATGAACATTCAAATCTACATAGAAAGGAAAAATTTCCCCAAAACTATTATCTTCCATTCTTGAACCCAGGCAGATATTAGGAGTATCATCATCTAATTCCAAAGTATCTATTTCAACTCAATTTTCTACTTGCATCATCTTAAAAATTTGTTCCTTGTATTCCTTATTCTTTAATATCTCATTGAAAGGTACAGAAATCTTGACTTTCGACATTTCACTCTGTATATTGAAAGGAACCAAATTTTTATCACCTTCTTTTACTGAATCTTTCTTGTTATCTGAAATCACTTTTGGCACATCCTCGTTTTCTTTTCTTCTCGTTTGTTGTTCATTCTGACTGGTAGAGGGTTTATGTGTAGATCCTTTTGATTTTCCCATTGGCTCTTTTCCTTTGTCTATTATAACATCTCAGCTTCTCAGATTTATCTTTCTTTGAAGATCATTTATAGCATTTTGGTAACCAATCTGGTATTGATCAATTTCTGTCTCCAAATTCCAACATTCCCCTTCTGCAAGGAACATATCATGCTCTTGTTTAGTCAGATACACTTCTGAATCAAAACTACCACAATGGTGAATATCACTCTCAGGCATCTCAGTTTCAACTTCTCCAGCAATATAATTTTCAGGGAAAGAAGGTCTGATTGGATCTTCTTCTATGTTCCTTGGGTTCCTCTGATCTCTTGGCCTTATAGGTGGAACAAAGGGTCTCCTAAAATTAGGGTTTCTGATTTGAGGTTCTGTTTGTTCTTTATTCGGAGCTTTGTTATCCACCACTAACCTGTCTAACAATTTTTCCATAGTTTTCATTATTGCTTCAAATTTTACATCTGTGGAAGAAAAAGAAGAAGCTGCATTTTGATTATCTTCTCTACATTTATTTCAATCTATATCTCTATGCCTCATCTTTCCAGAAGCCATCATATTAGCTTCAACTTCCACCACATCTTTCATCATTATTGCCAAAGTAGTAGATCTTCTTTCTCTTAATGTGCATGAAAAATCACCTTCAAAAGCATCTGCATAATGTAACTTCGCTACTCCTACTGGAGGTTTTATATCTGTAGGAATAGAGTTATAAACTTTCAAAAATCTGGCAGAGAATTCTTGAACCAACTCAAAACCTCATTTTTTCAGATTGTTATACTGTGTCAACATCTGTGAAGGATTTTTCTGGCCTTCCCATCTTTCGATAAAAAGAGCTGTGAAAGCATCATAATTAGCAATTGATCCTGCTACCAAAACTCTGAACCATTTTTTGACTTCACCTCGCAAGCTTTGGGCAAACAACCTCATTTTTGCATTATCATAATCCACTTCTTCTAAATCAATGAAATCACTAAAGTTATCAACATGTTGTTGTGCTGTATAGTTACCCTCATTATCAAAAGTAACGATTCTCTGTCCATAATTTTGAGGCAAATCATGTAAAGAAGTAGGCAAAACCAATGGGGCAAATCTGGCAGCCATGGGTGGTGGATTATAAGGTGGAACAATCACTACCTATTGTTTATAACTTTGCACAGGTATTCTTTGGGCCTTGGATATTCTGGACCCATCCCTTTCAGATTTTTGTAAGTTTTCCCAAACAGATTTTAAAGAATAATCCCACAAACTTTTTGGGTCAGCTTTTGTTTCTTTCAAATCAGAATCTGATTTAGTTCTAAGCAAAAATTTTTCACTTGAACTAATATTTTCTTCCTCAAACAGATTTTCTTGAAAAGAAGGGAATATATTCGAGAACTGAGGAATGCCTTCTTTTGTTTTTCCTTTGCCTCTATACGTCTTGAGGAGCTTTTCTGGATTATCCACGCCTGAGAAGAACTGTAAACCGGGATTTCTTCTTGTAGCCACAATGTCTTTTTCTGAATGTCTTCAAAAAACCTTAAAAAAATTTCACAAGTGAAGTTGCCAGGGCAATATCTACAACCAACTTACTTCAAACTTCCTTGCCCAAGAAATTTGACCTTTCTTTGTTGTTTCTCCCAGGGAAAATTTCACCTTCGTTCCCCGGCAACGGTGCCAAAATGTTAGCACTTAGATTTTATCCCGGTTGTAAAAGAATAACACCTAAGGTAACCTATTTCAAACCAAAATTTAGGTAGAAAACTTAGCCATTTTTTCCACCAGAAAGGGCTCTCTCACAAGATATATGTAAAGGCTAAAAATATATAGAAGTACGTTCAAAATTTCTCAAAAGGATTTTCTTGGTTGAAAAGGAAAACAAGAAACATTGGGCATGGAGTCAACTTTTCAAATATTTAACGTGCCAGCAAGAGATTTATACCAAACAGATTTCCACAGAGGTAAGATAGCAATCATATCACAGTCAATTAGATTTTTTCAAGAGGTATAGAAAAAAACAATGACAGTCCATCAACAACAGGCATGTAACTGGGATGAATCTATTGTCAACTTTGGAGAAATAGTGGATATTTAAATGTGATAAAACGAGGCATAACCAGTATGAATCCCGATTTATTTCAAACTTTCATTTAAATATAGAAGAAGAACATAATGGAAGATATAACAAAGAAAGTGGACATGCACATATAAAGATAAGGAAAAAACAGACTATAAAACTGATCAACACATGAAGCTCTGGTCTCAAAAGATAGGTATTTTTACTGTACTACCTTTTATTAATCAAAAAATGGACTTCAAAACATAATCGTCTCTCAAAGAGTTTCCAACCCTTTAAAAAATGGTTCTCATTGTCTTTTATACAAAATTCAGAAGAAGCTTGACATAACTGCTTCTTCTAACTAATAACTGAAAATGTCTTAACTCGAAAGATAACTATCTTTAAACAATAAATAACTGTCTTCAAATAATATTACAAATTCAAAATAAAAGCATCATTTTGCCACTTGGCAAAAATTCTGAAAGTATCTATGAATGGACAAAATATCTCATCTTTCCATATTTGTCCACATAATTCCATTGGTTGGCCATGGGTAGATTATAATTGGTCATTTCTTTCACCAAGACTCGCATTTCAACGTGACCTGCATAAGAAACAAGAGGAAGGTTCTCACAGGTTGAGATCAACATATTTAAAATTTCAAAGTCTTCCGCAATTTTCTCCATCCTGTAAGCATATGATCCAACTGCTGAAACTTTTTGTGATCCATTATTATGACAAACAACAATCTCTTATATTCATTAGGAGAAATCAATTCATTCTTTTCATTCCAAAATGTAAGGAATCCTTTGTTTATTAATTTTTCAAATCGCTTCTTAAACTTTATTACTTCCTCCCGTATGTCTCCAGCTTTAGCTTCAATATTTTCAACATGTGAATATTTTCCCAAGATTCTTCTGGCCCATGTAATGACTGAAATTCTATTCATTATATTCATCCCGGTTAAGTCTACTTCAGTTAAACTGTTTAAGAAAGTTATAGCTCTCTGTGCTATTTCTTTTGGCTTTTTATTTAAATTCTCTCTGACTGCTCTACAACTCTCAAAGGCGTCTTTGGATACTTTTTCTTTGACTCTTATATAATCCAGATAGGGTCTTAATTTTTCAACTTCCTTTATAATTTGATCCCATACCATATGTTTGCAACCTTGCATAGCAGCCTGTCCTGTCACATGAGCTGCCAAACCTTTATTGTTATTGCTTAATTCCTAATTCCTTATTTGCAAAGTTTTTATTTCCTTATCTTTAGTTTCACTTTCTTCTTTGAGCTTCTGTATTCCCATCTTCAATTCTTTAATTTCACCTTCTTTCAAACTAACTTGGGACATGGCTTGTAGGAGACGATCTAATTCAGTTTTATCTTCATCTGTGTCTGCATGCACCTGTTGCTGTCCAAATTCTGCTAACTTTTTCTTTATTTCCTCCAATTCTTCTTCCAAACCAATTTTCTCTTTTTCCCAATGATCTTTTTCCTCGACGAGCTTCAACATTTTTACAGTAAAATCCTTTACTTCATTTGACAACTCTTCTTTTTCTTTTTCCAATATTGTTAGATCGGCTCCTTGGATAAGCATAGTGTCTGGAATTTTTCGCTTTTGCCTTAACATCAGAATCGTATCATCCTTTTCTTTGAGCAATTTTGCTGCTCCATCTCCCTCTTTGTTTATCAAATCTATTTGCAATTTTTTTATTTGTTGTTGTCGAGACTTATTTTCTGCATTCTCTTGTCTCAACTGGTTATTCAATTTATCCAGTGAAGTTTTCAATTTGTTTGCCTTTAATATTGCTCCCAAATAATCTGAATATATAACCTTCCCTGTTTGTCTGTGCAATAAAATTTTATCAGGGGCATTGATTTTTTTCAAATCCACCTTCATCTCTGAGATCTTATCCTTAGTAGCAACTAAAAACTTTAAAGAATTTTCTTTGACATTTCTACTAGTAAACAGATTTACTTCAGTGTTGGATATATTTTTGACCTTTGGAAATAACTGATTGGCTTGCCTAGAGGATTCCTGTTTATTCTAACTGTGTTCATTAAATACATCCATCATATTGTGTGGTTTATTTATATCATCTTCCACTGGGGATTCTTCAATACTATACTCCTTTACCATGACCTCTGGTATTCTAACTTCAGTTCTTCTTTCTTCTTCTGAAACTATCATTAACTCTTGTTTTTCATCCATTTTTAACTTTTTTCCTTTTTCTGTTCCTTCACCTTCAATGTTCACCACATCCTGTATGGGTCTTTTAAACCCCACCATTGCAGTATTCATCATGCTTTCTGTCTCTGTTGTTGCGTCTGTCAGTATCATTTCTTTATCATGTGAATCTGGAATGATTTCTTCTTTATACTCCAGCCAATTAGCTCTGTCAGACATTCCCTCAATCATCTGATGATGCAATGCTTTGATCCGATGATCCATTTTCCATTTTGATATTATGTTTAACGGATCATACTCAATTGCCATGTCTGTCTCAAAACCCATATCTTTCAATAATTCCTCTATATAAATAGCAGCGTTTTTATTCTTCACTGTGAATTGGCCAAGTGTGAACGGATACTTGATGTTTATCGCTTGTTTGAAAGTCAAGAAATTATTATCCTCAACAATGAACTTTTTTCTCAGGAACTCCAAAGCAAAAACCCTTAAGGTAAGAAATGCTGGTAAAACATAGAGTTTATGTTTGAAACCATATAATCTGATTACTGTACTATCCTTTGACAAGAACCAATCTCCTACAGCGTACTCTGCACTCAATTGGATACATGCTTGCATTTCTGGTAATACTCTAGGCAATTTTTCACCAAAAATCATTCTGTAAATCTTAGAGAGCATATAATTTATGTAATTGAACATGTTATTTTCTAATAACATTGTGAAAATGATCTCAGGGAATTGTAACTCTTCATGACTGGCCACCATGATCATTTTCATCAAAAAAGACTGAAATATGAAATGCCTCAGAGTGGGGAAATTGACCATCTGGTCATGAATCTTCTCGGTTAGAAATTCTTCAAAATTAAGTCAAGGAATTTGATTTTCATCAATTCCTGACTGAATCATACTCATTTTATACAAAAGACTTAACTGAAACTCAGTGACATGCACGTCTGTATCGAACCCTAGGATTAAAGCCAACAACGTCAGAACCAACTAGGTATTTTCATCAAACAAATTGATATCTATAGGGTACAGGATATCTGAACTGTTGGTTTCTGATTTAAGACACGTAGAGAAAAAAATTTCTCTATCATCTTGAAGGGTTTGATGATAATATTCAATAACAGAAGTTTCAGAAAAAATCTCAAACTCGAGGGTTTGGGAAAATTCTATTTCTAGGGCTTTGACCACGACGGTAGGCTCTGTTTTGCAAATGACTCTGGTTTTCCAACTATGTAAAATAGTCCTCTCCTCTCTGGAATAATTCTCAGCACACCAGGACACAAATTCTGGAAAAGATGGGATTTGGTCTGGGTAGAAGGCTAACAAGGACGACTGGTGGACTCTGTGCATGTCTATACCTTCTTTTAATAATTTAGACAACCTAAGTTTAACTTCAGTGACTGGTAACCTACTTAGGGTATCATGAATGTCCCTATCTCTATCTTCTAGGGCTTCTTTTGCTTTAAAAACATCTACATCATGTACAGTTTCCATTTAAATCATTTTTACAAACAAAATTCTATTAAAAATATCGGCCAGGTCACCATACCCTACCTATATAGACACGTCTTTATCCTTCTATCGCAATTGTTGATCTCCACCAGTCTTCAGAGCTACCAGGGATATCGAAACATATACAAAATGTCATTATTTGAAACCCTTTTGTTTTATATAAGCCTTTTTTATTAACTTTCTGGCAGCTTTCTGAATGCAGTTTATATCCAACCATTGATCACAAGCCTTTTGATTTGAGCCGTTAGATCTTGCATCCCTTTATCTCCCATGGTTGTATTCGCAATCCCAATAACGGTTTTCTTCTCCATTTTTTTCCTTGTGCGGATCAACCATTTTATGACACCTGTTAGAGTGGTTTAATCTCCGCGACCGCTCTTTCTTCTATCAAGTGCGCACTTTTCCTGATGCGGATGAATCTTGGCCATTGATTTTGTCCCTTACACCTTCTCCATCTGCCACGTGCTATGGCCCACCGCTTATTATTCTTCCACGTGCTATGGCCCGCCGCACCTTATCCTTTGGTGGTTCTGCACGGCATTGTGGTGGTTTGTGATACCACTGTCACGTTGATGCGGATTAATGAAACTGTGACACATATTCGGCGGTATTAAGTCCGCAACCACTCCCTAATGCTTGCAAACGATCCTTTTGGCGGTGTGGGAAACTATCACAGCCGTTGATCTCTATTATTGTCATCTCCGCCACTGAAACTTGACCAAGACTTAACCTCCTCAATAATTCACTTTCGGACTTTGCATATGTGGGATTTTCTTGTTGTCTTTGTATTATGAGCCCTTACTTCAACCCATTTGTAATAACTTCATTTCTTTTGGGATATTTTTTGACAAATTTTTAGGGTTTGAGTAGTTTCAAATATAGTGTCAACAACCACCTTACACTGAAATTTTTAAAAATATTTCTCACCATTGAGAATTTAAGACGATCTCGTTGTCTTCAGGGTGAACCCCCTCAGTTCGGTATACTTGGCTCTACACGTCATCAATGTAGAGCCTTACCCCTTGACTCAACTCATCATCAACCAAACACACAGTCATCCGATTCTGACACGCCTCACTTCACATCTGATTCTAAGGCTGAATCTGAAAACCCTACTGAAATATCACCAACCAACCTCATGGCTGGATCGCAATACGACCCACTTTTCACCAGTACTATTGAAGATACATCCACAAACCCTTCTACTATTGTTCCACCCATGGTAACAACAACCCCTTTAGGCATGCCTAATATAGGGGCCACTCCACCTTTAGGTATGCCCAACACAAGACTACCTCCTATTATGGGTATGCCCAACATAGGAATCACACCACTTCTCATTACCACAACCCAGATCCCAGGAATTCTTGGCACTATTCCTAACCCCTCTGCAACCCATGTTGCACTTGGGAGTGCTGGCCCATCCCAAACCACAACGGTTGGAGGACACATACCTTCAATACATAGCATACCCTTAGGGGATACTGGACCACTACATAATGCCACCATTAATAGTTATGTCCCAGTCACTATGCCACACCTATCTGCTAGTTTACCTTACATGGCTAGTTTGAACTTACCAGACCTAGCCAGGCTAACCAATGATCCTATCAGGCACAACCCTACATGGCCACCCATGCCTACAAAGCTCCCCTCGGACATCCCTAAGTTTGAAGGAAAACCTGGGGAGTATCCCCAAAACCACATAATGTCATTTCACCTATGGTGTTCATCTAACTCGATAGTGGATGACTCCATTAGACTAAGACTTTTGCAACAAACGTTCACTGGCTCTGCAGCCAAGTGGTACATCAAACAACCACATGGGACCCACCATACATTTACGTCTCTCGCCTCCACTTTCCTTTAGTTTTTTCAGCTACCTGTACACTATGATGTTGGAGTTGAAATATTGTTGTCTTGTAGACAAAACACAGCTACCCACATCACCGACCATATCCATGAGTGCCGCAAGCGTCGTAGCCTCTGTAAGATAAAACTGGATGACTGTATATTTTTGGATTGGTTTCTTAAATCACTCCTACCCCTCATAGCCAAAGACATAGCTTCTGAACGACCCTAGTCAGAGGAAGAAGCTATCTTAAAAGCTCAGCAATTTGACCGGATCTATGCCCAGTCAGGCTATCTCTACACCATCATACCAGACGCCCCACGAGGCGATTCTTCACGCAGTGACACTCCGGGGGCATCACATGCCGCTGATGGTATTCTCGCCAGGTCACGACACAAAATAAACCTTTTAGCATGGTGAGCACCATAAATGCCCCAGACCTCTCTAGGGCTACATCTAACTCTGGAGCAACAACTTCGTACGCTCCAACGAATCAGACTCATCACACTCATGGACCCTCTTGTCCACAACATTGCTATGGGAAAGAGCCATCGACATATGTACCACCCACATACTACAACCAATAGGCCACCCAGAACCCAATTCATTTACCAGCCCAACCAATGTATTACCCATAGCAAGTTACACCATCTAACCCAACACTTCCAATAGCTCAGGGTTACCAACAACCCCAGTAGGAAATTGGACCACCTCTAGCCCCACCAGCTTATTATCCACTGCAGCCTGCTACCGCACCTGCGGCACCCCAAAATCCTCCCACTACTCAAGGGCAAGTGTATACACAACACAATCAGCCCCAAAACCAAAACAACCAATGCAACCAGGGTGGACAAGAAAACCATGGAAGAGGACATAACCACGGCAACAACCAACAACATAATCAAATTCCACAACCTCCCAATCCTCCAAATAATAACCATGCTACTCCTCCCAACCAGAATCCTGATCGCCTTCCCAAGCAGCCAAAAAACAATAACCTGAGAACAACCCATCCATGTTCTATATGTGGAGTCTATGGACACTACACTCACAACTGCCCCCATTTAGAGAAAGCACGTAAAATTTGGGCTAACGATGCCCAATGCCAAGGCCACGCTAGACAGCCAGCTCCACTTAATCAATCACGACCCATGATATTACAAAACCCATTGCCAAACCAGGGAGTAGTAAATACTCACCCTATGGATCCCCCACAAGGATCTACTGCACCCCAACAGCAAATCACCTATGCTGCAACTGATTATCAACATACGGATCCAGGCACGCACCATTTATTAATGATGTCATCCAGTGACATTAACCTCCAAACTCGCAGGAATCAGTACGGCCCACCCCCAGAAACTCCTCCCACTGACGCATCCACCTCCCTTCCACCAGATCAACCACTATGCATACCAAATATGCCATTGGACGGAGGACCTAAAATCCCTCGCATCCCTTTGCGAAGGATTAACAACAATCCTAATGCTCGCACAACGTCCAATTATAATGTCGTGGAAGACTTAGGACAATCCCCCGCTACTATGTCTACTTTAGAGGTACTGAAAACATGCCCTACACAACGAAAACTACTACTATCAACCATTGGAGGAGTAGACCCTAACGACACACACATGATGGCTTTCGACTTAGACCAAGCCGAGCCTCAATTGCCATCAAATTTGACTTTCCAAGTATCAGTAAACATTCGAAACCTTGTTGTGCATCGATGAAGGAGCTTCAACCTGCGTTATGTCCACCCTTGTGTGGCAGAAACTTGGCTCCCCCGCTTTACAACCATCCACCACGGCATTATGAGCTTATGACGGACGCTTAGCTCAACCACAAGGCATCTTAGCGAATGTACCCGTAGAACTAGGCGGCAAATTAGTTCTTATCGACATCGAAGTGATCAATGCCCAGCTCGACTACAACCTCCTTCTTGGACGTAGCTATATGTACAAAATGAAAGCAGTGGCTTCATCTGTTTTTCGCCTCATGATCTTCCCACATGAAGGACGCGTTATCAAGATTGATCAACTCACATATTATGATCCTAACGCCCTCGCAGCTCCTCAAAATGTGCTACCAATGATTGAACAAACCATTCAAACCGCACCAACATCATTTGTGTCGTCAATTGGTCCTGGAATTTACACCGAGTCACCTATGACTTCCACATTTCCATTGATCTCACCACCTTTACCGATAAAAAAAAATCAGATTTTTGCACCTTGTCGCACACCACATAGCAGCCTTCGTCACTACCACAAACACCCACAGTGCCTACTCATATTGGCACAACACCAATTCATACTATCCCGTTCTTGTTCCCATTTTCCGGAGTTGTCAGTTCGCCAGTAATGGCTACACTCAACCTTCTTGGTTTAACATTAGGGATACCTGTATGGTACTTACCTGCTCCGAGCCCACCGTCGATTCCGACTATTATTTTACAATTGGTACAACCTATCCCTACTACCAACCATCCACCCCCTCCGATCACTCATTTGCAAAACAGACCACCCCCAATAGTGGCTATGGCATCAACGTCCAGAAACGCCCCAGCTCCATTACGGAACACAGGGGGCAGAGGCCCACCAACTTATAACACTAGACCCACAACTCGCACCCCCCCAACAACCCCCAAGGTAGCTAAAAACCCCCCAACTATTCGCATTCCCCCTAAGTGCTCGCTGTGTGATGACGTAGGCCATGCCACTCATCAATGTCCACAATTACCTGCACTCCAAGAGCACATGAATATGTTGGATGATGACACCGGAATTCCAGTGGTAAGACTTGAGCCACCTCCTCAACCTCGAGACAAAATGCTCCGCACTAACCACCCTTGCGCGATATGTGACATTTATGGCCATTATTCACACCACTGCCCTGATCTCCCGGATTATAGAGCAGCCTTATATGAGATGAACAATGGCAACTTAGAGATATCTCCTCCCCTCATCGAGGAGATATACCCTCTGAAATCATCTTCTATGAAAGAAATCAATACCATCTATATGATTTCAACCACATACAAACCAGAACCCATTGATTTATGGTCTGATTACTTTCGTACTGATGAGCAAATTCTAGAAACACTCACTGCACCAGACTACCCTTGGGACAATATGCATCATCGCTCATACTTCCTCCCTGAGGCATCTACATCCACCGTAGAAAACCAACTATCAGTTGAATTGAAAGATTTCCTACCAACTAAGGTTGATTGGTTCAAAGACCCCATCCCAGCACCAGATGCCTTCGAAGAAGGGAACATGTCCAACATTTCCCCTATTATACAAATCGACATTTCCACCACACCTAGAAAACCTGACCTCATCTCGCTAGGCGCATCATGCACTCAAGCGAAAACTCAGGAATATAAGAAACTCTTCCAAGAGTTTTGTGATGTCTTCGCCTGGTCTTACACTAAGATGCCTAGCCTCGATCCCAAAATTGTGGAACATCACATCGACACTTGGCCCAATGTGCCTCCTGTCCGACAGAAACAATGACCAATTCACCCGTCCAAGCTCCCAGCTGTTAAAGCTGAGATTGAGAAGCTCCAAAAGCAGGATTCATATATCCTATTGCCTACACCACCTGGGTTTCAAACCCAGTGTCAGTAAACACAAAAGTGGGCACCATATGCATTTGTACTGATTTCTGAGACCTCAACCTCGCTTGTCCCAAAGATAACTTCTCCACAACTTTCATTGACCAACTAATCGATGAATGTGTGGGACATGAGGTCCTTTCTTTTATGGATGGTTTCTCCGGATATAACCAAATCAAAATCCGTAAAGAAGATCAATACAAGATAGCTTTCACTACCCCATGGGGCACCTTCACCTATCGTGTCATGCCTTTCGGTCTCAAGAATGTTGGACCACTTTCCAACACGCCATGACTTATTGCTTCCACAATCTACACAGAATCATAAAATTTTATCTGGACAACCTCACCGCTCGATCCAAGAAGCGATCTAACCATTTAGACGACCTTCGACAAGTTTTCTTGCATTGTCGAAAATACAACATCGGCTTGAACCCTCTCAAGTGTGTCTTTTGTGTTACATCAGGTCACCTACTGGGGTTTGTTATTTCAGAAAAAGGCATCATTATAGACCCCTTGAAAGTCCAAGCCATTGTAGACTTACCGTCACCCCCGTACATTAAGACAACTTCAAAGCCTTCAAGGGAGGTCCAACTTCCTCCACCGCTTTGTCCCTGACTATGCCACAACATTCCATAGTTTCCTACGAATACTACATCTGCATACCCGTTTCATATGGGACCAACAAGCATAAACCACTTTCACCGACTTAAAGAATGCACTCACAAACGCCCCGTTGATCTCTCCTCCAGATTTCACAAAAGATTTCACCCTCTATGTTTCAACATCCGAACATGCCGTATCTGGAGTTCTTGTGCCAGAAGATACTGCTCGCCAAGAGCATGTCATCTACTATGTGAGCCAGACCTTGTCAGGCCCACCCCTCCGCTACCCACATGAAGAAAAGATGGCCCTCGCCGTCGTCTTTTCAGTACAAAAGCTGAGACATTACATTCTCCTGAGCCACACCATGGTTGTAGCCAATTCCAATCCAATGGTTTACCTCTTGACACATCGCCTCCTTCAAGGCCGCATAGCTAAATGGGTGATTATCCTACAAGAATAGGACCTAACTTTCAAAACCCCAAAGAGCACCAAGTCCCTAGCACTCGCTCAACTCATCACAGATCTCCAATCCTCTTCGTCATCACCTGCTATCCAAATGGATCTGATTGACGATCACATTTTCTTCATTTCTTCCGACGACCCATGATACGGCGACATCTTAATCTACCTCCACACACAAAAATTTCGACCCCACATCGATCGTGATGGACGCCATCGTATACGACACCACACCCCCTGATATCTCCTATTAGGTGATGTACTTTATCGACGCGACGTTGATACCATCCTACGATGTTGCCTATCTCATAACGAGGCAGAACAAGTGCTTAATGATTGCCATAGCGGTGCCTGCGGAGGCCACTTCTCCGGCATGGCCATCGCCCAAAAGATCATCCGCGCATGTTACTTTTGGCCTTCATTATTTACTGATTGCATCAACGCAGTCAAACATTGTCAAAACTACCAACTTTTTTCCCCCAATGCAAGAACCCCACCCGCCCCCCTTCATCCAGTCGTCACTGTTGGACCATTATGGAAATGGGCCATCGACTTCCTAGATTGCAATCCCATGTCAGCCAGCGATCATAAACACATCATTGTGTCCGTAGATTATTTCACCAAGTGGGTGGAAGCCATGCCAACTTACAATTGCAAAGCCGACACTGCAACATGTTTTTTACTCAACCATGTTATCGTTCGTTTTGGAGTGCCAAAGCAACTTGTCTCAGACCACAGCTCTCACTTCGAAGATGTCGTTTGGAGAGAATTATCAACCTTACTGAAATTTGAACACCATTTTTCCTCTTCCTACTACCCCCAAGGAAATGGCCAACTCAAAGTGATTAATAAAATTTTGAAGACCATCCTCCAGCGCACTGTGGACAAACACAAATCAAATTGGCACCACATGCTCTTCCCGGCACTATGGGCATACTGCACGTCAAGCAAAATCGCCACCCGGTTTTACCCCTTTACATCTATTTCACGGTGTCGAATCTGTCCTCCCCATCGAGTGCAAGATTCCAGCCCTACATATGGCCGTTGAACTCCTACCAGACAGTTCCCCAATTGAGCAACACTTACTACTCCTAGAACAAGCTGATGAAGATCGGCGCACAGCCCTCCAAACCATGGAAGTAGCCAAGAAACGATCCAAACTGAGTTACGACAAACATGTCCACCCAAGAAATTTTACTGAAGGGCACATTGTCCTCGCCTATGATCAAGCTCATGAAAAAACCGGAAAAGGAAAGTTTGTGTCCATGTGGCAAGGCCCATACATTATACACACTTGCCTCGGACAGGGGGCATACATTCTGACTGATTCAGAAGGCAACCCCCTACGCAACCCACGCAAGGGGCTGTACCTCAAGCGATTTTACCCATAAAAAATATGATGGACACCACCGTCGATTATTGTACAGTCTTATTTTGTTTTTCACAAAAAATTCAAAAAACCTAAATATTTGTTTTCTCTGCATGACCACAGATGGATCCTGTTCCACTCTACTACATCGGTTTCGCTGATGGTGCAAGCCGTTGGTCCTCCAATATGGCCTCCATAGCTTGGGTAATATATTCCCCTTCACATGAGTTGATCCACATCGACGGAGTGTGCGTAGTTTCCGCCACCATCAACCAAGCTGAATACGATGTTGTGACCGGTCTCCTGGCCGCAGCTCTCCAAATGAGCATAAGTCACCTTAACATTTTCTTGGACTCACAACTCCTTGTTTCCCAGCTCAACAATGATTACTAGGTACACGATCCCTGTCTTTTCAGAAAATTCTTGCGTAGTAAACAAATGGTTCGATAGTTTGAATCCATTTCATTCACACATGTCCCAAGGACTCTCAACAGTGTAGCAGACCATATGGCTAACAACATTCTTGACTGGCACACCAACCAAACCATATAGTAAACACAAATGTACCTCCAGGGTCTTAAACAAAATTGCATCCACGTGCATAACATGTGCCTCCATGGGAATATATAAAAAATTACAAAAATGCATCCACGTGCATAACGTGTGCCTCCACAGGCATATACCAAAATCAAAATGTTGCATCCACGTGCATAACATGTGCGTACATGACTATATACCAAATCATATATATATACATCATAATATAGTCAAACATGTCATAGGTTCCCTCAACACCCAATATACAAAAATACATAAGTTGTACAAAAAGGTACTTCCCCATATGCTCATCAGCATTTGGGGGCAGATACAATATTATCTAATCATCATGGTCTCCAGGCTACTTTGGTGCCACCTCCGCTGGCCCCGCTAGATCATGCCGAGCCCGAACTCTCCTCTCCACCGGCCCCGCTGGATCATCTCGCACCCGAATCCTCCCCTCCACCGGCCCTGCTAGATCATGCCGAGCCCCATCCCTCCACTCAGCCGCCAACAATGTTGCTCTGAGCAAGATCGAGCGCCACTCACAAGGCGCATCGAAACAACGCTCAACGATGTCTCGATCCAAATCCCTCCACCCATCCTCTGGAAATCCTACCAGGATCGTGTCTAGTGTCTCTCGAACACCCTCCATGGCATCATCTCGAGGCCTAGCTCCTCGACTGTGAGCCCCAACTCCTTGATCATAAGGAGGAAGTACAACTATAGGAGGTGGAATGACCACCATCTCCCATCCCCTACAAACCACATGGTCGACCAGTGGTACAAGACCAACATCTACACAATCATGCAAGTGAACCATCATATAAATATATAACTATAATCATAACAAACACAACTAAAACACATGATATAGTAGAGAACAAAACACAAAACATACCATCTAAACCCTAGGCCTGTCCCTGGGCTTGAAGCATCTTCAGATCTCCTCGATAATCCATACCTACATATGGATAGTCATCAATCAACAGGGGGATCTGCTCCCACTGTTCATACATATCCTGTGAAAAGAACCCGCAGATACCACCACAACCGTGGGGCATCATCTGCCCCCACCGCACCATGCACGGCTCACTCACCAACCCGTCTTGAACCAACACCCGTGGCCGCAAAGTCAGTACCCACTCAAAGAAGAAACAACACATGAAGGAGGCATAGCAGAACTCTCCCCCCTCCCGACTGACCTTGTCCAAATCTCTCCGGACACTAGCCAAAAACATCTGACCCCATGCGTAGTAGGTCCCCCTCAGCACAGAATCCACCATCATCATTTGTCCCCCCGAAAAACAATGTGGCGCTGCGGCACCCAACACCTGCAAAACACAAGCCCCAACAGCCCGCATGTCGCACTCCCACAAAGATCTCAGGCTCAAAGCGTTGTTCTGCACAATCGCCCCAGCAACATAGAAGGTCTCCAGGAGATCCTCGATATCCACACCTACCGGGATCCTCGACAGAAGATTCCCAACCTCCCCTAAGCGAGGCAACCCGGTAAGAAAGTATACATCAGTAAGGGTGATCTCTAACCTCTCACCCCCAACAATAAACGCACCCTCTGCAAGGACCCAAAGACTCACCAATTTGTTCAGTAGTGGTCCTACTGAATGCATCGGTGGAATTTGAGCGAGCTTCAGGGGCCCACTCATAGCTAGAGCCTGCCGGACCCCCTGATGGGTCCGAATCCGAATCATCAAATCCTCCTCCATCTCCCGCTCTCTCCATGACACCAATGGTCTCCTCAACATCCTGCCAAAAAACAAAGAAATTTTTTAGAATCGGAGAAAAATTTTCAAAAAATTCCATCGTGACTTTTACATCAAAAGCTGTGATGATCATCGCGGCTTTCATCCAAGAACCTGCGATGAAGATCGTAGGTATTGACCACAAAGTTGCGATGAACATCACAACTATCAACCCCATAGTCGCGATGAACATCGCAACTTTCAGCCTGACAACCGCGATGAACATTGTGACTGTTAGCCCCGAACCCACGATGTTCATAGTGGAAAGGCGAATACGGTTACCTGAAACTAGTGGAATCGAAAACCAAGGGTCAAATCTCCCGAAAATCAAGAAAGAGCTCTGATTGCTCTGCCAAACTCACACGTAACAATGACACGTCATATGGGCCCCACACCCTATTTATAGAAATTTCACCATTTTTCAAACAACCATTGCGGTATCATACGACGTCCGTTCCTCAAACCGTTGGTACCGTAGCGAGAACTTCATGATAGTCCTTTCCTTTTCCTGTTTTCACCAGGTCCATTTTTTGACCATTTTTTCACACCCTCATTGCCTCGGTTTGCATGCCACTTCGGCCGTTCTCCGTTTTTTACGAGTTTTATATCGCCGGATTCAGTTTTCCATGCTCGTGATGATGCTTGAGATCATTTCTTGCTCTCATGCCTAGATTTTTTGGGCATTTTTCCCATGCCCCCTCGTCGCCTCGGTTTGCGTGCCACATCGATCGTCGTCCATTTTTGACAAGTTTGATATCGTCGGATTCAGTTTTCTACACTTGTGATGATGCTTGAGATCATTTCTCGCTCTCACTCCCAGATTTTTTGGGCATTTTTTCTCATGCCCCCCTTGTCGCCTCGATTTGCGTGCCACATCGATCATCATCCGTTTTTTACAAATTTGATATCGTCGGATTCAGTTTTCCACGCTCATGATGATGCTTGAGATCATTTCTCACTCTCACCCCATAATTTTTGGACATTTTTTCAAAATGCCACTCATCACCTCGGTTTACATGCCACATTGGCCGTTGCCCCTTTTTGACAATCTTTATGTCACCGGATTCCGTATTCCGCACTCATGACGATGCTTGAGACCTTTTCTCGCTCTCATCAATCCCTTTTTGTTCAGTATAGTTTTACCCATTTTTCGGGTCGAGCAATCCCTTTTACGAAAAAAGGCACTTAGGGAGTTTCTGTTAAGGTCTTTTCTGACTCCTAAAACAATGAAAAGATCGTCGAGCAACCTTGCTTCCTTTCATGCTCGCTAAACGTATCTGAAAGGGCGTCTACCTGGTATAAGTTTACCCCTTTTCCGGACATTGTACACTAATTACGAAAAATTAATACTCTAGTCACATCGGCTAGAAGAGTTCTCCATTTGCATCATTTTATGCTTTTTCGGGCCTTGGAGACTAACTTACGAAAAAGAAAACCAATGGAGTCCACTTACCACTTTCAGAGTCTTTAAACATGCAAGCGACCACGAGCAATCACCATCCTGGGCTCATAAAAACCCACAGGACTGTACTCACAACCACTATAGAGTCTTCTTATCGTTTTCAGACTCCTTAAAAATGAAAGCACCCATGAGCACGAACAGTCTTGGGCTCACAAAATCCACAGGACAGTACCATTTTCAGAGCACACTTTTATCCCTTCTTGGAGCTCATTAAAACTATGAAGAAGGACCTAATGGTGCTTCTCGGCGCCACAACAGATCACGTCTACTCATATGGAAGCTTCCCCATTTTGGTCGCCTTTGTTCAGAGTATTCTGTAGTATGTCACCCTGATAATCCCTCGACAGCACTCATCAGCTCATCCCCCCCCCCCCCCCCCCCCGAGTTAATACATACCCTTCATTCCTTAAAAGCTATGATCCCCGCACCTACAAGTCAGTTCCCTACACTGCCAGGTCAACCATGTCATCATGCTCTGAACAAAGGAAGTTTGAGTCTACCCACTCTATGACCCCAGTTACTTTCCATCCCCACAAGTATGTCAGTCCTACCATCAGTAGTACCACACTGTAGTTCTACACCTCGTGCTCCTATCAAGGAAACATCATTGCCTTGTTAATTGTTGGTCTCCCTCTGTCGAGGACAACCAAATTTATTCCAGAGGATAGACCTAGAGGTCCCTGTGTCTTGGACTCATCACCATTTATGATGAGTGCCTACGAATCATTTCGAGAAGAGTCCTCAGTACCTCTCCAAATGGTTGTTTCTCACATGCTCGACTTCAACACCTTGATTGCATCGTTGAGACTCGCACAGGGTATTGGTCCGTTCAGTTATTTGTTGAAGACCCCGGATACCACCTGACTCTTCCACATTCGAGAGTCTACTTATGGAAACAACCAGTTACATTTTTCCTATAGATATCCGGGTTTCACATGGCGACAGTATTCAGATGTACCCTAGTTTTATACTCCCTCGAGTATACAGTTACATGTACTTCTTAGAGTTGACTCAGAGTCATCGACTCCCTACAAATGTTGGACACCTTTAGATTCACCAGCTCATCAACCCTTATGAGACGTTGTTCAGAACGATTGTCGCTTTATTCCAATGTATCAGTTATTGAGATCAATCATGTCATGATCATGACTACATCCCAAAATAGTGTCCCCTTTGGACCATCATGATGTACCAGCAGATTTTTTATGTATTATTCAGGTCCCCCTTCTTGGGACTAATTGTTATGTATATGTCTTGATACGAGCATGGGTAT
Source organism: Larix kaempferi (assembly GCA_027924585.1). Classification (NCBI taxonomy): domain Eukaryota; kingdom Viridiplantae; phylum Streptophyta; class Pinopsida; order Pinales; family Pinaceae; genus Larix; species Larix kaempferi. The sequence goes on along the minus strand of BSBM01000348.1, from coordinate 17,987,142 downwards.
GCCTGCCTCATCCATTATCAGAGATTATTCCTCATTCATATTGAGGCCATGTAATGTTGTTTGTTTTGTAGCTTCCAAGAGCCGTGGATCCAGTCTCCAATCTGGTCTCTTCTCTTCCCCAAACCCTAGGAAAACGACAAAAGAACTATGATGTCTATCGGCCATATGATGAGCTCCTGCCCTCACATATCAGGGGGCAATCTGTGAACACCCAAAAAGTGCTCACTAGCTCATTTCCTTATTCACATGACCCATTTGTCCACTTTTCCACCATTTGAGCCTCTAAAGCCATCAAAAGGTCACCAAAAGACCATAATACACCCCTTTTTCCCCCCAAAATGAATATTTTTCCTCAAAAAGCATAAAAAACCCTCAAAAAGGGTCTAGAATTCCCCAAAATATTAAAAAGGGAATAAAAATATTCAAAAAAAGAAAAAGGAGGGAAAAGGTACCTAAACCATGTTGGTCAATACCATTGGTTTCCTCAAAACCATAATGGTATTCCCCACTACCAAAAACTATAAAAAGGTGGTAGGGGCTCCTCACTTTCCATCCATCCATCATCCTATCCTCATGCTGTCAAAATCTCTCATGAGACTTTTGACCATTTTCAGCATCTTAGAGAAGAGACCTTTGGAGCTTGGAGCTACTCGACTTGGGAGTTGCTCAACACAAATCCTCACCATTTGAAGTATCTTAATACAAAATACTTATTCTTTTATTTCTTGTTCTTGAATCATTTTAAAAAAAATTATTTGTTATATGCACATGCTAGTCTAGATTTAGATTTAATTTATAATTGTTTTTGCTTTCAATATTGAAACTGCTATCACATTGTTGATATGTGCCCATTGCACAAAGCTTGGTTGCAAAACCAAGCCAACACTCTAGTTGAATCTGCATGGTGGAAACAATGGCAATGGGTTCTGCAACAATGATCTGCTTCCTTTTTTGCGCCGTTGTGAAATTAGGTTCTGAGCCAGAATCGGAACTAGGATCTCATTCTGAAGCTTTGATCTCAGCCACCAATGATTGTTTTGAGCGACATTCATCAATGTTGTGCCAGGGGCTCTTGTGGAATTCGCACCACTTCCCGGTGTCCTTCTTTGTCTTTTCTTTACCCTTCTTTATTTGTGGTTGAGATTGGTTGTCCTTTCCCTACCCCGTGTTCTGCGAGCCAGAGTTTCCCTTGCCCTGCTTCTGCGTAGGTCCAAAGTCACGCTTGTTCTTTTGCTGAAATTTTTGCTCAATTTTGACAGCATATCGATAAGCGGATCCGAGTGAAGAGATTTCCAGGAAATCCATCTCTGTTCGTATTTACCGGTGTAGGCCACTGCGATATTTCAGTACTAGGTGTCGCTCGGAGTCCTTGATACCCAGCTTTGTGCGTGAGGTATGAAAATTGTTGGTATACTCTGACACCGTTTGGTACCTCTCTTGACGTAGAATGGTCCATTTTGTGTACTGGTCATCATAGTTTCCAACAGGGTAGTATTGTTCCCCGATGGAATCTATAAAAGAGGCACAAGTGGGATTGGAATATTCAAACAATCCAGACTCATCTGATGATTTTTTCTCACAATAAGTTTTCCACCAATTTTTGACATGGGGGATGGCCTTGAGGAGTGCAAAGACGATCTTTTCCCTGTTGAAAACATTGTGGACAGAGAAATACCCTTATAGTAGATTCAACTATTTATTTAGGGCTTCAACATCGATTTGGCCTTCAATTAAGGGGATATCAAAATTAACTTGTACCTTGAAGGGAGTTGTATCTCCGAAATAGGTGCCCATTGAGGGTGCATTTGCCGCTGTTCGCATGCGTCAAAGAATATGGGGGAAATTATCCATCATCTCTTTCCTCTATCGCGTGAGGCCTTCATTAAGCAACCACTTGATAGGATCTACTTCTCCGTCGTCTCTCTTTTCTTCCACCATGGGAGGCTGTTTGGGGCGGGGAGAGTGCTCTTCCCCAAGTGAAACTAGTTCGCGACCCAACTCTCTGTATCCTGACCTCATTGGGGACATGCACCGAGAAACAATCAAAGAGCAGACCAATCTGATACCACCGATTCGGATTTATGCAGAAATGAAATAAGATAGCATATACAGAATCACATACATAGATATATTGAAAGAAACATAGTGATACAGTAAACACATATTCTATTAAATAGAGGAAATAGATCAAACTGTAAAATATAATAGTTGGAATGGTGGTAGCTATCTCTGAGAAGAGATGTGGCCGCTATGCTCATTCATGCCAAGATGAATACAAAGAGAGGCTGAAAAGGGCCTATTTATCATAAGCATGAGGGAAAGAATCCCAAACATCCAAAAAAATAACCCTAGAAGATGAACCATCATAAAGTTTGTGGCCCCAAGGTGGTTAGTTGAATAGTCAACTTCCCAGGGTCTTAACTTTTGCATACGATCTCCGTTTGGGGTGCTCGGTAGCTGATTGGAATGGTCTATCCGAGATTTACAACTTTCTCTTGGGGATAAATGCATGCCATTGGCAGCCACTTGGCCCCCCAAATTGCCAAAAAATGTCGTTTAGGGCCTCAAAACAGCCTCGGATGTTTAGGACCCGGAAAACCATAGAAAAATTACTAGAAAATTGGCAAAATGGGAAACTGTTTTGAGCCAGTGGAATAGGTGGGTGGCCACCGATATCCATCTGGATCAATCCTCCCCCCTTAGGAAGCAATGGTCTCCATTGCATCAAATCCCTTATCATATGTCGAGTTGTGTGTCGAGTTGAGCTCTTGGTGTGACATTTGCAGAAGTGGAAAGGTTGCCTTACTTTGACATCTTCAGAGGGTTGTAAATGTTGTTGATGGGTGCACTGGAGCTGTTCAACAGTTTTGGTTGTTATGGTATCGTTGGTATGCACCGGTGTGGATGGTTTCTTTTTGGAGGAGTGCCTTGAATGCGTGGCCTTGCACTGTAGATGTACCTGAATAGGCGATGCTGCACTAACTTTGTGTTTTTCTTGTTTCTTCTGAGTAGAAGGATAATGTGCAGAGGTTATGGATGTCTCTACGATCTGATGTTCACCTTTAGTGGCATTTGAAAATAGGGAAAATTTCTCAGTGTGGGAAATTATCTTCCTGCCCTGCTTGGTTGGGGTAGGTGAAACTGTCTCTGCTATCCGATAGAGTTGTCCTCCCAAAGTGACAATGACACTGCGAGGTCGGGATTCATATACAACATGACACTTCCACATATATGGCTCTCCTAAGAGAACATCACATAATTCGAGTGGGGCCACATCACACAAAACCTCATCTTTGAAGGGCTTGATGCCATATGGTAGGCGAGATTGGTGACTGACGTGGATCCTTCGAACTTGGCTTAGCCATCCAATGGTGTATGGTTGTGTTTGTGGCGTTATTGGTAGCTCCAATCTCTTGATGACTTCTTCTGAGATTAGGTTCTTCTGGCTGTCGTTGTCCACAACAGAGTGTAGGGGAATTCCCTTCACCCACATCTGTGAGTGGAAAAGGCGCTCCTCTGCCTTTGAATATTCAAGAGCCTCTTGTTGAATCTGTGTGGTGGCAACAATGGCGATGGGTTCTGCATCAATGATCTGCTTCCCTTTTAGCGTTGCTATGAAATTAGGTTCTGAGTCAAAATTGGAAATGGGATCTGAATCTAAAGCTATGATCTTAGCCACCAATGACTGTTTTGAGCGACATTCATCATTGTTGTGCTAGGGGATTTTTTGGAACTCACACCACTTCCCAGTGTCCTTCTTTGTCTTTTCTTTCCCCTTCTTCACTTGTGGTTGGGACTGGTTGTCCTTTCCCTGCCCCATGTTCTGCAAGCCAGAGTTTCCCTTGCCCTGCTTCTGCGCAGGTTCGAAGTCACACTTGTTCTTTTGCTGAAATTTCTGCTCATATTTGATAGCATATAGATAGGCGGATTCGAGTGAAGTGATTTCTAGGAAATCCATAGCTGTTCGTATGTACCGGTGTAGGCCACTGCGATATTTCAGTACTAGGTTCTGCTCGGAATCCTTGATACCTAGCTTTGTGTGCAAGGTATGAAAGTTGTTGGTGTACTTTGACACTGTTTGGTCCCTCTCTTGATGCAAAATGGTCCATTTTGTGTACTAGTCATCATAGTTTCCAATAGGGTAGTATTGTTCCTTGACGACATCTATAAAAGACGCCCAAGTGGGATTGGATTATTCAAACAATCCAGGCTCCTGTGACATGTTTTGCTCACAATAAGTTTCCCACCAATTTTTGACATGGGGGATGGTGTTGAGGAGTGCAGAGACGATATTTTCCCTGTCAGAAAAATTGTGGACAAATAAATACCCTTCTAGTAGATTCAACCATTTAACTAGGGCATCAGCATCGATTTGGCCTTCAAATAAAGGGATATAAAATTAACTTGTACCTTGAAGGGAGTCATATCTCCGAAATGGCTACTCGTTGAGGGTGCATTTGCTGTTGTTGGCATGCATCGAAGGATCTGGGTGAAATTATCCATCATCTCGTTCCTCTCTCGCATGAGGGCTTCCTCGAGCAACAAATTGATAGGATCTACTGCTCCATCGTCTCTCATTTCTTCCGCCATGGGAGGCCATTTGGGGCGGTGAGAGTGGTCTTCCCTAAGTGAAACTAGTTCGAGACCCAACTCTCTCTATCGCAACCTCGTCGGGGACATGCACCGAGAAACAATCAATGAGCAGACCGCTCTGATACCACTGATACGGATTTATGCAGGAACGAAATAAGATAGCATATATAGAATCACATACATAGATATGTTGAAAGAAACGCAATGATACAATAAACACATATTCTATTAAATTGTGGAAATATAACAGACTGTAAAATACAATAACTGGAATGGTGGTAGCTATCTCTGAGAAGAGATGTGGCCGCTATGCTCATTCGTGCCAAGACGAATACAAAGAGAGGCCGAAAGGGCCTATTTATCATAAGCATGAGGGAAACAATCCCAAACATCCAAAAACCTAACCCTAGAAGATGAGTCGTCGTAAAGTTTGCGGCCCCAAGGTGGTTAGTTAAATAGTCAACTTCCCGCGGTCATAAATTTTGCATACGATCTCCGTTTGGGGCGCTCGGTAGCTCATTGGAATGGTCTATCTGAGATTTACAACTTTTGCTTGGGGAAAAATACATGTTGATGGCAACCATTTGGCCCCCCAAATTGCCAAAAACAGTCGTTTAGGGTCTCAAAACAGCCTCGGATGTTTAGGACCCGAAAAACCATAGAAAAATTACCAGAAAATTGGCAAAATGGGAAACTATTTTGAGCCAGTGGAATACGTGGGTGGCTACCGATATCCATCTAGATCAATCCTCCCCCCTTAGGAAGAAATGGTATCAATTGCATCAAATCCCTTATCATATGTCGTGCTGTGTGTCGAGTTGAGCTCTTGGTGCGACATCTGCTGAAGTGGAAAGGTTGCCTTACTTTGACATCTTCAGAGGGTGGTAATTGTTGTTGATGGATGCGCTGGATCTGTTCAACAGTTTTGGTTGTTGTGGTATCCTTGGTATCCACCGGTGTGGATGGTTTCTTTTTGGAGGAGAGCCTTGAATGTGTGGCCTTGCATTGTAGATGTACCCAAATAGGCGATGCTGCACTAACTTTGTGTTTTTCTTGTTTCTTCTATGTAGAAGGATAATGTGCAGAGGTGGTGGATGTCTTTACGATCTGATGTTCACCTTTAGTGGCATTTGCGAATAGGGAAAATTTCTCAGTGTGGGAAATTATCTTCCTGCCCTGGTTTGTTGGGGTAGGTGAAACTGTCTCTGGTATCCGATAGAGTTGTCCTCCCAAAGTGACAATGACACTGCGAGGTCGAAATTCATATACAACATGATGCTTCCACATATATGGCTCTCCTAAGAGAACATCACATACTTCGAGTGGGGCCACATCACACAATACCTCTTCTTTGAAGGGCTTGATGCCATATGGTAGGTGAGATTGGTGACTGACGTGGATCCTTCATCCTTGGCTTAGCCATCCAATGGTGTATGGTTGTGGGTGTGGCGTTATTGGTAGCTCCAATCTCTTGGTGACTTCTTCTGAGATCAGGTTCTTCTGGCTGCTGCTGTCCACAACAGAGTGTAGGGGAATTCCCTTCACCCACATCTGTGAGTGGAAAAGGCACTCCTCTACCTCCGAATCTTCAGGATCCTCTGGTTGAATCTGTGTGGTGGCAACAACGGCACTGGGTTCTGCATCAATGATCTACTTCCCTTTTTGCGCGGCTATGAAATTAGGTTCTAAGTCTGAATTGGAACTGGAATATGATTCTAAAGCTTTGATATCAACCACCAATGACTGTTTTGAGCGACATTCATCAGTGTTGTGCCAGGGGATGTTGTGGAACTCACACCACTTCCCGGTGTCCTTCTTTGTATTTTCTTTACTCTTCTTCGCTTGTGGTTGGGACTGGTTGTCCTTTCCCCGCCCCATGTTCTGCAAACCAGAGTTTCCCTTGCCCTGCTTCTGCGTAGGTCTGAAGTCACACTTGTTCTTTTACTGAAGTTTCTACTCAATTTTGACAACATATCGATAGGCGGATTCGAGTGAAGAGATTTCCAGGAAATCCATTTCTGTTCGTATGTATCGGTGTAGGCCACTACGATATTTCAGTACTAGGTGCCGCTCGGAGTCCTTGATACCCAGCTTTGTGCACGAGGTATGAAAGTTGTTGGTGTACTTCGACACTGTTTGGTCCCTCTCTTGACGCAAAATGGTCCATTTTGTGTACTAGTCATCATAGTTTCCAACAGGGTAGTATTGTTCCTTGACTACATCTATAAAAGACGCCCAAGTGGGATTGGATTATTCAAACAATCCAGGATCCTCTGACGTGTTTTGCTCACAATAAGTTTCCCACCAATTTTTGACATGGGCGACGGTGTTGAGGAGTGCAGAGACTATCTTTTCCCTGTCGAAAAAATTATGGACAAAAAAATACCCTTTTAGTAGATTCAACCATTTATCTAGGGCATCGACATCGATTTCGCCTTCAAATAAAGGGATATCAAAATTAACTTTTACCTTGAAGGGAGTCGTATCTCTGAAATGGCTGTCTGTTGAGGGTGCATTTGCTGCTGTTTGCATGCATCGAAGGATCTGGGAAAAATTATCCATCATCTCGTTCCTCTCTCGCATTAGGGATTCCACGAGCAACAACTTGATAGGATCTACTGCTTCATTGTCTCTCTTTTCTTCCGCGATGGGAGGCCGTTTGGGGCGGTGAGAGTGGTCTTCCCTAAGTGAAACTAGTTCGATACCCAACTCTCTCTATCGCAACCTCGTCGGGGACATGCACCAAGAAACAATCAAAGAGCAGAGCGCTCTGATACCACTGATACGGATTTATGCAGGAACGAAATAAGATAGCATATACAGAATCACATACACAGATATATTGAAAGAAACACAGTGATACAGTAAACACATATTCTATTAAATAGCAGAAATATAACAGACTGTAAAATACAATAGCTGGAATGGTGGTAGCTATCTCTGAGAAGAGATGTGGCCGCTATGCTCATTCGTGCCAAGATGAATACAAAGAGAGGCCGAAAGGGCCTATTTATCGTAAACATGAAGGAAAGAATCCCAAACATCGAAAACCTAACCCTAGAAGATGAACCGTCGTAAAGTTTGCGGCCCCAAGGTGGTTAGTTGAACAGTCAACTTCTCGAGGTCATAACTTTTGCATACGATCTTCGTTTGGGGTGCTCGGTAGCTCATTGAAATGGTCTATCCGAGATTTACAACTTTTGCCTGGGGCTAAGTGCATGTTGTTGGAAACCATTTGGCCCCCCAAATTGCCAGAAAAGGTCGTTTAGGGCCTCAAACTAGCCTCGGATGTTTAGGACCCGAAAAACCATAGATAAATTACTGGAAAATTGGCAAAATGGGAAACTGTTTTGAGCCAGTGGAATAGGTGGGTGGCCACCGATATCCATCTAGATCAATCCTCCCCCCTTAGGAAGCAATGGTCTCCATTGAATCAAATCCCTTAACATATGTCGAGCTGCGTGTCGAGTTGAGCTCTTGGTGCGACATCTGCTGAAGTGGGAAGGTTGCCTTACTTTGACATATTCAGAGGGTTGTAATTGTTGTTGATGGATGCGCTAGAGCTATTCAACAGTTTTGGTTGTTGTGGTACCCTTGGTATGCACCGGTGTAGATGGTTTCTTTTTGGAGGAGCGCCTTGAACGTGTGGCCTTGCACTGTAGATGTACCCGAATAGGCGATGCTACACTAACTTTGTGTTTTTCTTGTTTCTTCTTAGTAGAAGGATAATGTGCAGAGGTTATGGATGTCTCTGTGATCTGATGTTCACCTTTAGTGGCATTTGCGAATAGGGAAAATTTCTCAGTGTGGGAAATTATCTTCCTGCCCTGCTTGGTTGCGGTAGATGAAATTGTCTCTGATATCCGATAGAGTTGCCTTCCCAAAGTGACAATGACATTGTGAGGTCGGGATTCATATACAACATGACGCTTCCACATATATGGCTCTCCTAAGAGAACATCACATACTTCAAGTGGGGCCACATCACACAATACCTCATCTTTGAGGTGCTTGATGCCATATGGTAGGCGAGATTGGTGACTGATGTGGATCCTTCGTCCTTGGCTTAGCCATCCAATGGTGTATGGTTGTGGGTGTAGCGTTATTGGTAGCTCCAATCTCTTGATGACTTCTTCTGAGATCAGGTTCTTCTGGCTGCCGCTATCCACAACAGAGTGTAGGGGAATTCCCTTCACCCACATCTGTGAGTGGAAAAGGCGCTCCTCTGCCTCCGAATCTTCAGGATCCTCTGGTTGAATCTGTGTGGTGGCAACAACGGCACTGGGTTCTGCATCAATGATCTGCTTCCCTTTTTGCACGGCTGTGAAATTAGGTTCTGACTCAGAATTGGAACTGGGATCTGATTCTGAAACTTTGATCTCAGCCACCAATGACTATTTTCAGCAACATTCATCAGTGTTGTGCTAGGGGATTTTGTGGAACTCGCACCACTTCCCAGTGTCCTTCTTTGTCTTTTCTTTACCCTTCTTCGCTTGTGGTTGGGACTGGTTGTCCTTTCCCTGCCCCATGTTTTGCAAGCCAGAGTTTCCCTTGCCCTGCTTCTACACAGGTCCGAAGTCACACTTGTTCTTTTGCTGAAATTTCTGCTCAATTTTGACAGCATATCGATAGGTGGATTCGAGTGAAGAGATTTCCAGTTAATCCATCTCTGTTCCTATGTACCGGTGTAGGCCACTGCGATATTTCAGTACTAGGTGCCGCTCGGAGTCCTTGATACCTAGCTTTATACGCGAGGTATGAATGTTGTTGGTGTACTTTGACACCGTTTGGTCCCTCTCTTGACGTAGAATGGTCCATTTTGTGTACTAGTCATCATAGTTTCCAACAGGGTAGTATTGTTCCTTGACGACATCTATAAAAGACGCCAAAGTTGGATTGGATTATTCAAACAATCCAGGCTCCTCTGACATGTTTTGCTCACAATAATTTTCCCACCAATTTTTGACAAGGGGGACGGTGTTGAGGAGTGCAGAGACGATCTTTTCCTTGTCGGAAAAATTGTGGACAAAGAAATACCCTTCTAGTAGATTCAACCATTTATCCAGGGCATCAGCATCGATTTGGCCTTCAAATAAAGGGATATCAAAATTAACTTGTACCTTGAAGGGATTCGTATCTCCGAAATGGTTGCCCGCTGAGGGTGCATTTGCAGCTATTGGCATGCATCGAAGGATCTTGGCGAAATTGTCCATCATCTCGTTTCTCTTTTGCATGAGGGCTTCCTTGAGAAACAACTTAATAGGATCTACTGCTTCGTCGTCTCTCTTTTCTTCCCTAAGTGAAACTAGTTTGAGACCCAACTCTCTCTATCGCAACCTCGTCGGGGACATGCTCCGAGAAACAATCAAAGAGCAGACCGCTCTGATACCATTGATACAGATTTATGCAGGAATGATATAAGATAGCATATACAGAATCACATACAAAGATATATTGAAGAAACATAGTGATACAGTAAACACATATTCTATTAAATAGCGGAAATAGAACAGACTGTAAAATACAATAGCTGGAATGGTGGTAGCTATGTCTGAGAAGAGATGTGGCCGCTATGCTCATTCGTGCCAAGATGAATACAAACAGAGGGCGAAAGGGCCTATTTATAATAACCATGAGGGAAAGAATCCCAAACATCTAAAAACCTAATCCTAGAAGATGAACTGTAATAAATTTTGCGGCCCCAAGGTGGTTAGTTGAACAGTCAACTTCCCGGTGTCATAACTTTTACATACAATCTCCGTTTGGGGCGCTTAGTAGCTCATTGGAATGGTCTATCCAAAATTTACATCTTTCGAATGGGGCCAAATGCATGTAGTGGAAACCATTTGTCCCCCCAAATTGTCAAAAAAGGTCTTTTAGGGCCTTAAAATAGTGCCGAATGTTTAGGACCTGAAAAACCGTAGAAAAATTACTAGAAAATTGGCAAAATGGGAAACTGTTTTTAGCTAGTGCAATAGGTGGGTGGCCACCAATATCCATCTAGATCAATCCCCCCCCCTTAGGAAGCAATGGTCTCCATTGCGTCAAATCCCTTATCATATGTCGAGCCGTGTGTCGAGTTGAGCTCTTGGTGTGACATTTTCTAAAGTGGAAAGGTTGCGTTACTTTGACATCTTCAGAGGGTTGTAATTGTTGTTGATGGATGCGCTGGAGCTGTTCAATAGTTTTGGTTGTTGTGGTATGCTTGGTATGCACCGGTGTGGATGGTTTCTTTTTGGAGGAGCACCTTGAATGCATGGCCTTGCACTATAGAGGTACCTGAATAGGCGATGTTGCACTAACTTTGTGTTTTTCTTATTTCTGCTAAGTAGAAGGATAATGTGCAGAGGTTGTGGATGTCTCTGCAATCTGATGTTCACCTTTAGTGGCATTTGTGAATAGGGAAAATTTCCTAGTGTGAGAGATAATCTTCCTGCCCTGCTTGGTTGGGGTAGGTGAAACTGTCTCTAGTATCTGATAGAGTTGTCCTCCCAAAGTGACAATGACACTGCGAGGTCGAGATTCATATATAGCATGACACTTCGACAGATATGGTTGTCCTAAGAGAACATCACATACTTCGAGTAGGGCCACATCACACAATACCTCATATTTGAAGGTCTTAATGCCATATGGTAGGCGACAGTGGTGATTGACGTGGATCCTTCATCCTTGGCTTAGCCATCCAATGGTGTATGGTTGTGGGTGTGGCGTTATTGGTAGCTCCAATGTCTTGATGACTTATTCATAGATCAAGTTCTTCTAGCTTCCATTGTCCACAATGAAGTGTAGGTGAATTCCCTTCACCGACATCTATGAGTGGAAAAGGCGCTACTCTGCCTCCGACTCTTCAGGATCCTCTGGTTGAATCTACGTGGTGGAAACAACGGCACTGGGTTTTGCAACAATGATCTGTTTCCCTTTTTGCGCGGCTGTGAAATTAGGTTCTAAGCCAGAATCGGAACTAGTATCTGATTCTGAAGCTTTGATCTCAGCCACCAATGACTGTTTTGAGTGACATTCATCAGTGTTGTGCCAGGGGATTTTGTGGAACTCGCACCACTTCTCGGTGTCCTTTTTTTTTTCTTTACCCTTCTTCACTCGTGGTTGAGACTAGTTGTCCTTTCCGTGCCCCATGTTCTGCGAGCCAGAGTTTCCCTTGCCCTGCTTCTGGGTAGGTACAAAGCCACGCTTGTTCTTTTGCTGAAATTTTTTCTCGATTTTGACAGCATATCGATAAGCAGATCTAAGTAAATAGATTTCTAGGAAATCCATCTCTGTTCATATGTACCGGTGTAGTCCACTGTGATAGTTTAGTACTAGGTGCCGCTCGGAGTCCTTGATACCCAGCTTTGTGTGCGAGGTATGAAAGTTGTTTGTGTACTCTTACACCGTTTGGTCCCTCTCTTGATCCAGAATGGTCCATTTTGTGTACGATCATCATAGATTCCAACAGGGTAGTAATGTTCCTCGACGACATCTATAAAAGAGGCCCAAGTGGGATTAGAATATTGAAACAATCCAGACTCAACTGATGAGTTTTGCTCACAATAAGTTTCCCACAAATTTTTTACATGGGGGATGGCCTTAAGGAGTGCAAAGACGATCTTTTCCTTGTTGGAAAAATTGTGGACAGAGAAATACCCTTCTAGTAGATTCAACTATTTATCTAGGGCTTCAGCATCGATTTGGCCTTCAAATAAAGGGATATCAAAATTAACTTGTACCTTGAAGGGAGTCATATCTCCGAAATGGCTTCCCGTTGAGGGTGCATTTGCCATTGTTTGCATGCGTCGAAGGATCTGGGAAAAATTATCCATCATCTCGTTCCTCTATTGCGTGAGGCCTTCCTCGAGCAACAACTTGATAGTATCTACTTCTTCGTCGTCTCTCTTTTCTTCCGCCATGGGAGGCCGTTTGGGGCTGGGAGAGTGCTCTTCCTAAGTGAAACTAGTTCGAGACCCAACTCTCTGCATCCTGACCTCGTTGGGGACATGCACCGAGAAACAATCAAAGAGGAGACTGCTCTGATACCACTGATCTGTATTTATGTAGGAACGAAATAAGATAGCATATACAGAATCACATACATAGATATATTGAAAGAAACATAGTGATACAGTAAACACATATTCTATTAAATAACGAAAATAGAACACACTGTAAAATAAAATAGCTGGAATGGTGCTAGCTATCTTTGAGAAGAGATGTGGCCGCTATGCTCATTCGTGCCAAGATGAATACAAAGAGAGGCTGAAAGGGCCTATTTACAATAAGCATGAGGGAAAGAATCCCAAACATCCAAAAACCTAACAGTAGAAGATGAACTGTCATAAAGTTTGCGGCCCCAAGGTGTTCAGTTGAACAGTCAAGTTCTCGGGGTCATAACTTTTGCATATGATCTCCATTTGGGGCGCTCGGTATCTCATTGGAATGGTCTATCCAAGATTTACAACTTTTGACTAGATCCAAATGCATGCTGTCGGTAACTGCATCACCCCCCATATTGCCAAAAAGGGTCATTTAGTGCCTCAAAACGGCCCCGGATGTTTAGGAACCGAAAAACCATAGAAAAATTGCTAGAAAATTGACAAAATGGGAAACTGTTTTGAGCCAGTGGAATAGGTGGGTGGCCACCAATATCTATGTGGATCAATCCTCCCCCCTCAGGAAGCAATGGTCTCCATTGTGTCAAATCCCTTTTCATATGTCGAGCTATTTGTCGAGTTGAGCTCTTGGTGCGACATTTGCTGAAGTGGTAAGGTTGCCTTACTTTGACATCTTCAAAGGGTTGTAATTGTTGTTGATTGATAAGCTGGAGTTGTTCAATAGTTTTGGTTGCTGTGGTATCCTTGGTATGCACCGACGTGGATGGTTTCTTTTTGGAGGAGCACCTTGAATGCGTGGCCTTGCATTGTAGAGGTACCCGAATAGGCGATGCTGCACTAACTTTGTGTTTTTCTTGTTTCTATTGAGTAGAAGGATAATGTGTAGAGGTTGTGGATGTCTCTACGATATGATGTTCACCTTTAGTGGCATTTGCGAATAGAGAAAATTTCCTAGTGTGGGAGATTATCTTCCTACCCTGCTTGGTTGGGGTAGGTGAAATTGTCTCTGCTATCCGATAGAGTTGTTCTCCCAAAGTGACAATGACACGGTGAGGTCGGGATTCATATACAGCATGACGCTTCCACATACATGGCTGTCCTAAAAGAACATCACATACTTCGAGTGGGGCCACATCACACAATACCTCATCTTTGAAGGGATTGATGCCATATGGTAGGCGAAATTGGTGACTGACGCGGATCCTTCGTCCTTGGCTTAGCCATCCAATGATGTATGGTTGTGGGTGTGGCGTTATTGGTAGCTCCAATCTCTTGATGACTTATTATGAGATCAGGTTCTTCTGCCTGCCACTGTCCACAACAAAGTGTGGGGGAATTCCCTTCACCCACATCTGTCAGTGGAAAAGGCGCTCCTCTACATCCGACTCTTCAGGCTCCTCTGGTTGAATATTTGTGGTGGAAATAACGGAACTGTGTTCTTAATCAATGATCTGCTTCCCTTTTCGCGCGGCTATGAAATTAGGTTCTAAGTCAGAATCGAAACTGGGATCTGATTCTGAAGCTTTGATCTTAGCCACCAATGACTGTTTTGAGCGACATTCATCAGTGTTGTGCCTGGGGCTTTTGTGGAACTCGCACAACTTCTTGGTGTCCTTATTTGTGTTTTCTTTACCCTTTTTTGCTTGTGGTTTGGACTGGATGTCCTTTCCCTACCCCGTGTTCTACAATCCAGAGTTTCCCTTTCCCTACTTCTGTGCAGGTCCGAAGTCACGCTTGTTCTTTTGCTGAAATTTCTACTCGATTTTGACAACATATCGATATGAGGATCCGAGTGAAGAGATTTCCAGGAAATCCATCTATGTTTGTATGTATCGGTGTAGGCCACTGTGATATTTCATTACTAGGTGCCACTTGGAGTCCTTGATACCCAGCTTTGTGCGCGAGGTATGAAAGTTGTTGGTGTACTCCGACACCGATTGGTCCATCTCTTGACGCAGAATGGTCCATTTTGTATACTGGTCATCATAGTTTCCAACATGGTAGTATTGTTCCTCGATGACATCTATAAAAGAGGCCCAAGTGGGATTGGAATATTCAAACAATCCAGACTCGTCTGATGAGTTTTGCTCACAATAAGTTTCCCACCAATTTTTGACATGGGGGATGGTCTTGAGGAGTGCAAAGACGATCTTTTCCCTATCGAAAAAATTGTGGATAGACAAATACCATTCTAGTAGATTCAACCATTTATCTAGGGCATCGACATCGATTTGGCCTTCAAATAAAGGGATATCAAAATTAACTTGTACCTTGAAAGGAGTCATATCTCCGAAATGGTTTCCCGTTGAGGGTGCATTTGCTGTTGTTGGCATGTGTCGAAGGATCGGGGTGAAATTATCCATCATCTGGTTCCTCTGTCACGCAAGGGCTTCCTCGAGAACCAACTTGATAGGATCTACTGCTCCGTCATGTCTCTTTTCTTCCGCCATGGGAGTCCGTTTGGGGTGGCGAGAGTAGTCTTCCCCAAGTGAAACTAGTTTGAGACCCAACTCTCTGTATCCTGACCTCGTTGGGGACATGCACCGAGAAACAATCAAAGAGTAGACTGCACTGATACCATTGATATGGATTTATGCAGGTACGAAACAAGATAGCGTATACAAAATCACATACATAGATATATTGAAAGAAACACAGTGATACAGTAAACACATATTCTGTTAAATAATGGAAATAGAACATACTATAAAATACAATAACTAGAATGGTTGTAGCTATCTCTGAGAAGAGATGTGGCTGCTATGCTCATTCGTGCCAAGATGAATACAAAGAGAGGTAGAAAGGGCTTATTTATCATAAGCATGAGGGAAAGAATCCCAAACATCCAAAAACCTAACCCTAGAAGATGAACCCTCATAAATTTTGCGGCCTCAAGGTGGTTAGTTGAAGAGTCAACTTTCCGGGGTCATAACTTTTGCATACGATCTCCGTTTCGGGCGATCGATAGCTCATTGGAATGGTCTATCTGAGATTTACAACTTTCAAATGGGGCTAAATGCATGCTAATGGAAATTGCATGCCCCCCAAAATTGCCAAAAAAGATCGTTTAAGGCCTCAAAACGGCCCCGGAAGTTTAGGACCCGAAAAACCATAGAAAAATTACTAGAAAATTGGCAAAATGGGAAACTGTTTTGAGCCATTCGAATAGGTGGGTGGGCACCGATATCCATCTGGATCAATACTTCCCCCTTAGGAAGCAATGTTCTCCATTGTGTGAAATACCTTATCATATGTTGAGTTGGTTGTCGAGTTGAACTCTTGGTGCGACATTTTCCGAAGTGGAAAGGTTGCCTTACTTTGACATCTTCAGAGGGTTGTAATTGTTGTTGATGGATGCGTTGGAGTAGTTCAACAGTTTTGGTTGTTGTGGTATCCTTGGTATGCACTGGTGTGGATGGTTTCTTTTTGGAGGAGCACCTTGAATACGTGACCTTGCACTGTAGAGGTACCTGAATAGGCGATGCTGCACTAACTTTTTGTTTTTCTTGTTTTTTTTTAGTAGAAGGATAATGTGCAAAGGTTGCGGATGTCTCTGTGTTCTGATGTTCACCTTTAGTTGCAGTTGTGAATAGGGAAAATTTCCCAGTGTGGGAGATTATCTTCCTGCCCTGCTTGGTTGGGGTAGGTGAAACTGTCTCTGGTATCCGATAGAGTTGTCCTCCCAAAGTGACAATGACACTGCGAGGTTGGGATTCATATACAACATGATGCTTCCACATACATGGTTGTCTTGAGAGAACATCACATAATTCGAGTGGGGCCACATCACACAATACCTCATCTTTGAAAGGCTTGATGCCATATGGTAGGCGACATTGGTTACTGATGCAGATCCTTCATCCTTGGCTTAGCCATCCAATGGTGTACGGTTGTGTATGTGGCGTTATTGGTAGCTCCAATCTCTTGATGACTTATTCTGAGATCCAGTTCTTCTAGCTTCCATTGTCCACAACAAAGTGTGGGGGAATTCCCTTCACCCACATCTGTGATTGAAAAAGGCATTCCTTTGCCTCCGACTCTTCAGGCTGCTCTGGTTGAATCTGTGTGCTGGCAACAACGGCACTGGGTTCTGCATCAATGATCTGCTTCTGTTTTCGCTTTCCTGTGAAATTAGGTTCTGTGTCAGAAACGGAACTGGGATCTAATTCTGAAGCTTTGATCTCAGCCACCAATGACTGTTTTGAGGGACATTCATCAGTGTTGTGCTAGGGGATTTTGTGGAAATCGCACTGCTTCCCAGTGTCCTTCTTTGTCTTTTCTTTACCCTTCTTCGCTTGTGGTTGGGACTGGTTGTTCTTTCTCTCCCCCGTGTTCTGCGAGCCAGAGTTTCCCTTGCCTTGCTTCTGTGCAGGTCCGAAGTCACACTTGTTCTTTTGCCAAAATTTCTGCTCGATTTTGACAGCATATCGATAGGCAGATCTGAGTGAAGAGATTTCCAGGAAATCCATCTCTGTTCATATGTACCGGTGTAGGCCACTACGATATTTTAGTACTAGGTGTGGCTCAGAGTCCTTGATACCCAGCTTTGTGCGCGAGGTATGAAAGTTGTTGGTGTACTCCAACACTGTTTGGTCCCTCTCTTGATGCAGAATGGTCCATTTTGTGTATTGGTCATCATAGTTTCCAATAGGGTAGTATTGTTCCTCGACGACATCCATAAAAGAGGCCAAAGTGGAATTGGAATATTCAAACAATCCAGACTTGTCTAATGAGTTTTGCTCACGATAAGTTTCCCACCAATTTTTGACATGGGGGACAGCCTTGAGGAGTGCAAAGACGATCTTTTCCCTGTCGAAAAAATTGTGGATAGAGAAATACCCTTCTAGTAGATTCAACCATTTATCTAGGGCATCGACGTCGATTTGGCCTTCAAATAAAGGGATATCAAAATTAACTTGTACCTTGAAGGGAGTTGTATCTCCGAAATGGCTGCCTGTTGAGGGCGCATTTGTCGTTGTTGGCATGCGTCGAAGAATCTAGGTGAAATTATCCATCATCTCATTCCTCTGTTGTGCGAGGGCTTCCTCGTTCAACAACTTGATAGGATCTACTGCTCCATCTTCTTTCTTTTCCTCTGCCATGGGAGGTCGTTTGGGGCGGTGAGAGTGGTCGTCCCCAAGTGAAACTAGTTCGAGACCCAACTCTCTATATCCTGACCTAGCTGGGCAAATGCACCGAGAAACAATCAAAGAGCAAACCGCTCTGATACCACTAATCTAGATTTATGCAGGAATGAAATAAGATAGCAGATACAGAATCACATACACAGATATATTGAAAGAAACACAATCATACAGTATACACATATTCTATTAAATAGCGGAAATAGAACAGACTGTAAAATACAACCGGAATGGTGGTAGCTATCTCTGAGAAGAGATGTGGCTGCTATGCTCATTCGTGCCAAGATGAATACAAAGAGAGGCTGAAAGGGCCTATTTATCATAAGCATGAGGGAAAGAATCCCAAACATCCAAAAACCTAACCTAGAAGATGAACCGTCATAAAGTTTGCGGCCCCAAGGTGGTTAGTTGAACAGTCAACTTCCCGGGGTCATAACTTTTGCATACGATCTCCGTTTGGGGCGCTCGGTAGCTCGTTGGAATGGTCTATCCGAGATTTACAAATTTGAAATGGTTCCATGTGCATGCTATTGGAAAATACATGGCCCCCCAAATTGCCAAAAAATGTCGTTAAGGGCCTCAAAATGGCCCCGAATGTTTAGGACACGAAAAATTACTAGAAAATTGGCAAAATGGGAAACTATTTTGAGCCAGTGGAATAGGTGGGTAGCCACCGATATCCATCTGGATCAATCCTCCCCCCTTAGGAAGCAATGGTATCCATTGCATCAAATCCCTTATCATATGTCGAGCTGTGTGTCGAGTTGAGCTCTTGGTGTGACATTTGCTGAAGTGGAAAGGTTGCCTTACTTTGACATCTTCAGAGGGTTGTAATTGTTGTTGATGGATGCACTGGAGCTGTTAAATAGTTTTGGTTGTTGTGGTATCCTTGGAATGCATCAGTGTGGATGGTTTCTTTTTGGAGGAGCACCTTGAATGCGTGGCCTTTCACTGTAGAGGTACCCGAATAGGCGATGCTACACTAACTTTTTGTTTTTCTTGTTTCTGCTGAGTAGAAGGATAATGTGCAGAGGTTTTGGATGTCTTTGCATTCTGATGTTCACCTTTAGTGGCATTTGTGAATAGGGAAAATTTCCCAGTGTGGGAGATTATCATCCTGCCTTGTTTGGTTGGAGTAGGTGAAACTATCTCTGGTATCTGATAGAGTTGTCCTCCCAAAGTGATAATGACACTTCGAGGTCGGGATTCATATACAGCATGATGTTTCCACATATATGGCTTTCCTAAGAGAAAATCACATACTTCGAGTAGGGCCACATCACACAATACCTTATCTTTGAAGGGCTTGATGCCATATGGTAGGCGACATTGGTAACTAACGCGGATCCTTCATCCTTGGCTTAGCCATCCAATGGTGTATGGTTGTGGGTGCGGCGTTATTGGTAGCTCGTATCTCTTGATGACTTATTCTGAGATCAGGTTCTTTTGGATGCCGTTTCCCACAGCAAAGTGTGGGGGAATTCCTCGAGCAACAACTTGATAGGATCTACTGGTTCGTCATCTCTCTTTTATTCCACCATGGGAGGCCGTTTGGGGCAGCGAGAGTGGTCTTCCCCATGTAAAACTAGTTCGAGACCCAACTCTCTATATCCTGACCTCACCGGGAACATGAACTGAGAAACAATCAAAGAGCAGACCGCTCCGATACCACTGATCCATATTGTTATCACTCCAAGAGTCTTTCCCTGACTATGAAGGGAATGAGCCTGGTAACTTAACTATTCTTGTAATGGTTCACTCAATAATGAGTGCGGGGTTGGATCGAGATGAATATCTAACTAACTGGACTATGTATTCAAGGTTGTCTAGGGATATCAAACACTACCAGGCCTTCGAGAGATGCAATCAGATAGATTGTGTATCAAGTAGAATAGAAAATAATCACCTAAACCAAATCATACACATATAAAACAATAAGTATGATGGGTCTAGAAACTAGTATAACAACTTATGATCCTTATCCAAATAATCAGATAGTGAGATGACAGTTACTTATGGATTAGATAAGCACATACAGGGAAATTCATTCAAGTCATAAGCATAAATAGATAAGAGAGAAGAAATCTGATCACATCAATGAAAGAAGCTACAAGTTTCATATATTAAGAAAAGGTCTCTGTTTACAGTAGCAGCATAGTAGAACTCCAAAATCCAACCATTGTTCTATATGAGTTCTGGAATTTATAGCTTTTACAAACTCTCCCCAGATCCTAAGAAGGTGGGTCTAATTTACTCCAGATGGAAAATCCAAAACCATTTTTCAACAAACTAGGAAAATCATTTTTAATTGGCCAGACTGCTGAAAATGGGGCTCAGAGATGCGTTCGATTCTCCCAATCTGTGACACCTGTAGTAAAAATGGGAGAGTTTATTGTTGTATGACATGTTAGGAAGAAAAAAATCTGAGCGTTTTGTAGAATGATTCTCGAGTTGCTCAGAATCATCATTTGAAAATGATGACTCTGCACAGTAAAAACGCCACTTTTGTTGAAACTGCTGAAAAAGAGGCTCAGAGATGGGTTCATTTCTCCAGCTATGTGACACCTGTGTATAAACTGAAAGAGGTTATTGTGCATTGATCTGTTGCAAGAAGAAACCTTTCTCATATCTTTGAAATGCATTTTTGTTTTCCTGAGATCTGCATTTCAAAAACATGTGTCAAACAGGCAGATTCTGGGATCCAAAAATTGGGGCTCAGTGACAGATTCGATTCTCCCAATATGTGATACCTGTAGAAAAAAAGAGAGGTTATTTTTCTATGACATGTTAGGAATAAAAACCTCTAGGATTTTTGAAAAATGATCCTCCAGTCGCTCATAAATGTCATTTGAAAATTATGACCTTTCACAGTAAAAATGCCATCAATTTCTGTAAATATCCTTCATCTTCTCCACCTTGTTGGCACCTTTAAATCTGGAATAGAACCTTGATCATGATGCCTTTATTGATTATATAACATTATAAACCACCCTTGAGTTGTTTGGATCAGTAAAAATCAAATCTGTGCAAAAATGGTAACATTCTGTCAAGTTTTTTAGCTTTCGGTAGCTAGGCAAGCCAAAGTCCGAATCTGTAAGCTACCGAAAGCTCTGTTTTCGGTAGCTAATGAACCATCACCTTGTCTGCCTAAGCCACCAGAACTGTTCCATGATATCTAACATGTGCCTTTCCCTTTCGGTAGCTAAAGAGTTTTGTCTTCCATTCTATAAGCTGTCGAAAGTTGGGTTTTCGGTAGCTAATGAACCATTGATGGTTTATTTGTGAAAAGATCATGCAGAGCGTGACCAAGTGATTTCCCCTTCTCCATCATCTACTCCTGAAATCTGTGTTGTCAATGGAAGCATTTTATCAAAGAAATTTCTCAGACCTACTGAGTACCAATGGTGAATATTCGTGGATGGCCCTTTGCTTCTTTACACGATCTTTGACACCTCTTTCACTGTCAATGCTGGGCGCATGGGTATCTTCTTATTTGATCTGCTTTCATTCCAAAATTTCACTTTCGGTAGCTAAGAGAGCCCTGAAAATTTCGTTTAAGCTGTCGAAAGCTCTGCTTTCGGCAGCTTAGGAACTCTTTTAAATAAGTGCTTAGCTACCGAAACCTGTCTTTTGAAATTTTTGAATTGAAAACCCAATCTAATGCTTTTCAAACTTTATTACATGCATAAAGCTATCAACAATGAGCCTTAAGAAATTTAGAAATGAATTTTCAAATGAAATCCTATCATCTAAAAATGATCAACTCGACAAATTTATTTGGGGAGATAACACAAATTTATGCAGGAACGAAATAAGATAGCATATACAGAATCACATACACAGATATATTGAAAGAAACACAGTGATACAATAAACACATATTCTATTAAATAGCAAAAATAGAACAGACTGTAAAATACAATAGTTGGAATGGTGGTAGCTATCTCTGAGAAGAGATGTGACCGCTATGCTCATTCGTGCAAAGATGAATACAAAGAGAGGCCGAAAGGGCCTATTTATCATAAGCATGAGGGAAAGAATCCCAAACATCCAAAAACCTAACCATAGAAGATGAACCGTCATAAAGTTTGCGGCCCCAAGGTGGTTAGTTGAACAGTCAACTTCCCGGGGTCATAAATTTTGCATACGATCTCCGTTTGGGACACTCGGTAGCTCGTTGGAATGGTCTATCCGAGATTTACAACTTTGAAAAGAGGCCAAATACATGCCATTGGCAACCATTTCGCCCCCCAAATTGCCAAAAACGGTTTTTTAGGGCCTCAAAACGACCCCGGATGTTTAGGACCCGAAAAACCGTAGAAAAATTACTAGAAAATTTGAAAAATGGGAAACTGTTTTGAGCCAGTGGAATAGGTGGGTGGCCACTGATATCCATCTAGATCAATCCTCCCCCCTTAGGAAGCAATGGTCTCCATTGCGTCAAATCCATTATCATATGTCGAGCTGTGTGTCCAGTTGAGCTCTTGGTGCGACATTTGCTGAAGTCGAAAGGTTGCCTTACTTTGACATCTTCAGAGGGTTGTAATTTTTGTTGATGGATGCGTTGGAGCTGTTCAATAGTTTTGGTTGTTGTGGTATCCTTGGTATGCACCGGCGTGGATGGTTTCTTTTTGGAGGAGCACCTTGAATGCACGGCCTTTCACTGTAGAGGTACCCGAATAGGCGATGCTGCACTAACTTTGTGTTTTTCTTGTTTCTGCTGAGTGGAAGGATAATGTGTAGAGGTTGTGGATGTCTTTGCGATTTGATGTTCACCTTTAGTGGCATTTGCGAATAGGAAAAATTTACCAATGTGGGAGATTATCTTCCTGCCCTGCTTGGTTGGGGTAGGTGAAACTGTCTCTAGTATCCGATAGAGTTGTCCTCCCAAAGTGACAATGACACTGCGAGGTCGGGATTCATATACAACATGAAGCTTCCACATATATAGTTGTCCTAAGAGAACATCACATACTTTGAGTGGGGCCACATCACACAATACCTCATCTTTGAAGGGCTTGATGCCATATGGTAGGCGACATTGGTGACTGATGCGGATCCTTTATTCTTGGCTTAGCCATCCAATGGTGTATGGTTGTGGGTGTGGAATTATTGGTAGCTCCAATCTCTTGATGACTTATTCTGAGATCAGGTTCTTCTGGATGCCGCTGTCCACAACAAAGTGTAGGGGAATTCCCTTCACCCACATCTATGAGTGGAAAAGGCACTCCTCTACCTCTGACTCTTCAAGATCCTCTAGTTTAATCTGTGTGGTGGCAACAATGGCACTGGGTTCTGCATCAATGATCTGCTTCCCTTTTCGCACGACTGTGAAATTAGGTTATGAGTCAGAATCGAAACTTTGATCTGATTCTGAATCTTTGATCTCAGCCACCAATGACAGTTTTGAGCAACATTCATCAGTGTTGTGCCAGGGGATTTTGTGGAACTCGCACCACTTCCCGGTGTCCTTCATTGTCTTTTCTTTACCCTTCTTTGCTTGTAGTTGGGACTGGTTGTCCTTTCCCTACCCTGTGTTCTGCGAGCTAGAGTTTCCCTTGCCCTGCTTCTGTGTGGGTCCAAAGTCAAGCTTGTTCTTTTGCTGAATTTATACTTGATTTTGACAGCATATTGATAGGCGGATCCGAGTGAAGAGATTTCCAGGAAATCCATCTATGTTCGTATGTACCGGTGTAGGCCACTGCGATATTTCAGTACTAGGTGCCGTTTGGAGTCCTTGATCCCCAGCTTTATGAGTGAGGTATGAAAGTTGTTGGTGTACTCCAACACCATTTGGTCCCTCTCTTGACGTAGAATGGTCCATTTTTTGTACTAGTCATCATAGTTTCCAACAGGGTGGTATTGTTCCTCGATGACATCTATAAAAGAGGCCCAAGTGGGATTGGAAGATTCAAACAATCCAGACTCGTCTGATGAGTTTTGCTCACAATAAGTTTCCCACCAATTTTTGACATGGGGGACGGCCTTGAGGAGTGCAACAATGATCTTTTCCCTGTCGGAAAAATTGTGGATAGAGAAATACCCTTCTAGTAGATTCAACCATTTATCTAGGGCATCGACATCGATTTGGCCTTCAAATAAAGGGATATCAAAATTAACTTGTACCGTGAAGGGAGCCGTATCTCCAAAATGGCTACCTGTTGAGGGTGCATTTGCCGCTGTTGGCATGTGTCGAAGGATCTGGGAGAAATTATCCATCATCTCATTCCTCGATCACGCGAGGGCTTCGTCGAGCAACAACTTGATAGGATCTACTTCTCTGTCGTCTCTCTTTTCTTCTGCCATGGGAGGCTATTTGGGGCGGTGAGAGTGGTCTTCCCCAAATGAAATGAGTTCGAGACCCAACTCTCTGTATCCTGACCTCGTCGGGGACATGCACCGAGAAACAATCAAAGAGTAGACCGCTTTGATACCACTGATCCCGATTTAGGAACGAAATAAGATAGCATATACAAAATCACATACATAGATATATTGAAAGAAACACAGTGATACAGTAAACACATATTCTATTAAATAGCAGAAATAGAACAGACTGTAAAATACAATAGCTAGAATGGTTGTAGCTATCTCTGAGAAGAGATGTGGCCGCTATGCTCATTCGTGCCAAGATGAATACAAAGAGAGGCCGAAAGGGCCTATTTATCATAGGCATGAGGGAAAGAATCCCAAACATCCAAAAACCTAACCCTAGAAGATGAACCATCATAAAATTTGCGGCCCCAAGGTGGTTAGTTGAACAGTCAACTTCCCGGGGTCATAACTTCTGCATACGATCTCTATTTGGGGCGCTCGGTAGCTCATTGGAATGGTCTATCTGATATTTACAACTTTTGACTAGGGCCAGAGGCATGTCGTTGGCAACCATTTGGCCCCCGAAATTGCCAAAAAAGGTCGTTTGGGGCCTCAAAATGGCCTCGGATGTTTAGGACCCGAAAAACCATAGAAAAATTACTAGAAAATTGGAAAAATGGGAAACTGTTTTGAGGCAGTGGAATTGGTGGGTGGCCACCGATATCCATCTGGTTCATTGTAATATAAAGTGGAACAATTCATTCGGTCTTGTTCCCTTTGCAGTCAAACTAATCATTCTCACCGTAAGTTTGATTTGTATCAACATTTACCATTTCCCAATTGTCCTTGAGAGTCCATTTCCATGGATTTTATCAGTGGCATCCCCATGAAATTCAATAAACATGATGCAATATGGGTCATTTTCTATTGGTTCTCCAAAATGGATCTCTTTATGCCTTGCACAAAAACCACAATAGCTACTCATACAACTGATATGTTTTTCACACATGCTTGGCCCCATTTTGGTCTTCCTACCAGCATCATCTCAGATCGTGATGCCCTCTTTCTTAGCACCTTCTGGAAAATGCTATGGTCATTACTAGGCTTCCACCTTAATTAATCCACCTCCTTTCACTCTCATACTGATGGCTAAACCTATTAACAATCAAATTAACACCCTTAACAAGTGAAGTTCGGAAGCACATTTTACCATTCTCCCACAACATGAAAACCGGAAATTCAGAACAATTGAAGGCTTTAATCTCTCATCTGACCACTTCTTCTGCAAAGGAAGAATATGTGAAGAGAAAGGTTACTCTAAATATGCCAAGTACAGAACCACTTAAGGGACAAAACCTAGTTTCCCCAACTCTTAGAGCCAAAAGAATACATGTCATGTGTATTAAATGTCCTCAGAATTGTGGAAAATCAAGTCAAATGCCTAGAAAACTAAGTAAAGTGGGTTTTTTGATGAAAATACTCAAAATTCCTGCAAAATTTTAGTCCCACATTCATGTTTGGAAATTGAATGCACAAATCCCAATGTTATATAATAAAGGCATTTGGGGCAATGTAAAATATAGAGAAAGTGAGAGCAAATGCATAATGAAGGATTAAAGGAAAGAAATCTCCTACTCCAAAGTTATTTGGGCATCAAAGGAAAGGATAGAAGAGGAGAGGATCAAAGCAAGGGAGAAGGATGACATCTTCAAGGAAAAATCGTAAGTATTATGTTTCTTTGATTCAATATAATGCAATTGTAGTTTCCCCCCAAATTTGAGTTTGAATTTGTTTTCCAAATCTAGTTTTGAATTCAAAGTTTGGTAGATAGATTTCAAGTTTTTTAAAGTTTTTTAAGTTAGTAGAAGTACATCTAGAGTTAAGGAACTAGAAATCAAGCTTCTCATCGAGTCCTAAAGGCCAAGGATGCTCAAGCAAGGGTATCTCCTACAAACAACTAGCTTCAAGAGGTATTCTACTCTCTTCCTCTCTTCTATTTTATTGGAAAATACTTAGAAATCTCAAGGAAAATTTGATTATTGCATGTAATTTTCTCAAATAAGCTTCACCAACTTATAGTAAGTATATATAATAGGGTAGACAAGTCCCTACACTAATATCTACCAAGAAATTGATGACCATACTAGGGATCATGGGTTTCAATTTAATTAAATGTTTTCCCAATTTTGGTGTTCTTGCCATTAGATATTTCTAATTAATGCTTAAATTCTGTACTAATACCTCTTAATCAAGTTTAAGAACCTTTATTGTTCTAAAACCGGCATAAATGAACCCTTCAAATACTAAAAAAAAAAATTGGCTCGGATCTCGGGTTTCTTGAAGTTTCAAGGGTGTCGAAGCCTCTCTCTTATACACACTGGGACAATTCTCGAGTGTCTCACCTAGAAATTTTCCGTGGGTGAGACACTATCCCAACTGTCTCACCCTGTTCTGTTATGGGGTTGCGACACTTCCCTGAGTGTCTCACTGTGCTATGTTTTAAGGCCGTGACACCCCGATATCTTGATTTTTCGAGCTTAGTTTTCTAATTTTTTCACCATTTTGAGTGATTATTTATGTTGTGGTTGGATTAGAAAATTTATATCAGAGCCATTATACCATATATATACCTTATGTATATTTTATTTGAATGTTCTTTAAATATTTTAAAGATTTGTGTTCTCTTTTGCTAAAATTGTCAAAAACTAGAATTGAGATATGTTTTTTTTAGGCTTGTAACTAGGGAACATCATGAACTTTTCATACCTATAGATGACATTAGGGACCTATTAGGACCTGCTCGGATAAATTTTGGAGATATTAGGAATAATTTGGTTTTATATTTTCATGTTTGGAAACTCTTAGAAATTTGCTCCAATTTCTATATTTTAAACTTTGATTTGAAATTCTTCTTTTAAATTGGCTTAGTTATGAATGTTTTAGGACATTTTTGACATTTAGACACTAAATTTAGCCATTAGTTGTTTAAATTTGAACTCATTTCATAAGTTTCATAACTTGTTACACTAGTTTGCAAAGAAAATTGTTGAAGAATTGAACAAATTTTAATTCATGGAACCATAATTCTTTCAATTTAGAGTTGATTTGACTTGCAAATATGAAACAAAAAAGATCTTAAACACAACCTAAAATCAGAAGCCAAGAACAAATTTGAATTTACTCATTTGGAAAATTTGCACAAAATTCAAAATTTGAACATAACACTTGAGATAAAATTAAAAAAATTCCCTCCAAAACAAGAGAAAATGGTTAATTGTGTATTTCTTAGTTTGGATATTTGAATTTTTTATGTTTTTACTGCAATTAGAGATATTTGTTTCAATTTAAAGTGTCTTGTGATATATTGTACCTGATCCAAGAGTCTCCTCTTCGCTTACATCTTCGGGCGGCCCTATGAACAAGAAAGTGGATCTCAAGCTTAATAGTTTAGATTTTATAGTTTGAGCATAATATCGAGCCACTAGTGTCCTCTTTGATTGCACTTTAGGGTGGACCTACAAATGAGAACATGGATCTCAATTGTAATAGAGTAGATTTGATTTTGGAATTATAGTTCTCGAGCCATGAGTATCCTCTTCTGCATCTTCGGGTGACCTTGTGAACGAGAAAGTAGATCTCAAGTGTAAATGTTTAATTCATAGTATTTCAAAGGGATTGGTGTATCCTCTTTACTTGCATTTTTAGGTGGCCCTGCAAATGAGAAACATAGATCCCCCATGTAAAGATTTAGATTCATTTCATCTGAAGTAATTGTTTTATTTAAAAAGATTCTTGAAATTATTAATTAACCATAATTCAGAGAACAATTGTTCCAAAACATCAACAGTCTACCAAAACTTTGCATCTTTTCAAGACATTGAATAAATTCACTTGATTTGGAGACTTATCCATACATTTGTAAATAAATTTATGCAATTTTTAAACCAGGATAGAACCACAGTTCCAAGATTGAAACACTAGTTTAAGAGACTTGTTGGAAACCAAAATTAATTGAAACACTTATCTTTCAAGATTTAATTTGCAATTAAGTAGATTTGATTCAATTTTAGATACATTTCTGTGAAGAACCTGCAACAATTAATTAATGAAAACACACGAGATAATAGAAATAACAGAACTCAGAATCGCTTTATTGATTGCAGGCCACTTCAAGGGGGAAACCTCCTTTGAGTAAGCTTAATACAAATAACTTCACGGTACCTTCATTGGCCTCAACACACACTTATATACTAAGTCTATGCCCAATACTATGGGTCAACACCATGGGACATATAATACTACAGGACGACTTACAAAGAATATGTGTCCAATAATATGGTTCAATACCATGGGCTAATACAAACTATGGATCAACAAATACTATGGAATGACTTACAAAGCATATGCATCCAACAATAATATAATAACAAAGTAAAGAGAAGGGTTGACACGGGTGTTACAATGTAATCTTCCACCTTGTTAGAATCAGCACTCTTTGGCCTAGAGGATCCATTTCACTGACTCATAACCACTTTATATCCTTCAGACACTATTTTTCCTTATTTTTTCCCTTGTACGCTTGCTGCATCATTACAGTGGACGTACCTATGAGTTGCATCACTATAGCCCACGGGCAGCATGTAAAATGGTAAAAATCACTAGTTTATTACCTTTTACTCCCAAAAAGCAGTCATTGGGTGACTTTTGACCCTCCATCTTCCCAAGAAACGGCTCGATGTATCCTTTCACTTACCTTTGAGAGGACTATATATTGAGCACATATGGCTTATGGATGGGGGGGGAGAAAGAAGAGCAAGAGAACTCTAGTGGATTTTTGCCCCATCTTGAGTCTACACTCATTGATCCTTGTAGTTGTGAACCCTTTATGTTCACCTTCCAAACTCCTACCATAGTTTGAGTTTGCCATTCCATGGAGGATTGAAGTGGTGGAGGCGCAAGTGGATTGACCTAGATCTTGGTTCAGATTGGTTGCCGGCAAGAGGTCGTATCACATTGTACTTCTTCTTGTTTATTAATAGAAATACTTATATTCTCATCCATTAATGTTGTAAATGTTGTTTATACTACATTGGGTTGCATTTACTTGTTATATCATGGGCCATTTCTATTGATGATGTTAATGCCGTTTATATATTATATGTACTTGTTGTATATTGGCTATCAAGACTAATTTGTAGATTCAAGTGCACGGATTGAAAAGCTCCAATGGGGATTTACATCAAACGTTTGGATCGAGGTTGGTTATTTTCTTCATAATCTTAGCATTGTCATTTATATAGCATAGCATTGGGAATTGAGTTGATTTATGGTAGTTAGCTATTTGTTGTGGTCTACCCTAAGCCATAGTGAGTTTTCTCCAATACAATGGGTTCCTAACATCCCCACTCCCTTAGAAAAATATTTGTCCTCAAAGCTTTAGATGTGGAAATTGATGCAGAATCTGAAGGAGTGGTTCCCCTATAACATCCTCGGGTTGCATTTTGGGCCACTAATGCCTTTGGAGTTTCAGGTAGGATTGCTTGGAAGGCTGTAGACGAAGAAGAACCATATCAGCTGCGTGAAAAGTGCACTCAGAACTATGTCGATTGGCTTGTTGTTTGCGTGGAATTCTTTCCATGTGAAGATTGTCCTGTAGAATAAGAAGAATCTTATCGTGGTTTCGAAGAACCGAGTCAATTTCTTGAACTGAGGAGCTGCTGAGGGTGTATGGAAGAAGAACTGACAATTTCTATCCATAGATTGCTTCATATGGTTTCCTTTTATATGTGCTATTGTACCACCGAACCGCTTCTAGGAAATCCATAGAAACAGTTGTCCAAATCTGTGTAGGGATGGGCAAGGGTTCGAGCAATCCCGAAAGGAGTGTCATTTCACCCTTGTTGACCTGGAAAGTATCATAGTCATCCATCATCTGTTGAATTGTCATTTTCAGTCCCTGCCAAAAGAAGTTACATTGTTCCCCGCCATACGTGTTGAGGAACCCAGAGTGCCCTGTCGATGAAGAAGCATGGAGTTCATAGAAGAGATATCCCTGTTTTAACAGATTGCAACCAATTTGGAACAAGCAGAGAAATAGCTGTAAGAGAAACTGGGCGAATATGCCACCATATTGTCCTTACCCTTCGTGTAAGTGATCTCATAGGCATAACCCATGAGTTGGATAACCCATTTCAGGTGTGCGGGGGAGGAGACCCGTTGTTCCAGGAAATTTTCCAGACTGTGGAGATTAGTCTTGATGCAGAAATAATTCCCTAATAGGTAAGGCTGCCACTTATGTACTACATACAAAATAGCCATCATTTCCTGCTAAGATGTAGATGCGGCTAAATTCTTACCGGAAAGGTCTCTTGAAGGAGGCAAGACCACTGGTTCAACAAAGACACTTGCATATCTATCCAAGGAAGTAGTGGAGACCGTTGATGGGTGCATCTGAATGTAACGGAGCCGAGCAATGAGACCATGTGAATTATTCTTAAGGATCTTTTCCAGGTGATGTGAACTGATGATGCAGAGAGACCCTGGTTGTAAGCCCGTAAATTTATGTTGTTTCCCATTGACTGGAAACTGCATTCAAAGTTCAACAAAATCCCATAAGATGGGGCCAAGAGTGCATAACCATTGAACGCCCAAAACCACATCACATCTACCTAAGGACAAGGAAAACATGTCAGAGTGCAAGTTATAATCCTCTAGAGAGATACGCACATTGTGACAATTCCCCTTGCAAGGTAAGGTGCCCCCATTGGCAATCATGACTTCAAAGTTGGAGCAAGGATGGACAAAACAATCAGCCTATTTGGTGATCCGATGGTCAATGAAATTATGAGTGCTACCAGAATCAATGAGTATTGTAAGAGGGATATTCTTTAAGTAACCCTTGACCCACATTGTTTGGGGGGTGGTGACACCAGATAAGGCATGGAGAGATATCTCTAGTTGCTCATCTTGATATGGGGGATCAACAGGAGGCTACTGAATGTCGACCTGATCATCTATTGTATTTGGAGCATCTTCACAAAGTTCAGAGGCAGGAGAAGCATCCACATCCAAGAGATAGAGATTTTTCTCAACACATCTATGCCCTCGAGTGAATTTCTCATCACAATTATAACAAAGCCCTTTTTCTCGACGTGTCCGCATATCTACTTCAGACAAATGCTTGATAGGAGTTGGTCGAGGAGTTGGCGTAATGGGAGGTCATTGGGAGCCCATATTTCTAAAGGGAACAAAGGTGGGTTTGGAGCATTGTTGGGCTGTGATCTTGTCCTCTACCAACTTAGCCAACCCTAGGACTTCCATCGTTGTGTTGGGACAGAACATTTTAACCTCTGAGCAGATTTCATCCTTGAGACCACTAATAAAACAACTCCTATAGAATTCATCAGACAATCCTTCTATGTGATTGGCCAGTTTTTCAAATTCTGTCTAAATCTCTCTCACAGTACCAATTTGGCGAAGTTTAGTGAGTGCTCCTGTGAAGTCATCAAAAGCACTAGGACCAAATCGTTGAAAAAGGATTTGGCAAAGATCTATCCAGTTTGGCTCGTGATGAGCTCTGATGTACCAACGGTACCATTGAAGGGCTTCCTTTTCCAAATGAAAGGATGCAAGAGGAACTTTGTGGACATCAAAAGTATTATGTAGACTGAAATATTGATATGCCTGGTGTTAACACCCAAAACTTACCCCACGGGTTGTGGAGAGGTAGGATCGGGGTAACCACTAACCGCTTTATCTTGTGCTACTGACCCAGCACAGTCAGAGAGGGATCTCTCTACAAATCTATGAAAGACAGGAAATACTCAAAGTTTTCAATAATGAACAAACACATTAGCTTTCATTACTCAAGATATACATTGAAATCATACACAGAAGCTTAGGTTTTTTATGGGACAAATTGTGTGAAATTGTTGGAGGGATAATCACAAGGAAAAAACATTGGGCGATGGATTCAAGGCATTACACATAAATCAGATAATAGTGCCATAGTGTGAACTACTAAAACAGAGGCAAGGTAGCCACCCTTTTGCTCTCATAATGCTATTTTCTGGTGGTAAAAGAAGAAAATAAGAACATACCATTGATATGAGCATCCAGCAAAGATAAATTCGATATCAACTTTAGTAGAGATATTGAGTGAATACCTGAGATAATAACCAGAGCTTGTTTCCAAGAATTCTAAGATATTATACACTGATCTCAGATATGAAAAGAAAAACATAATTTAAATGCATAACAGGAAGTACGAGGACATAGAGAAGAGAGAAAAAAAAAACTGACTACAAGTAAAGCAACACATGGATCTCTGCAAAACAGTCTACCATAGGCACCGCGCATCGTACTAATATAAAAGTCTAAAAAATGTGCTCGCCCCTTAGGCCTTAGCCGAATGATTTCCCAAACTGGTGATATTCTTTTACATTGTTATTTATAAGTTCTCGGCCCTGTACTGAGCATAAAAACGGTTACAAAACATGCTATGACTATGCTGCCACCTATGGTATTCAGATTGCTACCCTTGACAGCGAATTAAAAAATGATAGCGACGGCTATTAGAGAAACTGTGACTGACAATACAGATGTCTTTTTGCAAGGTACATACAGCCGTGATTTCAAAGAACAGATAGACCCAAATTGACCTCAAAATGGAAGAAAAAGATGTTCATACATTTAGCCAGAAATAGACTTGCTGGGAAAAGCAAAAGAACATTGTGAATAGACTGCCACCTCATTCTGGAGCCTTCAGTACTCCCTATGGACTAAAGAAGTTTTCTATTTTCATTGAGTTGTCTGCCGGTGCTCGTTCAGCTGTGGGAGGAGGTGTCATTTTCTTGGTGGGGATGATGTAGTCCTTGACAATCTCCATGTCTGGGCATGTGTCTGACTCGCTTGCAGAGGTTCGTTTCTTCTTCAACCGACGTCGATTCTCCTAGCATACCTGCGACGTCGATTCTCCTTGCATACCTACGATGTCGATTCTCCTTGCATACCTGCAAGGCTTCCTGTTCCTCTGGCTCGCTGGTCGATCTTTCTTCCACTTGGTCGAGAACTATTGGATATGGACGAATATGCTCTTCCTCCACCTCGGACCACACTCATTATGGAACGATAACCACCTTAGCCTTCTGTCCATGCTCCATAATCTACTCTCAACTGAAAGATGCCCGAATGGTCGAGCTTGCCACCCCCTGGTATGGACGTGAGCTGTGCACCATGAGTGGCCATGGTTATAACTATTACGACAATGACAATAGCCTTGTGTAATCATTTTGCCATGATGGCCTGATAGGATATCTCACGCGAGCAGAAATGATGTCTGAGATCCGAGCTGATGTGAAACATGATTGAACCGGCTCTCATGATAGGTGGAAAGATACCTGACGGCGCTGATGTGGCCTCCATCCATCTGGCACTTATTAATTTGTAGAGGGGACACCCTTTATCTGCCAACACTCCTGATCAAACTGGGACCGTAGATCTCAACTGGGTTTTCATCTGAACCATCAATCAGCTTTTCTTCTACCAACTTCGCATATTTGGAACCTATCGATTTGTCGCACAAGTAACGTCTGCAAAGTTAATCTCAGCCATCGATCTGTACCGTCGAAAGGCATGGGGCTTTAACCAAGTTTCACAAATTTCAAACATGACCTTTTCCGTGCATGTTAATTCTACAAACATCACAGAGATCGTCGATCTGGATTCCCTTTGATCCCAACCGTTGATCACTTTAAGACCTGCCCGATGTTTAGCGCTCCACCAACGTATAAAAGACCACCAACTCAGACCATGATGATCGTTTACGACCATCTATCCTTTACCACCTTGGATCCCTGTCGTCCATATGTACTTACACATGTAGCAGGCGTAATTTTCCCAATTTAACCCTCTGATCGTCACAAAAACTTTTAAGCTTTTTCTAATTTTCTATCTCGGACCAGCTTCATCACATAGAACTCTATTCTTCTTGTTTTTCAGACCACGGGGTTTTGGAGCAGAGTTTCCTTTTAGCATTTCCATGGGTATAGACTCCCCTGAATACTTAGCACAAATTTGGTGCTAACAACTGGCTCCTACTCGGGGATGCTATCCTACCTGCGAGGTAGCAAAGAACATCGTAGATAGAGTGCCTGATCCATTGGGCTCATTTTATCATAAAATCCGCAACCTGTAGCCTTTATTATTCAAAACCTAAAAGCAAACTAAAAATTGAAAGCTATAACTGTGCTTGGAAACTTCTGAAAGCATGCCTGCCATGTCGAGATTATTTATGTACAAGCTTCCCTACCCTACGTCACCCCAAGGGCTGCCATATCACGTGATATTAAAATTCCAGTGTAGCGAATCTAGTAGCCGACATCCCGAGCAGATTCTTCCACTATTCTCGGCTAAAATCAGGCAGTGAGATCGTGATGGCAGAAAAGGAAGATGATGTGAGTGACCTTCTTGGTAGAAACAGAACTCCTCCTTCTAGTTAAGGGATATCTTCATATAGTCGGCCATGGGGTCGTATAAAGTATGATGCCCTTGAGCATTTTTTGTTGGTATCTTAGCAGATTTCCTTTCGAAAGAGCTGTAAGCAGGCCATTTATTTCCCCAGGTGCTCATATCAGGCATAGGGATTGTGTACCTTTGACCAACTCTGATCAAGACCCGAACATTATGCTTACTGAAAACACTGCATGACCTGGTGAGACTGAAATGAGTAATTTCTAGCACCTCTCCATGACATGGTTGTCCCTCTGTAGCTTGGAAAGTTGCCCCCACACAAAAGCTGTCTATAACACCTCCTCTTGGGCTACTTATGATCTCTAGGTTGAAAACCAGGTTCTACTGTGGAAATTCAAAAGAAACATCACCCTGTCCCCCGAAAGGGTCGAGAAAAGGCCATTCTTCTTGAAATTCAGACTCTAGGTTTGAAAAGCCTGCATGAGAATCATACCGCCCAACCCAATCTCCCTCAAGCACCTCGATTGTTTGGTAAATTGGCCGGAGATATTGGCCAGGCTCGAGAACTAGTTCTTCAAGGATTCCATAATCAAATTCAGTCCAAGAAGAGAATTCCATATAAGAATCACGTGGGCCACTCTGGTCACCTTCTAACATCTCATCTATCCGGTCAACCTATCGAAGGTACATGCCAGGCTCAAGAATTTCTTCAAGAGCTCCATATTTTCTCTCGAGGATCACATATTCTTCCTCAAGGGTTGTATATTATTCTTCAAGGACTCTGTATTCTCTTTCAGCTTTAGTCCAAAAAGAAGCTTCTGTCTACTGAGGATCTCCAAAAACCTCTTGATTGTCATCTCACTCCTCTTCTTGCGGATGAGGGCAAGGTTCTTCATGCAGAGCCTCGAGGGTTTCTTCATTCATGTCTTTAAGAATCCTCCTTATTTTGGAGAAAGATTCAGCTTTGGGAAACAAGGCTCCACCACCCTTGGGCTTGATATTCTCGTGGATTACAATAGAAGAGTTAGGAATCGAAGCTGCGTCCTCCTCCCTGGTGAGACTTTCAAAGTATTTAGGCTGACTGCAAGAAGTCTCACTTTTTTCACCCACGTCTACAAATCCTATGACCTCCTCATCTCTGTATTCATCATATATGGGTGGACCAAGCCTTTCTTCAAGACTTCGCATCACGGGACTCTCCAGATGCTAAGCACAACCTTCCTCAAGCACATCAGCCTCATCCCCTTCTCATGCAAGACCAGGATGACCATCTCTCTGCCTGTCATGAGAAAACAACTCAGATCTTCTATGCCCATTTTCTTTCTTGAACTCTGACCTTCTCCATGTCCTATCCTTATTTCCCTGCTTAGAAATCTCTCTAGACATTCTGAGATTGTCCTCAACCTCCACTGCATCAGCAAACATATGCTTCAAATTGGAGGACCTTCTTTCCAAAAGAAGAAGAGACAAACCAGGAGGGAAGATAGATGCGTAATGTAGCTTAGCAGCATTCTCTAGAGGTCAAATTTCTTTTGGAATATTATAATAGAAGCTTGCAAATCTTTTGTTGAAATTGGACATGGTTTCATCCTCTCATCTCCTCATAGAGTAGAAATCTGCAAGGACTAGGTCCCATGGCCTTCTCTCACTCCAAAATTCCAAAAAGGCTTGAGATAATTCCTCCCACATATAAATGAACTCAGGTTGTAAGTGCTTGAACCACTCCTTCACATCTCCTTGGACGGATTGGGCAAAATTTCTCATACAAACATCATCATGTTCTACTTCGAAAAGATCCAAAAAATGTTTAAAACCCTGAAGATGTCTTTTAGCAGTAAGACTTTCGGATTCTCCATCAAAGGCAGGGAGGCACTTATGGTAGTTCGGAGGAAATTCGTGAAGAATAGGGGGAAACTTTAAAGGGTTGTATCTCAGCTGAACACTGGAAGGCGAAGGAGTATGTACAGGGAGGACATTACTAGCTTCACCCTCATGGGGACTGCAAGGCTGGGTATGGATCTTACATGGTTCAGAGGAAGGAATGGGATCAGATCTAGGAGTGAAAGGAGAATGTACATTTTCAAACTCTAGTGAAGGATATACAAAAGAGGCTCTCTCATGACTTAGATCTCTTCGATGAGACAGGAATTTCTTGATGTATATACATAAAGGCAAAAGGAAACCAACATAGAAGAACAAGACTTCTTTCAGGAGGTTTACACCTTGATACCTAGACCTTAAGTCTTCCATGTCCGAAACATCTGAGTTCGTTCCCCGGTGGAGTCTGCAAATTAAATCATGGGTGGAGTTGCCACTTTTTTCCCCAGTGGAGCTGCCTTTAGGTCAAAAACTAAATGAGTGGAGTCTCCAGGTGAAAGGTATACAACCTTTTCAATGTCTAACTACTATTCACCATCAACAACCAAAACTGAAACTTAGTCATTCTCCCAAGGATGATAGGAAAATCCTTCCCCAGCAGTGACGCCAATTTGTTAACACCCAAAACTTACCCCCAAGTTTGTGGAGAGGTAGGATCATGGTAACCACTAACCGCTTTAGCTTGTGCTACTGACCCAGCAAAGTCAGAGAGGGCTCTCTCTACAAATCTATGAAAGAATGGAAATACTCAAAGATTTCAACAATGAACAAACACATCCACTTTCATTACTCAAGATATACATTCAAATCATACAAAGAAGTTTAGATTTTTGATGGGACAAATTGTGTGAAAGTGTTGGAGGGACAATCACAAGGAAAAAACATTGGGCAATGGAGTCAAGGCGTTACACATAAATCAGATAATAGTGTCGTAGTGTGAACTACTAAAACAAAGGCAAGGTAGCCACCCTCTTGCTGTCGTAATGCTATTTTCTGGTGGTAAAAGAAGAAAATAAGAATAGACCATTAATATGAGCATCCAACAACGATGAATTCGATATCAAGTTTAGTAGCAATATTGAGTGAATACCTGAGATAATAACCAGATCTTGTTTCCAAGAATTCTAAGCTATTATACACTGATCTCAGATATGAAAGGAAAAACATAATGTAAATGCATAATAGGAAGTACGAGCACATAGAGAAGAGAGAAAAAAAACTGACTACAAGTAAAGAAACACATGAATCTCTGCAAAACAGCCTACCATAGGCATTGCACATCGTATTAATATAAAAGTCTCAAAACCGAGCTCGCCCCTTAGGCCTTAGCCGAATGATTTCCCAACTTGATGATATTCTTTTACATTTTTATTTATAGGCTCTCGGCCCTGGACTGAGCATCAAAACGGTTACAAAACATGCTATGACTATGCTGCCACCTATGCTATTCAGATCGATGCCCTTGATAGCGAATTACAGAATGATAGCGACGACTATCAGACAAACTGTGACTAACGATACAGATGTCTTTTTGCAAGGTACAGATAGCCGTGATTTCAAACAACAGATAGACCCAAATTGACCTCAAAATGGAAGAAAAAGATGTTGACACATTTAGCCAGAAATAGACTTGCTGGGAGAAACAAAAGAACATTGTGAACAAACCGCCACCTCATTCTGGAGCCTTCAGTTCTCCCTATGGACTGAATAAGTTTTCTATTTTCAATGGGTCGTCTGTCAGTGGTCCTTCAGCTGTGGGAGGAGGTGTCATTTTATCTATGGGGATGATGTAGTCCTTGAAAATATCCATGTCTGGGCATGTGTCCCACTCACTTTCATAGGTTCGTTTCTTCTTCAGCCGATGTCGATTCTCCTTGTATACCTGAAATCCTTCCTATTCATCTGGCTCATTGGCCGATCTTTCTTCTGCCTAGTCGAGGAGTATTCAAGATGGAGGAATCTGCTCTTCCTCCACCTTGGACCACACTTGTTCTAGCATGATACCACCTTGGCCTTCTGTCCATCCTCCATAATCTGCTCTCAACTGAAAGATGCCTGAATGGTCAATCTTGCCTCTGGTATGGACGTGAGCTGTGCAGCATGGGTGGCCATGCTTATAACTATCACGACAATGATGACAGCCTTGAGTAATCATTTTTCCATGATGGCCTGACAGGATATCTCATGCGAGCAGCAATGATGTTCGAGACCCGAGCTGACGTGAAACATGATTGAACTGACTCTCATGATAGGTGGAAAGATGCCTGGTGGCACTGATGTGGCCTTCGTCCATCTGGAACTTATTAATTTGCAGAGGGAACACCCTTTATCTACCAACACTCGTCATCAAACTGGGACAGTAGATCTCAACTGGGCTTTCATCTGAACCGTCGATCGACTTTTCTTCTACTAACTTCACATATTTGGAGCCTACTGATTTGCCGCACAAGTAACATCTGCGAAGTTAATCTCAACCGTCAATCTGCACCTCACAACTTCTGGACTGTTGGAAGGAGCGGAGCATTCCCCAAGTTTCACAAATTTGAAACATCACCTTTTCCACGCATGTTCATTCTACGAACATCACACGGATCGTCGATCTAGACCCCCTTTGATCTAGACTGTTGATCACTTTCAGACCTGCCCCATGTTTAGCGCCCTGCCAGCATATAAAACACAACCAACTCAGACCGCGATGATCGTTTACGACCATCGATCCTTTACCACCTTGGATCCCTTTTGTCCATATGTACTTACACATCTAGCAGGTGTAATTTTCCTAGTTTAACCCTCTGATCGTCACAAAAACTTTTAGGCTTTTTCTAATTTTCTATCTCGGACCAACTTCGTCACACAGAACTCTGTTCTTCTGGACTTTCGTACCATGGGGTTTTGGAGCAGAGTTTCCTTTCAGCATTTCCATGGGTATAGACTCCCTCGAATACTTAGCACAAATTTGGTGCTAACATCTTGTATATCCATCCAGTCGGATCAGTACCATTGAAGCGAGGAAATTAAAGCTTCGGCCCATGAAAATTGCTGGAAGAAGAGAAACCAGTGGCTGCAGAAGATTCTGGCTATCGGTTATTGTTCATAACTGAATGCTGAATATGGAAGCTGAGAAATTTTTCATCCAGATCTTGGAGTTTGGTTTGGATGGCTGCAAGTGCTTCCTCCATGGTTTTTGCTCCTCCGCGGGTGACAACCATAACCAGTGTTTTTTTTTTTTGAGTGGGTAGATAAACAAAAACATAAACTGTTTTAGTAAAGAAAAAATTGGAGTTGGGAAAAACTCGGATGGGTAATTTGGGTTTGACTAGGTTTTGGACACTTTCTGATAAATAGGGAAGCAAAAAATGCGGATTTCAAAAGTGGGGTGAAAGAATGAGAAAATTTGGCAAAGAGGGACAAAGAAGCAGAAATAGGAAATGAACACTGTGGTAAAATTTGAAGGCGAGTGGGTGAAAATTGAAGAAGTTATGGCAAACCCTAAAAATAGACAAATGTGGGATTTCTAGCTTTGGGAAGTGGAATTTGTGATAGGGTCCTCAAGAATGAAATATGTAGAATGTGATTGCAGGGGTGTCAAGGAAGTTTCAAGGAAAACGGAGTTAAAACAAGGGAGATATGGCGAAAAAATCATTTTTTTTTCATAAATGGATCTACAACAGTGTGGAAGGGATCGGAACAAATGGATCTGCAACGGCATGGAAGGAATCAGCAACAGATGGATTTGTAATGACACAGAAGGGATCAGCAACAAATAGATCTGAAATAGCGTGGAAGTGATAGGAAACAGTTCTAGACAGAGGAAATCTGAGATTTATCAACTAAAAATATATATGGACCCTGTATGCTCGGTTTCCTAACAGTTTAGGGGATTCACTTGGCCACCAATGTTGTTTGACGGCTTGTGTATTGGGGCAATACCCCTCACTCCACGGCTCAGGTAAAAGTGATAACCACTTTGCCACAAATGACCACTCTTAGTTTACCTCACGAGTGGGAACTAGCAAATCGGGTCGGGGTCGTTTCCCTTTTCACCGGTAGGTCCTCTCAATGGGTCAGCTACTTTAGGGTTCCTATGGTACTCCTCACAATGAGTTTTAGGGCTTATGCCCAAGAACTTCCCACAGTTAAGAAGATAGGAATTATTCCCAGATCGAAAACTGCAACAGATGCGAAAAAACAATTTGGCAGAAATTTCACCCAATGAGCCCAAGAAAGTGCTCTGATACCAGATGTGAAGAACCCGCAATAATTAATTAATGAAAATACACAAGATAACAGAAATAACAAAACTCGGAATCGCTTTATTGATCACAAGCCACTTCGAGGGGGCAACCTCCTTTGAGCAATCTCAATACAAATAGCTTTACGGTACCTTCATTGGCCTAAACACACACTTATATACTAAGTCTATGCCCAACACTATGGGTCAATACCATGGGACATATAATACTATGGGACGACTTACAAAGCATATGTGTCCAATACTATGGTTCAATACCATGGGCTAATACAAACTATGGATCAACAAATACTACGAGACGACTTACAAAGCATATGCGTCCAACAACAATATACTAACAAAGTAAAGAGAAGGGTTGACACAGAATCCTAACAATTTCAAAAACTTAGTTCAACCTATTGAACCCTTGCTTCAAAACCTTGTTGAAAAGAGAAAATTAGTAATTTGTGACATTTAAACGTCATTTTTTGAAAGAAATCTTTTTTCAAGTTAAAAGAATGGTTTCATTTTTAAATGTTTGAAATACTTGCATGTTTGAAAGACCTACAAAGAAACTCTTACTCTTTTGTATCTTAGAGAGTTCATCAAATTAAACGATAGAGTAGTGAGCATCTGTGCATTGTTTGGTTCAATATTTTGAGCCTATACACCACTAGTGTCATTACCATTCCTAAAACTAAGCAAATCACCTTTAAAATGGGTGCTTAATCTAAAAACAAACCAAGATTTGATTTTCATATCACCAACAAGGTTAGGCTAGGGACCTATATTTGGATTGTATAGTTAACACTCCTTGGCCACAAGACTTTTGAAACTAACATTTCTTAATGAGTGATTAAACCCATTAGTAACAAAGAACACTTTTCGGGAATGCACATCTAAAACATGCATCAAGCATGAGGTCAATATGGATAATTAAGGGTGGTGGCCCCCATCTTGATTGTTTAATGGGACATGATATCATAACAAAATTCCATGTAAGTGATAAGTCCTTGTGGTGACATCACTTTTTGGAGTGCCTGGTTATGAGAGTTGTCCTAGAATTACAACTGTTCCGCCTGACCGTGGATTGTGAAGTGGTAACCTTAGTTATTGTTACTAGGACATCTCGTGGGATATCACAAGTGGGAGAGACTTGTGGTACCTGAGACAAAATTTGAAGCTTTTACTCCTTGGAAGGGTGATTGGTCAAGAACCAATACTTGCACCTTTGGTGATTAAAGTTTATTGTAATTGTTTCTCATACCTTCGATATTATTAATTGTTTGAGGCTTGATATCCCTCAGGAGATACTAGTTTCATAAGGCCCTCTAATCAAGCTTTTCACTGAGCTTCGGTTCTTTGGAAAAGTATATTGCTTGCTTGGATTCATAGGACATTTTTAACTATGTGGATACTTCGATTTTTGTTAAGCCTATATTACCTTTAGGATTGTTTGATTATATTTTTGATGAAGTATATCACTATCAACAAATACTTATATAAAAATATTCAAAGTGGATACTCTCCTAATCCTTCAGTCACTACGGTGGTGAGGTGAGTCATCGTAATTTGAAGGCCCCACTAAATCGAAGATACAAACACAAAAAACACATCCTAGTGACTTGGAAACATAACTGATTTTAAAACCAATTAATATTACTAGATATGAACAACATCAAACAAACCCTGAGAATTCATCATTACGTCATGAACTAAATATAGACATAGTTGATGATCTTACTCTAGTTGAAATCGAGAGATTAGAAAATCACACAAATGCTCACGTAAATCCACCTTTAATAATTCTTTCAGAACCAATTATACTTATTTTATGTGAGTCACTCGATAATATTAACCCTCTTTTTGAAAGTTTGAATAACATGCAAAACACAACACTTGACTGTTTGGCTTCATTAGAAGTTCAAGGGACCACACTAATGCAACCTAAAAATAGCTGCAGGAGCTAATAATGCTTCCACTTTGACCTCAATATCAATCCCAACAATTAGCATACCTTTCATTAGCACAAGTTCAACTAGCACTTCAATGTCGATATAGTTCTGGGTTCTAATCCCAGAAGTACATCCACTTCATCTGCAGGGATCCCTACTAGTGGGTGTGCCTTACCAAACATGGGTTTTCCATATGGTTTGGATAATCAAGGTCAAAAAACAGAAGGGGTCAATCAAAATCATCTTAGTATACCCAATAATTGTTTAGGTTCTACTTTTGGGGAAACCCTTTACCATGAAATTTTAATATTCTTGGTAGAAATAATGGAGCTTGGAACATGAATTCCAATTGGAGTTATCCTCCACATATTAGTGGAAATTCCCCAGGGGGTTATCCTCCGAATTATCGTAGCATATTTCCCAAGGGAAATACACCTATCAACCTCATTCCCCAATGGAGTGGGTAGGTTCCAAGAAGTATCTAATCTTCTTGGGGACCACCTCTACAACGAGGAAATCAACTTTGGAACGCTAATCAAAACCAAGGAAACAATCAATGGAATTGTTAGGTTCTGAAAAGTAACCAATCTTATTGGGTCCTACCTTCACAAAGGGGAAATCCATCCATTCATCATGTTCCAAAATGGAATGGAAAAGTTTTACGAAGTAACCAATATTTCTGGATGCAACCTCCATAAGGAGGAAATCCATCATGTAATTATTTTAAAGCCCAAGGAAAATCTCCATGGTGTCGTTAGGATCGAAGAAGTAACCAATCTTCTTGGGCCCAACTCTGTAAGGAAGCAATCCACCCATTGGTAATGTTCCAAGATGTACCCAATATTCTCGAGAGAAGTCTATGCAAGGGGGGAATCCAACTTAGAATGCTTTTCATGCCCAAGGACCACATTAATGGAGTGGTCAAGTTCTAGAAAGTAACCAATCTTTTCGGATACTACCTCTGCAAGGAGGAAATCTACCCATTAACCCCATTCTGCAATGGAGTGGTCAGGTTCTAGCAAGTAACCAATATTTTTGGGGCCTAAGCCAACAAGGGGGAAATCCACCCATTAACCCCATTCCACAATGGAGTGGTTAGGTTCTAGGAAGTAAGTAATCTTTTTGGATCCAACATACAAGACCTGCATTTGATCCAACTTCACTACCATAAGGACCTCACACCGATGAAGTGATGGGTTCCGTCAACCAACTTGAGCATATTATCCAACAAATGTGACAAATTTTTGTTCA
The DNA here is from genome assembly GCA_027924585.1 of Larix kaempferi. Lineage (NCBI taxonomy): Eukaryota > Viridiplantae > Streptophyta > Pinopsida > Pinales > Pinaceae > Larix > Larix kaempferi. The sequence goes on along the minus strand of BSBM01000348.1, from coordinate 17,943,197 downwards.
GAATTCGCAACCTACATCTTTCCAGGCAATGTAGAAACCTGCTAATCCTTCTAATACTTCTGACATCCTCATAGACCAATCCATATACCATATTGTCCAATCAAATGTTCCTTTCATCAGGGATGAACCAAAGGAGGCTCAAGAAATTGGGGTAGGATTATGCAAAGATGCTTCCCTTATGGGAAATTTTACAATCCTGCCACCAATATCTACCTAACAAACTGCTCCAGTTTTCACTATAACATTGGAGATTTACTTTCCATTGAAATTTTTATCTAAATCCACCACAACGAAAGGTCTCACTTCATCAGAGGGAGCCTCGAAGGAGGACATGTTGGTCCAAAATAATGATGAAAAGTTACCTAGTTCTATGGAACATGGTGAAACATATATTAGTACACCCTTATCTTCCATAGAATTTTCATACCAAGCTATTCAAATGCCTTCGGTAGATTTAGATTAAAATATTACCTTGATGGAGGAATATGATCCAGTTACTTGGCCCATTGGGGTTGTGAGCTCTCCCATCTCACATGAGTTCTTCGATGATATTTTATCATCAAATGAAGCTATCCTTGAAGTTATCATCCTTTGGTTGCATCAACCTAAGGACATTTTTCGTGGGGCCACTGGGAGCATACTTGGTTTAAATATTCCCAGGTATAATAGGATGCTTTACATGTTCCTCGATTTGATCATGTATATTTGGAAGCTTGCATATATGTTTAGGATATCCCTCTGTGAAGATGCATTTGAAACTTTTGCAACCCAAATTTGCCCTAGGGTCAAACCTGTTGGAAAGCAGTTGGTTAGCCCATCATATTTGTATTTTACACTATTCCAATAGAAGATCCTACCAAAAATGGGACACTCTAGTTAGCACCGATTTCCGTGTTTGTGCCCATGCTGAGTTATTATCATAGGCTTCTTATTAGTACCATCACGACTTGGATTTCGAGACCATTTTTTTTTCTCTTTCATACATTTTCTACTATATCCTTATGGGCTCCCAATCTTGTGTCAGGTTACATAAGCATGTGTTAAGTATCCACTTGAACATTTGTTCCTACTACTTCTTTGCTTATTGCTTATGTTGTGTAGTTTCCTTTGAAGTCACTTTTTGTTATATGATGCCTATAAACCATTGATTATGTATAATTGACCCATACCCCTGGATGAAACACCCATAGGAATGTACATAACTAGCTCATCCCTTGGTTGCAATATGTATCTTTTCCTTGGCTTGACCCGTTCCCTTCAAATATAGGTGAACTCCCTTGAGATGCTCATTTATTCTAATGTACCATAGCATGCTTTATAATTTTTTCAAGCTAATAAACAAAAAAGGTATTATAATTTGGAAAATACAAAAATCCAAAAAAAGGGGGAGACTTAAATCATATCATATTCTATCCTTGAAAAAATGGAAATAGTTAGTCCTTGTCATCCTTGAAAATGACACATAATTTTGTATTCGTTGTCAGTACACCATTTACATTTTCCTTAGGAAACTATACCAATAATTTGAACAAATCTCCACCGATGGGTTATCCTTCCTGTTATCAACGGAGCTTTTATTAATGCATCTAGCATTGATGGATTTCATAATTGTTATTTACTCGAGTCGTATGTTACCCAATGTCCATTCTGCGTCATTTTATGTGTTCAACGGAAGCTAAAAAATACCGGTCATTCCTAAAATATTCCTGACTAATCATGTCGACCTTCCGTGTGTCAGTATACAATGTTGGATATTGCAACTCTACCAAATCATATTAGAATATTGATATATGTTTCGTATCATTTGATGTGGGATGCATTAATTCCCTCCTTCTGATGGATCTATCCCTATAAATGCCAAATCATCATCTAGGAAATGGATGTAGGAACCGTGGAGTACCTTGGATCTTGTAGTCATTAGTGGTTGGTTTCCTCAAAAATGACAGTGAGTATACATAAATGACCCTTGATCATTTGATTCTACAAGTGTTCGACTTCAGAACATCTATTCACACTTACTAGTTTGTGCTCAGTCGCTTGGATTCCATCATCATTATTGGTGGGTCTCCTCACATCTATTAATGACATACATCAATGACAAGTTATCAGATGGTGTTTTATTATGCTCGACATCAGCTCATATATTCGCATGATATAAAATCATATATTTGCATGATATAAACTCAAATATCATCAGTTTGTATTGAATACCTTGGGAAAAACAATTGTATCACTCATCGATGCACTGCCTGAATTGCGCAAGATTAAAATACTATGTCAAAATTTTGATGAAGACCTTGTTCTCACACTCATCAAACTACATGTTTACACTTCTGAAAAATTTACTTTTGACATGGATCCACTGTGTATTTTTTATGGCGATGCATGTTTATTGTTGAGCATGGGTATACACTCCTCAGGAAGATATTGTATATTTGGGAAAACCAAGGTGGTCAATCATAGCTTGGTCCATTCCCTCCACAGTCAATTCACAAAAAGCAATCAATGGGATACCACTCTCAACATTGTACAACATAGCTACAACCATGCAGTACATACTTCTACAAGATTATCCCCCTTTGAAGCTTGTTTTGGTTTCCAACCCTTATCCTCCTATGAGATTACTATGACATTGCACCCTATTGGTACCCCACACCAACAAAAAGAACAACACAATTATTTTTCCTTCCTTCAAGATTTGTCCCACAAACATGCCCAAGTATCTGAAGCACTCAAATCATCCCAGCAACGCTACAAGGCACACCATGATGCTCACCACATACCACTTAAATTTTCTCCTAGTGATAAATTCTATTTTTATATGGAGTGTCAACGGTTTCAATCCCAACATTACCATAATCTCAAGACACTCTGTTATGGTCCATATACCATCTTCCAGAATATTGGAGACAATACCTACCATCTAGACTTCCCTCCACAACTTGGCATTCATGATGTGGCCAACATGAATAACCTCAAATGATTTGAGCCCCTTCTTTTGGAAGAATAAGTCATTATTTCTAATCCTTCTAAATTTATTCATGATTCCCAACCCCCACTTCCTCATTACATAGTTTTGGACACCCACACCACCACTACTCGGTATCAGCTTCATACATCTTATCTAGTAGGTTGCAAGGGGAAACTTTTTGCTTAGGCCAAATGGTCTTCTTCTTCTTAAATGTCTCAGCACTTCCTTCAGTTGCTTGCGTAAGTAGGGACACTTCCAGGAATAAACAGGGAGGAATTGGGAAGTAAAGAGGTGTATTCTTCTGGAACAGATCAACCACACCAAGAAGGTACGCCCCGTAAAGAGTTAGAATGCTCTCTGCATCAAGGAACTAGTCAAAAGGTCAAGCCACTACAACCAGCCACAAGTTCCAATATTGAAGGAGATTGGGAGAGCTTCAACTAGTGGTTATGCTATTTAATGTTTGATCGAGTCAAACCATTTGTATTGCATCTAGCTTCTATATAAAGATGCATCTAATACTAACTAAAATGATGGTTATTTTTGGTGCTCTTATTTTTCTATTTACTGTGTTTTTTATTTCTCTGTATATTTTTATGAATAAGTTATAGATCATTTTAGGAATGTGTTATGTAAATATCTATATATGAGACATATATTTGGATTATCAAAATGATGTAAACCTATGCATATTTTATGTTTTAAAATAATAAAATGGTCCAGGATAGTTTTGCGTAAAGAGCACTAGAGGGACCATGATTCCGTTAGAGGGGAAGATGAATGGTGGCCTATGGGAGAGTAAATACTATTTTCCCATTTCTCAACCTTAGAACTCATGCATTTCCTACTATATGTATTAAATGAATCATTTACTACCTCTCACTTATCAAATCTAATCACTGAATTCATGTGTGAACTTCGTGGAAAAGTCTTCTCATGTATTTGTTGGAGCATGGGATGAATATACTTCTTATGAAAATTGTAGGATTCCTTCATTCTATGGTTAGAAGTAATGTTAGTTTTTTTTTTAAACATTCTTATCATTTGCATTTGACACTATAGCTCATTCCCCATGCATAGTTCATACACCACATAGTTGAATGTTGTTCTCTCCATTTTCAATTACCAAAATAAGAGATTAACGATAAGTAAGCATTGTGGAGAGGAAATTGTAGATATAGAGTGAATAATGATTGATATAGGTGAACATACATGATAGAAAAGTTAGGAAAACTTTATCCACTAAAAATTTATTTCTCATTAGATGCTTGAGAAATGAAGAAATTATGGTACAGGAACTTCTGTAAAAGCATATAATAGGTTGGACTCTTTCTTAAAACATTGAGGAGCATTATAAGGGATGGGTACTCTGAGGGAATATTGATTAGAGAAAGGGTAGGCCTTCCTTGTGTTGTATGGGGTAGTGGAATAGTGTTCCATGGGTGGGATGGATGAATGAGATTTCCTTATTACCCTATGGTGAGTGGATTGGATAACCATGATGGAGAATGGGTTGGGATGAGCAAGAATGAATAATGTACATATTTCCTTAGGTCATATGGCCTCATAACATGTATTGCAGGTGGTATTTGTAGTTCAAAATTATGGATGGGTAGTAAGTCATTCTTACATAACAAGTTTCTTGGATCTTCTTTAGTTAAAATCTAAGCATTCATTATGGTCTATGAACATGCAAACTTATTTTTGTTTCTGTTATGAAAATTATGGATTATGCATGATGTGTCTATGAAATATAGCCATTAATTCCACTTTCTTATTAATATTTATGCACCTTCATTTATGGATTTCTTAATTTATTATACTCATGGGAGGCTTAAATCAATTCTGAATTCAAATCATAGTCTATGTGGTAAAATTACGGAATCTGTAGCCACCCGTTCTATTGTTATAATGATTGATGGGATGTTACACAATAGTATTGGAGCTCTTGGTTGTACAATTAGGGTTGAATGGATTGGAATCAATGTCTACAGAAGATATATAGGTTTATACATGAAGTATTTGATGACATATTCTTGATAAGTTTGTTATTTTCTTCATTAGATGGTGCTTAAAAGTTCCATGGGTTATATATTGTTGGTTATGGACAAGAATTGCTAGATAGTCCTAAAACATTGGGGAAAAACCTCTAGAATCAATAAAAGTGCTCATTATGCAAGTTATAGAGGTTCATACTATCAAATTATTGGGTTTTAGTTCTACTCTTTAGATAAAGGATGATGGGTGAATTATATTTAGACAACTAGATCTAACGGTGTACAATGATTTGAGTTTTATATGCCACAGGTATACTATGAATGGAGATGATTAGATTGGACTATTAATATGATAAACTCATGATCATCCACATAAAGGGCGGAAATTTTCTTATCACATGAAAGGACACTATGTGAACAACTAGGATAAAATCATGCCATGAAGATCATTGGACCACATTGATCCATGAAAAAATAATGAGATCATAACAAAGAGGACTTAAGAATGAATGATTGAGATTTGCTTCGACATCAGTCCATTCAACGTGCAAATGAATTTGAACATACCAAATCTACAAGGCAAGATTGATGTGGAATCCATCGACAATTGGGTATAACAATTGGAATCCTATTACTTTGTGAATCAACTCTCAGAAGATGAAAATATCAGGATGCAATGGTGATATTTTTCAGCTTCTGAGAGTTGATTGACAAAGTAATTGGATTCCAATTGTTGTACCCAATTGTCGATGGATTCCGCATCAATCTTGCCTTCTAGATTCGGTATGTCAAAATTCATTTGCACCTTGAATGGACTGATGTCGAAGAAAATCTCAATCGTTCATTAAATCAATTAAATTTACACAAAAAGGACCAATTTTGGAAGCGAAAACAGGCCAAACACTCAAACCAGAAAAGCCCAAATTCTTGGTCCCCCCAACTGGCGGGCAATTTTAATCTCAATTTTGATGGGGCATCAGAGGGAAACCCAAGCTCGGTTGGTTTTGGGGGAGTAATATGAGATGAGGAAGGACAAATCCTAAATATATACCATGGCCACATTGGACATGACACAAATAATGCTGCAGAGATTGAAGGCTAACTCCATGGTTTGAAAATTACCAAGCGGAAAAAGTGGGAGCCACTCATAACAGAAGGTAACTCAAGGTTAATTATTAACATGGAAAAAAAATCCAACTTGGAAAACACTCAACAAAGGTTTGAGTAAGTTGGGGGATACCTCATAGGGTGGAATACCTAGGGTCCATACTACATTCTCCGCATGCGTGGAATTTTAGCCATGTCAGAAGGGAAGGTAACAAGGTGGTTGAATGTTTGGCTAACGTTGGAGTCGAGACACCAAGATGATTAAGGGAAGGACACATGACCAAGTTTGGAGCAATGGAATGGGCCCCTCACTGTACCTAGTTGGCCTATCAGGATTCTTGATGCCCAGGTATATGAAATGATGACACGTGCCCCGGATTTGGATCACAAGCATCACACGAAGCAGTTGGATGCAATACCACTTTGTGAAGTGATGGAAACCCACATGTTAGTGGTGAGAACACCAACCAAACATACCTTGGTAATCCTGGGCATTTAACCAACCAAGTGGATAATTATGAGGAGTGGGATCTAGACAGTCCTTGACCAACGAACATTGAAGAACAAAATGAAGCTTGAAGATGACGGATCGGACGTTGCAGTAGTGTAGACTGATTCGAGGCTTAAAAGAATGATGACTATAATTAAGGTAAAATGGAGTTTATGGCTATAAATAAGGAGTGCACAGGGTGGTCGACATGCAATCCCCTAAATTTTATTCTTGATACTGTGCTGGTGAGAGTCCTCCCTTGTCTGGTCCTGGGCGTTTGACCCTATCCCCATAATCTCTGTCTGAAGATGTATCCTAAGTAGAGGGGGCCAAAAGAGGGGATAATTAAAACATGTAAAAGTCACGTTTCGAAGACAAAGAAATCCACCTGAGAGCAGATGAAATCCACTCGGTCTTCCCTTTTCTTCCAGGATCGTATTCCTCAAGCGTTTCAGGAGGAAATTGAACAGATGGAAAAAGGCTTGTGGACTCAGGTGACTGAGCTAAACCTTGGAGAAATAAGGGATGAGGTTGAGGAGTGGGTCCATAACCTAGGCACAAACATGGGCCGGCTAACCATCTATGATTTTATAGTGACCACATACTGGGTAACTAAGGGGATGCTTGCTCACGCTCTGATGGAGAGGGAGAACAAGGCTGTAGGCGAGATAGATCCAATTGGATAATGGAAGGAGAAATACACAGACATCCATCTAATGCACAAGAAATTGGACCTGATCAAAATAAAATTTGGGATTCCACTCTATCCCCCTCTCATCCCTGAGAAAATAGCTCCTGGAATCTGTTCTCGTGGAGATAATGTTGGTGACAGTGGGAGTAGGGGCACCTGTGCGGTAGAAAACACCCTAGGACCTAGTCTAGTTCCTCAGCTAGGCACGAAGAATCCGATGGACTCCACAAAGGTGTAATCTATGTCCTGCTATAAGTGTTTTGTCTTATGCTTCTATATGTGTCTTTTAGATGGTATGTTTGGTATTTAAGTAGTAGGAGTACAAGGAATGTAATTCGGGATGGGTGGGATCTAAGTAGTTATGTCTCCTTTTTGAGTCTGCAATACGATCTTAGAATAAGAAAACAATCCAAGATGAAGAAGAATGGAAGTTGAAATTTTGTATTACATGTCTACAAGTGTAGTTATGGTAATATGTAGGGAAGTTTTTTACAACGGTATATTGGGCTGAGCGGTTTCATAGTCGACTGGAGAATTTGATAGCTATGTATCTCTCTTTTTGAAGTTAATATGAAATCTTACTTACAAAAAAAAAAAACTTATATTCATCTATAGAGGACCAAACAAAGAATTATATCTATTATATATTTAGAAATCATTTCATTTTACAAGAATCTGATCTATAAAACCACAAAAAAATAAAATATTGGTAAAGGTCTTATAAAGATCTGAGCTATGTTCAAATATTAATATAAAATATATATAATCTCTATAAAACCCACAGATATTTTACTTCGACCGAGTCAATACCATAATCGCTCATCATATACATAGATAAAAATACAAAAAACATTTTTACAATGCATTTAACAGTAACATGAAGCTAATACAACATCCAAAGGGAAGGTAAAACTAAGACCAATAAGGCTCATCACACACACACACACACACACACACACATATATAAAGAACAATATGATCCGTCAGTATTAATTAATCCATAATAACCATCTAATCAAAAGTATTTCTAACATTAATAAAATTATTAAACTCATACAAGATAAAATTTACTTACATGAAACAAACAGGAGAAAAACACTTCGAGACTCAGTTCCTCCCAACCATAGAAGAGGAAAGCCGCTTCCCTAGACCAAACTCACCCCCGAGATGGATCACCACCATGAACAACTGAACTAGCTAAGAAAATATGAATGCAACACTCTCTCTTAGAGTCTGTAATGGATCTAATGATGGAATTTCTATAAAAAAAATGGAGCAATACTCAACAATTTTCCCCCATAGCAACAATATCTCCATGCACTACACATGGTCCTATGTCTTCTTAGTGCACCATTATATATATTTTTTCCCAGGTCTTGTGCCATCTCAAGCAATATCTAGATCCCTATAATTGTGGATCTTATCTGTTTGCTGAGATTTTGACTTGAGTTTGATTGATACAACATCTCCTGCTTGTTATACACTTGTTCATTGTCTCATGGTGGTGTCTCCTCTTTCAATCAGTTGCTCCAAGTGTCTTTATTTTATTAAAAAATGAAATAATAATTGTTGTGCATAATATTCACTCACATCCCATGTGAGTATTTTGATTTTTATAACTCTTGTTTACAAATAATTTTTTTTTTTTAAGTATTTCAAAAATACTTAATTAGAAATAATCAAAATTATTGGGGTATTACAAAATCCATAAAAACACTGAAGGAGGGTTCTATTTTCTGATAATAGATTAAAAAAGGAAGTGCATAGAGTAGTTGAACAATGGAGTAAGCTCCATGGGTTCCCTCCATAAATCAATCTTGAAATGTGGGACCCTAAAATCAAGTAAAATAAACTCTAATTGAAGGAGATATCCTTCATATGCCAAAATAGACTTTAGGAGTTCAAAAGAATCTAGATAAAGTAGTTTAGGACACTTAGACTTTAGAAGAAAACTTCAAGGTGACTCAAGTGGTCAAATTGAATGAGATTTGGCCCACTAGAATCATGAAATCATAGTTTAAGTTACTCGGTTGTAGAATGAAGATAAGGAGAGGGCTGTTATGGTCTAATAGGTCATGGGATAAAATAAAGGTTGTAGGACTTAAATTAATCTTTTTAGTCTCATGATCCATAATTGGCTCCTCAAAAAACTACAAAAAACATTCAAAGGGGTGATATTTGGGATTCGTTTGATATATGGATGGAATTAGGAGGTTTTTTGCACCAAGGATTCATCTTTGGGTGTTGACCATGGTATTAAAGGAAAATAAAGGGTCTCAAGTACTATATAAATATTTTAAAGTATATCAAATGAACATGACCTCAAATCACCATATAGGCCCTGCAAAAAGGGTATTTGATATATGGGTCGGATATGGGCACCTATAGGAGGTTTTTCATAATAAAGAAATGTGATGGAGTCTTGACCATCGTCAAGTAGGGAAACAAGAGATAGATTACCTAACTGGATATGTCATGGATCATGGGACAAAGGGAGTCTTAAACCATTACACACACCCTTTATAGGGGGAATTTAGCTACCAAGTGTGATACATACACCATTAGGATAATTTATTCACCAAAGATGGTTCTTAAGGCCTTATCCATTGTCATGTGGAAGCCATTATGAGTTTTTCTATAGTATATGGTTCTTTTGACACTACCCATGGTCCAAGGATAAAAATCAATGTCCTAGGGACTAGATAATGCTCATATGGTTTATGGACAGTACATAGGGTCCATAACCAGCACACAATCCCTATAATTAGAATATTTATCCCACAAGTATAACATGGACACCATGACAAGGTTTGAAATTCTAGGTATTTGTATTAGGGCCCTAATCATGGTCCAAGGAAATACACTAGAGCCCTAGGGACATCGACATAAAATTTTATTAATAGATGAATATATAATATAATAATTGAAGGATTAAACCATGCTGCAATAGGAGGATTTTACACTCAAAAACTAAAGTCTTAATCCTTTAATCTATATATGTGCTATGTATGGACAAGAACAATATTCTAGCAAATAGCCCATTCATAAATCTCGGTGGCCTGCTAACAAAATTTCCATCACTTGGAATGGTAGCATGAAATATAAAGGTGGGGCATATGGCCATGAACCCTAAAAATACCTTTTAGCATCTATTGGATGTCCTTGGACCATGGTTAGGTCCCTCATACTAGTTTGTAGTGTTCCAAACCTCTAAATGGTATCTATATTATACTTTTGGAGTAATGATTCCATTTAAAGGGCTTGTGTGTTGCATTTAAACCCTATGCATGCTCCATATACTATAAAAAAATCTCCTAATACTTAGTACATTGGTTTATTTTCCTCCAACCATGGGTTATGTCACAAGAACCATTTACTATGGAAAACATTTTAATGGTTCCCATATGAGCATCATCAAGTACTTAAGATCCATCTTGTTGAATAAAATATACCAATGGAGTATGTATTCCAATTCATGGCTAGAGATCCACTCTAAGAGTCATGTGTAATGGTAGAAGGAATCCTTTTGTATTGTGAGATATAGAATCTTAATTTTGGGTCATATCGATCCATTTATTCCTCATTCGACCATCATTTAGGATCCTAAGATCGATCACTAGTATGTAAAATCTTCTATGCTTAGTCATATCCTACTCACATTTATTGTGAAGCTTGATCTTCCTGATTTAGAGTTAGTGTATCAACCATGTTTGGATCCCAGCACCTAACAAGTGGGAGTGGGGGCGGGGGGAGGGGGTGGGGGGAATACCCCCCACTACAGCCTCTAGTGGGGTCCGGGGGGGGACTAATTTAGGAGCCCCTCTAGTAGGGGTTCGGGGGTAGTTCCCCTGTAGCAAAATTTTTGGAAAAAGTGCCTTGTAAAATATTGTAATTTCATTGTCATGACTTGTTCAATAATAGGTGATTTATGGGCCCATGTTATTTTCCCATGGTAATCCCTCTTTAAAATGAATGCATTGTATTGCGGCTATGTAGTAGTTATATTGTATTGTAAAGATCTTCGTGATTCTGTGAGAGAGATTGTGAGAAAGTGAAGAGAAAGTTGCAGCATATGTGTTGCAGGTTGTATTCCTTCATTTTCAACGTAGATTAATAAAAGGACTGACAATTTATCCATGGACGTAGCCCATATTGTGTGAACCACGTATATTGGTGTCTCACTTGTATTTTGATCTTATGTGTTTTATTTCTGCATTCTATTTATTTTATTGCTCAGTGATACTTTTTTTATAACAACACATGGGTCAAAGATGTGGATTCTTGATGCCATGTTCATGGAAAAATCCTTAAAATATTTTCTCTTACCATGGTCAAGACCCTAATACTCATTGTTGGAGCACAAAACTTCCTAATGGTACCCATATCCTATGAGAATGTTACACATCCCCCACAAAGGTCCTCTATAGTTTGTTAAAGACTTATTCATGGATAATGAGCCTTGAAATATCCATTTGGGTTGTAAGTTCCTTTATGTTCTCCCATGACAATGTTAGAGGCCTTAAAACCCATCCATTTTGTCTAAATCTTTCAAATTGTGCCATATCTCATTTAGAGGTTTGAAATATTCTAGTTAAAGGGGTTATGTTGTGGTCCAACATGTAATTAAAGGAATATCATCCATATATGATTAATTTGGATCCTACAACCCTTTTTTTCCTTTAATGACCATAGTGAATCCCCCAAGACCCATGCTAGTATGAAAAATATCTAAATTATTCCCATATGCCATGTAGAGGGTGATCATCTAGGTCTATTCGGTGGTTTGAGGCCTATTTTGGTGATAAGGGTCATAATAACTTCATTTTGAGCCAGAGGCTGAAGAGTCACCTACTGTGGGGAAAACATCCTAATGATTTCCATATCCCACTCAAGGACAATGGTATAGGTTCTTATGGGTTTTGTGTTGGTTTTAGAAATATTTTTGGTATCATAAGACCTATAAGATTCATTTAGGGAGTAACGACCTTATTTTTCTCTCCTAATCATGGCCAATCCCTTGTCATACTTGTGTCAGAAACAAATTTTACTGTGTGATAATTTATAGATAAAAGAAAATAAAAGAGATTTGAAAAGAAAAGATAAAAGATTTGATAATAAAAGAGTGAAAATAAAATAAAATAAAATAAAAGAATATATGTAAAAATAAAGTTTAAAAGTGAAATTATATTTGTAATATTGTAAATAGTGAAAGGGTAACAAGAAAGGTCACTACTTTCCATTATACAACCTTTCATTCGCTATTTATTTGGAAGGGAGGATAATATTTAATGAATGGTGGAAAGATATCAGAAGAAGTCAGTGACAAGAGGAAAAATCCCTAGCCAGTGCTATATCTAGGTGAAGACCACTGGATATCTGATATAGAAATATACTTGGGTGAAGAGCGTTAGCTGAGATCCAAGTATAGTAACTCTTGTCTGATAAGGCATTGCACAAGTTCTCCTGCGGAAATATTTCTGAGGCCAAGACAAGCCAAAAATAAGATAAGTACAGGAACACATGTACTATTGTTTTAAAATAAATAAAAAGAGAAATATTTTCAAAGAAAGTGTTGTATTATGAATGATCAAATGACAAGTTAACTTCGAGATGTTATATTTTCATGTTCATTGAATACCATATATACATGTATACTTTGAAATTCTTTAATTTTTTGGTATCTACACACCCAGGTGCACGACGGGGACAACAGTTCGACTGAATGAATCGGTACTGTTATGGTGGAAGCATAAGAAGGAAGAAAGCAAGAAATACACTATGCGCATAAACATACACACACAGACAATATGCAGGAATGCGAACTTATCTCTTCTTCTCTATTACTTGTTCTCCCTGTATATTACAATAATTTACATGCTTATATAGAGTGCTGAGAATGCTTGGGTGTATGCTCATTACGTTCAGTTACAAGAGAAGTTACAACGGTTTCAGAAGTTCAACCATTATGGTCAACTAGAAGAAAGAGAGAATATCTGTTGTAGTTCGTCAGTCACTAATGTCAATGATGCATGTTGATGTTAGTGCTTGTCAAACTTGTTGAACTGGTCGAAGTCGAGTTGCTGAACTGGTCGAAGTCGAAGTTGCCAAAATTTCAAAGTTGAATTTGTTGAACTTGTCAACATTGATGTTGGCATCCGACAACAATGCCAACTTCTGTCGCTGGGTGGACCAGACCTCCTTCCTTAAGAAACAATGGTCCCCATTGTTTGATCGTACATATGAGGAAACTTGTCGGTCGATTCAGTAGTACAACACCATTTTCCTTGTGCTGGGATATGTCCGGATTAGGCCACCTGAAACAAGGGAATTTTGTTTGTCCTTGTATGGCATACTCATCATCCCATAATGGTGTCGCAAGGAAGAGGCTCCTGAACATCTGGATGGATGTCTTCGGGTTCTTTTGCTTGCAATTCGTTCCGTTCCAAGAGTGGTGCATGGTATGGTCGAAGTAGATCCACATTAAATAATGGATGCAGACCCAGGCATGAAGGAATATCAAGCCTGAAAGAGTTTTCTCCAATCTGTTCAAGGATACAATATGGACTATATCACAAAGGATTCAACTTATTATAAGAACGAGTGAACCATCCCTCCTTGAGATGCAACCGAACCTGATCCCCAATATGAAATGAATGAGGGATACGATGCTTATTGTGTTGGGCCTTGGAGTTCACATTAGCTCGTTCCAACATTTCATGTGCTTGTCTATGGATGTCACAGATTTGATATCGAAACTTCAATGCTTTGTCAACTTCTTGTCAGTTATAGTCGATATCATTCGACTATGTCAAGAAACTAATCAATTCAATAGGCGTTGAGGGTTGAAATCCATAACAGATCTCAAATGGACTCTTTCCCATAGAGTTGTGTTTATAACAATTGTAGATATGGTATATATATGGAAGATTGTCATCCCATGTTCTTCGATGCTTGTAGTTGTACATGCAAAGCAGTTGTACTACCAAGTGATTCACAACTTCCATTTATCCAGCTGTCTGAGGATGAAAAGCTTTCGATAAGGAAAGTATTTTGTTGAGTTGTTACCATAGGGTCTTCCAAAAGATGTTGACAAATCTAGCATCTCTATCAGAAATAATGGTTGTTGGTAAACCATAATGTTTCCATACATTTTCAAAGAAGAGTTGAGCAGTCTGTTGTGCTATCGTAGTCTTCTTGCATGGAATGAGAATGGCCATCTTGGAAAATATGCTGACTACTACGAAGATCGCGTCATGCTGACGTTTTCTAGTAGGATATCCCATCAAGTATTCCATAGAAATAGATTCCCATGGTCGACTAGGCAGTCGAAAAGGTGTGTACAATCCTTGTCGTCAATTAGGAGGTTTAGAAATGGCACAAACCACACATGATCGAATGTACTTGTTGACGTCATTTTTAAGTGAAGGACAAAATAAATACTTCTGGAGAATAGAAATGGTCTTTTCTACTCCAAAGTGTCCTACAGTCTTGATGTAGTGTGCGTCCCAAATGAGTTGATGTCGATGCTCACCTGTTGGTACAAAAAGTTGTCCAAGCTTGTATAGTGAGGTGTCTTTCAGGAAATAGTCGAAGGTCGATGAATTCTTGGTCTAAAGTTGTTGATAAATTGATGAAAATTATTTGTCTTCTTGATATAATTGAGGCCAAGTAATGGTGTCATAACCCTGCATACTCATGATTGTAAGAAGGAGAGTAATGGGTGGTTGAATTAGACAATCGGAGGCGGCATTCGCTTTACCTTTCCGATACTTAATTACCAAATGAAATTGTTGTAGGTAATTAATCCACTTGAGTTGTCAAGTTGTTTGTAACTTTGACTGGGATGGGGAGAACTGTAAAAGCTTTTGGTCAGTGAGAATGACCATCTCCTTGCCAAGGATATAATGTCTCCATTACTTAAGAGCTTGCACAGTGGCATGCATTTATTTTTCATATGTCGAATATCTTCTAATAGTGTCGTTAAAAGTTTCAGGATGAAAAGAAACTGGGTGACAAGACTGAGTGATCACTATGCCCAAGGCATAGTCCGATGCATCCATCTTAATCCAAAGGGATGATGCAAATCAGGTAACACAAGTACTGGTGCAGTACAAAGCTTGTGATTGAGTTGTCATTACAAGAAATTTGAGGTTTAAAATGGGCCTTATAACGAAACAAGCCATCATATAATAACATGAGCCAACCATAATTTCTTGATGAGTTGGAATTCAAGAACCAATATAATTTCAATAAAATGAGTCAACCATCATGGTTGACTTGAGATATTTGTCATAAAAAACTACTTTTTTGTTCGTATTTTCAACATATATCCCTTTGTTGTTAGTCAAATTTCGAGGGTATCTATTCTTTACCAAAATTTTATTGAGGGACCAGTAGTTGATGCACATGCGCTAAGTCCCATCTTTCTTTGAAACGAGGATGATTAGACTTCCACAAGGAGAGGAGTTGGGTCGGATATGACCTTTGTTGATCAAATGTTGAATTTGTATGCGAATCTCTTCATTTTTCTATAATGGATCTTCTGTAAATAGATGCGTTAGGTAATGAAGAACCAGGAGCAAGTTCAATAGATTGTTTTACCTGGCAATGTAGAGGTACTCCATCTAGCTCTTGGAATAGGTTGCGGTACTCATCAAGAATATTGTCGATCTGCTACCTCTGTCGAGAGCTGCACTAGTCAGTGGGTCGATTGGTTGATCCAGACTTCCTGGAATGTTGTGGATTAATCATGATCAATGCAAACTTTTGAGCATCGTTGATGAAATTCTTCGTCTGTTTAGCAGATATCATTGAAACCATTGGTGTAGGTCGTCATTCTGGTATGTCGTGCCATTGGTTCTGAATTCTGACAATAACCTTCTAAGGTCGTGACTGGTAACTTCTATGTCGATCCCATAAGTAACATTTCCAAAACAAGGCGTCGGCTATGGAGAGTGGTTCCACGTCGTAGAGTAATTCATATTCAAAAGTCTTAATGAAGTAGGTGAGTTTTCATTGTTGGGTGATCCTTAGTTCTTGTTCATCCTTCATCCAACCGATGTTATAAGGCAGAGGATGTGGATTGGTAACAAGACCTATTTTCCTCACGAGATCTTCAAAAACAAAGTTCTTCTGGCTACCATTATCCACAATCAGATGCAATGGATTGTCTTGAACCTATATCTTTGTATGGAATAGGCGCTCTCATTTCTCCTCGTCGACGATAGTCGAGGATGCTGGAGTGGTTGATGTCGATGTCAAAAGGGTCATTTCTTTTGGGTCAGATTATACCAGAGTTTTGTCGAATAAGTCGGATGTCGACACTTTTGCCAAAAATGTCTTCTAAGG
Source organism: Larix kaempferi (assembly GCA_027924585.1). Classification (NCBI taxonomy): domain Eukaryota; kingdom Viridiplantae; phylum Streptophyta; class Pinopsida; order Pinales; family Pinaceae; genus Larix; species Larix kaempferi. The sequence continues at coordinate 17,926,593 of BSBM01000348.1, read as the reverse complement.
TTTGCATTCAGACATATCATGCAATGATGAATTGTGGTAATCACACCATTTCCTAGTAGGTTGTTTGGTACGTTCCCTTTTGTCTTTATGAAAATGGTTTTTTCCATAATCTTGCTTTGTCGGAGTCGAATGAGAAGGTTTTGACTTGTTGAAGTCGGATGGTTCCTTCTTGTCGGGTGGTCATCCTATCGGTTTAGTCATGAAGCATGCTTTGCCTTTTTTTTTGGCTTCAAGCTTACTGGCATAGTGGAATGCATCCGCAAGTGTATCGACAGTCAGAAACTCCATCTCCTACTGAATGTAAGGGGACAATTCATTAACATACTTCTAAACAAGCAATTTCTCTTCTTCTTGAATGCCAAGTCTAGCTATTAGTCGATAGGACTTGTTGGTGTAACTTTGTACAGACTAGTCATCCATTTCCTTAGCTGCTGCCACTTCTTAACTATTGTTCAATGTACTTGGGCGGGTAGAACTCCTTTTTGACATATTCGACAAATTTTTCCCATGTCTCTATGGGGTCTCCACTTTTCTCCATCTTTGTCGATAGGTTCTCCCACTAGCAGTGCATAGATGTTGACATCTTTACGGATGCAATTGTGATCTTTTCAACTTCTGAGAGTTGATTCACAGAGTAATAAGATTCCAATTGTTGTACCCAATTTTCGACGGATTTCGCATCAATCTTGCCTTCTAGATTCGGTATGTCCAAATTCATTCGCATCTTGAATGGACTAATGTCGAAGCAAATCACGTGAGAATCTCATGTAACTGGGTGAACATTTTAGTTCGTTTTTGAGCTAGGGCTTGCTCTATGAGTTTCTCTTTCTCGTCAATTGCATGTCTACTGTATGTTTCTTTTTCCATCTTTGAATGTAGTGTCAGCATGGATTGTTGAGTTTGCGAGCGTGTTTGAACAGGCATAATTCAAGTAACTTCGATGGAAGTGTTTATGCACAACTTAAGCACGAACAAAGCTAAGCTTTGAATAAGTCAAGCTCTAAATCTCTGATACCAATGGTCCGTACGTGCCCAGGTACACGACGGGCACAATAGTTCGATTGAATGAATCAGTACTGTTATGGAAGAAGCATAAGAAGAAGCAAAGTAGGAAATACACTACGCACATAAACATACGCACACAGACAATATGCAGGAATGCGAACTAATCTCTTCTTCTCTATTACTTGTTCTCCATGTATAGTACAATAATTTACATGCTTATATAGAGTGCTCAGAACGCTTGGGTGTCTTCCCATTATGTTCAATTACAAGAGAAGTTAGAATGGTTTCAGAAGTTCAACCATTACGGTTGACTGAAAGACAGAGAGACAATATGTCATAGTTCGTCAGTCGCCAATGTCGATGATGCATGTCGACGTCGGTGCTTGTCGAAGTTGCTAAACTAGTCGAAGTCGAGTTGTTGAACTGGTCAAAGTCGAAGGTGCTGAACTTGTTGAAGTCGAAGTTGTTGAAATTGTCGAAGTCGATGTTGGCATCCGACAATAATGCCAAGTGCTAGGTGGATCATTTTTACTAAACCATTTGAATAAACAAACATTTAATTAAATATCCAACTATATAAAAGAAATAAGGACTATCACAAAACCCATCCCTACCACACAAAATCTCTGAACTTGGTGTCCCTATCCTACCCATATGGAAAATATAAATTTTAAAATTTATACAATACCGTTCAAGTATTTCAGGATTAAGTATTTCATGATTGGCCTTCAACATAAAAATGTTCATTTAGTGTTTAATTATTAGGATTTATCCCTCAACCATAAAATGCTAAATCCTAATAAGTTGGTACCCAAAAATGTTAATACACATAACATTGATTAATTCCATAACATTGCAATGACATTAAATGTTATGGAGTTAAACCACCTTAAGGGCTTTCGATTTATTATATTAAGGGCTATTACACATAACATATATGCAGATTGTCATTCTACCCGAGTTAACCTATAAATCGATTTATAAGATTGAGTTGGTTGTGAGTAACTCTATAAAGCAACATGTTACTCTAAAGCATTCAGTAAAATTGTATGTGACTCTAAAGCATTTAGTAAAATTGTGAGGTGAATAACATTTATATTTAGTAGTAGATTGTTGACGATGTAAAGACCATATTTGATTAGATATTTCAGAATTTATCTTCATATTTTTATTTGATTTAAATATCATATATATTACATTTTAATATTAAATATATTTATTAAATTTTTACAAGTATTTATTTATATCAAGGAATTATTATTATAAAATAAGATATATTATTTAAAAAACCAAAATATTATATTATTAGTATAATTATTAATATTTTGGTTGGTGGATAACTTACAAGTTATTTTTTATATTTTTGTTATAATTTTTTATTTCAAATTTATATAAATGTTGATTCATCTCAAATTCTAAAATATAAACACCAAACATCATAAAAATATTGTATTACAAATTTAAAATTCATTTTTAAATTACTCGTACACCATGCACCTAAAACTATAGTGATAGCAATCGTTAAACTTAACCCAACTCAATTGTGAATTCCCTTTATATATCTACACATGAGCTTGACATTTGAGAGAACTATCTGAGTACTAGTTTGTCGAGAGCAAAAGGACCCTTTTTCTGACTAGCTCTATAGGAAAAGCAAATATATTTAAAACTATTCAAAGCAAAGATATAATTTTTTAAAAGCGGGTTAGATTTATAATTTTTTCGATAAAAATTCCGGTCTGATGTTTATGGAAGAAAGGCTATGCAAATTTAATCTCAACATACAAACAGAAAATGTAAAAAATAATAGTACGTAGAAAGAAACAAAGTGAACTGGCCAACTGATTAATGCGAACTGATATTTACACAAAACTATAAACAACAACACAGACAAAGAAGGCCCAGGCAAACGTCCTCCCCGTTCAGAGAACCCTCACCGCCATAATCGGCATTCAAGGATTCCAAAGTCCTACGAAAAACAGAGACTTCGCAGGGCAGAGTGAGTGGACCCACTAAGTCGAAACCATATTCCTTCTCTGCCTCGTCTAATAGCATCCGGAACAGAGGGTGGTTAACTGATTCCGTATTGATCACGAACCGGTCGCGGTCCGGCCCGACGTAGACTGCCAAAAACCCTTCCGGAGGCATGTCGTCCCCGTCGCTGTCGGACCAAGAACGGCACAGGCCGAGGTTAATAAGAGGCATCATACTGCACGAGGTCGTCCTGGGGACAGCCAGACGAGGCCGACGCCATGACCTCAGAATAAGGCTCAACAGTCTGTTTCTTTTCTCTTTTCCCTGCATGGGATTCGACGTCACAATCTCAGTACCGATCCAGAAAACCTAAAAGCCGGGCCGGCTCTAAACCTCCGAAGATGGCAGAGCTCAACCACTGTCATGAGCCATGTAAAAATACATATCTGTCAGTGGCCTGCTATCGTTGGTCATAACGATTATTTGTATAGCCTGCTGATAGCTACACAACCACAAACCCACTGCTCGCAGTATCCTAACACCAGAACGAATGTAGCGTCGAATCAACTGCAGCGTATTAAAAGCTGTGCCCTTAAATCGATTCGAATCAGATAATTGCTTCGCAGGTTCAGTCAGTATCAGATATTAAGAAAAGCCTACCGATCGGCTACAGACATTACTATTCACAATGATTACTGTTCGAATGCTCTACCATCCGTGAAGCCAATTTGTAGCTCTCGTTGAGAATGGAAATTCTGAGGGAAAAAACAAAAACCCACGGCGGATTCGATAGCGAGGTTTAATGGGTAATTTTGTTCTATTCGTTTTCAATGAAAGGAACTTTGTGAAACCAATGGCGCGTCCAAGAATTTGCCAAAACGAAGATGACATTGCTCGAATCTCTCCCACCTCGGTAGTGAGGTATATAAATATTTTAAAGTGAACATGCAGGAAGTAAGGAGATGCCTAAATCCATTGACAAATTACCGTCCCCAGTTATAGATATCCCCTTTGACAATAATTCAAGCAACGTTTGGGAAACTGGTGTGATGCCCATTGACCTTTCCAATAAAAGGAGTTTTATGAACTTAGTGGCCATAGCTTTGCCATAAAGAAGATCACATTCCTCAGATCTTCACTCCCTCGGTAAAGAGATTTATAAATAATTTTAAATTGAACGTGGACGTAACGAGATGCTTAAGTCCATCCACAAATTCGCTTCCCGAGGTATGGATTCCCCCTAAGACTATTTCCAAGAGAGAATCCATTACGTTATACGTCATCATACTCACAACATCGAATATCCAACTAATTTTTGCTGAAGGCGCAAGTGGGATATTGGCTAATGGTCAACTAGAATTCAATCAAAATGATGGCTGAAAAGAGAATGACAAATATCACAAACCTACTATTCAAAAGGTGAGAATGACAAATATCAATAAACCAATTTTTTTAAACAATCTAAATTCTAGGAGGGGATCCAAGGCAAACAAATCCGACAAATATCACAAACCTACTATTCAAAAGGTAAGAATGACAAATATCAATAAACCATTTTTTTTAATCAACAACTTAAAATCTAGGAAGGGATCCAAGGCCAACAAATCCCCAAGGAAGAAAAGTTAAAATCTAGGAGGGGACCCAAGGTCAACAAATCTTCAAGAAAGAAAAGTTGGGCCTTGTGTAAGCCCTAGGAAAAAACAATTATTTATATACATATGAGTAAGGAGTTGACTAGTATGCATGACGAACTTGTTCAACAAATCCCCAAGGAAGAAAAGTTAAAATCTAGGAGGGGACCCAAGGTCAACAAATCTTCAAGAAAGAAAAGTTGGGCCTTGTGTAAGCCCTAGGAAAAAACAATTATTTATATACATATGAGTAAGGAGTTGACTAGTATGCATGACGAACTTGTTGTGTGAGCACCTTTGACGTCTTAGACATTTTTGCCAAGTTGTAAATTTTGTTGAGTTAAACAAGAGAGTTGGTTCTAGTTTTGAGTGAGTAAACAAAGTTGTTGCAATTAGAGAGTAGGGTGTTAGCCCCTATAATGTCATGGTTTATGCTAGGGGGTGATTGCTAAGCAAGAGGATTGATTGTTAAGTAATCTATGATTAAATGAAATGTGGTTGTTCTAACTATATCTTCTCTACAACTATTGCAGGTCATATGTGTATTAGAGATTGTGCATCTTCTACCTTGGTATTTATGTTAAACTAGTTATCCTAGTTAGTTATACTCCTTTTTCTTATGTTTGAAAAGATTATTTTAACCTATTTCATATATGTAGTTAATATATAGATTTACAAGTTGTAAATTATCTATTTCAAAAATGTTTTAAGACAATTATTAGTCCTTGCTAGTTGTTCTATGTAAGATTGTTCTACAAGTTAATTAAATTAAGTACATACATGATAGACTGCTCATTTTCTAAGATCTTTTGAGGTTGCAAATCAATTATTTTATATATTTATAGCATTGAAAGGTTATCATATAATCTATATTATTATTAATTATTTATAGTGTTTTTATATAAGTTTTATAATCTTGAAATAAATAACCATAATTATATATATATATATATATATATATATATATATATATATATATTCAAAACACAATAAATAAACTAAAAATATTATCAATCCCTGGGCCTATTTACAATCATCCATTTTATAACTCGGACTTGCAAACATTCTATACCCCTAGGAAAACATTTAAAAAACATAATCCATCCTTAGTAAGGAACCAATCGCATAAGAGCATGCTAAGTCTAAACTTACACACAAAGAAATAATCAACATACACTTTGTGGCACCCTACATGAATCGAATTGTATTTCCATTGAGATTATGTGAAGTACAGTGTTATAAGAGTCGAATGCATAACTCCGTAGAGCTAAAATATCATTCAACAATAAATAGAGTAACCACAACTATCCCTATGAACCATACTATGACTTGGAAACCAACAAATAGATATGTCGAGATTCCAAGTAAAATGAACACCATATAAATTTCATAAGCTTTAACTAGACATATGGGCCCTCGCACGAAGTTGAGGGATCCTTTTGGTGCAATTGTGCATTCGCAAAATGCGCAAGAATTGTGTAAATCCAAAACGCGCGAGCGTTACATAAAATTAGGCATGGGCGGACTCCGACCCTGCCATGTCAATTGACATGTAAGCTAGGAGTCCAAAACGCGCGGGCGTTATAGTGATACAAAATGCGAGTGCGTTTTGGTTAATATAAACAAAAGAAACAGTCCGCTCACTGCGGCATTGTTTAACCCATCGTCTCTTCAAAACGCGAATGCTCGAGCAATTTCGTCTTGCCAAAAATGCATTGGATAAGCTAAACATGGGAGATTTGGAAGCTCAACGAGGGAAATTTCATCTTGCATGGAGGATTGGAAAGGTAAGCATCTAAATCCTTGCCTCATTTCATCATTAAAAATATAAATTTTGATGTTACCCTAAACTAGAAATCTCTGTAAATGAAATACCAAAACTAAAAATTATAAAATTTGTTATTTAACATATTTTAATTCATCCCTACTATCAATTCCTTAATGAATTTTACATCCACCCTATTACACACAATGGCTCACTTCAATATCATATTCATCCATGAACTATGTACCAATCACATGCCATTCATCAAGTAAACACATCAACACATTGCACAAGAGACATAATTTGTAATTTTGTAATTTTGTCTCCATAATTTCCTCATCAAATAGGAAGCGGACTTGTCAATATTAAAATGAAATTTTAATTTGATTTCCATAAACACCTCATAAATTATAAATATATATATGTATTTATTTATTTAGAATTTCTTCTTCCCACCTAAACGTGGTCTTCATACCCACATCATCACCATTTTCTTCTACTTCCAGCATGCCCACACTAGCTTGTAACTTATGCCCACAAGGGCCATATTTATGCCTTTGAACATGCCTGCAGCTAGACCTTCTTCAATTGCCCACATGGGTCTTTGGCATGCCTCCAGGATGTCCACAGCTTCCACAAACATGCTCGCATATGCATCTTCAAGATGCCCGCATGTCACCTTGTCCACATGCTCACATGTCCATCAGCTTCATTCCTGGCTAGATGCCATAACATTGTTTAAGTCCATAACATTGCATAACATTAAATTTTAATACACATAACATTGATTAAGTCCATAACATTGCAATGACATTAAATGTTATGGAGTTAATCGACCTTAAGGGCTTTGCGATTTACTATATTAAGGTCGATTACACATAACATATGCAGATTGTCATTCTACCCGAGTTAACATATAAATCGATTTATAAGATTTAGTTGGTTGTGAGTAACTATAAAGCAACATGTTACGCTAAAGCATTTAGTAAAATTGTATGTTACTCTAAAGCATTTAGTAAAATTGTGAGGTGAATAACATTTATATTTAGTAGTAGTTTGATGACGATGCAAAGGCCATATTTGATTAGATATTCAAAATTTATTTTGATGTTTTTATTTGATTTAAATATCATATATATTACATTTTAATATTAGATATATATATATTATATTTTAATATTAAATTGTTACAATTATTTTTATATTAAGGAATTATTATTGTAAAATAATATATATTGTTTAAAAAGCTAAAATATTATATCACTAGTACAATTACTTAATTTGTGATTGGTGAATATTGAAAAGTCCAAAGTTAAACTTTATATTTTTCTTATAATTATTTATTTCAAATTTGTATAGGTGTTTGATCCACCCCAAATTCTAAAATATAAATACCAAACACCATAAAAGCATTATATTACAAATTTAAAATTTGTTTTAAATTATTTGTGCATCATGGTTTGGTTTAGGTCTTGTGGATGCACCTAGAGGTATAGTGATAGCTAGATTGCATCTTTGAGTTATAATCCTTAACAAATATGTACATTCAAGTCATCTAACCAACCAACAGCAAAGTCAACAGTTGACTTCGCTACTTGTCTATTGAATAGCTTAAACGTAAATGTTTTTTAAGCTCACGCATAATGATGCAGAGGTTTGGACTTTTTTGTTTTTTAAATTATGGCAGAAGATTATAGTAGATAGTAATAATTTGTGAACGATTTCCAAGCAAATGACGAAGTTCACAACAATATATTTATATTATAAAGTAATGAAATAGTTTCATTTCATTTATAATTTTTTCCATAAAATTTCCGGTTTCATGTCTGGGAAGAAAGGCTATGCAAATTTAATCAACACAATGATAGAAAATGTAAAAAATAATAGTACGTAGAAAGAAACAAAGTGAACAGGCCAACTGATCAACGCGAACTGATATTTACACAAAACTATAAACAACAACACAGACAAAGAAGGCCCATGCGAACGTCCTCCCCGTTCAGAGAACCCTCACCGCCATAACCGGCATTCAAGGATTCCAGAATCCTACGAAAAACAGAGACTTCGCAGGGCAGAGTGAGTGGACCCACTAAGTCGAAACCATATTCCTTCTCCGCCTCCTCTAATAGCATCCGGAACAGAGGGTGGTTAACTGATTCCGTATTGATCACGAACCGGTCGCGGTCCGGCCCGACGTAGACCGCCAAAAACCCTTCCGGAGGCATGTCGTCCCCGTCGCTGTCGGACCAAGAACGGCACTGGCCCAGTTTAATAAGAGGCATCATACGGCACGAGGTCCTCCTGGGGACAGCCAGACGAGGCCGACGCCATGACGTCAGAATAAGGCTCAACAGTCTGTTTCTTTTCTCTTTTCCCTGCATGGGATTCGACGTCACAATCTCAGTACCGATCCAGAAAACCTAAAAGCCGGGCCGGCTCTAAACCTCGGAGGATGGCAGAGCTCAACCACTGTCATAAGCCATGTAAAAATACATCTCTGTCTGTGGCCTGCTATCGTTGCTCATAACGATTATTTGTAGAGCCTGCTGATAGCTACACAACCACAAACCCACTGCTCGCAATATCCTAACACCAGAACGAATGTAGCGTCGAATCAACTGCAGGGTATTAAAATCTGTGCCCTTAAATGGATTCGAATCAGATAATTGCTTCGCAGGTTCAGACAGTATCAGATATTAAGAAAAGCCTACCGATGGCAGCAGGCATTACTATTCACAATGATTACTGTTCGAATGCTCTACCATCTGTGAAGCCAATTTGTAGCTCTCGTTGAGAATTGAAATTCTGAGGGAAAAAACAAAAACGCACGGAGGATTCGATAGCGAGGCTTGATGGGTAATTTTGTTCCTTTCATTTTCAATAAAAGGAACTTTATGAAACCACTGGCACGTCCAAGGCTTATCCAAAACGAAGATGACATTGCTCGAATCTTTCCTATCTCGGTAGCGAGGTATATAAATATTTTAAAGTGAACATGCAGGAAGTAAGGAGATGCCTAAATCCATTGACAAATTACCATTCCCAGTTATCCCGTTTGACAATAATTCCAGCAACGTTTGGGAAACTGTTGCATGCCCATTGACCTTTCCAATAAAAGGAGGCTTATGAACTCAGTGGCCATGGCTTTGCCATAACGAAGACGACATTGCTCAGATCTTTACTGCCTCGGTAACGAGATTTATAAATAATTTTAAATTGAACGTGGAAGTAAGGAGATGCTTAAGTCCATTCACAAATTCGCTTCCCGAGGTATGGATTTCCGGTTTAACAATATATTAAAAACTATTCCTAAGACAGCATCCATTACGTTTTACGTCATAATACTCAGAACATCGAATATCCAACTAGTTCTCGCTAGAGGCGGTCAATGCTCATCCAGAATTTGCAATGATTTTTGACTATGGACAAATATTTAAGTTTCTATGTTATATAAAAATATAATAATAATTGCATCGAGAGTAGGTATGTGGTCTTACTCCAGCAATGTTCTTTAGAAAAAAATAAATAAATAAATTAGATAGTGAAGTGTTTTATAATCTAGTAATATTATAAAAAAAAGTCAATTTTAGTGAGTTTACTTTGAGATACTCAAAATATTATTATTTGCTCTATTTAGATTTAATATTTATGACAATTATTTTTTGTAAAATTTATTTAAAACTCAAAAATAATGAGTGACACTTTGCACAATAAACTATTTTTATTATTTAATGAAAGAAAAAAGCACTCGGAGAGTTCACTAAATGACGGAACACCACCATGGTATAGAGAACATATGTAAACTCAACTACGAGACAAGATGGATTGATTGAAGATTTGATTGGGATGGGAGAAGACCTCCGAAAAACTATATATATTGCTGCATTGTGATAGCATATGTGTCATAGAAAAACTTTATCGAGTGTTCTCTCTTTTCATAAGTCCATCATTGCTTATTACGAACTCTAAAAAGGAATGTCACTTAAAAATGATTGCTTGACATTCTAATGCATGATAATGATCTAACTAGATAGTGGAGTTGCTCTCTCCTATGGAAAAGACACCGTTTCTTTTATTTTATATATATAATGAATATCTCACATTTGTTGAATACTGTACAATCGAATATCATATTAATACATGGCACGGTTTGAACGTCGTAAACATAAGTCAAAAAGAAACATTATGCTAACAATGTGGAATTAATCGACAGTTGTCGTAAACATAAGTCCAAAGAAACATTATGCTAACAATGTGGAATTAATCGACAGTTGTCGTAAACATAAGTCCAAAGAAACATTATGCTAACAATGTGGAATTAATCGACAGTTGAATGCTAGTTGCATTTAATATATATATATATTATGTTTGGAATGAGTTTTTATCTTTGTTTTTATTTGAGATATGGCTTCATTCACGCAGATATTACTTTTAAATGACAATAATAACATTGTGGTGATATAAATTAATTATGTTGGTGTGTAGCTACATGACAATAAATATATATATTTTCAATGTGATCTTTGTTAAAAATAATAGTGAATATGTTATTCATAAACGTGTGTGTTTATATATATAATGTAATTATTGGATTGTGTTTTGTATACATATATTTAATATGATTATTGAGAAGGAGAAATGTTGAGGTATATATATATGAGTTAGTAACAATATTTTGTAATTATGACTATGTTTATTACTAATGAGTTTTCATTCTTATATATGTGTGAATAAAATGTTATATATGTATTTATGTGTGACTTGAGTTATAAGTGTATGATTATGTTTTTTGGAATATATATATATATATATAAACTCTTGTAAATATAGATATATGTTTAGTATTATTCTATATCATAAGAAATTATATTAATTATTAGTTATATTATCAAGAGTGAAGTGAATTTAAAAAAAAACAATTTATATTTTTAGTATTTTGGGTTTGTTACACACTAATCTTGATGAGTTTCACGCAAATTGATATAAAAATCAAATTTGATTAAAGGGGTGGATAAGTTTAATTTAAAATGGAAATAATGTTTATGTGTACGAGTTGGCTAATTTGCATGAGAAGCTTGTTTTGAATGAGTAAAATATTTATGTTTGAAAGAGAGTTATGGCCATGACACATAGGTAAATTTGGGATATTCGAGTACGTGACTTACCACTTCAGCTACCCCACACTCAATCCATTTTTTTTTCCTATTTCATATGTCTAATTAATATATAGATTTACAGGCTATAAATTATCTTGAAATAGGTTTTTTTCCTATTTCATATGTCTAATTAATATATAGATTTATAGGGTATAAATTATCTTTTTCAAAAATGTTTTAGGAAAATTATCACTTAGTGTTAGTTGTTCTAAGTAAGTTTGTGCAAGTTAATTGCATTAAATACCTAAATGATAGCCTCCTCATTTTCTAATGTTTATATTAGTTTAAGATCTTTCAAGGTTGCAATCAACTATTTAATAAGGTTATAGCATTGAAAGGTTATCATATAAACTATCTTATGGATTATTCATAGTGAATTTCTATCTAAGTTTTATAATCTTATAGTAAATAAACATACACATATATATGTGTATATATAAATAAATTATCTGGAAATAGGTTTTTTTTCCCTATTTCATATGTCTAATTAATATATAGATTTATAGGCTATAAATTATCTTTTTCAAAAATGTTTTAGGAAAATTATCACTTAGTGTTAGTTGTTCTAAGTAAGTTTGTGCAAGTTAATTGCATGAAATACCTGATAGCCTCCTCATTTTCTAATGTCTATATTAGTTTAAGATCTTTCAAGGTTGCAATCAACTATTTGATAAGGTTATAGCATTGAAAGGTTATCATATAAACTATCTTATGGATTATTCATAGTAAATTTCTATGTAAGTTTTATAATCTTATAGTAAATAAACATACGCATATATATGTGTATATATAAGCAAATTTTAAACACAATAAGTGAACAAAAAATACTATCAATCCCTTGACCTTTTTACAATCATCCATTTTAAAACTCGGACTTGCAATCAGGAAAACATTTTAAAAACATGGCCCATGCTTAACAGGGAACCAATCGTATAAGTGCACGCTAAATCTAACCATACACAAAGAAATAATAAACATAAACTTTCTGGCACCATACAACAATCGAACTCTATTGCCATTGACATTATGTGAAGTAGGGTATGATAAGACCTGAATGCATAGCTCCCCAGAACTGAAGTATCATTGCACAATAAAGAGAGTAACCACAACTATACCTATGAACCATACTATGACTAGCCAACAAATAAATAGATATGCCGAGATTCCAAGTAAAATGAACACGCCATCAAATTCATAAGCTCACTGGACATACCCATAAAAAGGACGTAGGACGTGTTTACACACAGAGATATATATACAAAGATTAAATAATTAAATAAAATATCCGCCAGTTGAATGTCTCTTAAACTTTTTTTTATTTAGTCCAAAGTAAAAATACAAGAAGATGAGAAAAAGTATTTGGTAACAATGGATAACTGTTCGAATAAACATTGCAGTTTAATAATGATTTTGGTCTCTAGCAAGGAGTTGACCAACATCGTTACAACATAGTAACCATAAGAATGTGGAGTACGCTTTGAACCCTCTAACTAAAATATGGTGCAAAGCGAAGTACCTGGTTATGGCAGTTGCCTTTACAAATCCATGACTGAGCACGCCTTTCTTTATCACACCCTACAAAAACATCGAAGTAGGATTTTATTAGTTGTGAAACCTTCGTAAAGGAATGTAATAAAACTGAAATATTACAAAAACATTGGTGGAATCCTTTATCACCTATGAGTGGGGGGTCGAGAGGCTAGCTTGACCAAGATATACCAAGTAGCACACAATAAATCTCGCACCTGTAAAGAGAATGCCATAACCTAGCTTTTGTATTTAACATGAAAGAGTCATTTTGTAAGGCATGAAGTGGAAGAAGAAGAAGGTGGAAGCGGAAGTAAGTTTTAGCAGCCCGTGAAAGTATGAGAGGCTCAAGCTCGTAAAGTGAAAAGTAAAGTTTTCAAGATCACCGCCCTTAAATTTAAGACACTCAGGTTTATAAAAGTTCTCAAAAGGCATTTATCTATTTAAAAGTGGGCGGTAGTGTTTTATTACTAAAGGGGTGAAATAATACTTTGTAAAGTATTTATTAAAAGTTTGGATTATTTTGTTGGGTCTTCCAAAGAAACATTTTTTGAAAAGTAACTTGGTCTCATGAATGAAAATATAGATATGTGCAATAAACAATAGATATCTGGAGCAGGTTTCAATATTTTCTCTATTAGAGTAGGTTATCAAGTCTAGTTCAAGAAGAGAAACAGCTCTATTTTACAAGAAGGTGATTCTGAAAAAATTAAAGATGGCCTCCACTTCTAGTGCAAGTTTGCAGACTCCAGGAAATAATTATGAATATTGGTCTCTTACCATGAAGGCTTTGTTCAGAGGACAAGATGTATGGGAAATAGTTGAAAACGGCTATGTTGAACCAACAAATTAGGAAGCATTCAATGCTGTCACACAACCTAAGAAAGATATATTGAAGAAACAGAGAAAGAAAGATGGAAAAGCTTTGTTTTACATACATCAAGCAATGCATGAAAGCATACTCCCAAGAGTAGCAGCAACAAAGACATCCAAAGAGGCATGGGATACACTACAGACTTCCTATCAAGGTTTGGATAAGGTAAAGAATGGCAAATTGTAGATTCTTAGAAGAGATTTTGAATCTCTATCAATGAAAGATACAGAATCACTTCAATCATTTTATACTCGATTTATTGGATTGATAAATCAAATTAAATCTCATGGAGAATCTATAGAGGACAGAAGGGTTGTTGAGAAAGTGCTTAGAATTATTCCCTCAAAGTTTGAGTGCTTAGCTGTAACCTTGGTAAAAAGCAAATATTTGAGTCATTTTACCATTGATGAGTTGCAAGCTTCTCTCATCAATCATGAACACATAATTAACAAATCAAACACATCACTAAAAGGTGCATTTGCAGCACAATCATCCGTCGGTCATGGAAGAGGAAGGGGGAGATCAAATTTCAGAGGTAGAGGAAGAATTTATTCAAGTTGAGGATGCGGCAACTGTCCCGCAAATGTCATTGGTAGGGGTAAAAATAAAAATTTCAAAGAGTCAAGTGGAGAAATATTTGATAAATAAAAAATTCAGTGTCATTACTGTAAGAAATTTGGGCATTATGCATATGGCTACAGGAAGAAACAACATGACCACAGAAAGTAGGGTCAAATTCAGTCAGGTAACACTAATCCTTTCAACAACACAATTTTTTTGGCATGTGCATCTCCAATTGAATGTAAAGTTGCACAAGAAATCCCATTTGATATATGGTATTTAGACTCAGGCTGCAACAATCATATGTATGGAAATTTAGATTTGTTTTCCAACTTAGATAAATGAGTTCAAACTGATGTTACACTTGAAAACAATATTCAAGTTACTTTTTTGGGCAAAGGCACTATTGATATTCTAACCAAACAGGGGGAGAAGAAAACCATGCCCGTTGTTTATTATGTTAAAGGTCTAAAACATAACTTAAAGAGCATTGGGAAACTATTACAAAAAGGCTATAGAGTCTACATGGAAAATAATCACTATGTGATCATGGACAAGTATTTAAGCAAACAACTAATAGGAAAGGTGTGAATGGAAAGCAATTGCTTGTTTCCTTTGAGGATAAGGAATGATATGAAGGGAATGACAACTCAAGTTGTTCATGAAGCAGAGAATGAAGATTCAGGAGCTGCATTCAAAGTAGAAAGCAAAGAAGCATTCAATCTTTGCGCGAAGGAAGACAAAGACAGTGGCAAAGAAATACAAGCAACATTTCAATCATAGGTTCAAGATGAATCTAGGTATCATTTCATTAGATAATTGGTAAATAAGAAAGAAATTTGTTTAGAGTTTTGTAGGTCTGAATATCGGCTAACAGACATATTTACAAAACCATTGGAAAAAGACAACTTCCATTATCTGCACTGTTGTTTAAGAGTTGTTAATTATGAAAATGACTGATATCTGCACAGTCAATTCCAGTTTGATGTAATTTTGTAATTCCAACTACTCATAATTAAGGGGGACTATTGGAAATATTAATTATGATCTGATTGCATATCTAGCTTGCACCGGCTCAGTGAATCAATCTGTCAGTCTGCAATGAGAGTCAATTTGTCAGGATATGGAATTCACGTCTTAAAGTATTTAAGTGGAGGCATAGTAGTTCAAGAGTCAAGTTTTTAGGTAGATGCCACTCATAAATTTATTACAATCTTAAATGTTACTCGGTAGCTTTCAAGTGAATCCATAACCTGGTTTTTGTATTTAACATGAAAACATTTCATTTTGTAAGGCATGAAGTAGAAGAAGAAGAAGAAGAAGAAGAAGAAGAAGAAGGAAGAAGACAAAGTAAGTTTTAGCAGCCCATGAAATTTTGAGAGCTCAAGCTCGTGAAAATCATTTTGTAAAATCATTTTGTTGAAGCTTGGGAGCACAAGCTCTATGTAAAATCCATTCGCGGATATTTTGGTTCAGTAATATATTTGCATTTACCTTGTTTTTCACCGCAAAAGTTTATTTCGCATGTCGTGCATATTTTGTGGAGTATGAATGTTTGAATGTTTTACTTGATAAAGAATTAAAAATACATGAGTTAGGTTTATTGCATGTTAAAAGTGAAAAGTAAATTTTTCAAGATCACCGCGCAAAAATTTAGGACAGTGTCTGAAAATATCATGCATGAATTTCAGAGTTATCGGGTTTATAAAAGTTCTCAAAAAGTATTTATCATTGTAAAAGTGCACGGTAAATAGTGTTTTGTTACTAAAGGCGTGAAATAATACTTTGTAAATTATTTATTAAAATTTTGTATTATTGTGCGCGGAGTCTTCCAAAGAAAAATTATTTCGCGAACAATAACCTCGTCGCGTGAATGAAAATATATGCGCAGTAAATAGTAGATCTACGCAGTAACTCCTAGTAAGTTGCAAGCAATAAGAACTGCACAATGAAATCTCCATCTACACAATTTTCCCTTGATATTCTAAGTTCGTATTACCAATCAAAGATGAAAAGTATAACCAATGAATTGTAGCATAGGTCCAGAAAAATTGAAAGGATAAGTTGGGGTAACCTTGACAGTTCATTAAAATGAGAAATGCAGTCAATATAACTAGCATAATGCGAAAATAAAAACCTACAACAGTAAATCGAAAAGGAATCATACAAATGAAACATAAAGAAGTAAATAAATCCCCAAATAACTCATCATAGTTTTAGTCTTGAAGGATACCAATTTTTCCTTACCTTCGAAGTCGAGCATATGGGGCATCAACCCCCTAGAACCTTAAGTTGGTCGGTAGAACCATGGAAGTGACGAGACATTTCTCCCATCTATAATGATCGAGCTAAGTGGAAAAATTATGTGAGGAACCCTACTGTAACAAAGCTTCAAGCAAGGGGAGGAACCAGTTTCATAGCGATAGGGAAACCCCAAAAATGGATACTAGAAATCCCATCAAGGGTAAGACAATTGAAATTATCACCAATGTGAGAAGTTAATTTGAAGTATTATTCGAGCATCATATAGTATCATTAAACCCCCCAATAGCTAGCCAAATCTTAGAGCATATGCAAGGGCTATAACCTATAATGTATGACACAGAGTTGACACTAAATCCACTAGTGATATATTTGGACAATCAAAACAACCATATAGAATTCCACATCAAAGACAATTGTTGTACAAAGACAAAGTGGAGGAAGTTACATCCCCATACCGAGTACAGATTACCGGAGTACACTCTGTTTGAATTACTACGTCATTCAATGTGTAGATGCACCATTAATCAAGGATACATTGATGGCCTCAGTGGGATTACACCATTTAATTATTCACTAATATGATACATTAAGATCTATGTAACACCTGGTTTTCAAACCATCCTGGAGTTCAAACTTGGGTTGTTCATGATAAATACCGATGAAGATTTGCCCCCATGCAACATTAATATGGAAGCTAGGAATCGGATAGGGAAATGTTTTTAATATGCTCCACTATATATTAAAAGCATAAACTAAGATTATAAACAATGGTGATTCTGAAGACCATTATCTAGGACTATGGCGGTAATTATACATTGTCGGGGAATACAATATTATTATGTCTATGTGACATCTTGCAATCATTTTTCACATATTAGTTCATCTTCTTAAACTCATTTTTTTAATTTGCAATGTTAAAAAGTTTGATGTTGAATTTTTATATTAATTTATAGTTTTATTATTTAAAATATTATTGGTTGAAATTGAGTGATGTCACCCTCAAAATTTGGAGTGGGAATTTCATGTGACATCTATCCACCCTTGAATTTTGAAGTGGGAATTTCATGTGACATCTGTCCATAAATGGCATGATTATTGCATTGAATGTTATTAGCGTCCTTAGCTAAGGGTCTACTCAATTCATCCTATTGTCGGAGGTCAAATAACGTTTAAGGGTCTACTCAGGTTGATGTGCAGTAGGTCCCAGATTTCCAAACGCAATGTTTATTTAAAAACGTTGGCATAAGCCTCAGCTTCGATTCAAGCTCATCCTTCTTCTCAATGCCACATTGTTTGCATTGCATGAACACGGATTTGAATTTAGAGAATAATTGATGTATGGTTTCAAAACTATTGGGTTGAATAGAAATTAACTCATTCTCTAGAATATGGCACCTCAACTCATCTTGCTTTCCGAACAGGGTCTCAAGCTTAAACCAAACCTCTGTTGGAGTCTTCAATCCATCAGGGTGGAAGAGAAAATCTCTGAAAATATGAATACACATGAAACCAAATGCTTCATCTAATCTGTTTAGATACTTGGCCTTCTCAAAAGCTTCTTAAGGTTCAACCTCCTTTCCCATTGTTACCCTGTACAGACTCTTGTTGCGCAACACCGTATGCACATCATCCCTCCAATCAATATAATTCAAGGGTATCAAGATCCTTGGAGACAAAGGAACATTCGAATTCTCCATTGAAACTGTTGGAGTGAATACAAACTGAAAGTTGCTACTACTGCTGCACTGAAAAAACTTCAATTTGTTAGGTGCTAAAAATGCCCCTTTTTGCTTACTCCTATTCAGCCTTTTTTCCCTGCATTTTCCTTTCATTACAACTATCAAGTCATTATATTTCCCAAGAATAGATATGAATTCAAACAGGTATAATTCATTATTGCTTTGTTACATTAATGCTTAGAAATGCTTGTAATTATGGATTGTATTCCTCATTATGCTGACTTGTGATGAATTTATGAGAAGTGAAGACCTAAGGGAATCCAGGAATATTGGCTTGCTCATACACATGGGCGCTAAAGCACTTGACAACAGTTGCACATCTCCAGGGCTCAACTTGGATAGTTGTTGAAAAAAATCAGTATATCCCTCCACGCGGCCAGTTGACACTCGTTCAACGTTGGATCAATTCAAGTTGTAAAGGCGTAATTTATTATGGAACAGAATTCACTCTAATGTAACAATCATTGCAATTGTTTCTATTTTATGCATTGTATATTTGGTAGCCGGAAGATCAGAGATATTCATTGCTTCCTGAATTAAGGAACCTGAACTATCTTGTCTCAATATATATGGGAAAACGAGATCATACAGAAGGTTAGGCTTATTTTTAAAGAGAATTGTAACAAGAGTGGGGAGTCTTTGTAATTGAACTTATCCATCAATGAAAGAGGCAATTTTTTCCTGATTCATTATCTGCTGAGTTGATTTGGTAGTCTTCAGAGGCATCTCTGTTGGAAGGCTAGTGCCCACCTTCTTACAGAGTTGTCGAATTAGTTAGTTGTTTAATTATTTTATCTTGTTTGTGTGGATTTTCTACTTAGATTTCATTGTTGAAAGAGTTAATTACTAAGTGTAGGATTTCTTAATCTTTCTTTGCTGAAACAGTGTGAGTAATTAGAATAGGAATTCCATTTCTTGCTTTTCTTTGATTTGTTGAAACAGTCGACTGAGTAATGTGTGGTTTCTTATTACAAGTGTGTTATTTAATATAGGTTGATACAACTATGCTCTGTCTCTGCATATTGCCGAGTACCTTTTTTTCTTTATGAATTATGGACTTGGTAGATAGCAGATAATTTCCAAAATAAAAGAAGACTGATTTCCTTCAAATTTAATTATTGCAATCATAGATTGAATCTTATTTAAGAGTTCATTTAGGATTTAACTTCTTGCAAAATAAAATTTATTAATTCACTCTTGAATTAATTGATTCCATAACTGATACTGTAGAAGGATTGTAAATTCCCTTGATTTTAATAGTCAATTAATAATTGAATTTGGATCAATGAGCAGAGTATGGTTGTATAAATTAGGTAGGTTGGGTAATTTTCTAATTCATCAATTACAAGAAATGTTTATTCATATATTTTGCTTGGTTACCTTTGCAATAATCAGACTTCCCTGAGTTGATAATTTATATTGATCACTCTGTTTGTTAACTTCAATTTAATAGGAAATTATAGTGACCAACATCTTGGCGTCATTGACGGGGAAGGTAATTGGTAGACATAGATTGTAGCTGATTAAGATTGTTTTTCATTAGCTATCTTGGTTTTGGGTTTACAGGGACGATAAGTCGCAATGAAGAGTTGCACATCCTTCAACAAAATGAAGGGGTTCCTTCCTCGAGATCGAGCTATGATTATTTGAGCTTGCGTGAATATAGGAAGAAAAGAACTGGAAACCACCAAAAGCAGTAACTTTGTAGGTGGAAGAGGTTGTGGCAGTAACCAAGGCTTGGGAAGGCAAACATTTATTGATGAATTAATTTCCAAACCTAATTCCTCAATCAGATTACTGTGAACATCTTCATGAAAAGGAAGCTATATTCTCCCTAAGCTTGAATCATCAGTATCAACCATGGAGAAGGTAACGTAGATTTCCAGTCCTACCTCCGAGAAGCATCCTCCATAAGATAAGGGAAGTGTTGTGGGTACAAGAAACGCAGAGGAATTTTATCGGATTAACAGAAAGGAAGTCACTAAGGAAGAGTGGTTGGAACATCGATGAAAATTTGAGGAAGAAAGAAGAAGAAATGAGCAAGAAGATAAGGAAGAAAAGAATAACGAAGGTAATGGAGAACATGGAGAGCATCCTAATGATCATAAGAAATAAATGGGGGACAATGGAAATAATTTGCATGGAGAAATAGTTGCTACGCTTGAATTCCCCATTCGACAGACACTTGGGGTGGCTCCTATGAAGAACATTTCACCCTCGATATTGCCTAATTTTCACGGTAACTCCACTGAGGACCCAGGTGAATTACTTTTTTAGTTTGATATTCTTTATTGAAGTTATGATTACACCTCTAGTGAACAAAATTTGAAACTATTTCTTGCCATATTAAAGGAAAATTCCCTACGTTGGTTTATGAGTTTGGGTGGTGAGACTGTTACAGCTTGGGACCAAATGAAACAAGCCTTCCTTTCTAAATATCAAGATTATTGCAGAACCAAGGATAGAAGGGAAGAAATATTCAAAATGGTTTAGAAAGAGGATGAGATTTTGGAATATGTTTTGGAGACTCTTGTATAATTTGCAACGATCTGGCCATGCGGACATTGGAAGAGATGTCCTTAAAATAATATTATTGCAAGGAATGAGAGACAACTGTCTGGACATGCTCAATCTATTAGGGAAAGGGGATATCTCCATAGATCCTTTCGACCAAAGTTCATATCTGTGTCAAAGATACTATAGGGGATCTTCTAGGACCAACACAAGGGACCAGGATGTCCTTACGAGGGCACAAAAGTTAGCTAGTGGTGGACCTACACGAGCATAAATAGGAAATCTTCTTGAAAAATTCAAAAATGATATGATGAGTTCTATTTCCTCACAATTGGATGTTCTGAAAGCAAAACAGAGGCAAGCAGAGGAAGATCTAGCACTAGGCATATTTTGTGCTAAATGTATAAAGAGGCACCCATTAAGGGAATTTCCACTTGACAAGGTAGAGGTGTTTGGTCTATGTGATTTTGATCACAACAATAAGGAGTGCCCCTCTTTTCCAAAAGATAAGCTAGTTTTCCAAGCATCTAATGGGGACGTGGAGCAAGATTACTTTATCTCACAAAAGAAGCCTTTGAAACCTCGTGCTCCAGGTATGAATCTAGATCCCACATATTTTAATTCCTGGAATAATATGAATAATCAATTTCCTCCACAATACTCTTATCCTAATAACCAGTGGAAACAAGAAACTCAACCTCCAATGCAATATCCTACTCCTTGGATGTCATGGGAACCTTAGTCAAATCAACAAACTCATTGGTCTCCTGGGTGGAGAAATCCTTACCCAGGGAATCAATTGTCTCATAACCAATTTCCTGACCGACTATATCAGCAACCACAACTGCAACTACCTCCTAATGCAACACCAATTAACACACCACTATGACCTCAACTACTTGCTCAACCCAATCCTAACCCCAATAATAAGGCAATGCAACAATCTGAAACAACAAACATGCCAGCTTATTCTATCACCCCTATCCCATGTAATGAACTAGATTTACGATCTGGGGGGGTGATAGAACCTATTTTCATTGAGGATGTTCCATCCCCTGTGAATGAAGAAAGAACAAATAAACAAGTGAAAAGCTCGATCGGTGCAACAATTCCCATTGTTGAGAATGTTGAAACACTTGCTTCAAAACATCGATTGAAACATATGATGAAGAGATCCCTGCAAGAATTCCAAGAAGTTCTCCGTATCCTGAGCGATTAAATCTACAGAAAGTACCAGAGCAACCATATTTTAACCTTCTGGGGGAATTGAAGAACCTTTACGTTAAGAATATATTGTTGCAATCCCTAAATGATGTACCCATTTATGCCAAAACTGTTAAATATCTGTGTGTAAAGAAACCAAGAAGAAAACCTACAGATCCTCTAACAGTTCATGTAGTGGGAAAGTTGTCTGAATTAATGATGGGGGAGGTCCCTGTGGCTAAATATGATGACCCTCGAAATCCCATTGTTACAGTATGTATATTGGATACACTAAGATTCATAATGTTTTAATTGATTTAGGGGCAAAAATAAATGTGATGACCATTGAAACCATAAAGAGGTTGGGGCTCACCAATCTTAGACCAACCCCCAGAGTGCTAGAACTGGCTAAAAGATCCACAATTAGACCCGAGGGAATTTTGAACGATTTAGTGGTTTCAGTCGATTCGTGGGAATACCTTGTAGACTTCCTCATATTACAACCTAAATCTCAATTGGGGGGACATCCACTCATTTTAGGAAGACCCTAGTTGGCTACAACAGATGTGTATATAAGCTATGGATCATGATCGATGACAATCTCTGATGGACCTGATACTAAAAAATTGACCCTTTATCCTCTAGCAAAACCCAGTTTGGATGCTAAAACTCCATTATGGGTAGATATAGAAGAAGAAGAGAGCATGAAGCCTCTTCTTACTATAGGAAGGGTCTTGACTTTCAAAAAGGAAACTGAATATGACACCATCAACAGTTTCAATAGCGAACCGATGTCAGTCTCGATATAGGCATATCAAATTTTGGATAATGCCGTGGGTGAATGTTAACAAAAAGAAATTGTTAAGGAAGAACTTTCTAAAAGTGTTGAAGTTGTTCCCTTGATTGAGAATTCAAAGAGTATCCCAATAGAAATCAAGCCTGGAAAAACTTTAATTGTTAACCCCAATCTCATGCCTGAAGAATCAGAAAGTCTAATTACACTACTGAAACATCATAAGGAAGCCTTTGCATGGGAGTACATTGACATGAGAGGTATTCCCTCTGAATTATGTACTCACCACATTTACATTAAGAATGATTGTCATCCCATATGTCAGCCCCAACGCAAGATGAACCCAAGTTGAAGAGACAATGTGAAGAAGAGATTCAAAAACTTTTAAATGCAAGATTTATTTACCCTATTTCAGATAGTGAATGGGTTTCTCCATTAGTGATTGTACCTAAGAAAAATGGAAAATGGACGGTCTATGTGGATTATTAAGAATTGAACAAATCTACACAAAAATACCATTTCCCTTTCCATTTATTGATCAAGTTCTGGATACCCTATCTGGTAAAAAATTCTTCTCCTTTCTAGACGAATTTAGTGGGTATAATCAGATCCAAATTGCCCCTGAAGACCAAGATAAGACTACCTTCACATGTACTTGGGGCACTTTCACATATAGGGTACTTCCTTTTGGACTATGTAATGCACCAGCTACATTTCAAAGGGTTGTAATTGGAATTTTCTCTAAAAGGGTTAATGACTGTATGGAAATTTTTATGGATGACTTCACTCCTTATGGTAATAGTTTTGATGAGGCTTTGCATAACTTGGAAAGGGTCTTAAAACATTGTGATCATACTCACCTATCTCTCAGTACTGAGAAATTTCATATGATGATGAGTGAAGGTGTAGTCCTTGGGCACTTCATATCTGCTGCAGCAATACAAGTTGATCATGCTAAAATAAAGGTAATTGTGAACATCCCTATTCCTGGTACACAGAAGAAGGTATGCAGTTTTCTTGGACATGCTGGTTATTATAGATGTTTCATTGAAACATTTTATAAACTAGCATCTCCTCTCTTTACTCTACTAATGAAGGATGCACAATTTAATTGGACAGATGCATGCCAAACAACGTTCACAGAATTGAAGAAAAGATTATCCATGGCACCCATTTTGCGTGGACCTAATTGGGCCTTACCTTTCCATATTTCTGTTGATGCTTCTAATACAGCTATTGGAGCTGTGCTGGGACAACAAGAGGGTTATAGCCCTTATGTTATTTATTATATCAACAAAAATTTGGCCCCTGCTAAACTCAATTACACAGTAACGAAGAAGGAATTCCTTGCGGCCATTTATGCCGTCAATAAGTTTAGGCACTATATCACCGAGTACTCTACTTTTGTGCATATCAATCACTCAGCTATTAAATATTTGATGAATAAACCTGTTACTAATGCTTGAGTGACTAGGTGGTTACTGTTACTGCAAGAATTTGATATTACAATTATTGATAAACCAGGAAAAGAAAATGGTGTTGCTGATTTTCTTTCTCAACTAACCAATAATGATGATAATTCACCCATCGAGGATTTCTTTCTTGATGAACATTTGTTTGCAGTTGAAACGCACTCACCTTGGTATGCATATATTGATAATTATCTTGTTGCAGGGAAGCTTCCAGCTCATTTATTAAAAAGGGAAAGAAGAAGGATTGTCCATCAGAGTGCTCAGTATTGTTGGATATAAGGATATCTCTTTTACACTGGGCAAGATTTGGAGATTAGATGATGTGTGAGTGCTGTAGGTACAACAAATCCCATGTTTTAATAAAACATGGGAGCCCCAAATTTTTATATTCAAAGGTAATGATTAAATTCCATATTCATTTTGGGGTTTTCATCAGGCTTTCATTGCTTTGCTTTCATTTGATCAAGTTAGTAATTTTCCCTTTGGAAAATTTCCTTGATTTTGTGTGTTTTTGGGAGTTGCGGAAAGCTTTCATTTCCCCAAAAGTCAAGTCTTTCCATAACCCAAAATCCACAACCTACAATGCGGATTGTGGAAGCTTGGTTTTTAGTTTCGAAACTCTTTCGTTCCTCAACCGGCAACCTGCAATGTGGATTGCGGATGAGGAAACATTTTTAATAATTATGGTGGTTTGCACCTGCAACCTGCAACCTGCAATTGCGGATTGCGGGAAGACCTTTAATTTTGGTTTTGCACTTTGCATTTCCACAACTTGCAACCCACAATTGCGGATTGCGAAATGTGGAAAGAATTTCAATAAAGAGTTCCCATTATGCATTTCCGCAACCCACAATTGCGGATTGTGGATTGCGGAAATGTCATTCTTGTTATATTGTGTGGTTTGTATTTCCGCAACCTGCATCCCGCAATTGCAGATTGCAGAAAGAATCCATAAAATTGCAAAATAAACACCCACAATTCCTTTTCCACATCTCACTCAATGAGATCTCAGCCGTCCATTTGTCTTGATATTACAGCTTAGATTTTACCTGGTGAAATTAATAAATATGTCAATTTTTCATGTTTTCTTTATCATTTTTCTAAATTTGAAATTTACTTGCTTCTTGGATTTTACTGTGAGTTTTTACCAACGGTCATTTTTTCTGTTTGCAGTTTGCACAGGTTGGTTTCGTGTCACTATCTTATTCAATTGCTTATGATTTTGGTTAGTTTGAATTGTTGTTAATTTGTGTTTATTCGTTTATCAAAATTTACTGGTTTTTCAAACATGTCTCGCACCATTCGCTCCAAAACTGCACAAAAAGGTGCTTTGTATAAGGACCCAAACTTCGGCATCTTTGCCGATACTAGTGACAAGGTTTCAGAAACTTACCATCTCAATTGGTCCAAGATTTACTCTATTTTTGATAATGATGACCTATCTGGTATTCAAGACAACTGGCTCACCTATGAAAGAATTAGGGATTCCCAACTCCATGATATAGCAGCCAGACCTGCCATACTTCCCTATACTAACGAGGTCAAATGGATTATCAACCATGCTAACCCTAATGACAGGTCTTTTAATGATAGCGCAGGATCTCAATTGACTACATTTCACCCTAAGGTTTTTATAAAAGAATACGCCCTAAAACCAGTTGTTCAACCCCTCGCTCCTGCATTCCTAAATTTGATAGCAGTTAGATATAATTTCAATGAAATGTTGAAGTCTTGGATGCACAAACCGACCTTTTTCATGCCTAGGGCTGATAATTCATATCATGTTTCATGGTTTAAAGAACCCTACTCCTTGTTGGTAGCTATGCGTCGCAGGCTTTATGGTCTTGCAAATTGCTCAGTGTTTAAGGCTGACTGGGAACCTGTGGCCCATCATATCTTAACAACCGGGTAGCCATTTCCCTGGGCTTCAATTTTTTTCAGTCGGATTGAAGACAACCATTGAAAAGTACCAAAAATCACCAGCTTTGAGGAAGCCACACTTCTTTTACTCATCCTATGTGATCGATGTCTTTTGTAGAGAATTCCAATATCCCAACATGGGATGGAATTGGACTCTATCAGCCCCTCCTATTCATATTTAATGTTCAGCACTCTGGGAAAATAATTATGTGCCCTTGTTATATGACATTTATGACCACTTCTTTGGAGCTATCTACTTCCAGATATTCAGAGAAGAAGCACCTTCTTTCTCAGGAGATGCCAAAAATTTTATTACTATAATTGGTGATTGGTATGTGGGAGAGTCTTTCTCATATGTCAGAGTGCGGGGAAGCAACACTGTTCACCTACTTCCCAGAATAGTTCCAGATAGTGTCACGCCCCCTTCCATCAATCCAATGCAAGGAAGAGAACACGACTATAACATGGGGTGTCTAATTCTTCCCCAAAGCCATAATGGTAAAAATTTTCCATTTAAATAAAATGCACAATTAAATTACACGGTAGAAATAAAATACATAATTGCATACACACACAATAGACATACATCAGCATATTTACCTCAAGCCATTTATGAATCAATAGACAGAGAATCCACCCCATTCTCATGCTATGCATAAGCTTCATATCAATTCAATTAATCATGAAGATTTGTCATTCAGAATTAACACATTGTAAAACACATAACGCTTATAAATTAAACCATAGAGAACACTTATCTTGAAGATGAGGCTGTCCAAACAACTGGCTATGTGAGAGCAATGTTCCACCCAACCATAGATCTCTGTCCAATTTGTATTCTTTCAGCTGAGAGATCACCCTCGAGCTGGGTTGTGTATCCACTAAGGAGTAACTAGTTGGGCTCACACACAGGCATAGTTTCACTTAATAGCTATGCTAAGCCAAATCACAATTGGGTTTATCAAGCATACAAGAAGATAGAGGAGGGTAATGCTAAGTCAGTGAGCTCAACCACATAGCTACAGGCATCTCAAATGAATTCAACAATCAAGGCACCCACATTACCTACCACACCCAACACAAAGAAGGTGCCCTTCTCTGTAGCACAGTCCCTCAGGCGTCCCTCCCCTCCAGTGCACTTTAGGATGGGTATAGAAAGGTCCAGCTGTTAATTCTTGAGATTTTAGCCTTCACTGGGTTTATTAAACACACCCAACCTCTACTTAGTCATCCACAATTCGATTTCTCACAATTCTGTTCATCAAATAACTCAATCCCGTCACTAGTTTTTTGGGCTATAAAAACTGGGTTTTCCAATGGGTTTTGGGGTATCCAATACTCTCAAATTTGCCCCAAGTTTCATATATATGGATACCCCATTGGATTTCATTGTCAAATACTAAATCTGGGCATTTTTGGCTCTTCAAAACGTGGGTTCTTTCAAAGTTGCGATTTCTGGTTTTTGCTCACTGTTGGAATTCGTTTTTGGATGGAAAATGATGTTGGTTCCTTTCACAAGGGAATGGGGATGAGGAAGAAGCAACACTCATGAGGTAGAGTGACTTGTGGTACAAGAAAACAGATCCCATACCTGCCAATACGAATTTCTAGGCTGCCCATGCTCCATTGAAGCCATGGACTGAAATCTTCAACTGCTTCCTTACAACAGAAATAAATGTCATCAAGGAAAGCCAAATGGGTTCTCACAATGACATTTGGAAGCATATGGTTCATCCCCACAACCCCCTCACCACTCCCTAGTGGATACACATGGCCCCTTCTCATTCATTGCTCCCATAGCCAATTTTGGTATTTTATTGAAATATTAACATTTACATCAATTTACAATATTCCATGGATTAATAGCACATGGGTATCGAAATATCAAATACTTGCTTGTTTTAAATAAAATACGAACATACACTAGAAGGGCCTTGGCCTTGATCTCCTCGCTAGGGAAATAGACAATGCATTTATACAATATTTACATTAAAAGCCAATATTTCCTAAGGGTCAAAATTGGGGTATTACATTCCCCTCCCCCTTAGAACAACACCGTCCTCAGTGTTCTCAAAACTGAACAAAAATGGGAATGCCTCTCTCATGGCATCTTCCAGCTCCCATGTAGGCTCATCAGGACTAAGGTGCTCCCATTGGACCTTTACCTGCCCGATGGCTCTGTTCCGGAGCAAAGTGACCTTCTTGTCGAGGATCCGCATAGGCTCTACTTGGAACTCTCCCTCAGGTTCCACCTGTATCACATTCCAATCAATCATATGATTAGGATCATGTACATACTTCTTAAGCAAAGATACATGGAAAATATTATGAACTCTTATGTTAGCAGGCAATGCAAGTCTATATGCAACTGGCCCTATCCTATCTAGGACTTCAAATAGCCCACAATATCTTGGTGACAACTTGGCACAGCTCCCCAACTTGAGGGAACTCTTCCTTGGTTTCATTCTCAAATAAACACAATCCCCAATCTAAAATTCCTTATGCACTCTTTTCAAGTCTACATAACTCTTCTACCTGTCCTCAGCTGCCTTTAAATTTTGCCTGATCTTAACAATTTCCTGTTCCATTTCCTTGATCATCTCTAGTTCAAGTGCTACATTGTTCACCAGGCTATCCCAATTCACTGGAGTCATTCATCCCTTGCCATACAATGCTTCAAATGGACTCATTCCCAAGGATGCATGATGTCCATTATTGTATGCAAATTCTACCAAGTGTAGGAAATCTTTCCACTTGGATGGTTTATCCATCCCATACATTCTCAGCATGTCTTCAAGAACCTGATCCACCCTCTTAGTTTGGCCATCTATTTGAGGATGATATGTTGTATTGAAATTCAATTTAGTTCCCAATTCCTAAAATAATCCCTTCCAAATATTAGAAATGAACATTGTATCACGATCATAAATTATTGCCTTGGGCAATCCATGCAATCCGAATATCTCTCTCATGAAAATATTTGCAATGTCATTAGCCTTGTGAGTGGACTCAACTAGAATAAAGTGAGCTAGCTTTGATAGCTTGTCCACCACAACAGTGATTGAATCATGCTTCTTGACTGTCATGGGCAGACCTGTTATAAAATCCATAGAGATCACTTCCCACTTCCATTCCGGAATGGGTAAGGGCTACAACAATCTTGCTGGATGTTGGTGTTCTGCCTTGACTTGTTGGCACTTTTGACATCTAGCAATGTACTCAACTATATCCTTCTGCATACCATGCCAAAAGTATTGTTTTCTTGCTGCTGTTATAGTCTTCTGATATCCTGGGTTTCCAGAGTATGTCATTTGATGAATTTCATCCATCACTAGATTCTTCAAATTTGCACTATTTGGAATATACAGTCTATCCTTGTAGATGAGGATATTGTCTTCACCAAGCTGATATCCTGCACATTTTTCATTCATGTTACCCTGCTACAATTTTTCTTTAATTTGAAGGCAAGTTTCCTCATTGTTTTGGGCTTCAATAACTCTTGTCTTCAAATCTGACTTGCACACACTTAATGCTGCAACATGAAATTTTCTGCTAAGAGCATCTGCAACCTTATTCTCTTTCCCTTTTACATGCTTAATTTAAAAATCGAATTCATAAAGAAATTCCATCCACCTAGTTTGCCTAGCATTCAAGTTTGGTTGATCAAACAAATACTTCAAACTCATGTGGTTTGTTCTAAGCTCAAATCTTCTTCCCATCAAATAGCGTCTCCACATTTTAAGAGCATGTACTATGGCTACTAATTCTAAATCATGTGTGGCATAATTCTTCTCATGTTCTTTTAAATTTCTTGACTCATAGCAAATCACAACTCCTTCTTGCATGAGCACTCCACCTAGCCCTTCAATGCAAGCATCTGTGCACACCACGAAATTTTTCTTTGGATCTGTTATCTTTAAAACAGGAACACTGGTAAGTAGTTCCTTCAACTGCTGAAATCTTTTCCCACACTTTTCAAACCATGTGAACATGATATTCTTCTTCTGTAATGAAGTGAATGGGTGAGCTATCTTAGAGAAGCCTTTAATAAACCTTCTGTAGTAACCAGCAAGACCCATAAAAGATCTAACATCTGAAACATTCTTTGGAGTAGACCAATCCATGATGGCATTAATCTTTTATGGATCTACTGCAATTCCTTCTTCAGAAATGATATGACCCAAGTATTGCACCTTCTTTTGTTAAAACTCACACTTGCTTAACTTGGAATACAATTGATGTTCTCTAAGGACTTGCAACACCATTCTTAGATGTTCCTCGGGTTCTTCTTCATTCCTTGAATAGACAAGAATGCCATCCAAGAACACAATCACAAACTTATCCAAATATTTGTTGAAGATAGTATTCATGAGACACATTAATGTAGCAGGTGCATTGGTAAGACCAAATGTGGGCCAAATGGCACCACAATGAACTCATAATGACCATATCTAGTTCTGAAAGCTGTCTTGTGAATGTCTTCTTCCTTAATCCTTACTTGATGGTACCCTGACCTCAAGTCAATCTTTTAAAACACTTTAGCTTCCTTCATTTGATTAAACAAGTCATCATTTCTTGGCAATGGATACTTGTTCTTGATTGTCACTTTATTGAGCTGCGTATAATCAATACACAGCCTCAAAGTTCCATCTTTCTTCTTAACAAATAGAACCGATGCTCTCCAAGGAGACACACTAGGCCTGATATACCTTTTGTCCATTAATTCTTGCAGCTGCATCTTCAACTCTACCAACTCCGGTGTACTCATTCTATAAGGAGATTTGGAATTTGGTGCTACCCCTGGAACAAGATCAATGGTAAAATCAATATCTCTCTTTGGTGGTAGTCCCAACACTTCATCCGGAAATACATCTTGGAACTCTTGCAATAATGAGAAATCTTCTATCTTTGGACCCTTGTCCTCGGACAAATCTGACATATGAACTGCATATAATTGACAACCCTTCTTATAAAACTTTTTCAACTATAGGGCTGAAATTTGTCTTACTGAAACTTGCTTGGGAATTCCTCTTACCAATCTTGGTCTTCCCTCTTCATCAATACATTCAAGTGCTTTCTCATAATAGTCGAATTTGGCTCTATGTTTTCCCAACCAATCCATGCCAATCAAGGAATCATAAGATCCTAAAGGTAGAACATTTAAATCTGCATGTGTGTGGAGTCCATTCAATTCTATGAGACACTCCACCACTACTTCACTTACTTTCCTCTTGGTCCCTGTGGCTAATTGAACTATCCAAGATTTATTATGCTTCACTTTTCTAAGAGAACAACCTTCAACCACTTTTGGAGAAACATAACTATGAGTAGATCCTAGATCAATCAAAATAGAAATAGACTGAATAGTAATCTTACCTTCCACTTCCACCACAGATGCTTGATGGTCTCCTTGATGATGGTCCAATGCTGCATAAATTCGAGGTGCTTCCCTTGCCATGTCCTCCACTGTAGCTGCTCCCTTTAATTTGTGCAACCTTCGGGGATTAGGACAGTCCTTCAACATGTGGTTTTCTCCACATCCCCAACATTGAAGTGGTCCATTTGATGCTTTATCTACTGCTACTGCTAGTTTGAATTCACTCCTTGGTTGCCGCCCCTATGGAAAGGTTCTAGGCTGACCTTTGAATGGTGGCTTGAAGCCAGTGTGCTTTTGATCAAACCTCCCTCTTAGCTTCCCTTTCCATGATGGGTTAGCCTTTGTTTTTCCTTTATTTTGCTCATAGCAATGCATTTCCATTCTAATGGCTTCATTAAGACTTGATGGATTAACAAATTCAATCCTATATCTGAAACTTTGAGGTAGACTCCCAAGAAAGCATTGGATTTTTACTCTCTCATCTTTGATATAGTCAACATACATCAATAATTCCAAAAATTTGTGGACATGCTCTTCCATAGATTTTTGTCCCAACCTGAGTTCATTGAACTCTTTTCTCTTACTATCATAATACCTACGAGAAAGTTATTTCTCCTTGAAGTACTTCTTGAATCTCTCCCAACTGATCTTCCTCTCACTAATTCCTTTCACTTGTAAGAGATTGTCCCACCAAATTGAAGCTCTGCCATTTAGATTGTAAATGACAATTCTGTCTTTTTCATTTCCTGAGTAGTCTTGAATTCTGAAATATTTCTTCATTCCAAGAATCCATGCCTCTTTCTCTTGACTAGTCTAACCATCCCCATCAAATGTGGGAGGCCTTTCCTTCCGAAATTCTCCCTGTGGGATGCCTTTGAACTTCTTTCTTCCATCAAATCTCTTAGGTGCATGCCTTGGACTTCTTTGAGAACCTCTATATTCGCATGATTTGCTAGAATAAGATCTAGAGGAAGGTGTTCTATGCTTCTTTCTCATAGAACTCTTCCTTGGGCTTGGAGTCCTCTTCTTTGAACAACCTCTAGAGCAACTCTCTGCATCTTTTCCTTCTTCACCTACATTGCTTGGGTTGGAACCAACGTTTATCCTCTGCTGCATATCAGTGAGACTTTGAAAGATAGCAGCATTGAGTTGGTGTTGTTCTTCTTGAGCCTTTATCAATCTTTCATTGAAGCTCACCATAGTTTCAACCAAGTTCTAAGGAGTCACCTGCTCCCTTCTCCCATTGGATTCAGTCTCAGCATTCTCTTCATGCACATTTTCTCCTAGGAAGTCTTTTTCATGCTCATAAGGATCTTGAGCATCATTTATGGTCACCATTTTTCCTGTATGCTACCTCTGCTACAATTATTAATTTTATGAGCTGCAAGCACTGTGCATTATGAAAATATTTGTTAGACATCCTAAGAATGCATCTAGAAATATACAACAATCAATATTTAACACAATCAAACTCATGGAATAATTCACATAGCTGTTATGCATTCATTTCTTTTGCCCATTCATGCAATTCTGGAAATTGTCCATATTGTCAACAATTTGACAAAACAGTCACTGACACTTTTCTACTTTAATTATCTATGATGTCTGATGTTCCCATTCAAATTCTGCCTATGCACCATTGTTCCCTGCTAGATGAGCTTCCCAATGCCTATACACTTGCTCCATTTTGACATTGGGTGTGGGAACTACATCACTTCAAAAATGACAACTTTTACCAATAATTCTGCACATTTTTACATAGTTGTATTTTGGTCCGGAATACCAACTTCAGCCAGCTATGGAAGAAAATCTATGAGGAATCACAAAAACTTTTCTACTAGGAAAAGTTAGTTTATATAACAAGGAACGTTCATCAACTTGCGGATCTCTGTTCTGATACACCATTCATCTTCTATAAAATTATGGGTTTGACTACTTTCCACTTTTCACATTTTTCCAAAATTCTAAATTTTGGACCAAAAATGGCTATTTCTCAAACGATGCATTTCTAGGAAATATTTGTCTAACTGAATATGTCTGGTTTATTGAGAATATGAAATGTTGAGTTTAGTAATTTTCTTGATTCCGAATTATAGGGTCACTTTCAACCACTGCAAGCTTTTCAAAATCTCAAAAACGTGTCCCGGAATAGTGCTTTTTGGCCTTCTTGCACACCCCGACTCCACCTCCTTTGGATTTTGGCTCAAAAACTCCAAACTTAGCACCATGCTTGCTCCATGACCGTCCCATATCAGTTTCGGCTCAATCCGATCTTCTGTCACGTGTCGGGACACCAATTTATAAAAGCCAATAATTCCAATTTTATGCCAAATTGGAGCATAATGGGCTCGGGATCTTCACTGGTTTATTCATGGCCTCTGTCAATGGCCTCAGAATGCCCCTGAACTCATCAAATTCCGACTTCGCAAGTTCCTGTAATCTAAAAATTAATTTTCGGGCTCTATACTTTTTTTTTTTTTACTACTCGAATCACCCAACCCGCAACCCGAAACACGAAATGCAGGATCGGGAAGCCAAGTCCCGGTCCCAGAAATGTGACCATCCTGCAACTTGCAACCCACAACCCAAAACCTGAAATGCAGGATCGGGAAGTCAAGTCGCGGTCCTGGAAATGTGATCATCCTGCAACCTGCAACCTGCAACTTGAAACCTGAAACCCGAAATGCGGGATCGAGAAGCCAATGCGTGGTCTCGAAAATGTGACCATTCCGTAACCCGCAACCCGAAACCTGAAACCCAAAATGCGGGATCGAGAAGCCAAGTCGTGGTCCCGGAAATGTGACCATCCTGCAACCCAAAACCTGAAACCCGAAACCCAAAATGTGGGATCAGGAAGCCAAGTCGCGATCCCAGAAATGTGACCATCCCGCAACCCGCAACCTGAAATTGCGGGATCGGGAAGCCAAGTCGCGGTCCCGGAAATGTGACCATCCTGCAACTCGCAACCCGCAATCCAAAACTCGAAATTACGGGTTTGGGATTTCAGAAATCCAAACGCAAATTTTGAGAATTTGCGTTCCCGAAACCCGACATCCCGAAACTACGAAAACACTTGTGTTTCCTGTAACTTATGGGGTTCATAACTCCCTCGTCCCTTAGCCAAATGGGATGCATCTGTTACCGTTGGAAATCTTTTGGAGAGCTCTATGCAATGGTGTGAACCTTCCCCACACTTGAGAACTCTAACCCTGTCATTTTTTTCAATCAAAAATGCTGCCCCAACTTCACCAATACTACGTTAAAACCATTATGTTACTTGCCTGTAACTCATAGTTTGGCCCATACAGCCCTGGTGCTGCAAGCTGGGCT
The DNA here is from genome assembly GCA_027924585.1 of Larix kaempferi. Classification (NCBI taxonomy): domain Eukaryota; kingdom Viridiplantae; phylum Streptophyta; class Pinopsida; order Pinales; family Pinaceae; genus Larix; species Larix kaempferi. The sequence continues at coordinate 17,891,487 of BSBM01000348.1, read as the reverse complement.
CTGATACCACTCTGTCATGCCCCCTTCCATCAATCCAATGCAAGGGAGGGAACATGACTATAACATGGGGTGTCTAATTCTTCCCAAAAGCCATAATGGTAAAATTTTGCCATTTAAATAAAATGCACAATTAAATAACACAGCGAAAATAAAATATATAATTGCACACACACACAATAGACATACATCAACATATTTATCTCAATCCATTGATGAGTCAATAGACAGAGAATCCACCCCTTTCTCATGCTATGCACAAGCTTCATATCAATTCAATTAATCATGAAGATTTGTCATTCAGAATTAACACATTGTAAAACACAGAATGCTTATAAATTAAACCACAAAGAACACTTATCTTGAAGATGAGGTTGTCCAAACAATTGGCTATGTGAGAGCAATGTCCACCCAACCATAGATCTCTGTCCAGCTTATATTCTTTTAGCTGAGAGATCACCCCTGAGTTGGGTTGTGTATCCACTAAGGAGTAACTAGTTGGGCTCACTCACAGGCATGGTTTCATTCAACAGCTATGCTAAGCCAACTCACAGTGGGGTTTATCAAGCATACAAGAAGATAGAGGAAGGTAATGCTAAGCTAGTAAGCTCAACCACAAAGCTATAGGCATCTCAAATGAATTCAACAGTCAAAGCACCCACATTACCTACCACACCCAACACAAGGAAGGTCCCCTTCTCTGCAGCACAGTCCCTCAAGCATCCCTCCCCTCTGGTGCTCTTCAGGATGGGTATAGAAAGGTCCAGTTGCTAATTCTTGAGATTCTAGCCTTCACTGGGTTTATCAAACACACCCAACCTCTACTTAGTCATTCACAATTGGATTTTTCACAATTCTGTTCATCAAATAACTCAATCCCGTTACTGGTTTTCTGGGCTATAAAAACTGGGTTTTCCAATGGATTTCAGTGTATCCAATACTCTCAAATTTGCCCCGAGGTTCATATCTATGGATCCCCCATTGGATTTCACTGTCAAATACTAAATCTGGGCATTTTTGGCTCTTCAAAACGTGCGTTCTTTCAAAGTTGCGATTTCTGGTTTTTGCTCACTGCTGGAATTCGTTTTTGAATGGAAAATGATGCTGGTTCCTTTCACAATGGAATGGGGATGGGGAAGAAGCAACTCTCATGAGGTAGAGTGACTTGTGGTATAAGAAAACATAGCCCATACCTACCAATACGAATTTATGGGCTGCCCATGCTCCATTGAAGCCATGGATTGAAATGTTCAACTACTTCCTTACAACAGAAATAAATGTCATCAAGGAAAGTCAAATGGGTTCTCACAATTACATTTGGAAGCATATGGTTCATCCCCACAGCCCCCTCACCACTCCCTAGTGGATATACATGGCCCCTTTCCATTCGTTGCTCCCATAGCCAGTTTTGGTATTTTATTGAAATATTAACATTTACATCAATTTACAATATTCCATGGCTTAATAGCACATGGGTATCAAAATATCAAATACTTGCTTGTTTTAAATAAAATCCAAACATACACTAGCGAGGCCTTGGCCTTGAGCTCCTCGCTAGGGAAACATACAATGCATGTATACAATATTTACACTAAAAGCCAATATTTCCTAAGGGTCAAAATTGGGGTATTACAGACAGGTTGGTGATTGAGGAAGTTTCTTATCAAACTGCCACTAATGGGGTTTACCTCAAACTCATTGGTCCCAAAAGAAGGGGGTGGCCTAAGTTTCCTTTGATTCTAGGGCCTTAGGTTATCCCAGCTTCAACTTGGGCTATAGTTTTGGAAGACAAGATGGCTTCTTTGAAATTGGGGTATTCTCCCAAAAGGATGCATGAACCTAAAGGATTTCCTGATTCTCACTTCAAGTAGAATAATACGAAGATTGGTTATGTTCATCAAGATATTCCTGATGACTTTGTTGACTAGGGGGTAAATACTTTCTCTGAAGTCTTGGCAAGGGCCAAAAGCAGAGATGAATAGAATCTCATAATTCATTACCAACAAGAGCAAAAAACCAAGGCTTTGAGCTACAGAGGAATGGAACTCAAGCTGGATGAGCAAACAAGAAAATACAGGGAAGAAAAAGAAGGTTAGAAAGCAAATACTCCACTGATGCTCACTTATCTGGATGGAGACAAAGGCAAAGGCCTTATGGAAGAATCTTTGAAGCTAAAGACTGTTGCAGAACTAAAAGCATTAATTCAAACATCTCAACAACTAAAGCAGAAGTTATCACATATTACTTCAGTGCTGGACACCCGAGTAGTTGCAGTAGCCAAACCTACTACTAATGTTCAAGTGGCTGTTGCAGCCAACTTGATTGCTTATGTTCAAGTGATGGCTGTGAGCAAACTAGCTAAAAGACAAAAGCTTCAAACTCCTACCTCTCAGATTCCTACGTGAACATTGAAGAGAATGATGTGGAAGATGAGATAATTCCTCATGTGCCTGTGATACAAGAAGTAACAGAAAGTTCTCAGTCAATGGCATATTTGTTGGATTCCATAACAATGGATGATCCTTTTCCAAATCAATAGTTTCTTGAAACCACCACTATTGTTGATACCACAACTTCAAAACTCTTACTCTCATCCATTCAAACTCTTTCAACTTTATCACCTGGGGTAACACCACCAGCTGCCATATCCCAGCTATTTCATGAACTAACCACCATCACTGCTCCACTTCCTACCCTGTCAGTCCCACTTCACATTCCACCATCAATAGTGGCATAGATAAAGTCTTCAACTGTCCCTCTTCCATCACCATAATTTTCTTCATCACCACCAACCAATGATGTCCAAGTCCCAATTGTTCCTTCCTCACCATCAGCTGTTGATACACCGATTTCACCTTTTGAAGTTGTTACTTCAATTCGTACTCCAACCTCTGTACCACTAGTCCCAGAAGGTAGTTTTTCTTCACCAACCACTTCTCAAATCTCTATGCCAATTCTTAGCTCCACTGTCACCCAAACCGCTCCATTGGTTTCAACACCAAATGTGACCACATCATTTATTGAGATGGTAGCTGATTTTGAAGAGGACAATGTAGTTCCCCTTGGAGACTACGTTTATAGTGAAGAAACAAAGGAAGTGGTGAAGAAAGGTAAAAAGAGAGCCAAAGATCAAGGTGTATTGCAGGCACATGTTCATAATCATATCATTTGGGCTAAGCAATCAGATGACATGCGACAAGAAGCACTAGATTCTGCTACTGCCTTGGGGGCTTTTGTAGGGGCAAACTTTGATTTAGTGACAACACTGAACAAAGAAATTGATCTTAAGAAGGAGGAGGTGAAGAAACTTGAAGAGCTTCTAGCTAAAGCCAATGAGTACCATGAAACTGATATTCGTGAACTCAAAAGAAAATTTGGGGATAAGGTTGAAGACCTTCAAGCAAAGAATGCTTCTCTGCAGATCCAATTGTGGGATGCTAAATCCTTGAACACTACTCATGAAGAAAAGATAGTTGTCCTAGAAAAGAAGCCAGAGGATGCAATTGCAAGTGCAATCTCTTCTTTCTTTTCTAAATTCTCTCATTAGGAGTTTAAAGACTTGGCTATTAAGGTCAATGAGGAATATCACGAGCTAATTTCTTAACTATTTAGTACTATGAATGAAATTCAAGAGACTAACATTGGCTTTGGAAAGATGTCTATCATTATTAATGGGAAGATGGATAAAAGACAACAAGCCTCTAAGGCTTATGATGACATTGTTGAATGGAAGAGGTATATTAAAGATAAAATAGAGGACATCCCTATTCTAAGTAGTTTTCAGTTCAAGAAAGTCAGAACTTCTCTCAATGCCTAGAAGAATGTTCTTGACGGGGTGGAAGATACCATTCAAAAGGCACATGCTATTTGTGGGAAGAGATGGTATGCTGTGGACAACATTTTGGAAAAATTGCAGTTCCCTACCATGGGCCTTATTGGAGATGCTTTTCCACTGAAATTGATGATTGAACAGGTTGAAATCCGATGTGAGGAAGTCAAATAAAAGATCCATCAGCTTGAGCATATCCAAATTGCACATGTGGATTAGTTCATTAGGAAACCTGTTGCTATGGAAGGAATGATCCACATTTTCATATGTATCTGGCATAAGATGGCAAAGAATGAAATGGAAGGTTTCACGTGTGATTCCCAACTAGGGCTTGACTCAGCAAACTATCCAAATTTAGATGAAATGTTAGAGATATGTGACAAATGGCACGATTTTCTTGGTCATTCTTAGCTCAATCCTATTTGGTAATCTCTTTTATGGGGAATTTATCCTTCGTAACAAGGTTGTAATTATTATTTAAAGGGGTAGATGCCTCGTAGGAGGGAGGATGTATTTTTGGGGGAGAATCACCAAAAGAGACTAGAGATGCTCTGTTATTGCATACTATGTAGTTTTTTGCAAGCCTTTAATATACCATTAGTCTTTCTTCAGTTTTTTCTTTTGTTATAATTTATCAAATGTTTTTAATGGATTGTGATTTTACTCCAATTCATTTGTAAACACTGTTTATTATTTGCAATTGATAATCTGCATTGATCTATAGTTCATATTTCTCTCAGCTCATGATCTATGTAATTAAATGTGTTAAATGAATGTCTTTATCTAAAACATTTTATCTATTTCCGCAAATGATTCACAAAAAATATTAAATCAATAATTCATGTTAATTTTTCAATTAGCATAAGAATTATAGGTTAATCTTGGATATGCTTTATCTTTAAACTACTATCAGTAATTTGCATTGTTTGATCGTATTTCAAAGTAGTAAGTTAATGATCTAGTTTTCCATTTCTGTTAAATTGGTGAAATAACTTATTGGAACTCAAACCAAGTTACCTTGTACAAAGTCAATATACTCCCTTTAGATTAGATCTTACTTAGCTTAGATTTCTTTTAAGGTTGAGTTTTCTTAGGTTTAGATCCACTTTAGAACCAGGACACTTTTGTTCTTCCATTTCAGGAAGACAGATCCTTCTAGGATCAAACCCCATAAGTGTCAGCAGAGGCCTTTGTATCAGTGGGAGATTTCTATTCCAAACAGGTTGGGGATAGAACTATCCTTGCGTAGGACCTTTTGAATCCTTTTAGTCTGGTTTGTCACCCTCTGTTGTTATCCTTTGAACCCATTCCAACACCTACACATCCGAGGCTTCAACAAATGGCGCTAGAAGGAGGGATTGAACCGACACATTGCCCTTAATTAGAGATACCTTTTATTTTATGATGTTTCCATGGATCTTTCCCAAGTCCCTGCATGGGAGTCTGATACTGCATTAAGCCTATAAGGGCCTTTACATGAACTCGCTAAAAAGGAAGTTAAGATCTTGCCGAAGTTCGATTGCGAAGGTAATGTTTCAGTCACCGAGCATATTAGAAGCTATGAATCTATTTTACATTTATTTAATGTCATACATGAAGATGTTGCTTGCAGATTATTCCGATTTACCTTCGAAGGTAAGGCTTCTCTTTGGTTTTATTTTTTACCTTTGAATTCAATTTCTAATTGGTTAGAATTTAAGAATGTTTTTAGAGATTCTTTTGAAGATTATGATGTAACTGAGATTCATCAAAATCTGATTCAAATGAAAGTACATGATGGTGAATCAATTGGAGATTTTAATACTCGATTTCGACAAGTGTATTATAGCTTACACGAAGAACATCGGCCTTCGCCAGAACTTACTTTTTGCTGGTATGTTACATCTCTTACCAAGACTATGGCTTTGTTCCTATTACGTGAAGGGATAACGGATTTCAATGAAGCATGTAAAGAGGCTCAAAGTCTTGAGAAAGACTTGAAGAGGTATCCTTTAGATCTTTTTCATCCTTTTGTGTCATATGATGTTGAATCTATTGAAGAAGAATCAAACGTTTCACAAATGGTTCAATTAAGTAAACAAATTAATGATTCTTACAATAAAGCTATTCCCATTAAAGAGGAAATAAATACTTAAAATGCTTTACATGATTTGGAACAAATACTTTTTGCATCTAAAACTCCAACTTACTTAGATACAAAAGGGAAATCAGTTGCAAATTCCAATCCTATTTTTTCTCTTCCAAATGGATGTAAGTATGATGAGTGTTTCACTTCTTCCCTTCATTTCTTGGAATCTCAATTTGAAACTGTTGAATAAAATCTTAATTCTCATACTTCCAATCTATGTAATGAACAATGTGTTCAATCATTTTGAACATTTTCCTTTTTCTCAATTTGATCATAATGACCCAACTATCAATGAAAATGAAAATTTTGAGAATTATGAAGAGGATTTTTCATCTATTTCTAATGATTTTAAAGGTCATCCTCCTATAAGAAATATTCATTCTTCTACATTTAATCAAACGATTAACCTTAGAATAGAAATATTTGAAGATGCTAATGACAATTCATATTTTGAAGAGCATGTTGGTTCTACTCATCTTCTGAAATCTTAAAATTCTTTTTCCTCATCCTCCAACTCTCATTGTTATGGACAAAATGAGAACGATAAGACTTTAGAGGACAAGTTAGCTGAAATTGAAATTGAATTCCAAAGTATTTGTTCCAAAGATACCTTTTCTATAAATCAAATTTGAAATGAAAAGTCATTTCGGTCAAATAATTTGAAATCAAACAAATCTGATGCACTTGACAAGAATGAACATCTAAGTAAAAATCATGAAGACAAAGTTAATCATTCACAAGATTCAAAGTTCGATGTTTTTCTTCAAAGCAATAACCATGATATTTTGAGAAAGCAAATATTCTCCAGTCTCAATCTGATGAAATTCTTTTGAATCCCAATTTTAACCTACTTTTTATGATCCAATTTATTTAAGGTTGGAGCAATCATTTTGGGACCATTTTTCATGTCATTTTTGTGTCTTTGTAAATAAGGAGCTTAATTTAGTTTTTCTAGTTTTTGGATCTCCATTTTCGAGATTTTTATTGCTGATGCATCATTTGTTTTTTCTTAATGGTTTAAAGTTACTAGATTGGCTCCATTGGAAGTTTGATTACACTTAGTTCTTGTTACTTTTAGAGTAGTGTAGGAGTAGGTGTAGAATGGATTAGTTTTGATCGTTTTACTTTTGGTTTTCTTCAGTAAGAATTTGCGATGACATAACCAAGTTCAAGCTCAAAAGCTTGGTCCTAGTTCTATCTGGTTGCAGACACTAGAAGGTATCACACATACCCACCCAGTAAATGTGCGGTTGATAAAAAAGCACTTTGTTTGATTGAGCAGATTCACCTATGTACATAAAGTGTGGTTTGTTTTCTTTTTCTGCCTTATTTTCATTTTGATTTTTCTTTTGCACATTGGCTCTCTTTTTTAAATAATGCCCACACCTTTTGGCTGAAGGCTATTGATCAGTGTGTCTCAGGATAACTTAAGTCTAAATTTGTGAGGTAAACAATGTCATTTGTTATCCCTCTTAGCTTGTAGTTGAAAATGTTTTCCATGAAATTAAAAAAGTCACTATTTTCAAAGCCTTGACTGATACCTTCCCACCTTAATCAAATATCTTTATGGATGTGTTATTTGATTAATTGAAGTTGAGGAAGCAATTAGTTTTCTTTCCTTATGTTTCATTAGTGAGTGGCAGCATATATTTATAGTCTTGTTAGACTTACCTATTCTAGATCCCATTCTGATCACCTTGAACATAAGTCATAATAATAATTACGGATTGCAAGAAGGGGGGTCTTATTACAAGCCAGCCGATTATGTTCATAGATGTTCAAGCGGAATGACATCTCCACATCAAGCCACCAAACTTGGGGGATGAATTTCAGCTATTGTTGGAAGGTGGAAGATCGTATCACAGGTCAGTCCATTCATGATCTGCAAAAACATCGGTGAGTAACACTGCTGTCATATGGTCACCAAGCCATGGTAGTGTCTTGTAACCTATGCACGAATGATTTTTTCTTTCTTTTGTAAGACAATTTGTTGTATATAAGGATAAGGGGGGTCTTATTACAATCCATCCCTACCATGATCATGGGTCTGATTTTGGACTGAAATTACCACTTATGGTAACCAAGCCATGGTAATTACTTTTAGTGTCAAAGCTAAAAGACAGGGAGTCTCTCTATCGACCTAGCTTGTTCAGTTTCCAGATCAGGTCTGTGAATGGTGTTGCCAATATCTGATCTCCAAGTTAGGGAAATGGCCTTCTATCAACAAATGTCTTGTTTGTATCTTTTCAATTTTTATTTTTTATTTTTAAGGGAGAAGAAAAGAAAAGAAAAGGGAAAAGAAATATATATATTGTGAGTAATATGTTCGTGCATAAGTAAATAATTAATAAATTCAAGGTGATTCAAGATTTGGTAACCCGGAATGGCTCTAGGTTTGTTCTAAGGTTCATCATAAACTGCCTTCCTATGACTCCATAATGGTAAAGGATTTATGTTTACTTCTAAGATTGCTTTGTCATGTGAACATCATCATTAATTGGTTTTGGAAGGGGATATATCAATCATATGACTGACTTTGCTATGTTAATTGTGTTTTATGAGTACATCTTGTAAATTATAGGTTAAAATATTAACCTTGCTGACATATCTTCCTTGTAATTACAGATTTCATTTTCAGAGATAACTGGTTCGTTCCATCTAGTCGCCATTTGTTGTAGGTACAACAGATCCCATGTTTTGATAAAACATTGGATCCCCAAATTTGTATATGCAAAGGTAATGATTAAATTCCATAGTCATTTTGGGGTTTTCATCATGCTTTCATTGCTTTGATTTCATTTCATCAAGTTAGTAATTTTCCCTTTGGAAAATTTCCTTGATTTTGTGTGTTTTTGGGAGTTGCAGAAAGCTTTGATTTTCCCAAAATTCAAGTCTTTCCACAACCTGCAATGTAGATTGCAGAAGCTTGGTTCTCAGTTTTGAAACTCTTTCGTTCTGCAACCCGCAACCTGCAATGCGGATTGCGGATGCGGAAACATTTTTAATAATCACGGTGGTTTGCCCCCGAAACCCGCAATTACAGATTGCAGGAAGACCTTTAATTTCGGTTTTGCACTTTGCATTTATGAAACCCACAAACCGCAATTGCAGATTGCGGAATGTGGAAAGAATTTGAATAAAGAGTTTGCATTTTGTGTTTCTACAACCCGCAATTGTGGATTGCGGATTGCGGATTGCGTAAAGGTCATTCTTGTTATTCTGTGTGGTTTGTATTTCCGCAATTGCAGATTGTGGATTGTGGAAAGAATGTATAAAATTACAAAATAAATGCCCGCAATTCCTTTTCCACACCTCGCTTAATTACATCTCAGTCGTCGATCTGTCTTAATCTTACAGCTTAGATTTTACCCAGTAAAATTAATAAATATGTCCATTTTTCATGTTTTCTTTATCATTTTTCTAAATTCAAAAATTACCCGCTACTTGGATTTTACTATGAGTTTTTACCAGGGGTCATTTTCATCGTTTGCAGTTTGCACAGGTTGGTTTCATGTCGCTATCTTATTCAATTGCTTATAGTTTTTCTTAGCTTGAATTGTTGTTGATTTTTGTTTATTTGTTTATCAGAATTTACCAGTTTTTCAAACATGTCTCGCAACACTCACTCCAAAACTACACAGAAAGACTCTTTGAATAAGGACCCAAACTTCGGCATCTTTGCCGATACCAGTGACAAGGTTTAGAAAACTTACCAGCTCGATTGGTCCAGGATTTACTCTATTTTTTATAATGATGACCTATCTGATATTCAGGACGATCGACTCGCCTACGAAAGAATTAGCGATTCCCAACTCCATGATATAGCAGCCAGACCTGCCATACTTCCTTATACTAACGAGGTCAAATGGATTATCAACCATGTTAACCCTAAGGACATGTCTTTTAATGATAACGCACGATCTCAAATGACTACATTTCGCCCTGATGTTTTTATAAGAGCATACACCCTAAAACCAGTTGTTCAACCCCTCACTCCTACATTCCTAAATTTTGCAGCAGCTAGGTATAATTTCAATGAAATGATGAAGTCTTGGATGCACAAACCGAACATTTTCTTACCTACGGCTGATAATTCATATCTTGTTTCATGGTTTAAAGAACCCTACTCCCTGTTGCCAGCTATGCTTAACAGGCTTTATGGTCTTCCAAATTGCTCAGTGTTTAAGGCTGAGTGGGAACCTCTGGCCCATCATATCTTAACAACCGGGGAGCCATTTCCCTGGGATTCAATTTTGTCATCCGAACTGAAGATGACCATTGAAAAGTACTATAAATCACCAGCTTCGAGGAAGCCACACTTCTTTTACTCAGCCTATGTGATCGATGTCGTTTGCACAGAATTCCAATATCCCAACATGGGATGGAATTGGACTTTATCAGCCCCTCTTGTTCATATTTACTGTTCAACACTCTTGGAAAATAATTATGTGCCCTTGTTATATGATATTTGTGACCACTTCTTTGGAGCTGTCTACTTCCAGATATTCAGAGAAGAAGCACCTTCTTTCTCAGTTGATGCCAGAAATTTTATTGCTAAAATTGATGATTGATATGTGGGAGAGTATTTGTCATATGTGAGAGTGTGGAGAAGCAACACTTTTCACCTACTTCCCAAAATTGTTCCAGATAGGTTGGTGATTGAGGAAGTTTCTTATCAAACTATCACTAATGGGGTTTACCTCAAACTCACTGGTCCCAAAAGAAGGGGATGTCATAAGTTTCCTTTGAATCTAGGGCCTTGGGTTATCCCAACTTCAACCTGGGATATAGTTCTGGGAGACAAGATGGCTTCCTTGAAATTGGGGAATGCTCCCAAAAGGATGAATGACCCTAAATGATTTATTGATGCTCACTTCAAGTAGAATCATACAGATATTGGTTATGTTCATCAATATTCCTGATGAATCTGTTTACCAAGGGGTAAATACTTTCTCTAAAGTCCTCGCGAGGGTCAAAAGAAGAGATGAACAGAATCTCATAATTCAGTACCAACAAGAGCTAAAAACCAAGGTTTTGAGCTATAGAAGAATGGAACTCAAGTTGGATGAGCAAACAAGAAAAAAGAGGGAAGAAAAAGAAGCTCAGAAAGAAAATACTCCACTGATGCTCACTTATCCGGATGGATAGAAAGGAAAAGGCCTTATGGAAGAATCTTCGAAGTTAAAGATTGCTGCAGAACTAGAAGTATTAATGAAAACTTCTTAGCAACTAAAGCAGAAGTTAGCATAGATTACTTCGGTGCTGGAGACCCAAGTAGTTGTAGTATCCAAACCTAATACTAATGTTCAAGTGGCTGCTGCAGCCAACTTGATTGCTGATGTTCAAGTGATGGCTGTGAGCAAACTAGCTAAAAGACAAAAGCTTCAAACTCTTGCCTCTCAAATTCCTACACTGAACATTGAAGACAGTAATGTGGAAGATGAGACAATTCCTCTTGTGCCCGTGATAGAAGAAGTAACTAAAAGTTCTCAGTCAATGGAAGATTTGTTGGATGCCATAACAATGGATGATCCTTTTCAAGATCAACATTTTCTTGAAACCACCACTGCTGTTGATACCACAACTTCAACACTCTTACTCTCATCCATTCAAACTCTTTCAACTTTATCACCTGGGGTAACACCACCAGCTACCATATCCCAGCTATTTCATGAACTAACCACCATCACTGCTCCACTTACTACCCTATCAGTCTCACTTGACATTCCACCATGAATAGTGGCATAGATCCAATCTTCAACTATCCCTCTGCCATCACCATAATTTCCTTCATCACCACCATCCAATGATGTCCAAGTCCCAATTGTTCCTTCTTGACCATCGGCTGGTAATACACCCATTCCACCTTTTGAAGTTGTTACTTTAATTCCTAATCCAACCTATGTACAACCAGTCCGAGAAGGTAACCCTTCTTAACCAACCACTTCTGAAATCACTATGCCAATTCCTAGCTCCACTGTCACCCAGACCGCTCCATTGGTTTCAACACCAAATGTGACCACATCATTTACTGAGCTGGTAGCTGATTTTGAAGAGGACATTGTAGTTCCCCTTGGAGAATACTTTTATAGTAAAGCAACAAAGGCAGTGGTAAAGAAAGGCAAAAAGTGTTGAATATTGTAACTTCTAAGAATATTATAATTGTACTTTATTATTCCGGAGATGTTTCATCCCTCCGAGGTAACCCTATTATGTATCCAGAGATGATTATTCCTCCGATGGTTTGTGGTAACTAGGGTTATTAGACCCACCATGTGGCGGTCGGCCCTGATATTATATTTTAGGGGTTATTAGACTTCTCCAGAAGAGGTCGGCCCCATTAGGGATTTTGGTCAGTCGGGGACTAATATAAATAGAGGAGGTGAGCTCCTCATTAGACACACTTGCACAACTCAGAAAAGTAGCGCACTTGTCTGGGAGGTCTGCTAAGAAGGTAAAGAAGGATGGAGCACATCTTGTATTTTGGTTGATCATCTTATTGAGGAAAGCTTTGCTGGGTTTTCTACCCCATGAGGGTTTTCCAGGGTAATTTCTGTGTCTATATTGTGATTATGCTTCTTTCAATGATCTTGCTAGTCTATTTGGTTTAAACTTAACATGGTATCAGAGCTAGTCTTAATAGAACATCTTTCACAAGGTAAGAATATCTCTCTCTCTCTCTCCAGTGAAGGTTAGGGTTTCTGCAAAAAGTTGGTATTGTTAAATTCTGATTACATGGCTGGATAGCCCTTGTCAAAACCAATATTTTGAGCCCTAGATCAAACTTTTTGGTTGGGTAGAACTCCGGGAAAGTCAAACCCTAGTTTTACCAAAAGTGCGATAAACCAGAAATTGACTTCTGCAAAAGTTGGTATTATTGAATTCTGATTACATGGCTGGATAGCCCTTGTCAAGACCAATCTTTTGAGCCCTAGATAGAACTTTTTGGTTGGGTAGAACTCTGGGAAGATCAAACCCTAGTTTTACCAAAAGTGCGATAAAACCAAAAATTTCTGTTGCAGATCCGGAAAAGTGAAAAGTTAAAGTTTCCGGGTAAGTACTACTCTACCTCTTATCTCTTGGACTCCCCCAAGAGAATATGGCTCCAAACACTAAGCTTGAAGACAAGCTAGAAGGTATAGAAAATTTTCGAGCATGGAAATACAGAATTGGTCTCATTCTTGAAGAAAATGACCTTGCTCATTATATCAAGGATGAAGTTGCAGAACCGGAAGGAGATGAAGCCGAAGAGAAGCATAGGAAGGATTTGATTAGGGAAAAGAGAATCATAGCTGATTCTATTAAAGACCACTTGATTCCCCAAGTGGCCTCCAAGAAGACTCCAAAGGAAATGTATGATGCCCTAGGAAGAATGTATGAAGGAAAGAACATCAATAAGAAGATGAACCTAAGGACTCAGTTGAAGAGCACCAAGATGCACAAAGGAGAATCCATTCAAGACTACTTCTCAAGGGTCTTCCAAATCAACGACCAACTAGATGCCATTGGTGATACTCTTAATGAAGATGAACTTATGATGACAGCTCTAAATGGTCTCACTAGACCTTGGGAGTCATTCATTCAAACTATGTGTGCCAGAAAAGAAAGTATGAACTTCGTTGTAGTTTGGGAGGATTGTGTACAAGAGGAGGATAGGGTTGCAAATCGAGAAGCCTTGCTCAAATAAGATGACCAATCCTTGGCCACCCACACCAAGAGAAGAAGGAATCAATCCTACTCCAAAAATATTAGTCACAAGGAGTCTCATCCTCCACATAGATTTCAAAAGAAAAGAGGAACTATTCAAAGAAGAGATTACTCCTCTTTCCAATGTTTCTCTTGTCACAAAATAGGACACCTTGCTAGAGATTTCCCTCTGCAGAAGAAAAAGGGTTCTCATTACAAAAGACATCAAGCACATCTTGCAGAAGATGATAGTGAAGAAGAAGTAGAAGAGGAAGAAAGGCCTCACAATAAAAGACCTAGAAGTGAAGAAGAAGAAGAAGAAAGGACCTTCTTCAAAAGAAGATCTAGGAGAAATAAAGAAGAAGATGCAGAAGAATATGTTCTTTTCTCTGCACTCTCTGGAACTATGAATCCTGGAGAAGATACATGGCTTATTGACAGTGGTGCTTCAAAGCACATGACAGGTCAGAAAAAGACTCTCTCAAGTCTTGAAGAAAAGACTTCTCCTCAAAAGGTATCTCTAGGAGATGACTTTCAATATCCCATCAAGGGAATTGGTGAAGCAAGCTACAAGCTTGATTCTGGTACCTCCATGAAAATGAAAGAAATATTGTATGTACCAGGATTGAAGAAAAACTTGTTATCCATCTCAGCATTGGATAAGAAAGGCTACAGGATTGCATTCATTGATGGACAAGTCTTAATGTGGTCCAAAGGAAAGTCTATCAAGGATGCAATTATCATTGGTGAAGAAGAAGGAGGCTTATACAAACTTAAGGGCCTTCCAGAAGTAGCTCTTGTTCATGAAACCATTAGCCCAAATGACCTATGGCATAGGAGACTTGCACACATTAACTACAAGGCACTACCCTATGTAAGCAAGGTAGTTATAGGTTTGCTAGACTTAAAGACTAATCATGATGGCACATGCAAAGGATGTGCAAAAGGGAAGAATGTCAAGAACCCATTTCCCAGGAGTGAAACAAAGACCAAATGTACCCTGTAGTTAATACACTCTGATGTATGTGGACCAATGCCCTCCACATCTTTGAGTGGATATGAATACTATGTCACATTCATTGATGACTACTCAAGGAAAACTTGGATATTCTTTCTAAAAGGTAAGAATGAAGTCTTTGGAAAATTCAAAGAGTTTAAGGCCTTAATAGAAAATCTCTCAGAAAAGAAAATCAAGATTCTCAGAACAGATAATGGCAGAGAATATACTTCAAAGGAATTTGAAGAATTTTGTAAAGGAGCTGGAATCAAGAGGGAACTAACCACTCCCTACAATCCCCAACAAAATGGGGTTGTTGAAAGGAAGAATAGAACTATCATGGAAGCTGTAAAGACTATGATACATGATCAAGATCTTCCCATGTATCTATGGGCTGAAGCAGTCAGAACAGCTGTCTATGTACAAAATAGACTTTCTCATAGTGCTCTTGAATTTAAGACTCCAGAAGAAGTATTCATAGGAAAGAAGCCTGAGGTAAGTCATCTCAAAATATTTGGATGTCCTGTGTATATGCACATTCCAAAAGAAAAGAGAACCAAGTTGGATCCCTCTGGTAAGAAAGGAATATTTGTTGGATATTGTGAAACATCCAAAGCTTTTAGAATTTACATACCTGGTTTTCATCATATGGAGATAAGTAGAGATGTAACATTCGATGAAGAAGCAGCTATCAAGAAATCTAGGAAGTGCCAACTTGAAGAAATCTATGAAGAAGATTCACCTCCTAGAGTTACAAAAGCTGTACCCATCCCTGAAGATGTTACACCAGAAGACCATGATATGATAGAACCTCAAGAACCCCCCCTTTCAAATCTATCTACAAAAAGAAGACCAGCATGGGCTAGAGACATTATTCAAGGAGCTGAAAAATATGGAGCTCCTGAAGGTTCCACTAGAGAAAGGAAGAAACCCAAGTTTGTATCCAACTATGTGGCCTTAATGTGTGATCTTGTGGATCATCAACCCACCAGCTATGAGGAAGCAGCTCACGAAAAGGAGTGGGTAGAAGCTATGATAGAAGAGTACCAGTCAATAATGAAAAATGATGTTTGGGATATAGTTCCCAAACCAAAGGATAAAAGTGTGGTTTCTTCCAAATGGATTTTCAAGATCAAACATGCTGCAGATGGTAGCATTGAAAAATATAAGGCAAGATTTGTAGCAAGAGGTTTCTCTTAAAAGGAGGGAATAGACTATGAAGAAACATTTGCACCAGTTGCTAGGTACACTTCAATTAGAACTATCATGGCACTTGCATCTATGATGAAGTGGAAATTACACCAGATGGATGTTAAAATAGCCTTCCTGAATGGGGTCATTGAAGAAGAAGTGTACATAGAACAACCACAAGGATTTGAGGTTAAAGATAGAAGAACTCATGTATGCAAGCTGAAAAAGGCTTTGTATGGATTAAAGCAAGCTCCTAGAGCTTGGTACGGAAGGATTGACAGTTTCTTAACAGGTATGGGCTTTACCAAGAGTAAAGCTGATCCAAATCTCTATTTCAAAATTATGGATGATGAACCTGTTATATTACTATTGTATGTGGATGATCTATTTCTAACAGGAAATGAGAACCAAATTATCGAATGTAAGAAGAAGCTTTCTTCCGAATTTGAAATGAAGGATCTAGGATTAATGCACTACTTCTTAGGTCTAGAAGTATGGCAAGAACCAAAAGGAATCTTCCTAAATCAAGTTAAGTATGCTGTGGAGATCTTGAAAATATTTGACATGCTGGAGTGTAAGACCATCGCTACTCCCATGGACTCCAACTTGAAATTATTAGTTGATGACTCATCAGAATTAGTGGATGTAACTCTATATAGACAAATCATTGGGTCATTGATGTATTTGACAAATACCAGACTGGATATATGCTTTGCTGTAAATACTCTAAGTCAATATCTAGTAGAACCAAGGAAGGTTCAACTAATAGCTGCAAAGCATGTAATGAGGCATCTAAAAGGTACAATAGATTTTGGTCTTTACTACCTCGGAAATCATGAACTTAGATTACATGGTTATTCAGATTCTGATTGGGCAGGAAGTGTTTCAAACAGGAAGAGTACATCAGGTGGATGTTATGGACTTGGCTCTTCCATGATCTCTTGGTTCAGCAAGAAACAATCCAGTGTGGCTCTCAGTACTGCAGAAGCAGAATATATAGCTGCCTGCTCTGCTAGCTGTGAAGTAGTATGGCTTCGGAAACTACTATCTGGAGTATTTGACTTAGAATTGGATCCTACTATGATTATGTGTGACAATCAAAGTTGTATCAAGATGACAGAAAATATGATATTTCACGATAAGTCAAAACACATAGAGATCCAATACTTTTATATACGAGATATGGTGCAGAGAGGAGCTATTAAGCTCGAGTATGTGAGCACTGAGGATCAAATTGCTGATATTTTGACCAAACCTTTGTCTTGAGTAAAATTTGAATACTTCCGAGACAAACTTGGTGTGGTTCAAAAGGACCCTCCTCGAAAGGGGGAGTAGTGTTGTCTCTAATGATGAGATTGCCTCATCGACAGAAAGGTCGATGATGTGGATACCTGTTTTAGATACTTAGACTTAGTACTCTTATACTTAGAATACTTATTTTCTCTCACTTACTTTTACTTTACTAATGTATTGATAAGGATACATGGTTTATTAATGTTTTATTGATGTATCAGTGAGGATACGTGTCTTACTGATGTATTGATGAAGATACATGTTTTATTGATGAGAATACATGTTTTGATGACATCTGTATTGATAAGGATACAGATAGGGATTGTATCATCCCTGGACTTTGGTTCCTTGAAATGATCTGTAGGCGTATGGTCTCCGAAAATAAAGTCCTTAGTGGACAGAAGGGGATTGTATCATCCCTAGACTTTGGTTCCTTGAACTGATCCGTAGACATATGGTCTCCGAAAATGAAGTCCTTAGTGGACAGATGGGGATTATATCATCCCTGGACTTTGGTTCCTTGAACTGATCCGTAGACGTATGGTCTCCGAAAATGAAGTCCTTAGTGGAAAGATGGGGATTGTATCATCCCTGGACTTTGGTTCCTTGAACTGATCCGTAGACGTATGGTCTCCGAAAATGAAGTCCTTAGTGGACAGATGGGGATTGTATCATCCCTGGACTTCGGTCCCTGAAATGATCCATAGACGTATGGTCTCCGAAAATGAAGTCCTTAGTGGACAGATGGGGATTGTATCATCCCTGGACTTTGGTCCCTCAATTGATCCATAGACATATGGTCTTCGAGAATGAGGTCCAAAGTGGACAGATGGGGATTGTAACATCCCCGGACCTTAGTCCCTGAATTGATCCATAGACATATGGTCTTCGAGAATGAAGTGATGGGGATTGCATCATCCCGGAACCACTAGTTCAAAATGTATGTGATGGGGATTACATCATCCTGGAACCACTAGTTCAAAATGTACGTGATGGGTATTGCATCATCCCAAAACCACTAGTTCAAAATGTACGTGATGGGGATTGTATCATCCCCAGACTTCGGTCCCTGAATTGATCCATAGACAGATGTCTCCGAGAAGTGGTCCCTAGTGGACGAGAGGGGATTGTATCATCCCCGAACTTCCTTCCCTGAATTGATCCGTAGATAGATGTCTCCGAGAAGTGGTCCCTAGTGGACGAGAGGGGATTGTATCATCCCCGGACTTCGGTCCCTAAATTGATCCGTAGACATATGTCTTCGAGAAAGTGATTCTTGATGATGTGGTTACTTGTATTAGTATGGATACTTGTATTGATGATGTGGTTACTTGTATCGGTATGGATACTTGTATTGATTATGTGGTTACTTGTATTGATGATGTGGTTACTTGTATCGGTATGGATACTTGTATTGATGATGTGGTTACTTGTATCGATATGGATACTTGTATTGATGATGTGGTTACTTGTATTGATATGGATACTTGTATTGATGATGTGTATATTTGTATCGGTATGGATACTTGTATTGATCATGTGGTTACTTGTATTGATATGGATGCTTGTATTGATGATGTGTATACTTGTATTGGTATGGATACTTGTATTAATGATGTGGATACTTGTATTGGTATGGATACTTGTATTGATGATATGTATACTTATATTGGTATGGATACTTTTATTGATGATGATGCTGATGATCATGTGATGACGATGCTGATGATCGTGCGATGACGATACTGATGATCGTGAGATGATGATGCTGATGATCGTGTGATGACAATACTGATGATCGTGAGATGACGATGCTGATGATCGTGCGATGACGATGCTGATAATCGTGAGATGACGATGCTGATGATCGTGAGATGACGATGCTGATGATCGTGCGATGACGATGCTGATGATTGTGAGATGACGATGCTGATCATCGTGTGATGATGATGCTGATGATCATGAGATGACGATGCTGATGATTGTGAGATGACGATATTGATGATTGTGTGATGACGATGCTGATGATCGTGTGATGACGATGCTGACGATAATGTGATGATGATAAATTGAAGAAAGCTTTTGATGATATATAGATGTATCATGTATGATGTAGTCGATGACTCCTTTCTCTTACAGACATTGTTATAATATCCTTCTTGTTAAGGGGGAGTGTTGAATATTGTAACTTCTAAGAATATTATAATTGTACTTTATTATTCCGGAGATGTTTCATCCCTCTGAGGTAACCCTATTATGTATCCGGAGATGATTATTCCTCCGATGGTTTGTTGTAACTAGGGTTATTAGACCCACCATGTGGGGGTCGGCCCTGATATTATATTTTAGGGGCTACTAGACTTCTCCAGGAGAGGTCGGCCCCATTAGGGATTTTGGTCAGTCGGGGACTAATATAAATAGAGGAGGTGAGCTCCTCATTAGACACACTTGCACAACTCAGAAAAGTAGTGCACTTGTCTGGGAGGTCTGCTAAGGAGGTAAAGAAGGAGGGAGCACATCTTGAATTTTGGTTGATCATCTTATTGAGGAAAGCTTTGTTGGGTTTTCTACCCCATGAGGGTTTCCCAGGGTAATTTCTGTGTCTATCTTGTGATTATGCTTCTTTCAGTGATCTTGCTAGTCTATTTGGTTTAAACTTAACAAAAAGAGATCCAGAGATCAATGTGTCTTGCAGGCACCTATTCCTAAACAAATCATTTGGGCTAAGCAATCAAATGACATACAACAAGAAACACTGGATTCTGTTGCTGCTTTGGGTGCTTTTGTAGGGGCAAACTTTGATTCAGTGACAACACCGAACCACGAGGGATTCACTCAATAAACTGTTATCATAACACGTTCATTCGTGGCATATGAAACAATACCCCTAATTTGACTAAATATTGGAAAATACCTTCCAAAATCATTTTTTTAACTCCCTCCCAGTATGCCTTCCCACTTTAAGAAAACCCCTATTTTCGCTAGATATTGTATGTGTCAATTTTTTCATTAACATTTTTTATACCCCTTTATATTTCTACCTAGTATATTTATATGATACCCTTCTTATGACCCCACATGCATTCTAGAATGCACCTTGCTTCTTTCGATGTATATTGTAGATGCACATTACTTTACCCACAATGCAATTACTCAACCACATATCATTATGATTTGCAACATATAATGGTCTAATGAAGAGATAGGAGATCACTTTGTGTATGTCACTAGAGCCAATGCACATAGTAAAACATTTAGATTGCATGTTGCAGCTCCCAAATCACTGACTAAGCCTTTGTGGGCTAGGTATCCAAGCCCCCAGGACCTTTAACAAGCTCTAGGAGGCTGAATAAACCTCCCAAGGCCTGTAATAGGCACGAGTGGTTGGGTTTCAAGCCTCCAAGGCCTATTGAGGGCCTATAACAGACCCTGGAGGCTTAGTGCCTCCGAAGGATATTGGTAACAACTGGCTGAGTGCTATTGGTAACAATTGGTTGTCAATGACCATTTTCTCTCGACTATGATCGACTAGAAATGCACTTCACCACGAAAACCCTGGCCTCAAGCATGCCTCAAGATGCGATTTCCCTGCGTATTGGTAATCTTGAGCCTTGCCTCAACTCGATTTCTCATCTGGTCGTGATCCCACCATCTCCATTTGCTGGATATTTGTTAGCCCTCCCATATAAGAAAGACCCCAAAGTATTTTTGTATTGTTACATTAAATAAAAAAAACCTTTTCCCCTTAATATATAAGAAATATAATTTTTAGCTCTTCATGAATATTTAATACCGCAATATAAATGAACATGATATTATATTGCTTTCTAGTGAAGCCCCCATGCACTGAAAAAAGAAATTGATCTGAAGAAGGAGGAGGTGAAGAAACTTGAAGAGTAGCTGGCTAAAGCCAATGAGGACCATGAAACTGTTATTCGTGAGCTCAGAAGAGCATTTGGGGATAAGGTTGAAGACTTTCAAGCACATAATGCTTCTCTGCAGATCCAATTGTGGGATGCTGAAGCCTTGAACACTACTCATGAAGAAAATATAGCTGTCCTAGAAAAGAAGCTAGAGGATGCAACTGCAAGTGAAACATCTTCATCCTTTTCTAAATTCTCTCAGCAGGAGTTTAAAGACTTGGCTATTCAGGTCAATGAGGAACATCATGAGCTAATTTTTTATTTGTTTAGTACTCTGAATGAAATTTAGGAGACTAACATTTCATTTGGAAGGATGTATGTCATTCTTAATGGGAAGATGGATAAAGGACAACAAGCCTCTAAGGCTTATGATGACATTGTTGAATGGCATGGGTATATTAAAGATAAACTAGAGGACATCCCTATTCTAAGCAGTTTTCAGTTCAGGAAAGTCAGAACTTCTCTCAATGCCTAGAAGAATGTTCTTGACGTGGTGGAAGATACCATTCAAAAGCCACATGCTATTTGTTGGAGGAGATGGTATGCTGTGGACAACATTATGGAAAAAATGCAGTTCCCTACCATGGGCCTTATTGAAGATGCTTGTCCACTGAAATTGATGATCGAACAGGTTGAAAGCCAGTGTGAGGAGGTCAAAGAAAAGATCCATCAGCTTGAGCATATCCAAATTGCACATGTGGATCAGTTCATCAGGAAACCTGTCACTATGGAAGGAAAGATCCATATTTTCATACAGATCTGGAATAAGCTGGCAAAGAATGAAATGGAAGGTTTCACGTGTGATGCCCAACTCGGTCTTGACTCAGCAAACTATCCATATTTAGATGAAATGTTAGAGATATGTGACAAATGGAATGATCTTCTTGGTCATTCTTAGTTCAATCTGATTTTGTAATCTCTTTTATGGGGAATTTATCCTTTTTAACAAGGTTGTAATTATTATTTAAAGGGGTAGATGTCTCGTAGGAAGGAGGATGTATTTTGGGGAAAGAATCACCAAAAGAGACTAGAGATGCTCTGTTATTGCAGACTATGTATTTTTTTGCAGGCCTTTAATATACAGTTAGTCTTTCTTCAGCTTCTTCTTTTGTTATAATTTCTCAAATGTCTTTGATGGATTGTGATTTTACTCCAATTCATTTGTAAACATTGTTCATTTGTAAATAAATAAATTCATTTTGGTTTTCTTTCTTTTTCTGATTAGGTTTTAGTTTATAGACTGCCTGATAGTTTTTATCTTCATATTTGATTGTTTTTTTAGAAAATTGTGTGCAGAGATGAGATGCGAAGGACCCAATAGGAAAGGAACAGTCGTAATGGGCCAATCGAATGTGAAATTATGGGAATTCCTCTCCACCTACTGTATAAGTCAAGGATAGGAGAAAGTGACTGCTAAAACTCCACCAAATTTCTACCGAAACTCCGCCAAATTCTCCACTTTTTCCGAAACTCCGCCAAATTCCTCGCTTTCTGTCGAAGCTCCACTAATTTCTCTGCTTTCTTCTGAAACTCTGCCAATTTCTCCGCTTTTTGCTAAAACTCCGCCAATTTATCCGCTTTCTACTGAAACTACACCAATCTTCCCGCTTTTGGCCAAAATTTATTTGCATTCCCATTTGCGGCTTCACCTTGATAATATTTCTGCTGAAACTCCGATATATCTTCGGTTAAAGCTTCATTGAATATTCTTGTTCGCTTGGTTTTGCAACCAAGCTTTGTGCAATGGGCACCTATCAACAATGTGATAGCAGTTTCAATATTGAAAGCAAAAACAATTATAAATTAAATCTAAATCTAAACTAGCATGTGCATATAACAAATAAATTTTTTAAGAGCAATTTAAGAACAAGATATAAAAGCATAAGTATTTTGTATTAAGATACCTCAAATGGTGAGGATTTTTGTTGAGCAACTCCCAAGGTGAATAGCTCCAAGCTCCAAAGGTCTCTTCTCCAAGATGCTAAAAATGGCCAAAAGTCTCATGAGAGATTTTGACAGCGTGATGATAGGATGATGGATGGATGGAAAGTGAGGAGCCCCTACCACCATTTTATAGTTTTTGGTGGTGGGGAATACCATTATGGTTTTGAGGAAACCAATAGTATTGACCAACATGGTTTAGGTACCTTTTCCCTCCTTTTTCCTTTTTTGAATATTTTGAATATTTTTATTCCCTTTTTAATATTTTGGGGAATTCTTGACCCTTTTTTAGGGTTTTTTATGCTTTTTGAGGAAAAATATTCATTTTGAGGGGAAAAAGGGGTGTATTACGGTATTTTGGTGACCTTTTGATGGTTTTAGAGGCTTAAATGGTGGAAAAGTGGACAAATGGTTCATGTGAATAAGGAAATGAGCTAGTGAGCACTTTTTGGGTGTTAACAGATTTCCAGAGGATGGGTGGAGGGGTTTGGATCGGGACATCATCGAGCATTGTTTCGATGCGCCTCGTGAGTGGCGCTCGATCTTGCTTAGAGTAGCATTGTTGGTTCCTGAGTGGAGGGATGGGGCTCGGCATGATCTGGCAGGGCCGGTGGAGGGGAGGATTTGGGTGTGAGATGATCCAATGGGGCCGGCGGAGAGGAGAGTTCAGGCTTAGCATGATCTGGCAGGGCCAGCGGAGGTGGCGCTAGAGGAGCTTGGAGACCATGATGATTAGATGATCTTGTATCTGCCCCCAAATGCTGATGAGCATATGGCGAAGTACCTTTTTGTACGGCTTATGTATTTTTGTATATTGGGTGTTGAGGGCACCTATGACATGTTTGACTATATTATGATGTATATATATATATGATTTGGTATATAGTCGTGTATGCACATGGATGCATTTATTGTCTATTTGCTTGCCCGTGGAGGCATGTTTGATTTTCTGTATGCCCGTGGAGGCACATGTTATGCACATGGATGCAATATTTTGATTTTTGTATATGCCCATGGAGGCACATGTTATGCATGTGGATGCAACATTTTGATTTTTGTATATGCCTGTGGAGGCACATGTTATGCACGTGGATGCATTTTTGTTTAAGCCCATGGAGGTACATTTGTGTTCACTATATGGTTTGATTGGTGTGCCAGTCAAGAATGTTGTTAGCCATATGGTCTGCTACATTGTTGAGATTCCTTGGGACATCTGTGAATGAAATGGATTCAAAATATCGAACCATTTGTTTAGTGTGCAAGAATTTTCTGAAAAGACAGGGATTGCGTACCGGGTAATCATTGTTGAGCTAGGAAACAACGAGTTGTGAGTCCAAGAAAACGTTAAGGTGACGTATGCTCATTTGGAGAGTTGCGGCCAAGAGACCGGTCATAGCATCGTATTCAACTTGGTTGTTGGTGGTGGCACCTACGCACACTCCGTCGATGTGGATCAACTCATGTGAAGGGGAATATATTACCCAAGCTACGAAGGCCATATTGGGGGACCAACGGCTTGCACCATCAGTGAAACCGATGTAGCAGAGTGGAACAGGATCCATCAGTGGTCATGTGGAGAAAAAAAATATTTAGGTTTTTTGAATTTTTTGTGAAAAAACAAAATAAGACTATACAATAATGGACGGTGGTGTCCATCAGATTTGCTATGGGTAAAATCACTTAAGGTACAACCCTTTGCGTGGGTTGCATAGGGGGTTTCCTTCTGAATCAGTCAGAATGTATGCCCCCTATCCGAGGCAAGTGTGTATAATGTATGGGCCTTGCCACATGGACACAAACTTTCCTTTTCCACTTTTGTCATGAGCTTGATCATAGGCGAGGACAAGGTCCCCTTCAGTAAAAGTTCTTGGGTGGACATGTTTGTCATAACTCAGTTTGGATTGGTTCTTTGCTGCTTCCATGGTTTGGAGGGTTGTGCGCCGATCTTCATCGGCTTGCTCTAGGAGTAGTAAGCATTGCTCAATTGGGGAAGTGTTCAGTAGGATTTCAATGGCCATATGTAGGGCTGGGATCTAGCATTCGATGGGGAGGACAGATTCGACACCATGAACTAGATGGAAAGGGGTAAAACCGGTGGCGGTTTTGGTTGACGTGCGGTATGCCCATAGTGCTGGGAAGAGCATGTGGTGCCAATTTGATTTGTGTTTGTCCACAGTGCGCTGGAGGATGGTCTTCAAAATTTTATTAATCACTTCGACTTGGCCATTTCCATGGGGGTAGTCGGCGGAGGAGAAATGGTGTTCAAATTTCAGTAAGGTTGATAATTCTCTCCAAATGGCATCTTCGAAGTGAGAGCCATGGTCTAAGATGAGTTGCTTTGGCACTCCAAAATGAGCGATAACATGGTTGAGGAAAAAATGTGCTGTGGTGTTCGCTTTACAATTGTAAGTTGGCATGGCTTCCGCCCACTTGGTGAAATAATCTATGGCCACAATGATGTGTTTATGACCGCTGGCTGATGTGGGATTGCAATCTAGGAAGTCGATGGCCCATTTGAAGAATGGTCCGACAGTGACGACTGGATGAAGGGGGGTGGGTGGGGTTCTTGCCTTAGGGGAAAAAAGTTGGTAGTTTTGAGAATGTTTGACTGCGGTGATGCAATCAATAAATAATGAAGGCCACAAGTAACCTACGCGGATGATCTTTTGGGCGGTGGCCATGCCGGATAAGTGGCCTCCACAGGCACCACTATGGCAGTCATTAAGGACTTGTTCTACCTCGTTATGAGATAGGTAGCGTCGTAAGATGGTATCGACGCCGCGTCGATAAAGTACATCACCTAATAGGAGATATTGGGGGGTGTGGTGTTGTATATGATGGCGTCTGTCATGATCGATGTGGGGTAGAAATTTTTGTGTGTGGAGGTAGATCAAGATGTTGCCGTACCATGGGTCGTCAGAAGAAATGATGAAAATGTGATCGTCAATGAGATCCGTTTGGATACCGAGTGATGACAAAGAGGATGGGAGATCTGTGATGAGTTGAGCGAGTGCTAGGGCCTTGGTGCTCTTTGGGGTTTTGAAAGTTAGGCCATATTCTTGCAGGATAATCACCCATTTATGTTGATGTATATGTAACTTCAGAATGTATTTCACATATATCTATATTGTATTCCTATAGAGATGTTATTATTCCTCTATACGGAAGTGTCGTCATTTATATTGTAAGTGTCGTAACTTATAGTTGATGGGTTATTAGACCACCTTGTTGGGGTCGGCCCTGTATAAGTCATGTGGGTCAAAGGATTATTAGACCACCCTATTGGGGGTTGGCCATGTGGGTCAAAGGGTTATTAGACCACCCTAGTGGGGGTTGGCCTAGTTAGCATTATGTTAAGTGGTTAAGTTGAGGCTGACCTAGTTGAGTAAAGGTCAAGTCAAGTTAGTGTATAAATAGAGAGTGTGTCTCTCTCATTTTACACATTCTATTCTCTCACTCACACTTGGGAGAGTGGCGTACTTGTGGAGGAGGAGGCTCTGCTGCTAGGAGAAGACTATCTCTTGTATTCTGGTTGTATCATCGCTCTATCTATCTCTGAGGAAGTTATTGGGGTTTTTCACCTTTATGGTTTTCCCCAAGTAAACTCTGTGTCTCTTGTGTGTTTGCATTATTGTGTCCATGATTGATATGCTATAGATTTGATGTACATGTTGTTCTCTCAGTCAAGATCCTAGATCAGATTGACGTAAATTCTGAAAATTTAACATGGTATCAGAGCTAGCTTGAAAGAAGGCATGATATGGCATGTATGACACTTGTTGCACTTATGATGCTAGGGCTTGATATAGCAAAAACCAGTCATCATAGCACTTTCGCTATAAATCTGTTTTGGAAAAGTTTTCATATCTAAAAATTTTATAGGTCGAAGATCAGATCCCCATGTACCTTGTGTCCAAAGGACAACCTCTAATTCGTTGTACTTTGTGATTTATGATCTATACAATATAGGGTTTCTGCCTCTTCCAGATCTGAGTCAAAATCAGGTGACCTTGGGAAAAAGGTCATAACTTGGGATAGGAAGCTCCAAATGAAATTTCGTAAAACATGATAGGTATTTCATAGACTGTACTATCTCAAGAAAATTGTTCAGAGGACGAAGTTGAACCAATGACATGTGTAACACCGTTCAGGTTTGCTCTCCTGTATTATCCCATAAACAAGTCACGTTGCGACACTTGGCATAACTCTCTCTCAGAGAATCCAATTGAGGTCAGAACTATCGATATGGAAAGATGACAGGTCGAGATATCTCAAGAAAAGTTTTTAGAGGCCGAAGTTGAACCAGTGACATGTGGCACACCACACAAGTTCGCTCTCCTGTATTATCCCATAAACAAGTCACGTTGCGACACTTGGCATAACTCTCTCTCAGAGAATCCAATTGAGGTCAGACCTATCGGGATGGAAAGATAACAGGTCGGGCTATCTCAAGAAAAAAATTTAGACCCTGTGGATCAAAAGATTCAGAGTTACAACAGAAACAATCAGGTACATATTTCAGTCAAAACAAAATTATTTTTGAGTACCTTCATTCATGGCTTCCGGAATTTAGGGCTTCGGAGAAAGTTGGAATTTTTGTAATCGCAGACCACGGCTAGATGCTACTCATCAAAATTGAAATTTAAAAACCAAGATCATATTTTTTGGTTGGGAAGAAGGTTGGGCTTGATCAAACCCCAGTTTGGGACTTTGATCGAAAAGATGGAAAATTAGGGCTTCTGCAAAAATTGGAATTTTTGAAATCTGTGACGATGGCTGGAAGCTCCTCATAAAAATAGAAGCTTAGAGCTTTGGATCAAACCTTTTGATTGGGAAGAAGAGTGGGCTTCATCAAACCCCAGTTCGGGGTCACGTCCAGTGAATCTAGAAGTTTCAAAGGCAAAATTGAGGAGTGAAACTTTGCAATTTTCAAATTCTTAATATACCAGCTTGATCAGCTCATCAAGGCGCATATTTCTATCTTTCGGAAGTTTGAAATTCAAAGTTTGAATTTTTGGGGTTTCTCTGATAAACCCTATTACAGCTCCAGATCCAGTTCTTGAAAATCAAGTGGATTGGGTTAATCCTATAAGAGGATGGATTGGTCACCTGGATAAGTGAAGAAGTTCCTGTTTCAGAGGGAGATGAGGCCAAGGCCTTCCATAAGAAGATTACAAGCAATCTTGACAAGTATGGCTTACAGGTATGTTTCGAATTCTGTTCATGGTTAAGTTTATAATATGTTTGTCTTCATATCTTGAATAATTACTAGACTTGTCGTATTACCTTAATAGAAGATATTCATTGATTAAGGTTTTGACACTTATGATTGTACTAACGCATTGTGATGTTGTATGAGGTTTATGTTGTCCGCTAACATGAAAGGTACACCAAGAAAGACAAATCATGTTCTAGTTCAAGAACATATGATCATGATGACATGAAGACAAATATTCATCCATTGTCATGGATCACTTAAAAAATCTACTTATGAGGTATGTATATCTTGGTTCTACAATGGATAACTTATGAGACATGTAGGTTACTAGCACAAGTCATTGAAGAGAACCAAAAAACATTATGTGGGTATGTTAGACATAACTAGCTAGCATGCTAATCCAGGTATGTTTTTCCTATATCAAGCTAGAATCCTACCTTGTGTTAGGATCTTATACTGTTGTGTTGTTGATAATGATTATTCATGAAGTCATAGGTTTGAATAGTCATGGTTGTGTGCATATTATGTTTCCTACCATAATTGATGATATGACTAACCAGAAGAATCATGAAGGTATAGGTTTGAATTATCATGGGTTTTATGCATATTATATCTCTTATCTTGATTGATGATTCAACTAACCAGAAGAGTCCTATGATCAAATAAGAATGTGTATGAGTAAAAGAAGACTTTCCTCAAACCTTGAATACTAATGTTTATTATCTGTGAATGATCATGAATATACATGTTTAAGATTATTGTGTTTTGATAGTATTAATATTATACTAATAAATGTGTGATTATGTATGAGACCTCAAGGATAACACAATGATGATACTAATAAGCATGCATAGCGATTAAGGATGGATGTAAGTTCAAGGACAGGTAATCCAGGAAGCAAAGATCAAGAGGGAGCAAACTCCAGTTGTTCCTGCAAGAAAGCAACGGAGCACACTTCAGTAGTTTCTGCAAGGATGCAGATATTCAGACGGAGTTGACCACTTCTCACAATCCACATAAGAATGGAGTTGTAGAAAAGAAGCAAAGACTGAGAGGGAGTCAACCCAACAAACAAACAAAGATAAGTATTTGAATTGTCATTACTTGCATATTTTATTGTTTAAATAATACTGTTCAATAATGTATATACTGATGTTCCTAGAATTAGGTTGTGTATTATGCATATTAGAATAGTTGCATTGATGAACAGTATACTACTAATATGCATGGGTAAGTGGCCTATGGCACTGTACAACATTCCATTGATACTTATATAGAATCAAACCTCTTTGCTGACATGTTGGGAGTTGTGCACACTCTTAACAATGTTCTGGTAGAGATTGGAAGGCATCTAGAAAGTTACAGGATATGGATAAATGTTGTATTGAAGCATTGGCTAAGATAATTGCATGATTGTATGACATATTTCTTTATGTTTAATAATTTGTTCTGAAAACTATGAGATGTTTTCTAATCATGTAATTTAACTTGTTGTGTAGGAAAGATCGTATGCCATCACCTACAAAAGAAGAACTACAACATTTGTTCAGCAACAAAATTATCTATTGAAGATATTGAAGTTCCCAAGATATGGGAAGAATGCCATGATCCGTCGATCATGAAGAATGATGCTTGGGATGCAGTCCCAAGACCTGAAGGGAAGTTTGTTATGACTTCCATATGGATCTATCAAGATCAAGCATGCTGCAAATGGCAGCATAGAGAAATATAAAAGCGATGAAATAGAAGATACACCAGATGGATTTCAAGACAGCTTTCTTGAATGGTGTAGTTGAAGAAGAAGTGTATGTGGAGCAGCCACTTGGTTCTGAGACACATGACAGGAAATCATATATGTGTAGAACTTGGTATGGTAGGATAGGCAGCTTTCTATCCAGTTTGGTCTTTACCAAGAGTAAAGCGGGTTCCAACCTTTACTACAAGGTTGAGGTAGGCAATCCAGGGATACTTTTATTGTATGTGGATGACCTGTTTGTAACAAGAGATGATAGATTGATTGCCGACACATAGTGGAAGCTTGCTACTGAGTTCAAGATGAAGAACTTGGGGATGATGCACTATTTGTTTTTGGCATGGAGGTGTGGCAAAGTGCAGATGGAATCTTCCTTGGACAAGGGAAGTATGCAATAGAGATCCTGAAGAGGTTCGGGATGATGGACTGCAAGGATATGGCCACACCTATGGCATCGAACCTGAAGCTTCTATGTGATGCTTTATCTAATCCGGTTGATGTCACGATGTATTGTCAGATGATTGTGTCCTTTATGTACCTGATGAAAACGAGACTAGATATTTTCTTTGCGGTGAGCACATTGAGCCAGTTCCTAACGGATCCGAGAGATGTTCACCTGGTTGTTGTAAAGAATATTCTGAGGGTACAATTGATTATGGGCTCAAGTATGAAGTGAATCAAAAGTTTAACCTGTAGGGTTATGTTGATTCAGATTGGGCAGGCAGTGCTGCAGATAGGAAGAGCACATTTGGGTGCTGCTTCAGTGTGGGATCAGGTGTGATCTCTTGGTTTAGCAGGAACTAGTGCTGCGTAGCACTGAGTATAGCCGAAGCAGAGTATGTTGCGACGGATGAGCAGGTTGCAGATGTATTGACCAAGCCATTGGCCAGAGTGCAGTTTGAGTACTTCAGAGAGAGGGTTGGTGCACTTCAGATCGAGGTTCCTTCCAAAGGGAAGTGATGAGTCTGAAAGATGCAGATGCACATGAGCTTTCCTGACATGGTTGATGTGTTCGCCCTTGGTCGTGATGTAATTGCTGAGCCATTTTTCATGTGGTGGTAGATGTGTTCTCCCATGGTGAAAAAGTAAGGGCTGGAGCCTTCCCCGAATGGCGGTAGATGTGTTCTCTCATGTCAGTGGTGTAAGTGTTGGATGATGTGCATATGGGCTGTGCTTCATGGATGATGAGATGATCTGAAGAGGACGATGCTATGATGATCAGGAGGATCATGGATGATGAGCATCAGGATGATGCTCCAGTTACTACTCTGTGTATGCATCATGTTGGATGCTGGATATGATCAGTTGGATCATTATATGTATATGTATATATGCATCATGTTCGATGCTGGATATGATCAGTTGGATCATGTATATATATGTACGCATCATGTTGGATGCTCGATATGATCAATTGGATCACTTGTATGTATTTTTGTATATGCATCATGTTGGATGCTTGGACCATGTATCTATATATGTATCAGGTGGATACATTGTATGATCAGGTGGATCATGTATGGTGATATGTATCATGTATTTGTATTTGTATCAGGTGGATACACTGTATGATCAAGTGGATCATGTATGATGATATGTATTAGGTAGATACTTGGTATGCATCAGGTAGATGCATTGTATGATCAGGATGATCATGGATGACGAGCTTCAGAACGTTTCTCCAGATGACATGGAGCAGGATGTTGCAGTGATGATGATCAGGATGATCATGTGTACATCAGGATGATGTATGGTGAGTATCAGGTTCATACTCTATGGTCGTGGAACAGGTTGTGCAGATAAGCATGTAATTTATGCCCTGGGAGATTTGCAGATAGTCTTTCGAGGTTTTTCCTATGGAATGTGATTTGTACCTTGGGATATCTGGCAAATGCTCTTTCGAGGTTTTGCTTGGGAGGACATATAATTTGTGCCTTAAGAGATCTGTAGATAGTCTTTCGAGGTTTTGCCAATGGCATGTAATTTGTGCCCTGGAATATCTGGTAGATGCTCTTTCGAGGTTTTGTCCTATGGCATGTAATTTGTGCCCTAGGAGATCCGATAGGTTGAGCCGTGTGCTCGTAATCAGTCCTAGGATGCTCTTTCGAGGTTTTTCCATAAACACATGTAATTTGTGCCCTAGGAGATCCGATAGGGTGATCCTTGTGCTCGTAATCAGTCCTAGGATGCTCTTTCGAGGTTTTGTGGTGACCACATGTAATTTGTGCCCTGGGAGATCCGATAGGTTGAGCCTTGTGCTCGTAATCAGTCTTGGGATTCTCTTTTGAGGTTTTGTGGTGGGGTCACATGTAATAAGTCCTAGAGATCTGAACGGGATGAAAAAGGCCTCAGATGCTCTTTCAGGTTCTTGCTAGTCAAGAGACTCTTTTAAGGTTTTGTGACGCATGTAATATGTCCTGAGATTTCCATAGTATGGCCAGTGATGACGAAGACCTGTAGGTGGTGGGCCTACATCTAGTATGAAAAAGGACTAGCTCTGTAGAACTTCTTATGATGAGTAGATTCAGAGATTGATTGAGATAGCAGCAGCAGTGACGATGATCCAGAGAAGAAGACTTGTGCTAGAAGACCTGTGTCGAGAAATACCTTCCTAGTTAAGAGGGAGTGTTGATGTATATGTAACTTCAGAATGTATTTCACATATATGTATATTGTATTCCTATAGATACGTTATTGTTCCTCTATACGGAAGTGTTTTCATTTATATTGTAAGTGTCGTAACTTATACTTGATGGGTTATTAGACCACCTTATTGGGGTCGGTCCTGTATAAGTCATGTGGGTCAAAGGGTTATTAGACCACCCTATTGGGGGTCGGCCATGTGGGTCAAAGGGTTATTAGACCACCGTAGTGGGGGTCGGCCCAGTCAGCATTATGTTAAGTGGTTGAGTTGAGGTCGACCTAATTGAGTAAAGGTCAAGTCAAGTTAGTGTATAAATAGAGAGTGTGTCTCTCTCATTTTACACATTCTATTCTCTCACTCACACTTGGGAGAGTGGTGCACTTGTGGAGGAGGAGGCTCTGCTGCTAGGAGAAGACTATCTCTTGTATTCTGGTTGTATCATTGCTCTATCTATCGCTGAGGAAGTTATTGGGGTTTTTCACCTTTATGGTTTTCCCCAAGTAAACTCTATGTCTCTTGTGTGCTTGCATTATTGTGTCCATGATTGATATGCTATAGATTTGATGTACATGTTGTTCTCTCAGTTAAGATCCTAGATCAAATTGAAGTAAATTCTGAAAATTTAACAATTTATCTATGCGGCCTTGAAGGAGGTGACATGTCAAGAGGCAAACCATTGGATTGGAATTGGCTACAACCATGGTGTGGCTCAAGAGAATGTAATGTAGCAGCTTTTGTATTGAAAAGACGACGGCGAGGGCCATCTTTTCTTCATGTGGGTAGCGGAGGGGTGGGCCTGACAAGGTTTGGCTCACATAGTAGATGACATGCTCTTGGCGAGTAATATCTTCTTGCCCAAGAACTCCAGATACGGCATGTTTGGATTCTGAAACATAGAGGGTGAAATCTTTTGTGAAATCTGGAGGAGAGATCAACGGGGCATTTGTGAGTGCTTTCTTTAAGTCGGTGAAAGCTGTCTCTACTTGTTGGTCCCATATGAAACGGGTATGCAGACATAGTATTCGTAGGAAACCGTGGACCGTTGTGGCATAGTCAGGGACAAAGCAGCGGAGGAAGTTGGACCTCCCTTGAAGGCTTTGAAGTTGTCTTAATGTACGGGGTGATGGTAATGCTATAATGGCTTGGAATTTCAAGGGGTCTATAGTGATTCCTTTTTTTGAAATAATGAACCCTAGCAAGCGACCTGATGTAACGCAAAAGACACACTTGAGAGGGTTCAAGCGGATGTTGTATTTTCGACAATGCAAGAAAACTTGTCGAAGGTCGTCTAAATGGTCAGATCGATTCTTGGATCGAGCAGTGAGGTTGTCTAGATAAACTTTTATGATTCTGTGTAGATCATGGAAGCAATAAGTCATGGCACGTTGGAAAGTGGCTCCAACATTCTTGAGACCGAAAGGCATGATGCGATAGGTGAAGGTGCCCCATGGGGTAGTGAAAGCTATCTTGTATTGATCTTCTTTACGGATTTTGATTTGGTTATATCCGGAGAAACCATCCATAAAAGAAAGGACCTCATGTCCCGCAGATTCATCGATTAGTTGGTCAATGAAAGGTGTGGGGAAGTTGTCTTTGGGACAAGCGAGGTTGAGGTCTCGGAAATCAGTACAAACGCGTATGGTTCCCACTTTTTTGTTTACTGGCATTGGGTTTGAAACCTAGGTGGTGTAAGCAATAGGATATATGAATCTTGCTTTTTCGAGTTTTTCAATCTCATCTTTAACAGCTGGGAACTTGGATGAGTGAATTGGTCGTTGTTTCTGTCGGATAGGAGGCACATTGGGCCAAGTGTTGATGTGATGTTCCACAATTTTGGGATCAAGGCTAGGCATCTCGGTGTAAGACCAGGCGAAGACATCATGAAACTCTTGGAAGAGTTTTTTATATGCCTGAGTTTCCGCTTGAGTGCATGATGTGCTTAGCGAGATGAGCTCAGGTTTTTGAGGTGTGGTGGAAATGTCAATTTGTATAATAGGGGAAATGTTGGACATGTTCCCCTCTTCGAAGGCATCTAGTGCTGGGATGGGGTCTTTGAACCAATCAACCATAGTTGGTAGGAAATCTTTCGATTCGACTGATAGTTGGTTCTCCGCGGTGGATGTAGACATCTTAGAGAGGAAGTATGAGCGATGATGCATATCGTCCCAAGGGTAGTCCAGTGCAGTGAGTGTTTCTAGAATTTGCTCATCAATACGAAATTAATCAAACCATAAATCAATAGGTGCTGGTTTGTATGTGGTTGAAATCATATAGATGGTATTGATTTATTTTGAAGAACATGATTTCGGAGGGTAGATCTCCTCGATGAGGGGAGGAGATATCTCTAAGTCGGCATTGTTCATCTCATATAAGGCTCCTCTATAATTTGGGAGATCAGGGTAGTGGTGTGAATAATGGCCATAAATGTCGCATATCGCATAAGGGTGGTTAGTGCAGAGCATTTTGTCGCGAGGTTGAGGGGGTGGCTCAAGTCTTACCACTGGAATTCTGGTGTTGTCATCCAACATATTCATGTGTTCTTGGAGTGCAGGTAATTGTGGACATTGATGAGTGGCATGGCCTACGTTGTCACACAATGAGCACTTAGGGGGAATGCAAATAGTTGGGGGTTTTTTAGCTACCTTGGGGGTTGCTGGGGGGGTGCGAGTTATGAGTCCAGTGTTATAAGTTGGTGGGCCTCCGCTCCCTATGTTCTGTAACGGAGGCGGGGTGTTTCTGGACGTTGATGCCGTAGTCACTATTGGGGGTGGTCTGTTTTGCAGATGAGCGACCGGAGGGGGTGGGTGGTTGGTAGTAGGGATAGGTTGTACCGGTTGTAAAATAATAGTCGTAGTCAGTGGGGGGCTCGGAGCAGGTAAGTACCATACAGGTATACCTAATGTTAAACCAGGAAGGTTGAGTGTAGCCATTACTGGCGAACTAACAACTCCAAAAAATGGGAACAAGAACGGGATAGTATGAATTGGCATTGTGCCAATATGAGTAGGCACTGTGGGTGTTTGTGGTAGTGATGAAGGCTGCTGTGTGGTGTTCAACAGGGTGCACAAATCCGATGTTTTTGTTATCGAAAAAGGTGGTGAGATCGATGGAAATGTGGAAGTCATAGGTGACTCAGTGTAGATTCTAGGACCAATTGACGACACAAATGATGTTGGTGCAGTTTGAATGGTTTGTTCAATCATTGGTAGCACATTTTGAGGGGCTGCGGGGGCGTTAGGATCATAATATGTGACTTGATCAATATTGATAACGCGTCCTTCATGTGGGAACATCATGAGGAAAAAAATAGATGAAGCCACTGCTTTCATTTTGTACATATAGATACGTCCAAGAAGGAGGTTGTAGTCGAGCTGGGCATTGATCACTTCGATGTCGATAAGAACTAATTTGATGCCTAGTTCTACGGGTACGTTCGCTAAGAGGCCTTGTGGTTGAGCTGAGCGTCTGTCGTAAGCTCGTAATGCCATGGTGGATGGTTGTAAAGTGGGGGAGCCAAGTTTTTTCCACACAAGGGTGGACATAACGCAGGTTGAAGCTCCTTCATCGATGATGCATCGATGCACAACAAGGTTTCAAATGTTTACTGATACTTGGAAAGCCAAATTTGATGGCAATCGAGGTTCGGCTTGGTCTAAGTCGAAAGCCATCATGTGTGTGTCGTCAGGGTCTACTCCTCCGATGGCGGATAGTACTAGTTCTTGTTGTGTAGGGCATGTTTTCAGTACCTCTAAAGCAGACATAGCAGCAGGGGATTGTGCTAGGTCTTCCATGATGTTATAATTGGATGCTGCACGAGCATTAGGATTGCTGTTAATCCTTCGCAAAGGGATGCGAGGGATTTTAGGTCCTTCGTCCAATGACATATTTGGTATGCGTAGTGGTTGATTTGGTGGAAGGGAGGTGGGTGCATCAGTGGGAGGAGTTTCTGGAGGTGGGCCATACTGATTCCTGCGAGTTTGGAGGTTAATGTCATTGGATGACATCATTAATAAATGGTGTGTGCCTGGATCCGTAAGCTGATAATCAGTTGCGGCATAGGTGATTTGCTGCTGGGGTGCAGTAGATCCTTGTGGGGGATCCATAGGGTGAGTATTTACTACTCCTTGGTTTGGTAATGGGATTTGTAATATCATGGGTTGCAGTTGATTAAGTGGAGCTGGCTGTCCAGCATGGCCCTGGCATTGGGCATCGTTAGCCCAAAGTTTACGTGCTTTCTCTAAATGGGGGCAGTTATGAGTGTAGTGTCCATAGACTCCACATATAGAACATGGATGGTTTGTTCTCAAGTTATTGTTTTTTGGCTGCTTGGGATGACGATCAGGATTCTGGTTTAGAGGAGTAGCATTGTTATTATTTGGAGGATTGGGAAGTGGTGGACCTTGATTATGTTTTTGGTTGTTGTCGCCGTTACGTCCTCTTCCACAGTTTTCTTGTCCACCCTGGTTGCGTTGGTTGTTTTGATGTTGGGGCTGATTGTGTTGTGTGTACACTTGCCCTTGAGTAGTGGGAGGATTTTGTGGTGCCATAGGTGCAGGAGTAAGCTGTGGTGGATAATAAGCTGGTGGGGCTGGAGGTGGTCTAGTTTCCTGCCGGGGTTGTTGGTAACCCTGACCTATTGGAAGTGTTGGGTTAGCTGGTGTAGCTTGCTGTGGGTAATACATTGGTTGTGCCGGTAAATGAATTGGGTTCTAGGTGGTTGGTTGGTTATAGTATGTGGGTGGTACATATGTCAATGGCGCTTTCCCATAGCAATGTTGTGGACAAGATGGTTCATGAGTGTGATGAGTCTGATTCGTTGGAGCATATGAAGTTGTCGCCTTAGAATTAGATGTAGCCCTAGAGAGGTCTGGGGCATTTATGGTGCTCACCATGCTAAAAGGTTTATTTTGTGCTGTGACTTGGCCAATAATACCATCAGCAGAATGTGATGCCCCTGGAGCATCACTGCATGAAGAATCACCTCGTGGGGCATCTGGTGTGATGGTGTAGAGATAGCCTGACTAGGCATAAATCAGGTCAAATTGCTGAGCTTTTAAGATAGCTTCTTCCTCTGACTAGGGTCGTTCGAAAACTACACCTTTGGCTATGAGGGGTAGGAGTGATTTAAGAAACCAGCCCAAAAATATACTGTCATCCAGTTTTATCTTACAGAGGCTACGACGCTTGTGCCACTCATGGATATGGTTGGTGATGTGAGTAGCTATGTTTTGTCTGCAAGACAACAGTATTTCAACTACTGCATCATAGCGTACAGGTAGCTGAAAAAACTGAAGGAAATTGGAGACGAGAGACGTAAATGTATGGTGGGTCCCATGTGGTTGTTCGATGTACCACTTGGCTGCAGAGACAGTGAATGTTTGTTGCAACAGTCTTAGTCTAATTGTTAGGAACCCATGTCTTTACTTTGTTAGTATATTGTTGTTGGATGCATATGCTTTGTAAGTCGTCCCATAGTATTTGTTGATCCATAGTTTATATTAGCCCATAGTGTTGACCCATAGTATTAGACGCATATGCTTTGTAAGTCGTCCCATAGTATTATATGTCCCATGGTTTTGAATCATAGTATTGGCACCTAGACTTAGCCCATGGTTTTTATTGACACATAGTATTGACCCATGGTATTGACCCATGGTATTGGCACCTAGACTTAGTATATAAGTGTGTGTTGAGGCCTATGAAGGCACCGTGAAGTTAATTGTATTGAGCTTGCTCAAAGGAGGTTCCCCCCTCGAAGTGGCCCGTGATCAATATAAAAGTGATTCTGAGTTTTGTTATTTCTGATATCTCATGTATTTCCATTAATTAATTATTGCAGGTTCTTCTCATCTGGTATTAGAGCACTTTCTTGGGCTCGTTGGGTGGAATTTCTGCCAAATTTTTTTTTTCGCATCTCTTGCAGCTTTGGATTGGGAATAATCCCTATCCACTTAACTATGGGAAGTACTTGGGCATAAGCCCTAAAATGCATTGTGAGGAGTACCACAGGAACCCCAAAGTAGCTAGCCCATTGAGAGGACCTACCAGCGAAAAGGGCAACGACCCCTACCTGATTGACTAGTTCCCACCCGTGAGGTAAACCAACAGCTATTGTTTATGGCAAAGCGGTTATCAGTTTTACCTGAGCCGTGGAGTGAGGGGTACTGCCCCAATATGCAAGCCGTCAAATAGCATTGGTGGCCGAGTGAAACACCCGAACTGCTAGGAAGCCGTACATACCTGGGGTCCATATCTTTTTTCAGATGAATTGTTGTCGATCACTTCCGCTCCAGATCCAGTCGTTTCAGATCTATTCTGAAAGTCGTTCTAGATCCAATCACCATTTCAGATCCAGCCGTTTTCAATCCCTTCAGCACCATTGCGGATCCCTTCCGCGCCACTATTGCTGATCCATTTATGAAAAAAAAAAGAAAAGAGCGAGTATAAAATTCTGTTTTTTGGCCATATCTCCCTTGTTCCAACTCTGTTTTCCTTGAAACTTCACTGACATCCCTGCAATCCCATTCTGCCTATTTCATTCCTAAAGACCCTATCCCACATTCCACTTCCTAAGACCAGAAATCCCACATTTGTCTATTTTTAGGGTTTGCCATAACTTCTTCAATTTTCACCCGATTTCCTTCAAATTTTACCATAGAGTTCCCGCTTCTGAAATCCCCATTTTTTGCTTCCCTGTCCCTCAGAAAGTGTCGAAAACCTAGTCAAACCCCAATTACCCCTCTGAGTTTTTCCCAAATCCAAATTTCCCCTTACTAAATAAGCTTGTGTTTTTGTTTTTCTATCCATTCCCCCCCCAACAATAAATAAAATAAAAATAAAATTCTTGGTTATGGTTGTCACTCGCACAGGAGAAAAAACCATGGAGGAAGCACTTGCAGCCATCCAAACCAAACTCCAAGATCTGGATGAGAAATTTCTCAGCCTCCATCTTCAGCATTCAGCCATGAACAATAACCGACAACCAGAATCTTCTGCAGCCACTAGGTTCTCTTCTTCTAGCAATTTTCGTGGGTCGAAGTTTGATTTTCCTCGCTTCAATGGTACTGATCAAACTGGATGGATATACCGAGCAGAAAAATATTTCAGTCTGCATAATACTTTTCATTTCCAGAAAGTTCCACTTACATCCTTTCATTTGGAACAGGAATCCCTTCAATGGTACCGTTGGTACATTAAAGCTCATCCCGAGCCAAACTGGACAGATTTTTGCCAACTCCTTTTGCAACGATTTGGTCCTAGTGCTTTTGATGACTACACAGGAGCACTCACTAAACTTCACAAAATTGGCACAGTGAGAGAGTATCAGACAGAATTTGAGAAACTAGCCAATCACATAGAAGGATTGTCTGATGAATTCTACAGGAGTTATTTTATCAGTGGTCTCAAGGATGAAATCTGCTCAGAAGTCAAAATGTTCTGTCCCAACACAATGATGGAAGTCCTAGGGTTGGCTAAGTTGGGAGAGGACAAGATTGCAGCTCAATAACGCTCCAAACCCACCTTTGTTCCCTTCATAAATATGGGTTCCCAACGACCTCCCATCACGCATGCTCCTCGAACAACTCCTATCAAGCATTTGTCTGAAACAGAGATGCAGGCACACCGAGAAAAAGGGCTTTGTTATAATTGTGATGATAAATTCACTCAGGGACATAGATGTGTTCAACAAAAGCTCTATCTCTTGGATGTGGATTCTCTGCCTGCCTCAGAACTTGGTGAAGAAGCTCCAGATACAGTAGATGTTCAGGTCGACATTCAGCAACCGCCTGTTGACAACCCATCTCAAGACGACCCACCCGAGATCTCTCTCCATGCTGTAACTAGCGTCACCACCCCACAAACAATGTGAGTCAAGGGATAATTCAAGAAGCTCCCTCTTACCATACTCATTGATTATGGTAGCACTCATAACTTCATTGACCCTCGGATTGCCAAACAGGTTGATTGTTTTGTCTATCCTTGTTCCAACTTTGAAGTCATGGTTACCAATGGGGGCACCTTACCTTGCAAAGGGAAGTGTCATAATGTGCATATCTCTACAGAAGATTATAACCTACGCTCTAACATGTTTGCCTTGTCCTTAGGTGGATGTGATGTAGTTTTGGGCGTTCAATGGTGATGCACACTTGACCCCATCTTATGGGATTTTGATGAACTTTGGATGCAGTTTTCAGTCAATGGGACACAACACAAATTTATGGGCTTACAACCAGAGTCGCTCTGCATCATCAGTTCACATCGTTTGGAAAAGATCCTTAAGAAGAATTCACATAGTGTGATTGCTCAACTCCATTCCCTTCAGATGCACCCACCAACGGTCTCCACTACTTCCTTGGATAGATATGCAGGTGTCTTTGTTGCACCATTGGGCTTGCCGCCTTCACAAGACCTTTCCGGTAAGCATTTTTCCACATCTACATCTCAGCAAGACATGATGGCTATTTTGCATGCAGTACAAAAGTGGTAGCCATCCCTATTGGAGAATTATTTCTGCATCAAGATTGATCTCCAGAGTTTGGAAACTTTCCTGGAACAATGGGTCTCCTCCCCAGCACACCTAAAATGGGTTCTCCAACTCATGGGTTATGACTATGCGACCACTTACCAAAAGGGTAAGGACAATATGGTAGCAGATGCTCCTTCTCGCACATTTGATGACCCAGTTTCTCTTACAGCTATTTCTCTGCTTGTTCCAAATTGGTTGCAATCTGCTCAATGGGGCTATCTCTTCTATGAACTCCATGCTTGTTCATCAGCAGGGCACTCTGGGTTCCTCAAAATGTATGACCAAGAACAATGTAACTTCTTTTGGCAGGGATTGAAAATGACAATTCAATGGATGGTGGTTGACTGTGATACTTTCCAGGGCAACAAGGGTGAAACGACCCTCCTTTCGGGACTGCTCGAACCCTTTCCCATCCCTACACAGATTTGGACAACTATTTCTATGGATTTCCTAGAAGCGCTCCAGTGGTATAGTACCACATCTAAAAGGACACCATATGAAGTAGTCTTTGGACAGGCACCGCTAGTTCTTCTTCCATACACCTTCAGGAGCTCCCCAGTTCAGGAAATTGGCTCAATTCTTTGAAACCGTGATCAGCTTCTTATCATTCTGCAAGACAATCTTCACATGGAAAGAATTCGACTGAAACAAGAAGCCGATCAACACCGTTCTGCGCACACTTTTCACGTCTCTAATATGGTTCTTCTTCATCTACATCCTTCCATACAATCCTCCCTGAAACTCAAAAGGCACTAGTGGCCCGGAATGAAACCCGAGGATGCTACAGGGGACCCACTCCTTCAGATTCTGCATCAATTTCCACATCTAAAGCTTTGAGGACAAAGTTTTTTCTAAGGGAGAGGGGATGTTAGGAACCCATGTATTTACTTTGTTAGTATATTGTTGTTGGACGCATATGCTTTGTACGTCGTCCCATAGTATTTTTTGATCCATACTTTATATTAGCCCATAGTATTGACCCATAGTATTGGATGCATATGCTTTGTAAGTCGTCCCATAGTATTATATGTCCCATGGTTTTGACTCATAGTATTGGCACCAAGACTTAGCCTATGGTTTGTATTGACACATAGTATTGACCCATGGTATTGGTGCCTAGACTTAGTATATAAGTGTGTGTTGAGGCCTATGAAGGCACCGTGAAGTTAATTGTATTGAGCTTGCTCAAAGGAGGTTGCCCCCTCGAAGTGGCCCGTGATCAATATAAAAGTGATTCTGAGTTATGTTATTTCTGATATCTCGTGTATTTGCATTAATTAATTATTGCAGGTTTTTCACACTAATGGAGTCATCCACTATGGAGTGAGATGAACACCATAGGTGAAATGACATTATGTGGTTTTGGGGATCCTCCCGAGGTTTTCCTTCAAACATAGGGATGTCCGAGGGGAGATTTTTGTAGGCATGGGTGGCCATGTAGGGTTGTTCCTAATAGGATCGTTGGTTAGCTTGGCTAGGTCTGGTAAGTTCAGACTAGCCATGTAAGGTAAACTAGCAGATGGGTGTGGCGTAGTGACTGGGACATAACTATTAATGGTGGCATTATGTAGTAGTCTAGTAGCCCCTAAGGGTATGCTAGGTATTGAAGGTATGTGTCCTCCAACCGTTGTGGTTTGGGATGGGCTAGTGCTCCCAAGTGCAAAATGGGTTGCAGAGAGGTTAGGAATACTGCCACGAATTCCTAGGATCTGGGTTGTGGTAATGAGAGGTGGTGTGATTCCTATGTTGGGCATAGCCATAATAGGAGGTAGTCCTGTGTTGGGCATACCTAAAGGTGGAGTTGCCCCTATATGAGGCATGTCTAAAGGGGTTTTTGTTACCATGGGTGGAATAGTAGTAGAATGGTTTGTGGATGTATCTCTAATAGTACTGGTGAAAAGTGGGTCATATTGTGATCCAGCCATGAGGTTGGTTGGTGATATTTCAGTAGGGTTTTCGGATTCAGCCTCAATCATATGTGAAGTAAGGCATGTCAAAATCGGATGACTGTGTGTTTGGATGATGACATCTCGAGTCAAGGGGTAAGGCTCTACATCGATGACGTGTATAGCCAAGTATACCAAACTGAGGGGGTTCACCCTGAAGACGATGAGATCGTCTTAAATTCTCAATGGTGAGAAATATTTTTAAAAATTTCAGTGTAAGGTGGTGATGAAAAAAACTCGAAACCCTAATGCAACAATGAGTGCAAGACGGGAGTGAAAAAAAAAAAGGCTCTCAAGCCAACAACCAACCTTAAAAAGCACTTATTATACCATTTGTGCTATAATAAGTAGAGGGATGCAACAAAATTGGTCAGAATACCAAAACTCAAATAGTTCCTAGAAAAAAGAAGTGTTACTAGACCAAAGGTGGGTAATGTATCATGCAAACACCTAACTAGAAGTATTGTGAGTCAACAAACAATATTCTCTGCAAGGTGATGAAATCCAAGTCAGACAATATAGAGTGTTGAATCAACGGCTAGATATCCCCCTACCGGGAGGGACACCGTGTAGACAATCCTAAAGAGTGGCAACTAGGATACCCCGTTCATGACACGTTCGGTTGGGTGAATTTGCAGTTTGGTTCTATCGCCGCTGTACACCCTCTTTAGTGTACACTGAGAACTTCGAAAGGTATCCTTCGGTTACTGAATGGATTATGGTATTCCACTCAGACTTTCGGAACCAGTATAGCTACTTCAACCCTCCTAAGGGAGAGGCCTTCCCGATAAATTGGTTGATAACCATGTCAAAATTATAAGGGATTTTGGTTCTATAGAGGACAACCACTATGTCTCAAATGTAATAATTGAGGGGTGTTATTGGAACACCTATCCCCTCAATTCTACCTAGCTACAAAATTCTTTCAAGTGATCCTCAAGTGGGGTTAAAAGTTTTTTGAGTTTAAGGTAAATTTTAAGGCTCAATTTAAATTATGTGGCAGAGTGGGTGCAAGTGTGGTATTTAA
This sequence comes from Larix kaempferi, assembly GCA_027924585.1. Classification (NCBI taxonomy): domain Eukaryota; kingdom Viridiplantae; phylum Streptophyta; class Pinopsida; order Pinales; family Pinaceae; genus Larix; species Larix kaempferi. The sequence goes on along the minus strand of BSBM01000348.1, from coordinate 17,847,387 downwards.
ATTGAAATTGATTTAGCTCTCTTGGGCGATTGATTACAAATGAAAGAAAAGATGCTTCCAGTTTTGCAAAAAATAAAGGCGTTTTTTGAAATGTAAATGCTTGAAAAAACTATTCAAAAATAATGGATCTTTGAAATAATTTAAAGGGAAGCAAATAACATAAATATTTCAAGAAATAAATGGATCTCTTAAAAGTTGCTTGGGCAAAGTATTGAGCAAATAAACAGTAAAACCTTAATCTAAATAAAATGCAAAAAATCTTTCTTTCAATTACTGAAAATTTTTAAAAAGACTTTTAATGGAGCATATATAAATACTAAAAGATTTAATATGTCTGTAAAAAATGCAGAAAAATTAATGTCGTAAAATATGTTAAATGGGCAAAAAATACAGCAAAAACTGTTTTCAAAAAATTGGCCAAATTCAAAAAAATTGTGTCGCGGGTTTTGGGAAAATAGCCACGATGTGCAGTACGGGTTTTGGCCGTGCAGTCGCGATGTGCAGCGTAGGTTTCGGCTGCGAAGCCATGATGTGCAGTGCGGGTTTTGGTCACATAGTCACGATGTGCAGTGTGGCAAATGGCCGCGAAGCTGTGATGTGCAGCACGTAAAATGGACCCGAAGCCGTGGCGCGCCGCATGGAAAAAAGCCACGAGGTTGCGATGAGCCGCATGACTGTCGGCTGAAAAGCCGCGAGGCGAAAGCAGAAAAACAGACACCAAAAAACGAACCCAAAAATGAAAATTTCAGGCTGCTAATGGCAATAGAAAGGGCCAAGATCTAGAACAGCAATGGATCTGTTGTCTAGGATGGCAGATCTATGAATTAAAATGATTAAAACTAAGAAAAACTAAGATCTAAGAATTTGAAGCTAGCGGAGTCGCCAAAAACTGTTGGCTTGGTTTTGCAACCAAGCTTTGTGCAATGGGAACCTATCAACAATGTGATAGCAGTTTCAATATTGAAAGCAAAAACAATTATAAATTAAATCTAAATCTAAACTAGCATGTGCATATAACAAATAAATTTTTTAAAAACGATTCAAGAACAAGAAATAAAAGAATAAGTATTTTGTATTAAGATACCTCAAATGGTGAGGATTTGTGTTGAGCAACTCCCAAGGTGAGTAGCTCCAATCTCCAAAGGTCCCTTCTCCAATATGTTGAAAATGGCCAAAAGTCTCATGAGAGATTTTGACAACGTGAGGATAGGATGATGGATGGATGGAAAGTGAGGAGCCCCTACCACTTTTTTATAGTTTTTGGTGGTGGGGAATACCATTATGGTTTTGAGGAAACCAATGGTATTGACCAACATGGTTTAGGTACCTCTTCCCTCCTTTTTCCTTTTTTGAATATTTTGAATATTTTTATTCCCTTTTTAATATTTTTGGGAATTTTGGACCATTTTTTAGTGTTTTTTATGCTTTTTGAGGAAAAATATTCATTTTGAGGGGAAAAAGAGGTGTATTATGGTCTTTTGGTGACCTTTTGATGGCTTTAGAGGCTCAAATGGTGGAAAAGTGGACAAATGGGTCATGTGAATAAGGAAATGAGCTAGTGAGCACTTTTTGGGTGTTAACAATTCCGCTTCTTGCCTAAACTCCACCAATTCTCCGATGGAACATTGTCAACCCTCCCACTAAATTGATTAGATTCCAGTAGAATTGGCAGTAGTCTTACAGTGCCTGTTTGATAAATAACATTACGCTTGTTACAGTTTTTCAAAAAATGAAGCCGACGATTTGCTAAAATGGCCACTTATTCATATAATTAATGCTAACATGGACACATTCTGGGATATGGGCCAACCGAATTTATGAAGCCGCGTGAGAAGAGATGTGTTCATCAATTGATTTGACAATAATGCTAGGACACTGAGGAGGTTGAGGATTCATCATGGTACGTATGGAGGTATGAGTTCTAATCATAAGTTTGACTAGGCATAAAGTGGCAAAATAATCATGATTATATTACATTCGTACATCCCTGTTAGCAACCTCTAATCGATCTGCTCAGTAGAAAGGCCACATCACTACCGTTTTCCATACCTATTGACCACCGCCATCTCATCCATGTGATATTTTGTGAATGTTAAGTTTAAACCAAATAAACTAGCAAGATCACTGAAAGAAACATAATCACAAGATAGACACAGAATTTACCCTAGGAAACCCTCATGGGGTAGAAAACCCAGCAAAGCTTTCCTCAATAAGATGACCAACCAAAATACAAGATGTGCTCCAAGACTTGTCCTTCTTCTCTACCTCACATGCAGACCTCCTAGACACAAGTGAGCCACTTTCTGAGTTGTGGAAGTGTATCGAATGAGGAGCTCTCCTCCTCTATTTATACTAGTTCCTGACTGACCAAAATCCCTAATGGGGCCAACCTCTCCTAGAGAAGTCTAAAACCACTAAAATATAAACTTAGGGCCGACACCCACATGGTGGGTCTAATGACCCTAATTACCACAAACCATCGGAGGAATAAACATCTCCGGATACATAATAGAGTCACCTCGGAGGGATAAAACATCTCCGGAATAATAATGTACAAATATAATATTCTTAGAAGTTACAATATTCAACACTCCCCCTTAACGAGAAGGATATTATAACAACATCTACAGGAGCAAGCATTCATTGACTACATCATGCATGATACATATGTATATCATCGGAAGCTTTCTTTAATACATCATCGTTGTCATACGATCATCAGCATCGTCATCACACGATCATCAGCATCGTCATCACACGATCATCAGCATCATCATCACGCAATCATCAACATCGTCATCACATACCCTGCAATACACATGATCCATTTAAGACACCATAACATGTCTAGGGATGATACATCCCACTCATCAACTTAGACAAAATCTAAGGACCACTTTGTCAGAGACACATGTCTATGGATCAATTCAGGGACCGATGTTCGGGGATGATACAATCCCCTTTCGTCCACTAGGGACCACTTCTCGGAGACATCTGTCTATGGGTCAATTTAGGGACCGAAGTCCGGGGATGATACAATCCCCATCATGTACATTTTGAACTAGTGGTTCCGGGATGATGCAATCCCCATCATGTACATTTTCAACTAGTGGTTTCGGGATGATGTAATCCCCATCATGTACATTTTGAACTAGTGGTTTCGGGATGATGCAATCCCCATCACGTAAATTTTGAACTAGTGGTTCCGGGATGATGCAATCCCCAGCACGTACATTTTGAACTAGTGGTTCCAGGAAAATGCAATCCCCATCATGTACATTTTGAACTAGTGGTTCCGGGATGATGCAATCTCCATCAGTCCACTAAGGACTTCATTCACGGAGACCATACATCTATGGATCAATTCAAGGGACCGATGTCCGAGGATGATACAATCCCCACTTGTCCACTAAGGACTTCATTCTCGAAGACCATACATCTATGGATCAATTCAAGGGACTGAAGTACGGGGATGATACAATCCCCACCTGTCCACTAAGGACTTCATTCTTGGAGACAATATGTCTATGGATCATTTCAAGGGACCGAAGTTCAGGGATGATACAATCCCCACCTGTATCCTTATCAATACAGATATCATCAAAACATGTATCCTCATCAATACATCAACAACACATGTATCCTCATCGATACATCAACAAGACATGTATCCTCATCAATACATCAATAAAACATGTATCCTCATCAATACATCAATAAAACATGTATTCTCATGAATACACCATCAAAAGCATGTATCCTCACCAATACATATACAATCAAAAGCATGTATCCTCACCAATACATATATCATCAAAAGCATATAAAGTAAAAGTAAGTAAAAGAAAATAAGTATTCTAAGTATAAGAGTCCTAAGTCTAAGTGATCTAAGTATCCAAGTGTAGTAAACAGTTATCCACATCATCGACCTTATTGTCGATGAGGAAATATCATCATCAGTGACTACACTACTCCCCCTTTCGAGGAGGGTCCTTTTGAACTACACCAAGCTTGTCTCAGAAGTATTCAAATTTCACTCGAGACAGAGGTTTGGTCAAAATATCAACAATTTGATCCTCAGTGCTCACATACTCGAGCTTAATATAGGAATCTCGTATATAAAAGTATCATATCTCTATGTGTTTTGACTTATCGTGGAATAGAGGATTTTCTATCATCTTGATACAAATTTGATTGTCACACATAATCACAGTGGGATCCATTACTAAGTCAAATAATCTAGATAGTAGTTTCCGAAGCCATACTGCTTCACAGCTAGTAGAGCAAGCAGCTATATATTCTTCTTCAGCAGTACTGAGAGACACACTAGATTGTTTCTTACTGAACCAAGAGATCATGGCAAATCCAAGTCCATAACATCCACCCAATGTACTCTTCCTGTCTGAAACACTTCCTTCCCAATCGGAGTCTGACTAACCATGTAATCTGATTTCATGATTTCCAAGGTAGTAAAGACCAAAATCTAATGTACCTTTTAGATACCTCATTACATGCTTTGCAGCTCTTAGGTGAACCTTCCTTGGTTCTACTAGATATTGACTCAGGGTATTTACAGCAAAGCATATATCTGGTCTGGTATTTGTTAAATACATCAATGACCCAATGATTTGTCTATATAGAGTTACATCCACTAATTCTGATGAGTCATCAACTAATAACTTCAAGTTGGAGTCCATGGGAGTATCCATGGCCTTACACTCCAACATATCAAATCTTTTCAAAATCCCCACAGCATACTGACCTTGATTTAAAAAGATTCCTTTTGGTTCTTGCCATACTTCTAGACCTAAGAAGTAGTGCATTAATCCTAGATCCTTCATTTCAAATTCTGAAGAAAGCTTCTTCTTACATTCGATAATTTGGTTCTCATTTCCTGTTAGAAATAGATCATCTACATACAATAGTAATATAACAGGTTCATCATCCATAACCTTGAGATAAAGATTTGGATCAGCTTTACTCTTGGTAAAACCCATGCTTGTTAAGAAACTATCAATCCTTCCGTACTAAGCTCTGGGAGCTTGTTTCAATCCATACAAAGCCTTTTTTAGCTTGCATACATGTGTTCTTCCATCTTTAACCTCAAATCCTTGTGGTTGTTCTCTGTACACTTCTTCTTCGATGACACCATTCAGGAAGGTTGTTTAAACATCCATCTAGTGTAACTTCCACTTCATCATAGATGCAAGAACCATGATAGTTCTAATTGATGTGTACCTAGCAACTGGTGCAAATGTTTCTTCATAGTCTATTCCCTCCTTTTGAGAGAATCCTCTGGCTACAAATCTTGCCTTATATTTTTCAATGCTACCATCTGCAGCATGTTTTATCTTGAATATCCATTTGGAAGGGACCACACTTTTATCCTTTGGTTTGGGAACTATTTCCCAAACATCATTTTTCATTATTGACTGGTACTCTTCTGTCATAGCTTCTACCCATTCTTTCTTCTGAGCTGCCTCCTCATAGCTGGTGGGTTGGTGATCCACAAGATCACACATTAAGGCCACATAGCTAGAGACTAACTTGGGTTTCTTCCTTTCTCTAGTGGAACCTTCAGGAGCTCCGTATTTTTCAGCTCCTTAAATAATGTCTCTAGCCCATGCTAGTCTTCTTTTTCTAGATAGATTTGTAATGGGGGGTTCTTGAGGTTCTATCATGTCATGGTCTTTTGGTGTATCATCTTCAGGGATGGGTATAGTTTCTGTGACTCTTGGAGGTGTATCTTCTTCATAGATTTCTTCAAGTTGGCACTTCCTAGATTTCTTGATGGCTGCTTCTTCATCAAATGTTACATCTCTACTTATCTCCATATGATGAAAACCAGTATGTAAATTCTTAAAGCTTTGGATGTTTCACAATATCCAACAAATATTCCTTTCTTACCAGAGGGATCCAACTTGGTTCTCTTTTCTTTTGGAATGTGAATATACACAGGACATCCAAATATTTTGAAATGACTTACCTTAGGCTTCTTTCCTGTGAACACTTCTTCTGGAGTCTTAAATTCAAGAGCACTATGAGAAAGTCTATTTTGTACATAGACAACTATCCTAGCTACTTCAGCCCATAGATACATGGGAAGATCTTGATCATGTATCATAGTCTTTACAGCTTCCATGATAGTTCTATTCTTTCTTTCAGCAACCCCATTTTGTTGGGGATTGTAGGTAGTGGTTAGTTCCCTCTTGATTCCAGCTTCTCTACAAAAGTCTTAAAATTCCTTTGAAATATATTCTCCACCATTATCTATTTTGAGAATCTTGATTTTCTTTTTCGAGAGATTTTCTATTAAGGCCTTGAACTCTTTGAATTTTCCAAAGACTTCATTCTTACCTTTTAGAAAGAATATCCAAGTTTTCCTTGAATAGTCATCAATGAATGTGACATAGTATTCATATCCACTCAAAGATGTGGAGGGCATTGGTCCACATACATCAGAGTGTATTAACTCCAAGGTACTTTTAGTCTTTGTTTCACTCCTAGGAAATGGGTTCTTGATATTCTTCCCTTTTGCACATCCTTTGCATGTGCCATCATGATCAATCTTTAAGTCTGGCAAACCTATAACTACCTTGCTTAAATAAGGTAGTGCCTTGTAGTTAATGTGGGCAAGTCTCCTCTACCATAGCTCATTTGGGCTAATGGTTTCATGAACAAGAGTAGCTTATGGATGGCCCTTAAGCTTGTACAAACCTCCTTCTTCACCAATGATAATTGCATCCTTGATAGATTTTCCTTTGGATCACATTAATACTTGTCCATCAATGAATGCAACCCTATAGCCTTTCTTATCCAATGCTGAGATGGATAACAAGTTCTTCTTCAATCCTGGTACATACAATATTTCTTTCATTTTCATGGAGGTACCAGAATCAAGCTTGTAGCTTGCTTCACCAATTCCCTTGATGGGATATTGAAAGTCATCTCCTAGAGATACCTTTTGTGGAGAGGTCTTTTCTTCAAGTCTTGAGAGAGTCTTTTTCTGTCCTATCATGTGCTTTGAAGCACCACTGTCGATAAGCCATGTATCTTCTCCAGGAGTTATAGATCTAGAGAGTGCGGAGAATAAAATATAGTCTTCTGCATCTTCTTCTTCATTTCTCCTAGATCTTCTCTTGAAGAAGGTCCTTTCTTCTTCTTCTTCTTCACTTCTAGGTTTTTTATTGTGAGGCCTTTCTTCCTCTTCTACTTCTACTTCACTATCATCTTCTGCAAGGTGTGCTTGATGTCTTTTGTAATGAGAACCCTTTTTCTTCTTTAGAGGACAATCTCTAGCAAGGTGTCCTATTTTGTGACAAGAAAAACATTGGAAAGAGGAGTAATCTCTTCTTTGATTAGTTCCTCTTTTCTTTCGAAATATATGTGGAGAATGAGACTCCTTGTGACTATCCCTTTTGGAGTAGGATTGATTGCTTCTTCTCTTGGTGTGGGTGGCCAAGGCTTGGTCATCTTCTTTCAGCAAGGCTTCTCTATGTGCAACCCCAGCCTCTTCTTGTACACAATCCTCCCAAACTACATCAAACTTTGTACTTTCTTTTCTGGCACACATAGTTTGTATGAATGACTCCCAAGGTCTAGTGAGACCATTTAGAGCTGTCATCACAATTTCATCTTCATCAAGAGTATCACCAATGGCATCTAGTTTCTCCTTGATTTGGGAGACCCTTGAGAACTAGTCTTGAATGGATTCTCCTTTATGCATCTTGGTACTCTTTAATTGAGGTCTTAGGTTCATCTTCCTATTGATGTTCTTTCCTTCATACATTCTTCCTAGGGAATCATACATTTCCTTTGGAGTCTTCTTGGAATCCACTTGGGGAATCAAGTGGTATTTAATAGAATCAACTATGATTCTCTTTTCCCTAATCAAATCCTTCCTATGCTTCTCTTTGGCTTCATCTCCTTCAGGTTCTGCAACTTCATCCTTGATATAATGAGCAAGATTATTTTCTTCAAGAATGAGACCAATTCTGTATTTCCATGCCCGAAATTTCTCTATACCTTCTAGCTTGTCTTCAAGCTTAGTGTTTGGAGACATCTTCTCTTGGGGGAGTCCAAGAGATAAGAGATAGAGTAGCACTTACCCGGAAACTTTAACTTTTTACTTTTCCGGATCTACAACAGAATTTTTGGTTTATCGTACTTTTGGTAAAACTAGGGTTTGATTTTCTCGGAGTTCTACCTAGCCAAAAACCTCGATCCAAGGCTCAAAAGATAGATCTTTAGAATGGCTATTCAGCCATGCAACCAGAATCCAAAAATACTAACTTTTGCAAAAAACCTAATTTTGGGAGAGAGAGAGAAATATAATTTCACCTTGTGAAAGATGTTCTATTCAGGCTAGCTTTGATACCATGTTAAGTTTAAACCAAAATAAACTAGCAAGATCACTGAAAGAAACATAATCACAAGATAGACACAGAATTTACCCTAGGAAACCCTCATGGGGTAGAAAACCCAGGAAAGCTTTCCTCAATAAGATGATCAACCAAAATATAAGATGTGCTTCAAGACTTGTCCTTCTTCTCTACCTCACATGCAGACCTCCCAGACACAAGTGCGCCACTTTCTGAGTTGTGGAAGTGTATCAAATGAGGAGCTCTCCTCCTCTATTTATACTAGTTCCTGACTGACCAAAATCCCTAATGGGGCCGACCTCTCATAGAGAAGTCTAATAACCCCTAAAATATAACCTCAGGGCCGACCCCCACATGGTGGGTCTAATAACCCTAGTTACCACAAACCATCGGAGGAATAAACATCTCCGGATACATAATAGAGTCACCTCGGAGGGATAAAACATCTCCGGAATAATAATGTAAAAATATAATAATCTTAGAAGTTACAATATTCAACAGTGAATAGGATCACTCAACAGTAGCATACCTCACTAGAATTCACTCATGAAGTGCAGAAAGAAGAAGAAGAAATGCTTAATCAATTAACACTCATTACACAGAAAATGGAGAAAAACTGTTGTATCATACATCAGTTGTAAGCTGGCACTCTGTAATCTGAATAATAATTGAATACAATCAATGAGATTCGAATGCCACTAAGTTCATTCAAATTCTCCTCAAAGTGTGGCTTGGATAGCATTGGAAACATCATCCAAACCAGTGGTAGTGGTCATAAAGGTCAACAAGTCAGTCAAATGAGTCTAACTAAGTGCATGGGAACTGATGTAGGGAAGGAGACTCCAATGTGGGTGCATTAGGAGCTGTTAGTAGTCAGTGGAGCTCAAATTAGTCTCAGTAGGTGCCTATCTAAGTGCTTCAGTCAGTTAACTGATCAATCATCCCATGAATCAAGGAATTGAGTCATCAACTATCTAACTAAATGAACTAACTCCTAAGTAGGTGGAAAAAGGTGCACATGTTCTCCAGTGATGAAAACAAGGGTGCATCAGTGGCTAGGAGGGCTAGAACTGAGTAGAAACAGGCTCTTGGGGGCTGCAAAATAAGGACTAGGTGCCATACTGATGACTGGATGCATGCATTTGCATGCAGATGACTTGATGCATGCAGGCATGCAAACTACAAAAATGATGGTGAGAATATTCCAACAATCCAATCCATGCGATAATTTTTAGCACGAGTCTATTCCATGATTACACCAACTTTCCAAAAATAGCCAATGACTCTGCGTTATTCATTGTTGTTCCTACTTGCTGCAACTCCAGTGTCCAAATTGGGAAATTTTTGTTTTCGATGTCCGAAATTGAAGAAGAACATTATGGGAGGGTTTGCAGTCCCTTATGATCCTGAGATAATGGATGCGTTGCAGCAGAATAGAGAAGCCTTTGGTAAATTTGAGGAGATTGGATGGATGGCATATTTTGAGAGATTGAATGGATTCCATGAGGAAATGGCATTATTGTTCCCCATGAATTTGAGGGCGAACCACTCAATGGTTAGAGGTTTGAGAATTGAAGCCTCGGACAAAGAAATATCAGAAGTCACAGGGCTACCCAGAATTAGGAGGAAGTGGTTTGGCAAAAAGAGGCCCAACCTAAATGCAATAGAGGATTTCCTTACAGCGGGGGAAAGTGTTCATCCCAGGGGATGGGGAAAAACACTGGAGATTTTACCATGGCCATGGGATCAGGTCGTGATATTCCTAAAGAAGTACATCACCTGTGAATGTAGGTACCGAGTTGTATATACATATTATTTTGTCTTGCTTTCTCATCTATGCCATGATACACTGATTAACATTCCTTACTACCTTAAGAGGACATTACAAAACATGGCACACTATTCCAAAGGGTCTCAACATCCCCAAGCCTCTATCACTAACCACGACCTTATCAAATTATTCATACTACGGGCCCTTGAGTGAAGAAACCAAACTGGGATCAATTTGTTGCTGGGGCCATGATAGACTATGTGGCTATAGTAGAGAAAGATGACGATCAGAGCCTATCAAATGAAGTTGGGGGGAGTGATAGAGAAGTTGAGGAAGCTAAAAATGATCAAGTGAGGGATTTAGAGGAAGCTGTAATAGTAGAAGGGTCTCAATCTACAAACCCCAAAGAGCCTGTGAATCCCATTCCACCAAGTAGAGACCAATGCCGAAGAAACAAGAGATAAAATTGAAGCCCAGGCAAGATTGCTTTAGGAAATTGAATCCTCTCTTGAACTAGAAAGGGTTATAATTCAAGAGGTTCAATTTTATTCTATACCAGGAGAAGAAGCCAGTCAGAAAAAGGAAGGATTATTCTCCTTTCTTTGTTTCAGAAGAGGTTGAAATAGTTGCAGAAGGTTTTACTCCCTATGCACCACGCAGAAACAAGAGGGGGTCATGCACCAAGAATCATTCACTCAACGCATCAAAGAAATCAAAGACCAGATTTATTGTTGCAGCAGAGGCAACAAAAGGAGTCGAGGTAGACATTGAAATCCAAATATTAAAGCCTCGATCATCCCTTGTAACACAAAAACCAGGGGTAGCTCAAATACATTACCAAATTCTATTGATACACAAGAACCTATTGCAGAAGGGGATTAATTGAAAATAGAAACCCTCCTCTTAGAAAATGATTTACTGAAGCAGGAGGTACAAGTGCTTAGGGAAGAGCTTCAAGGATTGACGGAAGTATTGAGGAATCAGGAAATTCAAAGACTAACCACATTGGATCAAGTAGCTGACCAAGTCGAAAAACTTCCCTCTAAAGCAGAGAGTTTAAGGCATGATGAATTGGTGTGCCATGAATGTGGGGATATCTTCAAAAGGTCGGGGTATAAAGTCACAATCATGGGACTTTCAGCTTGGAAACTTGGGAAATTGAGATAGGAAAGTAATGCGACAGTAAAAGAAGATCCAATGGTGGAAGATGAACATCATCAGGAAAAGGAAGCAACCCCTTCACCTATTGATGAGAAATAAATTAAGGGAAAGGAATCTAAATACAGCTTTGCACAAGAAACTGCTGGGGTCTCGGAACCAGCAATCCAAGAAGAGAATGCCGAGACACAGATATAGTACATTCCAAGGGAGGTCACCGAACCACAAGATACAGTGGTACATTAAGTAACCACTGAGGTCTTCGAACCAATGCCACAGGAGGAAGCTGCTGAAACACAAGAACCAACAGCACAAGAAGAATTTGCTAAGAATGTGGCACAAAAAGAAGAAGGTGCTGAAATAAAAGAACTAGCAACACAAGAAGAAGTTGTTGAAACTGTGGCACCGAAAGAGATAATTTTTTAAAGACAAGAACCAACAGTACATGAAGAAGTTGTTGAAACTATTGCACCAGAAGAAAGAACTGTTGAAACACAAGAACCAATAGTGTATGAAGAAGTTTCTGACACTATGGTACAAAAGGAAAACTCTATTGAACCACAAGAACTAGCAGTACATGTAGAATTTTCCGATGATGTGGTGCAAGAAGATACTGCTAAGTTCCCTGAGCTAATGGATAGAAAACAAATTGCTGAAACACAGGATCTAGTGTCTCCAGAACAATCCCTAACAAGGAAACATGATGATAAAGCAAGGGCCCTGAAACCTCCGGAATTTATTGAGCTAGATTCAGAGGAGGAAGAAGACTCAAAAAATGATAGAAATCAGGAGATGGATAAGGAATTTTATTTGCTTAAACTTGAAAACAAAAAATGGATATATCCGAATGCTTTGTGCGAAGAAGGAATGATTCCCCTGCAAGAACACAAAAAATACATCAAAGAACTTAGAGAAATATGGTCTGAGGAGTTATTCTTCCAAAAACTCCAATGGGAAAGCTTGCAGTAAAAATTGAAAGATATGGGAAAATTAAAGACCTTAAAACAGGAGAAAGAACAAATGTATAATCTGGTTCAGGAACTTTTGAGTTGCAAAAATCCATCCCCATCCTATTCAACATTTTTGTATGAAAATATGATTATGTTTAAGCTCAAAGCTCTAAAGGAAGGGAAGCCCCATTAGATTGTGACAACTTCTCAATTTTCAGAAGCTTTTACTCAGAGTGATTTCTCTGGGAAAAATTTGTTGTGTGACTTGTATCTGCATGAGTTGGCTTGTTTTATGGACCTTTGATACAATCCAGTTCCCCATATAGGTGACATTCACTTGAGGGATTTTACTTATTTTGTCACAAATCATATGAGCTGGTGGCATGGCTCCTAGACCATCCAAAAGAATGAAAGCACTTCCACTCTTTGGATAAGGGGTCAACCTCAATCCCTGTGACCCTTCTTGCAAGGCATAAGAGGCACATCTCCTCTCCTCAGAAAGCTCATTACTTGGCAGCGTTTCAACGAAGAATCATATCCCATTGTGTCGGGATGATCTCACAACAAGAATTCTATGTAGTGGAAGGAAACAAGCAAATGTGGAAGGCCTCTTCTGAGACTCTAAGAACAAGGATCCATACTAGTTTGAAAATTTCAATTAAGGCTTGTCTCGAGTGCCAGAATATGTTAAATGCATGGAAACGTGTGGACCAAGCTAGTTAGGATTGAAGTTCATATTTCCACTTATATGGTTTCTTGAGAGGAAGTATAAGAGCATCTACAAATCGACCAAGAAATCATAAAAGAATTGTTGGGCTAATTTAATTGCAAGCAATGGGTTTTTGAATACAGGTGAGAAACCTGAATCTTCCTTTAACTTCACCAAATTCCACATGAGAAGTTTTGAGTCAGACTCAGATTCGGATTAGATGGAGTTTGTTGCATGGGGACATGCAATATGACAGTTGGGGGGAGATGGTGGGTTCTAGAAATGCCCCTTTCTGCTTACACCTATTCAACCTTTCTTCCTTGTTTTTTCCTTTTATTTACAACCAAGTCATTATCTTTCCCAAGAATAGGAATGGAATAGGTATAATCCATTATTGCTTTGTTACATTAATGCTTAGAAATGATTGTGATTATGGATTTTATTCCTCGTTACGCTGACTTGTGATGAAATTATGAGAAGTAAGTGAAGACCTCGGGGAATCCAGGAATATCGGCTTGCTGATACACATGGGAACTGAAGCACTTGGAAATAGTTGGACATCTCCAGGGATCAGCTTGGATCATTGCTGAAACAACTCAGGCTATCGCTCCATGTGGCCAGCTGAGAGTTGTTCAGCATTGGATTAGTTCCAGTTGTAAAGGCGCAATTGATTATGGAATAGAATTCACTCGATCGTAACAATCATTGTAACTATTTCTATTTTCTACATTGTATATTCAGTAGCTTAAAGATAGGAGATATTCATTGCTTCCTAAATTAAGGAACCTGAACTGTCTTGTCTCAGTATATATGGGAAAATGAGATCATATAGAAGGTTAGGCTTATTTTTACAGAGAATTGTAACAGGAGTGGGGAGTCTTTGTAATTGAACTTATCCATCAATGAGAGAGTCAGTGTTTTCCTCATTCATTATCTGGTGAGTTGATTTGGTAGCCTTCAGCAACATCTCTGTTGGAAGGCTAGGGCCCACCTTCTTACAGAGTTTCTGAATTAGTTAGTTTTTTAATTCTTTTATCTTGTTTGTGTGGATTTTCTAGTTAGATTTCACTGCTGAAACAATTAGTTACTAAGCATAGGATTTCTTAATCTTTCTTTGGTGAAACAGTGTGAGTAATTAGAATAGGATTTCCATTTCTTCTTTTTCTTTGATTTGCTGAAATAGTCGACTGAGTAATGTGTGGTTTCTTATTGCAAGTGTGTTATTTAAGATAGGATGATACAGTTGTGCTCTATCTCTGCATATCGTTGAGTACTTCATTTCCTTTATGAATTATAGACTTGGTAGATAGTAGATAACTTCCAGAATAAAAGAAGACTGACTTCCTTCAAAGTTACTTATTGCAATCACAAATTGAATCTTCTCTAAGAGTTGATTTAGGATTTAACTTCTTGCAAAAGAAAATTTATTATTTCACTCCTGAAGTAATTGATTCCAAAATGGATACTATAGAAGGATTGTAAATTCCCTTGATTTTAACAGTCAATTAATAATTAAAGTTGGATTGAGCAATGAGCAGAGTATGGTTGCAGGAATTAGGTAGGTTGGGTGATTTTCTAATTCATCAGTTACAAGAAATGTTTATGCATATATTTTGCTTGATTACCTTTTCAATAATCAGAGATCCCTGGGTTGATAATTTATTTTGATCACTATGTTTTTTAACTTCAATTTAATAGGAAATTATAGTGACCAACAAATATCCTACAAAAAACTCTCAATTTTGGAAATAAACTCAGTTACTCTTTCTACAGATCTCAACAATATGACAATAGACACCTTTGAGAGTGCATCACACTAGGGAAGATTTCCTTGGCAAAACAAAGGCTATCAAGATGCCTTTCCCATATAATTCTATGGAAAATCCTCCAATTATGGTGTGCTACTGGATGCAACTGCTCAAATTAAAGGCTCTAATACCATGTGAAATTCTAGAACATAGAAGGATCATAGAGCTAAGAATACTTCACAGTGAAAGAATGAGCAGAAAAGGTGAATTACTGTGAAAATTGCAGTGAAAAGAGTAATAAAAGTAATCATGCATTGGAACTCAGAGGGAAGCAGAAATGTGTAAAATTATCCATTAATCAATATAGTCCACAAATATGTTACAATAGAGATAATTCAAATATCCTACGATAATTCGAGTCTCAGTTTGTCTACCATAGGAATTGTCACCATTAGAGTGATCCGGAAGAGCCAAACTCAACTAAACTCAACCAAATCTTAGTTAACTGAAGCTACTGTTAGTTAACTAACCAAGAAGGGCTCAATAGTGATTTTTTCATGCAAATCGCTCAGAAAAAGGTGCATTATATCACAAAAAGTGGCAATCAGAGCACAAATCCCCCACAAGAGTCAGCTAAATCAGGTGGACTGAACCAGATCACTGATTTGGCTCCTAAAATGTAGGGAATTGAATCTGGTTGTCCTAAAATGATGCATGCAGGGCACATTAGGTGGATAATGGTTCCTAGATGACATATGCACACCACTAGGGGGGAAATGACATCATAACCTACTAAGAAAAATAAAATAGTTCTAAGTAGGACAAGGAGAGTATTAATGACCCTAACATGTTGGTGTATTAATAATAAATAAAACAAAAAGAAACTACAAATAATTAACAAACAAATCATTATGAGACCGTAAACGCTTAGATTGGAATACATTTGCAATTCCTAAAATATGGAAATACATATATAAATATCAATATTTAGTTGTTAATAATAAATTATGTAACAAAAGGGAAAAAAATCCATATTTATAGAAAATTGCTAATTTATAATATAACTTATATTATAGCTAAATAGACTTTCATTCAATAATTTATCACAAACCTTCTATTTATGTAGTTCAAAACTCATTTAATATAAGTAATTTTGTAGGGAAAATAAAATTATTAAAATTTCTAGAATATTATTATATGGTGTTAAGCACATGGATTAACAACATTTGTTTTTAGATTAAAACATTGGTAAGGAATCAACCTTATATTTGGATGTCCTTCTTCATGGAGGTGAAGTTAAAAAGGATAGAGCATCCTTGTCTAGAAGGGCTATTGTTTTAATGATGCAGTTAATAGATAACCCTCTATAGTTGCGTCAACTCATTTTCCCAATGTGTATATTGTGGAGAAATGAAAGGAGTTTATAGTATTGGAGGTAATTGAGGATATAGTCTTGGATGTCCTTTATGAATATCATATAATAATTTGTTCGTTTAATGATCTTTGACCTTAAACATGATATTTGTACTAATGGTTTTATAAGAACTAGAAAAAGTATCGTGGGGTATATATCGTTTCCAAAATCTTAACTTTATTGGCCAATTTCAATATCTTATTGATTATCATAAAATTTTCAAGGAAGGTCCATGGTTTCGGGTAAGAGTGGGTTTCTTTTTTACCCCATGGTTCTGACAATTTATCCCGTCCAATAGGATAATCACTAAAAAAATTGTTTAGTTTCTGATAAGGCTCATATATCCTTATCTAAGAAAACTACAATGAAAAAAACAATAGGGATCTAAAACAAATAACAGTGGAAAACCCCAAAACATATTCCTTTCCTATTAACTTGTCCAAAGGGAATTTTATAGTTTTACAATACATTAAAATAACTCTCAAAAACAAAATAAATAAATTAATATGTACATATGTAATGTCCCTCAAAAATACACTCTAAAAAAAATTTCTTAAGGGTCTTTGAAATGTTGTAGCACACATGCTTATGTACACTAACTTCAGCACTGGTTGCTTAAGTGACATTCTCTTTGTATTGAGAAAATTAAATTCAATACTAATAAGATGTTTGATGGTCTTCTTGTTTATATCCTGATAAATTTGATTTGCATTCAAAGATTTCTATTTGCTTGCTAATGGATTTTATCCTAGTATCATGATAACGACATAATACTAGTTACTAACATCCAACACTCCAACTCAGTTGAACTCAATGATTATCGAATCCATAAAATAAGGGTAGTACCTATAATACCACTAGGTATTTTAATCAATTAAGTTCATTAACATTTAGTTATAACTTAAATACTCATTAAGCATGGTTAAAGTTATGATGAGGGTTTATAATAGTGCAACGATGTTCTTGGAGTAGTGTGGTTATGGTAACCTTAATTATTTTTAAGATCACACTATCACTTGACAGTGTACAATGTAAAAGTTTAATGACTCACCACCTCATTATAAGGATATCTCAAATTCATACTGCTCTTAAAACATTTTGCATAGTTTTAATATACATATTACACAAGGGTGTAAAAGATCCTTTTAAATACATCTATATTCCTAGGTAAACTGACAAACTTTAGGGAGTGTGACTATTGAGACATATGAATATTAAGAACACTTCTTACATATCTAAACAAGTAATTGATCAATTATCCATTTATATAAAGAGGACACATATTATTCCTTAATGAAATACATATTATAATCCAATAACCTCCCCTATGAGTTCTCTACCTCCTCTTAGTTCTCTTTACACTAGTTCCAAGTTGTAACTATTTAAGAGGGGGACTTACATTCCCTTGCAATATCTACATCCTACTAATTACACTTAGCCCATCTAACATGCATTATGTATTTTATCCTTTGAAACCATTACGATAGGGGTGAAGTTAAATCACCAAATATAATATAATTTATTCATTTATTCGAGCTTCTCATATTAATTACTTATTCCAGAAGCCTTTATAATAGTACAATGGTCACCATAATGTATTGACTAGCTTTTTTTTTCCAAGTTATCTGCCTAACATATTTTTCATTTTCACTTTCCTTTAATAGTATCTTCCTTATAATATAATACCTATATCTATGCAACCTTTGCTATATCTTCTTAGTATACTTCTACAATATATACAAAGATGCCATAGTCCATCTCCTTGACCTTTATAATAGGTAATTATACAATGCATGGCATTGTTCATATATTGATAGATTATATATATATATATATATTCCAAATGGAAAATATCTATCACTGTAAATAAAGAGTGATCGTAAACTATCCTCAGGGGACTTCATTATATATCAAGAGAGTTACATAGTCTGTGTTACATTCATAGCTATTCAGTATACAAAAAGATCCACATCTGTTCTGTTCTTTACACTATATCCAAAGATCATCACCTATTCTGTTTTTTACACTATAACATTTGTACATAATGTTCATCAACTTGATCATGAGTTTTCCCTTCCACATCTAAGAGACCAAGAGGAAGTGCAATAGTGATCTTTGACAGCTTGTCTTCTTTAGAGTTAAGTTCTCGGTATATATGTGTGAAATTGACATGATCAAAGGTTGAAAGAAGATTTTGTATAGAAAGTAAGAGATGCTGCAGATGCGGAGCGTTGATTTAGATCCTTCCATTTACCCAATCAATGACCATTTTGGAGTCTCCGAAGAGCTGTAGGTTCTTCAAGTGTTTTTAGAAGCAGTCTTAATTAAGACTACCCTAGTGCTTCAAGATTAGCTTTGTTGTTGAGGCATGTCCAATGGAATATCTGATTTGCCATTTTCTGCTATCAGAGAGATAGATAATTCCTCCCAAACCTCCAAGGGGGGGTTCTCCTTGACTTGCCCCATCGAAAAAATCCCAAGGATGTTCTTTGTTGATCATTGGAGATGAAATAATCCTTTGAGATTTTTACAATGGCTTGGATTTGTGTTCAAATGTTTTCTACATAAGAATCAAGGCTGTAAAGTCTAGAGTAATATGTTTGTTTTGGAAAATCGTCTTGTTACGAACCTCCCAGATTGAGTAAACGAAAAGTGCAGGAAATGCTTTAAATAAACATACCCCACAGTCTTTCCACCAACTAATCACATTTTCTTCCAACATCTATGTTTGCAGAGGATATGAAATGTTCAGGCTGTTGGATTCTCTTTCCCAGACATGTCCTGCATAGGGACAAGAGAAAAAGAGGTGAGGTATCGATTCCTCAGCACAATTATAGAGTACACATAAACTAGGGCCATGAAATCCTTATTTTTGAAGGTTATTTCAGGTGAGGAGTTTGTTATTTAGAGCCAGACAGAGAGTAATGATAGTTTTTGGAGGAGCTGTGAGTTTCCATATTTTGTCCCACCATGGTCAAGGTTCACCTATCCGGTGAGTGGTGATGGTTGTTTCATAACCAATTTTTGCAAAGAAACTCCCATATTTGCTATTCCTGGTCCATGTCATTTTATCTGGTTCACCTTCCCTAAGAAAGAAGAAGGAACTTCTAAGGGATAATATGTAATGGTCCCAAGCTACTTATTTTTCATCTGTTAAGCCTAGCTACATGACTGATTTCCATCTACCACTCTTCGTTGAATCTTCCTGTTCATCTTGGGAATCTGCCAGAGTGTGAATGTTTTTGGATTTCAGTTTGATTATTAGCTCTGGAGGGAGTTTGTAATCTCCGCCTGCACTAGACCAAGGGTCTTCTCCAACCCACACACTACGACCATCTCCTACTCTCCAAGCCACCTAATTTCCAATCAATGGAAATGACAGGAACAACGCTTTCCAACCGATAGAGCAATTTTTGAAGGTTTTTATGGGTTGGATGGACCAATCTACTAATGAGTGGGGGTGATAGTATTTGGAGGTCATCGTTCTTCCCCATAGAGAATTGGGGGATTCCGCTAGTCCCCATATAGTTTTTTCCGCTAATTATTTATAGAATAGATCAGGTTTTTTTTATCCCCCATCCACCCATCCCTTTTGGCATAGAGAGTGTCGACCGTTTTACCAGTGGAATACCTTATTTTTGCTTTCTTGTTGTCCAGAGAATTGAGAAACATTTCTTCCTAATTTTAACTAGAATTCCTTTAGGAATGTATGCAATCGATGCCCAATAGACTGGAATTCTTTGGAGTACAGCTTTTAGCAAGACCAATCTATCTCCTCTAGATAAAAAATGATTGGCCTAGTGTCTGATTCGAGCTTCAATTTTTTTGTACAACCAAATCCATTCTTTAAAGGAGTAGGCATTAGGTTTGATTGAGAACCCTATGTACTTAAAACCTTCTAAGATTAGGAAAATATAGAAGGGGAAAGACCTTTCCACGATGGATTTCGTTTCTTTAGAGAGGTTGTTGCAAGTTAATTTAGAACTCTCTGTGTTGATGACCATTCCTGTAGCCATTTTATAGGAGTCCAGGATCTTTGTAAAATCTAGGATATTTCCATATGTCCCCTCCCCCATGAGAAGAACATCATCCATAAACAAAGTGTGAGTTAAGTTTACTGTGTTAGAGATCCTGATTCCTTTTATTGATCCATCTTCTCTGGATTTATGAATTAGATGGCTCAGAGCATCTGCTATTAAGAGAAAAAGGAAAGGAGACAGGGGACATCCTTGTCGAATGCCTTGAGCTGGATGAAAGAAATGAGAGGGGGATCCATTAATTAGTACATCATAGGATGATGAGTGAATGCAACCCATAATCCAGTCCATTAATGCTAAAGGATTTCCTATTTGTATCAACAATAAAAGAAGGAAGGTCCAGTTTACTCTATCCTAAGCCTTGGAAAGATCTAGCTTTAAAGTGAAAGCAAGAAGTTTTTCCTTCTTGATAGTATGAATGGTTTCCTGAGCAATAGAAACAACATCGTGGATTTTCCTGTTGAACGAGAGCCCAAATTGCTTTTCTGTGACTACATCACTGAGAATAGGTTTCATCCTTTGAGCGATTACTTTTGAAATTATTTTGTAGATCATGTTGCAATAGGCTATTGGTCTGAAATCTTCAAAGGAGTCACATTTCTGCTTCTTGGGAATTAGAGTGATGAAAGTTGAGTTAAAGGACCCCAAAATTTTCCCAGATTTTTGTGATTCCTTAACTACCTTGAGAAGATCCTCCTTCAAAAGATCATAGAAACCTATCTAAAATTGAACAGTGAACCCATCAAGCCCTGGGCTCTTACCCTTCTGAAAATCTTGGAGGACTGCACTCAACTCTTCCTCTGTTACTTCCTTCAAAAGATCTTCCTCCATTTCATTAGAGATGAGTCTGGGAAACAAATTTATTACCTCTAGAATCTCTGCAATAGGGAAATTTGAGGGGGCCATGAATCTAGACTTGAAATGATCCTCGACTGACTTAGCCTTCTCCTAAAATGAAAGTGCATTGTTCCCTTGATCATCTTTGATTTCTATGATTGTGTTGATATTCCTTCTGTGAGTTGCGTACCGATGAAATAATTTAGTGTTCTTGTCACCTTCCTTTATCCAGAATGCTCTGTTCTTTAACCGCCATAATTGTTCCTCTTTGTCCAGGAGAGAGGCTCTTTTTCCTTCCAAGTTCTTCAAGGAGAGTAGCTGCTCGTTTGTGAAGGTTCCATCTGAGATAGAGTTGTAAAGATTCTATAAATTGGATTTTGTCTCATTGATATCTTTCTGTGAATTGGCTTCTTGTTTTCTACCCCAATAATTGGAGAGATGTTTAATCTACAATATATTGTTTGAAAATTGTTGCATGAAGGATGTAGACGAAGAGTGGAGTAACGACCTACAATTTTCTTTAACTAGATTACAATAATCCAAATTATGTATCTAGGAAGGATTAAATTTAAAAGGAGCTAGGCGTTTCTTTTCAGGGATGGAAATGGACATAGATATTGGTCGATGATCAAAGACCCCCCCAGTTTCCACCGAAGAGCGAAAGATTAACCACAGCTTGAGAAGATAATCTGTAATCATGAACCTATCCAATATTTTGGAGATTGCCTGATCTCCTCCTCGATTGTTCCTCTAGGTTGGTTCAAGTTTTAAAGGTTGAATGTCCACTAGGTTCTTTCCTTCAAACAAATTAATGAAAAAAGGGGAAAGCAAGTTGTAGCAAGCATTTTTTCCCTGAAACTCTCTGGTTCCTAGGGTTAGATTGAGGTCACCAACTAGGATGAGGTTCGGAGAATCCATAGCACCAAACATACTCAAGGATTCCCAAAAGATTTTCCTTCCATGGAACGGAGCGTAGAGGTTAAGGAAGGAAAGTTTTGAGTTTAAATATGGAATCTCCAACTCTGTTTTGAGAGCTGAATTGTATGAAGCAGAGGAGATGAGACTCAATTCTAGGATCCATGCAGAAATTAAACCCCTAGAGTCACCCTCCGCATCTACTACTTCTGATTTTCAATATTTAAAAAGGCCACTTATCACTTCTATTGCTTTGTGGCCCTCGATCATTGTTTCTTGTAGTAACAATACCTTAGGTTTCAGTGTGGCGACTAACCTTTTGAGGGAAATTTGTTTGGGCCCCCCTCCTAGACCCCTTATGTTGAAAGAGAGTGCGAGCATTAAGCACCTTTGGAGAGTGATTTGTCTACTCTAAGCGCCCTACCAATGGTACGTTGTTTTTCATCCTTAATGTCTTTTGCAGCTTGAAGTTGGGCTTTGGAGAGGAGAGTTTTACGACCGGATTTGGATTTTGAGGGACGATCACAGGAAATCCCACCGATGGAGACAATGGTCGGCTCACCAATCGATATGGAACATAACCCATAAACATTCCTACGGGGTGGGGAGGAGCTCGGGATGTTGCTGACTACGTTTTTTCCTGAAGGGAGAAATGAAGTACTCAAACCAGAGTTAAGCACAAGGTCACGGGAGGTCGATTGCAGAGATAGCCCTCCAATACTTACTGAATGTGGGAGATATTTCCAGGATTTGTTCGTATCTGGGGATTTGACCCTCTTGAGTTTTAGGCTTAGTTACCCTGCCCATGTGAAGGATCCCACCTACGACTATTCTCCTGAGCATTGGTTATACATGGTGGCCATAGTTGCTTTACCTAAGTATCACATAAGTTACTTGCAATAGTTATTCTATGAGTGTCCTGAGTCAGATAGGGGTCAGACAACACAGTTGTGCCCTGACACTGAAGACTAAGGGCCCTTATAACTTATTCTGTTACCTCCGGTTATAGTTTGGGAGTCTCAAGCCTCTGCTAGGTGAGACATACCGGCTGTAGTGTTGGGAGGTCCCTTGAGCAAGTCCCCTGTTGTGTGCATTTGGTTGTAGTTTCTTTTAGGTGTGTGCTATGTGACAATCTAGTAGGCCATTAGGAAACATTTATTTGATGACTTTTTGAAGTCATCGTGGATCAATATCTGCCTCTCCCCCGATCTCGTCAGTTGGCTGGTTTACTAGCTAGCGATCCGTTATAGTCTCTTCGCAAGTGATGTCGGAGGACTACCGCTGGTCCTTTATTGACATCTCATGAACTTCAGAGAGCTCCCATTATGAGTTCCCCATATGGAACAATGGGATTCCCCATTACTCCATCAGGTGGCACCATGAGGAACTCCCCTCCTTCCACTCCTAGAGATGGATGTGTACGAGGTTCATCACACAGCACTCCTCCTAGTTCTGGAACATCTCAGCCCACGAATATGAACCCTTTCGATGAAAAATGGTCATCAGGTTATTTATATTGTTCATCCTTTGGGATGCCAGGTTTTGGTTCTACATCCATCCCTACGACCTCAAACCATTTTTCATTGGGCTGTATGCCTGTTTTTATGTCGACTATTACATCCACCATCTCTAGTAGTTATGCTAGCTCTAGTGTCGGGGTTGGGGGAACCATGCCCCCTTACACTGCTCATCAATTTGGGAGCAGTCACATCTCTCCATCTTTTCCTAGTGTTGGTGGAGGGCCATCTCCTTCATCATCCCCTAGTGCTAATGTGAACCCATTCTCATGTGGAGGTTTCATGATAGGTAATGGATCTATGACTTACATTCCATCTGCTCACCCGAATGTCTCGATTCATATGCCTGTGCCCATGAACACTTATATGATTCTGAATATTCCTCCTGTCTCTAGTTCGTCGATTCAATGGACTAGGAACATACTGTTTTCTTACAGCGCTCACTTGTCTAGTTTTCCTACCTCGAGTGGTTATATGGGACCCCATTCTTATGGTTTTGCAACCGGTCCTAACTATTATATTACTTCCTCATATGGAATCCTTGCTATGCATGTGCCTGTGTATTCTAACATGGGCCAACTTGGAGGAGGTTATCATCCTTATGGTCACGGTCACGAATTCTACCAGATTTCATTAGCACCTCAGGTGTCGACTTCAATGTACATAGTCCCACCATCTAGTTCGCAGATCCAGTCTCTTTTGGGAGCTTATAATCAAACTTCACAGCCTCATCTCCCTTTTCTTACTAGGTTAAATTTACCCGATCTTTCAAAGTTCACGAATGATCTAGTGTGTCATGACCCTACATGGCCTCCTGTCCCCACCAAGATCCCTTTTGACGTTCTAAAGTTTGAGGGGAAGAAGGGTGAGGATCCAGGTGATCACATCACCACATTCCATTTATGGTGCTCCTCAAATTCCTTGAACCACAATTCTATTGATTTGAGGCTATTTCAATGCACCCTTATGGGGGAAACTGCGAAATGGTATGTCGAGTTTTTTGGGGGCAGATATAGAATTTTTAATGATTTGGATTTGGTTTTCCTAGATCACTTTCAGTTGCTGGTTCATTATGATACTGGCACCGATATCTTATCTACCTTCTTCCAGGACAAGGCTACACATATCTCTGATCATATTCAATAGTGGCACCGACGAAAGAGGCTAGTGAAAGCTGACATTCCTCCTAAGTTTCTGTTGGAATGGTTCCTCAAGTCTTTGCTCCCTTACATTTCAAAGGATGTCTCCTTATCTGGAATTATGACTGAGGAGAAAGCCATTTTTAAATCCTAGCAACTAGACCTAGTCTATGCTCAGTCTGGCATTTGGTACGACATTATACCTAACGCGCTGAGATCATGACATGAGCCCAAGCTCATTCCTGGACCACATGCCGATCGTATTGTTGGTACCACAAGTACTCGTCCTGTATATTTGGTTACAAATTAGATGCACAATCTATCTATTAACCAATCTACCCCTCGACAGGCTCATGCCTCGTCCGTTTCCACCAAGTTGTATGATGTTGACTCTATACAATCGATGAACCCATCTGGTAACCAGAAACTTGGTGGGAAGAAGAAGGGGAAAAATAATCATAAGGGTGGGACCAATTGGAACAATAACCCTAAGAAAGAGAATGTGAACCCTCCTGAGGATGGCGGAAATGCTGGTGGGGACCACAAACCTAGACATAAAGTGAAGTTTCCTTGTAAGCTTTGCATGAAAGATCACCTTATACATTTGTGTCCTCATATCGAAGAAGCATCGAAGCACCTTACATAGAGCCCAGCTGTGCTCAAGGGTCATGTTCCTCATCATCAAAATATGGCTTCGAGTGCTTCCGTCATCGATGGTGGGACTAATGAAACTTCGACGTCCTCTACCGATGCCTACAGTTTTGGATGCATTAATATGGTTAAATCAGAGGTTAGTGTTGCTACTCGCTCATGTGATTATGGAGATCCACAACCTTCGTTGGGGAATGAGCACCCTCCACCTAAGACTCCATTGCATATCGAGAAGCCAAACTCTATGCCGTGGATACCAAAAGGTGTTCTCAAGTGCTCGATGCAGAATCCCAATGCTTGAGCCGCCCAGAACTACTTAATTGTGGAAAATCTGGACCAGAATCCATGTGTTATGTCGGCTCTCTAGTTTCTCCAGGCTTATCCTTCGTAAAGTACTGTCGTTTTATGTGCTTTCGGAGTCGAGGATCAATGTAGTCCAAATGTTAACAAGTTCGACATTGCTGATGTTCACCCTTGGTTGCCTTATCATGTGGCTTTCCAATTCCATGTTAGGTGCCTAATATGGTCGTTAACCATACTGTGGTTGACGAAGGTGCTTCTACTACAGTAATGTCATTATCTTGTTGGAAGGCTCTCGGTTCTCCTCCATTGTCGAAATCTATGACCATGCTTACGACATTCGATGGTAGTTTGTTTAGGATGCATGGTATTATCCACTCCTTTGAGGTCCACTTGGGTGGGAAGGCTGTGCCAATAGAAGTCAAAGTGGTTGATGCACCTATCGACTACAACCTTTTATTGGGTAGGAATTGGATCTATGATATGAGAGCGATCGTGTCCTCTATTTTTAGAGTTATCTGCTTTCCCCATGATGAAAATATTGTGACTTTCGATCAACTAGATTTCACTAGTTCCAGTCCCATAGCATCACCAGGAATTGTAGCTCCTCAGATTGAAAATTCTCATCCAACAGTTGGGAATATTGGTGTAGGATTGTTTTCCTCTTTAATGGGATATTTTGACTTTGTTGCACCAACATCCTTTACAGGATCCATCTCCGATAGTGCTCCATCCTCATTGAATAATGTACCGTTCTAGACATCATATTTTGATGATCCATGGAATCTACCTTCCATGAGTTCCCTGTCTGGAGACATTTCGCACGTCAGGATGGATATTCCCTTTTCTGCAGCCAAGCTTACTTATCATGATATTCAACAAGCCATTGCAGAGCTAGATCTCTCCTCTTCACGGACAAAAGAAGAAGATCTCGTTATGCTTCCCACATGGGAAGCCAACTCATCTTGCTCACATGATTGCCTTGATGGTACTTTTCCTTCATATGAAGCTATTATCGAGGCCTTGTATGGTAGTGATAATCCTTGGGAAGATCTCCATCATCGATCTTATTTTCTTCCCAACCTTGACCTTATTGAGCAAGAGGAGTTTCGGTAGACTCTTGCAGAGAAAGTTGGTCACCCTGTGGCTCCTTTGGATTCACATGGCATTTATGTGGAGGGGAATATGGCTAATATTTCTCCTACCATTTCGATCAACATTTCTCGCACCCATGGAAAGATTGAAAACGTGTACATCAGTGTCGATTGTTCCCCCGAGGATATCAGCATTTACACCGAGTTATTCAAAGAATTCCGTGATGTGTTCACCTGGTCATATGAGGATATGCTAGGTATTGACCCTAGTATTGTCAAGCATGAGATTAAGACTTATCCAAATGCTAATCCTATTCAACAATTTCTTCATGCTATAAATCCTAGGAAGGCAGCTGTTGTCAAGGAAGAAGTAGAAAAATTACTCAAAGCTGGTTTCATCTACCCAGTTCCCCTTACTAAATGGGTATCCAATCCCGTTCCTGTGGATAGGAAGTAGGGGACCATTCGAGTGTGTACCGATTTTAGAGATTTGAATAGGGCATGTCCTAAAGATAACTTTCCCAATCCATTCACAGACCAAATCTTGTATGCATGTGCGGGAGAAGTGTTTTCATTTATGGACAGTTTTTCAGGCTACAATCAGATCCAAATTAAACCTGAGGATCAGCATAAGACCTCATTTATATGTCCTTGGGGTACCTTTGCATACTAGAAGATTCCCTTCAGCCTTAAAAATACCAGATCTACTTTTCAGCCGGCCATGACCTTAAGCACATAGTGGAGGCTTACTTGGACGATCTTGCTGGTCACTCTCGTAAGAGAGTAGATCACCCCAGTCACCTCCACCTCATTTTCGAAAGATGTCGGTGCTATAAGATTCGTTCGAATCCCAACAACTACATATTTGTCATGAAAAACGGTCACCTTCTAGGGTTTGTAGTCTCAAAAGAGGGTATTAGAGTCAATCCTTTAAAGGTTGAGCCAATACTTCGGTTGCCTCCCCTGCGTAATTTGATTAAACTTCAAAGCTTCCAAGGGAGAGCCACTTTCTTACATTGTTTTATTGTGAACTATGCCAATATTACTAAGGGTTTTGCGTGATTACTAAATAAGGACACTTCTTTTACATGGGATGAGCGATCCCAACAGTCTTTTGACACTTTAAAGAAAGCCTTGGTATCGCTCCTCTTCTTAGTCCACCCGACTCTGCAAGAGATTTTTTGCTTTATGTGGCTGTGTCTCAAGAGACAATTGGTATGGTCTTAGTTTAGGTGGATGATGTGCTCCAAGAGCATGTTGTCTATTATCTTAGTCGAAACCTAGTAGATGCTGAACTGAGATATTCTCACGTTGAGAAATTGGCCCTTGCGACTGTTCACGTAGTCCAACGATCACGACATTATATTTTTCTTAGAAAAACCACAATTATAGTGCATGTCAATCCATTTTAGTTCATGTTCTCATGACGGCTAATTGGGGGGAATATAATAAATGGATTGTCATCCTTCAGTAGTTTGATCTTGATTTAGCTTCAGGGAAGTCGGTGAAGTCCTTGTTTTTCGCGAACTTATGTTGGATCTTCTGAGACTTGATGAGGAAGTGGTCCATGAAGACTCATTTTTGGATGAACATTTATTTCTTATCTTGTCAACGGACCCTTGGTATGGGGATATTATTATATATCTCCAAACTCTGAAGTCCCCTTCACATTATTTGCGAGATGAGCGACGTCGTGTGAGACATCATGCCAAATAATATGTCATCATCGGTGAAACTTTGTATCGCCGAGGAAAAGACTCTATCCTACGCCATTGCTTAACTCATGAAGAAGTGGAGCTAGTGCTTAATGACTGCCATAGTGGAGTGTGTGGTGGCCACTTATCTGGGCTTGCGACAACCCAACATATCTTGCGAGCAGGCTATTTTTGGCCTACGATCTTCAAAGATTGTGTAAACATTGTGAAGAGATATCACCCTTTCTAGGTGTTTGCTCGGAACATGCGCTTGCATCCTTCTCCTTTACATCTAGTCATCACTGTCAGTGCCTTCACCAAGTGGGGGGTTGATTTCATGGATTGCAACCCAGCTTCGGCTGGGGGGCATTGCCATATTATTGTGGCCATTGATTATTTTACCAAAGGGGATGAGGCCATGCTGACCATTAAATCCAATGGTGCAACTGCAGCACACTTCGTATTCAATCAAATTATAGCTCGATTTAGTATCCCAAAGAAGATTGTCACTGACCATGGAAGTCACATTCAAAACAAGATGATGGCGAAATTATAACTTAAGCTGGGGTTTCGACAAGATCATTCATCTTCTTATTATCCCCAAGCGAATGGCTAGGTTGAGGAAATGAATAAGTTCCTTAAGGCCATTCTCCAAAGGACCATCCGACAAAGCAAGAGTAATTGGAATATTATGTTGTATCCTGCTTTGTGGGCGTATCGAACCACAGTAAAAACTTCCACTGGTTTCTCACCATTTCAATTAGTTCATGGTGTGGAGTCTATCTTACCGATTGAATGCGAAATCCTTCCCTTGAAACTAGTGATAGAGATCCTATGTCACACTTCATAAGTAGAGCAATGCTTAGTCTACCTCAAGCAACTTGATGAGCAGCATCAAGATGTCATCGTAGCAATTGATGCCAACAAACATCGTGTTAAGGCTCAATATGATAGGTTTTTCCGTCCCCAGCAATATGTTGAAGGTGACTTGGTCCTCCTTTATGACCAAGCTAAGGAACCCCTGGGGGCAGGCAAGTTTAATCCCATGTGGCACAGTCATTACATGGTGAGGTGTGTCCTTGATAAAGGAGCCTACAAGCTAGAGAATTACGAGAAGAACGCCTTGAAGGAGCCCAAAAATGAGCTCTACCTAAAGCAGTATTATGCTTGAGCTTCTAGCTCGAGCTAATACTTTTGTGTACTATTGTATAGTCTTTTATTTACATAGTCTAGCATTCTTTTGATTTTTCGAGTCTGCTGATTCGCTTCTGTTTGATTGACAGATGTCAAGAGAATATCCAGTGTTCTTAGGATTCATGGATGGGGCTAGCTATCATACGCAGAGACAAGCTTCTGCTGCATGGGTTGTTTACTCATCCAACCATCAGATTGTGTCCTTTGGAGGGGCCTGTCTCAGTCTTACATTGAACAATGTGGCTGAGTACAGTGTCGTTGTCGAGTTACTTCACGATGCCATTTTGCATGGTATCCAGTTTTTAGAAGTCTGCCTGGATACGCAATTGGTTGTGTCTCAGTTGAATGGCCAGTACCATGTGAGGGATCCTATGTTACTAAGGAGGTTCTTAAGGGTAAGACTCTTGGAGAATCAATTTGTTTCCATTACATACATTCATGTTCCGAGATGTTTTAATCATGTAACTAATGCATATGCTAATTATGTCCTAGATTGGAATTTGTCACATCAATAAATGAAGAACACAAATAACATTCATTCATACATTTGTACATACACAATAGTAGAACCGGAAAATCATAGTTTTTTTCATTAATAACTTGTCCAAAATGTGGTCATAATACAAAACTGGAGCCCATAGCTCTCAAATATACATAGCCGATACAAAAAATAGGACCCCATGGCATCTAATCCCTATGAGGATTCCTCGTTGCCTCAACAGGATGTGTTTGAATATAATAGTGCACAACATTGGCTATGTCCTGGAGTAATCGCACCCAGGTACCAGGTACCCCTACAACATGTCTTTGCATCGCCTCTGGGAGATGCTCTACCTCTATGACCGGTACCTTGGTAGTCATGTGGGTCAGGATGACCAGTACCATCTCTAAAGTGTGCTCTGCTACTATGCCTGCCACCTCTCCACCCCTTCCTCTATGACGATGTCGTGGGAAGCCCTATGGTCTCCGCGGACCTACAAGCAAACAGTCAACCATCAATATATGATATCATACCAAAAACATTTTTGAATTCACTTATATTAAAAATACAAAAAAAAAAATATTCCAAAAAGAGTAACTTACCAATCTCTCTAAATGTGGCCCCTAGAGGGAGCAGCATGTCTTGGTCTCCTCGGTAGTCTATCCCCTCATGTGGGTAGTCATCCATGGCGATGCCCTATCATCTCCAATAGTGGAAAAACTCATCAGGATATGGGGAAGCTTGTTAGCCACCCCCCTGCGATGTCAGTATCTCCGCCCATCGGGTTTGGGCAGGATCTCGGAAACCATGTGGAGGGACGTTTACCCTCGGACTCTAGCCCGACACCCTATCAAAGAAGAAGCTGCACAAAATACTACCAAAACCAAAATTTTTGGTCCGCCCTTGTTTGCAATCCATTAGATAAGTCTTCATTGTACTCAGCAGAGTTGTGCACCAGTCATACACAGTAGGTATCAGGCACTTGACCGCATAGAATATAATTGGCCTTGAGGCCTGATGGAGTGAAGATGAACTCAAGATTCTCGCTAATGACGATAATATTCATGCTTAGGCTTGTATTAGCCTCTGTGGGGATACGGCTACCAACCTTCTCAATGCCAGCAATATAGTACATGTCTATGTAGTCATTGATATTGGCTCCACCCCCCACCGAGTGTGATTGGATGCTTGCTACCTCCCCTTAGCGAGACAATCCAGTGATGAAGTAAATATCTTCCACTTCCAGGTGAAGTGGTTGTCCATCCAGATCAAAATGTTGAGCTTTTGCATCCCAATAGTTGACCAACTAAGTGAGAAATCAGTTTTGGGCGCTCAAACCCTCGATGCTCCAAAATTTGTATAGGCCACATGCTTGCAACGCTTGTTGGATGACTAAATCTTGGTGCACTTGTTCATCAACAATGTCATGTTCCCTCTCTCTCCATTCCAGAACCATCCTGGAAGCAAAACAATGCATTTTTTAGTGCCCATGTGTTTAACAAACTCCACCCACGACATTGTACGAAGGAAAGTTTGTGTACAGTCATGGGTATACATGAGCTAGTGTTATCTTGCTCGCTCACACCTAGTCCTCCACGAGACCCGTCTAGTTATAGCCCGCGTACAACGAACTGTGGGTGTATCGCATGTCAAAAAATAAAAATTTCACCATTAAAAACGGAAATAAAACCATGGAAATGAAGAGGAGGTTGAGCTCTCTTACCTAGTTAAGATGGCGGATGATTTTGTCACTCCTAGCTCTTGGAATAGTCGATTTAAGATCGGAGGTTAAAACTAACCAAATGCACTATGTTGGGTGAAAAGTGAAAATGGTGTGGTAAAATACTTTCTTTTTACTATTTATAAATTTTCAAACCCAATTTTCTATAGTTTTTTCCATTTTTGAGACATTTTGGACTAATATGTCATTATAAAGTGCCTTTTTGAGCATTTTTTCCAATGAGAGTGGATTTTTGAATTGTTGCGTGCCTTCGGCAGGTATTTTCTACACCTGGCATATAGGTTAGGATGTCATTTCACTTGCATTTTTGCATCGACCTTATGACCACATTTATGAAACTTAGGTGCAACCCCGCTTTTTAACTAAAAAAGAACCTCTATGCTACTTCAGAAGTGTTTTATTTGGTGGTAGGGCTTGTCCGACCATGGGTGCCCTAGTTAGATCCTTTTATGTCTTTTTGGCACGCATGTTGTTGTTTCTCCTTAATATTAGGAGTCCTTTGTAGTCATGCTATGACATTGCAATGAATATTCATGTACTCTACTTTATCTTTATTATGGCCATCTCCCATGAGGACTCCCCATTTATGTCGAGTTGTGATTGCATTGCATTAACCTGCTTTCCTTTCGAGCCTTGTGCCAGCTCCTGCTTTTCGCAGTTATTAGCCATGTGCCTGTGCACTTTTCGTTCCCAGCCAAGCAAAGCCTCCATTTATCTTTCGTAGCTTGATGACCCTTTACCTGGAGGGAACACCCCCCCAAGTGTCTACATCTTGCACATGCTTCCTTGCATTGATCATGGGTATGTTCCACTGCTTGGAACTAGTTTGCTCGCACTTGACACTCGTTCCCTCACTTGCTATACTATAAGAAATTTTATTCTTTTTCAAGCTTTCATAACATGAAAAAGACCAAAAAAAGCATATAACTAAAAATCTGGACGGGAAAATATTTACTACCTCTTATTGGTAGTTGTCATGTCACCTTTCAATAGAGCATTCCTATCCACTCCATTCATCATGAGTCGGGACATTAGTAGGACCTTAGGATATGTACTCGTTTCTCATATTTTACTCCATCGCCTGGCTAAGCTTCTAGTCATTATGGAGAATTTGTTGAGGCCTCCTGCGTCACAAAGTGTTATTATCATCTACTACTTGAGTCTACGCTGCTTGAATCTATCCATCTTCTCATGCTCTTGTTCAAAGGAAGTCTTGAACCCAGAGTCAACCACTCCTCATATCTCTTGATTATTTCATGTCGGCCATCCCTTAGAGTATGATCTGTTAGTCCGAGTTCTTCCAAATATTTCAACGTAGCTGTTACCTTGGGTTGGTTGATGGGGGATCTATTAATGCCCTCCTTCCAGTGAGTCTTGTTCCGTCGACTCCAACTCATTTATTCTGGAATCAAGACTTAGAGTTCGTTGAGTACCTTGAGGCTTGCAGTCATTAGTGGTAGGTTCTCTCGCTATCAACAGATTGGGAATTCATCAATGTCCCCTGATCGACAGATTCATTAAGTTTTCAACCTCAACACCTCTATTCGCACTTGGTGAATGTACTCTCTTCCTTGATGCCCATTTTCATTATTGGTGGGTTATCTCACATTTGTTAACGGTATACATCAATGACCGGTAATCTGATGATGCCACATTAGGTTCGACATCAACACCTTTATTCGCTTGATAGGGCATGCACCATAGATGATTTCTGTAGAAGACCCTAGACTTCAGTGGCATTCAGTATGCTACTGGTGATCATGATTATACTTATGAGAGATTAGTCTCATACATCAGTAGTTTGTCCCTTCAGTTTGCATCAACCGTCTCCTCTTTAGTGGGAGGCCATATCTTACTGTATATTGGGTCATGGCTATGACCACTCATGACATGTATTCACTATATATTGCCTATTCATGGTCATTGTATCAGATTGCTATGTATTGTACCAATATGTATTCAGAGATATCATTGTATTATGATGTGTGGGATACTTCTTTGATTTGTGTTTCCATCACTCCACTTCTAAGATTTATAATGTATTTCAGCCATCGTAGTACCTTCTCTGACCTCACACATTAGGCGGAATCTGTTCACTAGTACAAAATGAGAAATTAATGACAAAAAAAAATGACTGA
This sequence comes from Larix kaempferi, assembly GCA_027924585.1. Classification (NCBI taxonomy): domain Eukaryota; kingdom Viridiplantae; phylum Streptophyta; class Pinopsida; order Pinales; family Pinaceae; genus Larix; species Larix kaempferi. The sequence continues at coordinate 17,813,518 of BSBM01000348.1, read as the reverse complement.
AATTCGACTATAAACGACTATTTTTGAGTTGGTGATTTAGTCATTGATAGTCACTGATTAAGTCATTGATACTCACTGATTTAGTCACTGATTGTCACAATCAATGACCAAATATACGACTAAATAAACTACTAGATGATAACATATTAATGACTAAGCTAAATACGACTAAACATTAATCGTGCTATCAGATGTTGGAAATTAGCTACTAATAGTCGTATATATGCAAATTTAGTCATTTTCTTAGTCACTAATTTATGATATGGTACGGAGGAATCAAACCACCAATCTCCTGCCTATAATTAGGCAAGTGCTCTACCATTGAGATAGCACCCTTTAAGAACTTGTTATTGCTTGATAATGATGATATTCAAACAAATTTTGCATGGGAACAAAATGAATGTCAAACATATTCAAGAAAAATGCTTTAAGTACTGAAAGAATTCTAAGATATAGCAGTTCAACTGTGACAATGATGAAAATTCAAAGAAGAATGATATTACAAACTATGCATGAGTACAATAACCCATGGCTGTACAAATTATTAGGAACAAAAGCAAGCTGCTACCCTTCACAGACAGAAAAGAGTACAAGATCCAACTTGCAATAAATTTGTTTTAATTGTCTATCAATTGTTGATCTCTCGACAGCTAGAGACGTTTTCCTATCTGAGATCCAAAATACATATAATTATCTTCAACTTCACTTCTTCAAAACCAGTTGTAGTAAAAATTATTCTAGGAATTGTCTTATGAGCAACAACCACTTTTTTGAACAACAGGATGTCCTTTCATTTGTAGAGTAGCAGGTCTGCTGCTATTCTGCTGCTATTCATTTGTACCTACTAGAACTTTGTAAATAACAAACAAAATGCAATTTGGGCGTCCTCAGAACACTATAATACTATATACTCTCTTAAGGATAGATGTTCATACCAACTCTCTATGGATGGATGATGATCTTGGGGCATATTTAACATACTCTTCCATTGCAGAAATGAACGATGATGGTGGTTGTTCATTCAGTAATTTGATTCACAAGAACCAAAGTAAGTATCACATAAAACCATGCACATCTGTAATGACTAGCTACATGTAATTACACTAAAAAGTTGCACTGAACATGATGACAAAGTTCACAAATTATCTGTACCTATTCAAGTGTAGGAAATTTAAATCCACGTCCAAGGTCAAGACCTTTGCAAACTTCGTAGAACTATGATAATTTTTCAGCCTACCATGCCAGTGGAACAAATAATTGCAATAAAGTTATTTTATTCGTCACGGGTGACAAAAAGTGATATTCATTCCACATTTCAGAAATGATGCTAGAAAATTTGTTTCTTTAAATTAAACATGTTGGAAAAGAATAGGAATGGTAGGTGTATATAGCGAGAGAAGGTAATGATGATAAAATTAAACACTTCAAATATGTCTAGAGGGAATGCCACTGAAGCAAATGCTTTTAAAAAAGTAATGTTGGATCACAATCATCCTAGAGAACAAAATAGTAGGAGGTATATGGGACTGTTTTTACATGGTTTGAAACTAAAGACATCAATTAGAACACTTTTGGAACAGGAAATTTCCAACCATACCTGTTTACAAACTCGCCTATAGATATCAAGTGCCTTAATAAGATCATGGCGTTGCATTTCAAAGAATTGAAGGTAGACAGTTGCAGTTATCAAAGCTATAGATCTATTATAATTAAGAGGCGATGCTAATTATAAATTTTAACCATAACATTTTCTATCTTGTCAACAAGGTTGATGGTGGCATCATTAATTGCAGTGTAAAGTTTAATGCTCTCTCTAGAAACCTGCAACATTGTGCAAAAGAAAAATAAGTATACCCATCATAAAGTACGACATCAACTTTAGCTAGTGAAACTACTTTCTTTATGCAAGACAGTAAATAAATTTTAACCACAAAAGAGTGAAGATGCCACAAACCACTATGAGTGCATATTGTATCACATGATTGGATATAGCTACTCTTTCTGGCTGCACATATTTAGATTATTAAATTAGCAACCATCCACAACAATATGTAGTTCTTTCAATCCAAAATCACACTGAAAGGACATATAACTCAACAGCACATAATACAAGTAGCCAGCCTCCAAAATTACAGAGTTACTATATATTTCACAATAGTGACTCGGATGTAAATACCTAGCATGCCATTAGGCAATAAGATATTGCTGCAAAGATAACTATGGCTCTATGAAGGGAGGAGAGGGATCAAATCCCTTGAGGTACAAACATTTCCTCAAGTTTAAGACTTTAAAGGGGTTTGCACCTCAAGGGATTTGATCCCTCTTGGCGTTTAATAGAGCCAAGGTTAAGATAGATCTATGCTGGTTATATAAGATATTATTACCCGTTGTTGGTACCAAAATCAACTATGCCAAAATTTTAATCTTTGGTCAATTTGAGAATCCGACAGCGAAATCAACAGGTTTGCAAAAGCATTTGCCACAGAAAATGCTTTATAATTTGTAATGGATCTTCTAGTATTTAAAATTTTTAAACCTTGGATCAATTTCACCAAAACATCAAATTCTTGTGTCATTTTGCGTCCTTCATAAGTTTTCCAACTTCACCAACTCATTAATCTTTGTGTGAAAATTGCCCATTTTCTATACTCATGAACTTTTAAAAACAAGTGAGTCCTCTCGCTTAAAGTTTTAAGTTTGTCTTCATTCGATTCTGAAAGATTGTAAAATTGCCTTGTTCTTTTACCTAAAAAGTTAAATGATTTTATAAAAATTATTATTATTTTTAACCCTTTCTTAAATGGTTTGATGTTAATAATTTTTATTTCTTTTTAAAAGGGTTAAAGATGTGCCTTTTTGAGACTTGGTTTTCAAGTCAAAGTTCATACTCTATTGTTTTACCCAAGTCTTAGTTTTCATCCAAAGTGCAAGTCGCGACCAAATCACATTACCTTACAAGTCTCAAAAGTCATCCATTTAAATAATATTTTTTGACAAAAACAAAACATTGGGTGTGGTATTCAAGTTTAATTTTATTTTAAGTCTAAACTTGATCTCCAAGTCATGTTTTTGACTAAGACTATACTCTAAGTGTCACAACAAAAGTTTTTGTCACGGTTGAATGTGTGCCGTCAATTCAATTGTCGAGCATTCACAAGAGAGCCCATGTCTAATAAAAGTTCTTAATACATAACTTTCATTTCTCAACACCAGTCTTTATAAAGTGAGGAGACTCCTTCCCATTTCATAAATCATCCAGGTGTCCAAATGCCATGATACCCAATCCTCCAAGTGTTGTGTAAAGTTTCAAAAGTATTGATGAATAGCAGCCACGAAAGAACTCATATGTTGTCCACTTCACGTCAACAACAGTTCAACATGTTATGGCATACAAATAGTCTCATAAATGCAAAACAAAGACAAGTTTGTGCTGGTGTTTATCAAACTGAATACGATTAGTTTTCTACTTCAAATCTAATATAATATTCAACAGATAAAGAGCATAATTATGAGGTTCGATCTGGGTATCCATCCCTACTTTGGTTATTTTGATCTAATTATGAGGTTCGATCTGGGTTTCCATCCCTACTTGGTTATTTTGATCTAATTGATAGGTTAGTTTTCTACTTCATTATAATTGATATAATGAACGGGTAGCTCGAAATGCATTTCGTGTCTCGTAAGGGGTAGGCTTCCATGTCTCAATGATCTGAATTTTTCAAGAATGGAACCTAGACACTGGAGTGGAATAACTCACATTTCTTCAACCTAAGTTTTGTCATGTCAGTCTTATTTCTTCATAAATTTGCTTTTATGAGTGGAAATTGCTACAGGTGGACAAATGTTATTTTGGTGCATGAATTGCATGAATTCCTTCACTGCTACTGATAGTTATGTGATTTATAACAACCATTTTGCTACTCAAAACTAAGCACATTAACATGTCCATTTCAACCAACAATAAATAGAAAAAAAGTGAGACAACAATGTTCTAACAGTCTGTATTCCTCCACCTAAGGTCTCTCACCAATCTCTCCTATTGGATCTAACAGCCACAGAACACAATATGCAGCGGAAGCAAATAAAACAAGAAAGCAAATAATTATACACACATGAAATATACGCAGAGATTTATGTGGTAAGACCCTCTTTTAGGGAAACATCCACGGAGCAATGGTATCGGTCCTCTTATTATTCAATAACTGAAGAATACAACAACTCTCAACTCTCCAATACCTTCTCTTATGAGAATACAAGAAATATATACATTTCTTACACAGTTACTCATAACTGAACATATTCGGTTTGGCAGTTATATAGTCACTGAGAGATCGGTTGTCACCCGTTTCCAACAATCTCCACCTTAACAACAATTTACTTGATACCATTGCTCATTGCACTATTCATCACCTTTCCTACAAGCCTAGAGAAGCTAAGCACCATCATAGCTTCTCTAAAGTAACTGGCTTCGTGAACATGTCTGCACTATTATTTTGAGTGTGAATCTTTTCAACAACCACTGCACCTTCATCAACAACATGTCGAACAAAATGATATTTTACAGGAATATGTTTTGTCTTACTATGATAAGTTGGATTTTTAGCCAAATGAATAGCCCTTTGACTATCATAGAAAATTTTTATAGTGTTCTGAATCTTTCCTAACTCACCTAGCAAACATTTTAACTAGACTGCCTCTTTGCAAGCATGTGATGCAGCTATATATTCTGCCTCTGTAGTGGAAAAAGCAACAATATTCTGAAGCTTCGACATCCAACTAATAGCTCCACCTGCAAGAATAAAAACATAACCTGAAGTGGACCTCCTCTTGTCCAAATCACCTGCAAAATCAGAATGAACATAATCACAGACTCCATCACTACAACCATCAAAAGTGATACAATAGTCACTTATGCCTCTAAGATACCAAAGCACCCATTTCACTGATGCCCAATGCTCTTTTCCTGGATTTGCCATGTATCTACTGACAACATCAACTGCATGTGAAATATCTGGTCTTGTACTTATCATCACATACATCAAACTTCCTACTGCATTAGCATATGGTACACGAGACATATACTGCTTTTCTTCATCATTTTTAGGGCTCAAACCTGAAGAGAGCTTGAAATGAGAAGCTAAAGGGATATTAGAAGGTTTCACCTTATCCATACCGAATTTTTGAAGTATTTTCTCCACATACTTCTTTTGTGATAACCACAGCTTGCCATTTTTCCTGTCTCTATGTATCTGCATGCCCAAGATCTGATTTGCTACTCCTAGATCCTTCATATCAAACATTCTAGCCAATTGAGGCTTTAACCTGCTGATTTAAAACATGCTCTTGCTTGCGACAAGCATATCATCAACATACAATACCAAAATAATGAACATGTCATTTTCCAACTTTTTAAAGTACACACTATTAGTTTTTCAAAATTTACTTCAATCTGATCTAGGATCTTAACTGAGAGAACAACATGTACTGCATATCTATATCATATCAAACATGAACACAATAATGCAATCACACAAGAGACATAGAGTTTACTTGGGGAAAACCATAAAGGTGAAAAACCCCAATAACTTCCTTAGACATAGATAGAGCAATGATACAACCCAAGCATAAGAGATAGACATCTCCTAGCAGCAGCTTCTCCTCCTCCACAAGTGCGCCACTCTCCCAAGAGTGTGAGAGAGAATAGAATAATCAAATAGAGTGCCTCCCGCACTCTATTTATACTTGACTTGACTTGCCTAATAACCTTTACTAGGTCAGCCTTAACTTAACCACATAACATAATGCTGACTGGGTCGACACCCAATAGGGTGGTCTAATAACCCTTTGACCCACATGGCCAACCCCCAATAGGGTGGTCTAATAACCCTTCGACCCACATGACTTATACAAGGCCGACCCCAACAAGGTGGTCTAATAACCCATCAAGTATAAGTTACGACACTTACAATATAAATGACGACACTTCCGTATAGAGGAATAATAACATCTCTATAGGAATACAAACACTTCCATATATAGAGGAATAATACCATATCTATAGGAGTACAATACACATATATGAAATACATTCCGAAGTTACATATACATCAACACTCCCTCTTAACTAAGAAGGTATTTCTCGACACAGATCTGCTAGCACAAGTCTTCTTCTCTAGATCATCGTCATCGATACTGCTGCTATCTCAACCAATCTCTGAATCTACTCGTCATAGGAAGTTCTACAGAGCTAGTCCTTTTTCATAATGGATGTAGGCCCACAACCTATGGGTCTTCATCATCACTGGCCATACTATGGAATCCTCAGGACTTATTACGTGTGTCACAAAACCTCAAAAGAGCATCCTAGGATGTTACGGGTACACAACTCCGACCTGTAGGATCTCCTAGGGCACTATTACATGTGACCCCACCACAAAACCTTAAAAGAACATCCCAGGATGTTATGGGTACACAACTCCGACCTGTAGGATCTCCTAGGGCACAAATTAAATGTGGTCACCACAAAACCTCGCAAGAGCATCCCAGTATGTTATGGGTACACAACTTCGACTTGAAGGATCTCCCAGGGCACAAATTACATGTGGTCATGGCAAAACCTCGAAAGAGCATCCCAAGATGTTACGGGTACACAACTCCGACCTGAAGGGTCTCCCAGGGCGCTATTATATGTCATAGGAAAAAAACTTGAAATAGCATCCCATGATGTTATGGGTACACAACTCCGACCTAAAGGATCTCCGAGGGCGCTATTATATGTCCTCCCAGAGCAATGTCTCAAAAGAGCATCCCAGGCTGTTACGGGTACACAACTCCGACCTATAGGATCTCCTAGACATGCTCATCTGCACAACCTATTGCACAGCCACAGAGTATCATCCTGATACTCACCATACATCATCCTAATGTACACATGATCATCCTGATCATCATCGTTGCATCGTCCTGATGCATGTCATCTGGAGCAACATCCTGAAGCTTGTCATCCATGATCATCTTGATCATACAATGCATCCACCTGATGCATACACAGTATCTACCTGATACAGATCATTATACATGATCTATCTAATTATACAATGTATCCACCTAATACATAAACAAATACATGACCCACCTGATTATACTTGATACATATCAACATACATGATCTACCAGATCATACAACGTATCCAACTGATACATATACAGATACATGGTCCAAGCATCCAACATGATGCATATACAAAAATACATACAAATGATCCAACTGATCATATCCAGCATCCAACATGATGTGTACATACATAAATGATCCAACTGATCATATCCAACATCTAACATGATGCATACATATATAAATGATCCGACTGATCATATCCAGCATCAAACATGATGCAGACATACATAAATGATCCAACTTATCATATCCAGTAGAAACTCGAACATCGTACTGATGCTTATCATCCAATGCTTACATCCACAGCCATGGAAGGATCCTCCTATCACCATGCTCAAAATGGCTCTTGCAAATGTATCCATCACTTCTTCCTTGAAGTGTCATCAATTTGAAGAACACCAAGCCTCTCTTTGAAGTACTCGAACTTCACTTTGGCTAGTGGCTTCGTCAGCACATCTGCAATCTTCCCATCCGTCACAACATACAGGAGCTTCACTGCTCCTCTCTGCACCATATCCCTGATATAGTGATATTTGATCTCTATGTGTTTCAACCTGTTGTGGGACATCAAGTTCTCAGACAACTTCACACAACTCTAATTGTCATAAAAGATACCAGTAGTCTCCAGCGGGAGATCAAATAACTTTGACAGTAGCTTCTGAAGCCATACTGCCTCACAACTAGCCAAACAGGCTGCAACATACTCTGCCTTGACTGTACTCAGTGCTATGCAAGACTGCTTCCTACTAAAGCAAGAGATCACACATGATACCATACTGAAGCAGCACCTAGATGTGCTCTTCCTATCTGTAGCACTACCTGCCCAGTCCGAATCAACATAACCCTATAAGTGAAACTTTTGATTCACGTCATACTTGAGCCCATAATCAACTATACCTTTCAGGTACTTTAGAATATGCTTTACAACAACCAGGTGAACACTCCTCAGATCCATCAGGAACTACCTCAATGTGTTCACCGCAAAGCAAATATCTGGTCTCGTATTCGTTAGGTACATCAAGGACCCAATCATCTGACAAGACATAGAGACATCAACCGGCTCAGATGAAGCATCACATAGAAGCTTCAGGTTCGATGCCATAGGTGTAGCCATGGCCTTGCAATCCATCATCCCAAAACTCTTCAGGATATCTACTATATACTTCCCTTGTCCAAGGAAGATCCCATCTGCACTCTACCACACCTCCATACCTAGGAAATAGTGCATCATCCCCAAGTCCTTCATCTTGAACTCGGCAGCAAGCTTTCGCTGCACGTTGGCAATCAATCTGTCTTCACCTGTAATAAACAGGTCATCCATATACAAAAGTAGTATCATTGGATTGCCTTTCTCAACCTTGTACTAAAGGTTGGAATCCGCTTTACTCTTGGTAAAGCCCAAACTGGATAGAAAGTTGTCTATCCTACCATACCAAGTTCTGCACGTATATGACTCCCTGTCATGTGTCTCAAAACCAAGTGGTTGCTCCTCATACATTGCTTCTTCAACTACACCATTCAAGAAAGCTGTCTTGAAATACATCTAGTGTATCTTTTATTTCATCACTGCAGCCAGAGCAAGTACGGATCTAATGGAAGTGTATCTAGCTACAGGAGCACAAGTCTCTATGCTACCACCTGCAGCATGCTTGATCTTGTAGATCCATTTATAAGTCACAACAGACTCTCCTTCAGGTCTTGGGACTGCATCCCAAACATCTTCATGATCGACTGGTACTCCTCGATCATGGCATTCTTCCTAGATCCTGGGAACTTCAATATTTTCAATAGATAACTTTGTTGCTAAACAAATGTTGTAGTCCTTCTTTTGTAGGTGATGGTATACGATCTTTCCTACACAAAAAGTTAAATTGCATGATTAGAAAACTGCTCATAGTTTTCAGAACAAATTCTTACACATAAAGAAATATGTCCTACAGTCATGCAATTATCTTAGCCAATGCTTCAATACAACATTTATCCATATCCCGTAACTTTCTAGATGCCTTCCAATCTCTACCAGAACATTGTTAAGAGTGTGCACAACTCCCAACATGTCATCAAAGAGGTTTCATTCTTGATAAGTTGCAATGGAATGTTGTATAGTGCCATAGGCCACTTACCCATGTATATTAGTAGTATACTGTTCATCAATGCAACTATTCTAATATGCAAAATACAAAACCTAATTCTAGGAACATGAGTATATAAATTATTGAACAATATTATTTAAACAATAAAATATGCAAGGAATGATAATTTAAATACTTATCTTTGTTTGTTTATTGGGTTGACTCCCTCTCAATCTTTGCTTCTTTTCTGCAACTCCATTCTGATGTGGATTATGAGAAGTGGTCAACTCCCTCTAAATATCTGCATCCTTGCAAAAACTACTGAAGTGTGCTCCCTCTTGATCTTTGCTTGCTTGCACGAACAACTGGAGTGTGCTCCCTCTTGATCTTTGCTTCCTTGCAGGAACAACTGGAGTGTGCTCCATCTTGATCTGTGCTTCCTGGATTACCTGTCCTTGAACTTATATGCATCACTATGCATGCTTATTAGTATCATCATTGTGTTATCCTCGAGGTCTCATACATAATCACACATTCATTAGTATAATCTTAATACTATCAAAACACAATAATCTTAAACATTTATAGTCATGATCATTTCAAACACAGATAATAAACATTGGTATTCAAGGTTTCAGGAAAGTCTTCTTTTACTCATGCATATTCTTATTCGATCATAGGACTCTTTTAGTTAGTTAAATCATCAATCAAGATGAAAGACATAATATGCATAAACCCTTGATTACTTACATTTCTAACTTTATGAATAATCATAACCAATCATACCAAATATACTTATATAAGGGATCCTAACACAAGGTAGGATTCTAACTTGATATAGGAAAAACATACCTGGATTGGTATGTTAGCTAGTTATGTCTAACTACCCACATGATGTCTTCTTGTTCTCTTCAATGACTTGTGCTAGTAACCTACATATCTCATAGGTTAACCATTTATAGAACCAAGTTATACATAGCTCGCAAAATAGATCTTCCAAGTGATTCATGAAAATGGATGAATCTTTGTCCTCATGTCATCATGACCATATGTTCTTGAACTAGAACATGATTTGTCTTTCTTGGTGTACCTTTCATGTTAGCGAACAACATAAACCTCGTACAACACCATAATGCATTAGTACAATCATAAGTGTCAACACCCTAATCAATAAATATCTTCTATCAAGCATTCATAATTTTATTAAGGTGATACGACAAGTCTAAATTTAATCAATATTGTACTAACCGTAATAACATGAAGACAAACATATGATACACTTAATCATGAACAAATATCGAAACATACCTGGATGAGTCATACCTGTCGAGATTGCTTGTAATCTTCTTATGTAAGGCCTTAGCCTCATCTCCCTTTGAAACAAGAACTTCTTCACTTATCCAGGTGACCAATCCATTCTCTTCTAGGATTAACCCAATCCACTTGATTTGCAGGAACTGGATCTGGAGCTGGATTAGGGTTTTCCAGAGAAACCCTAAAAATTCAAACTTTGAATTTCAAACTTCTGAAAGGATAGAAATATGCGCCTTGATGAGCTGATCAAGCTGGTATATTCATAATTTGAAAACTGCAAAGTTTCACCCCTCAAATTTGCCTTTGAAACTTTCGAATTCACTAGACATGACCTCGAACTAGGTTTTGATAAAGCCCACCCTTCTTCCCAATCAAAAGGTTTGATCCAAAGCTCTGAGCTTCTAGTTTTCTGATGAGCTTCCAGCCGTGGTCACAGATTTCAAAAATTCCCATTTTTGCAGAAGCCCTAATTTTTCACTTTTCTGATCAAGGTCCCGAACTAGGGTCTGATCAAGCCTAGCCTTCTGCCCAACCAAAAATTCTAATCTTGGTTTCTAAATTTCTATTCTGATGAGTAGCATTCAGCTATAGTCTCCGATCAAAAAAATTCCAACTTTCTCTGAAACCCTAAATTCCGAAAGCCATGAATGAAGGTGCTAAAAAATAATTATGTTTTGACAGAAATATGTACCTGATTGTTTCTAGTGTAACTATGAACTTTTCGATCCAAAGGGTCTGAAAAGTTTTCTTGGGATATCCCGACCTATCATCTTTCCAACTCCATAGGTATGGCCTCAAATGGATTCTCTGAGAGAGAGTTATGTCAAGTGTCGCAACGTGACCTGTTTATGGGATAAAACAGGAGAGTGAATTTGTACGGTGTGCCACGTGTCACTGGTTTAGTTTCGGCCTCTTAAAAAGTTACATGAGAAATTTCAGTCTGTGCACTACCTGTAATTTTTTATGAAATTTCATTTGGAGCTTCCTAGCCCAAGTTATGACCTTTTTTCCAAGGTCACCTATTTTTGACTGAGATTCGGAAGAGGCCGAAACCCTATATTGTACAGATCATAAATCACAAATTACAATGAATTAGAGGTTTTCCTTTTGACACAAGGTACATGGGGATCTTAGTGTCTCCCTGTATGATTTTCAGACCCTGAAACCTTGCCGAAATTTATTTATATTGAAAGTAGTATGATGACTGGTTTTTGCTATATCAATCCCTAACATCATAAGTGCAACAATTGTAATACATGCCATACCATGCCTTCTTTCAGGCTAGCTCTGATACCATGTTAGTTTTTCAGAATTTACTTCAATATGATCTAGGATCTTAACTGAGAGAACAACATGTACAACATATCAAACATGAACACAATAATGCAATCACATAAGAGACACAGAGTTTACTTGGGGAAAACCATAAAGGTGAAAAACCCCAATAACTTCTTGAGAGATAGATAGAGCAATGATACAACCCAAGCATAAGAGATAGACATCTCCTAGTAGTAGCTTCTCCTCCTCCACAAGTGCACCACTCTCCCAAGAGTGTGAGAGAGAATAGAATAATCAAATAGAGTGCCTCCCGCACTCTATTTCTACTTGACTTGACTTGCCTAATAACCTTTACTAGGTCGGCCTTGACTTAACCACATAACATAATGCTGATTGGGCCGACACCCAATAGGGTGGTCTAATAACCCTTTGACCCACATGGCAAACCCCCAATAGGGTGTTCTAATAACCCTTCGACCCACATGACTTATACAAGGCCAACCCCAACAAGGTGGTCTAATAACCCATCAAGTATAAGTTATGACACTTACAATATAAATGACGACACTTCCGTATAGAGGAATAATAACATCTCTATAGGAATACAAACACTTCTGTATAGAGGAATAATACCATCTCTATAGGAGTACAATACACATATATGAAATACATTCTGAAGTTACATATACATCAACACACACATAGATCATACTCACTCTTGGTAAAATTCTGACTCACCATGAAAGAATCAAACTTCTTGTACCATTGCCTGGGAGACTGCCTCAGGCCATACAATGATTTTTTGAGCTTGCAAACAAACATCTTGTTGCGATTCTGAACAAACCCTTCTGGTTGTTCCATGAAAATTTCCTCATCTAAATCTCCATGTAAGAAAGTTGTTTTGACACCTAGTTGCTCTAACTCCAAATCATATAAAGCAACTAGTGCTAACAAAATTATGATAGAAACAAGTTTTACATCTGGTGAAAAAATTTCATGAAAGTCAATACCTACTTTCTGAGAAAACCCTTTTGCAACCAATATCGCTTTGTACTTCGGAACAATTTCATCATCTCCTTTCTTCAATTTGTACACCCATTTGCAGCCAATCACTTTCCTACTCTCTGGAAGTTCCACAAGATCCCACATTTTGTTCTTTGCCAAAGAATCCATTTCTTCTTTTATTGCATGTTTCCATTTGTCACTGTTAGACACTTCTAATGCTTCCTTATAACTATCAGGTTCTCCTTCATTAGAAATGAAAGCAACAGATGTGACAAAATCATCATACCTCTTTGGAAAAGTTCTGTCCCGCGTAGATCTCCATAGAATTTGTTGTGGTATTTCCTCTATTTCTTTCTGCTCATCCTCTTCCTGAGGAGTGTCCTCATGAATATCCTCTTCCTAGACATCCTCATGATTCCCCCTCACCGATGACTGAGTATCAAACTGAATTTGCTAAAACTGTGGTACATTAGCCTGTTTCAAATCATTACTTACATCGAAATTTGTCAGAGAAAGTTCATGAAATTTTACATCTCTATTTATGATGATTTTGTGGACAGTAGGATTTCACAACCTATATCCCTTAACACCATCACCATATCCAACAAAGATCAATTTTCTTGACTAAGGATCTAGTTTGGAATGCTAATTTTTTCGAATAAGTGCATAGGCTTCACAACCAAATACTCTAAGATTAGAATAATCACATGATTGTCCTGTCCATACCTCTTCTGGAATTTTGCAGTCAATTGTTGTTGATGGTTATCGATTGACCAGGTAACAAGCTGTAAGCAAATCCTGAATCATTCAAAAATACCTCATCAATCATACCTGAATCATTCTCGGCTATGTTTGCCTCCTTTGTAGAGTCCTCTTCCTCAGAAGCTCGCTTGCATTTCCAAAAATCTTTCTTAAGATGTCCTACTTTATTACAGTACCAGCACTTCAATTTACTCTTTTTGCCCTTCAAATTTGACCTTGATGTACCCTTTGAATGTTATCCTCTTACACTAGTTCTTCCTCTGGCCACCATTACTTCTGAGGTCGAGGTTTCAAGACTAGATTTCTTTTGAGCTTCCTCAGAAAGTAAGGCTGCCACAACTTCATCGAAGGTAATAGACTCAGTAGAACTAAAACTGATAGAGGTTACAAAATGTGCCCACGACTTAGGCAAAGAGCACAACAATAAAATCGCCTTGTCTTCAGATTTAATAATATCTTCCATACTAGCCAACTGACAAATAAGAGTATTGAACGCATTCAAGTGATCAAAAATTTGTGTGCCTTCTTTCAGACGCAAGGTAAACAACTGCTGCTTCAGGAGGATTTTATTCGTCAAGGATTTAGTCATGTACAAACTTTCCAACTTTTTCCAGAGACCTGCTGTTGTAGTTTTAGACACAATGTTAAATAAAACATCGTCGACCAAGCACAAACGAATAGCATTGAGAGCTCTTTCATCCATCTTGCTCCAGTCTTCATCTGAAATATCCGTGGGTTTATTTGTCTTCCCTGCCAGTGCCTTCGCCACTCCTTGCTGCACGAGCATATCTCGCATCTTGACTTTCCATAGCTCGAAATTATTGCTCCCATTGAACTTCTCAATTTCAAATTTAACACTCTGCGTTTTTGCCATTTTTCTCAAAAAACTAGGTCGAAAATATTGATAAGGGAATCTCTTTTCGAAATAATGGAATAAAGGTTTTCAAATACTCGAAAATAATATAGAAGGTTTTCAAATACTCCCACCTCAAGCCTTTATTAAAACAAACCTTTATAAAACATCCCTTATAACTCCCACCTTTTAAAACATACATCCACTTTTAAATATATATTTTAATAAGCTTTTAAATAAGCCTCCCTATATCCATGTGAAAAAGGATTCACTTCTTTTAACATAAACCTCGCTATATCCACATGAAAAAGATTCACTTAAGCTCATTAAACTTTTCATGCTTTACCTCATTTAACTTTCACGCTTAAACTTCAAATGAAAAAACAGGCTTTAATTTCAAATGAAAAATAGTACCGTGCTCCTCGATGAAGGAAGGTCACGGTAGTTCTAAATTTTTGAATTTCGGAAGTGTGACATAACATTGCCGCACCCCACCAAGCTTAGGACCCACGGTAGTTTAATATTACCACTCCTATTTATCTCAGGCTTCAAACTTCAGGTTTCACACTTCAGACTTCACTTCTCCTTAGACCCGAGCTCAACTTTCTCATTCACTACGGCCTCCTACCAAGCTCTAATACCACTTGTTGGATCTAACAACCATAGAACACAATATGCAGCGGAAGCAAATAAAACAAGAAAGCAAATAATTATACACACATGAAATATACACAGAGATTTACGTGGTAAAACCTTCTCTTAGGGAAACATCCACGGAACAATGGTATCGGTCTTCTTATTATTCAATAACTGAAGAATACAACAACTCTCAACTCTCCAATACCTTCTCTTACGAGAATACAAGAAATATATACATTTCTTACATGATTAATCATAACTGACCATATTCGGTTTGGCAGTTATATAGTCAACAAGAGACCGGTTGTCACCCGTTTCCAACATCTCCACACTGCAAATAAGCAGTTCAGGTCTACAGGGGCATATGGTTGTTAGATGCAGCACTCTATAGAGGCTTTTCATCTCTTTATAATAGGAATGGCATGCCAATCCAGTGCACTTCTATGTCACTCACATAGACAGAATGCATACATGAAGCATATTTAATAAACAATGAACACTCAATAGTATGTGGATTTAAAACTAATTTATATTAGATGTGATATTATATTCTCTTACATTGTCAACTATTCAAACTTGCATGGCTCAACTATATCCTGGAGTGTTGTATGGTCTCTTATCAGCAAAAGGAATAACAAGAAATGATATTTGCTCGAGCTACAGCTGCTAGTTTGATATGGATTGCATCCATGATTTAGTTTCATTTGCAGGGAAAGAAGGTTTGAAGAATGGGGAAAAACACAGAACTTACAAAGCCATTCATTTAAAGTCACCTTATAAAGACAAGCTTGGAGACAATCTGTTATATAATTATATTGCTCACAACAAAGAGCAAAAACTAATGACTAAGCAACCTAGTGTTTGTTCCAGAAAGCAAGGAAGTGTCATGTTTAGATGTGATGGTTTTTTATATGCTTATGTGGCAAACTATGGATGCAATAAGGGTGTTGAACACTATATCCTTCTCCAGAAAATTGAGATCAAAGGAAACCTCAAATTAATCAAGAAATAAAGGAAATCGTGATCAAATCTGGAATTGTAATGCTTGATTTTTGGTTGATAGGTGGGTTCACAAAGATATTAGTCAAATCGTAGCTGGACAAATATAACAAATGGTAGAAAAATTAACAACAAGGATCGAAACATAGGATAAATGAGTCCCATATTTTAAGGCAACATTGTTGCATTAAAGGGCACAGTTAGAAAAATATTCACTCAACAGTCCCAAATCTTATGAATTTGAAGCCCCCTCTGTTGCTGAAAATCCAATATGAAGGAAGGATGAAAGCTATTATTATATCCACATAACTAACTTGTATGGCCCTTACGCTGAATGTATAACTCCTATGAATGAAGATGCATCATCCAGGCCATGTGGGAATTATATCGATGCATGGAAAGGTGGTTGTGCTGATAAATTGCCAGAAAATTTATTTCTTGATACTCTACAGTTACGAGCACTTGATTATTAAAATAATATGTTCATCTATGGCTATAACAAGAATAGAGGTAGGTTTAATTTTCACCCTACACTAGCATAGAACCTTTTCGCAAATGTTTCTCGGCAATGGCAAGATAAAGAAAGAGACCAACCCTAAAAACATATCACATACAAAAACACAATTTCTAAAGTACTAGCTACAGGCACATCAGGTATCTGGGATGTTAATTTTCCATTGTATAGGGAAACTACACTCTGCAACTTTGCAAAATATGAGAATGAGTTAGTTTTGCATGAAAGCCATGGAAAAATGTGGACGTGAGTTTATTAACTGTCATGTGGCTGAAAATTAAAGTGAAATTTGTGTGAGCTGAGATGTATTAAGCAAAGCAAACTCTGGATATTCTCAAACTTGCATGAAAACACTGTATATTTACATGCTCATGGCATTAATTTTGATATTGTTTTGGCATTATTGTTTTGAATAATAAATCTGGCTGGAAGTGAACTTTGCTAAAAGAAATAAAAACAGGTCATATTATGGAGAAAAGGAAGGCGCTAGGCGAATGCCCACTCCAAGGTGTCAAGTGCCATAACAATGTTCAAAAGTTCAAATTGTCAAGCCCACAAGGATGATGAATAATAACAGAAGAATGTCAAGCATCCAAATGTCAGAGAACCTGTCCTCTAGCCTCATCGAAAGCTTTGGTAGTTACAAGTGTAGAGGATCAAATAAGTTTAGAAAATATCTGAAGGATCAGATTTGAGGGGCAATTTTCTCAGAGCAGTTATTAAGTGATAATGGTAATACAAGGTTAAAGATTTTTCTCGAATTGAGGTTTTCCTCAAATTATGGATCTCAAAGTAGATGGTCAATAAATTTTGCAGTGAGTTACCATTTAGGGTACCGAGTGTATTTCGGAGAAGGAAAGAAGCTCTACTTATCTCCTTGAGAGGTTGGGGGTGGATCAATGGACTAGGTCGCGCAGTTAAAGTTCATTTCATGGCCAGAGGTTCAGGCAAAGAGATGGAAAGCGGAATAGAAGAGAGATATGGCTCTGACCAGCAAAGGGTAAGGATGGAATGGTTGCTCTTAATACGCTGTGGTAGCTTGTACGATGATGGTATTGACCTTAAATCTACCCAATGGGTTTTTATAGAAGTACCATCAAAACGGCTTGATGTACTTTTTTTAGTATCGATTTAAGGTAACTTGTTGCAAAAGGCAGGATTAAAAAAGGTTTCAATGTCAGCAATTTCAGTTGGGGAATCAAGATCAACCATTCACCAAGAGAGGCTATACATAGAGTACACATGATAGTGATCTAAGCTTGAATAGATGTTGGGCATACAGAGGGTGTAGAACAAAGTACTACTTAGGTAACATTGAATTAAGGAGCAACGTTGTTACTGTTTTGCAAACAAGATTTGAAGGGGCATATGAGAGGTAGACTATTTTTATCACCTACACCAAATTACATGAATAGAATTCCTTTAACCAGTGCAAGGTTCGAGATTTGGCATACTGATTGAAGGTTTTTAAATGAACAAAGGGTTTATAGGATCCCTGTATGCTATCAAGAATAGAATAGATTTTTAGGAAAATGAGAGCTACAAAACAACCTTGACCCTAAAAGATTTGCTGATCACTTTTCCACAATATACATTTTGAAAGTATGGTCACATACCTTAATTTCAATGCCAACCAAAACGAATAGAATGATTTACATCGCATAGGTTGATTGCACCTCCATTTTTGTGATTTCCTGCAACCACAACCAAACCACAAAATATAAACATGAGTTTGATCAATGGCATATTATGCATTGCAGAAAAGATTCAATGTAGAAAGGATAAGATGCGAACACGTGACCGGCCTGTATGAGTCTTTAAATGAAAGGCATTATCCTGTAGGTTCATAGACCTGTATGGAATATAAAGTATAAGAATGAATCACAGATGAAAAATTATATGGCCCAAACCCTCCCTCCTCTGTACAAGGAAAATAAAGAAATTGAAAAGTGAAAAATATTAATTCCAAAGGAAAATAAAGAAATTGAAAAGTGAAAGATATTAATTCAAAAAAAAACAAAAGGAGGCAAAAAAGATTTTATAACATTTGGGAAACTTGAGAATATTAATTCCAAAATATCCAAAAAGCAGGGAAAACACGTGAAAATATTAATTCCAAAAAATCTCAAAAAGGAGGGAAAACACATTTTGGCACATTTCTAATGGATCGATTTTAAAGATATATTTTTATTTGTGGGGTTTAATATTGCCATTGATTTTAAAGAGATCAAAATGATGGGTTTAATAATTGTTTTTATGTTTTTATGGGGTTTAAATTATTATGATTGTATGGGTTTTAAATTATTGTGTTTGTATGGAGTTTAAATATTGGTTTAATTTTAACAAAATTAACTTTACCCTTTTGTGTATTTTGGAGAGGGAAAGAAGAGTTTTTCCAAACAAGGAAGAGATTGTTCAATTGGATTTTTAAAATGAATGGGTGCAAAGAGGATGGCGAACATACTTTGGACCCCATACCCTTTCTCATTCGGTTTCCATTAATCCATCAATAAAACCCACACCCTACCCTTTCTCATTTAGTTTCCATTCATCCATCATTACATCCTAGAGGCCTTTTTGAAGCATATGATGGAGGAGTTTTTGGCTCTTGTTAAAATATTCATGACCAAATATACACAAATATATACGTGGTGATGATGATGAAATAGATGACATTGACAATGATGATGATGTCGATGGATTTGTAAATACAGTTTGTTGATGAAAATGTGAGGACACTAATGTAGTCAAAGAAGGTGATGATTTGACAATATATATCAAGGAAAAACCCAAGTGTTTATTTGGGGATTTTCCCTAGGTTATAAGGTATTATGTTATTCCTGACATTATTGTGTCATGTCTCTTAAGCAAATTAGGGTAGTGGGACATAAGGATTGATCTCATTTTAATGAATCTCTCAATTCATGCTCATATTTTGAAAACCTTTGTCATGTGCTAATATGTATCGAGATTATTTCCTCTTCTTTAAGATTGTTTTCCTAGAGATAAAATCTAACCATAAATTCATAGTGATTATGAAAACTTGGGTAGAGGGAGTGGAGATAATAATACAAAGGTGATGCCAAGTTATTTGAAAAAATATTCCTAAAAAAACGAAATGGGTCACTATGAAGAACACATATGACTTTATGAACAAGATGATAATAAATCTACATGATAAATACTTCCAAACAATGAGCCTTACCGGGGAATTCGTTTTAGGAGTAGGCATTGTATTCATCATTTCCATATTCCGCGAGAGTGTCATGGTATATCCAAGTGGGATCGATGCCATGCTCTGTATAGACAACCTCCTAGAACTTGGCACCGATCTAGTTTCCACATTCACTGCCCTGAATGTGCCCTATTAGTTCATCCCTTAATAGTAGAAGTAGTGATGGTTTTTGTGGACCCTGGCTCTAGTTTGGAGAGATATGGTAAATTTCAGGGGCCATGGGTTATTCTCGATTGGATATGCATTCTTTAGATGTGGTGTCGTAAATTGCCAAACAATTTCTATCACGGCCATAGGTTTTTCAATTTCTTTTTTTTTTTGACAAAATGTTATAATTTATAAAGTGTGGGTATCCTATAATTTTACATTTATAATTTATAGTTTGGAAAAATACAATACATTGAATGAGAATGAGCACGTGGGAACAAAAAGGAGCATAAACATATGAATTAAAAATAAAGGGATCATTGAGATCACAACACATGTTGTCAGATCTAGTAGCCATTGTATAAGCAACATAAAAATATAAAGCCTCAAAGGTTTCGAGATAAAAAATACAAGATCATTCCAACGATATGGTCATAGAATCATATCTACAAACCCTGGACAACTATGACCAAATACTTTGTTATTGGCTTCACAAAGCATTTGATAATCTGTGTAAAGTTGTCATGCAATAAATGATCATTGTCGTCAAGTGACATAATGTGAATAGACAGATGTTTGCTTGGATGTTGGAATTGTTTCTGATCAATTTGATCTCTTTCGTAACCTGTCAATTGTCCTCCTAATATATGCCACATAGGTGGTCTATAGCCTCAAGTCCTTTTATACAAAGCTTCCTTCCCTGCCATGAGTAAACAATTATTAAATCATGGAGCCAAACCTAGGTTAATTACATTATGGGTGATTTTTGCCATCATATAGACATTCATGGCTTGAACCCTCTCTCGTCTAATGGAGCCGCTAATCCACAATAGTTAAGTTGAAAATTTTGGATGAGGGATTAGCATGGGTTGAGCATCAATCCATATTTTGGAAGGGACTCATCCTAAGTATGCCCACTTTGGAACATTTTTATGAAGCCAACGTAACCTTGAAAGTGGGATTTTGGGACATCCCCTTGTGCTCAGTAGTTATTATAATGAAGCATCCCCTCTTTAAAGGCCTTTTGTATATCTAGTTGGCATTGAAAAAGTGGCTTTCACCACTATTTATGCTTATTTTGAGGTTAATCTACCATTGGTAATGGATTAATATAAAGATTATTTTGTGGGAGTGGTTTCATTACTTTGAAGAAACCTTGGATTGATTGCTAAGTGGATGGCATTGGGGGTTTTAAATCCCATAATGAACACTACTTAATGGACAAGTTATCTTAATGGTTATGTGGTGGTATTGTAACTTATGCATGTTCTATAAGCCATAGATGTATTCCAGGCATGAGATGTTGGCATTCCTCCTCATTAAACCATGTCTGGTGTTTTGAGGCCCATCCCTTAAGCTCAAAACCTACTAATGGTGTCTATATTTCCACTATAATACTTAAGATATCCTAGATCAATGTCATGTGATCAACTAAGGCCTTGTTCATTTCGTTGATCTCTAAAGGCTTACTTTAGAGCCTAAGGCTTGGGTTTCCTCCATCAACCATGTCTAGTGCCCTAAAACCCAAGAGTGCTCAAATATTCCCAATGGAACCCATATCCCTTCTTGGATGCTAAATATTACTTAGAGAGGTTCAATGTTATTATTAGAGAGGTTCAATGTTTTACATAGAGAGGTTCAATGTTATTATTAGAGGTTCAATGACTAACATAAACGACTAATTCACATTAATCGTTGTTAGCTAGTCATATTTATATTCCTGTGACTAAATTAGTCATTTATGTTAGTCATTTCTATTTTAGTCACTTGTTATTTGGTCATATATTTTATCCCGTAACTAAATTAGTGGTTTATCTTAGTCGTTTTTAGTTGGATTATTTAAAATTGCTCAATTTTAGTCATTTATCCCTTGAAAAAATAGTGGTGACTAACTTTTTTAGTCGCCTAGTCACTTATCTCTCATTTTGTACTAGTGGTTACAACGTATTTTTCCACCTTGTGAACATTTATACTGTTTGGCCTCCATTATTCATTTGATTGACTCATAACCACTTTTTGTCCTCCAGGAACCCTTGTTTCCCAATTTTTGTTCTTGTACACGAGCTGCTTGACTACAAGTCGTGCATACGCAGGTTGTACCACCATAGCCCATGTACATCGAGTTAAATGTTAAATAATAGTAAAAACTTTATTTTCTTACTCCAAAAAAAGGCCATTATGACCTTTGGCCCTCCATGTATCCCGAAACGAATTGATTCGACCTTTCACCTACCTTTGGAGAGTTATATATTGAGCTCTTATGGTGCATGGAAGGGGGAGAAAGAGAGAGCATCGAAACTCTATTGGATTTTTTTCCATAGCTTGATTCTACATCCATTGATCCTAGTTGTTGTGAACCCTTTATGTTCACCTACCAAACTCTTCCATATCTTGTGAAGGACTCCTTCCTTTATTCGTGAGTTTTCCATTGCATGGGGGATTGAAGTGGTGGAGACACAAGTGGAGGGACCTAGTTCTTGGTTCAAATGAGTTGCCGACAAGAGGTTGTATCGTGTACTTCTTGTTTATATTAATAGAAATACTCATTTTCTCGTCCAATTGATGTTGTGAATGGTTATTATCATTGGGTAAGTTTGCTTACATATATAATGGATTATGCTAACAACTTTGATATATCATATGCACTTGCTTGTGTTTATTGTTGAGACTAAGCTGTAGGTTCAAGTGTGGTGATTAGAAATCTCAACGGGGATCTAGATCAAACATCTGGTTGAAGGTTGGTCTTTTATTCCACTTCTTAGCATTTAAATTTATATAGAATGAATTGGGAATTGAGTTGATTTCTGGTAGTCATCTGTCTGTTGTTGTCTACCCCAATCCATTGGAATTTTTTCTTTGTAACAAAGTCTAAGTGCTCCATAACTTTTACTGCTCAACAAAATCAATATTTTATCAGCCTAGGTGATCCCTCATGTATTCACTAAATACCCAAGTAATTTTTCTATCCTTATTACTAATGTAGGGTTGTTACAAGGTCTGTTTTGTTAGCCCTTCTTTTAGGTTTTGTAAAATAGAATGAACATGTGAAGTAAGAATAATCATGAATCAAATTAGAAACTGTAAACTCATATTTGTAATGCTACTAAAATACAGATATATAGGTAATGTATCCTGTGATCATAAGGTATGCTCGTGGTAATTTATCTCGGCCTACTCCAGCGGTCATAATGAATACCTTTACAAGGATTGTGGTCCTATACTATGGTGTATTCCAAGACCATTTATATGTGTTTGGAGGTTTCCTCTTGACTCCATATTAGATCATATTAATCCCTTCAAGACTTGGTTAACACTCTATGTTTATTTTAAACATGCTAAACATCTTTTTAAACAAAACATGGTACTTCTAGTATCTTGTAACAAACATGTGTCAATTATTTCAACTTAATTTCTTAAGTTGATTGTTATACAGATGTGCTTAATTTCACCTAACATTTCTCATAGTAGGATCCTCTTGTTCTCTTTTCAAAGTAGGTTAATTTATTCATGTCATGGAATATCATTAGTCTAATTGTAATCAATCATCATGTTACCTGTTTTACATAGTCATACCATTCTTTTTAATTTACCTAGTGTATTACCTTTTGTGCCCCATGCTTGGTGAAGCCTCTTGTACCCGCATGTACCTACATGCTTCACTTACAATCTCTTGCCAGAAGCTATTTATATCATCACATTTTGTTCGTTATAAGGAAAACATAAAACATATCACGTCTCTATCTTAATTGCATATAAAAGATCTCATTGCAACCAAATATTCCTATGCATGATTCTGATGCATTACTTCTTTTCTGGCAAGCCTAGGCACAACTACGTTTGCACATATCATTGATACACTTGAACTATCATAAGGCATATCATACCTTTATAGTACTACTACTAGCTTTATATCCTCTCTACAGACATGTTTAAACACACACAAAATAATTTTCAATAAATATTTTCATGGAGTTCCTTATATGCTTAACCTTAGGGCATAATTTCTACAAGTTACAAATAGCACGATCATGTATTTTCAGGGTTTGTAAGCCTTCTCGAGTAGTCATGTTCATTCATGGTATTTTTTTATTCCTACCTTATCACATTGCTTTTCATGAAATCAATCATTTTTAAATGTTTAAATCTTATAGCCATTTATAACAGAAGATAATTTCATGCTATGAATTTCTACTCATACAAGGAAGTAAATATTTATATCCTTACCCAAATATTACATACTTTGTCTAAGCGGACATTTTGGACAACATAATAATCACAAATAGAGTCTTCGAAGCTCATTTTATGCTTCTTTAGTACTTATGTTTTATGATGCACCATAAGTGATACAAATCTCGAGCATCATTTTAAATATTAATGACCAAAGTAGCTACGTTTCGTCTACCTAGTCTTGCTAAGTTTCTTGGAACCCTTTTCATGCCATTAGTAATCATGACTTTTATTCTAGGTTTAAAACATTCCTTGTAATCGACTTATGTTCTGCTCCCTTAAGTATAGTCACTTATATCATACTATTTTGTAGATGCACTCTGTAGTTGTGTAGTATTCCCACTTAATGTTCTTTGATGTTTGTTTCTAACTTTCTATATAGAAGATAATTATTATGTTTATGCATGCATATTTCATGACTTCCCAATCATACAGGAGGTGGACATATCCATATCTATCCTTCGATTCATTTTACTAAAGTCTTTAAACCCTATCATTTTATATCTGGACCGAAAACTCGTCATAGGACATAGGTTCTTAAACATTTTTCTTTCCTAGGTAATCCTTTCTACTTGCTTGACTATAGCATATAAAACAGTGTCTAACTGTCATACTAGTTTAGTTGATACTTCATATTATATTGTGCATTCCAATAAGATAAAGAAATCCCGATTAGGTAACTTACTACTGATGATGCCTTGTATTTATATACTATACAGAGTACCCATCTTGCTGGCTCGTTTTGCGAGTCCATAGGCCATGGTGTTCTATTGCAGATCTGTATTTTGATTTCATTAGCTCTAGTGGCTTGTCTGTCCTAATATTTTCATTTAATCCCATCACTAGTTCCTCTTCCGGAGGAGGAAATCCAAGCTTTTGGGTTGACTGTTGTTTCTCTTTGTATCCATGATTTAGATTTCTCTTTATATCTGTGCAATTTAATCAGTTAATGAAAACAATTTTTTTGTTAGTTCCATAAAATCATACGTATAGTTTTGCAAATATGTTTCTGCAGCAAATGTTTCTTTAAGTAGGGATCCCAAAGGTCTCTAAGAATTTGAAACTAGGCTCTGATACCACTTGTAATGTCCCTAAAAATCTAAAAAAAATTAAAAATTTTCCGTAAGGAATATTACCATCGTTCGGATCTCATGTTTAATCAAAATTAACTTCAGCACTGTTTTATTATGGTGAGATACATGTAATTTGTTTAAAAGGTCTTTCGTTTATAATTTGTATGAAAGTTTGAAATCTTACTGATGAGATTCTGATGGTTATAATGTATATGGTGAATGTTGTAATACTTATACTGATCAAAGATTTTAGGTTTCCGTGGTTTGCATTGCTAGGGTGGGTTTTCGGATAATTCACGGTCATCATTTTAATTGTCGACATTTCGAATCCCAAGCTGGATTCATCATCAGGATAAAACATATGTATAGAAGTTGCAAGTGAGGTGTATAAATAACGAATTGGATGCCCAATCCTTTCACCTTCGGACTTCTGACTTGTCCCTTCATCTTCATCTTCATCTTTCTCAAGTTCCTTCAAAAATAAGACACGAAACCCTAACTCGAGAAATTAGTACCAAATAATAATGAACTTGAAATAATAAGCAAGGAACCAAAGTAATGATTTCTACATAATGAATATTATTATTAATTTAATATTAACCTAATTGATACTCAAATATTTTCCAATGTTCATAAAAGATTATTATTAATCATGAGTATTATTAGTAATAATTTATTTTATTATAATAATAATAATCATTATTAATAATACTAATAGAAATCATTATTAATGATTATTTAACCCAAGCTCATTATTAATAAATAATAATAAAAGGAAAATGGCCATATTAATACCATTATTAAGAGCTTAATAATCAATATGATTAATTTACAAATGCTCATGAATAAGAGTAGGGTTATTCATAAAAGAGACCTTCACTATCATTAATAATTATTTATTTTATAATAATAATAATAATAATAATAATAATAATTATAATAATAATAATAATAATTATTATTATTATTATTAATATAATCAAATAAAGTAAAGGAAATAATCATTATGAAGTTAACACCAGTCAATCAATCCGTTGGAGGCTAAGTTAGTAAAGCTCCCTAAGAATGCAAAACATACCTGGTTTCTTTTAGCCATTACCTAGTTTCTTTTAGCCATTACCTTCCTTATTGATTAGTGGTAGCCATCTCTCACTAATTTCAAGTCCCCCGTCTCTATTCAGGTTGTTCGAGTGCTTCATGATTTCAAGAGCCTCTCTTACCATTCGTTTATAGTAGTGTTCCTCAACCGCGAGCAGTTTCGTGTTCTTGAGGCACACATGGTGTTTTGTTTACTTGTACTGATGTTTATCATTTTTTTATGCTTGGACTAGTTTGGAGTTAATGGATGGATGTAATGTTCGAGATGATCTCTTTACCTTGTGACCATGGGGGCTTCACTAGAAGGCAATATAATATCACGTTCATTCATATTGCGGTATTAAAAATTCATGAAAACCTAAAAATTATATTGCTTATATATTAAGGGGCAAAGGGTTTTTTTATTTAATGCAACAATACAAAAATACTCTGGGGTCATTTTTATATGGGCTAGCTGACAAATATCCGCCAAATGGAGATGGTGGGATCACGGTCGGATGAGAAATCGGGTTGAGGCAAGGCTTGGGATTACCAGTACGCATGGAAATCGCATCTTGAGGCATGCTTGAGGCCAGGGGTTTCATGGTGAAGTGGGTTTCCAGTCGATCATAGTTGAGAGACAGTGGTCATTGACAGCCAATTGTTACCAATAACACTCAACCAGTTGTTACCAATAGCCTTGGGAGGCTCTAAGCCTCTAAGGCCTATTATAGGCCCTTGATAGGCCTTGGAGTTTGAATACCCAACCACTCGTGCCTATTAAAGACCTTGGGAGGTTTAGTTAGCCTCATAGATCCTGTTAGAGGCCCTGGGGGCTTGGATACGTAACACACAACATGATTAGTCGGCGATTGGGGAACTACAACATGCAATCTAAATGTTGTACTATGTGCATTGGCTCTAGTGACATACAATAAGTGATCTCCTATCTCTTCATTAGACCATTAGATGTTGCAAATCATAATGATATGTGGTTGAGTAATTGCATTATGGGTGAAGTAATGTGCATCCAGAATATACATCGAAAGAAGCAAGGTGCATTGTAGAATGCATGTGGGGCCATAAGAGGGGTATCATATCAATATACTAGGTAGAAATATAAAGGGGTGTAAAAAATGTTCCTGAAAAAATTGATACATACAATATCTAGTGAAAATAAGGGATTTTTTAAATTGGGAAGGCATATTGGGAGGGGGTAAAAAAATGATTTTGGAAGGTATTTTCCAATATTTAGTGAAAATAGGGGTATTGTTTCATATGCCACGAATGAACGTGCTATGATAGCAGTTTATTGAGTGAAGCCCCCATGCTTGTGATGGAACTCTTGTTAATTAATTAAACGATACTTGTTTATTTAATGGATGTATGCTCTAGTCTTGTATTCTTGTGTATGAAATTATGTATTTACACTTTATTGGAATGTATGTTGTAAATTGTATGATTTTGAGAAGGTTAAGGAGGGTAGTGATGGCTTTGGGTTTACATAGATAAATGCTAAAACATATTTAAACTCTACTTTGTCAGGTGTTGTGAAGGGAACCTATGGTAGTAACTAGTAGTGTAGTGTAATCATAAGAGATTCTTTGTAAAGGCAAGGTTTATGTGATGGAATCAAATTGTAACAGAAGGGACTCTCCACTATAGAAAGAGGGTCCAAATCTCGTTGATAGTGGTGGTTGTTGGAATTTTAATGCCACCCATGTGGTGGCCACATGGTGACTATCCACACTAGGGGGTAAGTAAACCCTGTACCCAAGCACGAGTATCATGTTCATGTTGGTTTTTGTGGAGGGAGAACATATCTATTAGCTACCTCCATGTCCATGGAGAAACTATGCTTGACCTGAGCCTTTACTAGTGGTCTGCTCCTGTCTTGGAGTCTGGATAGCATGGAGATCACAATATTTCGCCAAGGTAAGCTCCATGTTAATGTAGCGATTGTCCATACTCGAGTTTTATTTCTTCTTTTGTATTTCCTGTCAGTTTTGTTCTTAACCAGATATGTTTAATGCCCAGGTCTTTGTTTGCTTTGAACAAGAGACTTTCTATAGGATATTTCGAAGGTTGCTTTGGTGGAAGCTAGGGTAGAGGAGTTTGATTGCGCGAATGCTGGTAATCCCATGTCTTTCGTGACCTTCCTCTTCGTAGTCTATGTCGATGTATGCTGGGTTATTCTGTTGAGAATTTTCCCTATTGTGTGTTTTGGGAAGTGTTTAACCTTCAGGTTTCAGTTTGGAGAGTATTTCATACTCTGTTGTAAGTCTTGGCACTTTTTTGGTTTACTTGGTAACTTCATGGACAGTTTTAAAGTATGGGAGATTCAAACCAATGTAATAGTTTTTAAATAGTTTTAAAATCCTGTGAAGGAGTTTGGGAGGAGGATGCTTATGTTTGACTTCTAGACTTATGTGATACTCGGCTCTGGCTATGTTGATGTAATTAATATTTTATAAGAGTTTTGGTCTGGGGTTTAGATAATGAAGTAACTCAAAAATCTTTTAAGGAGAAGTCATGGATTGTTTTTAACAAAGGTCATGTAGTCTACGATTTGGTTTGGATGGAATATGTATAAAAGATGATTTTTGGTATTTATCTTGTTATGTCTCTATTTTGGTTATTTTTCATTTAATTCAATACTGTGGAAATTTAAATGGTTTTGTATGGTAAATTCCTTTAATGCTCATCATTCTGTTATTTATGCAATGGGGTTATAGTGGTTCTATTTTTAGTCTCTATGTAAAAATGTTGCTTTAAAATAACCCCTAGATATGGCTTTGCTATGTAAATGTATACTATGATTAAGTTGGGAAGGACATTTTAATGGAAATCAATTCCCATGCTTTCTTGCTCTAGGATTAAGGGATTTAGTTATAGGTTAGCTCTATTTGCAAAGAATTTCATATCAATTCTTTTGAGGTGAAGTTTGGTCCTGTTTAATCCATTTCTTGTTATGTCTTAGAAGGTGCTCTTTAATTTAAAAAGCTAGCGATGGCTCTATAAGGTTTAACCAATCTTCTGGAAGCTTGGGTTTGGATTAATTTAATTTGTAGAAGTCTGGGTGTTTTACCCTAACTCCATCCACAAACTCTTTTAAAATTAAATAAGGGGAAGCATGGCTCTCAGCCAAAGCCTGTGTAAAGTTTTGAGATGTAATTTATGGAAATGTTGATAGCAGATGGTTTAATGTCTAAGGGATTTGATCCCCTTTTTTATCTATTGGATTAAATGTGGTTTATGAAAATGTTATCGTGGTTCCTATTTGATGCGTTAGTTTTTATTTATTTAAAATCATAAATATAAACTTGCATCTGTCTTTTAATTATTTTAAATGTTGTATGGGTGGATTAATACTTACAGAAGCATTTGCTTCACGCCTATCAGGGCTTGATTAGGTCTAGTAAGAAAACGTGATTTCTGTTTGGTAGAAAATGTAATAATTTAATTAAAGGTGTTTGCAACCTAAGATCTAGGTTTGATATTTTTAAAGAGAATCGATCTCTAAAAGAGATGACTCCGCTGTAAAACTTTTAAGACAGTAGTTTGTTTTTAAAACAGGTTTATGACCCAAGCAAATCTTCCAAGGTTTGAAAAATTATAATAAAATTTTGTTTTTAAATAAGAGCTTTAACACGGT
This sequence comes from Larix kaempferi, assembly GCA_027924585.1. Taxonomy (NCBI): domain Eukaryota; kingdom Viridiplantae; phylum Streptophyta; class Pinopsida; order Pinales; family Pinaceae; genus Larix; species Larix kaempferi. Next base: position 17,783,491 of record BSBM01000348.1, on the reverse strand, counting down.
GGTTTTAAAGAATGTGATATAGAACAAGCTATCTTGCTAGCTATGCTCTATCGAAAGTTTATAAAGAAAAAAGGGTTTGATAGTTAATATCAGCTACGTAATATTTAAATTTTTCAACATTATAAGTTTTAACCGAGGGATCCAATGCCTAAGCCCTTGCTCTAGAATCAATATTGAAAACTATAATGCTAAGAAAAGGAAAAGTACAGTATCATAAAGAAAAATTACCATGTTTATACTTTTCATCTTGAACTACAAAAGAAAACTTTGATAAGCAAATATAAATTCTTACTTGAACTATGCTGACTCCATCTCTCTTAGCACTTGCACACTTCAAATACTAATTAATGGAAAACGATATCCTCATCTCACCTATAGAATGATAATCAAATAATTTTGGAACTACCACGTTCCTCCCAACCTTGACCCAGAACCGTTCCTAGCTCTTAATCGGATCACCCCCGAGCTGGTTCCAACATGCAAGATGTTAGTTTTTTACAATTTAATTCAATATGATCTAGGATCTTATCTGAGACAAAAAAATGCACATCATTCAAACACAAGAGACAAGAGACACAAAAGCATTTCACCAAGGAAACCATGAAGGAGAAAAACCCGCAACTTCCTCAGAGATAGAATGAGCAATAATACAAAACCCCAAAACAAAGAGATGGTTTCCAACAACTTCCTCCTCCTCCACTTGTGCAAAATTCTCTCTCTCTCACTTGTACGAATGAGTGAGTGAATGGATAAATAGAGAGGTGCTCCTTTCTATTTATACTTTACTTTCACTTTCCTTTTACCCTAACTGGGCTGACTTCTCCTAGGAGAGTCTAATAACCTATTACAACTTAACTCTGAGCTAACCCCACTAGGGGAGTCTAATGACACACTCAAATACAGTAATAGCTTTCCCGATCAGAGGAATGAAACCTCTCCATCAGAAGTACAATGACATATGAATACAATATAAACCATACAAGTGAATACATTCCAATGTTACAAATACATTAACACTCCCTCTTAACTAGGAAGGTATTCTCTTGACACAGTTCATTAGCACAAGTCTTCGTCACTGGATCATCATCAAAGCTGGATCATCATCATCATTGTTGTTTCTATCTCGACCATTAGTCTCCAATCTACTCGTCATAGGAAGTTCTACAGAGCCAATGCTTTTTCATGCTGGATGTAGGCCTAGCCTCCATGTAGGTCTCCATCATCTCTACAAGCAATCCATCAAGTAGGTACATATTAGGACTTATTATATGCCTTTGCAAAACCTGCAAGATCTCCTAGGATTGATTATATGCTTCTGCAAAACCTGAAGGAGAATCCCAAGACTGATTATATGACACTTACAAAACCTGCAATATCTACTAGGACTGATTATATGTTAGTGCAAAACCTAAAGGAGCATCTCAGGATTGATTATATGCCTCTGCAAAACCCGTGACCCTACTATCACCTCATCATCTTCAGATCATCTCATCGTCAACGGAGCATAGCCCAGATGCACATAACATATAGCACTTACATCAAATGGTATGGGAGGACCAACCTACCACCATCGAGGAAAGGCTCAGCAATTACATCAATGACCATGGGAGGATTAACCTACCACCATGTCGAAAAAGCTCAGCAATTACATCAACGACCATGGGAGGACCAACCTACCACCATGTGAAAAAATATCGACAATTACATCAATGACCATGGGCGGACCAACCTACAACCATGTCGAAAAATACTCGGCAATTACATCAACGACCATGGGAGGACCAACCTACAGCCATGTCAAAAAATCCCCGACAATTACATCAACGACCATGGGAGGACAAACCTACAACCATGTCAGAAAATCCTATGTGCATCTACGTCTTTTGGACTCATCACTTCCCCTTGGAAGGAACCTTGATCTAAAGTACACCAAGCTTGTCTCTAAAGTATTCAAAATTCATTTTAGCCAGTTGCTTGGTCAATACATCGGCTATCTGCTCGTCCGTCGCAACATACTAGAGCTTCACTTCTCCTCTCTGCACCATATCCATGATATAGTGGTACTTGATCTCAATGTGCTTCGACTTGTCATGGAACACTGGGTTCTCAAACAACTTCACACAACTTTGGTTGTCGCAATATATGCAAGTCACGTCCAACTAGAGATCAAACAAATCATATAGTAGCTTACTTAGCCATACTTCCTCACAACTAGCCGAACAAGCTGCGACATACTCTGCTTCGGCTGTACTCAGTGCCATGCAGGACTGCTTCGTGCTAAACCAAGAGATCACACCCGATCCCATACTGAAGCAGCACCACGAAGTCCTCTTCCTATAAATGGCACTTCCTACCCAATCTGAATCAACATAACCCTCCAGGTTAATCTTCTGATTCACATCATACTTGAGTCCATAATCCACCATACCCTTCAGGTACCTCAGAATATTCTTTGCAGCAATCAAGTGAACATGTCTCGGATCATTCAGGAACTGGCTCAATGTGTTCACATCAAAGCAAATATCTGGTCTTGTATTCGCTAGGTACATCAAGGACCCAATCATATGATGATACATCGTGTCATCAACTAACTCTCATGAAGCATCACTCGATAGATTTAGGTTCGATGCCATATGTGTGGCCATGGCCTTTCCATCCATCATCCTGAACCTCTTCAGGATCTCTACTGCATACTTCTCTTGTCCAAGGAAGATTCCATCCACACTCTGCCACACCTCCATGCCTAGAAAATAGTGCATCATACCCAAGTCCTTCATCTCAAACTCAATAGCAAGCTTCCTCTTCATGTCAACAATCAACCAATACTCACCTGTCACAAACATGTCATCTACATGAAGTAGAAGTATCACTGGGTTCCCTTCTTCAACCTTGTATTAAAGGTTGGAATCTGCTTTACTCTTGGTAAAGCCCAAACTGGTCAGGAAGTTGTCTATCATGCCATACCACATCCAGGGTGCCTGTTTCAAATAGTACAAGTTTTTCTTCAGTTTGAACACATGAGTCTCCTTGTTATGTGTCTCAAACCCAAGTGGATACTCCACATACACGAAGCAGTGCCACGCAGGACTGCTTCGTGCTAAACCAGGAGATCACACCCGATCTCATACTGAAGCAGCACCTCGAAGTCCTCTTCCTATCAATGGCACTTCCTGCCCAATCTGAATCAACATAACCCTCCAGGTTAATCTTCTGATTCGCATCATACTTGAGCCCATAATCCATCGTACCCTTCAGGTACCTCAGAATATTCTTTACATAAATCAAGTGAACATGTCTCGGATCAGTCAGGAACTGGCTCTGTGTGTTCACATCAAAGCAAATATCTGGTCTTGTATTCGCTAGGTACATCAAGGACCCAATCATATGATGATACATCGTGGCATCAACTAACTCTGATGAAGCATCACTCAATAGCTTCAAGTTCGATGCCATAAGTGTGGCCATGGCCTTTCCGTCCATCATCCCGAACCTCATGAGGATCTCTACTGCATACTTCCCTTGTCCAAGGAAGATTCCATCCACACTCTGCCACACCTCCATGCCTAGAAAATAGTGCATCATACCCAAGTCCTTCATCTCAAACTCGGAAGCAAGCTTCCTCTTCGTGTCAACAATCAACCAATACTCACCTGTCACAAACATGTCATTTACATAAAGTAGAAGTATCACTGGGTTCCCTTCTTCAACCTTGTATTAAAGGTTGGAATCTGCTTTACTCTTGGTAAAGCTCAAACTGGTCAGGAAGCTGTCTATCTTGCCGTACCACATCCAGGGTGCCTATTTCAAATAGTACAAGGCTTTCTTCAGTTTGAACACATGAGTCTCCTTGTCATGTGTCTCAAACTAAAGTGGCTACTCCACATACACTTCCTCTTCCACTACACCATTCAAGAACGTTGTCTTGACATCCATCTGGTGTATCTTCCATTTCATCACTGTAGCCAGAGGAAGTACTGTTCGGATGGAAGTGTATGTGGCTACAGGTGCAAATGTCTCCTCATAGTCTATCCCTTCTTTCTGGGTGAAGCCACGTGCCACAAATCTTTCCTTGTATTTCTCTACGCTTCCATCTGCAACATGCTTTATCTTGTACATCCACTTGAAAGTCACCACAGGCTTCCCTTCTGGTATAGGGACCACATCCCAGACATCATTCTTCATGATTGACTGGTACTCCTTGATCATGGCATCCTTCCATTCCTTACTTTCTACCGCTTTTTCATAGTTGGAAGGTCCCTTGTCAATGATGTCACACAGTAGGGCTACATAATTGGTTTATGGCCTCGGTCTCTTGCTTTCTCTGTGCATTTCTTCTGAAGCGCCATATCTTTCTGCATCTTGAATTACCTCTCGTACCCATACTGGTTTCCTCTTGTGATAATTCTTCTCACATGGTGGATCTACAGATTCATGTGGGTCTTCCATCTCGCGTTCTTCATATTCTTCTGGAATCGCTTCTTCCATTACTGTATTTTTTATCGTGGGAACTTTAGATTCTTCAATAGCTTCAATAGGTAGCTTTCTGATGTATGTTGAGTCTTCGTCGCTTGTTCTTCGAAACAAGTCTCTCTTGTACTACACGATCTTTCCTATAAGTCAATTTAGTTGCATGATTAGAAACATTTTATAATTTTTCAAAAAAAACTTATGCATAAAGGCATAGGTCACACAGTCATGCAACTATCTTAGCCAATGATTCAACACAACATTCATCCATATCTCGTATTCATACGGTAACTTCCTATATGCCCTCCATCTCTACCGGAACATTGCTAAGAGTGTGCACTACTCCCAACATGTCAGCAAAGAGGTTTCATTCTATATAAGTAGAAATGGTATGTTGTGCAGTACCATGGGCCACTTACCCATTACTTGCATATTAGTAGTATCTTGTTCATTAATGCAGCTTTTCTAAAATGCATAATATACATCCTAAATCTAGGAACATAAGTATGTACATGAACAAACGACATCATTTAAGTAATCATATATACAAGAAATGAAAATTCAAATACTTATCTTTGTTTGGTTGTTGGGTGGACTCCCTCTCAATCTTTGCTTCCTTGCAGGAACTGCTAGAGTCTCTGATATTGTGCATCTTAACCAATGCTCAAAATGGATGACAGGTTCTTCCATAGATTATTGATCTTTATTTGTTTACCAGAGTCCAAGTCTGCAATAGCTTCTTCTACTCCTTTCATGTAATATTGAAAGTCATCTCTAGATTCACCTTATGAGGTGGAACCTTCTAAATAAACCCTTGTAACTGGTTACCTTCATTACAATACATATTCTTCAGCACTTGAATAATCTTCACTATCTTCTCTGGTTCTCTTCCTTGGAGGTTCATCATCCTCTGTAGTGTGAGCATGATGTCTTTTCTTGTTGTTATTATTCTTGTGGGAGTTGCTTTTGTTCCTAGGACAATCTCTGGAATAGTGCCCCTTCTCATCACAAGTATAACATCGAATGTGAGAAAGATCTCTCCTGGATCCTCCAAGGTTCTCCCTCTGATTCTGGTGATGTTGTTTACCCTTCTTGTGATGAGGATGCTCCCTCTTGTTGTTTTTCTTCCTGGTGTGTTCTATGAGAGCCTGGTCTTCATTACCCATCTTTTATTCTGAAGCTACAATTCAATCTTATTCCTTTGACCACTCCTCTTCTTACACAGATTCCTTGGATGAAGGAATCCCATGACCTAGGAAGACCATTCAAAGTGGTTATCACTATTTCTCGATTCTCAATATCTTCTCCCACAGCTTCAAGTTATTCTTTTATCTGAGAGACCCTTGTAAATTAGGATTGCACGGTGTTTTCAATTTGTATCTTGACATTCTTCAATTGGTTCCTCAATGTCATCTTCCTATTTATATTCCTCCCTTTAAATAAGGTGGTCAAGGCATCAAACATCTCTTTAGGTGTCTTCAGAGATGGCACATGGGGTATGAGATGGTCCTTGATAGAATATGCAGTGATTCTCTTAGCCTTAACCAGGTTCTTCTTGTGTAAGGCTTAAGCCTCATCTTCCTCTGGAACTGGAACATCTTCATTCACATAAGTGTCCAATTCATTCTCTTCTAGGACAAGCCCAATCCTATACTTCCATGCTCAGAAGTTATCAACCCCTTCAATCTTATCCTCAAGATTGGTGTGGTGAGACATCTTTAATGAGAAACTCAAATGGAAATAGAAAGGGTTTAGGTCTTACAACTTGATTTGCTGAAATTGGATCTGGAGCTGGCTGGCCTAGGGTTTGTTAGAGAAACCGTAATTTTCCAAAGTTGGAATTTGGAACTGCTGGTTGGAAAGATAGATGTGCCTCCTCAAGGAGAGTTGTCCAATGTACTAACTTCCATAAATTGGTGAACATAAACCAAAAATACTTGATGCCCTAGTTTTCCTCGGGCAATAGTGACGGGCCAAAAAATGAAAATTCTCAGAATTGAATTCTGCTTTCATGGGATGATTATCCTGGATGAGGAAAGTATGATGGCACAGTTGGATTTTGAAAATTCCAAAAATTGACCCTTCAAAAGTGACTTGCGAATTTCAGATCTGCAGTTTCTGGTCCTTTCTGGTTTTCTAGTTTTCTGGTTTTTCTTGTCCAAAAATCAAATAAGGGTTTGATGTATCCGGGGGTTCTACCCAACCAAAAACTTTGATCTTGCTGAGGAGAACAATCCTATGCTGAGAGCACTCCAAAATTCCACTTATGTTAAAAGCCCTAATTTTCCGTAGCAGTGACATGCCAAAAATTGAAAATGCTCAGAATCCAATTCTACTTCGATAGAAAGATGCGCCTTTCTTAGGAGAGATAGCCTATCCTCCTGCCCTTGATGATCTGTGGAAAGAGACTCAAAAATTAAGAATTCCTAGCTTCCCCAACTGCACAATGTCTTCTTCTTAGGTTAGCTCTGATACGATGTTAGTTTTTCACAATTTAATTTAATATGATCTAGGATCTTATATGAGAGAACAACATGCACAACATATCAAACCCAAGAGACAAGAGACACAAAGCATTTCACTGGGGAAACCATAAAGGTGAAAACCCCGCAACTTCCTGAGAGATAGAATGTGCAATAATATAAAACCCCAAAACAAAGAGATGGTCTCCAGTAGCTTCCTCCTCCTCCACTTGTGTGAACTTCTCTCTCTCTCACTTGTATGAATGAGTTAGTGAATGGATAAATAGAGAGGTGCTCCTCTCTATTTATACTTTGCTTTCACTTTCCTTTTACCTGTTGAGGTGTGTGAGCTATCTCAAAGAAATCACCTAATATTTAATTATCGACCAGGGTTGGTATTCTTAGAGTTATGGCAAAATATATACTGAGGTAGAATAGTACTTAAGATTTCAGCTTGTCAAACCTTAGAAATGTTTAATAAAAAAAAATTGAAAGATCTTTCAAAATGAAAAACTGATTTAAACTTTAGAAAGAACAATGAAGAAACTAATTAAACCTAGTTAAACCAATAGATCATAATAGTATCAAGCTATACTAATCTAATCTATGATTAAACAATAAAGAAAAGAACAAATACTGATAAAAAAGCAAACTACTTTTTATGAAAATGGAAACTACTTGACATAAAACAAAAACTACATACTACATAATGAATTCAATAACTAGTTATGCATTTAGTTAATACTTCAAAACTACACTAAAGCATCTAATTCCATTCTCCTTCATGTTGTATGTCAAATGTAATATGAACGGGAGTGAATGAATCGTAATGACTTTCAAATGTAATAGAAAAACAAAATGGAAGTAAATCTAACCTAATTTCGACAAAGAGATATAAACTACAAAGAGACCAATTACAATTAACCTTAAACACTATGATCTATCTTCTATCCATAAGCAAAATGATATAAAACTAATGAAATCTAAAAGCAAGCAGAAAACTTAATAAAGATATTTATTTCTGAATTCAATTTGGAAGCAAGTAGAAAACTTGATAAACATATTTATTTATGATCCAAACTATATTTCATGAACATCTTCATTATCTGTATGAATGGGAAACTGATCCTATACTTAAGAAAGAAACTATTAAAACTAAAATACTTGGAGAATGAAATTATTAACTCTAATCTGAAATAAATCTTAAGAACATGGAATAAACTATACTAAGAGTAAGACTGATAAATCTGAAAGCAGCAACATATTGGTAAGTCGAATATGAAAGACATAACCTGAAAAACAGTTAAAACAAAGCTAAGGAAAATGAGATGGAAACTAAGAATAATGACAAACTTCTATGTAATGGGAAACAAGATCTTAATTACATTTAAAACTGCTAATTAAAAGCAAGAAATATTATAGGAAAAAATGCCTAAGAAACTAGATTCTAAATAAGCATAAAAACAATGCAGAAAGAATGAAGGTCCAAATGATGATCAGGATAACTATCCGAATGACAGTCCATATGGAAGAAAACGAATTAAACTAAGGAAAGAGGCATTTTTTATGATCTTAACGTCAGCTGGTGAATGCATATGAACCTACAGTGAAAATAAGTCAGTGTGAATATTGTTGAGAAGCTAAGATAGTAGGAAATAACCTATTCTAATTATTGTTGAAAAGAATAGTTAAATAAAACTAAGAATAAAACTTAACCTACAGCTACAAAAAAAACAAAAAAAACTAGTGGAACTGATTTTGATTATAACTAAACTTGAAACAACAACTATCTAAACTCTATCTAATTGCAGAAGATTGAAAACAAACTATAAACACTATGCTTGGTCGATCATTATCTATTCCGGAAAAGTAAATTAAGTTAACAACAAAACACAGATTACAGAAAATAAGGAAATGACATATATAGGAAAACAAAGTTAATTATATAAACTGGAAAATGAACTAGCTATTTCCAGAAAAGAAAATACAGAAAACAAAAGTAAAACCACTGGTTGATGAGGGTACCTTCCCAGCAATCAGAGATGGAAACTAAATCAACTTAGTCACCAACAACAGAGCATCAACAATAAAATTCAGGAGCTTCTATTAACTAAGAAAAATTACACAATGTTTATGCAAAAACTACTGCTATCTTCTGTATATTCTATATGCTATCTAATGATCATTGTTTCTCCATACGAGGCATCTATTTATAATTTTACAATGGGAGAGAAGGTTGACGTAGTTGACCTCTCTAAAAATAGGAGTCTTTAAGACTATCAAATAGTTTCCTGGTGATTCACGACAATGTAGAGGCCACCTGCCTGCTTTCATGGAGTCGATCCTACCTGACGTGAACAACTGCATGTTTGTTTCCTTCAATCATGGGCAGAAGCATGTGCTGGCAGGTCAAGTGTGGAAGGATGGAGCTGCTAGAGCGTGAATGTGGGCATGAGCATGTGTTGGCGAGCTGAATGGACGGAGAAGCGAATCTTCTAGAGTGTTGATGTAAGGAAACGGTGTGTTGTCAAGCTCGGTGGGTAGGGAGGCGAATCTTCTAGAACCGAGGCTCACCAACCATAACCACCACGTTGCTAAATGAACCCATGTTTCTGTTTGTGTCTTTAATGGCCAAGAATATGCTAACCAACGATCTCACGGGCTGGACGAAGGGCTAGACGACGCATTGAACATTGCTGGCGTCTTTGGTGTGAAAGCGAGTCCGAATGAAGGTCTGTTTGAAGACTGCAACCTGTAGAGCAAAAACTAATTCCCAGCATGTCTAGAAATATCCGATGATTGTTAATAAACCATAAAAAATGTTGATAGTTATTCACAATTCGTATGATGTTCAAATAAATGCATACCTGAGTCTGTTTGACAGTTTGAATGGCAAGAAGAGTGATTTATTATACAAAAATAGTGCAATTAATGCCACTTAGAGTATATTTGATGATAAAAAATAGTGACAAAATGGACACCAACATTCCCCCAAACCGGAGATATGCTAGGTCCCACTAAGCAAAACAGAGAAGTTTAGGAAGAAGGCTGAGTTGCGGTAGCAACTGCCTTCAACTTGGAAGAGGAAGTGGTTTTAGCTTTAAGCTTCTGGAGCTTCCTAAACTGGTCCTTCAATGTGTCATACTTTATCCGGAGAGTAGTATGGGACATTTTTCTGGCATTGAACAAGCATTCAATGATTCTTACTTGTGTGCATAGTGCCTTGTTTTATTTTTGAAGCTCTGAGATTGTTTCAACATAATTTTGATTCTGGTCTGTCAATCGTGCTATCCCTCAGGTCAATCTATCCACTTACTGCTGATTGAGAATGGGTTTTTCTATGCGGTATTCCAAGTCCTTTTGAGGACTCAACTTTCTTGAAGATGTTTCAAGCTCAACAGTATGTTCTTCAAGAACTCTGTCTTTGTTGTGTGCAGGCAAACTTTCAACAGCAGGGGCTTCACACAATCGAGCAGATACATTGGCTAAAGTGAGGGGAGGTGTTTCAAGGGTATGGTCGTTTGACTGGTTATCTGAACGTGATGGCTGAATGGAATTTTGGATGAAAGACTGGTTGACGAACTGGTCATGATTTGTTATTGTGGATTTAGTGGGTACTGAAAAGAGTGGAGGTTCCGAAGTAGGGTTACCAAGGGTAAGCTTAGGAGAAGGCGATGGATGGAAAAGGTGCACATTGCCCGAGGAATCCTCATCAATCCGCACATGCTTAGTGTCTTGTTCTATTTGCATAGAGGCTTGGGTAGGCTCACTAATACTGGCTTGGAAACAAGGGTGTTTTCGAGAAGCAGAGGATTTGGAAATAGGCTTCTCGATCAAATGAGGGTTTAGTATTTCAAAGACAAAATGATCTCAGGTTTTCCCTCTCCTTTCCAACTGGTGAATGATGAAGATTTTAATAAGACAATGATGGTACAAGCTTCCAGAGGGATTAATAGTATTCTTCCTGACCTGGCTTGACATTTGCTCTAAACTTTTTAGGAAATAGAATGGGAAATTGAGGGTCTGATTGTTAACAAAATGTGCTAGCAATCTAAAATGGCAGACTTTAAAAACAATAAACTTACCCTCTCAAGTGCTCAGATGGATGATGACAATGAAGGGATCTAGGTATTTTGACTTGACCCACTCTCACACTAGTAGATTTGAACCCAAAATCCGACGATCTCCGACGAAATGCACTATGTTGTCGGATTTTTCTTTGAAAATTACTTTTTTTTTTTTTTTTTTTATAAATTTCGAGAGGTGTTTGTCGGATATCCGACGTACTTTTGAATATCTGACGAGGCTGGCAGGCTATCCGACGACTCTGCTAATATCCGACGCCTATTCAGATATCCGACGAAATGGATGTCGGATAACTGACTTCATTTTTAACATGAAGAGGTCGGATATCTGATGGATTTTTTCCCAACGGTCACTAGATTAGTGTCATTGGATATCCGACGTATGTTTGACTTTTTTACTTTTACAATTTATAAATATCAAACCATTCCGACATGTTTGCGATACCAACGATGGTTTGCGGATGTTTTTTTTGTTCGGCGGATTGTTTTTCGTTGTTTTTGTTATTCAAGTGAGCAAAGTACTCTGGAGCTTCATTTTCTAAGATCAATAATCTTCATTTAAGCTCTTTACGAGAAAATGTCAACTACAAATATCCTAATCTAGACGAACAAAATCGACAATTGTTTGCTAGATTGTGGGAAGGAGTTGAAAGAAGGGGTGATGGTAAATGCTATTATCCATGTAATCAATCCAGAGGCTTTAACAGGAGAATAATTTTGATCACAACAGCCACAAAACATTGTAGGGAGCATGGGCACGCCGAGGGGGGACATGAATACCATCCATTTGTAAGTTTGCATTATATATGTTTTTATTTTGATTTCTTTTGTTAATTTATGTATTATTATAATATTTCTTATTTTTGACCAACAGTACAATTGGTCGTTGTTCTTTTCATCCCAACAGTACAAAATTTGTTAAATTTTTAATGTATCACATAATTTTTTACATTTTGCGTTTGAATTTCTTATATTAACTTTTATCTATTGATTGTTTCATGTAATTATAAAGGAAAGACATCCTAGGGCATATTGTCCGGATCAATAAGTGCTTCCAGAACAAGTACAGGAGGAACATGGAGCTATGAATATTAATGGAGAACAAGTTAATGATCACATTGAAGAAGATGATCATATTGATAACATAGTTGAAGATAGTGTTACAAATACTTTGATCCATGATTCATTTAATGTTGAAATGGATGATGATGATGATCATGAAAATGATGAACAATTTGATGATATTCATGATATACCTCTTCTTGTCAAGGCATATGAACCCCTTTATGATGGCTCCAAGACAAATCTTCTCTCTGCTATATTGTTGGTAATGAACTTGAAGGTTATGAATGGTCTTTCAAACATATCAGTCACACAGATGTTAAGGTATGTAATATATTCTATCACAAAATATATATGATTGTCATGTATTTTATTGTTAATTCATATATAAGTCAAATTACTACGGATGAAATTTGTTTCATTAATATTATTTCTATATTATATTAACTAGATTTTTATTTTAATTTTTTGTAGCATGATAGGTGAATATTTGTTACCACCTTCAAATATTTTACCTTGTACATATCGAGATTTATCTGCCATCATGAAATAAATTGGAATGTAGTATGAAGCAATTCATGCATGCCGCGATGATCACGTTCTTTATTACAACCAGCATGAATTTGCAACAGAATGTCCTGAATGTCATATCAGTAGATATCGCACAGATTAAGTAACTAAAAAGGTGCCTCGCAAGGTTCTACATTATATTCCCATTATTCCCCATTTGCAATGACTGTTCAGGTGCAAAAAAATAGTGCAGTTTATGGATTACCATGCATGGAACAGAAGTCAAGACGACATTATTTGGATGCCTGCAGATGGGTCTGCATTTAGAGATATGGAAGAAAAATGGCCTCACTTTAAAGACAAACCTCGTAATCTTAGGATTTCTTTGGCAGCAGATGGAGTCAATCCTTTTGCAGAGATGAGATCTGTTTACTCGGTGTGGCCTATTTTTGCTATCAAAAACAACATTCCTGCATGGTTGACATTAAAGAGGGAGCACATAATGTTGTCGATGATTATTCCAGGTGCGAACACTGCAGTTTTTTTTTATTGCAGTGGTATATTCTCATTTGTCATTTTTTGTCTCATAATGTTATATATATATATATAAAGTTTTTCTATTGTAAAATATGGTTTATATATCTAAACGGTACGTCTCATAATCAGAATATTTATTTTATATGTTCAAATCAATCAGGAAAGTACCAAGTCAAAGATATGAATGTATATATTGAACCTCTTATTGATGAGCTACTGAAGTTATGGAATGGAATCACTATGTATGACTTATCTAGACCAATACGACAAAGGAAATTTCAATTCCATGCAATGATTGTATGGACAATACATGATGCCCCAGGGTTAACCCATTTCTGTGGTATGTAATTATAAGTTCCACTTTAGTTGCATTTAATTTTATGAACTACTAGTTAATATAATACGCATGCATGTTTTTATAAATAATCCAGTCATTTTTTATATAATTATAATAGACATTAATATTGATATTCCATCTTTTTATTTACGTCTTCAGACAAAGGGGAAATTTGCATGTCCAGTTTGTGGTCCTAAGATCAAATCTCGGCGTTCAAAAAGCTTAGGAAAGGAGGTGTTTGATGAGTATAGGCATTTCCTATCCAAGAATCACAGGTATCGAACTACCGAAAAACATCTTTGCAATGGTAAGCAAGAGACTGCATTAAAACCAAAGAGAATGACACCTCAGCTATGGAAGTTGGAATATAATAGAAATCGTCAAGGTACATATAATCAATCATTGTATATGATCATATTGTATTTTATTATGTTATTGTGTGTTGTTTAGTGTAATTGACATTGATTTAATATTTAATTTCATCATTGTCGCTCATGTGATCATCATGAAGGCATTAATGGGCTTTCACGAGGAATGAAAAGTTATCCTAGACAATTTAGTAGGTTGCCCTATTATGAGCACCTACAAATTGCTCATCTATTTGATACAATGCATATCGGAAAGAATGTGACTGAAACATTATGGCGAATATTGGATGGAAGGAGTGACAAAGAAAAAATTGTCAAAATTTGCAAAGACAATCAAGATAACAACCATGCAATGAAAGACGTCATTCAATTTCATAGCAATGGAGAGAAAATTAAAATAAACTCACTTCCATGGATGTTAACGGATTAGCAAAGTAATGTTGTAAAAGAAGTCATTCGAAAAATTAAATTTCCCACCGGATTTTGTGCGAACATGAAGAATATCATAACAAATAAAGGTGATTTCGCGGGGGTGAAAACACACAATTGGCATGTCTTCATGAAGGTAATAATTAATATGGTATGCATTTAATAATTTTTTTTTCTATTTCTAGTACTCTTTTTCGATAGATTGAAACCATTTGTATATTATTGTTATAGTATGTTCTACCTCTTTCTATCCCAAACAACTTTGACAACAATGTCAAGCAAATAATATATAGTCTCGGGAAATACATGAGGTAAGTGGTGATTTTTCCATGTGCTTACTGTTTGTTTAATTCAACATAGAATTTATTCTTAATTTGATTTTCATTCTCTACTTCATGTTATGTGATGTAATGACTTTTTTCTTTAATCTCTTGATTGGCCGGTTGTCATGTCACTTGTAGATGGTTGTCATCTAAAGAATTCCATAAAGAAGACATAAAGTATTGGAGGAGAGAAATTCCTCGTCTCATGTGTGAAATGCAGAAGCATCTACCTTCAGCATTTTTCAATGCACAAGAACACTACCTCATACACCAAGTTGAGGAGATTGAACTGTGTGGACCTGCGCACTCAAGGTCCATGTGGATGGTTGAGAGGCACTTGAAATTTATGAAGGGTTTGGTCAAACAACGAGCATATGCTGAGGGCTGTTGGATGGAGGGATATATGGTATACCAAAACATGTTGTACATTAGTGAATATCTTTCTATATTGGCGTCAAAGCTCAATTTACATCGCATTTGTGATCCAGACTCCAAAAACGATTTCGAAGGGGAGTACCCGAAGGGGAAAGGTAGATCAAGGAAGGTGAAAGGTAATATAACACATTTCGCTGGTGATTTTTATGTTTATATATCATACATATATATTCTATTTTTTTATTTAGTATTTTGCATCATTTTATATTGTAATTATATAATTTTTTAAGTGACTAATATACATTTTCATTGAATTTTAATTTTATTGTCATCAAATAGTTGGTCAAGAGTGGGATGCGATTCATTTATACATCGCAAACAATCTTGATTGGATGAAGGTATGGATCGAAAAATGTGAACAATCTGGTCATGGAATATCATTGGAAGGTGTGGCTTCATTGGTTAAAGCTGCACATCGCAATGGAGACACCAATGTAACACAAAGGGAAATCAATTTAGCAAGAGGTTTAAAAGATAAGCAGGTAAGCATATTAATCAACAACACTATTTATTTATTTTTTTAAATATTGTCGTTTTACGTCACATTGGTTATTTTCCTTTTATGGCATTATAATAAACATGCAATACTTTATCATAAATATGGTGTGATCATTATGTAATCTTTTCCTGTATGGCTTGTTGTACTAGGTAAAACACCATAAGGCTATGTGGTGCAATGGATGTAGATATCGCATCAAAAAGTTGGATGAAACAAAGAAAACATCTGATTGTGGAATATCTGCAGTCTTTGAGGTGACCAATGTTTCTTCTAGAAGTGACAGACATCCGAAACTATCTGAAAATTGATACTATGGGTACCTGGAAGACATTCTTCAGTGTGAATTTAACTCCTTCAAGGTATTTCTATTCGTTGTCAAATGGTACAGGTGTCGATTGAATCAACGTGATCCTGATAGAACAATTATTGAACATGATAATGGTTTTACCATGGTAAATACAAGGTTGTTTGAGCCAGGAACGGAGTCCTATGTTCTTCCAACCCAATGTGAACATGTATTTTACTCTGAGGTTCCAGGTAGAGCGGGTTGGTCTTTTTCTACGAGACACGATCCAAGGGGAAGGTTGGTAAAGTATAACGTTGATGAAGGTAATGAAGATGTTCTTGAAGAAGAAGATGCTGCAGAAGATGATCATGATCAACATGAGTTAGATGATCATGGTCCAGAAGAAGATGTCGAAGAACTTATTGAATCAGACGATGTACTATCAGACAATGTCCATGAAGATGATATCGATGATGACATGTTGATCATAACTGACATCGACAACGAGGATGATATGGCCAATCCTTACAATGTTGAATCTGGATCATCTAATGGTAGTACAGATGATGACCCAGATGAAGAAGATGATGAAGACCATTGAAGTTTACGAGGTATGCAGTAATAATAAATTAATTGTTTCATAGTGAGTTTCCATTTTCCTATATGATATAATTAGAAACATTGCTTGTTTTAGAGTATGTCAAAAAACACATTTAAATTTTCTAGTGTACATAGATATTTTTGTCGGGTTATGGGGAATTGAGAGTGATGTGAGGGGGGGAGGGGCCATAAGAGATTCCACCTTCATGTGGTTGGCCCTGTTTAGTAGAGAATATTAAATTATTCTTGAAACAGAGAGAAGCTTAGTAAGGAAATGCACAATTATCAAGACTCAAGCATCATCATCATCATCATCATTGTGATTAGAATCATCATCATCATCCTCACCATTATCATCATCATCTTCTGCCTCATCATCATCAGCAATATCTTCATCATCATCGTCACCATCGATCATCTTCATCGTCATCATCGATCGTCATCATCATCATCATCGTCGTCATCATCATCATCATCATCGATCGTCTTCATCATCATCGTCATCATCGATCGTCTTCATCATCATCATCATCTTCATCATCATCACCATCATCATGATCTTCATCATTCTCATCATCATCATCATCAGTAGCCTCATGTTTATCATCATCGTCACGGCCACCATCATCATTATCATCATTGTGATTAGCATCATCATCATCATCCTCACCATCATCATCATCATCATCATCTTCCTCATCATCAGCAGCAATATCTTCATCATCATCGTCATCATCATCGTCATCATCGATCATCTTCATCGTCATCATCGTCATCATTGATCATCATCATAATCATCATCGTCATCATCATCATCATCATCGTCATCATCGATCGTCTTCATCATCATCGTCATCATCGATCGTCTTCATCATCATTGTCATCTTCATCATCGTCATCATCGATTGTCTTCATCATCATCATCGTTGTCATTATCATCATCATCATCGATCATCTTCATCATCATCGTCATCATCATCGTCATCATCGATCATCTTCATCATCATCGTCATCTTCATCATCGTCATCATCGTCATGATCTTCATCATGACCATCATCGTTATATGATATCCGATGCAGCTATTACCTAGAAAAACCAATGGTGTTTGTCGTCGGTGATTTAGCGATCTTGTTGGATTCTTTTGAAGTCAGAAGTCTGATATTATATGCATGCATTGACGGTGTGGGAGGGTTTCAAGACTTGAATGAATGGCACTCACCATTGTAGCATCAGAAACCATACTTATAAATTAAATAATGTGATACATGGGTCCAACGTTGAAATTTTTTAATGTGTTGGCTTGGACTGAAATTTGGCAAGGTTAGACTAGATGCATGCATTTACAGTGTGGGAGGGTTTCTAGACTCAAAAATGACTGACACCAACCATTAATGGAGCATTAAAAATGATGTAATGATACTCAACAAGGAGTAATTTGATCATCATGGTTTCACTCTAAAATAGCTTATTTTTTCGTGGACTCGCTAGTGCCATTGCTTATGGACCCTCACAAGGAAATCCTCTTAGGTCGTTGATTGTGTTGGGATAAATCATCACTAACTTGTTTGATGGACCTAATGGTCCCATGATAAACACTCATAACATTTAAACTATAGAGGACATACAAAAAATGGTTGATTCTCACACCCAATTAATTAGCAAAATGGAAACCAAGAATCACTCTCATTTTTCAACCCTTCCAATAGTATGACACCTCATTTTTCTGAAGTAATTCTAAACATGTTTGGCAGGTCAGATCCGATTGGTTAGTTCGATCGATCAAATGAAGCACTAACTTTCCCTTAATGTAATATTTTATTACCTAATGAAATTCATTATAGGAGTCATCAAAGTTCATTTGTTTTTTCATAAAAATTAATTGATTATTTTTTAAGCAATTCCTTATTAGTGGTCTTAAAGAGGAAATTAAATCCCACTTAGAGGTGAACCACCCTACTTGGTTGGAGGACAATAATATTTATTGTCATGCCTGTGTTATATCCTATGCTCAGTCCAAAATCCCCAACTTTATTTCATTTCCTTTCCCCAACTATGGTGGCTCTTCAACAACCTCTTCCACCTTTCAAGGTCCATAAGCTGGCATAGGACAAAATGGAGGAACATCAACTTAAGGTTCTATGCTACAATTGTAATGAAAAATATTCTCTTGAGCATAGATGTAAGGAACATCAATTATTTGTGAACATATTTGAGGACATTTATGATGATTAACTTGATGGAAGAACTCAAAAGGAATCCCCTCCCATCATTGAGGAAGTTTTTCTTCCTAACCTTGTGAAGAACCCTATATCTCCCTTAATTATTTCACTAGTATTTATTTCTCCTCATTAATGTTCAAATGGGTGATTACTCACGGAAAACTAACATGTTTTCCATTGAAATGGGTGGGCATGATATTGTTCTCGGTGTGAATGGATAATAAGATTATGTCATATCACCATGGAGTTATTGGAATTACAAATGAGAGAGAATGATCATAGCATCTCATTACTTCATCATATCCTCCCATCCAATGTGTGATCATATTGTCATACTTTTGAACAAAATAATATATGAAATTAAAAATATTGTATCGTTGTTCTTAGCTATTGGTATCATTCATCTTAGTACCAACCCGTACTCTTCTTTGGTTGTCATGGTCCTTAAAAAACAAGTCACTTGGCACATGTGTCCCAATTTTTTATCTCTTAACTCCTTGATAGTGAAAGATAAATTTCTCATTCTAGTCATTAATTATCTCTTATATGATACATGGAGATAAATTCTTCATTGATCGTGACCTTCGCTCTAGTTATTGCCAAATTCACATGAATGAAGAAAATATTCCTAAATATCTTTCCACAGTCATTAAGGTCAACATGAGTTTTTGGTGATTCCTTTTATCCTTTGCAATGACCCTTCCACTTTTCAGAGCTTGACATGAACCATATTTTTTAAGCCCCTTCTTGAAAGTATGAGGAGGAAGGGTGCATATTTTCCTTATCTTCCCTAGTAGCCAATTGGCTATATGAGGTAGTTAAGAATGGTCAACATATACCAAGATCATGATGATGGAAATGATTATGTAACAAACATTAAAAAAAACATTATATATATAACAATTAGATAATAATTAAAAAATCGTTATATATATAACATTATATATAGCAATTAAAAAAAACATTATATATAACAATAAAAACCTATTGAAATTAAAAAAATGAATATATAGTAAATAGAATTAAAACATGAATAAATAAAATTACAACATAAATATATAACAATGGTTTTTTAATTTGTTTTTAATTAAATATATATATAACATTATATATATATATAATTAAAAACAAATTAAAAAACCAAAAAACAAACATTACATAACATATATATTGAACAAATAGAAAAGCCGACGGCCATATGCATTTCACAAACCTGCGATCTACTATTTGGAGTGACCTCAAGTGACCTCGATATGAAGTGACTTGCGAATTGGAGTGACCTCGATTTGGAGTGACCCTCGATTTGAAGCTGCACCTCTGCGATTTGGACCTACGCCTCTGCGATTTGGACCTGCTATAGATTTGGATTGGACTGTTCGATTGTGCAAGAGGTGGTTTGTGATTGTGGCAGGGAAGAGGGAGTGACCCAACGACCAAGCAGTGGGAGTGACCCAACGACCAAGCAGTGGGAGTGACCCAATGAGCAAGCATTGGGAGAGGCGGTTTGGAGTCCAAGCAAATAAATTATAAGAGGAGCCAGAAATGCCTCCCACATCCGTGAGTACCAAGCCCTAAATTGTTTTGATTTGACAAATTTAAAAATTTGGTAGCAAATCACTGTGGTTTCATTGCTAATTCGATCTTCTAAGAGGGTTTCATTGCTAATTCAATCTACATTGGGGTATTTTTATCTTATTGCATCTACTATTTTTTTTAGTTTGATGGGTGAACCCTCACCTCTTTGTAGTGAACTGAAAAAGACGGCCTTAATATCTCATAGCATAAAGAATGTAGTGACTTTTGCTTATTGCCTTGTATTTTGATTCTGGAAGGGCCTTCATCAGAATGAGAATACTATGGTTGACGAACATAGGCTTGTTGTCCTCGAGCAGAGGAATCAATGTTCAACCTTTGTTGAAGCCGAGCACTTTGACCAATATCATGAAATAGATGTATTAGATCAAAAAGTTGAGGTTCTTGCAATGGAATCCCTTATTTTATCATGAATGGGGGGGCGGGGGCTGTTACTAATGACCCCGATAAAGCAGAGTTACCAATCTCTCATTGTGACTGAGTACATGTATTCACACAGGCTCGAGTTAAGGTTTCCATTATTGCATTAAAGCACCAATCCGAGCTAACAGCAAATAATAATAGGCCGGGCAGAAACTTGCACTCATTCCTCTTTTCATAGGGGGGCAGGTAGGAGAGGGAACACCTATTTGTATTGACTGAATCTAAACCTCCATAGCAAGCTACGGCTAGACTGGAAATAACTACTTTTAATAAGCTTCCCATAGACCTATATCGTGCTTTTTAAAGGCCCCCTATGAATGAAGCAGCAATTGGGTCAAATTACTATATTTAAAATGTGCAACATTCCAAACAGATGATTGCTTATGTTGATTCAAAATAAGATCCACAGAGTGTCCAACAAAAGTTGGCAAGTGATCATTAATTTCATTTGCATGCACATCCAAATCAGTTATGACACTGCTGGAAACATTGCCATCATCTTTATTTAGCAGTGCCTTTGAATCCTTAGTAAGTGCAACTTGCCATAGTATTTCTTGATGTATCATCCCAATATCAAGAAGCACATCATTGCTATCATTTCCAAACTCTGTCGTTGAAGCTACCAACCATCGATTCTCTTTAGTATCATCAGCTAGAAAGACAAAAAATTGTACCACAAACAAGCACCAAAATACTTTCCTATTCAGTCCATCTTTTGCTGCTAATAAATTAGTCCCTGCAACATGATCCAAAACATTTAATGTAGTCTTTAGATGTTCCTTCAGATGAGCACAAAATACCCTTGCAAGGGAAACTGAGTGTTGTTGTGTGAATGCTTTGCAAATTGCAACCATGTGCATAGCTACAGACATCCCTTTTGAAGATAGCGGAATACTTGGAAGAGTCAAGAACCTCATAAGGGATTCAATGCCCTTTTTCTCAACAAATATTCTACAAGTTTCAGGATTTTCCATTGCCATATGCACAAACACCATGGCATGTGAAATGCTTAATTTTAGAAAGCATTCATCACTCATATTTTCAAGAGACAATCCACTAGTTCCAACCCCATCATTATGCTTATCTTCAGAATCAGTATCCATAGGAACAGGACTATCCAAATTGTCTTTGGCCTCTACTCTGATCCTATGGGCCTTGCTGGGGCATACGTTGTTGATACCT
This sequence comes from Larix kaempferi, assembly GCA_027924585.1. Classification (NCBI taxonomy): domain Eukaryota; kingdom Viridiplantae; phylum Streptophyta; class Pinopsida; order Pinales; family Pinaceae; genus Larix; species Larix kaempferi. The sequence goes on along the minus strand of BSBM01000348.1, from coordinate 17,761,673 downwards.
GGTGGCTGTCAGCTACTGCAGAAAGGGTTTATTGAAAAATATATCTGATTATAAGGAAGGTCTAAACCATCATTGCTGATGCTAGTTGTTAGTTCTATTTAACTTGTTCATTACTTTATTAATGCTGTTGTTATTTATTGTCCTTGTCTACTTCAACTTTAACACAGGGACCTTTGGGAGTGTTAAAGTTGAAAGAGATGAAAATTATGTTTAAATTTATATTACCTTGTCACAGCTGTACTATTTTGTTTCTAGCATTGATTTAGGAATTTATTTATGCATTAAAGTATAAATATTTTAATTTTCTGCTCCAAACCCTAACCTAACCCAATTTTCAACTCGTATAACAAGCTGTAGCCTCTCCTGAGTAGACCTCAGTCCCAAAACAGTCCCGAAGTAATAATTTTTGTAAACTAAAATCACCATACTTTGAACTTTCCTCAAGTCTCGGCGTGGAAGCAGCCTCCACCTCTGATTTTTAATAGAATGCCTCAGCCTCCACCAAATTAAATGAATGCCACAAAAATTTGTTGTGAATTGGAGGGATGTTAAGTTAACCAACAAAACCATGAATGCAAAAAGCAAGACTTAAGGCCACCCACATTGTAGTTTTGAAGGTTCCCTATGTTATTAGTGAAGTAGCAGTGAATCCATATATGACTTGGAGTTTTTTTCATGGGGCCTGTCAAGGCTCCATAGAGTAGTGCAAGATCAAGTTTTCTCTATATATCTCTGATAGCCATTTCTTCATAGATAAATCCTACTTGGGGGCTAGGAAAAACAATATGGGTGAGTTCAATTTGCTCTTCTATCTTTTGAAATTTGTTGCAGAATTGGGTCTCACCCAGATTCAAGTCATACGGTCTGCGTGTTAAATAACTCAGCAACAAATTAAAGATCAATCTGGTATGGATGTCAACCAAATCATCATCCTCTTTAAATTTCCCTGTCTCTATAAATTGGATTGCCTTGATATGCGAAGGATTAGGTTGATAACTATACTATGGCTAAAAATTGCCTTGTCTATAAATTAAATTGCCCTGTCTATAAATTGACATATCCTTCCATGTAGATTATAAAAATTGCAATTAGGTCAAGTTCTCCTTACATGGTTTGGATAAAATTGAAAGCTTCAATTTTCATACAATTAGAAAAGTTTGGGCAGTGTAGAATGTGGGGAATGAGAATGTATCAATCATTGCCACCATATGAGTTTTGAAAGTAAGATTAATTGGCCCCATCCCATTATGAAGTAGAACCATGTCAGATAGATCCTATAACACCATTAGCATCATGATATAAGAAAAATCGAAGTTTCGTTTTTCATCGAGGCTACTTGAAGATGATAATTTCTAGAAAGTGGCCCCAGCGTACAAAGTAACAAAACATTTGACAGATTGGAAACGTATATATATATAAAAGGAACATAATTATATAGGCCTAAAATTGCAGTTGGTGCCATTGAGGTCAAATTTAAATCAATTTGTAAGCCACCTCGACAGAAAATGGAACTTCGATTTTGCTTACCCATTTTTTCTATTCTAGTTTAGGAAGTATTTCAGGCTATTATGGTTTGTTTTAAAGTCTTTATCTTCTTAAAATTGGATTTCATTGTATCATTCATCAGGGTTAGTAAATTCATAAAAGGTAAGCATGCATCATCATAATTTAGACTTCAATCAAACCATCATGACTTGGACTGTGGCAATTTTAGTCTTTGACTAGGGTAGTACCGTAGCAACTTTAACACTTAGAATATAGTAGTTTGGGGGAATTCATGTCGAGGTACTCAATGCAAGTTAAAGGGGAAATGATTAGTATTGATCATGATGTAAAAGTAAAGGATGTATTGCTCATGATTAGGATACTCTTGTATTTATAGTCATAAAAAAACAAGTTGTGGTATAGCTTCCCCAGTTGTGGTTACTGTTTTTTTATTAAGCTCATGAAGATTTATATGCAGTTTATTGTTTCTACTATCCCTGTGTTTTTGTGAAGAATGATTGAAGAATGTTATAAGTGTTCCTAGAGAATTATGAACATGGATATGTACAATTCCTTATATTTATTATCACTTTGTTTTATGTGATGAATTCATTTGCATGACTTTAGTATATCTAAAGCTCTCATTGAGGTCCCATGAATGAACTTGAACACTTGTTGCATTCATTTAATTTGAAAGAGTAGTTATAGTTTGAAAGAACTCCCTCCTTACATTAGCTAGCATTCATTGAAAGGAAAGGCTTATTTTATTCATATGCATTTGCATGGTTTGAGTTAGTCATCACACCATGAGTTGCACTTCCATCACCCAACTGAGACAAATATTCTTGGGCTTATACTTATGAGATCATTCTGTAATTTAAGTCTCCTAGCATACATTAAATGGGTTTTAAATTGAAATAATGTGTCCTACCATACATGATTATTCACAATATCACAATGTCATGCTTATACTTGCTAATTAGGTTTAAACATTGTCATGCATTTTAGTCATTAGAAGTAGAAGAAAGTTATTGTTAATGGATTCATTTAATTTGAGAGAGTAGTTATAGTTTGAAATAACTCTCTCCTTACCTTAGCTAGCATTCATTGAAAGGAAAGGCTTATTTTATTCATATGCATTTACATGGTTCGAGTTAGTGATCACATCACGAGTTTCACTTCCATCACCCGATTGAGTAATACAACCACTAAAATTTACACCCCCTAACTAAACACACCACAACCTCACTTGAGGAAATCAAAAGAATTTGGTAGTTAGGTAGGACACCGAGGATAGGGAACCAAAATATTCTACTATTTGTTGACATGGTCACGACCAGTTTGTGGAGGGGCCTCCTGTTGTTTCAGGGGTTAAACCGCTGCGAGATCGAGAACCGGACGGACTATGTGGAATGTCGTACTCCACTTATCCCTAGGGCAACATCGATCATTGTCTTCCTTATATTCTCCGGCCACCATACTAGTGATACAAGGGTGATAACGCATAAACGCCGAAAACCTTTTTCAACGTGTCATGAACAAGGTAGCTTAGTGACTTTTCTACTAGGGCTCTTTTACCCAGGATCCCTTTCGGTAGAGGGATATCCTTCAAATTCAGTCTCTCACTTCATATTGTTCAACTTGGATTTCATCACCTTGCGAAGGATACGATTTGTCGAGGTCTCCAGCTCCTAGTTAGGAAGTTTGCTTGCATTTTCACCTTTTTAGAGGGCCTTTTTCTTTTTAGTGCTACTTGCTGGCATTCTGGCCACTTTTGTTTCAGCTCGCTTACTGTGACATCAATCCTAGTATAGTTTTTTGAGCTTGTTTTTTTGGCCTGCGAGCCTTGTGTTTTCATAGCTCCCCTTCTGCATGCTCTGTTGCTTTAGGGTTTTTGAGTTCATACACGGTAATTACCAATACTTATTTGATGATGTGTGATGTCCTCTTCTCCTAGGTCTTCAAGATAGTTAAGTTAGATGGTCTTCTGAAGGGACTGAACACCCCTTCATGGAGCCACTAACGCTTGACCGTAGGACTAGTCTAGAGGACCACGTGATCACATCACCCGTGTGGACTTTTCCGTTTACTGTGATGATGGTATTCCAAGTTATATGGAACAATGGTACATTTGAGAGAGAGATCAATGGTTGTACCTTACCTTGGTCGATTGTCTTATGGTCCTTTCATTTTGTCGATAATATTTTTGTAGTACCTTGCCTTTTACCTTTTGGGTGTTTACTGATATTGGGATATCTTGTGATTTGTACCACCTTTTATGTTTTAGGTCTTGTGGGTACTATGGTAGTTTGTCCACATTTGAGGTACACCCACTTTCTCCAAATTGTTATGTGTCTTTATACCCACTTCGTACCACCCTCCTCACCTTAGTTTGGAAGATTGCATGCTATCATACCTTTTGGTGGTACTATTTGAGTTACAAGAGGTAGTTACAAGGAGATATTGCATATATGAGGTAGTTACAAGGAGATATTGCATATATTGATTTGTACCGCCTTTTATGTTTTTGGTCTTGTGATTATAAATATGGTAGTTTGTCCACGTTTGAGGTAGTGTACACCCCCTTAGTCCCAAGGGTTGTGAGTCTTTATACCCATTCTTTTTTTTTTACTTGTACCTTACTGGTTGGTCTTTGTACTAAGCCTTTTTACTGTCACTGAATTTCTTTGATTGACCATACCATTGCCCAATCATCTCTCTCTCTCTCTGGTTTGTACTAGCCCTATCATAGGGTCACTTGGTTCCTAGAGTTGACTGGCCTCTAAGACGCACAGTCATTTCTGAAAGTAACTCTTCTGAGTATATTATAGGAAACATCTACACTAAGGTAATCAAATATGTGGTAAATAGTTTTCATTAAGTAGCCAGGACTTGTAGCATTAGAGGAGATCCTGTAACGTGTATGTGTAGTGTTTCATGTGTGCTACATGTGTGTTACATGTGTGATGTAGCGTTAAATCAAATAGTAAAAAATAACTCATAAATATTCCATGAATTTCTACTCTTAAGAAAGATAAATTAGTCATATTTCGATCATCACTTGAATGCCTACATGTTGACAAAGGGAATGAGGATCAAGTAAAATTATAAAAGGCAATACACGTCAACTTTTAAGAGGTGCTATACCTTGCAGTAGAATCTAAACCTTTTTCCAATGGTGCAGGTAGAACCAAACAGGTATTTGTCTGATCTGTCTTTGTCGAGCGAGGGGAGTTTAGGAAGGTTAGAGGAAAGTGAGACATCAAGTAGGTCTAGAAGAATTGTATCAACTAGATGTCAAAAAACCAAAAGAAGATTCCATAGACGCAATGAATTTTTTCATGGTCAAGGGGGGGCATGTTCCTATGGTGATGAGACAAAAGACGACAAAGAGGTGCCCTTGAGGTACAGACATTTAGTGAAACAAAGGGTACCGAAGAATCTTCCTCCACCGAACACTGATTTTTGTGTGAATGAGAGGAGATATCAAATTGCACCGTCGTCGATACATGGTTTCGAGTTGTTTTCCATGGATTGCATCTTGGTCGGTTACGGGACATGTACATAATTGATGGAGTATGTTGGACCCATATACAACTAAAACGATTGGATGCGCCTTGTCCGATATACAAAAAGTATGCATAGCTATGGATTGTCAACAAACTATTTACAATTGAAAGACAAAAATCAAAATAAAGGAGGAACGTTGTACATGGACGGAAGGCCAAAGGCCACAGGGAATATTGCAGGATTTTTAAACAGTACACAACCAGGGTCTACAATTAAGCAACCAAACTGTGAATTTGAGGGGCATGAAGGAAACCATGTTTTTGTAGTTGCTATTAAAACAATATCTGCAGGGAATGAGTTGCTTGTTAATTACCCTGTCAACCGAGTAGATACAAACAAGGTTACTATATAACATTTTACCCAACCTTTTAGTAATAAATTAAACATCATAAGGATTTTTTGTTAGTTTATTTCGTTTAAATTTCCCATATTTACTTCGCAGGCCAGTGATCGGGATAAATCCTTGCCAACAAATGGTCGGAGGAGAAATTCTTCCTCGACGAAGCAGGTATACATCTTTCTAATAGTACAAATATAATAAGAAAAAAGAGTTTTTATTTGCTTTTGTTTTTCCATTATTAATAACTTGGTTTGTTTTATATAATGAAATTTATATTTGATGCAAAACGTTGATAAGGAAATACACCCATCGAATGTTGATTAGATGACAACACCCTCGGGGAAACAGGTAGACCTGATTTGAATTGTACAATTAAAATATGTCAAAATGTTTTAGCATTATATTAATATTTCAATGAATATTTTGGTTTCGTTTACGTAATTTTCTAGTCTATGTTTTTGATGCAGGTCAGTTCTGTAAGGTTGGCCACATCAGGGTCTGTGCAATGGGTATACATCTTTGTAATATTAAAAATATAATATGACTAATAAATTTTTTGATGTGTTTTCTCATGAATAGTTTTGGAATCATTTAGGTGACTTTCACTATGTTTTTTTATTAGGGTGTTGTTAGGGGCAGCTCCTAGATATTAGCAGATCAGGGCAAGTCGCCTATGACCATTGATCCAATGAGTGGATAGTGATCCTCAAGGTCGCAGGTATAATTCATTTCAATTGTACCAATATAATACGTAGCATAATGTTAATTTTGTTATGTATTTTTCATGTGATATACTGGTTTCATTATGATAATGTAAACCGTGTTGTAATTTTACGAATCTATCATGATAGATGTGTTATATACGTTAATATAAATTTGGAATCTATCAATAGAGACCTTAGTAGTTCTTTATATATGTTTTTTGGAGCCCACTAGTGAATCGCAGTATGAATCAGCATTGCAAGATTTTCCGTTAGACCCTGAAGTGGCAGAGGTGCTTCACGATTGTGAAAAAATAGGTGAAGCCGCACACTCGCTAAATATGACAGAGAAATTGTTGAATAGATATACTACGGAAATCCTTTCTCTAGTAATCCAGGTTCCGCAGACAAGCACAATTAAAGAAAGGATTGCATTGTTGGAACATAAATCTAATAACTTGCGAGTAAGTTGAGGAATCTTGAATCATAGAATAATTCGTTTAAATCTTTATAATGTTCTCTTTTATATGATAGTATTGAGCATATAAGACGTGGTGTGTATTTAAAGAATTATAAGGGACCACACAATATTGGTCAAGGTGGTGTTGGCCCCAACGAGGCTCGTGGAGAGACTTCGTATCACGACCAAACGACTCCACGTAGTTCGAATCCTTCGCCATTGTTTTCGACCGAACAGTCAGCAACATGTTCCAAAACACCACGGACCCCTGCTGTGAGCACAACAACTGCTACTGACCAACACACAATGGATCATCCACAAGAATGGGTCGACACCGAGACTCCTATCAATTTTGATGTCGAACAAGCTACATTTCCAGGATCTTCCCGTGTCAAAAGCACGGGAACACTGGAGACAACATTTTTGGTCGACGAATATCTCGTCCCAATAAAGATTCCGATGATCCTAGGTAATTAATCATAGTTGATCATGTTAATTAATGTTTATAATTTCATTGTAATATACCGATAAAACATTTTTATCAACTAATTATGATCATGGCATGATCGTTGTGTAGGAAACAATGTTTTCTATAAACATATGAATGAATTTTGCTTGGAGATCTTCGGGCCCACCATCCGAACAACGTGGGATAGACAACCGAAACATTTAAAAGATGAACTCACTAATCGGTTGGTTGGCCTGTTCGGGGAGAAAACCTTCAATCATGCCAATGTCTTGAAAAAGGCTTGTCAACATGTGAAGGTTTTCCAAGAAACAATAGGTATGAGTGCCCACCAATGATTCTGGCAATGTAGTGGAGAGCTCTAGTGGAAGATGGAAAGGAGAAGGCTCTGAGAAGAGAAGGAAAGCTAACACCAGGCACAGGGAGGTATGCAATACTTTCCACAATGTAATTCTTAACCTTATTATCTTTGATTTCTATATGAACTTGGAACATCTAACGTATTTCAATACTTGTATAGGCTACTAGACACATCAAAGGCCACAAAGGCAAGACTAGAAAAAATAGGTCAGCACAAGCTTCGCCCTGGTGGTTGTTCGAATTTGGCAGCAAGGTTTGTAAGTTTCGAGAAACCAACAATGAATACAAATAATAAATTGAAAATTATTTTTCGTTTTATTGCACCATAAAATGTTAATTAACGACGATAAGCAAATATGTAGGCCGATCGATTCAATGAAGTACCCACAGAGGAAGACATGAAGCTTGGCTTGCAGGAAGGCTTTGGAGCTAATGTTGAACGTAGAAGAAGCTTTTTTGGGCAAACGCAGTCTTGTGGTACCAATCCATCCGGTGCACAGGTATATAGAATCTATATAGTTTAATGAAGATTTGTTGCTTGTGGAATATTTTCGTTCCAAATACTTGATGTAAAATATTGACTCTGTTTTTAATAGGAAAGTAATGATCCCATTAGTGTCGAGGAGGGACAACAACAAATCAATGATCAAGCTTCAAATCCCGGTAATGTATTTATTCATATGCTACAATTTTATGTATAGCATTGCAAATGGTGACCATTAATTGTAGTTCACCGTATTTCAACTACAGAGCATGTAGAGGGTGAAACTGTATAGGTTGAGACTAGACAAGAACATCAACAACATGATTTGGTCACACCTGGTAAAAAAACACCTTTGTAATGAACTTTTTTAAATGAAAAACTTGTCATTACAATAGCAAAATATAACGATGTAACATTTTCACATCGTTGCAGCAAATCTGAACCCCTTGCTGCAAAATCCAGGTCTAAAACAACAATCAACTAGGATATTGCAAACATCACCAAAAGCGCTTGCTAAAGAACCAAGAACTAGAAGAGAAACTCCAGATGATGTAGATGGTCCTCTCATAGATTATATACCACTAAAGAGAAGAAAAACTTATAAAAAGAAGGACGGGAAAAACAGTGTCTAAATATTTTTTATAACAATATATCGTCCATTATTTTTGGTCTAATGAATGAATGAATGGTTTAATGAATGTTCTAATGTTTTAATGATTCAGTGTAGTAAACTATTACCTTCATTGAATTTCAACTTTTATTGAATGAATGTGTTGACTGAATGATTAATGAATGGTTTATTGAATGAATGTGTTGATTGACTGAAGCAATGGTTTAGTGAATGTTAGCATTTATTGAATGAATAATGGATGAAAGTTCATGATGAATTATGGATGAATTTGCACATATTTGTTTTTTTCAAGTACATGCATTGGGTATGGGGAATTGAGAGTGATGTGGGGGGGGGGGGCATAAGAGCTTACACCTTCATGTGGTTGGCCCTGTTCAGTAGAGAATATGAAATTATTCTTGAAACAGAGAGGAGCTCAATGAATGGTTACGATGTTAGCTTTCTACAACCCACTCGCATGTTGTCTAAATTTTGACAATTTCTTGGAGCTTGTTGTGATTTTTGGTTGCTCCTCATAACCAATTTCCAGTTTCCACAACATCAAAGGTTGAGTAAATGATGCACTGGAATCAATATCCTTAACCTTCTCTTTAATTTCCTTGGAATCAATATCCTTAACCTCACATTAAACCCTTCCAAATTGGTATATTTACCATTCAAGGATGGCTTCTTCTAAAGAATGATATTTGCAACTAAGCTAGCATACACCGACAACAATTAGAGACATGCTGCTTTTTGTGAATGTTCATCTTTTTTTTAGGAATGCAACTTAACCATAATGGCTCCTCCTATGCTAGGGAATTAAAGTCAACAACAAATTAAAGAAAACATATAGTTTGCATCGAAAAAATAACAGGGTAGGAACTGAACTGAGGAGATCCAAACCTGCAACCTATGTCTAGTCCCAAGGCTACCACCTTCAAGCTTGAAGTGTAGCTGGCAAGGGAGACCGCTTTCAAGCTTGATTCATTCTGCATGCATTTCACAATGCGAGATGGCGGGCTACCACATTCAACCTTGATTCATTGTGTATGCATTTCACTATGCAATCGTCTCAGATTGTCGTTGCGTTTTCCCTCTATTAGTTTATCAATTCGGTATGACCCACGCTTGCCATCCGAGGAATGTTTCCACGGTCTTGAGTTCTATCCTAGCAACGGTGACGATTCATTCTATATTTACGTTTCCCTTAAGCTACAATATGGCAAACTCATAGTTCACTATCAATATTTCTTTGACCATCAGCTTTGTCAGACAAACCTTAATAGTGAACTATGAGTTTGTCATTTGCAGTCGAAGGGAAACGTAATACCATGGATCGCCAACCATTGCCAGGATGAAACTAAAGACCGTAGAAACTCATTGGACGACGGAAATTCATTGAATGGTTTAATAAATTTTCTATTGTTTTAATGATTCAGTGTAGTAAATTGTTACCTTTATTGAATTTCAGCTTTTATTGAATGAATGTGTTGACTAAATGATTAATGAATGGTTTATTGAATGTTATCTTTTATTGAATGAATGTGTGTATCGATGGAAACAATGGTTTAGTGAATGTTAGCATTTATTGAATGAATAATGGATGAAAGTTCATGATAAAATATGGATGAATTTGCACATATTTGTTTTTTTCGAGTGCATGCATTGGGTATGGGGAATTGAGAGTGATGTGAGGGGGGGGGGAGGGACCATAAGAGCTTCCACCTTCACGTGGTTGGTCCTGTTTAGTAGAGAATATGAAATTATTCTCAAAATAGAGAGGAGCTCAATGGATGGCTACGATGCTGGATTTCTATAACCCACACGCGTGTTGTTTAAATTTTGACAATTTCTTGGAGCTTGTTGTGATTTTGGGTTGCTCCTCATAACCAATTTCGAGTTTCCGTAACTTCAAAGGTTGAGTAAATGATGCACTCGAATCAATATCCTTAACCTTCTCTTTAATTTCCTTGGAATCAATATCCATCTTAACCTCAAATAAATATAAGTGAACAAAAGAAAATGCAAGAAAGAGATTAAACTTGCAAAATATAACACTTGTATTACTAAATTCAAAAAGAGAGAGTAATGTTGATGGGCCTCTTGGAGAGGATGAGCTCCTTTGAGTAAAGCTTCAATACAACACCAATCTTTGAGGAAACAATATACATCCTTCTAGCACTATAAATAGTTCCTTAATAACTACCAAAACCCTAACTACATGCAATCTCAAAATTAATGACTACCAACCACCTACTGGTTCTTATTTAATAAAAATGAGTCTTTTACATTAAGTAACTACCCATTAACTATCTAATGAGCCTTATTCAAAGAATATGATCTCATACATGAATATACAAACTCCTCGGTATACCAAATTAGAGAAGTTAGGTAAGAGTACCTTGACACAATGGAAGCACACTACCATCTCTTTGTGACGAATATGCCACAATGTTATATAACTTCCTAGTCCTTTTATTCTGCTACGTGGAAAGCCTGTAGTCCATAAAGTAAGTTCCATAGACACTAGCACTTGAGACTTAGAGTATAGTCTTTTGTTCCACCTTAATAGGCACCCACTAGCCTGTAGGTCCACTTGAATAATGATTCACTTCGTCGCTTAATACAATGACTCTAATACAATGGATTTATTACAACGGCTCTATTCCCTTTGGCTACTACGCTGCTAATACAATGGGAAGAGCATAATGGGGTTCTTAGTTATATATATATGTAATTATTGTACATATTTCCACAATAGAGATAGAATATATTGATTTCCTGTAGTATGAAAATTTTTATTTGAAAAATGCTATTTTTTTTTAAATGTATTGGGTAGTCACTTAACCGACGACCTAGTCACGATGACCATAGGGTAATATCCAACGGTTTTGCAATACTTCCAATGGCTTGGAACGTTGGATTCATTTTTTTTTGCTACGTTATCCACATCGCTTAACCGACGACCTATCCGACAATTGCAGGGTGATATCCTATGCTTGTGTTATACTTCCGACGGCTCAAAATGTCAGAACTGACTTTTTTTATGGCAAACACGTCGCCTAACCGACGACTAAACTGACACATAATCGATGGCGAAAGGATGGTATCCGAAAAATATTGGAAGTTAACACTGTCACTTATCTGACTACCTGTGAAGCTGGAGGAATTCGGTTAACCGACAAGGTATGGTAGTCGAATATTCGACGTCTTGAACTATGTCGGATTTTAGCCGATATCCCACTGACGATAAAAAAGGACTTGAATTGTCGGATAGTCGACCATAGGTTGTAGCAAATTCGACTTTTTCGCCGTCGGATTTTGGGTCAAAAAAACTTAGTGTCGGTGGAATCCTTTTGTTCCAGCAACATGTTGATATTCGGTTTTCAAAGCAAATTCATGAGCATTCCATGGAAGGAACAGATGTTTATGTCAACGAGCTCCCTCCCTTGGAAGCTTCCTGGCTAATGCGATAGATTCTTCCGTCACAGAAAAAGTGAGGTGGCCAACTTTGGCCTTCTTGCTGTCGAATCCTTTGGCGAATAGTAGTGAAATTTTTTGGTCGTGGCCTTGGAGAAGGAAGAGAAACAGACCCCATCCGGCTTGAAGGAATACCTCACAACATTCTTTGAAATTGGGGATGCAAATTAAATCTTGGTAACTTCTAGCTTCATGACAGATTGACATAACTAGACAGAGGTCGAGGGATGTAGATAGGTATAGGGGATGCAAAAGATGTAGGACACATGACTTAGCAGAAAAAAAATGGAGAGCGAACAGAAATGAAGCGAAATTCACACAGTCGTCAATTTAAATTGAAGTCCATTTGAATGGTTGAATGATGGACAAGATGCATGCCTGAGAGATCACACTTTTCATTCAAAGATATTTGACTTGAGCGCCAACATAGAAATATGTGAGTCATAGAATACGTGTGGCTATGATATATTCAACCGTGTCCAAATCCGAGCTTTGGATAGGTTGAACGTAATTCTCGAAATGAAATTATAGACATAGATTATATGTGGGAGATCATGATAACTCGATTAATATGATGACAAATCATACGATATGATAACTAAGACCATATGGTAGTCATGTAATGATTCTGAAGATCGAAATGATGCATAATCCATTCGTTTAATGGAGGAGAGATGGGTAAGGGAATGAGACCACGTGCAAAATTGACATTTGATTGATTCCTGACATAATTAGCCAATTAGATTTATCAATAATATTCAAATTTGGATAGCTTGGCATGTTTAATAAATCCATTATAAGCTATGGTTTCATTCAGCACTTCATTCATATCGTTATACATTTGCCTCGTTTGTCACCTCATCCCGATCAGCATTCCACCCGTCATTCAACCCTTCATACAAACTTTTGTCTATACAAATCTGCTTGCTAATGCTTGACTGAAGCTGATTTTGCAGGAAATTTCTAAGGCTATTAGTGCACAAAAGATGCTGTAAACTTTGCTTTTCTGGATCTTTCAGTTGTGTTCCTCTTTATTTGTCATTGATTAGGACAATCCTTCTTCTGTTATTTCGCATTATTCCTAAAAATACCTATCATTTTATCAGAGATAAATAATTTTTTTTTTTTAGTAAATATTCAGAAAGTAAAAACAGTTATGATTCTCCCCCAAACCAAAAATATAGCGTGTCCTCAAGCCGTCAAAGAAAATTGATTAATATTCAAATATCTTTAATACATGGTTTAGGCAATAATCTTCTAAAAATGCTGTGATAATTTTTGTAAGAAAATGAAATATTAACTAATATATGTAGATGATTCAGATATGTACATTTGTCAAAAAGAATACAACAGTGCTAAAGAAGACCATATGAAGAATGATAGTATAATTGATGTGAAATGCCATAGGAAAACTAGTCATCGATGATTCATTGTAAATATCTCTTGTCATCCAAAGAATATAGATAAGGTTCACCGTAGAGTTTGTGAGATTTATTATAGTTATGGGTCCCATTTCTAGGATAATCATATCCTATGTATTGTTTGAATTAGATGACAGGGTCCAAGTCCAACTTACAACTATTCTCTAATGATAGTATAAACAATTGGCCTAAACATGTGTTTGTATACTCAGGTTTTTTATGAGCCATGTGAATAGCAATGCGTTAATCAAAGATCTTTTACCCGATATTGCCCTGCTGCCAACAGGCTTGTTCAGTACCCCGATGGGTTTATCTTGGTACCATGCAAGCATAGCCTCGCTGCCAGTGAGCTTGTTCAGTACCCCAATGGGTTTACTTGTATTTACCGAGCTTCCTTGTTTAAGATTTTACTTAGCATGGACCTGCTGCCAGCGAGCCTGTTCAATACCCCAGCGAGTTTGCTTCTTATAATGCTATTTGTAGTAAGGAAGCTAGTTGGCACTAGAGTGTGCTAAGCCTGTTAAACACATAATTCAAATTTTTAGCGCAAACCTTATGAGTAACTTTATTTATAATGGCCTAAATTATAGATCATGTCAGAAGATAATAAGTTAAAGTTTTTCTTTGACCTCTCATTCTATCTTCTTCATAAAAGGTGAGTAATGTTCCCCACAAAATAAAAAATATCACTCGCTTTTGGGCTACCCTTTTAAAAGTGCTTTAAGAGGCAAGTTTTGATAATGAGTCTAGGATGAGCTAGTAGTCCATAGGTGTGAGAGAGAGCTTCTGAAGACCATAGTAATTAAAGTGGGTCTTAAGCAACTATTCTAATGATAAATCAGAAATGTACATGTCTGAATCAAATAGCATATACAGAATCATAAAAGAAAGTGGCTAAAAATGATGTAAAGAACGTTTTAACTTTTTACTATAAATTTTCAATTTCAATAATAATCGAAAGAGAAGGAGGACTATAAGTATTCCTTTTCAAAGCACTTCCCTTTTCAGACAATATTGTATGAGCTGATTATAAGGTTCTTGTAATCAAACTGCAAAACCAGTTGTTAGATGATTAAAATTTATTCAAGATAAAAACATATATACAAAGAAAATTATGAAATTTTTTCAAAATTAAGGAAAGGAAAAGAGTCTTCCTATTTTATTTTACAAAATTCATAAGCCGATCATAAAAATGAATTTCCTGTAGAGATGCAATCAATGGTTAGGGATGACTCTTATTATTGAAAAAAACAAAGATATATTTACATATATACAAGTGAAGATAACCCAAAATAATTTCAATAACTAGGAGAAGGAGGAATGACTTCCTCTTCTACCAGCTCCATTTCCTCCTGTTGTAAGGCATTCTGCACAAAATCTTGTTTAGATATTGGTTGATGATAAAGTCGAAGTCTATGTCCATTTACAACAAAAGAAATTTCAGAATCATCAATTGTTTTAATTTTAATAGATCCATTATCAAAATCTATAACAATTTCATACGGACCCATCCAACGAGTAGTTAATTTACCTTTAAAGTTTTTGTATCTTGAATAAAAAGTAATGCCCAGTCTCCAGTTTTGAATTGTTTCTATTTAATGTATCTATCATGCCACTTTTTGCGTTGGTTTTGTACTAAGATTGTGCATTGAATATCATCTTTCCTAATCTCATCTAATTCATTTATTTGCAGGATTCGTTGTGTCTGTGCTTCTTCTAGATTCATCCCTAATTGTGTAGCCATATGAAAGGTTTTGACTTGAAATTCAATAGGTAGAAGCACTTGTTTACCGTAAATGAGTTCATAAGGTGTGTGGCCAATGGTGTTCCTCCAAGTTATTCTATAAGCACACAAGGCTTCTGGGAGCCTATCTACCTAGTCTTTGTGGTGTAATTGGATAGTTTTAGTCAAGATGGCTTCTAATAATTTGTTGGTGGACTCTACCTGACCATTGGCTTGTGGGTGATATGGTGAATATTTACAATGTCTAATACCATATTTGTCAATAAGCTCTTTCATTAATTTGGAGGTAAACTGAGATCCTTGATTGGTTACAATTTCCCTAGGTACACCGAATCGAGTAAATATTTTTTCATATATGAACTCCACCACAGATTTCTCTATGGCTTGGAATAAGGCTTTGGCTTCTACCCACTTGGTGACATAATCTGTACAGACTAGGATGTACTTCTTCTTGCAAGACATAGGAGAAATTGGCCCAACAAAATCTAGATCCCATTTTTCAAAAGGCTCAATCATGACTTGGGGTTGTAAGGGCATCTCATCGGATGTTGTAGGTCTACCCATTCTTTGGCAACTGTCACATCCATTGACATATTTGGCAGCATCTTTGAAAATGCTTGGCAAATAATACCCAGAGTGCAACACTTTGTATGTTGTTCTCTTATCAGAAAAATGCCCTCCGTAAGGTCCACCATGACATGCATGTAGGATCTCTGCCATCTCATCCTCTCGTACACATCATCTAATAATGAGATCAGGACATGTACGAAAGAGGTCATTATCCACCCAAAAATAATTGGAACGTTGAACTATGATCCTATGTTTCTTAGGTGGAGAGAGATGGTTTGGTAGCTTTCTAGTTGCTAAATAATTGGCTATGTCTGCAAACTATGGGGATCGAATAGACACATCGAACAAATCTTCATCTAGGAAGCTATCATCGACAAGACTAGCATTATCGTTAGTTTGAATTCGAGAGAGAAAACCAGCTACCACATTCTCTTGACCGGGATGATCAACAATGGTAATGTTAAATTCTTGTAGCAAAAGAAGCCACCGAGTCACTCTGCCATTGGTGATAGGTTTATTCATTAAAAATATGATGGCGGAGTGTTCAGTGTGTATAAAGATTTCATATCCTGTGATATAATGACGAAACTTGTTGATGGCATAGACTACTGCTAGAAACTCTTTTTCAGTAATAGTGTATTTTGATTCCATAGGAGTCAAATTTTTACTAGCAAAGTAAATGGCATGTGATGTTTGTCCCTCTTTTTGACCTAAGACTTCCCTATAGCTATGTCGGAAGCATCAGTGGATATATGGAAGGGGAGGGGCCAATTTGGGCCCCTAAGTATTGGTGCCACTGATAGCTTTGATTTCAAAGTTTCGAAGGCATGTTGGAAAGGTTCAGTCCATTGGAATTCTGTGTCTTTCATGAGTAGCTTGAACATAGGTGTGGCTATCTTAGTGAAATTTTCAATAAAACATCTATAATAACCTGCATGGACAAGAAAACTTCTTACTTCCTATGGAGTTTTTGGAGGAGAAAGATTAAAAATTATATCTATCTTGGCAGAATCTACCTTGATAGCTTGAAGAGAGACATGATGTCCCAGAACTATGCCTTCGGTCAGTAACATCTTACATTTTTCATGACTAAGAGTTAAGTTCGTTTCTTGGCACCATATAAGAACTCTTTCAAGGTTGTCAAGGGCTTCTTGGAATGTATTACCATAAACTATAAAATCATCCATATAAACTTCTACACAATCATTTATAAGGTCAGCGAAGATTCCTAGAACTGCCCACTAAAAAGTAGCAAGCGAATTACATAGGCCAAATGGTAACACTCCATAGGCATATGTGCCCCAAGAACAAGTAAAGGTTGTCTTGTCTTGATCCTTAGGTGCTATTAGTATTTGATTGTATCCACTATACCCATCACGGAATGGAAAATATTGTTTCCTTGATAAGGTGTCTAACACCTAATCAATGAAAGGAAATGGGAAGTAGTCCTTAAGAGTGGCCTTGTTCAGTTCTCGAAAGTCAACATAGATACGCCATTTCCCTGTGACTTTATTTGGAACTACCACCAGAGGAGACACCCATTTACTGTTGGAAATTGGGTAAATGAAACCGGCATTAAAGTGTTTTTGTATTTCATCTTTTACTATATCCTTTAGGGATGGATTCATTCTTATCTGGGGCTGCCTAATAGGAGGTGTGTTTGAGTCTATGTAAATGTGGTGGATACAAGTATCTGGGTGTATACCTTTCATATTGGTATATTCCCATGCAAATGCTCCATTTTTACTCTTGAGAACTTTTAGTAATTATTTTTGCTGACTCTCATCTAAACCTGCATTTATATGTAGAGATTTGTCGGAACTAACCTCACAAGGTATGGTATAGGATCCTAGATGTTCTTCGATTCCGAAGACACAGGGTGTACTCGTAAATGTTGAGAGACTCATGTTTTCTTGGAATTCATCTCTAAAGATCTATTCAAGTTGGGAATAAGACCGAGGAAAGTCTATACATGTTGTGGAAGAGATAAATTGATTCAACACATTCTCGGTGTTCTGTTCTTGAAGTGCCCAGGAGAAATCACTAACAAGGGAAAGTTATTCCAAGTTCTCATCCCCGAAAGGACAATCTAACCAAAATAGGTTTTTGGTTACTAGCTGAGCTGGTGGGTATAAAGCTAGTTTTCTTGTAGATAACCCATCAGAGATAATCATCTCTCCATCCCTACATCCAATACATGCATTGGTCATAGACAACCAAGGTCTTCCTAAAATAATGGGGTGACCTTTAGAAGGGTCTTTTGATTCTATGACCATGAAGTCCACAGGATATTCCCATGAAACTAATGATACAATGATGTCAACTAAGATCCTAGCAGGCTGCACCATTGTGCGATCTGCTAATTCTAGCATTGTTGGGGTAGGGTGGAGGAGCTGTCCTAAATTGAGAGTCTCTAAAACTGTGGTAGTCATCAGGTTGATAGCAGCTCCTATATCAATAAGTGTGTTTCCTACGGCAGTGTTATTGATGATAATAGTCACCACAGGGTTTCCTGGGTTTGAATACTTTGGGATTCTAGGTTGGTTTTCTATGCAATCTGATATTTCTCCTATTACATGAATCATTGAAGGGTCTTTTTGTTTTGTGCCTGGTCTTTTAATACACAGTTCCTTTATTAATTTACTATAGATGGGGATATCCTTAATGGCTTGTAACAAAGGGATCTTAATGCAAATATTCTTCAATTCGTTAATGATATCATACTCTAGATAAGTTACAGGTTTTTCTATTACTAGACGCTCCGGATATGGAGGTGATTTTTCCCCTGTAATTACTTCTTTACGTGGATGGTTGTGTGTTGAACATTTAGGAATAACCACATATTCAAGAATGGCATCATTCAAAACTTCACTATGTATGTCTTCTTCATTCTCTTCTTGGATAACAACTGATGACTTGGGTTGATTTTGTAAAACTCTTCCAGACCACAGTTGAATTTCGTGTATTGGTGCGATTGAAATGGCATATGATGGAAGAGGTAACAACCCAATGTTGTTAAGAGCTTGGGTTGGCTTGTTGTTAGGATTTGGTATCGGTTGTGCAGGTAATATTGTGGGTCTTGGAGGATTCATATTCTGGAAATGGTGAGGTTGATTTGGGATAGGGGGTAGTGAAGGAGGTGTAAATCTAGGCAAAAGTTGTTGAATATTAGGTGGGTAAGGATAGTTAGGAATAGGGGGAGGTGGTTGAGCATAAGCTTGTCCTCTCCACCCATGTGGCCATTGTTGTTGTTGGGTATTCTGAGGAGGGTATTGCAGTGGCCAATTCTTCCAACCTAAAGTATTCCATTGTTGAGGAGGTTGATAA
This sequence comes from Larix kaempferi, assembly GCA_027924585.1. Taxonomy (NCBI): domain Eukaryota; kingdom Viridiplantae; phylum Streptophyta; class Pinopsida; order Pinales; family Pinaceae; genus Larix; species Larix kaempferi. The sequence goes on along the minus strand of BSBM01000348.1, from coordinate 17,742,652 downwards.
GGATAGTAATAGGGTGGAATTTGTTATGATGGTTGATATCTAGGTTTCCAAGGCCTGCTAGATGGTTCACCAAAATTTCCACTCTTATATATATCTTGCAATCCAAGCAACGATGGAAAATTATCAGTTGGATGTTCTTCGGTACAAAGGTGACAAACTGAAACATTATTCAATGGACATTCTCGTTGAGGATGTTTAGTTCTACACCTAGGATAGAAAACACTCATTACTACATGCTCTTCATCTTGCCTCTTCTTAGCTTGTAATGCATCTAGTTGAGAAACCATGGCTCCTAAGATATATGTTTTGATATTTTCCAATAGGTTTCCCAGCTCTACCCTTGTAACTCCACCAGGACTGGATGTGTTCCCTTTTGGGTTCCTAGCATAAGATTCTTGAAAGTGTCTTCCACTTTTCCCTCTGCTCCTAGAGTAATTTCTACCTAGTTCACAAATCTCCACAAAAGAGTTATGAGAGATGTCTCCTGCTGCCATGAGATTAAGGTTTTCTAAGAATTCCTCTGAGATTCCCTTGAGGAAGAGTGTCCTTACTGCATCTTCCTAAAGATCACTATATTTAGATTTATGTAACACATAGTTAAATCTCTCCAGATAGTCTTCTAGGCTCTCATCTTCAAGTTGTTGAATTTTAAAAATATCATTGTGAGAGTCCTTAGGTCTACAGTATTCCTGATATTTCCATAGAAATGCATGCTTCATGTCTTCCCATGTTCTAATACTAGATTATCCTAATCCCATGAACCATCGAAGAGCAGAATCTTTTAATGTGGCAGGAAAGAGTTTTAGCTTTTGGCTATCTTGTAGGTAATTATAACTCCTACACAAAATGTTAAACTCGAATAAGAATGTATCTGGATCCTCACTACTCTTCCCATAGAAGGTTGGTAGTGAGGAGGGAGGGATATTTTTCATAGTCACATCTTGTGCAGTGTCTGAGATAGGGAATCCAAAAGTACCTCTGGTTCTAACCTCTCCTTCTCCTTCATCTTGTTTGACACGATCTTCATTTTTATCCTCCATGAAGATTCGATTTCCAAAGAGAGAATTCCTACATGGATCCTTTCTTGGTGAATATGGGATGTCCCAATGTTCTTTTTCAGGAAGAGTATTCTTCTTTTTAGGAGGCGAATTACCGGCTATGTGGGTATCTAGTTTTGAAGGTCCTACTATTGTTGTCTCAATCTCTGAGATGACTATGTTCACAGAATTCTCAAAAAGAGCATCTACTTGTGTAGGATCAGCAAAATCTACTAAGTTTGAACCACATACTATTGAAAAAGTAGTGTCTTTGGTTTTTGGACCAATGAAGGGTTGGAAGGTTCTGAAGTTTTATCCTTTGGAGTTTGCTCTTGTCTACGTTCAATTTCAATATGAGCTTGAGGTTCCTGTGGAATTTCTTTATGAACAAATTGTTCTGATGTCCCTATGGTTTCCCCTAATTGATTTCCAGAAAGGATTTCCTTTGCACTCCAAGTAGGACTATCCCCCTTAGGTGTCTTTTGATACCTTTTTGTTGAGTTATTAGTTGGGGTGGCATGCCCCCCATATAGGTTACTAGAAATTCTAGTGGGGATTTTATTAGGAGGGCTAGTTTTAATAAATCTACCTTTTGAGTCTCTAGACCTATTCATGAAAACAAGCTATAACTGAAATAAATGCTAACTGCGTCACTACTAGTGCTGGGTTTTGGGGATGCCTGTTATAACATATGCACAGGTTCTTACCTCTCGTCTTACCGCTCACCTGCCACCAGCCTATTTCTAAATTTCAAAGGGAAGAGAATTCAAATCTATAACTAAGTTTCAAAAGAGAGTTCTACCTATCTAGAACTGAATTCTACCTATCTATCTACAACTCCCCAGCTACGACGCCAAAATGTTGAGGTGTGTGAGCTATCTCAAAGAAATCACCTAATATTTAATTATTGACCAGGGTTGGTATTCTTATAGTTGTGGAAAAATATATGCTTAGGTAGAATGGTATCTAAGATTTCGGCTTGTCAGACCCCAGAAATGTTTAATAAAGAAAAGATTGAAAGATCTTTCGAAATGAAAAACCGAGTTAAACTTTAGAAAGAATAATGAAGAAACCAGTTAAACCTAGTTAAACCAATACATCAAAATAGTATCAAGCTATACAACTCTACTCTATGTTTAAACAATGAAGACAAGAACAAATACTGATTAAAAAACAAACTACTTTTTATGAAAATGGAAACTACTTGACTTAAAACAAAAACTATATACTACGTAATGAATTCAATAACTACTTATGCATTTAGTTAATACTTCTAAACCACACTAAATCGTCTAATTCCATTCTCCTTGATGTTGATGTTGTATGTAAAATGTAGTAGGAATGGGAGTGAATGAATAGTAATGACTTTCAAATGTAACAGCAAAACAAAATGGAAGTAAATCTAACCTAATTTCGACAAAGAGATGTAAACTACAAAGAGACCAATTGCAATTAACCTTAAACATTATGATCTATCTTCTATCCATAAGCAAAATGATATAAAACTAATGAAATCTAAAAGCAAGTAGAAAACTTGATAAAGATATTTATTTCTGAATTCAATTTGGAAGCAAGTAGAAAACTTGATAAAGATATTTATTTATGATCCAAACTCTATTTCATGAAGATCTTCATTATCTGTATGAATGGGAAAGTGATCCTATACTTAAGAAATAAACTATTAAAACTAGAATACTTGGAGAATGAAATTATTAACTCTAATCTGAAATAAATCTTAAGAACATGGAATAAACTATACTAAGAATAAGATTGATAAATATGAAAGCAACAACATATTGGTAAGTCGAATATGAAAGACATAACTTGAAAAACAATTAAAACAAAGTTAAGGAAAATGAGATGGAAACTAAGAATAATGACAAACTTCTATGTAATGGGAAACAAGATCTTAATTACATCTAAAACTGCTAATTAAAAGCAAGAAATATTACAATTAAAAATCCTAAGAAACTGGATTCTAAATAAGCATAAAAACAATGTAGAAAGAATGAAGGTCCGAATGACGATCGGGATAACTGTTCGAATGATAGTCCAAATGGAAGAAAATGAATTAAACTAAGGTAAGAGGCAGTTTTGATGATCTTAATGTCAGCTGGCAAATGCAGATGAACCTATAGTGAAAAGAAGTCAGTGAGAAGACTATTGATAAGCTAAGATAGTAGGAAATAACCTATTCTAATTATTATTGAAAAGATGAACTACTTCTATAACATAGGTAAATAAAACTAAGAATAAAACTTAACCTACAGCTACAAAAAAAAAACTAGTGGACCTAATTCTGATTATAACTAAACTTGAAACAACAACTATCTAAACTCTATCTAATTGCAGAAGATTGAAAACAAACTATAAACACTATGCTTGGTCAACCATTATCTATTCTAGAAAAGTAAATTAAGTTAACAACAAAACACAGATTACAGAAAATAAGGAAATGACATATACAGGAAAACAAAGTTAATTATATAAACTAGAAAATGAACTAGCTATTTGCAGAAAAGAAAATACAGAAAATAGAAATAAAACCTTCGGTTGATGAGGGGCCCTTCACAGCAATCAGAGATGGAAACTAAATCAACTTAGTCACCAACAACAAAGTATCAACAGTAAAATTCAAGAGATTCCATTAACTGAGAAAAATTACACAACGTTTATGCAAAAACTACTGCTATCTTCTGTATATTCTATATGCTATCTGATGATCATCGTTTCTCCATACGAGCCATCAATTTATAATTTTACAATGGGAGAGAAGTTTGATGTAGTCGACCTCTCTAAAAATAGGAGTCTTTAAGACTATCAAACAGCTGCCTGGTGATTCACGACAATGCAGAGGCCACTTTCCTACTTTCACGGCATCGATCCTACCTAACACAAACAGCGGCATCTTCGTTTCCTTCAACCGTGGGAAGAAGCATGTGCTGGCAGGTCAAGCATGGATAGATGGAGCTATTGGAGCATTGACGTGTGCATGAGCATGTGCTAGAGAGCTGAACGGATGGAGAAGCAAATCTTCTAGAGTGTTGACATAAGGAAACGATGTGTTGTCAAGCTCGGCGGGAAGGGAGGCAAATCTTCTAGAGCCAGGGCTCACCAACCATAACCACCACGTTGCTAACCAAACCCATGTTTCTATTTCTTCCTTTAATGGCCAGGAATATGCTAACCAACGATCTCGCGGGATGGACGAAGGGCTGGACGACGGATTGAACACTGCTGGTGTCTTTGGCATGATAGCGAGTCGGAATGAAGGTTTGTTTGAAGACCACAGCTTGTAGAGAAAAAACTAACTGCCAAGCATGTCTAGAAATATGAGATGATTGTTAATAAACCATGAAAAATGTTGATAATTATTCACAATTCATATGATGTTTAAATAAATGCATACCTGAGTCTGTTTGACAGTCTGAATGGAAAGAAGAGTGATTTATTATACAAAAATAGTGCAATTAACGCCACTTAGAGTATACTTGATGATAAAAAATAGTGACAAAATGGACACCAACATTACCCTAGCTGGGCCAAATTCTCCTAGGAGAGTCTAATAACCCATTACAAGTTAACTCTGGGCCGACCCCACTAGGGGAGTCTAATAACCCATTCAAATACAATAATAGCTTTCCCGATCGGAGGAATGAGACCTCTCCATCGGAAGTACAATAACATATGAATACAATATAAACTATACAAGTGAATACATTCTGAAGTTACAAATACATTAACAGAATCTGGACACACCTAAGGCAAGGCTGGTTTCACATGAGACTTGGTATCCTCCTCTTTATACTAATTGGAGCAATTTCTCTCTTGATACCATAAATAATGATAATAAGATAGATCCCTCTCTTTGGAATTGGTTCTTGTATTTATAGGAAATCTTTGGAATGGGCAGTTTAGTTAATAATATTATTTTTAATATCATCTTCAGTTCAACTCTCAATTTGAATCATATAATATTTGAAACTTTTAAATTGTTTCTTCGGAATTTAAATTTTGGAAACTTTTAATTTTATTTATTTAATTTATAAGAATAATATATGTATATGTATAATCCATCTATGTGGATATATAGACTTTAATTTATATAATTTATGTGTCTTTTATTACTCTCATATATTTCTATATCTATCTATATATAATATCTTTATATATATACATAAGTATGTATACATTTTATTTTTGTACATAAATGAGGCTCTTTTATAATTAATCACTTTGATTAATGCATGTATTTACATAACATTAAATCTTTGATGCTTTATTAAATAAGGTAACTCTTTTGACAAGGCCTACGGTGGGTTTGGAAGGTCGACTAGGTTAGGTATCCCTAGATCCCTTTGCATGTTGGATTACCTCGTATTTCGTTGCAATTTCCTCAGTTTTTTATGAGAGATGAGTAGTGATTCAATTAGTTAGATTAAATAAGTATGATGACTAGTGGTGTTTTTCAGAGTCTTCCTCAACTCAACACGTTTTGAGTAAAGTAACCCTTAGTGCTATTCATAGCTTATGCTCAACACTTTTAAATGGGCGTTACACTAGTGCAATTTCAGAGCCTCTTGCTCAACACTAGTACTAGGATGGATTTGTACAATACACCTAGGGATACAATGGCCAAAGATTCGATGCTCCAGAGCTTATGCTCAACATTATGTTGGAGTTCTCTAGGGATTATTCCCAACATTCTATGTGTAACATACCTAAATGTACGAGTTAGGAAAACAATAAAAATTTAAAAAATTATCTTATAATATTAACGAACCCCACATCAAAGTTTATTTTTGCAAGTACCAAAATTCCTAACTTTCTTTCAAAAATTGCGAATAGTTAAATTGGAATATTCATCATGCATCATCTCATGGAATTCTTACCCTCGAGTAGTAAACTTAAATGTCGACTGAATCCGAAAATGCCCATATCTATTTGATCGTCGCAACACAACATGATTAACAGGAATTTACCCTTTTATTAATGAAACATCATATACAATAAGCATGTTCATAAGCAATAAATCTTTTAACATATTAATGAGAACACCATAAAAAAATAACCAAGTCATCATAACTACTCAATGAAATAGACTATCAAAATCATACACCAATGAAATAGACTATAAACATCATACACAAAGAGACCACATGAAAACACCATATATAGGTGGTTCACCCAACTCTTTGGGCTACGTCGACAAAAGGTCATATTTTCTCTTCTATTATTCAAAGGAGAATTTACATCGTGCAACACATGCATTGCACTATTTACTTTCCAAACCCTCAATGCCTCTCTCGTCGAGAGCATCTTCTGAAATAAACACAAGTATACATCTTCTACTATTTATAAAGTGCATAATTTTTTTAATACAATCCACTCTAACATCAACAGATCTATCCCTTGGTAAATAGACTTAATAAAGTTATTTTCCATCATCTAAAGAAATGTGAAGTATGCACATCAAGAAAACCTAGCTTAATAGCAATCCTTGTTGCAATTTACCTTTCGGTGTTGGTTTAATATCTATAAAATGGTTGAAACTACCATGGGTATCAAGCATAATATTATTAAAAGGAAGAAAACCAAACTCACTAAAAATAAGAGTAGGATTCGAGTCTGAATGGGGATAGGTTAAAAAGCATATATATTAAACAATATATAACACATAGAAACTGAGAATAAACATCTACATCCAAGATGCGTCTTGTCCAGATCGATTGATATGAAATGGGATCGATTCTCCCTAAGAGATCACCTTGAATCAATAATTATGAAGAGCATCGTATGCTTGCAGCCTGACCCAACAATAAGATACAAATATTTATCAATAAAAAAAGTAGTTTCCTGAATGGAATACGGAACAAGTACTTTGGTTCTAAACACATAGGTTTCAAATCACCAACAACTCACTAGTTTCGTAAAAATAACCTTTGTTTACAGAAGGATATTATCATATCTATAGCAATTATATTGATCTGAAATAAATTATATATGACTAAGATTTACCACGAGTCACCCGTATTTCATTAACTTATAAATAGAGATAAAATAAATATGATTCCAATGTTTTCATCAAACAAGACAGTAGACTAATATCAAAACTATGATTTCATAACAAAGATCTCCTATTCGCCAATGATCTCTATGGTAGAGGTCACTTAAGAAATATCATTAATTCATACTGCAGTGTAAGGAGGTGATATGAATCACACTGCGGCTAATATAGATAACTCAATAGTTCAATAATGAAATTTGCAGATAAAGAAAAATACTATATGCTAAATCATAAACCAGAACAGCTGGAAATCAGTCAGTGTATAATCGCACAAATGTCATCCGATGGATGCATAGCGATTTAGTTCCAAAGATGAATATTGCAGATCAACAATACTACAAACTAATTCATATGCAACCGAACTACAATTAGCGAAATGCAGGAGAGGCGATTTAGGCTATGATCACTATTCTGAGCCGAGATAACTTAGGACATGCATACTTACTACCCATATACATTACTTGCTTTCCAACCTAGAAGGGTCCAATCTTACCTACATGGAATGCATGAACTATCAAAGAGGCCTTTCTTCAGTAGTGTCCTCCAGGATCGCTATGTATCCCCTTCCCTTACCGCAAAGTCCCACATTGGACTCAACAACAATCGGTAGAGATCCTCTCACTGGTTGTAGGGGTTTAATATCTGAGATGGAATGGTGAGACCATCCATACACAAAGGTGGGATGGTTCCTCGATCTATTTGCCTCATAGAAGGATACAGAGATCTATTCTTACCAATCGTTGTTTTCCTAGAGCCCCCCAATCCCCTTTTCCTTTTCCAACCCAATACTAATAATCCATCATTCACAGCACCGTTCTTCCTTTGGAAGCCCTGCCTGGTCAAGGAGATCCCTTTTGAGATCCTGATTGACAGATGTTACATGATATGTTTCTACATGGCAAAAGGAGGAAGTGTCCCTCTAGCGTGAGGAGACAAGGTTACAAAACAAAAGGTTATCCATGTATATTATATATATATATCTAAAAGGCAATGTTTTCTTTTATGCCCCACAGTTTGGCTAACATTGATATCTATATATATCTATATATATATAAGAATATAACGAATGATTTTTTGCAAATCTTGCTTTGACTATATATATATATATGACTTTAATCTATGAAAAGATGATCCCCAATATGTTTTAGATATTTAAACCTATTGACCAATGCGACTCCAGTTGATAGGGGTTCTCAACACATGTCGCGGTCTCCCTGGGCATTGGCCCGGGTAGGTTTTATCCTGCTTAGCAACACCTGCATAGTAGATGAGGTCTCACCTGAGGCATCCAGAAAGAGTAGACAGAACCATGTTTCCACCGAGGAAGGAGGAGGGTTGCGGCTATATGAACTAACTCTATTGCAACACTAAAGAGGGATCTCAAACATTTGACACGTGTTCATAACGCATTATTCAATCGCAACATTCATTATCATAGCAGTAGTAACAATAAAGTGACATTACGTCAAGGAAACATAGCATTATTCATGAAGTGCGACATTGCATTACCATAAACAAATAGAAAGAACCCAGGAATTGCACCAGAACAGTTTCATCATATCATATTATCACTGCAAAACCTTAGATACAATATCTTCTCAAATATCAGGTCTTGGCAATACCTCACAGATGCGCAAAAGCAACCAAAAACATGTACTTCTCCTTATCCTTCTTCCCCTAATACCTATGACTCTTATCTATATATAGGCTTCCGTCGTTACAATGCTTGTCCACTTACTAACAACTTCCTAACCAGCATTTGGACAAGTGACCCAACATCTAACTAACTTAGTACAAAAATGACCAAAAACCCGCATTCTGTGGTATAATTGACTCAACATTACATAATATGTGGTCCAAATGACCCAAAACTCGCATTCTGCGGTACAATTGACCCAAAATACAACTAATCTTCCGCTCATCGTTATTTGCGTCATCTTCTTGCCATTCGCGCCTTATTTTGCCTTGTCGTAGCATCAGAGATGCTATGATAGCACTCTCTCAAAACGCCTGCCAACAGGCCCCCAACACAATCTTGTGGCTCACCCTCTCGTTGGCTTCCATAGCCACTGCCTGACTGTCGACCATGGTGTCTACAGATGGGTGATCCGTAAGCTTTTGCATGACCTGCTATTGACACTTCTGCACTGCCTCCAGAGCTTCACTAGCCTACATCATAAATTTACCACCCATGTCATGGAACTCTTCTAACTGGGCCGCGTGTATCTTCTGTTGCTCGTCCACCTTGGCGACACGATGTTGTAAGTCTTTCAACTCTTGATACATAGCAACTTTCTCCAGTGGTGGAATTGTCCGCATTGGAGCTTTTAATGAGTCCAACTGTCCCTCTGCTTTCTGTCAGTACTTCGTCAGCTACTCAACCTGCTCGTCATGAACAATGCGGTCCCAGAATTGTACCATTTCAGTCGTGATCCTGGTTGCCTGTGTTTCCAGCTCCTCCATCTAAGTGGTAGCTTCCTCAATTTCCCTTCTTCATTCATCCACTTCGGCCTTAGGCGTACCCAGTTTCAGCTGGGCCTTCAACTCATGATTCTCCTGTCACAACTGAATAATAGCAGCCCCCAGTCACTGCACTTGGTGGAGCACATCTACCTCTTCGGTGGGCTCTGGGACATGTTGATAAGCTTCTGTGATCACTCGGTCAACCTGAACACTGTCGTCCCACATGTGATCCTTTTCCACAATAAGGAAATCATGTTCCTTTTTCAGGCCTTCTCCACCTGTTCTTCCTTGATGTGTACCTCAAGGTCATCCACTTCCTTCCGTGTGGAAGTAGCCCTGGCAGTCAATTATTCAATGGTGCCTTACGCATCAGCCTCGCTTGCCAGCAGGCAGGCACACACACCGCTAATCTGCCGCAGTTGGTCTGTCATTTCCTTGTTGGTAGTAGCCTGCAAAGTAGTCAATCCTTCCGCGGGAAAGGCATTCACATTAATGGTCGTTGTGTGTAGCTGCTACAACAACGTGGTTAGTGCTGCATCTTCTGTCACAATCACAGTCGGGGGAATCTCCACATTCCTGACCCACGGCTCAATGTTGATTGTGTCGAAGGTTGATGCTGCTGCTTCCTTTGGTGCCTTGCCGAAAACTAGGTCATACAAAGATTCTAACTTAGCCGGCCTGCATCAATTCTCATGCCCAATTGTGTACAGTCAATGTTGAGGAAAGGCGCGTCTCCTGCACATAAGGGGAAAATGCAATGTCGGGGTAGGACACTATATCATGATCATCATAGCGCAGGTGTGTCAATGTCGGTTCAATATCCACAAAGCACTCCATTCCAACCAGGAGCCCTGGCATCTTTACACCATACTTCTTTTTTGGGTTTATCTTGCGTGGGGTGGCATCCGACCGAATTGGAGGGATATACCCAAGGATGTCACCAACAGAGAGTCCTTCCCATGGGGAAGACTCATGAATGGGGTGAATGGACTGCCCCACCTGTTCCGGAGCTTCGCTTGCCATCGCAGCAGAGGACCGAAGCACCCTCTTACTCTACGGGGACTCTGAGTGTTGACCTCCCCATCACTTCTTAGCAGTTACAGATTCTCCCACCGGCATAGTTGCTACCTCGACCTCAAGGTTGACAGCTCGTGCAGTTTCTTCTTGAACAAAAACTAGAATGAAGGGGGAATCAACTTCACTACTGATCTCAACAGTCTCCAGCTCACCTGGCATACCTCACTATACTCGACAACAGCACTCAGCAACACGAACAGCCTCTCCCGATGCACAACAACACTCACAAACCAACAACAATACTATGCAGCATACCACAATAAAAGCAACTGAATTCTTGGGGCCTTCCGACCAGCTCCAATCCATTTTTATAGTATCCAACCAAATCCGCTGTAATCATCACAAAATCAGGCATTAACTCAACCAAAATCCTGTATTAATGACACAAATCCATTGTCAATCTAGTCCATTGATTGGCCAAATCTGCCATTAATGCCCATCATTTGAACAACGTCGTTAATTAACTGTCTGAACTTTTGGCATTTATTACTGATTTGACCCGGTCGCTACGCTGCCGTGTGTCTTCGACCATTCATAACTTGCGACAGAAGCCTCAATGCGACTCAGGCATCACGGTGTTCTAAGCCTGTGCGACAGGGCTTCAACTTATGACCATTTACTAGCTCGGGGAGCATGGCCCCGTCCAACTGCTAGAACTGAACCGCTCCTCCGGAAGTAATACTACTGATGCGATAGGGACCAAGACAATGCATCTGCAACTTCCTCGGATGTTTCATAAACTTGCTGTCATACAATAGCACCAAGTCACCCTACTGAACTGTTTATTTTTGATGTGGCGATCATGCCATTCCTGTTGTCGATCCTTCTCGACCCCCTGGTGGAACCCAACGATGAAACAATCTTCTTCTAGCTGCACCAATTGCACCAAACGTTCATCTAATGTTGCGACATCATCCATGCCCACAACAACCGCAATTCATAGACTCATAACAATATACTCCATTGGCATAATCGCTTGTTGTCCATACACCAACTTAAATGGTGTCTGTCCTGTCAGTCGTTTACATGTGGTGCGATAGACCCACAATACTGTTGGGATTTTGAGATCCCAATCGTCGCGGTGCATTGCACACCTTTGTCAGTGCATGCTCCAATACCTTGTTAAAATCCTCCACCATACCATTCACCTCTAGATGATAGGGTGTACTCTTCTTATGCTGTATCTACAACTCCTCCATCAATGTGTTGATGGTGTTATTAAGAAAGTGGTTGCCTTGATCACTCAGCAATATCTTGGGGCAGCTGAAGTGAGTGATAATGTTATCAAACAAAAATCGTGCTGCCATAGCCGTGGAACAATCAACTATAGCTACCACCTCGGCCCATTGGGTCAAATAATCTGTCACTGTGATGATATACCATGCACCCGTGCATTTCCCTGGTGGATTGATCGGTCCTACAAAATACACGACCCATTTGTCAAACGGTTGCAATGTTATTTGAGGCATCAGCGGCATCTCATCATGTCTGGATGGTTTTCCAGTTCACTGACAAACATCGCAAGACCATGCATAGTCTGTCGCAACATTATGCAGTGTAGGCCACCACACCCCCGCACGCAACCCCTTCCCAGCCATCGCCTGACCGCCATAGTGTCCTCCTGCTACTCCTCCATGTGCTTCAACCAGTATTGATGCTTGCTCATGTGGCAAGACACATCTGCGCAATATCTCATCAGCACCCATTTTATACAACTCTTCTGCAATTAGCTGGAAGTCTACGGCCTTGACTACTAATTGCTTCTTCCGACTAGTGGTGAACTCGTCTGGTGTAGTACCCATTGTCAGAAACTGGAGGATGTCGTCAAAATAGTCATCAGCGATGTCAACCTTAAATAGTTGTGCATCAGGCAACCCATCCTCAATATTGGTTGGTTCCTCCCATGTATCAATCCATGATAGATGATTAGGACTGGCATTCAACCGGCCTGGCTTCACAATGACTTCAAAATTGAACTCCTGAAAATGAAGTAGCTAGCAGGATATCTTCCCCCCCAACACAGGCTTATTGACTAGGTATTTCAACGCGGAATAGTTAGTGAACATTTTAAAGTTCCCACCCAACAAATAGTGTCTGAACTTTTGCAGCGCATAGACCCTTGCCAGACCCTCCTGCTCAGTGGTGGTGTAGTTGCGTTCAGCGGACGACAACTTCCGACTAGAGAAAGCAATGGGGTGATCAATATCTCCTTCATCAGGCTGAGCCAATACTACTCCCAATGCGATTGAGGAGGCATCGACATGTACATGGAACTCCTTACTCCAATCTAGAAATATCAGTATTGGTGCCGAAGCCATCTTCATCTTTAGTGTGTCAAAACTGTCTTGACATTCCGGAGTCCATTGAAATAACGCATCTTTCTTCAGTAATTTCTTCATATGGGCAATGATCGCTGTATATCACTTGATGAACTTGCGATAATACCCCGTATGCCCCAGAGTCGCTCGTAACTACTTAACAGTGGTCGGTGGTTGCAAACTCAAAATGAGCACAATCTTAGCGAGATCAACCAACAACCCTTGCTTACACATAATATGACCCAACAATATCCCAAATGGTGCACAAAAAATACATTTCTTCAAGTTCAGCGATATCTGGTGCTGTCGCCAGCGCTCAAGCATTAACCGCAGATTGGCCAGATGATCACGGATCAACCCATAAACTGTCCAATCATCCATGTATACTTGCAAAAACTTCTGAATAAAATCTTTAAATGGAGCAATGATGACCTGGGAGAATATCGTAGGTGCATTCTTCAAACCAAATGGCATTACAGTGTACTGAAAGCAGCCCCATTTAGTAACAAAAGTTGTCTTATGGCGATCTTCTTTGGCAATGCGAATCTGATCGTAGCCACATAACCCATTGGTGAATGAGTACATCTCCTGGCCGCCCACCCCTTCAAGTACTTCATCAGTAAACGGGGTCAGAAAAGGGTCGTGCAAACAGGCATCATTTCACTTTCGCAAGTCAACACAAATGTGCACCTCACCGGTTTTCTTGTCCTGCACAACCATAGGACTGATCCATTCAGACTCTTCCACTGGTTCAATAATACCAGCATCCAACATGCAATCAAGTTCTGCCTTGACCTTTTCCTTATGTCGTGGATTCAGCCGATAAGGTCACTGTCGGACAGGCTTAACATCTGGTTTTAAAGGAATCCTCATCTCCCCTAAACCACCCAAGATCCCCTTCATATCTGAAAACTTCGTAGGAAACAAGTCTTGAAACTCATGGAGTAAATCAGTGACCTTACTCATCATCTAGTCATCCCAATAGTCCGCAACATTTGCAAACTTGGGAGTGGCCTCTGTGTCGATATTGAGCTTACAAAGCTTCAATGGTTGACTGAATAGATTACTTGGCGCAGCAAGTGGTACCACATCGCGACTTCCTTCAGACTCGGGAATGTTGACATTCCGGCGATCGTCCCCATTCTCTGGCCCACCAGTGATGTTGAAGCACTCCATGAGAGACTACATCTGACAAGATGTGTGCGGATCAACATGGTAGGCTGCTAGAACAACCTGAAGTACCACATCATGGATGAGCTATAAGGCATTATTGACGTCAGGGTTGGAATCCGCAAAAGTGAATGTATGAGTGAAATAGACCGTCAACTCCCCCCATGTTGTAATTTCTCTGTGCAACTCGGCTGCAATATACCATGAGCACGGCATCTCATCTAAGGTATGGATAAAATCATGGACCCACTCATCTCGGTGTCACGCTACCCATAATCGTTGGCATTCCATCACATGATCACTGGGATTCTTCTGGCCATCATACTTGCCAGTGTGGTAAACGTCAGTATCGTCGAACCGGACCATCATCAACCTTTGACACTGTGACCAACCATCAATGGATTTCTTGTGTGTCGCCCATTAGCGTGCTAGAGTAGCCTCCAATGCTTCCTCCAATGCCAGCAATCGCTATGGTTCTGAGACTCATTCTTCAAATTTCATCAAAAATTTGGTGAACAAGAAACCCCTCATAGACTGGTAGTGTGACCGTTTTTGTCGCAACACGACATAAACATTGCATAATTAAGCCACATTTTTGGAGTGACACTTCATGCAAGTGGTTTTGCCAATGTTCTAATGCATCATCAGAGTCGGAAGATGCAAAGCTGTCACTGCGCCATCCCAGCTCACCGTTGGAATTAGAATGAATATAGTTTTTAGAAATATTGAATGCATGGTCCCATCCAGTGGGATCGTCATCTTTTACAAGCTCAATGTATCGGCGTCCTTCATCCGAATCCAACGGGGCTATGACTCTGAGATCGCAATTCTCAAAGGTCATCATGCACCTCTTGAAGTTTATTACAGCTCCACTATCGTTAGCCCATCCAATCCCTAATAGCACAAGATAGGAGCTTCCTCCCTCAACCACTTCAATGACATCGAAGTCAACATAAGTCTTCATGCCCTCAATATCGACCGTGAGTAGTGGAACTTGCCCAATGGGTGTTACTTTTGCATGGTTATCCAACTGGAGCTGCACAGAAGACCAGCTCAATGGGGGACTCCCCATTTTCTGCCACGCCTACTTGGTTAAGATGTTAACATCCAAAACCAGATCAAGAATAACTGAATTGACATCATAATCACCAATCTGGATGTTCATTCTCATCTCCTTGCCAGTCTTTCGTCGCTGTAGAGAGTTTACTGCCGACTCCTGCCATCCTTTCGGAAATCGTTGCAACCATCCCTCAATCTCAACTAGGGCGGTCGGATCCTGAGCCAATAACAGACAGCTCTCAAGAAACCTTTGCAATGTTCCCAAAGGTGTCGATGGACCACCCTCCGATGCAGTGTCAAAGACAGGTGGCATATCACAAACAATAGCCTTACCGCAGTCTTTCTCCAAGGTGCGATGCACCTAAAGGAATGCCTCCCATTCAGCATCGATGTCAAATGGTACCATCTTCTGGCCTACTAACCGAATCATCAGTCGCGAACTATCTTCCCCAGTCGTTTTGCCTCCACAAGTTACAATAGCCACCAAAACATCTTCTGGTCATGGTTCTGCAGAAATTGTCGCAATATTTGCACCTTGCATCTGAGTCTGCTGTAATTTCCCCTGTGGGTTCACATTTGGATTTGCATTTTGATTCGATCATAGGGGTTGGTTCTGTACTGGTTGGTGTACTTGGTTCTCGACTGGTTGTTGTACTTGGTTCTGGGCTGGTTGCTGCAACTGGGTCTGATTCTGTATCTGCAGAGCGTTCACAGCCTGCCATCGTGCAATCAACTGTGGATAATTCTCAACTGTATGATCATTAACAAAATAAAACGTACACTGATTCTATAGTAGTGGATAGTCTCGCTGATAATGCCCCCACACCGCACAGTGATAGCATTGAACAGGTCCACGGCCACCTCGTCCTCCTCAACGACCAAATCCTCCACTGCGTCTGCCTCGGTATCCTCCTCAGAATCCGCCCTGCTGTTGGTACTGTAGCTGCATAGTATTTTGTTGCATGACTTGCCCCTGCGGTGCATACTATGGTTGTTGGACGTATTGTGGCTATTGTGGAGCCACTTGCATTGGAGCATATTGCAGACGAACTGCTGCAGTACAAACTACATCTGCGGTTGAGGTAGTGGCTGAGCTACCTGCGACTACAGTTGTGGTTGTTGTATGGCATGCTGATCGTCCTTGACGTAGAATGTATCACACATTCTTTCTTGTAGCAACCCATATGCACGACAATCTTTGTCATCGTGACCCATCGACTTGAAAAATATGCAATAAATATTTCTCAGGGTTGTGACCATTTTCTGCATATAAGGGCAATTGTCATGACTGTGCCCATACACCTAGAAAATGCAACACCATGGCATGCTTCCTCCATTCAATGGGTTTGGTGCACCTAACACCAAATAATTGCAGAAATCATGGCAATTGTCCTTCGTATGCCCTTCTCCTCGACATCGTGTACACCAAACTTCATCGCGTTGTTCCTTGTTCTTCTTCAAATCTTACAAATATATAGTCAAGTTAGCAAGCTGTGTCTGTATCTGCGACATCCCAGCTACATTATCCCAAATCGGTGATTCCTCCAATCGCATTGCAATCTCTAGAGCTTCGCTGGGCGTCGAGATGTTTTGCTGCATCAGCGGCACCTTAATGTGCGGGAGCAATGTCACAATAAACCACTCTTTATGTTGGACAATGCTCATATCAAAACTAACTCATGGCATTAGCATCTTGAAACGATGATCAAAGTCCCATACAGACTCATTGGGATACTGCTTAATTTCCTTAATTTCTATAATGTACTGTGTTTCAGATTTAGGCTTCCGAAATTCTACGATCAGTCCCATGCAGATTTCATCCAATGACTTTTCTGGGGTACCGACAGGAACCTATGTAAACTTCATAAACCAATCCAAGGCGCGATCCCAAAGAGTTGTCGCCAGTTTCCCTTCTCATTATCATCAGTGACCTATTTTACTATCCATACGGCCTCACATAAAAACCAGTACTATTCAGGGTTCTCGATTCCATTACCATGGAACAGCAGTAACTTAGTATCATCACCCGTCATCCTGGGCTTCCTTCCTCCAGTTGCTGAACTACTAATAGGTAATTTTTGTCGAATTAATGAACTCAGGGGTGTTGAAGTGGTATTCCTTACTGTTTGTGAGATAGTGAGTAGAGGTGTGGGTACGTTGGTGTTGGGTTTTGGTGCTACTTCTATCCTGGGTGTATCCTGGCCGTCCCTGTCAGAACTATGAGGTCGCTTCGTCTCGTGTGGTCTTCCTTCACAGTTTTGCGGTTCAATCACAGCAAGACCTTCTCCTGTCCTCTACCTCTTCTCCTGTCGAAACCTCACACCTCCTCTTGTAAGACCACTTTCTTCCTCAGCTTCGCTGACAGTCTCCTCATGGTCTACACCCATCTACCCCTTACCATTCCATGTACCATTCCCCAACAGTCACTGTACCCACGGCCTCCACCCACTAGGCTATCAACTGATCAAGATGCATCTTCAATATACCCTTTTCGCAGATTAGCATCTTAATCGATAGTTGGAGCGACAATAGAAACCTTCCCCTTGGTCCACTGAAGAAATATCTTTCAGCTTCACTATAGGATTTTTGTGTGTCAACTGCAAATTTAGTGATATATCCCTCCAAGATGCTATTGAGCCAAACTTTGATAGCCTGTGATGCTTTATTGTCGACTTCGTGCAGCTCCTGAATCAATTCCGGGGTCCAAGCCATCGGCATACCACCCTAGAAATTCCACTTTTGGAAGGTCATCTTTGACAACCACTCGTACAGAATGACTGGGAATTCATAGAAAAACCATTCGTGCGGACCATTGTGAATATACCTTCACACCCAGTGATCTACTATCAGTCGCGTGTTCCATCTTTCTTCTTCAGCAATCTCTCACAACTTCTGATTAAACCAGCTCTGTATCTCTAGCTTCGTTGGGTGCCACAACATGTCCTCCTTTCACTCTTCACACAGTCCCGGCAACGAAACCATTTGTTGACCAATGCAACTCCAGTTGACAGGGGTTCCACTTCACTGTCGACACATGCTGCAATCTCCCTAGGCACCGGCCCGGGCAGGTTTTATCCCACCCAGCAACACCTACAGAGTAGATGAGGTCTCACCTAAGGCGTCCAGGAAGAGCAGACGGAACCATGTTTCTACCAAGGAAGGAGGAGGGTTGCGGCTATATGAACTAACTCTATTGCAACACTAAAGAGGGATCTCAAACATTTGACATGTGTTCATAACGCATTATTCAATCACAGCATTCATTATCATAGCAGTAGTAACAGTAAAGCAACATTGCATCAAGGAAACATAGCATTATTCATGAAGTGCGACATTGCATTACCATAAACAAACAGAAAGAACCCAGGAATTGCACTAGAACAGTTTCATCATATCATATTATCACTACAAAACCTTAGATACAATATCTCCTCAAAGATCAGGTCTCGGCAATACCTCACAGATGCGCAGAAATGACCAAAAACATGTACTTCTCCTTATCCTTCTTCCCCTAATACCTACGACTCTTATCTATATATAGGATTCCGCCATTACAATGCTTGTCCACTTACTAACAACTTCATAACCGACATTTGGACAAGTGACCCAACATCTAACTAACTTAGTATAAAACCGACCAAAAACCCGCAT
This sequence comes from Larix kaempferi, assembly GCA_027924585.1. Taxonomy (NCBI): domain Eukaryota; kingdom Viridiplantae; phylum Streptophyta; class Pinopsida; order Pinales; family Pinaceae; genus Larix; species Larix kaempferi. The sequence goes on along the minus strand of BSBM01000348.1, from coordinate 17,723,810 downwards.
TCTGTGGTATAACTGACTCAACATTACATAAAATGTGGTCTAAATGACCCAAAACCCGCATTCCACGGTACAATTGACCAAAAACTACATAACTAATCTTTCACTCATTGCCATTTGTGTTATCTTCTTGCCATTCACGCCATCTTTTTCCTTGTCGTAGCATCAGAGATGCTGCGATAGCACTCTACCAAACTGCTTGCCAACAAAACCTTAATACAAGAATTCTTATAATTAATTCCACCCCCTTCTCTTATAGGAGTGTGTGTATATATATATAAGGATAGTTACTTGAGATATATGTAGCAGAGTTATGTTTCACTAAATTCTTTCATAAGTTTTGTGGATAACTTTAACATAAGACTATTAATGCTAAGTCCTTTATTTAAAGGAATATAACTTTTAACATCAAATTTATTTAACCTTAATCCATTTCAATTAATAAATTGACTACATCATAACTATAATATTCGGTCACTATTTTATATCTTAGATGTATATATATACATATATATATATAATCTGTTCTTCTCTTATTTATTATCTGACAAGTAGTTATTCCTTCTTTCAAGGTTTTTTAAGGAAAACTTTAGCTCTCATAAGTTTCTTGTAGGCAAAAATCTCATTCTTTCTTCCCTTATATTGGATTCTTGACTTAAAAATTGTCCCTCACCTTTTGTTATGCTAGGGATAATAGAATGACCACTATCTTCTCACTTAAAGATAAACCTTATAACTTTTGGGAGGTTGTGATGAGTAACCACTCTTTTCAAACTATGACGATGATACTTTATGAGTTAAGGTTAACAAGTAAATTACCTATATTCCCCAAACATTTGTTATTAACTTCTAACTCTCATGGATTCCCTATCATTTACCTCCTTTCCCTTTAGTGGTATTAGTTTCCTGATGTTGAGTTGCGTCACCAACTTTTTAGTCTCCTACCACTTAGGAATCAAACAGAACAAGCGAGGTTTACTGGTGGGGCCTTGGCCTTGAGATCCTCACTAGTAATCCAGTACAATAATTTATTATATTTACAAAATAATAGGTCATAAAAGAGGGATGTTACACTATGTACCTCGGGGCTTACGCCCAACACATAATAAAATTCATCTATGTACATCGAGGCTTAAGGCCAACACATAGGGCATCCATGTACATCGGGGCCTGTGTCGAGTACATAGGTCATCCATGTGCTCTAGAGCCTACGCTAAACACATAATAAAAGGTCAAAGTATCGGGATATTACAAAGGGACCTCATCTCCCTAACAAATTTGATTTTTATAAGGAGTTAGCACACCATCCCAATCTTGGACACTTGAATTCTCATACAGAACCTCACCCTTTTGATTTCTTAATTATTGTTATTCATTGTGAAACATTTTCTATGAGGTTGCATAAGGCGAAAGAGGACTATTTTCCATATATGATAGAAATAAAATGTATACCTTAGTATGTAATATTACATTTTCCAATATATTATACAAATATAAACTATAAATTCCAGTCAATTTAGAAATGTTGATGTTTTTGAAAAAAATATATATAAATTGAGCATAGGAATAATTTGCATCATTTGAGAATAGGAATACTAGTATAAAACAAATCAAATAGTTTCTATATTGTTTTTTCATAAGGTAGTTAGTTTAAATATGGTTTGAAAAAAATTATTTATTATAAAATCAAATATATTTTGAAATTATTTCTATTATGTATGTGTTTGTGTGAAGAAATTCAACATTGTTAAAATAAGAACTAACTCTGATGCATTCAATAGTGAAATATGGTGTTGGACAATTCCTAAAATGTGGTGGGAAGAAAGAATTTGTCATCTTTGTGACACTAAGAGAATTGAAGATGAAAATCATTTTCTATTTATAATGTATTACCTACACCAACAATATGTAGCAATTTCAAAATATTTGCTACAATCCTCATCTTTCCACTTATCACAATTGTGGTGATTTGGGAAACCATAACCAATGGTATATGGTGACAATGATGATGGTTATCGTTTCCCAAATTACCATAGTTTTGATGAGATAAAAGTTTAGGAAAGTCAATATTGTAGCAAATATTTTGAAATTGTGATATATTGTGGGTGTACCTATAAGAGAATATAAGAGAAAATGATTTTCATCTTCAACTATTTTAGTGTTACAAAGATGATAAATTCCTTTGTCTCAACATGTTCTAAAAATCTATCATTCAAATAGGTAGTGCCATCTCTAGTTCCTGGCATATATATATATATATATATATATATATATTGCATCAAGTGCTTTCAACTCAACATTCATATAAATTTTGGGACATTTGGTAAAAAATACCTTTTGATAGAGTTTTTTGGTTATTATGGAAAATATATATACCTGTACATGCTTTTTTTAACGTTTTTATTATAAATAATTTTCTCTCTCTCTCTCTCTCTCTCACACACACACATATATATATACTCTCATATATATATATATATAGATAGATATAGCTATATATGAGAGTATATATATATATATATATATAAACACTGAAAACGTGATCCATTAGTTGTTTAAATATATTTTCTAAATTAATAAAAAAAATATTTTATTTGGAAGAAAAATAATAATCTATTGTTACCATTTTTTTACGTAGATATTGTTTCTAGAGGTAGAAAAGATGTCCATGGTAAAAACACAGAAAACATTTAACCCTAACTTGTTTTATTATTTCAAAACCATATACATGTTGTCTCGAAAACCAACATAAATAAATTGTTGGGCATTAATCCCACATATATTATAAATATGTAACTATAGAAAACAAGAATGTATATCAGATTAACACAGAACAACAATCACACAATAGACACATAAATTTACATGGTTCACCCACTGAATGTGGGTTACATCCACGGAACAAGGGCAGTCAGTCTTTATTCATATTATTAGGTTCTCCATAAGTCAATTTTGAAATAGTCAAAATATTGGTCCTAATTCGCCATGGACTGTTTCATTGCTGAAGCCGCCTCCAACAAACTCTTATCTCTTCTATCCATGGCCACATCCCATTTATCGCTTCCCACGTGCTTTGGCCTGCTGTGAGAAGCCTTGTGTATCAAGTGCTGGCTCATCCCCATCATGCATAGAGCACCTGCAATGATGCCCAACGGCCTCCTCCAACTCCCTTCACGTCCTGTCAACGCTTAGGCGGTAGCCTCAGACTTCTCCTTGGGCCTCCTCCACGGCTTCACGCAGGCGAATACCACTTGAGGTTAGAGCAGCTTCTAGCTGCTGGCTGCAACCTCTTCTACCAGAGCTGTACTCCACACGGGACTAGGGTTGTGGCTGCAACTCTTCCACCACGAGGCTCCCCTCAAGATTTTCACGTGGAATCCTCCACAAACCTCACGGGTGCCTATATGCTTTTCAAACAGGCTCTGACAGTGTCTGGCTGAGTTTCACGTGGTAGAGGCTTGGCTCTCTGCTCTTCAAGTCCTTCTATTTGCAGGCTCTCTGAACCGCTCTACAGACTTTCTACTGCTCCCTCTACTGCTCCACAGGCTTACATGGGCTCCTCCACAGCACGGCCAGATTCTCCATTGTTTATAGCTGGCATCACCACCATCATTTCTTTGCTGAAATGGTGGCTTGGCTCTCCACTCACGGGCATATTCTTCTTTGCTAGCAGTCAACAAACTCTCCTTTGCTCTTCTTTACAAGATTTCTCTCTCTTGCATGAGGCAGACCTCCCTTACACAGGAATGAATGGTGGTTCTTCTTGTTCTCTGCAACCTAGTGTTGTTTGCTCTTTACCCGAGCTCTGATACCATTTGTTGGGAATTAAGCACACATATATTATAAATATGTAACTACAGAAAACAAGAATGTATAGCAGATTAACACAAAAGAACAATCACACAAGAGACATAGAAATTTATGTGGGTCACCCACTGAATGTGGGATACATCCACGGGACAAGGGCAGTTAGTCTTTATTCATCATCAACAATAGTTTACAAACTATCTAGGAGAGGGCTTAAAGCCCCAGCTCAATATCTGCCTCAATCGGCCACATATTTAAGCAAACCTTCAGTTCTGTGTAACTGATTATACCGTTGGTGAAACCACCGTGAACCAACTTGACCTCAACCGTCAATTGGTTGTCACATTCGAGGCTGTGTGTGAAGGTCTGTGAGACTAGTCCACAGTTTGTGCAATAAAAAAATATATATTTTACTAATGTTTTGTGTAAAGTTATTGGAATATTTTGGAAGAAAGTGTTGGTGGCATTCGTAAGGGTTGGGTTTTAAAAAAAAAAAGAGCAATGGTAGAAAAATTATTATTATTATTATTTGGAGTTGTAAAAATTTAGTTTTTTACATGTAACTGAGCATATGTTTGTAAGACCTGAATTGGCATGCATACCCTAGTTTGTTAGTTACCTATGAAACTAGACATAGATTTCTAGGTAAACTAAAAGGGGTAGGGCATGAGTTGGTTGTTGTCCGCATATGTTTTTTGCCCATGAGATTACATGTAATGAAGCCTATTTTAAAGGCTTGGTTAAATCTATTGTAAATAGACCTAAAGTGAGCATTGAAGGCTCATTTGGTTGTCTTGGCTGGATTTGGCTAAGGTCTTCGGATCCAAAGTTCGAGGTGGAGCATAGAAGGTGCTCGGGATTGCATAGGAATATTTGTTTGCAAGCTCAAAGTAATCATTGTATGTCATGAAGTAGTCTCTCAGGCGTGTGGTACAAGATGTTGGATTACTTCATGGTGAGCCAAGGTTGACGTTATGCTTGAGCTAGGACAAGAATGGTTTAAGATCAACATGTTGGATCAGGTTGTTGGACATTCTATATGAAGGATCTAAGAGCTGTAAAACAATCTTGAGTGTAAATGTACAAGAGACAGATTGATGGTAAGTTTTGGTTATCATAGGATGAGTACATGATAATGATACTCAGCGAAACCGGTAAACATCATAAGCTTTCTTCAGGTTGATGTCCATGTAATGAAGAAAAAGGTTATATGTCTCGTGTATGGTACGCTGGTGTGATGTATGCGATGGGATATTTTCACATGTGGTTGGTGTTGTCAGTGGATACATGACAAATCCAGGTAAAGCAATGGAATGGGTGCTTTGGTATTTAGAAGCACAAATGGACAAGGGCAGAGCATCATGTAAATTGTTGTCAAGGTGGAGATTGTTGGAATGTGACAACCAATTGATGGTTGAGGTCAAGTTGGTTCACAGTGGTTTCGCTAACTGTATAATCAGTTACACGTAACTGAAGTTTTTCTTAAATATGTGGCCCATTGAGGCGGATATTGAGTTGGGGCTTTAAGCCCTCTCCCGGATAGTTTGTAAACTATTGTTGATGATGAAGAAATACTGTCTGCCATTGTCCCGTGCATGTAGCCCACATTCAGTGAGTGAACCATGTAAATTTATGTGTCTCCTGTGTGATTGTTGTTCTATGTTAATCTGCTATACATTCTTGTTTTCTGTAGTTACATATTTATAATATATGTGGGCTTAATGCCCAACATAAATGGATTGCATGTAATGGAGGCGTTGACATTGGAGAACACAATAATAGGTTAGCAGAGGCATCACGTGCAACAACTCGCACTTCTGCAGTAGTATCAGATTCAAAACCACTTTTCAATAAAAATTCATATGTTTTGACACGTCAAAAAACCTGATTACACCCATTTCACTCGATCAAATGACTTGAACACCAATCTGTGAAGCACTCACAATAAAATGAGTTGAAATGAGCATGACAAGAATCTAGAAGGCCTAGGTGTGGTTTGCTATCTTGCTTACTACAACAAAGTAGTCACAAGGTCCGTTTACCAGCCATTTGTGTGAATCTTTCTGAATAACTTTCCCTTAATGATCTCCACAGTCCCCTCTCTAGGACAGTCCTCTTTATAGGACACACCAGATATCAGCAATCTGATGTTTTAGTGCTCAGATTCTGACTGAACCCTCCAATGAACTTGGAAACACTTGCCCCATAAAAAGTTCCTTTCTCTGCTATTTATAATTTTTATGAGAACAAGGCTACTAGGAAATTAAGTCTTTTGCTCACTCATTTATCTAACTGACAGTTATGTTTTTATCTTTAATTATAAATTTATTTTATTTTAATCCTCACAATTTATTTTAAATCTTTATTTAATAAAATCGGACTTTTACTCACCTAACAACTAGTCGGATCTTTACTCATTCTAGACTCTCACATGCTGAGTCCCTCTTTGAGTGATAGTCTGAGTCAATAAAATAATAATAGTTTTGAATATGGATTACTGATGCTCTAGCTCCCAACTCAACATTAATTAATCAACATGAGTTTAGGTGCTCCAGAGCATCTCAGCTCAACACTTACTCAACTAATAGTGCTTCTAGAGCCCACTTGGCTCAACACTATCCACAATAATTCACATGTTCCAAAGCTCACTTGCTCACATCATTTAATAATTTGGTGCTCTTGAGAGCTCACTTGCTCAACACTAAAAAAATAACCACATGGATGTTTCTAGAGTTCTTTTTAACCCAACTCCTTTCCAAACAATAATTAAGTTCATAACAACAATTGACAATAAAATAAAATAATATTTTCTTAGGATATTACAATAATTTTTTCTACAACATATATATATATAAACACTGAAAACATGATTCAAAAGTTGTTTAAATGTATTTTCTAAATTAATAAAAAAATCATTTTATTTGGAAGAAAAATAATAATCTACCGTTACTGTTTCTAGAGCTAGATACCGTTTCTAGGGGTAGAAAAGATGTCCATGGTAAAAACACAGAAAACATTTAACCCTGACTTATTTTATTATTTCAAAACCGTGTACATGATGTCTCGAAAACCTACATAAATAAATGGATTGCATGTGACAGAGGCGTTGACATTGGACGCATCACAGGCAACAACTCGCACTTCTGCGGTAGTATCAGATTCAAAAGCACTCTGCAGTAGTATCAGATTCAAAAGCACCTTTCAACAAAAATTCATATGTTTGCACACTTCAGAAAACCTGATTTCACCCATTCCACCGGATCAAATGACCTGAACTTTATAGATATGATGATAACCAGTGAAGCACTCACAATAAAATGAAAACCTAACAGCATCATGTATCTAATCAAACAGATGTATAGACAAGGCACGATCTTATTAAATTTAAAAGAAATAAAACTATGAAATCAAGAAACAAAGTGAAACTGAATCTCACAAAACCATAATCAACAGACATACTAATTCAGTTCTCAACCCTAAGCGACGGAGAAGCCCATAGCCTTTGGGCTGAGAAGCCCCAGGCGGACGTCCTCAGCGTGCACAGAATTCTCATGAGTGCGACCATAATCGGTGCTATTCAAGGCGCCCAGAATGCTACGGAAAACAGCGACCTCGCAGGGCAAAGTGAGAGGGCCCGCGAAATCTAGACCATATTCCTTCTCTGCATCTTCTAACAGCATCCGGAACAGAGGGTGATTAACCGATTCCGTCTTCATCACAAACCGGGCGCGATCCGGCCCGACGTACACTGCAAAGCAGCCATCGGGAGCCACGGCACCGGGAGCCATGTCGTCCCTGTCACTGTCGGGCCAAGAACGGCAGCTTCGCAGCTTACTTAGAGGCATCATCGTGCACGAGGTCGTGAGCGATTTCGTCCGGGTCACCGCCTGACGGGGCCGACGCCATTTCCTCAGAATCAGGCTCAGCAATCTGTTTCTTTTCTCTTTGCTCTGCATGGGATTCGAACTCACGGCCTCAATACCAATCCAGAAAACGTAAAACCTAGGCTTCTCCAACCCTACTTGTATCGGAAAGCTCAACCTCTGTCGTAAGCCATATACACATGCATATTCACCCGTGGCTTTGGATCGTGGCTCATAACGATTCACGTAATCTAGATTCTCTACAACCTGCGCATAATTAACATTCTCACTACTCACAATATGCTAACTGCAATACAAATTGTACCCTAGAATAAAGTACAGGATATTAAGCGCCGTGAGATTAATGGATTCGAATCAGATCATCGTTCCACAGCGGCAGACACTATCAAATACTAAGAGAAGCCTGCAGATCGGCAACAGACATTACTTCTCACAATGATTATTATTAGTATGCTCTGCAATCTGTGAAGAAAAATCATCGCCATTAAATCCTATTTGTAGCTCTCGTGGGTCATTAAAATAGTGAAGAAAAAGTCCCTCTCGAGGATTCAATAGCCAGCATTGAATCCTAGGAATTGTGTGACTGTTATTTTGCCAATTAAAGGAATTCCATAAAATTACTGGCACGTCTGACATTGCTATCGTCATTAGCAAGATGTATAAATAATTTTAAAATGAATGTGGCAGCTAGGAGATGCCAAAATCCATTGACAAATCGCCTTCGCCAGTTAGATAATTCAAGTCTTCGTGGCGTTTTATGACATGAGGGAACAGGCGTGACTGAATGATTTTCCAACTGCTTTTGCTACTTCTAGTACTATTTACCATATTTATGACTTGATAATCTGGTCTCCTCATCAACCCCACACCCTTCCGGTTTTCCGTCATATTGAAATTAAATATATATATATATATATATTTAAAGAAACAGTTTATAGATTAGAATATTTTCTATTGATTACTAGAGCAGAAAACATAACAATTTAATATAAAAATACTGTGCTCTTTAGCAATTACGAAGAATTTTCGTTTTTTTAATTAGCATATAAAGAGAATTCAAATTTTTAGTGGTTTTAATAACCGACGAGAACATATATTTATTTTAAAGTTTGAATTATTAGAGGTGTTTGTGAGTGTATGTGGGGTAGGTATGCTCCCTATGGTTGTCTGTTTGTGGAAAGATAATGAGTATATGTGGGGTAGGTATGGTGCTCCTGGAAAGATAACAATAAATAAGATAATTAAATATTGTTTTTTTATATTTTTAATTATTTTTTAAGTAATTTAAAAACAATATATAAAGCTTAATATAAGATAAGATCTTACTTTAATAAAAATATTTATAAACTATATAAACTCAAATATGTAGATAAAAAAATTAGAACAAAACCCACTTCAACCTTTTAAAAATTTGTTTATGAATGCCAATAGAAGGTTGAAGACATTTGGATTGGAACATGAATAAATCCCCTTTATGGAAATTTGGGCGAGCCCCTGAAATTTGACAGTTATAACATATGTATGTGTTACGTATCTTCAAAAAAATGTTGAAAATATATATTTCACTCTTCATTACGTTTTCCAGTTCTCATCTGAAAAGTAGTTCAATGTAAAAACTAGAAGTAAATGTGAACATCAGACTACTACAATTTGGGATGTTTGAGACAATTTTTTTTATGACAAAACTAACATATTTTTTCAAATACTTAATTTGAATAGATTTTTAAAAAATTAATTTTTTATGATATTTAATATTATTTTTAAGATAATTCGTGAGATGTAGAACAGTAGGTGGTGAGTGATGGTTAAGACATCCCTAAGTGGAAAGGTCCTTGGTTCGAAACCTACTAAAATTCAACCATATTAAAGGTTGGTGCATCCAGACCAGATGCATTCCCTGGGAGTTCGTAGTTTCTCAGCCAACTAAATACTACAACTTACCAACAAAAAAACATTATTTTTAAGACAAAATGGAAATCTAATTTTAAATATCTATTTTAGATTGTTTATTTTTTATTTTTAAAAACTGCTTTTAATTTTTAGTTTTTGAAGTTGTTATTTTTCTAGAACTAAAACTGATTTTATGCCTGGAGTAAAAAAAATTGAGCTTTTGCATGAATCTTTTCAACCATGAATGGAAGGGAAGGATCTATACAACTACTAGAAGGACGGGTGAGCTCCCTACCATAAGGAATATTGATCCCTTTCTTAATGAATGATTGTTGAGAACAACCATAAATTTCAAGGGGCGTTTGCGATCTTCAGTAGTTTTTGTGCTGCAAATTTAACCAATGCTATGCTTGTGTGAGTGATCAATCATTTGTTTGATTTGAAATTAGAAAAGTTTATTCCATGGTAATTTGAATGTTTAATCTTATCTTTATTTATTTAGTTATCTTCCCGGCAGGTGTGAGCGGTTTTTCTGTATTGCTCAAAGTAGGACTTTGGCTTTGAAAGCCTCTCACTCAGAGCAAATTGTTTCTTGAAACCATGTGCTGTGTGAGTGATCTGGACTTTGGCTTTGAAAGCCTCTCACTCAGAGCAAATTGTTTCTTGAAACCATGTGCCGTGTGAGTGATCAATCATTTGTTTGATTTGAAATTAGAAAAATTTATTCCATGGTAATTTGAATATTTAATCTTAAAGATAGTTTTATTTATTTAGTTATCTTCCAGGCAGGTGTGAGCGGTTTTTCTGTATTGCTCAAAGTAGGACTTTGGCTTTGAAAGTCTCTCACTCAGAGCAAATTGTTTCTTGAAACCATGTGCAAATGTTGGAAACATGGAAGCATGTTACACACTCGAGATGGTAAGGAAGCTACTCTTACTTTTCATTCAATTTTTTTTTAGCATTTTTTACATGTAAACAAAAATAAGAGTAAAAGACAATAAAATTGACATTGAATTCTTTGATGTAGATCTTAATGAGCTTAACAGCCACATATCTCCTCCTTATTTCCAGCATTTCTATCAGCACAAGGATTCTTTGCACCAGCATTTAAAGCAGCAGTTACCAGAGCACTTGAAGCAGCAGAACCATCATCTCATCCCTGGAGCATGTTACTAAAAGTCCTTGGCTGTAAATAGAAAGGTAAAGGGCATCGGAAGAAATCAAGACAAATAATTTAAATCTTCCCTTCCTGCGAAAGAGAGAGATCCTCAATAAGCAAGACAAGAGGGCGGGCGCGAGAACTTAATGAGCTTAACAGCCACATATCTCAAGTTCTAGATATATTTGAGGTATATCTCTTTCTCATTTTTTTATTTTAGTTTGAAGGTTTCTACTAATTTCCATGTGAAAATATAGTTGTTTAGCTTGATTAATTTCACATTCTTCACTTAGTATTATTTTTACAATTTGTTTACTTAGATCAAAAATCATGGACAAGGCATGGACCTTCTACTTTTGCAAAATATTTCAGTCATATTATTTGAATGCCACAAAACTTTTATTTATTTTTTAATAAGAAATTATATTCCTTTCCAGCAAAAATCTCGTTTTCTTACAAGTGTTGAATGCTATTGTTCAGGCTATTTGGAAAGAAACCATATGAAAATATAAATGAGTGGTAGAACTCGATTGCATTTGTTTATTTATTTTATTCACTTGATTTTGTATAGTAGGATTGAATCATTTTTTTATTAAAATTTAAATTCATTGGTTAATGGAAAACCTAGGACATAGTCTTTGAACCAAATCTCTCGGCATTTACTTCATAAAACTAGTCCACATTCAAGAAAACCATCTCTTGTAAATACCTTCTCCATAGATGTACTCTTCTAAATTATTTTTAAAAAAAAAATACATATCCTAAATCATTCTTTGTTGAAATTATATTCTTATAAAACATCAACATATCTAAATCCCACCTAAAATGTTAAGAGTAAAATCAAATCAGTTAATTGTTTTTTTCATAAAGATGTCCTTCATAACACATACACAAAGAAAGTAATTATTGAGATAGCACACACAATTGATACTGAGAAGTAAATTTTAAAATTAAGAAGAGAAACTAATTATAATAATAATTTTATTTTTAAGTTGTTTTTATAAGAAAATCAAATCAACAAATTGACATTCTAAGATATTTAATATCTTTCATAATTTAAAAAAAAAATGCATATATACTAACAATATATCAATCCTGTATTTCAAGAAACCTTTTTGTAATTTTTTTATTAATACATTTTAACTTAACATCGAATCAATATATTACTAGTTGAGTTACCTTTCAATTCGGTTGTTATAACCAACTCGTAAAGCTTAACCAGCTCGATCTCAGTCTCGCAGGAATTCAGGAAGGGTTTTACTCGAAAGGAATAAACTCTTAGATTTTCAATATGATCAACCATTGAGAGAGATGTGTAGAGCTTATTTTCAATAATAAATTTTCTAGATTAACATTCATGTTCCAACAGGTTTAATTTATATAGATGATGAGGATCTAAGTAATAAAATATGGATCTAATTTACACTTTTTATTATACAGAAATATGGATAGAATACTGGTAACATTGAATTATTATGTGTTTCCTTAAAGTATTAAAAAGGTGTTAGCTCAATGCTAATGCATTTGCATTATATAATGCAAAACGTTTGTGATTCAATTTCACCATACCCTATCATCAATCTGATATATTTAGTATTTTGTAATTTAATTTTAAGAAATAATCTTTAATTGGTTTTGCTTAAGGATTTTTTTTGTCTCAATATGAGATAATATGGTCATTTATAGAGACAATATGGTAAATAATTTAACGCGCTTTTGTAAAGACAATACTTAAGGCAATGCAATTTTTTGTCTTAAATAGAGATAATAATTTAAGACAATACATATTTTTTGTCTCAAATAGAGACAATAATTTAAAACACTCGCTTAAAGACAATATTTAAAAAAATACACAATTCTTTTTGTCTTGAGTTGAAACAATTTACACAAAGATTGTCTTAAATATTGTGTCAAAACCCTTCTATATGTAATAGTGGCAACAATTTTCTGAATTCGATTACTTCTTGACAAGAAGAGCTACCTTTGGATTGTTGTTGTCATCATGGATTTGATGACTATATAATGCACATCCTATGTTGGTATTTTGTGAAGACCCTCTATGTTTTAATGGTAAAGAGCTCATAAATCCTCTGATGTTTTCTAGTTTAACAACTTTTATTGTAAAGTGCACATAAATCCTAGTGTTGTTTTCAAATTAAACGAATCAATGCTTCTCTTATACAACTTGATATCTTGGAAAAACTGAAACAAAATCATTAAATGGTTTAAAGAAACCCAGACATGTATACTTGGGTATAGTATAAGTCTCATTGGTTCCCTCTTGAGCTTCCAAGGGTTTAACGGAACCAGAGACGGTCTCTTTATTCTAGCTCTCTAGGTGGGGTTAGACCTTCGTCGATTCCATTATCATTTGGGGAATTTGAAAAATAAATCAATGGTCAGAGATGGATGGCATTTATCTTGAGATAGTTAAAATCAATGGAAAACAAAAGAGACTTTGAGGCTAGCTAATGCAACTTTTTTATATGTTCCCATGTATTTGAGTTCATAGCTTATATGATGCTTGGAATTTATTATAAGCAAGGAAACACCATTGAAAACAAATATTTGTGGGAAGTGGAATACAAAAGATAAATATGATGAATCCAAGGGCACCAACATGAGATGGGGTAAAGGGTGATTTATTTTTAGCTTCATGTATCCACTTTCCCACAAGACTCCAAAGATACCAATTTTTCCATACTTGGAATCTGACTCCAAAGATACCAATTTTTCCATACTTGGAATCTCTTAGAGCTATGTTATGCTAGATGGGTCATTGCTCAGGAAAATCTCGCTTGTAGTGAGGGAGTATTGGGGGATGAGGTCTTGGCCAAAAGCCAAGCCATAGCTCTCGAGGTTACCAAGCACAAATCCATAATGACAAAAACCTAACCCTATGTAGGTATATGTTTGCACTATGGGTTCCTTCAAGAGTATTGAGACTGAGCACCTAAGTTTATTATGAAACAAATTGCAGCCCACAAGATATTGGAAGTATTAACTTGCACAACAAGCACACTCTTGAAATGTGGGTTTAACCTGCACAACAATTCAAAAAGCATGATGTAATCCAAAACCACAATCTATACGAGCCAAGAAGGTATGAAATACCAAACATCCTACTCCAAATACAATACCCCAATCCATGAGTTGTGGTACGCGAATGGTATCATTGCAATTAGCAATTGCTCACACATCAGGCTGTGGATAGAGGAGGAAGGAAGGGTGTAGGCTATGAATCCAACCCTCGAGTAACCAAAGCAAAAAAAATTACCTTTAGCAACCAACACAAGGAAAAGGCCTTTCTATGGAGGTAATATTGGATTCTACTCCAAAAAGAGCGTAAACAACTCTTTATAGTGGAGGTCACTAGATGAGGCGAGTGTGCAGAAGTTTTATTGGATGTTCTTTAAAGGTGCATTTATACATACTAAATGTGTAGGTGCATACAAAACAATAATGCACAGTGGTGCAAATAAATGATGTGGCACTATGACTAGAAACACCATCAAGTAAGAGAAAAAAAAAATATTGCAAACAATGCATTTATATTAACAAAGTGCACACCACAATGCCACATAGTTGAAAGAATCAAAGTATGGTGTACATATAGGCGAGCACAATGAATTACTATATTTTATTTATTTTTTATTCCAAACTAGTGTGGTTTGTCTATACTGTGAAATCTCAAGCACAAAAGCTCTATGGAACAAACACAACAATTACTAGAGATGCATGCAACAAAATGTATGGAAACACTATGCAGAAGGTTTGCAATAGTAAAATTATATCATATACTCAGAATATAGTTTACAATCTGTAACAATGGCTACAATAAGCCAAGCAATTTGAATTCCAAAGGTGGTCATTCGAATTGAATGCATGAGAGTGGCTTACTTGGTAGTTAACCACTTAACTCACCAATAATTAACTCTAACTGACTAACCGAGTCTAAGTCAATACAGAACTCAACTAAATGCCCAAAAATAGGGGAGGGCACCATATGTCTGCAATGTAACTAAGTGTTAGGTGAGAATCACACCAAACAAGGTCAAACAATGTAGTAAGGCACCCTAGTATCACTAGTTGGCTCAATAATGTGCATGAGGCATGAAAATCACCCCCTGAAAGGTGGAGGAGGCTCAGTAGGTGGCCCAGTTGGCTCCTAGAATGTAGGAGGAGGCTCAGATGATGGCCTAGTTGGCTCCTAGAATGTAGGAGGAGGCCTACTTTACTGAAACTGTGATTTGCGAATGATGTAAGCACATGATGGAGTCAAAATACTTAGGACAAGTGGATAATTAAGCTGTAAGGCTCAAATAAATGATGTGTGGTTGGAAAATGCTCCAACACCCCCCCTTAAGATAATCTCATGGAGGTATAAAGAATAATAAAAGGGCCCTAGCAACAAAGGCCATAGGTCACCTAGTACAAAAGTAAACCAAAAATGCTAGAAAAAATCTAAGTCAGGAAAGAAGGAAAAACCCAGTGGGAAAGAAACCCCCCCCTCAAACTAAACACTGAAGGATCTAATCTATCCTCACCATAGTAGAACTCACCCCCAACAGTGAACGAAGGTAAGAGAACTTCTTCTCAGTGAATCTCTTGGTGAAGATGTCTGCAATTTGCTCTTCTATAGGTCAATATTGCAATCCAATGGTTTTGTCATGCACAAGCTCTCAGATGCAGTGTATGTGGATCTCGATATGCTTGGTACTCTTTCTCTGAACCAGATCTGTTGAGATCTTGATATCACTCTGATTGTCACAAAATATGATAGTAGAATTGGTGCTACCAATATCAAACTCTGCTAGAATACCTTGCAACGAAACTGCTTGAATGCAAGCATTGATTGCTCCTCGATACTCTACCTCTGCTGAAGATAAGGCAATGGCTTCCTACTTTTTGCTTGACCAAAAAATAGGCCCTGTTCCAATCATGAAAACATATCTGGAAGTGGACTTTCGATCAATGCTTTCACCCACCCAATATGAATTAGTGAATCCAACCAAATCTAGAATGGAATCCGCAGCATAGTGAATGCCAAAATGTCTAGTACCCTACACATAGTGCAAGATTCTTTTGGTTTCCTTCCAATGAAGCTCATGGGGCTACTGCATATACCTTGACACAACACTCATGGCTTAAGAAATATCAGGTCTAGAGTGTGTCAAGTATAGAAGGCTACCAATCAACTGTCTGTATAGCATAGAATCCACTAACGATGTAGAATTACCATCCTCAAGACTGATTCTTGAGAGGAATGGGAATGGTGTTGCATTACAATCTATCATATTAAATTTGTTTAGCAGGTTTGAAGCATATTTTTACTGAGATATGGTGATCCCATAAAAATTTTGAGTGATTTCTAAGCCAAGAAATTGTTTTAGCAAGCCTAAATCACTAATGTCAAATGCTAGATGTAGTGCAGTTTTTATAGTGTTGATCGAAGAAAGAGTGCTTCCTATAATCAAAAGGTCATCAACATAAAGGACAATGATCAGAAAATTACCTTCATGTTTCTGTAGGTACACATTTGGATCTGATTTGCATCTTTCAAAATTTTGTGACAAAAGGAAGGAGTCCATCTTTGCATACCAAGCTTGTGGGGCCTATTTTAAACCATACAATGATTTCTTCAGTCTACACACTAATGTCAGTTTTGATATGTATCCTTCAATACGCTTCATGTAAATCTCTTCTTTCATATCTCTATTAATAAATGCACTCTTCACATCCATATGGTGAACTTCCCAGTGCTTAGATGTGGAAATTGCGAAAACTAGGCGGATAGAATCCATCTTTGCAACATGTGCAAAGCTTTTTGTGTAGTCCACACCATGAACTTGTGAGAAGCCTTTTACCACCAACCTAGCCTTTTATTTGCAGTTTGAGCCATCTTCAGCAACCTTGGTTTGGTATAACCATTTTCATTGAACTAATTTCCTCTCAGGTGGAAGAGAAACTAGCTCCCATGTAGCATTTTTCTAAAGAGAATTGTACTCTTCATCCATGGCAGTTTGCCATCTCGGATCTCGATGTGCATGATAGTATGATTTAAGATCTGAAACTATCATCAAAAAAAAAATTTAAGACAGTAAAGGATCATAATATGAAATATCCATACCTGCTCTTTGAAAGTCTGCTCGAGTTCTCCTTGGATCGACAGGATTTCCAATGTGAGAACCAGTAGAATTGAGAGTCTTTTCTGTCCATTTTAGTAACTGAGGAGGATCATTTGGATCTGATTTTGAACCGGATATTTCATGTTCATTAATTTTTGATAAAATATCAGAAATATCATAACACATAGTTTCATCATCTTCTGTCGAATCGTCTTCTTGTAGAGGCGACAATTCAATAGTTTCTTCCTCGACTAGTTTTAGATCTTGAAGCGGTTCTTCAAATTTGACACTTTGCTCGATGAATATCTTTTTGGATCTGATATACATGAGTTTGTGGCCTTTTGATCCTTCATCATATCCAATGAGGATGCACTTAGTACTCTTTGGATCTAAATATATTCTCTTCTTAGTTGAAATTCTAGCCCATGGAGGCTTTTTGAACTTGAACTTTTGATCAGTGGAAGCTAAATCATCTCCAAGAATTGGTAGATGGTTTATTGTGATATCCTTTGAAACAAAGGGGGTGAGATCAAAACCAAAATCACCAAAATGTGCTTGAGACTTGAACCAAAGCGAATGGTAGTGTCCTCCATCTTCAATGAAACTTGGAGAACATGTGTCAATGATCGAACAGAAGTGCAGAGGAAGCATGTGATCAAGGAGGGTAAATGCATCACCTCCAAAAACTGATTTAGCCTCTAAAACATTCAATAGATCATCATTCTGCACATCAACAAACTCATGTGAAAGAGAGGATTTAAGGACCTCTTCAGATTCTAGTGTATGAGCTGGCTTATCTTTTGCTCAGAATTCAAAATAGAAGTCATTGAGAACATGAGTGTTGAATCTACAGTTTCTTCTTCATATTGAACAAATTTGTCATGAGATATGGTTGAGGCCAAGACATGATTAGAGAGAACACTTGAGGAGGTATCACTGGACTTGTTCTCCAAATGGATAGAATGATCCTCTTCTTTCTTCTTTCCAAATTCTCTATCCAGATTGGTCCAAAGATCTCTTGGATGTTCAACAATATTAATGAGGTAGCACATACTAGGAGACATAGCAAGACACATTTCTCCAAAGGGTCTGTCACAATAATTTAGCCAATCATTCTCCTCTTCGTAGGAATCAAAATCTCTCGTAATACCAATACACATATCAAAAATACATTGTCTCTTTAAATATCCTATCATCTTTGATTTCTACTCATCATAGTTGAATGGAGAGAGAGGAGTAATTTCTTTCAGATCCATCAAAGAAGTTGTAATCTTCAAGAGAAAGCTGCAGTCACAAACAAACAAGAACCATTAGGTTGACAACCTGCACTTTTCAAATTGTATCACACCCGCCATAGACTATCAAGCAATCCTAAAGAGTCAAGAATCAATATCCAGGAATTATGTGGAAACTCTCAGCTTCTGGTGCAGAGTTGGAAATAGTTGCAGGTGCAGAATCACTAGTCCAAAATCACCAGTGCATAATCACTAGTGCATAATCACCAGTGCAGAAAATGCATGTATTGCAGAAACATTGGCTTGTCCCTGCCATGAGCTTTGATACCATGTGAAATCTCGAGCACAATAGATAAATGGAACAAACACAACAATTACTAGAGATGCATGCATCAAAATGTATGGAAACAGTGTGCAGAAGGTTTGAAACAGTAAAATTATATCATATACTCATAAGATAGTTTACAATCTGTAACAATGTCTACAATAAGCCAAGCAATTAGAATTCCAAAGGTGGTCATTCGAATTGAATGCATGAGAGTGTCTTACTTGGCAGTTAACCACTCGACACATCAATTAACCACTTAACTAATCAATAATTGACTCTAACTGACTCTAAAACTAACTAATTGAGTCTAACTCAATGCAGAACTCAACTAAATTCCCAAAAATAGGGGAGGGCGCCATATGTCTGCAGTGTAATTGAGTGTTAGGTGAGAATCACACAAAACAAGGTCAAACAGTGTAGTAAGGTGCCCTAGTATCACCAGTTGGCTCAATAATGCCCATGAGGCATGCAAATCACCCCTCAAAGGTGGAGGAGGCTCAGTAGGTGGCCCAGTTGGATCCTAGAATGTAGGAGGAGGCTCAAATGATGGCCTAGTTGGCTCCTAGAATGTGGGATGAGGCCCAGTTTACTGAAAATGTGATTTGCTGATGATGTAAACACATGATGGAGTCAAAATACTTAGGATAAGTGGATAATTAAGCTGTAAGGCTCAAATAAATGATGCGTGGTTGGAAAATGCTCCAACATATACAACCATATCGGAATGGGACAGCCTAATCAAAACTGCATTAGGGTTAAACAATTTAGAAATTAAAACCAAGGACTATATAATTTTTTATTAGTGGTGCAGTATTTATAGTCAACCACCCCAGTGCATTATTATTTATGCCACACTCTAACATGGTTTAATAAATTTTTATAAGTGGTGCATTTACTTGAGCAAAGTGCATCGGTGCACCACATAGTTGAAAGCACCAAAGTAGGGTAAATGCATAGTCGAGAGAAGCATATTACTATATTCTTTTATTTTTAATTTCCACTACCACTACAGTCCTTCTAATATTATTTTTTATTTTAAAATTTTATTCGCGATGCTTATATATAATTGGCTAGTGTCGAACATGCCAAAAAAGGACTTAATAAAAAAATTACTTCGTGAAAGATTCATTTTCACCATGTCTATAGTGTTTTTGACCCCTACACCATTGGTTCCATAAATACCCTACTCATATTCCTTGACATTAGTGGTCCACATGGTAGCATTTCTTTTGTTGTTGGTTGTTAACTAGATTTTGCATTTTTCCAAACAATGGGACAAAAGTTAACATTTGACATACATCACAACCATGCTTATGTGACGCACAAAGGTCCTAGTAAATTATTTGTTACTTTATAATTTCTTTTTTTAGTAGATCAAAATTGAAAATTAACCTTTTCTCTCATTAATTAAGAAAAACAAAAAACCTTGCACAGTGCGTTCAAGTCATTCGATTTGCATCGCGAACGGTCCTCCCTATAAATTTATAGGGTGCACCGTGCACGATGCATTTATGAAGGACACGCACCATGAAAATGGTGCAATATAATTGTATAATGCATCGATAAACTAGGTTTTGAAAACAAATATCAACATAAACCAGTTCGTATACTAAACCCAAAGACACCTTAGATATAGTGCACTAACATGTCCCAAGCACACAACAAAACCAAACATTATTTTAAAAAAATCATTATGTTAAGCAGTGGGGTCCATTAAACTTTCCACACCGATGAAACGGTGCACCAATGTGTATCCAGCGCACCACTACCACATACCAAGTTTTGATGTCATCAAGCGTGGCTACGGTGGGATCCAAGAACAATTAAGCATTGTTAACAATGCGATGACATGTCCACAATGCATTGGTTCTGTGGGTGCAAAAATTTTAAAAATTATGAACATAAAACATTTAAAGGTGCAATTTGATAAAATTACTACACCAATTGTTCGGTGTGTTGATCTTTAACATGCGCACAGTAAACGATACAAAATTGAAAAAAATACAAACATATTCTACAATGTGCACACTAAACCCAATGTACTATAGAAACAGTGCACTAATATTTGCCATGCACACCACAAAGACAAACATAATTTAAAAAAAAATATTACGTTAAGTAGTGCAGTCCATTTACATTCTGCACCGATGTCACAATGCGCTAATGTGTAGATGACACACTATTATCACAATTTTTTTAGGAATGAGCCAAGGGACGCTACAGTGGACTCTGTTATAGCGTATTTTTCCACCTTGTGAGCATCAACATTTATTGGCCTTTAGTATCCATTGTATTGACTTAGATCCATTATTTTCCCTCCAGGAACCAAGTTTCCCTATTTTTGTTCCTATATGCTTGTTGTTCCACTGTAGTCAGCATACACGCAGGATGTTCCACTCTAGCTAGCATACACCTAGCAAAATGGTAGAAAACAATGGAAATTTACTTTTAACTCCAAAAAGTGGTCTTAGAGTGACCTTTGGCCCTCCATGTACTCCCGGAACGACTCAATTCGACCTTTCACCTACCTTTTGGGAGGTTATATATTGAGCTCTTATGGTACATGGAAGGAGAAGAAAGAGAGAGTATCGTAACTCTATTGGATTTTTTACATGACTTGAGTCTACATCATTGATCTTTGTTGTTGTGAACTTCTTATGTTCACCTCCCAAACTTCTTTCATACTTTGAGTTTTCCATTGCATGGGGGATTGAAGTGGTGGAGGCATAAGTGGAGAGACCTAGTTCTTGGTTCAGATTGGTTTTCGACAATAGGTTGTATTAGGTACTTCTTGTTATTATTAATGGAAATACTCATTTTCTCATCCAATTGATCTTGTAAATGTTGTTTAAATTGCATTGGGTTACATTTGCTTATTATATCATGGACCATGCTATTGATCATGCTAATGTCTTTCATAGATTATATGAACTTGCTTGTATTTTTTGTTGAGACTAAGCTCTAGGGTCAAGTGTAGAGATTGGAAGCTCAACAAAGATCTACTTCGAACATCCGGTTGAAGGTTGGTCTTATTATCCATATCTTAGCATTTTCATTTATATAGCATCACATTGGGAATTGAGTTTATTTTTGGTAATCATCTGTCTGTTGTGGTCTACCCCGAGCCATAGGAAGTTTTTCTCCGTAACAGAAATCGTGACTCTGCTGGGGGTGAACCTCCATTTTGGGGATTTTTAGGAATTTTTCCTTATTTTGATTTGCTGTGTGTCGAGCTTCTGTGTCATTGATTGGTCGTTGGGATTTACATTAAAAACTAGCTTTTCTTGGCTGTTTGACTCTTTTTGGGCTCATTTTCCTTTCCTTGTATGTCGGTCAACCTAGTTTTTCCCACGTCTACCTGTTGTTGTGTGTACTGTAGCCCGCGTCTACCCGCTACTGTTCTATGAATAGTCACATACAACTCCGGGATTGCTTTTTTTTTTACCTTGGGTTGTTGCTGGGTTGGTTATGAGTGTTCCTGAGTATTAGTTGGCCTGTTTCTTAGCTGTTCCATGCCCTGTTATTGACCAGAAACTCCTTTTTCTTTAGTTATTGAGCTTTTTGGTTTCCCACTATTTTTTCATTTTCATAGCTCATTAGCTTGGCTGAGTCTTACTGTTTGGGATTTGCTAGGTTGTCTATGTCATATGCTCTGCATTTTTACTGAATAGTTGGATTTTGGTTGCATTTTTTCATTTCATTATATTGAAAAAATACAAAAAAAACATTGTTTTGCATTTTCCTTTCATTTATAAGAGAAAATACAAAAATATTTGCTTTATGTTCTTGCATTTTGCATAAGAGTGCTTGTGATTTCATTTAGTACTTGCTTGTGCATTGAAATTTTAAAGAGATTGCATTTTATTTCGAACCGTTGAATTGATTGTCATATTAGTGGCATGCTCTTTTATTGAATAGATGAGTCTAGTATTTTTCGATTATGCATACCATTGAGTCTTTTTACAACATCAGTTTCACGACCATATCCTTTGAGTAATTACAGCCATTAAAATTAATGCTTAATCTTAAAATTGATTAGCAATGATTTTCTCTTTGATACGGTGCACCAACTAGCTTAGGTTTAGAGTCTTGGACTAGATCATTGTGAGTTAACAATGCAAGACTATTGAACCAACATTATGTGTCTGACCAGGGAGTCATGAAACCCATGGTATACATCAGTGTTCTCAGGGTGCTCTACTAAAACCAGAGTTAAGCACGAGGTCACGAGAGGTTGGTTGCGGAGATAGCCCTCCAATACTAGCTGAACGTGGGATATATTTCCAGGATTTGTTTGTGTATGGGGGCTCTTGGGGGATTTCACCCTCTTGAGTTTAGGGCTTAGTTACCCTGCCCATACGATGGATCCCACCTGTGACTTTCCTCCTGAGCATTGGTTATATGTGGTGGCCTTATTTGCTTTACCAGGTATCACATAGGGCATTCGTTACGATTATTCTGCGATTGTCCTGAGTCAGATAGGGGTTGGACAACATAGTTGTTGTTGTATAAGGATTTGACCCTGTCCATGCAGTGAAGTCTGGGAGCCCTTATAACTGATTTTGTTACCTCTGGTTACAGTTTGGGAGTCTCAAGCCTCTCCTAGGCAATACATACCGGCTATAGTGTTGGGAGGTCCCTTGAGACAATCTTGTTTGTTTGCATTTGGATGTAGTTTCTTTAGGTTTGTGGTCTTTGATCGTGATTTGGCTATTAGGAGGTGTTTTGATTTTTTGGAGTTATCATGGAGTGAGATCCACATTTCCGTCGGTCTCATCGTTTGGCTGGTATACCATCCAGTGAGGTAGAACGTCCTTTTTATAAGAGACGTCGGAGGATCCCTGCCGATCCTTTTGATATTTCTTATGAGCTTCAAGACACTCACATTATGACTACTCCATCTCGTGTGGGAAGAACTCTCGTGACTCCATTGGGTGATGTTGATGTACAGACCACTCCTTCCACTCCTAGGGATGTTGGAGAGGAATGTTCACCCCACACGTCACTTTTTTGGGTTTTTGGTCAAACCCACCCCCTGATTCAAACCCATTTTATGGTGCACACTCACATGGTTTCCGATATGGGATGCCAGATCTTAATAATACAACAAATCCTTCGACCATGAATCCTTTCTCATTTGGTATGCCCAGTCTCAATACGAATGCTACATCCACTTCCTCTGGTAGTCAAGCTAACTCTAGCCTTGGTGCTAGGGGCACGACCCCCTCAGGGGGTGGTGCGCCCTCTTTTACTCCATTTCAATTTGGTTTTGGTCATATTGCTTCATCTAATCCACATGCTGGAGGAGGACCATGTCCTAGGACTACCCCTAATTTTGGTGGGAACACTTCTCATAATACGGCTCATATTCCACAATTGAACCCGCATGATTCTATGCATATACCCATGACTACGACCACATTTGCTAACCTACATGTACCTCCTAACATGGGAGGTGGTAACATACCCTTTACTTATGGTCATTACTCGACTGCTCCTATTACGAATAGCACTTATATGCCCCATAATTATGTTGGTAATCCTTCTTATAATGCAGTCGGTTATGGCCCTCATTACAACCCTCCTCACTATGGTGCTTACAACACACATATACCTTCGTACCCTTACACGAGTTAGGTTGGAGGCGATTATCAGCCCTGTGGTCATGGTCATGGTTCATATCATCCTTTAGGTTCACAAGGTCAGCCTCGTTTGGGAGCTTATAATCAAGCTTTATAGCCACAACTCCCGTTTCTTGCTCATTTGAATCTACTAGATCTTTCAAATATCACGAATGATCTGGAGTGTCATGATCCTACTTGGCCTCCTATCCCTACCAAAATCCCTTCTGACATCCCAAAGTTTGAAGGGAATAATGGTGAGGATCCGGGTGATCATGTTACTACTTTTCACTTATGGTTCTCCTCGAATTCGTTAAATCATGACCCTATTCGTTTGAGGCTATTTCAATGCACCCTCATGGGGGCAGCCGCAAAATGGTACATCGAGTTGATTGGGGGCACTTACAGGG
The DNA here is from genome assembly GCA_027924585.1 of Larix kaempferi. Lineage (NCBI taxonomy): Eukaryota > Viridiplantae > Streptophyta > Pinopsida > Pinales > Pinaceae > Larix > Larix kaempferi. The sequence goes on along the minus strand of BSBM01000348.1, from coordinate 17,699,351 downwards.
GTTTTAATGGGATAACCTTGGTTTTCTTAGATCACTTTCAGTTACTGGTTCGCTACGACATTGGCACCAAAATTTTAACTACCTTCCACCAGAACAAGGCCACACACATATCTGATCACATTCAAGAGTGGCATTGGTGGAAGAGGTTAGTGAAAGACAACATTCCTCCATAATTTCTATTGGAGTTTTTCCTCAAGTATTTGCTTCCCTACATCTCTAAGGACATTTCAGTTTCTGGCATTATGACTAAGGAGCAAGCTATATTCAAAGCCCAACAGCTAGATTTACTCTATGCTTAGTCTGGTATCCTGTACGATATTATTCCTGACGCACCATGCTCACGTCATGATCCCAAGCCTATTCCTGGATCACATGTTGATGGCATTGGTGGATCGACGAGTACTCGACCCATAGAATTGGTTACAAATAAAATGCAAAATTTTTCTATTAGCCAATCTACCCCAAGACAGGCTCACGCCTTTTCCACATCCACCCAATCATCCGATGTTCATTCTATACAATCGACGAACCCATCAGGTAACTAGCAACCTGGTGGAAACAAGAAGGGGAGAAACAATCGTAAGGGTGGCAATAATGGGAATGATGGAAGTAATAGAAATACTCCTAGAAAAGAGAATGCCACCCCTCCTAGGGACGACAGAAATGCTGGTGGGGACCGTAATCCTAGATGTCAGGTGAAATTCCCTTGCAAGCTTTGCGGGGAAGATCACCTTACCCACTTGCGTCCTCGAATTGAAGAAGCTTTGAAGCATCTTGCACATATCCCAACTGTGTTGAAAGATCCCCTTCTGCACCATTAGAATATGGCTTCGAATGCTCCCGTCACTGGTTATGGGACTAACGAAACTTTGACGTCCTCTTCTCATGCCAGTGGCTACGGATGCGTGAACAAGGTTCAATCTCAGGTTAGTCTGGCTACTCACCAATGCTATTATGGTGCACCACAACCGAATATGGGGAATTATCCCCCTCCTTCTGACTCCTCTTTGCATATACAAAATCCCATTGCTATGCCACGGATACCGAAAGGTGTTCTTAAGCGCTCAAGGCATAATCCCAATTCCCAAGCTTCCCAAAACTACTCCATTGTAGAATATTTGGGCCAAACTCCGTGTGCCATGTCAGCTCTTGAGGTTTTACAGGAATGTCCTTCGCATAGCAACACCCTTTTATCTGCTTTGGGAGTCGAAGATGAAGGTAGCCCTAACATCATTAAATTTGACACTACTGATATCCATCCTCGCTTGCCTTATCATGTGGCTTTTCAAGTCCATGTGAGGTGCTTACAAAAATTTGTTAAACATATGGTGGTTGACGAAGGTGCTTCCACCTCAGTAATGTCGTTGGATTGATGGAAATCTCATAGCTCTCCTCCCTTTTCAAAGTCTATGACCATGCTTATTGCGTTCGATGGTCGGTTGTTTAGGCTGCATGGTATTCTCCCTTCCCTTCAGGTCCACTTGGGTGGGAAATCCGTGCCTATTGAAGTTGAGGCGGTTGATGTGCCCATCGACTACAACCTTCTTCTAGGTAGGAATTGGATCTACACAATGAAAGCGATCATGTCCTCTGTGTTTAGAGTTATTTGCTTTCCCCATGAAGGAAAAATTGTGATGGTTGATCAACTAGACTTCCCTAGTTCCAATTCCGTAGCGTCGCCGGGAATTGTTGTTCCCCAGATCAAAGATTCTCAGCCGGCAACTAGGAAAATTGGTGTAGGATTGTATCCATCCTTGATGGGATCATTCAACTTTGTTGCACCAATATCCTTTATTGGAACCGTTTCCGATAGTGCGCCATCCTCATTGATAAAATGTACCTTTTCGGACCTCCTACTTTAATGATTCGTGGACTTTACCGTCTGCGAGTGCCCCATCTGGAGACATTTCACACATTGGAATGGCTATGCCATTATCTGCAGTTGATCTTGCATACCATGAAGTTCAAGAAGCCAATATGGAGTTGAACCCCTCCTCTTCACAGATGGAAGAGGAAGATCCCATTATGATTCCCGCATGGGCAGCCAACTCGTCTTGCTTGCATGATTATCTTGATGGTACTTTTCCTTCGGATGAAGCCATCATTAAGGCCATGGGAAGATTTGCATCATCGCTCTTATTTTCTTCCTAACCTTGATCTTATTGAGCGAGAAGAGTTTAGGATGACTCTTGTCAAGAAGGTTGGTCACCCTATGTCTCCTTTGGATTCACATGGGATTTACGTGGAGGGGAATATGGCCAATATCTCCCCAACCATACCGATCAACATCTCTCATACTCCCGGAAAGATTGAGAATGTTTATATGAGTGTTGATTGTTCTCCCGATGAGATCCGCATATACGCCGAGTTCTTGAAGGAATTTCGAGATGTTTTTTCCTGGTCATATGAGGAGATGCCAGGAATAAGCCTTAGCATTGTCGAACATGAGATTAAGACATATCCTAATGCTAAGCCGATTCGACAATGTCTTCGTGCTATGAATCCTAGGAAGGTAGCCGCGATTAAGGCAAAGGTGGTGAAACTACATAAGCTTGGTTTCATCTACGCAGTTCCCCTTACCGAGTGGGTGTCAAAACCTGTTCTTGTGGATAAGAAGCAAGGAACCATCCTTCTATGCACATATTTTAGAGATCTCAACCAAGCATGTTCGAAAGATAACTTTCCCACTCCATTCATATATCAAATATTGGATGCATGTGCAGGAAGGGAGGTTTTTTTTGTTTATGGACGGTTTCTCAGGATATAACCAGATCCAGATTAAGCCCAAGGATCAACATAAAACTACTTTTATATGTCCTTGGGGTACATTTGCATACCGACAAATGCCCTTCGGCCTTAAAAACACAGGAGCTTCATTTCACCGTGCCATGACCTATGAGTTTCATGATCTTAAGCGTATAGTGGAGGCTTACTTGGATGATCTTGCTGGCCATTCTCGTAAGAGAGTGGACCACCCCAAGAACCTCTGCCTCATTTTTAAAAGATGTCGGTGTTACAAGATTCAGTTGAACCCCAACAACTACATATTTGTCATGAAAACGGGTTGCCTTTTATGGTTCGTAGTTTCCAAAGAGGGTATAAGGGTCGATCCTCTTAAGTTTGAGGCAATACTTCGGTTTGCTCCCTCGTGTAACTTTATTCAACTTCAGAGGCTCCAAGGGAGAGCCACTTTCTTACGACACTTTATCATGAATTACTCTAGTCTTACCAAAGTTTTCATGCAACTTTTGAAGGATGCTCCTTTTATCTGGGATGAGAGAGCCCAATAGTCTTCCGATGCTTTGAAGAAAGATTTGGTATCAGCCCCTCTTCTTAGTCCACCCGACTTTGCTAGAGATTTTTTGCTTTATGTGGTTGCATCTCAAGAGATGATTGGTATGGTCTTAGTTTAGGTGGATGCATGTTGTTTACTACCTTAGTCAAAATTTAGTAGACTCCAAGCTGAGATACTCTCATGTGGAGAAATTGGCACTTGTCACTGTTCATGCAATCCAACGTTTACGGCATTACATTATGTTTAGGAGAACCACTGTCATAGCACAAGTCAATCCATTTCAGTTCATGCTTTCAATACACCTTATTGGGGGGAATTATAATAAGTGGATTGTTATTCTTCAGGAGTTTGATCTTGATTTTTCTTCGGCAAAATCAGTGAAATCCTTGGTTTTCCCTGGGCTCATGTTGGATTTCTCGTGACTTGATGAGGATATCGTCCATGAAGACTCTTTTTTGGATGAGCAATTATTTCTTATCACGTCAATGGACCCTTGGTCTGGGGCTATCATTATATATCTACAAACTTTGAATTTCCCTTTGCACTATTAATGAGATGAACAACGGCATGTGAGGCATCAAGCTAAAGATTATGTCATTGTCGGTGACACTTTGTATCATTGGGGAAAAGATTGCATCCTCTGTCATTGTTTAGCTCATGAAGAAGTGGAGTTAGTGTTGAATGACTTCCATGATGGGGAGTGTGGTGGTCACTTGTCTAGGCTTGCGACAGCCCAACATATCATGCAAGCAGGTTACTTCTGGCCTTCGATCTTCAAAGATTGTATGAACTTCGTGAAGAGATGTCACCCTTGCTAGGTTTTTTCTCGAAATATACACTCGCATCCTGCGCCCCTTCATCCGGTTGTCACTGTTGGCCCCTTCACTAAGTGGGGGGTGGATTTCATGGATTGAAAACGAGCTTCGGCTAGGGGGAATCACCATATCATTGTGGTCGTGGACTACTTTTCCAAATGGGCTGAGGCCATGCCTACCATAAAAGTCGATGGTGCTACTGCAACCCACTTCGTGTTGAAACAGATTATCGCTCGATTCGGTATCCCAAAATAGATTGTCACTGACCATGGTAGTCACTTTCAAAACAAAATGATGGTGGATTTGTCACTCAAGCTTGGGTTTCCTCAAGATCATTCATCTTCTTACTACCCCCAAGCGAATGGTCAGGTCGAGGAAGTTAATAAGTCCTTAAAGACCATTCTCCAACATACCATCCATCAAAGCAAGAGCAACTGGCACATTATGTTATATTCTACTTTGTGGGCATATCGAACCGCAATTAAGAATGCCACAGGTTTCTCACCATTTCAACTGGTACATGGTGTTGATTCTATATTTCCAATTGAATGCGAAATCCCTTCATTGAAACTAGCCATAGAGCTCCTGCCTGACACTTCAGATGTTGAGCAATGTTTAATCCACCTTGAGCAGCTTGATGAGCAGCGTTGAGATGCCACCGTGGCTATAGATTCCAACAAACATCGTTTCAAGGTTCAGTATGATAGGTCTATCCATCCACGGCAGTATGTTGAAGATGACTTGGTCCTCTTGTATGATTAGGCTAAGGAACCCCTAGGGGCACATAATTTTAACCCCATGTGGCACACTCCTTACATAGTGAGGCATGTCCTTGAGAAAGGAGCCTACAAATTGGAAGACTATGAGGGGAACGCCTTGAAGGAGCCTAGAAATGGGCTCTGCCTCAAGCGGTATTATGCTTGAGCTTCTAGCTCGAGCTGATACTTTTGTATACTATTGTATAGTTGCTTCTGTACATAGTTTAGATTTCTTTTGATTTTTTCGGATCTGCTGATTTGCTTCCGTTTGGTTGACAGATGTCAATGAAATCTCTCGTGTTCTTGGGATTCACGGATGGTGCTAGCCTTCTTAAATAGAGACTCGCTTCTGCTGCATGGGTCATCTATTCACCTGACCACTAGATCGTGTCTTCGAGAGGTGTTTGTCTCGGTCCTACATCCAACAATGTGGCTGAGTATAGTGTCATTATTGAGATACTTCGTGATGCCATTTCACATGGTATTCAGTCTTTAGAATTCCTCCTGGATTCACAACTGGTTGTGTATTAATTGAATGGCCAGTATCGTGTGAGGGATCCTACATTACTACGGAGGTTCTTAAGGGTAAGACTATCGGAACGTCATTTTGTTTCCATTACATACATTCATGTTCCAAGATGTTTTAATCATGTATCTGATGCATATGCTAATTATGTCCTAGATTGGCATTTGCCTCATCAATAAAAGAAGCACACAAATAAACATTCATTCACACATTTGTACATATACATATAGTAGAACCGGAGAATCATAGTCTTTCATAAATAATAAGTCCAAAATGTGGTGTCACAGTACAAAACTGGATCCCATAGCTCTAAAAAATATACATAACTGATACAAAATATAGGACTCTGAGATATCTAATCCCTACGGGGAGGCCTAGTTTCCTCAGAAGGATGTGCATGAACATAATAATGCACTACATTGGCTATGCACCGCAGTAACCGCACCCAAGTAGTCGATACTCCTACAACATGTCGCTGCATCGCCTCTGGGAAATGTTTCACCTCGATGACTGGTACTCTGGTAGTCATGCGGGTCAGGTTAACCCGTATTGTCTCTAGCATGTGCTCTGCTGTAGTGCCAACCACCTCTCCACCCCTACCTCGATGATGATGTCTTTGGTAGCCCTCTGGTCTTCGTGGACCAGCATCTGCAAGCAAATAGTAGCATGTCAATATGTGATACACCAAAAGGATTTTTTCATTTCAGTTATAATAAAAAATCCAAAAAATTAAATACACAAAACTATTGATGCCTCGGATATCGTAGCATCAATCAAAAAGGGATTCTCCCCGATAGATGATCCCAATTAGATTATCTATCATTTGCTATAGGGAATCCGTCCGGTTAGCGGTTCCGACAACCGTGGGTTTGGCGTTTTATTCCGATTATACCGGTTATGGCCCGATCCACCTTTCTTTTGGATTTTATGTTTTATAATGATATGCAGGGGCCTATTATAAGTTTAATCTAAATGCAAGACTAGAAAAAACAGATCTAAGTTTAAGACTGAAATAAATCTAACTATCCTTGCAAGGAGCGAATTAATAGCATGAGAAATTAGCGGTAGGAAATATCTTAAAGAAAGAACAGATAGCCATTAAATCTGAAAGAGAAAGCTACAGCAAAGATAAAGATATCAGAAGGTAGCTTCTGATTTAATATAGAACACATTTATTGCTCATGAAACAGAGAATTCGTTTGGCACAGACAGAAGTAAAATCATTTGTTGTAAAGAAATAATTCGGATAACAAGAAAGATCTCACATTAAAGTATGGAAGCCACCAGAATAATCCAATACACATCCATTCTTTATTCACATGCAAAACGTCCTCTCCAGGCTTTCATTAGAAGATTTAATTTTCTTAAAACATGTACAGGATAGCCCGTACAAGTCTGGAAAATAATTCCCCGCCAAAAGTCCTTTCTAATCCTTCCTAACTTCTATTTATAGTTACAAAATTTGCCCTTTGGGCTGCCACCTGGCCTTTTACACTTGTCATCTACAGAAATATTCTTCTATAACAGACAAAATGTGACTCCCTTTTCATTATAGAAATTAATATAAAAGAAAATAGGGACAGCTGTCCCAAAGCTCTACGTATCAATACATATGCAGGCCCAAAATACAAAAGTTCAGAATTAGCGCTCTAGCTCAGCGTTTTCACTCCTGCACGTGTGCTTCAGATGGAAGAGAGGCACTCGATCCAACAATTCTTGCTGTTGTTGCCTTAGGAGAGGCACTCGAGCCCACTGGAGCTGCTGCTGCTGCCTAGGAAGAAGAAATCGAGCCAGCTAGAGTCTCTGTTACTACTGGGAGAGAAGAGTCTGGATTTGCTGTCACAGCTACTACTTCTGCCTTCTTCTCCTCTTCTGCTATGTAGCTATACCAAATTCCAGTGTCCCTTATGACTACGTTTGCTACAGCAGGAAACAATATTTTCTGAGAAGTCACATTTTTCCCGAGCTCTGCTCCAATGTCTTGAATCTCTGCTATTGCTGCTTGGTGCATTTACTTCAGCAGATGGTTGTGGAGTGATGACAATCCAATATAATGTTGGAGGTCTTCAATAGCTAGGACATCAATCCTATTCACATACTCCGTTTGAATGCCCATTTCTTCCTTCAGTTCAGACAAACGTTGTTCCTTTTCTAGAAAATCCTCTAGGGACTGAGGGAAGTTCAATTTGCACTTGTCATGCACTCCTTGGATCCTTTGATACATACTGCTAATTTTATCCGTTGTCCCTCGTACGCTGTCCATTAGCTTACTGCCACAGTTTCTTCCGAACTCCAAAAGGGCTACGTCCTCATTGAAACCGTTTATAGATTTGAATGGGAGATGCATGGGGAAATCCACCTTTCCTTCTCTCCATTCTATTTGGCTTAGGATATTTTCCTTAACCCGAGTATATTTAGCTTTAAGTCTATGGGCCTCCGCATTAACTTCTTTTAACCTGACCACCATGGCCTTGAGCTGGCATACATCATTAGTGATTAGCTCCTGAGTGTCATGCATTTGTTTCAGGATGCTGTAGGACAGCTCATGGAAGGGAGACATGTCTATTGTTCTACCCTCAGCCTGCTCTAATTGCTCAGCTAATGCTAGCTTGTCTGTTTCAAGCTGGGACACTCTGGCTACTGCATCATTCTTTTCTGCTTCCTCAATCATCATCAGGACTGATAGCTGCTCCTTTTCTTCCTCTAACCGGTTATATTTGTCTAACAACTCTTTATGTTCAACTGACAGGCGGTTATACTTGTTCACCACAAGGTCCCTGTAGGCTTGCTCATTAGCCACAGTTTGTTGTAGCATACGAGCTCTCCTCTTTGTCAATTCACTCAGTCTTACTATATCACCTACATTGTCCAGTGATGCTTTTGTTGTCTCTACAGCAGCGAATGCCATAGCTAAGGGATCCTTATCTGTATTCTACATCACAGTGATCTCCCGGTGGGTAATGATATCCTCCTGGAAAAGTCGTTTGATCCTCTCTTCTGATTTAAGGACCATTGCCTTCCTTTTCTTATCGTAGACGAACTCATCCCACCTGGACACCGTATGTTCTTCTGACGGGGTGTAGGGGACGATTGGTAGATCCATTATGTCTATTTCTACTTCTGTTGGTGGGGTCTGGACTACCTAAGCTTGATCTGTCCCCACATTTTGGGTACCAGAGCCATTGGCTTGTGCTGCGTCTGCCTCCACATTTTGAGTGCCGGAGACACTTGTTTGAGGTATGTCAATTTCCACTTGCTTTAAGCTGTTCTTCTGCTTTCTGCTCTATCTCAGCTTGCTGTCCTCCATCTCCTCCTTCAACTTGTGGCTATTCTTCATTTTCTTTCTGTTTCCTTTCATCTTCAGCCTCCTTCCGCTGCTGGGCTTCCTCGGCCTCTTTCTGCAACGTCTCACTTTTGGCTTCTTGCTGCATTCTTGTCACTTCAGCTTCTTGCTGCAACCTGGCTTCCTCAGCCTCCTACTGCAATCTGGTTTCCTCAACCTCCTGCTATAACCTTGCTTCCTCTTTTAATCTGAGCTCTTCCTGAGCTCGAGCCTCATCTACTTCTTTGTCTTGCTGCTGGCTGGTCTTGTGGGTCCCGGTAGAGCTAGAACTTGTTCCACTGCCTTGGTGAAAGGTTCGCAGCTTAACCATGTTACTGATGCCCCTGAATACCTCCTCCTCGGCATCATGATAGTGAGAGTACTCAAAATGAGCATAAATTTCCCTACAATGCTCGGCCACTTTTCCCTTCCTGTCATTCCTGTGGAAGATCACCTCACCGAAGTGGAAGGCCTTCAGTTCCTAAACAAACTCCTCGGCTGAGGCAACTCCCGAGAACTTGTAATCTCCTATGCAGAAAGGTAGAGGGGGGAAGGAGGCCTTATGCTGCTTGTTGAGCATTGCTCCAATTCCATCCAGGAAGATTTGCCTTACTGCCTCTTTAAGGACCACATAGTCAGTGGCATATCTTGGCAAAATATATGGAGCTTTAGTCCCTCCAAACATTCTGAGATAGGTGCCTTGCTCTGAAAAATAAAAATCCCCGTAATTTTCAAGGACTTCCATAGCATTCTCCGACAGGCAGTTGGGCTCCTCCTTGAACATCTTCTCATATAGGGGCATGATGAACCCCTCACAGATGAGTTTGTATCTAGGTTTGTAATTCTGTGCCCACAACATCCTGAAAGTGGTAAAAACCGGGGTGGTGGCCTTATCCCATGTGCAGCCTAATTTGGGAAAAGATAACCTGGACAAAACACAATCAATGAGGTATGAGGACATGTAGAATTCTGCCTTCTTTAAGGCCAGTCCTTCTCTTGCAGCAACTATCATTGAGGCCAAATTGTCTGACAGGAGAGTGGCCCAGTCAAACACAGTTCCTTTAAAAGCCATGAAGTGGATGATGGGAACCCATTGAATCTTATACACGGTGCCATCAGGCATGCCGAAGATTCTGCACAACATCAAGGCAATCAACCTGAATGGAGGTCTCAGATTCTGGACGTCGTATTCGTCGCTGCCTTTCTTTCTTAGATGCTTGCCTGTGACCAATAATTTTTTGGCCATGTCAATGTTGTTCATTTTTCCCAGCCATTCATCAGTCAGAGCTTGCTGGGAGCGGGTAAATTTATAGGCTGCGGCAAGGTATGCTGGGTGGAATGAGGCAATGGCTATTTTCCCGCTATCATTTATTACCCTTGACTCCGCATCAGTATGTTGGAGAATCCATCCAATTACTTCAGCACATGGGAATAGTTCAGGGCGGGTAGCATCCCTGGCTATACCTGAAGTCCTGATATTAATATAGATCTACTCCTCTTCTAGCAACATATCCGGGATCTCTTGGTCTCGGATCATCCTATAGATGTCACCCCATCGGATTTCAGGAGGAACACCGGTGGTGCACCTGGTATCTTGGTATGTGGTCTCAGTTCTAAGTGGTGCAAACTGTGTTTCCGTCATCTTAGCCTTCTTCCTACCACCTTTTGGCATTTTGACTTATCCCTGATAGCAACCCAATACCCGTCATCGTCACAATGTGCAACATACTGTGAGATTTTAACAAAGAGCATCACTATTTTAACATGTCAATGAGATAAATACAATGTGAAGCTGCATGTTAGGAAGCAAAATACACCATTCCAACAGGAAACATTGCTATAAAATTTTAATTTTTAAAGGGATGGGGGTTGGAATGCTCCCGAAAGGATAGGTGAGTTGTAGAAGCAACCCGCTCTCGGTCTAGCTCTAGGGGAGAAGGTGCCCTTCATTTTGGTTCAAAAGGTAAATGGCCGGGTAGCTTAGGTTGATATGAATTTAAAACGAGACCAGAGATGGCTCTCTGCGCTGATGAACAGGCGAGGAGCTCGACCGGCCGCCAGGGTTTACTTATCGTATTTTGACGTGAAGCTCTATGGTAGGATTGGATTTCGAACAAGGGTGACGGGCCTGGAATACGGCTGACGAACAAAAGGTTTGGGCGGTCATAGGTTTGGCTTTCAGCTGATAGAGACGAGACCTTAACGGGGTTGGGTGACTTTTAAAAGCCAAAAAATAACGATGTACGTGGCCAGGGTAGGAGTTTGGAAAGATTCCACCCGTCAGAATTGACCCTCAAACGTTTTCACAATTTCTTTGTTTTTTATATGACCGGAAATATGAAATTTAGATCGTATTTGATGGGAAAAATAGCCCATGACGGGCATTTTGCCCATCAAAATCCAACCAATGCCTATCGTCTTTGAAAAAGAACAAACCAAAGGTAATTTGACATGTGGAAGAAACAAATTTAATGGTTAAAACATCCTACCTGGCACCGTGAAGATGGCTGAATGAGGTGGACGAGGACGTGGATGAGCGAGTTGAGCTAGAGCGGTTGCGTGGTGTTCCACGGCGTTTGCTAATCGAACGAATAATAATGTAATCGGCTCGAACCCCCACCGTTTATTTAAATAGATCTGGCACGTGCGGGGTTTCAATACGGTGGATGGCGCATTAAAAATGCGGCTTTAATATGGGTACGTCGGGGTCATATCAAGCAGTCTCAATTTGCGTGCGACCGCCACCCGCGGGATGGACTCACGAAGTTCACCTGCCATTGCGGAAGGTTACAATATGTACAAAAAATTTAAAGGAGGGGCCCCAAATATGTACAAAATTTTTGGGGGGATGTTGCTGCAACAACAATGGCGAGTCGTTGGAAAACACAGATCTCTGAAAATTCCTCTCCATGGTTCGACACCTTATCAAAGACATCCATCTTATGTGCAATACTCAGCTGAGCATTTGAATTTCTGCGAAGAGAAAAGGCACTTTACCTGCTAGCCATTGGGGAAAAGGGAGCTTTGACCAAGACATCTTTACAACTCTCGAAGGGCCAACATATGAGATTCATTTTAGAAGGGTCATCTTTCAGATGGTTACTATTGTCGGACTCCACAGGATTTGCAAGACTTTCTCATGGACGTCATTGCTCTTGTTCCTCATTCCCATGCCGCTTGCATCCTTTTGGATGTTTGTATTTTGTACAGCTTAGCTATTTGAGCCTTCCAGAGATATTTTCTTTGGACATGATCTTTGATTTAGGCTCCTCAATCCATAATGTCCTTTTGTGTGAGTGAGAAATTTTAGTGATTTGATCAAGCCTCACGGACAGAGAGGAGCCCATTTTGGGCTGAGCGTTTTGGACAACCTTCTTGATTTTACATGTCTTTTGCTTTTGTCTCAGCCATTCTTTAATTGAGGCGAGAATTTCTGGAAAACAGACCCTTGAGTATAAGCCATTTTGGCTGTTACATTTGCAGCATGGAGTCATTTCAATACCCTATGTCCTCGAGATGTGCTACCTTCCATGGGTCCAACTTTGGTAACCTTCTTGAGATGCCTTTTAAGTGTGAGAGTGGGTGGAGCCCAAAGATAGTAATGAAGATGGTCATAGGTCTCTGCTATTTAAACAGGATTAGTGTGACTAGCAGAGTAGGCTTCCTTCCTTCTGAAAACTTCAGCAAGAGCACAATACATAGATAGATTTTATTCGAGCATAGTTTTGGACTCATGGGTTGTGAGATTTCTTTAAGAGACCTGTCATGGACGAGAAACTCCATCATATGGGCTTTCCAAAAACAACTTGTTGCAAAGGTTCAAATAACAATAAAAAAGACAAAATGGCTGAAAAATAAAACAAGTAAAGGCTAAAGCAACAATAAAAGAAAACTTTATTTATGTACAGGAAGTCTCAAAGAGACTATGCAAAGTATTGTTTCAGGGCGAGGCCATTGAGAGGAAGGGTTACTTCTTCTCCCTTGAGATTTGTCAATTTATAAGTGGATGGGCCTAATTTTGCCAAAATTTGGTACGGGCCTACCCATAGATGTTGGAATTTTGTATGCGTTCCTTTACCTTCATGATTATGGTCCCATTTCAGGACTAAGTCCCGGACTTCAAAACTTCTTTTACCGGACTTCCTCTTATTGAACCATCTCTTAACTATGTCTTGGTGTTGATGGAATCGATCTTTAGCTTTCTGTCGGGCTTCTTCAAGTTGAAGCAGGGTATTGATCCTGGATTGTAAGGCTTGGCTACCAAAACCCTGAGAGGCTTGGGATAACTGTAAGGATGGGAGCAAGATGTTTGGGGGAAGGATGGCTTCTTTGCCATATACAAGAGTGAAAGGGGAAAGACCTAATGCGTTCTTTGGGGTCACCCTATCTGCCCATAAGGCGTTTGGGAGAGCTACATGCCAACTTCTCTAGTTTTCTATCACAGTCTTCTTAAGAATTCTAATCAGATTCTTGTTTGAGGATTCAGCTAATCCGTTCCCCTGAGGATAATAATTGGTTGAATAATGCAACTTAATTCCCCATTCATAAACAAATTCATTTATCTTGCAAGATAAAAAATAAGTAGCATTATAAAAAACAAGTGAAATTGGAACCCCAAACCTGGTTATGATGTTCTCTTTCAAGAAGATGATGACCGCATATTCATTGACCTTGCACAATGGGATAGCCTCCGTCCATCTAGTGAATTAGTCAGTAGCTGTCAGGATGTATCGATGTTGTAATGAAGAATTTGGATTTATCTCTCCGATGACATCTATACCCCACTGTTCAAAAGGCTCAGAGATAATAACCGGCTGCAAGGGTCCTGCTGCCTTAGGTAACTTCCCAGTACTTCTTTGACATACATCACAGTTTCGTGCATTCGTGTGGGCATCTCGGAACAGAGTGGGCCAATAATATTCGGCTCTCAGTATCTTGTGTGCTATGGTCTTCGTGGACCAGCATCTGCAAGCAAATAGTAGCATGTCAATATGTGATACACCAAAAGGATTTTTTCATTTCAGTTATAATAAAAAATCCAAAAAATTAAATACACAAAACTGTTGATGCCTCGGATATCGTAGCATCAATCAGAAAGGGATTCTCCCCGATAGATGATCCCAATTAGATTATCTACCGTTTGGTATAGGCAATCCGTCCGGTTAGCGGTTCCGACAACCGTGGGTTTGGACTTTTATTCCGATTATACCGGTTATGGCCCGATCCACCTTTCTTTTGGATTTTATGTTTTATAATGATATGCATGTGCCTATTCTAAGTTTAATCTAAATGCAAGACTGGAAAAAACAGATCTAAGTTTAAGACTGAAATAAATCTAACTATCCTTGCAAGGAGCGAATTAAAAGAATGACCAATTAGCTGTAGGAAATATCTTAAAGAAAGAACAGATAGCCATTAAATATGAAAGAGAAAGCTACAGCAAAGATAAAGATATCAGAAGGTAGCTTCTGATTTAATATAGAACACATTTATTGCTCATGAAACAGAGAATTCGTTTGGCACAGACAAAAGTAAAATCATTTCATGTTGTAAAGAAATAATTCAGATAACAAGAAAGATCTCACATTAAAGTATGGAAGCCACCAGAATAATCCAATACACATCCATTCTTTATTCCCATGCAAAACGTCCTCTCCAGGCTTTCATTAGAAGATTTAATTTTCTTAAAACATTTGCAGGACATCCCATACAAGTCTCGAAAATAATTCCCTGCCAAAAGTCCTTTCTAATCCTTCCTAACTTCCATTTATAGTTACAAAATTTGCCCTTTGGGCTGCCACCTGGCCTTTTACACTTGTCATCTATAGAAATATTCTTCTATAACAGACAAAATGTGACTCCCTTTTCATTACAGAAATTAATATAAAAGAAAATAGGGACAGCTGTCCCAAAGCCCTACGTATCAATACATATGCAGGCCCAAAATACAAAAAATCAGAATTAACGCTCTAACTCGGCGCTTTCACTCCTGCACGTGTGCTTCAGATCGAAGAGAAGCACTCGATCCAACAGTTGCTGCTGCTGTTGCCTTAGGAGAGGCACTCGAGCCCACTGGAGCTGCTACTGCTGCCTGGGAAGAAGAAATCGAGCCAGCTGGAGTCTCTGTTACTGCTGGGAGAGAAGAGTCTAGATTTGCTGTCACAGCTGCTACTTCTGCCTTCTTCTCCTCTTCTGCTATGTAGCTATACCAAATGCCAGTGTCCCTTATGACTATGTCTGCTGCAGCAGGAAACAATATTTTATGAGAAGTCACATTTTTCCCGAGCTCTGCTCCAATGTATTGAATCTCTGCTATTGCTGCTTGGTGCATTTCCTTCAGCAGATGGTTGTGGAGTGATGACAATCCAATATAATGTTGGAGGTCATCAATAGCTAGGACATCAATCCTCTTCACATACTCTGTTTGAACGCCCAGTTCTTCCTTCAGTTAAGACAAACGTTGTTCCTTTTCTGGAAAATCCGCCAGGGACTGAGGGAAGTTCAATTTGCACTTGTCATGCACTCCCTGGGTCCTTTGATACAGACTGTTAATTTTATCCATTGTCCCTCGTACGCTGGCCATTAGCTTACTGCCACAGTTTCTGCAGAACTCCAAAAGGGATACGTCCTCATTGAAACCATCTATAGATTTGAATGGGAGATGTGTGGGGAAATCCACCTTTCCTTCTCTCCATTCTATTTGGCTTAGGATATTTGCCTTAACCCGAGTATATTTAGCTTTAAGTCAATGGGCCTCCACATTAACTTCTTTTAACCTGACTACCATGGCCTTGAGCTGGCATACATCATTAGTGATTAGCTCCTAAGTGTCGTGCATTTGTTTCAGGATGCTGCAGGACAGCTCATGGAAGGGAGACATGTCTATTGTTCTACCCTCGGCCTGCTCTAATTGCTCAGCTAATGCCAGCTTGTCTATTTCAATCTGAGACACTCTGGCTACTGCATTATTCTTTTCTGCTTCCTCAATCATCATCAGGACTGATAGCTGCTCCTTTTCTTCCTCTAACCGATTATATTTGTCTGACAGCTCTTTATGTTCAACTGACAAGCGGTTATACTTGCTCACCACAAGGTCCCTGTAGGCTTGCTCATTAGCCATAGTTTGTTGTAGCATATGAGCTCTCCTCTTTGTCAATTCACTCTATCTTACTATATCACCTACATTGTTCAGTGATGCTTTTGCTGTCTCTACAGCGGCGGATGCCATAGCTAAGGGATCCTTATCTGTATTCTGCATCACAGTGATCTCCCGGTGGGTATTGATATCCTCCTGGAAAAGTCTTTTGATCCTCTCTTCTGATTTAAGGACCATTTCCTTCCTTTTCTTATCGTAGATGAACTCATCCCACCTAGACACCGTATGTTCTTCTGACGGGGTGTAGGGGACGATTGGGAGATCCATTATGTCTATTTCTACTTCTGCTGGTGGGGTCTGGACTACCTGAGCTTGATCTGTCCCCACATTTTGGATACCAGAGCCACCGGCTTGTGCTGCGTCTGCCTCCACATTTTGAGTGCCGGAGACACTTGTTTGAGGTATGTCAATTTCCACTTGCTTTAAGCTCTTCTTCCGCTTTTCGCTCTATCTCAGCTTGCTGTCCTCCTTCTCCTCCTTCAACTTGTGGCTGATCTTCATTTGCTTTCTTCTGCCTTTCATCTTCAGCCTCCTTCCGCTGCTAGGCTTCCTCGGCCTCTTTCTGCAGCGTCTCACTTTCGGCTTCTTGCTGCAACCCCGCTTCCTCAACCTCCTGCTGCAATCTAGCTTCCTCAGCCTCCTGTTGTAACCTTGCTTCCTCTTTTAATCTGAGCTCTTCCTGAGCTCGGGCCTCATTTGCTTCTTTGTCTTGCTGCTGGCTACTCTTCTGGGTCCTGGTAGAGCTAGAACTTGCTCCACTGCCTTGGTGAAAGGTTTGCAACTTAGCCATGTTGCTGATTCCCCTGAATACCTCCTCCTCAACATCATGATAGTGAGAGTACTCAAAATGAGCATAAATTTCCCTACAATGCTCGGCCACTTTTCCCTTCCTGTCATTCTTGTGGAAGATCGCCTCGCCGAAGTGGAAGGCCTTTAGTTCCTGAACAAACTCCTTGGCTGAGGCAACTCCCGAGAACTTGTAAGATCCTATGAAGAAAGGTAGAGGGGGGAAGGAGGCCTTATGCTGCTTGTTGAGCATTGGTCCAATTCCATCCAGGAGGATTTGCCTTACTGCCTCTTTCAGGACCACATAGTCAATGGCATATCTTGGCAAAATATATGGAGCTTTAGTCCCTCCAAACATTCTGAGATAGGTGCCTTGCTCTGAAAAATAAAAATCCCCGTAATTTTCAAGGACTTCCATCGCATTCTCTGACAGGCAGTTGGGCTCCTCCTTGAACATCTTCACATATAGGGGCATGATGAACCCCTCGCAGACGAGTTTGTAGCTAGGTTTGTAATTATGTGCCCACAACATCCTGAAAGCGGTAAAAACCGGGGTGGTGGGCTTATCCCATGTGCAGCCTAATTTGGGAAAAGATAACTTGGACAAAACACAATCAATGAGGTATGAGGACATGTAGAATTCTACCTTCTATAAGGCCAGTCCTTCTCTTGTAGCAACTATCATTGAGGCCAAACTGTCTGATAGGAGAGTGGCCCAGTCAAACATAGTTCCTTTAAAATCCACGAAGTGGATGATGGGAACCCACTGAATCTTATACACGGTGCAATCAGGCATGCCGAAGATTCTGCACAACATCAAGGCAATCAACCTGAATGGAGGTCTCAGATTCTGGACGTCGTATTCATCGCTGCCTTTCTTTCTTAGATGCTTGCCTCCGACCAGTAATTTTTTGGCCATGTCAATGTTGTTCATTTTTCCCAACCATTCATCAGTCAGAGCTTGCTAGGAGCGGGGAAATTTATAGGCTGCGGCAAGGTATGCTGGGTGGAATCAGGCGATGGCTATTTTCCTACTGTCATTTATTACCCTTGACTCTGCATCATAATGTTGGAGAATCCATCTGATTACTTCAGCACATGGGAATAGTTCAAGGCTGGTAGCATCCCTGGCTATACCTGAAGTCCTAATATTAATATAGATCTGCTCCTCTTCTAGCAACATATCCAAGATCTCTTGGTCTCGGATCATCCTATAGATGTCACCCCATCAGATTTTAGGAGGAACACCGATGGTGCACCTGGTATCTTGGTATGTGGTCTCAGTTCTAAATGGTGCAGACTGTGTTTCCATCATCTTAGCCTTCTTCCTACCACCTTTTGGCATTTTGACTTATCCCTGATAGAAACCCAATACACGTCATCATCACAATGTGCAACATACTGTGAGATTTTAACAAAGAGCATCACTATTTTAACATGTCAATGAGATAAATACAATGTGAAGCTGCATGTTAGGAAGCAAAATACACCGTTACAACAGGAAACACAGCTATAAAATTTTAATTTTTAAAGGGACGGGGTTGGAATGCTCCCGAAAGGATAGGTGTGTTGCGGAAGCAACCCGCTCTCGGTCTAGATCCAGGGGAGAAGGTGCCCTTCATTTTGGTTCAAAAGGTAAATGGCCGGTTAGCTCGGGTTGATATGAATTTAAAACGAGGCCAGAGATGGCTCTCCGCGCTGATGAACAGGCAAGGGGCTTGGCCGGCCGCCAGGGTTTACTTATCGTATTTTGACGTGAAGCTCTATGGTAGGCTTGGATTTCGAACAAAGGTGACGCGCCTGGAATATGGCTGATGAACAAAAGGTTCGGGAGGTTATAGGGTTGGATTTCGGCTGATAGAGACGAGACCTTAACACGGTTGGGTGACTTTTAAAAGCCAAAAAATAATGATGTACGCGGCAAGGGAAGGAGTTTGGAAAGATTCCACCCATCAGAATTGACCCTCAAATGTTTTCACAATTTCTTTGTTTTTTATATGACGGGAAATATGAAATTTAGATCGTATTTGACGGGAAAAATAGCCCATGACGGGCATTTTGCCTGTCAAAATCCAACCAATGCCTATCGTCTTTGAAAAAGAACAAACCAAAGGTAATTTGACGTGTGGAAGAAACAAATTTAATGGTTAAAACATCCTACCTGGCACCGTGAAGATGGCTGAATGAGGTGGGCGAGGACATGGACGAGCGAGTTGAGCTGGAGCGGTTGCGCGGCTTTCCACGACGTTTGCTAATCGAATGAATAACAATGTAATCGGCTTGAACCGCCACTGTTTATTTAAATAGATCTGGCACGTGCGGGGTTTTAATACGGTGGGTGGCGCATTAAAAATGTGGCTTTAATATGGGTACATCGGGGTCATATCAAGCAGTCTCGATTTGGATGTGACCGCCACCCGTGGGATGGACTCGCGAAGTTCACCCGCTATTGCGAAAGGTTACGCTGAACTCCCTCGGCGTTTTGGGAGAGATTGAAGAATCTTTCCGCAATTCAATGAAGATCAGTGGATCGCTTGCAGAACCAGTCCGTGAAGCTTCCCGCGTTTTCGGAAGGAATTGGCGAATGGCTTCCGCGAAATGAACGTGAAAGTGAAAGTCTTTCGGCGGCCCCTTTTCGGGAGAATAACGTGAAAGCTTCCAAAATTGCGGAAAGCTTTCACAAATGGCTTCGACAGTTTTAGAAGGCTTTCACGAATGCTTCCGCAAAAGGCTCTCGCAAACTTGAAAAATTTTCTAAGTCTTGGCCGGGCTTCGAGAGTGCTTCAGAAAGCTTTCGTCATTAGCCTCCGCTGTTTTGGAAGGAATTGGTGAATGGCGCCCGTCGTTTTTGAAGGATAACCTGAAAGCTCCCACAGCTCCAGAAAGATAAAGTAAAGGTGCCCGCAACTCAAACAAAATTTCTAAGTCTCTGAGGGGTTTCGGAACGATAACATGAAGATCTTCACAAATGGCTTCCGCAATTGTGGGAAGGAAACTTGAATGGTTCCGCAAAAGTAGAAGAAATATTTAAGAGTTTTCAAAAGGAGCCCTTCGACGGCTTTTCGGGAGAATAGGGCGAACGCCTCCGAAGTTTCGAAAGGATAGGTTGAACGTTTCGGCAGTTTCAAAAGGAAAAGTCTAAAGGATTCCTCAAATTTTCAAAGAAAACTTCTAAGTTCTTTTTTAAAATTTCGGGGAGATTTGGCAAATGGCGCCCACCGTTTCGGGACGAAAACCCAAATGCTTCCGCAACTTTCCCATAATAATTTTGAAGACTTTTTTCGAGAGGCTTATGTGATTGGCTTCCGCACCTGCGGGAGGATAGCCCGAAAGACTCTGCAATTTCGGGAGACTTTCCCAAATGATTTCCGTAACCGCAAGAAAAGTCTAAGTCTTTTCGGGATGTTTATGCTAAAGGTTCCCACCGTTTTGGGCGGAAAAGTTGAGTACTTCCGCGACTACGGGGACTTTATAAAATCGTTCCGCGATTTCCAGGAAGACTTCATGAATTTTTCTCTTAGAGGAAGGAAGACTTGGAGTGGTTCATGGCAATATTTTCTGTTGAAAAACAAAGTTAAAAGCTGGGGATGGCCACTTAAGGCAGCCTTTCTAAAAAATTTAAAGGAGGGGCCCCAAATATGTACAAACATTTTGGGGGGATGTTGCTGCAACAACAAAAACATAAAAAGAGTAACATACCGATGTCTCCGAATGAGGCACCTAGAGGGAGTGGCATGTTGCGGTCGCCTCGGTAGTCTATCCCCTCATATGGGTAGTCATCGATGGCGATGACCTATCGAGCCCACTAGTGGAAGAAATCATCTGAATATGGTGATGCGTGTTGGCCACCACCCTGTCACGTCAGTACTTCATCCCATCGGGTCTGGGATGGATCACAGAGACTGTATAGATGGACTTCGACCCTCGGATTGAGCCCCAGGACTATCTCTCGAAGAAACTGTAGAGTATACTGCCATATCCAAAGTTCTTTTCCAGTCTAGGTTTGCACTCTGTTAATTGGCTCTTCATGGTAACCAGTAATGTTGTGCACCAATCATACATTGTAGGTGTCATGCACTCTGCTGCGTAGAACACTATTGGCATTGAAGCCTGATGTAAAGCCACTGAACCTATTATTCTCATGAGGGTGAGCTATTATCTTCATGCTCAAGCTCACAATGGCCTCAATAGGTATCTGACTCCCCACCTTTTGGGTACCAGGAAGACAGTACCAGTCTATATAGTCAGTAATGGTGATCCCACCACCTACATTGTGGGACCAGAGACTAGCAACATCCCCTTGGTGGGACAACCCTGTGATAAAATATATTTCATCCACCTCTAGTGAGAGTGGTTGACCATCCATGTCAAATTTCTGCGCATCTGCATCCCAGTAATCAATCAGTCTGCGGAGCAATTGATTTTGGGCCCTTAAACCCCCAATGCTCCAAAATTTGTAGAGACCACACACTTGTAGCACTTGTTGGGTGGGTAAATCTTAGCGGACTTGCTCATCGAAAACATCATGTTCCCTCTCTCTCCACTCTAGGACCATCCTGGAGGAAAAAAAAAGTTTTTTTAGCTTTTACACATTAGAAAATCACAATCACGGCCTTGTACACGATCACAAATTTTGATAGTCGCATCCATATGTGGTCAATGCATGTGTTGACCGCACCCAGGATACCCTACTCGCGACCCATACAGCTATAGCCCGCGTGCAGTGCCAAGATGATGTAGGGCTTGGCTAATAAAAAAGTTGGACCATTAAAACTTGAAATAAAATCTATGAAATGGAAAAGGAGGATGAGATGACTAACCTGCTCTAGACAGCTCGTGGAATGAATGCCCATAGCTTCCAAAATCAACAACTGAAATCTGAGGTGAAAACTAACCAAAAACTACTATTTGGGTAAAATGTGAAAATGGAATAGTAATTTTAACTTTTTATTACTATTTATATTTTTAAAAACCCACTTTCCTGTAGTTTTTACCTTTTTAAGCTGTTTTGGAGTAATATGTCATCCTGGAGTACCATTTTGAACATATTTTTCCAATGAGAGTTGATTTTTTTACCGTTTCGCGCCTACGACAGGTATATTTTACACCCATCATATACGTTAGATGTCATTTTCGCCTACATTATGCATTTGATTTTTGACCATTTGTCATTAAACCTAGGTGCGACCCTGCTTTTTAACCGACACAGAGCCTTCACATTGTTATAGAAGTGTTGTTAGTTGGCGGTAGGGCTTGTCCGACCATGGGTGCCCTAGTTAGAGCCCTTTTATTCCTTTTGGCGCACATGTCATTGTCTCTCCTTAGGATCGGGAGTCCTTTGTGGTTACGCCATGACTTTGTGATAAAGACTCGTACTCTACTTTATCTTATGCTAGCCATCTCCCATAAGGACTCCCCCATTGTATATCGAGTTGTGATTGAATTGCAACATCCTACTTGCCGCTTGAGCCTGGTGTCAACTCCTGCTTATTGAATTATCACCCATGTGCCTGAACACTTTCCTTGTCGAACCAAGCAAAGCTTTTATTTTCTTTTCGCAATTTCATGACATGTTTACTATGAGGGAACACCCCACCCCCCCCGAGTGTTGACATCCTGCACATTCTTCCTTGCATTGACCATAGGTATGTTCCACTACTTGGGACTAGTTTGCTCGCTTTTTGACACTCCTCACCTATTGTACTATAAGAAATTTTATTCTTTTTCAAGCTTTCCTAATATGAAAAAGACCAAAAAAATCAAATATTCCAAAAAGCCGGACGGGAAAATATTTACTTCTTCTTGCTGGTAGCTATTGTGTCGCCTTTGAACAGAGCATTCATTCCACTCCATCCATTATGAGTCGGGACTATAGTAGGACCTTAGGAGCTGTACTTATTTCTCAGATATTACTCGATCGGCTAGTTAAGCTTCCAGTCATTATGGAGCCCTTTGTTGATGCCTCCTACTTCGCACAGTGTTATTATCATCTAGTACTTGAGTCTATGCTGCCTGAGTCTATCCATCTGCTCATGATCTTGTTCAAAGGAAGTCCTAAAACCAAATTCAACCTCTCCTCATATCTCTTGACAATTGCATGTCGATCATCCTTATTGTTTCAGTCCATTATGTTCATCCGAGTTCTTCCAAATCTTTCAGCGTAGCTGTTACCTCGTGTTGGTTGATGGGGGATGCCTTAATTCCCTCCTTCTAGTGAGTTTCGTTCCATCGAGTTCAACTCATTCATTTCGGAATTGAGACTTAGAGTCTGTTGAGTACCTTAAGGCTTGCAGTCATTAGTGGTAGGTTCTCTCGCAATCAACGGTTTTGGGAATACATCAATGTCCCCTGATCGATGGATTCATCTTAGTGTTCGACCTCAACACATCTATTCACACTTTGGTGATTATACTCTGTGCCTTGATGCCCATTTTCATTATTGGTGGGTTATCTTGCCTCTGTTAACGGTATACATCATTGAACCATAATCAGACGATGCCACATCAGGTTCGACTTCAACACCTTTATTCACTTGATGGGACTCGCACCATAGATGATTTGTGTAGAAGACCACAAACATTAGTAGCATTCAGGATGCTATTCACGATCGTGATTGTACTTATGAGATATCATTTCTCATACATCAACAGTTTCTACCTCCAGTTCGCACCAGTTGTTTCCTTTTCAGTAGGAGACCGTATCTTACTGCAGATGGGTCATGGCTATGACTACCTATGACATGTATTCACTATGCACTGCCTATCATGGCCATTGTATCATATTGTTGTATTGTACCGACATGTATTCAAAGCTATTATTGTATTATGATGAGTGGGATACTCCTTCCATTTGTGTCTCCATCACTCCACTTCTGAGATTTATAATGTATTTCGACCATCATAGTACCTTCTCTGGCCTCACACATTAGGGGGAATCTGTTATAGCATATTTTTCACCTTGTGAGCATCAACATTTATTGGCCTTCAGTATCCATTGTATTGACTCAGATCCATTATTTTCCATCCAAGAACCAAGTTTCCCTATTTTTGTTCCTGTACGCTTAATGTTCCACTGTAGCCAACGTACATGCAGGCTATTCTACTATAGCCAGCGTACACCTAGAAAAATGGTAAAAAACAATAGAAATTTACTTTTAACTCCAAAAAGTGGTCATAGGGTGACCTTTGGCCCTCCATGTACTCCCGAAACGACTCGATTCGACCTTTCACATACCTTTTGGGAGGTTACATATTGAGCTCTTATGGTATATGGAAGGAGAAGAAAGAGAGAGCATCGTAACTCTATTGGATTTTTGTCGTGACTTGAGTCTACATCCATTGATCCTTTTTGTTATGAACTTATTATGTTCACCTCCCAAACTCCTTTTATAGTTTGAGTTTTTCATTGCATGAGGGATTTAAGTGGTGGAGGCATAAGGGGAGAGACCTAGTTCTTGGTTCAGATTGGTTGCCGACAAGAGGTTGTATCATGTAGTTCATGTTATTATTAATGGAAATACTCATTTTCTCATCCAATTGATCTTGTAAATGTTGTTTAAATTACATGGGGTTACATTTTCTTATTATATCATGGACCATGCTATTGGTCATGCTAATGTCTTTCATAGATTATATGCACTTGCGTGTATTTGTTGTTGAGACTAAGCTATAGGGTCAAGTGTAGATATGGGAAGCTCAACGGGGATCTACTTCGAACATTCGGTTGAAGGTTGGTCTTATTATACATATATTAGCATTTTCATTTATATAGCATCGCATTGCGAATTGAGTTTATTTCTTGTAGTCATCTGTCTATTATGGTTTGCCCCGAGCCATAGGAAGTTTTTCTCCATAATAGAAATGGTGTCTCCGTTGGGGATGAACCTCCATTTTGGGAATTTCTAGGCATTTTTCCTTATTTTGAGTTTCTGTGTGTCCAGCTTCTGTGTCATTGATTGGCCATTGGGATTTTCATTTGAAAACATAAACCAGTTCATGTACTAAACCCAAAGACACCGTAGATACAATGCACTAACATGTCCCAAGCACACTACAAAACCAAACATTATTTTAAAAAAATCATTATGTTAAGTAGTGGGGTCCATTAAACTTTCCACACCGACGACATGGTGCACCAATGTGTATCCAACGCACCACTACCACATACCATGTTTTGATCTCATCAAGGGCGTCTACGGTGGGATCCAAGAACAATTACGCATTGTTAACAATGTGATGACATGTCCACAATGCACTAGTTCTGTGGTTGCAAAAATTTAAAAAATTATGAAGAAAATAAAAGGTGCAATTTGATAAACTTACCACACCATTTGTTCGATGTGTTGTTATGTAACATGCGCACCGTAAACGATCCAAAATTGAAAAAATTACAAACATATTCTACAATGTGCACACTAAACCCAATGTACTATAGAAACGATGCACTAACATTTTCCATGCACACCACAAAGACAAACATAATTTAAAAAAAAATATTACGTTAAGTAGTGAAGTCTATTTACATTTCTGCACCGATGTCACAGTGCGATAATGTGTAAATGACACACTATTATTACAATTTTTTTTAGGAATGCACCAAGGGAAGCTACAGTGGACTCTAAGAACCCATACACACCATTCACGGTGCGATGACATGTCTACAACACACTTCTTAGGGGGTGGAAAACTTTAAAATTTAAAAGAAAACAAAAATGCTTAACGATACGCTACATTAAATTCCCTGCATTGATTTCTTGTCGTTCTAACTTGTAGCAAGCACATAATTAAAGCATAAAAAATGAACAAAACTTACAAAGGACTTCAACAATGTAGTTTATGAACATTTCCACACTGTTGTCAGTGTCCTGATGTTTAATGGATGCATCATCATATCATACACCATTTAAAAATTATAAAACACTCAATGATGCACATTGTTAATTAGTGCACGTTTGTTCCAAGAGCATCGTTAGCGGTGCAGTTTTGGTATAAAAGCATCATTCTCGGTGCGATACTATAATTAGGGATGCACCGCTAGTCAGAATCATGTTCTCTATTTAAAACTAGATAAGAATTTATTAACTTTCAAATTTTAATAATATTTTATTAACTTCTTAAATAAAATACATTAATTAGTCAATCTCCAACCCTAAACATAATTCTCCATCCAACAAACATTTATTTCTGCATCATCAAACTGAATATTAATACTAGAAGATCACCAACTCTTCCACTTGACATACCGTGATGATGAGGAGTCCTGTTGTGGATTTGAAATGTCGATGGTAAACATGCCAATTGTGGAATCTTCAATTATACAATCCAAAAACATGGTTTTTTTCAAAAAAAATATTATTTGATGTTATTAAATAGCATTGTAATTGAATGAAATGTTTAATGTTTTTATATGTCTATTTATGAAATTGATTCAAGTTATATGTGAAATATAGATGTGGCAAGAGGTTGATTAGAAGCATCATGGACGGGTTGACCAGTTCGACTTCATGTGTGAGTGGGAGGTTATGGAGAGGGAGAGGGATTTGTACCATTTCCCCATTATTGTTAATACCAGAGACCTCTTGATGGTGGTCAACATCCTGAATTTCTATTAGGAGTCTACATCCCTAAAGGAGAACACGTCATTGTTGGCATAGTTGATCTGATGGTGGGATCATCACTGGAAAACATTTCATTTTGTTCGCAATCAGTGATTCTATCCCAGTAAGGAGGACATTTATTTAATCATGGGGCTATCCAAGAGAGGGGAGAATTTTCCCTTGTTCCCTGATGTCCCAGCTGGTGCTACAGTAGAGAATTCGCTAGCTTAATATTACATATATGTCATCATTGATCCAACTAATTTTTAGGTGTACGGTGGGAAGCTTAAGATTCTTGATTTTGGTCAAGAAGAGGTTAGGTTCCTCTCTCTTTTTCTTACGAAAATGGTGCACTCCATTGGTGGTGAGAAGCACATTAGTTTCCCTCTATTTTTATTATGTTCATTCTTTGTTTCAAAAACCTAGATGTATTATCCATGAGATGTAGAACGATTGGGGGCGGGGTAAGGTTAAGACGCCCCCTAAGCAGAAAGGTTGTCGGTTCTAATCCCGTGGATACCAAAAAATCCAGCCATGTTAAGGGTTGGTGGAGTCCAGGCCGGGTGCGATCCCTGGGTGATTTTGATGGCTTAGATGCCCCTGGTTCGTGGTAACTTAGCCAGAGGAAAACTTGCTAGTCAAGGAGGTTCCACCACTTTGCAAACAAAAAAAAAAGACCTAGATGCATTAGGTGGTCTGCCATTTTTTTGAATAAATTTTGTTTTTCTTTGGGTCAATGTCATGTACAGATTGATGGGAGGGTCAACTTCCTTTTTTTTAAGATTTTTTTTGTCTACATTTTGAGATTTTTCGAGCCACTAGGGACTCATTTGAGTTCCTGCCTCCTAGGATGATGACGAAAGTGTGTATGCACATGTGGGGGAATATGATTCCCAAGAGGGGGAAACCTGAGTTCCCAGATAGTATCACATCATAGGTGCTCGATATGCTAGTTAGTGAGGACAACAATGTGTTATAAATTATGTGATATCCATATGCAGGGTTGTACTAGAGACCATGCCATGACATCTTGTTCACCCAGGATGAGCCACCAGATGAGAGTGGTAATATTAGAGTTATGTTTAAATTAATCTAGTTGCATTTATTCTCTTTATACTTAATGTAAATGAAATATATTATAAATTGTTATTAAATTGTTTAAGGATATCGTATAATTATTGTTGTGTACTATATGTTTTGCAAACGTTGGCACATTTGATGGGGAGGGGATTTCCCTTCCTATTCAGGATGATCAAGAGATGTAGGGTCTTGAGGTGCCACAGGTATCCTGACCTATCCATCAACATAGGCCTAATGACATGTATCGACAATATGTGGTGTACAAGTTATTGGAATTGTTGGCACAATAGGGGGTTCATCCTAGAGGGTTGCATGACATTGTGTGACAACTTGACCTTGCAAAGATATGGAGGATGGTTTATCATGATATGAGGAACTCGATGCAAGATGTTTTTGGTACATCCATTCATTTGACCATTCTTCATATGATGACTGAAGAGATCCTCTTCCTCCACCTCCTCCTTTTCCATCTCCTCCTCCATCATCTCCTTGTATTTGTCAAGATGTGTTAAATGTACAACATCATGAGACATTATCCAAACTAATCTTGTGCAACCAATAATGATCCTCCCATATAGAGGTGAGCACTTTGATTTCCTTTTGTGTAAAGGTTATTCCTCCCATATAGAGGTAATTGATTAAAGTAGTGATGTTGTAGAGTCATGTTGTACAAGGCTCTGAACTTTTGTGTTAAATCATGATTATCATGTGAACCTTCCGTAGAAAGGTATCCATGAGATGGACCTCCCATAGAGAAGTGGAAATTTCGTATAAAGGTCATACTTTACTTGTTAAAAGCATTTAATGTTGTGTGATGTATTATTAACCATGATCACCAATCGCTATTAAGTCTTCTTTAGATCAGATTGATCACCTCTAAAGTGAATTAATTTAGCATATGATTGTTTGGTCCGGAATAATATAGTATGATCACAACATCTGATAATTATTCTTAGTATAATGTAATGTGATGGATAGTTAAAGTTAGCACATAATGACCATGCAGTAAGAGATAAAGAAATAAAATATAAAAAATAGAGATCAAGAGAATTTGAAATTTCCCCTGCAGACAGTTCAGCTAATTAAAGAGAACTCGAATGGTTAAAGATTTAGTTAAGTATCAATGCTTCAATTAAAGCATCAATTAAATATATTCCTCAATTAACTAAGGAACTCACAGTGGTCACTTCAAGTAAATCAATCAGCATGATTTCATTTAACTAAGTGTTATTGCACGACGACACTTATTTTAAACTAAAAGATGACACCTGAGTTGTGGCACTTGCATGTCGACACTTAAGTTATCCAACTAACTAAGTGGGAAATATTTCAATTAAGAGGCAAGTTCATCCTAGGTTACAACTTAGTGAGATAAAGCACTGCATGAGAAGTGGGGCACAACTTTGCATGCAAGATTAATACATCCAATTTGAGGGTGAGTTCATCCTGAAGTTAGAAGATAAAAATAGAAGAGAAGAATGGATAAATATGTTATATGGGATTGATGAATCCAATGTGAAGTGAATTCTCTTCTCCATTGAAGGTGAGGCACTTCTCTTTGTGTAGGGTATTGTTTGTGCTTGTTATTATTATGTTGGACACACATCCAATTGATCTCTCTTCTCTATTGATTTTGTATCTTCATCAAGAGTGTTTGGCGATCTCTTATCTTTCGAAATCAATATGCTATGTTGTAAAAGAAAGCATTCTCTTGTATCCATTATATTATAATAAGAATTGTTGGGGTTTTTTTTCTCATAATTTTGAGGATTTTCCCTAGGGTATATCTTGTGTTATGGGTGTATGAATTTCATGGATTGAATTGTCTCATTGCTTCATGTCGCTGCATCTAAAATAATTAAAGATAAAGGCTCAACCAAATTTCAAGATGGTATTATAGCTCAGGGCGTGAAGGAGCTCAATTTTTCATGCTAGCTAGAACCTATGTAGATCCTGAGAAGTTGACCACAATATTTGAAGACTATGACATAAGTCTCTGTACGACTGGAATATCATCTTGAGGGCACCTCAAACTTCAATTCTTGGAACTTGATAGGATTCTCAACATCCTAGAGGAACATGAATTGGATGGATATGTATCCACTGTGGTGGAGTAGCCTAAATCTACTGCATGGCGCATCAACTTCAAGAAGAATCAATCTAAGGATAAACGAATCATCTATGATTCGGTAAAAGATAACTTGATTCCTGTGACACACCGCTGAAGACTGTGAAAGAATGTTACGATACATTGACTAATCTACATGATAAGAAGGCCCCGATTCAAAATAGGGAATTGAAGAATAATATTTGAAACTTAAATATGGAGACAGATGAGAAAATGGAATTCTTCTTCTCCAATATCTATCAGGTAAGAGATCAACTTGCTAGTATTGGGGTAGTGATGGTTGAAGATGATATTCTCCAAACTGATATTGATGGTCTCCCATCCTCATAGGAGACATTATTGGCTATTGTACATGTGGTGTGTAGATGTTGGTGTTGGATGGAATGGTTGCAGGTTGAGCGTGTACGCAGAGAGAGGAGGGCAGAGCATGGAGGGAGTTGCATGGGGAGAGGAAGAGTCGTGAAGAAGGAAACAACATGGGGGTGGCGGGGGAGTTGGAGACTGCGAGATGCGATGGGAGAGTAGGTGGGCGCGTGGAGCGTGATGGAGTGGAGCGGTGAAGCTAGAGGGGTGGGTGAGCTGTGTGAGGGATGTGCAGATGGAGCGTGAGGGAGATGGTGTGAGGAGCACCGAGGAGAGGAACGCAGGTGGAGCGTGAGGGAGATGAGCGAAGCGTGAAGAGAAATGGAGACGGGGGATGAGTAGAAAAGGAAATGGAGAGATGGAGAGTGAGAGGAATGAAGATGCCCAAGATGAATGCCAAGAGCTTGAGTGGGAGCAAGAGCCTAAAGCTTTGATACTACTTGTAAGATTAAAACTTTACATGTTGGAATCTTATTTGTAAATATATATTTTTGATAACTGAATGATGAATTACAGAGATAGTGAGCCACGTTTAAATATGGTCGATAGGGAAACATACATGTCTATTATTAATAAATAGACATGTCGTATAATAACTAATTAACCTATTAATGACTAAATAGTAAACTAACATTAATTAACAATTGTAATAACCATTTAGGTTTATTACAATCTATGAATGATGGAAAGTATTTTAAGGGTTTTCCATATAGTTCTAGCAACATATCCAAGATCTCTTGGTCTCGGATCATCCTATAGATGTCACCCCATCGGATTTCAGGAGGAACACCAATGTTGCACCTGGTATCTTGGTATGTGGTCTCAGTTCTAAGTGGTGCAGACTGTGTTTCCATCATCTTAGCCTTCTTCCTACCACCTTTTGGCATTTTGACTTATCCCTGATAGCAACCCAATACACGTCATCATCACAATGTGCAACATACTGTGAGATTTTAACAAAGAGCATCACTATTTTAACATGTCAATGAGATAAATACAATGTGAAGCTACATGTAAGGAAGCAAAATACACCGTTCCAACAGGAAAAACAGCTATAAAATTTTAATTTTTAAAGGGACGGGGGTTGGAATGCTCCCAAAAGGATAGGTGTGTTGCGGAAGCAACCCGCTCTCGGTCTAGCTCCAGGGGAGAAGGTGCCCTTCATTTTGGTTCAAAAGGTAAATGGCCAGTTAGCTCGGGTTGATATGAATTTAAAACGAGGCCAGAGATGGCTCTCCGCGCTGATGAACAGGCAAGGGGCTTGGCCGGCCGCTAGGGTTTACTTATCGTATTTTGATGTGAAACTCTATGGTAGGCTTAGATTTCGAACAAATGTGACGGGCCTGGAATACGGCTGACGAACAAAAGGTTCGGGCGGTTATAGGGTTGGATTTCGACTGATAGAGACGAGACCTTCACAGGGTTGGGTGACTTTTAAAAGCCAAAAAATAACGATGTACGCGGCCAGGGTAGGAGTTTGGAAAGATTCCACCCATCAGAATTGACCGTCAAATGTTTTCACAATTTCTTTGCTTTTTATATGACGGGAAATATGAAATTTAGATCGTATTTGACGGGCAAAATAGCCCATGACGGGCATTTTGCCTGTCAAAATCCAACAAATGCCTATCGTCTTTGAAAAAGAACAAACCAAAGGTAATTTGACGAGTGGAAGAAACAAATTTAATGGTTAAAACATCCTACCTGGCACCGTGAAGATGGCTGAATGAGGTGGGTGAGGACATGGACGAGCGAGTTGAGATGGAGCGGTTGCGCGGCGTTCCACGACGTTTGCTAATCGAACGAATAACAATGTAATCGGCTCGAACCCCCACCGTTTATTTAAATAGATCTGGCATGTGCGGGGTTTTAATACGCTGGGTGGTGCATTAAAAATGTAGCTTTAATATGGGTATGTCAGGGTCATATCAAGCAGTCTCGATTTGCATGTGACCGCCACCCGTGGGATGGACTCGCGAAGTTCACCCGCCACTGCGAAAGGTTACGCTGAACTCCCTCGGCGTTTCGGGAGAGATTGACGAATCTTTCCGCAATTCAACGAAGATCAGTGGATCGCTTGCGGAACCAGTCCGCGAAGCTTCTCGCTATTTCGGAAGGAATTGCCGAATGGATTCCACGAAATGAACGTGAAAGTGAAAGTCTTTCAGCGGCCCCTTTTCGGGAGAATAACGTGAAAGCTTCCAAAATTGCGGAAAGCTTTCGCAAATGGCTTCCACAGTTTCAGAAGGCTTTCGCGAATGCTTCCGCAAAAGGCTCTCGCAAACTTGAAAAATTTTCTAAGTCTTGGCCGGGCTTCGAGAGTGCTTCAGAAAGCTTTCGTCATTAGCCTCCGCTGTTTCGGAAGGAATTGGTGAATGGCGCCCGTCGTTTTTGAAGGATAACCTGAAAGCTCCCACAGCTCCAGAAAGATAAAGTAAAGGTGCCCGCAACTCAAACAAAATTTCTAAGTCTCTGAGGGGTTTCGGAACGATAACATGAAGATCTTCGCAAACGGCTTCCGCAATTGTGGGAAGGAAACTTGAATGGTTTCGCAAAAGTAGAAGAAATATTTAAGAGTTTTCAAAAGGAGCCCTTCGACGGCTTTTCAGGAGAATAGGGCGAATGCCTCCGAACTTTTTAAAGGATAGGTTGAACGTTTCTGCAGTTTCGGAAGGAAAAGTCTAAAGGATTCCTCAAATTTTCAAAGAAAACTTCTAAGTTCGTTTTTAAAATTTCGGGGAGATTTGGCAAATGGCGCCCACCGTTTCGGGACGAAAACCCAAATGCTTCCGCAACTTTCCCATAATAATTTCGAAGACTTTTTTCGAGAGGCTTATGTTATTAGCTTCCGCACCTGCGGGAGGATAGCCCGAAAGACTCTGCAATTTTGGGAGACTTTCCCAAATGATTTCCGCAACCGCAAGAAAAGTCTAAGTCTTTTCGGAATGTTTATGCTAAAGGTTCCCGCCGTTTCGGGCAGAAAAGTTGAGTACTTCCGCAACTGCGGGGGCTTTATAAAATCATTCCGCGATTTCCAGGAAGACTTCATGAATTTTTCTCTTAGAGGAAGGAAGACTTGGAGTGGTTCATGGCAATATTTTCTGTTGAAAACCAAAGTTAAAAGCTGGGGATGGCCACTTAAGGTAGCCTTTCTAAAAAATTTAAAGGAGGGGCCCCAAATATGTACAAAAATTTTGGGGGGATGTTGCTGCAACAACAAAAACATAAAAAGAGTAACATACCGATGTCTCCGAATGAGGCACCTGGAGGGAGTGGCATGTTGCGGTCGCCCCGGTAGTCTATCCCCTCATATGGGTAGTCATCGATGGCGATGACCTATCGAGCCCACTAGTGGAAGAAATCATCTGAATATGGTGATGCGTGTTGGCCACCACCCTGTCACGTCAGTACTTCATCCCATCGGGTCTGGGATGGATCACAGAGACTGTACAGATGGACTTCGACCCTCGGACTGAGCCCCAGGACTATCTCTCAAAGAAACTGTATAGTATACTGCCATTTCCAAAGTTCTTTTCCAGTCCAGGTTTGCACTCTGTTAATTGGCTCTTCATGGTAACCAATAATGTTGTGCACCAATCATACACTGTAGGTGTCATGGACTCTGCTGCGTAGAACACTATTTGCATTGAAGCCTGGTGTAAATCCACTGAACCTATTATTCTCATGAGGGTGAGCTATTATCTTCATGCTCAAGCTCACAATGGCCTCAATAGGTATCTGGCTCCCCACCTTTTGGGTACCAGGAAGACAGTGCTGGTCTATATAGTCAGTAATGGTGATCCCACCACCTACATTGTGGGACCGGAGACTAGCAACATCCCCTTGGTGGGACAACCCTGTGATAATATATATGTCATCCACCTCTAGTGAGGGTGGTTGACCATCCAGGTCAAATTTCTGCGCATCTGCATCCCAGTAATCAATAAGTCTGCGGAGCAATTGGTTTTGGGCCCTTAAACCCCCAATGCTCCAAAATTTGTAGAGACCACACACTTGTAGCACTTGTTGCATGGGTAAATCTTAGCGGACTTGCTCATCAAAAACATCATGTTCCATCTCTCTCCACCCTAGGACCATCCTGGAGGAAAAAAAAAGTTTTTTTTAGCTTTTACACATTAGAAAATCACAATCACGGCCTTGTACACGGTCACAAATTTTGATAGTCGCATCCATACGTGGTCAATGCATATGTTGACCGCACCCAGGATACCCTACTCGCGACCCATACAGCTATAGCCCGCGTGCAGTGCCAAGATGATGTAGGGCTTGGCTAATAAAAAAGTTGGACCATTAAAACTTGAAATAAAATCTATGAAATGGAAAAGGAGGATGAGATGACTAACCTGCTCCAGACAGCTCGTGGAATGAACGCCCGTAGCTTCCAAAATCAACAACTGAAATCTGAGGTGAAAACTAACCAAAAACTACTATTTGGGTAAAATGTGAAAATGGAATAGTAATTGTAACTTTTTATTACTATTTATATTTTTAAAAACCCACTTTCCTGTAGTTTTTACCTTTTTAAGCTGTTTTGGACTAATATGTCATCCTGGAGTACCATTTTGAACATATTTTTCCAATGAGAGTTGATTTTTTTACCGTTTCGCGCCTACAACATGTATATTTTACACCCATCATATACGTTAGATGTCATTTTCGCCTACGTTATGCATTTGATTTTTGACCATTTGTCATTAAACCTAGGTGTGACCCTGCTTTTTAACCGACATAGAGCCTTCACATTGTTATAGAAGTGTCGTTAGTTGGCGGTAGGGCTTGTCCGACCATGGGTGCCCTAGTTAGAGCCCTTTTATACCTTTTGGCGCACATGTCATTGTCTCTCCTTAGGATCGGGAGTCCTTTGTGGTTATGCCATGACTTTGTGATAAAGACTCATACTCTACTTTATCTTATGCTGGCCATCTCCCATAAGGACTCCCCCATTGTATATCGAGTTGTGATTGAATTGCAACATCCTACTTGTCGCTTGAGCCTGGTGTCAACTCCCGCTTATTGAATTATCACCCATGTGCTTGAACACTTTCCTTGTCGAACCAAGCAAAGCTTTTATTTTCTTTTCGCAATTTCATGACATGTTTACTATGAGGGAACACCCCCCCCCCCCCCGAGTGTTGACATCCTGCACATTCTTCCTTGCATTGATCATAGGTATGTTCCACTACTTGGGACTAGTTTGCTCGCTTTTTGACACTCCTCACCTATTGTACTATAAGAAATTTTATTCTTTATCAAGCTTTCCTAATATGAAAAAGACCAAAAAAATCAAATATTCCAAAAAGCCGGACGGGAAAATATTTACTTCTTCTTGCTGGTAGCTATTGTGTCGCCTTTGAACAGAGCATTCATTCCACTCCATCCATTATGAGTCGGGACTATAGTAGGACTTTAGGAGCTGTACTTGTTTCTCAGATATTACTCGACCGGCTAGTTAAGCTTCCAGTCATTATGGAGCCCTTTGTTGATGCCTCCTACTTCGCACAGTGTTATTATCATCTAGTACTTGAGTCTATGCTTCCTGAGTCTATCCATCTGCTCATGCTCTTGTTCAAAGGAAGTCCTAAAACCAAATTCAGCCACTCGTCATATCTCTTGACAATTGCATGTCGATCATCTTTATTGTTTCAGTCCATTATGTTCATCAAAGTTCTTCCAAATCTTTCAGCGTAGCTGTTACCTCGTGTTGGTTGATGGGGGATGCCTTAATTCCCTCCTTCTAGTGAGTTTCGTTCCATCAAGTTAAACTCATTCATTTTGGAATTGAGACTTAGAATCTGTTGAGTACCTTAAGGCTTGCAGTCATTAGTGGTAGGTTCTCTCGCAATCAACGGTTTTGGGAATACATCAGTGTCCCCTGATCGATGGATTCATCTTAGTGTTCGACCTCAACACATCTATTCACACTTTGGTGATTATACTCTGTGCCTTGATGCCCATTTTCATTATTGGTGGGTTATCTTGCATCTGTTAACGGTATACATCATTGAACCATAATTAGACGATGCCACATCAGGTTCGACTTCAACACCTTTATTCACTTGATGGGACTCGCACCATAGATGATTTGTGTAGAAGACCACAAACATTAGTAGCATTCAAGATGCTATTCACGATCGTGATTGTACTTATGAGATATCATTTCTCATACATCAACAGTTTCTACCTCCAGTTCGCACCAGTTGTTTCCTTTTCAGTAGGAGACCGTATCTTACTGTAGATGGGTCATGGCTATGACTACCTATGACATGTATTCACTATGCACTGCCTATCATGGCCATTGTATCATATTGTTGTATTGTACCGAAATGTATTCAAAGCTATTATTGTATTATGATGAGTGGGATACTCCTTCCATTTGTGTCTCCATCACTCCACTTCTGAGATTTATAATGTATTTCGACCATCATACTACCTTCTCTGACCTCACACATTAGGGGGAATCTGTTATAGCATATTTTTCCACCTTGTGAGCATCAACATTTATTGGCCTTCAGTATCCATTGTATTGACTCAGATCCATTATTTTCCATCCAAGAACCAAGTTTCCCTATTTTTGTTCCTGTACGCTTAATGTTCCACTGTAGCCAACGTACATGCAGGCTATTCTACTATAGCCAGCGTACACCTAGAAAAATGGTAAAAAACAATAGAAATTTACTTTTAACTCCAAAAAGTGGTCATAGGGTGACCTTTGGCCCTCCATGTACTCCCGAAACGACTCGATTCGACCTTTCACCTACCTTTTGGGAGGTTACATATTGAGCTCTTATGGTATATGGAAGGAGAAGAAAGAGAGAGCATCGTAACTCTATTGGATTTTTGTCGTGACTTGAGTCTACATCCATTGATCCTTTTTGTTATGAACTTATTATGTTCACCTCCCAAACTCCTTTCATAGTTTGAGTTTTTCATTGCATGGGGGATTTAAGTGGTGGAGGCATAAGGGGAGAGACCTAGTTCTTGGTTCAGATTGGTTGCCGACAAGAGGTTGTATCATGTAGTTCATGTTATTATTAATGGAAATACTCATTTTCTCATCCAATTGATCTTGTAAATGTTGTTTAAATTACATGGGGTTACATTTTCTTATTATATCATGGACCATGCTATTGGTCATGCTAATGTCTTTCATAGATTATATGCACTTGCGTGTATTTGTTGTTGAGACTAAGCTATAGGGTCAAGTGTAGATATGGGAAGCTCAACGGGGATCTACTTCGAACATTCGGTTGAAGGTTGGTCTTATTATACATATATTAGCATTTTCATTTATATAGCATCGCATTGCGAATTGAGTTTATTTCTTGTAGTCATCTATCTATTATGGTTTGCCCCGAGCCATAGGAAGTTTTTCTCCATAATAGAAATGGTGTCTCCGTTGGGGATGAACCTCCATTTTGGGAATTTTTAGGCATTTTTCCTTATTTTGAGTTTCTGTGTGTCCAGCTTCTGTGTCATTGATTGGCCATTGGGATTTTCATTTGAAAACATAAACCAGTTCATGTACTAAACCCAAAGACACCGTAGATACAATGCACTAACATGTCCCAAGCACACTACAAAACCAAACATTATTTTAAAAAAATCATTATGTTAAGTAGTGGGGTCCATTAAACTTTCCACACCGACGACATGGTGCACCAATGTGTATCCAACGCACCACTACCACATACCAAGTTTCGATCTCATCAAGGGCGTCTACGGTGGGATCCAAGAACAATTACGCATTGTTAACAATGCGATGACATGTCCACAATGCACTAGTTCTGTGGGTGCAAAAATTTAAAAAATTATGAAGAAAATAAAAGGTGCAATTTGATAAAATTACCACACCATTTGTTCGATGTGTTGTTATGTAACATGCGCACCGTAAACGATCCAAAATTGAAAAAATTACAAACATATTCTACAATGTGCACACTAAACCCAATGTACTATAGAAACGATGCACTAACATTTTCCATGCACACCACAAAGACAAACATAGTTTAAAAAAAAATATTACGTTAAGTAGTGCAGTCTATTTACATTTCTGCACCGATGTCACAGTGCGATAATGTGTAAATGACACACTATTATTACAATTTTTTTTAGGACTGCACCAAGGGAAGCTACAGTGGACTCTAAGAACCCATACACACCATTCACGGTGCGATGACATGTCTACAACACACTTCTTAGGGGGTGGAAAACTTTAAAATTCAAAGGAAAACAAAAATGCTTAACGATACACTACATTAAACTCCCTGCATTGATTTCTTGTCGTTCTAACTTGTAGCAAGCACATAATTAAAGCATAAAAAATGAACAAAACTTACAAAGGACTTCAACAATGCAGTTTATGAACATTTCCACACTGTTGTCAGTGTCCTGATGTTTAATGGATGCATCATCATATCATACACCATTTAAAAATTATAAAACACTCAATGATGCACATTGGTAATTAGTGCACATTTGTTCCAAGAGCATCGTTAGCGGTGCAGTTTTGGTATAAAAGCATCATTCTCGGTGCGATACTATAATTAGGGATGCACCGCTAGTCAGAATCATGTTCTCTATTTAAAACTAGATAAGAATTTATTAACTTTCAAATTTTAATAATATTTTATTAACTTCTTAAATAAAATACATTAATTAGTCAATCTCCAACCCTAAACATAATTCTCCATCCAACAAACATTTATTTCTGCATCATCAAACTGAATATTAATACTAGAAGATCACCAACTCTTCCACTTGACATACCGTGATGATGAGGAGTCCTGTTGTGGATTTGAAATGTCGATGGTAAACATTCCAATTGTGGAATATTCAATTATACAATCCAAAAACATGGTTTTTTTCAAAAAAAATATTATTTGATGTTATTAAATAGCATTGTAATTGAATGAAATGTTTAATGTTTTTATATGTCTATTTATGAAATTGATTCAAGTTATATGTGAAATATAGATGTGGCAAGAGGTTGATCAGAAGCATCATGGACGGGTTGACCAGTTCGACTTCATGTGTGAGTGGGAGGTTATGGAGAGGGAGAGGGATTTGTACCATTTCCCCATTATTGTTAATACCAGAGACCTCTTGATGGTTGTCAACATCCTGAATTTCTATTAGGAGTCTACATCCCTAAAGGGGAACACGTCATTGTTGGCATAGTTGATCTGATGGTGGGATCATCACTGGAAAACATTTCATTTTGTTCGCAATCAGTGACTCTATCCCAGTAAGGAGGACATTTATTTAATCATGGGGCTATCCAAGAGAGGGGAGAATTTTTCGTAGTTCCCTGATGTCCCAGCTGGTGCTACAGTAGAGAATTCGCTAGCTTAATATTACATATATGTCATCATTGATCCAACTAATTTTTAGGTGTACGGTGAGAAGCTTAAGATTCTTGATTTTGGTCAAGAAGAGGCTAGGTTCCTCTCTCTTTTTCTTACGAAAATGGTGCACTCCATTGTTGGTGAGAAGCACATTAGTTTCCCTCTATTTTTATTATGTTCATTCTTTGTTTCAAAAACCTAGATGTATTATCCATGAGATGTAGAACGATTGGCGGCGGGGTAAGGTTAAGATGCCCCCTAAGCAGAAAGGTTGTCAGTTCTAATCCCGTGGATACCAAAAAATCCAGCCATGTTAAGGGTTGGTGGAGTCCAGGCCGGGTGCGATCCCTGGGTGATTTTGATGGCTTAGATGCCCCTGGTTCGTGGTAACTTAGCCAGAGGAAAACTTGCTAGTCAAGGAGGTTCCACCACTTTGCGAACAAAAAAAAAAGACCTAGATGCATTAGGTGGTCTGCCATTTTTTTGAAGAAATTTTGTTTTTCTTTGGGTCAATGTCATGTATAGATTGATGGGAGGGTCAACTTCCTTTTTTTTAAGATTTTTTTTGTCTACATTTTGAGATTTTTCGAGCCACTAGGGACTCATTTGAGTTCCTCCCTCCTAGGATGATGATGAAAGTGTGTATGCACATGTGGGGGAATATGATTCCCAAGAGGGGGAAACCTGAGTTCCCAGCTAGTATCACATCATAGGTGCTCGATATGCTAGTTAGTGAGGAAAACAATGTGTTATAAATTATGTGATATCCATATGCAGGGTTGTACTAGAGACCATGCCATGACATCTTGTTCACCCAGGATGAGCCACCAGATGAGAGTGGTAATATTAGAGTTATGTTTAAATTAATCTAGTTGCATTTATTCTCTTTATACTTAATGTAAATGAAATATATTATAAATTGTTATTAAATTGTTTAATGATATCATATAATTATTGTTGTGTACTATATGTTTTGCAAACGCTGGCACATTTGATGGGGAGGGGATTTCCCCTCCTATTCAGGATGATCAAGAGATGTAGGGTCTTGAGGTGCCACAGGTATCCTGACCTATCCATCAACATAGGCCTAATGACATGTATCGACAAGATGTGGTGTACAAGTTATTGGAATTGTTGGCACAATAGGGGGTTCATCCTAGAGGGCTGCATGACATTGTGTGACAACTTGACCTTGAAAAGATATGGAGGATGGTTTATCATGATATGAGGAACTCGATGCAAGATGTTTTTGGTACATCCATTCATTTGACCATTCTTCATATGATGAGTGAAGAGATCCTCTTCCTCCACCTCCTCCTTTTCCATCTCCTCCTCCATCATCTCCTTGTATTTGTCAAGATGTGTTAAATGTACAACATCATGAGACATTATCCAAACTAATCTTGTGCAACCAATAATGATCCTCCCATATAGAGGTCAGCACTTTGAATTCCTTTTGTGTAAAGGTTATTACTCCCATATAGAGGTAATTGATTAAAGTAGTGATGTTGTAGAGTCATGTTGTACAATGCTCTGAACTTTTGTGTTAAATCATGATTATCATGTGAACCTTCCGTAGAAAGGTATCCATGAGATGGACCTCCCATATAGAAGTGGAAATTTCGTATAAAGGTCATACTTTACTTGTTAAAAGCATTTAATGTTGTGTGATGTATTATTAACCATGATCACCAATCTCTATTAAGTCTCCTTTAGATCAGATTGATCACCTCTAAAGTGAATTAATTTAGCATATCATCGTTTGGTCCGGAATAATATAGTATGATCACAACATCTGATAATTATTCGTAGTATAATGTAATGTGATGGATAGTTAAAGTTAGCACATAATGACCATGCAGTAAGAGATAAAGAAATAAAATATAAAAAATAGAGATCAAGAGAATTTGAAATTTCCCCTGCAGACAGTTCAGCTAATTAAAGAGAACTCGAATGGTTAAAGCTTTAGTTAAGTATCAATGCTTCAATTAAAGCATCAATTAAAGATATGCCTCAATTAACTAAAGAACTCACAGTGGTCACTTCAAGTAAATCAATCAGCATGATTTCATTTAACTAAGTGTTATTGCATGACGACACTTATTTTAAACTAAAAGATGACACCTGAGTTGTGGCACTTGCATGTCGACACTTAAGTTATCCAACTAACTAAGTGGGAAATATTTCAATTAAGAGGCAAGTTCATCCTAGGTTACAACTTAGTGAGATAAAGCACTGCATGAGAAGTGGGGCACAACTTTGCATGCAAGATTAATACATCCAATTTGAGGGTGAGTTCATCCTGAAGTTAGAAGATAAAAATAGAAGAGAAGAATGGATAAATATGTTATATGGGATTGATGAATCCAATGTGAAGTGAATTCTCTTCTCCATTGAAGGTGAGGCACTTCTCTTTGTGTAGGGTATTGTTTGTGCTTGTTATTATTATGTTGGACACACATCCAATTGATCTCTCTTCTCTATTGATTTTGTATCTTCATCAAGAGTGTTTGGTGATCTCTTATCTTTCGAAATCAATATGCTATGTTGTAAAAGAAAGCATTCTCTTGTATCCATTATATTATAATAAGAATTGTTGAAGTTTTTGTTCTCATAATTTTGAGGATTTTCCCTAGGGTATATCTTGTGTTATGGGTGTATGAATTTCATGGATTGAATTGTCTCATTGCTTCATGTCGCTGCATCTAAAATAATTAAAGATAAAGGCTCAACCAAATTTCAAGATGGTATCATAGCTCAGGGCGTGAAGGAGCTCAATTTTTCATGCTAGCTAGAACCTATGTAGATCCTGAGAAGTTGACCACAATATTTGAAGACTATGACATAAGTCTCTGTACGACTGGAAGATCATCTTGAGGGCACCTCAAACTTCAATTCTTGGAACTTGATAGGTTTCTCAACATCCTAGAGGAACATGAATTGGATGGATATGTATCCATTGTGGTGGAGGAGCCTAAATCTACTGCATGGCGCATCAACTTCAAGAAGAATCAAGCTAAGGATAAACGAATCATCTATGATTCGGTAAAAGATAACTTGATTCCTGTGACACATCGCTGAAGACCGTGAAAGAATGTTATGATACATTGACTAATCTACATGATAAGAAGGCCCCGATTCAAAATAGGGAATTGAAGAATAATCTTTGAAACTTAAATATGGAGACAGATGAGAAAATGGAATTCTTCTTCTCCAATATCTATCAGGTAAGAGATCAACTTGCTAGTATTGGGGTAGTGATGTTTGAAGATGATATTCTCCAAACTGATATTGATGGTCTCCCATCCT
Organism: Larix kaempferi; assembly: GCA_027924585.1. Classification (NCBI taxonomy): domain Eukaryota; kingdom Viridiplantae; phylum Streptophyta; class Pinopsida; order Pinales; family Pinaceae; genus Larix; species Larix kaempferi. The sequence goes on along the minus strand of BSBM01000348.1, from coordinate 17,656,853 downwards.
CATGGGAGACATTATTGGCTATTGTACACGTGGTGTGTGGATGTTGGTGTTGGATGGAATGGTTGCAGGTTGAGCGTGTACGCAGAGAGAGGAGGGAAGAGCATGGAGGGAGTTGCATGGGGAGAGGAAGAGTCGTGAAGAAGGAAACAACGTGGGGGTGGCGGGGGAGTTGGAGACCGCGAGATGCGATGGGAGAGTAGGTGGGCGCGTGGAGCGTGAGGGAGTGGAGAGGTGAAGCTAGAGGGGTGGGTGAGCTGTGTGAGGCATGTGCAGATGGAGCGTGAGGGAGATGGTGTGAGGAGCGCCGAGGAGAGGAACGCAGGTGGAGCATGAGGGAGATGAGAAAAGCATGAAGAGAAATGGAGACGGGGGATGAGTAGAAAAGGAAATGGAGAGATGGAGAGTGAGAGGAATGAAGATGCCCATGATGAATGCCGAGAGCTTGAGCGGGAGCAAGAGCCTAAAGCTTTGATACTACTTGTAAGGTTAAAACTTTACATGTTGGAATCTTATTTATAAATATATATTTTTGATAATTGAATGATGAATTACAGAGATAGTGAGCCATGTTTAAATATGGTCGATAGGGAAACATACATGTCTATTATTAATAAATAGACATGTCGTATAATAACTAATTAACCTATTAATGACTAAATAGTAAACTAACATTAATTAACAATTGTAATAACCATTTAGGTTTATTACAATCTATGAATGATGGAAAGTATTTTAAGGTTTTTCCATATAGTTCTAGCAACATATCCAAGATCTCTTGGTCTCGGATCATCCTATAGCTGTCACCCCATCGGATTTCAGGAGGAACACCGATGGTGCACCTGGTATCTTGGTATGTGGTCTCAGTTCTAAGTGGTGCAGACTGTGTTTCCATCATCTTAGCCATCTTCCTACCACCTTTTGGTATTTTGACTTATCCCTGATAGCAACCCAATACACGTCATCATCACAATGTGCAACATACTGTGAGATTTTAACAAAGAGCATCACTATTTTAACATGTCAATGAGATAAATACAATGTGAAGCTGCATGTTAGGAAGCAAAATACACCATTCCAACAGGAAACACAGCTATAAAATTTTAATTTTTAAAGGGACTGGGGTTGGAATGCTCCCGAAAGGATAGGTGTGTTGCGGAAGCAACCCGCTCTCGGTCTAGCTCTAGGGGAGAAGGTGCCCTTCATTTTGGTTCAAAAGGTAAATGGCCAGTTAGCTCGGGTTGATATGAATTTAAAACGAGGCCGGAGATGGCTCTCCACACTGATGAACAGGCAAGGGGCTTGGCCGGCCGCCAGGGTTTACTTATCGTATTTTGACGTGAAGCTCTATGGTAGGCTTGGATTTCGAACAAAGGTGACGGGCCTGGAATACGGCTGACGAACAAAAGGTTCTGGCGGTTATAGGGTTAGATTTCGGCTGATAGAGACGAGACCTTAATAGGGTTGGGTGACTTTTAAAAGCCAAAAAATAACGATGTACGCGGCGAGGGTAGGAGTTTGGAAAGATTCCACCCATCAGAATTGACCCTCAAATGTTTTCACAATTTCTTTGTTTTTTATATGACGGGAAATATGAAATTTAGATCATATCTGACGGGCAAAATAGCCCATGACGGGCATTTTGCCTGTCAAAATCCAACCAATGCCTATCGTCCTTGAAAAAGAACAAACCAAATGTAATTTGACGCGTGGAAGAAACAAATTTAATGGTTAAAACATCCTACCTAGCACCATGAAGATGGCTGAATGAGGTGGGCGAGGACATGGATGAGCGAGTTGAGCTGGAGCGGTTGCGCGGCGTTCCACGACGTTTGCTAATCGAACGAATAACAATGGAATTGGCTCGAACCCCCACCGTTTATTTAAAAAGATCTGGCACGTGCGGGGTTTTAATACGGTGGGTGGCGCATTAAAAATGTGGCTTTAATATGGGTACATCGGGGTCATATCAAGCAGTCTCGATTTGCATGTGACTGCCACCCGTGGGATGGACTCGCGAAGTTCACCCGCCATTGCGAAAGGTTACGCTGAACTCCCTCGGCGTTTCGGGAGAGATTGACGAATCTTTCCGCAATTCAACGAAGATTCCCGCTGTTTCGGAAGGAATTGGCGAATGGCTTCTGCGAAATGAATGTGAAAGTGAAAGTCTTTCGGCGGCCCCTTTTCGGGAGAATAACGTGAAAGCTTCCAAAATTGCGGAAAGCTTTCGCAAATGGCTTCCACAGTTTCAAAAGGCTTTCGCGAATGCTTCCGCAAAAGGCTCTCGCAAACTTGAAAAATTTTCTAAGTCTTGGCCGGGCTTCGAGAGTGCTTCAAAAAGCTTTCGTCATTAGCCTCCACTGTTTCAGAAGGAATTGGTGAATGGCGCCCGTCATTTTTGAAGGATAACCTGAAAGCTCCCACAGCTCCAGAAAGATAAAGTAAAGGTGCCCGCAACTCAAACAAAATTTCTAAGTCTCTGAGGGGTTTCGGAACGATAACATGAAGATCTTTGCAAATGGCTTCCGCAATTGTGGGAAGGAAACTTGAATGGTTCCGCAAAAGTAGAAGAAATATTTAAGAGTTTTCAAAAGGAGCCCTTCGACAGCTTTTCGGGAGAATACGGCGAACGCTTCCGAAGTTTTGAAAGGATAGGTTGAACGTTTCCGCAGTTTCGGAAGGAAAAGTCTAAAGGATTCCAGAAATTTTCAAAGAAAACTTCTAAGTTCTTTTTTAAAATTTCGGGGAGATTTGGCAAATGGCGCCCACCGTTTCGGGACGAAAACCCAAATGCTTCCGCAACTTTCCCATAATAATTTCGAAGACTTTTTTCGAGAGGCTTATGTGATTGGCTTCTGCACCTGCGGGAGGATAGCCCGAAAGACTCCGCAATTTTGGGAGACTTTCCAAAATGATTTCCGCAACCGCAAGAAAAGTCTAAGTCTTTTCGGGATGTTTATGCTAAAGGTTCCCGCCGTTTCGGGCGAAAAAGTTGAGTACTTCCGCAACTGCGGGGGCTTTATAAAATCGTTCCGCGATTTCCAGGAAGACTTCATGAATTTTTCTCTTAGAGGAAGGAAGACTTGGAGTGGTTCACGGCAATATTTTCTGTTGAAAAACAAAGTTAAAAGCTAGGGATGGCCACTTAAGGCAGCCTTTCTAAAAAATTTAAAGGAGGGGCCCCAAATATGTACAAAAATTTTGGGGGGATGTTGCTGCAACAACAAAAACATAAAAAGAGTAACATATCGATGTCTCCGAATGAGGCACCTGGAGGGAGTGGCATGTTGCGGTCGCCCCGATAGTCTATCCCCTCATATGGGTAGTTATCGATGGCGATGACCTGAATATGGTGATGCGTGTTGGCCACCACCCTGTCACGTCAGTACTTCATCCCATCGGGTCTGGGTTGGATCACAGAGACTGTACAGATGGACTTCCACCCTCGGACTGAGCCCCAGGACTATCTCTCGAAGAAACTGTAGAGTATACTGCCATATCCAAAGTTCTTTTCCAGCCCAGGTTTGCACTCTATTAATTGGCTCTTCATGGTAACCAGTAATGTTGTGCACCAATCATACACTGTAGGTGTCATGCACTCTGCTGCGTAGAACACTATTGGCATTGAAGCCTGATGTAAAGCCACTGAACCTATTATTCTCATGAGGGTGAGCTATTATCTTCATGCTCAAGCTCACAATGGCCTCAATAGGTATCTGACTCCCCACCTTTTGGGTACCAGGAAGACAGTACCGGTCTATATAGTCAGTAATGGTGATCCCACCACCTACATTGTGGGACCGGAGACTAGCAACATCCCCTTGGTGGGACAACCCTGTGATAAAATATACGTCATCCACCTCTAGTGAGAGTGGTTGACCATCCAGGTTAAATTTCTGCGCATCTGCATCCCAGTAATCAATCAGTCTATGGAGCAATTGGTTTTGGGCCCTTAAACCCCCAATGCTCCAAAATTTGTAGAGACCACACACTTGTAGCACTTGTTGCATGGGTAAATCTTAGCGGACTTGCTCATCAAAAACATCATGTTCCCTCTCTCTCCACTCTAGGACCATCTTGGAGGAAAAAAAAAGTTTTTTTTAGCTTTTACACATTAGAAAATCACAATCACGGCCTTGTACACGGTCACAAATTTTGATAGTCGCATCCATACGTGGTCAACACATGTGTTGACCGCACCCAGGGTACCCTACTCGCAACCCATACAACTATATCCCGCATGCAGTGCCAAGATGATGTAGGGCTTAGCTAATAAAAAAGTTGGACCATTAAAACTTGAAATAAAATATATGAAATGGAAAAGGAGGATGAGATGACTAACCTGCTCCAGACAGCTCGTGGAATGAATGCCCGTAGCTTCCAAAATCAACAACTGAAATCTGAGGTGAAAACTAACCAAAAACTACTATTTGGGTAAAATGTGAAAATGGAATAGTAATTGTAACTTTTTATTACTATTTATATTTTTAAAAACCCACTTTCCTGTAGTTTTTACCTTTTTAAGCTGTTTTGGACTAATATGTCGTCCCGGAGTACCATTTTGAACATATTTTTCCAATGAGAGTTGATTTTTTTACCATTTCGAGCCTACGACAGGTATATTTTACACCCATCATATACGTTAGATGTTTTGTTCGCCTACATTATGCATTTGATTTTTGACCATTTGTCATTAAACCTAGGTGCGACCCTGCTTTTTAACCGACACAGAGCCTTCACATTGTTATAGAAGTGTCGTTAGTTGGCGGTAGGGCTTGTCCGACCATGGGTGCCCTAGTTAGAGCCCTTTTATACCTTTTGGTGCACATGTCATTGTCTCTCCTTAGGATCGGGAGTCCTTTGTGGTTATGCCATGATTTTGTGATAAAGACTCATACTCTACTTTATCTTATGCTGGCCATCTCCCATAAGGACTCCCCCATTGTATATCGAGTTGTGATTGAATTGCAACATCCTACTTGTCGCTTGAGCCTGGTGTCAACTCCCGCTTATTGAATTATCACCCATGTGCCTGAACACTTTCCTTGTCGAACCAAGCAAAGCTTTTATTTTCTTTTCACAATTTCATGACATGTTTACTATGAGGGAACACCCCCGCCCCCCCCCCCCGAGTGTTGACATCCTGCACATTCTTCCTTGCATTTATCATAGGTATGTTCCACTACTTGGGACTAGTTTGCTCGCTTTTTGACACTCCTCACCTATTGTACTATAAGAAATTTTATTCTTTTTCAAGCTTTCCTAATATGAAAAAGACCAAAAAAATCAAATATTCCAAAAAGCCGGACGGGAAAATATTAACTTCTTCTTGCTGGTAGCTATTGTGTCGCCTTTGAACAGAGCATTCATTCCACTCCATCCATTATGAGTCAGGACTATAGTAGGACCTTAGGAGCTGTACTTGTTTCTCAGATATTACTCGACCGGCTAGTTAAGCTTCCAGTCATTATGGAGCCCTTTGTTGATGCCTCCTACTTCGCATAGTGTTATTATGATCTAGTACTTGAGTCTATGCTGCCTGAGTCTATCCATCTGCTCATGCTCTTGTTCAAAGGAAGTCCTAAAAGCAAATTCAACCACTCCTCATATCTCTTGACGATTGCATGTCGATCATCCTTATTGTTTCAGTCCATTATGTTCATCCGAGTTCTTCCAAATCTTTCAGCATAGCTGTTACCTCGTGTTGGTTGATGGGGGGTGCCTTAATTCCCTCCTTCTAGTGAGTTTCGTTCCATCGAGTTCAACTCATTCATTTCGGAATTGAGACTTAGAGTCTGTTGAGTACCTTAAGGCTTGCAGTCATTAGTGGTAGGTTCTCTCGCAATCAATGGTTTTGGGAATACATCAATGTCCCCTCATCGATGGATTCATCTTAGTGTTCGACCTCAACACATCTATTCACACTTTGGTGATTATACTCTGTGCCTTGATGCCCATTTTCATTATTGGTGGGTTATCTTGCATCTGTTAACGGTATACATCATTGAACCATAATCAGACGATGCCACATCAGGTTCGACTTCAACACCTTTATTCACTTGATGGGACTCGCACCATAGATGATTTGTGTAGAAGACCACAAACATTAGTAGCATTCAGGATGCTATTCACGATCGTGATTGTACTTATGAGATATAATTTCTCATACATCAACAGTTTCTACCTCCAGTTCGCACCAGTTGTTTCCTTTTCAGTAGGAGACCGTATCTTACTATAGATGGGTCATGGCTATGACTACCTATGACATGTATTCACTATGCACTGCCTATCATGGCCATTGTATCATATTGTTGTATTGTACCGACATGTATTCAAAGCTATTATTGTATTATGAAGAGTGGGCTACTCCTTCCATTTGTGTCTCCATCACTCCACTTCTGAGATTTATAATGTATTTCGACCATCATAGTACCTTCTCTGACCTCACACATTAGGGGGAATCTGTTATAGCATATTTTTCCACCTTGTGAGCATCAACATTTATTGGCCTTCAGTATCCATTGTATTGACTCAGATCCATTATTTTCCATCCAAGAACCAAGTTTCCCTATTTTTGTTCCTGTACGCTTAATGTTCCACTGTAGCCAACGTACATGCAGGCTATTCTACTATAGCCAGCGTACACCTAGAAAAATGGTAAAAAACAATAGAAATTTACTTTTAACTCCAAAAAGAGGTCATAGGGTGACCTTTGGCCCTCCATGTACTCCCGAAACGACTCGATTCGACCTTTCACCTACCTTTTGGGAGGTTACATATTGAGCTCTTATGGTATATGGAAGGAGAAGAAAGAGAGAGCATCGTAACTCTATTGGATTTTTGTCGTGACTTGAGTCTACATCCATTGATCCTTTTTGTTATGAACTTATTATGTTCACCTCCCAAACTCCTTTCATAGTTTGAGTTTTTCATTGCATGGGGGATTTAAGTGGTGGAGGCATAAGGGGAGAGACCTAGTTCTTGGTTCAGATTGGTTGCCGACAAGAGGTTGTATCATGTAGTTCATGTTATTATTAATGGAAATACTCATTTTCTCATCCAATTGATCTTGTAAATGTTGTTTAAATTACATGGGGTTACATTTTCTTATTATATCATGGACCATGCTATTCGTCATGCTAATGTCTTTCATAGATTATATGCACTTGTGTGTATTTGTTGTTGAGACTAAGCTACAGGGTCAAGTGTAGATATGGGAAGCTCAACGGGGATCTACTTCGAACATTCGGTTGAAGGTTGGTCTTATTATACATATATTAGCATTTTCATTTATATAGCATCGCATTGCGAATTGAGTTTATTTCTTGTAGTCATCTGTCTATTATGGTTTTCCCCGAGCCATAGGAAGTTTTTCTCCATAATAGAAATGGTGTCTCCGTTGGGGATGAACCTCCATTTTGGGAATTTTTAGGCATTTTTCCTTATTTTGAGTTTTTGTGTGTCCAGCTTCTGTGTCATTGATTGGCCATTGGGATTTTCATTTGAAAACATAAACCAGTTCATGTACTAAACCCAAATACACCGTAGATACAATGCACTAACATGTCCCAAGCACACTACAAAATCAAACATTATTTTAAAAAAATCATTATGTTAAGTAGTGGGGTCCATTAAAATTTCCACACCGACGACATGGTGCACCAATGTGTATCCAACGCACCACTACCACATACCAAGTTTCGATCTCATCAAGGGCGTCTACAGTGGGATCCAAGAACAATTACGCATTGTTAACAATGCGATGACATGTCCACAATGCACTAGTTCTGTGGGTGCAAAAATTTAAAAAATTATGAAGAAAATAAAAGGTGCAATTTGATAAACTTACCACACCATTTGTTCAATGTGTTGTTATGTAACATGCGCACCGTAAACGATCCAAAATTGAAAAAATTACAAACATATTCTACAATGTGCACACTAAACCCAATGTACTATAGAAACGATGCACTAACATTTTCCATGCACACCACAAAGACAAACATAATTTTAAAAAAAATATTACGTTAAGTAGTGCAGTCTATTTACATTTCTGCACCGATGTCACAGTGCGATAATGTGTAAATGACACACTATTATTACAATTTTTTTTAGGAATGCACCAAGGGAAGCTACAGTGGACTCTAAGAACCCATACACACCATTCACGGTGCGATGACATGTCTACAACACACTTCTTAGGGGGTGGAAAACTTTAAAATTCAAAAGAAAACAAAAATGCTTAACGATACGCTACATTAAACTCCCTGCATTGATTTCTTGTCGTTCTAACTTGTAGCAAGCACATAATTAAAGCATAAAAAATGAACAAAACTTACAAAGGACTTCAACAATGCAGTTTATGAACATTTCCACACTGTTGTCAGTGTCCTGATGTTTAATGGATGCATCATCATATCATACACCATTTAAAAATTATAAAACACTCAATGATGCACATTGTTAATTAGTGCACGTTTGTTCCAAGAGCATCGTTAGTGGTGCAGTTTTGGTATAAAAGCATCATTCTCGGTGCGATACTATAATTAGGGATGCACCGCTAGTCAGAATCATGTTCTCTATTTAAAACTAGATAAGAATTTATTAACTTTCAAATTTTAATAATATTTTATTAACTTCTTAAATAAAATACATTAATTAGTCAATCTCCAACCCTAAACATAATTCTCCATCCAACAAACATTTATTTCTGCATCATCAAACTGAATATTAATACTAGAAGATCACCAACTCTTCCACTTGACATACCGTGATGATGAGGAGTCCTGTTGTGGATTTGAAATGTCGATGGTAAACATGCCAATTGTGGAATCTTCAATTATACAATCCAAAAACATGGTTTTTTTCAAAAAAAATATTATTTGATGTTATTAAATAGCATTGTAATTGAATGAAATGTTTAATGTTTTTATATGTCTATTTATGAAATTGATTCAAGTTATATGTGAAATATAGATGTGGCAAGAGGTTGATCAGAAGCATCATGGACGGGTTGACCAGTTCGACTTCATGTGTAAGTGGGAGGTTATGGAGAGGGAGAGGGATTTGTACCATTTCCCCATTATTGTTCATACCAGAGACCTCTTGATGGTTGTCAACATCCTGAATTTCTATTAGGAGTCTACATCCCTAAAGGGGAACACGTCATTGTTGGCATAGTTGATCTGATGGTGGGATCATCACTAGAAAACATTTCATTTTGTTCGCAATCAGTGATTCTATCCCAGTAAGGAGGACATTTATTTAATCATGGGGCTATCCAAGAGAGGGGAGAATTTTCCCTAGTTCCCTGATGTCCCAGCTGGTGCTACAGTAGAGAATTCGCTAGCTTAATATTACATATATGTCATCATTGATCCAACTAATTTTTAGGTGTACGGTGGGAAGCTTAAGATTCTTGATTTTGGTCAAGAAGAGGTTAGGTTCCTCTCTCTTTTTCTTACGAAAATGGTGCACTCCATTGGTGGTGAGAAGCACATTAGTTTCCCTCTATTTTTATTATGTTCATTCTTTGTTTCAAAAACCTAGATGTATTATCCATGAGATGTAGAACGATTGGTGGCGGGGTAAGGTTAAGACGCCCCCTAAGAAGAAAGGTTGTCGGTTCTAATCCCGTGGATACCAAAAAATCCAGCCATGTTAAGGGTTGGTGGAGTCCAGGCCGGGTGTGATCCCTGGGTGATTTTGATGGCTTAGATGCCCCTGGTTCGTGGTAACTTAGCCAGAGGAAAACTTGCTAGTCAAGGAGGTTCCACCACTTTGCAAACAAAAAAAAAAGACCTAGATGCATTAGGTGGTCTGCCATTTTTTTGAAGAAATTTTGTTTTTCTTTGGGTCAATGTCATGTACAGATTGATGGGAGGGTCAACTTCCTTTTTTTTAAGATTTTTTTTGTCTACATTTTGAGATTTTTCAAGCCACCAGGGACTCATTTGAGTTCCTCCCTCCTAGGATGATGACGAAAGTGTGTATGCACATGTGGGGGAATATGATTCCCAAGAGGGGGAAACCTGAGTTCCCAGCTAGTATCACATCATAGGTGCTCGATATGCTAGTTAGTGAGGACAACAATGTGTTATAAATTATGTGATATCCATATGCAGGGTTGTACTAGAGACCATGCCATGACATCTTGTTCACCCAGGATGAGCCACCAGATGAGAGTGGTAATATTAGAGTTATGTTTAAATTAATCTAGTTGCATTTATTCTCTTTATACTTAATGTAAATGAAATATATTATAAATTGTTATTAAATTGTTTAATGATATCGTATAATTATTGTTGTGTACTATATGTTTTGCAAACGCTGGCACATTTGATGGGGAGGGGATTTCCCCTCCTATTCAGGATGATCAAGAGATGTAGGGTCTTGAGGTGCCACAGGTATCCTGGCCTATCCATCAACATAGGCCTAATGACATGTATCGACAAGATGTGGTGTACAAGTTATTGGAATTGTTGGCACAATAGGGGGTTCATCCTAGAGGGTTGCATGACATTGTGTGACAACTTGACCTTGCAAAGATATGGAGGATGGTTTATCATGATATGAGGAACTCGATGCAAGATGTTTTTGGTACATCCATTCATTTGACCATTCTTCATATGATGAGTGAAGAGATCCTCTTCCTCCACCTCCTCCTTTTCCATCTCCTCCTCCATCATCTCCTTGTATTTGTCAAGATGTGTTAAATGTACAACATCATGAGACATTATCCAAACTAATCTTGTGCAACCAATAATGATCCTCCCATATAGAGGTGAGCACTTTGATTTCCTTTTGTGTAAAGGTTATTCCTCCCATATAGAGGTAATTGATTAAAGTAGTGATGTTGTAGAGTCATGTTGTACAAGGCTCTGAACTTTTGTGTTAAATCATGATTATCATGTGAACCTTCCGTAGAAAGGTATCCATGAGATGGACCTCCCATATAGAAGTGGAAATTTTGTATAAAGGTCATACTTTACTTGTTAAAAGCATTTAATGTTGTGTGATGTATTATTAACCATGATCACCAATCGCTATTAAGTCTCCTTTAGATCAGATTGATCACCTCTAAAGTGAATTAATTTAGCATATCATCGTTTGGTCCGGAATAATATAGTATGATCACAACATCTGATAATTATTCTTAGTATAATGTAATGTGATGGATAGTTAAAGTTAGCACATAATGACCATGCAGTAAGAGATAAAGAAATAAAATGTAAAAAATAGAGATCAAGAGAATTTGAAATTTCCCCTGCAGACAGTTCAGCTAATTAAAGAGAACTCAAATGGTTAAAGCTTTAGTTAAGTATCAATGCTTCAATTAAAGCATCAATTAAAGATATGCCTCAATTAACTAAAGAACTCACAGTGGTCACTTCAAGTAAATCAATCAGCATGATTTCATTTAACTAAGTGTTATTGCATGACGACACTTATTTTAAACTAAAAGATGACACCTGAGTTGTGGCACTTGCATGTCGACACTTAAGTTATCCAACTAACTAAGTGGGAAATATTTCAATTAAGAGGCAAGTTCATCCTAGGTTACAACTTAGTGAGATAAAGAACTGCATGAGAAGTGGGGCACAACTTTGCATGCAAGATTAATACATCCAATTTGAGGGTAAGTTCATCCTGAAGTTAGAAGATAAAAATAGAAGAGAAGAATGGATAAATATGTTATATGGGATTGATGAATCCAATGTGAAGTGAATTATCTTCTCCATTGAAGGTGAGGCACTTCTCTTTGTGTAGGGTATTGTTTGTGCTTGTTATTATTATGTTGGACACACATCCAATTGATCTCTCTTCTCTATTGATTTTGTATCTTCATCAAGAGTGTTTGGTGATCTCTTATCTTTCGAAATCAATATGCTATGTTGTAAAAGAAAGCATTCTCTTGTATCCATTATATTATAATAAGAATTGTTGGGGTTTTTGTTCTCATAATTTTGAGGATTTTCCCTAGGGTATATCTTGTGTTATGGGTGTATGAATTTCATGGATTGAATTGTCTCATTGCTTCATGTCGTTGCATCTAAAATAATTAAAGATAAAGGCTCAACCAAATTTCAAGATGGTATCATAGCTCAGGGCGTGAAGGAGCTCAATTTTTTATGCTAGCTAGAACCTATGTAGATCCTGAGAAGTTGACCAGAATATTTGAAGACTATGACATAAGTCTCTGTACGACTGGAAGATCATCTTGAGGGCACCTCAAACTTCAATTCTTGGAACTTGATAGGATTCTAAACATCCTAGAGGAACATGAATTGGATGGATATGTATCCACTGTGGTGGAGGAGCCTAAATCTACTGCATGGCGCATCAACTTCAAGAAGAATCAAGCTAAGGATAAACGAATCATCTATGATTCGGTAAAAGATAACTTGATTCTTGTGACACACCGCTGAAGACCGTGAAAGAATGTTATGATACATTGACTAATCTACATGATAAGAAGGCCCCGATTCAAAATAGGGAATTGAAGAATAATCTTTGAAACTTAAATATGGAGACAGATGAGAAAATGGAATTCTTCTTCTCCAATATCTATCAGGTAAGAGATCAACTTGCTAGTATTGGGGTAGTGATGGTTGAAGATGATATTCTCCAAACTGATATTGATGGTCTCCCATCCTCATGGGAGACATTATTGGCTGTGGTAGATGGCTGAGAGGTGCAAATTAACTTCAAAGATTTGTGGCATGAATGCATCCAAGATGAGGAGTGAATCCATAGCAAGTCATTTTGCATTAAAGAAGAAAATCTTTCCGTCATGGCAAGAATGAAGAAAGGAAAGAAACCCTTCTTCCAAAATAATTTCTCTCATTCAAAGAATGAGTTAAACAAAGGATTTGACAGGTCAAAAGATACATGCTTCAATTGGAACAAGAAAGGACATTTCTAAAAATATTGCAGAGCAAAGTGGAAAGGAAATTTTTATGTTTCTACCACCGTAGAAGATGAAATCACTCAAAAGAATGCATCTGAAGAAAAGGAGACAAGAAGGGAGTATTATCTTGTCTCATCCCTTTTGGGATCTGTCATCACAAATGCATACAGATGGTTGATTGATAGTGGTGCATCCAAAGATATTACTAGTTACAAGAGTTCCATCACTGATCTAAAAGATACAAAATTCATAACATTCTACCCAACACTAAGATGTATCCTATTTAAGAAAAAACGTGAATATTCCAGGAATATTTCTTATTTTCGGCATAACTTTTTGCTCATAACTCAAAATTGGGTGAACTTTAGACCGTTGGAAATATATTGAAATTCTATACAACTTTAAAGTTTTTAGTTTTCTTTGATTCCTTGCTGTTTGTCCAGTGTAAGAATTTTAGTAAAAATACATCTTTCAAAAGATGCTTTTAGAAAAACATCTTTTGAAATATGCTTTTTTTACTAAAACTCCTACACCGGACAAACAGTAAGGAATCGAAGAAAACTCAAAACATCAAAATTGTAGATAATTTCAATATATTTCCAATAGTCCAAAGTCCTCCCAATTCTAAGTTACGAGCAAAACGTTATGCCCAAAATACGAAATATTCACGCTTTTTCTTATTTAGGATACATTTTGGGTTGGGTAATATATTATGTTCACATGCATGGTAGAGTTGGGGGACAATGTTAGGAACCTATGTCAACCCTTCTCTTTACTATGTTAGTATATTGTTATTGGACGCATATGCTTTGTAATTCGTCCCGTAGTATTTGTTGTTCCATAGTTTATATTAGCCCATAGTATTGGACGCATATGCTTTGTAAGTCATCCCGTAGTATTATATGTCCCATGGTTTTGACTCATAGTATTGGGCATAGACTTAGTATATAAGTGTGTGTTGAGGTCATTGAAGGCACCATGAAGTTAATTGTATTGAGCTTGCTCAAAGGAGGTTGCCCTCTCGAAGTGGCCCGTGATCAATATAAAAGTGATTCTGAGTTCTGTCATTTCTGCTATTTCACATATTCTTATTAATTAATTGTTGTAGGTAATTCACATCTGGTATCAGAGCACTTTCTTGGGCTCGTTGGGTGGAATTTTTGCCAATTTTTTTTTCGCATCTGTTGCAGCTTCGGATTTGGGAATAATACCTATCCGCTTAACTATGAGAAGAACTTGGGCATAAGCCCTAAAACTCATTGTGAGGAGTACCACATGAACCCCAAAGTAGCTAGCCCATTGAGAGGACCTGCCAGCGAAAAGGGCAACGACCCCTACCTGATTGACTAGTTCCCACCCGTGAGGTAAACCAAGAGCTGTCATTTGTGGCAAAGCGGTTATTAGTTTTACCTGAGCCATGGAGTGAGGGGTACTGCCCCAATATGCAAGCCGTCAGACAGCATAAGTGGCCGAGTGAAACACCTGAACTGTTAGGAAGCCGTACATACCTGGGGTCCATATCTATTTTTAGTTGAACTGTTGTCGATCACTTCCGCTCCAGATCCAACCGTTTCAGATCTATTCTGAAAGTCATTCCAGATCCAGTCGCTGTTTCAGATCCATCCATTTTGATCCCTTCCGCACCATTGCAGATCGATCTGTTGCGAATCCCTTCCGCGCCGCTATTGATGATCCATTTCTAAAAAAAAAAGAGTATAAAATTCAGTTTTTTCTCCATATCTCCCTTGTTTTCACTCTGTTTCCCTTGAAATTTTCGGGGAACCCCTGTCATTCCATTCTGCATCTTTCATTCCTGAGGACCCTATCCCCAATTCCCCTTCCCAAAGCCCGAAATCCCACATTTGTCTATTTTTAGGGTTTGCCATACCTTCCTCAGATTTCACCCAATCACCTTCAAATTTTACCGTAGAGTTCCTTTTTGAATTCAGCTTCTTTGTCCCTCTTTGTCAAATTTTCTCATTCTATCACCTCACTTCTGAAATCCCCCTTTTTGCTTTCTTGTCCTTTCGACAATGTCCAAAATCTAGTCAAACCCCAATTACCCATCAGATTGTTTCCCCAATCCAAATTTCCCTTTACTAAATCAGCTTCTGTTTGTGTTTTTCTACCCATTGCACCAAAAAAAAACTTGCTTATGGTTGTCACCCGTGCAGGAGCACACACCATGGAGGAAGCACTTGCATCCATCCAAACCAAACTCCAATATCTGGATGAAAAATTTCTCAGCCTCCATCTTCAGCATTCAGCCATGAACAATACCAGACAGCCAGAATCTTTTGCAGCCACTGGGTTCTCTTCTTGCAGTAATTTTTGTGGGCCGAAGCTTGATTTTCCTTGCTTCAATGGTACTGATTCGACTGGATGGATATATCGAGCAGAACAATATTTCAGTCTGCATAATACTTCTGATGCCCAGAAAGTTCCACTTGCATCCTTTCATTTGGAACAGGAAGCCCTTCAATGGTACCGTTGGTACATCAAAGCTCATCCCGAGCCAAACTGGACAAATTTTTGCCAACTCATTTTGCCACGAGTTGGCCCTAGTGCTTTCGATGATTTCATAGGAGCACTCACTAAACTTCACCAAACTGGCATAGTGAGAGAGTATCAGACAGAATTTGAGAAATTGTCCAATCACACAGAAGGATTGTCTGATGAATTCTACAGGAGTTGTTTTATCAGTTTTCTCAAGGACGAAATCGGCTCAGAGGTCAAAATGTTTTGTCCCAACACAATGATGGAAGTCCTAGGGTTGGCTAAGCTGGCCGAGGACAAGATCGCAGCTCAACAATGCTCCAAACCCACCTTTGTTCCCTTCATAAATATGGGTTCCCAACAACCTCCCATCACGCCTTCTCATCCAACTCCTATCAAGCATTTGTCTAAAATAGAAATGCAGGCACGCCGAGAAAAAGGGATTTGCTATAATTGTAATGAGAAATTCACTCGGGGACATAGATGTGTTCAACAAAAGCTCTATCTCTTGGATTTGGATTCTCCGCCTGCCTTAGAACTTGGTAAAGAAGCTACAGATACAGTAGATGATCAAGTTGACATTCAACACCCGCCTGTTGACACCCCATCTCAGGATGACCCACCCAAGATCTCTCTCCATGCTGTAACCGGCGCCACCACCCCACAAACAATGCAAGTCAGGGGATACTTCAAGAAGCTCCCTCTTACGATCCTCATTGATTCTGGTAGCACTCATAACTTCATTGACCCTTGGATTGCCAAACAGGCTGATTGTTTTGTCCATCCTTGCTCCAACTTTGAAGTCATGGTTGCCAATGGGGGCACCTTACCTTGCAAGGGGACGTGTCACAATGTGCGTATCTCTATGGAAGATTATAACCTATGCTCTGACATGTTTGCCTTGTCCTTAGGTGGATGTGATGTGGTTTTGGGTGTTCAATGGTTATGCACACTTGGCCCCATCTTATGGGATTTTGCTGAACTTTGGATGCAGTTTAAAGTCAATGGGGCACAACACAAATTTTTGGGCTTACAACTAGGGTCTCTCTGCATCATCAGTTCACATCGCCTAGAAAAAATCCTTAAGAAGAATTCACATGGTGTCATCGATTAGCTCAATTCCATTCAGATGCACCTATCAACAGTCTCCACTACTTCCTTGGATAGATATGCAGGTATCCTTGTTGAACCAATGTGCTTGCTGCCTTCAAGAGACCTTTCCGGTAAGAATTTAGTGACATCTATTTCTCAGCAAGAAATGATGGCTATTTCGCATGCAGTACAGAAGTGGTAGCCATACCTATTAGGGAATTATTTCTGCATCAAGACTGATCTCCAGTGTCTGGCAAATTTTCTGGAACAATGGGTCTCCTCCCCAACACACCTGAAATGGGTTATCCCTATGTGATCACTTACAAGAAGGGTAAGGACAATCTGGTGGAAGATGCTCCTTCTCGCACAATTGATGACCCAGTTTCTCTTACAGCTCTTTCTCTACTTGTTCCAAATTGGTTCCCATATGTTCAACAAGGCTCTCTCTTCTATGAACTCCATGCTTCTTCATCAACAGGGCACTATGGGTTCTGCAAAATGTATGACTGGGAACAATGTAACTTCTTTTGGTAGGGACTAAAAATGACAATTCACTAGATGGTGGCTGACGATGATACTTTCCAAGTCAACACGGGTGAAAGGACACTCCTTTTAGGATTGCTCAAACCCTTGCCCATCCCTACACAGCTTTGGCCAACTATTTCTATGGATTTCCTAGCAGCGCTCTGGTGGTACAATACCACATCTCAAAGGACACCATATGAAGTAGTCTATGGAAAAACACCGCCAGTTTTTCTTCCATACATCCTTCGTAGCTCCCCAGTTCAGGAAATTGACTCAGTTCTTCAAAACCGGGATCAAATTCTTCTCATTCTGTAGGACAATCTTCACATGGCCAGAATTCGCCTGAAACAACAAGCCGATCAGCACCATTCTGAGCACATTTTCCATGCAGCTGACAAGGTTCTTCTTCATCTGCAGCCTTCCAAGCAATCCTCCTTGACACTCGAAAGGCGTTAGTGGCCCAAAATGCAACCCGAGGATGCTACTCGGGAACCAATCCTTCAGATTCTGCAACAATTTCTCCAACCAAAGCTTTGAGGACAAAGCTTTTTCTAAGGGAGAGGGGATGTTAGGAACCTATGTCAAACCTTCTCTTTACTATGTTAGTATATTGTTGTTGGACGCATATGCTTTGTAAGTCGTTCCGTAGTATTTTTTGATCTGTAGTTTATATTAGCCCATAGTATTGACCCATAGTATTGGACGCATATGCTTTGTAAGTCATCCCGTAGTATTATATGTCCCATGGTTTTGACTCATAGTATTGGGCATAGACTTAGTATATAAGTGTGCGTTGAGGTCATTGAAGGCACCATGAAGTTAATTGTATTGAGCTTTCTCAAAGGAGGTTTCCCCCTCGAAGTGGCCCGTGATCAATATAAAAGTGATTCTGAGTTCTGTCATTTCTGCTATTTCGCATATTCTTATTAATGAATTGTTGCAGGTACTTCACAGACAACTCAACTTATTTGATCCAAAGAGTTGGATCCACCTCATTCCAAATGAGCACTAGTGATATTCTACATGTGGAGGACATTCTATATGTTCCAGGATTGACGAAGAACCTCCTCTCAATTTCAGTTCTTGAAGACAAAGGCTTCTGAGTTATCGTCATGGATAACAAAACACTTTTATGGTAAAAGAATAAAATCCTAGAATAGTTTGCTATGATTGGATTTCGAGAGGGAGGACTCTACAAGGTACCCATGAAGTAAATTCAAGCTATGATTCACCACACTATCATTCCATGCCAGCTATGGCACCGAAGGCTTGGACACCTACACTACAAAACGCTACCAGGACTTCAAAAGATGGTAAAAGGTATGTCTGTATTTGATTTTGAGCATGATAGTGTATGTCGGGGTTGTGCACTTGGGAAGAATGTTAAGAAAAGTTTTTGAAGTCATATAGAAAGGAAATGAGATAGATGTTTGAGAAATAATGGGACCAGAAATGGTAAAAATATAAGACAAATAAATAAAATGGTATATCTATAATATTTGTTGAAACATTATCATTGTGGGTTAAGGATATAATTTATTTATGTATGACGTGTTGAGAAGGATGTCAAGAAAACCTCCATTTGGAAAACCTAACACACAGGCACCTTTGCAAAGGAATCATTTGATGTTATATTGTCCTATCAGAAGGAGGACAAACTTACGTAGTGATCTTGGTTTAGTGGCCTTTTTGGCATAAAATGAAAGGATAAGATTTCCTTCAATTAAGATGTGAGGGAAAACTTGGAAATCGTAATAAGCTTTAGATCATGCCTTCATGGCCTATTTTTTCTATAACTAGATGTGACAATATTGAACCATATGTTCCAAAGTGACCAGGAGTTTCTCAAGGATATGAGTATTAGGGAGTAGTTTCATGGAGGTTTGGATGGTGGGAATATCACACTCAATGGGTAAGACTACCTTGATACCTAAAAAATATTGAAGGGAGTGAATCCCACTGAATTTTTAACTCACATTTGGTAGGCACAAAGTGCAGAGAAGTGCATGTGATGCAAATCTCTCTTGTTCTTTTTAACTGGAATTTAAAGCATGATTTTGATGACTTTCTTGATAGCCTCACTGTAGTCATTTTCTTATAGATAGAAATGCATGGAAAATTGATGAGTGAATCCCAAAAGGAAAGAAAATTCTTGGAATACCTAATTTTATAAATGAGTTCCATTGTTAGAGAACAACTTTCGGGTATGCCAAAACATGTGATAATGTGCTTTAAAAAGAATCTAGCAGTAATGGAGTTGGTTCTCTTAAAGGTCATAATTGGCTCATCACACTTGTCGAAGTAATTGATGACAATGATGATATACTTATGGTTTTTGGAAGATGTATGAAAAAAGTCCATGAAATGGATTCCTCATTCGCAGAATGAGTAAGTGGTGATGATAGGGTGCAATGAAGTTGGATAAGATCAGGTCTTACTAGAAAATATTTGACAGTTTTCACATTGTTTGATGACATGAATACCATCTGAACAGTTATGGCCAAACTTACCTAGATCAGAGGATTTTTTGTGTGGTATCCAACCTAGACAAGTGGCTATCACATGCATCATTGTGCGAATTGTTAAGGATGCACTCATCCCTTTCATAAGATAAGCATCATTGCAAGATTGTGTTAGATCCTCATTTATTGGGAACATCTCTTATGAGTATATGATGAGGGGCTTGATGAAATATGTGATGAAAATTGTGACATGTCAAGAGGTGTGAAGTGAATTTCTATGTGTGGAGATATATGACCAAAAAATGACCAAGTGTTCATTAGCAAAAAATGATCAAGTGTTCATCAAGTAAATGACCATTTAAAGGGGGTCTTTCTACAACAACTAGAAGATGAGTTATAAACTTAGTGAAGGCCAACTCCTTTTTACCTTTTGGAGTCACAAACTTGATATCGAATTCTTGGAGAATAAATAGCCATTGATTGAACTTACCATTGATAAGGATAGACCTAATATATACTACATGGGATTGGAATTTGCAATTAGAATATTATACACTAAGAGGGTGATAACCAATGCCAATTTCTCTTGATGGTTGTATTTAAGTGTTGATCTAATGTAGCAAATGATGTGTTCCTCATGATATTATCCTCTATGAATTAAGACATTGTCAACTAAGTAGGGTAATTTTTATACATAAAGGATAAATACCTAGTCTAAGTTAGGTGGGGTCACCAAGGGAGCAGATGTAAGTTCCTTCTATATTTCCTCAAAGGAATTTTGTGCTTGGTCATCCTATTAAAAAGGAATATAGGATTTTGAAGGACATGTAGAAATATGTGCTTTTGTGGCATAATTAGGGATGAAACAAATGAAATTGACTTTATCTTGGAGGTTTTACAAATGTTGTTATGTCTTTGGTGGTGGAATTTCAAGAATGGCTTGATCTTTCGAGGGGTCAATGGTGATCCCATGTTGAGAGATAATAAACCCAATAGATATTATCCCACTATGATGAAAATGACACATTTGAGGGGACGCAAATGGATGTTGTACTATTGAAACTACATGAACATGATGCACACATTGTTCAGGCTGTCAGTGCATTTCTTGGATTTGGTCATAATGTCACCGAAGTATTCTAGGATGATGCATGCAAGGTCATTACATACATGGTACATGGAATGTTGGAATGTGGCTCCAAAATTGTGAGTTCAAATAGCATGACATGATAGGTGAACATGCCCCATGGAATAGTAAACTACATTTTGTATTGATGCTACTGATAGACCTTTATCTAGTTGTATTTGACAAATCCATCGATAAAACAGAGGAGTTTGTTTCCAACACAAGCATCAACAACTTGGTTGATTAAGGTGTTGCAAAGTTGTCTTTGGGAATGCTTGATTCAAATCTCTAAAATCACCTCATACATGAATGGTGACTTATTTCATATTAAAGGGCATTGGACTAGATCCCAATGACATGTAAGCAATGGGGTAAATGAATCATGCTTTATGTAGTTTCTCAATTTTCACTTTCATAGAGAGAGATTTGGAGGGGTGCACTAGTCATTGTTTCTTTCATACGAGACAAGCATCAAGCCATGTGTCAATATGATGTTTGAAAATGGTAGGATAAATCCATGGCATCTCTATGTATAACCAAGAAAAAGTACCCCTAAAATCTTGGGATAATTCATTATAAGCACCAACATTTTGTTGGGAATAAGAGGCCCCAAGTTAGATGTTTTATATGACACTGGAAGGGATAGAAATAACTACTTGAATTGTTGGTGATATCTTGGCCATGTTTCATTCTTCAAAATCATAGGGTGTAGGAATAGGATTTTTATACCAATTGATATAGTAGAAGTGGATAAAATCCTTTTTTATGGTGTATTGATTACATGTCTTTGCGGTAAATATGTCTTGGGGTAAGAAGTAGGAATGATGATTCACGTCATCCAATGGTGTCCTAGGGGAAGCCATTACTTCCATGATATCTTGATTTGAGTGAAAAAGGTTACTGAGGAATTCATTTCTAACAATGTGTCCAAATGTGATAAGGTTTGAAGTGTGATTGTTTAAAATGACATCCTGTTCAAAACGCTTCATTTTAATCATAATGTGAGATCCAAAGGGATTTGTGCTTACCTTTTTCTCATGGGTAATGAGGCCAAGGGTTTGTATCCAAGGTATTTATTAGTGATGTATCTATGATAATTCAATTTAATGATGAAAATTCATCATCAATCATAGAAGTGTTGCATGGTGACATCTAAAACATGTCAACATGTCTAGTCCTATCATGTGACAAAGGTAAAATCTCCTCCTGAGGCGGGACCTATAGGGTTTCCAAGGGAGAAGGTTTGCGGTGTGGTTTCCTTAATTTATCAAGGTGGTATGTTCATTCTTAAATTAAGGTGGGACATCAAAAGAAGTAATGTGTCAATAACCCACATTGTCAAAACGAATGATTGGGTTATAGTATAGTAATCAATGTATGGGACGGGGATTGAGTGGTTATGGTAGGATAGATTGTGGTGAAGTCATGACGTATCATATGATCAATGAGTGTACATACATAACATTTACTTGGTGGGGATGTGTCATTGGTCATTTATACAAAATTGATAGTCATATATTTGATGGGAATTAGATGATTATGACCAATAGTAGCAAGAGTAGTTGGGAATCTATGGATGTCTAGACACTGATCTATGTAATGAAAAAAATATGAACATATAATGCATGGATGATTCATGCATGATGTTTTTCTCTTTAGCTTGAATTTTTTTTTTCTTCTGTTGGAGCAGAGAGTATCCCCATTATAGGTGATTTTAAGTGTGTGTTAGTAGCTGTGGATAACAGGTTTCTAAACTGAGGTCAATGTCAGACATATATTTGTGGGGTGACCTACAATGTTGCAAAAGGAACATGGAGTGGGAACTCATCTAGGTTACTTACTAGGATGGGCTATGATTTCCATCACGGGGGTTTTAATGTCTCTAATTGTGGATTTAATGGGGATGATGGGTTGTCATGCAGTTAGTGCTACTAGTCAAGGAATATTGGACGGTAAGGTGTTGTCTAGTGTGATTAACATAAAATTGATATGCACATTAGTGTTTTGGGTGACTTACAGCAATGGGGTTTTAAATATCATATGGGGGTTCTGAGAGTAAGCCAAAGCAATGTTGAGGTGGCCATGAATGGCATTCTTTTTCTACTTGGGGGAGGGAATATGAGTGGTTCTTCAACGACTAGCATCATTGATAGAGTGGGGGGGTAATTCCTTCTTTAACTATTGTCACTATTATGTGGGGGGTGGGGGCATTGTGCCCTCCCAACCACAACTCTCAATTGTTTGGGAGGACATGGAAGTGGTAATAGATAATGGTGGTTGATATTTAGAATAGAATATGGTGCACATGATGCCACCCTAGTTGCTTGTATGACTAGAGGAGATATACGATATGTCCCAACTATGAAGAATATTTGTAAACTCATGGTCCTATATCATTAAGAGATGGTGGATTCATTGTGTCAATGGTAGGAAAATTTTTATATGGGTTAACCATGGCGCATTTTTTGTAGTATGTAAGTTGGTCCAGGGTGACTAATTTCCCATTATTGGGGAAAATCATGGTGCAAAAGACCGAATACACCACTACCTTGATGGTGTACATGCAACTATATCTCAATAGGATGTTGTACGCATAATTGCGCATCAATGACTTCAACATAAAAAATGGCAATCTTTCCCCCTACTTCAATAGTTACATTCTCATAGAGACCTTTTGGTTATGAAGGAAAACCATTGTAGGCTCCGAGGGTGATGGGAGACAAGACAAGATATGAGGACCCTAGTGGTTTCCAAATGTTTGTAGACATAACGCAAATGGATGCACCTTCATTGACGATACATTGATGAATGATAATGTTTTTTTTATTATGGCGAGTATTTGGAAAGAAACTAATGATGGTAGTCGAGGTTTGTCACTATCAAGGTCAAAGGTAAGACACATGTCCAAAGGATCGATGTCACCTAATGTTGTTAGTAGGGAATTTATTTGGGAAGGGAAAGACTATAGAACATCTAGCATGGACATAGCAGTGAGGGACTAGGCCAAATTGTCAACTATGCTATAGTTATATCCTACTCTCATATGAGATTTGTGATAATTACAACATAGAGGTGGTTTTGGTATCCTTGGAATAGAGTCACTTCTAGGACATGAAATTTGCAAAGACCTACTAGTGGAAGATGGAGTATATTCCTACTAGTATGGAGTGTTTTCTAGAGTGTCGAAGGCTTGATCGTGGGTATGAAGAAAATATCTACAACATTCACGAAGATATTTTGATCGGAAACCTCTCCCACTAGGGAAACCTTCTTATCCAAGTTTGATTACAATTTCTATAATAGGGTTTAAAAGTTCTCCAGAAATTCAACAACCATTAGTGTTTCACATGAATGAATGAGGGCCATTGTTTAGATGCCTAGCCCAACATTCCTAACTTAACCTATAAATTGTTTGGTAATATTTTGGTAGATGAATTTATATTTGCTCAAGTCACAGGTTGATTTTAAAAATGGTTCAAGACATGGAAACCAAGTAGGAACCACTATGATAATAAATTATAAGGATCATAGAGCCTCATCTAAGAAACCATCAACAAACCCTAAAATTGCCAAAAACAATAGGGAGAAAAAAATCAATGGAAAACCCCTAATAGATTACTTAATTATTCACTTGGCCAATGGGCCCTTTAATTGTTTTATAATAGGTCCACATTGAACTAAATCTCAAGAAAACAACTATGAACTATGGTGCACATAGCTCAAAGCAACTAATTTAACCAATTCTTAGTTGACTTCCTTGAAAAATGTCTTCCAAAGAGAGGCTAAGCCTTCATGGAGGGGTGAGTTGCTTCTTGTGAGTTATCTATGTATGGAGATACACCCATATTCCTTATCAATACGCCTCTAGATTTTTCCAATACATTTTTCTAACATGATAATTTTTTAAGATGTTGAGAATATCTTGGGAAGACATTTTAAAACTAATATCAATTGGATTAAGTTTGGTCTATCTGAATATGCTTTTACATGTGTCAAAAATGACATCAGTAAGGGTTTATGAGATAAGTTAATACTTCAAAGGATTTGGGTCCTAGATGCACTCTAAAATTTGATAATAAAAGTACAAATTTTTGGTGCCAAATTTGTCAAAAAGTAGGATATTTGAAAGATTCATGTCCTCAAGGGAAAGTTTATCCTAAAAGAAAAAAAATGACCTGAACCAAAGTTGAAAGAATGACAAATTTTTGAACAAAAGTTGATGAATGATGAAGACGAATATTATGTAAACAATCAACAAAGACGACGACTTTCTAAAAATATAGGTTGATGAATGGACACCCTCTATCTTGATAAAGAATACCACCAAAATACCTTGATGTTGGTAGTGGAAAACAAAACACAATCAAGACAAATAAAGGGACATCATGTCCCCAACAAATGTGATTTTTATAAGGAGTTAACACACCATCCAAACCTTGGACACTTGAATTCTCATACCAAACCTCACCATTTGATTTTTTAATTATAGTTATTCAATGTGGAACCAACCCTTTTGATGAGGTTGCATGAGGTTATAAAACACAATTGAGGATTATTTCCAATGTGATAGAAATAAAATGTACATGTTAATATGTAAAATTAAAATTTCCAATATAATATACAAATAAAAACTATAATTTCCATTCAATTTAGAAATGTTGATGTTTTTGAAAGAAATGACATAAATTTATATACATACATACATAAACTGATGTTTTTTAAAAAATGACATAAATTTATATACATACATACATATATGTTTATGTTGATAGTGTCACTTATAAGATTAGAACCTCGATTACTAGATAGACATTTTTTTATTAAATAGTTTTTTTTTTATATTTAAAAAAAATACTCATTACTAAATTCATTCATATTATGGCATAATATTTTCTACATGTTTCTAAAAATTATTTAATATAAAATCAAATATATTTTGAAGTTATTTTTATTATGTATATTTGTTTCTGTGTTAACTAGCATAATGAAGAAAATCAATATTATTAAAATAAGAACTAAATCTTAGAGGTTCTATAGTGAAATATGGTATTGGACAATTCCTAGAAAATGGAAAGAAGAAAGAATTTGTCATTTCCATGACACTAAAACAATTGAAGATGAAAATCCATTTTTATTTATAATGTCCTATCTATACCTACAATTTGTTGCAACTTCAAAGTATTTTCTACAATCCTCACCTTTCAACTTACCACAATTATGATGATTTCAGAAACCATAGCATAGATCCATCTTAAAAGGGAATCTACCAAGCACCTAGAGGGATCAAATCTCTCACACTTGCAAATCCCTTTTTAGACTGGAAATGTTGAGGAAGTGTGTAATGCAATGTTTATGGTTTTAATTTATCTAATTTGTGTAGTTTTATATATATGTTGTTCTAAATATTTTAAATCTAGTTTGAGGAGACATGTTATTTTTTTATATTTTTTTATTATTTTTTATAAAGGGCACATGTCGGTTTTAGGATTAGCACGGAAGGAGTTACACATCTCTCCCTATTGATTGTAGAATGC
Organism: Larix kaempferi; assembly: GCA_027924585.1. Classification (NCBI taxonomy): domain Eukaryota; kingdom Viridiplantae; phylum Streptophyta; class Pinopsida; order Pinales; family Pinaceae; genus Larix; species Larix kaempferi. The sequence continues at coordinate 17,630,711 of BSBM01000348.1, read as the reverse complement.
ACCTCTTCGACGCAATAACTAATGCTATATGATGATAGCTATAGTTTCTAAAATCACCATAGTTTTGATGAGTTGAAAGCTTAAAAAAGTGACTATTGTAACAAATATTTTGAAATCTTGATGTATTGTAAGTGTACATTTCACTATAAAACATATCAAAGTTTGTTTTATGCACAAATTAAAACAAAGTGCTTTTATAATATGCTGGATAGACTTTGATTAACTTTGATTATTGCTGTCAATAATGTCAATAATGGGAGTATTCTAACAAGTGGTTAGTGTCACTAGAGAGTTCAACTCCATGCATATCTTATTTTGGGGTGAGGTTCTTTCAAGTCAACATTTTGATAAAGTTGGGGATTTTTGCTAGAAAAAACTATTGGTAGAGTTTCTTTCAATGCTGGCTTGTTAAAGTTGGGGATTTATGAAAAAGGAATACTCTCTCTATCACTGGAAACATGATTTTATTTCACAAGTTGTTTACATGTAATTTTTAAATTAATAAAAATTGCTTTTCTTTGAAAGAAAAATAATAATGTTAAGTTTTCAGAGGTGGAAAAAATGTAATGCAAAGAAAACAGAACACATATACCCTGACTTGTTTTATTATTTCAAAACGGTAGACATGATATCTCGAAAACCTACATAAATACATGGATTGCATATGACGTAGGCGTTGACATTGGAGAAAAACGATAACGCTGTAGGTAAGCGGACGGATCACAGCCAACAACTCGCACTTCTGCAGTAGTATCAGATTCAAAAGCAGTTTTCAACAAAAAATCATATGTTTCGACACTTCTGAAAACCTGTTTTAACCCACTTCACCGGATCAAATAACATGAACTTTATAGATGATGATAATCTATGAAGAACTGACAATAAAATGAAAACCTAACAACATCATGGATGCAATGAAACAGATGCAAGGCAGGATCTTATTAAACTGAAAAATAAAAATAAAAATAAACTAATTTACATGCGAGTGCCTGTCTTCAATCTGTATATACAAAGCAGCAATATAGACCATGAAATCAAGAAACAAAGTGAAACTGAACCTCACAAAACCATAATCAACACACATACTAATTTCGTTCTCAACCCTAATCAGTGGACATGCCCATAGCCTTTGGGCTGAGAAGCCCTAGGCGGAGATCCTCCGCGTGCAGAGAATTCTCATGACTGCGATCATAATCGGTACTATTTATGGCGGCCAGAATGCTGCGGAAAACAGCGACCTCGCAGGGTAAAGTGAGAGGGCCCGCGAAATCGAAACCATATTCTTTCTCTGCATCCTCTAACAGCATCTGGAACAGAGGGTGATTAACCGATTCCGTCTTGATCACAAACCGGGTGCGATCCGGCCCGACGTAGACTGCGAAGCAGCCATCGGGAGCCACGGCGCCGGGAGCCATGTCGTCCCAGTCGCTGTCGGGCCAAGAACGACAGCGGCGCAGCCTACTGAGAGGCATCATCGTGCACGAGGTCGTGAGCGATTTCGTCCGGGGCACCGCCTGACGGGGCCGACGCCATTTCCTCATAATCAGGCTCAGTAATCTGTTTTTTTTCTCTTTGCTCTGCATGGGATTCGAACTCACAGCCTCAATACCAATCCAGAAAACCTAAAACCTAGGCTTCTCTAATCCTACTTGGATCGGAAAGCTCAACCTCTGTCGTAAGCCATATACACATGCATATTCGTCCGTGGCTTTGGATCGTTTCTCATAACGATTCAAGTAATCTGTACAAAACTGCGCATAATTAACATTCTCACTACTCCCAATATGCTAACAGCAATACAAATTCTATATCGTAGCATAAACTACTTGATATTAAGCGCAGTGACCTTAATGGATTTCAATCAGTTGATCGTTCCACAGCGGCAGACAGGATCAGATACAAAGAGAAACCTGCAGATCGGCAACAGATATTACTTCTCACAATGATTATTATTACTATGCTCTGCCATCTGTGAAGAAAAATGATCGCCATTAAAGCCTATTTGTAGCTCAAGTGGGCCATTAAAATAATTAGGAAAAAATCTCTATAGAGGATTCAACAGCCAGAATTGTGGTGGTAAGTACTCGGTAATGCTAGGAATTTCGCGAGTGTTATTTTTCCAATTAAAGGAACTCCATAAAATTACTGGCACGTCTGACATTGCTATCGTCATGAGCAAGATGTATAAATAATTTTTAAATGAATGTGGCAGCGAGTAGATGCCAAAATCCATTGACAAATCGCCTTCGCCAGTTAGATTTTCCCTTTGAAACAAATAATTCAAGTCTTCGTGGCGTTTTATAACTTCAAGGAACAGGCGTGAGTGAATGATTTTCCAACTGCTTTTGCTAATCCTGGTAGTATTTAGGATAATCTGGTCTCCTTAGCAACCCCAAACTCTTCCAATTCAAGTCTTCGTGGCGTTTTATAACTTCAAGGAACAGGCGTGAGTGAATGATTTTCCAACTGCTTTTGCTAATCCTGGTAGTATTTAGGATAATCTGGTCTCCTTAGCAACCCCAAACTCTTCCAGTTTTACCATATTTTTGACTCGATAATCTGGTTTCTTGAGCAAGCCCACACCCTTTCCGGCTTTTGGTAATCCTAGTGATATTTACCATATTTATGATTAGATAACTCGATCTCTTTAGCAACCTTTTCAGTTTTAAGTTAGATTGAAACTAAATATTAGTACAACTACAAGTAAAGTTATACTTTTTAATTGAAGTTTATTTAAATCTTAATCAAGATGCATTTAAGCATAACAAGATAGGACGACCATAAAATGAATCTCCACTAAATATTTGTTCCACTCAAATTAATTTTGTTAATCCACTCAAAAAAATCCAAAATCTGAGATAATACCTAAACACGTAAACATAACAATTACATACAAAGGATTTTCGTTTTTCTAATTAACATATAAATAGAATTCAAAATTTAGTTGAAGTCATACATTTATTTTAAATTTTGAACTATTTATTTGAGGTGTCTCTTAGTGTATGTACCATTAGAGATGTCTCTTAGTGTATGTAGGGTAGGTATGGGTATGTGTGTGTGATGGAAAGATAATAACAAATAAAATAATTAAATATTGTTGTATTCTTATATTTTTATTATTTTTAATTTTTAATTATTTAATTATTTTAAATTAATCTTTATATATTATTATATATTAGTAATTGTTTTGACATCTAATTCAAAATAATATATATTTTTTAATATAATATTTTATATTAATAAAAATATTTATTCAAATAGTAGTTTTGTTAGTTTTTTTAATTTAATGAATTATAAGCTTAAATTTAGGAGAAAATATAATGAAGTTTAGATTAGTAATTTAAGTTAGCATAATTCATGTTATTTTTCATTATTTGTTATTTTTTTTTATGGAGTAGTATCTCTTGTAAAGTGCCACTTTAAAAAGGGGAAAAGATTTGGTAGAGGCTATTTTGAAATATAGCTTTGGTTACTTGTTACTCTAGCTATAATTGGGTAGGTGATGTTGTGAGAAATTGAGAGAGTGCTAGAGTTGCTATTGTGGGTAGATGCTATTGTGGGTAGATTTGGTTTCGATGACTTCAAAATTTTGAGGGGACAATAGTTCTAATTAGTTAAAGTGATGGATTGAAATAGTGTAAAAGTTTTGGGTGGAAGGAAGTTAGGAGAAGAAATATATATCTAGTAGTTATGTTGGGTAGATTGAGGGTGTAGATATGGCTTATAGAATTAATGTAAGGATTGGGAATTTTCATTGAAGAGATCCTTATGAGAAACATGTGAAGAGACATTGAGTAAACTATTGGTTAGGTCAAAAAAACTCGATGCATCATGTGGGGTTAAGAAAACCCTAGGCTAAGAGGAAATATTGAAGATTTAAAAAAAATGGAGGACCTCATACAAAAAAGGACGCTATCGAAATAATGAAACAAACATTGTTGGTAAAGAATATTCTAGAGTAGGCTACTATGCCTTGTTTTGTAGAGATATCAAAATTTTATGTCGAAATGAAAATGAGTGGATGAAGGTCCCCCACAACTAAAGAGAGTGAGGATGATAGTGACAATGGGGATAATGAGGATGATAATGATGATATTATTTAGTTTAAAAACCAAAAGAGGGTGAATCATTAGATGATGTTCCTTATAGAACACTAGAGTTGTCTAATGAATTGTTTGAGGAATATGTAAGTCAAGAAGTTAGAAGAAAACTTAGGTTTGCAAATGAAGAACAAGGGACTCCTATGTTCATAGAAATAAAGTTTGAAGGAAGTGTTAAGGATGAAGAATTTATCAAAGGTGTCCCTACATTTTTAGGGAATGCGAGCTTAGAACAATTGATGTGTGGATATCAAGGCTAGGTAATTATTTTGTGGAATGATAAATTGAGGACCTATATAGGGTTATTGGTTTTTTCAAAATTAAAAGAAGGTGCAGTAGTACGTTAGAGAGAAAGGAGTAGACATCAGAAAGGAAAAGGAAATGTAATTGGAAGGGAGTACATTATCTCCACGTTGATGAAGGAGATAGTGCACCAAAGAATGAGGATATAATGATAAAAAAGGTTCAAGCTCTCAGAATACAACATGGGAGGTAGAAAAATGTTTTGAAAATAAATAAGGTTGAGGATGAAAGGCTACCATGAAGAACATTAGGTTCCATAATTTATTTTGATGGTGTTGTTGAGCTTTAAGTAGAATTAGAGGCTGAGTAGTGGGCCTTTAAGTGCGTTCCAGAGATAGAAGAAAATGATGTTGATTATGATAAAATAACCAATTGTAAGCTTTGATAGGGAGAGTTTTTGGAAAACATGCATATGAGTAAATTGGATTTAATTAACAATATTTATGTTTGTGAATGTACAAGTGCAAAAAAGGAGAGAATGATTCATCTTGTATAAGATGCAAATGAAAATGAGAACATCAACACCATTGGCATAAAACATGATGAATACCTTGAGAGAGATGACAATAGTATTGTTTTAGATATTGGAGAAAATTGAGACTGAAATGATAGTACTCATGATGTTGTGATAGGGGATGAAATGAAAACTCAAAAGGAAGATGTAGAAGATGAAATAGAGGAAGAAGTTAAGGAAATAAATGGTCAAACAGAAGTGACTGGAATTGAAGCAATATATGATGAAGGATACTTTTAGAATATGATTTGGTTAAGATCAATAAAGAAGTGGAATCAATCATCAAGGTGAAGAGAGAATAAGACAACCCATCTATATTTGAAATAAAATGAAATGATAAATATGTTGTTGTAGTAGTTGAAGCCGAGAGGTCTAAAAAAGTAATAGATACAGTAGAATAAGTTCATGAAATTGAAACTTTTTTGTCTTGAAAGCTAGAAGCGCAAGGCCAATATGATCATAATGTCCTTAGTAATTTCTATTGTGATAAGGAAAAAGAGTCCTGTGTCCAAGAAGATAAAAATTATTATATCCAATGAAAAGCAATATGATTATGGTAATACTACCATAGGTGGAGTAGAAGGAAAATAAAAGAAACGAGGAGATATTAAAAAAAATCATGTTTTGTTTTATTATTTGTTTGTTAATGATTAAGCATGGATAGATTTAATAGAAATGAAGTTTGTGACTGATGAGATGGAAGGGAACCTCAATGGAGTTCTAAAGTTGGTAAAAAACATGAGAAAAAACAAATTGACTGAAGATGAATGTAAGGTAGAATTTAAATTAGAAAAACATAGGAAGAAACCCTATCTGGATGAAGGGCATGGCGATAATAGAAAACTAAAGGATAATGAAAGCAAGATAATATTTAATTTAGCATAAGTATATAGCGAAACTTATGTTGAGGTAGAGATCACTAAGAGGATGAGCATGAATATGCTGATATGACAAATAAAATTATAATAATTAGAAGAATATAATGAAAAGAAATGTGGAGGACAAGATAGATGATTATGAAGGAAAATATGATATTAATGTGGAATATGTTGATAATGTAAACAAAAATTTAAATGAGGATGAAATGTTGAAAATTATAAATTAACGATAAAAATTATGTGGTAAAATTACAACACCTAGAATGCAAGAAGAGAAGATTGTAGTTGACAAACACGAAGTTACAACATTTCATACATGTATGTGTGAGATGGAGGAAGGAAAAGAGGAAGAACATTCATATATTTTCATGGATGGAAGCTTGCATTTGCATCCAACTCAAGAAACAATGGAGGAGGCACTAGTGAAACAAGTGGCGATAGGAAAACATTTATGGGGGGAATTTAATCTATGGGATAATTTTCCATGTTTTTTTCTATAATAAGATTCACAATTTCCATATTTTTTTCTAAAATGATTCACCCAAATTCCATAGGATAAAAGCATTTTACTCTATGAATTCCCAAAATTATCTAGAAGCTTTAAAAAAATCCTTAGGAACTTGAGTATTTTTAAAAAAATATCACCAAACATTTTATGTTTGGAAATTTAAGAATTAGTAAGATCCACCAAGGTTTCTAAACTTTAAGAAATTTATGGATCCTTAGTTTTTTCCCTAGTGTCCATGGAAACCATCCCTACCTTTGATGTCTCTTGTGCATTGGCCATAAGGATTGCATTGTAGAATGATGGAGTAGCTAAGGAAATGTGACTAGAAGAAGAACATATGAGAAGTATTATATTTACTTGAATCATGTTGTCATATTATGATAACATGAATAAAAATAATGTGGAATACCATTAATACAAAAGATAAATCCATTGCCGTAGAAAATTTTGATAAATCAGGAACTCTTTCTTATCTCAACCATGAAAATTGCAATCAAGGAGGCGGATATACGGGAATTAGAATAATGTTTTGTTCCTTGGACCACCAAGGAAGAAGAATACCACCATCATGTGGTGAAGTGGAAGGCTATTGACATGACTTATGCTAATGGCTAGGGTGAAGGGAAATGTATGGGTACTTTATTGCATCCATGAAACATAAAGAGGAAATGATTATTTGTATATTAGTTTTTCCCAAGAGGAAGATGGAATTATGCTTTCAAGTTCAAGTTAAAATACAAGAAGCACAACAAATTTTGCAGGGTTAGGTATGGATCCATCCCACTCCAGAAGGGATTTATCTATAGTAGAAAAGAGCTCAAATATCCATGAGAAAAACATCAGAATAGAAGTGTAGATCTAAAAGTGGTTCAATTTGTGGATTTAGAGGAAGAACTGAAAGAGACATACATTTTATCATGTGCATATCAAAATGTGATTTACATTGAGGGAGTAACAACAAATTTCTACCATTGACCTATGCGCATTGGTCAAAACACAAGGTTGTGATTCTCTTTTACCTAGAGAGAGTCTGACATAGGAGCATTCTATTTGGGATTTAAAAGTTCTTGGGGCTATGGGGTGATGCCAACCACTTACCATTGAAAATGCCTCCCAATTATTTACTTTTCCCATAATATTAGGTTTCCTTAGTCTATTCAAAGTGGTGGGATTTTTGGGATGACATCAACCACCCCCCTGCGAAAATTACTCTCATTCATTTATCTCTCCCTCCCCATGCCTTCCCAAAAACGTAGTTGATGATGCACTTAACCCTTCGGTCATTTTCCTAGTGAACATTAATGTTGATGGGATAGAGTTCATATCCCAGGTGACTTTACTAGAGGTGTAGATAGTGGATGGGATCATTTATAATCACCATTAAAACTAATTTATGGTTGTTGGTTAGTCAATTAAGAGGGACATTGAAAATGAAAAGGAGGATCTCATAGGAGTGATAGGGAGTGTATCAAAATTAAGAGGAAAATGAGTTAATAGAAGATGAGGCAATTTCTGAAGAGGAGAGGGCTCATGAAGAATAGTGGAGGAAGATGCCTCTGTCATGAAAAGAAGGAGAACATCAAAGTTGGGAAGAGAAAAATAAGAGAGGTTGGACAATGGGGAGAGCATGGAGAAGAGGAAAAAATTTAAAAAAAAGAAGAATAAAGAAGAAGAAGATATGGAAGACCAGATAATATAACAAAGGAATAAGGGAAGGAAGCTAGTGTTACAACATATAAAAGCTACCAAACATAATTGTAGTAGAAAAAAAAAAACACAAGTTTAAAGAAAAAAATTATGTGAATGATGACGAATTATAAACATGTTTAAAACTCAAACCAACATGCAATCTTTGTGTTTTATCATTCTAATGAAGGATTTCATATCTATTTAGGTATTATAGAAGTGGAAATCTAAAAAATAATGTAAAGAGTTGGTGTTCAAGAATTTTATTTTCCTTTTTTACAATTAATTTGATAAAAGATTTAATATCGTTCCTTATTGTTCTATGCTTTATGTTTGTCTTAATATCCCTACGGTTGTTGTTGTGGTATTATATACATCCTACATTGCTACATCATTTTTATATTATAGAAGTGGAAATCTAAAAAATAATATAAAGAGTTGGTGTTCAAGAATTTTATTTTCTTTTTTTACAATTAATTTGATAAAAGATTTACTATGGTTCCTTATTGTTCTATGCTTTATGTTTGTCTTAATATCCCTACGGTTGTTGTTGTGGTATTATATACATCCTACATTGCTACATCATTTTTATATTATGTTTGTTGCCATTAGTGAAGGGTGTGGGTGAGTTGGAATAAATAAGTTAACTTTGTTATATGAAATTCTAATAAGTATGAGAGAATATGCTATCCATATCATTAATATTAAAGATAATGATTTATCCATATCATTAATATTAAAGATAATGATTTACCTGCTTAAACAATAAATCTTCTGACTATTTCAAATAAAGTTATTTCATTAATAATCATGATTATTAACTAGAAAACAAATGAACATTTAAGTGAATTAACACCAAATATTATTTGTTTTACAAAGTAAAATCATTCCTCCAAATAATAGCGAAATGAACATTTAAATGAATGAACACCAAATATTATTTGTTTTACAAAGTAAAGCCATTCTTCCAAATAAAAATTGGATGAATATATATTTTTTTCTACTCCAAATTAAATAATCATCAACAAAATAAATTTAAAGTATTAAAATATAATATAATAAAGTAATTATACTTCACATATTTTTTAAATTTAAAATTTCAAAATAATCTTTAATACGGAGTAAGAAGATGTTAGCTCTAGAAATTTTCAAATGTTATTCGTTTACGATAACAGTGTATATATGATTAGCATAAACATCCAACTCGTTATAGTAAGAAGATGTTAGCTCTAGAAATTTTCAAATGTTATTCGTTTACGATACCAGTGTATATATGATTAGCAAAACATCCAACTCGTTAGAAATGATAGTGACTTTTACATCATCATTATAAAATGGTTTCGGATTAATGATAAATACAATTAAATGAATTAGAATGTGCTCTTCATTGTTTACCCTTCTAGACAAGGATCCCACACGTCCCATCATTGGTATACCTAACCTAATTAAAAAAATAAATTCCAATGGAATCTCTTGACATGTTTCCTTAATTGGGTCTCTCTTGTCATAAACGTCATGCAATATGGTTGAACACTATTAATATATGGAGGACAAGCACAATCACTAATCATGATTATTGCATCGTCTTTGTCCAAAATTTAATATATTGTGACTAATTTTAAGTTCATCTAATTCAATCACAACAGCATTGGAGATCTAGTCCATCTCTCTTAATCGAAACCACCATTTTCCAAGTTAGTGATACATTTTTAATATTAAAAACGTATGTGGAGACGAAAGAAGTTATAAATTGAACGATGAATCATTTTTTAATTTGAATCAATCTTATCATAAAATAAAATTATGATTTTTACATTTAATCATGCTTACTAATATAAACAATAAGGAAATGTTATTATTTTGCTATAGTTAAAAGTTGAAACCATTTTTAAAATAGTAAAATAAAAGTGTGATTTAAAAAAAAAAGTTTGTTAATGAAATATTATTATTATGTTTTACTTAAAAATTGAAACAATAATAAACTATAACAATTCCAAAAAGAATTAGATACTCATTTTTAAATATAATATTTAGAACAATATTTATTATAATCTATTTCACGTTGAATTGAATAACCATTTCCATTGAATATGGGGCATTTTTTTCTACATTTCATATATACGTTGCAATAGTTTAATACCTTTACTTATTGGATTAATGAATTTTCATATTTCTACATAAATAGAGGTTTAGTATTTGGACTTCATACATTTATTACTTGGACTTAGAATCTGAAATTTTTATATGTTATATATCTGATCATGTTAGTACATCATTCTCATGACATCATATTCTAGTTATTGACCTAATTTTATCAAATTCATAGGAGTTAAGTTTTCATAAAATATAAATACATAGTGGCACATAAAAACCTAAAATTCCTTCCACGAAGTTAAAGAGGCAATTAATAACCATTTATTAATTGAAGAGATGCTTGGGTTACCCAAGGAATCAGAAAATAGTTCGGAATCTGACCACCATGGCCTTTTCAATCTTCATGGAGTAGGTTTTTTTATAGTTCTTGGTTGTGAGCGACTCAATGAACCTATGAGTAATGCCCAATTTCATTGGACACTAAATAAATTTAAATTTGTGTAAATTATTGTTGAAAGTATTTGTTTTAAATTGTAATATGTTTTAATTGGATAATATGTTATATGTGGTAGGAATATTAGTATTTAATGAAATTACATATTCCATGTTGTTGTGTTAGTTCCATTATATGAGTTTTATTGCAAGTTCTTAATAATATAATTTATTTTATGAAAGAAATAATAACCTACAATTGATGAGATACAGACCTTGATAGGAACACACTCACACATGAATGTGCACATACTAATATGAATGCACACATGTTTCTTCTTGAGAGACTTCTGAACCACCAATACCGATTCCATCTCACCATGGTAGGAGTGTGCACACATTAATAGCATGCACGTTATTAGTGTACACATGTTATTAGTGCATGTGTGTTGTTTTTTATAATTTTTTTAAATGTAGTGGCGAGTCTATGTTTTGTATAAACTGTGCCACGCGTTACTAGAGTGATTGAACACACTACCAACACAGTAAATCAATGCCAAGGTTGTGAACCACTGTCCAACAAGATTTCCACCTCAAGTGCATTGGATTCAGTAGGATTTGTGGTGTTTTTTGTTTTTTAGTTTTGTATTTTGTTTAAAAGTCAAACACAAATCTAAACCACAATCTAATATTTTTATTAACTTGCAGCAATATTGACTACTATGAATCCATACGACAATCCAAACATGAATCCCAAAGACAACCCAAGCTTGAACACCAAATATAACCAAAACATGAATCTTGAACCACCAAACATTGACATGGAGATTGTTGCAAATTTGAGAACTCTTAGAACTCTTTGCAATGAATTGAAAAACACTAGAGTGCCCACCCGATTGTCACTAGCTACTTCATTAAGGGAAATCGTGTCTTCCATTGGAGATTCCCAAGGAAAACTAACTAATATATCCAACTATATGGATAGAATGCTTGAATACTACATGACTAGCATAAGTAAGGAGAAAATTGGAGACTAGAACATCTCCAAACAACAATTGATGGCATTTTTGGTTAACCCAAGAATTCAATTAAATCCACCGGCAAAAAAGAAATGGATTTGTATGGATTGGTGCATGTTCCAATCATTCAAATACCATTGTATGGATAGGTGGTTTATAGTATTTGAAAAACCTCCTTGCAAGAATAATGATGTGCCTCTCTATTTCCTTGGAAATTATATGTTGAGTTTATGTTAGGGAAGAATGTCAACTACTTTGACATTGGTCAATTTCAAGGGGTGGGTTGACATAATGTTAGGTGCAACCCATTGTTAGGTCCTCATCCCGCTAGATGACACCCTACCCCCCTCTACAGCGTCAACCGATAGGGGGGAGTATTAACCATAACCAAACTTCCCTATCTATAATGGCTCATCATCTCGTGTAGCACAATAGTTTCATATCATTATCACATGAGGAGCGAGCATCAGGTGACATTTGTGGACACTAGTACAAAATGAGAGATAAGTGACTGGGAGACTAAAAACATTAGTCACCACTATTTTTTCAAGGGATAAACGACTAAAATCGAGCAATTTTAAATAAGCCAACTAAAAACAACTAAGATAAAAGACTAATTTAGTCACGTAATAAAATATATGACTATATAACAAGTCACTAAAATAAAAATGACTAACATAAATGACTAATTTAGTCAAGGGAATATAAATATGACTAGCTAACAACGATTAATGTGAATTAGTTATTTATGTTAGTCGTATTTAGTTGTGTAACACTGACATTAATGGAAAATTACAATTTTGATAATGAATTTGTACAATATTTTACTAAATTTTAACAATCAAGATGGATTTAGAGATATTACTATGGGGGTCATGGTCCTTGTGTGGGGTCCCAAACCACCATATTGGCCCTCCATAGTGTATATTTGGCCTAGAAGTGGGATGTGGTACTGCTCATTTTGATGTTTAGAACACTAGATATGCAGGTTTCTAACATGACCAGAGGAAAATGATCTAAAATTTTAGTATGCTCAACCCAGGTGTTGTAATTCACATTGTCCAAGAATTCTAGCAATTGACTTGGCACTTTCATATTTATGAAGGGAATTTTCCCAAACCAACACGGCCTTAATGAATTCACTTATATGAGCATGGCCTTGCAAGTACCTTCTCAATAAAATATGTTAATAGCCACATGAAGAATATGAATGCATTAACCAATTGTTCCGCACATGGCCAGGAAGCTAGAGGGGGACAACAGTTTGACTAAATGATTCGGTTGTTTTATGGCGAAAGCTTAAGAAATAGAATGCGCAAATAAGGAATACACTACTCAGACACAACAAAAATGTACATAGACAACATACATGAATGCAAAATGATTTCTCTATTACTGAATTTAAGTTCAAGACTTGATGTATGTTACAATATTATACATGCTTAAATAGAAAGTGCTGAGACGCTTGGGTTCTTTCTCGTTACATTCAGTTACAAGAGAAGTTAGAACGGTTTGGAAGTTCAACCGTTACACTTGACTAGAAGAAAGAGAGATAGTCTGTCGAAGTTCGATAGTCGCAAGTTGTAGATCAATGTTGCATGTCGATGTCGTGAAACTGTGAGGTCGTGGAACTTGTCGAAGTCGCGGATTTGTCGAAGCCATGTCGAAGTTGGAACTTGTCAAAGTTGTGTCGATGTCGATGACTTGTCACAGATGTGTCGAAGTTAGCATCGGACAATAATTCCAACTACGATATGGATCAAACCTCCTTCCTTAAGAAAAATGGTCCCCATTGTTTGCTTGTGAAGGTGAGGAAACTTGTCGGTCAGTTCGGTAGAAAAGTATTACTTTCCTTGTGCTGGGATCTGTATGGCTTTAGAAACCTGGAACAAGGGAATTGCGTTCGTCCTTGTATGGAGGACTCATTGTCCCACAATGGTGTCTCAAGGAAGAGGCTCCTAAACATCTGGGTGGATGTCATCATGTTCTATTGTTTGCAAGTTGTTTTGTTCCAACATTGGTGTATGGTATGGCCAAAATAGATTGACATTGAATACTGGATGCAAACCCAGGCATGGAGGAATGTCAAGCTGGAAATCATTTTTTCCAATATGTCGAAGAATATTGTACGGACCATATCACAAAGGTTTGAGCTTCTTGAATGGAACGATGAAGCAATCCTTCTTGAGACGTAACCAGAACTTATCCCCAACTTGGAATGAATGAGGAATACGATGCTTGTTATTTTGGGCCTTAGCTTTCTCATTTTCTCATTGCAACATTTCCTGTGCTTGATTCTGGATGTCACAAAATTGATCTCCAAATTTCAAATCTTTATCAACTTCTCGCTAGTTGTAGCCGGTGTTGGAGATCGGTTTTGTTGAGGAGATGATCAAGTTGGTAGGCGTTGGGGGTTGAAATTCTGTAACAAATATTAAATGGACTCTTGCCTTTAGAGCTATGTTGAGCATGATTTTAACTATGTTAAATGAATGGAAGACTTTCATCCCATGTGTGTCGATGCATCTAGTTGTACATGTGAAGCAGTTGTACTACCAAGCAATTTACAACTTCCTTTTGTCCGTTAATCTGAGGATGGAAAGTTGTCGACAATGAGAGTCGTGTGTCCAGCTATTTCCAGAGAGTCTTCCAAAATATGCTAACGAATATGGAATCTCGATCGGACATAATGGTTGTGGGTAAACCAAAGTGTTTCCAAACATGTGTCAAGAAGAGCTGAGCAGTCTGCTATGCTGTCGTGGTCTTCTTGCATGGTATGAGAATGGCCATCTTGGAAAATTTGTCGACTACTACTAAGATCGCATTGTGCTTATGTTTGGTAGTAGGATATCCCATCAAGTAGTCCATAGAAATAGATTCCCATGGTCGACTAGGAACTAGCATAGGTGTGTAAAATCCATGTCATCGATTAGGCGGTTTAGCAATGGCACAAACCACGCATGATTGAATGTACTTGTTGACGTCAGTTTTAAGTGTAGGCCAAAAGAAATACTTCTGGAAAATAACAAGTGTCTTTGCTACTCCAAAGTCTTCTGCAATATTGTTGTAGTGCACGTCCCACACAAGCTATTGTCGATGCTCACCAGTCGATACACAAAGCTGTCCAAGCTTGTATAGAAAGGTGTCTTTCAAGAAGTAGTCGGAGGTCGACGACTTGTCATTCTAAAGCTGTCAGTATACTGGTGAAACGTCAATGTCGTCCTGATGAAATTGAGGATAATTAGTCGTGTCATAACCCTGCATACTCATCATTATAAAAAGGAGAGTAATGGGTGGTCGACTCATACCATTAGTGACGACGTTGGATTTACCTTTCTGATACTCAATCACCAACTGGAATTCTTGTAGGTAACTAATACACTTGATTTCTCTGGTTGTCTATAGCTTTGATTGGGTCAAAGTGAACTGTATAGGCTTATGGTTAGTTAGGATGAGCGTTTCCTTGCCAAGGATGTAATGCCTCCATAGCTTGAGAGCTTGTAGAATGGCATACAGTTCTTTTTCGTGCATCAAATATCTTCCAAATGTGTCGTTAAAAGTTTCAGAATGAAAAGCGACTAGGTGACCAGATTGAGTGATCACTGCGCCCAAGGAATAGTCCAATGGATCTGTCTCAATATCAAAGGGAAGATGCAAATCAGGTAACACAAGTACTGGTGCAGTGTAGAGCTGTTCAAAAGATTCTTGTTGTGTCGGTGTCCATTTGAAGACATTTTTTCCATTTCCCTTCGTCAACTGATTCAAGGGCCAGACTATGTGACTGAAGCTGAATATGAAGCATTGATAGAAATTTGCCAAACCAAGAAAACTTCTTAGTTCTTGAATGCTGTAAGGAATGGACCAATATTTGAGGATCTGTACTTTGTCTGAATCGACGTGAATGTCTATAGAGTCAATTACATACCCCAAATATTTGATGTTGTTCATTGCAAAGGTGCAATTGTACATGTTCAAGTAAATTCGATGTTGTTGGAGAGTGTCAAGGACTTGGAAAAGCTATCCAACATGTTCTTCCCATGACCGAATGAAAATCAATTTGTCATCAAGGTAGACAATGACCCATTTGCCGATGAAAGGTCAAATAATTTTATCCATGTATCGCATGAAGGTCGCAGGTGCAATGGTTTAGCCGAAAGGCATGACTAACCATTCAAACAATCCTTTCTTTGTCTTGAAAGTAGTTTTCCAAACATCTGAGGGCTCGATTGGAATCTGATGATATCTCGACTTGAGTTCGATCTTAGTAAATAATTTAGCACCTTTTAGACAGTCAATGAGCTCGTCTATTCATGGCAGAGGGTAGCAGTTCTTTACCAAAATTTTGTTGAGTGCCCTATATTCGATGCACATGCGCTAAGTCCCATATTTTTTTGGAACGAGAACGGTTGGACTTCCACAAGGAGAGGAGGTAGGTTGGATATGAACTTTATCGATCAATTCTTGGATTTGTCTACGAATCTCTTCATTTTCGAGAATGGATCTTCTGTAAACAAACACATTAGGCAAAGAAGAACCAGGAGAAAGTTCAATGGAGCATTTTACTTGGAAATGTCAAGGTACTCCTTCTGGCTCTTGGAATAAACTCTGATACTCATCGAGTACATTGTCGGTCATTGCTTCTATCGGAATATGCATTGATCGACGAGTCGACTCGTCGGTGCAGTCTTCCTAGAATGTTGCAATTTGATCATGATTAACGTGAACTTATCAGCATGATTGATGAGCTTCTTTGTATTTTTATTAGATATCATTGAAACCATTGGTGCAGTTCATCGCTTTGGAATGTTGTACCATCGTTTATGGATTCTAACAATCACCTTCTGCAGTTGTGACTGATAAATTCCATGGAGATCCCATAGATAAGGTTTCCCAAATAGGGAATCAGCTACAGAGAGTGGTGCTACGTCACAGAGTACTTAATCTTCAAAAGGATTTATGAAGTAAGCGAGTTTGCATTATCGGGTGATCCATAGTTCCTTTCCATCCTTCATTCAACCAATGTTGTAAGGCTGAGGATTCAGATTGGTAACAAGACCTAGCTTCTTCACGAGATCTTCATAAATGAAGTTATTATGGCTACCATTGTCCACAATCATATGCAATGTTTTGTTCTAGAGCCATATCCATGTATGGAACAGGCACTCTCGTTCCTCCTTGTCGATGATATTCGAGGCTGTTGGAGTGTTCGATGTCAATGTCAAAAGGGTCGTTGTGTCTGGATCAGATTCTTCCATCGTCTTGTCGAACGTGTCGGATGTCGACACTTTTTCCAAAAATGTCTTCCGAGCTTTGCATTCAAACGTATCATGCCAAGATGAGTGGTGGTAATCGCACCATTTTTCGGTCGGTGGTTGTTTGCTACATTCCCTTTTCTCAAAAGGATTTTTGTCATGATCTGGATTTGGAAAGGTTGGCTGAGAAGATTTTGACTTTTTCAAGTCAGCTGATGTCTTCTTGTCAGGTGGTCGTCCTGATGTCAAATTTGTCGCGAAGCGTGCTTTCCCTTTCTGCTTGGTTTTAGGTTTGCTGGCATAGTGGAATGCATTTGCAAGCATATTAATAGTCATAAATTCCATCTCTTTCTGAATGTACTAAGAAAATCCATTGATGTACTTCAGAACAAGCATTTTCTCTTCTTCTTGGATGCCAAGTCTAGCCATGAGTCGATAGAACTCGTCGGTGTAACTCTATACTGATTGGTATTTCCATTTCCTTAGCTGTTGCCACTTCTTATACTATTGCTCAAGGTATTTCGATAGGTAGAATTGCTTTTAGATGTATTCGACAAATTTATCCCATGTGTCGATGGGGTCTCCACTTTTCTCCATCTTTGTCGAGACGTTCTCCCACCAGCAGTGCACAGATGTTGACATATTTAAGTTTGCAATGGTGACCTTGTCATCTTCTTAGAGTTGATTCATAGAGTAATAGAATTCCAATTGTTTCACCCAATTGCTGATGGATTCTGCGTCAATCTTGCCTTCAATATTCAGTATGTCCAAATTCATTTGCACTTTGAAGGGGTTGATTTTGTCATAGTGAGTTCTTGTCAAAACTCCTATGGATGTTGAAGCAAATTGCGTGAGAATTTCATTGAACTGAGCAAACATTTCAATCTGTTTTTGAGTCAACACTTGCTCAATAAGTTGTATTGTCTCTCTGGCTGCATCTCTAGCGTCTATTTATTTTTCTGGAGGTAGCATCTTCTTGGATTGCTAATATTGTGAGCATGTTTGAACATGCATAAGTCGATAACCTCGCTGGAAGTGTCTTCACAAAATTAAGCATGAACAAAGCTGAGCACTCTGATACCAATGATACGCACATGGCCATGAAGCATGAGGGGGACAACAGTTTGACTGAATGAGTTGACTCTGTTATGGTGGAAGCTTAAGCAACAGAATGCGCAAAGCAGGAATACACTACTCAGAAAGAACAAAAATGTACACAAACAATCTGCAGGAATGCGAAATGATTTCTCTATTACTGGATTTAAGTTCATGACCTGATGTATGTTACAATATTATACATGCTTAAATAGAAAGTGTTGAGACGCTTGGTTGCTTTCCCGTTACGTTGAGTTACAAGAGAAGTTAGAATGGTTCGGAAGTTCAACCGTTACAACTGACTGGAAGACAAAGAGACAGTCTGTCGAAGTTTGATAGTCGCAAGTCGTAGATCGACACTACATGTCGATGTCACAAAATTGTGAGGTCGCGGAACTTGTCGAAGTCACATAGTTGTGAAATCCATGTCGAAGTCGGAACTTGTCGAAGTTGTGTCGATGTCGATGACTTGCCGTAGATGTGTCAAAGTTTTCATCCGACAATAATGCCAACTACGATGTGGATCACCAATCCTCTTTTAAATACAAATATTTTTAGTGCGGAACATTGATGCAAGCCAACAAAATACCTTCTTAGCTTATTTTTTTAATTCATTGCTGATAAAAAATACAGTCCTTAGTGCTAAAAAGTAGATCAAAAAGCATTATATAGGTGCTCCTTCTTATCCTATTTATCAAGTACACAACAAATCAATAATTAGGATAAATAAGAAAATTTCATTAATATTAATCAACTACTCATCTATATTGGTTCAATGTCCCTTACACATTTATTTTTATTGAGCACTGATAATTATACACAATTTTGAAATTTCCATTTGATGGGTGGATGGGATGTGAATTTATAGGCCTAGTCATGGCATTTCATAATTCCTCATATGAATCGAAAACCCATACTTAATAATATTTTGAAGTACTTTTAGACTCAGGCTCCCAAGAAAAAATGGTTTCTTATATTTTGTGATACAAGGACCTCCTTGAAGGCATCATGCCCTAATGTGAAAAGCCTATGTTTTAGTACTTGGAGATAACATTATCATGGTGGTGTGGCAACATGTGAGATTACCAAATAATCCTTAAGTAATTCTCCCAGCTTGTTCCTTGACCCATGTGAGCCATTTCCTTTCATCGTTGACCAAACATGATGTATAATTTGCTTTGATTTGATGTTTATATCCATGGGGGTTCTTAGCACCACGCCAAGCATAAATCTCATAATCCATATTTCTTCTTAATTATCCTAAAAATCTATGAAATGGAATTAATTTAGTTATTAGCCAAGTCAAGAAACTTATGTAGGACTAAGTGACATGAAGATATCATTTAGAATGAATATTCTAAGAAGGGAATCTTGGCTTTTGAAGGATTCCCCACATAGGGATGAAATTATGAACTAGGGACCCATGCATGGGCCCTATGTTGATGTATATGTAACTTCGGAATGTATTTCACATATATGTATATTGTATTCCTATAGAGATGTTATTATTCCTCTATATGGAAGTGTTTGTATTCATATAGAGATGTTATTATTCCTCTATATGGAAGTGTCATCATTTATATTGTAAGTGTCGTAACTTATACTTGATGGGTTATTAGACCACCTTGTTGGGGTCGGCCCTGTATAAGTCATGTGGGTCGAAGGGTTATTAGACCAACCTATTGGGGGTCGGCCATGTGGGTCAAAGGGTTATTAGACCACCCTATTGGGTGTCGGCCGAGTCAGCATTATGTTAAGTGGTTAAGTTGAGGCCGACCTAGTTGAGTAAAGGTCAAGTGAAGTTAGTGTATAAATAGAGAGTGTGTCTCTCTCATTTTACACATTCTATTCTCTCACTCACACTTGGGACAGTGGTGCACTTGTGGAGGAGGCTTTGCTGCTAGGAGAATACTATCTCTTGTATTCTAGTTGTATCATTGCTCTATCTATCTCTGAGGAAGTTATTGGGGTTTTTCACCTTTATGGTTTTCCCCAAGTAAACTCTATGTCTCTTGTGTGCTTGCATTATTGTGTCCATGATTGTTATGCTGTAGATTTGTTTTACATGTTGTTCTCTCAATTAAGATCCTAGATCAGATTGAAGTAAATTCTAAAAATTTAACATGGTATCAGAGTTAGCCTAAAAGAAGGCATGATATGGCATGTATGACACTTGTTGCACTTACGATGCTAGGGCTTGATATAGAAAAAACCAGTCATCGTAGTACTTTTGCTATAAATCCATTTTGGCGATGTTTGCGGATCTAAAAATTTTACAGGTCGAAGATAAGATGCCCATGTACCTTGTGTCCAAAGGAACACCTCTATATCGTTGTACTTTTCTATTTATGACCTGTACAATATAGGGTTTCTGCCTCTTCCAGATCTGAGTCAAAATCAGGTGACCTTGGGAAAAAGGTCATAACTTGGGCTAGGAAGCTCCAAATTAAATTTTGTAGAAAGTGACAGGTAGTAAACAGATTGTGCTATCTCAGGAAAAGGTTTTAGAGGCCGAAGTTGAGCCAGTGACTTGTGGCACGCTGTACAAGTTCGCTCTCCTGTATTATCCCATAAACAGGTCACGTTGCAACACTTGGCATAAGTATCTCTCAGAGAATCCAATTGAGGTCAGACCTATCGGGATGGAAAGATAAAAGGTCAGGATATATCAAGAATATGTTTCAGACCCTGTGGATCGAAAAGTTCAGAGTTACACCAGAAACAATCAGGTACATATTTCTATCAAAATAGAAATTTTTTTTAGCACCTTCATTCATGGCTTCGAGAATTTAGGGCTTCGGAGAAAGCTGGAATTTTTGTAATCGGAGACCATGGCTGGATGCTACCCATAAAAATAGAATTTTAGAGACCAAGATCATAATTTTTGGTTGGGCAGAAGGCCGAGCTTGATCAAACCCCAGTTCGGGACTTTGATCGGAAAGATGGAAAATTAGGGCTTCTGCAAAAATTGGAATTTTGGAAATCTGTGACCACGGCTGGAAGCTCCTCAGAAAAATTGAAGCTTAGAGCTTTGAATCAAATTTTTTGGCTGGGTGAAGATCCAGGAAACTCAAACCCTAATTCTGGGTCATCCCGAGTGAATCCAAAAATCTAAAAGGCAATTTCGAGGGGTGAAACTTTGCAGTTTTCAAATTCTGAATATACCAACTTCATCAGCTCATCAAGGTGCATATTTCTATCCTTTCCGAAGTTTGAAATTCAAATTTTGAATTTTTGGGGTTTCTTTAACAAACCCTAATCCAGCTCCAAGTCCAGTTCTTGCAAATCAAGTGGATTGGGTTAATCCTAGAAGAAGATGGATTGGTCACTTGCATAAGTGAAGAAGTTCATATCTCAGAGGGAGATGAGGCTAAGGCCTTCCATAAGAAGATTACAAGCAATCTTGACAGGTATGGCTTGCAAGTATGTTTCATGGTTAAGTTTATCATATGTTTGTCTTCATATCATTACAGTGCAATCTTGATTAATTACTAGACTTGTCGTATCACCTTAATAGAAGATATTCATTAATTAAGGTTTTGACACTTATGAATGTACTAATGCATTGTGATGTTGTATGAGGTTTATGTTGTTCGCTAACATAAAAGGTACACCATGAAAGACAAATCATGTTCTACTTCAAGAACATATGATCATGGTGACATGAAGACAAAGATTCATCCATTGCCATGGATCACATAGAAGATCTACTTTCGAGGTATGTATAACCTAGTCCTACAATGGTTAACCTATGAGACATGCAAGTTACTAGCACAAGTCACTAAAGAGAACCAGAAGACATTATCCGGGTATGTTAAACATAACTAGCTAGCATGCTAATCCATGTATGTTTTTCCTATATCAAGCTAGAATCCTACCTTGTGTTAGGATCTATCTTATACTGTTGTTTTGTTGATAATGATTATTCATGAAGTCATAGGTTTGAATAGTCATGGCTGTATGCATATTATGTTTCTTACCATAATTAATGATATGACTAACCAGAAGAATCATGAAGGTATAGGCTTAAGTAATCACGGGTTTATGCATTGATGATTTAACTAATCAGAAGAGTCCTATGATGAAATAAGAATATGCATGAGTAAAAGAAGACTTACCTGAAACCTTGAATACTAATGTTTATTATCTATGAATGATCATGACTATACATGTTTAAGATTATTGTGTTTTGATAGTATTAAGATTATACTAATACATGTGTGATTATGTATGATACCTCAAGGATAACACAATGATGATACTAATAAGCATGCATAGTGATTAAGGATGGATGTAAGTTCAAGGACAGGTAATCCAGGAAGGAAAGATCAAGAGGGAGCGCACTCCAGTTGTTCCTGCAAGAAAGAAAAGGAGCACACTTCAGTAGTTTCTGCAAGGATGCAGATATTCAGAGGGAGCTGACCACTTCTCACAATCCACATCAGAATGGAGTTGCAAAGATTCAGAGGGAGTCCACCCAGCAACCAAACAAATATAAGTATTTGAATTGTCATTTCTTACATAATGTTATTCAATGATGTATATGCTTATGTTCCTAGAATTAGGTTATGTATTATGCATATTAGAATAGTTGCATTGATGAACAGTATACTACTAATATACATGGGTAAGTGGCCTATGGAACTGTACAACATTCTATTGCTACTTATCTAGAATGAAACCTCTTTGCTGACATGTTAGGAGTTGTGCACACTCTTAACAATGTTCTGGTAGAGATTGGAAGGCATCTAGAAAGTTACAGAATATGGATAAATGTTGTACTGAAGCATTGGCTAAGATAATTGCATGACTGTATGACATATTTCTTTATGTGTAAGAATTTGTTCTGAAAACTATGAGATGTTTTCTAATAATTCAATCTAACTTGCTGTGTAGGAAAGATCGTATACCATCACCTACAAAAGAAGGACCATAACATTTGTTCAACAACAAAATTATCTTTTGAAAATATTGAAGATATTGAAGTTCCCAGGATTTGGGAAGAATGCCATGATCGAGGAGTACCAGTTGATCACGAAGATGTTTTAGATGTAGTCCGAAGACCTGAAGGGGAGTCTGTAGTGACTTCCAAGAGGATCTACAAGATCAAGCATGTTGCAGTGATGAAGAGGAAGATACACTTTCTTGAATGGTGTAGTTGAAGAAGAAGTGTATGTGGTGCAGCCACTTGGTTCTGAGACACATGACAGGGAGTCATATATGTGCAGAACTTGGTATGGTAGGATAGACAACTTTTTATCCAGTTTGGGCTTTACCAAAAATAAAGCGGATTCCAACCTTTACTACAAGGTTGAGGAAGGAAATCCAATGATACTACTATGTGGATGACCTGTTTGTAACAGGTGAGGATAGATTGATTGCCGACATGCAGCAGAAGCTTGCTTCTGAGCTAAAGTTGAAGAACATGGGGATGATGCACTATTTTTTTTGGCATGGAGGTGTGGCAAAGTGTAGATGGAATCTTCTTTGGACAAGGGAAGTATGCGGTAGATATCTTGAAGAGGTTCGGGATGATGGACTGCAAGGCTATGGCCACACCTATGGCATCGAACATGAAGCTTCTGTGTGATGCTTCATCTGAGCCTGTTGATATCACTATGCATCGTTAGATGATTGGTTCCTTGATGTACCTGACGAACACGAGACTAGATATTTGCTTTGTGGTGAACACATTGAGCCAGTTCCTGACGGATCCAAGGAGTGTTCACCTGGTTGTTGTAAAGCATATTCTGAGTTACTTGAAGGGTACAGTCAATTATGGGCTCAAGTATGATACGAATCAAAAGTTTAACCTACAGGGTTATGTTGATTCAAATTGGGCAGGCAGTGCTGTAGATAGGGATCAGGTGTGATCTCTTGGTTTAGTAGAAAGCAGCCCTCGTGGCATTGAGTACAACCGAAGGAAAGTATGTTGCGACGGATGAGCGGTTGTAGATGTATTGATGAAGCTGTTGGCCGGAGTGCAGTTTGAGTACTTCAAAGAGAGGATTGGTGCACTTCAGATCAAGGTTCCTTCCAAAGGGAAGTGATGAGTCCGGAAGACGCAAATGCAGATGAGCTTTTCTGACATGGTTGATGTGTTCTCCCTTGGTCGTGATGTAATTGCTGAGCCATTTTTCACATGGTGGTAGATGTGTTCTCCCATGGTGAAAAAGTAAGGGCTGGCGCCTTCCCTGAACGGTGGTAGATGTGTTCTCCCATGTCGGTGCTGTAAGTGCTGGATGATGTGCATCTGGGCTATGCTTCGTGGACAATGAGATGATCTGAAGAGGATGATGCTATGATGATCAGGAGGATCATGGATGATGAGCATCAAAACGATGCTACAGTTACTACTATGTATATGTATATGCATCATGTTGGATGCTTGTTATGATCAGTTGGATTATTTATATATATATGCATCATGTTGGATGTTGGATATGATCAGTTGGATCATTTGTATGTATTTTGTATATGCATCATGTTGGATTCTTGGACCATGTACCTATATATGGATCAAGTGGATACTGAGATCATGTATGTTGATATGTATCAGGTGGATACATTGTATGATCAGGTAGATCATGTATGATGATATGTATTAGGTAGATACTTGGTATGCATTAGGTGGATGCATTGTATGATCAAGATGATCATGGATGACGAGCTTCTCCAGATGAAATGCATCATGACGATGCAGTGATGATGATCAAGATGATCATGTGTACATTAGGATGATGTATGGTGTGTATCAGGATGATACTTTGTGGCCATGGATCAGGTTGTGCAGATGAGCATGTCTGGGAGATCCTATAGGTCGGAGTTGTGTACCCGTAACATCCCGAGATGCTCTTTTGAGACATTGCTCTGGGAGGACATGTAATTTGTGCCCTGGGAGATCTTCAGGTCGGAGTTGTGTACCTGTAACATACTGAGAGGCTCTTGCGAGGTTTTGTCCTATGGCATGTAATTTGCTCCTGGGAGATCTAGACAAGATGAAAAAGGCCTCAGATGCTTCAGCCATGTTTTTCCATGACCACATGTAATTTGCTCCTAGGAGATATGGACAGGATGAAAAATGCCTCAAATACTTCAGCTAGGTTTTGTGGTGGACCACATGTAATGTGCTCCTGGGAGATCCGACAGTTAGAGCTTTGTGCTCATAACAGCCTGGGATGCTTCAGCCAGGTTTTGTGGTGAGATCACATGTAATGTGCTCCTAGGAGATCTGACAGGTAGATCTATGTGCTCGTAATAGCCTGGGATGCTTCAGTTAGGTTTTGTGATGGGTCACATGTAATGTGCTCCTGGGAGATCCGATAGGTAGAGCTATGTGCTCGTAAAATCCTGGCATGCTGCAGCCAGGTTTTATGACGCACGTAATAAGTCCCGAGGATTCCACAGTATGGCCAGTGATGATGAAGACCTGCAGGTGGTGGTCCTACATCCAGTATGAAAAAGGACTTGCTTTATATAACTTCCTATGACGAGTAGATTCAGAGATTGATTGAGATAGCAGCAGCAGCAGTAGTGACAATGACAATGACTCAATGACGATTATCCAGTGACAATGATCTAGAGAAGAAGACTTGTGCTAGAAGACCTGTGTCGAGAAATACCTTCCTAGTTAAGAGGGAGTGTTGATGTATATGTAACTTCGGAATGTATTTCACATATATGTATATTGTATTCCTATAGAGATGTTATTTTTCCTCTACATGGAAGTGTTTGTATTCCTATAGAGATGTTATTATTCCTCTATATGGAAGTGTTGTCATTTATATTGTAAGTGTCGTAACTTATACTTGATGGGTTATTAGACCACCTTGTTGGGGTCGGCCCTGTATAAGTCATGTCGGTCGAAGGGTTATTAGACCACCCTATTAGGGGTCGGCCATGTGGGTCAAAGGGTTATTAGACCACCCTATTGGGTGTCGGCCCAGTCAGCATTATGTTAAGTGGTTAAGTTGAGGCCGACCTAGTTGAGTAAAGGTCAAGTCAAGTTAGTGTATAAATAGAGAGTGTGTCTCTCTCATTTTACACATTCTATTCTCTCACTCACACTTGAGAGAGTGGCGCACTTGTGGAGGAGGAGGCTCTGCTACTAGGAGAAGACTATCTCTTGTATTCTGGTTGTATCATTGCTCTATCTATCTCTGAGGAAGTTATTGGGGTTTTTCACCTTTATGGTTTTCCTCAAGTAAACTCTATGTCTCTTGAGTGCTTGCATTATTGTGTCCATGATTGTTATGCTATAGATTTGCTGTACATGTTGTTCTCTCAGTTAAGATCCTGGATCAGATTGAAGTAAATTCTGAAAATTTAACACCCTAATCCCTTGAGGACAATGTTATGGAATAGTACTTTATTTGTTTACCCTAGAACATGGACTAGGCCATGAGAGCCATATTCATTAGTGTTCCAAACTTGAAATGAGCACCATATTCCTCTTACATGAAAAAGATTCGCTTTATAGGGATTGTGTGGTGGACATAGGCCTACCAATGTCACATGATCCCTAGAGACCACTGCTATGGGCTAAGGTAAGGTTAATGCAGAAAAATTCTCCTTACTTACATTGCATATTTTGATGTGCAAGGCTTTGAGTTTTACTAATGTGTCATCCCATCTTGTAAATAGCCAATTTTTGCCTTGTATTAATTGTCCCTTTTTCCTTGACACATTAAACACATATTACATTATTTTCCTCCATCAAATTCCTCACTACTCACTTAAAGGAATAAAGATCAATGTCCAAACTATGATGATAATCTTAAAAGGTACCATGATGGAATGCCCTCACTTGTTGGCAATTTTTGTTGGTAATTGTAAGTGGTATGTCAAAGCCACTGCAACTATATGTTAGGTACACATAAAGAAACAACAAGACCAATGTAAGAACATGCATCTCTCCATGCTTGAAATGATGCATATCTCCATTGTGGCATTCTTTTAAACAATTTGTGAGCCTCCTTGATTTTTTCACTTTATATGTAATCCAAAATCACAACATTCTATGAGACAACATTATGCTCGAGCATCTTATTAAACGTTGTTGAGCTTTGTCCACCCTACCATTATGGGCTTTGTCTCATTGAGGCATTTAATTGGACTAGGAGTAGGCCAAAAATAGAAGGAAACACTAATTCTTCATTTATAGATTTGATCCCCAAAGATTCTAGAACCACATCTTTCTAAACATTTAGGTCTATATCTCCCTATAATTATACATACGAAATCCTAACCAAGATTATGTCCAATAGGATTAAGAAGATCCTCCCAAATGTCATCTTAGAACCAAGGAGGTTTTTGGAGAAAAAGAAAATCACTGACAATATTATTGTTATACAAAAAGTACATTCCAGGCAGGGTATTTTTTAAGGATTATAAAAGTATACTTAAGTATAGTATTCTAGGTGATTATTTTGGATTGGAAAAAACATATATATAGATTGGTAGGGGAATATTAAATATGAAACCTACAATTTACTCCTAAAACCAGTGAATTTTGGCGAATATTATGATAAAACAACATATTTTATGTAAATATAGGCGATATTAGAGACTAAAAATGACCAATTAGCCAATTTATTTTTTGAAAAAATGCCCCGAAAATAGCCAATTGGCGAAATTTTGCCCTTAAAAATTTCCGCAATAAATAGTGAAAGAGGTATGATTGTAAATTAGATATAGCTAATTCTTTTTCTAGAGTTTGCAACTCCTTTTTACATGATGTTATCTCTAGTTTTGGATTTGTTGAGTATGTTATATGCCTTATTATAGTATGCATCAAAAGTCCATGGATTGGTCCTCTTGTCAACGGCATGACTACTTTAGTCTTCTAATTTAAATAAGGACTCCGATAAGGTTTCCCTATATCATCCCTTCTATTCATTGTAATGGTTGACTCCCTTTGTAGAAGATTGGAATGAGAGTGAATCTAGTTGGAAATCTAGAAGGAATCCTCATTGTTAGAGGTGTAAAGGGTATTATTCACTGTCACTTTGTCAATGGCACAAATCACATGGGAGGATGTTTTTCCATAATAGTTGATAGATCTAAGTAGATCCTAGACTTCTTTATGAATGATTAGAAAGGAGAAATTAAGAGTGGTGTATATATATATAATTATTATTAGAATATAGAGAGATTAATAAATTTAAAATAATTAATAAAATCATATAGAAAACAAAATAAAACATTTCATTTGAATTTGTTGTGGACATTTGATTTTGTTATAAAATGAAAGGATTAGACTCAAAAGATGTGTCCTCCATTAAATAAAAAAATGGTCCCTTTTCCATCCCCGTCATTAAGTAAAAAAATGAAAACCAAATCCACACAAATCTAAGAATGGTCCCTATGTTGTCCCATCCATTAAGTTGAAAAATGAAAACCAAATCCCCACCATTAAATCCAAAAATGGTCTTTGTGCCATCTACTCGAAGAATTAGAACCCAATCCTTGCCATTAAATCCAAAAATGGTCCCTGTGCCTTCAGCGTAGATGTGGCCACATTATGCAGAGATGATCATTTGAAGGAGGGCCTCGATAATGGAAGTACCGATGACTCTTTGAACTCAAGTAAGTTTGATTTTTCTTCTCTTTCATTTTAACTCTATAGGTTGTTAATGGGTGGAAGGGTGGCTAAAGTGGCAGATAGTTTTTTTGTTTTATTAAAGCAATGGAACCCATACAGGTTTCAGCTTCTGAGTTGAAGATGTCTAGCCGTGTAATATCAGAGCCCATATTTTCAAGTGCAGTGAATGAGTTTGTGGTGAACTCGTGACATTTTTTTCCAATTGGGCATTGATGGAATGGATTTCTGGTCTTTTATCGCTATTGCTGGCCATCATTAATTTATTAAAAAATTCTTGCAAAAGAGTCAACTCAGAAAACCCCCATATTTTCTCCTTGTCTGCTGCTCACAAGAGGTAAGTGCACAATAAACAGAAATTAGGGTTTTGGGTGGGAGCCCTCTATCTATAGTTTAAGTTTTCTGAATAGATCTTTCTAAACCCAAATGGGTATCCAATTAAAATCCATGCAATATATCTTGGGACGATAACTAATCAATAGTGAGCCGATATTTTTTAGTGCGGTACCTGATTTGTCCATTCCCGTTGCATAACCTTTTTAATGGGAGAGTGTTGCGTGGCGTGATGCGGTCGGATGTATAAACCCAATAGTCGTAAATATAAAGCAGTGTTTCTCGTCTCTACGACAGCTTCCTTACTGTGTGATTGCACCTTTATTTTTCTTTCCTTCTTATTTGGAATAAATCCTATCTGTTTCCCGTTGTCCGTGGGACTACCCCACCTCATGAAG
Organism: Larix kaempferi; assembly: GCA_027924585.1. NCBI lineage: Eukaryota > Viridiplantae > Streptophyta > Pinopsida > Pinales > Pinaceae > Larix > Larix kaempferi. The sequence continues at coordinate 17,601,499 of BSBM01000348.1, read as the reverse complement.
TATTCCATAAATTGAATCAATCAATCGAATCAATTTTGAGCATGAGAATGGATGTTATTTTTATTGGCCTAAGTTCTGATTTTGGGGGCTACTCGTAAAAAATCGAGGCCATAATTAACATTTTAAATAAAAAATTGCATCATTTTACCTGCACACTTGCTAATATGCACAGCAGTGACTCGTAAGGGTTTCTTGCGGGGTCTCTATTCTTTTTTTTAATTATGTTTTTATTACTTTTAAATTCAGTTTTTGTTTCACCTTTCTTTATTAAATTTCAGGGTGACATTCTGAGAAGCTGGGGCCATTTCCCTCTCATAGATCAGAGACGTATCGTGTTCCAACACAGCTCAATGGGTTCAACCCTCAGAAATCTACATGTAGCTTTTTCACTCTTCAACAAGAGTAATCAAGAGAATTCTGACAGACTAGATTGACTTATAAAATCTCATTGATTACATTGTTTTCGATGTGTATGTTTTTGAATGGTCACATTTTGTCAAGGATGAAAACTATAGGTGCGCCCTCATGCAAAATGTGGTAGAGACAAACAAAGGTAGTTCTTGAAACACTAATTGAAACAATAAAATTTGCACAACGACTTTATACCCAATACCTATGTCAGTAAATTACTTCTCCAGTTTTCCTTATGGTATTTATTACTTAGAACGATGTTTGTTCAATCCTTTATATCTTGGGATGTATGTAACCAATTCTTGGAGGATCCTTCACTATGTTTTGACCATTCTTTTATATATAAGACAGGATAACAAAATCTGAATATATGGTAGGACAGTTAAGTCTGGGAAGAAAAAATGTTTCTCTATGAGCCGACAAAGAAGCGATGCTTACAACAATAACAATCAAATAAAAAAAATTCCTCTACGAACTCAATACACAAATGAAAGTGGATCTTATTGCACCTTCATGTTATAACAATGGATCAACTCTTATCCAATGGCCATTGGGTACACGTGTATTCTTTTTTGAGTATTTTAATGCAACTTGAATGATGTATAAACTATAAATAGTCAAAAGCCTATTATCTGTTAGGGACAACCACATAGGTATGTTGCAGCATGAACATGCATACGATTTAGACCTTGCATTTATATAGTCTACTTGAAAGAATTGAGCCATAGGTTCACCATGCACAAAGGAGACATAGGTCATTGCAAATAATCTCTTAAGAATATGCCCAAAATATGTGATTGGGTTGATATCGTAAAAAATTTCGGTGATGAAAAGTGTAGACATGATTGTTACACTACTCAATTACATGGATTAAAAATTCTAAGCAAAGAAATCCAATTATCCATAGCGCTCCAAACTATGGAAATCCCTACTTCTTCTTAGGCACCTTTGTTTTCAGTTTTTGATCTTGACAAGTAATTTAAAGCATTCACATTTGTAGGTTTTATAATTCCAACAATTGCCCCAAATGGAAGACATATTCAAGATTAGCAGGGTGATGTCTTTATCCAAAATACACTATCAAGATGCTTTAGGTAAAATTCATTATCCAAGAGTTAGCATACATTCAAGTTCACTTTCAAGGAACAAAATAAAAATACAAAAAACATTGTAAACTCAATACATTTGCAATCATGTCATGCACATTAGATTCCAGGCATGATTTACAATAGATGACACGCATACATATTGCTACAACAACCAAATTGGAAAGATTAAGGCATGCAATTCAAATTTTATAATGAGGAAATGGATTAAAAAAAACTTACATGTTTCTTTAAATACGTTTCAAACAAGCTGACTATGGGGGGATTGATTTCCTCCCAATGATAGTCTGTTATATTTCACAATGCCACATCCCAAGTGGTTTTGCAATTGCAGTGTAATTCTGTATAGTATGATATCCTATTTGTGTTCTTTCGAGAGATTGCATTTGTTACAGGCTAAGGTGATTGATATAGGAACAATTGAGTTATTAACATATATATTATGGTGTATGTAGTTTATGCTTAGTTTCTTCATCAATTTATCTGGATGTTTTTTTTTGTAGGAAATGGTTCTAAACTTAGGAATATGTCCATCTTATTTCCTTTGCTTTAATTGTTTGTGGGTCTCACTTACCCTTTAGGGGTCTCATTCCCATTGTGTATCTATAGTTTCATTGGTTTTCTTTGTTGGTGTTTGAAAATCAATATGTGTGATATATCTTAGTGATTAGAGACTATAACATGTCCCTATTCTCCATTTTCCTTCTAATAAACAACTCATGATCTTTCACTAGAATTATTTTTACAGTCAGTGCATGAAATTTTGTTATTAAGAATCAATATTTGCATGATGATTTGTGTTATTGATAAGGGTGTTGTAGGTCGATCCTTCCATATACTACAATGAACTTCTTACTGCTATATGCATACCAACTTCCAACTAATTTTCCATCACCAATTTCAATAGAAACTTAGTATATGGGTTTTTCTAAAGCATCAAAGGACATGGGATGGCCATAAATTATTTTGGGAGTTTCCCTTCTAAAACTCTATATTTTTCTCAAGCTTATTTAAAATTTTGTTTACTTCTTATTTATCATCTTGCATTGCTCATGTTAGGATTTCTACATTAATATGCTTTCAAGTTCTTAGCATTTTAACTAGTTTCTATATTAAGGTCCTAGCCTAGGATTTTCCAAGATCAGTTCTGAGCATTTTACCTTATTAAGAAAGAAAGAATTTACTTATGTTTAAATATTAAAGTTCGTGGAAAAAAATGGCCAATGGAATTATTAAAATACAATAAGTAAGAAATTGAATGTGAAGGCATCTCTATAAGAACTGAAAATCCATAGAAGAGTACAAACATAATGCTAAAACATGTAACACTAAGCCCTAGTGAATCAAAAGGAAACCATGGAAAAGGTTTGGATGGGTGCCAATATATGATAGGATAATATATTTTTTATTAATGTCCAAAAAATGAACACAAATAGGGAAATGGGACTACTAGGGACAACAAAGGAAGAAGCACAAAACAAATGGTGCAGTCAATTGTTAACTCTTCTAACATCCAAGGATGAGAATAAATGTGTAATGAGATTCTTGTAGTTCATGAATTATGCTTACTGGAAGATACAAAGGACTGTGGTTGGGGAAAAATATTTCTTTGATTGGACTGGGCCAAAGTTGTGTGAGTCTAATTGATTATTCTACAACACATGATTTTTTGTATGTGGACAATGTGATAGGACATCGTGTAGGATGAGTTTGGTACACAACCTATGTTCCTTGAAACAACTTTGAGATTGGTCTCCTTTTCCTATACGGTATGATACATAGGTGACATAAGTTTGATATGAGAATGATAGCCTTAAAACTTGGCATGGTATCCTAGTTTCTTAGTGTTCTTATTACATTAGAAAACCATATTGTAACCTTGTTATACATCCATAAATATAGATACTTTGATTGCTGATTGAATTATTTTTGGTGCATCTTATGGGATTTTACAAAAAATCCTTCCTTCTTTGGTATCCTCTTTAAAATTTCATCCATAATTCGTTTTTGTTTATAATTTTTAAAAAATTGACACAAATGGCAATAGATAAGAGTTTGAAATTAAAGCAGGGATCTTATTGGGTTTTCACTTTAGCATTAGGAAACTAAACATATGAGCATTCCTAAAGAAAAAAAGGCACCAAATATGGATACGATTTCATCTAGAAAGGTGTTTGCAGGGCTTGCACCTAAGGCACCAAAGTTGTATACTATTTATTCTAGCAAGCAGTTTGTAGAGCCTACTCAAACCAATTTTTTCCCTGAAGTTCAACAGGTAGCACCACAGCATAGGAAATGGAAGCGAAGCACAAAAATTGATATATCTAGAATTCAATGAACTTAAAAAGGATTTTCAAAACTTGGTTTTACATTTAGCAAGGATAAATTAACTCCTCTAGTTGTTAGAATTCTTCCTTAGTTGTAGAGATTAGGTAAACAAGAGACAACATGGGAACCTAATTTAAGCAGGCATTATCTTTTAGAGGCTTGGTCAATATGTAGACAAGATGCACAACTTTTGAAATGGCACATGCCTACTCCACATGAGGAAGGAGTGGACTTGAAGGGAAATCTGAATTGTTGGGCACATGTTTTACCTTCCACTTTGAAAATGGAATGATAGCATAAGAGACTCTTTAAGGTATTTCAATATCATATCTTATGTTTCTATGGGAGTGGGATGCAAATCATGTTCATTTAGGATGATATTTGGTGTAGTTGCAACTATAGATTGCACTCATTAAGTTGATGAACTTTGGTTAATTAGAAGGATACCATGTATATGGTTGGGATGCAAAACATATTCATTCCAGTTGGAATTTGGTGTAGTTGCAATTATGGTTGTATTCATTCATATTTATTATTCAAGCTTAGAAGTGGAAGAGATCAAACTATACAACTCTCTTTTTCCCTTCGAGTTAAGACCTTTTGACTCAGGCCTGAAATACTTTGGATTTAATTTGAAGACAAATTATTATCAAAATAAAGCTTCGCTCTCGATAGTTGAAAAACTCGAAAAGAGGTTGAAAGTTTGCAGTTTCCATTGGAAGCTCTACATTTAGATTTTGGGTAGTGGGTGATCTCTGCTTCAGCTAATGGTGATATTTTTTAATTTTACCATAGTATGTTCATTGAAGATATGGATCCTCCTCATGTAGCTTCAAATTGAACACTATACTTTTTCCTGTTTCAATAAAAAAAATTGCATCCTACAACAGCCTTAACACATAATCATTTTTAGTAGTTTCAACAATCTTTATTAAGCTTTGTCTATAGGATATATTAGGTGGAGTATGTTTTGAGATATAATGTATATCTCTTTTCTTTATAGCTTCTATACACTCTTTCTTGGGGGATGAGTTACCTATATGAAATACATGATATACATGTAATATGTAGAATGCAACATTATATTTTTAAATAAATTTAAGCTTTTTTCCAAGGGAAAAATGGTTGTATTCATTCAGTCCTTAAAATTTGGTTCCTATGAAGTTCATCACTCAAAGGAATTTGATATTTGGACATTTATGCAATTTTTGGCAACTTGTATTTATGTTGATTGAATATTTTTCACATTAGGTCAAAATCACATAACTCGACTAGGCAAATCTTTGCATATAACAAATTAGTGAGCATAGTGGACTGGCCAAAACTCAAATAGTTTTGGCTATTCTTCGAACAATACATTAGATCATGAATTATGATTTCTCAAGTAGTGCTTCATTCCCACGAAATGAAATATTCAGTAAAATGAAAAAATTTCCATCATGTGGCATGGATACACATTTTGGTCTTCTCTTGTAAAAGTAGATTAGATTAGGAATTTAGTTACAATTTAGCAACCAGCAACAAAGTAGGTAACCATATGCAATCAGTGTTTGTTGAAAAATATTTTGTAGCCTAGATTTGGTTAACCTAATATTTTTTTTTTTTGAGGTTATCGATCTTAAAGAAGGGGCCATCTATTTTGCATTTGCTCCACTAGTTGGGAATATGGGAATAACTGCAGTCATACTTTAATTCAATTTCAAGCAAACAAGTCCACATTATGACATCATATTCCACAATCAATGTGCAAAACCTTTGAGTGAGTTTTATACCTCATTTATGTGTTGCACTTTTATGATTCATCTCTTCTTTGATACTACTAAATTATAATGGGCTCAAACTCTACTAATTTTAAGTTTGAGATTTTATATTCTTTATTTTCTTGAATATTCTTGTACACCATGAGGAGTGCATTGCTATTGTCTGATTTGGGAAAAGCTCCTTTGTATAGGTACATCAGTTCTATTTTATTTTTAAATATGTATAGTTTTTGTGTATTTTCAATTCACGTTTTTCTCATATTCAATAATTTATTTGATTACATTCTAGACAATTTAATGCACTAAGAATTGTATTGTTCATAATGTGCATTGAGTTTGATATTGTTATTCTTGTTCTTGTTCTGCATGTTGGAGAACCTTATTCATATGGAAAATAGAAGAGACACTGGTTGTTTATTTGTGATAGTTATATGGACTTGGAGGGTTTGTGTGAACAATCCAAAATCCTTTATATTGACTTTTCCTCACCATGTGATTCATTTATTCTTGTTATTCACTCTCTTGTAGGATTCTGTTGAGATGAAATGAATGTATAAGAGTTGTGATATTTTAATTTCTATTCTTTTGTTTTCTAGATTGTGCAATATTATTTCTTATTATTTAATCTTATATTCTGTATCCTTTGAAGATTTCTGTTCTTGCATTTTTTCTATTGACCCTTTTTGTTTTTCTTGTTTTGCAAGGTCGGATTTTGTAATTTGTTGAAGCAAAAACAAGATCAGATAATTGTCTTTGGGTTGTGAAATGACATAAAATTCCCTACATTCTTTAAAATTTAATGCTGCCAATTTTTGTCACCTTAAAGTTGCAGTGCAGTCTATTGATAAGTGAGAAAATGTCTTGTTTCATGTAAGCATTAAATTTCAATCTCATTTGATGATATTGCTTTAGACCAACAATATTGACTAATAGTTAGATTACTATGCATTGACCTGGATTTCATGATTGTTAATGAGTATGCAGATGGTGTAAAAGCTCTCTCAAAGAGTATCTGGCATTGTTAGGAATACAATATGACTAAATCGACTAGAAATAGGGTTTGACTATTAGTAGAGAGTTTATACAAAAACAGAAATAAGTATTCCTTTCTATATTTTTTCATCATATGGATTTTGTTAGCACAAATGATGAACATTATGAGGTGGATCATGTCCATCTTTGTTTCCTCAAATGGAACTAAAATGATATTTGGATGTCATTCTGATGGATTAAACCTTTGATAGATGTTGTTATCTAAATATTAAAGCGGTTAGATGATTGCAGTTCTCCATCATCACCATATCCCAATGTGCTCTGCAACATCAAAGTTGTTTATATCTCAAGTGGATCATTGCTTCAACTTTCCAGGAGTTATTTGGTAATACATGAAATTCTTGTGAATAGATTTTTACTTGAATGTAATGGGCATGCTACGTTTTGATTGTAATTTTCTCTTTTCTTTACTAGAAAGTTTGATGTTCCTGTTACATTTTATTTCTGATGTGCTCTTGTATTGTCATTTTATAGTTACATATTGAGCTTTATCCTGAGAGACTTTGTAAGGTTGTAATGCACACGTACACCAATAAAATACCTTACTCTTTCTTTAGAAAATTCTATATCTAACCACCAAAATAAATTCAATGCTTACTTGTTTGAAAGAACTCCGAAAATATCAAAGATTTTAGAAGAGATGATATTGTAGATTACTTGTAGCATTATTTAAAAAACAAATAAACAATCTAAACTACAAATCAGTTAAATATCCACGATTTTTTTGGGAGGAAAGGATCTTCTATTAAATTGAAAGGAGAGTACAAAGAAAATATCTCATGGCACTCTAACCTTCTTCTTTGAGGGTTCTCTCTACTTAGGGGATTCCTTAATCCTTGCAATCCATGAATAACCTTGGATTCTCTCATCAACAAATAAAGACAATGCAACACACCAAAATTCTTTAGCAACGTGGAAGCACAACAGAAATCACCCAAAAGTACCCAAAAGACTTGTTTTGATTTGTTTTTATAGATTTCATGGGGGTATTTTTGGATGGGAAAGTTGGAAAAAGGAGTTTCCATGTATAAATTTCAGGAGCACATGTACATAATTCGGTATAACACATGCCAAATCAGCTGAGAATCGTGTCAAGAGTCTTGAATTAGGTGGATGTATGGGGTAAATTCGATATCAACACTAACAACACCTACTTTCTCTCGATATCAACACTAGTAGCACCTATAACACTAGGAGAGCACTAGCCTTGTAGAAGGGACATCAAGTCAATGTTATGCCAAATTTGCAAAGTCTAGCCACTTGTTTGAGGTTTGTAGTGTTCCACAAGGACGTGAACCCCAGGGTGGGAAACGCGCCCTCGTGATCCCCCACATTTATGGGATGGGGAAACTCATGGGGAAACGTTACCCCACGTCTTCCTTTTGGGGTAAACATGTGGGAAAACTTTTCCCTAGTGATGGAACATGTTTCCCTTTTGGGGAGGCATCTAGTCCCCCCCTCGATAGGGAAGGGACGCCTAGATTCACCCCCCCCCCATTTTCATCTTTTCATGCAGGGGACTAGTTTTGTATGGACTCGATCGGTTTTGTACAAGCGACATTCAAGTCAGTAATATTAATTGGTAATGTTAAATTCTTAATTCTTAATTCTTAAATGTGACATTCTCCTTATATTTCATTTTTTATCCTTTTACTTAAACTTTTAACATTACCATTAATTGTTTCGGGATGTTTGAGAGTGGTTCCAACCTCATCGGACTTCACATGCAAAAAGTAGAATTTTAGATCCCATTTAGAATTCAACATACTTAACATTTTTCAATATTTCGGGATTGTAATGTTTGCACAGGATTGTAATGTTTCTTAAGAGTCATGGCATTTCAACATGGAGCAATTTATCATTTTTTTTCTATGTAACCTTCATTAGAGGAAATTTCGTGTCTAAAATGGGCCCCCTAAGGAAAATAATAGAAAAACCACATCACACTACCAATATGCCATGTCACACTAAGTTAAAGGTATTATCTAGTGAATGTCAACCTATAATATCTAATTAATGGTAGTTGAAAAGTATGTTGGGTTAGTGTAGAGTTAAGAGTTGATGGTTGAAAATAATAATGAAAGGTTTAGATTCTTATGCATACACAATAAATGATATAGTAGTAAATTTTTTAAATTTAGATTATAATTTATTTAATTTTTAAATAAATGTACCACTACTTTTAATATATTTAATAAAATCTAAAACTTAAAAAAAAAACTAAAATTACAATGAAAAATATAATTACAATAATACAAAAAATAAACAATCATTATTTTTATTTTATTTTATATTATCACTACTTCTAAGTCCTTTAAAATACAAATCTCACATTAATTAAAATGATAGTGGAGTAATTTTGAAATAATAAAAACATTTATATAATTAATCTCTTATAAATAAAAATAAATTAATTAAAAAATATCATAAATAAATAAAAATAGGAGAGAGATAAAATAAGCTTTCGCTATTTTTGTGATAAATTTATCCTCCAAGAATGGAATTTGACTCTTTTGGTACCATTGGAAAGGTCTCAATGAGATATACAACTTTCGTGTTTTGAGTTTTCTGAGATTCCACATTTATTTTTTGGGGTGGACATTTTAGTACTAGGGGTACGAAAATGTTCGCGCCAAACAATCGACATGGAATCTTGGAAAAATAAAATCATGAAAGTTGTTGCTCTCGTTGAGACCTTTCCAAAGGTATCAAAAGTGTCAAATTATGATCTAGAAGGAGAAATTTATCACAAAAATAACGAAAGCTTATTTTATATGTCTCTTCTTTATTTATTTTTATCATAGCTTTTTTAATTTTATAATTTGTATTTATAAGAGACTAATTATATAAATATTTTTATTGTTTCAAAATTAATCCACTATCATATTAATTAATGTGATATTTATATTTTAAAGAACTTAGAAGTAATGATAATATAAAATAATCTATATTTATTATTTAAAGTTTATTTATCAGATTTTGAGATGAACTTTTCAAAATCTTAACCAAGGTGAGGTTTATATGAAGTTAGCTGTTGTCAAATAAAATTATGACACATAAGAATATTTGAATTCTATATGTCCAACTCAATCATAATGGTTGGCCAAAGTTATTGAAATTCTATTGGTTTGAGAAATCCAACTCATCCATGGCACATTTTTTTATAAGGCCCATTTTAGACCCCAAATTTCCTCTAATGTGAATAAATCGCATGATTTTGCTTCTTACTCCATTAATTTTGATTCTTCTATTTAAGGGTGCTAGCTCAATGGAAGAGCACTTGCATTAAAGGAAAGAGGTTGGTGTTTCGATTCCTCTGTGCCCTATATACAAAAATCAATGACTAGTTAAAAACAATCAATGACTAAATAAATAGCGAGTTAACAATGATCAATAACTACAAAAATGACCCGTTAACTACATTTAATGACTACTTAACCACAATCAATTAATAAATAAATGACCAATTAATAAAAATAAATGACTACTACAAATGATAAATTTGTGACTAAAAAATGATTAAAATTCGCTTATAAACGACTATTGGTGGCTAATTTCCAATATCTTATAGCTCGACTAACTTAGTCGTATTTATTTTAGTCATTAATAGTTTCCTTAGTTAGTAGTATATTTGGTCATTGATTTAGTCATTAATTGTGGCAATTAATGACTAAATCAACGACCAAATATATGACTAAATGAGGAAACTATTAATGACTAAAATAAATACCACTGAGTTAGTCGAGCTATAAGATAGTGGAAATTAGATACTATTAGTCACTGACTAAAAAATAGTTGTTTATATGTGAATTTTAGTCATTTTTTTATTCACCAATTTCTCAGTTTATACTAGTGGGAGGAGATAGGCCTTCACCCCATATAGTACAGTCCAAGTCGGAGAGGAAACATGGAGACTCGCGTTGCCCACATAAAGTTTTGAGTTGTGGGAAGGCTTGTTATGGGGAAATTGATACCAACATACCTGATAGTTATATGGAGATGGTTAGTATATTGACCATCTCTTTTTTCTTCATTAATTGTATATATCATTTTATTTTATCTTTATATATATAATTATATGGTGTTTGCAGTTTCTACACCCAGATAGCACACTTGGTTCACTAGGTGATGTAGCAATGTCAATATCTACCACTCATGCTACAGTTACAATGACCTGCTCCATTCGTGTACCACACACCTAGGTATGATTAAGGGAGTCGTCCATGAATTAAAATGATCCCCTCTTGCTATTTTTTTCAATTTTTTTTCAGTCCATATTCTAGATGTTTTTACTGTGAATATGATTTTAGTTTGTGTATAATGTTTTCCTTCATTTTATGTTTTTACAAGTTTTGGTACCATATAGTGATGAACCTTGTCAACTTGTGGTGGATGCATCACCACCTTCTTATCTATCATTTCTGAAGTTAAATATTAGTGAAATGTGAATTTGTTAATTTTTATTTAAATGGTTAACTAATTACAAAAATTTTAATGTGTATGTAGGTGGCCACATTCTATTATAGGTTGGAAATATCACCATCACATATTCCACCATTGCCGACTTTTCACCCATCATATGTCCCAAGAGATCGATAAGTTTTGCCTCTAGCCAGTTTTTCCCAACTCTAGGGATACCATTTTCACCTCCTAGAATACTTCTTGGCACACTAAAACCCATATTATAGCCCACAGGGCATTATCACCGCCCATCCCCATCACCTTTTCCGTTTCATGCACCTCTTCACTAGCCACTAGTATTCACCACCATCTTTACTATGTCGATCTCAAAACACCATCCTCGTCCACCCCTTCCCCCTATTACTATCAAATGATGATACGATAGGGGATGTGGTATGAGACACTCAGTCGGAGAAACACATGCAAAAAAGTGCTCCACCTACTAGTGAATCTCCAACTTTGCCTAAAGTTTTCATTGTGAGATTATTCATTGAAGAATTTTTTATGCATAATGAATGGATTCAATTTGAGGCATTTTTGCTTAAATTTCATATTTTAGTTCTATCAACATTTGCAAAGTGGAATAACTAAGAGATTGGGTCGTGGAGGAGGGGAACACCCTTTCGATTGATTGTAGCTTCTTCGATGAGTGTATTTAGCATGAATGGTAAAGTTTCTTGATTTATATACTTGTGTTAACTCATGGTGGAAAAATTATTACTAATATGTTGTTTCTTTGCCTAGTATCTCTAGAGAAGTAACACACCAAGAAAGAGAAAGGCTATGCCTTCTAGTTCTGGTAGAAAGAGAATGATTGTTTTCAATGACATTGGTCATAGTGGGGAGGGTGGTAGAGGTCAATGAGTGACCATTGAGTGCCATTTTGTACCTAGGGCACCATCTTCTAGTCTTCCATGTTTGGGCACAAGATGCCATTTTGGATATTGGGAACACAGTGACATTTTGTAAAACATGTACATTTGAAACATATATATATATATATATATATATATATTCCATGGCATGCCCTTTATGGATTGATGTATTTTTTTATATGTTCTTTTATGAATGATTTTGATGAATATTTTTGATGGAACAATGACTCTTTTTATTCATTCAAATTGCTTGTGCTTAAGGAATACGAGACCACGTGTACTATGACAGAAATAATGATAGATACCTTAGCTATTAAAGTTGATATCTTATTTACTTAATCATGTTCCATCATATCACAACTTTATGCCAAAAGTGATTTGCATTCCATACACTCGTCATCAACGAGTAAGATCATATTAAACATTTTTAATCATTTGTTAGTCTACTTTTGCGGGTTGTATTGTGATCTATGACCTTCCTAGTAAAATGCATGCCCAAATCTATACATTAGCCAATAATTTAAATTAAAACTGTAGGCCTGAACCTAGTTACATTGTTCACAAAAACCTCTTCCAGTTTCCTAAAAATGATGGGTCCTTTCCCATAATGAATTTGCCAAGATGGCACTTTTTCAAACAATTTATGCTTAGCATCAATATATGAACTTATCAGTAAAATGTAGGCCCCAGTCTCTAGATTGGTCAATAATTAAAATTAAATCCACAGGCTTGAATCTAGTTACATTGATTAGAAAACCCTTTTTCATTTTCCTAAAATAATGGCTCATTTTCCCACAATGAATCTTCCAATATAGTAGTTTTTCAAACAACTTATACTCAGATGCAAGCTATGAACTACTTACTAAAATGCATGCCCCAGTTTATGCATTAGTTAATAATTGAAAGTAAAACCACAAGCCTGTATCTAGTTACATCGTTCACAAAAACCTCTTTTACTCTCCTAAAATAATGGGTCATTTTCCCGTAATGAATAAGCCATGCTGGAAAATTTTCAAACAAAATATGCGCATAGTCAAGCTATGAATTGCCTAGTAAAATGCACACCCTAGTCTGTACATTGGTCAATAATTGAAAGTAAAAAATAGGCCTAAAATTAGTTAAATTGTTCAGAAAAATTTATTTAGTTTCATAAAATCATGGGTCATTTTCCCACAATAAATATTCCAACATGTTAGTTTTTCAAACAACTTATGCTTAGAGTCAAGCTATGAACTGCCTAGTAAAATGTGCACCCCATTCTATAAACTGATCAATAATTAAAAGTAAAACCGTAGGCCTAAAGCTAGTTACATTATTCACAAAATATCTTTCAATTGGGCCTAAAATGATGGTTCATTGGCCCACAATGAATCTGCCAAGATGGAAGTTTTTCGAACAACATATGCATAGAGTCAAACTATGAACTTACTAATAAAATGCACACCCTAGTTTGTACATTGGTCAATAATTGAAAGTAAAACCACAAGCCTAAAGCTAGTTCCATTGATCACAAAAACGTCTTTCAGTTTACTAAAATGATGCGTCCTTTCACCACAATGAATTTTCCAAGATGGAAGTTTTTCAAACAACTTATGCTTAGAGTGAAGATATGAATTTCCTATTAAAATGAATGCTCTAGTTTTTTTATTGGTCAATGACTGAAAGTAAAACCACATGATTGAATATAGTTACATTATTCACAAACACCACTTCCAGTATCCTAAAATGATGGGTTGAGTTTCCTCAATGAATATTGCAAGATGGCATGTTTTCAAACAACTTATGCTTAGATTCAAGCTATGAATAGCCTAGTAAAATTTATTGCCTAGTCTATAAAATATTCAATAATTGAAAGTAAAACCTCGGGCTTGAAGCTAGTTACATTGTTCACAAAAATCTCTTTTAGTTTCCTAAAATGATGGGTCTTTTGCCGACAATGAATGTGCAAAGATGGTAGTTTTTCAAACAACTTATGCTCAGATTCAAGCTATGAACTACCTAGTAAAATGCACTCCCTAGTCTGTGCATTGTTCAATAATTGAAAGTAAAACCATAGGCATGAATCTAGTTACATTGTTCACAAAAATCTCTTTCAGTTTCCTAAAATGATGGGTCGTTTTCCCATAATGAATACTCCAAGACGACATTTTTTCAAATAACTTATGCTTATATTCAAGCTATGCAATTCCTAGTAAAATGCACACCTGTTGAGGGATAGAATTAACCATTTGTCAACACAAAAGAAACATCCCCATTGAGGTTCTTAGACTAGAACCTAAACCATTTGGTATAGCTTCTTCTTACAAGTTTGATTGCAAGCATACTATCTTACAATGGCCTCTTCTTTAAATTTTTGGAGTGAGGGTAGTAGGCTAGCGCAATGATCAATATTTAGTTTGGAACTTTGATGGATCTAGTTTCATGGTTTGCTAATACTATGGAATCTTCTTACTAGTTTGATTACAATGGGAATCATGCTAAATCATGATTTTTTATATCCTTAATGAGTTTTATGATTTCATGGTAGCTTCTTGTAGCAATGATAGAATTTCTCATTAGGTAGCTCCTTGTATATAAAAATTAAAATTACAGTTATGAATGTGCGAAATATAAATCAATCTAACAACTATTCCTAATTGGAAATGTGAAAATATTAAAGAAGAATACAAAAAGTTGAAAGAAATAATTAGTCAAGAGAGATTGATTTAAATTTCCTTAGTTCCAGTGAGCCAAAAAAGATTGATCTCACATTTCTTGGTTGTTGTGGAGCAAGGTTTGATTGAAACAACCATTGACCATTAGAGTTCTCCCAATCCTCTTTTGTTTTTTTTTATGAAAAAGAAAAGTATATAAAGATGTTTAAGAGAAAAATAAAATGAAGGTATGCATATATTGAAGAGATGGAATATGTTTTTTTCTTTTTATTTATTTACATGAATTGGCCCTTATGTGCATAAAAAATAAGCTTTTGGGGGGCAGACATGCTTTTAGGGGATGATTGTTTTTTGTTTTATTTTGTTGAAATTAGCCACGGAAATGTAAATTAGGCTTCATGCAAAAATGAAAAAATAAGTTCAATTGTTGAGTTCGATGCAACTGAGTAGAAAATTTAAACCCACTGAAAATTTGTATAGGTTGATTTACACATTTACATGGTAAATCCATGGAGGAGCACCATAATTCAATATAAATATAAAAAAAATATGGAAACAGGAGTTTGCCAAAGATTTCCTGCCTAGTTGGATTGCAAGTGGTATAAAATAAATAGGAAACTATGAAGGCCCCATGAGGAATTCAATGATTAACAAAATATGGATGGGAAAATTGCTTGCATCATAAAAATGTGAACCTCAGCTACTCAATGGAGGCACATATAACATTAAATTATTCAAACAACAGTAGAAATTTAAAAGGACATATCACATTTAGGGATGGAGGCACAATTGACTAGGAATTTAAGAGCACATCTCATCAAGGGGCAGATAAAATTTATGAATTTTATTATTTTATTTTCTTACTACCCATTTTCATGGCCCTGGGGCTAATCAAAGCTTAGATAAATCCCATTGATGAAGAAAATTATTCTAAAAAGGAAGACTTTATAAGTTCAATGATTGGGAGGTATCAATCCATTCCATGATTTGGAGGTTATTCCTCAACAAAAAATAGGATTCGTATCAATCCAACCCACAATTTGGAGGTATGAATTTAGCCATGTATTTGGAGGTATGAATACATCCCATGATTTGGAGGTTATTCCTCAACCCAACCAAATAAAAT
This sequence comes from Larix kaempferi, assembly GCA_027924585.1. NCBI lineage: Eukaryota > Viridiplantae > Streptophyta > Pinopsida > Pinales > Pinaceae > Larix > Larix kaempferi. Next base: position 17,585,725 of record BSBM01000348.1, on the reverse strand, counting down.
AACCCCCAATATTTATATTACGATGTCAAATTAAACCCCCCCCTTGACCCCTTAATATGAGGCAATATAATTTTGAGATTTTTAGGAGTATTCAAACCCCCAATATGAATGGACATGATATGATATTCCCTTGCTAGTGAACCCCCCTGTGATGAAACACCATGATTTCAATGATGGAAATGGTTCCGGACTTGGCGGGTTGCGCATCTGACAAAGACCTACTATTAGATGAGTGGTGGGAAAGGGAAGGTATCTTGAAATCTGACGAAGAATATAGAAAACTCCTTCGAGCGCGTGCCACTGGTGGTCCTTTAGAAAAAGACACGAGGTTGACACAAAATACCAAGATGCGGATATGTTTCGGTGTCCAGACATCTCAAAATTATCGTGGTCCAGATTCTAGGGTTTCTGGTGAAGGCTCCAATAAACCCTTATAGGAAACTATCATATTGTCCAACCATAAATCCTCCTCACAAGCAAATATTCTAACAGGGGTTTTTAGGGGTAATTAGACCATTAGAAGACATGGTAAATGAAAAATGAGACAAGAGGGAGAAAGAATGATTTTACAATGATATATTGGATTGGAAGGAATTGTGGACCTATCCTTGAAGGCACTAGTGGGTAAATTTAGCTAGAGAGCCATGAACCCTAGATAAATATCACAATGGGTCTCCATGACATGGGATCCTCTTATCAGTTTTAGGCCCAACATATTGATTCTTTCTAATGGATGGTATGGATTTTTCTTTAGGAAGGAAGAGTACACAACCCTCATATTGGAAATAACCTGGTTGTGAGGAAACAAAAGTCTTATGCTCAAATAGTGGTACTATGGTTTTGAACTTGATACAAAAAGGATCAGATTTAGAAATCTCTAGGTAGATATTCTAGGGTTTCCTTTGGCCATGTGGAATAGAGTGGTGTTTGAAGCTGTTGGAAACCACCTTGGAATATTTCTTTTCATCGGTGAAGATATCATGACATGAATGGATAAAAGGGTTGGGCATATGTTTGTTGAAATCAACATGTCAAAGGGTTATTTAGAGAAGCTCAATATTGAATGGAGGGGAATTTTTTTCACAAACCCTAGATTACTGGGGTTTTCCTTTTAGGTGTTGCTGTAATATTTGATCCAAGAGTTGGCCAAAATATTATCCCCAAACACAGATTTTTAACAAAATTTTACTAGTAAATTTTAAGCAATTTCTTGAGCTGAGCAGGATGTAAGTGAGGGGGACTGATACAATGAGTGAGGATGGCAGGGGTGACTTTCAGTTCTCGAATTTATATGCGAAAGTGTGCATCATAAATCTAAATTTGGTCTGAGCAATGAGCCCTGTGCACGATGTACTGGAGCCATTCACTTTTCAAGAACATAATACTCTGTTGCCTATTTCGAGGCTTCCTGGGCATCCAACATATGCATACTAGATTGGGTGGGGTTTTTCAGAGTTGGTTACAGAGGTATAAAATTTAGTTAAACTTTTAAAATGCACAGGAATGGTGTTCTGGTGAATTTTGGAAGTTTCATAGTGGTTTGGAGGCCAAATGCACATTGGGGATTGTTGAGCTAGATAATTTCAAGGCTCTTCCAAACAAGGTTAAATGCATTCACAGCCTTTGGAAAAGGGTTGGGATGGCTGTTGTACTGTGTTATTAAGCTCGTACAACTGGAAAAAAGTAAAACTGATGCTTAGAAAAGAAATAGCATTTAAATGTGTAAAAGTAGTCATAAAATGGACACAATGAGCTAGTATTTCATTCTTAAATACCAAACTACCTCCATAACTCATTAAACTATGTTATGATATTATTAAATGCTTTGATATATTTTATTTATCAGCTACAGGTCTAAATTTTAAACTTCAGAATACATATTGTACTTATTTTATTGCTTTTCAAAATTACAATGCCTCGCAGGCTAGAAATTCCTTACACCTTGAGGGAGAATGATGGTAAGAAGTGGGGAAATCATTGTATCTCTATTATGAAGTTGATATCAGACCACCAAAAGGTCATATGACTGATATTGGGTGCTCAGTGGACTTCTGGAAGTCACTAGGGAGGATTCACCGAGCTCTCTTCATCAGGCAGGGGAATCTCCTCCAAAACTAGCTGAGAATGAGTGTAGAAGATGAAAGAGAGACATGGATAAGATATTAATATGATATCTGGACATGGGAAGATATTATCTTTGTAAATGATGGCGCACTGGTCTCCCTAAATATCCTAGATGCATTCACTAAAAACTAGCTGCTCCTTCTAGTGGTTCTCCTCCAAACCTAACTGCAAAAACACTTAAACTGTGGCCTCCTTCTCTGGATGCCTGCAGATATTCAATTGTGGACTGATATGGATCTGAATGGATGCAATAACACTCTCTGGATATTAATATTGATTAAATGGAAACTATGGATCTTTGGGGCACATCTCCCAAGAAAGAGTTGAGGCACATCACTCAACAAAAGAGAGACTCAGATCTCTCAAGACAAAATTCAAGTGATCAAAATTTTTGAGAGGGAGTTGGAAACATCATTAAATAGAAGAGTTAACTTGTTCCTCAAGCAAAATACATGTGTGGGTGAGGGAGGGCACATTCCTTGAGAGGAATGGAAACTTCCTGCTTTGCAAACATTTCCTACTTTTGCTCCTTCACATTGATTTTAGCAAGTGTGCCCTTCTTATCCTTTTGGGATGTTGCCATCTTTTTCTGACTACTTTTCATGTTCTTTCCTCTTTCTTTACTTTCCTCCTTTTTTTCTTTTGCTTATTTTTTGCTTTCTTTTGACAATTTTTTAATTCTTGTTGCCTTCTTTCCTCCATTGGATTCCTTGATTTTTCTAAGATTTCCCACTGATGCAAGGGTGATCCCTTTGACCCCAATTACGTCCTCCTAGTGAGGTCATCATCAAATTGCCAACATTTATAAGTAATGATGATGAATTAATAATAAAAATAATTCAAAATTAGGAATTTAATTAATTATTTAATAATTAATTAACTACTATAGTATTATGCCTCAAAATTTCCCCATTAATTAAATCTTCATTTAATTAATTAACTTAGACCGCTTAGGGATGGGAGGATCTAGGTAGTGACCAAGGCCACTAGGGAAGGGTCATGAAAGTACTCCCTCCCCAACGCTGCTTGTCCTCGAGCAATTTTAGACCAGGATGTTACATAATCTTTTCATCTTCCCAGGTTGCATCTTCACTGGGAAATACCTTCCATTACACTAAGTATTCTTTGAGGATTCTGTTCCTCAAATTCATCGCTCTTACCTGTAAAATATCTTCTGTTTCTAAGACCAGGTTTCCTTCGTAATCAAGAGGAGGCAATATTTATGAAATAGTCACCTGTTCGCCAACTACTTTCTTCAGGCATGACACATGGAAAACATTGTGTATCTTGCTTCCAGCTGGTAGATCTAGTTCATCAGCAACTTCAGCCACCTTCCTTGTGATCTTGTATGGCCCATAGAACCTTGGTATTAATTTTTCATCCCCCTTTGATTTCAAAGTGGATTTCCTATAGGGATTCAACCTCAAATAAACTAAGTCACCTTCTTGGAAGGTTTGGTCTATTCTCTTCTTGTCTGCATATAGTTTTTGTTGGTTCTGTGCAACCCGCAAATTTTCTTTAAGTGCCTTGAGTATGTCTCGGCTCTCTTACAGCCAATCCTTTTCCTTTTTTTCTCTATAATTCCCAAAAATCAGATCTGCAAAAGTGGGGATTTCATATCCATATAGATCTTTGAATGGGGTCATTTCGATAGACATATGGAATGTGGTATTATAGCACAATTCTCCAAAGTGTATCCAATTGACCCATGCCTTCTGCTTACCGGTAACATAGTTTCTGAGATAACCTTCAAGTGACTGATTTTCCCTCTCATTTTTTCCATCAGTCTAAGGATGATAGCTTGTATTGAGATTCAAACTAGTTCCAACCAGCTTAAACAGTGATTTCCAGAGAGCACTAGTAAACTTACTATCTTTATCACTGATTATTATCTTGGGAAGACCATGCAAACAAAATATTTCTTTAAAGAAAAGTGCAGCTACTTAAATGGCTGTAATAGTTGATGTGATAGCAAAAAAGTGAGAAAATTTAGTCCACCTATCAACTACTACAAAAATGTTGTCCTTACCCTGATATTTTGGCAGTCTGATGATGAATTCCATGGACACACTTTCCCATTTCTGTTCTGGAATTGGCAATGGTTGAAGGAAACCAGCAGGGTGAGTGTGCTCAACCTTATTCTACTAACATGCAATACACTCCCTTACATGCCTTAACACATCATATTTGAGGCCCTTCCAAGTGAATCTCTCTCTTACCTTCCGATAAGTTTTCAGAAATCCACGGTGGCCTACTATTGGTGCATTGTGGGAAGCCACCAAAACCTATTATTTTAACTTGGATCAAGGAGTTACAAAAAATATGTTCTTGTGATAAATAACATCATTGACAACTTGGTAAGAATCATCCTAAATCATCCTATCAAAAACTTCACAAGAAAACTGATTTCTCGAATATTCTCTAGCTAGTTGATCTTTCCAATCAGTAGGAACTTGCAACAAAGAAAAAGAAAGTTTTCTAGAAAGGGAATCAACCACTAAATTCAACTTAACCTTTTTATATTCTATGTCAAAGTCATAAGACTGAATTTTACTTACCCACTTCTGCTGTCTATCATTCAACTCTTTTTGGGTTAAGAAATGCTTCAAGCTATTGTGATCGCTCTTGACTATGAACTTGCCTCCCACCAGATATTGTCTAAATTTAGCCAAGGCATGCATGATGTCCAACATCTCCTTATAATAAATAGAATAAATCTTCTCATGTGGATGCAATTTTCTGCTCTCATAAGCAATAGGATGCCTACTCTACATTAACACTGCTCCAATTCCTTCACCTGAGGCATCACACTCCAATATGAAAGATTGGGTGAAATCAGAAAGTGAAAGTACTGGGAAGCTACTCATGACTTCCTTCATTCTGTTAAAATATTTTTCAGCCTCATCTGACCAACAAAAAGGACCCTGCTTGGTGAGGTCTTTCAAAGGAGAGGAGAGCTTAGAAAATCCTCTTACAAATTTTATGTAGTAGGTGCACAAGACAATGAATCCCCTTAGGGCTATTATGTTCTTTGGGATTGGCCAATCAAGGATGGATTTGATTTTTTCGATATGTACTTTGACTCCTTCTTTCCCAATGATGTGTCCAAGATAAAGGAGCTCTTTCAAACCAAACTCACATTTTGACAGTTTATCATAAAACGACTATTCTCGAAGAAGTGTTAAAACATTATCCAAATGCTGCAAATGCTCTTCCCATGTCCTACTATAAATCAGAATGTCATAAAAAAATACAAGAACATACTTACATAGCTGCTTGCTGAATACTTTGTTCATGCAAGATTGGAAAGTTGCTGGTGCATTAGTCAAGCCAAAAGGCATGACCAGAAATTCAAAATGTCGATAATGGCACCGGAAGGCATTTTTCTGAAAGTCTTCATTTTTCATTCTGATTTTGTGGTAACCAGAATGAAGATCAATCTTGGAAAAATATTTAGCTCCATGCAGCTGTTGTGGGGAAAATGCACCTATAGTTCAGGGGAGAAACTACCAACTTACGGTGATAAAGATAGACTTACAAGCATTCTGCAAGTACAACAAATAAATGAAGAGATTAGGGTTTAGAGATGTAGGCACCTTATTCAGAAGGTTGATCCTAGCTTTGCCTCCCTCGGTCTCCAATACTTACCCAATGTCGCAATGCCCAGACCTGCAAAACAACTTGATACCTTTCTCAAATACATTTGACTACACATATAATACTGATATTGATAATAGAAGAAGACACCAGATCATAAACAAACTGTAATCAAATCTAAGACACACAACAATAGGTCATATTTGGAAAGGGAAGAACGTCTGATCTTTATTGATGAATGAAAGCAAGTACATAAAGTTATACCTTCTTTCAATCTTGGCACTTCATGAAACCTATATTCAAGGTCTCCTGCTTCCGTTCTCCAAGGATTCTAGCCTCTAATCAACTGTGCTAGGGTTTACCAAAAATTAAGCACAAGAGAGGGGTATGAGAGTCTCCATTCCTCCAGCATAACAATGTTGTAGACTTTTTCCCCTCACATGTCCCTTCTACCCTCCTTATATAGTTAGTGAGGAAGACGAAAAGAAGTTATAACCACTCAAGAGGTTTCCCAACCAACTTAACTTACTCGAATTTCGAGATTTTGACCAAAACAGGGGTGTACTCTACTCTATAGTAGAAAACGTAGTGTACATATGGAGTTGAGAGCTACTATTTCACAGTGGAGTAGCAATCAGAAGGTTTGAGCGCTACTATTGTACACTAGAGTAGGGTACACACGCTACTATCATGCTTGTGTACCAACGCTCATGTTAAAAAATGGCCAAAAACAGGCTTTTCTGCTCATTTTCAGGAGATGGTTTGGTTTGGAAAAATGTTCCTAAGGGTCATATACATCAAATGGGTCAAGAATGAGGTAATTTCAACCATTTTTAGTGCCCCAAATGACTCCTCTATCAACAAATTTCCTGTTGTGTGACTGAAATTGATCTCAAGAAGTGTCGTCATGCGACCAAGGGAAACAAGTGTCGGGACGAAGAGGTGTCATTTCAAGCTATAACAGATTCCCCCTAATGTATGAGATCAGAGGGAGTGTGGGAAATGATGGCTGAAATACATTATAAATAACAAAGAGTTGAATCTTGGAGGAACGGAGAAACCAAGAATCATAGGCTCAAATGAAGTACCTAAAAGCAAAGGCAATGTCATACAAACTTATCCTTGGGGTAACTGTCCATGTTCAAATAGTGGAACATGACCTCCAAGAGGATACAATAATAATCCAAAATACTGATGCATCTATCATGGCCACTAAAATACAAGCGTGGATCCATGAGGAACATAAGTGTAAACATAGCCACATAAATACAAGGTGGATCTATGTCAAAACTTGAGAACATAGCCATAGAGAACATAAATGAGGTGATGCTATTGAGAGCCCAAAAAGAGTGTGGCTCAGTCTTGCGCAACTTGGGCGATAACATAAATGAGGTGATGCTATCGAAGATCCCAAGGTCTTCATCCAAAAACAACCCAAGGTACAAAACTATCCATGCGAATAAATGAGTTGATGTCAAACATGGGAGGTATCGTTTGATTACCGGTCATTGATGTATACTATTAACAAACACGAGGGTGTCCATCAATAATGAAAATGGAACCCAAGGTACCTAGTACATTCGAGCAAGTGTAAATAAGTGCTCTTGCCGTCGAACACTTGAAGAATCCATCGGATAGGAGACATTGATGTATTCCCATCTATCCAATAGCGAGGGAAACTGCCACTAATGACTGCAATCCCCAAGGTACTAACCAAAACTCTAAACTTCATTCCCAGAGCACAATGAGCTGATGTCGATGGGAAGAAGTCCGTTGGAAGGGAGGCCTTAATGCATCCTCCATCATCCAACACGAGGGACACTCAAAAAGGTATGTGCTGATTTGGAGTAGGACTGAACACATGATGAAACATACTGACACCAAGGAATGGTCGACACATGAGGTCAAGGAAATTGCAGAATGGCCGACACAGGTTGTATCCTTGAACAGTGAGCACAACACAAGAGTGACTTAGGAGGCTTTGAACACAAAGGGACCAATACGCAAGTTTGCAATGTAGGAGACATTAACAGATTCTCCAAATGATTGGAAGACTAACCAAACTGAGGAGTAGGAACTCTGAGATTAGGTTTACCCTAAGGCCAACGCTAGAATCCAACTTGTTTGATAGACTCAAAATAGGTTCTTTGTTCAAGGAGATAGTTGACTTGATGCCATCATATTGAAAGATATTTTAACATTCTTCCCTTCCCTTTCCTTTTCAATTTTTAACGATATTGACAAAGAACTAAAGCATGCTCGATGGTATTTTCATATTTAAGGAGTGAAAAACCTAGAAGAAAACTCCATACACCTATCAGTGTATTTTATATTGAGCCCGGATTGGTATGTGCTCGGCGGTGTTTTCTTGCTTATAGAGCTGAAAAACTTAAACAATCCTCTATACACCTATCCATGGATTTTATATCGAGCCCAGATTGGTATGTGCTCGACGGTGTTTTCTTGTTTATAGAGTTGAAAAACTTAAACAGTCCTCTATACACCTATCCATGGATTTTATATCGAGCCCGGATTGGTCTGTGCTCACTTGGTGTTTTCACATTTCGAGAGTCTGAAAACCCTAAAGACGACTCCAAAGGTCCTTTTTCGTAAAGTTAGTCTCCTTCCCCAAAAAAGTGTAAAATGATGGAAGAAGAAGTCTTCTAGCACATACAAGAGTATACCTAGAGTATACCTTTTCCGTAAATTATCCACCAACGCCCGGAAAAGGGGTAATTCTATACCTAAGTGGCTGTCGGTTCAGTTATTTTAACGAGCCCGAAAAGACAACTATGCTCAGCAAACTTTTCCTATTCAAGGAGTCTGAAAAGTGCTTAAAAGAACTCCATAGGGATCTTTTCCATAAAGGTTTAATGAGTCCGGAAAAGTAAACTCTTGACCTCCTTACTATTTTTAACGAGCTCAAAGGAGATAGGAAAATGCTCATAACTTCCTTATTGTTTTTAACGAGCTCGAAGGGAAGGTGAAAGAAATGCTCATAGCCTCCTTACTGTTTTTAACGAGCTTGAAGGAAAGGTGGAAGACTGCTCGTAACCTACTTACTATTTTTAGTGAGCTCGAAGTAAAGGTAGAAGAATGCTCGTAACCTACTTACTGTTTTTAACGAGCTCGAAGTAAAGGTAGAAGAATGCTCGCAATGGGAGGAGATGAGTTTCAAGAACATGCGAAACTAGCTCCAAGTGCATGGAGCAAAGCTATGCCTAATGGAAGGAACATGAGCAAGATAAGTACACTCAGGGTGTGTCTCCTCCAGGTAAAAGGTGTCAAATTGTAAGGGAAAAATGATACAGGGCTTAGCAGAAATGAGATCAGAGATGGAGGCTTATACAACGGGCTAAAAGCGTGGAAACCGGCATCAGGCTCATTAGCACAAGAGAGATCATAATAGATGCACATACAACTTGAACATAAATATGGGAGCCTTATCAGGGATGACCAGAAATAGATGAGGAAGAAAGATATGAGGCTTCTTCTCAAAGTCATGGTAAATCTAAAAAGGCTCCCAATCCTATGAGAAAAACTCAACATGGGCACCATAATGGCATAAGGGTGCTGTCTAGGGTGACCCATGCTAGGTAGGCTCTACTGTCGGACTAGTGCACGATGCATAAAGAAATGGCTAACACACCAATATCCAACAGGTTCGACCCTATGGCGAATTCGGATGGCAAAAGGTTAAAATGCAACATAACAGAAGGGAAGCCTAAACCTATATGCAATTTTCTGAATATACCTGACATGGTCACACAAGGTGTCGAAAAGGACCAGTAAGCAAGTATACATCCAGCTAAGAATCCTGTCTCCAAGAAACATTAGTACCAAGATCATATCTAAAACATATGTAAAGAAAGACCCGATACAAGTCACTGTGGTAGAAATACTTTCAACTTCACTATCATCAACAACATGCATAAACAAGGCAGAGTTTTCAATTGAAGACTCTATGGTACCCAAGCCCGAGGACTTACAATCAACAAGATCAACTTCAGGATGAAGATCAAAGTTGAAAGACATGATGGAATCTGCAGAAACAAATTCATCATCACGGGAGTTGAAAATTCTAGAAGCAGAATCAAACTCAGCAGGAACACCGATTTGCGGATCTATAGGAGAGTCTAAAGACTCAACAGTAGGAAGATCAGACTTTAAGGTCAAACCGGGGCTGGACATAACTGCGACTGGATCAACATCCAAATGAATGGCAGATTGTACTATGGACTCTAGGAAAACTTCATCGGAAGGAATTATATCATCCCAGATAGAACACATATCTAAACATTCAGATGGAGGTGTCACTTGGTCAAAAGCTGGGACCAAGTCCCAAGAAGGTAAGCATGAACTCAGAGACTTCTTCTCAGTAGCAATTGAACTCAAGGAACAATATGCCACATAAGTCCCATGTGACATAGTAGTGCCTGATGACGAGGAATCTGATTGGTCTACAATTGGGTAGTAAGGAGGATCAACGAATGCAAGCTGGTCGATAGTGATGATGCTTTCATTATGAGGGAAATGCATCACATGAAAGAGCGTAGACACCACAACATGCATAGCATAAACATAATCACACCCGAGGATCATATCAAAATCCAGAGGGTCCTTTAAAACCATAAAATCAACTAAGACTATTTTTCCACCCAAAGTAACAGGTGCCTGACGAAGGAATCCGATAGGTTCACTAGGTCTTCTATCAAAGGTCAACGACCAATTAGTAGCTGGAATAACATTAGGGAAACCCAAATCTCTATAATCATAAGCAGATAAGACACTAACAGAATCACCTTCATCAACAATGCATCGATCAACCATATGGTTCCCAATATCAACCTTTATCTGGAAAGGTGTCGAAGAAGGAAGACGACGCATGGCTAGACTATTCCAATCAAATGAAACAATCCTAGGGCTTGGTAGGGGTTCACATGGCACAGATGAAGTACCCCCTTTTTCAGGAATATCCAAACTGGTAATGCAGAAGACTTCAACAGTGGGTACATCAATATCCAAAGGACTGATGGGATCGATCGAAGATTGCATCGATTCGATCACTTCACTCTCTGAAGGAAGAGTGAAGTCAACCAAAGATTGGAATGGTTCAACCACTTTATCAACCAAAGGTTGATCTGACTGCAGGGAATCTATAGACAACTCAGGAACAAAGGTTCCTTCAAACATGGAGCACACTCTTCGTGCCTCTGGAATGGCAGGGCATCGATGAGTAAGGTGATCTCCCTTACAAAGTTTACAAGGGAACTTTGGTTTTCATCGTATAGGTTTAGAATCCTTTACAACATCAGTACTCTCAGCATGACTAGCATTGGCTGACAGCTTGCCCCCAGCATGACTTCCAGTGGCTGGTTGCTCAGAAGCATAAGACTTGTAAACTAAGGACCACACTTTTTGCACTTCTGGAAGTACAGGGCACAAGTAAGTAAGGTGATCTCCCTCGCAAAACTTATAAGGGAACTTAAGCTTCTGTTTGTTTGGTTTGTCGACAATGTCAACTCCCTCAGCATGAATTGCAGTGGTTGATCTGGTGTCTCCAGTATGACTCACAAGAACTGGTGACTTGTCATTAATATGACTAGCAGTGATCAATGACGTGTCCTCAACATGACTGACAGTGGTTGAAGACAAACTTTCAGTATGATTTTCAGTGACTAAAATTTTTCTCCCAGCATGACCTCCAGAGGCTGGGTAGGTTCCCCCTGCATGATTTGTAGAGGCTGAGTGCTTGCCCCCAGCATGACTTACAGAGGCTGGGTTGTTGCCCCCTTGTTTTGGCATCTTCTTCCCATTCTTCCTCCGTCTATTCCTTTTAGACTGCTGGTTAGTAGTATTGCTACTTTCACCACATGAGGTAGAAGGAGAAGGAGAAGATGTTACTGGAAAGGGAGGCACAGGGTTCTGATGCTCTTGATTTGAGGTGCTCACAAAAGAAGCATCAGGATCATGCAAGGCATTCGGAGTGGAAAACAACCAAACCGGTAGCCCAATAGTGAATCCAGGAAGATTCAGAGTAGCCATTAAGGGAGCACCAATGTTTCTAATGAATGGAACAACACAAGGATCCCCTGGAACATGGGTACCTTGATTGGCACTCGTCGGAATGCTAGACATAGTTTCCTGCTCAAATGAACAAGAATTTCTCTAAGGCAAACTAAGACAAGTAGCACAAAGAGCACACCACTAAAAAAGGTCCTAGGTAAATCAAACCAAGAAAACACATGCCTTCCGGAGAAGAGTCTGGGATGATGAGGGCCCAGACCAGATCAACGAAGGATGAAGAACAGTTACCCGGGGTCCACAATACAATGACTAAGGGTGCAAGTGCTTGGAATCAACCAACCGCCCTCCCAAAGAAATGCAAGGGGTTTCCTCCCACGTCTATCCTAGGTACAACAGATATACCCTCCGCTATCACCTGTGTATGAACCTATGGTCAGATAGTAAGGATAGCACCACACTGAAAAATCCTGGGGGAACAATCTCTAGTCGAATCAGAAGGCGTGGGCATGGTAACTGAGCCTGAAACTCAAAAGAGTCCCCAAACGCAATCCAATCCTGGTATATGCTTGAAATAGAAAGTAGGAAGAGTATTCCCAACAATCTGATCTCACAAGACCTACTGCATAGATCCCAGGCAAGCTTTGAATGAAGTGGGTTTACCTGTGATAGTCAAACTATGATTTTTGTGTAATGAGTGATCTTGGGTGGTTTAAGGTGTTTTAAACCCAAGATCCTAACCAAGACTAGTTGGTGTAGTGTAACCTAGAAAAGAAAATGTTACTAGTAAATTTTATTAGGGTTCATTTTAAAGGTTACTTGCTTACTCAAAAAGGTAGTGGGTGTGTGAGAGTGGTTATAATAGAGATAGATTACTGAAAATGAAATATTTACCACCAAACAAATCTTTTCTTTTCAATGCAAGTCTTAAAATTCTGATCTAGAATGCATATGCAAATGCAATTTTTAATCTTTCGAATGCAAAAAGGGTAAACATAAAGTCTAAACTCAAAACCTAAGAATGCACTACTCAAACAAATAGGTATGCAAAAGAAAACTTGTTCTTTTTGATGCAAAGCACTCTAAAATATTTTAAGCCACTTGCAAGGTACTCTATTCAGAAGATAAATCAAAATTCTTTATGTTTTTCAAGGTAAGAAACAAAACTGAAACTACCCTACTATCAAAACAAAAGGAAAGAAATTTTAGGCTCTCTTTATTGAAACAGTAAAAGCTACCAAATATGACTTTCAAATTCTTATTGATGTAAGCATGCCAAACATTGGGAAAAGAGTACAAAAACTACTTTTAGAACCAAACAAAGCAAATGAACTACGAAGAAGTATGGTTTGGTAAAGTCAGGTCTGCAAATGAACAATGCAAACAAGGTCTTGGACAACAACCAAAGCACTTGAGCTTTCACAACAAAAGAAAACTTAAAAGCATAAGGGAGGATAAAAAACCAATCTAAAAGAGAAATTTCACTCAAATAGATACAAACAGGGTCAAGAAGACTCAAGAGGTTTCAAATCCAGTGGAAATGGGGCAAGCAGGTTTAGTCAGACTCAAATTAGGGTACAAAAAACCAAACGGGTCCACAACCCCCCAACTTGGGTCAACAGGCCCCAAAACTTTCCAAACAAGCCCAAATTGATCAAAAGAGGTTCAAATCATGAATGTAGGATCAGTACAAGTATGGGAGACCACTTACAGGGGTTTAACACTGACCTAGGGTCATCAGGGACCACGAAAATGTAGTCAGAACGCCTAGATTTGGGTCCGCAACCCAAACACTCAAAAACTTTAAACCCATATTTTGAGCGCTACTGTGTATGAAGGAGACTAGCGCCCAGGGTGCTACTGTACTGCACAACAGTTGCGTACAGGTTGAAAAAATTGAAAGAATGGGGTTAAAACCCCCCACACCTGGGTCCACAAGGGTTTGCAAGGGCCTAGAAGGGTCTGTAAAAGCCCAGCAGGGTCAAACAGAGCCTACTAACTTATTCTAATCAAGAAATTGAACAAAGACTTTCAAACAAAACTAAAGAAATGACCTTAGATACCCCTAAGTAGTTAGGCATTCCCCAGCGGAGTCGCCATTCTATTGTGGGGAAAATGCACCTGTAGTTCAGGGGAGAAACTACCAACTTATGGTGATAAAGATAGACTTACAAGCATTCTGCAAACACAACAAATAAATGAAGAGAATAGGGTTTAGAGATGTAGGCACCTTATTCAGAAGGTTGATCCTCGCTTTGCTTCCCTTGCTCTTCAATACTTATCCAATGTCGCAATGCCCAGACCTGCAAAACAACTTGATACCTTTCTCAAATACATTTGACTACACATATAAGACTGATATTGATAATAGAAGAAGACATCAGATCATAAACAAACTGTAATCAAATCTAAGACACACAAGAATATGTCATATTTGGAAAGGGAAGAACATCTGATCTTTATTGATGAATGAAAGCAAGTACATAAAGTTATACCTTCTTTCAAGCTTGGCACTTCAGGAAACCTAGATTCAAGGTCTCCTGCTTCCGTTCTCCAAGGATTCTAGCCTCTAATCAACTGTGCTAGGGTTTACCAAAGACTAAGCACAAGAGAGGGGGATGAGGGTCTCCATTCCTCCAGCATAACAATGTTGTATACTTTTTCCCCTCGCATGGCCTCCTACCCTCCTTATATAGTCAGTGAGGAAGAGGAAAAGAAGTTATAACCGCTCAAGAGGTTTCCCAACCAACTTAACTTACTCGAATTTCAAGATTTTGACCAAAAAAGGGGTGTACTCTACTCTACAGTAGAAAAGGTAGCATACATATGGATTTGAGTGCTACTATTTCATAGTGGAGTAGCACTCAGAAGGTTTGAGCGCTACTATTGTACACTAGAGTAGGGTACACACGCTACTATCATGCCTGTGTACCAGCGCTCATGTTAAAAAATGGCCAAAAACAGGATTTTCTGCTCATTTTCAGGAGATGGTTTGGTCTGGAAAAATGTTCCTAAGGGTCATATACATCAAATGGGTCAAGAATGAGGTAATTTCAACCATTTTTAGTGTCCCAAATGACTCCTCTATCCACAAATATCTTGTTGTGTGACTGAACTTGATCTCAAGAAGTGTCGTCATGTGACCAAGGGAAACAAGTGTCATCACGGATGGAGAGGTGTCATTTCAAGCTATAACACTAGTATGTCCTAAAGTCACCCTCAGCTGCTTGACAGTGGTCAGAGGTGTCAAACTCAAAATAAGCACAATCTTCGCTGGATCAACTAACAACCCTTTCTTGCACAAAATATGACCCAACAATATCCCAAACGCCGTGCATAAAATGCACTTCTTCAAATTCAACGATATCTGGTGCTATCGACAACACTCCAGCATCAACTGCAGATTGGCCAAGTGATCATGGATCAAACCATAGACTGTCCAATCGTCCATGTATACCTACAAGAAATTCTAGATGAAATCCTTGAATGCAGCAACAATAACCCATGAAAATATCGCAGGTGCATTCTTCAGTCCAAATGGTATTACAGTATACTGAAAACATCCTCATTCTATCACAAAAGTCGTCTTGTAGCGGTCTTCCTTTGCAATACGGATCTGATGATAGCCTGAGAATCCATCCGTGAAAGAATACATCTCCTGGCTACCTACTCCTTCAAGTACTTCATCAGTAAACGGGGTCGGAAAGGGATCATGCAAGCAGGCATCATTCAACTTCTGTAGATCGACACAGATGCATACCTCACTAGTCTTCTTATTGTGCACCTCCATAGGACTAAAATATTCAGACTCTTCGACTGGATCAATGATACCAACATCCAACATGCTATCAATTTATGCCTTGACCTTCTCCTTATGTCGCGGATTGAGCCAATAAGGTCGCTACCTGATCGGTTTAGCATTTGGTTTCAAGGGAATCTTCATCTCACCTAGATCACGTAAAATACCTTTCATTTCGGAGAACTTCGTAGGAAAAAGGTCTTGGAACTCATGCAACAACTCATTGACCTTTCCCATCATCTCATCATTCTAGTAATATCCAACATTCGCGAACTTGGGAGTGGTCTCCATCCTAATATTGATCTTGCGAAGCTTCAAGGGCTGATTGAATGGATCACTTGGTGCACCAGGTGGTACCACATCGTGACTTCCTTTAGACTCCGGAATATTGACATTCCGTGGATCATAATCGTCTTCGGGCCCACTAGTGATATTATAACATTCCATAATGGATTGCATCTGGCAGTGCGTATGTGGATCCGCCTAGTATGCCATAGGAACAACCTTTAGAACCACATAATGAATGATCTGCAGAGCGTTATGAACATCCAAATTGGGATCAGCAAAACTGAACGTATGAGTAAAACATATGGTCAACTCCAACCAAGTAGTGATTTCTCCCCATAACTCAGCTGCAGTATACCATGAACATGACATTTCATCCAAGGTATGTATAAATGCATACCCACTCATCTCTTGGTCGTGATGCCCATAATGTATGACACTCCATCAAATGGCCTCCAGTTTCATTCTGACCATCATACTTCTCTACGTGGTAGACCTCGGTATCTCCGAAGTGTACCATCATCAATATTCAAAATTTCAACCATCCATCAATTGATGCCTTGTGTGTCACCCACCAGCATGCTGGAGCAGCCTTCAGTGCTTCGTCCAATGCCAGCAATCACTATGGTTTTGAAACTCTTTCCTCGAACTCCGTCAGAAAGTCAGACAAGCCAAGCAGTCCTTCATACATTGGTAGTGTGACCATTTCAGTCGTGACATGACATAGCGACTGCATAATCAACCCACAGTTACGGAGCGACACCTTGTGTAAGCAGTTCTTCCAGTATTCTAGTGAGTCATCAGATTTGCAAGGCACAGAGCTTTCACTGCACCATATCAACTCACCATTGGCAGTTAGATGAATATAGGCTTCAGAAATGTTAAATGCATGGTCCCATCCACTGGGATCATCGTCCTTTATTGGATCAATGTATCTGTGACCTTTAGCTGAATCCAACAGGGCTATGACTCTGAGATCGTGGTTTCAGAAGTCATCATCCACCACTTGAAGAGTATTACCGCTCCACTGTCATTAGCCCATCCGATCCCCAGCAACGCAGGATACAAACATCCTCCTTCATCCACTTCGATGACATCGAAGTCAGCATAGCTCTTCATGCCCTCGATGTCCACCACCAACCAGGGGACTCTCCCAATCAGGATCACTTTAGCATGATTAGCTAACCGGAGTTGTACAGGAGACCATATCAATGGGGGGCTCCCCATTTTCCGCCATGCTTGCTTGGTTCAGATGTTGACATCCAAACCAAGGTCCAGAATAACTGAATCAATGTCGTAATCCCCAATCTGGATATTCATTTGCATCTCCTTACCTATCTTCCACCGCTATAAGGATTTTACTGTGGAATCCTACCATCCCTTAGCTGGACGTTGCAACAACCCTTCAATCTCATCCAGGGCCGCAGGATCTCTTTCCAATGATAAGCAGCTCTCAAGAAACTTATGTAAAGTTCCAGACTGCGCTGATGGACCTGCCTCTGAAGCCGCATCAAACAAAGGGGACATGTCGTAGATGATAGCTTTACCATGGTCCTGGTCTAATGCACGACGTGATTGGAAGAACGTATCATGCTCGGACTCAACATCAAATAGTATCTTCTTCTTTTCGGCCTTCTGAATGTCTCCTCCTATTGCTGCACCTCCCTGTGTAATGATTGCGACTGCCGCACCCTGTGGTCTTGGCTCTGTAGAAATTGTCGCAACATTCGTGCCCTGATACTGATTAGGTGCAGGAATCCCTTGTTGGTTTGGATTTGGATTAGCATTTTGGTTTTGGTTCTGCACTGGTTGTTGCACCTGATTTTGTGCTAGCTATTGTGCCTGGTTCTGCAACTACGAAATATTCCCTGCCTGCCATCATGCAATCAATTGCGGGCAGTTTTCCATGGTATGTTCTATAACAAAGCAAAATGTACAGTGCATCTGCAAGAGTGGACAATCATGCTGATAGTGTCCCCATACTACACAGTGATAACACTAAACAGGTCTATGACCTCCCCATCTTCCTCCATGACCAAATCCTCTGCCATATCCACCCTGGATTGCTCCATGAAATTTGCCCTGTTGTGGGTACTGCGGTTGGTTTTACTGTTGTTGCATCTAAGTGGGCTACATGCCTTGCCCTTGCTGCATAAACTGCAGTTGCTGAATGTACTGTGGCTATGGTGGAGCCATTTGCATTGGGGCATATTGCAGCACAAACTGCTGTTGTGGTGGTTGCTATGGTACAAACTGTACCTACAGTTGAGGTAGTGGTTGGGATACCTGCGGCTGCAGTGGCGGTTATTGTATGGCACGTTGGTCTTCCTTTACATAGAATGCATTGTACATTCTCTCATGAAGAAACCCATATGCCCGACAATCTTTGTCATCATGTCCCACTGATTTACAGAAAGTGCAATACACATTCATCGACTTGGTGACCATTTTCTGCATATATGGACATTCTTCATGGAAGTTCCCAAATACCTGAAAAATGCGACACCATGGCATGCCACCACCATTCAATGGGTTTGGTGCTCCTGAAACCAAGTATTTGCGGAAGTCAGGGCAATTGTCCTTCATATGCCCTTCATCTCGACATCGAGTGCACCATACTTCTTCGTGCTGCTCCTTGCCCTTCTTCAAATCTTGCAGCTGTATGGTCAAGTTAGCCAGCTGTGTTTGTATCTATGGCATCCCAGCTGCATCTTCTCCAATCGGCAATGCCTCCAACTGAATTGCGATCTCCAGAGCTTCACTGGGCATCGAGATGTTTTATTGCATCAATGGTAGCCAAATATGCGGTAGCAGTGCCGCGATGAACCACTCTTAATGTTGGACAACACTAATATCGAAACTAACCCTTGCCATCAACGTCTTGAACCTCTGGTCGAAATCCCACACCATCTCATTGGGATATTGCTTGATTTCTTTCAATTCTGTGATTTATTGGGCCTCAGACTTGGCCTTCCTGAATTCTGCAATCAAACCATCCCTGATCTCATCTAGCGACTTCGTTGGAGCTCCTATAGGGACTAGAACAAACTTCATAAACTAATCTAAGGCGCGACCTCGGAGGGTCATCGATAGCTATCCTTTCTTGGCATCATCATCAGTGATCTGTTTTATGGTCCATACCGCTTCACATAAAAACCAATATTGTTCTGGGTCATCTGTCCCACTCCCATGGAACAGCAGTAACTTAGCATCATCACCCACCATCCTGGGCTTCCTTCTTGCAAGTACTGAACTACTAGCGATCAAGTTTTGTTGGCCCGGTGGGGTCGAAGTGGTGTTTCTCACTGCTTGAAAAATAGTGAGCGGAGGTGTGGGTACGTTGCTGCTGGGGTTAGGTCCTTCCTATATCCTGGGCATAGCCTGTGCATCCTTGTCTGTACTATGAGGTAGCTTCGTCCTGTATGGTTTTCCTTCGCGAACTTGTGGTTCGATCGTAGTAGGACCTTCTCTTATCCTCTGCCTCTTTTCATGTCGAAACCTCACTCCTCCTCTTGTAAGACCACTCTCTTCCTCGGCTTCACTCATAGTCTCATCGTGACCCACACCCATCTACCCCTGATCATTCCATGCACCACCCCCTATTGTCGTAATACCCACAGCCTTCACCCACCAAGTTTCTTACTAATCTATATGCATCTTCAATATAGATTTTTCACAAATAAGCATCTTAATGCACAGTTGGAGCGATAGCAGAAACCTTCCTCAGGGTTCACGGAAGAAATATCTTTCAGCTTCAGTATAATACTTATCTATATCAACTACGAATTCAGTGATATACCCTTCCAAGATGCAACCAAGCCACACTTTGATAGCCTGGGATGCTTTATTGTCGACTTCGTTCTTAGATCAGCTCCGGGGTCCAGGTTGTCGGATCACCACCTTGGTGGTTCCTCTTCTGATAGGTCAACTTTTCCAACCACTCGAACAAAAGGACTGGAAATTCACAGAAAAACCATTTGTGTAGACCATCGTGAATATATCTATCTACCCACTAATCTACCATCAGTCGAGTGTTCCGGCTTTCTTCTCCAGCAAATTCCTGCAACCTCTGATCAAACCAACTCTGTATCTTCAGTTGCATCGGATGCCACAACATCTACTCCTTTCACTTCTCACACTATCCCGACAATGGAACCATTTGTTGACTCAGACCTAGTTGATAGGGGTTCCCATCACTGTCGACACCAACCCATTGCGATCTCCTTGAGCACTAGCCCAGATAGGTTTTACCCTATCCAGGAACACCTCCAGAGTAGATGAGGTCTCACCTGAGGCGATCAAGGGAGAGTGGACGAAACCATGTTTCCGCCAAATGAAGGAGGATGATTGCGACAACAATTACTTAACTTATCATAGCATTCAAGATAGATCTATGCATTCAATATTAACATCATTCATATTCATAACATAAGCATTCATTGCAACAAGTATAACATTAAAGTATTGACTACAGCAGGAAATCATAACATCAATTGCAAATCACAATATGTGTTATCAACACATGGAATTCCACCAAACAGTTCCTTCATGTCATATTACTTCAGCAAAACCCTGATACAATATCTCTGCAAAACCAGATCTCGGCAATACCTCTTGATCTCAGAACATACGCATAAAACACATCTCCAAGATATCTCTACGACTTACAACTTTCTGTCTATATATAGGCTTCTGCCTTTACAATGCTTGTCCACTTACTAACAACCTTCTAACCGACACTTGGACAAATGACTCAAAATCTAACTAACGCAGTCCAAATGACCCAAAAACCCGCATTCTGTGGTACAATTAACTCAAAATTACATATCATATGGTCCAATGACCCAAAAACCCGCAAAATACAGTACAATTGACTCAAAATTACATAAAATAATACAACCTTCTTCCTTCTGTGACGTCTTCTGACGTGTCACAGCATCAGCAATGTTGCGATTCTCCCTTACCAAACCGCTTGCCAACATTCCCTCCTAAGGTAATAGGTAATTGAGGAAGGATCCCTAAAGGTCCAGCAGGTCTTCTATTAAAATCCAATATCTGATCAGTGGAAGGAACAAGCTAAGAGGATCCTATATCTTTCTAAGTAGTTGAGGATAAAATACTAACAAAATCTCCTTCATCAAATATAGTGCGAAGTACGTTCCTACTGGTAAATTCTATAGATATCTGGAAAGGAACACTCGAAGGAAGATGAGATTCTATTACACTATTCCAATAAAAGGAAATGACCTCAGTACTTAGAGGGAATCCCATGGAAATAGATAGGATTTCCCTTTGTCTAGAACAATCTGAACTGGTTAAGAAAACATCATTGGTTTTCAGTTCGCTCTCAACTGGAAGAGTAGGATGAGATGAATATTTTCACATGATGACTACTTCAGTCTCAGCATTCTCCAATGCAAGAGAGGGATCGAGTGGAAATGACATTGACTCGATTACTTCAACTTCACTATCCAAAGGAAAAGCGGGATGAACTACTTTCCCTCCACTCTTTGAGAAAAGAGTGGGATCAAATGAGGATGTAGTAGGATTGAATACTTTGTCGACCAATGAGGGGTCAAGGGAAAACTTATGATATTCAGTTGGAAGGTGATTCTGGGATAGATTAATGTCTTCTAGAAATTGTGAAGCTTCATCCATGCGAGGACAAAGGTAAGGAAGGTGTATGTCCTTGCATAAAAAACAAGGATTATTGACTTTACCTTTCACTGGTCGATGGGGTATCATCAGTATGATGTCCATAGGCTAATGATATAGATTATTTGGAGGAATTAGACTACTCTCCTAATAATTTGGAAAGACCAGGTCAAAACTTAAGAAGGTGACCCCCCTGCAAAGCCTGCAAGTGAACTTGGGTTTTTGAGGTGTTTGACTAGAAAGAGCATCCTTAGGGGTAGTCGGTTGATGCTTGGTCTCTTTCTTATTCTTCTTCTTCTTAAATATCATTTTATTATTCTTCTTATCCTTCTGATTACTAGCATCACTGCTTTTATCAGGCAAGGAAGAAGAAACAGAAGAAGATACATCCGATGAAGAAGATGAAGGATCAATTTGGGATTGATGCTCTCGTGATGGAGAGTTAAAATTTGAAGCATATATTAGGTACATTCAGGATCACCGGATTGAAGAATAACCATACTGGTAACCCTATAGACAATCTGAGAAGATTCAAAGTACCAATAAAGGGAGGACCAATATATCCAAGTGGTGAAAAAGTAAAAGGTACCCCTTGAAAAGATATCTCTTGATTGGTAGTCCTATAAGGATCTTCGGTGCGAGTATATGGATCCTCCATGGAACAAGACTAAGTGATGTGGAAGAAGTATCGCTAAAAAGAACTCAAAAACCCTCAGGAAACCGAGAGTGAAAAAGGGGAGCTAGAAGAAAAAGAGGCACATGGGCCAAAAAGCAAGCCCAAAAAATTTACTATAACTGATGGCAGAGAAATCGAACTATATCAAAGAGGCCAGAAATCCAACAAGTAGAACTAAAAAAAAAATACCCTCTACAATTTAAAAGAGCAAGCAACCTCCTATCTAAGATTCAGAGACCTCAGTAGATCATATCCTCCGCAAGGTGATGAAATCCAAGTCGGACAATACGAAATGACAGACCAATATAGATGAAGGGATATCCCTCTACTGAAAGGGATCCCGGGTAAAACCTCCCTAGAAGGATGGTCACTAGAATACCTCATTCATGACATGTTTGGGAAGGTTTACTAGATATTTTTCCTTTTGGCCTTTGTGCAACTAGTATGGAAGCCAAAAAATACAAGGAAGACAATGGATTTATGTCCTTAGGCACTAAGTGGAGTGCATTATTACACAAAGTCCTTCTGGAACTAGTCCTCAATGATTACCCCCATGGAACAGGAGGCCCCCCAACAAATTGGTGTATAACCATGTCAACAAATATAAGAGGTTTTTAGTACCCTAAGAGAAACAACTATGTCTCATATGTAAAATGACAAGGGGCATTATTTGGATTCCTATCCTCGATGTCCTACCTGACTACACATTTTTTTTTATGTCTTCAAATGAGGTTAATGTGTGTTTAGTTAGGGTGTTAATTTTAAAGGCTTTTTTTTTCACTCAAGGGGAGAGGACGTGCAACTCGGTGGTGTGTATACTTGACTCAAACCATGCAAATTTGGATAAACTATGCAAGTCTTTTTCCTTCAATGAACTTCTAGTTAAGTAAGGAAGACTTCTTTTCGTTCTCAAATGTACAACCCAATGCAAATGAAATTTTAGATTTTTAATGAATGATATCCAATCATGTAAAACCATACCCAAACTATCCTAAAGTGACAAAAAGATATATTTCTATCAATAACAAATGCAAAAATTGTAATTTGTTTCCTGTCTTTTTAGACTTAAAAAACAAATCTAAGCTATGGGAAAGAAAGATTCCGTACATGTTTCCAATCAAATGCAATGCAAAGAAAAATATCCAATATATTTTTGTAACTCAAATCCATAAGAACTTGAAACAATATTTTCTTCCTCTTATGAATGTAAGACAAAGAATGCCAAATGATCAAACTAATGCAAGAAGGAAATTTATGTTTTTCAAGCTTGTAAATCTAGCAAAGAGAGACAAAAGAAGCTTTTCTTTAAATAAAAATGGAAACAAAGAATCGATCTACTCCAATAACCAATAAATATCTAAAGATGCAAAGGAAACAAAGTGCAAAACCCAAGAAAATGACTTAAAAAAAAAAGGACATCCCAAGCCTTTCAAATCCTAATAACCAAACCAAGCAAACCTTTGGAATGACACCCTAAAGAGATATCTAAAACTTGAATCCAATCAAAATCCAATGGAAAGAAAAACTTTAAAAACAAATCCAAGCTACTGGGACTTGAAAAGAATCACAATTCTACCCAACAAGCAAACAAAGCACTAGTTTGATTTAAGAGACCAAACAAAGGATTTCAACTTCAAAACCATGCCAAGAGTTTCCAAAAAAGGAAAATGTGATTTGGATGATTCCAAATGCATCATATAATGGTCACAAAATCACTGATCAAGAGACTCTAATTCAGAAAAATCGAAAATGTACACAAGGGATCAAGTTAACCTAGGGGGATTTCAATTTTCCGAGCACAAACTCCAACTTCCAAACAAGGAAGAAGGGTCCCAAATATAAAAAATGGGGTATGGAAGGATATAAATCAGTTTTAAGAATATAATAATACCATTGTAAAAAATAATGAAACTCAGAAAATTAAAGCAACAAAGGACAGGATCAACGTTAACCCTAGGGGGTTTCAAGTTCCCAAGGTAGAACCTAGTCTTCCAAACAAAGAAATAAGGTCCCAAATTCTCCCAAATTAGGTTTTGAATGGTTCAAACACATTTTATAGAGATCCTAAAGTGACTAGGAAGGTACACTTGGCTCCCAGAACCGAGAAATGGCTTAGAGGACTCAAAATTGACCAAATTGCCTCAAAGCTGCCAACGAAGGAATAGAGACAAAATGTGGATTAAACGGACTCAAAAGAGACACAAATTTATTCAAAAATGTGTCAAAAATCATCCAATGGACCTTATGGAGGCATACCAGAATTTTTAAATCAAAAAACCCAAGGGAACCCCTCCAAACAAGCTAAACATTTACAAAAATAGGGAATTTTCACCCCTGCACAAACCAATACAGAGCGATAATTCGATAATTTCACCCCCTAGCGCACTGTGGGGGAGTGAAATTTTTCAAATTTTTTCTCCCTATCCCGCTATCAAGGAGCGAAAATTTGGAAATTTCGCTCTATAACCTGTTTTGAGGGAGCGAAAATTCTCCTATAGGATTAAAAAATGAAAAGTTTGCCTAGATTTGAGCAAGGATAAGGTCCTGAGATTAAAATGGTCCTCAATGATGATCAAAGAGGATCAAAGGTGATGGTAATCAACACTTAAAATATGATTTGATCATCCAAACAAGTAAGGAAGGGTGAAACTACGGAAAAATTCCCTAGCGGAGTCGCCAATTTCTGTTTTAGCCTATTCCTCCCATTTTCATGTCTTTAATGATGAATGCATGAAATTGTCTATATTTTCATTGTTAGATATTTGTTTATACATATATTTATTTGGAGAAGGTGTTGTATTTCCATTGTGAATAGTTTCATAGGTCCATGATCAAAGGCTGGAGGTGGAGCAACTTAGGAGCAACAAAGACAACCATCAAAGTGAGGTAAGCCATCTACCTGTTTTCTCTTTCCATAGTTTGTAAGTTTATGTATGGGATAGATCTAGGAGGAATCTAGTGTCTCTTTGTTTACTTTTTGTCATCGATTAAGAATCTAGGGACTTAGTTATGTCTATGAGAGAGTTTAAATATCCGTAGGAACAGTTCTCTAACACAAGGAGTTTCGTCGATGTCATGTAATTGGCGATCCGACTTTCTGAATCTCGCATCATGGAATACAGAACTGCGGAAGTAGAAGAGGTATTTTCGACGCTCTGTAATTGGTGCTCTGAATTTCTAAGTCCTGCATCCCGGAATGCTGAACTGCGAAATTTAGAGAGGTGTTTTCGACGTCGTGTAATTGGTGCTCCGACTTTCCAAGTCCTGCATCACGGATTGAAAAAATACGGAAGTCAGAGAGGTGTTTTCGAGGATGTGTAATTGGTGTTTCGTCTTTCGACTTCCGATTTGCAGCTACAGATTGCTTCCTGCAAAATTGCAGATTGCGGAATGAGCTTGTCGAGCTGTGTAAAAGTGCATAGTTTGGATTCTTTTGAAAAAAAATAAAGTAGTAGATTGTATCACGTTGTTGCCCCATCAATCTAAAGGGTACCGAGGTGACCAAGGACATGACAGAATGGTATCAAAGCCCAAGGTTGCAGCACTGGGAATGCTTGGGCCAAAGTATGAGTTACAGTTAGGTAACCAGGATCTGAATGAGGTGCAAGGCCATACAATGTACCTTGAAGGACTCCATATGGAGATGGAAAATTGAAAAAATTTAAATGTTGATAAAGAGGGAAACTTATCACCTTAAACTATTTATGTTTATAGCATCAAAATTGCATGCTTAGAAAATAGCAAGTATAAAGGTTATAAATAGGTGTATGTCTTGAAATTGCATTTATTTTGTGAGAAAATTATATCTAATAACTCATTGTGTGATTAGTAGAGAAGCCATGAAATTGGGTCAGCCATGATGTGGGATAGGATATCCTAGATACCATGTCCAACATAATATATCCAAGTTTGTTGGAAAGCACAGCAAAAAGGACCAAGATAATAGAAGTGTCAGTCCTATAGACGTTCTAAGGCTGCTTTTAGAACTATGCCTGGGCATCAATAAAATTTGTTGTGTTCTTTTTCTTAACCAAAATGACATTGACCATAAGATAAAACATATAGCCAATCTTGGAATAATGTGGGCAGTATTTCAATATTCCAATTACAAGAATTTGAATGAATTGATGTTAATGGAATGGCACAAAACAAAGTTATTGCAGAGAGTAAATCTTTGTTTCATGTTATAGAATAACGTACTGATCCTAAGGGAGGAATTTAGTATTTTTAACAAAAATGATTATAGAACTAAACCTGAACAATATGAGGATATTATTTCCATATAACCAAACATGAATACTTCACACCATAATCACCCTAGAAACAATAATTTTAATCTTGCAGCACTCGTATTGAAAACAAAATGAAATTCATAAATCATGAGCAGTATGAAAGAGATGAATTAACAGGACAAACAAATACTAACTGGACACATCAAGAGTTTTAATCCATAAAACTCCAAGATCAAGAAAAAAGATGTTATTCTTTATATATTGATCAGACTAAAAAATATAAGAAGTTACACTTCTTACAAAAAGAGCCGACCAATAGACATTTCCTACTCTACTATATATAGCCTTCACGGTATTTTATAAAATAAGTTGTTACAAAGAGTTTGTTACAGCCCAATGACTTATACAATTCTGCTTGTACTTTCCAACAAAGTGTGTTACAAAAAAACAGTCATACTAACTACTACTGACATATATGAGTGCGACTGGAGGCCATTCAGCTGGTGAAACAGTACGTCCTATTGAATGGGAAAAACACCAGTTAATCCAAGGCGACCTCATATTATTAGCAGCGCTTCTTTACTCTTAGGGATGTTCTGAGATGGATAACTATCGAACCATTTTTTGGTGCCAAGGAGATGCTTATGCAGCCACTTTACTATCATGTGTTGCTGACAAAACCTTCATCATCTATTCCTTCTACCGCATCCAATCCTTTTTCTCTCAAACCTTGTTTTCGACAGGGAAAAAGTTCATCGACATCACTGAGTTGTGAAATAGGACCTGATCTCTGTCTCGACAATCTGAAATGTTCAAGTATCATGTCTTCACAATTTGATCATCCTTTGTTGGGACCGTTGATGTATATGTAACTTCGGAATGTATTTCACATATATGTATATTGTATTCCTATAGAGATGTTATTATTCCTCTATACAAAAGTGGTTGTATTCCTATAGAGATGTTATTATTCCTCTATACAGAAGTGTCGTCATTTATATTGTAAGTGTCGTAACTTATACTTGATGGGTTATTAGACCACCTTGTTGGGGTCGGCCGTGTATAAGTCATGTGGGTCAAAGGGTTATTAGACCACCCTATTAGGGGTCGGCCATGTGGGTCAAAGGGTTATTAGACCACCCTAGTGGGGGTCGGCCCAGTCAGCATTATGTTAAGTGGTGAAGTTGAGGCCGACCTAGTTGAGTAAAGGTCAAGTCAAGTTAGTGTATAAATAGAGAGTGTGTCTCTCTCATTTTACACATTCTGTTCTCTCACTCACACACGGGAGAGTGGCGCACTTGTGGAGGAGGAGGCTCTGCTACTAGGAGAAGACTATCTCTTGTATTCTGGTTGTATCATTGCTCTATCTATCTCTGAGGAATTTATTGGGGTTTTTCACCTTTATGGTTTTCCCCAAGTAAACTCTGTGTCTCTTGTGTGCTTGCATTATTGTGTCCATGATTGATATGCTGTAGATTTGCTATACATGTTGTTCTCTTAGTTAAGCTCCTAGATTAGATTGAAGTAAATTCTAAAAATTTAACATGGTATCAGAGCTAGCCTAAAAGAAGGAATGATATGGCATGTATGACACTTGTTGCACTTACGATGCTAGGGCTTGATATAGAAAAAACCAGTCATCGTAGCACTTTCGCTATAAATCCGTTTTGGAAAATTTGTAGGATCTGAAACATTTACAAGTTGAATATCAGATCCCCATGTATCTTGTGTCCAAAGGAAAACCTCTAATTCGTTGTACTTTGTGATTTAGGATCTGTAAAATATAGGGTTTCTGCCTCTTCCAGATCTGAGTCAAAATCGGGTGACCCTGGGAAAAAGGTCATAACTTGGGCTAGGAAGCTCGAAATGAAATTTTGTAAAAAGTGAGAGGTAGTACACAGACTATACTATGTCAAGAAAAAATTTAAGGGGCCGAAGTTGAACCAGTGACATGTGGAACGCCGTACAAGTTCGCTCTTCTGTATTATCCCATAAATGGGTCATGTTGCAACACTGGGAATAATGCTCTCTCAGAGAATCCAATTGAGGTCAGACCTATCGAGATGGAAAGATAACAGGTCGTTCTATCACAGGAAAAATTTTCAGATTCTGTGGATCGAAAAGTTCAGAGTTACACCAGAAACAATCAGGTACATATTTTTGTCAAATCATAATTATTTTTTAGCACCTTCATTCATGGCTTACGGAATTTAGTGCTTCAGACAAAGTTGGAATTTTTGTAATCAGAGACCACGGCTGAATGCTACTCATCAAAATTGAAATTTAGAGACCAAGATTAGAATTTTTGGTTGTGCAGAAGGTCGGGCTTGATCAGACCCTAGTTCAGGACTTTGATCAGAAAAGTGGAAAATTAGGGCTTCTACAAAAATGGGAATTTTTTGTTAAATTTTCAGAATTTACTTCAATCTGATCTAGGATCTTAACTGAGAGAACAACATGTACAGCATAGCTACAGCATATCAATCATGGAGACAATAATGCAAGCACACAAGAGACACAAATATTTACTTGGGGAAACCCATAAAGGTAAAAAACCCCAATAACTTCCTCAGAGATAGATAGAGCAATGATACAACCAACCAAGAGAGATAGCCATAACCTAGCAGCAGATCCTCCTCCTCCATAAGTGCACCACTCCTCCTTGAGTGCATGTGTGAGAAGTGAGTGAGCAAATAGAGTGCCTCCCGCACTCTATTTATACTTGACTTGACTTGCCTTTTTACCTAACTCATGTAGGCTCGAACTTAACCACATAACACAATGCTGACTGGGCCAACCCCCAATAGGGTGGTCTAATAACCATTTGACCCACATGGCCGACCCCCAATAGGGTGGTCTAATAACCCTTTGACCCACATGACTTATATAGGTCCGACCCCAAACATGGTGGTCTAATAACCCATCAAGTATAAGTTACGACACTTACAATATAAATAACGACACTTCCTTATAGAGGAATAATACCATCTCTATAGGAATACAATATACATATATGTGAAATACATTCCGAAGTTACATATACATTAACACTCCCTCTTAACTAGGAAGGTATTTCTCAACACAGTTCTTCTAGCACAAGTCATCTTCTCTGGATCATCGTCATCGATGCATCGTCGTCATCATCATCATCACTACTGCTGCTATCTCAATCAATCTCTGAATCTACTCGTCATAGGAAGTTCTATAGAGCCAGTCCTTTTTCATACTGGATGTAGGCCCACCACCTGTAGGTCTTCGTCATCACTGGCCATACTGTGGAATCCTCGGGACTTATTACGTGCGTCACAAAACCTCGAAAGAGCATCCCAGGATGTTA
Source organism: Larix kaempferi (assembly GCA_027924585.1). Taxonomy (NCBI): domain Eukaryota; kingdom Viridiplantae; phylum Streptophyta; class Pinopsida; order Pinales; family Pinaceae; genus Larix; species Larix kaempferi. Next base: position 17,555,996 of record BSBM01000348.1, on the reverse strand, counting down.
TGGGTACACAAATCCGACCTGTAAGATCTCCCAGGGCGCTATTACATGTGACCCCACCACAAAACCTCGAAAGAGCATCCCAGGATGTTATGGGTACACAACTCCGACCTGCAGGATCTCCCAGGGCACAAATTACATGTGGTCCACCACAAAACCTAGCAAGAGCATCTCAGGATGTTACGGGTACACAACTCCGACCTGAAATCTCCCAGGGCACAAATTACATGTGTTCATGGCAAAACCTCGAAAGAGCATCTCAGGATGTTACGGGTACACAACTCCGACCTGAAATATCCCAGGGCCCAAATTACATGCCATAGGACAAAACCTCGCAAGAGCATCCCAGGATGTTACGGGTACACAACTCTGACCTGAAGGATCTCCCAGGGCACAAATTACATGTCCTCCCAGAGCAATGTCTCGAAAGAGCATCCCAGGCTATTACGGGTACACAACTCCGACCTATAGGATCTCCCAGACATGCTCATCTGCACAACCTAATCCACGGCCACAGAGTATCAACCTGATACTCAACATACATCATCCTGATGTACTCATGATCATCCTGATCATCATCACTACAACGTCCTGCTGCATGTCATCTGGAGCAACATCCTGAAGCTCATCATCCATGATCATCCTGATCATCACTGCAACATCCTGCTGCATGTCATCTGGAGCAACATCCTGAAGCTCATCATCCATGATCATCCTGATTATCACTGCAACATCCTGTTGCATGATCTACCTGATCATCAATGCATCTACCTGATGCATACCAAGTATCCACCTGATACATATCATCATCCATGATCCTCCTAATCATACAATGTATCCACCTGATACAAATACAAACACATGATCCAACTGATCATATCCAGCATCCAACATGATGCATACATACATAAATGATCCAACTGATCATATCCAGCATCCAACATGATGCATACATACATAAATGATCCAACTGATCATATCCAGCATCCAACATGATGCATACATACATAAATGATCCAACTGATCATATCCAAGCAGAAACCAGAACATCATCCTGATGCTCATCATCCAGCGCTTACATCCACAGCCATGTGAAGGATCCTCCTTCCGACATGCTTGGAATGGATTCAGCAAATGTGTCCATCACTTCTTCGTCGAAGTATCCTTGATTTGAAGAACTCCAAGCCTCTCTCTAAAGTACTTGAACTTCACTCTGGCTAGTGGCTTCGTCAGCACATCTGCAATCTGCTCGTCCGTCGCAACATACAGGAGCTTCACAGCTCCTCTCTGCACCATATCCCTGATATAGTGATATTTGATCTCTATGTGTTTCATCCTATCATGAAACACTGGGTTCTTGGACAGCTTCACAGAACTCTGGTTATCACAGAAGATACCAGTAGCCTCCAACAGGAGATCAAATAACTCAGACAGTAGCATCCATAGCCATACTGCCTCACAATTAGCTGAACAGGCTGCAAACATACTCTACCTCAGCTATACTCAGTGCTACGTAGGACTGCTTCCTGCTAAACCATGAGATCACACCAGATCCCATACTGAAGCAACACCCAGATGTGCTCTTGCTGTCTGCAGCACTGCCAGCCCAATCTGAATCAACATAACCCTGCAGGTTAAACTTTTGATTCACCTCATACTTGAGCCCATAATCCACTGTACCCTTCAGGTACCTCAGAACATGCTTTACAGCAACCAGGTGAACACTCCTCGGATCCGTCAGGAACTGGCTCAATGTGTTCATAGCAAAGCAAATGTCTGGTCTCGTGTTCATCAGGTACATCAAGGACCCAATCATCTGACGATACATAGAGACATCAACCATCTCAGATGAAGCATCACATAGAAGCTTCAGATTCGATGCCATAGGTGTGGACATGGCCTTGCAATCCATCATCCCAAACCTCTTCAAGATCTCTACTGCATACTTCCCTTGTCCAAGGAAGATTCTATCTGCACTCTGCCACACCTCCATGCCAAAAACAAATAGTGCATCATCCCCAAGTTCTTCATCTCGAACTTGGTAGTAAGCTTCCGCTGCGTGTCGGCAATCAATCTATCTTCACCATACCAAGTTCTGCACATATATGATTTCCTATCATGTGTCTCAGAACCAAGTGGCTGCTCCACATACACTTCTTCTTCAACTACACCATTCAAGAAAGCTGTCTTGAATCCATCCGGTGTATCTTCTATTTCATCACTTTTATATTTCTCTATGCTGCCATCTGCAACATGCTTGATCTGATAGTTCCATTTGGAAGTCATAACAAACTTCCCTTCACGTCTTGGGACTACATCCCAAACATCATTCTTCATGATCGACGGATCATGGCATTTCATTTCTTCATCCCAGATCCTGGGAACTTCAATATCTTCAATATCTTCAATAGATATCTTTGTTGCTGGAACAAATGTTGTAGTTCTTCTTTTGTAGGAGAAGATATACAGTCTTTCCTACAAAACAGGTTAAATTGCATGATTAGAAACATCTCATAATTTTCAGAACAAATTCTTACACATAAAGAAATATGTCATGCAGTCATGCAATTATCTTCGCCAATGCTTCAATACAACATTTATCCATATCACGTAACTTTCTAGATGCCTTCCAATCTCTACCAGAACATTGTTAAGAGTGTGCACAACTCCCAACATGTCAGCAAAGAGGTTTCATTCTAGATAAGTAGCAATGGAATGTTGTACAGTGCCATAGGCCACTTACCCATGTATATTAGTAGTATACTGTTCATCAATGCAACTATTCTAATATGCACAATACATATCCTAAGTCTAGGAACATGGGCATATACATCATTGAACAATTTTATTTAAACAAACACATATGCAAGAAATGATAATTAAAATACTTATCTTTGTTTGTTCGTTGGGTGGACTCCCTCTGAGTCTTCGCTTTCTTGCAGGAGCTGGTGGAGTCCTAATCTGCAGTATCTTCTTCTACACCTTTCTGTTGTGGAATGTAGAGAGACGGACAACTCCCTCTAAATATCTGCATCCTTGCATAAACCACTGGAGTGTACTCCCTTTTAATCTTTGCTCCCTGGATTACCTATCCTTGAACTTACATTCATCCTCGGTCCCTATGCATGCTTATTAGTATCATGATTGTGTTATCCTTGTGAACTCATATAAAATCATACATTCATTAGTATACTATTAAAACACAATAATCTCAAGCATGTATAGTCATGATCATTTCAAACAGAAATAGTAAGCATCAGTATTCAAGGTTTATGTAGGATTCTTACGGTTAGTCAAATCATAAGAAACATAACATAACTAAACCTATAATTACTCAACCCTATGACTCTTCGGGTTAGTTGAATCATCAATTAAGATAAGAGATATAATGTGCATAAAACCTGTGATTATTCAAACCTATACCTTCATGATTCTTCTGGTTAGTCATATCATTAATTATGGTAAGAAACATAATATGCATAAACCCATGATTACTAACTTCAATGAATAATCATAATCAATCATGCCAAGTATACTTAAATAAAGGATCTTATCACAAGGTGAGATTCTAACTTGATATAGGAAAAAAATACTTGGATTAGCATGCTAGCTATTTATGTCTAACATACTCACATGATGTCTTCTTGTTCTTCTTCAATGACTTGTGCTAGTAACCTGTATATCTCATAGGTTAACTATTACAAAACCAAGTTATACATACCTCGTAAATGGATCTTCTATGAGATCCATGACAATGGATGAATCTTTGTCCTCATGTTATCATGACCATATGTTCTTGGACTGGAACATGATTTGTCTTTCTTGGTGTACCTTTCATGTTAGTAGACAACATAAACCTCATACAACACCATAATGCATTAGTACAATTATAAGTGTCAACACCCTAACCAATGAATATCTTCTATCATGCATTCATAATTTTGTTAAGGTGATACGACAAATCTAAAAACAAAATTGTACTTAACCGTAATAACATGAAGACAAACATACCATAAACTTAATCATGAACAAATATCGAAACATACCTCGATGAGTCATACCTGTCGAGATCGCTTGTAAGACCTTACCTCATCTCCCTCTGAAACAGGAACTTCTTCACTTATGCAGATGATCAATCCATTTTCTTCTAGGATTAACCCAATCCACTTGATTTGCAAGAACTGGACCTGGAGCTGGATATGGGTTTGTCAGAGAAACCCCAAAAATTCAAACTTTGAATTTCAAACTTCCGAAAGGATAGAAATATGTGCCTTGATGAGCTGATCAAGCTAGTATATTTAGAATTTGAAAACTGCAAAGTTTCACTCCTCAATTTTGCCTTTGAAACTTCCAGATTCACTGGATGTGACCCTGAACTGGGGTTTAATGAAGCCCACTCTTTTGCCCCATCAAAATGTTTGATCCAAATCTCTAAGCTTCTATTTTTCTGAGGAGCTTCCAGCTGTGGTCACAGATTTCAAAAATTCCCATTTTTACAGAAGCCCTAATTTTCCACTTTTCTGATCAAAGTCCCGAACTAGGGTCTAATCAAGCCCGGCCTTCTGCCCAACAAAAAATTCTGATCTTGGTCTCTAAATTTCTATTTTGATGAGTAGCATCCAGCCGTGGTCTCCGATTACAAAAATTTCAACTTTCTCCAAAGCCCTAAATTCCGGAAGCCATGAATGAAGGTACTCAAAAATAATTCTGTTTTGACAGAAATATGTACCTGATTGTTTCTTGTGTAACTATGAACTTTTTGATCCACATGGTCTGAAAAATTTTTCTGAGATAGCCTGACTTGTTATCTTTCCATCCTGATAGGTCTGACCTCAATTGGATTCTATGAGAGAGAGTTATTCCAAATGTCGCAACATGACCTGTTTTGGGATAATTCAGGAGAGCTAACTTGTACGGCGTGCCACGTGTCACTGTTTGAACTTCGTCCTCTGAAAACGTTTCCTTAGATATATCGGCCTGTTATCTTTCCATCCTGACAGGTCTGACCTCCATTGGACTCTCTGAGAGAGAGTTCATATCGGCCTGTTATGACCTGTTTTGGGATAATTCAGGAGAGCTAACTTGTACGGCGTGCCACGTGTCACTGTTTGAACTTCGTCCTCTGAAAACGTTTCCTTAGATATATCGGCCTGTTATCTTTCCATCCTGACAGGTCTGACCTCCATTGGACTCTCTGAGAGAGAGTTATGCCAAGTGTCGCAACGTGACCTGTTTATGGGATAATACAGGAGATTGAACTTGTACGGCGTTCCACGTGTCAATGGTTCAACTTCGGCCTCTGAAAAAGCTTTCTGAGATAGTACAGACTGTGTACTACCTTTCACTTTTTACGAAATTTCATTTGGAGCTTCCTAGCCCAAGATATGACCTTTTTCCCAAGGTCACCTGATTTTGACTCAGATCTGGAAGAGGCAGAAACCCTATATTGTACAGATCATAAATCACAAAGTAAAACGAATTAGAGGTTTTCCTTTGGACACAAGGTACCTGGAGATTTATTCTTTGTCCTGTAACAATTTCAGATCCGAAAACTTGTCCAAAACGGATTTATAGCGAAAGTGCTACGATGACTGGTTTTTGCTATATCAAGCCCTAGCATCGTAAGTGCAACAAGTGTCATACATGCCATATCATGCCTTCTTTCAGGCTAGCTCTGATACCATGTTAAATTTTCAGAATTTACTTAAATCTGATCTAGGATCTTAACTGAGAGAACAACATGTACAGCATATCTACAGCATATCAATCATGGAGACAATAATGCAAGCACACAAGAGACACAAAGATTTACTTGGGGAAACCCATAAAGGTGAAAAACCCCAATAACTTCCTCAGAGATAGATAGAGCAATGATACAACCAACCAAGAGAGATAGCCATAACCTAGCAGCAGATCCTCCTCCTCCATAAGTGCGCCACTCCTCTTTGCGTGCATGTGTGAGAAGTGAGTGAGCAAATAGAGTGCCTCCCGCACTCTATTTATACTTGACTTGACTTGCCTTTTTACCTAACTCATGTAGGATCGAACTTAACCACATAACACAATGCTGACTGGGCCGACCCCCAATAGGGTGGTCTAATAACCCTTTGAACCACATGGCCGACCCCCAATAGGGTGGTCTAATAACCCTTTGACCCACATGACTTATATAGGTCCGACCCCAAACACGGTGGTCTAATAACCCATCAAGTATAAGTTACGACACTTACAATATAAATAACGACACTTCCTTATAGAGGAATAATACCATCTCTATAGGAATACAATATACATATATGTGAAATACATTCTGAAGTTACAGATACAATAACATTTTTGAAATCTGTGGGCACGACTGGAAGCTCCTCATAAAAATAGAAGCTTAGAGATTTGGATCAAACCATTTGATTGGGCAGAAGAGTGGGATTCATCAAACCCTAATTTGAGGTCACGTCTAGTGAATCCGAAAGTTTCAAAGGAAAAATTGATCAAATAAGAATATGCATGAGTAAAAGAAGACTTCCCTGAAACCTTGAATACTAATGTTTATTATCTATGAATGATCATGACTATACATGTTTAAGATTATTGTGTTTTGATAGTATTAAGATTATACTAATAAATGTGTGATTATGTATGAGACCTCAAGGATAACACAATGATGATACTAATAAGCATGCATATGATTAAGGATGGATGTAAGTTCAAGGATAGGTAATCCAAGAAGAAAAGATCAAGAGGGAGCACACTCCAGTTGTTCCTACAAGAAAGAAAAGGAGCACACTTCAGTAGTTTCTACAAGGATGCAAATATTCAGAGGGAATTGACCATCTTTCTACATTCCACAACAGAAAGGTGTAGAAGAAGCTACTTCAGCAACTCCTGTAAGGAAGCAAAGAATCAGAGGGAGTCCACCCAGCAACCAAACAAAGATCAGTATTTTTAATTATCATTTCTTGCATATTTATTTGTTTAAATAAAATTGTTCAATGATGTATATGCTCATGTTCCTATACTTAGGATATGTATTGTGCATATTAGAATGATTGCAATAATGAATAGTATACTACTAATATGCATGTCATGGGTAAGTGGCCTATGGCACTGTACAACATTCCAGTGCTACTTATCTAGAATGAAACCTCTTTGCTGACATGTTGGGAGTAGTGCAAACTCTTAACAATGTTCTGATAGAGACTGGAAGGCATCTAGAAAGTTGTGGAACATGGATAAATGTTGTATTGAAGCATTGGCTAAGATAATTGCATGACTGTATGACATATTTCTTTATGTGTAAGAATTTGTCTGAAAATTATGAGATGTTTCTAATCATGCAATTTAACTTGTTTTGTAGAAACGGTTGTATACCTTCACCTACAAAACAAGGATTACAACATTTGTTCAAGCACCAAAATTATCTATTGAAGATATTGAAGTTCCCAGGATACGGGAAGACTGCCATGATCCGTCAATCATGAAGAACGATGTTTGAGATGTGGTCCCAAGAGCTGAAGGGAAGTCTATTGTGACTTCCAAATGGAACTATCAGATCAAGCATGCTGCATATGGCAGCATAGAGAAATATAAGAGTGATGAAATAGAAGATACACCAGATGGATTTCAAGACATCCTCCTTGAATGGTGTAGTCATATATGTGTGCAGAACTTGGTAGGATAGACAGCTTTCTATCCAGTTTGGGCTTTACCGAGAGTGAAGCGGATTTCAACCTTTACTACAAGGTTGAGGGAGGGAATCCTGTGATTCTACTCATGTATGTGGATGACCTGTTTGTAGCAGGAGATGACAGATTGATTGCCGACACACCGTGGAAGCGTGCTGTCTAGTTCGAGATGAAGAACTTGGGGATGATGCACTATTTGTTTTTTTTGGCATGGAGGTGTGGCAGAGTGCAGATGGAATCTTCCTTGGACAAGGGAAGTATGCAGTAAAGATCCTGAAGAGATTCGGGATGATGGATTGCAAGGCCATGGCCACACCTATGGCATCGAATCTGAAGCTTATTTGTGATGCTTCATCTGAGCCGGTTTATGTCTCTATGTATCATCAGATGATTGCGTCCTTGATGTACTTGACAAACACGAGAGCAGATATTTGCTTTGCGGTGAACACATTGAGCCAGTTCCTGATGGATCCAAGGAGTGTTCACCTGGTTGCTGTAAAGCATGTTCTGAGGTACCTGAAGTGTACAGTGGATTATGGGCTCGAGTGTGAAGTGAATCAAAAGTTTAACCTGCAGGGTTATGTTGATTCAGATTGGGGTGGCAATGCTGCTTCAGTATGGGATCAGGTGTGATCTCTTGGTTTAGCAGGAAGCAGTCCTGCATACCACTGAGTATAGTTGAGGCAGAGTATGTTGCAGCCTGTTCAACTAGTTGTGAGGCAGTATGGCTACGGAAGCTACTGTCTAAGTTATTTGATCTCCCGTTGGATGCTACTAGTATCTTTTGTGATAACCAGAGTTGTGTGAAGCTGTCCGAGAACCCAGTGTTTCATGACAGGTCGAAACACATAGAGATCAAATATCACTATATCAAGGATATGGTGCAGGGAGGAGCTATGAAGCTCCTGTATATTGCGACGGACGAACAGATTGTAGATGTGCTGACGAATCCACTAGCCAGGGTGAAGTTCGAGTACTTCAGGGAGAGGCTTGGTGTTCTTCAGATTGATGACACTTCGAGGAAGCAGTGATGGAGACATTTACAGAAGCCATTCCAACCATGTTGGAAGGAGGATCCTTCACATGGCTGTGGATGTAAGCACTGGATGATGAGCATCAGGACGATGCTCTAGTTACTGCTCTGTATATGCATCATGTTGGATGTTGGATATGATCAGTTGGATCATTTATATGTATATGTATGCACGCATCATGTTGGATGCTGGATATGATTAGTTGGATCATTTATATTTATATGTATGTATGCATCATGTTGGATGCTGGATATGATCAGCTGGATCATTTATATGTATGTATGCATCATGTTGGATGCTTGGACCATGTATCTGTATATGTATCAAGTGGATACATTGTATGATCAGGTAGATCATGTATGTTGATATGTATCATGTATGATCAGGTGGATCATGTATTTGTATTTGTATCATCTGGATGCATTGTATGATCAGGTGGATCATGTATGATGATATGTATCAGGTAGATACTTGGTATGCATCAGGTAGATGCATTGTATGATCAGGATGATCATGGATGATGAGCTTTAGGATGTTGCTCTAGATGACATGCAGCAGGATGTTGCAGTGATGATGATCAGGATGATCATGTGTACATCAAGATGATGTATGGTGAGTATCAGGTTGATACTCTATGGTCATGGAACAGGTTGTGCAGATAAGCATGTAATTTGTGCCCTGGGAGGTTTGCAAATAGTCTTTCAAGGTTTTGCCTATGGCATGTAATTTGTACCCTAGGATATCTGGAAAATGCTCTTTCGAGGTTTTGCTTGGGAAGACATATAATTTGTTCCTTGGGAGATCTACAGATAGTCTTTCAAGGTTTTTCCTATGGCATGTAATTTGTGCCTTGGGATATCTGGCAGATGCTCTTTCGAGGTTTTGTCCTATGGCATGTAATTTGTGCCCTGGGAGATCCAATAGGTTGAGTTGTGTGCTCGTAATCAGTCCTGGGATGCTCTTTCGAGGTTTTTCCATGACCACATGTAATTTGTGCCCTGGGAGATCCGATAGGTTGAGCCTTGTGCTTGTAATCAGTCTTGGGATGCTCTTTCGAGGTTTTTTGGTGACCACATGTAATTTGTGCCCTAGGAGATCCAATAGGTTGAGCCTTGTGCTCGTAATCAATCCTGAGATTCTCTTTTGAGGTTTTGTGGTGGGGTCACATGTAATAAGTCCCGGAGATCTGGACAGGATGAAAAAGGCCTCAGATGCTCTTTAGATTTCTTGCTAGTCAAGAGACTCTTTTAAGGTTCTGTGACGCACGTAATAAGTCCTGAGATTTCCACAGTATGGCCAATGATGATGAAGACCTGCAGGTGGTGGGCCTACATCCAATATGAAAAAGGACTGGCTCTGTAGAACTTCCTATGATGAGTAGATTCAGAGATTGATTGAGATAGCAGTAGCAGTGTCGATGATGATGACTCGATAACGATTATCCAGTGACGATGATCCAGAGAAGAAGACTTGTGCTAGAAGACCTGTGTCGAGAAATACCTTCCTAGTTAAGAGGGAGTGTTGATGTATATGTAAGTTCGGAATGTATTTCACATATATGTATATTGTATTCCTATAGAGATGTTATTATTCCTCTATACGAAAATGGCTGTATTCCTGTAGAGATGTTATTATTCCTCTATACAGAAGTGTCGTCATTTATATTGTAAGTGTCGTAACTTATACTTGATGGGTTATTAGACCACCTTGTTGGGGTGGCCCTGTATAAGTCATGTGGGTCAAAGGGTTATTAGACCACCCTATTGGGGGTTGGCCATGTGGGTCAAAGGGTTATTAGACCACCCTAGTGTGGGTCAGTTCAGTCAGCATTATGTTAAGTGGTTAAGTTGAGGCCGACCTAGTTGAGTAAAGGTCAAGTCAAGTTAGTGTATAAATAGAGAGTGTGTCTCTCTCATTTTACACATTCTATTCTCTCACTCACACTTGGGAGAGTGGCGCACTTGTGGAGGAGGAGGCTTTGCTGCTAGGAGAAGACTATCTCTTGTATTCTGGTTGTATCATTGCTCTATCTATCTTTGAGGAAGTTATTGGGGTTTTTCACCTTAACGGTTTTCCCCATGTAAACTTTGTGTCTCTTGTGTGCTTGCATTATTGTGTCCATGATTGATATGTTGTAGATTTGTTGTACATGTTGTTCTCTCAGTTAAGATCCTAGATCAAATTGAAGTAAATTCTGAAAATTTAACAGGGACCGAAATGCCCTTGCCTTCCATGCTTCTGCAATGAGAATTCCTATTTCCTTTTCAACAACTGATATTACTGAAGTTTCCTTAGACATATCGGGTGATACCTTAACCTTTTCCCACCTGAATGTCTACGAATGTGCATCTGCGGGCTGCTCATGAACACTGGGTATCCGTTCCCTTAATGATCCTTGTTTTCTTCCACTGGAGATGAAATGCGCCATTGAAACCATGTATCCTCCCTACTTAATCTAGACAAATTTGGTAGACTCACGCATTAAGCTTTGCGTTCTGGATCAATGAGGCTTAAGAAATCCATGAATCAAGCTTGTACAATTCCTGGAGTATTTATAGCCTCACTTGCTCACTTCTTGAAAATCGTGTTGTACTTAGGTAATGATTACCTAGCTACTCATCGGGCTTTTGCATGCTGGGAGAAAGCTACACTTTGTACGATGACAATGACAGTAATGAGTGCTTAGGGACGTTGCTTCAAACTAGCGGTGGAGGCTGACAAGATCGCTCTTGAAGGAGTCTCTTTTGAACCATGCGGGGGATGGCATATGTCAAGAAGTAGAATGTTATAAACCGCATGTGGTTTCAGGACCCCCAACAAGTAGTTTAGAAAGACCACTTTTAAGCCCCTGAACAATCATGGAGATGCCACATGGAGGTAGCTGTTTTGTTCCAGGGATGCATTGGGAGTGTTAAACTCCAAGCAAATTTATCCCACTAACGCTTAGGTGATTGTCGATCTTCTAATGAGTCCTTTTTGATATATATGTCTCCTAGGCACGACTTTTGAGAGTGGGTCCCCTTTTCACACGACCCATCTGTCTGGTGATTCATGGCCTAAAAACCACCATGGTGACTTAGTGGTTTCAGGGCCTTGAAAATGTTGTTCAGACAAACTGCTTTTAGGCCCTTGAACAATCTTGGAGCTACCACGTGGAGGTAGTGGTTTTGTTTCAGGGACGTGTTGAGAGTATTAAACTTCGATCAACTTTATTATCCTGAAGCACAAGTATCCGTCAATGCTACCTCCTTACTTCCTCAAGACATGCAATCTTCCAATGCAGCTTTATGAGATGGACCCACCTCTCTTTGCAATTTGAAGTTTCCAAGTGTTTGTGGTGGTATTTCATTAGGGGCAATCTAAGTAGGGTAAATGCCAAGCATTTGGGGATTCTGACCGCACCATCCACTGCTAATCGGTGAATATCCCTTCTTCTGAGATTCAGCTGCATCTGACTGTCACCATGGTGTAACTATTTTCCACTTTTTTTGTGCCATTATTTCTCCAAACTTTCACTATGAGGTCTTTCTCAGCTTGGTGTATACTAGAGCTTACTTCGGCTGATCATGCTAAGGATATTAGTACTAACATTTTCTTCAGCGAGGACAGCCTCTTGCTTCGGAAGTGGTTTAGAATAGTAGAGTAGCTCCCTCTAGTCCGTTGGGTTTTGGAGTCGTACCTGTCTTTTATTTTTCAAATGAAGTAACAGAGAATAATAAGATAAAAAGTAACAAAATGATCAAAAATTTTGTAAACATAAATAATGAAAGACATATGTTACTGATATGGTACAATGGATCCACTTATAGAGTAGGATGGAAACTAGTAATGAAAAACTTGCCTCAAGAATCTCCCATTTATAGGGTTCCCAAAGCTCTCATTGTTGAGTTGAGCCAATTCATATGTGTTGTTGTCATGGACTGTAACGATCTTGAAAGGGCCTAGCCACAGGTCGTAAAATTTCCCATGTTTATCTCTTTCTTCTCTTATAGAATCCCACTTCAAAACAATATATCCATGTTGAAAATATCGAGCAATGGTACTCCGATCAAAGGTCTCTTTAATCTTGTCCTAGTGGTTTTTAGAGGACTCGTCTAGCTGTTCACTGACCTATTGAACCTCTATCAGCTGATGAATTCTTCTCTCGATGTCATTTGGTTCTTCGTTTTTTGGCTGTAATAGTTTCATCATTGGGGGACCCAACTAGATTGGGAGAACCACTTCTTTTCCATAGTCCAATTGAAATGGCGAAGTGCCTATAGCTCTCTTGACGCTAATCCTGTCTTCCCATAATGCAAATTTTAGTTGGGAGTCCCATTCCCTTTTGTTCTCCTTGAGCATTTTCATGATAATAATCACGAGGATTTTGTTTGAGGACTCACCTAGGTCATTTCCCTACGGATAGTACGTTTTTGAATGAATCAACTCAATGTTGTGATTCTAACAAAATCTCATCATCTTGTAGGACTTAAAAGCTTGAACATTGTCTATAATGATTTTTCTTGGGAAAACAAATCTTGCCAATATATTTTCTTCTAGGAAGCCTATTATGACCGTGTTATTGGAATTCCTTTTGGGAATGGCTTCCACCCACTTTATGAATTAATTAGCGGCCGTAATAATCCATTTGTGCTAACCACTGGAATGAGAGTTTATTTCTCCAATAAAATCAAGGCCCGATTGCTAGAAGGGTTATTCTACCTTGATGGGTTTAAGGGGTAATGGTTTAAGCTTTTGCTTTTTAACAAATAGTTGACATTCTTTACATGATCTGACAATATTGTTAGCATCAATGAATAATGTAGGCCAAAAGTACCCAGCTCGTAGGACTTTATAAGTGGTTTCTCTCCATCCATGATGTCCTCTGCACATTCCTTTGTGAAAATCTATCATTATGCCTTATGTTTCTTCTTCAATGATGCAATTAAGCAGAACACCAAGTGGGTCATTCCAAAAGAGATATCCATCTAGAATACAGTACTTGAAATATTTGAGTTTAAGAGACCTCATTTTGGACTTATCTAGACTGGGTGAGCATGTGAGGTATTGTAGATAATATACTATGTCCCTATACCAGTCAGACCCAGTGAACTTCTCAGCAATATTGTTGGGAAGGTTTTGATGATCATCTCCTTTTTCCTGACTAGGAAGTTGATCATTCAGATTTCTTTCAAGATATTTGTAATTCAACTCCGCTAGGAGTTTGGCTAGACCCTGTCCCTTCACCAATTTGGTAGGCTTGATTTCCATGTCATACTACTGGATTTTGGAGATCCACTTCCCCCTCCTTCATTCATTGTCGGGTTGACACAAGATGTCTGTCATAGTACTTCTTGGGACATATGCGATGATCCTGGAATGAAACACATAGTTCCTAAATGACCTGAGGGATTTGACGAGTGCATAAGCTTGTTTTTCCATTGTATTGTATTTCAACTTGGCATCTCTCAATGCTCGGCTAAAGAAAGCAATGGGTTGCTCATGTCCTTCATGATTTTTTTGTAAGAGAACAACTGCAATAGTAACCTCAGAGGAAAAGGAGAATTAAACAAATTATCTCATATAATCAGAGCTAGTCAATATAGGTGCTTCTCCTAGGGAATCCTTTATTTGTTTAAAGGAGTCTTTCACAGTCGTGGTCCATTTTATTTCAGCATCCTTTCTTATCATGTCAGTAATTTCTTTCATTATTTTAGCGAAGTTAGGAATAAATATCTGTAGAAAGTTATTTTACCAATAAAATATTGTACCTCCTTTTTATTCCTTGGGATTTCAATAAGTTTGATAGAAGTTACTCTATCCAGGTCTATTCTCACACCATATTTGGAGACAATGTGACCCATCAACTTTCCCTCTATCATTGCAAAAAAGGATTTTTTACGGTTAAGAGACATGCCAAATTTTCTGCATTTCATGAAGGTCTAATTCAGATGTTGAAGGTGGTCTTCATCAGAGTTTGAAAATACTGTCATGTCATCTAGATATATCACAATAAATTTGTCCTTCTTTCCTATGAATGCTATGTCCATGGCCGTTTGTAATGTTGCACCAGAATTAATGAGACCAAACAACATTTTATCATACATAAAATTTCCCCATGGTGTGGTGAAGGATGTCTTTTCCCTATCATCTAGGTTCATGAAAATATGGTTATAGACTGAGAACCCATCCAGAATTGACACTCTGGTCAACCCAACTACCTTTTGTTGAATATGATCCATTTTTGGCAAGGGATAATTATCTCTTAATGAGCACTTATTTAGGTTCTGAAAATGAACACATAGCCGGATTTCTCCATTCTTCTTTCTAACTAGCACCAAGTTTTCCACCTACTTTGAATATCTTAAAGGAATGATGATTTTAGCATCAAGGAGTTTTCTTACTTCTTTTTCAATCACTAGAAGTAAGATAGTGTTTATTTGTCTCAACTTATGCTTTACTGGCTTAGCATCTTGCTTCAAAGGAATCCTATGTTGTATGATAGTGGTATAATAGGTTTTAAGGTCTTCGTACTTCCATGAAAAAACATCTACGTAATATTTAAACAAGTCCTCGTACCTTTTCTTTTGATTGGTTATAAGGGACTGAGAAAGCTTTACGAACTTGGGTTCTTCCGCGGTGCCAAGATTCACCTCTTGCACATCCTCGGTAGTTGGTTGTACTGCTGGTTGTTACACCTAAAATCTACCCATCCTGAGATTCAGTGCACACATCCCTGAAGATATCTTGATTGAGTAAATTAACCTGGGAGGATTTGTACCCAGTTGTATCAAGTTTTGAGAGGTCGCCGCAGGTTGCAGTCATTCAACATGCGACGTCGCAGCTTGCTTCATTGTAGGGTGTGACAAAGTCAGTTAATGGAAAAAAATAGCTTTTTCAAGCTTCTTGAAACTTGCTAACTTGGGGCCTTATCCCTGACCTCTAGGGGAGTTGGTACTCGATTCCTAATACCTTGGGAGGATCCCTTATCTCTCTCCTACCATATCTCAACCTATCCTATCCATACCCTATCCACTTAGTCCTATATAAGAGAATCTCTACTCCTCTCCAAAGGGAGGAAGTCTATGGTGTCTACATGCCGGTGAAATCACTCTTGAGATATATCTACTCATCCTTGAGAGACTCAAGCTTCCTTAGGAGGAAATGGAAAATGGTTTTGTTGGAGAAGGGCTGCAACGTTAAGCCTTGATTTTAGTTCTATATTTCTGCTATGTACTTCCCTATTTTTATAGAAATACAAATGCTTTCCACCAATATTGTTCATGTGTGTAATGATATCGAGTAGTTTACCTACTTAACTGTTCACTTAGATCTCTTCTTGTATAGATTCCATTTACTTGTTTCTCTTGTTTCTTATGTTGAAAAGTCTTGCAGCTTGGATCTGACGACCATCAGACGCGGAGCAGCATTCAGGAGAAAGGATAGCGAAGTGAAAGATAAGACATCTAGTACTCGATCCTTAAGTAGATCTAGGAAATGCATTTGTAGCCTATCTTATTTTTTCTAGACTTTCATTGAGCAAGGGAGATCCTGCTCGCGTTCGCTCGAGTGGATTGTCTGGTAAACAAATCTGGCAACCATACTTGGGAAATATAGTGTTTGATTCTATAATTTCCTAAGAGTCATTTTCAGTTGATTACTTGACACAAGCCTTCCATTTGTCGTTTGCTTCGTGAGTTGATTTCACTATCAGATCTTCATATTGAAGACTTTGAACTGCTTCCTCTGAGTTTATATAACTCATTTTCAAACTTTTCATGGTTCACCGCTGGGAGATCTTATTCAATTTTGAATTTAGACCTATTTTATCGCACCTAGTTAATGGAAATAGAGCGACACTATGTCATTTCTGGCCTCTGTTCTTTACCTGCTAGCCACTCATCGCATTCCTCTCATTGGTAAACTGCAACGTCGTCGCACTTCCCACATTAGTGAATTGCGACATCGCACTGTGTACAAGCACAGAGTGGGCCAATTTATCAAAATTTGGCATGCAGGAATCCCCTCTCCATTTGTCAGTATGAACTTTCGTTTGTTGTATGAACTCCCTCTGTGCTACAAGATCTAGCCAGGGATCCCACCTTTGATTTGTGTGTTGAGTGTTTGGTTTTGTTTGGATTGATTTTGGGTTCCGTTTTGGACAAGTCTGAGGACTGGTAGTGGTGGGTACTCTTGTCTCCTCCACCTTCATCCGCTCACCCTTTCTTTCCCTTCCTTCCATTCCTAACATGATCGTTACATTAGATCAGCTTCTAGACCTCGTTTACATTATTTCTTGAGCTTTGCTTGCTTGGTTTGCTTACTATTGTTTGATTTTGAGTTAAGTGTGTCTTTCAGCTTGACTGAGTGCTTGTCTTTTCTAGAGTTTTTTGAGGGTACTAGTGTTGCAAGTAGTGTTTTCTTTTCATTCATTTGGATCTGAAAGCTTAATTGTTATCAAATTTATTCTTTGATGCATCTATCAAAAAGTTAAAAGGTGCTTCTTTCCCATCATTCCTTGAAGTGTTTTTGAAAGAAAACCATCCTTGCATTGGAATGCTTCATTTATCAATCTTTTGGAAAATTGAATGAATGTATGATCGTTTGTGTTTTTCTTGAAATTCGAATTGCTCATCTTCTTGAAAGACTCAAGTTACACTTCCGATTTTGCAAAAGTATTTCCATGTTAGGGAAAGATAAGTGCATTTTTTATTTTTCATTGCTTTTAGGCAATTGAAAGTGAAATTGAAAAGCTTGCATACTCCATCTTAGAATTCTCTCTTTTCATTGCCTAGTATCATTTTCGTTTTGAAAAGAAAAAGAAAAGGAAAAATGTTTTGATTTGGATAGTAGTGTTGTGATCTTTGTGTTTCATTGAAAAAGGAAAATAATACTTTCATAGTCAAGTTTGTTTGAATTGAGATTGTGTTGCATTGTGTTGTTTTGGCAATTTTGTCAGAAAGAAAAAGATTTCTCCTTTTTGTAGCTAGAATTCATTGAAAGAAAAGAATATTTTATGCATGTAGCTAGGAATTGCATTATGCTTCCGATTATGTACTCACCTCATGCATTCACCTAACGATCCAATATAAAATTAACGGTAGAACTAGGTAAAATTTTTAGCAACTTGTGTGCAAGTTAGAGATGTGTTCCGACGTCGTTAAGCATGGCAACTGTCGTTATTTTCCAGCACTATATCCTAGGGGTATTGTAGTCTTCCACATACTTATCGGTATATCGAGCTCCTTCACGTACCCACCAAGTACCATAATCCATACTTGGCATATATCAAAGGGTGTATCACATACTTGGTAGTATATCGGAAGGTCTCTTGCCTAACGGTTGTGCATTAGACATCGCCACTACGGATTTGAGCTCCCATGTACCTTGCGTATATCAAGAGACACCATTAGGATTCCTGAAACCAACTGAGTGAACCATTTGGCCATCTTGGAAAAGCAATACACCGAGAACAACACTCGGGGAGATTAGCACGCATGTACTGTCTAGGTAATTGGGTATGCAGGTGAGGGTACGGTTCCAATCCTCCTTGTCGCGTCATATTGTTGGACCCTGCAGTATATCACAGTTTGTGATGCCTTGATAATCCCGTGAGGTTCCAGACTCTTGAATCCACTCTGTCACATAAGTCTGCTTGTTGCCTTAGTTTGAGTAGGTTTTTCTGGACTACTTTTCTTTTAGCATACCTTTAGGAGAAATGTTGTTTTATCCATCCTGGATGATTTTCCTGATGCTCTGGTGGATTTTCCCTGGAGAAGGTCCCGTAGGATCTTAAACTTATCACCCGAATATCCCCTTAATATGAAGGTTATTTCGAGGGTGAGAATGGATCAGTGTAACACGGTCGTAGTTACTGAAGTGGAAAACCCCACTCTGAATGTTGGAGGACTTTTGTTTCCACAAACTCCTCCAGATTCACCTACCTCTCATTCCCCGCAGGATGAAGAAGCACAAATCCTCGCTTCACAATACCGTTCTCCCATCATCCCGGGAGAACCTGGATCGTTGGAATGGATAAACCGACCCCAGGACAATCCTATAGTTGTTGGTCCTTCAGCAGCTTACTGGACATCTTCTACTGGTCACCCAGTGGCTCATTTTTCCATCGCATCACCACCCAATTGGACTACTCTAGAGTTCTCTAGACCCTCCTACATGCCCGACCCCGTCGAAGTCTTTGCACCTATTCAAGAATGCTTGGATCGGTTACGCATTAAGGGCAATGAAATTCGAAGAAAAATTCTCAAGCAAAGACCTAGGTATCAAGATACCTCAATTCATCCAATATCTTCTTGATCACCGGAACAATATTCCCACCACATGACCATTAATGAGTGGTCAATCTTCACAAAAGTCTAGTCCCGCTCTTCAAGTGAATCAACTGGTTGAAGAACAATAGTCAAACACACCGGTCACTACCACAATTACCTTACCAGTTCCTCCTCCACCTCAAAATTCAAGGGGAGGATATTCCATTCCCACAGATTATCTCATTGGTAATGTTATTACTATGGTAGATAATCAACAACCTACATTGGTTCAACCTTTGAATAGTGGTCAGCCTGTTGTGGCTGGGTGGAAATCCTTGTTTCCTAACCAGAACGTAGGTGGTGGAATCCCCAACGGACCTTCTGTCGGACCTCCCCAACCCGCTAGACCATCCACCATGGGATTATCTCATGTTGGGAGACCCTCCAATGTAACCCTACCCTCATGGAGTCAAGCGTATTCAAGTTCTGTTAACCCTGTGCTGAGTCAATCTAATCCCAGAAACACACCATACGGGATACCTTACCCTGGGAATCCATACACTCTATGGAAGAAACAGCCTGTGTTGCAACACAGACCTCAACCAACTATCCCTTAAGCACCACCACCCCCGATCGGTCCTCCCCCACCTCCTGCTAGAGGCTGTGGGCCCCCACCTAACTCTGGTGGAGGCCCACCTCATTTTACCAACAATATCCCTCACCCTCCTGACGGTGGCGGGAATGGTCCACCACTCCCTCCAGGAGGAGGCGGTGGGGGACCACCCTATTATAGTGGAGGAGGACATTTTCCTTCAGGTGGTGGAGGTGGTGCACCACCCCCTCCAAGCAGAGGCGATGGAGAACACAATTACTATGGTGGCGGTGGTAGTGGTGGAAACCCTCATCCTTCTAGAAGTGGAGGTTGTGGGGCCCCCCATCCTTCTAGCGGCGGAGGTGGTACACCACCCCCTCCAAGTTGAGGCACTGATGGGCCGCATTACTACGGTTATGGACCCCCCCCCTCCTCCCGTTGGTGGTGGAGGACCTCCACCTCCTCCTGGTGGTGGAGGTGGACCCCCACCTTATTGGAATGGACCACCTTATAGCAGTGGATCCCTTAATGGTCCGAGAGACACACCCCCCTATGGCCAGTTTCCTTCTGGTACACCTTACGGTCAGACTGATTCTTACACACCTTATCCGTATTATCAATACGCGCAGCCTAATCCACAGCTGCCCTTTTTGGCTACCTTGGACCTACCTCACCTATCTCGTTTAACCAATGACCCCATTTACCATGGAACTAATTGGCCACCTATTCCGGTGAAACTTCTGTCTGATGTCATGAAATTTGACAGTAAGCCGGGTGAAGATCCTAAAAACCACGTGATGACTACCATCTATGGTGTTCATCTAATTTCTTAATGGATGACTTGATTCGTCTTAGATTGTTTCAAAGGACTCTCACCGGTTCGGCTCCCAAGTGGTACATTGAGTTGCCACCCCACTCTTTTCCTGATTTTGGCTCTCTTGCCATGAACTTTTTGACTCATTTCCAGCTACCTATACGGTATGAAACTGGTACCGAGCTTTTGACCTCTCCCCATCAGAATACCGCTACTCATATTTCTAATCATATCAATGAGTGGTGAAGGAGACATCGTCTCATAAAAGCTCCCATTCCATATCAACTCCTAGCAAACTAGTTTACGAAGTCGCTCATCCCTGTCATAGCAAGAGATGTTGCCATGAGAGGTGTTGTCACCAAAGAAAAAGCCATTGCGAGTGCCCATGTACTAGACCTAGTCTACACTCAATCTAGAAGTTTGTTTGATATTCTTCCTAATGCACCCTACGACGCTAACAATCCTGCGAAACCACTTAAGGGACCCCAAGCCAATGGCATCATCGGATCCCTTCACACCCAGCCTCCTCATCAAACTGTTGGTTCTTCGAACCCCCAGGGTCCGTCCCCATTACCAACACAGGATGGTCTCAGCACCACCAAGTCATCCGCTCTTGCTGCTACTGAAGAAGTGAATTCTGTCTCATCAGCTTCACCTCAGAAGATTTGTAGTAAGAAGAAAAACAAGGGAAAACCTAAGAAATCTTCTGCCCAACAAGAACAAAAGAGCACTCCTGATGACGCCAAACAGAAACAGAAGTTAAAATATCCTTGTTTACTGTGTGGAGATGATCACTTCTCTAAGGAGTGTCCCCATAGAGATGAAGTCCAAAAGTTTCTTAGGGGCAAACCCACTCCCACAGTGCTCAATGATCTGTTTCCCGCTCAAAACTAGCGGATGATTGCTCAACCTCCCCCATCTTAGGGGGAATCATCCAATGCCGCACATGTTCTCATGGTGAGACATGAGATGATCAATTTGAACACTCTCTTGCGATCATACAACACGGTCCCTTTGAAGGAACCTTTTGGGAGCAATACTAAAAGAGTTTCCAACTCCTTACCTGATGTCACTCTACCATCAACTTCTCTCACCATTGAGAAGCCGTCTTTCGATTCGATATTGCGACCGCCCAAGGGCACAATTAGAAAAGTTGTTTTTAATCCTAATGCTTGGGTAGCACAAAATTACAATATCGTAGAAGACTTTGCACAAGCTTCTTGCGCCATGTCCATGATGGAAGTTTTGCAGAATTGTCCCAATCAATGCAAAACTCTCCTCGCAACTATCGGTACAGTTGACCCTGATTCTTCGAATACCATCATGTTCCAACTTGACCATTTCAAGCCGAGGATTTCCCATCAGCTCACATTTCTGTTGAAATATTGTAACTTCTAAGAATATTATATTTGTACTTTATTATTTCGGAGATGTTTCATTCCTCCGTGGAGATCTTATTGTATATCCGGAGATGTTTATTCCTCCTTCGGATTGTGGTAACTTGGGTTATTAGACTTCCCTAGTGGGGGTCAGCCCTGTATGTGTTATGTGGGTCAAAGGGTTATTAGACCACCTTAGAGGGGTAATCCTAGTTAGTTGTAATGGGCTGTTTAACCCAATAATTAAGTTGGGGCCGACCTAGCTTGTGTAAAATTCAGTCAGGAAACTAGTATAAGTAGAGGAGGATGTTCCTCACTTATCACACACTTCTATCACTCGGAAAGTAGAGAACTTGTGAGAGAGAGGTATGCTATGGAGGAGGAGGAGATCATTTTTTTGGTTTACATCTTTGTATTTGCTGGTCATCTATATTGAGGAAGCTTTGCTGGGTTTTCTACCCCATCAGGGTTTCCCAAGATAAATCTGTGTCTCTTGTGTTTATGCTGTGCTTGTTGTTTCTTCAGTGATCCTGTATATGCTATTGTTGTGAAATGAAATTTAATGCTGATATTTTCTGTCTTAGCATATTGAATCTTAACATCGTATTAGAGCTAACCTAAAGGAAGGCAATGTATGGCACTTATGACACTTGCTTCACTTGCGACAATTTGAAGGTTGGGGTTTTATATAAAAAAACCAGTCATCGAGAAACTTTCACTATAAATCCATTTTTGCAAAGGTTCAGGATCTAAAATGTTTACAGGTCGTAGATAACATCCCCATGTACCTTGTGTCCAGAGGAAAACCTTAGATTCATTGTACTGTGTGAGTTATGATCAGTACAAGTTAGGGTTTCTGCCTCTTCCATATCTTAATGATAATCAGGTGACTTGGGAAAAAAGGTCATAACTTGGGCTAGGAAGCTCGAAAAGAAATTTCACAAAAATTTACAGGTAGTGCACGGCCTTTACTATATCAGAAAACATTTTCAGAGGCCTAAGTCGAACCAGTGACACGTGGCACACCATACAAGTTCTCTCTCCTGTTTATCCCATAAACAGGTCACGTTGCGACACTTGGCATAACTCTCTCTCAGAGAATCCAATTGAGGTCCAACCTATCGGCATGGAAAGAATATGTGTCAGGATACCACAGAAAAAGTTTTCGTACCCTGTGGATCAAAACATTCAAAGTTACACTAGAAACAATCAGGTACATATTTCTATCAAAACAAAATTATTTTTGAGCACCTTCATTCATGGCTTCCGGAATTTAGGGTTTCGGAGAAAGTTAGAATTTTTGTAATTGGAGTCCATGGCTCAATACTCCTCATCAAAATTGAAATTTAGAGGCCAAGATAAAAAAGAATTGGTTGGTCCAAAGAGTGGACTTGATCTAACCCTAGTTCGGGATTTTGATTGGAAAGGTGAAAATTAGGGCTTCTGCAAAAGTTGGAATTTTTTGAAGTCTGTGACCACGGCTGGAAGCTCCTCATAAAATTAAAAGATTAGAAATTTGGATCGAACCTTTTGATTGGGTAGAAGGGTGGGCTCCATCAAACCCTTGTTCAGGATCCTGTTTAGAAGATCCAGAAGTTTCAAAGGTAATTTTGAGATGTCAAATTTTGGAGATTTCAAAATTGAAGTATGCAAGTTTGATCAGTTCAGCAAGACACATCTTTCCATCCATTCAAAAGTGTGAAAGTCAAAGATTGAATTTTTAGGGTTTCTCTAACAAACCCTAATCGAGCTCCAGATCCAATTTCAGGGGGAGTTGAGGCTAAGGCCTTACATAGGAAGACTACAAGAAATATCGACAGGTATGACTTAAGGAGTGTTGATGCCTTGGGTGTGTAGGGTAAGTGCAAGGTACTGGAATGGGTTCCAAGGCACACAATAGGGGATGAAAACCCAGCCAAAGGCTTTGAAAGACCCTACTCAAGGGAAGTTCTATCCTCGAGCTATTTGGTGTGGTAATCACCCACGGATATTTGGCCTCCGCTGGCACTCTATGAGTAAGTGGTTTGATCAATAAGATTAGTTTCCCAATTTAGGGAAACAAAGGTATGGAAAACAGTGAGAAATTCTAACTTAACCTATTTAGAAAAAGAACCTAATCTTAAGTCATATCTACTCTAAAATGAAAAGCTTGGTGTTTATGCAGATCAACCTTGAGGTGTAAGAGAACAGACAGTCTATCACCTTTAACATAAATTCCTTTAGATGAGATATTTGATGACTTAAATTATGATTTATTTAATGAAAATCAAAAAACAATAATCTAAGCTTGAAGACCATCAAGATATAACCTGTTATCCTTTTGTTGATTGAAAAATCAACAATGATTAAAAATATATATGTTTGATCAATTGCAGAAATCGATAAAGAAAGTATTTAATTAAAGAAATTTAATCAAATATTTTCATACACACATCAGTTATATAGAAAAACCAATACAACAGATCTATGTATTCATTATATATCCAACAAGAGATCATATGTATAGAGGATGACAATCTGGAACATAAAATCAGAAATCCTTAAAGAAATTTAAGTGATAATCAGAAGATGGATCCGAAGATAACATTACTGTATTAAGATGTCTTGTACCAAAATTACAATGACTCTGGCCACAGAGTATCCTCAATCTTATCTCCTACTGAATTACAATTCCAATATTTCCAACCTATTCCTCCGAGAGGTATTCTTCCTTAAATACTAAATTACAACAGAGTAAAAAATGAACCCTATAGAATGGGGATTCCAGAATCAGTAATGAGTATGTTCCAACTATTGATCCAAGAAACCTTGCCATTTTTCGAACTACATGATTTCCTTCACCTTTAAAAGAGATTCTTAAAGATATATTCCTTAATTAGAAAGATCCAACCTGCTCATTATCAGCAACAGATGATTTGGTTTGTAGAGAAATCGCCGCAAGGACTTCTTGATGAGAGACTATGTTCTAAAAAATAGAGAAATCTGTTAAAGGGTCCACGTCAGAAGAAATTGGTGGAGTATCAAGTTCCTCATTGATTATATACACTCGTATAACAGTATCATCTTGATCAATTGGCTCTTCAGAAGCCTTCTTTTCCTTCTTCTCTAGGAATCGCATGCAAACAGACGGGACTTGAACATCTTCTTGTTCGCTATCGCTACTTGAATCAAGAATACTCGCATAAAAAGGCGGTGACAAAGGTTCTTGATAAAGCAAAGACTAAAATTATTCATTCTCGAAACATGCATGAAGGGGATCATTTCGTGTCTGCATATTGCTCATACCAAATATGTCAAGAAGAAACTTACAACAAAAACATGCGAAATTTTACTCTTACAGAATATAAAGGAAAAACTGAAGGCTTTCATATTCGTTGCCAATTTAAGGCCAAATGATAGAATGGCAAATGATTGAGCAGAGCCGGTCAAAATGGTCAAATTATTACGATTGGGAGACTGCAATCATGCAAACTGTAATGAAGCAAGTTATATCATGTGCTAACCAGATCTGGGTCCATGCGGAAGCACAAATTCAATCGAATTTTGCATGAATTAAAAAGCACTTGGAAGCTCATCATTACAAGTCTGTTAATATCAATAATCATAGCCTCAAATTTGAAATAAAAATAAGAGTTGAAGTGAAAAGGTGACTTCGAAAAGGCTAAGACAGGAGTTTGAGAACATAAAATGGCGGCCTGATTTCACTTGCGAGATCAAATGCAGATTGTTGATTTAATAGAAAGATTAGAGTCATACTGCGAAGATCGAAAAAGGTGTAACTTGCAAAACCTGGGAGGATCAAATTAAACTACCAAAACGACCACTACAAAATCCAAACTAACCAAACTTCTAAACATAATACGCAGCAATCGAAACAACTAATCCTAGAAATAGCTAAAAACCAGCAATAACGACCCTTAGCGACGAAATCCATAGTAAAATTAGCTCAGTGGAGTAACTCAACGAGTAAAAATAATAAAGAAAAGTGAACAAAAACATATATTTATCAATTTACCCCAATTAAATCACGACTGTAGGATTAAGAGAAATGGACGGCTGATATTGACTGATGCGAAGTGCAGGATCGGGTTCAAAACATAATAAAAGTTTTATTTACTACTCCTGAAAGCCGAAAAATGAGACCGATGGGTTTTGGGTTTCGAAAATATGACCAAATTAAAACCAAGTTTCCGAAAGTCGCAACCAGAAAATTGCAGGTTGTAGGTTTTAGAACACAATTGAATGCAACATTAAAAATGGATTCCCAAATCCTGAAATGTGACATGGTTGGGTTTTGGGTTTTGAGTTTATTAAAACTTGCAAAAGAAAATCCTGGATCCCGAAACGCAACATCATCGGGTTTCGGGTTTCTCATTTTGGTAAAACAAACTTCAAAAAGAAATGAAATCCCGCACCCAAAACTTTCGGGTTTCGAGATGACAAAAATTACAAAATGAAAACAGCAACTTCCCGTGCCTGAAACTTTCGGGTTTCGGGTTTCGGGCTCTCCAATTTTTGGGTTTTAGGTTATCCAAATTTTGGTTTTCGGGTTTGCCAAGAGAAATGCCAAAATAGTCAAAATTTAGATATTTTGCAAACCAAAGACTTAAAGAAAACCGGATCATGCAGCAAAAATGAAGTATGGGTACATGCGCAGTAATGTTTAAAGACATCTAAACCAAAAATCATATTTACAAAGAGAAACTTACCGATATACCTTGAAATTTATTAAAAATGGGGCTCTCGTGCTTTAGCTAAGCATGGGATCTGCTGTGGCCACAAAAAATGGCGACTGGCTAGGAAGAACCAGTTATCTCTACAATCAAATCATGACTAAAGACAACATGTTAATCAACCACTTTCTTGGAACTCAATTCAAAGAAGATACTCATACGATAAACAGTCAACAAACAATGAACATGAAAATGGATAGATCTCAAACAATGACCATTTTAAAGATAACACTCATCTGATAAGGATATTTGGAGAGTAATACCAAATCTCTACCATGATGTAATCATTGAAAAGCAACTTATGTTGAACCTGGGGACAGTCTTAGAAATGCTCATGGATATCCTAATTACAAATCACTTTGGTTTATTAGTTACATGTTTGTTCAGTGATCCTCTATGGATTATATATATATATATATATATATATATATATATATATATATATTATCTTTTCTTTTCTCTCTTTTTTTTTATACATAAAACCTTGCTGATACAAGACCATTGTACTAACTTGGTGATCAGATGGAACAACGCCATTCATAGGCCTGATATGGAAGCTGGTCAAGCTAGCTCAATGACAAGACTCCTTGTCTTCTGGCTGTAAGATGAAAAGAAATTATCATAGCTTGGTGACCATATTGTGATAACTCCAGTCCAATATCAAACCCATGATCATAGCAGGGATGGCTTGTGATAAGACCCCCCTGTTCTTGTATACAACAAAATCTCATAATGAAAGACAAAACAATTTATTTTTTGGCATAGGCTACAAGGCATTACCATGGCTTGGTGACCATATAGTGGTAATGTTACTCACCAGTGCTTTGTGTATCATGAATGGAACAACTTGTAATAGGATATTCCACCTTCCAACAAGACTGAAAGTCATCTTCCAAGTGTGGTGGCTTGATGTGAAGATGCCATTCCACTTAACACCTATGAACCTAATGGGCTGGCTTGATAACAAGACCACCCACCTTGTAACTTATAATTTTAAACAAAATTCATATTCAAAGTGATTGTAAAAGGATCCATGTCCAATCAGAGCTGGTCAAGTTATTATGATATGCCGTTCGACCATGAAACACCAGATAGAGAAATGATGATCATCCTCCATACCTCAATTATACAAATAATGCATTGTGAAAGATAATGGTCAAAGTGAAAAGTATCCAAGGGCACTCCACTTATTTGACTGTTTATTCTTCAGAGTAAATTCTAATCAGAAGCTAGAAAGTAAGATTGATAACAATGATGAGACTTCAGAAGTAATTGTTGCTAAGAAAAGTGATCATAAGCCATTACCACATGTGTGAATCCTTATTAATGAAAACCAAAACCGAACAAGAAGAATGATCAAAATGTGAATGCAAGAAAACAAAAGACTGAAAAAAACAAACAAACCACACCTATGTACAAGTGCACCAGATTGTTCAAACAAAATAATTTTTGAGAAGAGGCACATTCACTGGGAAGGTCTCTATAACTCCCTCCAGTGTCTGTAATCAAACAATGTTGGGACCAATATTTTCTGTAATAATGAAAGGTCCTAGCCAAAGGTGCTGAAACTTGGTATATTGGTTCTTATCTTTATGTTGCTTATCCCATCTTAGAACCAGGTCACCAACAGAAAATTCCCTGTCAAATGAAGATTTTTCATCAAACCATCTTTTCACCATCTGCTGATGATGATACAATTTGTTCTTAGCTATTTCCCTACCCTCCTCTAGCTTCAAGAGAGTGTCTATTCTATGCTGGAGAGGGGAAGAATCATCTTGTTGGACAGACTGAGCCAATTGTAGTGAAGGGATGGTAAGATTAGTAGGAAGGATGGATTCTTTGCCTTAAACAATACATTAGGTGGAATTTGCAATAGCTTCCTTCGGGGTTATTCGATCTGCCCATAAAGCATTATATAACTATGTGTGCCAATCTCTGTGATGAGAAGCTACAGTATTCTTGAGAATGTTTATCATATTTTTATTTGACGACCTAGCCAAACCATTGCCTTGCAAGTAATAAATGGCAGAAAACATAAGCTTGGTCCCCTTTTCAAAAGCGTATTCATTATATCGATTGAAGAGAAGTAGGATGCATTATCAAAAACTAAGTATTCAGGAGTGCCAAACCGTGTGATGATCTGACTGTCAAGGAAGGAAATTACTTGATCAACATTACATTATTTAAGAGGGGCTGCCTCCACCCATCTGGTGAAGTAGTCAGTTGTTGTAAGAATATACTTATGTCAGAGAGACAAAACAAGGTTTATAGGCCCGACAAAATCCAATCCCCATTGTTGGAATGGAAACTGAATTATGATTGGTTGAAGAGGAAATGCAGGTTTCTTAAACTTGCTTATGCATTTCTGACATGGTTCACATTTCCTTAAATAAGCATACGAATCTTTAAACAATGTGGGCCAATAATATCCATCCCTAAGAATCTTATGTGTTGTAGTATCTCCTGAAAAATGGCCTCCAGTAGGTCCTGCATGAAATTGAAATAAGATGTCATCAGTTTCATGTTTTTCCAAGCACCTAAGAAATACTCCATCATAATTTTTCCTAAAAAGAACTTGATCAATAAACTGATAAGGAGCAGCTTTTAGTCTCAAAGCCCTTCTTTTCTTAAAATAAAGAGCTTCGGGAGCAAACCCATGGTTCAGGAAAAATCTAATATCATCATACCATTCAGATGTCGGAGCATCGATAACATTAATAAC
Source organism: Larix kaempferi (assembly GCA_027924585.1). Taxonomy (NCBI): domain Eukaryota; kingdom Viridiplantae; phylum Streptophyta; class Pinopsida; order Pinales; family Pinaceae; genus Larix; species Larix kaempferi. Next base: position 17,526,793 of record BSBM01000348.1, on the reverse strand, counting down.
ACCTAAGGGAACTTCCTCCTCTTGATCCCATTCGGATTGCTGTTGCGTAGGGTCATTAGATTGAGCAGTAAGAAGACGAAGACTTTGTCCTTTGACAATTTTAGCTGGTCTGATCTCAAGATCATATTCTTATAGGGTCATCATCCAATGGGCCTTCTTTTCCCCTAATTCTTTCTGGATGAAGACGTTTCTAATGGCAGAGTATGGAACAATGACTTTAGTTCGAGACTTCAGCAAGTAGGGCCTGTAATGTTTGACAGAATTATAGACCGCATATGCTTACTTATCAATCTATGAGTAATTAAGCTCTACACCCTTAAATGTTGAGCTCATGAAAGAGATCGAGATTTATGCATCATCTTCATGCTTTTGTGTGAGGACAGCTGCATAAGAAAAATCAGTGGCAAAAGTACAAAGAATGAAATCCTTATCAAAATCTGGGGACATGAGAGTAGGAGCTTCAGCGATAGCCTTTCGAATTTGGATAAACACATCTCTCTGTTCCTGAGACCAAGTAAACTGCACATCTTTCTTGACCAAAAGTTGTAATGGTTTAACAATCTGGGAAAAATTTGGTACAAATCTACATACAAAATTAATATTAGCTAAGAAGGATTGCATTGCTTTGTGTGAGCCCGGTAACCCAATATTTGAAATAGCCTCTGTCTTTTCGGGATCAATAATCATACCTTCTTTCGAAACAATGAAGCCCAGAATCTTTCCTTATGTTACTACAAAAATGGATTTCTTCGGCTTGAGAGAAATGCCAAATTTCCTGCAACGGTCAAAAACCTATTTCAGAGCAAACACATGTTCATGTCGCCTCTTGGAGTAAATAGAGATATCATCAAGATAAACTATGACAGAATTATGCATTAATCCTCGAAAAGCTATGTCCATAGCTCTTTGGAAAGTAGCTCCTGCATTGATTAACCCGAAAGGCATCTGCCTATAGGCGAAAGTGCCCCAAGGGGTCCTGAAAGTTGTTTTTAATTGGTCGTCCGGAGAAACCATAACCTGGTTATATCTTGAAAAATCGTCTAGGAGGGAAAACATCTCCGACCTGGCTACCTTCTGAAGAATCTGTTCCATTGGTGGAACAAGATAGTTGTCTTTCTCAGAAGCTCGATTCAGGTTCCTGAAATCGACACACAGTCGAATTCACCATTTTTCTTACGGACAGGTACTAAATTAGCTATCCATTGAGTGTGCCTAACTAGAAAATAATTCGAGCAGTGAGCATCTTTTCCAACTTCTTTTTTACCAAGGGCTCTAAGCTAGGATGCATTTTCCGCAGCTTTTGTTGAAATTGCTTAACTTCTAGCTTCATGGGTATATTATGAAACATGACTCTAGTGTCAAATGTTTTCAATTCATCATAAGTCCAAGCAAAAACATCTTTATACTGTTTACACAATGCAATGATGGCCCTTCATTCTTCAGGGGTACAATCAACTCCCAAATTGATGAAATGTGGTTCTTGCTCAGTGCCTAAATTGACTCGCTCATAGTTCAGGGATGAGCTTTGAGTTTTACAATTAGTTTGAGATTTGAATTTGTCTTGCAAATCATAAAATGTTTCTAGATTGATCACTGACTTTGGAATAACGTTTGAGAGATCAACGAGTGACTTTTCATGTTCTGCTTCATCAATGGCCATATCTTGGAATGTATCCTGAGCTGTGAGGAAGTCAAGTATCTGTTGGTCATCATCAAATACTTTCCAATTAGTCACATTATCTGGAATAGAGGGTTTGTACATCAATTCAATGGAAAAAATTTGAAGAGACAGACATTCTGGCGGGATTAGTCCAGATGTTGTATTTGCTAACAGGTCTGCATCAAAATTTTGTGATCTGGGAACTGATTTAATATTGAATGCTAAAAATGAGTTGGTTAAATCTCTTACCATCTTCTGATAATTAGCCAAGCGTGGAGATAAGCAGTGTATCTTATTTCTAACTTGCTTAACTATAATTTCAGAATCTCCATAGCATGCAATCGCCTGCACACCTAAGTCAACAACTATCTTGAGTCCCTGAACCAGAGCCTCATACTCAGCTACATTATTAGTGCAACCAAATTCTAAACTGCAAGCAATCATAATTTTCATTCCCTTGGGATCAATTAGGACACAACCTGCTCCAGCTCCTTCCTTGCACTTGGAACCATCTAAAAATAAAGTCCATGAGACATGATCTAACCTAAAATTTGTATTTACATTATATATATTATGCACAATTTCACCATAGAAAGGTATAGAAGTAACATGAGTAATATGTGATTTGTTTTGAACACTTTCTTCTGGTGAGGTATCAGCTGGTAATTCACCAAAAAATGTATCGAAAGTAAATTGCTCTACATGAGAGGTGAGATAACCAGCAGGTTCACTTGAATCATTAAGATCAGTGACTGTTTGTTTCATAAAAGGTTATCTGTTGATCTTAATTTTATTTGGTTGACCATTGTAGGGAAACCATAAGTGGGACCAGTCAGTCTCAAACTAATCCTTAAGTTTCTTTGACCAGTCCCTGCTTAACCACATCCCATAGGCCTCTGGGATGTCAGCTATCACAATGTCAACTGTTTGATGGATCCCGAGATTAGTTGACAATGTAAGCAAAACATTTTTCAACTTACCAACCACTCTGACTTTGGATTTGTCAAGTTGCACAATCTAGGTTGGGAAGGGCTCCCACATTGCATTCAATTTCCTGCAAACAGAGAGGGGCATCACATTTTATGACACTCCTGAATCTATCATGCAATTGTGCACATTTCTATTGAAAATCTCAAAAGTGAGCAAGAAAGGAGGAGTCCTCTTTCTTGCTAGTTTCTGATCATCATGTTTAGTAACAGAGTCTAGATTATTACTTTGTGACTCTCTTGGATGTTTGACTATCATGCTTTTTGGGAGAGAATCCCTCATAGCAAGGATCTTAAGTAGCTCAAACAGAGAGATGTTTGCTAACTCTTTTTAAATATTCAACTAGATTGTACTCCATTTCATGGAGGACTGTATCCTTTTGTTCGAAAGTCTTATTTTTTGTGGGAACCAGAGGAGAAGATGAAGGTTCTTGAGGTGGCTATGGTCTTGACCTTGTGTTATAAGGATTTTGTGTGTTAAACACTGCCTCAAGTTCTTCTTCTTCTTCACACATAGGAAGTTCTGAAAAGAAACCTATAGCATCGACTTGTGGATCACCTTCTTCTTCTTCTTCAAGTAGTGGTGGATCCGGGATGGTCTGTTTGTTGGAAGTGTCATGGGTGACTTGAGATTCTGTTGCTAATGCTCTAAAAATAGAATAATGTTCATCGTTTGTGAGCGCATCTGCTGGATTTGGTGGTGGTGGATTTTGTGGAGGCTGGTAAGGTCTCCTAAATGGTGGCCTTACAAAACCTTTATTTTGATTCTGATTATCATTAGTATTCTTCCTCAAATCCACCATCTCATTTGACATCCTTTGAAGGAATTTCTTCATGTCAGTCATATCAAATGGATCCTTGTTTTGAACAGTGGGTTTAGGGGCATTCTCAATTCTTTTTCTGGAAGTGGAAGGTTGTTCTTCTAAAGTTTCAGGGCTGTCTTTCAGACAAAACATGCCCTTCTCAACTTGGATTGCTTCATCAAATGCTTCCTGTAAAGTACCTTTCTGTGCCCTCTTGACCCACATTGTGATAGGGACATGCAAATCTTTTTAATAATAAGTTACCAACAATTCTTTAGCAGGAAGAAGATTGGTAGGAATTCTGTTTTTGAGATATGAAAACCTTTAGTTAAAGTCTTTTAACCTTTCTTTTCCTTTGATTTTCATGGAGGATAACTCTAAGACAAGATCTTGTGGTGTTTTGTCATCCCCAAATTTCTGGGTAAAATGTTTCTCGAATTCATCCTAGGAAGTTATAGATTGGGCTGGTAAGGCAAAATACCAAGTGGCTGCTCTACCCTCAAAAGTATAGGGAAAAAGTCTGCATACTACATCTTCATGTACCAAGCTTCTAAGCCTAATTTCCTACATGAAAGTTTTTATGTGATCCAATGCAGTTATTTGATCATCAGGGTTGAATTTAGGAACCCATTTCTCAGGGTTCTTTGGCAATCTATGTTGATCTCCTAATATGAAAACTACAACTTGGTCGAGCCAAGGTCTATTTTTCCCTTCTCCTTCCATCAGAGGTTCTCACTCTTCTTCTTCTGAGGACAATCTAGAAGTATTCTCATTTTCTTAGGAAGATGATGAAGATGAAGGAAGAGATGGTGGTGCACCACCAGTTCCAAAATTTGGCTGACCTTGTGTTCCTGTGAGAGTGGTCTCACGGTTATATTCAGGAGAATCTGGTTACTGGATCAAATCTTGGTTTTTAGGTTGTTGATCAACTGTGTGTTGATCCTATGTGTTTAGATCAGTGGTGTACTGAATCTGTGAGTCACTAGCCTGTGTAGTATAAATTTGTTGATCTTCCCAACCACCAGTATGTACAATATTTTCTAAATTTAAGGCTTCCAGACCATGTCGTCTTTGATCGGCAAGTCGTTGTTCTGCTCTTAAGACCCTATCAGCAGATGTTTTCAATATTTGCTCTAACGGGATGGGTCTCCTTGTAGGTGATGTGAAAATGATTTCCCCTCTGTTCTCCTGTTGTATCACAGGTGTGATAGGTATAACTGTAGGTTGCACAGATGTAACAGGGAGAACTGTAGGTCGGGAATCCGTTGGTTGTTCAGATGTTGAAGCCCTAGAATGGCTTTGGGTTTGAACCGTTGAAGTATTTGCTGGATGAGGTTTATTAGTAGTTTTCTTAGGCATGTTATACTAGTTTCCCTCCTTCTAGTGCCATTTGTTGATGCCTCAGGTGTGCATGGTAAGTGCAAGGTGCTAGAATGGGTTCCAAGGCACACAACAGGGGATAAAAACCCAGCCAAAGGCTTTGAAAGACCCTACACAAGGGCAATTCTATCCTCAAGATATTTGCCGTGGTAATCACCCACGGATATTCAGCCTCCATTGACACTCTATGAGTAAGTGATTTGATCAATAAGATCAGTTCCCAATTTAGGGAAACAAAGGTATGGAAAGCAGTGAGCAATTCTAACTTAACCTATTTAGAAAAAGAGCCTAATCTTAAGTAAGATCTACTCTAAAATGAAAAGCTTGGTGTTTATGCAGATCAACCTTGAGGTGTAAGAGAACAAACAGTCTATCACCTTTAACAGAAATGCCTTTAGATGAGATATTTGCTGACTTAAATTATGATTTATTTAATGAAAATTAAACAACAATAATCTAAGCTTGAAGACCATCAAGATATAACCTGTTATCCTTTTGTTGATTGAAAAATCAACAGTGATTGAAAATATATATGTCTGATCAATTGCAGAAATTGATAAAGAAAGTATTTAATTAAAGAAATTTAATCAAATATTTTCATACACACATCAGTTATACAGAAAAACCAATACAATAGATCTATGTATTCATTATATATCCAACAAGAGATCATATGTATAGTGGATGACAATCTAGAACATAAAATAAAAAAATCCTTAAAGAAATTTAAGTGATAATCAGAAGATGGATCCGAAGATAACATTAGTATATTAAGATGTCTTGTACCAAAATTACAATGACTCTGGCCACAGAGTATCCTTAGTCTTATCTCCTACTGAATTACAATTCCAAAAATTCCAACCTCTTCCTCCAAGAGGTATTCTTCCTTAAATACTAAATTACAATAGAGTACAAAAATGAACCCTACAGAATGGGGATTCCAAAATCAGTAATGAGTCTATTCCAACTATTGATCAAAGAAGCCTTGCCATTTTTCAGACTACATGATTTTCTTCACCTTTCAAAGAGATTCTTAAAGATATATTCCTTAATTAGAAAGATCCAACCTGCTCATTATCAGCAATAGATGATTTCGTTTATAGAGAACTCGCCGCAAGGACTTCTTGATGAGAGACTATGTTCTCAAAAACAGATAAATCCGTTAAAGGGTCCACGTTAGAAGAAATTGGCGGAATATCAAGTTCCTCATTGATTATATAATATCGTATAACAGTATCATATTGATCAATTAGCTCTTCAGAAACCTTCTTTTCCTTCTTCTCTAGGAATCGCATGCAGACAGGAGGGACTTGAACATCTTCTTGTTCACTATCACTGCTTGAATCAAGAATACTCGCATCAAAAGGCGGTGACAAAGGTTATTGATACAGCAAAGAATGAAATTCTTCATTCTCAAAACACGCATGAAGGGGCTCATTTCCTGTCTGCATATTGCTCATATCAAATATGTCAAGAAGAAACTTACAACAAAAACATGCGAAATTTTACTCTTACAGAATATAAATGACAAACTGAAGGCTTTCATATTCATTGCCAATTTAAGGCTAAATGATAGAATGGAAAATGATTGAGCAGAGCCGGTCACAATGGTCAAATTATTACGATTGGGACACTGCAATCATGAAAACTGTAATGAAGCGAGTTATATCATGTGGTAACCGAATCTGGATCCATGCGGAAGTACAAATTCAATCGAAGTTTGCATGAATTAAAAAGCACTTGGAAGCTCATCATTACAAGTTTGTTCATATCAATAATCATAGCCTTGGATTTGAAATAAAAATAAGGGTTGAAGTGAAAAGGTGACTGCGGAAAGGCTAAGACATGAGTTTGAGCACATAAAATGGCTCCCTGATTTCACCTACAAGATCAAATGCATATTGTTGATTTAACAGAAAGATTAGAGTCATAATGCGGAGATCGAAAAAGGTGTAACCTGCAAAACCTGGGAGGATCAAATTAAATTACCAAAACAGCCACTACAAAAGCCAAAATAACCAAACCTCTAAACATAATACGCAGCAACCGAAACAACTAATCCTAAAAACAACTAAAAACCAGCAATAACGACCCTCAGTGACCAAATCCACAGTAAAATCAGCTCAACGGAGTAACTCGGTGAGTAAAAATGATAAAGAAAAGTGAACAAAAACCTATATTTATCAATTTACCCCAATTAAATCACGACCGTAGGATTAAAAGAAATGGATGGCTTAGATTGACCGATGCGAAGCGCGGGATCGGGTTCAAAAGATAATAAAATTTTTGTTTACTAATCCTGAAAGCCGAAAACTGAAACCGGCGAGTTTCAGGTTTCGGGTTTCGAAAATATGACAAAATTAAAACCAAGTTTCCGAAAGTCGCAACCCAAAAATTGTGGGTTGCGGGTTTCAGAACGCAATAGAATGCAACGTTAAAAATGGATTCCCGAATCCCGAAATGTGACATGGTTGGGTTTCGGGTTTCGGGTTTCTTAAAACTCACAAACGAAAATCCTGGATCCCGAAACGCGACATCGTCGGGTTTCGGGTTTCGGGTTTCGGTAAAACAAACTTCAAAAAGAAATGAAAGCCCGCACCCGAAACTTTCGGGTTTTGGGATGACGAAAATCCCAAAATGAAAACAAAAACTTCTCACGCCCGAAACTTTTGGGTTTCAGGTTTTGGGCTCTCCAAATTTCGGGTTTCGGGTTTTGCAAGAGAAATGCCAAAATAGTCAAAATTTAGAGATTTTGCAAACCAAACACTTAAAGAAAACCAGATCAAGCAGCGAAAATGAAGTACGACTACATGGGCAGTAATGTTTAAAGACATCTAAACCGAAAATCATATTTACAAAGAGAAACTTACCCATATACGTTCAAATCGATTAAAAATGGGGCTCCCGTGCTTTAGCTAAGCATGGGATCTGTTGTGGCCACAACAAGGAGATATAGGTATGTCTTGAAATCTGATTCTTGATTAAGTTCATAATATGTTTGTCTTCATATTATTTAGGTTAGTACAATCTTGGTTAATGTTAGAATTGTCTTATCACCCTAGTAAAAGTATGAATGCATGTGAATGATAGAAGACATTTATTGATTAGGGCTATATGATTGTAGTAATGCACTGTGGTGTTGTATGAGGTTGATGTTGTCTTCTAACAAGATACAGGTACATCACGAAAGACAAATCAAGTTCCATGACCATGCCGACATGAAGACAAAGATTCATCCATAATCTTTGATCACATAGAAGTTCTACTTACGAGCTATGTATGACTTTGTTCTATTATGCTTAACCTATGAGATATGCAGGTTCTAGCACAGGATCTCTAAATCATTGAAGAGAACAAAGAAGATATTGTTTAGGTATGTTAGACATAACTAAGCAGGTACACTAATCCAGGTATGTTTTCCTATGTCAAGTTAGAATCCTACTTTGTGCTAGGATCTTAGTATACCCATGTATTGAATGATCATGACCGTACATATTCAAGATTATTTAGAATTATAATGTTTTGATAATATTGAGATTATACCAATTAATGTATGTTTGTGTATGAGATCATGAGGATGACACTAGTGCACACTTGAGCATGCACAGTGGTACAGAATGAATAGAAGTTCAAAAGACATATAGAAGATCAAGCGGGAGGCAACCACACAAACATAAAAGATAAGTATTTGAGTTGTTATTTGAAATAGTAAATGATATTGCTTGTAATAGTTGTATGCATATTTGTATTCCTAGAATATATCATGCTAAGTATAAGCATTCATATAGCATTGAATAGTATACTACTAATATGCATATGATTGGTAAGTTGGACAAACATTCCATTGTTGATTGTCTAGAATGAAACCTCTTTGCTGACATGCTGAGAGCTTTGCATGCTCTCGATAGTATGTTCTGGTAGAGATGGAAGGCATCTAGATAGCCATTGTATGCATACAGGATATGGAAAAGTGTTGTTCCAAAGTATTGGTCAAGATAATAGCATAACTATGTAAATAATATCTGTATGCATAATAGGTTATCATGTTAACATGATTCGATGATTATGAAGTATTACTAATCATGTACTTAATTTTGATTTGTAGGAAAGATCATGAAGAATGATTAACACCGAACAAGTAATGGATGTTCAACAAGAATATTTACAAATCAAAGATAATATAGAAAGCTCATGGCTAGAAGATTATCTTAGAAAGAGAAAGAGGATCATGACGAGATGCTTGCTCCAAGTGGCTAGATAATACCATTCTCTTAATGGTGTAATTGAAGAAAGCTCTGTACGGGTACCCAGGATCGATAGTCATTTGATGAGCTTAATGATCACCATGGGTGATACGGATTTCAACCTTTACTACAAGGTTGATGATGGTGTCCATATACAAATGGCATTATTCTCTTAGATGGATGCAAGAAGGAACTCACCACAAAGTTTGAATGATCTTAAGGCTCATATAAGTAGACCCACCTAACGAGAGATGGCACGGATAGATATGCAGAAGATCACTCAATGTAGAGCGTGAATAATGTTAAGTCACAGAGGGAGAATTGACAATTTTTTTGACAAGATTGGGCTTTACCATAATTAAAGTTGTTCCTAACCTTTACCTTAAGGTTATGGATCATACTATTATTGTATGTAGATGATCTCTTTCTGACAGTGAATGAGAAATAGATCATGGAAAGCAAGAAGAAGCTAGCTATAGAATTTGAGATAAAAGATCTCGGATTAATGCATTACTTCCTAGGTTTGGAAGAATGGCAAGGCTCAGAAGGAATATTTCTCAACCAGGGAAAGTATGCTGTGGAAATATTGATAAGATTTGATATGTTTGAATGTACAACCATGGCCACTCTCATGGGTTCCGAATTGAAGTTGTTAGCTGATGACTCCTCAGAGTTAGTTGATGTGACTCTATACAGACATATTATTGGGTCGTTGATGTATCTGACGAATACCAGGCCAAATATATGCCTTGTTGTGAACACCTTGAGTTAGTATCTAGTGGAAACTAGATGTGTTCACTTGATAGTTGCAAAGCATGTGATGAGTTACCTAAAGGGTACGATAGACTTTGATATATGTTATCTTGGAGATCATGACTTCAGATGGCTACACATATGTTGATTGGGCAGGAAGTGTATCAGACAGTAAGAGCACATCGAGAGGATGTTATTGTCTGGGATCGGCCATGTTCTTGTGGTTTAGCAGGAAGCAATCTAGTGTGGCTCTCAGCACAAACGAAATATATAGCTGCTTGCTCTGCTTCGAAAGCTGTTATCAGGACTATTTCACTTAGAGATAGACCCAACTGTGATCCTGTGTGACAAACAGAATTGTATCAAGATGCCAGAGAATCTAGTGTTCCATGATAAGTCAAAGCAAATAGAGATTTGATATTTCTATATACGAGATATGGTGCAGAAAGGAAATATAAAGCTCGAATTTGTAGGCACTAATGTGGTCACTTATGATGAGATTGCCTGCATCAACAGTGAGGTCGATGATGTGGATAAATATATTGGTGATGCCAACAGAGAGGTTGGTGGATGGTCCTTAGACAGGGTCTAAGTTGACAAGGGGATTGCATCATCCTTGAACACATGTTCTAAAAGGATCCGTAGACATATGTCTCCGAGAAAGAAGAGGGATTGCATCATCCTTGAACACATGTTCTAAAAGGATCCGTAGACAGATGTCTCCGAGAATGAAGTCCTTAGTGGACATGTGGGGATTGTATCATCCCCAGACTTCAATCCCGTGAATTGATCTGTAGACAGATGTCTCCGAGAATGAAGTCCTTAGTGGACAAGTGGGGATTGTATCATCCCCAGACTTCAGTCCCTTGAATTGATCTATAGATAGATGTCTCCGAGAATGAAGTCCTTAGTGGACAGGTGGGGATTGTATCATCCCCGGACTTCAGTCCCTTGAATTGATCCGTAGACAGATGTCTCCGAGAATGAGTTCCTTAGTGGACAGGTGGGGATTGTATCTTCCCCGAACTTTGGTCCTAGAATTGATCTGTAGATAGATGTCTCCGAGAATTGATGATAGGACTGCATCATCCCTGGAATTTGGTTCAAAAGGTACATGAGAGGACTGCATCGTCCGTGAACCTTTGTTTCAAAAGGTACGTGAGAGGACTGCATCGTCCGTGAACCTTTGGTTCAAAAGGTACGTGAGAGGACTACATCGTTCGTGAACCTTTGGTTCAAAAGGTACATGAGAGGACTGCATCGTCTGTGAACCTTTTGTTCAAAAGGTACATGAGAGGATTGCATCATCCGTGAACCTTTGGTTCAAAAGGTATGTGAGAGGACTGCATCATCCGTGAACCTTTGGTTCAAAAGGTACATGAGAGGATTGCATCATCCATGAACATTGGTTCAAAAGGTACATGAGAGGACTGTATCGTCCATGAACCTTTGGTTCAAAAGGTACATGAGAGGACTGCATCATCCGTGAACCTTTGGTTCAAAAGGTACATGAGAGGATTGCATCGTCCGTGAACATTGGTTCAAAAGGTATGTGATTGGGATTGCATCATCCCTAGACATGAGACTTGTCTTAAAGTGATAAGGATTGATCATCCTGGAACTTGATTTGGATTGTATCATCCATGGACCTATGTCCTAAATAGAGCGCGATTGATCATCCTGTAATATGATCATGTGTATTGCAGAGTATGCTATGTTGATGATCCAGATGATCCAGATGCTGTAGATCAAGATGATGATCCAGATGCTGTAGATTTTGAGATGATGATCCAGATGCTATAAGATCGAGATGATGATCCAGATGCTGTAGATCGAGATGATGATCCAGATGTTGTAGATCGAGATGATGATCCAGATGCTGTGGATCGAGATGATGATCTAGATACTATAGATTGTGATGACAATGATGATGATCGTGTGATGACGATGCTGATGATCGTATGATGACGATAATGATGATCATATGATGACGATGTTGATGATCATGTGACGACGATGCTATTGATCATGAGGATCCAGATGATGATATTGCTGTAGATGTTCAAGTGTTGCAGAAGATTCAGTATTGAAGATGTTGATGTTCCAGTATTGAAGATGTTCTAGTAACTGCTTGAGTTATTGATGATGTTGAGAAAGCTTCTAATGATTTATAGATGTATCATGTATGATCTTGATGACTCCTTGCTCTTGCAGATGTTGTTATAATATCCTTCTCATTAAGGGGGAGTGTTGAAATATTGTAACTTCTAAGAATATTATATTTGTACTTTATTATTCTGGAGATGTTTCATTCCTCCGTGAAGATCTTATTGTATATCCGGAGATGTTTATTCTTCCATCGGATTGTGGTAACTTGGGTTATTAGACTTTCATAGTGGGGGTCAGCCCTATATGTGTTCTGTGGGTCAAAGGGTTATTAGACCACCCTAGAGGGGTTGGCCCAGTTAGTTGTAATGGGGTGTTTAACCCAGTAATTATGTTGGGGCCGACCTAGCTTGTGTAAAAGTCAGTCGGGAAACTAGTATAAGTAGAGGAGGATTTTTCTCACTTATCACACACTTCTATCACTCAGAAAGTAGTGCACTTGTGAGAGAGAGGTCTGCTATGGAGGAGGAGGATCTCATGTCTTTGGTTTACATCTTTGTATTTGTTGGTCATCTATATTGAGGAAGCTTTGCTGGGTTTTCTACCCCATGAGGGTTTCCAGGATAAATCTGTGTCTCTTGTGTTTATGTTGTGCTTGTTGTTTCTTCAGTGATCATGTATATGCTATTGTTGTGAAATGAAATGTAATGCTTATATTTTCTGTCTTAGCATATTGAATCTTAACAATTTCAAGTAGCTACAAACCTCGCTTGGAAAATTGTCTATCGTACCCTTCTGGACGAAGGCGCCTCTACGTCTGTCATGTCGATCGCCTGTTGGAGAGCCATCAGCTCTCCCGAATTGAACCGCTCTCCCACCACATTGAAAGCATTCAACGGGCGTGGCTTTCAACCTCATGGGATCTTACTAGCTCTCGTAGTCGAGCTAGGTGGAAATACCGTAACCATCAATGTGGAATTAGTCTCCGCACCAATAGACTATAATCTATTGCTTGGTCACAATTGGTTTTACGCCATGCAGGAAGTAGCTTCTTCAATCTTCTGCACGGTGCAATTCCCCCACCAAGGACGAATTGTTACCATTGACCAATTAGATTTTTGCACGTTGGACACTACTACTCATCCTAGTGACCATGTTCCTTCCATTGGACAAGCGTTAAAAGAGTATGAGAGTATAAGGGTTGGCCTTTTAAAAGATTCATCTCTCATGGGCATTTTTCCCATTTCGAACCCCACTAATCATGTTGCCTCGGTGAACATGATCTTTGTAGAGATTTCATCTCACTCTACTGATACTTGGATTGTACCAGACGAAGCCACAACACACCTGATTAGAGACGCGATGCCTCTTTCACCCGCCGAACATATTTATGAGGCTATCCAATCAGCACCGGAGGACCACCTAACCATGACCTCCCCATCTTGTTCTCTACAATGGGAATCATCCCTACCTGACCTCTTACTTTGTACTTTTCATTCATATGAGTCCATCATGGAATTTATGAATGTTGATGATGGCCCGCGGGATGACCTTCACCATAGGTCCCCTTTACTTCCACCATTGGAGTACATAGAGAACAACATTCACTCCATCTTTTTCCTGGACATCTACCCTTTCTCCCAGTCCCCCGTACTTACATGTCTTTCAGACACTGAGGGTAACTTAGCCAACATTGAGCCTACCATCCTAGTAGACATCTCGGTAAAACCTGGTGTAGTGGAACACATTCGCACAGGCCAAAAGTGTTCACCTAAAGAAATAGCCATGGGTACGGCTTTATTCAAGCGATTTCGAGACATATTCTCTTGGTCCTATGAAGAGTTTCCTGCGATAGACCCCATGATTGTTTCTCATGAGATAAAAACCTATCCTGACATCAAACTTGTACATCAAAAGTTGCGACCAGTACACCACCGGAAGACTGCAGCGATCAAGGAAGAAATTGAAAAGCTCTTAAAGGCTAGCTTGATCTATCCTGTCCCATGGATGGATTGGGTCTAAAACATCATCCCTGTGAACAAAAAATAGGGCACCATTCGCATATGTGTCGATTATCAGGTACTTAACAAGGCTTGTCCAAAAGACAATTACCCGACACCATTCATTGACCAGATTATCGACAATTGTGCTGGAAGCATCATCTTTTCATTCATGGATGGATTTTCTAGTTACAACTAGATTGAGATCAACCCAGTCGACCAACATAAGACGACTTTCATCTGTCTTTGGGAGACGTTTGCATATCACAAACTCCCGTTTGGCCTTAAAAAAACTGGTGCCACGTTCCAGTGATCCATGTTGTATTCCTTCCATGATATTAAGGACTTTGCAGAACCTTACCTCGACAATCTCCCTTCTCATTCAAAGCAGCGTGAGTTCCACATGGATCATCTGATGACCATTTTCCTCAGATGTAGATGGTACAACATCCATCTGAATCCTCACAAGTGTATATTTTGCGTTGAATCTGGATGTCTATTAGGATTTATTGTCTCAAAGGATGGGATCCGAATTGATCCCTTAAAGGTGGAAGCCATTGTCAACCACCCACCACCATAACGGAACTTCAAAGTCTCCAAGGGAAGGCAACTTATTTAAGACGTTTTGTTTGTAATTTCGCGGAAAAGACTAAGGGGTACATGAGGCTTCTTAAGAAGGACGTCCCATTCATTTGGGACGATCAAGCTCAAAAATCCTTCGACAGCATCAAACATGCCATCACACATGTCCCTGTAATCCAACCACCGAATTATTTTTGAGATTACATCTTATATCTCGCTACTTCTGCTGCCACTATCACCATGGTTTTGGTATAGGAGGATCAAAATGCCCAGGAACATGTAATATACTATGCAAGTAAGGGTCTCACTAACACTGAAACTAGATATTCACATGTCAAAAAACTCACTTTCGCGGCAGTAACTGCCATCCAAAAGTTCTGACACTACATCCTACTCCGCACCACCACCATCAATGCAGACTCGAACCCCATGTACCATGTACTGACACGTTAGGTGCTTTGGGGCAAGTATTCATGTTGGATCATGATACTGCAAGAATTCGATCTTCTTTTCAAGATAGACAAGTCCAAAAAGTACTTGGTGTTTGTTGAGCTAATTTGTGACTTTTCCCGTGCTGATGTAGAAGTTGAGCACAATGACTCCTTTCCAGATTAGTCACTGTTTCTCATCAGTATGACCGATCCATGGTATGGAGATATTTCTTTACATATTCAAGCCCAATGCTTCAACCCTCAACTCTCTCGATATGACCATCGTCGAATTCATCACCATGCAAAGTATTATCTGATCATCAGTGATACTTTGTACCGTTGTGGCATCGATTCCATTCTTCGACGTTGTCTAACTCACAATGAGGCTGAATGCATTCTGAATGACTGTCATGTTGGGGCATGTGTTGGTCATCTCTCTGGGATGGCTACAGCCCACAATATTTTGCGTGCAGGATATTATTGGCCTACTATGTTCAAAGATTGTATTGAGGCCATAAAAAGATGTCCTCCATGCCAACACTTCCATATGAAGAAGTGCACCCATCCCGCCCTGTTACATCCGGTTATTTTCATGGGCCCCTTTGCAAAATGGGGCATGGATTTTATGCATTGTAAGTCTACCTCGGCCGGGGGGCATAGTTACATCATCATAGCTATGGATTACTTCACAAAGTGGGAAGAGGCAATGCCTACATACCAAAATGACAGCAAAACCGCCACACTCTTCATGTTCAATCACATAATATCGCGGTTTGGAGTACGTCAAGCTATAGTTACCGATCACAGTTCTCACTTTCAGAACCATATGGTTGATGAACTGAGCGATAGATTGGGTTTTCGACATGAAAACTCAACACCTTACTACCCGCAGTCCAATGGACAGGTCGAGGCCATTAATAAGGTCTTGAAAACTATGGTCCAACGGATGGTAGGTATGTACAAGTCCAATTGGTATAATATGCTCTTTTCAACATTATGGGCCTATAAAACCCCCATTAAAACCGCCACAGGTTTCACTCCTTTCCAACTAGTGTATGGATTGGAAGCTGTCCTTCCTATAGAGTGTGAAATTCTATCTCTACAACTCATTGTCAAACTTCTTCCTAACACTACTACCGAGGAAGAATGTTTCTTGTACTTAGTGAAACTTGATGAGTCTCACCGAGATGCTTCTCTTGCTAATGAAGCACATAAGAAATGCATCAAATCTCAATATGACAAGTCAGTTGAACCCCATATCTTCAACGAGGGTGACTTGGTCCTCACATACGACCAGAAGCATGACAAACTAGGAGTAGGAAAGTTTGTATCCATGTGGCACGAACCTTACATCATCAAATGTGTTTTGGAAAAGGGAGCTTACGAGCTTGAAGATTATGACAGAATATCTCTGGGTGAACCCCGTAATGGGATTTACCTGAAGAGGTACTATGCCTGACCCTCTCATGCATAGATTTTCTTGTATATATTGTACATGGCGTGTTTCTGTGTTTTTCTGTGGTGTGACGCACTTGTTTTTTAGTGTCTTTAGATCTTGTTTTCACTTCTGATACGATGTTCTGTCTGTGTGTGCAGATGGCAACGTGCTATATATTCATGGACAACGCCAGTCAGTATACCCATAACCTTGCCTCGGTAGCCTAGGTACTGTATTCCCCAACAAGTGAGCTCATTAGCTCAGGAGGAAGTTGCCTTGGATTCGCAACCAACAACACCGCAGAATATCTGGTGGTTGTTGGAACCTTAACCGATGCAATTTCCTTGGGTATGAACCACATTGTCATCCACATGGATTCTCAGCTGGTGGTTTCCCATCTTAATTGGGTTTACGCTATATGTGATCCTACCCTACTCCATCTCTTTAGACGGGTTCGTCTCTTGGAAAGGTCATTTGAAACCATTCAATACCTACACATTCCACAAGAGTTAAACACAGTTGCTGACTCAATGGCCAACTTCATTCTAGATTGATACATTCCACACACATGATACTCATAACATGAAAAAATCATTCACAACATTTAAATAATGCACTATATAGAAGCAAACATGTAAACAAGATCACATCATTAATTTTTGAAACAAATAATGTATAAATCGTCAGACTATCTATATATATATATATATATATAATTTCAAAAAGGTAGTGTTGATACAAAAATTTGAAGCCCTATAGCTTTCAGTAAGTCTTTACAAAATCTGAATCTTCACAGCTTTCAGTAGTACAAAACCTGAGGCCTCTAAGCTCTTAGTACACACACAGTGATAACATGTGGCCTATCGCCTGGCCCGTACTACCCTAGGTGGTCTAACAGCCCTAGGCGGCTGAGTCTAGAAGCAATCCACTGCTCTTGGAACCTTGCAGAGCAGTGCATTGAAGCGCGTAGTTGCTTCAACTGTGTGCACCTACATGGTCCGTGGCACCTCATCTATCGTCGGCTCAGGAACAACCAGTGTCAACCCACTCAGGTTGGCATAGACTTTATCCATCTCCACAATGGAAACATGCACAGCTAGATCTACCATCACTCCCTCTCCTCTCTCTCTCCCAGCCAGAAGAGAGGTCCCCACTAGTCGTACAGGCCCCACATCTGCACACACATGTCATTCACCTGTTAGCACTATATCAAAAAAATCATAAATGCACAAAACTTAAAAATTTCAAGGGCCATTTGTTCTTACCGAGGTCTCCCCATGCTTCTCCTTCAGGCAACGGCAAGTCTGGGTCATCCGTGAAGTCAGTACCACTATATGGAAATTCCTCCACCATCAGTAACTGGCCTTCCAACCAAGTGAAGAACTCAGGAGGGAATCCGATGATAGGACCTCCACCATGTCGAGCCATCACATTGGTCCACCTGGCCATGTGTGGATCTCTGAGGTCCCTATCATCTAGTGGCACCTGATGACGCAAAAGGGGAACCCGTTCCAAGAAGAACGAGATCACGACAGAACCATAGCCGAACTGCTTAAGCTCTCCTTGTCGACACTTTGTCAACTGAGCTTGTACGTTTGCGAGGATTACCTCGCACCAATTGAAGATATTCGGAGATAAACAGTCCTCCGCATAAAGCATCTGTGCTCTAGTGGCTAGGTGAGGAGCTTAGCTCCCCGCTTTCCTCATAATGGTGAATAAAATGGCCAGCAATGGGTGCTCTTGTACATCTTTAATGCAAATCTTCCCGCTAGATGCATGGTCATTGGGAACACAATGCTGTCAAATCAAATATTCCACGGTTCGATCACTCCCATGTGATCCAGTGAGTGTCACATTGTCCCCCCTTCGAGACAAACCAGTCAAAAAATAGATGTCTTCCACATCTATGTGAAGCTCATGCTCACCAACCATGAAGTGCTGTTGGGCCACATCCCAACATTGGAGCATGTGGATCAGTAGTGTAAGTTGGGATCTCATCCCCTGAATACGAAAGAACTTGAGAAGCCCACAGTTTCTCAAATCTTCACACAATGTGGATCGTTTGAAGCTTGTTCATCATCTAATTCATGTTCCCTTTCCCACCATTCCAAAACCATTTTGTATTCTTGGAACCTGTCAACAGGAAGATTTCACCAATGTTAGGACTTGCTTCACCGACTGGAAGTCCCTCTTTTGAGTTTTGTTTGAGTTTGGGGATGGACGTCACCGTCATCGCACCCCATTTTTGCAAACAGGGAAACATTGTTGCAATCCATCTATATTCCATTTGTGATGACTCGGTCTCATCGCAGTTCCACAAAGGGCCAGCTGCAACGAGCTGAGAGCATAATGGCCCTTCCCAAATCAACCCAAAACCCAAAAAAAGACTGAAAATAAAAATTGTAAACCACTACGATTTTGCTGGCTGAATTTTAGGTTTACCTGTTCCTGATAGTGGGTGAAATGGCTAATTGTAGCTCCCGGAATAGACAAGTGAAGATCTGGTAGCAAATGACACTATTCCTCCCAAATTTGGCAAATAGAACAATGGTGATTATTTTTGGTTTTTATTTCTATTTATAGAACAAATGGAATATTGCTTTTTCAAATATTTGATGACGTTATGCTATTTGCTATAGTTTGGATAAGTTTTATCCTATTTGAACATTCGGTTGACTATTTGACCTAGTTTCCGAGTGTGTAGGAGTTTTGAAGTGCCTTTCTACGCCATTTTCATATTGGAACGTCATTTCAGGTATGAACACCCCTTGTGAGTTTTCGTCGTTTACTCATTTTTTTCATAGATTACAATTAATGAGCTTACTCTTTGTTCTTTCTCGTGCTCTTGAAACTATGAGAATACATTACCGAGTTACAATTTATAACTTTTCCAAGCTCGTTAAACTCCTATGGAAAAGGACCCCCCCTGGAGTCTACCATTAAGCTCTTTTCAGGCTCTCGAAATACGAAAAGATTGCCAAGCGAACTTGTCGCATTCATGCTTGTAAAAGAATTTGAATGGTCGTCTTCCTGATGATAGTTTACCCCTTTTTCATACCAAGGGGCACTTGTTATGAAAAAGGTATTCTCCAGCCAATCATGACTGAAAAAGTTCTCTCCCGCATTGTTTTACCCTTTTTTGGGATATGAGGCTAACTTTACGAAAAAGGACCATTGGAGTCTTCTTTAGATCTTTTCAGACTCTCTAAACATGAAATGACAACCGAGTTTACCTTCTATGGACTTGTTAAACTCTTAAATTGAAGGGCCCACCATGGGATGAGCCCCTCCTATCCAAAGTTCTCAAAATATTTGGGATTGGACTCATCTATGAGATGAGCTATACCGAGCATCTGGTTACCCTCATCAAGCTCATAAAAAACACATGAGGCACTCATCGTTCATGATGGGGAAAAAGGAAATCTTTTGTGTTACATACCTTGTTAGTGGCAGTATATAGTCATTCTTGAACATGACAGTCATCTGCATTTGCATACAACACTTGGATCATCCGTTTTTCCTTGAGTTCCACTTTTCCAAGTCTTGTTACTCCTTTGAGTCATTCAAAGAAAGCTGCCATCATCATTCGCATTAGGGATTGGTGTCATACTCGTCATGTCAATACTGCTAAGTCATGCCATGCCCATGTTCAATAATATGTCCATCATGTATCATCTGCAATCAGTACACCCACCATCATGTTGGTCTTCTCTAAGTCAGTCTTGCATGTTACTATACCATCCGATGTACTCCATACAATTTTGTCATGTTTCGTGTCAATTGATGGGGGATTCATCATGGACCTCCTTCAATGGATTCATCCTTGTCGACTTCAACTCATCATCCGAGGATTGAATCTAGAAACCAATCAAGTACCTTGGCCCTACATGCCTCAATGGCAGGTTACCTCGCTTCCAACATGAGTTTACATCATTGACTCTTGATTGAAAGATTTCGTCTTGCATTCGACTTCAACTCATTTATTCACGCTCAATGATATGTACTGTGATACCTTGAGAATCATTGACATCAATGGTGATCTCCCTCGCACTTGTTAACGATTTTCATCAATGGCTAGTAATCAAGTGGTTTCTACAATGTTCGACGTCAAGACATTTGTAATCACATGGATAGATTCGTATCATTGCGGGTTCAGCTTGAATACCCTGGGGAGTCATGTTTTACCCAGGTTGTGATGGGGTTTGTATTGAGTTATATCACATGGATCCACATTTGTATTGGTCGTGGCTGTGTTATCATCTCATCATGGATCTACACTTCTATCTAGTAGCCATGATTGTGTTTAGTTGGTCATTACTACCATAGATCTGCATTGTATTGGTCGGCAGCCATGTTGTACTTCATATGAGATTGTCAGTTCAGAGTCAGCTGTACTACAGCAGTGTCCTTCGTTCGACAAGTCTATCGCCATTTCTTCTATCAAAGCACTTCACCTGCCTATGTTCAACAGCTTCATGCTTTCGGGGGAATTCTATTACACCTAAAATCTACCCATCCTGAGATTCAGTGCATACATCCCTGAAGATATCTTGACTGAGTAAATTAACCTGGGAGTATTTGTACCCAATTGTACCAGTTTTTGAGAGGTCGCCGCAGGTTTCACTCATGCAACATGCGACGTCACAGCTTGCTTCATTGCAGGGTGCGACGAAGTCAGTTAATGGGAAAAAATAGCTTCTTCTAGGTTCTTCTCGAAACTTGTTGACTTCGGGCCTTATCCCTGACCTCTAGGGGAGTTGGTACTCGAGTCCTAACACCTTGGGAGGATCCCTTATCTCTCTCCTACTATATCTCAACCTATCCTATCCATACCCTATCCACTTAGTCCTATATAAGAGAAGCTCTACTCCTCTCCAAAGGGAGGAAGTCTATGGTGTCTACATGATGGTGAAATCACTCTTGAGAGATCTCTACTCATCCTTGAGAGACTCAAGCTTCCTTAGGAGGAAATGGAAAATGGTTTTGTTGGAGAAGGGCTGCAATGTTAAGTGTTGGTTGTAGTTCTATATCTCTGCTATGTACTTCCCTATTTTTACAGTAATACAAATGCTTTCCACCAATATTTTTCATGTGTGTAATGATATTGAGTAGTTTACATGCTTAACTATTGACTTAGATCTCTTATTGTATAGATGCCCTTTACTTGTTTCTCTTGTTTCTTGTCTTGACAAGTCTTACAGCTTGGATCTGACGACCGTGAGACACAGAGCAACATTCAAGAGAAAGGATAGCGAAGTGAAAGGTAATGCATCTAGTACTCAATCCTTAAGTAGATCTAGGAAATGCATTTGTAGCCTGTCTTATTTGTTCTAGACTCGCATTGAGCTAGGGAGATCCTGCTCGCGTCCGCTCGAGTGGATTCTCCGGTAAACACTGGTTTTACTAGGATCTCATTCTTATAGAACAACTGTTCTAGCAGAACCAATCCTTTGGGAATAAAGTTATTCTTTAGTTGCAGAATTTTGTGGCTAGCAATCTATTGTGTCAACCCAGAGAATTTTCCACCTTGCTTTTGTAGAATGCTTTCTTTCATCTCTCCAGAATTACCATCTGTATCAGTATTTGAAAATTCGTCAACAAGCTATAAAAAGCATTTAATCTGTTGGTCATCTTCAAAGACCTGCCAAATTTTTACATTGTCAGGGATGGAAGGACAATATTTCATTTTGGCCTCATACTTTAACTTCGGCTTCTTGGGAGGCTTAAAAGATCTTTCTGTCAAGGCCAATGCATATTCCTATTGATTTCCTTCTCGAAGAACAAAAGTAATGTTGAAAACATCAACAGAATTATCAATAAGGTCCCAAGAAAGATTTCGATATGATCTGAGTCTTGGATGTTTGGTTTGATAAATACCTTTAATCTGGTTTACCACCAGTTTAGAGTCTCCAAAGACTAACAATTTGGTTATTTTTAAGTCCTTGGAACCTCGGAGGCCGACGATAAGGGCCTTATATTTAGCAACATTATTGGTGGTGTCAAATTCTAACTTGTAAGATAAAATGATCTTGACCCCTATTGGTGATGATAATACTGGGCCATATCCAGATTCTTCTTTATCATAGGCTCCATCAAAATAGAGTTTCCAGATATGATTCTTGTTATTTTTAGTAGTGGGATCCGCCGCTTGATTTTGTACAATTTCTTCTTCGGCGGGACCTCCCAGCGGTAACCTGTAACAACCCATGTCTTCATCAGCTATATATATCGGTTAATTCATAGCGTTGTCTTGATCACTTAGCACATAGGCGAACATAGATTCTCTATACAACCATCTGGTCTCTCCAGCAAAAATGGGTATTTTAGCATATTTCATATCCATCTGCATGGTACCTCCCAACTTTTTATCCCATCCCCTTGATAGAAGCATGTCATATTTTTCTTGAACATCTTCTACCACTACATCCATCATTACACTTTTGGTTGGGATTTGAGCAAGAGTGACTACCAAATCCTTTATCATACCTATGCATTTCACCTTTCTGGAGTCAAACCTATATAGGTCATGATATGGCCTGGTGATCTCTAGTCCCAGTTGTTCCATGATTACCTTGGACATCAGATTATGAGATGCTCCAGATTCTAGCATACAGTTGTGAAGTAGTTTCTCATTTACATTCAGGGTAACATAAAATGGAGCAGTGGGCTCTTCTTTATTATCGATGTGTGGGCTGCATTGAAAAGTGGAGGCTTCATCATTTAAATTTATGGAATCCTGTTGATCGATGTTTTCAGCTCTATGTAACATTTTATCAATATGCTCCTAGTACTTAGGGTTCCTTCTCAATTTAGTCAAGGGGACAACTATTCTTAGTTTGTTCAACTCATGTTCTAGGATGGAATATGAATACCACTCCTTGGGATTTGGGTCTAATTTCTTATGGGGGTTTATGCCTGGCTTAATTTGGCTATCGGGAACTGTGGCCTCATTTGTTTTATCTTTTGGTAGGCCTTTGCACTTTTATAGGGGGGATTTTGTGGAAATTTTGCTTGAGCTGACTTATGTGGAGATTTATTGGGGGGAATTTCGCTTTGTCTGTTTTCCATTTATGGCCTTGGTCTCAACTCATACTTCCTTTGCGACCTATCTGTTTGGGTATTGTGAAAAAGAGGATAATCACCAAGGAGCCGATCACTTTCTTGGGAGTTCAAAAGATATAATATGGTTTTCTTATATGAGAGTGAGCTCTCATAATCATATCTAGTGAGGTGCATAATATAGGAACCTTCTCCCATCCAATTTAATTATTCTTCAAATTATTCATAAACTTCTATTGGAATTTCGACAAGATTATTTTCATTTTCGCGGATAAGAGGCCTTAATAGTTGTTCATCATTCCTCTTTTCTCTGTATTCCATTTGGGGATTGTAAGTCCTTATGAACTGCTTAGGTGGTTGAGCCAGTGATTTTCTGTTAGGACTACTGATTTATAATTCCATTTTGGTAACTTTATTTGGAAGATTCTTGATAATGCGAGTCAGCTCATCAATCTTTGCGTCTTGAGTTTTTTATTTATGAATAGCCACCCTATTCTTTGGCCTTTCATTTGTCTTTTGGTTCGACACCATTGGTTGTTTTCATCTTTCCTCCTTCCCTCATGCTTCCTTCAACGTCTATGGCGTCATCTTGCATTTCACTAACTGAGAGCGGTCTTCTCTCTCTCAACGTGATGGCAAAATCTGAGGGGAAAGATGCTGCATATGTGACTCAAGCTACTGCTTCAGTAGGTCGAATGTCCTCGGGGATCCTGAAATATAATTTGTTGAATCTCGCAGTAAATTCCACCACATTTTCGGAGTTTCTCTTTTTCAGGGTAGAGGATTCCATTAAATAATAGATACTATCACGTTTAACTCCCCATTTCTTGACACAGGTGGTTTCCAGGATCTCCATAGTGTTGATGGAGGAATTGGGTAGTGATCCGAACCACTTTATGGCTTCTTCTTCCAACCACTGAGTAAAAACTCGCATGAACACATCATCATGCTCGATCAGGATATTGTCACTAAAATGTTGGAATCAGTCTACATGATCCTCACTAGACGTGCCCTTACTACCATCATACTTTGGTAGCAATTTCAAATAGTGAGTAGGCATATCATTCAAGGGTGTGGGTAATTGCAGAGGTCTGTGTCGACAAGCTACCCATCTGGGTGTTCTGGGTGGTTGTGGTGGTCCTCTGCCTCATCCTCATGACATGAGGTGACTGGCGATTAGCTTCTTGGCACAGAGAAATGAAAGGTTTGGGTGGATTCGTATGAGCTGAAAATTCTTCACTTATAGGAAGAATCTTTTAAAAGCTAGGAAAATCACAAGGAGTGTGAGGGTTTTGGGGAGAAGGTTCTCTTTCAGGGGTTTGGACAATGAATTCAAATTCAGGGAATTGAGGGCCAAACATAGGTGGGGAGAAACTTTGTCGATGGCCTAGTGAAGTAGTCTAATACTTTCCACGTATATGTCTCCAGGAGACTGAATCTTGTAAAGTCACAAATTATTCGTGGTTGGGGTTTTAGCGGGTATGTATTCATCTAGATGCCAGGTTTTTTACTGTGGACTCACCAAGTGGATTACAGCCTGCAACCTAGTTTCATCCACTATGAAAATAGGAGTGTACAATTTTTTCATTGTCCCCAGGGAAGATTTGTCTTCTTGCTTGCGTCCCCGGCAACGGTGCGAGAAAAGATGTTAATCCAAAGACGTTCTAAGGACTCTTTTAGAACTGTGCTTGGGCATCATTAAAATTTGTTGTGTTCTTTTGCTTAACCAAACTCACATTGACCATAAGATAAAACATATAGCCAATCTTGGAATAATGTGGGAAGTATTCCAATATGCCAATTACAAGAATTTGAATGAATTGATGTTAATGGAATGGAACAAAACAAAGGTACTGTAGAGAGTAAATCTTCGTTTCATGTTATGGAATAACGTACTGAGCCTAAGGGAGGAATTCAATAGTTTTAACAAAAATGATTACAAAACTAAACCTGAACAATATGAGGATATTATTTCCAGATAACCAAACATGAATAATTCATGCCATAATAACCCTAGAAACAATAATTTTAAGCTTGCAACACTCGTATTGAAAACATAATGAAATTCATAAATCATGAGTAGTATGAAAGAGATAAATTAACAGGAGAAAACAATACTAATTGGACACATCAAGAGTTTGAATCCATAAAACTCCAAGATCAAGAAAAAATGATGTTATTCTTTATATATTGATCAGACTACAAAATATCAGAAGTTACACTTCTTACAAAAAGAGCTGACCATTGGCCATTGCCTGTTCTACTATATATAGCCTTCACAGGCTTTTACAAAATAAGTTGTTACAAAGAGTTTGTTACATCCCAATGGATTATGCAATTATGTTTGTACTTTCCAACAAAGTCTGTTACACAAAAACAATCATACTAACTACTACTGACATCTATGAGTGCGACTAGAAACCATTCAGCTGGTGAAACAGTATGTCCTACCGAATGGGAAAAACACCTGCTAATCTGAGGCGGCGTTGTATTATTAGTAGTGGTTCTTTACTTTTAGGGATGGTTTTTGAGCTTGATAACCGTCAAACCATTTTTTGGCACCAAGGAGATGCTGATGCAGCCACTTTAATGTCATGTGTTGCTGACAAAACCTTCATCATCTATTCCTTCTACCTCATCCAAGCCTTTTTCTCTCAAACCTTGTTTTCGATGTGGAAAAAGTTTATCGATGTCACCAAGTTGTGAAACAAGACCTAATCTCTCTCTCGACAATCTGAACCGTTCAAGTACCACCACTTCACAATTTGATCATCCTTTGCTGGGACTGGCATGCCCCTGCCTTCCATGATTCTACATTCAGAAGGCCTATTTCCTTTTCAACCACTGATATTACTGAATTTTCCTTATACATCTTGGGTAAGACCTCAACCTTTTCCCGCCTGAATGTCTGCGAATGTGCATATGCAGGCTGCTCATGAACGTTGGTCGTCCGTGTCCTTAATGCTCCTTGTGTGCTTCCACTGGAGATGAAATGTGCCATAGAAACCATGTATCGTCCCTTCTTAATATAGACAGCTCTGGTACACTCACGAATTAAGATTTGTGTTCTGCACCAATGAGGCTTAATAACTCCATGACTCAGGCTTATACAACTACTGAAGTATTTATAGCCTCACCTACTCACTTCTTGAAAATTGTGATGTACTCGAGTAATGATTACCCGGCTACTCATCGGGCTTTTGCGTGCTGGGAGAAAGCTACACTTTGTATGACGACGGTGACAGTAATGAGTGCTTAGGGACATTGCTTCAAACCGGCGATGGAGGTTGACAAGACCTCTCTTGAAGTAGTCTCTTTTAAACCATGCGGGGGATGGAGTGTGTCGAGAAGTAGAATGTTATAAAACACAAGTGGTTTTAGGACCCCCAACAAGTAGTTTGGAAAGACCAATTTTAATCTTCTAAACAATCCTAAAGCTGCTACATGGAGGTAGTGATTTTGTTCCAGGGATGCATTGTGAGTGTTAAACTCCAAGCAACTTTATCCCATTGACGCTTGGGTGATCATTGATCTTCTGATGAGTCCTTTTCGCAATATATGCCGGGTGGGCGCAAATTTTGAGAGTGGGTCCCATTTTCACATGGCCCATATGTCTAGCGATTTGTGGCCTAAAAACCACCATGGTGACTTAGCGGTTTCAAGGCCCTGAAAAAGTTGTTATGACAAACCACTTTTAGGTCCCTGAATAATCTTGGAGCTGCCACGTGGAGGTAGCTATTTTGTTTCAGGTATGTGTTGGGAGTATTAAAATCTAAGCAACTTTATTATCCTAGAGCACAAGTATCCGTCGATGCTACCTCCTTACTTCCTCGAGACATGCAATCCTCGATCGCAGCTTTATCAGGTGGACCCACCTGTCTTGGAAATTTGAAGTTGCCACATGTTCATGGTGGTATTTCATCCGGGGAGATATGAGCAGGGTAAATGCCAAGCGTTTGGGGATCCTGAATGCACCATCCACTACTAATTGGTGAATAGCCCTTCTTCTGAGCTTCAACTGCATCTGATTTTCGCCATGGTCTGATTGTTTTCCACTTTGTCTGTGCCATTATTTCTCCATACTTTCGGTATGAGGTCTTTCTCAGCTTGGTGTATACTAGAGCTGCCTTCAGCTGATCATGCTGAGGATATTAGTACTAACAAGAAACATGGCTGAAGATGTTGATGATGATATTGCATACAACTAGCATCCTTGTGAAGAAAGGCTTGAGCACAAATCCATGAGCAAGAGGATAGGTGGAATGATTATGTAGTACTCCTTGGTAAGAGTAAAACTGATCAGGTAATAAAAATATGTTGATGGCACCCATGCATGTAATGTTTATTTCTATTGATTGTATAAATGTTGAGAAATGATGGGTAAGAATCCCTTTAATCATGTTCTAAATCATCATAAAATTGTAGGCATGCAATAGTGAATGCATTTATGTGAATGACATCGCATAGGGTATGATGAGGTATGTGGTAGTAAAGGAAATGGAGATTATACCATGTAACTGTTTAAAAATTTTAATGCATCCATAAGAAATAAGGACATGCCATGTGTGAACTATGAGGATGTTGGGTTATGAAGCCTATAGTTCTCAACAAGTATCCCATGAACTCCCTATTGGTGTTAAATTGGGATGAAATCTCTTTTCCAACAACCAAGGAGTGAGAGGACTCTTGATGTGTTGTTTGAGTGGAGGAGGAAGGCACCCAATTAATTAACCAATTGATTGGGGAGATGGTTGGGTATTGTGTTTAAGCATTGGATAGGGTGTCCAAATTACCATGGTAAGAAACCTGTTTAGGAACAAGAATGTTTAGATCACTGTTGTAATGCATTGGGTACACTAAGTAAATGTACATTAACATATATTATGTAAATATTGTTGATTATGCATGCATATGTGTGGTTACATATATGATAATATGCATTGTGTGGATACATGGCTATGGTGTACATTTCATTGAAATTAGATAATAGATGAATGGTATAATTATTGAAAATTCTAAGATCCTTTCATGAGATTCTATGGTGAAGAATTGCATGAAGAAGGAAGTTATGTTTGATGGGATACTAGAGTGCTCTATTAAGAGGATAGAGTTGCATGAATGGATATGGTTGTATAATCATGAATGATGAAATTTTTATTTAACTTCATGTGTATATGATGTGAATGTATCTTTCAATTTACTATGATAAGGATGCACATAAATTAGATGTATCTCATTGTCTTTGAGAAAATAATAGTTGATAGTGTTTGAATTATGGAGTGTTATAATTCCAATATCACTTTAGTGATTGTTGTAAATGTTGCAATGCAAATATTATATGTGTGGATACTCACCAAGTGTTTGGTTGATTGAAATTTCAAATTACAAGTAGAAATGTCTTAGATGTGGAAATGTGGGTAAGTCCATGATAATACTGGGATCTACCATGTACAAGGGCCAAATATTATGAGAATGATCCCATTGTGGTGAAATATGATTTTTTAATGAAACAGATTTGTAAATTCGAGATTTTGCTAATGAGTACTAATGGTTGTTTGATTCTCCATAATTGTTTCAAGAGAACATGTTGTAGGTGGATGTCTATGTTATGGGAGAAAGCCTAAACCATAATGGGAAGAGTGATACCACTTACAAGATCCAAACAATATGAGGATGGCCTCATGGTTGAATAAAGCACAATTTTGTAGTGAACATAATTGTAAATTTAGATTTGAGCTTGATTATTAATGTCATTGATTGGTTGAATATTTAAGAAGTGTTCTAGAAGGACACATTAGGAAGAGAAAATACATCTACAAAACAAATAATTATTTTGTGACCCATGTTAAAATATGCATGTCTGATTATTATAAGTAATGGCCAGGGCATGTTATTATTTCAGACTATTGGGGTGTGATTGTGTGTTTTTATTTCAGTCTACTTGAGTGTGATTAGGGACTACATGACTCACATAGGAAAGGGGTGCACACCTTTCAGATGCTGTTTTTTTTTATGGTTGTCAACATTGACTACACCCTAAAGGAATGGACGCATTCTTGGTGTTTCAATATTAGAGAGTGAACTTGTATGAAGTATGTTACAATTTTATATCAGCAATGCTGATGAGCTTACCTACCTATCTTTTACTGTCAAGTATTACATATGAAATTGGTAATTCGTGATAAGGATAAAAGTGAGGTGGGTTCTGAGGATGGTGGGAGCGCGTGGAGATGCCTATAGCTCTTTAGTAGATCCCTTGACCTAGAAATGGTCATGGTGTAGTTTCCTTCCATTGGCCTGTTAACCTAGATGGATGTGCCAGATTGGCAATGGAGAGGGAAAACAAGGTTTGGCCCCATAAATGATTCGTAAATCCATTCAGTGCACTGGTTGAGCATTGAATCTTGTCAAGGAGCCTTTGTGTTGACCAAACATTCCTTAAATGCTTATAAATCCAGTCGGTGTACTAGTTGTTCCTTAAATGTTGTGGAACATCCTCTGTGTTGGCCAAACATTCGTTATTGTATCCACAGGAGACCCAAGGCTTATAAAGCAAGGAAGGATCCTGTGGGGTAGCGTGAATACGTCCAATAGAGATAAGTATTTGGTTTATATTGCATATTCTTTCTTATTTAATAGGAATATACGTGTGTATATGATATGTTTATTATTTTTAAACCCTTGTTTAGAGATAAATCCTATGAAAGTAAACTTGACATGTGAATTGATTCAATGTTTGAGTGTAGGTATTGTTGAATGCAAGGATCTTGAGGGAACCTTAAGGGGAAATGATCAAGTTACGAATGAAGTAGGTTGAGATGAACCACAAGGTTTTGCAGGACTCTATTTGTCTACAAATTGAGGTAAAGGGAATTCTGGAAGCTATCAGTAGTGGAAGGGACAACATGTCAATGAAGAGGGAGTCACCAAATCATCCCATTAAGAAACGTTCAAGGATGGAATACTCAAGGTAAATGGAGAAAGTAAAGAAAAAGAAGCCACTGAAATGTTGGGAATGTGAAGGAAATCATTACCTCTGTAACTGGCCAACAAAGGAGAACAAGAACAATTGCAGCCATAAAGTTTCTAGACTTGTGGGTCAGCTGCAAGGTAAAGAAAATGAAGAGATTGTTGTGGAGATGGAAGGTCAAAGCCAACAGGAGCACCTTATAGAATCCAAAGGACTTGGTCCTAGAATTTCAAAGTAAAGGATGAAATGTAGGGCAAACCTGCCCCATTTTGTGAATTTTGGACATGGGTAAATTGTGTATGTATCCCTAAGTATTGGAACACTGAGGACGGTGTTATTCTAAGGGGGAGAGAAATGTAATACCCCCATTTTGACCGTTAGGATATATTGTCCTTCAATGTAAACATTATGTACATGTGATGTATGATTCCTAGCACGGAGCTCAAGGCCAAGGCCCTGCTAGTGAATGCTCAGCTTTAAGAGGCAAGTATTTGACATTGTGTGATCCACGTTCTATTAAGCAATGAAAATTGTAAAATGATGTAAATATCATGTAATAAAAATACCAAGGGGTTGTCTATGGATGCAACTAAATGAGGAGGGAATATGTATCCACTAGGGAGAGGTTAGGAGGTTGTGGGATTGATCCATAGACTACCATATGTAATCTTTAGAACCCCTTTGACCTGTCCTAGTTTCCATTTATTGATGTTGTAAGGAAGTACTTCATAAATATGATTCATGAGGCTGATGGAGTATGGGAAGACCTGGATTTTGTAAGGCATGGTATGGGATCTATCTGACTTGTCCCATAAGTCACTCCACCTCATGGGATGACATTTTTGCTCATCCCTAGGAATTGGGATTCAGGCTAGATTCAGTTGGGGGGAGATGCAGACCAAGCAGAAGGAGGGAGAAATTGTGATTTGGGAAGAAGCCACAATTTGCAGAGCCAAGACTGCTCAAAAATCAGGGTGGGAGGTGAATTCCATTGGGGAATCCATAGACCCGAACCCTAGTGTGATTTGGAGAGTGTTGGATTCCTAGGAACCATAGAGAAACCCATATCTGATAGCCCAAAATTGCAAATGCAGGATAGAGCCTTTCGTCTATAACCCTGAGGAGATCCAAGCGTGGAAGACTGAGCAGAAGAGAGAGAAGAGGTTGGAACCACTTGATAAACCGAGTGAATAATGTTTGATTGAGTTAGATATTACTTTAGCTCTATAGTTGAGTTCAATGGATTAGATTCCTCCTTTGTTTCTTGACATGCTTGATAAACCCAACTGTGTGTTGGCTTAGAATGTTTCTTGTGTGAAACCAAGGCTGTGAGTAAACCTGGGAAGCTCGTCCTTAGTGGATATGTAGCCCCAACTCGAGGGTGGTCTCTAAGTGCTGAAATACTATAAGCTGGGAAGAGACCTATGGTTGGGTTGGAACATTGAAGTCCATAGCCAGTTGCCGAGTGATTTCCATTAAAGATAAGTGTTCCATGTTTCCTCTGTTTATCCCAAGTTATATACATGAATGAGTGTTTGTTTATGTCTGAATGCATGGATGGATCCAACTAATTGATGGAACTATATACTTATATTTATGTTGTTATTATTCCTATGATGAAATGTTGCTAAATGCATCTGAGTGTGTGTTAATAAGGTTAATACATTTGTGTTTTGCCTTCATATGTTTTAATTATATGTAAATATGTTCATTGATGAATAAGGATGGGTTTGGTGGCAGCCCTAAGTGTACAGAGGGTTCAGTTATGGATTTGGGGAAGAAATAGACACCCCCTTATGGTGTTGAGGCTTCCCTTGTGGATCAAATGAGGGAAAGGGGCCATGAGAGAGTAGTATAAGAGCCTTGCAGAGTGGAGAAGAGACCTTAAGGAAGCTTGGGGACACCTTCTAGGTTGGATGAAGGACACAATCAGAGTCATCAGATGTGGCATAGGATCATGCAGTTGCATAGGGATCACTGACAGATTTCCAATGGTACCGTATTTCCCCAAAATGGACTTAGGATGAAGAAGATATCGTCCTAAGAAGTTAGTTGTATCATGGGTATTTAGCCTACTTCTGATGTTCCGATCCCACAGTGCAGAGTGCAGAAATTGGGATCATAAATATTCAAAGGTTAGCGAGTTGGTGCTCCAAATTTCCACCTCCCGCATCGCAGATGCAGAGTGTAGAAGTTGTGGGCGTATTTTCGTTGAAATGGTGATTTGGTGTTCCAACTTTCCGAATCCCGCATCACGAACTGAGGAGTGCGGAAGTCGGAAGTGGGAATATTAGAGGTTGGATATTTTGGCCTTCCGACTTTTTGAGTTCCACATCAGAGATTGCATAACTGTGGAATTCATAGAGGATTTTCATCAACACCGTGTAACTGGTGCTTCGACTTTTCGAGTCCCGTATCCCATAATGCGAAACTGCGGAATGCGGAACTGCAGAATTCGGAGAGGCATTTTCGATTCCATGTAATTGGTGCTCTGACTTTCCGAGTCCCGCATCGTGGAATGTGGAACTACAGAATTCGAAGAGGCATATTTGACGCCGTGTAATTAGTGTTCCTACTTTTCGAGTCCCGCATCATGGATTGCAGAACTGTGGAATTCGGAGAGGTTTTTTCAATGTTGTGTAATTGGTGTTCCGTCTTCTGACTTTTGACTTGCAGCTGCAAAATGATGCTTGCAGAATTGCGGATTGCGGACTGGGATTGTTGAGTTGTGTAAAAGTGTATAGTTTGGAATCTTTTGAAAAAAAGAAGTAGCAAGTTGTATCAGGTTGTTCCCCCATCACTTGGAAGGGTACCAACTGAGGTGACCAGGGATGTGACACAAGCACTATGATACTCTAGTGAAAACCACTAAGCACACGACCATCATACTAGAAAGCATAAACATTCAACATATTCATTGTTTCATGCAAGTTGTCACAATAAGTAGAGGATTCAAGTTGAACGAAGTACTTATAACCAAGTCTCATGTAAGAGGAAATAACATTTTACTTGAATTTCAATTTAATAAAATGAAACAATAATAACCTCTATGGATAAATAAACTGTAAATACAAATATTTCTACAAAATGCAGGATTCTACAATAATGACTCTATTTAACTAAAAACTACATAAACAATGAATCTAATCTAACAAAACAAGTTCTTGTAGTTTACCTTAGATGTTCCCTCATCCAAGGAATATAGGAACATAAGGTAATCATATAAATACGATAATCAGAATACTTTACATTAATATGTACAAATTGTCAACACCATAAAACTTGTATGAAATGATCAATGTTACCATAAAAAGTAATGCCATATCCAAAGGGCTCTAGCTTGATCTAGTTGGTCTATCTATCTTAAATATATATAAAATCTATCCTACAAAATAAGAAACTCCTAGTATACTTAAAGAGTGCATGACATACTGAGTTGAATGTTCATGCACTATAGTTTATCATGCATAGTTTCATGAATGGTGGCAACTATTGGCGACATGTGGTCTGTGCAGAATAGGTCTCCATTGGTGTGAGCTTTGTGGACCATCAAATACCACTATATGTATGCACCAATCCAATTGCAACTAATAAAACCGAGCTGATTTTTGCTTGAGATGAAGTGAACTTGGAAAAACTGAGGCTTCTTCAATCAGGAACTGAACTCATCAAAGTCAGAACTAGGAGTGGGTTGTTGCAACTGGGACTTTGTTGATCAAGTACTGAACTAGAAAAACTTATAATTGAGGTCTCCTTATGCTGAAAAATATATTAGATGAGCTTGTGTATTCTAAAGCTAACCTTGGCAACCAATCCATCAATATTGTATATGCAAGTTAGTCAAATAAAATAAAGACTACATGTTGAAATATGGTTTTCATTGATGTCAACTAATGTCAAAGAGGATGTCAACTAATTCAGTTTGATTCATTGATGTCAAATAAAGTCAAATGGATTCAATATTCACATGCCAACTTGAAGAAGTATAGTAAATCCACATTCAAGAATTATATGCGCAAGCAAGATGGTGAAGCATATGGATGTTAGGATATCTCATCATTCAGTATGTAATTTGCATGCATGCATCCGCATGCTGCCCAGTCACTAGTTTGATGCCTCCAACACCTAGTCCCTAGTCTGCCAGCACCCGAGAGCCACTTTCCATTCATTTTTATCCCTCCTAGTCAGGGAGGCACCCACTTCTCATCTACCACTTGAGAAGGGTGCCTTTTCTCACCTACCAATCCAGTTCACTTCAGTTAGCTACTTGTCATTCCTTGATATGAGGCTAGACTAACTCCTAACTACTGCTTTCACTCTAATTGACCTCTGATGAGACTTGACTACCTATTCTAAGTGCATTTAACTCCTCATGCGCCCTCCACTGAGCCTCCTTCCCTACATTAGTGGAATTACCATCAGTTACACACATTACACTTAGTTAGACTCAGTTTGACACCTGGCTGACTGTTACTTGGTCATTGATGACCACCACCGATTGATGATGAGGACTCCTAGTTGGAGCCAAGCTACACCATGTAGTATATTCGAATTGCTCACTCATTGTGATAGTATTGTATTCTAATTCTACCATTCTGGATTATAGAGCACTGATGCATCTCTCTTGCACAGTTTTTACTCCAAATTTTTTTACATCATTTTGATTGATATTCTTGTTCAATAGATCTGTTGTGACTAAATTTACATGGTATTAGAGCCATTGCAGGGACAAGATCTCTCTCCTACATGTGTTCTACATGAAGAATTGAGTGAATTTGCTCAAATCACTAAAGTTTTGGCATGCAAAATCTCATGTGCATTCGCTCATGTGCATGCAAGGTTGAAAAATACACTACAATCCACTCCAGAAGACCGAGTTTTCCACAAAATTCCTAGATTTGATACAGTGGATCATTCAAGCTTGCTTGATCTCCAATCCGAGGTGTGATGTAACTCTAAAAGGGTGGATTGTTCGACCTTAATGTTCTTGTTTTGATTGTGATTTGCAGGTTTATCATCTCCATCAAGTGCATTCACTATCATTGAGATGGATTCTTCTTATTCGAAGCTACTCACTCCCTTTAATTATTTTGAATGGAATAATGACATGGAGATTATGTTGCACTCAAGAGGGTACTACAGAGTCACCATGGGCCTCGAAGTTGAGCCCAATACACTCATTGACAAATCAAAGCACTTCAACAAGTTGGATGAAGCATATGGTCTTCTTTGCCTCAATATTTCCAAGGATCTTCACTTTCACCTCAGTGGATTGACTACTCCAAAGGAAGTATGGGAGAAACTCGAGAATATTTTTGGGAAGCAAGATGACATGCAGTCTTTTCAATTGGAAAATGAATTCATTGCCTTGAATCCTAAGAATTTCGAGACCATCAATGTTTTTTTCACAAGATTCAAGCATTTGTCTTTGTAATTGAAGTACAGTGGAGTTATTAAAGAGGATAAGCAATTGATGCTCTCCATTATTTCATAACTTTGTAAATATTTCTCGGTATGTGTCTCTACTTTAAATTCCGGTTGGCTAACTACCCCGAATTGGAAGATGCCTACCTTGAATTCATTCATTGAGTTTGTTACCAAAAATCATGATAGGCTAATTCAAATGGGGTCCATAAGCTCCAAAGATTCAGCCCTCTTTTTTCAAGGATCCAAGAATTTGAATGGAAAATAAAAGAAAAATAAAGAGAAGCCCAAATTCAATCCTACCAAGCAAAGAGAGAAAAGCAAACCATCAGATGCACCATCCAGTTCAAGGAACAAGCAAAAGGGTAAAGAGGGAAAAGAAAAATCTAAGTGTTCATATTGCAACCGTGGCTTTCATCCTGCAAGTTAAGGCATGAAGAAAACAATAGATCAAATGGTCCTCCTTTTGGAAAAGAATAACATAACTCTTCCCAATAGTGCACGAAAGAAGGGTAGAAATGATGATCATGAAAGAGGTCAAGCACTCATGGCAACTGTTTCAAAACCCACCACTCTATTGATAGATTCCGGTGCCTCAAATCATATGGCTGCAAATATTGACTCCTTCTCTTCATTTGATCCAAGCAGATCCATCCCGATCCATTTGGGAGATGACTCAAAAATTTATTCAAAGGGTAAAGGTACCATCCATTTAGAGCATGGAAGTTTTCAGAATGTTCTTTCTGTGCCTTCCTTGGCTTCAAATCTACTTTCTATGTATCAAATGACACACACTGGTGAACCGAAGCAAGTGACATTCAGCCCTAACAAAGTTTAAATTTCTGATATTGAAAGTTGAAGACTTATTGCAGTCAGAAAGGCAAATCATACTGCAAAATACTATGAGTTTTCACACTTTGTGCCACTTGAAAATCCCACTGCTCTTCTCACACATGGCAATGAGGTTAGTAGTCTTTGGCATGAAAGGTTTGGACACCTTAATTACAAGTATTTGCTTCTGTTACAAAACAAATCCATGGTTGATGGTCTTCCGCACCTTCGTTCCTCGAAGGGAATTTTCCCAAGTGTTATAGCTTGAAATGAAACCTCTCCGTCCGTGACGACACTTGCTTCCCTTGGTCGCATGATGACACTTCTTGAGATCAAGTTCAGTCACACAACAGGACATTCGTGGATGGAGGAGTCATTTGGGACACTAAAAATGGTTGAAATTACCTCATTCTTGACCCATTTGATGTATATGACCCTTAGGAACATTTTTCCAGACCAAACCATCTTCTGAAAATGAGCAGAAAAGCTTGTTTTTGGCCATTTTTCAACATAAGCGCGACTCCACTGTTATATTAGTAGCGTGTGTACGCGACTTTGTCTCATTCAATGTAGCGCCCATTGCCATGTGTACGCGACTTTGTCTACTATAGAGTAGCGTACACCCCTGTTTTGGTCAAAATCTCGAAATTCGAGTAAGTTAAGTTGGTTGGGAAACCTCTTGAGTGGTTATAACTTCTTTTCCTCTTCCTCATTGACTATATAAGGAGGGTAGAAGGGTCATGTGAGGGGACTAAGCCCAATTACAAAGTTATGCTGGAGGAATGGAGACCCTCATCCCCCTCTCTTGTGCTTCAGTTTTGGTAAACCCTAGTACAATTGCTTAGAGGCTGGGATCCTTGGGGAACGGAAGCAGGAGACCTTGAATCTAGGTTTCGTGAAGTGCCAAGCTTGAAGGAAGGTATAATTGTATGTACTTGCTTTCATTCATTAATAAAGATCAGACGTTCTTCCCTTTCCAAATATGACCTATTAATGTGTCTTAGATTTGATTACTGTTTGATTATAGTTTGATGTCTCTTTATATTATGGATATCAGTATTATATATGTAGTCAAATGTATTTGAGAAAGGTATCAAGTTGTTTTGCAGGTCTGGGCATTGCGACACTGGATAAGCATTGAAGAGCGAGGGAGGCAAAGCTAGGATCAACCTTCTGAATAACGTTCCTACATCTCTAAACCCTAATCTCTTTATTTATTTGTTGTACTTGCAGAATGCTTGTAAGTCTATCTTTATCACCGTAAGTTGGTAGTTTCTCCCCTGAACTATAGGTGCATTTTCCCCACAACAGAATGGCGACTTCGCTGGGGAAAGCCTAACTGCTTAGGGGTATCCAAGGTCATTTCTTCAATTCTGTTTGATGGTCTTTGTTCATTTTCTTGATTAGGATCAGTTAGTAGGCTCTGTTTGACCCTCTTGGGCTTTTCACAGACCCTTCCCAGCCCTTGCAAACCTTTGTGGACCCAGTTTGGGGGTTTTAACCCCATTTCTTTTATTTTTTTTCTTGTACGCTATTGTTTGTACCACACAGTAGTGCCCATACGCTACTTTTCCTCTGCACAGTAGCGCCCATACTGCTATGAGCGCTAGTTTCCTTCATACACAGTAGCACTCAAAATCTGGGTTTGATTTTTTGAGTTTTTGGGTTGTGGACCCAAATCTGGGGGTTGTGGCTACATTTTTTGGGGTCCCTGATGACCCTAGGTCTGAGTTAAACTCCTGTAAGTCATCTCCCATCCTTGTACTGATCTTACATTCATCATTTGAACCTCTTTTGATCAATTTGGGCTTGTTCGGAAAGTTTTGGGGTTTGTTGACCTAAGTTGGGGGGTTGTGGACCCGTTTGGTGTTTTGTACCCTAATTTGAGTCTGATTGAACTTGCTTGCCCCATTTTCCACTGGATTTGAAACCTCTTGAGTCTTCTTGACCCTGTTTGTATCTATTTGAGTGAAATTTCTCTTTTAGGTTGGTTTCTTGTCCTCCCTTATGCTTTTAGTTTTTCTTTTGTAGTGAAAGCTCAAGTGTTTTGGTTGTTGTTCAAGACCTTGTTTGCATTGTTTATGTCCAGACCTGACTTTACCAAACCATACTTCTTCATAGTTCATTTGCTTCATTTGGGTCTAAAAGTAGTTTTTGTACTCTTTTCCCAATGGTTGGCATGCTTACATCAATAAGAATTTGAAAGTCATATTTGGTAGCTTTTACTGTTTTATAAAGAGAACCTGAAAGTTTCTTTGCCTTGCTTTGTAAAATTGGTCACAGCAGATCTAATGAACAAGTAAATCAATCACAACAGATGAACATAGAAAATATGGTGCAAAACTATGCAAAACATGCAGCAGTGCTCTCTATCCCAGAAAGGGTGAATGAATTACGATACAAACTGTCACAATGACTGAGCAATTCGAATTGCCTAAGGAGGTCATTCGAATCACTGAATGGAGTAGCTTGACTCTATCTAGGAGTCCTCATCAATCATCGGTGGTGCTCATCAATCACAACAACTAGTCATCCAGGTGTCAAACTGAGTCTAACTGAGTGTAATAAATGTAACTGAAGTGTGTAGCACTGATATAGGATCTGGAGGCTCAGTGGGGGCGCATGGGAGGCTAACTGAAGTCAGAACAAGTCACCTAATCAAACTGGAGGTCAAACGGAAGTGATACAGTCAGTCAGGAGTGAAACTAGCCTCAAATCAGGGAGAATCGGAGCTAACTGAATGTAACTAAAGTGGAACTGCAGTGGTAGGTGAACAAGTGCGTCCTTCTCTGGCAGTAGGTGAGAAGTGGGCGCCTTTCAGCTTAGGAGGGCTAAAACTCTGTGGTAAGTGGCTCCCGGGTGCTAGAAGAAGGTGGATAAGGTGCTGGAGGCATCAAACTGGTGACTGGGATGCATGCCTGTGCATGCAAAACCCTAGATTCTGCATATCCTGAAATAGATCATGCAGGATCCCGAAATAGATGATGTAGATATCCGAACCCCCCCCCTCAAGCTAGACTATGATGTGCCAATAAAAATAATGTGGGGCCCTGGTAACTAAGACCAAAAGTCACCCCAATACAATAATCCCAAAAATGCTGAAAATAAACTAAGTGAGGAAAGAGGGAAAACCCAGTGGGAAGAAAGCCCCCCCTCAAGCTAAAGCATAATAATGAATCAATCTGTCTCCACCATGATGGAACTCACCCCCAACAGTGAACGGAGGTAAGAGAACTTCTTCTCAGTGAAGCTCTTGGTGAAGATGTCTGCAATTTGCTCATCAGTAGGGCAATATTGCAGAATGATGGTGCGGTCATGCACCAACTGTCGAATGTAATGCATATGAATCTCAATGTGTTTGGTCCTCTGCCACTGAACTGGATCTGTGGAGATCTTGATAGCACTTTGATTGTCA
Source organism: Larix kaempferi (assembly GCA_027924585.1). Lineage (NCBI taxonomy): Eukaryota > Viridiplantae > Streptophyta > Pinopsida > Pinales > Pinaceae > Larix > Larix kaempferi. The sequence continues at coordinate 17,486,711 of BSBM01000348.1, read as the reverse complement.
CAAAAGAGGACAGTCGAAGTAGTGCCACCAAAACCAAACTCGGAAAGAATACCCTGCAACCAAACTGCCTGAATGTAGGCATTGACTACCCCTCGATACTCTGCCTCTGCTGAAGAAAGTGCAATGGCTGCTTGCTTTTTGCTGGACCAGCAAATAGCACCATGACCAATCATGAAAACATAACTGGAAGTGGACTTCCGATCAATGCTATCACCTGCCCAATCTGAATCAGTAAAACCAATGAAATCTAGCTCAGAATCTGTAGCATAGTGTATGCCAAACTGTCTCGTACCTTGCACATACTGCAAGATCCGCTTGGCTGCTCGCCAATGAAGCTCATGTGGCTGCTGCATATATCTTGACACGGCACTCACGGCATATGATATATCAGGCCGTGAATGTGTCAAATAAAGTAGTGAACCAATCAACTGTCGATACATACTGCAATCTGCAAGCGGTGTGGAATCTCCCTCCTCAAGACTGATTCCTGAGAGGAATGGGAACGGGGCTGCCTTACATTCAGCCATATTAAACTTCAATAACAGGTCGGAATCATATTTTTGCTGAGATATAGTGATCCCATCAAAATTTTGAGCTATCTCCAAGCCCAAAAAATGACTCAGCAAGCCCAAATCGCTCATGTCAAAAGCTAGATTTAAGGCAGATTTTAGCTTGTTTATTGAAGTAAGTGTGCTACCAGTAATAAGCAGATCATCAACATAAAGTACAATAACCAACAAATTACCTTTAACTCACTGAAGATAGACATTCGGATCAGATTTGCATCTTTGGAAATTCTGAGAAAGAAGGAAGGAGTCCATCTTTGCGTACCAAGCTCTTGGGGCCTGTTTTAACCCGTACAAAGATTTCTTCAATCTACAAACCAATGATGGATCTGATGTATAACCCTCTGGCTGCTGCATATAGACCTCTTCAGCAAGGTCTCCATGTAAAAATGCACTCTTCACATCCATATGGTGCACTTCCCAGTGCTTGGATGCGGCAATAGCTAAAACAAGGCGGATGGAATCCATCTTTGCAACCGGTGCAAAGGTCTCTGTGTAGTCCACTCCTTGGACTTGGGAAAAACCTTTTGCCACCAACCTTGCTTTATATTTGCTGATAGTGCCATCAGCAGCAAATTTAGTACGGTAGACCCATTTACACTTCACTAATTTTCTTCCAGGTGGAAGAGAAACTAGCTCCCATGTATTGTTCTTTTGAAGAGAACTGTACTCTTCATCCATGGCACTTTTCCATCTCGGATCTCGATGGGCTGAATAGTATGATGTAGGATCTGAACCAGCCATCAAATAACAAATCTCAGGAAGAAATGGATCAGCAATAGAAAGAGCCATACCTGCTCTTTGAAAGTCTCCTCTTGTTCGTCTCGGATCAGCAGGATTTCCAAGATTCGAACCAGCAGATTGTAGAGTATTTTGGGCCCACTTTGGTAACTGAGGAGGATCATCATGATCGGATTCCGAACCTGATATGTCATGATCATCATATGCTTCTACAATATCAGAAATATCAGAACTCATACCTTCATTATCGTTGCTCGAATCTTCTTCTGGTGAAGGCGGTGAATCGGCAGTTTTCTCCTCGACTAGTTGCAAATCTTGAAGCGGTTCTTCAAACTGCACACTGCGCTCTATGAATATCTTTTTAGATCTGATATCCATGAGTTTATATGCTTTTGATTCTTCCCCATATCCTATCAATATGCACTCGATACTTTGTGGATCCAAAGCTCGTCTCTTCTCAGAAGGAATTCTAGCCCATGCAGTAGAGCCAAAAACTCTCAAATTTGATACATCCGGTTTGTGACCAAAGAATGCTTCGAAAGGAGTCATACCTTTCACGGATGAATGTGGAACACGGTTCTGTATATATGCAGCAACATTGATTGCTTCAGCCCAAAGATTTGCAGCCAAACCTTTTGATTCAATCATGCATGTAGCCATCTCTTTCAGTGACCGGTTTTTCCTTTCCGCTACACCGTTCTGCTGGGGTGTGTAGGGAACTGTATGTTGGATCTTGATTCCGCTTTGGGCACAAAGTTGCAGCAACTCAGACTTGATATATTCCCCACCATTATCAGATCTAAGAGATTTGATCTTGCTCTCAGTGGTGGTCTCGACAGAAGCCTTAAAATCCTTGAATTTTCCAAGCACTTCTGACTTGTTTTTGAGAAAGAATACCCATGTAAAGTGGGAAAAATCGTCAATAAATGTCAAAACATACCTTGAACCATTTAATGACATATGGGGCAGCGAACCACTGATATCAGAATGGATCAATCCCAAAATAGTAGAGGCTCTGCTAGCCTTGCCGCGGTCGAATCTGTGCTCGGGGTGCTTCCCAATAATGCAACCGGTGCATATTCCCTTCGAGGAACGGAGTTGTGGAAGCCCATCTACCATGGATTTATTTGATAGCAGCAGCAAATACTTATAATTTAGATGTCCAAATCTTTCATGCCAAAGCCTACTAACCTCATTACCATGTGTGCGAAGAGCAGTGGGCTTTGCAAGCGGAATAAAGTGCGAAAACTCATAACATTTTGCAGTGTGGTTTGCCTTTCCAACCGCAACTAGTCTTCCACTTTTGATATCAGAAATTTCAACTGTATTAGGGCTGAATGTGACTTTCTTTGGATCACCAGTATGTGTCATTTGATACACAGAAAGGAGATTCGAAGCTAAGGAAGGCACATAGAGAACATTCTGAAAGCTTCCATGTTCTACATGAATTGTACCTTTGCCCTTTGAAGAAATTTTTGAGTCATCTCCCAAATGGATGGGGATGGAGCTGTTTGGATCGAATGAGGAAAAAGAATCAATATTTGCAGCCATATGATTTGATGCACCCAAATCTATCAAGAGAGTAGTGGGCTTCGAAACCGTTGCCATGAGTGCTTGTCCTCTTTCATGATCGTCATTCCGATCCTTCTTCCTTGCACCGTCAGGAAGGGTTATGTTGTTCTTTTCCAAAAGGAGGGCCATTTGATCTATAGTCTTCTTCATACATGAACTTTCAGGATGAAAGCCACGGTTACAATAAGTACATTTAGATTTTTGGTTACCTTCTTTTCCCTTTTGCTTGGATTTCGAACTGGATGGTGCATCCGTTTGCTTGCCTTTGTCTTTTTGCTTGTGAGGCTCGAATTTGGGCTTCTCCTTCTTTAGCTTTCCTTTACCATTCGAGATCTTGGGTCCTTGAACAAATAGGGCTGAATCTTTGGAGCTTATGGACCCCATTTGAATCAACTTGTCATGCTCTTTCGTAACGGACTCAATGAAGGCATTCAAGGTAGGCATCTTCCAATTCGGGGTAGTTAGCCGACCGGAATTGAAAGTGGAGACAAATACCGAATAATCTTTCCCAAGCTTGCTTAGAATGGAGAGGATCAACTGTTTATCCTCTTTGATAACACCACTGTTCTTCAATTGCAAGTTCAAGTTCTTGAATTTTGTGAAGAATTCATTGATGGTCTCGAAATTCTCAGGATTAAGGCCAATCAATTCATTCTCTAATTGAAAAGCCCTAAGCTCATCCTGCTTGCCGAATAGTGTTTCAAGTTGCTCCCATATGTCTTTTGGAGTCTTCAATCCGCTGAGATGGAAGTGAAGATCCTTGGAGATGGAGAGACAAAGAAGACCATAAGCTTCATCAAGCTTGTTGTAGTGTTTGGTTCGATCTGACACATTGTTTGGCTCCAATTCAAGACCAAGAGTGACTCGGTAGTAACCTTTTGAACGTAATATGATCTCCATATCATCTTTCCAATCAAAATAATTGAATGGGGTGAGGATAGGCTTTGAAGAAGAGTATTCCATTGCAAGGATTGAGTCAACTGATGAAGAGGAAGCTTGCATGCAGACTATAGCGAATGCAATTGATGTAGGAAACCTTGCATGCAGAAGATAGCGAGTGCACTTGAAGGAGACAATAAACCTGCAAATCACATCAAAACAACCACAATAAGGTCGAACAATCCACCCTTTGAGAGTTGCATCACACCTGGGATTGGATTTCAAGCAATGTTGAATGGGTCCAATGTATCAGATCCAAGAATTATGTGGTAACTCAAGCTTCTGGAGTGGTATTGGAGTATTTTTCAAGCTTTGCATGCACAGGAGCGAATGCCCTTGAGATATCTCATGCCAAACTTTTTGCAATTTTTAGCAATTCAGTCAAATATTCTTATATAAACACCTGTAGAAAAGAGATCTTGTCCCTGCAATGGCTCTGATACCATGTAAAATTGGTCACAGCAGATCTAATGAACAAGTAAATCAATCACAACAGATGAACATAGAAAATATGGTGCAAAACTGTGCAAAACATGCAGCAGTGCTCTCTATCCCAGAAAGGGTGAATGAATTACGATACAAACTGTCACAATGACTGAGCAATTCGAATTGCCTAAGGAGGTCATTCGAATCACTGAATGGAGTAGCTTGACTCTATCTAGGAGTCCTCATCAATCATCGGTGGTGCTCATCAATCACAACAACCAGTCATCCAGGTGTCAAACTGAGTCTAACTGAGTGTAATAAATGTAACTGAAGTGTGTAGCATTGATATAGGATCTGGAGGCTCAGTGGGGGCGCATGGGAGGCTAACTGAAGTCAGAACAAGTAACCTAATCAAACTGGAGGTCAAACGGAAGTGATACAGTCAGTTGGGAGTGAAACTAGCCTCAAATCAGGGAGAATCGGAGCTAACTGAATGTAACTGGAGTGGAACTGCAGTGGTAGGTGAACAAGTGCGCCCTTCTCTGGCAGTAGGTGAGAAGTGAGCGCCTTTCAGCTTAGGAGGGCTAAAACTCTGTGGTAAGTGGCTCCCGGGTGCTAGAAGAAGGTGGATAAGGTGCTGGAGGCATCAAACTGGTGACTGGGATGCATGCCTGTGCATGCAAAACCCTAGATTCTGCATATCCTGAAATAGATCATGCAGGATCCCGAAATAGATGATGTAGATATCCGAACATGCTTTGATAGTAGGTTAGTTTCAGTTTTGTTTCTTACCTTTGAAAGCATAAAGAATTTTGATTCATTTTCTGAATAGAGTACCTTGCAAGTGGCTTAAAAGATTTTAGAGTGCTTTGCATCAAAAAGAACAAGTTTTCTTTTGCATACCTAGTTGCTTGAGTAGCTGCATTCTTAGGTTTTGAGTTTATTTTTGTACATTTAGACTTTATTTTTACCTTTTTTGCATTCAAAAGATTAAAAAATTGCATTTGCACATGCATTCTAGATCAGAATTTTAAGACTTGCATTGAAAAGAAAAAGATTTGTTTGGTGGTAAATATTTCATTTTCAGTACTCTATCTCTATTATAACCACTCTCACACACCCACTACCTTTTTGAGTAAGCAAGTAACCTTTAAAATGAACTCTAATAAAATGTACTAGCAACATTTTCTTTTCTAGGTTACACTACACCAACTAGTCTTGGTTAGGATCTTGGGTTTAAATCACCTTAAACCACCCAAGATCACACATTGCGCAAAAATCGTAGTGAGACTGTCATAGGTAAACCCACCTCACTCAAAATTTGCCTGGGATCTATGCAGTAGGTCATTGCGAGATCAGTTTGTGGGAATACTCCTCCTACTTGCTGTTCGAGCATACGCCAGGATCAGATTGCGTATTGGGGACTCTTTCGAGTTTCGAGCTTAGCTACCCTGCCCACGCTTTCTGATTCGACCGGTGACTGTTCCCCCAGGAATTTTCGATGTTGTGGTATCCATAGTATCTGACTCTGGGTTCATACACAGGTGACAGCAGAGGGTATACTGCTGTACCTAAGACAGACGTGGGAGGAAACCCCTTGCAGGTCTTTGGGAGGGTGGTTGGGTGATTCCAGCGCTTGCACCCTTAGTCATTGTATTGTGGACCTTGGGTAACTGTCTTTCTTCCTTCTTTGATCTATTCTGGGCCCTCATCATCCCAGACTCTTCTCCGGAAGGCACCTTTGTTTGCCTGGTTTGATTTACCTAGGACCTTTTTAGTGGTGTGCTCTTTGTGCTACTTGTTTTAGTTTGCCTTAGAGAACTTCTTGTTCATTTGAGCAGGAAACTATGTCTAGCATTCCGGCGAGTGCCAATCAAGGTACCCCTGTTCTGGGGGATCCTTGTGCTGTTCCATTCATTGGAAACATTGGTGCTCCCTTAATGGCTACTCTGAATCTTCCTGGATTCACTATTGGGATGCCGGTTTGGTTGTTTTCCACTCTGAATGCCTTGCATGCTCCTGACGCTTCTTTTGTGAGCATCTCAAATCAAGAGCATCAGAACCCTGGGCCTTCTTTGCCAGTAACATCTTCTCCTCCTCCTTCTACCTCATGTGGCGAAAGTAGCAATACTAGTAGCCAACAGTCTAAAAGGAATAGACGGGGGAAGAATAGAAAGAAGATGCCAAAACAAGGGGGCAGCAACCCAGCCTCTGTAAGTCATGCTGGGGGAAAGCACCCTGCCTCTGTAAGTCATGCAGGGGGCACCTACCCAGCCTCTGGAGGTCATGCTGGGAGAAAAATTTTAGTCATTGAAAATCACACTGAAAGTTTGTCTTCAACCACTGTCAGTCATGTTGAGGACACGTCATTGATCACTGCTAGTCATATTAATGACAAGTCACCAGTTCCTGTGAGTCATACTAGAGACACCAGATCAGCCACTGCAAGTCATGCTGAGGGAGTTGACATTGTCGACAAACCCAACAAACAGAAGCTTAAGTTCCCTTGTAAGTTTTGCGAGGGAGACCACCTTACTTACTTGTGCCCTGTACTTCCAGAAGTGCAAAAAGTGTGGTCCTTAGTTAAAAAGTCTTCTGCTTCTGAGCAACCAGCCTCTGTGAGTCATGTTGGGGGCAAGCTGTTAGCCAATGCTAATCATGCTGAGAGTACTGATGTTGTAAAGGAGTCTAAACCGATAGGACAGAAACCAAAGTTCCCTTGTAAACTTTGTAAGGGAGATCACCTTACTCACCGATGCCCTGCCATTCCAGAGGCACGAAGAGTGTGGTCCATGTCTGAAGGAACCTCTGTTCCTGAGTTGTCCATAGATTCCCTACAGCTAGATCAACCTTTGGTTGATAAAGTGGTTGAACCAATGCAATCTTTGGTCGACCCCACTCTTCCTTCGGAGAGTGAAGTGATCGAATCGATGCAATCTTCGACCAATCCCATCAGTCCTTCTGAGATTGATGCACCTACTACTGAAGTCTTCTGCATTTCCAGTTTGGATATTCCTGAAAAAGGGGGCACTTCATCTGTGCCATGTGAACCCCTACCAAGCCCTAGGATTGTTTCCTTTGATTGGAATAGTCTAGCCGAGCCTCGTCTTCCTTCTTCGACACCTTTCCAGATAAAGGTTGATATCGGGAACCATATGGTTAATCGATGCATTGTTGATGAAGGTGCTTCTGTTAGTATCTTATCCGCTTATGCTTGGAGAGATTTGGGTTTCCCTAATGTTATTCCAGCTGTTAATTGGCCGTTGACCTTCGATAGAAGACCTAGTGAACCGATCGGTTTCCTCCGTCATGCACCTGTTACCTTGGGTGGAAAAACAGTCTTAGTTGATTTTATGGTTCTAAAGGACCCTGTGGACTTTGATATGATCCTTGGGTGTGATTACATTTATGCTATGCATGCTGTGGTGTCTACGCTTTTTCGTGTGATGCATTTCCCTCATAACGAAAACATTGTCACCATCGACCAGCTTGCATTCATTGATCCTCCTTATTACCCAACTGAAGACCAGTCTGATCCCTCGTCATTAGGCACTACTATGTCACATGAGCCTTCTGTGGCATATTGTTCCTTGAGTTCAAATGCTACTGAGAAGAAGTCTCTGAATTCATGCTTAACTTCTCGGGACTTGGTCCCAGATTTTTACCAAGTGACACCTCCATCTGAATGTTTAGATATGTATTCTATCTGGGATGATATACTTCCTTCTGATGAAGTTTTCCTAGAGTCCATAGTACAATCTGCCATTCATTTGGATGTTGATCCAGTCGCAGTTATGTCCAGCCCTGATTTGACCTTAAAGTTTGATCTTCCTACTGTTGAGTCTTTGGACTCCCCTATAGATCCTCAAATCGATGTTCCTGCTGAGTTTGATTATGCTTCTAGAATTTTCAAGTCCCATGATGATGAATTTGTTTCTGCAGATTCCATCATGTCCTTCAACTTTGATCTTCATCCTGAAGTTGATCTTGTTTATTGTAAGTCCTCGGGCTTGGGTACCATAGAGTCTTCATTTGAAAACTCTACCTTGTTTATGCCTGTTGTTGATGATAGTGAAGTTGAAAGTATTTTTACCACAGTGACTTGTATCGGGTCTTTCCTTACATATGTTTTAGATATGATCCTGGTACTAATGTTTCTTGGAGACAGGATTCTTAGCTGGATGTATACTTGCTTACTGGTCCTTTTCGACACCTTGTGCGACCATGTCAGGTATATTCGGAACCTTGCATATTGGTTTAGGCTTCCCTGCTGTTATGTTGCATTTGAACCTTTTGCCATCCGAATTCGCCATAGGGTCGAACCTATTGGATATTGGTGTGTTAGCCATCTCTTTATGCATTGTGCACCAGTCCGACAGCAGAGCCTACCTAACATGGGTCACCCTAGTCAGCACCCTTATGCCATTCTGGTGCCCATGCTGAGTTTTTCTCATAGGCTCGGGAGCCTTTTTAGATTTACCATGACTTTGAGAAGAAGCCTCATATCTTTCTTCCTCATATATTTCTGTCCATCCCTGATAAGGCTCCCATCTTTGTGTTCAAATTGCATATGCATCCGTTATGATCCCGCTTGCGCTAATGAGCCTGAAGCCGGCTTCCACGCTTTTAGCCCATTGTATAAGCCTCCATCTCTGATCTCATTTCTGCTAAGCCCTGTATCATTTTTCCCTCACAATTTGACACCTTTTACCTGAAGGAGACACACCCTGAGTGTCCTTATCTTGCTCATGTTCCTTGCATTAGGCATAGCTTTGTTCCATGCGCTTGGAGCTAGTTTTGCATGTCCCTAACACTCGTCTCCTCCCATTTCGAGCATTCTTCTGCCTTCACTTCGAGCTCGTTAAAAACAGTAAGTAGGTTTTGAGCATTCTTCTTTTACTTTGAGCTTGTTAAAAACAGTAAGTAGGTTTCGAGCATTCTTCTACCTTTACTTCGAGCTCGTTAAAAACAGTAAGTAGGTTATGAGCAATCTTCCACATTTCCTTCGAGCTCATTAAAAACAGTAAGGAAGTTGTGAGCATTTTTCTGTATCTCCTTTGAGCTCATTAAAAACAGTAAGGAGGTCATGAGTTTACTTTTCCGGACTCGTTAAACCTTTACGGAAAAGATCCCTATGGAGTTCTTTTAAGCCCTTTTCAGACTCCTTAAATAGGAAAAGTTTGCCGAGCATAGTTGTCTTTTCGGGCTCGTTAAAATAACTGAATCGACATCCACTTAGGTATAGAATTACCCCTTTTTCGGGCCTTGGTGGATAATTTACGGAAAAGGTATACTCTAGGTATACTCTTGTATGCGCTAGAAGAGTTCTCCTTCCATCATTTTGCACTTTTTCGGGGAAGGAGACTAACTTCACGAAAAAGGACCTTTGGAGTCGTCTTTAGGGTTTTCAGACTCTCAAAATGTGAAAACACCAAGCGAGCATTCACCTACTCGGGCTCGATGTGAAATCCACGAGATGGCATATAGAGGACTATTTAAGTTTTTCAACTCTATAAACAAGAAAACACCGCCGAGCACATACCAATCCGGGCTCGATATAAAATCCACGGATAGGTGTATAGAGGACTGTTTAAGTTTTTCAACTCTATAAGCAAGAAAACACCACCGAGCACAGACCAATCCGGGCTCGATATAAAATCCACGGATAGGTGTATGGAGTTTTCTTCTAGGTTTTTCAGACTCCTTAAATATGAAAATACCGTCGAGCATGCTTTAGTTCTTTGTCAAGCTCGTTAAAAAATGAAAAAGGAAAGGGAAGGGAAGAATGTTAAAATATATTTCAATATGATGGCAGCAAGTCAACTATCTCCTTGAACAAAGCACCTTTTTTTGAGTCTATCAAACAAGTTGGGTTCTAGTGTTGGCCTTAGGGTAAACCTGATCTCAGAGTTCCTACTCCTTCGTTTGGTTAGTCTTCCAATCATTTGGAGAATCTGTTAATGTCTCCTACATTGCAGACTTGCATCGTGGTCCCTTTGTGTTCAAAGCTGCCTAAGTCACTCTTGTGTCGTGCTCACTGTTCAAGGATATAACCTGTGTAGGCCATTCTGCAGTTTCCTTGACCTCATGTGTCGGCCATTCCTTGGTGTCAGTATGTTTCATCATGTGTTTAGTCCTACTCCAAATCAGCTCATACCTTTTGAGTGTCCCTCGTGTTGGATGATGGAGGATGCATTAAGGCCTCCCTTCCAACAGGCTTCTTCCCATCGACTTCAACTCATTGTGCTCTGGGAATGACGTTTAGAGTTTCGGTTAGTACCTTGGGGATTGCAGTCGTTAGTGGCAATTTCCCTCGCTATTGGATAGATGGGAATACATCAATGTCTCCTATCCGATGGATTCTTCAAGTGTTAATGGTATACATCAATGACCGGTAATCAAACGATACCTCCCATGTTTGACATCAACTCATTTATTCGCATGGATAGGTTTGTACCTTGGGTTGTTTTTTGGATGAATACCTTGGGATCCTCGATAGCATCACATTATTTATGTTATTTCCCAAGTTGCGCAAGACTGAGCCACACTCTTTTTGGCTCTTGATGAGACATAGCTCCAGTTTGTTCTCTATGGCTATGTTCTCCAGTTTTGACATAGATCCACCTTGTATTTATGTGGCTATGTTTACACTTATGCTCCTCATGGATCCACGCTTGTATTTTAGTGGCCATGATATATGCATTAGTATTTGGATCATTATTGTATCCTCTTGGAGGTCATGTTCCACCATTTGAACATGGACAGTTACCCCAAGGATAAGTTTGTCTGACATTGCCTTTTCTTTCAGGTACTTCATTTGAGCCTATGATTCTTGGTTTCTACGTTCCTCCATGATTCAACTTTTTATTATTTATAATGTATTTCGGCCATCGTTTCCCACACTCCCTCTGACCTCATACATTAGGGGGCATCTGTTATAGCTTGAAATGACACCTCTCCGTCCGTGACGACACTTGCTTCCCTTGGTCGCATGACGACACTTCTTGAGATCAAGTTCAGTCACACAACAGGACATTTGTGGATGGAGGAGTCATTTGGGACACTAAAAATGGTTGAAATTACCTCATTCTTGACCCATTTGATGTATATGACCCTTAGGAACATTTTTCCAAACCAAACCATCTTCTGAAAATGAGCAGAAAATCCTGTTTTTGGCCATTTTTCAACATGAGCGCGATTCCACTGTTATAATAGTAGCGTGTGTACGCGACTTTGTCTCATTCAAAGTAGCACCCGTTGCCATGTGTACGCGACTTTGTCTACTATAGAGTAGCGTACACCCCTGTTTTGGTCAAAATCTCGAAATTCGAGTAAGTTAAGTTGGTTGGGAAACCTCTTGAGTGGTTATAACTTCTTTTCCTCTTCCTCATTGACTATATAAGGAGGGTAGAAGGGTCATGTGAGGGGACTAAGCCCAATTACAAAGTTATGCTGGAGGAATGGAGACCCTCATCCCCCTCTCTTGTGCTTCAGTTTTGGTAAACCCTAGTACAATTGCTTAGAGGCTGGGATCCTTGGAGAACGGAAGCAGGAGACCTTGAATCTAGGTTTCGTGAAGTGCCAAGCTTGAAGGAAGGTATAATTGTATGTACTTGCTTTCATTCATTAATAAAGATCAGACGTTCTTCCCTTTCCAAATATGACCTATTAATGTGTCTTAGATTTGATTACTGTTTGATTATAGTTTGATGTCTCTTTATATTATGGATATCAGTATTATATATGTAGTCAAATGTATTTGAGAAAGGTATCAAGTTGTTTTGCAGGTCTGGGCATTGCGACACTGGATAAGCATTGAAGAGCGAGGGAGGCAAAGCTAGGATCAACCTTCTGAATAACGTTCCTACATCTCTAAACCCTAATCTCTTTATTTATTTGTTGTACTTGCAGAATGCTTGTAAGTCTATCTTTATCACCGTAAGTTGGCAGTTTCTCCCCTGAACTATAGGTGCATTTTCCCCACAACACCAGGTTGCATCATTGGGAAGCACCCCGAGCACAAGTTCGACCGCTACAAAGCTAGCAGAGCTTCTACTATTTTGGGTCTCATACATTCTGATATCAGTGGTCTACTGCCAAATATGTCCATGAATGGTTCAAAGTATGTTTTGACATTCATCGATGACTTCTCCTGCTTTAATTGGGTATTTTTTCTCAAAAACATGTCAGAAGTGCTTGGAAAATTCAAGGATGTTAATGCTTCTGTTGAGACCACCATTGAGAGCAAGATCAAAGATATTAGATCTGGTAATGGCGGAGAATATATCAAGACTGAGTTGCTGCAACTTTGTGCTGAAAGAGGAATTCAGATCCAACATACAGTTCCTTACACACCCCAGCAGAATGGTGTAGCGGAAAGGAAGAATCGGTCACTGAAAGAGATGGCTACATGTATGCTTGAGTCAAAAGATTTGGCTGAAAATATTTGGGCTGAAGCATTGAATGTTGCTGCATACATTCAGAACCGAGTTTCGCATTCATCTGTGAAAGGTAAAACTCCTTACGAAGCATTCACTGGTCACAAACTAGATGTGTCCAATTTGAGGGTTTTTGGCTCCACTGCATGGGCTAGAATTCCTTCTGATAAGAGAAAAGCTTTGGATCCAAAAAGTATTGAATGAATCCTAATAGGATATGGAGAAGAATCAACAGAATATAAACTCATGAATATAAGATCCAAAAAGATATTCATAGAGCGAAGTGTGAAGTTTGAAGAACTACTTCTAGATCTAAAACTAGTCGAGGAAAACACTGCCGATCCGTAGTCTCTACAAGAAGAAGTTTCAAGAGAAGATGCAGAAAACATTGGATCTGATATTTTTGATATTTTATCAGAATTTTATGGCCATGAAATATCAGGTTCGGAATCCAACCATAATGATCCTTTTCAGTTACCAAAGTGGGCCCAAAACACTCTACAATCTACTGCTCAAAACATTGGAAATCCTATTGATCTAAGGAGAACAAGAGCAGGTATGGCTCTTTCATTTTCTGATCCATTATTATCTAAGAAATTTTATTTGATGATTGGTTCAGATCCCAAATCATACTATCATTCCCACCAAGATACACGATGGCAAACCGCCATGGATTAATAGTGCAATTCTCTTCAAAAGAACAATATATGGGAGCTAGTTTCTCTTCCACTTGGAAGAAAATTGGTTCCATGTAAGTTGATCTACCACATGAAAGTTGTTGCTGATGGCTATATCAGTAAATACAAATCTAGTCTAGTGGCAGAAGGTTTCTCCCAGGTCCAAGGAGTGGACTACACTGAGACTTTTGCATTGGTTGCAAAGATGGATTCCATTCGCCTAGTTTTGGCCATTTCCACATCCAAGAACTGGGAAGTGCACCATATGAATGTGAAGCATACTTTTCTACATGGAGATCTTGATGAAGAAGTATATATGAAGCAACTAGAAGGATACATATCATATCCATCATTAGTTTGTAGGTTGAAGAAATATTTGTATGGATTGAAACAGGCCCCAAGAGCTTGGTATGCAAAGATGGACTCCTTCCTTCTTTCTCAGAATTTCAAAAGATGCAAATCTGATCCGAATGTGTACCTACAGAAAGTTAAAGGTAATTTTCTGATTGTTTTTCTTTATGTTGATGATATTCTCATTACTGGTAGCACTCTCTTCACAATCAACAAGATAAAAACCACTTTAAATCTACCTTTTGACATGAACGATTTGGGCTTGCTTAAGCAATTTTTGGGCTTGGAAATAGCTCAAAATTTTGATGGGATCACATTATCTCAGAAAACGTATGCTAAAGACCTGTTATTAAAGTTTAATATGGCAGAATGTAAGGCTTCTCCATTTCCAATCCTCTCAGGAATCAGTCTTGAGGAAGGAAATTCTACACCGCTTGCAGATTGCACTAGGTATCGACAGTTGATTGGTTCACTACTCTACTTGACACACTCAAGGCTTGATATTTCATATGCCATGAGTGCTGTATCAAGGTATATGTAGCATCCCCTTGAGCTTCATTGACGGGCATCCAAACGAATCTTGCAGTATGTGCAAGGTACGAGACATTTTGGCATACATTATGTTGTAGATTCTGAGTTAGATTTCATTGGTTTTACTGATTCAGATTGGACGGGTGATAACATAGATCGGAAGTCCACTTTTGGATATGTTTTCATGATTGGCCATGGCCCTATTTTCTAGTAAAGAAAAAAGTAGGCAACCATTGCACTTTCTTCAGTAGAGGCAGAGTATCGAGGGGTAGTCAATGCCTGCATTCAGGCAATTTGGTTGCAGGGTATTCTTTCTGAGTTTGATTTTGGTAGAACTACTCCGATTGTCATATTTTGTGACAATCAGAGTGATATTAATATCTCCACATATCCAGTTCAGCGGCAGAGTACCAAGCACATTGATATCAATATGCACTACATCCGAGAGTTCATGCATGATCGCACCATCATTCTACAATATTGCCCTACTAATGTGCAAATTGCAGACATCTTCACAAAGAGCTTCACTGAGAAGAAGTTCCCTTACCTCCATTCACTGTTGGGGGTGAGTTCCATCATGGTGGAGACAGATTAGATCCATTTTTATGTTTATTTTGAGGGGGGGCTTTCTTCCCACTAGGTTTTTCCTCTTTCCTCACTTAGCTTATTTTCAGCATTTTTGGATTATTGTATTGGGGTGACCTTTGATCTTAGTAACCAGGGCTCTAAATTTAATTTTTTACATCATAGTATAGCTTGAGGGGGGGGTGTTAGGATATCTCATCATTCAGTATGTACTTTGCATGCATGCATGCATTACATGCATCTGCATGCTGCCCATCCACTAGTTTGATGCCTCCAGCACCTAGTCCCTAGTATGCCAGCACCCGGGAGCCACTTTCCATTCAGTTTTATCCCTCCTAGTCAAGGAGGTGCCCACTTCTCATCCACCACTTGAGAAGGGCACCTTTTATCACCTACAAGTCCAGTTCACTTCAGTTAGCTACTTGTCTTTCCTTGATTTGAGGCTAGACTGACTCCTAACTACTGTTTTCACTCTGATTGACCTCTGATGAGACTTGGCTACCTATTCTGAGTGTAGTTAACTCCTCATGCACCCTCCACTGAGCCTCCTTCCATACATTAGTGGCATTACCATCAGTTACACTCATTACACTCAGTTAGACTCAGTTTGACACCTGGATGACAGTTACTTTGGCATTGATGACCACCACTGATTGATGATGAGGACTCCTAGTTGGAGCCAAGCTACACCATGCAGTATATTCGAATGACCTCCTTGGATAATTCAAATTTCTCACTCATTGTGACAATATTATATTGTAATTCTACCATTTTGGATTATAGATCACTGATGCATCTCTCTTGCACAGTTTTTACTCCAAATTGTTTTACATCATTGTGATTGATATTCATGTTCAATAGATCTGTTGTCACTAATTTTACAATGGATGCCAATGTGAAGAAGTATATATCTAGAAGTTGCATCGAGTATGAAGAAGTGTGTCCAGGAGTACATCATGCACATCCAGAAGTATATAAGGCACATGTACTTAAGTAGGTCATAATTCCATCTAGTCATAGTCCTTTAAGGTACAAGCTAAAGGGTTGGTTGGAAAAAATTTTGAAGTATGTGCAAGAAAGCCAAAGAATACACAGGGCAAAGTCTATTGTGTGCAAGAAATCCAAGGGAAGATTCTAGAGTGTGTAAGAAAATTGAGTGGAGTGTGGAAGAAGCATGACACAAGACATGGTTGTAAATCTATACAAGTACTAAAATCACGTAAGTCATCTCCAATCAGAAGAATATTTTAGTTGTTGAATCACACAAGTTTCAAGAATGGTGTAGCGGTTGAAGTCATCATATGCACAAATTCCACAGCCATGACATAGCTAGTGTGCAAGACCCACAAGTGATGATACCGCAAGCGTCAAATTCCCACTAAGTCAAATATCATGTATATGGAAGCTTCACAAAAGCATTGATATAGAAAGTCTGCAAGATGAAGAAGTGATGGTACAACAAGGGTGAATTTTCCACCAAGTCGAGGACCATGTATGTGCAAAACCGACAAAGAAAGGACACATCAATGGCACAGAACATGACATGTGGAAAAAGCATAATCCGTGAAGTGAGGAAGAAGGAATTCCACAACCAACTTGTGGAACAATTAATGGAGGACATGTACAAAAATAGAAGCAAGTTGGAGATTTGAAGTAATATTGATGGCAAGGTCGAAGAGATTCTATGTAGAAGATACCGTTTTATATTCAGGACATCATGTGATCGAGGTGCAGAATAGTATGCTCAAGTGAGGAGCCGAGTATGCACAAATAGAAAAATGATTGAACTGATGGTGCACAAAATGATGATGTAGATCTGTGATGATTGTGCAAAGAAAGAAAGGAATAATTCAAAAGATGCACAAGTGCGTGAGGATTGAATGATAGTAGGACAAGCAGCACGAAGATACTCACAAATGTTTTAAAGGAAGAAGTGCAAAGACAGAACTGAGGTATATCAGAAGATTCACAAAGTTTCAACTGATGCACAAAGGTTGAATTGAAGTGTGCGAAGTAGAGAAGTCCATCAGATGTGTGATGACAAAAAAAAAAAAAAACAACCAGAATCTAGTATGCGTGTCATGATGAGGATGATCTTAGGAAAGTGCATTAAACTAAAAGGAAGAATCATAAGATGCACATCATGCCATATATTGTCTAAAATATTGTGGCACTTAAACTGAATGGACACATCTAAGTAAGTGTGCATTTCCATCTAATACTAGTGCGTAATATCAGAACAACAAGCTATCATTTGAAGCACAATATCAGTTGGTTAGTGCAGTTGTGTAGTAGAAGAATGACACCACTAATTAGTGGTGCAGATTGCAATATATGAAGTAGCACATGATTTATGAAGTGAGTTATCAGCAGAAGTGAAGAATTGATTGGAATGAGAAGTTAAGTGATGTATGCATAGAAGTGACAGCTATATGACTGCATACATAATATGCGCATAGCAGAACGAACAACAAAAGATCAGAAGTGTGCACAAGTTGAGAGTTTAGTAAGGTAGAATATTATTTGGGATATCTAGGTAGAAGGATGGGGAAAGGAATAGAGGGTGGTATCCTCCTTCAAGTTGGTGCTGGAGAACACAGGGAGTTGATGCTTCCTGTAAAATTAGGGGGTTAGTGCTTCCTTCCAGTTGGTGCTGGTAAACACGGGAATTCAATTCTTCCTTTAATGTAATATTTTCATAACAAAATAACATTCCATGGTTTTCTCTCGTGTGGGTTTCCATGTCAAAATCCTGCTTGTTATGTGTTCTTTGTCTTGGTTCATATATGTATGAATGATTTTATTTACATTGGATGCATAACTAAAGATAAATATTAAGTTAATATTAATCTGTTAAAGAATGTAAAAAATGTTTATAACTTTGCTAACATTGATTCACCCCCTGTAATATTTTAGGATTAGGATCACTCAGTAGTAGAAGACCTCACTATAATTCACTGATGTAGTGCAGAAAGAAGAAGAAGAAATGTTGAATCAATAATCACTCATTACACAAAAAATGGAGAAAAAATGTTGTATCATACATCAGCTATGGGCTGGCACTCTATAAAGTGAATAATAACTTAATACACTCAAAGAGATTTGAATGCCACTAAGTTCATTCGAATTCACCTCAGTGTTTAGCTTGGATAGTATTGGAGACATCATCCAAACCAGTGGCAGTGGTCACAAAAGTCAAATAGTCATTCAAATGAGTCTAATTGAGTCTAACTGAGTGCATGGGAACTGATGTAGGGAAGGAGATTTCAATGTGGGTTCATGGGGAGCTTTCAGTAGTTAGTAGAGATCAGCTAGTCTCAGTAGGTGCCTATCTAAGTGCTTCAGTTAGTTAACCGATCAATCATCCCCTGAATCAAGGAACTGAGTCATCAACGAACCAACTAACTGAAGTAAATCCTAAATACATGGAATAAGGCACACTTGTTCTCCAATGATGAAAAAAGAGCGCATCAGTGGCTAGGAGGGCTAAAACTGAGCAGAAACAGGCTCCTGGGGGCTGTAAAATAAGGACTAGGTGTTGGGAGACTGCCATACTGATGACTGGATGCATGCAATTGCATGTAGATCACTGGATGCATGCAGGAATGCAAAATACAAAAATAATGGCGAGAATATTCCAACCACCCCTCTCAGTATTAAATTGATTCCAACAATTGGTTTTGGAGCACGTGTATTCAATAATAGCTTCACATCTGGAAGATAGATCTGTTCACATATATGGAAAAGCACCAAGGTTTGATGGCACCAACTATACTTTTTGGAAGGTTAGGATGGAAATATATCTGCAATCACTGGGAGCAGATGTCTAGCAGTCCATTCTCGATGGTTACAATGTCCCAATAGTATTTAGTTAATCTAGTTGAAAGGAGAATATATGAATGCAATGAAAGAGCCATAAATGCATTGTTGTGTGGCTTAATAGATAATGAATTCATCAAGGTTATGCATTGTGCCTCAACCCAGGAATTCTGGGAGAAACTCATAGATGTCTATGAAGGTGATGAAAAGGTAAAGAAAGCAAAGCTGCAAAACTAATCTAGGTTATTTGAATCCTTGAGAATGAAATATGAAGAAAAAATTACCTATTACTTCTTAAGAGTTGATGATATAGTTAATGCGATCAAGATTCTTGGGGTCACTCTGGAACAATAATATGTGGTACATAATATACTGAGAACTCTTCCCTCAATATTCGATGCGAAGGTGTCTGTATTGGAAGATAAAGCAAATATTGAAGATATGAAAAAGGACGAGCTTCAAGGGATCCTAACAACATACGAGATGAGAACTGAGAAGCATATTCCCACCAGAAAGTAAGTTGATTTTAAATCCACTGGAAAGGATAAGCACGATCATGACAAAGAATCTTGCAATGAATCGGATGATGAAGAGTCAAACGTTGTAAGGAAAATGAAAAGAGGACAAGTTAAGTACAAAAATAAAATTCCTTTCAAATGTCTCAAATCTAGAGGAATAGGCCATTTTGGTTCCAAGTGTCCTTATAAAGAAGATGGATATAGAGACAACGAAAAATAATTTTTTTCTTATGATTGAAAAAATGCACGCACTCAACACATAACTGAAAATAAAAGGAGGGTTCGAAAACAGAAGAAAAGTATGTACAATGACGAAGATGTCAATGTATCTGAAGGAAGTGACTACAACGAAGAACTAAAAGAGGAACTTTTCATGGCCTTTGTGGAAGAAAGTAGTGATGAAAACAAGAAGAATATTTCAAAGAATACTCCAATTTCTCAAAGCAAACCAAGATCACTAAAAAAAACTTCTTTAGTGGATCATTCAAAACACCTCCAAAGCTAGTTGCACCTCCAAATCCATATGCAGAAGTTAAGACATATAATCAATCTAAATAGGAAGAAGATGTTGCATATGTTGACTGAGAAGGTGAATTTATTAGATCTTTGGATGAATTGAGGAATTCAAGAAAGAAGAGTAAATTCTTGCAGGAGTAGCTATCAAAGTATGAACAACGGGAAAAGCTATTTAAAGAGTCTCTTGATGCAAAGGTTTGTGAAAAAGTGATCAACTATTAGAAAAAACTGATTTGAACACAAGATAAGGTCCAAGTGATTGAAGAAGAAAAAATTGTATTAAGGGATTCTTTGGAAGAATTAGCACAAATAAATAGGATGATGACAAGTCAGCTTGAGGAGAAGGAGAAAGAGATATCTTTTCTAGAAGACAGGCTAGTTGAAATGAAGGGAAAGAAACAAGTCCAAGTTCCCATAGTAAACTACACACATCAAGAAAGAAACAAGACTAGTGTTGAATATGAAATGAAGAAAAAGTTCAAATACATCACATCAATTCTGAACAAGGTCCTGAATGATTAGAGATCACCTGAAGACAAATCAGGTCTTGGTTATGAAAATGCATCAAAGAAGGTCTACGATGGAGAACATTGCTCAAATCATGTTAAGTTGTTCAGGTATGGTAGTTCCTTCAACAAATACAACTCTTTTCAATATAATAACCAAAGAAGGATCAATAGGATAAAGTGTGCAATATTCAATCAATTTGGTCATGTTCAAAATATTGTCAAACTATGAGATGCTATGCATGTGATATTTTTGTACATAAGGATTTATATTGTCGAAGAATAGGAAACTATTTAGATGAATACTTATTGCACAAAGGAAATCACATTATAAGGAATGATAGTGAAAATTATCAGATACATAATCAATATGGAAGTGCACATAAGAAAACTTGGGTAAGGAAATCTACTCAAAAGTGCATAGAAGAATCAGAAAAATGAGGTACAATCAAAGAAATAAGCAATTTCTTCTCCTCCTGTTGATCTTCAGAAGATCAAGTGAGACCCTTGAATTCAAACAAGATTGATCCACATCGTAGTTGGAATTACTGTCGGATGCTAACTTCAACACATCTTCGACAAGTCATCAACGTCGACACAACTTCGACAAATTCGCAACTTCGACATGTTCTGTGATCTCACAGTTTCGTGACATTGACATGTAGTTTTGATCTACGACTAGCGGCTGCCGAACATTTATAGACTGTCTCTCTATCTTCTAGTCGACTATAACGGTTTAACTGCCGAACCGTTCTAACTTGTTTTCTAACTAAACATAACGGGAAAGAAGCCAAGCGTCTCAAAACTCTTTATATAAGCATGCAAAGTATCGTAATATATACATCAAACATAGAATCGATCGATGAACTCATACCCATTAATAGAAAATTAGTTCGCATTCCTGCATATTGTCTGCATATATTTGTGTTATGTCTATGTAGTGTATTCCTGCTTTGCACATTCTGTTTCTTAATCTTCTGTCATAACAGAGCCAACTCATTTAGTCAAACTGTTTTCCCACTTGTGCTTCCTGGCCACATGCAGATCATTGGTATCAGAGCACTCATCTTTGTTCATGCTTAATTTTGTGTAGACACTTCCATCAAAGTTATTGACTTATGCCTGTTCAAGCACGCTTGCAATCTCAGCAATCCAAGAATACGCTACCTCCAAAAATGACAGAAGAAACAGACGATAGAAATGCAGCTGATGAGACAACACAACTTATTGAGCAAGCGCTGACTAAAAAAAAAACTGATATTTTCTTCATGTTCAATGAAATTCTCATGCGGTTTGTTTCAGCATCTAGAGGATTTTCTACGAGAACTCACTCCGGTAAAATCAGGCCCTTCAAAGTGAAAATGAATTTGGACATACTGAATCTTGAAGGCAAGATTGACGTGAAATCCGTTGACAATTTGGTGCAGCAATTGGAATCCTATTACTCTTTGAATAAACTTTCAGAAGCTAACAAGATCGCCATTGCAGCCTTAAACATGTAAACATCTATGCATTGCTGGTGGGAGAACCTCTCGACAAAGATGGAGAAATGCGAAGACCCCATCGACACATGGGAAAAATTCATCGAATACATCTGAAAGGAATTTTACTTGCCCAAGTACCTTGAGCAACAATATAAGAAGTGGAAGGAGCTAAGGCAATGGAAAGGCCAATCAGTACAAAGTTACACCGACGAGTTCTATTGACTCATGGAAAGACTTGGCGTCCAAGAAGAAGAGAAATTGCTTGTTCTGAAGTACATCAGCAGATTGTCCTAGTATATTCAGCAAGAGATGGAATTTTTGACTATCATTATGCTTGCGGATGCATTCCACTATGCCAACAAAGTGGAAACTAAGAAAAAAGGGAAAGCACACTTCGCAACAAAGCCGACATCAGGACGACCACCTTGCCAGAAGACATCATCCTACTTCGACAAGTCGAAATATTCTCAGCCGAATCCACCAAAACCAGATCACAGAAAAATCCTTTTTCAGAAAATGGAATGTAGCAAACAATCGACGACCGAAAAATGGTGTGATTACCACCACTCATATTGGCATGATACGTCTAAATGAAAAGCTCGAAAGAAATTTTTGGAAAAAGTGTTGCCATCCGACATGTTCGACAAGACGGTGGAAGAATCTAATCTAGATGCAATGACCCTTTTGACATCGACATTGACCACTCAAGTAGCCTCGACTATCGTCGACGAGGAGGAACAAGAGAGCCTATTCCATACACGGATATGGGTCTAGCACAACCCATTGCATCTGATTATGGATAATGGTATCCAGAAGAACTTCATTTATGAATATATCGTAAAGAAACTAGGTCTTGTCACCACTCCACATCCTCAGCCTTGTTGATGTATATGTAACTTTGGATTGTATTTCATCTATGTATTATATATATATTTATTGTACCCTTATAAGAGATGTGTTATTCCACTATAAGGAAGTGTCGTCATGTGTATTGACAAGTGTCGCAAGTGTGTGAACTTGCCGATGGGTGATTAGACCACCATGTGTGGGGTCGGCCCTATTTTATGTATTATGTATTTGATGTACCTAACTAGACAAGTCGGCCCCATAAGGATATTGGGCAAACAGGTTAAGTATAAATAGAGATCGGGAGATCTCTATTTGGATCATTCGAAAACTCACACTTCTCTCACTCAGAAAGTGGTGCACTAGTGAGGAGGAGGATCATCTGCTACTAGGATACTATCTCTGTGTATTTTGGTTGTACTTTGGTTGAGCCATTGCTCTCTCTATCTATGAGGAAGTTGTGGGGTTTTTCACCTTAGGTTTTTCACCTTAGGTTTTTCCCCACGGAAACTCAGTGTCTCTTGTCTCCCATGCTTTTGATTCTTGTGATGATTGACTTGCTTGTTATGATTGATATGCATTGATATACTGTACATGTTATTCTCTCAGTAAGATCCTAGAGTATTGTGAATTAATGCTCAAAATTTAACATGGTATTAGAGCTAACCTGAGAAGAAGACATTGTGCAGTGACGAAAACTAGGGTTTCTTGTTCATTGGGTTTCTCTCCATAGATTTTGGAAAACCAGTATAGTAGATTGACTCTACTCATCAAGGAGAATCTATTTGTCCAATCAGAATTCAATTCTAAGCCTTTTCATATTTGACCCTAAAAATTAGGGTTTCCACAAAAATAGGAATTTCTGGAATCTGAAGACATAGATAGAAGCTCCTTGCAAAATCGAAGTTTAGAGCTTTGGATCGAGATTTTTGGCTGGGTAGATCTCCAGGAAACTCAAACCCTAATTCAAGGTCCTCCTTAGTGAACCCGGGAAGACAAAAAGACATTTCTGAAGGGTAAAGCTTTGCAGATCTCAAATTCTAAATACACCAGGTTGATCAGCTCATCACGGCGCATCTTTCTATCCTTTCAGAAAGTTGAAATTCACATTTTGAATTTTTAGGGTTTTTTCGACAAACCCTAATCTAGGACCAGATCCAGTTTTCAGCAAAATAAGTGGTAAGACATAAATCTTTTCTATTTCCATTTCAAGTACTCTTTAAAGATGTCTCACCACACTAAGCTTGAGGATAAGCTTGAAGGGGCTGATAACTTTTGAGCCTGGAAGTATAAGATTGGGTTAATCCTGGAAGAGAATGAGTTGGACTCATATATAAAAGAAGACATCCCTAACCCATAGGATGAAGAAGCTAAGGTATTGCATAAGAAGAACTTGGTCAAGGCAAAGAGAATCATTGCTAATTCTATCAAAGACCATCTCATACCTCACGTGTCTTCTCTAAATACACCTAAGGAGATGTTTGACTCTCTGACCAAGTTATTTGAAGGGAAGAACATAAATCGGAAGATGACTATGCAGAATTAATTGAAAGGGGTCAAGATGTTGAATGGAGAAACCATTCAATCTTACTTCTCCAAGGTCTCTCATATCAATGAACAACTTGAAGTTGTGGACGAAGTAGTGGATAATGGTGAAGTTGTTATGACCACTCTGAATGGCCTTCCTAGGTCATGGGACTCCTTTATTCAAGGAATTTGTGCAAGAAAGAAATTGATCTCTTTCAGTAAACTGTGGGAGGAATGCTCTCAAGAATAATCTAGGCTTGTAGCTCATGAAGAAAAGATGGGAGGTGAAGATCAAGCTCTCGCAGCCCACACCAAAAGTAGCAAGCCCAAGAAGGAGCACTCTCACTACAAGAGATCCTATCACAACCAACAAAAGAATAAGAAGGATATAAGATGTTTCACATGCAATGAGAAGGGTCACTTTGCTTCAGAATGTCCCAAGAACATAAGGGACAACATCAACTCTAGCAAGAAGAAGAAGGGCAACAAAAGAAAGTTCCATGCTCATGTTGTCGAAGATGATGAACCTCCAAAGAAGAAGGCTAGGGCAGAAAGTGATGATGAATCATCAAGTGAAGAAGAGCATGTTCTAATCTCGGCTCTCAAAGGTACTATCTCTCATGGTTGTAATGACTGGTTAATTGACAATGGGGCTTCCAAACACATGACTGGGTTTAAAGAATCTTTTGTAAATCTATCTGAACATGAATCACCCCATAAAGTGAAACTTGGGGATGACTATCAATACCCCATCAAAGGAAGTGGTGAAGCCTCTTACAATCTAGATTTTGGAAAGTCTTTGAAGATGAAAGAAGTTCTTTATGTACCTAGACTCAAGAAGAATCTTCTCTCCATCTCTGCATTGAATGCAAAAGGCATGAGGGTTGCATTTGTAGATGGCCAAGTTCTGATGTGGCCAAAGGGTAAAACTATTGATGATGGAGTGGTGATTGGAGAGCAAAAGGGAGGATTGTATAAATTGAAGGGCCAACCTGAACATGCCATGGTACATGATTCCATGGAGCCAAGTGAACTTTGGCATAGAAGACTTGCACATATGCACTACAGAGCATTACCAATTGCAATTAAGGTTGTAGAAGGTCTTCCTGAAATTAAGACCAAGCATGAAGGTGTTTGCAAAGGATGTGCAAAAGGTAAGAACATTAAGAAAGATTTCCCCAAGTAATGAAATCAAGGAAAAAGGTATTTTGGAAATCATCCACTCAGATGTATGTGGTCCTATATCATCTAGTTCTCTGAGTGGGTATGTTTACTATGTCTCTTACATTGATGACTTCTCTAGGAAGACTTGGGTCTACTTCTTGAAGAACAAAGATGAGGTGTTTGATAAGTTCAAGGAATTCAAAACCTTGATGGAAAATCAAACTAATAAGAAGATCAAAACATTTAGATCCGACAATGGTGGAGAATTCACCTCAGGTGACTTCAAGAAGCTTTGCAGCGATTCAGGGATTAAGAGGGAGTTGACTGCTCCTTACAATCCACAACAAAATGGAGTTGCATAAAGGAAGAACAGAACAATCATGGAAGCAGTAAGGGCAATGCTGCATGACCAGGATCTACCTATGCACCTATGGGAAGAAGCTTCTAGAACAGCTGTATATGTACAAAACAGGACACCCCACAAGATATTGGACAATAAGACACCGAAAGAGGTCTTCTCTGGTAAGAAACCTGAAGTCAGCCATCTCAGAATATTTGGTTTTCCAGTATACAATCATGTCCCAAAGGAAAAGAGGACCAAACTAGATCCTTCAGGAAAGAAAGGTATCTTTGCGGGTTATAGTGAAAGCTCGAAGGCTTACAGAATATACTTTCCAAGGTTCAAGAAGATTGATGTCAGCAAGGATGTGCCATTTGATGAAAACTCAACATTTATCAAATCAAGAAAGACACCTGTTGAAGATTATGAAAAACCTAAGGAAACTAGATTTCAAGACACTACCATGACTGAATCTATTCTAGATGTTGATCGTGAAATTGAAGATCCTCAACAACCTATAGATCCACCACGTGAGGACAACTCTCACAAGAGGAAACCTGCATGGGCTAGAGAGCTCATTCAAGATGCAGATAGATTTGGCATTCCAGAAGAAGAACACAGAGCAAAGAAGAGAACTAGATCTCATACTAGCTATGTTTCTTTACTCTGTGATATCATGAACAAAGAACCTTCCAGTTATGAAGAAGCAGTGGAAAAGAAAGAATGGAAGGATGCCATGGTTGAGGAATACCAATCAATAATGAAAAATGATGTTTGGGATGTTGTCCCAAGACCTAAAGGGAAGTATGTTGTGACTTCCAAATGGATCTACAAAATCAAGCATGCTGTAGATGGCAGCATAGAAAAATACAAGGCAAGATTCGTAGATCGTAGTTTTTCTCAGAAAGAGGGAATAGACTATGAAGAAACTTTTGCTCCTGTAGCCAGGTACACTTCCATCAGATCAGTACTTTCCCTGGCTACAGCGATGAAGTGGAAGATACACTAGATGGATGTCAAGACTGCCTTCTTGAATGGTGTAGTTGAATAGGAAGTGTATGTGGAGCAGCCACTCGGTTTTGAAACACATGACAGGGAGTCATATGTGTGCAGATTGAAGAAAGCCTTGTATGGATTGAAGCAAGCTCCCAGAACTTGGTATGGTAGGATGGACAGTTTCCTATCTAGTTTGGTCTTTATCAAGAGTAAAGCGGATTCCAACCTTTACTACAAGGTTGAGGAAGGGAATCCTATGATTCTGCTCCTATATGTGGATGACTTATTTGTAACAGGAGATGATGGATTGATTGCAGATACAAAGAGGAAGCTTGATGCTAAGTTCGATATGAAGGACCTGAGGATGATGCAATATTTCCTAGGTATGGAGGTGTGGCAAAGTATAGATGGGATCTTCCTTGGACAAGGGAAGTATACTATAGATATCCTGAAGAGGTTCAAGAGGATGGATTGCAAGGCCATGGCCACACCTATGGCATCGAATCTGAAGCTTCTATGTGATGCTCCATATGAGCCAGTTGATCTCTCTATGTATCGTCAGATGATTGGGTCCTTGATGTACCTCACAAACATGAGACCAGATATTTGCTTTGCAGTGAACACATTGAGCCAGTTTCTGACGAATCCGAGGAGTGTTCACCTAGTTGCTGTAAAGCATATTCTGAGGTACCTGAAGGGTATAGTTGATTATGGGCTCAGGTATGAACCAAATCAAAAGTTTAACCTACAAGGTTATGTTGATTCAGATTGGGCAGGCAGTGTTGCAGATAGGAAGAGCACATCTGGGTGCTACTTCAGTATGGGATCAGGTGTGATCTCTTGGTTTAGCAGGAAGCAGTCTTGCGTAGCACTAAGTACAGCTGAGGTAGAGTATGTTGCATCTTGTTCGGCTAGTTGTGAGGCAGTATGGCTTTGGAAGCTACTATTTGATTTATTTGATCTCCCGTTGGATGCTACTGGTATCTTCTGTGATAACTAGAGTTGTGTGAAGCTGTCTGAGAACCCTGTGTTTCACGACAAGTCAAAACACATAGAGATCAAATGTCACTATATCAGGGATATGGTGCAGAGAGGAGCAGTGAAGCTCCTGTATGTTACGACGGATGAGAAGATTGCAAATGTGTTGACGAAGCCACTAGCCAGAGTGAAGTTCGAGTACTTCAGAGAGAGGCTCAGTGTTCTTCCGATCGACGACACTTCGAGGAAGAAGTGATGGAGACATTTCCTGAAGCCATTCTAAGCATGTTGGAAGGAGGATCCTTCACATGGCTGTCGATGTAAGCGCTGGATGATGAGCATCAGGACGATGCTCCAGTTATTGCTTTGTATATGCATTAGGATGATGTTGGATATGATCAGTTGGATCATCTATATGTATATGTATGTATGCATCAGGTTGATGCTGGATATGATCAGTTGGATCATTTATATGTATTTTTCATATGCATCATGTTGGATGCTTGGACCATGTATCTGTATATGTATCAGGTGGATACTGTGTATGATCAGGTAGATCATGTATGTTGATATATATCAGTTAGATGCATTGTGTATCTATGTATGTATCAGGTGGATACATTGTATGATCAGGTGGATCATGTATGATGATATGTATCAGGTAGATACTTGGTATGCATCAGGTGGATGTAGTGTATGATTAGGATGATCATAGATGATGAGCTTTAGGATGTTGCTCCAGATGACATGCAGTAGGATGTTGTAGTGATGATGATCAGGATGATCATGTATGCATCAGGATGATGTATGGTGAGTATCAGGTTGAAAATCTATGGCTGTGGTTCAGGTTGTATAGATGAGCATATAATTTTTCCCTGGGAGATTTGTAGATAGTCCTTCAAGGTTTTTCCTATGGCATGTAATCTGGCCCTGGGATATCAAGCAAATGCTCTTTCAAGGTTTTGCTCTGGGGGGACATATAATATGGCCCTGGGAGATTTGCAGATAGTCTTGCAAGGTTTTTCCTATGGCATATAATTTGGCCCTGGGATATCTAGCAGATGCTCTTTCGAGGTTTTGTCCTATGGCATATAATTCGTCCCTGGGAGATCCAATAGGTTGAGATGTGTGCTCGTAATAAGTCCTGGGATGCTCTTGCAAGGTTTTTCAATGACCACATGTAATCTGTCCCTGGGAGATCCTATAGGTATAGTTGTGTGCTCGTAACAGCCTGGGATGCTCTTGCAAGGTTTTGTTGTGAGGTCACATATAATATGGCCCTCGGAGATCCTATATGTAGAGCTATGTGCTCGTAACAACCTGGGATGCTCTTGCAAGGTTTTGTGATGCACATAATAAGTCCCGAGGATTCCACAGTATGGCCAGTGATGATGAAGACCTGTAGGTGGTGGGCCTATATCAAGTATGAAAAAGGACTGGCTCTATAGAATTTCCTATGACCAGTAGAAGCATAGATTGTTTGAGATAGAAACATCAGTGATGATGATGATTCAAGGACGATGCATCAATGACGATGATCCAGAGAAGAAGACTTATTCTAGCAGATCCATGTCGAAAAATGCCTTCCTAGTTAATGTAAGTTTTAAACCTTAACAGTGAAGTACAAACTCATATGATTCTTAAGCATTAACTGAAAATACACAATGGCACACACATTACACAGAGATTTTCACCTGGAAACCCTTAACCGGGAAAAAACCAGCCAAACTTAGAGCCGCATAGCTCCTTTTTCATTATATGTTTATTTTACATGTACAATACAATAAATGGTATTCTGCAGCATCTAAAACCCTAATTCGTTTACCCGAATTAGGTTACAACCCTAATTCCTTTTACCGGAATTAGATTAGAGTACAATGGGTCGAAAATCGCGAAAAAGCAAAAAGCAACCCAAAAAATTTTGCGCTCCGCGCGGACTCCGGGGGCCTAACGGCCCCCTCCGTGTCGTTTCGGAACCTAACGGTCCGAAATGAAGGGGGTGGGCCCTGTCGGGATACCCCCCCCTCTAAACCCCCCCCTCCGGACGCGCCCGACGCAGGCGAATCACTAGTGCCGTAGGGATCGTGTTGTACACGCAGCGACCATCTGAAGAGATATAACATACCCAACATTCTCCCACTTGTTGTTCTCTTCACATACAGGAGAAATTTATGACTTCAACAATTCAGGGCAACAATGCCCATGTTCTCTTTACACCAAGAGAACTTCTGAGTACTCACAGACTTTGTCAAAGAGTCTGCAACATTTACCAAAGTGTCAACCTTCTCCAGCAACACTTTGTTTTGTTCAACCATGTCTCTGACGAAATGGTACTGCACATCAATGTGCTTTGTCCTTGAGTGATAAGCAGGGTTCTTTGCTAGAAATATTGCACTTGAGCTATCACAGCCAATCTTTACTGCATCCTGAACAAAACCAATACCTGAACACAATCTTTGCAACCATACAGCTTCCTTACTTGCATGGGTAGCTGCCATGTATTCAGCTTCTGTAGTTGAGAGTGCAACTACAGCTTGTCTTCTACTCATCCAACTGATTGCTCCTCCAAATAGATTAAAAACGTAGCCACTTGTAGATCTTCTGTGATCAAGATCTCCAGCCCAGTCAGCATCAGCAAATCCTTGTATATTTATCTCTCTGTTTAGACCGGGTCTTCCTTGGTAGCAGATTGCAGAATCTGTAGTGCCACGCAAATACCTGAAGACCCTTTTTACTGCAGTCCAATGTTCCTTACCTGGTTTTCACATGTATCTACTCAAAACTCCCACTGCATGGGCTATATCTGGTCTAGTACAGACCATGGCATACATCAGACTGCCAACTGCACTAGCATAGGGAACATGAGACATGTCCTCTACCTCTTCTTGTGTAGTGGGACACTGTTCTGCAGATAACCTTACACCTACAGGAATGGGAACCTTCACTGGTTTGCTTTCCTGCATATTAAATCTCTTCAATATCGTTTCAACATATTTCCTCTGATTTAACCAGAGTTTCCTGTTTTCACGATCTCTTTTTATTTCCATGCCCAAAATGAAATTTGCAGCACCAAGATCTTTCATGTCAAATTCAGATGACAGCTGATTCTTGACATCCTTGATGATTTCTTTGTTGTTTCCAATTAGCAACATATCATCAACATACAATATTACATAAATAAAATGATCACCAATTAGCTTAAAATAAACACAGTGATCAGCTTTGCTTCTTGAGAAACCAAGTCCCAGTATATAAGTATCAAATTTTTGATACCACATTCTGGGAGATTGTTTCAAACCGTAGAGAGACTTTTTCAGCTTACAGACAAGCTCCTTTCTTCCTTTCACCACAAACCGTTCTGGTTGCTTCATATAGATCTCTTCATTAAGATTTCCATGTAGGAAAGCCGTCTTTACATCCATCTGTTCTACTTCAAGATCAAAAGCAGCAGAAATAGATAAAAGAAATCTAATGGAAGTCAATTTTGCAACAGGTGAAAAAATCTCACCAAAATCGATGCCCTCAATTTGGGAGTAACCTTTCGCAACTAGTCGAGCCTTGTACTTCTCCACTTTACCTGCTGCATTTAACTTCTTCTTGAATACCCATTTGCTTCCAATAGGCTTTCTTCCTTCTGGCAACTCAACCAGATCCCATGCCTCATTTTTGTCCAAGGCATCCATTTCTTCTATCATGGCCTTCTTCCATAGTTTACTATCTTCTGAATCCATTGCCTCTTTAGCAGTTCTAGGATCATCATCAGTAATAGATAACACAAAATTAGAACGAAAATCAGGGGGACTGTACCTTTCAACTTGCCTTCTTTCTCGGTCAGATCTCCTCAATACCGGAGTCTGTGGATCCGCCTCTTCATCTGATTCAGACGATTCTGCCTCCTCATCTGATTCAGACGAATCTGGTTCCTCAAAAGAGTCACCTCTTTCATCCTTGATATCAAAGTGTAGCTTCTCTGAATCCTTTTCCTTTGGTACATCCTCAATCTTGGAAGTGCTTTCAACTTCTCTGAAGATCACATCTCGACTGTAAACTGTTTTCCTTTTTACTGGGTTCCACAGCTTGTAACCTTTCACTCCATCCTTGTAACCAATGAAGATACATTTTTCTGCTTTATTATCCAACTTGCTCCTTTTCTCCTTTGGAACATGTACAAAAGCATCACACCCAAACACTCTAAGATGAGAGAGAGAGGGTTTCTTACCAGTCCAAACCTCATGAGGTGTCTTGTCAACCAACGCTGATGTGGGTGTCCTATTCACTAGGTAACACGCAGTGTCAACAGCTTCTGCCCAGAATTGTTGTGCTAGCCCTGCACCACTGAGCATACTCCTTGCCTTTTCCATCAATGTCCTGTTCATCCTTTCTGCAACCCCATTCTGTTGAGGTGTGTATGGAGTAGTCTTCTGCCTTGCTATTCCACACGTTTTACAGAACTCCTCAAATTCACTTTCACAGAATTCTCCGCCGTTATCTGTTCTGAGTACTTTTATTTTCTTCTCAGTTTGATTCTCTACAAGAGCCTTAAATTCTTTGAATCTATTAAAAACCTCAGATTTCTTACGCAGGAAATAAATCCACGTTTTCCTTGAGAAATCATCTATAAATGAAACATAATACACAGATTTACCAAGTGATGGAACAGGCACAGGTCCAAGAACATCACTGTGTATTAACTCTAAGATTCCTTTAGCTCTTACAACACCAGATGAGAATCTTACTCGATTCTGTTTACCATATAAGCAATGTTAACAGAAATCAAAATCTAATGTGAAATCAGACATGCCTTCAGCCATACTTTTACCTTATAATAGTCGAAGACCCTTTTCTCCAATATGTCCCAGCCTTCGATGCCATAGGGATGTCTTCTCACTAGAGACAGTAAGGACTCTGTCTCCTTCATTTTTACCCTCAGAAACAATAGTGCTGTTACATCCATTTTTGAAGGTGCTTCCCAACAACTTGTATAGAGTTCCAATCCGAACTCCCCTCATCAGCACCAATGACTCTCGAACCATCTTGCATGTGTTCTTTTCAAATAGAGTTTTCACACCTGCATCATCCATTTTACTTACAGATATAAGGTTTCTAGCCAACTTTGGAATGTGCAGAACCCCGGGAAGAGTTTTAACCCTTCCATCTTTGAGCAGTAGCTTGACCTTTCCTCGACCTATGATTTTCGCTACCGAGTTGTCTCCCAGAAATACATCTCCTCCATCATACTTTTCGCATTCAGAAAACCACTCCCTGTGAGGAGTCATATGATAAGACGCACCTGAGTCAATCAACCACGAATCATGCTTTGCATGTGTACTTGAAGATGCCAGATACACATCTCCTCCTTCCTCTGTAGATTCTTTCCCATCTGCGGATGGAGCGTCATTAGGTCCTCTACTTTTATCAGTAATTTTCGATTTACAATCCTTCTTGTAATGCCCAGCTTTTCCGCACTTCCAGCATTTTCTTACAGAAGGTCCTGGAGATTTAGATCTCCCTCTAGATTTAGATCTACCACCTGAAGACTTATTTTTAGATCTGTCTCCAGGGCGACCTCTGACAAATAAGGCATCCTTGGCTGAACTATCTATGGATCTCCGCCTCATTTCCTCCGATAGTAGGGATGCAACCACATCATCGAAGTTTAGCGTGGTTGCATTACTCCCAATAGCAATGACCAGATTATCCCATGAATCTGGCAAAGAGCACAACAGACTAATACACTTTTCATCATCATCAAGTGTAATACCAACAGATGTCAACTGACTTACCAGAGTATTGAAGGCGTTTAGATGCTCTGATACAGAGTCTCCATCAGTCATCCTCAGAAGGTACAATTTCTTTCACAGAAATAACTTATTTACCAGGGACTTTGACTGATACAGATTTCCCAGTTTGTCCCATAGCTTCTTTGCACTGTCTTCTCCAGCTACGTTCACCAATACCGAATCTGCGAGGCAAAGACGAATGGTGCTCCTTGCTTTTCTTTCCATCTTTTCCCATTCTTCTTTTACCGCTCCAGAGGGCATGGTACCTGGATCTACTGCGATCCATTGTTCTCTATCTACCAGAAGATCTTCCATCTTGAGCTTCCATAGCTCAAAGCTCTGACCATTAAATTTCTCAATCTCGAATCTAGAACTGCTCGCCATTCTTTAAAGAAAAATAAATCACCGCTGCAAAGCTCCCACTGAAACCAGGTTTATCACAAATCCAAGATCGAGCCAAACCCTTGGAAACAAAGGCGTCCCTCTGAACCCAAAAATGCTCTGATACCAAATGTAAGTTTTAAACCTTAACAGTGAAGTACAAACTCATATGATTCTTAAGCATTAACTGAAAATACACAATGGCACACACATTACACAGAGATTTTCACCTGGAAACCCTTAACCGGGAAAAAACCAGCCAAACTTAGAGCCGCATAGCTCCTTTTTCATTATATGTTTATTTTACATGTACAATACAATAAATGGTATTCTGCAGCATCTAAAACCCTAATTCGTTTACCCGAATTAGGTTACAACCCTAATTCCTTTTACCGGAATTAGATTAGAGTACAATGGGTCGAAAATCGCGAAAAAGCAAAAAGCAACCCAAAAAATTTTGCGCTCCGCGCGGACTCCGGGGGCCTAACGGCCCCCTCCATGTCGTTTCGGAACCTAACGGTCCGAAATGAAGGGGGTGGGCCCTGTCGGGCTACCCCCCCCTCTAAACCCCCCCCTCCGGACGCGCCCGACGCAGGCGAATCACTAGTGCCGTAGGGATCGTGTTGTACACGCAGCGACCATCTGAAGAGATATAACATACCCAACATTCTCCCACTTGTTGTTCTCTTCACATACAGGAGAAATTTATGACTTCAACAATTCAGGGCAACAATGCCCATGTTCTCTTTACACCAAGAGAACTTCTGAGTACTCACAGACTTTGTCAAAGAGTCTGCAACATTTACCAAAGTGTCAACCTTCTCCAGCAACACTTTGTTTTGTTCAACCATGTCTCTGACGAAATGGTACTGCACATCAATGTGCTTTGTCCTTGAGTGATAAGCAGGGTTCTTTGCTAGAAATATTGCACTTGAGCTATCACAGCCAATCTTTACTGCATCCTGAACAAAACCAATACCTGAACACAATCTTTGCAACCATACAGCTTCCTTACTTGCATGGGTAGCTGCCATGTATTCAGCTTCTGTAGTTGAGAGTGCAACTACAGCTTGTCTTCTACTCATCCAACTGATTGCTCCTCCAAATAGATTAAAAACGTAGCCACTTGTAGATCTTCTGTGATCAAGATCTCCAGCCCAGTCAGCATCAGCAAATCCTTGTATATTTATCTCTCTGTTTAGACCGGGTCTTCCTTGGTAGCAGATTGCAGAATCTGTAGTGCCACGCAAATACCTGAAGACCCTTTTTACTGCAGTCCAATGTTCCTTACCTGGTTTTGACATGTATCTACTCAAAACTCCCACTGCATGGGCTATATCTGGTCTAGTACAGACCATGGCATACATCAGACTGCCAACTGCACTAGCATAGGGAACATGAGACATGTCCTCTACCTCTTCTTGTGTAGTGGGACACTGTTCTGCAGATAACCTTACACCTACAGGAATGGGAACCTTCACTGGTTTGCTTTCCTGCATATTAAATCTCTTCAATATCGTTTCAACATATTTCCTCTGATTTAACCAGAGTTTCCTGTTTTCACGATCTCTTTTTATTTCCATGCCCAAAATGAAATTTGCAGCACCAAGATCTTTCATGTCAAATTCAGATGACAGCTGATTCTTGACATCCTTGATGATTTCTTTGTTGTTTCCAATTAGCAACATATCATCAACATACAATATTACATAAATAAAATGATCACCAATTAGCTTAAAATAAACACAGTGATCAGCTTTGCTTCTTGAGAAACCAAGTCCCAGTATATAAGTATCAAATTTTTGATACCACATTCTGGGAGATTGTTTCAAACCGTAGAGAGACTTTTTCAGCTTACAGACAAGCTCCTTTCTTCCTTTCACCACAAACCGTTCTGGTTGCTTCATATAGATCTCTTCATTAAGATTTCCATGTAGGAAAGCCGTCTTTACATCCATCTGTTCTACTTCAAGATCAAAAGCAGCAGAAATAGATAAAAGAAATCTAATGGAAGTCAATTTTGCAACAGGTGAAAAAATCTCACCAAAATCGATGCCCTCAATTTGGGAGTAACCTTTCGCAACTAGTCGAGCCTTGTACTTCTCCACTTTACCTGCTGCATTTAACTTCTTCTTGAATACCCATTTGCTTCCAATAGGCTTTCTTCCTTCTGGCAACTCAACCAGATCCCATGCCTCATTTTTGTCCAAGGCATCCATTTCTTCTATCATGGCCTTCTTCCATAGTTTACTATCTTCTGAATCCATTGCCTCTTTAGCAGTTCTAGGATCATCATCAGTAATAGATAACACAAAATTAGAACGAAAATCAGGGGGACTGTACCTTTCAACTTGCCTTCTTTCTCGGTCAGATCTCCTCAATACCGGAGTCTGTGGATCCGCCTCTTCATCTGATTCAGACGATTCTGCCTCCTCATCTGATTCAGACGAATCTGGTTCCTCAAAAGAGTCACCTCTTTCATCCTTGATATCAAAGTGTAGCTTCTCTGAATCCTTTTCCTTTGGTACATCCTCAATCTTGGAAGTGCTTTCAACTTCTCTGAAGATCACATCTCGACTGTAAACTGTTTGCCTTTTTACTGGGTTCCACAGCTTGTAACCTTTCACTCCATCCTTGTAACCAATGAAGATACATTTTTCTGCTTTATTATCCAACTTGCTCCTTTTCTCCTTTGGAACATGTACAAAAGCATCACACCCAAACACTCTAAGATGAGAGAGAGAGGGTTTCTTACCAGTCCAAACCTCATGAGGTGTCTTGTCAACCAACGCTGATGTGGGTGTCCTATTCACTAGGTAACACGCAGTGTCAACAGCTTCTGCCCAGAATTGTTGTGCTAGCCCTGCACCACTGAGCATACTCCTTGCCTTTTCCATCAATGTCCTGTTCATCCTTTCTGCAACCCCATTCTGTTGAGGTGTGTATGGAGTAGTCTTCTGCCTTGCTATTCCACACGTTTTACAGAACTCCTCAAATTCACTTTCACAGAATTCTCCGCCGTTATCTGTTCTGAGTACTTTTATTTTCTTCTCAGTTTGATTCTCTACAAGAGCCTTAAATTCTTTGAATCTATTAAAAACCTCAGATTTCTTACGCAGGAAATAAATCCACGTTTTCCTTGAGAAATCATCTATAAATGAAACATAATACACAGATTTACCAAGTGATGAAACAGGCACAGGTCCAAGAACATCACTGTGTATTAACTCTAAGATTCCTTTAGCTCTTACAACACCAGATGAGAATCTTACTCGATTCTGTTTACCATATAAGCAATGTTCACAGAAATCAAAATCTAATGTGAAATCAGACATGCCTTCAGCCATACTTTTACCTTATAATAGTCGAAGACCCTTTTCTCCAATATGTCCCAGCCTTCGATGCCATAGGGATGTCTTCTCACTAGAGACAGTAAGGACTCTGTCTCCTTCATTTTTACCCTCAGAAACAATAGTGCTGTTACATCCATTTTTGAAGGTGCTTCCCAACAACTTGTATAGAGTTCCAATCCGAACTCCCCTCATCAGCACCAATGACTCTCGAACCATCTTGCATGTGTTCTTTTCAAATAGAGTTTTCACACCTGCATCATCCATTTTACTTACAGATATAAGGTTTCTAGCCAACTTTGGAATGTGCAGAACCCCGGGAAGAGTTTTAACCCTTCCATCTTTGAGCAGTAGCTTGACCTTTCCTCGACCTATGATTTTCGCTACCGAGTTGTCTCCCAGAAATACATCTCCTCCATCATACTTTTCGCATTCAGAAAACCACTCCCTGTGAGGAGTCATATGATAAGACGCACCTGAGTCAATCAACCACGAATCATGCTTTGCATGTGTACTTGAAGATGCCAGATACACATCTCCTCCTTCCTCTGTAGATTCTTTCCCATCTGCGGATGGAGCGTCATTAGGTCCTCTACTTTTATCAGTAATTTTCGATTTACAATCCTTCTTGTAATGCCCAGCTTTTCCGCACTTCCAGCATTTTCTTACAGAAGGTCCTGGAGATTTAGATCTCCCTCTAGATTTAGATCTACCACCTGAAGACTTATTTTTAGATCTGTCTCCAGGGCGACCTCTGACAAATAAGGCATCCTTGGCTGAACTATCTATGGATCTCCGCCTCATTTCCTCCGATAGTAGGGATGCAACCACATCATCGAAGTTTAGCGTGGTTGCATTACTCCCAATAGCAATGACCAGATTATCCCATGAATCTGGCAAAGAGCACAACAGACTAATACACTTTTCATCATCATCAAGTGTAATACCAACAGATGTCAACTGACTTACCAGAGTATTGAAGGCGTTTAGATGCTCTGATACAGAGTCTCCATCAGTCATCCTCAGAAGGTACAATTTCTTTCGCAGAAATAACTTATTTACCAGGGACTTTGACTGATACAGATTTCCCAGTTTGTCCCATAGCTTCTTTGCACTGTCTTCTCCAGCTACGTTCACCAATACCGAATCTGCGAGGCAAAGACGAATGGTGCTCCTTGCTTTTCTTTCCATCTTTTCCCATTCTTCTTTTACCGCTCCAGAGGGCATGGTACCTGGATCTACTGCGATCCATTGTTCTCTATCTACCAGAAGATCTTCCATCTTGAGCTTCCATAGCTCAAAGCTCTGACCATTAAATTTCTCAATCTCGAATCTAGAACTGCTCGCCATTCTTTAAAGAAAAATAAATCACCGCTGCAAAGCTCCCACTGAAACCAGGTTTATCACAAATCCAAGATCGAGCCAAACCCTTGGAAACAAAGGCGTCCCTCTGAACCCAAAAATGCTCTGATACCAAATGTAAGTTTTAAACCTTAACAGTGAAGTACAAACTCATATGATTCTTAAGCATTAACTGAAAATACACAATGGCACACACATTACACAGAGATTTTCACCTGGAAACCCTTAACCGGGAAAAAACCAGCCAAACTTAGAGCCGCATAGCTCCTTTTTCATTATATGTTTATTTTACATGTACAATACAATAAATGGTATTCTGCAGCATCTAAAACCCTAATTCGTTTACCCGAATTAGGTTACAACCCTAATTCCTTTTACCGGAATTAGATTAGAGTACAATGGGTCGAAAATCGCAAAAAAGCAAAAAGCAACCCAAAAAATTTTGCGCTCCGCGCGGACTCCGGGGGCCTAACGGCCCCCTCCATGTCGTTTCGGAACCTAACGGTCCGAAATGAAGGGGGTGGGCCCTGTCGGGCTACCCCCCCCTCTAAACCCCCCCCTCCGGACGCGCCCGACGCAGGCGAATCACTAGTGCCGTAGGGATCGTGTTGTACACGCAGCGACCATCTGAAGAGATATAACATACCCAACATTCTCCCACTTGTTGTTCTCTTCACATACAGGAGAAATTTATGACTTCAACAATTCAGGGCAACAATGCCCATGTTCTCTTTACACCAAGAGAACTTCTGAGTACTCACAGACTTTGTCAAAGAGTCTGCAACATTTACCAAAGTGTCAACCTTCTCCAGCAACACTTTGTTTTGTTCAACCATGTCTCTGACGAAATGGTACTGCACATCAATGTGCTTTGTCCTTGAGTGATAAGCAGGGTTCTTTGCTAGAAATATTGCACTTGAGCTATCACAGCCAATCTTTACTGCATCCTAAACAAAACCAATACCTGAACACAATCTTTGCAACCATACAGCTTCCTTACTTGCATGGGTAGCTGCCATGTATTCAGCTTCTGTAGTTGAGAGTGCAACTACAGCTTGTCTTCTACTCATCCAACTGATTGCTCCTCCAAATTGATTAAAAACGTAGCCACTTGTAGATCTTCTGTGATCAAGATCTCCAGCCCAGTCAGCATCAGCAAATCCTTGTATATTTATCTCTCTGTTTAGACCGGGTCTTCCTTGGTAGCAGATTGCAGAATCTGTAGTGCCACGCAAATACCTGAAGACCCTTTTTACTGCAGTCCAATGTTCCTTACCTGGTTTTGACATGTATCTACTCAAAACTCCCACTGCATGGGCTATATCTGGTCTAGTACAGACCATGGCATACATCAGACTGCCAACTGCACTAGCATAGGGAACATGAGACATGTCCTCTACCTCTTCTTGTGTAGTGGGACACTGTTCTGCAGATAACCTTACACCTACAGGAATGGGAACCTTCACTGGTTTGCTTTCCTGCATATTAAATCTCTTCAATATCGTTTCAACATATTTCCTCTGATTTAACCAGAGTTTCCTGTTTTCACGATCTCTTTTTATTTCCATGCCCAAAATGAAATTTGCAGCACCAAGATCTTTCATGTCAAATTCAGATGACAGCTGATTCTTGACATCCTTGATGATTTCTTTGTTGTTTCCAATTAGCAACATATCATCAACATACAATATTACATAAATAAAATGATCACCAATTAGCTTAAAATAAACACAGTGATCAGCTTTGCTTCTTGAGAAACCAAGTCCCAGTATATAAGTATCAAATTTTTGATACCACATTCTGGGAGATTGTTTCAAACCGTAGAGAGACTTTTTCAGCTTACAGACAAGCTCCTTTCTTCCTTTCACCACAAACCGTTCTGGTTGCTTCATATAGATCTCTTCATTAAGATTTCCATGTAGGAAAGCCGTCTTTACATCCATCTGTTCTACTTCAAGATCAAAAGCAGCAGAAATAGATAAAAGAAATCTAATGGAAGTCAATTTTGCAACAGGTGAAAAAATCTCACCAAAATCGATGCCCTCAATTTGGGAGTAACCTTTCGCAACTAGTCGAGCCTTGTACTTCTCCACTTTACCTGCTGCATTTAACTTCTTCTTGAATACCCATTTGCTTCCAATAGGCTTTCTTCCTTCTGGCAACTCAACCAGATCCCATGCCTCATTTTTGTCCAAGGCATCCATTTCTTCTATCATGGCCTTCTTCCATAGTTTACTATCTTCTGAATCCATTGCCTCTTTAGCAGTTCTAGGATCATCATCAGTAATAGATAACACAAAATTAGAACGAAAATCAGGGGGACTGTACCTTTCAACTTGCCTTCTTTCTCGGTCAGATCTCCTCAATACCGGAGTCTGTGGATCCGCCTCTTCATCTGATTCAGACGATTCTGCCTCCTCATCTGATTCAGACGAATCTGGTTCCTCAAAAGAGTCACCTCTTTCATCCTTGATATCAAAGTGTAGCTTCTCTGAATCCTTTTCCTTTGGTACATCCTCAATCTTGGAAGTGCTTTCAACTTCTCTGAAGATCACATCTCGACTGTAAACTGTTTGCCTTTTTACTGGGTTCCACAGCTTGTAACCTTTCACTCCATCCTTGTAACCAATGAAGATACATTTTTCTGCTTTATTATCCAACTTGCTCCTTTTCTCCTTTGGAACATGTACAAAAGCATCACACCCAAACACTCTAAGATGAGAGAGAGAGGGTTTCTTACCAGTCCAAACCTCATGAGGTGTCTTGTCAACCAACGCTGATGTGGGTGTCCTATTCACTAGGTAACACGCAGTGTCAACAGCTTCTGCCCAGAATTGTTGTGCTAGCCCTGCACCACTGAGCATACTCCTTGCCTTTTCCATCAATGTCCTGTTCATCCTTTCTGCAACCCCATTCTGTTGAGGTGTGTATGGAGTAGTCTTCTGCCTTGCTATTCCACACGTTTTACAGAACTCCTCAAATTCACTTTCACAGAATTCTCCGCCGTTA
The DNA here is from genome assembly GCA_027924585.1 of Larix kaempferi. Lineage (NCBI taxonomy): Eukaryota > Viridiplantae > Streptophyta > Pinopsida > Pinales > Pinaceae > Larix > Larix kaempferi. Next base: position 17,445,309 of record BSBM01000348.1, on the reverse strand, counting down.
TCTGTTCTGAGTACTTTTATTTTCTTCTCAGTTTGATTCTCTACAAGAGCCTTAAATTCTTTGAATCTATTAAAAACCTCAGATTTCTTACGCAGGAAATAAATCCACGTTTTCCTTGAGAAATCATCTATAAATGAAACATAATACACAGATTTACCAAGTGATGGAACAGGCACAGGTCCAAGAACATCACTGTGTATTAACTCTAAGATTCCTTTAGCTCTTACAACACCAGATGAGAATCTTACTCGATTCTGTTTACCATATAAGCAATGTTCACAGAAATCAAAATCTAATGTGAAATCAGACATGCCTTCAGCCATACTTTTACCTTATAATAGTCGAAGACCCTTTTCTCCAATATGTCCCAGCCTTCGATGCCATAGGGATGTCTTCTCACTAGAGACAGTAAGGACTCTGTCTCCTTCATTTTTACCCTCAGAAACAATAGTGCTGTTACATCCATTTTTGAAGGTGCTTCCCAACAACTTGTATAGAGTTCCAATCTGAACTCCCCTCATCAGCACCAATGACTCTCGAACCATCTTGCATGTGTTCTTTTCAAATAGAGTTTTCACACCTGCATCATCCATTTTACTTACAGATATAAGGTTTCTAGCCAACTTTGGAATGTGCAGAACCCCGGGAAGAGTTTTAACCCTTCCATCTTTGAGCAGTAGCTTGACCTTTCCTCGACCTATGATTTTCGCTACCGAGTTGTCTCCCAGAAATACATCTCCTCCATCATACTTTTCGCATTCAGAAAACCACTCCCTGTGAGGAGTCATATGATAAGACGCACCTGAGTCAATCAACCACGAATCATGCTTTGCATGTGTACTTGAAGATGCCAGATACACATCTCCTCCTTCCTCTGTAGATTCTTTCCCATCTGCGGATGGAGCGTCATTAGGTCCTCTACTTTTATCAGTAATTTTCGATTTACAATCCTTCTTGTAATGCCCAGCTTTTCCGCACTTCCAGCATTTTCTTACAGAAGGTCCTGGAGATTTAGATCTCCCTCTAGATTTAGATCTACCACCTGAAGACTTATTTTTAGATCTGTCTCCAGGGCGACCTCTGACAAATAAGGCATCCTTGGCTGAACTATCTATGGATCTCCGCCTCATTTCCTCCGATAGTAGGGATGCAACCACATCATCGAAGTTTAGCGTGGTTGCATTACTCCCAATAGCAATGACCAGATTATCCCATGAATCTGGCAAAGAGCACAACAGACTAATACACTTTTCATCATCATCAAGTGTAATACCAACAGATGTCAACTGACTTACCAGAGTATTGAAGGCGTTTAGATGCTCTGATACAGAGTCTCCATCAGTCATCCTCAGAAGGTACAATTTCTTTCGCAGAAATAACTTATTTACCAGGGACTTTGACTGATACAGATTTCCCAGTTTGTCCCATAGCTTCTTTGCACTGTCTTCTCCAGCTACGTTCACCAATACCGAATCTGCGAGGCAAAGACGAATGGTGCTCCTTGCTTTTCTTTCCATCTTTTCCCATTCTTCTTTTACCGCTCCAGAGGGCATGGTACCTGGATCTACTGCGATCCATTGTTCTCTATCTACCAGAAGATCTTCCATCTTGAGCTTCCATAGCTCAAAGCTCTGACCATTAAATTTCTCAATCTCGAATCTAGAACTGCTCGCCATTCTTTAAAGAAAAATAAATCACCGCTGCAAAGCTCCCACTGAAACCAGGTTTATCACAAATCCAAGATCGAGCCAAACCCTTGGAAACAAAGGCGTCCCTCTGAACCCAAAAATGCTCTGATACCAAATGTAAGTTTTAAACCTTAACAGTGAAGTACAAACTCATATGATTCTTAAGCATTAACTGAAAATACACAATGGCACACACATTACACAGAGATTTTCACCTGGAAACCCTTAACCGGGAAAAAACCAGCCAAACTTAGAGCCGCATAGCTCCTTTTTCATTATATGTTTATTTTACATGTACAATACAATAAATGGTATTCTGCAGCATCTAAAACCCTAATTCGTTTACCCGAATTAGGTTACAACCCTAATTCCTTTTACCGGAATTAGATTAGAGTACAATGGGTCGAAAATCGCGAAAAAGCAAAAAGCAACCCAAAAAATTTTGCGCTCCGCGCGGACTCCGGGGGCCTAACGGCCCCCTCCGTGTCGTTTCGGAACCTAACGGTCCAAAACGAAGGGGGTGGGCCCTGTCGGGCTACCCCCCCCTCCGGACGCGCCCGGCGCAGGCGAATCACTAGTGCCGTAGGGATCGTGTTGTACACGCAGCGACCATGTGAAGAGATATAACATACCCAACAGTTAAGAGGGAGTGTTGATGTATATTAACTTCGGAATGTATGTCATCTATGTATTTCATATATATTTATTGTACCCTTATAAGAGATGTGTTATTCCTCTATAAGGAAGTGTCATCATGTGTATTGACAAGTGTCGCAAGTGTGTGAACTTGCCGATGGGTTATTAGACCACCATGTGTGGGGTCGGCCCTATTTTATGTAATATGTAATTGATGTACCTAACTAGACAAGTCATCCCCATAAGGATATTGGGCAAACATGTTAAGTATAAATAGAGATCGGGAGATCTCTATTTGGATCATTCGAAAACTCACACTTCTCTCACTCAGAAAGTGGCGCACTAGTGAGGAGGAGGACCATCTGCTACTAGGAGACTATCTTTATGTATTTTGGTTGTACTTTGGTTGAGCCATTGCTCTCTCTATCTCTGAGGAAGTTGTGGGGTTTTTCACCTTAGGGCTTTCCCCACAGAAACTCTGTGTCTCTTGTCTCTCATGTCTTTTATTCTTGTGATGATTGACTTGCTTGTTATGATTGATATGCATTGATATACTGTACATTTTATTCGCTCAGTAAGATCCTAGAGTATTGTGAATTAATTCTCAAAATTTAACAAGCCTTACAACATCGGTTGGATGAAGGATGGACAGGAACTACAGATCACCCGACAATGCAAACTCTCCTACTTCATAAATCCTTTTGAAGAGGAAGTGCTCTGCGACGTAGCACCACTCTTCGTAGTCAATGCCCTATTTGGGAAAACTTACCTATGGGATCACAAAGAAAGTTATCAGTCATGACCATAGAAGGTGATTGTCAGAATCCAGAATCGATGGTACAACATTCCATAGCAATGACCTACACCAATGGTTTCAATGATATCTACTAAATAGACAAAAAAGCACATCAATCGTGCTCAGAAAGTAAGTTGATTTTAAATCCATTGGAAAGGATAAGCATGATCATGACAAAGAATCTTGCAATGAATCAGATGATGAAGAGTCAAACTTTGTAAGGAAAATGAAAAGAGGACAAGTTAAGTACAAAAATAAATTTCCTTTCAAATGTCTCAAATTTGGAGGAATAGGCCATTTTGGTTCCAAGTGTCCTTATAGAGAAGATGGATATAGAGACAACGAAAAATAATTTTTTTCTCATGATCGAAAAAATGCACGCATGCAGCACATAACTGAAAATAAAAGGAGGGTTCGAAAACATAAGAAAAGTATGTACAATGAGGAAGATGTCAATGTATCTGAAGGAAGTGACTACAATGAAGAACTAAAAGCGGAACTTTTCATGGCCATTGTGGAAGAAAGTAGTGATGAAAAGAAGAAGAATATTTCAAATAATACTCCAATTGCACAAAGAAAACCAAGATCACTAAAGAAATACTTCTTTAGTGGATCATTCAAAACACCTCCAAAGCTAGTTGCACCTCCAAATCCATATGCAGAAGTTAAGACATATAATCAATCTAAATAAGAAGAAGATGTTGCATATGTTGACTGAGAAGGTGAATTTATTAGATCCCTAGATGAATTGAGGAATTAAATAAAGAAGAGTAAATTCTTGCAGGAGCAGCTGTCAAAGTATGAACAATGGGACAAGCTATTTCAAGAGTCTCTTGATGCAAAGGTTTGTGAAAAAGTGATCAACTATTAGAAAAAACTGATTTGAACACAAGATAAGTTCCAAGTGATTGAAGAAGAAAAAATTGCAATAAGGGATTCTTTGGAAGAATTAGCACAAATAAATAGGATGATGACAAGTCAGCTTGAGGAGAAGGAGAAAGAGATATCTTGTCTAGAAGACAAGCTAGTTGAAATGAAGGGAAAGAAACAAGTCCAAGTTCCCATAGTAAATTGCACACATCAAGAAAGAAACAAGACTAGTGTTGAATATGAAATGAAGAAAAAGTTCAAATACATCAAATCAATTCTAAACAAGGGCCTAAATGATTAGAGATCACCTAAAGACAAATCAGGTCTTGGTTATGAAAATGCATCAAAGAAGGTATGCGATAGAGAACATTTCTCAAATCATGTTAATAGTTTCAGGTATGGTAGTTCCTTCAACAAATACAACTCTTTTCAATATAATAACCAAAGAAGGATCAATAGGATAAAGTGTGCAATATTCAATCACTTTGGTCATGTTCAAAATATTGTCGAACTATGAGATGCTATGCATGTGATATTTTTGTACATAAGGATTTATATTGTCAAAGAATAGGAAACTTTTTAGATGAATATTTATTACGTAGAAGAATTAGAAAAATGAGGTACAATCAAAGCAATAAGCAATTTCTTCTCCTCCTGTTGATCTTAAGAAGATTAGATGAGACCCTTGAATTGAAACAAGATTGATCCACATCGCAGTTGGAATTATTGTCGGATGCTAACTTCAACACATCTTCGACAAGTCATCAACGTCAACACAACTTTGACAAATTCGCAACTTCGACATGTTCCTTGACCTCGCAGTTTCATGACATCGACATGCAACTTCAATCTACAACTAGCGACTATCAAACTTTGACAGACTGTCTCTCTATCTTCTAGTCGACTGTAATAGTTTAACTGTCGAACCGTTCTAACTTCTTTTCTAACTAAACGTAACGGGAAAGAACCTAAGCGTCTCAACACTCTTTATATAAGCATGTAAACTATTGTAATATATACATCAAACATAGAATCAATCGACGATCTCATACCCATTAAAAGAAAATCAATTCGCATTATTGCATATTGTCTGCATATATTTGTGTTATGTCTGTGTAGTGTATTCTTTCTTTGCGCATTTTGTTTCTTAATATTCCGCCATAACAGAGCCAACTCATTCAGTCGAATTGTTTTCCCACTTGTGATTCCTATCCACATGCAGATCATTGGTATCAGAGAACTCAGCTTTGTTCATGCTTAATTTTGTGTAGACACTTCCATCGAAGTTACCGACTTATGCCTATTCAAACACGCTCGCAATCTCAGCAATCCAAGCATATGCTGCCTCCAGAAATGGACGACAAGACAACACAACTTATTGAGCAAGCGCTGACTCAACAACAAACTGAGATTTTCTTCCTATTCAATGAAATTCTCATGCGATTTGCTTCAACATCTGGAGGATTTTCAACGAGAACTCACTCCAATAAAATCAGCCCCTTCAAAGTGAAATTGAATTTGGACATACTGAATCTTGAAGGCAAGATTGACGTGAAATCCATCGATAATTGGGTGCAACAATTGGAATCCAACTACTCTTTGAATCAACTTTCAGAAGCTGACAAGATCACCATTGTAGCCTTAAACATGTAAACATCTGTGCACTGCTGGTGGGAGAACCTCTCGACAAAGATGGAGAAAAGTGAAGACCCCATCGACACATGGGATAAATTCATCGAATACATCTGAAAGGAATTTTACCTGCCCAAGTACCTTGAGTGGCAATATAAGAAGTGGAAGTAGCTAAGGCAATGGAAAGGCCAATCAGTACAGAGATACACCGACTAGTTCTATCGACTCATGGAAAGACTTGGCATCCAAGAAGAAGAGAAATTGCTTATTCTGAAGTACATCAGCTGATTGTCCCAGTATATTCAGCAAGAGATGGAATTTCTGACTATCATTATGCTTGCGGATGCATTCCACTATGCCAGCAAAGTGGAAACGAAGAAAAAAGAGAAAGCACGCTTCGCAACAAAGCTGACATCAGGATGACCCCTTAGCCAGAAGACATCAGCCAACTTCGACAAGTCGAAATCTTCTCAGCCAACTCCACCAAAGCCAGATCACAAAAAAAATCCTTTTCAAAAAATGGAATGTAGCAAACAATCGACAACCGAAAAATGGTCTGATTACCACCACTTATATTGGCATGATACGTTTGAATGCAAAGCTCGGAAGACATTTTTGGAAAAAGTGTCGACATCCAACACGTTCGACAAGACGGTGGAAGAATCTAATCTATATGCAATGACCCTTTTGACATCAACATTGACCACTCAAGCAGCCTCGACTATCGTCGATGAGGAGGAATGAGAATGCCTGTTCCATACACGGATATGGGTCCAGCACAACCCATTGCATCTGATTGTGGATAACGGTATCTAGAAGAACTTCATTTATGAATATATCGTAAAGAAACTAGGTCTTGTCACCACTCCACATCCTCAGCCTTGCAACATTGGTTGGATGAAGGATGGACAAGAAGTACAGATCACCCAACAATGCAAACTCTCCTACTTCATAAATCCTTTTGAAGAGGAAGTGCTCTGCGATGTAGAACCACTCTTCGTAGTCGATGCACTGTTTGGGAAACCTTACCTATGGGATCACCATGGAAGTTATCAGTCACAACCATAGAAGGTGATTGTCAGAATCCCGAATCGATGGTACAACATTCCATAGCGATGACCTACACTAACGGTTTCAATGATATCTGCTAAATAGACAAAGAAGCTCATCAATCGTGCTCGGAAGTTCATGTTAATCATGATCAAACCACAAAATTCTAGGAAGACTGTAGCAATGAGTCAACTCACTGACCAGTGTAGCCCTCGACAGAAGCAGTTGATTGACAATGTTCTCGACATGTATCAGAGTGTATTCCAAGAGCCGAACGGAGTACCTCGACATTTTCAAGTAAAACACTCCATTGAACTTGCTCATGGTTCTTCTTTTCCTAACGTATCTGTTTACAAAAGATCCATTCTAAAAAATGAATTGATTCATAGACAAATCCAAAATTTGATCAACAAACGTCATATCTGACCTAGCTCCTCCCCTTGTGGAAGTCTAGTCGTCCTCATTTCGAAGAAAGATGGGACTTGGCACATGTGCATCGAATACAGGGCACTCAACAAAATTTTGGTAAAGAATTGCTGCCCTTTTTCACAGATAGACGAGCTCATCAACTGTCTGAAAGGTGCTAAATTATTTACTAATATTGACCTCAAGTCGGGATATCATCAAATTTCAATTGATCCCTCATATGTGTGTAAAATTGCTTTCAAGACCAAGGAAGGATTGTTTGAATGGTTATTCATGCCTTTTGTCTTAACCAACGCACCTGCGACCGTCATGCGATACATGGACAACATTCTGTGACCTTTCATCAAGAAATTGGGTCATTGTCTATCTCGATGACATATTGATTTTCAGTTGATCAGTGGAAGAACATGTCAAACAGCTTCGAAAATTCCTCGACACTCTCCAGCAACATCAACTTTACTTGAACATGGACATGTGTACCTTTGCAATGAACAACATCAAATATTTGGGGTATGAAATTGACTTTGCAGTCATTCATGTCGATCTAGATAAAGTATCGATCCTCAAAAATTGGTCCATTCCTCAAAGCATTCAAAAACTAAGAAGTTTTCTTGGTTTGGCAAATTTCTATTGACGATTCATACTCGGCTTCAATCACATAGGCTGGCCCTTGAATCAGATGACGAAGGGAAATGGAAAAACTATCTTCAAATGGACATCGACAAAACAAGAATCTTTTGAACAACTCAAGCACAAGCTCTGCACTACACCAGTACTTGTGTTACCTCATTTACATTAGCCTTTTGAGATTGAGATGGATGCATCGAACTATGCCTTGGCCACATTGATCACTTAGTCTGGTCACCCAGTCACTTTTCATTCTGAAACTTTTAATGACATAGTTAGAAGATATTCAACGTATGAAAAAGAACTGTATGCCATTGTGGAAGCTCTCAAGCAATGGAGGCATTACATCCTTGGAAAGGAAATGGTCATCCTCACTGACCATAAGCCTCTACAGTTCGCTCTGACCTAGTAAAAAATACAAACAGCTCAACAACTTAAGTGGATTAATTACCTACAACAATTCCAGTTGGTAATTAAGTATCAGAAAGGTAAAGCTAACGTTACTGCCGATTGTTTAAGCATACCTCCCATTACTCTCATTTTTACAGTGATGAGTATACAGGGATATGACACCACTACTTGGCCTCAGTTGTATCAAGAAGACATTGAATTTTCACCTGTCTACCGACAACTTTAGACTTAAAATTCATCGACCGTCGACTATTTCCTGAAAGACACCTTGCTATACAAGCTTGGGCAGCTTTGTGTGTCGACTGGTGAACATCGATAGCAGCTCATTTGGGACACACACTACATCAATATTGTAGGACACTTTGCGGTAGCAAAGACACTTTTTATTCTCCAGAAGTATTTCTTTTGGCCTACACTTAAAACTGACGTCAACAAGTAAATTCGATCATGCATGGTTTGTGCCATTGCTAAACCGCCTAATCAACAACAGGGATTATACACACCTCTACCAATTCCTAGTTGACCATGGGAATCTATTTCTATGGGCTACTTGATAGGATATCCTACTACCAAACATCAGCACAATGCAATCTTAGTAGTAGTCGATAGATTTTCCAAGATGACCATTCTCATACCATGCAACAATACCACACCAACACACCAGATTGTTCAACTCTTCTTCACACATGTTTGGAAACAATTTTGTTTACCCACAACCATTACTTTCGACTGAGATTCCAAATTCGTTAGCATCTTTTGGAAGAGTCTCTGGAAATAGCTGGAAACACGAATCTCATTGTTGATAGCTTTCCATCCTCAAACTGATGGGAAGACGGAAGTTGTGAATCACTTGGTAGTACAACTACTTCGCATGTACAACCACAAGCATTGATGCAGATGGGATGGAAGTCTTCCATACATACAACACAGTTAAAATCGTGCTCAACACAACTCTATGGGAAGAGTCCATCTGAGATATGTTACGGATTTCAACCCTCGGTTCCTATCGACTTGATCATCCCATCAACATGTCCAAAATCTAACACCAACTACAGCCAACAAGAAGTTGATAAATCCTTGAAGTTTCGAGATCAAATATGCGACATCCATAAGAAAGCATAGGAAATGTTGCAATGAGAAAACAAGAAATCTAAGGACCGACATGACAAGCATTGTATTCCTCATTCATTCCAAATTGGGGATAAGTTCGAGTTACATCTCAAGAAGGAGTGCTTCACTGGTCCATTCAAGAAGCTCAAACCTTTACGATATGGCCTGTATAGTATTCTTGGATAGATTGGCAAAAATGATTTCTAGCTTGACATTCCTAGATGCCTGGGTTTGCATCCAATACTCAATGTGGATCTAATTAGACTATACCATGCACCATTGTTGGAATAGAATGACTTACCGACAACAGAAATCGACAACATCAATCTAGATGTTCAGGATCCTCTTCCTTGTGACACCATTTTGGGATGACGAGTACGTCATACAAGGATGAGCACAATTCCCTTGTTTTAGGTTGCTAAAGCTGGATAGATCCCAACATAAGGAAAGTGGTACTATTCCACTTAACTGACCGACAAGTTTCCTCACCTTCACAAGCAAATAATGGGGACCACTGTTTATTATGGAAGGAGGTATAATCCACATTGCAGTTGGCACTATTGTCGGATGCTAACTTCGACACATCTTCGACAAGTCATCGACATCGACACAACTTCAACAACTTTGCGACTTCGACATGTTCGGTGACCTCACAGTTTTGCAACATCGACATGCAGCATCGATCTGTGACTAGCGACTGTCGAACTTCGACATACTATCTTTTTGTCTTCCAGTCGCCTGTACCGGTTGAACTGCTGAACCATTCTAACATATTTTGTAACTGAACATAACAGGAAAGCACCCAAGCATCTCAACACTCTTTATATAAGCATGTAAACTATTATAATATACAACAAGCATAGAATAAATCACCGATCTCATACCCAATAATAGAAGATTCATTCGCATTCCTTCATATTGTCTGTGTATATTTGTGTTATGTCTATGTAGTGTATTCCTGCTTTGTGCGTTTTGTTTCTTAAGCTTCCGCCATAACAGAGCCGACTCCTTTAGTCCAACTGTTGTCCCCCTCATGATTCTTGGCCACGTGCAAATCAAGGATTCATATTAGAATTCAAGTAGTATGTTAGGGAAGGTAGGGTTTGAATATGTTTGTTGCATTAATTATCAAGAGTGCAAAAGTTTGTGTGTTGAGTAAATTTTTTGCAGAAAATAGCTCAGCATTTCATTCAAAGTAAAACTATGTGAATATATTTAGTTTGTTACTAAGCTATGATTCTTGTATAAAAAGATATTGCAAGTGATAAAGTGAAGAACATATTAATTGTTGAGTTAGGTGTTTTGACACAAAATAAAAATTCTTGCATGAAGAAAATGTACAAAAGTTGTTGAAAGATAAACATGAGTCTATGCAAAAGGTGTGATTTGTATTACATTCAAAATCAATGTTTTTAGAAAATTGCATGCGCCTTCTACAATGAAAATGTCACAAGGAACTCCATGTCAAGGCCCAAAAGGCGTATACAATAAAATGAGTGAAGACGACAAAATTGAGAATTGCATAAGTTATCTACAACCACAATTCGAGGTCAAGTTCTGAGTCCGATTGGTTTGCAAGACGAAGCTCCAAGTCTACTAGTACTAGCATAGTACATTCATAGAAAGAGCACACAGGAAGAATCTTTAATGAGAAGACGATGGAATTTCAGAATGCTGAGAACGAAGTGTGGACATTTTTTCCAGAATCTATTGTTGTTGAATCTCCAGAAAATCAACTTGACGAGTCAGTTGATTCAGGTTTTCAGCATGCCTATAATTCACCTGCGATTGAGCATATTGATCCTGGAACTTTGTTTCCTCCATATGGTTTTGCTAGAATCCCACATCAACTTTCAGGCGCGCAAATTTGGACTGCAGTGACTAAACAACTAGTTGAACACTCTCAAGAGAATTTTTCATTCTCTGGTAAAAGGAAGCCATTGGGAAGAAAGGAAAATGAAAACTAAGGGAGAAATGCGATAGAGAAGGGAAAGAGTGCAAAAGGTGATGAACTAGTCATTTTCTTGTTGAGTTCTTATTGAATTGAGTTGATGATTTTCACATGCGTGGATTTAAGTTGAAGAGATATGCATTCAATATCACGCAATTCGAAGAAGTTGATGGAGTTGATAAAGCTAAATCATGGAATTATTGAGTTTTTGTAAACAGTACAAAAGGAAAAAATCCAATTCATTGCACCAGACCATCAATGACGTTGCCCCAAAAGTTTGAGTATCGTTGCGACACATCATTGTTGCCACATGAACTGAGTGTCATATCCTCTTTTATGCTGAGTTAGATGATAGATGAGAAACATGCCAAATATTTGGTTCTCATGGACAAGGATGCGATGACATTAAATGCAAAAAGTCCTGGTGACAACATAGTAAATGCGACAAATGAAATAGTTAGACACAGAAAGGAAGTCGGTAGAAAAATAATGCAAAACCAGTAAAGGATTGATTTTGGTACTGCGCAGATGGGATGAAAATATTATTGCATGAGTCACTGTGGAAATAATGATGAAGTGTTGTGACTAGAACAAGAGGTCAAGATACAAAAGTAACATATCACTTGTATAGAGAATGAAATCAAATATAATAAATCAATATGTAGTTTGTAGGATATCAACGCAGAATAAATGAAGCATGAAGACATGGGAAATTATCCTTGTGAGAAAATAGGTAAAGGACAATGAAAAAAGAAAGAAAGAAGAACCAATAATTGTACAACTAATGGCACCTCTTTTCCATTGATTTCAAAGGGGGAAAAATCATGAAGCTGAAAGTACACATGATGTGAAGCTGAATGTAGATGAGAAGAAACAACATAAATAAGAAGATTCATGAAGCTGAAGTAATATAGCTGTGGAGAAATTTCATGTCCCCTCAATAGTGAGAATTGGATCAAGATCATAACCCAACCAATCCATTGGGTTGAGGAGACAACTTCAATATCATGGGGTTAATTTTTTTATTTTCGGGCATTTAATTAATTAGGAGTGTGAATTAATTTTATCCAAAGTTTATTATGCACTTGGAAAATTTAATTTTCATGCATTTAATATTTTTATGATGAATAAATGAGGATAAAGCTCCACTAGGGCGCATTAATGGATAAGTTTGACTTGGAGCAGAATTTAAGGAGAAAGCACCTAAATATAGAAAATCAGGAAAAATGAAAGAAAGGTGGAGCAAATAAAAAAAGCAACAAAAACTCAGGAAAAGCAGCATAAAGCAGAAAGCAACACAAAAGCATAAAGCATGATAAACCAGAAAAGCATCAAAGTTCAAAAAAGAAGGAAAGTTCAAAAAATCCAAAAAAATTATAAAAATCTAAAGCAGAAAGTGGAAAAGCAAACATAAAAGGAAAAAGGAGGAAAGCAAAGCAAAAAGGAAAAGGTAGGAAAGCTAGTGTTCCTTATCCACTCATGGAGGGCGCATTAGTTAAGAAGAATTTCTCCTCAAGTCATAGAATCTCTATAAATGAACCAGGGCACACCACATTAACATATTTTGTCATTTTGATGTTTGGATTCAGAGCAATTGTGCCTCAGAGACTTGGGAGATGTGCTCCTAGTCCAATTTGGGTGATGTGCCCTTGATTTTTGTGAGAGGATGATGGTATTTAGACATTGTCATTGATTTTATTTGTAGGTATTGTATTTTATCCAAGCCTGGGTCGAATTTTAGAAAGCTCGAAGAATTCTATGGTTCGAATCTCATAGCTTCTTAGAGATTTCTAATGTTGTATTGTTGAGTAGAAGAGGAGACGAGTTTTTATAATGTTTTGATAATATTATTGGATCACATATGATGCAATAAAATCAATATTAATCTATGATATCATTCATTACATTTTATATTGCATAAGTATGATATTTTCATAATTTTCCCCACCCCCTCTAGAATTGCCTAAATTTTGACTAGTTTTCAGAATGCTTGTGGTAGATGAATGAGAATAGATCCAAATGAAATGATTTATATTCCTTATGTTAGTTAAAATGTTTATTTATCAAATATATGTTTTAGATAATGAATTAGGGAGCCTTCCTTTCCTGTTTGGAAGCTCCTGAAATTTACTGGCTATGTAATCCTCGAATGCTAATTTACTTGTATTTTTGTAAATATTTATCAGAAATTACTTAAAATTTATGGAGTCATATATTAATTTTTATTGAAGGATATTTAACTTTTATTAGACTCCCTAAGTCAAAAACATTCATCCATATCTTTAAGTCAAATTATAGAGTAATACTAGTCTGCATATGTTGGGGTGCCCAAGAGCATTGTAGTAGATTTCATCCTTTCTTATTTCGACCCATAAATGGTACCATTACTTTTTTCAGAGGTATTAAATTCTATCCTAACCTTCCTTCCACCTAGAGCTTCTGATCCTACCCCCTTACAATCAAACTAGCTCACCAAGACACTGATTTTAATTGATTCTTTGAGATAATAAGTTTATGTATCACTAATCCTAGTTGTTACATTACAGTGGTATTGGAGAATGGTCCTATGAACATGATATTTAATTATTCATATGATTCCAAGAATATATTCATATTCCAATAATAAATATCCTTTGTCAGAAGGAGAAGAGGAAGACGAAATAAATTCTACTTAAGGGAATCTACAATGAGAGTTAGACATGTCTCACAGTGAATGCAAAGAGGAGTTCAAACGCTTTGCTGAAGGAATGATTAAATGGTTTCAAGGCATTGCTCAGAGTATTTTTTAATCCAATAAAGACACCAAAGAGTTCTTAGCTCAGTAGCTAGGAAGAAAAAATGGAGAGGGGAGCAGCAATGGTACTCCACATGGTGAGAGGAAGAGAAGTGGTTGCCATAGTTTCTCAAAAAGTGGGCCTCACAATTGCTGTGAAGAATTCGAGATGGAATCTCCAGCTTACTCCAGGCCTACTATGCCCAATTTGACTGAAGATCAAATATAGGAACCTGAGGTTCGAAATGGAGTTCTTGCTTCATGGGAGGGAAAATATGTTGAGTACCTTACATTGAATGAAGGCTGCAGGAGTGATTTACCATTTAAATACTTTTGTGATCTACAGTACAAGACCAACCCAAAATAAGGCTTCTAGATGAAAAATCAGAACTACGAGCTAAGAAATGATATTTCTAAGATTTCTTTACCTTATTTTGATGGTTCAAAAAAATGTACTGCTAACTCTTGGACTTAGAAGCTTGATACATATTTTCAGTTGAATCCTATGCCTGAGAGAGATGCCATCGGGATGGATACTCTACACTTATATGGAGAAGCAAATGAATGGTGGTTTCATGGCCTAAAAACTCTTGGGCATGATCAAGTGACCACTTATGAAGAATTCACAAGAAGGTTGGCTAAAAGATTCGAAAGAAGAGCTCCTGAGATCACATTCAGGGAACTAGCATATGTGAAGAAGAATGGAACTCTTGAAGCCTATATCTCTGAGTTTCAAAAATAAGCTATGATGGTCTCTAGTATTTCAAAATCTAGATTGATCATGTTGTTTATTTAAGGGTTATCGGAACCTTTGAAAGGTTTGGTGAAGGCTTACAGACCCTCTACCTTGCAAGATGCACTAAGTCGAACCAGAGACTTGCAAGACTCTATTCCAATGACCATATTTCCTCCTATGATTGTTGGTCCTAGTAATTTCAAGAATCAAAGGCCACCCATGAAGAGTCCTTCTGGAAATTTTAGAAAGGATAACTATTCTAAGGATTGAGAGAAATTGAGAAGAAGGAATTTGTCCTTCACCTATCAGGATCCATGGGTTCCAGGACATAGATGTGCTAAGGGAAAATCACACTACATTGATTTTTTCTCAGAGAGCGAAGCTGAGGAAGAATAAGAAGAGGCCCCAATAGATGGAGAAGTGACCTGTTGTTAAGGATTATACCCTATAGCAGGGGATGGATGCTATCAACGTACATGGGGCTGACAGATAGATATATTAGGGTTTTACACTAATTACTGTAAGCAAATGAGATTTAGGGTTTGAGAAAGAGTACCTTATTTATGGCGGCTAGTCCTATCTTTCTCCCAATCTCTACAGCAACACACTTGCAAAACCAATCAACCTTCCTCAAAAGAATTTGACTACAAACAGATAATGAAATTGACAAAACAATATGACATTAATTGTAATCAAACATCCAATGAAATTGACATTTAATTGGGATGGGAACGATATCTCAATATTTATTGTCAAAGAAATGCAACAAAATACAATTGTTATACCCGATATTGTTCCAAGCACTTCTGCAACCTATTTCTAGGTTCCTGCTCCTCTCTTGACTAGAAATTCCTTCAGCATAACAATAGCTTTCTTCTTAGATTCGCCCCTTCCTCATGGCTTCCCCTTGTATTTATGGCCAAGGCAAGAAGTCAGATTTGTGAGGTAGTTGAATTGGGAGGTTGGGAGAGTTATAATAACAAACTCAAATAATCCCATTTCATATTCTTAATATATTGTTCATTTCATCTTAAGATGTGCGCGGGTATGATACCAGCGAACCTGTGCCCGGTGCGCCATTAATGTTCTTAATGACTAGCACATAGAACATTTTAGGATATGTGCCCAGGTTGTCAACAACAAGACCAGCGCATGATGCGCTATATGCCAATTATAAGAGTAGCGCATATCTAATGAAATATGCAGAAAAAATATAATTTTCAGTTGAAGATGTAGGATCTCATTATCAAATCATCTAAGGTTAATCTATCTCTTCCATCCATAATGTCCTTTTGTGTGATCGACAGTCAATGTGATCATGGATGGAGAAGTGCTGATTTGACATATAACAGATGCCCCTTAACGTGTGAGGTAAGAGGGAAACAATGGATGAAATACATTATAATCGCAGTCAAAGGAAGAGGAAGGAAACTGGAGGACAAAGTCACAAAAGTACTTGAAAAAAAAAACCAAGGTCAGCGGGAAATTACAATCTTGACATCAAAATAGATGTTCCGTATGATAAAACATAATGTCCAATACATAACTGGGAGATGTTAATATCATGGCCACTGAAATACAAACGTGGATCTATGTCAAAATAGGAGATCATAGCCATAACAACAAGCTAGATCTATGTCTCATTAAGAGCAAAAAATGAGTGTGGCTTAGTCTTGTGCAACTTGGGTAATAACATAAATGTAGTGATTCTATTAGAGTCCCAAGGGATTCATCCAAAACATCACAGGGTATGAACCCTAACCATGTGAATGAATGAACTGAATTCGAACATGGGTGGTACGGTTTGATTACCGGTCATTAATGTATACCGCTAAGAAACGCTGAGGACATCCATCAATAATGTAAATGGATCCCAAGGTACCTAGTACATCGTAGCAAGTGTGAATAAGTGGACTTGAAGTCGAACACCTGAAGAATCCATCAAATAGGAGACATTGATCTATTCCCACTATCCAATGGTGAGGGAAACTGCCACTAATGACTGCAATCCCCAAGGTACTATCCGAAACTCTAAACTTCATTCCCAGAGAATGATGAGCTGAGGTCATGTTGTGGCCACAACAGATCCCATGCTTCAACTAAGCACGAGAGCCCCAATTTTGAAATAAACACAAAGGTATTTAAGTAAGTGTTCTTGTGGACATGATATTTTCAACTTGGTTACAGTAGTCTTATGCTTGTACCTTTGATCATCATTCTAGGAATTTTCTAAGTGTTTTGGTCGTAGCAAGATCTAAATTTTGGGTATTTTATCATCTGTTTTTTGCTTGCCCAAAACCCGACACTCCGACACCCTGAAACCCCGAACCCGAAATGTGTGGGTTACGGGGTTAGTTTTTAGTCATTTGATTTTTGTCCTCTCGAAACCCACAACCCGATTGATGTGGGTTGCGGGATTCTCTTGTTAATAATTTTGGGAATTTGTCATCTTGAAACCTAAAACCCGAAACCCGCAACTGCGGCTTTTGGATTTTGGGAGTGTGCTTTACCTTCATTCGTATTGTGTGTTCCTGAAACCTGCAACCCAAAATGTCGGGTTGCGGGATATGGGAAAAGCTTTTCCAATTTTCATGATTGTTTTCGCCTGCGAAACCCGCAACTCGCAAGTTTCGGGTTGCGGCTTTCGAAAACTCATTTTTACCTTTGTGGTAATTTTTCCATCCTGAACCTGCATTTCATATTGGATAATCTCAGCCGTCCATTCATTCTAATCGCATGGTTACGTTTTAACCTGGAAAATCGATAAATGAGGGTTTTTCTTTATTTTCATTATTTTGATTTTAGTTTTGATTTTCTTTTCTTCTATTTATCAGATTTTCAAAGCTCTGCCACCATGTCGAAAAACAACTAGTCTAAGATATCCAACAAAGATTGCCTGACCAAAGAACCCAATTTTGGTATTTTCTTTGATACGAGTGAACGAGTTACAGAGACCTATCAGATGATTGGTCCAAGATATATGCCATATTTGACAATGACAACCTTTCCCACGTTGAAAATGATCGATCTATGTATGATAAAATTAGGGCTTCTCAGATACATGCCATCGCTGCTCGTCTTGCCATTTTCCCTTACACAGATGCTGTCAAATGGATACTTGAGAATGAAAACCCCAAAGACCAGTCGTTTAATGATAGCACAGGGTCTCAATTGAGCAATTTCCACCCTGAGGTCTTCATACGAGCTTTCTCTATTAAACTGCACACACAGACCCTTAGTCCCTAGTTCATATAGTCCTCCAAAACTCGGTATAACTTCAACGAGATGTTAAAATCATGGATTGTCAAACCTAATGCTATTGTACCTAAAGCCAACAACCTATACCCTATTGTCTGGTTTAGAGAACCATACAGTTTGTTAGTATCCATGCTTTGTAGGCATTTTGGCCTTCCCAAGTGTTCTGTCTTCGAAGTTGAATGGGCACCCATTGCACATCATATATTAACTATTGGCGAGTCTTTCCCATGGGCTTCCATCCTCTCGTCTGAATTGAAGAATGCCATTAAAGAGTATCAGAAGGAACCTTCCTTGAAGAAACCACATTTCTACCTCTCTGCATATGTAATTGATGTTTTCTATTCATAATTTCAATACCCAAACCTATGTTGGAATTGGCCCCTTCAGACCCACTTGTTCACATTTATCACTCAGTATTATGGGATGCAAACTTCATCCCTTTATTTTATGACATCTGTGATCATTTTCTGGGCACTGTTTATTTCAATATTTTCAAGCAGGAAGCAACTGCATTCTCAGCTGATGCCAAATCTTTCATCAATACCATTGGTGATTGGTATGTTGGTGAATATTTCTCATACATCAGAGTTTATGGAAGTGACACAGTGCACCTTCCGCCAAGGATAGTTCTTGATAGGCTGGTTATATAAGAAGTCTCCTTTTAGACTGTCATAGATGGTATGTATAAGAAGCTTATAGTCCCTCGAAAGAAAGGATGGCCTAAGTTTGGTTTGATCCTTGGGCCACTGGTTATTCCAACTTCAAATTGGGCTACAATGCTCGGTGAGCAGTTGGATGCTCTAATATTGGGCCTTTCTCCCAAAAGGAAGCATGATCCCAAGAAACTTCTTGATGCACACCTCAAGTAGATCCATGTTAAGATAGATTATGTCCATGAGGTCATTCCAGATGACTTTATCTACTAAGGAGTCAACACTTTTTCTGAAGTACTTTCTAGAACTAGCAGTTTGGAAGAGCAACATAACATCATGCATTATCAGAAAGACCTTAAGATTAGGACCCTGAGCTACAGAACTATGCAGCTAAACCTGATATAATAGTTAAGGAGAGAAAGAGAAGAGAAGGATGCTTAGAAAGATAAAACTCCTCTAATTCTTACTTGTTCAGATGGGGAAAAGGGAAAAGCTCCTATGGATTCTCCTCCTCAAATAAACACTGCTGAAGAAGTTAAAGTTCTGTTGTAGACAACTCATCAGTTCAAACTGGGGTTAGCACAAATCACCTCTGTATTGGGTACCCAGGAAATTGAACCTCAGAAAATCACTAAGGATATCCAAGCATCCATTGTAGCTACAAAGGAAGAAGATGATCTTATGATAATCCAAGCTAGCCCATCTAAGAGGCAGAAGGTCATTGCTCCTAAAACACAAATTCCCCCCAAGGATATAATTGATTGTGATCTTGAGGAGACACCTCACCCTCCAGTATTGGTGACAGAAGAACTGACTCAAGATTCATAAACAGTTGTGGATTTGTTGAACACCATTGAGATGGGGCACTCTTCTGCTAATCAACAATAGTCAGAGGTTACAGCATTTCTTGACATCACAACTAAAGAACTTTTGCTACCAACTATTCAAGAAAATTCTGCTTTGACTTCTGGGATGGAAATTCCACTTTCCTTCTCACAGTTGTTTCATACTATCACCACCACCACTGTTCCATTTCCAGGAAACTTATCTTCTTTCACAATCCCATCATCCATCATCACAGAGGTTCAGTCCTTGACTGCCCCTTCCCATCTATCCACATCTATTTCATTATCCTCCACTACTGGTGAGACACCTCTACTTTCCCACTCACCATCACCAGTCAATGTTGATAACTAGGTTTCACTTTCTGAATCCTTTGTCTCAGTTCCTTCCCCAACTCAGGCTTTGTCAGTCACCCAAGCCATCTCCACACCTTTGATTATTCCTCAAATCATAGTGTATATGCCAAGCCTTGCTGACATTCAAACACCCTCACTGATATCAACAATAAGCATCCCTTCTACCTCCATAGGGATGGTGATTGAATATGCAGATGATGATATAGTTCCTATTGGGAACTACTTCTACAGCATAGATGACAGGGCAGTAGTCAAGAGAACCAAGAAAAGAGGTAAAGATCAAGCTGGGTTAGAAGCACCTATTCTAGATCAGGTAATATGGGCTCCCAGGACAAATAACCCTCGGATTGAAGCAGTTGAAACAACTGCAGCTTTAGGGGCTTTTGCAAGTGCAAATTTAGATTCATTCCATGCTCTGGATAGAGAAGTTGATCTAAGAGAAGAAGAGATCAAGAGACTTAAAGAGGAATTGTCTTAGACCAAGGAACAACATGTATTTGAAATTGCTGACCTTAGGAAGATATGGGTAGACAAGTTCCAGGATTTGGAGCAGAGGAATTATACTCTCCAGAATGAGCTTTTCCTAGCACAAACTCAGAATGATTCTAATGCTCAAAGAATGTATGTTCTGGAAAAGAAAGTTGAGGATGCAACTACAAGTGCAGCCTCCTCCAATTTTTATAGGTTTACACCTCTTCAGTTCAATAATTTGGCTTCCCAAGTTAATCAGGAGCACCACAACTTGTTAGAGAAGTTGTACTTTGCGCTAGATGAAATCAAATAATCTTTTATCAGTTTCTCTAACATGTCTTCCACCCTTGAAGAACAGGAAGCCAAAAGACTTCAAGCATCTAAGGCATAGGAAAATGTCTCTGAATGGAAAGATTATATAAAGGATAGGCAAGATGATATACCCATCCTCAGTAGTTTCCAGTTTAAGAAGATTAAAGCTTTACTTAACACTTGGCTCGATTTGAATGAGACAACTGAGGAGATTATTAGGATATCAAAAGACATATGCACTCGGCATTGGTATGAAGTAGATAACATCATGAATGAACTGCAGCTCCTGCTTATGGATCCTATTTTGGATGCCTTCCCTCCCAAATGCTGACTTGAGGAAATTGAGCACAAATGCAAAAAGGCTGAGCAAAATATTCGAGCCCTTGATGAAGTCAGCATCGATGATGTGGACATGCTGATTAGGAAACCAGTCATTATGGAGGGAAAAATTCATATTTATCTTCGCACTTGGCACAAGTTAGCCAATCTTGACATGGAAAACAACACGTGTAATGCTCAGCTGGGTTTAGAATCTACCAATTATCCAAACATAGATGAGTTTTTGGAAATATGGGATAAGTGGTAGGATTATATGGATCGGTAGCTTGATCTGAATTTTGTAATCCCTATCTTTTGGGAATTTCCATTTTGTACTGTGTTGTAATTTCCTATTTAAAGAGGAATGCTTCTCAATGCTAGGGGTTGGGAATTTTTGTTTAAGGAATCAGCAGGAGATGAACTGGAGATACTCTGTCTTAGCAGGGATTTGTAATTTTGTTTACGGAACTTCTTTAATACAGTGAAGTAATCTTTTGAATCATCTCTTGTTTATTGTTCAAGTTTCTTTGAGGATGCCTGTTTTCTTACTTTAAATTGTCATCTACATTATTTGATCTTTGCAAGCAATTGATTCACATAAATATCTGTTATACTGATTTCTCTTTATGGCTGATTTATGTGTGAAGATGTTTAATTGAATTTCTGTCAATTAAGTTATTTTCTTTATTGATTTCTGCAAGTGATCAACATTCAAATAATCATTGTTAATTTTTCAATTAACAAAGTGATTACAGATTTATCTTGAATAGGTTTACATGCTTATGTTATTGTCATTTAATTTTAATTAATTGATTATGATCTAAGTGACAAGTACATGCATCTTTTACATTTTTGTTGAAGTTGGCAAACATACTTGTTCCTCCCACATCAAGATTGATCTACACAACAAAAAGCTTTTACTTAGAATAGGTCTAACTTAGAATAGATCTTTCTATTTTAAATAAGTTAAGTTAGGACACTTCTAATTTTTCCGCACTTTGTTTTCCTTAACTAGAAAATTGATCCTTTGATCAAAAACTTCAACTCATAGAGTGCTAGCGGAGACTGAATATCCGTGGGAGATTTCCATACCAAACAGGCTGGGGATAGAACTGGCCTTGCGTAGGGTCTTTCCAATCCTTTCAGTCTAGGTTTTCACCCTCTATTGGGAGCCTTGGACCCATTCCAGCACCTTGCAATTACCCTACACCCCCGGGGCATCAACAAATGGTGCTAGAAGGAGGGCCATCCGACATATAAGGTCACTTGAGCTATGTTAATCATATTATTTTATAATGGCTCGGGCCCAAGAATCTGTATTTAGTTGTTTCTACAGATAGATTAGTTTTCATATTCAAACAGATTTGCTAAAGCATCTGATAGAACTAAAATTTGATGGTGAAGGATAAATATTAGCACGAGAACATGTTCTTCAATTTATGTATAATTGTCTTCTAAATGAAATTTTGGATCAAGATGTTTTGTGTAGACTATAAGCCTTCACATTTGAAGGACGAGTCAAGGGATGGTTTGTAACCTTACCTTCTGCCTCTGTCCACTCTTTTGGATAGTTTGTAGATCTTTTTATACTTTCTTTTGGACATTACAATTTTGTTAGATTGTGTGATGAGTGGAGGCAACTCACTATTAAAAAAGATGAATCATTAGAAGACTTCGCAATTAGAAATTGTAATCTCTATTGTATATTCCCTTTAATAGATCGTACTATGATACTTGACTGGTTTCAATACAATAGTTTTGTTTTCCATAAATATGATCAATTAATAGGTGATAAATCTGAATTATACATCAATCATCATCCACATCTTGGTTTAGATTTGCATGAAGACCCTAATGGTTCATAAATTATAGAAATGAATTCCTTCTCTTTCTTAGATATGGATTGTAATCAATGTGACGATTTGGCCAATTCGAATATCGATATACCCATGTTTGTTTCAAGTGAAAATCAAAGTTTACCAAATCATGAAGGGGATCATTTTTCAATAGAATATTTTTCTGCAGTACAAGGGAATACTTTTGATCATAATATTGAACAATCTTCCTCTAGCCTAACTAAAGAACTTCAAGGATCTGATATTTTTCATCCTATTAACCCTTTAATGGATCTTGAATCAACTAATCGTTTTGAAGTTTGTGATATGTTTTCTCAATTACCATTTGTTGACCTGAGTGATTCTTTAAGAGAACATATCTCACAAAATGATGACACTACATTAGAAGAAGGAGAAGATCCTGATTTGAAAGCTGTCATACATATCACTTTTGAGGAGAGAAATCCTCTTGAGGAATCTCAATCTAAAAATGTTCTACAAAGAGACGAATTCCATGCGCTTATGTCTTTTTCATATTTGTCTGTGTACCCTGATCTATTTGATAACAACAACATTCAATCATATGTTTCAGATTTTAATTCTCCATTGTTAAGTTCTAAAGGGGTACAAGTTAGTTATGAAATATATGAAGAAGATCAAGAAGATTCATATCTTTGTTATCAATCTTTGTCCTCTTGTTATTCTTCTTTGCTCGAAATGAACAATATCCTTGAAGATTTTAAGAGTTCTTCTTTCATAAGTAACATTAATCCTCCTTTATTCAATCAAACCATAGATATTAAAACAGAAAGTTTTGAAGATGTTATTAACACTTCATATTTTGAAGGACATGTCAATACTACCTATTTTTCGAAATCTGAAAATTCTTTATCTTCATCTTTTAATTCTAATTGTTATGAACAAAATAAAAATCACAAATCTCTGGAGGATGAATTGGATGAAATTGAGATTGAGGTTCAAAATATTTGTTCCAAATATACTTTTTCTATAAATCAAATTTCAAATGAAAAGTTATTTCGATCGAATAATTTGAAATCAAACAAATCTGATGCACTTGACGAGAATGAACATCTAGATAAAAATCAAGAAGACAAAGTTGGTCTTTCACAAGATCACAAGCCAGTCAGTTGTTTTCAATACAATAACAATGATACATTTCCAAAAGATATATTCTCCACTCTCAATTTTGATGAAGATATTTTCAATCACGATCTTAATAATTTCCAACCCACTTTTTATGATCCAATTTACTTATGGTTGGAATAATCATTTTTGAACCATTTTTTATGTCATTTTCTTTTCTTTGTAAATACGAAGCTTAGTTCGTCTTTCCCAATGTTTGCATCTCCACTTTTGAAGTACTTATTACTGATGCATCATTTGTTTGTTCTTGCAGGTTTTAACTTACTTGATTGGCTCCATTGGAAGTTCGATTATACTTAGTTTTCGTCTACTTTTTAGAGTAGTATAAGAGTACGTGTATAATAGATTAGTTATTACAATTTCTTTCAAAAAATTATATTACTATATTGGATTCCTTTAATAAATCATTTGCAACCGCTTGGAAATAAGCTTTCTTCATATGCATTCTATGAAGTATTTCCCTTTGTCATGGTCTCACTTATCATTTTTTTCTTCAAGGCATCATGTCTGAATTTCATCTTTTCCAAATTGTAGTGATCTTGGCAAGAAATTTTTTTGAATTAGCCATTCTTTGATCTTATGAACAAGAATGTTTTGATGGGAGATGAAGCGATTAGAATTAAGATATCCTCATTTTGGGTTCTATTTTGTTTTGGTTTGTTTGTTCCCATTTTTTTGACAATAAATTCCACACGTTTGGCAATGGTTCAAAACTAGTCTTACTCAAAGACAATTTCTTTAACTAAAGTTGTAGAATAGTATGTCAGTTTTGGTTTCCTTCGGCTGATATCAGAATGTGTTTTGTAAAGAGTATACATCCAAAAGATGTAGAACCTTGATATTGATACCTTTCCACTTTGGTCATTATCTTTTAAAATGTTTTATCTACTTAATTGAGATATGGGGAATAGTTGGGAAATCCTTGTCTTATGTCTCATAGTCATGGCATATCATAATAACCTGATCAACTTTATCTGCTCTGGATCCTTTTGCATCTACCATGTCAATAATCTCCTTAAATAATTATGGACTGCAAGGAGGGGGGTCTTATCACAAGCCATCCCTTTTAGGTTCATAGGTGCTTAGTGGAATGACATCTTCACATCAAGCCACCACACTTGGAAGATGACTCTCAGTTGTCCTAAGAGGTGGAAGATCCTATCACAGGTTGGTATATTCATGATCTGCAAAACACTGGTGAGTAATGCTGTTATCATGAGGTTACCAAGCCTTGGCAGTGCCTTGCAAATGATCCTGTCAATAAATATTTTTTTTCTTTATAAGATACTTGTTGTGTACAAGGACAGGAGGGTCTTATTACAAGCCATCCCTTCCATGATCATGGGTTTAATTCGGACTGAAACTATCATTATATGGTCACCAAGCCATGATAGTTGTCTGCAGTATCACGACTGAAGGACAAGGGGTCTCCTTACCAAACCAGCTTGATCAGTTTTTGGATTAGACCTGTGAATGGCATTGCTAATATTTGATTACCAAGTCAGGGTAGAGGTCTTGTATCAAAAGATCTTATGTGCAGTTGAATATAATGAAAAAAAAAATGTTGTATATAAAACCAGTTCATAAACTAAGGTGATGTGTAATTTGGATATCCATGAGTAGTTATGCGTTTGTCCCAGGTTTATCACAAGCTGTTAATTCAATGATTGCATAAGGATAAAGGAATCCTATTTTCTCTTAATTCTCCTTATCAGATTTGCATTATTTTTAATATGATCATTGATGGGAATATATCAACATCTTCTAAAAATTTCAGGTTGAAAAGGCAGCTTACTGATATATTTTCTCCAGCTAAGGTCTTGTTGCAGAGATAACTGGTTCTTCCCAGTGAGTCACCATTTGTTGTGGCCACAACAGATCCCATTAATCAGCTAAGCATGGGAGCCCCAATTTTGAAATAAACACAAAGGTATTTGGGTAAGTGTTCTTGTGGACATGCGATTTTCAACTTGGTTTCAGTAGTCTTATGCTTGTACCTTTTATCATCATTCTAGGAATTTTCTAAGTGTTTTAGTCGCAACAAGATCTAAATTTTGGGTATTTTATCATCTATTTTCTGCTTGCCCGAAACCCCACACTCCGACACCCCAAAACCTCGAACCCGAAAGGTGCGGGTTGCAAGGTTAGTTTTTAGTGATTTGAGTTTGGTCATCCCGCAACCCGCAACCCAAAGGATGCAGGTTGCTGGATTCTCTTGCTAATAATTTTAGGAATTTGTCATCCCGAAACCCGCAACTGCGGATTTCGGATTTCGGGAATGTGTTTTACCTTCATTCGTATTATATGTTCCAGAAACCCACAACCTGAAATGTCGGGTTGTGGGATGCAAGAAAAGCTTTTCCGATTTTGATGATTGTTTTCATCCGTGAAACCCGCAACTAGCAAGTTTTGGGTTGCAGCTTTCGGAAACTCGTTTTTACCTTTGTGGTCATTTTTCCATCGTGAACCCGCGTTCTGCATCAACTAATCTCAGTCGTCCATTCCTTCTAATCGCATGGTTATGTTTTAACCTGGAAAATCAATAAATGAGGTTTTTTCTTTATTTTCTTTTATCGTTTTCACTATTGGAAATTATCCTGCTGCGTTGATTTTTACCATGGATTTCGTACCGGGGGGTCGTTTTTACTAGTTTTCCGTTATTCCAGGTTGGTTTGCTGTCACTGTTTCATTTTCACTTGGTATTTTCGTTATTTTTATTTTAGTTTTGATTTTCTTTTCTTCTATTTATCATATTTTCAAAGCTCTGCCACTATGTCGAAAAACACCCGGTCTAAGATAGCCAACAAAGATTCCCTGAGCAAAGACCCCAATTTTGGTATTTTCTCTTATACGAGTGAAAGAGTTACAGAGACCTAACAGATGGATTGGTCCAAGATATATGCCATATTTGACAATGATGACCTTTCCCACGTTGAAAATGATCGATCTATGTAGGATAAAATTAGGGCTTCTTAGATACACACCATCGTTGCTCGTCCTGCCATTTTCCATTACATAGATGATGTCAAATGGATAATTGAGAATGAAAACCCCAAAGGTCGGTCGTTTAACGATAGCATAGGGTCTCAATTGAGCAATTTCCTCCCTGAGGTCTTCATAGGAGCTCTCTCTCTTAAACCGCACACGCAGACCCTCAGTCCCGAGTTCATACAGTCCTTGAAAACTCGGTATAACTTCAATGAGATGTTAAAATCATGGATGGTCAAACCTAATGCTTTTGTACCTAAAGCCGACAGCCTGTACCCTATCCTCTGGTTCAGAGAACCCTACTCTTTGTTAGCAGCCATGCTTTGTAGGATTTTTGGCCTTCCCAACTGTTCTGTCTTCAAAGCTGAATGGGCACCTATTACACATCATGTATTATCTACTTGCAAGTCTTTCCCATGGGATTCCATCCTCTCATCCAAATTGAATAACACCATTGAAGAGTATCAGAAGGCACCTGCCCTAAAGAAACCACATTTCTACCTCTCCGCATATGTAATTGATGTTTTCTATTCAGAATTTCAATACCCAAACCTAGGTTGGAATTGGAACCCTTCAGACCCACCTGTTCAAATTTATCACTCAGCATTGTGGGATGGGAACTTCATCCCTTTATTTTATGACATCTGTGATCATTTTATGGGCACTGTTTATTTCAATATTTTCAAGCAGGAAGCACCTGCATTCTCAGCTGATGCCAATCTTTCATTAATACCATTGGTGATTGGTATGTTGGTGAATATTTCTCATACATCAAAGTTTATGGAAGTGACACAGTACACCTTTTGCCTAGGATAGTTCCTGATAGGCTGGTTATACAAGAATTCTCCTTTCAGACTATCATAGATGGTATGTATAAGAAGCTTACAGTCCCTCGAAAGAAAGGATGGCCTAAGTTTTGTTTGAACCTTGGGCCACTGGTTATTCCAACTTCAAATTGGGCTACAGTGCTCGGTGAGTAGTTGGATGCTCTAAGATTGGGCCTTTCTCCCAAAATGAAGCATGATCCTAAGAAACTTCTTAATGCACACCTCAAGCAGATCCATGCTAAGATATATTATGTCCATGAGGTGATTTTAGATGACTTTATCTACCAAGGAGTCAACACTTTTTCTAAAGTAATTTCCAGGACCAGCAGTTTGGAAGAGCAGCATAACATCATGCATTATCAGAAATACCTTAAGATCAAGAGCCTGAGCTACAGAAATATGCAGCTAAACCTGATAGAATAGGAAAGGAGAGAAAGAGAAGAGAAGGATAATAAGAAAGCTAAAACTCCTCTAATGCTTACTTGTTCAGATGGGGAAAAGGGAAAATCTCCTATGGATCGTCCTCCTCAAATAAATACTGCTGAAGAAGTTAAGGTTCTGTTGCAGACATCCCATCAGTTCAAACAAGGGTTAGCACAAATCACCTATGTATTGGGTACCTAGGCAATTGAACCTCAGAAAATCACTGAGGATATCCAAGCATCCACTACAGCTACACAGGAAGAAGATGAGCTTATGATAATACAATCTAGCCTAGCCAAGAGGAAGAAGCTCATTGCTCCTGCAACACAAATTCCCCTTGAGGATATAATTGATTGTGATCTTGAGGAGAAAGCTCACCCTCCAGTATTGGTGACAGAAGAACTGACTCAAGATTCACATACAGTTGTTGATTTGTTGAACACCATTGAGATGGACCACTTTTTTGCTGATCAACTAGATTCAGAGGTCACATCAACTCTCGACATCACAACTAAAGCACTTTTTATACTAGATATTCAAGAACTTTCTGCTTTGATTTTTGGGATGGCAATTCCACTTTCCTTATCACAGTTGTTTCACACTATCACCACCACCACTGTTCCATTTCCAGGGAACTTAGCTTCTTTCACAATCCCATCATCCATCATCACAGAGGTTCAATCCTTGACTTCCCATTCCCAATTATCCACATCTATTTCATTATCATCCACTACTTGTGAGACACCTCTACTTTCCCAGTCACCATCACCAGTCAATGTTGATAACCAGGTTTCACTCTCTGAAGCCTTTGCCTCAGGTCCTTCCCCAACTCAAGCTTTGTCAGTCACCCAATCCATATCCACACATTTGATTATTCCTCAAATCATAGTGTCTATGCCAAGTGTTGCTGACACTCAAACACCCTCACTGATATCAATAGTAAGCATTCCTTCTACCTCCACAGGGATGGTGATTGAATATGCAGATGATGATATAGTTCCTATTGGGAACTACTTCTATAGCAAAGATGACAGGGCAGTAGTCAAGAGAACCAGGAAAAGAGATAAAGATCAAGCTGGGTTAGAAGCACTTATTCCAAATTAGGTAATATGCGCTCCCAGGAAAAATAACCCTCCAATTGAAGCAGTTAAAATAGCTGCAACTTTAGGGGCTTTTGCAAGTGCAAATTTAGATTTCGTCCATGTTCTGGATAGAGAAGTTGATCTAAGAGAAGAAGATATCAATAGACTTTAAGAGGAACTTGCTCAGACCAAGGAACAACATGTAGTTGAAATTGTTGACCTTAGGAAGATATGGGTAGACAGGTTATAGGATTTGGAGCAGAGGAATTATACTCTCCAGAATGAGCTTTGCCTAGCACAAACACAGAATGATTCTAATGCTCAAAGAATGTCTATTCTGGAAAAGCAAGCTGAGGATGCAACTGCAAGTGTATCCTCCTCCAATTTTTATAGGTTTACACCTCTTGAGTTCAAGAATTTGGCTTCCCAAGTTAATCAGGAGCACCACAAGTTGTTAGAGAAGTTGTACATTGCCCTAGATGAAATCAGAGAATATTTTATCAGTTTCTCTAAGATGTCTTCCACCCTTGAAGAATAGGAAGCCAAAAGACTTCGAGCATCTAACGCACAGAAAAATGTCTCTGAATGGAAAGGATATATAAAGGATAGGCCAGATGATATACCGGTACTTAGTAGTTTCCAGTTTAAGAAGATTAAAGCTTCACTGAAGACTTGGCTCAATTTGAATGAGACAACTGAGGAGATTATTAGGAAATCAAAACACATCTGCACTCGGAATTGGTATGTGGTAGATAACATCATGACTGAACTGTAGCTCCCGCTTATGGATCCTATTCTGGATGTCTGCCCTCCCAAATGCCAACTTGACGAAATTGAGCGTAGATGTGAAGAGGCTGAGCAAAATATTCGAGCCCTTGATGAAGTCAGCATCGATGATGTGGACATGCTGATTAGGAAACCGGTCATTATGGAGGGGAAAATCCATATTTATCTTTGTACTTGGCACAAGTTAGCCAAGCATGACATGGAAAATAGCACGTGTAACAATCAGCTGGGTTTAGAATCTACCAATTATCCAAATATAGATGAGTTGTTGGAAATATGGGATAAGTGGCAGGATTATATGGATTGGTAGCCTAATCTGAATTTTGTAATCCCCATATTTTGGGAATTTCCATTTTGTACTCTATTGTAATTTCCTATTTAAAGAGGAATGCTTCTCAATGCTACGGGTTGGTAGTTTTTGGTTAAGGAATCAGCAAGAGACGAACTGGAGATACTTTGTCTTAGCAGGGCCTTTTAATTTTGTTTACAGAACTTCTTTAATACAGTGAAGTAATCTTTTAAATAATCTCTTGTTTATTGTTCAAGTTTATTTGATGATGCCTGATTTCTTACCTTAAATTGTCATCTTCAGTATTGGATCTTTGCAAGCAATTGATTCACATAAATATATGTTATACTGATTTCTCTTTATGGCTGATTTATGTGTGAAGGTGTTTAATTGAATTTATGTCAATTAAGTTATTTTCTTTATTGATTTCTACAAATGATCAACATTCAAATAATCATTGTTAATTTTTCAGTTAACAAAGTGATTACAGATTTATCTTGAATAGGTTTACATGCTTATCTTCTTTTCATTTAATTTTCATTAATTGATTATGATCTAAGTAACAAGTACATGAATCTTTTACATTTTTGTTGAAGTTGGCAAACATACTTGTTCCTCCCACATCAATATTGATCTGTGCAACAACAAGCTTTTCCTTAGAATAGGTCTAACCTAGAATAGATATTTCTGTTTTAAATAGGTTAAGTTAGGACACTTCTAATTTTTCCACACTTTGTTTTCATTAACTGGAATACTGATCCTTTGATCGAAAACTTCAACTCATAGGGTGCCAGCGGAGGCCGAATATCCGTGGGTGATTTCCATACCAAATAGGCTGGGTATAGAACTGCCGTTGCGTAGGGTCTTTCGAAGCCTTTCAGTCTGGGTTTTCACCCTCTGTTGGGAGCCTTGGACCCATTCCAGTACCTTGCAATTACCCTACACCCCCGAGGCCTCAATAGATCGATGGGAAGAAGTCCGCTGGAAGGGAGGCCTTAATGCATCCTCCATCATCCAACACAAGGATCAATCACAATATTGAGTTGATTTGGAGTAGGACTAATACAAGATGAAACAAACTAATACCATGTATGGCCAACACTTGAAGTCAAGGTAACTGCAGAATGGCTGACACAGGCTGTATCCTTCAACAGTGAGCATGACAGAAGAGTGACTTAGGAAGCTTTTAACATGATGGGAACATGATATAAACCGGCAATGTAGGAGACATTGGTAGATTCTCCATATGACTGGAAGAGTAACCAATCAGAGGAGTACAAACTCTGAGATCAAGTTCATCCTACAGTCAAAAACTAAAACCCAACTAAATGATGGACTCAACAGGTGCTCTGTTCAAGAATATGACTGACATGCTTCCTTTGAAACTGAAAAGATGTATGATATCGTTCCCTTCCATTTTCTCTTTTTAACAAAGAATACCCTTCTTGTTATTTTAATGAGTCCAAGAAAGAAAACTCAAATAGTCTCTCTTGATTTTTGAAACAAGCTCGAAGAAAGAGGGAGAAGATTGCTTGATATAATTCCAACCATGTCAAAGTTTAATGAGCCCATGGTAGGAAGACTCAGGGCCTTCTTCATTTTTTATAGAGTTTGAAGAAGAGATAGACGAATACTCTATAGCATTGACCCATGGTTTTTAATATCGAGCCTGGATCGATTTATGCTCGTCGGTGTTTTCTTTTATTTTTAGGAGTCTGAAAAAATTAAACAATAACTCCATACACCTACTCGTGGATTTTAATATTAAGCCTGAGTTGGTATGTGCTGGCCGGTGTTTTCTTGTTTGAAGAGCTTGAAAAACTTAAACAATAACTCTATCTACCCTCTCGTGGATTTCACATCGAGCCCGAGTAAGTGAATGCTCGCTTGGTGTTTTCATGTTTCGAGAGTCTGGAAACCCTAAAGAAGACTCCTAAAGGTCCTTTTTCGTACATTTAGTATCCTCACCCGAAAAAGTGTAAAACAATGAGAGAATAACTCTTCTAGCCACGTATGACTAGAGTATACCTTTTTCATAAATGATCAACAGAGGTCCGGAAAAGGGGTAAACTTATACCTAAGTGGATGTCACTTCAAATCCTTTAACGAGTCTGAAAAGACAACTATACTCAAAAAACTTGTTTATCTTGATAAAAGTCTAACAAGAGCTTAAAAGACTTCACCAGCTTCAGGGACGCAAATTTCATGACCTGGCAGGTGATGAGAAATACTCAACAACTAGGTTAGTGATATAGCATATGATTAAGAAAAAATTCCTAAATGACATTAAAAAAATACTCAATTTGACATCTCCATAAGGAAAACAAACCTTGATCGATCACCTGTATGAAATATAGTGAAATCTTGACATACATTTGACCTAATCCACCCAAAATCTCAAAAAGAATATTAGTGGATTAAATAAAACATTAAAACAATTTTGAAACTATACCACATTTATAAAAGTGGGTAAAAATTAAAATAAATATTTCTATAATTAGTTTCAAAACAAAAACACAACTCACCATTTAAAGTTTCTAGGGAAAAGTTTGGAGAGCCAACCACAACTACTGTTGCTTGTTACGATCAACTTGAGTTTTCAAAACATCTTCCATCTTTTGCACATAAGTTATATCCACCTCCTCTTCCATTTCAATTCAATTTTTAAAGTTTTTAGTGGTTAATTTAATTTTTTATAGGGCTTTTAAATTTGACTTTGTATGTGCACGGGTTCTCTTGATGAAGACTATAGAATACAAGGAATGTGGGCTGGTCTGTCTCAGAGAGAGCCACGTGTAAGGCACCACTGTCTAACATGGACAGTCACTCACACCACAAAGAAAAAGGTAAAAAATAAAAACTAACCAACGCAATGTTTTTCCAAATGCATAATGGTGCTAGTTTGGCGTGAAAGAGAACATGAGGATATGGATCAAAAGGCCATGGGAGTTCCACTCACTCTTCATGCATTAAGAATATGCGGGTTGTTGAAATTCTATCGAACCGTCAATATGTGGGCACAAACACTATTGCTCAAAAAAATGGTACACTATTGGGATGTCAATCAAGGCATCTTCAATCTCCAAAGGGAGATTTTGGAGCTCACAATAGATGACATATACTTTATCACCAGTCTCTCCTGAAGAGGGGAGATGGTGAAACTCCGAGGAACTTTCCGAGGTGTAGGTTCCCTCTCCATGCAAGATTATATCAATGCCTAATGCCTACCGGGTACTGAGAAAAGCGGTAGCAAAATCTCCATTGCAACCGTTCCAAGCTTCCCACTGAAAGTAATCCTAAGTATACTCAACCGGATAGGAGGAAGTCCCACACAACACCTTGCATCACAGAACTATATGCAAGTGGGTATCAATTTCTTGTGTGGGATTGTTTTTTACTGTTGTTCTACTTTACTGGTGAACATGAAACTTCAACTTACTTAGTGCAAAACCGGTAGGAAGAAGAATTTTGGTTATTGTAGTATCCTTTGCACCTTCTTCTTTGAGAGGGTACCTTCTTTGAGTTTGTGGATGTCCTTGCCCCCACTTAATCCTCGTGAGCCGCTTATGACTCATTGGGGAGAGATGTTGGCACTACATAAGTCCGCAGGAAGTGCGGAATCCGATAGGTGCGAAAGGGTCATTTCGTGAAAGAAGGACCATTAGAGGAGTTCGTGGAAGTGCAAGAATTGTTAGATTAGTTAATTTGGTCATATGGACCGTTTTGTAACCAAGTAGAAACATATAAATAGAGTACAATTATAAGCCTAAGGGAATCCAGTTTTTGATGATTGATCATATCTTTTGGGTCTGTTTTGTATTCGCAACATGGTGTATTGACTGTTTCTGCGAGGTTCGTTCCGCGGGGTTAATGAATGAATGAAGATGTTTGATTATGGTGCAATTTCTGTCTCTAGTCTTATATGATGATAAATGTGAATGCTTTAGAGTATCTTTGATGCGAATGTGCTATGGGTTTAAGAAGTATTGTTAATCTGAATAAGTAGGTTGAACTCTATGAATAACTTAATATGCAAATAATAAGTTGATAACATGCTGCGAGGGTTATAATCTCTGGTCATTACAAGGGTAATGTGTGTTGAAAGCATATCCTCACCTCCACTGCAGAAATGTGGTTCCAGCAGCCCCCTTATCCATCTTGGGTGAGACTGCACTTGCTCCGCAAGTGTTGATGGAGAGGATTACACCTTTCTAGGCCTGTGTATAATGGAGTTTGGGTTGGTAGTTTTTTGGCGACAGTGCGAAGTGAACCCTTGTCAATAGATGCTACGTCAAAAAATGGTTTCGTTGCTAGGACCTTGAGGAAGAAAAAAAGAGGATATGATGTGGCATGCGAGAAAACCAGAGATCCAAGAGTGTTTCGACAAGAAGGTGGAGGAATTCATAGAAAGCGAGAAGTGAGATCCTAAACAGACAGCAACTAGTTGGCTACAAAGATATATCTACTCAGATATCCATGAAATATTCTTCTGTGAATTCTCGGTGTTGCTACATGAGTGGCTAGTACAGTTGAATTTCCGAAAGAATCACTACCAGAAGACTGAACCTGATTGTTGGATCCCAGAGTTGGTTCAACAACTGAAGCAAGTCAATAACAAGGTATCGTGAGCTGTTGATTTCTGGGTGGATAGTATCCTCGAGGGATACGTAATTGAGTTCGTGGTAGACACTATCAAGTCATACAATGACGTCGAGAGGAACTTCTTCAGGGGGGCGAGAGGAAGGTTCTTGTCATTGTTTAAACTATGGATTAAGATGTTTGTCTGGGAAAAAGGAATATAAAGGATGTCTCCCGATGAGTAGAAAAATTGGTGTGTAGAGGTTGAAGGTATCACATGAATGCATATTTGATAGAAATATGTGGGGTATATGGACATGAACGATGACGAATTTCTGAGGGAATTTGAAGAAGAGTGTGGTACCCTAAGGAGTGGATCAATATTCCAGCGTCCCGAGAAGAAGAGGAGGACTGAGAGAGAGTCTCCTAAGAGGACCGGAATGGAGAGCTACGAAACAAGACCACATGGGAGGAAGCGACCTTATTGCAAGGAGACATCGACCAGGATACCCCAGAATCAGAAATAGGATAGATTGTAAGTTACAATATACCTTCAACCCCACGCAATACTCCGAATTTTATAGGAAGAAATCCAAACTACTCGTAGAGTTTCCCTACGTGTAGCAGTAAGAGTAGCACTTCAGTAAAAACATAGTAGCAACATTAGGATGGCAGATGAGGTGAATATGCCTACCTTCCAGGGGAACGGAACCAAGAATTTCAAACAGTATTGGTTCATATGCGAAGAAGTATGGACTATGAAGTAGGTCCAAGATGATGCTATCAAGATGGGACATCTAGCAACAACCCTTAGGGGTCGGGCATTAGACTAGTACATGAAGTTTGTAAAGGTTCCAACAGGAACATTAGCCAAGACATTAACGCAAGTCAGAACGGCGATGATTGATGAATTTAAAAAACCAAAATCAAAGTCGCAATACATCACTAAGCTTAAGGAGATTAAGAAATTCTCGAATGAGTCGGTGTGGGAATTCGATCAGCGGTACAAGACGCTGATAGCAAAAGTGAGTTTCATGATAAATGAGCTACAACACAAAGAATGGTTCATCGCAGTACTGGTACCGCATATCTGAGGACCACTGATGCAACAAAACGTTGCGACACAGGTAGAAGCATTAGAGATTGCGATGAAGTTGGAGGATTCACCAATCGGCGAAGCAGGGATAGGAATGGACAGAGTCCAAGCACAGTTGGCCAATTTAACACTTCAATTGGAGGATATCAAGAAGGGAAAGGAAACCCACAGAGACATATGGTGCACCAGATGCAGAACTGAGGGACACCATAAGGACATTTGCCCAGAATTCTGTGAATATTTGCAGTCGGGGGCAATAAACCCCCTTCGTCAAGGAGTCATGCCATGGTGTCCTGTCTGTTAGACCAGAGGGCATCGACCAGAGGAATGTGTATATTTGCAAAAGATGGTGTCAAAGCCGACAAACTTATACTGCAAGTTCTGCCGATCGGTTGGCCATGATGAGAAGGACTGTAGGGCCTATGACCTGCTGCAAGATTAGACATCTGATATGTATTTTATGAAGGAATATGAGCCGTCGGTGGTGTAGTAGCAACCGCAGTACAGTCAGCCACATCCACAGTTTAACCAACCGTAGCAATATGACTAGGGGCAATATGAGCAGCCACAGTACGGACACCTGCAGTATCCACCATGACCGTATGGCCAGCCACAGTATCAGCAGCAATAGTATCAACAACCACAGTACGAGAAACCATAGTATCAACCATAGGGCCCACCACACAGAGGTTTCAGGGGAGGATTCCATGGAGGCCGAGGTGCTAGCATGTGACGTGGAGGAGCTGCTGGATGGATAAGAGGATCGATTGTCTATTACAATTGTGGATAGCAGGGGCACTACCAGATGGATTTTCCAAACCCAGCACTGCAGTGTACATACTACAACGATGTAGAGCATAGTGTAGAGTACTACCCTCAACTCATTATGAAATTTGTTAGGATATTCCTATACACCATCCTAGAACCACCAGTATTTGGATCATTTACATTTTCAGTCATGCATGCAGTTTTAGGGTTTGCATGCATTATTTAGGGTATGCATGCAATTGCATGCATTCCAGTCATCATTCCAGCACCTAGCCCTCAGTTAGCCAGCCCCGGGGAGCTTCTCTCAGACCAGTTTTAGCCCTCCTTGAGCTTAGTGCGCCCTTCCTCCTTGATTTAAGGAATCCACTCATCCTCTCTCACCTACCACTCAGTTGCACTTCATTTAATTTAGTTATCTTTAGTTGTCTTTAGTTCTTTCCTTGATTTAAGGCTAGACTGACTCTCAACCGACTATATCACTCTGATGGACCTCCACTGAGACTTGACTGCCGATTCTGACTCTAGTTAGCTCCTCATGCACCCTTCACTGAGCCTCCTTCGTTCAGTTAGTGCCATTTACACTCAGTTACACCTACCACACTCAATTAGACTCAGTTTGACTGATGGTTGATAGTTACTTGTGCATTGATGACTCCACTGATGATGACATAGACTACTAGTTGTGCTCCAATGACACTCTAGTGATCCTTTGATCACTCCATGCAGGCTAATTTGAATTTCCACCTTAGGCATTCGACTCCTCATGCATTGTACTATTTATTTGTCCATATTGTGATTAATTAATTAGTGTGTGTGAATTATTTTTGCTTATATCCTAGTTCTACTGTATTATTATTTTGTTGCTCATTATACTGTATTGACCACTCTTCTTCTATTTTCATGCTTAATCATAATTACTCTTGTGAGGTATACATCATCTCTTAGATCTGCTGTGAGGATTTTCACATGATATCAGAGCATGTTGAGAGTATTGTTTATCTCCATTCTTGAGAGTTTTGTGCAGGTTATTACCAAGATTTTGAGTGTAGCAGTTGCAGCAGTTTCTGCACTTTTGCAGCAGCAGCAGTTGCAGATATTATCTATTGCTTTTGTAGGTCTTCTATAGCTTCCATGTATTCAGAAGAAATCTATCCTCCTCCATTCAACTATGATCCTCTTTCTCCATTCAACTATGATGAATGGAAACCAAATAGGATAGCACATTTGAAGAGAAATGGTCTCTTTGATTATTGTTTTGAGAGAGAGTTTGAATCCTCTGAAGAAAAGATTGATTGGTTAAATAAAGGTGGCAGAGCCATTGCATCCATGATGTTTGTTATGTCTCAATGCTTGGTACATCAATTCATTGATGATGTTGAATCTCCAAAAGAGCTATGGGCCTACCTGGATGAAATATTTGGCAAACAGAATGAAGGGATTGGTCCAAACCCCTTGGAGAGCAAGCCCAGTGATGCATTCGCTCCCCTTGATGGTCTCTCAGATCATGAACTAGTATCATATCATATTGAAGTTATCCATAAAGAACTTGCAGATTCTACACTCATGCTCCAACTTTCTTCTCTTTCTGTGCTAGCTCACACTCTAGATATTGCAGAAGGTCCTAAATCCTCTCTTGCACCAGAGTCTATTGGTTTGCATCATGATCACATAATTATTTCGGAGGTCAAATAAGCTATTGGAGGTAATGAATTCGCTTTCCTCAAGCAATCACCTCTTATTTACTACTATATGATCATTATTCCATGCTTTCAGAAGGTTATTGAAGAATATGGCCATTTCCATTCACTTGGGATAATTTCTCATGCACATCATGGTTTGATCTCACCCTTGTTGGTTCAAAGGATATCTCAAGAAACCATGGCCATTCGCTTGGGATAATTTCTCATGCATTTATTGGTTTTGATCTCACCTCTTATGGTTCAAAGGAGATCTCAAGAAACCATGATTCAATTCTTGGATCTAATTTGGATTCTAAGCAATTACTACTTGGTATAATTTCTCATGCATATGATAGTTTTGATCTCACCCCTGCTGGTTCAAAGGAGATGTCAAGAAACTATTCTTCAAGTCTTAAATCTGATTTGGATTTCAAGCAATCATTATTATTTGATGGTTCCTTTTGGCATAATATCACCTATGATGGTTCG
The DNA here is from genome assembly GCA_027924585.1 of Larix kaempferi. Lineage (NCBI taxonomy): Eukaryota > Viridiplantae > Streptophyta > Pinopsida > Pinales > Pinaceae > Larix > Larix kaempferi. The sequence continues at coordinate 17,406,388 of BSBM01000348.1, read as the reverse complement.
AAGGAGAAGAAAAAATACTATCTCCATATTCATGTTTTTTATCCTACCTCAACTGATTCGAATCACAGGTTCAAGGATCATCCTCATACTTTTGGATTTGTTCTCATCACATTCAATCTGAGGAGCAAGTAAAAGCACATGTTTTTTGAGCATGATCCACTTCTTCCCAAGAAGAAGATACCTCCAGACATATGACCAAGCATCACACCTGCTTGAGTTTGGAGCATTTATTTTTTTATGTGTGTCTTACAGTCTGTTTTGAGGGGGGGTTATTTTTCCCATGAAATTTTCCCCACTTCCTTGGTTTATTGATTGTATTGGGTGACCTTTGGTCTTAGTTATCGGGGCCCAAGATGGATTAAGGGGGGGTGTTAGGATATTCCTATACTCCATCCTAGTCCCACCAGTATTTTGATCATTTACATTTTCAGTCATGCATGCACTTTTTGGTTTTGCATGCATTATTTAGGGTATGCATGCAATTGCATGCATTCTAGTCATCAGTCCAGCACCTAGCACTCAGTTAGCCAACCCCTTGGGAGCTTCTCAAAGATTAGTTTTATCCCTCCTAGAGCTTAGTGCGCCCTTCCTCCTTGATTTAAGGAAGCCACTCGTTCTCTCTCACCTACCACTCAGTTGCACTTCAGTTAATTCAGTTATCTTCAGTTGTCTTCAGTTCTTTCCTTGATTTAAGGCTAGACTGACTCTCAACTCACTATATCACTCCTATGGACCTCCACTGAGACTTAACTGCCCATTCTGACTCTAGTTAGCTCCTCGTGCACCTTCCATGATCCAGATTTATGTGGGAATGAAACAAAAGATAGCATATACAGAATCATATGCAGAGATATATTGCAAATAACACAGTGATACAGTAAACACATATTCTATTAAATAGCGGAAATAGAACAAACTGTAAAATACAATAGCTAGAATGGTGGTAGCTATCTCTGAGAAGAGATGTGGCTGCTATGCTCATTCATGCCCAGATGAATACAAAGAGAGGCCGAAAGAGCCTATTTATCATAAGCATGAGGGAAAGAATCCCAAACATCCAAAAACCTAACCCTAGAAGATGAACCGTCATAAAGTTTGTGGCCCCAAGGTGGTTAGTTGAACAATCAACTTCCCGAGGTCATAACTTTTGCATACGATCTCCGCTTGGGGTGTTTGGTAGCTCGTTGGAAAGTTCTATCTGAGATTTACAACTTTCAATTGGGGCCAAAGCTATTGGCAACCATTTGGCCCCCCAAATTGCCAAAAAAGGTCGTTTAGGGCCTCAAAACAGCCCCAGAAGTTTAGGACCCGAAAAATCGTAGAAAAATTACTAGAAAATTGGCAAAATGGGAAATTGTTTTGAGCCAGTGGAATAGGTGGGTGGCCACCAATATCCATCTGGATCAATCCTACCCCCTTAGGAAGCAATGGTCTCCATTGCGTCAAATCTTTTATCCTATGTCGAGCTGTGTGTCGAATTGAGCTCTTGGTGCGACATTTGCTAAAGTGGAAAGGTTGCCTTACTTTGACATCTTCAGAGGGTTGTAATTGTTGGTTACGGATGCACTGGAGCTTTTCAATAGTTTTGGTTGTTGTGGTATCCTTGGTATGCACCGGTGTGGATGGTTTCTTTTTGGAGGAGCACCTTGAATGCACGGCCTTGCACTGTAGAGGTACTCGAATAGGCAATGCTGCACTAACTTTATGTTTTTCTTGTTTCTGCTGAGTAGAAGGATAATCTGTAGAGGTTGTAGATGTCTCTGCGATTTGATGTTCACCTTTAGTGGCATTTCCGAATAGGGAAAATTTCCCAGTGTGGGAGATTATCTTCCTGCCCTGCTTGGTTGGGGTAGGTAAAACTGTCTCTGTTATCCGATAGAGTTGTCCTCCCAAAGTGACAATGACACTGCGAGGTCGGGATTCATATATAGCATGATGCTTCCACATATATGGCTATCCTAATAGAACATCACATACTTCGAGTGGGGCCACATCACATAATACCTCATCTTTGAAGGGCTTGATGTGGTAGGCGACATCAGTGACTGAAATGGATCCTTCGTCCTTGGCTTAGCCATCCAATGCTGTATGGTTGTGGGTGTGGAATTATTGGTAGCTCCAATCTCTTAATGACTTCTTCTGAGATCAGGTTCTTCTGGCTGCCGCTGTCCACAACAAAGTGTAGGGGAATTCCCTTCACCCACATCTGTGAGTGGAAAAGGTGCTCCTCCGCCTCTGACTCTTCAGGATCCTCTGGCTGAATCTGTGTGGTGGCAACAATGGCACTGGGTTCTGCATCAATGATCTGCTTCCCTTTTCGAACGGCTGTGAATTTAGGTTCTGAGTCAGAATCGGAACTGGGATCTAATTCTGAAGCTTTGATCTCAGCCACCAATGACTGTTTTGAGTGAAATTCATCAGTGTTGTGCCAGGGGCTTTTGTGGAACTCGCACCACTTCCCGGTGTCCTTCTTTGTCTTTTCTTTAACCTTCTTCGCTTGTGGTTGGGATTGGTTGTGCTTTCCATGCCCCGTGTTCTGCGAGGCACAGTTTCCCTGGCCCTGCTTTTGTGTAGGTCCGAAGTCACGCTTGTTCTTTTGCTGAAATTTCTACTCGGTTTTGATAGCATATCGATAGGCGTATCCGAGTGAAGAGATTTCTAGGAAATCCATCTATGTTCGTATGTATCGGTATAGGCCACTGCGATATTTCAGTAGTAGGTTCGCTCGGAGTCCTTGATACCTAGCTTTGTGCGCGAGGTATGCAAGTTGTTGGTGTACTCCGACACCGGTTGGTCCCTCTCTTGGTGCAGAATGGTCCATTTTGTGTACTGGTCATCATAGTTTCCAACAGGGTAATACTGTTCCTTGACGACATCTATAAAGGAGGCCCAAGTGGGATTGGAATATTCAAACAATCCTGACTCAACTGATGAGTTTTGCTCACAATAAGTTTCCCACCAATTTTTGACATGGGGGACGGCCTTAAGGAGTGCAAAGATGATCTTTTCCCTATCGAAAAATTGGTGGACAGAGAAATACCCTTCTAGTAGATTCAACCATTTATCTAGGGCATCGACATCGATATGGCCTTCAAATAAAGGAATATCAAAACTAAGTTGTAACTTGAAGGGAGTCGTATCTCCGAAATGGCTGCTCGTTAAGGGTGCATTTGCCACTATTGGCATGCATCGAAGGATCTGGGAGAAATTATCCATCATCTCATTCCTCTGTTGCGTGAGGGCTTCCTCGAGCAACAACTTGATAGGATCTACTGCTCCGTCGTCTCTCTTTTCTTCTGCCATGGGAGGCCATTTGGGGCGGCGAGAGTGGTCTTCCCCAAGTGAAACTAGTTCGAGACCCAACTCTCTGTATCCTGACCTCGTCAGGGACATGCACCGAGAAACAATCAAAGAGAAGACCGCTCTGATACCACTAATCTGGATTTATGTGGGAACGAAACAAAAGATAGCATATACAAAATGATATACAGAGATATATTGCAAATAATACAATGATACAGTAAACACATAATCTATTAAATAGCGAAAATAGAACAGACTGTAGAATACAATAGCTAGAATGGTGGTAGCTATCTCTGAGAAGAGATGTGGCTGCTATGCTCATTCGTGCCCAGATGAATACAAAGAGAGGTCGAAAGGTCCTATTTATCATAAGCATGAGGGAAAGAATCCCAAACATCCAAAAACCTAACCCTAGAAGATGAACCGTCATAAAGTTTGCGGCCCCAAGGTGGTTAGTTGAACAGTCAACTTCCTGGGGTCATAACTTTTGCATACGATCTCCGTTTGGGGCGCTCGGTAGCTCGTTGGAAAGGTCTATCCAAGATTTAAAACTTTCAACTAAAACCAAATGTATGTTGTTGGCAACCATTTGGCTCCCCAAATTTCCAAAAAAGGTCGTTTAGGGCCTCAAAACGGCCCTAGAAGTTTAGGACCCAAAAAACCGTAGAAAAATTACTAGAAAATTGGCAAAATGGGAAACTGTTTTGAGCCAGTGGAATAGGTGGGTGGCCACCAATATCCATCTAGAGCACTCCACTGAGCCTCCTTCATTCAGTTAGTGCTAGTTACACTCAATTACATTGAACACACTTAGTTAGACTCAGTTTGACTGATGGTTGACAGTTACTTATGCATTGATGACTCCACTGATGATGACATAGACTACTAGTTGTGCTCCGATGACACTCTAGTGATCCTTTGATCACTCCATGAAGGATAATTTGAATTTCCACTTTAAGCATTTGAATCCTCATGCATTGTACTATTTATTTGTCCATATTGTGATTAATTAATTAGTGTGTGTGAAGTATTTTTGCTTCTATTCGAGTTCTACTGTATTATTATTCTGTTGCTCATTATACCGTATTGACCACTCTTCTTCTATTTTCCTGCTTAATCATAATTACTCTTGTGAGGTATACATCATCTCTTAGATCTGCTGTGAGGATTTTCACAAAATGGCAGTCTAAGAATCCACCCCAAAACCAAAACCAAAATAATCAGAACGCACCATCAGCTGTGCAGATGATATTGACAGAAGCTAGAAGTAGCCATGCGACGGTTGGAATGGTGACACAAGGAGGGGCGGTGACAGGTGGCGACAGGTCACACACCAATGTTAGACCAACACAAACACAATGGAAGCAGGTCACTTTTGATGTAGAAGTCGAAAGGGATGTCTTCTTGAAAGCATAGGAGGCAATGAGGAATAGGAGGAAGCTACCTCTTCAGGAATAAATCTATTATATGCCACCAACATTTGACTCGATGAAGTCGTGAAGGAAGACAAACACTCTAAAGGCCTTCTTGGAATGTTTCCTGGACTTGGAAAAGGATCCAGATGCACTGGAGGAAATAGTTGGTCTATTGCATCGAAGGGAGGGTGCACGATTGAAACAGAGAGTTAATGACATACATAAAAGGAAGACATGCAAGGAGATGCGAATGTCGGCACAAATCAGAGCGTTTGATGTTGAGTCCATCATTTTGGATTTGGGTTTGAATGTGAATATTATAACCAAACAAACGTGGGGGACAATGGGAAATCCGCAGATGACTTGGTCACCAGTACAGCTGCGACTAGCAAACCAGAGCAAGGTCACTCCGCTCGGTCGAGTATGTCAACTTCCAGTTGAAATCGAAGGGCTCTGAACGTATGGTGATTTCGATGTCATTGAAATTGTGGATAACACTAGTCCTTCTCCGGTATTGCTGGGGATAGACTGGGACATGGGGATGTAACATACCCCTTTTTGCTGAAATATTTTATGTTTGAAGAAAACATTATCTTAACTTTTATTGTAAAGTTTTATATTTGGCCAAGTGGCCAAGGATGACTATAATTCCATATTATTATTATTGAATAAAATAAAATATGATACACTCACCCAAAGAGACTGTTGAAAGAGTGTTTACTGAACCACTAGGTGGAATGGAATCTGGGGTAGAAGGAAATGGACAAGTGGCAGCATCAGGAACTCAGTAACTAGCTGTTGTTATGGGACAACTCCCTTGAATTGTGGTCAAAGATCCCTGAAAGATGGGATTGGACCTTGAGGCTCATTTATTTTGGAAACTAACCACTAAAGACCTACGCATCTTTATAATTCATTGAATTTGAGCAGAGGCTCACACTTTTTCTAATGAGAAAATTTACCTTGTGGTTTTGCTATATGCACACAAGAGATTCGATGAGGGGAAGCTATGTTTTGAGTTGTAGTGTAAGTTTGTTTCACTTCTGTTGAGTGTAGAGAGTTATTTTAAGGTGTATTGCAAGTCTCCATTGATTGCTGGAAGTACAAATTGAGTGCCTTGCTTCTACACAGAGTCTTCTACCTAGTGGTTCAGTAAACAGGATTGGGGGTCCTAAGGAGCAAGTGATATTGGCTGCTTCTTCTGGAGAAGGTTGGGAGGAATGGGCCTCTTTGGGTGTTTGTCCACCCTATCTACATTTGCACGTTTTACTTGTTATTTCACTTCCTAAGTAGTTATAATTTATTTTCTGTAGTTGTTGATTTAGTATTCATTAGTTAAATATTGATAGTTATCACCATGCAGAAGTAAATGTTTGATTTTCTAATCTGATTATGATTCTGTAGACTGTTGAATAATTATATGGAATGATAGAATAAATGTCTTCTCTATATTTTTCTGCATACTGTTTTTGTACCGTACTCTAGTATAGGGAAGGGAAATTAAAATAGATAAATGATATGCAGTGAATGAATAGACTAATTATGTTATGTCTTTCCTGAAATTTCCCTTATCTGTTATATTTTGCAATTTAAAATATCTTATATTCTTAGTCTTAGAAAAACATAGCTACACATATATATTATGCAGACATTAGAATATATTCACATTTATAACAAAAGAAATAACATAACTCAAACAGTCTATGTTCTCTGCATCAACCTAAGATTTAGTGTAGGTTAACTATTTCTTTACAGAAATAATTAATATCTATCTTCATATTATTATTGTTTGAATACCCTATTAATATTTTACATTACAGAATCGACATGTTCACTGTAAAATTTCATCCACTAAAAACAACTGAAAAGGAGGTCGAAATAAACATACTGAGTATACAGAACTACTAACATTTATTTTTATCATCATTATCATAGATCCTGTAAAACACAACACAAGTCTGTTTTGGACGAGTGTCCTATTATGACATAACCCTAGCTATCTTTAACATAACATTTAGTAAACATTTTATCGTTTAAATAAATCAAATAGAATATACAAAGACAGAGCTCATCTATACAAGGATTTTTCCTTATAGTCTACACCTACAGGTTACCTTCGAAAACCCTTGCTGATTTCCAGTTTAAGAGTACCAAAATAACCTTAGTATCAGAACCAGTTCATAACCAACCTTACGGCCAAACCCTTAACATTTCTAAACACCAACTCATTGTGGCAGGGTTCCAAACAAGGTTCACTGCCCATGCTCAACATTAGAATAACATAGTCACATTTCATTTACACTGTACAATGCCAACCTAAATGAAGGACACTTTCGACATCAACAACAAAATAGTCGAATGTGTTAGGTTGAAGCATTGTTTGACAAAACAATAGATATACGAGAATGGGTCTCAACACAGGCATTTAGCCTTTTTGGCTCTCAACCATTTTCAAAATACAACTTTTTATAAACAAACATTGAATTAAAAATAACACAGGAGCATTGCTCTCAGTCATGACTTGCATAAACAGTATTAAGTTACAAGTATCAAAACTTCTTTTTATTCATCAAAATAGTCAAGGGTTGAACCCTTTTAACAGTTACCATTTCTACCATCTTTTACTTAAATTAAAACCGTATCTACCCATTACACAGTAATCAAACAACATTGAGGTCAAATATAGTAACATTCAATATCTTCATCAAATGACGAAGGGTTACACCCTTCACACAACTATTACATTTTCTTTCAACACGTTATTTCACAACAAAACGTTGTAGAATTGATATTGAGGTAGGTCGAGGATCCCATCCTCCCTATGCTTGTCTCACATCCTAAATAAATTACAACGGCAGCCACATCCTTAGCCAAACTACAAAAACGAAAGCTTTAGCTAAAACCAAATAACGGCCAATAGTTTCCAAGAGAAACCTACAGGAAAAACCACCGAGGCTTACCGGTTTTTCAAAGAATTGTCCATGTAGCTTCGAACATATGAACCCAAAAACCGAAGGGTACTTGCCTTTGACACACAGTATGGTTAAGGGAGGGATTATGAAGCTTGAAAACAATTGAAGACAAATGCAACATCTTAAACTAACGTGGGTAGCAAGAAAAGAATTGAGACCTTACCTTTAGAACTTTGCTTCTGAACTAGAGACGCCCACATCTGACGAGAACCAAAGCCAACACCGTACTAGAAAGCTCAATGTAGGAAAGATACAGTTCAGAGAAATACCACTAACTTGCAAAGAAACCTTGCGTCTGGTTTGAATACTCTCAAGACTATTGTGAACCCTGGAACTACTCAAACTATCAAAAACTGCAGCAAGTCATTACTCTTAAAGGGTTTGGCTTTGAGATTCAGGTTACATAGCCATAGGTCATGATATCAAAAACTGGGTGGTGCCCTCAAACCCTGTTAAAAAACCCTAAAACCTCGCGGGCCTGTCAGCCTCTCCAACACTCCACCCACTGCAAAATGAATGCCGAAATTGTGCCATCATCGAGGTAAGTCCATATGAAGTTAGGCTTAACATCACGATCGAGGAAACCACGTGATGACCTGCCAGGGTGGATGCCATTAGGAATTCCACCACACAAGCCTTTATTACACTTTAATGACCAAAGCTACTGCAGTACATAGAATCTGCCAACATAACCCTGTATTAATATTTGACCACCCTTGCATAGAAAAGATCATAATGGTTACATAATATTATCAAAGGTCAACTAGTGCACATAATTTGCATCATACCCTAGGTTAAAGTATTGACCATCCACTATGGCGGGACTCATAAACATTATGCTATTGTTATATTTTCATCAACACCAAGCTAATGTGGCATGTTACCAATCCGTACATATAACAAATTAATTAAATACGAAAACCACCTTTGTATATAGTATATAAACTATAAAGACCATGTCAACACTATTGTTTAGTTACAATGCTAAATATTGTCTAGGCACTGTATTATCAATGGTACAAACTATAGAAGAAGCGCACATAGCAATTAGTTTATAACCATAGATACTATGACAATACTCTAGTATTAAAATAACCATTACATTATGGATTAAATATATAATGCATAGGATCAAAGGATAGACATAGAATTACGATATGGATATTTGAACTTAGGATATGATCCTCGTACCATAGACATTCAATACTTATTGTTATTCCCTTAAGTAGAATTTGAAATACTTAACATTGTTTTTCGATGCTCAATATTGTACAAATACTTGTGTATTAAAATACCATAAATACTGAAAGTAGAATGTAATGACTATAAAGTCATATAAATAACACGTTACAGATTTTAACTGAAGAAACAATCAGAATGGATCTCACCCTGACGTGTTTGCAAGATATTCTATTTTCTCTTTTTAAAAACTTGAAAGCTAATTGACGATATTCAGGACCTCCGTATTTCATTTTTGAAACACTATTTTTCTCTTACCTGTGATCTGTGGCAAGAACATTCAAATGATTTAGCAAATATCTAAGTAAGCCTTGGGGTGTCCATAGGAACCCTTCATCATCAATAAGAAGAACAATAGTTAGCACATATAAATAATAGCAAGTAAATCTATAAAGCATCGACATCAAAAGTAATATAGGATGTACGACTAAGGCAAGAAAATATCCAATAGCATCCGAATGTAGAATTACATTTCACGCACATCATAAAACAATACACTTGCATGATCATCGTAAATATTTTATGAATAAGCAAGCATTTATTATATTTCTGCACAACAAAGTATAACAATTAATGCTACATTGAAAATTTTTAAATTTTTGTGATTTTTGGGATGTTACAGGAGAATCAAGTAATTATCAACTTTAAGAAAAGGATAATGTCATTCGAGAATCAAGAGATGAGAGTCATTGCACCATTGGATCCTGCGAAAGGGTTGCACCATACAGAACTAGCCAGAGATGAGTTTGCGGAAGGGTGGGATAATTTGTATAACATTTATGAGGATTATGTTAATCCCACCATGGATGGAGAATTAGGATGGCATAGTGACAACTCGGCATCCTCGGATTCAGACGAGGTCCTTGAGAACTGGCATAATTGGTTACATGGAATTTCCTTTAGAAGATGTGCACGAGTAACGCAGTCCCTGCAAAGGGTATCCACGGAGGAGTACATGTTACCTACATATGAGGGATTGCACAACTTGGGCAAGTTTCTCATAGAATTTGAGGAAAGAGTGGTAGAACCGCAGCGTCTACTGGCCTTAGAGGAATCCTTGAAGGCTACCCTTGCGCGATGGTGGGCAGTGCACAAATCAAACATCACAACTTGGCCACTATGTCGATGCCTCATGGAGGTTCAGTTCAGCGAAGCTGTGGGATATGAAAAAATGTGATATGATGGACGAGGCAAACCAAAGGAGCATCTGAACGCATGCCAACACTAATGGGGATCGAGAGCAAAGCAAGAGTGGGTACATGCATTCATACACACGTTAGATGAGTTACCGCGGAGCTGGTATGTCATAGAAAAACTACGACGCGGGACAACTTCTTGGGAGCAGCTTACCATTGGCTTCAGCTAATCGTTTTCATTCTCAGACAAAAATCCCCTAATCCATACCGCACTACAGACAATCTATGTGAAGATATTTGAGGTGGTACCTCCCAGACAACCGATGGCACTTCAATGGACTGCGACACCAGAAATGTTGATCGAGTGCTACAATGTCACCGGAGAGTCTGACAATGAGGATGATCCTAGGGCTACATACGCACTAAAATCAGAGGGTAGTCGCAGTGCCGTGGCACCAAATATACCATCAGACAAATTTCAGCAACCATTGAAGATCAAGAAGGTGAACATTGCGTTGGAGGACAACCCAAAGTTCGCAAGCATTGGCGACTACTGGGACACGTCAAGCATTGCGAAGATGATTGACCTACTGCATGAGTTTCAGGACTTGTTTCCAAGGAAACTCTCAAAGATGAAGGGAATTTCTGGAGATTTAGGGGAAATGAAGATCCCACTGAAACTTGATGCGAAGCTGGTTAAGCAGTGGCTGTATAGATTGAATCCGAGATACAAGGAACTCATACAAGCCAAAATTGAAAGAATTCTAGAGACCGGCATTATAAAACTAGTGGAAGAATCAGAATGGATCAGTCAAATGGTCATCCAGGACAAGAAAACTGGTGAAGTATGAATATGCGTCGACTTGAGGAAACTAAATGATTCCTTCCTACATGATCTGTTCCTGAGCCCATTCACGGATGAGGTGCTCGAAGGAGTAGGAGGTCAAGAGATATATTCCTTTACAGATGAATTTTCGGGATACCACCAGATCAAGATTGCGAAATAAGATCGACACAAAACTACATTCATCACAGAGTGGGGATGTTTTCAGTACACGGTGATGCCATTTGGATTATAGAATGCTCCAGCGATCTCTTCTAGAGTAGTGGTTGCGGCATTCAGAGATTATATTGATACGTTTCTCGTTGTCTACATGGATGATTGGATGGTATACGGATTAGTCAAGGATCACGTAGCGAACTTAAGACTAATGCTAGAACGATGTCGACAACACCAAATTTCCCTGAACCTCAAGAAGTGTATCTTCTGTGCTCCATTCGGCATCTTGTTATGACACATTGTCTGCAAAGAAGGAATGTGGGTAGATCCAGTGAATATTTCCATCATTGTCGACCTCCCACCACCAACGACGGCTAAGCAACTACGGGCAATGTTGGGACACACGAGTTACTGTAGGAAATTCATTCGAGGATATGCAACCATCACAACACCCATGGAGAAGTTACTAAAGAAGGATGCTAAGTTTGAATGGACCAAGGAATGCCAGAAAAGCCTGGACATATTGAAAGAAAATATGGTTGCAGCACCAATCCTCGCATTCCCAGATTGGAAAAAGGAATTTCACGTATACGTTCATGCGTCGTCAGTCGCACTAGGTGTTATTTTGGCCTAGCCAGGAACCGGCGACATCGACCACTCGATAGCCTTTGCAAGTAGAAATTTGTCTACTACAGAGAAGAACTATATGACCACTGAGCAAGAAGGATTGGAGATGGTCTATGCTTTGCAGAAATTCTGGCATTACCTCTTAGGGGTCCACTTCAATATGTTCACAGATCATTCCATGCTGAAATACTTGATGAACAAGCCTGTGTTGGGGGGGGGCAGATTTGTCCCTAGTTATTGTTGTTTCAAGAGTTTGATTTTGAGATTATTGTAAAGCTGGGACGATTGAACATGGGACCTGATCATCTCTCACGGATAGAGTCAGGGGAAGAACCACATAGAATCAATGAAGGATTGACAGACACTCAGTTTTTCAGGATTGGCATGGTCAATAATCACTATGAACAAATCATTCAATTTTTAGCAACAGGGAAGGCGTCGACCGAGTTCACTACCAACCAAAAGAAGCAGCTAGCTGTCTGAGCTACAGACTTCTAGTTAACTGCAAAAGAATTATACAAAATGGGCCCAGATGAGATTCTGTGAAGGTATGTCCTTCTGCATGAACAGGAGTAGATTCTGTTAGAATCTCATGACATGATTGCAGGAGGACATTATGGTGGATGAGCAACTGCCAGGAAGATCCTTCGAGCAGGGCTATGGTGGCCAACTTTGCATGGAGATGTTGCGGACTATGCCAAGAGCTACGACATATGCCAATGGACCGAGAAGCCCTCATGACGAGATGAAATGCCACTACTGCCACAAGTAACGCTGCAGGCCTTCGACAAATGGGCCGTTGATTTTGTGGGACCCATCAACCCACCTAGGAAGAGAACAGGGTCACATTACATCATCACTATGATAGACTACCTGACGCATTGGGAAGAAGCTACACCAGTAAGATATTGTTCTGCCGCGACTGCAACATGATTCCTATTTGACAATGTGGTCACTAGGTTTGGGTGCCCAAAAGAGTTGTTAAGTTACCAAGGGACTCACTTTGTTAACCAAACGATTGTCGCAATGATAGAAGAATTTTAGGTCCAGCACAAGAAGAGTACGCCTTACCACCCTTAGGAAAATGGGATAGTTGAGGTGTTCAATAAGGTATTGGAGCATGCCCTCACCAAGGTGTGCAATGTGAATCGCGATGACTTGGACTTAAAAATCCCCGGGGTCCTTTGGGTGTATCACACCACATGAAAACGACTGACTGGCCATACTCCATTTAAGCTTGTTTACGGCCAGGAAGCAGTTATGCCGATGGAATACATAGTATCAAGATTTCCCATTGTAGCAGAAACAGGGATGAACAACGATGGCGCGATGGAGGAACTATTGACATAACTAATACAGCTTTACGAAGATCGATTCATCGCAAGGTTCCACGAGAAAGTAGAAAAAGACCGACAAAAGGCGTGGAACAACCGCCATGTCAAGTTGAAGCACTTTCAAAACGGGGATATAGTTCTGTTGTATGATAGTAAGTTTGTGAAACACCCCAATAAGTTGCAAATGCATTGGTTAGGACCATATGTTATCACTTTTGTCACCGACGGCAGTGCGGTGCAGTTACAAAGTTTGGATGGAGTACTGTTACCTAAATTAGTCAATGAGAATAGGATGAATCCATACCACCATGATCCGACACAGAGTGGATGAGGACGAAGGATGTAAAAAAAAAAAATGGATAAATACAGATAGCGGAAGCATGATAGATGCTTTGCACGATTGGAACACAGAAATGGAAGCATGGCCACCCAAGCTCTAGTCAATGTTTCACACGATTGGCACATGAAGAGTCAGGCCCAGCCATGAGCGATGTGGATTGGAATACGGAAGAAGGACAAGATGATAGGATCCAAAGAGCATGCGTAAATATTTAGCAATAATTTCAGAATCAGGCATCAAAGACACAACGAACAAGCATAAAAGCAGGAGGCTATCTAGGAAAGGAAGTATCTATTAGTTGAGAGTAACCTATGCTACAAATTGATCTAGAAGAAAGTTAAGTTAGGAATTCCAAGGAAGTTGTGGAAAGGGTCCATTTCATTTCATTCGGAAGCACCCCAAGGGAATTGAGGGCTAGAACAACAAGTGTGCATGAACGACCATAGAAGGTAGCAGCGTGAACACTTGGGAGAAGCAAAGGCGAGGTTTCAACTAAGATGTCTAGTAACGTGGTGGTAGTTGGAAGATTTGTTGTCCTTGTGACACCCAGAATACCAGGGGCGACGGCCCCCTCGCCCTGGTAGAGGGAAATCCAAGGTGTGAAACATATGTGTCGGAGCAGTCGGCCAGTTTCCCACCTTGGAAGCATCGATATAACTTTTCCCATTTTGGAACTGTTGAATATTGTAACTTCTAAGAATATTATATTTGTACATTATTATTCCGGAGATGTTTCATCCCTCCGAGGTAACCCTATTATGTATCCGGAGATGTTTATTCCTCCGAGGGTTTGTGGTATCTAGGGTTATTAGACCCACCATGTGGGGGTCGGCCCTGATCTTATATTTTAGGGGTTATTAGACTTCTCCAGGAGAGGTCGGCCCCATTAGGTATTTTAGTCAGTGAGGAGTTAGTATAAATAGAGGAGGTGAACTCCTCATTAGACACACTCACTCACTTGAGAAAGATGGCGCACTTGTCTGGGAGATCTGCTAAGGAGACAAAGAAGGAGGGAGCACATCTTGTATTTTGGTTGATCATCTTATTGAGGAAAGCTTTGTTGGGTTTTCTACCCCATGAGGGTTTCCCAAGGTATATTCTGTGTTTATCTTGTGATTATGTTTCTTTCAGTGATCGTGCTAGTCTATTTGGTTTAAACTTAACATGGTATTAGATCTAGACTGAATAGGACATCTTTCACAAGGTAAGAATCTCTCTCTCTCTTTCCAGTAAAGTTTAGGGTTTCAGCATACAGTTGGTATTATTGAAATATGATTACATGGCTGGATAGCCCTTTTCAAGACCTTTCTTTTGAGCCCTAGATCAAACTTTTTGGTTCGGTAGAACTTCAGGAAAGTCAAACCCTAATTCTACCAAAAGTGCAATAAGTGAGAAATTGGTTTCAGTAGAAAATTGGTATTATTGAAATCTGATTACATGGCTAGATATCCCTTCTCAAGACCATTCTTTTGCGCCCTAGATCGAACTTTTGGGTTGGGTAGAACTCAGGGAAAGTCAAACCCTAATTCTACCAAAAGTGCGATAAGTGAGAAATTGGTTTCAGCAGAAAATTGGTATTATTGAAATCTGATTACATGGCTGAATAGCCCTTCTCAAGACCATTCTTTTAATCCCTATATCGAACTTTTTGGTTGGGTAGAACTCTGGAAAATTCAAACCCTAATTCTATCAAAAGTGCGATAAAACCAGAAATTCTGCCCCAGGATCCGGAAAAGCAAAAATGTAATATTTTCAGGTAAGTATTACTCTGTTTCTTGGACTCCCCCAAGAGAAGATGGCTCCAAATACTAAGCTTGAAGACAAGCTAGAAGGTATAGAGAATTTTCGGGCATGGAAATACAGAATTGGTCTCATACTTGAAGAGAATGATCTTGCTCATTATATCAAGGATGAAGTTGCAGAACCGGAAGGAGATGAAGCCAAAGAGAAGCATAGGAAGGATTTGATTAGAGAAAAGAGAATCATAGCTGATTCTATTAAAGACCACTTGATTCCCCAAGTGGCCTCTAAGAAGACTCCAAAGGAAATGTATGATGCCCTAGGAAGGATGTATGAAGGAAAGAACATCAATAGGAAGATGAATCTAAGGAATCAGTTGAAGAGCACCAAGATGCACAAAGGAGAGTCCATTCAAGACTACTTCTCAAGGGTCTATCTAATCAAGGAGCAACTAGATGCCATTGGTGATACTCTTGATGAAGATGAACTTGTGATGACTGCTCTAAATGGTCTCACTAGACCTTGGGAATCATTCATACAAACCATGTGTGCCAGAAAAGAAAGCATGAAGTTTGATATAGTATGGGAGGATTGTGTTCAAGAAGAAGCTAGGGTATCCAACAGAGAAGCTCTTCTCAAAGAAGATGACCAAGCTTTGGCCACCCACACCAAAAGTGGAAAAAGGGGTCACTTCAGGAAATTGAATCACAAGAGGCCTCAGCCCTCTCATAGATTCAAAAGGAAAGTAGGATCAAATTCAGAAAGAGACATCTCCACAGTCCAATGTTTTAATTGTCTTAAGCTAGGACACTATGCTAGAGACTGTACCCTACTAGAAAAGAAGAAGAAAAGGTTTGTTCACAAAAGACATCATGCACATGTGGCAAAAGATGATAGTGAAGAAGGAGAAGGAGAAGAAGAAGAAGAAGAAGTGGAGGAAAGGCCTCAAAAGAAAAGATCTAAAGTAAATAAAGAAGATCCAGAAGAATATGTCTTATTTTCTGCACTCTCTGGATCTGTGTCTCCTAGTGAAGGCACATGGCTCATTGACAGTGGTGCTTCAAAGAACATGACAGGTCATAAGGAAACTCTCTCCAGGATCGAAGAGAAGTCTTCACCCCAAAAGGTATCTCTAGGAGATGATTATCAATATCCCATCAAGGGAATTGGTGAAACAAGCTACAAGCTTGATTTTGGAACACCCTTGAAAATGAAAGAAATTTTATATGTACCAGGTTTAAAGAAGAACCTTCTCTCTATCTCAGCACTAGATAGGAAAGGTTTTAGAGTGGCTTTCATAGATGGACAAGTACTCATGTGGTCCAAAGGAAAATCAATTAAAGATGCAGTTATCATTGGTGAAGAAGAAGGAGGTCTCTACAAACTCAAGGGTCATCCAGAAGCTGCCCTTGCTCATGAAGTTTCTAGCCCCAGTGAGTTATGGCATAGAATATTAGCTCACATTAACTACAAAGCCTTACCCTATGTAAGCAAGGTGGTCATAGGATTACCAAACTTGAAGGCTGATCATGATGGCTCATGTAAAGGATGTCAGAAAGGGAAGAATGTCAAGAACCCCTTTCCAAAGAGTGAAACAAAGACTGAGAACATTTTGGAGCTAATACACTTAGATGTATGTGGACCAATGCCCACCACTTCTCTAAGTGGGTTTGAATACTATCTTTCATTCATTGGTGACTATTCAAGGAAAACTTGGATATACTTCCTAAAAGGTAAGAATGAAGTCTTTGGAAAATTCAAAGAGGTCAAGGCTCTAATAGAAAATCTCTCAAAAAAGAGAATCAAGATTCTCAGAACAGATAATGGTGGAGAATACACTTCAAAGGACTTTGAAGACTTTTGTAAAGAAGCTGGAATTAAGAGAGAACTAACCACTCCCTACAATCCACAACAAAATGGGGTGGCTGAGAGGAAAAATAGGACTATCATGGAAGCTGTGAAGACTATGATACATGACCAAGATCTTCCCATGTATCTATGGGCTGAAGTAGCTAAAACAACAGTATATGTGCAAAATAGACTATCTCATAGTGCTCTTGATTTCAAAACTCCAGAAGAGGTGTTCACAGGAAAGAAACCTGAGGTAAGTCATCTTAAGATATTTGGGTGTCCTGTGTACATCCACATTCCAAAATAAAAGAGAACCAAGTTGGATCCTTCTGGTAAGAAGGGGATATTTGTTGGTTATTGTGAATCATCCAAAGCCTTCAGAATCTACATACCAGGTTTTCATCATATAGAAATAAGTAGAGATGTATCATTTGATGAAGAATCAGCTCTCAAGAAATCCAGGAAATGCCAACTTGAAGAAATCTATGAAGAAGATACATCTCCTAGGACCACAGAGGCTGTACACATCCCTGAGGATGATTCACCAGAGGATCATGACATGTTGGAACCACAAGAACTTCCTATCACAGATTTATCTAAGAAAAGAAGGCCAGCATGGGCTAGAGATATCATTCAAGGAGCTGAAAGATATGGAGCTCCTGAAGGTTCCACTAGAGAAAGAAAGAAACCACAGCTAGTGTCCAACTATATGGCCTTGATGTGTGATCTTGTGGATCAACAACCTACTAGCTATGAAGAGGCATCTCAAAAGAAAGAATGGGTAGAAGCAATGACAGAAGAATATTAGTCAATAATGAAAAATGATGTTTGGGATATAGTTCCCAAACCAAAAGATAAAAGTGTGGTTTCTTCCAAATGGATTTTCAAGATAAAACATGTTGCAGATGGTAGCATTGAAAAATATAAGGCAAGATTTGTAGCCAGAGGATTCTCTCAGAAGGAGGGAATTGACTATGAAGAAACATTTGCACCAGTTGCTAGATATACTTCAATAAGAACTATCATGGCACTTGCATCTATGATGAAGTGGAAATTACACCAAATGGATGTTAAAACAGCTTTTCTAAATGGTGTAATTGAAGAATAAGTATACATTGAACAACCACAAGGGTTTGAGGTTAAAGATGGAAGAACTCATGTATGCAAACTGAAAAAGGCATTATATGGGTTTAAGCAAGCCCCCAGGGCTTGGTACGGAAGGATTGACAAATTCTTAACTAGCATGGGCTTTACCAAGAGTAAAGCTGATCCAAATATTTATCTCAAAGTAATGGATGATGATGAACCAGTTATACTGTTATTATATGTAGACGATCTATTTCTAACCGGAAATGAGAAACAGATTCTTGAAAGCAAGAAGAAGCTTTCTTCAGAATTCGAGATGAAAGATCTAGGATTAATGCACTACTTCTTAGGTCTAGAAGTATGGCAAGAACCAAAATGAATCTTTTTAAATCAAGGAAAGTATGCTGTGGAAATTTTAAAAAGGTTTGATATGTTGGAGTGTAAATCCATGGCCACTCCAATGGATTCCAACTTAAAGTTATTGGTTAATGATACATCGGAACTAGTGGACCTAACTCTATATAGACAAATCATTGGATCATTAATGTATTTGACAAATACTAGGCCAAATATATGCTTTGCTGTAAATACCCTAAGTCAGTATCTTGTAGAACCCAGAAAGGTTCATTTAATAGCTGCAAAGCATGTAATGAGGTACCTAAAAGGTACATTAGATTTTGGTCTATATTATCTTGGAGGTCATGAACTCAGATTACATGGTTACTCAGATTTTGATTGGGAAGGAAGTGTCTAAGACAGAAAAAGTACTTCAGGTGGATGTTATGGTCTTGGATCTGCCATGATCTCATGGTTCAGCAAGAAACAAACCAGTGTGGCTCTCAGTACTGCTGAAGCAGAATATATAGCTGCTTGCTCTGCCAGCTGTGAAGCAGTGTGGCTCCGAAAACTATTATCTGAAGTTTTGAATTAGAAATGGATCCCACTACAATTATGTGTGATAATCAAAGCTGCATCAAGATGACAAAAAATCCTGTGTTCCATGATAAGTCAAAACACATAGAGATCCATTACTTTTATATTCGAGATATGGTGCAGAGGGGAGCTATCAAGCTCGAGTATGTGAGCATTGAAGATCAAATTGCTGATATCTTGACCAAACCTCTGTCTCGAGTGACGTTTGAATACTTCTAAGACAATCTTGGTGTTCAAAAGGACCCTCCTCGAAAGAGGGAGTAGTATGATCTCTGATAACAAGCTTGTCTCATCAATGATGAGGCTACCCGGTCACTACACCTAGTTACTTAGAAATATTTAAATTTAGGACTACTATATTTAGAATACTTAGTTTTATTTATATATATGCTTTTATGATAGATGTATACATACTGTTGATGTTAGATGTATTAGTAAGAATACATGCTAGATGTATACATGCTGTTGATTGATGTTATATGTATTAGTGAGAATATATGCTTTTATGATAGATGTATACATATTGTTGATGTTAGATGTATTAGTAAGAATACATGCTAGATGTATACATGCTTTTGATGATAAACGTATATATACTGTTGATATTAGATGTATTGATACATGTATTGATTAATGTACTTGTATGATTGAGGATACTTGTATTGATGAGAATACATGTGGGGATTGTATCATCCTTGAACACTTGTTCTAAAGTGAGCCGTAGATGGGGGGTCTCCGAGAAAGAAGAGGGATTGTATCATCCTTGAACACTTGTTCTAAAGTGAGCCGTAGACGGGGGGTCTCCGAGAAAGAAGAGGGATTGTATCATCCTTGAACACTTGTTCTAAAGTGAGCCATAGACGGGGGTCTCCGAGAAAGAAGAGGGATTGTATCATCCTTGAACACTTGTTCTAAAGTGAGCCATAGATGGGGGGTCTCCGAGAAAGAAGAGGGATTGTATCATCCTTGAACACTTGTTCTAAAGTGAGCCGTAGACGGGGGTCTCCGAGAAAGAAGAGGGATTGTATCATCCTTGAACACTTGTTCTAAAGAGAGCCGTAGATGTATGTCTTCGAAAATGAAGTCTGTTGTGGACATGAGAGGATTGGATCATCCTTGGACTTTAGTCCTAAACTGAGCCGTAGACATGATGTCTCCGATAATGAAGTCCTGAATGAACAGGTAGGGGATTGCATCGTCCCCGGACTAAGGTCCCAAAATTGAGCCGTAGACTAGGTCTCCGATAATGAAGTCCTAAATGAACAGGTAGGGGATTGCATTGTCCCCGGACTGAGGTCCCAGAACTGAGCCGTAGACTGGGTCTCCGATAATGAAGTCCTGAATGAACAGGTAGGGGATTGCATCGTCCCCAGACTGAGGTCCCAGAATTGAGCTGTAGACTGGGTCTCTGATAATGAAGTCCTGAATGAACAGGTAGGGGATTGCATCGTCCCCGGACTGAGGTCCCAGAATTGAGCCGTAGACTGGGTCTCCGATAATGAAGTCCTGAATGAACAGATAGGGGATTGCATCATCCCCAGACTGAGGTCCCATAACTGAGCCGTAGACTGGGTCTTCGATAATGAAGCCCTGAATGAATAGGTAGGGTATTGCATCGTCCCCGGACTGAGGTCCCAGAATTGAGCCGTAGACTGGGTCTCCGATAATGAAGTCTTGAATGAACAGGTAGGGGATTGCATCGTCCCCGGACTAAGGTCCCAGAATTGATCCGTAGACTGATGTCTCCAAGAACTAAAGATCGAATTGTATCATCCATGGACCTATGTCCTAAAGAGAGTAGGATTGATCATCCTGGAACATGATCGTGTGATGACGATGCTGATGATCATATGATGATGATGCTGATGATCGTATGATGATGATGCTGATGATCATGTGATGACGATGCTGATGATCGTATGATGACAATGCTGATGATCGTGTGATGACGATGCTGATGATCGTATGGTGATGATGTTGATGACCATGTGATGGCGACACTGATGATCGTATGATGACGACGCTGATGACGATATTGATGATTGTGTGATAACGATGTTGATGATCGTGTGACAACAATGCTGATGATGTTAGTGTTCCAGTAACTGGGGTAGTTACTGATGATGATGAATTGAAGAAAGCTTCCGATGATTTATAGATGTATCATGTATGATGTAGTCGATGACTCCTTGCTCCTACAGATGTTGTTATAATATCCTTCTCGTTAAGGGGCAGTGTTGAATATTGTAACTTCTAAGAATATTATATTTGTACATTATTATTCCGGAGATGTTTCATCCCTCTGAGGTAACCCTATTATGTATCTGGAGATGTTTATTCCTCTGAGGGTTTGTGGTATCTAGGGTTATTAGACCCACCATGTGGGGGTCGGCCCTGATCTTATATTTTAGGGGTTATTAGACTTCTCCAGGAGAGGTCGGCCCCATTAGGTATTTTAGTCAGTGAGGAGTTAGTATAAATAGAGGAGGTGAACTCCTCATTAGACACACTCACTCACTTGAGAAAGATAGCACACTTTTCTGGGAGATCTGCTAAGGAGACAAAGAAGGAGGGAGCACATCTTGTATTTTGGTTGATCATCTTATTGAGGAAAGCTTTGCTGGGTTTTCTACCCCATGAGGGTTTCCCAGGGTATATTCTGTGTCTATCTTGTGATTATTTTTCTTTCAGTGATCTTGCTAGTCTATTTGGGTTAAACTTAACAGGAATGAGCGTGGAGTGAGCCGCCAGATGTCGACGAGGTAGATGATCAAGGTTTCCAGGGACTGGAGGATGAGTTCAAGAAGCACATGACAATGAGCCAACGATTGATGAACGAAGTTGAGAAGTACACAACAACGAGATCCAGATGGAAAGAACAGTTTCAGAAGT
Source organism: Larix kaempferi (assembly GCA_027924585.1). Lineage (NCBI taxonomy): Eukaryota > Viridiplantae > Streptophyta > Pinopsida > Pinales > Pinaceae > Larix > Larix kaempferi. Next base: position 17,384,520 of record BSBM01000348.1, on the reverse strand, counting down.
AGAACACAATGAAGGATGGGTACCAACTAGAAGTGTCCAGTTGAGGTGGCTCGGGACGAGCCAAAAGTTTATGTTGGGGGCCTGTTGGCACGAGATAAGTCCGCAGGAAGTGCGGAAGTAAACAGGTGCAAAAGGGTCATTTCACGAAAGAAGGACCATTCACGGAGTTCGCGGAAGTGCAATAATTGTTAGATTAGTTAATTTGGTCATATGGACCGTTTTGTAACCAAGTAGAAGCATATAAATAGAGTACGATTGTAAGCCTAAGGGCATCTAGTTTTTTATGATTGATCATATATTTTGGGTCTGTTTTGTATCCGCAACATGGTGTATTGACTGTCTCTGCAAGGTTCGTTCCACAGGGTTAATGAATGAATGAAGATGTTCGATTATGGTTCAATTTATGTCTCTAGTCTTATATGATCATAAATGTGAATGCTTTAGAGTATATTTGATGTGAATGTGCTATGGGTTTAAGAAGTACTGTTAATCTAAATAAGTAGGTTGAATATGGTGTTCTGAATGTTTTTTATCTGTTGAAATCTGCGAATGACTTAATTTGCAAATAATAAGTTGATAACATGCTACAAGGGTTATAATATTTGGTCATTACAAGGGTAATGTGTGTTGAAAGCATATCCTCACCTCCACTATGGAAACTTGGTTCCAGCAGCCCCCTTATCCATCTCGGGTGAGACTGCACTTGCTTCGCAAGTGTTGCTGGAGAGGCTTACACCTTTCCGGGCTAGTGTATAAGGGAGTTTTGGTTGGTAGTTTGCTGGTGACAGTGCAAAGTGAACCCCTGTTGATAGACATTGCATCAACAAGAGATATTCAAACGCCAAGGTGGGAGTGAGAGCAATCTCTCTTATGGTGACGAGGAATATTGGGCATGGTGGGGTCAGCAGGTGTCGGCATTGGAGCAATTTCCTTATGCAGGAGTGGATTTCCACAATGACCCTGAGATGGCTCTTCCTCCAGGATATGCTTAGGGAGAGATGGGTAAGAACAGTTCCTTTTTGAAAAATTATTTCATTTTTTTCATTTTATAAGTATATAATTTTTTGATGAGTTTCATATAAACAAAATGTCTTGTGCAGATGTGGGACCTGTGCGCCCTGATGGGCACCCTCGTACCTTCATGCGATCGGCCAATGTAGGGGAAACCGATGCTATGTTGGTAAGCATAGAGGGGATGATGAGTTGGTTGACTGATGACATCCCAACGTACAAGATCGAGCGTATGTCGCTCGCCATGTAGGAAGACGTTGTGGGTGTGCCCCCAGCATGGATTCAGCTACTGAGGAAAATAGCTAGGATAGTCATCTGCTACAAAGAGGTTGTGGCAGAGATGGCAGAGGCAGCAGAGGCCCCTCCTTCTCCATAGAGGAGGACATATGTATATTTTTGAGGTCGTTGAGCCCATTTTGTATATTGATATGACATTATGACATACTTGTAGATCCAAACTCATATATATTTTTTGATACGGATTATATATAGTATCATATTTGTGTTTGGGTACACAGGGTACTACCAAAGGACCTAACACCAAGAGCAACCACTTCATACAAATAGATCACAGATCTACACACCGATGTTTTGACGTGGTTTAAACCCTCTTGAGGGAAACACTCCACGACCCCGGCCAAATAGCTTCTACGGGACAATTTATTATGCAAAGAAAGAAAGTTACAAATGAGCTTCTCATAATCGATCAACTAAACAATGACCCTCCATGCTCTTTAAATAGAGATCATGGACCAATCGGGTGTTAAGCCACGGATCAAGGTTAGGTTTGATCTAAGAGAAGTTGAGCCGTCGGATCACTCTCTGTCGGAAACATATCGTGACCGTCGGATTAAGTATTTACAAATGCATACTAATGCATACTAAAGAAACACACTATCCCTAACGGATATATTACACAAGTTGATCTTAACTAACTCCTAAGTGTCTAAATATCCTAACATTCCCCCTTAAGAACAACTTGGGATAGGATTGAAGGATTTACAAAAGTGACACTATTAGGAGAAGGAAGGAGGCATTAGAGCCTATCCCCCCTTAATGACAAGTTCATGAACTCCTAACATAGATCAAAGTTTAGAAAACTTTGCTTCTGTAAGAGACTTGGTGAATATGTCTGCAACTTGATCATCTGTAGGGAAAAAGAGCACTTCAAGAACATGATCATGAACAAGATTTCTGATGAAGTGCATATGTAGCTCAATGTGTTTGCTGTGTTGATGTAGAACTGGATCTTTGGCAAGCTTGATGGAACTTTGATTGTCGCACCAAAGTGGAGTAGGTTGCTGCTGTTCGAATCCAAACTCTTAAAGGATCTGTCGAAGCCATAAAGCTTCCTGACTGGCATTAACTGCTGCTCGATATTCTGCCTCTGCTGAAGAAAGAGAAAGAGCTTGTTGTTTCTTACAAGCCAAAGTAATAGGTCAAGATCCCAGACTGAAAACATAACCTGCAGTAGACTTTCGATCATCAGGATCGCCGGCCCAATCTGAATCAGTGAAACCAACCAACAAAGGTTTCCCCCCTGTACTGTAATGAATCCCAAACTGAACTGTACCTCGAATATATCGAAGTATTCTTTCAGATGCTTTCTAGTGACTTTCATGAGATGTCTGCATATAACGGGCAACTTGACCAACGGCAAAGGAAAGGTCAGGACGGGAATGAGTCAAGTATAAGAGACTACCAACAAGCTGATGATACATGGTGGCATCGACTTCAGGTGAAGTACAAGTGGCAGAAAGTTTGACTCCAGACTAGAAGGGAGAAGGGGCTGGTGTACAATCTTCCATGTGAAAGCGACGAAGAAGGTCACAAGCATACTTAGACTGAGAAAGAAAGATTCCTTCTTTGGTTTGTAGGACTTGGAGACCAAGAAAATAATGCAAATGTCCTAAGTCTGACATTTCAAAATTTTGTTTAAGACTGGATTTCACATGGGTTATAAGCTTAAGGTTACTACCAGTAAGAATAAGGTCATCAGCATATAGAACAAGTATGATGAGATGGTTTCCTACTTTCTTGGTATAGACATTGGGGTCAGAATAGCATCTAGAAAAACCAGTTTCAAGGAGAAAGTTATCCATTTTGGCATACCAAGCTCTAGGAGCTTGCTTAAGGCCATATAAGGATTTCTTAAGGTGACAGACAAGGCTAGAGTTATTCTGAACATAGCTAGGAGGTTGTTCCATGTAAATTTCCTCCTGTAAATCACCATGTAAGAAGGCAGACTTGACATCCATTTGATGGACTTCCCAGTTGTGTAAGGCTACAAGGGAAAGAACAAGGCCGATGGAGTTCATTTTTGCGACAGGAGCAAAGGTTTCATTGTAGTCAATCCCTTCAACTTGGGAAAAACCTTTGGCAACTAACCTTGCCTTAAGTCTTTCAACACTTCCATCTGATGCATACTAGTTCTGTAGACCCATTTACATCTGACAAGTTTTCTTCCTTTTGGAAGAGGTACAAGATCCCAAGTATCGTTCGCCATTAAGGAACGATATTCTTCATCCATTGCTGCATCCCAATCTGGATTCCCTGAAGCTTCTGCAAAAGTTTCTGGATCATGATTCTTGGAAACTTGAGCCAAAAGAGAAGAGGCTTGCTGAAACTGAGAACGTGTTTGACGTTGATCTCTAGGATCACCGACAAGATCACCAGCTGCTTCACATGTTGAACGGACCCATCGAGGAAGCACTTGTGCTGGTGCAACTGGAGGAACATGAGCAGGTGGAGGTGGATTTTCATCCTCACTATCATCATTAGAAACTGGACTTGGAAACCTGTCAATGAAGTTGGAAGAAGAAGAAGAAGGCACAAATGCCGAATCAGGCTCGCAGGCCAAAGATGGCACAATCATCGAGTTAGGCTCGCAGGCCAAGATATTTTCATCAAATTTAACATCTTTTCTAATGATTACATCATGAGAATGTGGTTGAAGTAGTCTATATCCTTTTACATCTTCAGAATATCCAACAAATATGCACTTTTCACTTTTAGGTTGCAATGCTTTCTGTTTTTCATCTGGAATGTGAGCCCATGCTTCACTACCAAACACACGGAAGTGACTTACATCAGGTTTAGTTTTACTCCATGCTTCTTCCGGTGTTATACCTTGTAATGCTTTAGTGGGGGTGCGATTAACTATGTAATTTGCACAATTAATGGCTTCAGTCCAAAATTGAAGACTTAGTCCCTTAGATTGGATCATACAATTAGCCATTTCTTTTAAAGTGCGGTTCTTCCGCTCAGCTACACCATTTTGTTGTGGTGTATATGGAACAGTGTGCTGTTGTTGGATGCCTTGTTCAGTGCAGAAATGAGTGAACTGTTTGTTAACATATTCTCCTCCATTGTCAGATCTTAACTTAATAATCTGATGACCAGATTGTTTTTCAACAAGGGCCTTGTAGGCCAAGAACATGTTAAATACTTCGCTCTTAAGTTTTAGGAAATAAACCCAAGTGCGTCTAGTGTAATCATCAATGAAAGTTGAGAAATATTTGAAACCAGAAAAGGAAGCAGATGGAAGAGGACCACACAAGTCACTATGCACAAGCTCCAAGGGAACCGAGGCGTGCCAAGAGGCACGTTTGTCAAAACTGTCCCGATGATGTTTTTCGAGTACACAACCGGAGCAAACACCATCTCTGCAAGATACCATCGGAAGACCTATCACCATATTTTCTTTACATAGTTGTTGCAATGAGCGATAATTTAAGTGACCAAATCGCTCATGCCAAAGTTTGCTCAAGTTATCACTATGAGCAACAAAAACTGAAGGGAAAGGTGATGACCTAAAGTTGTTAAACTTGTACAACCTAGTAATATCATCAACAATTCTGGTAGCTAGGACCTGTTGAGGATCTTTAAAATCCTCGATTACAACTTGGTAAGGTGTAAAGGTCACAGTTTTACCTTCACCAGAATGAGTGATCTGATAGACTGATAACAAATTGCAGGAAATTCTTGGAACACATAGTACATCACTAAAATGACCATTATCTACTGGAACTGTTCCAACTCCTACAACACTTAGAGATCTATCATTACCAACAAATATTTGTTTGGTGTTACATTCATGCATAGTAGAAAAGATGGCTTGATCCTTAGCCATATGATAAGATGCTCCAGAATCAATGAGCCATTCATTTGAAGTAGAAGAAGAAGGTGCATTATAAGAATAACCAGAAGCACAAAGTGCATGTCCATGAGAGGCAGATTCTGAAGGCGAATCTAGGCTGATATGGTGCTTCTTCATTGCTGCTTCCAAGGCTGCCATCTTCTTGAAACACTTAGATTCATCATGATTATCTTTCCCGCAATAGTTGTAATGACGCTCAGTCTTCTTGCCTTTTGGCTTGGATCCTTTGTCATTTTTTAAAGAAGGAGCTGACTGAGAGGGTTTTGGACCCTTGTTTGACTTATTATTGCAAAAAATTTGTTTCTTGGGAGGCTTGGACTTTTCTTTTTGTTGGGACAATAAGGCTTTCCCAAATGTATCTGCATTGTTGATTATTCCAAGATGAATTAGTTTATCTTGTTCCCTAATCAAGGAATCACAAAAGGATTCAAGACTAGGCTCTTGATAGCTAGCTGCATTCAAGGATGCTTTCATGGAGTAAAATGTAGATACAAAAACAGAATATGCAGGTCCAAGTTTGGAAAGAATATGATAAATGCATTGTTTGTCTTCCCTCTCAATCTTACATTCTACACATAAGAGTTTAAGAGTTTTGTACTTAGATAAATAATCTTGAATGCATGAAAAGTCACTTGGATTTAAAGAGATCAACTCATTTTCGAGTTGGTGACCTCGAATTTCATTGTGTTTACCAAACACAGATTCCAACTTGTCCCAAGCAGTATTAGGTTCATCAATTCCAGATATGTGGAATTGCAAATCAGTAGAGATTGACATCCCAATCAATCCACGAGCTTCATCACATCTATTTTCCCATTTTATTTTCTTATCATCATCAGTGGGTTCTTTTTCTTTCCATGTGGTAATTCTGAAAAGTCCCCTACTTCGTAGAACATCCTCCATACGAGATTTCCATGAGAAATAGTTGGAACTGTTAAGTAGAATATCACAATGGGCGGCCATATTTGTAAATTAATGGCTATAAAAGCAGAAACCAATAGTTTGTATGTGAAGAGCTCGAAAAAATAGGTGGTTTAAAAAAAAATGACACTGAAAACTGACTCTGTATGATGAAGTTATGCTTGAACAAAGAAACTGTTGAAGATGTCCCCAATAGTGACGTGGCAGCTAGAGAATGTTCAACAAAAAAAAGAACCCCCCTCTTCCCAAGATGAACCTTTTGACAATCATTTTACAATAAAGTTGCTTTAAGTGAACCACTTTTGTAAAATAAGTGATTTCACTTTTACAATGATATTACTTTTAAATAGTGCAACAATGAAAAAAAACTTAAGTGACTCACTTGTATTTTTATTTTTTTATTATTTAAGTGAGATGCACTTTTACAATAAAGTAACTTGAAAATAGAAATTGCATGCACTTTTTCTTTTAAAAGTAACTTCCTAAGACTTGAACTCAAGACCTATTAAGGAATAAAGCAACTTTGAACCAAATGAGCCAAATTAAAAGGTATGTAAAATATGGGAATGAAGAAGGGGGCCTTTTTTTTTTATATACTCTTCTTGCTCGGTTTGCGTGCTTGCCCTTTTTTCTGCAAAACAAACCACAAATCGAAACAAAAAAAACTTTTCCACGCTTGTGGAGTTAGATCTTGTTAGCTTTCCCGGAAAGTCTATGTTTTCTCTCTGTTTCTGATTTGCCGAGATCGCGCAAGGTGCACGGCAAAGAGCATACGCAGCCTAGAAAAACACTTTTCCTTTCTGTTTCTGATTTGTCGAGATCGCTCAAGGTGCACAGCAAAGAGCATACGCAAACGGGAAAGCAACAATCTGAACCAAAAAAAATCTAACAGTAAAAAAAAAGATGAAATATGAGATTTTTCTTTTCAAAAAACTAAATAAAAAAAATGCGTCACTGTAACATTATACCTTCAGATCTGATGAAATACGCGTTTCTGGAGCAACCGGGAACCGTTTTCGATCAAACAAAAACTATTTTCCAATGGAAACGATGCTCCGAACGCAATGGAACACCTCCCACATCCCAGAAATGGACAAAAATTCTAGAACCAGAAACCCTTTCGAGTTTCGGCAACAACAGTTCAAGATCTGGATCATAACCGGAAGCGGCACTTCATGAAAGCTTTGATACCATGTTCGGGTACACATGGTACTACCAAAGGACCGAACACCAAGAGCAACCACTTCACACAAACAGATCACAGATCTACACATTGATGTTTTGACGTGGTTTAAACCCTCTTGAGGGAAACACTCCACGGCCCCGGCCAAATAGCTTCTACGGGACAATTTATTATGCAAAGAAAGAAAGTTACAAATGAGATTCTCATAATCGATCAACTAAACAATGACCCTCCATGCTCTTTAAATAGAGATCATGGACCAATCGGGTGTTAAGCCACGGATCAAGGTTAGGTTTGATCTAAGAGAAGTTGAGCCGTCGGATCACTCTATGTCGGAAACATATCGTGACTGTTGGATTAAGTATTTACAAATGCATACTAATGCATACTAAAGAAACACACTATCCTTAATGGATATATTACACAAGTTGATCTTAACTAACTCCTAAGTGTCTAAATATCCTAACAATTTGTTATCTACATGTGTGTCTTATCTTTATGTGTGAATGGTTATTATGATTGTGTGTGATGTAGATGCCAATCTAAAACATAATTTGCATATGAATCAGGTAAAGCATTTAAGTTCCTTGGAATATGTTGATAAGTAATATAATCGAAATGTCTCTCAAGCAACCTAACTCGTAAGAACTGACGCAACAAAACAGGATCTCTAACTTGATATTCACCCATTAATTGAAATACAACCAGTTGCGAGTCGATTCTTACCTCCAAATGTGAAATGCCATGTTGAAGGGATTCTCGGAGTAACTCAATGACAGCGTTGTATTCAGCTACATTATTCATTGTGGGACCCAAATAAGCCCCTCCTGAAGATACTAGTTGCCCAGCGTGTGAGTGAATAACCCAAGTTGTTGCAGCCAACTAACGGGTGTGGTGACTAATGCCATCAAAAAATCCTATAAAGTATTCAATCGACATCTGAAAACACAAACCAATAGACACATATGATGCGAGGATAACCAGAAGCAGAGCTAAATCTACAAAAATGTTGATCTATAATACATGAAAAAGCATAGAGTCCTAATCATAATACATTTTTAGGTAGAGCCCATTTCTAGGCTCTGACAACTTATTTCCCTCATAATCCATTATTTCATAAGAAAGCTTATTTAGAACTTTAGAAATTATGTAAGGACCGAGCCACATAGACTTGAACTTGCTTGCCCCAGGGGATCCTTATCTTGATCATAAAGTAGAACAAGGTCTCCTTCGAGAAAATCCCTAGGTTTAACAGACTTATCGTACTGATTCTTAACTCGATTCTTAATGAATTTGTTTTCTGTGAGTGCATCATGATGCTGCTTGTCAATATTTTCTAGGTGTAGCAAACGTTCTTCTAAAACTGAAGTATCAGGGAGTAATTGAATGGCCAACTTCAATGAAGTAATTTCGCGTTCAACTGGAATGAATGCTTCTACTCCATGAACAAGATGAAAAGGAGAGAACCCGGTAGCAGTATTAACATTAGCTTGGTATGCCCAAAGGGCTGGATACAACATGATGTACCAGTTGGATCGACTGGCATTGACGGTCCTCTGAAGAATAGTCTTCAAAGTTTCATTCACCACTTTGACTTGACCATTCACATGTGGATAAAATGAATATAAATGCTCTTGTCAAAACCCTAGCATAGTGTATAGTTTAGTCATCATGTTGTTCTAAAAGTGTCGACCGTGCTATGTCACGATCTCTTTGGGTACACCAAACCCAGCAATGATCTGGTTAAAAATGAAGTAAGCAGTCCTTTCTCCATCTGCTTTGATAGTAGGAATTGCCTCGGCCCATGTAACGTCCCCTTCCATCTAGTCTGATGCCAGGAAGGAAACGTGACCAATCTACCGGGCTTATTGGTGATGTCAGCCCCATTCAAATTACTAAGAAATGCATGGTTAAATAAAACGTGTGCATACATATTCATATTCAACAAGCACTCTGGAATTAAACACTATAGATGCACATAGTTCATCTTGCATTCATCATATAAACAATAGTCATTAATTAAGACATTACAGAACATAGAATTAACACAACTCAATTAATAAACATAGTGGAATAACCATAATAACATACACGCAGAAGGAGATGCATCAACCTATATCTTTCAGGCAGAATAGTGAAACAATCCCAGAATAATCAATCTCATTCTCATGCTAATTACACAGGCTTCATGCCAACTAACTTAAGATGATCATTTCATCCAAGTAACATGAGTAATTTAACATACAGGACAAACCGCAGAATGAACATCATTCAACCATGGAGAATACTTATGTTGAATGCAAATGTCCAAACAATTGGCTGCGTGAGAGCAACATTCCACCCAACCATAGATCTCTGTCCAGCCTATATTCTTTTAGCTGAGAGATCACCCCTAAGATGGGTTGTGTATCCACTAAGGAGGAACTAGACAGGCTCACTTACAACCATGGATTCACTCAAACGGTCCTGCTAAGCCAGCGCACAGCTGGGTTTATCAAGCAAGCAATAAGGAATGGATGAGGATGCTAAGCTAGTGAGCTCAACCATAGAGCTATTGACATCTCAATCTAAACTCAAGCAATCCAATCCTCTATTCAAACATCCACACTTGGATTTTTCACCATTCTAGAACAAATAACGCAATCCCGTCACTGGGTTTCTGGGCTATCAAAACTGGGTTTTCCAATGGATTTCAAGGTAGCTAATGCTCCCAAATTTGCCCCAAGGTTCATACCTATGGATCCCCCATTGGATTTCACTATCAAATACCAAATCTAGGTGTTTATGGCTCTTCAAAATGTGGGTACTTTCATAGTTGCGATTTCTAGTTTTTCTCCCTACTAGGAATTCGTTTCTGGATGAAAATTGATGCTGGTAACTTCCAGAATGGAATGGGGATGAGGAAGAAGCAATCCCCATGAGGTAGAGTGACTTGTGGTACAAAAAAATAGAGCCCATACTCTGCCATACAAATTTCTGGGCTGCCCATGCTCCATTGAAGCGATGGACTATTTTCTTCAACCACTTCCTTACAACATAATTAAATGTCAGCAAGGAAAGTCAAATGGGTTCTCAAGGTGACATATGGCAACCTATGGTTCAGTCCCACAGCCCCCTCACCACTCCCTAGTGGATACACATGGCCCTTTCTCATTCGTTGCCTCCATAGCCATTTTTGGTATTTTATTGCATGATGTTTATTTACATCATTTTTATAATTTTCCATGGTTGAATAGCACATGGGTAACATAATGTCTAATACTTTCCTTTTTAGATAAAAATTCGAGCCTCCACTAGCGGGTCCTTGGCCTTGAGCTCCACGCTACGAAAACATGCATCACATGTATACAATATTTACATTGGAAGCTAATATATCCTAAGGGTCAAAATGGGGTATTACAGCCCACTTTGTGAAGTAGTCGACGGAAACAATGATGTGATGATGACCTCCAGCAGAAGCTATATTATAATTAATGAAATCAATTCCCCACTTGGTGAAGGGGCCTGCTGTAATCAAAGGATGGAGATGAGCTGGGTGTGCTCTCATCTTTTGGGTGAAAAACTGACATGGCTGATAGTGTCTCATAGCTTCCACACAATCTTTCAAGATCGTGGGCCAAAAATAACCAGCACGCAGTATCTTCTGAGATGTTTTCAACCCAGAAAGATGACCCCCACAGGCACCATTGTGAGCATCATTTAATATTGTTTCAGCTTCTTCTAAATTCAAACAACGATGAAGAATGGAATCTATCCCATGTCTATATAAGGTGTCAACAATGATGAGATAATTCTTTGCATGACTCTTCAATTTCCATCGCTCGTCCCTAGAAAAAGTAGAAGGACACCTCAAAGACTGAAGATATACTAAAATATCTCTGTACCACGGGTCAGAGGATGCAATAAGGAAGATATGTTTAGTCGGGAATGATGACTCTTCCTCATGGTGTACCACGTCACTCGAAAATTCATAGATAAGTTCAGCAAAAACCAGTGACTTCTTTGACTTAGCTGATTGAAAAACTACGTCAAATTCTTGCAAGATGACAATCCACTTATTAAATTTACCACCGATGATACATCTGGTAAGAACATATTGAAACAGATTGATCTCTGCGATCACTATGGTGGTTCGCAACAAAATGTACTAACGCAACCTCTGAACGGCAAGGACAACAACTAATGCCAACTTCTCCACGTAAGAATACTTAATCTCAAGAGATATTAATGCACGCAATAAATAGTAAATGACATGTTCTTGGAGCTTGTCATCCTCTTGAAAAGGTATAATGCCAATTGTGTGTACAGATGCAGCCAGGTATAACAAGAAATCCTTGGTATAGTCTGGCGGGCTCAATAAGGGGGCTGATAATAATGCCTATTTCAAGGCCTCAAATGAAGTTTGAGCAACCTCATCCCAAATAAAATAGGTGTCTTGTTTGATCAGACCCATGGAACCTTTTTTTATTCACATTGTTAATGATAAAACGTCGTAAGAAGTTGGACATACCCAGCAGACTCTGAAGTTGTCATAAGGTTCGAGGAGGAGGCATATTTACAATGGCCTCAACTTTGAGTGGATCGACCATGATGCCACGACTGGATACAATAAAACCCAATAAACATCCGGACTCGACACAGAACACACACTTATTAGGATTCAGTCGAATCTTATAATATCTGCATCTTTCAAACACGAGTCTCAAATAATCAAGATGATCTTGTCTCTTATGAGATCATGTTGGGAGATCATCAAGATAAGGTTCAACCACATGTTTGATATCATGAAAAATGAAGTTCATCGCATGCTGGAATGTAGCCCCAATGTTCTTTAGGCCAAATGGCATCTTCCGATAAGAAAAGGTTCCCCAAGGACAAATAAAAGTTGTCTTTTGTTGGTCTTCAAGTTTTATCTGAATCTGGTTATATCCTGAAAAACCATCCATGAAAGAAAACATTTCATGGCCGGCACATGCATCAATAATATGTTCTATAAACGGTGTGGGTTAATTGTCCTTAGGGAAAGATTTATTTAAATACCGAAATTTTGTGTAGAATCAAATGGTTCCTTGATTCTTATCGACTAGAACAGGGTTGGAAACCCATTCCGTCATGGCAATCGGATAGATGAATCCAGCTCTAAGCAGTTTCTCAACTTTCGCCTTGATGGCAGCTTCTTTTCTAGGATTAACCAGATGGAGCTTCTGTCTCACAGGCTTAGCATCTGGATAAGTTGTGATGACATGCTCCACAATGGCGGGGTCGATGCCTGGCATCTCCTCATAAGACCAGGAAAACATGTCGTGAAATTCCTTAAACAGATTGGTGTACAAAATGATCTCCTCGGGAAAACAATCTGCTCCAATGAAATTTTTTTCTACAATGCTAGGTTTGATGGAGATGTTGATTGGAATGGTTCTCGATATGTTTTCCATATTCCCCTCAGCATAAATCTTTTGTATGGGAGGGGTAGTGGAAAAATCAACATCGCCACCAAGTCTCACTGAAAACTCTCCTCTCTCATTCTTCTCCAGATCAAGAAGAAAATAGGACCTATGGTGCATATGTTCCCATGGGTGGTCCAGGCCTATCATAGCTTCCAAAATGGCCTTGTCAGAAGGAAAAATAGTATCTAGACAATCGAAAGAGTGGGTAGAGTTAACAGACCATGCGGGAGCATAGTCCATATCTTATTCCATGGAAACAAATGGAGTCGAGATATGTTATGTTACAGCATTCTGTGATGCTTGATAAGTCACTTCTGCAATAGACAGGGGCACTACTAGTTTTTACTGAGTAGGAAGAACCCATGGATCAGTTGTTGGACTGACCATGGAAATATCTAACGATGCGCAATCAGTGGTACTCATAGAACCAATAAAATTAATGGGAGCAGGTAGATCGAATGTGCCCATCAATGATGAATACATGCCTACGCCCAGAATCTCACTAGGTGGGTGAGACTGATCAACCAACACGATTGTAGAATCCGACAAAGTGTTGTTGTTTTTCTGGGTAAATGAAATCTGATCAACTGTAATGACCTTGCCTTCAGGAAAGAACATCAGTACCCGAAAAATGGACAATGAGACAACTTGTATTGCATATGTCCATCTTCTTCCTAACAACAAATTATAATCAATATTAGCATCCAACACTTCAATCTCCACTCACACCAACTTGCCTGCGAATTCAACTTCGAAAGCAGGTAAGACTTCGTGTGGACGGAAAGATCTCCCATCAAAATCCATAAGTATAGTGTTAGAAGGGGATAACTTGGGTGAGCCTAAGGCCTTCCAACAAGAAATCGACATTACACACGTAGACACACCCTCATCTACAACAGTTTGGCCAATGGTCTTGGACCCATGCACTACTTCTATCTGGAGGGCTACATGATATGGAAACTGGAGCCATATCAAACTGAGTAAACATACTAGATGAGTCGAGGATCCCTATTGCCGCTAGAAGTGCATTTCACTGCAATGGATAGATCTGCAAGACATCTAGTGTGGACATAGCACATGGTGTTTGGGCTAGATCCTCTACAACATTCTTGTTAGGGACAACCCGCGCATTAGAGTTGTGCACCACCCATTTGAAGACACCTTTTGGGATCTTTGGCAAAGTATCTATAGGTCTCTCAATATGAAGAGGTGTAGATGTTTCAGAAACGTCCTTATCTTCCTGCTATGGTCCTGGGGAATAGTTCCTAGCTCGATTTTGCAAAAGCATATCCGAGTTAACCATATTTATGAATGATTGATCAGCTGACGAAGCATGAGTTGTTTCCCTAGCGCTAGACTTTCCAGAAGCGGAGCCTTGTCCGTGAGGAAATGTATCCTTCAAAACAACTGGTTTCTTCTCATGAAGGAGCTTCTGGGATTCTTCCATCAGAGGGAACTAATGGGTAAGGTGATATTCCTTATATATCTTTCAAGGAAACTTAACCTTATTTTTATCTTTCTTACCCTCGTCATCATTTTCAGTATTTTTGGGCTTTGGATGGTTCCCCTCCCCTTTCTTGCCCTTTTTTTGTTGTTGGGTTGCCGAGGACCCTTTTGGTTTGTCTGCACTTTCTTTACAGATTCGGTAGTAGAAGGGGAGGCTTCAAAAGTAGTTGCATCTACAACATACTGCTTCACCAATAAAGCATGAACTTGCTTGGTCAGGGCTTCGAATGTTGCCGTATGAACTGAACCAACAATGCCATCAGCATGCGATACAGTCATAGGTTTTCATAGATCAATATTAGATCATGTCGCATCGGGTATAATCACATATAGAATCGCAGATTGAGCATATATAGGATCAAGTTGTTGGGTTTTGAGTATTGCTTCTTCCTCTGAAGACACTCCAGAAGTTGCTATGCCTTTAGAAACATAAGGTAGGAGTGATTTCAAATACCACTCCAACAGAAACTCTGGAGGATCTTCAGCCTTAATGAGCCTCTTCTACCTTGGCCACTCTTGAATGTGGTCAGATAAGTGAGTGGATTTATTCTACCTAAAATTAGACAGAAGCTTCGTGCCAGCGTCGTACCGGACATGGAGTTGGAAGTGGTTCAAAAAGACCGTTGTCAGATCCCAAAAGTTGTCAAAACTTTCGGCAGGAAGTTCAATGTACCACTTTGCCGCGACACTAGTTAAGGTTCTCTGAAAGAGCCTCAACCTGATGGAATCGTCATTTAGAGAATTAGAAGAGCACCAGAAATGGAAAGTAGTGACATGGTCACTAGGATCTTCCCCAAGCTTTTCTCTCAAACTTTGGTATGTTTGATGGAAGCTTCGTTGGAACTGGTGGCCATGCCACATTATGGTGCACAGGATTATTCGTTAGTTCTGAACGGTCTGGAAATTTTACAGTTGCCAAAAGAGGTAAATAGGGTCTGAACGATGGTGCTTGGTTAACGGCAATTTGGTAGAATGAACCTCCCGAGGTTTGGTTCCCGAACGACTGGTTGGGGTTGCCCCCAGCCATCGATTGTGAAGTGTAGGCATTACCAATCTTTCTCCAGCCGAAAGTTAACGGGTTGCTTCCTGGAATGTTTGTCCCTTCCAGTTGGGTATTACCCCCTCCGTAATGTGGGTTAAGAACATTACCACCTCCTCCACCAAACAATGAAAAAGGGGTACTCCCTACAGGTACATTAGATATTTTCACATTCGAAGACTGTGCATTAGACCCTATGAAGGGGTAGAAACCAGATGTAAAGATAACAGATGAAGTGGGCATCGATCCCATGAAAGGTGTGGAAGGAGCTATATGCCCTCCCAACCAAGGAAAACCCTGACTAAGGAGCGGATTGTGGGTTAACCTGGGTCTGTTGTGAATCAAGAGATGAAGTGAGCGGTACTAAATGTATCCCTGTCAAAGGGGTATTTGAAAATCCAACAGTGGAACCAAGAGGAGTAGGTGATGACAAAGCTTGGGAGCTAGACATACATACAGAACCAGTGTTGAAACTAAAAGAAGGGATCAAATTAGGGGTGACCTGCCTAGAGCTTGGCACCGATGTGCTTGCAAAAGAATGAGAGAGATCTATCATAATCATAGTTGCAGTAGGAGTTTGGGGAACTCCTGTCTCATCTCCAGAACTAGCCATGAAATAACCAGGGGTAAACCGGTATGCACTAAACTCCAATTGACCTAGAGACTCTACAGTTACAAGCAATGGATCGCAGGGTCCAGTCAAAGGAGGGTTGTAAGGAGTTCTAAACTCTTGGGAAGTTAAGTCCTCAATCTCAACATAATCAAAGACCTGTTGATCCTGAATTCTGATCTGTGGTTCTCCAGGTGGTTCCATTACGCCTGTAAGTTCGTATGAACCATGGGAATCAGTCCTCCGGAGTTGAGGTGAAGGTGGTGGCTCCACAGTTTGTGGTGGAAGGTTTTGCAACCTTCATGACCTACAAAGGGGTTGGTCCTCCATAGTTATATAAAAAACAAACTAAGTATGAAAACCTAGTGGCCACTAATCGACTAGGGAGCAAACAACATACAACTACAAAATGTCCTAAAGTGATCAAAACCAGGAAAACAAAGATAATATTCTCAGAAGTTAGTCTGGGATGATGAGGGCCCAAAAAAAACCAATAGAATACCGAAGGTCAGTTACACGGCATCCAGTGCAGGTCCTCTAGGTGCAAGCATTTCAATCACCAAACCGCCCTCCCGAGATTACTGTAAATGGTTACCTTCCGTGCCTATCCTAGGTGCAGTGGAAATAGCCTTCCACTATACCTGTGAAGAGCCCTAGGTTAATATACTAAGGATACCACAAATACGAAAATACCTGGGGGGACAGTCGTCAGTCTAGCCAAGATGCATGGGTAGGGTAGCAAAGCCCGAAATCCAAGAGTACTTAAAGCACTAGTGGACCCCCGTATGCGAATCAGCTCTGGTTTATGCTCAAAAGGAAAGTGAGGGGGTATCCCCAACAGTTCCAATCTTACATGACCTCGTGCTTAACTCTGGTTTAAGTGGAGTGTTCCCAGGATACTTTGATATAAGTGGGTTTTCCTAAAGATTATCTCACTACGATTGTTGAGCAATAAAACGATTTCGGGTAGTTTAAAGTGATCTACCACGAAATCCTAGCCTAAGCTAGTTGATGTAGTGTCAAACCTAAAAAAGAAAGTTACTAATTTATTTTATTAGATGTTCTTTTTAAAGGTTGTTTCTTACTCAAAAAGGGAAGTGATGTGTGTGGTATGGTTATGACAAAAGCAAAGTGTGGATTATAATGCCTAAAAATTCACAAAAATTCTTTTTTCTGTTTAATCTTTCAAAACAAAATTAAGCATTCCTAAGCATCACACATTTTTCTTTTTCAATTTTTAAATTTTCAAAGTTAATAGTAAAGCAAACTATCCTACTTCGAAACAAATGACAAGTCTTGTACACAAGTTCTTAGTTCCTAGTTAGACAAGTCTTGGACACAAGTTCTCTAACTACGAAAAGAGAATAAACATGAAAATGAACAAGCAAGAATTATCGAAGATGTGAGTAAAGATAAAGAGCCTAAGGCTTATAACAAATCAATCTGAAGACTGACAAATACTTTAAACCTACGGGGTTATTTCAATGAACTAACCCGAAATTTGGAACAAGATGCAAAGAAAAAGCGGTAAACTGATGTGTAAAGAGGAAAGGCAGAATACTAAGCTGCTTCTGAGCATAACAAAACCAAAACAAAACACCCGTCAAATAGTGAGGGTAGGAAAGAAAACCAAGGAAACTCTATCAACACAAAGACTCACATAGAAAATCTATCCAAGAGACTTCAAACAAACTCAGGCTGCCCTGAACAAGTGTTCAGGAGGTATCCAAGTGATCCAAGGTTTTCAAAACTACTAAAAAATAAATTGAGATCAAACCCTAAGTTAAAAGGTAAAAAGTAAGGAAAAGTGTGAGGGTATTGTATCAGACAACTAGAGGATGATGCGTAGGTCTGTAGGCATACAACTCACTCCTAGGGAAAAACATGCGCTACTGTAACTAGCAAGGAGTTGTGCACAAGTTTCAAAAGACCCAAAAGAAAAAAAGGACACCAAAAATAGTGGCTGAATCCAAATGAACAAAACACAAAGGACTTCTATAAGGCTAAAACAAAACTCAGCAAGACACATGGGTGTCTTATCCATAGCCAGAAGAGCAAATCAAAGGCCAAATGTAGACCCCAAAACCAAAATCTAAACCTTACTTTCAAAGGTTCAAATTTACAGGAAAGTACGCAACTTTATATGCTAGTAGCCAGTGCATGCAACTCAAAATGTGTGGGTTGTAAAGAGAGCAACCAGTGCACATGTCAGAAAAGCGCGCCTATATGTACAGGAGACATGCACATGGGGACTGAAAAGGGAAGCAAAACTTTGCAAACTTCCACACTGAACTGAATCAAGGCAAAGGAAAGCAACTAGGCACACTTTGAAAACCTTACCGAAAGTCAGAAAGCAATAAAGACTGAAGAAAAACTAAAAAGACCCCTAGAACAGAACCAAAGAGGTGCTCCCTAGCGGAGTTGCCATTTTTGTTGGTAAGTATTATACCCTATAGCAGGGGATGGATTCTATCAACGTACATGGGGCTGATAGATAGTTATATTAGGGTTTTACACTAATTACTATAATCAAATGAGATTTAGGGTTTGAGAAAGATTACCTTATTTATGGCGGCTGGTCCTAGCTTTCTCCCGATCTCTACAACAACACACCTACAAAACCAATCAACCTTGCTCAAAACAATTTGACTACAAATAGATAATGAAATTGACAAAACAATATGACATTAATTGTAATCAAACATCCAATGAAATTGACATTTAATTGGGACGAGAAGGATATCTTGATCTTTATTGTCAAAGAAATGCAACAAAATACAACTAATATACCTGATCTTGTTCCAAGCACTTCTGCAACCTAGTTCTGGGCTCCTACTCCTCTCTTGACTAGAAATTCCTTCATCATAACAATAGATTTCCTCTTAGATTCACCCCTTCCTCATGGCTTCCCCTTTTATTTATGGCCAAGGTAGGAAGTTAGATTCGTGAGGCAGTTGAATTGGGAGGTTGGGCGAGTTATAATACAAAAATCAACTAATCCCAATTCGTATTCTTAATATATTTTTCATTTCATCTTAAGATGTGTGTGGGTATGATACCAACAAACCTGCGCCCAGTGCACCACTAGTGTTATTAATGACTAGCGCATACAACTTTTTAGTGTATGTGTGCAGGTTGTCAACAGTGAGACCAGTGCATGATGTGCTATATGCCAATTATAAGAGTAGCACATATCCAATGAAATATGCAGAAAAAATATAATTTTCAGCTGAAGATGTAGGATCTCAGTCAAATCATCTAAGGTTAATCTAGCTCTTCCATCCATAATGTCCTTTTGTGTGATCGACATGGAAATGTGATCACGGACAAAGAAGTGCTGATTTGACCTGTAACATGGCCTATGATACTGTAGAAGAAGAACCTACTCCTAAGGTGATCAAGATTGCAGTACTCTCAGAAGTGCCTCACTTCCATACACTCAGATTCAAAGGAGTGGTACAAGGACAATCAGCCACTATGTTAGTGAATGGAGGAGAAACACATAACTTCATTGATTCAACTCTGGTTTAAAGAAGGAAGCTACCTACTAAAAATTTTGGAGGCTTCATTGTTATCGTTCTAGGTAATCATTCTATGAACTATTGTAGATGAATTCCTAAATTGCATATTTCTATAGGAGAACATATTATTACAGATAGATTTTATGTTGTGGATGTGGTTGATACTAACATGGTATTGGGAGTACAATGGTTGTATTCCATTGGGAAGCATTCAATAGACTACCAAGTTCCTAAAATGATCTTCAAGGGAGAAAATGGAGAGGAGGAAGTGTTGAGAGGGATCAACACCTATCTGAAGCAAGTGGTAAGTGCATACAGTATGAGATCCATACTAAGGCATGGAGACATCGAATGGGCTGCAGAATGCCTAATCACCACAAATGGAACCTCATTGGAAGTATCCCAATATCCAGAAGACATTCATAAGTTGCTCCAAAAGAATAAGAAGGTGTTTGAGGACCTTCATCATGGTAGGCCACCCGATAGAGGAGTGGATCATAATATTGAGTTAGAGATAGGCACCTCAATAATCAAGGTGCACCCCTAAAAGCACCCAAAAATATTCAAGGATGATAGAGATTGAACCATCAAGGAGCTACTTAACTTGGGATTCATTAGACCAAGTTCAAGTCCTTTTTCCTCATCGGTAGTCCTTGTGAAGAAGAAGGATGGGACCATGAGGATGTGCATAGATTATAGAGCTCTCAACAAGAATACTATCAAGAACATATATCATATTCCGAGGATTTATGATCTTATAGATGAGCTCCATGGGGCCAAGTACTTTTCAAATATTGACCTTTGATACAGTTACCATCAAATCAACATGAAAGAAGAAGACATCTGGAAGACATCCTTTCGGTGTCACCATGGACACTGTGAGTTTCTAGTTATTCCTTTTGACCTAACCAATGCACCTTCAACATTTCAATCTTGCATGAGCAGAGTGTTTAGCAGGGAGCTCTGTAAGTTTGTACTTGTTTTCTTTCATGATATTTTGATCTATAGTAGAACTTGGGAAGAGCATTTGCATCATTTGGATATTGTACTAACAATATTTGAAGTTTGATATTTTTATGCAAAGCTAACCAAGTGTGAGTTTGGAATGACTGATATTTTGTATATTGGTCATGTGATTGGGCATGATGGAGTCAAAGTTCACATGGAAAAGATCCAAGGCATTCAAGATTGGAGAAGTCCTAAAAATCTCATTGAAATGAGAGGTTTTATTGGCCTATGTACCTACTACCGGAAGTTTGTCAAAGGATTTTCCAAGTTGACATATCCTTTGACATACCTCACTAAGAAAGGAGACTTTGATTGGTCAGAAGAATCTAAGCAATTGTTCAATAGAATGAAGGAGGTAATGAGGAGTTGTCATGTTCTTGCACTTCCATATTTTTCTCAACTTTTTTTTCTTGAGGGTGATGCTTCAGGGAATGGAATTGGAGCAGTCTTGATGGAAAATAAGCACCCCTTGTCCTTTGAGAGAAGGAATTTGCAGCTCCGTGAAATATTATATTCAGTCTATGAAAAAGAGATACTAGCCATCATTCATGCACTGGTCAATTTAAGACAATATTTGGTAGGGGGTAAGTTCATTATCAAGACTGATCACAACAGTTGGAGGCACTTCTTAACCAAAAAAAAGCTGAATGATAAGAAATAGAAGTGGGTAAGCAAGGTCGAAGAATTTGAATTTGATATTGAATATAATAAGGGTAAGATGAACATTGTAGCTGATGCACTTTATAGAAAACCAATACTTGCATTGCTCAACTTTAATGATGATTGGAAAGTACAGCTTGGGGTAGAATATACAAAGAACCAGATTTCTTGTGATTTTTTTGATAGATTGATTCATAATGATGCTTACAATATTCTCAATGATATTATCTATTATAAGGATATGATATTTCCAGTTCCAGAATCCATACTAAAGAAGAATATCCTTGAGGATGCCCATGATGTGCCTTTAGCAGGTCTCCTAGGGTTTGTGAAGACTTATAGGAAAGTGAAGGAAAGGTTCACATGGAAGCAGATGAAGAAGGAGGTGACAGAGTATGTCAGGTCATGTGTGGCATGTTAGAAAAATAAAGTAGATCATACTCATCCAGTAGGGCTCTTAAAACCAGTTCCCATTCCTTAACAAAAATGGGAAAGTGTATCGATGGATTTCATCACCAGGCTGGATTTCATCACCGAGATTCCAAAAATACAAGATAAAGACAGTATTTTTGTTGTGGTTGATACATTCACTAAATATGCACATTTATTTTCTCTCACAACTAATATTTCATCTATCCAAGTGGATGAACTTTTCATCAAAGAAGTTTTCAAACTTCATGGCATACCCAAGTCCATCATCAGTGACAGAGATAGCAAGTTTAAAGCATTTTTTTGCAAGAAATGTTCAAGTTAGTAGGGACAAGTTTCGACATGAGCACCACCTACCATCCACAGACGGATGGCCAAACAAAAATATTGAACCAATGGTTGGAAGGGGACTTAAGAAACTATGCCACCGGCCAACAAAAGTCATGGACTACTTGGCTCCATTTGGGAGAGTTTTGTTACAACACTACTTTTCATCTCTCGATTGGTATGTCTCACTTCAAATCTCTTTATGGATATCATGCACTTACTTTTTCTGATCTGATATTTGGTGACTGTAAGACACGAAATGAAAAGAATTGGCTGCAAGAGATTCAATACATACTTAGAAATCTCAAGGACAACTTGTAGGTAGCACAAAACTGACAAAATGTGCATGCAAACACACATAGAATTGAGTGAGATTTCAAAGTAGGAGATCTGGTATATTTGAGGTTGCAGCCCTATAGACAATAATAATTGAAGTATAAGGGGGTTGAGAAGTTTCATCAAAGATTCTATGTCCCATACCAAGTTTTGAGAAAGATCGAGGAAGTGGTCTATGAGCTAGAGTTTCCTTCGGGAAGCCGGATTCACAATGTTTTCCATGTGTCTTGTTTGAAGAAGGAAATAGGGAAGCAAGTAGAAGTTTCACAAGATTTTACACCCCTTGATGATGAAGTACATTTGGTGCTTATCCTTGAAAATATCTTAGAGGTCCGAGAGAATAAGGTAAGGAGTGGAATCCTTAAGGAATTTTTGGTGCACTGGGAAGGACTACCTAGTGAAGATGCTACTTGGGAAGGAGAACACATCTTACAACATCATAGTTTGAAATTGCTCGAGTACAAGCAATATTGGGTGTGGAGGAATGTCATGTCCCATCAATAGTGAGCATTGGATCAAGGTCCTAACCCAAAAATTCCCTTGGGTTGAGGAGACAACTTCTGTGTCATGGGGTTAATTTTTTAATTCCAGGCATTTAATTAATTAGGAGTGTGAATTAATTTTATCCAAAGTTTATTATGCACTTGGAATATATAATTTTCATGCATTTGATATTTTTATGATGAATAAATGAGGATAATGCTCCATTAGGGTGCATTAATGGATAAGGTTGACTTGGAGAAGGCTTGGAGGAGAAGTTAAGGAGAAAGCACCTAAATCTAGAAAATCGGGAAAAAGGAAAAAAAGGTGGATCAAATCAGAAAATAAGCAAAAACTCAGGAAAAGCAACATATAGCATAAAGAAGCACAAAATAAGAAAGTAGTGTTGAGGTGTATTTACTCTCCTAAGGAATCACCAAAATATTTAATTATCAACCAGGGTTGGTAATCTTAGAGTTGTGGCACAGTATATGCTGAGGTAGAATGGGACCTAAGTTTCGGCTCGGCATACCTTAGAAATATTTAATAAAGAAAATATTGAAAGATCTTTCAAAATGACAAACCGAGTCAAATTTCAGAAAGACAACGAAGGAACTAATTAAACCTAACTAAACCAATAGATAAGAACAGTATCAAGCTATACTACTCTACTCTATGACTAAATAATGGGAAAAGAACAAATACTGATAAAAAAGAAAACTACTTTTTATCAAAAGGAAACTACTTGACTAACGACAAAAGCTACAAACTACTTGTGAATTCAACAACTAGTTATGCATTCAGTTAACACTTCAAGACTACACTAAAGTATCTAATTCCATTCTCTTTGATGTTGTAGGTCATATGTGATAGGAACTGGGGTGAATGTATCATAATGAATTTCAAATGTAACAACAAAACAAAATTGAAGTAAATCTAACATAATTTCTACAAAGAGATGTAAACTACAAAGAGACCAATTACAATTAAATTTAAACATTATGATCTATCTTCTATCCATAAGCAAAATGATATGAAACTAATGAAATCTAGAAACAAGTAGAAAACTTAATAAAGATATTTACTTGGACTGAATTTCATTTGGAAGCAAGTAGAAAACTTGATAAATATATTTATTTCTGAACCAAACTCTATTATATTAACATCTTTATTATCTGTATGAATGGGAAACTGATCCTATGTTTTAATCAAGAAACCATCAAAACTTAGATAACTTGGAGAATGACAATCCGAATGATAGTCCAAATGGAGGAAAACGATTTAAACTAGGGAAAGAAATAGTTTGGATGATCTTAACTACCGGCTGGCTAATGGATATGATCCTATGGTGCAAGGGAAGCAATGAATGGAATATTTAGAAGTTAAGATAGCAAGAAGTAACCTATTCTAATCATTAAAGAAATAAACTATTTCTATGGCCTAATCAAACAAAATTGAAATATGAATAATACTAACCTACTGTTACAGGAAAAGAACTAATAGAACTAATTCTAATTATAAGCTAAACCTGAAACAACAACTAACTAAACTCTATCTAATTGCAAAAGACTGAAAGAAAACTATAAACACTATGCTTGGTCGACCATTATCAAGTCTAGAAAAGTAAATTAAGTTAGCAACAAAATATAGATTACAGAAAAATAAAGAAATGACATATACAGGAAAACAAAACTAATCACACACATTGGAAAATGAACTATTTACTTGTAGAAAGGAAAATACAAAAAAACTATACATAAAAACCTCCGGTTGATGAGGGGCCCTTCCCAGCAATCATAGATTGGAACTAAATCAACTTAGTCACAAACAACAAAATATAAACAGTAAAATTCAGGAGCTTCCATTAATTGAGAAAATTATACGGTGTTTCTATGAATTACTGACA
The DNA here is from genome assembly GCA_027924585.1 of Larix kaempferi. NCBI lineage: Eukaryota > Viridiplantae > Streptophyta > Pinopsida > Pinales > Pinaceae > Larix > Larix kaempferi. The sequence goes on along the minus strand of BSBM01000348.1, from coordinate 17,359,977 downwards.
GTGTAAATGCCTATATCTATTGTGCTATAAATTGTTTATTTTCCCATCTGTGTTTCTCCAAAGGAGGCGTCTATATATAAGTTTACAATGGGAGAGAAGGTCGACATAGTTGACCTCTCTAAAAATAGAAGTCTTAATGATTTACAAACAACTGCTTCGTGGTTGACCACAGTGCAAAGGCATCTTCCTAAGTCCATGGCGTCAATCCCCTCTGACACGAATAGTTGTGAGTCAGTTTCCTTCCATCGTAGGAAGATAATGCATTGGAAGGCTGAGCATGGGAGAGCAGGGATATTCTGGATTGTGGACATGAGCATAGGTGTGTGCTGGCAGGCTGAGCGAATAGGAAAGACGGAGCTTCTGGAGCGTTGACATGAGCAAGAGGTGTGTTGTCAAGATGGGCGAACAAAAAAACAAATATTCTATAATAGAGACTCCTAACCATAACCACCACGTTTCTAACAGAACCCATATTTCTATTTTTGTCTTTAATGGACAAGAATATGCCAACCGACGATTTCACGGGCTGAATGAAGGGATGAACGGCTACTTGGATGCAGCTGAACATTTGCAACAAGAACAAGAGTCTGAACAGAGGTCCGTTTGAAGCCCATAACTTGTAAGCCGAAATCTATTTGCCAAATGAGTCAAAAAACATTAAAGTAATATTAATAAACCATGAAAATAATGATATTTAGCCAAGATTCATGTGATATGTAAATACAATCATACCTGGGTCTATTTGCGGTCTGAATCGCAAGAAGAGTGATTTATTCTATCAAAATAGTGAAAATAATGCCACTCAGAGTATATTTGATGATAAAAAATGGTGACAAAATGGACACCAACATTCCCCCAAAACAGAGATATGCCAGGTCCCACTGAACAAAAAGGAGAGGAATTCAGGAAGAAGGTTGTGTTGCAGTAGCAGCTGCCTTCGACTTGGAAGAGGTAGTGAACTTATCCCTAAGTTTCTTGAACTAATCATTCAAGTTGTCATACCTCATCCGGAGAGAAGTATGGGACGTTGTTTTGGCATTAACCAAGCATTTAATGCTTCTTACTTGTGTGCGCAGTACCATGTTTTCTTTATGAAGCTCAAAGATTGTTTCCACATAGTTTTGATTCTAGTTTGTCAACTGTGATATCCCTCGGGTCAACCTATCCACTTCCTGCTAACTCAGAATGGCCTGTTCTTTGCGATGTTCCAAGTCCTTTTGAGGACTCAACTGTTTTGAAAATGTTTCAAGCTCAACAGTATGTTCTTCAAGAACTTTGTCTTTGTTGTGTGCAAGAGAACTTCCAGCAGCAGGGGCTTCAGAAAATCGAGAAGATACATTGGCTAATGTGAGGAGGGGTGCTTCAAGGGTATGGTTGTCTAACTGGACGTCTGAACGTGATGGTTGAACGTTAGTCTGGATTACAGACTGGTCACAATTTTTCCTCCAGGATTTAGTGGGTACTGATGAAAAAAGTGGGGGTTCCGAAGTGGAATCACCAAGGACAAGTTTAGGAGAAGGTGATGGATGGACAAGGTGTGCCTCTCCTGAGGGATCTGCATCAATCTGCACATGCTTAGTGTCTCATTCTGCTTGTGTAGAGGCTTGGGTAGGCTCACTAATACCTGTTTGGAAACGATGGTGTTTTCAAGAAGCAGAGGGTTTGACAATAGGCTTCTCGATCAAATGAGGGTTTAGTATTTCAAAGACAAAACAATCCCAGGTTTTTCCTCTCTCTTCCAACTAGTAAATGATCAGGATTTTAATTAGACAATGATGGTACAAGATTAACAGTATTCTTCCTAACCTGAATTGACATTTTCTCTAAACTTTTCAGGAAATAAAATGGGAAATTGAGGGTCTGATTGTTAACAAAATGTGCTAGTAATCTAAAATGGCAGACTTTAAAAACAGTAAACGTACCCTCACAAGTGATCAGCTGGATGATGACAGTCAAGGGATCTAGGTATTCCATCTTGACCCACTCCTAGTGGAATCCTTTTGTTCCAGCAACATGTTCATATTCGTCCTTTAAGGAAAATTCCTGAGCCTTCCATGGAAGGAGGAGATGTTTGTGCCAATGGGCACCCTCCGTAGGAAGCTTTGTGGCTAATGCGATAGATTCTTCTTTCACAAAAAAAGTGAGATGGCCAACTTTGGCCATCATGCAATCAAATCCCTTAGCGAAAAGCAGTGAGATTTCATGGTCATGGACTTGGAGAAGGCGGAAAAAACAGACCCCATCCGGCTCAAATAAATACCTCACGGCACTCTTTGAACTTGGGGATGCAAAGTAAATACTGGTAACTTCTAGGTTCATGATGGATCGGCATATTTGGACAGAGTTCAAGGGATGTGGATGGTACAGGGTATGTAAGAGATGCAGGAGACACGACTTAATAGAAAAGATGGAAAGAAAATACAATGGAGTGAAATTCACGCAGTCGTCAGTTTAAATTGAAGTCCATTTGAATGGTTGAATGGTTATTGGCGAGGATTTAGCATGCTTGAGAGATCACGCTTATCATTCCAAGATCTTAAATCGAGTGCCAACATAGAAATGCATGAGTTAGTGAATAGGTGTGGTTATGATATATTCAACCATGTCCAAAGTCAAACTTTGGACAGGTTGAATGTAATTCTCGAAATGAAATTATAGACATAGATTACACGTGAGAGATCATGACGACTCGATTAACATGATGGTAGATCATACAATAGGATAATTAAGACCATATGGCGGTCATGTAATAATTCTGGAGATCATAACGATGCATAATCCATTCATTTAATGGAGGAAAAATGGATAAGGGAATGAGACCACATGCGAAATTAACATTTGATTGATTCCTGACATAATTAGCCAATTAGATTTGTCAATAATATTCAAATTAGGATACCCTGGCATATTTAATAAAGCCATTATAAGCTATGGTTTAAATCGGCACTCCATTCGGATCACTGTCCGTTTGCCTCATTCAGATCGACATTCGACCCATCATTCAACCCTTCATATAGACTTTTGTCTATACAAGATTTTCTTGCTGATGCTGACTGAAGCTGATTTTGTAGGAAATTTCTGAGGCTGTTAGTGAACAAAATATGCTATAAATTTTTCTTTTTTGGATCTTTCAGTTGTGTTCCTCTTTATTTATCATTGATTAGGATGAGCTTCTTTCTACTTTTTCGCATTATTCCTGAAAACACCTATCATTTTGTCAGAGATAAATGAACTTTTTGATAAATATTCAGAAAGTAAAAATAGTTCTGATCCTCCCCCAAACCAAAAATATGGCGTGTCCTCAAGCCATCAAAGAAAAATTGATTAATATTCAAATATTTTCAATTATTGGTTTAGGCAGTAACTTCTAAAATAATGTGATAATTTTTGTAAGAAAATGAAATATTAACTAATAAATGTAGATGATTTAGATATGTGCATTCATAAAAAAGAATACAATAGTGCTTAAGAAGACCATATGAAGAATGATAGTATAATTGATGTGAAAAATACCATAGGAAAACTATCCATCCATGACTCATTTTAAAGATCTCTTGTCATCTAAAGAATATAAATAAGGTTCACCTTAGAGTTTGTGAGATTTCTATAGTTATGGGTCCTATTTCTAGGATAATCATACCCTAGGTATTGTTTGAATAAGATGACAGGGTCCAAGTCCAACTTACAGCCATTCTCTAATGACAGTATAAATAATAGGCCTAAACATGTATTTGTATACTCATGTTTTTATTATCCATGAGCATAGAAATGCGTTAACCAAGCCTCTTTTACCCGATATTTCCCCACTGCCAGCAGGCCTTTTTAGTACCCCGACGGGTTTATCTTGGTACCATGCAAGCATAGCCCCGCTGCCAGTGAGCCTGTTCAGTACCCTGACGGTTTTACTTGCATTTACCGAGCTTCCTTGTTTAATATTTTACTTAGCATGGACCCACTGCCAGCGAGCCTGTTTAGTACCTCGGCGGGTTTGCTTCATATAATGATATTTTTAGTAAGGAAGCCGATGGCACTAGAGTGTGCTAAGCCTATTAAACACATGATTCAATTTTTTAGAGCGAACCTTATGAGTAACTTTACTTATAATGGCCTAAATTATAGATCATGTCAAAATATAATAACCTAAAGTTGTTCTTTGACCTCTCAGTCTATCCTCTTCATAAAAGATCGGTAATGTTCCCCACAAAATAGAAATATCACTCACTTTTGGGCCTCTTAAAAGTGCTTAAGAGACAAGTTTTGATAATACGTCTAGGATGAGCTAGTAATTCATAGGTGCAAGATAGAGCTTTTGAATACCATAGTAATTAAAGTGGGTCTTAACCAACTGTTCTAATGATAAATCAGAAATGTACAGGTCTGAATCAAATACCATATGCAGAATCATAAAAGAAAGTGGTTAAAAATGTTATGAAGAAGGCTTTAACCTTTCACTATAAAGTTTCAATTTTTAACAATAATCGAAAGAGAAGGAGAAATATAAGTATTTCTTTTTAGAGCACTTCCCTTTTCAGATAATACTGCATGAGTTGATTATAAGGTTCTTGTAACCAAACTGCAAAACCACTTGTTAGATGATTCAAATTTATTCAAAACAAAAACATATATTCAAAGACAGTTATGTAAAATTTTCAAAATTAAGGAAAAGAAAAGAGTCTTCCTGTTTTAATTGAGAAAATTTTATAAGTTGATCATAATAATGAATTTCCTGTAAAAATGCAATCAGTTATTAGAAATGACTCTTATTATTGAAAACAAAAACATATTTACATATATACAAATGGAAATAACCCAAATAATTCAAGGACTAGGAGAAGGAGGAATGAATTCCTCTTCTACCAGCTCCATTTCCTTCTGTTGTAAGGCATTCTGCACAAAATCTTGTTTAGATATTGGTTGATGATAAAGTCTAAGTCTATTTCCATTTACAACAAAAGAAATTTGTGAATCATCAATTGTCTTAATTTTAATGGATCCATTATTAGAAGATGTAACAATTTCATATGGACCCATCCAACGAGTAGTTAATTTACCTTTAAAGTTTTTGTACCTTGAATCAAAAAGTAATGCCCAGTCTCCAGTTTTATATTGTTTTTGTTTAATGTGTCTATCATGCCAATTTTTACGTTGGTTTTGAATTAAAATTGTGCGTTGGATAGCATCTTGCCTAATCTCGTCTAATTCATTTATTTGCAGGACTCGTTATCTCTGTGCTTCTTCTAGATCCATCCCTATTTGTGCAGCCATACGAAAGGTTTTGAATTGAAATTCAATAGGTAGAAGAGCTTGTTTACCATAAACAGGTTCATAAGATGTGTGGTCAATGGTGTTCCTCCAAGTTATTCTATAATCCCACAAGGCTTCTGGGAGCCTATCTTCCCAGTCTTTGTGGTGTAACTGGATAGTCTTAGTCAGGATGGCTTCTAATACTTTGTTGGTGGACTCTACCTGACCATTGTCTTACAGGTGATATAGTGAATATTTACAATGTTTAATACCATATTTGTCAGTAAGCTCTTTCATTAACTTGGAGGTAAACTGAGATCCTTGATCAGTTACAATTTCCCTAGGTACACCAAATCAGGTAAATATTTCCTCATACATAAACTCTACCACGGACTTCTCTATGGCTCGGAATAAGGCTTTAGCTTCTACCCACTTGGTGACATAATCTTTACAGACTAGAATGTACTTCTTCTTAAGGTACATAGGAGAAATTGGCCCAACAAAATCTAGAGCCCATTTTTCAAAAGGCTCAATCATAAATTGGGGTTGTAAAGGCATCTCATCAGATGATGTAGGTCTACCCATTCTTTGGCAACTATCACACCCTTTGACATACTTGGAAGCATCTTTAAAAATGCCTGGAAAATAATACCCAGAGTGCAACACTTTGTATGATGTTATCTTGTCAAAAAAATGATCGCCACAAAGTCCACCATGACATGCATGTAGGATCTCTACCATCTCATCTTCCCATACACGTCGTCTAATAATAAGATCAGGACCATTATGAAAGAGATCATTGTCCACCCAAGAGTAATTAGAAATTTGAACTATGATCCTACATTTCTCAGGTGGGGAGAGATGGTTTGGTAGCTTTCCAGTTGCTAAATAATTGGCTATGTCTACAAACCACAGGATTTGAATAGACACAACGAACAAATGTTCATCTGGGAAGCTATCATCGACAGGACTAGCATTATCGTCAATTTGAATTCGAGAGAGAAAATATGATACCACATTCTCTCGACCGGGATGATCAACAATGGTGATGTTAAATTCTTGTAACAAAAGAAGCCACCGAGTCACTCTACTATTGGTGATAGGTTTATTCATTAAAAATATGATGGCGGAGTGGTCAGTGTGTATAAAAATTTAATATCCTGTGATATAATGACGAAACTTGTTGATGGCATAGACTACTGCTAGAAACTCCTTTTCAGTAACAGTGTATTTCGATTCTGTAGGAGTCAAATGTTTACTAGCAAAGTAAATGGCATGTGATTTTTGTCCCTCTTTTTGACCTAAGACTTCCCCTATAGCTATGTCGGAAGCATCAGTGGATATATGGAAGGGAAGGGACCAATTGGGGCCCCTAAGTATTGGTGCCACTGATAACTTTTCCTTCAAATTTTCGAAGGCATGTTGGCAAGGTTTAGTCCATTGGAATTTTGTCTTTCATGAGCAGCTTGAACATAGGTGCAGCTATCTTAGTGAAATTTTCAATAAAACGTCTATAATAGCCTGCATGGACAATAAAACTTCTTACCTCCTTCGGAGTTTTTGGAGTAGGAAGATTAACAATTATTTCTTTCTTGGAAGGATCCACCTTGATACCTTGAAGAGAGACATGATGTCCTAGAACTATGCCCTCAGTTAGTAACATCTTACATTTTTCATGACTGAGAGCTAAGTTCGTTTCTTGGCATCAAATAAGAACTGTTTCGAGGCTGTCAAGGGCTTCTTGGAAGGTATTAACATAAACTATAAAATCATCCATATAAATTTCTACACAATCATGTATAAGATCAACAAAGATTCCCAGAACGTCACGTTGGAATGTAGAAGGTGCATTACATAGGCAAAACGGTAACACTCGATAGGCATATGTCCCCCAAGAACAAGTAAAAGTTTTCTTTTCTTGATCTTCAGGTGCTATTAGTATTTGCTTGTATCCACTATATCCATCAAGGAATGAAAAATATTGTTTCCCTGATAAGGTATCTAACACCTGATCGATGAAAGGAAAAGGGAAGTAGTCCTTAAGAGTGGCCTTGTTCAATTCTCAAAATTCAACACAGATACGCCATTTCCCTATGACTTTATTTGGAACTACCACCAGAGGAGACACCCATTTACTATTAGAAATTGTGTAAATAAAACCAACGTTAAGGAGTTTTTGTAATTCATCTTTTACTATATCCTTTAGGGATGGATTCATTCTTCTCTGGGGCTGCCTAACATGACGTATGTTTGAGTCCGTGTAAATGTGGTGGATACAGTTATCTGGGTGTATACCTTTCATATCGGTAAATTCCCATGCAAATGCTCCAGTTTGACTCTTGATAACTTTTAGTAATTGTCTTTGCTGACTCTCATCTAAACCTGCATTTATATGTATAAATTTGTCAGAACTAACCTCATAAGGTATGGTATAGGATCCTAGATGTTTTTCGATTGTGAAGACACAGGGTATACTTGTAAATGTTGATAGGCTCATGTTTTCTTAAAATTCGTCTCCAAAGATCTGCTCAAGTTGGGAAAAAGACTGAGGAAAGTCTTGTAAATGTTGATAGGCTCATGTTTTCTTGAAATTCGTCTCCAAAGATCTGCTCAAGTTGGGAAAAAGACTGAGGAAAGTCTATACATGTTGTGGAAGAGATAAATTGATTCAACATATTATCGGTATTTTGTTCTTGAAGTGCACATGAGAAATCACTAACAAGGGAAAGTTCTTACAAGTTCTTATCCCTGAAAGGACAATCTAACCAAAATAGGTTTTCAGTTACTGGCTGAGATGGTGGGTATAAGGCTAGTTTTCTTGTAGATAGCCCATCATAGATGATCATCTCTCCATCCCTATATCCTATAAATGCATTGGCAGTGGCCAACCAAGGTATTCCCAAAATAATGGGGTGACCTTTGGAAAGGTATTTTGATTCTATGACCATGAAGTCCACAAAATATTTCCATGAAGCTACTGATATAGTGATGTCATCTATGATCCCAACAGGCTGCACCATCATGTGATCTGCTAATTCTAGCATTGTTGGGGTAGGGTGGAGGAACTATCCTAAATGGAGAGTTTCTAAAAATGTGGTAGTCATCAGATTAATAGCAACTCCTAGATCAATAAGTGTGTTCCCTATGGCAGTGTTATTGATGATAACATTCACCACAAGGTTTCTGGATTTGAATACTTTGGGAGTCTAGGTTGGTTTGCTATACAATCTGACATTTCTCCTATTACATGAATTGTCAGAGGGTCTTTCTGTTTTCTCCCTGGTCTTTTAATACAAAGTTCGTTATTACTTTACTATAGATTGAAATATCCTTAATGGCTTGTAACAAAGGGATCTTAATACAAATATTTTTCAATTCGTTAATGATATCATACTCTGGATAAGTTATAGGTTTTTCTATTACTATACGCTCTAAATATGGAGCTGATTTTTCCCTTGTAATTACTTCTTTATGTGGATGGTTGTGTGTTGAAGATTTAAGAATAACCACATCTTCAAGAATAGCATCATTCAAAACTTCGTTAGGTATGTTTTCTTCTTCATTCTCTTCTCGGATAACAACTGATGACTTGGGCTGATCTTCCAAAACTCTTCCAGAACGTAGTTGAATCTCATGTATTGGAGTGGTCGAAATGGCATATGATGGAAGAGGTAACAACCCAATGCTATTAAGGGATTGGGTTGGCTTATTGTTGGGGTTTGGTATCGGTTGTGCAGGTAATATTGTGGGTCTTGGAGGATTCATATTTTGGAAATGGTGAGGTTGATTTGGGATAGGGGGTAATGAAGGAGGTACAAATCCAGGCACAAGTTGTTGTATTTTAGGTGGGTAAGGATAGTTATGCATAGGAGTAGGTGGTTGAGCATAAGCTTGTCCTCTCCATCCCTGTGGCCATTATTGTTGTTGAGCATTCTGAGGAGGGTACTGAGGTGGCCAATTTTTCCAACCTGAAGTGTTCCATTGTTGAGGAGGTTGATAAGGATAGTAATAGGGTAGAATTTGTGATGGATCTTGGTATGATGATTGATCTCTAGGTTTCCAAGGCCTCCTAGATGATTCACCAAAGTTTCCACTTTTATACACAGCATGCAACCCAGGCAAAGATGGACAATTATCAGTCGGATGTTCTTCTGTAGAAAGGTGGAAAACTGAAACATTGTTCAACGGACATTCTCGTTGGGGATGTTTAGTTCTACACCTAGGATAGAAAACACTCATTGTTTCCCGCTCATCATCTTATCTCCTTTTAGCTTGTAGTGCATCTAGTTGAGAACCCATAGCTCCTAAGATATTTTTTTTGAAATTTTCTAATAGGTTTCCCAACTCTACCCTTGTAACTCCACCAAGACCAAATGTGTTTCCTTTTAGTTTCCTAGCATAAGATTCTCAAAAGTGTCTTCCACTTTTCCCTCTGCTCCAAGAGAAATTCCTACATAGTTCACAAATCTGTGAAAAGGGCTTATAAGAGATGTCTCCTGCTTCCATGAGATTAAGGTTTTCTAAGAATTCCTCTGAGATTCCCTTGAGGAGGAGTGTTCTTTCTGCATCCTCCCGATGATCACTATATTTAGATTTATGTAACACAAAGTTAAATATTTCGAGATAGTCTTCTAGGCTCTCATCTTCAAGTTGTTGTATTTTGAAAATATCATTGCGAGAGTCTTTAGTTTTACAGTAATCCTGATATTTCCATAGAAACATAGTCTTCATGTCTTCCCAAGTTCTAATGCTAGATTCTCCTAACCCCATGAACCATCGAAGAGAAGAATATTTTAATGTGGTAGGAAAGAGTTTTAGCTTTTGGCCAACTTGTAGGTAATTATAACTCCTACACAAAATGTCAAATTCGAATAAGAATGTATCTAGATCCTCATTACTCTTCTCATAAAAGTTTGGTAGTGAGGAAGGAGGGATTTTTTTCATAGTTACATCTTGTGCAGTGTCTAAGATAGGGAACCCGAAGGTACCTTCAGTTCTAACTTCTCCTTCTTTTTCATCTTGTCGGGCACGATCTTCATTTTCAGCCTCCATGAAGATCCGATTGCCAAAGAGAGAATACTTAGGTGGATCCTTTCTTGGTGAATATGGGATATCCCAACATTTTGTTTCAAGGAAAATATTTCTTTAAGAGAGGAATTATCAGCTATGTGGGAGTCCAGTTTTGTTGGTCCTACAGTTGTTGTCTCAATCTGTGAGATGACTATGCTCACATAATTCTCAAAAAGAGCGTCTACTTGTGTAGGATCAACAAAATCTACTAAGTTTGGACCACGTACTATTGAAAAAGTAGTGTCTTTGGGTTTTTGGACTAATGGAGGGTTGGGAGGTTCTGAAGTTTTATCCTTTTGAGTTTCCTCTTGTCTAAGTTCAGTCTCAATATGAGCTTGAGGTTCTTCTAGTGGAATTTCTTTATGAACAGACTATTCTAATGTCCCTATGGTTTCCCCTAAATGGTTTCCAGAAAGCATTTCCTTTGCTTTCCAAGTAGTACTATCCCCTTTAGGTGTCTTCCGATACCTTTCTGCTGAGTTAGTAGTTGGGGTGGCACGCCCCATGTATAGGTTAGTAGGAATTTTAGTAGGAAGGCTAGTTTTAATAAATCTACCTTGTGAGTCTCTAGACCTATTCATGAAAACAAACAATAACTGAAATAAATTCTAACTGCATCACTACTACTATTGGGTTTTGGGGATGCCTGTTATAACAGATGCGCAGGTTCTTACCTCTCATCTTACCGCTCACTCGCCACCAGCATATTTCTAAATTTAAAAGCGGAAAATTCAAATCTATCACTAAGTTTCAAAATAGAGTTCTACCTATCTACAACTAAATTCTAACAATCTAAAACTCCCCGACAACGGCACCAAAATGTTGAGGTGTATTTACTGTCCTAAGGAATCACCAAAATATTTAATTATCGACCAGGGTTGGTAATCTTAGAGTTGTGGTACAATATATGCTAAGGTATAATGGGGCCTAAGTTTTGGCTCGGCAGACCTTGAAAATATTTAATAAAGAAAAGATCGAAAGATCTTTCAAAATGAAAAACCGAGTCAAATTTCAAAAAGACAATGAAGGAACTAATTAAACCTAACTAAACCAACAGATCAGAATAGTATCAAGCTATACTACTCTACTCTATGATTAAATAATGGGAAAAGAACAAATACTGATGAAAAAGCAAACTACTTTTTATGAAAATGGAAACTACTTGACTAATGACAAAAGCTACAGAATACTTAGTGAATTCAACAACTACGTATGCATTCAGTTAACACTTCAAGACTACACTAAAGTATCTAATTCCATTCTCCTTGATGTTGTACGTCAAATGTGATAGGAACTGGGGTGAATGTATCGTAATGACTTTCAAATGTAACAACAAAACAAAATGGAAGTAAATCTAACCTAATTTATACAAAGAGATGTAAACTACAAAGAGACCAATTACAATTAACTTTAAACATTATGATCTATCTTCTATCCATAATCAAAATGATATGAAACTAATGAAATCTAGAAGCAAGTAGAAAACTTAATAAATATATTTACTTGTACTGAATTTGATTCGGAAGAAAGTAGAAAACTTGATAAAGATATTTATTTCTGAACCAAACTCTATTTTATGAACATCTTTATTATCTGTATGAATGGGAAACTAATCCTATGCTTTACTGAAGAAACTATCAAAACTGAGATAACTTGGAGAATGAAATTATTAATTCTAATCTGAAATAAACCTTAAGAACATACAATAAATTATACTAAGAATAAAAGTGATAGATTCTAGAATAGTAACATATTGGCAAATCAAACATGAAATACATAAGTTACTTGGAAAAGATAGTTAAAGAAAAGTTAAGGGAGATGAAATGGAAACTAAGAACAATGAAAAAAGTTAATTAAACTCTATGTAATGTAAAACAAGATCTCAATTACAGTTAAGAATGCTAATTAAAGGCAAGAAATAATAAAGTTGGAAAGCCTAAGAAACTGAGTTCTTAATAAACATAAAACAATGCAGAAAGGATGAAAGTCCAAATGACGATCCGGATGACTGTCCAAATGACAGTCCGGATGGAGGAAAACGATTTAAACTAGGAAAAGAAACAGTTTGGATGATCTTAACTACCAGCTGGATGATGCATATGATCTTATGGTGCAAGGGAAGCAATTAATGGAGTATTTAGAAGTTAAGATAGCAAGAAGTAACCTATTCTAATCATTAAAGAAATAAACTATTTCTATGGCCTAATCAAACAAAACTGAAATATGAATCAAACTAACCTATTGTTACATGAAAAGAACTAACAGAACTAATTCTCATTATAAACTAAACCTGCAACAACAAATAATTGAACTCTATCCAATTGCAAAAAACTGAAAGCAAACTATAAACACTATGCTTGGTCGACCATTATCAAGTCTGGAAAAGTAAATTAAGTTAGCAACAAAATACAGATTACAAAAAAATAAAGAAATGACATAAATAGGAAAACATAATTAATCACACACTGGAAAATGAACTATTTACTTGTAGAAAGGAAAATACAAAAAAATTGTACATAAAAACCTCCGGTTGATGAGGGGCCCTTCCCAGCAATAAGAGATTGGAACTAAATCAACTTAGTCACCAACAACATAATATCAACAGTAAAATTCAGGATCCTCCATTAACTGAGAAAATTGTACAGTGTTTCTATGAATTACTGACAACATAAATGCCTATATCTACTGTGCTATAAATCGTCTATTTTTCCATCTACGTTTCTCCAAAGGAGGCGTCTATATATAAGTTTACAATGGGAGAGAAGGTCAACATAGTCGACCTATCTAAAAATAGAAGTCATAATGATTTACAAATGACTGCTTGGTGGTTGACGACAGGGTAGAGGCGTCTTCCTAAGTCCACAGCGCCAATCCCCTTTGACATGAACAACTATGAGTCGGTTTCCTTCCATCGTGGGAAGATAATGCGTTGGAAGGCTGAGCGTGGGAGAGCAAGGATCTTCTGGAACGTCGACATGAGTAGATGTGCATGTTGGCAGGCTGAGCGAACAAAAAAGATGGATATTTTGGAGCGTTGATGTGAGCAGGTGTGTTGTCAAGCTGGGTGAAGAGGGAAGTGAATATTCTAGAACATGGACTCCCAACCATAACCACCACGTTGCTAACATAACCCATATTTCTTTTTTTGTCTTTAATGGACAGGAATATTCCAACCAACGATTTTGCAGGCTGAACGAAGGGTTGAGCAGCGAGCTGGATGTGGATGAACATTTGCAATGAGAACATGAGTCTGAACGGAGGTCCATTTGAAGCCCATAACCTGTAAGCCAAATTTTTTTTTCCAAATGAGTTGAAAAACATTAAAGTAATCTTAATAACCCATGAAAATAATGATATTTAGCCAAGATTCACGTGATATGTAAATACGATCATACATGGGTCTATTTGCGGGTCTGAATGGCAAGAAGAGTGATTTATTATATCAGAATAGTGAAAATAACGCCACTCTGAGTATATTTGATGATAAAAAATGGTGACAAAATGGACACCAACAATCAGGATAAATTAGAAAAGTAGGCAATTTCAGAAAAGAAGAAAAGTTCAGAAAATCCAGAAAAGGAAGAAAAATCTAACGCAAAAAGTGGAAAAGCAAATAGAAAAGGAAAAAAGAGCAAAGCAAAGAGAAAAAAAAAGGTAGTGTTAGGAACCCGTCTCAACCCTTCTCTTTACTTTGTTAGTATATTGTTGTTGGACACATATGCTTTGTAAGTCGTCTCGTAGTATTTGTTGATCCATAGTATTGGACGCATATGCTTTGTAAGTTGTCCCATAGTATTATATGTCCCATGGTTTTGACTCATAGTATTGGGCATAGACTTTGTATATAAGTGTGTGTTGAGGTCATTGAAGGCATCGTGAAGTTAATTGTATTGAGCTTGCTCAAAGGAGGTTACCCCCTTGAAGTGGCCCATAATCAATATAAAAGTTATTCTGAGTTCTATTATTTCTGATATCTCATGTATTTGCTTTAATTAATTATTGCAAGTTCTTCGCATCTGGTATCAAAGCACTTTCTTGCGCCCTTTGGGTGAAATTTTTGCCAAAAATTTGTTTTCGCATCTATTGCAAGTTCATATCTAGGAATAATCCGTATCCGCTTAACTGTGGGAAGCACTTGGGCATAAGCCCTAAAATGCATTGTGAGGAGTACCACAGGAACCCCAAAGAAGCTGGCCCATTGAAAGGACCTGCCAGCGAAAAGGGCAACGACCCCTACCCGATTGACTAGTTCCCACTCGTGAGGTAAACCAAGAGCTGTCGTTTGTGGCAAAGCGGTTATCATTTTTACCTAAACCGTGGAGTTAGGGGTACTGCCCCAATACGCAAGCCATCAGACAGCATTGGTGGTCGAGTGAATCCCCTGAACTGATAGGAAGCCACACATACCTGGGGTCCATATCTATTTTCAGCTGAACTGTTGCCGATCACTTCCGCTCGAGATCCAACCATTTCAGATCTATTCTGAAAGTCGTTCCAGATCCAGTTGCCATTTCAAATCCAACCATTTTTTGATCCCTTCCGCGCCATTGCAGATCCATCTGTTGTGGATCCCTTTTGCGTCGTTGTTGTCGATCCCTTTCGTGCCTCCATTGCGGATCCATCTGTTGCGGATACCTTCCACGCCATTGCCGATCCATTTATGTTTTCAGCCATATCTCCGTTGTTTCAACTCTGTTTTCCCTGAAACTTCACTGACATCCCTACAATCCCATTATGCATATTTCATTCTTGAAGACCCTATCCCAAATTCCACTTCCCAAGACCAGAAATCCCACATTTGTCTATTTTTAGGGTTTTCCATAACTCCTTCAATTTTCACCCAAATGCCTTCAAATTTTGCCACCGTGTTCCTTTCCTAATTCTGCTTCTTTTTCGCTCTCTACCAAATTTTCTCATTCATTCAACCCACTTCTGAAATCCCCATTTTTTGCCTCCTTGTCCATCAAAAAGTGTCCAAATCCTAGTCAAGCCCCAATTACCAATCCAAGTTTTTCCCAAATTCAAATTTTCTTTTACTAAATAAGCTTTTATTTGTGTTTTTCTATCCATTTCAAAAAAAAAAAAAAAATCCTGGATGTGGTTGTCACTCGCGCAGGAGCAAAAACCATGGAGGAAGCACTGCAGCCATCCAAACCAAACTCCAAGATCTGGATGAAAAATTTCTTAGCCTCCATCTCTAGCATTCAGCCATGAACAATAACTGACAACCATAATCTTTTGCAGCCACCAGGTTCTCTTCTTCCAGCAATTTTCGTGGGCCGAAGCTTGATTTTCCTCACTTCAATGGTACTGATCCGACTGGATGGATATACCAAGCTGAACAATATTTCAGTCTACATAATACTTTTGATGTCCAGAAAGTTCCACTTGCATCCTTTCGTTTGGAACAGGAATCCCTTCAATGGTACCGTTGGTACAGCAAAGCTCATCCCGAGCCAAACTAGACATATTTTTGCGAGCTCCTTTTTCCATGATTTGGTCCTAGTGCTTTTGATGACTTCACAAGAGCACTTACTAAATTCACCAAACTGGCATAGTGAGAGAGTATCAGACGGAATTTGAGAAACTAGCCAATCACACAGAAGGATTGTCTGATGAATTCTATAGGAGTTGTTTTATCAGTGGTCTCAAGGATGAAATCCGCTCAAAGGTCAAAATGTTCTGTCCCAACACAATGATGGAAGTCCTAAGGTTGGCTAAGCTGGTCGGGGACAAGATCGCAACTCATTAATGCTCCAAACCCACCTTTGTTCCCTTCAGAAATATGGGTTCCCAACGAGCTCCCATCACACTTGCTCCTCAACCAACTCCTATCAAGCATTTGTCTGAAACAGAGATGCAGGCACGCTGAGAAAAAGGGATTTGTTATAATTGTGATGAGAAATTCACTCAGGGACATAAATGTGTTAAAAAAAAGATCTATCTCTTGGATGTGGATTCTTTGCCTTTCTCTGAACTTGGTGAAGAAGCTCTAGATACAGTAGATGATCAGGTTGACATTCAGCACCCGCCTGGTGACACCCCATCTCAGGACGACCCACCCGAGATCTCTCTCCATTTTGTAACCGGCGTCACCACCCCACAAACAATGCAGGTCAGGGGATACTTCAAGAAGCTCCCTCTTACCATACTCATTGATTCTGGTAGCATTCATAACTTCATTGACCATCGGATTGCCAAACAGGCTGATTATTTTGTCCATCCTTGCTCCGACTTTGAAGTCATGGTTTCCAATGGGGGCACCTTACCTTACAAGGGGAAGTGTCACAATGTGCGTATCTCTATGGAAGATTATAACCTACGCTCTGACATGTTTTCCTTATCCTTAGGCGGATGTGATGTGGTTTTGGGCGTTCAATGGTTACAGACACTTGGCCCCATCTTATGGGATTTTGCTGGACTTTGGATGCAGTTTTTAGTCAATGGGGCATAACACAAATTTATGGGCTTACAACCAAGGTCTCTCTACATCATCAGTTCACATTGCCTGGAAAAAATACTTAAGAAGAATTCACATGGTGTCATCGCTCAGCTCTATTCCATCCATATGCACCCATCAACAGTCTCCACTACTTCCTTGGATAGATATGCAGGTGTCTTTGCTGAACCAATGAGCTTGCTTCCTTCAAGAGACCTTTCCGGCAAGAATTTAGCTGCATCTACCTCTCAACAGGAAATGATGGCTATTTTGCATGCAATACAGAAGTGGAAGCCATACCTATTAGGGAATTATTTCTGTATCAAGACTGATCTCCAGGGTCTGGAAAATTTCCTGGAACAATGGGTCTTCTCCCCAACACACCTGAAATGGGTTATCCAACTCATGGGTTATCCCTATGCGATCACTTACAATAAGGCTAAGGACAATATGGTGGCAGATTCTCCTTCTCGCATAATTGATGACCTAGTTTCTTTGCTTGTTCCAAATTGGTTGCAATATGTTCAACAAAGCTATCTCTTCTATGAACTCCATGCTTCTTCATCAGTAGGAAACTCTGGGTTCTTCAAAATGTATGACCGAGAACAATGTAACTTCTTTTGGCAGGGACTGAAAATGATAATTCAACAGATGGTGGCTGACTGTGATACTTTTCTAGGTCAACAAGGGTGAAACGACACTCCTTTTGGGACTGCTCAAACCCTTGCCCATCCCTACACAGATTTGGCCAACTATTTCTATGGATTTCTTAGAAGTGCTCTGGTGGTACAATACCAAATCTACAAGGACACCATATGAAGTAGTCTATGAACAGGCACCGCCATTTCTTCTTCCATACACCCTTAGCAGCTCCCCAGTTTAGGAAATTGACTCAGTTCTTCGAAACCGCGATCAGATTCTTCTCATTCTACAGGACAATCTTCACATGGCCAGAATTCGACTGCAAAAACAAGCCGATCAACACCATTCTAAGCACACTTTTCACATAGCTGATATGGTTCTTCTTCATCTACATACTTCCAAGAAATCCTCCCTGAAACTCCAAAGGCGTCAGTGGCCCGAAATGCAACCTAAGGATGCTACCGGGGAACCACTCATTCAGATTTTGCTTTAATTTCCCAACCAAAGCTTTGAGGACAAATATTTTTCTAAGGGAGAGGGGATGTTAGCAACCCATGTCAACCCTTCTCTTTACTTTGTTAGTATATTGTTGTTGGACGCATATGATTTGTAAGTCGTCCTGTAGTATTTGTTGATCCATAGTATTGACCCATAGTATTGAATGCATATGCTTTGTAAGTCGTCCCTTAGTATTATATGTCCCATGGTTTTGACTCATAGTATAGGACATAGAATTAGTATATAAGTGTGTGTTGAGGTCATTGAAGGCACCATGAAGTTATTTGTATTGAGATTACTCAAAGGAGGTTTCCCCCTCAAAGTGGTCCGTGATCAATATAAAAGTGATTCTGAGTTCTATTATTTCTAATATCTCGTGTATTTGCATTAATTAATTATTGCAAGTTCTTCACAGGTAGGAAATCTAGCTTTCCTTATCCACACATGGAGTGCACATTAGCTAAGGAGAATTGCTCCTCAAAACATACACTCTCTATAAATGAGCCAGTGCACACCAGATTCACATATTTTGTCAGTTTGATGTTTGGATTGAGAGTAATTGTGCCTTAGAGACTTCAGAGATGTGCCCCTAGTCCAAGTTGGGTGATGTGCCCCTTCTTTCTATGAGAGGATGATGGTATTCAGCCATTTTGATTGAATTTATTTGCAGTTCCTATAGATGATACAAGGTTGGGTCTAATTTCAGAAAGCTCCAAGAAGTCTATGGTTCGAATCTCAGATATTCTCAGTGATTTCTAGTGTTGTATTGTTGAGTAGAAGAGGAGAGGATTTTTGGTAATGTTTTGAGAATCCTCTTGGATCAAATGTGATGTAATAACAATCAATATTGATCTTTGATATCATTCATTATATTTCATATTGCATAAGTCTGATATTTTCATCATTTTCTCCACCCCCTCTAAAATTGCCTAGATTTCGACTAGTTTTCAGAATGCTTGTGGTAGACGAATGAGAATAGATACAAATGAGATGATTTATGTTCCTGATTTTGGTGGAAATTTTTTATTATCCAATCCATGTATGAGATAAGGAATTCGTGTGCCTTCCTTTCCTGTTTGGAAGCTCTTGAAATTTACTAGTTATGTAATCCTGTAATGCTAATTTACTTGTCTTTTTGTAAATATTTCTTAGAAATTTATTAAAATTTATGGATTCATATATGACTGTGTATTGAATTATATTTCATTTTTATTATCCTCCCTAAGTCAGAAACATTCATCCATAGCCTTCAGTCAAATTATAGATTAATACTAGTTTGCATATGCTGGGGTGCCCAGGAGCATTGCAGTAGATTTAATCCTTGATAATTTCCACCCGTAAATGGTCCCATTACTTTGTGAAGAGGTATTAACTTATGTCCCAACATTCCTTCCACCCAGAGCTTCTGATCCCACCCCCTTACAGTCAAACTAGCTCACCAAGACACTATTTTTAATTGATTCTTTAAGATAGTGAGTTTATGTATCACTAATCCTAGTTGGTAAATTACAAGGAAAAACATGAAGCCAAGATGCAATGCAGCTAAAGAAATACAGATGAAATAGATGATGAATAAGACATGAAAGAGAATGAAGCATATTTTTGAAGAAATTGAATGAAGAATATAGAGAGAATAAGCATGAAGCTGAAGCACATGAATCTAACAATGAATCTTGCAGTAGTATAGGTCAAATAATCATGATCCATGCGATCTGTGCATAGGTAACATAAAGAAAAATAAGCACTAGCAACAAAATTTGTAGATGTCTGAGGTTCAAACTAACGAGAACTCAGGGGGAGCATACACATAGGGGGGATTACTACGGCAAGTACAGATGAAGCATACAAGTCCAAGAAGATGATTATGCACAACTCCATAAGGTGTTTAAATCAATTCCAAAGGGGGATATTGTTGAGATTTGGTTGTCATTGATGCCAACTAATGTCAAAGAGGATGCCAATTGATTTAGTTTGAGTCATTGATGTCAACTAAAGTCAAGTGGAATCAGTATTCACAGGCCATGAACTTGAAGAAGTATAGTAAAGCCACATTGAAGAAGTATATGCACAAGGAATATGGTGAAGCATATGGATTCCAGTGTGAATAAGTATATCTAGAAGTTGCATCTAGTATGAAGAAGTTGTTGAAATATTGTAACTTCAAAGAATATTGTATTTTTACTTTATTTTTATTCATTCGGAGATGTTTTATTCCTCCGTCGGGATGTTATTATTTTGTAAACTCATTGAGGGAAATACTCCCATATAATTCAGGGCAATAAATCCTCTAAGAGTCATTTTTACTGGGGTGTTTAAGTCCCCATAGAGGGGTCGGCCCATTCAACAAGAGAAAAAACTATTGAGGCCGACCTGTCAAGTGTAAAAGTCAAGTGAATGTAAAGTATAAATAGAAGAGGTGTGTTCATCATTTGAACACACACTCACTCACTTGTTGACTTGCATAGGAGAGAGAGAGATATGCAAAGGAGTAGAAGGAGCTCTTGTTTGGAGATTTCATCTTTGTACTTTTGATCATCTATATTGAGGAATTTTTGCTGGGTTTTCTACCCCATGAGGGTTTCCTGGGATAAATTGTGTCTCTTGTGTTTATGTTGTGCTTGTTATTCTTTCAGTGATCCTGTATATGTTATTGTTGTGAAATTGAATTGAGCACTGATGTTATCTATCTTAGCATATTGAATCTTAACATGGTGTCAGATCTATCCTAAAGGAAGGAAATGTATGGCATTTACGAAACTTGTTTCACTTGCGACAATTTGAAAGCTAGGGCTTTAAATAACAAAACCTAGTCATCGTGGAACTTTTGCTATAAATCCCTTTTGGCAAGGGTTCAAGATTTGAAACTTGGACAAGCCGAAGATGAAATTTTCTTGTACCTTGTGTCCTAGTTTCAGCCTCATATTCATTGTACTTTTTGATTTATGATCTGTACAAGTTAGGGTTTATGCCTCTTCCAGAATGAATCCCTAAACAGGTGACCTAGGTAAAAAGGTCATATCTCAGGATAGGAAGATCCAAATGGAATTTTGTAAAATGTGACAATTAGGGCACGGACTATAGTTCATAGGTCTGAGTATTTAGAGGCCAAAGTTGAAACAATGACACGTCGCACTCGGTACAAGTTAGATATGTTGTTTCATCCCATAAATAGGTCATGTTGGTCAAATTATCATATCTCTCTCATGGAGAATCCAATGAAGATAAAATATGTGGGACTGGAAATATGACAGGTCGGGATATAATAGACCAAAGTTTCAGACCCCAAGGATCCAAAATTTTAGAGCTAAACCAGAAACAATATGGCACATCTGAAATGGTTCAACAAAGGAAATCAAAGAAGAGGAGGAAGAAGTTCTCACTTAGGGTTTTCATTTTTTAGGTATGGCATGACCTGATACAATGTTGGAGACACCTTATGCAACATTGGAAACTTAAAATTTATTTTGAATCCATTCATCATAGATATTAATCTTCCATCAAAATGTTGTGGGAGGAAGGAGATTGAAAATTAGGGTTTCCAAGTAAGAAGAAACCCTAGCAAAGTTGGGAAACTCATAGGGCAGCAATGAAGGATGTTTAAATGGAACTGATATTCTATAATACTAGCACCATGAACCTATATAAGATGTTTACAAGTGAGCTACCTTGGATGGTTAGGGTCTTACCCTTATAGAGAAGAATACAAGCAATCTCGACAGGTATGACTTGAGGAGATATACGTATGTTTTGAAATTTGTTTCATGATTAAGTTCATGATATGTTTGTCTTCATATTATTGAGTTTAGGACAATCATGATTAATTTTAGATTGTCTGATCACCTTAGTAAAAGTATGAATGCAAGTGAATGATAGAAGACATTCATTGATTAGGGTTATGACACTTATGATTGTACTAATGCACTTGTGGTGTTGTATGAGGATGATGTTGTTTGCTAACATGAAAGGTACATCAAGAAAGAAAAATCTATATGACCATGATGACATGAAGACAAAGACTCATCCATAGTCATTGATCACATAGAATCTCTATTTACAAGGTATGTATAACTTGGTTCTACAATGCTTAACCTATGAGATATGCAGGTTACTAGCACAAGGTCTCTAAATCATTGAAGAGAACAAAGAAGACATTGTTTGGGTATGTTAAACATAACTAGCAAGCATGATAATCTAGGTATGTTTTCCTATGTCAAGTTAGAATCCTACTTTGTGTTAGGATCTTATATAAGTATACATTTATATGATTGATAATGATTATTCATGAAGTTATCAAGGGTTTATGCATATTATGCTTCTTAGTTTGATTAATGATATGAAAAACTAGAAGAGTCCTATGGTCAAATAAGAATATGCATGAGTAAAAGAAGTACTACCTGAAACCTTGAATACTAATGCTTGTGATAAATTACCTGTGTATGAAATGATCATGGCCATACATATTTAAGATTATAATGTTTTGATACTATTAATATTATACTAATCAATGTTGTTGATGTATATGTAACTTCGGAATGTATTTCATATATATTTATTGTACCCTTATTAGAGATGTGTTATTCCTCTATAAGGAAGTGTCGTCATGTGGATTGATAAGTGTCGCAAGTGTGTGTACTTGCCGATGGGTTATTAGACCACCATGTGTGGGGTCGGCCCTGAAATATATATTATATTGTGGATGTACCTAGCTAGACAAGTCGGCCCCATAAGGTCACTGGGCAAACAAGTTAGTATAAATAGATATCAGAAGATCTCTATTTAGATCATTCGGAAAGTCATCTCTCTCTCACTCAGAAAGTGGCGGACTAGTGAGGAGGAGGATCATATACTTCTAGGAGGCTATCTCAAGTGTATTTTGGTTGTACTTTGGTTGAGCCATTGCTCTCTCTATCTCTGAGGAAGTTGTGGGGTTTTTCACCTTAGGGTTTTCCACACGGAAACTCTATGTCTCTTGTCTCTCATGCTTTTGATTCTTGTGATGCTTGTCATGCTTATTGTGATTGTTATGCATTGATATATTGTATATGTTATTCTCTCAGTAAAGATCCTAGAGTATTGTGAGTTAATGCTCAAAATTTAACATGGTATCAGAGCTAACCTGAGAAGAAGACATTTTGCAGTGACGGAAACTTGAGTTTCTTGTTTGTTGGGTTTCTCCCCACCGATTTTGGGAAAGCAGTATAGTAGATTGACTCTACTCATCAAGGAGAATTTATCTGTCCCATCAGAATTCAATTCTGAGCATTTTCAGATTTGGCCCTAAATATTAGGGTTTCCACAAAAATAGGAATTTCTGAAATCTGAAGACATAACTGGAAGCTCCTTACAAAAATAAAAGTTTAGAGCTTTGGATCGAGATTTCTGGCTGGGTAGATCTCCAGGAAACTCAAACCCTAATTCAAGGCTCTCCCTAGTGAACTCGGGAGGACAAAAAGGCAAATCTGAAGGGTAAAGCTTTGTAGATGTCAAATTCTTAATACACCAGGCTGATCAGCTCATCAAAGCGCATCTTTCTATCCTTTCAGAAAATTGAAATTCACATTTTGAATTTTTAGGGTTTTTTCGACAAACCCTAATCCAGGACCAGACCCAGTTTTCAGCATTTCAAGTGGTAAGACCTAAATATTTTCTATTTCCATTTGAAGTACTCTTTATGATGTCTCACCACACCAAGCTTGAGGATAAGCTTGAAGGAGCTGATAACTTCCGAGCTTGGAAGTATAGGATTGGGTTAATCCTGGAAGAGAATGAGTTGGACTCATATGTAAAAGAAGACATCCCTATCCCAGAGGATGAAGAGGCTAAGGTATTGCATAAGAAAAACTTGGTCAAGGAAAAGAGAATCATTGCTGATTCTATCAAAGACCATCTCATACCCCATGTGTCTTCTCTAAAGACACCCAAGGAGATGTTTGACTCTTTGACCAAGCTATTTGAAGGGAAGAACATAAATCAGAGGATGACCCTACGGAACCAATTGAAAGGAGTAAAGTTTCAGAATGGAGAAACCGTTCAATCTTATTTTTCAAGGGTCTCCCAGATCAAGGAACAACTAGAAGCAGTGGATGGAATGGTGGAGAATGGTGAAGTGGTGATGACCACTCTAAATGGCCTACCCAGATCATGGGATACCTTTATTCAAGGAATTTGTCCAAAGAAGAAGTTGATCTCCTTCAACAAATTGCGGGAAGAATGCCCTCAAGAAGAAGCTAGGCTTGTGGCCCGAGAAGAAAAGATGGGAAATGAAGATCAAGCTCTCACAGCACATGCCAGGAAATGTAAGTCCAAGAAGGAATCATCTCATAACAGGAGATTCTCACACCACCATTAACACAAAGATAAGAAAGATCTCAGATGCTTCAATTGCAATGAGAAGGGACACTTTGCTTCAGATTGTCCCAAGAAGAAGAAAGACAACAACAACAACTTCAATAAGAAGAAGAAGAATAACAAAAGAAGATAGCATGCTCATGCTGCCAAAGATGATGAACCCCCAAAGAAGAAGGCTAGGGCAGAAAGTGATAGTGATGATGACTCATCAAGTGAAGAAGAATATGTTCTAATTTTTGCTCTCATAGGTACTATCTCCCATGGTTGTAATGATTGGTTGATTGACAGTGGGGCTTCCAAACACATGACTAGGTTTAAGGAATCTTTTGTGAATCTATCTGAACATGAATCACCCCATAAGGTGAAACTTGGGGATGATTATCAATACCCAATCAAAAAAAGTGGTGAAGCCTCCTACAACCTAGATTATGGAAAATCTTTGAAGACGAAAGAAGTCCTTTATGTACCTGGGCTCAAGAAGAACTTACTCTCCATCTCTGCATTAGATGCAAACGGTATGAGGGTTGCATTTGTGGATGGCCAAGTCCTAATGTGGTCAAAGGGAAAGAACATAGATGATGCAGTAGTGATTGGAGAGCAAGAGGGAGGTTTGTATAAATTGAAGGGACAACCTGAACATGCCATGGTACATGAATCCATGTAGCCCAGTGAACTTTGGCATAGAAGACTTGCTCATATGCACTATAGGGCACTTCCAATTGCAAGCAAGGCTGTAGAGGGTGTTCCTGAAATCAAGACCAAACATGAAGGTGTTTGTGAAGGATGTGCAAAAGGTAAGAACATTAATAAGGCTTTCCCAAGCAGTGAAAGCAAGGAAAAAGACATCCTGGAAATCATCCACTCAGATGTATGTGGTCCTATGTCATCTAGTTCTCTGAGTGGGTATGTTTACTATGTCTCATTTATTGATGACTTCTCCAGGAAGACTTGGGTATAATTCTTGAAGAGCAAAACATTCAAATCCAACAATGGTGGAGAATTCACCTCAGGTGACTTCAAGAAGCTTTGTAGTGATTCAGGGATTAAGAGGGAGTTGACTGCTCCTTATAATCCTCAACAGAATGGAGTTGCAGAAAGGCAGAATAGAACAATCATGGAAGCAGCAAGGGCAATGCTGCATGACCAGGATATACCTATGCATCTATGGGCAGAAGCAGCTAGAACAACTATATATGTGCAGAACAGAACACCCCATAAGATATTGGATAACAAGACACCAGAAGAGGTCTTTTCTGGTAAGAAACCTGAGGTCAGCCATCTCAGAATATTTGGTTGTCCAGTATACACTCATGTCCCAAAGGAAAAGAGGACTTAACTAGATCCTCCAGGAAAGAAAGGTATCTTTGTGGGTTACAGTGAAAGCTCAAAGGCTTACAGAATATACTTTCCAAGGTTCAAGAAGATTGATGTCAGCAGGGATGTAACATTTGATGAAAACTCAGCCTTCATCAAATCAAGGAAGGCACCTATCGAATTTTATGAAGAACCTAAGGAAACTAGATTTCAAGACAGTACCATGACTAAAGCAGTTCTAGAAGTTGTTCGTGAGTTTGAAGATTCGCAAGAACCTGTAGATCCACCCCATGAGGATAACTCTCACAAGAGGAAACCTGCATGGACTAGAGAGCTCCTTCACGATGCAGAAGGATTTGGAATTCCAGAAGAAGAACACAAAGCAAAGAAGAGAACCATATCACATACCAGCTATGTTGCTTTACTCTGTGACATTATGAACAAAGAGCCTTCCAGTTATGAAGAAGCAGCGGAAAAGAAAGAATGGAAGGATGCCATGGTTGAGGAATACCAATCAATAATGAAGAATGATGTTTGGGATGTTGTACCAAGACCTAAAGAGAAGTATGTTGTGACTTTTAAATGGATCTACAAAATCAAGCATGCTGCAGATGGCAGTGTAGAGAAATACAAAGCAAGATTCGTAGCTCGTGGCTTCTCTCAGAAAGAGGGAATAGATTATGAAGAAACTTTTGCACCTGTAGCCAGGTATACTTCCATCAGAACAGTACTTGCCCTGGCTGTAGCGATGAAATGGAAGATACACCAGATGGATGTCAAGACTGCCTTCTTGAATGGTGTAGTTGAAGAGGAAGTATATGTGGAGCAGCCACTCGGTTTCGAAATACATGACAGGGAGTCGTATGTGTGCAGATTGAAGAAAGTCTTGTATGGCTTGAAGCAAGCTCCCAGAACTTGGTATGGCAGGATGGACAGTTTCCTATATAGTTTGGGCTTTACCAAGAGTAAAGTGGATTCCAACCTTTACTACAAGGTTGAGGAAGGGGATCCTATGATTCTACTCCTGTATGTGGATGACCTGTTTGTAATAGGACATGACAGATTGATTGCAGATACAAAGAGGAAGCTTGCTGCTGAGTTCGATATGAAAGATTTGGGAATGATGCATTAGTTCCTAGGTATGGAGGTGTGGCAGAGTACAGGTGGGATCTTCCTTGGTCAAGGGAAGTACACAGTAGATATCCTGAAGAGATTCGGGATGATGGATTGCAAGGCCATGGCCACACCTATGGCATCAAATCCGAAGCTTCTATGTGATGCTTCATCTGAGCCGGTTGATGTCTCTATGTATCGTCAGATGATTGGGTCCTTGATATACCTAACGAAGACGAGACCAGATATTTGCTTTGCGGTGAACACATTGAGTCAGTTCCTGACAGATCCAAGGAGTGTTCATCTGGTTGATGTAAAGCATGTTCTGAGGTACCTGAAGGGTACAGTGGATTATGGGCTCAAGTATGAGGTGAATCAAAAGTTTAACCTGTAGGGTTATGTTGATTCATATTGGGCTGGCAATGCTACAGATAGCAAGAGAACATCTGGGTTTTGCTTCAGTATGGGATCAGGTGTGATCTCTTGGTTTAGCAAGAAGCAGTCCTGTGTAGCACTGATTACAGCTGAGGCAGAGTATGTTGCATCCTGTTCAGCTAGTTGTGAAGCAGTATGGATACGGAAGTTACTGTCTGAATTATTTGATCTCCCGTTGGATGCTACTGGTACCTTTTGTGACAACCAGAGTTGTGTGAAGTTGTCTGAGAACCCAGTTGTCCATGATAGCTCGAAGCACATTGAGATCAAATATCACCATATCAGGGATATGGTGCAGAGAGGAGTAGTGAAGCTCCTGTATGTTGCGACGGATGAACAGGTTGTAGATGTGTTGACGAAACCACTAGCTAGAGTGAAGTTTGAGTACTTCAGAGAGAGGCTTGGTGTTCTTTAGATTGACGACACTTCAAGGAAGAAGTGATGGACACATTTGCAGGAGCCATTCCAAGCATGGTGCGAGGAGGATCCTTCCCATGGCTGTGGATGTAAGCGTTGGATGATGAGCATTAGGACGATGCTCCAGTTAGTGCTATGTATATGCATCATGTTGGATGTTGGATATGATCAGTTTGGATCATGTATATGTATATGCATCATGTTGGATGCGGGATATGATCAGTTTGGATCATGTATATGTATATGCATCATGTTGGATGCTGGATATGATCATTTGGATCATGTGTATGTATATTCATCATGTTGGATGCTGGATATGATCAGTTGAATCATGTATATGTATATGCATCATGTTGGATGCTTGATATGATCAGTTGGATCATGTATCTGTGTATGCATCGGGTGGATGCATTGTATGATCAGGATGATCATGGATGATGAGCTTTAGGATGTTGCTCCAGATGATATGCATTAGGATGATGCTACGATGATGATCAGGATGATCATATGTGATTATATGTATCAGGTGGATACATTGCATAATCAGATGTATTACGTGTGATAAGTTTCGAAGACACAGATGCACATGGGATTTTCGGACATGGTTGTAGATGTGTTCTCCCATGGTCGTGATGTATTTGCTGGGCTTTTCCGACATGGTGGCAGATGTGTTCTCCCATGGTCATGATGTAATTGCTGGGGTCATTCGAGCATGGTTGAAGTGTGTCTTCCCATGGCTGCGATGTAAGTGCTAGGGCCATCCGAGCATGGTTGAAGTGTGTCTTCCCATGGCTGCAATATAAGTGTTGGGGCCATTCGAGCATGGTTGAAGTGTGTCTTCCCATGGATGAGATATAAGTGTTGTGCTATTCTCGCATGGTTGAAGTGTGTCTTCCCATGGCATAGATATAAGTGATGAGCCTTTCACGGATGGTTGAAGTGTGTCTTCCCATGCCAGTGAATGTAAGTGTTGTGTGATGTGCATTTGGGTTGTGCTTCATGAACGATTTTATGATCAGTATGATCATGAGTATCAGGATGATACTCTGTGGCCACGACAGGTTGTGCAGTGGCATGTAAAAGGTCTTGGGAGATCCATTAGGTTGATCAATGTGCTCGTAAAAGTCCTAGGATGATCTTTAAAGGTTTTGTTGACTCATGTAATCAATCCTGAGGATTCCACAGTATGGCCAGTATTGATGAAGACCTACAGGTAGTGGGCTTACATCTAGCATGAAAAGGGGTTGGCTCTGTAGAACTTCTTATGATGAGTAGATTGGAGATTGATTGAGATAGTAGCAGCAGTGATGATGACGATGATCCAGTGACGATGATCCAAAGAAGAAGACTTGTGCTAGCAGATCTGTGTCGAGAAATACCTTCCTAGTTAAGAGGGAGTGTTGATGTATATGTAACTTCGGAATGTATTTCACATATATATATTGTATTCCTATAGAGATGTTATTATTCCTCTATACGAAAGTGTCTTCATTTATATTGTAAGTGTTGTAACTTATACTTGATGGGTTATTAGACCACCTTGATGGGGTCGGCCCTGTATAAGTCATGTGGGTTGATGGGGTCGTCCCTGTCAACATTATGTTATGTGGTTAAGTTGAGGCCGACCTAGTAAAGGTTGTTAGGAATGTCAAGTCAAGTATAAATAAAGTGCGGGAGGCACTCTATTTGATCATTCACTTCTCACTCACACACTCATTGGAGAGTGGCGCACTAGTGGAGGAGGAGAAGCTACTACTAGGAGGACTATCTCTTGTACTTAGGTTGTATCATTTCTCTATCTATCTCTGAGGAAGTTGCGGGGTTTTTCACCTTCTTAGTTTTCCCTGGTGAAACTCCATGTCTCTTGTGTGCTTGTATTATTGTGTCCATGATCGATATGATGTAGATATGCTATACATGTTATTCTCTCAGTTAAGATCCTAGATCAGATTGAAATTTATGAAAAACTAACATATATAGCAGTTTGATCTGCTAGTTATGAAGCCATATGGCTTCAGAAGCTGTTGTCAGGACTATTTGACTTAGATATGGACACCACTGTGATCCTGTGTGACAACTAGAGTTGTATCAAGATGACAGACAATCCAATGTTCCATGATAAGTCAAAGCACATACAGATTCGATATTTCTATATATGGGATATGGTGCAGAAAGGAGCTATAAATCTTGAGTATGTGAGCATCGATGATCAAGTTGCTGATGTATTGACCAAACCTCTATCTCGAGTAAAGTTTGAGTATTCCTAAGACAAGCTTGGTGTATTTCAAAAGGACCCTCCTCGAAAGGGGGAGTGATATGGTCAATGATGATATTTGGATCAACAATGAGGTCGATGATGAGGATACCTGTATCGATGATGAGGATACTTGTATCAATGATGAAGGATACCTGTATCGATGATGAGGATACCTATATCAATGATGAGGATATTTGTACCGACGATGAGTTCGATGATGAGGATGCTTGTACCAATGATGAGGTCAATGATGAGGATCCCTATACTGACGATGAGGTTGATGGCGAGGATGCTTGTACAGATGATGAGGATTCATGTACCGATGATGAGGTCGATGATGAGGATTCTTGTATCAAAAATGAGGTCGATGATGAGGATTCCTGTATCGACGATGAGGTCAACGAGTGGTCCTTAGAAATCGTCTAATTTAACGAGTGGATTGCATCATCCCTTGAATCTAGTCCTAAATGAATCTGGAGACTTGTGTCTTCGTGAGTGGTCCTTAGACTTGGTCTAAGTTGACGAGTGGATTGCATCATCCTTGGACTTTATTCCTAAATGAATCTGGATACTTGTGTCTTCGTGAGTGGTCCTGAGACTTGGTCTAAGTTGATGAGTGGATTGCATCATCCCTGAACTCTAGTCCTAAATGAATTTGGATACTTGTGTCTTCATGAGTGGTCCTTAGACTTGGTCTAACTTGATGCATGGATAGCATCATCCTTGGATTTATGTCCTAAAGTGATAGGAATTCATCATCCTGTAAGTGGATCAGGATTGTATCATCCCGTAAGTGGATCAGGATTGCATCATGCTTGGCTTTATGTCCTAAAGTGATAGGTATTGATCATCCCATAAGTAGATCAGGATTATATCATCCTTGAATTTATGTCCTAAAGTGATAGGGATTGATCATCCCATAAGTGGATCAGGATTGCATCATCCTTGGCTTTATGTCCTAAAGTGATAGGGATTGATCATCCCATAAGTGGATCAGGATTGTATCATTCTTGGCTTTATGTCCTAAAGTGATAGGGATTGATCATCACGGAAGTGGAGTAGGATTGTATCATCCTTGGCTTTATATCCTAAACTGAGAGGGATTGATCATCCCGTAATTGGATCATATGTATTACAGATATTGATGATGTTGTTGATCGAGAGATCCAGATGATGTTGTTGATTGAGAGATCTAGATGATTATTTTGTTGATCGAGAGATCCTGATGATGTTGTTGATCAAAGAGATCCACATGATAATGTTGTTGTAGACGATCGAGTGATTGAATGCTGTAGAAGATGAAGACTCAGTACTGTAGATGTTGATGTTCCAATATTGAAGATATTAAAGATGTTCCAGTAGCTGTTCCAGTTGTTGATGATGATTAAAGAAAACTTCTAATGTTTTATAGATGTATCACTATGATGTTGTTGATGACCTCTCCTTGCTCCTGCAAATGTTGTTAGAATACCCTTCTCGTTAATGGGGGGTGTTGAAATATTGTAACTTCAAAGAATATTCTATTTGTACTTTATTATTATTCATCCAGAGATGTTTTATTCCTCCGTCGGGATATTATTATGTAAATTCATTGAGGTAAATCGTCCCATATAAGGTGGGGCAATAGATACCCTAAGATTCATTTGTAATGGGGTGTTTTAAGTCCCCTAGAGGGGTTGGCCCAGTCAACAAGAGAATAAACTATTGAGTCCGACCTGTCAAGTGTAAAATTCAAGTGAATGTAAAGTATAAATAGAGGAGGTGTGTTCCTCATTTGAACACACACTCACTCACTTGTGAACTCGCATAGGAGATAGAGAGACCTGCAAAGGAGGAGAAGGAGCTCTTGTTTGGGGATTTCATCTATGTACTTGTGATAATCTATATTGAGGAATTTTTGCTGGGTTTTCTACCCCATGAGGGTTTCCCAAGATAAATTGTGTCTCTTGTGTTTATGATGTGCTTGTTATTCTTTCAATGATCTTGTATATGCTATTGTTGTGAAATTGAATTGAGAACTGATGTTATCTATCTTAACATATTGAATCTTAATAGAAGTGTGTCCAGGAGTACATCATGCATATCAAGAAGTACATAAGGCACATGTACTTGAGCAGGTCACAAGTCCATCCATTCATAGTACTTCAAGGTACAAGCTAAAGGGTTGGTTGGATAGAAGTTTGAAGTATGTGTAAGAAATCCAATGGATACAATGTACAAATTCCATTGTGCGCAAGAAATTGAAGAGAATATTCTAGAGTGTGCAAGCAATTCGAGCGGAGTGCATGAGGATTATGATACAAGAGATGGTTGAACATATATAAAAGTCCTAAAAGCATGGAAGTAATCTCCAATCAGAATAAGCTTTCAGATTTTGAAGCGAGTGCAAGTTTCAAGACGGCTGTAGTAGTTGAAGTCAGCATATGCAAAATTTACAAAGCCAGCACATAGTAAGTGTGAAACACCCACAAGTTATGATATTGCAAGGGTTAAAGTCCCACCAAGTCAAAGATCATATATGCGCAAGATTCACAAAAGCATTGATACATCAAGTGCACAAGATCAAGAAGTGATGGTACAATAAGGGTGAAATTCCCACCAAGTCGAGGACCATGTATGCGCAAAACCCACAAAGAAAGGACACATCAATGGCACAGAACATGACATATGGAAAAAGCACAATCCGCGAAGCAAGGTAGAAGGAATTCCACAACCAACTTGTGGACATACAATCTATGCAGGACATGTATAAAAAGGGAAGCAAGTTGGAGATTTGAAGTAATCTTGATGGAAAGGTCAATGAGCTTCTAAGTGGAAGATATAAATTTATATTCGGGGCATCACAAGATCGAGGTATAGAATAGTATGATATAGCGAGGATCCGAGTGTGCACAAGCATAAAAATGATTGAACTGATGGTGTTCAGAATGATGTTGTAGATCTATGATGATTGCACAAAGACAAAAAGGAAGAATGTAGAAGATGTGCAAGTGCATGAGGATATTTAATGATAGTAGCACAAGAAGCACATAGATACTCAGAGTTGTTTTAGAGAAATAAACATGAATATGGAACTGAGGTATATCAGAATATGCATAGAAGTTTAGCTAATGCATGAAGGTTGAATTGAAGTGTGCGAAGTAGAGAAGTCCATCAGATGTGTGACAATAGAAAAAGAAGTAGAATCAAGTATGTGCATCATGATGAGGATGATCTAAGGTAAGTGCGTTAAAATGAAAGGATGAACCATAAGATGCACATCATGTCACAAATTGTTTGAAATACCGTGGTAATTAAACTGGATGGACACATCTAAGTAAGTGTGTAGTTTCATCTGATACAACTGTGTAATATTAGAACAACAAACTATCAATTGAAGCACAGTATTAGTTGGTTAGTGTAGTTTTGCAGTAGCAGAATGGCACAACTAATTAGTGGAGCAGACTACAACAGATGAAGTAACACACTATATATGAAGTGAGTCATCAACAAAAGTGAAGAATTGAGTGGAATGAAGTTGGTTAGTGTAGTTTCGCTGTAGCAAAATGGCACAGCTAATTAGTGGAGCAGACTATAACAAATGAAGTAGCACACTATATATGAAGTGAGTCATCAACAAAAGTGAAGAATTGAGTGGAATGAGAAGTCAAGTGATGTATGTAGGGAAGTGACAACTATACGACTGCATACAGAAGGTGCACACAATAGAACAAACAACATAAGATCAGAAGTGTGCGCGAGTTGAAAGTTCAGTAAGGCTGAATATTATTTTGGATATCTGGGTGGTAGGATGGGGCAAGGAATAGGGAGTCGTAGACTCGTTCTAGTTGGTGCTAGATAACATAGGGAGTTGGTTCTTCCTTCAGTTTGGTGCCTATAAAATCAAGGGTTCAGTGTCTCCTTCTAGTTGGTGCTGGTAAACACAGGAAGTCGGTGCTTCCTATAATGTAATATTTTCATAACAAAAGAGCATTCCATGGTTTTCTCCCGTTTGGGTTTCCACGTCAAAATCTTGTGTGTTTTGTGTTCTTTGTCTTGGTTCATATATGGATGAATGATTTTATTTACATTGGATGCATAAATAAAATTCAATATTAATTTAAGACTAATATGTTAAAGAAGGTAAAAACTGCGGATAATTGCACTAACACTAACTCACCCCCCCTCTCAGTATTAAATCGATTCCAATACTACATAGTATCAATAAATAATTGAAATATTTATGTAATCCTAACTAAAAAGTATACATCACTTGTAAACATGTTCCCATGATACTCTCTTAGGCACTAAATGATTGAAATAATGGATAAAAATAATGTATTTCTTACCCAAAAGCGGGGGCCATTATCTCCCCGAAATACCAATTTGCACATCCATGTGCAATCAAGAAGTCGTCCCTAACTCCTTTGTGGGTGTAACATCCTCTACTAGTATGAGAATAAAAGCGAAGAAGTTTGTTAGTACCCCTATTGGGTGGAAACCTTTATCATTTTTTACTTGTAACCATTTAGCCTCTTCTTCCTCCTCACTCCAATCTTGGTTAGTGCTAGGAAGAAGGAGTGGAGAACTGAACTTGATCACAATCCATTGAAATCGCATCTCCTCCATAGTGGAAATGTATAATGAAGATCTAAATAATGCCTTTTCCAAGTTGGAAGGTGAGTGGATCTCTAAGTGGTTATATCTGGGAGGAATATCCTTCCATCTATTGGCATTTTGCTAGATTATTATATTTTTTCTTTCCCCTAATATTATTTAAAATGGGATATAGCAATTTCTTTCCTCTCCTTTAGGACTAGTAACAATTTAGTATCTTGTATTAGTAGCTGGTTAGATGTGAGGACTATGTCGAGAGTGGGAACTTCTTCCCTAAGCCAAATTTGGGCATCCTTTTTAGTCTCATAGTATTTGAGCATTTCAGTGGCTCTCCTATTTTCCTTGGTGAATCAATAACACAAGGATCTGAGTTGGACATCACATACATAGGGTTTTTTTTACCACCTATAAGGATGGGGTTAAATGACGAGCATCACTTATACTATGATATGATGGTTGTTCACCTGCAACAATGTTCCTAGAGAACAATGGTTGCATTTTAGTCCTGATATGAGAACATGGGATTGGTTTTTGTATGAAAACTACACTTTTATAAGCGTATATTGTCATGTCCCCACTGAACCCCATAGGCCACAGGAGACCCTAATACATTTTTTTTCAAATCCGACTAAGTACACACATAGTCGAAATAGCTTGGACCCGCAATCCAAAACTGCGAATCTGTAATCTGCAATCGTGGATGCGGAAGTGCGAAAATTCACCACCGGAAACATACCTTTCCGCAATCCGCAATCCACAACTGTGGATAAGGAAGTGCAAAACTCCACAACCAGAAACTTACCTTTCTGCAATCTACAATCCACAACGATGGATCCGCAATCCATAACCCATAATCTGCAACTGCGGATGCGGAAGTCCAAAATGTAACTTCGCATGCAGAAGCACACCCCTGTAAGGTAAATTTCCACACAATATTCTGAGGGGCATAACTTCCTCATCCTTGGTCCAAATGAGACAAGGTCAGTACTATTGGAAAGATGTTGGAGATCTCTATCCAATGGTGAAATCCCTGCCCCATCTAAGCACTCATACCATGTTAAAATTCCCACTGAATTTCTATCTATAACTCCACTTAAAAGGACTTGGACCTTCTTCCTGTTGATGTATGTCTAACTTCGGAATGTATTTCATCTATGTATTTTATATATATTTATTGTACCCTTATTAGAGATGTGTTATTCCTCTATAAGGAAGTGTCGCCATGTGGATTGACAAGTGTCGCAAGTGTGTGTACTTGCCGATGGGTTATTAGACCACCATGTGGGGTCGGCCCTGAATTATATATATTATAATGTGGATGTACCTAGCTAGACAAGTCGGCCCCATAAGGTCACTGGGAAAAAAGGTTAGTATAAATAGAGATCAGAGATCTCTATTTTATTCACTCGGAAAAGTAACTCACTTTCACTCAGAAAGTGGTGCACTAGTGAGGAGGAGCATCATCTGCTACTAGGAGACTATCTCAGTGTATTTTTGGTTGTACTTTGGTTGAGCCATTTCTCTCTCTATCTCTGAGGAAGTTGTGGGGTTTTTCACCTTAGGGTTTTCCCCATGGAAACTCTGTGTCTCTTGTTTCTTATGCTTTTGATTCTTGTGATGCTTGTCATATTGTGATTGTCATGCATTGATATACTGTATATGTTATTCTCTCAGCAAAGATCCTAGAGTATTGTGAATTAATGCTCAAAATTTAACACTTCCTTCCATGAATTTCCTTCCACCTGACCCATAGAGGAGTTTTGAAACATCCTAGGGTATTCCCCTCCTTCCCAAGGATCAAATGTGGTCAAACATCTTACTCACAAAATTAATCAAACATATTATGACATGTAAAGTGCATAACGTTAGATCTAACAATTATATCTATCACATGCAAGACTTATAATGCATTAAATTCATGCAATACAATGATATACATAACAATAAATTAGTCTTCTACTCAGGCCTACACATGACTTCTTGTCAATCAAATTCTTATAAACATGCATTCCACAATTCCACAATTGAACATAAGCAACCATTTCATAACAATGAAACACCATCATTTAACATAACAATAAGTACTTATCTTTCGACTTCCGAAGCTTCCAAGCAACTAGCTAAGTGAGAGAAACGTTCCACCCAACCTTAGATCTCTGTCCATCCTGTACTCTTTCAGCTGAGAGATCACCCCCGAGCTGGGTTGTGTATCCACTAAGGAGGGCTATCAGTTTCTCTCACAGTCGAGGTTCCATCCCAATGCTAAGCCAATCTATAGTTGGGTTTATCAAGCATTCCATGGCACCTACCCATGCTAAGCAATCCTATAGTGGGTTTATCAACCATAGAGGGATATACTGGTCATGCTAAGCCAACCTCCAGTTGGGTTTATCAAGCATACCAACAAGAGCAGGGACATGCCAAGCCAGCCTGCAGTTGGGTTTATCAAGCATACTAGACTAGCCGATCATGCGAAGCCAACCTGTAATGGGTTTATCAAGCATACCAAGCAATACAATCATGCCAAACCAACATACAGTTAGCTTTATAAAACATATCAGGAAAGCTAATCATGCTAATCCACCCTACAGTGGGTTTATCAGGCATACCAAGCAATACAATCATGCCAAGCCAGCATACAGTTGGGTTTATCAAGCATCAGGAAAGTTGATCATGCCAAGCCATCATATAGTTGGGTTTATCAAGCATCAAGAAAGTTGATCATGCTAAGTCACCCTGTAGTGGGTTTATCAGGCATACCAAGCAATACAATCACGCCAAGCCAACATACAGTTGGGTTTATCAAGCATATCAAGCAATCTGATCATGCTAAGCCACCATGTAGTGGGTTTATCAGGCATACAGGGACAGCAAGGGAGGCGTTGCTAAGTCAATGAGCTCAACCATAGAGTTGCAGGAATCTCAACACTTAGCCGACCTAGCACCCACATTACCTACCACATCCAACACACGGAAGACCCTCTTCTATGTTGCAGAGTACCTCGAGGCCTCTTCCCTTCCAGTGCTATCCCGGTATGGGCATAGAAAGGTCCAATCGCTAGTTTTATGAGACTACAGCCTTCACTGGGTTTATCAAGCAACCCAACCTTCTACCACAGTTCAACAAGATGACTCCTTTATGATTTGCAGACAAGGCTTTGTTCCACAATCTACTCTTTGCGATCCAATCCTAGGTTCTTGCGGTTTCTATGCACTATTCAAGCTTACAATTTTCTCAATGGTTCTTACAACTTTGTCACCGGTAGACTGGGTTCGCACCCACAGTTTCTACGGCTATCAATTCTCTAGTATTTTCTATCACATAGGAAAACACGATTATCTTCAGGCTTTCTCATGACTGGTTCTGAGTCCGCTGGTATGTCTAGATTAGTTCCCTCTTCACGGATCGATGGATGATGGAATTCTGAGTGAGTGAGTGAATGAATGTGGTGGTTGTTTCCTTCCACCATTAGGTAGTCAAACGAGTTTCCTCGAGTTCCCAGGAATTGAGTGTCTTTTCGGACAAGAAACCAGAGTCATGCCCTGCCATATGAAATTGCAAACATGATCCATAATCCATCGACTTCAACAACAGGGTTCTCAACCACCCTCTGCAACTGAATTAATGTGATCAGGGAGTTCAAATGGGTTCAAAGTCGTACATGTGGCAACATGGGTGCTAATCCCATAACCCTCTCACCTCTCCCTAGTGGATACACGTGGCCCCTTCTCATTAGTTGCCTCCTTAGCCAGATTCTTGGTTATTTTATTCATTAATAATAATTACATCATTTACATTTCTTCATGGTTTAACAACCCATGAATAATCAAACTTTCCAAATACTTTCCTATGCAATAATTGGGCCTTTTTCTTGACCTCCACACTAATTGGGCCTTGTCCTTGACCTCCACACTAGAGAAAATACACACACTACATATACACAGTCTTTACATTGAAGCCAATAAACATCAAGGGAAAAATGGGGTATTACATATATGGTTTTGAGGAAGAACCATACAAGCTCCCAACTTTCCTCACACCCATAGTTTTCCCTATGGAGTATGCAAGACAAAGATTTATAGTTGATCATATGCAGTTCCTGCATTTCGAGCACCATGTGACATTGTTATTACCTAAAGAGGTAAGACCTTTCCATATAAGAGGATTAAATACTCTACAATACATGGAAGGATTCTTTAGCCATTTAAATTTAGAGAAAGTGGAAAAGGGGTCCTATGATCCTCATTAGATAATATCCAAGCTAAGAGTCACTAACAGAAATTCTCCCTATCAGTATGTGCCCAAGAGAGAATGGGATAAAATTGCAAACCTAGAGAGATGGGAGGATGTTCAAGCAATTTAGAAAATTATGGAGTAATAGAGTACTTCATAGAAACAAGCAGGGAAAAAGAGGGGATCTGAATAGCTCCATGCAGATATGGAATTTGATGAGGTAGATCAGGGTCCACCAATAAAATAGGCCAGAAAAAAGTGGAATATATAGAGTAGAAAATAGTAGATAAGGATGAGACTTAAGAGATTCCAAAGGAATTGGTTTAATTGATAAAAAAAATCAATTAGTAGAGAATAACCATTAATTAAATTCACTCATTATCCTTTTCTATAATTTATAGTATCCCAAGGGATGCATGCACCATCGTCATTAGGACAAGTGAAAGTAAAATCAAATCTACAGGATAGATATATGAGCATAAGAGAAAGGAATAGAAAATTTGTAAATGATGCTAGAAAATACATAGGAACAAGATAGAGAATATTGCTCACAGTAGCTAACCACCAAAATTATACTGATATTATCTATTCTAGAACCTAAAGTTTCCATGCCTTCTACCTTGGGAGAGTGGAGGGAAAATGAATATGAAGTGGATTTTAAGAAGTATGGTAATCTGAACAAGATGGGTTTTTACACAAGAGCTAGTGATATGGTATGTATAGAAGTGGTTCAATCAACAAAGACAAATATAAATTTGAGAACACCACTAGAAAAATTTGAGCAATTATCGAAAGTAGAAAAAGTGACTGTTAAGGAAACACGGGTCATTATTAAAGAACTCAAAAAAATATTCAAATCCTTAGGGGTTGGTCCATTAGATGGATATCATGCTAAATCATTGCTACAAAAAAAGGACAATGAGATTGCACAGCTTAATAAAGTATTAAATATACTTGAAACCCAACCTGTTCAAACTCCTAAACTAAGGCAATCTCAAAAAGAGAATGAAAATATCTATTGAATCATGTTGCAATATAATATTCTAGTAGAAGAGAACAAAAATAATATCAATGAGCTTCATTTTGCCTCCATAATTATGTATGGAGATTATGGTGTCCAAATGGAAGGTGGACGAGCAAACCCTAGGTTCCATCTTAAGGTACTTGGAGAGATAAATAACCAATTCTTGCATAATACTTTTTATACTACTCTCTAATTCTTTAAAGGACTTAGTGCTAGGACGACCCATTGAGAGAGAAATAAAGACTATGTAGAAGAAAATACTATGTACTAGTTAGAGTAGGGTTCCATAAAAAGAACAAATAGGGTTAAAGTGAGGTGATTCAACCCAATGGATGAATATGTACTAGTACACAATTAAAATCATGAAGATATGGAAGATACCATAGAGCCTAGAAAGGGCTATGCAAAACCTAGGAGAGAAGTTGTGTCTCGTTGTGGCTCTAGAAAATCCAATTAAGCATGGTGTATGAAAAACAAGGCCCAAAGCGCAATCAATGGGTGGTGAAGTCTAGGTATTCCTAACCTAGGGTGCCTATGAAAAACCCAATTAAGAGTGTGATAGCAAAAAATAAAACCTTAGGGTAGGAGGTTGTCTTAAAAATATTTCCAAGGATGATAGATCTAGGAATAGAGGATGAGTTCTGCTACAATGATTTGTTGAGAGAGGTCATCAAGGTGGAGCATGTATTTAGAAGACACATAACCTAATATATATGATAAAGAGAGTATCTCATAGAGCTTATTCGGATATAGGGTGACCTCAAAAGAACCTAGAGCTTGATACCTCCTATGATGAGGAGGAGACTATAGTGAGAAGCCAAACTCTAGATATCCCTAATTAGGCCAAGACCTTACTACTCAAATACCAATGATAAAAATTTGTAATATGCAACAAGAACCAAAGACAAAAAAATCACCATACAAGCCTAAAATTGATCCAATAGATAAGCAAAACAAAGAGAGGAATTTTTACTTGATCTAAGAAAAAATACCATGCACAAGAAAACCATAAATTAGAGATGATAAACTCAACTTTATTAATCTATTTATGAATCCAAAAGGAATTTTTATATGCTTACAATGTCTCCAAATCCAAAACCCTAGTCTGAGTATGCATTCCACTCAATGATAAAATATAATATTATATGGTAATGCAACCAAATTCTTAATTCTACATCATGCAAAAGATGGGCACTAACTTTGCCTCTAACTAGCTTCCCATAAAAAATAATAAAAGAATGCATCAAAGCTAGTAATAGGGGTGTAACCTTCTTTCCTGTGTCACGAGATGAGTTGGAAATGCCCTCAAGGGTGGCAATCTTTTCTCATAGGTCACTTCCGAAAATGGAAATGTCGTCAAAGGGGCATGTTTCTCTCATCGGTCACTAGCCATGACGATAAATTCCCCCTTCATTCTTTGGGAAATATTATTGGGGAACACATCATTGTTCATTCGCATGTTCTTCTCAAATGTGGGACCTTGGATTATTTATTTTGGTACCCTAGATTTATCCTCTTCCCCATCATTTTCCCCTTTCAATATATTCACTACGTTGGTATATAAGTATAGGCCTTCTATTTCCGACTTATTCTTTTTGTCCTTTTTTAATAGTTTAATTTGTTGTGCATTCTAGACCCATCGGAGCAAGTTTTCTCATGACTAGAAGTTTCTTTCATGCACTTGTGAGATAGTAACACTTTTCCTCACATAGGTTTCTCTAGTTTAGAGGAATTTTCATTTTTCTACTCATTCCATCAATATCCATTAATACTAAGATCCATGTAGTCTCTAATTACATAGCAAGACTTGTATTTTTTCTATCATTTGTTCACCTCTACGTAATGAAATCTCAAGAGCTTACAATTTTATTTGATGTTATTCTTATTGCTTGTTATATTGAAACCATGATTTCACCTCACCCATGTTTCAAAACCATATCTTCATGAAAATATCCGTTTACAACCTTTTTTTTAATAGACCCTCCCCATGTTCCCTCCTTCCCAACATACATTTGCTCACATATTTTTGACCAATTATTTAGAAATAGTTGGTAGCATATTGTTTTCATCCTTAACCTAGAAATCTATTTGAAAAAAAAATAAAACCCTTAAAATCTAGATATAAACAGAAATACATCCATAAAAGAATGATCACAACAATATGAAAAAGGATCCTTAAGATAGGGTAAAACCATCAATTTCTCCATAAGAATGAATCATTCCACAAGCCATGCTTGCCATAAATATTACATTAAAAATACTACAAAAGAGATATCATTTCCTTTCTTCCAATTCTTTATATAGTTTCTATCCAACCTCCTAGGTTCTTTTTAGAGAGGGAGCTTTATAATAGGTGGAATGTTCAAGAGAATTTCTATAGAATGAACTTTCTAGTAGGTGGAACCTTCTATTAAGCCTTATTACAATTGTTTTTGTCCACATTACATAGGCCTTATTTAATAGATATGACCTCCATACATATCATTATCCTTGTGGGTATGTCCCTAGGTACATCATTATACCCTCTCTAGGTGAATTAATTTCCATCCTCCTTTGAAAATAATTTCCCTCTGAAAATAATTTCCCTCGATGCTTTATGTGAGGAGGTACAACCATAAACCAGGCTCCCATGGATGAGTGTTGACCATAATGTTGAAGTACGCCAATGAACCAAGGTCTCATGTATAAGTGATAACCATGGTAAATTAGTCAAAGAATCTCTACCATAAACCTGGGTCCCATGTATGAGTGTTAATCACAATGTTGGAGAAGCCAAAATTCCTCATGCAAGGACTAGTTGCAATGCCAAAGTAATCCAATGGTATCACCCATAAACTTAGGTCTCATGCCTAGGTGGAAAAGCTAACACCCAATCGATGAAACCTGAGATTCATGAATCACTAAGTGTTAGGCTCCAAATTCCCATCATGGTCACATGGATCCCAATAAGTGTAACCATCAAGAGCAAACAAATCCTCCATGTAGTAGTAAAAATATGGCTATGAAAGGAACTCCACTCCTATAGATAGAGCATACTAGAAACTGGTAGGCACCACTTGCTATTGTCTTCACTCGATGAGATTATGTTCATATGGTGGGGAAGATTCATCAAAAATAAAATGAAAGTTGTAGTTGTCTTCCAAAAAATTGAAATTGTTCATATACTAGTCCTCATCAGTATCTTCTAGTTCATAACATGGATGTCTTTTGTGGTTATACTCTTTAGTGAGGAAATAATATGTGCTATTAATTATACATTGGTCCTTAAATTTGTTATTTATCTACTTCATAGATTCCAAATATGCCTATATATATTGTAAATTTTTTTTCACCCACCTTTCCATTCTTCAATTTTGTGAGGGTATAAGGGAAAACATTAT
Source organism: Larix kaempferi (assembly GCA_027924585.1). Taxonomy (NCBI): domain Eukaryota; kingdom Viridiplantae; phylum Streptophyta; class Pinopsida; order Pinales; family Pinaceae; genus Larix; species Larix kaempferi. Next base: position 17,316,966 of record BSBM01000348.1, on the reverse strand, counting down.
AAAGGTTGTGGCGCATGCAATATTGACCAAAAATATATTATGTAACATGTCATATCAAAGACGTAAAAATGATCCATCCAATGGATTTTATTTAGTTGCAATCCAATCTCCTTGTCAAGGTTTATGTCTTCTACAAGACCTGTGGCCATCAATGGAAGTCCTAAAAAAGAGATTTCAAACTACAATATCTCATTTGTCTGGAATTTGATTTGAGCAATTTTTTTAAAATCTTGTATTATTCAAGATGAACTCAAATGTAGAATTAGTTTCTACAAATTCTATCAGAAATGATACAAAATTATGGGAGTGTTGTAGACCTATTCTTCCTTCTAAATTTCGTTGAAAAGAAAAGAAATATCCAATTTTTTTGGCCTAAGAAAGAGCTTTGATATAGAATGTTGTGAATCTTAACCTAGAAATTTAATCACTAGTAAGATAAAACCCTTATACTTTATATATAAAAAATAATACATGCACAAAAGAGTAAACATAAGATGATGAAAAAAATCTTAAGGTAGGTTAACACCATCAATTACACCTTAAGGAAGGAATCACTCTAGAAACCACGCTTGCTAAAATTATTATATCAATATTTCATGAGACATTTCATTCCCTTGCTTCTACTTCTTTATATATTTTCTATCCAACCTCCTGGGTACTTTCAAGAGAGAATTTTCTTGTAGGTGGAACCCTGTAATGATCCTTATTCCAATTATTGCTTTCCACACTACATGGGATTTATTTAATAGAGATGGTCTTAATACATAGTGTTACCCTCTTGGGTACCTCCCTAGGTACCCCCTATTATCCTCCCTAGATACATTACATACATAGAACCTATACTATTGTTATAACATAACTATGATTTATTTATTTATAAATATAAACTTTAAAGGAATATAATAATAAAAAAATTCTCCAAAATCATTAAAAAATTTAAGAAACCAAAAAGGAAAAAGAAATTGATTTTTTCATCATTGTCAAGTTTTACACCATTTCACATCCCTTCACCAAATTGGGTAGTTGTAAGTATCTCCCTTGTTAGGACGATATGTATTGTGTCACCTAGTCTTGTCCATTTGCAAGTTTCAGTAGGTCTAGGGTCTTGTAATGTCCCCAGCTTGACCCTATTGCATTAATATTGTAAATGATGTAAATATTGTTATTTAGTCATGGTGAGGAGCTCAAGGCCAAGGCCCCGCCATTGATTTATCGTTCTATGTATCGACAATTAGAATAGATGCATAGAGTTCTTGTGCTAGCGGTGCACAATGTAAAATCGGACATCATGTAAATATGCAATTTTAATGAAAACCCCACAACCAGCTACGCAATGCAACAAAGAGATGGGGGCATGATCTTTAAAAGGAATAGGGGGGGGATTATTCAAACCCTTGAGCCAATGGTATTAATCCATGTGTCAATGAGGAAACCCATAAACCACCAACTACCCATTTTGTCTCATGCACCCAATCATTTAATTCCTCCAAGAAATTGGTTAAGGCAGTTAATGCCTTGGAAATGAAGAAGTATGGAAACCAATTTTGTGCATGGGCAAGCCATCAACCTCGAAATTCGTGTTTTGTCTCCTTGGGCAAGAAATCACCCACGAAATGGTGCCCAAAGCCATTCTGAATGGGGAGTCTTCACTCATTCACGCAGGGGGAGCTAGCTAGGTCTTTCCCTACACGTTTTTCATCCAAATCTTGCATTTTTTCAATGCCTGGGAGTTCGTTTTTGCATATACAGTAGCTTGGGAGAGAAGAGCCACATTTTGGGGACTGTATGGAGGTCGTTTTTGCCCCCGAATGTCCAGGGACGTTTTTCTAAAAACGGATTGGCTTCCCAGGGTTATTCCCCAACTTCCCATTTCGTTTTTGTGTGTTCCCACGTTTTTCTGAGCGAGTTGAAACCCCATCTCATGCATCCCACTGTGGGAAGCGTTTTCCTCATGCCTAGTAATTGTGGTTTTGTTGTTCAGTGCATCCCGTTTTGGACTTGAACCTGTGAGTAGGAGCTTCAAGAGTGGAAGAGGATAGATTTGGCTTGAAGAGCCCAATGAAGTATCCATAGCTCCATGGTTGAGCCACTAGCCTAGTAATTCACCTCTGCCCATCTCTTAGCAGCTTGAGAAACCCAACTGCTAGTTGGCTTGGCTGATTCTGGCATATCTTTGGCTATGTGAGAGCCTGTTTCCCCTTTTTCCTTGTGGAGATCATGCCCAGCTCGGGGGTGGCAGTGGTGCTGAGAGATCTAGGAGCACACTGGCCTACGGTTGGGTGGAACGTTGCAGAAGCGTAGCTGGTTTCCCAGGGACTACCTTATTGAGATAAGTATTCTCTTGTGTTAAATTTGCAATTATCATTGGATGAATATTGGAATGAATGATGGATGTGCTAATGAATTACTCCCGCTGTGATTTCAAATTGGTTATGAATTTGCATATGGTCATCCTCTTTTTAAATAGCATGCTTATTTACTGAGTATGGGGCCAGATGCCCGGTTCTAGCACAATGATCCTCTCTATCATGCTGGTATGATAGGAGGGGACATTACAGGTCTCAACTCACATCATCCATATAACTATGTCACTATGGCCCTTAAGTATATTTCATCCCATCCTTTTGTTTTCATTGCCCTAGTCATTGTTTCATGGTCACGCCTTTATTCTATCTTCATCTTTATGGTACAATAAAAAAGTACTTTTTGGACCAGGTCACTAGTTTTTTGGCAAACAATGTAATGTCAAGGAGTGGCTTTCTAGGGAAAAGTGTAACCTGCTAGTTACAATCAAGTTTTTAGTTGACTTTTGGATTTGGGTCATTCACTCATGTCATATCGATGAAATGAAATGAACATGGTGCTAATACTATTGGTAACAATGCATAATGGTGATGAACCTCATGAGAAGGTAGGTGAGCAAAATTTAGCTATCAACAAATGAGATTCAAACAAGTTAAATAAATTATTGCTCCAAAAGTAGCAATGTGCTTTATAACTTAACATGAAAGAGATGTTATATTATACATAGGTAGTGCTCACATGTCAACTTTTAAAAAATACAATGCTTATAATAAATAATAGTGATATTATATGTTTATCAAATACAAATATACACACAAATAAGAATGTAAACACTATACATACAATATTTCTATAAAAAATATTGTTATCCTTATCAATTTATGTTTATGACTAAATCCAATAAAATTTTACATCCTTTTCACATCCCAAACCTAAATCAATAATTATTAAATATTTTAAAATATATAAATAAAATTAAAAAAACATAGCTAAATCGAGATAAACCCTAAGCATGCAAAATTAACACATAAATTTCACCTAGTCGAAGCCATTGTACCAAGTTTATTTTAGAAAGGAAGAGATGATGTATATGCGGAGGGGGTTGCATGTGCGTTTGGATGATTTTGTTTATTTATTTCAATCTATTCTTTCCTAGTTAGACTAATTAATTGAGAAAATGAGTTTTTGTTATTTTGTGATTACGAATGCGTGCTAAAGGAGAATATTAGAAGATTAGTTGAGGGCACTCGCAATCACATAGTTTAATGACATTGAACTAATAATAATTTGAGCGATTAAGAAATAAATATATTATCCTTCATGCCTCCCCGTCCTCTCTAATTTTAAAATAAAGCTTGCATGCCGACTTTGTCTATTTAGCTAGGGAGGTTGTCTACACGCCTTCTCCGATACAAACAAAGGAAATAATAAAATAATATCAATTTGTAATTAAAAAATCACATCATTATATTATATGATGTAAGACTTTATTTAAATATCAATTTTATTTTTAATAAATGAATACAAAGGAAGCCTACCACTACATTAGATGATGTAAGGATGCTTATTTTTAATATCATAATATTTATTTCTTTATGTTACAAGGACGCTTTGTATTTTGTAATGAATTTTTATGTGTACGCGTGCTTACAATATGATAGATGTAAACATCCAAATTTAGTCAATGCAAAATAAATGTTCCCCAACCAATAATGTTGATAGTCTATGCATGTAGGTAGTACACTGATATTAAATGCAGAGGTATCGTAGGTTATTTTATTCATAATTTTTTAAGAGATGTGATTGACCACCGTTTCTTAGAATATTTAATGTTAGCCAAATACAATAATAGTATTTATATCATTTAGAATTATACGCTGGAGGTTTGAAGGTTGACATTAGATCTTTCTTGGAAGACAGTTACAAGTCTCCTTAAAAAATTCATTTCCCATTTAATTTTATATTATTTTATTTAATATTTTTCAAAGAATATTTTTGTTGTAATAGGGGTATTTCAAAGGTGTGTATTATTGGATTATTGGATTCAGTTTCAATTCATGATAATGATGAATATTCACATCCAGCAAGACTAATTTTAGTCTAACTTTAAAAGGGAAAGGAATTATTTGATTTTTTTAATATAAAATATATTTTTTTAAATATAATATAAAAATTTAGGAAAAGTTTTTTAGAAATTTGTTTCCTTCATGATTAAAATGGATTTATACTAATTTAATTTTTTTTTTTTTTTAAATATCATAAAATAATATTATTGTTATGTTTAAGGATTCTAAGTGTTGGTTAGAAGCAAATCATTGTAATTGCATAAGAGTGGTGAGGGGCTCCACACTAGAGTATGGGGTGATGTTGTAACAATAAGTAATACAAGTTACAAAAATAAAAAGTAGTTAAGGAAATTTACGTAAGTTCATAAGTAACAAAAAATAAAAGAGCAATCAAAATTAGCATATATCCATCTTAAACTTTGATCTATCAAGCATGAGAGAGGTCAATTTTTTTGAGGTGTAATTGTTTTTATTTGAAGAGTAAATAATTTAATATAAACAAAATCTTACCCCTCAAGGAATTGGATACCTCATAGTGCTTCATAGATATGCGTTTAAGATGGATCTATGTTGGTATAGGAGTAAAGGAAATTTTTCCCCTATCCCCCACCCTTTTTTGTTTTTATATTGATGGAATAGACGGTTTTCTGGAAGATGTAGGGTGTACTGGCATGACTTTGATTGGTATAGTCACCATCCTTGTTCTCTATGTTGATGATATTGTTCTTATGGAGATGAGTCCCTATGATCTCAACAAGCAACTAAAAATTCTCATGATGTTTTCTTTGGTATGGGTATGACTGTTAACACTAACGAAACAAAATTTATGATAATCGAATCCCAAAATATCACTAATGATAGTTTCATGTATGACAACAACAACTTGGAGGAAGTGGCTTGATATAAATATATAGAAATTGATCTTCATCATAAGCTTAACTAGAACTACAGCATTGAGAAAATGATTAATGTATGATGAAAAGATTATTATGAAGTTGAAAAAAATTGTAAATTAATAGAGCTCTAGCTTTGGGATAGGAATAAACTCCTCTTCGATACTTTTGTCACTCATGTTACCATATATGGTTGTGAAGTTTGGGGATGTAACATTTCTAGAGAATCATGGAGAAGGATAGAGAAAATATAAAAGCGCTTTATAACATATAATTTCAAAATTAAATGCAATACACTCTATCATATCCTCCTCATATAAATGAGTTTTTCCCTAATTGAGAGCATGCTTATGACTAGGTACCTAATGCACAAGAACAAAATAAACAACATGGGAGACAAGAAGCTTGCTATGATTGCTTCATACTCTAGTCAAAGCCACTTGTGACTTACGAAAGGTTGCTATAAAGATGCCAAGCCATGGCTAAATCATTAGGGAGTTGAGGAAGATGTCACTTTATAAAATAGTGATAGTATTAAAAGAATTATCACATTTAAATTAAAGGAGAAGATGTTGTCCGATAAAGAGTTAGAGGATAAAAGAAAATTAAGATATTATAAGGAGTTGATGAACCCTAATCTAGAATATCAAAAGTATCTCTTTATTTTAATTAGCGTAAAGAAGAAAGTCAATATTGCTAAAATAACAACAAATTCTCATAAGCTCCATAGCGAAACATGGTGCTGTATAATTCCTAAAAGCCCTCGTGATGAAAGAATCCGTCATCTTTGTGACACAAAAAAGGTTGAAGATGAAAATTACTTTCTCATAGAACATCCTACATACACCCGCATAAAAGCACAATTTCGAAATCTTTGCTACAATATTGACCTTCCTAACCTTTTAACTCATCACAAATATGGTGATTTTGAAATCATTCTCTTAAAAAATTTTATTATAAAAAATATAATTAAAAAAAAAGATTCCTTACCTTTAAGATCCCAAATATTAATAACTATCATCAACATAGTTAAATAAATAATTCAATATAAAATATAATAATTTTTTTTAAATTAATATTTTTATATTTAATATAATTGTATCATTACATTTAATAATATAGTTTTTCTAACAACTTTGTTTTCAAATATATTAAATTTAATTAATAGATATTAATGTGACTATTACTTACTCTATGCATTCGCTAGAGAATATGCATGCCTATCAATATATGTAGTCAATCCCCTTGAAAAAAATTATACTCACGCCAGCACTTCAGCAAAAGTGGTCAATGCCATGTTAAAAGATATAGTATTGTTTAAGACTGTGCGATTATAAATTAATCTTTATTACATTAATATGGAAGGTAAGTCACAAAGGGATTGTAAACAATGCAAACTTTGACGGTCTTGTATATATGACTTATAATTTAAGCAATTTAATTATCAAATTGTTTTGAATTACTATTTTTTATTTGTAGAGAATTCTTATATTAATTGAAAATTATTTGTTTAGGATGTTGGGAATGAGTTATTTATCTAATTATTATATTTGATTTGAGAAGATAAACGATAGATTTTAAAAGTGATAAGATAAATTTTAAAAATATGGATAACCGAATTTGAGTATTAATGTTTTTAAAAGTGGAAAATTCAATTATGAAAGTATGAATATAGGTGTTTCTAAACTACAAATTTAGTTTTTAGTTTGTGAATTTTGATCATAAAAGTGTCCATTTCAAATACAAAATTGTTAATTTGAATCGAAAAGTGTATGATTATTTGTATTTCAATATTGTGAATTTATATTTCTATGTGTATCAAATTTCAATCTTAATATACAATAACTTTATATTTAATAATAATAATCATCATCATCATTATTATCAATTATTTTTAAGGTCACCACTAAGTGAGACATCAATTTGTTGTATGAAACATCCTTGTTTGTGGGACAAGGGACCCTCTCTGTGCATCGATTCAATCGCTAAAGTCTACAGAGGTGTACATACCCTACCCCCCTCCGGATTTGAACCTTTGATCTCCTAAGAAGAAACACATGTTCTTAACCATTAGATCACTCAAACTGTATTATGACATACATTTCAAAATATATCAACATTAAAAAGAAAAAAAATAAAAACAAATATTTTGATTGCATTGAATAATTATGCATTCGCATAATATTTGGAGGAATGTAGTATAAATATGGTGACCATCACCACCATTGTGAATACATAAGAACCATAAATACCATAACATTGAGTACTATGAGTCACTCTTTCATACCAACTTTGTCACCTTATTTACAATCACTATAATTAGACTAATATAGAAATATTCATAAAACAAACACTTTGACATATAAAAGAGATTATTTTTCACAATTTTAATTATTATTTTAAATAATATCAACTACTAATTTATGAGTTGTTACACAATACACATCATTAAAAATGACAAATTTATAAAATTTCTTTTACCCAATAAAGTATTTTGAACATCTACACCACTCTTATTTTAACCATTATGCTATAACTATTTTTGTTTTTCCTTGATTTCCACAAATACCTACAAATTTTTCATCGATTTCCACAAATACCTATAAATCCTTGTAAAGCCTTTATGCACTCATACTTGGGAATTTGTTATTATAGCTCTTTGGTCATGTTAAATCTTGATTAATAACTTTAGACTTTATGATAGACCCTGTAATGAATCCACCATTTTATCTATAACTCAAGGTACGAAATTGTCAAGGTACTAAATTGCCAAGTCGCAACAATGATGAGAAATTATGGAAATAAAATGGTATTTATTTCACTAACACACCAAATGAGAGAGGTCCCAACCAATCCTTTTTAATAACATTGACCTCAAGTGAATTTGTGACAGGACCCATGTCTATCTAGTTCCTACGTTTCGAATATCTATCTAACAGGTTGACTTTCTTGAGAATGAATATTGACCTAGTATCTTATAGAATATTTAAAATAAGAATGGATTAACTTATTATAATTTATACTATTTATCTACTCCCCATTAATATGTGATTCATCGCTTATCAAAGTGTCTATTTGATTATTCTCAACTTGTTGTATAGAATCCTCAATGTGTTTAAGTGTATATGATTGATGTTATTGAATAAAGATAGGATTTTATTTTTCACAACTAAGTTTAAGTTCTTTATTAAATGAAATTTTTTTATGATTGTTATAGTTTCATCTTAACTTCATATCTACCAAATGTAGAGAGGGATCAAATCTCTTAGGTGTAAACCTTTTTTAAAATGCAATATTTAAGAAAAATCTTTCACTTCAAGGAATTTGATCCCTCTCGGTGCTTGGTAGATCCGAAGTTAAGGTGGATCTATACTAGTTTAATATGTAAATCTCTTGTATGTTCTCAAATCCATCTTATGTAAATCCAACTAGTTTAATCATGGATCAACTCACAAATCATATAACAAGAAGTATCCAAGTTTCTTTATTTTTTTAGTTTTCATTAATTGAAATATATATCTCTTTTGTTTTGAACATTCGTTTAGGGTTGACATTCCAAAAAAAATATTTACTTAATATTTTAATATTTTATTAAAGTACCATGTGCCAATGTTGAGCATAGAATTACACTTCTCCATCATATTGGTTTTAAACTTTAGCTTAGAGATGACATTCTAAAAAAATTCTACTTAAGATTTTAATTTTTTTAAAGATCCACAATTCAAGTCCACATTGAGCATGAAACTATACCTTTCCCTCATACTGGTTTGTAGAAAGCACCTCTTGATGCAACTAAGCAAGCTATTCCCTTAGTTATGTTTTAACTATCCGATAATAATTTGACAATATGTTCAACACTAAACATCCCAATAGTCATTATTACTAACCTACAACTTCAAAAACATCTACTATTTAATTTTATTTTGCACGTGAATGTGGTTTTGCATAATATAAACATGTTATGTAAAGAAGAATGTGCACAATTTAAAAATTTTAAATCTACATTATACAAATAAAGTCTCACCTGGAAAATCTGATAATAATGTGAGATGTGAGAGAAAACCATAATTATTTCTAACACGTCACTTAATGAAAAAATATAGGATCAAACAACTACAATAGTTACCTAATCCATGTATTTAATTGAGGACCAGGGGGGATTCATTGTATTTTTTACCAAGTGTTTTTGTTATAGAAATATTAGGTCAACATTTTCCTATAATGACTCTTTGGCCTCGACATCTTTCCAATTTTGCTTGTGACTTGCTTTTCATTGATGAAACACATGTGGCTCCACACCTTTCCTTAAACTAAAGTGTATGGTATTTCCAAAGGTTGCAAAAAATATATCAAAAGCACATAAATGCATGCTCTTGAGTGAGGTTTATAGTATATAGATACCTAGACATCATTGAAACTTGCATTAACTATTTAAACTAATTATGGAGTGTACTTAATAGCATAATGTTTTGGAGAAGGGGTACCACATGCTATTAAAGAACCCAATGATAGAGGATTGAGAATCAATTATAACATTGAGATTTTGGTGGTCCATTACTTCTGGACAAACCCTAGTTTCTAAGTATTGTCTTCTTGGCTAGATGTTGGGACTCTAATCTATTTTGATTTTCTTTTTCCGTTTATGGTTGAGATATTGAAGTTGAGTAGTAGTCCATTAGTGGTCTAGGATGGATGAACCTAGATTTTGGTGAAGAATGTGCTAGCAGAAAATATCAGGCATATGATTTTATTGTTTCTTTCATCCTTTTATTTTAATAAACATGGATATCTTGTTGGAGTAGGATTGTTGTTAGAACAAAACCCATAGGTGTTAATCTCCATTACAATAGAAAATGTTAGGATCCATGAGGGTAGGTTAACCCATGTCATGAAACTCACAGGGTGAGGTGGACACCAATGAGAAAAATCTCACCCCTTGCATTACCTAGGTGAGTTTTGAACTTGAGACTTATCACTCTGATACCATTTGTTAGAGAACGATTGTCATTAGACCAAAAATCACAAGCATTAATATTCACTACAATCACCAAAGTTAGGATCCACAAGTGGCGGTTAACCCATGTTACAAAACTCATGGGAAGCGTTGGATGCAAATGCCAATATATCTCTCTTCTACTCACCCCAAATTATGTCTTAAATTGTGCATTCATTAATTTTGTATTTGGTGGATAAAATTTTTGATGAAAAATAGTTAATTTTAATTAGATGAGATTTTATGATCCATTGAGTATCATAAGTAATTGATGCTATGGAATATTTTTCCTTCACACTACTAATCTACAATAAAATATGCACACAAGAAACAAAAGCTACAACAAGGAGGGAGGCTAGATAATTGGTTTAAGTAATTCCTCAATTCCCATTCTCTTTTATCTTTGAATACATAAAATCTATGCATTGGGTGTAGAGTTGAACCCAAGGTTTTGGTACTCCCATTAATTACTTTCCTTTGAAGGAACTTTGATAGGTTCTCGATATATTCCATAGGAACCCTGTGGGTAATACCATGAAGGTTCCTCTCGATAGTGTTGAGTATTATATCAGCCTCATCTTTTTCACTTGGATGGTCCTCATTCCTTCCCCCGTGTCATTTTTTTGGGTATCTAGTAGGTCAAAGTAGGCCTACATCTACATTGTCAGAATGTTTTATTATTTGCATTATACACTAAAAAATAATATACCTCTAAAAAATAAAAATGATATATGATAAAATAAAAGATAAGAAATTGGAAAAATAATTGACTTTATCATGTCACTCCACCGTGTCTCAGGGCTCATCTCTACATTGTTTTGAAATTCCATCATGTTATATGGATACTATAAAATATGGATACTTATTTATAGCAATCATATACTGATACCAATAATAATAAAAAATCATCGTAGTTTGCATTTAAGATACATATTCCTCCATGTCAGAACATTATATTTTCCCATAACATTCAATGAATTCAAAATTTTAGGTTATTTAACATAATAGAAGTCAATACTTTTAACTTGAAATTTAAGAAGAATACTTTTGCATTGATGAAATTACATATATCATAGGTTAGTATTGCATAATATTATTGTTAGTATTGCATTAAGAGTATTCGAGGATGTGAATTATAAACAAACCATTTATGAATTCAAAATTACATTATTGAATTTAGTTTTAATTGTAGATTTATGAGTATTAAAAAAATATAATATAAGAGGTTGAAGAAATTTTTGAGAAATTTGATTCCTTGAGATTAAAAAAAATTATACTACATTTTATTTTTAAAATAAAAAATATTCATAAAATAAATATTAAACAAATAATTTAGTACAACATTGATAGGAGGGGGGCTTTGCAGTTTGGATTAGCGAAGGTTTTATGACGGGGGGACAAAGATTAGGGGTTGCAGTTGTAGCCCCATTCCGATAATTTTTTTGGTTTTTCCTCTTTTCCTTTTTTTCTCTACCTTCATGTTGGAAGTCAATCTATGTAGGGGTGCTAACGATGCTTTTTCTTTCCTCATGAGCTATTCGTAGGTGGATATTGTTGATTATTCCTTGGACCCTTTCGAAGGTCAGATAATTTTTGTTAGAAACTTTGGTGGCCAGATGGAAGAATCTTTAGTAGAAGAGAGCGACAGTGAGGCTGGGGATGTTATTAGTGTGATAGTTGATTCTCCCCGTCCAAATTAAGTGGATATGGAGAGTGGATTCTCAATGTTTTAGTCACTTAACGGAAACGAGGATGAACTTGTTACCAAAACCACTACGGTTCCATTGATGGCTCGAAGTTTAGCAAGGGATCTTGGGGGCACAACATTTTTTCTCTTCAATGACTCTATTCAAACCTATTTGGGCATGCATTTGATAGTTGATTACACCATAGTTCATTCATCTCTAGACCTAGGGTTTGCAAAAAATTACTCTTCCTTAAGGGGTTTTGAACGCACACCTGATTTTGATATTTCGAAAGAAAGATGGCCCACAGCATGGAATATCGACCTTAGACTAGTTCAAGAAGATTTAGGATGTTCCAATGATTTCCTTTTGGGATCAGAGGGTTTTATCGCCTCTTTCTTATGTCCTGTTGATAAGTGTCAGGATCCAATAGAGTCGACATCAGAAAAAAGTTGGAAGTGACAGAAGGAATCATGATACCATCTCAAAGGGCATCCGTGAGACTGGTTGTGGATCAAGTCATAAGAACTGAAAAAAAAGTGCAAAATCCATCAGGGCTCCTCTCAGAATGGTGTGTGGTGTAGATGTGTAAGTATCCCAATTACTGGATATGGTAGAAAAAATGGTGGTGGGAAAGGAATGCAAAATATATTTCAGTGTACATTCTTTGGAAGAGTGGGGGAAGAATTGTTGGTTTGAATGTTAAATTATGTCTTGGAGTCCAAGGTTCTATCCAAAGGATGGTTTATTTTAAAATTTGAGAATAAGGAGGATGCAAATCATATTTTGTAGACATATTGGACCATTGAATCCACTCCTATTTTTTTCAAAAAATGGATGCCTGTGTTCGATGAAGATATCGAAAGGATGGATGTGGCTCTAGTTTCGGTTAAATTTATTGGATTACTAATGGAATTATGGAAGATGGATTCCTTCCGAGTTTTTGGGAATTCCCTCATGGATTTCATTGATGTGGAAACGTCTTTCTTATCCACTAAAAGAATTATTTTGGCTCATATTTTGGTTACTTTGTGTTAGAACAGTATTACACCTAGGACCATAGTCTCATAAGATATTTTGATGATTAATTGGTCGAAACATTGGTTAATAATGATAATCCAAGGTTTTTAGGAGGTTGTTAGGCATTAATGACACCTTACACCACTTAAGGGCTCAATTTTGGTCAAACTGGCAGTTAGGAGCCCTCATTTATGTCCACCTCCCTCATTTATTACCACTACCTCAGTGAGGCATGCCCTTATTCCCTATTCTTTGGATATGGATTTTACCTGAGGTGCCCATGCATTGAATGTGTCCATTTCCCCCCCTCCTTGGAAGTTTTGGCCTATCCTTGGCCACCTACACTCCACCAAATCCTCACCCACTCATGTGAAATTCTCATTAATGACCTACCATGCCATCCAAATGTTCATATTAGGAATTCGTGATAGTTTGAGGTTATTTGGGAGACTATTTGTCAACCTAGGGGGGATTGAGGTCCAATGTAAGCTAGCCACTTGTAGCTCATTCTGATGCCTCCAAAGGCTCACCAGTTTTCCCAAATGTAATATAAGGGTGTTCACAACTCATTTCTAGGTTGGAAAATTATAATATAACCTACTATGTGATCATTTTTGTGTTCATTGTGCCTCTTTTACACTGTTTTTCTTGTATACTTAGTCAAATTCTTAATTGTGAGGATATATTTAGATAGTTTATCGCACTCTGATTTGAATTTCCCATGGTATCAGAGCTATTGGAGCTTCTAGTCAAGCCAATCTGCTTCAGAAGTGCACCAGAAGCAGTGGAGAAACCACAGAAATCCCCGAGGCTATTTCCTTGAAGCCATTGGAGCAATCCTTTGGAGTCTACCAAGGGTGTGATGCACTATAGAATGTGCCTTCTGTCAATCTAGTGTTTGAATTAGCTATTGAGGATCCCCTCCTGAGTGATTGAGTGTTTGCATTGTAGGTTTACAATGTTCTTTGTCACCTAGTGCGCAAGATAAAGAATGGAGCAATCTCATGTCATCTTGCTCACTCCATTCAACTACTTTGAGTGGAAGGATGAAATGATAATCCAGCTGAGATCCAAGGGTCTCTTCAGAGTTACCATGGGGGCTGAAACTGAGCCAAATTCTACAATAGACAAGTCGAAGTTCTTCAATGGAATGGATGAAGATTTTGGCATGTTTTGTCTCGGCATTTCAAGAGACCTTTTGTTTCATATTGGTAGTCTCACTAATCCAAATGAAGTGTGGCTCAATATTGAGTCATTGTTTGGGAAGACTAGATGAGATGAGGGACCACCAAATTGAGAATGAGTTGATCTCTCTGAGCCCAAGTAGTTTCGAGACCATCCAAGACTTCTTCACCAAGTTCAAATCCTTGGTACTGCAGCTCAAGCAATGTGGCATTGAGAAGAAGGACGAACAAGTGGTGTTGCCCATACTTTCGAAGTTTAAAACGCCAATATTATTAAACTTGGACATATTCTAGTCCAAGTCACTTTGAAGACGGGTCAAAAACAACCTTTCTAAACCCCAAAATCAAGCAAAATCCAATTCCAAAAGTGCTCAATCCGGTTCCAAATGTGCCAAAACCGGTTCAAAAAGTGCCAAATCCAATTCCAAAAGTTCCAAAACCGGTTGCAAAAGTGCCAAATCCAGGTTCCAAAAGTGCCAAAACCGGTTCTAAAAGTGCCAAATCCGGTTCCAAAAGTGCCAAATCCAATTCAAAAAGTGCCAAATACAGGTTCCAAAAGCATACTTTTTCTTTTGATATTGCCACTTTTGAAATTGGTTTTTATGCTTTTTGGATATGAGAAATATGATAATGGCACTTTTAGAAGCTGATTTTTCCCTTTTCGAAGGCTACTTTTGACACTTCCTATACTTAAATTTGAAATCTTGAAAACAGATTTTAGCACTTTCAAACTCTGATTTTGCATTTTCGAAACCAAACTCGACACTTTACAAGACTTATAATCACATTGAAATTGAACATACTAGTACAAACAAACATTCAAGTGTATTATTTAACAAAATACTTTCAGTTATTCACAATTGGACTCACATCACTAACGCCATTCAGGTGCATCAAGCAAGTCCATAATTGATCTAACAAGAATGTGTCATTGACATCTTGGCAAGTATAAATTTTTGTTATAATACAGTTCCCTTCCTCATTACAAACATGTTTTTCTTTCGAGTCATTTACAATCACTGTATTCCTAGCATCCCAAGCATGGATCAAAATGTCCCAAAATTTGTTTAAAGGCTTGAGAAATACATAAGGATTTCCATCAATTACTCTAAATTGTTCCCTTTGCAATCTTGTTCTTTGTAATAATGTTGGCAAAAACTCCTCAACGTTTTTTTGTTGTGCAGATGTCCATACCCCAACTTCAAATATACTAAAGCATTTTTCAAGAAAATCCCTAAATCCTAGACGTATAAAATAATACTTTGTGGTTGATTCGATATCTGGTGTTCGTGGAAATCCGTATTTCTTTTTTTATGTACCATGTGTATCAAAACTCCATTGAAATAGAAAATAATCAATGGTTTACGAACAACCAATATTCTAGTATCTACAAACAAAAAAACACACACACAACACAGTTAATAAAATATTATGTTTCAATGTTTCTAAGTATATTGCTTTCATGTTCTGCAATTTTTGAAACATATCACCAGATACATGATACTATGTCCATAAATAATATGAGAATTGTCTAATAAAATTTACATCAATTAAATGTAGAAGTTGTCAAAAATATACAAATCACTAAATGAATTGTTGTCTGTATAATATGACGGTCATTTGAAGTTGAATGCCTTTAACCAACACCCCATTTTCAAGTGAGGCCCGAGATAAATGAATGAAGGGGTGACCGACCCTTCTTCTTCCCAGTATTATTTTCATAATAGTTCTAGACTGCATGAAGGGTGGTTCGATCCTTCTTATGTTCACCATTCTGGATACAGGTGAATTGCTGGATATTGGTGTTCACAATTATCTACTAAATAAAGGGGTGGTTGATCCTTCTTGTCAAAATTCAGAAGTCAGGATAAATAATTTTTATAGGTTATAACTTAGCCAATGTCCCGATTCCTACCATTTACTGCGGAAGTCGGTAGTCAAGAATTGTCACCCCAACAGGTTCGTAGATTAAATATTTTTACATTTTCCTTTTAAATGAATGGTCGGTCGATCCTTCTTGTGCTTAGTATTTTTCCAGTCCTTACCATTCTATATATACATGAATTGATGGCCTAGCCTTCGTAGGTTGAATATTTGCACAATTCCCTCATAAATGAAGGGGCGACCGACCCTTTTTCTGCCCAGTATTATTTTCATACTAGTTCTAGACTGCAAGAAGGGTCATTCGATCCTTCTTGTGTTCACCATTCTAGATATAGGTGAATTACTGGATATTGGTGTTCATAATTATCTACTAAACGAAGGGTCGGTCGACCCTTCTTGTGCTTAGTATTTTTCCATTCTTCACCATTCTGGATATACATTAATTGATGGCCTAGCCTTCGTAGGTTGAATATTTGCACAATTCTCTCATAAATGAAGGGGCGGCCGACCCTTCTTATGCCCAATATTATTTTCACAATAGTTCTAGACTGCAAGAAAGGTCGTTCGATCCTTCTTGTGTTCACCATTCTGGATATAGGTGAATTGTTGGATATTGGTGTTCATAATTATCTACTAACGAAGGGGCGGCCGATCCTTCCTGTCAGAAGTCGGAAGTCGGGATAAATATTGTTTATATGTTATAACTTAGCCAATGTCTATATGTTTATATGGTTGAAAATTAGGCAAATATGGAAATCAAATGTGTAAGGTCAGATAATGGAGGAGAGTTTACCTCAAATGAATTCAATATATTTTTTGAAACCCATGGAATTAAAATACAATTTTCATCTCCAGGGACTTCTCAGCAAAATGGCGTTGTGGAAAGAAAGAATAGGACAATCCAAGAAGCATCCAGAACTATGCTTAATGAATCAAAACTTTCATGTACATACTGGAGAGAAGCAGTATACACAGTTGTTTATATACTCAATAGAGTCCAACTCAGAGTAAATAATGACAAGGCTCCTCATGAACTATGGTATGGAATACCTACCTATGTCAAATATTTCAGAGTGTTTGGTACTAAGTGCTACATAAAGAGGAATGAAGATGATCTTGGTAAGTTTGACTCTAGAACCGATGAGGGAGTATTTCTAGGATATTAATCCACCAAGAAAGCATATAGATGTTACAATCAAAGACTACACAAGATCATAGAGAATGAAGATGTAAGAGTAGATGACATGAAGCCAAGAAGAATTAGAACTCAAGATGATGAGATAGAAAATAATGATAAGGAAGAGGAAGAATCACAAAGGGAAGAGGATTTACAAGATGAAGAAGAGATTGAACAGGAAGAAAAATAAGATGAGGTATATCAATAAAATGGAAAAGAATATTCTCCAGGATATGATACAAAAGCACCATGAAGAAGAGTTCAAAGAGATCGTCCTGAAAGTCAAGATATTGGTGACATAAGTACTGGAGTTAAAACAAGAATAAGGTTATTGTATGATCAAGAACAAGCATTACTTTCTTTACTAGATTCTAAAACAGTTGCAGAAGCTAGAAAAAGTGATGATTGGATCAAAGCTATGAATGATGAGCTGAACCAAATAGAGGAGAACCAAACCTGGGAAATTGAACCAAGATCTAAAGGAAAGAATGTTATTAGGACCAAGTGGATTTTCAAGAACAAGTTAAATGAAGATGGTAAAGTAATAACAAACAAGGCCGGACTGGTATGCAAGGGATATGCTCAAGTGGAAGGTATTGACTTTGAAGAAACGTTTGCCCCTGTAGCAAGACTTGAACCAATCAGGATGTTCTTAGCTTTTACACAATACAAAAAAATGAAAGTATATCAAATGGATGTTAAATCTTCATTTCTGAATGGAAACCTTGAAGAAGAATTCTATATTGAATAGCCTAAAGGTTTTATCTTATCAGTAAACAAAGATTATGTCTGCAAACTGAAAAGGGCACTCTATGGTCTCAAACATGCTCCAAGGGCATGGTTATGTTGAGGCCTCGGGTGTGTTGGAAGTGTTCGACTAACCAATAAACATATAGATCAAATTTCACATTACCAGTTTTAAAGAAAACAAATAAGAAAAAGTAGTTTATTTTATTCAAAGGATTAAAAAGAATGTGACTTTCGCGTCAATGATAAGCTAATTAACAAATTAAATTATGATAATAATGACTGTTATGTAGGTGCAGGATGTGAAACAATATGAATCAAGTAGAGAAATTGAATGATGCATAACCTACATATAAATCATATGAATGATAAATAAAGCACACAGATTTATATGTTTTATGATTTAACAATACAGAACAGAGTTATTAGATGTATGTATGAAAAACCAAAATGAATCAAGGAAACTTGATACCCATAACAAAAGAAAGGAAAAGAGAAAATAACTGAAATTATTTAAAGATTGTAAAACATTACAATTCTCCAAGTACAGAGTGTCTCCAGTTCTCTCCTTCGATGGTCCCCCCCCCATTCATGATATTTTCCAAGGGCAGATGGCCACTTAGAAAATACATCCAAAATATCATCAACATATTGATACTTTGCATGCTCAAGCAATAATTGTGCCTTTCAAGTGAAAGCCTTGATCTCCCTTTTCTTACCCTTTTACCATTCTCGTAAGAAGAGACTAATCTTCATCCCTGAACCCACAGGCGATTCAATTAATTCCTTGATATCTGCTATCTGGATCTTCTCAAGCTACTCAATGTCCTCCTTGGATTTCAGATACTTTTCTTCGACCTCGGTAATCATAAGTTTAGGTGGAAGAGCAGTCTCAATCTGATTCATGACAGGAAACTCCAAAAATCCTAGCAGATTATCAGAGGAAAACCATCTCTTTCTATAGACTTTTTGGCCTTCTTCAATTGTAGTTTCAACCATGTCACAAACATTCTCCCAAGATTCCAAAGAAATCTTCATCCTTCTGAGTTTGATCTTATCCAAAATAGGGACTGCTTCAGGTTTATCTTTGATGTATTTTTTCCAATCAATTACATCTTCAAAGTCTCTGGTGGCACCATTTCTCCTTTGATTGTGATCGCCAAGGATATCTGAGAAATGCTCAAAGGAATTAAAGATATCCTAAATTTCATTCAGGCCTTGAAAAAATTCAATCAAAGAGTTCCTGAAGTCATCATTAATCTTCAAGGTGAATTCTTTAAATTCTTCTTTAGAGAATTTTGAAAAGGAAGAAACAGTAGAAATGGACTATGAAGCTTCGACACTAGTACATGTGCACATTTTTCCCACGGAAAATCATTGATATTGCAACACTTGTGCATTTCTATAGCGACAAACATGACCCCATTTTTTTCATGGAAAAATTTTCATCATTGTAGCAACCCTTTAAAAGGTTCGTCGCTATGGTGACAGGAAAGATACTAGAAACGTGGCATGTGTGGATTATGTTTAAAAAATCAAACAATGTCTCTATAGCGACCTTAAACCATCGCTATAGCAACAAATACTCATCGCTATAGCGATGGAGCACACTTACTATTTGTTTACTCGACAACGCTTTGCCGTGGCTATAACGATGAGTAACCATCGCTATAGCCACTGTTACTCGTCATTATAGCCACATTTACTCATCGCTATAGAAACAGTTGCTCGTAGCTATAGAGACGGTAAGCACTTAATACTATTTAATCTGGTAATGAGTTGTCGTGGCTATAGAGACGGAATTTTCGTCGCTATAGAAAAGCAACCGTCTCTATAGCGATGGATGCTTGGAGCACCAAGTGACAAATTTTCTATACAAGCGACGATCATTCCGTCGCTTCTATAGAAAATCCATCGGTAAGGGATTCACAGAACGTTTCTATATCGACAGCTTCTTTCCTATAGCGACGAACATTCTGTCACTATATCCACGGAAAAGCATTAATGGATGAACCAATATTAAGTGCTTTCCATCGCTATAGTGACGAGGATAAGTTTTTAAAATAAAAATAAATCAAATGGTGGGAGGGCGTTTGAATAAGGGTATAATTTGTAGTCTATTTCGAAACTACAGGAGAAGCTTCTCAGATACCTCGAGCATATAAGAAAAAAATTCATCGCATAGAATCCATTTGGATCATTAGGAGCAGGGTTGGAATTTCACTGGAATCTTACCTATGCTGCTATTTTGTTTTGAGGTTTTGAGGTTTTCCATTTCCCTTCATTGAATGTTTTACTTAAATATATACCTATCAATAATAACATTTTAATGTTGTAATTTGGAAGTATAAAATGACCTAAATAGGGATCAAGGACAACCGACCACGTGTATTCATATTTCTTTTTGCAAATATACTTGAGAAATAGCAGCGTAATGTGCGACTTATGTTCAGGGAATTTAAACAAACTCATGTATTGTCTAGCCAACAAAAGAATTGAAAATCAGCCAAATTAAGTGACTACAAGAATACAAGAATATTTGATGAAGGAGAAGATGAGAATCTTGTGTTGAAAGCAATGAAAATATGTGCTTAGATTTGGAAGTTACTATTCAACTGCTAACTATTGGAGATATCTTTGGTAAATGTGTTCCATATCAAGCAACATATTTAGTTGGTTAATTAGAGAGACATGAAGGTCATCACAAGCAACCATTACAGGGAAGTGCATTTGTTAACAGTTGCTCAATCCCTCAGTCTAGCATGAATCCAAGCATGGATTTAACATTTCAAAGTGAGCACAACCCTCTTTAATCACCCACCTCCAAAAAAAAACTAACTACTCTCTTCCCAAAAAGGATTCTCATATAAGATAAATGGAATCCCAAAGGACAAAGGCAATGTTGTTGATCCAAATCCTTGATAGTGGAAACAAGACTGCCAAAGTATTTCCAAGTGGAAGTGGGAAATTTGTTGGCTTCTTTGATAGTTATAAAAGGTGGAGGTCATGCAGAAGCAACTGAAACAAGGACCTGAGTTGACTCCTCCATTGTGTGCTTAGGAACATGAATGCTGAAGTGAGAGGATGCTTCATCTAAATTCTCTTACCCTCTGTTTATTTCCTTCAACTATTAATCAACATAATTAGCTGAAGTACTTCAGAAATAGACTTTGATTAGATGACAGTGGCCGACTAATCCTAGGGTAAAGTGTTAGCTCTGGCTAGAAGGCCCTTTGTTTGATATTATTCAGAATATCTAAAGATATGGTAACTTGTTCCATGTTTACAGGTTGAGGGCATATTTCAAAGAATACAATTGGCCTCCGAATATAACTATTTTGACACTTTTTAATTGTTATAAAAGAGAGTTTTTTACTGCAAACTAAAACAAATTAGGTAAAAAAATAAAAAAGCTTCTATTCGGTTTCACTATCATTGCAGTTAAAATATTATTCTCAATTTGAATGTATTTGTAATCCACTTCAAAAGATACTCAAATGGTTTAATTTAATACCATTTAAACTAAATAATTGACTGACCTCCCTGCCGATCCAAACGTTTTGGTGTAGCATGTCAAAGCTTGAGTATTTTCCTTTGAGGGAACAACCATACAAATGCATAAGCGATATGATTTTACATCCTCACCTACAGTCACCTGCAACATATCATGCCATTCCCTGGATGCATGGTCATTATCAGCATAGCAAGTATGGTACCCATTGCTAAGAGGCTCATGTGGATTCACTCACCCACCCATTTCCATTTGAGAATTTAACCACATTACTTATAAATCTAATTACATCGGCCTTCCACTAGCTCATGAAGATTCCAATCAATATGACTCGGTTTTAGCTTTAGCCGAGATTGCTGAAAACGTTCAAGCTTAGCTTAGAGGATTTTTCTGGTATGAAACCAGACCATGCAAGGAAAGGAACCCCCATATGGCAATAACATTATCTTAAATCTCTCATGGTTTATAGCTCTGGCTAGAAGGCCCTCTGTTTGATGTTATTCAGAATGTCTAAAGATCTGGTAACATGTTCCATGTTTACAGGTTGAAGGGCATATTTCAAAGAATACAATTGGCCTCCGAATATAACTATTTTGTCACTTTTTAGATGTTATAAAAGAGAGATTTTTTACTGCAAACTAAAAAAATCAGGTAAAAACATAAAAAAGCTTATATTCAGTTTCCCTATAGTTGCAGTTACAAGATTATTCTCAGCTTGACTGTATTTGTAATCCACTACAAAAGATACTCAAATGCTTTAATTTAATACCATTTAAACTAAATAATCGACTGACCTACCTATCAATCCAAACGTTTTGGTGTAGTGTGTCAAAGCTCAAGTACTGTCCTTTGAGGGAAAAGCCATAAAAATGCATAAGCTATATGAGTTTACATATTTGCATGTAGTCACCTGCAACATATCATGCCATTCCCTGGATGCATGGTCATGATCAACACAACAAGTATGGTACCCATTGCTAAGAGGCTCATGTGGATTCACTCACCCACCCATTTCCATTTGAGAATTTAACCACAATACTTATAAATATTATTACCTCGGCCTTCCACTAGCTCATGCAGATTCCAATCAATATGACTCAGTTTTAGCTTTAGCCAAGATTGTTGAAAATGTTCAAGCTCATCTCAGAGGATTTTTCTAGTATGAAATTGGACCATGCAAGGAAAGGAACCCCCATATGGCGATAACATTATCTTAAATCTCTCCTCGTTTTAGATCTGTTATATGCTGCAGACAAAAACACACACTTGGAGGCTTCTCGGCATTTCCGTGGAGATGACCGTGACTATGACCGTAAACACGAACCCATATGTGTTTGTGCATGTACATGCAGCAGAAGAGAAAATCGAGTGGAGAATGCGGCAATGATTCAACGAAGAGATATGATCAGAATTTCCATATCTCCTTATCATTAATGATATGATCTGACCATTGAATGCATACGCACACAATACAAATCCGTCCATGCCCTAATCCTACTCCTGCTAGCATATATAATGACGTTTTCATAAAATCCTAGACCATCACAATGATGTCAAATAAAAAAATTTAATCATCCTGCAAAACGTGTTTAGTAAATTTTTTTCAGTATTTGACGGGAAAAATGTCCGAAAGTGGGTAAATGGTCATCAAATTCCATCTTTGAAAATAAATATATTTTAATAGAAGGTTAAATTAAAATATGTCCAACTTTTTATATTTGTCTGCTTCATGGCTCTGCTCCATATTATTTTAATATGTCCATTTTTTTTTTGTTAAGACTTACTCTTGAAAATTCATCTTGAACCTCTGCTCCATAGCCTTAACAATCCTAAGAAGAGCCAACCTAAAGTGTGAGTAAGAACTACTGAAGTTACAATGGAAATCCTTCCTAAGTTAAATAAATCTATCACCTTGATGCTTGGGAGTTTATACTTTTGTGTGTACTATATTTTGTTGTAACATGCCCATTCTATCATTACAATGTACAATTCTTAGCCATATTATGTCTCATGGAGACAAGTGTTGCATTTTCCCTATGTGATATACAATGGCTTATACTATCAATAGCATTGGAATCTTGTTTCGAAAGAACCTATCTAGTCGATGTTAAATAAAAACAACATAATGAGCAAGCACATTAGCATGTATCATCAGGACAGAGGTCCAATATATCACCGCCGACTTGTTATAGTAGTAAGAAGCATGCAATGAAAGCTCAATGCAAACTAACATAAAGAACATAGGTCATTGACTCTTCAACTATTGGATTCCAAACAAAAATATCTGCAGGTGGGAAAGCTTGAAGCTTCATACATTGACATAAGTTTCCTTCATCTCAACAGCACCTTGTCTCTGAGAGTTTCTGATAGCCAGACATAACATTGATGACTAGTTGATTGTCATATAGCTTGTTTTAAGTTGACATTCACATGGTTAGAAAAATTCAATTAGTTAATGGAGCTCACTTAGCTTAATCCCAACCAATGGTCATATAGTAGATGCTCATACATTTTCAGGCCAACTAAATTGATCTTCACTAATTAAATGAAATTTTTAAAATGCCATGTGAAATGCAAGTCAAAATGTGAAAGAGTGCAAAATAATGTGGTCAAGTATTCTGGCTTTAATAAGAATTGGATCCTTAGGATGCAAGGATTTAGTGTCCTCCAGCCACCAACAAATGCATGGCTCGATGTGATCTTCTTATGAGATCTTCTTTTTGTTAAATAGTTTCAGCATTAAGGAAAAAAAATGAATTGGCGTGGAACCTCATTTTAATGAACAACAATTTGAAGAAATAAAATTCATTGGATACAATAACATCTACTATGTATAGATGACATCGATAAGGGTAAAATAAAAAAGGAGAATATACAAAAGATATGTGTATAAAAAGTAAAAAGGAAGGAATGCAAAATATCATAAACTTGGTCATAACATCATGTATTTAGCAGTGGTATGATGGGGACTAATCCAGATGATTTTATAAGTTAGAATTTTTGGGAAAGTGAACATACTAGCATCTCTTCAACAAATATTGTGGCTCCCCCATAGCTAAAGTCACCCTTCAAGTTAGGAGGTGATACAAAATCACTGCCTCCACCACTTTCATCTTTTGACTCTTCCCTGGAATCTAACATGGCACCAAATGAGGATGAGAACTGCAAGCCAACAAATAGATATCAGAACCCTTTTATTACTTATTTCTAAACACGACTAGTGCTCATAAAAATAGTGAATTAGGAATAAAAGCTTTCAAAAAGTAATAGAACACAAAACATGTCATTCATCTTGGTTCATTTCTATTTTACCAAATCATTCTAGAGTTATACATGGACATAATAAATGTTCGATTCAGATCTAGAAAAAAATTAACTTCCTCATTAAGCCTAAAAGCATACACAATCTTAGAAACACTATGCAAGTAATACCAACATTTGCATAAGCAATATTAAAACAATATGCAAGGATTAGCAACATTCACAAAGCAATCTTAAAACAATATGCAAGTAATAACAACATTCATGTAATGTAGTCTAGCTATTATTAATAAATGAACATTTAACAGGATGGAAAATCCATATGGGATGAAAACATTGAGCATTACCATAAGCTAACACTTGTTCTTTTGTAAGAATAGTTAGTATCAACCAATGGAGTGCACTACCAAGAAAAATCTCATAATATGATTTCAAGGTTTATATCAAGCCATTTTGGTGAGTGCCTACATAGATGCTTTTATTTTCACTAGAGTGTACCAAACTGTAAGTTAGACTATTATCTTATTTTCTAAATTGTATCAGATGATGTATTTCAAAGTTTTGTTGTCAGATTTCATTTTGTTGTGGTTTTCTCCAATTTTTCTCGATATTTCTAATTTCTCCCACGTTTTTCAAGTCACCAATTTGTCTAATATTTTCAGAATTCTTTGGATTCAATCTTATTCATGCTAATATTTACTAATTAATGCTTTCATATCTACTATCTTATCCTTTGAACAGTGCTACCATAAAAATGTGTCCATTAATAGACATATCACTTCCTCAGCTACATCCACATTGTTGACAATTCCAACAATACTAAATATGGAAGTGTAACTGATGCCTACTGATATATATATATATATATATATATATATATATATATATATATATATATATATATATATATATATATATATATATATATAACAACAAAGCCTCATAAGACCAATTCCTTGCTGAGGAACAATTTCCAAAGTTATATAAGTTGAATCACTACCCAGTTTAGAGTGATGAACATTTCTTCTGAGTCTTCTATGTTGGTGCATTCCCAAGGTGGTAAACATGTATGCAGTAGATGCATTTTCACTATTGTCCAAAAAAAGGCACGGAGAAGAATTTTTCCTTAAAACGTGTGCCAATTTTTGCCGGAAATCTTCCTCACATGCTGATGTTGTAGCTACTTCAAACTTGTTGTCAAATGACTGTTCAAAAATGTGAAAACATGATGGAAAATGCCTTCAAATTTTCCTGGATATGTGTTCCAAAATAGGCTCATTTGCGAGTCTTAAAGGTGACTCAAATTGCTAGAAATGAAATGATGATTTTTCACTATAAAATATGTTAATTCCTCAAATTCTTTGTCATCAAAAGGGTCCTATATTTAAATTTGTTGTAGGAACAAATTTCTGAAAATAGGGGTATCAAGAAATATAAATTATTTCTATTCCACATAGTAAAATGTAACATATGAAGTACTAGAGAAAGCTCCATTTTATCGTTCCAAATAGTTAGATAGTCCTTAATTATTGCAATGCAACAATTGTAATAATGGACTCATGAGATAATGGGGAAAATGTTAACTAGATTAACTATAAGGAAAACATTACACAAGTCTCTTCTATATAAATGCACCATAGAGAGATGTTGAGAAATTTGGAATAGAAGAACACACTAGTTTCTCATGCATTGAAGTAAAAAAACCTCCATGGGTTTATATAAGATATGCTTGCAACTACACCTTGACATACACATGGCATCATCAACATATCGACATGCACAATATCATGCCAGATGTCAACTCCA
The DNA here is from genome assembly GCA_027924585.1 of Larix kaempferi. Lineage (NCBI taxonomy): Eukaryota > Viridiplantae > Streptophyta > Pinopsida > Pinales > Pinaceae > Larix > Larix kaempferi. The sequence continues at coordinate 17,290,435 of BSBM01000348.1, read as the reverse complement.
GATTCATTGACATCATTGGCGTGGTAGCATAGTTGAAAAGATAAGCTTTCCCTCTAAGTATAATGACCAAAGTTGTGTTGGACATGGTGAGCTAGAACTGAACCTATTTCATCAAATGCAGCTAGCAGGTATGAATCCAAATCAGCTCACATTTGTGTGTATTTTCAGATTCTGTTGTATTATATAATCTATCAATTGCATAAAGCAAATCAATAGTCACATGATCAAAGCTGATATGGAGGCAAAAATATTGATTTAAAGTTCCCTTGCTGACATGTATGCTAAAAATGGAAGTGTGGAAGAGACATGCAGTTTGTTTGTTGAGATGCCAAAATGACATTAGAATTAATGGAATGCCATGATCGCAGGGTATGCCTAGAGCCAACATCTTCATAAGGAAGTGAATCTATTTTTTTGGATGCAACACACATGAATGAAGGAAATCCAATTCACATTGATTAGCATTCTCAATGTGTGTTCCTTCCAAGGTCTGGAGCTAGGGAAGCATATGCATTCATACATACTAAAATTAGGGTATGATTTTCATGCATTGATTTCATGACTAAGCTATGTTCATGGGTTTATATGAAATACAAAATAACCCATGGAAAAAGGAGTAAGATGAAAGGATAATTGGAACTTCAATTTTTTTTTTACCATACCTAAATGGTATATGCGGCTAAGTATTGTCATTGCGCCCAACATTTTAACTCTAATCCAAATGAAGCTATATGATGGCAAAGCACCATAATACGTATGTAATATACATCCTAACAAATTATAGAATATACAATGTAAAGTCAGGAGAGAAGAAGAATCAATGAGTCTTCAACCAATTTATGATATCATCAATCATATAACATCCATGTAGGCAACACAACCAGAAAATCACAAGTTGGTTCATTTCCTATTCAAATGCTAGAAATTTCATTGAGATGAAGGCCATATTTCCCATATAAAATCCTTCAATCAAGCCACCAAAGGGTCATTGCACTTCTAGTATAACAATGAGCTCCTTTAAATCACAATATGACTCTCACAATCCAATATATATATATATATATATATATATATAGAGAGAGAGAGAGAGAGAGTATATATATATATATATATATATATATATATATATATATATATATATATATATATATATATAGAGAGAGAGAGAGAGAGAGAGAGAGAGAGAGAGAGAGAGAGAGAGAGAGAGAGTAAACTTGTCATACCATGTGTATTATACTCCGTTATATTTTTGCTTGGGATTGAGAAATAGTGACACAAAACATGAACTCAATCTCTGTCAAGAATCTATACCCATTATAATTGAAAATTTTCTAAGGTTTGTCATTCAATTGGTAGTCATTCTTCATTCTATGTAAGTAATTGCACAAGTTTGTGAATGCAATTCATAATCCAAAAACATGGAAACTATTTCAAGTTCAACTCTAAAATGGAGAGTACAAAAGAAAGAGTACGTCCATAAACTCTCTCAAGATATCTATTCTTTACATATATTTACAACCATGTCATGCATATTAGATTATAGGCATATTCCACCAGATATGACAGACATAACATGCTTCTACAACAATCAAAATGGCAAGGTTACATGCATGCATGCCAAATTTGATAGCAAGGAAATAGATAAATAATTTCTTTGTTTTTTTAAAATGTGTTCTAGAGTGTTTTACGTCAAATGCTAAGCATACCTCAATGAAACAAATTGCACCTAGCACACAATGATTTGTCATATATATCAAAATTTGAAAGAAGTAAAAAAAATGAACTAAATCATAGTATCCCTTCCATGAAATGTTTCTCCTCTTAAATGTTGACATATTAACCACATGGATCTATTCATTGCTTGCAGAGCCTTGAGCAGTTCTTCCCATGGGTCTTCAACTTTAGCATTAATATTGTAAATTAATAAATAAATCATAGCATCCCTTCAAAATCATATATGAACCAATTTTCTATCTTGTAGAATTTATGAGTGAATTTTAGAGAGAAAATAAAATAAAACAAAACATACAAGATTGGAAAAGGAAGTTAGGTAGTAATATAAAAGACCTAAAGGCAATCTTAATAAGTGAAGAAATTAAAGTGGTTGTATAAGGTCTTATAATAAATACCATGGTATAAAGTTGTCTCCAAAAATATATGTGTGTAGAAAAGAAAGAAAAAATAAGGAAACATAACTAAATATCTAAAACAAGAATATCATAGAAAATTAATGTGCCAATACCACAGAAAAGTAAACTAACAAGATAGGTTTATTTGATAGTTTCTAGTACAACGCAACAAAAGCATTAACTTTTCATAGGTACGTTGATGAGATAATAACAAGCCAACTATAATGTACTAGAAGAATAACCACTTGGCCAAACACATAAATGTCATCCAAGGATAGAAAAAATATAAATAAAATGAGGAAGCAAAGTAGTTACATAACCTGCCCCTTGAATGGCATAGAAGCTAGAATCCTATCGAATGCACTTTGCAGATCAATTGTGACCAAGATCGAATACTCTCCAGCACTATAAATATCTCTAACCTGAGAAACATCCACCACAAAATTATCTTCATATCATACTTGCAAGTCACCATTTAGGATTTTCACAAACTTCATGCTAATATAATTAATTATTCAAGAATATTTTTCTTTACAACTAGCTAGAGTACTTATATCTAATGAATGATATCTAGAGTTAGCAATGCAGAAAGCATACCTCAATATCCTTCAAGTCCATCATGTCCCAAAAACAATGAGCTACAATAACCAAGTATTGAAAACAATAACAATAATAACAATAGCAATCTACATATAAAGTAGCAATATATATCAGATCTGAACCAATTATAAACTGAACATCAGATGTTGGGGCAAATTTCCCTTATCCTCAGACTTCAACCTCTCAGCATTAGGTTAGTTGCATGAGACTCAACTAGACTAACATACCTGTGAAAGAAGAGAACCCATAACTGGAAAAGACCCTAAAATAGATCATCCAACCCTTACAAATAAAAAACAATAGCAACACAGCAGTACGACCAACACACAATAAATAGCGATAGAAAAGTAATCCAATAAAGTCATATAAGGTAGCGCTATGTTGGATGGCACCTAAGGAGGTCTCTTAAGGTCATTGCAAGGGTGGACAACAATACTAAGGGGTCACGCTAATCATCAACAAGTTGGACGTCAACATTTAAGGGTTGTATAGCTTAATGTTACCATGCAAGGGTCAATCACGAGTCACCACGAGGCTAAACATCACATACAAGTAAACATGCAAGTCAACACAACATAATAAGGAAACACGATGTCATACAAGGATCATGCACATCAAGTCAATGTCAAGCTAGGTTACCCGACCTTCTCAACTGTATGTGGTCATATGTCTCATGTGTCTCATGCAATGAGTGGAAGCTCATAATCATCATCTCGGGATAAGGAATCTCATGTGGTCATCTCATCTTCCTCAGGTTAACTCAGGAAGGGGTGGCCAGCCCCTTGAGGATAACCATAGTGTTGATGTATATGTAACTTCGGAATGTATTTCATCTATGTATTTCATATATATTTATTGTACCCTTATAAGAGATGTGTTATTCCTCTATAAGGAAGTGTCATCATGTGGATTGACAAGTGTCGCAAGTGTGTGTACTTTCCGATGGGTTATTAGACCACCATGTGTGGGGTTGGCCCTAAAATATATATTATATTGTGGATGTATCTAGATAGACAAGTCAGCCCCATAAGGTCACTGGGAAAATAGGTTAAGTATAAATAGAGATCAGGAGATCTCTATTTGGATCATTCGGAAAGACACACTTCTCTCACTCAGAAAGTGGCGCACTAGTGAGGAGGAGGATCATCTACTCTAGGAGACTATCTCAAGTGTATTTTGGTTGTACTTTGGTTGAGCCATTGCTCTCTCTATCTCTGAGGAAGTTGTGGGTTTTTTCACCTTAGGGTTTTCCCCACGGAAACTCTATGTCTCTTGTCTCTCATGCTTTTGATTCTTGTGATGCTTGTCATGCTTATTGTGATTGTTCTGCATTGATATACTGTATATGTTATTATCTCAGTAAATATCCAAGAGTATTGTGAATTAATGCTAAAATTTTAACATGGTATCAGAGCTAACCTAAGAAGAAGACATTTTGCAGTGACGGAAACTTGAGTTTCTTGTTTATTGGGTTTTTCTCCACAGTTTTTGGAAAAGCAATATAGTAGATTGAATCTACTCATCAAGGAGAATCTATCTATCCAATCAGAATTCAATTCTGAGCATTTTCAGATTTGGCCCTAAAAATTAGGGTTTCCACAACAATAGGAATTTCTGAAATCTGAAGCCATAGCTGGAAGCTCCTTGCAAAAATCGAAGTTTAGAGCTTTGGATCGAGATTTTTGGCTGGGTAGATCTCCGGGAAACTCAAACCCTAATTCAAGGCTCTCCCGAGTGAACCCGGGAAAACAGAAAGGCAAATCTGAAGGGTAAAGCTTTGTTGATCTCAAATTCTGAATACACCAGGCTGATCAGCTCATCAAGGTGCATCTTTCTATCCTTTCAGAAAGTTGAAATTCACATTTTGAGTTTTTAGGGTTTTTCCGACAAACCCTAATCCGGGACCAGATCTAGTTTTCAGCATTTCAAGTGGTAAGACCTAAATCTTTTCTATTTCATTTGAAGTACTCTTTAAGATGTCTCACCACACCAAGCTTGAGGATAGGCTTGAAGGGGCTGATAACTTCCGTGCTTGGAAGTATAGGATTGGGTTAATCCTGGAAGAGAATGAGTTGGACTCATATATAAAAGAAGACATCCCTATCCTAGAGGATGAAGAGGCTAAGGTATTGCATAAGAAGAACTTGGTCAAGGAAAAGAGAATCATTGTTGATTCTATCAAAGACCATCTCGTACCCCATGTGTCTTCTCTAAAGACACCCAAGGCTATGTTTGACTCTTTGACCAATCTATTTGAAGGAAAGAACATAAATCAAAAGATGAACCTGCGGAATCAATTGAAAGGGGTCAAGATGTCGAATGGAGAAACCATTCAATCCTATTTATCCAAGGTCTCTCAGATCAAGGAACAACTTGAAGCTATAGATGAAATGGTGGAGAATGGTGAAATTGTTATGACTACTTTGAATGGCCTACCTAGGTCATGGGACTCTTTTATCTAGAGGATCTGTGCCAGAAAGAAGTTAATCTCCTTCAATAGATTATGGGAGGAATGTTCTCAAGAAGAAGCAAAGCTTGTGGCAAGAGAAGAGAATATGGGAAATGAAGATCAAGCTCTCACAGCTCACACTAAGAAGGGCAAGTTCAAGAGGGAGCCATCCCATCACAAGAAGAAATCTTCTCATCATTTTCACAAAGACAAGAAAGATCTAAGGTGTTTCACTTGTAATGAGAAGGGTCACTTTGCTTCAGAATGTCCCAAGAACAAAAGGGACAAACACAACAACAACAACTCCAACAAGAAGAAGAAGGGTAACAAAAGAAGAAGGCTAGGGCAGAAAGTGATGATAGTAATGATGACTCATCAAGTGAAGAAGAGTATGTTCTAATCTCTGCTTTCACAGGTACTATCTCCCATGGTTGTAATGATTGGTTAATTGACAGTGGGGATTCCAAACACATGACTGGGTTTAAAGAATCCTTAGTAAATTTGTCTAAACATGAATCACCCCATAAAATGAAACTTGGGGATGATTATCAATATCCCATCAAAAGAAGTGGTGAAGCCTCCTAGAACCTAGATTTTGGAAAATATTTGAAGATGAAAGAAGTCCTTTATGTACCTGGGCTTAAGAAGAACTTACTCTCCATCTCTGCATTGGATACAAAAGGTATGAGGGTTGCATTTGTGGATGGCCAAGTCCTAATGTGGCCAAAGGGAAAGACCATAGATGATGCAGTTGTGATTGGAGAGTAAGAGGGAGGTTTGTATAAATTAAAAGGATAACCTGAACATGCCATGGTGCATGAATCCATGGAGCCAAGTGAACTTTGGCATAGAAAACTTGCTCATATGCACTATAGGGCACTTCCAATTGCAATAAAGGCTGTAGAGGGTCTTCCTGAAATCAAGACCAAACATGAAGGTGTTTGCAAAGGATGTGCAAAAGGTAAGAATATTAAGAAGGCTTTCCCAAGCAGTGAAAGCAAGGCAAAAGATATCCTGGAAATCATCCACTCAGATGTATGTGGTCCTATGTCATCCAGTTCTCTAAGTGGGTATGTTTACTATGTCTCATTTATTGATGACTTCTCCAGGAAGACTTGGGTATACTACTTGAAAAACAAAGATGAGGTGCTTGATAAGTTCAAGGAATTCAAAACCTTGATGGAGAATCAAACTGACAAAAAGATCAAAACATTCAGATCCGACAATGGTGGAGAATTCACCTCAGGTGACTTCAAGAAGCTTTGTTGTGATTCAAGGATTAAGAGGGAGTTGACTGCTCCTTATAATCCTCAACATAATGGATTTGCAGAAAGGAAGAACAGATCAATTATGGAAACAACAAGGGCAATGTTGCATGACCAGGATCTACCTATGCATCTATGGGCAGAAGAAGCTAGAACAACTGTATATGTGCAGAACAGAACACCCCACAAGATATTGGACAACAAGACACCATAAGAGGTCTTTTCTGGTAAGAAACCTGAATTCAGCCATCTCAGAATATTTGGTTGTCCAGTATACACTCATGTCCCAAAGGAAAAGAGGACCAAACTAGATCCTTCAGGAAAGAAGGGTATCTTTGTGGGTTACAATGAAAGCTCGAAGGCTTACAGAATATACTTTCCAGGGTTCAAGAAGATTGATGTCAGCAGGGATGTAACATTTGATGGAAACTCAGCATTCATCAAATCAAGGAAGTCACCTGTCGAATTTTATGAAGAACCTAAGGAAACTAGATTTCAAGACACTACCATGACTGAAGCAATTCCAGAAGTTGTTCGTGAGTTTGAAGATCCGCAAGAACCTGTAGATCCACCCCGTGAGGATAACTCTCGCAAGAGGAAACCTGCATGGGCTAGAGAGCTCATTCAAGATGCAGAAATATTTGGCATTCCAGAAGAAGAACACAGAGCAAAGAAGAGAACCAGATCACATACCAGCTATGTTGCTTTACTTTGTGACATTATGAACAAAGAACCTTCCAGTTATGAAGAAGCAGCGGAAAAGAAAGAATGGAAGGATTCCATGGTTGAGGAATACCAATCAATAATGAAGAATGATGTTTGGGATGTTGTCCCAAGACCTAAAGAGAAGTCTGTTGTGACTTCCAAATGGATCTACAAAATCAAGCATGCTGTAGATGGCAGTGTAGAGAAATACAAAGCAAGATTCGTAGCTCATGGCTTCTCTTAGAAAGAGGGAATAGATTATGAAGAAACTTTTGCACCTGTAGCCCAGTATACTTCCATCAGAACAGTACTTGCCCTGGCTACAATAATGAAATGGAAAATACACCAGATGGATGTCAAGACTGCTTTCTTGAATGGTGTAGTTGAAGAGGAAGTATATGTGGAGCAGCCACTCGGTTTTGAAATACACAACAGGGAGTCACATGTGTGCAGATTGAAGAAAGCCTTGTATGGCTTGAAGCAAGCTCCCAGAACTTGGTATGGTAGGATGGATAGTTTCCTATCTAGCTTGGGATTTACCAAGAGTAAAGCGGATTCCAACCTCTACTACAAGGTTGAGGAAGGGAATCCTGTGATTCTAATCCTGTATGTGGATGGCTTATTTGTAACAGGAGATGACAGATTGATTGCAGATACTAAGAGGAAGCTTGCTGCTGAGTTCGATATGAAAGATTTGGGAATGATGCATTATTTCCTAGGTATGGAGGTGTGGCAGAATTCAGGTGGGATCTTCCTTGGTCAAGGGAAGTACACAGTAGATATTCTGAAGAGATTTGGGATGATGGATTGCAAGGCCATGGCCACACCCATGGCAACGAATCTAAAGCTTCTATGTGATGCTTCATCTGAGCCAGTTGATGTCTCTATGTATCGTCAGATGATTGGGTCCTTGATGTACCTGACGAACACGAGACCAAATATTTGCTTTGCAGTGAACACATTGAGCCAGTTCCTGACGGATCCGAGGAGTGTTCATCTGGTTGCTGTAAAGGATGTTCTGAGGTACCTGAAGGGTACAGTGGATTATGGGCTCAAGTATGAAGCGAATCAAAAGTTTAACCTGCAGGGTTATGTTGATTCAGATTGGGCTGGCAGTGCTGCAGATAGGAAGAGCACATCTGGGTGTTGCTTCAGTATGGGATCAGGTGTGATCTCTTTTTTCAGCAGGAAGCAGTCCTGCGTACCACTGAGTACAGCTGAGGCAGAGTATGTTGCAGCCGGTTCAACTAGTTGTGAGGTAGTATGGCTATGGAAGCTACTGTCTGAGTTATTTGATCTCCCATTGGATGCTACTGGTATATTCTACGATAACAGGAGTTGTGTGAAGCTGTCTGAGAACCCAGTGTTTCATGATAGGTCGAAACACATAGAGATCAAATATCACTATATCAAGGATATGGTGAAGAGAGGAGCCGTGAAGCTCCTGTATGTTGCGACGGATGAGCAGATTGCAGATGTGCTGACGAAGCCACTAGCCAGGGTGAAGTTTGAGTACTTCAGGGAGAGGCTTGGTGTTCTTCAGATCGACGACACTTCGAGGAAGAAGTGATGGACACATTTGCTGAATCCATACCAAGCATGTTGGAAGGAGGATCCTTCACATAGCTGTGGATGTAAGTGTTGGATGATGAGTATTAGGACGATGCTCCAGTTACTGCTCTTTATATAAATCATGTTGGATGTTGGATATGATCAGTTGGATCATTTATATTTGTATGTATGTATGCATCGTGTTGATGCTGGATATGATCAGTTCGATCATTTATATTTGTATGTATGTACGCATCGTGTTGATGTTGGATATGATCAATTGGATTATTTATATGTATGTACGCATCATGTTGGATGCTGGATATGATCGGTTGGATCATTTGTATGTATTTGTATATGCATCATGTTGGATGCTTGGACCATGTATCTGTATCAGGTGGATACATTGTATCATCAGGTAGATCATGTATGTTGATATGTATCATGTATTTGTATTTGTATTGGGTGGATACACTGTATGATCAGGTGGATCATGTATGATGATATGTATCAGGTAGATACTTGGTGTGCATTAGGTGGATGCATTGTATGATCAGGTTGATCATGATGATGAGCTTCAGGATGTTGCTCCAGATGATATGTACCAGGATGGTACAAGTGATGATGATCAGTATGATCATGGGAATTAGGATGATGCCTCCTGCGATGATGATCCGTTGGATCATGAGTATCAGGTTGATACTTGGAGGTCATAGATGATATGTGGCAGGTTGTGCAAATAGCATGTAATCAGTGCTAGGAGATCTTGCCAGTCGTGCTGCGGCACATAAATGTTCCTGGGGTACTCTTTCCGGTATTGCTATGTAGTATGTAATTAGTCCTCAGATATCCGATAGGTTGAGCTGTGTGCTCGTAATCAATCTTGGGATGAGGTATTACTACGGAGACATGTAATCAGTCCTGGAGATCCGAGAGGTTGAGCTGTGTGCTCGTAATTAGTCCTGGGATGCTCTTTATAGATCTTGCCAGTCGTGCTGCGGAACATAAATGTTCCTGGGATGCTCTTTAAAGGTTTTGTCTATCCACATGTAATCAGTCCTGGAGATCCAAGAGGTTGAGCTGTATGCTCGTAATAAGTCCTGGGATGCTCTTTAGAGATCTAGCTGGTCATGCTACGGCACATAAATGTTCCTGGGATGCTCTTTAAAGGTATTGTGGAGGAGATGCATGTAATCAGTCCTGGGAGATCTTGTCGGTCGTGCTTAGGCACATAAATGTTCCTGGGATACTCTTTCCGGTATTGCATCTGCACATAAAATTAGTCCCGAGAGGCCACCTCTATCAGACCGTTCACACAGATGATGAAGACCTGCAGGTGGTGGGCCTACATCCAGTATGAAAAAGGACCGGCTCTGTAGAAATTCCTATGACGAGTAGAGTAAGATATTGGTTGAGATAGTAACAGCAGTGATGATGATGATGATGATGCATCAATGACGATGATCCCGATAAGAAGACTTGTCTAGCAGAACTGTGTCGAGAAATACCTTCCTAGTTAAGAGGGAGTGTTGATGTATATGTAACTTCGGAATGTATTTCATCTATGTATTTCATATATATTTATTGTACTCTTATAAGAGATGTGTTATTCCTCTATAAGGAAGTGTCGTCATGTGGATTGACAAGTGTCGCAAGTGTGTGTACTTGCCGATGGGTTATTAGACCACCATGTGTGGGGTCGGCCCTAAAATATATATTATATTGTGGATGTATCTAGATAGACAAGTTGTCCCCATAAGGTCACTGGGAAAACATGTTAAGTATAAATAGAGATCAGGAGATCTCTATTTGGATCATTCGGAAAGACACACTTCTCTCACTCAGAAAGTGGCGCACTAGTGAGGAGGAGGATCATTTTCTCTAGGAGACTATCTCAAGTGTATTTTGGTTGTACTTTGGTTGAGCCATTGCTCTCTCTATATTTGAGGAAGTTGTGGGGTTTTTCACCATAGGGTTTTCCCCACGAAAACTCTATGTCTCTTGTCTCTCATGTTTTTTATTCTTCTGATACTTGCCATGCTTATTGTGATTGTTATGCATTGATATACTGTATATGTTATTCTCTCAGTAAATATCCAAGAGTATTGTGAATTAATGCTCAAATTTAACACATAGTCCTTAGAAGATGTCACAAATATTAAAAAATAAGTTATGTAACAAAGTGAACAAACATTTCGCATATAAATTTCAAAAAGCACAAACATAGTTATATTAATTGTTCTAATCAGCATAGTACTATCAAACATAGAGCTACAGAAATCATTAAAGTACTGAAAAAAAAATTAGTAATAACAGTAAACCAATTATAAATGATATGGTCATCTCATCTTCTTTAGGTTAACTCAGGAAGGGGTGGCCAGTCCCTTGAGGCTAACCACAGTCCTTTAAAGATGTCACACATATTAAGAAATATGAACTGAGCAATAACATACACATGTGAAACCTCAAATCTAAAATATGACCATGCAGTGACTATATCAAGAAAATTTTAACAAAACTAAAAATATTTCATGCCTTCACTCAGTCAAGTACAAATCTTAAATGTTTACAACTACATTTTTTTTTTTTGAGAAATTCGAAGAGAGGGACTTCATCTTCAGTGTCTTGACCCATTGTAGTTGTTGTGTCCTCTCTTTCTGTTGATTGTGTGGACATGCCCCCCCGTACCATACTTCTGGTACATCGATTACCAGGGCATGGCGGTCGATGCAGAGGGGCATTATCTGCAAATACCAAGATAGTTATATAAATATAAATGAGAATTTATTATTGAGATATGTATTTCATTATATCCAATGTCATTACAATGATATTTACCTGCTGGCTGACTAGCTAAGTCAACTGAAGTGTTCATTGGTTCTGCCATTTGTTCTTCTCCCGGTTGAGCATGAGAAGGTACATGCTTTGGTATTCACAGAAAAATATTAATTAGTAAACATCATCAATTATGTATTTAAAATCATATTGAATACATCATTTTTATAGCATACATACCTTAATGGCTAGGAATCTCCCCACCATAGTGTGGTATCGGTTCGGTACCGCTACCCTCGCTACTTCTATTGGTCTCACCCTGCAAACAAAAAAAGACATTTATTGTTCGACATAATCATTCATGAATAGATTACGCAAGTAAATTATAATGATGTCCTTATTGATTTTATTTACCTTTGCTTGCATCAATGGGTAAATTGGGGTTTTCCCCAGGATTTTTCGATGTTCCAGCACATGTTGAAAACCGTACTTGAAGCTGATCCTCAAGTATTCTTCATTGGCTGCATCTTGAAAATCATTTCCTTGCAATGCATAAGACCATGAAAAGTGCTTGTGATAAATCAATTACTTGTTCGCTACAGTTAGAAAAATTTTGGCTACAAATAATGATCGTTTGATTCTTACAATTCGTGCCCTTAGTTTTTGATATCCACCCTAGCCCAGTTTTTGTTGCCCATGTTTTTCTACTCTTTCCTTTGTCGCTTTAGAGGTTTTGGGTAGCCTATTAAAGGTTGAAAATACGTTAGATATCGCAACTTAAATATATTTAAAAGTTAAAAGAAAAACATTTTTCATTGAAAATATGATATGTGTCATACCTTCTTGAACCGATTGGCCTAGTCTTTCCTTGTTTTCTTAATTCATTCTCCTTTGCATCCTCCATGAGCACCTTCCACTCCTTCTCTGGAACCATCGGAGGACACTCATACTTATGGTTAATTTGCAGATTATCCCTGTAATCTGTCCTGACATATTTCAAATTTAAGCTAGTTGTTGCAGTGACACCTTTTCTGCTGAAGGTTTCACCAAACAAGCTGACCATGTGGTTCATCAAATCATCTTTCAATTTGTCATTTTTGGCATTCCACCATGTACGAATGGTGGGCCCAAAAATCTCCAATGCCTTATCATGCAGGTTCTTATAAAAAACACTATTTCCTGCAAAAAAATATGATCATTAATTAAAACTAATTTGAGTTATGTGGCTTTGAATTATATGAAAAAAAACACTGAATAAATTAAATAATATGTGCAGTATTCAGTATCTTGATTGGAACACAGTCTTGTCCCAATAATAAACTAACGGGAAATGATCCCTTGCTAACCACATGTACTACACCGGGATAGAAACTATCACATTCGATGCTAGTGTTCTCTCTAACATCCTATGAAGTAGTGGTGGTTGAAGGGCCATGTTGACCTCCAACATCCAGTGAGGTCGTAGCATCTAAAGTGCATTGTTCTTCAGGAGAGGAAAATAGCCTCGTTGGTATGGTAGATTGACGATGTGTTGAACCATCACTACTACCAATACCGACCTTTGCAGCTTGTTCTTGATGCACGAGTGTTATCTCCAAACATTCCTACATAAAGAAAACTTCAATTGATTAGATCATATAAAAAAAAGAGAACTAAAATAACATAAATGAATATATGTAGTTCGTAAAAACTTTCAAAGATGTCATTTACCCCTTATTGTTCTATCTTTTGCCTCAATTCATCAATTTTTGCTTTGATTTCTTCAGACCTAGGTCTGATTAAAATTTGTCTACGAAGGTCTTCATTGCACTTTTTCAAAGCCTATTTCATAGTTTCCATTGGGTTGGTTGAATAAAATATATCTTCCTCAACGACCACCTCAGCATCCTGATGTGGTGTGCTTTACAAACGTCAATCAATAAAAGTAGTTAATTTATTTCTATCATTACAAAAAATCACGTAAAAAATAATAATGCATATAATAACAAAAATAAGTACTATAATCATATTTAGGTACTATTACGCTATCATTTACCTAATGTGACAACATTGGTGACTTCCCACGATCACCCTGCCACAATAAAATAAGAAAGACATATTCATATCGATAAGTAAAAAATGAACCATGTATAATAAACACGATTAATGTAAAAAAACTGTATTGTTAAGATGACAGTCATGTTTACCTGTCCAGAAGCTGTAGGTGTGCTCTGAGTACTGCCCCCCTACCACAATACAATAAGAATGATATGATATTGAAATATTGAGCTCATTAGCATAAAAAAGGTCAAATGTTAATAGATGTAATATAATCATGAATTGTGGTTACTATTACATTGATGCTATTAGGTACTATTAAACTAACATTTACCTCATGCATCACCATTGGTGACTTTCCACAGTCAGCTTGTGGCATATGGACACGATCACCCTAACACAATATAAGAATTAAGACATATTAAAAATGAAAATTACATATTTAACAATGTCTCTTAAACATGATTAATGAAAAGCATGACATATAATTAACCACATGTATATTATAAAAATCAACACATATAAGTAAATTCGTTGCAAGAGAAAAATAATAAGTCATTAATCAAAGGTTGATTTAAATGATGTAGAAGAAAATTAGCCCCATAACAACAACCCCCACATCTATTCGATTCAAATCGTAATCGATCAACAACTATTCACCTGCAACTATTGATTTTGTTGCACATATGAATACACGATTTCGTTCACACCTCTCAAATACGCAATTGGGTATCTTATGTGTTGACCCTGGTCTTGTGCTATTTATAAACCCTGCAATATTTCCTGAATCTTTTAGCCTTCCATAAATATACACAGTTGGTCCTTTGTTCATATTGTTGTCCAATAGTTGACAATAATTTGTTGCCACTCTGTATGTCCGCATACTTTGCGTATATCGGACCAACAAAAACCAGTCATTGTATTTGTAGCATGGCTTGACATACTCCATCAATTCAGTTTCAGTTCCATATGGAACCTTTATGCCATCCATGGAAAATATCCCCAATCCATGTAAAGAGGATGGAACAATGCGATAAGTCCTCCCATTGAGGAAGAAATCCCTGTCCACTTGGTGTAGCTCCTTGGGTAGCCATCGTTTAAAAAGATGTCTATACCTCAAGGGAAACGTAATGCCACATATTCTTTCATTATCATAATCATATGATCCTTCTTTAGAAAGAAAAGGTTCCATGCGTCTACGAAATTTTCTCCTTATCTTTTCACCTCTAGTTGATCTTGACCTGTTAGATCTTGTATTAGATGTCTCACTTTCAACCTCTTCTAGTTTATCTTCCTCACTTGAGGAATATATATCCGACAAGCACCTATTTGGTGGTACCTACAATCATTAAAATGAGACAACATGTTGTATTTTAATTTCCAATACCGAAAACATCATTCATGGCTCATGGTTTCTAGCAAGCATGTTATAAAGAAAGATGATCCAAACTTGTATGATAGATATGGGACAAACCAAATTATTAAATTTATGATCTTTGATATATGTGGACATGTAGTATGATTTAATTCCTCTAGGAAGATTCCCTCTTTTATCTAGTTATCATATTAACCGCTCAAATCTACCTAGATTCATCACATACCTATTGTTTTATGCAAATGAGCTATGAATTGTAGTTAGTTGCATTAGTTGGTTGAGTTGTACACATTTCCATACAACCAAGCCTCATTAACTAAATGCAAACTTTATACAAGTTAATACAACTACTCTATAACTCTCTATGATCCAATGTTGAATGGGACAATGATTTATGCCTAAGGTATTATGAGATGTTGATGTATATGTAACTTCGAAATGTATTTCATCTGTGTATTATATATATATTTATTGTACCCTTATAAGAGATGTGTTATTCCTCTATAAGGAAGTGTCGTCATGTGGATTGACAAGTGTCGCAAGTGTGTGTACTTGCCTATGGGTTATTAGACCACCTTATGGGGTCGGCCCTAATTAATATATAATATAATGTGGATGTACTCAAGTAGACAAGTCGGCCCCAGTAGGTCACTGGGCAAAAAGGTGAGTATAAATAGAGATAGGAGATCTCTATTTTACTCACTCAGAAAAGTATCTATCTCTCTCTCTGGAAAGTGGCGCACTAGTGAGGAGGAGGAGGATCATCTGCTAGGAGACTATCTCTGTATTATTTGGTTGTATTTTGGTTGAGCCATTGCTCTCTCTATCTCTGAGGAAGTTGTGGGGTTTTTCACCTTAGGGTTTTCCCCACGGAAACTCTGTGTCTCTTGTCTCTATGCTTTTGATTCTTATGATGCTTGTGATGCTTGTCATATTATGATTGTCATGCATTGATATACTGTAGATGTTATTCTCTCAGCAAAGATCCTATAGTATTGTGATTTAATACTGAAAATTCAACATGGTATCAGAGCTTAACTGAGAAGAAGACATTTTGCAGTGACGGAAGCTTGTATTGCTTGTTTATTGGGTTTCTCTCCACAGATTTTTGAAATTCAGTGTAGTAGATTGGATCTACTCATCAAGGCGCATCTTTCTGTCCAATCAGATTTCAGTTCCGAGCATTTTCAGTTTTGGCCCTAAAAATTAGGGTTTCCACAAAAATAGGACTTTCTGGAAACTGAAGGTACAGCTGGAAGCTCCTTGCAAAAATCGAAGGTTTGAGCTTTGGATCGAGATTTTTGGCTGGGTAGATCTCCGGGAAACTCAAACCCTAATTCAGGGCTCTCCCCAGTGAACCCGGGAGGACAAAAAGACAATTTTGAAGGACAAGACTTTGCTGATCTCAAATTCTAAATGTACTAGGCTGATCAGCTCTCCAAGGCGCATCTTTCTATCCTTTCGGAATTTTGAAATTCACATTTTGAATTTTTAGGGTTTCTCTGACAAACCCTAATCCGGGACCAGATCCAGTTTTCAACACTTCAAGAGGTAAGTTCTAAATCTTTTCTATTTCCATTTGAAGTACTCTTAAAGATGTCTCTTCACACCAAGCTTGAGGATAAGCTTGAAGGGGCTGATAACTTCCGAGCCTGGAAGTATAGGATTGGGCTAATCCTGGAAGAGAATGAGTTGGACTCATATGTGAAAGAAGACATCCTTATCCCAGAGGATGAAGAGGCCAAGGTATTGCACAAGAAGAACTTGGTCAAGGCAAAGAGAATCATTGCTGATTCTATCAAAGACCATCTCATACCCCATGTGTCTTCTCTCAAGACACCCAAAGAGATGTTTGAATCTTTGACCAAGCTATTTGAAGGAAAGAACATAAATCGGAAGATGACCCTGCGGAACCAATTGAAGACAGTGAAGTTTCAGAATGGAGAAACCATTCAGTCTTACTTTTCAAGGGTCTCCCAGATCAAGGAACAATTAGAAGCAGTAGATGAAATGGTGGAGAATGGTGAAGTGGTAATGACCACTCTAAATGGCCTACCCAGGTCATGGGATTCCTTTATTCAAGGAATTTGTGCAAGGAAGAAATTGATCTCCTTCAACAGACTGAGGGAAGAATGTTCTCAAGAAGAAGCTAGACTTATAGCTCGTGAGGAAAAGATGGGAGGAGAAAGCTCTTGCAGCTCACACCAAAAGAAGCAAAACCAAAAAGGATCACTCTCACCACAAAAGATTCCATCAAAAGAGTAAGAAGGACCTAAGATGCTTCACATGCAATGAGAAGGGTCACTTTGCTTCAGATTGTCCCAAGAACAAAAGGGATAATAACAACAACTCCAGTAAGAAGAAGAAGGGCAGCAAAAGAAGGTTTCATGCTCATGCTGCCGAAGATGATGAACCTCCAAAGAATGAGGCTAAGGCCTTACATAAGAATATTACAAGCGATCCCGACAGGTATGACTAATCGAGGTATGTTTCGATATTTGTTCATGATTAAGTTTATGGTATGTTTGTCTTCATGTTATTATGGTTAGTACAATCTTGTTTTTAGACTTGTCATATCACCTTAATAAAACTATGAATGCACGATAGAAAATATTCATTGATTAGGGTGTTGACACTTATGATTGTACTAATGCATTATGGTGTTGTATGAGGTTTATGTTGTCTACTAACATGAAAGGTACACCAAGAAAGACAAATCATGTTCTGGTTCAAAGAACATATGATCATGATGACATGAGGACAAAGATTCATCCATTGTCATGGATCTCATAAAAGATCCATTTACGAGGTATGTATAACTTGGTTTTATAATGGTTAACCTATGAGATATACAGGTTACTAGCACAAGTCATTGAAGAAGAACAAGAAGACATCATGTGAGTATGTTAGACATAATTAGCTAGCATGCTAATCCAGGTATGTTTTTCTTATATCAAGTTAGAATCTCACCTTGTGATAAGATCCTTTATTTAAGTATACTTGGCATGATTGATTATGATTATCCATTGAAGTTAGTACTCATGGGTTTAGGCATATTATGATTTTTACTTTGATTAATGATATGACTAACCAGAAAAGTCCTATGGTCAAACAGGAATATAAGTAAAAGAATTATGTCTCTTATATTGATTGATTTGACTAAACAGAAGAATCATGAAGGTATAGGTTTGAATAATCACAGGTTTTATGCATATTATATCTCTTATCTTGATTGATGATTCAACTAACCTGAAGAGTCATAGGTTTGAGTAATTATAGGTTTAGACATGTTATGTTTCTTATGATTTGACTAACCATAAGAATCCTACATAAACCTTGAATGCTAATGCTTATTATTTTTGTTTGAAATGATCATGACTATACATGCTTGAGATTATTGTGTTTTAATAGTATACTAATGAATGTATGATTTTATATGAGTTCACAAGGATAACACAATCATGATACTAATAAGCATGCATAGGGACCAAGGATGAATATGAATTCAAGAACAGGTAATTCAGGAAGCAAAGATCAAGAGGGAGCACACTCCAGTTGCTCCTGCAAGAAAGAAAAGGAGTACACTCCAGTGGTTTATGCAAGGATGCAGATGTTCAGAGGGAGTTGACCATCTCTCTACTTTCCACATTAGAAAGGTGTACAAAAAGCTACTTCAGATTAGGACTCCAGCAGCTCCTGCAAGGAAGCAAAGACTCAGAGGGAGTCCACCCAACGAACAAACAAAGATAAGTATTTTAATTATCATTTCTTGCATATTTGTTTGTTTAAGTAAAATTGTTCAATGATGTATATGTTCATATTAAGATAGTTGCATTAATGAACAATATACTACTAATATACATGGGTAAGTGGCCTATGGCACTGTACAACATTCCATTGCTACTTATCTAGAATGAAACCTCTTTGCTGACATGTTGGGAGTTGTGCACACTCTTAACAATGTTCTGGTAGAGATTGGAAGGCATCTAGAAAGTTACGGGATATGGATAAATGTTGTATTGAAGCATTGGCTAAGATAATTGCATGACTGTATGACATATTTCTTTATGTGTAAGAATTTGTTCTGAAAATTATGAGATGTTTCTAATCATGCAATTTAACCTGTTTTGTAGGAAAGACCGTATATCTTCACCTACAAAAAGGACTACAACATTTGTTCCAGCAACAAAGATATCTATTGAAGATATTGAAGTTCCCAGGATCTGGGATGAAGAAATGGAATGCCATGATCCGTCGATCATGAAGAATGATGTTTGGGATGTAGTCCCAAGACCTGAAGGGAAGTTTGTTATGACTTCCAGATCAAGCATGTTGCAGATGACAGCATTGAGAAATATAAAAGTGATGAAATAGTAGATACACCAGATGGATTTCAAGACAGCATGGTGTAGTCAGATATGTGTGCAGAACTTGGTATGGTAGGATAGACAACTTTCTATCCAGTTTGGGCTTTACCAAGAATAAAGCGGACTCCAACCTTTTCTACAAGGTTGAGGAAGGCAATCCAGCGATACTACTATTTGGATGACCTGTTTGTATCAGGAAAGGATAGATTGATTGCCGACACACAGCGGAAGCTTGATGCCGAGTTCGAGTTGAGGAACTTGGGGATGATGCACTATTTGTTTTTGGCATGGAGGTGTGGCAGAGTGATGGAATTTTCCTTGGTCAAGGGAAGTACACAATAGATATCCTGAAGAGATTTGGGATGATGGATTGCAAGGCCATGGCCACACCTATGGCATCGAATCTGAAGCTTCTTTGTGATGCTTTATCTGAGTCAGTTGATGTCTCTATGTATCGTCAGATGATTGGGTCCTTGATGTACCTGACGAACACGAGACCAGACATTTGCTTTGCTGTGAACACATTGAGCCAGTTCCTGACGGATCCGAGAAGTGTTCACCTGGTTACTGTAAAGCATGTTCTGAGGTACCTGAAGGGTACAGTGGATTATGGGCTCAGGTATGAGGCGAATCAAAAGTTTAACCTGGAAGGTTATGTTGATTCAGATTGGGCTGGCAGTGCTGCAGATAGGAAGAGCACATCTGGGTGTTGCTTCAGTATGGGATCAGGTGTGATCTCTTGGTTTAGCAGGAAGCAGTCCTGCGTAGCACTGAGTACAGCTGAGGCAGAGTATGTTCCAGCCTGTTCAGCTAGTTGTGAGGCAGTATGGCTACGGAAGCTACTGTCTGAGTTATTTGATCTCCCGTTGGAGGCTACTGGTATCTTCTGTGATAACCAGAGTTGTGTGAAGCTGTCCGAGAACCCAGTGTTTCATGACAGGTCGAAACACATAGAGATCAAATATCACTATATCAGGGATATGGTGCAGAGAGGAGCTGTGAAGCTCCTGTATGTTGCGACGGACGAGCAGATTGCAGATGTGCTGACGAAGCCACTAGCCAGGGTGAAGTTCGAGTACTTCAGAGAGAGGCTTGGCGTTATTCAGATCAAGGACACTTCGAGGAAGAAGTGATGGACACATTTACTGAAGCCATTCCAAGCATGATTGAAGGAGGATCCTTCACATGGCTGTGGATGTAAGCGCTGGATGATGAGCATCAGGATGATGTTCTAGTTTCTGCTTGATATGATCAGTTGGATCATTTTATGTATGTATGTACGCATCATGTTGGATGCTGGATATGATCAGTTGGATCATTTTATGTATGTATGTACGCATCATGTTGGATGCTGGATATGATCAGTTGGATCATTTTATGTATGTATGTACGCATCATGTTGGATGCAGGATATGATCAGTTGGATCATTTTATGTATGTATGTACGCATCATGTTGGATGCAGGATATGATCAGTTGGATCATGTGTATGTATTGTTTATGCATCATGTTGGATGCTTGGACCATGTATCTGTATATGTATCAGGTGGATACATTGTATGATCAGGTGGATCATGTATGGTGATATGTATCATGTATTTGTATTTGTATCAGGTGGATACATTGATGATCAGGAGGATCATGTATGATGATATGTATCAGGTAGATACTTGGTATGCATCAGGTAGATGCATTGATGATCAGGAGGATCATGTATGATACTTGGTATGCATCAGGAAGATGCATTGATGATCAGGTAGATCATGCAGCAGGATGTTGCAGTGATGATCAGGATGATCATAGATGACGAGCTTCAGGATGTTGCTCCAGATGACATGCAGCAGGATGTTGCAGTGATGATCAGGATGATCATAGATGACGAGCTTCAGGATGTTGCTCCAGATGACTTGCAGCAGGACGTTGCAGTGATTATGATCAGGACGATCATGAGTACATCAGGATGATGTATGGTGAGTATCAGGTTGATACTCTGTGGCCGTGGATCAGGTTGTGCAGATGAGCATGTCTGGGAGATCCTATAGGTCGGAGTTGTGTACCCGTAACAGCCTGGGATGCTCTTTCGAGACATTGCTCTGGGAGGACATGTAATTCGTTGCCCTGGGAGATCTCAGGTCGGAGTTGTGTACCCGTAACATCCTGAGATGCTCTTGCGAGGTTTTGTCCTATGGCATGTAATTTGGGCCCTGGGAGATTTCAGGTCGGAGTTGTGTACCCGTAACATCCTGAGATGCTCTTGCGAGGTTTTGCCATGACCACATGTAATTTGTGCCCTAGGAGATCTCAGGTCGGAGTTGTGTACCCGTAACATCCTGAGATGCTCTTGCTAGGTTTTGTGGTGGACCACATGTAATTTGTGCCCTGGGAGATCTTAGGTCGGAGTTGTGTACCCGTAACATCCTAAGATGCTCTTTCGAGGTTTTGTGGTGGGGTCACATGTAATAGCGCCCTGGGAGATCCTACAGGTTGGAGTTGTGTACCCGTAATATCCTGGGATGCTCTTTCGAGGTTTTGTGACGCACGTAATAAGTCCTGAGGATTCCACAGTATGGCCAGTGATGACGAAGACCTGCAGGTGGTGGGCCTACATCCAGTATGAAAAAGGACTGGCTCTGTAGAACTTCCTATGACGAGTAGAGACAGAGATTGGATGAGATAGCTGCATCGATGACGATGATCCAGAGAAGAAGACTTGTCTAGCAGATCCGTGTCGAGAAATACCTTCCTAGTTAAGAGGGAGTGTTGATGTATATGTAACTTCGGAATGTATTTCATCTGTGTATTATATATATATTTATTGTACCCTTATAAGAGATGTGTTATTCCTCTATAAGGAAGTGTCGTCATGTGGATTGACAAGTGTCGCAAGTGTGTGTACTTGCCTATGGGTTATTAGACCACCTTATGGGGTCGGCCCTAATTAATATATAATATAATGTGGATGTACTCAAGTAGACAAGTCGGCCCCAGTAGGTCACTGGGCAAAAAGGTGAGTATAAATAGAGATAGGAGATCTCTATTTTACTCACTCGGAAAAGTATCTATCTCTCTCTCTGGAAAGTGGCGCACTAGTGAGGAGGAGGAGGATCATCTGCTAGGAGACTATCTCTGTATTATTTGGTTGTATTTTGGTTGAGCCATTGCTCTCTCTATCTCTGAGGAAGTTGTGGGGTTTTTCACCTTAGGGTTTTCCCCACGGAAACTCTGTGTCTCTTGTCTCTATGCTTTTGATTCTTATGATGCTTGTGATGCTTGTCATATTATGATTGTCATGCATTGATATACTGTAGATGTTATTCTCTCAGCAAAGATCCTATAGTATTGTGATTTAATACTGAAAATTCAACATGAGAGTCATTGAAGGGAATGAAAGATGATAATTTTTTGGTTGGTTGGTAATAAAGGATCATAAACAAACAAAAAAATAATTAGATCCAATATATTAGAAGGAAACATAAGAAGGTTCTACAAACAAAACAAAATTCAAAAATACTTTAGTGTTGGGGACCATGTATTTTGAAAGGTGACTCCAAGGAAAATCTCTTTGAAGCTTTTGAATACAAGTGATGTTATCTATACAAGCATGAGGGTTTCTATCCTGATTCCTCAAATTAAATGTCACATCCTCAACTTGTATCACTTAGGTGAAGATCAAATAAAGTTGATAAACTATGTGGCCTCAAATTTAGGGGTCTCCATCTTAGTTACCATGTCAGGAAAATTCTAACTTCATGCAATTGTCTTAACTTTATACTGGAAAATGATTATAGAAATATTGTTATATCTAGTAAAAGTTTGATTACAAATGCCCAAGCTTCCCTTAAACCATCATTCCAGAGTGTTGACTTGCTTAAATCTCCCTTTAACCATAGTTCCAGAGTGCTTGATTCCCTAAAATACCCTGAAACTATAGTTCCATAGTGGTTACTTGCCTAAACTACCCATAGACCATAATTCTAGAGTGCTTACTTGCCTAATCTAGTTTTAGATTTTTGTTTCCAAGTACCCAAATTCTTCAACCTCCTTTAAACCATAGTTATAGAGTGTCCGTACTCCAAACATCCAATATGCACTTTAAAAAATGATCTCCTAGTGTTATAATGTCTCAACTTGCCTTAAATGTTCTAGATTACCTAAATTCCCAAATTGCAATTAAATCATAGTTTCAATTTTACTAAACATCGATACTATCCTTAAACCACTATCTATGAGTGGCCAAATTGCTAAACTCCTGAGTCCCTAAAGCTATTCTTTCAATTTGCACAAGTGTCCACGGAGTTAAAAAATCACAGTTTTACTTTCCAAATGGCCAAACTATCTATGGTCACAATTTAAGTGCCCACATCTCCAATGTGCCTTAAAATCCAGAGTGTTAAGGTGCCTAAATGTCCAATTTGTCTTTGAGCTCAAAATACTAGGTGCTTAAATATCAAAATTGCATTTAAACCATGAATTCAAGTTGTGCCCATTACATCTCAGTGCTTTATGTCATATTGGTCATAGGTGAATAGAGGGGAAACACAAGTGATTTGTACAAAGCATATTCGTAGGAAGTACTATATCAATCCTAAGGTTTATTTGGAGAGCAAGTAATCATAATTGGAGGAAACCAACCTAAGTGTGTAGTTGATATTTGATCAGGGAACCATTCTTTTACTAGGGAAAATAGGAAAACTCTAATTCTGGACACTAATTGTGTGGATTAGCATAACAAACAAAATATAGTTTATTAATTAAGTGCCTAGGGTTTAGCTAGGGTGAATCCATGAAGATGGGTGTCTATTTTGGGGGGTCTTATGAGAAAATAAATCTGATTTTTTCATGTTTTTCAACTTTGGGCAAACAAAAGTGATATTTTTGTTTAGAATTTCACTTTTCAGTAAAAACAAAACTTTTAGAGAATTATGTTAGCTACCTATTCATTATTTTTTCAAATTGTTTTATTGATATTTGATATGTCAATTTGGAAAATGTTTGATAGTATGTTAGTATAAAATGAAGGGACTAAAAAATAGTCATGTTTTTTGGGAAGGCTGAAATCATTGTTAAACTTGTGTTTTTCAAAAACAAAATATGTTACAACAATCTACAAAAAATGTACTATTGCATGACTATAATTTTGTAATCAATGGATCTAAATACTAATTATTATATTTTTTTGAATTCGATCAATGGGGAAATCTTGTCGATTTTCAACATGTTTTGTTTGACGAGACATTTATCTGAATTTACACTAAAACTAAAACATATAAGAATACCCTTTTGAAGTAAACACTCCAATTAACTACACCATGTGTTTTCAATTTTTTTATGGTGTATTTTTAAAGTTATGGATTGTTCATTTCACCGCATTTTGAAAGCGGTGAAACCAAACTGGACACATGTTAACAAAAAAAATAATTACAATTATCAGATCCCACCTAAACACGACAAAATCTATACCAACAGAGAGTATATTCAATGAATAAACTAATGGTATCAAGTCCGACAGTCGATTTGCACTATAACATATGGTTTTTCCATTTTGAAAATAGAGAATCCTGATAACAATGAAGTTTTCAGGTCTCAGATATAATTTGGTCGAATAATTATTCATCTGAATAAATATTTTCCGTTAGCAAACCGTTAAAATTAACAACGGTTGTTCGGTCGAAAAACAAAATGCAAAATTTTTTTTGTCGGCCAGACAAAAAAAACGAAATTAAATTATTTAAAATTATATAAATAAAACTTAAGGAGTCATTATTTCGCATATTTTTTTCATAGAGGTCTGTTATAAAATATTTTTGAAGGGTTTTTTTCAAAGGATATTTCTTTCCAAGGAGTTATTATTTATTCCAAGGAGTTTTTATTTCTTTCCAAGGGGTTTTTTTCAAAGGAGATTTCTTTCCGAGGAGTTTTTATTTCTTTCCAAGGGTTTTTTTCAAATGAGATTTATTGCCAAGGAGTTCTTATTTCTTTCCAAGGAGATTTCTTATTTTTTTTCAAGGGGTTTTTTCAAAGGAAATTTCATTCCAAGGAGTTTTTTTTCAAAAGACTCTTACAATATTTTTATAAGGTGAAGTAAATTTAAGTTCATGTTCTTATAAATGGTTGAAAGACTCAAAAAGAAAAATAGTAATTGTTTTTAAATCTTAAATTTTTATTTTTTTACTATAAAGTGATGATTATTTAATTTAACATTTACAGATTAAACAATCATGCGTAGTAAGAGAAACCGCCAAAGAAAAAGTTATCGTAAACGTGATGATGATGCTCCTAAGGAAAGAGAAAGATTCATATATCATGCCAAAAAAGCAAGGGTTGCACAAACAAAAGAGACAATTATTGAAGATATAAATACAGATTTACATGATAATATTGATGAAATGGATATTGAAAATAGAGTACAAGAAGAAAAAATTGAAGCTGAAGAGACCATTGTTGAAGATGTAAATAGGGATTTACATGCTAATGTTGATGAATTCAAGATTGAATATCAAGTTCAAGAACACGAAATTGGACATTGTATGTACATATCATTGTGCCAAGAGGCGCTCTACAGCCCAGTATGAGGGAGATCTTGTGAGTCGAGTGTTTGTCGATATTGTCGGCCATAAATAACCTTTATTGCGCCAAGAGGTGCTCTACAGCCCAGTATGAGGGAGATCTTGTAAGTCGAGTGTGAGTGTTTGTCAATATTATCGGCCCTAAACAAATAAAAAATATTATAATAATAAACAAATAAAAAAATATTATGTCCGCCAATAATTTAAAAAATTTTAAAAACTTGTATTTTCGACCTCCTTTAGCAGACCTACTCTCCTCCATGCAGACCCTCCCCTCTCCTCCTCCACGCAGCCCTCCTCCCTCCTCCGTAGACCTGCCCTCTCCTGCTCCACGCATCCCTCCCCTCCTGCATCGTCCCCTCCTACGTCCTCCCATCTGTGAGCTTCCCTCCCCTCCCCGAGCTGCATCCTCCCCTCCGCTCCCCTCCTGCGTCCTCCTCCACGCAGCTCCCCCTTGCCTTCCTCCTACTCCTTCTCTATGTCTTCTTTCAAAACAAACATGAAGCAGTTTTTTTTTGGCTCATTTTGCAACGTGGCCTGATAAATATCTTAAAAAAAAGCACGCATTGAATATTGAACAAATTATGGCGATGGAGACAAGATCTTCATTTGCTGCAGCTACCTTTGTCACGTTCTTTGAAAGCCTTATCTTTTTTAATATAGTGTAAACCTGTCAAAAGAAAACAATATCAAATTATTAGAAATTGCTAAAATGATCGTATATATCGAATTATTATTAATTGAGTTCGCATCAATTTTCATGTCATTCACCATTAAAAATTAATGGTACTTTATGAAACAATCCATAATGTTAAACATTAAAAACTTAGTCCACATTACACAATTCACTCTATATATTGGTTGCCAAAATACAATATTCACAGTAACAATTAATTGTTTTGGAAATAAAATCTTCACTTTTAAAATTATTTTAATAATTATAATAACAATGAATTGTTTGGTAATAAAATCTTCACTTTTAAAATTATTTTAATAATTATTTTTTAAGGAAAGGTATTTTTTATATATGACAATAAGATAGAAGATGCAAATACTAATGAAAGATCATGGATAAAAAATCTTATTTTTGATACCATGTATTTAATACAAATGAAAATAAGATTTAATTATATTTAAAGAAATAATGAAGATTTTAAAATATATAAATGTAAATACAATATTTTTAAAAAAAATTACCATGAAAAATTAAAAATCAAACTATATTTTAAAATGCATATGTTTAATCAACACACTTGTGTGGCCAATCATATATTCAAATAATAAAGTACATTGTAAGGTTTTTGATAACATTGTTAATGTAACGCTCTAAAGTTGTATATTTGGTAACATTTAGAATGTAAATTTCCTAATGGTAACATTGTAAGGTTTTTTTGCATAATTTTCAATGTAGCTATTATACCATAGACGCATTGATTTCAATGTAGATTGCCTAGATGCATAAATTTTAGTGTGGATTTCAACGATGCATAAATTTCAATGTATATGTTAATGTTTGACTTTTTTGATATAGAGTCTAAACTAGAAAATGAATATTTGCATGTGGAAGATGCTATGAGACAAACTGGCGAAGAACCAAAAATACAGAACGCCGAACATCATAAAACATATCAAGGAAGAAAATCTTACGAAATGACAACAAAAGAACGAGAAGAAGACTTGAAATGAAAAGCAGAAGAACAAAATGAATTTCGAAAAAGGAAGTTGGACGAAATGACAACAAAAGAACGAGAAGAACAAAGAAAATGAAATGTAGATCGACAAAAAGAATACCGAAAAAGAAAGTTAGAAAAATTGACAACAGAAGAACGAGAGGAACAAAGAAAACGAAACGTTGATTGACAAAGACTGTATCGAGAGATAAAGTTGAAGCAATTGGAAGAACAAAGAAATCAAGTTGCAGAACAACAAATAAATCAAAATGTACGAAATGATGAAATGACGATAGAAGAAGGAGAAGAACGAACGAAACAAAACACAATTCAACAAAAAGAAAATCGAAAAAGAAAGTTAGGCGAATTGACAACAAAAGAATGAGAAGAACAAAGAAAACGAAATGTTGATCGACAAAAAGCGTATCGAGAGAGAAAGTTGAAGCAATTGGAAGAACAAAAGAATCAGTTTGCAGAACAACAAATAAATCAAAATGTACGAAATGACGAAATGATGACAAAAGAAGGAGAAGACTAAACAAAACAAAATGCAGATCAACAAAAAGAGAATTGAAAAAAAAAGTTAGGCAAATTTTATCTATTTTTCAGTTTAACAATTTACTCAATCCTAAATACCTATTACTTAAATTATGATAATCCTCGTAAATGTATTTGTGTTTTCAACTTAACCCGTTCCTTACAATGCTGATCAAACTCAAGTTTTGTGTCACCGCCCATTACTGAAACCAACCTAGATCCAAATACTAGGCTCTATCAAGCGCCGAGAGGGATCAAATCTCCCGAGGTGCAAACCTCTTCTCAGGTATTGCACTCAAGGAGCTTTTCGAGGAGAGATTTGCACCTCGGGAGATTTGATCCATCTCGGGGCTTGATAGAGCCTAGGATTTGGATCTAGGCTGGTGTATTTTTCAAATTCATTTTTTATAATGAATTGTATTTTTTGATATATGTTAAATTAAATTTAACTTATTGTATAGGTGCTTTAATCATTGATGATGAAATGTTAGAAGACATTGATTGCGACAAATATGGAGAAAAAATAGCCACACATGTTGCACGATATCGTGCTATGAAAAATTATGATGATATTCTCAAACAATATTGAATAGCAGGACAAGCACACTTTTTGAGATGTTTATTAGTGTCCAAGAAGTTAAGAGGTGCTACATCATTATTGGGTATTCACAAGGCGACAAAAGAGTCAAAATTGAAACATAATGTGATAGAAAATATAAGTGATGCAATAAAAAATTTGGAAAATCCAGGAAGAAAAATACCAAAGCTACACGTAGAGCAATTCAGACAGCAATTATTTCAGATAGTACTAGACAAAATCGTTTGACAACACAACTAGCAAAAACAATAGGAACCTCAAGAAAAACATTATACAAACATAACAAATTTAGAATGCAAATAGATGAAAATTATGAACTTGCTTGTTTGGCAATTATTTGTAGACAACCTTACAAAGATAGAATGAAAGAAGGTGTTAAAGATATTGTACCTAAATATTGCTTGGCACATGCTCGAGTTTCACCAAATTCAAGGGATGTGATATGACAGAGTATCACGAAATGAATACGAAATCCATGCAAAACATATAATGGAAATGACACAAGTACAATTGTTCAATAAATTCAAGGAGGATCATCGTGGAATTAATATGTCAATCACTACATTTGCGCAACAAAAACCATGGTATGTTAGACCTATTACTATATGTGACACATGTTGTTGTCGTTATCATGTGCAATTTGAATTATATTACGACACTTTTCTTGAATTTGGTAAAATGTTTTGGACAAATTAACCACCTCCGCCCACAATACGTGAATTCATATCTCAAATTCTATGTGAGAGAGATCACGATGAACTATTTGACAATAAGAAATGTGCCAATGGAAAACATTGTTATCATTGTGAAAATCTAGTTTTATTCCGCAATAAATTTCCTATTGATAATGATCAATCACTGTCAAATGTAATCGTTGATTGGAGAAGATATGAATACATCAATTATGCTACAAGTTCTAGTGATGCACATTCCAAACAAATTGATTTACGAGAAGATAAAATGTGTGACAGATTTTCTGAAGAAAATTGAAAGTGAAATTTATAAATACACCAAACATTCAAATAGAGCACGATGGAAAGACCTTCAATTCAAACAGTCTCGTGAAATTCTTCCACCCAGAACAATTTTGTCTTTGGTTGATTTTGTAGAAAACTACACATTTGCTCCACAAAAGGAGATACAAAGTGAATACTATCATTCTGACCAAGTTTCAATATTTGTACATGTTCTATATAGAAATTCTCAACAAGATGTTGATGGAATTGAAATCACATGTGACAATTGAGATGTGATTAAAGAATATCATTTTTATATCAGTGATGATCGTACACACGATACACATTTTGTTCAGCATTGTATTGAAAATATTTTCTATGAATCATTAAAAAGATGTGAAGTTAAATTCAATGAAAATTGGATATGGTCGGATGGATGTGCGGGACAATTTAAATATTCACGATAATTTTTTTGGTTATGTCGACTTCATAAAGCATCGAACATTAAACATCGTTGGAATTTCTTTGAAACTGGACATGGAAAAGGTCAACATGATGGTGCAAGAGCATATGTAAAAAGAACACTTCGAAGATGGAAAATGAACCATTCTTGCGCGTGATTTAAGTCAGCTGCAGAGGTTGTCCAATGGTCTCAATTACATCTAAGCCATGATTATAATAAAAAAACAAAAGATATGTGTAGTTATGTACACGGTTTTTTTTAATTTATATTAATTGTCAATTTAAGAAAATGTTATTTGCAAGTCTATCATTTAAGTATATGTACACTAACATTAAAAGTTGTCCTTTGTGATTTGTGATATATTGTGTAAGTTCGTTTGGCTTATTGGAATCCAAGATATAGATAGATTAATCCCATACAAGGCTAGCACCATACATGGGACTAGATATTTACACTATATTCAAACAAAATCCTTCCAAAATGTGTTTGCATTTGACAGTAGAAATCAATCATGCTCTTTTCATATTTGCATTGAAAATGTTGAATCTATAGAAGTTTGTGAAAACATAATGAACAACTACGTAAAACATTGTAAACACACTAAGATTAATGCAAAGGGAGAAATGCCAATAGCAATTTTAGAAGAATTAGAATCAGGAGAAATAGCAATATCATCTAAAGGGGATAGAATTTCATATCTTATTAGATAAGGTATTGAAATAAACTAAAAACAATCATTGTTCATTTCATATAAATTATGTATATGTATAGAACTTACAAATTATTTTTTGATTGTTCATTGTTGTCCATCACCTTATGTGTATAGTAAATTTAATTGATTAAAAAACCTTGACGTCAATTGTAATTTGCACAGGAGATGTTGTCGATGTGATTTCACCTTTAGACAATAAAGAAAAGGTAAAATATTATTTGATGCGATGCACTGAAAGAAATATGAAGTTATTGGAGGACTACGGTGACAAAGTATTTACATATGACATAGGATCCATCATTTCAAAAGTTTTTTTTTTCAACAAACCCATATGACTGAAAAATATGTCTACTTTGAAGATTATGAAGCTAATGTTATATGTTGTCAATATAGTCATTTAGTATGTGCATCTCGAATAAAATTAGTACAATTTCCATCGAAAAAAATTAAAAACTAAAAAATGGAAAATGTCCAAATATGACCATGAATGAATAATTGAGGATGGCATTCCATTGCGATGTTTTTAACTATATCAAAAATGAATTGATCATCGTTAAGAGAACTATAGGAGACCCATGGAATCATTTTATCCTTAAGACTAGTTAGCCACAATTAGAAGTGGCTCAACCATCCACTATTTTAAAGGATTTTGACGATGCACCAATAGTTACTGTGCAAGCGAATGAAGAATATGATAGGACATGAGGGTGCCTCTCTATGGAAGATGATTGTGTAAGATTTAATGATAGTGAATAGGAGTGTAAAAAATAACTTCAAATTCAAATTACAAAGTGTTGAATATTGTAACTTCAAAGAATATTATATTTGTACTTTATTATTCCGGAGATGTTTCATCCCTCCGAGGTAATCCTATTATGTATTCGGAGATGTTTATTCCTCTGGGAGTTTGTATTAACTAGGGTTATTAGACCCACCATGTGGGGGTCGGCCCTGTGGTTATATTTTTGGGGTTATTAGACTTCTCCTGGAGAGGTCGGCCCCATTAGGTCTTTTAGTCAGTTAGGAGTCAGTATAAATAAGAGAGGTGAACTCCTCATTAGATCATTCACTCACTTGTGGAAGAGTGCGCACTTGTCTGGGAGATCTGCTAAGGAGACAAAGAAGGAAGGAGCACATCTTGTATTTTGGTTGATCATCTTATTGAGGAAAGCTTTGCTGGGTTTTCTACCCCATGAGGGTTTCCCAGGGTATATTCTGTGTCTATCTTTTGATTGTGTTTCTTTCAGTGATCTTGCTTGTCTATTTGGTTTAAACTTAACATGGTATCAGAGCTAGACTAAATAGGACATCTTTCACAAGGTAAGAATACCTCTCTCTCTCTCTTTGGTGAAGTTAGGGTTTCAGCCCAAATTTGGTATTATTGATTTTTGGTTACATGGTTGGATAGGTCTTTTCAATACCTTTCTTTTGAGCTATAGATCGAACTTTTTGGTTGGGTAGAACTCTGGGAAATCCAAACCCTAATTCTACCAAAAGTGCGATACCTCAAAATTTGGTTTCAGAAAAAAGTTGGAATTTTTGAATTCTGATTATATGGATGGATAGCCCTTCTCAAGAGCATTCTTTTGAGCTATAGATCGAACTTTTTGGTTGGGTAGAACTCCAGAAAAGTCAAACCCTAATTCTACCAAAAGTGCAAAAAAATTCTGTTCCAGATTCCGGAAAAGTGAAAAGTAACTTTCCAGGTAAGTCTACTCTGTCTCTTGGACTCCCCCAAGAGAAGATGGCTCCAAACACTAAGCTTGAAGACAAGCTAGAAGGTATAGAAAATTTCCGGGCATGGAAATACAGAATTGGTCTCATTCTTGAGGAGAATGATCTTGCTCATTATATCAAGGAGGAAGTTGCAGAACCAGAAGAATATGAAGCTAAAGAAAAACACAAGAAGGATTTGGTTAGGGCAAAGAGAATCATAGCTGATTCTATTAAAGACCACTTGATCCCCCAAGTGGCTTCCAAGAAGACTCCAAAGGAAATGTATGATGCCCTAGGGAGAATGTATGAAGAAAAGAACATCAATAGGAAGATGAATCTAAGGACTCAATTGAAGAGTACCAAGATGCACAAAGGATAATCCATTCAAGACTACTTCTCGAGAGTCTCTCTAATCAAGGAGCAACTAGATGCCATTGGTGATACTCTTAATGAAGATGAACTTGTGATGACAGCTCTAAATGGTCTCACTAGATCATGGGAATCTTTCATCCAAACCATGTGTGCCAGAAAAGAAAGCATGAAGTTTGATATAGTATGGGAGGATTGTGTTCAAGAAGAAGCTAGGGTTTCCAATAGAGAAGCATTGCTCAAGGAAGATGACCAAGCCTTGGCCACCCATACCAAGAGAAGAAAGAATCGATCCTACCTTAAGAAGGATAGTCAAAAGGAGTCCCATCCTCCACAGAGATTTCAAAAGAAAAGGGGATCCTTCCAAGGAAGAGACTACTCCTCATTCCAATGTTTCATTTGTCACAAATTAGGACACATTGCCAAAGACTGTCCTAACAAAAAGAAAAAGGGTACTTACCACAGAAGACATCATGCACATCTTGCAGAAGATGAGAGTGAAGAAGAAGTTGAAGAGGAAGAAAGGCCTCTCAAGAAAAGATCTAGAAGAGAAGAAGAAGATGAAGAAAGGACCTTCTCCAAAAGAAGACCTAGAAGAAATGAAGAAGAAGATGCAAAAGAGTATGTTCTTTTCTCCGCACTCTCTAGATCTATAACACCTAGAGAAGGTACATGGGTCATTGATAGTGGTGCCTCAAAGCACATGACAGGACAAAAGAAGACCTTATCAAATCTTGAAGAAAAGACCTCTCCACTAAAGGTATCTCTTGGAGATAACTATCAGTATCCCATTAAGGGAATTGGTGAAGCAAACTACAAACTTGATTCTGGAACCCCCATGAAAATGAAGGAAGTTTTGTATGTTCCAGGATTGAAGAAGAATTTGCTTTCAATCTCAGCATTGGACAAGAAAGGCTATAGAGTTGCATTCATTGATGGACAAGTGTTAATGTGGTCCAAAGGAAAATCTATTAAGGATGCAATTGTCATTGGTGAAGAGGAAGGAGGTTTGTATAAACTCAAGGGTCATCCAGAAGCTGCCCTTGTTCATGAAACATCTAGTCCCAGTGAGCTATGGCATAGAAGACTAGCTCACATTAACTACAAAGCCTTACCCTATGTAAGCAAGGTGGTCATAGGACTACCAGATTTGAAGGTTGATCATGATGGCTCATGTAAAGGATGTAAGAAAGGGAAGAATGTCAAGAACCCCTTTCCAAAGAGTGAAACAAAGACTAAGAGTATCTTGGAGCTAATACACTCAGATGTATGTGGTCCAATGCCCACCACCTCTCTAAGTGGATTTGAATACTATCTTTCATTCATTGATGATCATTCAAGGAAAACTTGGATATACTTTCTAAAAGGTAGGAATGAAGTCTTTGGAAAGTTCAAAGAATTCAAGGCTCTAATAGAAAATCTCTCAGAAAAGAAAATCAAGATTCTCAGAATAGACAATGGTGGAGAATATACTTCAAAAGAGTTTGAAGAATTTTGTAAAGAACCTGGAATCAAGAGAGAACTAACCACTCCCTACAATCCCCAACAAAATGGTGTTGCAGAAAGGAAAAATAGAACCATCATGGAAGCTGTGAAGACTATGATACATGACCAGGATCTTACCATGTATCTATGGGCTGAAGCAGCCAAGACAGCAGTATATGTACAAAATAGACTATCTCATAGTGCTCTTGATTTCAAAACTTCAAAAGAAGTCTTTACAGGAAAGAAGCCTGAGGTAAGTCATCTCAAAATATTTGGGTGTCCTGTGTACATCCACATTCCAAAAGAAAAGAGATCCAAGTTGGATCCCTCAGGTAAGAAGGGAATGTTTGTTGGTTATTGTGAAACTTTTAGAGCCTTTAGAATCTACATACCAGGTTTCCATCATATAGAAATAAGTAGAGATGTAACCTTTGATGAGGAAGCAGCTCTCAAGAAATCCAGAAAGTGTCAACTTGAAGAAGTTTATGAAGAAGATTCATCTCCCAGAATCTCAGAGATTGTTCATGTCCCTGAAGAGGATACACCAGAGGATCATGACATGCTGGAACCACAAGAACCCCCTGTAGCAGAATTATCTAAGAAAAGAAGACCA
The DNA here is from genome assembly GCA_027924585.1 of Larix kaempferi. NCBI lineage: Eukaryota > Viridiplantae > Streptophyta > Pinopsida > Pinales > Pinaceae > Larix > Larix kaempferi. The sequence goes on along the minus strand of BSBM01000348.1, from coordinate 17,255,498 downwards.
GCATGGGCTAGAGATATTATTCAAGGAGCTGAAAGATATGGTGCTCCTGAAGGCTCCACTAGAGAAAGGAAGAAACCAAAACTAGTGTCCAACTATATGGCCTTGATGTGTGATCTTGTGGATCAACTACCTACCAGCTATGAAGAGGCAGCTCAGAAGAAAGAATGGGTAGAAGCAATAACAGAAGAATATCAGTCAATAATGAAAAATGATGTTTGGGATATAGTTCCCAAACCAAAAGATAAAAGTGTGGTTTCTTCCAAATGGATTTTCAAGATAAAGCATGCTGCAGATGGTAGCATTGAAAAATACAAGGCAAGATTTGTAGCCAGAGGATTCTCTCAGAAGGAGGGAATTGACTATGAAGAAACATTTGCACCTGTTGCTAGGTATACTTCAATTAGAACTATCATGGCACTTGCATCCATGATGAAATGGAAATTGCATCAAATGGATGTTAAGATAGCTTTTCTGAATGGTGTAATTGAAGAAGAAGTATACATAGAACAACCTCAAGGTTTTGAGGTCAAAGACGGAAGGACCCATGTATGCAAACTGAAAAAGGCATTATATGGATTGAAGCAAGCTCCCAGAGCTTGGTACGGAAGGATTGACAGTTTCTTAATAAGCATGGGCTTTACCAAAAGTAAAGCTAACCCCAATCTCTATCTTAAAGTGATGAATGATGAACCTGTTATATTGCTATTATATGTAGATGATCTATTTCTAACAGGAAATGAGAAACAAATTATTGAATTCAAGAAGAAGCTTTCTTCAGAATTCGAAATGAAAGATCTTGGATTAATGCACTACTTCTTAGGCCTAGAAGTATGGCAAGAGCCAAAATGAATCTTTCTAAATCAAGGTAAGTATACTGTGGAGATTCTCAAAAGATTTGATATGTTGGAGTGTAAAGCCATGGCCACTCCCATGGACTCCAACCTGAAACTACTAGTTAATGATTCATCAGAACTAGTGGACATAACCCTATATAGACAAATCATTGGATCATTGATGTACTTGACAAATACTAGGCCTGATATATGCTTTGCTGTAAATACCCTAAGTCAGTATCTAGTAGAACCTAGAAAGGTTCACCTTATAGCTGCAAAGCATATAATGAGGTACCTGAAAGGTACAGTGGATTTTGGCCTATACTATCTTGGAGGCAATGAACTCAAGTTACATGGTTACTCAGATTCTGATTGGGCAGGTAGTGTCTCAGACAGAAAAAGTACTTCAGGTGGATGTTATGGTCTTGGATCTGCCATGATCTCCTGGTTCAGCAAGAAACAATCTAGTGTGGCCCTCAGTATTGCTGAAGCAGAATATATAGCCGCTTGCTCTTCCAGCTGTGAAGCAGTGTGGCTTCGGAAACTCTTATCTGGAATTTTTGACTTAGAAATGGATCCCACTGTGATTATGTGTGATAATCAAAGCTGCATTAAGATGACTGAAAATCCTGTGTTCCATGATAAGTCAAAACACATTGAGATTCGTTACTTCTATATACGAGACATGGTGCAGAGAGGAGCCATCAAGCTCGAGTATATAAGCACTAAGGATCAGATTGCTGATATCCTGACTAAACCTCTGTCTCGAGTAAAGTTTGAATACTTCGGAGACAAGCTTGGTATAGTCCAGAAGGACCCTCCTCGAAAGGGGGAGTAGTATAGTATTTGATAACAATTCTGTCGCTTAAATTTTTTGTTTTGTTGCACTTAGCTACTTACAATTATATAGATTTAGAACTCTTACATATCTTTTATTTTTGATGTATACATGTTTTGATATGATGTATACATGTTTTGACGTTAGTGAGAATACATGCTAGATGTATACATGTTTTGATGTGATGTATACATGTTTTGATGTGATGTATACATGTTTTGATGAACACATGTTTTGATGTGATGTATACATGTTTTGATTAGTGATGTATACATGTTTTGATGTACACATGTTTTGATGTGATGTATACATGTTTTGATTAGTGATGTATACATGATTTGATGTACACATGTTTTGATGTGATGTGTACATGTTTTGATTAGTGATGTATACATGTTTTGATGTACACATGTTTTGATGTGATGTATACATGTTTTGATTAGTGATGTATACATGTTTTGATGTACACATGTTTTGATGCGATGTATACATGTTTTGATTAGTGATGTATACATGTTTTGATGTACACATGTTTTGGTGTGATGAATACATGTTTTGATTAGTGATGTATACATGTTTTGATGTGATACATGCTCTTGGATATTTGTACCTGTATAGATGAGAATACACTTGAGGGGATTGGATCATCCTTGGACTTTCAGTCCTAAAGAGAGCCGTAGATGTGAGGTCTCTGAGAATGAAGTCCTTAGTGGACAGTTGAGGGGATTGGATCATCCCTAGACTTTCAGTCCTAAAGAGATCCGTAGATGTGAGGTCTCCGAGAATGAAGTCCTTAGTGGATAGTTGAGGGGATTGGATCGTCCCTGGACTTTCAGTCCTAAAGAGAGCCGTAGACGTGAGGTCTCCGAGAATGAAGTCCTTAGTGGAAAGTTGAGGGGATTGGATCATCCTTCGACTTTCAGTTCTAAAGAGAGCCGTAGACGTGAGGTCTTCGAGAATGAAGTCCTTGGTGGACTTGAGGGGATTGGATCATCCCTGGACTTTCAGTTCTAAAGTGAGCCGTAGACGTGAGGTCTTCGAGAATGAAGTCCTTGGTGGACTTGAGGGGATTGGATCATCCCTGGACCTTCAGTTCTAAAGTGAGCCGTAGACGTGAGGTCTTCGAGAATGAAGTCCTTGGTGGACTTGAGGGGATTGGATCATCCCTGGACTTTCAGTTCTAAAGTGAGCCATAGACGGGTGTCTCCGAGAATAGAGGATAGGACTGCATCGTCCCTGGACCTTAGTTCAAAATGCACGTGATTGGATTAATCATCCTTAGACAGTAAATCCAAGAAGGATAGTCTTAAATGTGATTGTGATTGGATTAATCATCCTTAGATAGTAAATCCAGGAAGGATAGTCTTAAATGTGATTGTGATTGGATTAATCATCCTTAGACAGTAAATCCAGGAAGGATAGTCTTAAATGTGATTATGGTTGGATTAATCATCCTTAGACAGTAAATCCAGGAAGGATAGTCTTAAATGTGATTGTGATTGGATTAATCATCCTTAGACAGTAAATCCAGGAAGGATAGTCTTAAATGTGAAAATGGTTGGATTAATCATCCTTAGACAGGAAATCCAGGAAGGATAGTCTTAAATGTGATTGTGGTTGGACTAATCATCCTTAGACAGTAAATCCAGTAATTTCGAAAGGAAGGATAGTCTTAAATATGATTGTGATGAAATTGATCCAGTAAATTTGAAAGGAAGGATCATGTGTATTGATGACGATGCTGCTGATCATGTGATGATGATGCTGCTGATCGTGTGATGACGATGCTGCTGATCGTGTGATGACGATGCTGATCATGTGATGACGATGCTACTGATTGTGTGATGACGATGCTACTGATCGTGTGATGACGATGTTGCTGATCATGTGATGACGATGCTGCTGATCGTGTGATGACGATGCTGCTGATCGTGTGATGATGCTACTGATCGTGTGATGATGATGCTACTGATCGTGTGATGACGATGCTGCTGATCGTGTGATGACAATGTTGTTGATCGTGTGATGACGATGCTGCTGATCGTGTGATGACGATGCTGTTGATCGTGTGATGACAATGTTGCTGATCGTGTGATGATGATGCTGCTGATCGTGTGATGACGATGCTGATCATGTGATGACGATGCTGATGATCGTGTGATGACGATGCCGATGATCGCCATGATGTTGACATTGATATACCAGTAACTGTTTGAGTTACTGATGAAGACAAATTGAAGAAAGCTTCCGATGATTTATATATGTATCATGTATAGTGACTCCTTGCTCCTGCAGATGCTGTTATAATATCCTTCTCGTTAAGGGGGAGTGTTGAATATTGTAACTTTAAAGAATATTGTATTTGTACTTTATTATTTCGGAGATGTTTCATCCCTCCGAGGTAATCCTATTATGTATCCGGAGATGTTTATTCCTCCGGGAGTTTGTATTAACTAGGGTTATTAGACCCACCATGTGGGGGTCGGCCCTGTGGTTATATTTTTGGGGTTATTAGACTTCTCCAGGAGAGGTCGGCCCCATTAGGTCTTTTAGTCAGTTAGGAGTCAGTATAAATAAGAGAGGTGAACTCCTCATTAGATCATTCACTCACTTGTGGAAGAGTGCGCACTTGTCTGGGAGATCTGCTAAGGAGACAAAGAAGGAAGGAGCACATCTTGTATTTTGGTTGATCATCTTATTGAGGAAAGCTTTGCTGGGTTTTCTACCCCATGAGGGTTTCCCAGGGTATATTCTGTGTCTATCTTGTGATTGTGTTTCTTTCAGTGATCTTGCTTGTCTATTTGGTTTAAACTTAACACAAAGTACACATTTTACTTGTTTTGTGCATGTCAAATGTTGTGTACAATATATTTTTATATTGAGAACTATAACTATCATCTTGAGGTGTCATATTTTTATTTATGTTTTATAATCTTGTGTTTATGATTGTGTATTCTTGAATATGGATGATGGCATGATGACTTGGTGTGTTATTTGGTAATGTGTAAGAAGATGACATCGAGGTTGAGATGCCATTAATAAAACAATTGTATTTTATCATGTTGAAATTGATTCAATAATTATTTGGTGATGAGAACTATAATAAAGGTTGGTAAAAGTTGGAAAATGTTATCTTTCAACTATGGAATGTTGATTGGAAATGTAATTTTACAAGTAATGTATGGGAACTAGAACAAGAGTTTAAACATGATCATAAAAACATCATTAAGTGTTAAGAATGATTGCTTAAAGATTCCTTGACATGATTTAGTAATTATATTATGTCATGTTGAAATATGGACATGTGACTTGTATGACTTATTGATGTAGGATTAAATTGTTTAAGAAATGTTTGAAAATGATGGAGAATTCTCTATAACAAGTTGATTGTCTATTATTACGTCTATTAGATTAAGATAGTTGAGTCCATTATATTGGGGAAGATGGTATTTAAGTATGTGAAGGAAATCCTAAGTTGGAATTCTTATCAATTTTGATTTGTGGTTGTATAGTTGAAACCATTTGACCTTGATTGATTTTGAAGGGTTTTAGGGTAATATGAGTGGTCATTAATGTGTAATTCCATGAAAATATTTGGATTGTGATGAATCCATTTCATGTTTCTGTAATGTATTATGAATAGACAATTCTAGAAAATTAATTGTATGATGAATGAAATTATTATTTATATAATGGGAAATTATTATTCTTGATCTTGTATGTAGTATGAAAACTTTATTGCCTCTCTTGGTTAAATCCTACTATTATTTTTATTCTTGTGGGGTAGTGCTCAATGTCGAGATGAGATCTTATTGATTTGTTGCTTGAATAATTAACTATCCATAAAAATGGCTAAGCTTTATATTTTCTTAATTATTTAGATAAATTATCGTGTTGGTACATGGTGTGCTCCTAGCTAAGCTTTATAAGTGTTGGTACATGGTGTGCTCCTAGCTAAGTTAAATTATGTTAAATTACATAATGTTCAATTTTACAAGTATTTAATTATATTTACTTGAATTGAACAAATTTATTTAAGTTCACATAGCTGAAATCATGGCAAATGGAGATAATGATCATTTGACTTTTAATCACAAATAAGGACTGCAGGATTGTGAAGCTTATGCTAAATTAGAGCAATGGTTATTTACAACAAACCGATGAAAATTCATCAAATTTTTGTCTAAAATCATTGCTCTAATTTAGCATAAGTTTCATAGTCCTAAAATCCTTGCTTATGATTAAAAAACAAAAAATCGTTAAGTTCCCATTTTCCATGATTTCAGCAGCATCTATAGTTCACCTACAAAAGTGTTGTACCTGAACATTGAACATATTTATCATTAGTTAAAAATTGAAAGTATGAATCATTTATATAAGATTCAAGTTATCATTTATATAAGTTTCAAGTTTATTGTACATACAATTTATAGCACACTTCCAAACAACATATAGTTAATGTCTACTTTACATAAAATTTGCAATCTAGAAATTACAAAAAAATGTACATCAACTAAATAGTGTTGTTCTACATCACATAGTGATCTATAATATTTTGGTTTGTGAGGACATGCTCCAACAACAATCACATGGACTTTATATTATTCATAAAATAAAGCACTTTACACATTAAAACATGCTTACTAATATCCTTTAAAACCATTTCAAAATTGATCATTAAACTAGATATAAAATTGAATATCATTATGAAATAAAATTGTAACTTGTACATACAAATTTAATAATATGTTCAAGATCCAGAAATTGGACCTGGTATGTATATATCGTATATTTTTCAAATTCATTTTTTATAATGAATTGTATTTTCGGATATATGTTAAATTAAATTTAACTTGATGTATAGGTACTTTCACCATTGATGATGAAATATGAGAAGACATTGATTGCGATAAATATGGAGAAAAAATAGCCATACATGTTGCACGATATTGTGCTATGCAAATTTATGATGATATTCTCAAAGACTATTCAATAGCAGGACAAGCGCAAATTTTGAGATGTTTATTAGTGTCCAAGAAGTTAAAAGGTTCTATGACATTATTGGGTATTCAAAAAGCGAGAAAAGAGTCAAATTGAAACATAATGTGATAGAAAATATAAGTTATGCAATAAAAAAATTGAAAAATCCAGGAAGAAACATACCAAAGCTGCACGTATAGCAATTCAGACAACAATTATTTCAGATAGTACTAGACAAAATCTTTTGACAACACAACTAGCAAAAACAATAGGAACCTCAAGAAAGACATTATACAAACATAACAAATTCAGAATGCAAATAGATGAAAATGATGAACTTGCTTGTTGGGCAGTTATTTGTAGACATCCTTACAAAGATAGAATGGGAGAAGGTGTTAAAGATATTGTACATAAATATTGGTTGGCACATGCTCAAGTTTCACCAAATTCAAGAGATGTGATACGACAAAGAGTATCACTAAATGTATATTAAAGCCGTCCAAAACATATAATGGAAATGACTCAAGTACAATTGTTCAATAAATTCAAGGAGGATCATCATGGAATTAATATGTCAATCAGTATATTTGCGCAACAAAAACCATGGTATGTTAGACCTATTACTATACGTGACACATGCTGTTGCCGTTATCATGTGCAATTTGAATTATATTACGACACATTTCTTGAATTTGGTAAAATGTTTTGGACAATTTCACCAACTTCGCCCATAATATGTGAATGATCTTCAATATTGATTTTATCAACATTAGCATGTAAATCACTATTTAAATCTTCAACAATGGTCTCTTCAATTTCAATTTCTATTTCATTAACATTATCATGTAAATATGTATTTATATCTTTAATAATTGTCTCTTCTGTTTCTGCAACCCTTGTTTTTTTGGCATGATATCTTTGTTTTTCGTTATGAGCATCATCATCACGTTTATGATCACTTTTGCTTTGGTGGTTTCTCTTCCTTCCCATGATTTTTTAGACTATAGAGGATAAATTAAAGAATCATCACTTTATAGTAAATTTTTTTTTAAAGAATATTTAAGAATAGTTACGAAATTTATAAAAACATAAACTGAAATTTACTTCACCTTACAAAAATCTTGTAAGAGTCCTTTGAATAAAAACTCCTTGGAGAAAAGTTTCCTTTGAAAAAACCCCTTGAAAAGAAATAATAAATCTCTTTGCAAAGAAATAAAAAACTCCTTGGAAATAAATCTCCGTTGAAGAAAAACTCTTTGGAAAGAAATAAGAACTCCTTGGCAATAAATCTAATTTGAAAAAACCCCTTGGAAAGAAATAAGAACACCTTGTAAACAAATCTTCTTTGTAAAAACCCCTTGGAAAAAAACTCCTTTGAAAAAATACCTTGGAAAAAAAAATCTTTGAAAAAACCACTTGGAAAAAAAACTTATTTGCAAAAATACCTTAGAAAAAAAAACTCTTTGAAAAAACCCCTTGGAAAGAAATAAGAAGGAAAAATACCCTGGAATAAAAAATTCTTCGGAAAAATACCTTGGAAAAAAAATCTTTGAATGTACCCTTTGGAAAGAAATAAGAAGGAAAAATACCTTGGAAAAAAAACTCCTTTTGCACTCCTTGAAAGAAATCTCCTTTGAAAAACCTCTTCAAAAATATTTTATAGTGACATATATGAAAACAAAAGATACGAAATAATGACTCTATTTAGTTTTATTTATACAATTGTAATAATATAATATCTTCTTTTTTTCGGTCGACGAAAAAAATTTTGTGTTTTGTTTTTTGGCCGAACAACTGATGTTATTTTTAACGGTTTGGTAATGGAAACTTGTTCGACCGAATACTTTCGGAGACCTGAAAACTTCATAGTTTTCAGGTTTCTTCATTTTCGGAAGGTAAAAACAATCTCTTACAGTACAAATCAACTGTTGGACTTGATACCATTAGTTTCATCATTGAATCTACTTTCCGTAGGTATAAATTTTGTTGTGTTTAGGTGAGATCTGATAATTTTAATTATTTATTTTGTTAACATGTGTCCAGTTTGGTTTCATCTCTTTCAAAATGCGGTGAAATGAAAAATCCATAATTTAAAAAATAAACCACCAAAAAAATTGAAAAATATATGCTGCAGTTAATTGGAGTGTCTACTTCAAAATGGTATTCTTAGATTTTTTTAGTTTTCAAGTAAATTGAGAGAAATGTTCCGTCACAAAAAAAAAATTGAAAATCGACAAGCTTTCCCCATTGATCCAATTCAAAAAATATAATAATTAGTATATAGATCCATTGGTTACAAACTTATAGTCATGTAGTAGTACATTGTGTATATGTTGTCGTAGCATATTTTGTTTTTCTAAAACACAAGTTTAACAATGATTTTAGGTCCATCACAAAACATGACTATTTTTTAGTCATTTCATTTTATAAGAACATACTGTCAAACATTTTCCAAATTGACATATCAAATATCAATAAAAAAATTTGAAAAAATTATGAATAGAAAGCTAACATAATTATCTAAAAGTTTTCTTTTTACTGAAAAGTGAATTTCTAAACAAAACTATCACTTTTGTTTGCCCAAAGTTGAAAAACATGAAAAAATCAGATTTGTTTTCTCATAAGACCCCCCAAAATAGACACCCATCTTCATGGATTCACTCGAATTCATATCTCAAATTCTATGTGAGAGAGATCACGATGAAGTATTTTATAATAAAAAATGTGTTAATGGAAAACATTGTCATCCTTGCGGAAATCTAGTTTTATTCCGCAATAAATATCCTATTGATAATGATCAATCATTGTGAAATGTAACCGTTGATTGGAGAATATATGAATACAACAATTATGCTACAAGTTCTAGTCATGCACATTCAAAATGAATTGATTTGCGAGAAGATAAAATATGTGTGACAGATTTTCTGAAGAAATTTGAAAGTGAAATTTATAAATACACCAAGCATTCACATAGAGCACGATGGAAAGACCTTCAATTCAAGCAGTCTTATGAAAATTTTCCACCCAAAACATTTTTGTATGTGGTTGATTTTGCAGAAAATTACACATTTGCTGCACAAAAAGAGATTGAAAGTGAATACTATCATTCTGACCAAGTTTTAATATTTGTCCATGTTCTATATAGACATTCTGAACAGGATGTTGATGGCGTGAAATCACATGTGACAATTGATATGTGATTAAAGAATATCACTTTTTTATCAGCGACGATCGTACACACGATACACATTTTGTTCAACATTGTATTGAAAATATTTTCTATGATTCACTAAAAAGACATGAAGTTAAATTCAATAAACATTGGATATGGTCGGATGGATGTGCGGGACAATTTAAATATTCACGATCATTTTTTTTGTTATGTCAACATCATAAAGCATTGAACATTAAACATCATTGGAATTTCTTTGAAACTGGGCATGGAAAAGGTTAACATGATGGTGCAGGAGCATACGTAAAAAGCGCACTTCGAAGATGGAAAATGAACCATTCTTTTGCGGGATTCCATTCAGCTGCAGAGGTTGTCCAATGGTATAAATTACATCTAAGCCATGATTATAATCAACAATCAAAAGATGTGCACAGGTATGTACACGATTTTTTTAATTTATATTAATGGTCAATTTAAAAATATGTTATTTGCAAGTCTATCATTTAAGTATATGTACACTAACATTAAAAGTTGTCCTTTCCAATTTATCATTTATTGTGTAGGTTCTTTTGGATTATTGGAATTCAAGATATAGATAGATCAATCCCATACAAGGCTAGCATCATACATGGGACTAGATATTTACACTCTATTCAAGCAAAATCCTTTCAAAATGTGTTCGCATTTGACAATAGAAAGCTATCATGCTTTTGTCATGTTTGCACTAAAAATGTTGAATCTACAAAAGTTTGTGAAAACATAACGAACAACTACGTAAAACATTGGAAATACACGGAGATTAATCCAAAGGGGAAAATGCCACTTGTAAGCTTAGAAGACTAGAATCAGAAGAAATAGCAATATCATCTGATGGCGATAGAATTTCAGATCTTGCTAGAGAAGGTAATGAACTTACAACTTCTTTGTTGATTCGTTATTGTTTTCCATCACCTTATGTGTATAGTCAATTTAATTGATTTAAAAACCTTGACTTCAATTGTAATTTGCACAGGAGATGTTTTCGCTGTGATTGCACCTTTAGACAACAAAGAAAAGGTGAAATATTATTTGATGCAATGCACTGAAGGAAAGATGGAGTTATTGGAAGACTACGATGACAAAGGATTTACATACGAGAGAGGATCCATCATTTTGAAAGGTTGCCTTTTTTAGTCGACCCATATGACTGAAAATTATGTCTACTTTCAAGATTATGAACGTGATGTTATATGTTGTCAATATAGTCATTTAGCATGTGCATCTCGAATAAAATTGGTACAAGTTACATCGAAAAAAAAATAAAAAACTAGAAAATGGAAACTGTCCAAATATGACCAAGAACAGATAATTGAGGACGACATTCCATTGCGATGTTTTTTACTATATCGAAAATGAATTGATTGATATTTTGTGCATGTCAAATGTTGTGTAAAATATATTTTATTATTTAGGACTATGACTATGATCTTGAATGGGAACTAGAATATGAGTTTAAATGATTGTATTTTAGCATGTTGAAATCGATTCGATAATTATTTGGTAATGAAAACTTTAATAAAAGTTGGAAAAAGTTGAAAAATGTTATATTTCAACTATATGGAATGTTGAATGCAAATGTAATTTTACAAGTATTATATTAAGCTAATTTAGTCTATTATATTGAGGGATTTATCTAGTATTTAAGTATGTCAAGGAAATCTTAAATTGGAATCCTTATCAATTTTGATATGTAGTTGTATAGTTAAAACCATTTGATCTTGATTGAATTTGAAGGATTTTAGGGTAATATGTGTGGTCTTTAATGTATAATTTTGTGAAATGATTTGGATTGTGATGAATCAATTTCATACTTCTCTAATGTATTTAGTAATGGGAAATTATTATTCTTGATCCATTAAATGGGTTGATCCATTAATGGATTTGTGGTGGGCTGAACAATTCATATAAATATGATCCATGAGTATTTTAGAACTTTGCTAACGTATGGTTTTTAAATAAATGATACATGCACAAGGATAATATCATTTGTGTAAATAGAATTTAGCTCCATTTGATCTAGATTATATGGAGATCTAATTTTATATGATGACGAAATTGAACATAACTAGTTAAGTTCGCATAATTGAAATCACGGCAAATGGAGATAACGATCATTTAATTTTTAATCACAAACCAATGAAAATTCATCAAATTTTTGTCTAAGATCATTGCTCTAATTTAGCATAAGCTTCACAATCATGGAATCCTTGCTAATGATTAAAAAACAAAAAATCGTTAAATCTCCATTTGTCAGGATTTCAACAGCATCTATAGTTCACGAACTAACAAAAGTGTGGTACCTGAACAATGAACATATGAATCATTAGTTAAAATTGAAATTATGAATTATTTATATAAGATTCAAGTTATCATTTATATGAAATTCAAGTTTACTGTTGAAACCAAGATCATATATTTTACTAAATTTTATTTACATCTCAACACTGAAAATATTGAAACCTTCACTAAATTTTATTTACATCTCAACATTGAAAATATTTTACATTTGCACTCATAGATTTTTATATCTGCACTCAAAAAATATCAATACTACAAAAAATCTGCACTCAAGGATTAAATCCTGCAGGTCTTAAAATTTATAACTTTAGATTGCACCTATAAAAACTTAAGGCTAGCATATACTAAAATTCAATAAAAAAGCTTCAGGAGTGCAAACTATATCAAGTTTCTATGAAAAATATATTTTAAAACCAATTCAAGATTGAACATACATTGAACATATGAATCATTAGTTAAAAATTGAAAGCATATGCAAACTATATCAAGTTTCTCTAAAAATATATATTTTAAAACCATTTCAAGATTGAACATACATTGAACATATGAATCATTAGTTAAAAATTCAAATATATTATTCATAAAATAAAGTAGTTTAAACATTAAAACATGTATACTAATATATTTTAAAACCATTTCAAAATTGGGCATACATTCATGAACATCATGCAAAATCATATTCTAAGCATTTACCACACAAAGTATGCTATGTAATTAGCCCAAAAAAAAGTTAAATCATTCAAAGCAAGTACAAAATATAAGCCAAGATCAATGTACATGTATATAATAATAAAAAAGGTTGTTGAACATGTGATTTCAATGTACATATATAATCCTATAGATAGAGTTCCTAGATGTCCAAAACAGTTGCATCATATGTATCAACATGAAGATGTATGTAATATGGTCGTATGGAAAAACAAAACAGAAAACAATATAAATCATTCTCTGAATGAAAGTCCACCACTATCATCCACTGGGGTCTTCCCTTTGCCTCGAAGAGACCCAACCTGCAACATGTATAAAACAAATTATGAATCTCATAAATTATTGAAACAATTAGGAACTAAATTCAAAAAACAAAATATTAAACTTATTAAAAAAAATGAAAAGAATAGTTCAATAATTAACAAAATTACCTCAATGCCTCTGAATGAATGTCCACCACCATCATCCACTAGGGTCTTCCCTTTGCCTCGAATAGACCCAACCTGCAACATGTATAAAAACAAATTATGAATCTCATTAATTATTCAAACAATTAGGAACTAAATTCAAGAAAAAATATTAAACTTATAAAAATAAAATTGAAAAGAATAGTTCAATTCTTAACCAAAATACCTCAGTGCCAATATCCGCGTCCATCAAAGAGCTTATATCCTCACCACCAATTTCCATATGTTCTTGTGTTCCCTGAAATTTAAATTTTTTTAATAAATAAAACATTGTGCATGCAAAAAAAATTAAAATTAAACAATTCACTTAAAAACCAAAACAAAAAAAATTAAAATCATGAGCTCACAGGAGATGGAAAATCATCAAAAAAGTCGGAATCTAAATGAACTTGCATGGATAAGTCACATTAACAATAAGATACATAAATAAATTAAAATTAAAAAAAAAAAAGATAAAATATCTTTCAAACATAAATATAAATATGTAAATAATAAATATACCTCTCCAAGATGTTCTTCTACATTTTCTACATTTTCACTAGTGGAGAGTCGAAAATTATGTTCATTCAACATTCTAGAAAACTGCAACCAATAAACATTGACGTAATATATTTATGACTACACATCAAAAAAGACATAATGTCATAGATATAATGTAACAAAAAGTTCAATTCAAAATGAATAAAAAATTAGATAGATTGTAAGTACATAAACAACAAACCTCTCCTATACTGGATGTGTGATCTGAATCTTAGGAGCTGAAAACCAAAAGGCTTGAATGTCGAGAGAGGAGGAGAAGAGATAGCTTCAAAACTGAAGCGAACAATGAACCAGCTGTGAGAAAGACAAAGTAGTGAGATATGGGCTATGAATAGAATAGATGGACAAACATATAGAATAAATATGCCACATGGAGGGGTGAGGCTCAAAGAGGATTCTTTAAGCCTCACCTCTCAAACTATACTAAGAAAGACACTCAGAACCAAAACCCCAATAATAACTCAATAAAATAAGAGAAATGTAGGATATAAACAAAATGAGTAACTTGTTATCATTAGAAGGCTTGCTAGGCCTTTATATAGCATTATTGCAATGTGTCTTGAGGCCATACCATGGGCCAAAAACATGTGCTACCAAATACCATGGATATGAGAGGGTGGCCTCTGGGCTCTCCATTTAATGCTTTTATGGCTTATACATCCAAATTTAGACCATATGGCCCCTAAAATTTGGATCATTCCCCCCCCTTAAAAAATGATGGTCCCCGTCATTTCATGTTAAGAAAAGACCCATGATTACAATGTGTTAGTTACCAATGAAGAGAAGGGTTTTGTGTGGTTGACCCATAATCGTGGGTTTGTGGTTGGCCCATAACTGTTTACATTAATTTTTTTTTAAGAAAAGCCAAAAAAAAAATGGAATAATCATGACTTTGGGGGTTTTGAACATTCTTCTGCAAATTTATTCATAACTTCTGCTACAAGTGATGAAATCCAATTCCGCTGAAGAATCATTTGAGCTAATGAATAGATCTTTCCGTCAGTATATGGTACATGTTCTGAGGTGATTCATAGAGTGAGAAAAAGCAGGCCAAATTTGAAGGACGTGCAGCCACGCTGGTTAGAGACATGCATTGCTTCGAACAACGATATCTCATAAACCAGACAATGAAATGATATTTCGCAAAATACCCATTTGCAATGATGGAATTGTTTTTCAAATGAGCTATAGTAGACCTTCTGACATATCCTGTAGAGTCTGTGGCACTTGTTCAAAGTTTATTGTACGTGCGGCCGCAATGTGTAACAACATGTGCTACTTAAAACAAGCATATCTCACAAGCCAAGAAACGAAATGAAAATCCGTAAAATACCCATTTGAGATGACAGAGAATCCTTCGAAATGAGATATGACAGACCCTCTGAAACATCCTATAGAGTCCAAAAAGTATTTTTAAAGTTTGTTGAAAATGTTGCAAACCAATGGATGTAGTGGATCCATGTATGGATGTAGCATACCTAGATCCATGTATGGGTGTAGTGAATCTAGATCCATGTATGGATGTAGAAGATCCAAATCCATGTATGGAAGTAGTAGATCTAGATCCATGTATGGCCCAACAAATGGATTCTAATCATACCAAAAGGAAGTTGGTGATTGCTGCAAATATTTGAAACTCGTATAATGCTTGAAACCCTTGTTCCGATGGAGAGTGTACCTTCTCTGATACCACTGATCCGGATCTTAGAGCTGAGACCTGGAAGACTTGAATGTCGAGGGAGGAGAAGAAGACATAGCTTCAAAACTGAAGCGAACAATGAACCAACTGTGAGAAAGACAAAGTAGTGGGATCTGGGCTATGAATAGCATAGATGGACAAACATAGAATAAATATGCCACATGGAGAGGTGAGGCTCAAAGAGGGTTCTTTGAGCCTCACCTCTCAAACTACACAAATAAATACACTCAGAACCAATACCCCAATAATAACTCAATAAAATAAGAGAAATGTAGGATAGAAACCAAATGAGTAACTTGTTATCATGAGAAGGCTTGCTATGCCTTTATATAACATTATTACAATGTGTCTTGAGACCATACCATGGGCCAAAACCATGTGCTACCAAATACCATGGATATGAGAGGGTGGCCTCTCCATTTAATGCTTTTCTGGCTTGTACATCCGAATTAAAACCATGTTCCCCCTAACATTCGGATCAATGTGTCATTAGATAGGACATCCGAAGCTATATTGCGACAAATCTTAGCATAATCCCTGAGATCTTCAATGCTCATTCCATATACCTCATCATTCATTTTGTAAACAAACGTTTGACGAATAGTGGCTCGATCCCTCTCTGTAACCAATCCCACATCAACTCCTACAAATGTTGACGTTAAACCTTCAGCAACAAAATCCCTTGTAGTTGTCCCAAGTTGGGATCTGGGCTCCAGCTCCGATTTTAATGTCACAAGCCTAGGTGGGTGAGATATCTGGGGTGGAGGTCGAAGAGTTGTGGGATATCTAAGAACACATTTTCTATCGTATAGTAGCCCCTTTCCAACTCTATAAAATTCAAAATGAAGATTGGTATAGTCTTGCTTCATATTAAAAAAAAACTCCGCATAAAAAAATCTAGCAAAATAAATAGGCACCTCATCGTTCCATGGCAACCGACTAGAGGCTGCAAGGAATCGATCATATATTAGATGTACAAGTCCAGGGTGCTTGAAATATTGCACTTTCAACATTTTTCACTTTAGGCCTTCTTTGAAGTTAAACATTGAATTGGCCTGTTCTTTCGTCACTCTCTCCTTCACAACAGCCCACTTGTACGGACCCATCACATGTGCCCTTTGCCTCCACATCAAATCAACAAAACCACTCGTAGTTGGTCTGAGATCCTCATATGCCTCAATGAATTTTTGCAATGATCGCAAAACAATCTCCAAAATTTGTCTGCTCTTTGGAGGGAGATCCAAACTAGAAAGATCATTTTGCAACTTGTCATAATGGGATTTACAACTTTCAAGGGTCATTTGATGAACACCACTTTACCATGGAAGCTCCTCAGGTAAATCAAATGGATAAGTTTTTATGGGTGTAGAACCCACATCTAATTCAACATATGCCATCCTTGCTTGACCTCTGTCCCTCTCTGTAGAATTACGAGCCTCTTTCGAACCTTGCTCTACGCCCACATTTGGTTCAACATCCGTTCTTGTTGCTCGAACTTCATCCCTCTATGTAGAATTACGATCCTCTTCAGAACCTTGCTCTGCTTCAAATACAAACACAGTTGAAATTAAACATGTACAAAATTTTTGAACACACAAAAAATTACAATTGATACATGTATTAAAACATAAATGTTCATACCAACAGAAGGTCAGGATCAACATTCTCCCATAGAAGATACAGGGGAATCATCTGTACCCCTTTGGCCTCGTCGATAATCAGATGAATGTGAACTATACAATAAGCTTGAATCCCGAGGTGAAACAGGAAACCTTTGATCATTAGTCGAGACACCAATTCCTGATGACCGTGATGACCTCCTACGCTTTTGTGTCAAAAACTCCTCTCTTTCCATTTGATATGATATCTACATTTACACAACTATCAACTCATAACATATTCAAATTCTACATGTTTTGATATTTTAACATTCCAAACATTTAACCTAATCTCCCAGAAAAAGACAAAATGTAGATTGTAAGTGTTGTTATGATCAATTGTAATTTCGACTATCCAACCATTTGAGGTACAACACCCATGTCAAGGGGAGTTCTGTACATTACTTTTATTTCCTATATTAGTCTAGTCATGTTAATAAAGTTCAACCCTATGGTGGGCCAACACTTATTAGCTATTTTACAGTTTGTGAATTACAAGTGGCTAAGTCAATGCAAAGAAGAAAGAGGTACACCAATGTGGTCTTACTTATGGCCCTAATATGATGGATATACTAATCATCCTAATAAAATCAATGGGAATCTAACCTATATGATGTAATAGAATGTAAATACTATAATTAAGTAATGAACACAACCAATATGAACCATTACATATGGTAATGACACTAACCTAATGTACTAGTTATACTTGATAGCTATGTATTATCAATAATAAATATTATGATCTTTACATGGAAGCTTATTATAGAATATGAATGATACTCATTCATATTATACTAGTATCAAGTGCATCTCCATAATTAAATAAATGGTTATCACTAGAGAGACCATAAGCTAAGCATAAGCCATTGCATATCCATGTATTTACACTATAGAGATGGGATTCACTCTATTATAATATGATAGATAGTTTATATGTTATGAATCACAAGCCTTATTTACTGAAAGTTGTGTAATTGATAACTTCATGGTCATACTCTCATTGTGTTTTAGATTGGTATCACATTTATTAGGTGTATTACAAATCTGTCATTACCTTTGTAAAAGTTGTGTAATTGATATATTCATGGTCATACTCTGATCATGTTTTAGATTAGTATCACGTTTATTAGGTGTATTACATATCCATCATTACCTTTGTAACTTACTAGATTCACACTAAGCTTGGTTCCTACTCTTTTTTACTATTTTAACCTATTAGACTTATAATATAACCTCAAAAAAGCTGGTGATTACAGTGCATGGGTTAACTTACTTAATTTTATGTGCTATTATTACATGTACCTATGAACAGTGATTTCATTACAAGGATAGTACACATTTATTACTAATATTAGCTTGGTTCCTATGTGTAAGCAGAGTGACTCTATTTAAACCAACTGATTAGAAAAATATGGTAGCATCTTTTCATTATTATTGTTTATTCTTTTCATGGTTAGGGTCTCTTGTTATCACCTGTATGATCTGAGTCTACAATTATCATGAAAAAAAATCTGTTCATGAACAGAACTCTATTAATGAACAAAACTATGTTCTTGAAAAGTTATGTTCATGAATAGAACTCTGTTCATGATTTGATACTATTTTTTAACAGATCTATCAAAATCTATGTTTTATCTTTTGGCACTGTTTGTTAGCAGATCTAGTGTTATGATGTGGTTTTAAAGAAGATTTATCAAAATCTATGGTTTTGGGGGTTGTTTTGGATAGATTTATAAAAGATCATCATGTTTTTCAGTGATACCTAGCTTCTACAGGTGTTTAGAGTCAGTCTCTAGGTATTCGTACTCCAATACATTTTTAGTACTATGCAGAAGAGGTATAAAAAAAAATGTAAAGGAAACCAACAAGCAAATATATTAGTCATATAAAACAAAAACATCTCACTCATCAAACTTGAGACTCATCACTTATGTATTTATTCATGATATGTATAACCTTAGTTATGAGTCTTAAACTTATAGGTGCCATATAGTAAAAATATATTTTAAAATCTACTTGATCTTTCCATTCTCAAATACTTAATATTGACCACAAGTGTACAACTTTCAGTAATCTAAGTCAATTGAAACCGATCATTTCAGTAAATACACTTTAATTAATCCCTTTGAAGTATGGTCGTACCATAACTATACTAAAGAAAACATTCACTTCATTGGTCTAGCAGAATTTCTAATTTTTGTTATAAGTTAAATCATTAATATTTCTTCTGTACTTTAAGTTTAGCTTGTGTGTTCAAGTAAATATTAGATCACATAGTTTCTTAATGATTATATAAGTAATTCATTCTATTCATTTCATTGTAAATCTATGTATATTGATGTGTGTTATTGGATTTATTTAGACACATGTTGCATATCTGCATTGCATCTTATTTCATGTACACTTTTTTATTAGCATTCACTCTAAAATAAAGACACCAAAAACATATATCTTTATTAGTAGTATGATTTTTGGTTCTTAGTTCACATGTTTTCCACATTAGACAATAGTGTAGATGCTTTTATGATTCACAATTAGTGTAGTTTGAATTCCTTTTTTCTTCATGTATTGTAGTTTAAATTTCTTTTTATTTCCTGCACTTTAACTTCCTGTGCTTTAATTTCCATATTTCAATTCAGTTGTTTTCATCTACTTTGATTTCATTTCTTGCATTTTAATTTCTATAGAATAGATATCAGAATTTGTTGAGTTTGATGTTACTCATTTGAATAGAGTTGATGAACAGAGTTATGTTCATGAACTCTGTTTATGAACAGAGTTTTGTTCATGAACAACAATTAAACAAGAACACATGGCTAAACCCATCCTAAGAATTAACTAAACACATACAGCAATGAACAACAATTAAACAAGAATTAGTTATGTTTTCCTACATGAAATTTGGTGTTAAATGGTTCGTTTCAAAGTACATACCTGTTGTTTTTTTAAATTCCCCGAACACCAACTCATCGAACAACAATTCGTCAACACCAACTCGCCGAACAGGAGCCGATTTTCCTGCAAACAACAACAACAATGATTAACATATCATAAAAAACCAAAAATAAAAACTAAAATGACAATTGGACTCAGATTACCTGTATGTTGTCGAACTCCACGGCGAACGCTAATTAACCTGGAAAATATCGCTGTCGATGGGGTGGTGGAACACACGGTGAAGGACCTCCACATCAAGAAGGTCACGAAAGAGGGGGTGGCGGATCTCCACGCTGAAAGCGACGTCGGGGTCATGCGACAGGGGGGTTCCAATGAAAGATCCAATTGCAGGCAGGGTCCACAGGCGGGGTCAGGGACGAGCTGCAGAAGGGAGTCGAGCTGCAAGCGGGGTCGAAAGCGATAGGCGGGGCTGAGGACAAGCTGTAGGAGGGGCTGAAAGTGACAGGAGGGGTCCAGAAATGCAGGAAGGAAAATTGAAAAACAATGGCTATAGCCAAGATTTTATGCAGAATAATTATTTGATCGAATAATTATTCGTCCGAATACCAAAAAGAAAAACCCAAACATTTTTTCCGGCGGGCACTACCTCGCGCACAGTTTGAGGTCTCCGTTATTTTTAACAGAGAACCGTTACTAGTTATTCGGCTGAATAAACTATAGTTTCTTCAGCCGAATAATAACATTTATCGACTGAATAAATATTTTTATTCTGCCGAATAACTTCCGCTATGTTTTTCGAGCACCCAATTCTGACGAAAGAGACACCCATATTCTTTGATTCACCCAATACATATATTTATGAACATCATGCAAAATCATATTCGAATAATTTACCACAAAGTATGCTATGTAATTAGCCCAAAAAAAAGTTAGATCATTCAAAGAAAATACAAAATATGTAAGTTCAATGTACATGTATATAATCCAAAAATAAAGTTCCTAAATATGTGAGTTCAATGTACATATATAATCGAAAATTAAAGTTCTTGGATGTCCAAAAAAACTACAATATATATATATCAACATGCAGATATATGCAATATGGTAGTATGGGAAAACAAAAAAAGACCAATAAAAATCATTCTCTAAATCAAAGTCCACCACTATCCTCCGATGTGGTCTTCCCTTTGTCTCGAAGAGTCCCAACCTGCAACATGTATAAAAGAAAATTATGAATCTCATAAATTATTTAAACAATTTTAAACTAAATTCAAAATTCAAAATATTAAACTTATAAAAATAAAATTGAAAAGAATAGTTCAATTATAAACAAAATTACCTCAGTGCCAATGTCCACGTCCATCAAAGAATCAATATCCTCACCACGAATGTCCATATTTTCTCGTGTTCCCTAAAATTTAAATTTTGTTATAAATAAAACATTGTGCAAGCAAAATAAACTAAAATTAAGCAATTCAGTTAAAACAAAAACAAAAAAAATTGAAAACATGAGCTCACAAGAGATGGAAAATCATAAAAAAGTTGGAATCTAAATGAACCTGCATGGATAAGTCACATTAACAATCAGATACATAGATAAATTAAAATTCAAAAAGAGCATGCAATATCTTTCAAACATAAATATAGATATGTAAATAATAAATATACATATCTAAGATGCTCTTCTACATTTTCACTAGTGGAGAGTTGAAAATCATGTTCATTCAACATTCTAGAAAACTGCAACCAATAAAAGTTTACGTAATGTATTTATTACTTTATATCAAAACATACATAATGTCATAGATATAATGTGACAAAAAGTTCAATTCAAAATGAATAAAACAATTAAATAGATTGTATGTACATAAACAATAGACCTCTCCTATACTCGATGTGTCATGGGATAGGTCATCTGAAGCTATATCATGAAAAACCTTAGCATAGGCCCTAAGATATTCAATGCTCATTCCATATACCTCATCATTTGTTTTGTAAACAAACTTTTGATGAATAGTGTCTCGATACCTCTCTCGAACCAATCCCACATCAACTCCTACAAATGTTGACGTTGAACTTTCGACAACAGAAACCCTTGTAGTTGTCCCAAGTTGGGATGTGGGCTCCATCTCCAATTTTAAAGTCACAAGCCTGGTCGGGTGAGATATCTGAGGTGGAGGTCGAAGAGTTGTGGGATCTCTAAGAGAACCTTTTCGATCATATATTCACCCCTTTCCACCTCCATAAAATCTAAAATGATTATTGGTATAGTCTGGCTTCATATTTAAAAAAAACTCCGCATAAAAAAATATGACGAAATAATTAGGAACCTCATCATTCCATGACAACCAACCATAGGCTGCAAGGAACCGATCATATAATAGATGTGCAAGTTCAGGGTGCTTAAAATATTGCACTTTCAACATTTTTCACTTTAGTCCTTCTTTCAGGTTAAACATTGAATTGGCATGTTCTTTGGTCACTCTCTCCTTCACAACAACCCACTTGTCCTGACCCATCACTTATGCCCTTCTCCTCCACATCAAGTCAAAAAAATCATCCATAGTTGGTATGAGATCCTCACATGCCTCAATGAATTTTTGCAATGACCAAAAAACAATCTCTATACTTTGTTTGCTCTCTAGAGGGAGATCCAAACTAGAAAGATCATGTTGCAACTTCTCATAGTGATATCTACAGCTTTCAAGGGTCATTTCTTGAACACCACTTTCCCATGGAAGATCCTCAAGTAAATCAGATGGATAAGTTGTTATGGGTGTACAATCCGTATCTAGTTTAGCATATGCCCTCCTTGCTCGACCTCCATCCCTCTGTGTAGAATTACGAGCCTCTTCTGAACCTTGCTCTACACCCACATCTAGTTCAACATGTGTCCTCCTTGCTAGGCTTTCATCCTTCGTTGTAGTATTATGAGCCTCTTTTGAACCTTGCTCTGCTTCAAAGACAAACACAGTTGCGTGTAAACATGTACAAACTTTTTGAACATGCAAAAAATTGCAATTGATACATATGTATTAAAACATAAATGTTCATACCAATAGAAGGTCAAGATCAGCGTTCTCCCGTAGAAGATACATGGTAATCATACGTACCCCTTTGGCCTAACCAGTGATCAGATGAATGTGAAATATACAACAAGCTTAATCCCGAGGTGAAGCCGACAACCTTTGATTATCAATCGAGACACCAATTCTTGATGACCGTGATGACCTCCTACGCTTTTACCTCAAAGACCCCTCTCTTTCCATTTGATAGGATGTCTACATTTACACAACTATCAATTCATAACATATTCAAATTTTACATGTTTTGATATTTAAACATTCCAAACATTTAACCTAATCTCCCAAAGAAAAATGTTATGTTATATAAGACAAGATAAAGATTGAGAGTAAGTGTTGTTATGATTTGTACTTATGAAACAACTTTACTGATGAAGTTTTGAGAAGGTGTTCTATGCACTATAAGCATGAAATATGTTATTGTTTACTCCCTTTCTAATAATTAATTCCATAAGTCCAACATGTCATTTCTTGATGACCTACTCAAACGTAGAATATACTTGGTACATCTCTACTAACTACTAATGAAGTTTTGAGAAAGTGTTCTATGCACTATAAGCATGAAATCTGTTATTGTTTACTCCATTTCTAATAATTAAGTCCATAAGTCCAACATGTCATTTCTCGATGACCTACTCAAAGGTAGAAGATACTTGGTGCATCTATGCTAACTCCTAATTAAGTTTTGAGAAGGTGTTTTATGCACTATAAGCATGGAATATGTTACTGTTTTAGCTAAATGAGAGGCTGAGCACCAATTATGCTAGGATAAAATTGTTATTTGGGCATGTCACCATTGTTTGGAGCAACATATATTTCCATCCCATAAATTCATCTATAATAAGAATTAACTTATTTATCTTCTTGTTGTCTTTCAAAACATGCCAATGCTTAATATTATCAAGAATTGAGGGTCTATGCATGATGTGCACACAGTACTTCAAATGGTCAATGGTAGGAATTCTTAGAAGTGATGCAAAGACAGCTATAGCATATGCAATATAATTTCCAGCCGGGGAATATAGACCAAATTTAGAGCATAAAAATAAAATAATAATAAAACATATCATATATTTTATTTGTGTACTTCCTCAATATTCGATGCTTGGCTTGGCATTAATTTTTCACCTTATTACCAGGCCAGAATCTCTTATCATCTTCAACTCTTAAATCCCATATTCCTAGAATATTAAAGGCCCAACACCAAGGCCTCATACTAAACCACATTATTGAAACATTCAAATTATAACTTTAAAGAGAAAAAGTGGTGGGTACCAATAGGAAAAATGAAAAATACACATTCCCTAAAACTGTACTTAGAGCAAGCTCGAGAAAAACTCATATTCCAAAAACCGATTGGGTTGAGCTTATAATTTAATTAATAAAATTATTATAAATTTCCATAGGCTCAAAATTTAGACTCATTACATATTAACCCATTTCATCAACTATATACAAAGGATAATTTGTGGGATTGGTAGGATGGCTCAGAGTGTAAGTCATTTTAGCATCCCTATATAACCTGTAGGCTATTCCCCCAAATATTGAACAATGGCATATGAAAAAAAATCTTGTTGAATATTTTCCCACATAGTAGCACCCCATCTATGTAACAACAATATACCATAAGTGGAGGAAACATTACTACCACTACATCTAACATTACATTCTTTCGGGGTATTTGCACAAGTTCTACCACAAGATACCTAATCATTTCAATGGAGAGATTCTTACTCAAAATTGACCTGATAAGCAAAGTTCTACCACAAGATATTTATCAAATAGACACATGTTCACCCTAACTAATGACTTTCCATCCATGAACAACATAGCAGTAACCCAAAACGTATAATCATCTATCCAACCAATTCCCTACCATACCATCCTATCTCATAATGGAGGATTATGTGACTCGGGACAAGCAATGGTGCAAAAGAGCTAGCTGCCTGTCATGAGGGTTGTTTGGGTGGGACCGGGTCAAGTTTTCCTAACATAGATTCGATTTAGAAAAATTACATAGGGACCAACATTTTATGTTAAGATGTGATAAAAGTTACACACAGACCAACATTTTATGTTCAGCTACGATAAAAATGACACAGACCAATGTTTTATTTGCAGCTGCGATAAAAATTACACAGAGACTAATGTTTTATGTTCAGCTGCAATAAAAATTACATAGAGAGAAACATTTTTCATAGGATAATGCTTTTCATCAAGGTTTCAGTTTAATGAATTGCTTTGGATTACAACTATACAATCCTGGTACTTATCAGAGAGGTTTTCATATCGATTATTACCAATGTAAACGGATACCACAGTGTAATACATCATGTACTCTGTATGGGAATCAAGATTGATCTTTTTAATATAAATATGTACATAAAATAGAATTTGATCAACCAGAATAGTTTTAAATACATATATGTATATATGTATCACATCCAATAATCGATTCCAGTGTATACATATAAATTAGAACATATTAATAAACATAATGTTCACTATTTGATTATATATATATACCAGAACACTATTAATAAAGAATCATACGAATCTGGCTTGGATTTATAGTTGGGTATAGCTTATCCACTTATAGTTATCCCTTTAATACGGGTACAAAAGTTTTGTTTCCATGGGTTAAAAGGTATGAATTCATTTGGGGTTCATAAGCTAGTACCTTAACGAGTTCTTCCATGCTTCTATACATTCGATATCCTCATGCCTTATACTAGTGAACTTTTAAGGGGTAGTAGGGTAACTACTTAATGACATACTTCCTTCTTATCCTCTGGCTTTGATTCCATTCCATCCAGGTTTAAGCAATTGTTGTTGGGTAAATACAGGAAGACTAGTTGTAGTCCTCCACATACATGCACTTAGAACTATTAGTTGTGGAGTGAATGAAATAAGGTGTTCCCATAAGGCCATAGAGTTAAAGCCTTAAACATAAAAGTATCTCTAGTAGGGGAAATCAACTGATGAAGCTTCGTGCACCCCCCCCGGTTAATAAGTGCGGCGAGCAAAAGCGGATTGGGAAAATACATAGCTCAGTGGATCAGAGCTCATGGTTCCGGACCATGAAGTCAAGGGTTCAAATCCCATGACCTTACTTTGGCAGAAGGCCGCTCTAAATACCATTTTCGAATGCGATATGGAATGTGATTAAGTGTGTCATGTTTTGACCCAACAAGCTATAAGGAAGATTCCTCTAGCTAGAAAAACCCAATCAATCATCTATGATGTTGATAAATGGATATATTGGTGTGTCATCGGTATTCTTAATAAAATCCCTTCCCCAATACTACCTTAAGATCTTCTTCTTATACATACGTCCTATGAGGGTGGCTTTGGTCCCGGCCGGGAACATCCTTTTTCATGATTTGAGAAAATGGTTGTCATCTACAAAATAGATTTGATCTAAATCTCCTAATGTAGGCTAGACTAGATCGACCAGGAAAGGGGCTCAAGAATTCTCTTTTTGCATGCATGGCTTTTATTCAGATGAATTACAAGGGCATTTGCAATTGTTATATTTCACCCTATACTAGACATATAACCTGGCTCAAACAAATTGAGGAAAAGGCTTAACACATGTAGCTAAACCATTATTTTTGCTTCCTACTTATTCCCTAAAAAATGAGTTTTTGTCTCATTTACATGTCATACACCAATGGACTACCAATAATACTTAAACATAACACATATATATCGATTCCAATATATACATATAAAACATAACACATTAATAAACAGAATGTTCATTATTCTATTATATATATATAATAGAACACTATTAATAAACATAACACATATATGTGAGACAGAATATGATATTCGTTCAATATAAAGAATAGTGAGTAGAGATGTACAATTAATTTTTGGAAGGTTTACTGGGAAGGGTTATCCTTCGCTTAGTGGGCTCCCCTTAATTTGTGACCCCTTTTGGTCGTCTTTTTCTCCCTTTGACCATACTAGAGTCCTCCAACCTCCGTTTTTCATGTCATTTGCACCACCGGAATCAGAATTATGTGCCCATGATGATGCTTGATATCATTTATCGCTCTCATGCCCCTTTTTCTAGGTCATCCTTTCAGTGGCCCCCATCCTCGATTTGTGTGCCACTAGGTACACCAGCGTTTCCATGAATATTTTTCCCATTTTCCCCATAGTGACCTATTCACGAGCCCTCCTCTCCATCCATACTATAGCTCTAGCATTATTTTTCCACCATTCATATACCCACAATGAGGCCCCATTAGTGTTCCACCTCAATTTGTTTACCAGTCCACTCATACATCTCCCCCATTTTGAACATTTCCTCCTTGCTTGACTTGCAGGTTTGTTTGGTATACGTTTATCCCTTTTTCAGGCTAAGCAACTCCTTTTACGAAAAAGGCACTTACGGATTTTTTGTTAAGCTCTTTTCTGACTCCTTAAAGAATGAAAAGATCGTCGAGCAATTTTGCTTCCTTTCATGCTTGTTAAAGTATCTGGAAGGGCATCTATCTGGTATAAGTTTAACCCTTTTTTGGACCTGGTAGACTAATTATGAAAAAGGAATACTCTAGTTACATTGGCTGGAAGAGTTCTCCATTGCATACTTTTATGTTTTTTCGGGCTTTGGGGACTAACACATGAAAAAGAAAGCCCTAGGAGTCTTCTTAGTTCTTTCAGAATCTCTAAAATTGAAAGCACCCATGAGCATTCATTGTCTTGGGCTTGTACAAATCCACACGAAAGTATCATCTCAAGCACACTTATATCCCTTCTTTGAGTTCCTTAAACCATGAAGAAGGCCCAAACAATGCCTCTCGGTGCCCCGACAGATCACATATAGTCCCCCCACTATGGAAACACCCCCAGCATGGTATCCTTTGTTCAGAGTATTCCGTGATGTGTCACCCTTGGAGTCTCTTGATATCACTCATCAGTCCCCCCCTGAGTCTCCCCCATTGCAGTCACAGTCCTTCCTCCCTTGAGCTATGATCTCATTCCCCTAAGGTCGGTATCATATGTTTTCAGGTCAGCCCTGTCGTCATACTCTTAACAAAAGAAGTTTGAGTCCCAGCACTCCCTGGCGCCTGTACCCCCCAACAGTGTGTCAGTTACATGTCCAATACTATCACATCTTGGTTGTACACCTCGCCCTCCTATCAGGGAAACATCAATGCCTTGGTAGTTTCAGGTCTCCCACTATCGATGCCAGTACATCTATTCCATAGGATAGACCTAGAGGTCCCTAGACTCATCTCCAACAATGGTTAGTTCCTACAAACCATCTTAGAGGAGTCCTTAGTGCCTCTTTACATGGTTTTTTCTCACGTGCTCAAATTCAACTCCATCATTGCACTATTGATATGCGTACATGGTATTGGTCCCTTCAGTTATTGGTCGAATACCCCAGATGTACCCTAACTCTAGCACATTAGTGATTCTATTTAGAACCCCTAGTTATAAGTTCCTATGGATATACAGACTGCGTTGGCGACAATGTTCAAAATCCCTTAATCTATATGCTTCCTAGAGTATCTAGTTCAGATGCAGTCCATGTACCTTTGAGATTCTGATTCTTAGTCATTGATTCCATATACTTGTTGGACCCCTTCAGATCCAGCAGAGCATTAGTTGTTGTGATATTACATTCAGGATGGATTCCATTGTTTCCAGTTTCGGCTCTTCAGATCAGTCATGGTTGGACCATGAGTATGTCCCAGATTTGTGTCCCATCTGGACCATTATGATGTACATAGTAGTTTTGTATGGTATTTTTCAGGTCCCCTTTGGGCATCACCATTATTTGTATATCTTGATACAAGCATGGGTATTCCTGCCTCATCCATATACTTGATATTATATGTTCCTCATCCATTATTGATTTGATGTATTTCCAGTTATAGCCCTTACAGTTTTTATGAAGCACTTGTTCTAGTCTCCAATCAATTTCTATTCTCTACCACCACAATGCTCACACCCTTTGAAAAAATCAGTACCTATGATTTCTATCGGCCATACGATGAGATCCTTCCCTCACACATCAGGGGGAAATCTGTTAACATCCAAACATTGTTCACCCAACTCATCCCCTTAGTCACATTACCCATTCATCCCTTTTCCCTACATTTTTGTCCTCGAAAAAACCAAAATCCCTAAGTTGGTAACAAAATGGGCAAAAAATCATTATTTACCTCAACAATTAATTAAAGTCCTCCAGAAAAGGTCAAAATTCCCCCCAAAAAAGGGTCAAAATCCCTGAAAAAGAAAAATAAAAAATGGGAAATAGTCAAAATAAAAGAAAAAGGAGGGAAACTATCAAATACTACGAGCCAATACTATTGGCCACCCAATACCAAGGGACAATACACCACCACCCAAAATTTCTATAAAAAGGTGGTCTACGCCCCCCATTTCACATCATCATTCACTCTTACCTATAGAATGCTGCCGAAATTCCCATTGAAACCCTAGCCTCCCTTTGAGCTATTGTTTCCCCATTCTAGTTAAATTTTGTCCACCATTTGAGTATTCAAAGGAGAGCAAGGAACATTGGATACCTGGAGCACCACCATTCATACGAATGCGAGGGGCCCAATCTATTCATGCCATTGAGGTAACCAACATTGTAAACCCTTGTTTATAATAGAAAAATATTCTTTGATTCTCATGGCATATCTAAAGATATTTAATATTTTAGTTTAGATCTTTTATTTTACTGCCATTATTTCTAGCATTTTTTTTTACTACTTTTATTTGCACTCACACACTACCCATTCACGAACTATTACTAAGGGTTCCATAACCCTTAGTAAGTGTCCTTTTGCACTAGCTTGTGTGAAAACACTAGCTACAAAAGGTTTTGGTTGGAAGGGATAAGACTTATGTATGATTGTGATTACAACTTCTGGAATTTAGGAAGTCCAAACATTTTGTACATGTTGGGGACATCTATGCTACACATGAGAGTGTTTAGATCTGAGGACATAATGGCATGTTTTCTTGGGGAATACTACTTGGAGAGCCAAAGGATGAATTCAGGGAAATATATTGACCTAGGAACCACAATTCAAGCAAAGTTTGAATCCCATAGGTTTAATGGATCTTGGTTAACTCTTGCTAATGTCTCTCCTTCTTGCAGGGTTGATATCAAGTTAGATATTGTAATGATTTTATCGATGACATTTTCTTGCTTATCAAGGATATGACCGTCTCCTGCAAACAGAGTCTTGAGTAACTTTGTTTTGGATGATTGACTAGCCATGGTAAGGTTACTTCAAAAACATGTTTGACTAGTTTGGTCTCCCAATTCTCATTGCATTAGATGAGTATTGGTTAGGGATTAATTATGTATCTTTAATTCAACAATTGATTAGATGAGGCGGCGATGCTTGAAATACTAGGTGAACAAGTGGTTGGGGTGGCTTTGTTGCAAGTTGTTTTGAACCGACAGGTCGCTCTAGGCTTGCTCTACTTCTTTCAAATGGACGGTAGGAAAAGAACGGGCACAAGATATTTTGATCAAGTTCAAAATTGAAAAGAAATGGATAAATTGCAATAAATGACCATGGCACCCAAATTGAATGAAATCATTTGGGATTACACCCATCTCTTTTGGACACATGTTGGGCCTTGAGTGGGCTTACATGTTGCTGATTTGGAGCCTTTGTTCAATCGTGGTTTTGTTCAACACCAGCATAATTTTGGAAAACCACAACTCCCACTGGGTTTGGTGGTTTTAGAAAACTTACCATCGAGGAGTTTTCAATCACAAAGTGGCAACTGTACTTTTTTGTCATATCTAACTCCTCAAATGAGTGCAATTAAAGCTCATATGACTCTAGAGGAGCTATTAATATGCATCGTCGATCTACAACTCTTCTCTCATATTAGCATGGGCCCCACCTTTAACCTGTGTACATCTTTTGGAGGAGCTATTAATTCCAGCCATTGATCTCGTGCTTCTATGTGAGATTAGCTCGATCCCGCCTTTATTTTCCATGTATCTCTTGGGATCACTTTCACTTATAATCGTTTAGTGTTCCACTACTTCTTATTAAGCACTTTGTTCTTGGATACTGGTATTTTTTGCGCAAAGGGATAACCTTTTTTTTTTTTAATTTACAGCTTGGACTCTTATTTAGGCCATTTTCATCCCCCAAATCCCCCCTTTGTAAAAAATCTGTACTAACAAGACTTCTGGAAATGAAAGTTGGCTTGCCCTCTAGGATTGCATTGATCATGTCTCCTTCCTCCCAACATATTGGTCACTTGGAGAAAATTGTCACTCCAAAGGATACCAGGATCCCATATCCATAATGGAAGTCCACCACTTCCAAATAATCTGAAGGTCTTTGTCATTTTATCCAACAATGTTTGGATCTCTTCTTGTACAAGTTGATTGCTTGCATGCTCTATTGTTTCCAACATGCTTTGTATGCAAGATGATTTTATCTTGCATGGTAGTTCCGAATATTCCATGTACTTGCACACACAATCCATGGATGTATGTGTACGGAAATTATCCAAGGGATTCCATACATACCCTTTCTACTGCTCAAATGAGAAGGCAATGTTAGTAAAACCAAAAAAATTATCAGAAAAGTAAAAATAATCTTTACCTCAATGAATCTCTATCCTTGCTATGTATCTATCCACCCAACCCATGGATGAATAAACACTTTGGCTCAGTGATTAGTGTGAAATTTAATCATCCACCTTCTTCATAACTAATTATTCTTCCCATATAGGAAGGTTATGAGGTCTCTCTTTCAATGCATGCATGTCAAACAATTCCCTACAGATGCAAGCAAGACATGTGAATCCTTAGGCCTCCATATCTGTGATGTACTTTCCTACCCAATTCTCAGATAAAAAAATAGCATGGCTTGAAGACTCAAATGGTATGTCCCCAGCTATTTCTCTCATAGATAAGTCATTCTCTATGCCCTTTTTCATTCCAACGAGTGCTTGGCTAAAATATTCTACATCTTTGTTCTTCTTAAGCACTTGCAAATATGAATTTACCTCATGTTCAACTCTTGCATGAGGTTCCTCCATCAAATCCATTGTGTTACCTACCATGTCCAAATGAATATCTTCCATGTAGGATGGATGGTGCGATGAACTAAACTCCTTTAGAAGTTGATCATTCTGCATTCTTGATTCTTGAAGGGCCCTTTGTGTTCTCTTCAATGAATCATTGGCGGCCTTCAACTCACTAGTGATCCTTTCTGATTCTTCTTCTTCATCCTTGAGAGCACTATGGTACATTTCAGCCACCATGAGGATATGATCTCTATCTGAAAGTAAGTTCATGTAACTCTCTTTCATCTTGACCACTACTTCTTTGAGTTCTATGAACTCTTCCGAAAAGCATTCTCCTTCCAACCCTCCTCTTGAAGCTTTCCAACAACATCTTGTCACCAAGGTATTGGTGTCAATAAATTTCTTCATGGATTCCATAAGCTTCTCTTGATTCTCCTTCAATGATCCACTCAAATGATGTGGCTCACAAAGAAGATCCTCCACTAAGGTCACTTCTTCCAATGGATGACACCTAAGCTCATCTGGCTTGTGGCATAGATCCATAGTGTAGGTTTCATTCTTAACATGCAAGTCATCATTCTTGTCTTCAGGTGCTTTTGATTTCATGCTATCCTCTTGGAACATTGAGGCTTCTTCATCATGAGAGACATGAGGATATGCATCATGAGTAGGCTCCACCATGATATTGGTTGCACTTTCTTCACGGAGATTTGAAGTAGAGCATTTTGATGGTAAAAATTTGTCTTGCCGCAACATTTGCTCCACGTCTCTGCACACATTCTTGAAAATATGTGCTACCCTTCTTTGATGTGTGTTGCAATAAGGATCCATGTTCAAAAATAAACTTTCCACCTTG
Source organism: Larix kaempferi (assembly GCA_027924585.1). Lineage (NCBI taxonomy): Eukaryota > Viridiplantae > Streptophyta > Pinopsida > Pinales > Pinaceae > Larix > Larix kaempferi. The sequence continues at coordinate 17,222,384 of BSBM01000348.1, read as the reverse complement.
AAAGTGCAGAAGTCTCAGAAAGGTAGGACTTCCTGGATCTCTTTCTTGAATGTTTGGTATTCTTGGAATCACTCAAAAGGATTAACTCCCTATGGTTGTCTTCAAAAGAACACTATGCCATCAATAATACTCAACATTGGTGGTTCACCCCTTCTATATCCACTGTACATTGTTAGGATATTCCTATACTCCATCCTAGTCCTACTAGCATTTTCTTTATTTGCATTTTTAGTCATGCATGCACTTTTAGGGTTTGCATGCATCCCAATCATCAGTCCCAGCACCTAGCCCCCGGAGCTTCTTTCCACTCAGTTTTAGTCCTCCTAGAGCTTAGTGCGCCCTCCTTTCATCTACCAGTTGAGAAAGGCGCCCTTCCTTACCTACCATTCAATTATCTTCAGTTATCTTCAGTTCTTTCCTTGATTTAAGGCTAGACTGACTCTCAACTAAATGTATCACTCCGATGGACCTCCAGTGAGACTTGACTACTCATTCTGACTTCAGTTAGCTCCTCATGCGCCCTCCACTGAGCTTCCTTCATTCAGTTAGTTCCAGTTAGACTTAGTTACACCTACCACACTCAGTTAGACTCAGTTTGACTGATGGTTGAAATTTACTTGAGCATTGATGACTCCACTGATGATGATGAAGACTTCCAGTTGTGCTCCGATGACACTAGTTGTGCTCCGATGACACTTCAGTGATCTTTTGATCACTCCATGAAGGCTAATTCGAATTGCCACCTTAGGCATTTGAATCCTCATGCATTGTACTACTTATGTGTCCATATTGTGATTAATTAATTAGTGTGTGTGAAGTTATTTTGCTTCTATCCGAGTTCTACCGTATTATTATTCTGTTGCTCATTTTACTGCATTGACCACTCTTAAGCTTATTCCTAAATTCTTTCTTGTGAGGTATACATCAACTCTTAGATCTGCTGTGAGGATTTTCACATACATTTGGTTACTAAGGTAAACATATTCATCTCTTGTCATTTGGAAACCTCAATCAACATAGATCACCTCTTCTTCTTCATACCAATCAGAATCTTCTTCAGTGAACAAGGGCATGATTGCAAGTTGAAGATGTGATCTGCAATACCTCTTCAACTGAGAGTTTATGGAGCTTGGTCTTGCTTCTCACACGTGCATACCACTACAATGTACTCAATCTGACTTAGGCACACTAAATCAAACACACTGAAGATGGGCTAGATACAAAAATTAACTAGTTTGGATAGAAATTAAAGGTTGAACCCCAAACATCTCTAGACTCTACCAAATTTTCCCAATATGGACTTTAGGACCTTCTAGAGATCAAGGACATTCTACAACAGCCTAAAGAGACTCCCAACTTCAACAATTGCACATTCTCTGGGTGCATCACGTCTGGGTAAACTCCTTGGACTAAGCCCAAGGCTTCAAGGCAATTGACCTAGGAATTCTGTGGAAACCCAATGGCTTCATGTGCATATTTGCAAACAAAAGTCATTGACTACATACAAGTTTACAACTCAAAAATCTATTTTACCTTAACATCATTTAAATACAAATACCTTTTTAATTGCCAAAAAAATAGGATTCTTATTCCATATACAGAAATATCAACTTGCTTCAATGCACTTTCCCTACAGTGAATCCACTTTAAGTTTCCCAAATGGTAATTATCCTTCACTAACATAATATTAAAAACAAAAAAACAAAAGGTCAAAGTCCATTGCAACGTTCATTGTTTGGTTATGGTTCATATATTGCAAATAATTGTAAACAACGTTTTATGCATATGATCTTTAACATTTTAGAGTACAATTTTGATGTATGAAAGTAGGACCTTTGTTGTTCACGGTTTCCTCCTGAAAAAATGACAAGTAAATCCAAAAGAAGAGTCCACCAAAACAATGATCTCTCATCACATAAAGCAATATAGGAAACCATAAATTTTTTGACAAAAACAACGCACTTTTTGGTGGCTTTTCTCTTTTTGGCTCTAGGAATTGCACGATGGTAATTTGTAAAGTTTTCCCAATATTTTTCTGGGTATGTTATTGCTGGCCTATCAAGACTCGTATGCCTTGGGCCCTGCAACAAGGGTACTGGAAGCATGTTGGCGACGAATACTTCCACTATTATATGATGGAAGTGAATGCAAATGCCCTGAACTAAATGCATGCTTAAATGTAAAAAGAGATATGTGCTTTTTCTGTGCCAAAACAACATATTTGCTATTTCACTGGCTCTCGTTCTTGTGCTGTATATATTCTTCGCAAATGTTTCCATAATTTGTCCATGCACTGTCAAAGAAGCGTTGTTTCCTACACAATGTGCTCTTCTGGTTTAGAAAAAGATGCTATATGGAATTCAGTTTCTAAAATGTCTGAGCCTTTGTAGGCTTCTAGCAAAGAGCGTCTCTTGCATCTACATAAAAAGGTTCTTGGGAAAAAAATGCAAAGAACAGATCGAAGGAAACATATGCAACATTTCAAATACTGCAAATAAAGAATGAAAGCTTACTAGGCATAGAACTGAGACTAAAAGAAACAACCATTCTTGGATTTCATTTAGAAAGAAACCAAACTGTGTTTCTATTTGAGGAAATTTCACAAACCAATAACACACAATGCTCCGATTTTGAAAACACTTGCTTCTACAATACACACTTAATCAAGTTTGTGAATCTTCCTTTTATTTTTTCACAGGTTGATATATAATTTCCCTGGTTTTTCACTTTGCTGATCGATCTTAATGTAGCAATCACAAATTCCATGACATGAGGTCAATAAGCTTTTTGGTGGAAAAGCAAAAAACTTTGATTTGCAAAAGGTAATTTTTGTAATACTAATTTACCTATCCAATAATTGGCATAAGATTTGAGCTCTTCACTCCTTATAGACTGACTACACACATGGTTTGTTCTTTCTATGTGTGTATCCATAGGATTTGCAAAAGATAATTTTTAATACTAATTTACCTATCCAACAATTGGCATAAGATTTCAGGTCTCCACTCCTTCTTATAGACTGACTGCAGACATGGTTTCTGCTTTCTATGTGTATCAAACATTGATTTTGTTTCATATTTTTAAATATTTAATTCCATTTGTTTAAACCTCACTTGCTTTAAAGCCTTCACACCAATTGCATCTGTTGAGACTTGACATTTGCACTCACTGTTCAAATGTTTGACAACATATGCATATCAACTACAAATCCCACATCAATCAACGGTTACAAGAAATAAATATATTTCTTACACGGTTATTCATAACAGAACAAACTAAGTTACTCGGTTAGACAGTTACACAATCACAATTACAGAGAGAACTGGTTACCACCCATTTCCAACAATCTTGTTGAGTTATGTATTTTACCATCTATTGCATTTCTTTTCGGTTGCAGAGCAGAGTCCTGTTGAACACACATAGCAAGTAATAAAAACCAAGTAATTTCCAAACATTATCTTCTTACATACTTGACTGAATTCTGGAGTTGCTTTTGTAAATTGTTGTTGAAGAACGATTTCCAGATTTTGTTTTTGCTTTTGATTGGCTCCTTTTTAATGTCAACATGCCTTAAATTCACTCTACAGTTCTAGGTTTTGAAGAAATGGGTGAAATGCAGCAGTTGCCTTCCAAACATATTGAACAATCGAACAAGTTAAATTCCAGACATTGAACAACTCCTCTGCATCTTCATGGTAATAGTTGAAACTATATGCCACTTTCTTTTACAAGTTTATTTTTAAAAAAATTTGCTTTTTGACAATGCCAACTCTAAACATGTTTTCATGTAATTGTAATAATGGAAATACATTGGCGTTTTTATGTTTTCATGGTTTTTTTTTATTTGCATTGATAGCAATAAGAATATGCCACTTGCATATAGTTGTATTTAAAAACAATTATGTTTTTCATGTGATTGGAACAATAAAAATGTAATGCTATCATTTTTATTTGCATTTCTGTCACAGTTGTAACTTAAAAAAAGGAAAAATAGTGGTTCCTTGCCACTTGCATTTATAGTTGTATTTAAAAACATGTTTTCATTCACCCAACTATATTATTCATGTGATTGGAATAATAGAAATGCAATGTTATAATTTTTATTTACATTTATGCACTTGAAAATAGAAAAATAATGGCTGCTTACCACTTGCATTTATAGTTGTATTTAAAAACAATTATAAACATGCTTTCATGTTTTCATTCACCCAACTATATTCATGTTTTCGTGTGATTGGAATAATAGAAATGCAATGTTATAATTTGGCCAATAGTTGTAATTTTTTATATAAAAGAAAAATAATGGCTCCTTCCCATTGTAAGTGTAGATGTACAACAATTTCCATTAGTTCTTTTTGCACTTTCGTTATGTTGCCAGGACTTTGTCATCATGTGGCTTTTGTTTTAAAAATTTTTGATAGGTTTACATTTTTTCTTTGTTATAATTTAGGTAGTAAAGTGTATATTTTAATTACAATTATTTTTATTTTTTTCATTCATAAAAGTATTTATAACATATAAAATAATGGTGTAGTCTAAATATTCTATGGTTTCAATTTTTTTCTTTCGTCTTGTTTTGTCAAAAATATTAGACTTATATATATTAGCTATGTAAATTGCATAATTTAGTTGCCATCGAGTTATTTGAAATTGATGGACCTATTTATAGATTCAGAAACATAATTGAACACATTGAAATTTAAATTTTATAACAATTGTTTTTTAACTACTTCCAAACAAAACCCACTAGAAAGTCCAAAAAGTAAAATAAATAGATTGCTAGTATAATAATATCATAAATATGTCTATAAAAGAGAATCTACAATTATTTATTTATTTGACTTTGTGCATGCAAAATTAAATAAATAAATATAATATACAAGAAATTCTTTGTAATATGATGGTGATAATTTTGTTTTTATTTTTTTTTCCATTTTTTCATATGAGCAATTTCTATAGAATTGTATATCACTCTTCTTTTATTTAGTAACAATGTGACAATTCGATTTTTCTTCAATAAATTTTTTATATTAGTTGAACTTACATAATATAAATTATCACGAATTTTCTATAGTGAAACATGGTTTGGTTTATTCCCAAAACTATCCCCTTTTGTATTGTGTTTGCAGGCTGGGAAAGAACATATGGCGGGCTGCTACAGAAGTACTGCTATCTCACCCAAAATTCCTATCAGACCTGCTATTATTCTGCTGCCAGATGGTCCTCAGGATGAACGTCATAATGCCAAGAATACATGCCCTAGTACTGCCGCCATTGCTTTCTCTGAAAATGAGAGTTTATAGGGCAAAATTTAAAGGCTTAATCACAGATAAACTGCTGGAAATGTAACCCATTCAGGGAGAGACTTCCTAAAACTATGTGGAAAGAAAGTTTATTTGATTATCTAATAGCTAATAAATTTTCCATCTTGTTCCATATAGTATAACTAAATATAAAATTTATTATTAAATAAATTAATTTACAATTTTTCAATCAAAATTAACCTCACTATGCATGACTTGGATTCATAAGTTGACAATTAAATAATATAATATCTTATATATACTATAATTATATACATTATGGTGAGAATTTATAAATTGACATATAGATAAACATATAAAATAAATAATATAGTATATATTACTTATATTATAATTTATAAATTATATAATGTATTAAATGATATATATGCATGACTTGGATTCATAAGTTGACAATTAAATAATATAATATCTTATATATACTATAATTATATACATTATGGTGAGAATTTATAAATTGACATAGATAAACATATAAAATAAATAATATAGTATATATTACTTATATTATAATTTATAAATTATATAATAATTTATAAATTATATAATGTATTAAATGATATATAAACATCAACATTGAGTTTCATCATATATAAATGAATATTAATTATAATAATAAAATTATCAGAATAATAATTTTTACCCTATATCATTTATCATGCCTCATAGTACCACATCAATCTACCAATCACATCATCACATCATTTATCATGCATCATAGTACCACATCAATCTACCAATCACATCATAGAGTCATCGTTACAAAGATGGTGATAAATATGGCCTATGTAAATGGTTATGCATCATCTGCCACGATTAAGTTGTACCAAATAATTTACATCATACCTAACATCAAAAAGTTAAAATGAGGATATTATTAATCTTATGTACTGATTGTATATTTTTGGCCAGCGATTCTTTTAATTTTCTAGATCCCGTAATCCTTAACCTAAGGATATTATTTTTTATGGATTTTTAAGCATAGAAGTAATATTTTAAAGTAAATTAAATAATCTTTATCTTGTATTGTCTTTTCTCTTAAAATTGAATAGACCAAATTTAATAATGATCAATAAAATATAATTTCATATTCAAATAAAAATCATTTTATTAATTAATTATATGTATGTTTCACATTCAAATAAACTTTGCTAAATTGTATGTCATTTTAAATGATAATGATATCTATAGTATAAACTTATCATTATAATAATTATTATATTTGTAAAATATTTTTATTATTAACATTTATTATATTTTATTAATAATATTTTATTTTTATTAAAATTTTAATTATATAGAATGATGATGGTGGTCTTTAATGTTTGTAGAAATTAAATTTGGTTTATTAGACCTTAAGAAAGATAGAAATTATTTGATTTGTTTTAAAATATTATTCCTATATTCAAAAAGCTTAAAGAAGAGTGTCTCTACCTCACCATATTCTTGAGGAGTTATAAGGTTAGAGAGGTCACTCTTATAACAACCATTATGGAACTAAGATCTAATGTGGGTGTAGGCGGGCCACTAAGAGAAAGTGTTTTTCATCTTCAACACTTTTAGACTATAAAAGATGGAAAATCGTTTTTTCCTATGATGTTTTAGGGGTTGTCTAGCATCTAGTTTCAGAATGAAGTTCATGAGAGTTCATTCTAATCTTGGCAATATTTTTTTTCTTTGAGCTCATTAAGATAGAAAGATAATTTTGATCCTCGATATTAGGGTTAATGATCTGTTTATATTATCTTAATTTGCTTTAACCTTTTAGGAAGGGGGTGGTCTCCTATATTGTTTAACTTATACTTGTACATTAGATTTCTAAACATAACTAGGGTTTCAATGGGACATAACCCCACTTCTAAAAAGAACATAACCATACAAAATAATAAGAGTGATGAATATTTTTAAAAAATAATTATATATTATTATTATTATTATTACATTAAAATATTATTATTATATACATTAAAATTTAATCACTTCGTGAAATAACCAATTTTTCAAATTTGTATAAAACAAAATTTGGTGATACTATAATTTTATACCAAAAGTAGTCCATTTCATACAAACCCACAAACATAAAATACAAGATAGATGTTATTATGGGCCATGTCTTTGGACATGAGATGATGGAAGGGTGGTTATTTGTTATTATGGGCCATGTCTTTGGACATGGCAGGATGGAAGGGTGGTTATTTGGATCTCATATTTAACTCTTATTGTAATGCATGCCATATATATAATTTTAGCACTCAGATATCCACCAATTATATTTATAACTTGATATTTTAATATCTATAATTTCTAAATTTTTAATGGCAAGTATACACTTAGCGTGTGCCAAAAGGTATAGTTTATCATCGGTTCTGAGGCTGCTAACATATGTGAATGCTCACCATAATTTCATACCTTCGACGCGTTTTAAATTTCTATTATATGTTATTAGAAATAATTAACAAAGAAATATTCCTTGATAGAATCGACACATGCTTAAAGGTTTTTTCAATGTGTGGCATTGCTAGTGAGACAGCCTTTAACTTCAATTCTGTATATGTTCGTGAAAGTTTTGTTGCTCTAATATTCTATTTATATTTGTTTTTATCTTAAAAACTTAATAATAATATAATATTTATTTTTTAACAAATCAAAATATATTATCAAAACTTAAAAAAACTCACTTCGGAAGTTTCGAAAGTTTACAACGTAGGTGGTGTGTATTTGTGTAATGAATAGAAATTTGGTATAAAAAATTGAATGTTTTTGTCATTATTTATAATATAACTATATTGAAAAAAAAAATGTTTTTAAATAGGAAAATTTATTTATATAATTATATTTTTATTTAGATTTAATTTAATAGCTTCAATTGGTTAATTTTATGTTGTGATCCTATATGATAAACTTAAGGGTTTATGTTTTGGATTTATTCACAATAAATATAAATGATTAAACATACATTTTTAATTGTTATCGTTGTATTTTTTTCCTTGTTATTGTTATCGTTGTATATTTAAACATACAATAATATTTTGTGTGTGAAAATGAATTTAGAATTAAAATTTATTTTGTATATAAGTTTAATATTATTTATAATTTAATATATTAATGTTTTGGTTTTGGTAATTTCATTTTTTTTAAAATAAATTTTAGAATTGATAAATAGTTATTTTGAATAAAAAATAATTATTTAAAGCTTGATATTTTGGCTATCAAGCTAAAATTGCTCTATTTCTTGTATCGATATCCGTTTTATTTTTTATTACATTATTTTATTATTTTTCAATATTACCTCGTTGTGTATGATTTATGAGATGTATTCTTCCATTTTGTAGAATTTGCAAATATATTCAAGTCAAGTGAAAAAGTGTATTTGGTGCTTTGGTTTTTAAGCTTTTGTTCATTAAGTATCTTATACTTTTTAAAATTATTTAGTATATTATAGGTTCCAAGTGCACGGATTATATTTGATCTCGAAGGAAATTTATAAATTAATTATGTTTGGATTTTAGAATAGGTACCAATAATCAGGTTAACGAACTTATGTTCTCATTCAACGACTCATAATCCTTGATCATAACAGCACAAGGTCTTTTTTTTATTTTGAAGATTTTTCCAATCCTTGTTAAGCTTATGAACAAATAACATATGAAAATTTAACAATTCATTGGCACGTCTTTTTTTATTTTGAAGATTTTTCCAATCCTTGTTAAGCTTATGAACAAATAACATATGAAAATTAACAATTCATTGGCACGCCTTATAGCTAGAATAAAAGAAGACTCATCTTGGTTCGAAGGCATATCATCTTACCGTATCTTAAGAGAGTTTAACTATCAACTAGACTTGCAGGCCAACCAAGATACAAGACTGAGTGAGCAATCTACAAAAAAGGAAGAGGAGGTCTTATACCACCCAATCTCTTAAGATTTGATCTATGGATATTATCAAATTAATTAAAATAATGGCGAGAGCATGCACAACAGAACATTGCAAAGGCATTCAAAGCAACTAATGGCCATCATATCATGTTGATCAATGTTAAGTGCACTCAAAGCATGGCATCTGGCATGCCATACGATCCAATGTCTCTTCATCTTTGAAGTTGAATGTGTTAATATAAGGTTGACAAGTCGGATGGGTATGGAGAATTGTTGTTAGTCTAGCTCATCAAGGTGGCTTTTCCTAAGCACCTATGAAATTTTAGGTATGGTCTATCTCATCTTTGTGATTTAATGATAATAACGATGGTTCATTGAATGGTGCATATTTAATTCCTTTGTGGATCTATTAGAAATATGTTATTTATGTTCCATGGTTGGATACCCACATGCAATAGAAGAGACAAACTCAATATTTGGAAGCAAATGTGTCACACGCCCCAATTAACTATATAAAAAAATTTGTTATGCATGTATACTTTTGTACTTCTAGTATTATTGAAACAAATTACTTTACTTGAGTTACATATTGGACTCTAAACAAAAGTTACTTTATGCTAACACGGTTCAGCTTCACTTCTTGGGACAATAGATCAACCAAGGTGATCCCCTATCAAAACTTATTTAGCAACATGTCAAGGCTATGTTCTTGAACAACATCCAAGGTCTAGGAATCAGTCCTAAATACATTTGTTACATGTGTATGCTAGGGTATAGGCTCTAAGGCTTACTTCTTTTATGAGCATACTAGCTTAGGATTATAAGCATTATTACAAGTATTTAACGTAGCACATTTAGCATGATGGGGGTTTAAACCCTAAAAAACCTTGCATGAACTTAATTTAGATTACTAACATGTATCTTCCACATTTTCCAATTTATAATTTCTTTGTTAATATTTAATAAATGTGGATTGCAGATCTTCATAACTTTAATTGTCAAATGTTAAGGTTTCTACATTCCCAACTTCTGCAGTGAGGAGTGCAGGTCATTGGACCTTAGTAATAAGGATGAGTTTTTAACAATTTCCGCATTCTTGACTTCCACATCATATATTGCAGGTTGTAGAACTCCAACTTCCGTTTATTTATTTTTAGCGATTCTGCATTCTGAATTTTCGATTGTGGATTCGGTGGACTACAGAATGTGGGATTGTGGAACTTCAACTTTTCACAGTTTAAAATTAGCAATTCCGCATTCCGACTTTCCGATTGCGGATTCGGTGGACTATGGAATGCGAGATTGCATAACTTTCGCTTTTCATGGTTTAAATATAGCAATTATGCATTCTGACTTTCCAATTGCAGATTTGGTGGACTACAGAACTTCAACTTTTCATTGTTTAAAATTAGTGATTCATCATTCCGACTTTCTGATTGCAGATTTGGGGGACTACGAAATGTGGGTTTGTGGAACTTCAACTTTTCATTGATTAATTTTAGTGATTCCAACTTTCTGATTGCGGATTCAGTGAACTACAGAAAGAAAGTTGTGACAGATTTGATGGCTTACGGAAACATTGAGCAAGTAAAGAAAGATATTAGAAACTTGTTTGAACTTGTAAATAATTACAGATTGTTATTCAAGATCTAGGTTTTAGATGTGTAAAATTATATTTCCTCTCTGTTATAAATCACTCTAACTATATCTATATAACAGAAATATATCAAACTCCTATTCATATAACCCCATTTGCAATAGACCTTGTATATTACTTTGCTTATAACAGTAAAGGAATAAAGAGAGATTAATACATGATTTGATGTATAACTATAAACTTCTGAATATAAACGGAATGAAGTATGTTACAGTAAAATGGTAATGTACAGTAATTTTAGAATAGAAAGAATAATAGGATAAAACCTGAACTAGTTGATGAAATGTTTAAAGACATAAGAAATATAATCATTCTGAATAACAATTTAGGAATCATTTACAGTAAACATTAATTGTAAAATAATAAAATAAATGGAACCTAAACCAACAGAGGAAAATTCAAACTGAAGGTCGTCGTTCCTCCCAACCAATCTTCCAAAAAAACCAAACTACTTGTTCTGAAACCCCCTAGCTTGTTTTATAAACCAAAAGGAAAAAGATTGGTCAGAAAAATCCTCTTGCATAAGCTAGGTCACAATCTGACTTCATCATAAGCCTCCTTTTCATTGGATGAACTCAATACTTATCGTATTTTTCCCTTCATCATAAGCCTCCTGCTCATTGGATGAACTCAATACTTTATAGTAATTTCCTAGGACTTAGGTCATTTATGAGCCACCTACTCATAAATCCTCCAACAAGAGTCTCGACCTGATTTTTAGGGAGGATACCTCCTGCATCATTGCACCTTTATTAAGTAGTCTTTCCATAATGGGTTTTCCTCTTGACACTTGTCATTCCTCCTTGTGGTTCAACAAACACTCTTCAACAACTATTTCAGTTTTGATTACCTTAGCTATTTAATAATTTAAAATTAATAATTCATTTACAAATGTATTGACCTCACTTGGTCAATAATGTTAAATCAAATAATAGCATATGGCCCTTAATAGATATAAATGTTTTGGGTTCTTCAGTGTATTGCATACACCTCCCCTTAGAAATTAAGACCATCCTCGGTGTTACTTTTAATCTTCCTCTATATCATATTGAAATAGAATTGGATATGCTTCCCGCATATTGCTTTCCAATTCCCAAGTAGCCTCTTCTGAGCTAAGGTGCTTCCATTGCACCTTGACTTGTCCGATGGTGTGGTTTTAGAGTAAAATTTCTCTCCTATCGAGAATACATTCAGGTCCCACCTGAAATTCTCTTTCGGGTTCCACCTGGATAGAGTTCCAGTCAACCACATGAGTAGCATCATGAACATATCTTTTTAGAATTTAAATATGAAAAACATTATGTACTTTAATTATAGGTGGTAGTGCTAATTGATAAGACACTAGCCCAACCTTGCTAATATCTCAAATGGTCCACAATACTTGGGTGCCAATTTTGTGCATTTTCATAATTTTAAGGAAATTTTTCTGGGTTTCACTTTCACATATACATGATCCCCTACCTGGAACTCTCTTTGATTTCTTTTCAAATCTGCATAAAAATTTTTCTATCTTGAATTATCTTCAAGTTGTGTTGTACACGTTTAACTGTTAGTTACATATCCTTCAATATTTCAGGACCTAACATTAGTCTGTCAACTAGGCTACTCCAAGAAATTGGAGTGTTACATTTCCATTGATAAAGTATCTCAAACGGACTCATTTTAGTAGAGTCTTGAAAATTATTGTTATATGCAAACTCAACAAGATATAAATACTCTTCCCATTTCCCAGGTTTGTCCATTACATACATTCTAAGGATGTATTCTGAAATTTGATTCACCCTTTCAGTTTGTCCATCAGTCTGGGGTGATATGCGGTACTGAAATTCAATTGAGCATCCATCCCTTTAAATAAGGCCTTCCAAAAATTTCATGTAAACTTTACATCCCTAACATAAATCACAAATTTAGGTATCCCATGCAATCCGAAAATTTCTTTCATAAAAATATCAGCAATATTAATAGCTTTGTAAGTAGATTTGGCAGGAATAAAATGTGTTTCCTTACTAAGTTCATCTACCACAACCATGATTGAATCATCATGTCTAGCATTTCTACGAAAACCTATTATAAAATCCATTCTAATAACTCCCCACTTCAATTTTGGAATGGGTAAAGGCCATATCAATCCAGTTGGATGTTGATGTTCATCCTTAACTTCCTGACATTCAATCCATCTAGCTATATATTCTGCTACCTCCTTTCCCATATTAGGCCAAAAGAGTTCTTTTCTTATCATAGTAATCATTTTCTGATATCTGGGATTTCCTGAATATGGTCTTTTATGCATTTCATTCATGATTAATGACTTGATATCCTCTGAATTAGGTACATACACTCTGTTCTTACATACCAACAATTCTTTTATGTTTAGACTGAATAATGTTTTTATTTTATTTGTTTTATTTTCTACTGTCTTTTCCTTTAAATTTTGATTTTTTTTTATCAAATTTTGTTGTTGTCTTGATTTTATCTTCCAAATCTGTCTCATAGTTACTACTTGTAGTGACATACAACATGTTCGCATGACAACTTAACGCATCAGCCAATTTATTTTCTTTCCCTTGATATGTTTAATTTCAAAGTAATGTTCACTTAGGAAAGACAACCACCTAGCTTGTCTAGCATTTAAATTCTGTTGGTCAAATAGATATTCTAAATTGACATTATCAGTCATTAGTAAGAATATTCTCCCTATAAGATAGTGTCGCCACATCTTATGTGCATGTATAATGGAAGCTAACTCCCAATCATGAGTAGCATAGTTCTTCTCATGTTCTTTGAGCTTCCTTGATTCATAAGCCACCACATAGTTTTGTTGCAGTAATACTCCACCTAGACCCTTTTTGCATGCATCTGTGCATATAACGAAATATTTATAGGGGTCTGATCTCTTCAAGATAGGAGTTGGTGTTAATAAATATTTCAATTTATTAAAGTTGATTTCACATTTTTCATTCCATTCAAATTTCTTACCTTTCTTTTGCAATGAAGTTATAAGGTATCCAATTTTTGAAAATCCTTCGATAAATTTACGATAATATCCAGTAATTCCCATAAAATATATAATATCAGATACATCTTTAGCAATAGGCCATTCCATGATAGCTTTATATTTATCAGGATCCACCGATATACCATCTTTAGACACTACATCTCCTATGTATTGGATTTTATCTTTAAAGAAATCACATTTACTAAATTTAGCATATAGTTCTTGTTCTCTTAATACTTGTAGGACTATTTTTAAATGATATTCATGCTTTTGTTGTTTTTTAGAATAGATTAATATGTCATCAATGAATACGACTACAAATTTATCTAAATATTTACTTAATATAATACTCATTAAACACATAAAAGATGTTGGAGCATTTGTCAACCCAAAAGGCATTACGACAATATTCATAGTGATTGTATCTGGTCCTAAAAGTTGTCTTATATATATCGTCATCTTTAACTCCGGCTTGATGATATCCGGATCTCAAGTCTATTTTTGAAAATATCGTTGCTCCTCGAAATTGGTCGAATAAGTCATCGATCTGAGGTAAACGATATCTATTTTTAATTGTCATTTTATTTAGTTTCATGTAGTCTATACACAACCTTAATGTACCATGTTTTATCTTCACAAATAAGACCAGTGCTCCCCAAGGGGAAACGCTTGGTCGGATGTACTTTTTATCAATTAGTTTTTGTATTTGTGATTTTAATTTGTTAAGTTCCAAAATTTCATACAATATGGATCTTTCAAGGCTAGTACTGCTCTCGGTACTAAGTCAATAGTAAAATCTATTTCCTGTTTTGGAGGTTTTCCAGGAAACTCTTTCAGAAATACATCACTAAAATATTTTAAAACCAATATATCGTCTATTTTAATCTCTTTATTAGTTTCTCTATCATCCATTATTCGAACATCAAATACTTTAAAACCCTTATGAATAGACCTTTTGTTACACCTAAATATCACCACCTTAAGACTCAGTGTAAACCTCTCTGAAGTTCCCATGACTAAGATATCAAATTGGAAGAGATACTAACCTATTTCAAAAGGTTTTTGTGAGGTTGTCGTAGGTCAGACTTGTGCAACATGCAACGGTGCAGGTTGTCCTACTGCAGCCTGTGACTATGTCAGTTAAATGGATATAGGGCATATTCGAGCCAATTCTTGAAAGTGTGTGATGTGGATCCCTATCCCTAACCTATAGGAGAGCTGGCATTTGGTTCCTTAGCCCTTTGGGAGGATCCCTTAGTCCTCTCCCACTATATCTCAACCTACCGTATCCTATTTGTCCTATATATATGAAGCTCACTCCCATTCCAAAGGGAGGAAGTCTATAGCACTTGCATGATGGTCAAATTAGCTTAGGAGATCCCTACTCATCTATTGGGAGAACCATACTTACTGTGGAGGCTTTGGCTTGGCTTGTTGGAGGAGGATTGCGACGTTAAGTCTTGGTTGAAATCATCTCTCTACTCTGTATTTCCCTCTTTTAATATAGTAATATAAACTCTTTCCATCAAATGTTGTTGTATTAATAATGTTTGTGTAGTTTACTTGCTTAACCATTACTTAGACTTGTTACTCTTTAGATATTGTTTTACTGCTTGTATTGTTTTATATGTCTTGAAAGGTCTTACATTTGAGATATGACGACCGTGAAGCTTGGGGCAACATGAACGACAAAGGATCTAAGATCTAAAGGTAAGACATCTAATCACTTGATATTTAACTAGATCTAGGAAATCAGTTTCATATTTTGTCCCACTTGTTCTATATTCACGTTGAACTAGGGAGATCACGCCTTAAGTCCACTTTCGATAGATTGTCTGGTAACAAGTTTGGCGACCGTACTGGGGATTTACATGCATTTTTTTAAGTTTTAAGTTTGAAATTCATTTTCTCTGATTTCTTTGTGAACCATTTCATTTGCCTCCTTAGCCTCTTTCACCACTTGATCTTCTTCCTGGAGAGTCTGTTGACTTACTTTGAGTCTATATGTTTGACTTTCAAACCTTTTGATTGCTCATATTTGGAGATCTTTTCATCCTTGCATAGGAATCTTTCCCATCACACCTGGGTAGTATAGCCAAAGCGACATTCCTTTGTCAGGCATAGTCTGCTGCACTGCAACCCGCAACGTTGTCGCTCAGCTCAGTTTGGCATCCTATGCCATTGGTGCAGTTCACCTATTTGCTACCTGTGACAGGTGCTCTGAGCCTGACTAGAGGATGTGCCAAGCGGCCTAGCCTTGTGCTTGGGTTC
Organism: Larix kaempferi; assembly: GCA_027924585.1. NCBI lineage: Eukaryota > Viridiplantae > Streptophyta > Pinopsida > Pinales > Pinaceae > Larix > Larix kaempferi. Next base: position 17,206,259 of record BSBM01000348.1, on the reverse strand, counting down.
TCTCCTCTCCAACTTTTGAGCTTAGTTTGTCTTACATACCTCCTCTGCACTTCATCTTCCAGTTAGAGACCTTTTTGATTTTGCATTGGTAGTGTTTGGTTTTTTTTTGTTTGATTTGGATTGGTTTTGGGTTCCATTTTGGACGAGTTTGAGACTTGGTAGTGGTGGACACTTTGGTCTCCGCCACCTTCATCCACTTGACCTTGCATTCTCTTCTCTCCTAACCTGATCTAGTCTTTGCACTGGATCCAACCCCATACGTCTTTTTGCACATGTTATTTAGCTTTGATTGCATCCAGTTGTTTGTTGAGTGTCTTGAGTGTTTTCAGTTCATATGAGTGCTTGTCATTTTATTGAGAATTTATGAGTGTTTAGAGTGCTGCAAATAATATTTCTTTTCAGCCATTCATGCTGAAAAACATTATTCTTATCAAGTTGTAGTCTTGGCACATCATTGAAAAATTAAAAGTGCTTCATTTTTACCATTTTCAAGTGCATTTGAAAATTGTTGTAGAAGTTGGTTCAGGCATTGGAATTTATCATTCATTAGTCTTTTGGAAAGTTTGAAAGAAAATTTATGTTGGCAGGCAGTTTGGTAGAGTGCTATTGCAACATCTCCGATGCTACGACAAGGCAGAAGATGGCACGAAAGGAGATGAGTGGAAGATTAGTTTATGCATTTTGGGTCAATTGTACTGCGGATTGCAGGTTTTGGGTCATTTGGACCACATATTATGTAATGTTGAGTCAGTTATACCACAAAATGCAATTTTTTGGTCGTTTTTGGATAAGTTAGTTAGATATTCGGTCATTTGTCCATAGTGTCAGTTAGGAAGTCGGTAGTAAGTGAAAAAGAATTGTAAGGCGGAAGCCTATATATAGATAAGAATTGTAAGTGATGAAAAAATGATTAGATGATGGGGATCAGATATAATCAAGATCAAGATTGAATGTTGGAAATATTGTGCGAAGCTCTGATATTGGTTGTATGTTTCCGGGTATGTTTTGCTGTTGAGAGTCATTGCGGAGATCTAGTTTTTGCAGAGACATTGTATCTGGGTCGACAATGCTAATATGATGAAGCTATTTTGGTACAATATCTGTGTTTAATCTGTTCAGTTATGGTAATGCAATGTTGAACTATACAAATAATGTCATGCTTCTTTGATTTGATACTTGCTTTACAATTACTGTTGTTTCAATGATGAATGTATTGGTTGAATGTCACTTTAATACTATGTTGAATGCTTAAAGATCTCTATCCTAGTGTTGCAATAAGTTTAAGTATCATAACCGCAACCATCCTCCTTCATTCGGCGAAAACATGGTTCTGTCTGCTCTTCCTAGACGCCTTGGGTGATACCTCATCTACTCTATAGGTGTTGCTGGGATAAACCCTGTCCAAGCCGGTGCTCAATAAGAATGCGGTATGTGTCGACAGTGAGTGGAACCCCTGTCGACTGGCGCCGCGCTAACAAATGGTTCCATTGTCGAGACCATGTATGAAGTGAAAGGAGGACATGTTGTTGTTGATGTATATGTAACTTCATAATGTATTTCACATATATTTATATTGTATTCCTATAGAGATGTTATTATTCCTCTATACGGAAGTGTTGTCATTTATATTGTAAGTGTCGTAACTTATACTTAATGGGTTATTAGACCACCTTGTTGGGGTCGGCCTTGTATATGTCATGTGGGTCAAAGGGTTATTAGACCACCCTATTGGGGGTCGGCCATGTGGGTCAAAGGGTTATTAGACCACCCTAGTGGGGGTCATCCGATTCATCATTATGTTAAGTGGCTAAGTTGAGGCCAACCTAGTTGAGTAAAGGTCAAGTCAAGTTAGTGTATAAATAGAGAGTGTGTCTCTCTCATTTTACACATTCTATTCTCTCACTCACACTCTGGAGAGTGGCGCACTTGTGGAGGAGGAGGCTCTACTTCTAGGAGAAGACTATCTCTTGTAATCTGGTTGTATCATTGCTCTATCTGTCTCTGAGGAAGTTATTGGGGTTTTTCACCTTTATGGTTTTCCCCAAGTAAACTCTGTGTCTCTTGTGTGCTTGCATTATTGTGTCCATGATTGATATGCTGTAGATTTGATGTACATGTTGTTCTCTCAGTTAAGATCCTAGATCAGATTGAAGTAAATTCTAAAAATTTAACATGGTATCAGAGCTAGCCTGAAAGAAGGCATGATATGGCATGTATGACACTTGTTGCACGTAGGATGCTAGGGCTTGATATAGCAAAAACTAGTCATCATATAACTTTTGCTATAAATCCATTTTGGAAAAGTTTTCGGATCTGAAACTTTTACAGGTCGAAGATCAGATCCCCATGTACCTTGTGTCCAAAGGAAATCCTCTAATTCATTGTACTGTGTGATTTATGATCTGTACAATATAGGGTTTTTGCCTCTTCCAGATCTGAGTCAAAAACAGGTGACCTTGGAAAAAAGGTCATAGCTTGGGCTAGGAAGCTGCACATAAAATGTGACAGGTAGTACACAAACTATACTATCTCAGGAAAAATTTTCAGAGGCCGAAGTTTAACCAGTGACACGTGGCACGCTGTACAAGTTAGCTCTCATGTTTTATCCCATAAAAAGGTCACATTACGACACTTGGCATAACTCTCTCTCATAGAATCCAATTGAGGTCAGATATATCGGGATGAAAAGATCAAAGGTTGGGCTATCTCAGGAAAAAATTTCAGACCTTGTGGATTGAAAAGTTTAGAGTTACACCAGAAACAAGGAGGTACATATTTATGTCAAAACAGAATTATTTTTGAGCACCTTCATTCATGGCTTCCGGAATTTAGGGCTTCAGAGAAAGTTGGAATTTTTGTAATCAGAGACCACGGCCGGATGTTACTCATCAAAATCGAAATTTAGAGACCAAGATCATATTTTTTGGTTGGGCAGAAGGATAGGCTTGATGAAACCCCAGTTCGGGACTTTGATCGGAAAGATGGAAAATTAGGGCTTCTGCAAAAATTGGAATTTTGGAAATCTGTGACCACGAATGGAAGCTCCTCAGAAAAATCGAAGCTTAGAGATTTGAGTCAAATCTTTTGGTTGGGTGAAGCTTTGGGAAACTCAAACCCTAATTCAGGCTCCTCCCTAGTGAATCCAAAAATTTAAAAGGCAATTTCAAGGGGTGAAACTTTGCAGTTTTCAAATTCTAAATATACTAGCTTGATTAGCTCATCAAGGTGCATATTTCTATCCTTTCAGAAGTTTGAAATTCAAAGTTTGAATTTTTGGGGTTTCTCTGACAAACCTTATTATAGCTCCAGATCCAGTTCCTGCAAATCAAGTGGATTGGGTTAATCTTAGAAGAGGATGGATTGGTCACTTGCATAAGTGAAGAAGTTCCTATTTCAAAGGGAGATGAGGCTAAGGCATTCCATAAGAAGATTACAAGCAATCTTGACAGGTATGGCTTACAGGTATGTTTCGAATTATGTTAATAGTTAAGTTTATGATATGTTTGTCTTCATATCATTACAATACAATCTTGATTAATTACTAGACTTGTCGTATTACCTTAATAGAAGATATTCATTGATTAAGGTTTTGACACTTATATGATTGTACTAATGCATTGTGATGTTGTATGAGGTTTATGTTGTTCGCTAACATGAAAGGTACACCAAGAAAGACAAATCATGTTCTAGTTCAATAACATATGATCATGAGGACATGAGGACAAAGATTCATCCATTGTCATGGATCACCTAGAAGATCTACTTATGAGGTATATATAACTTGGTTCTACAATGGATAACTTATGAGACATGCAGGTTACTAGCACAAGTCATTGAAGAGAACCAAAAGACATTATGAGGGTATGTTAGACATAACTAGCTAGCATGCTAATCCAGGTATGTTTTTCCTATATCAAGCTAGAATCTTATACTTTTTTGTTGTTGATAATGATTATTCATGAAGTCATAGGTTTGAATAGTCATGGTTATATGCATATTATGCTTCTTACCATAATTGATGATATGACTAACCAAAAGAATCATGAAGGTATAGGTTTGAGTAATCATGGGTTTAGGCATATTATGTTTCTTACTTTAATTTATGATATGACTAACCATACAAGTCCTATATAAACCTTGAAATGCTTATTATTTCTGTTTGAAATGATTATGACTATACATGCTTAAGATTATTGTGTTTTGACAGTATTAAGATTATACTAATAAATGTGTGATTATGTATGAGACCTCAAGGATAACACATTGATGATACAAATAAGCATGCATAGTGATTAAGGATGGATGTAAGTTTAAGGGCAGGTAATCCAGGAAGCAAAGATCAAGAGGGAGCACACTCCAGTTGTTCCTGCAAGAAAGCAAAGGAGCACAATTCAGTAGTTTCTGCAAGGATGCAGATATTCAGAGGGAGTTGACCACTTCTCACAATCCACATCAGAATGGAGTTGCAAAGATTCAGAGGGATTCCACCCAGCAACCAAACAAAGATAAGTATTTGAATTGTCATTTCTTACATAATGTTATTCAATGATGTATATGCTTATGTTCCTAGAATTAGGTTGTGTATTATGCATATTAGAATAGTTGCATTGATGAACAATATACTACTAATATACATGGGTAATTGGCCTATGGCACTGTACAACATTCCATTGCTACTTATCTAGAATGAAACCTCTTTGATGACATGTTAGGAGTTGTGCACACTCTTAACAATGTTTTGGTAGAGATTGGAAGGCATCTAGAAAGTTACAGAATATGGATAAATGTTGTATTGAAGCATTGACTAAGATAATTGCATAATTGTATGACATATTTCTTTATGTGTAGGAATTTGTTCTGAAAACTATGAGATGTTTTCTAATCATGCAATTTAACTTGTTGTGTAGGAAAGATCGTATACCATCACCTACAAAAGAAGGACTACAACATTTGTTCAACAACAAAGTTATCTATTGAAAATATTGAAGACATTGAAGTTCCCAGGATCTGGGAAGAATGCCATGATCGAGGAGTACCAATCGATCATGAATATGTTTGGGATACAGTCCCAAGACCTGAAGGGGAGTCTGTAGTGACTTCCAAGAGAAGCTACAATATCAAGCATGCTGCAGGTGGTAGCATAGAGACTTTTGCTCCTGTAGCCAGATACACTTCATTAGATCAGTACTTGCTCCGGCTGCAGTGATGATAGGGAAGATACACCATATGGATTTCAAGACAACTTTCTTGAATGGTGTAGTTGAAGAAGAAGTGTATTTGGAGAAGCTACTTGGTTCTGAGACACATGACAGGGATTCATATATGTGCAGAACTTGGTATGATAGGATAGAAATCCTTCTATCCAGTTTGGTCTTTACCAAGAGTAAAGCGGGTTCCAACCTTTACTCCAAGGTTGAGGTAGGCAATCCGGGGATAATCTTATTGTATGTGGATGACCTATTTGTAACAAGAGATGATAGATTGATTTCCAACATGCAAGTGCAAGCTTACAGCTGAGTTCAAGATGAAGGACTTGGGGATGATGCACTATTTTCTTGGTATGGAGGTTTGGTAGAGTATAGATGGAATCTTCCTTGGACAAAGGGAAGTATGCAGTAGAGATTCTGAAGAGGTTCGAGATGATGGACTGCAAGGCTATGGCCACACCTATGGCATCAAAACTGAAGCTTCTGTGTGATGCTTCATCTGATCTGGTCAATGTCACGATGTATCATCAGATGATTGGGTCCTCTATGTACCTGACGAACACAAGACCAGATATTTGCTTTGCAGTGAACACATTGAGTCAGTTCCTGACGGATCCAAGAGATGTTCACCTGGTTGCTGTAAAGCATATTCTGAGATTGGGCAGGAAATACTGTAGATATGAAGAGCACTTCTGGGTGTTGCTTCAGTATGGAATCATGTGTGATCTCTTGGTTCAGCAAGAAGTAGTCATGCGTAGCACTGAGTACAGCCAAAGCAGAGTATGTTGTGACGGATGAGCAGGTTGCAAATGTATTGACCAAGCCGTTGGCTAGAGTGGAGTTTGAGTACTTCAGAGAGAGGCTTGGTGCACTTCATATTGAGGTTCCTTCCAAAGGGAAGTGATGATTCTGGAAGATGCAGATGCACATGAGCTTTTCTGACATGGTTGATGTGTTCTCCCTTGGCTGTGATATAATTGCTAAGCCATTTTTCACATGGTGGTAGATGTGTTCTCCCATGGTGAAAAAGTAAGGGCTAGAGCCTTCCCGGAATGGTGGTAGATGTGTTCTCCCATGTCGGTGGTGTAAGTACTGGATGATGTGCATCTGGGCTGTGCTTCATGGACGATGAGATGATCTGAAGAGGACGATGCTATGATGATCAAGAGGATCATGGATGATGAGCATCAGGATGATACTCTAGTTACTAATCTATATATGCATCAGGATGATGCTGGATATGATCAGTTGGATCATTTATATGTATATGTATGTACACATCATGTTGGATGTTGGATATGATCAGTTGGATCAATTGTATGTTTTTTGTATATGCATCATGTTGGATGCTTGGACCATGTATCTGTATATGTATCACGTGGATACATTGTATGATCAGGTAGATCATGTATGTTGATATGTATTAGATATGATCAGGTGGATCATGTATTTGTATTTGTATCACGTGGATACACTATATGATCAGGTGGATCATGTATGATGATATGTACCAGGTAGATACTTGGTATGCATCAGGTGGATGCATTGTATGATCAGGATGATCATGATGACAAGCTTCAAGATGTTTCTCTAGATGATATGTATCAGGATGGTACAGTGATGATGATCAGTGTGGTCATGAGCATCAGGATGATGCTTTGTGCGATGATGATCCGTGGGATCATGAGTATCAAGTTGATACTTGGAGGTCAGATGTGATATGTGGCATGCTATGCAAATAGCATGTAATCAGTCCTGGGAGATCTTGCCAGTCATGCTGCGGCACATAAATGTTCCTGGGATACTCTTTCCGATATTGCTATGTAGTATGTAATCAGTCCTCAGATATTCGATAGGTTGAGCTGTGTGCTCGTAATCAGTCCTGGGATGAGGTATTACTATGGAGACATGTAATCAAGCCTGGAGATCTGAGAGGTTGAGCTATGTGCTCGTAATTAGTCCTGGGATGCTCTTTAGAGATCTTGCCGGTCATGTTGCGGCACATAAATGTTCCTAGGATGCTCTTTAAAGGTTTTGTCTATCCACATGTAATCAGTCCTGGAGATCCGAGAGGTTGAGCTATGTGCTCATAATAAGTCTTTGGATGCTCTTTAGAGATCTTGCCGGTCGTGCTGCAGCACATAAATATTCCTGGGATGCTCTTTAAAGGTAGTGTGGAGGAGATGCATGTAATCAGTCCTGGGAGATCTTGCCGGTCATGCTTAGGCACAGAAATGTTCATGGGATACTCTTTCCGGTATTGCATCTACACATAAAATTAGTCTTGACAGGCCATCTCTATCAGACCGTTCGTACATATGATGAAGACCTGCAGGTGGTGGGCCTACATCCACTATGAAAAAGGACTGGCTCTGTAAAACTTCCTATGATGAGTAGATTCAAAGATTGATTGAGATAGCAGCAATAGTGACGATGATGATGACTCGATGATTACTATCCAGTGACGATGATCCAGAGAAGATGACTTGTGCTAGAAGACCTGTGTCGAGAAATACCTTACTAGTTAAGAGGGAGTGTTGATGTATATGTAACATCGGAATGTATTTCACATATATTTATATTGTATTCCTATAGAGATGTTATTATTCCTCTATACGGAAGTGTTGTCATTTATATTGTAAGTGTTGTAACTTATACTTGATGGGTTATTAGACCACCTTGTTGGGGTCGGCCCTGTATAAGTCATGTGGATCAAAGGGTTATTAGACCAACCTATTCGGGGTCGGCGATGTGGGTCAAAGGGTTATTAGACCACCCTAGTGGGGGTCGGCCCAGTCAGCATTATGTTAAGTGGTTAAGTTGAGGCCGACCTAGTTGAGTAAAGGTCAAGTCAAGTTAGTGTATAAATAGAGAGTGTGTCTCTCTCATTTTACACATTCTATTCTCTCACTCACACTTTGGAGAGTGGCTCACTTGTGGAGGAGGAGGCTTTGCTGCTAGTGTTAAGATTTAATATGCTAAGACATAAAATAGCAGCATTACATTCCATTTCACAATAATAGCATATACAGGATCACTGAAGAAACAACAAGCACAGCATAAACACAAGAGACAAAGATTTATCCTGGGAAACCCTCATGGGGTAGAAAACCCAGCAAAGCTTCCTCAATATAGATGACCAACAATATACAAAGATGAAACCCTGAGACATGATCTCCTTCTCCACAATAGCAGACCTCTCCTCCACAAGTGCGCTATCCTCAAGTGAGTGTGTGTGTATAATGAGGAACACACCTCCTCTATTTATACACTACTCTGATATGTATTTTACACAAGTACATGTAGGCTCGTATTTAACCATTAGGTTAAATACCCCATTATAACTGACTGGGCTGACCCCCACGTGGTGGGTCTAATAACCCTAGTTACCACAACCAAATCGGAGGAATAAACATCTCCGGATTTATAGTATAATCACATCGGAGGTATGGAACATCTCCGGAATAAATAATATAGAAATATAATATTCTTTGAAGTTACAATATTTCAACACTCCCCCTTAACGAGAAGGATATTATAACAGTATCTGCACGAGCAAGGAGTCATCAACATCATACATGATACATCTATAAATCATTGGAAGCTTTCTCAACATCATTAGTAACTCAAGCAGTTACTGGAACATCTTCAATACTGGAACATCGACATCTTCAGTATTGAGTCTTTATCTTCTGTATCACTTGAACAGCTACAACAATATCATCATATGGATCCTCACGATACATGATCATCAGCATCATCATCTCACGATCATCAGCATCGTCATCACACGATCATCAGCATCGTCATCACACGATCATCAGCATTGTCATCTCATGATCATCAACATCGTCATCACACGATCATCAGCATCATCATCACACGATCATCAGCATCGTCATCACACGATCATCAACATCGTCATCACACGATCATCAGCATCGTCATCACATGATCATCAGTATCGTCATCATACGATCATCAACAGTACAAGTATTCATGCCAATACAAGTGACCATATCAACAATACGAGTATCCTACCGATACAAGTAGCCACATCATCAATACAAGTATCCTAACGATACAAGTAACCACATCATCAATACAAGTATCCTACCGATACAAGTAACCACATCATCAATACAAGTATCCTACCGATACAAGTAACCACATCATCAATACAAGTATCCTACCGATACAAGTAACCACATCATCAATACAAGTATCCTACCGATACAAGTAACCACATCATCAATACAAGTATCCTACCGATACAAGTAACCACATCAAAAATCACTTTCTCGGAGACCATACGTCTACGGATCAATTTAGGGACCTAAGTCCGGGGATGATACAATCCCCACTTCTCAGAGACCTCACGTCTACGGATCAATTCAGGGACCGCAGTCCGGGGATGATACAATCCCCACTTCTCAGAGACCTCACGTCTACGGATCAATTCAGGGACCTAAGTCCGGGGATGATACAATCCCCACTTCTCGGAGACCTCACGTCTACGGATCAATTCAGGGACCGCAGTCCGGGGATGATACAATCCCCACTTCTCGGAGACCTCACGTCTATGGATCAATTCAGGGACCATAGTCCGGGGATGATACAATCCCCACTTCTCGAAGACCTCACATCTACGGATCTATTCAGGGACCGCAGTCCGGGGATGATACAATCCCCACTTCTCGGAGACCTCACGTCTACGGATCAATTCAGGGACCTAAGTCCGGGGATGATACAATCCCCACTTCTCGGAGACCTCACGTCTACGGATCAATTCAGGGACCGCAGTCCGGGGATGATACAATCTCCACTTCTCTGAGACCTCACGTCTACGGATCAATTCAGGGACCTAAGTCCGGGGATGATACAATCCCCATCACGTACATTTTGAACTTAGTGGTTCTGGGATGATGCAATCCCCATCACTTTATTCTCGGAGACCTCACGTCTACGGCTCTCTTTAGGACTGAAAGTCCAGGGGTGATCCAATCCCCTCAACTGTCCTCTAAGGACTTCATTCTCGGAGACCTCACGTCTACGGCTCTCTTTAGGACTGAAAGTCCAGGGATGATCCAATCCCCTCAACTGTCCACTAAGGAATTCATTCTCGGAGACCTCACATCTACGGCTCTCTTTAGGACTGAAAGTCCAGGGATGATCCAATCCCCTCAACTGTCCACTAAGGACTTCATTCTCGGAGACCTCACGTCTACGGCTCTCTTTAGGACTGAAAGTCCAGGGATGATCCAATCCCCTCAACTGTCCACTAAGGACTTCATTCTCGGAGACCTCACGTCTACGGCTCTCTTTAGGACTGAAAGTCCAGGGATGATCCAATCCCCTCAACTGTCCACTAAGGACTTCATTCTCAGAGACCTCACGTCTACGGCTCTCTTTAGGACTGAAAGTCCAGGGATGATCCAATCCCCTCAACTGTCCACTAAGGACTTCATTCTCGGAGACCATACATCTATGGCTCACTTTAGAACATGTGTTCAAGGATGATACAATCCCCACATGTATTCTCATCAATACAAGTACAAGTATCCTCAACCATACAAGTACATTAATCAATACATGTGTCATCAAAAGTATGTATTCTTACCAATACATCTTATCATCAAAAGCATGTATTCTTACTAATACATCTAACATCAAAAGCATGTATTCTTACTAATACATCTAACATCAAAAGCATGTATAAGTAAAACTAAGTATTCTAAGTATAAGAGTCCTAAATCTAAATATTTCTAAGTATCTAGGTGTGGAGAACAGGTTACCTCATCATCGACCTTGTTGTTCGATGAGACCAACTTATCATCAGTGACTATACTACTCCCCCTTTCGAGGAGAGTCCTTTTTGAACTACACCAAGCTTGTCTCGGAAGTATTCAAATTTCACTCGAGACAGAGGTTTGGTTAGTACGTTGGTAACTTCTTCACTTGAGGTAAAGGTTTGGTTAGTACAAAGGTAACCCGTTACAAATTCAAACTTTATAGTTCCTTTCCGCGTCATATCTTGTTTGTTCCCTATGTTCTTTGACTTATCATGGAACACTAGATTCTATGTCATCTTGATACAACCCTAATTATCACATAGGATCTCAGTTGGTTCTATCTCTAAGTCAAACAATCCTGAAGCCAAACTTCTTCACAACTAGCGGAGCAAACAGCCATATATTCCGCTTGTGCTGAGAGCCACACTAGACTACTTCCAGCTAAACCACGAGATCATGGCTAACCCCAGACAATATGTTCTTCCTGTCTGATACACTTCCTGCCCAATCAGAATCTGAATAACCATCTGAAGTCATGATCTTCAAGATAGCATTCTATCGTGTCCTTTATGTGCCTTATCACATGCTTTGTAACTATCAGGTGAACACATCTAGTTTCTACTAGATACTGACTCAAGGTGTTCACAACAAGGCATATCTCTAATCTAGTATATGTTAGATACAACAATGACCCAATAATTTGACTGTACAGAGTTATATCCACTAACTCTGATGAGTCATCTCCTAACAGTTTCAAGTTGGAATCCATAAGAGTGGCCATTCCATCATATCAAGTCTTCTCAAGATTTCTCAGCATACTTTCTCTGGTTGAGAAGGATTCCTACTGAGCCTTTCCATACTTCCAGACCTAGGAAGTAATACATTAATCTAAGAACTTTTATTTTCTTTTCTACAGTCATCTATCTATGCCATCTCTCATCAGATGGGTCTACTGATATGAGCCTCAATATCATTCGAACTCTGTGGTGAGTTCCTTCTTGCATCCATGTCATCTATGTATAGAAATCATATTCAACCTTGTAGCAAAGGTTGAGATCCACATCACCCATGGTGATCATTAAGCTTATCAAAACCTGATTCACATTTCTTCTTTAATTACACCATTAAGAGAATGGTCTTATCTAGCCACTTGGAGCAAACATTTCATCATGATTCTCTTCCTCTTTCTAGGAGAATCTTCTAGCCACAATCCTTCTATAGTGTGTTTGATTTGTAAATCCTTTTGTTGAACATCCATCACTTGTTCATCATTCATCATGATTTTTCCTACAAATCAAAATTAGGTACATGATTAGTAATACTTCATAATCATCAAATCATATTGACATGATAACCTATTATGCATACAGATATCATTTACATAGTTATGCAACTATCTTGACCAATACTTTGGCACAACACTTTCCCATATCCTGTATGAATACAGTGGCTATCTAGATGCCTTCCATCTCTACCAGAACATACTATCGAGAGTGTGCACAACTCTCAGCATGTCAGCAAAGAGGTTTCATTCTAGACAAGCAACAATGGAATGTTTGTCCAACTTACCAATCATATGCATATTAGTAGTATACTGTTCAATGTTCTATGAATATTTACACTTAGCATGATATATTATAGGAATACAAATATGCATACAACCTATTACAGGCAATATCATTTACTATTTCAAATAACAACTCAAATGCTTATCTTTTATGTTTGTGTGGTTGCCTCCCGCTTGATCTTCTGTATGTCTTTTGAACTTCTATTCATCATGTACCACTGTGCATGTTCAAGTGTCATCCTCATGATCTCATACACAAACATACACCCATTAGTATGTTCTAAATGTTATCAAAACATTATAGTTCTAAATAATCTTGAGAATGTATAGTCATGATTATAGTTAATAAACATTAGTATTCAAGATTTCAGGGAAGTCTTGTTTTACTCATGCATATCATCAATCAAGATAAAAGACATAAAATGCATAATCCCTTGATTACTAACTTTATGAATAAGCATAACCAATCATACCAAGTATACTTATATAAGGGATCTTAACACAAGGTAAGATTCATGGGAGACATACCTGGATTAGTATACCTACTTAGTTATGTACAACATACCTAAACAATCTCTTCAATGATTTAGAGATCTTGAGCTAGAACCTGCATGTCTCATAGGTTAAGCATAATACAACAAGGTCATACATACCTCGTAAGTAGAACAAAGATTATGGATGAGTCTTTGTCTTCATGTGGTCATGGTCATGGAACTTGATTTGTCTTTTGTGATGTACCTGTATCTTGTTAGCAGACAACATCAACCTCACACAACACCATAATGCATTAGTACAATCATATAATCCTAATCAATGAATGTCTTCAATCATTCACATGCATTCATACTGTTACTAGGGTGATAAGATAAGTCTAACATTAATCAAGATTGTACTAACAAATAATATGAAGACAAACACATCATGAACTTAATCAAGAATTAGATTTCAAGACATACCTGAGCCTCCTTAAGTCATACCTGTCGAGACTTCTTGTAGTCTTCTTATGTAAGGCCTTAGCCTCAACTCCCCCTGAAACTTGATCTGGAGCTTAATTAGGGTTTTCTAGAGAATCCCCTAAATATTCAACCTTTGACTTTCACACTTCTCAATGGATGAAAGAATATGTCTTGCTGAGCTGATCAAACTAGCATACTTCAACTTTGGAATTTCCAAAATTTGACCCCTCAAAATTGCCTTTGAAACTTCTGGATCTTCTGGACAGGATCCAGAACTAGGGTTTGATGAAGCCCACCCTTCTTCCCAAACAAAAGGTTCAATCCAAGGCTCTAAAATCTTATTTTTCTTAGGAGTTTACAGCCGTGGTTACAGACTTCAAAAATTCCAACTTTTGCTGAAGCCCTAATTTTCCATCTTTCCGATCAAAATCCCGAACTGGGGTTTGATCAAGCCCGGTCTTCCACCCAACCAAAAAATTCGAACTTGGTCTCTAAATTTCGATTTTTCTGAGTAGCATTCAGCCGTGGACTCCGATTCCAAAAATTCTAACTTTCTCCGAAACCCTAAATTCCGGAAGCCATGAATAAAGGTGCTCAAAAATAATTCTGTTTTGACAGAAATATGCACCTGATTGTTTCTGCTATAACTCTTAAATTTTTTGCTCCACAGGGTCTGAAACCCTTTTTCTGCAGTAGCCTGAACTGTTATCTTTCCATCCTGACAGGTCTGACCTCAATTGGGTTTTCTGAGAGAGAGTTATGCCAAGTGTTGCAACGTGACCTGTTTATGGGATAAAACAGGAGAGTGAACTTTTATGGCCTGCCACGTGTCACTAGTTCACCTTCGGCCTCTGAAAAAGTTTCCTGAGATAGATCTACCTGTTATCTTTCCATCCTGATAGGTCTGACCTCAATTGGACTCCCTGAGAGAGAGTTATGCCAAGTGTCGCAACGTGACCTGTTTATGGGATAAAACAGGAGAGCGAACTTGTACGGCGTGCCACATGTCACTGGTTTAATTTCGGCCTCTGAAAAAGTTTCCTAAGATATTACAGTCTGTGTACTACCTGTCAATTTTTACAAAATTTCATTTGGAGCTTCCTAGCCCAAGTTATGACCTTTTTTCCCAGGTCACCTGAATTTGACTGATATCTGGAAGAGGCAGAAACCCTAACTTGTACTGATCATAAATCACAAAGTACAACGCATTAGAGGTTGTCCTTTGGACACAAGGTACCTGGAGATTTAATATTCGTCCTATAACAATTTCAGATCGGAAAATGTCTCCAAAACGGATTTATAGCGAAAGTGCTACGATGACTGATTTTTGCTATGTAAAACCCTAACCTTCAAATTGTCGTAAGTAAAGGAAGTGTCGTTAGTGCCATACCTTGTCTTCCTTCAGGTTAGCTCTGATACCATGTTAAGATTTAATATGATAAGACATAAAATAGCAGCATTACATTCCATTTCACAATAATAGCATATACAGGATCACTGAAGAAACAACAAGCACAGCATAAACACAAGAGACAAAGATTTATCCTGGGAAACCCTCATGGGGTAGAAAACCCAGCAAAGCTTCCTCAATATAGATGACCAACAATATACAAAGATGAAACCCTGAGACATGATCTCCTTCTCCACAATAGCAGACCTCTCCTCCACAAGTGCGCTATCCTCAAGTGAGTGTGTGTGTATAATGAGGAACACACCTCCTCTATTTATACACTACTCTGATATGTATTTTACACAAGTACATGTAGGCTCGTATTTAACCATTAGGTTAAATACCCCATTATAACTGACTGGGCCGACCCCCACGTGGTGGGTCTAATAACCCTAGTTACCACAACCAAATCGGAGGAATAAACATCTCCGGATTTATAGTATAATCACATCGGAGGTATGGAACATCTCCGGAATAAATAATATACAAATATAATATTCTTTGAAGTTACAATATTTCAATAGCTAGGAGAAGACTATCTCTTGTATTTTGGTTGTATCATTGCTCTATCTATCTCTGAGGAAGTTATTGGGGTTTTTCATCTTTATGGTTTTCCCCAAGTAAACTCTGTGTCTCTTGTGTGCTTGCATTATTGTGTCGATGATTGATATGCTATAGATTTGCTATACATGTTGTTCTCTTAGTTAAGATCCTAGATCAGATTGAAGTAAATTCTGAAAAATTTAACAGTTGTGGCACCCAACGAAATAGGAGATCTCAGAATGGTTTGATCAGAAGTTGCAGGAATTCACTGAAGAAGAAAGCAGGAACACTCGACTGACAGTAGGACAGTGGGTAGATAGATACATTCATGATGGTCCGCATGAATGGTTCTTCTATGAATTCCCGATCCTATTGTTCGAATGGTTGGCAAAGTTGACCTTCCAAAAGAGGAACTTCCAAGGTGGTGAACCGACGACCTAGACCCCCGAATTGATCTAGGTGCTACAGGAGGTTGATAATAAAGCATCACGGTCTGTTGAAGTGTGGTTCGATAGCATCCTAGATTGCTATATCACAGAGTTCGCAGTTGATACTCAAAAGTTCTATAGTGAAGCCGAAAGATATTTTTTTCGCGAACCTCAGGGCCGATTTTTACTGCCACTTCAACTGTCGATCAAGATGCTTATTTGCGAAAAAGGTATATTGAAGATGCATCTTGATCAATAGTGTTTCTTTTTTTTTCAACCAAGCATGTGCAAGGATGCACCTATTAACTTGTAATAGCAGTCTTCGAATGAAAGCAAAAACAATTATAAATCTAAATCTAACATTAACATGTACATATAAAAAGGAACTTGAAAAGATTAACAGAAAGAACAAGAAATGTAACAAAGAATGATATTGTATTATAATACCTCAAATGGTGAGGATGTTTGATGTTGAGCAGCTCCAAGGTTGAGGTGCTCTAGGCTCCAATAGTCTCTTCTCCAAGATTGCTAAAATAGTGAAAGAACTCAAGAGAAATTTTGGCAGCATGAGGATAGGATGGATGATGGATGGAAAGTGAGGAGCCCCTATCACCTTTTTATAGTTTTTGGTGATGGGGAATACCATTGCGGTTTTAAGGAAACCAATGGTATGGACCAACATGGTTTAGGTACCTTTTTCCCTCTTTTTTCCCTTTTTTGAATATTTTGAATATTTTTATTCCCTTTTAATATTTTTTGGCAATTCTGGACCTCTTCTAAGGGTGTTTTGAGGAAAAATATATATTTTGAGGGGGAAAAGGTGTATTATGGTCTTTTTGGTGACCTTTTGATGGATTTAGAGGCTCAAATGGTGGAAAAGTGGACAAATGGGTCATGTGAATACGGGAATGAGCTAGTGAGCACTTTTTGGGTATTAACAAGTAGATAGCTTGGTGGGCGAAGGCCACAGGTACCGCGACTGTTGGGGGGCGGTACATGGAATGGTAAGGGGTAGATGGGTGTAGGTCATGATGAGATTGTGAGTGAAGACAAAGAATAAAGTGGTCTTACAAGGGGAGGAGCAAGGTTCTGACAGGAAAAGAGGTAGAGGACAGGTGAAGGTCCTGCTGCGGTTTAACCGCAAGACTGTGAATGAAGACCACACGGGACGAAGCAACCTCACAATCCTAACAAGGAAAAATAAGCTACACCCAGGATAGAGGTAGGACCAAACCCCAGCACCAACGTGCCCACACCTCCGCTCACTATCTCTCAAATAGCAAGAAATACCACTTCGACACTGCCAAGTTCGTCAATTCCACATAAGTTAATTGGTAGTAGTACAACGAAAGGAAGAAGGAAGCCTAGAATAGTGGGTGATGATGCTAAGTTACCATTGTTCCACGGGAGTGCAATAGACAACCCAGAATAGCATTGGTTTTTGTGTGAGGCAGTCTAGACCATAAAACATATCACCAATGATGCTGCTAAGAAAGGACAGTTAGTGACGACTCTGTGAGGTCGTGCATTGGATTGGTTTATGAAGTTCGTTCTAGTCTCTAGAGGAGCCCTAGAGAAGTTGCTGGATGAGATTCAGAATGGAATGATTGCATAATTTAGAAGGCCCAAGTCTGAGGCTCAATATATTACAGAATTGAAAGAAATTAAGCAGTATCCCAATGAAACCATGTGGGATTTTGATCAGTGATTCAAGACACTGATGGAAAATGTTAGTTTCAATATGAGTGTCGTCCAACATAAAGAGTGGTTCATTGTGGCACTACTACCACACATTCGGCTTTTGTTGATGCAACAAAACATCTCGACGCCCAGTGAAGCTCTAGATATTGCAATGCGATTGGAGGCCGTCGCTGATTGGAGAAAATGTAGTTGGGATGTCGCAGATACAGACACAGCTCGCTAACTTGACGATACAACTGCAAGATTTGAAGAAAGGTAAGGAACAACGTGATGAAGTATGGTGTACGTGATGCCGAGGAGGAGGGAATATGAAGGACAATTGCTCGGACTTCCGCAATTATTTGGTTTCAGGAGCACCTAATCCATTAAATGGTGGTAGCATGCCATGGTGTCGTGTCTGCTAGCTGTATGGGCATAGTCACGACAATTGCCCATATATGCAGAAAATGGTTACAATGCCGAGAAATATTTATTGTACGTTTTGCAAGTCAGTGGGTCATGATGAAAAAGACTTCCATGCATATGGATTGCTACAAAAAAGAATGTATGATGCATTCTATGTCAAGGACGATCAACATGTCGTACAACAATTGCAACCGTAGCCACAAGTAGCCCAACCGCTACCTCAACCGTAGATGCAGTTTGTACCGCAGCAATAGCAACCGTCGCAGTTCATGCCGCAACATGCTCCGATGCAGATGGCTCCACAACAACCACAATATGTACAGCAACCGTAGTATGCACAACAAGGGAAAGGGATGCAACTGACACCAATGCAGCAACAGTTTAACCAACCACAGTACTAGCAGCAGGGAGGATTCCAGGGAGGACACCTGGGAGGACATGGCAGAGGCTTTGGTCGTGGAGGAGGAAAAGGTAGTCGCATACCTATTCAATGCTATCACTGTGTAATACGGGGACACTATCAGCAGGACTGCCCACTACTGCAGAACCAGTGTATGTTCTATTTTGTTAACGATCATACAGTTGAGAATTGTCCACAATTGATTGCACGATCGCAAGCAGGGAACACTCCCCAGTTGCAGACACAGCACCAGGAACAGTAGCCCGCTCAGAACCAAGTCCAACAACTAGTGCAGAACTAGAATCTGAGACTGAATTAGAACATAAATCAAAATGTAAATCAACCGGGGAACGTACCACCGAATCAGCTGTAGGGTGCAAACATTGCGACAATTTCTGCAGAACCAAGACCGCAAGATGCTTCCATTGCTGTGGTCACTCGAGGAGGAAAGACAACTAGAGAAGATAGCTCAACGATCTAGTTGGCTAGACAAAAGAAGGTATCATTTGACATTGATGCGGAATGGGAGATGTTTCTTCAGGCGCGACGGGCATTAGGAAACGATCAAGGTAAAGCCATCATGTATGGCATGCCCTCTACTTTTAGTGCTACTTCGGGGTTAGCCTGTCACGACGGTCCATCACACTTCGAGCATTTTTGGAACATTGTTTGTCCCTGGAAAAAGATCCTGATGCTCTTGCTGCGATTAAAGCTTTGTTGCGACGACCGACCCAGGATCGACAAGAGCTCACGGTTAATTCCTTGCAACGATGGAAGATGAGTAAGATGTGGATGAATATTCAAATTGGCGACTATGATTTTGATTCAGTTATTCTAGATCTTGGTTCGGATTTCAACATCTTGACTATGCAGGCTTGGCAAAAGATGGGGAGCCCCTGATTGAGGTGGTCAGCTGTACAACTCCGATTGGCTAACCATGCAAAAGTAACACCCATTGGGTGAGTTTTGTGGCTAGTGGTAGATATCGAGGGTATGAAAACCTATGCCAACCTTGATGTCATCGAAGTTGTCGAAGGCAGCAACTCTTATCCCGCGCTGTTGAGGATTGGATGGGCTAATGATAGTGGAGCTGTAATCAACTTCAAGTGACGGATGATGACTTTTGAAAATTGCGATCTCAGAGTTATCGCCCCATTGGATCTGAATGAAGGATGCCGCTACATAGAGATAGTGAAGGACGACGATCCCAGTAGATGGGACCAGGCATTCAATATTTCTAAAGATTATATACATCTGACTGCCAATGGTGAGCTGGGATGGCATAATGACAGCTCTGCATCTTCCAACTCTGATGATGCAGTGGAATATTGGCAGAACTGCTTGCATGAAGTGTTGCTCCATAAGTGTGGGTTGGTCATACAGTCATTATGTCATGTCACGACTTAAACGGTTACACTACCAATATATGAAGGACTACCTGCCTTATCCGACTTTCTGACAGCGTTTGAGGAAATAGTTTCCAAACCATAATGATTGCTGGCATTGAATGAAGCATTGAAGGATGCTCCAGCATGCTGGTGGGTGACACAGAAGGCATCGATTGATGGATGGTCGAAATGTCGAATATTGATGATGGTATGTTTTGGTGATACTGAGGTTTACCACACTAGAAAGTATGATGGTCGGACTGATCTAGGTGGTCACTTGATGGAATGTCAATGAATATGGGTATCACGAACAAAAGATGAGTGGGTCCATGCTTTTATCCATACTTTGGATGAGATTCCACGCTCATGGTATACTGCAGTTGAGTTGCGAGGGGAAATTTATACTTGGCTGGAGCTCATAGTGTGTTTTACCAATACATTTAGTTTTGCGGATGGCGATCCAGAGGTTAATAATGCATTATAGCTCATCCGTGATGTAATTCTGCAGGTTGTCTAGGTAGCATATCCTGCGGATCTGCACACACACTGCCAGATGCAGTCTCTCATGGAGTGTTTCAATTTCAGTGGTAGGCTAGAAGATGGTGATGATCCACGGAATGTGAATATCCCAGAGTCAAAAGGAAGTTGTGTTGTGGTACCACCTGATGCGCCAAGCGACCTGATGAGTCAACCATTGAAGATCTGCAAGATTAACATTGGGACAGAGGACACTCCGAAGTTCACAAATGTCGGGGATTATTTGGATGATGAGATAATAAGCAAGGTCACTGATTTGCTCTATGAGTTTCAGGACATATTTCCTACCAATTTTTCCGACATGAAAGGGATTCTGGGCGACTTAGGAGAAATGAAGATTCCATTAAAACTAGATGCTAAGCCGATTTGGTAGCGACCCTATCGATTGAATCCGTGACATAAGGAGCGGGTCAAGGCTAAACTGGATCACATTTTGGGCGCTGGTATTATTGAACCAGTTGAGGAGTAGGAATGGATTAGTCCTATGGTGGTGCAGGATAAGAAGAATGGTGAAGTACGCATTTGTGTTGACCTCAGGAAGCTAAATGATGCATCTTTGCACAATCCATTCCCCACTCTATTTACTGATGAAGTGCTTGAAAGTGTGGGTGGCTAGGAGATGTACTCCTTCACAGATGGGCTCTCTGGCTATCATCAGATGCACATTGCCAAAGAAGATCACCATAAGACAACTTTTGTTACTGAATGGGGCTGCTTTCAATACACTGTAATGCCGTTTGGTTTGAAGAATGCACTAGTGATATTTTCGTGGGTTGTCGTTGCTACATTCGAAGACTTCATTCAGAAATTTTTACAGGTATACATGGACGATTGGACGGTCTATGGTTTGGTCCGTGATCATCTGGCCAATCTATGGTTGATGCTTGAGCGATGCTGACAGCACCAGATATCACTGCATCTGAAGAAATGCATCTTTTGTGCATCGTTTGGGATATTGCTCGGCCAGATTGTGTGTAAGCAAGGGTTGTTGGTTGATCCAGCTAAGATTGCACTCATTTTGAGTTTACAACCACCGACCACTGTTAAGCAGTTATGGGCGATGTTGGGACACACAGGGTATTATTGCAAGCTCATCAGGGGTTATGTTGCGTTCACTGCCCCTATGGAGAAGTTGTTGAAGAAGGACGTGACATTCCAGTGGAGCCTAAAATGTTAGGGTAGCTTTGAAACACTGAAGGTGAAGATGGCATCGGCACCAATATTGGTATTTCCAGATTGGAGTAAGGAATTCCGTGTCCATGTTGATGCCTCATCGATTGCGTTGGGCATCGTATTGGCTCAACCAGGAGAAGGTGACCTTAATCATCCTATTTCTTTTGCAAGTCGAAAGTTGCCATATGCTAAAAGAAATTACACTACCACTGAGTGGGAAGGTCTGGCCATGGTTTATGCACTGCATAAGTTCAGGCACTATTTGTTGGGTGGGAACATTAAAATGTTCACCGACCATTCTACGTTGAAATACCTAGTCAATAAGCCTGTGTTGGGGGGGAAGATATGCCACTGGCTACTTCTTTTTTAGAATTTCAATTTTGAAGTCCTTGGGAAGCCAGGCCGGTTGAATGATGGTCCTGATCATCTCTCACAGATCAATACTGAAGAGGAGACGACCAACATTGAAGATGATTTACCAAATGCTCAACTGTTTCGGATTGAGGTTGCAGATGGCTAGTTTGCAGAAATCATTCAATTTCTGACAATGGGTACTGCACCAGATGAGTTCAACACCAGTCAAAAGAAGCAGTTGGTAGTCAAAGCTGTAGACTTCCAGCTAATTGCAGGAGAGTTATACAAAATGGGTGCGGATGAGGTATTGTGCAAATGTGTCTTTCCACATGAGCAATCACAGATATTCGCAGAAGTGCATGGAGGAGTAGCCGGAGGACACTATGGCGATAGGGCGACTGCTAGGAAAGTACTACATGTTGGGCTATGGTGGCCCACACTACATAATGATGCGATAGACTATGCGTGGTCCTGTGATGTCTGTCAGCGATCTAGCAAACCATACCAACATGATGAGATGTCATTGATGCCCCAATTGATTTTGTAGGACTGATCAGTCTACCAGGGAAGCACACGGGTGCACGCTATACTATAACAACAACAGAGTATTTGACTCTATGGGAAGAAGCTGCACCAGTCATTGATTGCTCTGCAGCCACAGCCACGTGGTTTCTCTTTGACCACATTATCACTTGTTTCGGCTGCCCCAATATATTATTGAACGATCAAGGCAACCACTTTCTTAATCTCACCATTAGTGCATTGATGGAGGAGTTGCAGATACAACATAAGAAGAGTACACCCTATCATCCATAGGTGAATGGCACAGTGGAGGCTTTCAATAAGATATTGGAGCATGCACTGACAAAGGTGTGTAACGTGAACCACGATGACTGGGATCTCAAAATCCCAGTAGTATTGTGGGCCTATCGCACCACATGTAAATGGCTGACAGGGCAGACACTTTTTAAACTAGTGTATGGCCAAGAAGCAATTATACCCATGGCGTATATTGTCACGAGTTTGCGCAGCACGGCTGCAACAGGCCTGGATGATGTAGCAGCACTAGATGAACATCTAGAGCAGTTGGTGCAGTTGGAGGAAGATTGTTTCATCATTGGGTTCCTCCAGGGGTTAGAGAAGGATCGCCAGAAGGAATGGCATGATCGACACATAAAAAACAAATAGTTTCAGCAGGGCGACTTGGTGTTGTTGTACGACAACAATTTTATGAAACATCTAAGGAAGTTGCAGATGCATTGGCTTGGTCCATATCGCATCAGTAGTATTACTTCAGGAGGTGCGGTTCAGCTGCAGCAGCTGGACGAGGCAATTCTCCCAAAACTGGTGAATGGTCATAGGTTGAATCCCTATCAGTCGGGCTTGGAATATTGTGATTCCTTAGTCAAATCAAGAAAAAAAATTCAATTGATTGGTGGCAGGATGGAGCACCAACATGGATGGAACGTGGAAGCAGAGAGGCTTCTGCCGCAAGTTTGGAGCGGTTTGCGACACCTAGGAGTGTTGCGCTTTGGTCACATTCAAAATCATGATGCAGATTGGACTTTTCCCTTTTTAATGGATATGATCATTAGTCAATTTCGATCGTGTTAGAAAAATGCACGTTCGGGCTTAGGGATACACCGAGGTAGCATGGCCGATGGCACTTGCTAGGATGGTCCGCATGGTTGGCATGAAGCATCCATCATGCCGGCATGGCCAAAGAAATGCTTCCCACATTTTTATGTGAAGGAAACCAGGAGAAGGTATGATTCCTCTGCCATTCGGATAATCGTCACATGGAACGATGACAAATTATGATTACCCTGGGGTGCGAGCAGGTGGTGTAACGACTTGCTAAGGAAGATGGCTGACAGAG
Organism: Larix kaempferi; assembly: GCA_027924585.1. Lineage (NCBI taxonomy): Eukaryota > Viridiplantae > Streptophyta > Pinopsida > Pinales > Pinaceae > Larix > Larix kaempferi. Next base: position 17,182,479 of record BSBM01000348.1, on the reverse strand, counting down.
TGCGCTATATAAATCAAGGACCTGAGGGGAGTAAGCACACAGAGGTTGTTTTAGTTCAGAAGGGTTATGCTACGAAAGGATCTGGAATTTTGTTAAGTTAGGAATTCCAAGGAGGTTGTGGAAATGATCTATTTTATTTAATGGGGTGGCACTCCCAGTGCACTGAAGGCCCGAACCACGAGTGTCCATGAGCGGTTAGAGCAAGTGGCATTTGGGACACTCCGACGCCACAAGCATGAAGTCTCATATGGGATGTCTAGGAAGTTGGTGATGGTTCGAAGTCTCATTGTCCTTGCGACCACACCAACGGGAGAGGTTGTCGACCCTGGGTCCCTGTAATGTATGCTTACTTGTGTGAAACAGATGTGCCAAAATCACTGGCCTGTTTTACACCTTGGCATTGCTTACAAACTTCCTCTCTGTCTCCAATTGGTCTCTCAAGACAAGAGGATGAGCTTGCAAGGCCTGCAACAATAAGCTAGGAAGATTCCACTTTTGGGTAAGAAGTACAAGACAGCGAGCAGATGATCAGTGCACCAAAAGGAGCAGGACACCATCGCGAGATCCATACAGCAAGAACAATAGCCAAACTAGAGTTCAGCCATAGTAGAGTAAAGACCATCGAGTTCACAATATCCAGTTGACGTGGCTTGAGGGCGAGTTACAAGATTGTGTTGGGGCCCTGTTGGTAGGCGGTTTGGTAGAGTGTTATCGCAGCATCTCCGATGTTGTGACAAGGTAGAAGATGGCAAGAAAGGCGATGAGTAGAAGATTAGTTTATGCATTTTGGGTCAAGTGTACCGTGGATTGCAGGTTTTGGGTCATTTGGACCACATATTATGTAATGTTGAGTCAGTTATACCACAGCATGCGGGTTTTTCTTCGTTTTTGGATAAGTCAGTTAGATATTGGGTCATTTTTCCATAGTGTCAGTTAGGAAGTCAGTAGTAAGTAGAAAAGAATTGTAAGGTAGAAGACTATATATAGATCAGAATTGTAAGTGATGAAAAAACAATTAAATGATGGTGATCGGATATAATCAAGATCAGGATTGAATGCTAGAAATATTGTGCGAAGCTCTGATATTGGTAGTATGTTTCCGGGTATGTTTTGCTATTGAGAATCATTGCGGAGATCTAGTTTTTGCAAAGACATTGTATCTTGGTCGACAATGATTATATGATGAAGCTATTTTGCTACAATCTCTGTGCTTAATCTGTTCAGTTATGGTAATGCAATGCTGCACTATACAAATAATGTCATGCTTCTTTGATGTGATACTTGCTTTACAATTATTGTTGTTGCAATGATGAATGTATTGGTTGAATGTCGCTTTAATACTATGTTGAATGCTTAAAGATATCTGTCCTAGTGTTGCAATAAGTTTAAGTATCATAGCTACAACCATCCTCCTTCCTTTGGAAGAAACATGGTTCTGTCTGCTCTTCCTGGAGGCATCGGGTGAGACCTCATCTGCTCTGCAGGTGTTGCTGGGCGGTATAAACCCTGTCTGGGCCGATGCTCAAGAAGAAAGCGTTATGTGTCATCAGTGAGTGGAACCCCTATCGACTGGCGTCGTGCTAACAAGTTAATCATTTGTGTTTTTCATGAATTATGAGCCATTCATTTTCTTGAAAAATCCAAGTGAAATCAAGTTTTTGTAAAAGTGACCCCATGCCTGAAAGAATTTTATCCATTTTTGGTTTTTTATGCTTTTAAGCCATCATGGTGAAATTTGAAAAGTTAGTGTGCTCTAGATAGAAATTTTCTCTTTTCATCACTTAGTTTCATTTTTTTATTCAAAAAGACAAAAAGAAAATGCTTAGATTTGGTTTGATGCTTGTTGATTTTCATGTTTTGCTTGGAAAAATGAAAAGAGTACCTTCATTGTCAAATTTGGTAGAACTGAGATTTGTTGAAGCTTTGTTGTTTTGGTAAAACCATTTGAAAAATATTTGTCCCTCCCATACATAGATTTCATCAAAAAAGAAGTGCATCTTTTCATGTAGTTAGGGCTTGCATTATGTTTATGTTTATGTAATCACTTCATGCATTCACCTAACTGTCCAGATAAAATTAACGGTAGAACTAGGGTACAATTTTTAGTAACTTGTGTGTTAAGTTAGAGATGTGTTTCTGTGTCGTAAAACATTGCAGCTGTCGTTACTTGCCAGCATTGTATCCTAGGGGTATTGTAGTCTTCCATGTACCAACCGGTATATCAAACTCTTTCACATACCAACCAGTATATCGAACGTTCTTTCACGTACCTTAGGGTATATCGAAAGGCACTTCACATACTTGTCATATATCGAAAGGTGTTTCACGTACTTGGTAGTATATCGGAAGGTCTCGTACCGTACGATTGTGCATTTGGCAGCACCACTATGGATTTGAGCTCCCACGTACCCTTTGTATATCGGGAGACACCATTACGATTCCTGAAACCAACTGAGCTATCCATTTGGCCATCTTGGCAGAGCAATACACTGAGAATAGCACTCGGGGAGATTACTACGCACATGCCATCTAGGTAGTCGGCTATTCAAGAAAGGGTATGGTCCCAATCCTCCTTGTCATGTTTTACTGTTAGACCCTGCAGTATATAGTGAGTTACAAAGCCTTGACAATCCTATGAGGTTCTAGAATTTTGAATCCACACCTATCACATAAGTTTGCTTGCGGCCTTAGTTTGTGTAGATTTTTTCTAGACTTCTTTTCTTTTGTCTAGAATACTCTAGGAGAAACTCTATTTCATTCACTCTAGCTGACTTTCCTTGGATAAGGTTCCATAGGATTTTGAACTTACCACCCAAATATCCCCTTAACCAGAAGGTAATTTCGAAGGTAAGAATGGAGCCACACGTCACGGTCATGTCACCTGAAGTAGAAAACCCTACTTTGAATATTGGAGCACACATGTTCCCTCCAGATTCACCCACCTCCAACTCCTCAAGGGTTGAAGAGGCAAAAAATTCCACTTCACAAGACGTATCAGTCCCTACCGTTTTACTGGGGGAGCCTGGATCGTTGGAATGGTTAAATCCTCCTCGGGATGACCCTGTATTAGTTGCGTTTGGTCCAGCTTCACCCTTTTGAAAAACTTCTCTAGGTCAACAAGTGGCTCATTTTGTCACTACATCCCCACCTGCTTGGCCCACTCCCGAAGAAATTTTCAGACCCCTTTATGCTCGCTTCAATCAATTATGTTCCAAGGGTGATCAACTTCAAAGACACAGTTTCTCACGAAGGGATGAAGCCTCGGAGATACCCGCATATCGGCAGATCCCGATTCGCACTTTATCTTATGACTTACTGGAACCATCCATCCACAACATGACCACTTATGAACCTGGTCAACCCTCACTTCCTGCAAGTACACCTGTTAGATAGGAGACCATTTCTATACCTAAAATGACTCAATCCGTTGAAGGACAACAATCCAACACTCCTCTTACTGCTACGAGAACATTACCCACTCCTCCCCCACCCCAAAACTCACAAGGAGGATATTCTATACTGCCTACCTTCCTTACGATTGATGTTAATCCCATAGTAGATAATCAACAACTCATGTTGGGTAATCCCTTGATTAGTGGTCAGCACGTTGTTGCTGGGGGGAAACCCCTGTCTCCTAACCATAATACCGGAGGAGGAGTTCCCATTGGTCCTTTCATTGGAGATTCCTTACCCACCGTACCTTCCACAACGGGATTATCCCATGTTGGGGGACCATCCCAGTCAAACCAACCACCATGGATTCAAGCATATCCAGGTTATCTTAACCCTCTATCGGGACAATTCAATCCCGAAAACGCACTCTATGGGATACCTTATTCCGGAAATCCATACACTCTATGGGGGCATCAAAATGTTTTAGAACATGGACCCCCACCTACCGTCCCTCAAGTACTAGCACCCCCGTTTTCTCCCACCCCCCAACTCCTTCCACAGGCGGTGGTCCCCCACACAATTCCGAAGGAGGCGGACCTCTACCTTCTTGTGGAGGACCACCTCATTCTGGAAACTATGGCCCACCCTCTCCTGGCGGTGGAGGTGGAGGCCGTCCCCCTCCCGGTGGAGGTGGAGGGCCACCCCCTCGGTGGTGGAGGACCATCCCATCCTGGTGGCAGTGGTGGAGGACCACCCTATTTTGGTGGAGATGGTGGAGGAGGCCCACACCCTTCCGGTGGCAGCGATGGAGCACCACCTCCTCCTGACGGAGGTGGCGGAGGTCCATCCTATCCCGATGGAGGTGGAGATGGAGCACCACATCCTCCTGGCGTAGGCGATGGAGGTCCATCCTATCCCGGTGGCGGCGGTCGGCCCCCACACAATTCCATAGGAAGCGGACCTATACCTTTTGGCAGAGCACCACCTCATTCTGGAAACTATGGCCCACCCCCTCCTAGAGATGGAGGTGGAGGCCCTCCCCCTTCCGGTGGAGGAGGAGGGAAACCTCCCTGGGTGATGGAGGACCATCACATCTTTGTGGTGGCGGTGGAGTACCACCCTATTTTGGTGGAGGTGGCAGAGGAGGCCCACACCCTTCTAGCGGCGGTGGTGGAGAACCACCTCCTCCTGACGGAGGTAGCATAGGTCCATCATATCTCGGTGGAGGTGGCAGTGGAGCACCACCTCCTTCCAGTGGAGGTGATGGAGGTCCATCCTATCCCCGTGGCAGTGGAGGATCCCCACCATTCGGAGGAGGCCCACCCCCTTTCGACGGTGGTGCCGGACCCCTACCTTATGGTAACATACCACGTTATTATGGCGGTGGACCTACATATGGTCAAGGAGGCCCACCCCCTTACGGTCAGTTTCCACCAGGAACACCCTACAACTAGTCGATGCAAGGTCCCACTGGTCCATACATGCCATATCAGTACTATTAGTACCCGCAGTCGAATCAACAACTTCCTTTTCTTGCTATGTTGGACCTACCCGACTTGCCTCATCTGACTAATGACCCCATCTTCCATGGATATAATTGTCCACCAATTCCGATGAAACTACCATCAGATATTCCCAAATTTGATGGAAAACCTGGTGAGGATCCAAAAACTCATGTGATGACATACCACTTATGGTGTTCATCCAAATCCTTGATGGATGACTCGATCCATCTTAGGTTATTCCAACGGACTCTCACTGGCCTAGCTACTAGGTGGTATATTGAACTACCACCCAACTATTTTCTAGATTTCCACTCTCTTTCTATGTCATTTTTGACCCATTTCCAATTACCCATTTCCTATGAGAGTGGTACGGACATACTGACCTCATTCCGTCAAAACACCGCCACTCATATCTTGGATCATATCCATGAATGGTGAAGAAGACGACGTCTCATTAAGGCTCATATCCCAGAACAAATCTTAGCTGAGTGGTTCACAAAGTATCTCTTACTTGTCGTAGCTCGAGATGTGGCCATGTGAGGGGCCATCATCGAGGAATAGGGTATTTCCCATGCCCATTACTTAGACTTGGTCTATGCTCAATCCATCACGTTGTATGAAATCGTTCCCGATGCACCCCGCCCTATGTATGACCCTGTGAAACCACCAAAGGGACCACAAGTCAATGACATCATTGGTTCCCTTACCTCCATTCCTTCTGCTCAAACTAGTGGATTGTCGAACCCCCAAGGTTCTTCCCCTTCACCACCACAGGCTAGAAACAACACCACCAAGTCAACCACTCTTGCTTCCATCGAAGAGGTGAATTTTTCTCGATCAGATTCATCTCAGAAGTCCGGTGGTAAGAATAAAAACAAGGGCAGACCTAAGAAATCTTCCAATCAGCAGGAGCCCAAGCCCACCCCTGAAGACACCAAACAAAAGAGGAAGTTAAAGTATCCTTGTTTACTGTGTGGTGGTGACAATTTCTCCAAAGAATGCCCTCATCGATACAAAGTGCAGAAGTTTCTCAAAGGAACCTATACTACCGCGGTTCTCAACGATCCCTTCCCCACTCAGAAACAACAATTTATCACTCACACATCTCTTTCCCAAGGAGAGGCGTCCTACACCATGCATGTTCTCATGATGCGTAGGGAGATGGTTAACTTGAACACACATTCACGATCATACAACTCAGGCCCTCAGAAGGAACCCATTGGAAGTAATACTGAAAAAGCTTCCACTTCTATTCCTGACGTCACCATACCACAAACTTCTCTCACCATTGAGAAGCCTCCTTTAGAGTCAGTGTTGTGTCTGCCCAAGAGCACGATTCGAAAATCCGTTTTCAATCCCAATGCTCGGGCAGCTCAAAACTACAATATTGTAGATGACCTAGAACAAGCTCCTTGTGCTATGTCGATGCTAGAAGTCTTGCAGAACTGTCCCAACTAGCACAAGACCCTTCTTGCTACCATTGGCACTATTGATCCAGATTCTTCTAATACAATCATGTTTCGACTTGAGTACTTTAAATTGAGGCTTTCCCGCCAGTTGTCATTTCAAGTTTCTACAAACGTTGTTGGGAAGACAATCCATCATACCATCTTGGATGAAGGTGCCTCTACCTTGGTCATGTTGATTTCGTGTTGGAGACCCATTGGTTCTCCTGAGTTAAACCCTTCTCCCACCACCTTGAAAGCATTTGATGGTCGTGGTTTCCAACCCCATGGGATGTTACAAACCTTGGTAGTAGACTGGGGGATAAGACCACAACCATTAACGTGGAAGTGGTCGCCGCCCCTTTAGATTACAATCTTTTACTTGGTTGTAATTGGTTTTATGCCATGACTACAGTCGCATCATTTGTCTTCTGCATTGTGCAATTCCCCCACCAAGGATGAATTGTCACCATTGACCAATTGGACTTCTGTACACCAGCCATAGCTTCTCATCCTAGCGATAATGTCCCATTATCTGGGAAATCTTCGCAACTATATGAGAGTGTGGGGGTAGGCCTCATAAAATGTTCATCTCTTATGGGTGTTTTTCCAACCTCTGATCCCCCTAACCATGTTTCCATGGTGAACATGATCTCCTCTTTTCCCAACTCCATCGATTCATGCCTCGTACCCAACGAAGCCACTATGCACCTGATTGGAGAGACTATGCCTCTTTCACCTGCTAAACTCACTTACGAGTCTATCCAATCAGCACCAGAGGACCACTTGGTTGTGGCCTCTACATCCTATTATCTACAACAGACGTCATCCTTAACCAATCCTCTACTCCAGAATTTTCATTTCGATGAATCCATTATGGATATTATGAGTGGGGATGACCCTCTGTGGGAAGACCTTCACCATCGATCGTCTTTCCTTCCCCCATTGGATACTGTGGAAAATAGCATCACCACCATCTTTACGCCGGATGTCTGCCCTTCCCCCCAGTCCTCGATACTCACATGTCATACGGACACCGAGGGAAATTTGGCCAAAATTGAACCTACCATTCTGGTAGACATATCGGTTACTCCTACTGTCGTGGGACACATTCGTTTAGGCCAGAAGTGTTCCCCTGAAGAGATTACTACTTTCACGGCATTGTTCAAGCATTTTCGAGATGTCTTTGCTTTGACCTACGAGGAAATGCCCGGGATAGACCTTGCTATTGTTTCGTACGAGATTCAAACCTATCATGATGCTAAACCAGTCTCGAAAAAGCTATGAATGGTACACCCTCGAAAAACTATGGCAATTAAGGCAAAAATTGAAAAGCTCTTGAAGGCCAGATTCATTTACCCTATTCCATTAATAGAATGGGTCTCAAATTTCGTCCCTGTAGCTAAGAAGCAGGGCACCATTCACTTTTGTGTCTATTATTGGGATTTGAACAAAGCATGTCCTAAGGACAACTATCCCACTCCCTTCATCGACTAGATCATAGACAATTGTGCCAGAAGTGTCATCTTCTCGTTCATGGATGGATTTTCCAATTACAACTAGATTGAGATCCACCTGGATGATCAACATAATACATCTTTCATCTCCCTTCGGGCATGTTTTATTATCGCAAGCCCCCTTTTGGTCTCAAAAATGTTGGTGCCACATTCTAGTGGGCCACGTCATATGCTTTTCATGACGTGAAGGAATTTGTGGAACCTTATCTCAATGATCTCCCCGCTCATTCGTGGCAACACAAATTCCACATTGATCATCTAACGACGGTATTCCTCAGATGCAGACGGTATAATATCCGTATGAACCCTCGCAAGTGTACTTTTTGCGTCGAGTTTGGACACCACTGTTAGGATATCATATCATTCAGTTATGTACTTTTCATGCATGCATGCATCCCATCCACTAGTTTGATGCCACCAGCACCTAGTCCCCAGTCTGCCAGCACCTAGGACCTTCTTTCCACTCAGTTTTAGCCCTCCTAGTGCTTAGTGCACCCTGCATGCACCTACCACTAGTGAAATGCACCCTCTCTCACCTACATCTTAGTTCACTTCAGTTAGCTAGTTGTCTTTCCTTGATTTAAGGCTAGATTGACTCATAACTGACTGTATCACTCCGTTGGACCTCTAGTGATACTAGACTGCCTATTATGACTCCAGTTAGCTCTTCATGCATCCACCATTGAGCATCCTTTATTCAGTTAGTGCCTACATGTGCTAGTTACACCTACCACACTCAGTTAGACTCAGGTTGACACCTGGTTGACCATTACTTGTGCATTGATGACTCCACTAATCTTATGATGAGGACTCCTAGTTGGAGCCAAGCTATTCCATGCAGTATATTCAAATGATCTCCTTGGATGATTCGAATTGCTCAGTCATTGTTACTGTATTGTATTGTATTCTATCATCCAGAGTTCAATAGAGCACTACTGCAAGCCTTTTGCACAGTTTTACACATATTTTCTAAGTTTCAACTTGTAATTGATTTCTTGTTCATTAGATCTGTTGTGCTTTAATTTCACATGGTATCAAAGCTATGGAAGGGAGAAGATTTCTTTTTTGCAGATGTTCTAAATGAAGATTGATTTATTTTTGCTAAGAAATCTAGCAGTTGTGGCATGCGAAATCTCATGTGCATTCGTTCATGTGCATGCAAGACTGAAATTTCTCTCCAATCCACTCCAGAAGCCGTGATTTTTCCACAGAATTCCTGGATATAGATCATTGGATCATCAAGCTTGCTTGATCTCCTATGCTAGCTGTGATGCAACTCTAAAACAGGTGGATTGTTCGACCTTACTATTCTTGTTTTATTGTGATTTGCAGGTTTTATAACTCCTCCATTAGCATTTTCTATCATTGAGATGGATTCTTCTTCTTCAAATATTCTCACTCGCTTCAATTATTTTGAATGGAAGAATGCCATGCAGATTATGTTGCGCTCAAAAGGGTACTATAGAGTCACCATGGGCCTTGAAGTTGATCCCAATACACTCATTGAAAAATCCAAGCAATTCAACAAATTGGATGAAGCATATGGTCTTCTTTGCCTCAATATTTCCAAGGATCTTCACTTCCACCTCAGTGGATTGTCTACTCCAAAGGTAGCATGGGAGAAACTTGAAAAGATCTTTGGAAAGCAAGATGAGATGCGGTCTTTTCAACTGGAAAATGAATTGATTGCCTTGAATCCTGAGAATTTCGAGACCATAAATGATTTTTTCGCCAAATTCAAGCACTTGGTATTGCTATTGAAGCAAAGTGGAGTTGTAAAGGAAGATAAACAATTGATTCTTTCTATTCTTTCAAAGCTTGGAAAAGATTATTCGGTATTTGTCTCTACATTCAATTCCGAGAAGCTCACAACCCTGAATTGGAAAATTCCTACCTTAAATGCATTCATTGAATCTCTCACAAAGGAGCATGATAATCTTGTTCAAATGGGGTCCATATGCTCCAAAGATCAAGCCCTTTTTGCTGGAGGGTCTAAAGGTACGAATGGAAAAAGGAAGCAAAAGAAAGAGAAGCCAAAATTCGAACCTTCCAAGCAAAGAGAGAAAAAGAAGCAAGTGGATGAGCCATCCGGTTCAAGGAACAAGAAAAAAGGGAAAGAGGGAAAAGAGAGATATAAATTTTCTTATTGCAGCAAGGGATATCATCCTAAAATCTCATGCATGAAGAAAACCATAAATCAGATGGCCCTTCTTTTATAGAAAAACAACATAACCCTTCCTAATGGTGCAAGGAACAAGGAGAAAAATGATCATCCCGAGAGAGGTCATGTACTCATGCAAACAATTTCGACCCCTCCAGCTCTACTCATTGATTCTAGAGCTTCGAACCACATGGCTGCAAACAAATATTCTCTATCATCATTTGATCCCAACAGCACCATCTCCATCCACATGGGAGATGACTCTCAGATCTCTTCAAAGGGAAAATGTACTATTCATTTAGAGCATGGCAATTTTCACAATGTGCTCTATGTTCCATCCTTAGCTTTGAATATTGTTTCCATTTATTAGATGAATCACACTGGTTCACCAAAGAAAGTTGTATTATTCCCTAACAAAGTTGAAATTTCTGATATTCAAAGTGAAAAAATTATTGCAGTCGGAAAAGCAAATCATGCTTCAAAAGCATATGAATTTTCACACTTTCTACCGCATGACAAGCCCACCGCTCTTCTGAATCATGGAAATGAGGTTAGTATTCTATGGAATGTGAGGTTTGGACACCTAAATTATAAATATTTGTATCTTATATAGAAAAATTCCATGGTTGATGACCTTCCAATGATCAAATCCTTGAAGGGAATATGCAAAGGTTGCATCATTGGGAAGCACCTCGAGCACAAATTTGACTGAGGTAAAGCTAGCAGAGCTTCTTGCATTTTAGGGCTGATACATTATGATATCAATGGTCCGATGCCACATACCTACATGAATTTCTCAAGGTATGTTTTGACATTCATCAATGACTTCTCTAGATTTACATGGGTTTTCTTTCTCAAAAACAAGTTAGAAGTACTAGAAAAATTCAAGTTTTTTAAGGCCTCTGTTGAGACTGCCACCGAGAGGAAGATAAAGGATCTTAGATCTGATAATGGATATGAATATATATGAAATAATATCTGCTGCAACTTTGTGCTAAAAACAACATTCAGATCCAGCAGATGGTACCCTACACACCACAGATGAATGGTGTAGCGGAAAGGAAGAACATATCACTGAAAGAGATGGCAACCTATATGATTGAATCAAAAGGTTTGGATGAAAACATTTGGGCTGAGGCCATGAATGTTGCTGCATACATTTAAAATAGGATTCCACATTCATCTTTGACTGATATTACACCTTTCAAAGCATGCATAGGTCACAAAACCTGATGTGTCAAATTTCCGTGTTTTTGGCTCAATCGCTTGGGCTAGAATTCTGACTGAAAAGAGAAAATATTTGGATCCGCAAAGTGTTGAATGCATCCTATTGGGATATGATGAAGAATTGAAGGCCTACAAACTCATGGATATCAGATCCAAAAATATATTCATTGAGTGAAGTGTCACATTTGAAGAACCACTTCAAAATCTAGAACTAGTCGAGGAAAAAACTGCTCAAATACTGCCTCCACCAGATGAAGAATTTGAAGAAGATGATGAAAGTTTTGGTTCTGATATTTCTGATATTTTATCAGACTTTGATTAACACGATATATCAGGTTCAGAGGCTGATCCAGTTGTGCCCCAGCACTTGCCAAAGTGGGCCCAAAATACACTCAATTCTGCTGGTCAAAACATTGGAAATCCTATCGATCCAAGGAGGACTTGAGAAGACTTTCAAAGAGCAGGTATGGTTCTTTCTTTCTCTGATCCTTTTACATATGAGAAACGATTTTTGATGATAGGTTCAGATCCTAAGTCATTCTATCATTCCCACTGAGATCCGAGATGGCAAACCGCCATGGATGAAGAGTACAATTCTCTTCAAAAGAATGCTCCATGGGAGCTAGTTTCTCTTCCATGGTGTCGTGTCTGCCAGGTGTATGGGCATAGTCACGAAAATTGCCCATATATGTAGAAAATGGTCACAAAGCTGAGAAATATTTATTATACGTTTTGCAAGTCAATGGGTCATGATGAAAAATATTTCCATGCATATGGATTGCTACAAAAAAGAATGTATGATGCATTCTATGTCAAGGACGATCAACGTGCCGTACAACAATTGCAACCGTAGCCGCAAGTAGCCCAACCGCTACGTCAACCGCGGACGCAGTTTGTACCACAGCAATAGTAACTGCCACAGTTCATGCTGCAATATGCTCTGATGCAGATGGCTCCACAATAGCCACAATATGTACAGCAACCATAGTATGCACAACAAGGGAAAGGGATGCAACTGACACCAATGCAGCAACAGTTAACCAACCGCAGTACCAGCAGTAGGGAGGATTCCGGGGAGGATACCTGGGAGGACGTGGCGGAGGATTTGGTCATGGAGGAGGACAAGGTAGTCCCAGACCTATTCAATGCTATCACTGTGCAATACAAGGACACTATCAGCGGGACTTCCCACTACTGCAGAACCAGTGTATGTTATGTTTTGTTAACGATCATACAGTTGAGAATTGTCCACAGTTGATTGCACAATCGTAGGAAGGGAACACTCCCCAGTTGCAGACACAGCACCAGTCACAGTAGCCCACTCAGAACCATGTCTAGCAACCATTGCAGAACTAGAATCTGAGACCGAATCAGAACATAAATCAAAATGTAAATCAACCGGGGAACGTACCACTGAATCAGCTGCAGGGTGCAAACATTGCGACAATTTCTGCAGAACCAAGACCGCAAGATGCTTACGTTCTTGTGGTCACTCGAGGAGGAAAGACAACTGGAGAAGATAGCTCAATGATCTAGTTGGCTGGACAAAAGAAGGTATCATTTGACATTGATGCGGAATGGGAGATGTTTCTTCAGGCGTGATGGGCATTAGGAAACGATCGAGGTAAAGCCGTCATTTATGACATGCCCTCTACTTTTGATGCTACTTCGAGGTTAGCCCGTCACGACGGTCCATCACACTTCGAGCATTTTTGGAACATTGTTTGTCCCTGGCAAAAGATCCTGATGCTCATGCTGCGATTAAAGCTTTGTTGCAACGACCGACCAAGGATCGACAAGAGCTCACGGTTAATTCCTTGCAACGATGGAAGACGAGTAAGGATATGAAGATGAATATTCAAATTGGAAACTATGATGTTGATTTAGTTATTCTGGATCTTGGTTCGGATTTCAACATCTTGACTAAGCAGGCTTGGCAGAATATGGGGAGCCCCGCATTGAGGTGGTCTGCTGTACAGCTCTGATTGGCTAACCATGCGAAAGTAACACCCATTGGGCAAGTTTTGCGGCTAGTGGTAGATATCGAGGGTATGAAAACCTATGCCGAGTTTGATGTCATCGAAGTTGTCGAAGGCAGCAGCTCTTATCTCGCGCTGTTGAGGATTGGATGGGCTAATGATAGTGGAGCTGTAATCAACTTCAAGCGACGGATGATGACTTTTGAAAATTGCGATCTCAGAGTTATCGCCCCGTTGGATCTGACTGAAGGATGCCGCTACATAGAGCTAGTGAAGGACGATGATCCCAGTGGATGGGACCATGCATTCAATATTTCTAAAGATTATATACATCCGACCTCCAATGGTGAACAGGGATGGCACAATGATAGCTCTGCATCTTCCAACTCTGATGATGCAGTGGAATATTGGCAGAACTGCTTGCATGAAGTGTTGCTCCGTAAGTGCGGGTTGGTCATACAGTCATTATGTCATGTCGCGACTTAAACGGTTACACTACCAATATATGAAGGACTACCTACCTTATCCGACTTTCTGATGGAGTTTGAAGAAAGAGTTTCCTAACCACAACGATTGCTGGCATTGAATGAAGCATTGAAGGATGCTCTAGCATGTTGGTGGGTGACACACAAGGCATCGATTGATGGATGGTCAAAATGTCAAAGATTGATGATGGTATGTTTTGGTGATACTGAGGTTTACCACACTAGAAAGTATGATGGTCGGACTAATACAGGTGGTCACTTGATGGAATGTCAACGGCTATGGGTATCACGACCAAAACATGAATGGGTCCATGCTTTTATCCATACTTTGGATGAGATGCCACGCTCATGGTATACTGCAGCTGAGTTGCGAGGGGAAATTTATACTTGGCTGGAGCTCACAGTGTGTTTTACCCATACTGTTAGCTCTCCAAGAAACTACTTAGTGGTTATGGCTAAGTATGCTTGGTAACTTAAGAATTCAATACCCTTTTCAGTAAATGGATCGATGGGATACCACAATAGCTCAATGGAAAAGTTGCTTATCAAATAGTTAAATGAACCAGTGCTCTTAGAAACTGTAAATCAGATGATAAAATATAGAAATGAAATGTAGAATATTGCTAAGACAACCAAGTATATTAATCATGCAGGGTTTATGCAACCAAATACATGCATAACATCGGGTCACACACAGCAGTAGGAAGTTCCTCAATCCAAATTATGAGCACAGGCTAAGCTAATTTGAACAGAGTGCAGAACAATGGTGGATGAAAATATCTGATAACAACAACAAGAGAAAACTGTGATTTTTATTATAACAAGCAACTAAAACATATGGCAAAGTCTCTCCAAGCTCGAACCTCCCTCTAATAGTCTTGGTTCTGTGGCTTTATAGCCTTTACTCTGCTAGTTCAGCGAACAAAACTGAGATCTGGGCGAAATTAGAGAAAATCGGCAAAAACAGGCTTTCGGCAGTTAACTCTTCTGCTGATTTCGTGCCTTAGCCGCCGGAAGTCAGACCTTTCGGCAGCTAATGAGCTCTGTGGGGCTCGCCTAAGCTGCCGAAAGCTGTAACCATTTCAAAAATTTAAACCCAAAACGTTGCTTTCTGCTGATTTCGTGCCTTAGCCGCCGGAAGTCAGACCTTTCGGTAGCTAATGAGCTCTGTGGGGCTCGCCTAAGCTGCCGAAACCTGTAGGATTCCTGAAAAAACTGCCTTTGGAAAAAATCGATTTTCTCAACCGTCCGATGTCCGTTTTGCGCGTTCGAATAGTCGATTTTGATCTATAGATCATAAGCTATCCATTGGTGCTTCCAGATCTGAATTTGGAGTTCGGGAAGGCCGTCAAAATCGCCCCGCAAGATCACGCGATTTCAGCAGAAAATTCCTCTTGAGTTATGGTTCAACAATGAAAATACCTCACAGGGCAGCCAAGTGACAAATCATAGCTGAGCATTCGGGATTTATTTAATAACAGAGCATGTTGCAATAGACAGATGACATAATGACTGGAGATTTAGCCTGAGATTGTAGGGATGAAGCGTTCTAGTTCAAACTGACTTTGTGGCTAAAATTTAGGAATGGAATCGAAACCACTTTCACAGACTCAGTTAACTGCCGAAAAGCTGGGATTTTTTGATATTGAAGGCCAAGACTCACAAAAATAAAAATTTTTACCCATTCTATCAACCAAAATGACGGTGGTCACATTGGGAGATAACATCTGGCTCCTACTCGGGGATGGAATCCTCCCAGTGAGGTTCCGAAGAATCCCAGAACCAAGTAGTTCCAGTAGCCTTTAGCATTGGGCATGGAGTCATCAAGTCTTTAACACTGATCCCTCTGCAAACCTCTAGCTTTCTTGCCCTTCATTGAAAAATGACTTCCCAAAAAGAAAACTGTTGTAACTACTAGCATCCTGTGTCCCAATATATCTCCAATCTGGCTTCCCTGTCTGAAATGCAGCTTGCTTCAAGTCCAAGATCATGTATCTATCATAGCAGTGGGATTCTTCAATACCCAGGAACTTCCATCTTTCATCAGAAAAAGGATAGGCAGAGCTGTTGCAAACTTCATTGCTGTGACCAGCTTCGTTTCATTTTTTGGTTCATCCATTACTACAGGCTTTGCTCCATTTGAAAGAGCTGATGGCTGGTCCTCTATAAAGCCTCCAGATCATTAGATGCCTCGGTGTCATCCACCCTAGGAGTAAAAATGGGCATTTCAGGTGTATAACTGTCACTGGCTGGAAATTCTTCCTCCTCAACATCTTTCTCAGGTGGTGGCAAGTTAACATTTCCCTTGCTCAGATTGCATCTCTGAATGGACTAACTCTGCCCTTCTTTGTGATGTCAGAAATATTATCTTCATTATCTGCTGAGAAGAGCATTGCATTCCACAATCTGATTTTTGTTTGCTTCATTCTTGAAAGCTAAGGTATGCAAAGCTTCTGCTGCCAATTTCTACAAGAGCAAAAACCAGTTCATATACATAGAGCAAATAATTCCAAATGCTGGACATATGCCACAACTTGACTTTAAAGTCAATCTGTAAGATCCAACAGAGGAAGTATCCCAGTCCTTTAAATTTTGCTGAGCCACATACTGAACACTATTAGCATAATTTTGAATATACAAACCAAAGAAGCGAGAAGTGAAACTTCGCCTGCACCCCAATGTCTTTCAACTTCCAAGCTTAGCATAGAAAATTATAAATTTTCAATTTTTCCAATTGCCTATTTCCAGACTTGAAGTTAGATGTCAAACACAAGAAATGAGACAGAGCCAATTCTTAATGATTATTGAAGCAATATCAAATCTGTTCATATGACCCCTGAAGCCTGCAAGTATAATCTTTATTGACCTTCATCAAAAGGTGAGGGATATGACAGTTTGCAGAAGAGTGCCGAATATATATTGTACTTGAACCTCAGCCCATCCCATAACAATGTCAATTTTAATGTTTCCTGTAAAACATCTTTTGCCAAGTTGAAATTGCATTTTCTGTTCAAAACAGAATGCATGAGTGGATGAAAAAATATCTAATTTATATTGAGATTTCATGAAACTTGTGCTTCCAACCTTTTAGCTCTAGAGCGCATTTGTATGTTTGCTAATACATTACCCAAGGAACTTCTGTGTTAAGCACAACAGCCATAGATGCTGCTCATTTTATGTATGACTTCCCTGCTGCTCCATAAGGTCCATCAATGTTTCCATACTCATCATCAGAATAATTGTTACGGGTTTGAGCGATTCCTCTATTTCCAGATTCAGCCTATCTGGGGTTTTCATCTAATGCTGTATATGGACGTTTTATCCCATGACTGACACATCATATGCATAAGAATCATATCTCATATGGCCATGCTGCAAATCTCTGTCAAAACGCCCACTATATATATCTTCAGCAGGTGGAAACGAGTATCTTAGAGACTGTATAGATCTTTCCTCCACGGCCTGCAAATCTTTGACCATGCCATCTGGATATGAAACCCTTCCCTAGTAGCAGCCCTATTTTATTTGTAGGATACCTTCCAGCTGTAGTTTATATGCAGCTTATTCTGCTTATTCAATAATAACTGAAAATAATCTATGTGCTCAAATAAAGAGCTTATTTTCCTATCTACTCCTACACTAACTAATAGGAGCAGCATGATCAAGTAACACTGGATTTCCAATGCAGCCATGTCAGATTGTGATTTACAGGCATCTTTAATCTTGACTCAAACAACAAATGAAGCCATATCATGTAGAAAAAAGGTTCGAACAGATGATCAGACCAGCTTTGCTCTATAAAGAATATTTTAACATTCACATTGTTCGTGGATTCCAGAAAATCAGCAATAGGATCAATTAAATAGTAATGGAATACCTCTTTAAGCTTCGGTTCTGACTGTAAATGAAAATGATGTGGCTGGCTATCCTCCTTGGCCTCAATGATGTGTATAAACTGCTCAAGATCTGCTGGAGAAGGCTGCTCAAAATCTGCTGGAGAAAAATATCCAATAAACTGCTGATCTGGACTGCTTAGTTCCTCGCCACCATCATTCTCTTCATAAATGCTGAAATCTGCCTTTGTCTGCAAGTCTGGAAGATGTGGGCTGTCTTCAACATATGCTGCAAATTCAACCCCAAGATTCGGATCTTCTCTGTTATTAGGATCAAGAGACTCATGACTAGTATCAACTACAGCATCAACCCATTCTTGATCATGATTCTCATGTTCTAGCTGAAGATCGGACAGTCCTTGCAAATCTGGGCTTTGTAAGCTGCCCTCATCAACCTCATGATGAGAAATATCTTCTGCTTCAACATGTTCTTCATGATTGTCTAAATCTTTATATAATAAACTAAACTCATGACAACATCCTGGATAAAGAAGATCAGTTGAAAACTTTGTTTTGCAAAACAAATTGAAGGCAGTATGAAAATCAGCCAAAGAGCTGATGCTAGCAATAGGCAAAGCTCGGTACCAATCACGAGCAATTCTTTCTAATGAAAAACAAAAGAGCCGGATCTGAACATCTTCATGCACTACCTGCAACCGATGCACGTAGTCATGAAAGTCCAGCAAATGCTCAGCTGGCACTTCCCCCTCTTCTCCTCGAAATCTAGGAAGACTGTTCTCCCATTCATCTCTAGCAGGCACTTGATTAGGAAAACCAACAATGCTTGAAAAATCACAGAACGCATACCTCTTGGCTAAGATTTTGTTCATGTCATACCAGTGGAATCACCAACAGAATTCTGAACAATGGAGTCGCCACTGAGTTCATCCTTCATGGAGTCCCCAGATAGAAGATTTATAACCAATGAAGTGTCTGATCCTTGTCTATCATCAAGGACCAGATCTGTGTCGTTCTCCCAGGAAGATCAGCTTCTCACCTCGCTCCCCGGCAGCGGCGCCAATTTGTTAGCTCTCCAAGAAACTACTTAGTGGTTATGGCTAAGTATGCTTGGTAACTTAAGAATTCAATACCCTTTTCAGTAAATGGATCGATGGGATACCACAATAGCTCAATGGAAAAGTTGCTTATCAAATAGTTAAATGAACCAGTGCTCTTAGAAACTGTAAATCAGATGATAAAATATAGAAATGAAATGTAGAATATTGCTAAGACAACCAAGTATATTAATCATGCAGGGTTTATGCAACCAAATACATGCATAACATCGGGTCACACACAGCAGTAGGAAGTTCCTCAATCCAAATTATGAGCACAGGCTAAGCTAATTTGAACAGAGTGCAGAACAATGGTGGATGAAAATATCTGATAACAACAACAAGAGAAAACTGTGATTTTTATTATAACAAGCAACTAAAACATATGGCAAAGTCTCTCCAAGCTCGAACCTCCCTCTAATAGTCTTGGTTCTGTGGCTTTATAGCCTTTACTCTGCTAGTTCAGCGAACAAAACTGAGATCTGGGCGAAATTAGAGAAAATCGGCAAAAACAGGCTTTCGGCAGTTAACTCTTCTGCTGATTTCGTGCCTTAGCCGCCGGAAGTCAGACCTTTCGGCAGCTAATGAGCTCTGTGGGGCTCGCCTAAGCTGCCGAAAGCTGTAACCGTTTCAAAAATTTAAACCCAAAACGTTGCTTTCTGCTGATTTCGTGCCTTAGCCGCCGGAAGTCAGACCTTTCGGTAGCTAATGAGCTCTGTGGGGCTCGCCTAAGCTGTCGAAACCTGTAGGATTCCTGAAAAAACTGCCTTTGGAAAAAATCGATTTTCTCAACCGTCCGATGTCCGTTTTGCGCGTTCGAATAGTCGATTTTGATCTACAGATCATAAGCTATCCATTGGTGCTTCCAGATCTGAATTTGGAGTTCGGGAAGGCCGTCAAAATCACCCCGCAAGATCACGCGATTTCAGCAGAAAATTCCTCTTGAGTTATGGTTCAACAATGAAAATACCTCACAGGGCAGCCAAGTGACAAATCATAGCTGAGCATTCGGGATTTATTTAATAACAGAGCATGTTGCAATAGACAGATGACATAATGACTGGAGATTTAGCCTGAGATTGTAGGGATGAAGCGTTCTAGTTCAAACTGACTTTGTGGCTAAAATTTAGGAATGGAATCGAAACCACTTTCACAGACTCAGTTAACTGCCGAAAAGCTGGGATTTTTTGATATTGAAGGCCAAGACTCACAAAAATAAAAATTTTTACCCATTCTATCAACCAAAATGACGGTGGTCAATTTGGGAGATAACACATACATTTAGTTTTGTGGATGCCGATCCAGAGGTTAATAATGCATTATAGCTCATCTGTGATGTAATTTTGCAGGTTTTCTGGGTAGCATATCCTGCGGATCCGCACAGGCACTGCCAGATGCAGTCTCTCATGGAGTGTTTCAATATCAGTGGTAGGCCAGAAGATGGTGATGATCCACGGAATGTGAATATCCCAGAGTCAAAAGGAAGTTGTGATGTGGTACCACCTGATGCGCCAAGCGACCTGATCAGTCAACCATTGAAGATCCGCAAGATTAACATTGGGACAGAGGACACTCTGAAGTTCGCAAATGTCGGGGATTACTGGGATGATGAGCTAATAAGGAAGGTCATTGATTTGCTCCATGAGTTTCAAGACATATTTCCTACTAAGTTTTCCGACATGAAGGGGATTCTGGGTGACTTAGGAGAAATGAAGATTCCATTAAAACCAGATGCTAAGCGGATTAGGCAGCGACCCTATCGATTGAATCCGCGACATAAGGAGCGGGTCAAGGCTAAACTGGATCACATGTTGGACGCTGGTATTATTGAACCAATTGAGGAGTCGGAATGGATTAGTCCTATGGTGGTGCAGGATAAGAAGAATGGTGAAGTGCACATTTGTGTTGACCTCAGGAAGCTAAATGATGCATGTTTGCACAATCCATTCCCCACTCCATTTACTGATGAAGTGCTTGAAAGTGTGGGTGGCCAAGAGATGTACTCTTTCACAGACGGGTTCTCTGGCTATCATCATATCCACATTGCCAAAGAAGATCGCCATAAGACAAATTTTGTTACTGAATGGGGTTGCTTTCAATACATTGTAATGCCATTTGGTTTGAAGAACGCACCAGTGATATTTTCGCGGGTTGTCATTGCTACATTCAAAGACTTCATTCATAAATTTTTACAGGTATACATGGACGATTGGACGGTCTATGGTTTGGTCCATGATCACCTGGTGAATTTGTGGTTCATGCTCGAGCGATGCTAAGAACACCAGATATCGCTGCATCTGAAAAAATGCATCTTTTATGCACCGTTTTGGATATTGCTCGGCCATATTGTGTGTAAGCAAGGGTTGTTGGTCGATCCAGCTAATATTGCACTCATTTTGAGTTTGCAACCATCGACCACTGTTAAGCAGCTACGGACGATGTTGGGACAAACAGGGTATTATTGCAAGTTCATCAGGGGTTATGCTGCGATCACTGCCCCTATGGAGAAGTTGTTGAAGAAGGACGTCACATTCCAGTGGAGCCCAAAATGTCAGGCTAGCTTTGAAACACTGAAGGCGAAGATGGCATCGGCACCAATATTGGTATTTCCAGACTGGAGTAAGGAATTCCATGTCCATGTTGATGCCTCATTAATTGCATTGGGAATCGTATTGGCTCAACCAGGAGAAGGCAACCTTGATCATCTTATTTCTTTTGCAAGTCGAAAGTTGTCATCTGCCGAAAGAAATTACACTACCACTGAGTGGGAACGTCTGGCCATGGTTTATGTGCTGCAGAAGTTCAGGCACTATTTGTTGGGTGGGCACTTTAAAATGTTCACCAACCATCCTACGTAGAAATACCTAGTCAATAAGCCTGTGTTGGGGGGGAAGATATGCCACTGGCTACTTCTTTTTCAGGATTTCAATTTTGAAGTCCTTGGGAAGCCAGGCCGGTTGAATGATGGTCCTGATCATCTCTCACAGATCAATACTGAAGAGGAGATGACCAACATTGAAGATGGTTTACCAAATGCTCAACTGTTTTGGATTGAGGTTGCAGATGGCTAGTCTGCGGAAATCATTCAGTTTCTGACAATGGGTACTGCACCAGATGAGTTCAACACCAGTCAGAAGAAGCAGTTGGTAGTCAAAGCTGTAGACTTCCAGCTAATTGCAGGAGAGTTATACAAAATGGGTGCCGATGAGGTATTGTGCAGATGTGTCTTTGCGCATGAGCAATCATAAATATTAGCAGAAGCACATGGAGGAGTAGCCGGAGGACACTATGGAAGTAGGGCGATTTCTAGGAAAGTACTGTGTGTTGGGCTATGGTGGCCCACACTACATAATGATGCGACAGACTATGTACGGTCCTGTGATGTCTGTCAGTGAACTAGCAAACCATCCCAACACGATGAGATGTCGTTGATGCCCCAGTTGATTTTGTAGGACTGATCAATCCACTAGGGAAGCACACGACTGCATGCTATATTATCACAATGACAGAGTATTTGACTCGATGGGCAGAAGCTGCACTAGTCATTGATTTCTCTGCAGCCACAGCCACGCGTTTTCTCTTTTACCACATTATCACTTGCTTCGGCTGCCCCAATATATTATTGATTGATCAAGGCAACCACATTCTTAATCTCACCATTAGTGCATTGACGGAGGAGTTGCAGATACAACATAAGAAGAGTACACCCTATCATCCGTAGGAAAATGACACGGTGGAGGCTTTCAATAAGATATTGGAGCATGCACTGACAAAGGTGTGTAACGTTAACCACGATGACTGGGATCTCAAAATCCCAACATTATTGTGGGCCTATCACACCACATGTAAATGGATGACAGGGCAGACACCTTTTAAACTAGTGTATGGCCAAGAAGCAATTATACCCATGGAGTATATTGTCTCGAGTTTGCGCATCGCGGCCGCAACAGGCCTCGATGATGCAACAGCACTAGATCAACGTCTAGAGTAGTTGGTGCAGTTGGAGGAAGATTGTTTCATCGCTTGGTTCCTCCAGGGGTTAGAGAAGGATCGCCAGAAGGCATGGCATGATCGACACATAAAAAACAAATAGTTTTAGCAGGGTGACTTGGTGCTGCTGTACGACAACAATTTTATGAAACATCCAAGGAAGTTGCAGATGCATTGGCTTGGTCCATATCGCATCAGTAGTATTACTTCAGGAGGTGCAGTTCAGCTGCAGCAGCTGGACGGGGCAATGCTCGCAAAACTGGTGAATGGTCATAGGTTGAATCCCTATCAGTCGGGCTTGGAATATTTTTATTCCTGAGTCGCATCAAGAAAAAAAAAAAAGTTGATTGATTGGTGGCAGGATGGAGCACCAACATGGATGGAATGTGGAAGCAGGGAGGCTTCTGCCGCAAGTTTGGAGCGGTTTGCGACACCTAGGAGTGTTGCGCTTGGGTCACATTCGAAATCATGATGTAGATGGGAATTTTCCCTTTTTGATGGATATGATCATTAGTCGATTTCGATCGTGTTAGAAAAATGCACGTTCGGGCTTAGGGATACACAGAGGTAGCATGGCCGATGGCACTTGCCAGGATGGTCCGCATGGTTGGCACGAAGCATCCATCATGCTGGCATGGCCAAAGAAATGCTTCCCACATTTTTGCATGAAGGAAACCAGGCGAAGGTATGATTCCTCTGCCATTCGGATAATTGTCACATGGAACGATGACAAATTATGATTACCCTGGGGTGCAAGCAGGTGGTGTAATGGCTTGCTGAGGCAGATGGATGACAGAGTGCACTGTATAAATCAAGGACCCGAGGGGAGTAAGCACATAGAGGTTGTTTTCGTTCAGAATGGTTATGCTATGAAAGGCTCTGGAATTTTGTTAAGTTAGGAATTACAAGGAGGTTGTGGAAATGATCTATTTTATTTAATGGGGTGGCACTCCCAGTGCGCTGAAGGCCCGAACCATGAGTGTCCATGAGCGGTTAGAGAAAGCAGCGTTTTGGACACTCCGACGCCACAAGCATGAAGTCTCATATGGGATGTCTAGGCAGTTGGTGATGGTTGGAAGTATTGTGGTCCCTGCGACCACACCAACGGGAGGGGTTGTCGGCCCCGTGTGCCTGTAATGTATGCTTACTTGTGTGAAATAGATGTGCCGAAATCACTAGCCTGTTTTACACCTTGACATTGCTTACAAACTTCCTCTCTGTCTCCAATTGGTCTCTCAAGACAAGAGGATGAGTTTGCAAGGCTTGCAACAATAAGCTAGGAAAATTCCACTTTTGGGTAAGAAGTACATGACAGCGAGCAGATGATTAGTGCACTAGAAGGAGCAGGACACCATCGCGAGATCCATACAGCAAGAAGAGTAGCCAAACTAGAGTTCAACCATAGTAGAGTAAAGACCATCGAGTTCACCATATCCAGTTGACGTGGCTTGAGGGCGAGTTACAAAATTGTGTTGGGGCCCTGTTGGTAGGCGGTTTGGTAGAGTGTTATCGCAGCATCTCCGATGTTGTGACAAGGCAGAAGATGGCGTGAAAGGCGATGAGTGGAAGATTAGTTTATGCATTTTGGGTCAAGTGTACCGTGGATTGCAGGTTTTGGGTCATTTGGACCACATATTATGTAATGTTGAGTCAGTTATACCACAACATGAGGGTTTTTGGTCATTTTTGGATAAGTCAGTTAGATATTAGGTCATTTGTCTATAGTGTCAGTTAGGAAGTCGGTAGTAAGTGGACAAGAATTGTAAGGTAGAAGCCTATATATAGATCAGAATTGTAAGTGGTGAAAAAATGATTAGATGATGGTGATCGGATATAATCAAGATCAGGATTGAATGCTGGAAATATTGTGTGAAGCTCTAATATTGGTAGTATGTTTCCGGGTATGTTTTGCTATTGAGAGTCATTGCGGAGATCTAGTTTTTGCAAAGACATTGTATCTTGGTTGACAATGATTATATGATGAAGCTATTTTGGTACAATCTCTGTGTTTAATCTGTTCAGTTATGGTAATGCAATGTTGCACTATACAAATAATGTCATGCTTCTTTGATGCGATACTTGCTTTACAATTACTGTTGTTGCAATGATGAATGTATTGGTTGAATGTCGCTTTAATACTATGTTGAATGCTTAAAGATCTCTGTCCTAGTGTTGCAATCAGTTTAAGTATCATAGCTGCGACCATCCTCCTTCATTCGGTAGAAACATGGTTCCGTCTGCTCTTCCTGGACGCATCGGGTGAGACCTCATCTTTTCTGTAGGTGTTGCTGGGCGGGATAAACCCTGTCAGGGCCGATGCTCAAGAAGACTGCATTATGTGTCATTAGTGAGTGGAACACCTGTCGACTGGCGTCGTGTTAACAAGTTAATCATTTGTGTTTTTCATGAATTATGAGCCATTCATTTTCTTGAAAAATCCAAGTGAAATCAAGTTTTTGCAAAAGTGACCCCATGCCTGAAAGAATTTTATCCATTTTTGGTTTTTTATGCTTTTAAGCCATCATAGTGAAATTTGAAAAGTTAATGTGCTCTAGATAGAAATTCTCTCTTTTCATCACTTAGTTTCATTTTTTATTCAAAAAGACAAAAACAAAATGCTTAGATTTGGTTTGATGCTTGTTGATTTTCATGTTTTGCTTGGAAAAACGAAAAGAGTACTTTCATTGTCAAATTTGGTAGAACTGAGATTTGTTGAAGCTTTGTGGTTTTGGTAAAACCATTTGAAAAATATTTGTCCCTCCCATACATAGATTTCATCAAAAAAGAAGTGCATCTTTTCATGTAGTTAGGGCTTGCATTATGTTTATGTTTATGTAATCACTTCATGCATTCACCTAACTGTCCAGATAAAATTAATGGTAGAACTAGGGTTAAATTTATAGTAACTTGTGTGTTAAGTTAGAGATGTGTTTTTGTGTCATAAAACATTGCAGCTATCGTTACTTTCCAGCATTGTATCCCAGGGGTATTGTAGTCTTCCATGTACCAACCGGTATATCAAAGCTCTTTCACATACCAACCAGTATATCGAAGGCTCTTTCACGTACCTTAGGGTATATCGAAAGGCACTTCACATACTTGCCATATATCGAAAGGTGTTTCACGTACTTGGTAGTATATCGGAAGGTCTCGTACCATACGGTTGTGCATTTGATAGCACCACTACGGATTTGAGCTCCCACGTACCCTTTGTATATCGGGAGACACCATTACGATTCCTGAAACCAACTGAGCTATCCATTTGGCCGTCTTGGTAGAGCAATACACCGAGAATAGCACTCAGGGAGATTACTACGCACATGCCATCTAGGTAGTCGGGTATTCAGGAAAGGGTATGGTCCCAATCCTCCTTGTCATGTTTTACTGTTAGACCCTGCGTTATATAGCGAATTACGAAGCCTTGACAATCCTGTGAGGTTCTAGACTTTTGAATCCACACCTATCACATAAGTTTGCTTGCGGCCTTAGTTTGTGTATATTTTTTCTAGACTTCTTTTCTTTTGTTTAGAATACTCTAGGAGAAACTCTATTTCATTCACTCTGGCTGACTTTCCTTGGAGAAGGTCCCGTAGGATTTTGAACTTACCACCTGAATATCCCCTTAACTAGAAGGTAATTTCGAAGGTAAGAATGGACCCACACGTCACGGTCGTGTCACCTGAAGTAGAAAACCCTACTTTGAATATTGGAGCACACATGTTCCCTCCAAATTCACCCACCTCCAACTCCTCAAGGGTTGAAGAGGCAAAAAATTCCACTTCACAAGACGTATCACTCCCTCTCGTTCTACTGGGGGAGCCTGGATCGTTGGAATGGTTAAATCCTCGTCAGGATGACCCTGTATTAGTTGCATTTGGTCCAGCTGCACCCTTTTGGGAAACTTCTCTAGGTCAACAAGTGGCTCATTTTGTCACTACATCCCCACCTGCTTGGCCCACTCCCGAAGAACTTTTCATACCCCTTTGTGCTCGCTTCAATCAATTATGTTCCAAGGGTGATCAACTTCGAAGACACATTTTTTCACGAAGGGATGAAGCCACGGAGATACCCGCATATCGGTAGATCCTGATTCGCACTTTATCTTATGACTTACTGGAACCATCCATCCACAACATGACCACTTATGAACCTGGTAAACCCTCACTTCCTGGAAGTACACCTGTTAGATAGGAGACTAGTTCTATATGTAAAATGACTCAACTCGTTGAAGGAAAACAATCCAACTCTCCTCTTACTACTACGAGAAAATTACCCACTCCTCCCCCACCCCAAAACTCACAAGGAGGATATTCTATACCCCCTACCTTCCTTACGATTGATATTAATCCCATAGTAGATAATCAACAACCCATGTTGGGTAAGCCCTTGATTAGTGGTCAGCACGTTGTTGCTGGAGGGAAACCCCTGTCTCCTAACCATAATACCGAAGGAGGATTTCCCATTGGTCCTTTCATTGGAGATTCCTTACCCGCCGTACCTTCCACCATGGGATTATCCCATGTTGGGGGACCATCCCAGTCAAACCAACCACCATGGATTCAAGCATATCTAGGTTATCTTAACCCTCTATCGGGACAATTCAATCCTGAAAATGCACTCTACGGGGTACCTTATTCAGGAAATCCATACACTCTATGAGGGCATCAAATTTTTTTACAACATGGACCCCCACCTACCATCCCTCAAGTACCAGCACCCCCGTTCCCCCCCCCCAACTCCTTCCAGAGGCGGTGGTCCCCCACACAATTCCGAAGGAGGCGAACCTCTACCTTCTAGCAGAGGACCACCTCATTCTTGAAACTATGGCCCACCCTCTCCTGGCGGCAGAGGTGGAGGCCTTCCCCCTCCTGGTGGAGGTGGAGGGCCACCCCCTCGGTGGTGGAGAACCATCCCATACTAGTGGCGGTGATGGAGGACCACCCTATTTTGGTGGAGGTGGTGGAGGAGGCCCACACCCTTCCGGTGGCGACGATGGAGCACCACCTCCTCCTGACGGAGGCGGTGGAGGTCCATCCTATCCCGGTGGAGGTGGCGGTGGAGCACCACATCCTCCTTTCAGAGGCGATGGAGGTCCATCCTATCCCGGTGGTGGCGGCGGGAACCCACACAATTCCATAGGAGGTGAACCTCTACCTTTTGGCAGAGGACCACCTCATTCTGGAAACTATGGCCCACCCCCTCCTGGAGATGGAGGTGGAGGCCCTCTCCTTTCCGGTATAGGAGGAGGACCACCCCCCTGGGTGGTGGAGGACCATCCCATATTGGTGGCGGTGGTGGAGGACCACCCTATTTTGGTGGAGGTGGAAGAGGAGGCCCACACCCTTCCAGCGGCAGCAGTGGAGCACCACCTCCTCCCGACGGAGGCAGCAGAGGTCCATCCTATCTCGATGGAGGTGGCAGTGGAGCACCACCTCCTTCCAGCGGAGGTGATGGAGGTCCATCCTATCCTGGTGGCAGTGGAGGATCCCCACCATTCGGAGGAGGCCCACCCCCTTCCAACGGTGGTGGCGGACCCCCACCTTATGGTAATAGACCACCTTATTATGGCAGTGGACCTACATATGGTCCAAGCGGCCCACCCCCTTACGGTCAGTTTCCACCAGGAAAACCCTACAACTAGTCGATGCAAGGTCCCATTGGTCCATACATGCCATATCAATACTTTCAGTACCCGCAGCCGAATCAACAACTTCCTTTCCTAGCTATGTTGGACCTACCCGAACTGCCTCGTATGACTAATGACCCCATCTTCCATGGATATAATTGGCCACCAATTCTGATGAAACTACCATCAGATATTCCCAAATGTGATCGAAAACCTGGTGAGGATCCAAAAGCTCATGTGATGACATACCACTTATGGTGTTCATCCAATTCCTTGATGGATGACTCGATCCGTCTTAGGTTATTCCAACAGACTCTCACTAGCCTAGCTGCTAGGTGGTGTATTGAACTACCACCCAACTATTTTCTAGATTTCCACTCTCTTGCTATGTCATTTTTGACCCATTTCCAATTACTCATTTTCTATGAGAGTGGTATGGACATACCGACCTCATTCCTTCAAAACACTGCCACTCATATCTTGGATCATATCCATGAATGGTGAAGGAGACGACGTCTCATTAAGGCTCATATCCCAGACCAACTCTATGCTGACTGGTTCACAAAGTCTATCTTACCTGTCGTAGCTCGAGATGTGGCCATGTGAGGGTACATCACCAAGGAATACGGTATTTCTCATGCCCATTACTTAGACTTTGTCTATGCTCAATCCGTCATGTTGTACGAAATCATTCCCGATGCACCCCACCCTATGTATGACCCTGTGAAACCACCAAAGGGACCACAAGTCAATGGCATCATTGGTTCCCTTACCTCCCATCCTTCTGCTCAAACTAGTGGATTGTCAAACCCCTAAGGTTCTTCCCCTTCACCACCACAGGATGGAAATAACACCACCAAGTCAACCACTCATGCTTCCATCGAAGAGGTGAATTTTGTTCGATCAGCTTCGTCTCAGAAGTCCGATGGTAAGAATAAAAACAAGGGAAGAACTAAGAAATCTTCCAATCAGCAGGAGCCCAAGCCCACCCCTGAAGACACCAAACAAAAGAGGAAAATAAAGTATCCTTGTTTACTGTGTGGTGGTGACCATTTCTCCAAGGAATTCCCTCACCGATACAAAGTGCAGAAGTTTCTCAAAGGAACCTATACTACCGCAGTTCTCAACGATCCCTTCCCCACTCAGAACCAACAATTTATCACTCACACATCTCCTTCCCAAGGAGAGGTGTCCTCCACCATGCATGTTTTCATGATGCATAGTGAGATGGTTAACTTGAACACACATTCATGATCATACAACTCAGGCCCTTAGAAGGAACCCATTGGAAGTAATATTGAAAAATATTCCACTTCTATTCCTGACGTCACCATACCACACATTTCTCTCACGATTGAGAAGCCTCCTTTAGAGTCAGTGTTGTGTTTGCCCAAGAGCACGATTCGAAAATCCATTTTCAATCCCAATGCTCAAGTAGCTCAAAACTACAATATTGTAGAGGACCTGGAACAAGCTCCTTGTGCTATGTCAATGCTAGAAGTCTTGCAGAACTGTCCCAACTAGCGCAAGACCCTTCTTGCTACCATTGGCACGGTTGATCCGGATTCTTCTAATACAATCATGTTTCGACTTGAGTACTTTAAATCGAGGCTTTCCCACCAATTGTCATTTCAAGTTGCTACAAACGTTGTTGGGAAGACAATCCATCATACCGTCTTAGACGAAGGTGCCTCTACCTCAGTCATGTTGATTTCGTGTTGGAGACCCATTGGTTCTCCTGAGTTAAACCATTCTCCCACCACCTTGAAAGCATTTGATGGTCGTGGTTTCCAACCCCATGGGCTGTTACAAGCCTTGGTAGTAGAGTGGGGGATAAGACCACAACCATTAACGTGGAAGTGGTCGCCGCCCCTTTAGATTACAATGTTTTACTTGGTTGTAATTGGTTTTATGCCATGACTACGGTCACATCATTTGTCTTTTGCATTGTGCAATTCCCCCACCAAGGATGAATTGTCACCATTGACCAATTGGACTTCTGTACACTGGCCATAGCTTCTCCTCCCGGCAATAATGTCTCATTACTTGGGAAATCTTCGCAACTATATGTGTTGAAATATTGTAACTTCAAGGAATATTATATTCGTACTTTATTATTCCGGAGATGTTTCATTCCTCCATGAAGATCTTATTGTATATCCAGAGATGTTTATTCCTCCGTCGGAATGTGGTAACTTGGGTTATTAGACTTCCCTAGTGGGGGTCGGCCCTATATGTGTTATGTGGTTCAAAGGGTTGTTAGACGACCCTAGTGGGGTCGGCCTAGTCAGTTATGATAGGGTATTTAACCTAATGGTTAAATACGAGCCTACATGTACTTGTGTAAAAGATATGTCAGAGTAGTGTATAAATAGAGGAGGTGTGTTCCTCATTTGATACACACACTCACTTGAGAGAGAGGCGCACTTGTGGAGGAGAGGTCCGCTATGGTGGAGGAGGAGATCATATATTTGGTTTGCATCTTTGTATATTGCTGGTCATCTATATTGAGGAAGCTTTACTGGGTTTTCTACCCCATGAGGGTTTCCCAGGATAAATCTATGTCTCTTGTGTTTATGCTATGCTTGTTGTTTCTTCAGTGATCCTATATATGCTATTATTGTGAAATGGAATGTAATGATTCTATTTTCTGTCTTATCATATTAAATATTAACATGGTATCAGAGCTAACCTGAAGGAAGGCAAGGTATGGCACTTACGACACTTGCTTCACTTCCGACAATTTGAAGGTTAGGGTTTTACATAGAAAAAACCAGTCATCGTGTAACTTTCGCTATAAATCTATTTTGGCAAAGTTTCAGGATCTTAAACCTTTAAAGGTCGTAGATAACATCTCCAGGTATCTTGTGTCCAAAGGGAACCCTAAGATTCGTTGTACTTTGTAAGTTATGATCAGTACAAGTTAGGGTTTCTGCCTCTTCCAGATCTCAGTCAAAATCAGGTGACCTAGGAAAAAAGGTCATAACTTGGGCTAGGAAGCTCCAAATGAAATTCCGTAAAAAGTGACAGGTAGTACACAGACCGTAATATCTTAGGAAACGTTTTCAGAGGCCTAAGCTGAACCCATGACATGTGGCACACCGTACAAGTTGATCTCTTGTTTTATCCCATAAACAGGTCACGTTGCGACACTTGGAATAACTCTCTCTCAGAGAGTCCAATCGAGGTCAGACATGTCAGGATGGAAAGATAACAGGGCGAGATATCTCAGGAAAAAATTTTAGAGGCCGAAGTTCAAATAGTTACACGTGGCACACCATACAAGTTCACTCTCCTATATTATCCCAAAACAGGTCACGTTGCGACATTTGGCATAACTCTCTCTTAGAAAATCCAATTGAGGTCAGACCTGTTAGGATGGAAAGATGACAGTTCAGGATACTGCAAAAAACGTTTTCAGACCTTGTGGAGCAAAAATTTCGGAGTTATAGCAGAAACAATCAGGTACATATTTCTATCAAAACAGAATTATTTTTGGAGCACCTTTATTCATGGCTTCCGGAATTTAGGGTTTCGGAGAAAGTTAGAATTTTTGGAATCGGAATCCACAGCTAAATGCTACTCAAGAAAATTGAAATTTAGAGACCAAGATTGAATTTTTTGGTTGGGTAGAATACCGGGCTTGATTAAACCCTAGCTCAAGATTTTGATCGGAAAGATGGAAAATTAGGACTTCAGCAAAAGTTGGAATTTTTTAAGTCTGTAACCACGGCTGGAAGCTCCTCAGAAAAATAAGAGTTTAGAGCCTTGGATCAAACCTTTTGATTGAGTAGAAGGGTGGGATTCATCAAACCCTAGTTCGGGATCCTGTCCAGAAGATCCAAAAGTTTCAAAGGCAATTTTGAGGGGTCAAATTTTGGAGATATCAAAATTGAATTATCTTAGTTTGATCAGCTCAGCAAGACACATCCTTCCATTCATTAGGAAGTCTGAAAGTCAAAGATTGATTTTTTAGGGTTTCTCTAGAAAACCCTAATCAAGCTCCAGATCAAAGTTTCAGGGGGAGTTGAGGCTAAGGCCTTACATAAGAAGACTACAAGAAGTCTCAACAGGTATGACTTAAGGAGGTTCAGGTATGTCTTGAAATCTGATTCTTGATTAAGTTCATAATGTGTTTGTCTTCATGTTATCTATTAGTACAATCTTGATTAACGTTACAATTGTCTTATCACCCTAATAACAGTATGAGTGCATGTGAATGATCGAATACATTCATTGATTAGGGCTATATGATTGTACTAATGCATTATGGTGTTGTGTGAGGTTGATGTTGGCTGCTAACAAGATACAAGTACATCACAAAAGACAAATCAAGCTCCATGACCATGACATCATGAAGACAAAGACTCATCCATAATCTTTGTTCTACTTATGAGGTATGTATGACCTTGTTATATTATGCTTAACCTATGAGACATGCAGGTTCTAGCTCAGGATCTTTAAATCATTGAAGAGATTGTTTAGGTATGTTGTACATAACTAAGCAGGTATACTAATCTAGGTATGTTTTCTTATGTCAAGTTAGAATATTACCTTGTGTTAGGATCCCTTATATAAGTATACTTGATATGATTGGTTATGCTTATTCATAAAGTTAGTAATCAAGGGTTTATGCATGACTTAATTAACCAGAAGAGTACTATGATCAAACAAGAATATGCATGAGTAAAAGAAGACTTACTTGAAACCCTGAATACTAATAATCATGACTATACATATTCAAGATTATTTAGAATTAGAATGTTTTGAGAATATACTAATGAATGAATGTTTGTGTATGATATCATGAGGATGACACTAGTGCACACTTGAGCATGCACAGTGGTACAAAATGAATAGAAGTTCAAAAGACATATAGAAGATCAAGCGGGAGGCAACCACACAAACATAAAAGATAAGTATTTGAGTTGTTATTTGAAATAGTAAATGATATTTCTTGTATACATATTTGTATTCCTAGAACATATCATGCTGAGTGCAAACATTCATAGAGCATTGAACAGTATACTACTAATATGCATATGATTGGTAAGTTGGACAAACATTCCATTGTTGCTTGTCTAGAATGAAACCTCTTTGCTGACATGCTGAGAGCTGTGCACACTCTCGATAGTATGTTCTAGTAGAGATGGAAGGCATCTAGATAGCCATTGTATGCATACAGGATATGGGAAAGTGTTGTGCCAAAGTATTGGTCAAGATAGTTGCATAACTATGTAAATGATATTTGTATGCATAATAGGTTATCATGTCAACATGATTTCATGATTATGAAGTATTACTAATCATGTACTTAATTTTGTTTTGTAGGAAAGATCATGAAGAATAATGAACAATGAACAAGTGATCGATGTTCAACAAGAATATTTACAAATCAAACAAAATATAGAAGGCTCATGGCTAGAAGATTCTCTTAGAAAGAGGAAGAGAATCATAACAAGATGTTTGCTCCAAGTGGATAGATAAGACCATTCTCTTAATGGTGTAATTAAAGAAGAAGTGTGAATCAAGTTCTGTATGGGTACCCAGGATAGATAATCAATTGATGAGCTTAATGATCATCATGGGTGATGTGGATATCAACCTTTGCTATAAGATTGAATATGGATTCTATGCACAGATGACATGGATACAAGAAGAAACTCACCTCAGAGTTTGAATGATGTTGAGGTTCATATCAGTAGATCCATCTAACGGGAGATGGCATAGATAGATGGCTGCATAAAAGAAAATGAAAGATCTCAGATTAATGTATTACTTCCTAGGTTTGGAAGTATGGCAAGGCTCAGAAGGAATCTTTCTCAACTAGGGAAAGCATGCTGAAAAATATTAAAAGGAATTGATGTGTTGGAATGGCCACTCTTGAAGTTGTTATCAGAAGACTCATCAGAGTTAGTGGATAGAACTCTATACAGACAAAATATTGAGTCATTGATGTGTCTAACAAATACTAAGTCAGATATATGCTTTGTTGTGAACACTTTGTGTCAGTATCTAGTGGAAAACCAGATGTGTTCACCTGTTAGTTGCAAAGCATGTGATGAAATACCTAAAGGATACGATAGATTTTGATCTATGTTATCTTAGAGATCATGACTTCAGATGGCTACACAGATGTTGATTGGGCAGAAATTGTATCAAACAGGAAGAGCACATTGAGAGGATGTTACTATCTGGGATCAGCCATGATCTCATGGTTTAGAAGGAAGCAATATAGTGTGGCTCTTAGCACAAGCAAAATATATGGCTTCTTGCTCTGCTAAGTTATGAAACAGTATGGCTTCAGGATTGTTTGACTTAGAGATAGACCCAACTATGATCCTATGTGACAAACAGAGTTGTATCAAGATGGCAGAGAATCTAGTATTCCAAGATATGGTGCAGAAAGGAACCAAAAGTTTGAATTTGTAACAAGTTACCAATGTACTAACCAAACTTCTACCAATCTGATGTACTAACCAAACCTCTACCTCAAATAAAGTTTTCCGAGACAAACTTAATATAGTTCAGAAGGACCCTCCTCGAAAGGGGGAGTGATGTGATAACTCATGATGAGATTTCCTACATCGACAGTGAGGTCGATGATGAGGATACCTATATTAGTGATGCCGACAGAGAGGTTGGTGGATGGTCCTTAGACAGGGTCAAAGGGGACAAGGGGATTGCATCATCCTTGAACATATGTTCTAAAGAGAGCTGTAGATGTATGTCTTCGAGAATGAAGTCCTTGGTGGACATGATAGGATTGCATCATCCTCAATAGAGTCGTAGATGTATGTCTTCGAGAATGAAATTCTTGGTGAACATGTGAGGGGATTGGATCATCCCTGGACTTTAGTCCTAAAGAAGAGTCATAGACGTATGTATTCGAGAATGAAGTCCTTGGTGGACATGATAGGATTGCATCATCCTCAAGAGAGCCGTAGACGTATGTCTTCGAGAATGAAGTTCTTCGTGAACATGTGAGGTGATTGGATCATCCCTGGACTTCAATCCTAAAGAAGAGCCATAGACGTATGTCTTCGAGAATGAATTTCTTGGTGAACATGTGAGGGGATTGGATCATCCCTGGACTTTAGTCCTAAAGAAGAGCCGTAGACATATGTATTCGAGAATGAAGTTCTTGGTGAACATGTGAGGGGATTGGATCATCCCTGGACTTCAATCCTAAAGAAGAGCCGTAGAGGTATGTCTTTGAGAATGAAGTTTTTGGTGAACATGTGAGGGGATTGGATCATCCCTAGACTTTAGTCCTAAAGAAGAGCCGTAGATGTATGTCTTCAAGAATGAAGTCCTTGGTGGACAGTTGAGGATTAAGTCATCCTTGGACGTAGGTCCTAAATGTACGGTTGAGGATTAAGTCATCCTTGGATGTGGTCCTAAATGTACGGTGGAGGATTAAGTCATCCTTGGACGTGGTCCTAAATGTACGGTGGAGGATTAAGTCATCCTTGGACGTGGTCCTAAATGTACGGTGGAGGATTAAGTCATCCTTGGACGTGGTCCTAAATGTACGGTGGAGGATTAAGTCATCCTTGGACGTGGTCCTAAATGTACGGTGGAGGATTAAGTCATCCTTGGACGTGGTCCTAAATGTACGGTGGATGATTAAGTCATCCTTGGACGTAGTCCTAAATGTATGGTTGAGGATTAAGTCATCCTTGGACGTGGTCCTAAATGTACGGTGGAGGATTAAGTCATCCTTGGAGGTGGTCCTAAATGTACGATGGAGGATTAAGTCATCCTTGGATGTGGTCCTAAATGTACGGTGGAGGATTAAGTCATCCTTGGACGTGGTCCTAAATGTACGGTGGAGTATTAATTCATCCTTGGACGTGGTCCTAAATGTACGGTGGAGGATTAAGTCATCCTTGGATGTGGTCCTAAATGTATGGTGGAGGATTAAGTCATCCTTGGACGTGGTCCTAAATGTACGGTGGAGGATTAAGTCATCCTTGGACGTGGTCCTAAATGTATGGTAAGCATTGGATCATCGTTGGACTTTGGTCCTGTGAACTGAGCCGTAGATATGAGGTCTCCAAGAATTGATAGGACTGGATTGTCCTTGGACTTCGATTCAAAAGGTACATGTTAGGACTAGATTGTCCCTAAACTTTGGTTCAAAAGGTACATGTTAGGACTGGATCGTCCCTGGACTTCGGTTCAAAAGGTACATGATAGGACTGGATTGTCCCTGGACTTCGGTTCAAAAAGTACATGATAGGACTGGATCATCCCTGGACCTCGGTTCAAAAGGTACATGGTAGGACTGGATCGTCCTTGGACCTCGGTTCAAAAGGTACATGACAGGATCACATCATCCATGGACCTATGTCCTAAAGAGAGCAGGATTGATCATCGTGTAATATGATTGTGTGTGTTGATGTGGTTACTTGTATCGGTATGGATACTCGTATTGATGATGTGGTTACTTGTATCAGTAGGATACTTGTATTGATGATGTGGTTACTTGTATCGGTATGGATACTTGTATTAATGATGTGGTTACTTGTATTAGTATGGATACTTGTGTGATGACGATGCTGATGATCATGTGATGACGATGCTGATGATCGTGTGATGATGATGCTGATGTTCGTGTGATGACGATGTTGATGATCGTGTGATGACGATGCTGATGATCATGAGATGACGATACTGATGATCATGAGGATCCAGATGTTGATGTTGTTGTAGCTATTCGAGTGCTGCAGAAGATAAAGAATCAGTACTGAAGATGTTGATGTTCCAGTATTGAAGATGTTACAGTAACTGATTGAGTTACTGATGATGTTGAGAAAGCTTTCAATGATTTATAGATGTATCATGTATGATGTTTATGACTCCTTTCTCGTGTAGATACTGTTATAATATCCTTCTCGTTAAGGGGGAGTGTTGAAATATTGTAACTTCAAAGAATATTATATTTGTACTTTATTATTCCGGAGATGTTTCATTCCTCCATAAAGATCTTATTGTATATCCAGAGATGTTTATTCCTCCGTCAGAATGTGGTAACTTGGGTTATTAGACTTCCCTAGTGGGGGTCGGCCCTGTATGTGTTATGTGGGTCAAAGCATTGTTAGACCACCCTAGTGGGGTCAGACCCGTCAGTTATAATAGGGTATTTAACCTAATGGTTAAATACGAGCCTACATGTACTTGTGTAAAAGATATGTCAGAGTAGTGTATAAATAGAGGAGGTGTGTTCCTCAATTGATACACACACTCATTTGAGAGAGAGGCACACTTGTGGAGGAGAGGTCTGCTATGGTGGAGGAGGAGATCATATCTTTGGTTTGCATCTTTGTATATTGCTGGTCATCTATATTGAGGAAGCTTTACTGGGTTTGCTACCCCATGAGGGTTTCCCAGGATAAATCTGTGTCTCTTGTGTTTATGCTATGCTTGTTGTTTCTTCAGTGATCCTATATATGCTATTATTGTGAAATGGAATGTAATGCTGCTATTTTCTGTCTTAGCATATTGAATTTTAACAATATGAGAGCGTGGGGGTAGGCCTCATAAAATGTTCATCTCTTATGGGTGTTTTTCCAACCTCTGATCCCCCTAACCATGTTTCCATGGTGAACATGATCTCCTCTTTTCCCAACTCCACCGATTCATTCCTCGTACCCAACGAAGCCACTATGCACCTGATTAGAGAGACTATGCCTCTTTCACTTGCTTAACTCACTTACGAGTCTATCCAGTCAGCACCAGAGGACCACTAGGCTGTGGCCTCTACATCCTATTATCTACAGTGGACGTCATCCCTACCCAATCCTCTACTCCAGAATTTTCATTTTGATGAATCCATTATGGATATTATGAGTGGGGATGACCCTCTGTGGGAAGACCTTCACCATCGATCATCTTTCCTTCCTCCATTGGATACTGTGGAAAATAGCATCACCGCCATTTTTACGCTAGATGTCTACCCTTCCCCCAGTTCTCGATAATCACATGTCATACGGACACCGAGGGAAATTTGGCCAAAATCGAACCTACCATTCTGGTAGACATATCAGTTACTCCTAGTGTCGTGGGACACATTCATTTAGGCCAGAAGTGTTCCCCTGAAGAGATTACTACTTTCACAGCATTGTTCAAGCATTTTCGAGATGTCTTTGCTTTGACCTATGAGGAAATGCTTGGGATAGACCTTGCTATTGTTTCGTATGAGATTTAAACCTATCATGATGCTAAACCAGTCTGGAGAAAGCTATGAACGGTACACCCTCGAAAAACTGTGGGAATTAAGGAGGAAATTGAAAAGCTCTTGAAGGCCAGATTCATTTACCCTATTCCATTAATAGAATGGGTCTCAAATGTCGTCCCTGTAGCTAAGAAGCAGGGCACCATTTGCGTTTGTGTCGATTATTGGGATTTGAACAAACCATGTCCTAAGGACAACTATCCCACTGCCTTCATCGACTAGATCATAGACAATTGTGCCAGAAGTGTCATCTTCTCGTTCATGGATGGATTTTTCGGTTACGACCAGATTGAGATCCACCCGACTGATCAACATAATACATCTTTCATCTCCCTTGGGGCATGTTTTATTATCGCAAGCTCCCTTTTGGTCTCAAAAATGTTGGTGCCACATTCCAGTGGGCCATGTCGTATGCTTTTCATGACGTGAAGGAATTTGTGGAGCCTTATCTCGATGATCTCCCCGCTCATTCGTGGCAACACAAATTCCACATTGATCATCTAACGGCGCTATTCCTCAGATGAAGATGGTATAATATCTGTATGAACCCTCACAAGTGTACTTTTTGCGTCGAGTTTGGACACCGCTGTTAGGATATCTCATCATTCAGTTATGTACTTTGCATGCATGCATGCATCTCAGTCACCAATTTGATGCCTCCAGCACCTAGTCCCCATTTTGCTAGCACCCAGGACCTTCTTTCCACTCAGTTTTAGCCCTCCTAGTGCTTAGTGCACCCTGCATGCACCTACCACTAGTGAAAGGCCCCCTCTCTCACCTGCCACTTAGTTCACTTCAGTTAGCTAGATGTCTTTCCTTGATTTAAGGCTAGATTGACTCGTAACTGACTGTATCACTCCGTTGGACCTCTAGTGAGACTAGACTGCCTATTATGACTCCAATTATCTCTTCATGCACCCTCCATTGAGCATCATTCATTCAGTTAGTGCCTACATGTGCTAGTTACACCTACCACACTTAGTTAGACTCAGTTGGACACCTGGTTGACAGTTATGTGTGCATTGATGACTCCACTGATCTGATGATGAGGACTCCTAGTTGGAGCCAAGGTATTCCATGCAGTATATTCAAATGATCTCCTTGGATGATTCGAATTGCTCAGTCATTGTTACTGTATTGTATTGTATTCTATCATCCAGAGTTCAATAGAGCACTGCTACAAGACTTTTGCACAATTTTACACATATTTTCTAAGTTTCAACTTGTAATTGATTTACTTGTTCATTAGATCTGCTGTGCTTTAATTTCACATGGTATCAGAGCCATGGCAGGGACAAGATTTCTTTTTTGCAGCTGTTCTAAATGAAGATTGATTGATTTTTGCTAAGAAATCTAGCAGTTGTGGAATGCGAAATCTCATGTGCATGCAAGACTAAAATTTCTCTCCAATCCACTCCAAAAGCCGTGATTTTTCCACAGAATTCCTGGATATAGATCATTGGATCATCACGCTTGCTTGATCTCTTATGCTGGCTGTGATGCAACTCTAAAACGGGTGGATTGTTCGACCTTACTATTCTTGTTTTATTGTGATTTGCAGGTTTTATAACTCCTCCATTAGCATTTTCTATCATTGAGATGGATTCTTATTCTTCAAAGCTTCTCACTCACTTCAATTATTTTGAATGGAAGAATGCCATGCAGATTATGTTGCGCTCAAAAGGGTACTATAGAGTCACCATGGGCCTTGAAGTTGATCCCAATACACTCATTGAAAAATCCAAGCACTTCAACAAATTGGATGAAGCATATGGTCTTCTTTGCCTCAATATTTCCAAGGATATTCACTTCCACC
The DNA here is from genome assembly GCA_027924585.1 of Larix kaempferi. NCBI lineage: Eukaryota > Viridiplantae > Streptophyta > Pinopsida > Pinales > Pinaceae > Larix > Larix kaempferi. The sequence continues at coordinate 17,142,147 of BSBM01000348.1, read as the reverse complement.
TCAATGGATTGTCTACTCCAAAGGCAGCATGGGAGAAACTTGAAAATCTCTTTGGAAAGCAAGATGAGATGCGGTCTTTTCAACTGGAAAATGAATTGATTGCCTTGAATCCTGAGAATTTCGAGACCATAAATGATTTTTTCGCCAAATTCAAGCACTTGGTATTGCTATTGAAGCAAAGTGGAGTTGTAAAGGAAGATAAACAATTGATTCTTCCTATTCTTTCAAAGCTTGGAAAATATTATTCGGTATTTGTCTCTACATTCAATTCCGGGAAGCTCACAACCCTGAATTTGAAAATTCCTACCTTAAATACATTCATTGAATCTCTCACAAAGGAGCATGATGATCTTGTTCAAATGGGGTCCATATGCTCCAAATATAAAGCCCTTTTTGCTGGAGGGTCTAAAGGTATGAATGGAAAAAGGAAGCAAAAGAAAGAGAAGCCAAAATTCGAACCTTCCAAGCAAAGAGAGAACAAGAAGCAAGTGGATGAGCCATCCGGTTCAAGGAACAAGAAAAAAGGGAAAGAGGGAAAAGAGATATCTAAATGTTCTTATTGCAGCAAGGGATATCATCCTGAAATCTCATGCATGAAGAAAACCATAGATCAGATGGCCCTTCTTTTAGAGAAAAACAACATAACCCTTCCTAACGGTGCAAGGAAGAAGGAGAAAAATGATCATCCCGAGAGAGGTCATGTACTCATGGAAACAGTTTCGACCCCTCCAACTCTACTCATTGATTCTAGAGCTTTGAACCACATGGCTGCAAAAAAATATTCTCTATCATCATTTGATCCCAACAGCACCATCTCCATCCACATAGGAGATGACTCTCAGATCTCTTCAAAGGGAAAAGGTACTATTCATTTAGAGCATGGAAATTTTCACAATGTGCTCTATGTTCCATCTTTAGCTTTGAATATTGTTTACATTTATTAGATGAATCACATTGGTTCACCAAAGAAAGTTGTATTATTCCCTAACAAAGTTGAAATTTCTGATATTCAAAGTGAAAAAATTATTGCGGTCGGAAAAGCAAATCATGCTTCAAAAGCATATGAATTTTCACACTTTCTACCGCATGACAAGCCCACCGCTCTTCTGACTCATGGAAATGAGGTTAGTAGGATATGGAATGTGAGGTTTGGACACCTAAATTATAAATATTTGTAGCTTCTATAGAAAAATTCCATGGTTGATGACCTTCTGACGATCAAATCCTTGAAGGGAATATGCAAAGGTTGCATCATTGGGAAGCACCTCGAGCACAAATTTGACTGAGATAAAGCTAGCAGAGCTTCTTGCATTTTAGGGCTGATACATTATGATATCAATGGTCCACTTCCACATAACTCCATGAATTTCTCAAGGTATGTTTTGACATTCATCGATGACTTCTCTAGATTTACATGGGTTTTCTTTCTCAAAAACAAGTCAGAAGTACTAGAAAAATTCAAGTTTTTTAAGGGTTCTGTTGAGACTGCCACCGAGAGGAAGATAAAGGATCTTAGATCTGATAATGGAGATGAATATATATGAAATAATATATGCTACAACTTTGTGCTGAAAACAACATTCAGATCCAGCACACGATTCCCTACACACCACAGATGAATGGTGTAGCGGAAAGGAAGAACAGATCACTGAAAGAGATGGCAACCTATATGATTGAATCAAAAGGTTTGGCTTAAAAAATTTGGGCTAAGGCCATGTATGTTGCTGCATACATTTAAATTAGAATTCCACATTCATCTTTGACTGATATTACACCTTTCGAAGCATGCATAGGTCACAAATATTGATGTGTCAAATTTCCGTGTTTTTGGCTCAATTGCTTGGGCTAGAAATCCGACTGAAAAGAGAAAATATTTGTATCCGCAAAGTGTTGAATTCATCCTATTGGGATATGATGAAGAATTGAAGGCCTACAAACTCATGGATATCAGATCCAAAAATATATTCATTGAGCAAAGTGTCACATTTGAAGAACCACTTCAAAATCTAGAACTAGTCGAGGAAAAAAATGCTCAAATACCGCCTCCACCAGATGAAGAATTTGAAGAAGATGATGAAAGTTTTGGTTCTAATATTTCTGATATTTTATCAGACTTTGATTAACAGGATATATCAGGTTCAGATTCTGATCCAGTTGTGCCCCAACACTTGCCAAAGTGGGCCCAAAAGACACTCAATTCTGCTGGTCAAAACATTGGAAATCCTGCAGATCCAAGGAGGACTTGAGAAGACTTTCAAAGAGCAGGTATGGTTCTTTCTTTCTTTGATCATTTTATATCTGGGAAATGATTTTTGATGATAGGTTCAGATCCTAATTCATATTATCATTCCCACTGAGATCCGAGAAGGCAAACCGCCATGGATGAAGAGTACAATTCTCTTCAAAAGAATGCTACATGGGAGCTAGTTTCTCTTCCACCTGGGAGGAAATTAGTCTAATTTAAAAGGGTCTACCACACAAAGTTTGATTCTGATGGCTCAACCTGCAAATAAAAATCTCGGTTGGTTTCCAAAGGTTTCTCCCAATTCCAAGGAGTGGACTACACTGAGACCTTTGCACCAGTTTCAAAGATGGATTCGATCCGTCTTGTTATAGCTATTGCCGCATCCAAGCACTGGGAAGTGCACCATATGGATGTGAAGAGTGCATTTCTCCATGGAGATCTGAAAGATGAAATATATATGAAGCAACCAGAAGGATACATATCAGATCAAAAGTTAGTATGCTGATTGAAGAAGTCACTGTATGGCTTAAAACATGCCCTAAGATCTTGGTATGCTAAAATGGACTCATTCCTTCTCTCGCAAAAATTCAGAAGGAAAAAATCAGATCTTAATGTGTACCTGCAACAAACTAAAGGTAATTTTATGATTATAGTTCTTTATGTTGATGATTTCTTAATAACTGGTAGCACTCTCAGTTCAATTGACAAGTTAAAAACCGCTTTAAATCTAGCTTTTGATATGAGCAATTTCGGCTTGCTAGAACAATTTTTGGGGCTTACGATTGCAAAAAATTTTGATGGGATAACCATATCTCAGAAAAAATACATTTCATACCTATTAAACAAGTTCAACATGTTATAATGTAAGGAAACCCCTTTCCCATTCCTCTTAGGAATTATTCTTGAGGAGGGAGATTTTACACCGCTTGCAGATTCTACTTTGTATCGACAGTTGATCAGTTTTCTACTATACTTGACACACTCAAGGCCTGATATATCTTATGCTATGAGTGTTGTATCAAGATATATGCAGTAGCCTCATGAGCTCCATTGGCGGGCAGCTAAGAGTATCTTACACTATGTGCAGGGTACTCGACACTTTGGGATACACCATGCTGCATATTGTGAGCTAGATTTGATTGGGTATACAGATTTAGATTGGGTGGGTGATAGTATTGATTGGAAGTCAAATTATGGTTATGTTTTCATGATTGGAAATGGGCCTATTTTCTGGTCAAGCAAAAATCAGGAAGCCATTGCATTATCTTCAGTAGAGGCAGAGTATCGAGGAGCAGTCAATGCTTGCATTTAGGCAGTTTGGTTGCAGGGTATTTTGTCAGAGTTTGATATTGGTAGTACTACTTCGACTATCATTTTTTGTGACAATCAAAGTAATATCAAGATCTCAATGGATCTAGTTCAGAGACAAGGGACCAAGCACATCGAGATCCACATGCACTACATCCGAGAGCTTATGCATGATAGAACCATCATTCTACAATATTGCCCTATCGATTAGCAAATTGCAGGCATCTTCACCAAGAGCTTCACTGAGAAGAAGTTATCTTACCTCCGTTCACTGTTGGGGGTGAGTTCCATCATGGTGGAGACAGATTAGATCCTTCTATGTTTAGCTTGAGGGGGGACTTTCTTCCCATTGGGTTTTCCCTCTTTCCTCACTTAGATTTATTTCTAGCATTTTTGGATTATTGTATCAGGGTGACCTTGGGTCTCAGTAACTAGGGCCCTATTCAGTTATTATTTTTTACATCATAGTATAGCTTGAGGGGGGTTGTTAGGATATCTCATCATTGAGTTATGTACTTTTCATGCATTTGTATGCATCCGCATGCATCCGCATGCATCCCAGTCACCAGTTTGATGCCTCCAGCACCTAGTCCCAGTCTGCCAGCACCCGGGAGCTTCATTCCACTCAGCTTTAGCCCTCCTAGTTCTTAGTGCACCCTGCATGCACCTGCCACTAGTGAAAGGCACCCTCTCTCACCTACCACTCAGTTCACTTTAGTTAGCTAGTTGTCTTTGCTTGATTTAAGGCTAGATTGACTCCTAACTAACTGTATCACTCCATTGTACCTCCATTGAGACTAGACTACCTATTCTGACTTTAGTTAGCTCCTCATGCACCCTCCACTGAGCATCCTTCATTCAATTAGTGCCTACATGTGCCAGTTACACCTACCACACTCAGTTAGATTCAGTTTGACACCTAGTTGACCGTTACTTGTGCATTAATGACTCCACTGATCTGATGATGAGGACTCCTAGTTGGATCCAAGCTATTCCATGCAATATATTCGAATAAACTCCTTGGCTAATTCGAATTGCTCAGTCATTGTTACTGTATTGTATTGTATTCTATCATTCAGAGTTCAATAGAGCACTGTTGCAAGCCTTTTGCACAGTTTTACACCTATTTTCTGAGTTTCATCTTGTAATTGATTTACTTGTTCATTATATCTACTATGCTTTAATGTCACAACCTCCTTGATTTCATTGTCTCAAAAGATGTGATTCGCATTGATCACTTGAAGGTGGAAGCCATCGTCGCTCTCCCACATCCCACTGACGTTACGAAACTTCAAAGTTTGCAAGGGAAGGAAACTTACCTATGACTTTTTGTTGTAATTTCATGCAAAAGACATAGGGTTATATGAGACTACTCAAGAAGGATGTCCCGTTCATTTGGGATGATCAAGCGCAACAATCCTTCAATAGTCGAAAACATGCCATTATGCATGCCCCTGTGCTCCAACCGCCCAATTACTACAAGGATTATATCCTTTACCTCACTGCTTCTGCCACCACGATTGCCATGGTCTTGGTACAGGAGGACAACAACACCCAGGAGCATGTGATCTACTACCTCAATAAGAATGTTATTGAATCTGAAACCCATTATTTGCATGTCGAGAAGCTCACTCTCATGACATTCATTTCCATCTAAAAGTTCCATCATTACATACTGCTCCACACCACCACCATCATCGCTGACTCAAACCCCATGTACCACATCTTAACACGTCAAGTACTTGGGGGCAAGTATTCACGCTGGATCGTGACACTTCAGGAGTTCGACCTCCTCTTCAAGAAAGCTAAGTCTAAGAAGTCTTTGGTGTTCACGGAGCTCATTTGCGATCTTCCCCGTGTTGATTTAGGATCTGATCCCAATGATTCTCCTCCAGATGAGTCATTGTCCCTCATCAGCATGTCTGACCCATGGTATGGGGATATCACCTTATATCTCCAGACCCAACGTTTTGGCCCCCAACTATCTCGTGACGATTGTCATCATATACGCCACCACGCCAAGTACTACTTGATCGTTAACGATACCTTGTATCATCGTGGTCTCGATTCCATCCTTCGACGCTATTTGACACATGAGGAGGATGAACATGTCTTGAATGACTGTCACTCTAGGGCTTGTGGTGGTCATCTATCTAGGATGGCTACATCCCATAATATACTATGTGTGGGATATTACTATCCATCCATTTTCAAAGATTGTATCGAGGCCATTAAAAAATGTCGCACATGACAGCATTTTCAAACGAAAAAGTCCACCCATCCAACCCCGTTACACCCAGTTATTGTCGTTGTCCCCTTTACAAAATGGGGCATTGAATTCATGCATTGTAAGCCTACCTTGGCCGGGGGGCATGGTTACATCATAGTAGCCATGGATTACTTTACAAAGTGGGTCGAGGCTATGCCTACATACACTAACGACAACAAAACCGCCGCACTCTTCATGTATAATCATGCTATCTCACGATTCAGAGTTCCACAAGCCATAGTCACCGAGCATGGATCTCACTTTTAGAACCATATGGTCGATGAGTTGAGCGCTAGATTGGGTTTTCGTCATGAGAAATCAACCCCTTACTACCCACAGTCCAATGGATAAGTAGAGGCCGTCAACAAGGTCTTGAAAACCATGATTCAACGCATGGTGGGTACCCACAAGTCCAACTAGCACAACATGCTCTTTTTCGCACTATGGGCATACCGGAATTTTGTTAAGACTGCCATCGGATTTACACTGCTCCAGTTAGTTTACAAATTGGAGGCATTCATACCAATAGATTGCAAGATTCCATCACTCAAACTCGCAGTTGAACTTCTTCTGAACACCACTACGGAGGAAGAACATTTCCTTTACCTTGAAAATCTTGACGAGACCCGCCACGATGCTTCTCTTGCCAACGAGGCACATAAGAAGCACATCAAGGCACAATACGACATGTTTGTTAAACCCCATGTCTTTAATGAAGGTTATTTGGTCCTCACATACGACCAAAGGCACGATAAGCTAGGGGCAAGTAAGTTGGCATCCATGTGGCACAGACTGTATATAGTGAAACATGTTCTGGAAAAAGGAGCCTACGAACTAGAGGATTACGATGGGATATCTTTGGGTGAGGCCAGCAACAATATTTACCTGAAGAAGTACTATGCATGAGTCTTTCACGCATAGACATCTTGCATATACTATACATGGTGTGTGTGTTTTGTGTGGTGTGACGCTTTTGTTTTAGTGTGTCTAGGTCTTGTTTCATTTCTTATACCATGTTCGTTTTGCATGTGTAGATGGAAACTTGCTATGGATTTGTGGATGGCATCAACCGACATACCTGTAACCTTTCCTTGACAACCTTGGTAGTTTATTCTCCCACCGGCGAGCTCATCAGCTCAGGAGGAAGTTGTCTAGGATATGCGATCAATAACGCCGCAGAATATCAGGTAGTCATTGGAACCCTAACCGACTCTCTTTCCTTGGGTATGGACCATGTTGTTATCTATTTGGATTGACAACTAGTGGTCTCTCATCTTAACCAGATCTACGCTATCTGTGACCCTACTATACTCCATCTCTTTAGACGAGTCCATCTTCTAGAAAGGTCCTTTGAATCTATTCAATAACTACACATTCTATGAGACATGAACACAGTTGTTGACTCGATGGCCAACTTCATTCTAGATTGGTACATTGCACACACATAACATTTGTATAAAATATAAAATCATACATAACATGTAAATCATCCATTGTATAAGAAAACATGTAAACAAGATCACATTAATCTTCCATAGAACACATAATGTATAAAACTGCCGAAAATGTCTGTATATATATATAAATCCATACAAAATTATTGTACTGATACAAAATCTAAAGCATACTAGCTTTCAGTATGTCTCTACAAAATTTGAAGCCCGCATGCTTTGAATATACATAAGTAGAACATAATCCTAAGTCTAAGTTCGCTTAGCACTAGGTCTCGAAGCTCTCGACTGGTTCCCATGAAAGAAGACTATGACCCTCGCCACTTTAGCTAGCAGCGTGCCAAAATAGGTAGACACCCCAATGGTGTACTTCTGGTATCCCCAAGCAAGATGATGAACACTTGGCGCTGGGATATCTAGGGTCAACCTCTGGAGGTTCTCATAAACCTCCTCCACTTCCTCAGTGGCATCTCACACCAAGGGACCCATGACCGGCACCTCTCCTCTCCTCCCAATGAGATCGACCCCAACTAATCGTGATGTACCCACATCTGTACACAACACCAAGTTATCAAAACTACTCCAAAAAACCATAAAATATATAAAATGAAAAAAGACAAAAGTTTTTTTTCTTACCGATATCACCCCATTGTGCTCCCTCGGGAAGCACCAGGTCAGGATCACCTCTGAATTTTGTCCCATTGTAAGGGTAATCCTCTACCATGAGGAGCTATCCCTCCAGCAAAGTGAAGAACTCAGTGCCATTACCTATGATGGGACCCCCGCCACCATGGCGGGCCATCATCTCTACCCACAGAATCATATGTGGATCCATGGCATCCCGATCATCCAAGTCCACCTGTGGAGGTAGATGATGTACCCGCTCCAGTAGAAAAGATATTACCACGGACCCATATCCAAATTGTTTCAGCACCCAGCGCCGACATTTGGTAAGCTAACTCCGAACATTGGTAAGGAGTCCCTCGCACCAGTTGAATATCATGGGAGCCATGCACTCCTCCGCGTACATCAACTGGGACTTGCTCGCAAGGTGAGAAGACTGACTCCCCGCCACCCTCACTAGGGTGAAGAGGAGAACACATAAAGGATGGTCTCAAATCTCTTTGATGGGAATCTTCCCAACAGTAGCCGTAGTGCCCCCAGTGCAGTACTAAGTAATCATATCCTCCACTATCTGGTCACCTCCTCGTGATCCGATAAGAGATACGGTTTCTCCCCTCCAGGATAACCCTATCAGAAAGTAGATGTCCTCAACATCTATACTCAATGTATGCACCCTGATCTCAACATGTTGTTACGCCAGATCCCAACATCGGATCATGTGTGTCAGTAGTGAAACTTGGGCCTTCATGCCCCGCACTCAGAAGTATTTGAGTAACCCATAGTTCCTCAATGCGGCAATGCATTGAGGGTCATTTTCGAACTAAGCATCGTCCACCTTGTGTTCTTGTTCTCTCCACTCAATGACCATGTTTATCACTGTGAACCTATCGAGAAGGACAAATAAGCACCATTAGAATTCACCCCATGCATCAAATTTTTTTCTTTTGGGATGGGAAATGAGTTGAAGTTGCACATTTGCGCCATCATAGTCCGTCCTTGTAGATAGTGCGATGTCATCACAAATGACCCTTATGGGATTTGCGACGGCGCATGACCGTCGCAGTTCCCGTAGTTCTCGTAAGGAGGGATTGCATCAACCCATGGGTGCATTTCCCCGAAGCAAAACAACTCAAAACCTCGAAAATTAAGCAAAAAACATGAAACTAATCCACTAAAAAGTTGCATATATGAGTTTAGGCCTACATGCTTCTGACGACTCGCAAAATGGTGGACCATAGCTCCCATAATTAGCAGTTGAAATTTTGATCCAAATGGCACTTAGCACTCTCCAAACTTGGTAAAAAACAATTGTAATTTCTTTTCCCTATTTCACCCATTTTATAACAAAAAATGGAATATTCCTTTTATAATTTGATGCTTTAGTGGGTTTTTTACTATAGTTTGGATTATTTACTGCATTTAAATGCTTGGTTAACTTTTTTTGACCTAGTCTTTGAGCTGCAGGAGAACTTAAATGCCTAATTAATGCCATTTTTTCGTCATGATGATCATCGTAAGTATTATTAAGTATGACCAACTTCTTGAAGCATCTTTTTTTCATTATTTCACTCGTTAAATTCAATTACTAATGACACTAAGCTTACTCTTTGTTCTTTCTCGTGCTCGTGAAATGATGAGAAGAAGTCACCGAGTTATAGTTTATCACTTTTTCGGGCTTGTTAAACTCCTACGAAAAAGGAACCCCTCGGAGTCTCTCTTTAATCTCTTTTCAGGATCTCTAAATATGAAAAGATAAGCAAGAAAAATTGATGCGTTCATGCTTGTAAAAGTATTTGAATAATCATCTCCCGGGTGATAGTTTACCCCTTTTTCGGACCAGGGGGAACTACTTACAAAAAAGAAATATTCCAGCCAATCATGACTGGAAGAGTCCTCTCTCGCGTTGTTTTACCATTTTTCGGGCGAAGAGGCTAACGTTACGAAAAAGGGCCTTTGGAGTCTTCTTTAGTTCTTTTTAGACTCTCTAAACATGAAATGACACCAAGTTTACCTTCTTTGGACTCGTTAAAATTCAACATTGAAGGGCTCACCCTAGGACGAACCGCTCCTTTCCCAGGTTCAGAAAATATTTGGGATTGGACTCATCTGTGAGATGAGCTATACCGAGCATCTGGTTACCCTCACTAAGCTTGTCAAAAACACATGAGGCACTCATCAATCATGATGGGAAAAAATGAAATTTTTTGTGTTACACCTTTACCAGTGGCAGTACTTAGTCGTTCTTGAACATGGCACTCCTTTGCAATTGCATACAGTACTTGGATCATCCATTTGTCCTGAAGTTTTTCCTACTTCTTGATTCTTGTTACTCCTTTGATTCATCCAAAGAATACTTCCATCATCATTTGTATTAGGAGTTGGCGCCATTCTAGTCATGTTAATACTGCCAAGTCATGCCATGCCCATGTTCAAGGATACATTCACCGCTCATCATTTGCAGTCAGTACACCTTCCACCATGTCGGTCTACTCTAAGTTAGTCTTGAATGTTATTGTACCATATAATCTACTCCAAACATCTGCTATCGAGTTTTGAGTCATTGATGAGGGATTCATTATGGCCCTCCCTCGATGGGTTCATCCCTGTCGACCTCAACACATCATCCGAGGATTGAATCTAGAAACAAACCAAGTACCTTGGGCCTACATGCCTCAATGGCAGGTTACCTTTCTTTCGACATGAATTTGCATCATGGACTCTTGATTGAAAGATTTCATCCAGTGTTTGATTTCAACTCATTTATTCACGCTTGATGATATGTGCTATGATACCTTGGAGATCATTGACATTAACGGTGATTTCCGTTGCGCTTGTTAATGGTATACATCAATGACCAGTAATCAAGTGGTTTCTACCATGTTCGACATCAAGAAATTTGTAATCACATGGATATATTCGTATCATTGCGGGTTCGACTTGAAGACCCTGGGGAGTCATCTTTTACCCAGGTTGCGATGTAGATTGTTTCAAGTCATATTATAGGGATCCACTTTTGTATTGGTTGTGGTTGTGTTATCATCTCATCATGGATCTACGCTTGTGTCTAGTAGCCATGATTGTGTTCAGTCGGCCATTACTTCCATGGATCTACAATGTATTGGTCGGAAACCATGTTGTGAGTCATACGAGACTGTGTTCTCAGAGTCAGTTGTACTATAGTGGCATCCTCCATCTGACAATTCCTTTCCAATCCTTATGTAAAAGCATTTCACCTGTCAAGTTCCAACAACTTCATGCTTTTGGGGGGGAATTCTATTACACGTAAATATTGCCACCTTAAGACTCGGTGTAAACCTCTCTGAAGTTCCCATGACTAAGATATCAATCTGGAAGAGATACTGACCTATTTACATAGGGTTTTGTGAGGTCATCGCAGGTCATACTTGTGCAGCATGTGACAGCACAGGTTGTCCTACTGCAGCCTACGACGATGTCAGTTAAATGGATAAGGGGCATCTTCAAGCCAATTCTCGAAGGTGTCCGATGTGTATCCCTATCCCTAACCTATAGGAGAGTTGGCATTCGGTTCCCTGGCCCTTTGGGAGGATCCCTTAGTCCTCTCCCACTATATGTCAACCTACCCTATCCTCTTAGCCTTATATATATGAATTTCATTCCCACTCTAAAGGGAGGAAGTCTATAGCACTTGCATGCTGGTGAAATTAGCTTAGGAGATCCCTACTCATCTATTGGGAGACCCATACATCCTTTGGAGGCTTTGGCTTGTCTTGTTGGAGGAGGATTGTGACGTTAAGTCTTGGTTGTAATCATCTCTCTGCTCTGTATTTCCATCTTTTAATACAGTAATATAAACTCTTTCCACCAAATGTTGTTGTGTTAATAATGTTTGTGTAGCTTACTTGCTTAACCTTTTACTTAGATATGTTATTGTTTAGATATTGTTTTACTACTTGTATTGTTTTGTATGTCTTGATAGGTCTTGCAGCTAAGATCTGATGATCGTGAATCTTGGGGAAACATCAAGGAGAAAGGATCTACGATCTAAAGGTCATACATCTAATGACTTGATCTTTAACTAGATCTAGGAAAGCAGTTTCATATTCTGTCCCACTTGTTCTAGATTCACATTGAACTAGGGAGATCACGCCTTAAGTCCTCTTTAGGTAGATTGTCCGGTAAAACCTTTTCATTTGTAAAGTAGATATTTCTCTAATAGTAGTCTTCCTTGGAATTCCTTGAACTAATATAGGTTTACTTTCTTCATCTATGCATGAGAAGGTTTTATCATAGCAATTAAGAATTACTCTATGCTTTTCTAACCAATCCATTCCTATCAATATATCATAAGATCCTAAAGGAAGAATATTTAAATCAGCATATGTTGTAAAACCATTCATACTAGATTCACATCTTTTCACAAAACTAGTTACTTTTCGTTTTGTGCCTGTAGCAAGTTGTACTAACCAAGACTTTTCAAATTTAGTTTGATGTAATTCACATAGTTCTACAATTCTTGGTGAAACATAACTCAAACTTGCACTGGGATCAATTAATATAGAGATTGGTTTAACCTTTAATGTACCTTCGATTTCCATCATAGATGTTTGATGATTTGCTTGCCGATTTTCCAATGTTGCACTTATTCTTGACATGCTCCTTGCTATATCCCCCACTATAGTATTTTCTTGAATAGCGTGCACATTATTGAAAGTTATCCTTGTAACTAGACAATATTTAAAATAATGAGTTTCAACCCATTCCCAACGTTTTAAGGGTTCCCTTTGAACAATATTTTTATTATAACCAGTAGGTGCTTCTTTTCCTTTTATTACTGTAGGATTTTGTGGCCTAAAACTCTTGAAATTATTCCATTGATAGTTTTGATGGTTATTTCCAAAAGTTTTATTAAATCTCATAACTTTATTTTTCTGTTCAAAACTTTCTTGTTTTTTGTTCTTCCAATTGTGTACTTTGTCTCTTTTGTTCTTATTCTGGTCATAATAGAAATTTGCTTTTCTCATAGTTTCATCCAATGTTTTAGGATTGTCGTATTGAATTCTCTCTTTGTAAATTGTTGGTAAACAACTAAGAAATCTTTGTATTGTAGGTTTTTCATGAACAATATAAGGTACATAATGTAATAAACTCAAAAATTTACTGCACAGTTCCTTCATTGTAAAAGGTCCTAGTTTCAAATCATAAAACTCCTTTTATTTTTCTTCATAATATTTTTCAGACAAGTATTTCCTTTTTAAGTATTTCTTGAAATTATGCCAAGTTAAGTGATGTTCCTTAATGCATTTACTTTCTTGATGTCTTGCCACCAAATGTCGGCCTTTCCCATTAAATTATAAATTCCCATTTTTGCTTTTAATTCATTAGAGTAGTTGTAAATCTGAAAGTACTTTTTTATTCTTGAAATACAGGCTTCTGCTTCTTCTCCGGTTTCAATCTCACCATTGAATATAGGAGGTTTTATATTTTTAAATTCACCAGAAATTTCTTCATAAGGTTTATTTTTTCTACTATATTTATCACCATCACTACTTTCACTAGATTTTTTGAAATTTTGTTTACTATGTTTAGGTGAATTTCCACTTGAAGTCTCAATTTCACTATCTGAAAATTTTAACTTCCTTGCCTTGCGTTTATAGGATGCAATATTTATTGTTTCTATAGCAGTTCCTTTTTTCCTTTTTTCTTCCTAATTATGTATTTTTGTTAATAAGACATTATTTAATTCTTCTTGCTCTTTCAAAATGCGTTCATTATCTTTCTTAACACTTTGTAGTTCTGCTTTTAAATCTTTTACTGTTCGTAACAGTTCGGATGGATTATCATTTCTTCTCTCATTTAGATGCACCCACAAATTATCATCATTAATGTTTTCTTGTTCAATGTTTACTTGTTCTTTAGGATGAGATTCTTCTCCAGCTGACATTTTGACATCTTCCATAATTCCTACAAAATCAAGGCTATACTTCTCTTATGACTGTAAGAGAATCAACCATAACATTTATGTTAGTTTCATGTTTATACTCTTTCAGTGCTGAGCCAATTAGGCCAAGTGTTGTAACCATGCATTGATACCATTTTGTCACACACCCCAAATTACCTATATAAAAACAATTTGTGCATGCATACTTTTGTACTTCTAGTATTATTGAAACAAATTACTTTACTTGAGTTACATATTGGACTCTAAACAAAAGTTACTTTATGCTAAGAGGGTTCAACTTCACTTCTTGGATCATAGATCAACCAAGGTGAGATCCTATAAAAAATTCTTTAGCAACATGTCAAGGTTTCATTCTTGAATAACATCCAAGGTCTAGGAATCGGTCCTAAATACATTTGTTACATTTGTATGCTAGGGTATAGGCTCTAAGCCTTACTTCTTTTATGAGCATACTAGCTTAGGATTATTAGCATTATTACAAGTATTTAACCTAGCACATTTAGCATGATGAGGGTTTAAACCCTACAAAACCTTGCATGAACTTAATTTAGATTACTAACATGTATCTTCTGCATTTTCCAATTTATAATTTCTTTGTTAATATTTAATAAATGCAGATTGTGGATCTCCATAACTTTACAGTTTGTCAAATGTTAAGGTTTACGCATTCCCGACTTTTGCAGTGCAGAGTGTGGGTTATGGGACCTTTAGTAATAAGGATGAGTTTTTAATCATTTTTGCAATCCCAACTTCCACATCGCAGATTGCAGGTTGCGAAACTCCAACTTCTGTTTATTTATTTTTAGCGATTCCACATTCTAACTTTTCGATTGTGGATTCAGTGGAAAGTGAAATGCGGGATTATGGAACTTCAAATATTCATGGTTTAAAATTAGCGATTCCTCATTCCAACATTCTGATTATGGATTTGGTGGACTACGGAATGCGGGATTGCAGAACTTTAACTTTCCACGGTTTAAATTTAGTAATTCCTCATTCCAACTTTCCGATTGTGGATCCGGTGGACTACAGAATGGGGAATTGCGGAACTTCAACTTTTCATTGTTTAAAATTAGCAATTCTTCCTTCTGACTTTTCGATTGCAGATTCGGTGGAATGCAGAATGTGGGTTTGTGGAACTTCAACTTTTCATTGATTAGTTTTAGTGATTCTGACTTTCCGATTGCGGATTCAGTGGACTACGGAAAGTAGGTTGCAGCGGATTTGACGACTTACGAAAATGTTTAATAGGTAAAACAAGATCTTAGAAAATTGTTTGAACTTGTAAATAATTATATATTCAAGATCTAGGGTTTGGATGTGTAAAGTATATTTCTGCTCTGTTATAATATACTCTAACTATATATATATAACATAAATATATCAAACACCTATTCATATAACCCCATTTGCAATAGACCTTGTATATTACTTTGCTTATAACAGTAAGGGAATAAACATACATTGATACATGATTTCATGTATAACTATAAGCTTATGAATATAAACGGAATGAAGGATGTTACAGTTAAATGGTAATGTATAGTAATTTCATAACAGAAAGAATAATAGGATAAAACCTGAACCAACTGATGAAATGTTTAAAAATCCAGGGTTTAGAAATTTCTACGGTTTAAAACTGTAATTTATACTAAGATAGTTATATGCCTTAGAACTATACTCTTACTGAAATAAACAATAAATTAACAAAATGTGTGAATATCTTGCATACAAATCTAGAAACAATATACACATATGGATTTTGAATAAGCATATTACAGTAAAACAATAGTCAATAGCATGACTAAACATTGTAATCATTCTGGATAACGATTTAAGAATCATTTACAGTAATTAATAATTGCAGAATGATAAAAAGATAGTTGATAACCTACATAAGAAATATAATCATTCTGAATACAAATTTAGGAATCATTTATAGTAAACATTAATTGCAAAATAATAAAATAAATGGAACCTAAACTAGTAGAGGAAAATAAAAATTGAAGGTCTTCGTTCTTCCCAACCAATCTTCCATAACGACCAAACTACTTGTTCTGAAACCCTTGAGCCTTTTTGTTGAACCATCAGGACAAAGACTGTTGAGAGAATTCCTCTTGCATAAGCTAGGTGTTGATGTATATGTAACTTCGGAATGTATTTCATTTGTGTATTTTATATATATTTATTGTACCCTTATACGAGATGTGTTATTCCTCTATAAGAAAGTGTCGTCATGTGGATTGACAAGTGTCGCAAGTGTGTGTACTTGCCGATGGGTTATTAGACCACCATGTGGGGTTGGCCCTGAATTATATATAATATAATGTGGATGTATCTAGATAGACAAGTCGGCCCCATAAGGTCACTGGGCAAAAAGGTTAGTATAAATAGAGATCGGAGATCTCTATTTTAGACACTCGGAAAAGTAACTCACTCTCACTTGAAAAGTGGCGCACTAGTGAGGAGGAGGATCATCTGCTATTAGGAGACTATCTCAGTGTTATTTGGTTGTACTTTGGTTGAGCCATTTCTCTCTCTATCTCTGAGGAAGTTGTGGGTTTTTTCACCTTAGGGTTTTCCCCACGGAAACTCTGTGTCTCTTGTCTCTTATGCTTTTGATTCTTGTGATGCTTGCCATATTTTGATTGTCATGCATTGATATTCTGTAGATGTTATTCTCTCAGCAAAGATCCTAGAGTATTGTGAATTAATGCTCAAAATTTAACATGGTATCAGAGCTAACCTAAGAAGAAGACATTTTACAGTGACAGAAGCTTGAGTTCCTTGTTTATTGGGTTTCTCTCCACATATTTTTGAAAATCAGTATAGTAGATTGACTCTACTCATCAAGGCACATCTATCTGTTTAATCAGAACTCAATTCTGAGCATTTTTAGATTTGGCCCTAAAAATTAGGGTTTCCACAAAAATAGGAATTTCTGGAATCTGAAGACACAGCTGGACGCTCCTTGCAAAACTCAAAGTTTAGAGCTTTGGATCAAGATTTTTGGCTGGGTAGATCTCTAGGAAACTCAAACTCTAATTCAGTGCTCTCCCTAATGAACCCGAGAGGACAAAAAGGCAATTCTGAAGGGCAAGACTTTGTTGATCTGAAATTCTGAATGCACCAGGATGATCAGCTCACCAAGGTGCATCTTTCTATCCTTTCAAAAATTTAAAATTCACATTTTGAATTTTTAGGGTTTTTCTAACAAACCCTAATCTGGGACCAGATCCAGTTTTCAGCACTTCAAGTGGTAAGATCTAAATCTTTTCTATTTCCATTTGAAGTACTCTTTAAGATGTCTCTCCACACCAAGCTTGAGGATAAGCTTGAAGGGGCTGATAACTTTTGAGCCTAGAAATATAGAATTGGGTTAATCCTGGAAGAGAATGAGTTGGACTCATATGTGAAAGAAGACATCCCTATCCCAGAGGATGAAAAGGCCAAGGTATTGCATAAGAAGAACTTGGTCAAGGCAAAGAGAATCATTGCTGATTCTATCAAAGACCATCTCATACCCCATGTGTCTTCTCTTAAGACACCCAAGGAGATGTTTGACTCTTTGACCAAGCTGTTTGAAGGGAAGACCATAAATTGGAAGATGACCCTGCAGAACCAATTGAAAGGAGTAAAATTTTAGAATGGAGAAACCATTCAATCTTATTTTTCAAGGGTCTCCCAGATCAAGGAACAGCTAGAAGCAGTGGATGAAATGGTGGATAATGGTGAAGTGGTGATGAACACTCTAAATGGCCTACCCAGGTCATGGGATTCCTTTATCCAAGGAATTTGTGCAAGGAAGAAGTTGATTTCCTTCAGTAGACTACGGGAAGAATGCTCACAAGAAGAAGCAAGGCTTGTGGCATGAGAAGAAAAGATGGGAAATGAAGATCAATCTCTCACAGCTCACACCAAGAAAGGGAAGTCCAAGAGAGAGCCATCTCACTCTAACAAATGTTCACATCACTTCAAAGAAAGAAGAATATGCTTCACCTGTAATGAGAAAGGACAGATTGCCATAAATTGTCCCAAGAAGAAGAAGAACAACATCAACTCCAACAATAAGAAGAAGGGTAGAAAAAGAAAGTTTCATGCTCATGCTACTGAGGATGATGAACCCCCAAAGAAGAAGGCTAGGGCAGAAAGTGATAGTAATGATGACTCATCAAGTGAAGAAGAGTATGTTCTGATCTCTACTCTCACAGGTACCATCTCCCATGGTTGTAATGATTGGTTGTTTGATAGTGGGGCTTCCAAACACATGACTGGGTTTAAGAAATCTTTTGTGAATCTATCTGAACATGAATCACCCCATAAGGTGAAACTTGGGGATGATTATCAATACCCAATCAAAGGAAGTGGTGAAGCCTCCTACAACCTAGATTCTAGAAAATCCTTGAAGATGAAAGAAGTACTTTATGTACCTGGGCTCAAGAAGAACTTACTCTCCATCTCTGCATTGGATGCAAAAGGTATGAGGGTTGCATTTGTGGATGGCCAAGTCCTAATGTGGCCAAAGGGAAAGACCATAAATGATGCAGTAGTGATTGGAGAGCAAGAGGGAGGTTTGTATAAATTAAAGGGACAACCTGAACATTCCATGGTACATGAATCCATGGAGCCAAGTGAACTTTGGCATAGAAGACTTGCTCATATGCACTATAGGGCACTTCCAATTGCAAGCAAGGCTGTAGAGGGTCTTCCTGAAATCAAGACTAAACATGAAGGTGTTTGCAAAGGATGTGCAAAAGGTAAGAACATTAAGAAGGCTTTCCCAAGCAGTGAAAGCAAGGCAAAGGATATCTTGGAGATCATCCACTCAGATGTATATGGTCCTATGTCATCCAATTCTCTAAGTGGGTATGTTTACTATGTCTCATTTATTGATGAATTCTCCAAAACGACTTGGGTATACTTCTTAAAGAGCAAAGATGAGGTGTTTGATAAATTCAAGGAATTCAAAACCTTGATGGAGAATCAAACTAACAAGAAGATAAAAACATTTAGATCCGACAATGGTGGAGAATTCACCTCAAGTGACTTCAAGAAGATTTGTATTGATTCAGGGATTAAGAGGGAGTTGACTACTCCATATAATCCTCAACAGAATGGAGTTGCAGAAAGGAAGAACAGAACCATCATGGAAGTAGTAAGGGCAATGTTGCATGACCAGGATCTACCTATGCATTTATGGGCAGAAGCAGCTAGAACAGCTGTATATGTGCAGAATAGAACACCCCACAAGATATTGGACAACAAGACACCAGAAGAGGTCTTTTCTGGTAAGAAACCTGAAGTCAGCCATCTCAGAATATTTGGTTGTCCAGTTTACACTCATGTCCCAAAAGAAAAGAGGACTAAACTAGATCCTTCAGGAAAGAAGGGTATCTTTGTGGGTTACAGTGAAAGCTCGAAGGCTTACAGAATATACTTTCCAGGGTTCAAGAAGATTGATGTTAGCAGGGATGTAACATTTGATGAAAACTCAACATTCATCAAATCAAGGAAGGCACCTACCGAAGTTTATGAAGAACCTAAGGAAACAAGATTTCAAGACACTACCATGACTGAAGCAATTCCAGAAGTTGTTCGTGAGTTTGAAGATCCACAAGAACCTGTAGATCCACCCCGTGAGGATAACTCTCACAAGAGGAAACCTGCATGGGCTAGAGAGCTCATTCAGGATGCAGAAAGATTTGGCATTCCAGAAGAAGAAAACATAGAAAAGAAGAGAACCACATCACATACCAGCTATGGTGCTTTACTCTGTGACATTATGAACAAAGAGCCTTCCAGTTATGAAGAAGCAGCAGAAAAGAAAGAATGGAAGGATGCCATGGTTGAGGAATACCAATCAATAATAAATAATGATGTTTGGGATGTTGTCCCAAGACCTAAAGAGAAGTATGTTGTAACTTCTAAATGGATCTTCAAAATCAAGCATGCTGCAGATGGCAGTGTGGAGAAATACAAGGCAAGATTCGTAGCTCGTGGATTCTCTCAGAAAGAGGGAATAGATTATGAAGAAGATTTTGCACTTGTAGCCAGGTATACTTCCATCAGAACAGTACTTGCCCTGGATGTAGCTATGAAATGGAAAATACACCAAATGGATGTCAAGACAACTTTCTTGAATGGTGTAGTTGAAGAGGAAGTATATGTGGAATAACCACTCGGTTTTGAAATACATGATAGGAAGTCATATGTGTGCAGATTGAAGAAAGCCTTGTATGGATTGAAGCAAGCTCCCAGAACTTGGTATGGTAGGATGGACAGTTTCCTATCTAGTTTTGGATTTATTAAGAGTAAAGCGGATTTAAACCTTTACTACAAGGTTGAGGAAGGGAATCCTGTGATTCTACTCCTGTATGTGGATGACTTATTTGTAACAGAAGATGACAGACTGATTGCAAATACAAAGAGGAAGCTTGCTGCTGAATTCAATATGAAAGATTTGGGAATGATCCACTATTTCCTAGGTATGGAGGTGTGGCAGAGTGCAAGTGGGATCTTCCTTGGTCAAGGGAAGTACACAGTAGATATCCTGAAGAGATTTGGGATGATGGATTGCAAGGCCATGGCCACACCTATGGCATCGAATCTGAAGCTTCTATGTGATGCTTCATCTGAGCCGGTTGATGTCTCTATGTATCGTCAGATGATTGGGTCCTTGATGTACCTGACGAACACGAGACCAAACATTTGCTTTGCTGTGAACACATTGAGCCAGTTCTTGATGGATCCGAGAAGTGTTCACCTGATTGCTATAAAGCATGTTCTGAGGTACCTGAAGGGTATAGTGGATTATGGGCTCAAATATGAGGTGAATCAAAGGTTTAACCTATAGGGTTATGTTGATTCAGATTGGGCTGGTAGTGCTGCAGATAGGAAGAGCACATCTGGATGTTGCTTCAGTATGGGATCAAGTGTGATCTCTTGGTTTAGCAGGAAGCAGTCCTGCGTAGCACTGAGTACAGCTGAGGCAGAGTATGTTGCAGCCTGTTCAACTAGTTGTGAGGCAGTATGGCTACGGAAGCTACTGTCTGAGTTATTTGATCTCATGTTGGATGCTACTGGTATCTTCTATGATAACCAGAGTTTTGTCAAGCTATCCGTGAATCCAGTGTTTCATGATAGGTCGAAACACATATAGATCAAATATCACTATATCAGGGATATGGTGCAGAGAGGAGCTGTGAAGCTCCTGTATGTTGCGACGGACGAGCAGATTGCAAATGTGCTGATGAAGCCACTATCCAGTGCGAAGTTCGAGTACTTCAGAGAGAGGCTTGGCATTCTTCAGATCGAGGACACTTCGAGGAAGAAGTGATGGACACATTTGTTGAAGCCATTCCAAGCATGTTGGAAGGAGGACCCTTCACATGGCTGTGGATGTAAGCGCTGGATGATGATGAGCATCAGGATGATGTTCTAGTTTCTGCTTTGTATGATCAGTTGGATCGTTTATATGTATATGTATGTACGCATCATGTTGGATGTTGGATATGATCAGTTGGATCATTTGTATGTATGTACGCATCATGTTGGATGTTGGATATGATCAGTTGGATCATTTATATGTATATGTATGTACGCATCATGTTGGATGTTGGATATGATCAGTTGGATCATTTGTATGTATGTACGCATCATGCTGGATGCTGGATATGATCAGTTGGATCATTTATGTATGCATCGTGCTGGATGCTGGATATGATCGATTGGATTATTTGTATGTATTTTGTATATGCATCATGTTGGATGCTTGGACCATGTATCTGTATATGTATCAAGTGGATACATTGTATGATCAGGTAGATCATGTATATTGATATGTATCACATATGATCAGGTAGATCATGTATGTTGATGGATACATTTTGTGGATCATGTATCTATGTATTAGGTGGATACACTATGTGTGATGATATATATCAAGTAGATACTTGGTGTGCATTAGATGGATGCATTGTATGATCAGGATGATCGTGGATGACGAGCTTCTCCAGATGACATGCAGCAGGATGTTGCAGTGATGATGATCAGGATGATCATGTGTACATCAGGATGATGTATGGTGAGTATCAGATGATACTTTGTGGTCATGGATCAGGTTGTGCAAGTAAGCATGTAATTTGTGCCCTGGGAGATTTGCATATGGTCTTTCGAGGTTTTTCCTATGGCATGTAATTCGGTGCCCTAGGACATTTGGCAAATGCTCTTTCAAGGTTTTGCTTGGGAGGACATATAGTTTGTGCCCTGGGAGATTTGCAGATAGTCTTTCAAGGTTTTTCCTATGGCATGTAATTCGGTTCCCTAGGATATCTGGCAGATGCTCTTGCAAGGTTTTGTCTTATGGCATGTAATTTGCTCCTAGGAGATATGGACAGGATGAAAAAGGCCTCAGATGCTTCAGCCAGGTTTTTCCATGACCACATGTAATTTGCTCCTGGGAGATCTGGATAGGATGAAAAAGGCCTCAAATGCTTTAGCTAGGTTTTGTGATGGACCAGATGTAATGTGTTCGAGGGAGATCCGACAGGTAGAGCCGTGTGCTCATAACAGCCTGGGATGCTTCAGTCAGGTTTTGTGGTGAGATCACATGTAATGTGCTCCTGGGAGATCCGACAGGTAGAGCCGTGTGCTCATAACAACCTAGGATGCTTCAGCCAGGTTTTGTTATGGGTCACATGTAATGTGCTCCTGGGAGATCCTACAGGTAAAGCTATGTGCTCGTAATAGCTTGGGATGCTGCAGCCAGGTTTTGTGACGCACGTAATAAGTCCTGAGAATTTCACAGTATGGCCAGTGATGATGAAGACCTGCAGATGGTGGGCCTACATCCAGTATGAAAAGGGACTAGCTCTGTAGAACTTCCTATGACGAGTAGAGTCAGATATTGGTTGAGATAGCAGCAGTAGTGACGATGATGATGATGATGCATCGATGACAATGATCCCGAGAAGAAGACTTGTCTAGTAGATCTGTGTCGAGAAATACCTTCCTAGTTAAGAGGGAGTGTTGATGTATATGTAACTTCAGAATGTATTTCATTTGTGTATTTTATATATATTTATTGTACCCTTATAAGAGATGTGTTATTCCTTTATAAGGAAGTGTCGTCATGTGGATTGACAAGTGTCGCAAGTGTGTGTACTTGCCGATGGGTTATTAGACCACCATGTGGGGTCGGCCTTGAATTATATATAATATAATGTGGATGTATCTAGATAGACAAGTCGGCCCCATAAGGTCACTGGGCAAAAAGGTTAGTATAAATAGAGATCAAAGATCTCTATTTTAGACACTCGGAAAAGTAACTCACTCTCACTTGAAAAGTGGTGCACTAGTGAGGAAGAGGATCATCTGCTATCTGGAGACTATCTCAGTGTTATTTGGTTGTACCTTGGTTGAGCCATTTCTCTCTCTATCTCTGAGGAAGTTGTGTGGTTTTTCACCTTAGGTTTTTCCCCAGGGAAACTCTATGTCTCTTGTCTCTTATTCTTTTGATTCTTGTGATGCTTGTCATATTGTGATTGTCATGCATTGATACTCTGTAGATGTTATTCTCTCAGCAAAGATCCTAGAGTATTGTGAATTAATGCTCAAAATTTAACACTAGGTAACAATCTCACTTCATCATAAGCCTCCTTCTCATTGGATGAATTCAATACTCATTGTACTCTCCCCTTCATCATAAACCTCCTCCTACTCATTGGATGAATTCAATACTTTATAGTATTTTCCTAGGACTTAGGTCATTTGTGAGTCACCTACTAGTAACTACTCCAATAGGATTCTCGAACGGATTTTTAGGGAGGATGCCTCCTGCATCATTGCACCTTTATTATGAATTCTTTCCATAATGGGGTTTCCTCTTAACACTTGTCATTCCTCCTTATCGTTCAACAAACACTCTTAAGCAACTAATTCAGTTTTGATTCCCTCAACTATTTAATAATTTAAAATTAATAATTCATTTACAAATGTCTTGACCTCACTTGGTCAATAATGTCAAATCAATTAATAACATATGGTTCTTAATAAATATAAGTGTTTTGGGTTCTTCAGTGTATTACAAAATGCTTGTATCTTATGTTATGAAACAAATAATTAAGATAGCATAATATAATAGAGTACACACCATTTACAACAAATGTAAGCATGGAGCACAAATCCAAAATAAATCAGAAAGATCTAATTTATACAAAAACCCCTTAAATAGTAGTAGAACCTCCTGTAAATACCACAATTCATTCATATATCCAATTCGCATGTTCACCTCAACAATGACTAGATAAACTCTATATATACGTATCCACTCACTATGCATGTGGGCCCTTTGTTAGGTCGATCGCTATTACATATAAATTTACTTCATTAAAAATACATTTAGCCTCCTATATGACCCCTTGGTTTCATATGATATATGTTTGAATCCATATATGCCCCCCACTTCAGTCATCACATAGTGCCCTTATTCAAAAACCCTTTTCCTCAATTATTTGGAGTTAAGGGTTTTACATGTGATAAAACCAAGTAATAGTATTTTCTTATGGGTGGATCAATGAATACGGGTAGCAATTTTCAATGAAATGTGACAGTGAAAAATTGGTGTTTTACATATTTTATAGATTGAATCCACCAAAACTCATATAAGCCTTATCAATTTTGATGTGTGGTAAAAAGGAAGCTTGTAAGGAATTGTGTTGTTTTTCTAACAATATTTTCTTCAAAAAAAGCAAGTGTCATTTAATGTTTCAAATTTTCATTTAATTAAATCTGTGTCCTTGCAAATTTACAAAATAGTTACCAACTTTTGTTCCTGTCAAATAATTCAATGTTTAATATATAATTTCCCAAGAAAAAATATTGAAGGATGATCTACATAGAACTTCGTAGATCCCATTTTTTTTATTTTTTGTAAATGATGTACATTATATTACAATTAAGAGAAACCATACAAGGAATTTCAACAAGTAGAACATAAGTCACTCGGCTACCCCTCCCCAAGGGGAAGCTAGGTTGGCCATCCAATTCAGGTTTTCTATTTTAGACCAACTCGATCAGAGCATAATTGGCCATCCTTACTAATATTCTTAAATAGAGAAATACTAATGACAAAAAAAACAAAACCAAGAACTAAAAAAGCCTAGACATTATCAGATATTGTCACAACTTGCACCTTCGATTCCAGTTGTGGGATGTTTGGATGGGGTGTTGGCTCTCTCATCTTGAAGACATTTTGTTAATACATGAATTTGTCACATATGCGACATTTTGGATTTAATCTTGTAGAAAGGAATCATCAACATAACACATGAAGCTCATTGAAGACATCATCATTAGACCCAAAATATAAATTGAGCTGTAAAATATCAATGGAAATTGATACAGAAAATTGTGTAGCTTTTAGTGCTAAACCCCACACTAAATAACGTGTTTATTTGTTTAGCGACCCATGTGGATTTTCCTTCGAAATCCACGTGACTATCAAAATTATGGGACCACTTACTTACATAGTGCATTCAAAACTCAAAATATCTCTCTTGGCTCCAAAATTTGAATGAGACTCCTCACATGCTTGGGAGAATTCAATAGTGCCCCCCATGTACTTGGAGAACCAGTTCAAAGGTAATAGTTTTCACATTTTGATATAGATGTTTATTGGCCTCCATATGGTCGATTAAAGAAATACATGGGAATGTTTTCTATAGGAGAAAATCAGAGCAAATTTTTGTTGTTAGAATTGCATTAAGACCTTATCTTTCAATCCACGTCCTACCTCAAGATGACATGCAAAAGATCCCTTGCTCTCTTGCTCTAAGAAGCAAGTGTTTCTCCATTTGTTCCTTCCTCAAGGAATATATGCTTTTATATTTATTATATTAGTTTAGTTTATTTTTGTTGAAGTTGCTTTAGCATGTGAGTGCTTTGTCTACCTAACCCACATGTACCAATGTTCCCTTGGTTGCAAGTTGTAAGGATAATAAAGAATACTACTCACCCTTGTGTCATTTTTTCCTCTACAGTATTTATGGTGACACCATTGTTATTTTTGTTCATTGCATAATATATAGGTTTCCCTTTTATAGATAACTTATTTTGGGCATTATGCAGGTGCAGGAGCTTACTGTCCAGCCTCTCAACAACAAGAATTTGGAAGGCCTCTTCCTAGATTAAAAAAATTATTAGTCGGGTAGTTCTTAGCATCCTAACCGTGCATCATAGCACACAAATATATTTGAAAACCATGCTACTCACATAGATTTTCTTCACTATAATCACTCGATAAATTAGTGCGACCTTTGTAACACTATGCTCACACTACATAGAGCATCAGTAAATTAGTAAGACCTTTGTAACAATATGGGTCCAAAACTTGCATGTCATTGCATTTTCTTCTTTTTACCTATGTTTTCACAATCACTTGTAGTTTAAACAGTTTCTTAATGAGCCTAAAAATTAATAACTCGCATGTAATTTTATTTTCTCTATTAATTACATAACTTAGCCCAAGATAAGAACTAAAGAAGTCATTTCTTAAAATAATACTTATGGTAGAATACTTTGAGGTTTTCAACAAACCTCTTAGTACTCACTAGTTGCTGAATGATTATGCTTTCCATATCATAGAAATTGTTAGTCTCGGATTTTTTTTTAAAATACCTCTAGTTAGATATATTATTACTTCTTCCTTGTTTCTTTGGTTTATGCAAGATAGTGTAGCTCACTTTCTCACACTAGCAAGGAATGTAAAGACTTGTTTTCCCCAAATTATTCTATTTTCCTTGCACTCTTAGTCATCTTGGCAAATCAGAAAAGGTGAAATTTTTGGAATACCACCTTTGCATATTTTTCTTTCATTAATCATTTTAGTAGTTGTTATTTGCAAACAATAATTTCATACTTTAATTAAAGTGGAGTAAATATCCATCAATTCTCACATGTATTTACTTTATGCTCTTCAGTTAGTTGCAAATCTCAATTTCATTTACTTTTCAAACACGTGTGATATCCACTTAAGAAAACACCAAGAGACCTAAATACTCTTTCACATATAGTATGATCTCCATCTTGTAGTCTTAGTGATATGTATGGATAAAAAGGATATGAAAGTTTGAAATAACTTTCATGCACTCCTTAATAAAATTTGGACAATTTTAAAATCAACATTGCACTTGTAATTCTCAACCAATGAAAATCATCCATAGAAAGTAACAAAACAACATTTTAGTTAGTTTAGCATTAATTGGGTTAGGCATACAAATAATGGCCATTGATATTCTAAATTTTTGAAATATACTGGTTGTTGCATTTTAGGGTAATTTTAAATCGTGCTATCAACAAATGTTAAAAAGACAACCTAGATAAGAAATATAAGTTCCCAAGGACGTCAATTAATCAGTATAGTTTTTTCTTCTCACCACAATAGTCACTCAAATTTTGTGGAGATTCCACTGTACCACTTGAGAAAAAAACACTTATACACACTTGAAATGGTTATCTTAATGGAAAAAAACTAGGTTGTCACTAAGGATAAATTGTGGGTGCAATTGACTATTGAGCTAGATCTTGATAATTGTTGTAAATGTTTCCATTCCTTCCAGAACATATCCCCAACATCATTACTTGTTAACATACTCTATCATAGCTTCACTCGCGGTCTTCAAGGGATTTAATCACCACTAGAAAGAGAAATATTTGAAGGATCTAATGAATTTTGAGAGGAAGGATGTTATGTATTTTATGGAATTTACATTTTAGTTATTTCTTATATCACCTAACTCATAATTAAAAGGAAACAACTCTTGTGACCATTTTCAGAATGACAAAACACTATCACTCACCTTACACCATATTGCGTTTGGTGTTGTTTATATCCCTCTACCATCACTCTAACCTTATCAAATAGACAACAACCATAGTGGAACAAATAAATATGAGGCAATCCCTATGACTGCAAGTACTTTCTCCTTTCCAATGAGGTGTTCTCACATTTTCTCCTCGTGGTTCAAGAACGAGATACTCTATCCTGGGGAATTTCTAGGAAGCATTATTAGGGTCATCTCAATAAGGGAATACCTTACTCAACTCTACCATTTCTACAACTCTTTGAGATCATACAAATACCCTTACCTCTCCATCACATGAAAGAGGAAATACTTCATCCCCACCTCTTGGGGGGAATACCCTCCCATTGTCTCCTTCTTTGGGATAAAGGACATCCCCATGATATCCATCTCGAGGAGGAAATACATTGTCCTTCATACCACTCTAATCTCCAAGACGAGGTAGAACAAAGAAGACCATGGAAGCATAAAGCACAAACATTCCTTTCATGGAAATCTTAAATCTCCCTGAATTGGCCAAACTGAGCAATAAACCCATTTTTCATGACCCATATTGGCCATAAAAGTCCCCTAATATACCCTTTGATATCTCAAAATTTCAAGGGAAATAGGGATATGACCCATCAAACCACGTTATGTAATTCCACTTTTGGTGCTCCTCTAATAGCATTATTAAATACCCAATTCATCTTCACCTCTTTCCTAGAACACTTACCAAAACAATGAACAAATGGTATGTTAGTATACCATGTGCGAATTATACCACCTTTGATTTGATTTCCACTATCTTCCTTACATACTTTTAGTTACCCATACACCAATATTTAGGTCTCAAAATTCTCATTGAATTTCTGCAAAGCACCTCATCCCACATCACCGATCACATTCATGAATGATGTAGATGTTATAATCAATGTAAAATCAACATATAGCCCCAATTTTTGTTTGATTGGTTCATGAAATCACTCCAACCCATGATATACAAGTATGTGGAAACCAAATTGCCGAAATGGAAGAAAAGACCATCCTAAAGGCCTACCATTTTGATCTGATTTACCAAATATCTGTGTATCTCTATACCACTATACTAGATTCCCCTCAGCATCATTCTTTAACAAAAAATTTCCAGGTACATTGCACTCAGTTGATGGGATTATCGGCACTATTTCTAACTAGGGAAATCCCTCCCAAACTTCCATGTCGATTCTATGCCACTCAATGTGGCATAGCAGTACCTACTAGTACTTCATGCATTAGTGGAACCCACAAATTCACCAACTCCTCCATTTGGGTAGTTATCCTATGGACCATATAGTCCTACCTACCCTAAATCTATCCAATCACCAAAAATACAACAACTTCAAATGGAACCATCCTCTCCTACATCCACATCATATGGATTACCAAACCCATACCTCCCTTCACTTGGATACAACCCATACTTCCCATTCCCTAGTCCTTCTATTCCTTCCTCCATGCCACAAATGGAAATGAATCTAGTATAACCTTCTCCCACACACCAAACTCATCCATTTCAAAACTTAAACATAGCCAATTTCCTGAATATTTAAAATCAGAGGAAAAAGAAAGGAAAGAATAGGAAAAACCAATAGTATGGATAGGGGGTAAATCCCCCTCCTTGGTAGAATTAGAATATGGGTAACTAGAACGAGGGGAATAACAATCTCCCTAAACAAGGAAAAAATTCCAAACTTAGTACAAATTGTCATTTCTAAATGTGTAGATAATATGGACACTACACATACCACTACCCATTCATACTTCAGTGTCAATAGTTTCTTAAGTAATAGAAGAAATTTGTCACCAATCCTCCTCAATCACCTATCCCACAACAAAACCAACAATTTGTGCTACAAAAACCATTTTCCAACCAAGGGGTGGTGTCCTAGAACATGATCCTCATCCCCCGGGTTATATAACATTTCAAAGCATGTACAAGAACATGGTAGAAGTCAACCTCTATAGTTGCGCCAAAGGGTATGGCATGCTTGATTCCCCGTAGTGGGAAGATATACCCACTAACTCTAGTGGGCCTTTTTAGATACCTTATCCAAATAGTGACTCGATCCCTCAGATCCCAAAGGTGTCGCTTAGGCAAACTATACATAAACCTCACATGAAAGCTTCCCACCACTACAATATTGTAGACGATTTGGATCAATCCCTTCCTGCCATGTTGACATTGGAGGTTCTCTAGTCTTTCCATTCTCAAAATAAGGAATTACTTAGCAGATTAGGTGCAATATACCCTTTTTATTCATGCCTCCTAAAATTTGACCTAGGCAGTGGTGAACCACAACTACCCTCTTTAATCACTTTCAAAATTCTCGTCCCAATCAATAACATCTTCATTCATCAATGCATCATTGGTGAAGGAGCATCCACTTGTGTGATATCTAGTGATGTCTATAAATGTACAAGCTCACCAAAAATGGTTCACTCATCTATCACTCTCCATGCTTATGATGGGAGGGCATTAAAATTTATGGGTGTCTACCAAAATTTCCCCATAGAGATGGAGGGAAAAATGGTACTTTTTGATATTGAGGTATTTGATGCATATCTCAACTTGAACATTCTCTTGGGACATATTTATATGTATGCCATGAATTCGGTAGTCTCATTGGTTTTCCACATCATGATCTTCCCCCACAATAGGTAGATTGTCACCCTTGATCACCTAAAATATTATGACCCACATACAAACACAAACTCAGATAATGTCCTACCCACCATAGGATCAACCACTTCTCCCCATGTGTTTATATAGGATCAGTTATTTACAAATATTACTCCTTACTAGCGGCATACTTAGGTCCACTAAAAATCCCCACATCTATAGATGCTCTGATTTGTACTCTCTTGAACTTTGAAGACAAGTCACAAGCACCCTCCACATCAATATCATCACATCCGATTATCCATGGCACCAAACAATCATAAACCCATCAGAACCACCAATATTCTAGGTCCCTTTATTGTTTCCCCCCATGGGAGTGCAAGGAACGCCAGTAGTGGCCCAACTCTCATTACCTAGGGTCACTTTGGGAATACCTATATGCTATTCCATTGCACCTTATCTCAAAATGGCTCCAAATACAATATACCACTATGAGTTCATATCGGTATCACTCACCGACATACCAATAGGATTTCTTGTTGTTCCAATACCACCCATAACTCAACCACCACTGGTTTTCACTAAACCAAATGTTGGGTGCATGAAACAAACCAATCTGAAAGAGTCAGTGGTACCATATAATCCCCGTACACTAACATTTAACCAACCATGCACCATGTGAAAGTAGCAATGACATGCCACCAATCTATGCCCCATTTTTCCAAAGCTTAGGAATTTACTCAATACTCCTATTATTGTGACCCATGCTTCCAACACTTTAATAGGGGCATGCCAACTACCCTGACTATGCCTAATACTAATACGACTACCAAGGAATTGTGCACCAAACATGAGTGCACAATATGTTCTTAGTTTGGGAATTATACACACCACTTCCTAGAACTCCCTTTGTTCCAAGAAGCATTGGTGACCATTTTCCTCGCACAACCCATGGTTGAAATAACCTCATCCAATTACTAGGAGACAACATCCATAAATGTTGTCACTACATTAAAGGTGATAGTGTAGGTGACAACAATGGAGGCACCAATTATGGAGATTCCTATGCTAGTAGTGAAACCCCATAGGTGTTCATCACATGGGAATCATACCCATATGATCCCAACTACTTCTAACATGATTATACCTAACCGTGCCACTATACCACTCATCCTATCGCACATACTCAAGCATTAATGTGGCACTCAATGTTGAATCAAACCCAGTCGACAGGGGTTCGCATCACTGTCGATACCAACTGCAGTCTCCCTTGTCACCGGCCCGGACAGGTTTTATCCCGCCCAGCAACACCTGCAGAGCAGATGAGGTCTCACCTGAGGCATCCAGGAAGAATAGACGAAACCATGTTTCTGCCGAATGAAGTACGATGGTTGCGGCTATGATACTTAAACTTATTGTAACACAGTGACAGAGATCTTTAAGCAATAAACATAGTAGTAAAGCAATATTCAACCCAAACATTCATCATTGCAACAACATTAATTGTAAAGCAAGTATCGCATCAAAGAAGCATGACATTATTCGTAAAGTGCAATATCACATTATCATAACTAAACAAATTCAACACAGGGATCGCACCAAAATAGCTTCATCATATTATCATTGATAACCCAAATACAATGCCTCTACAAAAACTAGATCTCTGCAATGACTCTTGACATCAAAACATACCTAGAAATCATACAACCAACATTAGAGCTTCCCATTCTTCAGCTACTAATTCTCTCCCTCTGTTAACAACTTACAATTCTTATCTATATATAGGCTTCCACCTTACAACTCTTGTCCACTTACTACCGACTTCCTAACTGACACTATGGACAAATGACCCAATATCTAACTGACTTATCCAAAACTGACCAAAAACCCACATTCTGTGGTATAGCCGACTCAACATTACATAATATGTGGTCCAAATGACCCAAAACCCGCATTCCATAGTACAATTGACCCAAAATGCATAACTAATCTTCCATTGATCACCATTTGTGTCATCTTCTCACCATTTGTTCCATCTTCTGCCTTGTCACAGCATCAGAGATGCTGAGATAACACTCTACCAATAGGCCCCCAACACAATCTTGTGGCTCGCCCTCGAGCCACGTCAACAGGATATAGTGTACTTTGTCGTTTTGACTTTGAAGTCCTCATATGGTTGTTCAACTGTCCGCACCACCTCCTTGGCTTCCATAGCCACTGCCTGACTGTCGACCACGTCTTCTGTAGATGGGTGATTTGTAAGCTTTTCCATGACTTTCTGTCGACACTTCTACACTACCTGTAGAGCTTCACTAACTTGCATCATAAATTTGCCACCGGTGTCCTGGAACTCTTCTAACTAGGCCACGCATGTCTTCTGTCGCTCGCCTGCTTTAGCGACACGATGTTGCAAGTCTTTCATCTCTTGAGACTTAGCAACTTGCTCCAATGGTGGCATTGTTCGCATTATGTCTTTTAATGTGGCCAACTGGCCCTTCGCTTCTTGCCGGTACTTAGTCAGCTGCTCAACCTACTCGTCCTAAACAATGCATCCCCAGAATTGTACCGTTTAAGCTGTGAGCCTGGTTTCCTGCATTTCTAGCTCCTCTATCTGAGTGGCAACTTCCTCAATTGCCCTTCTTTGTTCATCCACTTCAGCCTACGGCATACCTGGTTTCATTTGGGCCTTCAACTCATGATTCTCCTATCGCAACTAAATAATGGCAGCCCCCAGTCGCTAGACTCGGTGGAGCACATCTACCTATTCAGTGGGATCTAGTACATGTTGATAAGCTTCCGTGATTTCCTAGTCAACCCACACACTGTCGTCCCACATACGAGGCTTCCTCACAATAAGGAAATCATGTTCCTTTTTCAGGCCTTTGCTTTCGCGTGTCTTCTCAGCCCCTTCTTCCTTGATGTGTTCTTTGAGGTCATCCATGGCCTGTTGTGCGGAAGCATCCCTGGCAGTCAATTCTTTGATAGTGCACTGTGCATCGGCCTCACTTTCCTGCAGTCGAACACACATATCACTGATCTACCGCAGTTGGTCTATCGTTTCCTTGCTGGTAGTAGCCTGCACAGTGGTTAATCCTTCCGCAGGTAAGGCATTCACATTAATGGTCACCATTTTCAGCTGTTGCAGCAACATGATTACTACCGCATCTTCGATCACAATCGCAATCGGGGGAATCTCCACCTTCCTGACCCACAGCTTAGTGTTGATTGTGTCAAAGTTTGATGCTACTGCTTTCCCTGGTGCCTTGCCGAAAACCATGTCATACAAAGATTCTAATCGAGCGGTGATCACATGGAATGATTCATCCGCTTTCCTTTCCATCTTTTCTGTAGCCACAAAGGATGCAGTATTGATCGCTGTGACCAGGAGGCCCAACTGTGCCTCAGCGGGCAAAGACAATCCGTTGATCGTTGCATGCTCCTGATACCTTTTCGAGTGATTCTCTTCAAGCTCCCGGTTGCTATCATATGATATCGTTTTGGTCGATTGGTGCCCTGATTCATGGTGAATCTGCTCATCCTATGCTAATACTCAATCATCTGGGCCCAACATCGGGCCACCAGCTTCTATCTCCACTAAACTCTTGGGTTGTCTCCATGCCTCCGGCCACTCGTTCATAGTAGCCTCCAAATCTTCAGGCAGGACCTTATACGAGGTCTGTAACCATTACCGATCAAGATCACGGTGGGCTTGGATATGTATGGTATGCGGTCGAATTGCAAAAGCCATGACAGGTTTGAACTGTGTTATAGTTTCTTTAGATATTCATGGGACCTGTGTTGCCGTGGCACAAAGCATCTCCCAATACAGCCAAAACTGCAATTGGCAATACCAGAGTCTCTCTAGCTCTCGTACATACCAAAGATTTTGATATTGCACCCCCCATCATTCTGCTGCAGCGGGACAGTCCACGCCCTAGTACGTGCCGAGATCTTTCCATGTGATGAAGGTGATCAACAGCAACAACCAACTGTATGTGAAGGCACCCTTTCCCGATTGGACCACCACAGTATCCTCCATCAATTGATTGAAAAGATACAGGGACCAGTTCATTTGGACCCCTTCCGCACATTGCTCTGCACATGCAACAATCCCCAAGTTGCATTGGTTAGGTCGACCACCCCTAACAACCTTGTAGGATAGGATCTTAATGCTCGTGAGTACCACCTGACCATTGTAGCTACTGGTGCTATACCCATGCCCATCCATTTCTAGGCCATATTTCTGTGCCAACTATAGTGCCCGCTTCTTGTCATTTTCCTTTCCTTGGATAAACTGCGATGGATCAACTCCATTCTTAGGAAAGCTGGTTATGTACGAAATTAAGTCGATGATGACTGGGACTTCTCTGTCCAACCAAAACGAACCACCATGAAAGCACGTTAGGAGCTGCTTTACACATGCATTGACTTCCTCTAGTCACCCGAAATGTGGTATGTTAAGAAGCCCTAATAAGCCAACCTGCTTCAATCCTCATGCCCAATCTTGTACCGCTGGTGTCAGGGAAAGTCATGTCTCAGGCACATAGGGAGTGGATACAATGTTAGGGTAGGCCATCATATCATGGTTTTCATAACGTAATTGCAGCAATGCTGACCTAATATCTATAGAGCACTCCATTCCAAACGGGAGTGGCAGCATCTTCACACCGTACTTCTATCTTGGGTTTATCTTGCATGGGGTGGCATCCAGCCGAACGAGTGGGATAGAACCAAGGATGTCATCGACTGATAGCCCTTCCCATGGGGCAGACTCACGAATGGGGCGACTGGACTATCCCACCTATTCCTGAGCTTCTCCTGCCATTGTAGTGGAGGACCGAAGCACCCTCTTACTTTGCGGGGACTCAGAGTGTTGACCCCCCATCGCTTCTTAACGATGACTGATGCTCCCACCGACATATTGGCAACTTCAGCTCCAAGATCAAGGGCTCCAGAGGACACAAATATTTGCTCAACAACCACCAGGATGAAGGGAGACTCCACTTCGCTGCTAATTTTGACTGTCTCCAGTTTGTCTGGCATACCTCATAGCACCTCGTTATATGCTTATTAGCACCTTGCTCAATTCTAGACTACACTCTGCAACAACACTTCTCAACTAATTTCTCAGTGTCTTATGACCAACTCTGATTCAGTTTTATAGCTTCAGCCGAATCCTCCGTAATCATCACGAAATCATGCATTAACTCAACCACAATCCTGTATTAATGACGCAAATCTATCGTCGATCATGTCCATCGATAGACTGGATCTGCCATTAATGCCCAGCATCTGGACATGCATCGTTAATTAATTGTTTTAACTTTTATTATCTATTGCTGATTTGACCTGGTTGCAATGTTGCCATGTGTCTTCGACCGCTCCAAACTTGCGGTAGAAGCTTCCCTACTTTCGCATTTCATCCATGGTAGTGCGACATCCTGCCACCAATCAATCTACTTCTCTCTCTCTTTTTTTTTTTTTTCGATGCGAATCAGGCATCGTAGTATTCAAGGCCCGACTGATAGGGATTCAACCTATGACCATTCACCAGTTTTGGGAGCATCGCCTTGTCCAGCTGCTGCACTTGAACCGCACCCCCTAAAGTAATACTACTGATGCGATACAGACCAAGACAATGCATCTGCAACTTTCCTGGATGTTTCGTAAGCTTGCTGTCGTACAACAGAACCAAGTCACCCTATTGAAACTATTTGTTTTTTATGTGTTTATCATGCCATGCTTTCTGGCGATCCTTCTCGACCCCCTGGTGGAACCTAGCGATGAAACGATCTTCCTCCAACTGCACCAACTGCTGCATCATCCAAGCCTGTTGCGGCCGCGATACGCAGAATTGAGACAATATACTCCATGGGCATAATTGCTTCTTGTCCATACACCAGCTTAAATGGTGTCTGCCCTATCAGCAGTTTACATGTGGTGCCATAGGCCCACAATATTGCTTGGATTTTGAGATCCCAGTCATCGCAGTTCATGTTACATACCTTTGTTAGCGCATGCTCCAATACCTTATTGAAAGCCTCCACCATGCCATTTTCCTGCAGATGATAGGGTGTACTATTCTTATGATGTATGTGCAACTCCTCCGTCAATGCGCTGATGGTGTGATTAAGAAAGTGGTTGCCTTGATCGCTCAATAAAATCTTGGGGCAGCCAAAGCGAGTGACAATGTGGTCAAAGAGAAACTGCACGGCTGTGGCCGTGGAGAAATCAGTGACTGGTGCAGCTTCTGCCCATCGAGTCAAATATTCTATCACGGTGATAATATATCGTGCACCCGTGCGCTTCCCTGGTGGATTGATCGGTCCTACAAAATCCACCGCCCATTTGTCGAATGGCTGTAATGTAAACTGGGGCATCAACAACATCTCATCGTGTTGGGATGGTTTGCTAGTTCACTGACAGACATCACAGGACTGCACATAGTCTGTTGCATCATTATGCAGTGTGGGCCACCATAGCCCAGCACGCAGCACTTTCCTAGCAGTCACCCTACCGCCATAGTGTCCTCCGGCTACTCCTCCATGCACTTCTGCTAATATCTGCGATTTCTCATGCGAAAAGACACATCTGTGCAATACCTCATCGACACCCATTTTGTATAACTCTCCTGCAATTAGTTGGAAGTTTGCATCTTTTAATACCAACTGCTTCTTCTGACTGGTGGTGAACTTGTCTTGTGCAGTACCCATTGTCAAAAACTAAATGATTTCCTCAAAGTAGATATCTGCAACCTCAACCCGAAATAGTTGAGCATCTAGTAAACCATCTTCAATGTTGGTCGGATCCTCTCCTATATCGATCCACGAGAGATGATCAGGACTGACAATCAATCAGCCTGGCTTCACAATGACTTCAAAATTGAACTCTGGAAAAAGAAGTAGCCAGCGGCATATCTTCCTCCCCAACACAGGCTTATTGACTAGGTGTTTCAATGCGGAATGGTTGGTGAACATTTTAAAGTGCCCACCCAACAAATAGTGCCTAAACTTTTGCAGGGCATAGACCATTGCCAAACCTTCCGGCTCAATGGTAGTGTAATTCCTTTCTACAGAGGACAACTTCCAGCTTGCAAAAGCAATAGGATGATCAAGGTTGCCTTCTCTTGGTTGAGGCAATACGACTCCCAACGTAAACGATGAGGCATCAACATGGGCATGGAATTCCTTACTCCAGTCTGGAAATACCAATATTGGTGTTGATGCCATCTTTGCCTTCAGTGTTTCAAAGCTAGCTTGACATTTCGGGCTCCACTTCAATGCCGCATCCTTCTTCAACAACTTTTCCATAGGGCCAGTAATCACAGCATAACCCTTGATGAACTTGCGATAATACCCCGTGTGTCCCAGAGTCACCCACAACTGCTTAACAATGGTTGCAAACTCAAAATGAGCACAATCTTAGCCAGATTGGCCAACAACCCTTTCTTACACACAATATGGCCATGAAATATCCCAAACGGTGCACAAAAGATGCATTTCTTCAAATTCAGTGATATCTGGTGCTGTCGGTGTTAAATATTGTAACTTCAAAGAATATTATATTTGTACTTTATTATTCCAGAGATGTTTCATCCCTCCGAGGTAATCCTATTATGTATCCGGAGATGTTTATTCCTCCGAGGGTTAGTATTAACTAGGGTTATTAGACCCACCATGTGTGGGTCGGCCCTGTAGTTATATTTTAGGGGTTATTAGACTTCTCCAGGTGAGGTCGGCCCCAACAGGTCTTTTAGTCAGTTGAGAGTCAAGTATAAATAGATGAGGTGAACTCCTCATTAGATCATTCACTCACTTGTGAAAGGGTGCGCACTAGTTGAGGAGATCTGCTAAGGAGTCAAGAGGAGAAGGAGCACATCTTGTATTTTGGTTGATCATCTTATTGAGGAAAGCTTTACTGGGTTTTCTACCCCATGAGGGTTTCCCAGGATATATTGTGTGTTATCTTGTGATTGTGTTTCTATCAGAGATCTTGCTTGTCTATTTGGTTTAAATCTAACATGGTATCAGAGCCAAACTGAATAGGACATCTTTCACAAGGTAAGAATACCTCTTTCTCTCTCTTTGGTGAAGTTAGGGTTTCAGCCCAAAGTTGATATTATTGATTTTTGGTTGCATGGCTGGATAGCCCTTTTCAATACCTTTCTTTTGAGCTATAGATCGAACTTTTTGGTTGGGTAGAACTCCGGGAAATCCAAACCCTAATTCTACCAAAAGTGCGATACGTCAGATTTTGGTTTCAGAAAAAAGTTGTAATTTTTGAATTCTGATTATATGGCTGGGTATCCCTTCTCAAGAGCATTCTTTTGAGCTATAGATCGAACTTTTTGGTTGGGTAGAACTCCGGGAAATTCAAACCCTAATTCTACCAAAAGTGCGATAAAATTTTGTTCCAGATTCCGGAAAAGTAAAAGGTAACTTTCCAAGTAAGTCTACTCTGTCTCTTGGACTCCCCCAAGAGAAGATGGCTCCAAATACTAAGCTTGAAGACAAGCTAGAAGGCATAGAGAATTTCCGAGCATGGAAATACAGAATTGGTCTAATTCTTGAGGAGAATGATCTTGCTCATTATATCAAGGAGGAAGTTGCAGAACCAGAAGAAGATGAAGCCAAAGAGAAACACAGGAAGGATCTGATTAGGGCAAAGAGAATCATAGCTGATTCCATTAAAGACCACTTGATTCCCCAAGTGTCTTCCAAGAAGACTCCAAAGGAAATGTAT
Source organism: Larix kaempferi (assembly GCA_027924585.1). NCBI lineage: Eukaryota > Viridiplantae > Streptophyta > Pinopsida > Pinales > Pinaceae > Larix > Larix kaempferi. Next base: position 17,103,067 of record BSBM01000348.1, on the reverse strand, counting down.
GATGCCCTAGGAAGAATGTATGAAGGAAAGAACATCAATAGGAAGATGAATCTAAGGACTCAGTTGAAGAGCACCAAGATGAACAAAGGAGAATCCATTCAAGACTACTTCTCAAGAGTCCATCAAATCAAAGAACAACTAGATGCCATTGGTGATACCCTTGATGAAGATGAACTTGTGATGACAGCTCTAAATGGTCTCACTAGACCTTGGGAGTCATTCATTCAAACTATGTGTGCCAGAAAAGAAAGTATGAAGTTTGATGTAGTTTGGGAAGATTGTGTACAAGAGGAGGCTAGGGTTGCAAATAGAGAAGCCTTGCTCAAAGAAGATGACCAAGCCTTGGCCACTCATACCAAAAGAAGAAGGAGTCAATCCTACTTCAAGAAAGGTGGTCTCAAGGAGTCTCATCCTCCTCACAGATTTCACAAGAAAAGAGGATCTACTCAAAGAAGGGATTACTCTTCTTTCCAATGCTACTCTTGTCACAAATTAGGACACATTGCTAAAGATTGCCCTCTACAGAAGAAAAAGGGTAATCACTTCAAAAGACATCAAGCACATCTTGCAGAGGATGACAGTGAAGAAGAAGAAATAGAGGAAGAAAGGTCTCACAATAAAAGGCCTAGAGATGAAGGGGAAGAAGAAGAAAGGACCTTCTTCAAAAGGAGGTCAAGAAGAAACACAGAAGAAGATGCAGAAGAATATGTTCTATTCTCCGCACTCTCTGGATCCATAACCCCTGGTGAAGGTACATGGCTTATTGACAGTGGTGCTTCAAAGCACATGACTGGACAGAAGAGGACCCTCTCAAATCTTGAAGAAAAGAATTCTCCCCAAAAGGTATCTCTAGGAGATGACTATCAATATCCCATTAAGGGAATTGGTGAAGCAAACTACAAACTCGATTCTGGAACCCCCATGAAGATGAAGGAAGTTCTATATGTTCCAGGATTAAAGAAGAATTTGCTTTCAATCTCAGCTTTAGACAAGAAAGGCTATAGAGTTGCATTCATTGATGGACAAGTGTTAATGTGGTCCAAAGGCAAATCCATTAAGGATGCAATTGTTATTGGTGAAGAGGAAGGAGGTTCATATAAACTCAAGGGTCATCCAGAAGCTGCTCTTGTTCATGAAACCTCTAGCCCCAGTGAGCTATGGCATAGAAGACTAGCTCACATTAACTACAAAGCCTTACCTTATGTAAGCAAGGTGGTCATAGGACTACCAGATTTAAAGGTGGATCATAATGGCTCATGCAAAGGATGTAAGAAAGGCAAGAATGTCAAGAACCCATTTCCAAAGAGTGAAACAAAGACCAAAGGGATCTTGGAGTTAATACACTCAGATGTGTGTGGTCCAATGCCCACCACCTCTCTAAGTGGGTTTGAATACTATCTTTCTTTCATTGATGATCATTCAAGGAAAACTTGGATATACTTTCTAAAGGGTAAGAATGAAGTTTTTGGGAAGTTCAAAGAGTTCAAGGCTCTAATAGAAAATCTCTCAGAAAAGAAAATCAAGGTTCTCAGAACAGACAATGGTGGAGAGTATACTTCAAAAGAGTTTGAAGAATTCTGTAAGGAAGCTGGAATCAAAAGAGAACTAACCACTCCCTACAATCCCCAACAAAATGGGGTTGCAGAAAGGAAAAATAGAACCATCATGGAAGCTGTGAAGACTATGATACATGACCAGGATCTTCCCATGTATCTGTGGGCTGAAGCAGCCAGAACAGCAGTATATGTTCAAAACAGATTATCTCATAGTGCTCTTGATTTCAAAACTCCAGAAGAAGTGTTTTCTGGAAAGAAGCCCGAAGTAAGCCATCTTAAAATATTTGGGTGTCCTGTGTACATCCACATTCCAAAGGAAAAGAGAACCAAGTTGGATCCTTCTGGTAAGAAAGGAATATTTGTTGGCTATTGTGAATCATCCAAAGCCTTCAGGATTTACATACCAGGTTTTCATCATATAGAAATAAGTAGAGATGTAACCTTCGATGAGGAAGCAGCTCTTAAGAAATCTAGAAAATGTCAACTTGAAGAAGTTTATGAAGAAGATACATCTCCCAGAGTCTCAGATACTGTTCACATCCCTGAGGAGGACATAACAGAGGATCATGACATGCTGGAACCACAAGAACCCCCTGTTGCAGAATTATCTAGGAAAAGAAGACCAGCATGGGCTAGAGATATTATACAAGGAGCTGAAAGATATGGTGCTCCTGAAGGCTCCACTAGAGAAAGGAAGAAACCAAAGCTAGTGTCCAACTATATGGCCTTGATGTGTGATCTTGTGGATCAACTACCTACTAGCTATGAAGAAGCAGCTCAAAAGAAAGAATGGGTAGAAGCAATGACTGAAGAATATCAGTCAATAATGAAAAATGATGTTTGGGATATAGTCCCCAAACCAAGAGATAAAAGTGTGGTTTCTTCCAAATCGATTTTCAAAATAAAACATGCTGCAGATGGAAGCATTGAAAAATACAAGGCAAGGTTTGTAGCCAGAGGATTCTCTCAAAAGGAGGGAATTGACTATGAAGATACATTTGCACCTGTTGCTAGGTATACTTCGATTAGAACTATCATGGCACTTGCATCTATGATGAAATGGAAATTGCATCAAATGGATGTTAAGACAGCCTTCCTGAATGGTGTAATTGAAGAAGAAGTATACATAGAACAACCTCAAGGTTTTGAGGTCAAAGACGGAAGGACCCATGTATGCAAACTGAAGAAGGCATTATATGGTTTGAAGCAAGCTCCCAGAGCTTGGTATGGAAGAATTGATAGCTTCTTATTAAGCATGGGCTTTACCAAAAGTAAAGCTGACCCCAATCTCTATCTTAAGGTAATGAATGATGAACCTGTTATATTGCTATTATATGTAGATGATTTATTTCTAACAGGAAATGAGAAACAAATCATTGAAAGCAAGAAGAAGCTTTCTTCAGAATTCGAAATGAAAGATCTCGGATTATTGCACTACTTCTTAGGCCTAGAAGTATGGCAAGAGCAAAAAGGGATATTTCTAAATCAAGGTAAGTATACTGTGGAGATCCTCAAAAGGTTTGATATGTTGGAGTGTAAAGCTATGGCCACTCCCATGGACTCCAACCTAAAACTACTAGCTAATGATTCATCAGAACTAGTGGACATAACCCTATATAGACAAATCATTGGATCTTTGATGTACTTGACAAATACTAGGCCTGATATATGCTTTGCTGTAAATACCCTAAGTCAGTTTCAAGTAGAACCTAGAAAGGTTCACCTTATAGCTGCAAAGCATATCATGAGGTACCTAAAAGGTACAGTGGACTATGGTCTTTACTATCTTAGAGAAAATGAACTCAAGTTGCATGGTTTCTCAGATTCTGATTGGGCAGGTAGTGTCTCAGACAGAAAAAGTACTTCAGGTGGATGTTATGGTCTTGGATCTGCCATGATCTCCTGGTTCAGCAAGAAACAATCTAGTGTGGCCCTCAGTACCGCTGAAGCAGAATATATAGCTGCTTGCTCTGCCAGCTGTGAAGCGGTGTGGCTTCGGAAACTCTTATCTGGAATCTTTGACTTAGAGATGGATCCTACTGTGATTATGTGTGATAATCAAAGCTGCATTAAGATGACTGAAAATCCTGTGTTCCATGATAAGTCAAAACACATTGAGATCCGTTACTTCTATATACGAGACATGGTGCAGAGAGGAGCCATCAAGCTCGAGTACATAAGCACTGAAGATCAGGTTGCCGATATCTTGACTAAACCTCTGTCTCGAGTAAAGTTTGAATACTTCCGAGACAAGCTTGGTTTAGTCCAGAAGGACCCTCCTCGAAAGGGGGAGTAGCATAGTATTTCTGTCACTTATTTTTTTTTTTTTTGTTAGCTACTTACAATTATTTAGATTTAGAACTCTTACATATCGTTTATACATGATTTGATATGATGTATTAGTGAGAATACATACATGTTTTGATGTACACATGTTTTGATGAGATGTGTACATGTTTTGATTAGTGATGTATACATGTTTTGATGTACACATGTTTTGATGTGATTACTGATGTATACATGTTTTGATGTACACATGTTTTGATGTGATGTGTACATGTTTTGATTAGTGATGTATACATGTTTTGATGTACACATGTTTTGATGTGATGTGTACTGATGTATACATGTTTTGATGTACACATGTTTTGATGTGATTGTTGACGTATACATGTTTTGATGAACACATGTTTTGATGTGATGAATACATGTTTTGATGTGATATATGATTGTACCTGTATGGATGAAGATACAGTTGAGGGGATTGAATCATCCCTGGACTTTCAGTCCTAAAGAGAACCGTAGACGTAAGGTCTCCGAAAATGAAGTCCTTAGTGGACAGTTGAGGGGATTGAATCATCCCTGGACTTTCAGTCCTAAAGAGAACCGTAGACGTAAGGTCTCCGAAAATGAAGTCCTTAGTGGACAGTTGAGGGGATTGAATCATCCCTGGACTTTCAGTCCTAAAGAGAACCGTAGACGTAAGGTCTCCGAGAATGAAGTCCTTAGTGGACAGTTGAGGGGATTGGATCATCCCTGGACTTTCAGTCCTAAAGAGAGCCGTAGACGAGAGGTCTCCGAGAATGAAGTCCTTGGTGGACTTGAGGGGATTGGATCATCCCTGGACTCTCAGTCCTAAAGAGAGCCGTAGACGTGAGGTCTCCGAGAATAGAAGATAGGACTGCATCGTCCCTGGACCTTAGTTCAAAATGTACGTGATGGGGATTGCATCATCCCGGAACTGATAGTTCAAAATGTACGTGATGGGGATTGCATCATCCCGGAACTGATAGTTCAAAATGTACGTGATGGGGATTGCATCATCCCGGAACTGGTAGTTCAAAATGTACGTGATGGGGATTGCATCATCCCGGAACTGATAGTTCAAAATGTACGTGATGGGGATTGCATCATCCCAGAACTGATAGTTCAAAATGTACGTGATGGGGATTGCATCATCCCGGAACTGATAGTTCAAAATGTACGTGATGGGGATTGCATCATCCCGGAACTGATAGTTCAAAATGTACGTGATGGGGATTGCATCATCCCGGAACTGATAGTTCAAAATGTACGTGATGGGGATTGCATCATCCCGGAACTGATAGTTCAAAATGTACGTGAAGGGGATTGTATCATCCCTGGACTTCGGTCCCTGAATTGATCCGTAGACGAATGGTCTCCGAGAAAGTAATGGTATTAATGATGTGGTTACTTGTATCGGTAGGATACTTGTATTGATGATGTGGTTACTTGTATCAGTAGGATACTTGTATTGATGATGTGGTTACTTGTATCAGTAGGATACTTGTATTGATGATGTGGCTACTTGTATCGGTAGAATACTTGTATTGATGATGTGGTTACTTGTATCAGTAGGATACTTGTATTGATGATGTGATTACTTGTATCGGTAGGATACTTGTATTGATGATATGGTTACTTGTATCGGTAGGATACTTGTATTGATGATGTGGTTATCTGTATTGGTGGGATACTCATATTGTTGTGTAGGATACTTGTATGATCGTATGATGACGATGCTACTGATCGTGTGATGACGATGCTGCTGATCGTGTGATGACGATGCTGCTGATCGTGTGATGACGATGCTACTGATCATGTGATGACGATGCTGCTGATCGTGTGATGACGATGCTGCTGATCGTGTGATGACGATGCTGCTGATCGTGTGATGACGATGCTACTGATCATGTGATGACGATGCTGCTGATCGTGTGATGACGATGCTGCTGATCGTGTGATGACGATGCTGCTGATCGTGTGATGACGATGCTGCTGATCGTGTGATGACGATGCTGCTGATCGTGTGATGACGATGCCGTTGATTGTGTGATGACGAAACTGTTGATCGTATGACGACGATGCAGCTGATCATGTGAAGACGATGCTAAAGATCGTGATGTTGATATTGATGTACCAGTAACTGGTTGAGTTACTGATGAAGTCGAATTGAAGAAAGCTTCCGATGATTTATAGATGTATCATGTGTAGTGACTCCTTGCTCCTGCAGATGCTGTTATAATATCCTTCTCGTTAAGGGGGAGTGTTAAATATTGTAACTTCAAAGAATATTATATTTGTACTTTATTATTCCGGAGATGTTTCATCCCTCCGAGGTAATCCTATTATGTATCCGGAGATGTTTATTCCTCCGAGGGTTAGTATTAACTAGGGTTATTAGACCCACCATGTGTGGGTCGGCCCTGTAGTTATATTTTAGGGGTTATTAGACTTCTCCAGGTGAGGTCGGCCCCAACAGGTCTTTTAGTCAGTTGAGAGTCAAGTATAAATAGATGAGGTGAACTCCTCATTAGATCATTCACTCACTTGTGAAAGGGTGCGCACTAGTTGAGGAGATCTGCTAAGGAGTCAAGAGGAGAAGGAGCACATCTTGTATTTTGGTTGATCATCTTATTGAGGAAAGCTTTACTGGGTTTTCTACCCCATGAGGGTTTCCCAGGATATATTGTGTGTTATCTTGTGATTGTGTTTCTATCAGAGATCTTGCTTGTCTATTTGGTTTAAATCTAACAGTCGGCATCGCTCGAGCATCAACCATAGATTCGCTAGATGATCACAGACCAAACCATAGACCGTCCAATCATCCATGTAAACCTGTAAAAATTTCTGAATGAATTCTTTAAATGCAGCAACGACAACCCGTGAAAATATCGTAGGTGCATTCTTCAAACCAAATGGAATTACAATGTATTGAAAGCAGCCCCATTCAGTAACGAAAGTTGTCTTATGGGGATCTTCTTTAGCAATGTGGATTTGATGATAGCCAAAGAATCCGTCTGTGAAGGAGTACATCTCCTATCCACTCACACCTTCAAGCACTTCATCAGTAAATGGAGTGGGGAACAGATCATGCAAACATGCATCATTTAGCTTCTTGAGGTCAACGCAAATGCGCACTTCACCAGTCTTCTTATCCTGTACCAGCGTCCAACATTGCGATCTAGCTCATCCTTGACCCACTCCTCATGTCACAGATTCAATCGATAGGGTCGCTACCAGATCGTCTTAGCATCTGGTTTTAATGGAATCTTCATTTCTCTTCAGTCGCCCAGAATCCCCTTCATGTCGGAAAAATTAGTAGGAAATATGTCCTAAAACTCATGGAGCAAATAAGTGACCTTTCTTATTAGCTCATCATCCCAGTAATCCCCAACATTTGCAAACTTTGGAGTGTCCTCTGTCCCAATATTGATCTTGTGAAGCTTCAGCGGCTGACTGATCGGGTCGCTTGGTGCATCAGGTGGTACCACAACATGACTTCCTTCTGACTCTGGGATATTCACATTCCGCGGATCATCACCATCTTTTGGCCCACCACTGATATTGAAACACTCCATGAGAGACTGCATCTGGCAGTGCATGTGCGGATCCGCAGGATATGCTACCAGGAAGACCTACATAATTACATCACATATGACCTATAATGCATTATTAACCTCTGGATCGACATCCGCAAAACTAAATGTATGGGTAAAACACACTATGAGCTCCAACCAAGTAGAAATTTCCCATTGCAACTCAGCTGCAGTATACCATGAACGTGGCATCTCATCCAAAGTATGGATAAAAGCATGGACCCACTCATCTTTTGGTCACGATACCCATAGCCGCTGACATTCCATCAAGTGACCACCCGGATCGGTCCGACCATCATACTTTCCAGTGTGGTAAACCTCAGTATCACCAAAACGTACCATCATCAATCTTCGACATTTCAACCATCCATCAATCGATGCCTTCTGTGTCACCCACCAACGTGCTAGAGCAACCTTCAATGCTTCATTCAATGCTAGCAAGCGCTGTGGTTTGGAAACTCTTTCTTCAAACTCCATCAGAAAGATGGATAAGCTAGGTAGTCCTTCATATGTTGGTAGTGTAACCATTTCAGTCGTGACATGGCATAATGACTGTGTGACCGACCCGCACTTACGGAGTGACACTTCGTGCAAGCGATTATGCCAATATTCCAGCGCATCATCAAAGTCGAAAGACGCAGAGCTGTCACTGCGCCATCCTAGCTCACCATTGCCATTCGGATGTATATAATATTTAGAAATATTGAATACATGGTCCCATCCGCTAGGATCATCGTCCTTCACTGGCTCTATGTAGCGGCATCCTTCAGCCGGATCCAACGGGGCGATAACTCTGAGATCGCAATTTTCAAAAGTCATCATCCATTGCTTGAAGTTGATTATAGCTCCAGTATCATTATCCCATCCAATCCCCAATAGCGTAGGATAAGAGCTTCCACCTTCGACAACTTCTATGAAATCAAAGTCGACATAGGTTTTCATACCCTCAATATCTACCACTAGTTGCGGAACTTGCCCAATAGGTGTTACTTTCGCATTGTTAGCCAATTAGAGCTATAAAGGAGACTATCTCAATGGGGGGCTCCCCATCTTCTGCCAAGCCTGCTTGGTCAAGATGTTGACATCCGAACCAAGATCAACAATAACTGAATCAACATCATAGTTTCCAATTTGAATATTCATCCGCATATCCTTACCTGTCTTTCGTCGTTGCAAGGAATTAACCGTGAGCTCTTGTCGATCCTGGGATGGTCGTCGCAACAAGGCTTCAATCGCAGCTAGAGCGTCGGGATATTTTGGGAGGGACAAACAATGTTCCAAAAATGCTCAAAGTGTGTTGGACCGCTGCGATGGGCTAACCTCCGAAGTAGCATCAAAAGTAGAGGGCATGTCATACATGACGGCTTTACCTCGATCATTCCCTAAGTCCCGTCATGCATGAAGAAACATCTCGCGTTCCACATCAATATCAAATGATACCTTCTTTTGTCCAGCTAACCGGATCATTAAGCTATCTTCTCCAGTTGTCTTTCCTCCTCGAGTGACCACAGTAATGGAAGCATCTTGTGGTCTTGGTTCTATAGAAATTGTTGCGATGTTTGCACCCTGCTGCTGATTCGGTGGTAAATTCTCTGGTTGATTTTTTATTTATTTATGTTCTGATTCAACCGTGAATTCTGGTTCTACACTAGTTTTTGTACTTGGTTATGAGCGGGCTGCTGTGTTTGGGGCTGTGTCTGCAACTAGGGAGTGTTCCCTGCCTGCCATCGTGCAATCAACTGTGGACAATTCTCAATTGTAAGATCGTTAACAAAACATAACGTACACTGGTTCTGTAGTAGTGGGTAGTCTCGCTGATAGTGTCCCCATACCACACAGTGATAACATTGAACAGGTCCACGACCACCTCATCCTCCTCCGCGACCAAATGATCCGCTACGTCCTCCCTGGTATCCTCCCCGAAATCCTCCTTGCTGCTGGTACTGTGGTTGGTTAAACAGTTGTTGCATTGGTGCCAGTTGCATCCCTTGCCCTTGTGGTGCATACTGCGGTTGCTGTACATATTGTGGTTGTTGTGGATCCATCTACATCAGAGCATATTATGGCATGAACTGCGACGGTTGTCGTTGCTACAGTACAAACTGCATTTGCAGTCGAGGCAGCGACTAGGCTACCTGCGGCTACAGTTGCGATTGTTGTACGGCAAGCTGATCGTCCTTGACATAGAATGCATCATACATTCTTTCTTGTAGCAACCCATATGCACGGCAATATTTGTCATCATGACCCACCGACTTGCAAAATGTGCATTAAATATTTCTCGGGGTTGTGACCATTTTCTGCATATAAGGGAAATTATCATGACTGTGCCCATACACCTGGCAGAGATGACACCACGGCATGCTGTTGCCATTCAACGGGTTTGGCACACCTGACACCAAATAATTGTTGAAATCCAGGAAATTGTACTTCGTATACCCTTCTCCTTGGCATTGTGTACACCATACTTCATCGCACTATTCCTTTCTTTTCTTCAAATCTTGCAGCTGTATGGTCAAGTTGGTGAGTTGTGTCTATATCTGCGATATCCTAGCTATAGTTTCTCCAATCGGCAACGCCTCCAATCGCATTGCAATCTCTAGAGCTTCACTATGTGTCGAATTTTTTTGTTGCGTCAGTGGTATCCGAATATGTGGTAGCAATGCCACAATGAACCATTCTTTATGTTGGACGGTGCTCATATCAAAACTAACCTTTTCCATCAGCGTCTTGAATCGCTGGTCGAAATCCCATACTGTCTCATTGGGATACTGCTTAATTTCCTTCAATTCTATAATATGTTGAGCCTCAAACTTGGGCCTTCTAAATTTGGCAATCATCCCATCCTGAATCTCATCTAGTGACTTCTCTAGAGCTCCTGGAGGGACTAGAACAAACTTCATAAACCAATCTAATGCGCGACCTCGCAGAGACATCGCTAACAGTCCTTTCTTAGCAGCATCATCGGTGATCTATTTCATGGTCCAAACGACGTCACACAAAAACCAATACTATTATGGGTTGTCTGTCGCACTCCCGTGGAACAACAGTAACTTAGCATCATTGCCTGCCATTCTGGGCTTCCTTCCTCCTTTCGTTGTACTACTACCAATTAACTTTTGTGGAATTGATGAACTTGGCAATGTCGAAGTGGTATTTCTTGTTATCTGAGAAATAGTGAGTGGAGGTGTGGGTACATTGGTGCCAGGGTTTGTTCCTTCCTCTATCTTGGGAATAGCTCGGTTGTCCTTGTTAGGACTATGAGGTTGCTTTGTCCTGTGTGGCCTTCCTTCACAGTCTTGCAGTTCAACCATAGCAGGACCTTCTCCTTTCCTCTTCCTCTTTTCCTGTTGGAACCTTGCTCCTCCCCTCATAAGACCACTTTCTTCCTCGGCTTCACTCACAGTCTCATCATGACATTCATCCATCTACCCCTTACCATTCCATGTACCACCCCCAAACAGTCATAGTACCCAGGGCCTCCTCCCACTAGGTTGTCTACTGATCAAGATGCATCTTCAATATACCCTTTTCATAAATAAGCATCATGATCGACAGTTGAAGCGATAGTAAAAACCTGCCCCAAGGTTGGTGGAAAAAATATCTTTCGGCTTCACTATAGGACTTTTGAGTATCAACCGCAAACACTATGATATATCGTTCTAGGATGCTATCGAACCACACTTTGATAGCCCGCGATGCTTTATTATCAACTTCCTGCAGTTCCTGAATCAATTCGGGGGTCTAGGTCGTCGGTTCACCACCTTGGAAGTTCCTCTTTTGGAAAATCAACTTTGCCAACCATTCGAAAAATAGGACCGAGAATTCATAGAAGAACCATTCGTGCGGTCTGTCATGAACATATCTACCCACCCACTGATCTACTATCAATCGAGTGTTCCTGCTTTCCTCTTCAACAAATTCCTGCAACTTTTGATCAAACCATTCTTGGATTTCCAGTTTCGTCGGTTGCCACAACATGTCCTCCTTGCACTCCGTACACAGTCCTAGCAACGGAACCATTTGTTGAATCAAACCCAGTCGACAGGCGTTCACATCACTGTTGACACCAACCGCAGTCTCCCTGGTCACCGGCCCGGACAGGGTTTATCCCACCCAACAACACCTACATAGCAGATGAGGTCTCACCCGCGGCATCGAGGAAGAATAGACGGAACCATGTTTCCGACGAATGAAGAAGGATGGTTGCGGCTATGATACTTAAACTTGTTGTAACACAGCAACAGAGATCTTTAAGCATTAAACATAGTAGTAAAGCAATATTCAACCCAAACATTAATCATTGCAACAACAGTAATTGTAAAGCAAGTATCGCATCAAAGAAGGATGACATTATTCGTATAGTGCAATATCACATTATCATAACTGAACAAATTTAACACAGGGATTGCACCAAAATAGTGTCATCATATTATCATTGTCAACTCAGATACAACGCCTCTGCAAAAACTAGATCTCTGCAATGACTCTTGACATCAAAACTTACTCGGAAATCATACAACCAACATCAGAGCTTCCCATTCTTCAATTGCTAATTCTCTCCCTTTGTTTACCACTTACAATTCTTATCTATATATAGGATTCCTCCTCACAACTCTTGTCCACTTACTACCGACTTCCTAACTGACACTATGGACAAATGACCCAATATCTAACTAACTTATCCATAAACAACCAAAAACCCGCATTCTGTGGTATAGCCGACTCAACATTGCATAATATGTGGTTCAAATGACCCAAAACCCGCATTTCGTGGTACAATTGACCCAAAATTCATAACTAATCTTCCGTTGATCGCCATTCGCATCATCTTCTCACCATTCACGCCATCTTCTACCTTGTTGCACCATCGGAGATGTTGCGATAGCACTCTACCAAACCGCCTGCCAACAATCATCAATATTGATCATGCAAGCTATTATCCATTTACTTGTTTTAGTGCCTAATCCTGCAAATGGAACTAGTAGGTCACTTAGAGAAAATGTAGCTAGAAGACAATGTTAAATTTTCAGAATTTACTTCAATCTGATCTAGGATCTTAACTGAGAGAACACCATGTACAGCATATCTACAGCATATCAATCATGGAGACAATAATGCAAGCACACAAGAGACACAAAGATTTACTTGGGGAAAACCATAAAGGTGAAAAACCCCAATAACTTCCTCAGAGATAGATAGAGCAATGATACAACCAACCATGAGAGATAGACATAACCTAGCAGCAAATCCTCCTCCTCCATAAGTGCGCCACTCCTCCTTGAGTGCATGAGTGAGAAGTGAGTGAGTAAATAGAGTGCCCCCCGCACTCTATTTATACTTGACTTGACTTGCCTTTTTACCTAACTCATGTAGGCTCAAACTTAACCACATAACATAATGCTGAGTGGGCCAACCCCCAATAGGGTGGTCTAATAACCCTTTGACCCACATGACTTATACAGGTCCGACCCCAAACAAGGTGGTCTAATAACCCATCAAGTATAAGTTATGACACTTACAATATAAATGACGACACTTCCGTATAGAGGAATAATAACATCTCTATAGGAATACAATATACATATATGTGAAATACATTCTGAAGTTACATATACATCAACAGACAAATCCATACCCATAGGGAAAACCTACCAGCATTTCCCATATAGGATGTCATCTCCTTGGTGAATACCACAGATCATGTTGAAATCATCAATATGGCATTGTTATCCATTTTATCTACTAGTGATGACACATCGCCATCATCTTTAGAAGAGGATCATGGGACACAACCAATGTCTATTTTGGCCATGGAAGATAACCACAATCCATTATACAATCCTTATCCACTATGACACATTTTTCATGTGTTGGGAATCCTTATGAGATATAATTCATGTAACCCCACCACAAGGTTGCACTCAACAAAGCCCCCCCCATAATTCAAACAATTTGGGATTCCACACCGATGCACAAACATTTTTCCATCTAGATAAGTTGCACTGATTTCCAACATTAGTAGTCTCTTAGTCAAGAAGGTGATTCAACCGTTCACCCCCTATGTTGTCCCTTTGATTTTAAAACAGTGTAGCATCTCGTTTCTCTTTTTCATTTTTTTAATATCAAAATATTCAAAATGTGACCAAATTCTATTTTCTATCAGATGAGCGCAACTTAAGACTGCTTTGTTTACTTTTCCGATGGCACAAGTTGTTGGCCAAAGAATTTGGCATCCACTACTTAGGACATTTGCACCCCAACTCAAACTTTATACCACATTAGTGGAGTATGCCTTGTGCCCATTACTAATAAATAATATGAATATGGCATATTCATTGGGTTATTGAATGATTCCATTCACATTGGGATACAACAACTTCATGTCCACTAAGATTCCCAACTCATTGTCTACCAACTAAACAATGTCTTTCATGTACTTATTCCATTCCTCTTTCACAAGTTTTTGCAAGTGCACCTCCTGGGCTAACAATTTGAAACAATCACATCTTCCCATGTTCCAATGAAAGCCAATTCATTTTCCAATCAAGTTGCTAATGAGTTCCACGATTGGAACTTGTTACATAAATAGTCCATTTGATCCTGCAGGCAAGAAAAAACTATGTTTTTTTACCATACAAGTTATGTGTTAGTACCTCAAACTACACATCAATGTAAAAAAAAATATCAACAACATCACAACCATCACAGATGTATAGATTAAACACAAAAATGAGATCAATATGCCCCCAATATATATATATCTATATCTATATATATATCTATATATATATTTGTTTAAGCGTTACATACAACATGGGCCTCATGGGCGATACATATAAAAAAAAATACTCCTGATGGGGATACATAAAAAAATTGTCTCCCATAGGCCATGCCAATGTCATATACAAAATGGGGCTCTTGCCCTATACAAAAAATACAATACATGAGCCACTAACTCATGGAAACTCTGCTAGTAGTGGATCAGTAGGGCTCAAGATTGCTAAAAGGGGCACTACACATGTATGTGATACTAGAGTACCAAGAGCTAGCCTTGGAATTGGAACGAGTCTTGGTACTGTTGGTTGATTAACATATCCTCCCTATCTCCTTATCTAATGTGTACAGACACTGAAACTCTATGTACCACCTAGATCCACGCAACCCCACACTCTTCTAGAATCCCCACAATATGGGCTAATTTGTCATCACTAAGAGCACCCAATGGAAACTCATCCATGCCAATCACAAAGATACTGAAATGACTCTCCAATTCAACCAAAACCATAGTTGTCCAATCCCTAGGAAAGGAACCCCCAGTGGGCGAAGCACCATATACAGGTCCTTCTACTCCCCATTCTCTAGTAGTCACCTCATCACATCACATATGACAATCAGGAATTGGAGGTGGCACATCTACAACAATTGGTACTTTGGCTGGCCTCATTGGCCCATCATCTGCACCAAACACCATCTGAGGTCAGTAATTGATACATATATATATGAAAAAAACATGTGCATATAAAAATGGATAAAATATATATAACAATGTCACACACAGCTTGGGGATCACACCCATGTATATGGAAAAGTACTTGGGCATCTCCACGGAAATCCATCCCACTATTGGGATACTTCTCCATGGCTCTGATCCTCTTCGACCACACCTATAAGTATTGATCTATAAAAATGGCGCCCACATCATTGCCACAAAACCTAGGAATTAGTCACCCCTACAACATGATCTAAGGATCCCTTATACCTCTCACTTGTACTGGCATTGGTGACCGTAGCAATGGGTACTGCTTAAAGAAATAAGAGAATACTACACTCCTATATGTAAAATCACTAGTCCCCCACACAAACATATCATTCAACATCCCATGGAGATGTTGAAGCATCATGTGTTTCCATGCCACATGTTACACTACTCCAGTACCATTTCATGTTCTGATGTCTACCCAAGGAGAGGGGTCGTAATTTTCTTCAGCACCATGATGGGGGTATTATTAGCAATTTCTAAAAGGTGGTTATGGTTGGACCCTTTGATCCTTCCTTTAGGAGTAGTATGGATTAGTGGCATTATTGACTGCATCATTCAAGGGCTTGTAGCCCTGAGGTTTGTTGATGTATTTGTAACTTCGGAATGTATTTCATATATGTATATTGTATTCCTATAGAGATGTTATTATTCCTCTATATGGAAGTGACGCCATTTATATTGTAAGTGTCGTAACTTATACTTGATGGGTTATTAGACCACCTTGATGGGGTCGGCCCTATATGAGTCATGTGGGTAAAAGGGTTATTAGACCACCCTAGTGGGGGTCAGCCCTGTCAGCATTATATTATGTGGTTAAGTTAAGGCCGACCTAGTAAAGGTTATTAGGCAAGTCAAGTCAAGTATAAATAGAGTGCGAGAGGCACTCTATTTGATCATTCGCTTTCTCACTCATACTCTCATTGGAGAGTGGCGCACTTATGGAGGAGGAGAAGCTACTGCTAGGAGTATATATCTTATGCTTGGGTTGTATCATTGCTCTATCTATCTCTAAGGAAGTTGTGGGGTTTTTCAACTTTATGGTTTTCCCCAGTGAAACTTTGTGTGTCTATTGTCTCTTGTGTGCTTGCATTATTATGTCCATGATTGATATGCTGTAGATATGCTATACATGTTGTTCTCTTAGTTAAGATACTAGATCAGATTGAAGTAAATTCTAAAAAACTAACATGGTATCAGAGCTAGCCTGAAAGAAGGCATGGTATGGCATTTATGACACTTGTTGCACTTGCAAAGCTAGGGCTTGATATAGCAAAAACCAGTCATCATAGCACTTTCGCTATAAATACATTTTGGCAAGGTTTCAGGATCTGAAAATATTATAGGTCAAAAATAATATCCCCATGTACCTTTTGTCCAAAGTAAAACCTCTAATTCGTTGTACTTTGTGATGTATGATCAGTACAAGTTAGGGTTTCTGCCTCTTCCAGATCTCAGTCACAAATAGGTGACCTAGGAAAAAAGGTCACAACTTGGGATAGGAAGCTCCGAATGAAATTTTGTAAAAAGTGATAGGGAGGGAATGGAATTTAATTTCTCAGGTAATTGTTTCAGAGGCCGAAACTGAACCAGTGACACGTCGCACGCCGTACAAGTTTGATCTCCTGTTTTATCCCATAAACAGGTCACGTTGCGACACTTGGAATAACTCTCTCTCAGAGAATCCAATTGAGGTCAGACCTATGGGGTTGGAAGGACAATAGGTCAGGATACCACAAGAAGAATTTTCAGACCCTGTAGATCTGAAATTTCAGAGTTACACCAGAAACAACTAGGTGCATATTTCTATCAAAACATAATTGTATTTTGAGCACCTTCATTCATGGCTCCGAGAATTTAGTGTTTCGGAGAATGTTGGAATTTTTTGTATCAGAGACAATGGCTGGAGGCTCCTCATGAAAATCTAAATTTAGAGACCAAGATCAAATTTTTTGGTTGGGCAAAAGGCTGGGCTTGATCAAACCCTAGTTGGGGATTTTGATCGAAAAGGTGGAAAATTAGGGCTTCTGAAAAAGTTTGAATTTCTGAAGTCTGTAACCATGGCTGGAAGCTCCTAAAAAAAATCAAAGTTTAGAGCTTTGGATCGAACCTTTTGGTTGGGCAGAAGGGTGGTCTTTATCAAACCCTAGTTTGGGATCCTGTCTAGAAGATCCGAAAGTTTCAAAGACAATTTTGAGGGGTGAAACTTTGCAGTTTTAAAATTCTGAGTATACCAGCTTGATCAGCCCATCAAGGCACATCTTTCTATCTTTTTCGAAGTTTAAAATTCAAAGTTTGAATTTTTAGGGTTTCTCTAAAAAACCCTAATCTAGCTCCAGATCCAATTTCTGCAAATCAAGTGGATTGGGTTAATCCTAAAAGAGAATGGATTGGTCATCTGCATAAGTGAAGAAGTTCCTGTTTCAGAGGGAGATAAGGCTAAGGCCTTACAGAAGAAGATTACAAGTAATCTCGACAGGTATGACTTATCTAGGTATGTTTCGAGATATGTTCATGATTAAGTTTATGGTATGTTTGTCTTCATTAAGTTTAGTACAATCTTGATTAACTTTAGACTTGTCATATCACCTTAATAAAATTATGAATGCAGATATTCATTGATTAGGGTTTTGACACATATGATTGTACTAATGCATTATGGTGTTGTATGAGGTTGATGTTGTTCGCTAACATGAAAGGTACATCAAGAAAGCCAAATCATGTTCTAGTTCAAGAACATATGACCATGTTGACATGAAGACAAAGATTCATCCATTGTCATGGATCACATAGAAGATCTACTTACAAGGTATGTATAACTTGGTTCTATAATGGTTAACCTATGAGATATGCAGGTTACTAGCACAAGTCATTTAAGAGAACAAGAAGACATTATGCGGGTATGTTAGACATAACTAGCTAGCATGCTAATCCAAGTATGTTTCTCCTATATCAAGTTAGAATCCTACCTTGTGTTAGGATCTTATACTGTTGTATGATTGATAATAACTATTCATGAAGTTAGAAATGTAAGTAATCAAGGATTTATGCATATTATGTCTCTTACCTTGATTGATGATTTGACTAACTAGAAAAGTCCTTTGGTCAAATAAGAATATGCATGAGTAAAAGAAGTATTCCTTGAAACCTTGAATACTAATGTTTATTATCTGTGTTTGAAATGATCATGACTATACATGTTTAAGATTATTGTGTTTTGATAGTATTGAGATTATACTAATGAATGTATGTATGAGACCTCGAGGATAACACAATGATGATACTAGTAAGTATGAATAAGTGATAGAGGATGGATATAAGTTCAAGGATAGGTAATCCAGGAAGCAAAGATTAAGAGGAAGCACACTCCAGTAGTTTCTGCAAGGAAGCAAATATTGAGAGGGAGTCCACCCTACAAAACAAACAAAGATAAGTATATTTGAATTGTCATTTTTTGTATATTTGATTGTTTAAATAATATTGTTCAATGATGTATATACTTATGTTCCTAGACTTAGGTTGTGTATTATGCATATTAGAATAATTGCATTAATGAACAGTATACTACTAATACGCATGTAATGGGTAAGTGCCCTATGGCACTGTACAACATTCCATTGCTACTTATCTAGAATGAAACCTCTTTGCTAACATGTTGGGAGTTGTGCACACTCTTAAACAATGTTTTGGTAGAGATTGGAAGGCATCTAGAAAGTTATGGGATATGGATAAATGTTGTATTGAAGCATTGGCTAAAATAATTGCATGACTATATCACATATTTCTTTTTTGTGTAAGAATTTGTTCTGAAAACTTTGAGAAGTTTCTAATCATGCAATTTAACTTGTTTTTGTAGGAAAGATCATATACGAGAACCTACAAAATAAGGACTACAACATTTCTTCCAGCAACAAAGTTATCTATTGAAGATATTGAATATATTGAAGTTCCCATGATCCGGGAAGAATGCCATGATCCGTCGATCATGAAGAATGATGTTTGGGATGTGGTCCCAAGACCTGAAGGGAAGTCTACTATGACTTCCAAGTGGATCTATAAGATCAAGCATGCTGCAGAAGGAAGCATAGAGAAATACAAAGCGAGTGATGAAATGGAAGATACACCAGATCAATGTCAAGATAGCTTTCTTGCTTGGTGTTCTTCATATTGATGATACTTCGAGGAAGAAGTGATGGGAAACATTTGCAGGAGTCATTCCAAGCATGGTGAGAGGAGGATCCTTCCCATGGTCGTGGATGTATGCATTGTGTCATGAGCATTAGGATGATGCTCCAATTACTGCTTTGTATATGCATCATATTGGATGCTAGATATGATCAGTTGGATCATGTGTTTGTATATGCATCATGTTGGATGTTGGATATGATTAGTTGGATCATGTATTTGTATATGCACCATATTGGATGCTTGATATGATCAGTTGGATCATGTATTTGTATATGTATCAGGTGGATACATTGTATGATCAGGTGGATCATGTATGATGACATGTATCAGGTAGATACTTTGTATGCATCAGGAGGACGCAGTGTATGATCAGGATGATCATGGATGATGAGCTTCATGGTGTTGCTCCAGATGATATGCATTAGTTTGATGATGTGATGATGATCAGGATGATCATGTGATGATGTATCGTCAGATGATTGGGTCCTTGATGTACCTGACGAATACGAGACTAGATATATGCTTTGCGGTGAACACCTTGAGCAAGTATTTGATAGATCCAAGACATGTTCACCTGATAGCTATAAAGCATATTCTGAGGTACCTGAAGGGTACAGTTGACTATGGGCTCAAGTATGAGGTGAATCAAAATTTTAACCCGGAGGGTTATGTTGATTCGGATTGGGTAGGTAGTTCCATTGATCGGAAGATCACTTCGGGGTGCTGCTAAAGTATGGGATCGAGTATGATCTCTTGGTTTAGCAGGAAGCAGTTTTGTGTGGCACTGAGTACAACCGAAGCAGAGAATACCATAGCTTGTTCAGCTAGTTGTGAGGCAGTATGGCTTAGGAAGCTACTGTCTGATTTTTTTGATCTCCAGTTGAGTGCTACTTGTATATATTGTGACAACTAGAGTTGTGTGAAGTTGTCGGAGAACCCAGTGTTCCATGACAAATCAAAGCACATTAAGATCAAGTTCCACTATATTAGGGATATGGTGTAGAGAAGAGTAGTGAAGCTCCTGTATGTTGTGACGGACAAGTAGATAGCCAATGTGTTGACCAAGCCGCTAGCCATAGTGAAGTTTGAGTACTTCAAAGAGAGACTTGGTGTACTTCAGATCGAGATTCCTTCCAAGGGGAGGTGATGAGTCCAGAGACATAGATGCACATGAGCCATTCTCACATAGTGGTAGGTATGGTCCTCCTATGGTGAGATGTAAGGGCTGGACCCATTCTCAAATAGTGGTAGGTATGGTCCTCCTATGGTGAGATGTAAGGGCTGGACCCATTCTCACATAGTGGTAGGTATGGTCCTCCTATGGTGAGATGTAAGGGCCGAGGCAATTCTCACATGGTGGTAGGTATGGTCCTCCCATGGTGCATATGTAAGGGCTGGGCCATTCTCACATTGTGATAGGTATGGTGATCCCATGGTGAAATATAAGGGATGTTGGGATTTTTCGACATGATGGTAGGTAGTTCCTTCCATGGTGGCATGGTGATAGGAGAGTCCTCTCATGGTCGTTGATGTAATTTTCGGTTTGTTCCAACATAATGGTAGGTAGTTACTTCCATGGTGACATGGTGATAGGAGAGTCCTCTCATGGTCATTGATATAATTTTCGTGCCTTTCTGACATGGTGGAAGGTAGTTCCTTCCATGGTGACATGGTGATAGGAGAGTCCTCCCATGGTCATGATGTAAGTGTTGAACCATTCCCGGATGGTTGTAGGTAGGTCCTCCCATGCCGATGTATATAAGTGATGTGTGTGTGCATCTGGGTTGTGCTCTGTGGATGATGACGATGATGTGACAGTATGGTACACAGGTTTTGTAGAGGCATATGATCAGTCCTGAGATGCTCTTACAGGTTTTGCAGAGGCAGTGTAATCAATCCTGGGAGATCTTGCAGGTTTTGCAGAAGCAGTATAATCAGTCCTGTGGTGTACCTACCTGATGGCTTGCTCGCTGAGATGACATGATCAGTATGATCATGAGTATCAAGATGATACTGTATGGCCATGGACAGGTTGTGCAGTGGCATCTAAAAGGTCTTGGGAGATCCGATAGGTTGAGTTGTGTGCTCATAATCAGTCCTGGGATGCTCTTTCAAGGTTTTGTTGACTCACGTAATAAATCCTGAGGATTCCACAGTATGGATAGTGATGATGAAGACCTATAAGTGGTGGGCCTACATCCAACATGAAAAAGGGTTGGCTCTGTATAACTTCCTATGACGAATAGATGAGAGATTGATTGAGATAGCAGCAGTAGTGATGATGACAATGATCCAGAGAAGAAGACTTGTGCTAGAATACATGTGTCGAGAAATACCTTCCTATTTAAGAGGGAGTGTTGATGTATTTGTAACTTCGGAATGTATTTCATATATGTATATTGTATTCCTATAGAGATGTTATTATTCCTCTATATGAAAGTGTCGTCATTTATATTGTAAGTGTCGTAACTTATACTTGATGGGTTATTAGACCACCTTGATGGGTTCGGCCCTGTATGAGTCATGTGGGTAAAAGGATTATTAGACCACCTTAGTGGGGGTCAGCCCTGTTAGTATTATATTATGTGGTTAGGTTAAGGCCGACCTAGTAAAGGTTATTAGGCAAGTCAAGTCAAGTATAAATAGAGTGTGGGAGGCACTCTATTTGATCATTCACTTTCTCACTCATACTCTCATTGGAGAGTGGTGCACTTATGAAGGAGGAGAAGCTGCTGCTAGGAGTATATCTCTTATGCTTGGGTTGTATCATTGCTCTATCTATCTCTGAGGAAGTTGTGGGGTTTTTCACCTTTATAAATTTCCCCAATGAAACTCTGTGTGTTTATTGTCTCTTGTGTGCTTGCATTATGATGTCCATGATCTATATGCTGTAGATATGTTTTACATGTTGTTCTCTCAGTTAAAATCGTAGATCATATTGAAGTAAATTATGAAAAACTAACAAGGTTGGTGTCTGGGGATCCTAGGGGTAGGTCACTAGGTCACATTATGTCCTACTTGTTTTCCACATAGGTGATAGTGTTTTATCTTTGAGGCACTTTCCTCCTCTTCCAGTCACCCTATGCACTCATCCTAGCACCTTTCTAGTAGAGCGTTCTATCTCCTTGGTTCCTTCTCAATGATGATGCCATCCGTGGTCACCAGAACCACATGCTTGTAGGGGGGGGATGTTGACGTTTTTGTAGGACTATTGGGGTTAGATGGGCATGATGATCCCCTTTCTCACTCCACCTTTATGAGTGAAGCTATTTTCTCATTTATAGCTATTTTTACTAGTTTTTGGTTTCCTTATAGGATGGAAATACCCCAGGTAGCCACCTTTTAGATTATTTTATATTATTTCATGTTATATTTTTACAATGACATTATATTTGGCTTGTCGGCCTGGTTATTTTGTAAAAGTTAGTTGAGAAGGCTATAAATAAGCCTCCTTGCTTCATTTTCAAATCATAACATAAGGGATAAATTACATTATGTTTCTCTTTTACCCAAGATAGCCTTTTGGAAAGTGATGTGGACCTCTTTGAGTAGCTTCTTCTTATTCTTGTGGATTAAATTTGGATGATTTCTAAGTTCTTTCTCATGCATGTTGAATGGTAGGAATTGTTGGAACAACACCAAGCTCAATTAAGATATGAATTGTTGGAATAACACAAAGCTCAATTAAGATAGGAACTGTTGGAATAACACAAATCTCAAGTAAGCCATGTTTTTGTTTTTCTTGGTGATGGAAGGTTAATTATGCTTCTTTGATGATTGAATGGTGGCCATAGGGATACATTTTTCTAAATTTGGCCTATTTTTCTTCCTTCTATCAATTTTGCATGGTGGAAAACACTGCCTAAAGGAGGTTTTACCTAGTTTGACCTTGAATCTCCAAGTTTTCCCTAGATTAGGCTCTCACAACAAACCCTAGAGGTTGTTGTGGGAATCCCTAGTTTAGTGATAAGGATAAAGTTAGTCAAAGAGGGAGGCCAGTCACCTCTCCTCTATGCCTAAGGTTAAGGTTTTCATCCATTAAAACCCTAGTTGTTAACTTTTATCAAATTTACTTTGCATTTGCATATGTAATTATTGCATTTCATGCTAATTTAGGGTCTATATTAGGTCTGCAATTTATTTTGTTGTACATAATTAGGTCTTTTATTTATTTTATTTATCACAAAAAAAACCTAAATATAGTAAAAAATTCTAAAAAAACAAAATTTCTAAAGTGTAAAACCTAAGCCCTAGACCTACCTTCTCTAACTCTAACCTACCCTTGCTGCAACCTTATTTTTCCCTTTTCTTTTCCCCTTCCTACCCTTGTAACCCTCCTACAAACCTCGACCTTCATCCCTCAAGCCTTGACCATCTTTCCTAGGGCTTGACTAGCCCTACTCAAGCCCTTGGTCTAAACGTTTATCCCTCATCCTCCCCTCTTTTTGTCATCAAAACCCTCGCTATCCTAGCCCTCGACCCTCCTATTCCTACCCCCTTAATCCTCTATTTTATCTCCTAGACCCTCAACCTGTTATTCTAGGGCCTCTACCCATCTCTCATCTTGTTTGGAAGCCCTTTACTTCCCTCTTCTAACATTTGCCTTGCCTTTACCTGACGTCTGCAATATATGCATCATGTTCATCCTTTACTACTTCCCTAAAACCTATCATAAGAAACACATAAATACAACATTAAAGGGTTATAAATTATCGATTTAGTCTCATTGAACAAGCCCTTAATTACTACTTGATTTTTAGCTGGAAGTGTTACTGTTTGTGTGTTAGGATAATTAATACTCCATCCTTGTACTAATTAGAATTATTTACCTTTTCCTAGTAGTTGATGATGTTATTTCCTTCATAGTAGTGTGCATATGTCATTTAGGACCCATTAGCCACCTAATGTACCCTACATGCATGATTTTAGGCCCATAAAAGTCAGTTCCCTACATTTTAGGAGCTAACTCTGTGTTCTAGTTTAGTCCACCTCAGTCCCTGAACTCTATGTGGGGTTTTATCTCCAATCACCACTAATTGTGATCTAATGCGCCCTTTTTCACCTACTTTTAATTCAAAACTCAATAATTCACCCTCAGTCAGTTAACTGACAATAGCTACAGTTAACTGAGTTTTCGTTCAGTTGAGTTGAGTTTGGGACTTTCAGAGCACTCCAATGGTGACAATTCCTATGCTAGACAGACTTGGATTTGAATTTTCCTGGGATAATCGAATTCTCTCCATTGTATCATATCTATTGACTATACTGATTAATGGATAATGTTGCACATTTATGCTTCCATCTGATTTCCAATGCAGGATTAACTTTACTTCTCTTTTCACTGCAATTTTCACTATAATTCACCTTTTATGATCATTCTTTCACTGTGAGGTATTCTTAGCTCTATGATCTACTGTGATTTATAACATCACATGGCATCAGAGCTCAGAGAGCGTAGGTTGAGAAACTGATTTCAGTAGTGCACCAGAATCCTCTAGATTTCCATAGCAAATCCTGGTGCCATTGCATTGAATTCATTGGATAAATCCTTTGAGGTATGGCCAGGTGTGAAGGATCTGGATTAAAATTCTTATTGTCTTAAAGTAATGCTCAGTAGTATTTTATGTAATTAAAATAAATAGTTTAGTAGTTTTTATTTATTAATTAACGGCTTGATAGGTCACCTCATTTAATGGTGACTCTCTATTTGTATAAACCCGCATTGTATTCCTTGTAAAAATCATCAATTAAATAAATAACATATATCTTTTTTGTATCATAGCCAGTGATCTCCATCTTGGCATTATTCATTCTCCACACAACCACCTCACACCTGCATTTCCCATTCATCCAACGCTTACCATCTCTTTCCTTTCTCTACCTGCATGCCAATCCTCCCCACTCACTCCTCATCACAAGCTCATTCCCTTCCATCGAGCTCCTCCTTCACATTCTCGTTGCTCCCTTCCACGACATTCCCACAACCCTACTCACTGCGCGTTACTCACCCTACGCTCCTCGTTGCCTCCTATATTCCTTTAAAAAAACTATTAAAATTTTGTAATAAATTATTATTATTTTTAATAATAAATTATTATTATTGAAATTAACATTTTAATAGTGAAATTCTCTCCAATCCAAAATTAGCAACATGAATACAAGAAATACAGAGAGAACTCCTCTGGAGAACAAAGATGCATCCATAAAGTCAGAAGATGATCCATTTCAAAAGATACTAGAAAAGCTTGAGAAAAAATATGAGGACATTCGCGACCTAAAGCTAGAAATGCTCTCACTAAGAGACCAAGTTAAAGGAGGCAATAACTCACATACATTCCCAATCCACAACATCATTCACAAGATCAAGATCGATTTACCAAGGTTCGATGGAGAAAATAATTGAGACAGGATTCAATGGATCAACAAAATCGAAAAATATTTTGAAATGTACAATATCTATAGCGACGACGACAAATTGAATGTTGCAGCAATGTACATGGATAAAACCGCTTGTGACTGGTTCTTATGGTGGGACTCAACAATGATGGGAGGAAGACTACTTAGAGACTGGAACGCCTTCAAGACAAATTTATTTAAACATTTTCAAGACATGGAAGAAGCTGAAATATACAACAACTCACTCATTTACAACAAGAAGGAACTGTGGATGGATATTTTAGTAATCTATTAGTCTTGGCCACTCATGTCTAAGATATAACTGAAGAACGAATCCTTCAAATTACCATTGCGGGGATAAAATAGGGTATCCAAAGTGAGATAAAATTATTAGACGTCAAAGAAGTGGAACAAGCTCATCAAAAAGAAAAATTAATTGAAGAAAAGAAAAAAAACAAAACGTTCGTTAGTTTATGTACCACCCCACCTAAGAGAAAATGGGAAAAAGGACGACAATCCATGCTATAGGTGTAATGCCCCTAATTGGCATTCAGGACATAAGTGCAAAAATAAGAATCTATTCTTGTGCGAAAATAGTAATATAGGTAATGACAATGATGAAGAATCAAGCGATGCACCTTCCTCTGACACAGAGTCAGATAGCGATGAGATTGGAAAAGACGAGGCTAGCATCACACCAATGTTCTCAGTGGCTGCAATTACAGGTATCTCTCAACCCCAAACTCTCAAATTGTTTGTCCATGTCAAAAACACTAAAGTGGCGGTGTTGATCGATAGCAGCAGTACACACAACTTCATAGACTCTACGGTAGAAAAATAGTTAAACATCTTCATCTATCCTACCGCCAGCTTGCAAGTATCGATACCAAGAAACAAGACCACACCATGCATCAGTAAATTCCATAAAGTAGAACTAGCTATAAAGGAATACAAGCTAATATCGCCAATGTATGCTATGGAAATTAGAGGGATTGACATTGTTTTAGGTGCACAATGGTTGGAAATGCTCAGGACAGTCGGATTAAACTTACACGAACAATTTCTAAAGTTCTATGAAAATGGGAGGAAATATAAGCTTTACAATATTAACTTCCCCCCTCCCCAAATTGTCTCATCCAATAAAATGTAAAAGATGATAAAAAAGGGAGTTCAAGCCTTCTTAATACACTACTATGCTATGGAAGGAACAAGTGACAAAAAACAAAATACTGATCCACGTAAATTAGAACAAATCCTAGGGGAACATAGTGACATTTTCCAAAATCCTCCTCATGGTCTCCCTCCCCCATGTTCTAGGGATCACATCATCGATTTGATGCTAGGATCAGCTCCAATTAGAAAAAAGTTGTATAGAAAATCTCACAGGAACAAATTAGAGATCGAATGTTTGGTCTAGGAACTATTATACACTGGAATAATCACACGTAGTAAGATTTCGTTATCTGCACTAGTCATAATCATTAGGAAGAAATATGGATTGTATAGACTTCGCATTGATTATCGAGCATTAAACAAAGTCACCATAAAAGATAAATTCCCCATTCCCTTTGTTGATGAACTGCTCGATGAGCTACATGGTGCAAAATATTTTTCTAAACTAGACTTAAAATCAGGATATTACCAAATTCG
This sequence comes from Larix kaempferi, assembly GCA_027924585.1. Lineage (NCBI taxonomy): Eukaryota > Viridiplantae > Streptophyta > Pinopsida > Pinales > Pinaceae > Larix > Larix kaempferi. The sequence continues at coordinate 17,075,837 of BSBM01000348.1, read as the reverse complement.
TATTCAAGAAGAAGATGTCCCCAAAACAAATTTGTGCACCCATGAAGGTTTATATGAATTTCAAGTGATGTCGTTTGGATTATCCAGCGCTCTTGCAACATTTCAAGCAGTAAAGAACGACTTGTTTTTCCCTTACCTAAGGAAGTTCATGCTAGTGTTTTTTTATGATATCCTTATTTATAGTAAAAATTGGAACTTGCACCTCAAGCATGTAGAAACAATATTGAAGCTTCTAGAAGAAAACAAATTTTATGCTAACAAATCAAAATGTAGTTTTGGGAAAAAAGAGATAGAATTTTTGGGGCACATTGTTTCAACCGATGGAATTAAGGTTGATCCCCAAAACATTATGGCGATCACAAAGTGGTCATCCCCCAAGTCAATTACATCGTTAAGAGGATTCTTGGGCCTAACGGGTTATTATAGAATATTTGTTCGCAACTATGCCCAAATTGTAGCACCCCTAACATCATTATTAAAAAGGGATGCTTTCATATGGGATAAGGATGCAGAAACTTGTTTTGAGCAATTGAAAACCCTAATGAAATCCACACTAGTGTTAGTAGCTCCTGATTTTACAAAGACATTCATCCTTGAATGTGATGCTTCAGGGACATGCTTAGGATCTATTTTCATGCAAGATAAACATCCCATTGCTTTCGAAAGTTGGAAGTTCAAACCGAGCGAGAAAACAAAATCCACATACGAAAAGGAAATGTTTGCAATAATACATTCCCTTGTTAAATGGAAGCAATATTTGTTCGGGGAAAAATTTATTGTTAAAACAGACCACAATAGCTTGAAGTATTTTCTAACTCAAAAAAATCTCTCTCCCAAACAACAAAAATGGGTAAGCAAAATCCAAGTCTTTGATTTTGACATTTTGTATAAAGAAAGTAAGGAGAATAGGGTTGCATACAGCTTATCAAGAAAACATGAAAGTGATGCCTCAGTATGTGCCATATCCATAGTTGTTCCTGAATGGATTTCAGAATTCCAAGGGGAGTATGTGAAAGACCCAGAGACAAGGAATCTAATTGAAGAGGTTGAAAAAAACAAAGCAACAAACTCCAAATATTCATGGGAAAAAGACATACTATGGTACGCACAAGGAATATATTTATCCAATTCATCAAAATTCAAAACTCAAGTCTTAAAATAGAACCATGAATCGCCAACAGCAGGCCATGTTGGTTTCTTTAAAACATACCACAATACCCGCCAATCCTTCTTTTGGAAGGCAATGAAGAATGCTATCAAGAAATATGTGGCTGAATGTGATACTTGTCATAGGCAGAAGTTCGAAACGTTGGCCCCTCCAGGTATCCTACAACCTCTTCATATTCCAACCCAAAAATGGTCTGAGGTATCCATGGATTTTATCATTGGCCTTCCTACATCATAAGGAAAGGATAGTATATTTGTATTCATTGACAAATTAACAAAATATGCTCATTTCAATAGTATTTCATCCAAATCAAAATCATTCCAAGTCACAAATAGTTATGTAAAGAATATACTTAATCTCCATGGGTTTCCCAAGGTTATTGTTAGTGGCAGGGACCCCAAATTTGATAGCAACTTCTGGAAATAATTGTTCCACTAAGTTGGAACTTCATTAACTATGAGTACCTCGTACCACCTGCAGACAGATGGAAAAACCAAAGTAGTAAACAAATTCCTTGAAGGATACCTAAGGAATTTTTTGAACGACCGGAAAAATATGGGTACAATGGCTACACCTTGCAGAATGGTGGTACAACAATAGATATCATACATCAACAAAAATGTCACCGTTTGAAGCCTTATATGGGTATCCACCTCCAACAGCAAAAGAATATGTCACCAACAATTTCAAAGTTCCAGCAACAAGAGATTACCTAGCCACATCAAATGAGGCCATCCGCATTTTGAAGAACCATCTCAAACAAGCAAGAAACCGCATGAAGCAATAAGAAGAATAAAAAAGAACTAATCGAGAATTTGAAGTGGGTGATTGGGTGTTTGTTCACCTTCAACTGTACAAACAAAATTCACTAAAAAATTCCAAAAATCATAAACCCTCACCCAAGTTCTATTGTCCATATCAAGTTCAAAAGTGAGTGGGACAAGTGGCCTATGCTCTAGACATCCCAAATAATGGAAAAATACATGGCGTCTTTCATGTATCATGCCTAAAGAATAAATTGAGGTTATCCACTCACATACAAACTGAATCGCCTATGTTAGATGATGAATGAAAATTAGTGTTGGAACCAGAATTTGGGAATACCACAATAGACAGATGACTACCAGAAATCTACTCAATTCTCAAAGCAATGCTCTTATAAATGACAATGTTAAGATAATGGAGAAGCGTAACCAACCTTGATCCAACGTTTTATGTAGATCCCCATTGGAGCTTTCAATCCATGCACTTGTAATCTGCAAATTAGTCTTGACAGCCAATATCCAACAAGAACATATAATATATAAATGAAGTTAACATTATCAATAACAATGGTCCATAATATCATAAGCAAATGTAACCCAATGTGTAATAAATGACATTCACACCATGAATGGACGAGAATATGAGTATTTCTATTAATGAACAAGAAGAAGTACAAAGTGATACGACCTCTTGCTGGAAACCAATCTGAACCAAGATTTAGATCAATCCACTTGTGCCTCCACCACTTCAATCCTCCATGAATGGAAAACTCAAACTAGAAAGGATTTTGGAAGGTGAACATAAATGGTTCACAACTACAAGGATCAATGAGTGCAAACTCAAGATAGGGCAAAAATCCACTAGAGTTCTCTTACGATTCTCTTCTTCCCCCCATCCTTAAGCCATATGTGCTCAATATATAGTCCTCTCAAAGGTAGGTGAAAGGACACATTGAGACATTACTCGGGCAGATGGAGAGCCAAAGGTCACCCAATGACTGCTTTTTGGGAGTAAAAAGTAATTAATAGTTATTTTTACCATTTTACGTGCTACCCGCAGGCTATAAGGATACAACTCGCAGGTACACCTGCTATAAAGATTCAACAGGAGGGTAGGAATAAAAATAGGGCAAATTGGTATCTCTGAAGGATATAAATGGATCTAAGTCACTGAAATGGATCCTACAGGCCAAACAATGCTGATGCTCACAGGGTGGAAGATTTATGTGTAACATATGCCCCCTAATGTACGAGGTCAGAGACTGAAAGTGCTACGATGGCCGAAATACATTATAAAACTTAGAAGTGGAGTGATGGAGACACAAGTTGAAAGAACAACTCACTCATCATAATACAATAATATCTCTGAATACATGTCGGTATAGTACAACAATGTGATACAATGGCCATGAATAGGAAATATATATAATGGATACATGTCATAAGTGATCATAGCCATGATCCCTCTATGGTCTTCTGCTGAAAAGAAGACAACTAGTGCAAAAATAGAGGTACAAACTGCTGAAATATGAGAGGTGATATCTCAGATGTAAAGTCAAAGTCATATGTAGCATACTGAATGCCACAATCGCCTGGGGTCTTCTACACAAGTCTTCGACGGTGCAAGTCCCATCAAGTGAATAAAGGAGTTGGGGTCGAACCTGATGAGACATTGTTTGATTACCGGTGAATGATGTATACCGTTAACAGACGTGAGATGACCCACCAATAATGAAAATGGGCATCAAGGTACAGAGCACAATCATCAGAGTGTGAATAAATGGTTTGAAGTCGAACACTAGGATGAATCCATCGATCAGGGGATATTGATGTATTCCCAAAAATGTCGATGGCGAGAGAACCTGCCACTAATGACTGCAAGCCTCAAGGTTTTCAACTGAACTCGAAGCCTCAAGTCCTGGAATAAATGAGTTGGAGTGGACAGAATGAGACTTGCTTGAAGGAGGGCATTAAGGCATCCCCCATCAACCAGCACGAGGTACCAACAATGCTGAAATATTTGGAAGATCTCAGGTCAAACGGACCGACTCAATAAGGATGGCCGACATGCAATAGTCAAGAGGTATGAGGAGTGGCCGACACTGGTTTCAGGAATTCCTTTGAACAAGAGTATGAGCAGATGGATAGACTCACGAAGCATAGACTTAACATAAATTGTTCAATGCAGGAGGCATTACAGAGGGCTCCATTATGATTAGAATCTTAACCAATCGGTGGAGAAAACTGAGAAACAAGTACAACTCCTAAGCCCCAACTATAGTCCCAACTCATAATATATGGAGTGGAATGAATGCTCTGTTCAAAGGCGACACAATAGCTGCCAACAAGAAATAGTGACCATAATCCCGTCTGGCTTTTTGGAATATTTAATTTTTTTTTGTCTTTTTCATATTTGGGAAAATCTTGAAAAAGAATAAAATTGCTTATAGTACAAGAAGTGAGGGAATGAGTGTCAAATAGATAGCCGACTAGTCCCAAGCAGTGGAACATACCTATGCTCAATGCAAGGAAATGCGTGCAGGTTATGGACACTCGGGGGTGCGTTCCCTTAGGGTCAAAAGGTCATCAAATTGTGAAGGGAAAATATAAGCTCCGCAGGGCTCGATAGGGGAAAAGTACTCATGCACCAGGCTAACAATTGAGTAAGCGGGAGCCGGCACAAGGATCAAGTGGCAAGCAGGATAATGCAATGCAATCACAAGTTGACATCAAAGGCAATTCCTTTTTCATAAAGTTAGTCTCCTCAGCGGAAAAAGTGTAAAACAATGAGAGAAGAACTCTTCTAGTCATGTATAACTAGAGTATACCTTTTTCGTAATTAATCCACAAAGGTCCAGAAAAGGGGTAAACTTATACCTAAGTGGATGTCGCTTCAAATCCTTTAACAAGTCTGAAATAACAAGTATACTCGGCAATCTTGTTTGATTTTGAAAAAGTCTAACAAGGGCTTAAAAAAGACTTTATAAAAATCTTTTCCGTAAAGGTTTAACAAGCCCGAAAAAGTAAACTCGTGACCTCCTTACTGTTTTTAACAAGCTCAAAGGAGATATGGAAGAATGCTCATAATGAGAGTAGACGAGTGTCAAGGACATGTGAGACTAGTTCTAAGCGCATGGGACAAAGCTATGCATAATGTAAGGAACATGAGCAAGATAAGGACACTCAAGGGGTGTCTGCAAATTTGGATAGCAAAAGGTTCAAATGCATCATAACAATGGGGAGGCCTAAACCTATATGCAAGGTTCCGAATATGCCTACCATGACCGAAGCAAATGTTGAAAAAGATCAGTAAACAAGTATAAGTCTAGCTAAGAATCCTGTCTCCAAGAAACATAAGTACCAAGATCATCTCTAAAATGTACGTAATGAAAAATCTGATACAAGTCACTGCGGTAGAAACATTTTCAACTTCACTATTATCACGCTCAGACATAATGCAGGGGGAACTAACCACTGAAGATGCCATAGTACCAACACCCGAGGGACCAAAATGATCAACTTAGGAATAAAGAGCAAAGCTGAAGGACGTGGAGGAATTTGCAGTGGCAAATTCATCATCACAGGAGTTGGAAATTCTAGAAGTAGAATCGAACTCATCAGGATCACCGATTCGGGGATCTATACCAGATTCTAAAGACTCATCACTAGGGAAATAAGACTTTAATGTCAAATTGGGGCTAGACAAAACTATGCCTGGATCAAAATGTATGGAATACTATATTCTAGACTCATCTTGTTCAATAAGATCAAGGGTAGGAGGGGAATGACATCTATGATAAAGATCCCCCCATGGCTTGTCATCAGCACTCATGGCCTCAATAAGAAATTCATCTGAAGGTAAAATACTGTCAAGGAAACCATGTGAACAAGATAGGTCAACTACACATGTAGGAAACATAACAAGACTTCCTCTACTATCCATGAAGAAGAGAGATCTGAGTCTACAGTGGCTGGTTGAACATGATGAGCAATCTTGATTGTAGACAAGGGCATATCCATCCCAATGTGCAAAACGTCTCCAAACGGGGAACTCGTGGAAGGTGAATCCCACAGATCACTAAAGTATGATGTCCGAAAAAGTACATGATTCAACGAGGAAGGAGCATCATTGGAGATGGTTCCTATGAAGGAGAAGGGTGTAGGGAGGTCGAAAGATCCCATCAATGAAAGATACATTCCAACACCCATGTTCCCAGTTGTCGGCTGAGAATCAAAAACTTGCGAGACTACAAATCCCGTGGATGCTGTGGAAGGAGTACCAACATAATCTAGCTGATCGATTGTCACAATCTTGCCTTCATGGGGAAAGCAAATAACTTGAAATATAGTAGATGCGATAGCCTTCACAACGTACATCCAGTTTCAACCCAATAAAAGGTTGTAGTCAATGGGCACATCAACCACTTCAACTTCAATAGGCACAGACTTACCTCCCAAGGAGACAACAAGCTAAGGGATAATTCCATGCGGTGTAAATGATCTACCATCGAATGTAGTGAGTGTAGTTCTAGACAGGAGTAGAGGAGGAGAGCCAAGAGCTTTCCAACAATTTAACGACATTACTGACGCGGAGGCACCTTCATCAACCATAGTATGTTTGACGAAGCTGTTAAGGAAAACCACCTGTATTTGAAAAGCCATGTGGTAAGGTAAGCGAGGCTAGACATTAGTAGTATCGAACTTGATAACACTAGGATTTCCCCCATCCTGAATTCCTAATGCACTCAAAAGGGCATGCTTCTAAGAAGGACAGGCTTGCAACACTTCAAGATCCAACATGGCACACGGAGTTTGGCCCAAATATTCTACGATGGAGTAGTTTTGGGCAGCTCGAGCATTAGGATTATGCGTGGAGCACTTGAGAACACCTTTTGGTATCCGCGGCATAATGGAAGGCTTCTCAATATGCAAGGAATTTCTAGGAGGAGGGGGAGGCTCATTCCCCAACTTCGGTTGTGGTGCATCATAATCACGTTGACGAGAAGCAACACAAACCTCCGACTGAACCATATTCACACATCCATAACCACTAGTATTGGAAGAAGCTGTTTCATTAGTACCATAACCAGTGGTGGGAGCATGCGAAGCCATGTTTTGATGATGAGGAAGGGGATCCTTCAACACAGCTGGGCTCTATGCCAAATGCTTCGATGCTTCTTCAATTCAAGGACATAAGTGATGAAGATGATCCTCCCCACAAAGCTTGCAAGGGAATTTCACCTTACGCCTAGGTTTACGATCCTCACCAGCTTTACCTCCTTCTCGAGGAGGGTTGGCATTCTCTTTACAAGGAGTATTGCAATTGCTATTGTTGTTACTTCCATTGTTTCCACCCCTACGATTATTTCTCCCCTTTTTCTTACCACCAGGTTGTTGGTTACCTGACTGTTTTGTTGATTGCACATTGTGTACATCAGACGATGGAGTGGAAGTGGACAAGGTGTGAACCTATCTAGGAGCAGACTGGTTTAGCAACAAATTTTGCATTTGATTATCTACCAAGCCTAGATGATGAGTGCATGCGGACCCCACGATGCCATCGTCATGTGGTCCAGGAACTGACATAGGCTCATGTCTTGTTCTTGGTGCATCAGGAATAATGTCATACAAAATGCCAAACTGAGAATAAAGTAGATCTAACTGCTGGACTTTCAAGATATCTTGTTCTTCAGTCACAATGCTGGACATCGAAACATCCTTAGCAATGTATGGAAGTAAAGACTTGAGGAACCATTCCAACAGAAACTCTGGAGGAATGTTGTCTTTCACTAATCTCTTCCGTCGACGCCACTCTTAAATGTGGTCAGAAATATGTGTGGCCTTATTCTGACGGAAGGTGGACAACAACTCAGTACTAGTATCATAATGAACCGTTAACTGGAAATGGTCTAAGAAAACCAAAGCAATCTTGTTGAATCCCCTATAGGTGTTTCCGGGCAACTCCACATACCACTTTGCGGCTTCCCTCGTGAGGGTGTGTTGAAATAGTCATAATCGAATGGAATCATGATTCAAAGAGTTGGAGGAGCACCAAAGGTGAAACGTTGTGACATGATCTCCCGGGTCCTCACCACCTTTCCCCTCAAACTTCAGAATGTCCGAAGGGATATTGGTAGGGACCGGGGGCCAAGTAGGGTTGTGACACATCGGATCATTTGTGAGCTTCGAAAGATCCAGGAGATTCAAATGTGCAAGAAACAAGAGCTGCGGCTGGAAAGCTTGATTATAAGCTCCCATAAAAGGTTGGTTAAATGGAACTGTGTTATAGGATGGACCAAACACTTGACCATGAGGGTTAAACTGCTAATAATGAGGACCTGATGGACCATAAGCTTTCCCATGGCCATAAGATTGATAACCTCCCCCTGATGGACCCATTTGAGAGTAAGCAGGTATATGCGCATTTTGAGCACCATATTGGGGTGGTGGGTGATACTGGTGGCCAGCACCAACTTTGTTGTAGTAGGGGTTGCCACCATGAGCATGGGGCATGTATGTACTATTCATAGCAGGAACCCTGTTGTAATGACCGTAATGGTATGGTATGTTCCCACCCCCAACATTAGGATCAACTTGAGCAGTCGTGTGATGACCAAAAGTATGAGAAGCATTCCCAGCTCCAATATGGGTGTGACTAGCAGCAGGGTTGGTGGTGTGATGTCCATGTGGATAGGAAATATTCCCACCCCCTACATTAGCATTACTAGTGGCGGAAATGGACGCAAAAGTATGCGGTATGTGTCCACCCCCGTGGTTGGGAGGAATGGTATCATGTGCAAAAGTAGTCTTGGGTTGACAAGTAGCGATGCGTGTACTAGGTTCTGGATGGCGAGTCGTATTTCGAACAACATTCCGGTTAGGTTGGGTATTCCTAGGAGGTGGTCATGTTCCAACATTAGCATTGTTAGGAATCTAACCAGTCCCCATACTATGTGAGTGGGTGGACAACGTAGTGCTCCCAGGGAGGGTAGTGCCCCCACTGGGTATAGTATGGCTAACACTTTGACTAGTGCTAGCGTGAGTACCAACCGTAGTGGAAGGTTCGACAATAATATGACTGGGCATACCAAAAGAGAGTGTGGTGGGATTGATCATAGGGCCAGTATCATTATGAGTCTCAGGCCTCCCGTATCTAAAATCACATGGAAACGAAGGAACAAAAGGCTCATCTTGTACTCCTTCGGGTAAGTCGGGCATCCCGTAAAGATAATTATCCGAATTCGAAGGATCAAACAGATCCCAGTCAAGTGGATTAGGCCAAACCGAACTAGGTTGAGTCTCAGGTGGATCACCTCCCTAATCCTCATGAGGAGTATGGGGATTGGAAGTATGTTCAACTCTACCCGAAGGAGTAGAAGGATCTTGCCCAATATCGGGATGTGTAGTCATGTAGTATTCAATGTAGGTCATGTAAGAATATGAAGACTCAGAGGGAGCCCTCCAGCGTCCTCTAGCAATACGGCATGTAACCAAAGCTAGCTTTAAACCAGCCAACCGACGAGACCGGTGGAGAGTAGGGCTCCGCACCACGTTATCTCCGGAGAGAGACACACCGTCTCCTAAAGGCCAACTATCGATCAAAAACAGTAAATCAAAAGAACACACCTAGAGAAACTACAACCAAAAGCAGACAAACAGAGAGGCTAAATGAGTTCCCAACACTAGAGCCGGTATGTCTTGCCTAGGAGAGGCTTGAGACTCCCAAACTATAGCTGGAGTTAACAGAATCAGTTATAAATACACCCAGGCTTCACTGTGTCGACAGGGTCAAGTCCACTACATGAACACAACTGTGTTGTCCAATCCCTATTTGACTCAAGACACAAACAACATAACCACTGCAAGTACCCTGTGCGCTACCTAGGTAAGGAAACTATGTTCACAGTAATATAACCAATGCTTAGGGGTATAGTCACAGGTGGGACCCGTCGTATGGGCAGGGTAACTAAGCCCGAAGCACAAGAGGATAAACCTCCGGTACCGCCAGATATGAACAAATCCTAGATATATCTCTGACATTCAGCTAGTATCAGAGGGATATCTCCTCAACCAACCTCCCGTGACCTCGTGCTTAACTCTGGATTGAGTAGAGATTCCTGAGAACACCGATCTATACCATGGATTCCTCCATTCCCTGGTCAGACACCTAATGTTTCATCTAGTAGTCTTGGATTGTTAACTCACAATGATCTATTCCAAGACTCTAAACCTATGCTAGTTGGTGTACCCTATAAATAAAATCAGTCTAATTAATTTTAGTGGTTGTGATTACTCAAGGGATATGATCGTGAAACTAGTGATGTGTAGAGTCAATAGTATGAAAAATCGTCCAAACCAATACTTATCTATCCAATAAAACAATGTCACTAATATTCAAAGTCAACCAACAATTCCGAAATAAAGATGCAATCTTTTATCTTTTCAATGCACAAGCAGAAGCTAAAATGAAGGCAACAAGCACTCAATGCAAGATGCAGTACATGGAAATAAAAATATTTTTGTATTTTCACTTATAAACAGGAAGGAAAATGCAAAAAAAAAACTAAATGAATATTTTTGTATTTTTTCAATATAAATGGAATGAAAAAATGCAAACAAAATCCTACTATTCAGTCATTGAATTGTCGAGAAGATCACTAAGACAACCCAACAGATCCTAAACAACAATACTCGTCCAAAGGAATGAGCTCGAAAGGAAAAGACCAAGAGGCTAAAACCAAAGATTGGTAAAAAACCAAGAAGGCTCAACCAAGAGAAACGAAGAGATCTGGTCACAACCAAGGCATGAAACAGTCAAGAAAGAGGCCAATAAAGAATCGGGAACCAAACAAACTCACCGAGCAACAAGCAATAGCCATAAACCAACAAAGTCTGGAGTTACACACTATTGTCAAAGTAATACTTGCGAGTACCCGCGAGCAGTAGAGTAAATAGAGGTGGGTAGACGCGGGCAGAACTAAGCTAGCCCACGGGTGAGGAAAGGAAAATAGGTAATTAAAGAGTCCAGAGGCTCAGAAAAATCAAGTTTTCTACAGTGTATCTTAATAGCCAATCAGTGACACAGAGCTTCGATAAAAAACAACTCTAATTATGGACTAATGCTCAAAAAATTTCCCAAACATGGATGTTCTGCCCAGCGGAGTTTCCATTTCTGTATTGGAGAAAACTCACTATGGCTTGGGAATACCACAACAGACAGATGACTACCAGAAATCTACTCAATTCTAAATGAAACGCTATTATAAATGGCAATGTTAAGATAATGGAGAAATGTAACCAACCTCTATCCAACGTTTGATGTAGATCCCCGTTGGAGCTTTCAATCCACACACTTGTAATCTGCAAACTAGTCTTGATAGCCAATATCCAACAAGTACATATAATATATAAATGACGTTAACATTATCAATAACAATGATCCATAATATCATAAGAAAATGTAACCCAATGTATAATAAATGACATTCACACCATGAATGGACGAGAATATGAGTATTGCTATTAATGAACAAGAAGAAGTACAAAGTGAGACGACCTCTTGCCGACAACCAATCTAAACCAAGATCTAGATCAATCCACTTGTGCCTCCACCACTTCAATCCTCCATGAATGGCAAACTCAAACTAGAAAGGAGTTTGGAAGGTGAACACAAATGGTTCACAACTACAAGGATCAATGAGTGCAAACTCAAGATAGGGAAAAAATATACTAGAGTTATCTTACGATTCTCTTCTTCCTCTCGTCCATAAGCCATATGTGCTCAATATATAGTCCTCTCAAAGGTAGGTGAAAGGAAACATTGAGATGTTACTCAGGTAGATGGAGAGCCAAAGGTCACCCAATGACCGCTTTTTGGGAGTAAAAAGTAATTAATAGTGGTTTTTACCATTTTACATGCTACCCACAGGCTATAAGGATGCAACTCACGGTTACGCCTGCTATAAAGATTCAACAGGTAGGTAGGAATAAAAATAGGGCAAATTGGTATCTCTGAAGGATATAAATGGATCTGAGTCACTGAAATGGATCCTACAGGCCAAACAATGCTGATGCTCACAAGGTGGAAGATTTCTGTGTAACAATCATGCCTAAAGAATAAATTGGGCTTATCCACTCACATACAAACTGAATTGCCTATGTTAAATGATGAAGGAAAATTAGTGTTGGAACTAGAATACATTTTGGAAATTAAAACTTGAACACTTTGCTCCATATCAGTCAATGAATACCTTATCAAGTGGAGAAACTTACCAGAGGATGAAGCTACATGCGAGAATGAATATTTTCGTTTGTGCCACCCATCCTTACCAATAATTCATGGACGAAGTATTCTAGAGAAGGATGACTTGTAATAAAACTAAATGGTTTAGTAGTTGTTATTTATTAATTAATTACTTGATAGCTCACCTCATTTAATGGTGACTCTTGATTTGTATAAAGTCGCATTGTATTCCTTATAAAAATCATCAATTCAATAAATAAAATATATCTTTTTGGAATATGCATTCCATTTTATCTCCAAAATTGAGAGTTTTTTGCAAGATATTGAAGGTTTTTCAATGCAACAGTAGTATCAGTTTCAGTTTGTATTCACTCGAGTATTTTGTCATGGAGAATTCGAATGTTCCTCTATCTCTGAGATTCCTAGCACCCTTCAATTATATTGATTGGAGGGATGATATGAAGATGGTATTGTGAAACAAGAGTCTAAACAGTATCACAATGGGAAAGGAGGTCAAACATCAGGCAGTTGTTGAGAAGGCCAAGTATCTAAATAGATTAGATGAAGTGCTTGGTTTCCTGTGTATTCATATTTCCATAGATTTTCTCTTTCACCTTGATGGATTGAAGACTGCAAGAGAGGTTTGGTTGAATCTTGAGACCCTCTTCGACAAGCAAGATGATTTTAGGGGCCATATTTTGGAGAATAATTTAATTTCTCTTCAACCCAGTAGTTTCAAAACCATAAAACAATTCTTCTCTAAATTCAAATCCTTGGTTAGGCAATGCAAACAATGTGGCATTGAGAATAAGGATGAGAAACTGTGGCTTTCCATTCTATGGAAGCATGGTTCAAAATTTTCTATACTTTTCTCTACCTTCCATTTAGGGATATTATTAATCCCCAATTTGAAAATTCCTTCTTTATATGCATTCATTGAATCCATCATCCAAGAAAAAGACATACTGATTCACATGGGTTCCTTGTAAGCCTCCAAAAATCAATCTCTTATGGCAAGGGAGTCAAAAAGTGTGAATGTTAGAGGGAATAAAAAACGAAGGGACAATAAGCAAGTTTAATCCAAATCATATGAGAAGCCTAATCCATCACAAGGAGCCTACATCTATAAGAAGGATAAGCAAAAGGGGTTTGAGAATACCAATTGTTCCTATTGCAAGAAATGAAACCATCTAGAGAGATATTGCTTGAAGAAGAATATAGATCAAATGAAAAAAATACTTGAACAACACAAAATTTTCCTCCAAGAAGGCACAAGGGAGACTAGTTCTAGAAGTGAGACAAATGATAATGAGAGATTCCATGCACTGAAGGAGGGACTATCACAATCACAAGCCTTCCTCATATATTTTGGAGCCTGCAACTACATGGTTTCCACCAAAGAATCATTTTCTTCTCTAGATCTCAATTATGGTTCGAGTATTCACATGGGAGATAATTCTCATATCTCTGTTGAAGGGAAGGGAACAATACAACTGGAGCATGGAAAGTTAAAATTTTTTCTATTTGTGCTTTCTTTGGAAGCAAACTTGTTATCGGTTTATCAGATGACACACATAGGTTCACCAAAGAAAAACTATTTTTTGACCTGACATAGTTGAGATAGAAAATATCTCATCTAGGAAGATGATAGAGAAAAGGGTTGCAAACCATTCCTCAAAGGCATATGAATTCTCTCACTTTTTTCCATACTCTTTGCCTACTCCATTTTCATTTGATGAAGACCAAAATGATGTCTCTTCTAATGATCCAGTTTCAGATTCTGAAGATGAGGACCAAGATCTTGATCTTGAGTATGAAGCTCAAGAATATCAGATACAGATCCAACACCTACTCTCAATCCCTGTCCAAGGCCAATATGGGATCACAAAGTCCTTGAAGCTGATGGGAACATAGTTGGGGATCCATCTGACCATAGAAGAAAAAAAACCCAGTATCAGGATGAAAACCTTGCACTATGTCATATAGATCCACTTCTCCCAGAGAGGTGCTACAGGATGGTCGGGTCTGATCCACAATATTTCAAAGAGACTTTCCATTATGGATCTACACCCAAGTACAAAGCTCGGTTGTTTGAAAAAGGCACTCAAAGGTTCATGATTTGCACTGCAATAATCCATTCGCTCTAGTATCAAAGATGGTTTTTGAAAGACTTGTTGTGGAAAATACAACTTCGACAGGGTGTACAACTTCGACACGGTGGGAGGTACATCAAAGGAGCAGATCCAGATCCAAATCCAAATCCAACACCTGCATTAATATCCTGCATAGGATCATATTGCCTACACTTTTACAAAGTCTTTCACTGATAAAAATTTTTACTTCTCCACTTAGTGTGAAGGCTGCTTGAGTTCCCTACTATTCATTTTTTAGGGGGGGTATTTTTCCCATGAGGTTTATCCCATTTCCTTAGTTTCATGAACAGTTCTTTTTTATCATTTACTTGATTGTATGGGTGACCTTTTGGCTTAGTAACTAGGGCCCAGGATTTCCAAGTTTGGATTAAGGGGGGTGTTAGGATAATTAATACTCCATCCTTATCCTACCTAGAATTATTTACATTTTCCTAGTAGTTGATGATGTTATTTCCCCCCTAGTGGCATGTAGATTCCATCTAGGACCCATTATCCTCCTAATGCACCCTACATGCATGATTTTAGGCCTACCAGAGTCATTTTCCTACATTTTAGGAGATAAATTTGTGTTCTAGTTCAATCCACATCAGTCCCTAAACTCAACTAGGGGTTTTAGCTCCAATCACCACTGATTGTGATCCAATGCACCATTTTCCACCTAATTTTTAGGAATAACTCACTAATGGGCCCTCTTTACACAATTAACTAACACTAGCTTCAATTAATTGATTTTTGGTTTAGTTGAGTTGAGTTTGGGACTTCCAGAACACTCCAGTTGTGACAATTCCTATGCTAGACAGACTTGGATTTGAGTTCTCCTAGCATAATCAAATTCTCTCCACTATATCATATATGTTGACTACACTGATTAATGGAAAATGTTACACATTTCTGGTTCCATCTGAGTTCCAATACTTGATTAAATTTCCTGCTCTTCTCACTACAATTTTCACTATAATTCACCTTTTCTGCTTATTCTTTCACTGTGAGGTATTCTCATCTCTATGATCTGCTTTGATTTATAATTTCACGTTGTGGGCTATAGAATTAGCATTCCAAATCTGGTCTAAAATTTAAATCTCTCAATTTGCTACAAGATTGTCCTAAACTTGCACTGCAATTATCCATTATCTAGCACTACTGAAAGGCATAAATTATTGTTCAAATCTCAGTGGTTGAATATTTGCTTGATGTACATGTAATGCTTGCAATATTGGTGTTTTAGTATGCGAATGCGGACATAAGATGAAATCCCTAGTTTAATAACTAAACTAGAACATAGCGAGCTATCATACATACATTTCCCTAACCCGATCCAATCATAGATTGATATATCGAAGACATACCTTCAGCCGTTATTTGTCTTCAACGATCCAATGCTCCAACAAGCTTGCTCATCCACTTATGAAAAAAACCTTCAAAACATGTAATCTAATCTATGCAAGAAGAAAACTAGATATAGGATTAGATTAAGTTATATACATGACCAAGGAGATATACAATAAACAAATAGAAAACCATTTATGGGAAATGAAATGTAGTATTGTATTATTAGAAATGGTAAAGAGAACAACCACTCAAGCCTTGGTGTCCCATCTATTCTCCAATGAGTTCCTCTTTTCTCCAAGATGTCACTTCAATGAAGGAAGGATAAGGATCCAATTTCTATCACTCCTAGTGTAATTTCTCCAGCATAAACCTATTCTCAATTCATCCTCCCCTCACCCCTAGCCAAGCCTTGAATTTATAGGATAATATGAGATGAGATATTTTTCGATAATGGATGAAATGTTATCCCAACGAGGGAGGAATTCGAGTGAGATCCTAAAAAATTGGGAGCGGATATAATCTAGATAAAATGTGGTTCTAGAGACTTCTCGAAAACCTTTTTTTATGCCCGTATAGACATCGACGTGACTTGGGCATAGAGAAATGTGAGCCAAATGTGCTCAATGCGATTTGATGTGAAGGAAAGCTATTTCATCGACGCGGGTTAATAGTAGAGAAAAGTGCATCAATGGATATTGACCCATGTTGATAATGCATCAAAGCGTGTCAAAGACACAAAAAGTTGATTGTACGACAACAAGAGTTAAGGATCATTCACCATGGATGTGGCTTTAGGGATTGTGGAAACATGAGGTCACATGGTATTTAGCAACTGACGAAAATTATATGTAATATATTTCCCCCCAAAGTATGAATCTTAAGAGAAAGGTAATAGGTGAAGTACTTTTATATGGTGACAGGAGCGAAGGACCATTGGTCGGAGAACTTTTGATAATAACCAAGGAATTTGTAATACAAGCTCTAATGCTAAGGAGCTAAATGACTTGAAACACGGTTGTCGACCAATACATTGCATATCCATGTCAATACTGACTGAATGAACATAAGCATGGATATAAGATACAAGCGTAGATCCATGATGAGAAAATGACATAGCCACGACGAATACAAGAGTGGATCTATGTGACAGTACAACAATGAGGCCATAGACATGATGTTCATGTGGTAACCTACTAAAAAAATATCCATCAGAACCTGAATAAACACATGATGAGGATCCCCAAGTTCTTCTACCCAATCTTGAATCGATACAAATCTAACTATGCGATTACAAAGTGTTGAATTCAAACATATTAGAAACCACTTGATTACCGACCAATGATGTGAACCGTTAACAAGTGCGAGGGAAATCACCAGTGATGATAATGATCCCCAAGGTATCATAGTAAATCCCAACAAATGTGTATGAATGAGTTCGAGTCGAACATTTGTGGAATCATTCGATCATAAGTCAATGATGTGAACCCACTTTCAAAAGAAAGGAGACCTTCCATTGAGGCATCCAGTATTCATGGCACTAGTTGGTTTCTAAATCTAATCTCTAGATGATGCATTGGTGTCGATAGGGGTAGATTCGTTGACGGAAGGACATGATGTATCCACATCATCAACACAAAACCGATACAGGAAAATTATTTTGGGTGGTAAATCAAATGAGTTTGGACTGACACAAGGTATCAGTACTTTGAGGATAACCAATGTAACAAATAACTTGACGATTACAAAGCTTTAATCAAATGTAGGACTCCCTTTGAACATTTTATGGCATGACAAATGACCTGGCAGCATGGAATCGATGAGGCGTAGATCAAACAACAATGCAAAATGAATGGAGCATTCTTTGGATGAGTAAATATACTTTACACGACTCAAATACAAGTTGATTACCCAAATGTTCATATGAAATACAAATAGGTGCCATATTCAAGGGAGACAACAGGCTGCCATAAATGCAAATATAGATGCATTTAGCTTCCCCTATTCCCCATCATGATTGAAGAGTACCTCTTTGTTTATTAATGAGCTTGAGGAGGATAAAAATGCTCGATATAGATCATCCTTCGGACGAGTCCAATCTCACATGTTTTACGAACCTGAGAAAGGAGGGGTTCATCCCTATAAGGGTTCTTCGATGCTAAATTTTAATGAGTCCAAAGAAGGTAAACTCGGCATCATTTCATGTTTAGAGAGTCTAAAAAGACTAAAGGAGACTCCAAGGTGTACCTTTTCATAAATTTAGTCCCCATAACTGAAAAAGTGCAAAACAATACCTAGAAGAACTCTCCGAGTCAAAATGTTTGCTGAGGTATTCCTTTTTCGTAATTAATACTACTTAGCCCAAAAAAGGGTTAAACCAAAACTAAATAGATTCCCTTTCAAATAATTTTATGAATTTGAAAGGAAGCAAGTTCGCTTAGTGATATTTTCATATTTCAAGTGTCTAAAAAGGGATTAAAGAGAACTCCAATAGTGTCTTCGAGCATTAAAGATAGTTTGGACCATAACTTCTTTATTATGTTTGACTTGGAACTTCAACAACAAGTTGTTAAAAATAGCTATATAAATTAATCACCAAAGAGTCTCTTAAATTGAAATGGTAAAAAGTAATAATAAGTTACAAAGTAAAATTTTAAAGTATTCACCCTCAATCCAATAAAAGGGAGTAAATGTGACTTATTTTACCATTCTATCTTTGTTCTTTTCACCAAGAAGGGTATAAAAATCCTTGTAGTAACAAGTTTCTGTTGAAGATTGTGGGAAATCCAAGCTGTGGATTCGAGATCCGTCAACTCTAGGTAACCATATTCACCATCTTATCTCATTTTCTAAGCTAAAAGTGTAATGCCCCATTTTGACCTTACTACCTGAACTATCATTATATGTTGTATTTGCTTATTATTGTGAGACTTTGTCAGTTCGATGATAGTGTGGACACATGGTTCTATTATATTGCCGAGATATATATGTGTGTGTGATGTTAATGTTATGATATATATATTCATGTTTTCATTATGTCTCTTGCATGCAAAATTACTGAATGATGGGTATGTGGATACCGAGTTAAAAGTTATATGTTGAATTGATAGATATGATTACAGGTGCATGGTACATAGAAATGATTTGCATTATTGTTTCTTAGTAATGAAATGTATATACATGTCAATGATTGTACGATATTCTCGATCGTATGTTGGAGACTAACCTACATGTTAAAGTTCTAAGTGGTAGTTGGATCCTACGAGGTGGGATTACCTCAGGGACATGGACTCCGAAAGATAAATGGTATGCAAATGTTGCATTATTTATTTAGCATGAGTAGTGTATTTATTATCATGATGTATGCATGGGGTAGGGTTTTAGGAAACTCAACCGCCAAAATTTCTTATACGATGACAAACTAAGTACAAGTTGCAACGCATTCACTATGTCAGTGGAGACATAGTCCCTTGTTCCATTAGGGGGCTAGAGGATTTACCCATCGTTTTGTTAATATATTTGTAACTTTAGAAGATATTCACTTGTATATTGTATTTGTACATTGTTGTATCCCCAACGGAGATGTATTATTCCTCTGATTGGAAGTGTCATCATTTGTACTTACATGTGTCGCAAGTGTCATAACTTATACTTGATGGGTTATTAGAACACCTTGATGGGGTCAACCCTATATGAGTCATGTGGGTCAAAGGGTTATTAGACCACCCTAGTATGGGTTGTCCCATTCAACATTACGTTAAGTGGTTAAGTTGAGGCCAACCGAGTTGAGTAAAGGTCAAGTGAAAGTTAGTGTATAAATAGAGAGTGTGTCTCTCTCATTTTACACATTCTATTATTCACTCACTTCGAATTAGTGAGAGAAGAGGAGGGTGCGCACAAGTGGAGGAGGAGCATGTTGCTGAAGATATCTATCTCTTGGGTTTGATCATGGTGATCCTTGTATTGATGCTTATTCTATCTCTGAGGAAGTTGCGGGGTTTTTCACGTTCTTGGTTTTCCCCGGTGAAATGTTTTGTGTCTCTTGTCTCTTGTCTCTTATGCTTGATATGCTGTACATGTTGTTCTTTCAGTTAAGATCCTAGATCTATTGAATCAAATTCTGAAAAAATAACATGGTATTAGAGCTAACCTAAAGGAAGGCATGCTATGGCATTTATGAGACTTGTTGCACTTGCGACAAATCGGAAGTTAGGACTTGATATAGAAAAACCCAGTCATCATGGAAATTTCACTATAAATCCATTTTGGTGAAGATTCAGGTTCTAAATTTTTCATAGGTCATATATAACATCCCCATGTACCTTGCATCCAAAGCAAAACATCTAATTCGTTGTACTTTCTATTTTATGATCAGTACAATCTACGGTTTTGGCCTCTTCCAGATCTCAGTCATAAAGAGGTGACCTAGGAAAAAAGGTCACAACTTGGGCTAGGAAGCTCCAAATGAAATTATGTAAGAAGTGAAAGTAAGAGCGCGAACTGTAGTTTTGTAGCTAATTTTTTCAGAGGTTGAAGTTGAACCAATGACACGTGGGACGTCGTACAAGTTCGTTCTCCCGTTTTATCCCATAAACAGGTCACGTTGCGACACTTGGCATAACTCTCTCTCAGAGTATCCAATTGAGGTCAGACCTATTGGGTTGGAAAGATGACAGGTCAGGCTACCACAGGCCTAAGTTTCAGACCCTATGGATTTGTAATTTCAGAGATGCATTAGAAACAATCAGGTGCATATTTCTGTCAAAACATAATTGGATTCTGAGCACCTTCATTCTTGGCTTGTCACTACTGCGGGAATTTAGGGATTCGGAGAAAGTTGGAATTTTTGAAATATGTGACCATGGCTGAATGATCCTCATCAAAAATGAAATTTAGATACCAAGATAGAATTTTTTTGGTTGCATAGAAGGTCGGGCTTGATCAAACTGTAGTTCGTGATTTTGATCGGAAAGGTGGAAAATTAGGGCTTCTGCAAAAGTTGGATTTTTTGAAATCTGTGACCACAACTGGAAGCTCCTCAGGAAAAATGAAGTTTAGAACACAATATCGAACCTTTTGGATGGGTAGAAGACTGGGCTTCATCAAACCCTAGTTCGGGATATTGTCTAGAAGATCCAAAAGTTTCAAAGGCAATTTTGAGGGGTCAAATTTTTGGAGATTTCAAAATTGAAGTATACCAGCTTGATCACCTCAGCAAGCCACATCTTTCCATCCATTTAGAAGTTTGAAATTCAAAATTTGAATTTTTAGGGTTTCTTTGACAAACCCTAATCCAGCTCCAAATCCAGTTTCAGTAAATCAAAGTGGAGTGGGTTAATCCTAGAAGAGAATCAATTAGACACCTACATAAGTGAAGAAGTTCCAGTTCCAGAGGGAGACGAGGCTAAGGCCTTACATAAGAATGCTACAAGCAATCCTGATAGGTATGACTTGAGGAGATACAGGTATGTTCATGATTAAGTTTATGATATGTTTGTCTTCATACTATTTAGGTTAGCACAATCTTGATTAATGTTAGACTTGTCTTATCATCCTAGTAAAAGTTCGAATGCATGTGAATGATAGAATACATTCATTGATTAGTGTAGCTAGGTTTGAAAGAGATAAGAAGACTCTAGGGGGTTTCTTTTTCGTGTGTTAGTCTCCAAGGCCCGGAGAAGCATAAAAGGATGCAATAAAGAACTCTTCTAGCCAGTGTGACTAGAGTATTCCTTTTTCGTAACTAGTCTACCAGGTCCGGAAAAGGGTTAAACTTATACCGGATAGACGCCCTTTCAGGTACTTTAGCGAGCATGAAAGGAAGCAATATTGCTCGACGATCTTTTCATTGTTTTAGGAGTTAGAAAAGAGCTTAACAGAAACTCCCTAAGTGCCTTTTTCGTAAAGGACTTGTCCGGCCCGAAAAAGGGATTAAATTATACCGAACAAAAGGAATGGCCAGGTAAGGAGGAAGTCCTCAATCAAGGAACATTGATGATGACCAAGAATGAGGGTAGGGGGGAACACTGGTGGGCCTCCTTGCGGGATAATGAATGGTGGAAAAATAATGAAATAATTTTAGTATGACAGGAGTGAATGGCTCATGTAAAACTGTGGAACAATCCGATGGCGGCCGGTGTGGCGCGCGAACCGAGGCAGCAAGGTGTCGGGACACAATGTTGAAATTGTACCGAGTGAGAGCGAGAAATGATCTCAAGCATCATCACAAGCCCATAACAATGAATCAGGAGATATAAAAAGTGTAAAAAATGGATAACGACTGATGTGGCACGCAAACCGAGGTGACGGGGGGTGTTTTGGAAAAATACCCAAAAAATATGGGGGGTGAGAGCAAGAAATGATCTCAAGCATCATCACGGGCTCGGAAAAATGAATCCGATGATATAAAATATACCAAAAATGGAGAGCACTTGAAGTGGCATGCAAACTGAGGCGACAAGTGGTGTCAAAAAAATGCTCATAAACTGATGTGGAAAAAATAAGAAAATAAGTGGACCATCATGACGGTCTCGTCGTGTTGATTCCAATGGTTGAAACGGTGCGAAAAATGGACTCCGTATGGGTTCAGAATGGCCAAAATAAGAAAAAGTCAACAGACTATAAATAGTGAATGGGTCCAACATGACAAGTGTCATTTGGACTTGTTGACTTTGACTAGTGATCAGAGTGGACCAGAGCTAAGTTGGCATTTCTGGACGATCTGACCGACCGATTTCAGATCCGGGAGTTACAGGTATTCCGACAAACTCATACCTGCATTGTCATTGGGTTCGGGGGTAGGGTGGTGGGTCCCAGGGGATGTTATTGTACGGTCCACGTGGGTGGACCGCGGGTTTGTGGGGTGGAACCGTAGTTTGGGGACCGCGGGTTCCAGGGTGGATCACGCGGCTGGGAATTGCGATGTCCGGGTCAAAATATGCGGCCGCGTACCGCGGGTCCGAGTCTGAACACGTGGTTCGGTACCGTGAGTTCAACTCCTACAGGTGCGGTTTCGGACCGCGACTATAGCCCTAACATCCGCGGTCAAAAACCATGGCAAGGGGCCCTGAAACCGTGATTGGGAGCGAGGTGTTAGGGCTTCCCCAGGGGGGTAGTTTATTTCTGTGACATGAGTCTGATGAGTTTGCCTTGTGTGAATGACAGGACGTCGCTGGTACTTTGGCGAGAGAGGGAGGTCCCGGATGAGATAGTGGATGTCATCTGAGAGGATCGACATGTGCGGTCGATGTTGGGATTGTGCGGACTGTTGAAGTTCGCATAGGTACCTATGATGCGGTCAGCAGCGTTGCTGTTGAACAGATTAGGGAGCTTTTAGGAGCCTGACATTCAGGCATTTAGGGTGCAGTGGGAGAGGTTGGATCTCACCCTTGTGGATGTATACTTCCTGATGGGGTTGCCATGTCTGGGTAGAGTGGCAGATACACAGCCATGAGTATCCACAGATGTAGATATGGAGGATATGCTAGAGCGGTACTGTGTTCCAGAGGCGAGAGTGCAAAGGAATTCACTCCGGGTGGTGGACCTGCAGGATCCATCAGTACAGGCCATTGCGGCATGTGTGGTTCATGTGTTGGGGTCCCAGTCACCTGAGAAGGTGTTCGCGGGCCATATGCAGCTAGTGGAGCGCGCACTGGATGGTGTCTACTATGCGTGGGGCCAGATGTTCCTCACCTATTTGCAGCGGCAGCTGAAATCAGTTAAGGAATCTGGCAAGGGATTCTGTTACGGATCTTTTCTATGTGCTTTCTTCATGGAGCGGGGTACCGACACTGCGGCCACGGGTGCCGGTTAGAGCAGGAGGACTGAGGGAGCCTCTCATGGTGCGGTGGGGGGAGATGATGCATCGCCGAGGTGGCAGTGATGTTGGTAGATACTTCATGTAGGAGATGTACCTGCAGTGGCTATAGATGCCACTGACACTAGATGATTTTCCATATAGAGATATGGACTACATCGGGGATCTAGAGGCACCACAGGCGCCAGGAGAGGCATGGGGGACCAGATTGTACGTATGGATTTGCTTGCATGTTATGGATGTCAAGTCTTTTGTACTATATGTGTTATGATATATACTATTACTGACTGATGTGTGATCTACAGATGTTGGTCCGAGACCACCGCCAGGACATGTAGCGCACAGGGGGCATGTGGCGGTACCAGCCCTGCCAGGCCGAGGGAAGTTGCATCAATGGGACGCATAGGGGAATTTGGAGTTTGTACGGATGCTTCTGGATCGGTTGCTAGTGGGAGTGACTGATGATGGGTGGCGGGATGTGGATCCGGAGGTGATTCAGGATTGCATGAGGGCACCACGGGAGTTCCGGTCGATCGCGATCCGGGTGGCCATCTTAGCGGATAGGGGACGGGCACATGAGCCTGCAGGGGATGAGGAGTTGTCGGAGGAAGAGCAAGGGGAGGACTCGGAGGCAGTTGATGCAGGCAGTGATGCAGGGTATGACTCTCATTAGGGAGTGCAGGGGACTCCCCCCGATTTTGTATCTACGACATGTATTCTATGAGGCTTAGGGATGTATAGATATTTTTTGTATATCTAAGTACAGGGGTACTCAGGACATGTATAGCATATGGACATGTATTTTTTGATATATATATGCACATGGATGCACCTTTTTACGATGATGATTTAGTGTACGCACGTGGATGTGCTTATGGTTTGTTATATGTTTGTACTGCACGTGGATGCAAGTAGTATAGGATGTTGGGCACATGGATGCCCCTTGTGTATTTTATGTGATGTATTGCACATGGATGCAACATTATGTATGTAGTATTAGGCACGTGGATGCCCCTGTATAAGAATGTGTGTTTATTTTTACTGCACATGGATGAAAATGTTTATGTGATGATAGGCATGTGGATGCCCCTTGCAATCTTTTTGGGCTTTTATGTATTTTTGATGAGATGTTATGGGATGATGATGCATGATGGAGGTTTTAAATGGTGTGATTGATGTGCCAATTTAGGATGTTGTTAGCCATTTGATCTACGACACTATTTTGAGCTCGTGGGACATGGGTGAATGTTATGGATTCAAATTGTCGGTTGAGTTGTTTTGTGCACAGGAATTTTCTAAAGAGGTAGGGATCACACACCTGGTAGCAATTGTTGAGCTGGGAGACAAGTAGCTAGGAGTCAAGGAACACATGAAGGTGACATATGCCCATCTAGAGGGCAGCAGTTAGGAGACCGATCACAACATCATACTCCACCCGGTTATTGGTAGCAGCACCTATACACATTCCGTCAAGGTGAATTAACTCATGTGAAGGGGAATATAAGACCCATGCTGCAGAAGCCAGGTTGGGAGACCAGCGGCTTGCTCCATCAGCGAAGCTAATGTAATGAGGTGGAAGATGGTCCATTTGTGAGCATGCAAAAATGATGAATGTAAGATTGTGGTAAAAAAGGTGAAAAACAAAAAGAGAGAAAACTGTACAATACGGACCAATACAGACCAATACGGAGCAAACTGTTTAAGATACAACCCATTATGAGGGTTGCGTAAAGGGTGACCTTCTGAGTCAGTTAAAATGTATGCCCCATTGCCGAGGCAGGTCTGCACGATGTAAGGGCCTTGCCACATGGATTCAAACTTCCCTTTACCAGTTTTGTCCTGGGCTTGGTCATAGGCGAGGACTAGGTCCCCTTCATGGAAAGTTTGAGGGTGTACATTTTTGTCATAACCAGCTTTAGAGCGGTTCTTGGTGGCTTCAATGGTCTGGAGAGTGGCACGATAGTCTTCATTAGCTTGTTCTAGGGATAGCAAACGTCGCTCAAGTGGGGAGGTATCGGGGAGAAGCTCGAAGGCGATGTGTAAGGCAGGTATCTAACACTCAATGGGGAGGACAGACTCTACACCGTGAACTAAATGAAACGGGGTAAAATCGGTGGCGGTCTTGGTGGAGGTATGGTCAGCCCATAAGGCAGGGAACAACATGTGGTGCCAATTGGACTTATGCAAGTCAACGGTGTGTTGGAGGATGGTTTTTAGAATTTTATTAATGGCCTCTACTTGGCCATTCCCTTGGGGGTAGTAAGCAGAGAAATACTGATGTTCGAACTTGAGGAGGGTGGATAACTCACGCCAAATGGAATCATCAAAGTGTGAACCATGGTCTGAGACCAACTGTTTGGGAACCCCAAATCGAGTGATAACGTGGTTAAAAAAGAAACGGGCAGCGGTGTTAGTGGTACAATTGAAAGTGGGCATGGCTTCGGCCCATTTGGTGAAGTAATCGACAACGACAATGATGTATTTATGGCCGGTGGCAGATGGGGGTTTACATTCCATGAAGTCAATGGCCCACTTACAAAAGGGACCAACGGTGACAAATGGGTGTAATGGAGAAGGTGCTGTCTGGGCCTTGGGGGCAAAAAGTTGGCAATTATGGCAATGTTTGACCGCAGTGATGCAGTCAATAAAGAGTGTGGGCCAGAAGTATCCGACGTGGACGACCTTTTGGGTGGTGGCCATCCCAGATAAATGTCTACCGCAGGCACCGCTATGACAGTCATTGAGGACAGGTTTGGCTTCCTTGTGTGTAAGGCAATGGCGGAGAATGGTGTCAACCCCTCGCCGGTAAAGGACATTGCCTAAGAGGAGATATCGAGAGGAAAGGTGATGGATACGACAATGTCCATCATTATTGATGTTGGGTCTGAAATTCTGCGTGCGCAGGTATAAAAAAATATCACCGTACCATGGGTCATTAGACGAGATGATGAACAAGCGATTGTCGGGTAACTCATCGGAGATTTGTGGGGATGGTAGAAGGGAAGGGAGATTAGTGATGAGCTGGGAAAGCATGAGGGATTTAGTGCTCTTAGGGGTGCAGGAAGTGAGGTCATATTCCTGGAGGATAATGACCCATTTAGCAACACGACCTTGCAGGAGCCACCGGTTTAGGAGATAGACCAGAAGGTTGGAGTCGGTGACAACTGTGGTATGACTGAGAAAAATGTAGTGTCGCAATTTTTGGACGGAAAAGACCAAAGCTAGGGATAGTCTCTCCTCGTATGGGTAATGTAGGGGTGGTCCAGACAAGGTCTGGCTGACGTAATAAATGACATGCTCTTGGTGAGAGGCGTCTTCTTGAACCAAGATTCCAGACACGGCATGTTTGGATGCCGAGACGTAAAGGATGAAGTCTTGAGAGAAATCCGGAGGGGAGATCAAAGGGGCTTGTGTGAGAGCTTTCTTGAGGGCTTCGAATGCAGCTTCTACTTGCTCATCCCAAACAAAGGGTATGTGGGTATGAAGCAGGCGTAAGAAACCATGAACAGTGGTGGCATAATCGGGAATGAAGCGACGAAGTAAATTAGATCGCCCCTGCAGAATTTGGAGCTGCTGGAGCATGCGATGAGAGGGAAGGTCTAAGATGGCTTGGACTTTCAGGGGATCAATAGTAATTCCTTTCTGGGAAACAATGAAACCCAACAACCAGCCTGTTGGAATGCAAAAGACACACTTTTGTGGGTTTAAGCGGATATTATATTTGTGACAACGCAGGAAAACTTGTCGGAGGTCGTTAAGGTGGTCGGATCATTTTCGGGAACAAGCTGTAAGGTCATCAAGATAGACTAGCAGGACGTGGACCAAGTCGTGAAAACAATAGGTCATGGCCCATTGGAAGGTGGCACCAGCATTTTTAAGGATGAAAGGCATGACGCGGTAGGCAAAGGTGCCCCATGGGGTGGTAAAGGCAGTCTTGTACTGATCCTCCTAATGGATTTGAATCTGGTTGTATCCAAAAAAATAGTCCATGAAAGATAGGACTTCATGCCCTGCACACGCATCGATGAGTTGGTCAATAAATGGCATGGGGAGGTTGTCCTTGGGACAATCTCAGTTTAAATCATGGAAGTCAATGCATAATCTGATGGTTCCTTGTTTTTTGTTAACAGGAATGGGATTTGAAACCCAAGTGGTATAAGCAATAGGATAAATGAATCCTGCTTTGTGAAGTTTCTCTACCTTGGCTTTAACAACGGGGAGCTTGGAAGGATGAATGGGGCATTGTTTCTGACGAACGAGGGGTACATCAGGCCATGTGTCAATGTTGTGTTCTATAATGGCGGGGTCAAGACCAGGCATTTCGGTACAGGACCAGGAAAAGACATCACAGAATTCTTGGAAAAGTTTTTTGTATTCTCCAATCTCATGCTCACTACAGCAGGCTTCTAAGGTAATGATTTCAAGAGCACCAGGTGGGTTAGAGATATTGATGTGAATGATGGGTGAGATGTTGGCCATGTTACCTTCCTCAAAGGCATCACAAGCAGGAATAGGATACTTAAACCAATCGACTTTAGTGGGAAGGAAATCTTTGGACTCAACCGCGAGTTGGGTAGCTCTGGTAGAGGAGGATTCTTCTGGGAGGAAACAGGAACGATGGTGCATGTCATCCTAGGGATAATCTAGGGCAGTGAGAGCCTCTAGAATCTACTCATCATTGAGGAAAGTTTGAGTTGTCAAATCGGTTGATGAGGGAGTGGTAGTCGAAGAGATCATATAAATGGTATTAATCTCTCCGAATGGGGATGATACCGGGGGGTGGATCTCCTCAATTATGGGGGGTTCCGTATCAAGGTCCAAATTATTCATCTCGTAGAGAGCTACTCTGTAATCTGGGAGATTACGACAGTGATGTGAGTAGTGGCCGTAAATACCGCATATGGCACACGGGTGGTTGGTACGCAATGATTTATCACGAGGCTTAGGGTTTGGATCGAGTTCGACAACTGGGATGTTGGGGTCATCGTCAAGCATTTGCATGTGCTCCTGTAATGCAGGTAATTTTGGACATTGATGAGTCAGATGGCCTAACTCATCACACAATGAGCATTTGTGGGGAGCATGAAACATGGGAGGGGGTTTAACTTCCTTAGGAGGGGGTATAGCAGTGTATGGTTGTGGGCCTCTACCCCAAGTGGGCTTGATAAGAGGAGTGGGATTCGTAAATGACGAAGGGGTAGTGACACCGGGAGGTGGTTGACTAGTAGTGACAATGGGTTGCACCGGTTGGAGAACGATAGTTGGTGTCGACGGGGGAACGGGAGGTGAAATATACCACACGGGTAATCCTAAGGTTAACCCAGGGAGGTTAAGGGTAGCCATAACCAGGGTGCTTACTACTCCCGAGGGAGGGACTAGGAAGGGGATTGTGTGGATGGGTGTAACACCAATGTGACTAGGTACCAATGATGGTTTGGGTAACAAGGGCAGTTGATTGTTGGGTGTTTGTGTATTGTGGGAAAGGGTACATAGGTCAGATACTTCAGTTGTGGGTGACGGGGGAGGAATGGATTGGAATGTGGAGGTCATCGGCGTATCTGAGTAAACTCCAAGTCCCACGGAGGAAACAAACAAGTTAGTGGCACCACTAACAGGTTGTTCAACCATGGGGAAAACATTCTCGGGTGTAGCGGGGGCATTTGGATTCTAATAGGTGAGTTGGTTGACCTTGACCACGCGTCCATCATGGGGGAACATCATGGTACAAAAAACGGATGAGGTAACCGCCCGCATGGCATACATGTAGCTGCGGCCAAGTAAGAGGTTATAATCAAGTTGGGTATTGATGACCTCTATGTCAATGAGAATGGTTTTACCATCCAGCTGGATGGGGACGTTAGCTAATAGGCCTTGGGGTTGAGCCGAACGGTCGTCGTAGGCTCGCAATGGAGTGGTGGACTGCTGGAGAGTAGGGGATCCCAACTTCTTCCAAACAAATGTGGACATAACGCATGTAGAGGCACCTTCATCGATGATGCACTGATGGATGACAAGATTCCTAATGGAAACATAAAATTGGAATGTTAAAGTGGAAGGAAGGTGTGGTTCGGACTGGTCCAAATCGAATTCCATCAGTTGTGAATCATTGGGGTCAATAGCACTAATGGAGGAGAAAAACGTCTTGCGCTGTGAATGACAACTTTTTAAGACTTCTAATGCAGGCATGGTTGCGGGAGATTGGGCTAGGTCATCTACAATGTTGTAATTTGATGAAGCGCGAGCATTGGGGTTATTGTTGATACGACGAAGTGGGAAACGAGGTGCTTTAGAGGCACCATTGAGTGGAGCCAGAGGTATATGTAACGTCTGATTAGTGGGATGAGCATTAGTGTTTTTGTCGGTGGGAGGGGCTTCAGGGGTGGAGCCATATTGGTTCCGACAGGTTTGGAGGTTGACATTAGTGGACGACATCATCAACAAGTGGTGAGTACCTGAGTCGAACATGGTTTGATCAGGAGTGGCATAACTGATCTGTTGTTGTGGTGGTGCGTTGCCTTGAGGGGGAGCCAACGGCTGAGTGTTCACTATGCCTTAGGTTGGTAAGGGGTTTTGCAGCACTAAAGGTTGCTGCTGAGGGGGTGGGGAGTTGGGCGACGCTTGAGGAGCCGCATGCCCTTGGCAATGGGCATCATCAGTCCAGAGTTTCCAAGCTCACTCCAAATGTGGGAAAGCATGTGTGTAGTGGCCATAGACCCCGCAAATAGAACAAGGATGGTTTGTTCAAAAATTAGGATTTTTGGCTTGCTTGGGCAGCCGATCAGGGTTTTGGTTGGTAGGTGCCTCGTTATTGTTGTCTGGGGGATTGGGAGGTTGACCACCTTGGTCTGGAGGAGGGTTGTTCCCATGGTTACGACCTTTGCCACGGTTTTGCTGGACCTTTTGGTGTTTTTTGTTTTGGTTTTGCTACAAATTCTGTTGGGCATAAACATTTCCTCGGGCAGCTAGTGGGTTCTGGGGTTGTGCAGGTGCGGGAGCAGGCTGCGATGGATAATAAGTAGGGGGAGGCTGTGCAGGTGCTAAACCTTGGGGGGGTTGCTGATATGTCTGCGGAGGGGGTTGTGGGTTTGTCGCAGGGGCTGCCTGTGGCAGGTTGGGCTTGAGAGGTCACAGGAGCTGGTGCAGCCTATGGATGGTAATATGGCTGAGGTGTGATCGGGGAGCATAAGCGGGGGACGCATGTCCAAAGCACTGAGGTGGACATGAGGGTCCATGAGAATGGTGGTGATGTGTCATAGGAGCATAAAAATTGGTTGCTCCGGATTGAGATGTAGCCCGCGAAAGGTCGGGGCCAGGGCTAGGACGTGCTATGGAAAAGGGTTGGGGATACGAGGCAACATGGCCAATGATGCCATCTGCGGCATGGGATGCCCCTGGTGCATCATGCGGGGATGAATCATCGCGAGGGGCATCAGGTATAATGGTATAGAGATAACCTGACTAGGCGTATATGAGGTCAAATTGCTGGGCTTTGAGGATGGCCTCTTCTTCGGACTGGGGTCGTTCGGATGCCACATCCTTGGCAATGATAGGAAGGAGGGATTTTAGAAACCAATCTAAGAAGATATAGTCGTCTAACTTAATTTTGCAAAGGCTGCGGCGTCGACGCCACTCATGAATGTGATCAGTGATGTGGGTAGCCGTGCTCTGTTTGTAAGATAGTAGAATGTCAACTCCCACGTCATAGCGGACAAGTAACTGAAAGAACTCTAGGAAAGTCGAGGCAAGGGAAGTAAAGGTGGCATGGGCCCCATGGGGCTGCTCGATGTACCACTTAGCTGCAGAAATAGTGAGGGTACGCTATAACAGACGGAGGCAGATAGAGTCATCCACTATGGAGTTGGAGGAACACCATAGATGGAAGGACATAATGTGGTTTTGGGGGTCCTCACCTGGCTTGCCCTCAAACTTAGGGATGTCAGAGGGGATCTTGGTGGGCATGTGAGGACACACAGGGTCATGTCTGATGGGATCGTTAGTCAGTCTAGCTAGGTCAGGAAGGTTGAGGCTAGCCATGAATGGAAAACTAGTAGAAGGATGTGACATACTAGTGGGTTGGACCATGTTGGGGCCAATGCCCCCAAGTGTAGCGGCAGGGTTTGGGAGGTTGCCCCCAAGTGTAGGGACGAATGTGGTATGGGACGGTCCTGCACCACCAAGGGTAGTGTGAGTCACTGATGGAGTGGGAGTAGGTATTCCAGCTACTTGAATGGGTGCAGTGATCAGAATGGTAGATGTGGGCCCCATCGAGGGCATACCCAAAGTAGGTGTGGTATCTGGTGTGGTGGTGGATGGTCCACCAATGGTCCCTACAAAGAAAGGGGTGGAAGTCACACCATCCATGGGGCTGGTTGGTGTAGTGTAAATGGGGTTCTCGGACTCTTCCTCAGAATCAGAGGTAAAATAAGGGGCATCTAGATCCGGTGACGGAGTTCTATGCCGTTGATGAGTGGAGTCAAGTGACAAAGCTCAAGATCTATGATGAGTGGTATCAAGTGAAGAAGATCTATGTCTATGACAAGTGGTGTCAAGTGAACCGTGCTTCGGGGGCTCGCCCCAGAGGTGCTGAGAATGTCTCGGGGACTCAATGGTGACAAATGGTGTCAAATATCTGTGGGTTGTGTTGAGTGAAAAATAGCTCAAAAACCATAATGCAACCGAGTGTGCAGAAGGAGAGCTCAAAAAATATGGCACTCAGGCCAACAACCAACTCAAAACACTTATTGTAACAACTGTGCTACAATAAGTGGAGTATCAACAGAAATTGTAAGAATACCAACAAGCAGCAGGTTTCCTAAAAACTAAAAATAGTGGACTTGCTAGACCAAAAGGAGGTAAGGGAGCACACAAACACCTAACTAAATAGTATTCTGACTCAACTAGACATATCCCTTGCAAGGTGATGAAATCCGAGTCATACAATATGGGTAGGAGAGCCAAGTGGATAAAGATATCCCCCTACCGGGAGGGACACTGGGTAGTAAATCCTAGAAGAAAGGAAACTAAGATACCCCGTTCATGACATGTCCAGAAAAGGTGAATCTGTCGTTTGGTTCTATCACCGCAGTATCCCCATATAGGGATACCCCAAGAACTGCAAAAGGTAGCCTTCGGTTATTGAATGGATTGCGGTATTTCACTCAGGCCTCTGGAACCAGTCTGGCAACTTCAATCCTCCTAGGGGAGAGGCCCTCTGATAAACTGGTTGTGACCGTGCCAAAAAATACTAGAGGATTTTGGTTCCCTAATGGACAACAGCTATGTCTCAAGTGTAAGCAACCGAGGGGTGTTATTTGGATGCCTATCCCCCTGATCCTACCTAACTACAAAAATTCTTATGTGTTCCCCAAGTGGGGTTAGAATGTTGGTTGTGTTAAGTAGTTTTTTAAGGCTCACTTGAATTAGGTGACAGAGTGTGTGTGTGTGAGATGATGAACCCAAGTAAAAGTGCCACAAGGGGGGCAACTTTCTAACTAAAAATAACAAGACATAATTTAAACTTTGAAATGCAAAATTTTCTCTTTTTCAAGTAAAAGGTTGAAACTTAAAACAAAATATTCTGTAAATGGAACAGAATTAATACTGAAGAAAAGGCTATAGGGAAGGATGGCTGTAGGCAGGACAGATGGGTGTGCAAGTGCAGAAAATATTGCAGCAAAGTGCGGGGTTCAAAACAAGAAAAAAAATGCAGAAAACAGACCGCGTGTCTGTGGCGAATCTGGGTGGGCGGACCGCGGGAAACAACTCAACAGTCGCGGACAGCTTGCGAGATTTCGGCCGAAAGATGTAGTCAGAATGTGGGAAAAAGGTCGACAGGCACAGGCGGGTTACAGAAAAATGGCTTAAAGCCGTAGTTGGGATGCGGGAAAAAGGCCGATAGGCGCAGGCGGGTTGCAGGAAAATGGCTGAAAGCCGCAGTCGAGATGCGGGAAAAAGGCCGACAGGTGCAGGCGGGTTGCAGGAAACTGGATAAAAGCCACAGTCAGGACTTGGGAAAAGGGTTAACAGTAGCAGTCAGATTGCCTCGAACAAGCTAATAGCCACGGTCAGATCGCAGGTCACAGACTGAAAACGGCCGACAGGTCACCGAAAATAGTCTAAGAGCCGCGGTTGGATCGCAGGTAAAGGCCTAAAATACGGGGGTCGGAATGCAACTGCAGGGGGTAAAAGATGCGGTTGACAGCATCCGAAAGGGACAGCCGAAAACAGAAAAATATTGCAGAAAATAAAAATACTTAAAACTTTAAAAACGATAACTAGAGATTCAAAGGAACACAAGGGAAGTCACCAAAACTGTAGCTAGGGTTTTCACCCTAGCTTGTGCAAATGGGCACCTACTAAGGAGAATGGACTCCTTAGTAGTAGTTAAATAAACAGAAAATGAAAGTGATAAAACAATACAAATTCTAAACTAGCATGAGCATTAATAAACATAACAAAGACATGAAATAGAAATGGTGAAGATCTTTCTTTATTGTATTAAAATTTTACCTCAAGTGTAGAGGTTGGTGAAGTTCTTGCAATGATCCAAGAGGGTTGCTCCAAACTCCAACTTTGCTCCTTCTCTTTCTCCAAATGGTGGAAATGGGCCAAAAGGGGCACTCAATAGTGAAAGTAGCTCAAGGGTGAGCTAGGGTTTCGAGAGTGATTTTGGCAGAGTAAAGGTGTATTTGATTGTGGATATAAAATGAGGGGTCTCCATCACCTATTTATAGGTTTTTTAATGGTGGAGCGTTGGCCCATGGTTTTGGGAACCATATGGTTTAGGTAAGCTATATAGGGTTTTTCCCTCCTTTTTTCCTCTTTTTCCTCTTTTTTATATTTTTTATTCCCTTTTTAGAGGGTTTTTGCTATTTTGGAGGAATTTTCGATAATTTTGGGAGAAAAAGGGGTTTTTTAGCCTTTTGGAGGTTTTTTTTTATGGTTTTGTGGCCTTTTGGAGGCTTTTTAGACCTTTTGCAATATTTTTAGGCATTTTGGAGGCTTTTTAATGGGATTTTAGGGTTCTGAAGGTAAATATGGTAGGAAATATGGAAAAATGAGTCATGTAATGGGGTAGATCAGGTAGTGAGCACTTTTTGGGTGTTAACAATTAGGGTTATGACACTTATGATTGTACTAATGCACTATAGTGTTGTATGAGGATGATATTGTCTGCTAACATCAAAGGTACATCAAGAAAGACAAATCAAGTTATAGATCAAGAACATATGACCATGGTGACATGAAGAAAAAGACTCATCCATAGTCATGGATCACATAGAAGCTCTACTTACGAGGTATGTATAATTTTGGTTCTACAATGGTTAACTTATGAGCTATGTAGGTTACTAGCACAAGTCTTTGAAGAAGAACAAAAAGACATTATATGGGTATGTTAGACATAACTAGCAAGCATCATAATCTAGGTATGTTTTTCCTATATCATGTTAGAATCCTACTGTTAAATTTTGAGCATTAATTCACAATACTCTAGGATCTTTGCTGAGAGAATAACATCTACAATATATCAATGCATGACAATCACAATATGACAAGCATCACAAGAATCAAAAGCATAAAGACAAGAGACACAAAGTTTCCGTGGGGAGAACCCTAAGGTGAAAAACCCCACAACTTCCTCAGAGATAGAGAGAGCAATGGATCAACCAAAGTACAACCAAATAACACTGAGATAGTCTCCTTATAGAAAATGATCCTCCTCCTCACTAGTGCGCCACTTTTCAAGTGAGAGTGAGTTAATTTTCCGAATGAGTAAAATAGAGATCTCTGATCTCTATTTATACTAACCTTTTTGCCCATTGAACTTATGGGGCCGACTTGTCTATCTAGATACATCCACATTATATTATATATAATTCAGGGCCGACCCCACATGGTGGTCTAATAACCCATCGGCAAGTACACACACTTGCAACACTTGTCAATCCACATGACAACACTTCCTTATAGAGGAATAACACATCTCTCATAAGGGTACAATAAATATATATAAAATACACAGATGAAATACATTTCGCAGTTACATATACATCAACACTCCCTCTTAACTAGGAAGGTATTTCTCGACACAGATCTGTTAGACAAGTCTTCTTCTCGGGATCATCATCATCGATGCATTGTCACTGCTGCTGCTATCTCAACCAATCTCCGACTCTACTTGTCATAGGAACTTCTACAGAGCCAATCCTTTTTCATACTGGATGTAGGCCCACCATCTACAGGTCTTCATCATCACTAGCCATATTGTGGAATCTTGAGGACTTATTACGTGCGTCACAAAACCTGGCTGCAGCATCCCAGGATAATACGAGCACACAGCTCTACCTGTAGGATCTCCCAGGAGCACATTACATGCAACCCATCACAAAACCTAGCTAAAGTATCCCAAGCTGTTACGAGCACACAGCTCTACCTGTCAGATCTCCCAGGAGCACATTACATGTGATCTCACCACAAAACCTGGCTGAAGCATCTGAGGCCTTTTTCATCCTATCGAGATCTCCCAGGAGAAAATTACATGTGGTCATGGAAAAACCTAGCTGAAGCATCTGAGGCCTTTTCATCCTATCTAGATCTCCCAGGAGAAAATTAGATGCCATAGGACAACACCTCGCAAGAGCATATTCCAGATATCCCAGGGCACCGAATTACATGCCATAGGAAAAACCTCGAAAGACTATCGACAGATCTCCCAGGGCACAAATTACATGTCCTCCGAAGCAAAACCTCGAAAGAGCATTTGCCAGATGTCCCAGGGCACCGAATTACATGCCATAGGCAAAACCTCGAAAGACCATTTGCAAATCTCCTGGGGCACAAATTACATGCTTACCTGCACAACCTAATCCACGGCCACAAAGTATCATCTGATACTCATCAAACATCATCCTGATGTACACATGATCATCCTGATCATCATAACTGCAACATCCTGCTGCATGTAATCTGGAGAAGCTCGTCATCCACGATCATCCTGATCATACAATGCATCCATCTGATGCACACCAAGTATCCACCTGATACATACATAGA
This sequence comes from Larix kaempferi, assembly GCA_027924585.1. Classification (NCBI taxonomy): domain Eukaryota; kingdom Viridiplantae; phylum Streptophyta; class Pinopsida; order Pinales; family Pinaceae; genus Larix; species Larix kaempferi. The sequence continues at coordinate 17,039,314 of BSBM01000348.1, read as the reverse complement.
TACATGATCCACACAATGTATCCATCAGCATACATGATCTACCTGATCATACAAAGATACATGATCCACACAATGTATCCATCAACATACATGATCTACCTAATCATACAAAGATACATGATCCACACAATGTATCCATCAACATCCAACATGATGCGTACATACAAAATACATACACATGATCCAACCGATCATATCCAGCATCCAACATGATGCGTATACAAAATACATTGTGATGAACCTGCAATAATTAATTAATGCAAATACACAAGATATCAGAAATAACAGAACAGAATCACTTTTATATTGATCACGGGCCACTTCGAGGGGGCAACCTCCTTTGAGCAAGCTCAATACAATTAACTTCACTGTGCCTTCAATGACCTCAACACACACTTATATACTATGTCTATGCCCAATACTATGAGTCAAAACCATGGGACATATAATACTACGGGACGGCTTACAAAGCATATGCGTCCAATACTATGGGTCAATACTATGGGCTAATATAAACTATGGATCAACAAATACTACATGACGACTTACAAAGCATATGCGTCCAACAACAATATACTAACATAGTAAAGAGAAGGGTTGACATAGGTTCCTAACATCCCCTCTCCGTTAGAAAAAGCTTTGTCCTCAAAGCTTTGGTTGGAGAAATTGCTGCAGAATCAGAAGGAGTGGTTCCCCGGTAGCATCCTCAGGTTGCATTTCGGGCCACTGACGCCTTTGGAGTGTCAAGGAGGATTGCTTGGAAGGCTGTAGATGAAGAAAACCCCTGTCAGCTGCGTGGAAAATGTGCTCAGAACGGTGCTGATTGGCTTGTTGTTCCAGGCGAATTCTGGCCAGGTGAAGATTGTCCTGTAGAATGAGAAGAATCTGATTGCAGGTGCGAAGAACCGAGTCAATTTCCTGAACTAGAGAGCTGCTAAGGGTGTATGGAAGAAGAACTGGCGGTGGTTTTCCATAGACTGCTTCATATGGTGTCCTTTGAGATGTGGTATTGTACCACCAGAGAGATGCTAGGAAATCCATAGAAAGAGTTGGCCAAAGCTGTGTAGGGATGGGAAAGGGTTTGAGCAATCCCGAATGGAGTGTCGTTTCACCCTTGTTGACTTGGAAAGTATCATCGTCAGCCACCATCTGTTGAATTGTCATTTTTAGTCCCTGCCAAAAGAAGTTATGTTGTTCCCGATCAGACATTGTGTAGAACCCAGAGTGCCCTGTTGAGGAAGAAGCATGGAGTTCATAGAAGAGGGAGCCTTGTTGAACATATTGCAACCAATTTGGAACAAGCAGAGAAAGAGCTGTAAGAGAAATTGGGTCATCAATTGTGCGAGAAGGAGCATCTTCCATCATATTGTCCTTACTCTTCTTGTAAGTGATCACATAGGGATAATCCATGAGTTGGATAACCCATTTCAGGTGTGTTGGGGAGGAGACCCATTGTTCCAGAAAATTTTCCAAACTCTGGAGATCAGTCTTGATGCAGAAATAATTCCCTAATAGGTATGGCTGTCGCTTCTGTACATCATGCAAAATAGCCATGATTTCCTGCTGAGAGGTAGATGTGGCTAAATTCTTACCGGAAAGGTCTCTTGAAGGCAGCAAGCGCATTGGTTCAACAAGGATACCTGCATATCTATCCAAGGAAGTAGTGGAGACTATTGATGGGTGCAGCTGAATGGAATTGAGCTGAGCGATGACACCATGTGAATTCTTCTTAAGGATTTTTTCCAGGCGATGTGAACTGATGATGCAGAGAGACCCTGGTTGTAAGCCTATAAATTTGTGTTGTGCCCCATTGACTTTAAACTGCATCCAAAGTTCAGCAAAATCCCATAAGATGGGGCCAAGTGTGCGTAACCATTGAACGCCCAAAACCACATTACATCCGCCTACGGACAAGGAAAACATGTCAGAGCATAGGTTATAATCTTCCATAGAGATGCGCACATTGTGAAACTTCTCCTTGCAAGGTAAGGTGCTCCCATTGGCAACCATGACTTCAAAGTTGGAGCAAGGATGGACAAAACAATTAGCCTGTTTGGCAATCCGAGGGTCAATGAAGTTATGAGTGCTACCAGAATCAATGAGTATGGTGAGAGGGAGCTTCTTGAAGTATCCCCTGACCCGCATTGTTTGTGGGGTGGTGGCGCCGATTACAGCATGGAGAGAGATCTCGGGTGGGTCATCCTGAGATGGGATGTCAACAGGTGGGTGTTGAATGTCGACCTGATCATCTACTGTATCTGTAGCTCCTTCACTAAGTTCTAAGGCAGGCAGAGAATCCATATCCAAGAGATAGAGCTTTTGTTGAACACATCGATGTCCTCGAGTGAATTTCTCATCACAATTATAGCAAAGCCCTTTTTCTCGGCGTGCCTGCATTTCTATTTCAGACAAATGCTTGATAGGAGTTGGTTGAGGAGAAGGCGTGATGGGAGGTCGTTGGGAACCCATATTTCTTAAGGGAACAAAGGTGGGTTTGGAGCGTTGTTGAGCTGCGATCTTGTCCTCAGCCAGCTTACCCAACCCTAGGACTTCCATCATTGTGTGGGGACAAAACATTTTGACCTCTGAGCGGATTTCATCCTTGAGACCACTGATAAAACAACTCTTGTAGAATTCATCGGACAATCCTTCTATGTGATTGGCTAGTTTCTCAAATTCCGTCTGATACTCTCTCACTGTGCCAGTTTGGTGAAGTTTAGTGAGTGCTCCTATGAAGTCGTCAAAAGAACTAGGACCAAATCGTGACAAAAGGAGTTGGCGAAAATCTGTCCAGTGTGGCTCGGGATGAGCTTTGATGTACCAACGGTACCATTGAAGGGCTTCCTGTTCCAAATGAAAGGATGCAAGTGGAACTTTTTGAACATCAAAAGTATTATGCAGACTGAAATATTGTTCTGCTCGGTATATCCATCCAGTCGGATCCATACCATTGAAACGAGAAAAATCAAGCTTCGGTCGACGAAAACTGCTGGAAGAAGAGAACCCGGTGGCTGCAAAAGATTCTGGCTGTCTGGTATTGTTCATGGCTGAATGCTAAAGATGGAGGCTAAGAAATTTTTCATCCAGATCTTGGAGTTTGGTTTGGATGGCTGCAAGTGCTTCCTCCATGGTGTGTGCTCCTGCACGGGTTACAACCATAACCAGGGTTTTTTTATTTTTTTATTTTTTTTTATTTTCAGAAATGGATCGGCAACAGTGGCGCGGAAGGGATCCGCAACAGATGGATCTGCAGTGACGCGGAATGGATCGAAAACGGCTGGCTCTGAAACGACGATTGGATCTGGAACAACTTTCAGAATAGATCTGAACGACTGGATTTGGAGCGGAAGTGATCGACAACAGTTAAATAGATATGGACCCCAAGTACGAACGGCTTCCTAACAGTTCAGGTGTTTCACTCGGCCACCAATGTTGTCTGACGGCTTGCATATTGGGGCAATACCCCTCACTCCACGGCTCAGGTAAAACTGATAACCGCTTGGCCACAAACGACAGCTCTTGGTTTACCTCATGGGTGGGAACTAGTCAATCAGGTAGGGGTCGTTGCCCTTTTCACTTGGCAGGTCCTCTCAATGGCCAGCTACTTCGGGGTTCCTATGGTACTCCTCACAATGAGTTTTAGGGCTTATGCCCAAGTACTTCCCACAGTTAAGCGGATAGGGATTATTCCCAGATTCGAACCTGCAACAGAAAAAATTTGGGCAGAAATTCCACCCAATGTTCAAAAACCAGATCTATATTGCTCAGAATCGCTATTATAGCATGTTTTCGGAACTGGAACAACCACTCTGCTTCTACCCATGAAAGCGGAATAGAAATCTGGGCACTCAGTCAAAAGATTTTCTTGCCGCAATTTCCGCGGCCGTCACCGAAATTTTGAAAAATTGCTGATTTTACTCCACTTTTAGAACTCCAAATGAGATGATTTTTTTTTTGAAACTGCGTATTTTTGAAAGAGAAATTCAGATATGCAATCGGTTTCTTCTGATTTTGTGCAGAAAGTTTCAGAAATTGATCTGAAAGTCACCGCCCAAAAAAAGAAAAAAAATTTCCCACTTGTGCCAAGGAAAGTGCTCTGATACCAGATGTGATGAACCTGCAATAATTAATTAATGCAAATACACAAGATATCAGAAATAACAGAACATAATCACTTTTATATTGATCACGGGCCACTTCGAGGGGGCAACCTCCTTTGAGCAAGCTCAATACAATTAACTTCACTGTGCCTTCAATGACCTCAACACACACTTATATACTATGTCTATGCCCAATACTATGAGTCAAAACCATGGGACATATAATACTACGGGACGGCTTACAAAGCATATGCGTCCAATACTATGGGTCAATACGATGGGCTAATATAAACTACGGATCAACAAATACTACAGGACGACTTACAAAGCATATGCGTCCAACAACAATATACTAACATAGTAAAGAGAAGGGTTGACATAGGTTCCTAACATACATACACATGATCTAACCGATCATATCCAACATCCAACATGATGTGTACATACATATAAATGATCCAACTGATCATATCCAGCATCCAACATGATGCATACATATATACATATAATGATCCAACTGATCATATCCAAGCAGAAACCAGAACATCATCCTGATGCTCATCATCTAGCGCTTACATCCACAGCCATGTGAAGGATCCCCCTTCCAACATGCTTGGAATGGCTTCAGCAAATGTGTCCATCACTTCTTCCTCGAATTGTCCTCGATTTGAAGAATGCCAAGCCTCTCTCTGAAGTACTCGAACTTCACCCTGGCTAGTGGCTTCGTCAGCACATCTGCAATCTGCTCGTCCATCGCAACATACAAGAGCTTCCCGGCTCCTCTCTGCACCATATCCCTGATATAGTGATATTTTATCTCTATGTGTTTCGACCTGTCATGAAACACTGGATTCTCGGACAACTTCACACAACTCTGGTTATCACAGAAGATACCAGTAGCATCCAACGGGAGATCAAATAACTTAGACAGTAGCTTCTGTAGCCATACTGCCTCACAATTAGCTGAACAAGCTGCAACATACTCTGCCTCAGCTGTACTCAGTGCTACATAGGACTGCTTCCTGCTAAACCAAGAGATCACACCTGATCCCATATTGAAGAAACACCCAGATGTGCTCTTCCTATCAGCAACACTGCCAGCCCAATCTGAATCAACATAACCCTGTAGGTTGAACTTTTGATTCGCTTCATACTTGAGCCCATAATCCACTGTACCTTTCAGATACCTCAGAACATGCTTTACAGCAATCAGGTGAACACTCCTCGGATCCGTCAAGAACTGGCTCAATGTGTTCATAACAAAGCAAATATCCGGTCTCGTGTTCGTCAGGTACATCAAGGACTCAATCATCTGATGATACATGGAGACATCAACCGGCTCAGATGAAGCATCACATAGTAGATTCAGATTCGATGCCATAGGTGTGGCCATGGCTTTACAATCCATCATCCCAAATCTCTTCAGGATATCGACTGTGTACTTCCCTTGACCAAGGAAGATCCCACCTGCACTCTGCCACACCACCATACCTAGGAAATAGTGCATCATTCCCAAATCTTTCATATCAAATTCAACAGTAAGCTTCCTCTTGGTATCTGCAATCAGTCTGCCATCTCCTGTTACAAATAAGTCATCCACATACAGGAGTAGAATCACAGGATTCCCTTCCTCAACCTTGTAGTAAAGTTTGGAATCCACTTTACTTTTGGTAAAGCCCAAACTAGATAGGAAACTGTCCATCCTACCATACTAGGTTTTGGGAGCTTGCTTCAAGCCATACAAGGCTTTATTCAATCTACACACATATGACTCCCTATCATGTATTTCAAAACCAAGTGGTTGTTCCACATATACTTCCTCTTCAACTACACCATTCAAGAAAGCAGTCTTGACATCCATTTGGTGTATTTTCCACCTCATTGTTGTAGCTAGGGCAAGTACTGTTTTGATAGAAGTATACTTGGCTACAGGTGCAAAAGTTTCTTAATAATCTATTCACTCTTTCTGAGAGAATCCACGAGCTACGAATCTTGCTTTGTATTTCTCCACACTGCCATCTGCAGCATGCTTGATTTTGTAGATCCATTTGGAAGTCACAACAGACTTCTCTTTAGGTCTTGGGAAAACATCCCAAACATCATTCTTCATTATTGATTGGTATTCCTCAACCATGGCATCCTTCCATTCTTTCTTTTCCGTTGCTTCTTCATAACTGTAAGGCTCTTGGTTCATAATGTCACAGAGTAAAGCAACATAGCTGGTCTGTGATCTGGTTCTCTTATTTGCTCTGTGTTCTTCTTCTAGAATGCCAAATCTTTCTGCATCTTGAATGAGCTCTCTAGCCCATGCAAGTATCCTCTTGTGAGGGTTATCCTCACGGGGTGGATCTACAGGTTCCTGTGGATCTTCAACTTCACGAACAACTTTTGAAACTGCTTCAGTCATGGTAGTGTCTTGAAATCTTGTTTCCTTAGGTTCTTCATATACTTTGATGGGTGCCTTCCTTGATTTGATGAATGCTGAGTTTTCATCAAATGTTATATCCCTGCTGACATCAATCTTCTTGAACCCTGGAAAGTATATTCTGTAAGCCTTCGAGCTTTCACTGTAACCCACAAAGATAGTAACCCTTCTTTCCTGAAGGATCTAGTTTAGTCCTATTTTCCTTTGGGACATGAGTATATACTAGACAACCAAATATTCTAAGATGGCTAACTTCAGGTTTCTTACCATAAAAGACCTCTTCTGGTGTCTTGTTGTCCAAAATCTTATGGGGTGTTATGTTCTGCACATATACAGCTGTTCTAGATACTTCTGCCCATAGATGCATAGGTAGATCCTGGTCATGGAGCATTTCCCTTGCTGCTTCCATGATAGTTCTATTCTTCCTTTCTGCAACTCCATTCTGTTGAGGATTATAAGGAGCAGTCAACTCCCTCTTAATCCCTAAATCACTGCAAAGCTTCTTGAAGTCACTTAAGGTGAACTCTCCACCATTGTCGGATCTAAATGTTTTGATCTTCTTGTCAGTTTGATTCTCCAACAAGGTTTTGAATTCCTTAAACTTATCAAACACCTCATCTTTGTTCTTCAAGAAGTATACCCAAGTCTTCCTAGAGAAGTCATCAATAAAGGAGACATAGTAAACATACCCACTCAGGGAACTGGATGACATAGGGCCACATACATCTGAGTGGATGATTTCTAGGATGTCTTTTTCCTTGCTTTCACTTCTTGGGAAATCCTTCTTAATGTTCTTACCTTTTGCACATTCTTTGCAAACACCTTCATGTTTGGTCTTGATTTCAGGAAGACCCTCTACTGCCTTGCTTGCAAGTGGAAGTGCTATATAGTGCATATTATCTAGTCTTCTATGCCAAAGTTCACTTGGCTCCATGGATTCATGCACCATGGCATGCTCAGTTTGTCCCTTCAATTTATACAAGCCTCCCTCTTGCTCTCCAATCACTACTGCATCATCTATGGTCTTTACCTTTGACCACATTAGGACTTGTCCATCCACAAATGCAACCCTCCTGCCTTGTGCATCCAATGCAGAGATGGAGAGTAAGTTCTTCTTGATCCCAGGTACATAAAGTACTTCTTTCATCTTCAAGGATTTTCCAGAATCTAGGTTGTAGGAGGCTTCACCACTTCCTTTGATTGGGTATTGATAATCATCCCCAAGTTTCACCTTATGGGGTGATTCATGTTTAGATAGATTCACAAAAGATTCCTTAAACCCTGTCATGTGTTTGGAAGCCCCACTATCAATCAACCAATCATTACAACCATGAGAGATGGTACCTGTGAGAGCAGAGATCAGAACATACTCTTCTTCACTTGATGAGTCATCATTACTATCACTTTCTGCCCTAGCCTTCTTCTTTGGGGGTTCATCATCTTCTGCAGCATGAGCATGAAACCTTCTTTTGCTACCCTTATTCTTCTTGTTGGAGATGTTTTTGTCCTTGTTCTTGGGACAATTTATGGAAATATGCCCTTTCTCATTACAGGTGAAGCATATTCTTCTTTCTTTGAAGTGATGTGAAGATCTCTTGGAGTGAGATGGCTCTCTCTTGGACTTCCCTTTCTTGGTGTGAGCCGTGAGAGCTTGATCTTCATTCCCCATATTTTCTTCTTGTGAGCATTCTTCCCATAGTCTACTGAAGGAGATCAAATTCTTCCTTGCACAAATTCCTTGGATAAAGGAATCCCATGACCTAGGTAGGCCATTTAGAGTGGTCATCACCACTTCACCATTTTCCACCATTTCATCCACTGCTTCTAGTTGTTCCTTGATCTAGGAGACCCTTGAAAAATAAGATTGAATGGTTTCTCCATTCTGAAACTTTACTCCTTTCAATTGGTTCCGCAGGGTCATCTTTCGATTTATGTTCTTCCCTTCAAACAACTTGGTCAAAGAGTCAAACATCTCCTTGGGTGTCTTAAGAGAAGACACATGGGGTATGAGATGGTCTTTGATAGAATCAACAATGATTCTCTTTTCCTTGACCAAGTTCTTCTTGTGCAATGCCTTGGCCTCTTCATCCTCTGGGATAGGGATGTCTTCTTTCACATTTGAGTCCAACTCATTTTCTTCCAGAATTAACCCAATCCTATACTTCCAGGCTCGGAAGTTATCAGCCCCTTCAAGCTTATCCTTAAGCTTGGTGTAGAGAGACATCTTAAAGAGTACAAATAGAAAATATTTATATCTTACCACTTGAAGTGCTGAAAACTGGATCTGCTCCTGGATTAGGGTTTGTCGGAGAAACCCTAAAAATTCAAAATGTGAATTTCAAATTTCTAAAAGGATAGAAAGATGCGCCTTGGTGAGCAGATCAGCCTAGTACATTCAGAATTTGAGATCAGCAAAGTCTTGCCCTTCAAAATTGCCTTTTTGTCCTCCCAGGTTCACTAGGGAGAGCCCTGAATTAGGGTTTGAGTTTCCCGAAGATCTACCTAACCAAAAATCTCGATCCAAAGCTCTAAACTTCGATTTTTGCAAGGAGCTTCCAGATGTGTCTTCAAATTCCAGGAATTCCTATTTTTGTGGAAACCCTAATTTTTAGGGCCAAATCTGAAAATACTCGAAACTGAGTTCTGATTGAAAAGATAGATGCACCTTGATGAGTAGAGTCAATCTACTATACTGATTTTCAAAAATCTGTGGAGAGAAACCCAATAAACAAGGAACTCAAACTTCTGTCACTGCAAAATGTCTTCTTCTTAGGTTAGCTCTGATACCATGTTAAATTTTGAGCATTAATTCACAATACTCTAGGATCTTTGCTGAGAGAATAACATCTACAGTATATCAATGCATGACAATCACAATATGACAAGCATCACAAGAATCAAAACCATAAAGACAAGAGACACAGAGTTTCCGTGGGGAAAACCCTAAGGTGAAAAACCCCACAACTTCCTCAGAGATAGAGAGAGCAATGGCTCAACCAATGTACAACCAAATAACACTGAGATAGTCTCCCTATAACAAATGATCCTCCTCCTCACTAGTGTGCCACTTTTCAAGTGAGAGTGAGTTACTTTTCCGAATGAGTAAAATAGAGATCTTCGATCTCTATTTATACTAACCTTTTTGCCCAATGACCTTATGGGGCCGACTTGTCTATCTAGATACATCCACATTATATTATATATAATTCAGGGCCGACCCTACATGGTGGTCTAATAACCCATCGGAAAGTACACACACTTGCGACACTTGTCAATCCACATGACGACACTTCCTTATAGAGGAATAACACGTCTCTTATAAGGGTACAATAAATATATATAAAATACACAGATGAAATACATTCTGAAGTTACATATAAATCAACACCTACCTTATGTTAGGATATTATGCTTTTGTATCAATGATTATTCTTGAAGTTAGAAGTTTAAGTAATCAACAATCTATGCATATTATGTTTCTTACTTTGATTGATGATATGACTAACCAGAAGAGTCCTATGGTCAATAAGAATATGCATGAGTAATAGAAGTCCTCCCTGAAACCTTGAATAATAATGCTTGTGATAAATTGCCTGTCTGTGAAATAATCATGACCATACATGTTAAGTTTATTTAGGATCATAATGTTTTGATAGTATTGATATTATACTAATGGATGTATGATCATGTATGAGATCTTGAGGATGACATTAGTGCATACTTAAGCATGCATAGTGGCTCAGGATGAATATACGTTCAAGGACAAGTAATCCAGGAGGCAAAGATTAAGAGGGAGCACACTCCAGTAGTTCCTACAAGGAAGCAAAGATTGAGAGGGAGTCCACCCTACAACTAAACAAAGATAAATATTTGAATTGTCATTTATTATATGATTACTTAAATGATGTTATCCAATCATGTACATACTTATGTTCCTATATTTAGGATGTACATTTTTCATTTTAGAAAAGTTGCATTAATGAACAGTATACTACTAATATGAATGTAATGGGTAAGTGGTGTATGGCACTGTACAACATTCCATTGCTACTTATCTAGAATGAAACCTCTTTGCTGACATGTTAGGAGTAGTGCAAACTCTTGACAATGTTCTGGTAGAGATGGAAGGCATCTAGAAAGTTACAGGATATGGATAAATGTTGTATTGAAGCATTGGCTAAAGATAATTGCATGACTGTATGACATATGTCTTTATGCATAGGAATGTGTTTTTGAAAAACTATGAGAAGTTTCTAATCATGCAATTGAATCTGACTTGTAGGAAATATCATGTAATCACCTACAAGGACAACAACATTTGTTCCAGCAACAAAGTTCAAGAAAACTATCTATTGAAGATATTGAAGAATCTAAAGTTCCTAGGATCTGGGATGAAGTAATGAAAGGATGCCATGATAGAAGAGTACCAATCGATCATGAAGAATGATGTCTGGGATGTGGTCCCAAGACCATAAGGGAAGTCTATTGTGACTTCCATGTAGATCTATAAGATCAAGCATGCTACAGATGGAAACATAGAGAAATACAAGGCAAGGTTTGTGGTTCGTGGCTTCTCCCAAAAAGAGGGGATAGATTATGAAGAGACTTTTGCTCCTATAGCGAGATACACTTCCATCAGAACAATACTCGCTCTGGCTGCAGTGAGGAAGTGGAAGATACACTAGATGGATATGGTGTAGTCAAAGAGGAAGTATATGTGGAGTAGCCACTTGGTTTTGAGACACATGATAGGGATTCATATGTGTGCAGATTGAACAAATCCTTGTATGGCTTGAAGCAAGCTCCTAGGACTTGGTATGGTAGGATAGACAACTTTCTATCCAGTTTGGGCTTTACTAAGAGTAAAGCGAATTCCAACCTTTACTATAAGGTTGAGGAAGGAAATCCAATGATAATACTATTGTATGTGGATGACCGGTTTGTTATAGGTGAGGATAGATTGATTGTCGATACAAAGAGGAAGCTTGTTGCCGAGTTCGAGATGAAGGACTTGGGGATGATGCACTACTTTCTAGGCATGGAGGTGTGGCCTTGGACAGGTTGTACATATGAGCATGTAAGTTGACCTGGGATATCTTGCCGGTCATGTTGCGGCACATAAAGGATCCTGGGATACTCTTTCGAGGCATTGCTCTAGGAGGACATGTAACTAGACCTGGCAGATCTTGTCGGTCATGCTGCGACACATAAAGGATCCCGGGATACTCTTTCAAGGCTTTGTCCTATGGCATATAATAGAACCCTGGGATATTCGAAAGGTTGACCAGTACGCTTGTAATCAATCCTCGGATGCTCTTTCGAGGTTTTTCCATGACCACATGTAACTAGACCTGGGAGATCCGATAGGTTGAGCAGTACACTCGTAATCAGTCCTGGGATGCTCTTTCGAGGCTTTGTTGTGACCACATGTAAGTAGACCTTGGAGATCTTTCCGGTTGTGCTTTGGCACATAAAGGATCTCGGTATACTCTTTCAAGGAATTATAGTGGGAGTCACATGTAAGTTGACCTAGGAGATCTTGTCGATCATGCTTCGGCACATAAAGGATCCTGGGATACTCTTTCAAGGGATAGTGATGCACATAATAATTCATGAGGATTCCACAGTATGGCCAGTGTTGATGAAAACCTACAGGTGGTGTGCCTACATCCAACATGAAAAATGGTTGACTCTGTAGAAATTCCTATGATGAGAAGAATTATGAGATAGCCTAGTGATCGAGATGTTGAGTATAGCAGTAGTGATGATGATAATGCTCCATGATCCAGTGTTGATGATCCAACTCCAGATTTGAAGACTTGTGCCTATATGTATTGATGACTTGTGTCAAGAGAATACCTTCCTAGTTAAGAGCGAGTGTTGATGTATTTGTAACTTTGGAATATATTCACTTGTATATTGTATTTGTACTTTATTGTATCCCCAACGGAGATGTATTATTCCTCTAATTGGAAGTGTTGTCAATTGTACTTACATGTGTCGCAAGTGTCGTAACTTATACTTGATGGATTATTAGACCACCTTGGTGGGGTCGGCCATGTATGAGTCATGTGGGTCAAAGGGTTATTAGACCATCCTAGTAGGGGTCGGCCCAATCAACATTATGTTAAGTGGTTAAGTTGAGGCCGACCTAGTTGAGTAAAGGTCAAGTGAAAGTTAGTGTATAAATACAGAGTGTGTCTCTCTCATTTTACACATTCTATTATTCACTCACTTTGCATTAGTGAGAGAAGAGGAGGGTGCACACAAGTGGAGGAGGAGCATGATGCTGAAGATATATATCTCTTGGGTTTGATCATGGTGATCCTTGTATCGATGCTTATTCTATCTCTGAGGAAGTTGCGGGGTTTTTCACCTTCTTGGTTTTCCCCGGTAAAATGTTTTGTCTCTTGTCTCTTGCCTCTTATGCTTGATATGTTGTACATGTTGTTCTTTCAGTTAAGATCTTATATCTATTGAATTAAATTCTGAAAAACTAACAAGTTTATCCCTGAAACTCGGAGTCATGGGAGGGTTGTGCTACGACGCGATCCACAAGGTGTGTGATGATGACTAGTGGGTTCTTGCTAGGGAATCTTTGTCGATGTAGTCAACACTTCCACTTACGAGTTCTAATTGGATTCAGTCATGGCGTGACACTTCAGGTTAGTCCAGTGGAGGAAGGATATGATGTGAAAGTTAGTTGTGAATTAGATAAACGATGTAGGTACATAGGTGTATCATGAAGTTAAGAAGGAAACTTGATTAACTATGTATGATTGAGAAAACTTTGTTCATTCATGTGTCGTAAATCGGTAACTTGTAAAATTGTTCATCAAGTAATTATATTTAGTTAAGTAAATTATCCAACAGTTCAAATTGTGCTTAACAATACATCAATAAAAAATAAAATTGTGTGATAATGAATGTTGTGTAGTTAAGCACTATTAGTGTACCTACACAACGCATGTAAACAATAGTTACGTTTACATAACTCGTCTATATATATGCATATATACTTGTATAAATTTTATGTTGTCAAGATCTAGATGAGCCTTGATGTTTTGTAATTATAACCAATTATGTTGTACATACTATTCAATAAGTTATGAACTAATAACATTGAGTCAATTTATTAGTAAAGGGTCTGATTCTGAGTAGGGTTAATTAGTAATTTCGTTCATCATTAAATAAATATCAATTAAGTTAATTATAAATTAATTGGTGTGATTGCTGAATGAAGCACTTGGTTACGGAATGTTAAATAAGTGTTAATGATATTAGTTGGTTCAATTACCTTGTTATTAAAGGATAACGGTGTTAATAATATTAATTAAAATATTATTAGCTTGATTAATTAAAATTAACTAGGTATTAATAATATTAATTAATATTAATGAGACTATTATTATCTTGAGTAATAGTTGTTAATTAGTTTAATTATAAACTAAGGTGTAATGAATGTGGTACTAGGCGAATGAGTTTGGTTAAGCCTTAAAGAATATTATTTAATTAATATAAATACATATTGATCAATTTTAAATTATAATCAATTATGCTTTTGTCGAAAATAAAGGTCGGTTAAATTGTAAATAATTATTAACCAAATTTTATATAATTTTTACTTATAAATTGTGCAGAAAAGGAATGTCGGAGGATGTTGCCAGGCGAGTTTGATGAGTAAATGTTGTAGTACCGCCGATGCTGTGACACATCGGATAAGGGTGCGAAGGAGTATTTTTTGCTAAAGAATAACGCAGTTGGCAGATTTTTTGGGTCACTTGGACCACATATTATGTAATAGTGAGTCAGTTGTACCGCAGTATGCGGGTTTTTGGGGTCATTTGGACCTAGTTAGTTAGATAGTGGGTCAATTGTCCATAAGTGTCGGTTAGGAAGTCGTTTGTAAGTGGACAAATATTGTAATGGTAGAAGCCTATAAATAGATGAGAGTTGTAGGTGCTAAGAAAGCAGTGGAAGTGGGAGTAAGCAAGAGATACATATATGCGGAGATCTATGTTTTGTTTTCTGGTTTATGACTGCAGTCGTAATATAATGATGATATTCTGGTATAATCTTTCTGCAATATTGCAATATTGGAATGTTGTTATATTTTCTTAATGCAATGTCTGTTTACTATTACCGAGATGATAAATGCTGTGATTAAATATGCTCTATGTTGAACATAATGGTAAATGTTGTGATTATAGCTCCTTGCAGAATGTTTAAAGTTTCTAGTTAAATACTGCAATAGAGTTAGTCTGTGTAGCCACAACTTTCCTCCTCCTCCCTCGGTAGAAAGATGGTTCCGTCTGCTCTTCCTGGATGCCTCGGGTGAGACCTCATCCATTCCATGGGTGTTGCTGGGTGGGTTCAATCCTACTCGGGCCGGTGCCCAGGGAGACTGCGGTGTGTGTCGACAGTGAGGTGAACCCCTGTCGACTGAGGTCGCATTAGGTTTGGTCAGCAAATGGTTCCATTGCCGGGATCGTGTGCAGAGTAGAAGGAGGTCATGTCGTGGCACCCGACGAAGCCAAAGATATAGAAATGGTTCGATTAGAAGCTGCGGGAGTTTGCTGAAGAAGAAAGCCGAAACATGCGATTGACAGTAGATCACTGGCTGGGAAGATATATTCACGACAGTCCGCATGAATGGTTTTTCTGTGAATTCTTGGTTATTCTGTATGAATGGTTGTCGAAGCTGACCTTCTAGAAGAGGAACTTCCAGGGTGGTGACCCAACGGCTTGGACCCCAGAGTTGATTCAGGAGCTGTAGGAAGTCGATAGTAAGGCATCACGGGCTGTTGAAGTTTGGTTTGATAGTATCTTAGAAGGATATATCACTGAATTTGTGGTCGACATGAAGAAATCCTATAGTGAAGCTGAAAGATACTTCTTTCGAGGACCGATGGGAAGGTTTCTATTGTTGCTTCAATTGTCGATTAAGATGCTAATCTGCGAAAAAGGTATATTAAAGATGCACCTTGATCAGTAGATAGCCTGGTGGGCGGAGGCTGTGGATACCACGACTGCCGGGGAATGGTAAATGGAATGGTAAGGGTTAGATGGGTGTAGACCACGAGGAGACTATGAGCGAAGCCGAGGAAGAAAGTGGTCTTACAAGAGGAGGAGCGAGGTTTTGATAGTAGAAGAGGCAGAGGACAGGAGAAGGTCATGCTGCGATCGGACCGCAAGACCTCGAAGGAAGACCACACAGGACGAAGCGACCTCATAGTCCTGATAGGGACGACTAGGCTACGCCAAAGATAGAGGTAAGACCAAACCCTGGCACCAACGTACCCTCACCTCCGCTCACTAACTCTCAAATAGCAAGGAATACTACTTTGACACCACCAAGTTCGTCAATTTCACAGAAGTTAATTAGAAGTCGTAGCACAGTGATAGGAGGAAGAAAGCCCAGGATGGCGGGCGATGATGCTAAGTCACCGTTGTTCCATGGAAGTGCTATAGACAACCTGGAACAGTATTGGTTTTTATGTGAAGCGATCTGGACCATGAAACAGAACACTGATGCCGATGTTAAGAAATGACAGTTAGCCACGACTCTACGGGGTCGTGCATTAGATTGGTTCATGAAGTTTATTCTAGTCCCTATGGGCCCCCCAGTGAAGTCACTAGATGAGATTCGGGATGTACTGATTGCTGAGTTTAAATGGCCTAAGTCGGAGGCCTAGTACATTATTGAATTGAAGGAAATCAAGCAGTATCCCAATGAGACGGTATGGGATTTCGACCAACGATTCAAGATGCTGATGGAAAAGGTTATTTTCGATATGAGCGCTGTCCAACATAAAGAATGGTTCATTGTGGCACTGCTACCCCACATTCAGCTACCATTGATGCAGCAAAACATATCGACTCCTAGCAAAGCTCTAGAAATTGCAATGCGCTTGGAGGCGTCACCGATTTGAGATAATGCAGCTGGGATGTCGCAGATACAGACACAGCTCACCAACCTGACTATACAGTTACAAGATTTGAAGAAGCACAAGGAACAACGCGATGAAGTGTGGTGTACGCGATGCCAAGGAGAAGGGCATATGAAGGATAATTGCATGTATTTCTATAATTATTTGGTGTCAGGTGCAGCAAACCCGCTAAATGGTAGCAGTATGCCATGGTGTCGCGTTTTCCAGGTCTATGGGCACAGTCATGATAATTGCCCGTATATGCAGAAAATGGTCACAACCCCGCAAAATATTTATTATACATTCTATAAATCGGTGGTTCATGATGACAAGGATTTTCGTGCATATGGGTTGCTACAAGAGAGAATGTGTGATGCCTTCTATGTTAAGGATGATCAGCGTGCCGTACAACAGCCACAACTGCAACCGCAGGTAGCCCAACCACTGCCTCAACCGCAAATGCAGTTTGTACCATAGAAACAACCATAGCAGTTCGTGCTGCAATATGCTCCTATGCAGGTGGCTCCACAGCAGCCACAATATGTCCAACAACCACAATATGCACCACAAGGGCAAGGTATGCAGCAGACTCCCATGCAGTCACAGTACAACCAGTAGGGTGGATTCCGAGGAGGATACCAGGGTGGACGCGGTGGAGGATTTGGTCATGGAGGAGGAGGCCGAGTTGGTCATGGACCTATTCAGTGTTACCATTATGTGGTATGGGGGCATTATCAATGAGACTGCCCACTACTATAGAATCAGTGTATGTTCTATTTTGTTAATGATCATATGGTTGAGAATTGTCCGTAGTTGATTGCACGATGGCAGGCCGGGAACGCTCCACAGCTAAAGAATTAGGCCTAGACACAACAACCAGTACAGAATCTGGTATCGCAACCAGTGCAAAAACATCCCCCGCAACCATCGCTAAACGTCAATCCGAATGTTAATCAACCGGGGAATCTGCCGCAGAACTAGACGCGGGGTGCAAATATTGCGACCATTTCTGCTGAACCACGACCACAAGATGCTTCGGTGGCTATTGTCACTCGTGGAGGCAAGATTACTGGGGAAGATAGCTCATGACCAATGATTTGATTGGCAGGACAGAATACAGTATCATTTGACATCAATACAGAACGGGAGGCATTCTTCCAGGCATGTCGTGCCCTGGAGGAAGACCGCAGGAAGGCTGTTGTTTGCGATATGCCACCTGTCTTTGATACTACATTAGAAGGCATTCCATCGACACCATCGGGAACATTGCAAAAGTTTATTGAAAATTGTCTATTATTAGCCTGAGACCCGGCTGCCTTGGTTGAGATTGAGGGATTGTTGAAGCGGCTTCCGAAAGGATGGCAGGAGTCGGCAGTAAATTCTCTACACTGACGGAAGATTGGCAAGGAGATGCGAATGAATATTCAGATTAGTGAATATGATGTTGACTCTATGATTCTTGACCTTGGTTCGGATGTTAAAATATTAACCAAGTAGGCGTGGTAGAAGATGGGGAGTCCCCCATTGAGCTAATCCCTTGTGCAGCTTCGGTTGGCTAACCATGCGAAGGTAACACCCATTGGACGAGTTTTGTGGCTCATGATCGATATTGAGGGTATGAAGACTTACACTGACTTTGATGCTATTGAAATAGTTGAGGGAGGAAGATCCTATCCCGCTCTATTGGGGATTGGATGGGCTAACGATAGTGGAGCTATAATCAACTTCAAGAAGCGCATGATGACCTTTGAGAACCGTGATTTCAGAGTCATTGCCCCATTAGATCTGGCTGAAGGACACTGATATGTTGAGCCTGTGAAAGATGATGATCCTACTAGATGGGACCATGCATTCAATATTTCTGAATATTATATTCATCCTACCGCCTACGGTGAGTTGGAGTGGCACAGTGAGACTTCTGCGTCTTCCGACTCTGACGATGCATTGGAACATTGGTAGAACTGAATGCATGAAGTACCATTCAGGAAATGTGGGTTAGTTATGCAATCCTTATGTCATGTTGTGACGGAAATGATCACATTGCCTACCTACAAGGGGTTGCCTGGCATAAACACCTTTTTAGCAGAATTTGAAGACCCTGTTCTAGAACCACAGCGATTCCTAGCCTTGGAGGAAGCACTGAAGGCTGCTCCATCACAATGGTGGGTGACACATAAGAAATTCATTAAAGGTTGGTCATAGTGTCGAAGGTGGATGATGGTTCGCTTCGGTGATACTGAGGTTTATCATGCTGGCAAGTACAATGGCCGGACTGATCCTCGTGATCATGTGATGGAGTGCCAATGCTTATGGGTAGCGCATCCCAGAGATGAGTGGGTCCATGCATTTGTCCAAACTTTGGATGAGATACTGCGCTCGTGGTACACTGCAGCCGAGTTGCACCGAGACATTACGACATGGGGAGAGATGATGATCTATTTAAATCATACGTTCACTTTTGCAGATGCCAACCCTAATGTCCACAATGCTCTGCAGCTTATCCGCGATGTGATATTTAAGGTTGTTCCGGTGGCCTACCCTGTCGACTGGCACACACACTGTCAGATGTAGTCTCTCATGGAATTCTTCAACATCAGTGGCGGTCCAAAGGATGAGGATGATCCCCAGAATGTTAACATTCTCGAATCTGAAGGAAGTCGCGATGTGGTCCCACCTGTTGCGCCAAGTAATCCATTTAGTCAACTGTTACAGCTTCGCAAGATGAATATCGACACCGAGGCTACTCCAAGTTTTGCTAATGTTGGGGATTATTGGGACGATGAAATGATGAGTAAGGTTACTAAGTTACTTCATGAGATTCAAGATGTCTTTCCCATGAAGTTTTTCGAAATGAAGGGAATCCTAGGTGATTTAGGAGAAATGAGGATTCCATTAAAACCAAACGCTAAGCTGGTCCGACAGCAACCTTATCGGTTGAACCCGCGACATAAAGAAAAGGTCAAGGCAGAACTTGATCGCATGTTGGATGCTGGAATTATAGAACCTGTGGAGGAGTCCGAATGGATCAATCCTATGGTAGTGTAGGACAAGAAAACTGGTGAAGTGCGCATTTTTGTCGATTTGCGAAAGTTGAACGATGCCTGCTTGCGTGACCCTTTTCCGATCCCGTTTACTAATGAAGTACTTGAAGGAGTGGGTGGCCAGGAGATGTACTCTTTCACTGATGGATTCTCTGGATACCATCAGATTTGCATTGCTAAGGAAGATCGCCATAAGACAACTTTCATTACTGAATTGGGTTGCTTTCAGTACATGGTAATGCCATTTGGTTTGAAGAATGCACCCACGATATTCTCCCGGGTCATTGTTGCTACATTCAAATATTTTAGTCAGAATTTTTCGCAGGTATATATGGATGATTTGACAGTTTACGCGTTGATTCACGATCATCTAGCCAATCTGCGGTTAATGCTTGAGCGATGCTGATAGCACCAGATATCGCTGAACTTGAAGAAATGTATTTTTTGTGCACCGTTTGGGATCTTGCTGGGTCATATAGTGTGTAAGCAGGGATTGTTGGTTGATCCAACCAAAATTGCGCTCATTTTAGGGTTGCAACCGCCAACCACCATTAAGCAGTTGCACGCGACTTTGGGTCATACGGGATATTACTGCAAATTTATCAGGGGTTATGCTGCGATTATTACCCCTATGGAAAAGTTGTTGAAGAAGGACGTGGCATTCCAGTGGAGCCTGGAATGTCAGGATAGCTTCAAAACGCTCAAAGTAAAGATGGCGCTGGCCCCGATCTTGGTCTTTTCAGACTGGAGTAAGGAATTCCATGTCCATGTTGATGCTTCATCACTTGCATTGGGTGTTGTTTTGGCTCAACCTGGAGAAGGCGACCTTGATCATCCCATTGCTTTTGGCAGTCAGAAGTTGTCCTCTACATAACGCAATTACACTACCACAGAATGAGAAGGTCTAGCCATGGTTTACGTGTTGCAGAAATTCAGGCATTATTTGTTGGGTGGACACTTTAAAATGTTCAATGATCATTATGCATTAAAATACTTGGTCAATAAGCCTGTGTTGGGGGGAAAGATTTGTCGTTGGCTACTTTTGTTTCAGGAGTTTGATTTTGAATTCATTGTGAAACCGGGACGGTTGAATGCTGGACCAGATCATTTGTAACAGATTGACACAGGGGAGGAACCTACTAATATTGAAGACGGGTTGCCGGACGCTCAACTATTTAAAGTTGTCGTCGTTGATCAATATTTCGACGATATCCTTGAGTTTCTGACAATGGGCACTGCACCAGAGGAGTTCACCACCAGTCAGAAGAAGCAGTTGGTTGTCAAGGCTGCTGAATTTAATCTCATCACAGGAGAGTTGTATAAATTGGGCGCTAATGAGATATTGCACAGATGTGTCTTGCCACATGAGCAAGTGAAAATACTGGCTGAGGCACATAGTGGAGTAGTGGGAGGACACTATGGCGGTCGGGAAACTGCCAAGAAGATACTACGTCTAGGGCTTTGGTGGCCCACATTACATAATGATGCGATGAACTATGTGCGGTCTTGCGATGTTTGTCAGCGAACAGGAAAACCGTTGCGACGTGATGAGATGCCGCTGCTACCTCAAGTGACATTGCAACCATTCGACAAATGGGTTGTGGATTTTGTAGGACTGATCAATCCACCAGGGAAACACATAGGTGTGCAGTACATCATCACGGCGATAGAGTGTTTGACCCAATGGGCCGAGGCGGAACCTATAGTTGATTGTCCTGCCGTCATCGCTGCTCGATTTTTGTTTGATCAAATTATCACTCATTTTGGCTGCCCCAAGATATTGCTGAGTGATCAAGGACCACTTTCTTAATCGCACTATCAACACATTGACGGAGCAGTTGTAGATACAGCATAAGAAGAGTACACCCTATCACCCGTAGGCGAATCACCCGTAGGCGAATGGAACGGTGGAGGCATTTAACAAGATATTGGAGTGTGCGCTGAAAAAGGTGTGCAATGTGAACCGCGATGATTGGGATTTGAAAATCCCAGCAGTATTGTGGGCCTATCGCACCACCTGTAAGTAGTTGACTGGTCAGACACCTTTTAGGATGATATATGGGACAAAAGCGATTATGCCAATGGAATACATTGTTCTGAGTCTACGAATTGCCATTGTTACGGGCCTGGATGATGTTGCAACAATAGACAAATGTCTAGCACAATTAGTACAACTGAAAGAGGATCGATTTATCGCTGGCTTTCACCAAGGGGTGGAGAAGGATCGTCAGAGGGCATGGCATGATCACCACATAAAAAATTAAGCAGTTTCAGCAGGGTGACTTGGTGTTGTTATATGACAATAAGTGTATGAAACACCCAGGGAAGTTGCAGATGCATTGGCTGGGTCCATATCGCATCAATAGTATTACTTCAGGGGGAGTAGTTCAGCTGCAGCAGTTGGATGGGGTGATACTCCCCAAGTTGGTAAATGGCCACAGATTGAAGCCCTATCGCTCGGGAATGAAGCAGTGCGATGTTTGAGTCGCATTAAAAAAATAAAATAAAAAAAGGAATGAATGAAATGCGTGTGTTGCAGGTTGCTTGGTGGCAGATGGCGCACCAACAAAAGAAGGAATGAGAAGCAGGGAGACTTGTACCACAAATTTGGAGCAGTCGGAGACTCATGGAAGTATTGCGACTAGGACCGATGGTAGATGTTGTTCAAGGATTTTGTGATGATTACGAAGTATTTGGGGGGTACGGGACAGTGTCATGACTACCATTGTGACTGCTGTCCACCATCCCTATACATGATTGCACTTAAGAGACTCGACCGGATTACCATAAGACAATGGCATGTTTTGCATATGGCACGCTGGGCCAGTACAATCAGCACGATCCGAGGAGATGGCTCACATGCTGGCACATAGGATCTTCGGTAACAGTATGGTCAACCCCCTGGTTGGGTCAGGTGATCGGTTCACACACACAGATGAGAGGTAGTGGGACATCATTCCCATCGTTATGACCCGAGAACGGTCTGGCTATAAGTAGCCGAGGTAGCTGGTTGTTCATTACAATGACGATTGTTCTCAAATAGAGTGATTATGTTGGTTGATCAAGTTGTGACGAATTCCAAGGAGGCTATGGAAATGATTCACTTCGTTTCCCGTGGAAGCACCCCATGGGCTCTGCGAGCCCGAACGACGAGTGTCCCTGAGCATCTTGATACGGCGGTTGCACTGAAACTGTGTTATTCTCGAGCCGATGGCCGGTCCATCACGGTTAAGTACGTAGTAGTTGTTCGAAGGTTTGTGCTCTTCTTACCCAATGAGATGGTTGGGATGGTCCCTCCCCGACCATAGTAGGACCTTCCAACCGGTGCGAAACAGATGTGCTAGAGTCATTTGCTAATTTCGCACCTTGGTATTGTTCATCCTCTTTTTCTTCCCATCAATACCATTCCAAGAGATTGGAGGATGAGTTTGAGAAGTACATGACAGGAAGTCGGGCGGTGACCATTTTGGGTTACAAGTACATGGAAATCAGTCGATGATCAGTATAGTCGAAGAAGTAGGACAACAGCGCATGATCCAGACAGCAAGAACAGTTACCGAAACAGTCCAGTAGTTAACGTGGCTCAAGGGTGAGCCACAAGATTGTGTTGGGGGCCTGTTGGCAGGCGAGTTTGATGAGGAAATGTCGCAGTACCGCCGATGCTGCGACACATTGGATGAGGGCGCGAAAAGAGTATTTTGTGCTAAAGAATACCGCAGTTGGCAGGTTTTTGGGTCACTTAGACCACATATTATGTAATAGTGAGTTAGTTGTACCATGGTATGTGGGTTTTTGGGGTCATTTGGACCGAGTTAGTTAGATAGTCGGTCAATTGTCCATAAGTGTCGGTTAGAAAGTCATTTGTAAGTGGAAAAATATTGTAATGGCAGAAGCCTATAAATAGATGAGAGTTGTAGGTGCTAAGAAAGCAATGGAAGTAGGAGTAAGCAAGAGATGCATGTATGCAGAGATCTATGTTTTGTTTTCTGGTTTATGACTACGGCCGTAATATAATGATGATGTTTTGGTATAATCTTTGTGCAATATTGCGATATTGGAATGTTGTTATATTTTCTTAATGCAACGTCTGTTTACGGTTTTCGAGATGATAAATGTTGTGATTAAATATGCTCTATGTTGAACGTAATGGTAAATGTTGCGATTATAGCTCCTTGCGGAAGGTTTAAAGTTTCTGGTTAAATACTGCAATAGAGTTAGTCTGTGTAGCCACAACTTTCCTCCTCCTCCCTCGGTGGAAACATGGTTCCATCTGCTCTTTCTGGATGCCTCGGGTGAGACCTCATCCACTCTATGGGTGTTGCTGGTTGGGCTCAAGCCTGCTCGGGCCGGTGCCGAGGGAGACTGCAGTGTGTGTCGACAGTGAGGTGAACCTCTATGGACTGAGGTCACGTTGGGTTTCGTCAACAGAGGAATTGTAAAGGATATTGGTTGTGTAATAAAAAATATGAATTAAGTTACGAAATTTTGTATTGTAATAGTCAACATGTAAATAGAAGGGTAATTAATGAGGATAAGTTGTATAAATGTGAAAAAATTACAGTTGGTAGGTGATCCAACCCAAGCACTATTTATATATTAAATTATAGTTTGAGTCAGGATGTTGGGATCGAGAAGACTGGGGAAAAGGGAAAGATTTATTTTGGGGGATAAGGGTAGTAATTGCATACGAAAGAGTCGGCAGGAAAGTGGTAAGTTGGAGAACAAAATTTGGAAAGGGGATCTTTGGAAATGGGAAAAGAGGATTGAATAGAGGAGAGGAGTGAAGCAGATTAGAGTAGGAGGAGGCTATTGAAAATTCAGGGAGAAGCAATGGTTGTGGAAATTGTACTCGGTTTGAGGTCGGGGGTCCAGGAAAATATTCTTGGAGCTGGGTAGTCGACAAGACCTCTCTAGTGGGCAGGGAGGAATACCAATTTCAGTAGTTCAGTAAGGGTTGGGATTTTTCATTTACAGGTATTTTTAATTGCTTGTAACTACTATTATTTACATATATAATGTATGAGCTCATGTCCTACTTTAATTCAACGGATAAATATGTAATTTAGTTTAATATGTAAAGTTCTTTTGTAAATTTAGACTTATATTTACCTTACCACATATCTTAAATGTTTATCCCTGCACATTGAAACACCAAAACTTAGAAAATTTTAGAATATTTGAAAACAATAAAAATAGACTAATAAGAGACTCATGTTATTAAACTAGGGACCAAGTATGGCCCCTACACATGGTATCAGAGCCATGGTTCCAAATCTAGAATCAGAGGCCTTACTACAACTGAAAATTGAACAAGCTTCTTGGAACGAAAGGAAGGTTAGAAATTAACTAAGTGTTATTTTCCAAATAACTAGTTCATGAACCTGAAAACATACATATTACCTACAAAACCACTAGAAATGTTTTATTTATTATCAATGTCAATGAAATAAAATAAAATAAAAATTATAAGAAATCAAAGGTTATCATTATATTTTTATTATTTTAGTATTATTACTTGCAAAAATGGTTTAGTATATATATAAGCATTAATATGAAATGAATAATATGCATAAAATATAAAAACAAAGTATGGCTACCATCATTCCCAACAAAATAAATAAATAATACATATATATATATATATATAAACGAAACATATATATATATATATTAGAATTGAAAAAAAATATATATATATATATAAAATTGGATGCAGCCATGGGCCAACAGCCCGGCACGGCCATGGGATAGTATCCAGGGCGTGACCATGGGCCAACAACTAGGAACTGACATGGACCAAAATCTAGGGCGCGACCATGGGCCAGCAGCCCAACGCGGTCATGGGAAAATAGCCCATCATGGCCACGGACCAGCAGCCGACATGGCCATGGGCCATCAGAAAGGACTGCAGCCAAGCATAACCCAGTGCGGCCACGACCAACGGTTAGTCCTGCAACCTTTGCACGGATGGTAAAACCCTGGCATGTGCGCAGAGCATAAGGATTTGGAGGGGGAGCTCAGTTGCTGCAACTCCAAACAGTGAAAAAAAAAACTACAACCAACCTTTACCTGTGAGTTGTTGTTGACACAAAGCTCCTCCTGTGTAGAGTAGAGCTCATCAAGGTGCAGAGTAGAGGATGTCATGGCGGAGTTGTAGAGCTCACTGAGCATCCTCACAGAGTTGCAGAGCTGAAGAGACAAAAAATTAGGCAAGAAAATGACCTGCCGAGGAGCTAAAAACTGTCTTATTTGCATGGGTGAGACTGGGCACATGGCCACCATGCAAGGCAAGGAGCATGTGAGTGAGCAGGTTGATGTAGGGTTAGGGTTTAAGTAGATATGCTAAATTAAACCATAGGTCGATATTTAGTTTACTTAAATAATAATTAGTTGTTATATTAATCAATTAAAATTAAATTAAATTATCAATTAATTAAGCTATTTAAATTAATTAACAATTAAATGGGAGGTCCTCACATATGGATTGTTAAAGTTACTAATTAGTAATAAAAATAAATTGTTTTTTTAAATAATTAAATATTATTTAAATTAATTATCAATTAATTTGAATAATAATTAATTATTAATTGATAACAAAATTCAATTATTCAAATACTAAGAAATTGTTATTAAATTAATTATCCATTAATTTGATTAGTTAAAGCATGTTATGGAAAGAAATTTGTTTAAATTATTAAACTTTAGATTATGTTGTTATTCAATATATATATATATAAATTAATGAGGATAATTTTGTTAAAATTATATGTTAGGGTTAAGATTCAAAATCTTATGTTAAGATTAATAAACCTACTTAATTAATTCTATGGTTTAATTCTTCTGATAAAGTTTATATGTTTAAAGTGTTAGGATAAATTGAAATAGATTTCAACATTACGAGTCGCATCAAATTAAATCAAATTAAGTCAAATCGATAGACTTAGTAGGTTTCCTACAGGGGATCACACCGAGTGTGACCCTGGTAGTGGGTGCGGTCATCAGTAACTATTGAAGGAGAGAGGATGATGGGACTCGACGTAAACTAAGACATAGTATCTTATTCGCGACTCACAATGGTGACACCGACTTAGGGATATAGTAGTGACCATGTACCCTTACCCTTTCAGGCATTTGCCTCAGTATCAGGTAAAACCCATTTACGGGTGAAGAAAGAAATAAACTTTCACACTCTAGAAGGTTTGAGTATGAGTTTAATAGTAACGCAGTTAAGATTTAAAAACGTATACTAATTGTCAAATTATTACCTGATACAGGATAAACATGGAAATTACACGAGCAGGTCAGGGGCGAGGTCGGGCGACGACAATACCTGAACAGAATGCGTCGGCACCATTGCCATAGATTGTTATCATATTGTGCTCACTGGAGGTAATAAATGACACACTTAGGGGACTTCAAAGGGGAAGTGTTACACTAGAGGTAGAAGTGGAGATATCGCCACTAAGGTAAGGAAATCCTGAAGCAGCATTGAACATGGTGCAAAGACCTCCTCATCAAGATATCACGAGGGAAGTTCGAAAAATACAGCTTCAATAGTTTTCAGGGGGTCCTGTAGGGATATGAGCAGAGGCATGGTTGGAAGAGATGAATAGGTTTTTAACATTCCAGGAATACACTTCCACATCCAAATCCAAAATAGCCATATTTCAACTGAAGGGAATCTCTTTGAATTTGTGGGGGAACCAAGAAAGATAGTTGCACCTTAGCCCATAAACTGTTCAATGGGAGCTATTTGTGGAGATGTTTAGAGGGAAGTACTTTCCCACCTCCCACCGGGAAGAACAAGAAGGATCCCTTCATGCCTTGGTATAAAGGCTTCTATCCATGGAGTACTACGAGGAAATATTCATGGACCTAGTTAAGTATGTTCCCTACTTGGACAATGACGAATGCTAGGTCGAGCGCTTTGCCTACAAGATTAATACCAAGATCAAGGACCAACTACGGATGTGGAAACGGACTTCAGTTGCCGAGGTAGTTGATTGTTCTCATTATACAAAAGAGATGATGGGTGCAAATCCCATCAAGTCATTCAATTCTCAGCAGTCAGGGTTTGTAGGGAAGGCCCCTCGAAGCTACCCTTGGGGAGGGTATGCAAGGCCACCTCCCTACAGAAAC
Organism: Larix kaempferi; assembly: GCA_027924585.1. Taxonomy (NCBI): domain Eukaryota; kingdom Viridiplantae; phylum Streptophyta; class Pinopsida; order Pinales; family Pinaceae; genus Larix; species Larix kaempferi. Next base: position 17,011,680 of record BSBM01000348.1, on the reverse strand, counting down.
AGGTATACACTGAGATTTTCGACAATAGACAATTCAGTGGAAGCTAGGGAAGTACCCCAATCAGAAACAGGGACTCACCCGAGGTCTGATAATATCATCTCACCTACCCCGTTACAGCTTTCTTGTTGGGGTTGTTGAGGCCCAAATTATTAGCATGACTGTCCCTAGTTACGATCCGATACACTGCATTGATAAGGAAAGGCTCCAATGGGGAGTGAGGGAAGTAAGCATCAGATCTCGACAACAGTGAATAACCATCAGGTTGCACACCAATCCACTATGGTGGAATCATCAGGTAAGTTCAATAATGTTAAAATTAGAATCTTGTTTGATCTTGGTGCTACAGCTAGCTTTATTTCTCCATATGCCTTAGATAAATGTGGGATGGAAGCTTACGAGCATGATGATTTCAACTTAGTCTAAATGGCTTCAGGGGTAAAACAAGCAATAGGACCTAGTGTCGAAAAGTGTATAGTATATCTTGGGTTGTGTGTTACACAAGTCAAAGTGTATGTCACTACCCTTGGAACTTATGACCTTATCATAGGTATGAACTCGATTAAGGAACATGGATCTTTCTTGGATTGTTATGGGAAGAAATTTCTTTGCTTTGATGACAAAGGAGAGGCCATTGAGATCCAAGGTATCAAAAGGAACGTGTCCTTACATTTCATATCCATGATGAATGTCAAATGGTGTATGAGGCAAGGGTGCCAGTTGTATATTGCTGAAGTGGTAAATAATGAGAAGGGACCATCCCTTGATCAGTACCCAGTGTTATCTGAATTCAGTGATGTCTTTCCAAAGGAATTTACTGGGTTACCTCCTGAGAGAGAACTTGATTTTACCATTGAGGTTAAACTTGGTTCGAATCAAACATCAAAGACACCATACAGGATGACAGCCCCAGAAATTTGCAATTCGCAAATGCAATTGAAGGAGTTACTAGACCTAGGGTTTATCAAACCAATTATTTCACCATGGGGTTCACCAGTATTTTTTGTGAAGAAGAAGGATGATTCCTTGCGTCTTTGCATATATTACAGAGATTTGAACAAATCCATAGTGAAGAATAGGTACCCGATACCTCGAATTGATGACCTCTTTGATCAAATGAAAGGGGCGATAGTCTTATTAGAGATCGACTTGCGATCAGGTTACCACCAGCTTCGAATTAAGGAAGGTCATATGCCTAAGAATGATTTTAGAACTTGGTTTGGGAACTATGATTTTGTAGTGGTACCCTTTGGTTTGACCAATTCTCCATCTGTATTCATGAGCCTCGTGAATAATGTGTTTTGGAATTACTTAGATCGGTTTGTGAAAGTCTTCTTGGATGATATCCTTATCTATTCCAAGAATGAAAGGGATCATGAGGAACACTTACGAATAGTGTTGTCATGCTTAAGAGAGCACAAGTTGTATAGTAAGTTGTCCAAATGCTCTTTTATCAAAAGGAGATCCATTATCTAGGGAATATAATTTCCAGAGAGGGAATTTTAGTTGACCCTGAAAAGATGAAGGCCATAATGGATTGGCCCATGCCTAGGAATGCAAATGAAGTAAGAAGCTTCATGGGGTTAGCTAGGTACTATATAAGTTTTGTTGAGGGTTTCTCAAAAATCGCAAAACCCATAACTACCCTACATCATAAAGGAATCGGGTATGAATGGACAGATGAATGCGATGCCGCATTCGCTGAACTTAACAGACTATTGACAAGTGCATTGATCCTATGAGTGGCCGATATGGATAAGGAATTCGCAGTTTGCACAGATGCCTCAAGGCATGGTTTGGGTGCATTGTTGATGTAGGAAGATGAGGTAATAGATTATGCATCAAGGAAGTTAAAACCACACGAAGAGAATTACTGTAACGCCCCATATTTTCACTAGGCATGTTTATTAGTCAGACACCTTGCACTTTATTTGCTTATTATTTATTGGACTCACCTAGACTAAGTCAACTATACTTCCAACATGTTAGATCTGATTATATGTTTCTATTATGTTTGTAAGGTTACTATGCTTATACAAATACTATGATTATGATGTTATAATGTTACCATTTTCATGATGTTATTATGTTTATGCGGTTACTATGTTGTAGTTATCATGAGATTCTTTTCTTTCATAATGACAGTGTATGTTTAAATTCTCATCGTTGATGAAATATAATGTATATATGATGTGGTACGTGGATACCAACCCATGATGTGATCGATTTAATGGTTTTGTGTGATGAAATGAAATGATGTCGATAATGTGGACCAACTAATGAACAAATGGAAATATTGTTATAGATATTTGTCTGTGAATACTAATTTGTAGGACACAGGGGCTACGTGGTAGCCGGATATCTGATAGGATACAGGGAATAAGTAAACAATGAATATAAAATATTAGCGACCAACTGGATGATACGATGACACAAACCGATAATCCCAGTAACATCACAGTATGATTTGGACAGGGTATAGACCGAGTATGTTGAGAGGGATGGAGGCATTTCCCACCCTATGTTTTATGATACCTGAGGTCGTGGGAGGGCTGTGCTGACTCAAGCTCCCTTAAACATGTGATGACGACAGTCAGATGCTTTCTAGGACAGGTTAGGTTCTCTGTTTAGCCAACGCTAGCACTCTCAGTTTCTATATGTGCCCAGGTCGGTGAAGCCGACACCACATCTTTACTAGCAGAGGAAGGATAGGGAGGATGCAGAAGTAGGATATGATGGGAGGATGTGTTAGCTAGTATTGTTGGGGATTGGGTATTCCTCAATCTTGAGTTAGTGGTAATAGGTATCCATATTATGATTTACTAGTTAATTTAATAATACCATTAAGATAAGGATATACAAATCATGGAAAGGATTAATTGGTAAATAAGTGAAGTTGTTGCGTAATTATATTATATATGTCTTGTTCTATCTGCATAGGGGATTACTATTATTAGATAGCAGTTATCCATAGGTGAAAAGATTATTGTTTATAGTGCATATACAAGCTGTGCATACATTGGCCACGCATGCACATTTTGCACATGTGCAATAGTATTGGTTTACATCAGGATTATCAAGATTTAACAATGTTATAAGTTGTCATAAATAACTCAGTTAAGGATTTAGTAAATGACTACAGTAATAGATGATCAAGTTGATAAGGTGTAAAATAAGTTAATTAGCCTTTGTATGTAAACATTGTAATGAACATTTAAAATAAACGTCGTCAAGTGAAGGTGTCTTCAATATAAAGTATACAAGTTAAACATTAATGATGTACGAGTGTACTATGTAATTGTCAATCTTACTTAATCAAAACATTAGTGGACTTGTTTATTAACACAAAGGTACCATGTTGATATTGGAACACTTATCAATTAACACTTCAATGTTATTACTATTCACCATTAATAATTAACTTTATTATTATTATTATTATTATTATCATTATTACTACTACTACTATTGTAATAAACCTTTCATGTACACATAGTGGGGTCAGATAAAATATTACTCAAATTATTGATTAAGTCACTCAAAGAATATTTTAAAAAAATATAAGAAAATAAAGGAAATGTAATTAATTGAATCAACAAGATAAAGAAATATGTCATTGTCATTCAAATAATAAAGGTGTCAAATATCCAGTAAAAAGAATCAGATCTGAATATGATAAGGTGTTTAATCCACCCATCCCTACAAACTTGAAAGAGTCAACCTGATCCTTGTTAAATATTATTTTATTAGTAGTTTAATAAATGTATTTAATGTTTGGATGGGAGTGGGATTGGTGACTAAAAGCCACCGCCCCGTAACAGTTATAAACTTAACATCTCAAGATTTATTTAATGTTATGCAGTCAACCTATTCCAATCAAATCAAATAAGCCTTAACTATTTGAACTCCTCAAGAAAATAACTATTAATAAAATAATACTTTATCATAACTTGTAAGGTTAGACAAGTAAGGAAATTAAATGTTTGGGGTTTCGGGGGATTTGATAGTGGTGGTTGAGTAAGGTTGAAGAAAACATAGGAAGTTGGGTATATAGGAAGGGTTGGGGAAGTAGTTGGGGGTTGGAAGTTGGATCTTATTTTGTTTTTGGGAAGTTATTGAAGGAGGAGAAAGGGGAAAACTCCTATTACAAAGAGGAAGGGGAAAACTCATGTTGCATAGAGGAAGGGGGAAAACTCTAACTAGGATTTGAAAACAAGGAAGTTGTTACTGGAATTATCGGTTTGTGGGCTTGGGGGCTAGGAAGTCTGTCGACTTCCTAGGGCTAGCATGATTAGAGCTGGTCGGTAGGGTGGTTCATTCAATCAGTTGCTAAGCTCTAAAGATGAAAATCGGGAAGGAAATCTACAGCAAGCTACGAGACAATCTACAAACTTCGGCAACAAGGATTTTCCTTGTTAATTATTACATTAATCATATTTTAAACTTATGCTAAAACATATATATATGTGTTGAATCATATATATACTGAAATGTGCATGTAAATGGAAATTTATATTATTTTACCGTCGGAATGTTGATGCAAATAACTAGAAAGAGAAAATGAATCTATAACAATAGGAAAAATAGTAAGTGATTAAATAATATTTTTATTTATTTATTTAGAAACAAGCCCATATAGAAAATGAGTTTAGAACCTTGCCAAAGTGCTCTGCCAAAAACCAGAGCACTACATTTGGTATCAGAGCGCTTGTTCAAACTCTTGAACCTAAAGGCCTATTCATGCTTCATCTAGTCATGGTTAACCAGAAAATCCACTTGATAGTTTACCTACTTGACCTCCAGCCATAGTAAGCTTCCAAGGTACCCACACAACCACAATAGGAATAACATTAGATATATATATATATATATATATATATATTCATTCTTTTAATAACTATTGTGGTGCACACAAAAGACAAGTATGAATTAGTAAGAATAAATAAAAGAGTTATGTGTGTGTGTGTGTGTGTAAATATTATGAAAATGAAAAGATCAAGAAAAAACGTGAGGATCTCCCTGCCTTCTGTGTGAAAACCTTCGCCCAGACAATGGAATTTCTAAGCTAATATACCACTAAATAAATGCAAATTGCCATAGGAAATAACTGTTATCTATTTCTGATAGTTAATAAAATTTATGAAATTTTAAATGAAGTCTAGGTTAATTTTATCAGGACGTCATGATCTAAATCCAAATCTCATTACATTTTAAACAAACGATTACTGCATTAAGGGATATTACATGTATTGGCAACAACATAAACCCTTACCTATATTGGTAGCAGCATAAACCCTTTTTTTTTAACACAAAGAAAAAGTAAGGTCGAAGGATGGAAAATTACACTCGAAGAAGCAAGAGGTTTTAACAATTAAATCGAAGAAAGGGGAAATAAAAGGAAATTTATTTGCATGAACAAGTTTTTCTCTAGATGAATTCCACACTTGAATGGGCATAACAATGGAAATACTTGGAAGAAGAAGCTATTGATTTGGCAGATTGTCGTGGAATGATGGAGCTTTGCGATTTCCCACAGTGGGAGACAATTGTTTTGGAGTTATGTCAAACTCTAGATGGCATGGGAATCATCATCAAAATGGAAAGATGACTGTATGATTGAATTTGAAGTCTCTTATTGAGAATTTATTTTGTGCAGTTAACAGAGATTTAGAGACAATATCCGAAGATTGATTTACTTAGCTGAAGCTGGTTGTGCAACTGGATTTGGTACTGGACTTGGAACTAAATAGACTGCATTTTATATGACTGCCCTTGCCTTTATATTTTCCTCTACATATGGAACCAGAACTCCTTCCTTCCTGCACCCACCTAGCTTATGCACCTATGCCTCCAAAGAGAAGCACTTGGCACGTTACCGCTTATCCCTCTACCCTAGATAACTGCTCGATAACTGTACCGGCCAGATAGCAGCAAGAATTGGGGTCTTCCCATTATTTATGATTATACTAAATACCTGACCTTAGACTGCATGGGAATAATATTACCTGCAAAGGAAGGGCTGAGGAGTCTTTAACGCTGCTTTGTGGGTGGGGTAAAGTACCTTTTGTTTACCTGGGACATTCATTGATTTAAGCTTAAGGTATACAACTTATTTAAGCTAGTGGATTGTATATTTGGTAAACTCCAATGACTTATAGTGAGGAAACTGTAACCATTGATGATGGTGATGACTAGTTATGGCACGATATATGGGAGGATATTTTGCTTGTGGAGGCATGGGAGTGTGATAGACATGTGGTTTAAACTGTGGTTCAAGTTTGAGCTCAAGGGAAATGGTGAAAAGCATGAAAAATTACATGCAAGCACAAGAGACCGAGGTAGTTGTTTGTGTCTTGCAGAGTTATCTTCTATTAGTATACTTAATGGTATATATATCCTAGTTGTCCTTTCTATTATTCTACAAATAATATGATATATCTATCTCAAATTGCTATATTTTATTCTATTTACCTATTACTTTACTTATACATATTTACATCAAGTCAGAAATAATGCGAGAAGGACTAAGCACAGTCCAGTAGACGCTAACCCCGGAGGCGGCTGCCACTTTTTTTTGGCAGCCCCTACTAGCCATCTGTGCCAGGATTTCTTGGCTTCAACTTCAAAGTTTAGGGTTGGTGTTGAAGCCACGGGAAAGGCAATAGAAATGATGACATTAGAAAACTCATAGAAATCCTTTAGAGAAATCCTTCTAAAGGTTAAGAAGAAGAATTCAGTTCTCGTAGGGGAGAAGAGCCTGAAGCTGTAATGAAAAAAAAAAACTTGTGCAAAGAATAGAAAAAGGTGAAACTATAGTGCATCTTCAAAACTGAATTCTTAAGTATATACCAAGTCGGAACCTTGAAACTTATTTCCAACCGCACCACATAATATAGGTTCATGAGCCAAGCATTAACAAAACTAGCGCCTAGCAATGGAGGAGCCCTCGGAGTATGATGCTTGCATAATGCATCCAGGAAAGAACAGCTAGGCCATACAAATCGCAAACCTGTCAGGATTCCGTCAATTAAATTTATACATAGTTACAAAATTAAGAATTTGAACATTATTTGTGGCATTGTACCGGTCAATGAAAATTTTGTTTACACATTCTGTCATTTTATTATTATTAAAGCACATTCTGTCACTATAGTATTATTATGAAAGCAAGACTATCAACTCTACAGGAGTTTAAAACAAAAAAATAAAATAAATATAGTTTGCATTTCCATATTAGGTTGATCATTGTGATACCACTATAGCATTCAGTAGCTGGAGCTAGAAATCTAACAAAAGGGCGCCTACACTCTCTCTGGATAGTGCCCTCTAAAAAGAAAATAATACCACTAAGCCATAAACTATTGCTGTAAGGTCTAAATGCAAAAGCGATAAAATGAATACGCTGTAAACAAAAAGACAAATCCAATTCCAAAAGAGCAATCAGTTGGTTGAGCTATAAAATAGCCATAACACATGTGACTACAAACAAGTTTGACATAACAAACAAGAAAACGCTATGGATTTCAGATAAAGACAATAAAACATTCAAGCTTTGATGTGTAATGCATCGATCCAGCAAATACTCGCAACCACCCATCCAGATTAGGAAATACCTGTAACCGCATCCAGGCTTGTGCCAGTGCTTCTACCATAGCGCCATGGATCAAAAGCTCCTTCTGGTCTAAAACCCTAAGCAAGCTTGCATAGAGTTGTAGAGATAAAATTCCCAGAAATGGCCGCGCCTTGTAGATTGACCCTATTTAGGGTTTCCCACTTAGGTATGGAGGTGGGTTGCTTGGAGAGACCACGTGCCCTTCATGCTTACTCCTTTTGCATGGCGGTGAGAGGCCGCGTGGCCTTCACACATATAACCCTGTGCATGGAGGTGGACTGGTGGAGAGGCCACGTAGGGTGTAGGGTTAGGATAAATGAATTATAAAACAAAATCAATTGCTATAAATACCCTCATTATATTATAGATTTTTCTTATTTTTGTTTATTTTGATTTTATTCACATTTATTATTATTTCTATTTAATTTAAATAAAATTAAAATTTAACAATATATAAATAATTTAATATTAAAAGTATAAAATTAATCATAAGATTTATTGTAAGTCAATCATAAGTTTTAATTATAAGGTTAATCATGATTACATTAAGAGTTAAACATGTAATGTTAATAAGGATAATAATTATTAGATTAATATAGAATAAAGCCTAAATGTTTAAACCTAAATAAATGCTAGTGCAAATGCTAATGGAAATGTTATTTCAAATGTCGATTTAGATTTCAACCTTATGGAAATTACATGGAATCCAATGCAGAAATTTATGTAGATTTATTTAGTATATTTAGTACAAGGTGGCCTCATCAAAATGCACCGAACTATAGCACTTTTTCGGAAATGCATCTCCTGAGAATCGACCAACAAACTAAGAAATATGATGTTGTATTTCCATAACTCGGGACCAATGATGGTAACAACACGCATAGGTCAGGGTCGAGGTCGAGGTCGACCACTGTCCCCACTGCCACAACCACCATCACCATCACTGCTGTCGACATCGCCACGATCATCCTCCACACCAGAAATGCAGATCATAATGAGATCTTTGGAAGCTATCATAACCACGATGAATAGGAAGTCGGAAAGGGCCATAGAAGTGGAAACCACTCAAGAGAGTTGAGAGAACTCTGAGAGGGCACAAGGCCCGAGACAGGAACCGCTTCAAGACATATCGAGGGAGTTACAAAAGATAAAAGTTCTAGATTTTTTAGGAGGACGACCCAGTAAGCATGTCGAACCATGGCTGGAAGGCATGAAAAGATGCTTTGCCTTGAACGAGTATACTTCTAGTTCCAAAGCTAGAATGGCCATCTTTCATCTTAAGGGTGATGCTTTGAATTGGTGGTCATATCTAGAGAAGCAGTTGCACCTTAACCCTCTTACGACTTCATGGGAATTGTTCGAGGAGAGGTTCCACATGAAATATTTGCCAAATTATTACAAGGAAGAACAGGCCGGTGCACTCCATGCTTTAGTTTAGGGAAACAAGATAGTGGAGGAATATGAAGCTAGGTTTATGGAACTAGTGAAATATGTACCTTACCTAGACAGAGATGATTGTCAGGTAGAGCGTGTTGTTTATGGACTTAACTACAAAATAAGGGTTGTTGTGCGGATGTGGAAACTAACTTCAGTTGCAATGGCAATTGAGTATTCTCATTATGCAGAGGATATGTTGGATGAAAAAGGGGGCAGTAAGTTGACTGGATCAAATCAGTATGTTTCAGGGAATGCCTCACGTCCCTACTTCAAAGGAGTACAATCTATATCTCCTCCTTACGGTAACAGGTTCACATCGGGCGGTAATGCTTCGATTAACTCAGTGTCACAGGCATAATCCGCAGCCCATCACAACCAAGAACGTACATAAGGAAGTTCCTACAAAGGATCAAGGGGTTTTAGAGGATCCAAGGGAAGGGACTCATCTCAAAGGACTCCTCCTAGCAGCATGCAAGCCCCACCCAACCTTTCCTACTGGGGATGTGGAGGTCCTCATTTCCAATGGAATTGTCCTAAGGGCCAGACAGATGGTAGGCACAAGGGGAAGGAATATCACCCATGGATGATTCAGGAAGTACCCATAGGATACATGCAGCAATTCATGACCACCAAGCAGAACATGATTCTACCATGGAAGCATCCATTGGTCTAGGACAAGGGAACCTTCATGGTTGAACCATTACATATACTTGATCCTAAGGTTCGACAACTCTATAGTTTCCATGAGAACCAAGTTAAGGTCCAGTAGGAAAAGTATAGCCTAGGATCTGCTACCTTGGAGGACTCAGCGACTATACGTAGATTTTTTCCCTCACTATTTTGATGATGACTTCAGGATGAAGTTTCCTGAAGGGTGGGTGTATGTAACGCCCCATATTTTGACTAGGCATGTTTATCAGTCAGACACCTTACACTTTATTTGCTTATTATCTGCTGGACTTAGCTAGACTAAGTGACCTATACTTCCAGCATGTTAGATCTGATTATATGTTGCTATTATGTTTGTAAGGTTACTATGCTTATATAGATACTATGATTATGATGTTATAATGTTACAATTCTCATGATGTTATTATGTTTATGCAGTTATTATGTTGTAGTTATCATGAGATTCTTTTCTTTCATGATGACAGTGTATGTTTAAATTGTTGTCCTTGATGAAATACAATGTATATATGATGTGGTATGTGGATACCAACCCATGATGTGATCGATTTAATGGTTTTTTGTGATGAAATGAAATGATGTTGATAATGTGGACCAGCTAATGAACAAATGGAAATATTGTTATAGATATATGTCTGTGAATACTAATTTGCAGGACACAGGGGCTACGTGGTAGCCAGATATCTGATAGGATACAGGGAATAAGTAAACAATGAATATAAAATCTTTGCAACTAACTGGATGATACAATGACACAAACCGATAATCCCAGTAACATCACAGTATGATTTGGACAGGGTATAGACCGAGTATGTTGAGAGGGATGGAGGCATTTCCCACTCTATGTTTTATGATACCTGAGGTCATGGGAGGGCTATGTTGAGTCACGCTCCCCTAGATGTGTGATGACAATGGTTCGATGCTTGCTATGAGAGGTTAGGTTCGTTGTTTAGCCAATGCTACCGCTCTTAGTTTCTATATGTGCCTGGGTTGGTGAAGTCGACGGCACATCTTTACTAGTAGAGGAAGGATAGGGAGGATGCAGACGTAGGATATGATGGGAGGATGTGTTAGATAGTATTGTTGGTGATTGGGTATTCCTTGATCTTGAGTTAGTGGTAGTAGGTATCCATCTTATGATTTACTAGTTAAGTTAATAATACCATTAAGATAAGGTTATAAAAATCATGGAAAGGATTAACCGGTAAATTGTTAAATTTTCAGAATTTACTTCAATCTGATCTAGGATCTTAATTGAGAGAAAAACATGTACAACAAATATACACCATATCAATCATGGACACAATAATGCAAGCACACAAGAGACACAGATTTTACTTGGGAAAACCATAAAGGTGAAAAACCCCAATAACGTCCTCAGAGATAGATAGAGCAATGATACAACCAGAATGCAAGAGATAGTCTTCTCCTAACAGCAGAGCCTCCTCTTCCACAAGTGCGCCACTCTCCCAAGTGTGAGTGAGAGAATAGAATGTGTAAAATGAGAGAAACACACTCTCTATTTATACACTAACTTGACTTGACCTTTACTGAACTAGGTCGGCCTCAACTTAACTACTTAACATAATGCTGACTGGGCTGACCCCCACTAGGGTGGTCTAATAACCCTTTGACCCACCTGGCCAACCCCCAATAGGGTGGTCTAATAACCCTTTGACCCACATGACTTATACAGGGCTGACCCTAATAAGGTGGTCTAATAACCCATCAAGTATAAGTCACGACACTTACAATATAAATGATGACACTTCCGTATAGAGGAATAATAACATCTCTATAGGAATACAACCACTTCTGTATAGAGGAATAATAACATATCTATAGGAATACAATATATATATATGTGAAATACATTCCAAAGTTACATATACATCCACACTCCCTCTTAACTAGGAAGGTATTTATTGACACAGGTCTTCTAGCACAAGTCATCTTCTCTAGATCATCGTCATTGGATAATCGTCATCGAGTCCAGGGTATTTTTTAAGGATTCTAATATTACACTTAAGTATAGTATTCTAGGCGATTATTTTGGATTGGAAAAAACATAGATATAGATAGGTAGGCGAATATTAAATAGAAGACCTACAATTTACTATTCAAATGTGTAATTTTTGGCGAATATTATGCTAAAAAAACATATTTTATGTAAATATAGGCGATATTAGAGTCTAAAAATGACCAAATAGCGAATTTATTTTTTGAAAAAATGCCCCAAAAATAGCCAATTGGCGAAATTTCGCCCCTAAAAATGACCCTGATCGAGTCATCATCATCGTTACTGTTGCTGCTATCTTAATCAATCTCTGAATCTACTCGTCATAGGAAGTTCTACAGAGCCAGTCCTTTTTCATACTGGATGTAGGCCCACCGCCTGCAGGTCTTCATCATCTGTGCGAACGGTCTGATAGAGGTGGCCTCTCAGGACTAATTTTATGTGCGGATGCAATACCGGAAAGAGTATCCCAGGAACATTTATGTGCCTAAGCATGACCGAAAAGATCTCCCAGGACTGATTACATGCATCTCCTTCACAATACCTTTAAAGATCATCCCAGGAACATTTATGTGCCATATCACGACCAACAAGATCTCTAAAGAGCATCCCATGACTTATTACGAGCACACAGCTCAACCTCTCAGATCTCTAGGACTGATTACATGTGGATAGACAAAACCTTTAAAGAGCATCCCAGGAACATTTATGTGCCACAGCACGACCGACAAGATCTCTAAAGAGCATCCCAGGACTAATTATGAGCACACAGCTCAACCTCTCAGATCTCCAGGACTGATTACATGTCTATGTAGTAATAACTCATCCCAGGACTGATTACAAGCACATAGCTCAACCTATTGGATATCTGAGGACTGATTACATACTACATAGCAATATCGGAAAGAGTATCCCAGGAACATTTATGTGCCGTAGCACGACTGGCAAGATCTCTCGGGACTGATTACATTCTATTTTCACAACCTGCCACATATCATCTCTGACCTCCAAGTATCAACCTAATACTCATGATCCAACGGATCATCATCGCACAAAGAATCATCCTGATGCTCATGATCACATTGATCATCATCACTGTACCATCCTGATACATATCATCATACATGATCCACCTGATCATACAGTGTATCCACCTGATACAAATACAAATACATGATACATATCAACATACATGATCTACCTGATCATACAATGTATCCACCTAATACATATATAGATACATGGTCCAAGCATCCAACATGATGCATATACAAAATACATACAAATGATCCAACTGATCATATCTAGCATACATACATAAATGATCCAACTGATCATATCCATCATCCAACATGATGCATATATACATAAATGATCCAACTGATCATAACAAGCATCCAGCATGATGCATATACATATACAGAGTAGTAACTGGAGCATCATCCTAATGCTCATCATCCATTATCCTCCTGATCATCATAGCATCGTCCTCTTCAGATCATCTCATCGTCCATGAAGCACAACGTAGATGCACATCATCCAGCGCTTACACCACCGACATGGGAGAACACATCTACCACCACTCGGGAAAGGCTCTAGCCCTTACTTTTTCACCATGGGAGAACACATCTACCACCATGTGAAAAATGGCTTCAGCCCTTACATCTACACCATGGGAGAACACATCTACCACCATGTGAGAATGGCTTATCAATTACATCACGACCATGGGAGAACACATCAACCATGTCAGAAAAGCTCATGTGCATCTGCATCTTTTGGACTCATCACTTCCCTTTGCAATGAACCTCGATCTGAAGTGCACCAAGCCTCTCTCTGAAGTACTCAAACTGCACTCTGGCCAACGGCTTGGTCAATACATCTGCAACCTGCTCATCCGTCGCAACATACTCTGCTTCGGCTATACTCAGTTCTATGCAGGACTGCTTCCTACTAAACCAGGAGATCACACCTGATCCTATACTGAAGTAGCACCCAAAAGTGCTCTTCCTATCTGTAGCACTTTCTGCCCAATCTGAATCAACATAAACCTGCGGGTTAAACTTTTGATTTGCGTCATACTTGAGCCCATAGTGAATCATACCCTTCATGTACCTCAGAATATGATTTACAGCAACCAGGTGAACACTCCTCAGATCTATCAGGAACTCGCTCAATGTGTTCACCACAAAGCAAATATCTGGTCTTGTGTTCGTCAAGTACATAGAGGACCTAATCATCTGACGATACATCATGACATTGACCGGATCAGATGAAGCATCACATAGAAGCTTTAGGTTCGATGCCATAGATGTGGCCATAGCCTTGCAGTCCATCATCCTGAACCTCTTCAGGATCTCTACTACATACTTCCCTTATCCAATGAAGATTCCATCTGTACTTTACCACACCTCCATGACAAAAACAAATAGTGCATCATCCCCAAGTTCTTCATCTCGAACTTGGAAGCAAGCTTCCGTTGCATGTCGGTAATCAATCTCTCCTCACCTGTTACAAATAGGTCATCCACATACAATAGTAGTATCACTAGATTTCCTTCCTCAACCTTGTAGTAAAGGTTGGAATCCGCTTTACTCTTGGTAAAGCCCAAACTGGATAGAAAGCTGTCTATCCTACCATACCAAGTTCTGCACATATATGAATCCATGTCATGTGTCTCAAAACAAAGTGGCTTCTCCACATACACTTCTTCTTCAACTACACCATTCAAGAAGGATGTCTTGAAATCCATCTAGTGTATCTTTCACTTCATCACTTTTATATTTCTCTATGTTGCGATCTGCATCATGATTGATCTTGATAGATCCATATGGAAGTCATAACAAACTTCCCTTCAGGTCTTGGGACCACATCCCAAGCATCTTTCTTCATGATCGACGGATCATGGCATTCTTCCCATATCCTGGGAACTTCAATATATTCAATAGATAATTTTGTTGCTCAACAAATGTTGTAGTTCTTATTTTGTAGGTGATGGTATATGATCTTTCCTACACAACAAGTTAAATGGCATGATTAGAAAACATCTCATAGTTTTCAGAACAAATTCTTACACATAAGGAAATATGTCATACACTCATGCAATTATCTTAGCCAATACAACATTTATCCATATTCCGTAACTTTCTAGATGCCTTCCAATCTCTACCAGAACATTGTTAAGAGTGTGCACAACTCCTAACATGTCAGCAAAGAGGTTTCATTCTAGATAAGTAGCAATGGAATGTTCTACAGTGCCATAGGCCACTTACCCATGTATCTTAGTAGTATATTGTTCATCAATGCAACTATTCTAATATGCATAATACACAACCTAATTCTTAGGAACATAAGCATATACATTATTGAATAACATTATGTAAGAAATGACAATTCAAATACTTATCTTTGTTTGGTTGCTGGGTGGACTCCATCTGAATCTTTGCAACTCCATTCTGATGTGGATTGTGAGAAGTGGTCAACTCCCTCTGAATATCTGCATCCTTGCAGAAACTATTGAAGTGTGCTCCTTTGCTTTCTTGCAGGAACAACTGGAGTGTGCTCCCTCTTGAACTTTGCTTCATGGATTACCTGTCCTTGAACTTACATCCATCCTTAATCACTATGCATGCTTATTAGTATCATCATTGTGTTATCCTTGAGGTCTCATACATAACCACACATTTATTAGTATAATATTAATACTATCAAAACACAATAATCTCAAGCATGTATAGTCAGGATCATTTCAAACACAGAAAATAAACATTAGTATTCAAGGTTTCAGGGAAGTCTTCTTTTACTCATACATATTCTTATTTGATCATAGGACTCTTCTGGTTAGTTGAATCATCAATCAAGATAAGAGATATAATATGCATAAAACCCATGATTTTTCAAACCTAGACCTTCATGATTCTTCTGGTTAGTCATATCATCAATTATGGTAAGAAACATAATATGCATACAACCATGATTATTCAAACCAATGACTTCATGAATAATCATTATCAACAACACAACAGTATAAGATCCTAACACAAGGTAGGATTATATCTTGATATAGGAAAAACATACCTGGATTAGCATGCTAGCTAGTTATGTCTAACATACCCGCATAATGTCTTCTGGTTCTATTCAGTGACTTGTGCTAGTAACCTGCATGTCTCATAGGTTAACCATTGTAGGACCAAGTTATACATACCTCGAAAGTAGATCTTCTATGTGATGCATGACAATGGATGAATCTTTGTCTTCATGTCACCATGATCATATGTTCTTGACGTAGAACATGATTTCTCTTTCTTGGTGTACCTTTTATGTTAGCGAACAACATAAACCTCATACAACATCACAATGCATTAGTACATTCATAAGTGTCAAAACCTTAATCAATGAATATCTTCTATTAAGGTGATATGACAAGTCTAGTAATTAATCAAGATTGTACTGTAATGATATGAAGACAAACATGTGATAAACTTAACCATGAAACATACCTGTAAGCCATACCTGTCAAGATTTTTTGTAATCTTCTTATAGAAGGCCTTAGCCTCATCTCCCTCTGAAACAGGAACTTCTTCACTTATGGAGGTGACCAATCCATCCTCTTCTAGGATTAACCCAATCCACTTGATTTGTAGGAACTAGATCTGCATCTATAATAGGGTTTGTCAGAGAAACCCCAAAAATTCAAACTTTGAATTTCAAACTTCCGAAAGGATAGAAATATGCGCCTTGATGAGCTGATCAAGCTGGTATATTCAGAATTTGAAAACTACAAAGTTTCATTCCTCAATTTTTCCTTTGAAACTTCCGGATTCACTGGATGTGACCTTGAACTAGGGTTTGATGAATCCCACTCTTTTTCCCATTCAAAAGGTTTGATCCAAATCTCTAAGCTTCTATTTTTATGAGGATCTTCCAGCCACAGTCACAGATTTAAAAAATTCCCATTTTTGCAGAAGCCCTAATTTTCCACTTTTTTTATCAAAGTCTCGAACTAGGATCTGATAAAGCCTGGCCTTCTGCCCAACCAAAAATTCTAATCTTGGTCTCTAAATTTTGATTTTGATGAGTAGCATTCAGTCCTGGTCTCTGATTATAAAAATTTCAACTATCTCCGAAGCCCTAAATTCTGGAAGCCATGAATGAAGGTGCTCAAAAATAATTTTGTTTTGACAGAAATATGTACCTGATTTTTTCTGGTGTAACTCCAAACTTTTCGATCCACAAGGCCTGCAAACTTTTTCTATGATATCCTGACATGTTATCTTTCCATCCCGACAGGTTTGACCTCAATTGGATTCTTTGAGAGAGAGTTATGCCAAGTGTCGCAACGTGACCTGTTTATGTGATAATACAGGAGCGCTAACTTGTATGGAATGCCACGTGTCACTGGTTCAACTTCGGCCACTGAAAACGTTTCTTGAGATATTACAGTCCGTGTACTACCTGTCACATTTTACGAAATTTCATTTGGATCTTCCTAGCCCAAGTTATGACTTTTTTCCCAAGGTCACTTGATTTTGTCTCAGATCTGGAAGAGGCAGAAACCCTATATTGTACAGATCATAAATCACAAATTAAAACGAATTAGAGTTTGTCCTTTGGACACAAGGTACCTGGGGATCTGATCTTTAACCTGTAAAAGTTTTAGATCTGAGAACTTCTCCAAAATGGATTTATAGCGAAAGTGCTACGATGACTAGTTTTTGATATATCAAGCCCTAGCATCGTAAGTGCAACAAGTGTCATACATGCCATATCATGCCTTCTTTCAGGCTAGCTTTGATACCATGTTAAATTTTCAGAATTTACTTCAATCTTACCTAGGATCTTAACTGAGAGAACAACAAGTACAGCAAATCTACATCATATCAATCATGGACACAATAATGCAAACAGACAAGAGACACAGAGTTTACTTGTGGAAAACCATAAAGGTGAAAACCCCAATAACTTCCTGAGAGATAGATAGAGCAATGACACAACCAGAATACAAGAGATAGTCTTCTCCTAGTAGCAGAGCCTCCTCCTCCACAAGTGCGCCACTCTCCCAAGTGTGAGTGAGAGAATAGAATGTGTAAAATGAGAGAGACTCACTCTCTATTTATACACTAACTTGACTTGACCTTTACTCAACTAGGTCGGCCTCAACTTAACCACTTAACATAATCCTGACTAGGATGACCCCCACTAGGGTGGTCTAACAACCCTTTGACCCACATGGCCGACCCCCAATAGGGTGGTCTAATAACCCTTTGACCCAGATGACTTATACATGGCCAACCCCAATAAGGTGGTCCAATAACCCATCAAGTATAAGTTACGACACTTACAATATAAATGACGACGCTTCTGTATAGAGGAATAATAACATCTCTATAGGAATATAACCACGTCCGTATAGAGGAATAATAACATCTCTATAGGAATACAATATACATATATGTGAAATACATTCCGAAGTTACATATACATCAACATAAATAAGTGAAGTTGTTGCGTAATTATATTATATATGTCTTTTTCTATCTGCATGAGGGATTACTATTATTAGATAGTAGTTATGCATAGGTGGGAAGATGATTGTTTATAGTGCATATACGAGCTGTGCATACGCTGGCCATGCATGCATATGTTGCACATGTGTGATAGTATTGCTGTACATCATGCTTATCAGTATTTAACAATGTTATAAGTTGTCATAAATAACTCAGTTAAGGATTTAGTAAATCACTACAGTAATAGATGATCAAGTTGCTAATGTGTAAAATAAGTTAATTAGCCTTTGTATGTAAACATTGTAATGAACATTTAAAATAAGCATCATCAATTGAAGGTGTCGGCAATATAAAGTATGGAATTTAAACGCTAATGATGTACAAGTGTACTATGTAATTGTCAATATTACTTAATCAAAACATTAGTGGACTTGTTTATTAACACAAAGGTACCATGCTGATATTGGATCACTTATCAATTAACACTTCAATGTTATTACTATTCACCATTAATAATTAACTTTATTATTATTATTATTACTACTACTACTATCGTAATAAACCTTTGATGTAGACATAGTGGGGTCAGATAAAATATTACTCAAATTGTTCATTAAGTCACTCAACGAATATTTAAAAAAAATACATCAAAATAAAGGTAATGTAATTAATTGAATCAACAAGATAAAGCAAGATGTCATTGTCATTCAAATAATAATTGTGTCAGATATCCAGTAAAATGAATTAGATCTGAAAATGATAAGGTGTTTAATCCACCCATCCCTACAAACTTGAAAGGGCTTACCTGATCCTTGTTAAATATTATATTATTATTATTTTAATAAATGTATTTAATGTTTGGATGGGAGTGGGATTGGTGATTAAAAGCCACTGCCCCATAACAGTTATAAATTTAACATCTCAATATTTATTTAATGTTATGCAATCAACCTGTTCTAATCAAATCAAATAATCCTTAACTATTTGAACTGCTCAAGAAAATAACTATTAATAAAATAATACTTTATCATAACTTGTAAGGTTAGACAAGTAAGGAAATTAAATGTTTGGGGGTTCGAGGGATTTGATAGGGGTGATTGAGTAAGGTTGAAGAAAACATACGAAGTTGCATATATAGGAAGGGTTGGGGAAGTAGTCGGGGGTCAGAAGTTGGATCTTAGTTTATTTTTGGGAAATTATTGAAGGAGGAAGGGGAAAACTCCTATTACACAGAGGAAGGGCAAAACTCATGTTGCACAGAGGAAGGGGAAAACTCTAACTGGGAATTGAAAACAAGGAAGTTGTTACTGGAATTATTGGTTTGTGGGCTCAAGGGCTAGGAAGTTTGTCAAGTTCCTAGGGCTAGCATGATTAGACCTGGTCGGTAGGGTGGTTCATTCAATCGCTTGCTAAGTTCTAAAGACGAAAATCGGGAAGGAAATCTACAGCAAGTTACGAGACAATCTACAAACTTCGGTAACAGGTATTTTCCTTGTTAATTATTACATCAATCATATTTTAAACTTATGCTAAAACATATATATATGTGTTGAATCATATATATACTGAAACATGCATGTAAATGGAAATTGATATTATTTACTGCTGGAATGTTGATACAAATAACTAGAAAGAGAAAATGCATCTATAATAATAGGAAAAATACTAGGTGATTAAATAATATTTTTATTTATTTATTTAGAAATAAGCCCGTACAGAAAATTAGTTTAGAACCTTGTCAAAGTGCTCTGTAGGAAACCAGAGCATCACAATTACCCCACCCATGACCTAGAATTGGCTTTCGTAATGTTAGCTTTAAATATTTGGAGGCATTACCTTGTCGGATGAAGCTTTGAGCGCAAATATTATCACCAAAGCTTGAGATATATCTTCACTCAAAGAGACCTAAATGTTAGGCAAAGGAGATGGAGTGAATTCATGAGTGAGTATGATATTTGGATTTCTTACATCAAAGGGAAGGAGAATGTGGTAGTTAACGCCTTAAGCAGAAAACAAAGGATTTATCTCTCATACCTTTAAGGGTTTATTTGAAGGAGAGAGTATTAGGGAAGCTAGTCGGAGATAGTTGGTACCTAAAGGTCACGTCGACACTCCAGAATGGGAAACGGGTTGAACCTAAGTTTGAGGGATATGAGTTGGAAGTTGATGCGATGTTATGATATCAAGGGACAATGCATATTCCCGAAGAGGGCGATATTAGAGAAACTATACTTAAGGAATCCCATATAGTAGTATATTGTGCACACCCAGACGTAAAGAATATGTATGCAAACATGAAGCAACTCTTCTTTTGGGAAGGAATGAAGCGCAATGTGGTCAAATTCATTGCTAAGTGTGCCTTGAGTGTCAGTAGGTAAAACCTGATCATCACCATAAGCAGGACAATTGCAATCGCATGACATTCCTATGTCAAAATGGGAAGTCTCTCCGTCAACTTCGTGGTTGGATTTCCTCTTACCTCTCATAGGCATGACTCCATTGTGTTCATCGTTGAAAAATTGACCAAAAATGATCACTTCATTCCATTTAAGCAGAACTATGAAGTCACAAATGTAACTCGTGCATTCATAAGTGAAGTAGTTCATCTCCATGGGTTTCCAAAGAAGATAATCTCAGATAGGGATTCCAGGTTTATGTACAGGTTTTGGACAAGTCTACAGTCGGCCTTAGGAACTAAGTTGAACCTAAGCATAGCTTACCACCCAGAGACAAATGGGAGAAGAAAAAGAGTGAATCAGGTGATGGAGGACATGCTTAGGATGCATTTTACGGATCAGTAGACCCATTGGGGAAATCACTTACCTTTGGTAGAATTTACTTACAAAAGTAGTTACCATAGCTCAATCAGGATGCCTCCATATGAATCGTTATATGGAATGTCATGTAGAACACCATCGAGTTGGGAAAGGTTAGAGGATCGAGTAAATATAGGACCTGAGTTGATTCAGGATATGGAAGAATAGGTTATCTAGATTAGAAAGAAGTTAAAGGAAGCTCAATATAGACAAAATATCTATGTCGATGTGCATAGGGTTGGCCGAAACTATAAGGTTGGGGATGTAGTATTCATACACATCAGGCCTAGTAAAAGTATCATCCGGTTTGGGAAAGGAACAAATTTGTTGCCACGATTCATATGACCCTTTGATATTATGGAGAAGGTTGGACCCATCGCGTATCTTCTTGCACTGCCACCCCACTTGCATAAAACTCATAATGTTTTTCATATATATTTTTTTACGACATTATAAATCCAATGAGTGTCATAAAATAAATCGGGAGGAACTGCAGGTTTCGGACGAGGGGACCATCAGATTCAAACCATTACATATTGGACCACAGGGTTAGACAACTCAGACATGGTTTGGTGGACCAGGTTAAGGTCCAGTGGGACAGGTATAGCCCAAGTTCTACTACCTGGGAGGATACAGAGACCATGCATCGTGATTTCCCCACTCTAATGCCTCGTTTTGACCTTAGTACCTGAACTACCATTATATCTTGTATTTGCTTATTATTGTGAGACTTCGTCATTTTGATGACACTATAGACATATGGTTCTATTATATTTCCGAGATATATATGTGTTTCTAATGTTAATGTTATGATATATGTATTCATGTTTTGATTATGTCTCTTGCATGCAAAATTACTGAATGATGGGTATGTGGATACCAAGTTAAAAGTTATATGATGAATTGATAGATATGATGCCAGGTGCATGGTACATAGAAATGATTTGCATTATTGTTTCTTAGTAATGAAATGTATATACATGTTAATGATTGCACTATATTCTCAATCGTATGTTGGAGACTAACCTACAGGTTAAAAGTTCTAAGTGGTAGCTAGATCCTATGAGGTGGGAGTACCTCGGGAAAATGGAATCCGAAAGATAAATGGGTATGCAAGTGATGCATTATTAATTTGTCATTATTAGTGTATTTATTTTCATGATGTATGGGTGGGGTAGGGATTCATGAAACTTAACCTCCCAAATTAGTTATACCACAACAAATTGAATACAAGTCGCAATGCAATCACTATGTCGGTGTAGACATAGTCCATTGTTTTATTAAGGGGGTGGAGGATTTACCCATCGTTTATCCCCGAAACCCAGAGTCATGGGAGGGCTGTGCTACGACATGCTCCCCAAGGTGTGTGATGGTGACTAGTGGGTTCTTGCTGGGGAAGCTTAGTTGATGTAGTTGACACTTCCACTTACAGGTTCTAACTGGAGCCGGTCATGGCGTGACACTTAAGGGTAGTCCAGCAGAGGAAGGATAGGATGTGGAAGTTAGTTGTGAATGAGATAGACGATGTCAGTAGATAGGTGTATCATGAATTTAGAAATGAAACTCGATTAACTATGTATGATTGAGAAACCTTTGTTGAGTCATGTGTCGTAACTTAGTAACTTATAAAATTGTTCATCAGTTAGTTATATTTAGTTAAGTAAATTATCCAACATTTCAAATTGTATTTAAGAATACGTTAGTAAACAATAAACTTTTGTGATAATGAATGTTGTGTGGTTAAGTACTATTAGTGTCCCTACACGATGCATGTAAACATTAGCTACGTTTACATAACTCATCTATATATATGTATATATACTTGTATAAATTTTATGTCACGAAGATCTAGATGAGCCTTGATGTTTTGTAATTATAACCAGATGCATTGTACATGTTATTCATTAAGTTTTGAACTGATAACATTGAGTCAATTTATTAGTGAAGGGTCTTATTTTGATTAAGGTTAATTAGTAATTTCAGTCATCATTAAATAAATATCAATTAAGCTAATTATAAATTACTTGGTGTGATTGTTGAATGAAGCACTTGGTTATGGAATGTTAAATAAGTGTCAATGATATTAGTTAGTTCAATTACCCCGTTATTAAAGGATAATGGTGTTAATAATATTAATTAAAATATTATTAGATTGATTGATTAAAATTAACTAGGTATTAATAAGGTTAATTAATATTAATGAGACTATTATTATCTTGAGTAATAATTGTTAATTAGTTTCTTTATAAAATAAGGTGTAATCAATATGGTACTAGGTGAATGAGTTAGGTTAAGCCTTAAAGAATATTATTTAATTAATATAAATATATATTGATCAATTTTAAATTATAACAAATTATGAGTTTGTCAAAAATAAAGTTCGGTTAAATTGTAAATAATTATCAACCAAATTTTATTTAATTTTTACTTATAAATTGTGTAGAAAAAGAATGTCAGTGGAATTGTAAAGTATAATAGTTGTGTAATAAATAATATGAATTAAGTTACGAAGTTTTGTATTGTAATAGTCAACAAGTAAATAAAAGGGTAATTAATGAGGGTAAGTTGTATAAATGTGAAAAACTTACCGTTGGTAGGTGAGCCAACCCAAGCACTATTTATATATTAAAGTATAGTTTCATTCAGGATGTTGAGCTCGAGAAAAATGGGGAAAAGGGAAACATTTACTTCGGGGGATAAGGGTAGTAATTGCATAGGAAAGAGTCGGGAGCAAGGGGGTAAGGTCAAGAACAGAATTTGGAAAGGGGATCTTTGGAAAAGGGAAAAGAGGATTGAACAGAGGAGAGGAGAGAAACATATTATAACAGGAGGAGGCTAGTAAAAATTCAGGGAGAAGCACTGGCTGGGGAACTTGTACTTAGTTTGGGCTCAGGGTATAGGAAGAGATTCTTGGAGCTGGGTGGTCAGCAAGACCTCTATAGCTAGCAGGGAGGCATAGCAAGTTCATTGGTTGAGTAAGGGTTGGTATTTTTCATTTACAAGTATTTTTAATTGCTTTTAACTACTGTGATTTACATATATACTATATGAGATCGGGTCCTACTTTAATTCAACGGATAAATATGTAATTGAATTTAATATTTATAGTTGTTTTAAATTTAGAATTATATTTAGCTTACTTAATATTTTAAATGTTGATCCCTGCACATTGAAACACCATGAAACACCAAAACTTAGAAAAATTTAGAATATTTGAAAACAATAAAAATAGACTAATAAGAAACTCATGTTATTAAACCGGGGACCAACTATGGCCCCTACAAAATATATGCACATTTCATGATTTTTTATGGATTTGGGGTCATTTTTTAAGCCTAAGATACATGCCTCGGTCGATGCATCTTGCCTTTCTAGGAACCACATCACGGTCGATCGATGTGGTGCACAAAAAGGCCAGTCTCATCGATGGTGCACTATGTGCAAAGCCGAGTCGTGTTGACTGTGAAAGGAGACCCCAAAGATGAAATACATGAAAATTAATTGTATTTTCTTGGAGATGAAGGGTTTTTAATCCTCATCTTTGGTCTTGCAAGTCCTCAAGCAAAGAAAATGGTGCTAGAATGGAAGGAACGAGACCACGAATTGGAATATTTGGAAGGATTACATGATGCGAATACAATGTTGGCACTTCAAGAATGTGGCTGAAATAAATGATTGCTTACTCTGAATATGAGGGCCCAAGTGCATTTATTGGGGTATTTAGTGGACATGTGGGATCCCGATGAACATTTTTTTCAATTAGGGACTCACATCCTTACCCTTCAAATAGATGACATTTATTTTTTGACCGATATTTTAAGTAAGAAGAGGGGATCGAGACATGATTAATGGGCATAGCAGAGGTGTTAGAAATACGGATGAACTCATCACCTAGTATTGCGAGCCCAAGACTAGGAATTCTGCATGGAAAATCCAAATTGCATAAGACCGTAGTATACCATTGAGGACTGTTCTCTTCATAGTGGTTCAAGTAGTGGGGACTAGGTCCCACCACCAGGAAACCAGGTCTCATATGTTATGTGCCATAGCATGCATGGAACCTCCTATATTTAATTGGTGTGAGAGCCTCCTAAGCATCATGAAATATCAACTGACCAACTGTCAGACAGGTAGGACTAAATAGTTTAGTTATGGGTTTATCTTGGTATCCTTCTTTATGGAGCAGGTTCCTCACTTCCGTCCTCAGCATATAGAGATAGCTAGCCCCGATCTGCGGTAGCCACGCATGAGGAGGTGGATTGAGTTATTTGGCTGTCATGGTGGTCGAATCCATAGTTATGGGTTGAATTTCTTATGATGGATGTGTACGAAGCTCATTATTGTAGAGGATTATTCCTATGCAGGCACGTATTTCCAAAGAGATCCCGACTTGGTGTTATCGGAGGGGTCATTATGGTGCGACATAGGTAAGAATATATATTCATGGTCTTTCAAATGTTTATGTATTTTTTGAATATATCATTTTTTGGTGTACTAATAATTCTTATGTTTTACTAATGTAGATGTGGGGCCAGAGAGGTCACCCAGAGCTTCCCCTATACATCGACGAGGAGAGGGTAGGGTTGTTTCTTCTCGCGACTGAGAAGCGAGTGACATACTCATGGAGACCGAGGATAACTTAGAGAGGTTAAATACTGACATCCCAAACATGTTAGTTGATGACAAGCCTCGTCGGTACCAATGCCACACGGTGGGAGTTTCTGCGAGTATCAGACGTCTTCTCCGTTGGGTAGATCTGGCAGTGATATGCTATCACGAGCACCGGGACTAGCCCTATTATCTATATGTAGTGATGTACTAAAATTCATGAGATTCATAATTTTTCCATGATGACTTACTGAAAGCTATGAGCTTCATATTTTCCCATGATGATTTACTGAAAGCTATGAGCTTCATATTTTATCTTAGTACTTTTTGTGGAAATTTTATCACACTTAATATAAAAGCGGTTTTATAGACAATGTGTGTATGGAGAGTATGGATCTCATATATGTTGCTTATGTATGAACAATTTACATGTTATGCTTGTTAAGAAAATGTTTAAGAATGTGATATGTACCAATCTAACACGAAATTGGCCAATGAATCAACAATTGTATTCATTATATGTCTCGAAATATGTAGGTATTGAACGAGCTCAAAAGACATCTCCAAGAGATATACTCATCAGAAAATATGAAGTAGTGTAGGGATGCGAACAATGTAGACTCGGTTTAGATGGGAGACCACAAGTTGGGAATCCAAATAGACGAAAATGTGGTCCATACTAAGGGAAGATGCGTTGGTTAACAATTAAATCACCACAAGATACTCGGTGGTATTATTAGTTGGAGGACCTAGGAAATTTCCTCCTGAGCTTATAAGTTTGTGAGGAGGGGAATAGAGTATCCAAAGTGCCGAGGCGAGGTTTTGAGCATGCCGTCTAGCACGGTCTGCAAATCCTGAATAGGTTGTCATCTCTGCATTCAAGAAGAACATGGTATAAGCAGTCATTATGGGGATGAGGCCCTAACCTATGAAAGAAGAACTTCACACCATATTAAACATACATCATATACAAAGTGTACAAGGTACTCCTGTAGGATTTCCCTAAGGATAGTACCTCTTGAGGTAGAGCCCATTTCTAGGTTCCCTCAAAGGTGTCCCATCATAATCAACTAACTTGTAGGCACCTTTTTTAAAAACATGTTTCATGATGTAGGGCCCACTCCACATGTACTCAAACTTACCTGCCCCCAGTTTATCATGTTTTTCTTCATATGTCAAACCCAAATCACCTTCATTGAAGATGTGAGGTTTGATTGACATGTTGTAATGGGATTTGATGTGCTTCTTATGTGCTTCATTAGCGATAGAAGCACCATGATGGGTTTCATCCAACTTGGCTAAATATAGTAAGCGTTCCTCTTTATTTGTGGTGCTTGGTAGGAGTTCGATGGCTAGTTTCAAAGATGGAATCTTGCACTCTATAGGAAATATTGCTTCGATTCCATACACCAATTGAAAAGGTGTGAATCTAGTAGGAATTTTGATGGAGGTTCTATATTCCCAAGTGGATGAAAAGAGCATTAAGTTCCAATTTGATCTATGAGTCCCTACCATGTGTTGTATTATGGTTTTCAAGACCTTATTGATGGCCTCTAATTGACCATTCTCTTAGGGATAGTAGGGGGTTGAGTGTTCATGGAGAAATCCCAATTTGGTGCTCAATTCAGTTACCATTTAGTTCTAGAAATGCTAGCCATGTTTTGTGACAATGGCTCGTGGAACCCCAAACCTAGAAATATCATGATTGAACATGAAGAGTGCGGAAATTTTACCATCTTCTGTATATGTAGGCATAGCCTCAGCCCATTTTGTGAAGTAATCAATAGCTACAATGGCATAGTTGTTCCCCCTATATGAGGTAGGCTTACAATGAATGAAATATGTGCCCCATTTTGAAAAGGGCCCAATGGAAATAACTGGGTGTAATGAGGCAGGATGAGTGCACCTTTTGGAATGAAAAAACTGGCAAAGAAGAAACTTCTTAATGAATTCCATGCAATATTTAAAAATGGATGGTCAGAAGTATCCAGTGCGTAGTATATTCTGGGATATAGACATCCCAGAGAGGTGACCACTACATGCCCCTAAGTGGCATTTATTCAGAACACGCTCAACCTCCTCATGAGTCAAACATCATTGTAAGATCAAATCAATACCACGGTGATATAGGGTGTCCCCGAGGATTAAGTAATATTTGGAATGATGGCATATATGACAACATTCGTTGCGGGATAGGTGAGGCTTGAATCATTGTGTTTGTAGATACAAGGTGATATCTCTTTACCATGGATCAGAGGTACTGATCAGGAACAATGACTCATCGGGAAGAAATTCAATGGGTTGAGGGTCTTGGTCAATCTGGGGAACATCACAAATTAGCTCTGTGAATACTAATGAATTTTTAGATTTCTCCTTTTCAAACTGTAAATCAAATTCTTGAAGAATCACGATACAGAGCGAATATTTTCCTCCTAGTACTTGACGAGTTAAGACATGGTACATAGGGTTCCAATCAACGATAATAGTAGTTGTAGAGAGCAGAATGTAATGACGAAACTTCTGGACAATGATGATAGATTCTAGATCCAACTTCTTGACATGTGAATAACGAGTTGCAAATTCAATAATGCCCTTGCTAAGGTAATAAATCACATGGTCTTGCACGTTGGTATCTTCCTACACTAAAACCATACCAATAGTTAAGGTAGAGGCAGCAAGATAAAGGATATAATCCTTGGTATCATTAGGTGTTTCTAACACGGGTGTATGGGTAATGACATGCTTGAGATTGTCAAATGCACTTTGGGCATAGTCATCCCAAACAAAAGGGATGATATTTTTAACAATCACATAGAACCCTGTGTCTTTTCTGCATAATTGCACCTAAAACGGTACAAGTATTTTTCCTTCCCCTACAAAATTAGAGTTTTGGTGATTTCTGTAGTTGGGGGTAGGGATAGAATAGCCTTTACTTTGATGGGATTGATATGAAACCCATATTTTGAGATGATTAATCCAAGGAGACATCCAGACACCACACAAAATATGCACTTATGAGTATTTAGGAAAATAGTCGTAAGATAATGGATAAGAAAGTCATGATGATTTGAATGAGCTGGAAAATCATCAAGCTAGGGATCCACGAAATCCTTAATATCGTGAAAGGCATACGACATGGGCCATTCGAATGTAGCACCAACATTTTTAAGGCCAAAAGGTAATTTTTGGTATGCAAATGTACTCCATAGGAATATGAACATTGTCTTGTGCTGGTATGTTGGTTGGATCTCAATTTGATTATAGCCAGAAAATCCATCCATGAATGAGAAGATGACACTACCGGCATAGTTGCTGGCGATTTGGTCGATAAATGGGATAGAATAATTGTCCTTGGGACAAGCCTTATTTAGATCCCAATAATCAACATAGAATCTGATAGTTCCTTGCTTTTTTGTAACGAGAACGATATTAGAGACCCAATTTGTCAAGGGGATAGGATAAATGAAACCAGTTGTCAACCACTTTTCAATTTCTTCTTTAATAGCCATAGTCTTTAGAGGGTGCATTGGATGGAGTTTTTTCCAGACAGGTCTTGCATCAAGATAATTTTTTATCTCATGGAAAATAATAGTGGGATCAATCCTCGACACTTATTCATAGATCCATGCGAATACATCACAGAATTGTTCTGTATAACTTTTGATTTCTTTAGAAGAACAAGTTTGGCCAATATGGACATGCTCCACAATGTTGGGTTTCACCGAGATTTCAATGGTAGTGGTAGGAGTAATGTTTTCTAAATTCCCTTCGGTTACCTTATCTTGGGTGAGAATAGGAGATTGAGGGTTGGAAATGACATCTAGTGAAATAATAGTTTGAATATGATTCTCTACCATATCCAAAGTTGGGAGGAAGGACGATCGATGATGATGGTCCTGCCATGGAAGCTCATCCAAGCTCATAATATCCATAATGGATTCATCAGAGTGAAATGTCTACAGGAGATCATCTAGCGATGGTAAGGATGAGGTCAACTAAGATGGAACAGTACATGGGTATGATGCCACCAGGTGATGGTCATCAAGTGAATCCGACTCTTATTGTATGACCTTATAAGTAGCCTCAGCTTAGCTAAGAGGCATCTGATCTCCAATCAAATCAATGTCAATAGGGTCCACTGAGTTGGAGGAATATGGGGTCATGGATGATATCATGTTCATCGTGGAAACTTTTGATGAGGGATTAGGTGTTGGAAAGACTCCCATCAAGGATGAGTCCTTAAGGATTCCTACCCCCACACTCTCATATATTTGTGAACAATTTCTTAGAAGAGGGACATTATCTGTGGGATGAGTCATGGTGTCTGGTGTACAAAAATCTAATTGGTCGATAGTGAAAAATTTTCCTTGATGGGTAAATTGTATAATGTGGAAGATGTAAGATGTGACCGCAGTCATAGCGTAAAACTAATTTTGACCAAGAAATAAGTTGTAATCCAATGGAGTTGTGACTACTTCCACATTAATGGAAATAGTCTTTCCTCCTAATTCAATGGCTAAGGATTATAAAAGCACTTGTGGTTGGAATTTGCATCTGTCAAATCCTTTCAGAGTGGTAGGGGAATGGTTCAATTTAGGAGTGCAACAATACGATAGATCCTTCATCTAAAATAGTACGATGGATATTTTTCCCAGTGACATTGGTGATGATTTGGAATGCACACTGATGGGAAAGCATCAGTTTAAAGTATTCCATTCTAAACATGATGGTGTTAGATGAGTCTGGATCGACTACTCTAATAGAAGATAACATAGTCTTACGTTGATAAGGATAGTTTTGTAAGACTTCAAGGTTCGATGTAGCACATGGTGCTTCGGATAGATCTTCCACAAGTTGTAGTTCTGAGCAGCCTGGGAGTTGGGGTTGAAAATCACTTCTTTGATTGGGCTTTTGCGTGGACACAATGGTGCATCTTATATAGGCTTGTCTATGGTCAAAGGACCTTGTGTAGGAGGGATAGCGTATGTAGATCTAGATTATTTTTCAGCATGACCTCCATGAGATTCTTTATCTAGAACAGAGTCATACGTCCGTTCCCTAGTAGATAAGTTAACCGTTTCACTACGCATCATGAGAACATGAGTGGTCGTGGATGTTTCTCCTTGTGAAGGAGTTGGTTATTGTGCAACCATCTACTAATGTTGTGTGGGGAAGTGGTATTTTAAAAATACGGGTTGAGGGTTTCCTTTTAGGAACTTTTGGACTTCTTCACAATCTAGTAATTCTTTCATGAAGTGGTCATCACTGCACAGTAAACATGGATATTTAGCCTTCCATTTTGGTTTGGCATTAGGAGAGTCTGGATTGGTTTTGTGTTCCTTCTTGTTAGAATATTTCTTGGATTTTCCTTTATTTTTATTCTTACCACCGTATTTCTCAGATGAAGCAGATTGGACTGAATTCACCTTCGTGGTGGGGTACAGATTAGGTGAATGGTTGGTATTATTACCATCCTATGACATAGTTGGATTTGAAACCACATGGATTTGTGATCCAATAGACTGGGTGGTAGGATGGGTTTTGATGGAACCAATGATTCCATTGTCATGTGATCCCCTAGATGGTTTCATTGGGTCATATGTGGGGCATGAGGCAATGGGAATAATTTCATATAAAGTGCCAGATTGGGTGTAGACTAAGACTAAGTACTGGGCACGTGCAATGGATTGTTCTTTTGTAACTGCCCCTCCCATATTTAAATATTTATCTATGATAGGAAACAATGATTCGGTAAACCAATCGACCAATAATTGATTGAGAATGGGATCCTTAATGAGCCGACGTCTTCTCCTTCATTCATGAATATGATCAGAAATATGAGTCGAGGTAGATTGTTGAAGTCAAGTTAAAATATCTGTGTCGGTTTCATATCGGATTGGTAATTGGATATGCATAAGAAAGGCCATATCCAAGGATCGAAAATCAGTGAAAGAATGTGGTGGCAATTCAATGTACCATTTGGTAGTTGTGTCGGTGAGGGTTCTTTGGAATAGCCTCAAACGGATAGAATCATCCATTAATGAGTTTGAGGAACACCACAAGTGATATGTCATTGCATAGTTTTTTGGATCCTCATCGGGTTTGTCATCAAACTTGGGTATGTCTTATGGAAGTTTCACAGGAATGGGTGGAAAATTCATGCAATGTTGAATGGGATCGTTGGTCAAACATGATAGGTCCGACAGATCTAATGTAGCTAGAAATCGTAACTATCATTTTTTATGCGGGTACTAGTAGTATTGGTATGGAATTTGAGTACCAATAGGACCATAGATCGATTGATCATAAGGTCCTCCCATATAGGGTTGAACATATGGTGGGGGTCCTCCCATGTTAGGAGGTGGACCTGATGGGGGTCCTCTACCCGAATGAGGGGGTCCTCCAGAATGAGGGTGTTTTCCAGATTGTGGAGGTGGAGGTTGGACAGGTGGTGGAGGTGGAGGTGGGATGGGTGGTGGGGGTGGTGGCGGGGGAGGGGGTGGGCCACAAGCTAGGGGTCCATTCAATGGAAAATTATGATGCTCCCATTGTGTGTTTGTGTTTCTGGTGTAAGGTACTCTGGGATAAAGGTTTACTGGATTAGTTTGATAGATTTTACTCATTCCTATATTGTGATTACCGGATATGTATAACCCCATGCGGTTTGGGCCCATATAGATGGTCCCCCTGTGTAATGTTCCCACAAAATTTGTCCCATGTTTGGGGGTGAACTCCTATTCATATTTAAAGTCATAAACGAAGGTTGTCCTCCACTTACATTTTTTCCACTAACTAGAGGTTCCCCCCCAATTAGATTTTGTCCACGAACTAGAGGTTGCCCCCTAGTTAGAATTTGACTACCAACCAAAATTTTCCCCATAATTATATTTTGGCCATTGACCATAGGTTTCCTTGAGATCATATTTAGATCACTAACTAGATGGTGGCCTCCGATCATACTTTGTCTTGAAGGTTGTGTTCCATTCATGAAGTTAACAGTGGTTGAAGGTTTCATCCCATTCATTGGGGTCAAAAGAGGTCTAGAAACGACTAAATTTGAAATAGGTGGAAAGGATGGTTGGCCTAGTATGTCGGAGGTCATGTTGGGAACATACATTTCTGGTGGAGGAAGAGTAAAAAAGTTGATTAGAGAAAGGTGTTCGTGATTCACTACTTACGAAGTGGAATGGAAAGGGAAAGTCTAGCATCTCACCCATTGACCAAGTATATGTAAGAGAGACATGATATCTTGAAGTGGTCCAAATAAATATTCGTTCGAGATGAGTCTGGTATGTTTTAACAGATAAATATGTTAGTGGATAATATTAGGGAGAAGGAGGAGGTGGGATCCTACTAATTTTGGACGTGAGTACGATCCACCCTATATGGAAGGGATAAGCCTCCATGAGGATATCCTTCGAGATACTTCTAGAAACTTCTATTTTTTCCCTCTGCAGAAGCACCGATGCACACTGGACACTAGCAACATGCACCATCAATGCACTCCTTAGTGGAGCAA
The DNA here is from genome assembly GCA_027924585.1 of Larix kaempferi. Taxonomy (NCBI): domain Eukaryota; kingdom Viridiplantae; phylum Streptophyta; class Pinopsida; order Pinales; family Pinaceae; genus Larix; species Larix kaempferi. The sequence goes on along the minus strand of BSBM01000348.1, from coordinate 16,978,481 downwards.
GGTGCATTTGATCAGGAAAGACACACTTTGATAGAAGGAAAGGTGTGTCGAGCTCTCTAAATAGGGTTTTTAAAAGGGGAAAAAACCTCATAACCCATCTTCCAAGGATTTCAGTCAAGTAACGTAGGGACTTGGGAAAGGAGAAAGTATACATGGTTCATAGTCATGATGAGTACAAAACTTCCGTGTAACAGTAGGACGTGGAGGTGGTGGTGTCTCCACAATCGGTGGTGAACCAAAATCGGAAATAACATGCCCTAAAGAGGTCCCTCAAAATGAAGTGGTTGGACCGAAACCACTCACTATCAGGTCATCTGGAGGTCGAGTGAATATCCAATCAATACCTACAATATGTCCTTCAAGTGAATGGTGAAAATATGTGTCATGCGAAGGAGTTTGTTCCACCACCAGTGGTCCCATAGGATCGGTAATGGGCGGATTTATAGGAGGACAAAAATTCCCTTCTGATTTAGTAACGGGAATTCCTTCTTTGTGTGAACCAGTTGTAGTGAGTTGGTCCATATCTTCCCCTGTGCTTCCTTCTTCAATGAGAGGATATTCAGGTGGGAACTTTTGTATTCTACATGATATCCTTAAGGGTTGCTCAGCTAGAATGGCTGACGAAAGTCTCGTCCTAAGAGTATTCTAATGAAAAAGACACTTCAAGTCCTACTCAAGCTAAAGCCACAAGCAAACTTATGTGACAGGTGGGATAAAGAGTTGGATCCTCACAAGAGTTTCAAGGCGTTGCAACTCGCGATATACCACAGGGTCCAACAGTAATACTTAGCCCAATATTTCAGAGCACTAACTAGGGAGGATTAGGACTGTATCTCTGACCGTATTACATGACTACCTAATAGTACGTGCGTAGTAGCTCCCTAATTGATGTTCTCGGTGTATTGCAATTTCAAGATAGCCAATGGTTGACTCAGATAGTTTCAGGATCCTAGTGGGGTCTCCCAATATACACAAGGTACATGGGAGATCCAATCCATAGTAGTGATGTCTAATGCACAATCGTTTGGCAGGAGCCTTCCTTTATACTATTGAGTACGTGAAGTACCTTTCTATATACCCTTAGGTATGTGAAAGGTCATTCGATATACCGACTTGTAAGTGGAAGAACTATAAGCCCCCAAGATGCGATGTAGGCAAAGAATGACAGTTGCTACTCTTAAAGACGTCGAAACATGTCTCTAACCTATGACATGAGTTTCTAAATATTTTAACTTAGACTAACGCTTGATTTTATCTTGTACAGTTAAGTGGATGCATGAAGTGTAGACTCAAACCAATATGCATGAATAAGCTAAATGAGATGCAAGTCTTTTATTTTTCGATGAAAACTATCAAAATATATCCACTTAACTGTACAATATAAAGTATCCACTCAAGAAATCAATCTCAAATCATACAACAATCCAAACCAAACTTACACTAGAAAAAGTTGGTATAAAAAAAACTTTCGGACGTTTCAAGACTTAAAATGGAGCAGATTAGAGGCTCATACAGGTCTACAAGACTAGTCACGTTTGTAAGAGGACAAAATAAATCAAAGAAAAGCAAGTAGTTTCTTGACTATAAAGGCTCAATGAGAAAGCATACTACTCCAAATTATAAGAATAAAAGAAAAAACATAGATCTAGGGAAAATACAAACATTGACATAAACTCAGAAGATGACTAGGTACAGGTCTAAGTAGGGATAAAGACCTCACTACAAAATTTTGCAGTTCGACGTGGTCTGTCAGAACAACAAAAACACATCTTTGTGGGTCAACATGGTCTAATACACTACCCAGGCATGTCAATGGTGCACTGTAGGTCAAAGGTAAAGCGCGTCGATCTCCCAAAAGCAATATTTTGCAAAAATGAAAGCTAAAAAACCCCTAAATTCAACAAAAGTAAGTGGACCTAGGGTGCCATGAGTAATATGGATGATCTATAGACTCTATAAATGCATATCCAAATAAAAAAGTGACACAGTCTAAGAAAAATTCAAGCAAAGAAAAGAAATAGATCTAGGGAACAAAGTCCGTAGTATGGTCTCCAATTTTGTTTTCTGGATTAGTCTGTGAATGCAAACATAAGCTGACATCCCTAGTTTAATCACTAAACTAGGACAAAGAGAGAAATCATACATACATTTCCCTAGATTGACCCAATAAAAAATTAAGATATGGAAGACATACCTTTAGCCATGAGTTTTGTTCAATGATCCAATGCTCCAACAAGCTTGCTCATCCACTTATGATAAACAACTACAAAACATGTAATCCAAGTTATTCAAGAAGAAAACTAGATCTAGGATTAGATTAAGTTATGTATATGACCAAGTAGATATACAATAAATGAATAAAAAACCATTTATGGGAATTGAAATGTAGTATTGTATTAACAGAAATGGTAAAGAGTACAACCACTCAAGACTTGGAGTCACATCTCTTCTCTAATGGGTTCCTCTTTTCTCTAAGATGTCACTTCAATGAAGGAAGGATAAGCCTCCAAAGTCTATCACTCCTAGTGTAATTTATCCAACATAACCCTATTCTCAATTCCTCCTCCCCTCACCCCTAGCCAAGCCTTGAATTTATAGGATAATATGGATAAGGGAGAGATGAGATATTTTGGGGTAATATATGAGATGTGATCCCAATAAGTGAGGAATTCGAGTGAGATCCTAGCAAATAGTGAGGGGATCTCATCTAAATAAAATTTGGTTCTACATACTTCTCGAAAGCCTCTTTTTCTTCTCGTACATACTTCGACATGACTTGGATGTAGATAAACATGCACCAAATGTGCTCGACGCAAGTTGATGTGAAGGAAAGCTTCGTCATCGACGTCGGTTGGAAGAAGAGCAAAGAGCATCAATGTATATTAACACCTGTTGCTAATGAATCAAATTGTGTAGACGTCACAAAAAAGTTGATTGCAAGACAACAAGAGTTAAGGATCATTCAACATGGATGTGGCTTTAGGTATTGTGGCAACATGAGGTCACATTGTCTTGTGCAATTGATGAAAATTATGTGTAACAAGTTGTTGACTATTATTGCATGTGTCTCATAATTATTGATTGATTACTGCTGGAGATCATTGACATAAATAGGTTACTACTGTTGAAATTATACTAATTATATTTGTGCAACAATATCCATAAACATTCTTTCTTAGATGAATGATTATATCTCCAATATAACTATTTGGTGAATAACGGTGTTGTGTTTACTTTGGCTTGATAACGCTTACAACATTTCATAGTATGTCTTCTTCATTATTCACTTGAATCCATAAAGGAACTAGTCACTAATACTATTGCATAGGAAGATCTAGATTTTGGTGTCTAAGTGTTTGCAGATATACTAAAAGGGTTCTCCCCTTGGAGATCAAGACACTCCGAAGCAGTCAATGGAATGTGACTGAGGTGACATTGGGTCACTTTCCTTCAAATGTGCTTATTGGACAATATCCTTGATAGTTTGTTCGGTAACACCACCCAATTCCCTCCCATAACCTGCTCCAACAATAGGATATGTTTGTTGATAATATTGTTGTGGATCGTCACACCAAGCACTCAAACTACGTTAACTACCATAGTGTTGAGAAAAAGGTCCTAGATATGGCAAATTCCAATCTTCCATGAAACCTGTGTCATTAGGTTCCCACAAAAGTACCGTGCTATGAGCTTGGAAACCATCCATTATCTCGGTAAGGAAGGGAATGCAAGATCCCTAACCCCATGAAGAAATATATATTTTGACCCTCAATATTAAGGTCCTCATCACCCACCTAAAAGCAACCTCTCTAGGAATCCCACGTATGAACTATCATTTGTAAAAAATTATCACAATCCCTCATATATGGGCATATGATGAACTTGAGCCGGGCTTGCTTAGCCATTGGATTCCCAGCAACATTATCTATCATCTCATCACGATGGTGATCCCACTATGATACGAATACCATTGTCATAATAAGAGGGTTCCTGCAAGCATATAAAACCCAAACTCATAGTCAGTTCAACATCTCATAAAACAAAATATTGACTCAAAATATCACAACTTTCCCTATACAAGCTAGCACGACTCATGTTTCCATACCATCATATTTCCATGTGATATACCCACATGGAAGTAGACACCTATTAGTCGCAGTTAGTGCAATTGTATCACGTATAGTCATGCTACAAAGACGCATTGTATATGCATGTTTCGTCCATGCGTATGTGCAACTGTTCACTACCAAACCACGTCATTACAGCATGCGGCTGAAACAACCACCTCCTATGCGATGTGTGACTGTCGAAAGGAGACCCGTGCAGGATAGTGCGAGTGACCCTTTGAAACTCATGTAACTGGACAAAAACTCAAATGGTTCGCTATACAACCCAACTATCCCCCTAAGCCAAAAATTAACCACACGAAAATGAAAAGGAGGAGATCATGGCTTAGATCGAACTTGCAAGAATCAAAATCTGATGTGTTATGGAGAAATAAATCCTACAAGTAGGTGATACCTCCATTGGGTTTTCCCTTAACCCAAGACAGACAAGATGGATAGAAATCAAATATTTCCCACAAGATATAATCCTTTATCCTATGCATACAATACAAAGGAGTGTGATAAAGCTTACCTTCCTTATGATGATTGTCCTTTGTGTACTCCTAGCTAGTGTATCTCCTAGAGATCCATTGGTCCAACTCCTAACAACCTCCTATTTACACAAATTGAGACAAGAAACACCTTTCTCAAACCTATTTAAGCAATAGGAGTTACAATAAGAATATATATCTAATCTAATTAACTCAAGGAATAACTAGATCTAATATTAATATGCATCAAACAATAGTTACACAATCATAAATGGAGGAAACCATCAAGATATATACTAATGAAATGGAAATAAATGCATACATGTGATCAGACCTTGAGTCATGATGATAGTTCTCCTAGGATCCTTGTCCCAAACTCCTCCATGTCCCCTTCACCACAAGCAAGGCTAACTCAATAACAATGGCTCAATATGGTAAGAGTCTCTCTCTAAAAAATTGTAGCATATCCTTACATTCTTCTCTATCCCTCTCTCACCCTTGAGATACCTTCCATATATATATTAGTTGAGGAGAACATAAGAGGGATGTATATTTTTAGAACTCAACAAAATCGAAACTACTATGAGTTTCCAAGCTCATTCAATGAGATCTCCAACTCATTCAAGGATGATATCCTTGGAACTCACTAATCCAAACCTTTAAATTGAGTGGTCACACCCTTTAAGTGGAGAAAGGTATGACCTATTGCAGGCTACATGGTAAACAGAGTGCGACAAGAGGTAATGGTCACATGTAGCAGGTAGAATAGGGTGCGATCAGGAATATAAAAAACCAAGCAATGGGTCCAACTGTTGGGAAACCAGGGTGAGGAGAAAGTGCCTCAATTAATACTCATTGGTGGGTTCTATATGAGGCTCAAGGGTGGAGAATAATAGTATAATAGATGCTCCCTAAAGTATGATTTTTTAAGAGAAACCGATGGCCAAGACACTTTACAATAAGTACATGTTGTAAAATAGGGTTAGGAAATAACAAGGAAGGAGATGGAAGTAAAGTCACCTCAAGAACCTGCAATCAATCATAAAGTCAACAATATAGATAATCCTCGAGGTTGGCATACCCATTCTTAGAATAGGAACAAATCATGGCCACGAAACAATACATTGTAGATCCATGCAGTCAATAGCTAGGCCATGGCCACACAAAAAAACAAAGTGGATCCATGTCATAACAAAGAACATAGACACTAGTAGATACAATGTGCATCTATATGAACCAAACATATCATATTCACCAATAGATATAATGTGGATCTATGACCCAACATAAATAAAGAGAACAAGTAGCACACTAATAGTGCTCGTGTCTAGTCCTACAATTACTTAGTGATATTCCATCACATCTTGGGAGGGGTGACAAAAATGATCAATGAATTTCCCCTAAACCCAAGGTCTTTGTCCCAACCCCTAATGGTATGATTAACACAACATGTGAATAGATGTGTTGATGTCGAGCATGGGTGAAATCATTTGATTACCGATCATTGAGGTTGGTTGTTAATAGGTGCGATGAAAACCACCAATGATGATAATGTTACTGAAGGTACCAAGTACAAGCTAACAAGTGTGAAGGGATGAGTTGAAGTTGAACATTAGTAAAATCAATCAAGTAGGAGTCAATAATGGAAACCCACTATTGAACGTGAGGAAAAATGCCTCTAAGGACTGCATGCTCCAAGGTATGAATGGTTTCTAGACTCACATCCTAGATAATGAGTTGGCATTGATAGGAATGAACCCGTTGAAGGAGGGCCTTAATGTATCCCTCACCATTCAACATGAAACAAACTCCAAGAGATGATTTGAAGATATCAAGTCACCAAGTAGAATTGACACAAGGATGGCCCACTTTGATGGGAAATAAGGTCAACTAGAGTACCGATGGATGACTTAGGTTTAAATTTCCTTTAAACATATAGAATGACACATGATATGACCTAAAATCATTGACACAAGAGCACTGATATAGATTAACAATGCAAGAGGCAATAAATCCTCTCCATAATGACTTGAAGAGTAATTAGTCGGCGCTAATAGGTATCCCATGTTGGTCATGGAGAGGCCCAACTCTCCATTATTGCAATCCACTATCAAGATAGGTATCTATTAATAAATAATAGAGATTCATTAATGATATCCATTTAACAAATTCCTAGTGGACCTATTGTAGTATTATATAAAGGATTTAAATCTCATAATGCAAGTCACTCATATTATACCTTCCATCTTGTGTGTTCTAATGTGAGATTGTCTAGTTTTGATTTTATTTAGAATGCTAGTTTGAGAAGTGAGGCTCAAAGAAATTCTTTGAGCCTCACCTCCCCCTATTACAAATCAATGGTATAAGAGCATGGTCCTAGACCTGGTTTGAAATTTTTTTCCTTCTCTCCTTCACTTTAAGATGCCTCTAAAGTTGCTCTCTAAGGTAGATATTGAGAAGGGGCGTTCTGAGCGCTCTGCACTCTTTCCCATTGCATGCACTCCCTATGGTTTTGAGCTACCCCTGTGACCTCACCCTATCACCCCTCCTCTCTCCCAACTCCCCTGTACCTGGTATGTTTCTTGATGGAATCATTTGGAGGGGCCGCAAATCCCTCTGCCTCTCAACCTGCTGCTTCGGTTCAGATTGGGTCGGCAGAGGTACCCCTGACATTCCGCGAAACCCTAAATCGTTTGCAAGTTCTGGCAGCCTCTAATCAAGTCTCTGGCACTAAAACATGCATTGCAAATGCTGCGAAAGACCTCAACTAACGCTCCTGGTAGACCATATCAATGCCCGATCGCAAAAACTCAAGGACTATGCCCTTGTTGGCAAATTCATAGGATTCTGGCCAACCGAGCAAGCTCTGCGTGGTTGGATAATGGTCAAATGGAAACCCAAGGCACACTTCGATTTGCAGCAAGGATTGAAAGGCTTTTTCACCATAATCTTTCACAGATTGGATGACAAAGCTCGAGTTGAAGATGACAGCCCTTACTTCTTTAACTCTGCAAAACTATACCTCAGACATTGGACCGAAAGATTTAACCCCGACAAGGAGGACTTTACTTGGACAACGGTATGGATCAGAATGTACTCTCTACCTCAAGAATACTGGGATGAAGACACTCTTCGGGATATTGGCAATACCATCGGCACCTACGTCAGAGAAATGGAACAAACCAAGAAGAGTAAGTATACCTCCTACGCCCACATCTGTGTCTATATGCACATTGCTAAGACATTACCCGACTTGATCTGCCTCAACCATGAAGACTCGGAATGGGTACAACCTCTAGAATATGAGCGCATATCCTTTAGATGTAGAAGATGCCATGAGCATGGAAATTTGTATCGGGATTGCCACCTCAACAACACCAACACTCAGGAGACAAATAAAGATAATGAAGGATTCCAAAAATATGGCAAAAAGAAAAAAACTTCAATGCAAAGCTCCCGCAGAAGAGAAAAAACTAATGGAGGAAGGAAAAAAATAAACCGATCCTGCTAATTCTAATAGCTTTGCAGTCTTAGAACAACTTCAGGAAGAACCCATGACTGACAACCCTCCTTCTGATACTCCTGTCCTAACCCAGATAGCCACTGATCAAATCCCCCTTGAAACCTCTGAAAAGCCCAAAAGCCCTGATAACAGAGAGACACTAGCTGAAGGCCAAACCCTGCCTGAGCATGATTCCCATATTGAGATGTCAGATCGGCCAACTGGCACCCCAAGACCTGATTCTCTCATGGATGATGAAATGGTCAATTTGGACCTCGAAGAGCTGGATATACTAGGAATGAAAGATTCCTGCACTAAAAAATCCTTCCATTCCATTCCACCCAAGCAAATCCAACTGCTCAAAGACGCCCTGAATAAGGTCAAACACCTCAAGTTGGGAGTGCACAACCTCCCCCAAAAGGATAAGTTCAAATCCCAGAGGGATACTAAAAAGAGAGGGAGAAAAATAGACCTTCAAAGAATCAGTCAGTTGGGAACCAAACTTGTTGAATCAGGGAAATATGCCCAGTTAACGGAATTCTTCCCCTTTGGCCGACATGGTTCCCAATGCAGCTAATATCCTAGAACATGAGGGGCCTCAATGTAACTACCAAACATAGAATGTTAAAGCGCAAAATCATGCAAGACAAACCCTCTATTATTTTCCTTCAAGAAACCAAAACCACTCATGAGAAAGCCCTCTCCATTTTGTCCAAACTCTGGAAGGTCTTCCTTTCCTTTGCCACTAATGCCCTTGGTGCCTCTGGGGGTATTGCAATAGCCTAGAACCCCGCCCTACTCAGCCTGAATAATTTTTCTGCCACAACTCACTCCCTCTCGACCTCTTTTCACCTTCTCGGCACCAATCTCATTGGTCACCTCATGAATGTCTATGGGCCTCAAACCACCTCTGCTAAACTCAAGCTTCTTTACTCCATCACCTGGTTCTCCACACAGCACCCTGACTCCATTCTCCTCATGGGAGGGGATTTTAGTATGATCACTTCTATTCGGGAAAAGAAAGGAGCATGTCATTCACTCTCATTGGAGGATTTTCTCTTCAAAACATGCATCTATGACTATGATCTCATTGACCTTCGGCCCTCGGAGGGACTTTTCACTTGGAACAACCATAGAGGGGGGATTCATCAAATCGCCTCCCGGATTGACTAGTTCCTGATCTTCGATCAGGCCATGCATGTAGGAGGGCTTCTCACCATGGTCATTCTTCCTTCCGCAAGCTCTGATCACTGGCCGATCTCTCTAAATTGGATCCACTCGAGTAACAAAAATTTTTGTCCCTTTCACTTTGAACAATTTTGTCTTTCTCACCCCTCTTTTCAGGATACCATTCGCACTTGGTGGAAAAATATGATAGTCTCTGGCCGCTCCAAAATAACCATCTTCCACAACAAGCTGAAGCTCCTCAGATCCCTTCTGCGCACCTGGAACAAAACCAGCTTTGGAAATATTTTCACTGCCAAGAGCGAGCTGGAAAAAAGCTTGGAGAACATCCAAAAAGACATCATGGATCAATGGCTAACAGATGAGCTCAAATCTCAGCAACAAGAGAAACTCACCCAACTTAACATCCATTGTGAGCAAGAAGAAATACTGTGGAGGAGGAAATCCAGAACTAACTGGCTCAAGGAAGGGGAAAAAAATACCACATTCTTCCATTGCACTACAATTTAGCACAAGATGCACAACAGAATCAACATGATAAGATCCACCTATGGGGGAGAAATCAAGGATCAGGAGGAGATCGAACAAGAACTGGTAATCCACTTCCATTCTTTGCTCACTAAAGATATTGGGAACAGAACTCAAGCCATCAACAGAGTCACCAAGCATATTCCCCATACCCTCACGCTGGAGCACAATGCTACTCTTATGAAGGAAATCACCATGGTCGAGCTAGAAGTGACTGTTAATCAGATGGAAGAAGGCACTGCCCCAGGCCCGGATGGATTTATAATCAATTTCTTCCACTTATGCTGGGACTTCCTCAAGCAAGAGGTTCTTGATCTGGTTGAAGAATCCAGAACCAAACAATGGTTGCTCCTTGCACTTAATGCCACTTTTCTCACCCTCATCCCTAAAGACACAAATGCCAACACCCCTGACAAGTTCACACCTATTTCCCTCTGCAATGTATTCTACAAAATCATAAACCAAAGTGGAGGCCAACCGTCTCATAGTTCTCCTTCCCCTCCTCATTTCTCCTGAGCAAACTGGTTATGTTGAAGGGTGGAAAATCCTAGATGGCATTATTCTGGCCCATGAAATGATCCACTCCCTCAAAACTACCAAAACTCTAGGGATGTTGGTCAAACTCGATCTCTTGAAAGCCTTTGATAGACTCAACTAGACCTTCATTGAAAAAATGCTTTGGTCCTTTGGTTTTTGTCAAGAGTGGACAAACTGGGTTCTTGCTCTCACCTCATCCGCCTTCTTCTCCATTCTTGTCAATGGGTATCCCTCTTCCACCTTCTCCCCCTCAAGAGGCATTCTTCAAGGTGACCCACTATCCCCCTTCCTCTTCATCCTCATCGCTGAGGGAGTGGGACAAATGCTCAAAGCTGAGATAATAGCTGGCACCCTTAGAGTTCTTTCCCTTCACGGCAACCCTCCCACTGCCTATCAGCAATTAGTAGATGATAACCTCCTCTTTTCCCACCCCTTTGTTCAGGAAGCCTCCTCCCTCAAGCGCATTTTGCAGACCTACTCCGAAGCCTCTAGTGCCACTGTGAACCTCCAAAAATCATAGCTCTTCTTCTTCCACACTGATATGGTCACGCAAAGAAACATCTCTCGCATTCTTGGCTATTCCATAGCCTCCCTCCCCTCCAAATACTTGGGCACCCCTCTCTTTGACTCTACCATCAAGCACTCCTCTTGGAGAGAACTCCTTGACAAGATCGAAAGCAAAATCTCTTCTTGGAATTTCCGCTCCCTTAACCTACCCAGCAGAATTGTCCTCCTCAAATGTGACCTCCAATCTATGCCACTTTACCTTTTTTCAGTCCTTGCTACCCCCAAATCGGTCCTTAAGTCTTTGAAAAAAATCCAAAAATATTTTCTTTAGGGAGGCAATCATAACAACCGCAAGTGGGCCCTAGTGAAATGGGACACTCTCTATAAGACCAAGCGACAAGGAGGCCTAGGGCTCAGAGACCCAGAAATTAACAATCAAGTCTTCTAAGCCAAAATTTGGTGGAAATGGGTCACGGATTCGGTTTCCCCCCAGAGTCTTCTCTGGAACAGAAAATACGCCGCTCTTTGGCCGGTCCAGCAACGCATCTGTTTTGATCAAAATCCCCTAGGATATCTAATTTGGAAAGCTGCCAAATGTCAAAGATTCATCATTCAGCAACATTGTTTTTGGGAAATCAGAAAAGGACTTCACATCAATTTTTGGCATGATTCCTGGTAGCAACTCCCCTATCTTCAGACCTTTGACCTTTCTCCGGACCTGCAGGTGGGATGCGAGCACAATAAGGATCTGTATGTTCAAGATTATGGGATTCCCTTTGAATCCAGCAAAATCCATGCTTGGAAATCGCTCAGCACATGGGACCCTCCTGTCTCTGCTGTCAACGCTGAGCCCTTCTTGCATGACCTCCTGTCTAGGAAAATATGAATCAATCAATACTGGGACATTCTCCGTTGGGGTCACCTTTCGGCAGGTACATTCTCCACCAAAGAATCCTACCTCATCCGCACTGAAACACCGAACATACAACCTAGTACCATCTGGAAAATAATTTGGGACTCCCAACTCTGGCCGAAAGTCTCCTCTTTCCTTTGGCTCCTCGGCCATAGGCACATCCTAATGTGGGATAACATCCAAAGAAGAGGCTTATAGGTCCCTCGTGGTGCCCCATGTGTGAAAATCATCCGGAAAGCACTGATGATCTGCTTAGCTCTTGTGATGTCGCCTTTTTTTTGTGGGACAAAGTCGAGCAAATCTGCAATTGCACCAATAAGGTCAAAGATGATGCGGTCCAACACATTCTCTATTTGGGCCCCCTTGCCCTTCCAAATCCCCTTACTCAATCGTCTCTGGAGTCTCATCCCTGGTCTTGTCATGTGGAATATCTAGAAAGAACGAAATAGAAGGATCTTTGACTCCAAGAAGAAGTCGATGCAGGAATTCTGGTCCAGTATCATCCTTAACCTTTAAGAAACTCTCTCCCTCAAAGCCTGGAATCTTGAGGATTTTCCCACTCTCCCCTCTAAAAAAACCATCTTTTTGAATTGGAATCTATTACTCAGCCCCATTCCCTACCCTCCCTACATCAGTGTGGCTACCTCTCCCAGCCCGGAACATTGGAGCAAGCCGCCGCCTTCCTTCTTTAAGCTTAATTTTGATGGTGCTTCCAAAGGAAATCTTGGACCAGTCGACTTTGGAGGAGCAATTCAAGACGAGAAAGGAGACATCAAATTCCTTTTCATGGGCTCCATCGGTCACGATACCAATAAAGCTGCGGAACTCATCGATCTCTTGGAAGGCCTCAACTATGCCAACAATCATCACCTGCTACCACTCATCATTGAAGGAGACTCCAAGATCATCCTCTCCTAGGCCAGCCATCTCCACAATAGGGCCAAAGCAGAAAAAATCTCCACCAGCTGGAGACTCGCCCAGAAGCTTCATGAACTCGCCATTGCCATTAGGACCGCTAGCTCCATCTCTTTCCAGCATGTCAGGAGGAAAGCCAATGCACTCGCAGACTATCTTTCCAATGAAGGGGTCACTAGCAACACTGTCTACTTTGAAGATGCTCTCACTACTGCCAAATCTAGAACCATTTCTCTTCAATGCCAATCTTTGGCCAAACTGGACATCAACTCCTCGAATGTGGGTGACAACAGAGGACATGGTAGTGCACACTTGGATGAAAGTGCCTTGTGCTCCCACACACCCCACCCCGGTGACAATAGAATCCATGTCCCCACACCATCTGTCATCCATGAGCTTGCTCGAGGCACACTCACTTCTTTGGAGGCCCTTCATAACTATGAAGCAACGTCAAGTTTCCAGCTTCATTAACTCCCCATCCCTCGACATCCCCTCCTGCAATATGTCCTCCATCAGCCCATGGATCCTCTACGTGTGAGACTCTTCCAGCCTGCTAGCTGGCCTCACCAGCTCCCCCTCAAAACTCGGTCTCGACCCTCACTAACCGACATCTTGGCTTACTGCATTCGGATTTTGAGCTCTTACCACCCTGCTTCTGATTTTCCCTGCATCTCGTGCATAATGGGCAGACCCAAAAATTCTAATGCTGGAAAGAAGAAGGAAACCTTGAAAGGCAAGCAGGGCAAGACAGGTTACAAGGAAGAAATTTCTACCCCTGTTCGGTTTTTTATTGATAACTGGGAGGCCCGTCTCATCACCGACACTCTCAACAGTAGGGACCCGACCCACCACTGGCATCCTTACTAGTTGGCAAAGAATATGTTGGGAGATCTAATGGAAGACATGCTTACAAATTGGGCCTCTGTCAGGCTCGTAACTCAGTCTCTCAGTGCTTCTCTATCAAATATGGCTGCCATTTTGCATAGTCTGGAGAATGCCTTCAGTTGGGAGTCTTATGCTCCAGCACGCCACCTCCGCTGTGATCTTGGACCCCGAAGCACTGCGCCGATCCCCTCTCCCTTGCCATCTACAACTAGGCAAGATAATTCTTGTCCCTCGGCTCCCACCTTCGGCACACAGGCTTACTCTCCCGGCTCCACGCATGGCTTTGGAACTCTTTCCACCTCCCTTGGTCTTGGCTCTCTTGCCACCGCACGGAGCTACAGGGTCTTTCCACCTAGCAACATTGCCTCATCTTCCGATTGGGCCAACCCTCTGGGACTCTTGGTCTCCTCTCTAGGAAAGGCTCAAAACCTCTCTGCTGGGTTCAACTCGGTTCATCTCTGCGGCAGCTCTCATAAGGGAGAGGACCCTCCCCGCCTATCCTTCCCCATCCCCTCCACGCTCGGGCCAATTCTTACCAAGCGCACAAGAAATGAGCCTGATGGCGGCTTCTCTGCATTCAGAAAGACCTCCCCCCTGCCTATCAAGCTGCCTGCTGGTGACACCCGGACCTCTGGGAGGAGCTCCCCTAGGCCTTTTGCGCGAGATGAGGATGACAACAACTGCTATAGCTGCCCCATTCTTGAAGAAATTCCATTAGATGCTGAGGCACCCAACAATGCTGGTTAGCATGGTTTCTTGTTGGTCCCCCTCTTATTGTTTTTGGTTTTTTGTTTACCAATAGACTCTTTGTTTGTATCTAGCCCCCATGTCTTCATTGTCGCACCCTGATATCAGGGTTTTGTTTATCTCTCTCGGTCTATATGACCTGAACATTTATGGTTCTCATAGGTGGCTATTGTTAAAACCACCTCAGTTTGTATTTTCTACTATAATTTTACCACTCTTAGCTTAATAGAATTTGCAGTTATTACAAAAAAAAAAGATGCCTCTGAAGTTGTCACCTTGTTGCTCCCCTCCTACTCCCGATCTACCTAACCCTAACTACTTCTTTTGTAGTTCTCCATTAATGCTTCCACCATCTCTTTTTCCTACTCACTCTCAACCCTTATCACAGCTCCCAAATATCTTCATCATAGACCCGATCTAAATTTTTTTACTCTCCCACCCTTTCCTAAAACCTAATCTTTCTGTCTACAACTTAAGTATTTTTTTCTCGTTTTATTTTTCTTATGGACTCACTCATTTTGATACACTTATCTAGTAAGACGTCTAGTCACAAATACCACATTTACTCACACCAGTTGTCAACTAGCCCCTCATTTAAGCTATTTACTCCTGGATAACATCTCTTCTATATTCACCTCCATCTCCTTATGCTCTCCATTCTCTAACCATTGTTTATTTTTTATTTCTTGTTTTATCTTCTCGTCCTCAACCCTATATTAAATGCCCCTTTCCTTTTTATTTTCTCAACAAATCTAATTCCTGTCACCTATTACGCATATCACACATCAACCCTAGCCCCTATTTTTACCCAGATTGTGGCATATTTCATGCCCATAACAAGGAACCCTATTTCTATAAATTCATGTCTCCGTCATTTAGTATTGAGCAGCTAATTTTCCAGCATGTGGATGCTACACCTTTGGCTTCACATAGCCATTCTTATGCAGACCAAGACTTGTTACTTCACCTCAACTCTAGATTATTCATTGAAATCTTACATTCATTCACTAGAACTTACCACTGGGGATATGGACACAGTAAGAAATGCCAACCACCATTTTCCCTAAGCTTCCCCATTTCCTTTCCTCCACCATTGCAACAAAACCTACACACTTTAATTGTGCACTTTCCCGCTATAGGATTTCTATCCCGCCCTCTCCTCTTTAACTATCCTCCTTCTGAAATCACCTCCCTTCCACTCTTTGATATGTCTCAAATTGGCATATTTTTCTTCTCTAGTAGATGCTTCAACAATTTTAGAATTTCAACTATCAATAACACTTTTCTTTGCACTTGTGCACACTTTTATTTTTCAATGGTCACAAAAGATCCACCCACCAGTAGTTCATCTCTAGGGAATATTTATCACCGGTATGTTTCTCTCATAAATTAAGCAGTATTTTTGCTTGAGGAACACTTCCAACCCCGGTTCCTCTCTAGTGATCTCTCGTGACACATAGCCTTGTTTTGGAGAGAATAAGAAACCATTTTTAAAAGTTGCATTTCAGCTCACATCTCAAGTATTTCTTGTACGAGGATCATTCCCCTTCATATGGTCACATAGATGCATTATCATGTAGTTCTGGTGTCCGGTCTAGCTACGTGCCCCACCCAAACTACATGTGTTCAACAACATCCAGTCTATCCCCACGTCCCACCTACTTAAATAATACATCTACCATGAGTAATAACATCCTCAACGTATTCATTCTATGACATAACCATTTCAATCTCATCTCATATCAGCACTCAGTCGTATCTACAAACATCGTTTTAGTTCAGAAATCTTTTCAAGATCAGTTTCAGTGTTCTCGCACTTAAACTGGGAGGAGAAAAGCATAGATTCTTTCAAGCTTAAACTGGGAGGAATTGGGCTAACGGGTATCCCATGTGGGCCAAGGAAACCCACACCTCTCCATTATTTCACTCCACTAGTTAGATAGGTATCTATTATTAAATAATAGAGCTTCTTTAATGAGCTCCTTTTGACAAGGTCCAAGTGGACCTATTGTAATATTATATAAAGGATTTGAATCTCATAATCAAAATCATTCATATTTTTCTTTCCATCTTTTGTGTTCTATTGTGAGATTATCTAGTTGTGAGTTTATTTAGTATGCCTGTTTGAGAGGTGAGGTTCAAAGAACTCATTTCAGCCTCATCTCCCTCTATTACTAATAACATCTGGAGGAGTAAAACTACTCATAAGGATCCTATACAAACTAAAACCCAACGATGAGATACTGACTCAAACTAGTGCCATGTACAAGGGAAGCACAACGGATTGTTGTCATTTTATGCGATAAATATAGAAAATGGTTCCCCCCTTTTCTCTTGTTAAAATTATCTTCTCATTTTTTAACGATCTCAAAGAAGGGATAGAAGTATGCTCAATAAGAATTTTTTCATAGAAATTTAACGAGCTCAAAAAAGGTAACTCAAAATCTTTGTCACTTTTTAATGAGCTCAACGAAAAGATGGAAGAGTTATCGATATAGTATCTTTCCTATTAATTTTTAATGATTCCGGAAAAGTAAACTCAATTACATCATTTTTTAATGAGCTCGAAGAAAAGAGAGAAGAATGCTCCATATAGGTTTTTTTCTATATAAATTTAAGGAGCCCAAAAAGTTAAACTCAAGACCTCCTATTTTTACCGAGATCGAAAGATGAAATAATGCTCGTAAATATACCTTTTCCATGGAATTTTAACGAGCCTAGAAAAATTAACTTGGATCCATCTTTAATTTTAAGGAGCTCAGAGGAGAGAAAATCACTCCATAGTGTTCCTTTTTTGTTCAATTTTAACGAGCTTGAAAAAGGGATAAAAGGATACTTGGTATATGTATTTTCCATAGTTTAACGGGCACGAAGAAGGATGAGAGTAAGCTCGTGGGAACCTCCTATGGGAAAGTCCAGAATTAAACGAAGGGAGAAAATATGAGGCTTCAACTTAGAAACATCAATAGGGGATAAATAGATTTCATGCACCTACAAAAAATAATAACATGAGTGCCAAATGGAAATTCAAGTGCTACTCTAATGTGTTGTTATAAGTTTTTATTAGCATGCGTATGAGGTATGTGTATACTAGCTGCATACCGACACTTCGCATGCATCATGTTAGTATGCCTATAATTAATTACTTGATAGGTTTTCAAAAGGTTGTCAAAATCATATAAGGATCGAGTTAATTGCATTAAATTAATTAACCCAAAGTCGAGGACCACCTTTTGGGTTTTATCTATATTATTAATATATTAAATAAAAATGAATCTTTGGAAGCTTTATTTTGAAGTGTGATTGATTATTGTATGAAAAGGCTTTTGAATTCAATGTTTCATAGGATTTTTTATCAATGTTTCAGATCAGTGATCCATCATTAGAATAAAGGAAAGATATGCCAATGAAAAGAAAATGCGTAAGGATGCAAATAAATCTAGAAGGAAAACAAACCCATGAATAAATAGAGACGAAAAGCTAAATGAAAATAAAAGAAAAGGCTGACATTAAACTGAAAAAAATAAATAAAAAAATAGAAAAACCGAGGGACTAAAAAAGACATAACGTTAAAAACACAATAAACAAAGAAAAAAAATCACAAAATAAAAGAGACAAAGGAAATTAAAAATTAAAAACAAAAGAAACAAGAGATTAAAAGAGAAAGAAATTAATGCAAAAAAAAAAAAAAAAAAAGGAATAAAAACAAAGAAAATTAAAAACCTAAAGAAAAAAAATTTAAAAATTACATTATAATATAAACACGAGAATAGAAGAAAAGGAAAAAAGTGTTTAAAAAAAAAACAAAAATAACCAAAAACTACCATATCAAATAAAATAATCTAAAAGAAAAATCAACAAACCAAAGAAAACAAGAAGCTAAACAAAATATAAAAATAAAAACAAAAGAAAACAAGAAACTATAAAAAAGAATAAAAGTAAAAACAAAAGAAAAAGTGATTAAAAGAGTAGAATAAAATAAAGATATAACCGGGGCCAAAAGGTAGTTTTGTGGATGAAAAATTATCTCCATATGCAACACAACTGGGTGGTGGAATTGCACAGAAGAGGGATAGAAAACGATGGTGAGCGCCGAGGGTTTGGAGGTCTGTGCAGGGCAGTGGACGGCACCCGGCAGACGGATGCAGGACGTCAGCGGGAACGTACAGACGCACGCAAACCCCGATGGGGTTCTCCCTTGGTAAAACCGTTTTTGGTTTTTACTCCAGCGGATTATTTTTTACTGGCCCTCTCTCACAGTGTTGGTTACTGTTCCGTTTTGTGTTCCGTTGGGGGTTACTATGGATGATGTAGACTACAGCAGCGATGACCTACGGCACCATGATATCTGGAGGTCGCCACCTGGCGCTTTCCGGCAACAGGAGGAGCATGGCGGATTAGGGTTTGATGGCTTTACTGGAAACCGGCCTCCTGATGGACCTCTGTCACCCCCGGTTAATGCCTGCCAAACCTTTCCTCCCTACTCGCCGTTCTGGGAGGGGTCAAATGCCCGCCTATCCTCTGGGACTCACGCCGTGAATATCTGGGGAGTCAGGGGTTTCTGCGCCTCTCCATCTCCGGAGCCGTTGTGTGCAGATTTAGGCGACCTGCCTGATTTTATCACCTCCGCGGATAGCGATAATCTTCTCTCTACTGGACTGGACCGACAAACTGAGGTGGAGGGTTTTGAGGAGCGGCGGACTGAACCACCCATTCAACCCTGCGGTTTTGTCGCGGCAAACTTGGATTTCGTTGAACAAAGAGGGTTCTCTAGTCCTTCTGAGGACTCTGATCAACGTGTCCGCGGCCAAGCTGCGGGTTCAGCTGGGTTTGCAACTAAGGAACCCTTTGTGAAAAGCCGTCGAAAATGGATTAAGAACTCCGGGAAGGCACCTAACTACGCGCTGGGGGAGGACATTGGCATGCACCAGATTGTAGGGATGGTTAAGTCTGTTTTGGTAGGCAGGGTTTACGGGAAATCTGTCAGCCTCAAGACGGTGCTCTCGTGGGCCAAGGGGGCATGGCTGGGACATTGTGGTTATGTGCCCCGTATCGTTGGGCTCTCTGGCGGGTGGTATGCTTTTCATTTCTCCTCGGATGCTCATGCACACTGGGCTTTAAGTCTCAATTGGTCTATCTTTAAAGTCCCTCTTCTGTTAAAGCCGTGGAACCCCCTCTTCGATGCCAGCCGGGAAAGAATGGATGTAATCCCCCTCTGGGTACGTCTCCCAGGACTTCCCCTTCATTACTGGTCCGAGGAACACTTCCGAAGGATAGGGAACATTCTGGGCACCTATCTGGATGCGGACTTCTCTTTTGTGGCATCGGCAATGCAGAAAGTTGCTCGCATTCTGGTAAGCATCAATGTAAGAGATGGTCTTTTTGACACTATGGATCTGACATGGGGGCCCTATACTTTTGTCCAGACACTCGACTATGAGAATGTGCCTTTCAGGTGTAGGCGGTGCGATGAATATGGTCACCCGGCCGTTGAGTGTTCTGTTCCTGTTCGGATGCGGTTTGGTAATACCCACAAGCGCCGGGTGGTGGCCAAGGAAGTTGGCATGGATTCGGCGGAGGATTCTGACGGCCAGCAGGGTTTTGTTACTCCTTCGTCGGAAACACCATTGGCTAGCCAGCCGGACGGTGAAGTCCCCACTGGTGGTGAGGTGGTTGTCGAAGACGCTGAGGAGGATGGCTCGGTCCCGGTTGCTGGCATCACGGTTGCTACTGATGAACCTCACATTCCACTCTCTCGAGACTCGGCACGGGAGGGTTCTTTGGTTCCGTTTCTGCGCACACCAGACTCGGCTGCAGGTGCTCCTTCTGTTTCTCTTTTAAACCCTTCCTTCTGTCTTATTTTTAACAACTTTTCATTTCCTGGTCGAGATTGGGTGGATGGTTTTAAAAATTTGCACATTTCCCCTCAAATGCTGCCCTCCTTTACTCCCCTACCTGTTACTACAACTCCTATCCTCGAAGAGGAGCATCCACTCCTTGAATGCCCTCCGGATTCCAGCCCTTCAGCCATTTCAGAGCCGGTTTTACTCTCTCCCGAACATACCTCTCCCCCTGGCTCCTCAAAATCTGGATATTGGTTGCGTTCCCTGACCTGTCCTCCTGCGGGGGGATTAGGGAAGGTTAATCCAAAGCCCCGCTTATCACGAGGCAGAAAATCTTTCATATCCCTTGCCAAGACCCGAGCTTGCTCGGACCTTAAGAATGGTAAACAACTGTCTATCAAAAGGGCACTTAGAGCGGTGGATGCCCATCCAGATGGGTTGAAATGAAGGTCATGTCCCTCAACTGCCGAGGTCTTGCTGGTCCCTCCAAAAGACCAGTTCTTCGTAGGATGCTGCAACTGGAACATCCTGATATTTTGTTACTACAAGAAACTATGTGCTCTGGAATTGATGCTGTCAACCGTCTGAAGGTTTGGTTCCCTGGTTGGGGATTTGAAGGGTTGGACGCCAGGGGACGCTCTGGTGGTCTGGCTATTGGATGGAATGAAGCTAAGGTGTGTGTCACCTCCCTTTGGGGGATGCATTCTGTGTTAGGCATGACCTGTAAATCCTTGGATTTTGATGATCACTTCACTATTGTTAACGTTTATGGCCCTTACTGTGACCGTGAACCTTTTTGGAATGCTCTGTTGAATAAAGACCTGCTTAAAGGAAATACCACAATTCTTGGTGGGGATCTTAACTTTTCACTAGGGCATGCTGAGATATGGGGACCACATGCTCAAGTGGATCCTCTCACAAACTTTTTTATCCGTAAGCTCTCTGATGGAAACTGGATTGATGTAGAGCCGGTTTCACTAAAACCCTCCTGGCGTAATATGAGGGCTGGCTCGGATAGAGTGGCCAAAAGGCTGGATCGTTTTCTTATCTCTGAACATATTGCGGAGACTTTTTTCTATGTGAGGCAATGGATTGGAGCCGGGGGATGCTCTGATCATGATCCGATTTTTCTTGAACTTAAAGCTGGGCCTAACAAGCCGCCCGCTCCCATTAAATTCAACAAGTTGTGGCTGGAGGATCCCACCTTCTTTGATTTGATCCAGCTGCACTGGATTCCATACCACCAGGGATCAAATCTTACTGCTGCCTTTCATTTTGCGGAGAACATCAAACTCCTTAAGGAACCTATCAAATCTTGGGCAGCTGCTAAGCGGAAAAGGGAGGACAAAGAGCTAAAAGACATTGAAGAAGCCATTTCCATCATTTCGGGGGGACCTGGAGAAGGGTTTGCCTCTCTAGCTACTAAGGAACATCTTGTTTCTCTTATGGACAAGCGGAATAGGATACTCTTACACAATGAAGAGGCTTGGAGGCTTAAGAGCAGGGCTATCTGGCTGGAGAGCGGTGACGAAAACTCTAAGTTTTTTCATGCCTATGCTAAGGGTCGAAGATCTGTCAATACCATCTGGAGCCTGAATGATGCGGATGGAAATTCTCAGGCCACCTTCGAAGGACTGGCTGGGATTGGGGTAAACCATTTTCAGGACCTATTCAAAGCAAATAACAGGGCTAACATTGAAGAGGTGATCAGAGTAGCTCAGCTATTCCCCCGTTTTGCTGAGGAGGAGGACAACAGGAGGCTAATGGACAACATTACTATGGTTGAATTGAAGAAGGTTCTCAGCAGTTTTCAGAAGGACAAAAGCCCAGGGCCGGATGGATGGACGATAGAATTCTTTATAGCCCTACTTGACATTATAGGAGACGATTTATTACTGCTGATTGAAGACTCCAGGAGGGAAGGCAGAATTCCGGCCAGTATAAACTCTACTTTCATTGCTCTTATTCCCAAAGGGGACTCTCCTTCCTCGCTCAATGATTTTCGACCCATCTCACTATGCAACTGTGTGTATAAAATTGTAACAAAGGTGATCGCCAGCCGACTTAAACCTTTACTCTCCACACACATCTCTGAGGAGCAGTTCGGGTTCCTCGAAGGACGCCAGATACACGAAGCCATTGGACTTGCGCAGGAAGGTCTTCACAGTATCAAATCTAGTAAGCAGAAAGGTGCAGTCCTCAAAATTGATCTTTCTAAAGCTTTCGATAAGGTCAGTTGGCTGTACATACGTCTCATGCTTACACATTTGGGGTTTGAGATTGGTTTCATTCGATGGATCATGAGCTGCTTAACCACTGTCTCTTTTTCAATTCTTATGAATGGAGCAGCGACTCCTTTCTTCCACTCTGGGCGTGGGCTACGTCAGGGTTGCCCCCTTTCCCCACTGTTATTCTTATTAGTTGCTGAAAGCCTGAGTAGGGCCATAAAGGAAGCTAAGCGCACCGGAGATATTGCAGGTATCCTTGTTGCTCCGGGCACTGCACTCACTCACCTACTCTTTGTGGACGATATACTGATTTTTTGCTCTGGCTCTCGACGGGAGGCAACCAAATACAAGGAAATCCTTGACCTCTTCTCCATTGCTACGGGTATGGAGATCAATTTTGCTAAATCTACTATTACGGCTTCTCTTCTGGATGAGGAGGAACTGCACTCCCTCACTGACCTGTTCCCCTTTCAGCTCCTTAACCTCTCTGAGGGGCTTCGATACCTGGGTTTTCATCTAAAGCCTAACAAATACCTAAAACACGACTGGGTTTGGCTATTGGAGAAGTTGGAAAAGAGACTCAAGAGCTGGAGCTTCAGATGGCTCTCTCGTGCAGGCAGATTAATCTTGGTGAAATCGGTTCTGGAAGCCATTCCAGTTTACTGGATGTCCCTGGCATGGATACCTAAGGGGACGCTGGAAGCTGCACGCAAAATATGTTTCCGTTTCTTGTGGAATGGTAAGGAAGATGCACATGTTACGCCTTGGGTGAAATGGGAACGTATTGCCACTCCCAAAGCCTTAGGAGGCTGGGGATTAAAAAACATTTTCTTCTTCTCTCAGGCTCTGGCTGCCAAATGTGGTTGGAGGCTAATCACATCTGGGGGGTACTGGGAACGTATTATGACTCTCAAATATATTGCACCGGACTCTGTGGAGGACTGGATTAGATCTCCGAACAAGTTTCATAAAGGAGGGTCTGTTATTTGGAAAGCTCTTGTCTCCTCATTCCACGTAATAGAACAGCACCTTGTTTGGGATGTTGGTAACGGACGTAGGTTGAGGGTTGGCAGAGATCCTTGGATCGGTTGTGTAGCTCAACATATCCTTTCTGACGGTCTGCTACAGGAATTACAACATCGGCATATTACGGTTCTACACCACTTGGCGGATGGGGAAAATCTTTGGATGGGAAGACCTGTTTGGAGGCGAGCTGATACTCTTGGACTTGAACCGGAATGGGAATAGGAACTCAGATCATACCTTCAAGCTCTCAGCAGGGACCATATATTTCTCAATGATGAGGATGACACCTTGGTATGGGATGGGGATCCTACTGGCTCCTACACACCGAAGTATGGGTATCAATGGATCTGCGCAAACTTTTGGAACAGGGAACAGGTATGGTGGTGGAAAACTATTTGGAGACTGCAGAGCCCTTTAAAAGCGCGCCTTTTCTTGTGGTGCGTCCTAGCTAATCGCATTCCAACCTGGGACTTCCTGCAAAAACGAAACCTACAGGGACCCAGCAGGTGCTACCTATGTTCACTTGACGAGGAATCTGTCTTACACCTTTTTCTACACTGTAGCTTCATTAAGGAGGTCTGGCAAGTTGTGTCTCGGATACTAAAAGTAAATTTCAGATGGGATGGGCACTCACTGATCGAAGCCTGGCGAAATTGGACTGAGAACTCGGTGTATGCCCCTTTCAAAGGTATCCCCTCCATTGTCATTTGGGGCACCTGGTTATCCCGTAACAAATGCCTTTTCTCGAACATAGTTGGTTTACCAGCTTTGGTGGCCAATAACAGCTGTGGCATCCATCTTGCTCTTCATCGGTGCAAATTGGTCTCCACTTCAAGGAACATCCAACCCTTGAACCTTGATACTACTCTGCCTTGGGGTTTCTTCGACGGGGCATGCCAAAACAACACCTGTGGGGGAGGGGCGCTACTGTTTTTATCTACCACACACTATTATGTGATGTCTTTTGGTTTTGGGAGAGGCACCAACAATTGGGCTGAGATTCTCAGCCTTAAGCTCTTACTCTCCTTTGCATTGGAACATAGGCTCCAAAATATAAACGTTTATGGGGATTCAATGAATGTGATAAACTGGGTTAATGGACTATTTCAGTGCAACAATCGGAAAATTGTTGGGGTGTTGGAACACATACAGCAGGTCACTCACTCCTTTGCTACTTTTACCTGCAGGCATACTTATCGGGAAAATAACACAGAGGCGAACAAAGCCTCGAAGGAAGGCTTAGCACTTGCTCCCGGGCTCTGGAAAATATCGGAATTTTTGGATGGGATCAGCAGAGATCTTTATCACAGGCCGTTCATTGAATGACTCACACTTCTGATATGTTTTTTGAGAGCTCCTTATGTTATTTATCACAGATGTAAATATAATTTTGAACATTACTGTACCTAAAAGACCCACACAGTCTGCATCTTTTATGAAACTTATACTGCCATATTATCGTTTATTTTAAATATGCTGTAATGGATGTTATTGCTCACGTGGTGAGAACATCAAAATTTTGCTCAGTCACAGTCCCACTGGTTCACAAAGACCACATCCACTCTTTATGAGTGAAGACTCTATATGTAATTTCGTACTCTTAAGGATGAAATGAAATTACGCTTTTTTTTCGAGGAAAAAAATAAAATAAAGATATAACCAATAAAAAAGATGAAAAAAGAAAAGAAAAGATTAAGACAAAAAGAAAAAGGGGAAACACCAAAAAAAAAAAAAATCAAGAAATAAATAACAAAAAAAGATTGGAAAAGATCTAAGAAGAGGCTTAGAGAAAAAAAAGGAAGACCTATGAAGAGGGGAGGAAGACAACCGAAAAAACATAAAAGAAAGGAGAAAAGAGGAAAAAAACTACCGAACACTACAAATGCTAAACTAAAGATTGAATAAGATAAGGAGCTAGTTCTTGATAAAATTTAGTCCATCATCTTTGTTGCGATAATTGTTGTATTTAATGATTTCCATAGCCTCCCTCACTCAACGTCTTGAGAAGTGATATACGTTAGTAAGAATACTTGCATCCTTAATACAAATGTGATGTCTAGTCTTGTAAGCTTGATTAACTAGTGCCGAGGTCTTAACTCGATTATGGGTAATGGAGGATTGATGTCCCTTAATTCTAACCTGAAAGGACCGTCCTATTTCATCATTGTAGGAGAGAATCCAGGAGCAAGCGATGTGGTATACACCTTTTTGTAGTTTCAGATCCACATGGTCCTTAAAAAATTTAAAATTTTTCATGATCGTATTAGGAGGCCCGAAGATAGTCATTATCTTTCTCTTTCTTAGAATTCTGACAATCTTTTCAGAGGCACCATAACTATAAGGGAGTAGAACCTTATTTTCCACAAAGGGGGATTCTTTATGTTTCTTGGTCTTATTGGCCTTCCCAAAATATCTCTCAACTTTCCATCTCTTATAACCTCTTTCTTTGAAACTATTAATAAGGTGGTATTTTTTCTCATTAAGGTGTTCATCATTAGATATTGTTAATGCGTGAGTAGCTAGGGTTTTAATGACTCCAAGTTTCTAGGAAGGATGATGGTGCGAATTAGGATGAAGGTATAGTTCAGTATTTTTCTTTTTTGGAAAACTTGGGGAGTCAGGGAACCCTTCTTTTTTACGGAGATGAGGATATTTAAGAAGGGAATGGAATTATTTTCTTCTAATTCCATAATGAACTGTATATGTCTAAATGGATTGTTTATATGGTTGAAAAACTTAAGGAGATTCTCTTTTCCATGTGGCCATATCAAATTGTTGTCATCAACATATATAACCCATAAGTTAGGCTTCAAGGGGAAGGAGTCTAGGGGTTCAGATTCAAAGTGTTCCATGTAAAGGTTTTCCACTACTGGTGATAGTGGGGAGACCATAGCAACCACACATTCTTGTTCATAAAATGAGTGTTGGAAGCTAAAGAAAGTACACCTAAGATAAATTTCGACCAATTTTGTCGTTTTTGGATCAGTAAATTTCTCAATCACTGCCACAAATTCATTGATAAGTATCATTGTATAGAGAGAAACAACATCAAGACTAAGAAGGATGTCTCTGCTATCCACTTTAAGATTTTTAATTGTATTGACGAAGTAGGTAGATTCTCTTACATAGGAATATTTGTTACCTACCAAACATTTTATTATATTAGCTTCCATATTCACTGTCAAATATGGATTTCTCTTCCAAATATGGAGTTGTCTACCAAATATGGAATTGGATTCTAAATATGGAGTTTTCTGGTAAATGTGTGCCAAATATGCATTTGTCTCCTTGCAACTTTATTATTTCAAGATAATTATATTCCACAACCTCTTCGTTATACAACTTATATCTACAATATCTCATTCCTTCTGACATGATTACAAATTCATTCACTACACTTGTACATTCAATAACCTTAATATTCTTTTCATTATTTGAAATAATCTATTTGGTATTTTCTTCTTTGTACCTGCTTTATTGTTTTTTATTAATCTATTTATCTTCTTCATTTAATGCTAAATAACAAGACTCTTATAATGAATAGATTTTCTTTTCACAAATCTCTTTTAGTGGATAACTTCAAACCAACCATAAATTTTATGATTTCTTGTTCACCATCTCTTTCAAGGAAAAATCTCATATCCACTGTACAAACTTCTTCAAAAATATTCTCTACGGAGTTATGATTATGTATCAATTTATATGATTTTATAATAATCTTTAAATCGTACTCATAATTTACAAGTTTACATCTTAAATTAGTGAGCATCTTCTCCAATGTTGTATCTTGTTTTGCATCTTCTTTTTGTGTTCATATTTAGATTTCCCACCATTTAAATTTACGTCCCCGTTAATTTTTCATACACTATATTCACATTCTAAGCACCTTTAACTACACGAATTTCAAAATAATTCCACAGGTATTTAGTCGATGCCATCAATTTATCTTAGTCTAAACATCCATAAAAACTCAAGAGTATCCTACTTCATTTGTCGTTTCACATATTTATTCTTCAATATTCCCTTTTAATTTTTTCTTTCTCATTTATTTCTTCTTCTAAAATAATTTAATGGAATCCATCCTCTTCATCACTTGTTTAAAAAATTCTATATCATTTTCCCTAATATTTAAGCTAGTGTATTTAATATGGTTCTTCTACTCACAATGAGGATTTCTCTTCTCTCCATTATATTTCTTCTACTCAATAATACACCTTTTTTAACTTGACATGTATTCATGATTTAATTTTTAACAATCTCCTTTCTTCAATTTGATCTCAAATAAATACCGCTTCTTCCTCTTAAACACAATCTCCACCAATGACTCCTCTATTCATTGGAATTGTCTCATTAATTGTACGTTGTTATTGTTTTCATACAACTTAGTGTATTACGTAAAATCTTGCAATAAAAATCAGATAGTGGAACTAAGACAACAACATGGGATATGTAATTGCATTAAACACTAATATGTCTACCACATATAACATATTATCTAATTAAAACATATTACAATTTATAACAAATACCTTCAACAATAATTTATACATATTTAAATTTATTTAGTGGCCAATGCTATTGGGAATTATTACATTAACAGAGAGCTACTACTGATAGGTTTATTGGATCAATCACAACCAAGAACTATAGAAAATATTAGGATTTAAACTAGCATACACATAATAATGAGAGAACAACCATAACCATAGCAACAACAACATTGAACACAACCATTACAATGGAGTGTCCTAAGCCTTTTATAGGCTTCATCACATGAAATACCTTGGGCCAATACCACGGGATACCAAATACCATGGCCCAAAAAACACATGCTAAGACCTAAACCATTTTATCAAGGTTAACCTTAATAGAAAATCTACACCACATAGAGAGCCAAAAATCCCCTATTACATCAATGTGCCAAATATTTATTCTATGAAACCATGATTGTTAGATTCTGAACTATTTTCCAATTCATTGGTTAACCCAAACATCTATTAAATGGTTAATAATTACATGGTTAACTTCTAGATACAACCACTATTTTAATATGAAAACTCAAACTAGAGAAATAAATGTGTGGAAGGAATTCTAGGTTTTCATGCCTCATTAAATTAAATTAGGGAAGTGAGTAGAGGATGATTTCATGTACAACATATAAAAATGCGAGGTTCTAACACACAGTATTAAATTCATGTAAGTCCAAATACTAAACTCTTATATGTAAAAATTTGAAAAGTCATGATGATGATGATGATTAACATCCGCTGAGACCAACTTTGGCCTATCAAACCTTAAGAAGGTTATTACTTGGTTTGCTTTAAAAGTTTGTTCCTATGCTCAAAAATATTGGTAAGAAGCTTTCCAACCTCACTATAGTTTTGGCAATTTAGGAGGTTAGCAAGGTTTGTATTGTAACAAATACTATGAAACACATATCTAATGTGGGTGTAAGCAGAGCACTCTAAAAGAAAGTGATTTTCATCCTCAACACTCATAGCACACTAAACCCCATTTATGTAAAAACCTATATAAAATATCCAAAATTCAAACCTGAAAATATATTACTCAAAATTCAAAACCTTCATTATTACTAAAAATCATAAAATATGTAAAACTAATTTGACCATTCTCAAATCTGAAAAATACTATTACATCATTAAAAAACATTAATCATCAACATGAATTATAATCCACTAAGTAAACAAATATAATAACATATATCTCTAAAAAATACTTATTGCATCATTAGAAAAGCATTAATCATCAACCTGAATTATAATCCAATAAGTAAAGAAATATAATAACATATATCTGAAAATATTGAAGAAAATTTTCCTTATTCAATGGGGTCTTCCAATAGAAATTTAAGATGAGTATTCAATTTAATGAAAAAATCATTATAATAAATAGTATTTTAAATATTATTGTAAATATCATATTTAAATATTATAATGAATATTATTCTAAATATTATATTTAAATATTTTTTTTCCAGTGAAAATATTATATTTAAATATTATAAAGAATATTATTTTAAATATTATATTTAAATATTATAATGAATATTATTCTAAATATTATATTTAAAAATAAGTATTTAAATTTTTTGAAATTGTTATTATTTTTTATTATTTTAATTTTTACATTAAAATATAAAATAAAAGCATTTTATTAACAAATATAATTTTAATATTTTAAAAAATTATAATTTTATTTAACTATTTTAAATCCTTATTTTTTATTGTTTCAACTTTTACATCAAATAAAATAATAACATTTTTTTTTATTAACCAGCATAATTTAAAAATTTATAATATAATTTCTTTTTAATTAATAAACATAATTTAAAACATCATAATATCAGTATTATCCTTTTAAATATGATTCATATTATAATATATATATATCTAAATATTATATTTCAAGATGGGTATGTAATTTTGTTTGGAATTTTTATGTTTGAACTTTTACATAAAACAAAATAAAAACATTTAATTAATCAACATGGTTTTAATTTTTTAAATTATAATTTTATTTAATTATTTTTTAAATTATTATTATTTTTTTTATTTCAACATTTATATAAAATAAAATAATACAATTTCCTTTACATTAAAAAAACTTGATTATAAAAAATGTTTCAAATTAAAAAATATTCATAATTGCAATAATGATCATTTTGAAATTATGTCACTTTATAATTTATTTCAGCTCCACATGCTTTAAGATATACTAACCATGATTACTGATTGTTGTTGTCCGTGATATATTAATAGTGTTTAACCATGCATGAGGTTTATGACAAGAGGGACCCAATTAAGGAAACATTTCAAGAGATTACATTGGAAAAAAAAATACTAGGTGAGACATAACAACGATGGGATGTTTGGGATATAACAATGATGGCATGTTTGGGATACCAACGATAAAATAAATAACACATTCACATTTTTATTTTTATTTATTTAATTTTATTTTTCTTTGATTTAAAATAATTTTTTAATAATGATGTAAAAGTCCTAACAACTAAAAATATTATTTCTATAAATTTGCCACTAATCCAAA
This sequence comes from Larix kaempferi, assembly GCA_027924585.1. Classification (NCBI taxonomy): domain Eukaryota; kingdom Viridiplantae; phylum Streptophyta; class Pinopsida; order Pinales; family Pinaceae; genus Larix; species Larix kaempferi. The sequence goes on along the minus strand of BSBM01000348.1, from coordinate 16,948,000 downwards.
ACAATTTTATAATGATGATATAAAAGTTATGAAACTGAAATTATTTTTCCTAACAAGTTACATGTTTATGAAAACCATATTTACAAAATTGTTATCGTAAACCATTGAATTTTTGAAAAATTATGGAGCTAACAATTTCTTTAATTTCATACTTAATACTAAAAACGAAATACTAACTTTTAAATAAATAAAAAATAACTTAAGAAATATTTATTTATTAAATTATATTTTAATATTTAAAATTCATTTTGTTGATGATTATTTAATTTATAGTGGAAAGAAATATACATTCATCCAACTTTTTTAGGAATGATTTAACTTTGTAAAAGAAATAATATTAGTTGTTAACTCATTCAAATAATTTTTTTTTTCATTAATAATCATTGCAAGTAATCAATTTTATTTCAAATTAGTTACAAAAATCGTTTATTTATTTACATTATTATTTTTAATATTATTAATATCTATGGAATGTTTAGTTAAATCTATTAAAATTTCATAAGATAAGGTGAAAAATATAAAATAATGTAACAAAAAATGGTGTATATAAAATCAGCAACCATCATGTTATTATGACAAACTTAAAACATATAATAATAAGGAAGCATATTAAATATTTTATCAAAATAATTGCATATGAGGAAAATCAATTTCTACAACACAAACTCTTCATATTAATTTATATATTTTCAAAAATCACAAATAAAATTTTTTCTTTAATACTTTTTTTCCTTGCTACTAAAATTACCTTAAATACCTTTTATATGTTTTAACATCCCCTTCTTCCCTTATTCCTTTGTCAAATTATCTAATATTCCTGATATTATTTTTATGAGCATTATTCCTTTTCTTTATTATGTTTTTATCTTATCCATGTTCTTCCCTTCTCAATTTTTCCAACCTCTTTTATTTTTCTCTTCTCAACTTCATGAGAGAGGCATCTGCCTCTTCTTCATGAGCCCTCTTCTCTTCACAAATTTCCTCATCTTTTATTGTTTCCTTTCCCTTTTAATTTCATAGACTTCATATCACTCTTGTGAGGTCCTCCTTTTTGTTTTAAATATCCCTCTTAATTGACAAACCAACCATCATAAATGATTTTTAATGGTGATGATAAGTGAGCTCATCCACTATTTAGACTACTAATAAAGTAAAATGGGATGTGACCTCAAGCCCATCAACATTAATGTCCATTGGGAAAACAACCCAAGGGTTATGGGCATCATTGACTACTTTTTTTATAAGGCATGGAGAGGGAGAGACAAACAAATGGAAGTGGGTTGATGTCATCCCAAAGCTCCAACCAGTTTGAATAGACTAAGGAAATCTAATCTTATCCTCCAAATAAACAATTGGGATTCATTTTCAAGGGTAAGTAGTTGGCATCACCCCATAGCCCTAAGCACTTTGAAATGCCATCTAGAATGCTCATGTGTGAGACTCTCTAGGTAAAAGAGAATCACAACCTTGTGTTATGTCCAATGTGCATAGGTTGTTGGTAGAAATATTTTGTTCCCTCAATGTAAATTCCATTTAAATATGCACATAATAATATTTATATCTCTCACTTATTCCTCTAAATCCACAACTTGAACCACTTTTAGACTCACGATTATATGCTAGATTTTTTCTCATGGATCTTTGAGATCTTTTCTACTATAATTAAATCCCTTATGGAGTGGGATGGATCCATATCTAACTCTATAAAATCCCTTGCACCTCCTATCTTTCAACTTTTAGTTAAAATCATAATCCCCTCTTCCTCTTGGGAAACTAATATGGAAATGATAATTTCATCTTGATTTCATGGATGCAATGAAGCCCTTCATGCATTTTCCTTCATCCCGTCCGTTAGCATAATTCATGTCAATGAACTTCATCTCCTTTACCATATGATGGTGTTATTCTTCTTCCTTAGCAATCCAAAGAATGAAAATTTATTATAATTCTCCTATATCTTCCTCCTTGATTGCAACTTTCATGGTTGAGATAACAAAGGGTTCCTACTTTATCAAAATTTTCCACTGCAATGGTTTTACTTCTATATTCATGTTAGTCCACATGATTTATATTCTTTATATTAGAATATAACAACAAGAAATTTAAGAATCCATAAATTTCTTAAAGTTTAAAAAACCTTGGCGAAACTTACTAATTCTAAAATTTCCATACATAATATGTTTTTTGATATTTTAGTAAGAATACTCAAGTTCCTAATGTTTTTCTAATGCTTCCAAATATTTTGACAAAGTATCTAGAATAAAATACATTTATCCCATGGAATTTGGGCGAATCATTTTAGAAAAAAGATGGAAATGTGTGAATATTCTTCTGGAAAAAAAAATGGAAAATTAGCCCATGGGCTAAATTTTTCCCCAAAATGTTTCCCTAATGGACAACTATTTCACTAATGTTGCTCTATTGTTTCTTGAGTTGGATACAAATAAAAGCTTCTTTCGATGAAAATTGATGAAATTTCTCCCTCTTTTCCTTCCTCCATCTCATCCATACATGTATGAAATGTTGTAACTTCATGTAGGTCAACTACAATCTTATGTTATTGCATTTTAGGTGTCGAAATTTTACTACATGATTGTCATCATTAATTTATAATTTTCATCATTTCATCCTAATTCCACTTTTGTTTTAATGGTCATCATCTTTCACCCTGCTATCATATTTTCCTTCACAATCATCTATATTTTCCTTCATGTTTCTCTTCATTATATTCTTCTCATTATCATAATTTATTTTATGGAAAGAAGATGAAAAGAAGATGGAAAGAAGATGAATACATTTGTATTCATGCTCATCCTCTTAGTGATCTCTACCTCAACATAGGCTTCTTTTATTTACTCATTATAAATTAAATATCAACATGCTTTTAATATCATTTGATTTTCTATTATCACTATGCCCTTCATCATCATCAATGATTTATTCATCCACATAGGGTTTGTTCCCGAGTTTTTCTAATTAAAATTCTAACTTACATTCATCTTCACCAGTTTTGTTTTTCTCAATGATATTGTTTAACTACTTAAAACTCCATCAAGGTTCCCTTCCATCTCATCACTTGCAACCTTCATTTCTATAATCCATCCATGCTCAATCATTAACAAAATGTAAATAATAAAATAGAAGATGACTTTCTTCAATATGTCTCGTTTTCTTTTATTTTCCTTCTATTGCACCTATGGTAGCATTATAACATAATCATATTCCTTCTCATTGTCACAATTTTTGTCCTCTTCAACATAGGCCTCTTTTTCATATCACAGTAGCAATTATTAATTATCTTCATATTGGCCATGTGCTTCTGTAGCTTTTAAAACAAAAAAGTTTCAAGTTCATGAACTTATTCTATGGTCTCTATTACATTTGTATACCTATTAGCTTCAATTACTGCAACAACAGATTTATCATTTGATCTTATTGCAATCATAGATGGGTTGTCTTATTCTCTCTTCACCTTGTCGACTAATTCCATTTCCTTATTGATATTAACCAAAACTTATTCTAAAATTTCTTCTTCATCATATATCAAGATTCAATTCCAATCACTTCCATCTAATTGCTCATATCCTTAACTTCTTCTATTTCTCCTTCTACAACCTCCTTATGAGTTGTCATTTCTTACCCTATCACAACACCATGACTACTATAATTTCTTTCAAAATTTTCTTCAATCTCTACGCCAATACTACTACCATCTTTATCAAGGTATTCATCATATTTTACATCATTGGTGTTTATATTATCCTTTTCATTTGCATCTTCAACAAGATGACTCATTCTTTCCTTTTTTGCACTTGTACATTCACAAACATAAAGATTGTTACTAAATCCAATGACCTCGTTATCATGTTTTCCAAAAAAATCCCTGTCAAAGCTTGCAATTGCTTATTTTATCATAATAAGCATTGAATCTTCTTCTATCTCTAGTAAGAACTCAAAGGCCCACTACTCATCCTCTAATTCTACGTGAGGCTCAACAGCACAATCAAAATAAATTGAATAACCTAATGTTCTTCATGTTATCCTTTCATCCTCAAACTTATTTCTTTTCAAAACATTCATCTACCTCTTATGTTGTATTCTCAAGGCTTGAATCTTTTCCAAGCATTATATCATCATTCTTTGTTGTACTCTCTCCTTCATCAAATTGGAGATAATGTGCTCCCATCTAATTACACTTCCTTTTCCTTTTTCTTTTCTACTCTTTTTGGATTCTCTCTAACTAATGCACTTCTTCTAATTTTGAAAAAGTGAATTTAACCCTCAATAGGTCCTTAATTTATGATTCTACAAAATAATTTTTGAGTTTCAATATCCACACATAAATTGTTCTAGGCTTGCAAACCCTACAAACATAGGGACACCTTTTATAAATTCTTCATCCTTAACACTTCCTTCAAACTTTAATGCTACCAACTCAATAGTGGCTTCTTCTTCATTTTCAAACCTTATTTTTCTACGAACTTATTGGCTTACATATTCCTCAAACAATTCATTAGACAACTATAGTGTTCTATAAGGAACATAATCCAACAACTCACCTTCTTTTGGTTTAAACTAAATACTTATCATCACTATCATGCTCATTATCCCTATTGTCATTATCTTCATCACCCTCTTAGTTGTGGGGGCCTTCATCCACTAATTTTCATTTCAACATGAAATTTTATATATTTACAAGACCAGGAATAATAGCCTAGTAAAGAATATTCTCTATGAACAATATTAGGTTCATTATTATCATAGTCTCCTTTTTGTACGAGTTCTTCCATTTATTTTTTAAAAACATTAATATTTCCTCTTGGTCTAGGGTCTTATTAACCCCACATGATGCGTCCAATGCTTTCTACCTAACCAATAGTTTCCTCAATGTTTCTTAAAGCCTCTTTCTCATAAGGATTTCTTTAGTGGAAATTCTCAATCTCTACATTACTTCTATAAGCCATATTTGCACCCTCAATTTGTAGTCTTCTCTTCAACGCTATAGTTCTATCCAAATTCATTGCTAGAGCTATATTCCATCTCCCAAATTCCTTCCACTCAAAACTTTTATGGTAGTTATATCCATCACTTGACCTATTGGAAGTATTGTATCCTTAAACTTCTAAAGTAATCCAAGACATCTATACCTACAATGACAACTCTAGGACTCTCAATTTCTCGCAACATCACCTACCCAACCATAACTAGAGTAACAAATAACCAAAGCTATATTTCAAAATAGCCTCTACCTAGTTTTTCTCCCTTTGTTAGAGTTTCACTTCTAAGCACATGCTCCTCTATGAAAAATAGCACATGATATTTAAATTAGCATGAATTATGCTAACTTAAATTACTAATCTAAATTTCATTATATTGTTAGAGTTGCACTTCTTAGGACATGCTCCTCTATGAAAAATAGTACATGATAAAAGTTAGCATGAATTATGCTAACTTTAATTACTAATCTAAATTTCATTATATTTTATGGAGAATTTGATATTATAATTCATTAAATTATAGAAACACTAAGAAAATTACCACTTTATAAATATTTTTATTAATTTTAATAAATAATTTTATTAATTTTTTAAAATATTTTTATTTAGATACAATATTAATTATAAAGTTACTACTTTCATTAATTATAAAATTTGTACCTTATAATTAAATATTAAAACTTATATGTTGTTTAGAACTAGATCTCAAAACCAATACCAATATATAATAATAATACCAATCCCAATATGCCAATATATAATAATAATACCAATATATAATATATAATAATAGACCAATAATAACACAAAAAAAATAATTTAATTAAAAAATATACCAAAACAACACTATTTAATTATCTTATTTATTATTATCTTTCGATCACAAAAAACATACTAATACCTATCCCACATAGACATACACTCAGAGACACCTCTACTAGTTCAAAACTTAAAATAACTATATGTTCTTGTGCTATTAAAACCAATAAAAATTTGAATTTTATTTATAAGTTAATTAAAAAAACGAATATTCTTAGTATTTGTTGTAACATCACAGTAACTTTAGAGAGATGTGTAACTCCTTTCATGCTCATCCTATAGATTACACGTATTCTTTATTAAAAATAATAAAATATTATAAAAATAACATATCTGCTTAAATTAGATTTAATTATCTTATTTATTATTACCTTTCGATCACAAACACACACTCATACCTATCCCACTCATAGACATACACATAGACACCTCTACTAGTTCAAAATTTAAACCTCTACTAATTCAAAATTTAAAATAATTATATGCTTTCCTTGGTTATTAAAACCAAATTAAAAAATTGAATTTTATTTATAAGCTAATATTATATGCTTTTCTTGGTTATTAAAACCAATAAAAATTTCAATTCTATTTATAAGCTAATTAAAAAAATTATATATATATATATATAAAACTACACACTTCCTCAACATATTTAAAAAGAAGTTTGCACTTTTCAGAAATTTAATCCTTTAATAGATCCCTTTTAGATGGATATGTGTTATGCTTTCTACTCTAATAACTAATAATAGAAAATATTATAACTTATAAACTAGTGTTTATATATATATATATATATATATTTGAAATGTGACATCAAACTGGACGGGTGTGGGATTGCTAAGGAGACAAGATTATCAAGTCATAAATATGGTAAATATCAGTAGGATTAGCAAACAGCTTTTGGAAAATCATACAAAACTTCACGAAGGCTTGAATTTTTTGTTTTGCAGGGGAAATCCACCTGGCGAAGGCAATTTGTCAATGGATTTTGGCCTCTCCTCGCTGCCCAATTCATTTTAAAATTAGTTATACATCTCGCTAATGACGATAGCAATATCAGAGGTGCGAATAATTTTATGAAATAACACATACAAAATTCCGACCATGACCGACTACTTACTTCAATGCTGGTTATTGAATCTTCCATGGGGACCTTTTCTTCATTATTTTAATGAACCACGAGAGCTACAAATAGGCTTTAATGGCGATGATTTTTCTCCACAGATTGCAGAGCATACTAATAATAATCATTGTGAGAAGTAATGTCTGTTGCCGATCTGCAGGCTTCTCTTAGTATTTCATAGTGTCTGCCGCTGTGGAACGATCATCTGATTCGAATCCATTAAGCTCACGGCGCTTAATATCCTGTAGTTTATTCTAGGCTACAATTTGTATTGCTGTTAGCATATTGTGAGTAGTGAGAATCTTAATTATGCGCAGGTTATATAGAATCTAGATTACGTGAATCGTTATGAGCAACGATCCAAAGCCACGGGTGAATATGCATGTGTATATGGCTTACGACAGAGGTTGAGCTTTCCGATCCAAGTAGGATTAGAGCAGCCTAGGTTTTAGGTTTTCTGGATTGGTATTGAGGTTGTGAGTTCGAATCCCATGCAGAGCAAAGAGAAAAAAAACAGATTGCTGAGCCTGATTCTGATTCTGAGGAAATGGCGTCGGCCCCGTCAGGCGGTGCCCCGGACGAAATCGCTCACGACCTCGTGCACGATGATGCCTCTGACTAAGCTGCGCCGATCCCGTTCTTGCCCCGACAGTGCCTGGTACAAAATGGCTCCCGGCGCCGTGGCTCCCGATGGCTGCTTTGCAGTCTACGTCGGGCCGGATCGCGCCCGGTTTGTGATCAAGACGGAATCGGTTAATCACCCTCTGTTCCAGATGCTGTTAGAGGATGCAGAGAAAGAATATGGTTTCGATTTCACGGGCCCTCTCACTTTGCCCTGCGAGGTCGCTGTTTTCCTCAGCATTCTGGCCGCCATGAATAGTACAGATTATGATCGCAGTCATGAGAATTCTCTGCACGCGGAAGACGCCCGCCTGGGGCTTCTCAGCCCAAAGGCTATGGGCATCTCCGCCGCTTAGGGTTGAGAACTAAATCAGTATGTGTGTTTATTATGGTTTTGTGAGATTCAGTTTCACTTTGTTTCTTGATTTGGTCTATATTGCTGCTTAATTTGTATATACAGATTGAACGCAGGAACTCGCATGTAAAGTTTAATTTTGTTTTTTACTTTAATAAGATCGCGGCTTGCATCTGTTTCATTGCATCCATGATGTGCTTAGGTTTTCATTTCATTGTCAGTTCAGAGATTATCATCCGATCTATAATGTTCAGGTCATTTGATCCGGTTAAATCGGTGAAATCAGGTTTTCCGAAGTGTCGAAACTTATGAAGTTATGTTGAAATGCCAACGCATCCGCTTACGTGTTCTCCATTGTTAACGCCTCCTGTCTCACGCAATTCATGTATTTATGTAAGTTTTAGTGACATCATGTATACAGTTTTGAAATAATAAAACGTGTCGAAGTCATTTTTTTTATTTCATTCATAGTGGTTTATATTTTAGAATTTGGGGTGGCTTATTATTTATGTTTTTTTAAATTGGAGGATGAGACAAGTGTAATATTCAGATTGATTTTAGGGTTGTTTTTCAAAATTCAAAATAAATAATTATAAAAAAGATAAAATATAGCTAGTAGTTGATGCATGGATAACACGTAGTGACAATCAGTTTAGCTAAAAAATGTAATAGATAGATAAGACATAAACAACAAATAATTACAACTAACATAAAGAATAAATAATAGATAACTTGTTACATGACACTTAACTTGTAACCTACCTACCACAAATTAAACAATTATACTAATATATATATATATATATATTATTTATAAAAAATTACATTAAAAGACATAAAAATTCCACCATAATAAACCCTTATGCAATATTAAAAACAAAGCTTTTGAACCCTTATGCAATATTAAAAACAAAGCTTTTGAGTCCTTCAATAATATAATTGAGCCATCATCTAAATTAATTAAACCTTTGACCTCTCTTTTACCTTAGTTGACCTATAGGCCGTAACATATTGAAAGCCTTTGCAACCTTATAGCCTTCTATTAACTTTGGCCCACGAACCACCCGTCTTTCTTCCAAGGTATATATTTTTTTTTCATAATTAATAACAAGCAATCATTGAAATCATCTCAAGCATCTTATCAATAATGTTTTTACTACCGAAAAATTCGAATACACCACCCACTTGGATGTTAGAATAAACAATCATTGAAATCATCTCTAGCATTTTATCAATAATGTTTTTTCTACCAAAGGATTCGAATACACTACCCACTTGGATGTTAGAATACTCTCATTATTGAAAACAATATTCTAAGTCTTTTTTCTTAATCTTTGGACATATTGTAAACATTTTATATTGTATCTATATGTCTTAATTAAGAATAAACTTTCACATTTGTGAAATATAGTGTTAGACAATTTTTGAAACATGTTCAGACAAAGGAATTTGTCACACTAAGATAGTTTAAGATGAAAATCACTTTCTCTTATAATGTCTTAAGTACACCCGCAATACATCACAATTTGAAAATATTTACTACAATATTAACTAATCTTCCTAAGTTTTCAACTCATCACAACTATGGCCATTGGTGATTTGGGAAATCATAGCCATCATCATTTTCGTGACATAGCATTCGTTATGGTTTCCCAAATCACCATAATTGTGATAAGTTGAAAGGTGAGGATTGGAGCAAATATTTTGAAACTGCAACATATGGTGGGTGTAGGTAGGACATTATAAATAAAAGTTATTTTCATCTTCAATTCTCTTAGTGTCAGAAAGATGAAAAATTCTTTCTTCCCGCCAATTTTTAGGAATTGTCCAACACCATATTTCACTATGGAACCCTATAGAACCCATGAGTATTAGTTTTTTTATTTTAACAATGTTGATTTTTTTCAATATGCTAGTTAAAAGACAAACACATACATAATAGAAATAATTTCAAAATATATTTGGTTTTATTATAAATAATTTTTTAAATTATATAGAAAATATTATGCCATAATGTGAATGAATTTGATATGATATTTTTTTAAATATGAAAAAAAACTATTTTATTAAAAAAAATTGTCAATTGGATTTAGCAATATTGATTGTGAGATGGAGTGTTATCCTCCCATCTAAAATCTAATTTCATAATTAATGTGATCAAATTATATATATATATATATATATATATATATATCTATATATATATATATATATATAATATTAATTCTGGTCACCTTGTCCTGTTCTTATGGACTAGGTTGGTGTCAACGGCTTACATCTATCCCCCCCTTTTTTGGACTAGGCTTTAATATTAATGGTGAGGTCTTCGCATAACTTGTCCTTAACTGCCTCTGCGGGTCTTGTTAAAACCTCTAAGAGGCAGACTGAAGAGAAGTCCAGTCGTTTTCCAAATAGGTCTCGTTGCTCAAAGTTTTGGAAGGGAGATGTGGCTCATAATAGGCATCAGTTCAAAAAATTTAAGGCAAAGGAAGAGGCCTATGTCTATACTTTGGACCAGGCAGTCAATTTGGACAGAGTACATTTGATTTTGCGCAGAGGAGTTGTGGGTAAGATTGAAGGTACCAAGATTACTCAATTTGAGTTGGTTGAGTGGGTCAACCAACACTGGACGCCTGAATCTAGTTTTCCTCCACGCACAAGTTTGCTAGCTAAAGGTTGGGTTGCATTCATTTTTCCGAATGAAGAGCTCATTCCCTCTATCTTGGAACAAACTTTTCTTATGAAGAATGGACCTCTGAACCTGAAGCGTTGGCATGTAAACTTCAACCCAAACACCAAACATATGAAGTTTAGGCATTTGTGGGTGCTTCTTCCCGGTTTCCCTTTTGAGTTATCGACCCTGAATGTTTTTTAGGGCTTGGGTAACTATCTAGGACACTTCATTTGCTTGGAAAAGAATTTGATTTTCGGCATCAATAATAAAATGGCTTCAATGTTGGTGGAATTCAATATTGTAGATGGACTACCTACTGAGGTTGATATTGTCTAGGGAGATAAATGTTTTAAATAGAAGCTCAAATACAAAAATGTTCCCTTCCGTTGTTTCTTCTTCCATTGTACGGGTCATGTGAAGGCTAGATGTCCGAAGCTACTTTCTGGAGCTTCCTCTCTGGCTAGGTTGACGTCTATAAAAAATTAGTTGTCTTCAGGGCTTGTTTCAGCTATGTCTCTGGTAAAAGGTAAGAACTTGGAAGAACCTTTTGAGTTTTATGAAGGAGTTTCTAAGGTAGAGTTAGATTTCTACCTATCTATGGAAAAGGACCTAGATTTGAGACTCTCTAATTCTAAAGCATTGGCTAGGAATTTATTAAAGGATCTAATTTCGGCAGATTTGCCTTTCTCTGCAAAGGAGTATAATTGCTCTAATCTTGATCTCGTTATAGGTGATGTGACCTTGAAGAAGAATATGATTCCAAACCCATTGTCTTCTCCTACGGACCCTGTTGTTCATTCTGCAGAGACTCTCCCAAATTCTTTCACAAATTCTCTTTGGGCTCTGTCTGGAAGCCATAAGTATCCTTTAGAAGTTTTTGCACAAAACCCTAATTCATCTGATAAATATGTCTTCCCATCCATTTGCTGCATGAATGTAACTATCAGGAAAAAGAAAAAAGTTATGGAGAAAGATGTCAGAGAATCCTTTATTCCTTTGTTCATGTGTTTGGATAACGTTGTCATTGAGCCTTCTCTGGTCCATCTCTCCTGTCATGGGAATCTTAGAGCAGATGTGTCCCCTGGTTCTGTGTCTTAATGTCTTTTCTCTCATTCAATATCTGTGGTGTCACGTCCCCTCCTGTCATCCCGACCCGTATAGGGAACATGACCGCAACATGGGGAGTCTAATTCTCCCCCACAGCCAGATGACGAAACTCACAATTAAAAAAAATCCATAATTGAATTATACAACAGAATAATTAAAACATTTTTAACACACACACAAAGTAGAATGCATTAGCATGTTTCTCCCAGCTTGAAGGATGAAACGACATGCAGATAATTAATCCCCTTCTCATGTTATGCATAGGAATTATGTTGATTAACTTAAGATAATCATTTCATTCAATTAGCAAAACAACCACTAATTAACACATTGCAAAATACAGAATGGACATAATTCAAACTACAGAGAATACTTATCGTTAAGATGAAGCTGTCCAAACAACTGGCTATGTAAGAGTAACGTTCCACCTAGCCATAGGTCCCTGTCAAGGCTATATTATTTCCGCTGAGAGACTATCCCCAATATGGGATGTATATCCACTAAGGAGGAACTAAACAGGCTCACTCACAACCACGGTTTCACAAAAACAATCATGCTAAGCCAACACACAATTGGGTTTATCAAGCATGCAAGAGAAAAAGGAGGAGGATGTTAAGCAAGTGAGCTCAACCACAGAGCTATAGGAATCCCAACTAAATGAAAACATTCATGGCACCCACAATACCTACCACACCCAACAAAAGAAAGGTCCCCTTCTCTGCTACACAATCCCTCAAGCGCCCCTTCACTCCAGTTCTATTCAGGGTGGATATAGAAAGGTCCAGCTGCTAAATCCTTGAGATTTAAGCCTTCACTGGGTTTATCAAGCAGTTCCAACCTCTGTTCTCTCTTCTTCTCTCTTATTCACACTTGTAGTTTCTCAAGTTTGTCACCAAATAACTCTGTCCCGTAATTGGATTTTCAAGCTATAAAACTGGGGATTTCCTATGGATTTATGGGTATCTTAAACTCTCAAATTCACCCCAAGGTTCAGGTCTATGGATCCCCCATTGGATTTCACTGTCCACACGAATTTTTGGGCGTTTTTGGCACTTCAAAACATGTCTTAATTCAGAGTTGCGATTTCTGGTTTTTCTCACTGCTGGGGATGTGTAATGGATGAAAATTGATGCCCTGGTCATCCACAATGGAATGGGAATGAGGAAGAACGAATTCCCATGAGGTAGAGTGACTTGTGGGTGAAGGAAATAGAGCCCATACTTGCCATATAAATTTTTGGGCTTCACATGCTCCATTGAAGCCATGGACTGATTTTTTCAACTACTTCCTTACAACATAATTAAATGTCAGCAAGGAAAGTCAAATGGGTTCTCAAGATGACATTTGGCAGCATATGGTTCAGCCCCACAATCCTCCTCACCACTCCTTGGTGGATACACATGGCTCCCTCTAATTAGTTGCTTCCATAGCCAGTTTTTGGTATTTTTATTGCAATATTAATATTTGCATCAATTTACAATGTTCTATGGCTTAATAGCACATGGATAGAAAAATATCAAATATTTTTCTTTTTAATAAAATCCGAGCATACACTAGCGGGACCTTGGCCTTGAGCTCCATGCTAGGGAAACATACATCGCATCTGTACAATATTTACATTAAAAGCCAATATATCCTAAGGGTCAAAATGGGGGTATTACACGTGGTATTGGAGGGATCTCTAAGACTAGGCCCTTTTAAATTTTCTCAAAAGCTATAGTCTTGACTGTATTCTAATCCAAGAAACGTTGTGCTCTGCGGCACAAGCGATATCTATTTTCTCTAAACATATGTCAGGGTGGTATTTCAGTGAAATCAACTCATGTGGTCTCTCTAGTGGTCTTTTGTCCGGCTGGAACCTTGCTACTACTGTATTCAAGCCTTTCAAGATGATGGGTGGTGTGTTGTTGTAAGGCCAGTTTTTATCAAATATTCTTAATCTAGCTCTTCTTAATATGTATGGTCCCTATAATAATAGGAAGAGCTATTGGATGGGGCTTGAAGATTCAGGTCTTATGAGTTCACAAAACCTTATTGTTGCCGGTGATATAAACTTCACCCTCTCTACATATGAGATTTGGGGCTTGTCGAGTTTTGATGATGATTTGGCAGACTTTCTTAAGAACCTTTTTCATCGTGTTAATTTGATTGATGTTCGACCAAGGAAGTTGGTTGCAACATGGTGCAACAAACGTGTTGGAAGGCACTGTATTAGAAAGTGACTGGATCGCTTTCTTATGGCGGAATCGATGGCTTCAAAATTTCATAAATACAAAACCTGGATTGAGTATTCTAATATCTATGATCATCAAGCGATCTTCTTGCAAATTGAGGATGTGTTGAGGACCTACATTTTAAGGAAAATAGACCTTTCAGATTCAACAGTTCTTGGTTATCCAACATTGATTTCTGTGCAATGGTTAGAAGTTGTTGGTATTCAATTAAGGTCTCTGACGGTCTCAATCTGATGGATGCATTGAGTTTTAAATTGAAGGTTTTAAAATATACTACAAAAGATTGGGAGAAGTCTAAATTTGCTCGGATCAATTATGATCATATTGCTATAAAAGGCCAAATCAAGCAACTTCATATTCTGAATTCGAATGGTGTCTTTTCAGATGAAGATAGAAATACTATGCATCTTCTTCAGGCCATGCTGGATGTTATTCTGAAATTTGAAGAGAGCACGTGGAGGTTAAAATGTCGTTCCCTTTGGATGGTGTTGGGGGATGACAATACCTGTTCTTTTCATAAGTATGCTTCTTACGGGAGGAATTTGAATGCTATTTGGTCAATAAATGATGATCAAGGTACTGAGGTATTTGATCAGAAGAATATTGAGAATTTGGATTTTAATCACTTCAAAGGCCGTTTTGAAGATCCGGGTACCTCTTGTATGAATCCCAACTGAATGTGTTAAAACATTATCCATCTTTCTTCACTGAAGAAGAAGGGGAAGCTATTGACAATCATGTTTTTTGGAGGAGATTGAAAAATTATTAAATCTTTTTGAAAAAGACAAGAGTCTCGAGCCCGACGGTTAGACAGTAGACCTTTTTATTACTTTCTGGGACATAATGGGTTCTGATTTGTTGGAGATGGTTGAATATTCCAGAATTGAAGGCTAGATTGTAAGAGGTATAAATTCAAATTTTTTAACTTTGATTCCCAAAAGAAATAAACCCCTTACTTTTAACGACTTTAGGCCTATTTCCCTTTGTAACCTGGTCTACAAGTTAATTTCTAAGATAATTGCTAACATAGGTAAACCAAAGCTCTTAGAATGGATGTCAAAGGAGCAATTTGGATTTCTTTCCAATAGACAAATCCTTGATGCAGTTCATATCACCCAGGAAGTTCTGCATACTGTAAAATTGGGGAAACAAAAATCTATGATGCTTAAAATTGATCTTGTCAAAGCGTATGATCAGGTGAACTGGGATTTTCTTAGTTTGATGCTTCTTCAGATTGGCCTCTCTTCGGTTTCCATTAACTGGATTATGGCATGTGTCATGAAAACTAATTATTCTGTGTTGATCAATGGAAATCCAACTCCTTTTTAAAGAGTTACAGGGGTTTGCAACAAGGATGCCCTCTGCCACCTCTTTTGTTTTTGCTACTTATATTCTAGGTCTTAGTAGGTTGATCGTTGGGGCCAAAATTGAAGGGAAAGTTAAAGGGATTCATTTCTCCAGTTCATTTTCCATTACTCATATACTATTTGTGGATGACATAATGATATTTGGTGCTCATTCAATTGAGGAGTGGAATATCTTCTCTTATATTATCTTGTTATTCTTCAAAGTGACTGGTACGGAGGTTAGTCAAAGCAAGTCTGTCTTTACCAACAATTTGGTTGACAATTTAGTGCTGCAACGGGTTCATATTTTTCTTCCTTACAATGCTTCACATTTGAAATATGGAGTTAAGTACTTGATGTTTTTTATTAAACCTAATAATTATGGCATTCAATATTGGAAATGCTTGATTAGTAGATTTGAGAAAAGGATTAATCTTTGGCGTCTAAAGTATTTGTCTCTAGGAGGTCGGCTTATCCTCTTAAATTCCGTCCTTAGTAGCTTAATGGGGTATTGGGCATTAATGGACCAATTAACCAGTTCTATCCTCCACAAACTGAAGAGTTTAATGTTTACATTCCTTTGGTCTTGAAAGAAAGAGTGTGATTATTATCATTTGGCTAACTAGGAAGTTTTATCTTTGCCGAAAAAAATGGAGGCTAGAATATAAAAAATATCTATTGGTTTAATATGGCCCTTACATTGAAAATCTTTTGGCATGGGATCTTTAGCGATAATTTATGGTCTGATTTGCTACAGGTGAAATATATAAAGAAGGATCTGTATAGTTGGATTAGAAATCCTTCGACTAATTCACGCTCTTCATCCTTCTTTTGGAATGGATTCATGAAGTTACTTCCTTGGCTTAGCTCGTATCTTTCATTGCAAGTTGGAGATGGTAAAGCTATGATTGTTGGCACTGATCCTATCTTGGGTATGAGTCGGAGTGTATTTTATCTCTGGAGCTCCGAAAGCTTTTCAAGGACTATGGTGTAATTTTTTTGAATCAATTTAGGTGCAAGAATGGATTAGTGTCGGATACCTCTTACTGGTATACAACTTCTGACGTTGGTCTTTCAGGTAGGTGGGAAGAAGAATGGAACGGTTATCTGAAGAACTTAAATAGTGATGACATTAGAACTTCTTCTAAAAAAGATTGTCTGTCGCGGTCAAAAAACTCTTCTTTAGGTCAGGTTATGGCTAGCAGTGCTTACTAGGTAATTGTTGAAAATCATATTAAGGTTGATAAGAAATGGTGGTTTGTTTCCCTTTGGAAGTGGAGGATCCCACTGAAAGTTAAGTGTTTCTTGTGGTTGGTTTTTAATGACAAAATTTTAACCTAGGATGATATTTTGAGATGCAGGAGGCAGGGTCCTAATTTTTGCAGCTTGTGCAAAAAAAATGTTGATTCCGTGGCTCATCTTTTTCTTCAATGTAGCTTTTCCATTGAGGTGTGGAAGAATATTTGTTGTAGGTTGAAGATTGTTTATGAATGGCCTAAAATGGATTTTGACAAGCCTATCAGTTATGGTCACAGAAATACACGCAGATGAAAAATGTTCCAGGTCTTGTGGCCTAGTCTATCTGGAATTCTTGTAATCTGGCACTCTTTCAAGATATCCATCCCTCAGTGGACACGGAAGTGTTTTTCTTCTGGAAATAATTCTCACATTACAATATTTCCTCTCCTATTCGAAAGAATCCTAGCAGAAGTATTAAGCAGATCCTTGATTATAATTCTGCATTTGGATTTTTCAATGGGGATTCGACTGATTCTGTATGTGGAGTTGGCTTTCTCATCTACTTTGGTGTGGATCTTATTTACAAATTCAAGCTTATGTGTGGCCATGGGACAAATTCTATGGCATAGTTACTTGGTTTGTGGGGGTTATTAAAAGATGCAATTCGTTGTGGTTTAGGTTCTTTTAGAATTTATGGTGACTCTTTGGTCATTGTTAATTGGGCGAAGGGAAAGCATCGGTTGAAAAACTCTCAACTCAATTACTGGTGTAACAAAACCTCCGTTTTGATGTCATGGTTTAATGATATATCCATAGATCATACTTTTAGGGAAAACAACGATGTGGCTGATGCCTTATCCAAAGAGGCTCCTGATGGATCTGCTGGCATTCTTTATTGGGAAGAATGGGTTGAAAAGAATCTTACTCATTATTTGTCTATGCCTTTTCTCTGATGTTATTTAGAACTCTGTCGGCATGATGACTGGTCATGATTTTGAGTTATTGGTTCAGTTATGTTTGAGTTTTGAGGTTTTGGTTGTATGTACTTGCTCAAGAATCTTGAACAATAGATCCTACTCTTTTTAGGATTGAAATTTCACTGCCTATTTTTGTACTTTTTGATTTCTTATGAAATAATAGAAGTACGGTTTTTTTCCTTGAAAAAAAAATCCATAACCTAAATTTTCAATATCATCCTATTTATATATATATATATATATATATATATAAATCTAATTTTTCAATATATATATATATATATAAATCTAATTTTTCAATATATATATATATATATATATATATATATATATATATATTCCATTTTTTCTTCTTCAGAAATAAACATTATAAAATTTTATATTTCATTTATCAAAAAGTTGAATTTTCATTATAAAATTTTAGATTTAGTACATTTATTATGAAATTTCAGAGTCCATCTAAAACCCAAATCCTTTAAAGCATTAACTTATCCCATAAACTTTTACTAATGACAATTTCCACATATATAAATGCATATTGAGAAAGATCAAACTTAATCCAATCAATATTAGTTTTAAAATATCTTCCCTACATATTCTCAAAGTCTTAAAAAATTGTTGTGTTAGAAAAGTGTATTGGAAAAATCTAGAGGTGTATTCATAAGGAACATGGGTGCATCTCTGAAGATGGAAAAATCACAAGAAGCAACTCACCCCTCCATGAAGATTGAGCCTCTCTTTGGAAGACATTCTTCAAGGAAATCAAATAAGAATTGATTAAATTAGTTTCTTTGAGCTATGTGTGTCTTCATTTACATTTTTTTTGTTTGAGAGTTAATTTAATGTGCACCTATTATATAACTATTAAAGCGCCCATTTCCTAAGTGAATAAGAAAACAACCTATTTGGGTTTTTCCATTATGTTTGTTTTCTCCCTTTTTTTTTGGAATTTTAGGGTTTGTCCAGGTTTTTCTTAGATAAGGCTTTATGATCCTTATAATTTCTTATCACATTAGTTCTTTCTGTTCTTTCCTGGTCTCCATGTCCTCCCAACACTTTAAACACTTCAATGGATTTATCCTCACACCTCTCTTTGTTAAGGTTTATTCTTCGTTAGAAGTAAAACCACACCCAAATTTATGTAAAACCACACCCACCCATCTTATCCATGCCAATTTTCTGCAATATCTCACGCAAAAAACTATTCACTAGAGTTTGTCACCAATCATTTTCTCCATTTCTCAGATTTCATATTAAATAATTATCGAGGGACTCTCTCATATAATACACCTTGTCACTTCTTACTTTCTTCAGAAAATTCCTTTGGGTTTTCTCTCCCACTGATCAACCAACTAAAATACTTAGCTTAAAAATTCAACCATTAAGCCCTAGACAAGTTTTAAGTATCTTGAGTTCCTATTGTGGTATAGGTCTTCATGCCTATCATTCCATCTTGGGACATTAAAAAACCCTTATTAAAGAAGACATGAAATAGTATTGGCTCTCTCTAGATGGTTGTTTAAGAAGGAATTCCTAGGACCATACACTTGCATCATCATTAAAGGGAAGCACATTAAGATATTTTTTAGACCATAGATAGTAAGCATTAAGTTTTGGAAAGGTGATTTCTATCAATGAATGAAGACCAATGTTAAGGGCTGCAGGCTTCTTCTAGTCAAGTAAAGAACAACCATTAAGTTCCTCAAATATCCATGGTTTTCAACAATTTTGGTGCCACTCTTTTTTATTGAAATGTAGAGACAAAGGAAATAATTTCAATTATATGTTGCAAAGAACTACCAATTACTATATTGTTTCCATAAATCAACACTTATTTTCACTACTTTCAAGGTGATATGTGGGTTCCACCCTTATGAATATTGCATGCTATATACATGATAGTACTTATTGATCATATTATTTTTGTGGTATTTGCATCACCAATAGTTTTACTACACCTCCATATATTTAGAAAGTAGATTATATCATCCATCTGTGTTGCACTCTTTTTTTATCTTGGGTTGTTTTGTTGTTACATCATAGATCACCTAGCCTAGAGTTTCCATTTTCTACTCTTAGATACACCCATCATATGGTGTTCTTATTCTTATCATTCTCTATAAAAACATAAATCCAAATGGAACATGATTGACCATCAATCTTATTGATTTTGCTTATGTCCTATGCATTGTATGGTGCATTTCTCTCTCCAGTAATTCACCATTTCATGTGACAAATTTCTCACACTGATATGAATGTAATTATTGGGTCAAACAAGTTACATGTTTGTTGTTCTTATGGTATCCACTTCTTTTTTGGTGATTTATTGTTATAGTTAGTGTTAAAAGTATACCCATATGAACATAGAAGTTACAAATTGATCACCGAATGCAGTATTTGGTATAAAAATTAAACCCCAACAACTCTTTCAATTGGAACTTCTTAATGTATATATACGTTTTTTATTGGTAGTATATAATTTAGTAGACACCTCCTTACTCAACAATGTAGCCTCTACAGTCATACACACAATCATCCTCAATAGATCACATTGTCTCATTTCAACATGATCCATACTCCATGTTGTATCCTCATCCAATATATTAATTTAGACCCATTATTTTGTATGGAAAATGTATCTTTACCAACATCACCATTCTATTTCCAACAACACTTGTGATGACCTTAGCTAAATATGTCATCATTTGAAAATCACTGATATATTTCTTAGTTGGATTTCTACAACAAGTAATAAATCTATTATCCTGGGTTTTAGTGCAACATAAGCAATATAAATTATACTAGGGATTCCATCATATCTCTGCATCATGGTCATGATTCTTCTTTAGATAATTATGAATCCCCTCATTCTTGATCAATGCAAGATCTCACTACATCCTTTAAAATATAATCCAAAAACAAATGCATATGCGTATCCCACTCATTTTCAATTAGACACATGTATTTATCTACTTCCTACTTTAAACTATGTCTATACATCAATAAAGATAAATGCCTAATACTTTTACAATGCAATCTCAAACATGTGGCCTTAACATGGTGGCCATTTCAATCTGAGCATAATCTCACTTCTACTTGGGATGCTCTCTATGAAGCTTTCCATAGTTTTGTATATCCTCCTAGGTATCTGCAATATTCAATCTTCATTTTGTTCCATCTTCCCTAATCTCTAGGTCCTAAGATGAAGTGTTCAATAGTATATTAACATATTCACCAAACTCATGATTCTCTTGATTTGAGACTCCAAAGAGGTACTTATACCAAAATTAAATTTTGGTTTTATTGAGTGGTTTTCATAATAAAGTGGCATTGTTTTAGAGAACCACCCTTCAATGGGCATGTGTTTGAGAGAACCACCCTTTCACTAGAACCAAATTACCCCCTTAAATAAATCCATGCATTCTTCACCCAACCCCATAAATGTTATATTTCATGCCTTCCTGATATCCCCTCTAGTCCCTGCCACACCACATTGTGTCCTACCTCATAGATGTACATAGAATCTTTCTACCACTACTAGAATTTCCAAAGTTAATTCAAGTAATATTCCTCAACCTCATCCTCATTATTTCATAGACATGCCATATCCACCTCCCTCCCTTATTATCACAAATACAAAATCATCACAACACTTCTCCTTCCCCTATCTATCAACCTATCAATGTCTCTCCACCCCTACTTATCTCAAAAACCATGCAACACCAATTACAGTATGCATGACCACTACAACATGATCTCCCATCGATGTCCATATTGCAGCTCCTGATCCATTCTATGATAAGGAACACTGCACACTGAGCACTCCATCATCTTCACAACATAAAAATCAATTGTCATCAGTGGTGAATTCAACTCATCTTCCTCCATAGTTCTAGGATACTTCTCATTATACTTGCCTTCATGTATTTGACCCTACAACAACTCTTCCATAGTTGAGGTTCTATCTCTAGCAATAGACACCATCATGCCAACTTAACATATTTACACTGTCATTTCTCAACCTCCCTAATGTAATTCTTAAATTGGGAGGTGACTATTCTATACCACTATCACATGTTCTTTCTCATTATGACACCAACTCACAACGAAATCCTAAATTGTCATCTCAACATCAATTCTTTCTCTATTCCCCTACACTTGTTTTAGATACAAGCTTCCAAATTGCTTTAGACATAATTTCTCTCTCACCATGCACAACCATCTTCAATAGGCCAAAAGCAATTGCTACAACATTCCCTACTTCAAGAGGTAACACTTTCAAGTTAAACCAATAGGAGAAGATAATTAACATGGGTGCATAACTTAAGATGGAGAAAACCCAAGTGACATATCACTTCTCAAGGAAGGCGCAATATCTATTAAGAACACATTCTTTAAGGAAATTAGCTAAGAGTTGGTTAAGTTAGTTTCTTATATCTATGTGTTTTGTTTTTCAGATTTATTTTAATGTCAACTTATTGTAAAACTATAATGTTCTCTTTGTCCAAGTGAAAAATCAAGCAATATGTTTGTTTTTTTATTATTGTTTATTTTCAAGCCCTATTGTTTGTTTTGTTCACTCTTTTCTTAGATAGAGATCTCTGAGCGTTATCGCAAAATGAACGAAATTTTTACTAATCAACATATTGGATCGAATAAATTCTTGGAACCATGGGGTAAAAAAAACCCACTATTCCCTAAGACCATGGACCTTCCTTGAAAATTTTATGATAATCAACAAGAGTTGGAATTGGACAATAAAGTTAAGCTTTGGAAAAAATATATACCTCATAATACTTTTTCTAGTTCTTATAAAACCACTAGTACAAATCTCATGTTGAAGGTCAAAGATCATTAAATCAAGAAATTATCATCTTAGATTCATAAAGAAGATCAAAGACTATCTACTCCATTACCTTCAATACTAGAACCTCCTTTCATTTCTCCCCAATATACACATTGGACAAATATGTTGGCACAACTTTAGAGAGTTTTCTATTAACTGCATCCTTAAAACAATGGCCCTTGGAGGGTGTATCCTTTCTAACTTCACCTCAATGAAGAAGGACAACCAAATATAAGTTTTAATCCTTACCAATGTACTAATAAAATGGTCCATACGCTTAATAATAATGGTTGAGAACTTTTAATAATTTGATTTTTTCTACAAAATTACTTATATTCAATGAGTTTTCAAATATATAAATCTAGTAGGATTGTGATAAATTATTGAATGCAAGTCTAATTAGCTAGAGTACACTATATTATAAATTAATCCATTTTATATATAGTTTTGTTTTTCCTTTTATTGCTTTATTTGTTATTAATAAACTAAATATTGATATTGATATATGTATTTAGATATTTTGTTTTTCTTTTTCCTCATGTAGCGCTATTAACATTTTCTATGTAATTGTATATTCATGATTTGTTAAATATTCCATTTTAAATAGCAATAGTTTTTGTAATAACACTATAGTCTATAGTGTTATATTCTTTTAAATGAAAATATTTTTTTATAATAACACTATAATCTACAGTGTTATATTCGCTTCTTAAAATAACCAATTTATCAATATATATTTTACAAAAAACAGTTTGTATAAAACTAGGATAGTTTAAACTTTTGTTAATACTTGATATAGGACAAGGTGATCGCCTTTATAATATACCTCTCCCAAAAAGTAGTCCATTGCATACAAAACGCACAAACAGAAAAAGCATATTTCATCCATTAATGTATTCACATACACTTACGACATTTTAAGCTTTTTCATAAAAATACAAGTTGTTTGTTATTATGGACCATGTATCTGGGCATGAGATGATGCAAGGGTTGTTATTTGGATCTCATATTTTCTTTCTTCCTCTTATTGTAATGCATGCCGTGACATAATATATTGTTTTTTAATGCATGCCCCTGCAATAATAGATGTAAATATGTCATAGTTTAAGTAGTTAGTCTATCCATCAAGTATAGACTATATTTATAATTTAATATTTAATAGGCATAATTTCTAAATTTTTAATAGCAGTATAGACTTAGCGTGTGCTAAGGGGTATATGTTGAATATTAAACGCTTCACAGTTTATCATCGATTCTCATGCTGCTAACCCATGTGAATGAATGCATTTTAAATTTCTATTATATCTTATTAGAAATCATTAACAAAGAAATATTCCTCGATAGAATTGAAAGATGCTTAAAGGTTTTTTGAATGTGTAGCAGACAGCCTTTAACTTCAATTCTTGTTTTTAATTTATAAATTAATAACAATATAATATTTATTTTTGTAAGCATAATCAAAATATATTATCAAAAGCTTAGACATCTCACTTCGGATCGTTGGAAAGTTTACAAGAGAGGTGGTATGTATTTGTGTCATGAACTATTAAATTTTATTATAAAAAATTTGATTTTTTTCATTATTTATAGGATTATAATAAAAAATTAAAATTAAATTTTTAAATAATAATTTGAGTTGAATTTAATTCAAATTAATTTGATTTTGTTATTTTCTATGTTGTGATAATTTAGGTTTTGGATTTATTTGTTATTATTAAATATAAGTGATTATATATATATATATATATATATATATATATATATATATATATATATATAAAAGTGTTATCATGGTGTATCTAAATATTAAAAGAAACATAATCTTTTGTGTGAAAACTAATTTATAATTAAAATTATTTTGTATATAAATTTAACTTAAAATTATTTGTTTGTATTTAGTGATCACTTTTGTTAATAACAAGATTTAGAATTGAGAAATAATTAATTATTTTGTTAAATAATATTTAGAATTAATAAATAATTAATTATTTAAAGCAATTTGACTAACAAGCTGAAATTAATCTATGTGTTCTATCAACATTATTTTTACTCTCTTTTTTATTGCCTCGTTGTATTATTTTAGAGATGTATTATTCAACATTATGGAAATTGCAAATGTATTCCAACTTAATTATATTATTGAATTTAGCTTTTTGTTTTTTAATTTTCTTAATCATCTTTCTTATATTTTTTAATAATATTTGGTATATTAGAGGTGACAAGTGTAAGGTGATCATATTTGATCTCGAAGGAAATTTAGAATTGAATTGTGCTTGGATCTTAGAATATCTACCAATAATCAAGCTATCATTTATGTTCTCATTCAAGGGTTCATAACTCTTTATCATAATAGCACAAGGTTTCTTGTTATTTCCAGGATTTTGCCATGCTTTTCAAGCTTATGAACAAACAACATATGTCAATCAAAAATTCATTAGCATGTCCTATAGCTAGAATAAAAGAAAATCAATCTTGGTTCGAAGGCATATCATCTTACCATATCCTAAGAGATTTTAAATATCAACCAAACTCCCAAGCGAACCAAGCAACAAGACTGGGTGAGTGATCTACAAAAAAAGAAAGGGAGGTCTCATACCACCCAATCTCTTATCTTTTGATCAACGAATTTTGATGATATTAATTAATTTGATGGAATGAGCATGCAATGCACAACATTGGAAGGCATTCAAGGAAATTAAGGGCCATCATACCATGGTGATCAAGGATAAGTGCACTCAAAGCATGGCAGCATACATGCCATACAAATGTCCCTTCATTTTGAAGTTGAATGTGTTAATCTTAGGTTGACAAGTAGGATGGGTATGGAGGATTCTTTGTTAGTCCAAGTCATCAAGGTGAGCTCTCTCAAGAACCTATGAAATTTAATGTATGGTTTATCTCAGATCATTGGTTTAATGACAATAATGTTGGTCCACTGAATGGTGCATATTCAATTCATTTGTGGCTCTATTTGACATATTCTCTATGTTTCATAGTTGGATACCCGCATGCATCATAAGAGATAAATTTAATATTTGGAAGTCAAATGATTGTAGCTTATGTAATTAAACAAATACTTAATATAGAAAAATATACTAGAGTATACACCATGTACAAAAAATGTAAACATGGAGCACAACTCCCAAAAAAATAACAGAGATGATTTATCAAATAAATCCTTAAAAGTAGGAGAACCTCCTCCAAATATCCCAATACATTCATATATCCAATTCGCATTTTCCTCTCAACAATGACTAGATGACCTCTATATATAATTACCATTGACTATGCATGTGGGCCCTTTGTTAGGCTGACCACTATTACATATCAATTCACTTCATTAAAAATACATTTAGACTCATATATGCCCCCAACTTGGGTCATCACATAGTACCCTACAAAAACCTTTGTCCTTAGTAATTTGGATTAAAGGGTTTTACATGCGATAAAACCAAGTAATAGTATTTTCACATGGGTGGATCCATGAATTTGGTTAACAATTTTCAATGAAACATGGCAATACAAATTTGGTATTTTATGTATCTCATAGATTTAATCCACCAAAAATATTATAAGCCTTGTGAATTTTGGTGTGTAGTAAAATGGAAGTTTGTAAGGAATTATGTTGTCATTTTAACAATATATTTTTCAAAAAAATATTACTGTCATTTAATGTTTCAAATTTGCATTTAATTGAATCCTTATCCTTTCCATTTTACAAAATAGTTTTCAAGTTTTGTTCCTATCAAATAATTCAATGTTCAATATATAATCTTCAAAAAACAAATATCAGATGATGATCTACATAAAACTTAGTAGATCACAAATATATTTTTTTCTTTTGTAAATTATGTACACTATATTACCATTAAGAGAAACCATTCAAGAAAGTTCAACATCCAGAGCATAATTCATCCAGCCAACGTATGCTGAGGGGAAACTAGGTTGGCCATTCAATTCAGGTCATTTTTAAACCAACTGCATCAAAAAATAACTAGCCATCCCTAATGATATTCTTCAATAGAAAAAAATTAACAACAAAAATAACAAAAACCAATACTAAAACATCCGAGACATCATCAGATATGGTCACAAATTGCACCTTTGATTTTGGCTACAAGGCGTCCAATTGGGGTGCCGGATCTCTCAGCTTGAAGACTTTCCCTATCATAATTTGAGCCATAACATTAATCCTCGAAATAATCTCTTTGATAGTGTTGGTGATCCAATTTAGGCTACTGTTAATTTTAAAAATATGATCATGATTCCATTATGCAATTTATTTAACTCTCTTGTTGGTTTTAGGCCCACCCCACTATGCCTCCACCACCACACGACTAACTAGTGTCTTCATTTTATAAAATAAGATGACCTTTTTAGCATGTTTTGTTTCTCAAGTGCAAAAAAAAACTGCATCTTCCACCCAAGATGCACATTCTTGTTGCTCCCATAGGCACTCCTGCAATTCCTGACCTCTTTCAATATCTCATTCCACACATTTGAAGAACCTTTAGGTATCTTCAAGAATGCATAGTGGAAAACCTATTGTGCCTTCAACACCTTTTGCTATACGTGTAGCATATGTGACCCAGACCACGATTTTTCCATAACATTGGTGTTGTGAGAAACCAAGCCTCTGCAATCCTAGTCCCACCTCATTGCGTAGAATAGGAACAACTCATTCCTTCTTACATAATGAAAACTGATAATGTATAAGGATAACCCAACATGACACTTAGAAGAACTAAGACTCGACCAATGCCTAGGGATAAGCATTACCAAGGAATTATGAAAAAATGTGGAAAGTATTTTTCCATCATTCCCCATCATTATCATCTTTGTCACCGCGAGACCAGGTCTCATCATGACTTCTATTAGATACCACTTGCATTTGAAATCATAGCACCAAAGATTCTTGTGTTTTTCCTTGATACTACTACGCATCTTGAAATCAAGCCTAACCAACCAATCTCCTGCATTAATTTTCCAATACTTGCAATCAATTCTACACCTCAAAGCGAGATAGGAAGGGATCATGGTTCATCGTATGGTGGGATGGAGGGCCAAGTGTCTCACCACATGTGCCACCCATCACCTTTGGATTGTACAACCATCTCTAGGGATGCATGCCAAGGAGCACAAGGTTGGATAAATCTTCCACATTGTCTATGGCAGTAACATACTCCCAGGTGGAGTCCAACCCATCATCAAGCTTGGAGACACCAATGTTCATGAGATGGTTTGCCACCTTTGGAATAATTAAGATTTCAAAGGATTCCCATAAGATTCTCAATATTATCTTTGAGGAGCCAACTACTAGAGATTTTACTAGTAGAGTCACACTAGAGGAGATTTTTGAAGTTGTGGACGACAAGGCTTGAATCCCCCTCAATGATTATTTTAGTGAAGTATTTCCTCAAAGCTATAGATATTCCAAGGAAATGAAAATGAAGCTCTGCAGTATTATTCAAGTCTCTCCCAAAAAAGTTGTATATCCTAATGATTCTACATGGATCATCATGAAAGACACCACCCACACTAGCTATCCCAATATTACGTTTAATATCCCCTTCAAAGTTTAACTTCAAAAAAACTCTTGGGGGGGGGGTATCAACTATTTAGCGAATAATCTTGCATGGATTTAGGAGTGGAGAGAAAGGTGGTAATGGAAATATTAAGCATCCATTCAGCAAGAATAGTCTGCTACTAGGGAGAGCATTTATCGTCGTCCTCCTATGAAGTGGTGACATTGAGCATCTCAAGAATGTCCTTGCGAATGATTTTCCAAATCCGGTTTAATGTCACCGTTTTGGTTTCATTAAACAACCTTCTGTTCCTTTCCTTCAAGAAATCCTATAGAGTAAATAGAGGGAGGAGCTTCCATATCTAATTTATAATGTTGTTATTGAAATCTGTTGGCCTCTAAGTCTCAATAGTATCATAGATGCTCTCCATATTTATGTCTTCTGACGAGAGGATGGTCACTCCTTGTTCCCAGATCCACAAGTATAAGGGATAGGAATTGAGGAGGTGGTTGCGGGTTTCCTATTCAAGTTCGTATAATGGGAAGTGAGATTGGAATTGAGAGCCATGTTTGTGGATTTGGTCCTAGGAGAACATTCTTGCTTTGACAACAAACCACAAAAATTTAGATATTTTTGGCCATAAGTTTTGATTCTATAGATGCTGCCACAACTTGCCTTGATCTGGATCATTATTTTGGAGGAGAGAGTAGGCTTCTTTCAGGTTGAAGTCACCTTCTGAATTATACCACCATCAAATAATATCTAAACTAACTTCCATATTTTGAGGCCTACATTGGTTAAGTGTAATGTAAAAAATGTGGAAACAAGGCACATTAACTCCAAATTCTTCAATAGAGAGAATATTTTTCTCCATCTTAATCCAAATAGTGGCTTATGAGATGTTCTAGTTCAACAACAGAGGAATGTATTTATAATTTAGGATTTGAATAAAGATTTCCATCCCATTAAATATCCCTTGAGACCACTGTAATGTATCAAATTAGATCTAATAGGAAGTTTCAGTGGCTGGTTATTAAATCCAGTTCATGACTTTCTTCAAACACTTTGTATGCAACCCCTTTATCATGAATATTGAAGCATTGGAAGTACTAAACTGTGATACCCCCAAGACATTATTATTTTTATTTTTGATTTAATATTTTGAAATTATTTCAAAAAAAAATATTTTTGTAAGAGTTAAAAAATAAAAAATACTCACAAAAGGTGTTAGTGACACTTTGCACAAATAAATTATTTTTTAATATATAATAAAAGAAAAAGACACTTGGATACATAATTTGAATGAGGGGACACCACCATGAGACACAGAACATGTGTAAAGCAAACACGCTATATTTTACCAATCAAATCCAATCTAAAAGCTCAAATACCAGACAAGATCCTAAATCATAGGGTTTGAAGGATTGATTGAGATTTGATTGGGATGGCACAAAACCTAGGTAAAAGTTGTATATTGGTGCACTGAGATAGCACACGATGTTGAGTATTTCTCTATGAGAGCATGAGTTGAGTATTTCTCTTTTTTGTAAGTACATCACTATCTTGTTACGAACTCTGACAGAGAGTGCTACATGTAAGCTTTGCTGGTTAGTTCTAGTGTGCATGGTGGTGATCCAGCTCGAGGATGGATTCAAGTTTATGGTTGAGCTACTCACTTTTATGGTTGGGAGGAACTGATTCTCCAAGTAGTCATTCACATTTTTTTTCAAGTAAGTTTATTACTGTTGTTTGGGGTTAATATTTACTTGAGTTTAGAAATTATTACTGTCGTTGAACCTTTTTTCTGTTTTCGTATATGATTAACCAAGAAAGAGATGAATATTATCACTTTGGTTGATTTATTGTAATCGTATTATGTTACAGCTCTATTGAAGCTAGTGGAAATGAATGAGTATTCAAAGAAATTTAATTTTGTAGATAATAAATGGTAAAGATATAATGGATGGTCATGTATTAGGATGAGTGTGAAAAACAAATGATCTAAAAGATTGACTCTGTTTTTACTTCTTGCACTTTGCGATTTGGTTTTCTGAGTAGAGTATGCATTATTGCTATTTGGTTTTAGAGTATATGTTAGGGATGATAATATTTATATCACAATCCATATTTTTGTTTAAAGGCGTCATATGTTGGTCATATTTAATTATATGTACAAATTTTGTTGGTTCGGTGTTGAAATCCGTATGACTATCATATTATGCTAAAATCTCGTGTAAAGCATAGTGGAAAGAATGTCGATTATGGATAAACGTATTTATGTGGGAAACTATTGATAAACAGAAACTGTTAATTTTGGTTGAATATGGTGAGCGATCTTGAGATCGACTCAGTTTTCCACTAAGTATCTTGCGGTTTTACAGAATTAGAATATGGATTGATTTTGTTTGTAATTTTTTTATATTGATGCCAAATATGGAAGTGGTTCATAACAAAGGTAAGATTAGGTTTTATTTTTGTACTTGTAAATAAAGTGGATTGATCGGATTATTTAAATTTTGTTTATATTATATATAAGGTATATAGTTTCTAGAATCAAAATTCTTGTGAAATAAAATAGGATGTCGTATCCATTTCATAAACAAACAAAAAAAATCATTCACCAATATGAGTTATGTGATCATAACAATAGATATGGGAATTCGATCTTACAAAAATGATAGTTATCTTTAAAACATTACTATTTCTTTTATGAAAAGTGAACTACATCAGTAGTTAGCTACCTGTCAAACAGTAAATTGGGATTACTACGTATAAAGGGCTTATGCGTTGCTCTAATATTTTTTACTGACCATTTTCCAATAAAGAAAACCATCTATGTTTTTTGTTGTGTACTTGAAATTGTCGATTTCACCGGCAGTTGATGGTGGAAAATATTCTTAAAATCGATTTGTTTACCTACATCGAATATGTCAGTTATTCCTCTATTGTTAAGGCTATTATTTCCTTAGTCTTCGATTTTGGTGTCCAAACTGGATATTTAACTCAGTTGGAGTTTAGCGTTTCTAGTGTATGATGTTTATGTACAAATCTTATACCAATGTTTCCATACTTTCCATCTCTTTGGTTTTTTGCTTGAATTAGTGAGATCCACCTTTCCTTTGGTTGATTGTGTAATACCTGAGTTGAATTCCTCTGTTTACCTTAAACCCGCATAATTAAATCAAGCGACTTGTTATTTTTTGGTGCGCAGCAGATTTGGAAATCAAATTCCCTATGGAATTTTTAATCACAGCTTCGTATGTATCATGGTCGTTTATGCCGAGTCTGGAAGTTTAGATAAGTTTGTCGAAATCTCTTAACAAATCGTACTTCCATATGTGGCATCTCCCTTCTTCTATTATACGAACGTTGTAATATCCTTATCGTTATCCTTATGGAGGGATTTAAACATCTAGTTGGAATCCTATTTAATGCTTCAGTCGAGTATGAGTGATTTTAGATAACCTGATAGCTCAACATCTAGTTGGCATACTGCTTAATGTTTGATTCAAGTACGAGCTATTTTATTTAACCTGATAGCCCAACATCTACTTGGCATCCTATTTAATGTTTGAGTCGAGAATGAGCGGTTTTAGCTTAAGTTACGACTCTTGTCCTTATGGTGTCCATTTACATTATGATAAAAAACAATGATGTTTTAATGCTGTTCTTTTACTTGTATAGGAGGAATTTGTTTTACTAACCGCAGGAAATGGAAGACGATCCCCTACCCCACCTGTTTGGGTTCAACTTAATGATGAGAATCAACCAAACCATAACAATGTTCATGATAATTCAAATGAGATTTTACAAATAGTAAGAGACTTACAAGTTGAACCGATGAACTTTAAAAATGAACATGAGAGGGTAATGAGAACCTAGGAAGACAAAAATGAATCCTTACTTTCTAAACTAAATGACATAACTAATGATAAATATAAAAAGAAACGTAAACGAGAAAACTCATCCTCTGATTTCCCTTCTTTTGAAGAAATTCCTATATCTAGTGAATTGGAATATTCTAGTGGTAGCTCTGAGGGTAGATGAAGGAAGAAGAGAAAATATAAAGATGAAAAAATAGGAGAGTTTAAAAAAATAAAGCCTCACCTTTGATGATTAAATAAAAAATGGAGAAGAGGCTGAGGCTTGGCTATTTGGGATGAAGAAATAATTTACTATGTATAATTATTCCAATTTTATGAAGAGTAAAATGGCCATCTTCAATCTAGTTGGTAAGGATGAGATTTGGTGGCAGGAATTAAAAAGAGATAAAAAATTAATGATAGAAAAGTGAGTTGGAACTGGTTTAAAAATGAATTTAAAAAGGAATACCTATCAGAGTATTACTATGAGGGGAAATCAAAAGAGTTTTATGAGTTAAGACTGGGATCAATGTCAATGCATGACTTCTGCACTAAATTTTTATCCTTGTTAATATATGTGCCTTACCTAAATGAAGAAAAACCTAAAATTCAAAGGTTCCTAGGTTTCCTACCTAGCTTTTATAAATATAGATTAGAGTTTAATAACCCGACAACTTTATATGAAGCAATGAGGAAGTCCAAATTAACTTATCATCGGTCTAAAATTAAACATGAAAATACTTATAATTTCAAGAAAAAAGAAGGGAATAATTTTAAAAGAAGAGAATTCAAACCCTTGAATAAACAAAATAATTTTTAGAGAAATACTTTTAAGGATAGACAACAACCAATTAAAACTGAGTATAAAGATAATCTCTTTAAGAAAAATGAAGAAATAAAAAGAGAACCCTTACAGTGTTGGGGTTGTGGGGAGAGTAATTTCTATCGGGATTGTCCTCATAAGAATGATAATCGAAGTATTCACACAATCTGAGAAGCTTCCAAAGTTGGAGAGGTTGCTCGGAACATACCGAAGATCAACGCAGCCTTGGATAATCATCAAACGGATTCCAACCTTCAATGATTGAAGTTGATGGTAAGATCTTTGACAAACCTTTTTCTATATTATTGATTTTGGATCTACTTTAAGTTACATATCTCCTTAGTTAGTTAACTTATGTAAAATGAATAAATATGATTTTGACAAGTCATGGTTAGTGCGATTAGCCACAGGAACAAAAAGAAAGGTAACCAACTTTATTTCTAGTTGTGAAATTTATATGGAAGATTTGGTTACAAAAGTAGATATGAACATTTTTCAATTAGGATCATATGATGAATTAATTGGCATGAATTGGTTAGAAAATCATAGAGTGGTATTGAATTGATTTGAGAAAACTTTCACTTGTATAAATGAAAAGGGTGAAAATATACTTGTTAAAGGGATTCCTAAAAAAGGTTCTTACTAGGAAAATATCTGCTTTGCAATTGAAAACGTGTGTTAAAAAGGATGTAAATTGTTTGTTATGCATATCATTGAAAATAATGATGATAAAAAAAACCTAGATTGGAATATTTTCCTATTTTAAATGAATTTAAAGATGTTTTCCCAGAGGAGATACATGGATTACCTCCAACGAGGGATATTGACTTTACCATTTATTTGGTACCAAGAGTAGTGCCTTGCTCCAAGGCTCCTTACATAATGAATACACCTAAGTTGGTGGAACTAAAATTATAATTGCAAGAATTGTTAGATAACAAATATATAAGGCTGAGTGTGTCTCCGTGGGGAGCACCAATGTTGTTTGTTAAAAGGAAAGATGGCACATTAAGGCTTTGTATTGGTTACAGACAATTAAATAAAATAACAATTAAAAATAGATACCCTCTCCTCGGCATTGATGACATGTTTGATCAGGTACGTGGATCTGTGGTATTATCTAAGATTGATATAAGGTATGGGTACCATCAAGTAAGAATTAAAGACAAGGATGTTCATAAAAAAACATTTAGAACATGGTACTAGCATTACGAGTTCTTGGTTGTACCCTTTGGCTTGACCAACGCTCCGACCACGTTCATGTGTTTAATGAACAGTGTCCTCCATAAATAATTAGATAATTTTTTGATAGTATTTATTTATGACATCTTAATATACTCTAAATATGAAGAAGAGCATGATGGAAATTTAAAGTTAGTCTTACAAACCTTAAGAGAACATAAAATTTATGCAAAGTTTAGTAAATGTGACATCTTTCAAGATAAAATTCAATACCTAGGTCATGTAATATCTAAGGAATACATTTCTGTAGACCCAGATAAAATCAAGGCAATCATTGATTGGCCAGTTCCTAAGGATGTTACCGGATTCAATCCTTTATGGAAATCATGGTTTACTATTGCAGGTTGATTGAGGGGTTCTTCAAAATTGATTACCTAGTAACTTCACTTCAAAAGAAAGGAACTAAATTTATATGGTCTAATAAATGTCAAGAAAGCTTTGAAAAGCTTAAACACTTGCTTGCCACCATGCCTATTCTAAGAATAACGAATCTATACAAGGACTTCATTGTATATATGGATGCCTTCTTAGAGGGATTAGGTGGTGTGTTACTGCAAGAGGATTATGTAATAAGCTATGAGTCAAGAAAACTTAAAGAACATGAACGTAACTATGCAACACATGACATGGAATTAGCTACTATAATACATGCCTTAAGAATGTGGAGACATTACTTAATTAGAATAAAATTTACTTTAATGCCTGATAACATAAGCTTAAAATATTTATTTGATCAACAAAGTTTAAATGCTCTACAAGCAAGGTGGTTGGCCTTCTTGAGCGAGTATAATTTTGAAATTAAACACATTAAAGAAGAGGAGAACAAAGTGGTGGATGCCTTGAGTAGGAATGACATTCCACATTGTTCAAATTCTTTTAGTAGTTATAAGAGAAATATTTAATATTTAATAAAAGGTGTGGCTAAAAGTGATGAAGAATACTTAAAAGTTAAAGAACAATTGGAAAACGATGTTGATGGAAGTGAATCGATAGTTTATTCTATAAGCACATAAGACTTTCTAGTCTATACAAATCAATTATATATACCTAATTCTGAAGAAGTTAAGCAATTAATCTTGAACGTATTACATAAGAAACAATATTCTGAACATCTAGGATATCAAAAGATGATAACCAAATTAAGGAAAAGCTATTATTGGTCTACCATGAAGAATGATGTTGCAAGTTACCTAGCTAGATGTATTGAATGCCACCAAGTAAAAATATAATATCAACATCCTATTGGGTTACTTCAACCCTTCCCTATTCCAGAATGGAAATGGGAGATAATAAATATGGACTTTAGAATGGAATTAGGCTAAAACAAATAAAAAACATGACTCAATAATGGTAGTTGTTGATAAATTAAGTAAAGTTGCGCATTTCATATATGTGAAATATACCTTTAAAGTAATAAACATAGATGATATTTTTATGGAAGAAATTTTCCATTTGCGTGGTATTCTGAAAGTTGTGATTTATGATAGAGATGCAAAATTTACAAGTAATTTTTGGAAGTCTTTGTTTAAAGGTTTAGATACTCAATTGAATTTCAGTACTGCTTATCATCCTCAAACGGATGGGAAAACTGAAAGAACTAACCAAGTGTTAGAAGATATGTTGTGAATGTATGTAATGGATAAACCATGTAAATGGGAGGATTATTTACATTTAATAGAATTTTCTTATAGTAATGCATATTGAAGCTTCCTTAAAATTGAGTCCATTTGAAGTATTGTATGCTCGAAAATGCCATACTCCTATTTCTTGGGATAACCCCGTCGATAGGATTGTTCTAGGACTTTACATGTTAAAGGAGATGGAATAAATGGTCAAGGAAGTGCAACACAAATTAAAGTTTCCCAAGATCGAAAGAAGAGTTACGCAGATTTAAAAATAGCTCCAAGATATTTCAATGTTGGAGATAATGTGTACCTAAAGGTAAAAACAAAGAAGAGTACCTTAAGCTTGGGAAGGTGTTCCAATATGGAACCTAGGTATTGCAGACCTTTTGAAGTGTTAGCTAAGATAGGTCAGGTATCCTATCAGCTTGCACTTCCCCCTACTATAAAAGTACACAATGTATTGGAAAATGATTCAGGTAGAACCCATGGGCGAGCTCCAGACCGAACCTTTCTGTATCCTAGACAGGAAGGAACACATGCTACGGAATCGAGCCATCGTTCAAATAAAAGTGCAATGGATTACTGCATCAATAGTTAGCTTCCTGTCAAACAATAAATTGGGATTACTGCATATAAATGGTTTAGGCACTCCTCTATTTTCTTTTACTAACCATTTGCCAATAAAGAAAACCATCTATGTTTTTTGATGAGTACCCGAAATTGTCGGTTTCTGGCAGTTGATGATGAAAAATATTCTTCAAATCAATTTGTTTATCGACACAAAATCTGTCAGTTATTCCCTTGTTGTTAAGGCTATTATTTCCTTAGTCTACGATTTTTCCGTCCAAACTGGATATTTAACTAATTCAGATTTTAGCGTTTCCAGTGTATGATGTTTCTGTACAAAATATTATACCAATGTTTCCATACTACCAGCTCTTTGGTTTTTTACTTGAATTAGGTATATCCTCCTTTCGTTTGGTTGATTGTGTAATCCCTGAGTTGAATTCTTTTGTTTACCTTAAACTCGCTTAATTAAATCAAGCAACTTGTTATTGTTTTGGTGTGCAACAGATTTGGAAATCAAATTCCCCACAGAAATTTTAATCACATCTTCGTATGTATCATGGTCGTTTATGTCGAGTCTGGCAGTTTTGACAAGTCTATCCAATTCTCTTAACAAATCATGTTTTCATACGTGGAAGCTCCCTTCTTCTCCTCTACGAATGTTTGGTCAACTTACCTCATTATTTTATGTTGTAATATCCTTATCATTATAATTATGGAGGGATTTAAACATCTAGTTGGCATCATGTTTAATGTTTGAATCCAGTATGAGCGATTTTAGCTAACTTGATAGCTCAACATCTAGTTGGATTCCTTTTTAATGTTTGAGTCGAGTATGAGCGATTTTAGCTAACGTGATCGCTCAATATCTAGTTGGAATCTTCTTTAATGTTTGAGTAGAGTATGAGTGGTTTCAGCTAACCTAATAGCTCAACGTCTAATTGGCATCCTGTTTAATGCTTGACCCAAGTTTGTGCGATTTTAGTTAATTTATAACTTAGGATGGAGTATGTGGGTAGTAGTAGTGTTTGGTATATGCGAATTTTAATTGTTGATATTTTATTTAAATCTCAAAATGAATAATGTAAAGCTCTCAAAGACCAAGATGTGATTTATGGAATCTCGAATGACTCCAAATATATATGCATGAAAGATTAAAAATTGACATGAGTATATATATACACATAATAGATCAGTTTGAAAGTTTAATTTTGAAAGTTTAAAATTGGAATGGATACTAAATACTACATTTGTTATAATGAATACATGTTTTATACATACGTTACCAGAATCCATTTCTATGAATATATATATGAATATATATATATATATATATATATATATATATATATATAAATGGATTCTGGTAACATATGTATAAAACATGTATTCATGTATACCGAGAGATGTAAGTGCATGCCTTGGCATAATAGGGCATTTGTATTATAATCATATCTTGGGTTATAATTAAAGGGAATGAACTTCCAAATTATGTACTTTCACTGTATATAAATACATATGTTATATAAATAGGAAGAAGTTATATAAGAAGCTAGCAAAGGGGTGACTAATGTATTGTTATCAATAAATTGTTCAATTAGAAGTTAAAGTAATACGGAATTATGTTAGAGGTGTGGTATGTGTGTGTGTGTGTGTGTGGTATAAATTGGAAATTACAAATAGAATGATATCTTTATAGTATAATTGGTTTACATAAGAAGTTGCACAACATTGATTAGAAATGAGAAGTGGTTAACATGTATGTATATATATATTAGAAATTTCCTTTAGATGGTAGCTTCTAATTGTAATTGTTGTTACAATTATATGTTTCGTACTTTTTAATTTCGATGTAACAAAGTATAAAATGTGCCTACATGTTTTCTTTAAAGAAGAAGTTTTACATTCTATAACATATGGAAAAGGTTATACCTCTTAGTCTATATATATAGGGAATTAGTTATGCATCTTACTGAAGAATATATTATATAGATTCCTACCTTCATCAAGTAATAATTTTTTTTTTCGCATTTATGATATTTAGGGTTGTTACATATACATATCACCGTATTCAAAGGAAGAGAAATTGGCCCAAAGTAACAACAATAATTTACTTATATATCATATTTAAACAAGCAAAAACAACCACACCATTAAAAACTCGAACCAAGGAAGACTAGCTTGAAATCCACCACGGAGATTTCCTTGAATTCGAACTCTTCCCAAACACCACCTAAGCAACTCGAACTCACCCAAACAACCCCAAATTCATTCAAACACACCCAAACCAAGATAAATATCCCACTAATGGAATTCAGGGAGATCTTATGAAATCTTTATGCACATTACATTAAGATTGCACCACCATTATTGATTCATCTACACACAGATTACCAACAGTTTAATTATAGAGCACAATATGGAGAAAATCGCTATAAATATTTATTATGAATTGGATTAAAATAGTAATCACAATAAAGGATACAATGGAAGCTGCAAATGCAAAAAGATACCTGATACAAATATCTAAGAAATGGATTCCAGTAAATAATAGAGAGAAAGATGAGAAACACAACTCCAAATGGAATATCTTCTCTAACCGATGCACCCTCCACATGCAAGTTCCTGACCCAACTTGCATATATTCTCTTCCAAGTGAATCGACCTCTACCAATTGGGAATTAAATACAGCCAATAGAACCACAGGTAAGTGATCTGGACAACCACTAGTGTGCCCTCCTAAACTAGAAGAAAATTTCGAAACAAGACTCTAAATGATGGATTCGGTAAATTGGCCATATCTCACGAAAACATAAACCTTTTTTGACAAAATTACAAGTGTTCCCAACTAGAAATGATGCTATGAACACAATGGAACAGCTATCAAATCCCATAAATACATAGAAATAGTCATACCAAAAGATCCATTTTGGCCTCTCCAACATCGGTTCAATATTCGGAACACCCACACCATGTAGGACTTCCAAGACAACAGTAAGCAATTCCAAATACTATCAAGCACCACCAAACTAGAATGGATGAAAACAAAAACAAATTCAAATCCTCTAACCTACAAATAAATGCTCAATACATTCAGATCTATGAAGCTCTGTAGATAAATCCATGTGATTCCTCCTCTCAATCACCGGCAATGAAGCACAATGAAGAGATCTAGGTTATCTCTCCTCTCACACCAACTAGGGAGGAATATTTCAACACTGAATCTAGTCACAAATGCAAGGGGCATATATCCCAATATTTAAATCCACAAGAGCCCTCCAATATCATATATAATTTTTTCCAAAAGATCCCCAATAGGTTCCCTCACCCTTCTTTTATAATTCTTCATTCACCTTTCCATCCTTCTAGAGTTCTCTCAAAAATATTAATAAAATATTACTAAATATTACTTTCATGATAGAATGATTCCTTCCACATCCTTCTCAAATTATCTCTCCAAAACCATTAAGAAATTCATTTTAGGAGATAATAATTCTCTTATGACACTTCATCTTTCCCTAGTTTCTATTTTGGGTCTAATGGGGAGATAGAATGTGATTACTGATGACTTGGAATGTCTTTCAGATCATTAAAACCCACTTAATACTTAGGATATAATTTATTTCACTTTGTATTACTTTCCTAGCTAGTTTTACTATGGTATGGACACTAACTTGCCTTCTTGGGTCAACCACATGCCATCCTTATCCACTTGAGCGCATCCTTGGTCATCCTGCCTACTTTACTAGATATCATGAGTGAAAAGGACACATATCCTTCTTTTGCAGTTCTTTCACAACTTTTTCCTACTTTTGGATGTATAAGACTAAAGCTAGGCGCTCCAATGCTTTTGGCAACTGCTAGATTTTGTGGCAAACAAACCTTGCCTCTTTTTCATTCCAAAACCTGTCATCTTTTTCCATTTTCAATCTACTTCACATTCCAAAATCGTTTTATCCAATTCCTTAGCATCTTGAGTGAGTTGGAGAGAGATGTTTCTACCTTGGGTGTTTTAGCTAGTTTAATAAGCCTGTTTTTTGTGACCAATTCGAATGCCTCCATAGAAATTCGAATTTATGATGTAAATATATATATTTTCAGAGACTTTATGGTACATGGTTGGCTAATGTACATCTATGCTAATACAGTTTAATATTTTCTATAATTCTGAGTCTAATTTTGAGTGTTCTTGTCAATTCTAGACTAGCAATTTGTGTGAGAAGTGTTTTCAGTATTATGATCAACTTGTGATATGATTTCACAAGGTACACCATCCCCAAATTCGACCTCCTTGGATATTATTTGTCAAATGGGAGTTACATTTTCTATGGTATTCTCAAACACCTCGAGATTCTCACCACCATTGGATTCTCCTCCCACAAGTGTGCCTTCCTTGGCTATTTTTAGCCTGGGGGAGATACATGTAAAATCCAAGCACAGCCGATCTATGAAACAAAGACAAGAGTTACTAGAGATACATGCGACAAATAATATGTCAAAACAATGATGCAAAAGGCTTGCAGCAGTTCATGTATTATCATAAACTCATAATATTATTACAATGTGTAACAATGGCTACAATAAGACAAGCAATTCGAATCCTAGAGAGGTCATTCGAATTGAATGCATGAGAGTTGCTTACTTGGAAGTTAACACCACTTGGCACATCCGTTAACCACTTAACTACCATGTAATTAACTCTAACAGATTCTGAAACTATATAACTGAGTCTAACTGAATCCATAACTCTTGATTGAATGCCCAAAAACAGGGGAGGGTGCCTTTCTTTCTGTAGGTAACTGAATAGTAGGTGAAAATAACACTAGATGAAGTCAACCAGTGTAGTAGGGCGCCTTTTGGTCTCTAGTTGGCTGAATAAACTAATAAATGTTGTTAGTTGGACTAAGTAGGGTGATTTAGTCATGCAATCTCTCCCTAGATAATGGAGGAGGCCCAATTAACTGATATTGATGACCTAGTTGACTCCCCGAATGTAGGAGGAGGGCCAGTTTACTAAAACTGTGATATACTGATGATGTAAGCACATGATTGAGTCAAAATACTTAGGATAAGTGGTAAATTACAATATGAATCCCAAATAAATGATGTGTGGTTGGAAAATTCTCCAACACCTCCCCTTAAGCTAATCTGTTGTGGAGGAGTAAATAGAAAAATAAAAAGGCCCCAACAACAAAGGCCATAGGTCACCCAGTACAGAAATAATCCTAAAAATGCTCAAAAAATCTAAGTGAGGTAAGAAGGAAAAACCCAGTGGGAAACAAACCCTCCCCTCAAACTGAACAATGAAGGATCTAATATATCCTCACCATATTAGAACTCACCCCCAATAGTGAACAAAGGTAAGAGAACTTCTTCTCAGTGAAGCTATTGGTGAAGATGTTTGCAATTTGTTCTTCGGTAGGGCAATATTGTAGTACAATGGTTTTATCCTGCACAAGCTCTCGGATGTAGTGGATGTGGATCTCGATATGATTGGTCCTATGTATCCAAACTATATCTGTCGAGATCTTGATAGCACTCGGATTGTCACAACATATGATAGTAGAAGTGGTTCTACCAATATCAAACACTGCTAGAGTACCTTGCAACCAAACTGCCTAAATGCAAGCATTGACTGCTCCTCGATACTCTGCCTTCGCTGAAGATAAGGAAATGGTGGCTTGATTTTTACTTGACCAGAAAATAGTCCATGTTCCAATCATGAAAACATATCCGGAAGTGGACTTCCGATAAATGCTATCACATGCCCAATCTGAATCAATGAATCCAACCAAGACAAGAAAGGAATCTGTGGCATAGTGAATGCCAAAATGTCTCATACCTTGCACATAATGAAAGATCCTTTTGGATTCCTTCCAGTGAATCTTATGGGGCTTCTGCACGTACCTTGAGACAGCACTCACGGCATAAGAAATATCATTCCAAGAGTGTGTGAGATATAGAAGACTACTAATCAACTGTTTGTAAAGTGTAGAATCCACCAACGGTGTAGAATCACCATCCTCAATATTGATTCCTGAGAGCTATGCGAATGGTGCCACTTTACATTCTTCCATATTAAAATGATTTAGCAGGTCCAAAGCATATTTTTACCGAGAAATCATAATCCCATCAAAATTTTGAGTGATCTTGAGACCAAGAAACTACCTCAGCATGCCTAAATCACTCATATTAAATGTTTGGTGTAAAGCGGTTTTTATAGTGCCAATCGAAGCAAGATTGATTCCTGTAATCAATAGGTCATCAAAATAAAGGAAAATTATCTAAAAGTTACCTTCATGCTGCTGTAGATACACATTCGGATCTGATTTTCGTCTTGCAAATTTTTACAATAGAAGAAAGGAATCCATCGTTGCATACCAAGCTCTTGGGGCCTATTTTAAACCATACAAGGATTTCCTTAATACGAAAACAAGTGTTGGATATGATATGCAAAATTCATGCTGATTAATGTAAATCTCTTCCTGAATATACCCATGAATAAATTCACTCTTCACATCCATGTGGTGCACCTGCCAGTGCTTGGATGCGAAAATTGACAAAACTAGGCGGATTGAATCCATTTTTGCAACCGGTGCAAAATTTTATGTGTAGTCCACACCTTGGACTTGTGAGAAGCCTTTTTCAACCAACCTAGATTTTTATTTTCGGGTTGAACAATCAGCATAATCCTTGGTTTGGTCGACCCATTTGCATTGAGCCAATTTCCTCCCGGGTGGAAGAGAAACTAGCTCCCATGTTGTATTTTTCTGAAGAGAATTGTACTCTTCATCCATGGCAGTTTTCCATAACATATATCGGTGGGAATGGTAGTATGATTTGGGATATGAAACAATCATCAAAAACAAAATTGAACAGCAATGGATCATCATATGAAAGAGCCATACCTGCTCTTTGAAAGACTACTCGGGTTCTTTTTGGATCGACAGGATTTCCAATGTTAGAACTGGTAGATGTGAGAGTCTTTTCTGCCCACTTTGGAAACTGAGGGGGCTCATATGGATTTGAATACAAACCTGGTATTTCATGTTCATTAACATCTAATAAATATCATAAATATCAAAAAACAAAATTTCTTTATCTTCTTCTGAATCTTCTTCTGGAAGAGGAAGCAATTTGGCAGTTTCTTCCTCCACTAGTTGTAGATCATGAAGCAGTTCTTCAAATTTGACACTTTGCTCGATTAATATATTTTTTGATATGATACCATGAGTTTGTATCATTTGGATTATACAGCATATCCAATGAGGATGCACTCGGTACTTTTTGGTTCCAAATGTCTTCTCTTCTCAACCGGAATTCTAGCCCATGCAGTGGAGCCAAAAACCTTGATATGTGACACATCAAGCTTGTGACCAGTGTAGGCTTTGAAAGGAGTTTTAAATTTGATGGATGAGTGTGGAACTCTTTTCAGAATGTATGCATCAACATTCATGGCCTCATCCCAAATATTTGAATCCAAACCTTTCGAATCAAGTATACAAGTATTCATCTCTTTCAATGCTTGGTTTTTCCTCTCCACTACACCATTCTACTGAGGTGTGTAGAGGACTGTGTGTTGGATTTGGATTCTATTTTACGCAAAAAGTTGAAGCAGATCTGATTTGATATATTCTCCACCATTATAATATATGATATATTTTAGCTTGCTCCCAGTAGTAGTCTCAACATAAGCCTTGAAATTTTTGAATTTTCCAAGCACTTCTGATTTGTTTTTGAGAAAGTAGACCCATGTGAATCTGGAGAAGTCATCAATGAATGTCAGAACACAACTTGATCCATTCATGGAAGGATTTGGTAAAGGAACACTCATATCACTATGAATCATCCCCAAAATATAAGAAGCTCTGCTATTTTTTCCTCTATCGAACTTGTGCTCAGGATGCTTGCCAATGATGCAACCCTTGCATATCCCTTTTGAGGATTTGATGTTCGGAAGGCCTTCAACCATGGAATTATTTTGTATAAGCTGAAAATATTTATTATGTGTCCAAACATCT
This sequence comes from Larix kaempferi, assembly GCA_027924585.1. Lineage (NCBI taxonomy): Eukaryota > Viridiplantae > Streptophyta > Pinopsida > Pinales > Pinaceae > Larix > Larix kaempferi. The sequence continues at coordinate 16,903,996 of BSBM01000348.1, read as the reverse complement.
CATGCCATATCCGGATAACCTCATTTCCATGATTCAGAAGGGATCTTGGCTTTGCATGTGGCAAAAAGTGGGAAAACTCATATGTTTTTGCAACATGATTTGCTTTTCCTACTGCAATGAGATTTCCAGTGGAAATATTAGAAATTCCAACATCATTAGGTCTGAATAAAACCTTCTTGGGAAAACCAGTGTGTGCCATCTAATACAAAGAAAGTAGGTTTGAGTATAGAGAAGGAACATAGAGAACATTTTGAAAACTACCATGTTCTAAATGAATAGTACCTTTTCCTTTCAAAAAAATTTGTGAATCATCTCCCATGTGGATGGAGATGTAGCTATCGGAGTCTAATGATGAGAAGGATTATTTGCTTGCAACCATGTGATTCAAATATTTTAAATCTATGAGAAGAGCTATAGAATTCGAAACACTTTCAATGAGTGCATGACCTCTTTCTGCATTATCATTATTGTCCTTCTTCCTTGTGCCATCAAGAAGAGTAATGTTGTTTTTCTCCAAGAGAAGGGCCATCTCATCAATACTTTTCTTCATGCATGATCTTTCTGGATGAAACCCCATACCACAGTAAGAACACTTTGTCTTCTTCTTTCCCTTTTGCTTGTCTTTTCTTGAACTAGAGGGCTCATCTAACTGCTTGGGATGATCAACCTTGGTCTTCTCATTCTTTTTCTTTCCTTTACCATTGGTAGCTTTGGGTCCTCCCGCAAATAGGGCTTGATATTTGGAGGATTTTATGGACCCCATCTAAACAAGCTTGTCATGCTATTTTGTTAAGGACTCAATGAATGCATTCAAGGTAGGCATATTCCAATTCAGAAAGGTGAGATTTCCTTAATGGAAAGTAGAGACAAACACTGAATAATATTTTTCTAGCTTCGTAAGGATAGTAAGAATCATCTGCTCATATTTATTCTCAACACCACATTGCTTCAACTGAAGCACCAAATTATTGAACTTGGTGAAGAACTCATTGATGGTCTCGAAATTCTCAGGATTTAGGAAAATCAGTTCATTATCTAATTGATAATCCCTCATCTCATCCTGCTTGCCAAATATTTTGGAAAGTTGTTCCCATACTTTTGTTGGAGTCTTCAATCCGCTGAGATGGAAAAGAAGATATTTCGAAATATTGAGACATAAGAAACCATAATCTTCATCAAGCTTATTGAATAATTTGGACTTCTCTATGGCTGAATTTGGTTCTCGTTTTGTTCCCATAGTAACTCTGAAAAGTCCCTTGGAGCACAATACAATCTCTATGTCATCCTTCCACTGATGATAGTTGAAAGGAGTAAGGATATATTTGGAAGAAGAGTCCATTTCTACTATAGTGAATACAATAGGAGGTTGTGAGAAACCTGCAATCACAAGAAAACAAGAAATTTTTAGGTCGACAACCTTCACTTTTCAAGTTGCATTACACTTGGCATAGACTATCAAGCAAGCTTGAAAAGTCAGATGCACAATATCCAAGAATTATGTGGAAAACTTTAATCTTCTGGTGCAAAGTTGGAATATTTTTTAGCAATCTTCCTCAAGCTTCATATGTGTTCCAGGTGCAGAATGCACTAGTGCAGAAAGCTTCATCAGTAAAAATCTGTAGAAAATTTCCCATGTCCTTCTATGGCTCTGATACCATGTAAAATCTAAGCACAATAGATTTATGAAACAAAGACAACAGTTACTAGAGATGCATGCGGAAAATAATAGGTCAAAATACTGATGCAAAAGGTTTGCAACAATTCATGCATTATCATAAACTCAGAAGATTATTACAATGTGTAACAATGGCTACGATAAGCCAAGCAATTCGAATCTTAGAGAGGTCATTCGAATTGAATGCATGAGAGTGGATTACTTGGCAGTTAACACCACTCGACACATTCGTTAACCACTTAACTACCATGTAATTGACTCTAATAGACTCTGAAACTGTCTAACTGAATCCATAACTCAATTGAATGCCCAAAAATAGGGGAGGGCGCCTTTCTGTCTACAGTTAACTGAATAGTAGGTGAAAATAACACTAGATTAAGCAACCAGTGTAGTAGGACACCTTTCTGTATCTAGTTGGTTGAATAAACTAATAAATGTTGTTAGTTGGACGGAGTAGGGAACTTTAGTCATGCAAATCACTCCCTGAATGATGGAGGAGGCACAATTAACTTTTATTGATGGCCAAGTTGACTCCCCGATTGTGGGAGGAGGGGCAGTTTACTGAAACTATGATCTACTGATGATGTAAGCACATGATTGAGTCAAAATACTTAGGATAAGTGGTAAATTAGGCTATGAAGCCCAAATAAATGATGCATGGTTGGAAAATGCTCCAACAATACACTCATGTGATGGCTTCATGATGAGATTATTTCCAACTTGGATGGGAGTTACACCTCATGGGGGGCCCACTTATCCTCTAATTCGCCCTCGTTGGCCATATTATCTCAAAATAATGATAAAATTTACTTTTAGGAGAGGATGATTCCTTTCTTCATAAATTTTTCCTTGGACCTTGGTTTTTCCATAATACCTCATGACCCCAAATCACCACTTTACAATTCTTCTTTAATTTTTCCAAGTGACTTTAGAACATTTAATTCTTTAGTCCCATAGAGTGGTTCATAGTGAAATATTGGGGACATTACAAATATTCCCTGCCTAAGATTGCTTGTCCTCAAGAAATTTAAATTTGGGTGTATCAATACCTGTTCTCCTTCTCCAACTTTATGCACAAACAATTTCTTTACCTTCCTCATTAGTGATGACTATTTATATGGATATAGATTCAAGTGGACCAAGTCATGAACACTCCTCTCCCAAAATTGAATCACACTAATGTTGAGAATGATATCATGGTTTCAAACCAATCAGAAAGAGTTCAAGCATCCTCTGCTCCATACATGATGACCAATACCAATGGGTAAAGTAACTCAATATTACAACCAGCCAACCAAATCCATGGAAAATTTTAAGGATCCATACTTATTTAAAAGTGTAGAAACCTTGGAGAAACTTACAAATTCTCAAAATGTCAACTATAAAATATTTGGCAATATTTTTCTAAAAATATTTCAATTTCTAAGGATTTTATGTAGTTTATATAATAATTTGGCAATTTTTAGAGTGAAATTTTTTTATCCCATCAAAATTGGGTGAAACGGGGCTTCAAAAAATGCAAATTGGTGAATCATTTTTTGGAAAAAAATCCCATGGGATGAATTTCGCCCCTAAAATTTTCCTTGACCAACTCCCCAAGGAATGGTCTACTAGGAATCCAATCATATGAAGGACAAAACTGACTCTCACCTCTGTGTCTATTGTTGAACTGTCTAGCATTAGAATTCCAAGATCCCAATATAATATCATAGAGGGACCACCATGTTGGTGCTACACCACTCTAATATTAACCATCCCAATATCATACTCTATCTGCACTTTCCTCTCCTCGATCCCCAAGCTGAAATCTCTATAAAGACTAAACCTACTGCCATGGATATTGTCCTACATAGGCCTCCAAGTGAAGCCTACAATCCTACTCCCATACTCGATTCTGGATGCTAGAAAAGCAATCTTGTCTTTCTCACTGGTCATGACTCTTAGATTCTCATGAACCCTAAGCATCCCCTCAAGAGATAGCTCGATCCCCTATGTTACTCTATGATCAATCCAACTGAAACAAATAATTCCCAAAATGATCCCAGAGTCCCAAATGAACCTGAGAACTGTGGAGTACCTATTTCATCTCTCGTTGCATTGCATAGTATCAACATAAACAACCTCATGAAGTATCCCAAGCCACAAAGAAGGGAAACACTGTGTCCATCCCTCATAAGGTCCCCCTCTTGTGAATATAATCCACTGCTCCACACAGATATACTCCTGGAATGTTTAGTTGTCTCTCTCTCCTATGTCAGTTGCTAAACTACCAAACCAAGTGATTCCAGTATCCCACTATCAATGTTGCAGTCCTCAAATCACAATTGTCACCTGAAGAAATCTATCACTATGAGGAATGCCAGGATCCCACCACCAATTTGGAATTTCATCACTCCCAATGATTTCTAAAATATATATGAACCTATCCAATATAATATGGATCTCCTCTTATGTAATATGCACACTATTCCTATGGCTCACATCAATGTCACATGTCCCATACAACTAACTCAAGTGAAACTCCCATGTTATGCTATGTGTTTCTATATCCAACACATTATAGGTGTAAGATGGACCTTTCTCCCAGTGTGACTCCACACTTGTCATATATCTATCCACCCAATCCATGGATGCACATGCTCCCCCACTGGCCGGTCCATAAGGCATGTGCTCAACCACCTCCTCCATGGCTAAGCCTCTCTCCAAGATAGGTGGTTTATGATCATCATAATGCAAAAAAAGCACAGGGGCTTCACTCAATAAACCGATAGCACGTTTATTCGTGGCATATGAAACAATACCCCTAATTTCACTCAATATTTGAAAATACCTTCCAAAATCATTTTTTTAACCCCCTCCCAATATTCCTTCCTAATTTGAAAAACCCCTATTTTCACTAGATTTTGTATGTATCAATTTTTTCATTGACATTTTTTATACCCCTTTATATTTCTACCTAGTATATTGATATGATACCCCTCTTATGACCCCACATGCATTCTACAATGCACCTTGCTTCTTTCGATGTATATTGTGGATGCACATTATTTCACCCACAATGCAATTACTCAACCACATATCATTATGATTTGCAACATCTAATGGTCTAATGAATAGATAGGAGATCACTTCTTGTATGTCACTAGAGCCAATGCACATAGTGCAACATTTAGATTGCATGTTGTAGTTCCCCAATCGCTAACTAAGCCTATTGTGGGCCAGGTATCAAATCCCCCAGGGCCTGTAACAAGCTCTGGGAGGTTGACTAAACCTCCCAAGGTCTGTAATAGGCATGAGTGGTTGGGTATTCAAGCCCCCAAGGCCTATTGAGGGCCTATAACAGGCCCTAGATTCTTAGAGCCTCCCAAGGCTATTGGTAACAACTGGATGAGTGCTATTGGTAACAATTGGCTATTAATGACCACTGTCTCTCGACTATAATCGACTGGAAACCGACTTCACCATGTAACCCCTCGCCTTAAGCATGCCTCAAGATGCGATTTCCCTGCATATGGGTAAGGCCAAGCCTTGCCTAAACCTGATTTCTCATCCGGCCGTGATCCTGCCATCTCCATTTGGTGAATATTTGTCAGCCCAGCCATATAAAAAAGACCCCAAAGTATTTTGCATTGTTACATTAAATAAAAAGACCCTTTGCCCCTTAATATTTAAGCAATATCATTTTTAGGTTTTCATGAATATTTAATACCGCAATATGAAAGAACGTGATATTATATTGCCTTATAGTGAAGCCCCGTGAAAAAAAGTGCCTGGACAAAATCCTCTATGTCAATCCTCTCCTCAAGCACCTATAAATATGAATGCTCCTCATGTTCAACCCTCACATGAGGTTCCTCCATCAAATCAATAGTGCCACCTACGATATGAGAATGATTGTCTTCTATGTGGGAAGAACCTCTTGGAAGCGATTTTAAACTGGGATTATCATGATGACCATCACTCATATCAATGAAACATTGAATCAATTGGATTTGTGGCATCATCATAATTCTAAGGGAACCTCTCTCCTCAGTAAGAGGCATTGTAATTTTTTCCCTAAGGGGTCAAATTGGGAAATACCTTGACTGTGAACATATGGATATCATTCCCACATCAAACCTACCCAAACACACTTGAATAATATCATGGAACATAGTTCTACTACCCGATTGGGATTCTATGCCCCCGACAGGGATTCACCATGTGTCGATTAAAACCTCTAGGAGGCAAGTTTCAACTAGACATACCATGATGACCATGGATTGAATTGATGAACCATAAAATCCATTGGATTCATGAAATCATCATAATTCTATGGGTTCCTCTCTCCTCTCATTTCAAGGCCTACAATTGTTCTTGCTTGACAATTTCAAAAACTAGGGCTTCCCTCAGTAAGAGGCATTGCAATTCTTTCCCTAAGGGGTCAAATTGGGAAATAAATCAACTGTGAAGCTGTGGCTAGCGTTCCCACATAAAAACTGCCCAAAAACACTTGTAGTATCTAACGAAACTCAATTCTGCTACTCATTTGGGATTCTATGCCCCTAAAAGGGATTCACCACGTGTCCTTGAAAGCCTCTAGGACATGAGTTTCAACTGGACATATCATGATGACTGTGGATCAGATCGATGGACCATCAAATACATTTGATTTTTGACATCATCATAATTCTAGGGTTCCTCTCTCCTCTCAGTCTATGCCTTGCAGCTGGTCTTGTTTGACAATATCATAAACTAAGGTTTCCCTCATTAAGAGGCATTGCAATTTTTTCCCTAAGGAGTCAACTTGGGAAATACCTTGACTTTGATAGATTTCCCACATCAAAGCTACCCAAAAAAACTTGTGGGATCTCATGGAACTTAGTTCTACTTCCTAGTTGGCATAATATGCCCCCAATAGGGATTTCCCATATATCTCTAAAAGCCTCTAGGAAGAGAGTTTCAATTGGAAATATCATGATGATCTGGATTAGATCAATGAACTATCAAATATATTTGATTTATGACATTATCATAATGAAAAGGGTTCCTCTCTCCTCTCGATCCATGGCCCGTAGCTGGTATTATTTGATCATTTCAGAAACTAGGGTTTCCCTCGGTAAGAGGCATTGCAATTTTTCCCTAAGGGGTCAACTTAGAAAATACCTTGACTGTGAAATTGTGGATATATTTCCCACATACAACCTACCCAAACACACTTTCAATATCTCGCGAAACTCAATTATGCTACCCAGCTGGGATTCTATGCCCCCGGTATGGATTCACCATGTGTCCCTGAAATCCTCTAGGAGGTGAGTTTCAACTAGCCATAAAATTATGACCATGGATCGGACCGATGAATCATCAAATACATTGAATTTGTGACATTTTCATAATTCTAGGGGTGCCTCTCTTCTCTTGGTCCATGGCCCGTAGCTGGCCTTGTTTGACCATTTTAGAAACTATGTTTTCCTTAGTAAGAGGCATTGCAATTTTTTCCCTAAGGGTTCAACTTGGGAAATACCTTGACCATGAATTTGTGGCTGGCACTACCATTTTAAACATACCGAAACACACTTGTAGGATCTCATGAAACTTTGTTCTATTTCTTGATTGTGATTCTATGCCCCCAACATGGATTCACCATATGTCCCTGAAAGCCTCTAGGAGATGAGTTTCAACTATCCATAAAATGGTGAATGTGGCTTGGATTGACGAACCATCAAATACAATAAATTTCTGGAACCATCAAATACAATCATTATTTTTACGTCCTCATTGGGGAATCTTCTACATACAGAAAACATGATGGAAACCAAATAAATCTGGGTAAAACACTGCGATATGAACATTATAGATCTTCTTTGATAAAATGTTGATTACTTTTCACAACTTTAATCTCTTACCTGTAAATCTATCACAAGTACGAATTCACATGCTTTAGCACGAATGCTAAGTAAGCCTCGGGGCGTCCGTAGGACCCCTTCATCAATCAAACAAAAGTACATTAGTCAAACAGTGGGTATCAACATTCGTAAACAACGATAGTAGAGATGTGTAGCAGCACAACTAGATATGGATAACATCAAGACATAAGTAGAAATCTGTTGGTCGCAAACTCTTACTAAATAAACCAGCATGGCATTTAATACAGCAAGATAACATTTCATGCATTGTTCTATTTCCGCATTCATTAAATAAGCAATAAATGTCAAGTAGAAAAGTTTTAAATTTTTGTGATTTTTCCAGGATGTTACATGTGGTATCAGAGCACAAGTTAAAACTCTAGGCCTGAATGAGGCTCATGCCCGCAAACAGAAAAATAAGTCAGAAAGTTTATGTTACTAAATTTTGTATTTTAATTTTATTTTTGCATAGAACAGATTGATGTTTAATTATAGGTATGGAAATACCAGAGGAATTAGCAGAGGACAGATCTCCTTGTAATGAACATATTAATCATAATAACAGTGAAGGAATTTATGTTGAGTTAAACAACCAGTCTTCTGAAATTTTATGCACTGTGCAGGATTTAAAATCTGAGTTAAAAGCTGTTAAAGAAGAAAATGAACGGATCCTAAAGGCACAGGAAGAGTTACAACAGAATTTAAAAGGAAACTATCATAGTGATGAAAGAGGCAGAAAATCAGACTTTAGAGCTGATTCTAAAATAATGTCCCATCAACATAAGCATAAGAAAACAAGAAACGATAAAATGAACAGTTACTCATCTTCTAAGTCTGATTCAGTAATGATGATGTAAATTATGACAGCAATAACTGTGAGTGCTGCTCTAAAAAGAGAAAACATAAGCATCTTGAATAGATTACCAGTGAATTTAAAAAGATTAAGCCACCTACTTTTAATGGCGAAAGTGAGAAGGGTGAGATAGCAGAAGCTTGGCTGTCTGGAATGAAAAAGTACTTTAATATTTATGACTACTCTTCTCAACCAAAATCCAAGATGGCTATTTACAATCTAACTGGAAGGGCACATATCTGGTGGCAGGATCTTAAAAGAATCAAGAGCATAAAAGAAAAAGAAGTAACTTTGACTATGTTTAAAAGTTTGTTTAAAAAGAAGTTCTTGTCTGAACAGTATTTTGAGGATAAATCGAAGGAGTTTTACGATTTAATGTTGGGTACTATGAACATGAAAGAACTGTGCAGCAAGTTTTTTAGCTTGCTGAGCTGCGTACCCTACATGGTTGAGGAAAAGCCTAAAGTGCAAAGGTTTCTCAGTTGTTTACCATTTAATATAAAAGATCGTATTGAGTATGATAATCCTTCCACTTTGGAAGATGCCATGAGGAAGGAAAATTTTTGTTTTGACCAAAACAGAAAAAGAGAAGGAACAACTGGCTGGAAGAACAGTAAGACTAATCAGTATGACTATAAAAAGAGGAATTTTAATCAGAATGCTAGAATTTTTAAGAAAAAATTTAATAATAGAATTTTTCCTAATAATTATCGGAATAATACATCTCAGAACACTACTGCTACAAGAAATGTACCTAATAATAATAATCACAGCAATAATAATAACAATAATAATAACAATAACAATAGGTATGTTGATCAGAAAGGACTCATAAAGTGCTATGAATGTGGCGGACCACACAAGAGAGCAGATTGTCCACGCAACAAGAGGATAGCCTACAACATACATACTATGCAAGAAGAACCTACAGTTGGAGATATCGCAAGAGAAATGCCCAGGATAAATGCAGCATTGGAGAACCGTCAAGCGGACCATCAAACATCCATGGTTGAAATTGAAGGTACGATACAAAACAAGTCTATTTCTATTTTGATAGATCCTGGTGCAAATTTAAGTTATATTTCACTTACTTTAGTAAACCGTTGCAAGCTAAAAATAGAGAAATTTAATATTGCATGGTTAGTTCATCTTGCAACAGGAACTAAAAGAAAGGTTACAGATTATGTTTAGAATTGTGAAGTATTTTTAAATCAGCTGAAAACGCAAGTTAATCTGAATGTTTTACCCTTAGGTTCATATGATCTATTAATTGGCATGGATTGGATTGAACAACATAGAGTTATATTGAATAGTTATGATAAATCTTTTACTTGTATAAATAATGAAGGTAATTAAGAAACAGTAAAAGGAATTCATAGGCAGATTTCAGTAAGGTAGATTTCTGCCTTACAAGTGAAGAGAGCTGCTAGGAAAGGTTGTAAATTGTTTGTTGTTAATACTATTAATGATGAATGTATATCTAAAGAAGACAAGTTAAAACTAGAGAATATTCCCATCCTTAGGGACTTTTCTGATGTATTTCCGGAAGAAATTTCAGGATTACCTCCGAAAAGAAAACTTGAATTCACCATTGAGTTAGTACTCGGTGCCGTACCAAACTCAAAGGCCCCCTATAGGATGAATATTTTGGAGTTAAATGAGTTAAAGTCTCAGCTGAAATAATTAATAGATAAAACCTACATACATCCTAGTCTGTCCCCTTGGGGAGCACCAGTAATTTTTGTTAAAAAGAAGGACGGTACCATACGTTTGTGCATTGATTACCATCAGCTTAATAAAATGACAATTAAGAACTGATATCCCTTACCCCGCATAGATGATCTATTTGATCAAGTACACGGAGCAAATATATTCACTAAAATTGATCTAAGGTAGGGTTATCATCAAGTCCGGATAAAAGATGAGGAAATATTCAAAACTACATTCAGAATGCGTTATGGACACTATGAGTTCGTAGTTATGCCTTTTGGGATAACCAACGCACCGACAGTGTTCATGTGTTTAATGAACAATGTTCTGCATAAATACTTGGATAAGTTTGTAGTGGTATTCATTGATGATATCCCGGTTTACTCAAAAACTAAATAAGAGCATGACAAACATTTAAAAATCATTTTACAAGTACTTAGAGATCACCATCTTTACGCTAATTTCAGTAAGTATGATTTCTATAAAGATAAAATTCAGTATTTGGGTCATATTATTTCAAAAGATGGTATTTCTGTTGATCCTGATAAGATAAACACAATAAATGAATAGCCTATCCCTAAAGATGTAACTGATGTACAGTCATTCATGGGAATAATGGGGTATTATAGAAAGTTTATTGAAGGGTTCTCTAGAATTACTAATCCCATCACTTCTTTGCAGAAAAAAGGGAAGAAGTTCATATGGGATCAAAAGTGTCAAGACAACTTTAATAAGTTAAAAGAGTTGTTAACCACTGCACCCATCTTAAAAATTTGAAGATCCTAATGAGGATTTCGTCGTATGCACGGATGCATGCAACAAAGGACTTGGAGGGGTCTTAAGTCAAGAAGGTCATGCAATTGCTTTTGAGTCAAGGAAGTTAAAAATACATGAAAAGAATTATGCAACGTATGATCTTGAGTTGGTAACCGTGATACATGCTTTGAAAATGTGGCGCCATCACTTAATCGGAAGAAAATTCATCTTAATGACTAATAATAAGGGCTTAAAGTATCTTTTAGATCAAACAAATCTTAACGCAAGGCAAGCTAGTTAGTTAGCTTTCCTTAGCGAATATGGTTTTGAGATCCATCACATTAATGGAAAGAAAAATAAGGTTGTTGATGCATTGAGTAGAAATGCTAGATTGAGTTTTGTGGAAGCAATCAGTACTTTCAAAACTGATCTGGAAAATCAGACCGAGGATGGAATTAAGCAAGATGAAAATTACCAAAAAATACACGATAAAGTGGCTGAAATTTCATTTAAAAATGTTATAACAGATTACAGTATTAATGAAAAAGGCTTCTTAACTTACAAAAACAGAATTTATGTGCCTAATTTTTCGAAGGTTAAGTTGTTGATTTTAGATGAAGCTCACAAGAGTCCTTATTCAGGGCATCCTCGTTATCAGAAAATGATAACTATGTTAAGAAAGGAGTAGTTTTGGCCCAACATGAAGAGTGAAGTTGTTTAATATTTAGCTAGATTCTTTGACTATCAGACTATTAAAGCTGAACATCAACATCCAGGTGGGCTATTGCTCCCTTACGAATTCAAGAATGGAAATGGGAAATCATAAGCATTGACTTTATTATAGGTTTGCCTAAAAATCAGAAGCAGAATGACTCAATTATGGTTGTTGTTGATAAACTTAGCAAGGCTACTCATTTTATTCCTCTTAAAACTACTTTCCAGGCGTCTAACATTGCAGATATTTCCATGAAGCAAATTTTTCGCTTGCATGGAATTTCAAAGGTAATTATTTCAGACCAAGACTCTAAGTTCACTGGTAACTTTTGGACAGCACTGTTTAAAGGATTAAATACTAAGTTAACTTTCAACACTTCTTTCCACCCACAAACTGATGGTCAAATAGAAAGAGTAAATCAGATTTTGGAAAATATGTTAAGATTATATGTTAAAGATTAGCCATGTAAATGGGAGGATTACTTGCACTTAGCAGAATTTGCCTACAATAATAATTATCAAGCATCTGCTAAGTTAAGTCCATTTGAAATTTTGTATGGAAGAAAATGTTGTACTCCAATTTCGTGGGATAATCCTGTAGACAGATTGATGTTTGGACCAGATCTATTGAAAGAAATGGAACTAACTGTGAAACAGGTTCAAGGTAACTTAAAAGTTGCCCAAGATCGGAAGAAAAGCTATGCTGATTTAAAATGCATAGAAAGACAATTTCAGGTAGGAGACCATGTTTTCATAAAGGTAAGGCCCAAGAAAATTTCTTTGAAGATTGGGAATTGTGCTAAATTAGCACCAAGGTATTGTGGACCATTCGAAATCCTATCAAGGATAGGAGTTGTTGCATATCAATTGGCATTGCCATACAATTTAAAAATCCACAATGTTTTTCACGTCTCTGTTTTAAAGAAGTATGTGCACGATGCTACTCATGTGCTTAATTGGAATGACATACAGGTGGAACCCGAAGGATATTTTCAGGTGGAACCGGACTGTATTCTAGACCAGAGGGAAATTATGCTTCGGAATCGCACCATAGGGCAGGTAAAGGTGCAATGGAAGCACCTTAGCCCTGATGAGGCTACTTGGGAGCTAGAAAGTAATATGCGGGCAACATATCCAATTTTGTTCCATGAGGAACTTGATGATGAATAAGCAACATCGAGGACGATGTTGAGCTTAAGAGGGGGTGTTTGTAACATACCCTTAAAGCTGGAAAACATTTTGTGTTAAAAAACATTATGATAACTTTTATTGTAAAGTTTATGTTGGATAGGTGTCAAAGGATGACTGTAATTTGCACAATATATTATTATTTAATAAAAAAAATAGGAGACAAACACCTAAGAGGACTGTTGAAAGAGTGGTTACTGATCCACTAGGTGGAATGGAATCTGGGGTAGAAGGCAATGGACAAGTGGCAGCATCATGATGCAACTAACTAGCTGTTGGTATGGGACAACTCCCTTGAAATGTGGTCATAGTGCCCTGAAAGATGGGACTGGAGCTTGAGGCTCATTTATTACAAACTGACCACTAAAAGACCTAGGCAGTCTATATAATAGCCATCAAATATTGAACTGAGGTTCATCACTTTTCCTGACGATAAAATTTACCTTGGGGTTTTGCTGTGTTTGCACCCAAGAGATTTGATGAGGGGATATGCTGTTGTTGATCATGTTGTGAGTCTTCCAAACTCTTATTGAGTTCAGGAGGTTGATGCTGAGTGGAGAAGGTATTTTTCAGGAGGTTGATACCGAGTGGAGAAGGTATTTTTGAATTCCTTGCTTCTACACAGATTCCACGCACTTACTGGATCAATAATCAGGCTCGGGGGATCACTAGAAGTCAGCAGTTGAGCTGCTTCTTCTGGAGCAAGTTTGGAGGAACAGGCCTCCTTAGGTGTTTGTCAGCCTATCGTCTTTTACAGGTTCTATTGTCTTATCTATTTTTATTTACAAGTTTTGTTATCTATTTCTGTGTATTTTAAAGTTCTATTTGCTACTAAGTTTTTACTGTTTATTTCATCAAGTCATTTCAGTTATTCTGAATATTTTAATGATTTTGTATAAAACAAAATGATTGAATAAATGATCTCTGCATTTTTACCCATGCAAAAAGGAATAGCATTGTACTCTAGCACAGAGATAGATTAAAAATAGATAAGTCTGATAGGAAAATAGCCAAGTGAATGAGAACATTAAATTATATAAATTTCTCAAGTTGCTACCTTCTATTTAATTCCTGCATTTACATTCCAGTACTCTAATTATTAACTATTTTTTTAGTTAGCTGTATTTATAGTTTATATACAATATTTCTGTTTATAAATGTCTTAGTTTTCAAAATAATTATGTTTCTGTTTTAATAGCATAGGATTTATTTATCCATACTTAGCAGTAAAAATGTTCTTGTTTACACTAGGATAAATAAAGATTTACTTTCAAAATATAGCAGAATGATATTCTTCTACAGACATCAAGTATTTCCTTTTATTTCATGCTCACATTCATACATTTATTTTATATCATATTCACACGGTGACAATCAACGTATTTGTTATTTCTCTCAAAACCCTAAATAGAGTTATCAATCACTAGTTATAGTAAACATTTCCAGTTCAATATCAAGTTTAGAATTGTTTCTCTTTCTTTATAAAAGCATTACCATGTAAAAAGGATCAAGATGAATTCTCAAAAGTTCATAGTAAAAGGCCTGGTTAATATTATCAGTTTGAATAATGTTCTGATGTTCATTTCTTTTAAACATTAGACACACCATTTCAGACAGAAGTGTCAAGACAAGCAAGATTGACTGTCATTTTCATAATAAGATAAAAAAAAAAACAAACATTTACACCTTAAACATGCCTGTAGATCGAGTAGTTAAGTTTTAATTTTCAAAACGACTATAGAAGATTCCAAATGAAATAATGAACACAGGCTTATTTCTGAGACCTCAAATAAAGGCATTGTTAAGCTTTATATTCCATAATAAAGGCTAAACCCTAGCACTGGAATTACTTTCCTATTTTCTTTAAGACGCATCAACAGCACTATAAACAAAATGAAACATATATACAGGCTGTAAGCCTTATCAACAATTTCATTTATCCATTGTTCTAATAAAACAAACAGTCGTATTATTGTTTCACAAAAACATTCACTCATCGATCGATAACCAAGATAAACAAAAATGTTGTCAAAACATTGCTTATTCTTATATCATCGATGAGTTACAAATCGTGTTTTGCAGGCCAAGCCCAAATCGACGAAAAGACACAACTACAACGACTTAGGTTATAAACATTCTTCCAACTTGACAGAGCTCAAAAAACTTAACCTACAGAATCTACTTTTCATAATTAAACATGGCGGTTGCCTTATGGGTCGAGGCATAGCCTCCCCATATATTTTTAAAGGTTACAAAACCCTATCCTTACAAATAAAAAAAATCTTTGAGTTAAAACAAAAACACATAGACATCACACCAGTCAGCCATCTTCTTCATCTACACAGGGTCTCAAGACAAATGCCAAGGCTTACCGGTTGGTATAGCTATTCCAACCTTCAACGCCAGATTTGAGGAGCCATTGCATGGTTAAGCCTGCATTAACATTTCAAAGTGGTAAAAACATTATCCCATAAGAAAAAATTCAGTATCAAAGTTTTTAATAGACGATAGCACTCATATATGAACATTACGGCAAAATCATTCAACACATTACCTTTTTAAGTGTTAGCCTCGAGCAACAGCGAACACCATTACAATTGCAACTGCAACGAAACCCTCCATTCGTCAAATGCTGGTATCACTGGAGCCAACCCCAAACTATTTTCTTTAAAACAATAATACAGTACCGAGAAACAGAGCAACCTTGACGAGACCATGACCATTCATTTCAAACCCTGTATGATTTGGAACAAACTCTCAACAAGCCGGGGTATCGAATCACCCAAAGACTAAACTCCAAAACAGTTAACGAAGTTTTCACCACTGTACAAGAACAGGAAAGAGACCTCGAATCTATTAAAACCCAGAGGTTACGAGTTCAAGACTCAGGGATTACGCCTCCACAGGCAGAACAACCTAGCTAAAATCCCTCAGCCTGTCAGCCACGCAGAGCTTCCACAACCGAGAACAAAGACACAATAACTCATCGAATGCAGTGAGGGTAGGGTTTAACCAATGCATCGAAACCCTCGCAAGATCGACGACAGAGATCATTGGTGAGGTTTACGAAATTACAAACTGTCTATCACATTAATTGAAACATCATTGCCACAGCCACAAAGGAGCCAACTTGGAAACACAAAACCCTTGCCAATTCTACAGCTCATCATACAGTGGTTACACCTTGGAAACTATCATGTGACCCAAGCTTATGTGCTATCCACGATAGAATTCCACTACTCTTGTTAGTTTTGTGCATTCAATGCATAGGAGATATTACCTCCGCCAACCTGTAATGCACATTAACGTTCACATTAAAGAGTTAATACAATAGGGTTACGATTATGGCAAGGTCGGGACTCATCACCCTTGTAGCATTTAGTTAAGGGTTGGAAGTATTACATAGGCCACGTAGAATGCACATAAATCACTATAGTTCTCACCAAGACTATAGTTAAGGCCACAAAGTTATACACACAAATATTATCAAGTTATTATATACATAATACTTGGTTAGTATTTCAAATACTTTGCATTTAATCCATAATGCTTGTATATAGTTTGTAATAACTTGTATTTATTGCATGTTGCATGTTATCAAATAGATAGCATAGTATCCCATGGTGTTCATATTAACACACTACTACACAATGCACATTGTTTGCACATAGATAATAGGGTTTGCACATAACTCATATAATTTGCAAAATAGTCCTTAAGATTCAAAGAGTGTAGTATAAAAATAGAAATCATAATGTGCATATAGTATCACATAAGTACCATATAGGGTATTACAAGGCACACCACTCACATTATATAAATGTGATAATGGTTAAAAATGTCAACAAACTCTATTTTTGCAAGGATTAGATAGTAATCCTGTAAACACTTTAAACAAACCATAGAGACATACATTATGAACGATTTTAGACATACACTTACACACCTTATGATGTATGATTAAAGAGAAACATTTCAGACTAACACTATCATCGCAAGTCATAAAACAAGTTAACAAACACTTGTACTTAGAATCTCTATGAATTACCATGAAGGTAGAAGGTAGGTTGTTACATACAGAAAACATGACAAAAACCAAATAAATCTGGGTACAACACTGCGATACGAAAATTATGGATCTTCTTTGATAAACTGTTGATTACTTTTCGCAACTTTAATCTCTTACCTGTAAATCTATCACAAGTATGAATTCAGATGCTTTAGCATGAATGCTAAGTAAGCCTCGGGGTGTCCATAGGACCCCTTCATCAATCAAACAAAAGTACATTAGTCAAATAGTGGTATCAACATTCGTAAACAATGACATTAGAGATGTGTAGCAACACAACTATATATGGATAACATCAAGACATAAGAAGAAATCTATTGGTCGCAAACTCTTACTAAATAAACCAACATGGCATTTAATACAACAACATAACATTTCTTGCATTGTTCTATTTCCTCATTCATTAAATAAGCAATAAATGTCAAGTAGAAAAGTTTTAAATTTTTGTGATTTTTCTAGGATGTTACATGTGGTATGAGAGCACAAATTCAAACTCTAGGGCTGAATGAGGCTCACGCGTGCAAACAGAAAAATAAATTAGAAAGTTTATTTTACTAACTTTTGTATTTTAATTTTATTTTTGCATAGAACAGATTGACCTTTAATTGCAGGTATGGAAATACCAGAGGAATCATCAGAGGACAGATCTCCTTGTAATGAACGTATTAATCATAATAACACTGAAGGCAATTATGTTGAGTTAAACAACCATTCTTCTGAAATTTTACACACTGTGCAGGATTTAAAATCTAAGTTAAAAGCTATTAAAGATGAAAATGAATGGATCCTAAAGGCATAGGAAGAGTTACAACATAATTTAAAAGGAAACTGTCACACTGATGAAAGAGGCAAAAAATCAGAATTTAGAGTTGATTCTTAAATAATGTCCCACCAACATAAGCATAAGAAAACAAGAAATGATAAAAGGAACAATTACTCATCTTCTAAGTCTGATACAACTAATCATGATGTAAATTATGATAGCAGTAATAGTGAGTGCTGCTCTAAAAAGAGAAAACATAAGCATCATGAACAGATTACCGGTGAATTTAAAAATATTAAGCCACCTACTTTTAATGGTGAAAGAGAGAAGGGTGAGATAGCAGAAGCTTGGCTGTCTGGAATGAAAAAGTACTTTGATATTTATGACTACTCTTCTCAATGGAAAGCCAGGATGGCTATTTACAATCTGACCAGAAAGGTAGATATATATAGTGGCAGTATCTTGAAAAAATCAAGAGCATAAAAGAAAAAGAAGTAACTTGGACTATGTTTAAAAGTTTGTTTAAAAAGAAGTTCTTGTCTAAACAGTATTTTGAGGACAGTCGAAGGAGTTTTATGGTTTAAAGTTGGGTACTATGAACATGAAAGAACTGTGCAGCAAGTTCCTTAGCTTGCTGACGTACATACCCTACATGGGTGAGGAAAAGCCTAAAGTGCAAAGGTTTCTCAGTTGTTTACCGTTTAATATAAAAGATCGTATTGAGTATGATAATCCTTCCACTTTGGAAGAGGCCATGAGGAAGACAAATTTTTGTTTTGACCAAAACAGAAAAAGAAAAGGAACAATTGGCTGGAAGAACAGTAAGACTAATCAATATGACTATGAAAAGAAGAATTTTAATCAGAATGATGGAAGTTTTAAGAAAAATTTTAATAATAGAAATTTTTCTAATAATTATCGGAATAATACATCCCAGAACACTATTGCTGTAAGAAATGTACCTAATAATAATAATCACAGCAATAATAATAACAATAACAACAGGTATGATGAACAGAAAGGACCCATAAAGTGCTATGAATGTGGCGGACCACACAAGAGAGCAAATTGGCCACGCAACAAGAGGACAGGCAACAACATACATACTATGCAAGAAGAACCTACAGTTGGAGATATCGCAAGAGAAATGCCTAGGATAAATGCAACATTAGAGAACTGTCAAGCGGACCATCAAACATCCATGGTCGAAATTGAAGGTACGATACAAAACAAGTCTATTTCTATTTTGATAGATCCTGGTGCAAATTCAAGTTATATTTCACCTACTTTAATAAACCGTTGCAAGCTAAAAATAGAGAAATTTAACAATGCATGGTTAGTTCAGCTTGCAACACGAACTAAAAGAAAGGTTACAGATTATGTTCAGAATTGTGAAGTATTTTTAAATCAGCTAAAAATGCAAGTTAATCTGAATGTTTTACCCTTAGGTTCATATGATTTGTTAATTGGAATGGATTGGCTTGAACAACATAGAGTTATATTGAATTGTTATGATAAATCTTTTACTTGTATAAATAATGAAGGTAATTTAGAAAGAGTAAAAGGAATTCATAGGCAGATTTCAGTAAGGTAGATTTCTACCTTACAAGTGAAGAGAGCTGCTAGAAAAGGTTGTAAATTGTTTGTTGTTAATGTTGTTAATGATAAATATACATCTAAAGAAGACAAGTTAAAACTAGAGGATATTCCCATCCTTAGGGACTTTTCTGATGTATTCCCGGAAGAAATTCCAGGTTTACCTCCGAAAAGAGAACTTGAATTCACCATTGAGTTAGTACTTGGTGCGGTACCAAACTCAAATGCCCCCTATAGGATGAATATTTTGGAGTTAAATGAGTTAAAGTCTCAGCTGAAATAATTAATAGATAAAAAATACATACGGCCTAGTGTGTCCACTTCGGGAGCACTAGTATTTTTTGTTAAAAAGAAGGACGATACCATGCGTTTGTGCATTGATTACCGTCATCTTAATAAAATGACAATTAAGAACCAGTATCCCTTACCCCGCATAGATTATCTATTTGATCAAGTACACGGAGCAAATATATTCACTAAAATTGATCTAAGGTCGGGTTATCATCAAGTCCGGATAAAAGACGAGGACATATTCAAAACTGCATTCAGAACGCGTTATGGACACTATGAGTTCGTAGTTATGCCTTTTGGGATAACCAACGCACCGACAGTGTTCATGTGTTTAATGAACAACGTTCTGCATAAATATTTGGATAAGTTTGTAGTCGTATTCATTGATGATATCCTGATTTACTCAAAAACTAAAGAAGAGCATGACAAACATTTAAAAATCATTTTACAAGTACTTAGAGATCACCATCTTTACACTAAGTTTAGTAATTATGATTTCTATAAAGATAAAATTCAGTATTTGGGTCATATTATTTCAAAAGATGGTATTTATGTTGATCATGATAAGATAAAAGCAATAAATGAATGGCCTGTCCCTAAAGATGTAACTGATGTACAGTCATTCATGGGAATAATGGGGTATTATAGAAAGTTTTTTGAAGGGTTCCCTAGAATTGCTAATCCCATCACTTCTTTGCAGAAAAAAGGGAAGAAGTTCATATGGGATCAAAAGTGCCAAGACAACTTTAATAAGTTAAAAGAATTGTTAACAACTGCACCCATCTTAAAAATTTGTAGATCCTAATAAGGATTTCGTCGTATGCACGGATGCATGCAACAAAGGACTTGGAGGGGTCTTAAGTCAAGAAGGTCATGCAATTACTTTTGAGTCAAGGAAGTTAAAAATACATGAAAAGAATTATGCAACGTATGATCTTGAGTTGGTAACCGTGATACATGCTTTGAAAATGTGGCACCATCACTTAATCGGAAGAAAATTCATCTTAATGACTAATAATAAGGGCTTAAAGTATCTTTTAGATCAAACAAATCTTAACACAAGGCAAGCTAGGTGGTTAGCTTTCCTTAGCGAATACGATTTTGAGATCCATCACATTAATGGAAAGGAAAATAAGGTTGTTGATGCATTGAGTAGAAATGCTAGATTGATTTTTGTGGCAGCAATCAGTACTTTCAAAACTGATCTGGAAAATCAGACCAAGGATGCAATTAAGCAAGATGAAAATTACCAAAAAATACACGATAAAGTGGCTGAAAATTCATCTAAAAATTTTATAACAGATTACAGTATTAATGAAAAAGGTTTCTTAACTTACAAAAACAGAATTTATGTGCCTAATTTTTCGAAGGTTAAGTTGCTGATTTTAGATGAAGTTCACAAGAGTCCTTATTCAGGGCATCCTAGTTATCATAAAATGATAACTATGTTAAGAAAGGAGTACTTTTGCCCCAACACGAAGAGTGAAGTTGTTTAATATTTAGCTAGATGCTTTGACTGTCAGACTATTAAAGTTGAACATCAACATCCAGCTGGGCTATTGCATCCCTTACCAATTCCAGAATGGAAATGGGAAATCATAAGTATTGACTTTATTACAGGTTTGCCTAAAAATCAGAAGCAGAATGACTCAATTATGGTTGTTGTTGATAAACTTAGCAAGGCTACTCATTTTATTCCTGTTAAAACTACTTTCCAGGCTTCTAACATTGCAGATATTTCCATGAAGCAAATTTTTCGCTTGCATGGAATTTCAAAGGTGATTATTTCAGACCGAGACTCTAAGTTCACTGGTAACTTTTGGACAACATTGATTAAAGGATTAAATACTAATTTAAATTTCAGCACTTCTTTCCACCCACAAACTGATGGTCAAATAGAAAGAGTAAATCAGATTTTGGAAAATATGTTAAGATTATATGTTAAAGATTAGCCATCTAAATGGGAGGATTACTTGCACTTAGCAGAATTTGCCTACAATAATAATTATCAAGCATCTGCTAAGTTAAGTCCATTTGAAATTTTGTATGGAAGAAAATGTTGTACTCCAATTTCGTGGGATAATCCTGTAGACAGATTGATGTTTGGACCAGATCTATTGAATGAAATGGAACAAACCGTGAAACTGGTTCAAGGTAACTTAAAAGTTGCCCAAGATCGGCAGAAAATCTATGCTGATTTAAAACGCGTAGAAAGAGAATTTTAGGTAGGAGACCATGTTTTCATAAAGGTAAAGCTCAAGAAAAGTTCTTTGAAGATTGGGAGTTGTGCTAAATTAGCACCAAGGTATTGTGGACCATTCGAAATCCTATCAAGAATAGGAGTTGTTGCATATCAATTGGCATTGCCATACAATTTAAAAATGCACAATGTTTTTCACGTCTCTGTTTTAAAGAAGTATGTGCACGATGCTACTCATGTGCTTAATTGGAATGACATATAGGTGGAACCCGAAGGATATTTTCAGGTGGAACCAGACTGTATTCTAGACTGGAGGGAAATTATGCTTCGAAATCACACCATAGGGCAGGTAAAGGTGCAATGGAAGCACCTTAGCCCTGATGAGGCTACTTGGGAGCTAGAAAGTAATATGCGGGCAGTATATCCAGTTTTGTTCCATGAGAAACTTGATGATGAATAAGAAACATCGAGGATGATGTTGAGCTTAAGAGGGGGTGTTTGTAACATACCCTTTAAGCTGGAAAACATTTTGTGTTAAAAAACATTATGATAACTTTTATTGTAAAGTTTATTTTGGACAGGTGTCCAAGGATGACTCTAATTTGCACAATATATTATTATTTAATAAATAAAATAGGAGACAAAAACCTAAGAGGATTATTGAAAGAGTTGTTACTGATCCACTAGGTGGAATGGAATCTAGGGTAGAAGGCAATGGAAATATGGCAGCATCATGATGCAACTAACTAGCTATTGGTATGGGACAACTCCCTTGAAATGTGGTCATAGTGCCCTGAAAGATTGGACTAGAGCTTGAGGCTCATTTATTACAAATTGACAACTAAAAGACCTATGCAGTCTATATAATAGCCATCAAATATTGAAGTGAGGTTCATCACTTTTTCTGACGAGGAAATTTACCTTGGGGTTTTGTTGTGTTTGCACCCAAGAGATTTGATGAGGGGATATGCTGTTGTTGATCATGTTGTGAGTCTGCCAAACTCTTATTGAGTTTAGGAGGTTGATGCTGAGTGGAGAAGGCATTTTTGAGGAGGTTGATACCAAGTGGAGAAGGTATTTTTGAATGCCTTGGTTCTACACAGATTCCACCCACTTATTGGATCAGTAATCAGGCTCAGGGGATCACTAGAAGTCAGCAGTTGAGCTACTTCTTCTGGAGCAGGTTGGGAGGAACAGGCCTCCTTAGGTGTTTTTTAGCCTATAATCTTTTACATGTTCTATTGTCTTATCTATTTTTATTTACAAGTTTTGTTATCTATTTCTGTGTATTTTAAAGTTCTATTTGCTACTAAGTTTTTACTGTTTATTTCATCAAGTCATTTCAGTTATTCTGAATATTTTAATGATTTTGTATAAAAAAAAATGATTGAATAAATGATCTCTGCATTTTTACCCATGCAAAAAGGAATAGCATCGTACTCCAGCACAGAGATAGATTAAAAATAGATAAGTCTGATAGGCAAATAGCCAAGTGAATGAGAACATTAAATTATATAAATTTCTAGAGTTTCTACCTTCTATTTAATTCCTGCATTTACATTCCAGTACTCTAATTATTAACTATTTTTTTAGTTAGCTGTATTTATAGTTTATATACAATATTTATTTTTATAAATGTCTCGGTTTTCAAAATAATTATGTTTCTGTTTTAATAGCATAGGATTTATTTATCCATACTTAGCAGTAAAAATGTTCTTCTTTACACTAGGATAAATAAAGATTTACTTTCAAAATAGAGCAGAATAATATTCTTCTACAGACATCAAGTATTTCCTTTTATTTCATGCTCACATTCATACATTTATTTTATATCATATTCACACAGTGAAAATCAACGTATTTGTTATTTCTCTCAAAACCCTAAACAGAGTTATCAATCACTAGTTATACTAAACCTTTCCATTTCAATATCAAGTTTAGAATTGTTTCTCTTTCCTTATAAAAGCATTACCATGTAAAAAGGATCAAGATGAATTCTCAATACTTCATAGTAAAAGGCCTGGTTAATATTATCAGTTTGAATAATATTCTGATGTTCATTTCTTTTAAACATTAGACACACCATTTCAGACAGAAGTGTTAAGACAAGCAAGCTTGACTGTCATGTTCATAATAAGATCAAAGACAAAAACCAAATATTTACACCTTAAACATGCCTGTAGATCGAGTAGTTAAGTTTTAACTCTCAAAACGACTGTAGAAGATTCCAAATAAAATAATGAACATAGGCTTATTGCCGAGACCTCAAATAAAGGCATTGTTAAGCTTTATATTCCATAACAAATTCTAAACCCTAACACTGGAATTACTTTCCTATTTTCTTTAAGATGCAGCAACAACATTATAAACAAAACGAAACATATACAAGCCATAAGCATTTTCAACAATTTCGTTTATCCATTGTTCTAATAAAACAAAAATTCGTATTATTGTTTCACAAAAACATTCAATCATTGATCGATAACCAAGATAAACACAAAGGTTGTCAAAACCTTTCTTATTCTTATATCATCGACGAGTTATAGATCGTGTTTTGCAGGCCAAGCCCAAATCGACGAAAAGACACAACTACAGCGACTTGGGTTATAAACATTCTTCCAACTTGACAGAGCTCAACAAAATTAACCTACAGAATCTACTTTTCATATTCAAACATGGTGGTTGCCTTATGGGTCGAGGCATAGCCTCCCCATATATTTTTAAAGGTTTACAAAACCCTATCCCTACAAATTACAAAACTCTTTGAGTTAAAACAAAAACACACAGACATCACACCAGTCAGCCATCTTCTTCATCTACACAGGGTCTCAAGACAAATGCCAAGGCTTACCGGTTGGTATAGCTATTCCAACCTTCAATGCCAGATTTGAGGATCCATTGCATGGTTAAAGCTGCATTAACATTTCAAAGTGGTTAAAAGATTATCCCATAAGAAAGAATTCAGTATCGAAGTTTTTAATAGACGATAGCACTCATATATCAACATTATAGCAAAATCATTCAACACATTACCTTTTTAATTGTTAGCCTGGAGCAATAGCGAACACCATTACAGTTGCAACTGCAACGAAACGCTCCATTCGTCAAATGCTGGTATCATTGTAGCCAACCCCATACTATTTTCTTTAAAACGATAATACAGTACCGAGAAACAGAGCAACCTTGACGAGACCATGACCATTCATTTCAAACCCTATATCATTTGGAACAAACTCTCAACAAGCCGGGGTATCGAATCACCCAAAGACTAAACTACAAAACTGTTAACGAAGTTTTCACCACTGTACAAGAATAGGGAAGAGAGCTCGGATCTATTAAAACCTAGAGGTTACAAGTTCAAGACTCAGGGATTACGCCTCCACTGGCAGAACAACCTACCTAAAATCCCTCAGCCTGTCGGCCATGGAGAGCTTCCACAACCGAGAACAAAGACACAATAACTCATCGAATGTAGCGAGGGTAGGTTTTAACCAACGCATCGAAACCCTCACAAGATCAAAGGTGGAGATCACTGGTGAGGTTTACAAAATTACAAATTGTCTATCACATTAATTGAAACATCATTGCCACAGCCACGAAGGAGCCAGCTTGGAAACACAAAACCCTTTCCAATTCTACAGCTCATCATACAATCGTTACACCTTGGAAACTATCACGTGACCCAAGCTTATGTGTTATCCATGATAGGCTTCCACTACTCTTGTTAGTTGTGTGCATTCAATGCACAGGAGATATTACCTCTGCCAACCTATAATGCACATTAACGTTCACATCAAAGAGTTAATACAATAAGGTTACGATTATGGTAAGGTCGAGACTCATCACCCTTGTAGCATTTAGTTAAGGGTTGGAAGTATTACATAGGCCACGTAGAATGCACATAATTCACTATAGTTCTCACCAAGACTACAGTTAAGGCCACAAAGTTACACACATAAATATTATCATGTTATTATATACATAATACTTGGTTAGTATTTCAAATACTTTGCATTTAATCCATAATGCTTGTATATAGTTTGTAAGAACTTGTATCTATTGCATGTTGCATGTTATCAAATAGATAGCATAGTATCCCATGGCGTTCATATTAACACACTACTACACAATGCACATTTTTTGCACATAGATAATAGGGTTTGCACATAACTCATATTATTTGCAAAATAGTCCTTAAGATTCATAGAGTTTAGTATAAAAATAGAAATCATAATGTGCATATAGTATCACATAAGTACCATATAGGGTATTACAAGGCACACCACTCACATTATATAAATGTGATAGTGGTTAAAAATGTCAACAAACTCTATTTTTGCAAGGATTAGATAGTAATCTTCTAAACACTTTAAACAGACTATAGAGACATACATTATGAACGATTTTAGACATACACTTACACACCTTATGATGTATGATTAAAGAGAAACATTTCAGACTAACACTATCATCACAAGTCATAAAACAAGTTAACAAACAGTTGTACTTAGAATCTATACGAATTACCACGAAGGTAGAAGGTAGGTTGTTACATACAGAAAACATGACGGAAACCAAATAAATCTGGGTAAAACACTGCGATATGAACATAATAGATCTTCTTTGATAAACTATTGATTACTTTTCACAACTTAAATCTCTTACCTGTAAATCTATCACAAGTATGAATCCACATGCTTTAGCACAAATGCTAAGTAAGCCTCGGGGCGTCCGTAGGACCCCTTCATCAATCAAACAAAAGTACATTAGTCAAATAGTGGGTATCAACATTCGTAAACAACGACAGTAGAGATGTGTAGCAGCACAACTAGATATGGATAACATCAAGACATAAGTAGAAATATGTTGGTTGCAAACTCTTACTAAATAAACCAACATGGCATTTAATACAGCAAGATAACATTTCATGCATTGTTCTATTTCTGCATTCATTAAATAAGCAATAAATGTCAAGTAGAAAAGTTTTGAATTTTTGTGATTTTTCTTGGATGTTACAACTTTGGAATTATTATTATTAATGTTAATGTTGTTATTGGCATTTTCGTTATCATTGAATATTGTTGCTATTACTTAAATATACAACTGGCTCAAAAAAGAAAACTAAAAGAGTATGGGAGACAATGGATCTCACGGTGTGAGGGGGAATGGGGGACATCCCTAGCACATTAGAACTTGTTGTTGGATATTGGTTGTCCATCCTAGTTCATTTTGTGCCTTGGTGACTTTAGTTGTGTTGGTCACCAAAACATTTTACAACGGACCAGATTTTTTATTTTTATGGACTATGGAGCTATTATTGCACCTTATGCATACCTTAGTGGGCCCCTCTTTCCTAGTGTGATCTCCTTTGGAGAAATCACCTCGTATTTATCTATTTTTTTCATTTATGAGCCCTCTCCCTATATTCTAGGAGTTATAAGCTGGAATTTAGCTTCCACCTCCTTGATTTGTGCCTCCACCTCCTCAAGTGTGCTCCACTCCATTCATCCTTATTTTTGTGATTCTATGATATCTATGACCCTATTGGATCCCCTCTCTCACCTAATGTGCCTTCCTGCATGTTTTGTAACCCCCCCTTATGCATTAGTGCACCTCCTTGTGCTCTTCATGGCTCCATTCCTTGGTTTTTGGTAACTCCTCCTCATGGTGATAATCCAGGAAATGGAATCTCCTAACTAGGACACCAATCCACTAATTTTAGTTAAGTATCCATGATGAATCCCAGCCACACTCAAACCAATTCTATTTGGACTCCTTGGGTTTGAATTTCCCTCCTTTAGCTATTTATCCATGTGCTCTCTTCTTGTTGAAGCTCATCTTGAGCTTTGGATCACTTGACTTTTGCTATATCGCCATGTTGGGAATGTTGATAGTATTGGGAGTGTGTTGAGACTTAGATTTAGTCTATTTGTTTCCATTTAATTCTGTTATATCACTCTACTAGTCCATTTTCTCGCACAGGAAGTGATGAAATGAGTTGGTGAGAAGAGTCACATCCCATAGGTAGTGGAGATATACATGAAAGTAGTAGTGGGAATCATTGTAGTTCTCAAAAGAGGTAGTTTCAAGAGTTGTTAAACTAAGTGTGCATCTACCTATGGATCCACGATCTTAGCATGGGTGTACCTTTTCAAGAGAGGAAGGCTTAATTGTGTCTATGGATGGGAGGAAAGTTGTCCTACTGCAACCAATTGTCATTAAAGATAAGTATTTCTTCATCTACTTATTTATGTTATTTTATTATGTTTAAGTGCCATGGAGGATGAAATTAATTTGGAATTGTTTATGGATGATTTCCAAGATTTATATGCAGGATGGACAGCTCTTGATACTTTGTATTGGAACTCCTCTATTTTCTATTCTTTATCCCCTCCTTCATGGTTTACGAATATAACTCTCACGGCGATGATAGGGCTCCAAACATAGGTTCTGGTTCACCCATTTATGTTAATTTATGGGTTTTTTAACCTATTCCATTGCATCTGAAGTGATTATTCTAGTAAGAAACACTTTTTCTTTTTACTAGAAAAGCTTTCTAGATGACAAAGTTATGATTATTTTGGTCGACAATGTTTCCAGCACTGAAGGGAATGCACCTTGTCTTCTTATTGGGAGCACCTTTTTTTCATATATGATTGTAATGTTATATGTTATTATGTTTTTTAAAATCTTCTTATTCTATGGTAAATATGATATGTAATGGTGATTGATAGCTGGAAGGAAGGAAGCCATTTAATCTATCTTATACTAGTGAAAGTTGGTTGTAGGGGACATCCACGAGATTGATTTTAGAGGCTGTAGCTGGAAGCCTGTTCCTTTTGTTGATTTGGTTGTGTGGCTGTGACTATGATTTGATTCTATTTTTATTTATTTCTTAACCACTTCTATCAGCACACACATCATGAAATTGAAGAGTAACCCTCATAAGAAATATAATTGTTATATGTGCAAATGTTAACTACAATATTTACCACTCAAGTTAATTCTAGTTTTACAAACTGATACTCACTATCAATTAATTGAGTTAATTAGATCATACAGAAAATTAGAAATACCATGCATTCATTTTACGAAATACATTATCATTATGTCTATTAAGTATGTACATTCGGAATTGTAATGTTTAATTTTCATGAGGCTAAGTTCGAGTTGAATGGCCTAATGGCCTAACCTTAGGAATCTATATTGAGATGTGTAATATTTAGTTTAGAATTTTCTTAAGTCTCTAGTGCCTTTGGAATTATTTTTGGGTTGCGGAAATTACAAAGTGTTATTAGAGTTGAAGGTTTCAATACTACGGCTTTGGGCCTTCTGCAAGTCAATATGTAGTTATACATTTCCATTAATTAAATTCGGTATATGCACCTTAATATAGTTACACATATGAGTTAGTTCAATGAACTATTATCCTTGTAAGGATATGGACTTGATGCCCATCCAGTAAGGATAAATCCTAGAAGGGTTTCTATCCCCCGTGTCTATTTAGGTAGATTGTAGCTTATAGAAGTTCGCTAGTTACTTTATAAACAAGAAGAAAAGTAGTTTGAATAATAATGAACTTATACCAATGTGTTGTTTACTAACAAAAGGTTGATAATGAACACATTGCAGTTCCCAATGAATGATTGAGAAAGCAGTGTGACCACTAAACTGATATTTTAATCAAACCTGTGAAGACTAGAGATTCAACAAGTACAAGTTCAACAATAGGAAGTCAAAGATTGGAGATGTATTTCGAGGAAGGACATAGACCATACAATCTTGAGTAGGAGTTTTTTTAGGGAAGAATTTCAAATAGGAATAAGAAGAGTAGTGAACCGTTAAGCTTGGAGGATTCAGTGAGGAAGTATAGGGAGGATAAAGAAAGGATAATTAATATCCAGGAGTAGATTATTAATGATCCAAAATCATTGAAGACCATCCAAAGATATGTTGAAAACAATCATAGAAGAGGTTATGTGAGTTCTAGACCATCTTCAAGGATACCTCATCACTCATATAGGATAAAGGGGTATGCATCAAGCAGTACAAAGAGTAGTCCTAAAATATATTTGATGATATACAAGAAGAGGAGGTATGCCTGAGATGACCTAGTAGGAGAGATTAGAAGAATCAAGCCACCAAATTTTGATGGAGGAGTAAAGCATGGAGAAGATGAACAAGCATGGTTGTTAGGACTCGTGAAGTTCTTGTAGTTGCACTAGTACACACCTAATATGGAATCACAAGCATCCATATAGCATCTATAGGGTAAGGCATCTATCTTGTGGGATCCACTAGTTAAGCTAGAATACATCGACGAAAATAGAATCTCTTGGAAGAAATTTAAGAAGTACTTATAGAAGGAATACCTCTCTGAGCATTATTATGACAAAAATATGGGAGAGTTCTTTGAGCTCAAATTGGGAAGCATGACTATGGAGGCCTATGAGAATAATTTTTTGGAACTTTTGAAGTATGCGCACTTCATCAAAGATGAGAAGGTAAAATCAAAAGGTTCCCAAGTGGTATTCCTAGATCTTATAGAGACAAAAACCAGTATGGTAGACCAAAGAACCTTAAGGATGCCATCTAGAAGGAAAACCACTTATATGAACAGAATAAGAGCAAGACCCCATATCAAAAGAATTAGAAGGATATGAAGAAGAACAAACAAGAGTAGAGAAAGAAAGGTTTTTAGCCTTCAAAATTCAGAAACAGTAATTCTTATCAACAAGGTCATCCAAGGGAAGATACTTTAGGGAAAATACCACATGTGGAATGTTGGATATGAAAGGAAAATAACTTTGCTAATTAGTTCCAACATAAGAAAAATAAACTTTACAACATTCAAGAGGCTTCAACTATTGCAGATGTAGGTGGAAGTGTTCATAGGATCTATGTATCCCTGGATAGGAGGAAAGCTAACCACTAGTCCCGAATGAATGAGGTAGTAGGTAAGATTGCTAGTAAAACCATAGATATTTTGTTTTATTATGGAGCTAGCAATAGTTACATTGCACCTAATCTAGTTGAAAAATATCATTTGAAGAAAATCAAACTTGAAACAACAAGTCTAGTATAGTTAGCTACAGGAGCTAAGAGAAAAATCACAGAATTTTTAAAAGTGTGTCCTTTAGAAATGAATGGATTGAAAACCTTTGAAAACTTAAACATAATACTCTTGGGGTCATATGATGTATTTATTGGAATGGATTGGTTGGATGCACACCATGCCATGTTGGATTTTCATAATAAAACTTATACTTGTTTGGATGAAGAAGGAAACTGAGTGACATTCAAAGGTATACCTAGACCCATATCCTTGAGGTAGGTCAGAGCTCTAAAATTGAAGAAATGTTTGTGAAAGGGATTCCAATTATATGCAATTCATGTGGAAGAGTCAAAAGAAGGAAATTTTCCAGAACTATAGGATTATCCCGTACTACAAGAGTTTGCATATATATATTTCAGGAAATGCCAAGAATGCCTCCTAAGAGGGACATTGATTTTTCTATCGACTTGGTGCCAGGAAAAATACCTTCATATAAATCAACTTATAAAATGAGTACTCCAGAGTTAAAGGAATTAGAGATGCAGTTAGAGTAGCTACTAAAGAAAGGTTACATAAGACCCAGTGTTTCACCTTGGGGAGCCCTTGTGTTATTTCTAAAGAAGAAGGATGGAACTCTAAGACTCTGCATAGATTATAGATAGGTGAACAAAGAAATGATTAAAAACAAGTACCTCTTACCAAGAATTGATGACTTGTTTGATCAATTGAGAGGAGTCAAGGTGTTTTCAAAAATATATTTGAGGTCAGGATACCACCAAATTAGAATTAAGAATGAGGATATTAGTAAGACAACATTCAGAACAAGGATGGACATTATGAGTTCATAGTGGTACCTTTTGGTTTAACAAATGCACCAGCAGTATTCATGTGTTTAATGAATGGAGTCTTCAAAAAGTACTTAGATAAGTTTGTGATTGTACTCTTGGATGACATCCTTATCTATTCCAATACATAAGAAGAGCATGAAGAAAATCTAAGGTTAGTAATCCAAGTGCTTAGACAACAACAATTGTATGACAATCTAAGCAAGTGTTATTTTTACCAAGGAAGAACTCACTACCTAGGGCCTATCATATCCTAAGAAGGTGTTTCAGTATATCTTGAAAAGATAAGAGCCATTATGGAATGGAAACACCTAAGAATGCATCAAAATTAATATCTTTCATGGGATTAGTTGGGTACTACCAAAGTTTCATCGAAGGATTCTCAAAGTTAGCTCATCCCATCACATCTTTGTAGAAGAAGGGTGTGAAGTTAGATTGGACTCCTAAGTGTGAAGATAGTTTTCAAGACTTAAGGAAATTCTTACTAGTGCTCATGTTCTAAAGATTATAGATCACGAAGAAAAATTTGTTGTGTGTACAGATGCATGCAAGAAAGGCATTGGTGGAGTATTGATGCAGGATGGACATGTGATTAATTATGAATCTAGAAAGTTGAAGGAACACGTGCAGAACTATGACACCCATGACTTAGAGCTTGCATCTATCATCCACACTAAATGAATATGTGGAGACATTATCTAAAGGGTAAGAAGTTTGACTTAAGAACTGAACATGATGGGTTAAAATACTTGTTTGAGCAGCGTAATTTGAATCCAAGACATAGGAGATGGATGGATTTATATTGTGAATATGAGTTTGACATCAAGCATATCAAAGGTAAGGAAAATAAAGTAGTCGATGCACTTAGTAGGAAGATACATGTGATACATGTAGCAACTATCATCACTAGTACATTAGATTTAAAGGATAAGATCATTGAAGCTAGTCTTATAGATGAACTTTATCAACATTTAAAAGAACGATTGCAACACCAGAAAAAATCCACTAAAATTTGATAAGTATAAGTTTGAATAAAATGGGATCCTCATGCACAGATATAGAGTTATGTGCCTAATTTTGGATATATAAGGAAGATGGTTCCAATAAAGACAACTCACAAAACACCTAACATTGCAGATATTTACATGAAAGAAGTAGCCAAATTGAATGGTATTCCCAAGGCTATAGTATCAAACAGAGATCTTCAAAATTTACTTATAAATTTTGGAAAGGATTTTTTGAGGGGTTTGGCACAAGTATAAACATGAGTACAACATACCACCATCGGACAGATGGACATACATAAAGAGTTAACCAAGGGATTGACGATATGTTAAGGATGTATGTGATGGAATTGTCATCTAAGTGGGAAGATTATTTACACTTGGTATAATTTTATTATAATAAGGGATATCATTCCACTTTAAAGATGAGTCCTTTTGAGGCCATGTATGGCAGAAAGTGCAATATTCCCATTAGTCAGGATAACCCAACATACAGAGTCATTGTTGGAAACAAATTATTAAAAGATATGGAGGATCAAATGGTTAAGATAAAGCGTAATATAAAGGCAACTCAATACATGAAGAAAATCTATGTAGATCAGAACAAGATTGCCATACATTTTCAAGTTGGAGATCATGTGTTTTTGAAAGTTAGACCCAAGAAGAGTTCCTTAAAATTAGGAAATTACTCCAAGATAGTTTCCATATATAGTGGACCTTTTGAGGTCTTAGATAAGATAGGACCTATTTCTTATGAGCTAGATCTACCCTATTTCATTAGAGTACATAATGTGTTTCATGTGTCTTTATTGAAAAAGTATATACCTAATTTTAACCATGTAATTGATTGGAATGTGATCCAGGTAATTAGAGTTCTTTTATTTTATTTATTGATATATATACATATCTCTACTTGGTACTAATCATGTGATCGAATGGATTATGATATAGGTGGAACCGGAAGGGGATTTTCTGGTACAACCTATTTCCATATTGGGCAGCAAGGTCAAGCTTCTTTGGAATCGAGAAATCATGCAGGTAAAGGTCCAATGGACACATTACATCAGTGAGGATGCAACTTGGGAGTCGGGAGATGCTACGAGGGAATCATAGCCTCATCTATTTTGAAATTTTGGTATTTACGGCCTGTATGTAATAAATATGCATCGAGGATGATGCATTGTTTAAGGGGGAGGGGGATGTAATACCCTGGTTGTTAAGCTACAAACTTATGGTATTTTATTTGAATATGGACTTATGTTCTATTTGTTAATATGACTATGGAATTATGCTCATTTTTTTATGATATGATTATGGACTTTGGAATTATTATTATTAAAGTTAGCATTGGTATTGCCATTGTTGTTATCATTGAATGTTGTTGCTATTAATTAAATAAACAATTGGCTCGGAAAAGGAAACTAAAAAATTATGGGAGACCATGGATCTCATGGTGTAAGGGAGAATGGGGGGGATCCCTCACACCTTAGAACTTGTTGTTGAATGGTATTTTTCCATCCTAGTTCATTTTGTGCCTTGGTGACTTTAGTAGTGTTGGTCACCTAAACATTGTACAACAGACCCCATTTTTTATTTTTATGGACTATGGAGATATTATTGAACCTTATGCATAATATATTGGGCCCCTCTTTCCAAGTGATATCTCCTTGGGAGAAATTATCTCCTATTTATGTGTTTTTTTCATTTATGAGACCTATCCCTAGATTCTAGGAGTTGTAAGCTAGAATTTAACGTCCACTTCCTTGATTTGTGCCTCCACCTCCACAAGTGCACCACAATCCTCTAGATTCATCCCTATTTTTTTTCTTCTATGATATTTATGTCCCTATTGGATCCCCTCTCTCACCTAATTCACCCTCCTTCATGTTTTGTAACCCTCTTATGCATTTGTGTGCTTCCTTGTGATCTTTATGGCTCCACTCGGTTTTTGGTAACTCCTCTTCATGGTGCTAATCCAGGAAAGGGAATATCCTAACTAGGACACCACTCCACTAATTTGAGGTAAGTCTCCATTATAATCCCCAAACACACTAAAACCAATTCTAGTTTTCCACGTTGGGTTTAAATTTCCCTCCTTGAGCTATTTATACATGTGCTCTCTCCTTGTTGAAGCTAATCTTGATATTTGGATCACTTGACTTGTGCTATCTCACCATGTTGGGTATGTTGATAGTATTGAGAGTGTGTTGATACTTAGAGTTACACTATTTGTTTCCCTTTTCTTCTGTTATATCACTCTACTAGTCCAAGTTCTCGCACATGAATCCGGAAAATGGTTTGGTGAGAAGTGTCACATCCCATAGGAAGTGGAGACATACATGAAAGTAGTAGTGGGAAGCATTGTGGTTCTTGAAATATGTAGTTTTGAGAGTTTATAAATTAATTGTGCTTATACCTATGGATCCATGGTATTATCTTGGGGTTGACCTATTTAAGAAAGGAAGGATTGACTATGTCTACGGTTGGGAGCAAAGTTGTCCCGTTGTAGCCTGTTTCCATTAAAGATAAGTATTTCTTCATATACTTATTTATGTTATTTTATTATGTTTGTGTGCCAAGGAGACTAAAATGAATTTGGAATTGTTTATGGATGATGTGCTAGGATTTATATGTAGGATGGATGGCTCTTGATACTTTGTATTGGAACTCCTCTATTTTATATTATTTCTCCGCTCCTTCATGGTTTACGAATGTAACTCTCACAGTGATGAGAGGGGAACAACCATAGGCTATGGTTAACCCATTTCTGATCAATATGAGCTCTGTAACCTATTGCATTTCATAGAGAGCAATGATTTCAATAAGAAACACTTTTTGTTTCACTGGAAAAGATTTCCAAATGACAAAGTTATGACTATTTTGGATGATAGTGTTTTCGGCACTGAAGAGAATGCACCTTGTCTTTTGGTTGGGATCACCCTTGTTGCAGATCTAGTTGTAATATTGTAGATATTATTACGTTGTTGAAGATATTCTTATGCTATGGTAAATATAATATGTAA
Organism: Larix kaempferi; assembly: GCA_027924585.1. Classification (NCBI taxonomy): domain Eukaryota; kingdom Viridiplantae; phylum Streptophyta; class Pinopsida; order Pinales; family Pinaceae; genus Larix; species Larix kaempferi. Next base: position 16,868,369 of record BSBM01000348.1, on the reverse strand, counting down.
TGGTGATTGATGGCTAGAGGGAAGGAAACCATTTAATCTAAGTTATACTAGTGAAAGTTGGTTGTAGGGGACATCCATAGGATTGATTTCGGAGGTTGTAGTTGGAAGCCCGTGCCACAAGATTGATTTCGGAGGTTTTATTTGGGTTTCTTGTGTCTGAAGTTGATATGGAGGTTGAACATCATGCTTCATCACAACTATGAATGGATTCAAGGGGCCAGGCACTATTTCTTCCAATGGCTACAATCACCAAATGCTAAAATACTTTGACATGCATGAATAAACAATATAAAATGAATAAAATATGTACACGTATTGAAATATATACCTTTGCATGACTTCTACCCATCGCAGATGCAACATTAACTACTGCATCAATGATCCCACTAAGGTCTAGCATGGAGAACTCTCTAGCATGATGATGTAAACATGTGAAATAAGCATTAAGAAAAACAAGTTGTGCACTGGAATTACTGTGGAATTAGTAGGTCCATGATCATGGACATATACTCTCTTTCTAGAAGAGGGTTGTATGATAAATATATGACCCTTGGAAACATTTGGATTGCGGGGAGAGGAAAATAAAATTGTTGGTGCTTGGATTTCAATTGTTTTCTATAGTCATAGAGTGTTGTCGCAGTTAGAAATGCACATGTGAATCAATGAAATAACATGTATTAAATAACTAACATGTTCAAATAGTTAGCTCGGTGTGAGTTGTCCCTCCACCAATGGGGACTTCAGTATTGCCAAATCCTTTCCCCTCTACCAAAGCATCCATCATCTGGAAGTTTAAAAATTCACCAAGTGTTGACATAGTTAGACATGCATAAACCAATGAACTAACATGTACTAACAAATTAACATGTACATTAAAAATTGTTACTTCAATGTGAAAACTCTCTCCACCAAGGAGTGGTTGAACACTGGTTCCAAATCCTTGCCCCTCTATAGAAACATCTAATATCTACACTTAGTTTAAAAATTATAAGGGTAACTAGTGATCTATACACATGTAAAGTAAGGAAAAACAATTAACTTGAACATGATTTATTTTAAAAGCATATACTTACCTCAATCAAAAATGTAGTGAGGTTAACATCTGGATATCACTAGAATTAGTGTTTTTCTTTAGCCGTTGAGGATCTAGTGACTGCATGTTTTAAAAATTATAAATATTAGATTAAATAACATTAATGATCAAACATGTATTAACGAATTAACATGTATTAACAAACTAACTTGTTGAAATAGTTACCTATATGTGAGTTGTTTCCGTTGAAGACACGACAACACCTAGCACACCAAAACCACCTATAGATTCTAGTACACTGGTGTCTCCATCGCTAGTGCTAGCACTTTTCCCCACTATAGTGGCATCTAGCATCTACTAGTTTAAAAATGCTAAAAATAAACAATCTATGTATGCATATAGTAAGGAAAAACATAGTTTGGGAAATATTATTCTTAACCATATACGTACCTACCTAAATAACCTACCAATGTAAATACCTAATGGTGCACAACCATAGAAATCATGGTCACATGCTATGCACATGTGAGGGTCAGTAGCAGTCTCCTGGTGTGTCAATCCACCCCCACTAGTGGATGGTTCTGCACCATGGGGAGATGATGGTTATACACAAATAGGGAGAGATGGCTCTACCTATCCCATATGATGTATCTCGGTTCTATGGTGGACAACCACCTATGTTACACTCAAGAATGCCTCTTGTGTATGTGCTATCATATCATGTGGAGGTGTGACATCTGGCCTAGGAAACTGCATGTGAGGTGGAGGTATTTAGTGATTGAAATATCCATGCCTGGAATTAGGACAGTTTTGTGGAATCCCATGACCATATCCTTGGAACTCCAACATGTCAAAATAATTAACATATTTTTCCAACACAAACTCAACATACATCTTTCTAAGGAAATATAAGCGAATTTCCCTATAATTTGCTATGAGGTGGCAGATCTTAAAGACCATACACCACTGATCCATCCAATTCTCTCTGAATGGTGGATATATGCACCACTTGATGGAGATGTGGGGTATGTTTTTGTTTGGAATTTCCCCATTCGAGCTCTCTAAACAAGGAAAATATATGATCTTTGGTGATCTTTAGTTTTATTATTTCATTGTAGCTCTACCCATTCACGTATTGTTTCCTTTTCCATTCTTTATAAGATGCAATGCCATATAAGGAATCACTTGATTGTGTAATGGTGTTTATGATGCCATCTAGGACTTAGAAAGAGAGTGGAGGAGTTGGTATCCACCCCTCCATGTCCCCCCCAATCTCTCTATGTCTCAAAATCTCTCTCAGAATATCTACATCAGAAATCATGCTAGCCACTGCAATCATAAATACAAGAAAAACATTAGAAACATATACATGGTATAGTGACATCCCTTAGAAATGAAAAAAAGTACAACTAGTGTAACAAATAATGACGAGTATTTATAATTTAAAATTTAAAGTTTAAAAATTACACTAGAGAATCAACATAAAAATTTGCCATGTTAATTTTTTGTTAAATTGGTCCTGAACATTCATGCCTACACACTAACATGTTCTTCAAATATGAAGAATTGTTATTACTATTGCAAACTAAGCCTTGTGACTCTAACCTAGAAGTTATTTATATGTTTGTATCTTGGTGGAAAAAGGTTTTGAGTTAATCACATTGATACATGGTGAAGAAGGTAAGCCTAGAAGAGATTGTAAAATATATGTGTTCTACTATTAAGCTACATTATAAAATGCATGAACAAGATGATTATTGTCTCATTGAAAGTGGTCCCCACCACCTTGGATACTATTTTGTATTTGGTCATGTTACGTTGGTTGAGTTACCACCACTTTATGTAAGGGATTATTTATTTAACCAAGTACATTTTTTTAGTTAGCATCTCTCCTATGTGGTCCCTCTTGGTTACGTGTTGGTGTTAACACAATGCAATTTTTTACTATCCAACCAATGCCAAAAATACTTTTCCTAATCATAGGAGGTCTATCATCAATAAGATTCGGCACAATACTAAAAATGGAACTTGATGAAAATATAACATTAGATATATTAGTGAAAATAAAAGTTGGGGCAATCAGAGTTTTTCATGTTCTAGCACACAAAATTTTGTTGCTTTTCTACGATGAAAAACAATAATAAGGTTCAAGTGCATATTGAAAAAGCTACATGTAGTTCAATTTGCATAAGGACATGACCTTAGAAGAAGCAGAAGAAAGAATAGGGGAGTAAGGAATTCTGATGAACTCACCTCCATGTTCATTAGAAAATAAGGATTTAGATTGAGGTTGGCATTGTAAAAGTGACATTCAACAATTTCATGAGTTGGGGTTTTGTGGTAGTGGCACAAAATTCTGATGACGTGAAGTAGTGGGATGAGGAGTGGGGTTGGTGGGGGTATAGGCTTGGTATTTTCCGGAGTTGAGAGAGTTGAAGGAGTTAAGGTTCTGGTTATGGTTTTCAGAAGAAGGGATATTAGGGTCTAAGTTAGGATTAGGAGTTTAAAACGGTCGAAACCAAATCTTTCAATTGTATTTCTATTCTATGGAAAGGACACAAAGGAAATATTGGTCAAGTTTAGTCTTCTTAAACATAACTACTACATTACATAAAATCATAAGTAAAACTTATTTTGTATATTTGATCTATAATTGTAGATAGATTTTAGAGAAGTTTCAATTAATTGTTGGACAGACTTTCCTATAGATGGAATGGATAGTTCTTGGATAAATTGGTTCTTTTGTGATATTTAGGGTTCATTGTCAGGTATTTTTTAATGTTTTTTGAGCAAACAAATGTCTAAAAATAGAAATAGGGAACAATATTTACCTGTGGTGGAGGAGAAATTGGTTCAGGATGCTTGTAGATGGTGAATTTGCACTTGCATTTTTCCACTATCATCGTTGAATTTGCGTATGCACATGCAATGAAGAATGGGGCTCATGGCCTAATTTGGGGAATAAAATATGCAGAGAAAAATGCACACGTGTTTTTTTTCTCTAAATGTGCACATGTTTTGGAGAGAAAAAAAGCGTACACATTTTTCTCTTCTAGCCTTCGTGGCATCCCACTTGGATACCTCAGACTTTCCCATTCCTATTTTATATAAACGCATATGCGTTGGTTACTTCTACAACAAGAACATGTTTTGAAAAATTCCCTTTGCATCTAAAAGGACCCCATCTTTTTGTTAGGACCCATGTCTAACTCCATCACTGGATGAATCTTGGAGTGTGTAATTTGATTGACCTTACTATGATTCTTAAATATATTCCTATAAAAGTGTAACTAAGCTTTCCAAAATTCCCAATGGAAAGGGATGAAGTATCCTTAAGGTAATTAGTAAAGATATGATAGAGTCAATTATAGTGAAGGCACTTAGGGGACATCACAACAATCAATAGATGTTTTCCTCATGTACAGCCACAACCCACAGAAGTTACATTGGTCATAATACTAGGTTTAGGTCACTAAGATATCTTCCTCAAGTGCAAATAAGAGGTTCAACCTTGAACAATCATGGGTCACAAGTAAACAAGAGATGGGTGGCTCAAGGAAATTTTTAGAAAAATTAGACCTTGAATTTAGCATCTCAGGGAACCTATTCATTCTTATCTTATTTTTTACACACTTGGCCTACAAGCATTGCAAGCTCCTTGGAAAAACAACTATGTTTTGAATGAGGAATGATTGAGGGGAATTATTTTGGATGCATAGCACAATAATCTTAGTCTATAATATAATTTGTTTTGTAACCTAAAAAATTGGAATTAATTGGTTAGTTATGTTTCTTGAATTAAGGTTTCAATTTTATTTATTTGATTTCTCCTTGGTTTCGAGTAAAACTTTAAAGGAATCCACATCAATAATTTCAAAATATATGTAAAATTTAATGGTTAAATAGAAACATGAAGGATCATCAATATTTCCTTGAATTTGATGTCCTAAAGACTCTCCTATTAGATGCACTGAAGGTTGAGCAATGTGTTGATGTACAATTTATTCTTGTTGTTCTCTCAATTATATTAGTATTTGTTTCATCCTCTCTATAGCCTTCTCTTGTTCTACAATTTTGTCACCCCATTTATGATCATATTTCCTAATTCACTTTTTAAGTTTTGCAATCTTGATCATTGATTAATTTATTCTTTCAAGAGATTCTTTTCAATTTTGATTGTTGATTGTTGATTGCTTCACCAACGTTTTCTTTGTTTTTAATCAACAAATGGTTGGATTTGTGTAATATATAAAAGTATTATCAAGTTTGCAGAATCTTGATTATGCTCCTTAACACTTGAAATTGCCATATTTACACTCTAAATTGATGGTTGCAATGTGTTTATAGGATCTTGATTGAGATCCATAAATTTTTGAATTGTCAATTGTATTATATTTACAGGAGATCGACTCAGCTCGATAGCTTGATCAATCCCAATGCTCAATTAATATCAATAGCTCGATCAATCTCAATGATCGATTGATCTCAATACCTCAATCAAGCTCCATAACTTGATTTAGAAATATTTCAAACCAATACAAACTCTCTATTGACCAATATTTCAAACCACAAAAACCTTAATCGAGGATTTTCTTAACACTAGATTGAGCTATTTGGGAAAACTTGTAAAATGGATGATTTTCCGCTTAAATTGCAGAATTCGAACCCTCTTACTACATAATTTTCTACAATTACAACTTTTAGAGGGTGAAACTCCTTCATCTCATTCATCTTAGGTGGTAGAGTGAAGGTCATTTTATTCATCTATAAATCCTCTATCAAATGGCATATCATTTTCACACTTTTTTTCATATTATATTTATTTTATTTCTTTTAAAAATTATACTAAAATTTGTTTCCTATAATTTGAAAGGTGCTCGAGAAAAAATAATAATATAAAAAACAAACAACCAAAAAATTAAAAAATTATGTGGGATCCCTATGGATATTTTCTCTTAAAAACAATATTTTTTTTGTTTTTCAATTTATGTAAATGGTTCGAGAAATATTGACAGGAATAAAAATGTGTATAAATAATGGTTCAAATATTAATGGGTCTATCTTATATATATATATATGTTGGGATCTACAAAGTTCTATGTAGATGTTCCTCCTAAATATTTTTTGAAAATTATATATTGGACATTGAATTATTTAATGGGAATAAAACTCACTTGTTAACTTTTCGATAAATTTGCATGGACGAGAGTTTAATTAAATGCATGTTTTCACATTAATATTTTTTGAGATAAATAACATTAGAAAGACAACTCAATTCACTACAATTGTTTTTATATTTTAGTACACATCAAAATTCACAAGGCTTATATGATTTTTGACAAACTAAATCTAAAAAATGTAAAATAACAAATTTTCATCACCACATTTAATTGAAAATTGTTATCCATTTTCATGGATTCACCCCTTTTGGGTACCCACAAAGGTGTAAAGGATTGTTGAATGATGATTCCACCAATATTCTCTATGTGTAAGCTTCCCATGCACATTTTTATCTAATTAATGAATAATATTTTTGTTTAAGATGCTAATACATGTATCTATCCTAAAGCATATAATACCTAAAAAATAGAGAGGGAAATAAATTGTTGTTTCCTCAAAACCTTGTTACATCCCTGGTTTGGGGGAAATTTTGATACTTGAACTTAAAAAAATTTCAACTTCATGATTTTAAATCGTTTATTTATGAATTATTTATAGTATTTTATATGGAATTTCCGCTTTTGACCCCACTAATCCCATGTAATTTTCACCTTCTAAGGGAAGTTTATGGTGGAATTACCTGAATCTATTTTTTTTCCTTATTTCTAAAGACCATAACTAGTACATCTTATCACTTCAAAAATATATTGAACCAGATTCTAAACTTTTTATTCTATGTACTTTTCTATGTTCTATATCAATCCTTTTCTATGTCATTTATCAACCCTAGAAATTTCACCCAATTAAAATGATCGAAAATTAAAGTTAGATAAAAAATCGTAAGATGGCTCATATGAAGGATCCAAACCAAGGATCAACTACTATGATACCAAATGTTATGGACCAAATATATAATAAGCCTAAAAAATATCAAATTCAGTGATTTCAAATGCAAATCATGTAAAATAGTGAATGAATAAGAATCCTCCTTGAGGGGACAACCTCTGCTTACAATATATCAAATGCTCAAAGATAATATGATCATTCAAGTGAGTCTCCTTGATGTTTACATATGAGAGAAAAGGGACTAGAATGTAATAATAATAAATTAATATAACTATAACTAATGTAAACATAATGAATGACGGATACATTTAGGGTCTTGACAAGTTAACCTTACATTCTTTCACTATGTAGGGTCTTGACAAGGTAACCTTACATTCCTTGACTATGTAAATATTTACAGGCACCTTCCTCTCCTCTATGTTTTCTACAATTGTTATATTATTCTTTTGAATCAATGAAAATAACATCTACAAAATTTGTCCTATTTCTATCCAATAGAAAATGCCATCTCTCTACCTTTTTTCAATCAAATTTATCCACCTTTCCATGTAATGCAGATTTTTGCTTACACAATAAATGCTTCAACTCATTGTTTTGTAGTAATAACACTTATACAACTTTTAAGAAAAAATGGTCATGTTTGTATTCCAATCACGGAGAACCAAATATCAAACATGTAACAAAAACTAAAACCATTTTATCCATTTTTTTACCCTCCACACCTTAACTACCTTTACTTCATTTCTTTAAGCTTTATTTTCAATAGAATCCTAGCATCTTCCACCCAACCTATTGGTATTTCCAATTTCCTTTCACCGTATGTTATAAAATCATGCGATGTATTTCAGATGTATTCAAAAAAATTAAATATCATTTCTTCTTTAAAACAAACAATGCAAATTTTCGTACCTACCACAATGCAAATTTGTGTACCTTGTAGGATCTCCAACATGGCTTCTAGTTATATTGGGCACATTCAAAAGAGGACTGTTAATATTCCTTATTTCATGTCCCCTTTTTTATTCAAAATAATACTGAACATAAAGTGAATCTAAATGACAATATGAACAAAGCATAAGAATAATGAGTCTCATCTATTAAGAAATTATCGTGCATTTTCTTTCACCTATGCATGTTCGCTATTAAAGACCTTCCCATGCACAAAATAATGCCATATTCCATTCTAATAAAAGTAATTGTTTGAATGTCCCTCACCTACAACTTAATTTTACATATAAATACTTTTACTTACAAGTACAAGCATAATTAGTATGATGTACTTGTTTAAGAATAGGGTTTGAAATTTACTTCCAAAGGAAATTTCCAACATATGCATTGACCTTTCAACTTTCATTGAGATACCAAATATCTTAAATATCAGTATGAAAAAAAAGAACTTAGAGACTTTTGCTAACATTGTCATTCATATAACACTTGTTTTCCCATTGTCCTTTCTTCCAAGCTCACCGCACTCCACACAATCTATATGTGTGCTTAATTTTCCAACACTTTTGTGTGCAATATAAATTTTATCTACATGCAGATCAATGGTATGAATAAAGAAAAACTTGTAGATGCCCTCCAAGAATCCTTGTTGAATCTACTAAATAAGCATGCATATATTTTTAAAATAGCAGATCTATAAATTAACTAACAAGATTATTTTCTTAAATATCAATAAACAGATCTAACATTAAAATAATAAGTTGATTTTGATCAAATAAATTCAAATGAAATATTCGACATTAAAAAAAATCATCTTTGTCTTTATATTCTACCAATACAATAACTTGAACAAAATAGAAGAATCATTGAATAAACCATTATAGTAACCTCGGACTCTTTGTCGCGAGATTCTAAAGAGTATAGATGTTGTCAAAATCCCATGTGCAAATATATTTTCAAATACCAATCATTAATGTCCACCAGAAAGCACCTTACCACTCCCAAAAGGTACTCTTCTTCCCATGGGACCCCCGAGCCGCAATGGGGTTGAATGCAAGAAATCGCTACCATAGTCTAGGAATGTAGGTTGCTACTAAGAGGCTCCCAACCTCTTTCATAGAGTGATGAACCAAACCCTAAACAATCACTGTGTAAATCTAGCATAATATATGTCATCAAACAATAGGGTAAAAGAGACGAGAGCCTCATGCTCTCTCCTTCTCTTTATAGATTTCCAAGCTTTCCATGCATCTCATCCATGCATAATTCCAATTTTTTTTAATTACTTATTCTTTTATTATTCACCCACAAAGTGTCACTTTTCTCCTCATTCTATTTTTGTAATTTTTAATTTGAGATTTACTCTCACCTAAACTCTTAGATTTTCTCTAAGATGATTCCTTCAATTTCTTCTAATTGTGTGTGTGCATGTGTTTACTTAATATTTTGAGTTAAATTATTTTCTCTCTTTTATTTATTCACAATTTCATATCTATTTGCAAGTAATAATTTATGATATTTTTATTTCCTCCTAATTTAATTAAAATATTTTTCTATTTCTTTTAAAACACACATTCTTACCCCCCTTTAGTATTTTATTTTTACTATCGTGTTCTCATTTCGATGACCATATTGAGGGTTCCATGTTCCGTGCATGCCCTTCAAATATCCCTTTTGTGGTCAGGAATGGTACGATGACTGAGACCTCATTAACGTAATCCACCGACCCTATTGAAGGACTAATGGTTCCTAGGGAATAAGACTGAGTCCCTATTTTGTGCCCCCTATTCTAATCCTCATGAGTGGCTGAATCCGTGGCCTACCCTCACAAAAACATGCATCTGACAAGCAAAATCCTCTCTCGCTTTTTAACTCATCATGTGGATAAATCGCTAGTATTATATCTCCTTCCCATTCAACCCCATTACCTGATGTGGACCGATTGGAAATCGCAATCCAGTACTTGTATGTAAAACACTACACGAAACAAATCTATCTAAATAAAGAATAATATATTAATTTATATTAGGTCAACATCACTTGTCATTGATACCCTGACTCAATCCAAATTCCACGCGGTATTGATGCCACCTTGTATCACATGTACCTGTCTTTTATTGTCACACTTGACAACCCATCAAAAGTACATCCTATAAATAACATTTATGTATTCACTTAATCATCCTTCCCTATTATCATGGCATCATAAACATTTGATTATCATCAAATCATTATTTCATAACTTTATAACAAATATAAACATATCATCATCATCAAATCATTATTTCATAATTTCAAACATATAACTTTAAAACATCCCACCTATTAATCAAAGCATTATTTTCAACGCATGGTCATGCCAATCATCCTCTAAGTAAAAGTGGGGCACTACATACACCTCCTCTTCAAGAAACTTTGTCTTGAAGTTTTAGAATAGATAATGATCTACTAACACGGAAGTATTTATCATATTAGTGAAGGTGGAAATGCATTCAAGCACAATAATGTACACAATCCTAGCTACAATGGGGCATTACAAAACTTCTCTCCTTTAGAGCCATTTTGTATTAGCTAAAATCGTATAGTCCTAACATATTGTTTTCTATGAAGTGCTTAACTAACTTTTTGTCTTGATTTCCAAGGAAACAAATCATATTTTTACGATCATAGCTTGGAATGCACAATTAAAAATACAAAATAGTTGTGAATTTCTAAAGTTGCCATTTTAGTAGAAATATTTCCAAATTTAACATAAGTCTCTTATTAGCAATTGAAAAGGATGTATCAATGATTTTCCCATGTTTTCACCAATTTATTTTGCATGCATCATTAACATCATGAGTGAATGCCATAATTTTCAAATTCGAAAAACATTAGCATCCTACCATGGTTTAAATCAAGAAGTAGATCACTACAGTGTAAACATTGTCTGTCTTCTTTTTAAAAGGCTACTTAAGTTCTTAAGAGATCTGACCTAGATATTTGTGACTTTTTTTTTGCAACTTAAATTTATTTTTCATTCAATTTTTTGTATTGCTGGAAATGCATATGGGTTCATATATAATTTGTTACTATTTTATTTCATCCATTGTGCATACTTATTGTGTTTTTTTATATTTGGAAAATAAAGTATGAAGATTTGACATTAGAGACTATAATGTGCCATATTTCCTCTACCATGTTGTTTCTATTTTGTTGCTCATATCTCATTTTTTCCCTTTAAAATCCATTGAGAATCTTCAACATATTTTTTCTACAAAACAATCATTTTCAATACTTTGGTGTTATGTTATTTCCAACCTTAGTTGTATACATGAAGTTGTATAAGTTGTTCAAATTGTCCTTGGGATCTCTATAATATTTTGAATTCTATTAATGGACCTCACTTAATCTTTCAAAGAAAATAAGTGTCGACTATATGAATTATAGTAGGGCCTTATTTTTAAAAGAACCCATTCTCCAACTAAAAATCATTAAATTCTGTTTCGATCAATAACAAAACCTAATTCAGTGCAATTTCATCTTTATTTTTCTTGTTTTGGCATACTATTTTCTCCATCTTGCATACTACTTTCTTAATTGTTCTTTCTTAAACTGTGCTAATATGTGTAAAAATTGAACTTTTGGTATGGCTAGAATAGATAGTTTCTCACCTTTAGGTTCCTTGTTTTCATGCACCATAGAAAGAGCATTTTATGACACCATTCTAGAATAGATAGTCTCTCACCTTTAGGTTCCTTGTTTTCATGCACCCTAAAAAGAGCATTTTATGACGCCATTCTAGAAAAGTAAGTGCATCATGCCACTCGGAGAAACCTTCTTTTCTTTATTATGCCCAAGTAACACTTTCATACTTTCATCATTACTTATAAATTCATTTTTCCTTGGTAGAGATTGTCCTTTGTATTGTTGTCAATATCATGGCTCTATATACTTCTGATGCCTCAATTTTCTAGTCAACCCTTGGAGTAGCGAAAAGCCCTATTCATGTTTTCATTTTGGTTACAATAACTTAAATTCATTTTGCCTTGGTAAAGATTGTCCTTTGTATTCTTGTCAATATCATGGCTCTATATACTTGTGATGCCTCAATTTTCTAGTTAACCTTTGGAGTAGTGAAAGGCCCTATTCATGTTTTCATTTTGGTTACAATAACTTTTTTCATTGTAATCACATTATTACTTTTAGTGACAAAATGCATTTTGGTTATGTTAATCCTTTTAATCCTATTAAGTTGTTTTACAATTTCTTCCATCCATTAGTGACCATGCCTTATTAACTCCATAACGATCATTGCACTATATTTTCTTGACAAATTATTTTCATTGGCATTTATATATCTAATATATTTTTCGATCCGTGATACTATCCTCTATTGCTAATTAGTGCTCAACGTATGTTTCATTTTGTTAAGTTAATGCAGCAATTCACTTATGATGATGTTGATGGCATTTCAAAATGGTTGAAGATCATATTTTGGAATTCTACGATGCTTCACAATCACTTATCATTTCAAAATATTTCATGATATTATAGGATCTCAACATATCCCAATGTAGTAGGGAAATGGTTTGATTTTCATTATTTTGTCATCTTAGTTTTAATAGCCACAAATTTGGCTTATTATTATATTCCAAATCCATAATTTTCTCTTAAAGTATATCTAGTAAACATATGGTTGTCTATCAACCTTATTTTCTTTAGAGCACAATATCGGTCTATTCATGGTTGCACTATTTCTCATTACCATTTGGAAATGGTTATGTTGATAACATTGCAATGTTATTATATAAAAAATGTTTTTTTTAAAGCATGGTGAGGCTAAACAATTATTTGTTGCTAATAACATATTACTGAATTCGTTTATTTGAAACAACATTTTTTTTTGTTATGTTCATAGCATTTCAAAATGGTTCATAAGCATATTTTATTTTTGGAATTCTAGGTTGCTTTGGAGTTACTTTCAAATTCAATATATACTATCATGATATAATAAGATCTTGACATCTCACATGTAATGATGATTTCTTCATTATTCCTTTGACATCATAATGTTTTCACTAGTTGCCTATTTTTTTTATTTATGATATACTTCAGATCCATACTTTGTTATTTAAGTATTCCTCGGTAATGCTATCGTTTTATCAAACTTTTTTCTTTTGAAATACAATATAGATCTATTCGTGCTTGCACTATTTTCCATTCCCATTTGGTTATCGTTATGTTGAGAACATTGCAAAGTTTTTAGACTCTTTTCTGAACTTTACAAAGCTGCATAATCCCATATAGGTGCTTTAATTCATGTTTTGCACATAATATTTTTTCCATGTATTATGTTTTATGTTTTCTTGAATGCTTATTTGTTTTAATTATTTTTTTTAATTCATTGTTTTGAAATGGAAATTATTTTATGGTCATGTTAATAGCATTGCATATTGTTTATGAGCGTGTTTTTCTAATTTTTTTATGTTTTTGAGTTACATGTTGTAAAGGAGGTTAAGGTTATTACATATGGAATTCACTTTGTTGATCAATATCTTATCACGTTCATTCGTAAAGGTTTTTTTTAATTATGAAAAGTAAGGTTAATATATAGTAAGTATTGAGTGGCAATGAGTAGGCTATGGGTTATTATAGGTATTGGGAGGTATAAAAATAGGGTATTTAGTAAAAATAGGGAATATTTCGTAAAAATGAGGTTTTTAATTAAAAAATATGTATTGGGAGGGGGGCTCAACAAAAGGATTTTGGTAGGTATTTATCAATATCTAGTGAAATAAAAGGTATTCTTTAATATCCCATGAAAAAATATACTATGGCTTAGTTTCATTAAGCGAAGATTCTGTGAGTTATCATAAGCTTTTAATAGGTATCATTAATTTCATCTTTATATAATTTAGATCCATAATTTTTTATTTAATGCACCTATTTAGCACACCTACTACTCCTATGCTACTCATGCTCCTCTCCCTCTCTCGCTATTTTTCTTCTCTCACACTTTCCATTAAGCCTAATTATGCCAAAAAAACACAATGTTATTTCTTGCTAAAAAGGATATAAGAAAAAAATTCTTAAATCACCATAGTTATGATGATGATGATGATGATGATGATGACGACGACGACGACGACGACGACGACGACGACGACGACGACGACGACAATGATGACAATGATGACGGCGGTGGCGGTCTATTTGAACTCGGTTTTCTTTAGAATGTTATTTTTTGCTCAAAAAGGTTTAAGAAAAATATTTGTAAATCAACATAGCTATGATGATTTAAAAGGTTAAGAAGGTGCGTATTATAACAAATGTTTTGAAATTACGCTCTAATGTGGATGTTTGCAAGACATTCTATGAGAAAGCGCTTTCATCTTCAACCCTTATAAATTCTTTAATTCCAAAAAATTTGAAGAATTATCCAACTCCAAATTTCACTATACTAATACATAGAAATAAATATTCTTTAAAAAAATTTAATAATTAATTTTTCCATATATCACAATTATTCTTTCTTTAAAAACATTCAAATAAATTATTTTTCCACTCATAAATCTTATACTCATTATAATTTTTAACACTCGACATGTAGAAATATGAATGCCAAAGGCGCTCATTAACGAGATGCAACCTTTGAAACATGGATATACATTCAAACATCAAATGTTTCGCAAAATTAAAAAGGTCAATTATAAATTTGATATATATCTTATTTATTTATTCATTTACATATCTTGAGTGGCCTCCATATGCATTCAAACATCAATTGTTTCACTATATATATCCTATTTATTTATTCATTCATTAATGTTTATTTCATATTTTTAATCATTATAGTAATGATTAATTTATTATAATTTATTAATTTTTTTATTTTTTTATCTTTAAAATATATATATAAAGAAAAACTTATTACCTTTCACTATGTCCTCCACTATCTCCCTGGATCACATAATCAATTTAAAATATTGAAGATGAATATGGAAAATGGAATATCTCCTTGCCTCACACAATCAATTTAACATAATCGGATGAAAATGTCGGAACAAAATTGAAAATGGGGTGGAGGGAGATATTTCCAAATCATCAATAACAACTAATTAATTAATTGGACCGATAAGGTGAATAAAAAGTTCCAAAACACTATCATGTTATCTATTTTAATTAATTAATTTAGAATCTCAAGTATCTTTATTTTTTATATATGAATTATTAATTTAAATTAGTGAGCATAAATCCATAAAAATAAAATAAATGATGAATAAGTGTATTGTATAATATTCTAGTATTAAGTTACCAGTTCAAAACTGAATGAATGAATGGGAGTGAATGCTAGCTTACCAAAAAATAGTACACACAAATAAAATTTGGGACGTTGACATATTTAGCATTGGCAACTGACTTATCTGAAAGATTAAGTAAGCAGGTCACAACGTTCAAATGTGGAGGTTGCGTCCACAGCGAAGCCACAACCTTAGTCTCCCGTAGCAAACAGAAGAAGCGCAATGGAATAAATGTTATCAGACTGGCCATGAACTTATTTCCATTCCTGATTCCTTCCATCCAACGGACATTACATAAATTCAAATTATCTAGTGAAAGGAACAAGTCAGCAATAGTTTTAGTTAGTACAATGATGGTTGAGGCTAGAGAAAATGGAATAGTTTTAGTTAGTACAATGATGGTTGAGGCTAGAGAAAATGGAGCTGTTTATTCCAACACTAAAAGAACAATGATTCATTGAATCTGCATTTTGCTTGTAAAACTCCAACATTAATAACAACCAATTACAGGCACGTGGTAAATTCAATTTCTATATTTAATTTTGATAAATAAACTATAGGTGGGCAGTTGTTCTACAATGATCGGGGAATGGAGATGGGTCCTTGTGATGACGAAGAAAATAAATATGTATTTGTGTGCACAGTTATACAAAGAGGATGCTATGCGATTGGGTGAAGAAATATTTGATTATAATGCCCCAAAAATATGCACACCTAGATGCGGACTTGCAAAGAAGACTTATTTAATTGGTAGAAGCTCATGCCCATTGACAATGTGTCATTGCTTGAGTTAAGATGGAGGAGAAAGAGTCTTTAAGAATGTAAGCTCTTTAATTCCAATCAATATGATATTATTAATGTAAAGATCCGGTAATCCCGGTACTAGGATTGAGGAGGCCCAAGAAACATCCAAAAATAGTAAACAAAGATGGGTCCCAACAATGAGGCTTGATAAGGTATCCATGAACAAACTTTCATAAATGGAAAAAAAGAGAAAACCCATAGCATAAAGACTCCTTTCCAAAAGAGAGAAAAAGTCACTACTCAAAAGGGCATTGAAGCTGAAATTGAAGAAAATCTTATAATGATGCAGTGAATGGGAAGAGAAGGAGACCCATGAAGGGTAAACAATCCAAACAAAATTTCGAAGAAGAGATCCTAATAACCTCAAGGAATGTGGTTGAACTTTGAAGAAGTGGATAGGTTGCAGAGGCACAAAAATTACAAGCACTTACAACTACAATGTGAATGCTCCAAAGAAATAGGTGCTACATAGGAACTAGAACAAGGATTTGAACTGAAGTGAACACCATCAACCATCAAACAAGTAATGAGACCCATGGACACTAAAAAGTCCAAATAGGAAGAATGGTTGAAACTATAAAGAGGGCCACGAAACTCCACGTTGTCAACACTATCAAAGATACATGTATAAGTCCAAGTAACAAATTTTGAACTCCTGAGTATTGAATGTACATTCCAAATTGCCGAGGAAACAAGGGCTGAATATGCACCTCCAAAATAAAATGAACCTCTAGAATGAATGCTAGCACAAAAATCATGAAGAGGTACTCATTCACAATAGAGGAAACATCATATGGGGAGTGTCCTTATGGATACCAATCCATCTCACCAGACTCCATGGGTCGCTAGTTGCTGCAATGACTGAGTCAATATAGGAATCGATGATGTGTACAAGGATCACTCCAAAAACACTGGATCTCGATCGAACATGGTGATTAAAAAATCACCCAAGAAAGCATAGCATACCATGCCCCCCCCCCAATGATGAGCTGGGAAGACATCATCGAACTGGGAAGACATAGATGATGGCAATGAATGTCAGAGTGGATGGTGAAAATATGGAGTAGGAGCTAGAGGTAGCAAAGATGCAAAATAACCTAAGCAAAAAACACTCCAAAGTGGCAATCTCCAGGACACTGCGAAACACGGCGGTACAGGGAGACAATGGCACAAAATCCACTACTCATATGTGTAAAACAAGAGGTACCATAAAATCATCATGGACAACAATCCTCAATATGGGTCGAAACAAAAAATGCCATGTTAGGTATCCATTTACAATAGCGGAATCAACAAATATTTAAAATTTACGAAAAAATAAATATCACAAAAAACCAAATTTGGGTGATGTGCAACCACTCATTGAAAAGAGAGACAAATGCTCTTCCCAATGCCTCAAACAAAATATGAAACGGAGACTTCACCATTGCAATCTTATGGGAAAAGGATTTCCCTAGTCTCTTCCATCAAATACATGCCACTTACCAATTCCACCGCACAACAAGACATAGATAATAGCATGTTGCCAGACAAATAAACCCACCAAGGTTTACCATAGAATAGTGTCCACCAAACAGGTAGGTTGTCCACCTAAAGAAGTGGATCAAAACCTAGCATGATTTAGCCAGGATGACAAACTGCAATCCACACACCCAAGGGTTTCCTTCTCCCTCGAGCAATGACATGCAATGAGGGGAAGAGAGCTCCCGTATTGAAATCCAACATTGAAGGCATGAATATTGAAATGGCATGTTAAGCAACAAATACAAGTTTCCAGGGTTGACTGTAGAAAAGAATCGACCATAAAAAGATACCTTTGTCCACATGGTTTTCCCCACGACCTTCTTCCCATAATCTGCCATAGAAAATGTAGGTGCTATGCAGACTAGAAAAATAAGTTCATTGCTGAGAAGACGAAGTCACGACCAACAAAAAATTGCCGGAGGATAAGCCACGTGAGAATTTACTGTACAAAGAACGGAAACAAATATGGAAGGGTGTTAGGGAAGAAACACCAAATCTATAACCAAGAACGGTTGCATCACATTATCTTGCCACTGCAGTCTACACATATATATCACTAACAACATTCCAAGAAACTATTGTTTGAAGGCCTGGACTGACCCAGGAGACTACATGATCACTGCATCCCAAGCTCGTGCACATTCAAACCCTAAAAACACAAAAAATTATTATTGTAAACTCCTTCTACCGTCTGGGACAATCTGGCAGTCCTCCCTCCATCGGTCGATCTTTTCTTGAAGATTTCAATGGCGATGAATGGAAATGCAGAGAGGAATGCCAGGCCAAACCCAACAGATACGTGAGAGAGGAATGCCAAAACCAATGTTTTGTGTTTCTTTGTTGAATTTAGAAAAACATTTGACATAATGCCAAAATGTAACCTTAGGAATAGATTAGAAAAGTTGAAAGCTCATTTCAAGTTGAGAGGTGCAACAGTAAGTGTTATCACTAAAGTCTGCACCTTGACTGCTAAGGCTCAAAGTCTAGAGAATCTTAAAGTGTTCGATTAGATGACTAGGTTTTAGTTTAAGAATATTTTTGAAGATAAGGTGGGAATCAAGAACAAGGTAATAAAACAGTAGTGATGACTAAATTATGGGCAAACAAAAGACTATGAAGATGCATAATATAAAGAGAAAGCTTCACATTGAGGAATGCATAATAAACATTAACCTATTCACAAGAATTCTAGGATAGAAAACATTGAGGAATGCATAATAAACATTAACCCATTCACAAGAATCCTAGGATAGAAAACATTTATCAGAGAAAAGAGTTATGAATCAGGTGTTCAAACTGAACATAAACATTTATTATGACAAAAGAACAAAATAGGCTCATCTCCAATAAAATACCATCCAAGACAGTCTTTATATAAACTATAAAAAGACAAAAATACATACCTGCTACAAATGATGCTCTGTAATCTGATCTCCAAGAACTATATCCTCATACAGTTCTCTCTCGAGCCTCTTGGCTGGGACCTCTCTTCTTACATTATTCATGATTGAATTTATAAAAATCTAGTAATAAAAACAGTTGCTAATAATAAGGAACTAATATCTAAAATTAGAAATTGGTTTTGGATAAGCTGCTGGTATCGGGCAATGGTCTTCAAATCTGGAATATGCTGTCAAAATAAACTTTGCCTCTTCATCTGTTACCAAAAGCTTGAAAATCTGCAATCTGGAGCCACCTTATCAATTATTCTGGAGCCACCTTATCAATTATTCTGCCACCTGTGTCTTTATAAACTTGATTCAATGCCTGAGATTCTGGATTTGATCCTATGTCCACGGATACTCTGCCACTGTTGTATTGAACTAAAATTACCATTGCTTTAATTCAATGCTTGAATGCTGGAATCTTGCCCCTTCGACATTTTAATGAGCTTCTTTTACAAACTGTTATAACAATGCTCCACGCTATTTGACTTTATCAAGACATTTTGCAATATGCTTGCTCTGTGGGTTAATACTAAATCCACACTTCAAAATAAAGTGCGAAATTCTTCAAATTGGTAACAAGCCTTATATCTCCGAGAACTTTTGCATGACGAATTCAAATACAAATATATTTCCCAATATTATTTCAAACTCTGCTGCTAGCAATAACAATTAGAGATCAAGGGAAATTAAATATCGTACAATCCCGGCTCGTCCATTTACAATCTCCTCAATTTCTTGGCAGCAACATAACCTTGAGCTTCGTGTTTGTTGATAGGACTTGATGCTTGGCAGGCGATGGAGTGACGCTATAGTCTGAATGTGACCTGGGCATTATCAAATTTAACCAAATGATAATCCAGCTTTACCAAAGCAAAATTTAATTATCAGATCCTTCTTCGTGGCTATCTTTTTCCAGCTTAACGCTGTTGAGCATCTGGCATTTTGGATATTTAATGCGCTCAACTTCTAGTTGCATGCTTGATTGACGCGTTGTGCATGGACCTTTGGCTCTTGCGAGCTCCCTCCTGCTTGGCGTTTGGTTTTAGTCCTTTATGCAGCGAGAATAAAATCCCATATTCAACAAACAAAACGAGTTTTAAAGATTTAAATAGACAGTTGTATAGATACCATGATTCCGTGTAGTGCACCGTATTTGAGCCATGGTCTCACTTTATATATTTAATGGTTAGTTGGGGGCTGCGTTCAATGCCCAAATAACTTTTACCAATTGCTGTATCTTATGTAAGTCGGATATGGAGACTGCTACACATCTATTTATTGACTGTTCCTTTGCTGTGAATCTCTGGGAAAAATTCTATCACTTGTTTGGTATAGTTTGTAAATGGAATGGACCTTCGTTAGATGTCTGTCTGAAGGAGTGGATTTCAAGCTGCAAACAATATGTCACTTTGCCTATTTTCATTTGCTGGGTCGTGTGGTTTGTAAGAAACAAAGTAACTTTTGAGGATCATTCTCCAAATGTGTTGGGTACGTTCAATACTATTCTTTCACACTTTTTACTATATCAGAGTGACGATTCTGTTGCTGTTCAAAGGAATATTGGGGATTTTCAGTTTAATTTCATGGAGCCTGTTCTATTTTTTGACGGTGCTGCCAACTTTGGAAATTGTGGTGCCGGTGGAGTGATCTTTATAAATCAACATCATCAGTTCTCACTTCGTCTCAAATGTGGTAGAGGTTCCAATATGAAGGCAGAGCTTTTGGCCTTATGGTGTGTTGTCAGAGTTGCTAATATCTTTGGGCTGGTAAATGTCAAAATCTTTGGGGATTCCCGTGTGACCATTAAATGGGCCAGAGGTGAATTAGATATTAATGTATTGTAGCTGGTCTGCTGGTGTAGAAGAATCAAGGATGAATTGCGGTCCTTCAGATCCTTTACTTTGGAGCATATTTTCCGTGAACATAATGATCAGGCTGATCGTCTTTCTAAGCAGGCCCTGGAAGGCGAGGAGGATTTTGTGCTCTGGGAGGAATTTTGGGATAACAAGATGATTGATTCGGGCTCATATAACATCATGATTTGATGTTGTATTCCGTTTTCCTTTGGTTTTGGTTTTTTGGTATATGAGTGCTGTTGTTTTGATGTATTTCTGTAAGAATTTGACACGCAGGCTATGGGATGATCATGGAACACTTTGATTCTGAGAGTTTGAAGTTTGTATTATGACATTTTTTTTTTTTACGGAAACGGTTAAAATTTATAAGTGTCTGGCAAATGGGTTGCCAGGGCCTTTACAATTCAAATCCCAATCCATTGTACGGAACTTCATTTCCAGCTTAATAAACCAGTTAGAATAATGCTGTTGGGTGCTGGGAAATGCCCAAAGGAACCGGAAGACCATGTCTCTTAAACTTAGGGGAGAGGGTGCTTTGAAATTTCTCCGTTAACAATAAGTTGACTCTTACTCAGGCTTGCTCCGCGATTAGCTTCAGCGTCGGCTAGATTGTTGAGACTCCTTAGAACGTGGTAAACCTTATGAGTTCTGAAATGCTTCAGCATGAGTAGGACTTTCCTGTGGATGTGGGTCAGACTTGTACCGGTAGGCTTCTTCTTGGTGTGTAGATCCTTGACTATCAGCCTGGAGTCACCAAAGATAGTAAGCTTCTGAATGTTCATCTTTCTAACTTGATTCAGTCCTTGCCACAATGCAAGATACTCAGCATGATTGTTGGATGCATGTCCTAGGCCCCAGGCATAGGATAAGACGGTGGTACCGTAGGGATCGAGAATAATGCCTCCTCCTCCAGCTTGACCGGGATTCCCTTTCGAGGCCCCGTCAAAAAATAGGCACCAATCATTGAGGACAGATCTCCACTTGATGAATTCCTGTTCTTCCAGCCTGATTTCCCAGCGAGCCTTTTGAGGAGGATTGGTAGCTTGATTGCTTTGCTGGTTCACATTGATCTCCTTAAGCCAGCGCTCTTCTTCGGGCGAGAGAGAAGCCTTATTTCTGATCGCTGACTTGGTGCTTAAAGCTTCAGAAAGCATGGACCTAGCCTTCACGGCCACTTGAGTTGGAAGTCTGCATTCCTCCTTAAATATCCTGTTATTTCTTTCCAACCAGACTTTCCAGCAGAGGAATTTCGGGGTCCACATCCATGCTAGCTTGAGGATGTCTTTTTTGTTTAAATCGAAGGGGGCAAGAGCGATCCAGCTGCTGATTAGCTCCTTGATCGAGTTGGGCAAACTTACAGCATTGGAACCAATCATGAGACTCCAAACTTCTTTGGTGAAATCGCAGGAGATGAACAAGTGATCTATGGTTTCTTCAGCATGGTAGCACAGAGGGCAACGTGATGGCCCTGCCCAGCCTTTGATCTTCAGTTTTTCTCCTGTCAAAATACTATTGTGGAGGACGGTCCAGATAAAAATATCGATTTTAGGGATAGAGGCGAAATTCCAGAGAGCTTTCCACGGCCCAGGGTTGGGAGGGACCCATGGCACCTCCAGAATCGCAGCATAGCCCTCTGCTGCAGTGTACAAGCCCGATCGGGATCCCCAACTGCGTGTGTCTTTAGCTCTGGCGCTGATGGGGGACTTCCCTTGCAAAAGATCCAGTAGGGTGGCAGCTTCATCATCTAAATCGTGAGGATAATCACCCAGGTTCCAATTTTCCCAGGATTCATCGTCATCTCTGTTCCAGACAGATATGTCCCTCAACGTTCTGAAATTATTATTGTGGAGCCAGTCTTTTATATTGCCCAGGTCGCTGAAATTGATGAGAGGATGATCCCCAAGGATTGAGTCCTCCCAAATTCTGATTTTTTCTCCATTGCCAGGAGACCACGTAAGCTTGGAGGTGAAGAATGGGATGGCTCTTTTACACAGTGAAAAAATCGGGGAGCCTTTCTGCAATTTTGTGGCCCTTTCAAGACATCTATGTCTGTCTCCTTTAAAGTATTTCTTCTTGAGTATTTGCTTGCTCCAGGTTCTTTTGCCAGTTATCATTTTCCAGAGAATTTTGCCTCCCATGGCAAGATTTTGGGTGGCCACATCTCTAATTTGAAGGCCCCCTTCCATTTTTGGCCTAGTGATCTTGTCCCAGCTTACTAGATGGGGTTTTTTCTCACAATTACGGCCACCCTCCCACAGAAAACGACTTAGCAGCTCATTGATTCTATTGGTAATGGTTTTTGGAGCTAGCAGCACCGAACATTGATATATTGGAAGACTGGTGAGGACATAGTTCATCAAAATCACTTTTCCTGCTTTGTTGAGCCAATTTGCCCCCCACACCTGGATCTTTTTTTTTAGTTTGTCCAGCATTGGCAGCCAATGGGCAACTCTAGAGGTATCTTTGAAAATAGGGATGCCCAGATAGGTAAAGGTGTCCCAAATGGTAATGGCTTCCATTTCGAGAATCCGAGCTATATCCAACATAGCATGGGGAGAACAGTTCCAGCCATAGACCTTGCTTTTGAGGAAATTTATTTCACTTCCGGATGTATTCCTGTAACAATCCAGTTCGAATTTAAAGTTCCTGGCTGTGTTGAGATTGGCAACTCCCAGTAGGAGCGTATCATCGGCGAACTGGGCATGGTTTACATCCTTGACCTTTGGGACAATTCTGATGCCTGAGAGAGACCTGTTTTGGAGACTTCTGTTCAGCTGATAGCTTAGGACAGTGGCCTGTATGACAAACAGCACCGGGGAGAGAGGGCAGCCTTGCCTTAATCCTCTTGAGGCCTTGAAGAAATCAGCAGGACGCCCATTGACCAGCAGGGAAATCCATGGAGTTGAGATGCAAGCTTTGACCCACATAATGAAGTTCTGATTGAATCCGAAGTTCCTCATGGCTGCAAAAAGGAAATCATGCCTGACTCTGTCAAAGGCATTGGCCAAATCCAACTTTACCACCATCCCCTTCTCTTTTCTCTTGTAGCTAGAATGGATGGGTTCTTGCACTAAGATAATGTTGTCCAAGATCTATCTTCCTCTCACAAACCCCCCTTGGTTTTCCGGAATCAGCTTAGGCAGGATTCTTTTAAGTCTATTAGCCATAATTTTGGTTATGATTTTGTAACCCGTGTTACACAGGGATATAGGCCTGAATCTGCTAAAGTTTTTAGCGCCTTTTTCTTTCGGAATGAGCGCCATAAAGGAGGAATTAGTGATGCCCCCCAATTTGTTACAATTCTGAGCCTTCTTCACCATTCTGTACAGATCCTTCTCAATTATGTCCCAGCAAGAGATGTAGAACCGGGCTGTGAACCCGTCCGGCCCAGGTGCTTTATCAGGGTTCATGTTGTCAAGGGATTTCTTAACTTTACGAATGTTGATAGGCCTGTTCAGCTGCAGGTTGTCCTCTTCATTAACCAATATTGGAATCTCTGATAGATGGTAGGAATTCGGTTCCACCGGATCCTGGTCAGGGGCGAAGTATAGGCTTTTAAAAAAGGAATGGGATGCCTCCTTAATGCCTCTAAAGTCCTTTATCACTTGGCCTTGGGTCTGAATTTCAGTGATGGAATTCTAAATCTTTCTAGCTTGGGATTGCTTGTGAAAGAAAGTGGTATTTTTGTCTCCAGCTTGGAGCCAAAGCGATCTTGATTTGACTCTCCAGTAGGTTTCCTCTTCTCTGCAGGCTTTATGGTACTCCCTTTGAAGCTCAGCTTCCCGAAATAGCATAGCAGGAGTGACAGGGGATTCTTCCAATATTAACTGGTGCCATTCCAAGGCCTTCTAGATTCTCTTCCTTTCATCCATTGGGGAACCCAGCCCTTTGGCCCAATCTTTCAGGGCCACTTTGAGCCTTCTAAGCTTTTCTTCCCAAACAAAGAACGGGGAGCCATGAACCAGTTCTTTCCAACAGTTAGAGACAAGGTCGAGGAAGCCTTCCTGGGTTACCCAATTAGGGCTGAACCGGAAGGGAATGGGACCTAACCTTTCATCAGGATGAAGCGAGAGGGAGATCGGCTTGTGGTCAGAAGTATAATGCGGGTGAATCTTAGAGGATGCCATCAGCCCTAGGGTTAGGAAGGAGGAGTGAAGGAGGAACCGGTCAAGGCGGGCAGCAATGTGACCAGGTCCCAATCTTTTATTTGACCAGGTATACTTTCCTTTGGCAGGGGTGATGTCTTCAAGGTCCCAATCCAGCATTAGGTCTTCAACCCACTCTCTTGCAGGGTCCCGCACAATAGATCCCCCTTTTTTTTCAGCCAGAGCTAGAGTGACATTTAAGTCTCTAGCCAACACTAGGTTTTCAGGCTTGTGGAGCGTCAGGAACAGTTTTAAGGTGTCCCAACAATCTTTTTTTTCAGAATAAGAGACAGGAGCATAAATATTAAAGAGACTTACATGATGGACGGAATCTTTATGAAGCAGCTTGGTGAATAGCCAGTGAATGGTTCCTTCTTCTTCAACAAGATCAAGCTTTGTAGAGTCCCAGAAGGTTGCTAAGCCTCCCGAGGCTCCTCTTGCACTTACAGCCCTAGCCGGGCCCTTCTTCCAAAACGAGTTGCTTGCACGGAGGAGAGGATCTTCCTCCAGTTTCGTCTCCTGGATTAGTAGGACTTCAGGCTTCATTACTCCTACTAAATCCCTTATAGCTTCTTCTTTTAGAGGGCTGCCTAGTCCTCTGCAATTCCAGGAGACGTATTGCATTATTTACCTGGGGGAGGGTGATGACCCCCTTTCGGGTTCTTTCCCAGCCTCATTCCGGATCTGGTGTTCATCATTTCAGGTATGGTGTGTTGAGAGCCTTGGACCACGTCCTTGTAGGACTGCTCTTCCCTTCTGTTCTTTTCTGACTTTCGTCCGCGTTTTGGTTGATCCGGGGAGCCTGATTGACTGCTTACTTCGGTATCACCTTCCTCGGAGGAGTCTTCTCCTGTTTTCGAGGCTAGACTGATGTGATCTTTGGATGGACTGGTGACACCAGATTGATGAGTTGGATCGATTGGGTCTTGTGGTGCCCGGGCTTCATCATCTTCTGGTGTATTCCTAGGGTTTTGGGATACCATAGGATCTTCCTGAGTAGAGGGCTTTGAGCTGCCTTCCTTTGGAGGGCCCTGGGCCATCTTTTCCTTGCTTCTGGCAAAGTTCGTGGGTTTCCCTTTTTTTACTTTCTCCCATCCTTCAACGTCTTCTTTCTCAGCAACTAGCTTGGGACAGTATCTTTGGAAATGGCCATGTTCCTGGCAGTTTCTGCACTTGAAGGGCAGATGCTCATAATCCAGCTTCTGGTAATGAGTCCATGATCCGACTTTTAGTTTTATTGCCTCCGGGAGGCCAGCTTCCAGATCGACTTCAACGCAGATTCTAGCACAGGTATATTGGCCCTTATTATCAGCTTTGTTAATGAATCGCCCGATTCCATTCCCTATTCTCTGCAAGGAATCGAAGTCCCAGCAATGCACCGGGAGGTTAGGGAGCCTGACCCACACCGACACTTCCTTGGGGAGATCGATCGAGGGATCAAAATATGGGGTCCATTTATTCAGGTATAAGCCCTGCGTCCCCATGAAGTAGGGGCCATTTCTAAAGATTAAGTCTCGATCTTCTTCGGAGATAAATTCAAATATGAAGAACCCTCTCCCTACAGGGTAACAAGTCACCCCATTTTTGAGATTGGGCCTCCAATTTCTCTGTATCCAGTCATCAGTTGTTTTAGTGGATGGCCATAGGCCCATGAACTGCCCCACGAGACCTCGCTTTGCCAAAGCTAGAGCTATCTTCATTGGTTTTTCTTCAAGCAGGGCGATTTCTGGTATGTCTTCAAGCTTCTTTATGAATTTCGGGACCTCCGGAGGAGAGGTTTTCTTGCCTCTGCCATGGACAAGCCTGCTAAAGGATTCCTCATCTGAACTGGACGTGGGGGGGGGGGGGGGGGGGGGGGCGTCCTCCCCTCCCCTAGGCGCCGCCATCCTCCTCAGCTGCGTGCTAGGGTTAGCAAGGCGATCTTAGCTGCGTGCATTGTATTATGACATTATTACAGAGATGTTCGTGAAATATTTTTGAGGTAGCACATGACACTCTTTTATAGAGATAGTTGTGGGACAATCAATGATGATGGATTTAATTATGTACTAGTTGATCCAGCCATTTTGAATAACAATAGTATGCTTTTTTCACAAGAAAAAAAAAAAACTTTTACAAACTTAAACTTTGAGCCTACCATGGTGAATGGAGATTATGACTTAATGTTGATATGGAAATGGGACAAAGATTCGTACACATTTAAATCATGAAAATACTTTATTCCCTTTTTTATAACTAAAACCATTTATAAATAAATATAAAGTATTATTTTAAAATCATAAAAATAATCATTTTAAAATAACATTATTTTATATTATTTTTTAACTTTTTAATGTTTGGCTTTATGTAATAAAAATAAAGGCCTATGAAATCCAAATACCATAGGTTAGACTTTAATGGATAGGGTCATATGTAAAAGGATGAAGAACTGAAGTGATTTGGTATGAAGACATAAAGTATGATAGACACAAAGCAATCTTCATCCTCTTGAAATTTAGGAGATGATGCAAAGGATTTTAGGCTTTGGCAATAGTTTGAACTTTTGGAAACAAAAATTGGGGTCCTTCTTTACATGCGTACTGTTAGAATCTAAAAATTTTGATAAGCGGATCCTGGTACCAACAGTAAGATTGCATGCAAGGTTATTTCCATGTTTAGGAACACTGAGGGATATTTAGAACAAATTAATTGTAACATGGGATTTAAGCAAGGTTGTCCCTTGCCCCCTACCCTTTTTGTTATATACATTGACAAGCTAGAGGGTTGTTTTGAAGAAGAAGATTGTGCTGGCATGAATTTGGCTAGTATAGTCATATTGCTTCTTCTCTATGTTGATGATATTGTTCTTATGGTGAGGATTCCCTGTGACCTTAATAAACAACCAAAAAATCTCAAGTTTTTTTCTCTAGTACAATATGGCTATTAACACCAACAAATTAACAAAGGTTATGATAATCAAATTCCAAAATATCACTTATGATAACTTCATATATGAAAACAACAACTTGGAGGAAGTGAATTTATACTATACATCAAAATTAATCTTCATCACAAGCTTAACTAGAACTTAAGCATTGCAAAAAGGATTAGTGGAGCGTGGAAAGCTTATTATGGACTTGAAAAAAATTGTAAATTAATAGACCTTTGGATTTGGGATGAGAAGAAGCTCCTCTTTGAGACTCTCATCACTCCTATTATCGTATATGGGTGTGAAGTTCTGGGATGCAACATGTCTAGAGAATCATAGAGAAGTATAGTTCAAATCCAAAAGCTACTTATAACAATCATCTCAAAATTAAAGGCTCTACACCCTATCCTATTCTCCTCATAGAAGCGATTCTCTTCCTCATCGAGAGCATGGTTATGACCATGTATCTAATGTTGAACAAGATAAACAACATGGAAGACAAGATCTTCCTAAAATTTCTTCAAACTCTAGTCAAAACTATCCAATACTTAAACAAGGTTGGCATAAAGATGCCAAGTCTTGGATAAATCATTGGAGAGTCAAGGAAGACGTCAATTTGTAGAATAGTGAGAACATTAAAAGTATTATTACATCGAATTTAAGGAGAATTTGTGGTGCATTCAGTTCACTCTTGTCTATATATCTAGCTCATCAATTGCATCTTATTCCTGTAAATCCCATCAATTGTCTCTTCAATTTTTTGAATAGAATCAATTCTCTCCTCAATTCTCTTTTCATTTTTTTGAAGATGATCCATCCTCTTTTCAATTTTTTGAAGTTCGATTGATTTTTTTTTTAAAAAGGTCCTAGATGATAAATAATTGGAGAATAAGAGAAACTTAAGATATTATAAGGAGGTGATCAACCCTAATCTAGAAGATCAAAAGTATCTATTTTTTTAACTCGTGTAAAAAAGAAAATCAACATTGAAAATAAGAACAAACACTCGTGGCTCCATAATGAAACATGGCTCTATACAATTCCTAAAACAATGTGGGATGAAAGAATTTGTCATCTTTGTGACACTAAGATGGTTGAATATGAAAATCATTTTCTCATATAATGTCTTGCATACACCCACATTAGAGTGCTATTTCAAAATATTCTTTACAATATTGACCTTCCTAACCTTTTAACTAATCACAACTATGGTGATCTAGTAATGTTTATCTTAAAGATTTTCGAGGACATAAATAAAATTCTCAAGAAAGTATCCAAATAAAATTAAATTAGTTGAAGTTATATCGTTTGCATTTATAATCAAAATCAAAATTAAATAACTATATCTATTCAACTAATAATACTTACAAAATAAATATCCAAGAAAGATATCTTGAGAGTATTTTCAAATAAAATCTATAAAATGAGATATCTTGAAATTATTTTCAAATAAAAATTCAATTACCTTGATAACTACCATGGAAAATCTTAAGAACCCACCCCTAAATTTATATGTATAATAAATGGACAAATATGCATAATACATAGTAAAGTGTGAAGGCATTTTGATCAACAATATAATATGTATATAGAATTTTTTGGTGAATCTTTCATGGAATTATAAAACCTTGTAAAAGCCTTAAAAAAAATTAAACAATTATAAAACCTGGCTCAACCATTCATTGAACTATAAAACCTTGTAACTTATTGGCAAATTGGTTGAAATTTGGCTTAATAAAATTTCCTACATGATTTTGTATTCACTTTGGATTTTCCATGTAATAGAGTACCTTGTAGGAACAAAATCCAAGCTAATGTGTTAAATTTATTCATCACAATTATTTGTGTGCTACTAAGTTCAAACCTCCATAGAGATAAAATGTAGATATGATCATAAATGATTGCAATACACAATTGAATACTTGATCAAAGACTAAAACTTATTTAACCTGCTACAGTTTGTGTACAATCAATTTTTTGAAATTATGTGGGACCTAACCATCCTCTCAATAAAAAAATATAACTACAAAGAAACTAGTTGTTTGAAGCACTACATAAAATAGCAAGCTCGAAAATCTCTACCTCAATGCACCCAATAAGTTCAGTGGATGGTTGTAGTGAATCCACAATAGCATCTTATTAGAATGGATCTCCCCATTTTCTAGAATGACATGTAATAAAAGTGAATAATTTTTGTAACATAGAAATAATAAGCTAGCCATCATGAAAAATTAAAATAAAATATAACACCATTTTCAATTTTACAATTTTTCATATAATATTAATGCTTCTCTTTATCTAGATATGATTCACATTAGGGAAAATTTTAGAAACACACACATCAACATATTCTTTCAAGTTTTTATTCATGTGATTTACAAGCAAATATGTGTTAGTGACCAATACCACCTGAGGTTTCATATTATTATGTAATGTTTTTTTTAGTGATGACAAAAAAAGTATAATTGAATCATAGGAATGTCATTCTCATTATCAATATGTTTCCTACAAATGTGTAGGAACCTAGTATGCTAGTGCATAGATCATTTTTCTCTTCGCTTAAAAGCATAGATCATTTTTATCTTCTCTTAGAAACTCAAATCACATTTCCATTTCTAAATACCAACATTCCTTTTTAATGAAAATATAAAATAACATAGTACATTCTAAATGGTGAATATGCTTAATTCATGCTACAAAGTGAAAGGAAAACAATAATAATTATGAAGCACATTGAAAACCGAGACCATAACCAAAGCCATATATTAAGTCTAATACTATATGTTTCTCAAATAATCATGATAAAATCTGAAAACAAGTTTTTTTACTCCACAAAGGTCTTTAATTTTAACCCAAACCCCATGCATCAATGGAATTCATGAAACCAATCAAGTTACTACAAAGGGCTCAAGCCTTAGTCAAGAATCAAATGAGAACTAGGAGCATTGAAGGGACTAACACAATCAAAATAAAAGTAAACCCAAACTTACAAACTTGACAAAATTCCCAAATGCAAGCAACAAACAAACCATTAAATTTAAATTTGCCAAGGTATCACAGCTTGAAATCTAGGCAATTTCATGTGCTTGAGTCTTGAATGAACCCATTTTTCTTAGCAGAAGTCTTGTTAAATTATTTATTTAACCTTTAATACTAGGAAATTATCTATGTGAAGTGATACATCCCAACTTTATCAAATTCTAACTTCATTTCATGTCACATAAAAGAAAAGAACAATGCAATAGTTAGCTATCAAAACATCAAACTTAAAATAACTTGCATCAAGGAATGTAGCTCCAATGTTACAATGTTTAATACAAAATATAGAACCTAGTTTTACCTAGAATGAAATCTAAATTGACATATGGTAATATTGATCCCATAAAGTATTTTTATTTTTTAACCTAATAAAATAGAGGAACAACGAATTCAATCAAATAACATGAATCATGTTATTTGTGCTATTCCATTCATTATTTCTACACCACCAATGAAACACCTAAACCACATTATTTCTACACCATCAATGAAACATGCAAACCAAAATAAGAATCCCTTCATGTATGTTGGTTTAGATAGTATCTTTAGGTATATCAATTTCCCAGTTCTCAAGTCGATTCTCATTTTATACAATCTAAACATTAACTTCCCTATATGAACTAACATTATATTCCTCCAAAATATTGTGTCCCATATCAACTTCATGAGAGAAATTTGTTATATTATTGTCTCTCCTTCTATCACAATCTAGTTGCGAAAGAGTTAGTGCTCTATTGAATGGAAAATTGGTAATCTCATGCTTTGTTATGTTTAATCTTAAATATGTATCCATATGATTATCAATTTGTTGCTCAACTTTGACTTCAAGAATGATACTGCACTAAACATTATCTCTTCCTCCACTAATCCTAAAATCATGGTTTTACATAAATATACTAATTTGAAATATTATAATATGTTTCCTTCTAGGTATTGGCTATCACCTAAAATATTCCATAATCTTGTTATTACACCATATTCTAGAGGTTTCTCCAAATACCATATTGATCCCACATTGTTTTAGAAAATTGAGTGGATTTTTTATACAATTTTGATGAATCTATCATACCTTAAATTTATTCTCCTTGTATCTTGGCATTCTTGTCAAAGTGGCACACTAAAGTTTCTTAAATTTGCTAGCAAGTCAATCTTTAAAGTGGTTGTATCTTGTTTAGTTTTCCAATATTGAGGGTATACCATAGACATGGACTCCAATAATTCATCTCAAGATTGTTCTCTTTTCTCTATTGTTAGTGATTTTGCGATTTATATCAAGTTGTGTCTCACTGAAATCACAACACAGTTGAATTGGGATTTTGACACATGGTACTCTTTGGTGATTTATCCTATCTTACTAGCATATTTAAGGGAATACATATACCCATCTACTTCATACATAGTGTTACCCCTTAGATTTCATGAAGTTTATTCAAGGGGTAAAGATGCTCATGATTAAGATGAAGTCCAATGTCTAGGTTTCCTAGGCCAAATTACATAAATGTATCATCATTGTATGAGTTGTACATGGTTATATTGTAAAGAATTATTTAATTAAGATGTCTCTCTTATGTAAATTAATAGTTATAATCCATGACTATCTTGACTATGGTGATTTGTTTGAGGTAAGTGACGCTTGAATTTTTTTTTTACTAAATAAAATTTACATCTTTATGATCATAAATTTTTGGATTTTTTTTTCCCTCATAGAATCCCCCAAAGTAGGAGCACATCTTGGGTGCCTCTACCATGTGTCCTTGAGCACTTTGGCCCTAGATTCAATGTAATGTATTTCATCTCATGTATTTGATCACCATGGACACTTATGTTTGTTGAATTTTTCTTAGCAGTTAGATGTTATTAACATTGTCAAACATTTAGAACATTTCCATTCACATAAAAATTAATAGAATGCATATAAGGATCACTAAAATAATAATCATGCACAGAAAGACACAAATATTTATCTTGGGAAACCATCTTGGGGAAGAAAATCCAGTAGAACTTATTCATTATAGATTCATCAAGAAAGTACAATTTAAACACAATGAAGAGATAAAGCACTCTCACAGAAAAAGAGAGAAACTCTATACAGACCCTAGAGCCAAATATAGAAGCCTTCCAATAATAGTGAACCCAAAAAAGTCTTCTACAACCCAAAAACAATCTTCTTCTACTTGGAGTGACCTTCTTCCTTGTGTTGTAGCGAAATCGCTTGTGTATCTAAATGAGGAATGCACCTCCCTTATTTATACTCTTTTTTGGATGAGTTTTTCACTATAGGGAAACCTTCACTAGGTGACTGGGCTGAATTTTCTGGGGCATCTTTTCCTAGTGTTGGGGCATTTTTACCCAGTGATTGGGGTAGTTTTACCCAATGATTCTTGTGGGGCCGACTTGTCTATTTTCACTTGATTTCTTCAGACGATATTACAAGTATGTTTTATCATTATTCTTTTAGGATTATGACTTGATCAAATACAATAAAAATATCTTCTGAAGCTACATAAAACATCACTCCCTCTTAGCAAGGAAGGTATTCTTCTTACATAATTTTCAACACTGCTTCTATTCACTTGTACTTGACTATTTACTTGTTGAACTTTCGTGAATCTATCCATCACTAGAATTTTTGTACAAGCAAGCCCTTAATCACATCATGCATTTAGGATCTCAACATAGCATTTCACTAGTGGGTGCATCCTCATCATCCTTTCAAACCTTATGGGTCTTGGCCTCCCATCGCACCTTATGTCATCATGTGAGTTCACCTAGCTCACACAGAATCTAGGAAACTAGTCCGTAAATGACTACCCATTGCTGCCACAATCAATGTGCTACTACCTCCTGAAATCACATATGTAACTCATCACTCCCTCTCATGAGAAATGTCCATTTGGACCACTCCAAGATTGTCCACAAAGTATTGAAAATTTACCCTTGACATAGGCTTGTCAACACATTGGCTATTTGCTCGTCTGTCACAAAATACTGGAGCTTAACATATCCCTTTTGTACCATGTCACAAATGTAATGGTACATGATCTCAACGTGCTTGGACTTGTCATGAAACACGGGGTTCTCTGACAACTTTATGCAACTCTAGTTGTCACAAAAGATACAAGTCACCTCTAAATCAACATCAAAAAAACTTGCAAGAAACTTCCAAATCCACACAGCTTTTCTACTAGCTGAACATGTTGCTATATACTCTTCATCGACCGTATTGAGTGTCAGACTAGTCTACTTACTACTAAGCCAAGAGATCATAGATGATCCCAAACTGAAGCAACATCTGGATGTACTCTTTCGATCTGTGACACTACCTACCCAAATATCCTTGTAGAATTATCTCACAATCCAAAACATATATGATTCCATATTCCACTATACCTTTCAGGTACCTCAACATGTGATTTGTCACAATCTGGTGAAAATGTCTTGGCTCAACCATATACTGACTCAATGTGTTCACCACAAATCATATCTCCGGCATCATGTTCATCAAATACATCAGCGAACCAATAATCTATCTATACATGGTGGAATCCACTATCTCTAAATCAGTATCACTCAATAACTTCAGGCTCGTCACCATTGGTGTAGGCATGGATTTACAATCCATCATCCCGAATCTATTTAGGATATCTACATCATATTTTCCTTGGTGAAATAAAATATCGTCTAGTTTCTTCCACACCTCTAGACCTAAGAAATAATACATCATACCCAGGTATTTCATCTCAAAATCTACAGCAAGCTCCCTCTTACACTCAGCGATGAGATTCTCGTCCCCTGTTAGAAATAGGTCATCCCATATAAAAAAAATATCATTGATCTACTGTCCACAACCTTATAGAAAAATTTGGAATCTGCTTTACTCTTAGTAAATCCCAAGGTCATAAAAAAACTGTCAATTCTCTGTTGTAGTCACTCCCTCTGAAGTGGATTTTTCTGCTCCTTCTGTAACTAAGCACTATCCTCCCTCTGCATCTTAACATCTTGTGCTCTCTACATCGGGATATCTACATATAGGAACCATATTCAACCTTGCATTAAAAGGTTGAAATATGCATCAAATAACTTTCTATCCTGGAATACTATGCCTTGGGTTCCTTCTAATCATTTACAAAGCCTTATACACATGTGATTATCTATTAAGAGTCTTGAATCCTAGAGGTTGCTCGATATATACTTCTTCTTCAATTACGCCATTCAAGAAAGTGGTCTTGACATCTATCTGGTGTAATTTCCATCACTGAAACTATAATAGTTTTGATAGAAGTTTGTCTGGGCACTGGAGCAAACATCTTGTCAT
Organism: Larix kaempferi; assembly: GCA_027924585.1. Taxonomy (NCBI): domain Eukaryota; kingdom Viridiplantae; phylum Streptophyta; class Pinopsida; order Pinales; family Pinaceae; genus Larix; species Larix kaempferi. Next base: position 16,833,063 of record BSBM01000348.1, on the reverse strand, counting down.
AATCAACTCCCTCTTTCTGAGAGAAACCATGAACCTTTCTTTGTACTTCTATAGTATGCTTGATTTTGTAAATCTACTTGAAAATCACTATTGAACAATCATTACTTGTTTTTCGGAACAAGTCTCATCATACTTCACACACAATCTTTCCTACAAGTCAAATTCAGTCACATGATTAGTAACATTCCATAATCATCAAATCATATTGACATTTTAATGACAAATTCTTATGCATACTGACATAATTCACACAGTTATGTAACCATATTAGCCAATGCTTTAGCACAATACTCATCAATATCCCGTATACTCACGGTAACTATCTAGATGTATTCCATCTCTACCAAGCATACTATCAAGAGTGTGCACTTCTCCTAGCATGTTAGAAAAAAGGTTTCATTCTAGAAAAGCAACAATGGCTCATGGAATGTTGTGCAGAACCATAGGCTACTTACCCATCACATGTAGATTAAGAGTATATTATTCATTAATCCTAGCCATATCAATGTATTCACTATAACATGCATAATACACTTCCTGATTCTAGGAATACAAATATGCATACAACAGTTGTTAACAATATCATTTAAACACTTAGATATTTAAGAAATAACTCAAATGACAGTTTAAATACTTATCTTTCATGTCGTCGATAGTTGTCCAACTCCTATTATGACAAGTTGGTCAAGCTGTCAAATCTTAATAACTATATAGAACTAGAGTCAATTGTCTTCTCCTTCATTATCTTGTGAGGACACTCAATCTAAGCATAGCTGTCGTACTAGATATTTCTGCCCATAAGACATGTGTAAATCTTGACCACAAATCGTTGCTTTCATAGGGACCTGACAGAAATTTCCATAAGGGTTAATCAACACTAATTAAAGAATTATATTATCAATAAAAATATTTGTGCTATTTATCAATAAGATAACAATTTAAATAAATAACACTTGTTTTGAATAAAACATTAAATACTTATATTTGATTGTTTGGTTGACTCCATCTTGCTCACTACTTCCTTTCAAGTTCTAAATCTTGAACTTCTTCTTCATCAAGTTCTGAAATTATGAAACTTGTTGAAACTTCAACCTTGGTCCTCATGTCTTACAGATGCACTAGATCCTCTTGGATCTACCTTCATAGTTAGAAAATACTTCTTAGCATTGTACATCATCATGCTATATCTGAATCTACTTCATGCTTCGACAAATTCTTCATCAGATTCTTCCTTTGTCTTCTTGCATGGATTAGGCTCATCATCATCCACTGTATGAGCATCATGCTTTCTCCTTCCTCTCTTGTTACCTTGAGTGCAATTTCTAGCATAGTGTCCAATCTTGTTATAACTATAGCACCTGGTTTCTTATCTTTGTTTTTTTCTGGTACCATTCTTCTATCAGTATTCTTGATAGATTTTCTTCTTCTTCTTCTTCTATGACCTGCAAGTGCTTGATTTTTTTTCATCATTGGTCTTCTGCAATTTGGAGATCAACCTGGGTAGCTTTCTTCTTGCATAGGTTCCTTGAAAAAATGCATCCTCTGCAAGATCTTCAATAGTTTCTAGTTGCTCCTTGATTTGAGAAGCCCTTGTAAAGTAGACAACCACTATTTCTGACTTCTCCATCATCATATTCCCATTGGTGTTCTTTCTTTCATATAGTCTTGTCAAATCCTCAAACATTTCCTTTGTATTTTTTCAATTCAAACACGTGAGGAATCAACAAATCCTTGATATAATCCGACATGATTCTTTTAGCTTTGATCGTGTTCTTCTTGTACCTTGTCTTGGCCTCCTCTTCTTCTGGTTCTTGAATATCTTCCTTGACATGGCTTATGAGGTCATTCTCTTATAGTATAAGGATTATCCTATGCTTCCATGATCTAAAATTGTTTTCTCTTTCCAATCTATCTCCATTCCTTGAGTTTGAAGACATTCTAATAAGATTAGGGTTTTGACCTAGAAACATTAGCAAGAGGTAGGTCAAAAATGAAATTTGTCAAAAGGAAAAACTAAACCAGGTAAAATAATCTCCTTCCCAAGGTGATTTAAATGGCCCCTCTTTATAGTCATATCTATGGACATAACAAGAAAAAAATGGAATCCCTAGTTTTCCCGATCCAGTAGTAACTAGGTCAAAAATGAAAATTCTTGGATCTGAAAAATTCCTCCACAGGAAGATGTGCCCTCCTAGGGCGAGTTGAGAAATCCACATTTTCAAATCAATCTATGGTTGGAAATGACCAGAACAGGAAGTCCTAGTTTTCTTGTTCTAGTAGAAATTAGGGAAAAACTGAAAAGTATCAGAATGGAGATCTATTTCCCTTGAAAAATGCGCCCTAGTGAGGCATCTACCAAAACATAATTTTCAAGAAAAATCTATTTATGGAAAGGACCAAACTTTGATTATCTAGTTTCCAACTATCTGCAGTTACGGATGTTGCAATGTCTTCTATTCAGTCCTGCTCTGATTCCATGTTTAATTTTTCTTAGTAATTAGATGCTATTAAATTTGTCAAACATTTAGAACATTTCCATTCACATAAACATCAACTGCAATCATATAAGGATCACTAAGAGAATAACCATGCGCAAAAGGACACAAAGATTCATCCTGTGAAACCCTATTGGGAAAGAAAACCCAACATAACTTCTTCAGTATAGATTCGTCAACAAAGTACAATGTCAATACAACGAAGAGCTAAATCTATCTCACAAAATGATAGATAAACTCTAGACAAACCCTAGAGCCAAAGATAGAAATATTCCAACAGTAGAGAATGGAGAAAATTCTTCTACAACCCAGAAACATTATTCTTCTAGCTGAAGCGAACGTTTTCCTTGTTATAGAGCAAACTTGCTTGTGTATCCAAATGAGGAATGTGCCTCCCTTATTTATACTCTTTTCTGTATGAATTTTTCACTATAGGTCCGACTTCACTAGGTGACTTGGCTAAATTTTATAGGGTACTTTTGCCCAGTGTTGGGGCAATTTTACCTAGTGACTAGGGAAGTCTTACCCAGTGACTGGGGTAGTTTTACCCAGTGATTCCTCTGGGGCTGACTTGTCTATTTTCACTTGATTTCTTGAGACGATATTACAAGTATGTTTTTTAGAATTATTCTTTTAGGTTTATGACTTGATCAAATACAATAAAGATATATTTTGAATCTACATAAAACATCAACAATGTTGTGTTAGTTAGAGTCTATATTCTTAGGAATCCCTCTTGAACATGGTTAAATGATAGTTAAAGTGAGTTTGTGGTTAGCAATGAGTTAAAAGGGTTAGAAGTGTCTTTCTCTAGCTCAAAATTGGGGTTTGATTATATCATTTCTAACTAACATTATAACTCAACATTTCCCTCTTTTCATGTTAGATCCTCACCATATTTTTATGTAGTCTTATGTATTTCCATGCAATCCACCTACAAAACCCTTCTAGCCTAGTGTCCTCAAGTTTTACCCTTCAAACCGATGTGTTAGACCCTTATAGAGGCCTTCCCAGCATCAAGTCCCCAACCGATCCTATACTAAGTCAAAAATGTCCCTCCTAACCAAACACATGTGATTTGTAACCGATATTTCATCACATGTGTGGCTTGTTTCCTCATTATTCAATTCGATTTGACTGTATTTTCCTTCTTTGACCCTTTCCTAACCATTGGTGAGTAGTTTAATTAGGAAGTTTAGGCCTCCTAATGATGCACAGTTCCAACCTTCCTCTAGAATATTCCTTCTTGGACCTAATCGATCCTTCTTGAGCCAAATCATTCCCTCTTTGATTGAACTGCCCCACCTTTTTACTTTTTTAAGGCTTGTCTAACCATTTTCCACATTTTTTAATTATTGTTTACCATTTCAAGAGAGTTTTAGTTATGGTTTAAGTCTTTCTAGAATATATCTAGGGTTTGAGTCAGAAAAATAATTGTTTAATGAGAAGTCTCTAATCTTATATAAAGAGAAATCCTATATCATTTGTGTTATTTATTATTGATACACAAGAGCTATATTTCTACATTAGAAGAGTGTTCTTAATACAAACCATCCCTGGCTTTGGAGGTAAAGACAAGGTTTCTTTTGATATGTGACATTTTTCTTGCTAAATTATTTTTATTTTTTGGAGGTAATTACTACTACATTTTAGGTCTATAGGGGTGATTGTTTTCCATTACTAAACGTGGGAATCAAGGGTGGTTTTGGAATTAAAGGTGGTTTTAAAAACTCATCCCCCGAAATAATTAACATTAAAGATTTATTATTTTATCAATAGTTTAAAATGGAATTTGAACCAATCCCAAAAGTCACTTTTGAGTGTGATTTGGAACTACCTCCAAAAGATTATTTGGAGGCAATTGTGAACCTCCTCCAAAAGGTGACCACTAGAGGTGAAGGGGTGGTTTTGAACCCCCATGATAGAAATGTATTGGGGTGGCTTAAAACCCCCTTCATATCAACTTGTGGGAGAAGTTCAAAAATATCCATCATGGTGAGGTACAAGGATGGTTTGAATCCCTCCTTCTAGTGGCTTACATGGATGGTTTGCAACCCCCTTCAAAGCAAGGTATAAGGGTGGTTTGAAACCCCAATTATAGAAACCTATAAGGGTGGTTGTGAACCCCCTTCATAGAAACATAAAGGAGGATTTGGAACCTTCCCCATAACAAATTATGGAGATGGTTTTGAACCTCTCTCATAACAAGGTATAGAGGTAGTTTGAAATCCCCCTCAGAGAAAGGTACATGGGAAGTTTGGAACCTCCTTTATATCAAATTATGGGGGTAGATTGGAATCCCATTCATTCAATATACAAAGGTGTCTTGAATCCACCCTCATTGCAAGATACATATGTGGCTTGTAAACCCCCTCACTGCAACGTACAAATGTTAAAAAATAATAGCACAACCCTACCATATTTAGCAGGGTTGTGCATATTTAGGTTTATTTTTTAGTTGGAAAATCATTTTTTTACATTGGAAGTATCATAGTGCCATAGATCCTTTTCTAACATTCATTCCATTAAAGTAATGAAGAAAAACATTCGAATTCAAAGTAGAAACATGTGACAAAAACCATGTCAATTACAACAAGGGTCGCAAGTTTATTGAGTCCCTACCTTTTACTGTATTTTCCTTCTTTGACCCTTTCCTAACCATTGGTGAGTAGCTTAATTAGGAACTGTAGGCCTCCTAATGATGCACAGTTCCAAACTTCCTCTAGAATATTCCTTCTTTGACCTAATTGATCCTTCTTGAGCCAAATCATTCCCTCTTTGAGTGAACTGCCCCACCTTTTTACTTGTTTAAGGCTTGTCTAACCATTTTCCACATTTTTTAATTATTGTTTACCATTTCAAGAGGGTTTTAGTTATGGTTTAAGTCTTTCTAGAATATATCTAGGGTTTGAGTCAGGAAAATAATTGTTTAATGAGAAGTCTCTAATCCTATATAAAGAGAAATCCTATATCATTTGTGTTATTTATTATTGATACACAAGAGCTGTATTTGTACATTAGAAGAGTGTTCTTAATACAAACCATCCTTGGCTTTGGAGGTAAAGACAAAGTTTCTTTTTGATATGTGACATTTTTCTTGCTAAATTATTTTTATTTATTGGAGGTAATCACTACTACATTTTAGGTCTATAGGGGTGATTCTTTTCCATTACTAAAGGTGGGAATCAAGGGTGGTTTTGGAATTAAAGGTGGTTTTAAAAAATCATCCCCAAAAATCATTAACATTAAAGGTTTAGTATTTTATCAATAGTTTAAAATGAAATTTGAACCAATCCCAAACGTCACTATTGAGTGTGATTTGGAACTGCCTCCAAAAGATTCTTTGGAGGCAATTGAGAACCTCCTCCAAAAGGTGACGACTAGAGGTACAGGGGTGGTTTGGAACCCCCATGATAGAAATTTATTGGGGTGGTTTAAAACCCCCCTCATATCAAGTTGTGGGAGAATTTCAAAAATATCCATCATGGTGAGGTACAAGGATGGTTTGAATCCCCCCTTGTAGTGGCTTACAGGAATGGTTTGAAACCCCCTTCAAAGCAAGGTATAAGGGTGGCTTGAAACCCCAATTATAGAAACCTATAAGGGTGGTTTTGAACCCCCTTCATAGAAACATAAAGGGGGATTTTGGAACCTCCCCCATAACAAATTATGGAGATGGTTTTGAACCTCTCTCATAACAAGGTATAGAGATAATTTGAAATCCCCCTCATAGAAAGGTACATGGGAAGTTTGGAACCCCTATTATATCAAATTATGGGGGTAGTTTGGAATCCCATTCATTCAAGATACAAAGGTGTCCTGAATCCACCCTCATTGAAAGATACATATGTGGTTTGTAAACCCCCTCATTGCAACGTACAAATGTTAAAAAATAATAGCACCACCCTACCATATTTAGCAGCATTGTGCATATTTAGGTTTATTTTTTAGTTGGAAAATCATTTTTTTACACTGGCAGTGGCATAGTGCTATAGATCCTTTTCTAGCATTCATTCCATTAAAGTAATGAAGAAAAACATTCGAATGCAAAGTAGAAACATGTGAGAAAAACCATGTCAATTATAACAAGGGTCACAAGTTTATTGAGTCCCTACCTTTTAATGTATTTTCCTTCTTTGACCCTTTCCTAACCATTGGTGAGTAGTTTAATTAGGAAGTGTAGGCCTCCTAATGATGCACAGTTCCAACCTTCCTCTAGAATATTCCTTCTTGGACCTAATCGATCCTTCTTGAGCCAAATCATTTCCCTCTTTGAGTGAACTGCCCCACCTTTTTACTTGTTTAAGGCTTATCTAACCATTTTCCACATTTTTTAATTATTGTTTACTATTTCAAGAGGGTTTTAGTTATGGTTTAAGTCTTTCTAGAATATATCTAGGGTTTGAGTCAGAAAAATAATTGTTTAATGAGAAGTCTCTAATCCTATATAAAGAGAAATCCTATATCATTTGTGTTATTTATTATTGATACACAAGAGCTGTATTTGTACATTAGAAGAGTGTTCTTAATACAAATCATCCTTGGCTTTGGAGGTAAAGACAAAGTTTCTTTTTGATATGTGACATTTTTCTTGCTAAATTATTTTTATTTATTGGAGGTAATCACTACTACATTTTAGGTCTATAGGGGTGATTGTTTTCCATTACTAAAGGTGGGAATCACGGGTGGTTTTGGAATTAAAGGTGGTTTTAAAAAATCAGCCCCCAAAATCATTAACATTAAAGGTTTAGTATTTTATAGATAGTTTAAAATGAAATTTGAACCAATCTCAAAAGTCACTTTTGAGTGTGATTTGGAACTGCCTCCAGAAGATTCTTTGGAGGCAATTGTGAACCTCCTCCAAAAGGTGACGACTAGAGGTATAGGGGTGGTTTGGAACCCCCATGATAGAAATGTATTGGGGTGGTTTAAAACCCCCCTCATATCAACTTATGGGAGTAGTTCAAAAACATCCATCATGGTGAGGTACAAGGATGGTTTGAATCCCCCCTTGTAGTGGCTTACAGGGATGGTTTGTAACCCCCTTCAAAGCAAGGTATACGGGTGGTTTGAAACCCCAATTATAGAAACCTATAAGGGTGGTTGTGAACCCCCTTCATAGAAACATACATGGGAATTTTGGAAACTCCCTCATAACAAATTATGGAGATGGTTTTGAACCTCTCTCATAACAAGGTATAGAGGTAGTTTGAAATCCCCCTCATAGAAAAGTACATGGGAAGTTTGGAACCCCCTTTATATCAAATTATGGGGGTAGTTTGGAATCCCATTCATTCAAGATACAAAGGTGTCTTGAATCCACCCTCATTGCAAGATACATATGTGGTTTGAAAACCCCCTCACTGCAACGTACAAATGTTAAAAAATAATAGTACAACCCTACCATATTTAGCAGGGTTGTGCATATTTAGGTTTATTTTTTAGCTGGAAAATCATTTTTTTACACTCGCAGTGACAGTGCCTTTTCTAACATTCAATCCATTACAGTAATGAAGAAAAACATTCGAATGCAAAGTAGAAACGTGTTACAAAAAACATGTCAATTATAACCAGGGTCGCAAGTTTATTGAGTCTCTACCTTTTAAATCATTTAAAAATAAAGAAGTATTTTAATGTTGTATCTGACTAGAAAGTTGGATGTCATTCAATAAAATTGTTGTGCAATCACTAGTGAAGACTGGTGGAAATAACATCAAAATATATTAATAAATTCACTTTGCTTCTCTCTTGAGGGAATAAGTTTCCTTGAGGAAGTTTTGAAGGAAAAAATTCAACACCTTATTAATTTGATTCCATTTATATTATTCTTTGCAAGTTATCGAAGGTAAGAAATATAATTGCAAGTTTTGCATGACTTCCAAGTATTGACTTTGAGGAAATTTAAGTTTTGCATTCCTTTTAGTCACTTTAGCGTCACTTTAGCATATTCATAAATATTCGAACATTGTGAATGGTTGTTGGACTTATAACTCAAAGAAAAACAATTTAAAATAGATGGAATTAAGAAGTCAAAACCTCTTTAGAAATGATTCTTAAGGTTTATGCTATTTCTCCACATCCTTTAAAAATAGTTGCAATACTACAATGGAAGAAAATACCTTGAATACTACGAGGATCAAGGAGTTGATTATACTAAAGCCAATTTCAAAACAATTGTTTAATATTAGAGAAGTAAAAAAAATATTATGAATAAAATTATCCTCACACAACATCTATGTTATTTCTATATATTTTAACCAAAATAACATGCTTGAGCACTTAAGGACAGCAATACATAGATAGAACTTTCATCAAAATAACCAATTAGTTCAACTTGTACAATATATAATGCATTATCTAGATTAACATAATATACCAAGAATTACTCTTCAAGAATTCGCTTAAACATTATGAAAGGAGGTGTTGACACAACCATGGTGTTATTAATAAGATTTTTCAAGGTCTTCAAGGTTTCCAAAGGGTATAATATGTTAAAATATTTTAGAGATTAAGCTCGTAGGGGATAAAAAACATAGCCACGGAGTAGCTCGAGCACTTAAAAGAAAGCAGCAAAGTGAAAGCACATGACCGTGGGAAGAAGACCGAGGGGATAAATAAGTAAAGCGGTTAGATATCATCCAGAGTGGAGCACCATAATATATACATCCAATGCCCAAGATCAATAGCATGTGGACAAAGTGCATGCAAGATAATAATCAGAAATGAGCTAATCAAGCAAAAGGCTGGGAGATCAACGGTCCATGTCAATAACACGCCCAAAAGTACGCAATCTTTAATTCACTCCTAACTGGCCATCGGGTCAAAACCGCTAGGGAATAATGGATATTTTTTTCATTTTTAAAACCATTAAACCCCAAAGGCATTACCGCTCATACAAAACCAAGGTGGTTTCCACTGATAAGTGCTATCCACCGAGGCTTCCACACATGCTGAGAAAGTGACCAGGTGGCAGCCATATCGACTAATGTCGAGCATACACATTTTAGGTGGGGTCCACTGACCCCATCCGACGTCATTGAGGGTGCTGAATAAAATTCTACCATATATTCGAATTTTCATGTGTGTTAAAGAAGTTAAGAGGGAATTTTTTGAATTTTAAAATACTATTCTATTAAACATGATGAAAAGCAACGATCTCCAGCCTCCAACGTACCTGCTCAGTCAACCTCGGCTACGGACGATCCAAGTCCAACATTCATCCATTGCTAGGTATTTTACTGTTTCTAAATCTCAGTGAATTCTTCTTTTACTATCGTATAAAGTAGTGAAATTTGTGCCCTAATTTACCCTAGAAAACCTTTTTTAACCTGCCGGTTGAGTAATCCATTCCACATGGCTCCTAAATCTAACGATAAATTACCTAACCCAAGATTTGTTGGAGACAAACATGTCTATGACCATCATGATGAAATTTTTTATACGATTGTCACTAATTCAAAACTTAATTCCACCATGAGAGAAGAAAAAGGCCTAGCCCTTGAAGACTAAGACCCTTGCCACCTGTGAGAATCAAACTTGGCTAGATCTGTTTGTCCCATAACCATATATTTCCCTAATCTTTTAGCATGGTGCTTTGCACATTATTCTTCCAGCAAAAGGGCCATTCAACCTTCAGACTATTCGAAAAATTCTATGTATTATCCATGTTGATACCCTGTAAAAAATGTTGTGCATACTAGACTCTTTATCCCTTTTGACCTTCAATAAGAAAAGATGTTCCAGTTCCTATCAAACTGTGCAACCCTTTGAAAAACACCCATTCTTTTCCCAACACCTTGAAAAGGGAATAGCCATCCCTACAACTTCACCTCCTTATAATACAACAGTTTTCTCTAACAGTACCAAGAAAGAAATATTAGTAACATGCACCATAATGGGTCTAGAAAATGACAACATAGTGGATGATGTCATCTTGAGCATCTTGCTCAGCTTGAGGCCTACTCCAATCATTAGACATCCTAAATTTGACATATGCAGCTTCCTACCTAAGGAAATTCATGAACTATTAGAAGAGCTCCTAGCTATAGAATGGTTCATATACTCTTCTTTCCTCTTTTAGATTTTCCTATACCAAAACTTTGAGCACTACAAGCACCTCAATTTGAAGATATTATATGAGCATGGTACTCAAGCCCCTATGTACGAATGGAGTGATTTGATCATGAGAAGAGTAGACAATTCTAACTATGTAGAATTCACAAATAAGGTGATGAGCCTTACATATAGCCTCCTTTCCGATTCCACATTTCCTAGGATGTTTCTTGAAAAAAAAATCATTTAGAATTCTCTCCTGACATGAGGTTTGGAGATTGGTTTCTATATGAATAAAACAAAGTGATAAGAGTGTATGGATTTGAAGAAGAGCCATATAAGATCCTAGCATTTCTTACTCCCATAATTTTTTCCATGGAATATGCAAGGCAGAGGTTCATATCAGAACACATGCACTTTGCACACTTAAAGCACTAAAGGACCTTCCTACTGCCAAAAGGAGTAGGATCCTTCCAGATAAGGGGATTGAATTCCTTGCAGTACATGGAAGGTTTCCTAGCTCAATTAAATTTGGAGAAAGATGAGAAAGGATCATATCAGAACCTCACCAGGTCATCTCCAAGCAGAGAGTGGCTAATAGAATTCCTCTTATGAATATATCCCTAATCCACATTGGGAGAATATTGCTAGTAGAGAAAGTTGGGAGGAGGTTCAAGCAATTTTGAAGGACATGGAGCAGTAGAGTGTCTCATAACAACAAGTAGTGAAGAAAAGAGGAGCATAAGGGGTTAGTGAAAATATGGAAATTGATGAGCCAACTCAGGGTCCTCAAGCAAAGAAGGAAATAATCAAGAGAGAAGGAGAAGAGCTAGAGTTAGTAGAAAATGATGCAACCGAGGAACTTCCTAGAGAATTAGCTGAAATAATTAGATGACCATCAATCAGTAAAGGAGGGACAGTTGTCAAATTCACTCACTACCCCTCTTCCAAGTTCACAATCCCCCAACTACTACAAACTTCACCCTCAACAATCCCTATACAAATGAAAACATATTTACATACTAACATAGATCCATTTTAAATGGGATATACCAAGCGTTGAGAGGGATCCATTCTCTTGAAGTGCAAACCCCTTTTTAGAGTGCAAATGTTGATGAAGCTTTTTAATTTATCTAATTTGTGTATTTTTTATATATATGCCATTGTAAATGTTTTAAATATATGACATGTTATTTTTTATAATATTTTATTTTTTTTAAAAGGGACACGTGTTAGCTCCAGGATGAGCACATAAGGAGTTACACATATCCCCCTACTGGTATGTAGAATGCACCTCTTCGGTGTAGCTAGGTAAAGGGGCATTAGAGAAAGAGGTCTGAAGTCACTAAGTGAAACCAGCCACCAAGTGGGAACATGAGGAGGAATATTGTTAGCAGTGGAAAACCTACAAAATGACACATTTAGGTTCTTTCGGTTAGATCCTAAGGTTCCTAGGACTCCTACTCTATATTAAAGGAGAGATAATAAATATGAGGTTAAACTTAAATAGTTTGGAAAGATTGACAAGATAAAATTTTAGAAACAAGCTAGTCACATGATTCGCACTAAGGTGGTAAAGTCAGCTAAAGAAGAAAAGAAGTTGAGGAGTGCCCTAGAGAAGTTTGAGTAGCTCTGGAAAGTATATGTAAAATATAAATAAGTCACGATCAAAGAGTTGGAAGATAAATTCCTAGCTTTAGGAGTTGATCTAAGTGATGGCTCTCAGGTCAAACATTGATCCATAAAAAAGACAATGAAATTGCACAACTAAAGAAACAATTAAAAATTCTTGGGCCTTAGTGCTCCAAATGGATATAGGTGGCCACCCACCTATTCCACTGGCTCAAAACAGTTTTTCATTCTGGCAGTTTTCTTGTAATTTTTCTACAGTTTTTCGAGTCCCAAACTTCCCAGGCCGTTTTGAGGCCCTAAACAATGTTTTTTGGGAAATCTCGGTCCGACGGAGCCCATCTATTTTATGATCTTCGGCGTAGTCCTCGGATAGATCTTTTCAACGAGCTATCGAGCGCCCCAAACATATATCGTATGCAAGCTCCCATGGCGGGAGAAGAAAAGAGAGATGACGGAGCAGGAGATCCTATTAAGTTGTTACTCGAGGAAGCCCTTGGGCGACAGAGGAACGAGATGAAGGATAATTTTGCACAGATCCTTCGAAGGATGCCGACACTGGCGGATGCACCTTCAAATAGCAGTCATTTCGGGGGTGCAACTTCCTTCGAGGTACAAGTTAACTTTGACATTCCCCTATTTGAAGGAAAGATAGATGTAGACGCTTCAGAGAAATCGTTTAATCTATAAGAGGGTTACTTTTCTATTCATATTTTTTCTGATAGCGAAAAGATCACATTCGCACTCCTTAAGTCCGTTCCCCATATTAAAGATTGGCGAGACGGGTACTGCGAGAGGCATGCAAGAGAAAAGTCTGAACTATTCAGGACAGACCCCACTTGAGTGGATTTTGTCGATGTCCTCAAGGAATAATTCTACCTTGTCGGAAACTATGATGACCAGTACACCAAATGGATGACTTTGCGCCAGGAGAGGGACCAAACAGTCCCAGAGTTTACCAACATGTTCCACACCCTGCGCGTCAAGCTGGGTATTCGAGACTTTGAACGACACTTGGCCATAAAGTACCGCAGTGGCCTGCATAGGTGCATTCAGACATAGATGGATTTCCTGAACATATCCTAACTAGGAGCAGCTTATAGATACGCCGTCAAGATCGAGCAAAATTTTAAGCAAAGGGATAAGCGTGATTTTCGGTTTGCAAATCAGCAGCAGAAGTTTGGCAAAGGTGGCCCCAATTCACAAGGCAAAGGACAGAACAAGGACGGCCAAAGCCTCGACAACCATCCCAAGCCATAGGCAAAGAAGGGTAATGGGAAATCAAAGAAGGACACTGGAAAGTGGTGTGAATTTCACAAGAGCCCTTGGCACAACACTTATGAGTGCCGCTCAAAACAATCCTTGTTGGACGAGACAAAATCCCCAGATCAAGAATATGACATAGAACCTGATGGAGAGAAAGAAAAGGGAAAGCAAATCATTGACGTGGAACTTAGTGCCACCATCGCAACTGCAAAGATTCAACCAGAAGAGTCAGAGGAGCCAGAGGAAGGGGAGCGCCTCTTCCATTCACTATTGTGGGTGCAAGGAACTCTGCCACACTTCATTGTTGATAATGGTAGCCAGAAAAACCTCATCTCGGCTGAGGTCGTCAAAAGATTTAAGATTCCAATGGTTCCACATCCCCAACCATACAACATCGGTTGGCTGATCTAGGGACATGAAATCCACATTAATCAGCAGTTTCGCCTTTCCTACGGGATCAAGCCCTTCAAAGATGAGGTAATGTGTGATGTTTCCCTGCTTGAAGTTTGTGATGTTCTTTTAGGAAAACCATATATGTGGAAACATCATACTGTGTATGAGTCTAGACCTCGTAGTGTCATTATTACTTTGGGAAAGAAGCTCTACAGGATACCAAAGATGCTTCCCACCACTGCAGTGTCCCTCATCACATCTAAGCAGTGCAGGAAGGTAATCTCCCAGATAGGGAAATTCGTCCTCTTCATGGCTCGTTCTGAAGGTGAATGAAAGATTGCAGCAACAGCCACCACTTCCATGGAGAACCCCTCCGCACAACAGAAACAGGTGGACAAGATCATTGAATCATACAAAAACATCTTCACCACACCCAGTGGGGTGCCAATACATTGCCCACCCAAGCATCCCATTGATTTGGTACCTGGTGCGCCATTACCTAACGGGCCAGTATATAGGTGTTCCCTCATGGAAAATGAAGAAATCAAACGCCAGATTCAAGAATTGATCTCAAAGGGGCACGTTTGACGTAGCTCCTCTCCGTGTGGGAGCCCAATTGTGTTAGTACAGAAGAAAGATGGGACGTGGTGACTCTGCATTGATTACCGAGCTCTAACCAAGATCATAGTCCAGAATCGGTATCCCATTCCCTGTATCGACGACCTTCTTGACCAGCTCAAGGGTGCCAAATATTTTAGTAAGATTGATTTGAAGTCTGGCTATCATCAAGTGCCAATCGAGCAGACCAATGTTCGGAAGACTACCTTCAAGTCTCGGGAAGGCCTTTTCGAGTTGTTGGTCATTCCTTTCGGCTTGACTAATGCTCCAACAACTTTCATGAGGATGATGGATGATATCCTACGGCCATTCACTAACTCTTTTGTGTTCATATATCTGGATGATATTCTCATCTACAACAGAACATGGGCAGAGCATCTACAGCATATCCACCAAGTCCTCAGCACCTTGTGCCAGCACAAGTTATATTCTAATTTAGAGAAGTGCTCATTTGGCATGAAGAGGGTTCAATATCTGGGATACATTGTGGATGAACATGGTGTTCATGTGGATCCAGCTAAGATCCAAGCCATCCATGATTGACCAACCCCAACAACTCTCATAGAGCTTCGCAGCTTCCTAGGCCTTGCCAACTTCTATCGCAGATTCGTGTTGAGCTTCTCCAATATTGCTTGGTCCCTTAGCTAGGTGATCAAAGGGGGATCTAAGGCCAAGTTCATCTGGTCCAAGCCACAACAATAAGCATTTGAGGAGCTAAAGAAACGCTTATGTTCGGCACTTGTCCTTGCCTTACCGGATCTACAACAACCCTTTGTGATTGAAACAGATGCTTCAGACTATCCTGTTGGTGTAGTCCTCACTCAGCATGGCCATCTAGTGGCATATCAAACTGAGACACTTTCAGATACAGTACGCAAGTACCCAACCTATGATAAGGAAATGTATTCCATTTTCCAAGCCTACCGCCAATGGAAGCATTACATCCTTGGAAAAGAGATAGTCATCCACACTGATCACAAGCCCTTGCAGTTCATGCAAACCCAAGGGAAGCTACAGAATGACCGCCACCAGAAGTGGTCCACTTACTTGCATCAATTCCGCTTGAATATTAAATATAAGAAGGGTAGTACCAACTGAGTCACTGATTTCCTCAATCGGCCTCCAAGAGCCGCACTTACCACAGTGCTCCACTCTTGTGGCCATCAGTCCTTAGGGTGGCCTCAACTATATAGCAGTGATCCTGCGTTTTTTGCCATTTATCAATCCCTATGTGTAGGAACATCCGTAGCAGACTTTCATCTTCAGGAAGGCTTTCTATGCCACCTGGGCCATCTCTGTGTTCCTTCAAGCGAGCGCGTGAAGATGATTTGGGAAGCTCACTATAGTTGGGTGGTAGGGCACTTCGGCAATGAAAAGACAGTGGCCATATTGCAGAAGTATTTTTATTGGCCTAAGCTCCAACAAGATGTCAGCCAATACATAATATCATGCATTGTCTATGCCATCGCAAAACCTGCCATAAAAAAACAGGGGTTGTACACCCCTCTTCCCACTCCTAATGGGCCATGGGAATCCATCTCCATGGATTACATGTTTGGACTACCTTCAACCAAGCATGGAAATGACTATGTGTTTGTGGTCGTGGATCGTTTCTCTAAGATGGACATTCTAATATCTTGCAAGAAGAACGTCTCTACTGAAGTCACTGCTAAGCTCTTCTTCAAGCGTGTTTGGGTTCATTTCAGGCTGCCACAAACTATCATTTCAGATCGGGACAGCAGGTTCCTAAGCACTCTCTGGTCCAGCCTATGGTCATTGATTGATACCAGGATCACCAAATCAACTTCCTTCCACCCCCAGATAGATGGACAAACAGAGGTAGTCAATAGGATGATTGTGCATATTCTGAGAATGTACAATTCTAAATATCCCCACACATGGGATGAGAGCCTTACTTATGTTCAACATAGTTATAACAGAGCCTTCCATAGCTCTACCAGCAACAACCCTTTTCAAGTGTGTCTGGGGTTCCAACCATTCACACCAATTGATGTAGCTCTTCCCATTGCATCCACACGTGAGGAATCTTCCCATGCTCAAACTAAGGCCGATAAGGCCGCCAGATTTGTTGAATGAATCCAGCACATCTGCCTACAGGTCCATGAAATTTTGGAAAAGGCCAACACTAAGTACAAGCAGTGACATGACCAGCATCGGGTCCCACACAAGTTCTAGGTGGGTGATAAGGTTTGGTTTCATTTGCATAAAGAGAGGTTCATAGGACCCCATCGCAAGCTTTTTCCACTTCGATATGGGCCATAAACCATCACCAAGGTAGTTGGTGACAATGCCTTCAAGCTAAGTATCCCTCCATTCCTTGGCCTGCACCCAGTATTCAATGTGGTGCTCCTTCACCCATATTTTCCACCAATGTTGGACACCTCGGAGGTGGCAGAGAAATTGACACCTACATAGATTCATACCAACTGCATGGTATATGAAACCATTGATCAAATCATGGACACGCAAGTTGAGGGAACCCGCCAGCAGAAGATCTAGCTATATCGGGTTGTCAAAGCAGGGCAACTACTTCACCAAGAGTCAAGTTCAACAAAAGTTTCCCCACCTGATGGGGGCACTTAAGGCATTGGAGAAAATTGCTTCCTAAGGGGGGAGGACTGATCCAAATGGATATAGGTGGCCACCCACCTATTCCACTGGCTCAAAACAGTTTTTCATTCTGGCAGTTTTCTTGTAATTTTTCAACAGTTTTTCGAGTCCCAATTTTCCGGGGCCGTTTTGAGGCCCTAAACGACGTTTTTTTGGGAAATATCGATTTGATGAAGCTCATCTATTATTTTGACTGTTAGCGTAGTCCTCTGATAGATCTTTCCAACAATATGTCGAGCGCCCCAAACGGAGATCGTATGCAAAAGTTATGACCTTGGGAAGTTGACTGTTCAACTAACCACCTTGGGGCCACAAACTTTATGATGATTCATCTTCTAGGGTTAGGTTTTTGGATGTTTGGGATTCTTTACCCCATGCTTATGATAAATAGGCCCTTTCAGTCTCTTTGTATTCAGCTTGCCATGACTAAGCGTAGCCACCACATCTCTTCTTAGAGATATAGCTACCACCATTCTAGCTGCTTTTATTTTACAGTTTGTTCTATTTCAGTCATTTAATAGAATCAGAGTTTATTGTATCGTTGTGTTTCTTGCCATATATATGTGTATGTGAATATATATATGCTATTTCATTTAGTTCTCACATAAATCCAGATCAGTGGTATCAGATCCTTCTGCTCTTGTGATTTCTCAGTGCATGTCCCCGACGAGATTCGAATATCGAGAGTTGGGTCTCGAACTAGTTGAGCTTGGGGAAAACCCTCCTTGTCGACCCAAGCAGGCTCCCATGGGGGGAGAAGAGAAGAGAGATGAGGGAGAAGGAGATACTATTAAGCTATTGCTCGAGGAAGCCCCCGCATGACAAAGGAACGAGATGATGGATAATTTTGCATAGATCCTTTGAAGGATGACGACGACGGCAGATGCACCTTCAACGAGCAGTCGTTTCGGGGGTGCGACTCCCTTCAAGGTACAAGTTAATTTTGACATTCCCCTATTTGAAGGAAAGATAGATGCAAACGCTTTAGAGAAATGGTTGAATCTATTAGAGGGTTACTTTTATGTTCATAACTTTTTCGACAGTGAAAAGATCACATTTGCGCCCCTTAAGTCCCTTCCCCATATTAAAGACTAGTGGGACAGTTACTATGAGAGGCATGCAAGAGACAAGTATGAACTATTCAGGACAGACCCCACTTGGGCGGATTTTGTCGATGCCGTCAAGGAATAATTCTACCTTGTCGGAAACTATGATGACCAGTACACCAAATGGATGACTTTGCACCAAGAGAGGGACCAAACAGTCCCATAGTTTACCAACATGTTCCATACCCTGCGCGCCAAGCTAGGTATTCGAGACTCTGAACGACACTTGCCCCTGAAGTACAGCAGTGGCCTGCATAGGTACATTCAGAGAGAGATGGATTTCCTGGACATATCCTCACTACGAGCAGCTTATAGATACGCTGTCAAGATCAAGCAAAAGTTTAAGCAAAGGAATAAGCGTGATTTTGGGTCTGCAAATCAGCAGCAGAAGTTTGGCAAAGGTGGCCCCAATTCACAAGGAAAAGGACAGAGCAAGGATGGCCAAAGCATTAACAACCATCCCAAGCCACAGGAAAAGAAGGGTAATGGGAAATCAAAGAAGGACACTGGCATGTGGTGTGAATTCCACAAGAGCCCTTGGCACAACACTGATGAGTGCCGCTCAAACCAATCCTTGTTGGCCAAGAAAAAATCCCCAGATCCAGAATGTGACTCAGAACCTGATGGAGAGAAAGAAAAGGGAAGGCAAATCATTGACGCAGAACGTAGTGCCACCATCGCAACTGCAAAGATTCAACTAGAAGAGTCAGAGGATCCAGAGGAAGGGGAGCACCTATTCCATTCATAATTGTGGGTGCAAGGAACTCCGCTACACTTCATTGTTGATAATGGTATCCAGAAAAACCTCATCTCGGGTGAGGTCCTCAAATGATTGAAGCTTCTGACAGTTCCACATCCCCAACCATACAACATCGGTTGGCTGAGCTAGGGACATGAAATCCGCATTAGTCAATAGTGCCGCCTTTCTGACGGGATCAATCCCTTGAAAGCTAAGGTAATGTGTGATGTTTCCCTGCTTGAAGTTTGTGATGTTCTTTTAGGACAACCATATATGTGGAAACGTCATGCTGTGTATGAGTCTAGACCTCGTAGTGTCATTATTACTTTGGGAAAGAAGCTCTACAGGATACCAGAGACTCTTCCCACCACTGCAGTGTTCCTCATCACATCTAAGCAGTGCAGGAAGGTAATCTCCCAGACAGGGAAATTTTTCCTCTTCATTGTTCATTCTGAAGGTGAATGAAAGATTGCAGCAACATCTACCACTTCCATGGAGAACCCCTCTGCACAGCAGAAATAGGTGGACAAGATCGTGGAATCATACAAAGACATCTTCACCACACCCACCGGGGTGCCAATACATTGCCCGGTCGAGCATCCCATTGATTTGGTACATGGTGCACCTTTACCTAACGGGCCAGTATATAGGCGTTCCCTCATGGAAAATGAAGAAATCATATGCCGGATTCAAGAATTGATCCGAAAGGGGCACATTTGACGTAGCTCCTCACCATGTGGGATCCCAATTGTGTTAGTACAGAAGAAAGACGGGACGTGGCGACTCTGCATTGATTACCGATCTCTAAACAAGATCACAGTCCGGAATCGGTATCCCATTCCCCATATTGACGACCGTCTTGACTAGCTCAAGGGTGCCAAATATTTCAGTAAGATTGATTTGAAGTCTGGCTATCATCAAGTGCCAATCGAGCAGACCGATGTTTGGAAGACTGCCTTCAAGTCTCGGAAAGGCCTTTTCGAGTGGTTGGTCATGCCTTTCGACTTGACTAATTCTCTAGCAAGTTTCATGAGGATGATGGATGATATCCTACGGCCATTCACTAACTCTTTTGTGGTTGTATATCTGGATGATATTCTCATCTACAACAAAACATGGGCAGGGCATCTACAACATATCCACCAAGTCCTCGGCACCTTGCGCCAACACAAGTTATATGCTAATTTAGAAAAGTGCTCATGTGGCATGAAGAGGGTTCAATATCTGGGATACATCATGGACGAACATGGTTTTCATGTGGATCCAGCCAAGATCCAAGCCATCCATGATTAGCCAAACTCGACAACTCTCACAGAGCTTCGCAGCTTCCTAGTCCTTTCCAACTTCTATCGCAGATTTGTGTTGGGCTTCTCCAATATTGCTTGGTCCCTTAGCTAGGTGACCAAAGGGGGATCTAAGGCCAAGTTCAGTTGGTCCATGCCACAACAACAAGCATTTGAGGAGCTAAACCAATGCTTATGTTCGGTACCTATCCTTGCCTTACCGGATCTACAACAACCCTTTGAGATTGAAACTGATGCTTCAGACTATGTTGTTGGTGGAGTCCTCACTCAGCATGGCTATCTAGTGGCATATCAAACTGAGACACTTTCAGATACAGTCCGCAAGTACCCAACCTATGATAAGGAAATGTATTCCATTGTCCAAGCCTGCCGCCAATGGAAGCATTACATCCTTGGAAAAGGGACAGTCATCCACACTGATCACAAGCCCTTGCAGTTCATGCAAACCCACGAGAAGCTGTAGAATGACCACCACCAGTAGTGGTCCACTTACTTGCAGAAATTCCACCTGAATATTAAATATAAGAAGAGTAGCACCAACTGAGTTGTCGATTGCCTCAGTCGGCCTCTAGTAGTCGTACTTACCACAGTGCTCCACTCTTGTGGCCATGAGACCTCGGGGTGGCCTCGACTATATAATAGTGATCCTTATTTTTATGCCATCTATCGATCCCTATGTGCAGGAACAATCGTAGCAGACTTTCATCTTCAAGAAGGCTTGCTATGCCACCTGGGCCATCTCTATGTTCCTTCAAGCGAGCATGCGAAGATGATTTGGGAATCTCACTACAGTCGGGTGGCAGGGAACTTCAGCAACAAAAAGACATTGGCCATATTGCAAAAGTATTTTTATTGGCCTAAGCTCCGACAAGACATCAATCGATACATAAGATCGTGCACTACCTGTGCCATCGCAAAACTTGCCATAAAAAAACAGGGGTTGTACACCCCTCTGCCCACTCCTAATGGGCCATGCGAGTCCATCTCCATGGATTACATGTCTGGACTACCTTCAACCAAGCATGGAAATGACTGTGTGTTTGTGGTCATGGATCGTTTCTCTAAGATGGTCATTCTAATAGCTTGCAAGAAGAACGTCTCTGCTGAAGCCACTGCTAAGCTCTTCTTCGAGCGTGTTTGGGTTCATTTTGGGCTGCCACAGACTATCATTTCAGATCGGGACAGTAGGTTCCTAAGCACTTTCTGGTCCAGCCTATGGTCATTGATGGATACCAGGCTCACCAAATCAACTTCCTTCCACCCCCAAACCGATGGATAAACAGAGGTAGTCAACAGGATGATTGTGCATATTCCGAGAATGTAGAATTCTAAACATCCCCGCACAAGGGATGAGAGCCTTCCTTATGTTCAACATAGCTATAACAGAGCCCTCCATAGCTCTGCCAGCCACAACCCTTTTCAAGTGTGTTTGGGATTCCAACAACTTGCAGCAATTGATGTAGCTCTTCCCATTGCATCCACACATGAGGAATCTTCCCATGCTCAAACTGAGGCTGATATGGCCACTAGATTTGTTGAACGAATCCAGCACATCCGCCAATAGGTCCATGAAATTTTGGAAAAGGCCAACACTAAGTACAAGCAGCGACATGACCAGCATCAGGTCCCACACAAGTTCCAGGTGGGTGATAAGGTTTGGTTGCATTTGCAGAAAGAGAGGCTCACAGGACCCCATCGCAAGCTTCATCTACTTTGACATGGGCCGTACACCATCACTAAGGAAGTTGGTAACAATGTCTTTGAGCTAAGCATCCCTCCATTCTTTGGCCTGCACCCAGTATTCAATGTGGAGCTCCTTGGCCCATATTATCCACCATTGTTGGACACCTCGGAGGTGGCAGAGCAATTGAAACCTACAAAGATTAATCCCGACTGCATGGAACAGGAAACCATTGATCCAATCATGGACATGCAGGTTAAAGGAACCCGCCAGCAAAAGATCCAGCTATATCGGGTTGTCAAAGCAGGGCAACTACCTCACCAAGGCAAGTGGCTCACCAAGAGTCAAGTTCAACAGAATTTTCCCCACCTGATGGAGGAACTTAACGAAATGGAGACCATTTATTCCTAAGGGGGGAGGACTGATCCAAATGGATATAGGTGACCACCCACCTATTCCACTGGCTCAATACAGTTTTTCATTCTGGCAGTTTTCTTGTAATTTTTCTACAATTTTTCGAGTTCAAAACTTCTGGGGCTGTTTTGAGGCCCTAAATGACGTTTTTGGGAAATATTGGTCCAAATTATCTAATATACTCTAAGGTGATCGGCGTAGTCCTTGGATAGATCTTTCCAACGGGCTACCGAGCGCTCCAAACGGAGATCATACGCAAAAGTTATGACCCCGGGAAGTTGACTGTTCAACTAACCACATTGGGGCCGCAAACTTTATGACGGTTCATCTTCTAGGGTTAGGTTTTTGGATGTTTGGGATTCTTTATGTCATGCTTATGATAAATAGGCCCTTTCGGCCTCTCTTTGTATTCATCTTGTCATGAATGAGCATAGCTGCCACATCTCTTCTGAGAGATATAGCTACCACCATTCTAGCTGCTTTTATTTTACAGTTTGTTCTATTTTAGTCATTTAATAGAATCCGAGTTTACTGTATTGCTGTGTTTCTTGCCATATATCTGTGTATGTGAGTATATATATGCTCTTTCAATTCGTTCTAACGTAAATCCGGATCACTTAGTTTGTGCAAACTCCTCACCTAATGGAAGCTTAGAAGAAAAGGAGCAGCTTTATTCCAACATGCTACATTATAAAAATCTAGTTGAGGAAAGGGAGAGCTGGATAAGTGAGATTCACCTGCAGATTGTATCTTTAAAATTAAAAAAAAAACCCTCTCTACTAAGTAGACTTCCCAAGCAATAACTCCTAATGCACAAGAAGAAAGTCATCCTATAGCAGAGATAGAACAAATTGAAAAGGATCCTGAGAAGCCAACCTTAGAAAAGGATATGATTGATATAATGGAATACGATACTCTAGTTCAACAACCAGCTCAACAACCAACTGAACAACCAACTCAGGAACTAGATGAAAAAGGTAGAAAGTTCAAAGAATTGGAAGCTGAGATGAACTGAAAAGATGAAAGAACTGTAGAACTTGAGGGTGAAATTAGTAAGAAGGAAGATGATATTGAAGACTTATAGATTTAAGTGAATGAACGCAAAAGTCAAATTATTATGCTTAATGTGGATACTAAGGGGGAATTCTTTCTTAGGAGGAAAAATCAAACTTTGTGGGACAAAACAACGTAGTTGTTCATGAAGAAATGGGACCATTGTGAGTTAGTGTAGGATGAGTTAGTGATGGCAGTATCAGCTCAAAAAGAGACAAGAAAAGTGGTAAAAGAGCTGGGAGGAATTCCCAAGGAAGAAGAGAAAATAATTGCATATATACATAGTAGAACAAAGGATCAACTGACATCATTAGAAATTAACAACAAGACACAACTAATTAAGATAGCCAGGAAAATGATATTGAAGTAGACCTCATTGAAGAGAACTCAACATAGCATCAAGATACTCATAGATGAGGTAGCAACATTTAAAAGCATGTTCAATAATCTTGTAAAGCTAGGGTTGGCGTCGGGTTGGATCATCCTTGGGATGGAAATGGAGAAATATATCCTAAAGAGGAGTATAAAGCCAAGTTGATGCAAAAAATAGATTAAGTGGTCCAAGATGATCCCTTGGAAGGTGTGATTAGTGGAGATAAAGTCATTAAAAGACTAAAATATCGTTTTGAAATTTGGATTCAATTGAAAATTTTATTGAAAGGATTACAATCAATATGTTACTAGAAGACTAGTGAGGCTGAGATAACATTCAAGGCCCTAAAAGAACACCATATCCCAATAGGAAAAGAGTAGCATGATGTAGCAAAATATCACAAAATAACATTGCCATCTCAAGGGAAAAATACAGGGAAAACATCAACACAAATTCCAAGGCAGTTTGAAGGTAATGCCTCTCCTTTGTCTTTCATGCCACTAGGAGGAGAGGTTAACATTTAGATGATGGGACAAGCAGGAATACCACCAGTAAACCAACCAACAATTCAATCAATTGGGAATACGGGTGTAAAACTGAATGTATACATGAGATGGAGAGCCTCCCAAGCTAAAAGAAAAAAGAAAGGCTAAAGTAAGTAAAGTTAAAAAGAGTAAAAGGTTGTTAAACATGTGTAAATATAAATGAAAGTGATAGGCCTAAAAGGTGGTTACAAGACAGTTGAATCAAACTCATAATTCAAGGGTGGAAATTTTTATAGGTCCTCTAGGGATTGTTGATTCGATGAACTCTTTTGCATGTAATAGAATTTTATGAGATAAATATTATTGAGTATTGTAGAGATGTTTTTTCCTCTATAAATTGTCCTTCTTAGTGTTTTGCAACACCTATTCCATTCCACGTAACCCTTTCATGAGATAATTGTAGGGACCCCCATTTCGGGGTCCCCCCCCAAAAAAAACTTCAAGTACGATTTTTCAGAAGAAGATATAGAAGCCACAGATCTAGTTCTATCTATTGTAGTACACGAATGTCAATATATAAAATTATATGCTCATATTTATTCATTCTCAAAAAGATTTAGCAAAATAAATAAAATAAAAATACTTCAAACCTATTTTCGATGGTTGGTCCAGCGAATCGATGGAGTCCTCGAAGTGGTTTTCGCACGATCCAATCCAATCCCCTGATGAAGTACCGAGTGACCCCTCGGTTGACCTCCCTACCGTATCGGGGTTATTCTTCTTCACCCCGAACCCCCGAGCTAATGGGGTCGTAAGAACACACAATCTAGCCTCCTGAAACGATCTCCCAATCCCCGTTCTGGCTAATCCCAACTCCAAGGATCATAACATAATCCGATATTATGATGACCATTCAGCATGAGGGAGCCAAAGATATCTTTCTCTCCTTCTCCTCCCTCATTATATAGCAAAATCCTATGTGCCATGTGTCTGTCCATGCACATATTTAATTTAATTTAATATTTTAAATTCCAATATTCTCAAATACATGTGTCTTCTTAATGTCTTTAATGTGCACCTAAATCCCTAGATCAATGGGAGTTAGGTGTAGAAGAGTTCTACTTCTCTTTTGGTTCTCATTTAGTTTACTTAACAATCTTTTAGTTAGACTTATTGCTTTCTACTTTTCTTTCTTTTCCTAATATTAAGATTGAATTAAAAGATGATTCCTTTTACTAAAAGTGTAATCTATTTTAAATTTCCTCTTTATAAAATAATTTAAATGAATAATAAGATTAATTAAAGTAAAATCTTGAATAATAATAAAAGAAAAACAATTCTTTTATTAATGACCTATTTCAATTCTTTCTCAAAATAATGAAGTCAATTAAATAGAATCTTTAGTAGAATGATTTAAAATAATAAAATCCATAAAATTAAAATCTTTGAATAGAAATAATTCTCTTATTAGTAATATTTTTCAATTAGCATAATTAATCAAATTTAATATTGAATAAAATCGATCTCTTCAATTCTTTTTCAAGTTAATAAAATCAATTCAAATTAATGAAATCAATTAAAAATAAAATCTTGAATAGATTTATTCAAATTAATAAAATAGAACAAAATGAAATAAAGTATTTCTTAAATCTTATGTGAAATTTTCATTTATACCATTGATTAATTTTCTTCCTCTTGTTCTTATCTAGGTACCTCTTCGGCGGGCCCTTCTGACAGTTTCATTTCTTCCTTCTTATGGGGAGTACTGTGTAGCGACTGGGAACCGTTACCACGATCTCTCAACTATGCTCCTTGGAGACTAAGGGATGTTGAGGGATAAGGCTCTCCTTATTGCACACCCCTCAACTCATCGTACGCGACCAAATCATTATGGCCTTGCCCGCATGGCATACGCTTCCCCGGGTGAGCTGAAACGGCTTCACCCGTGCATGGATTGCTAATCCAGGGTCGACAGTCAGTCGTCGTACCCCTATGTGTTATTTCCGTTCTTGCGACCCCTATAATTCCATTGTGGGTTAGTCGGTAAATCATCTTACCTTCCTATGCACACACACACACTCAAGCACACATTAGTAGCGTTGCACTATATAAAATATTTACATCATTCATTCTAGTCTCTCAGTCAGTCGAGCATACAAATTATTCATCATTTATCATTTTCTTAGTCATTCGAGTATATCCATCATTCACCATTCATCTAATCATTTTCATTACATAATATCTCAGTCATTCGATCATATACAACATTCAGTCATCATTCATTATGCTAATCATTAAGCAAATCATTCATTCATTTATTATTTTTAAGCCAAGCATCCACTTCTATAAATGTTGTTCACTGTGTCATTTTCGTTTATCATTTGTCATCAAAAGACCATTCTACTAAAGTTTATCCGGTCGGGTCACTTGGCAAGTGTCCTTAATTCTATGGTCAGTCAAGGTACCAAGGCGGGCATTACATACACCCCCTCTTCTTAGAACTTTGCCCCGAAGTTAACTTTTGTTATCGTGCTTTCAACACTAGGCTTTATATTAATTTTTATTCTCATCTTCTTGTCATTCTCTTCTATTCTTCTCAAACAATTATGTCCATAATCACTAGAGGTCCTAGTCATTAGTTTTATAGATCATCAAGTATGGTCTGAATACATCCTCCAGAGCTCAATCGTAATTTTGCGTAATGCAATTTTCCAATAATACCTTCATAATTGACAGTACCGACTAATATTTTCTATACCTCCTAGTTATCTAGGAAGGTCTTTGATGTCCAGAATTATCTACAAACTACCTTGCGTCAATAGCCACCCAATAATTTATCAAATCATCATTCAACATAACAAATCCAAGCAAGAATTCAAATTCATTGGCTATTCTTTCCTTCAAGGAAAGAAGGTAAACATCATAAAATATTCAGCCAAATATAGATGGATAAGTTGTAATCACGGATTTAACCAATCAAGGGAGACTCTCAAATAGTCCAAAAACCTATTCCCATAAGATTACTTCCAAAAACCTCTAAATGTTTTAATAGTGCTAGTTCTCAATTGATAGGATTTGAGGCATCAAAACTTAGTGACTTGGGAGAACATTTTAATTTTAACTACCTAGTCATTTCGTCAGCGTCGTAATGTCTAGTTCAAGGTGCTCATCTTGTCCGTACCTCATCTCATCATTTCCATAATCATATGACCTCTCTAGCATACTTTCCAAGTCTCATCCTATATATCGATATAGTCTCATCATGTCTTGTCTCAAGGACTACTTGTTTTTTTTTTCATCTAAGTTTCACCATGTCATGCGGTTAGCATAAGTGCATTCAATTTATCATGTTGATAGTCTCCATATTTTTTTTCTTTTTTCTTTTTAATAATACTAAAAAAAAGCATTCGTGTTTGACCTCTTCAGTAGGTTTGTCAAGTTACACTTTCCACATTATCATGTGAGGGTTAGGTGAAATTTGTAGTTTTGTAATTTCGTTAACTGCATCCTCATGTTGCACAATCAGTGTACTTGTGTTCAGTACTTCACGTTGGTCACCTTGATGTCTCATTTTCCATATTCTAAGTCAGTTTCACACTCTCGACAGCCTGTCGAAGTCTCGACAAGCATATGCATCTCAAGTAAATAACAAAAAGTCGTTAATTTTGCATTCCTCATTAATTCACATCCCCTTTGGATAAGGATAACATCAATGCATTTTTATCCAAATAACAATACAAATTGTTCTATATGTGTTTAAGTACTATCTTTGTATGTAGGGACCCTCCTTTATAGCATAAGAAACATGCTATAAAGATTACCATCATCAATTTTGGGAATAATTACAATTATATAGTGTTCGTCAAGGTAGTTTTTAACTTATGCATTATGTGGCTATAATAATGGATTCGTTTGTTCCCCAAAACAATCATTAACTAAATTGTAATCTCAATTGGTGTTTTAACAAAAAATGATTCATTCATTTCGTGTGTTAATTATCCATATTTATTCAATCCTCCTTATCATTAACCAACCCACACATTCATATAAAATTTATATTTCTAATCATATATACAATGTAAGGATAAGCTAACAAAACTACTTTGAAATGTATTTCAAAGATAGTTGCTTTATAATGCAAAATATACTTAACAATTTAATTTTGAAACCTACAACAATAAATTTACTTTACAAATCACAAATTATGATACTTTATAAAGGTATATCCGTCATTTTAAAAGATAGTAACCCACTTTAGTACCACTGCTCCAAGTAACTAAATTCGTGTAGTACTTCAAGTTATACAATCCTTATCTCTTACATGCTAATTATAGATGGGAAAAGAAAAGGCGTTCATCCCTAATCTTCCAATAACTTTATAAGCAATAAATTCTTGACATTACTGGACTTAATTAAAAGAACTGAATATTATCCTTTCTTTACAAGATTTAATTGAATGGGATTTAAACTTATAACCAATCATTCAAGCAATGTTATGCACAACGTACTTCAAACATTACAAACTTTAATTAAAAAGAACTAATTAATAACTTTTCCATTTAAATCATAATATATTTAAACATAAGAATATAACGTTTATCCATATTCAATCAACTAATTTAAAACTTAACATACCCTCATCAAGGAGTTATGATAACCCTTTCTAATGCCTCCAATACTCTTTAACGTTTCCATTACTTTATTTATAAAATAATGCATTAAAAGACTTGTAAAAGGAATTTATTCGTTAGTTCTTGAGGTTCATTGCGTGTAAACTCTTTTTGATCAGTTATAACTATATTAACAGCCGACTCATATTTTCTTGGTGGTGACCTATTTAACTTTTCTTTTTCTCACTTAAAGCATGTAGCAAGCGATTGAACAACATAAACAAAGTAATCACATAAGATTTTAATCCAAATATATATACATATGACCACAACTATATATATATATATTATTCAAATTACATTCAATTCATTTGTACATAATCCCAATATGTATATAATAACCCATTGTAAACTCATTTCTAAATTCAGTCGCAATTATATATTAGACATATATATAGTTCCATCAAATTCATCTTAATTGCAAATATATATAACAACCAGTTTTAAAAAAAAATCAAACTATATTTAATTACATATATATATTTCAAACTTATGTATCATTAAAAACGTACGTAGAGACTGCCTACTTGCTAAATACCATGAACCAATGCTTTTGACAGGTTGTAATAAGTGTTAGCAGATGGGTATAATTGTGTTCTGGCTTCCACGTATTCGTGTGACTGCCTACTTGCTAAATTTTATTCCATGTTCTCCATTACATACATTAATTTTTACAATGAAAGGCACCTATTGTGTACATGATACTATCAATAGAGAGACAGTGTAGGCGATACCAAAGTCAAGGGATTTCTACGAGATTTACACGATGGGAACTACTCACACGTATGCATGCCATTAAAACCACCACTCTTCTTTGGGGAACAAATCTTTTAGGATTAACTAAGAGACGATTTTTGAGATTTAGCCCGAAAACTGAATCTAAGTGTAACCCTAGATAGGGAAGTGAAGAATGAAGCTCCAGTCTTATCTTCTTGCCATTGTACAGTGAATAAAAATTGATAAGGTGATGGGACTACGATCCCATTCAACAAATCTAGTAAATATGAAACTATAGTTCGGGAACTTCTCTTATTTCCTTACTGAAATATAGAATATAGCATTTTATATATTTATGCAGAGATTATTTAACATGCAAACCATTCATATAGACTTATGCATGCCAACGCATAGTTACTTCCAGTTATCCACCAAGCATTACCAGCCCTGTAACACTCTTTTAGTCGTAGCAGACTACCTACTGCCAAGTCTGCTTCTTCTGTTTGATACTATCATGCAGATCGGTTCGCAGGCTTAATAATGACCAGTAATTAGATTTGCTGGTATGTTACCTGGGTTAAACAGTTTTAACCTGAATTCTACATTTAAGAGATTTTGGATCTGCAAGTGTTAAGAGAGGCCTTGGGTTAACAAATTATAAAGATCCGGGTGAAATGGATTCAAAACTTAAGGCACCCAACAGATGGACTGATCGTGGTACCAACTGGATTTTGATCACGATTTTAGATTAGAGATTATTCGAACTCAACAGAAAAGGAGTTGGGCTTAAATATACACAGAATACTCATGCACTACAGATTCAAAGGTTCGCAATCCCAAAATAAAAGGATCCGGATTTAATTTGACAAAGGTATAAAATTCATGATCTCATTTCATAACATATGGTATAGGGTCCAACCTCCATGATTCTTTGTCTATCGACTTAACTTATGATCTCTAATCGTAGCATAATTAAACAGTTAGTTTATTTTTCAAGTAAGCAACGGATGTAGCAACAATGACTTCACGTTCAGGGCGAGATGGACTTGTGGTAACAATGCGCAAACTCGGGGATTGGTCGAATGATTCAGACTGAAATTAATTATTAACGCAACAAGCCTAATAAATGGCCGGATGCATGCACTATAGCATAGCCATTCATGTGTGATATCACCCATATACATAAAGACGTTATACTCCCATTCGATCAGCAGATCTTACTGTTATCTCAATGCTGTAGATTCGATAGAATTTATAAATACAAATAAAGTATTAAACTCACGCCATATTTCAAGTAAGTGGTGGGATTTAATTGAATCTGCAATCATCAAGTTTCTCAGCCGAGTCGAGGATCTTGCGGTGGACGGTGGACGACATTAGTTATCCAATAGATCCGTCTCTCAAAATTTTTTTTTTTTTTACCAGCAAAATAATTAACAATCTAAAACGGGGCCATACCACGAGATCCTAAAATGCAAATCAGTTTTAACCACAGTGAATTTTATGACAAGGAAGGGAATTCGAAGCATGAGGACACGTGAATAAAAAAAAATATGTAAATTACCCTGCCAAATTTTATGGAGGGCTCGATGCTCAACACGAACATACGCACAGCAGTTGAATACCACCGATGTCAATTGTAGTGGTTCATTACTCCACTAGCTAGCATTATATTTCAGAAAGAAAAGCTCTACAAAATGATGAATGGATGGATCAGGTTCACCAAGTCGCATTAATGTGCGCATTAGATACAGAGAGCTAGATCATTAAGATTTGGGCAATAAGGCGTGCATTTTACAAAAAAAGTATAAATACGTATTGCACAGGTATAGAAGTAGGATTCATACGATCTGGGTAATGTAAAACCTTGATAGAGATTTAATTTAAAAGTGCTCACAGGGTTCAAGGTCACTTCGATTTGGGCACGGGTACTGATACTTCCTGTGGCACTTGAAATAAAACTCGGTAATGAGTTTAATGAGTTGAGTATGGGTTTCCAATAAAGATTCTTCTTGGGTACAAGGCCCCATATTTTTGACAGAGCTTTCAATAATACAGTTCGTAGATATATTTACATTGTTTCCAGAATGATTAAAAACAATCAATTTTTTGTTAAACTCGAAATCTCTCTGAGATGTAACCCAATTTTAGAATTCGAAATATCTCTGAATGATTCAAATTGAAATAAATACTCTTAAAATGAAGAGGGATATTGTCTCGCCCTGGTGATTAGCTTCAACCACGGAGATGGGTGTAATTGGAAATCGATCTGGAGATTTAACTTCACATACAGAGATGGATGCAGATTAAAATTGATCTGTAGATTTGCTTACACAACAGTCGGTCTCGAGATTTGTTTACAGGATAGTGATTGGTGTAAATTAAATTGATCTGGAGATTTGACTTCACATACGGATATGGATGTATTTAAAATCAATCTGGAGATTTATGCTTGCATAAACAGATTTTTTTTTTTTTCGTTCATAATAATTTAATGGCTATACATACAAGGGTAAGATCTCTGGGCATTTCCACATTTCCTTAGCAGGGTTATTTATTTCATTACCTATTCAAATAGTAAAATTTTCTAATATAAAATATAACTAGTAGTTATCTTCCATTTCAAAATTTAAAATGTTAGTCTGGTGCCCTCAAGGCTTGACTGGCTCTGAAACCAAATGTACGGACCCCCTTTTCGGAGTCCCAAAAAAAATAAATTCCAGTACGATTTTTCAGAAGAATATATAGAAGCCACAGTTCTAGTTCTATCTATTGTAGTACATGAATGTCAATATATAAAACTATATGCTCAGATTTATTCATTCTCAAAAAGATTTAGCCAAAAAAATAAAATAAAAATACTTCAAACCTGTTTTCGACGGTTGGTCCAGTGAATCAATGGAGTTCTCGAAGTGGTTTCGGCACGATCCAATCCAATCCCTTGACGAAGTACCAAGTGACCCCTTGGTTGACCTCTCTACCGTATCGGGGTTATTCTTCTTCACCCTCAACCCCCGAGCTAATGGGGTCGTAAGAACACACAATCTAGCCTCCCGAAAGGATCTCCCAATCCCCGTTCTGGCTAATCCCAACACCAAGGATCATAACAGAATCCAAGATTATGATGACCATCCAACATTAGGGAGCCAGAGATATCTTTCTCTCCTTCTCCTCCCTCATTGTATAGCAAAAGCGTGTGTGCCATGTGTCTATCCATGCACATATTTAATTTAATTTAATATTTTAATTTCCAATATTCTCAAATACATGTGTCTTCTTAATGTCTTTAATGTGCACCTAAATCCCTAGATCAATGGGAATTAGGTGTAGAAGCATTCCACTTCTCTCTTGGTTCTCATTTAGTTTACTTAACAATCTTTTGGTTAGACTTAATGCTTTCTACTTTTCTTTCTTTTCCTAATATTAAGATTGAATTAAAAGATGATTCCTTTTACTAAAAGTATAATTTATTTTAAATTTCCTCTTTATAACATAATTTAAATGAATAATAAAATTAATTAAAGTAAAATATTGAATAATAATAAAAGAAAAACAATTCTTTTATTAATGACCTATTTCAATTCTTTCTCAAAATAATGAAGTCAATTAAATAGAATCTTTAGTAGAATGATTTAAAATAATAAAATCCATAAAATTAAAATCTTTGAATAGAAATAATTATTTTATTATTAATCTTTTTCAATCAACATAATTAATCAAATTTAATATTAAATAAAATCAATCTTTTTAATTCTTTTTCAAGTTAATAAAATCAATTAAAATGAATAATTCAAATTAATGAAATCAATTAAAAATAAAATCTTGAATAGATTTATTCAAATTAATAAAATAGAACAAAATTTAATAAAGTATTTCTTAAATCTGACGTGAAATTTTCATTTATACCATTGATTAATTTTCTTCATCTCGTTCTTGTCTAGGTACCTCTTCGGCGGGCCCTTCGGACAGTTTCATTTCTTCCTTCTTAGGGGAGTACTGCATAGCGACTAGGAACCGTTACCACGATCTCTCAACTACGCTCCTTGGAGACTAAGGGATGTTGAGGGATACGGCTCTCCTTATTGCGTGCCCATCAACTCATCGTACACGACCAAATCATTATGGCCTTGCCCGTATGGCATACGTTTCCCCGGGTGAGCTAAAACGACTTCACTTGTGCGTGGATTGCTAATCCAGGGTCGACAGTCAGTTGTCGTACCCCTATGTGTTCTTTCCATTCTTACGACCCCTATAATTCCATTGTGGGTCAGTCGGTAAATCATCTTACCTTCCTCTGCACACACACACACTCCAGCACACATTAGTAGTGTTGCACTATATAAAATATTTACATCATTCATTCTAGTATCTCAGTCAGTCGAGCATACAAATTATTCATCATTTATCATTTTCTCAGTAAGTCTAGTATATCCATCATTCATCATTCATCTAATCATTTTCATTACATAATATCTCAGTCATTCGATCATATACAACATTCAGTCATCATTCATTATGCTAATCATTAAGCAAATCATTCATTCATTTATTATTTTTAAGCAAAGCATCCACTTCTATAAATGTTGTTCACTGTGTCGTTTTCGTTTATCATTTGTCGTCAAGCAAATGATCATGTGTTCCTCAGTCATTCAAACATTTGAAATATTCAAAAGACCATTCTACTAAAGTTTATCCGGTTGGGTCACTTGGCAAGTGTCCTCAAGTCTATGGTCAGTCAAGGTACCGAGGCGGGCATTACAATAATACAAATCTTTGAGTTGCATATTCATCTAGATTTGTGTTGTTAATACAAACAATGTTGAATGTTGAAATTGTTGGTAGAGATTTCATTTTTCTTGGACCTATGGTCCAGTTTCAGAATGTGTATGTGAACTAGTTGTATTTGAAGCTTTCATTTACTGTGGTTTATGTGCATGTTATGCTACGAAGAAAATCATACAAATTCATGAGAGATTTACATTTTGTCACAAAATGCTGAATTCTTTTAATAAGGATCGGGCGATTAAATATTAACGAATTGTCGTGCAGGCACCTATGATGTTTTCATTTGTTTCCATCTACTAAATCCACATTCATTCATATTCAATGCACTGTAGTACTCTAGAAAATTCCTCTTAAGTTATGTTATATGTTCAAATCTAGTTCATAATGTTTTAGTCATAGATATATTCAAGAAAACAATCAATTCATATCATAATATGCACAATCCTATCTCTATAATCTATAAAAGTTGAGCCTCAACATGCCCTAGTGTATATTATCTTCAACCTAGTATGCCTCAAGGAACAACACATGGTACCAATGATTTATGCCCATACTTGTGAGTCAAAACCAATTAAAAATACCTCATTGCACAACCATATTAAATGAGCTAAGCTATCCTACTAGAGGAATAAACCTAGAGGAGTGTGTAGCACCAATACTGGGTGTCCCATGTTTAAGTAGCTATACAAAAAATATTTTTTTTCCAAATGAAGTCTAATCATCTAAGGATGGAATGACAACACAAGATTCAAGATCTTTCCCATTGCTAAAAATGAAATATCACATCACATAATCCAAGAAAATTTCCATATTCACAACATCTAATAAACTAACTTATTACCTTGATTTCAACTTGATTTAATGTTTTCCCATTGTAAACACTAATAATGCTCCCTATCATCTCAGGAACAATCATGATGTTATGGAGGTGGGTTTTAATTGGCATGGTTTCTCACCCACAACCCATTTATGTAAACATAAGTAGAAATTAGAAAACCAATTTATAGCTTGTATTTCATGCAAGCACGCATAAACATGAATATCTGAAATGTTAATATCACTACCATATGATGATTTGAATTTGTATAAGTAGCATTAAAAAGATGAAAATGACATACAATAAAATTGCATATTTAATGCACTGACTAATAATATCACTCAGGGTTATGATATACAATCATATACCAAAAAATTTAAGGAAGAAAGAATGATTTCATGTCATAAATTTTCCTTGACATGCTTATAAATAACACAACAATCTAGAAAATCAAGGACTGAGACACCATTAAGACATATAGAAAAACTAGAAAATAAAACTTACCTTTACAATAAGCAAGATTCCATGGGGAGGAAAGGAGGTCCATGAGATGGGGGGACAACTAGAAGGTACCACTTCACCCGCACCTCAAGTTCTTGCAGATGTGGTCAAGGACAATATATATTTAGAGAATAAAAAAATATTGGGAAATTCAAATATAAAAGAATGAATAATACACAAAGTATATGAAGAAAATTCAAGTGCAATTAGAAATGATTAACATATATTATAAATTATAATCAACAATCAAACAACTACAATAAATAAAAACCAATAATAATGAGATGATAAGTCATTATCAATAATACCATTTATTGTTGTTAGATTTAAAGAAGTGTTTGACACTTATATTCTTGCCAATTTGTCATAATTACAAGTTAGTCATATGAAACCAAAAAAATTACAAATGAGGGACACAAGGTTGTCATGATTACAAGTAGTCATAAGAAACCAAAAAAATACAAAGGACGGACAAAAGGATTAGATACTAAGCAGAGGATCCATATTTCCAAATGTACCATACTATAGGCATATCCATAAAGAAATTAATTGATGAACTTAAAATTTTTAAGCAACTCCGATGGGATAAACTCTGGTTCAATGGATTCCAACATTCTAGTCTAAATGTTGACTCTTCTATCTCGGTTTTCTATGGGAAGTAAGGTTCTTTATTGTATTATATATATTCTTTCATTAGTTGGAAACATCTTGTAATCTTAGGAGGATCAAATTGTGACAACAATTGGGAACATACCTACACTTTGGGAAGTGGTAGAAGAACTAAAATTCCATGAGGAACATCAAAAAGAAGACCTAGAAGTAACCATCAAGCAATGGGCCACATTTGACGAGGAGAAGATAAAAGGAACTGAGAATGAGGAATTTTTAACATGGATGTCATCAGAACCTTTATGTATTCAAGATATTGATCAACAAATATTAGAATATTTGCATGGCGTTACAAAGGAGGACACACAAATCAATGTTTATGAACAAGCAAATAAAGGGCATCATGACTACATTGAAATATGGTTCCATACAACCATCAGATTGAAGCACCACTCTATTCTTCAACAATTCTTCACATCATATCAATTAGAGTAGTTGGTTCCTCATGTTCTAGTATTTATCAAAGTATACTTCAAACTGGAATATGAGTACATTTATAATCCTCTTACGCACATGGTTACATTGGAAATACTCCTACACTTGAGAAGATGCTTTCTTTTTCCAAATAACGTAGGATAATGTAGATGAATAAATAATAAATGAAATAGCAAAGATAAAAATAAGTCCAGTTCTAAAAACCAGGACAATGGTGCAATTGGACATCAGTTTTGCTTGAAAACTAGGCAACTCGCTTGCAAAATTATTAATAAAGTTTTGCATGTTGGTTCAACCTTCTATTATGGTTATTCAAAATTATTTTTGTTTTATACTCGTGTCAAATGATGTGATATTACTTAAGGATCATCTTCCAAAATATTTTGTCCCATCCATTCCAACACATCATCTGGGATCGAGATTAGAGATGCTTATAAGTACCTTGGTACTTGCATACTTCATTGATAGGCCTCCTCACTATCAACAATGAGAATTAATCAAGGTATATTGATTGACATATCTTGTAGGTGACTTAACTTCAACACATTAATTTGTACATGTCAAGATGTACTTTGGTGCCTTAACTCTCACTGACATTTTTGGTGAGTAGTCTCACGTTCGACATTCGTTAATGGATGGTAATCCAATGAATCATTTATCTATGTTTGACTTTAGCTAAAATTATTTGCATAGCTAAAATTGTAAAAGAGAATGTGCTATAAGTGAAGACTATATGGTTTAATGATATTAATATCAATTTGCAATTCTCAGTGAAAATAAGAAAGGGAGATCTCTGATTCTATAACCTATAATTTCTATTGAGATTTGTTGTAGATTGTTCAAGTACATTTCTTTTTTACAAAACCATCATAACATCCTTTCCATCATGCACATCTTCAACATGGTTTTGTACAAGTTGAAATTTGCAGACAACATCAGTCGCAGCAGTACAAAAACAAAATTTAGGCATAAATTTCATGATTTCAGCCTTGCTCATCTTCAGCACATAGAACTTCAACCTTTCTTCATGTGGTTTTCAGTATACATCATTTTCAGCTTTGCTTTATCTTGAGATCAGTAGTTTTTTACTTTATTGGCATGGGGACATGCAAACTCTCAAGTATGGGGGATAGTGGATTAATACGCTTTTAAGAATATTTCAACATATCAAGTTCCATGTGTATTCCTATACATTTCATTATAGAGAAGCCAAGTCATAGAAATTTTTTTATGGTTGCCATTAGTTCATCCTTCATGCTAAATCAAGAACAGAGATGAGTAGCCTCAAATTGTTTTTAGCAGTTGATGTATTTATGTAGTTGATTCATCCTCCAGTATCAATCCACAATTTGTAGCTTGCCCATAATTTGTAGCTTGCAATACACCATGAATAATTTTATATTTTTCAACATTTTCAAACTCTCTAGAATTTCCAGAATTTTCAAGTTTTTAAGTATGTATAAAGGTTAATTTCAGTCATTCTTGTTTAGTACAACATCACTAAATCTCTAACAGCATTAGCATTCACTCCATTTATCCCATCTTTATTCAATAGTAGCATTGGTTCAATTTTTCAAAAGAATTATATATATCGTTGATTCATCCTCCAGTATCAATCCACAATTTGTAGCTTGCCCATAATTTGTAGCTTGCAATACACCATGAATAATTTTATATTTTTCAACAGTTTCAAACTCTATAGAATTCCCATAATTTTCAACTTTTTAAGCATGTATAAGGGTTAATTTCATTCATTCTTGTTTAGTACAACATCATTGAATCTCTAACAGCATTAGCATTCACTCCATTTATCCCATCTTTATTCAATAGTAGCATTGGTTCAATTTTTCAAAAGAATTACATATATCGTTTTAGAACAGGAATAGTATAGAGGGTACATGAAAACCTATAGATGCATTTTTGGGGTTTTTTTATTGTTTTGAATGAGTTGGATGGCAACAAATAGCATATAAAAAACATCTAAGTAGTCTAGAAATCTGCTATAGATTCAAATGTACTTTAGGTAGTTCCAAATTTTGCATTTTCTCACTACGGTACCAAAGTATAGGAAAACAGATAGGTTTATGTACCAACAGTAAAAGAAAACCTGTAGGTACATATTTTATCATTTTTATCATTGGAATAGATTTGACTGAGGGTAAGCCTTTAATTCTTATCATTTACACAATCCAAAAGTTTGTTATATATTTGATGATCCTTGAATTCCAACCATCCATATTAAAACCAAGGATAATTTTAGGGGCGAAATTTAGCCCATGGGCTATTTTTCCATGTTTTTTTCCAAAAATAGATTCGCCAATTTGCATTTTTTGAAGCCCCATTTCGCCCAATTTTGATGGGATAAACTTGTTCCACTCTAAAAATCGCAAAATTATTATATAAACTATATAAAATTCTTCGAAATTGAAATAATTTTAGAAAAATATCGCCAAATATTTTATAGTTGACATTTTAAGAATTGGTAAGATTCGCCAAGTTTTATACACTTTTAAATAAGTATGGGTCCTTAAAATTATCCCTGATTAAAACCAACAACGAAAAGTCAGAACTCTGATTTCATGTATCTGTTCAAGTTCATATTTAACATTTTCTATACCTATTCAGATTCAATAGCCAAGTTTCAACATGATGAAGTGGTGGCAAAAGACTCTGCAAAATTGCATAATTTTGAATGTTGATCCTGTTGACAATGAAGACCTCAACTTGATTGGAGGCAAGGGTTTCATTTTAAACCATAGTGGGAAAGAAAAAGGAAGTTGGTAAGAAAAATAAAGCCTATTCCATTAAAGGAATGTTTAGCTGGATAAGTTACCAAAAGCATGATGCATCATTCAAAATTTGTAGCAGCAACACTAACCTTGCTTATTATCAACATTTCAAGTATTCACTTCATTCCAATGTACATGTCATTTTCAACATACATCTTTTATCGACATCTATCAAAACTCTTTGGATAGTAAAACTTGAGGTAAAATAGTCAAAGTTTTTTTATTTATTAAAAATGTAGGACACTATAATGAAAGACAACTATTTGCTACTCCATTTACTCATGCTTTCAAACCACCATTTCTAACTCTATACTTTGTATTCTCATATATCCTTTCTCTTTATGACATCATCCATTGGTCATCTATATGATGTCATAAGATCCCAATAAAATAAGAGGCAAAAACACAGGAATCCTAGAACCCTCACCCTAGAAGCTAACATGGTGAAAGAATTATGGGCTCCACTTAGCCTAGTTGGTACATCAACTTCTTGTGTTTATACCTTCTTCCTAGATGGACCCAGAATTCCATTTGTACACATATATAGCATAAACACTATGGGACAATTGGATAAGCTATTCTTTGGTGGTGATGTCAGTCTCTTTAAAGGTGGAGGCAGGGAATTTAAGGAGAGTAGATATATTGGTATTCATAATCATCAAGTCCCCTTGTATAACCAATTTGATGGTTTTATTTGTTGGTATTCTATGGAGGTTTGGCATTCTGCCTATTGTGAAGAACGTTTCGAATTAACATTCGTTGGGAGATATAGTACTGGGAGTCTCTTTCTCTCGAATGGTTGAGTGTGATGATGGTTTCTTATCCTTCTCCTTGTGTCAAGGAGATAGGTTCTTTGGTATAGGGTCTTATCATCTGCATGCCATTTTTCAAGTAACTCGCAGAAGCTCTAGTGATCTCTCTTTCGTTTGACACATGTGGGATACGACGTTTAAGGAATTTCTGGTGGATTATTTGGTTTCGAGGCTTCTATATATTGTTTCTTTCGTTAGCAGTCTTTTGTTATCTCTACCTTAGGGTAGTGTGGAAGTATTTGTTGTGTCCTCTAGTTGTCCTATCAATATATTCACAAATTTTGGTAGAGTCGTCCCTCTTGGTGAGAGTTCCTTGCTTATACTGATGTGTCTTTTCAATTCAGTGCAAACTTGCTTAAGTATTTCTAGTTTTGGCTCAAATTGTGTCACCCCAATGAATATGGATATTGACAAACGTTTTCATGAGATTTCTGAGAAAGTTAATGTATCCCATGTTAGTATTCAGTACTTTGGCATTCATATGGATTGGATACGTTAATATATGAACAAGTTGATTGATATGGTTCATTAGTTAGTTACCGATTCTCCTAAGGTCGATAATCGTTTGAATCAAACTGACCAATTCTCTTGGGATATCAACTCTAGTATGGAAGCTTGTTTTAGTGGATTGCAAGCAACACTTAAAGCTTGTGACGATAAATTGCAAAAACTTACACTTCTTGTTTTGAAGCATGAATCCTTAATTTGGGGGGGGGGGGATTTTAATAATGATGAAACTTCAGACATTAACAATGGAGAAGGTAATTCAACAATGCAGTAGGTCCATATTTTCACTAGTTTGATGGAAAAGGATGATAGTGAGGGTGTGCAAGTTCACTCTGATGATGAAAAATAAAATGATGAAGATACCTACATCGAAGAGCAGTCAAAAGATTCAGATAAAGATGATGCTGATAGAGAAAATGATGAAGATACCTCCAACAGAGAGAAAGAAATGGATTTAGATAAGAAAGAAGATACTGACATAAAAATGGAAGAAGACTCCTATCATTGTTGAGCCTGTAATTGATGAAGATGTTTCTAAAGAAGCTATTAACAACTCTGATAATGAAGAATACAATGATGAATCTCTCTATGTTGATCAGGGAGCCGATAGTGATACTAGTTGCAATTAGCTTAAGTTTTGAATGATTTTTTTTTGCATTTTGCTTGCTTGTCAATATGTGAAAATCTATAGTAGTTTATGGATTACTATGTGATGGAATAGAAATCCCCACTTTTGGATAATTGTATATATTAGTTTCATTGAGAAGGTTTCAGTATTAGAACGTCTAAAACAATCATGGAACCTCTAAAACAGTAACGGAGGATTTTTGTATAAATTTATCCTTTTATCAATATAAATATATCAGTACTAATCTTTTTTATAAAATATATTCTTCCATACTGATGATGACAAATATGATTCAATGGGATCATAGGGTATCGACAAATTTCTAACCTATATGTTTTTGTATTACAAATTTAAGTGGTAGAAAAATTCTCTTTTATTGAAATGATGGTATTTTATTATGTTTTTACAAAGTGAGGATGAGTGTTCAAAAGATGAGGGAATTGAAAATAGTTCAATCAATTTCTAATATCAAATTCATTTTAGTTCCTTATATTTGTAATTTTTTCATGGAATGTTATATAAAAAGTTGATATTTTCCTTGGGTGTGATAGTGTACTACTTGTTCATAGGAAAAATAGTGATATGGTTATTTTACAATTTAATTTAAATCTCATCATTGAATTTATGTATACATGGTTTTATGATTCCACAATGTGAAATTTGACTAAATGTTCTTGTTGAAAGATTTCATAATGAAAGTTGTGGATACATAATTTGTTTCTTCCATGGTATGAAATTGAGTAAATGCTAGTGGGGTATGACATTTATATACAATGTATTTTTCTCTCATGATTAGTGTGATATCAAATAGACTTCTACTAATCATCAATCTCATCAATATTTAAATATTTTAAAATTTCTATTTATAAAAAATAGTAATTACTAAATAATAAAAAATGATTAAGTAATAAATAATAATTAAATATGACAAAAATACAATCAAGGTTTATAACCTTAGGGAGTTGTGATGTGGGATTTCAATACCTATTACAATAACACCATGACAATTGGATCTTATACCAGTAGTGATATAGGGTGTTTGTGTTGAAGATATGGGAATAAAGTAAAGCCTACAAGTAAAACAATTTAATCTAAACTTGGAGGTGAACTGGGCCTGAATGAGGGAAGTATGTAATTCTTTATAATATTATATGTATTTGAATTATTCTTGTAATTTGGTGCCACACTGTGAAAAACTCACATTGAAACAAAATCCACACAAATATAATCTAACAAAATGAAAGGTTAGATGTTTGTTGGTTAGTGGGTTAGTCTATGCATATGTATTTGAGTTAGAGGATTGGTCTCTG
The DNA here is from genome assembly GCA_027924585.1 of Larix kaempferi. Classification (NCBI taxonomy): domain Eukaryota; kingdom Viridiplantae; phylum Streptophyta; class Pinopsida; order Pinales; family Pinaceae; genus Larix; species Larix kaempferi. The sequence continues at coordinate 16,790,184 of BSBM01000348.1, read as the reverse complement.
TGTATTTTCAGATGTCAATATTATGCATGTATATTTTCAATCTCTGTGTCAAATTATGCATATATTTTATTCCACATGTATTATATAATTAATATTAGTAGTGAATATAATTACAAATACTAGGGGCCTCCAACATAACATGTACATATTTCACAAGTTGAATCCTTTCCATTTGCATGGATGGAGTCGTAACTTGGTCCCTCTAGGTGTTTGGATATCCGCTTGGATTTTGGTCATCCTTCCTTGGATTGTATTGCTACAATTTAAAACCCAAAACAAAAGGATCACAATTATATCTGTGGGAACATAAGTGGAATCATAATTTGCGATCTACCTTCCCCGTATGGATGTTCAAATCTCCTCTCGGAATTTTTCCAGTTGGGTTGGCTGGAAAAATAATGAAATTTAAATTAAACCATCAACTTAAAATCCAAATCAACTTAAAAAACCTAACACCCTTGCCCCTCTCTACCTTTAACACCATAACACCTCCCCTATCTCTCTCCACCTCATCTAAACCCCCTCTCTCTATCTCTCTCATACTCCCCCTACCCCTAACACCCCCCTTCACTTTATTGCTCTACAAATCCTCCTACCCCAACATCCTAACACTCCACTCTCTCTCTAGCACCACCTGACTATAACATCGCACCCCTAACAAGATTTATTTCCATATTTTTATTACAAACTTTGTCTCTTAAATAACTTACTACCGACAACAAAGCTATGATACCGACATGTCTTTAACATTGATAGCGTATATTTTATATTGATAGGGACTCTCTTAAGCAACGCATGTCATAACTAAAATTCTAAGTTGTGGGGAAGATATATTTTTTTGGTTGATTCATTTTGTATGTTCTATATAAGTGTCAGGTATCACTTTTAATGTTTTCCATAGATTTTTTATTTCAATTATATCGGAAACAACATTATTTTTCCATATACTGTCTCATACATAGTAAATCCTATATTTTTTTCCAAATTGTATTGTAGGAAAATTGTGTTTAAATTGTCTTGGTAATAATGTTCTCAAGCCCCCTGTTATAGCTTCAAATTTCCAATTAGCCTATGAATGGTACGATTTAGTATTCCTATGATGAATGTTGTTGTTATCCCTAAAGTTTGCACTTTAACTACTGAAAGGGAAAAGTTAGAGCATTTGGTTGTCACAAAGGTTAAACTGTATATTGATTTTCAAAGTAGTTTGAAATAGATAAACTTGAAAACAAAATAGTGTTACTATTCTGAGATTATTCTCTGAATGTAAACACAATTTTGCAGCCAAATCACAATACGGTGTACAGTTGTTAGATCTGCAAGTTGTTAATCATTTATGAGAAACACAAACAATTAAACATTCATTTTAACAACAGTATAAGAGAATGGGAAGCACAGTCTACAACGATTCATTGATATGAAGAATATTATATTACTCTGCATTAACTGTCTGAAAAAACACAAGTCGACTCCTTCCCTTTTTTGTTCCAATCGAATCTTTGACTTTTTATATGTATCATTACATAATAGTTTCTAAATTCAGATCCCAAAAAGGTGGATTGAGGTCTATCCATGAGGATCACAATTATATAAAATCAATCTCAAGTGATATTACAATAAGCAATGCAAAATTACTATTGGACTTGAGACCTTTAAAATAGGATCACTTGTTTACTTTGACTATAACACCCTATTGTAACACCAACAGGAGATTAATATTTAATAATCTCATAATTCACAACTTCTAGATGCCTATAGAATTACTATATTCTAAAGATTTACAAAACTATGAAAATTTTCACTTTTGATAAAAAATGGCACCTATAGGCGATTCCATAATGCAATCAGATTTTTAGATATAGATAGTTCTACAAGAATGCTAAATGAATTCATGTAGTGATTCTCTACCTGGAGTGAAATATAGATTACTCTGTAGGGTATCCTTGCAACTTTGTGACCTGGTAGCATTGTCTTGGAAGCAAAATTTCTTCCCCAAAATACCATAAATAAGAAAGAATCCTGGAAACATCAAAACATTCAAATCTATGGCCAAAATTTTCAAACCTTGGAAGCAACCTCAAATTAAATATTCAACCTATCAGCTTGATTCTTCCTTGGCATTTTGAGTCTATAGAGTATCATGCAAGAACTAAGTACCCAACTCTGTTAGAATATCTAACATGCTACCACTTTTTTTGTTCCTTTACTTCTCCTAGAGTCGTTTAGCTTTCAAACATTTCCTCTGCTTCTTTAGTCTTTTGTTTTTCTTGGATATTTTTTGGGAAAAATCACATAATTGATTATGCTTGATGACCAACTTACTTATCATGTTATTTATCTTGAGATTTTATCTCTAGAAATTTTTATTTTGTTGCTCCAAACTTCTAATTTTCTTGTCATACTTCTTTAATTCTTTACGAAGTTCCTTCTTGGTCTTGGACTTATTATTTTCTAACAAACGAGCTAAATCTATCTTATGTTCCTGAGGTGAATCTTTAAGTTTGGGAGAGTAAGTAGGAAATTCTATAGCATTTTGTTCTTCGACATCCTATTCTTCATGAGGATCGATACCTAGTAATTTCATCATAGAATTTATGGACTTTTCAATATTATTCAGAACTTATCCAATTTTATTTTCCATTTTATTTGAGTGAATATTTTCCTCCTATAATGATGATTGGGTAGGAAATAATTCTCTAATTTTTTCAGACACTTCAGGTTTCTCAAGCTCTGTAATTACTTGCTTTGTATTGCGCCTAGAACTTCTCCTTACCTTTGGGGTAGCTTTTTCCTTTGATTTTTCCACAGTGTTATCTGAAGGCTATTCTAGATCAATTACATTATTATTTTTTAAATAAGGTTCAAAATCGACTTACCATTTAGCCTCAACTTATTTATAGCTCGAGTATGGGGTTTTCTGAAATACACAGGCTTAACCATTTGTTCTTCTTCACCTCTTTCCACTTTCTTACTGCCAGTCTTTTTTTCTAATAGATGACCTTCTACATTTAAATATTCACTAATTCGGTCTATATCCAAGATTAATAACTCTTCCTTTCCTTCGTCCTTCAAAATTTTTATGATATTTGAATCCAGTAATCTCTTCTTTCTCAAAATGGAATTGCAATTTTCTCTTGGAGGAACTTTCTTCTCTGGGATTGGATTTCTTTCTTTTAACCCCGGTTTTCTTAACTACAATTTCATTTTGATGTAAATATGAAGTGTCCCCTTCTACAACGGTTTTACATTTTTTAGGGATTTTTTTATCTAGTGCTAGAGGAAGGGGATTTTGTCAATGTAGGATCCTCTTTTTCCACTTCAAAACCATTATAGAAAAGGAAATGATTCCAAGTCTTATTCAACTTATTCAACTCTTCTAATATCAACAACTTGATGAGAGATTGATTGAGGTTGTGAAACTCCTCCTTCAAAAATTGATTGCAATCCTAAACAGGAACATTACTGCACTTGAACCACCTCTCACCTTATTTGGGAAGACTACATGCTTGTGCAATCGAATCTTCAGTGACTTGAAAGTAAAATTTATTACTGTGACCTGTTCTCTGTTGAAGTTCTCAGTAAAAACCACTTATACTATGAAACGAGAACTCGACACAGTTCTCGTTTTTCTCTCTCCTAATTTTAGTAGCTATTTTTACCCCCGTTTCAAAAATGGTTGATGCCAGTATCACACATTTTCATTTTGAGACATTTTTTGGGGCCTTTGAATTATCTTTGTTGTAAAATATTTTTAATTTCTATTTTCAAGTGTGTTTTTTGAAATTTAACAAACAATATACATTTTTAAGCAATTTATAATGAAAAACATATACATTTTACGATTTTTTCTATAAAATAAGACATTTTTATGTACAAAATAAGGCATTTTTATTGACAAAATTGTAAATAATTCCAGAAAATAAAGACATTTAAAACCATTTTCAATGAATTTTCAGAGAATTTTTCTCTAAAAATGATCATATTTCATATTAGTTATCGAAAAGTGACCACTCACATAAAGTCGAGAAAAAATATACAAATTATTTGTAAAAAACATATTAAAAACATTATATTTAGAAATTTTATTTCTAAAGTAAAGTCTGAAAGTCAAAACATTACTAATATATCTGATAAAAAAATTGTCAAAAATTGACAAAATTAACATTTTCTTCAAAACATGAAACTATTCAACAATATCATGCATGCCAAATTCTTCATCGACATTGGAATTTTCTGGAGCTTGAATTTCCTCAGGGACATCAATGTCCTCTTCCATTGGGTCTTCTATGTCTGCAAGATCCCCAAAGTGCTCCTTTCCAAACACCCCTCCTAACGGGGGTTGGGGCTCTTTTGACATCTTTGCCACAAGTGTTTCACTAAACTCTCCTTTCTTCAAACCAACTTCTTGCACTTCATCTGGAAGAACTTGAATAGCCTTAATTCTTTGTTATATGTAATTGCATTGGAGTGGATCATTATTAATCGATATGCAATTTCTTCCTTTCTGTAAGGAGCATGCTATTGTTGTACCTAATCACCAAAAACAAAATTAAAGTTAAGTGAAATAGCATAAAGAAGCATACTTTATAACAATAAAATAATGAAAGATAAAACATACAATAAAACTTGATATATTATTTCATATGTAATATGAGAAAGTTTACCAGAACCCGAGAACAAATCTAAGACCCAATCTCCTTCTCTTGAAAATGTATCTATGAGATAATTAATCAATGCTTGTGGCTTTTGATAGATGTTTACAGTCACTCCTTTTAAATCCCTTTCTTCATATGTTAATTTTTTTACCACGGCATTATAACTCAATATCTGACTATGTTTTCCTCCTCTCTTTTCATTGATTAAAAGAGGTTCATAAGCATCCTCCTGTGTCCAAGTTGCAACATGTATGCTTTCAGCATCACTCAGGAATGGATCGCTACCTGAGCTACGAACATTAGGCTTTTGCCTGTAACAAAAATATAAAACAAATAATTAACTTATCAATAAATATAATTGATTTATAAATTCAAAATTTTGATAATATAGTGCAAATATATTACCAATGAAGTTGCTTCCTCTTTTTTCCTTTACCCCTGAAGGCTGTCAACAAGCCCCCTAATTGTGTGTCTGAATGGAAAACAACAAATCTCCATAGTGGTGATGTTGTGACATCTACAAATCCCGAAACCACTTTACTAAATGATTGGTAAGTATAAGGCTCACAATCATAAGTAGTGTTTCGGATATTGTATCCATGAGGGATATCTGCAATCACTAGTGCGTACTCCTTTTTAGGAACAAGATTTGCAATGTCTGCACAGTCACCTAAAATGACTCTATATTGCACAGTGTCAAGCCCATTCCAAATATAATGATCAAGTGTATCATCAAGTTCAACATTTGCAAGACATTGTCTCCTTTGTCGTTCTATTTTGTCTCTTTGGATATGGATTTTGAAGGACTCCGGTACTCCAGCTCCACCCCTCTTTGGCATCTTCAAATGAAAATGATCTCTATAAGTAATAAAATAGAAATGAATTGAATTATAAAATAAATAAAATAGGATGTATCATAGAACAACATACCTTCTTGAATGCAACAAAAAATTGTTGTAAACTTTCTATCGAGCTTGAGTCTGGATAGTTGCGTTTGACATCATCCCAACTCTTCTCACTCAACATTTTAACCATCTCCTCTTGTATTTTCATGTAGACCTTGTGACTAGACAATGAAACAATAAATGATGTTTACAATCATATATAATAATATAACAGAATACCTAGAACATAACAAAAATGTTAAACTCAAAAAAATGCTCAACTTACTTCTCAAGTTCGCTGCACATTTTCTCCATGGATAATTCACCTGACTTTACCCGTGATAATATTGTAGCTATTAATGTTTCATCCTTCACACCTTGCATTGTTCTCCAAGGTGTAATAGTCATGTCTTCTGGCAGATTCTTGACGTCAGGACCTGCCTTACCACCGCTCCATGGAACAACTCTACTTTTTTTCACTTTTTGGTTTTTTATGCCAATATTCTCCCACAAGCTAAATATCTCATCAATCAAATCCCATGTTTTCCCAACTCTAAATGCCAACTGGAAATAGGCATCTACAGCTCTAAATGCATCACTTCCTCTAGAACTTTTTGGTAGAATAATATCATCTTTAATAGGGAGACCTATTTCCATACAACATTGTTTCCGAAAACTTGCATCAACTCTATATTTTTCCCCACCACATATTTGCACAAATTCACTGTGTATAAATCTCACCCTTTTAACAAATGTCATTGTCAACCTATATTCACTATCTGTGTTATGATCCCATGCCAACAACTTTGCTTCAACATCTGTTAAACCAGCATAAATGATGCATTTAACTGTTTCAAAAATAGGGTTATTGGGATATTCTTGCATCAACTCTCTTCTTGCCTCTGCAGAATGATTCCCTCCAAGAACATAATATTTGTAATGAAAACATCTTGTTTCATAAAATTCATCTCTAGTAGGAACAACTTCCGGGTCAACAAGGACTAGGTAGTCAACAACATGTGCATAGGGATTGTGCCTCATCAATGCTTTTAAGTTGTGAATATGCAAGTGATGTGGTTTTCTAATTCTAAAGTGATCTTTCCCTTCTGTGGGTTTATAAAGTTGATTCACATTCAACTCAAATGTATGTCCATTGTTAACCAACTTATCCCTCCGCAATCGATCTCGAATGGCATTTTGTGTTGTCTTGACAATGCCATCCTCTAAATCAGCACCTGGAGTAATGATTTCCCTACTGCCACCAGAATTTTCACTCTCAGATTCAATAATAACATTGGTTTCAGCAACAACAAATCTCTTCCTTTTTTGATTTGAAGGGGTTCCTCCTAAATCTACAATGCCTTCAACAGGAATCGAGGCACTATCAACCATATTTCTTTTACGAGATTGTTTGCTACTCTTACTAGCAGGAGTAACAAGCTCATTTGCAACAATTTCATCATGTTCAGTTCGGCGAGATGAAGATTTAAATATAACCCTTCTAGGTACCTGATTTGATTGTTGGATGCTCTTTCCTTTTTCTGCTTGTACTTCTTCAGTTTGAACATTTAACACTTGTTTTTTCTTCCTTACTTCTAGTCCCTTTTGAATAGCGACAGTAATGACATCCATAGGATTGGCCTCTATATAATAAATTCCATTCAAATTTTTTGAAATCGAAATGGAAAAATACTGCAAAATAAAAACATTATCGTATTAAATCTATTACATTGTGATATCCAAGATATAACAAAACCAGTTTAAAAATAATATCAATATTCAAACTTACTCTCCCGCTATCAATTTCATCCACGACCCCTTGACAAAAATCTGTGAAATTTTCTTGAGCATTATATTTTGCAATCTTCAAAACGTATCGGATTTTTGCAAAGGTCTTGGCTTGTTTCACCTATGCATAAACAATATCTGTACCCGGCACTACAAATATATCTCTCAGCAATCCCAATAGATTGTAATCTGCTTGAATATATGGATCTGCAGAACAAAATAAGAGAATGCTTTCTGGTTTTCCTTGATTTTTTTCCTTCAAATTCCAATGATACTCTATTCTGTCTTCTTCTGTTGCATGTTTCCATTCTCTAGCATTCTTCATTCTTAATTCTTCAAAGCTAAGAACTCTCTCTTGAGTCTCAACATTCTCAGATTCCTCAACTGTTTTTCTCGATGCAATGATTGCCGCTCTTGATCCAGAAACATTTACAGATATCTGCCTTGATGCCATTGTACCTATATCCAAAATGTAGAATTTTAAAATAAATCAACAATATAATATAAATCAACAAATAAATTATAGAAAAACATTATGCTATGATAAAAAGAAAGAAATAATATAACCACATATTATAATATAATAATCATATACTTCACAATATGATTATAATAATGTTCTAATCACAATAAAATCAAGACATATATTAGAATAATGATTATATTCCTATGTTTCACACTATACCCATAGGTAATAATATAAATTATGAAACAATATAATTACATATATAATTACCTGTATGTCACGGTATAATTAAATTAATACAATAATTAAAACATAAACCTATTTAACTCAATGTCGATTAATTCGCCTAACTACTCATTCAAATTTTCCAAAAGGCAGTTATCCAATAAAAAAAACCATACATGGAAGTAATATAATCACATTGCACTTGTGTAACACTCACACCATATGGATACTTTCTTCTCTTAAAGAAGATTGAAAATCACTAAAAAATATAAACTATAATGAACCTTTGTTGACGTTTGCATGATTACCCTCATCCAACCTATTGCCACGAGGAAGCGTATAAACTAGTATATAAAAAAAAGTAAGTAATTTGTAAACTAAGTTGAAGCATATGAACTCACTTGGACATAACTTCAATGAAGCATGCAAAGTAACCTGGGATATTTTAACTAGGATGAATCATGTGAACTAACTTGGATATTTTAACTATAAAGTGTTTGTAAGTTAGATGAAGCATTTAAATTAACCTCAACATTTCGGCATGAAGCATATAAACTCGATGAATCATGTGAACTAACTTGGATATTTTAACTCTAAAGTGTTTACAAGTTGAATTAACATACAAATTGATTTAAATATTAATTTAGATAGTTATTTTTGAAATCAAACCCATGATTTAATTTTATGATTTCATATTTACAATTTACATCACTCAATCATTTAAATTAATCTATCAAACTATAAACTAAAATATAACTTAGATAACTAACTTTAATTTAAATATAACTTTTATAAAATATATAAATTAATTTAATGTTTAAAAATAAAATATATAAATCTATTTAATATAGCTTTTATATGAAAAACAATTTAAATTTCAATCAAATTTATAAATATCAAAATATTAACCTATACTTAACAAATTTTTAAAGTTTTCATTAAAAGTAAAATTTCAATCAACATGAATTAATTAAGTCATCATTAAAAGCCAAAATCCAATTAATATGAATGATTCCGGCGCTTGGGTGCCCATGGGCCGGCCCGAGGGCCGCCCATGGGCGCCCAAGCGGGCGGACGTCCGCCCGCTTGGGCGGCCCTCGGGCCGGCCGTCGATGCTGGGCATCGACGGACGGCCCGAGGGCCGCCCATGGGCGCCCAAGCGGGCGGACGTCCGCCGCTTTGGGCGCCCATGGGCGGCCCTCGGGCCGACCGTCGATGCCCGGCATCGACGACCGGCCCGAGGGCCGCCCATGGGCGCCCAAGCGGGCGGACGTCCGCCGCTTGGGCGCCCATGGACGGCCCTCGGGCCGGCCGTCGATGCCCCGTCGATGCTGGGCATCAACGGCCGGCCCGAGGGCCGCCCATGGGCGCCCAAGCGGCGGACGTCCGCCCCGCTTGGGCGCCCATGGGAGGCCCTCGGGGCCGGCCGTCGGCCGCCCATGGGCGCCCAAGCAGGCGGACCTCGGGCCGCCCATGGGCGCCCAAGCGGCGGACGTCCGCCCGCTTGGGCGCCCATGGGCGGCCCTCGGGGCCGGCCGTCGGCCGCCCATGGGCGCCCAAGCGGGCGGACTTGGGCGCCCATGGGCGGCCCTCGGGGCCGGCCGTCGGCCGCCCATGGGCGCCCAAGCGGGCGGACATCCGCCGCTTGGGCGCCCATGGGCGGCCCTCGGGGCCGGCCGTCAGCCGCCCATGGGCGCCCAAGCGGGCGGACGTCCCGCCCGCTTGGGCGCCCATGGGCGGCCCTCGGGGCCGGCCGTCAGCCGCCCATGGGCGCCCAAGCGGGCGGACGTCCCGCGCTTGGGCTTGGGCGCCAAAGGGTGGCCTTCACAGCCGCCGGGCTTCGAGGGCAGCCCTTAGGCGCCCAAGCGGGATGCCCGGGAGGAGGGAGGTGGGTTTTTTTTTAAAATAAATTTAATTAATTTTTAATATTCTTAAGGGTGTGGGGGGGGGGGGGCGGGTTGATAAAAAAAAAAATTTAAAACATGGGTAGAGCCTAGATTAATAATACACGAATTTTAAAAAAAAAACGTTTAAAAAAAAAATAAAACTAACCTGGAAAGTGGTAGAGCCTCCTCTGTTGAATGTGCTAGAAGTTCCTCTCTGCAATCTTCCCGTTCTTCCTGAAAATCTTCGTGAAATGCTCCAAAGCCTAAACAATCCTGTATTAATAAAATAGATTAGGTTTAATTTTTCCATTCTTAAGAATGTTAAAAAAACAAAAATCTAAAAGAATAAAGCAATAAAACACATTACTAAATTAATAAAGCCATAAAACAATCATTACTAAATTAATAAAAAAATAAAATAATTACTAATCTTGCAAGTGTTACTAAATTGCTCCCAAATAAATGATGAATAGTAGGAAATCTAACATGTTTATTTAGTGTAGAGTTAGTTTAACATTATTATTTTTACCAATGTGGGATAAATAGATGATGAATAGTAGGAAATTTAAAATGTTTATTTAGCATAGAGTAAATTTAACATTAGTTTTTTACCAATGTGGGATAAAAAAGGAAAGTAATTACAGCATTATTATTAAATTTATATAAGATAGATTAAAATTAAATAATTACTAATATTATGAATGTTGGGTAACAAAAAAAGAAAATAATCATTGTTTTGTTAGAAATTGTGAATAAAAAATACTGTGAGAAATTTTATTAGTCTTAAATGTCTGGATAGAAATATGTAATTGGTTATTATATTATTTCAATTCTTTTAATATAATATGAATGTGCGCTTTAATTTTGCAGGGAAAATTTGGAGGGAAAATTTTGAACGAAATTTTTGGAGGGAATATTTTGGAGGGATATTTTCATTCTCATAGCTATAAGATTGACGGTCGACAGTTGCACCATTCTACTTTTTGGTGAGGACTGTGGTAAAATTTCTTTGCAGTTGTGCGATACAGAGTTTTCTATAATTCTATCTTTTAGTGAGAAGTCATGGACTCATCTGAAGAAAATTCCAATGTTAATGAAGAAATGTACAGTTCATCTAGCCAAGATATTGGCAGTGCAAGCAATGTAATCAAGCATGTTATTCGAGAACTTCCTAGTTATGAAGATTTTGAAGACATTAGTAATGAAGAGAAAGAATGTGATGATGATGAAGAGTTTCCTCCAAGTGGGGATCTTAAAGACAACAAACAATATGATGACAATTTTCCTCCCAGCGAGGATTTTCAAGGCACCAATGATGATCTACCTGAAAGCGAGGATTTTCAAGGCACCAACGATGATTTTCCTTCAAGCAAAGATTTTCCTCCCAGCGAGGATTTTTGTGGGATCGATGATGATATTCGTCCCAGTGAGGATTTTAATGAGACGGATGATGATTCTGGTGAGGAAGAAGACATCAATAATAGTGAAAATGATTTTCCTCAAAGCGAGGATTTCAATGGAAGAAATGATGACTTTCCTCCAAGCGAGGATTTGAATGTCACAGATGACGAGTTTCCTCCAAGCGAGGATTTCAATGGAACGGATGACGAGTTTCCTCCAAGCGAGGATTTCAATGGAACGGATGACGAGTTTCCTCCAAGCGAGGATTTCAATGGAACGGATGACGAGTTTCCTCCAAGCGAGGATTTCAATGGAACGGATGACGAGTTTCCTCCAAGTGAGGATTTCAATGGCACCGATGATGAGTTACCTCCAAGCGAGGATTTCAATGGCACCGATGGTGACTTACCTCCAAGCGAGGATTTCAATGGCAACGATGGTGACTATCATCCAAGCGAGGATTTTAATGGCACTAATGATGATTTTCCTTCGAGTGAAGATTTCAATGGAACCGATGATGATTTCTCTCCGAGCGAGGATTTCAATGGCACCGATGATCATTCTGTTGATGATGAAGCCACCAATGATGAAGACAGTGATTCTCCTTTCACTGAAGAATTTAGTGGCACAAATAATGTTGATGGTCACATTGATCTGGCAGCAAGTGATCATGACAATAATTTTCATAATGAATTTGGGGATGAAATTTTCAATGAGGGGGGTCATATGCATCACAATGAAAACAATCATCCTGCTGATGATGTTGTTGTAGACATAATGGTCCAGGAGATCCAGCGACAGAATCCAATGCAGAGCAGAATTAAGTGTAGGACTAGACCTTTTTATGTCAATCCAAAGCATTCCAGTTATACAAGGTCTAGGAAAGAATTGCTCACAAGTCCAAGTTCCATTACTCATTTGATTTCAAGTGAGTGTTGCCACAAAAGTTGTTTGAAAAGTTTAGGCTACAATTATGTCTTGGAGAGAAGGAAGATGTATCTTTCAATGAACAAAAGCATGCAAAATTCATATTTAGTGTGGTGCATGATTTCTACCAGGACAGGCTATGATTATCGCGTTGGAAGAATTATGCTTTGTAGAAAGGCATTCAAACGGATTCACTCAATTGGTAATCTTCGATTGTCAAGAATCCAAACAAGACTAGAAAAGGATCCTACATTTTACACTGACGATTATCAGGGACGAATCACTGGGCCATCAACACACATTGCCATATCATGGATGCATGATTTCTTTTCCAAGCATGGAGAGAGTATGCCAAATAGAGAAACAATACACATTCCAGATAATTTCACAAGGCAGGAAATCTACAACTTATACAAGGATTATGTTCAAGGTGGTCAAGGAAATGACAACTTCATCAGATATGCATATTTCACAAGAGTATGGAAAAAGAAGTTCAACAATGTCCGCATTCCAAAGAGGTTAAGGATGGGGGTCTGCAGTACATGTGCTTCTCTTAAAGAAAGAAGGGATAGATCAGAGGGGATAGAAAGAGGTATGTTTACAAAACAAAAAAAACAAATAGATAAATGTCAATTATTGAATCTAGTTAACAATATTTTTTTGTTATGTTGTTTGTAGATTCCATAATCAATGCACTGCAAGAACATCGCAATCAACAATCAAATGAACGGCAAAAATTGTATAAACATCGCAAGAAGTGTTACGATGCTCCACATAAGTATATGGGTTTGATAATTGATGGCATGGATCAGAAAAAAACACTCTTGCCACATTTTGTCCGTGTGCCAAAGAATTTAAAGGAGGAGAATTTTATTCAGTTTCACTTGGTTGGGTGTATGGTTTTTAATGGTGAAATGATTCCAAAGGTTTACTTTACAGCTCCAAATATTCACAATGATGCAAATTTGACCATCAGCATAATTCACCATGTCATTACTCATTGGCCTTGTGATCTTCCAGAAGTTCTATATCTACAATTGGACAACACAAGCCGGGAAAACAAAAACCAGGTTGTGTTTGGTTATCTAAGCATGCTTGTGGAATTGGGAATTTTTAAGAAGGTAAAAGTTGGGTTCCTTCTTGTTGGGCATACACATGATCATATTGATCAAATGTTCAGCCATTTTGCAAGGACATTGAGGAGGAAGAAAGTCGGGAGCCTGCCATCGTTGATTGAAATTATAGGGAAAGCATACCATCCAGAGCCTACTGTACAGAAATTAGAAGAAACTGTTGACATGCGAAGATTTCTGTTTGGATCGCATGGTGAGGAAAGGTGCGTTGAAAAACTTAATGACATTAGCTTTCAGCATCAATTTCGTATAAAAAAGATTGATGGAAAAACACTATTGTGGGGCAAGAAGTACTCAACTAGCACAGAATGGGGGGCTTCATCAGGTTTGACATTTTTGAAATTCATCCCAAGTCGTCAAATGTATGCTTCAAATTTATTGTTATTGCAATCATCTACAGAGATTCATAATGCAAGGCGACATAGTAGAGATGTTGATTCTTCTCAATGCTTGGAAGAAATCAAAAAGTCTATTGAAGATACATATGAGTACTTTGATGTTGCTGATTCCGTTTGGTGGGAGTCTTTTTTCATGGAGCAGAGTGACATAATTTCAAACTCTACAAATGGAGATATATTTTTGAAGACTCCATTTGTTTGGCCACAAAGTTTATCAAATGAAAACGAGGTAACAAATGTTGAACCTCGAGCTGTTGAGTTTTCTCAAGTAGAGGAAAGAGAAATGTATATTGGCTCTAGAAGATCATCCGCAAAGCGTCGAGAGATGGAAGACCTTTATAGGGGCTCGGTACAAGATATCAAGGAGGGTTGCATGATTGCAGTTTTGGCTACAGATGATCCACGTCAATATCCATTCTGGATTGCAAAAGCTATGAAGGTCAATAAAGAAAATGAAGAAGTAGTATCAGTAAAAGTACATTGGTATGCAACAGATACACACCCATTTGATGGTGTGTACAAGGCAGAGATGGTGGTTGAGAAAAAGGTAAGCAGAAAGAGAAACAGAAAGGGTCAAAAAATAAATCGCCGCCGCATTGACATCTTGAAATTAGAGGAAGTTGATATACTTGTTTATGATTTCAAGTTGACAAAGAAAGACACTCTCCGCTCCAAGACTATAGAGATTATCAAGAGGTTGCTGCCACAGCCAGAAGTTGCAAGATGGGAGTCTGTTAAACCAAGCCGTAGATCCCGAAGGAATATGACATCTGAAATGATGGGCATAGATGTAGACTCAGATGGTGCGCCCATTGATAATAGAGAAGAGTATGGGTCATCTACATCTTCATCAAGTCCTTCATCTGCAGAAAATGTAGATTCTGATGGGGTGTCAGAATCCATGGATGAATTTGAAGAAGCAGTGTAGATGCTTTTTATTAGTATGATTTTTGTAATTGAAACTCTACAGGAGTTTTTGATGATGGGGTGTCATAATCCATTGATGAATTTGAAGAGGCAGTTAGATGCTTTTTACTAGTATGATTTTTGTAGTTGAAACTCTAGAGGAGTTTTTGAATATTTATATGAACCATTTGTTCTTGTATGGTCTAATATATTATCTTATTATGAATCGCATCATAATTTCTTTGTTTCTATATGGTTATAATGGTGAAATTATTAGAGAAATTTGTTTTTTCTTTAATATGCAATTTTCCAGAAAGTTGTAATTTATCTCTTCAAGAATTTTTCTTTTTTTCCAATTTAAGGTTGATTTTAAAGTTTTGTTAAACAACAATATGGGATGTTTAGTCCATGGCTCTATTTTTTACCCTAAAAAAAAAAACGTGTATACTGGTATCAACACTTTTCTATTTGGGGGGTGTTTTTGGTGTTTTTTTTTGCCAAAATCATCGTTTTTATGGCTAGAGTTCTCGTTCATAGTATATAGTTCTCGTTTCATAGTATAAGTGGTTTAAATGCCCTGGCCATATCCTTGTGATAGTACTACACCTTGTAATAGTAAGCATATAAAACTCCATTCTGTACCAGTCTTCAAATTTAGGGTAGGCCTCTAGATACATTTCATTGATAGGCTCATCGTACACTATGTGGCCACTCCTATGCATAGACATGAATGCAGATACTTAAATAGGTGATTATTTGCTATAGAATGATTGTTTATGGGCTCGAGCACACTGGAGATGCTTGCTATATAATAGATGTTCAAATCCTTCGATACCATAACATACACTTTACAGTGAGTTAGACAAGAAATACACCAACTATTAAACCAAATAGTACATTGAAACAAGTCCTGGTGTCTAAAAATATTCCTCATTATTGGGGGAACTCCTTAGTGATCCACCCCAACCACCACTCATAGTTTCTTTACCCATTTGCACCATCTTAGTAGAATATGAGGCACCTCATACCTCATCACCTATATCAAATACACTAACATCACGTACCACTTTATGTCACCGATCAAGGATGACGTCTCCCATATCCCCATGGAGGGGACCCCATTACACATATCCCATTCTTCTCTCCCACACTAGCTATCGTGTTCCCATTTTGACAACACCATGAAGCAGATCAAACCCCATGGATCCTAGTGACAGATTGAATTAATTAATTAATGAGAGCTTAAGATGAGGCAATTAATTAATTAGGAGTGTGCATTTAATTTTATCCATAGTTTGTTATCCACTTGGAATAAATATTTATGGTGTATTTAATATTTGTGGTGCATTTAATATTTTATTATTATGATGAATAAATGGGGAAAATACTCCACTAGGGTGCATTAGTAGATAAGGTTGGAGGAGTGAATTGGGGTAGAAGTCAAGTAAAGCACATGAGTCCAAAAATGAGAAAAGATGAATATTTCAGGAAAAGCAGCATAAATCCAGAAAGTAGGATAAAACGGGAAAAGCAGGAAAGTTTAGAAAAGAAGGAAAGTCAAAAAAAGAAGAAAAAGAAGGAAATCCAAAGAAAAGCAAAGCAAGGAAGGAAAGCAAGATTTCCTCATCGACTCATGGGTGGCCCATGTGGAATGGTTCTCATAGGTCACCAAGATATTCAAATTGCTCAAAAAGTCACCCAAAATTCTATAAAAGAATCGAAGCAACTCCTTTTCACATCTTTTTTTAGTATGATAAATTTTATGAATGCATTTGTGCAGCTGAGACTTGGGAGATGTGCACCTAGTCAAGCATGGGAGATTTGCCCCAGCTTTCTGTGAGAGGATGATGGAAATTCAGAAATTATCACTGAGTGCATTTGTAGGTAATGAATATGATCAAGTCTAATTGGAAGTTCAGAATCATCATCACCCAGTTCAGAGATCAAATCCTCCCTCCTTCTTGAGTTTCTGTAGCTAGATTCTTATGTAAAAGAAGATAGATATTTCTATCACTTTCTGAGAGGCATATTGGCCTATTTATAGTTTAATAACAAATTATGTAATGTTCTGATATCATTATATTCAATACAAATTACAGAACTCTGATTTCTTCTCCAATTTATGCACCCCTTCTAGATTTAGCTAGAATTTGACTAGCTTTCAGTGTATGATTCATAAGTCAATGATAATAAGTCCAAATGAAGTCATTACTATTTATGGAGTTATATAACATGTCATATTTAATTATCTATCCCCTGTTTCAGAAATTAGTTTTCCTTTGAGTACTGTTTGGGAATCCAGAAGTCGAACTAGTTTAGCTGTCTTGAATTGCAATTTTACTTTTTTTGTTGTAATACTTGTCTAGATATGCATATAACTTTATGAGATGATATTTTATGATGGAATTACTACAAATGAATTTTAATTAACCTCTCTAATTTCTGCAACAACCTTATCCAACCTTCAATCAAGTTTCCTACCCATTCTAGTTTGCATATGCTGAAAACTTCAAGAGCATTGGAGTAGAATTCAGCCGGGATGTTATTGAAACATAAATGGTCTCAATAAATTGTGAAGAGGTATTAAATCATATAAAAAACTTCAATTCATCCATAGCCTTTTATCTTTCCCATATCCAAAAATTCTAGCTTCCTTAAGCCATTGTCTAATCAAATTTGAGAAGTCTAGAGTTTTTGTTCCACAATCATAAGTTGGTACATTACAGTGGTATCAGAGATATATCCTCTACTCCTATGGAAAGAAGTCTCTTGATTCGATGAATTTGCTTCCATGTCCATGTTCAGTGAAGAAGACTCTTACTCTAATGATGATTTTTATGAGAAAGATGATGATGACTATGATGAGCATTATGAAGAGTATTGTAGATAGTACCAGCATAGATCCATCTTAAACCCGTATCTATCAAGCACTGAGAGGGATCCAATTTCTTGAGGTGTATTTCTTTTTTTAAATTTAAACTCAAGAAATTTGATATCTCTTGATTGATAGATCCGGGTTTAAGTTTTAAGTTTTTATTTTATAAACGATCATCGATATTTTAATTACTTTTCATAATATTTTATTTTATGAGACACCATGTTTTTTTTTTTTAAATACTTTCCATAATTTTTTTATTTTATCAGCCGGCATGAATTTATTAATGGCCAACATAATATGGTACTTCACTTTTTACTATCACTTTTTACGTTTTATTAGATGACATGAATTTATTAATGGCCGACATAATATGGTACTTCACTTTTTACTATCACTTTTTATGTTTTATTAGGTGTAAGGCTACATGTAACAGGACACATACATGTTACAAGATCTCCCTCATATTATCATTTTTTACTTTTTTATGTTTTATTAGGTGTAAGGCTACATGTAACGGGACACATACATGTTACAAGATCTCCCTCATATTATCATTTTTTACTTTTTATGTTTTATTAGGTGTAAGGCTACATGTAACGGGACACATGTAATGAGACACATACACGTTATAAGATCTCCCTCATACTGGGCTGTAGAGCGCCTCTCGGCGCAATGAGGAAGAAAATGTCCAATAGGTATCTTCTACAAGTGTCTCCCATCATATTATACTTGCAAGGAGAAATTATGGTTATTCAGATAGCCATATGTATGAAAAAGTTTCATGTTCCACAATCAAAGATCAAGTTACTTGTGAAAAGAGCAGAAAAATATCTAAAGCTTCATTGGATGCATGTGCTTCATACTTGACAAGAAGTTTTGGATCTACTTCAGAAAGATTTTGCAAGGATCTTGATACTAAGAAAACTAAATAGCAAGAAAAAACTACAAATCATCCATCTGAACATGGATAATTTTAAGGACCCATACTTATTTAAAGTGTATAAACCTTGGCGAATCTTACCAATTCTCAAAATGTCAATTGTAAAATATTTGGTGATATTTTTCTAAAATTATTTCAACTTCTAAGGATTTTATAGAGTTTATATAATATTTTGGCGATTTTTAGAGTGAAAAAAGTTTACCCCATCAAAATTGGGCGAAATGGGGCTTCAAAAAATGCAAATTGGCAAATCGTTTTTTGGAAAAAAAACATGGAAAAATAGCCCATGGGCTAAATTTCGCCCCTAAAATTATCCTTGCATCTAAAGAACATGAAGGTACAATCCTTACTGAGGATGGTTGTAAGCATGAAGAAGCCACCATTGATTCTACTAAGGATCATCTAGTTCTTAATAAAAAAGTCACTATTGAATGGTGTCAAGAAGAGGCATCTATTGTTGATTTTTCAAGTTCTAAAGAAGCATCTACTAATGGATTCTATGAAGAGGTACCTGTAGGGCCCCTCCTTTAGGGTACCCTTGAACTGAACATGAAACTTTAAAAACTTCATACAAACAAATTAGCCATTATAGTTATTGGAAAAATTAAATAAAATAGTGAATAACTTAACAAAAATAAGCAAACCTTAACCTGTCAACCCGATCCAGCTGGTCCATTGTTGTCTGCGTCTTCCGTAGGATCCCTCCAGCAAAGCTCGTTTAACCATAGGCGAAGCAACCGTTAGTTTCGCCACCCAACCATAGGCTCATGCTTTCAGTCGCATGGCCTCCCCCGAGCTTTGGGTCGTAGAGTTCACACAAGTATTTCAGAAATTCAGCTTGGGCTTCCCTTCCCACCAGGATTTCTAAGCCAAACCCTTAGATAGCAGCAAGTCTTTGAGGCATTCAAAAATTACGACAATCGTCCAAATTATGGGCCCCCTTACCCATTCCCCAAGCCTTCCTTATAAAGGAAAATCTCATGCGACACATGTCGCTTCATGCATAATTACATATTTTTAATTAATTATTTAATTAAAACACTCACCCATCCAAGTGTCAGTTTCTCTGGGAAGTGCACCAACACCCCTAAGTTTGCTCTAGTTTGTCCCCCAGATATTTTAATTAACTCCTAGCTTTTAGTTGACTAGGTGTCTAATCTTAGGATTCTATTTTGCTCCTAAATAATGGTTTCTATTATTTTAAATGCTCAACAAAAATAACTATTCATGTGCAAATGCCTAAATTATTTTTATGCATTTGCTAAGTAATAATCTAGAGTTATTCTCATAAGTTTTTATGCAGTTAAATTTAACAATCAAACTCACTAGGATCACGGTGTCGCGCCGTTGGGCTCCTAGTTCCTTAATTTAATTTCTCTGACATGGCACCACTCCGTCGAGTCCAGTCATCCATAGTTTCCATTCCTCGGCAAGGCACCACATCGTTGGGTCCTTGCATTCACTCTTTCCGTTCTCGGCAGGGTATCGCACCGTCGGGCCCTTCTATCGTCATCCTTCCGTTTTGACTTGCGGGAACTTCATGTAGGGATTTCAGGAGCCATTACCTTCCATCCTCCGTCTACACGCTATCTAGGGACTAATGGCGCTGAGGAGTGAGTCCGTTCTCACTGTGCGCCCCTCAACTCATACGTGACCAGCTCCGTCGTGGCCCACCTCGTACGCCCTCACGCTTTCCTCTTGAGCAAGCGGATCAGTGCTTATCTGCTCAAGCATGGTATTCCATCGGAAGTCGACATCATCGTCGCTCTCCCTGTGTGTGATTTACCCGTACTCTACGATCCTTCATGTTCCTTTGTGTGTCCGTTGGTGAACCGTCTCACTTGTTTCTACACACACTTCTCACAACAATTTATTAGTAGAACTGTCCTCCATAATCATCATCTGATTTCTAAATCTAGTATTGTTAAACATTTATGATTTATTCAAACTTCTAATCAAATATACATTTCGTCGACAAATACATAATCACCGTATAGCTAGTCGTTAAGCATTATCCATATGTACAATTTTCATATCAAAGTTAATCGTTAAACATAAAATCGTCTATTCACAATAACTACCCAAAAGCACATATATCAGTCAATCGTAATCATAAATATACTCAAAATAAAATCATAGGGTTATTTTATTAATGTTTCAAATAGTCGGTGACTCAGCACATGCCCTCAATGTCTATAGTAGTCTAGGGGCACTACAAAAACTAGTACCTCATTATTCTAAATAGTTAAGGTACTGAGGCGGGCATTACAGTACCTCCTTATGGGTGCCTAAATTTTGACGAGACATCTACTGATGGATACTCTAATCTCAATATTGTTGACATAGAGATCAGCCTTGATGAGTTCGCTACAAGTACTAACTCCATGGAGCATGAAGAAGAAGACCTTGTAGCAGAAAAATATGAACCAAGATCATCTTCCCAGTCACCAATTGAGTTTCCATATGGAGTTGATCCTAAGAAAAAACAAGAAGAGGAGGTTCATTCTGATGAACCATCCTTCATAAAAGGGCCTTTGAAGATGAGTGAAAGGAAGATTTATGAGGCTCTTAGCATACTCCATGGCACTCAAGCATTGGTATCAAATTATTGTTGGAGAGTTTCTTCATTGGAGGATCCATCCTTCCTTGAAGACATGGAGAATATTCAAAGAGAAATGTGCAACATTGAAGGTAATTTCAAGTCTCTATTTTTTGATAGAAACAATTTGGTTGAGCTTAATGATTGGTTCAATGAAGAATACTTGAAGAATAATGAGGATATTCATAAGCTCAAAATTAAAAATGAGCAACGTCTTGAGAGGTTGCAAGAGGCTTGTTCTTCCTCCTATGTTTCAGATTGTCATATGGTAGATTGCCTGGAGGATTCTCATGACATGATGGATTATGAGAAACATGTCAATGTGCATGTGCTTGATGTGTTTGAATATGATATTGATGAGAGCCAAGCACTTGTTATGGTAGAAGAGGAACTTGGGTTTCCTCTTGATGGTGGTTACACACTTTTTGAAGAAGTGCATGATTCCACTACTTTGGAACCAGCCTATGAGGAAAGTTTCACACTTTTGAGGGAGGTGCATGATCCTACCCTTATGGAGTCTTCACATGATGAAGTTTTCACAATTTTGGATCATATGGGTGAGTTGTATCATTCTCCTACACCCCACACTTCCACATTTTGCATCATTCATCCTAATGAAGTATGGGTGAAAGGATTTTTTTTATGGTGCCATATGAGGACTAAAAAACTTTTGTATCTCATTTTGATGATGACATGACTAGAGAACCTTCTTATTTACATTTACAGCAGCATCCTTTGTTACCTTATGATGATACACATATTCATGCATGCACATATGGTACTCCTTCAATCCCCTTGAAGGCCCATTGTTCTCTTTGTTCCTTACTTGATGGGAGAGTTCCGTCATCCATTGTTTGGGTAAAAGGACACATGGAAGAATTACTTGAAACCTTCCACATTGTCACCTACCCAAATTTTGAGAATATTTATTTTATTTGAAAAATACTTAATGTTAAATTATAATTATAAAGTTTTGTAATTATGACCAAGTTTGGTCAAGGATGATTGTGATTACTGATTATTATTATTTAATAAATATAAATAGGAGACAAACACCTAAGGGAATTGTTAAATGAGTGTTCACTGACCCACTAGGAGGAATGTAAGCTGTTAGAAGGCATGGGACATATGGAAGCATTTGCACTCCACCACTAGCTGTTGGTTATGGGACAACTATCCCTAAATTTGTGGCATTATCCCCCAGGAGGGTGGAAGAGAGCAGGTAGCTCATTAATGACCAGTTAACCACTAAAAGGCCTAGGAAGCCTAGATAAGGCAATTTGAATTGAGTAGGCAACTCCTACAATAATTTCTACAGAAATATTTCCTCAAGTGTATCAGGTGATCACTGAGAGATTCGAATAGGGAGGCTATGTGAGAGTGCAACTGTGAGTCTGCTAGTTATTCTGAGAAGGAAAACCAAAGGTGCTGGTGCAGGTCTCTTTGACTGCTGAGTCTTTATGATTGGATAATCTATATTCTACTGCAAGTTGATGTACTAAGGATTCCACAGAATCTTCCTCCTGGTGGTTCAGTGAATAGGCTCGGGGGTCCTAAGGAAAGTATCTTGGCTGTCTTCAGGAATAGGTTGGGTGGAACAGGTTCCTTGGGCTATTTGTTTCTCCTACAATCAACCAGGTTCTACTGTTCTTACTTTTGTTTACAGTTAAATGTTTTTCTGCATGGTAGAATTATTATTTACAGTTATACAGAAGAAACTATTCTATTTTTTGATTTAAAGATGATATGTTTTAAAAATGATGAAGTAATTTAAATGAATGATTAAATTCTTTTCTGTATTTTTCCCATACTGTTATCTGTATAGTACTCTAGTACAAAAAAACAAAATTAATAGAGATGAGTGATAGGCAGAATGCCATTTGAATGAATAGATAAACACAGTAGTATTCTTGTTAAATTCTATCATTTCAATCATGAGTTTTAAACGCAGGAAATAGTACAACATAGTATAAACAGATATATAGCATTCCTCTATTTTCATAATAAAAGAAAAACACTTTTATTTATGCATAGATCTACATTTTCCAATTCAATTCCATTTATTTTCAGATAGTAATAATATGCATTTCCATATTATAAATTCAATGTTATCAAGCACTTCATATTCTAAGAAATATAGTAGCTGCAAAGGATTTTCTATACAGATTTGTTATAAGTAAACACTTATTATTTTCATCACTATTTATCACAGACCCTAGATTTAAATGTTCATTTAGTACACAGTTCAATAAACTTCTCATCAAGCCATTCATGGCAACAATAGACAATTTTCTTTGACATTATAACAGACATGTTTATCCAAACCCTAACCAACATTTCATATAACCATACCATCTTTTATTCATGTCGAGATTAACAACAAGACACTAAATATCACTTAGCAGAAAGTATGATTTTAGTAACGATATCTAACAAATAGCTTACCACCCTAGCAAGAAAAGATACACAGTGTCGAAACAATTACATGCACAAGTCAAGACCTAGTTCTCGGGCTTGATTTCGCAGTACAAGCATGGTTAACCACTTATACTATGAAATGAGAACTCGACACAGTTCTCATTTTTCTCTCTCTTAATTTGAGTAGCTATTTTTACCTCCATTTAAAAAAGGGTTGATACCAGTATCACACATTTTCATTTTGAGGCATTTTTTTGGGCCTTTGACACATCTTTATTGTAAAGTATTTTTAATTTCTATTTTTGAGTGTGTTTTTTAGAAATTTAACAAAAAAACATACATTTAGAAGCTAGCTATAATGAAAAACACATACATTTTCGAAATTTATCTTTAAAATTTAATCATAAATAATATATTTTTATGGAAAAAATAGTAAACAAATCGAGAAAAAGAAGACATTTAAACCCATTTTTAACAGATTTTTAGTCATTTTGTATAAAAATGATACTATTTCACATTATTTTTCATAATATTTAACCACCTAACCAATTATTATTAAAATTAAAAAAATTACATTGCCCCCTTCTACCCTGACCCTATCCCTACCCCCCAACAAACTATTACAAAAGTTAAAAAAATAATTATAATGCATCGCTTCTACCCTAACCCCCCAACCAACCATTAATAAACATTTAAAAAAGCAAAGTACATTTCCTAATGCCCTAGCCCCCTACATTACCCCCTACCTTAACCCCCCAAAAACTACATTTCCTAATGCCCTACCCATTAGGTTAACCCCCCAATGTTACCCCATTACCCCTCACACATTGTTTTAACTAAAAACAATTTAAAACCCAACTTAAAAAATAAAAAATAAAACCTAAAATTTACAAAAAAAATCAAAAAATCAAAAAATAAAAATAAAAATTAAACAAAACCAAACTTTCAAAATATATATATATATTAAACAAAAAAGGCCGCCACAAAGGGGCGGGTGGATGCTGACTCCGCCCACTTGGGCACCCAAAGGGTTTCCCCACAGGAGTAGCTCGATGCGATGCTGGCTCCGCCCACATGGACGCCCAAGTGGGCGGAGCCAACATCCACCTCCCTCTTTGGGGCGGTCTTTTTTGCGCCCACGATAGCAGGAGAGGGGAGGGGAGCGACGGGGGAGGAGGGAGTGGGCTGGGGGAAGGGGAAGGGAGGAGGAGAGAGAAGGGGAAGGGGGAGGGGGAAGGGAGGAGGAAGTGGAGGGGGCGAGTGGAAGGGGAAGGGAAAGGGAGGAGGAGGTGGAGGGTGCAGGAGGAGGTGCAGGGGGCAGGAGGAAGGGGAAGGGAAAGGGAGGAGGGAGGGGGCAGGTAGAAGGGAAGGGCAGCAGAGGAGGGGGGCGGGAGTGGCGGGGGAGGGGAGGATGGAGTGGGCTGGGGGGAGGGGGAACTTTGTTTTTTTTTATGTTTTTTATTTTTATTTTTATTTTTAAGTTTAGTTTTGTTTAATTTTTAAATTATTCTTTTTAAAGTTTGGTTTTGTTTGATTTTGATTTTGATTTTTTTTTCTTGTAAAGTTTAGTTTTTTTTTTTATTTTAATTTTTTTTTTGTAAAGTTTTTTTTTTTAATTTTTTTTTTTTTTTTTTTGTAAAGTTTTTTTTTTAATTTTTAATTTTTTTTTTGTAAAATCTAGTTTTTTTTTTGTAAAGTTTAGGTTTTATTTTTTATTTTTTAAGTTTAGGTTTTTATTTTAATTTTTTAATTTTTTTAAGTTGGGTTTTAATTTTTTTTTAGTTAAAACAATGTGTGAGGGGTAATGGGGTAACATTGGGGGGTTAACGTAGTGGGTAGGCAATTAGGAAATGTATTTTTCGGGCAGTTAAGGTAGGGGTTAAGGTAGGGGGTAATGTAGGGGGCTAGGGAATTAGGAAATATACTTTGTTTTTTAAAATGTAATTTTTTCAAACATTTATTAATGGTTGGTTGGGGGGTTAGGGTTGGATATGTACTTATTTTTTTAAATGTAAATTTTTTAAAAAATTATTAATAGTTTGTTAGGGGGGTTAGGGTAGGAGGGGCGCATTATAATTTTTTTTTAACTTTTGTAATAGTTTGTTGGGGGTTAGGGTTAGGAATTTATTTGTTGAAAACATAAAATTTCAATTTAGGGGTTGATTTTAAGGCTTTCGTAAACAACGGTATGAGATTTTTAAGCCATGGCTATACTTTTAACCTAGAGAAAAAAAGTGTTGATACTAGTATCAACACTTTTCGATTTGGGGGTTGTTTTTTGTGTTTTTTATGAAAATATGATACTGGTATCAACACTTTTTGATTTGGGGCTTGTTTTCGGTGTTTTTTATGCAAAAATATGAGTTTTTATTGCTAGAGTTCTCGTTCTTAGTATATAGTTCTCGTTTCACCGTATAAGTGGTTGGTTTCCAACAAAACCTACAGGGTAGGGTTTCAGTCATTGAAACAAGATCGAACCTTATGGCATTGCCATTTCAAAACATACGAAGACCAAACTTTACCAAATCATTATTTTAAACTTGAGTTCCAAAAATGATAACGAAGTACAGGGACTATCTATCAACAATTATGCAAACCATAACTCTCGGTCAGAGACAACTATTGTTGTTCAAAACCAAACCAACAGTTATACAAACGATTCTCAACCATTATTTTAAAAAAAACATTTAAATACAAAATGAGCCATTGTCTTACAAGTGTAAGTGAACCCTCGGCTCTTGGTTTAACATTCAATAGAATAACCAAAATTCAACAGAGTTTACATTGCAGACCCTTCGAGGTTCCAAATTTACACAGGGTCTTTCCCTTAACAACCGGAAACACTAAAATAAGTTCAAGGTCATTTCTAAAATACGCAACAAGACATTACAGAGCCGAATAACAACTAAATACAGAGGGTTTATCCTCTTTACAGCATTGATCGAAATTAAAACATTAAAACTTAACACATGGCCATTAATCCAACAGGGTCGTATTTTTCCAACTCTTGTCAGACTGTAATCACCAACTAAACCATGCCAAAGTAATCTATGAGGTTTCAAGAACCACTGAGGCTTACCAGGAACTAGATGCACCATCCCCATTCCAAATCTTATGCATAGAAACCTTCCAACATTGCAGCAACACTACATTGCAGCAACACTGTCGGCCCTTCAACCTTACCACTAAACGAAAAATGAAGACAGGAAAACCAATTCTCATTACTTACCAACGGTAGACTAGGGTTTCTTTCTCAGCCCTAGATCTTATGAAGATCAATGATGGGTTAGATACTAGTCGGGCATGTTGATATTCAAGTGACCATTGCAATCAATACTGCATTGATTGCTACATCTACCATGTTTCCAAATCAGCAGACCGAGGGCTAGTGCATGGCACATCTCAGCAATATAAGGTGATTATTACAAACTCATTCACATGGAGACCATCCAACCGAGCTTTCCACTTCACTTCACAGTTGAGCAATGTAAATGCTAGGGCTTGATATCAACAGTTGGAAGCAATACCAAGTACCAACTTAATACCCTGTCATGATCAAAATCATTGCAATGTTAGATTCGTAGATCACAGTTTATAATAGTTTCTATGGCTTATTGCTAGGTATCATAACAATAGTAATACATGCCATTTTAGGTGTGCAAATCCATAGTCACTATAGGGTGTATATATTTCATTTCTATAGTTTATGAATAGTCATTTAGGAATAGTTAAAGTTGTGTTGATACACATTATAATGCTAGTTCATAGCATAAACACTATATTCACAATATATTTCATATATTAGCTATGTATTGTAATCAATTGATAAGAGTAAGACTATAGGTATAGTTTACATGCACAATATAATGTTAATTCATAACATTAGTACTATAATCACTATACTTTTCATATATTAACTATGTAATGTTAATCAAATGATAAATTTGGGACTTAGGATAGTCTAAAGTTCTATTGATACAAAATGTAATGATAGTTCAATTTGAATTAGTATAAACACTATTTCCACAAGCTTTCTAATAGAGTTACAATTGGACATTGGTATCAACACTTGATGTTAATGACAATAGTCATATTAAGATGATTTTTCATAGATAATAATTATAGTAATGTAAACAAAAAATGACGATGTGATTATAATAATACTGAAATGTTTGTAAGCCAGCATGTAAACTAGAATTGGAACCAAAATATCCATACCTCCAGTAACTTGTTTCACAAGGAAGTACTTAGTATTTTCATATTACATTGACATTGAATTGAAAGACACATGTACTCTTAACACATGTTTGTCGTAGAATTGCTTACCTGCGTTCTGCACATGGAAACAAGATTCAAATGCCTTAGCTAAATGTAGCTAAGTAAACACCAAGGTACCTCGTAGGACCCCTTCATCATCATACAAAACAAACTATCAACACATTATCAAGAACATCATAATAATACAAACCTATGTACAACATGTAATTGCATTTAGAACTTAAGCATATATGAAACTTGTAATCTTGTGTTACAATCATAAAATGCCTTTTGTTAAAGAGATTAGCATCCATTTGATATGCAATAGAAATTAAAACTAACATCATTTTTTTTTTTTTTTAATTTCGACGTGTCATCGTTATTAATTATCCTAGTTAAGATATTTAACTATTTTATATGTTCTGCATTAACAACTTCGATAATTATTGCTATTTTAAATTTTTTAAATTTTTTTGGTATTTTATGGGATGTTACATGTGGTATCAGAGCTCACGTCCGTACTCTAGGCCTGAAAAGGTCCAAAGAACATGCAATAGAAAATTTTATTACAACATAAATCTTACTAATTAAATTTTAAACAATTGAGTTATACAGAAATTGTTTTAAGCTAAAGGTATGGAAGGATCAGCTGAACATATAGAGGACAGATTTTGACCCAACATTCATAGCACGAGACAACATTATGAAGAAGAATTCCATGGAGAATTAAATGACAATTCATCATAATTGTTACGTGCATTTCAAGAATTAAAAGCAGAAATCAGATCTGTAAAACAAGACAATGAGAAAATTTTGAAAGCACAAGAGGAACTTAACCAAGTACTGTTCGAATAGTGCCCAACTGATTAACATGATAGATAAATTGAAAATACCTCCAAGATTGAAGACTTACCTCATCGAGACAAGGGTAAGAAAATGAAAACTGATGATGCGAACAACATTTCAACATCATCAAAAGATACCCATGAAAAACGTAAAAAGAAACGTAATTATTCAAGTGATAGTAGCGAAGGAGACTACAAACCCAAAAGAAAAAGTCACAAACAGTATGAACAGATTTCTAGGGAGTTCAAGAAAATCAAACCCCCAACCTTCAATGGTGAAACTGAGAAATGAGATACAGCAGAAGCATGGCTGTCCGGCATGAAGAAGTACTTCCAAATTTATGATTATTCAGAATCATTGAAGGCAAAGATGGCAATATACAACTTTATTGAGAAGGAAGATATTTGGTGGCAAAACATCAAAAGAGTGAAGGTCATCAAAGGTAAGGATTTGAATTGGAGCACTTTTAAAAGATACTTTAAGAAAAATTTCTTATCTGAACAATACTATAAAGAAAAATCAAAGGAGTTCTATGATTTAAAGCTAGGAACTATGAACATGAAAGAGATGAACAGTAAATTTTTGAATTTGCTAAGGTATGTGCCATACCTAGTGGAAGAAAAACCGAAGATTCAAAGATACCTGAGTTGTCTACCTTTCAACATCAAGGACATAATAGAGTATGACAATCCAAAGACCTTAGAAGAAGCCACGAGGAAAGCAACTTTATGTTATGACACTAATCGAAAAAGAGAAGGGATATCTAACTGGAAAAATCATACACCCAACAACTTTGAGCTGAAAAAGAAAAATTTCAGGTTTAGTGGAAATTCTGGTTTCCAAAAGAAAAAATTTCAGAATCAGAATTTTCAAGGAAACAATCCCAGAAATAATCAGCAGCAGAATTTTACAACTCCTAGAAACATTCCCAATGCTACCAGAACTAACGACCAAAAGGCACCTATCAAATGTTTTGAGTGTCAAGGTCCTCATTATGCTTTAGAATGCCCCAAAAGGAAGCAGACAACTAACAATATTCATTCCATACAGACTGAACGTACTGTGGGAGACTTGGCAAGAGAGATGCCCAGAATTAATGCAGCACTAGATAACAGGCAAGCTGAGCATCAAGTCTCTATGGTAGAGA
Source organism: Larix kaempferi (assembly GCA_027924585.1). Classification (NCBI taxonomy): domain Eukaryota; kingdom Viridiplantae; phylum Streptophyta; class Pinopsida; order Pinales; family Pinaceae; genus Larix; species Larix kaempferi. The sequence continues at coordinate 16,760,430 of BSBM01000348.1, read as the reverse complement.
TTGAAGGTATGCTACAAAACCACCCTTTTACTATTTTGATTGATCCAGGTGCTAGCCTGAGTTATATATCACTAGATATTGTAGAAAGTTTTAATTTGAAAACAGAAAAATTCAATAAATCCTGGTTAGTTAGACTAGAAATAGGAACAAAAAGAAAAGTAGTTGATTTTATTGAAAATTGTGTTTTATCTATGAATTAGTTAAATACACAAACCAAGTTGAATGTTTTATCTTTAGGATCCTATGATATCCTAATTGGAATGGACTGGCTAGAAGCCCATCATTTCATTCTGAATTGTTATGAGAAAAGTTTTACTTGTTTAAATGATGAGGGAGAAACAGTAGAAGTAAAAGGTATTCCAAGAAAGACACCAATTAGACAGATTTAAGCTATGCAAGTAAAGAGGGCAGTTAGAAAAGGATGTCAAATGTTTGCAGTAAATGTAGTGAATGATGATTCAATTAATAAAGAGGACAAATTGAAACTAGAAGATATACCTGTCCTAAAAGATTTCCAAGATTTTTTTCCTGAGGAGATTTCAAGATTACACCCTAAGAGAGATCTAGATTTTACCATCAAGTTAATATCGGGAGTGGTACCGAATTCTAAAGCTCCATCTAGGATGAATATACTGGAATTAAATGAGTTGAAATCATAGTTGAAGGAACTGATTGATAAAAAATATATAAGACCTAGCGTGTCTCCTTGGAGAGCACCTGTTATATTTGTTAAAAAGAAAGATGGCACTTTAAGACTATGCATAGATTATCGCCAGTTGAATAAGATGACAATCAAGAATCGATATTCATTGCCCCGCATAGACGATCTATTTGATCAGCTGCGTGGAGCAGCGATATTTTCAAAGATTGATTTAAGGTCAGGATATCATCAAGTTCGTGTGAAGGATGAGGATATTTTTAAAACAGCCTTTAGAACTCGATATGGACATTATGAGTTCGTAGTTATGCCATTTGGGTTGACTAATGCCCTAGCTATATTTATGTGTTTAATGAACAATATTCTACACAAATACTTGGATAAGTTTGCTATTGTGTTCATAGATGACATTCTAGTGTATTCAAAAAGTAAAGAAGAACATGACGAACATCTGCGTATTATCTTACAAGTTCTGAGAGGTTATCAGTTATATGCTAAGTTCAGTAAGTGTGATTTTCACAAGGATAAGATTCAGTATTTAGGACACATAATTTATAAGGAAGGAATCTCGGTTGACCCTGATAAGATAAAAGTCATTAATGATTGGCTAGTTCCTAAGGATGTGTCAAATGTACGATCATTTATGGGTATTACTGGATATTATAGAAAATTTATAGAAGGTTTTTCAAGGATTGCAAACCCCATAACCTCCTTACAGAAGAAGGGGAAGAAATTTGTATGGGATCAGAAATGTGCAGACGGTTTTAAGAAGTTAAAGGAATTACTAACTACAACACCTATTCTAAGGATTGCAGATCCTAATAAGGATTTTATAGTATGCACCGATGCATGTAATGATGGTCTCGGAGGAGTCCTAACACAAGAGGGACATGAAGTTGCATACGAGTCTAGAAAGCTAAAAATACATGAGAAGAACTACTCTACTTATGATTTGGAGTTCTTAGCAGTAATTCACGCTTTAAAAATGTGGTGTCACCATCTTATTTTCAAAAAGTTTACCTTGCTAACAAATAACATGGGACCGAAATATTTATTAGATCAGACAAATTTGAACGCTAGACAAGCTAGATGGCTAACTTTTCTAAGTGAATATGATTTTGAAATTCGACATATTAAAGGGAAAGAGAAAAAGGTTGCTGATGCATTAAGTTGTAAAGCAAAGTCGAATTTTATTTCAGCCATCAGTACATACTCAATAGATTTAGAAAATCAGATCCTTGAAGCGATTGAAATGGATTAAGGATACCGAAAATTACATGAAAAGATAACAAATAACAATTCTGAAAATTCTATGATAGATTATAGTTTAAAGGAAAATGGACTGTTATTGTACAAAAACAGATTGTATGTACCCAACATACCAAAAGTAAAAATTATGATTTTAGATGAGATGCACAAAAGTCATTATTCTGGTCATCCAAGTTATCAGAAAACCATCACTATGTTACGGAAAGAGTACTATTGGCCTAGAATGAAGGATGAAGTAGCAGAATATATAGCTAAGTGTTTAGACTGTCAAAAGGTGAAGGTTGAACATCAGCATCCGGCTGGACTGTTACAACCATTTCCTATACCTAGCTGGAAATGGGAGATTATAAGCATAGATTTTATTACCGGACTACCCAAAAATCAGAAACAAAATGACTCCATCATGGTGGTAGTGGATAAACTCAGCAAGGCAACGCACTTTATACCTATAAAAACTACTCAGAAAGCTCCAGACATTGCATAAATCTTCATGAAACATATTTTTTGATTGCATGGGATACCAAAAGTGATAGTTTCAAACCGTGATTCTAAGTTTACTAGAAAATTTTGGAGGTCTTTGTTTAAAGGGTTGAATACAACCTTAAACTTCAGCACAACATTTCATCCACAAATGGATGGATAGATAGAAAGAGTGAATCAGGTATTAGAAGACATGCTTAGGATGTATGTTAAGGATCAGCCTGGTAAGTGGGAGGACTACTTGCATTTAGCAGAATTTGCATATAATAACCTTTACCATGCATCATCTAGGCTTAGCCCTTTTGAAATTCTTTATGGTAGGAAATGTGATACACCTATTTCTTGGAATGACCCAGTAAATAAAGTTATTTTAGGACCTGAATTGTTACAAGAATTAGAACAAATTGTGAAACAAGTACAAAGAAATCTTAAAGCTTCCCAAGATAGGCAAAAGAGTCAAGCAGATCTTAGAAGGACTCATAAAGAGTTCTAGATTGGTGAACATGTTTTTCTTAAGGTAAGAGTGAAAAAGAGTTCATTGAAATTGGGAATCTATACCAATTTGGCACCCAGGTATTGTGGTCCTTTCGAAATTTTGTCAAGGGTTGGATCAGTGGCATATCAACTGGCTTTGCCACGAAATATAAAGATACATAATGTTTTTCATATATCATTTTTAAATAAGTATGTACACGATGCTACTCATGTTGCAAATTGGAATGATGTACAGGTGGGACAAGACGACGATTTTCAGGTGGAATCGGACTGTATCCTCGAAAGGAGGGAAACTCTATTCTGGAATCGCACCATTGGGCAAGTAAAGGTGCAATGGAAGCACCTTAGCCCAAAAGAGGTAACCTAGGAGTTGGAGAGTAGTATGCGGGCAACATACCCAACTTTGTTTCAGGAACACCCAAAGAGTGATTAAACAACATTGAGGACGATGTTGAGACTTAAGGGGGGGTGTATGTCACCTACCCAAATTTTGATAATATTTATTTTATTTGCAAAATACTTTATGTCAAATTATAATTACAAAGTTTTGTAATTATGACCAAGTTTGGTCAAGGATGATTGTAATTACTGATTATTATTATTTAATAAATTAAAATAGGATACAAACACCCAAGGGAACTGTTAAATGAGTGTTCACTGACCCACTAGGAGGAATGTAAGTTGTTAGAAGGCATGAGACATATGGCAGCATTTGCACTCCACCATTAGCTGTTGGTTATCGGACAACTACCCGTAAATTTGTGGCATTATCCCCCAGGTGGGTGGAAGAGAGCAGGCAACTCATTAATGACCAGTTAACCACTAAAAGGCCTAGTCAGCCTAGATAAGGCAATTCAAATGGAGCAGGCATCTCCTACAATATTTTTTACAGAAATATTTCCTCAAGTGTATTAAATGATCACTGAGAGATTCGAATAGGGAGGCTATGTGAGAGTGCAACTGTGAGTCTGCTAGTTATTCTGAGAAAGAAAACCAGAGGTGCTCATGCAGGTCTCTTCAACTGCTGAGTCTTTATGACTAGATAATCTATATTCTACTCCAAGTTGATGTACTAAGGCTTCTACAGAATCTCCCTCCCGGTGGTTCAGTGAACAGGCTCGAGGGTCCTAAGGAAAGTAACTTGACTGTATTCAGGAATAGGTTGGGTGGAATAGGTTCTTTGGGCTGTTTGTTTCTCCTACAGTCAATCAGGTTCTATTGTTCTTACTTTTGTTTAGAATAAAATGTTTTTCTGCATGGTAGAATTATTATTTACAGTTATACAAAAGAAACTATTCTATTTTTTTATTTAAAGATGATATGTTTTAAAAATGATTAAGTAATTTAAATGAATGACTAAATTATTTTTTGTATTTCTCCCATACTATTATCTGTATAGTACTCTAGTACAGAAAAGCAAAATTAATAGAGATGAGTGATAGGTAGAATGCCATTTGAATGAATCCATAAATACAATAGTATTCTTGTTAAATTCTGTCATTTCAATCATAAGTTTTAAACACAGGAAATAGTACAACATAGTATAAACAGATATATAGCATTCCTCTATTTTCATAATAAAAGAAAAACACTTTTATTTCTGCATAGATCTACATTTTCCAATTCAATTCCATTTATTTTCAGATAGTAATAATATCAATTTCCATATTATAAATTCAATGTTTTCAAGCACTTCATATTCTAAGAAATATAGCTGCTACAAATTATTTTCTATATAGATTTGTTATAAGTAAACAATTATTATTTTCATCACTATTTATCACAGAACCTAGATTTAAATGTTTATTTAGTACGCAGTTCAATAAACTTTTTATCAAGCCATTCATGGCAACAATAGACAATTATCTCTGAAGTTATAACAAACATGTTTATCCAAACCCTAACCAACATTTTATATAACCATACCATCTTTTATTCATGTCGAGATTACCAACAAGACACTAAATATCACTTAGAAAAAAGTATGATTTTAGTAACAATATCTAACAAATAGCTTACCACCCTAGGAAGAAAAGATACACAGTGTCGAAACAATTACATGCACAAGTCAAGACCCAGTTCTCGTGCTTGATTTCGCAGTACCAGCATGGTTGCCAACAAAACCTACAGGGTATGGTTTAACTCATTGAAACAAGATCGAACCTTATGGCATTGCCATTTCAAAACATACGAAGACCAAACTTTACCAAATCATTATTTTAAACTTGAGTTCCAAAAACGATAACGAATTATAGGGACTATCTATCAACAGTTGTGCAAATCATAACTCTCGACTAGAGACAACTATTGTTGTTCGAAACCAAACCAATAGTTATACAAACGATTCTCAACCATTATTTTAAATAAAAAATTTAAATACAAAACGAGCCATTTTCTTACAAGTGCAAGTGAACCCTCGGCTCTTGGTTTCACATTCAACAGAATAACCAAAATTCAATAGAGTTTACATTGCAGACCCTTCAAGGTTCCAAATTTACATAGGGTCTTTCCCTTAATAACCGACAACACTAAAATAAGTTCAATATCATTTCTAAAGGACGCAACAATACATTACATAGTCGAATAACAACTAAATACAGAGGGTTTATCCTCTTTACAACATTGATCGGAGTTAAAACATTAAAACTTAACACTTGGCCATTACTCCATCAAGGTCGTATTTTTCCAACTCTCATCAGACTGTAATGACCAACTAAACCATGCCAAAGGCACCTATGAGGTTTCAAGAACCACCAAGGCTTACTAGGAAGTAGATGCATCATCCCCATTCCAAATCGTATGCATAGAAACCTTCCAATGAAGTGGTTCCTTCCAAGTCACAGTTTGAAGGGTTAAGAACAAGAAAAACGCAGATATAATGTAAGTATCACAGTATTACAGTCATTATCATGAAAAACCACCCTTAGAAATGAATCTCCTGAGCTTAGACACACCACACCAAAACGACGAAGCCTGATGGCATTTGCAGCAACACGAGTTCAAAACTCAGAAGACCATTTCATAAATTGGAGAATCGAACCCCAGTTCAAATTACACTCAAAAAACTGACAGAAGAACCTCCTTACAACTGTAATGGTTGTATCGTGGCTTCATTGCACAAGATCTTAAAGCCTATAACATTCAAACTATCTCTCACAGCTCCAAGGTTCGAAACCGAGGGAGGCGTTCTCCTCATAGCAAACTATAAACCCTACATTGCAGCAACATTGTCGGCCCTTCAACCTTACCACTAAATGCAAAATGAAGACAAGAAAACCAATTCTCATTACTTACCAACGCAAGACTAGGGTTTCTTTCTCATCCCTAGATCTTATGAAGATAAAAAATGGATTAGCTGCTAGTCGGGCACGTTTATATTCAAGCAACCATTGCAATCAATACTGCATTGATTGCTGCATCTACCATGTTGCCAAATCAGCAGACCAAGGGCTAGTGCATGGCACAACTCAGCAATATAAGGTGCTTATTACAAACTCATTCACGCGGAGACCATCCAACCGATATTTCCACTTCACTTCACGGTTGAGCAACGTAAATGCTAGGGCTTGATATCGACAGTTGGAAGCAATACCAAGTACCAACTTAATACCCTGTCATGATCAAAATCATTGCAATGTTAGATTCGTAGATCACATTTTATAATAGTTTCTATGGTTTATTTCTAGGCATCATAACAATAGTAATACAAGCCATTTTAGGTGCAGGAATCCATAGTCACTATAGGGTGTATATATTTCATTTCTATAGTTTATGAATAGTCATTTAGGAATAGTTAAAGTTGTGTTGATACACATTATAATGCTAGTTCATAGCATAAGCACTATATTCACAATATATTTCATATATTAGCTATGTATTGTAATCAATTGATAAGAGTAAGACTATAGGTATAGTTTACATGCAAAATATAATGTTAATGCACAACATTAGTACTATAATCACTATACTTTTCATATATTAACTATGTAATGTTAATCAAATAGTAAATTCGGGACTTAGGATAGTCTAAAGTTCCATTGATACAAAATGTAATGATAGTTCATTTTGAATTAGTATAAACACTATTTCCACAAGCTTTCTAATAGAGTTACAACTGGACATTGGTATCAACACTTGATGTTAATGACAATACTCATATTAAGATGATTTTTCATAGATAATAATTATAGCAATGTAAACACAAAATGATGATGTGATTGTAAGAACACTGAAAGATTTGTAAGCCAGCACGTAAACTAGAATTGGAACCAAAATATCCATACCTCCAGTAACTTGTTTCGCAAGGAAGTACTTAGTATTTTCATATTACATTGACGTTGAATTGAAAGACACATGTACTCTTAACACATGTTTGTCGTAGAATTTCTTACCTGCATTCTGCACATGGAAACAGGATTCAAATGCCTTAGCTAAACGTAGCTAAGTAAACCCCAGGGTACCTCGTAGGACCCCTTTGTCATCATACAAAACAAACTGTCAGCACATTATCAAGAACATCATAATAATACAAACCTATGTACAACATGTAATTGCATTTAGAACTTAAGCATATCTGAAACTTGTAATCTTGTGTTACAATCATAAAATGCCTTTCGTTAAAGAGATTAGCATCCATTTAATCCGCAATCGCAATTACAACTAACATCATATTTTATTTTTTTTAATTTCGACGTGTCATCGTTATTAATTATCCTAGTTAAGAGATTTAACTATTCTATATGTTCCACATTAACAACTTCGATAATTATTGCTATTTTAAATTTTTGGTATTTTATGAGATGTTACACACACCTCCTTGGGTCAGCATCCATTTCTCTCATTTTATGACTCTCACATTCATGTATGTATTGATGAGACTTCTTTGAGCCACTTGAAGTCTCCTTGTTTTCTTTGGTCCATACTTGGTTCAAATCTTGGTAGAGGTCCTTCATTCATTTACTGGATGAAAAAACACATGGCTGATTATTTTGAAGCTTCTTACAATCTTTTGGAGCAGCATTATAGGACATGGGAACCTATGTCATTGGAGCAGATTTGATGGGTCCCTTGATGCTTGTGTGCACTTGGTGGTTTACTTGCTTGGATGGACAAGCACTTTTATGATCCTTTGGTGAGGTACCTTCTTGATGTACAATTCTATGATGTTTATGTGTACTTTGATGATATATATTTTGTACTGATGATGTTTGGAAAAATTCTCATTAGAGAGTGGTATCCTGGAATCCCCCACCTTGAGGATGAGAATGGGGTGAAATATTTTTTCTGGATAGCACCCCAAGAGGAGAAGGAGGCTCCCACAATCATTCTGGATGACTTGATGGTAAATACATGGGTTTTTTAAAAGGCTCATATTCCCCCTAGAAGCCATGATATTGATTTCATATCATTGGAATTAAGTAGCAGAGAGTTCTGTGCATCTATGGATAGATGCACCACAAGGTTGAAGATTCAAGGAGGTAAATTTTTTTATGTATAAAATTTTAATTCCTCTGACATTGATATGTTTTGTGATCAGCAACATAGGTACATATTGCTTCCATTAGAAACCATTCATCCACACATGGATTGGGTGGAATATTACATATCACACATGGAGTCTTCTAGCAGAAATATTATTTCTCGTGATAGGTGGAAGAGATCTAAGCAAGCAAGCTTCCAAAAGAATTTGTTGATCCATTGGAGATACACACTTGGAGAAGCCACAAGCTTCTTACTTGGACCTAATTTGATAAGTGTTTGTTCATACACTGATTGGGTGAGTAAATACTTGATGGAGGTATGCAACACATGTGCTTTCCACTTGAGTGGAACCAGTGGTAAAGAGTTGAGCCATTTGGATAGTACATGTTTGTCTTTCAGATCTTGTGGCAGAGAGTTGAGCCATGATATTACTTCATTGGAGATATATACCCTTAAGGGTATTGGTTCTACTTGCACTTTTTGTTTTTCATTGAATTCATCATATTTTACTTGTGAGCAGTTAACACGGCATGTTTTCTTATATGATGCCTATCTTTCTCATGATTGGATAAGGGACTTCCACCCTTTTCATTTGAGCTACAGTGATGAAATTTTGTATTCTTATGTGAATTCGTCATATGAGAACCTTCTTGATGGAGTGGAAAGAATCGATGAGGTTTGGAATCACTCTTGGGAGGTATTTTGGTGATGCATAGTCTTTCCTTGATTGGGTCCTACCATGGAGAGTTGCATATCTTGATTGAGGGGCCCTCAAAGCTTCATGGTTGCCTTGGAAAGCATGATTTTACAATATGGTGGTATGATGTTTTCATCTTTCCCAACATTTCATATGATTCTGATTTTTTCTTGTTACTAATGTTTGGGGAGATGCAGCATGATCAGTGGGATTCTGATATTCCATGGGATGACAGTTTTCCACACGTCACTGCTACTTGGGAATTTACAATTGAAGCAGTGGGATCTAGGCACTCTTTTGCTTAAAATATTTTGTTGGATGGTATTCCAATCCATGGGAGTACCATACAAACAATGGGATCCTAGCATTGTTTTTCCTTGGGGAATTTGTTTGCATGTTGGCATGATGGAGCAAGCCAACCCTCTTTTGCAACAGTTCATCTATGTTGCACTTGGTTTCAGTTTCCTACATAGGGAACACCTCCTTGGATGGACTTACAATTTATATAATAGTCGTATCTTTGCATTTTTGATATTCTTATGGGATCTTGGCACACTTTCCAGTTGCTTCACTTGGATAGAAGTAGGCATGTTCAGTTACAGATGTAGTGAATATTTCCTTGGATAGATGATTATGATCAGAGTAGTGCAACAAAAGCATGATGGACCTCTTGGGATATTTTGCTTGAGGACAAGCAATCTTGGGAGGGGAGGACTGTCATGTTCCCATTTTGATAGCACCATAAAGCAGATCAAACCCCATGGATCCTATTGATAGATTGAATTAACTAATTAATGAGGGATTAAGATGAGGCAATTAATTAATTAGGAGTGTGCATTTAATTTTATCCATAGTTTGCTATCCACTTGGAATAAATATTTATGGTGTATTTAATATTTGTGGTGTATTTAATATTTTATTATTATGCTAAATAAACGGAGAAAATACTCCACTAGGATGCATTAGTGGATAAGGTTGGAGGAGTGACTTGGGGTAGAAGTCAAGTAAAGCACATGAGTCCAAAAATGATGCCAAAAATGAGAAACGAGGAATATTTCAAGAAAAGCAGCATAAATCCAAAAAACTAGGATAAAACAGGAAAATCAGGAAAGTTCATAAAAGAAGGAAAGTTAGAAAAAGAGGAAAAAGAAGGAAAGCCAAAGCAAAGCAAAGCAAGGAAGGAAAGAAGATTTCCTCATCCACTCATGGGTGGCCCATGTGAAAGGGTTCTCGCAGGTCACCAAGATATTCAACTTGCTCAGTAGGTCACCCAAAATTCTATAAAAGAATTGAAGCAACTCCTTTTCACATCTTTTGTTAGTGTGAGAAATCTTATGAATGCATTTGTGCATCTGAGACTTGGGAGATGTGCCCCTCGCCAAGGATGGGAGATGTGCCCCAGCTTTCTGTGAGAGGATGATGGCATTCATCCATTATCTCTGATTGTATTTGTAGGTACTGATGCTAATAAGTTTGGACTGGAAGTTCAGAATCATCATCACCCAGTTCAGAGATCGAATCCTACCTCCTTGAGTTTATGTAGCTAGTTTTTTATGTACAAGAAGAGAGATATTTCTATCACTTTATGAGAGGAATATTGGCCTATTTCTTATTTAATAAAAAAGTATGTAATTTTTTGATATCATTCTATTCAATAGAAATTACAGAACTCTAATTTCTTATCCAATTTATGCACCCCTTCTAGATTTAGATAGAATTTGACTAGCTTTCAGTGTATGATTCATAGGTCAATGATAATAAGTCCAAATGAATTAATTACTATTTATGGAGTTATATAACATGTCATATGTCATGATACATCCCATTTTTCAGAAATTAGTTGGACTTTGAGCATTGTTTGGGAATCCAGAAGTCGAACTAGTTGAGCTGCCCCGAATTGCAATTTTACTAGTTTTGTTGTAATACTTGTCCGATATAAGTGGGTTTATTCTTGGAATATTCACCAATAATAAGAGGGGGTGAATCAGTATTGATAACTTTGTGAAGAACCTTCAACAATTAATTAATGAAAATACATGAGATAACAGAAATGACAGAACTCATAATCGCTTTTATTGATCGTACGCCACTTCGAGGGGGCAACCTCCTTTGAGCAAGCTCAATACAAATAACTTCATGGTACCTTCATTGGTATCAATACAAACTTATATACTAAGTCTAGGCGCCAATACCATGTGTCAATACAAACCATGGGCCAATACAAATTATGAATCGACAATTACTACGGGATGACTTACAAAGCATATGCATCCAACAACAATAAGACAAACTATGGATCAAAAAATACTACGGGATGAATTACAAAGCATATGAGTCCGACAATAATATACTAACAAAGTAAATAGAAGGGTTGACATGGATTCCTAACATCCCCTCTCCCTTAGAAAAAGCTTTGTCCTCAAAGCTTTAGATGTGGAAATTGATGCAGAATCTAAAGGAGTGGTTCCCCTGGAGCATCCTCAGGTTGCATTCCAGGCCACTGACACCTTTTGAGTTTCAGGGAGGCTTGCTTGGAAGGATGTAGAGGAAGAAGAAACATATCAGTTGCGTGAAAAGTGCGCTCATAACGGTGCTGATCGGCTTGTTGTTTCAGTCGAATTCTTGCCATGTGAAAATTGTCCTGCAGAATGAGAAGAATCTAACCACAGTTTCAAAGAACCGAGTCAATTTCCTGAACTGGGGAGCTACTGGGGGTGTATGGAAGAAGAATTGGTGGTGCCTGTCCATAGAATGCTTCATATGGTGTCCTTTTAGATGTGTTATTGTACCACTGGAGCGCTTCTAGGAAATCCATATAAATAGTTGTCCAAATCTATGTAGGGATGGACAAGGGTTCAAGCAGTCTCGAAAGGAGTGTCGTTTCACCATTGTTGACATGGAAAATATCACAGTCAGCCACCATCTATTGAATTTTCATTTTCAGCCCTTTCCAAAAGAAGTTACATTGTTCTCGGTCATACATTTTGAGAAACCCAGAGTGCCCTATTAATAGAGAAGCATGGAGTTCATAGAAGAGATAGCCCCATTGAACAGATTACAACCAATTTGGAACAAGCAGAGAAATATATGTAAGAAGAATTGGGTCATCAAATGTGCGAGAAGGATCATATGACACCATATTGTCCTTACCATTCTTGTAAGTGATCGCATAGGCATAACCCATGAGTTGGATAACCCATTTGAGGTGTGCTGGGGAGGAGACCCATTGTTCCAGTAAAATTTCCAGACTCTGGAGATCAGTCTTGATGCAGAAATAATTCCCTAATAGGTATGGCTGCCACTTCTGTACTGCATGCAAAATAGCCATAATTTCCTACTGAGATGTAGATGTGGCTAAATTGTTACTGGAAATGTCTCTTGAAGGTGACAAGCCCACTGGTTCAGCAAAGACACCTGCATATCTATCCAAGGAAGTAGGGGAGACCGTTGATGGGTGAAGCTGAATGGAATGGAGTTGAGTGATGACACCATGTGAATTCTTCTTAAGGATCTTTTCCAGGCGATGTGAACTAATTATGCAAAGAGACCCTTGTTGTAAGCCCTTAAATTTGTGTTGTTTCCCATTGACTAAAAACTGCATCCAAAGTTCAGCAAAATCCCATAAGATGGGGCCAATTGTGCCTAACCATTGAACACACAAAACCACATCACATCCGCCTAGGGACAAGGCAAACATGTCAGAGCGTAGGTTATAATCTTCCAGAGAGATACAGACATTGTGACACTTCCCCTTGCAAGGTAAGGTGCCTCCATTGGCAACTATGACTTCAACTTTGGAGCAAGGATGGACAAAACAATCATCCTATTTGGCGATCCGAGGGTCAATGAAGTTATGAGTGCTACCAAAATCAATGAGTATTGTAAAAGGAAGCTTCTTGAAGTAACCCCTGACCCGCATTGTTTGGGGGTGGTGATGCCGGATAAAGCATGGAGAGATATCTTTGGTTGTTCATCCTGATATGGGGGGTCAATAGGCGGCTCCTGAATGTCGACCTGATCATCCATTGTATCTGGAGCTTCTTCACCAATTTTAGAGGCAGGCGGAGAATCCATATCGAAGAGATAGAGATTTTGTTGAACACATCTATGTCCCCAAGTTTAGTGAGTGCTTTGGTGAAGTCATCAAAAGCACTAGGACCAAATCGTTGCAAAAGGAGTTGGCAAAAATCTGTCCATTTTGGCTTGTCATGAGCGTTGATGTACCAACGGTACCATTGAAGGGCTTTCTGTTCCAAATGAAAGGATGCAATTGGGACTTTTTGGACATCAAAAGTATTATGCAGACTGAAATATTGTTCTGCACGATAGATCCATCCAGTCGGATCCATTGAAGCGAGGAAATTCAAGCTTCGGACCATGGAAATTGCTAGAAGAAGAGAACCCATTGGCTCTAGAAGATTCTTGCTGTCGGTTATTGTTCATGGCTGAATGCTGAAGATGGAGGCTGAGAATTTTTTCATCTAAATCTTGGATTTTGGTTTGGATGGCTGCAAGTTCTTCCTCCATGGTTTTTTCTCCTACGTGGGTGACAACCATAACCAAGAGTTTTATTTTCTTTTGTGGGGGGAATGGATAGAAAATGGATAGAAAAACACAAACAAAATCTTATTTAGTAAGGGGAAATTTGGATTTGGGAAAAACTCGGATGGGTAATTGGGGTTTGACTAGGTTTTGGACACTTTCAGATGGATAGGGAAGCAAAAAATGGGGATTTCAGAAGTGGGGTGAAAGAATGAGAAAATTTGTCAAAGAGGGACAAAGAAGCAGAAATAGGGAATGAACACAGTGGCAAAATTTGGAGGTGAGTGGGTGAAAATTGAAGAAGTTATGGCAAACCCTAAAAATAGACAAATGTGATATTTTTTGGCTTTGGAAAGTAAAATTTGGGATAGGGTCCTTAGGAATGAAATATGCAGAATGGGATTGCAGGGGTGTCCAGGAAGTTTCAAGGGAAATAGAGTTAAAACAAGGGAGATATGGCGAAAAAATGGAATTTTATACTTCTTTTTTCATAAATGGATCTGCAATGGCGCAGAAGGGATCAAAACAATTAGATCTGAAATGGCGCGGAAGGGATCGGCAACAGATGAATCTGAAGCGGCATTGAATGGATTTAAAATGGCTAGATATGAAATGGATTTCAGAATAGATCTGAAACAGATGGATCTGGAACGGCTTGGAATGGATCTGAAATGACACGGAAGTGATCGACAACAGTTCAGCTGAAAAGAGATATGGACCCTAGGTATGTTCAGCTTCCTAACAGTTCAGAGGTTTCACTCAACCACCAATGCTGTCTGATTTCTCGCGTATTGGGGCAGTGCCCCTCACTCCACGACTCAGGTAAAACTGATAACTAATTTGCCACAAATGACAACTCTTGGTTTACCTCACGGGTGGGAACTAGTCAATCAGGTAGGGGTTGTTTCCCTTTTCGCTGGAAGGTCCTCTCAATGAGCCAGCTACTTTGGGGTTCCCGTGGTACTCCTCATAATTTGTTTTAGGGCTTATGCCCAAGTACTTCCCTTAGTTAAGCGGATAGGGATTATTCCTAGATCTGAACTTGAAACAGATGCGAAAATTTTTTTTTGGTAGAAATTCCACCCAACGAGCCCAAAAAAGTGCTCTAATACCAGATGTGAAGAACCTATAACAATTAATTAATGAAAATACATGAGATAGAAGAAATGAAAGAAATCAGAAACGCTTTTATTGATCGCAGGCCACTTCGAGGGGGCAACCTCCTTTGAGCAAGCTCAATACAAATAACTTTATGGTACCTTCATTGGTCTCAACAAAAACTTATATACTAATTCTAGGCACCAATACCATGGTTCAATACCATGTGTCAATACAAACCATGGACCAATACAAACTATGGATCAACAGTTACTACGGGATGACTTACAAAGCATATGTGTCCAACAACAATAAGACAAACTATGGATCAACAAATACTATGTGACGACTTACAAAGAATATGCGTCCAACAACAATATACTAACAAAGTAAATAGAATGGTTGACATGGGTTCCTAACACACTTCTTACCATTTTAACCTTAAGCACATCATATAACATTAGCCATTAACAATGATATTCATCATCACATAAAATCATAAATAGTGCGAAAGATATTTTATGTGGAAACCCAAATGAGAGAAACCACAAAAGATATTATTTTATAATTCATTCATTATAATATCAGGCTCCGACCTAAGAGGGACACCCATCCCTCATGTAAGATACAACCTACACAAACTGCAGATATCAACCTATTTACAGTAAGCTCCAACTTACTAATTTGGTGAACGCTCCAACGTTCAGTGCAAGCACCAACTTGTAAAACAAGCTCCAACCTATTATATCCAGTTCCAACTAATTGATTTCGCGAAGGCTCCAACCTTCACTAGAAGCACCAACTTGCAAAAAAGGCTCCAACCTGTTATTTCCAACTCCAATTAACTAATTTGGTGCAGGATCCAACCTTCACCACAATCACCAACTTGCAATATAGGTTCCAAATTTCTATGGCTAGCTTCAACAGACTGATTTGGGAATGCACCAACTTCCTAACAAGCTCCAACCTATCTCTGGGATGAAGACACCAATCCTATCAAGCACCAATTCAACTCCCCTACACCACCTTGCCACTCTGATATGACTAAGAGTATCAACCTGTACTGTCTCTATCTACACACTATCACTATCTTCACATTGTCACTGTCAATATCACTATCTCTGTCACAGGGAAAATTTTAGGGGCAAAATTGAGTCCATTAGATATGTTTTGACCTTTTTTTTTAAAATGGCAATTTTCCTTTTTCTCAAAATTGATTCGCCCAAATGCCATGGGATAATTTATTTTACTCTAAAAATCACCAAAATTGTCCAAAAACTATATAAAATCCTTATAAATTTGAAAAGTTTTACAAAAAAATTCCTAAACATTTTATGCTTGCAAATCTAAGAATTAGAAAGATTCACCAAGGTTTTTACACTTTGAGAAAATTATGGATCCTTAAAATTTTCCCGGGGCAAGGAGCAAGAGGTCGTAGCCTCCTTCCATTTGGTGCTAGAGAATACAGAGAGTTCTAGCTTCCTTTAGGTTGTGCCTGTAAAACTAGGGAGTCGGTGCCTCCTTCCATTTGGTGTTGGTAAACATAGGAAGTCAGTGCTTCCTCGAATGTAATCTTTTCATTATAAAAGATCATTCTGTGGTTTTCTCCCATTTGGGTTTCCACGTAAAAATTATGCGTGCTCTGTGTTCTCTATTTTGTTTCATATATGAATGAATGATTTATTTATGGTGGATGCATAATTGAAGATCAACTTAAGTTTAGATTAATATGTTAAAGAAGTTAAAATTGTTCTTAATTGCGCTAATATTGATTCACCCCCCCTCTCAGTATTAAATAGATTCCAACAATTGGTATCAGAGTGGGTGTCTTCAGTAATAGCTTAACATCTAGAAGATAGATCTATGTGCATTTATGGACAAGCAAGAAGGTCCCTCCACCAATAGAGCACCAAGGTTTGATGGCACCAACTATACCTTCTGGAAGGTCAGGATGTAAGTATATTTGCAATATCTAGGAGCTGATGTTTGGCAGTCCATTGTTGATGGCTACAATGTCCCAGCTGTTGCACCAGTTTAACTAGCTGAGAAGAGATCATATGAATGCAATGCAAGAGCCATAAATGCACTACTGTGTGGGTTGATAGACACTGAATTTGTCAAGGTTATGCATTGTGTGTCAATCAAGGAAGTTTGGGACAAGCTCATGGGTGTTTATTGTTAACAATCAAATTGACACCTTTAACTAAATCAAGGAGAAAAATATGTTTACCATGCACTCGCGACAGCAAAGTCATGACACAATTTCAATCAGAGACTAATCCTCTCTAAGAAATGCATTAAAATGCATTAATTGTGTTTAAAATATCCTAAGTGGATCAAAAAGCCTAAAGACTATTCAAAAGTGGGTTTTTCACTTGAAAATAATCAAGATGAGGAAAATGACTAATCCCACATTTAGAAGAGAAACCTAAGGCTCATTTCCCAATGCTATATAAGAAAGGCATGCTGAGGAGATTCTGAAGGAAGGAGAAGAGCTCCAAGTCTTCAAAAGCAAGGATGAAGGAAGGAGAATTTATGGCAAGGGAGGAGGATTCACACCAGGATTCCTGGTAATAATGTATCTTCTCCATTGTTTTAGCATGAATGGATTCAAGTTTCTGCCATGATGATGTTTAAATGTTGCTTGTATTGTGTGATTTAAACTTTTAAATGGCTGTAGATCTTAAATTTGCTTGTCTTAAATGGATGAATGAATCTAGATTTAAAATAACTTGTGATAATCTGTTCATCTCTGATGTAGAGACTCACCATCTCTTAGTGAAATAGTTAAGCTAGTGTAGACACATCTCAGCGCAGGGATGTGTCTACACTAGCTTAAATATTTCGCTAAGAGATGGTGAGTCTCTACGTCAGAGATGAACAGATTATCACAAGTTATTTTAAATCTAGATTCATTCATCCATTTAAGACAAGCAAATTTAAGATCTACAGCCATTTAAAAGTTTAAATCACACATACAAGCAACATTTAAACATCATCATGGCAGAAACTTGAATTGATTCATGCTAAAACAATGGAGAAGATACATGATTACCAGGAATCTTTGTGTGAATCCTCCTCCCTTGCCATAAATTCTCCTTCCTTCATCATTGCTTTTGAAGACTTGGAGCTCTTCTCCTTCCTTCAGAATCTCCTCAGCATGCCTTTGCTGTTTTTTTCTCCTTCTACCATGCCTCTCATGCCTTTCTTATATAGCATTGAGAAATGAGCCTTAGGTTTCTCTTCTAAATGTGGGATTAGTCATTTTCCTCATTTTGATTATTTTCAAGTGAAAAACCCACTTTTGAATAGTTTTTAGGCTTTTTGCTCCACTTAGGATATTTTAAACACAATTAATGCATTTTAATGCATTTCTCAAAGAAGATTCGTCTCGGATTGAACTTGTGTCATTACTTTGTTGTCGCGGGTGCATGGTAAACATATGTTGCTCCTTCATTTAGTGAAGGGTGTCAATTTGATTGTTAACATTTATGAAGGTGACGAAAAGGTAAAGAAGGAAAAACTGTAGAATTACTCTGGGCTATTTGAATCCTTGAAAATGAAAGATGAAGAGAACATTACCTCTTACTTCTTAAGATTTGATAAGATACTAAATGCTAGCAAGAGTATGTGTTGGGCATAGACCAAGAAGAGGAAGTTAATAAGGAAAGTACAGTTAGGCAAGGCCTGACATTGACCATTTTTGGGAGAAAGGCGACTCCGCAAATCCCGGGAAGAGGGTATGGAGCAAAGATCAGTCAAGAATAAAGGACCTATTTCCTTAGTAAAGAAAAAGTACTATGGACATCTAGAGGTGTTTGGCACAGTTAAAGGGTGAGTGGCGACCTGACTACTATAGGAGAAGGAAGTTAAGAAGCATAGTGGTGTAAAGGACATGCCACTACAGAAGTCATAGGTGCACTGTCAGAGAAAGCGTCAGAGTCAGAGGAAGTGGCACCAAAGGGACAAGGAAGTTAATGCTTAGCATGGTCTACATGAGAACCACGGGATTTTTTGGTTTTGGGTACTATGGGGGTAGGCCCATAGTGATTGTAATATGTGACCTTCAGGAACATCTATATGTAAGGGTAGTTTTGTATGAGGAAGGGTTAGATGTTGTGGTTGTAATAGAAGAATAGTGATCAAAGAGAGAACATACTCTACAACTGAGTGCGTAGAGATTTGATTGTAGACAAGAGTCTGCAGTTGAGTGTGCAGACTGGAACTGTTACCATTCCAAGATAATATAAGAACAGTTCCTGTGGACGTAGCTCTCTCCTGGGGGTGAACCACGTAAATCTATGCATTTATATTTCTGAGCTTATGATGTGCTTTGTATGCGAGTCTATGTGTGTTTATGTATTTACTTTAATGTGTAGTATATGGTAATTGCATGCAAAGTAAATGGAATATAAACATATGAATTTTATGGAGTAACACTTAGAATTATGAATGCATAACTAACTGGTGAATACAATAGACATTCAACGTAGTTCTGTATACTATTGATAAGATGCGAAGTGCGAAGTCATTTGTTCATTCTCTGCTGCTACAAGATGTTAAATAAGATTTTTAGCGAGGTTGTTAACCACATCTGCACATAGCCACGGTTACAGAAAGTTGATTATGTAACCCCCAATATTTGCTTATGGTGAGAATTCATCCTAGTTATAGGTTCATGCTGAAAGGGCCAGTGAAAGGGGTTTTGTTGTTGCGGCATGAATTTCGCCAAACACGGGTCTGCCTAAGCAAGCCAACAAATGGTTTTGTTGCCAACTTCGGACTGATGTTTCGGTGATGTGTCATGTTGATGTGGAATCCAGAGAAGAGTGAAATATAGAATTGGGTGATTCAAACAGAACGCCAGTTTGAAAAGAAAGAAAACAGACATCCTCGACTTACTACAGAACGGTGGCTATAGAGATACATATTTACTGAGTTGCATGAATTTTTATTCACACCTTTTGCTAATGAGTTATATGAGTGGATATCCAGGGTAGTAGAAAGAAAAAATTGTTTTCAGGGTGGAGAACCTATAGTTTGGAATCTAGAGTTTGGTTGGATAGCTTGTTGGAAGGCTATATTACAGAGTTTGTTGTGGACAACTTGAAGTCTTACATCGCAGCTGAAGGATAATTTTTCGAAGGATTTAGAGGTAAGTGCTTTAAAAACCTGATTTGATGTATTAAAATGCTCTTAGCTAAAAAGGGTGTGTTAAGAATGCAGTCAGATTCCTAGGGTTTGAGTCGGTAATGTTAAAAACCACAGATAGTGACACAGACAAAGACATTGGCATTTTGCGTATTGGAAAAAGATATAAAATTAGCACTAGAAAGAGGTCTCGCAAAGTTGAACCTCGCACATTCCTAGAAACTGAGTTAGAAAGTGATAGAAACTCATCTCAAGATGAGACTGATAGTGAGACAGAACCTAGACATATTGGCTATCATCCTATCACTCTGCAGAAACGTATAGATGTTGAAATAAATATTACTAGTTCGCAGAACACTAGTAGTAGTAATACTGCAGGAACAAATACAAAGAATCAGCCGAGTAGTGGTATACCTCCACCATTTCACTCCGTAGGTAGTACTATAGTATTTCAGAACCCTAAGCCTCCAAGAAGAAGGATATAAGATGATATAAAGATACCTATTTGTAAAGGAACCGGTCTAGAAGATCCAGAGCAACATTGATTTCTCTGCAATGCTGTCTAGAACGTTAAACAAGTAAAAGATGATGATATAAATCAATCCCAACTAGTTACTACATTAAGAGATAGAGATTTAACATGGTTCATGAAATATTATGTTGGAAAGAACAAAACACTAGCCGACATCAAAGCTGCGTTGATTAGAGAATTTAAGAATCCTAAACCAGAGTCTCAATGCATTATAGAGTTGAAATAAATCAAACAGAAACCTAGTGAGACTGTGTGGGAATTTGATCAGAAGTTCAAAGCCTTGTTGGATCAAGTTAGCTTTGACATTGCACTACAACAACACCAAGAGTGGTTTATAGCTGCTTTGTTTCCCCACATTAGACTACCATTGATGCAATAGAAGGTTGCTTCGCAAACAGAAACATTGGAAATTGCGATGAATCTAGAAGCTTTGCTCGTAGGATAAATTAGCGTAGGTATGGTACAAATACAGACAAAACTAGAAAACCTGACATTACTGTAAAATCTATGTCACATTAGGATCTAGCTACCATGGATTCCTCACAGCTGAAATATTAAATTCATTAAGCAAGAGACAAGTGCAAAACTATTTCAGAATGAACAAATGATCAAAACTCAGCACAAATGATCAAAATTCCAGAAATGCACAAATGATCAGATATGAGATATTATTAATTGTCCAATATTACAATGAGTTTGGATCATCCTTATATAGAAATAGTAAGGAATAATATCCACTTGGAGTGTCCATGCTTAGCTAGCTTAGATTTATCCCAATCCCCCCTAGGTTAACCAAAATGGTTTCCAAAATAACTCAAACAGGTTGAAAATATGCATGTGAACACTAAGTAAGCATGGGAAGTCATAATGAGGTTCACACATGTGATGATAAGGTTGGGTGGAAGTTGGTTGGGCTTAGGCATGCCAAAAATGGCCTAGGGAGTGGGAATTGTCCACATACGGAGCATGAGCTCCCTTGGTCAATGTGTTTCCTTAAAACAGGGAAAGAGTGTGCCTTAGGCATGATGGGGAAATAAATGCTTGGACAAGGATGCCTAACATCTAGTTTGACCATCTCTTGGCCCATACTTTGGCTCATACACTGTGAACTTGTTCATACTTATCTAGATAAGTCCAAACCACTTCATAATAACCAGTTTCACACCTAGGGGTATATTATTAACCAGTTTAGCACCTAATAACCATTAATTAATTAATTATTAAGGTACTAAGGTATAATATTGCTCTAACAACCCCCATAAGCAAGACTTAGTGGAATATCAAAAATAAGGCCTTGGCAACTAAGGCTCAAGTCACCTTTTACAACAGAAATTTATTTGTCCATGTAAAACGAGGAAAGAGGCAAAACCACATGGGGAAAATCCTCCCTCAAGAATGGACATGACATGGAGATGATCAAAAGGTGTTCAATAGGTCTTGTTCTTCACTTGAATGAGTTGAATGAAAAACTTCTCGGTGAAAGACTTGGTGAAGATGTTGTGGATGTCATGATCAAGCACCAATTCTTCAATGTTTTGTAGACAAAAAGCATGTTGGAAGGCTCCTTGAAGCTCATCATTTGATGATGGGGGAGCATATAAGAATGCTTCTTGCTGCATACATACTCTGATATGAATACATAATCAATAATGGAAAAGATATCTCTGCAAAATCCTTCCCAAAGAACATCAAAAGACTCAACAAAATCAGCTCCTTGAGCAACTGCCATATGGTGAATCAAACCATCACTATTACATATGGGCGGATTGTTCCACACAATATTTCCACGTTTTCAACATTTGCGGGTTAAAAAAATGAATTTTTATATTTTTTTTGCACAAGGCGGAAAAACTGTGGCAATATCGACGATGTTGAATGTTCCACAAACTTTCATCCCTATATCGACGAAATTTCTAGGTTTCACTGTTCATTGCAATATAGACGAAGGTCGATCTATATATACTACATACTCTAACCATTATTTACACATTTGCTATAGTTGTGACACATTGAGCGCGGATTTTGAACTTGCGGGGTGATTGTTTGAGCTTGGATATTCTACATAGCTCTGATTTTGAACTTGCAAGCTTAGTAATTTATAATTTTTTGTCTACATTTTTATAAGGGTTATAATTTAATATTGTTTAGTAATGAGGCTTAGGTGTTAACTTTCTATTTTTCCTTTCTAATATTTTTTTGAAGAATTTTCTATCATTTTCATTTGGCTCATTTTAACTTTTCTCTCATGCATCAATTTGGGGTATTTGTCAATCTCTTATAAGTGATTGTACTAAAGACAATTGGCATATGGAGGGGATATTCAACTTGAATTCCATTGTATGATATCATGAATATCCCCATGCATTTAAGATAATGACCACGTGGAGTGGATTATCTAGGTATGTTGATTTCCATGCAAGACTATTTGCCTTTCTTTAGTTAGATTCAAAGATTTGATTTATTTTATTTTTATTTTCAGGAAATACATATCTCAAGGAAACTCATTAAGCACTTTTATTCATCGACTACATAAAGTTATATCCATAAGGTTACTTAGAGTTGATCCTTTGGTATTCAGTGTTGGATCTCCCTTGGTGTTCGCCATTTGCTCTAGCAATCCCTTATCTTTTCATTGTTGGTTTACTTTTTCTCACCAATATTTTATATAAAGGGAAATTCATGGGCTTCAGGTATGATTCCGATTCTCAAAATTCATGTCTTTTATTTTTAACTATTGTTTCCTTGAAAATCTATCAACAAATGATTTGAAATATCGATTCCATCTCTCATGGCCAGAACGCCGAATCCATCTCTCATGACCATAATGCCCAATTAGTATACAACAACTTTTATAGGATATTCACATCACTTCAACACTGTGCTTAGATGGTTGTGTTTAGAAATATCTTCTCCAACCCCTAGTTGAAATCAATTCCAACAAAACCCATTATTGGTAGTCTACATAATAAAATTTTATGGAACTAATACATACAAAATATCAACTATGTTGTATTGAAATACCCACAAAAGGTCATTATAAAACGGTTGTGGCAAGTAAATTCATGGAAATGCTATTTTAAGTCCAACATACTTCTAGCTTAGGAATTGCATCACCTTGTCAAATCTAGATTATGGTTAAATATTTTAGGGTAACAAGTTGATTTTCATGGTAAATAATATTCATTCTAGTACTAAAGTCATTGTTTTTGAATTAAAATAAGTGGTACTAGGAACAAAAAATAAGGTGACATAAAGTAAAATTATGCCAAAGCAAAGGTAATGTTGGAGTATATATGCACATAAAACAGGTAAATGTTGGCCATGTGGCCACCCTTTGAAATTTGGATGATCAACCCATTTCTACATGCTTCATCCACTTTCCAAATATTTCTATAATAATCTTATCCATGTATCATTTCACTGAAGTACCTAAAATATAATTCCATAATATTCATGCTCAATATATTAAGAATCGTCCAGAACACGTTATAACCTTTATTGTGAATTACATTTTCCAATGTGAAAAGTGGCTTTGAGTTGCACGCACATAGACTGATATAAAGGCCTAACAGTTAGGAGCAATTTTTTACCTTCTTAAAGGTCAAAGGTTTGATTATTATGGTGGGGTGGCAGGTAGGGGGTTTAGGTATGTACACCTTTGTAAACTACACAGTGAAATTGATACATGGAGAGGGCCCCTTGTCCCACAAACAAGGAGGTCTCATATATCAGTATGCACTATTTTATTAATTTTATTCTCTTATTTTGAAATAAATATTAATAATTATGTGTTTTTTGATACAGTATGTTCTACCTTTATCTCTCCCAGACGACTATGACAACAACATAAAACATATTATTTATGTTCTTGGAAAATACATGAGGTAAGTAATGTTTTACTTGGAAAATGTACTTGGTGTGTGGTTTGTAGCGGAACTTATTGACATATTATTTTTTTCTCGCAAATATTATATATGCCTTGATATTGTTTTATTGCATTATTTGTAGGTGGCTTTCATCAAAAGAAATCCATAAAGAAGATATAAGGCATTGGAAGAGAGAAATTCCTCGACTAATGTGTGAAATGCAACATTATCTACCTCCAACATTTTTCAATGCACAAGAACACTACCTCATACACCAAGTTGAGGATATTGAATTATGTGGACCAGTACACACAAGGTCGATGTGGATGGTGGAGAGGCAGTTGAAGTCATTGAAGGATTTTGTTAGACAAAGAGCGCGTCTTGAGGGTTCTATGGTTGAAGGGTATATGGTATATCAATGCATGGTTTATATTAGTGAACATCTACCTAAATTAGCAGAAAATATGAATGTGCCTCGCATTTGGCATCTCGACTCCATCAACAAATTTGAAGGGGAGTTCCTATTGGGGAGGGGTACATTGAGGACTGTGAAAGGTAATTATTATACATTGTTGAATTAATATATTACACATGTATTTTTTCCAATTTTATATTATCATACTGTTTTTAAACTTTTTTTAATAATTATGCATTTTAAACTATATCAAACTATGTGCCTTTAATGATATCTAATTAATGATATTGAATTGTTATTTTATTCTATAGTTGGTGGAGTGTGGGTTGCTTTACATTTATACATTGCAAACAACCTTGATTGGATGGAGCATTGGATAAAAGATTGTGAAGAATTCTTTGGTAGGTTATCATGGGAAGGGGTCAGTAACATGATTAAAACAGCTCATCGTATTTGACATCAATTTCCTGAACTACGTCACAAAGGGAAGTTGATTTAGCCTATGGTTTAAAAGATAAAGGGGCAAGTAAATTGTTTACCCACATTTTTTCTAGTTACTTTGATCCATTTTTCCAATTACATTTCATTTGTTTAAGTTTTCAATTATATTTAGTAACTCGTATATGACGTTTATTAATTCACATTGTATTTAATTAACACGTTGTCAATGTTGCAGTTGAAACATCAGAAGGCTATGTGGTGTAATGGTCTTAAATTTCGTATCAAAAAGCTGGATGATAACAGGAAAACCTCGGATTGTGGGATAACTGCAGTGTTTAAGGTCACCAATGTTTCCTCTAGAAGTGATAGACATCTAGAAGAAACTGAGAATAGGTACTATGGGCACTTGGAGGACATTATTGACTGTGATTTTAATTCCTTTAAAATAGTTTTGTTTGAGGTGAAGTGGTACAGGCTATGGATGCATGAACGTGATCCTAAAGGAATTGTTATTGAGCATGCTAATGGATTTACCATGGTTAATACAAGGGCATTTGAACCAGGTACAGAGCCTTATGTTCTTCCAAGTCAATGTGAGCAAGTCTACTACTCCGAGGTACCAGGTAAAGCAGGTTGGTCATACGTTGTTCGATACGATCCAAGAGGAAGACCAGTAAAGTATAATCATGTACTAGATGATGAAGATAATCATGAAGAAGAAGAAGATGATGATGATTCAGATCAGGCTGTAGTCGATGTGTTAGATGAAGAAGTTGAAGAGATTGATCATGCAACTATAGTAGACGATGATCTCATTGACGATATGGATGGCTATATTAGTGGATATGACTTTGATGCTGATGACGATGTGAATGATCCGTTCATCAATATCTATTCAGAACCAGATCCTGATATAGATGTTGTGTTGGATGAATAAGAATATGAATGATATTTAATTGTTGAAAAGTAGAGGTACGCAATGTTTTTAGGTTAAAGTAAATGCACTCACCATATGTTCATTTTGTTGATTAACTTGGTTATATTTGAAAATTAGTTTTCTAATATAATTATGTTCTACATGTGCAGTAGCGTGGGTTTTCCTGGAGGTTGTAGTGGTAATGGTTTGAATCGAACATGTGTCGATTGAGCAATATACAAAATGAAGTTATAAGATTTATGTGTTAATTTCTAGGTTATTTCAATTACTAATTAGTGGATTTGTATAATGTAAAGGATTTTTGGCAAGGTTGTTTGGCATTTAGTTTCTTGATGTGATTTTTACGAATATATTCATTGTTAATGACCATATGAGCCATCTTGGTTTGAGTTCAAGTGCAGTTTGTTTATATGTTATTCTTTTAATTTTTTTAAATTCAATCAATCAAGTATTTTTTCTTGAGATAAATTGTTGCTTTAATAAGTCTTTTTTCCTTTGAAAATATTTATGGACGTGCTATTTTTTAATCTATGTTGAGTGACAAAAAAAAATATTTTCAATATTTTTCATGGAGGTTCCCTTGTCCCATGTTCCATCTATGTCGCAACATAGCTGTGTCCCAAATCAATGTCACTTAGCTCTGACTCTTCTTGTTGTTAACTTTCTGTCCTGTTGCACATAAGAATTTTTTCAGGATTGTTTGAAAGCTCTCAAACAATAATGGTGGAAGCACCCCCAACTAGAACCAACGCCAATTTTTTATCGAATCTCATGAAATGGTACTAGATGTCAATATGTTTTGTCTTTGCATGAAAGGTGGGAAATTAATGACAATATTAATATCACACTATACTATAATAGATCTTTGAATTAGACCTAAATCTAAACATATTTCATAATCCAAATGACCACCTTACAAGCATGAGTAGCCGCCATATACTATGTCGCTTCTCCCCACAACTTGTTTCTTTCTCATCCAACTCATTTCTACACCAAATAGTAAAAACACATATGCTCTTGTAGATCTCCTTCTATCTACATCCTCTACCTAATAAAAATCGACATAACCTTGTATGTCCAATAAGTGTGGGTCCTATGAAATATTACTATGACAAAATATGGAATAGTCATGAAGTACCTTGCAAATACCTAAATACCCTCTTAACTACAACCCAATGTTCGCATTAGTATTATCCATGAATCAATTCAAAACTCTCACTACTTAGGCAATGTATGGTCTAGTACAAACTATAGAATACATCATAATACAAAATGCAATATCACAAGGAATAGAAGCCATATCCTCCATCTTTGTCAGTTTTGTAGGACGTTGTTCAACTAAAATCTTAGTTTCCACATAAATCAAAACACTCAATGGTCTACAATCTACCATGCAAAAGCACCATAAAATGTTGTTCACATACTTACAATAGATCAACCAAATATTTTTGTTTGCTCCATCTCTAATGATTCCCAATATAAATTTTGTAGCCTCCAAGTCCTTCATGTCAAATTGTGCTAAAATATGAGACTTCAAATCACAATTCACATCCCTATTGTTACCAAAAAATAACATATCATCTACATCCAAAGTGATAACAAGGAAATGACCACTATCTTGTTTGTACTACATATAGTGATCTAATTTGGACCTTAGAAATCCCAATCCTAACACAAAATAATAAAAATTTTGGTATCACATTTTGGGATACTATTTGAGACCATATAAATAGTTTTTTCATTTGAAAACTAGTGACTCTTTAAGTTTTTTAATATATATATTATTATTTAATTAATATATATTATAATTTTGTAAACAACAAACAAAAACAAAAGTGAAACATACCTGTCAAGCTTGGCCAAAATGCTCTATTGTGTCTCTATTGGGTTCGACGACACCCCCCTAAAACTGGCTCTTGGGCCGTGTCCTCCTTCACTGTGCAACTTCCAGCGGTCTTTTGGTGGCACCCGGTCCGGCATTGTCCTCATTGCACTCTGCTACGAGTCGTCTTTTGTGCCTCTGTTGGGTGCGACGACACCCCTGCAACCGACTCTTGGTCCATGTCCTCCTTCACTGTGCAAATTCCACCGATCTTTTGGTGGCACCCGGTCCGACACTCTGCTACGAGTCTTCTATTGCGCCTCTGTTGGGTTCGATGGCACCCCCTGCAACCGGCTCTTGGGACGTGTCCTCCTTCACTGTGCAACTTCCACTGGTCTTTTGGTGGCACCCGGTACGGCATTGTCCTCATTGCACTCAATGGAAACCATACGTTGAAACCCTCCTCTATTGAGTCGAATCTCTACATTTTTGGGTGCGAATTAGGTGGTTTTGATTTCATTTTCTAATTAGGTTGTTTTGATTTTAGTTTGAATCTCTGGATATTCATATTCTTTAGTAAATGATTTGAGAACGACTTGTTTCGAATCATATTTTAGAATCATATTTTAGAATGTGCCTAGTCCTCGCCTTTCGGACCAACCATAGCACACGGAGTTGAGGTCAGAGGTTAAGGAAGGATAGGTGATGGATGAGTATGAAAATTTCTATTTGAATCTGCTCCCGATCATTGGAAACACACTATGTAATGGATTATCAGTTTTCACGTTAATTAGCCCCCACCTCATTCACACGATTGGATTATCATTTTTCTAAATGTTTGCAGGGTAGGGTTGGGTTGCTAAAGAATTCATCATGCATCAATTATTCCAAGCCTTTTGGGGCTACCTTGCAACCTAAATCAAGTCCCATCTTTCTTATATTAAATAGAAGTAATGGCATTAGTACAACATGACCAAAATCAGATAGCTTAAATTACACTACGAGGTTGCTTGGAGTAGGTCTCCACATAAGCTTGATGCATTGGCTTGCAACTATTGCTGCCATGTCTGAATTCTAAGATTTAGTTGTATAAGTGTCTCTTTTTTCAAATCCACCCAGTACTTGTATTTGACTGAGGGGTATACTCTCACTAGACCTAACTTGTGAAGACACTTTGTTTCCATACATTGTCAAAGTTGTTGGGACTTTTATCAGGTCTAGTTCTAGCAAAATGAAATGATTAATTTTTCTAGGTGACATTAACATGGAAACATGTCTATGGTCTAAGAACTGAAGGAACTTTAATTTAACAACTGGACCCAACCTTCTTGCTGTAACTCTTCTTATGGTCTTAGCTTTTTGTCTTTTCAGTATAGTGTACATCAATGTTCCAATTAAAATATTCATCATAGGATATTGATATGGGATATCTTTACATCTGTTAGGTAGACTTAGATCATCTTTGCTTATTTGGAAAATGATAATTCATTTTTTTTCCAATTCTTAAGAGCTTGGTTTCAAATTTTCATCTAAGGATGAGAGTTGTCCACAAGCAATTGGTTATTCAATGGGTCTTTTACCATAAGGATCCATAACTTATAAAATGCTCAGGTGACTCGGAAAAGATAATATAATTTACTTACTCTTTAGGTTCTACATATAACTATAATCACAAAGATTATAGCTTCAATCAATGCATCACCATTTGTTGAGCCCTCAATATTCCCCCATGCCAATCGACTTGTGACCCCAGCTTTAAATTTTGATCAAGGAATGAAAAAAAAATCATGCGACTACCCCTAATCTTGATCTTTAAATAAACTTAACAATGGTATGTTGACGATTATTATGTTTTTAGCTGAGAATTTATTTGATTTGATTTTGTGTATCATTTTTCAAATCATATTTGTACTTATATTTTGTTTCCTTACCATTTTGACTTTACCTGCTTTTGTCATGTTGGATGCATTATTGACAAGAGTGTCATCACATTTTAAGGATTTGATGCGAATTTTACATGTTTAAAGTGATATGTAGTTTGCCTAAATTTTTAATTCCTTATGTATAACTTGTTGCTTTTCAATTGAATGGGAATGAGAATTAAGACTTTCACAAAGTGTTTGGTTTTGGTTTGCACTAAGAAGCAATGGACCTTATTACAATGCAACAAATTGTGAGCAAATTGGAAATGCTAAGCATAAGTTATAGGTACATGTGAAAGCTATTTTTAATATGCAACCTCAAAGGTGTAATATTTTTAATAATGGGCACTTTTCTTGGATAAAAATATTTGAAATCCCCCTAATTTCCACCAGTGCTTATCATCTTCTTGAAAACTTGTATAATGCAGATAATAAATGAGTTGACCGAACTCAATTTGAGCAAAACAATTTTCCATGTGAGACTTATATTTTTGTTAAGAAAAACATCTTTTGCATGAAATTTTGGTCCGAATGAAGATTAGTTTTTCAGATCTACGATAGGCTTCCCATAGATTTTGCAGAATTGTACATCCAATGCAAGTGTTATTTTTAGAATTTGAGATCTATAGGAATGGAAATATGCATTTATAATTCCTCACCACATCAAGGTGGCTAGGCGTCACCAATTATGAAATTATGAATTGATGTCAAATAGGAATATGGTGACCGATCGCTAGAAAACTCAATCCTTCCTCTCCATACTACAAGTGACAATCATTCAATCATACATCAAAAGGGAAATTTATAAGTTTGTTAATCCAAAGATCAAGAATGCTCTATTAAGCCTCGGGTTATTAATTTTCCACACCTCGATGAATTAGTCTTTAATTTAAATATGCCATATTTGTACTATTCTGAACAGATTGTGACTCGTATTTAAAACTTTGTTGGTGGTTTGTAGAGCTAAAAACCATTCTAAAGGCCTAAGCTTACACCTTAGTGAAGTTAGTGCCCTATATTTCTTCCCCCAAAGTCTAAGATTTGAGTCATGTTGAAACATTAACTCACTTGGGAAATACATAAAGGGAACAAAAGGCCTATCTATTTTCACCTCCTCTATAAGAGAGCATCCGACCAACCAACAATATAACTAATTGTGACTTGAGAAGTTAGATTCAACTATATCCTAGTTGATTGTGGTTTTAACAAAATAATATCATGTTCTTCTTTAGGCATTGCATCCATGGTGTTAAGATTTAATATGCTAAGACAGAAAATAGCAGCATTACATTCCATTTCACAATAATAGCATATACAGGATCACTAAAGAAACAAAAAGCACAGCATAAACACAAGAGACATAGATTTATCCTGGGAAACCCTCATGGGGTAGAAAACCCAGCAAAGCTTCCTCAATATAGATGACCAGCAATATACAAAGATGCAAACCAAAGACATGATCTCCTCCTCCACTATAGCAGACCTCTCCTCCACAAGTGTGCTACATTATGAGTGAGGGAAGTGTGTCAAATGAGGAGCTCTCCTCCTCTACTTATACTAGTTCCTGACTGACAAAAATCCCTAATGGGGCCGACCTCTCCTAGAGAAGTCTAATAACCCCTAAAATATAAACTTAGGGCCGACCGCCACATGGTCGGTCTAATAACCCTAGTTACCACAAATCATTGGAGGAATAAACATCTCCGGATACATAATAGAATCACATCGGGGGGATGAAACATCTCCGAAATAATAATGTACAAATATAATATTCTTAGAAGTTACAATATTCAACACTCCCCCTTAACGAGAAGGATATTATAACAACATCTACACGAGCAAGGAGTCATCGACTACATCATACATGATACATATATATATCATTGGAAGCTTTCTTCAATACATCATCATCAGTAACTCAACTAGTTACTGGAACATTAACATCATCGTCATCATACGATCATCAACATCGTCATCTCACGATCATCAGCATCATCATCTCACGATCATTAGCATCGTCATCATACGATCATCATCATACGATCTTTAGCATCGTCTCATACGATCTTCAGCATCGTCATCTCACGATCATTAGCATCGCCATCTCACGATCATCATCATCATCATCATACGATCATCAACATCGTCATCTCATGATCATCAGCATCGTCATCATACGATCATCAGCATCATCATCATATGATCATCAGCATCGTCATCTAACGATCATCATCATCGTATACCCTGCAATACACATGATCATATTACAGGATGATCAATCCTGCTCTCTTTAGGACATAGGTCCATGGACGATCCAATCCTGTCATGTACCTTTTGAACCGAGGTCTAGGGATGATCCAGTCCTATCATGTACCTTTTGAACCGAGGTCCAGGGACGATCCAGTCCTATCATGTACCTTTTGAATCAAGGTCCAGGGACGATCCAGTCTTATCATGTACCTTTTGAACCGAGGTCCAGGGATGATCCAGTCCTATCATGTACCTTTTGAATCGAGGTCCAGGGATGATCCAGTCCTATCATTCAATTCTCAGAGACCTCTTGTCTACGGCTCAATTCAAGGGACCGAAGTACGGGGACAATCCAATCCCCATTATTGGAGACATCATGTCTACGGCTCTCTTTAGGACTGAAGTCCACAGATGATCCAATCCTCATTCTCAGACACATCATGTCTATGGCTCTCTTTCAGACTGAAGTCCATGGATGATCCAATCCTCATTCTCGGAGACATCATGTCTACGACTCTCTTTAGGACTGAAGTCCATGGATGATGCAATCCTCATTCTTGGAGACATCATGTCTATGGCTCTCTTTAGGACTAAAGTCCACGGATGATCCAATCCTCATTCTCGGAGACATCATGTCTAGGGCTCTCTTTAGGACTGAAGTCCACGGATGATCCAATCCTCATTCTCGGAGACATCATGTGTACGACTCTCTTTAGGACTGAAGTCCACGAATGATCCAATCCTCATTCTCGGAGACATCTTGTCTACGGCTCTCTTTAGGAATGAAGTCCATGGATGATCTAATCCTCATTCTCAAAGACATCATGTCTATGGCTCTCTTTAGGACTGAAGTCCATAGATGATCCAATCCTCGTTCTTGGAGACATCATGTCTATGACTCTCTTTAGGACTGAAGTCCACGGATGATCCAATCCTCATTCTCGGAGACATCATGTCTACCACTCTCTTTAGGACTGAAGTCCACGGATGATCCAATCCTCATTCTCGGAGACATCATGTCTACGGATCCTTTTAGAACATGTGTTCAAGGATGATGCAATCCCCTTGTCAACTTAGACTCTGTCTAAGGACCATCCACCAACCTCTCTGTCGGCATCACCAATATAGGTCTCCACATCATCGACCTCATTGTCGATGCAAGCAATCTCATCATAAGTGACCACACCACTCCCCCTTTCGAGGAGGGTCCTTCTGAACTATACCAAGCTTGTCTCGGAAGTACTCAAACTTTACTTGAGGTAGAGGTTTGGTTAGTATATCGGTAACTTGTTCTCTTGAGGTAGAGGTTTGGTTAGTACATCGGTAACTTGTTCACTAGTGCCTACAAATTCGATCTTTATAATTCCTTTTTGCACCATATCTCGTATATAGATATCTATGTGTTTTGACTTATCATGGAACACTGAATTCTCTACCATCTTGATACAACTCTGTTTGTCACATAGAATCACAGTGGAGTCCACCTCTAGGTCAAACAACCGTACCGCTTCACAACTAGTAGAGAAAGCAACTATATATATATATTATGTTTCAGCTATGCTCAGTTCCACACTAGACTACTTCCTGCTAAGCCATGAGATCATGGTAGATCTCATAACATCTTCCTGATGTGCTCTTCTCATCTGATACACTTCCTGCTCAATCAACATCTGTGTGGACATATAATCTGAAGTCATGATCTCCAAGAACCAAAGTCTAACGTACCATTTAGGTACCTCATCACATGCTTTGCAGCTATCAGGTGAACACATCTAGTTTCCACTAGATACTGACTCAAGGTGTTCACAGCAAGGTATATATATGACCTGGTATTCGTCAGATACATCAATGAACCAATATGCTATCTACATATAGTCACATACACTAACTTTGATGAGTCATCAACTAACAACTTCAAGTCGGAACCCATGAGAGTGGCCATGGTTGTACATTCGAACAGATCAATTCTTCTCAAGATTTTCACAGCATCCTTTCCCTGGTTGAGAAAGATTCCTTCTAAGCCTTTTCATTCTTCCGGAAATGCATCAATCCGAGATCTTTCATCTCGAACTCTGTAGCTAGCTTCTTCTTGCTTTCCATGATCTATTTCTCATTCCCTATCGGAAAGAGATCATTTACATATAATAATAGTATGATCCATAACCTTAAGGGTAAAGGTTAGGAACAACTTTACTTCTAGTAAAGCCCAAGCTTGTCAAGAAACTGTCAATTCTTCCTCTGTGACTGAACATCATTCACACTTTGCATGGAATGATCTTCTAAATATCTATTTGTACCATCGTTTAGATGGGTCTACTGATATGAGCCTCAAGATCATTTGAGATCTGTGGTGATTTCCTTCTTGCACCCATGTCATCTATTTATAGAAACCATATTCAACCTTGTAGCAAAGGTTGAGACCCACATCACCCATGGTGATCATTAAGCTCATCAATTGACTATCGATCCTGGGTACCCGAACAGAGCTTTCTTCAAATGAATCCTTGATTCGCACTTCTTCTTCAATTACATTATTAAGATAATGGTCTTATCTATCCACTTGGAGCAAACATCTCGTCATGATTCTCTTCTTCTTTCTAAGAGAATCTTCTAGCCACAATCTTTCTATATTATGTTTGATTTGTAAATCTTCTTGTTGAACATCTATCACTTGTTCGGTGTTCATCATTCTTCATGATCTTTCCTACCAATCAAAATTAAGTACATGATTAGTAATACTTCATAATCATCAAATCATGTTGACATGATAACCTATTATGCATACAGATATGATTTACATAGTTATGCTACTATCTTGACCAATACTTTGGCACAACACTTTTCCATATCCTGTATACATACAGTGGCTATCTAGATGCCTTCCATCTCTACCAGAACATACTATCGAGAGTGTGCACAGCTTTCAGCATGTCAGCAAAGAGGTTTCATTCTAGACAAGCAACAATGGAATGTTTGTCCAACTTACCAATCATATGCAAATTAGTAGTATATTGTTCAATGCTATATGAATGCTTACACTTAGCATGATATGTTCTAGGAATAAAAATATGCATACAACTATTACAAGCAATACCATTTACTATCTCAAATAACAACTCAAATACTTATCTTTTATGTTTGTGTGGTTGCCTCCCGCTTGATCTTCTATATGTCTTTGAACTTCTATTCATTCTGTACCACTGTGCATGCTCAAGTGTGCACTAGTGTCATCCTCATGATGTCATACACAAACATACATTCATTAGTATATTCTCAATATTATCAAAACATTATAATTCTAAATAATCTTGAATATGTATAGTCATGATCATAGATAATAAACATTAGTATTCAGGGTTTTAGCGAAGTCTTCTTTTACTCATGCATATTCTTGTTTGATCATAGTACTCTTCTGGTTAGTTAAATCATCAATCAAGATAAGAGACATAATATGCATAAACCCTTGATTACAAACTTTATGAATAAGCATAACCAATCATATCAAGTATACTTATATAAGGGATCCTAACACAAGGTAAGATTCTAACTTGACATAGGAAAACATACCTGGATTAGTATACCTGGTTAGTTATGTCTAACATACCTAATCAATATCTTCTTTGTTCTCTTCAATGATTTAGAGATCCTGCGCTAGAACCTGCATATCTCATAGGTTAAGCATAATAGAACAAAGTCCTACATACCTCGTAAGTCAAACTTCTATGTGATCAAAGATTATGGAGGAGTCTTTGTCTTCATCTTGTCATGGTCATGGGACTTGATTTGTCTTTCGTGATGTACATGTATGTTGTTAGCAGACAACATCAACCTCATACAACACCATAGTGCATTGGTACAATCATATAACCCTAATCGATGAATGTCTTCTATCATTCACATGCCTTCATACTTTTATTAGGGTGATAAGATAATTCTAACATTAATCGAGATTGTACTAACCTAAATAATATGAAGACAAACATATTATGAACTTAATCAAGAATCATATTTCAAGACATACCTGTATCTCCTTAAGTCATACCTGTCGAGACTTCTTGTAGTCTTCTTATGTAAGGCCTTAGCCTCATCTCCCCCTAAAATTCAATTTTGAAATCTCCAAAATTTGACCCCTCAAAATTTCCTTCGAAACTTCTCGATCTTCTGGATAGGATCCTGAACTAGGGTTTGATTAAGCCCACCCTTCTGCCCAATCAAAAGGTTCGATCCAAGGCTCTAAACTATTATTTTTCTGAGGGGATTCCAGCCGTGGTCATAGACTTCAAAAATTCCAACTTTTGTTGAAGCCCTAATTTTCCATCTTTCCGATCAAAATCCCGAACTGGGGTTTGATCAAGCCCGGTCTTCTACCCAACCAAAAAATTCGATCTTGGTCTCTAAATTTTGATTTTCCTGAGTGTCATTCATTCGTGGACTCCGATTCCAAAAATTCTAACTTTCTCCGAAACCCTAAATTCCAGAAGCCATGAATGAAGGTGCTCCAAAGATAATTCTCTTTTGACAAAAATATGTACCTGATTGTTTCTGCTGTAAATCCAAACTTTTCGATCCACAGGGTCTGAAATTTTTTTTTGTGGTATCCTGACCTGTCATCTTTCCATCCCGATAGGTTTTACCTCAATTGGATTTTCGGAGAGAGCGTTATGCCAAGTGTCGTAAAGTGACCTATTTATGGGATAAAACAAGAGAGTGAACTTGTACGGTGTGCCATGTGTCACGGGTTCAACTTCGGCCTCTGAAAACGTTTCCTGAGATAGTACAGTCTGTGTACTACCTGTCACGTTTTACAAAATTTCATTTGGAGCTTCGTAGCCCACGTTATGACCTTTTTTCCTAGGTCACCTGATTTTGACTGAGATCTGGAAGAGGTATAAACCCTAACTTGTACTAATCATAACTCACAAATTACAACGAATATGAGGGTGTCCTTTGGAAAAAAGGTACTTGGGGATGTTATATACGACCTGTAAAGGTTTGAGATCCTGAACCTTCACCAAAAGGGATTTATAGTGAAAGTTCCACGATGACTGGTTTTTGCTATACAAAACCCAAACCTTGAAATTGTCGCAAGTGAAGCAAGTGTCGTAAGTGCCATACATTTCCTTCCTTCAGGTTAGCTCTGATACCATGTTAAGATTCAATATGATAAGAAATAAAATAGCAGCATTACATTCCATTTCACAACAATAGCATATACAGGATCACTGAAGAAACAACAAGCACAACATAAACACAAGAGACACAGATTTATCCTGGGAAACCCTCATGGGGTAGAAAACCCACCAAAGCTTCCTCAATATAGATGACCAGCAATATACAAAGATGCAAACCAAAGACATGATATCCTCCTCCACCATAGCAGACCTCTCCTCCACAAGTGCGCTACATTCTGAGTGAGGGAAGTGTGTCAAATGAGGAGCTCTCCTTTTCTACTTATACTAGTTCCCGACTGACCAAAATACCTAATGGGGCCGACCTCTCCTAGGGAAGTCTAATAACCCCTAAAATATAAAATCAGGGCCGACCCCCACATGGTGGGTCTAATAACCCTAGTTACCACAAATCATCGGAGGAATAAACATCTCCGGATACATAATAGAATCACATAGGAGGGATGAAACATCTCCAGAATAATAATGTACAAATATAATATTCTTAGAAGTTACAATATTCAACACATGGTAGCCTTGGGCTGACCTCATTGACATAATAGTGAAATGTAACAAGGCATATGTATAGGAAAACTGTTTTATATGATACAATGTGAAATATATTTAGGTTTAACCATAGCATGAATCACAATCATTTGTTGGTGATTGTGGATTGTGTGGGATCCCTAGTTCTCCACTCTTCATGTTGATGTTGCACTATGCATCACAATCCAAATAAGAGGTGATTTGAATCTAATTATTTGATGGTTACATTATGCCTAGGATTTCCCAAATCTCATTTTCACTACTGTAAGGGGATAGGAAAATCCCTAACCATGCTCAGGATTTCCCATATTTGTTAGGAATCAGCCCATAATTAGTCTAGACTCAGAAGATATAAGGTTTTGATGAACACGAGGTAAGAAATAGTCTCAATTTATATCCAACATGTTCAGGTTTGACCATAAAGAATGGCTAAAATCTACTTATAATTGTTGGTTTCTTAGGGATGAGGTTTCATTGCCATTGGGAGGTTGAGATATAACTTGGATCTTTTGAAATTCTTGCATGTCATTAGATGTTGATCTTGACTTGGATGGGATTTGGTTCAAATTACATTTTGGAATGGTAATTTCCTTTTACTATTCTCTCTTGCACAATATGCTACACTTTTACATGCATAAGCTTCATTTTTTTTTTCTACAGTTGTGCCAATTCCTAGCACAATTAATTTTAGCACAATAAGGATTAAATTGTTAAGGATTTTAACATTAGTACCATATAGTAACATTAGTAACATTAGTAAGGCTTAAATTGTGCATGATTTTCTATGGTTTTTGCTCTATATAGGACATCACCATGGTGGGATTGTTTTTGATGGTATAGTATTAGTGTATAGTATTTAGACGATGTTCATTTTCTTCTTGTTTTCCATCATCATCTCTTATTTGAATGTTTGCATCAAGCACATGTGGTGTATAAGGGTTGTTTGAGGGTCTTACATAACATTCCCCACACATTTGATTGCAACTAACACATTGATCCCGAATGTTGTTATTTAATTATTTATCCTAATGGTGTCAATGAACTCTATGATTTTGACTATCAGGTGTTGAGGTGGCATCCTTCGGTTGTTTGCTTGATTGGGAGACTAGAGTGCTCCCCTTATTTGGCATATTTTGTAGTTATTTGGAGGCATAGAATCCTTTTTAACAATCTATTAAAAAGGCCATTGATACCATTAGGATAAATAATTAAATAACAACATTCGGGAGCAAATCATCCTTGGTACACTCACTCATGTCATGCACTCACTGCTTCGCTTTGGAAGGTGATGAGTGATGAATGACGACTACGAGGTACTAGCCACTGGGATTTGACTCTGAATCTTGATTCACTTCGGGCTTAGATCTAAGGTGTTTTAATGTGTCAATGACTATGGCTGTGACAATAGAGAACCACTACAAGGCCAACTAGAACCACAAACCAAGAAGAGGTTGATTTATGCATTGACATAGAGAGGTGGAACTAGGTACACAATATGGAGAAACAATGAGTTAGGAAAAACATTTGGACCAAAGTACCACAATGGTTACTAATAAGAGAATATTTGACACAGAAGTATGTTGTTAATTTTTAACAAGCGAGCCTGAAGCAAGCGAGCCTGAAGCAAGCGAGCCTGAAACAAGTGAGCCTGGTGCAAGCGAGCATGAGGCAAGTGAGCGTAGAAGGTCAAAGTGGAATCCAGTGTTCCCATAAACCACAAGTAAACATGAAAATCTATGCCTGGACCAGAGGAAAAACTCATATCTAAACTATTAATGATAATATGAGTTGGTTGGATTATATGCAAGACTGGAAACCTAGGTGGGAGTTGAGACATGCTGAAGTATTAGATGCTAACTTACAGGGATCTTATGCTTTTATTAGACTAGTGCCAGAACTCAGAAGAATTCCTATGGGATCCAGTATTGTACCAGAGATGATTTACAACAAACTCCTTGAGAAAAGAAGCTGATGCAAGCAATTGGTTAATGTTAATTTTTGAGCATCAATTCAATATACTCTAGGATCTTTACCGAGAGAATAACATGTGCAACATATCAATCACAAGAATCAAACACAAGAGACAATAGACACATAGAGTTTCCTTGGGGAAAACCATAAAGGTGAAAAACCCTAATAACTTCCTCAGAGATAGATAGAGCAATGATACAAAACCCCAGCATAAGAGATAGTCTCCTAGCAGCAGCTTCTCCTCCTCCACTAGTGCACCACTCTCCAATGAGTGTATAAGTGAGAAAGTGAATGATAAAATAGAGTGCCTCCCGCATTCTATTTATACTTGAATTGACTTG
This sequence comes from Larix kaempferi, assembly GCA_027924585.1. Taxonomy (NCBI): domain Eukaryota; kingdom Viridiplantae; phylum Streptophyta; class Pinopsida; order Pinales; family Pinaceae; genus Larix; species Larix kaempferi. Next base: position 16,720,348 of record BSBM01000348.1, on the reverse strand, counting down.
CCTAATAACCTTTAATAGGTCGGCCTAAACTTAACCACTTAACATAATGTTGACAGGGCCGAACCCCAATAGGGTGGTCTAATAACCCTTTAACCCACATGACATATATAGGGCTGACCCCATCAAGGTGTTCTAATAGTCCATCAAGTATAAGTTATGACACTTACAATATAAATGATGACACTTCCGTATAGAGGAATAATAACATCTCTATAGGAATACAATATACATATATGAAATACATTCCGAAGTTACAAATACATCAACAGTTAACAAACCTCTACCATGATCTTAACTTAATCTCGACAGAGGTCTCTACACATCACCCCGGGCTACAACTAGACCAACAATACTACTGTATTAACTAGATACATTCTTTGGAAGCATGGCCACGTCAAGATGCTAGTCTTTGGTTTCCAAGTACTACACACACTTATGAAAAATATAAAAAATTATGGTGGAAATTCTTGAGAAAAGAAAATACTAATAGAACATATTATACCATGCTAAAGTTTGGACTTCAAACTACACATATCCATGATGATCCTGCATTCTACGTCCCTGATTGGATGAGAGACTGGTGGCGGTCATTTGGCATCAACCTGATAGCATTGGAACTAGCTGTTATTTATAATCTAAAATGGGAAGTTGGAGAATCTCTCAAATAGGTCAAAGATATTTTGCAGACAAAGCTTATTGAGGATCAAATCCTTGGGTACTACATTAAATACAAAGAACAGTGGCTTGTCAAAACCCGCATAGACGTCCACATGCATCATAATAGACGCGTGGTCTTAAGGTTTATTTATTCCAAGGCATGGAGGATTGAATCCAATGTCTTTCGAGAAATATATGGTCCCCCATACTTCGATGATTTGTAAATATCTCATAAGCATTTGGCTATGAGTGGGGTCTGTCCATTCAAATTGTCATAAACATTGAAAAGAAATTCATAAAAACTTTTAGATCTTACTTTTGAAAGTCATAAAAACTTATAGATGTTTTCCATAATGGTTAGTTACTTTTATGTTGTCATCAATGACAATCCTATTCATCATGAGAGTATGAACATGGACTTCATTTCTTCTTTGTATGCCGAGTAGTGGTATACCTCCACCATTTCACTCCGCAGGTAGTACTGTAGTATTTCAGAACCCTACACCTCCTAGAAGAAGAATATCAGATGATATAAAGATACCTATTTTTAAAGGAACCGGTCTAGAAGATCCAGAGCAACATTGATTTCTCTGCGATGCTTTCTGGAACGTTAAACAAGTACAAGATGATGATATAAAGCAATTCCAACTAGTTACTACATTAAGAGATAGAGATTTAATATGGTTCATGAATTATTATGTTGGACAGAACAAAACACTAGCTGACATCAAAGCTGCGTTGATTAGATAATTTAAGAATCCCAAATCAGAGTCTCAATGCATTACAGAGTTGAAAGAAATCAAACAGAAACCTAGTGAGACTATGTGGGAATTTGATCAGAAGTTCAAAGCCTTGTTGGATCAAGTTAGCTTTGACATTGCACCTCAACAACACCAAGAGTGGTTTATAGCTACTTTCTTGGCCCACATTAGACTACCATTGATGCAACAGAAGGTTGCTTCACAAACAGAAGCATTGGAAATTGTGATGAATCTAGAAGCTTCGCCCATAGGATATGGTACAAATACATACAAAACTAGAAAACTTGACATTACTGTAAAATCTATGTCATAGTAGGATCTAGCTACCATGGATTCGTCACAACTGAAAGATTCAATTCATTAAGCAAGAGACAAGTGCAAAACTATTTCAGAATGAACAAATGATCAAAACTCAGCACAAATGATCAAAATTCCAGAAATGCACAAATGATCAAATATGAGATATTATTAACTATCCAATATTACAATGAGATTGGATCATCCTTATATAGAAATACTAGGGAAAAATATCCACTTGGAGTGTCCATACTTAGCTAGCTTAGCTTTATCCCAATCCCCCCTAGGTTAACCAAAATGGTTTCCAAAATAACTTAAACAGGTTCAAAATATGCATGTGAACACTGAGTAAGCATGGGAAATCATAATGAGTTTCACACATGTGAGGATAAGGTTGGGTGGAAGTTGGTTGGGCTTAGGCATACCAAAAAAGGCCCAGTGAGTGGGAATTGTCCACATACAAAGCATGAGCTCCCTTGGTCAATGTGTTTCCTTAAAACAGGGAAAGAGGGTGCCTTAGGCATGGTGGGGAAATAAATGCTTGGATAAGTATGCCTAACATCTAGTTTGACCATCTCCTGGCCCATACTTTGGCTCATACACTGTGAACTTGTTCACACTTATCCAGATAAGTCCAAACCACTTCATAATAACCAGTTTCACACCTAGGGATGTATTATTAACCAGTTTAGCACCTAATAATCATTAATTAATTAATGATTAAGGTACTAAGGTATAATATTGCTCTAACAATTACAACTACAAGATATACAAAAAGGAAAAGAAGTAAGAGAAGAGGTTCGGTGTGCTAAATATAAAGGAGAAGGACATTCCAAGGAACACTATCCGATATTCAGAGATTACCTCGCCAGTGGGGAACCAAACCCATTAAATCAACCTCAAGGACCATGGTGCGAGATTTTTCGATGTAGAGGACATCGACCAGAGGACTGTTATCTACTCCAAAAGTATGTACAGACACCAAAGAACCTGTACTGCACATTTTGTAAGTCAGTTTTCCATGATGATACCAATTGTAGAGAATACAATTGGAATGAGAATGATGTCTATAGAGTCCAAGGATAGAACAACAATGAGAATGCACAATATGATCAAGGTACATATAGAGGACGTGGTGGATTTAGAGGAAGAGGACATAATACTGTCCAAGGACGAGGTAGAGGTCAGATTGTTTGTTATAACTATGGTCAACCTATACATTTAGCAAGAGTTTGTCAAAACCCTTGCACTACTTGTAAGTATTGTAAATCTTATGACCATATCATTGAAGCATGTCCCATTTTGCTAGAAAAAATGAAATAAAAAATACCAGAAGGATAGGACCAGAATATTCAGATGATCGCAGCTGAGAAAATAAACGAAGATCACAACAATCATGTTGTGATGCAAAGTGGAGTTTCGACAGCAAATTATAGAACAAACAAATATTCAACTTCTGATAATCACATAAACAGACCAAATCCTACTGATGAACCTTGGGTAAGGAAAGCAGTTCGAAAGATACATGCATTCGACCCTAATAGAGAAAAAGAAGTATTCATGGAAGCAATAAAATAATTTCAGGACTTGGGAGCTTCAACCATAAGGATCCCTTTGTGAAGTGATCGGACACCTGTACTAGATATGCCATCCTTGAATGATGGGTCGTGAGCTTCACCAGAACAGACAAGTCCTGTAACATAATTTCTATAGAGTTGCATGAAGATGCTAAGGCATGAGCACGCCTTAGGGGAATTACAGAATGTAATGGGCTATTACGATCAGCATAGTAGATTAAACGATGCACATATAGCAGTCCATCACATTAAGAACAATAAAAGAACAGGAATAGAAATGAGATTAAGCGTGCAGATTGGAGATTTTGAAATGAACCAAGTGATTCTCGATCTGGGTTCAGAGGTGAACGTGCAGACAAAACAAACATGGGAGCAAATGGGGAAAAAAAATCTATCTTGCTCTCCTATACAATTGAGATTAGCTAACCAGCAAAAGGTTATACCTTTTGGGAGGATATCAGGTGTTCTTGTTGACATTGATGGAGTGCGAAGTAAAGCATATTTTGAGGTGGTTGAGATCATAGACGACAGTAATTCTTATCCTGCACTATTTGGGATTACCTAGGCAATTTATAACCTCACATTTATCAACTTGAAGAAAAAACAAATGATATTTTAAGGACGGAATATCAAGGTTATTGCACCCTTGGATCCTTCACAAGGAACGAGGTATGTTGATCCAATAAGAGAGGAATGTAGAGCTCAAGAACTAGATAACATCTGCAAGATGAAAGTTAATCAAGGAGATTACATTAATCCTACATAAGATGGAATGTTAAGCTGGAGATGCGACAGTTCCTGCATATCAGAGTCAGACACAGGACTGGAGAACTTGCAGAGTAGAATGCATGAAGTATCAGCTAGACAATGCATGAGGATGACAAAGTCACTTCGCTGGATTGGAACAAAGGTAATTCCTATTCCTACTTATGATGGTTTGAGTAGCATACATGCATTCTTTCATGAATATATAGCATCAGTTTCATATGAACATAGGCTATCAACTCTAGATATAACATTGTGAGATACACCTTCTAGGTGGTGGGTTGCACACAAAAACAAATTGAGCACACGGGAAGAATGGAAGTACTTAATGGAAGTTATATTTGTTCAACAAAATGAGAATGTACAAGCAAAGTACAATGGATAGATTGATCCTAGAGATCATATAGAATCTTGCTTGAAAGCATGGAGGCATATACCAAAGACAGAGTGGGTCCATATGTTTGTGCACGCATTGGATCCAATAGCAAATAACTGGTATATAGGAATAGAAATTCGACGTGAAACAACAGATTGGCACATGATGATAAAGAACTTTCAGTTTTGAGGATGATTGTCCGAGCATTAATGATGCTCTGTAGATCATTAAAAAGAAATTTTTTTATGATGCCTCGTTACCTATGTATAGTCAACCAGATTGGGAAATACAATTGGAACATGTCCTTGAGTGTTATAATTTTACATTGGATGAAGATGAAAATGAAGACCCTTGCAATGTGAATATACCTGAATCTTAAGGAAAATGCGATGTACAAGGACTTGATTTGGAAATTCCAGATATGAGTAACCCCATTAAGACTAAAAAGATCAATATTATCACGGATGAAGAACCAAAGTTTGCCTCTATTGGATATTACTGGGATGAAGAAAAAGTGGGACAAATCACAAACCTACTACGTGTTCGGATATCCACATCATCTTTTTCAGGATCTTGCATGCAATTAGGGTTTGCATGCATCCCAGTCACTAGGTTGATGCCTCCAGCACCTTAGCCACCTCTTTCTAGAACCCGGGAGCCACTTACTTCAGTTCTTTAGCCCTCCTAGTCTGAAAGGTGCCCACTTCTCACCCACTACCAGAGAAGGGCGCACTTGTTCACCTACCACTGCAGTTCCACTTCAGTTACATTCAGTTAGCTCCGATTCTCCCTGATTTGAGGCTAGTTTCACTCCCGACTGACTGTTTCACTTCCGTTGGACCTCCAGTTTGACTAGATGACTTGTTCTGACTTCAGTTAGTCTCCCATGCGCCCCCCACTGAGCCTCCTTCCCTTAATCAGTGCTACACACTTCAGTTACACATGACACACTCAGTTAGACTCAGATTGACACCTGGATGACTGGTTCTTGTGCATTGATGACCACCACCGATTGATGATGAGGACTCCTAGTTGGAGTCAAGCTACTCCATTCAGTGATTCGAATGGCCTACTTAGTCAATTCGAATTGCTCATTGACAGATATTGTATTCTATTGTAATTCATTCACCCTTTCTGGGATATTGAGCACTGCTGCATGTTTTGCACAATTTTACACCATATTTTCTATATTCATCTGTTGTGATTGATTTACTTGTTCATTAGATCTGCTGTGACTAATTTTACATGGTATCAGAGCCATGGCATGGACAAGATTTATTTTCTACAGGTGTTCTACATGAAGAGAGAGCAATCTTTGCTCACCAATATATTTCAGCAGCGGCATGCAAAATCTCATGTGCATTCGCTCATGTGCATGCAAGGCTGAAAACATAGTGTTTGTTTGTGTGTGATTTGCAGGTTTCTTACTTCCTCCATGTGCATTTGCTAATGCAAAGATGGAGACTTCTTCTTCACAAAATATTCTTACTCCATTCAACTATGATGAATGGAAACCAAAGATGATTGCATTCTTGAAGAGACAATGTCTTTTTGATATGTGCATTGGTAATACAAGAGATTTTGATTCCGATGAAGAGGAGAATGATTGGCTTAATGATTGTGATAGAGCTTTTGGAGCAATATGTCTTGCTATGTCTCCTTGTATGCGCTACCTCAGTAAGACTGCTGAAAATCCAAGTGATCTATGGGTCCAACTTGACAGAGAATTTGGAAAGCAGGAAGAAGAGGATCATGCTAGCCTTTTGGAGAACAAGCCCAGTGAGATCTCCTTATGTGTTCTTTCTGATCATGTGTTGGCCTCAACAATTGTTCAAGATGAAGAAGAAATTGTATATTCAACACTCATTCTCTCAAAGTCTTCTATTTCGAATTCTGAGCAAGATAAACAAGCTCATACTCTAGATTCCGAAGAGGTTCTTGAATCCTCTCCTTCACATGAGTTTGCCGGTATGCAGAATAATGATCTACTTGAGGTTTTGGAGGTAAAATCTGATTTTGGAGGTGAAGCATTCGCCCTCCTTGATTGCATGCCTTCTATAAACTTATGTTCTATCATTTGCAAAGTTTCTCAAAGTTTTAATGAAGATGAAGAGCACTACCATTCGCTTGAGTTCAATGCTCATGCACTTTTTGCTGATTTTGGTTTTGATCTCACCCTTGTTGGTTCAAAGGAGATCTCAAGAAACCATTCATCTATTTTTGGAGCTGATTTAACTTCTATTGATAAGAAGTTCAATTTTCAAGATCTATTTTATCCGATTGGAGCTATTCCTACCTCACTTGGTTCGAATCACAGGTTCCAGGATCATCCTGATATTTTCAGATTTGTTCTCACCATTTTTGGTATGAAGAGCAAGGTCATAAAGTCTCTGCATTCGCTTGCATCCACTGATGGAGAATTCAAGCACATGTTTTTGGAGCATAATCCATTTACTCCCAAGAGTAAGATACCTCCAAACATATCTATTTGAGTTTGGAGCAATTAAATCTTTTGGTGTGTTACAGTTCATTTTGAGGGGGGGTATTTTTCCCATGAGGTTTTCCCCATTTCCTCGGTTTATTTACTGTTATTAGTTTGGATTATTATTGTATTGGGGTGACCTTTGGTCTTAGTTACCAGGGCCCCACATTTTTTTTTTTTTGCACATCATAGTCTAGCTTGAGGGGGGGTGTTCGGATATCCACATCATCTTTTTCAGGATCTTGCATGCAATTAGGGTCTGCATGCAAATTCTAGGGTTTGCATGCATCCTAGTCACCAGGTTGATGCCTCCAGCACCGTAGCCACCTCTTTCTAGCACCCGGGAGCCACTTACTTCAGTTCTTTAGCCCTCCTAGTCTGAAAGGTGCCCACTTCTCACCCACTGCCAGAGAAGGGCGCACTTGTTCACCTACCACTGCAGTTCCACTTCAGTTACATTCAGTTAGCTCTGATTCTCCCTGATTTGAGGCTAGTTTCACTCCCGACTGACTGTTTCACTTCCGTTGGACCTCCAGTTTGACTAGATGACTTGTTCTGACTTCAGTTAGTCTCCCATGTGCCCCCCACTGAACCTCCTTCCCTTAATCAGTGCTACACACTTCAGTTACACATGACACACTCAGTTAGACTCAGATTGACACCTGGATGACTGGTTCTTGTGCATTGATGACCACCACCGATTGATGATGAGGACTCCTAGTTGGAGTCAAGCTACTCCATTCAGTGATTCGAATGGCCTACTTAGTCAATTCGAATTGCTCATTGACAGATATTGTATTCTATTGTAATTCATTCACCCTTTCTGGGATATTGAGCACTGCTGCATGTTTTGCACAGTTTTACACCATATTTTCTATATTCATCTGTTGTGATTGATTTACTTGTTCATTAGATATGCTGTGACTAATTTTACACTACGTGAATATCAAGGTTTTTTTCCTACCAATTTTTCTTAAATGAAAGGAATTTTAGGTGACTTGGGAGTAATGAAAATAACTCTCAAGCATGATGTGAAGCCTATCAAACAAAGACCTTACAAATTGAACCCCAGATATAAAGAAAGAGTGAAAGCAGAAATTTATAAAATGCTGGAGGAAGGGATCATTGAACCAGTAGAAGAGTCAAAATGGATAAGTCCCATGGTGATTCAAGATAAGAAAGCTAAAGGAGAAATCACAATTTGTGTGGATCTCACAAAATTGAATGATGCATCTGTGCATGACCCATTTCCCACTCTATTCACAGATGAAGTACTAGATAATGTAGGTGGACAGGAGGCATACTCTTTCAATGATGTATTTTCTGGATACCATCAGATCAAAATTGTTGCGAAATATAGACACAAGACTACTTTTGCTACTAAATGGGGATTGTTTCAGTACACTGTTATGCCTTTTGGATTGAAGAACACACCTGCTATATTTTCAAGGGTGGTTGTAGCTGCATTTAAGGATTATATTCATAAATTCCTACAAGTTTACTTTGATGACTGGAAAGTATTTTTCCTATTAAAGGACCATCATGTGAACTTAAGGATGATGTTAGTAAAGTGTAGACAACATCAGATTTCCTTGAACTTAAATAAGTGCATCTTTTGTGTTCCTTATGGAATATTGTTGGGACACATAGTATGTAAACAAGGATTGATGGTTGATCCAACAAATATAGCTATCATAGTAAATATCCCACTTCCTAATTCAGTTAAGCAGCTACACACCACATTGGGACATACGGGCTATTATAGAAAATTAATTAAGGGATATGCGTGGATAACTGCGCTTATGGAAAAACTATTAAAAAAAGAAGTGAATTATGAGTGGATTGAAGCTTTCCAAAGAGGAATGTATACATTGAAAGAGAAAATAGTCCCAACACCTATTCTAGTCTTTCCTGAATGGAATAAGCCATTTCATGTACATGTAGATGCTTCATCTATAGCACTTGGCATTGTACTAGCACAACCTGGTGATCGATGCATTGACAATCCAATTGCATTTTCTGGTAGAAAACTATCTTCAGCAGAAAAGAATTACACCACAACAAAGAGGGAAGGCTTAGCCATGGTATACGAATTGCAGAAATCCAAGAATTATTTGCTAGGTTCACACTTTTGCATGTTCACTAACCATTCAGCTTTAAATTACTTGGTCAATAAACCAGTGTTAGGGAGAAGAATATGCATATGGCTTCTTCTTTTTTAGGTATATGATTTTGAGGTCATAGTGAAGCCAAGAAGATTGAACGCATGACCTAACCATCTCTCAAGGATTGATTCAAGAGAGGAACCTAGTAATTTGGAGGATAACTTACTAGATGCGCAGTTGTTTGCTATCCACATAGCCGATGAATACTTCATAAATATTGTATAATTTCTAATAATGGGGTTAGCACCTGTAGAATTCACTACACAGTAGAAGAAACAGTTAGTGGTAAGATCAACTGATTTTACTTTGATTGCAAGACAATTATATAAATTGGGACCGGATGAAGTGTTGCATAGGTGTGTACTAGAACATGAGAAACCTATCGTACTTACTAAAGCACATTCAGGAGTATCTGGAGGACAGTATGCAAGAAGAGATACTACGCAAAATATTTTGAGAGCAGGACTGTGGTGGCCTACTAAAAATAAATATTCAAAAGAGAATTGCGGGAGTTGCGATGTATGCCAGAGAACGGGAAAGGCATCTTGAAGAGATGAGATGCCATTGATTCCACAATTGACTTTACAAGCATTTGATAAATGGGCTATTGACTTTGTGGGACCTATTACCCCAACAGGGAAGAGAAATGGCTCGAGATACATTATTACAGCTACAGATTATCTAACTAGATGGGCAAAAGAAAAACAATTGAATGAATGTAGCGCAACTACAACAGCGCAGTTCATCTTTGAGAACATCTTGACAAGGTTTGGATGTCCAAATATTCTGATGAGTGATCAAGGAACTCACTTCCTTAACAGAACAATTGAATCCCTGACAAAATAATTTTAGATATATCATCAGAAGAGCACACCATATCATCCATAAGATAATGTCACTATGGAGGCCTTTAATAAAGTACTAGAGAATGCATTGACCAATGTATGCAATACAAACAAGGATGATTGGGATCTCAGAATACTAGCAATATTATGGACATATAGAACAACTTGTAAAAATTTGACAGGTCATACACCTTTCAAGCTAGCATATGGACAAGAAGTTGTCATGCCCATGGAATACATAGTACCAAGATTGAGAATTGCAGCATTCACAGACATGTCTGATGCTGAAATGATGGATGAGAGACTGTTACAAATGATTGGATTCCAGGAAGTCGCTTCATTGTATGATTTCACCAATAAGCGCATAAATCTAGAGAAAAGGTATGGCATGATAGACACATCAAAAGCAAGTTATTCCAGGTAGGAGACCTTGTTCTCCTCTATGATAGCAATTTTTTGAAATTTCCTGAAAAATTTAGAATGCACTGGTTAGGGCCATACACTGTTAAACATGTTACTAATGGTTGCGTAGTGCAGTTAGCCACATTACTTGGAAAAAACTTACAAGGACTTGTCAATGGGGGTAGTTTAAATCCTTAAAAGGATGTCCCTACTCCTACAAGCATAATTTAGACAATGAAATAATGTTTAAGTGTCAAGTGCAGTTGAAACTGGACACTAAATAGAGAGTAGAGTCTACACATAACAGTTTTGGTATAATGCGAAGTTCACATATTTGAAGACGTGTTGCAAAGCACACATAGCAAGTCAAGTTGTGAAGTAAAGAAGGGGGTAGTGTTGTGAAGTTCCATCAAGAAAAGGGGAATCCAAAGTATGCTTCACCACTCATGAACTAACCTTGGCAAAGCTAGAGAAAACTAGCCATTACAGTTTTGTTCGGAAACTAGTCGTTATACAGTACTTACGGGAAATTGGATTTTTCCGCTTTAAGGCATAGTTGTCCATTGAAGACACATTTAATGTAAGGAAAGGACCATGATATAAGCTATATTTGGATAAAAGGCATAACATTTAATGTTAACTTAGTCATTTTTGGGTGCATCTCAGTTTGGGTTATGGCTATGAATAGCAAAGAAGCGTACATTTACCTGTTTTTCCATGATTTCTATTTTTACCGTGAGTAAATGTTGGTTAATGAACCTCATTCCTTAAATTTCTCTTACTGACCCAGGTTCTACGCATTTGTGGTCCAACAAAACCCTTCTTCACCCGCCCTTTCTGCAATAGCCTGCGAACAAGCTGAGGTCTCACTCGAGGCGAAGTTATGGGGGGATTATAGAAGAAGGTTTCTATAATTAGGTGATGCATGATTAACAGACTGGGGAACTGCGCGAAGTCACACCTACTTCACTTCTACCTCTTATATTATAGTGCACACTAGGACTGTGCACTTTGAACGACCACTAAACAATAAGACATCGCAACTCTAGACTACGCTTCTCAACAAATACACACTGCCTACAAATTTGCTGACTTAGTGTAATTATGCATTCAACATTCAAGCATATATGTTCAACACTTAACATATTATTCTCATCACTCATTCATGTGGAAAATACATATAAAAGAGAAGACACATATAACTATAAGCATGAACTTAACCATAAGCAAAATCAAACACACAAATTCAATCGCACAACACTGTATTTACGTGCTTCACCCCCCAAATGGGAGCTAAGTCCATAGGAACTATTGATTATATTAATGGGAAGGGTTCAACAATTCCATTCTGCGCACTCAGCTGCAGACTCTTCTCTCTACGATAGGTATTTTCGTACACAACTACAAAGCCTCTTTCTCTCTTCAGTGGGTCTCTACGCACACAGCTGCAGAGCCTCTTTTTCTCTTCAGTGGGTCTCTGCGCACACAACTGCATATCCTATTTACAATACTTAGTCTCTCAAAATACCACAAAGATCAACCAAAACCCACAAAATTCATATCAGAGATCAACCAAAAATACAACCCTTCCATTACAAAATTTCCCTTTTTATAGATCATGCCCGCAGGCCACGTGTGTACAATGAGTATGGGCCAAAACCCGATAGTACCAAAACTGGTGTGGTTACCCCGCTAACTTGGCCTGTCATAGTCGACAGCTTCTCCACTCGCCTCTGGCCACCTTTCTATGCCACTCTTGGCTCTGACGCCCTTCTGACAGCCGCAATCCTCGCGGAATGATGCTAAATGCATAGTGGCGTGTCCCTTTCCACCACTCTGGCTTTCCTGTCGCTGTTGACCCACCATTTTGCCTCTAATGGTTTTCGCCACTCTGGCTGACAGGTCACTTTCATCCGCTTCCATGCTGCTCCTTACCCAACTCACAAGAATCATGGAGTTCCTTACCCAAAATAGGTCACTACTAGACCTTACTTTACTTATATTCTTTGCCAAAAATAGTTCTTGAGCTGGAACTACGCATCAACAAAAATGTGCCACTTCTTTGGACTTCGCTTCTCCAACTGCGCATTTCTGAACTTTGGTTCATCAAAATCGTGCCAACTTGGGCCATGCCCAATAGGCCCCTAACACTCACATGTGGCTCATCCATGATCCACTTTGACCTGGCTGTTTCATCTGCGCATCCACTTAGGTGCTTGATCACATAGTAAACTCTTGAACAATTGCACTGAGCTTCACAACTATTTCCTTGGCCTCTTGCTCGCATCCCTTGAATATGTCAAGCATTTCCTCTGAAATGGGTTCCAAAAGTTGCTCCTTGACATTATCCTCTGTCACCTAGAGATATTGCAACTTCATCCTAATTTCTTCTTTCAAGGTTAGTGCTTCTTCCTACAGTGGTTGCAATCTTAAGGAAGCTTCAGCTTCCTTTTCTCTTAAAGTTTCCAGCTCTCTCTGAAGTTCTTTCCTTTTTGTGAACTTCTGCATCTTTTTCCGTGCTGGCAAGTCCTTCATAGAACCATTAACATAATCAATATCCTGTTGCTTCTGTTGCACTTCATCCTAGATGCTTTGTAATTATGGATCTTCTTGTAACATGGCCCACACTTTAGAAACTTCATCTAGAAGAATTTGGCATCTTGCCACTTCTGCATAGATGCTTTCTGTAGAGGCCTTAAGTGCCTTTGCTCTTACTTCTTCTTCCCGCTGCGATGTTCCTGCTTGTTGTTGAGCTGCTAGCTCCACAATTTTTGCTTGATGGGAAAATTCCATCTTAGCAATTTTAACCTTATGGGAAATTTGTAGACCCATCATTTCGTCCTTCAGATTGTCGATAGCAGTTCTGATATTTAGGATGGCTGTCTCGATTTCCGGCTCTTCATCAAATTCTAGTAGCTTCGCGCAGACAACTGAAACTGCTTCCTTTATCTTGCATTGTTTTTCCTATGCGTAGTCAAGCTCCCTTGACTTCAGCGCACAATTTTTTTGCAACTGTTTGTAGTTTTCTTCCATCCTTAGGTACTGGTTATGAGAGACTATATCTCTCTCATGTATTTCCCCTGCTATCTGCGTATGCAGGTTACGTAATCCCTCTATGGGAAGCATCCCCACAATGATTTCTAAATGTACGAGCCTTTGCACACTTTCATCCATGTCATCTGTCTGGAATATGATAGACATTGGCTCAATTCTGACTATCCGTGTCTTTGTGGTATAGGTAGAAGGACTTCTCCTCTGCTGGCTTGACTCACCTAAGTAGTCGTCATGGTCTAGTTCCTTTACCAAGTCTTGCTGGACTTCTTCCATTCTTGTAATCAGACTCTTCAGTTCAACAATATTTTCCTTTATTTCTACTCGTGATGTCTCCTCCTTGGTGTTTTTAGCCCCATTACATAGTAAAGGTATCTCGATACCCTTGTTGTGATGCACTAATAATCATCATCGTGTGACTGCGCATCCAATGTCCTTCTAGTAGATTTTGTCTTCTTTTTCTGTGGCTTCTCCAGCACTTCTGTATCGGGTTCTTTCCTTTTCTCTCCTGCTCCTTGGTCAGGCTTTGGGTCCTACATACTTGTGACCTCAGGATCTTTTTCTTCTCGATCATCCTTTTTTCTCTCCTCAGATGAAGTGATGAGCATGGACGACACATCGGTATTCCATTTCGCCAGCCAATCTTCGAGGATCAGGTCGATCCTCTGCGCATCGAGATTATATTGTCCTTCATACCATGTTTTAGGTGTAATCAATATGCATGGATGTATATATATGAAGTGCATCCCAGCCTTGAAAATCATCTTTGGTATGTACCGGGTCATCACCTCCTTAGTAATATGCGAAGTCTTCTGAATGACTCCGCATAGTTGCTCATAATAGGTGAACAAATGGAGGTTGCTCCACCTTTGTTTATATGGGTTCGCTGAGGCCCACATGTTTGCGTATCTCACCCCATGGAAATCATCCAGGGTGTAACGTCCCCTTCTCCATAGAACAACAGGGAAGGAAACATTAACAACATACCGGGCTTATGGCATATTTAGCCCCAATAATTTTTAACATAAATAACTAACATTAATTAAAATGCTTGCAGGGCATAGAATTAACATCAAGAATACTTATCTCGAATTATAATGGCCCAAACGACTGGCTACGTGAGAGCAACGTTCCACCCAACCATAGATCTCTATCCAGCCTGTATTCTTTCAGCTGAGAGATCACCCCCGAGCTGGGCTGTGTATCCACTAAGGAGGAACTAGATGGCTCCCTCACAGTCAGGATTTCACTCAGACAACCATGCTAAGCCAACACACAGTTGGGTTTTTCAAGCATGCAATGGGAAATGGAGAGGGATGCTAGTCCGCTAAGCTCAATCCCAGAGCTAGTACACATCAAGCTAGACTCCAACGATCCCAGCCTCCATTCGAACATCCACACTTGGATTTCTCACAGCTTTGTTCAGCAATTGACCCAAATCCGTCACTGATTTTCTGGGCAGTTAAAACTGGGTTTTCCCATGGCTTTTGGGGTAGCTATTGCTCCCAAATTCGCCCCAAGGTTCCTACCAATGGATCCCCCATTGGATTTCTCTGTCCAATACCAAATCGGGACGTTTTTGGCTTCCCAAAACGTGGGTTTCCTTCAAGTCGCGATTTCTGGTTTTCTCCTTGCTGGGAGCTCGTTTTTGGGTGGGAAAAGATGTCCCATACTTCCACCATGGAATGGGGATAAGGATGGAGCAACCCCCAAGATGTAGAGTGACTTGTGGGACAAGTCAAAATAGCCCATACATTCCCATACGAATTTCAGGGCTGCCCATACTCCATCAAAGTCATGGGCTGAAATCTCAACCACTTCCTTACAATTGGCATTAATGTCACCTAAGGAAGTCAATGGGTTCACATAATGACAAATGGCAACCTATGGGTCACTCCCATAGCCCCCTCACCACTCCCTAGTGGATACACGTGGCCCCTTCTCATTCGTTGCCTCCGTAGCCAGCTTTGGTATTTTATATTGCATGATGTCTAATTTACATCCTATTACAATTTCCATGGCTTAAGAGCACATGGTATCAAATATCAAATACTTGCCCTTTAAATAAAATTCGGCTTTCACTAGCGGGGCCTTGGCCTTGAGCTCCACGCTAGGAAAACATACATCACATGTACACTGATTTACATTAAAGGCTCATATATCCTAAGGGTCGAATTGGGGGTATTACACAGGGATACTGGAATACCATTATGATATAGGGGTTCCTTCCACCCCATGAAATAAATGAGTACCAGCAACCAGCTGAAGTGAAACAGTGATGCATTGTCTTGTGTGTCTCGGACATCCGCTAAAAATTGATTCAACAGATAGTTCGCCCAGTTGTATTGAAAACCATCCTTAGCCTTCGTAGCTAAGGCTACTACAGCAGCAAAAACCTCTTTTGGTCTAGACTTCCTTAGAATATTTCCCGTAATCAATTGAATTATGAACCACAGAGGTTTATTTTTAATTGTATCAGTTACATAACCTTTGTTCCCTTTGGTTAGGTTGAATTCGACCTTTATTTTTGAGTCCAATTCTTTATCCTCTCTCGACCCAATGAAACCAGTTGAAGAGTCTTCACCCCTTTTGCTTAAGCTAGTAATCCTGGTGATAAGGTCAGCAGTGATGTTTACCTTACGGTCCAACCATATGTACCCCTGGTGCGTGCATCAAAGAAGAGTGCGCACCACAGAGTTGATCTCATTACTCCACTCAAAGTGTGGCATCCGTAGCAAGTTAAGCAGTCCAAACCCAGATAGCGGTTGATCCATTCCATCGGGACAATCTTTGTTTGCTTTGCAACCTCATCATATTTATGGTACATGTATTTCTGGTACATGTATTCAACAAATCACAGTCTACAAATTTACATTCGGGGATATTACCAAGTAAATTCTCCTTTACCCGCACATGGTTTGACATCGGCGGTAGGGGAATGTTGTACTGGGCATTCTTTTCAAGAAGCATGTCTGGTGCGTCGCTTCTTCTTAGGCTAACATACTCTGGAACGAGCCATATTGGCATTGGTGGGTTCACTTGTGGAGTAACTGGCTTCTTAGTTCCTGCAGCCTTGGGCTTTTCCTGTCCAGTGGCTAGCTGCGTGTCTTTCTTCTGCTATGGCAGTTGATTCCGCAGTGAATTCTTGGACGGGACACCCCAGTCTGGAGCGGCTTGCTTTGCAGGTGACTTCATGACTCCTTCCTAACCAAAACAGTTGAAGGTACCCAAAATTTATTCTAAAGTCAGCTCTTCGGACATATACTAGCGAGCAACTATTGCTTTCAGCTGGTGAGTACTTAGGATTTTTACAGTCGGTAAAAATTCAAAATTCGTGGTAAAACTAGTAAGTAAACAGTCTTTAGCATTTATAGGCTTTTTACCCCGACGGTGTGCCCGTAACGACTAGCTTAGACATTAAATGTTATAACCGTTTGCGAAATCCCTCAAGGATATCAGTCTTTTCCGTCATTGAATGCATTGGGAATGACTAAATTAGGCATTAAGTGCCATGTCCGTTGGCTCATATATTGCTGAGATATCGGTCCTTTCTTTCATTAATTGTGCCCGAACAGACAAGATTTTCTTTAAATGCGGGGATTTTTCGGTGCCAATATAGTGGGTAATGGCTAATCGACCGACATTCTGGATAGCGGCTAACTTACCAACCGACATGCTGTAACGGTTATCGTTTCCCTCGGACTACGCTAGCGGTTTTGTGGTGTGCGTAGTTCACTATGCATTGTCCTTTTTCCATATATCTGACTTTGTAGTGCAAACCCTATCTGGCGGCTGACATTTGTGAATTGCGAGGTTCACTCCGCATTTCCTTTCCTTGTTCTTAAATTCACAGTGCGAGTGTTATGATACTTCGCATTTCAGCTTCCGGTGTGCGCTTCGCATCTCATATTTCATGGAACTTCATATTTCACCAAAATTGTGTGCAGACTTTTATTCTTGCATTCTTAGTGTCCAATTTCAACTGCACTTGACACTTAGAATTTTCTTCGCTGCTGACCAACTAAGGTCTGGCGAAGTAGGAATATCCCTGTAGGATTTTAGTCTACTTCCATTAATAATACATGGTAGGTTTTCTCCCATCAATGTGGTTAATTGAACTGCGCCACCATTAGCAACATTCTTGACAATATATGGCTCTAGCCAATGCATTTTAAAGTTTCACAGAAACTTCATGAATTTACTATCATATAGGAGGACAAGGTCTCCTACCTGAAATAATTTGTGCTTGATGTGGTGATCATGCCATGCTTTCTCTCTGTTTTTCTATACTTGCTGGTGAAATCTTGCAATGAAGCGATCTTCCTCCAACCCAACCAAGTGTAGTAGCCTTTCTTCCATTGTCTCATCATCTTCCATGCCTATGAAAGATGCAATTCTCAAACCTGCTACTATGTATTCCATTGGCATCATAGCTTCCTGTACATATGTTAACCTAAAAGGTGTATGGCCTGCCAACTTCTTGCAAGTTGTCTTTTATGCCCATAACACAACTGGTATTCACAGATCCCAATCATCCCTGTTTATGTTGCATACCTTAATTAGCGCATTTTCCAACACTTTGTTAAAATCTTCAATAGTGCCATTAGCTTGTGGATGATATGGTGTGCTTTTCTGATGGTAAATATGAAATTGCTTAGTCAGGGATTCAATAGTTCTATTCAAGAAGTGTGTTCCCTGAACGCTCATTAGGATCTTTGGGCATCCAAACCTTGTGATGATGTTTTCAAAAATTAATTGTGCGGCAGTAACTGCGCTACAATCCTTTACTGGTTTTGCCTTTTCCCATCTGGTTAGATAGTCTGTAGCTGTAATAATGTATCTTGAACCAGTTTGCTTCCCTGGTGGGTTAATAGATCCCAAAAAATCAATATCCCACTTATCAAAGGCTTGCAATGTCAACTGTGTCATTAGTGGCATTTCATCTCTGCGAGATGGTTTCCATGTCCTCTAGCAAACATCGCAACTTCAACAATAATCCTTTGAATCCTTATGGAGTGTAGGCCACCATAGTCCTGCTCTTAATATTTTCTACGCAGTAGCTCTTCCTGCATAGTGGCCTCCAGACACCCCTGAATGTGCCTCAGCCAATATCGATGGGTTCTCATGTTCTAGCACACATCTGGACAGTACTTCATCTGGTCCTAGCTTGTATAATTGTCCTGCAATTATGGTGAAGTCAACTGCTTTTACTACCAGTTGCTTCTTCTGCTATGTAGTAAAATCTGTAGGTGCCAATCCTATAATCAAGAATTCTACAATATCCTTATAATAGTCATATGCTATCTGAATAACAAATAACTGTGCATTTGGTAGACTGTCTTTTAGGTTTGTAGGTTCTTCTCCTGACTCAATTCTAGAAAGATGGCCAGGTCCTGATTTCAACCTTCCTGGCTTAAAACTATTTCAAGTTCATACTCTTGAAAGAGTAGAAACCATCTACAGATTCTTCCCCCTAACACTGATTTATTGACCAGGTATTTCAACACTAAATGGTTAGTAAACATACATAAGTGCGCACCTAGCAAATAGTGTCTAAACTTTTGCAGTGAGTATACCATGGCTAAACCTTCTCTTTCTGTTGTAGTGTGTTGATGTATTTGTAACTTCAAAATGTATTTCCTATATGTATATTGTATTCCTATAGAGATGTTATTATTCCTCTATACGGAAGTGTTTGTATTTCTATAGAGATGTTATTATTCCTCTATACGGAAGTGTCATCATTTATATTGTAAGTGTCGTAACTTATACTTGATGAGTTATTAGACCACCTTGGTGGGGTCGGCCCTGTATAAGTCATGTGGGTCAAAGGGTTATTAGACCACCCTATTGGGGGTCGGCCCTGTCAGCATTATGTTATGTGGTTAAGTTAGGGCCGACCTAGTAAAGGTCATTAGGCAAGTCAAGTCAAGTATAAATAGAGTGCGGGAGGCACTCTACTTGCTCATTCTATTCTTCTCACACACACTCATTGGAGAGTGGTGCACTAGTGGAGGAGGAGAAGCTGCGACTAGGAGGACTATCTCTTATACTTGGGTTGTATCATTGCTCTTTCTATCTCTGAGGAAGTTGCGGGGTTTTTCACCTTCTTGATTTTCCTCGATGAAACTCTGTGTCTCCTGTGTGCTTCCATTATTGTGTCCATGATTGATATGTTGTACATGTTATTCTCTTAGTTAAGATCCTAGATCAGATTGAAAATTCTTAAAAACTAACATGGTATCAGAGCTAGTCTGAAAGAAGGCATGGTATGGCATTTATGACACTTGTTGCACTTGCGAAGCTAGGGCTTGATATATAAAAAACCAGTCATCAGAGCACTTTTGCTATAAATCCATTTCAGCGAGGTTTTAGGATCCAAAACTCTTACAGGTTGAAGATACGATCCCCATGTACCTTTTTTCTGAAGAAAAACTTTTAATTCGTTTTACTTTGTGTTTTATGATCTGTACAATCTAGGGTTTTTGCCTCTTCCAAATCCGCGTCATAAACAGGTGACCTAGGAAAAAAGGTCATAACTTGGGCTAGGAAGCTCCAAATGAAATTTCGTAAAATGTGACAGGTAGGGAATCGACTTTAATTTCACAAGCCGAAGTTTCATAGGCCTAAAGTGAACCAGTGACACGTGGCACTCCGTACAAGATCGCTCTCCTGTTTTATCGCATAAACAGGTCACGTTGTGACACTTGGAATAACTCTCTCTTAGAGAATCCAATTGAGGTCAGACATCTAGGGTTGTAGAGATGGTAGGTCAGGCTACCATAGGTAGAAGTTTCAGACTCTGTGGATTTTTAATTTTGGAGTTACACTAGAAACAATCAGGTGCATATTTCTGTCAAAACAGAATTGGATTTTGAGCACCTTCATTCATGGCTCCGGGAATTAGGGTTTCAGAGAAAGTTGAAATTTTTGTAATCGGAGACCATGGATGAATGATACTCATCAAAATCGAAATTTAGATACCAAGATCAATTTTTTTGGTTGGGCAGAAGGCCGGGCTTGATCGAACCCTAGTTCGAGACTTTTATCGAAAAAGTGGAAAATTAGGCCTTCTGCAAAAGTTGGAGTTTTTGAAGTCCGTGACCACGACTGGAAGCTCCTCAGAAAAATCAAAGTTTAGAGCTTTGGATTGAACCTTTTGGTTGGGCAGAAGGGTGGGATTTATCAAACCCTAGTTTGGGATCCTTTCTAGAAGATCCAGAAGTTTCAAAGGCAATTTTGAGGGCTGAAACTTTGCAGTTTTCAAATTCTGAGTATACCAGCTTGATCAGCTCATCAAGGCGCATCTTTATATCCTTTCAGAAGTTTGAAATTCAAAATTTGAATTTTTAGGGTTTCTTTGACAAACCCTAATCCAGCCCCAGATCTAGTTTCTGCAAATCAAGTGGATTGGGTTAATCCTAGAAGAGAATGGATTGGTCACCTGCATAAGTGAAGAAGTTCCTGTTTTAGAGGGAGTTGAGGCTAAGACCTTACATAAGAAGATCACAAGCAATCTCGACAGGTATGACTTACAGCTATGTTTCAAAATTTGTTCATGATTAAGTTTACGATATGTTTGTCTTCATATTATTACGGTTAGTACAATCTTGATAAATTTTTTAACTTGTCATATCACCTTAATAAAATTATGAATGCATGATAGAAGATATTCATTGATTAGGGTTTTGACACTTATGATTGTACTAATGCATTGTGGTGTTGTATGAGGTTGATGTTGTCCGCTAATATGAAAGGTACATTAAGAAAGACAAATCATGTTCTAGTTCAAGAACATATGACCATGGAGACATGAAGACAAAGATTCATCCATTATCATGGATCACATAGAATATCTACTTACGAGGTATGTATAACTTGGTTCTATAATGGTTAACTTATGAGATATGCAGGTTACTAGCACAAACCATTGAAGAACAAGAAGACATCACGTGGGTATGTTAGACATAGCTAGCTAACATGCTAATCCAGGTATGTTTTTCCTATATCAAGTTAGAATCCTACCTTGTGTTAGGATCTTATACTGTTGTATGGTTGATAATGATTATTCATGAAGTTAGAAATATAAGTAATCAAGGGTTTTTGCATATTATGTCTCTTACATTGATTAATGATATGACTAACCAAAAAAGTCTTTTGGTCAAATAAAGAATATGCATGAGTAAAAGAAGTATTCCCTAAAACCTTGAATACTAATGTTTATTATTTGTGTTTGAAATGATCATGACTATACATGTTTATTAAGATTATTATGTCTTGATAGTATTGAGATTATACTAATGAATGTATGTATGAGACCTCGAGGATAGCACAATGATGATACTAGTGAGTATACATAAGTGATCGAGGATGGATATAAGTTCAAGGATAGGTCATCTAGGAAGCAAAGATCAAGAGGGAGCACACTCCAGTAGTTCCTGCAAGGAAGCAAATATTGAGAGGGAGTCCACCCTACAAACCAAACAAAGATAAGTATTTGAATTGTCATTTCTTGCATATTTGTTTGTTCAAATAATATTGTTCAATGATGTATATGCTTATGTTCCTAGACTTAGGGTGTGTATTACGCATATTAGAATAATTTCATTAATGAATAGTATACTACTAATATGCATGTGATGGGTAAGTGGCCTATGGCACTGTACAACATTCCATTGCTACTTATCTAGAATGAAACCTCTTTGCTGACATGGTGAGAGTTGTGCACACTCTTAACAATGTTCTGGTAGAGATTGGAAGGCATCTAGAAAGCTACGGGATATGGATAAATGTTGTATTGAAGCATTGGCTAAAATAATTGCATGACTGTATGACATATTTATTTATGTGTAAGAATTTGTTCTGAAAACTATGAGAAGTTTCTAATCATGCAATTTAACTTGTTTTGTAGGAAAGATCATATATGAGCACCTACAAAAGGACTACAACATTTGTTCAAGCAACAAAGTTATCTATTAAGATATTGAATATATTGAAGTTCCCAGGATCCGAGAAGAATGCCATGATCCATCGACCATGAAGAATGATGTTTGGGATGTGGTCCCAAGACCTAAAGGGAATTCTGTCGTGACTTCCAAGTGGATCTATAAGATCAAGCATGGTATAGAAGGCATCATAGAGAAATACAAAGCAAGTGATGAAATGGAAGATACACCAGATGGATGTCAAGACAACTTTCTTGCTTGGTGTTCTTCAGATTGACGACACTTCGAGGAAGAAGTGATGGACACATTTGTTGGAGCCATTCCAAGAATGGTGAGAGGAGGATCCTTCCCATGGCTATAGATGTAAGCACTGGAATATGAGCATCAGAACGATGCTCCAGTTACTGCTCTGTATATGCATCATGTTGGATGCTTGTTATGATCAGGTAGATCATGTATGATGATATGTATCAAGTGGATACATTGTATGATCAGGTAGATCATGTATGATGATATGTATCAGGTGGATACATTGTATGATCAGGTAGACCATGTATGATGATACACATCAGGTAGGTACTTGGTATGCATCAGGTGGATGCACTATATGATCAGGATGATCATGGATGATGAGCTTCAGGGTGTTGCTCCAAATGATATGCATCAGGATGATGCTGTGATAATGATCAGGATGATCATGTGATGATGTATCGTCAGATGATTGGGTCCTTGATGTACATGACGAATATGAGACCAGATATCTGCTTTGCGGTGAACACCTTGAGCCAGTACTTGAGATATCCGAGACATGTTAACCTGATAGCTGCAAAGCATATTCTGAGGTACCTGAAGGGTACAGTTGACTATGGGCTCAAGTATGAGGTGAATCAAAAATTTAACCTGGAGGGTTATGTTGATTCGGATTGGGCAAGCAGTGCCATTGATCAGAAGAGCACTTCAGGGTACTGCTTCAGTATGGAATCCAGTATGATCTCTTGGTTTAGAAAGAAGCAATCCTGTGTGGCACTGAGTACAACCGAAGCAGAGTATGTCGTAGCTTGTTTGGCCAGTTATGAGGCAGTATAGCTTAGGAAGCTACTGTCTAATTTGTTTGATCTCCAGCTGAGTGCTACTTGTATATATTGCGACAACCAGAGTTGTGTGAAGTTGTCCGAGAACCCAGTGTTCCATGACAAGTCGAAGCACATTGAGATCAAGTATCACTATATCAGGGATATGGTGCAGAGAGGAGTAGTGAAGCTGTTGTATGTTGCGACGGACGAGCAGATAGCCGATGTGTTGACCAAGCCACTTGCCAGAGTGAAGCTTGAATACTTCATAGGGAGACTTGGTGTACTTCAGATCGAGATGCCTTCCAAGGGGAAGTGATGAGTCCAGAGACACAGATGCACATGAGCCATTCCGACATGGTTGAAGTGTGTCTTACCATGGTCGTTGATATAAGTGCTGGGGCCATTTGAGCATGGTTGAGGTGTGTCTTCCCATGTCTACGATATAAGTGTTGGGACATTCGAGCATGGTTGAGGTGTGTCTTCCCATTGCTGCGATATAAGTGCTGTGCCATTTGAGCATGCTTGAGGTGTGTCTTCCCATGGCTGCGATATAAGTGCTGGGCCATTCGAGCATGGTTGAGGTGTGTCTTCCCATGGCTATGATATAAGTGTTGTGCCATTCCTAGCATGGTTGAGGTGTGTCTTCCCATGGCTATGGATATAAGTGTGGTGCCATTCTCGCATGGTTGAGGTGTGTCTTCCCATGGCATAGATATAAGGTCTGAGCCTTTCATGGATGGTTGAGGTGTGTCTTCCCATGCCGGTGAGTGTAAGTGCTATGTGATGTGCATATGGGTTGTGCTCTGTGGACGATGACGATGATCTGAAGACGATGATGTGACAGTAGGGTACACAGGTTTTTGCAGAGGCATGTAGTCAGTCTTGAGATGCTCTTGCAGGTTTTGCAGAGGCAGTGTAATCAGTCCTAGGATATCTTGCAGGTTTTGCAGAGACAATGTAATTAGTCCTAAGGTGTACCTACTTGATGGCTTGGTCACTAAGATGACATGATCAGTATGATCATGAGTATCAAGATGATACTCCGTGGTTGTGGACAAGTTGTTCTATGGTATGTAAAAGGTCCTGGGAGATCCGATAGGTTGAAGTTGTGTGCTCGTAATCAGTCCTGGGATGCTCTTACGAGGTTTTGTTGACGCACGTAATAAGTCTCGAGAATTCCATAGTATGGCCAGTGATGATGAAGACCTGCAGGTGGTGGGCCTACATCCAGTATGAAAAAGGACTGGCTCTGTAGAACTTCCTATGACGAGTAGATGAGAGATTGATTGAGATAGTAGCAGTGGTGACGATGATGATGATCAGTGACAATGATCTAGAGAAGAAGACTTGTGCTAGAAGACATGTGTCGAGAAATACCTTCCTAGTTAAGAGGGAGTGTTGATGTATTTGTAACTTCCGAATGTATTTCCTATATGTATATTGTATTCCTATAGAGATGTTATTATTCTTCTATATGGAAGTGTTTGTATTCCTATAGAGATGTTATTATTCCTCTATACGTAAGTGTCGTCATTTATATTGTAAGTGTCGTAACTTATACTTGATGGGTTATTAGACCACCTTGGTGGGGTCGGCCTTGTATAATTCATGTGGGTCAAAGGGTTATTAGACCACACTATTGGGGGTTGGCCCTGCCAGCATTACTTTATGTGGTTAAGTTAAGGCTGACCTTGTAAAGGTCATTAGGCAAGTCAAGTCAAGTATAAATAGAGTGCGGGAGGCACTCTATTTGCTCATTCTATTCTCCTCACACACACTCATTGGAGAGTGGCGCACTAGTGGAGGAGGAGAAGCTACTGCTAGGAGGACTATCTCTTGTACTTGGGTTGTATCATTGCTTTATCTATCTCTGAGGAAGTTGCGGGGTTTTTCACCTTCTTGGTTTTCCCCGTTGAAACTCTATGTCTCTTGTGTGCTTGCATTATTGTGTCCATGATTAATATGCTGTAGATATGCTGTACATGTTATTCTCTCAGTTAAGATCCTAGATCAGATTGAAAATTCTGAAAAACTAACATAGTGTAATTCTTTTCTGCTGAGGATAGCTTCCTGCTTGAGAATGCAATAGGATGGTCAATACCTCCCTCACCTAGATGAGCTAGCACAACGCCAAGTGCAATGGATGAATCATCTACATGTACGTGGAAATTTTTATTCCAATATGGAAAAACTAAGATAGGTGCAATTACCATCATTTCTTTCAGTTTGTCCAGTCCTTTCTGGTAGTCTTCATTCCATATGAACTTTGCTTCTTTCTTCAACAATTTTTCCATAGGCGCAATTATCTACGCATATGCTTTGATGAACTTCTTGTAATAGCATGTGTATCCCAATGTAGTGCATAGTTGTTTTACTGAATTAGGCACTGTCAAGTACACAATAACTGTGATTTTAGCTAGATCAACCATCAGCCCTTGTTTACAAACCAGCCGTCCTAGTAGAATTCCATAGGGAACATAGAAGATGCTCTTCTTCAAGCTCAGGGAGATCTGATGTTGTCTACACTTTGCTAATATTAGTCTTAAGCTGGAATAATGGTTCTTCAGTAACCCAAATATTTTTCAATCATCAAAATATACTTCTAGAAATTTATGGATGAAATCCTTGAATGCAACAACAACTACTCTTTAGAAAATAAGAGGTGCATTTTTCAGACCAAAGGGCATTATAATGTACTGAAATGAGCCCCATTCTGTGGAAAAAGGAAAAAGTGGACTTGTTCCTATTTGTTGTATCAATTTTGATCTGATGATGTCCAGAAAATCCATCAGTGAAAGAGTATGCCTAATTCCCTCTAGCATTGTCTAATACTTCATTTGTGAATGGAGTAGGAAATGGGTCATTCATTGATGCATCGTTTAGTTTTATGAGATCTACATAGATCTTGATTTCTCCTTTAGTCTTCTTTTCCCAGATAACCATGGGACTTATCCATTCTGACTCTTCTAAAGGTTCAATGATTCCTGCATCAAGCATCTTATCAATCTCTGCTTGTACCCTTTCTTTATATCTTGGATTTAGTCGATAAGGTCTCTGTTTAATTTGCTTCGCATCCAACTTGAGAGGTATTTTCATAACCCCTAAGTCGCCCAAAATGCCCTTCATTTCAGAAAACTTTGTAGGAAATAAGTCTTCATATTCACGAAGTAAATCTACTATCTGCACAACCATCTCTTTGTCCCAACAATCTCCTATAGAAGTGAACTTCGGTTCTTCAGTAGTTCCAATGTTCACTTTCCAAGTTTTTACAAGATTACTTAGATGCGGAATTTCCAATGGAGGTCCTTCAACTTCGCGCTTTCCTTCCGACTCAGGTATGTTAACATTATGCAGGTCGTCATCATCACTTTCCTCTTCTTCTTAATCTAAAGTGAAGTTATAACATTCCAGGGCATGTTCTAGCTATCTTTCCCATTCTGGTTAGTGATACACAGGTTCTGGTATGTCATTGAATACCTTCTTTTTGATGACCTATAATGCCTCATTTATACTTGGACATTCATCTTCAAAGCTAAAAGTTGCTTGGAAGTTCTTAATCATCACAAACCATTCCATTGTACCTTTGCGAAGTTCTGATTCTGTGTACCAGTTCTTCAGAATCTGCTCTAGTGTGTGCACAAATCGATGGACCCATTCTGCTTGCGGTACATGTGTCCATGCTTCTGTGCAAAGGTCTATGTGTTCTCTTGGATCAGTTTTTCTGTTATATTTTTCTTGTACAAGCTCAATTTGTTCTAGAAATCTTATCTCCATCATGTCCTTACATTCTTCCCATGTGGTCAGATTATTCTTGTGCGCCGCCCACCATCTAGCAGGTGTAGCGCACAGTGTTGTATCCAATGCTGCTATCTAATGTTCGTCTAAAATTGATATAAGATATTCTTGAAAAAATGTATGAATATTTGTCAAGCCATTGTAAGTAGGGATTGGACTTACCTCTGTTCCAATCCAACGCACTGATCTCATGAGATACGCGCGTCTTCTTGTAGATACTTCATGCATTCTGCTTTTCCAGTTCTCTAGTCCTACATCTGAGTCTGATATGCAAGAACTGTCGACTCGCCAACGTAGTGTTCCATCATCAGTTGGGTTGACGTAGTCTTCCTTATTCGCTGTCATCTTGTAGATTTGATCTAGATCTCACGCTCTGCATTCTTCTCTTATTGGCTTAGTGTATCTAGGTCCTTGTGAAGGATCCAAAGGTACGATGACCCTGATATATGCTCCTTCAAATATCATATGCTTCTTTTTCAGGTTGATAATTGCAAGGTTATCCATGGCCTATGCTATCCCCAATAGTGCAGGATAAGGTTGGCTATCATCTACGATCTCAATCACTTAGAAGTCTGCTCTACTTCGCACTCCATCAATGTCAACAAGGACACTTGCTAACCTACAAAAGGGTATAACCTTTTTCTGATTGGCTAGCCTCAACTGTATTGGTGACCATGATAACTTCAGCTTCCCCATTTGTTCCCATGTATGCTTTGTCAATACATTTACTTCTGAGCCTAAGTCAAGGACGATCTTGTCCATTTCAAAATATCCAATCTGGGTATTCAGTCTCATTTCTATTCCAGTTCTTTTATGGTTCTTAATATGATGAATCATTCTATGTGCTTCATTTACTACATTGCGTTGCTTGTAATGACTCGGTAGGTTCTGTAATTCTTCTAAGGAATTTTCATGTTTTAATAGCTTCATGCAGCTCTGTAACAGCTATGCAACAGGGCTCATCGTGTATGTCGCAGTTCGTTAGTGATCATACGAAGCTGGCATATCCTTTACAGGTGAACTCTCACTTCGCAACTTGATTCATGGAGTGATAGGTTTTGGCTCTTTGAAGGTTTCTCTTGTTTCCATGAAGACTTCTTTTTCTTTGTTCAGCTCAAAAGCGAGTGTTTTTCCAGTTTCTTTCCTTATCCAAGTCCCTTCAATAGGCTTTTGTTTAGCTTGGTGATTCTCAGAATTCAAAGCTTCCACTCTTTGATCAACACCTGTCGTAACTCCACTTTGCGTCACAGCATGAATGTTACAATCTATATTATGTTTTTTCAATGGCGATCATCTGTATGTTCTGGTTCTGTGCTTCTAGTCTTTTCTCTTTCATTTTTGCTTGTAAAACAGGGCATGCCTCAATGACATTAGCAAAAGACTTACAATATTTGTAGGTAGTACAAGCATTCGTGCAATCTCTGGATAGATGTCTAGGTTGAGCATAGTTATAACATACTATTTGACCTCTGCCTCTTAATCCTCCACTTCCTCTGTATGTGCCTTGATCATACTGTGTAGTTTCATTGTTATGCGGTGTTTCTTCTTGTACTAGGTAGACATCATGTTTTCTTTCCATCATTAGTTCATAGGCTTTGTAGTTGCTATCATCATGGCCAACTGACTGACAAAATGTTCAATATAAGTTCTCTGGTGTTTGCACATACTTCTGAAGTAAGTAGTAGTCTTCTGGGCGATGTCTTCTACATAGGAAAATCTCACACCATGGTCCTTGTTGCTGATTCAATGGGTTTCGAGCTCCACTAGTGATGTATTCTTTAAAGACCAAACATTGTTCTTTGGAGTGACCTTCTCCCTTACACTTTGTACACCAAACCTCTTCTTGGGTTTCTTTTCCTTTCTTCATATCTTGCAGTTATAATGTCAAATTTGCTAGTTGGGTCTGTATATGAACCATACCTGCGCTAGTCTCTCCTATAGGCGAAGCCTCTAGTTTCATCTCAATCTCTAGGGCCTCTGTCTGCAAAGTAACCTTCTGTTGCATCAACGATAATCTTATGTGTGGCAATAGCGCGACTATGAACCATTCCTGCTGCTGTTGTGGTGCTATGTCAAAGCTCACTTGGTCTAACAATGCTTTGAACTTTTGATCAAATTCCCACACTGACTCACGGGGTTTTTGCTTAATTTCTTTGAGCTCTGTGATACACTACGATTCTGACTTAGGTTTTTTAAATTCTCTTATGAGCGCATTCCTAATCTCTGCTAATGTCCTATTCTGTCCAATATAATACTTCATAAACCATGTCAAAGCTCTATCCCTGAATGTGGTAATGAGACATGCTTGTCTTATAGCATCATCATGTACTTGTTTAATATTCCGCATGGCTTCCCAAAGAAACCAATGTTGCTCAGGGTGTTCTAGACCCGTTCCTTTGAATATCGGCAACTTGATGTCGTTTGTCATTCTTCTTCTAGGTGGCATAGGGTTCTGTGATGTGTTAGGTATACTACTTGTCGAAATGTTTTGAGTACTTGCTCCTGTGGTGTTACTACTACTGTTGTTCTGTGGGTTAGCAATATTTCTATCATCAACTGGAGGTTTTTGTGGAGTGATGGGCTGATAGGTAGTCACTCGGGGTTATGTTTCACTATCAGTCTCAACTTTGTAAGTCCATTTCTAGAGAGATGTGAAGTTCATGTTCATTAGGCCTCTTCTTAGTACTATACTTGTATCTTTTACCACTTCGTAATGTGTAAATTTTTTCCTCAGTGTCACTATCTATATCACTGAACATTACAAATTCAAATTTCTAGGGATCTTATTACATTCTTAAGACACCTTTCTATGCTAACAACATTTTAATGTATAGACTGAGATTGTCCAGGTACTTACCTTTGAATCCTTTGAATAAATATTCCTCCACTATGCTGTAAGACTTCAGAGTATCCACAACAAATTCTGTAACATAACCTTCTAGTACTGTATCGAACCAGAAGTCTATTTATCTTGAGATTGGGATATCCACTGCTTTAAGACTATGAACCAGTTCCGAACTCCATCCTGTAGGTTCTCCACCCTGATAATAGTTCTTTTGTTCTGCTAGTCTTGATAGCCACTCATTTAGGTCATTGTTGAAGGATGCGAAGAAAATTTCGTAAATATCATAAAATAGGTATCTCTGCAACCATTCTTCATCAGAGAAATGCGAATGTTTGTTCTCCTTCCTTGCAAACTCCTTTTTTGTATTATCCACCCAGTTTTGTATTTTTGTTCTCTCGAGATTCCAATATTCAGAACACATCACCAGTTCAAGCACGGCAACAAAACCATTTGTTGGTTAATGAACCTCATTCCTTAACTTTCTCTTACTGACCCAGGTTCTGTGTAGTTGTGGTCCAACAAACCCCTTCTTCACAAGCCCTTTCGGCAATAGCCCATGAACAAGCTGAGGTCTCACCTGAGAAAAATTTATGGGGGGATTTCAGAAGAAGGTTTCTGTAATCAGGTGATGCACGGTTAACAAACTGGGGAACTGTGCAAAGTCACACCTACTTCATGTCTACCTCTTATATTATAGTGTGCACTAGGATTGTGCACTAGGACTGTGCACTTTGAACGACCACTAAACAATAAGACAGTGCAAATCTAGACTGTGCTTCTCAATAAATACACACTGCCTACAGATTTATTGACTTAGTGTAATTATGCATTCAGCATACTCAAGATTAATTGCATTCAACATTCAAGCATATATGTTCGACACTTAACATATTATTCTCATCACTCATTCATGTGGAAAATACATATAAAAGTGAAGACAAAGATAACTATAAGCATGAACTTAACCATAAGCAAAAGCAAACACATAGATTCAATCACACAACACGGTATTTACGTGGTTCACCCCCGGGATGGGAGCTAGGTCCACGGGAACTGTTGATTATATTAATGGGAAGGGTTTAATAGTTCCATTCTGCACACTCAGCTACAAAATATTCTCTCTACAATAGGTCTCTGTGCACACAGCTGCAGAGCCTCTTTCTCTCTTCAGTGGGTCTCTACGCACACAATTGCAGAGCCTCTTTCTCTCTTCAGTGGGTCTCTGCACAAAAAGCTATATAGCCTATTTAAAATACTTAGTCTCTCAAAATACCACAAAGATCAACCAAAACCCACAAAATTCTTATTAGAGATCAACAAAAAATCCAACCCTACCCTTACAAAATCGCCCCTTTTATAGATTGTGCCCACAGGTCATGTCTTTACAATGAGTATGGGCCAAAACCCTATAGTACCAAAAATGGTGTGGTTACCCCGCTAACCCGAATTGTCATAGTCGACGACTGCTCCACTCGCCTCTAGCCTCCTTTCTGTGCCACTCCTAGATCTGACGCCTTTCTGATAGCCATAGTCCTCACAGAACGACTCTGACTGCATAGTGGCATGTCCCTTTCCATCGCTCTGGATTTCCTGTTACTGTTGACCCATCATTTTTCCTCTAACAATTTCTGCCACTGTGGCTGATAGGTCACTTTCATCCTCTTCCACGTTGCTCCTTACCCAACTCTCGGGAATCATGGAGTCGCTTACCCAAAATAGGTCTCTTCTAGACCTTACTTTACTTATATTCTTTTCCAAAAATAGCTCTTGCGCTGGAACTACGCATCAACAAAACTACGCCACTTCTTTGGACTTCACTTTTCCAACTTTGAATTTCTGAAATTCGCTTCATAAAAATTGTGCCAACTTGGGCCATGCCCAACAGTAAATTCTGATCTTTTACCAGTGAAGAACAAATCATTCCAATAGTACATGTCTGAGCAAGGAGAATTACAAGAAGTATTAAATAAATTCCAACAGTCTGGTCTAAAAGCAGTTATGAAGATGCCTGTGAAGAAATCAACTCAAGAGAAGGGTGGGACTTCTATATCCTCACCTCGGCATACATCGGAATCCAAGCAGAAGAATAAAAATAAATCCAAGGAACCACAAAAGCCTCTGTAATAATCTGCAGGGATCTAGAAACTATAACAAACTCACAATCTAACTCTCAATATTATTTGCAAATAAGAAGAAGCATGCATTCAATAATCACTCATAAACACAGAATAATTGACAATGTCAATATCATACAATGAATAATGAATGTAGAGAATGCATTACAGTAATCAATGATGAGGCATCATATAGGATTCAAATTAGCCAATTAGGGAATTCGAATATGAGCTCAGAGTCTAGCATGAATAACTATGGAGACATCATCAAGTCGGCAGTATCAATCATAAATGGTAAGAGTCAATCAGGTGTGACCAACTGAGCCCAACATAACTATCTAGCCATAAATCAAGGAATGGAGACTCCAAGGTGGGTGCATGAGGCTGTCTAACTCAAAGTCTATCTTGGATAACAATGGAGACATCATCCAGTCAATAGTATCAGTCACAAATGGTAATAATCAGTCAAGTGAGTCTAACAAAACCATCTAGGCATAAATCAGGGAATGGAGACTCCAAGGGGGGCGCATGAGGCTGTCAAATAGTCAAGTGGAACTCCAGAACTAGCTAACCAAAAGCTACAAGCAGTCTGTATGAGCAATTAGTGGAAGAACTACTCAATCAATGCACTAACTGAATCATAACTCCTGGTAGGTGAGATAAGGTGCCCTAACTGAGTGTTAACTGGTGGTAGGTGAGAAAAGGCACCCAAACTGGCTGTTGTAGGTGGGAAAGGTGCACTTTCCATGCATAGAAGTGAAAGAGGGCACATTAGGTAGGTAGGAGGCCAATTGGGGGCTGTAGACAGGTTCTGGAGAGGTAGAAGCAAGCTCTAGGTGCTAGGAGACAACCATGATGATGATTGTATGCATGCAGTGGCATGCAAAATACAAAAATGATGGTTTGAATATTCCAACAGCCTAAGGATGCATAAATATGAAGATAACAACCAGTAGAGTGACCTCGTGAGAGGACAATTTTGTTGATACCCGAGTACATTCCACCGCGAAAAGATGATGCACTGGTGGTAGTATTGAAGAGGAATCCACGGGATGAAATCCCTATTCCATCGATGTCACGCCACGTTCGGGAAAAGGACAACTTGTTGGGAAAGATCCCAGATGTTAAGTTCATAGATTACAATCTGTTGAATGCAAACAAATATCTGCAATTCTAGCCATAAAGATACATGTAAAGAAAGTTTGATGAAGGCCCTAAGCAGAAAACTATACAAGAACAGGACTGGATTGCAACATTACAGTCTTGAGGACTACTAAACCTTTTAAGAATTCCTCACTTTGGGTGAATTCTAGAGCTAACAGCCATCGTGCGTGCGTTGTTGTCATGCACACACCAAGGATACTTGTGTCTAGACCGCAAGATAAATATAAATATCGATTTGATCTACAGTATCAACCATCTAAGTAAAAGAGGTACTGAACCCACAACGGAATTTGTGGGTAAGAATAAGGATAAAGACCTCACAAAGTAGATGAAGAGCGAGTTCAGATTAGTTAAAGGAACTCGGGGCTATCAGGAAGACCAGATTCAAGATGATGCCATGAGGTTCACAGTGAAATTGCTCACAGGAAGGGTACTTAGAAAATGCAGACCGACAGAAGTGTCTGCTGCTGTGATCTCCCTAGAAGAAAAGGCTAAGGAAGGGCTACCATTCAACTGGGCATGCTACCTATTGAATGAATTTCTAGATGATGTATCATATGCACAAGAAAATGGCCATCAATTTCACTATAACTGGCTGATAGTCCTCATCGCATTTGTGGGATAGAAAGAGCCAAAGTACAAACAAAATGTACCAACGTTCCCTAGCAACTGTCGTCGACCTCGATATGAAAATATGTGGAGTAACGTGAGGCCGAAAAGACGAAGTTTGAACAATGTTCAACTACACACATTTTACAAGCAATTATGCGAGGTGATTAAGGGAACTTCGTATATTCCAAAAGAGATAAAAATGCTATATATATGGAAGATGAGATTTAGGGATGACCTCCATTCAATATTTATACAGCTCATAGAGCCAACAAACCCGGAATGGTATGAGGATCAATATCAGTTGGATGCATAAAATATTGACCTCATTATTGAGGATTGATCGCCATAATAGAAAATTGATGCACCAGAGGCACTGCTGACGACATTTTATGATAGCACCAATGATAGCGACAAGAAAGAGAAAT
This sequence comes from Larix kaempferi, assembly GCA_027924585.1. Lineage (NCBI taxonomy): Eukaryota > Viridiplantae > Streptophyta > Pinopsida > Pinales > Pinaceae > Larix > Larix kaempferi. The sequence continues at coordinate 16,685,997 of BSBM01000348.1, read as the reverse complement.
ATGGTGCTAAAGGAGGCGATGATCAACAGAAAGAAAAGAAATATCAAGAACAGCAGCAGGATGGTGATCCACCAGTAGGAGAAAAGAGAAAGAACCCCGCCATAGATGTGTCAAAGGGGTCAAAAAGAAAGAAACAAAAGAAAAGAGAAAAGAGAAAGAACCCCGCCATATGATGATTATGACTGCATCGCAGGAAGATTCCATGCACATATTGAAGAAACACTCCCAAAAAAAGACAAGAAGCAAGAACAACTTCAAGTAAGCATGGCAGAAAGCATTGTTGAGATGAAAAGTATGATGGAAAGAGTAGAGCAAGTACAAAGAGATGTAATGAAAGAATCAGACTCTGAAGATAGATCAGAGGAGACAAGCTGAAGAAAAAGGAAAGCACCCACACTAATGATGCGACTGCAGCTAGTGCGCATAGAGCAAAAAAATGTCATATTCCCATACGATGAAGTCACTGAAGTTGTGAAGCAGCTCGCACACTTAGATATTAACATGGGAATGTTTCCTATCGAAGGATTGCATGATCTACACTTGCAGGTCATAGAATAAATCAAAGATAGGGACATTATAACATACAACCAACATCTGATGATAGAGGAGAGCTACAATGAGTCGAAGAATGAATGCCAGACTGAAGATGGATGAGCTAGCAAATGCTTGTGAAAGGCAGAAGAAGCTAAAGGGGGCCATCGAAGAAGTTTGTGCAAAGATCCCAGACTTCAATGAAGAACCTGAAGTAGAAGTGACTATAACCAAGATTGGAATAGCATTCGACAACCTTAAAACAAAAAATGGAGGAAATGGAAATTGGATACAAAGAAAATATTACAGACTTGGAGGCTAGACAATAACCCGGCACTCCACCAGAAGTAAAGGCAACAAGAATTGAAGAGCTAAAACCTTTGACATAGATCATCTTCGCAGAAGTTGCGAGGTGCCAAGATTTATTAGAAGAAGTGACCAAGTCATGGACCATACTGCAAGAAGACCCAGACTTGTAGAAAATCCAAGGTGAAGTCCAAAATAAGAAGAAGGACCTCGATTCAATGAACACGACAATGAAATAATTTCCGCCGAGGCAGAGAATATAGAAGTTCACAGAAACAAAGGAGCTTCAGAAATAACTTAAGGCATTAAGGACAAAGGAAGCAGAAACTTCAAAAAAGTTGCAACCAATGCAGGAAGAGGCATTGGCACTCTCTAAAGAGATTGAGGTGAAGCTGCAAGAGATTTGTACAACAGAGAGCACAGTTAAGGACCAGATGCAGGAACCGATATATGTGATGGTGCTCGACACAGTGAAGGAATACGAGCAGGAAAATAAGGAGGTTGTAGCGAAGCTAATCGCAACATATCAAGAGTTCGCAACAAAGATGAACATCCCAAGCAATATGAAGTTAACAAATCCTAGTGTAAGTGGATCAGGGATGAGCCACAAGTAAGTGTTAGGGGCATGTTGGGTGTAGCCCAGGAAGAGGAAGTTAAGAAGGCAAGTACAGTTAGGTGAGGCCTGACATTGAGCATTTTTGGGAGAAATGCAACTCCGCAAATCCAGGGAAGAGGGTATGGAGCGAAGATCAATTGAGAAGGAATGACCTGTTTCCTTAGTAAGGACAAAGTACTAAGGACAACCAAAGGTGGTTGGTGCAGTTAAGGGGTGAGCGGCAACCTAATTGCTAAGGGAGCAGGAAGTTGAGAATCAGTGTGGTGTAAAGGAAACGCCACTACAGAAGTCAGAGGTACATTAGCAGAGAAAGCATCAGATTCAAAGGAATCGGTGTCAAAGGGACAACGAAATTAAAGCTTAGTGTGGTCTATAGGAGAACCACAGGGTTTTTGGGTTTTGGGTACTATGGGGGTTGTCCCATAGTTATTGTAATATGGGATCTTCGAGAACATCTATATGTAAGGGTAATTTTGTATGAGGAAGGGATATATGTTGTTGGTTGTAATAGGAGAATAATGATCAAAGAGAGAATAATCTCTACAGCTGAGTGCATAGAGATCTGATTATAGAAAAGAGTCTGCAATTGAGTGCACTGAATGGAACTATTACCATTCCAAGCTAATATAAGAACAGTTCCTATGGACGTAGCTCCTTCCTGGGGGTGAACCACGTAAATCTATGTGTTTATATATCTGATCTTATGATGTGCTTCGTATGCGAGTCTATGTGTGTTTATGTATTTACCTTCATGTGTAGGTTAATGGTGATTGCATGCAAAGTAAATGGAATACACACGTATGAATGTTATGGAGGAACACTTAGAATGATGAATGTGTAGCTAACTGGTGAATACAATAGAGATTCAACATAGTTCTCTATATTGTTGATAAGCTGCGAAGTGCGAAGTCATTTGTTCATTCTATGTTGCTAGATGATGTTAAATAGAACTTTTAGTGAGGTTGTTAAGCACATCTGCACATCACCACTGTTACAGAAATTTGATTCTATAACCCCCCATATTCGCTTTGAGTGAGACTTCATCCTGGTTACAGGTTGATTCCAAAAGGGCCAGCGAAAGAGGTTTTGTTGTTGCTACGTGAATTTCTCTGAACCTTGGTCTGCATAAGAAAGACAATAGTGAGGGCATTACTCTAGTAGAATAATATACATAATATACTGAGAAATCTTCCCTCAAGATTTGATGCAAAAGTATCTGTGTTGGAAGATAGAGCAAATTTTGACGACCTGAAAAAGAATGAGCTTTAGAGGATCCTAAGAGCATATGAGATGAGAACTGAGAAATAGATTCCCATAAAAAAAGAAGTTTCTATTAAATCTACTAGAAAGGATAAAAACGATCATGACAAGGACTTTTGCAATGAATCGGATGAAGAGGAGTCAAACTTCGTAAGGAAGCTGAAAAGAGGATTTGGTAAGTACAAGAACAAATTTCCTTTCAAATGTTTCAAATGTGGTGGTATAGGCAATGTTGCTTCTAAGTGTCCTTACAAGGAAGATGGAGACAACAACATCAAGGAAGAACCTACTTCCCATGAATGAATAACCGCGCATACTCAGCATAGACCTAAAAATAAAAGGAGGATTCTAAAACAGAGGAAAATTCTATATATTGAGGAAGACAACAATGCATATGAAGAAAGTGACTACAAAGAGAAGCCAAAAGAGGTACTATTCATGGATTTTGTGGAAGATGAAAGAAATGATTAAAAGAGGAAGAATTGTTTGTTAGTTAAGAAGAATAATCAAGTTGCACAAAGCAAACTAGGATCACTAGATAAATACTTCTTTATTGGATCCTTCAATACTCCTCCAAAGCTAGTCACAGAAGTTAAAACTAATAGTCAATCCAAAGAAGAAGAAGTTGCAGAAGTTGAATGGGAAGGTGAATTGATCAGTGCCCTAGATGAATTGAATAATTTAAGAAAGAGGAACAAAATCTTGCAGAAACAGTTGTTAAAGTGTGAAGAATAGGAAAAACTAACTAATGAGATTCAAGAGTCCCTTGATACACAGGTTCGTGCAAAAGTGATCAACTATGAAAAAAAATGACTTGCACACGAGACAAGGTCAAAGTGCTTGAAGAAGAGAAACTTGCATTAAAGGCTTCTGTCAAAACCCAAAATTTCGGAATTTTTTTTTTTTTTTTTTAATTAGCATATAATATTTATAAATGCATTCCTTGATCTGTTTGATTAGTTAAAGTGGTCATAAATGTGTCTAAATGATTTTATTATGAGTTTCTTTACTGCTGCTGATTGTTTTTTTGTTTTTCAACCACAAGGGGGAATTGCCATGAAAGACTGGTTTACTTAGCTTCCGAGCTAATGCAACAGATTTTTCTTCTCTTACAGATATACAGGTAATGTCGGGTCGCTGCAATAATCTTTAAAGCATTATAAGTCAATTTAGCTGTACCATATCATTCAGTGAAAAGTCTAGGCATGCTAACCAGGTTTATCAAGCTTTTAAAGGTAGAATTCTTTTTGCATTATGCCCAGTTCAAAATTCAGAACATGCTTTGATTTACAATGTTGATTAAAAAGGATCTGGAACTATCAATATAGATACTTAGCTTATTTCTCGCATTTACAAGGTATTATGTCCATTACCTGTTCCTTCTTAACATTTTCAGGGTTGTTTTGATTGCACAGCTACTTCCTTTTTTTGTAAAAGTCGATGGATAAAAGAACAAAACTAAAAGCTATCTTGATTAACTTCATTGAGTCTAAGGATAACCAAGTCTACTTGTCCATACGTAAAATCCGAGTCTATTAAAAGATTGTTATTAAATTATAACAACAAATGAGAAGGGCTAGAGTAACCCTGTTCCGAAATTGTGTGTTATGTTACTTAAAATCTCACAATTTTAAGTCACTTGAAGCAGAAATGCCATCTGCCTAAAACTATCGCGAATGGCGTTAAGGTCATAGAATTATAAGTATCTAATCCTAAAATTATCCCTTTATCATAAATATTTGAAAGTATGATCCATGTTTTATCACATGAACATAAATTGAAATAAAATTATAGTGATAGGTTTTTGACAAACAACATATGACTCAATTGGAAACCCCCTCCTTATAATATTGTTATAATATTTATCAAGTTCTCCATGTTTACATAGTTTTCACGACTCGATATTGAACACTCTTGACAAATGCATGGTTCTATTGTTTGTATGGAAGGTATTACTGTTCACTATGCAAGTTCGATAGCATTGTTTTCATTATGAAATAATGGCAAGTCTAAAGTATGGTATCTCGACCTTAAAAAGGATACCCATGCTATGATTGTAGTTTATCCCCGCTATGATTTTAATTGGAAGTAGAAATGATTGGAATCTCATCATGGACTATGGAACTTCGACCCACTGCATGTAAAAATTAAAAGGCTACGTGGTTGTTTCTACGCCAAGTGTTGATGATATATAAGCGTTGACTCAACCCTAGCTGGGCACTTCTCCCTCGCCTTCGGGTTCGGTCGCTCTGTGAAACCCTCATGTCCGAACCCTACTGATACGTTATGGAACACAGCTTCTCTGTAATTTTAATCCTTCATTCTTGTTAACTACAATGCAAGGAAGTTATTATGCTTTATTATTGGCGACTGTAGTTGGTTATGATCCTAGGGTTTTATCCCTTTGTTGTCATAATTTAACCTTGTCTCTGTGTTACCATAACTCTCGGCTTGGTCTTGATGAAGCTTCCATTGTGGTAGCTATCCTTGTTTCTGCCAGCTCGTGGTATTTGTTGACGAAGAAGGGGTTTTACACTTACCTTGCTCGCGGCTATCATGTTAAATACGGTGTTAAAACTGTCTTCCAAATCGCGGTATGTTACAGAACTTCTCCATTGTTATTACAGTTAAAGATTTGGTTTTTATATAAATGCGTTTATAACTAGTACCAAAATGTTATTATAGGACCTGGCTGCTCACGAAGGTGTACAGAACACTTACCTCGTCGGTTGCTTATCCGGGTAAGCCTGGTCGTTCACCATGGCATTCCTTCTTGCTGCTTGTTAGGGTGTTTAGGGTTTGGCTTGAACGAAGTGACATAGGGATTACGGCAGCCTTGTTAAATCTTTTAACTGTGTGTTTTAAATGAAAAGTTATGGGTTTAACCCCGTGTTGTAATAAAAGGTTACGGCTTCGGTTCACTTTGTATTACTAGTTTTGTTTTCGCATTAAAGGGCTTCTGTAGATGTAATACTATTTATAAAATGTAGATAGATAGGAAGAATCTGGAGCCTGCCTGTAGGTGGTGTTATGGCCTTGTAGTTTTAATACTGGGCTCTAAATTTTTACTCAGGGTTTGATAATACGTTTTTGTTATAAATTTTCCTGTGTAACTGGGTTTTGTAAATTTTATTTTGTTGTTAAACCCTTGCATTAATCAGGGTTTCCACTTCCAGGTTTTGATAATCTAACTTTTTAAAGGTTTCTCCTGTATAATCGAGCTGGTGTTTAACGCGTATGTTTGCAATGTCTATGTTTTTATAACTGCTTATATTATGAATTTAGGCTGCGGCCGTAATTGGAAACCTGGTCTTAAATCTTAGCATTTAAAATAACGATGGAAGCTGGAATGATAGGGTTTAGCCTGTTCAAAAATTATAGTTACGATTTGTTTAAGTGATTATTATGTCATTAAGAAATATGACTCTGTCGATAATGTGAGTCGAGTGCAGGATATAACTAAAAGTTTTGACTCTATAATTATACTGTTCTTTTATTTCGATTATGATTCTGTGGCAACTGAGAGTCAAATGAACGGTACTACTGTGTTGTTTAAGCTCGATATCGAGCTGGATAATGTTCTGTTACTCTTCTGTTTTTAATATAAAAACTAGTTTGTTTTAACTATGAATAAAAACTTTGTGATGATTTTTTGTTAGGTTTTCTGCACAATGTTTTTGTTTGATAGGTAATAACTAGTTAACTTGTTAACTAGGGTTTGTGTATTAAAAAATGATTGTCATGCAAGGACTTGTTAAAACTTAACTAGGGTTTGTACCCTCATCAGGGTATCCTATTTGTGAGTACGATTCTCCTGTAAAGGTGGTTGACCAGGATATAAATTATGTATTTTCTATTGTTTATTTACTATTTTTTTCCTATGTCTGTATATTAAATTTTGTTTACACAACGTATAAATAGTTTATACGTACCCCCTGCTTGGATATTCATAAATTATGATTAAACTAGGTTCATAATTTTTGTGTTAATATACTACTACTGAAAATCACACAGTTGTATTGAAAATATGACTGATACATTGTTATAAAGGTAATAATAGGTTACTACTTAAATATTACTATTATACTGAAAACAGTATCTTACAATTATATTGAATACAGTATAGATTTAGTAATAATTTCTTCTTACTAGGGATGTTTTGAAAACACAGTAACTCTATTAAAATTAACTACTGTTATTCTGAAATATTAACCTTTTCTAATTAACTATTTCATATTAAAGATACGGAAAACACAATAACTCTTCACAAATCTTACTACTGATATTCTGAGATTTCTATCTTTTCTAAATTAATTATTCTAACTAATTACTCTTCAGGCATATAGAAGGTAAACACAACATACATTCATTTAGATTTAATAAACATATGGAAAACAATAGCAGAACATGTTTCTGTGGACAACAACAGCAATGGGAGGCTGTTCCTCCCTACCAACTCCTGGAGAGTGCCCAGACAACACTTCTCAGGACCCCCGAGCTTGCTCTGGTCTCCCTGGCTAGAACTAGGTGCAGCAAATAATTCACTCAGCCCAAACAGCTACAATGGAACCAAGTTACTGCAGCATTCCTCTCAAACAACTTCCTTACTGTATATTTCCCTCTTCCTCAATGGGAATCCTGAATAACATTCACCTGAATGTATTCTCCCTCCAGAACAATTCGAACCCCCAGCTCAGTTCATTGAGTACTATATAAAAGATTGCCTAGGTCTTTGTTGGGTTAACTGTCATTAATGAGCCACCTGCTCTGATTCCACTTTCTTGGGGAATCATGACCCCAAAATATAGGGAAGTTGCCACCTGCAACTTAGGAAGTGTTTGAGGATGCTGCCACTTGTCTTTTGCCTTTCCACCTAGTTCCATCCACCAGTTTGACCAGTAACCTCTTTTTAACAGCTCTCCCATGCTGTTGTCTCCATAATTTATTTATTAATAATAAAATATTCAGAATTACATTCCATTTCTAGTGACTCTGCTGAGTCATCAATTCATACTTAGCATTAAATTTAACATAATGTCTCAGGAATATAATGAAATAATTACATAATTTTTACAAAATTGGGGTATGTGACATACACACCCCCTTAAAATGTAACATCGTCCTCGATGTTACTTATTCCTCATCCTCAGCTACCTTTTGGAACAGATTTGGGTATGCTTCCCGCATCTTACTTTCCAGTTGCCAAATAGCTTCTTCAGGACTAAGGTGCTTCCATTGCACCTTAAGCTGTCCAATTGTGCGGTTCCGCAGAGTAATTTCCCTCCTCCCGAGGATACAATCCGGTTCCACCAAAACTTCCCCTTCTGGTTCTACCTGTACAACGTTCCAATCAATCACATGAGTAGCATCATGAACGTACTTTTTCAGAACGAAAATATGAAAAACATTATGCACTTTTAAATTAGGTGGTAATGCTAGCTGATAAGCAACTTGACCAATTCTAGATAAAATTTCAAACGGACCACAGTAACGTGGTGCTAATTTTGCACAACTCCCCAATCTTAGGGAGCTCTTCTTTGGTCTTACCTTTATGAACACATGTTCACCCACCTGGAACTCTTTAGGAGTTCTTTTCAAATCTGCTTGACTCTTTTGCTGATCCTGGGCAATCTTCAAATTTACCTGCACTTGTTTCACAATCTGTTCCATTTCTTTTAATAATTCAGGACCTAACACTAATCTGTCTACTGGATTATTCCAAGAGATAGGAGTGTTACATTTACGCCCATACAAAATTTCAAAAGGACTGAACTTAGCTGACGATTGATAGCTGTTATTGTATGCAAATTCTGCTAAATGTAAATAATCCTCCCACTTACCTGGTTGATCCTTAACATACATTCTTAGCAGATCTTCCAATACCTGATTAAATATTTCAGTTTGTCCGTCCGTCTGAGGATGGAAGGAAGTGCTGAAATTCAGTGTTGTGTTTAGTCCCTTAAACAAATATTTCCAAAAATTTCCTGTGAATTTAGGATCCCTATCTGAAATAATAACCTTTGGGACACCATGTAACCTAAAAATCTGCTTCAGAAATATATCAGCTATGTTTGCAGCCTTGTAAGTAGTTTTAACAGGAATAAAGTGTGTTGATTTACTTAATTTGTCTACTACCACCATAATTGAATCATTCTGATTTTGATTTCTGGGTAATCCAGTAATGAAATCTAAGCTGATTTTTTCCCACTTCCAACTAGGAATAGGCAAAGGTTGCAATAACCCCGCTGGATGCTGATGTTCTGTTTTTACTTGTTGGCAGTCTAAACATCTAGCTATGTACTCAGCTGCTTCAGATTTCATATTAGGCCAAAAATAGTCTTTTCTCAACATAGTAACAGTTTTCTGGTAGCCTGGATGCCCTGAGTAAGGGGTTTTATGAACTTCATCCAGAATTAACAGTTTAACTTTAGATACATTCGGAACATATAGTCTGTCTTTAAACAATAAAAATCCATCTTTATTTAAACTATAACCCTTTATCAAACTTTCTGTAGGTTCTTCTTTAGCTGTAGCCTGTAAGTTTTGATAAATTTCATCCAGTTTTATCCCTTCAATCAGCTGTTCATTTAAATCAGAGGTACAAGTGCTGCTAGCTGATATAAAATTCAGCCTTGCATTTCTGCTCAAAGCATCAGCCACCTTATTTTCCTTTCCTTTTATGTGCTGAATTTTTGAAATCGTATTCACTTAAGAAGGCCAACCATCTGGCTTGTCTTGCATTTAAGTTAGGCTGATCTAAAAGGTATTTCAGACCCTTATTATCAGTCATTAAAGTAAACTTTCTGCCTATTAAGTGGTGTCGCCACATCTTTAAATCATGAATAACAGCAGCTAATTCTAAATCATAAGTGGCATAATTCTTTTCATGAATCTTCAGCTTCCTGGACTCATAGGCAATGGCATGCCCATCCTGAGTCAACACTCCACCTAGACCGTCATTACAAGCGTCGGTGCAAACCACAAAATCCTTATTAGGATCTGCTATTCTTAGAATAGGCGCAGTTGTTAATAAAGTCTTTAATTTCTTAAAGCTTTCTTCACACTTCAAGTTCCAATCAAACTTCTTGCCTTTCTTTTGTAAGGAAGTGATTGGGTTGGCTATTTTTGAAAAGCCTTCAATGAACCTCTGGTAATAACCGGTAATTCCCATGAAGGACCTAACATCTGTTACGTCTTTTGGTACTGGCCATTCCTCAATTGCCCGGATCTTTTCAGGATCAACTGAAATCCCTTCCTTAGTTACTACGTGACCTAAGCACTGAATTTCATCCTTGAAGAAGTCACACTTACTGAACTTTGCAAAGAGCTGTTGTTCTCGCAGTTCTTGTAAGACTATCCGTAAATGTTCTTTGTGTTCCTCCTTATTTTTAGAATCAATTAAAATGTCATCGATGAATACGACGACAAATTTATCTAATTATTTATGCATTATGTTGTTCATTAGGCACATAAAGACGGATGGGGCATTAGTAAGCCCAAATGGCATTACGACAAATTCGTAATGTCCATACCTCATTCTGAAAGTTGTCTTGAATATGTCCTCTTCTTTAATCCTCACCTGATGATAAGCCGATCTCGGGTCTATCTTAGAGAACACCGTAGCTCCACGTAGCTGATCAAACAGATCATCTATGCGAGGCAACGGATATCTGTTTTTAATTGTCATCTTGTTTAGTTGATGGTAATCTATGCAGAGTCGCATAGTTTCGTCCTTCTTTTTAACAAAGATTACTGGTGCTCCCCAAGGAGACACACTGGGTCGAATGTAATTCTTATCTATTAATTCCTTTAACTGTGTTTTTAATTCGTTAAGCTCCAAAATATTCATACGATACGGAGCCTTTGAACTGGGTACAACACCTGGTACCAACTCAATTGTGAAAGCCAGTTCCCTCTTGGGAGGTAATCCTGGAATTTCCTCCAGAAAAAAAACAGTAAATTCGTTTACGACAGGAATATCCTCTACTTTTATCTTACTTATTTCCGACTTAACTGCCTCATCTGTAATAGTTACAGCATAGGCTTTGCACCCTTTTCTAACTGCCCTTTTAAGTTGTAAAGCAGAAATCTGCCTGACTACTGTTTTCCTAGGAATACCCCTAATAGTTACAGGTTGTTCACTATTATTTACACACGTAAAAGTTTTATCAAAACAATTTAAAACTACCTTATGCTGTTCTAACCAGTCCATACCAATAAGTATGTCATACGAGCCAAGTGTCAGAACATTTAATTTAACAGTAGTTTTAAAATCCTTCATATCTAGAGCACATTCCTTAACATAACAGTTCACTTTCCTTTTTGCCCCAGTGGCTAGTTGTACTGACCAAGAGTTGTCAAACCTTTCAACAGTCAAATTACACTTTTCTACTATCTGTGGTGAAATATAACTAAGGCTAGCACCTGGATCTATTAAAATAGTTACAGGGGTTTTGTTAACCATACCTCCTACTTCCACCATGGAAGTTTGATAGTCAACTTGGTGGTTCTCCAACACTGCATTAATTCGGGGCATAGTCCCTGCAAAGTCTCCAACAGTCATTTCATCTTGTATAGTATGAATATTGCTGTTTGGTTTCTTCCGATTTGGGCAAACCGATGCATAGTGTGGGCCATTTCACTCCCAGCACTTAACAGGCTCCTTTCGTTCAAAATTCTTAGTGTAATTCCCATGATTGTTAGAAGCCTCCTTGCTGCCCTTGAAGTTGTTGGAATGATTAGCAGCTCCATTTTTGTTCCCCTGGAAGCTTTTACCATTAAAATGGTTTCGTTCTTGTTATTCTTGAAATTCTTCTGGGGTACAAACTCCTTTTTCCTGTACTCAAGCTGATTACTGTTCTTTTTAGCCTTCCAGTTGGCTATCCCTTCTTTCTTTTTATTCTGTTCAAAACAGAAATTAACTTTTCGCATCGCTTCTTCCAGAGTTTTGGGGTTATCATATTCGATTATGTCTTTTATATGATATGGCAAGCAGCTAAGAAACCGCTGTACCTTGAGTTTCTCTTCAACAAAATATGGCACATATCGTAATAGACTTAAGAACTTGCTGTTTAAGTCCTTCATAGTCATAGATCCTAGCTTTAATTCATAAAATTCCTTGGCTCTCTCTTCATAGTACTGTTCAGACAGAAATTTCTTTTTGAAGTACCTTTTAAAGTTACTCCAATTGACTTCTTTTTCTTTGATCCCCTTGACCCTTTTCAAGTCTTGCCACCATATGTACGCTTTTCCAGAAAGATTATAGATGGCCATTCTTGCCTTCATCTGATTTGAATAGTTGTATATCTGGAAATATTTTTTCATCCCGGATAACCAGGATTCTGCCTCTTCACCTGTTTCAGATTCGCCATTGAAAGTTGGGGGTTTTATTTTCTTGAACTCCCCAAAAATCTCTTCATAAGGTCTGAACTTCTTCTTTCTGTTATAAAACTCAGCCTCACTACTGTCACTAGTAGTGTGATAGCTTGGTTGTCCCCTTCTTCCTTCAGATGAGGAACTGCTGTCTGATTTAACTAGTTTCACCCTTTTAGACTCCTTTTGATGACTAGCTCCTTCAGATTCAGCTCTTTTGCTTCTTCCTTCAGTCTGAAATTTTTCTTTTAAAATTTGATTTAACTGTTCTTGCGTTTTCAGAATCATTTCATTATCCTTCTTGACTGTTTCTATCTCAGTCTTTAAACCCTTTATAGTCTGCATCAGCTCTGAGGAATGAGCAATTACCTCTTCTATCACAGGTTCTCTGGACATCTGTCTTGTCTCAGTGTTTGGAGATTCCTCCTCAGCATATTCTCCTAGTTTCTCCATACATGTCTGTTAGATTCAGAAAAGGAAATTTTCTGTTCTTTTACATGAAACAAAAATAGAAAGTTAGTACATAAATTTTCTTTTCTTTTATGGTTCTGTGGAAACTAGTTGGGCCATATCAAGGCCTAGTATTTGAACCATGCTCTGATACCACATGTCAAAACCCAGAATTTCCGATTTTTTTTTTTTTTTTTTTTTTAATTAGCATATAATATTTATAAATGCATTCCTTGATCTGTTTGATTAGTTAAAGTGATCATAAATGTGTCTAAATGATTTTGTTATGAGTTTCTTTACTGCTGCTGATTGTTTTTTTGTTTTTCAACCACAAGGGGGAATTTCCATGAAAGACTAGCTTACTTAGCTTCCGAGCTAATGCAACAGATTTTTCTTCTCTTACAGATATACAAGTAATATCAGGTCGCCGCAATAATCTTTAAAGCATTATAAGTCAATTTAGCTGTACCATATCATTCAGTGAATAGTCTAGGCATGCATACCAGGTTTATCAAGATTTTAAAGGTAGGATTCTTTTTGCATTATGCCCAGTTCAAAATTCAGAACATGCTTTGATTTACAATGTTGATTAAAAAGGATATGGAACTATCAATATAGATACTTAGCTTATTTCTCGCATTTACAAGGTATTATGTCCGTTACCTGTTCCTTCTTAACATTTTCAGGTTTGTTTTGATTGCACAGCTACTTCCTTTTTTTGTAAAAGTCGATGGATAAAAGAAAAAAACTAAAAGCTATCTTGATTAACTTCGTTGAGTCTAAGAATAACCAAGTCTACTTATCCATACGTAAAATCCGAGTCTATTAAAAGATTGTTATTAAATTGTAACAACAAATGAGAAGGGCTAGAGTAACCCTGTTCCGAAATTGTGTTTTATGTTACTTAAAATCTCACAATTTTAAGTCACTTGAAGTAGAAATGCCATCTTCCTAAAACTATCGCCAATGGCGTTAAGGTCATAGAATTATAAGTATCTAATCCTAACATTATCCCTTTATCATAAAGATTTGAAAGTATGATCCATGTTTTATCACATGAACATAAATTGAAATAAAATTATAGTGATAGGTTTTTGACAAACAACATATGACTCAATTGAAAACCCCCTCCTTATAATATTGTTATAATATTTATCAAGTTCTCCATGTTTACATAGTTTTTACGACTCGATATTGAACACTCTTGACAAATGCATAGTTCTATTGTTTGTATGGCAGGTATTACTGTTCACTATGCAAGTTCGATAGCATTGTTTTCATTATGAAATAATGGCAAGTCTAAAGTATGGTATCTCGACCTTAAAAAGGATACCCATGCCATGATTGTAGTTTATCCCCACTATGATTTTAATTGGAAGTAGAAATGATTGGAATCTCATCATGGACTATGGAACTTTGACCCACTGCATGTAAAAATTAAAAGGCTACGTGGTTGTTTCTACGCCAAGTGTTGATGATATATAAGCGTTGACTCAACCCTAGCTGGGCACTCCCCCCTCGCCTTCGGGCTCGGTCGCTCTGTGAAACCCTCCTGTCCGAACCCTACTGATACGTTATGGAACACAGCTTCTCTGTAATTTTAATCCTTCATGCTTGTTAACTACAATGCAAGGAAGTTATTATGCTTTATTATTGGCGACTGTAGTTGGTTATGCTCCTAGGGTTTTATCCCTTTGTTGTTATAATTTAACCTTGTCTCTATGTTACCATAACTCTCGGCTTGGTCTTGATGAAGCTTCCATTGTGGTAGCTATCCTTGTTTCTTCCAGCTCGTGGTATTTGTTGACGAAGAAGGGGTTTTACACTTACCTTGCTCGCGTCTATCATGTTAAATACGGTGTTAAAACTGTCTTCCAAATCGCGGTAAGTTACAGAACTTCTCCATTGTTATTACAGTTAAATATTTGGTTTTTATATAAATGCGTTTATAAGTGGTACCAAAATGTTATTACAGGACCTGGCTGCTCACGAAGGTGTACAGAACACTTACCTCATTAGTTGCTTATCCGGGTAAGCCTGGTCGTTCACCATGGCATTCCTTCTTGCTGGTTGTTAGGGTGTTTAGGGTTTGGCTTGAACGAAGTGACATAGGGATTACGGCAGCCTTGTTAAATCTTTTAACTGTGTGTTTTAAATGAAAAGTTATGGGTTTAACCCCGTGTTGTAATAAAAGGTTACGGCTTCGGTTCACTTTGTATTACTAGTTTTGTTTTCTCGTTAAAGGGCTTCTATAGATGTAATATTGTGTATAAAATGTAGATATATATGAAGAATCTGGAGCCTGCCTGTAGGTGGTGTTATGGCCTTGTAGTTTTAATACTGGGCTCTAAATATTTACTCAGGGTTTGATAATACGTTTTTGTTATAAATTTCCTGTGTAACCGGGTTTTGTAAATTTTATTTTGTTGTTAAAACCTTGCATTAATCAGGGTTTCCACTTCGAGGTTTTGATAATCTAATTTTTTAAAGGTTTCTCCTGTATAATCGAGCTGGTGTTTAACGCGTATGTTTGCAATGTCTATGTTTTTATAACTGCTTATATTATGAATTTAGGCTGCGGCCGTAATTGGAAACCTGGTCTTAAATCTTAGCGTTTAAAATAACGATCGAAGATGGAATGATAGGGTTTAGCCTGTTCAAAAATTATAGTTACGATTTGTTTAAGTGATTATTATGTCATTAAGAAATATGACTCTGTCGATAGTGTGAGTCGAGTGCAGGATATAACTAAAAGTTTTGACTCTATAATTATACTGTTCTTTTATTTCGATTATGATTCT
Source organism: Larix kaempferi (assembly GCA_027924585.1). Classification (NCBI taxonomy): domain Eukaryota; kingdom Viridiplantae; phylum Streptophyta; class Pinopsida; order Pinales; family Pinaceae; genus Larix; species Larix kaempferi. Next base: position 16,670,661 of record BSBM01000348.1, on the reverse strand, counting down.
GTGGCAACTGAGAGTCAAATGAACGGTACTACTGTGTTGTTTAAGCTCGATATCGAGCTGGATAATGTTCTATTACTCTTCTGTTTTTAATATAAAAACTAGTTTGTTTTAACTGTGAATAAAAACTTTGTGATGATTTTCTGTTAGGTTTTCTGCACAATGTTTTTGTTTGATAGGTAATAACTAGTTAACTTGTTAACTAGGGTTTGTGTATTAAAAAATGATTGTCATGTAAGGGCTTGTTAAAATTTAACTAGGGTTTGTATCCTCATCAGGGTATCCTATTTGTGAGTACGATTCTCCTGTAAAGGTTGTTGACCAGGATATAAATTCTATATTTTCTATTGTTTATTTACTATTTTTTTCCTATGTCTGTATATTAAATTTTGTTTACACAACGTATAAATAGTTTATACGTACCCGCTGCTTGGCTATTCATAAATTATGATTAAACTAGGTTCATAATGTTTGTGTTAATATACTACTACTGAAAATCTCACAGTTGTATTGAAAATATGACTGATACATTGTTATAAAGGTAATAATAGGTCACTACTTAAATATTACTATTATACTGAAAATAGTATCTTACAATTATATTGAATAAAGTATAGATTTAGTAATAATTTCTTCTTACTAGGGATGTTTTGAAAACACAGTAACTCTATTAAAATTAACTACTGTTATTCTGAAATATTAACTTTTTCTAATTAACTATTTCATATTAAAGATACGGAAAACACAATAACTCTTCACAAATCTTACTACTGATATTCTGAGATTTCTATCTTTTCTAAATTAATTATTCTAACTAATTACTCTTCAGACATATAGAAGGTAAACACAACATACATTCATTCAGATTTAATAAACATATGGAAAACAATAGCAGAACCTGTTTCTGTGGACAACAACAGCAATGGGAGGCTGTTCCTCCCTACCAACTCCTGGAGAGTGCCCAGACAGCACTTCTCAGGACCCCCGAGCTTGCTCTGGTCTCCCTGGCTAGAACTAGGTGCAACAAATAATTCACTGCCAAACAGCTACAATGGAACCAAGTTACTGCAGCATTCCTCTCAAACAACTTCCTTACTGTATATTTCCCTCTTCCTCAATGGGACTCCTGAATAACATTCACCTGAATGTATTCTCCCTCCAGAACAATTCGAACCCCCAGCTCAGTTCATTGAGTACTATATAAAAGATTGCCTAGGTCTTTGTTGGGTTATCTGTCATTAATGAGCCACCTGCTCTGATTCCACTTTCTTGGGGAATCATGACCCCAAAATATAGGGAAGTTGCCACCTACAACTTAGGATGTGTTTGAGGATGCTGCCACTTGTCTTTTTCCTTTCCACCTAGTTCCATCCACCAGTTTGACCAGTAACCTCTTTTTAACAGCTCTCCCATGTTGTTGTCTCCATAATTTATTTATTAATAATAAAATATTCAGAATTACATTCCATTTCTAGTGACTCTGCTGAGTCATCAATTCCTACTTAGCATTAAATTTAACATAATGTCTCAGGAATATAATGAAATAATTACATAATTTTTACGAAATTGGGGTATGTGACAGCTTCATTGTGGGAATTGGAATAGAAAAACAAAATGTTGGAAAATCAGATTGATTTAAAGGATAAAGGGATATCTCTCTTAGAAGACAAGTTTATTGAGATAAAGGGAAAGAAACAAGTCCAATATCCAATCATAAGTGACACCCCGATATGCACATATCTATAAAGTGACAAGACCAGTATTGAAGATGAAGTGAATAACAAGTTCAAAGGAAACACATCAATTCTAAACAAAATCCTGAATTATCATAGATTACCTAAAGATAAGTCAAGTCTTGGTAATGAAATAACATCTAGGAAGATCTGCGATAGTGAACATCGTCCAAATCAAATGAATACTTTCAGGTATGGCATTTCCTTCAATAAATATAACTCCTTTCATTATACTAACCAAATACTGATTAACAAAATGAAGTGTGCAAGGTGCAATCAAATTTGGTAATATTTCTAAATATTGTCAAACTGTGAGATGTTATGCATGTGATGGTTTTGAACAGAAGGCCATGTACTATCGAAGAGTTGTAAACTGTCCCGATGAAGACATGTTGCGAAAAACAAATCATAATGCAAGGATTCACAATGAAGGTATTCAAGCACAGAATCAGAATAGAAGTGTGCACATAAAAACTTGGGTAAGGAAATCTCCTAAAAAATGGACAGAAGAAGTTGATAATCCAATTACATCTAAAGAAACAAGCAATTGATGCCCTTCTTGTTGATCTCCAAGAAGATTGGTTGAGATACTTGAATTCAACATGATGCATCTTAGGAATTCGAGTATGTTAATGAAGATTATGATTTGAATGTGTTTGTCGCATTATTTATTAAGGTTGCACAAGGTTATGTGTGATTGTCGCATAAAAGAGCTTTAAGTGTTTCATAACTAAACAAAGATGTGTGCATATATACATTTAGTTAGTTGCTAAGTTTTGTTGAAGACAAAGTATCACACAAAAGGAACATATATGAAATGGAAATAAAAGAAAAGGTATAAACTAATGGTACTATGAAGTAAATAATATGTTTGCATAGAAACAATAGATACATAATCGTATATTTCATTATATTCAAAAATCCGTTCTTTTACAAAATGCATGAGTCTTCTATAAAGTGAATATCAAAAGAGACTTCATACCGAGGCCAAAAAGGTGAAGCTTAAAAAAATGGAAAAGTTAAGAATCGTAGAATAATCTAAATCGCCAATTCGAGGTCCCACTCTGCCTCTGGTTGATGTGTGAGTCGAAGCTCCAAGTCTATTGGAACCAGGGCGTTACACTCAGAGGTTGGGTGCAAAGGAATAAGATGCAGAGTTGCAAACGAAAACCGACCAGAATGCTCAGACTGAACTGAAGACAACTCATCTAGAATTTTTTGTTGTTGGCATTCCAGGATATCGACCTGATTGCTCAGACAAGTCAATTGTTTAGCATGCCCATAACTCACCTGCAACTAAGCATACTAATTCTGGAACCGTTGTTTCCTCCATTTTTCCCTGCCATGATCCCTTGTCAACACTTAGAAGAGTGAATTCATACTAATGTGACTAGAGAACAAGGTGCACACTATCAAGGGAGTCATTCATTCTCTTATAGAAGGAAGCGATGGACAAGAAAGATCAAAAATCAAGAGGGAATGCAATGCAGAGAAAATGGATTGAAGAGCAAAAGGTGATGATCCAGGAATTTCAGAAAGCTCTTATAGAATTGAATGATAGTTGTTTGCGAGCATGGAGTTAAGATGAAGATATGTGCATTCAATGCCGCACGAGTTGAAGAAGGTGATGGATTCACCAAAACTAATTGTTGGAGTTAATGAGTTTGGGGAAGGAGTACAAAAAGGGGAAATTAAATTCATTGCTCCATGTGACGAATGATGTTGCCCCAAAAGCTCGAGTATGATCATGACACATCAAAAGGTGCCACATGAATGGTGAGTCATATCATTTTATTATTGAGCTGGCTGACAAATGGAAAAACGTGCCAAATATTTAGTTATCATGGAAAGGGATGCGAAGTCAATAAATGAGACAAGGCTTGGTGACAATGCAGTAAATGAAACGAGTGGAACAGTCAGATGCAAAAGGAAATCAATGGGAAATACAATGAAAATCCCAATTATGTACTTCGTAGTTGACACAATAGGATGATCACATGAAGATATGCGCAAAGAAAAATGGAGTATTATGACAGGAATGAGAGATCAAGATACATAAATAAGATAGAATATGTACAAGAGAAGCGCATCAAAGAGGATTACGAAAAACAATGTACAAATTGCAAGAATATCAGCACAAATAATTCAGCAAAAGCATGAAGCATGAAGACAGGGGGAGTTATCCATGTGAGCAGTAAACGAAGCACAACACAAAAAAAGGGAGAATCTAAAATTGCGCAAGTAATGACACCTATTTTCCATTGATGTCAAAGTGGGAGAAAAAGAATGAAGTTGAATAATGTAATGAAGAATGATGAGGAGAAAGGGAATGAAGTTGATAAGGGATAAATAGCACTAAAAATGAGAAGTAGAGCATGAATCTGGAAGCTAATTAGGGGGATAAAGAACATGAAGTTGAAGTCAGCAATAACAGAGTTGATCACAAATCACGAAGCAACATAGAAATAATTATCACATGTAGTCTGCATAGAAGTAATAGAAAGAAGAAGAATTATTGACAATAGAATTCACATATGTCAAAGGATCAAACTAGCAAAGAACACAGGGGGAGCATACACATAGGTGGAGTACTATAAGAAGAACAGATGAAGCATACAATCTTCAGGAGATAATTATGCACAGCTTCATAAGGTGTTGACATCAATTCCAAAGGGGGATACTCTTGAACTTTGGTTGTCATTGATGTCAACTAATTTCAAAGAGGATGTCAACTAATTCCAAAGATGATTCAATACTCATATGGCACATTAAAGTGGATATGAAAGATACTTTGAAGAAGTATATTTCTATGGGAAGCTAAAAAAGTATATGGATTCTAGTATAAATAAGTATATCCCGAAGTGCATCCAGTATATCCAGAGTTATATCATGCATATCCATTTTGAAGAAGTATATAAGGAATGCACATCCAGTTTGAAGAAGTACATAAGGTACATCTAGTACATAGTATGGTACATGAAGCAAGTCCATCTAGTCATAGACCTTGAAGGTAAAAGCTAAAGTGTTGGTTCAATAGAAGCTTGAAGAGTGTGCAAACAAGTCAAGAATTGATTGAACAAATTTCAAGAGTGTGCAAACAAGAAAAGGCATTGATTGAACAAGGATTGGGAGTGCACGAGAAGCATGGAACATGAAATGGTTAAACGGGTATGCAAGTCCAAAAAGAACGCAAGTCTCACCAATCAGATAAAGCTTTCAGTTGTGGAAGCGTGCACAAGCACCAAGAAGGGTGTGGCAGTTGAAGTTATCAAATGCACAAATTCCACAGGCAATGATACATCTAAGACACAAGACCACATCGCAAGGGTTAAATTCCCACCCAGTGGAGGACCATTTATGCACAAGATCCACAAGAGATGACACATCAATAGTGCAGAACATGACATGTGACAGAAGCCTAAGCCATGAAGCAAAGAAGAAGGAAAACCGCAACCAACTTGTGGACATACAATCCATGCAGGACATGTATAAATAGGAAAGCAGGTTGGAGATTTGAAGTAATCTTGATAACACGTATGAATAGATTATAAGTGGAAGATAAGGATTTATATTCGGGGCATCAAGGGCTCATGGAATCAGAACAACATTATCTAGCAGAGATCCAAGTGTGCACGCAAAGAGGAATGAAATAGTTGATGGTGTGCAGAATGATGCTATAGATATATGATGATTGTGCGAACACAGAAATGAAGAATGTAGAGGATGCACAAGTGCGTGAGGACCAAATGAAAGTATCACAGACAACACACAAACAGTCATAGATGTTCTAAGATAGATTCGCGTAGAAGTATATCTTTTAGTGCACAATGTGAAGAAGTTTGAGTGTCGCACAAATACTAAGTTGAAGTGTGTGAAGTAAAGAAGTCCATCAAATGCACAAAGATAGAGTTGTAGAGGAATCAAGTATGTGTGTTATGATGAGGATGATCTAAGACAAGTGGATTAAACCGAAAGGATGAATAATATGATGAATAAAAGGTCACATATTGTCTAAATATTGTGGCACTTAAACAAAACAAACACATCTAAGAAGGTGCGCAGTTCCATATGATACTATTGCGCAATATCAAAAAATAAAGTTATTAGTTGATGCATAGTATCAGTTGAAAGTGTAGATGTGTAGTTGAAAAATGGAATATTGACTCTTGGCGTAGTCTACAATAGTGGAAGCAACACACAGAATATATTTTATGACGTTAGTTGAAGTCAAGTATTGAGGTTGAAGTTAAGTGTTAAATTTGAAGTGAAGTAATGTATGCAACACAGTGACAACAATTTTATAGCATACATAAGGTGCGCATGACAGAACGAACATTAGAAGAACAAAAGTGTGCACATATTAGAATTTCAGCAGAGTAACATCCTATTCTTATATATTTGGGTGGCAGGACATGGCAAGGAGAAGGAATTCATAGCCTCCTTCCAGTTGGTGCTGGAGAATATAGGGAGTTGTAGCTTCGTTCAGATCGATGTCTGTAAAACCAGGGGGTCAATGCCTCCTTCCAGTTGGTGCTGGTAAATACACGAAGTCGGTGCTTCCTAAAATGTAATCTTTTCATTATAAAAGAGCATTCTTTGGTTTTCTCCCATTTGGGTTTCCACTTAAAAATTAAGCGTGTCTTTGTTTTGGTGCAGATGTGAATGAATGATTTATTTATGCTGGATGCATAATTGAAGATCAAGTTAAGTTCAAATTAATATGTTAAATAAGTTAAAACTGTTCATAACTATGCTAATACGGATTCACCCCCCCATAGTATTAAATAGATTCCAACAGTAATGGGAAAATACTCTTGAAGTAAAATATTCAAAATTTTAGGCTGTCAAACAAATATTTCTTAATAAGGATAGTGACATTTCACATGGAATGAAACTTTAACCACCAAGATACGAGGGATTCGATTTTATCACCGATTTAGGGGGAATTTTCTCCTCTACTCAGTGAATGCAGCCTCCTCTGCAACCTTGGTTTCCTCTAATTTTGGTGGTGGTTAACAGGGAGATGTTGGTCCCCAAGTTGAACTTGATTAGAAATAGAAGGCTTCCAGGGATTCCTCTAACTTCAAGCATGTGGGAATGAGTAAGGTGAGCTTTTGGTTTTGATTTACATTTATGTTTTGATATATATATATATATATATATATAGATAGATAGATATATATATATATATATTAAAAAAAATTATGTATTAATTTTTTATTATTTATGTATGTTAATATATATATATATATATCCAAAATAATTAAATTAAAAATAAGATCTAGTTTGAAAACTATTGATTGTAATGTCCCCATTTTGACCCCCTTTGCATTAAATCGTAAATGATGTAAATATTGTTATTTAATCATGGTGAGGAGCTCAAGGCCAAGGCCCCACCATTGATTTAGCGTTTTATGTATCGGCAATTAAAAATAGATGCCTATGGTTCTTGTGCTAGATAAACACAATGTAAATAAGACATCATGTAAATATGAATTTTAATGAGAATACCCACAACTAGCTATGCAATGCAACAAAGAGATGGGGGCATGATTCTACAAGGAATAGGGGGGGGGGAATTATTCAAACCCTTGAGCCAATGGTGTTAATCCATGTGTCAATGAGAAAACCAATAAACCACCAACTAACCATTTTGGGTTATGGACCCAATCATTTAATTCTTCCAGAAATCGGTTGAGGCAGTTAATGCCTTGGGAATGAAGAGGTATGGCAGCCAATTTCGTGTATGGGCAAGCCATCAACTTGGGAAATCATATTTTGTCTCCTTGGGCAAGAAAACACCCACGAAATGGTGCCTAAAGCCATCTTTCACGCATGGCCTTTGCCCTCTCACGTAGTCTGAGCTAGCTAGGCTTTCCCCATCATGTTTTTCACCATTTTCCCTGCATTTTCCATGGCTGGGAGCTCGTTTTTGTGTTACACAGTGGCTGGGAGAGGAGGACCACGATTTGGGACTGTTATGGAGGCCGTTTTTGCCCCAAAATACCCATGGACATTTTTCTGAAAACGGATTTGGCTTCCCAGGGTTGTTCCCCATTTTCCAGTTTCATTTTTGGGTTTTCCCACGTTTTTCTGAAGCTAATGAAAACCCCATCTTTGGGCATCTCACTGTAAAAATGCTTCTTCATGCCCAGCACTTATACTTCTGCTGTTATGTGCATCCTTGTTTGATTTGAACCTGTGAGCAAGAAATTTTGAGTGGTAGTGGACAAAATTGGCTTGATAAACCTAGTGGGGAGAATAACCTCTCAAGAAGGTCAAGAGGGCTTTGGCTACTCTTCTATGCACACCCTGAGAGCACTATATGGGGAAGGTATGGCTTGAGAGACTATACATCAGTGAAAAGAATACTTCCTTGTGTTGGGTGTGTAGGTATTGTGGGTGCCAAGCTAGATAGATCTTGTAAGGTTATCCCTGGCTCTGTGCTTGAGCTCAATAGCTTAGCAATTCTTCCATTCCATCTCCTAGCAGCCTGATAAACTCAATTGTAGATTGGCTTGGCTCATCTTGGTGTATGCTTGGCTATGTGTGAGTCTATTGTTCCCTGGTTCCTTGTAGAGATCATGCCCAGCTCGGGGGTGGAAATTGTATCAAGAGGTGGATAAGCACAACTGGCCTATGGTTGGGTGGAACGTTGCAGATGCATAGCTGGTTGCTTGGGACTACTTTGTTAAGATAAGTATTCTCTTGTGTTAACTTTGAAATTATTTATTTGATGAATATCTTGAATGTATGATGGATGTGTAATTGATATTACTTTCGCTGTGTTTTTCTTATAATTATACATTTCCATATGAACTTTTATATTATGTGAATGCTTAGTTATAAATTCATGGGGGATAGAGGCCCAGTTTTAGCACCACATCCTCTCTATCATGCTGGTATGATGGGAGGGGACATTACATTGATTAAAAAATAACATATTAAAAATGCAAATATGATGTGAGTGTTGATGACACTAACGACATCTATACTGATGATGATCATCGACATCACCATCACCACAATCTTGATCATTATTGTCATCATCATCAACAACATCCGCGTCATCATAATTTTCATCGTCCTCGTCGTTGTAAATAATAATAATAATAATAATCATTAGTGATGATGAAAATGATGATGTTGAAAATGAAATCATCCTCATCATCGTATTTTTCATTCCCATTTGGCCCCCCTAAACCATCCCCATTAAGTTCTTATCCCTAAATAGTACCCTGTCACCCTTGCCCTGCCTCAAAACACACTTCCCCTAACTACGAACACTATCATCTAACCGCCAATTGAATCCACATACCTGTTAACCATGACTAATTCTAATTTCATACGGTTTGCCTTGTTCCTCATCACAATGTTTATGACATGAATTATTATCATGATGATATATGATGATGATACCGTTTGATGATGATGATGATTATGATGTACTGTATGAATTTGATGATGATGATGATGTACTGTATGATTTTTATGACGATGTTGATTCCAATGATGATGATTTATTTGATAGAACTTCTAGATCCTGATTGACCCTAATGGAACCTAAATGACCATAATAGTGTAACAATGACCCTAATGTCACCTAAACGACTCTAATGGCATTTGAGTGTCCATAAAAACATTTGAGATACCCTAATTGCATATGAGTCACCCTAACAACATCACCATGATGCATTATGGCCATTATGATGGAGTTGATGATGATTTTATAATTATCAAATCCTATCGATCACAATCAATAGCTATATTCCCATACAAAGAACAAATTCACCATTTTGTTGGCATAAAATCCATAAACATAGTTTGAATATGCATTATATCATAAGCTCCCAAAAAAATAAGAGGCAAAATGTATTGGAGAAAAATCCCTATGGCTTGGTGTAAACCACAACAGAGAGCTGACTACCAGAAATTAACTCAATTTTCAATACTATGCTATATAAATGACAATGCTAAGATAATGAAGAATATAACCAACCTTGATCCAAACGTTTGATGTAGATCCCCGTTGGAGCTTTCAATCCGTGCACTTGAACCTGCAAATTAGTCTTGACAGCCAATATACAACAAGCGCATATGATATATAAACGACATTAACATTATCAATAGAAATGGTCCATGATATTATAAGTAAATTCAATGCAATGTAATATAAACAACATTCACAACACTAATGGACGAGAATGTGAGTATTTCTATTAATAAATAACAAGAAGTAAAATGTGATATGACCTCTTGCCGGAAACCAATCAGAACCAAGATATGGGTCAATCCACTTGCGCCTCCACCACTTCAATCCTCCATGGAATGGAAAACTCAAACTATGATAGGAGTTTGGAAGGTGAACATAAAGGGCTCACAACTACAAGGATCAATGAGTGTAGACTCAAGATAGGGAAAAAATCCACTAGAGTTCTCTTTCTCTTATTTCTCCTCCCGTCCATAAGCCATATGTGCTCAATATATAGTCCTCTCAAAGGTAAGTGAAAGGACACATCAAGGCGTTTCAGGGCAGATGGAGGGCCAAAGGTCACCCTATTTTTAACACTAAAAAAGTGCTCACTACCTCATCTCCCTCATTACATGACTCATTTGTCCATATTTCCTACCATATTTGCCTCCAAAACCCAAAAAAACCCATTAAAAAGCCTCCAAAAGGCCAAAACCCCCCCTTTTTTTCCCCCAAAATAATGTAAATTCCTCCAAAAATAGCAAAAACCCTCTAAAAAAGGAATAAAAAAATACAAAAAAGAGGAAAAAGGGGGAAAAAAGGAAGCAAAAACCCTATACAACTGACCTAAACCATATGGTGCCCAAAACCATGGGTCAGCACTCCACCACTAAAAACCTATAAATAGGTGATGGAGGCTCCCCATTTTTCATCCACAATCATGCCTATCCTCATGCTGCTAAAAATTCTCTTGAAACCCTAGCTCTCCATTTGGAGCTAATTCTTGAGAACCCTTTTGGCCCACACCCAAAACATCTTTGGAAGAAAGAGAAGGAACAACACTGAAGCTTGGAAGCAACCCTCTTGGAATGCTGCAAAGGCTCCACCAACCTCTACATCTGAGGTAATTTTTAATACAAAAGGAGAGATCTTCACCATATTTTCATGTTTTATTATTTATGTTCATGCTCATGCTAGGTTAAATTTCATATTGTTTTATTGCTTTATTTTACTGTTTATTGAACTGCTACTAAGGAGGCCCTTCTCTTTAGTAGGTGCTCATTTGCACAAGCTAGGGTGAAAACCCTAGCTACATTTTTGGTGACTCCCCTAGTGTTCCTTTGAATTTATGGTTATATTTTTAAACACTTTTTTTCTTCAATATTTTTCTATTTTTTCCTTTCGTCTGTCCCTTTCGGTTGCTGTAAACTGCGTATTTTTTCCCCACAGTTGCAATCCGACCACGACTTTCAGACTGTTACCTGCGATCTGACTGCGGCTCTCAGACTGTTTCCCGCGATCTACCCGCAGTTTTCAGTCTATTACCTGCGATCTGACCGCAGCTCTCAGCTTGTTTTCTGTGATCCGACCGCACCTGCTTACCTAATTACCCGCGGTCCGCTTGCGGCTTTCAGCCATTTTCCTGCTATCCGCCTGTGACTTTTGACCTTTTTACTGTGGTCCACCCGTGGCTTTCAGCCATTTTCCTGCTATCCGCCTGCGACTTTCGGCCTTTTTCCCACGGTCCGCCTGCGGCTTTCATCCAATTTCCTGCTATCCGCCTGCGGCTTTCATCCAATTTCCTGCTATCCGCCTACGGCTTTCAGCCATTTTCCTGCTATCTGCCTGCGACTTTCAGCCTTTTTCCCGCGGTCCTCCTACAGCTTTCAGCCATTTTCCTGTTATATGCCTGCAACTTTCGGCCTTTTCCCGTGGTCCGCCTACAGCTTTTGGCCATTCCCTTGCTATCCGCCTGCGACTTTCGCCCTTTTTCCCGCGGTCCCCCTGCGTCTTTCAACCATTTTCTCGCGATCTACCCTCGACTGTCAACCTGTTTCCCGTGGACGTGTCATGAATGGGGTATCTTAGTTGCCTTTCTGGACGTGTCATGAATGGGGTATCTTAGTTGCCTTTCTTCTAGGATTGACCACCCGGTGTCCCTCCCAGTAGGGGGATATCTTTAGCCACTTGGATCTACTATCCATATTGTCTAACTTGGATTTCATCACCTTGCAGAGGATATGTCTGGTTGAGTTAGAATACTATTTAGCTAAGTGTTTGCATACTCCCTTACCTCCTTTTGGTCTAGCGAGTCCACTATTTTTATTTTTTAGGAAACCTGTTGCTTGTTGGTATTCTGACCATTTATGTTGATACTCCGCTTATTGTAGCACAGCTGTTACAGTAAGTGTTTTGAGCTGGTTGTTGGCCTGAGTGCCATATTTTTTGTGCTCTCCTTCTGCACACTCGGTTGCATTAGGGTTTTTGAGCTATTTTTCACTCAACACAACCCCCAAATACTTAACACCATCTGTCACCATTGAGTCCCCGAGACATTCTTGGTGCCTCCGGGGTGAGCCCCCACAGCACGGTTCACTTGACATCACCCGTCATAGACGTAGATATTCATCACTTGATACCACTCATCATAGATCTCGAGCTTTGTCACTTGACTCTACTCGTCAACAGCATAGAACTCCATCACCCGATCTAGATGCCCCTTATTTTACCTCTGATTCTGAGGCCGAGTCCGAGAACCCCACTTACACTACACCAACCAGCCCCATGGCTGGCATGACTTCCAACCCTTTCTTTGTAGGGACCATTGGTGGAGCATCCACCACCACACCAACTACCAAACCTGCTTTGGGTATGCCCTCGATGGGGCCCACATCTACCATTTCGATCACTGTACCCATTCCAGTAGCTAGCATACCTATCCCAACTCCATGAGTGACTCACGCTACCCTTGGTGGCGCAGGACCATCCCATACCACTTTCGTTCCTCCACTTGGGGGAAACATCCAAAACCCAGCCCCTCCACTCGGGGGCATTGGCCCCAACATGGTCACAACCACTAGTATGTCACATCCTTCTACTAGTTTTCTATTCATGGCTAGTGTCAACCTTCCTGACCTAGCCAAACTGACTAACGATCCCATCAGACACGACCCTGTGTGGCCTCACATGCCCACCAAGCTCCCCTCCGACATCCCTAAGTTTGAGGGCAAGGCAGGTGAAGACCCCCTGAACCATATTATGTCCTTCCATCTATGGTGTTCCTCCAACTCCATAGTGGATGACTCTGTCCGCCTCCGTCTATTACAACGCACCCTCACTGGCTCTGCAGCTAAGTGGTACATCGAGCAACCCCATGGGACCCATGCCACCTTTACTTCCCTTGCCTTGACTTTCCTGTAGTTCTTTCAGTTACCTGTCCGCTATGATGTGGGATTTGAGATCCTACTATCGTATAGATAGAACACGGCTACCCACATCACTGACCACATTCATGAGTGGCGTCGATGCCGCAACCTCTGCAAAATAAAGTTAGATGACCGTATCTTCTTAGATTGGTTTCTAAAATCTCTCCTTCCTGTCATTGCCAAGGATGTGGCATCTGAGTGACCCTAGTCCGAAGAAGAAGCCATCCTCAAAGCCCAGCAATTTGACCTTATTTACGCCCAGTCAGGTTACCTATATTCCATCATCCCTGATGCCCCCCGCGACAATTTTCTCCTGAAATGATGCACCGGGGGCATCCCATGCTACAGATGGCATCATTGGCCGTATAGCCTCACATAACTAGCCATTTTACATAGCACGTCCTAGCCCTGGCCCCGACCTTTCGCAGGCTACATCCCATTCCGGAGCAACCAATTCGTATGCTCCCATGGCACATCATCACCATTCCCACGAACCCTCATGTCCACCACAGTGATTTGGTCATGCATCCCCCGCTTACGCCCCCCAGTCGCACCTCAGCCATATTACCACCCACAGGCTACACCAGCTCCTGTATCCTCTCAAGCCCAACCTGCTTATCACGCGCCATAGGAAACCCCTGCAGCAAACTCACAACCCGTTCCATAGACATATCAGCAACCCCCACAAGGTTCAATACCTACGTCGCCTCCACCTACTTATTATCCATTGCAGCCTGCTCCTGCACCTGCACAACCCCAGAACCCACCTGCTGCCCAAGGGAAAGTGTATGCCCAACAGAATCCACAGCAGAACCAAAGTAACCAGTGCCAACAGGGCCAGCAAAACCGCGGCAAAGGCCATAACTGTGGGAACAACCCCCCTCCTGACCAAGGCGTTCAACCTCCCAATCCCCCAAACAACAATAACGTGGCACCTACCAACCAGAACCCTAATCGGCCACCCAAACAAGCCAAAAATCCTAATTTGCGAACAAACCTTCCTTGTTCTATTTGCAAGGTCTATGGCCACTACACAGATGCTTTCCCACATTTGGAGCGAGCTCGGCAACTCTGGACTAATGATGCCCACCGCCAAGGGCATGCGGCTCCTCAGGCACCGCCCAACCCCCCACCACCTCAGAATCAACCCTTGGTGCTACAAAACCCTTTACCGACCCAAGGCGTAGTGAACACTCAGCCATTGGCTCCCCCTCAAGGAAACACGCCACCACAATAGCAAATCACTTATGCCGCTCCTGATCAACCCATGTTAGACTCAGGTACCCATCACTTGTTAATGATGTCATCCATCGATGTCAACCTTCAAACCCGTCGGAACCAATATGGTTCCACCCCTGAAGCCCCTCCCGCCGACAAAAACACTAACGTGCATCCCACTAATCAGTCGTTACATATACCTCCAGCTCCACTAGATGGCACATCCAAAGCACCTTGCTTCCCACTTCGTCGCATCAACAATAATCCCAATGCTCGCGCTGCGTCTAATTACAACATTGTAGTTGACTTAGCCCAGTCCCCCGTAGCCATGTCTGCGTTAGAGGTCTTAAAAAATTGTCCTTCACAGCGCAAGACTTTGCTCTCCGCCATTGGTTCTATTGACCCAAATGATTCACGACTGATGAGCTTTGATTTGGACCAATTTGAACCATGCATGCCTTCCACTTTAGCATTCCAAGTTTATGTATCCGTTCGGAATCTTGTCATCCATCGGTGCATTATCGATGAAGGTGCCTCTACATGCGTTATGTCCACATTCGTTTGGCAGAAGTTGGGATCCCCTACTCTCCAGTAGTCCACCACTGCGTTGCAATCCTACGATGGCCGTTCGGCTCAACCCCACGGTCTCTTAGCTAATGTCCCCATCCAGTTGGCTGGTAAAATAGTGCTCATTGACGTAGAGTTCATCAACGCCCAACTTGATTATAACCTCTTACTTGGCCATAGTTACATGTATGCCATGCGGGTGGTTGCCTCATCGGTTTTTTGTACCATGATGTTCCCCCATGACGGACGTGTGGTCAAGGGCGATCAACTCACCTACTACGATCCCAATGCCCCCGCTGCACCCGAAAATGTTCTCCCCATGGTTGAACAACTTGTTTGTGGTGCATCTACCTCATTGGTTTCCTCCGTGGGACCCAGAGTTTACTCAGATACGTCGATGACCTCAATATTCCAATCCATTCCACCCCCATCACCAGCGACCAAAATATCTGACCTATGTACCCTTTCCCACAATACACAAACACCCAACAATCAACTTCCCTTGTTACGAAAACCACCATTGGTACCTAATCATATTGGTGTTACACCCATCCACACAATCCCCTTCCTATTCCCTCCCTCGGGAGTAGTAAGCGCCCCGGCTATGGCTACTCTCAGCCTCCCCGGGTTAACCTTAGGACTACCCGTATGGTATATTTCGCCTCTCGTTCCCCCAACGACACCAAATTTCATCCTACAACCGGTGCAACCCATCACCACTACTAGTCAACCACCCCCTGGTGTCTCTACTCCTTCCTCATCCACCAATCCACCCCCCATTATCAAGAACACTGGGGGCCGAGGCCCTAACCATACACTGTTGTACCCCCACCCAAAACAGTTAAACCCCCCCTGTGTTTCATGCTCCTCCTAAATGCTCGTTGTGTGATGAGTTAGGCCATCCTACCCATCAATGCCCACAATTACCTGCATTACAAGAGCACATGCAAATTCTTGACGACGACCCCAACATCCCGGTTGTCCAACTCGATCCAGCCCCTAAGCCTCGTGGTAAATCACTGCGTACCAACCACCCTTGTTCAATATGCAGTATTTACAACCATTACTCACTTCACTATCCCGATCTCCCCGATTACAGAGCAGATCTCTATGAGATGAATAACTTGGACCTTGAGACGGCTCCCCCCACCATTGAGGACATCCACCCCCCAGTATCCCCGTCATCCAGAGAGATTAATACCATTTATATGATCTCTTCTACTACCACTCCCTCGTCAACCAATTTGACAACTCAAAGTTTCCACAATGATGAAGAGATTCTTGAGGCTCTTACTACACCTGATTACCCCTGGGAGGATGTGCACCATCGTTCCTATTTCCTTCCGGAAGAGTCCTCCTCTACCACAGCCACCCAATTTTCGATTGAGTCCAAAGACTTCCTCCCCACCAAAGTCGACTAGTTTAAGGATCCCATTCCCGCTCCCGACGCCTTCAAGGAAGGTAACATGGCCAATATCTCATCCACAATCCACATTGATATCGCTTCCCCAGCCAGTGCTCCTGAACTCATTACGTTAGGAGCCTCCTGCACTGAGTACGAGATCGGAGAGTACAAATTTTTTTTCCAAGAGTTTCGCGATGTCTTTTCCTGGTCCTATACCGAAATGCCTGGTCTTGACTCCACTATCATAGAACACCACATTGACACCCCTGGGATAGCGGGCATGATCAATCATTTTTAACATTCCCCATCACATCTATCTCAGTATTTCAATGATCCCATTGTTGAAACCAACACATATGTGATCCACATTCATAAACCCCATGCACATAGCATGGGGAAAGGTCATTAACCCTGTTCACTTTGTCACATTTGTGATCTCAACCATTTTTGAGGTCACATGTCACTTGTATATATGATTTGATTCGATACACCTGGTATTCTGCCCCCGTGGGTCATCATTTCTCCCCACCACTACATCCTTGGCTTGGTGGGCTCACCTTTATTTGCAACCATTTTTTAACCTAGTTATTTCCTTTGACCATTCCAAAGTCCTTATGACCTCCGTTTTTTCGCACCATTTGCACTGCCGGATTCATATTTCCGTGCCCGTGATGATGCTTGAGATCATTTCTCGCTCTCACCCTCAGATTTTTTGGGTATTTTTTCCAAAATTCCCCCCTGTCGCCTTGGTTTGCGTGCCACCTCGACCGTCGTCCGTTCTGACGTTCCTTATATCACTGGATTCATATTTCCGTGCTTGTGATGATGCTTGAGATCATTTCTCGCTCTCACCAGGAACAGTTTCAACATTGTGTCCCGACACCTCATCGCCTCGGCTTGCATGCCACATTGGTCGTAGCCCATTTTTGATATACTTTATATCATCGGATTCATTTTTCCAAGCCCGTGATGATGCTTGAGATCATTTCTTGCTCTCACCCCCAGATTTTTTGGGTATTTTTTCCAAAATGCCCCCCCATTGCCTCGATTTGCGTGCCACCTCGACCATTCTCCATTTTTGACACTTTTTATATCGTTGGATTCAGTTTTTTGAGCTCGTGATGATGCTTGAGATCATTTCTCGTTCTCACCCGATACAATCTCAACATTGTGTCTCGACACCTTGTTGCCTTGATTTGCGTGCCACATCGACCACCATCGAATTGTTACACATTTTTACATGAGAAAGGCACTCCATTCATGCTGCAATTATTTTGTTATTTTGCCACCATTCATCATCCCGCAAGGAGGTCCACCAGTGTTCCCCCCCACCCCCGTTCTTGGTTCCCATCGATGTTCCTTGATTGAGCACTTCCTCCTTGCCTGGCCATTCCTTTTGTTCGGTATAATTTTATCCCTTTTTCGGGCCGGACAAGTCCTTTACAAAAAAAGCATTTAGGGAGTTTTTGTTATGCTCTTTTCTGACTCCTAAAACAATGAAAATATCGCCGAGCAATCTTACTTCCTTTCATGCTTGTTAAAGTACCTGAAAGGGCATCTATCTGGTATAAGTTTAATCCTTTTCCGGACCTGGTAGATTAATTACGAAAAAGGAATACTCTAGTCACACCGGCTAGAAGAGTTCTTCATTGCATCCTTTTATGCTTCTTCGGGCCTTGGAGACTAACACACGAAAAAACACCCCCCTGGAGTCTTCTTATTGCTTTCAGACTCTCTAATATTGAAAGCAACCACGAGCACGCACCATCCTGGACTCGTACAAATCCACATGGTGGTACCATTCCATTATTTCAGAGTCTCCTTATCGCTTTCAGACTCCTTAAAATTGAAACCAATCACGAGCATGAACTGTCCTGGGCTTGTATAAATCCACACGACAGTACCATTTTGAACACACTTCTTCTAGTTCCTTAACCCATGAAGAAGTTTCCCCCGTGCCTCTCGGCGCTGTGATCGATCATCTCAGCAGCACCCCTAGTAAGGTCACCTTTGTTCAGAGTATTCTGCAGTCTCCTGCCATCTTACACCAACTTGAGTATCACTCATCCCAGTCACCATCCTTGGTCCATTACAGCTATGATCCCTTTCCCACCAGTCAGTTTCATATGTTGCCCAATCATCCCCGTCATCATACTCTGAACAAAGGAAGTTTGAGTCCACCCACTCTACTTGCCCAGTTATTCCCTACCCACACAGTATGTCAGTCCTACCATCAGTACTCTCACACTCCGGTTCTCCACCTCGTGCTCCTATCAAGGAAACATCATTACCTTGCTAGTTGTAGGTCTCCCTCTGTCGACGACAGCTCATCTATTCCAGAGGATAGACCCAGAGGTTCCTATGCCTTGGACTCATCACCATCTGTGGTGAGTGCCTACGGACCATTTTGAGAGGATTCATTAGTGCCTCTCCGAGTGGTTGTTTCTCACATGCTCGACTTCAACACCTTGATCGCATCGTTGAGAATCGTGCAGGGTATATATCCCTTCAGTTATTGGTCAAAGACCCCGGATTTCCCCCGACTCTAGCACATTGGTGAGTCACTTCGGAACGCCCAGTTATATGTTCCCGTGGATGTCCAGGTTGCGTTGGCGATTGTATTCGGAAGCCATCCAGTTATATGCTTCCTTGAGTAGCCAGTTTAGTTCTAGTTCGGTGTACCATGGAGGGTATGACTCCCCGTCACTCTGATCCAGTAGCTCATTAGTTCCTCTAGTACCACACTCAGCAACACTATTGTTATTCCAGTGTATCAGTTCTTCAGCTCAGACATGGTTAGCCCAGCAGTCTATCCCAGATTTGTGTCTCCTCTAGACCCTTATGATGTACATAGTGGTTCTCCATGTATCCTTCAAGCACCCATTTTTGGGCCTCACTATTATTTTTTATGTATCTTGATATGAGGATGGGTATGCCTGCCTCGTCCATATATTGAGATTCTTCCTCATTTGAGGCCATGTATATTTCAGGTCCCCATTTTTTGGACCCCCTTGTTATTGTTCTATATCTTGATACAAGCATGGGAATGCCCACCTCGTCCATATGTTCAGATTATTCCTCATTCATTATTGAGGTCATGTACTTTTAGTTTTTGTAGTTTGTTTGGGACCGTTGTTCCGGGCTCTAGTTCGTTTCTTCTTCTCTCCACACCCTAGGAAAACCATAAAATACTTATGATGTCTATCGGCCATACGATGAGCTCCTGCCCTCACACATCAGGGGGCAATCTGTTAACACTCAAAAAGTGCTCACTACCTCATCTCCCTCATTACATGACTCATTTGTCCATATTTCCTACCATATTTGCCTCCAAAACCCAAAAAACCCATTAAAAAGCCTCCAAAAGGCCAAAAAAACATTAAAAAGCCTCCAAAAGGCCAAAAACCCCCTCTTTTCACTCAAAATAATGTAAATTCCTCCAAAAATAGCAAAAACCCTCTAAAAAGAAAATACAAAATACAAAAAAAGGAAAAAGGGGGAAAAAGGAAGCAAAAACCCTATACAACTGACCTAAACCATCTGGTGCCCAAAAGCATGGTTCAACACTCCACCACTAAAAACCTATAAATAGGTGATGGAGGCACCCCATTTTTCATCCACAATCATCCCTATCCTCATGCTGCTAAAAATTCTCTTGAAACCCTAGCTCTCCATTTGGAGCTAATTCTTGAGAACCCTTTTGGCCCACACCCAAAACATCTTTGGAAGAAGGAGAAGGAACAACACTGGAGCTTGGAAGCAACCCTCTTGGACTACTACAAAGGCTCCACCAACCTTTACATCTGAGGTACTTTTTAATACAAAAAGAGATATCTTCACTATATTTTCATGTTTTATTATTTATGTTCATGCTCATGCTAGGTTAAATTTCATATTGTTTTATTGCTTTATTTTACTGTTTATTGAACTGCTACTAAGGAGGCCCTTCTCCTTAGTAGGTGCTCATTTACACAAGCTAGGGTGAAAACCCTAGCTACACCTATGAGCGCTTTTTAGGAGTAAAAAGTAATTAACTAGTGATTTTTACCATTTTACATGCTACCCGCGAGCTATAGTGATGCAACCCGTGGGTACGCCCACTGTAATGATGCAGCTAGCGTACAGGGGAAAAAATAGGGAAATAATGTGTCTGAAGGATATAAAGTGGATCTGAGTCAGAAAAATGGATTCTACATGCCAAAGAGTGTTGATGCTCACAAGGTGGAAAATTACATTGTAACAGATGCCCCCTAATGTGTGAGGTCAGGGACGGATGCTACGATGGCTGAAATACATTATAAATCTCAGAAGTGGAGTGATGGAGACACAAATGGAAGGAGCAGCTCACTCATCATAATACAATAGTATCCATGAATATATGTCGGTATAGTACAACAATCTGATACAATGGCCATGAATAGGTAGTATATGGTGAATACATGTCATAAGTGATCATAGCCATGAACCCTCTATAGTAAAATATGGTTTCCTGTTGAAAAGGAAACAACTGGTGAAAACTGGAGGTACAAACTGTTTTTATCTAAGAGATGATATCTTAGATGAAAAGTCATGATCATAAGTAGCATACTGAATGCCACTATCTCCTGGGGTCTTCAACACAAGTCTTTAACGGTGCAAGTCCCATCAAGTGAATAAAGGAGTTGGGGTCAAACCTGATGTGACATTGTTTGATTACCGGTCAATGATGTATACCGTTAACAGACGTGAGATAACCCACCAATAATGAAAATGGGCATCAAGGCACATAGTACAATCATCAGAGTGTGAATAGATGTGTTGAAGTCGAACACTAGGAAGAATCCATCAATTAGGGGACATTGATGTATTCCCAAAACTATCGATGGCGAGAGAACCTGCCACTGATGACTGCAAACCTCAAGGTACTCAACCAAACTCTAAGCCTCAAGTACCCGAATAAATGTGTTGAAGTCGATGGAATGAGACTCGCTGGAAGGAGGGCATTGAGGCAGCCCCCATCAACCAGCACGAGGGTACCAACTACGCTGACAGATTTGGAAGATCTTTGGTGAAACAGACTGACTCAATAAGGATGGATGACATGCAATAGTCAAGAAATATGAGGAGTCGCCGAATATGATTTCAGGACTTCCTTTGAACAAGAGCATGAGCAGATGGATAGACTCAGGAAGCACAGACTCAATATAGACTGTGCGATGCAGGAGGCATCACAAAGGGATCCATAATGGCTGGAAGCTTAACCAATCGGTGGAGTAAACTGAGAAACAAGTACAGCTCCTAAGGTCCAACTATAGTCCCGACTCATAATGTATGGAGTGGAATGAATGCTTTGTTCAAAGGCGACACAATAGTTGCCAACTAGAAGGAGTAACCATAATCTTGTCCGACTTTTTGGAATATTTGATTTTTTTGGTCTTTTTCATATTTGGAAAGTTTGAAAAAGAATTAAATTGCTTATAGTACAACAAGTGAGGGAACAAGTGTCAAATAGCGAGCAGACTAGTCCCAAGCAGTGGAACATACCTATGATCAATGCAAGGAAGCATGCAGGATGTGGACACTTGGGGGGGGGGTGTTCCCTCAGGGTCAAAAGGTCATCAAATTGTGAAGGAAAAATGGAAGCTCTGCAAGGCTCGACTGGGAAAAGTGCTCAGGCACCAGGCTAACAACTGAGTAAGCGGGAGCCAGCACAAGGCTCAAGCGACAAGTAGGATGATGCAATGCAATCACAACTTGATATAAATGGGGGAGTCCTTATGGGAGATGGCCAGCATAAGACAAAGTAGAGTATGAATCTTTATCGCAAAGTCATGGCGTAACTACAAAGGACTCCCAATCCTAAGGACACACAACGACATGGGCACCATAATGCAAAAGGGGGTTCTAACTAGGGTACCCATGTTTGGAAAGGCCCTGCTGCCACATAAAGACACTTCCATAATAGTGTGAAGGTTCTGTGTCGATTAAGAATCGGGGTCGCACCTAGGGTTTGTGAAAATGGCCAAAAGGTCAAATGCAAAATGCATGTGAAAATGACATCTAACCTATATGCCAGGTGTGAAATATACCTGTCGTAGGCACGAAATGGTCCAAAAGAAGTCTCGCCGAAGAAATCTGGTAAAAAAATGCTACTCCAAGACATTATATTAGTCCAAAACAACATATAATGGCGATAGACAAGTGGGTTTCAAAAATTATAAATAGTAATAAAAATTTACAATTTACAATTCATTTTTACTATTCACCCATTTGGAGTTTTGTGATTAGTTTTCACCTTGAAGTTCAACTGCTGATTCTGGGAGCTACAGGTGTCCGATCATTGAACTGTCAGGAGCAGGTTGGTAGTCTCATCCATACCTTCCATTTCAATGCTTTTATTTCAATTTTCATCTGTAGGATTTTTAACTTGGCCAAGCCCTAAATGTTTTGGTGCTACCCGCGGGCTATAACTATGCGGGTCGCGGGTAGGGAAAGGTACTCACAATCAACGCACATGTTGACCGTGGGTACCCACTTCTGTAAGAAAAAATTACCCGCGGGTACAACTGTGAAGCTAGTTTTTAAAATAAAACTGACTAAATTCTTTGTTTTTTCTCCCTCTAGGATGGTTCTAGAGTGGAGAGAGAGGGAACATGACCTAGTGGATGAGGCCATCCGTAATGATGTGCATGCACAGCAAGCGCTGCAAGCATGTGGGTTGTACAAATTTTGGAGCATAGGGGGTTTAAGGGCCCAAAACCTATGGCTCCACCGCTTGATAGACTACTTGGACGTCGATGCACAAAACTTCAACCTAGATGGGAAAATCTCACTGGAAGTGGAAGATATCTACTTCATTACTGGTTTGTCCCGCTGAGGTGAGGTGGCTAGCCTTCGGTCTCGTTCTGTGGGTGGTGGGATCACCATCCCCAACTATATAGAGCGGTATTGTATACCAAATACTCGGGCAGTGGGGAGTCAGGTTCCCATTAGAGCCATAGTTAATAGGAGTATGAAGATCATAGTGGCAACCCTAGTGTGGATTACTGGTTAGAAAGCTCTTCACCAGGCATCCATGCCAGTGATGTTCTATGCGTCACAGTGTATGCATCCCATGATATTTGACTGGTGCACAATGCTACTGGGGTCCATGAAGACCCAGTTGACTGAGTGCAAGCAGGGGGAGGCTAAAAACATCAGATATGGTAGTATCTTGTGCAGTTTCTTCTTTGAGCAAGTTCCGGGGCTCAGTCCAAGGGTTGAGGTCCCTCCTCATAGTCTCTGCGACCCAACCCTAACCTGGTGGGCAGAGGTCTTGACGCGACAAGGCGGTGGTCGTTAGGCGTCACCATATACAGAGGAGTTCTTTCACTGGTGGGATCGACGGGTCATAGCCATAGAGGACTACCCCTATGCAGGGATATACTTCTTCCAGGATCATGACATTCCACTCCCGCAAGATGCAGCATTCGGAGACATTGGTGAGAACTCTTTTTAGGTTTTTGGTGTATTAAATTTTTATGGATTTTTTATTATAGATGTAAATGCAAAAATCTTTTTGGGGGTAGTATCATATATTAATGTTTTATTGTTTGCTCGCAGACAAGGGCCCAGTGAGACCCGAGGGTTTCCCAAGACATCGTCGCTGGGGCAGGGGTGATGAGGTAGGGGGTGTTGTAGCAGCGCATACACTACACACTCTGCGGGGCAATCTATCATGGATGACTGCCAAGGTACCACAGATAGAGGTGGTGCGGCTACCAGAGGATATGCAGCGCCAAGTAGTGGGGGGTGTCGGGTAGTTGGGTACGACCACTGCAATGTATAGCAAATGCAGTACAGTATTACTATGAGACACATCCTGTTGGGGCAGAAGCTAGGCCTCCTCGTAGGGAGTAGATATATCAAGGTCCCATTTTTGTATCGATATGTATATTTTTGAGGGCTACGGGCTCCAGTTTTGTATCACGACACTACCATTTTGGACATATTATTTATGAAAACTATGGTTCTCCGGTTCTACTATATGTGTGTATGTACAAATGTATGAATGTATTCTTTTATTTGTGTGCTTCATTGTGAATGTGATAAATGCCAATCTAATACATAGTTAGCGTATGCATCAGATATATGATTAACACTTCTCGTAACATGAATGTATGTAATTGAAACAAAATGTTTTTCCAAGAGTCTTACCCTTAGGAATTTCCATAATAACGTAGGGTCTCTCACACAGTACTAACCATTCAACTGAGACACAACCAGTTGTGAATCCAGGCAGACTTCTAAAGACTGGACGCCATGTAAAATGGCATCCCGAGGTAGCTCAATCACGACACTATACTCAACCACATTGTTAGATGTAGGACCGAGACAAGCACCTCCTTAAGACACAACTAGATGATCAGTTGAATAAATAATCCATGCAACAGAAGCAAGCTACTGCGTATGACGGCTAGCACCATCCGTGAAACCTAAGAATGTAGGAAACTTTGCTGACATCTGTCAATCAAACGGAAGCTAATCAACAGACCCGAAAACCAAAAGCAAGCTAAAACTATGTACAGAAATAACTATACAATAGTATACAAAAGAATTAGCTCGAACTAGAAGTTCAAGCGTAATACTGCTTAAGGTAGAGCCCATTCCTAGGCTCCTTCAAGACATTTCCCTCATAATCCTCTAATTCATAGGCTCCTTTTTCCAGGACATGCCTCACAATGTAAGGACCGTGCCACATGGGGTTAAAATTGCCTGCCCCCAGGGGTTCTTTAGCTTGGTCATATAAGAGGACCAAGTCACCTTCAGCATACTGCCGGGGATGAACATACCTATCGTACTGAACCTTAACACGATGTTTATTGGAATCTATAGCCACGGAGGCATCTCGATGTTGCTCAAGGTGGATTAAATGTTGTTCAATACCCGTCGTATCAAGGAGGAGCTATATGGAAAAATTAAGTGAAGGGATTTCGCATTCAATCGGTAAAATCGACTCCACACTATGTACTAGATGAAACGATGAGAACCCGGTGGCATTCTTGATTGTGGTTCGATATGCCCACAAAGCAGGATATAACATAATGTGCCAGTTGTTCTTGCTTTGTTGGATGGTACATTGGAGAATGGTCTTTAAAGACTTATTGACTGCTTCAAATTGACCATTCACTTGGGGATAGTAAGAAGATGAGTATTGTTGATGAAACCCAAGCTTGAGATACAAATCCTCCATCATTTTTTTTCTGAAAGTGACTGGCGCCATGGTCAGTGACAATCTCTTTTGGAATACCGAACCTAGTAATAATCTGATTGAACACGAAATGGGCTGCTGTAGCACCATCGGCTTTTACAGTAGGCACGGCCTCAGCCCATTTGGAAAATTAGTCCACATCCACTATGATATGGTGATTCCCCCTAGCTGAAGCTGGTTTGCATTCCATGAAATCCACCCCCCACTTGGTGAAGGGACCGATGGTGACGACTGGATGACGGGGCACTGGATGAGATTGTATATTCCAAGAAAACTCCTGGCAAGGGTGATATCTCTTCACAACATTAATACAATCTTTAAATATTGAAGTCCAAAAGTAACCAGCTCGCATAATACATTGGGCTATAGCAAGCTTGGATAAGTGACTTCCACACGCCCCAGCATGACAATCATTAAGCACCCACTTTGCTTCTTCGTGAGTCAAGCAACGACGGAGAGTAGAATCCTTTCCTCGGTGATACAAAGTGTCACCGACAATAGTATAATCTTTAGCGTGATGTTTCACATGCCGTCGCTCGTCCCGCGAATAGTGCGAAGGAAACTTCAAAGTTTGGAGATATACAATGACATCCCCATACCAAGGGTCCTCTGACGAGATAAGAAACAAAAGTTCATCCACAAAGGAATCTTCATGGATGAAATCCTCATCAAGTCTCGGAAGGTCCGACATAAGCTCAGCAAACACCAACGATTTCATCGACTTCGCCGAAGCAAAATCAATATCGAACTCCTGAAGGATCACAATCCATTTATTGTACTTCCCCCCTATAAGGCATCGTGATAGCACAAACTAAAACGGATTGATGTGCGCTACAACTGTGGTCCTTCTAAGAAAAATATAGTGTCATAATCGCTGGACTGCATGGACAGTCGCAAGCACCAGCTTTTCCACGTGAGTATATCTCAGTTCAGCATGTACTAGATTTCGACTAAGGCAATAGATGACATGCTCAACAAGTGCATCATCAACCTGAACTAAGACCATTCCAATCGTCTCTTGTGATGCAGCCACATAAAGTATAAAATCTCGTGTGAAGTCGGGTGGACTAAGCACAGGGGCTGATACCAAAGCTTTCTTAAGGGCATCGAAAGACTGATGGGCTTGCTCATCCCAAATAAACAGTGTGTATTTCTTCAACAAGCATGTGAAACCTTTGGTAAGATTAGCATAATTGACTACAAAACGACTTAGAAAAGTAGCTCTCCCTTGGAGGCTCTGAAGTTGAAACAAGTTGCACGGAGGAGGAAACTGAAGTATTGCCTCTACTTTAAGAGGATCGACTCTAATACCCTCTTTCGAAACTATGAATCCTAGAAGGTGACCTGATCTCACCACAAAGATGCATTTATTGGTATTCAATCGGATCTTGTAGCGTATACATCGTTCAAGAATCCAACGGAGGTGCGTGGGGTGGTTCATTCTCTTACGAGAATGACCGGCAAGATCATCCAAGAAAACCTCCATTATACTTTTAAGGTTGTGAAAGGCATAGGTTATGGCACGCTGAAATGTAGCTCTGGCATTTTTAAGGCCGAAGGACATTTTCTAATATGAAAACGTACCCCAAGGAGAAATGAAAGCGGTCTTATGTTGGTCCTCAGGTTTGATTTGAATCTAGTTATACCCCAAAAAGCCATCCATGAATGAAAAAATGTCACTTCTCGCAATCCATCCATGAATGAAAAAATGTCACTTCTCGCACAAGCATCCAAGATCTGATCAATGAATGGCGCGGGGAAGTTGTCTTTTGGACATGCACAATTCAGGTCTCTGAAATCAGTGCATACACGGATTGTTCCCTACTTCTTATCCATAGGAACGGGCTTTGACACCCATTCGGTAAGGGGAACGGGGTAGATAAAACCAGCTTTGAGCAGTTTTTCCACCTCTGCCTTGATAGCGGCTGCCTTCCTAGGGTTAACAGCTCGAAGACGTTTTCGAACCAGTTTAGCATGAGGATACATTCTAATCTCGTGCTCGACAATACTAGGGTCTATTCCTGGCATCTCCTCGTATGACCAGGAAAAAGCTTCCCGAAGTTTTGTAAACAATTCGGTGTAAACGTTCTCAATCTTTCCAAGAGTGCGAGAGATGTTGATCAGTTGAGTCGGGGAAATATTAGCCATGTTCCCTTCCGCATAAATCTCATGTGAACCCAACAGAGCCACAGGGTGACCAACCATCTCGGCAAGAGTCGTACTAAACTCTTCTTGTTCAGCGAGATCGAGGTTGGGAAGGAATAAGAGTGATGATGCATATCCTCCCAAGGTCTCTCACTACCACACATGGCCTCGATAATAGCTTCATTAGAAGGTAAAGTACCATCAAGGCAATCGTTCGAACAAGACGAGTCGGCTACCAAAAATGGCAGCGTAACGGGATCTTCCTCAATTGTACGAAAAGAGGGGAGATCCGGCTCTGCGGTGGCTTGTTGAATATCCTGGTAAGCAAGCTCAACAGTAGACAGTGGCATAGACATCCCGACGTGCACAATGTCTCCAGATGTAGAACTCGTGGATGGTAAAGTCCATGGATCATCGAAATATGAAGTCCGGAATGGTACATTATGCAAAGGAGGAGACGCATTGTCGAAAATGGTTCCAATAAAATTCACAGGTATGAAGAAATCATAAGATCCCATCAATGAAGGGTACATACCAACACCCATGTTCCCAGTTTCCAGCTGAGAATCTGTAACCTGCGAGACTACTGATCCCATGGATGCTTCAAAAGGAGGATTAATGAAATCCAGCTGATCGATTGTCACAATCTTGCCATCGTGTGGAAAGTAGATAACTGTGAATATAGTAGACGCGATAGCTTTCATAATGTACATCCAATTCCAACCTAGTAAAAGGTTGTAGTCGATAGGCGCATCAACCACTTCGACTTCAATAGGCATAGGTTTACCCCTTAAGTGGAAAACAAGGGAAGGGAGAATCCCATGTAGCTTAAATGACCGACCGTCAAATGTAGTGAGCATGGTTCTAGACGTGAGTAGAGGAGGAGAGCCAAGAGCTTTCCAACGAGCTAACGACATCACTAACTCAGAAGCACCTTCGTCAACCACCGTTCTTTTGATGAAATTCTTAAGGCACTCCACATGGATTTGAAAAGCCACGTGGTAAGGTAAGCAAGGTTGAACATCAGTATTGTCGAACTTGATAACACTGGGACTGACCCCATCCTGAACTCCTAACGCACTCAAAAGGGCATGCCTTTGAGAAGGAAATAATAGATGGCTTCTCGATATGCAAGGAATTATCAGGAGGAGGGGGAGGCTCACTCCCCATATTAGGTTGTGTTGCACCATAATCACGTTGACGAGTAGCAACACTAACCTCCAATTGAACCATATTCACGCATACATAACCATTAGTATTGGAAGAAGACATTGCAGTCTCATTAGGACCATAACCAATGGCAAGAGCATGCGAGGCCATGTTTTGGTGATGAGGAAGGGGATCCTTCAACACGGCTGGGATCTGTGCCAAATGCTTCGATTCTTCTTCGATTCGAGGACACAAATGAGTAAGATGATCTTCCCCAGAAAGCTTACAAGAAAATTTCACCTTACGCCTAGGTTTACGGTCCTCACCAACATTTTCGCCTTCCCAAGGAGGTTGGCATTCTCCTTACGAGGGGTATTGCGATTACTATTATTGTTCCCATTGTTTCCACCCTTATGGTTATTTCTGCCCTTTTTCTTACCACCAGGTTGCTTGTTACCTGACGGGTTTGTCGATTGCACACTGTGTACATCGGACAACAGGGTGGAAGTGGACAAGGTGTGGACCTGTCCAGGAGTAGACTGGTTTAGCGACAAATTTTGCACTTGATTAGCCACCAAATATACAGGGCGAGTGCTTGTGGATCCCGCAATTCCATTGGCATGTGGTCCAAGAACTGACTTAGGCTCATGTCATGTTCACGGTGCGTCAGGAATAATGTCATACAAAATGCCGCACTGAGAGTATAGTAAATCTAGCTGCTGGATGTTTAAGATGGCTTATTCCTTAGTCATAATTCCGGACATCGAAACATCCTTAGCAATATACGGGAGTAAATAATTGAGGATCCATTCTAACAGATGTTAAATTTTCAGAATTTACTTCAAACTGATCTAGGATCTTAACTGAGAGAACAACATGTACAGCATATCTACAGCATATCAATCATGGAGACAATAATGCAAGCACACAAGAGACACAAAGATTTACTTGGGGAAAACCATAAAGGTGAAAAACCCCAATAACTTCCTCAGAGATAGATAGAGCAATGATACAACCAACCATAAGAGATAGACACAACCTAGCAGCAGATCCTCCTCCTCCATAAGTGCGCCACTCCTCCTTGAGTGCATGTGTGAGAAGTGAGTGAGTAAATAGAGTGCCTCCCGCACTCTATTTATACTTGACTTGACTTGCCTTTTTACCTAACTCATGTAGGCTCGAACTTTACCACATAACATAATGCTGAGTGGGCCGACCCCCAATAGGGTGGTCTAATAACCCTTTGACCCACATGGCCGACCCCCAATAGGGTGGTCTAATAACCCTTTGACCCACATGACTTATACAGGGCCGACCCCAAATAAGGTGGTCTAATAACCCATCAAGTATAAGTTACGACACTTACAATATAAATGACGACACTTCCTTATAGAGGAATAATACCATCTCTATAGGAATACAATATACATATATGTGAAATACATTCCGAAGTTACATATACATCAACACTCCCTCTTAACTAGGAAGGTATTTCTCATCACAGTTCTTCTAGCACAAGTCATCTTCTCTGGATCATCGTCACTGGATAATCATCATCGAGTCATCATCATCGTCACTGCTGCTGCTATCTCAATCAATCTCTGAATCTACTCGTCATAGGAAGTTCTACAGAGCCAGTCCTTTTTCATACTGGATGTAGGCCCACCACCTGCAGGTCTTCATCATCACTGGCCATACTGTGGAATCCTCAGGACTTATTACGTGCGTCACAAAACCTGGCTGCAGCATCCCAGGCTATTACGAGCACACAGCTCTACCTGTAGGATCTCCCAGGAGCACATTACATGTGACCCATCACAAAACCTGGCTGAAGCATCCCAGGCTGTTACGAGCACGCGGCTCTACCTGTCGGATCTCCCAGGAGCACATTACATGTGATCTCACCACAAAACCTGGCTGAAGCATCTGAGGCCTTTTTCATCCTGTCCAGATCTCCCAGGAGAAAATTACATGTGGTCCACCACAAAACCTAGCTGAAGCATCTGAGGCCTTTTTCATCCTGTCCAGATCTCCCAGGAGCAAATTACATGTGGTCATGGCAAAACCTGGCTGAAGCATCTGAGGCCTTTTTCATCCTGTCCAGATCTCCCAGGAGCAAATTACATGCCATAGGACAAAACCTCGCAAGAGCATCTGCCAGATATCCCAGGGCACCGAATTACATGCCATAGGCAAAACCTCGAAAGACTATCTGCAGATCTCCCAGGGCACAAATTACATGTCCTCCCAAGCAAAACCTCGCAAGAGCATTTGTCAGATGTCCCAGGGCACCGAATTACATGCCATAGGAAAAACCTCGAAAGACCATCTGCAAATCTCCCAGGGCACAAATTACATGCTTTCCTGCACAACCTGATCCACGGCCACAAAGTATCATCTGATACTCATCATCATCACTGCAACATCCTGCTGCATGTCATCTGGAGAAGCTCGTCATCCACGATCATCCTGATCATACAATGCATCCATCTGATGCACACATAGATACATGATCCACACAATGTATCCATCAATCATACATGATCTACCTGATCATACAAAGATACATGATCCACACAATGTACCCATCAACATACATGATCTACCTGATCATACAAGGATACATGATCCACACAATGTACCCATCAACATACATGATCTACCTGATCATACAATGTATCCACCTGATACATATACGGATACATGGTCCAAGCATCCAACATGATGCATATACAAAAATACATACACATGATCCAACTGATCATATCCAGCATCCAACATGATGCGTACATACATACATAAAAATGATCCAACTGATCATATCTGGCATCCAGCATGATGCGTACATACATACATAAAATGATCCAACTAATCATATCAAGCAGAAACTAGAACATCATCCTGATGCTCATCATCCAGCGCTTACATCCATAGCCATGTGAAGGATCCTCCTTCCAACATGCTTGGAATGGCTTCAGCAAATGTGTCCATCACTTCTTCCTCGAAGTGTCCTCGATCTGAAGAACGCCAAGCCTCTCTCTGAAGTACTCGAACTTCACCCTGGCTAGTGGCTTTGTCAGCACATTTGCAATCTGCTCGTCCGTCGCAACATACAGGAGCTTCACAGCTCCTCTCTGTACCATATCCCTGATATAGTGGTATTTGATCTCTATGTGTTTCGACCTGTCATGAAACACTGGGTTCTCGGACAGCTTCACACACCTCTGGTTATCACAGAAGATACCAGTGGCTTCCAACGGGAGATCAAATAACTCAGACAGTAGCTTCCGTAGCCATACTGCCTCACAACTAGCTGAACAGGCTGCAACATACTCTGCCTCAGCTGTACTCAGTGCTACGCAGGACTGCTTCCTGCTAAACCAAGAGATCACACCTGATCCCATACTGAAGCAACACCCAGATGTGCTCTTCCTATCTCCAGCACTGCCAGCCCAATCTGAATCAACATAACCCAGCAGGTTAAACTTTTGATTCGCCTCATACTTGAGCCCATAATCCACTGCACCCTTTAGGTACCTCAGAACATGCTTTACAACAACCAGGTGAACACTCCTCGGATCCGTCAGGAACTGGCGCAATGTGTTCACAGCAAATCAAATATCTGGTCTCGTGTTCGTCAGGTACATCAAGGACCCAATCATCTGACGATACATAGAGACATCAACCAGCTCAGATGAAGCATCACATAGAAGCTTCAGATTCGATGCCATAGGTGTGGCCATGTCCTTGCAATCCATCATCCCGAACCTCTTCAGGATCTCTACTGCATGCTTCCCTTGTCCAAGGAAGATTATGTCTGCACTCTGCCACACCTCCATGCCAAAAACAAATAGTGCATCATCCCCAAGTTCTTCATCTCGAACTCGGTAGTAAGCTTCCGCTGCGTGTCGGCAATCAATATATCTTCACCATACCAAGTTCTGCACATATATGATTTCCTATCATGTGTCTCAGAACCAAGTGGCTGCTCTACATGCACTTCTTCTTCAGTTACACCATTCAAGGAAGCTGTCTTGAATCCATCTGGTGTATCTTCTATTTCATCACTTTTATATTTCTCAATGCTTCCATCTACAACATGCTTGATCTGATAGTTCCATTTGGAAGTCATAGCAAACTTCCCTTCATGTCTTGGGATTATATCCCAAACATCATTCTTCATGATCGACGGATCAAGGCATTTCATTTCTTCATCCCAGATCTTGGGAACTTCAATATCTTCAATATCTTCAATAGATATCTTTGTTGCTGGAACAAAATGTTGTAGTTCTTCTTTTGTAGGAGATGGCATACGATCTTTCCTACACAACAAGTTAAATTGCATGATTAGAAAACATCTCATAGTTTTCAGAGCAAATTCTTACACATAAAGAAATATGCCATACAGTCATGCAATTATCTTAGCCAATGCTTCAATACAACATTTATCCATATTTCGTAACTTTCTAGATGCCTTCCAATCTCTACCAGAACATTGTTAAGAGTGTGCACAACTCCCAACATGTCAGCAAAAAGGTTTCATTCTAGATAAGTAGCAATGGAATGTTGTACAGTGCCATAGGCTACTTACCCATGCATATTAGTAGTATACTGTTCATTAATGTAATTATTCTAATATGCACAATACATATCCTAAGTCTAAGACCATGAGCATATACATCATTGAACAATTTTATTTAAACAAACAAATATGCAAGAAGTTAAAATACTTATCTTTGTTTGTTCGTTGGGTGGACTCCCTCTGAGTCTTTGCTTCCTTACAGGAGCTGCTGGAGTCCTAATCTGAAGTAGCTTCTTCTACACCTTTCTGTTGTGGAAAGATGGTCAACTCCCTCTGAATATCTGCATCCTTGCAGAAACTACTGAAGTGTGTTCCTTTGCTTTCTTGCAGGAACAACTGGAGTGTGCTCCCTCTTTATCTTTGCTTCCTGGATTACCTGTTCTTGAACTCATATTCATCCTTGGTTCCTATGCATGCTTATTAGTATCATGAATGTGTTATCCTTGTGATCTCATATAAAATCATACATTCATTAGTATACTATTAAAACACAATAATCTCAAGCATGTATAGTCATGATCATTTCAAACAGAAATAATAAGCATTATCATTCAAGGTTTATGTAGGATTCTTATGGTTAGTCAAATCATAAGAAGCATAACATGTCTAAACCTATAATTACTCAAACCTATGACTCTTCAGGTTAGTTGAATCATCAATCAAGATAAGAGATATAATATGCATAAAACCTGTGATTATTCAAACCTATACCTTCATGATTCTTCTGGTTAGTCATATCATCAATTATGGTAAGAAATATAATATGCATCCAACCATGATTATTCAAACCTATGACTTCATGAATAATTATTATCAACAACAGTATAAGATCCTAACACAAGGTAGGATTCTAGCTTGATATAGGAAAAACATACCTGGATTAGCATGCTAGCTATTTATGTCTAACATACCCGCATAATGTCTTCTGGTTCTCTTTAGTGACTTGTGCTAGTAACCTGCATGTCTCATAAGTTAACAATTATAAAACCAAGTTATACATACCTCGAGAATGGATCTTCTATGAGATCCATGGCAATGGATGAATCTTTGTCCTCATGTCATCATGATCATATGTTCTTGAACCAGAACATGATTTGTCTTCTTGGTGTACCTTTCATATTAGTAGTCAACACAAAACTCATAGAACATCACAATGTGTTAGTACAAACATAAGTTTCATACTCCTAATAAATGAATGACTTCTATCATGCATTCATAATTTTATTAAGGTGATCTGACAAGTCTAAAATCAAGATTGTACTAACCGTGATAACATGAAGACAATTATGAACAAATCTCAAAACATACCTCGATGAGTCATACCTGTTGAGATCGCTTGTAATCTTCTTATGTAAGGCCTTATCCTCATCTCCCTCTGAAACAGGAACTTCTTCACCTATGTAGGTGACCAATCCATTTTCTTCTAGGATTAACCCAATCCACTTGATGTGCAAGAACTGGACCTGGAGCTGGATATGGGTTTGTCAGAGAAACCCCAAAAATTCAAACTTTGAATTTCAAACTTCCGAAAGGATAGAAATATGCGCCTTGATGAGCTGATCAAATTGGTATATTTATAATTTGAAAACTGCAAGGTTTCACTCCTCAATTTTGCCTTTGAAACTTCCGGATTCACTGGACGTGACCCTGAACTGGGGTTTGATGAATCCCACTCTTTTTCCCAATCAAAAGGTTTGATCCAAAGCTCTAAGCTTCTATTTTTCTGAGGAGCTTCCAGCCGTGGTCTCAGATTTCAAAAATTCCCATTTTTACAGAAGCCCTAATTTTCCACTTTCCTGATCAAAGTCCCGAACTAGGGTGTGATCAAGCCCGGCCTTCTGCCCAACCAAAAATTCTGATTTTGGTCTCTAAATTTTTATTTTGATGAGTAGCATTCAGCCGTGGTCTCCGATTACAAAAATTCCAACTTTCTTCAAAGCCCTAAATTCCGGAAGCCATGAATGAAGGTACCAAAAAATAATTCTGTTTTGACAGAAATATGTACCTGATTGTTTCTGGTGTAACTCCGAAATTTTTGATCCACAGGGTCTGAAAAAGTTTGCTGAGATAGCC
This sequence comes from Larix kaempferi, assembly GCA_027924585.1. Lineage (NCBI taxonomy): Eukaryota > Viridiplantae > Streptophyta > Pinopsida > Pinales > Pinaceae > Larix > Larix kaempferi. The sequence goes on along the minus strand of BSBM01000348.1, from coordinate 16,635,166 downwards.
TGACCTGTTAGCTTTCCATCCTGACAGGTCTGACCTCAATTGGATTTTCTGAGAGAGAGTTATGCCAAATGTCGCAACGTGACCTGTTTTGGGATAAAACAGAAGAGCGAACTTGTACGGCGTGCCACGTGTCACTGTTTCAACTTCGGCCTCGGAAAACGTTTTCTGAGATAGCTCATCCTGTTATCTTTCCATCCTGACAGGTCTTACCTCAATTGAAGTCTCTGAGAGAGATTTATTCCAAGTGTCGCAACGTGACCTGTTTATGGGATAATACAGGAGAGCGAACTTGTACGGCGTTCCACGTGTCACTGGTTCAACTTCGGCCTCTGAAAAAGTTTTCTGAGATAGTACAGACTGTGTACTACCTGTCACTTTTTACTAAATTTCATTTGGAGCTTCCTAGCCCAAGATATGACCTTTTTCCCAACGTCACCTGATTTTGACTCAGATCTGGAAGAGGCAGAAACCCTATATTGTACAGATCATAAATCACAAAGTACAATGAATTAGAGGTTGTCCTTTGGACACAAGGTACCTGGAGAGCTTAGCTTCGTCCTGTAACAATTTCAGATCTGAAAAATTTGCCAAAACGGATTTATAGCAAAAGTTCTACGATGACTGGTTTTTGCTATATCAATCCCTAGCATCGTAAGTGCAACAAGTGTCATACATGCCATATCATGCCTTCTTTCAGGCTAGCTCTGATACCATGTTAAATTTTCAGAATTTACTTCAAACTGATCTAGGATCTTAACTGAGAGAACAACATGTACAGCATATCTACAGCATATCAATCATGGAGACAATAATGCAAGCACACAAGAGACACAAAGATTTACTTGGGGAAAACCATAAAGGTGAAAAACCCCAATAACTTCCTCAGAGATAGATAGAGCAATGATACAACCAACCATAAGAGATAGACACAACCTAGCAGCAGATCCTCCTCCTCCATAAGTGCGCCACTCCTCCTTGAGTGCATGTGTGAGAAGTGAGTGAGTAAATAGAGTGCCTCTCGCACTCTATTTATACTTGACTTGACTTGCCTTTTTACCTAACTGATGTAGGCTCAAACTTTACCACATAACATAATGCTGAGTGGGCCGACCCCCAATAGGGTGGTCTAATAACCCTTTGACCCACATGGCCGACCCCCAATAGGGTGGTCTAATAACCCTTTGACCCACATGACTTATACAGGGCCGACCCCAAATAAGGTGGTCTAATAACCCATCAAGTATAAGTTACGACACTTACAATATAAATGAAGACACTTCCTTATAGAGGAATAATACCATCTCTATAGGAATACAATATACATATATGTGAAATACATTCCGAAGTTACATATACATCAACACTCCCTCTTAACTAGGAAGGTATTTCTCAGCACAGTTCTTCTAGCACAAGTCATCTTCTCTGGATCATCGTCACTGGATAATCATCATCGAGTCATCATCATCGTCACTGCTGCTGCTATCTCAATCAATCTCTGAATCTACTCGTCATAGGAAGTTCTACAGAGCCAGTCCTTTTTCATACTGGATGTAGGCCCACCACCTGCAGGTCTTCATCATCACTGGCCATACTGTGGAATCCTCAGGACTTATTACGTGCGTCACAAAACCTGGCTGCAGCATCCCAGGCTATTACGAGCACACAGCTCTACCTGTAGGATCTCCCAGGAGCACATTACATGTGACCCATCACAAAACCTGTCTGAAGCATCCCAGGCTGTTACGAGCACGTGGCTCTACCTGTCGGATCTCCCAGGAGCACATTACATGTGATCTCACCACAAAACCTGGCTGAAGCATCTGAGGCCTTTTTCATCCTGTCCAGATCTCCCAGGAGAAAATTACATGTGGTCCACCACAAAACCTGGCTGAAGCATCTGAGGCCTTTTTCATCTTGTCCAGATCTCCCAGGAGCAAATTACATGTGGTCATGGCAAAACCTGGCTGAAGCATCTGAGGCCTTTTTCATCCTGTCCAGATCTCCCAGGAGAAAATTACATGCCATAGGACAAAACCTCGCAAGAGCATCTGCCAGATATCCCAGGGCACCGAATTACATGCCATAGGCAAAACCTCGAAAGACTATCTGCGGATCTCCCAGGGCACAAATTACATGTCCTCCCAAGCAAAACCTCGCAAGAGCATTTGTCAGATGTCCCAGGGCACCGAATTACATGCCATAGGCAAAACCTCGAAAGACCATCTGCAAATCTCCCAGGGCACAAATTACATGCTTTCCTGCACAACCTGATCCACGGCCACAAAGTATCATCTGATACTCATCATCATCACTGCAACATCCTGCTGCATGTCATCTGGAGAAGCTCGTCATCCACAATCATCCTGATCATACAATGCATCCATCTGATGCACACATAGATACATGATCCACACAATGTATCCATCAATCATACATGATCTACCTGATCATACAAAGATACATGATCCACACAATGTACCCATCAACATACATGATCTACCTGATCATACAAGGATACATGATCCACACAATGTACCCATCAACATACATGATCTACCTGATCATACAATGTATCCACCTGATACATATACGGATACATGGTCCAAGCATCCAACATGATGCATATACAAAAATACATACACATGATCCAACTGATCATATCCAGCATCCAACATGATGCGTACATACATACATAAAAATGATCCAACTGATCATATCCAGCATCCAGCATGATGCGTACATACATACATAAAATGATCCAACTGATCATATCAAGCAGAAACTAGAACATCATCCTGATGCTCATCATCCAGCGCTTACATCCACAGCCATGTGAAGGATCCTCCTTCCAACATGCTTGGAATGGCTTCAGCAAATGTGTCCATCACTTCTTCCTCGAAGTGTCCTCGATCTGAAGAACGCCAAGCCTCTCTCTGAAGTACTCGAACTTCACCCTGGCTAGTGGCTTTGTCAGCACATCTGCAATCTGCTCGTCCCGTCGCAACATACAGGAGCTTCACAGCTCCTCTCTGTACCATATCCCTGATATAGTGGTATTTGATCTCTATGTGTTTCGACCTGTCATGAAACACTGGGTTCTCGGACAGCTTCACACACCTCTGGTTATCACAGAAGATACCAGTGGCTTCCAACGGGAGATCAAATAACTCAGACAGTAGCTTCCGTAGCCATACTGCCTCACAACTAGCTGAACAGGCTGCAACATACTCTGCCTCAGCTGTACTCAGTGCTACGCAGGACTGCTTCCTGCTAAACCAAGAGATCACACCTGATCCCATACTGAAGCAACACCCAGATGTGCTCTTCCTATCTGCAGCACTGCCAGCCCAATCTGAATCAACATAACCCAGCAGGTTAAACTTTTGATTCGCCTCATACTTGAGCCCATAATCCACTGTACCCTTTAGGTACCTCAGAACATGCTTTACAGCAACCAGGTGAACACTCCTCGGATCCGTCAGGAACTGGCGCAATGTGTTCACAGCAAATCAAATATCCGGTCTCGTGTTCGTCAGGTACATCAAGGACCCAATCATCTGACGATACATAGAGACATCAACCAGCTCAGATGAAGCATCACATAGAAGCTTCAGATTCGATGCCATAGGTGTGGCCATGTCCTTGCAATCCATCATCCCGAACCTCTTCAGGATCTCTACTGCATGCTTCCCTTGTCCAAGGAAGATTCTGTCTGCACTCTGCCACACCTCCATGCCAAAAACAAATAGTGCATCATCCCCAAGTTCTTCATCTCGAACTCGGTAGTAAGCTTCCGCTGCGTGTCGGCAATCAATATATCTTCACCATACCAAGTTCTGCACATATATGATTTCCTATCATGTGTCTCAGAACCAAGTGGCTGCTCTACATGCACTTCTTCTTCAGTTACACCATTCAAGGAAGCTGTCTTGAATCCATCTGGTGTATCTTCTATTTCATCACTTTTATATTTCTCAATGCTGCCATCTGCAACATGCTTGATCTGATAGTTCCATTTGGAAGTCATAGCAAACTTCCCTTCATGTCTTGGGATTATATCCCAAACATCATTCTTCATGATCAACGGATCAAGGCATTTCATTTCTTCATCCCAGATCTTGGGAACTTCAATATCTTCAATATCTTCAATAGATATCTTTGTTGCTGGAACAAAATGTTGTAGTTCTTCTTTTGTAGGAGATGGCATACGATCTTTCCTACACAACAAGTTAAATTGCATGATTAGAAAACATCTCATAGTTTTCAGAGCAAATTCTTACACATAAAGAAATATGCCATACAGTCATGCAATTATCTTAGCCAATGCTTCAATACAACATTTATCCATATTTCGTAACTTTCTAGATGCCTTCCAATCTCTACCAGAACATTGTTAAGAGTGTGCACAACTCCCAACATGTCAGCAAAGAGGTTTCATTCTAGATAAGTAGCAATGGAATGTTGTACAGTGCCATAGGCTACTTACCCATGCATATTAGTAGTATACTGTTCATTAATGTAATTATTCTAATATGCACAATACATATCCTAAGTCTAAGACCATGAGCATATACATCATTGAACAATTTTATTTAAACAAACAAATATGCAAGAAGTTAAAATACTTATCTTTGTTTGTTCGTTGGGTGGACTCCCTCTGAGTCTTTGCTTCCTTACAGGAGCTGCTAGAGTCCTAATCTGAAGTAGCTTCTTCTACACCTTTCTGTTGTGGAAAGATGGTCAACTCCCTCTGAATATCTGCATCCTTGCAGAAACTACTGAAGTGTGTTCCTTTGCTTTCTTGCAGGAACAACTGGAGTGTGCTCCCTCTTGATCTTTGCTTCCTGGATTACCTGTTCTTGAACTCATATTCATCCTTGGTTCCTATGCATGCTTATTAGTATCATGAATGTGTTATCCTTGTGATCTCATATAAAATCATACATTCATTAGTATACTATTAAAACACAATAATCTCAAGCATGTATAGTCATGATCATTTCAAACAGAAATAATAAGCATTATCATTCAAGGTTTATGTAGGATTCTTATGGTTAGTCAAATCATAAGAAGCATAACATGTCTAAACCTATAATTACTCAAACCTATGACTCTTCAGGTTAGTTGAATCATCAATCAAGATAAGAGATATAATATGCATAAAACCTGTGATTATTCAAACCTATACCTTCATGATTCTTCTGGTTAGTCATATCATCAATTATGGTAAGAAATATAATATACATCCAACCATGATTATTCAAACCTATGACTTCATGAATAATTATTATCAACAACAGTATAAGATCCTAACACAAGGTAGGATTCTAGCTTGATATAGGAAAAACATACCTGGATTAGCATGCTAGCTATTTATGTCTAACATACCCGCATAATGTCTTCTGGTTCTCTTTAGTGACTTGTGCTAGTAACCTGCATGTCTCATAAGTTAACAATTATAAAACCAAGTTATACATACCTGGAGAATGGATCTTCTATGAGATCCATGGCAATGGATGAATCTTTGTCCTCATGTCATCATGATCATATGTTCTTGAACCAGAACATGATTTGTCTTCTTGGTGTACCTTTCATATTAGCAGTCAACACAAAACTCATACAACATCACAATGTGTTAGTACAAACATAAGTTTCATACTCCTAATAAATGAATGACTTCTATCATGCATTCATAATTTTATTAAGGTGATCTGACAAGTCTAAAATCAAGATTGTACTAACCGTGATAACATGAAGACAATTATGAACAAATCTCAAAACATACCTCGATGAGTCATACCTGTTGAGATCGCTTGTAATCTTCTTATGTAAGGCCTTATCCTCATCTCCCTCTGAAACAGGAACTTCTTCACCTATGTAGGTGACCAATCCATTTTCTTCTAGGATTAACCCAATCCACTTGATGTGCAAGAACTGGACCTGGAGCTGGATATGGGTTTGTCAGAGAAACCCCAAAAATTCAAACTTTGAATTTCAAACTTCCGAAAGGATAGAAATATGCGCCTTGATGAGCTGATCAAATTTGTATATTTATAATTTGAAAACTGCAAGGTTTCACTCCTCAATTTTGCCTTTGAAACTTCCGGATTCACTGGACGTGACCCTGAACTGGGGTTTGATGAATCCCACTCTTTTTCCCAATCAAAAGGTTTGATCCAAAGCTCTAAGCTTCTATTTTTCTGAGGAGCTTCCAGCCGTGGTCTCAGATTTCAAAAATTCCCATTTTTACAGAAGCCCTAATTTTCCACTTTCCTGATCAAAGTCCCGAACTAGGGTCTGATCAAGCCCGGCCTTCTGCCCAACCAAAAATTCTGATTTTGGTCTCTAAATTTTTATTTTGATGAGAAGCATTCAGCCGTGGTCTCCGATTACAAAAATTCCAACTTTCTTCAAAGCCCTAAATTCCGGAAGCCATGAATGAAGGTACCAAAAAATAATTCTGTTTTGACAGAAATATGTACCTGATTGTTTCTAGTGTAACTCCGAAATTTTTGATCCACAGGGTCTGAAAAAGTTCACTGAGATAGCCTGACCTGTTAGCTTTCCATCCTGACAGGTCTGACCTCAATTGGATTTTCTGAGAGAGAGTTATGCCAAATGTCGCAACGTGACCTGTTTTGGGATAAAACAGAAGAGCGAACTTGTACTGCGTGCCACGTGTCACTGTTTCAACTTCGGCCTCTGAAAACGTTTTCTGAGATAGCTCGGCCTGTTATATTTCCATCCTGATAGGTCTGACCTCAATTGGACTCTCTGAGAGAGAGTTAATCCAAGTGTCGCAACGTGAGCTGTTTATGGGATAATACAGGAGAGCGAACGTGTACGGCGTGCCACGTGTCACTGGTTCAACTTCGGCCTCTGAAAATGTTTTCTGAGATAGCACAGACTGTGTACTACCTTTCAATTTTTACGAAATTTCATTTGGAGCTTCCTAGCCCAAGATATGACCTTTTTCCCAAGGTCACCTGATTTTGACTCAGATCTGGAAGAGGCAGAAACCCTATATTGTACAGATCATAAATCACAAAGTAAAATGAATTAGAGGTTGTCCTTTGGACACAAGGTACCTGGAGATCTTAGCTTCGTCCTGTAACAATTTCAGATCTGAAAACTTTTCCAAAACGGATTTATAGCGAAAGTACTACGATGACTGGTTTTTGCTATATCAATCCCTAGCATCGTAAGTGCAACAAGTGTCATACATGCCATATCATGCCTTCTTTCAGGCTAGCTATGATACCATGTTAAATTTTCAGAATTTACTTCAAACTGATCTAGGATCTTAACTGAGAGAACAACATGTACATCATATCTACAGCATATCAATCATGGAGACAATAATGCAAGCACACAAGAGACACAAAGATTTACTTGGGGAAAACCATAAAGGTGAAAAACCCCAATAACTTCCTCAGAGATAGATAGAGCAATGATACAACCAACCATAAGAGATAGACACAACCTAGCAGCAGATACTCCTCCTCCATAAGTGCGCCACTCCTCCTTGAGTGCATGTGTGAGAAGTGAGTGAGTAAATAGAGTGCCTCCCGCACTCTATTTATACTTGACTTGACTTGCCTTTTTACCTAACTCATGTAGGCTCGAACTTTACCACATAACATAATGCTGAGTGGGCCGACCCCCAATAGCTTGGTCTAGTAACCCTTTGACCCACATGGCCGACCCCCAATAGGGTGGTCTAATAACCCTTTGACCCACATGACTTATACAGGGCCGACCCCAAATAAGGTGGTCTAATAACCCATCAAGTATAAGTTACGACACTTACAATATAAATGACGACACTTCCTTATAGAGGAATAATACCATCTCTATAGGAATACAATATACATATATGTGAAATACATTCCGAAGTTACATATACATCAACAACAGAAACTCTGGAGGAATGTTGGCTCTCATTAACCTCTCCCGCCGATGCCACTCTTGAACGTGGTCAGAAATATGTGTGGCCTTGTTCTAATGGAAGGTAGACAAAAGTTCAGTACCGGTATCATAACGAACCGACAACTGGAAATGATCTAAGAAAACCAAAGCAATCTCATTGAATCCCCTATAAGTGTTCCTAGGAAACTCAACATACCACTTCGCAGCTGCCCCCGTGAGGGTGCATTGAAATAGTTGTAATCTAACAGAATCATGATTCAACGAGTTGGAGGAGCACCAAAGGTGAAACGTTGTGACATGATCACTCGGATCCTCACCACCTTTCCCCTCAAACTTAGGAATGTCCGAAGGGAGCTTGGTAGGGACCAGGGTCCAAATAGGGTCATGACACACTGGATAATTTGTAAGCTTTGAAAGATCTAGAAGATTCAAACATGCAAGGAACGGGAACTACGGCTGGAAAGCTTGATTATAAGCCCCCATAAAAGGTTGGTTTGAACGAAACCGAATTATAAGGTGGACCAAAAGCTTGACCATGAGCATTAAATTGCTGATTATGTGGACTTGACGGACCATAAGCTTGACCATGGACATAAGGTTGATAACCTCCTCCGACCTGACCCATATGAGAGTAAGCAGGTATATAAGTGTTTTGGGAACCGTATTGAGGTGGGTTGTACTGGTACTAGCACCGACTGTGTTGTAGTAAGGGTTGCCACCTTAAGTCTGGGGCATATACGTACTATTCGTAGTGGGAACCATGTTGTATGACCATAATGGTGAGGTATGTTCCCACCCCCAGCATAAGTATTAGGATTAGCGTGAGCAGTCGTGTGGTGACCATAAGCATGAGATGTATTCCCAACCCCAACATTGGTGTTACTAGTAGCAGGAATTGTGGCATTATGACCATGAGGATAAGATATATTTGCACCTCCTACATTAGTATTACTAGTAGCGACAGTGGACGCAAAAGTATGCGGTATATGTCCACCCCCGTGGTTGGGAGGAGCATTAATATTTGTAAAAGTGGTCCTAGGTTGACGGGTAGCGGCATGTGTATTAGGTGGTGGATGGCGAGTCATGTTGCAAACAGTGTTCCTATTAGGTTGGGTAGGCCTAGGAGGTAGTCGTCTTCCAACATTAGCATTGTTAGGAGGAATATGACTGGTCCCCATACTATGTGTGTGAGTGGACAACGTGGTGCCCCCAATGAGGGTATTTCCCCCAGTGGGTGCAGTGTGGATAACACCATGACTAGTGCCAGCATTGTTGATGTATATGTAACTTCGAAATGTATTTCATTTATATATTTATTGTACTCCTATAGAGATGTATTATTCCTCTATACGAAAGTGTCGTCATTTGTATTCACAAGTGTCACAAGTGTGTTAACTTGCCGATGGGTTATTAGACCACCTTGTACGGGGTCGACTCGATATAATGTAATATGAAGTTATTGTACCTAGCTAGACAAGTCAGCCCCATAAGGTTATTGGGCAAACAGGACAAGTATAAATAGAGATCGGGAGATCTCTATTTGGATCACTCAGAACTCACTCTTCCCTCACTCGGAAAGTGGCAAACATGTGAGGAGGAGGATTAGCTGCTAAGAGGAGTCTATCTCTTTGTACTTTGGTTGTAATTTGGTTGTGCTATTGCACTATCTATCTCTGAGGAAGTTGTGGGGTTTTTCACCTTAGGGTTTTCCCCACAGAAACTCTATGTGTCTATTGTCTCTCATGCTTTTGTTTCTTGTGATGATGGACATGCTTGCTATGATTGATATGCATTGATATGCTATACATGTTATTCTCTCAGTAAAGATCCTAGAGTATCTTGAATTAATGCTCAAAATTTAACATGGTATCAGAGCTAACCTAAGAAGAAGACATTGTGCAATGATGGAAACCAGGGTTTCTTGTTTATTGGGTTTCTCTCCATAGATTTTGGAAAAGTAATATGATAGATTGACTCTCCTCGGCAAGGTGAATCTATCTGTCCAATCAGAATTCAATTCTGAGCACTTTCAGTTTTGGCCCTAAAAATTAGGGTTTCCTCAAAAATAGGAATTTCTGAAATCTAAAGACACGGCTGGAAGCTCCTTAAAAAATGCAAAGTTTAGAGCTTTGGATCGAGATTTTTGGCTGGGTAAATCTCTGGGAAACTCAAACCCTAATTCAGGGTCCTCCTTAGTGAATCCGGAAAGACTAAAAGGCATTTTTGAAGGGTAAAACTTTGCAAAATTCAAATTATTAGTATACTCGGCTGATCAACTCATCAAGGTGCATCTTTCTATCCTTTCAGAAAGTTGAAATTCACATTTTGAATTTTTAGGGTTTCTCTGACAAACCCTAATCCGACCAGATCCAGTTTTTCAGCAAATCAAGTGGTAAGACCTAAATCTTTTCTATTTCCATTTGAAGTACTCTTTAAGATGTCTCACCACACCAAGCTTGAAAATAAGCTTGAAGGGGCTGATAACTTCCGAGCCTGGAAGTATAGGATTGGGTTAATCCTGGAAGAGAATGAGTAGGACTCATATATAAAAGAAGAGATCCCTTATCCTAGAGGATGAAGAGGCTAAGATATTGCATAAGAAGAACTTGGTCAAGGAAAAGAGAATCATTGTTGATTCTATCAAGGACCATGTCATCCCCCATGTGTCATCTTTGAAGACACCCAAAGAGATGTTTGATTCCCTATTCAAGCTATTTGAAGGGAAGAACATAAATCAGAAGATGACTCTGCGAAACCAATTGAAAGGGGTAAAACTTCAGAATGGAGAATCCATTCACTCTTATTTTTCTAGGGTCTCTCAGATCAAGGAACAAATAGAAGTAGTGGATGAAATGGTGGAGAATGGTGAAGTTGTCATGACCACTATGAATGGCCTACCCAGGTCATGGGACTCCTTTATTCAAGGAATTTGTGCAAGAAAGAAATTGGTATCCTTATGCATACTACGGGAAGAATGCTCACAAGAAGAAGCAAAGCTTGTGGCACGAGAAGAAAAGATGGGCAATGAAGATCAAGCTCTCACAGCTCACACCAAGAAAGGGAAGTCCAAGAGAGAGCCATCTCACTTCAAGAAATCTTCACATCACCATAAAGAAAGGAGAATATGCTTCACTTGTAATGAAAAGGGACATATTGCCATAAATTGTCCCAAGAATAAGAAGGACAACAACAACTTCAACAAGAAGAAGAAGGGAAGCAAAAGAAGGTACCATGCTCATGCTGCCGAGGATGATGAACCTCCCAAGAAGAAGGCTAAAGTAGAAAGTGATGATGATGACTCATCAAGCGAAGAAGAGTATGTTCTAATCTCTACTCTCACAGGTAGTATCTCTCATGGTTGTAATGATTGGCTTATTGATAGTGGGGCTTCAAAACACATGACTGGGTTTAAAGAATCCTTTGCTAATCTATCTGAACATCAGTCACCCCATAAGGTGAAACTTGGGGATGACTACCAATACCCTATCAAAGGAGGTGGTGAGGCCTCCTACAATCTAGACTCTGGGAAGTCTTTGAAGATGAAATAAGTTTTGTATATACCTGGGCTCAAGAAGAACCTACTCTCCATATCCGCATTGGATGCAAAAGGTATGAGGGTTACATTTGTGGATGGCCAAGTTCTAATGTGGCCAAAGGGAAAGACCATAGATGATGCAGTAGTGATTGGAGAGCAAGAGGGAGGATTGTATAAACTAAAGGGACAACCTGAACATACCATAGTGCATGAATCCATGGAGCCAAGTGAACTTTGGCATAGAAGACTTGCTCATATGCACTATAGGGCACTTCCAATTGCAAGCAAGGCTGTAGAGGGTCTTCCTAAAATCAAGACCAAACATGAAGGTGTTTGCAAAGGATGTGCAAAAGGAAAGAACATAAAGAAGGCATTTCCAAGCAGTGAAAGCAAGGAAAAAGATATCTTGGAAATTATCCACTCCGATGTATGTGGTCCGATGTCATCTAGTTCTCTGAGTGGGTATGCTTACTATGTCTCTTTCATTGATGACTTCTCCAGGAAGACTTGGGTTTACTTCTTGAAGAACAAAGATGAAGTGTTTGATAAGTTCAAGGAATTCAAAACCTTGATGGAGAACCAAACTGATAAGAAGATCAAAACATTCAGATCCGACAATGGTGGAGAATTCACTTCAGGTGACTTCAAGAAGCTATGCAGTGATTCAAGGATTAAGAGGGAGTTGACGGCTCCTTACAATCCACAACACAATGGAGTTGTAGAAAGAAAGAATCGATCAATTATGGAAGCAGCAAGGGCAATGCTGCATGACCAGGATCTACCTGTGCATTTATGGGTAGAAGCAGCTAGGACAGCTGTATATGTGCAGAACAAAACACCCCACAAGATATTGGACAACAAGACACCAGAAGAGGTCTTCTCTGGTAAGAAACCTGAAGTTAGCCATCTCAGAATATTTGGTTGTCCAATATACACTCATGTCCCAAAGGAAAAGAGGATCAAGCTAGATCCTTCAGGAAAGAATGGTATCTTTGTGGGTTATAGTGAAAGCTTGAAGGCATACAGAATATACTTTCCAGGGTTCAAGAAGATTGATGTCAGCAGGGATGTGACATTTGATGAAAACTCAGCATTCATCAAATCAAGGAAGACACCTGTTGAAGATTATGAAGAACCTAAGGAAACTAGATTTAAATACACTACTATGATTGAAGCAATTCTAGATGCAGATCATGAAATTGAAGATCCGCAAGAACCTGTAGATCCACCCCGTGAGAATAACTCTCACAAGAGGAAACCTGCATGGGATAGAGAGCTCATTCAAGATGCAGAAAGATATGGCATTCCAGAAGAACACAGAGCAAAGAAAAGAACTAGATCACATACCAGCTATGTTGCTTTACTCTGTGATATCATGAACAAAGAACCTTCCAATTATGAAGAAGCAGCAAAAAAGAAAGAATGGAAGGATGCCATGGTCGAAGAATACCAATCAATAATGAAGAATGATGTTTGGGATGTTGTCCCAAGACCTTAAGGGAAGTTTGTTGTGACTTCCAAATGGATCTACAAAATCAAGCATGCTGCAGTTGGCAGCATAGAGAAATACAAGGCAAGATTCGTAGCTCATGGCTTCTTTCAGAAGGAGGGAATAGATTATGAAGAAACTTTTGCTCCTGTAGCCAGGTACACTTCCATCATATCAGTACTTTCTCTGGCTGCAGTGATGAAATGGAAGATACACCAGATGGATGTCAAGACTGCTTTCTTGAATGGTGTAGTTGAAGAGGAAGTGTATGTGGAGCAGCCACTCGGTTTCGAGACACATGACAGGGAGTCATATGTGTGCAGACTGAAGAAAGCCTTGTGTTGGCCCGGTTTTGCAACCAGGCTTAGTGCTATGGGCACCTGCTAACTAGTAGCAGCAGTTTCAATAGAAATAAAAACAATAAACTAAATAAACAATACTTTTCATGAATCTAAGCAAGAATCTAAGCAAATAATGTAAACATGTCAAAATCAAGAACAAGAAACATAAGAAATAATTTTTTGTATTGAAAAATGGGGGGGCAAGCAAGTGCTTGCGATATTACCTTCAATGGTGAAGGTTGATGTTGAGCAACTCCCAAGATTAGTAGCTCCAAACTCCAAGAGGTCTCCTTCTCCAAGGTTGCTTCAATGGCTAAAAGTGCTCAGGGGAGATTTCAGCAGCATAAGGATGAGATAATGGAAGGATGTGAAATGAGGAGCCCCTACCACCTTTTTATAGGTTTTGGTGGTGAGGAATACCATTTGTGGTTTTGTGGAAACCAAATGGTATTGACCAACATGGTTTAGGTACTTTTCCCTCCTTTTTCCTTTTTTGAATAAAAATAATATTTTAATTCCCTTTTTAATATTTTTGGGAATTTGGACCCTTTTTGAGGGTTTTTTATGATTTTCTTGGAAAAATAATATTTTTTAATGGAAAAAGGGGTGTACTAAGGTCTTTTGGTGACCTTTTGTTGGTTTCGGAGGCTCAGATGGTGAAAAAGTGGACAAATGGGTCATGTGAATAGGGAAATGAGCTAGTGAGCACTTTTTGGGTGTTAACAGATTGCCCCCTGATGTGTGAGGGCAGGAGCTCATCGTATGGCCGATAGACATCATAGTTCTTTTGTCCTTTTTTCTGGGGTTTAGGGGAGAGAAAAGACCGGTTGGAGACTGGAGCCACGGCCCTTGGAAGCTGCAAAAACAAAAAATATTACATGGCCTCAATATGAATGAGGTATAATCTCTGATAAAGGACGAGGCGGGCATTCCCATGCTCGTATCAAGACATATACAAAACAATTAGTCCCAAGAAGGGGGATCTAATACGTAAAGAAATATATTGGTACATCATAATGGTCCATAGGGGACATTATTGTGGGATAACTCATGATCATGGGTGATCTCAATAACTGATACACTGGAATAACTATTGAACTGCTGAAACTGAAGGTGTCCAACATCTGTATGGACTCAATGACTGTGAGCCATGTGGAATACTGTCGCCATACGCAACCCGGATATCTATAGAAAAAATGTAACTGGTTGTATCCATAGGTAGACTCTCAAATGTGGAGGAGTCAGGAGGTATCCGGGGTCTTCGACTAATAACTGAACGGACCAATACCCTGTGCGAGTCTCAACGATGCGATCAAGGTGTTGAAGTCGAGCATGTGAGAAACAACCATTCGGAGAGGCACTGAGGATTCCTCTCGAAATGATTCGTAGGCACTCATCATAAATGGTAATGAGTCCAAGACACAGGGACCTCTAGGTCTATCCTCTGGAATCAATGTGGTTGTCGTCGACAGAGGGAGACCAGCAACTAACAAGGCAATGATGTTTCCTTGATAGGAGTACGAGGTGTAGAACTGAAGTGATGTAGTACTGATGGTAGGACTGGCATACTTGTGGGGAAGGGAAATAACTGGGTCCAAAAAAAAATGGGTAGAATCAAACTTCCTTTGTTCAGAGCATGATGACATGGTTGACCTGGCAGCGTAGGGAACTGACTTGTAGGTGTGGGGATCATTGCTTTGACTGAATGGTATATATTGACTCTGGGGGGGAGGACGAGCTGATGATAGCTGTCGAGGGAGTTTCAGGGTGACATACTGCAGAATACTCTGAACAAAGGCGACCAAAATGGGGAAGCTGCTATGTGAGTAGACATGATGTGTTGTAGCGCCAAGAGGCACCATTCTTCCTTCTTCGTAGTTTTAATGAGCTCCAAGAAGGGATAAAAGTGTGCTCTGAAATGGTACGGTCCTGTGGATTTTGTGAGCCCAGGACGGCGCATGCTCATGGTTGCTTTCATGTTTAGAGAGTCTGAAAATGGTAAGTGGACTCTGTTGGTGTTTCTTTTTCGTAAGTTTAGTCTCCAAGGCCCGAAAAAGCATAAAATGATGCGAATGGAGAACTCTTCTAGCCGATGTGACTAGAGTATACCTTTTTCGTAATTAGTCTACGAGGTCCGGAAAAGGGGTAAACTTATATCAGGTAGACGCCCTTTCAGATACGTTTAGCGAGCATGAAAGGAAGCAAGATAGCTCGGCGATCTTTTCATTGTTTTAGGAGTCAGAAAAGAGCTTAACAGAAACTCCCTAAGTGCCTTTTTCGTAAAGAGGGGTTGCTCGGCCCGAAAAAGGGATAAAATTATATCGAACAAAAATGGATTGATGAGGGCGAGGAAAGGTCTCAAGCATCGTCATCAGCGCGGAAAACTGGATCTGGTGACATACGGATTGTCGAAAACGGAGAACGGCCGATGTGGCACGCAAACCGAGGTGATGAGGGGGCGTGGAAAAAATGCCCGAAAAATATAAAGGTGAGAGCGAGAAATGATCTCAAGCATCATTACGAGCGCGGAAAACTGAATCCGGCGATATAAGACACATCGAAAACGGAGAACGGCCGATGTGGCACGCAAACCGAGGTGACGAGGGGGGCGTGGAAAAAACGCCCGGAGAATCTAAAGGTGAGAGCGAGAAATGATCCCAAGCATCATTACGAGCGCGAAAAACTGAATCCGGCGATATAAGACATATCGAAAATGGAGAAGGGCCGATGTGGCACGCAAACCGAGGCGACGAGGGAGGCTAAAAAATGGTCAAAAAATGGACCTCGTGAAAACGGGAAACGGAAGGAACCTCTATGAAGTTCGCGCTGTGCTGATCCCAACGGTACCAACGGTTTGAGAAATGGTGTTCGAATTTCAACATGGTTGATAACTCCTTCCAGACGGCATCTTCGAAGTGAGAGCCGTGGTCAGAGACTAACTGCTGTGGTACTCCGAAACGAGCGATAACATGGTTGAAGAAAAACCGTGCCGCAGTGTCGGCTTTGCAATTATAGGTCGGCATGGCTTCTGCCCACTTGGTGAAATAATCTACGGCCACAATGATGTGTTTGTGACCGCCGGCTGACGGGGGGTTGCAGTCGAGGAAGTCTATGGCCCATTTGCAGAATGGTCCAACAGTGATGACTGGATGAAGGGGGGCAGGGGGGGTTCTTGCTTTGGGGGCAAATAGCTGGCAGTTCTGGCAATGCTTGACTGCTGTGATGCAATCAGTGAATAATGATGGCCAAAAATAACCTGCCCGAATGATTTTCTGGGCGGTAGCCATACCGGAGAAATGGCCTCCACAGGCACCGCTATGACAATCGTTAAGGACTTGTTCTGCCTCACTATGGGAAAGGCAGCGGCGTAAGATAGTATCAATGCCGCGTCGGTAAAGTACATCCCCAATCAGTAGGTATCGGGGGGCGTGGTGTCGTATGCGACGGCGGCCATCACGATCGATGTGTGGTCGGAATTTTTGCGTACGAAGGTAAGTCAATATGTCTCCATACCAAGGGTCGTCAGACGAAATAATGAAGATCTGCTCGTCGATCAGGTCCGTTTGGATCACGGGTGATGTTGAGGAGGATGGGAGGTCCTTGATGAGGTGAGCTAGCGCGAGGGCTTTGATGCTTTTGGGAGTTTTGAAAGTGAGGTCATATTCCTGGAGGATAATGACCCATTTAGCGACACGACCTTGTAGGAGCCGCCGGGTGAGGAGGTAGACCATGGGGTTGGAGTCGGCGACAACCGTGGTATGACTAAGCAAAATATAGTGTCGCAGTTTTTGTACGGAAAAGACTACAGCTAGGGCTAATCTTTCCTCGTATGGGTAGCGTAGAGGTGGGCCAGACAAGGTCTGGCTGACGTAATAAATCACATGCTCTTTGTGGGAGGCATCTTCTTGGACCAAAACTCCGGAGACGGCATGTTCAGACGCCGAGACGTAAAGGGTGAAGTTTTGAGAGAAATCCGGTGGGGATATCAAGGGGGCTTGTGTGAGAGCTTTCTTGAGGGCTTCGAATGCCGTGTCTGCTTGCTCATCCCGAACAAAGGGTATGTGGGTACGAAGTAAGCGTAAGAATCCATGGACTTTGGTGGCGTAATCAGGAACAAAGCGCCTAAGAAAATTGGACCGCCCTTGCAAGCTCTGAAGCTGCCGAAGCGTGCGAGGAGGGGGAAGTTCTAAGATGGCTTTGACTTTAAGGGGATCGACAGTGATTCCGTCTTGGGAAACAATGAAACCCAACAACCGGCCCGCCGGGACGCAAAAGACACACTTGTGTGGGTTCAAGCGGATTTTATACTTGCGACAACGCAGGAAAACTTGCCGGAGGTCGTTAAGGTGGTCTGATCGTTTTCGGGAACGAGCTGTGAGGTCGTCGAGATAGACTCACAAGATATGGATCAAGTCGTGAAAGCAATAGGTCATGGCTCGCTGGAAAGTGGCACCAACATTTTTAAGGCCAAATGGCATGACGCGGTAGGCAAAGGTGCCCCATGGGGTGGTAAAGGCAGTCTTGTACTGATCCTCCTTGCGGATGTGAATCTGGTTATATCCGGAAAACCCGTCCATGAAGGATAGGACCTCATGGCCCGCACACTCATCAATGAGTTGGTCAATGAATGGCGTGGGGAAATTGTCTTTTGGACAAGCGTGGTTTAGATCGCGGAAGTCAGTGCATACTCTAAGGGTGCCTTGCTTTTTGTTGACAGGAACGGGGTTCGACACCCAGGTGGTGTACGGAATAGGGTAGATGAACCCTGCGTTTCGTAGTTTCTCGACCTCAGCCTTAACAGCGGGGAGCTTGGCAGGGTGAATAGGTCGCTGTTTCTGACGAACAGGGGGTACTTCCGGCCATGTATCGATGTGGTGTTCAATAATGGCGGGGGTCGAGACCAGGCATCTCGGTGTAGGACCAGGAAAAGACATCACGGAACTCTTGAAAGAGTTTTTTGTACGCCTGAGTTTCTGCTTGAGTGCAAGATGCGCCCAGCGAGATGAGCTCAGGTTTCCCTGGTGTTGTGGAAATGTCTATCTGTATAGTGGGGGAAATGTTTGACATGTTCCCTTCTTCAAAGGCATCCGGTGCTGGGATGGGGTCCTTTAACCAATCGACTTTGGTGGGTATGAAGTCTTTCGACTCGATCGATAGCTGGTTGGATGCGGTGGAGGTAGATGCTTCCGGGAGGAAGTACGAGCGATGATGCATATCATCCCAAGGGTAGTCGGGTGCAGTGAGTGTCTCCAAAATTTGCTCGTCAGTATTGAAGTAGTCAGACCATAAATCAAGGGGTTCTGGTTTGAAGGTTGTTGAAATCATATATATCGTATTGACTTCTTCTGACGAGGATGATGGTGGGGGGTGTATCTCCTCAATGAGGGGAGGAGATATCTCTAAGTCGGCATTGTTTAACTCGTACAACGCTGCTCTATAGTCAGGTAGATCAGGGCAATGGTGAGAGTAGTGGCCGTAAACACTGCATATAGCACAAGGATGGTTTGTGCGCAATGATTTGTCGCGAGGCTGTAGAGGTGGCTCTAATTTGACTACTGGGGTGCCGATGTCATCGTCCAGCATATTCATATGCTCTTGGAGTGCCGGTAAGTGTGGGCATTGATGAGTTGGATGACCAATTTCATCGCATAATGAACATTTCGGGGGAGCTCGAAACACCGGTGGGGGTTTGACTGCCTTAGGAGGTGGTATAGCAGTGTATGGTTGTGGACCTCTGCCCCCAGTGGGTTTAGAAAGAAGAGGGGGATCCTTTGATGTCGACGCAATCGTGAGACCAGGAGGAGGTTTTCATTGACGACGAAGGGATATTGAGGTTAGGAGGAGGTGTCGTTGACGACGAAGGGATTGCGACACCAGGAGGAGGCTGATTTGTGGTAACAATAGGTTGTACTGGTTGGAGGATGACGTCTGGTGTCGGTGGTCGAACGAGAGGCGGAATATACCACACGGGTAATCCCAAGTTAGCCCGGGTAGGCTAAGGGTAGCCATAACCGGGGCGCTTACTACACCCGAAGGAGGAAATAGGAAGGGGATGGTGTGGATGGGTGTAACACCAATGTGACTGGGGATCAATGGTGGTTGACCACCGGACGTTTGCGTATTCTGCGAGAGGGTACAGAGGTTTGCGACTTGGGTCTCCGGTGACGGTGGTGGAATGGCTTGGAATGTAGAGGTCATTGGTGTATCCGAATAAAGTCCGGGTGCCACAGAAGACACAAAGGAGGTAACTGCACTAGAAGCGGGTTGTTCAATCATGGGAAGAACATTCTCTGGTGCTGCAGGGGCGTTGGGATCATAGTAGGTGAGTTGGTCAATTTTGACCACGCGTCCCTCGTGGGGGAACATGATGGTGCGGAAGACGGAGGAGGCGACCGATTTCATGGCGTACATGTAACTGCGGCCAAGTAAAAGGTTATAGTCGAGCTGGGCGTTAATGACCTCTATGTCGATGAGCACAGTTTTCCGACCTAATTGGACGGGTACCTTGGGTAATAAACCTTGAGGTTGAGCTGACCGGCCGTCGTAGGCCCGCAATGCAGTGGTGGATTGCTGGAGAGCAGGGGATCCCAACTTCTTCCAAAACAAAAGTGGACATGACGCATGTGGAGGCACCCTCGTCGATGATACATCGATGGATGACAAGATTCCGAATAGAAACGGAAACTTGGACTGCTATGGTAGAAGGCAGCCGTGGTTCAGATTGGTCTAAATCAAAGGTCATCAATTTTGAATCATTTGGGTCAATCGCCCCAATGGCGGAAAGTAAAGTTTTGCGCTGAGTAGGACAGGTTTTTAAGACTTCTAACGCAGACATGGCTGCGGGAGATTGAGCTAGGTCATCTACGATGTTGTAATTGGACGCAGCCCGTGCATTGGGGTTGTTGTTGATTCGGCGAAAGGGGAAGCGAGGTGCTTTCGAAGCGCCATCGAGTGGAACCTGAGGTATACGCAATGTTTGATCAGTGGGATTAGCATTAGTATCCTTTTCGGCGGGGGGGGTTTCAGCAGTCGGTCCGTATTGATTCCGACGGGTTTGGATATTGACGTCTGCGGTGGACATCATCAATAAGTGGTGGGTGCCTGAATCAAACATGGGTTGGTCAGGAGCTGTGTAAGTAATTTGTTGTGGTTGCACGTTGCCCCTGTTGGGGGGCTAACGGCTGAGTGTTCACCACTCCTTGTGTTGGAAAAGGGTTTTGTAATACCAAAGGTTGTTGTGGAGGTGGTGGGGGGGTTGGGTGGAGGCTGAGGAGCCGCCCTGCCCTTGACGATGGGCGTCATTTGTCCATAGTTGTCGAGCTCGCTCCAGATGTGGGCAAGCGTGGGTATAGTGGCCATAGACACCGCAAATGGAACAAGGATGGTTTGTTCGTAAATTAGCATTTTTGGGTTGCTTAGGTGGCCGATCGGGATTCTGATGAGCGGGCGCCGCGTTATTTCTTGCGGAGGATGGGTAGGTTGTGGAGCTTGGTTACGGTTTTGATTGTTTCCACGGTTGCGTCCTCTTCCGCGGTTTTGTTGCCCACCCTGGTTGCGTTGGTTATTTGGTATTGGGGCTGATGTTGTTGTGCGTACACATGCCCTTGAGCATTGGGGGGATTCTGAGGAGCCGCAGGTGCGGGAGCAGGTTGCGGTGGATAGTACGCAGGTGGAGCTGGAGGTGGTCCAGTTGCCTGCTGGGGTTGTTGGTACCCCTGAGCTGGTGGAGTTGTGAGGTGAGCCGGTGCAATCGGTTGTGGGTAATGCATATGCTGTTGTGGGAACTGCATGGGGGTCTGTATCGTAGGTTGAGCATAGTATGTAGGAGGTACATATGCTGATGGCGCTTGGCCATAACAATGTTGTGGACAAGAGGGTCCATGAATGTGATGGGTGTGGTTTGTTGGAGCATAAGAAGTTGTCGCTCCGGAACTGGATGTAGCCCTAGAGAGGTCTGGGGCGGGCATGGTGCTCACCATACTGAAAGGTTTTGCTTGCGGTGTAATTTGGCCAATAATGCCATCAGCGGCATGTGATGCTCCCGGGTGTGTCACCGCGTGCAGAGTCACCTCGTGGGGCGTCAGGTATGATCGTGTATAGGTAACCTGACTGGGCATAGATAAGATCAAACTGTTGGGCCTTGAGGATGGACTCCTCCTCAGACTGGGGTCTTTCAGATGCTACATCCTTCGCAATGAGAGGAAGGAGGGATTTAAGGAACCAGTCTAGGAAGATTCGGTCGTCTAATTTGATCTTGCATAGGCTCCGGCGCCGGCGCCAATCATGAATATGGTCAGTGATATGCGTGGCTGTGTTCTGTCTGCAAGACAGTAGGATTTCGATGCCCGCATCATAGCGGACTGGTAGCTGAAAGAACTGCAGGAAGGTCGAGGCAAGGGAAGTAAATGTGGCATGCGTCCCATGGGGCTGCTCGATATACCATTTGGCTGCGGAGCCAGTGAAGGTGCGTTGTAAAAGCCGTAGGCGGATTGAGTCATCCACTATGGAGTTGGAGGAACACCATAAATGGAAGGACATGATGTGATTCTGGGGGTCTTCTCCTGCCTTTCCCTCAAACTTAGGTATGTCAGAGGGAAGCTTAGTGGGCATATGGGGCCAAGCAGGATCATGTCTGATGGGGTCATTTGTGAGCCTAGCTAAATCTGGCAGGTTGAGACTTGCCATGTATGGTAGACTAGCGGATGTGGTGACCGGAACCGGGACCTACCTAGCCATTGTGGTATGGTGTAGGGGTCCAGTAGCACCTATAGGTATGCTAGGTATGGAGGGTATGTTCCCTCCAAAAGGTGTGGCATGATATGGGTTAGCGCTCCCAAGTGCAACTTGGGTTACACTTGGGTTAGGAATCGCACCAGGGATTCCTGGTATAGCACTGCCAAGTGCAACATGAGTTACACTTGGGTTAGGAATCGCACTGGGGATTCCTGGGATAGGGTTTGTGGAAACCGAAGGGGGTATGACCCCCATGTTGGGCATGCCCATGACAGGTGGTGGTCCTGTGCTAGGCATTCCTGAATGTGGAGTGTTACCCATATTGGGCATACCCAAGGGGGTGGTTGTTGCCGTGGATGGTACTTCCGCAGAAGGGTCTGCGGATGTCTGACCTATGGTTAATGTAAATTGTGGATCAACTGGTGTTTCAGACATATTTGTGGTTGGTGGTAACTCGGTGGGGTTTTCGGATTCTACCTCCAAATCAAAGGTGAAGTGGGGTATGTCAGAATCGGATGACCGTCTAATTGATTGACGATGTGTCGAATCATGGGACAATGCTCTGCGTCTGTGACGTGGAGAGCCAAGTGGACTAAACTCTGGGAGTTCTCCCTGTAGACGACGAGAACGTCTAGAATTCTCAATGGTGAGAATATGTTTTGTATGTAAAAAATGTGTTTTAAATATCAGGTGGTGATATATATGTAAAAGACTCAAAACCCTAATGCAACCAAGGGTGCAAGAAGGGGAGTGAAAAAAAAGAAGGCTCACAGGCCAAAAAATAAATCCTCAAAAAATGCACTTATTCTAGCAGCTGTGCTACAATAAGTGGAGGAATGCAACAACTGGTCAGAATACCAACATGCAAGCGGCTCCTAGAAAAAATAGGTGTAACTAGACTCAAAAGGTGGTAAAGATCATGCAAACACCTAATCTAAAAGTATTGTGACTCAAACAGACGATATCCTCTGCAAGGTGATGAAATCCAAGTCAGACGATATGAATGTTGAGACAACGGCTAGATATCCCCCTACCGGGAGGGACACCGGGTAATCAATCCTAAAAAGACAGGCTACTAGGATACTCCGTTCATGACGCATCGAGAAAAGGTAAATCTGTCGTTTGGTCCTTTGATCGCAATATCCCAATACAGGGATATCCCGAGAACTGCGAATGGTAGCCCTTCGGTTACTGAATGGGTTTCGGTATCCCACTCAGGCTTCCGGATCCATCCTCGCGACTTCAACCCTCCTAAGGGAGAGGCCTTCCCACAAACCGGTTGTGACCGCGCCAAAAATTACTAAGAGATTTTAGCTCCCTAATTGGACAACTTCTATGTCTCAGATGTATGAACTGAGGGGTGTTATTGGAACACCTATCCCCCCAATACTACCTAGCTACAAGAATTCTTTTAGTGTTCCCCAAGTGGGGTTAAAAGTGTGTTCAAATTAAGGTACGTTTTAAGGCTTAGTTCAATTAAGTGATCGTGTGAGTGCACGTGAGGTGTTGTAAACTGAACTTTGAAAAAATTAAATGCTTTAAGGGAAATTTTCAAAAAATAAAGGATTTTTCGAAAATAAAAAGCAAATATTTAAGACTTTTTTCACTAAAAGGAATTAATATGCTTTTCAAAAGATAACTCAAAAAATAAAGTATTTCTTGGATTTATGAAAGCAAATGATAAACTCCTTTTTTTAAAAGAAATAAATGGATTTCTTCGTTTCAAGAAAAATTGCTAAGGGCAAGATTCTAAAGAAGTAAACAAGAAAAAACTTGAATTTAGATGAAAATGCAAAATGAGTCTTTCTTTCCCTTTCTTGAAAATTTTGAAAAATATTTCTAAATATGCACTTTTAAATAGTAAAAAAATTTTCAAAGCTGTAAAATATGCAGAATGCAAATACTGTAAAAAATGTGCTATGGGCAGAAAGTACAGTAAAAAATATTTTTCAAAATCGGAATGGCCGAATGAAAAAATTCAGCCGCGCGGGTTTTGGACGAACAGCCACGATGGGCCGCGCGGGTTTTGGCCGCACAGTCGCGATGGACCGCGCGGGTTCTGGACGCACAGTCGCGATGGACCGCGCGGGTTTTGGACGCACAGTCGCGATGGACCGCGCGGGTTTAGGCCTCACAGTCGCGATGAGCAGCGCGGGTTTTGACCGCACAGTCGCGATGAGCCGCGCGGATAAATGCAGAAAGGTCGCAATGGACCGCGCGACTGTCTGGAAAAAATCCGCGATGGACCGCGCGGAAAAAGGCAGAAAAGTCGCGATGGACCGCGCGACTGTCTGGCAAAAAGCCGCGAGGCGGAAGCCGTGCACGGAAACCGAGAAACTAACCCGAAAATTGAAAATTTCGGGCTGTTTATGGGGGAAAATCTCAGAACAACAATGGATCTGCTGTCTAAGATGGCAGATCTATGGATCTAAAGGTTAAAAACTCATAAAAACTAAGATTTAAAGGCAAAACTAGAGATCTAAAGTTCAAACCAAAGCGGAGTCGCCAAAAACTGTTGGCCCGGTTTTGCAACCAGGCTTAGTGCTATGGGCACCTGCTAACTAGTAGCAGCAGTTTCAATAGAAATAAAAACAATAAACTAAATAAACAATACTTTTCATGAATCTAAGCAAGAATCTAAGCAAATAATGTAAACATGTCAAAATCAAGAACAAGAAACATAAGAAATAATTTTTTGTATTGAAAAATGGGGGGGGCAAGCAAGTGCTTGCGATATTACCTTCAATGGTGAAGGTTGATGTTGAGCAACTCCCAAGATGAGTAGCTCCAAACTCCAAGAGGTCTCCTTCTCCAAGGTTGCTTCAATGGCTAAAAGTGCTCAGGGGAGATTTCAGCAGCATAAGGATGAGATAATGGAAGGATGTGAAATGAGGAGCCCCTACCACCTTTTTATAGGTTTTGGTGGTGAGGAATACCATTTGTGGTTTTGTGGAAACCAAATGGTATTGACCAACATGGTTTAGGTACTTTTCCCTCCTTTTTCCTTTTTTGAATAAAAATAATATTTTAATTCCCTTTTTAATATTTTTGGGAATTTGGACCCTTTTTGAGGGTTTTTTATGATTTTCTTGGAAAAATAATCTTTTTTAATGGAAAAAGGGGTGTACTAAGGTCTTTTGGTGACCTTTTGTTGGTTTCGGAGGCTCAGATGGTGAAAAAGTGGACAAATGGGTCATGTGAATAGGGAAATGAGCTAGTGAGAACTTTTTGGGTGTTAACACCTTGTATGGCTTGAAGCAAGCTCCTAGGACTTGGTATTGTAGGATGGATAGTTTCCTATCTAGTTTGGTATTTACCAAGAGTAAAGAAGATTCCAACCTTTATTACAAGGTTGAGGAAGGCAATCCAGTGATACTACTTCTGTATGTGGATGATCTGTTTGTAACAGGTAATGATAGTTTGATTTTCGATACCAAGAGGAAGCTTGCAGCCAAGTTCAAGATGAAGGACTTGGGGATGATGCACTATTTTCTAGGAATGGAGGTGTGGTAGAGTGCAAAGGGTATCTTCCTTGGACAAGGGAAGTATGCAGTAGAGATCCTGAAGAGGTTTGGGATGATGGACTACAAGGCCATGGCCACACCTATGGCATCGAACCTGAAGCTTCTATGTGATGCTTCATCTGAGCCGATTGATGTCACTATGTATCATCAGATGATTGGGTCCTTGATGTACCTGACGAACACTTGAACAGATATTTGCTTTGCGGTGAACACATTGAGCTAGTTCCTGACGAATCCGAGAAGTGTCCACCTGGTTGCTGTAAAGCATATTCTGAGGTACTTGAAGGGTACAGTTAACTATGGGCTCAAGTATGATGCAAATCAAAAGTTTATTATACAAGGTTATGTTTATTCAGATTGGGCACGCAGTGCTGCAGATAGGAAGAGCACTTCTGGGTGTTGCTTCAATATGGGATCAGGTGTGATCTCTTGGTTTAGCAGGAAGCAGTCTTGCATAGCACTGAGTACGACCGAGGAAGAGTATGTTGCAGCCTGTTCGGCTAGTTGTGAGGCATTATGTCTTCAGAAGCTACTGTTTGAGTTATTTGATCTCTTGCTGGAGGCTACTGGTATATTTTGTGACAACCAGAGTTGTGTGAAGCTATATGAGAACCCACTATTCCATGACAGGTCGAAACACATAGATATCAAATATCACTATATCAGGGATATGGTGCAGAGGGGAGCAGTGAAGCTCCTGTATGTTGCAACGGACGAGTAGATTGCAAATGTGTTGATGAAGGCACTAGCCAGAGTGAAGTTCGAGTACTTCAGAGAGAGGCTTGGTGTTCTTCAGATCGATGACACTTCGAGGAAGAAGTGATGGAGACATTTGTTGTAGCCATTCCTAGCATGGTGGAAGGGGTATCCTTCACATGGCTGTGGATGTAAGCGTTGGATGATGAGAATCAGGATGATGTTCTAGTTTTTGCTGGATATGATCAGTTGGATCATTTATGTATGTACGCATCATGTTGGATGCTGGATATGATCAATGGGATCTTTTATGTATGTATGCATCATGTTGGATGCTTGGACCATGTATCTCTATATGTATCAGGTGGATACATTGTATGATCAGGTAGATCATTTATGTATCAGGTAGATACATTGTGTGGATCATGTATCTATGTATGTATCAAGTGGATACATTGTGTATGGTGATATGTATCAGGTAGATACTTGGTATGCATCAGGTAGATGCATTGTATGATCAAGATGATCGTGGATGACAAGCTTCTCCAGATGACATGCATTAGGACGATGCAGTGATGATGATTAGGATGATCATGTGTACATCAGGATGATCTATGGAGAGTATCAGGTTGATACTCTATGGATATGGATAGGTTGTGTAGATGAGCATGTAAGTAGACTTGGGAGATATGGATAGGATGAAAAAGGCCTTAGATGCTCTCTCGAGGCATTGCTCTGGGAGGACATGTAAGTAGACCTGGTAGATCTGGACAGGATGAAAAAGGCCTCATATGCTCTTTCAAGGCATTGTCTTATGACATGTAAGTGGACTTGGGAGATTTGGACAGGATGAAAAAGGCCTCAGATGCTCTTTCGAGGCATTGTCATGACCACATGTAATGTGCTCCTAGGAGATCTGACAGGTAGAGCTATGTGCTTGTAATAGCCTAGGATGCTTCAGCCAGGTTTTTTGGTGAGATCACATGTAATGTGCTCCTGGGAGATCCGACAAGTAGAGCTATGTGCTCGTAATAGCCTGGGATGCTTCAGACAGGTTTTGTGATGGGTCACATGTAATGTGCTCCTGGGAGATCCGACAGGTAGAGCTGTGTGCTCGTAACATCCTGGGATGCTACCGCCAGGTTTTGTGATGCACGTAATAAGTCCCGAGGATTCCACAGTGTGGCGAGTGATGATGAATACTTGTAGGTGGTGGGCCTACATCCAGTATGAAAAACGACTGGCTCTGTAGAACTTCCTATGACGAGTAGATTCATAGATTGATTGAGATAGCAGCAGCAGTGACGATGACGATGATTTGAGGATGATGATTCACTGATGATGATCCAGAGAAGAAGACTTGTGCTAGTAGATCTATATCAATAAATACCTCCCTAGTTAAGAGGGAGTGTTGATGTATATGTAACTTCGGAATGTATTTCATTTATATATTTATTGTACTCCTATAGAGATGTATTATTCCTCTATACGGAAGTGTTGTCATTTGTATTGACAAGTGTCGCAAGTGTGTTAACTTGTCGATGGGTTATTAGACCACCTTGTAAGGGGTTGGCCCAATATAATTTAATATGAAGTTATTGTACCTAGCTAGACAAGTCAGCCCCATAAGGTTATTGGGAAAATAGGACAAGTATAAATAGAGATTGGGAGATCTCTATTTGGATCACTCAGAACTCACTCTTCCCTCACTCGGAAAGTGGTGCACATCTGAGGAGGAGGATCAATTGCTAAGAGGAGTCTATCTCTGTGTACTTTGGTTGCACTATTACACTATCTATCTCTGAGGAAGTTGTGGGGTTTTTCACCTTAGGGTTTTCCCCACAGAAACTTTGTGTGTCTATTGTCTCTCATGCTTTTGTTTCTTGTGATGATTGACATGCTTGCTATGATTGATATGCATTGATATACTGTACATGTTTTTCTCTCAGTAAATATCCTAGAGTATCTTGAATTAATACTCAAAATTTAACAAGCATGACTACCAAAAGCAGTGGAAGGATCAACTATGTTGTAATTAGGCATACCGTATGAGAACGCGGTAGGGTTTACTGTAGGGCCTGTGTCATCATGTAACTCTGGCATCCCATATAAATTATTATGTGGAAACAAAGGATCGAACGGGTCATCCTCGGGTGGATCCAGACCAAACAAACTAGGATGAGTCTCTGGTGGATCCAGACCAAACAAACTAGGTTGGGTCTCAGGTGGATCACCCCCCCACGCCTCACGAGGAGTGGGGGTGTCTGAAGTTTTCTCAAATCTACCTGATGGACTGGTAGGGAGTTCTCCCATGCTAGAATGTGTAGTCATGGCATCGATAACGTATGTCTCGTAAGAATACGAAGATTCGGAGGGAGCCCAATGACATCCATTCTTGACATGTCATGAAATCTCGACAGCTGGTAAACCAGCCAACCAACGAGATCGACGGAGAGCAGGACTCCACTCCACGATATCTCTGGAGAGACTATAAAATCAAAACGTCCCCTAAAGGCCAACTATCGATCAAAAATAGTAAATCAAAAGCACACACCTAGAGAAACTACAGCCAAGAGCAGACAAACAGAGTGGCTAAATGAGCTCCCGACACTAGAGCCAGTATGTCTCACCTAGGAGAGCCTTGAGACTCCCAAACTATATTCGGAGGTAACAGAATTAGTTATAGAGGAACCCAAGCTTCACTTCATGCAAAGGGCCGTAGCCCTCGACAACAAACAACTGTGTTGTCCAACCCCTATCTGACTCAAGACACAAACAGTATAACCACTGCAAGTACCCTATGCGATACCTAGGTAAGGAAACTATGGTCACCGGTATAACCAATGCTTAGGGGGACAGTCGCAAGTGGGATCCATCGTATGGGCAGGGTAGCTGAGCCCAAAACTCAATGAGGGTCAAATCTCCCAAGAGTCCCCAGATATGAACAAATCCTGGAAATATCTCCCACATTCAACCGGTATTGGAGGGATATCTCTGCAACCAACCTCCTGTGACCTCGTGCTTAACTCTGGTCTGAGTAGATCTTCCTAAGCATACCGATGTATACCATGGATTTCACCACTCCCTTGTCATACACATAGTGTTTCGTCTAGTTGTCTTGGATTGTTTACTCACAATGATCTATTCCAAGACTCTAAACCTATACTAGTTGGTGTACCCTATAAATAAAATCGATCTAATCAATTTTAAGATTAAGCGTTAATTTTAATGGCTGTGGTTACTCAAAGGATATTGTCGTGAAACTAGTGATGTATATGACTCAATAGTATGCAAAATCGTCAAACTATAGACTCATCTATCCAATAAAAACAATGCCACTAGCATGCAAAATCAATCCAACGGTTTCGAAATAAAAAAAGGCAACTCTTTTATATTTTCCAATGCACAAGCATAACCTAAATGAAAGAAGCAAACACTCAATGCAAAATGCAGTACATGGAAGTAATTGTTTTTTGTATTTTCTCTTATAAACAAAACGAAAATGCAAAACTATATATTTTTTTTGTATTTTTCAATATAATGGAATGAAAAATGCAAGCAAAATCCTACTATTTAGTCACTGATATGCATAGGAGATCACTAAGATAACCCAGGAGATCCCAAATAGTAAGACTCAACCAATGGAATGAGCTCGATCGGAAAAAACCAACAAGGCTAAATCCAAGGATGGGTAAAAAAACCAACAAGGCTCAACCAAGAGAAGAGAAGAGTTATGGTCACAAACAAGTCATGGAATAGTCAAGAATCAGGCCAACAAAGACTCAGGATCATCCAAAGCCAACCCAACAACAACTAAAGGTCATAAATCAACCAAAGACGGATTTGTACGCTATTGTCGAAGGAAAACCTATGGGTGCCCGCGGGCTATAGTTCAGACAAAGATGGGTAGATGCGGCAGAGCTAAGCTCACTTGCGGGTAGGGAAAAGAAAATGGGAAAACAAAGAGTCCAATGGCTAAAAAAAAACCACTTTTCTATAGTGTATCTCAACGGCCAATCAGTGACACAGAGCTTCAACAAACAACAACTCTAAATAAGGACTAATGCTCAAAAATCCCAAAAAATGGATTTTTTCCCCAGCGGAGTCGCCATTTCTGTATTGGAGAAAACTCCCTATGGCTTGGGGTAGACCACAATAGACAGCTGACTACCAGAAATTAACTCAATTCTCAGTACTATGCTATATAAACGACAATGCTAAGATAATGAAGAATATAACCAACCTTGATCTAAACATTTGATGTAGATCCTCGTTGGAGCTTTCAATCCGTGCACTTGAACCTGCAAATTATTCTTGACAGCCAATATACAACAAGCACATATGATATATAAATGAAATTAACATTATCAATAGCAATGGTCCATGATATTACAAGTAAATGCAACCCAATGTAATATAAACAACATTCACAACATTAATGGACGAGAATATGAGTATTTCTATTAATAGATAACAAGAAGTACAATGTGATATGACCTCTTGCTGGCAACCAATCTGAACCAAGATCTGGGTCAATCCACTTGTGCCTCCACCACTTCAATCCTCCATGGAATGGCAAACTCAAACTATGATAGGAGTTTGGAAGGTGAACATAAAGGGCTCACAACTACAAGGATCAATGAGTGTAGACTCAAGAAAGGGCAAAAATCCACTAGAGTTCTCTTGCTCTTCTTTCTCCTCTCGTCCATAAGCCATATGTGCTCAATATATAGTCCTCTCAAAGGTAAGTGAAAGGACACATCGAGGTGTTTCGGGGCATATGGAGGGCCAAAGGTCACCCTATGACCGCTTTTTGGGAGTAAAAAGTAATTAACTAGTGATTTTTACCATTTTACATGCTACCCGCGGGCTATAGTGATGCAACTAGCGTACAGGGGAAAAAATAGGGAAATAATGTGTCTGAAGGATATAAAGTGGATCTGAGTCAGAAAAAATGGATCCTACAGGCCAAAGAGTGCTGATACTCACAAGGTGGAAAATTACGCTGTAACACAAAAACACAGGAATCCTAGAACCCTCACCCTAGGATCTAACATGGTGAAATAATTATGGGCTCCACATAGTCTAGTTTGTACATCAACATCTTGTGTTTATACCTTCTTCCTAGATGGATCGAGAATTCCATTTATACACGTATATAGCATAAACACTATGGGACAGTTGGATAAGTTATTCTTTGGTGGTGATGTCAGTCTCTTTAAAGGTGGAGGTAGAGAATGTAAGGAGAATATATATATTGGTATTCATAATCATCATGTCCCCTTGTATAGTTGATTTGATGGTTTTATTTGTTGGTATTCTATGGAGGCTTGGCATTCTTCCTATTGTGAATAAGGTTTTGAATTAACATAGTACTAGTAGTCTCTTTGTCTTGAATGGTTGAGTGTGATGATGGTTTCTTAACCTTCTCCTTGCGTTAAGGAGATAGTTTATTCAGTAGAGGGTTTGATCATCCGCATGCCATTTTTAAAGTAACCTGCAGAAGCTCTAGTGATCTCTCTTTAGTTTGGCACATGTGGGATAATGGGTTTGAGGAATCGTTGCTTCAGGGTAGTGTGGAATTATTTTTTGTGTCCTCTAGTTGTCCTGTCAATATATTCACAAATTTTGGTAGTGTCATCCTTCTTGTTCAGAGTTCCTGGCTTATACTGATGTGTCTTCCCAATTTGGTGTTGATTTTATTAGGTATTTCTAGTTTTGGCTCAAATTGTGTCACTCCAATGAATATGAATATTGAAAAACGTTTTCATGAGATTTCTGAGCAAGTTAATGCATCCCATGTCAGTATTCATTACTTTGGTAGTAATATGGATTGGATGCATGAATGTATGAATAGCTTGATTGGTATGGTTCATCAGTTAGTTACCAATTATCCTGAGGTCGATAATCATTTGAATCAAATTGACCAATTCTCTTGGGATATCAACTCTAATATGGAAGCTCATTGTAGTGAATTGCAAGCGACATTCAAAGCTTGTGATGATAAATTGCAAAAAATTACCCTTCTTGTTTCGAAGCATGAAGCCTTAATTGGGGGGATTGTAAAAATGATGAAACTTCAGACATTAACAATGGAGAAGGTAATTCAATAATGTAGTAGGTCCATATTTTCACTAGTTCGATGGAAAAGGATGATAGTGAGGGTGTGCAAGTTCACTCTGATGATGACAAATAAAACGATGAAGATACCTCCATCAAAGAGCAGTCAAAAGATTCAGATAAAGATAATTATGGCAAATAAAATGATGAAGATACCTCTAGCGAAGAGCAAGAACCAAATTTAGATAAAGAAGAAGATATTGACATAAAAATGGAAGAAGAATCCTATAACTATTGAGCCTATAATTGATGAAGATGTTTCTAAAGAATATATTAACAACTCTGATAATGAAGAAGATGATGATTAGGTTCTCTATGTTGATCAGGAAACTGATAGTGATACTAGTTTCAATTAGCTTATGTTTTGAATGATTTTTTTTTGCATTTTGCTTGCTGGTGAATATGTGAAAATCGATAGTAGTTTATGGATTACTATGTGATGGAATAGAAATCCCCACTTTTAGATGATTGTATATATTAGTTTATTTGAGAATGTTACAGTATCAAAACCTCTAAAACAATCATGGAACCTCTAAAACAGTAATGGGGGTTTTTTTGTATAAATTCATCCTTTTATCAATATAAATATCTTCGTACTAATCTTTTTTAGTGAATATATTCTTCCATATTGATGATGACAAAGATGATTCAATCGTATATTATATTCTTCCATACTAATGATGAAAAATATGATTCAATGGTATCATAGGGTATCAACAAATTTCTAACCTTTATGTTTTTGTATTACAACTTTAAGTGGTAGAAAAAATCTCTTTTATTGAAATGATGGTCTTTTATTATGTTTTTACAAAGTGAGACTGAGTGTTCAAAAGATGAGGGAATTGAAAATACTTCAAACAATTTCTAATATCAAATTCATTTCAGTTCCTTATATTTGTAATTTTTTCATGGAATGTAATATACAAAGTTGAAATTTGCCTTGCGTGCGATAGTGTATTACATGTTCATAGGAAAAATAATGATATGGTTATTTTATAATTTAATTTAAATTTCATCATTGAATTTATGTATACATGGTTTTATGATTCCACAATGTGAAATTTGACTAAATGTTATTGTTGAAATATTTCATAATGAAATTTATGGATACATAATATCTTTCTCCCTGTTGGCACGAGATTAGTCCGCAGGAAGTGAGGAAGCGGACAAGCTGCGAAAGTGTCAATCCGTGGAAGAAAGCGTCATTCGCGGATAACACGGAAGTAGTTAATTAGTTAGATAAGGGTCATATGGACCATTTTGTAACCATGTAGTTTTGTATAAATAGGAGAATGATTGTAAGCCTAAGGGCATGGCATGTAATTGAATATCCGTTGATGGATAGAGCTATCAACCTTTTGAGTTTTGTTGATCTGTTTTATATCTTCGACATGCTGTATTGATTGTTTTTGCGAAGGTTATTCTGCAGGTTTTAATGAATGCATGAAGATGTTTGATTATGGTTCTAACTTTGTCTTTGTTTCTATTGAATGATAAATGTGAATGTTGATGAGATGTTTACATGCTCTACGGATTTGGTACTCACTGTTTATGCTAATGAATAGTTAGATCATGTTGATGCAAATGCTTATTATGTGTTGATGATGCGATTAATGAATATGCAAATGATGGAATGTTAGCATAGTTCGATAGACATAATATCTGGTTTCTGCGGTTGCAAAGTGTGTTTGATGCATGTCCTTAAATCCATTGCGGAAACATGGTTCCTGTAGCCCCCTTGTGCATATCGAGTGAGACCTCACTAATTCTGCGGGTGTTGCTGGAAAGGGTAAAACGTTTATGGGTCGGTGCGTAAGGGAGTTGGGTTGATGGTTTGTTGACGATAGTGCACAGAGAACCCCTGTTGGTAGTTTCCATGTCAACAAATGGTTCCGTTGTTGGGACCTTGAAGAGGAAAAGAAGAGGAAATGCTGTGGCTCCCGATGAAACCGAAGATACAAGAGTGGTTTGACAGAAAGATAGAAGAATTCACAGAAGGAGAGAAGAAAAACCCTAGAAAGACTGTTGAATGTAGAAGTACATTTTGTTGGCATGGGATTAGTCCACAGGAAGTGCAGAAGCCGACAAGCTGCGAAAGGGACAATCCCTGGAAGAAAGGGTCATTTGTGTATAATGCGGAAGCGCGGAAGTAGTTAATTAGTTAGATAAGGGTCATGTGGACCATTTTGTAACCATGTAGTTTTTTATAAATTGGAGAATGATTGTAAGCCTAAGGGAATGGAATGTAATTGAAGATCCATTGATGGATAGAGCTATCAACTTTGTGAGTTTTGATCTGTTTTTTATCCACAATATGATGTATTGACTGTTTCTCCGAAGGTCATTCTGCAGGTTTTAATGAATGCATGAAGATGTTCAATTATGGTTTTATATCTGTCTTTGTTTCTATTGAATGATGGATGCGAATGTCTGATGGGATGTTTAATTCTCTATGGGTTTATTTATCACTGTTTATGCTAATAAGTAATCAGATCATGTTAATGCAGATATCTGTAATGTGTTGATGCTGCGGTTGATGAATCTACAAATAATGAAATGTTAGTATAGTGCAAATGGCATAATATCTGGTTTCTGTGGTTACGAAGTGTGTTTGATGCATGTCCTCAACTCCACTGTGGAAACTTGGTTCCTGCAGACCGTTGTGCATATTGGGTGAGACTTCATTCGCTCTGCGAGTGTTGGTGGAAAGGTTAAGCCCTTTCTGGGTCGGTGCGTAAGGGAGTTTGGGTTGGTGTTTGTTGGTGACAGTGCAAAGTGAACGCCTGTCGATAGTCGTTGTGTCAACAAATGGTTCTGATGTTGGGACCTTGAAGAGGAAAAGAAGAGGATATGTTGTGCCACCCAAAAAAACCGGAGATTCAGGAGTAGTTTGACAGAAAAATAGAAGAATTCGCAGAAGGAGAGAAGCAAAACCCTAAACAAACGGTAAGCAGTTGGTTGCAGAAATACATTTATTCAGATATCCACGAGATATTTTTCTGCGAGTTCCATGTACTGTTGCATGAGTGGTTAGCACAACTAACATTCCAGAAGCACCACTTGCAAAAGACTGAGCCTGAACAGTGGACACCAGAACTGATTTGACAACTAAAACGTGTCGACAACACGGTATCAAGGGCTATTGATTTATGGGTGGACAATATCTTAGAGGGATATATTACTGAGTTCATAGTAGACACGATCAAGTCATACAGCGACGCAGAGAGGAATTTCTTCAGGGGACCAAGAGGAAGGTTCTTACTATTGCTAAAACTGTGGATTAAGATGGTTGTAGGTGTCACTTGAATGCATATCCGATAGAAAGATGCGAGGTAGATGGACATGAGCGACGACGAGTTTGTATGGGAATTTGACGAAGAGTGTGGTACCTTGAGGAGTGGAGCAATATTCTAGCGTCCTGAGAAGAAGAGGAGGAATGAGAGAGAGTCTCCTGAGAGGAATGGAATAGAAGACTATGAAACAGGACCACAAGGGAGAAAGCGACCCTATTGCGATGAAGACAATGACCAGGCTACCCCAGAAGTAGAAGAGGGATGGATTGTAAGTTACAACATATTTGCAACCCAGTGCACTACCCAGAATTATAGAGGAAGAAACCCAAGCTATTCGCAAAGTTTCCCTATGTGCAGCAGTAAAATTAGTGCATCAAAAAACAATAACAGTAGGAACGTTAGAATGGTAGATGACACAAAAATTCCCACCTTCCAAGGGAATGGGACTGAGGATCCCAAGCCATTTTGGTTTCTGTGCGAAGCAATGTGGATCATGAAGCAAGTACAGGATGAAGCTATTAAACAGGGACAACTAGCGACGACCATTAGGGGCCGTGCGCTGGATTGGTGTATGAAGTTTACGAGGGTTCCGAAGAGAACACCAGCCAAGTCATTGGCGCAAATCAAAGTAGGAATGATCTATGAATTTAGAAAGCCAAAGTCAGAATCGCAGTATGTCATCGAGCTTAAAGAAATCAAGAAATACCCAAATGAGCCGGTATGGGAATTCGATCAACAGTACAAGACATTGATAGCAAAGGTAAGTTTTGGGATGAATGATATGAAGCACAAGGAGTGGTTCATCGCAAGACTAGTACCACACATCTACAGACCACTAATGCAACAAAAGGTTGTGACCCAAGTGGAAGCATTGGAGATTGCAATTAAGATGGAGGCTTCACCAATCGGAAAAACTAGGTTGGGTATGGATCGTATACAAGCGTAGCTAGAAAACTTGATGATCCAAATGTAGGACATGAAGAAAGGGAAAGAGGCCCGCAAAGATGTCTAGTGTACAAGGTTTAGGACAGAGGGACACCACAAGGATCAGTGCCTAGACTTTTGAGAGTATTTACAATCCGGTGTACCAAATCCCCTCTGTCAGGGAGGGTTTCCCTGGTGTCATATCTTCCAAATGAGAGGCCATTGACCAGAAGAGTGTGTATATCTTCAAAAGATGGTGTCAAAACCAGAGAGCTTATATTGCAAATTATGTAAATTGGTTGGTCATGATGAAAACAACCACAGAGCTTATGGCCTACTCCAGGAGAGGAATACAACCGCATACTTCATGGCAGGAGAAGAACAAGTAGCAAGTCAACAACAGCAGCAGGATAACCAGCTTCCAGCATAGTATAATCACCAGCCGTAGTAGTATGATCAAGGACAGTATGGAAAACCATAGTATGTTTAGCCGCAATATCCGGCACCACAGTGTCTACCACGAACTCCACATAACCAGAATCCACCAGCCGTGCAGATGATATCGATGAAGGCTCAAAAACAACATGCGACTATTGGAGTGGTGACATGAGGAGGAGCAACGACAGGAGCTGACGAGCCATGAACTATTCTCCAAACAATAGTATGGAAACATGTCACTTTGAATGTGGAGGCCGAAAGAGATATCTTCTTGGAAGTGCAGAAGGCGATGAGACAAAGGAGGTAGTTACCTATTCAAGAATAAGTTATCTATGATATGCTACTGACATTTGACAAGACGAAGTCACAGGGAAAGGATAATACCCTAAAATCCTTCTTAAAGAATTTCCTGGAGTTGGAAAAGGATTAGGAAGTGCTGGAGGAGATATCCAATCCATTGACTCGATGAGAGGATGTATGCTAAGAATAAAGAGTTAATCACATACACAAGAGGAAGATAGGGAGAGAGATGCGAATTTCGGCACAAATTGGAGCTTTTGATGTCAACTCAATTATCTTGGACCTAGGGTCAGATGTCAACATTCTGACCAAGTAGACATGGGAGACCATGGGGAAACCGTAGTTAGCCTGCTCACTAGTACAATTGCGATTAACAAACCAGAGTAAGGTTACTCGACTTGGTCGGGTTAACCAACTTCTCATTGAGATTGAGGGCCTCAAGTCTTATACCGATTTCGATGTAATTGAAATTGTGGACAATACTAGACCCTACCCAATGCTGCTAGGGATCGACTGGGCAATTAATAATATAGCGGTTATCAACTTCAAGAAGTGGAACAATTTCATTGGAGAATCACGAGATGAGGGTCATCGCACCTTTGGATCCTGCGGAAGGGCATCGACACGTTGAACTGGTGAGAGATAAATTTTCAGAGGGATGGGATAGTATATACAATGTATCTAAGGATTACATTAATCCTACCGCATACGGTGAATTGGGTTGGTGCAATGTCAGTTCAGCATCGTCGGATTTGGATGAGGCACTCGAGAATTGGCAAAACTAGATGCATGAAGTGTCATTTAGGAGATGCGCAAGGATCACATAGTCACTGTGATGGGTAGCCATAGAGGAGTGCATGCTACCAACATACAAGGTATTTCCTAATTTGAGCACCTTTCTTGTATATTTTGAAGAGAAAGTGGTAGAGCCGTAACGTTTATTGGCCTTGGAGGAATTCTTGAAGGCTACTCCTGCATGTTGGTGGGAAGTGCAAAAGTCTAATATCACAACATGGCCACTATGTCGCCACCTACTGATGGTTAGGTTCAACGATGTAGAAGGATATAGAGGAAGATATTTTGATGGTAGGGGCAACCCAAAGGCAAATTTGGCTGAGTGTGAAAGCAAATGGGGACTACGAGCAAAAGGAGAATGGGTCCACGCATTCGTTCACACTTTGGATGAAGTATCGCGGAGTTGGCATGTTGCAGCAAAATTGCGATGCAGAACAACTTCTTGGGAGAAGCTAACACTTGGATTAAGTCAAACATTTTTTTTTTTCATATGAGAACCCCTTCATCCATAGTGTGTTACAAGTGATCCACGAGAAGATATTTGAAGCAGTACCAACATAGAAACCATTAGAACTTCGGTGGAATATGACACCAGAAATGATGATGGAGTGATATAACATCACAGGAGAGCTGGATGATGAGGATGATCCAATGGCTATGCATGTGCCGGAATCAGAAGGTAGTCATAGTGTTGAGGCACCAGAAATTCCTTCTGACAAATTCGAGTAACCACTGAAGATCAAGAAAGTAAACATTGGGTCGGAGGAGAACCCGAAGTTTGCAAGCATTGGGGATTATTGGGATGAGTCCACCATTTTGAATATGGTTGATTTCTTGCATGAGTTTCAAGATCTGTTCCCAACAAAATTATTTGAGATGAAAGGAATTTCCGGGGACT
Source organism: Larix kaempferi (assembly GCA_027924585.1). Taxonomy (NCBI): domain Eukaryota; kingdom Viridiplantae; phylum Streptophyta; class Pinopsida; order Pinales; family Pinaceae; genus Larix; species Larix kaempferi. The sequence goes on along the minus strand of BSBM01000348.1, from coordinate 16,596,151 downwards.
TAGGAGAAATGAAGATCCCCTTGAAACCCGATACGAAGCCCATCAAGAAGCGGCCCTAATGGTTGAATCCAAGGAACAAGGAGAGAGTGCAAGCTGAGATTGAAAGGATGTTGGAAGCAGGCATCATAGAACTCGTAGAAGAATCCGAGTGGATCAGCCCGATGGTGGTCCAGGACAAGAAAACTGGTGAGGTCCGAATTTGTGTCGAATTGCGGAAACTGAATGATGCATGCTTACATGACCCGTTCCTGACACCATTCATAGACGAGGTGCTGGAGGGAGTAGGAGTTTAGGAGATATACTCATTTACGGATGGGTTTTCAGGCTATCACCAGATCAAAATCGCGAAGGAAGACAAGCATAAGACTACATTTGTCACAGAATGGGGCTGCTTTTAGTATATAGTGATGCCATTTGGATTGATGAATGCTCTAGCAATTTTTTCAAGACTAGTAGTTTCGGCGTTCAAAGACTACATTCATAAATTTATTGCCATCTATATGGACTATTGGACAGTATATGGATTGGTCAAAGATCACGTCGCAAACCTAAGGTTAATGCCGGAATGATGTCGACAGTACCAGATTTCACTAAACCTAAAAAAGTGCATCTTTTGTGCTCCATTCGGGATCTTGTTGGGGCACATTGTCTGCAGGGAAGGAATGTTGGTAGATCCGGTGAAGATTGACATTATTGTCGACCTCCCACCACCAATGACAGTCAAACAATTGAGAGCCACACTAGGCCACACAGGCTACTAGTGGAAGTTTATCTAAGGATATGCAGTAATCATAGCACTGTTGACACAAACCCAGTTGATAGGGGTTCCTGACAATGTTGACACCCAAACCACCACAATCTCCCTGAGCACCGGCCCAAACAGGTTTTACCCCATCCAGCAACACCTGCGAAGCAGATGAGGTCTCATCTGAGATGTTCAAGGGAGAGTTGACGGAACCATGTTTCCGTCGAATAAAGGAGGATTTTGTGCATCAACTGATTAACTTATTGTGACATTTAGAAATAGATCTAGGCATTCAACTCGGGTATTAAACATAAGTGCAACATCATTCAATGGATCTTATCATTGGCAGAAAATGTGCAACAGATATAACAGTAAGGCATTAATTTCAACAAGGAAACATCGCATCATTCACAGATTCATATCGCATAATGCATCTACCATAGAGAAATGGAAAAGACACAATGATTTTGCTCAAAAACTCTATCACATCATATTCAACTCCGCAAAAACCCAGATACAACAAGATATTCAATCATCAACTTTCGGTCTTCATCCATGTCAAGATATCTCAACACTTACAAACCTACATCTATTTATAGGCTTGCGCCTTTACATTTACGACCCACTTAGGAAACCGCCAAACTACTTCTTAAAAAACTCTACAAAAAGATGACCCAAAACCAACATACATTGATGAAGTGACTCCCCTGATCACTCATCAATATCTTCGGGCAACCAAACCGAGTGACACTATTGTCAAATAAGAAATGCACTATTGTTGAAGCAGTGCAATCTACAACTGGTGCAGTTTCCGCCCATCTCATCAAATAATCTTTCACTGTGATTATGTATCGTGCACCTTTGCACTTCCTAGGTGTTAATAGGTTCCACAAAATCTACTTCCCATTTGTCGAATGGCTGCAGTGTCACTTGAGGTATGAGCGGAATCTCATCCCTCTTGGAGGGTTTTCAAGTCCGTTGACAAACATCACAAGTTCGAGCATAATCTGTCGCATGAGTGTGAAGAGTGGTCCACCAAATCCCTATGTGAAGTACCTTCCTAGCAGTCGCATGACCGCCATAGTGTCCAACAGCCACTCCTGCATGTGCTTCCGACAAGATCTACCCTTGCTCGTCAGGCAGGACATAGCGCCTCAAGACTTCGTCTGATCCTAACTTGTACAATTGACCATCAATCAACTGTAAATATGAAGACTTAACCACCAGCTGCTTCTTCTGACCTGTGGTGAACCCCTCTGGTGCGGTACTTGTCACCAAAAACTGAATGATTTCTATATAGCAGTCATCAGCTATTTCGACCCTAAATAGTTGCACATCTGGAAATCCATCTTCAATGTTGGTGGGTTCCTCCCCTGTCTCAATTCGCAATAGATGATCTGGCCCTGTATTCAAGCGGCCTGGTTTCAAAATTACCTCAAAATCAAACGCCTGAAAGAGAAGTAACCAGCGACATATCTTCCCCACCAACACAGGCTTATTGACCAGATAATTCAAAGCAGGATGGTTCGTGAACATCTTGAAGTGACCACCCAATAGGTAATGCCTAAACTTTTGCAGTGCATATACCATCGCCAAGCCTTCCCTCTCTATAGTGGTATAGTTCCTCTCTGTAGATGACAAATTTTGACTCGCAAAAGCAATTGGGTGATCCAGATCTCCTTCCCCTTGTTAAATAAGCATGACTCCTAGAGCAATCGACGATGCGTCTACATGGACATGAAATTCCTTGCTCCAGTCAGGAAATACCAATATCAGTGTAGAAGCCATCTTAGCCTTCAGCATCTCGAAGCTGAATTGACATTTCGGACTCCATAAATATATCGCGTCTTTCTTTAGAAACTTCTCCATAGGGGCTGTGATCACTGCATAACCCCAGATAAACTTGCGATAGTACTCAGTATGTCCTAACAGTGCTTTCAAATGATTTACATTGGTAGGAGGTGTCAAGCTCAGAATGAGCGCAATCCTTGCTAGGTCGACTAACAATCCCTGCTTACAAACAATGTGACCCAGTAATATCCCAAATGGTGTACAGAAGATGCACTTCTTCAAGTTGAGCGATATCTAATGCTACCGACAGTGCTTCAACATGAGTCCCAGATTTTCCAGATGATCACTGATCAAGCCATACACTGTCCAGTCATCCATGTAAACTTGCAGAAACTTCTTAATAAAATCTCGGAAGGCAGCAACAACAACCCAAGAGAATATTGCAAGTGCATTTTTCATCCCAAATGGCATCAATGTGTACTAGAAACAACCCCATTCCATCACGAATGTTGTCTTGTCATGGTATTCTTTTGCAATCTTGGTCTGGTGATAACCAGAAAAGCCATCTGTGAAGGAATACATCTCTTGGCCACCCACGCCCTCCAGTACTTCATCAGTGAACGGTGTCACAAATGGATCATGCATGCAGGTTCCATTCAGCTTCCTCAAATCAACACAAATTCGTACTTCATCTGTCTTCTTGTCCTGCACCACCATAAGACTAATCCATTCAGATTCTTCAACTAGTTCAATGATGCCAGCATCCAGCATGCAAGCAAGCTCGACTTTGAATCTTTCCTTATGTCACGGATTCAGGCAATACGATCACTGCCTAATCGGTTTCGCATCTAGCTTCAGCGAAATCTTCATCTCCCCTAAATCCCCCAAGATTCCCTTCATCTTAGAAAACATCGTAGGGAACATGTCTTGGAACTCATGCAACAAGTCTATGACCTACGCCATCATCTCTTCATCCCAATAGTCCCCAACATTCACAAACTTTGGGTTCTCCTCCGTCCCAATGTTGACTTTTCTGATCTTTAGCGGCTGACTGATCGGATCTGTCAGTGCATCTAGTGCTACAACATCACTACTGCCTTCTAATTCTAGAATATTGACATTCTACGGATCATCACCATCCTCTGGTCCGCTAGTTATATTATAGCATTCCATCATCGATGGCATCTTACAATGCGTATGCAGATCTACAGGATATGCCACGAGGACTACCTTCAGAATGACATTGCCGATGAGATGCAAAGCATTATGGACAACGGGGTTGGCATCCGCGAAGCTGAAAGTATGAGTAAAGCAATCTATCAACTCTAACCAAGTGGTAATTTCCCCTCACAACTCAGCTGAAGCATACCAGGATCACGACATTTCATCCAACGTATGGATAAAATCATGGACCCATTCATCCCTTGGTTGCGAAGCACACAAAGTATGACATTCCATCAGATGACTACCAGGGTCATTCTTCCCATCGTACCTTCCGGTGTGGTAGATTTCAGTGTTGCCAAAGAGAACCGTCATCAGCCTGCGACACTGTGACCAGCCAATAATTGAATTCTTATGGGTAGCCCACCATTGTGTTGGGATAGCCTTCAACGCCTCCTCCAATGCTTGCAACCTTTGCGGTTCTAAAACCTTAGCTTCAAATACGACTAGAAACTCAAACAATCTAGGGATTCCTTCGTATACCGACAACTCAACAATCTCAGTCACAACACGCCGCAATGAATGTCTGATCAACCCACACTTTCAGAACGATACCTCATGCAGGTGATTCTGCCAATTCTCTAGAGCATCATCCGAGTCGGAAGACGTAGAGCTGGAGCCGTACCAACCAAGTTCTCCACTAGCAGTCGGATGGATATAATCTTTTGAGATATTATATGAATGATCCCATCCTCTTCCAACTTCATCTTTGACAGGTTCAATATATCGTCGCCCTTCAGCCAGATCCAACGGAGCGATGACGCGGAGATCCGTATTTTCAAAGGTCATCATCCGCTTCTTAAAATCAATGACTGTTGTACTGTCATTAGCCCATCCAATCCCTAGCAACACGGGATAGGAGCTTCGACAACCTCAATGACATCAAAATCCGCATATGTCTTCATCCCCTCGATATCCACAACAAGGCGGGGAACCCTCCCAACGGGTGTCACCTTGGCCTAATTAGTTGTTGCTTGGTTTTTCAACCAAGCATGTGCAAGGATGCACCTATTAACTTGCAATAGCAATTTCAATATAAAACAAAAACAACTATGAATAAACTAATATAATTTGATCTAACATAAGCATGTGCAAATAAATAAAAAACTAGATTTCAAACATAAGCAATAAGATCTATAACAAAAGTAAGAAATTAAGAAATTTAATTTTTTGTATTACCTCAAGTGGTGAGGATGGTGAGTGTTGAACAGATCCAAGGTTGAGAAGCTCCAATGTCCAATGGTCTCTTCTTCTCCAATGCTTCAATGGGGTTCTTCAAACTCAAAATGGGAGGCAATGGCTCTCAAAGGGAATTTGGCAGCATAAGGATAGGATGAAATGTGGATGAAAAGTGAGGAGCCCCTATCACCTTTTTATAGTTTTTGGTGATGGAGAATACCATTATGGTTTTTAGGGAAACCAATGGTATTAACCAACATGGTTTAGGTCTCTTTTTCCCTCTTTTTCCTTTTTTGAATATTTTTTATATTTTTATTCCCTTTTAATATTTTTGGGGAATTTTGGACCCTTTTTTAGGGTTTTTTGTGTTTTTTGAGGAAAAATACATATTTTGAGGGGAAAAAAGGTGTATTGTGGTCTTTTTGGTGACCTTTTGATGGTTCTAGAGGCTCAAATGGTGGAAAAGTGGACAAATGGGTCATGTGAATAAGGGAATGAGCTAGTTAACACTTTTTGGGTGTTAACATTAGCCAATCGTAGCTGTATAGGAGACCAGCTCAATGTTGGGCTCCCCATCTTCTGCCATGCTTTCTTTGTCAATATGTTAATATCAGAGCCTAGATCCAGAATAACTGAATCGACCTCATAATCCCCAATCTAAACATTCATTCACATTTCTTTTCCCATCTTCTTCCATTGCAAGGAGTTCACCGCAGACTCCCTCCATCTCGCAGTCGCTCGACTCAACAGACTCTTGATCTCAGCCAGAGCATCAGGGTCTCTTTCCAGCAATAAAAAAATTTCCAAGAAGTGCTACAATGTACCATGCTGATGCGACGGTCCTACTTCTGGTGTTGAATCAAAATCCGGGGGCATGTCATAAATAATGGACTTACCGCGATCTTTGTCCATCGCACTACGCGCTTGAAAGAATGTGTCACGCTCAGTATCAATGTCAAATTGCACCTTATTCTTCCCAGCCAGCCTAATCATAGGATGAAAACCATCTTCACCGGTTGTCGCACCTCCATGGGTGATAACAACATTAGCAGCATCCTGTGGCCTCGGCTCTGCTGAAATTGTCGCAACAGTCAGTCCCTGATTCTAGTTCGATGGTGGGTTCGCAAGTTGATTCATATTCTGGTTGGCATTTTGATTTGGACGTTGGTTCTGATTTTGTGGTGGATTTTGATTTTGATTCTGATTCTGCAACTACGTTATGTTTCCTTCCTTCCACCACGCAATTAACTGCGGTCATTTTTCAACAGTGTGATCAGTAACAAAACAAAACGTACACTGTGTCTGCAATTGTGGGAAATCTCATTGGTAGTGTCTGAACACTTTGCAATTGTAACATTCGACAGGCCTACAACCTCGTCCTCCTCCACGACCAAAGCCTCCGTCGTGTCCTCCCTGGAATCCTCCACGAAATCCCCCTTGCTGCTAATATTGTGGTTGAGGAAACTGCTGCTACATGGGATTTAGCTGCAGCTGCACACACTGTCCTGGCTGAGTGCATGGTGCTATCTGAATGTACTGTGGCCGTTGAACATACTATGGTTGCTGTGAAGCCATCAAAATTTGAGTATATTGTGGCATAAACTGTTGTGGTTGTAGCTGTAGTACAAACTACACCTGTAGTTGAGGTAGCAATTGGGCTACCTGTGGCTGCGGTTGCGACTATTGTACGGCATGCTGGTCATCCTTCACATAGAATGCATCATACTTTCATTTATGAAGTAAACCATACACTCGGAAATCCTTGTCTTCATGTTCCATAGACTTGTAGAATGTACAATACAGATTCATCAGTTTTGTGACCATCTTCTGCATATATTGACACTCCTCATGGTGATGCCCATATCCCTGACATATGCGGCACCACGACATACCCCCACCACTCAATGGGTTTGGCGCTCCGGATACCAGATAGTTGCGGAAGTTTGGGAAGCTACCCTTAGTATGCCCTTCTGCATGACATCGCATACACCAAGCCTCCTCACGATGTTCCTTACCCTTCTTAAGGTCTTACAACTGTATTGTCAAGTTTTCCAACTGTGTCTGAATTTGCGACATACCCGTTGCGTTCTCACCAATCGGCAAAGCTTCTAATCGCATTGCAATCTCTAGGGCTTCACTTGGTGTTGTAATGTTCTGTTGCATCAACAGTAGTCAATTGTGAGGTAGCAATGTCGCAATGAACCATTCTTTTTGCTGGACATTGCTCATGTCAAAGATGACCCTCGCCATCAGCATTTTGAACCGTTGGTCAAAATCCCACACAGTCTCATTGGGATACTGCTTAATATATTTTAGTTATGTAACATACTGTGCTTCAGACTTGGGTTTTCTAAACTCTGCAACCAATCCTTTTCTAATTTCACCCAGTGTCTTCTCTGGAGCACCTGTCGGAACTTGAACAAACTTCATAAACCAGTCTAATGCGTGACCTCGAAGAGTTGTCGCCAGTTGTCCTTTCTTGGCATCATCATCAGTAATTTTCTTAACAGTCCATACTGCTTCACTTAAGAACCATTATTGCTCAGGTTTATCTGTACCGTTTCCATGGAACAATGAAAACTTTGCATCCTCGCTTTCCATCCTGGGATTCCTTCCTATAGTCGCGGAGCTACTAGCAATCAAGTTTTGTGGACATGATGAACATGGTGGTGTCAAAGTTGTATTTCTTACTGGTTGAGAGATACTGAGCGGAGGTGTGGGAACGTTGCTGCAAGGGGTTGGTCCTGCTTCTATCCTAGGCGTATCCTGGTTGTCCTTATTGGCACTGTGAGGTCAGTTCATCCCATGTGGTCTTCCTTCATGGCTTTGTGTTTCGATTGCAGCAGGACCTTCTCCTGTCCTCTGCCTCTTTTCCTGTCGAAACCTTGCTCCTCCCCTCGTAAGACAACTCTCTTCCTAGGCTTCCTTAATAGTCTCATCACAACTTGCACCCATCTACCCTGTATCATTCCATGTACTGCCCCCTCCCCCCGTTCTCGCGGTCTCCACATCCTCTTCCCACCAGGGTTCTTACTGTTCAAGGTGCATCTTCAGTATGCCCTTTTCGCAAATAAGCATCTTAATGGACAACTGTAGCGACAACAGGAACCTGCCTCACGGCCCGTTGAAAAACTCCCTTTCAGCTTCACTATAGGATTTTATTATGTCAACTAAAGATTCAGTGATATATCCTTCCAATATACTGTCAACCTAGACCTCGACAGCCCATGATGCTTTGTTGTTGACTTCCTGCAGCTCCTAGATCAACTCTAGGGTCCAAGTTGTTGGCTCACCACCTTGGAAGTTTCGCTTCTGAAAGGTCAATTTTGCTAGCCATTCATACAAGATGATTGACAACTCGCAGAAAAAATATTCGTGTGGACCGTCGTGTATGTACTTTGCCAACCACCAATCTATCGACAACCCAAGGTTCTGATTTTCTTTTTCAGTGAACTCTCACAACTTTAAGTCAAACGAGTCTTGAATCTCTGGTCTCGTCAGATGCCACAACATACCCTCCTTTCACTTCACGTTATGGTCTCGAAAACGGAACCATTTGTTGACACAAACCCTGTCGATAGGGGTTCCCGACACTGTCAACACCCAAACCACCGCAATATCCCTAAGCACTGGCCGAGCCACGTTTTACCCTATCCAGCAACACCTGCAGAGCAGATGAGGTCTCATCCGAGATGTTCAAGGGAGAGTTGACGGAACCATGTTTCCACTGAATGAAGGAGGATTTTGTGCATCAACCGATTAACTTATTGCGACATTTAGAAATATATCTAGGCATTCAACTCAGGCATTAAACATAAGTGCAACATCATTCAACAGATCTTATCATTGACAGAAAATATGCAACAGATGTAACAGTAAGGCATTAATCGCAGCAAGGAAACATTGCATCATTCATAGATTCATATCACATAATGCATCTACCACTAAGAAATAGAAAAGAAACAATGATTCTTCTCAAAATCTCTATCACATCATATTCATCTCCGCAAAAACCCAGATACAACAAGATATTCAAACATCAACTTTCTATCTTCAGCCATGTCAATATATCTCAACACTTACAAACCTACATCTATTTATAGGCTTGCGCCTTTACATTTACGACCCACTTAGGCAACCGCCTAACTACTTCTTAACCAACTTCTACAAAAATATAACCCAAAACCCACATCATGCGGTCCAAATGACCCAAAATACACATGATGTGGTCCAAATGACCGAAAACTACAAAAAGTACTATCGCCATGTACGCTGCTTTCCTCCTTTCGGGGTTAGTTTGGTTGATCCTTGTTGTAATAACTTCAATTGTAATTGCTCATAACATAACTAAACGGTATGATAGACATTAAGGAGAGTGATTGGTCTCCATTGTTCAGTCCCTTTTAATCCATTCGGAATAAGTTGAATTAGTCATGCATTCTATTTTTTTACCATGCTCAAGGTCCTAAGGACTTTTGGATATATCTTCAGCGGATATCCCCCAATTACTCAATTGTCATAATTGTGAATTTGTTGGCATATATTTTCTGAAGAGTGAGTTGAGTTATTAAAAATTCTCCAATTAAGCTTTGTGTGAATGAATTAAGGGTTAAGGCTTCTATAATTGCAGTGAAAGTATCGGGAATAATTTTTTTTTTTAATTACATTTACTTTCACGATATAGTTTATATTCTACATTCTCGGTAGTTAGACTGGCTTCTTCTTATCATATTTTAGTACTTTAACTTCATCATTTAGTTGTGACTTTACTTTTGTAATAGTTATACTTGTTTGTTTCCTCTCCTGGAATTCTATACTTGATATGCATATTTTCTTCTAACTCTTTATTTTCTCTTTGTCTTCTGCTTGCTTGATATCATATTGCATCTGAGGATTGTAGCTTTGCTTTGCCTTGATTATAGGACATGCGAGTATTGACATGAGGAATTATGGAACAATGACCTAACCCATGAAGAATTCCCTCATTATGATGTTCGTTTTTCATAATTTAATTCATTCTGATCTAGGATCTTAACTGAAAGAACAACATGTACAGCATATCAAGCATAAGAGACAAGAGACACAAAAAATTTCACCGGGGAAAACCAAGAAGGTGAAAAACCCCGCAACTTCCTCAGAGATAGAATAAGCATCAATACAAGGATCACCATGATCAAACCCAAGAGATAGACATCTTCAGTAGCATCCTCCTCCTCCACTTGTGTGCACTCCTCCTCTCTCTCACTAATGCGAAGTGAGTGAACAATAGAATGTGTAAAATGCGAGAGAGACACTCTCTATTTATACACTAACTTGACTTGACCTTTACTCAAATAGGTCGGCCTCAACTTAACCACTTAACATAATGCTGACTAGGCTGACCCCCACTAGGGTGGTCTAATAACCCATCAAGTATAAGTTACGACACTTACAATATAACTGATGACACTTCCAATCAGAGGAATAATACATCTCCGTTGGGGATACAATAAAGTACAAATACAATATACAAGTGAATATCTTCCGAAGTTACAAATACATCAACACTCCCTCTTAACTAGGAAGGTATTCTCTTGACACAAGTCATCAATACATATAGGCACAAGTCTTTAATTCTGGAGCTAGATCATCGTTACTGGATCACGGAGCATCATCATCATCACTGTTGTTGTACTCGTCATCTCGATCACTGGGTTATCTCTGAATTCTTCTTGTCATAGGAAGTTCTATAGAGCCAACCCTTTTCATGCTGGATGTAGGCCCACCACGTGCAGGTCTTCATCATCACTAGCTATACTATAGAATCCTTAGGACTTATTACGTGCGTCACAAAACCTCGAAAGAGCATCCTAGGACTGATTACAAGCTTACTGCTCAACCTATTGGATCTCCGAGGGCATATTATATGTGACCACCACAAAACCTCGAAAGAGCATCCCAGTACTGATTACGAGCACATAGCTCAACCTAACGGATCTCCCAGGATCTTTTACATGCAACTACAAAACCTGTCCACGGCCATAGAGTATCATCCTGATAGTCATAATCATACTGATGATGTCATCTCATCGTCTATGAAGAACAACCCAGATGCACATCACACAACACTTACATTCACTAACATGGGAAGACACACTTCAACCATTCGCAAAAGGCTCAGCACTTATATCTACACCATGGGAAGACACACTTCAACCATGCGATAATGGCATCACACTTATATCCATAGCAATGGGAAGACACACTTCAACCATGCTAGGAATGGCACAACACTTATATCACAGCCATGGGAAGACACACTTCAACCATGCTCGAATGGCATAGCACTTATATCGCAACCATGGGAAGATACACTTCAACCATGCTCGAATGGCACATGTGCATTTGTGTCTTCAGAACTCATCACACATGATCCAATTGATCATGTAATGCATCCACCTGATACATATCATTACATATGATCCTCCTGATCATCATCATAGCATCGTCCTGATGCATATCATCCAGAGCATCATCCTAATACTCATCACACATGATCATCCCAATCATCGTCCTGATGCATATCTTCCATAGCATCATCCTAAAACTCATCACACATGATCATCCTGATCATCGCCACTACATCGTCCTGATGCATGTCATCATACATGATCCAACTGATCATACAAAGCATCCAACTGATGCATATCCAAAGCAATAACTGGAGGATCGTCTTGATGCTCATCACACAGCGCTTACATCCACAGCCATGGGAAGGATCCTCCTCTCACCATCCTTGGAATGGCTCCTGCAAATTTGTCCATCACTTCTTCCTCGAAGTATCTTCAATTCGAAGAACACCAAGCCTCTCTCTAAAGTACTCAAACTTCACTCTGGCTAGTGGTTTCACCAATACATCCGCAACCTGCTCATCCGTCGCAATATACAGGAGCTTCACTGCTCCTCTCTGCACCATATCCCTGATATAGTGATATTTGATCTCAATGTGCTTTGACCTGTCGTGGAACACCGGGTTCTCAGACTGCTTCACACAACTCTCGTTGTCACAAAAGATACCAGTACCCTCCAACAGGAGATCAAATAACTCAGACAGTAGCTTCTGGAGCCATACTACCTCACAACTAGCCGAACAAGCTACAACCATGGATAATTTTAGGGGCGAATCTTAGCCCATTGACGAATTTAAAGGGAATTCCAAATTTTAGTGGGCGAATTTTTATATGCAAAAGAATTTTAAAATTTTAAAAATTTCGTCGTAATTTTATTTAAAAAATAATATTTAACACAACGATGGCCACCCATTTTCTATGGGGGACAACCTCCGAAAACGGATTTCGCCCTGGCAAAAAATTGTAAAATCTTTCATTCGCCCATGTAAATAAATTAAATTTGTCTTGAATGCCTCAATCGCCCTTGATTTATGGAGGTGGAGGTTAATAATAAGTGTTTCGCCCTATATTTTACTTATAAATCCAAGATACCGCTATCATCGCCTCTGGATTATGCATTTGGAGAATTTTTTAACATAAATGAGTCCAAATATCATGGAATTGGGACAAATAGTAATGATTTTGCCCCTATATATAATATATAATTACAGAATTGGCTTTCAAAGAGTAATAGGTTTCAAAGCTCTTGTGTTCAGAACTCTGTAAAAATAGGGTTTCAAATTTCAATTTCAAAGGTTGTTCTGGAATTTGTGGAGTTACGGCTTTCGAGGCTTGAGCTTTTAGGTTTTTCTTGCAATCAAATATTCCAAAGCGTTGAACCACAGGTATGGATCTTTGATTACTTGCACATGTCTTCCTTTGATCATGCACTTACTCATCATATCTTTATTTACCAGATTAAGAGACCAGTCATTCATAGACTATTAACGTGACCCATGTAAAGCAGCTTCTGCTGGGATCCTTCCTTGCTTATATGTTCTAATATCATCCATGTCCACTATGGGAAACTTGTCGTGATTGTTGCTGTTGTCTACCAGAACTGTGTATGTAGCCTTTGTCCCTTCTCCCTTGTTGGTATTCTACGCATATTGTAATTCTATTTGGTCAGTGTTATTTTCAGTTAAATTTACACACACACCCTACTTTAATTCGATATAATCACTAGCTACTAAAACAGACCAGTACACGATTTGCTGATGTGAGGCGCATCTCTCTGCTTGCAGAATGCATGGGAACTAATGCCACCCAATTGGACTATATACACAATAGGGGTGGTGCTATCGCACTAGTGAAAGTTAACGTTAGCCATAACAGTAGCCTAAATCTCTATTTAAGTAGCAAGGATAGTAATAACCATTTATATAGTAGACGAATTCAATCTTGTAGTAGCCCGATCCATCTGGGTACCTAAACCTCTTAGACTATACCCTACTTCAACCTCCATTGGAGTATCAAGTGTGACGCTGCAGCGACTGTTTTATTCTCTGTCCACTCTCTCTCAATACCTGCATGATACTCGAATGGACATTGTCAGTTGAACATATTAATTATACTAGTTTGTTACATTCTACTCAGGTGGTTCAGGTGGTTTAGTTGAGTATCTTTTCTGCTTGTTGTGAATATTGATCCATTCAACCTATGTGCCTAGTGTACATTGTATTTGCAATTATTATTATTGTTTTTATGAGATGAGAGACTATCCATCTTGTGTATTTAAATTATCTGCCAAGGGCCATGAAACAAGACCGTGTTCTATCTAAATAGTGCATGCAATAGTTAATCATTCGCATCCTATATTCAAAATTCAAGCACTTGATTCGTGGGACCTGGATCTCTTAGTACAGCCAAATGCAGTCTTACCATCAAACGAAAATTAAAGTAGGGCCTCAATGTCACGCCAACAAATGAAGATGACGAGCTGCAAGAAGTTGTTTTGGCATTTGGGCAATTTGAAGGAGTAGTTTCATATCTATAGAAGATAAGCAACCTGGGATATGAATCAACAAATCATATCGAATACATCTGCTTGATGTTGTTGATTGTTTGAAGTTGTGTTAGCTTGAAGTTGCATTAGACTCTTGACTGAGATGGAGCTGCGTTGATGCTAAGTGGAGATTGCTGCAAAAGAGACACTCTCACTCTCCATCTGTGCATGAAGTGGTATAGTTGTGTGACTATAGCCGCGTATTGTTTTCTGTATTGAGTGGAATTCCTCATACACTGAGACCGATGATGACTGGAGATACCTCACGAATTTTTGAGTTGATGATTAATTGTTGCTTATTGAATAGACTCATGCTTTCAATGAAGAATGGAGAATAGACCGACGTCTTGGGAGATACATTTTGAGAGTTGAGACAAGCGAGTCCAAGTCTGGCGTTGTGCCCGTCGTAAGCCGAAACCCTAATTTTTTGGCTCAACATTGAATCTCGTGGTACCTGTTGAATGCGTTAATGGATCTGCTGTGTGGAGCATTTCGAACTTTCACTTAAACCATGGTTGTTGCGTGCTATTCAGAGCTTGTGTTCGTTGAGACTTGTGTGCTTGATAATCACATTCAATGCAGCTCTCTCCTCTAGTGAACATTACGTTAAAAAGGACCAGTGAACGTTGTGTTAGAAGACTACATCTGAAAGATCACTCTTGATAATGCATTGAAGTGTTAAGACCATTACACTTCAGTGCCAACGCGTGAGACTATTTTGAATATCGTCTCACTCATTTTTCTGAGATGTTTCTATGTGAGGCTCGGCCTGCGTGGGTGCCCTCTCGAGCGGTAGAGCATATGCAAAATATTTGATGTGTGTCCATTTTTTCTCTAGAACTACCAATTTTATCATAAATGATACACCCAAATATCAGTTTTGTTTCATTTGTGTGCTGGCATATTGGCTCCATCTATGGAAATTATCTGTGGTTCTAGAGTTGTGTGTGAAGACAGATTGAGAGACCGTATGCGAGTTGGAGGCCATGCTTGTTCATATATTGTAGAAGACTAATCACAAGAAATTGCAATAGAAAGAATTCTTTCTGCTTGGGTAAAGGTCGTGGTGGTGTTGCTGCACAAGCCTGAACAACTCCAAAAGTGTGAACGCCCTCTTGATGCTTAGACTCTCTCCATATCTCTGGGTACTACGTTGATCAAATGAAGAGCGTGATCGTGGGATCTCTCATATTGCTGTGTGGAGCATGACTGTGTTGCCAGATATCCATTGCGTTGAGATATCTATTGTGGCGACATGCTTGTGATTAAAGTGAGCCCTGGAGCGTTGGTGAAGTGAAACGTTGAAGACTTCCTCTTGAAGCTGCATTGTAGTGTGATGAAATGGAACTGATACAGAGAGGCTTTATATAGATGCGACCTCTCCAACAAAGAGATGTGACCGCTCTCTTTTAGGTGTTGCGTCCTAGTGTGGAAAATGGTGCATTGTATTTGTTGTGAAGTTTGTGCTGCAAGGAAGAATTTGTGAACTGTCGGAGCTAAGCGTTCGCTCCAAAGAACGAAATCCTAATCTCCTTAATCTCTACGTACTAGTAGAATTTCCACTTATTTTTCTAAGGAAAGATTGCTCTCTTGGAGCTGTGTCATTGTCTCTCAAATTTGAGGTTGTCATTGTGTCGAGATCCTATTCCATTGCCTCTGTCAAATACTTTACGGATCCACCAATTTAAAACTCTAGATTTTTGAACCATTCTTGGCTTCATGTACATCATGGTTCAATGTTACGTAGTAAAGCATGGTTGAAATTCCACGTCTTATAGGTTAAAATGTTTTTAAATAATTTTTTTATATCTTTCAGAGATAAGCTTTGTTTTCATTTCACCTTTTTTTTCAATGACATGTCAATTGAATTCAAATTCAATCATTGGCGTCACAATAATATGTTATTCCTTATGACTAAATATTATAATCTCTAAAGTCTCTTTCTCTAAAACCTTAAAACCTTAAAGAGAAATTTTAATTAAGTTGTTTAACAACATTGTCTTTTGTAAGGTTTAATTTTCTAAGACTTTTTATAATATAAAAAAATAGTGATATGTGCATGTAGGGTGCATTCTACTTAAATTTTTTTATTAAATATAAATCTAGTATATCTCATTAAAAATTATCAAGCTTTCTTCTAATAAATTTAGAATAATGATTTTTAAAAATTAAATCTTGTTATGAGATTTTTAATGGCTATAAATTGGTTTTTATAGGATTTAACTTTCTAAAACATTTTATAATATAAAAAAAATTAGTGATATGCGCATGTAGGTTATATTCAAATGAAACCTTTAAAAACTATAACATTTCTATCAAATATAAACCTTGCATATCTCATTAAAAAATATCAACATTTCTTCTAATAAATTTAGAATAATAATTTTTTTTAAATAAACCTTGTTATGAGATTCTTAATGGCTATAAATTTTATTAGCAAAAAAAACTTAATTTATAACAAACAAAAAAATCTAAAATCTAAACAGGATCAAACTTTTGATCTCCCTCAATAGAAATAAATCTTATATTAATGAAAAAACAAATTCCATTCTTTAGGAATTCAAATATGTCTCAACTCTAAAGAACATGCATTTAGATATTTAAACAAGTTATCCTTGAATATATGTACAATTAAGTTTCATTATTATCTTATATGAGCATATTTCAACATCATATGACCAGACTAACTTATCATCGAAAACCCTACTCACTACCTCTTTACAAATGGAAAACTCCCTACACTACTACATATAGGGGGGTTTTGAGACATAACTCAAGAAAAAAAGTTTGTGTTTTGTCTTAAATATTGTTTTTAAATGAGTGTCTTAAACTATTGTCTCTATATAAACAATAAATCATATGTTAATTATAAACTATATTGTCTCAAGTTGAGACAAAAAAAAAGTTATGCAAATAATTTTGTCTCTCCATATCACTTTTAACTCTCTAGAGACAATATATAAATCGATTTATAAAATACATTTTTAATCATTTGAACATCAACTAAATATTGTTTTCTTGAAAATAAACTACATTATCATGTATTATATTGATTTATGGTAGGGCACGGTGGAATTGAACCACCAACCTTTTTCTTTTCATTTGCTTTGTAATATAGATGCTCTACCATTGAGATAACGCCCTTTAAAGAATTAGGTAAGAGAGGGTAAAAGAGACAAGTTGTTATGCAACCCATAATAATGCATAGCGATACCAAATATAAAATAATTATTTTGTTTCTTAAATGTTAATTTTATTAGTATTCTTCTACAATAAAAAGTGCATAAATATTTGAAAAATGGTGTTAAAGATTATTAAAGAAAGGAACTAGTGCATAAACCATTTGCAAAGTATGGAGTATGACTAGTTAATGCGGTAGGACACTATGAACTCTATTTTATGGGTATAATTTTTATTAGGATTTGACATAATAAATGTTGTTAATAAACTTCCCTAGAAATTTAGTAATGACAAAGATTAAGATCATATAGGTTTACTAGATGTAAAAGTACAGAATATCAAAGAATCCAAAATAAAAATAATCAAGGATGCTCTCCCAATCAAAATGACAATCTTTTGAACCATGAGAAAGGATCATAAATTTTTTAGTTAGAAATCGAGTCATCAAAAATTATTTGGGGTGTTATAAATTAATATTTTTAGTAGCAAGCAAGAGGATCACATCCAACCAAACAATGTGGACCAAACCTTATTTTATAAAGATTAGAAATCTCTTGGTTTTTAAGAAATCCAAACTAAGATAATTGATGTCAACATTGATTGTTTTCTTAGAAAAATGCTAGAATTCAACTTGTTATCTAAAATCATGGGATTCACATCAAATGAGAATAATATGTTATTTAGAATAACATAAGGGGGGGAAGAAAATTCCTTAGTTAAATGATGGCAATGTGTGGTAAAGAGAAACATGTGATCCTTTGTCTTCTGCAAATGTCTAAGTACCTAGAAGTCATGAATGAAAGCACATATATCAAACTCTCATTAAATTTACTCTTGGTTTCTTTCATCTCATTATAATTATGCTTTTGTAGGGGTAGTATAATTTTATTTTTAAGAGTTTAAGCCCATTTTGCACAATTTTCACTGATTTCCGATAATATAAGTGAATTAATCCCCACTCCACAATAAATTTTATAATGGAATTGAAAGCACTCAATTTCCCCTCCTCAGTTCAGTGAAGACTGTGACCTTGTATTTTTCTCTCAATCTCATGCTTCTGCTTTTCAAAAAAAGTCAAAAGATTGGATTTTATAGGCATCCTGTTGTGGGCCCATTTTGATACTAGAAAGCATTTGGTTGGATCATCATGGTCTCTATCATGGATCATGGTTGTACTAGATGGATAAATCATGACTCCAACCATGCTTTCTAGTACCATATGGCCTTCTGAAGGAAAACACCTGTCATATGCTTCAATATATATGGCCTTCTTCAGCACTATTGTCTTTGCATCATTTTATGTCAATCATTTGTCATCCCATTATATATTCCATGCAGTTCGTCCTCTTTCATTTATTGCTTCACTTTAACAATTCATTATTATTTCACTTGTTTCTTGTTCACTATTTCCTTTCATAGGGGACATAGGGGAGTGCAAAATTCATCTCCCCATGGGTCAATGGGGTCTAGCCTAGGTGGTTAAAGTAGGGTTTTTTTATCCTCTTGACCCAAGTTTGATCCCCACTTGTGACATGCTTTCCACTTGTGGGTCAATTTGTCTCCACAATATGATATTTCATGTGGATGGTGCAAGGTACTAATATTGGGCAAGTTTGGTGGAATAGATCCCCCTAGTCATGACTGCTTAGCCAATATTTTCCATCACAAATATGTGGGTGCAATTCCTTTGTTGATCTAAGCAATTAAAAAAAAATCATCTCCCAAGACTATTAAATAAGAACAAGAAGAAAACTCTACTAATTGTAGGGAGAAAACTACAAATAGAAACTCAAGTAGTAGGGGAAAAATTTGTAAGTAAGAAGAAGAGGAAATTGCCACCATCATCTGAGCTATGAATGACAATATCCACCCCAATAACCCCTCTAATAATGTTCCTCCCTTCCATGTCCATGTTGAGCATATTCTAAAAGCATTGCATTCCATGAGACCGTATCTCACTCTGGAACTTGGCCAAACACTTTATGTGCATCCTCTAAACACCCAAATTTAGAATACATCTCTGCAAGATCCACTCAACTTTGCTTGGATATGAAGGCATCCATAAGGTCACTACCATTTGGTATTGAGACCAAAAATTAAATAGATCAACTGAACCCAACATTTGAAGAAGCCTTGAACTCAGAATTAACAAGCAAAGTGCCATTCAATGTGTTTTATAAATCAATGAAAGATTCGCCAAATTTTTACAATATTTTATAATTCAGTGAAATATTCGCCAAGTTTTTCCAATATTTTATAATTCAATGAAATATTCGCCAATATTTTAAAATATCTTATAATTTAGTGAAAGATTCGCCAATATTTTATAACATCATATAATAAAATGAAAGATTTGCCAAAAAATTATATACATATTTTATATTACTCATAAAATCGCCTTCAAACTTTCCTATATATCGGGGAGATTCGCCCATTTTTTATACATATAAATTTTGGGGGGGTTCTTAAAATCATCCCTGGCTACAACATACTCTGCTTTGGCTGTACTCAGTGCTATGCAGGACTACTTCCTGCTAAAACAAGAGATCACACCTGATCCCATACTGAAGCAACACCCAGAAGTGCTCTTCGTATCTGCAACACTACTTGCCCAATCTGAATCAACATAAGCCTGCAGTTTAAACTTTTAATTCGCATCATACTTGAGCCCATAATCAATTGTACCCTTCAGGTACCTCAGAATGTGCTTTACAGCAACTAGGTGAACACCTCTGGGATCCATCAGGAACTGGCTCAATGTGTTCACCGCAAAGAAAATATCTGGTCTCGTGTTCGTCAGGCACATCAAGGACCCAATCATCTGATGATACACAGTGACATCAACCGGATCAGATGAAGCATCATACATAAGCTTCAGGTTTGATGCCACAGGTGTGGCCATGGCCTTGCATTTCATCATCTCGAACCTCTTCAGGATATCTACTGCATACTTTCCTTGTCCAAGGAAGATTCCATCTGCACTCTGGCACACCTCCTTGCCTAGAAAGTAGTGCATCATCCCAACTCCTTCATCTCGAACTCGGCAGCAAACTTGATCTTGTAGATCCACTTGGAAGTCACAACAAACTTCCCTTCTTTTCTCGGGACCACATCCCAGACATCATTCTTCATGATCGACCGGTACTCCTTGATCATGGCATTCTTCCATTACTGCATCCCGGATCCTGGGAACTTCAGATTCTTCAATATCTTCAATAGATAATTTTTATTTGATCTTCAATGTTGGAACAAATGTTGTAGTCCTTTTTGTAGGTGATGGTACACGGTCTTTCCTACAAGACAAGTCCAATTGCATGATTAGAAACTTCTCATAGTTTTTCAAAAACACATTTTTATGCATAAAGACATATGTCATACAGTCATGCAATTACCTTGGCCAATGTTTCAATACAACATTTATCCATATTCTGTAACTTTCTAGATTCCTTCCATCTCTACCAGAACATTGTTAAGAGTGTGCACAACTCCCAACATGTCAACAAAAAGGTTTCATTCTAGATAAGTAGCAATGGAATGTTGTACAGTACCATAGGCCACTTACCCATTATTTGCATATTTAGTAGTATCTTGTTCATTAATGCAACTTTTCTAATATGCATGATACATATCCTAAATATAGGAACATAAGTATGTATATGACTGGACAACATCATTTAAGTAATCATGTATAGAGGAATTGACAATTCAAATACTTATCTTTGTTTGGTTGTAGGGTGGACTCCTTCTTGATCTTTGCTTCCTGAAGTGCTCCCTCTTGATCTTTGCTACTTGGATTACCTGTCCTTGAACTTATATCCATCCTGGACCACTATGCATGCTAGAATGTGCACTAGTGTCATCCTCAAGATCTCATACACAATCATACATCTAAATTAGTATAATCTCAATATTATCAAAACATTATGTTCCTAAAATATGTATGGTCATGATCATAGGTAATACGCATTAGTATTCAAGGTTTTAGGCAAGAGTTATTTTACTCATGCATATTCTTATTTGACCATAGGACTCTTCTGATTAGTCATATCATCAATCAAAGTAAGAAATATAATATGCATAAACCCTTGATTACTAAAACTTCTAACTTCAAGAATAAACATTATCATTTATACAAAAGTATAATATCCTAACACAAGGTAGGATTCTAAGCTTGATATAGGAAAAACATACTTGGTTATCATGTTTGCTAGTTATGTCTAACGTACCCAAACAATGTCTTCTTGTTCTCTTTAATGACTTGTGCTTAGTAACCCGCATAACTCATAAGTTAACCATTGTAGAACCAAATTATACATACCTCGTAAGTGGAGCTTCTATGTGATCCATGAGTCTTTGTCTTCATGTCACCATAGTCATATGTTCTTGATCTAGAACTTGATTTGTACCTTTCATGTTAGCAGACAACATCAACCTCATACAACACCATAGTGCATTAGTACAATCATAAGTGTCATAACCCTAATCAATGAATGTCTTCTATCATTCACATGCATTCATTCTTTTACTAGGGTGATGAGACAAGTATAAGATTAATTAAGATTGTACTAAACTCAATAATATGAAGACAAACATATCATAACTTAATCATGAACAGATTTCAAAACATACCTATATCTCTTAAAGTCATACCTGTCGGGATTGCTTGTAGCCTTCTCATGTAAAGCCTCAGCCTCATCTCCCTCTGGAACTGGAACTTCTTCACTTATGCAGGTGACCAAATCATCTTCTTCTAGGATTAACCCAATCCACTTTGATTTGCTGAGATTCGATCTCGAGCTAGATTAGGGTTTGTCAAAGAAACCCTAAAAATTCAACCTTTGAGTTTCAAACTTCTGAATGGATGGAAAGATGTGGTTTGCTGAGCTAATCAAGCTGGTATACTTTAATTTTGAAAACTGCAAAATTTGACCCCTCAAAATTGCCTTTGAAACTTCCAGATTCACTATACAGGATCCCGAACTAGGGTTTGATAACGCTCAGTCTTCTGCCCATCCAAAAGGTTTGATCTTGTGTTCTAAACTTCAATTTTTCTTAGTATCTTCCAGCCGTGGTAACAGATTTTAAAAATTCCAACTTTTGCAAAAGCCCTAATTTCCCACCTTTCCGATCAAAAATCCCAAACTAGGCTTTGATCTGTTAGGATATTCCTATACTCCATCCTAGTCCCACTAGTATTTTGATCATTTACATTTTCAGTCATGCATGCACTTTTAGGGTTTGCATGCATTCTAGGGTTTGCATGCATCCTAGTCACCAGTCCAGCACCTAGCCCTCAGTTAGCCAGCCCCCAGGAGCTTCTCACTATTTAGTTTTAGCCCTCCAGTTGCTTAATGTGCCCTTCTTCCTTGATTTTAGGGAGCAACTCGCCCTTCTTCACCTACCAGTCCAGTTGTCTTCAGTTTACACTCAATTACACTTAGTTACACTCAGTTACACTTAGTTACACTCAGTTACGCTTAGTTACACTCAGCTACACTCAGTTACACTTAGTTATAGTCAGTTACACTCAGTTACACTTAGTTACACTCAGTTACACTTAGTTACACTCAGTTACACCTACCAGAGTTAGTTTGACTAATGGTTGACAGTTACTTGAGCATTGATGACTCCACTGATGATGATGAAGACTTCCAGTTGTGCTCCGATGATCATGAGGACACCTAGTTGTGCTCCGATGACACTCTATTGATCTTATAATCACTTTGAGAGGCTAATTCGAATTGCCACCTTAGGCATTCGAATCCTCTCTACCATTGTACTATTTATTTGTCCATATTGTGATTAATTAATTAGTGTGTGTGAAGTATTATTGCTTCTATCTGAGTTCTATTGTACCATATTATTCTGTTGCTCATTATACTGTATTGTTCACTCTTCTTCTATTTTCCTGCTTAATCATAATTACTCGTGTGAGGTACACATCATCTCTTAGATCTGCTATGAGGATTTTCACATGGTATCAGAGCATGTTGAGAGTATTGTTTATCTCCATTCCTGAGAATTTTTTGCAGGTTATTATCAAGATTTCGAGTGCAGCAGTTGCAGCAATAGCAATTGCAGATATTCTCTATTGTTTTTGTAGGTCTTCTACAGCTTCAATGTTTTCAGAAGATCCTCCTCTTTATCTATTCAACTATGTTAAATGGAAACCAAAAATGATATCATATTTGAAGTGACATGATCTCTTTGATTATTGTTTTGTAAGAGAGTTTGAATCCTCTGAAGAAGAGAATGACTGGTTAGGTGAAGGTGGAAGAGCTATTGCAGCCATGATGTTTGCTATGTCTCGAAGCTTGGCATTCTACTCCCTTGATGAATATGTTAAATCTCAAAAAGAGCTATGGGCCCACCTGGATAAAAATTTTGGCAAGCAAAATGAAGGGATTGGTCCAAACCCTTTCGAGAGAAAGAAAAGTGATGCATTCGCCCTCCTTGATGATCTCATTGATCATGAATCAATATCAAACATATCTCATATTGAAGTTGTCCACAAAGAAGAAGAACTTGCATATTCTACACTCATGATCCAAATTTCTTCTATTTCGAATTCTGTGCCAGCTCACACTCTAGATATTGCAGAAGGTCCTAAATCCTCTCTTGCACCAGAGTCTATTGGTTTGCATCATGATCACATGATTATTTCGGAGGTCAAAATAGCTATTGAAGGTAATGCATTCGCTCCTCTCCAGCTATCTCCTCTTTTATACTACTATATGATCATAATTTCATGCTTTCAGAAGGTCATTGAAGAATATGGCCATTGCCATTCACTTGCGATAATTTCTCATGCATCTACTGGTTTTGATCTCACCTCTCATGGTTCAAAGGAGATCTCAAGAAACCATGATTCAAGTCTTGTATCTAAATTGGGTTCTAAGCAATTAATACTTGGGATAATTTCTCATGCATATGATAGTTTTGATCTCACCCCTGCTGGTTCAAAGGAGATCTCAAGAAACTGTTTTTTAAGTCTTAAATCTGATTTTGATTTCAAGCAAACATGTAATAGTTATTTTTGGAATAATCTCACCCATGGTGGTTTGAAGGAGAAGACAAAAGACTATATGCACTTTCATAGATTTGATCCTACCTCAGCTGATTCGAATCACATGTTCAAGGATCATTCTCATATTGTTGGATTTGTTCTCATCACATTCGATCTGAAGAGCAAGTACAAGCACATGTTTTTTTAGCATGACCCACTTCTTCCCAAGAAGAAGATACCTCCAGACTTATGACCAAGCATCACACCTGCTTGAGTTTGGAGCATTTATTTTTGTGTGTGCCTTACAATCTATTTTTTGAGGAGGGGGTATGTTTCCCATGAAATTTTCCCACTTCCTTGGTTTATTGATTGTTATTATTCATTGTATTGGGTGACCTTTGGTCTTAGTTATCAGGGCCCAGGATGGATTAAGGGGGGGTGTTAGGATATTCCTATACTCCATCCTAGTCCCACCAGTATTTTGATCATTTACATTTTCAGTCATGCATGCACTTTTAGGGTTTGCATGCATTCTAGGGTTTGCATGCATTTTGCATGCATCCCAGTCATCAGTCCAGCACCTAGCCCTCAGTTAGCTAGCCCCCAAGAGCTTCTCACTATTCCGTTTTAGCCCTCCAGTTGCTTAATGTGCCCTTCTTCCTTGATTTTAGGGAGCAACTCGCCCTTATTCACCTACCAGTCCAGTTTTCTTCAGTTTACACTCAGTTACACTTAGTTACACTCAGTTACACTTAGTTATAGTCAATTACACTCAGTTACACCTACCAAAGTTAGTTTGATTGATGGTTGACAATTACTTGAGCATTGATGACTCCACTGATGATGATGAAGACTTCCAGTTGTGCTCTGATGATCACGAGGACCCCTATTTGTGCTCCGATGACACTCTATTGATCTTATGATCACTCTGAGAGGCTAATTCGAATTGCCACCTTAGGCATTCAAATCCTCTCTACCATTGTACTATTTATTTGTCCATATTGTGATTAATTAATTAGTGTGTGTGAAGTATTATTGCTTCTATCTGAGTTCTATTGTACCATATTATTATGTTGCTCATTATACTGTATTGTTCACTCTTCTTCTATTTTCCTGCTTAATCATAATTACTCTTGTGAGGTACACATCATCTCTTAGATCTGCTGTGAGGATTTTCACATGATCAAGCCCGACCTTATGCCTAACCAAAAAATTCGATCTTGGTCTCTAAATATCGATTTTGATGAGGATCATCCAGCCATGGTCTTCAACTCCAAGAATTTCAACTTTCTCTGAAACCCTAATTTCCCACATCAGTGACGATCCAAGAATGAAGGTGCTCCAAATCCAAATCTGTTTTGACATAAATATGCACCTGAGTGTTTCTGGTGTAAATCCGAAATTACAAATCCACAGGGTTTGAAAATTCGTCCTGTGGTAGCCTGACCTGTCATCTTTCCAACCCCATAGGTCTGAACTCAATTGGATTTTCTGAGATAGATTTATGCCAAGTGTAGCAACGTGACTTGTTTATGGGATAAAACAGGAGAGCGAACTTGTACGGCATGCCACATGTCACTGGTTCCGTTTCGTCCTTTGAAAAACTTACCTATGAAAGTACAATCCATGCCCTACCTGTCACTTTTTACGAACTTTCATTTGGAGCTTCGTATCCCAAGTTGTGACCTTTTTTCCTATGTCACATGTTTATGAATGAGATCTGGAAGAGGTAGAAACCCTAGATTGTACTGATCATAAATCATAAAGTACAATGAATTAGAAGTTGTGCTTTGGAAAAAAGGTACATGGGGATATTATATATGACCTGTAAATGTTTCAGATGCGGAACCTTCGCCAAAATATATTTATAGCGAAAGTGCTACGATGACTGGTTTTTGCTATATCAAGCCCTAGTTTGCAATTTGTTGCAAGTGCAACAAGTCTCATCAATGCCATATCATGCCTTCCTTTAGGCTAGCTCTAATACCATGTTAGTTTTTCAGAATTTAATTCATTCTAATCTAGGATCTTAACTGAAAGAACAACATGTACAACATATCAAGCATAAGAGACAAGAGACAAGAGACACAAAACATTTCACCGGGGAAAACCAAGAAGGTGAAAAACCCCGTAACTTCCTCAGAGATAGAATAAGCATCAATACAAGGATCACCATGATCAAACCCAATATATAGACATCTTCAGCAGCATGCTCCTCCTCCACTTGTGCGCACTCCTCCTCTCTCTCACTAATGTGAAGTGAGTGAACAATAGAATGTGTAAAATGAGATCGACACACTCTCTATTTATACACTAACTTGACTTGACCTTTACTCAACTATGTCGGCCTCAACTTAACCACTTAACATAATGCTGACTGGGCCGACCCCCACTAGGTTGGTCTAATAACCCTTTGACCCACATGACTCATACAGGGCCGATCCCATCAAGGTGGTCTAATAACCCATCAAGTATAAGTTACGACACTTACAATATAACTGACGACACTTCCAATCGGAGGAATAATACATCTCCGTTGGGGATACAATAAAGTACAAATACAATATACAAGTGAATATCTTCCGAAGTTACAAATACATCACCATATGATGGGGCATAGATCACACTACATGTGCTAGTAGGCACCTTCCCTCCATGAATAACTGCTTTGCCATTGTTGCTAACTTTATTTACTTTTTGTATTCTAGCACTTTGCTACTTTCTTCCTCTTCCTTGCAACTAATTATTATGTCATTTTACTACTTTATTACTCAAATACACCTATAAAGTTAGTGGTATCATAATGCGATCTAACTTTGTGTTGTTTAAATACATGACTGGGGGGGCTTATCGAAATGGTGATAAGCCCCCACATAAACTCCCTAACATAAAGCTATATTATTATAATTTAGGAGTTTATACTCAGGGCAGTAAATAAACTAAAAAGATATGCCCCAAATACATCGGCCCATTTAAAATCCATCCTTGGGAGTGGCACTATATTTGTGTTAGATAAGGATTACCAAATTAGGAACCTCTCTATCATTGTGTTACCCTTATGTGCAGCATATAGAACATCCATAAACTATTTTGTTTAACTCACGACTCACAAAATGCATTTTTTAATCTCAGGACTAGCTTACGGATGCATTTTGTTAACCACAGTACTAGCTTCTGGAACTGCTGGGAACTACTTCTAAGTTTTAAACATCCTTCCATGTTGTCAATTGCTTTCCTGACATTTCAAACAACCGGAAACTACATTCTAAGTTATATAATGTTTTCCTCCCTCACTAAATGCATGTTGTTATCGGAACTAGCAAACCCCACCAGGAACTTCTCTTTTTTTGTTAACCACCATTACAAACTTAATTCTTGTTTTGAATCTCAGGACTAGCAAACGCAACAATAATACTCTTTTGTGTCACTTCATGTTCCGCAGATGCTACTTAGATGAATGTGCATATCAACCATTTTGGGAAAGCATCACCACTCACAGACGCAACAAAGCTTTTATTCACTAACACAGCATATGCCGCCGGATAACCTTCCATGTTTCAAAGGAACTTAATTGCAACATTTCAACCTTTTTGCTAACGCACTTAATTTGCAGCATACACAGCAGCTGGAAACTCATTTTTTGTTACCACATTCCTAGCATATAGAGCACGCTGGAAACTTCATGATTACAGAGCAGGCTGGGAACTTTTTGATTACAGAGCAGTACAACACTTTTTTGTGATATAACTACCCCTTCCAGCTCCATTTAAACGGAAACGCAACATCTAACCTCCTTTTAAGTTTTTAAACCCTTTCCTGACTTACAAAACAGCCAGAACTTATATGTTTTTCATTAAATGTGCATATGATTCAGATAGGGAACCACCACCTCTTTAGTTTTATGTGCTTATAGCTAGGAACCACCACCTCTAAGTTTCATGTGCTTAATTTACTGAACCGCTAGTCATTTCTTTATTGTCTTGGAATGTATACATTGTCTAGGAATTTTTATGTTGTCTCACTGAATTTGCATATAGGACTGACAGGAAACTACATTCTAATTTTGTTTTATCGCTTTCCTTGCATTGAACACACTTTCTATGTTTATTTTAATATCCCCACTTATTATGCTCTACAGATGAAAGAGAAGCAAAGGTGGAGGAAAAGGTAGGGGCAGGTATCTCTATAAATTTTGTCAATGAAGCAGTCGGCAGAGTAGTTGTTTACCCATTCTACTGGGAGGAGCCCCACCAAGCCAACAACAAGTGACTTATAGTCGCTAAGAGCTAGCTACTTAATAAGAAGGTCCTCCTCTGTCTCCTCCACATTCATTTTTGAACAGATCAAATACCTACTCTCCACCAAACAACACCAATTATATGTGTCCCCTAAACTATAGAGAAGAAGCGCTATAAAGGTTGTGTCCTCCTCTATGAGAGATCACCTAAGATTATATCGCATTGAGACATGTTTTCCAGTACAAATTCTTCTAATACTAGCGCATCTCTACTCTACTACTACGTGTCCGCATATCTACTGCTACGTTTATATACTCGACGGGGATCTATCTAAGACTAATTTCGCTCTTCTAGCTAGCTCTATTCCAATCATTTGCACCTTGGCTACAGAATTTTTATGTATTACCTGGGGGCTATACAGGTGGGTTTTTTGTGTAGGTTCTTCATTTCACCATCATCGAGGGAGGAGGTTCCACACACAAGAAGGGGCCTACTCACAGCAGGGAGTTCCACAGGGACTACTTCCACAATTTCAGTTTGGTGGACTCGCATGGATACATCCTTGCAATAGAAGAATAAATTATATATAAAACTATCTTATTAGTTCTTTTAGTTTCATTCCACCCTCCCAGGAGGTCGTTTCCATAGGGGCCTACTACTATTCTATAGGGGCTAGAAAACTCCCGACATGCATATGTCTCGTCTATCCAAAAAACACAATAAGAACTCTCTATCTAGTCTCCTCTCCTTTGGCCTCTATAGGATAAGACCTAGCGGGTAAACCTTACCTGCAGACCTACCTCACATTGCAGCCAGACCTACTACTACAACCTCATTACTCTACGAGCTTGCATAGATATGTTTTGCCACTAATAATCTCTCATATATTTCCAGTAGTCATAATCATTGTGTGTGAAGTGGAACCAACTAAAAACCCAATCCATGCATGTGGATTATTCATGCTAACTAAAACAATATATGTTTTAAGTGTGTCCATCCTTCTCTTCTTGTTCC
Organism: Larix kaempferi; assembly: GCA_027924585.1. Classification (NCBI taxonomy): domain Eukaryota; kingdom Viridiplantae; phylum Streptophyta; class Pinopsida; order Pinales; family Pinaceae; genus Larix; species Larix kaempferi. The sequence continues at coordinate 16,566,843 of BSBM01000348.1, read as the reverse complement.
ATAAATAAATGAGAACAACAACTTAATAGTGAAACTTGTTCTCAATTAGTGTAAATGAAGCAGGAGAAGCTTTCTTTCAAATTGAGTCCAACTAGTTAGTGTTCGTTGTCTCTGTGTCAGAACTGCCCCGTAGAGTCAGATTACGAGCCCTACTGGTCTTAAGGTAGGTCTAGACTCCTATTCTTAACTGGTTGTGTTGATGCCACATGAGGGTGGTTCAACTACTACTATATGATGTCGCCATGTAGAAGTTTTTCTTGAATGGTACAATGTGAAAGATAAGTCAATTTCATGGGTTATTGATGCCAATTTATGTTAAAGGCGTAGCATATTGAAACCATACTTCCTCCTTCTGAGATGGGAACAGCTAATCCAAGCGGTGTGTGCCCATGACCAATCAAAGGAAGGAGTTAAACCAATGACCAATCAAAGGAAGTAGTTATTTACCAATCCTGCAAATTCTATGTCAGGGCGACCGTATCTATGTCGGGAAGGGGACCGACCCCAATGCACCTAGGATTGGATTCGAATGAGTGGTGCTACAACACGGTTACCTGCTTTGATCAAAGACTTGGTTAAGAAGGTAGGTGTTGATTGCTCGATCGAGGATGCAACCTATATTATATTAAGAGTGCATAAATGACATCAACCTATTTTAAGGATAGGAAGTCGAGGAAGAGGTACCTCATTCATCCATCTTGCTTGGTTTTGGTTCCACTTCATTTTATTCATTCTAGATTTATTTCCACTTAATTAAATCCTTTCTACTATACTTAATATTGTTTTTTGTTTCATTTCCACTTCATTCATTTACTAATTTCTCGATCTATCTCTCCCGGTCAATCAATCCTCCGGTATATCTCTCCCTTTATACCGGAGGATTGTGTGCCCATATCTCACCCATTGTACTACTTCTGCTACACTACTGCAAGAGAAAGGGTTGAAAGCAAGCGCTAATTTCCGTTCACATTGTACCATTCAAGAAAAACTTCTACATGGCGACATCATATAGTAGTAGTTGACCCACCCTCCTTTGGCATCAACACAACTAGTTAAGACCAGGAGTCTAAACCTACCTTAAGACCAGTAGGGTTCATAATCTGACTCTAAGGGGTAGTTCTGACACAGAGATAGCGAACACTAACTAGTTGGACTCAATTTGAAAGAAAGCTTCTCCTACTTCATTTACACTAATTGAGAACAAGTTTCACTATTAAGTTTGTGTTCTCATTTATTTATGGAACAAGAAGAGAAGGATGGACACACTTAAAACATAGATTGTTTTAGTTAGCACGAATAATGCACATGCATGGATTGGGTTTTTAGTTGGTTCCACCTCACACATAATGATTATGACTGTTGGAAATATATGAGAGGCTATTAGTGGAAAAACGTCTCTATGCAAGCTCGTAGAGTAACGAGGTTGTAGTAGTAGTTTTGGCTGCAATGTGAGGTAGGTCTACAGGTAAGGTTTACCCACTAGGTATTATCCTATAGGGGCCAAAGGAGAGGAGACTAGATAGAGAGTTCTTATTGTGTTTTTTGGATAGACGAGACATATGCATGCCGGGAGTATTCTAGACCCTATGGCAACGACCTCCTGGGATGGTGGAATGAAACTAAAAGAACTAATAAAATAGTTTTATATATAATTTATTCTTCTATTGCAAGGATGTATCCATGCGATTCCACCGAGGCGAGTCCACCAAATTGAAATTGTGGAAGTAGTCCCTGTGTACCTCCCTACTATGCGTAGGCCCCTTCTTGTGTGTGGAACCTCCTCCCTGGATGATGGTGAAATGAAGAACCTACACAAAAAAACCACCTGTATAGCCCCCAGGAAATACATAAAAAGTATGTAGCCAAGGTGCAAATGATTGGAATAGAGCTAGCTAGAAGAGTGAAATTAGTCTTAGATAGATCCCTGCTGGGTATATAAATGTAGCAGTAGATATGCAGACATGTAGTAGTAGAGTAGAGATGCGCTAGTATCAGAAGAAGTTGTACTCGAAAACACGCCTCAATTCGATATAATATTAGGTGATCTCTCAGAGAGGAGGACAAAACCTTTATAGTGCTTCTTCACTATAGTTTAGGGGACACATATAATTGGTGTTGTTTCATGGAGAGTAGGTATTTGATATTTTCAAAAAGGAATGTGGAGGAGACAGAGGAGGACCTTTTTATTAAGTATCTAGATCTCAGTGACCAGAAGCCACTTGTCGTTGGCTTGGCGGGGCTCCTCCCGGTAGAATGGGTAAACAACTGCTCCACCAACTGCTTCATTGACAAAATTTACAGATATACCTACCCCTACCTTTGCCTCTACCTTTGCTTATCTTTCCTCTGTAGAGCACAATAAGTGGGGATATTAAAATAAACATAGAAAGCGTGTTAAATGCAAGGAAAGCGATAAAACAAACTTAGAATGTAGTTTCCTGTCAGTTCTATATGCAAATTCAGTGAGATAGCATAAAAGTTCCTGGACAATGTATAAGTTCCAAGACAACAGAGAAATGACTAGTGGTTCAGTAAATTAAGCACATGAAACTTAGAGGTGGTGATTCCTAGCTATAAGCACATAAAACTAAAAAGGTGGTGGTTCCATGCCTGAATCATATGCACATTTAGTGAAAAACATATAAGTTCTGGCTGTTCTGTAAGTCAGGAAAGGGTTTAAAAACTTAAAATGAGGTTACATGTTGTGTTTTCATTTAAATGGAGCTGGAAGGGGTAGTTATATCACAAAAACATGTTGTATTGCTCTGTAATCATAAAGTTCCCAGCCTGCTCTGTAATCATGAAGTTTCCATCCTGCTTTGTATGTTAGAAATGTGGTAACAAAAAATGAGTTTCTAGCTGTTGTGTATGCTGCAAATGATATGTTGCAAATTAAGTGCGTTGGAGAGAATAGGTAGAGGCTGGCAATAAACTCACTGTCGGTCCTTAGGCTAAAACCTAACCAACTTGTGAGTAGCTTATTTCATCATAATGCAGGCCATCCACAACAAGTCTAATGCCATCCAAGTGCTAACATCCGTTGGCTGGCATGTTGAGTAGATAAATTAATTATAGGGAGACACCAAGCTAATGGTTAGTTGTTAGAAATGTATGCTTGAAACCAGCCTAGAGCCTAATAATATTATTTTTAATTGGGTGTGAGGTGGAGCATGGCATTTCAAATGCACTCCTGAGTGCATTGCTTCGATGTATTTAAACAGCGCAAAGTAAGATCACATTATGATACCACTAAATTTATAGGTGTATTTGAGTAATAAAGTAGTAAAATGACATAATAGTTAGTTGCAAGGAAGAGGAAGAAAGTAGCAAAGTGCGAGAATATAAAAAGTACATAAAGTTAGCAACAATGGCAAAGCAGTTATTCATGGAGGGAAGGTGCCTACTAGCACATGTAGTGTGATCTATGCCCCATCATAATGAGGGAATTCTTCATGGGTTAAGTCATTGTTCCATAATTCCTCATGTGAATACTCGCATGTCTTATAATCAAGGCAAAGAAAATCTACAAGGATCCTCAGATGCAATATGATATCAAGCAAGCAGAAGACAAAGAGAAAATAAAGTCCTAATTTTTCGCTACTCGATCCAAGAGTCCTAGTCGCCTCTATATAGTCGATTCAATAGAAATTGGATTTGATTGCTTTATTATACCTTCCCCACCCAGACTAGTGAAATCTAGGGTAGGGGTTGCACGAAAGAGAATATATGAAGGACACTAAGTCTCCACGCCACGATGAGGGAATGAACCTACGCTATCGCATCATACTGCTTCAGGTCACCAAACGAGACAGAAACAGAGAGAGTTACTACCTCACATAGGTCACTGAACGAGACAGAACCAGAGGTCCTACAACAACACATGGGAGATAATCCAAGGGACCTAATTGAGGGGGAAAAAATCCGCAGGGAATACTTGAAGGGAACCTAATTTGCAGGACCTACTCAATGGGACTAAGCCATAGCGAGAGGCCTAATCCATGGGTCTACTCTATGGGGCGGGGGCTACTCAATCAGTTGATCCAAGAGTCATTGTCTCCACTAGGTTTTTAATTCAATAGTCAATTCCAGTTGGAAATATTATCTAGAAAGTCTGCATGAACGTCTAGTCACATGGAAGTTCTAGTAGCATGGAAGCTATAGTAAGTGCATTGAGTATTTCGGTCATGCATCAATAATGCTCTGCTTCATAGTCGCTAGTCGTTGAATGGAAAGACTCATTGATAACCACTTGTCATCACCGATAGGCCCTAATTTCATAGTACCCCGAGTCATAGTACCTAGTCATAGTTAAATTTTGGCATAGCTAGAGGGTGAAGCAGCTAGGCAGTGCATTAAGTTCTTGCCGATCACAGGAATGAAACTCTAGTCCATGGGAAGAATCGTTTAATACTCAGTGAATGAAGTGTATTAAAAACCTCTGGTCGTCGATGCAGGAATGAATTAAGCTCCCAGTTCAGAAGCATAGAAGTTCTTTGCAGTGGCAAGGAGTCATCAAGGAGGTGATGCCATAAATTGATGATGCTAATGTGCTACTCGAACAGTCAAACCCAAGAATCATAGTCGCCAGGAAGGGGGACGATCCAATAGTCGATCATAGGCAGTTGGTCATAACTAGGAGGTTTATAGCCAGTCTCATTGACAGGAGATCAATAGCCATCATTTCCAGGAGAGGAGGTGGATGGGTGATGCCAAATAGAGAGAATAAGTCCAAATGGATGGGGCCATCACTCCAGCCAGTAGCCATCTTAGCCAAGTTCTGAAGCCAGTCCGAAGCCAGCAGTAAGGAAACTAACACAACCAGACAACAAGATTGAGCTAAGCCCAACAGCAGGTACGATTGAGCAGTAGGATACGAAAATAACACAGCCGGATTGGTATTGCTCAGGGAAGGAGAGGGATAGCCAAACTGCCTTGATTGATTTCATCGATCGATTTTATCCCAATTAGAAAGTGGAGCTGGAGGAGTACACAGACCAGAGCTAGTATTCCACGAAGGGTGAGAGACAGAAAGAATCTTTTACCCCTCAGCCAAGAGACAAGAACATGTAACCTTTATACTTTATACTTATTACCTATTTCCAAGTCCAACAGTCAACGTAATCCACCCTTTTTCCAGATGCCAGATGCCTTTTTATAGCCACCGAGGGCCTTCAGCCTTGAACCTTGGGAATAACCTTTTGCCTTGAACAATTCTTAGCCTTGAAAACTAGGAAGGTGCCTTCATTAACAAAATAAACAAGTAAGTCCAAAGGAAGGAAGCAACATGTATCCAGTCAAACCTCTTGACTCATCAAACAGCCTACCAACAAGCACCAATGGAGAAGTTGTTGAAGAAAGATGTCAATTTTGAGTGGAATGACGAGTGCCAGAAGAGTCTGGACATATTAAAAGCAAAGATGGTTGCCGCACCTATCTTGGCATTTCCATATTACATGAAGGAGTTCCATGTCCATGTCGATGCGTCATCAGTCGCATTAGGAGTCATCTTGGCTGAACCAAGAGACTGTGACATCGACCACCCGTTAGCCTTCACAAGTAGGAAGTTGTCTACTACAGAGAAGAATTATACAACCACGGAACGAGAAGGGTTGGCGATGGTGTATGCCTTATAGAAATTCTAACACTACCTACTCGGGGGCCACTTTAAAATGTTCACCGATCACTTAGCATTAAAATACCTGGTGAACAAGCCTGTGTTGGGGGGGAATATCTATCGCTGGATGTTGCTATTCCAGGAATTTGATTTTGAGATAATTGTAAGGCCAGGACGACTAAATGCAGGACCAGATCACTTATCACGAATTGAATCAAGGGAAGAGACAAGGAGCATTGAAGAAGGACTATCGGATGCTTATTTATTCAGGTTTGGCATGGTCGACGACCATTATGAACAGTTCGTTCAGTTTTTGGAAACCAGGGAAGCATCGTCAGGCTTCAAGACCAACCGAAAGAAGCAGCTAGTCGTAAGGGCTGCAGATTTTTAGTTGATTGTAGGACAATTGTATAAAATGGGGCTAGACAAGATACTGCGATGATATGTCCTTCCGCATGAACAGGAGAGAATTCTTGTGGAATCTCATGATGGGATCATTGGGGGCCACTACAGAGGATGTGCCACTGCAAGGAATATTTTTTGAGCAGGACTATGGTGGCCAACGATGCATGGCGATGTTGCAAACTATGCTAAAAGCTGCAATGTATATCAACGGACAGGGAAGCCATCAAGGAGGGATGAAATGCCACTAGTACCTCAATTGACATTGCAGGATTTCGACAAGTGGGTAGTTGGCTTTGTGGGACCCATCAACCAACCAGGAAAAAGACCAAGGTTGCGCTACATAATTACAGCAATGGACTACTTGACGCGATGGGAAGAAGCAGCACTAGTGAAAGATTGCTCAGCTATGAAGGCAACACGATTCCTTTTCGACAACGTGATCACTAGGTTTGGGTGCCCCAAAATACTGATGAGTGACCAAGTGACCCATTTTGTTAATCAGATAATCGCAGCAATGACAGAGGAATTTCAGATCCAACACAGAAAGAGCACCCCTTACCATCCACAAGCAAATGGAACAGTGGAAGCATTTAAAAAAATCCTAGAGCATGTGCTCACAAAGGTATGCAACACGAATCAAGATGATTGGGATTTGAAGATCCCTGCGATATTGTGGGCGTATCGCACAACTTGCAAATGTCTGACTAGTCAGACACCGCTCAAACTTGTCTACAGGAAGGAAGCCGTAATGCCGATGGAGTACATTGTCCCCAGTCTGTGGATTGCAGTTGTCACCGGCATGAGCGATGATGGAGCACTGGAGGAATGATTGGCCCAATTGGTATAGCTCAATGCGGAAAGGTTCATCGGAGGCTTTCATCAGAAGGTGGAAAAGGATCAACAGGAGGCTTGGCATGATTGCCATTAAACAAAAGCACTTTCAGTGCGGGGATACAGTTTTGCTATATGACAGTAAGTTCGCTAAGCATCCAGGTAAGTTACAGATGCATTGGTTAGGTTACCATTTTATAGATTTTGTTATTGACGGAGGTGCGGTGCAACTGAAGAGCTTATATGGCACGTTGTTTCCTAAGATGGTAAATGGGAATCGGTTGAAACCCTATCACCATGATCAAGCGCATAGGAGTTGAGAAACACACAAAAAAAAAACAATGATCCGAGTATGATTACTGCGGATCAACATCACCAGAAGATGGTGGAAGGGTATGAGCACAGATTCGACTAGGTTTTGGATACGATTTTTCAGATGATGAGAAAGTATCAAGAAGCAAGCATAAATACCGGCATCGGGGTTGAAAGAACGCAAGTCGAAGTATAGGAAATCGAAGAAGAGAACTAGTGCGTTGTCTGATGCAAGTCTATAAGTTAGATGCGGAATGTTAGGAAGTTTAGTAAGAAATCCTGAGGAAGTTGTGGAAAAGGGAAAAGGGTAGTGAGATAGTTGCAATGGTGCACTTCATTTCAAGCAGAAGCACCCTAGGTGCACTAAGAGCCAGAACGACGACGGTGCAATAAGAGCCAGCGAAGGAGGCAATAAGGACACTCGAGAGGAATGGAGACGAGGTCTCACCCGAGATGTCTAAGAGTGTGGTAGTAGTTAGAAGGGACAAGGTTTCCCCAACCACCAGAACACTAGGGGCAGAGGCCTGCTGGCCTCAGCACTGGACTGTCAAATGTGCGAAACAGATGTGGTAGAGCAGCTAGCCAGTTTCACAATTTGGCAACAATGATGAACTTGTCCCCAAGTCGCAGTAAGCCTGAAGTGCCAGAGCAAGCACAGACGAGGTAGATTACCAAGGTTTCACGATACTGGAGGATGAGTTTAAGGTAGATGATGAAGGTTGCAAGGGACTAGAGGATGAGTTTGAGAAGTACATGACAGCGAGCTCCAGACGCCAAGAACAGCTTCAGAAGCTTTCCACAACGACGACAGAGAGAAAAACCAGCGGTGTTTAGCTAAGGTGGCTCGAGGGAAAGCCACAAGTTTGTGTTGGGGGCCTGTTGGCACGATATTAGTCCACAGGAAGTGTAGAAGCCGACAAGCTGTGAAAGGGACAATCCGTAGAAGAAAGGGTCATTCACAGATATCGCAGAAGCCCGGAAGTAGTTAATTAGTTAGATAAGGGTCATGTGGACTGTTTTGTAACCATGTACTTTTGTATAGATAGGAGAATGATTGTAAGCCTAAGGGAAATTGAAGATCTGTTGATGGATAGAGCTATCGACTTTGCGAGTTTTGATTTGTTTTGTATCTGCAATATGATATTGTAATATCCCTTTTTCAAATTTTATTAAAATGCCCAATTTTCCACTTTTTTTCCCAATTTCGACCTTTGACTAGTTTTACTGTTTTGACCTCCAAATCAACCCAAATGCTCCCAAATCTTCTGTAGGAGTGTATGAATGGTATTTAGACTTGAATATCAGGTTCAGGGATGTTTTATGGCCCTCCAAATACTGCTGCAAACTTGATTTGTATTCTGATCAATATATGTAATTTTGACTAGTAATCTGTGCATCAAATCCCCCCCGGGTAACACTGCAAATGGCCTTCCAAATGCCTCCAAACTCCCACAAATTTATGAAAAGAGGTATATAATGTGTTAAGTATGTGATTAAGGTCTCATATGCACCATTAATTGATTTTTACTACTGTTATAACTCTCTCACATTCAACAGCAAAAACCCCCAATTCGACCCTTGGGGAAATGGCAATATTTCACCTCCCAATACAACTAAACTGAGTAAAAATGCTTCAAATGCTCAAGTACAGTACATGAAACTTGTATAAGACATCCACGGCAGTATATTGATCACAAATATATCATATAATCATCCATCCATTCGAAATAATCAACATTATAGTGTCATACATCAATGCATTGGGGAAATGGACATTGTTTGCTCATTAATCAATAGTTTTGCATACAACCAGTGGGTATTTTGACCTGATACTTTTTGAATATCAATAACAGATGATATGAATCTATTACAATCATAAATATATAATGAGAAGCTCTCTCAAGAAGCACAAGTGCTCACCAAAAACGCCCTCCCTCAAGGAGCACGAATATGCCTTCAAAACTGGAAACGGTGGAGAGAAAGTGCTGCACTAAACCAAACCATGAAACTTCCTGTAGCTGCTACCTGCAAATACAAACTCCATTAAAGCACCATGAAAGACCTGAGTGGCCTCTCCAAACACCAACTTGGATGGGAATCTTTCACCCTCGAAATTGGCTAAGGCAATAAACTAGTCATCCACTAGCTCTCTCTTCACAAATGCAATTTTTCTCAAATCATCAAAAGCCATTCTCATACTTGATTTATACATTTTATAACCAACATTAGCCTTCAAGGGGTCGAAATCCTCTCAATAGATTCAATAATTTTCCATTTAGAAAATATTCCTCATTTGCCACTTGTCTCCTAGTTCCAACCTTCCATCTTCTCCCAAATTCGAATTTGAGTCTCTTTAGATTCCTCCAACTCCATGAACGCCTTCCTTGAGCCTATTTTTGGGGCTGACATGTCATAATGGTCAGGTGTAAGAAGTCAGGTCTGAATTTTGTCATAAATGTCATAGATGCTTCATTATTGTTGTCATAAAACTAGGGAATCTAGCCCAAGTGTCCACTAGTCTCCAATTTGACTCTTCCTCTCCCATGGAGGTTACTATTCCATCCCATTTCGACCTAAGATGCTCAATGCCATGTGTTATGACTACCAACTCACCCAAGAGTGTTCACCTTCCCATGAATTCGAATTGGCAAGAGAGAGCTGCCATGTGGCATTGAAAAATCAAGCTAGTGTGGGTCCCACCACCTCCATATGTCTCCAAAACCACTTGCCACCTAGAATTTCTCTTGAATTTATTTATTCATCATATTTATTAAATGCTTGAACCCTTCTAATGTCTAAATATCATTTATTAGCTTCCTTATTACCATCCCACATGTGCCCATACAACCTAGGAAACTAGTAGGATTGATGGGATTGTCTTACTATGCACTTATTTGAATGGGGACATTACAGTCCTCCCCACCCAAGATTGCTTGTCCTCAAGCAATTTCAAATTTGGATGTTGCAAAATGTTCTCCTCTTCCCATGTGGAATCTTCATTTGGTAAGTCCTTCCATTGCACTAAATATTCTTTGATGATTCTACTCCTCAACCTTCTTTCTCATGTCTTCAAAATCTTTTCCGGAACAAGTGTGAGCTGACCTTCATCATCCAAAGGAGGAAGTATTTCTGAAGTGATGATTTGCTGACCAAGAGCTTTCTTAAGACAAGAAACATGAAATACATTGTGGATTTTACTCCCTTCCGGAAGTTCTAGTTCATATGCTACTTCTCCAACCTTCCGCACTACCTTGTATGGCCCATAGTAGCTTGGTTTTAATTTTTCTACTCCATTCTTTTTGATAGATGTTTGTTTATAGGGATGCAACCTTAAATATACTAAATCATTGACTTGAAAGGTTCTCTCTTCTCTATGTCTATCAGCATATTGTTTTTGCTGATTTTGAGCAACCTGCAAATTGTCTTTCAAGAGCTTTAAAATTTCTTGGCTCTCTTCCACCCAACCTTTAGCCTTTGGGGCTCTACTATCACCAAATATAATGTCAGCAAATGTAAGTGCATCATAACCATATAATGGTTTGAAAGGAGACATTCCTATTGACATATGATAAGTGGTGTTGTAGCAAAACTCACCCAAGTGTAGCCATTTTGCCCATGCTTTTTGCTGCCCTCCCACATAGTTTCTTAGGTATCCTTCCAACCATTGGTTTACCCTCTCTGTTTGTCCATCAGTTTGTGGATGATAGCTGGTACTTGGAGTCAATTGAGTGCCTACCAATCTAAAAATTTCTTTCCAAAAAGCACCCATGAATCTACTATCTCTATCACTGACAATGCTCTTGGGAAGCCCATGCAATCTGAAGATTTCTTTGAAAAAAATATCAGCCACTTATGCAGCACTAAAAGATGATGTAACAGCAAAAAAATGAGCAAATTTTGTCAACCTATCAACTACCACATAGATACAATCCTTACCCAAGGATTTAGGCAATCCGGTGATGAAATCCATGGAAATACTCTCCCATTTGTGCTCCGGAATGGGCAATGGTTGTAATAGGCTGGCTGGACATGTAAGTTTTGATTTGTTTTGTTGACATGCTTTACATTCATTCACATACTTTTGAACATCTTCCTTCAGCCCCTTCCAAAAAAATCTTTGCCTCAACTGTCTATAATTTTTGAAGATCCCTGGATGGCCCGCTAGTGGGGAATCATGTGCTTCTTGCAAAATTCGGTACTTGAGCTTGGAGTTATGAACTAAATAAATTCTTCCCTTATAATATATCATCCCATTCAAAATCCTATAATTATCATCCCCTTTGATTCCATCCAACACATCACAAGCAAATTTGTCTTTGGCATATTCAACTAGTAGCATGTTTTTCCAATCCTTAGCAATATCCATGAGAGAAAAAGAAGGCCTTCTTGACAAAGCATCTGCTACTATATTATTCTTTCCTTTGACATATTCAATATCAAAATCATAAGCTTGAATCTTGCTTACCCACTTTTTTTGCCTTTCATTTAGATCTTTTTGGGTGAGAAAGTGTCTTAGACTATTGTGGTCAGTTTTCACCACAAACTTGCTGCCCACCAAGTATTGTCTGAATTTGGCCAATGCATGCATAATGGCCAGCATTTCTTTATCATAGATGGAGTAAATTTTTTCATGAGGCTGCAACTTTCTTCTCTCAAAAACTATGGGGTGTTGGCCTTGCTTTAGGACAGCCCCTATTCCTCCACCTGAAGCATCACATTCCACAACAAAAGGTTTAGTAAAATCAGGAAGTGCAAGTATGGGACAACTACTCATTACCTCTTTCATTTTTTGGAAGGCCTTTTCAGCCTCTTCATCCCACTTGAAAGCATCCTTCTTAGTCAAATCAGTGAGTGGAGAAGTCAACTTGGAGAACCCTTTCACAAATTTTCTGTAGTAGGCCAATAAAGCCTCTCAATTCGGTAATATTTTTTGGTGATGGCCATTCCAAGATAGCCCTGATTTTTTCCATGTGTACCTTCACTCCTTCTTGCCCAATAATGTGCCCAAGATACAGTAGTTCTTTCATTCCAAATTCACATTTTGATAATTTAGCAAATAAGGACTCTTCTTGTAAGATTTTCAACACAATCTCTAACTGCTGCAAGTGCTCTTCCCATGTTTTACTGTAAATGAGAATATCGTCAGAGAAAACCAAAACAAACCTTCTTAGTTGCTTTCAAAATATTCTATTCATACATGCTTGAAAGGTGGCTGGAGCATTGGTTAACCCAAAAGGCATGACAAGAAATTCAAAGTGGCCAAAATGACATCGAAAAGCGGTCTTTTGCACATCTTCATCTTTCATTCGAATTTGGTGATACCCTGATCTAAGGTCAATTTTTTAGAAGTATTTGGCCCCATGCAGCTCATCCATGAGCTCATAAATCCTAGGAATAGGATACCTATTCTTTATAGTCTTTTTGTTCAAGGCTCTAAAATCTATGCACATTCTCAATGTTCCATCTTTTTTCTTCACTAGCACTACTGAAGAAGCATAAGGGCTAGAGCTTGGTCTAATGAGTCCCAACTCTAGGAGTTCTTGGATAGCTTTTTCAATCTCATCTCTAAACCTTTTAGGATGTCTATAAGGTGGTATCTGAATGGGTGAAGTACCCTCCTCCAAAACAATACTGTGCTCAACCCCTCTATCCGGTGGCCTACCATGTGGAAGGTCTCTAAAAACCTTTTCATATTTTTGCAAAAGTATCTCTATCTCCTTTGGGTGTTTGACAATATTTATAGTTGGCTTGGGAGATGTAATATGACATTCAGCAGTCCATTCTATATCCCCATGCCTCAGTATAGATCTCATGCTATTGCAAGTCACTACTTGATTTGGATAAGTGTGTTGCCCTCTCACAACTCTTTGTACTCCTTTTGAATCTTGGAATTTCATTTCGGGAATTCGATAATTTACTGTATGCTCTCCTATTGAATACAACCATTGTACTCCCAAAAACACATTAGTATCAGCAACATCAACCACATAAAAACTATCAACAAAAGTATAGTTACCTACGGTGACTTGCAGCTTTGGAACCCATGTTTTGCATTGCATTGTGTTGTGACCGGGAATGACAACTGTGAAGCCATCAAATGGTTCAATAGGTATCTTTCTTTTCTCTACCATCTCTGCATCAATGAAGTTATGAGTGGCTCCTCCATCTACCAAAATTGAAGTTCTTTGTCCTTGTACCACACCTTTGCATCGGATAGTATGATAGCGAGGTACTGCTGAAAGCACTGCCATTCTTGCTTTCTCCGGTGAAGGCTGATTTTCTTCTTGTCTTTCCTCTTCTACTGCTGTCTCATATGCCTCTTCTTGATCTGAAATATGTCCATCTTCATCCATGCCCCCATCATACCCCTCATTATCAGAAAATACTTCTATGTATTGAGCCTTTCCTTTGGTACATTTGTGCCCCGGTGTCCATGGTTGGAAGCATGTGAAGCATAGTTTCTTTTTTCTAAGTTCATCCCTGTTTAGTCCCTTTTTTTTATTCCTCTCAAATGACTCTCTTTGCCAAGGTTTCTTATCATATCCATCCCTTTGCTAAGGTTTCTTTTCAAATTTATAGCTAGGCTTAGGAGGAAATCTCGTTCTAGGAAGCACATTTTGGAGATCCCTAGTCAAGCTCATTGCATCTTTTAATGTAGTTGGCTTGTGGGATTTGACCAAACCTCTTAAGGGTTCAGCCAAACCTTCAGTGAACAACAATACTAATCTTCCCATAGATACATCAGCCACCTCGACTGATAATTTTTGAAAGTACATCATATATTCAGTAGGGGACCCAGTTTGCTTCAATTGAGCTAGTTCTTTGAAAGGCAATTCTGGATCTTTTTGTTCAAATCTTTCTAGTACCCTGTCAACAAATTCTCCATATGTTTTAACCTGATTATGACCCAAGGTTTTCAGCCCATGAAACCACCATTCATTGGCATCTCCTTCCAAATGCAAAATGGCCATTTTTAATGCATCCTCTTCCAACATAGGATTTAGCTGAAAATATACATCCAATTTTTGCACCCAAGTGTTAGCAGAATTTTGAGAAGAACCATCAAAAGTAGGAAGTGACATTTTTCCAATAGCACTATTTAATTCTTTGTTTTGGAATGGAATCCTATTGTCTCCCTTCCTATTAATCTTTTTCATAGCATCAATGTAGTCACTGAGTGGTACACCTCTTTTACATTCTTCATTCAAATCATTCCAATCATTTACTAGTTTCTTGTAATCCAATTCAAGATTGGGCTCTTCTTTGGGTGTGAGAAATTTAGGTGCAGTAGGCCTTTGTGTGCTTTGAAATTCATCAGGTCTATTATGAGGTCCTGTACTTGAGAAAATATGCGCATTCCCTTTCATCTTTTCCCCTGAGTGTGAACCACTATTATCTCCTATTATCCCTTTGCTTTGAAGCTGGCTAATAAACAATTCGAATCCTTGCAACAATTTATCACCTATCCTATCCATGTTTGCTGAAAGTTTAGAGAAACATGGATCTAAGGTTGCAATAAGTTCCTCCTTATGTTTTAATTTGTCATCCTCCTCTCTACCCATGGTTTCAGTGAAAGACTCCTCTTCTTCAACAAAAACCTCTTCAACTACTGGTTCAAAGGGTGGTGGATTATTCTTTTGACTTCTTGTTAAGACCATCAGGTGCCAAGAACATGCTCTGATACCACTTGTAATATCCCTTTTTCAAATTTTATTAAAATGCCCAATTTTCCACTTTTTTTCCCAATTTCGACCTTTGACTAGTTTTACTGTTTTGACCTCCAAATCAACCCAAATGCTCCCAAATCTTCTGTAGGAGTGTATGAATGGTATTTAGACTTGAATATCAGGTTCATGGATGTTTTATGGCCCTCCAAATACTGCTGCAAACTTGATTTGTATTCTGATCAATATATGTAATTTTGACTAGTAATTTGTGCATCAAATCCCCCCCGGGTAACACTGCAAATGGCCTTCCAAATGCCTCCAAAATCCCACAAATTTATGAACAGAGGTATATAATGTGTTAAGTATGTGATTAAGGTCTCATATGCACCATTAATTGATTTTTACTACTGTTATAACTCTCTCACATTCAACAACAAAAAACCCCAATTCGACCCTTGGGGAAATGGCACTATTTCACCTCCCAATACAACTAAACTGAGTAAAAATGATTCAAATGCTTAAGTACAGTACATGAAACTTGTATAAGACATCCATGGCAGTATATTGATCACAAATATATCAGATAATCATCCATCCATTCGAAATAATCAACATTATAGTGTCATACATCAATGCATTGGGGAAATGGACATTGTTTGCTCATTAATCAATATTTTTGCATACATCCAGTGGGTATTTTGACCTGATACTTTCTGAATATCAATAATAGATGATATGAAGCTATTACAATCAGAAATATATAATGAGAAGCTCTCTCAAGAAGCACAAGTGCTCACCAAAAATGCCCTCCCTCAAGGAGCACGAATATGCCTTCAAAACTGGAAACGGTGGAGAGAAAGTGCTGCACTAAACCAAACCATGAAACTTCCTGTATCTGCTACCTGTAAATACAAACTCCATTAAAGCACCATGAAAGACCTGAATGGCCTCTCCAAACACCAACTTGTATGGGAATCTTTCACCCTCGAAATTGGCTAAGGCAAGAAACTAGCCATCCACTAGCTCTCTCTTCACAAATGCAATTTTTCTCAAATCATCAAAAGCCATTCTCATACTTGATTTCTACATTTTATAACCAACATTATCCTTCAAGGGGTCTAAATCCTCTCAATAGATCCAATAATTTTCCATTTAGAAAATATTCCTCATTTGCCACTTGTCTCCTAGTTCCAACCTTCCATCTTCTCCCAAATTCGAATTTGAGTCTCTTTAGATTCCTCCAACTCCATGAACGCCTTCCTTGAGCCTATTTTTGGGGATGACATGTCATAATGGTCAGGTGTAAGAAGTCAGGTCTGAATTTTGTCATAAATGTCATAGATGCTTCATTATTGTTGTCATAAAACTAGGGAATCTAGCCCAAGTGTCCACTAGTCTCCAATTTGACTCTTCCTCTCCCATGGAGGTTACTATTCCATCCCATTTCGACCTAAGATGCTCAATGCCATGTGTTATGACTTACCAACTCACCCAAGAGTGTTCACCTTCCCATGAATTCGAATTGGCAAGAGAGAGCTGCCATGTGGTATTGAAAAATCAAGCTAGTGTGGGTCCCACCACCTCCATATGTCTCCAAAACCACTTGCCACCTAGAATTTCTCTTGAATTTATTTATTCATCATATTTATTAAATGCTTGAACCCTTCTAATGTCTAAATATCATTTATTAGCTTCCTTATTACCATCCCACATGTGCCCATCCAACCTAGGAAACTAGTAGGATTGATGGGATTGTCTTACTATGCACTTATTTGAATGGGGACATTACAGATATATTGACTATTTTTGCGAAGGTCATTTCGCAGGTTCTAATGAATGCATGAAGATGTTCGATTATGTTTTTATCTCTATCTTTGTTTCTGTTGAATGATGGATATGAATGTCTGATGGGATGTTTAATGCTCTATGGGTTTAGTAATCGCTTTTTATGCTAATAAGTAATAAGATCATGTTAATGTGAATATCTGTAATGTGTTGATGTTGTGGTTGATGAATCTCTGAATAATGAAATGTTAGTATAGTGTGAATGGAATAATCTCTGGTTTCTGTGGTTGTGAAGTGTGTTTTATGCATGTCCTAAACTCCACTGCGGAAACTTGGTTCCTGCATCCCCCTTGTCCATCTTGGGTGGGACTTCATTCGCTCTACGAGTGTTGCTGGAAAGGTTAACCCCTTTCTGGGCCGGTGCGTAAGGGAGTTTGGGTTGGTGTTTATTGGCGATAGTTCGAAGTGAACCCCTACCGATAGTCGGTGTGTCAACACATTTATTCGGATATCCACGAAATATTTTTCTGCAAATTCCCAGTACTGTTGCATGAGTGGTTAGCACAGCTAACATTCCAGAAGCACCATTTCCAAAAGATTGAGCCTGAACATTGGACACCAGAACTGGTTCAACAGCTGAAACATGTCGACAACACAGTTTCAAGGGCTGTCGATTTCTGGGTTGATAGTATCTTGGAGGGATATATTACCAAGTTTGCAGTAGACACCATCAAGTCATATAGCGACCAGAGAGGAAATTTTTCAAGGGACCAAGGGGAAGGCTCTTGCTATTGTTGAAACTATGGATTAAGATGCCCGTCTAGGAAAATGGCATATTGAGGATGAATTATAACGAGTAAATAGATCAGTCTGCAGAGGTTGTGGGTATCGCGTGAATGCAGATCCGATAGAAAGATGTGGGGTAGATGGACATGAGTGATGATGAGTTTTTATGGGAAGCTGACGAAGAGTGTGGTTCCTTGAGGAGTGGAGTGATATTTCGGCGTCCTGAGAAGAAGAGAAGGATTGAGAGAGAGTCTCTTGAGAGAATTGGAATAGAGGACTGCGAAATAGGACCACAAGGGAGAAAGAGACCCTATTGCAATGAGAATGGTGACCGAGCTACCCTAGAAATAGAAGAGAGATGGATCGTAAGTTACAACATACCTGCAACCCCGCGCACTAACTAGAATTTTACAGGAAGAAACCCAAGTTATTTACAAAGTTTCCCTACGTGCAGTGGTAAGAGTAGTGCATTAGTAAGCAATAACAGTAGGAATGTTAGAATGGCAGATGATACAAAAATTCCCACTTTCCAAGGTAATCGGACCGAGGATCCCGAGCAGTTTTGGTTTCTGTGTGAAGCACTATGGACCATGAAGCAGGTCCAGGATGAAGCTATTAAACAAGTACAACTACCGATGACCCTTAGGGGTGATGCGCTAGATTGGTTTATGAAGTTTACAAGGGTTTTGACTAGAACACCAACCAAGTCGTTGGCACAGATCAAAGCATGAATGATCTCTGAATTTAGGAAGCCGAGGTCAGAATCGCAGTATGTCAATGTGCTCAAAGAGATCAAGCAATACCCAAATGAGTTGGTATGGGAATTTGATCAGTGATACAAAACATTGTTAGCGAAGGTGAGTTTTGGGATAAATGATATGCAACACAAGGAGTGGTTCATCGCAGTACCAGTACCACACATCTGCCAACCACTAATGCAATAGAAGGTTGTGACCCAAGCAGAAGCATTGGAGAATGCGATGAAGTTGGAGGCTTCACTAATCAGTGAAACAGGATTGGCTATGGATTGAATACAAGCACAACTAGCAAATTTAACGATCCAAATGCAAGACATGAAGAAAGGGAAAGAGGCCCATGAAGAAGTCTGGTGTACCAGGTGTAGGGAAAAGGGACACCACAAGAACAAGTGCCCAGATTTTTGAGAGTACTTGCAATCAGGTGCACCAAATCCCCTCAGTCAGGGAGGGCTACCTTGGTGTCATATCTGCCAAATGAGATTCCATAGACTAGAAGAGTGTGTTCATATGCAGAAGATGGTGTCGAAACATGAGAGATTTTATTGCAAGTTCTGTAAATTAGTTGGCCATGATGAAAACAATTGTAGAGATTATGGCCTACTCCAAGAGAGAACTGTAGCTACATATTTAATGGCAGGAGAAGAATAGGCACCGGGTCATCAACAGCAGCAGTATAACCAACTATCGACCCAATATAATCACCAACCCCAATAGTATGATCAGGGTCAGTATGGACAAACATAGTATCTGGCACCGCAGTATCTGGCACTGCATTATCTTCCACCGCAGTACCCACCATATGCACCACCGCAGCAACCACAGTATGGGAAGACGCAATGCCAACCATATGGACCACTGTGTGGAGGGGCTAGAGGAGGATTTCACGAAGTTCAAGTTGCTGGCGCAGGATGAGGAGGAGTTGTTGGACGAGGAAGAGAACCGATTATATGCTACAATTGTGGGAAGCAAGGGTACTATCAGTGGGATTTCCTAAATCTAGCGCCATAGTGCATTTATTCCAGCGTTGTGGATCATAATGTTGAAGACTGTCCATAGCTCATCACAAAATGGCAGACCAAGAATCTGCCACCACCTCCACAAAACTAGAATCAGAATCCATTGGCTGTACAGATGATATCAATGGAGGCTCGAAGACAACATGCTACTGTTGGAGTAGTGACACGAGGAGGAGTGATGACAGGAGCGACAGGTCACGCACTACTATTCGACCAACAATACGAAAACATGTCACTTTTAATGCGGAGGTCGAAAGGGATATCTTCTTGAAAGCACAGGAGGCGATGAGACAGAGGATGCAGTTACCTCTTCAGGAATAATTGATCTCCGATATGCCACTGATATTAAATGAGATGAAGTCACAGGGAAAGGATAATACCTTAAAATCCTTCTTAAATAGTTTCCTAGAGTTGGAAAATGTTCAGGATGCGCTGGAGGAGATATCCAATCCGTTGACCCAACGGGAGGGTCTACACTAGGAATAAAAGGTCAATTGCATACACAAGATGAATACTAGAAGAGAGATGCGAATGTCAGCACAAATTGGAGCATTTGATGTCGACTCAATTATCTTGGATCTGGGATCATATGTCAACATTCTGACCAAGAAGACCTGGGAGACAATGGAGAAACCGCAGTGGGCCTGGTCACCAGTTAAGCTGTGATTGGAAAACCAAAGTAAAGTTACTCCACTTGGTCGAGTGTACCAGCTTCTCATTGAGATTGAGGGTCTCAATACTTATGCAGATTTAGATGTAATAGAAATCATGGACAATACCAGTCCCTGCCCAATACTGCTAGGGATTGACTGGGAAATCAACAATCTAGAGGTTATCAACTTTAAGAAGTGGACGATGTCATTCGAGAATCACGAGATGAGGTTCATTGCACCTTTGGATCCTGCGGAAGGGAAGCGATACATTTAACCGATGTGAGATGAATTTATGGATGGATGGGATAGTCTATACAACATATCTGAGGATTACATTAATCCCACCGCAAATGGAGAATTGGGATGGTGCAGTGTCGTCAGATTCGGATGAGGCGCTCAAGAATTAGCAAAGCCGGATGCATGAAGTGTCATTTAGAAGGTGTTCTCATATCACACAGTCATTGTGATGGATAGCCACGGAGGATTGCATGCTACCAACATATGAGGAATTTCCCAACTTGAGCACCTTTCTCACTAAATTCAAAGAAAAGGTGGCGGAACCACATCGTCTATTGGCCTTGCAGGAAGCCTTGAAGGCTACTCCCGTTCACTGGTGGGAAGTGCACAAGTCTAATATTACAAACTGGCCACTATGTCGACACCTCATGGAGGCTAGGTTTGACTATGCAGAAGGATATAGTGGAAGGAAGTTTGACGAAAGAAGTGACCCAAAGGGGCATTTGGCTGAGTGCGAAAGAAAATGGGGATTATGAGCAAAAGAGGAGTGGGTCCATGCATTCATTCACATTGGATGAAGTACCTCGGAGTTGGTATGTCGCAGTAGAACTTGGACGCGGAACGACTTCTTGGTAGCAGCTAACAATTGGCTTCAGCCAAGCGTTTTCCTTCTCAGGTGAGAACCCCTCCATCCATAGTGCGCTACAAGTGATCCACGAGAAGATATTTGAAGCAATACCGACAGAGAAACCATTAGAACTTCGATAGAATCTGTCGACACCCGGAGTCGAGGTTGAAGTCAGCACCCAACCACGTATAATCTAACTAGAATCCGATGCCATCAGAACAGGTGATGGGGCCTTGGACTTCAAGGTTTGGAAGGCCAACCAGGTTATGGTAAATTTCAATTTGCTCCCAATGTTAACATTAAACCGAGCCCAAGCCGTAGCAAGTGAAGAAATCCGTGACCACAAGGCTGCAATGCAAAATAAGATGGTCGAATACAAGAATCACCTGCAAACTAGAGTGATGGAGGCACAACGACTCCAAGATGAGTAAGTTGTAGCACTGGCCGTGAAAGAGAAGGCTATCGAGGAACGAGCCAAATTAGAAAGAGCGCTTGCAAAGGCATGTGAAACGGAAGTGCTCGATTCAGATGTAGACCTAGAAGCGCAAGCTATTATGTTAGGGGTGGCTCTCATTGAGATAAGGAAGGAAAATGTAGAGCTCCAGGCTAGAGTGACACCCATCACACCGCCGGAACAGATTCAGAGTCAGCATATGGCGATCGAGGAAGTAGTAACAGAGATCTAGGAAATGAAACAGGCGGCACAGACAGTCGCAGAAGGAATCAGAGAGTTTTGGGGAAGTTTAGTCGAGGATGACCAGTTGGCCACATTGAAAGGACAACTCAGCGAAGCAGAAGCCCATCTAGAGACCTTTAAGGGATCGCTCAAAACGATGCCCACAATGATACAAATGACAAAGGCAGCAGAATTGAAAAGCATGCAGCAGCGTGTCACAAAGGCCCGTGAAAGGAAGCAACGATGGGCCGCACACGTAGACAAGGTCCAAGCGAAAGTTGAAGTCCTCATAGTGCATGTGGTGGAGGTAATGAAACAGGTTAAGTAGAAATTGGAGGAAGTGCAACAAAAAGGTTGCGACCACCCAACGAAGTAGCAGGTGGGAGAATGTGTGCAGATTAGAACATCAGCGAAGGAAGCATTTGACCAGCTCCAAACTACATATGCTGAATTTCAATAGCAGGTGAACAAACCAGCAGTGTGCATCTGAGGTGGCTCGATGGAAAGCCACAAGTTTGTGTTGGGGGCCTATTTGCACGGGATTAGTCCACAAGAAGTGCGGAAGCCGACAAGCCGCAAAAGCGTCAATCCGTGGAAGAAAGGGTCATATCGACCATTTTGTAACCATGTAGTTTTTTTTAAATAGGAGAATGATTTTAATCCTAAGGGAATGACATGTAATTGAAGATCCGTTGATGGATAGAGCTATCGAACTTTTGAGTTTTGTTGATCTTTTTTGTATCTGCGACATGGTGTATTGACTGTTTCTATGAAGGTTATTCCACAGGTTTTAATTAATGCATGAAGATGTTTGATTATGGTTCTACCTTTGTCTTTGTTTCTGTTGAATGATAAATATGAATGTTGATGAGATGTTTACATGCTCTGTGGATTTGGTACTCGTTTTTTATGCTAATGAATAGTTAGTTCATGTTGATGCGAATGCTTATTATGTGTTGATGCTGTGATTAATGAATATGATAATGATGGAATGTTAGCATAGTTCAATAGACATAAACTCTGGTTTCTGTGGTTTCAAAGTGTGTTTGACGCATGTCCTCAACTCCACTGCAGAAACGTGGTTCTTGCAGCCCCCTTGTGCATACCGAGTGAGACCTCACTTGCTCTACCGGTGTTGCCGGAAAGGGTAAAACCTTTTTGGGCCAGTGCATAACGGAGTTGGGTTGATGGTTTGTTGACAACAATGCACAGAGAACCCCTATCGGTATTCGTTGTGTCAACACTCCCATGGTATGAAATTGAGTAAATGTTATTGGGGTATGACATTTATATATACATGGATCTTTCTGTCATGATTAGTGTGCTATAGAATAGACTTGTACTAATCATAAATCTCATCAATATTTAAATATTGTAAAATTTCTATTTATAAAAAATACTAATTACTAAATAATAAAATATTATTAAGTAATAAATAATAATTAAATATGACAAAAATACAATCAAGTTTTATAACCTTAGGGAGTTGTGATGTGGGATTTCAATACCTGTTGCAATAACACCATGACAATTGGCTCTTATACTAGTAGTGATAGAGGGTGGTTGTGCTGAAGATATGGGAAGAAAGTAAAGACTACAAGTAAAACAATTTAATCTAAACTTGGAGGTGAAGTGGGCCTGAATGGGGGAAGCATGTAATTCTTTATAATATTCTATCAAAACCTGTGAAAACCACTATGAAAACCTCACATTGAAACACAATTCACACAATATAAGCTAAAAAAATGAAAAGTTAGGTTTTTTTTTCGTTAGTGTATTAGTCTATGCATATGTCTTTGAGGTAGAGGATCAGTCTCTCTATATTTTTAGGTGTCAATATTACGCATGTATATTTATCAATCTCTGTGTCAAATTATGCATATATTTTATTTCATAGGTATTATACAATTAATATTAGTAGTGAATATAATTACAAATACTAGGGCCCTCCAACATAACATGGACATAACACAAGCTGAATCATTTCCATTTGCATGGATGGAGTTGTAACTTGGTACTGACTTGGTCCCTCTAGGTGTCTATATCTCCTATTGGATTTTGGTCAACCGTCCTTGGATTGTATTGATACAATTTTAAATTCAAAACAAAAGGATAAAAATTATATCTGTGGGAACATAAGCGGCATCCTAATTTGAGATGTACCATCTGGATGTTCAAATATCCTCTTGGCATTTTTCCAGTTGGGTTGGCTAGAAAAATAATGAAATTTAAATAAAACCATCAACTTAAAACACCTAACACCCTTTCCCCTCTCTACCTCTAACCCCATAACACCTCCCCTCTCTCTCTACTTCATCTAAACCCCCTCTCTCTATCTCTCTCATACTCCCCCTACCCCTAACACCCCCCCTCACTTTATCACTCTACAAATCCTCCTGCCCCTACCTCCTAACACCCCCTTTCTCTCTTTTTCACCCTTGACTATAGTACTGCACCCATAAAAAGATTTAGTTCCATATTATTATTCCAAATGTCGTCTCTTAAGCAACTTACTACCGACGAAAAAGCTATGATACCGACGTGTCTTTAACATTGATAGTGTAAATTTTATTTTGGTAGTGCGTCTCTTTAGCAACGTATGTCATAACTAAAATTGTAAGTTGTGGGGAAGATATATTTTTTTGGTTGATTCATTTTGTATGTGTTATATAAGGGTCAGGTATCACTTTTAATGTTTCCATATACTATCTCATACAAAGTAAATCCTATATTTATTTCCAAATTGTATTGTAGGAAAATTGTGTTTAAATTGTCTTGGTAATAATGTTCTCAAGCTCCTTGTTATAGCTTCAAATTTCCAATTAGCCTATGAATGGTACGATTTAGTATTCCTATGATGAATGTTGTTGTTATCCCTAAATTTTTCACTTTAACTTCTAAAAGGGAAAAGTTAGAGCATTTGGTTGTCATAAAGGTTAAACTGTATATTGATTTTCAAAGTAGTTTGAAATGGATAAACTTGAAAAACAGAATAGTGTTACAATTCCAAGATTGTTCTCTGAATGTAAACACAATTTGTATCCAAAACACAATCCAGTGTAAAGCTATTAGATATACAAGTTGTTAATCATTTATGAGAAACACAAACAATCAAACATTCAATTTAAGAACAGTATAAGAGAATGGGAAGCACAGTTTGCAATGATTTATTGATCTGAATAATATTATATTACTATGCATTAACTGTCTGAAAAAACAAAAGTCGACTCATTCCCTTTTTTGCTCCAATCGAACCCTCTTTTCTTCTTTTCTTTGATTTTTTATATGTTTCATTACATAATAGTTTCTAAATTCAAATCCAAAAAAGGTGGATCGAAGTCTATCCTTGAGGATCACAATTATATTAAATCAATCTCAAGTGATATTACAATTAGCAATGCAAACTTATTATTGGACTAGAGACCTTTAAAATAGGACCGCTTATTTACTTTGACTATAAAACGTTATTGTAACACCAACATGAGATTCATATTTAATAATCTCATAATTCGCAACTTCTAGATGCCTATAGAATTACTATATTCTAAATATTTACAAAACTTTGAAAAAAATCACTTTTGATCAAAACTGGCACCTATAGGCGATTCCATAACACAAGCAAAGTTTTATATATAGATATTGCTACAAGAATGATAAATGAATTCTTGTAGTGATCCTCTACCTGGAGTGAAATATAGATTACTATGTAGGGTCTCCTTGCAACTTTTTGATCTGGTAGCATTGTCTTGGAAACAAAATTTCTTCCCCAAAATACCATAAACAGGAATTAAGCTTGGAAACATCAAATTGTTCAAAGTTGTGGCCATATTTTACAAACCTTGGAAGCAACATCAACTTAAATATTCAACTTGTCAACTTGATTGTTCCTTAGAATTTTGAGTCTGGAGAGTATCCTGCAAGAACAGAGTACCGAAATCTGCTAGAATATCTAACATGCTACCACTTGTTTAGTTCCTCTGCTTCTCCTGGAGCCGTTTCGATTTCAAACATTTCCTCTTCTTATTTAGTATTTTTTTTTCTTGGATATTTTTTGGGAAAAATCATGTAATCGATTATGCTTGATGACCAACTTACTTATCCTGTTATTTATCTTGAGATTTTATTCCTAGAAATTTTTAATTTCTTGCTCCAAACTTCTAATTTCTTCTCATACTTCTTTAATTATTTACAAAGTTCCTTCTTGGCCTTGGAATTCTTATTTTCTAACAACTGAGCTAAATATATCTTATGTGCCTAAGGTGAATCATTAAGTTTGGGAGAGTAAGTAGTAAATTCTACAGCATTTTGTTCTTCAACGTCCTATTCTTCATGAGGATCGATACCTAGTATTTCTGGCATAGTATTTATGGATTTTTCAATATTATTTAGAACTTTTCCAATTTTCTTTTCCATTTATTTGAGTCATTATTTTCCTCCTCCGATGATGATTGGGTAGAAGATAATTCCCTAAGTTTTTTAGACACTTCGGGTTTCTCAAGCTCTATAATTACTTGCTTTGCATTGCATCTAGAAATTCTCCTTACCTTTGGGGTACGTTTTTTCCTATGATTTTTCCATAGTGTTATCTGAAGGCTATTCCATATAAATTACATTATTCCTTTTTAAATAAGGTTCAAAATTGACTTACCATTTAGCCTCAGCTTATTTGTAGCTCCAGTATGGGGTTTTCTGAAATACACAGGCTTAACCATTTGTTCTTCTTCACCTCTTTCCACTTTCTTACTGTCAGTCTCTTTTTCTGATAGATGACCTTCTTCTACATTTAAATATTCACTTAGTCGCTCTGTATCCAATATTCCTAACTCTTCTTTTCCTTTTTCCTTCAAAACTTTTATGATATTTGAATCCAGTATCTCTTCTTGCTCAAAATGGAATTGCAAATTTCTCTTGGAGGAACTCTCTTCTATGGGAGATCATATTTCTTTCTTTTAACCCTAGTTTCCTTAGCTGCAATTTCATTTTGATGTAAAGCTGAAGTTTCCCCTTCGACAACAGTTTGCCATTTTTTAGGTATTTTCGATCTAGTGCCAAAGGAAGGGGTATTTCTTAATGCAAGCTCCTCTCTTTCCACTACAAAACCATTCCAGAAAATGAAATGATTCCAAGTCTTATTAACCTTATTCATCTCTTCTAATATCAACAACTTGATGAGATATTGATGAAATACATTATGTTTACTTGCAAGATAACTCTATACATTTTTTTACATCTTTGTAATACTCTTTAAAAATAAAAAGGGGAAATTCATTTTGGAATCACATTTCAAATGTAAAAGGAAGTGATACAGGAAAAACAATGAGTATCTACCCTCACCTATAATATATATTTGAACCATTCTCAATAAGTCACACCATTTTGTCTTCAAATAATTCCTTGGAATTCCTTTGTGCCATTGAGGGTTGTGAAACTCCTCCTTCAAAAATTGATTGCAATCCTGAACATGAACATTACTGCACTTGAACCACCTCTTACCTTCTTTGGGAAAACTACATGCTTGTGTAATAAAATATTAAGTGACTTGAAAAGTCAAATTTCCCAGTATGACCTGTTCTTTGTTGAAGTTCTCAGTAAATTCCCTGGCCATAGCCTTGTGATAGTCCTACAACTTGTCATGGTGATAATAGATGCAGTAGTTTGCTAGTATGGGGGTAGATCTGCAAATTATCAATATATCTTACTAAGAAATGGTGAGTTTCTATGTCAGCAAATGAAAAGATTATCACAAGATCTGCATTCATTCATCAAAAATTCAATTCTAAAGATCTGCATTCATTCATCAAAAATTCATTAAGATCTAAATCCATTTGAGAATTAAAATCATACATGATAAGCAAAATTCAAACATTCAAATGGGACAAACTTGAGTCATTTCATATTAAAAGAATGAAGAGGTACATCCTTACCATGGATCTTGGTGTGAATCCCTCCTCCATTGCCATGAGCTTTCCTTCCTTCACCCTTGCTTTTGAAGAAATTGAGCTTTTCCTCCTTCAAAATCTCTCCAGCATGCCTTTTCTCTTTCTTCCTCCCTTTACAATGCCCCAAATGCCTTTCTTATATAGCATTGGGAAGTGTGCTCTCAAGTTTCTCTTTTCAATGTGGGATTGTCTCTTTTCATGTTTTATTATTATTTTTGCTCAAAAACCCACTTTTCCATAGTTTTTAGGCTTTTTTGCGCAACTTAGCATACTTTAAGTACAATTAATGCACTTTAATGCATTCATCTTCACTTTTTGATTGGTGTAGCTTAGTTTTGGACCTTTTATGAGCGGTTCAATCACTGAACTTGATATCTTTAGGTTCTTACTTTCTTCACCTAATCCTTCCATTTATGGGAGAAGTGATTAGATTAGAGAGGATTTGTCTCTGAATGTACTTGTGTTCTATCTTCATGTTGCGGGCACATAATAAAAATGTGCTTCTTTTCTCACATGACTAAGGGTGTTAATTTGATTGTTAACACATAGTAAGCATATAAACCTGCTATTCTGAACCAGTCTTCAAATTTAGGGTAGGCCTCTAGAAACATTGAATGTATAGGCTCATGGTACACTATGTGGCAACTCCTATGTACATACATGACTGCAGATACTGAAATAAGCGATTATTTGCAATAGAATGACTGATTCTAGGATCGAGCACACTGGAGATGCTTGCTATAGAATAGATGTTCAAATCCTTCGATACCATAACATACACTGTAAAGTGAGTTAGACGGGAAATACATATTACATGGTTATCATTTAAAAGTCAAATGATAATGTTCTAAGCTCGATCCAAGTACATTGATTATTATATTACAATCATCAGTACTTGACCTGTATAATAAGTCTCAAATTAACATGATTTGGTAAGTGACATTTTGTCATTTAGCACCTATCAACATGCTATAGCATTGGGACACAATAATGCATTGCAGATTCATTAATGATTCTGTAGTGTGATTTCACATCTTAGTTTCTCAATTTGCTATAGAATTTCAACATATAGAATTAGTAACCCAAGCCAAATGCAAGTTGTTGACCATTAAAAGATCTAGATTTAGGAAATGAAGGGAGCAAGTATATGATGAACAAAACAAGAAATTAAATTGGAATTGCATGTAA
This sequence comes from Larix kaempferi, assembly GCA_027924585.1. Classification (NCBI taxonomy): domain Eukaryota; kingdom Viridiplantae; phylum Streptophyta; class Pinopsida; order Pinales; family Pinaceae; genus Larix; species Larix kaempferi. The sequence goes on along the minus strand of BSBM01000348.1, from coordinate 16,538,348 downwards.
AATAGTAATAAAAGAAACCCATATAAATTCATAAGCATGCTTATGCATAAAAAAACATAAGTGATAAGGAGAGACCCATTCAACAAGATATTTTACAATTCCATATCAAATTGATCTTGAACTTCATCCAAGTCGACATATGAGTCATGCATATCAGAATTTGTATCCATCTCTTCAGAATCATTGTAAGGATTGTCCAAAAAAAAATTGTAACATCTAGTGCTATGTCTTCATCAATATAGTCATCATCATCAAGATGTGAGCCAATGACTATATGGTCAACTTGATTTCCCCATACATATTCTTCTTCTTGATCTTGATCATCTTAATCTTCTTCTCTTCTTGATCATGACCACCTTCATCTTCTAGCAAAGTATACTTTGTGGATTGTCCCCTTGGATTAAATCTAACAACAAAAGACCAACGCGCTCTACTTGGTACCTCTGAAAAAATACATGCTTGCAATGAATTGGAAGCACATAGGGATCTGTATTTGGCTTGTACCTATTAGTATTAACCATGGTAAATCCATGGTCATGATCAATAATTCTCCTTTCATCACCTTGCAACAACAATTTGTACCACCTCACCTTAAAGAAGACCACTTTGAAGTATTTAAATTCTATATCCAATATGTCTTCCAAATATCCATAGTACCTCAAATCCGATGTGAATGGGTGTCTATCACCTCTGTGGGAAATATTAGTAACCTGAAAAAATTGTAGTTATACCACTATCACATGTTTTCCTCCTTTCATCCAATTGTTTGGTGTGATATTTTCTCCCATTGCACCACATAGTCTTATGCTGTTTCACCTACATTCTCATCATGTTAAAAATACATTGTCAATATTTGGTAAGTATATGTATAATATAATTTCCGAGAAAAAAAGAATTATGGGATTTGTAATATAAAACCTAAAGTTAGATATTGCTTACATTTCTAGCTTTTGCACCATATGCTATATCAATTTCCTGCTGGGTTAAAATTGTATCATGATCCAAATAAGCTTCTCTGATCAACTCTACCACCCTATTCCATGATAAGGCACCGTAAAATTATTCACATAGTTCTATCCATGTCTTAATCCAATCAAGATTATTTGCATTGTATATAATGAATTGCATCCCACTCTATACGACCTATAACAATTACAAAAAAAAATTAGTTAAACAACCAAGATACTAAAAAACCTACTAGAATCATTTATGAAAATATTAAATACAATCTAAAGATCTACCTTTCACTTTTCTCCATCTACCTTTCCCCAACAACACCTCCCCTTTAAATTTGTTGGTGGAATTGGCATCCCAAAGGAGAGGCACATCCATAGCACCCACTATTTGGGGTAAGTACTCACTAAAATATATAGTGGATTGATATAGCATGTATCCTTCAACCATTGATCCTTTTGGACATGATTTTTGTCTAAAAACTCCCTTCAGTGCCTCCAAGTGCCTCTCCACCAACCACATTGACCTTGTGTGTATGGGTCCACATATTTCAATCTCTTCCACTAGGTGTATGAGGTAGTGTTCAAGTGCATTGAAAAATGTTGGAGGCAAATACTTTTGCATCTCACACATTAGTTGGGGATTTTCACTTTTCCAATACTTGTTATCTTCTGTCACGTCCCCACCCGTCATACCAGTGCAATGGAGGGGATCTTGAGGCTAAAACCGGGCATCTAGCCCCATAAACTTTTAACCAGGCATTCATATAATTTATAAGAGATGGGGGATGTATAATTATAAAAACACAACGGAAATAATCCACTACACATCCATTTTTCATTTAGTATATTCATGCCATTCATCAATCTAACAATATCAAATCGGCAAATGGGAATACTTATCTGAACCAAGTAATCCCTGAGAAACCAGCTACACTTCTGCAACGTTCCACCCAACCGTAGGCCAGTGTGCTCCTCAATCTCTCAGCACCACTGCCACCCCCCGAGCTGGGCATGATCTCCACAAGGAAAAGGGAAAAACAGGCTCCCACATAGCCAAAGGTATATCAAAATCAACCAAGCCAATCAGCAATTGGGTTTTTCAGGCTGTTAAGAGATGGGTGCATATAACATCAAAAGCATAAGTGTTGGGCATGAGAAAAACATCTATATAGTGAAGTTCCCAACAGTGGGTTTTCCTGAGCTTCAGAAAAATGTGGGTAGACTCAAAATGAAATGGAAACTAGGAAAAATCGACTGGGAGGGCAACCCATTTCAGAAAAACGCCCCAAGGGCAAAAACGACCTCTCCCTCCATCCAAAATCGCGTCCCTCCTTCCCCAGCTGCTGCAAAATACCAAAACGAGTTTCTGGGCATGGAAAAACGCCGGGTTATGGCCAAAAAACGTGAGGATAAACTTTAGGGAGCTCAGACTGCGTGAGAGGAAGAACATCCTCCATGAGGAATGGCCGTAGGCAGCATTTCGTGGGGGTTTTCTTGCCCAGCAAGCCAAAAATACGATTTTCCAGTTGATGGCTTGCCCATGCACGAAAATCTGACTGCCATACTTCTCCAATCTTCAAGACATTAACTGCCCCAACCAATCTTTGGAAGAATTAAATGATTGGGTGTATGAGACAAAATGGGTAGTTGGTGGTTCATGGTTTCCTCAATGAAATGGCTTAACACCATGGCTCAAGGGTTTGGTTATTTTTCCCTCCCTATTCCTTGTAAAGATCATGCCCCATCTCTTTGTTGCATTGCGTAGCTGGTTGTGAGTTTTTATTGAAATGGCATATTTACATGATGTCTAATTTTACATTGTGCACAGCTAGCACAAGAACCATATGCATAGATACATAAAACGACAAATCAATGGCGGGGCCTTGGCCTTGAGCTCCTCACCATGATTAAGTTACAATATTTACATCATTTACGATCTAATGCAAAGGGGGTCAAAATGGGGACATGACATCTTCTTTATGTATCTCTTTAGATGACAACCACCTACAAGAGAAAATAAATTGCATTTATCACCATTAATATAAATAAGGAAAGCAAATCAAGTAACGACTATACAATCAATAATTCAACTATACATAGCACTACACATACCTCATGTACTTGCCAAGATCATAAATAACCTTCTTTATGTTGTTGTCCAAGCTATTAGGTGGAGCTAGAGGTAGAACATACTGAAACAAGGACGTAACGTATGTTACTAACAAATAAGGCATAGATCATTACATATAATTGAAATACAAATAACCGTTAATTGCTAACATATAATCTATATATAATAAAATAATCGAAATTGCAAAATGTCAAGCCTTTACAAATGTATGCCAATCATGGTTTTTAGCCCCACCAAAATCGCCTTTCTTTGTTAATATATTACTTATGTTTGAATCAAAACCAGTGGTAAATTTTATCTTCCGTACAACTTCTTTTACAACAACGCTCTCTTGCTCTGTTAATAACCATGGAAAATTGGTGGAATTTCCACTACCATAGCGATCCTTCAAATGTTGTAATGGGTTGGATTCCTTAATGTCACTTATAATGTAACGATGTTTTCCTTGTTATTCCTCCCATCTATAATTTTCCTCAAGCACTTAGTGACATTCTTTCCAATACGCATTGTGTCAAACAAATGAGATATTTGGGTAGAGTATCGTTTTAAACCCCGTGGAATCTAACCATGATGACCTATGAGAAGTATCAATGAAAGACTAATATTTTTTACTATTCATGCTAAGTATGGAAATAAAAATAAATACAAGTCAACAAGAACGTAGTAGTAACTACAAGCAAGTATTGCTTACCATGGATCTTCTGAAACTATTTTTTCTATAGTTGAGATGTTATTCTTCATGGTTTTTTCCACTCTCTTCCTTCCCACTAAAGTCATTTATTTCAGTACTCCAATACCTATGGTCCTCATGGAGAAAATGCTTAAACTCATTGTACACATCCTTTCCTAAACTTCTTGAACGTCTAGACATTGTTCTTGGATCACATACAGGACATGCATATTTTCCTTTGTTTGAATTCCTACAAGTTATGGAATAATCATTTAATTTATAGAGTTCCATAAGTTATAAATGATGCATAGCGATACATGAAAAGTTTACATACCAAAAAAATGTGTAAAACCGAGTGCATCATAAATTGTCCATGTAAGTATTCCATGGAACTCAAATTGATTTTGGCTTATAGGTTTGGAGATGTCATACATATTGAGGTCGGACCATAATTTTAAAATTTCATCTATAAGAGGCTCAATAAGACATCCATGTATTTAACTTGATGCTTACCTAGTAGATATTTGAATAGTAAAATACATAATTAATAAGTTCTCAAGCATGCAATAATGGAAAAAATGGATTCCTTATATTTTGTTAACATTATTAAAAATATAAGTACCTGGAACAATTAATGCCAACATGTTTTAATTGTCATCCATGGAGGAAGGTTATTGTTTATAAAAAAAAGTGGCCAAACTGAAGAACTGGTTTTGGGCTCTCTAAATGGATTGACACCATTAGCTACCAATGGCAGTCTAACATTACATGGTTATTCTTTAAAAATTGGCCATCTTTCCTCAATGTCTTTGAATGCAGATCCATCACCAAGCATTCGCATGACACCATCTGCAATTATGTGTCATGCCTGGTAATCCATAAATTTTGCAATGTTTCTACACCTGAACAGTGGTTGAAAACGTGGAATTATCGGGATATGGAAAAGAACTTTGCAAGGCACCTTATTTTTTACCTAATCAGTATGATATCTACTAATTCCACATTTAGGGCACTCACTCTTTGATTTATCTTATCCGTAATATATGATATGATCATTGGGACATGCATCAATTGTGTTATACTCCATTCCTATATCTTTCAGGACGACACACATTTCTCTGTATGTGCGAGGTAAAGTATTTGATGGTGATATAGGAGTATCAACTAACAATATAAACAAAAAAATAAATGTAACAATCGTAATTACTACCTGAACTTACATATGAAAATGATAAATAAAAAAATCTAATTCCAATTACAAATGTATAAATATTGCATACCTTAACAAATGTATCATTGCTATGTTTGAAATACCATTGATGACCTTCAAGTTCACTAGCAACAAAAGAGCAAAGAGAAGATTCATATTTGAGTCTTTGTATAAGGCTTTTTTTGCCTTATCAATTAGAGGTACATCATGAATGTTTTCGTAGATCTCATCTGCAGATGCATTCTCATCTATGGAAACAAATGTGTCATTGATCAACCTATTTATCCTTTCATTCTCAATAAGGCTGTGGTCATCTTATTCTATTGTATCAACCTCAATGTTGCCACTCTCGCCATCTCTAGTATGAATTGTAGCTACTGTATTTGAAAGCGTTGATGATGTCGTCTGTGCAATAATTATGACAAAATCATTTCAATTAGTATCAAAATGTACATCAATATTAATAGTAATGCAAATAAGAAAAAATTCATTTTTTTGATATGTTACCAGGGAATGATATTATGTTCCACCTTCCAAGTTCCCATACCAATAGTAATGATTCCTAATTTTCCCTAACAACTCTTCTTCTTTTCATCCCTCGACATTGAGTACAAGGGAAATAAAATTTTCCATCACCAATTACATATTCAACATTAAAGGCTTGATTCTAATATTTGCATTACCAGGGTTGCTTGTGTAACCGTATGCATAATTGATAGTTGCTTGCATAGCAACAATTTATTAATATCTACATGAAAATTGGTGGACATGATTTTCTAACATTGTTCTCTATTTCAATAGAACACCTTATCAAAGTAAGAAGAAAGACAAAAAAATCATTAACCAAAAGCAAATAAATTTATTCAAGGGATAATCTCATTAATCCAAAAACGCTTTACCTAAAATTAGAGTTATCCCCCCAATATTATTCCACAAATTATTATTGCTGAATTGGAACCTAGAAAAAAACTTGAATATGTGTTAAATTTTTCCCAATTGAATCGGAAAAAACCTAGACATGTGTTAAATTTTGTCCAATTGAACTGGAAAAAAACGCCCCAAAAAAAACCTAGATATGTGTTAAATTTTGTCCAATTGAACCGGAAAAAAAACCTAAATAGATGTTGTTTCTGAATATGTTTTAAAACATGCCGACTTTAATCGAAAAAGAGGAAAATACATTTGTCCTTTACTCGTCGCTTAAGTGAAGTTAAGAAAGTATAGTTTTATTGGCCGATGTTTGCATGTAGGACATCTCTTAAGAGGCGTCTTGTCTGGAGTCACTTAAGCGATGATAGGAGGATATTATTGAACGCATTCTAAAAAACCTTGATTAATTGACATTTTTTCGACTTGTAAAATGACTTTTCACTTTACATGTCGGTATAAATGTCAAATTCCGACCCCAAATCTAGTAGTGAGTCTATTTCTCCGTGGACGTAGCCCATATTGGGTGAACCACGTATATTGGTGTCTCTCTTGTATTTTGATATTACGTGTTTTATTCCCGTGTTATGTTCTATTTTATTGCTTTGTGATCCTGTTTTTCTAATAGTTAATTCCACCCATTATGGGGTAGTTAGCAAAGCCACAAGGGAAATAGTCCTTGAAATGGGAACCAAGAGAACCTTGCATGATAAACTAAGGGTCTTGAGTTGTACTAGACCAACACTTTTACATAAGAGAGCCCATACTTGGCCTTTTACAATGGAAAAATACCTCCTCACTCTAGTACATCCTGAAGGGCATGCTTCAAACAATTTGAGGCAATTGCTCATATTATACCACCGGTGAAAGAGATTCAAATGTGCAGTGTGACTTTGATTTTCAAAGTTATGATTGTGAATTAATGATGGGCTATGTAATTAAGTCATGGTAAGCTGAAATATACAACAATTGTTGGATATGTCATTTCCTTGATATAAATTGGACGAATATCTTCTAACCCCTAACTAGAAGAATTGTGGCTATCCATCCTTCACCTCCTAGGAGGAAAATCCACTCACTCAAGTGAAAAACTATAGTATTTGTGGACTAGTGGAGAGGTTGGTCAACCACCATGAATTATACAATGTTAAGAAAAATAAATCATAAGGCAATCCAATGCTAAGCGAAACACACTTAACTAAAAACAATTCATGAGGGCTCAATAAGCAACAACACTATCCCAAGGATTGGTCCAAGGTGTCTAGTATGTAGATAAAAATTAGTGAAGAGTTGAACATGGGAATTCATAAATTCATCCTAGGATAATGAGGTCCAAGTATGACAAGTGAAGGTGTGAGAGATAGTTGTGTAACCTTCACAAAACAATCACCCAAGGTGTGAGTACCCTCGAGAAGATGGGAACCCTCCAGGTTAGCTGAGTTAGATGTTATAGGTATGTATTAGGTACCACAATAAATTTCCACTTGCAATTACCTCGGAGAAAACCTAGGAGAGGAAACTATTGTTACCACTTTGCATTTGACAATTCGGTGGAATAGTCATAAATCAGGTGTTTGTGTATGGGAAGGTAATGTAGGAACAAGTCAACCTAAAACATCAAAGATAAATGGTGTCACCTTGAGGACTTTCCACTTATCCTAAATTTCATGTACACACATAGCCCACTAAGAAAGTGTTAAAATTTTGATAATTTCATTCAAATATTATCTAAGATCCTACTAACAGAATAGCATGCACAACATAACAATCATAGACACAAGAGACACAATGTTTCCTCGGGGAAAACTAAGAAGGTGAAAAACCCCACAACTTCCTTAGAGATAGAATAAGCCCCAATACAAAGATCACAAATATGAATCCCCAAAAGATAGACATCTTCAACAACTACTCCTCCTCCACTTGTGCGCACTCCTCTCTCTCAAATATGCAAGTTGTATGAGTGAGTGAATTGAGCAAATAGAGTGGTGCAACCAATCTATTTATACTTTAACTTAACCTGCCTTTTACCCTAACTGGGCTGACTCCCTAAGGGAGTCTAATAACCCTTCCACTTAACTCATCCAGGGTCGACCCCTATAAGGTGGTCTAATAACCCATCAAATATAAGTTACAACACTTACAATATAACTTGCAACACTTGAAAATACAAATGACAACACTTCCAATCGGAGGAATAATACATCTCCATTGGGGACACAATAAAGTACAAATGTAATACATATAATATACAAGTGAATATCTTCCAAATTTACAAATACATCAACACTCCCTCTTAACTAGGAAGGTATTCTCTTGACACAGGTCATCAGTACATATAGGCACAAGTCTTCAATACTAGAGTTGGATCATTGTCACTAGATAACTAGAGCATCATCCCCACTGTTGTTGTACTCGTCATCTCGATCACTGGTGCTATCTCTCAATTCTACTCGTCATAGGAAGTTCTACAGAGCCATCCCTTTTTCATGTTGGATGTAGGCCTAGCCTCCATGTAGGTATTCATCATCTTTGCGAATGGCCCATCCGATGGAATCTCAGGACTAATTATGTGCATCTGCAAAACCTCGAAAGAGAATCCCAGGACTGATTACGAGATACTACTCAACCTATAGGATCTCCCAGGGACCTATTATATGCAGATAAGCAAAACCTCGAGAGAGCATCCCAGGACTAATTACGTGCCAAGCACAACCTGTAATATCTCCCAGGGACCCATTACATGCTACCAGGAAAAACCTCAAAAGAGCATCCCAGGATTGATTACGTGCCAAGCACAACCTGTAATATCTCCCAGGGACCTATTACATGCCACTGCACAAGCAAAACCTAGAAAGAGCTTCCCAGGACTGATTACGTGCCAAGCACAACCTGTAAGATCTGCCAGGGACCTATTACATGCCACTGCACAAGTAAAACCTCGAAAGAGCATCCCAGGACTAATTACGTGCCAAGCATAACCTGCAAGATCTCCCAGGGACCTATTACATGCTACTGCACAACCTACAAACTTTCCATGGCCACAGAGCATCATCCGGATGCTCATGATCATACAGATCATCATCATACGGATTTTCATAGCGTAGCATCGTCCAGATTCTCATCACACAACACTTACATCCACAGCCATGGGGAGGACCCTCCTACCACCATGCTTGGAAGGGCTCCTGCATCTATGTCCCATCACTTCCTCCTGGAATTATCTTCAATATGAAGAACACCAAGCCTCTCTCTGAAGTACTCGAAATTCACCTTGGCTAGTTGCTTGGTCAACACATCTGCTTTCTGCTCGTCCGTCACACCATATAGGAGCTTCATTGCTCTTCTCTACACCATATCCCTGATATAGTGATACTTGATCTCAATATGCTTCGAATTGTCATGGAACACCGGGTTCTCAGACAACTTCACACAACTTTGGTTGTCATAGAAGATACAAGTAGCATCCAACTGGAGATCAAACAAATCAGACAGTAGCCTCCTTAGCCATACTGCCTCACAACTAGCCAAACAAGTTCCGACATACTCTGCTTCGGCTATACTCAGTGCTACGCAGGATTGTGTCCTTCTAAACGAAGAGATCACACCTGATCCCATACTAAAGCAGCACCCTGAAGTGCTCTTCCTATCTGCAGCACTGCCTTCCCAATCTAAATCAACATAACCCTCCAGGTTAATCTTTTGATTCGCATCATACTTGAGCCCATAATCAACCGTACCCTTCAGGTACCTCAGAATATGCTTTACAACAATCAAGTGAACATGTCTAGGATTCATCAGAAACTGGCTCAATGTGTTCACAGCAAAGCAAATATCTAGTCTTGTGTTCATCAGGTACATCAAGGACCCAATCATCTGACGATACATCGTGGGGTCAACCGAATCTGATGAAGCATCACTCAATAGCTTCAGGTTAGATGCCATAGGTGTGTCCATGGCCTTGCAGTCCATCATCCCGAACTGCTTCAGGATCTCTACTGCATACTTACCTTGTCCAAGGAAGATTCCATCTGCAGTCTGCCACAACTCCATACCTAGAAAGCAATGCATTATACCCAAGTCCTTCATCTCGAACTCGGCAGCAAGCTTCCTCTTCATATCAGCAATCAACCCCATCTCACCTGTCACAAATAGGTTATCTACATACAATAGGATTATCACTATATTTCCTTCCTCAACGTTGTAGTAAAGGTTGGAATCCGCTTTACTCTTGGTAAAGCCCAAACTAGTCAGGAAGTTGTCAATCTTGTTGTACCATGTCCTAGGTGCTTGTTTCAAACCGTACAATGCTTTCTTTAATTTGCACACATGTGACTCCCTGTCATGTGTCTCAAAATTGAGTGGTTGCTCCACATATACTTCCTCTTCAACTACACCATTCAAGAAAGTTGTCTTGACATCCATCTGGTGTGTCTTCCACTTCATCGCTGCAGCCAGAGCAAGTATTGTTCTGATGGAAGTGTATCTGGCTACAGGTGCAAAAGTTTCTTCATAATCTATCCCTTCTTTCTTGGAGAATCCATGAGCCACAAACCTTGCCTTGTATTTCCCTATGCTACCATCTGCAGCATGCTTGATCTTGTAGATCCACTTGGAAGTCACAACATACTTCCCTTCTAGTCTTGGGACCACATCCCAAACATCATTCTTCATGATTGACTGGTATTCCTCGACAATGGCCTCCTTCGATTCATTTTTTTTTCTGCTGCTTCTTCATAACTGGCAGGTTCTTTGTTCATTATGTCACATAGTAAGGCTACATAGTTGGTGTGTGACCTTGTCCTTTTTCTTTCTCCGTGTTCCTCCTCTGGAACACCATACCTCTTTGCATCTTGGATGATCTCTCTTGCCCATGCTAGTTTCCTCTTGTGAGAGTTCTTCTCATGGGGTGGATCTATAGGCTCTTGTGGATCTTCCATCTCAAGATCTTCTTCTGGAATTGCTTCATTCATGGTGGTATCATGTATTCTGGGTTCTCTTGGTTCTTCATTGTCTTCAATAGGTGGCTTTCTGGATTTGATGTATGTTGAGTCTTCATCAAATGTCACATCCTTGCTGATGTCAATCTTCTTGAACCCTGGAAAATAGATTTTGTATGCTTTCGATTTTTCATTGTAACCCACGAATATACCCTTCTTTCCTGAAGGATCTAGCTTTGTCCTCTTTTCTCTTGGAACATGTATGTATACTGGACATCCAAATATCCTAAGATGACTGTTGTGGGGAAAATGCACCTATAGTTAAGGGGAGAAACTACCAACTTATGGTGATAAAGATAGACTTACAAGCATTCTGCAAGTACAACAAACAAATGAAGAGATTAGGGTTTAGAGATGTAGGCACCTTATTCAGAAGGTTGATCCTAGCTTTGCCTCCCTCGCTCTTCAATGCTATTCAGTGTCGCAATGCCCAGACCTGCAAAACAACTTGATACCTTTCTCAAACACATTTGACTACATATATAAGACTGATATTCATATTAGAAGAAGACATCAGATTATAAACAAACTGTAATAAAATCTAAGACACACAAGGATAGGTCATATTTGGAAAGGGAAGAACGTCTGATCTTTTTTTATGAATGAAAGCAAGTACATAAAGTTATACCTTCCTTCAAGCTTGGTACTTCACAAAACCTAGATTCAAGGTCTCCTGCTTCTGTTCCCCAAGGATTCCAGCCTCTAATCAACTGTGCTAGGGTTTACCAAAACTAAAGCACAAGAGAGGGGGATGAGGGTCTCCATTCCTCCAGCATAAATTTTTAATTGGGCTTCGTCCTCTCACATGGCCCTTCTACCCTCCTTATATAATCAGTGAAGGAGAGGAAAAGAAGTTATAACCGAGTAGGAGGTTCCCCAACCAACTTAACTTCCCAAAATTTTGAGATTTTGACCAAAACAGGGGTGTACTCTACTCTACAGTAGACAAAGTAGCGTACATATGGAGTTGAGCGCTACTATTTCATAGTGGAGTAGCACTCAGAAGGTTTGAGTGCTACTATTATACACTAGAGTAGGGTACACACGCTACTATCATGCCTGTGTACTAGCGCTCATGTTAAAAAATGGCCAAAAACAGGCTTTTCTGCTCATTTTCAGGAGATGGTTTGGTCTGGAAAAATGTTCCTAAGGGTCATATACATCAAAAGGGTCAAGAACGAGGTAATTTCAACCATTTTTAGTGTCCCAAATGACTCCTCCATCCACAAATGTCCTGTTGTGTGACTAAACTTGATCTCAAGAAATGTCGTCATGTGACCAAGGGATGCAAGTATCGTCACGAACGGAGAGGTGTCATTTCAAGCTATAATAGATGCCCCCTAATGTATGAGGTCAGAGGGAGTGCAGGAAACGATGGCCGAAATACATTATAAATAACAAAGAGTTGAATCATGGAGGAACGGAGAAACCAAGAATCATAAGCTCAAATGAAGTACCTGAAAGCAAAGGCAATGTCAGACAAACTTATCCTTGGGGTAACTGCTCATGTTCAAATGGTGGAACATGACCTCCAAGAGGATACAATAATGATCCAAAATACTGATGCATATATCATGGCCACTAAAATACAATTGTGGATCCATGAGGAACATAAGTGTAAACATAGCCACATAAATACAAGGTGGATCTATGTCAAAACTGGAGAACATAGCCATAGAGAATAAGTTGGATCTATGTCTCATCAAGACCCAAAAAGAGTGTGGCTCAGTCTTGCGCAACTTGGGCAATAACATAAATGAGGTGATGCTATCGAAGATCCCAAGGTCTTCATCCAAAAAAAGCCCAAGGTACAAACCTATCCATGTGAATAAATGAGTTGTTGTCGAACATGGGAGGTATCGTTTGATTACCGGTCATTGATGTATACCGTTAACAAACGCGAGGGTGTCCACCAATAATGAAAATGGAACCTAAGGTACCTAGTACATTCAAACAAGTGCGAATAAGTGGTCTTGCTGTCGAACACTTGAAGAATCCATCGGATAGGAGACATTGATGTATTCCCATCTATCCAATAGCGAGGGAAACTGCTACTAATGACTGCAATCCCCAAGGTACTAACCGAAACTCTAAACTTCATTCCCAGAGCACAATGAGTTGAAGTCGATGGGAAGAAGTCCGTTGGAAGGGAGGCCTTAATGCATCCTCCATCATCCACCACGAGGCACACTCAAAAGGTATGAGCAGATTTGGAGTAGGACTAAACACATGATGAAACATACTGACACCAAGGAATGGCTGACACATGAGGTCAAGGCAACTGCAGAATGGCCGACACAGGTTATATTCTTGAACAATGAGCACGACACAAGAGTGACTTAGGTAGCTTTGAACACAAAGAGACCATGATGCAAATCTGCAATGTAGGAGACATTAACATATTCTCCATATGATTGGAAGACTAACCAAACGGAGGATAGAACTCTGAGATCAAGTTTACCCTAAGGCCAACACTAGAACCCAACTTGTTTGATAGACTCAAAACAGGTGCTTTGTTCAAGGAAATAGTTGACTTGCTGCCATCATATTGAAAGATATTTTAACATTCTTCCCTTCCCTTTCCTTTTTCATTTTTTAACGAGCTTGACAAAGAACTAAAGCATGCTCGACAGTATTTTCATATTTCTAAAAAACCTAGAAGAAAACTCCATACACCTATGCGTGGATTTTATATCGAGCCCGGATTAGTCTGTGCTCGACGATGTTTTCTTGTTTATAGAGTTGAAAAACTTAAACAGTCCTCTATACACCTATCCGTGGATTTTATATCGAGCCCAGATTGGTATGTGCTCGGTGGTGTTTTCACAATTCGAGAGTCTGAAAACCCTAAAGACGACTCCAAAGGTCCTTTTTCGTAAAGTTAGTCTCCTTCCCCGAAAAAGTGTAAAATAATGGAAGAATAACTCTTCTAGCGCATACTAGAGTATACCTAGAGTATACCTTTTCCATAAATTATCCACCAAGGCCCAAAAAAGGGGTAATTCTATACCTAAGTGGATGTCGGTTCAGTTATTGTAATGAGCCCGAAAAGACAACTATGCTCGGAAAACTTTTCCTATTTAAGGAGTCTGAAATGGGCTTAAAAGAACTCCATAGGGATCTTTTTCTGTAAAGGTTTAACGAGTCCGGAAAAGTAAACTCATGACCTCCTTACTGTTTTTAATGAGCTCAAAGGAGATACAAAAAAATGCTCATAACTTCCTTACTGTTTTTAATGAGCTTGAAGTGAAGATGAAAGAAATGCTCATAGCCTCCTTACTTTTTTTAACAATCTCGAAGGAAAGGTGGAAGACTGCTCGTAACCTACTTACTGTTTTTAAGGAGCTCAAAGTAAAAGAAGAATGCTCAAAATGGGAGGAGACGAGTGTCAGGGACATGCAAAACTAGCTCCAAGCGCATGGAACAAAGCTATGCCTAATGCAAGGAACATGGGCAAGATAAGGACACTCAGGGTGTGTCTCCTCCAGGTAAAAGGTGTCAAATTGCAAAGGCAAAATGATACAAGGTTTAGCGGAAATGAGATTAGAGATGGAGGCTTATATAACGAGCTAAAAGCATGGAAGCCGGCATCTCATTAGTGCAAGCGAGATCATAACAGATGCACATACAAATTGAACATAAAGATGGGGTCCTTATCAGGGATGGCCAGAAATAGATGAGGAAGAAAGATATGAGGCTTCTTCTCAAAGTCATGGTAAATCTAAAAAGGCTCCTAAGCCTATGAGAAAAACTCAACATGGGCACCAGAATGGCATAAGGGTGCTGACTAGGGTGACACATGTTAGGCAGGCTCTGCTGTCGGAATCGTGCACGATGCATAAAGAGATGGCTTGTTAACACCTAAAAAGTGCTCACTAGCTCATTTCCTTATTCACATGACCCATTTGTCCACTTTTCCACCATCTGAGCCTCTGAAGCCAACAAAAGGTCACCAAAAGACCTTAGTACACCCCTTTTCCCACTCAAAAAAGATTATTTTTCCTAAAAAAGCATAAAAAACCCTCAAAAAGGGTCAAAAATTCCCAAAATATTAAAAAGGGAATAAAAATATTAATTTTATTCAAAAAATGAAAAAGGAGGGAAAAGTACCTAAACCATGTTGGTCAATACCATTGGTTTCCACAAAACCACAAATGGTATTCCTCACCACCAAAACCTATAAAAAGGTGGTAGGGGCTCCTCATTTCAGATCCATCCATATTCCTATCCTCATGCTGCCAAAATCTCCCTTGAGTTTTTGGCCATTGTAGCAACCTTGGAGAAAGGACCCATTGGAGATTGGAGCTGCTCACCATTGGAGCTACTCAACAACCTTCATCACTTGGAGGTATTGTTATTGCAAGCACTTGCTTGCCCCCATTTTTCAATACAAAATTATTTCTTATGTTTCTTGTTCTTGTTTTTTAATTCAAAATGCACATGCTAGTTTAGTTTAGTTTAGATTTAGTTTATTGTTATTTATTTCTATTGAAACTGCTGCTACTAGTTAGCAGGTGCCCATAGCACTAAGCTTGGTTGCAAAACCAAGCCAACAGTTTTTGGCGACTCCGCTGCTTTTCGAATCTTTAGATCTCACTTTTGCTTTAGATCTTACTTTTTGATAGTATTAGGTAGTTTAATTCATAGATCTTCCACCCTAGACAGTAGATCCATTGCTGTTCTAGATCTTGGCCCATTTTTTAGCCATTAACAGCCCAAAATTCTCAATTTTCGGCTTCGTTTTTCGGCATCCGCGTACGGCTTTCGCCTCGCGGCTTTTTTCCCAACAGTCGCGGCTCATCGCGACTGCGCGGCCTTTTTCCGCGCGGTTCACCGCGGCTTCGCGGCCCATTAGCGCGCTGCACATAGCGGCTTCGCGGACCTTTTCCGCGCTGCACATCGCGACTGTGTGACGAAATCCCGTGCTGCACATTGCGGCTTCGCGGTCAAAACCCGCGCTGCCCATCGCGACTGTGCTACAGAAACCCACGCGGTCCATCGCGGCTGTTCTGTCAAAACCCGCGATGCTAATTTTTTCATTCGGCCGAATCATTTAAAAAATTAATTTCTTACTGTATTTTCTGCCCACATAGCACATTTTCCAGTATTAGAAATCCTGCATATTTTACAGCCATAGAAAATTTTTACTATTTAGAATGCACATGTGAAAAAGTCTTTTTAAATATTTTCAGAAATTGAAAGAAGGATTTGATTGCATTTTATCTAGATTAAAATTTTTACTGTTTACTTCTTTGATATTTTTGCCCATAGCAGAATTTTAAAAGAAATCCATTTATTTCGCAAAGAAGTTTTATTATTTGCTTTCCTATTTCAAAAGATCTTTTGTTTTTTGAATAGTCCTTGAAAAGCATTTAATTTCCATTTATTGAAAAAGTCATAATATTTGCTTTTTATTTCAAAAGATCCTTTGTTTTTTGAATACTTAGCATTTACTTTTTCAATTTCAGTTTAAAATATCACACGTGCACCCACTCAAACACTAATTTTAAACTGAGCCTTAAAACTTACCCTAATTTCAACCCACTTTTAACCCCACTTGGGGAACACTAAAAGAAATTTGTAGCTAGGTAGTATTGAGGGGATAGGTGTTCCAATAACACCCCTCAATTATTACATCTGAGACATAGTTGTTGTCCATTAGGGAGCTAAAATCTCCTAGTATTTATTGGCACGGTCACAACCGGTTTATGGGAAGGCCTCTCCCCTAGGAGGGTTGAAGTCGCGAGGATGGTTCCGGAAGCCTGAGTGGAATACCGAAATCCATTCAGTAACCGAAGGGCTACCATTCGCAGTTCTCAGGATATCCCTGTATGGGGGTATTGCGATAAAGGACCAAACGGCAGATTTACCTTTTCTCGACGTGTCATGAACAGAGTATCCTAGTAGCCATTCTTTAGGATTGATTACCCAGTGTCCCTCCCGGTAGGGGGATATCTAGCCGTTGACTCAACACTCATATTGTCTGACTTGGATTTCATCACCTTGCAGAGGATATCGTTTGTTGATTCACAATACTTTTAGTTAGGTGTTTGCATGATTCAACCCACCTTTGGTCTAGTTACACCTATTTTTTCTAGAAGCTGTTTGCATGTTGGTACTCTGACCATTTTTTGCATCCCTCCACTTATTATAGCACAGCTACTATAATAAGTGCCTTTTTGAGGTTGATTTTTTGGCCCGAGAGCCTTCATTTTCACTCCCCTTCTTGCACCCTTGGTTGCATTAGGGTTTTGAGTTTTTTATACATTACCATTTTACACAGATTTTTTCCACAAAAAACTTATTTCTCACCATTGAGAATTTTAGACGCTCTCGTCGTCTTCAGGGTGAACTCCCAGATTTCAGTCTACTTGGGTCGCCACGTCACAGACACCAAGCCTTATCCCTTGACTCAACACATTGTCGGTCAACTAGACAGTCATCCGATTCTGACACGCCTCACTTCACATCTGATTCTGAGACAGAATCCGAAAACCCCACTGCGTTTTTCCCAACCAACCTTATGGCTGGAACACCATTTGACCCACTCTTTACCAACACCATAGGTGATACATCCACAGACCCTTCTACTGCGGTGCCATCCATGGCAACCACCACCCCCCTAGGTATGCCTAATATGGCGGACACTCCACATTTAGGAATGCCCAACACATGGCCACCTCCTGTTATAGGAATCCCCAACACAGAGCCACCACCTGTTATGGGTATGCCCAACATAGTGGTCACACCCCCTCTGATTCCCACAACCCAGATTCCAGGAATCACCACTACTATTCCTAACCCAAGTGTAACCCATGTTGCACTTGGAAGCGCTGGCCCATACCAGACCACACCTATTGGAGGACACATACCTTCAATACCTAGCATACCTTTAGGAACTACTGGACCCCTACATCATACCACCATGACTAGGCATGTCCCAGTCCCAGTCACTACATCTGCTAGCTTACCATACATGGCAAGTCTGAACTTTCCAGACTTAGCCAGGCTCACCAATGATCCTATCAGACACGACCCTGCTTGGCCCCACATGCCCACCAAACTCCCCTCCGACATCCCTAATTTTGAGGGAAAGACAGGTGAGGACCCCCAGAACCATATCATGTCCTTCCATCTATGGTGTTCCTCCAACTCCATAGTGGATGACTCTGTCCGCCTCCGTCTGTTACAACACACCTTCACTGGCTCTGCAGCTAAGTGGTATATCGAGCAGCCCCATGGGACGCATGCCACCTTTACCTCCCTTGCCTTGACCTTCCTGCAGTTCTTTCAGTTACCTGTCCGCTATGATGCGGGCGTCGAGATCCTACTGTCTTGTAGATAGAACACGGCCACCCACATCACTGACCACATTCATGAGTGGCGTCGACGTCGAAGCCTCTGCAAAATCAAGTTAGACAACCATATCTTCTTAGATTGGTTTCTCAAATCCCTCCTCCCTCTCATCGCGAAGGATGTGGCATCCGAACGACCCCAGTCTGAAGAAGAGGCCATCCTCAAAGCCCAACAGTTTGATCTTATATACGCCCAGTCGGGTTATCTGTATACCATTATACCGGATGCCCCTTGGGGCGAGTCATCCCAACATGATGCACCGGGGGAATCCCATGCCGCTGATGGCATCATTGGTCGTATGGCCTCGCATCCCCAACCCTATTCCATTGCACATCCTAGCCATGGTCCCGACCTTTCGCGGGCTACGTCTCAATCTGGAGCAACCAATTCATATGCTCCCATGGCACATCACCACCATACCCATGGACCTTCGTGTCCACCTCAGTGCTTTGGTCATGCACCACCTGCATACGCCCCCCCAGCCGCACCTCAACCAATGTATTTCCCGCAGCAAGCTGCGATGGCTAACCCAACACCTCCAATAGCTCAGGGTTACCAACAACCCCAGCAGGTCACTGGACCACCTCCAGCCCCAAAGGCTTATTATCCACCACAACCTGCTCTCGCACCTGCAACGAACCAAAATCCTCCCACTGCTCAAGGGCAAGTGTACACATAGCACAACCAGCCCCAGCACCAGAACAACCAGTGCAACCAAGGTGCGCAATAGAACCGTGGTAGAGGTCGTAACCGCGGTAATAACCAACAACATCAGCAAGGTCCTCCACCTCCCAATCCTCCACAAAATAACAATGCTGCTCCTCCCAATTGCAATCCGGATCGTAACCCTAAGCATCCTAGAAATAATAACCTCAGAAAAAACCACCCTTGTTCTATCTGCGGGGTCTATGGTCATTACACACATTCTTGCCCACATTTGGAGTGAGATCGGCAACTCTGGACCGACGATGCCCATCGTCAAGGGCAAGCGGCTCCTCAGCTGCCACCCAACCCTCCACCACCTCAACATCAACCTTTGGTGTTGCAAAACCCCTTTCCAAACCAAGGTCTAGTGAACACTCAGCCGTTAGCCCCCCCTCAGGGCAACGTGCCACCACAGCAGATCACTTATGCAGCCCCTGATCAACCCATGTTCGATTCAGGTACTCACCACTTGTTGATGATGTAAACTACCGATGCCAACCTCCAAACCCGTCGGAACCAATATGGCTCCACTTATGAAGCCCCTCCCACCGACAAGAACACTAACGTTAATACCACAGATCAAACGTTACGTATACCTCCGGCTCCACTTGATGGCGCTTCTAAAGCGCCTCGCTTCCCACTTCGTCGCATTAATAATAATCCCAATGCTCGTGCTGCGTCGAATTACAACATCGTAGACGACTTAGCCCAGTCTCCTGCAGCCATGTCTGCTTTAGAAATCTTGAAGAACTGTCCTTCGCAGCACAAGACTTTGCTCTCTGCCATTGCCGCTATTGACCCCAATGATTCACAACTGATCGCATTCGATTCAGACCAGTCCGAACCACGATTTCCTTCCAGTTTAGCATTCCAAGTTTCCGTTTTCGTTCGAAATCTTGTCATCCATCGTTGCATTAATGATGAAGGGGCCTCTACATGCGTCATGTCCACATTCGTTTGGAAGAAGTTGGGATCCCCTACTCTCCAGCAGACCACCACTGCATTGCGAGCCTACGAAGGTCGTTCGGCTCAACCACAAGGTCTTTTAGCTAATGTCCCCGTCCAGCTGGCGGGTAAAACCGTGTTCATTGACATTGAGGTCATCAATGCCCAACTCGACTATAACCTCTTACTTGGTCGCAGCTACATGTATGCCATGCGGGCGGTCGCCTCATCCATTTTTCGTACCATGCAGTTCCCCCATGAGGGACCCGTGGTCAAGGTCGACCAACTCACCTACTACGATCCCAAGGCCCCTGCCACACCTGAAAATGTTCTCCCCATGGTTGAACAACCTGTTTGTGGTACAACTACCTCATTCATTTCCTCAGTAGGACCCGGACTTTACTCCGAGGCGCCAATGACCTCTACATTCCAGTCCATTCCACCACCGTCACCAGAGACCCACGTCGCGAACCTCTGTACTCTTTCACAGAATACACAAACACCCAGTAATCAACCACCCTTGTTCCCTAAACCACCATTGGTCCCTAGTCACATCGGTGTTACACCCATCCACACAATCCCCTTTCTATTCCCTCCTTCATGCGTAGTAAGCGCTCCGGTTATGGCTACCCTTAGTCTCCCCGGGTTAACATTGGTATTGCCCGTGTGGTATATTTCGCCTCCCATTCCACCGCCAACACCAAATGTCATCCTGCAACCAGTGCAACCCATTGTTACTTCTACTCAACCACCTCCCAGTATCACTACTCCTTCGTCATCGACGAATCCCCCTCCACTCATCAGACCCACTGGGGGCAGAGGCCCACAACCATACACTGCGGTACCCCCACCCAAGGCAGTTAAGCCTCCCCCCGTATTTCGTGCTCCTCCAAAATGCTTGTTGTGTGATGAGTTAGGCCATCCAACCCATCAGTGTCCACAGTTACCTGCATTATAGGAACACATGCAAATGTTGGACGACGACCCCAACATCCCGGTGGTCAAACTCGATCCAAACCCCATGCCTCGTGATAAATCACTGCGTACCAACCACCCATGTGCGATATGCGGTATTTACGGCCACTACTCACATAACTGTCCTGACATCTCAGATTACAGAGCAGCTCTCTACGAGATGAACAATTTGGACCTTGAGACGACACCCACCACAATTGAGGAGATCTTCCCTCCCGTATCATCTTCATCCGGAGAGATTAACACCATTTATATGATCTCTTCGACCACCCAAACCTCGTCAACTGACTTGACCATTCACAGCTCCCGCAGTGATATAGAGATTCTAGAGGCTACTACTACCCCGAATTATCCCTGGGAAGACATGCACCATCGTTCATACTTCCTCCCAGAAGAGACCTCATCCACCACCGCTACCCAATTCGTAGTCGAGTCCAAAGATTTCCTTCCTACTAAAGTTGACTAGTTGAAGGATCCCATTCCTACTCCTCATGCCTCTGAGGAAAATAACATGGCCGATATTTCTCCCGTCATCCACACTGACATCTCTGACCCACTTGGTGCCCTTCATACCATTACATTAGGAGCCTCCCACAGTGAGCATGAGATCAGAGAATACCAACAACTGTTCCAAGAATTCACTGATGTCTTTCCTTGGTCAAATACCGAAATGCCTGGCCTTGACCCCACCATTTATACGATCTCCACTGGATACCCCTCTATCCAGTCGGCCCCTTCCATTGATCCCGTTCTCACACATGTTCCACTCTGCTACGTCGGTTTCGCTGATGGGGAAAGCCGTTGGTCCCCCAATCTGGCCTCCGCAGCTTGGGTAATATATTCCCCTTCACATGAGTTGATCCACATCGACGGAATGTGTTTGGGTGCCGCTACCAACAACCAGGCTAAATATGATGCCGTGACCAGTCTCTTGGCCACAGCTCTCCAAATGAGCATACGTCACCTTAACGTTTTCTTGGACTCACAACTCCTAGTTTCCCAACTCAACAATGATTACCAGGTACGCGATCCCTGTCTGTTCAGAAAATTTTTGCGCACTAAACAAATGATTCGACAGTTTGAATCCATTTCATTCACACATGTCCCAAGAAACCTCAATAGTGTAGCATACCATATGGCCAACAATGTACTTGACTGGCACACCAATTGCATCATACCATAAAAAAATAATGCATCCACGTGCATAACATGTGCCTCCACGGGCATATACCAAAAACAAAATGTGCATCCACGTGCATACCATGTGCCTCCACGGGCATACAGAAAATCAAACATGCCTCCACGGGTGAACAAAAAAGACAACAAGTGCATCCACGTGCATACATGTCACGTCCCCTCCCATCCTACCAGCTAGATGGAGAGGATCGTGAGGTTAAACCAGGCATCTAGCCCCACACTTAGAAAATAAACGTTCAATTTAATAAGGAGATGAACATATGCGTTTTCTTAAACACTTGAAAACACAGCGGAAGTAAAATCATTTAACACATCCACACACATTCCAATATTTATCAAATGATAATTACGAATTTACACAAGAGAATACTTATCTTAATGAAGTAGTCCCAAGCAACCAGTTACGCTTCTGCAACGTTCCACCCAACCGTAGGCTAGTGTGCTCCTTAATCTCTCAGCACCACTGCCACCCCCGAGCTGGGCATGATCTCCGCAAGGAAAAAGGGGAAACATGCTCTCACATAGCCAAGATATGCCAGAATCAGCCAAGCCAACCAGCAGTTGGGTTTCTCAGGCTGCTAAGAGATTGGCAAAGGTGAATTACCAAGCTAGTGGCTCAACCATGGAGCTATGGATACTCCATTGGGCTCATCAAGCCAAAACTGTCCTCTTCCACTCTTGAGGCTCTTGCTCACAGGTTCATGTCCAAAACGGGGTGCATTTAAAAACAAAACCACAATTACAGGGCATGAGGAAAACGCTGTCCACAGTGGGATGCATGAGATGGGGTTTCAACTCACTCAGAAAAACGTGGGAACACACAAAAACGAAATGGGAAGATGGGAAACAACCCTGGGAAGCCAATCCGTTTTTAGAAAAACGTCCTTGGACATTCGGGGGAAAAAACGACCTCCATACAGTCCCCAAATTGTGGCCCTTTTCTCCCAAGCTACTGTCTATGCAAAAACGAACTCCCAGGCATGGAAAAATACAGGATTTGGATGCAAAACGTGCAGGGAAAGGCCCAGCTAATTCCAACTGCGTGAGTGAGTGAAGACTCCTTGTTCCGAATGGCTTTGGGCACCATTTCGTGGGTGTTTTCTTGCCCCACAAGCAAAAACACGATTTTCCAAGTAGATGGCTTGCCCCTGCATGAAATTGGCTGCCATACTCTTTCATTCCCAAGGCATTAACTGCCCCCAACCAATTTATGGGAGAATTAAATGATTGGTCCATAACCCAAAATGGGTAGTTGAGAGTTCATTGGGCTTTCTCATGGTAACATGGATTAAACCATTGGCTCAAGGGTTTGGTTATTTTCCCTCCCTCTTCCTTGTAGAGATCATGCCCCCATCTCTTTTGTTGCATTGCGTAGCTGGTTGTGGGTTTTTCATTAAAATTGCATATTTACATGATGTCCGATTTTACATTGTGCACCGCTAGCACAAGAACCATATGCATCTATCCTAATTGCCGATACATAAAACGATAAATCAGTGGTGGGGCCTTGGCCTTGAGCTCCTCACCATGACTAAATGACAATATTTACATCATTTACAATCTTAATGCAATAGGGTTAAGCTGGGGACGTTACAATACACGACTGTATACCAACATCAAATATATACATATATATACATCATCGTATAGTCAGAACATGTCATAGGTTCCCTCAGCACCCAATATACAAAAAATACACCAGCCGTACAAAAAGACTTTCCCTATATGCTCATCAGCATTTGGGGGAAAATACATATCATCTAGTCATGAGGATCTCTGGGCTCCTCTGGCGCCTCCTCCGCTGGCCCCACCGGATCATGGCAAGCCCGAAATCTCCGCTCTGCTGGCCCCATTGGATCATCCCGTAGATGGATCCTCATCTCAGCCGGCCCTGCTGGGTCATCCCAAGCACCACCCCTGTGCTCTGCCACAAAAACCATTGTCCTCAACAAGAGCGACCGCCACTCCTGTGGCGCACTGAAGCAACGCTCCACGATGTCCCGGTCCAGGTCTCTCCAGCCATCCTCGGGGAGTCCAGCTAGAATCATGTCAAATGTCTGTCTGACACCCTCTATGGCATCATCTCGAGGGCCAACCCCTCACCCACGAGCCGCAAATCCTCCACCACGTGGAGGTGGTACCGCTGCAGGTGGTTGAGCGACCACCATCGCTCGCCCCCAACGAGCCACGTAGTCGGCCGGTGGTACAAGCCCAACATCTGCAAAATGCAAATAAACCATCATATACATATCTAACTATAATCATAAACAAATCACATGATATAGTATAAAACAAACCACAAAACATACCGTATAAACCCCAGGACTGTCCCTGGGCTTGAGGCATCTCTGGGTCGCCTCGGTAGTCCATGCCAGCATATGAGTAATCCTCAATCACCAGGGGCATCTGCTCCCACTGCTCATATACCTCCTCCGTAAAAAACCCACGGACACCACCACCACCACGAGGCATCATATGCCCCCACTGCACCATGCGTGGCTCACTCACCAGACCATCATGAATGGGCACCCGTGGTCGTAAGGTCGGCACCCGCTCGAAGAAAAAACAACATAGAAAGGAGGAATAACAGAACTCTCCTCCCTCTCAAAAGCACTTGTCCAGATCTCTCCGGACACCTGCTAAAATCATCTGAGCCCAGGCATAATAGGTCCCCCGAAGCACAGAGTCCACCATCATCGTTTGTCCCCCTAACAAACGATGGGGCGCCGCAGCACCCAGGACTCGCAGCACACCTACCCCAACAGCCTTCACACCTGCCCCAACAGCCCTCATGCCCCACTCCCGTAGTGATCACAGACTCAAGGCACTGTTCTGCAAAATGGCCCCATCAACACAAAAGGTCTGCAGCAAATCCTTCATATCAAGGTCAACGTGGAATTTCACGGCCTTCGGGGGCCCGCCGCCAAACAAAAAAGACATAATTGAAAAGGTTAAGGCGAATAGGGTTACCTGAAACTCGCGGAATCGAAAAACCAACGGTCAAATCTCCCAGAAATTGAGAAAGAGCTCTGACTGCTCTGCCAAACTCGCACGTAAGAATGACACGTCATATGGGCCCCACGCCCTATTTATAGAAATCCCACCATTTTTCAAACCGCCATTCTGGTCTCATACGACGTCCGTTTCTCAAACCGTTGGTACCATTGGAATCAGCGCAGCGAGAACTTCATGATAGATTTTTCCTTTTACTGTTTTCATTAGGTCCATTTTTTGACCATTTTTTGGGTGCCCTCGTCGCCTCGATTTACGTGCCGCGTCGACCGTCTCCCATTTTCAATAAGCTTTATATCGCCGAATTCAGTTTTCCGCGCTTGTGATGATGCTTGAGATCATTCCTCGCTCTCACGCCAAGATTTTTAGGGCATTTTTTCCATGCCCCCTCGTCGCCTCGGTTCGCGTGCCACATCGATCGACGTCCATTTTTGGTGAGTCTTATATGGCCGGATTCAGTTTTCCACGCTCGTGATGATGCTTGAGATCATTTCTTGCTCTCACGCTCAGATTTTTTGGGCATTTTTTCCATGCCCCTCGTCACCTCGGTTTGCGTGCCACATCGACCGTCGTCCGTTTTAGGTGAGTCTTATATCGTCGGATTCAGTTTTCCACGCCCGTGATGATGCTTGAGATCATTCCTCGCTCTCACCTCCAGATTTTTTGGGCACTTTTTCCATGCCCCCTCGCCACCTCGGTTTGCATGCCACATACGCCGTTCTCCGTGGTTGACCATCTTTATATCGCCGGATTCTGTTTCCCGCGCTCATGATGATGCTTGAGATCATTTCTCGCTCTCACGACCATACTTTTCAGCCATTTTTTCAAAATTCCCTCTCATTGCCTCGGTTTGCGTGCCACAACGGTCGCAGCCTCCTTTTGACAATCTTTATGTCACCGGATCCAGTATCCCGCACACATGATGACGCTAGAGACCTTTTTCTCGCTCCCATCAATCCCTCTTTGTTCGGTATAATTTTATCCCTTTTTCGGGCCGAGCAATCCCTTTTACGAAAAAGGCACTTAGGGAGTTTTTGTTAAGCTCTTTTCTGACTCCTAAAACAATGAAAAGATCGTCGAGCAACCTTGCTTCCTTTCATGCTCGCTAAACGTATCTGAAAGGGCGTCTACTTGGTATAAGTTTACCCCTTTTCCGGACCTTGTAGACTAACTACGAAAAAGGAATACTCTAGTCACATCGGCTAGAAGAGTTCTCCATTTGCATCATTTTATGCTTTTTCGGGCCTTGGAGACTAACTTATGAAAAAGAACACCAATGGAGTCCACTTACCGCTTTCAGACTCTCTAAACATGAAAGTGGCCACGAGCAATCACCATCCTGGGCTCGTAAAACCAACAGGACAGTAATCATAACCACTGCAGAGTCTTCTTATCGTTTTCAAACTCCTTAAAAATGAAAGCACCAATGAGCACGAACAGTCCTGGGCTTACAAAATCCACAGGACAGTACCATCTCAGAGCACACTTTTATCCCTTCTTGGAGCTCATTAAAACTACGAAGAAGGACCCAATGGTGCTTCTCGGTGCCACAACAGATCACGTTTACTCATATGGCAGCTTCCCCATTTTAGTCGCCTTTGTTCAGAGTATTCTGCAGTATGTCACCTTGAGAACCCCTCGACAGCACCCATCAGCTTGATTCCCCCCCAGAGTCAATACATACCCTGCAGTCCTTAAAAGCAATTATTCCCACACCTACAAGTCAGTTCCCTACGCTGCCAGGTCAACCATGTCGTCATGCTCTGAACAAAGGAAGTTTGATTCTACCTACTATATGACCCCAATTACTTCCCATCCCCATAAGTATGTCAGTCCTACCATCAGTACTACCACACTTTATCTCTACACCTCGCGCTCCTATCAAGGAAACATCATTGCCTTGTTAGTTGTTGGTCTCCCTCTGTCGACGACAACCACATTTATTCCAGAGGATAGACCTAGAGGTCCCTGTGTCTTGGACTCATCACCATATATGATGAGTGCCTACGAATCATTTCGAGAAGAGTCCTCAGTGCTTCTCCAAATGGTTGTTTCTCACATGCTCGACTTCAACACCTTGATCGCATCGTTGAGACTCGCATAGGGCATCGGTCCGTTCAGTTATTAGTCGAAGACCCCGGATACCACCTGACTCCTCCACATTTGAGAGTCTACCTATGGATACAACCAGTTACCATTTTTTCTATAGATATCCGGGTTGCGCATGGCGACAGTATTCAGATGTACCCCAGTTTTATACTCCCTCAAGTATACAGTTATAGATACTTCCCAGAGATGGCTCACAGTCATTACGTCCCTACAGATGTTGGACACCTTCAGTTCCATCAGTTCATCAGTTATTCCAGTGTATCAGTTATTGAGATCAGTCATGTCATGATCATGAGTACATCCCAAAATAATGTACCCTCTGGACCATTATGATGTACCAGTAAATTTTTTATGTATTAGATCCCCCTTCTTGGGACTAATTGTTATGTATATGTCTTGATACGAGCATGGGTATGCCCGCCTCGTCCATTATCCGAGATTATTCCTCATTCATATTGAGGCCATGTAATATTTGTTTATTTTTTGCAGCTTCCAAGGGTCGCAGATCTAGTCTCCAATCGGTCTCTTCTCCTCCCTAAAACCCCAGAAAAAAGACAAAAGAACTATGATGTCTATCGGCCATACGATGAGCTCCTGCCCTCACACATCAAGGGGCAATCTGTTAACACCTAAAAAGTGCTCACTAGCTCATTTCCTTATTCACATGACCCATTTGTCCACTTTTCCACCATCTGAGCCTCTGAAGCCAACAAAAGGTCACCAAAAGACCTTAGTACACCCCTTTTCCCACTCAAAAAAGATTATTTTTCCTAAAAAAGCATAAAAAACCCTCAAAAAGGGTCCAAAATTCCCAAAATATTAAAAAAGGAATAAAAATATTAATTTTATTCAAAAAAGGAAAAAGGAGGGAAAAGTACCTAAACCATGTTGGTCAATACTATTGGTTTCCACAAAACCACAAATGGTATTCCTCACCACCAAAACCTATAAAAAGGTGGTAGGGGCTCCTCATTTCAGATCCATCCATATTCCTATCCTCATGCTGCCAAAATCTCCCTTGAGTTTTTGGCCATTGTAGCAACCTTGGAGAAAGGACCCATTGGAGATTGGAGCTGCTCACCATTGGAGCTACTCAACAACCTTCATCACTTGGAGGTATTGTTATTGCAAGCACTTGCTTGCCCCCATTTTTCAATACAAAATTATTTCTTATGTTTCTTGTTCTTGTTTTTTAATTCAAAATGCACATGCTAGTTTAGTTTAGTTTAGATTTAGTTTATTGTTATTTATTTCTATTGAAACTGCTGCTACTGGTTAGCAGGTGCCCATAGCACTAAGCTTGGTTGCAAAACCAAGCCAACATGGCTAACACACCAATATCCTACAGGTTCGACCCTATGGCGAATTCGGATGGAAAAAGGTTCAAATGCAACATAACAGCGGGGAATCCTAAACCTATATGCAAGGTTCCGAATATACCTGACATGGTCGCACAAGGTGTCGAAAAGGACCAGTAAGCAAGTATACATCCAGCTAAGAATCATGTCTCCAAGAAACATTAGTACCAGGATCATATCTAAAACATATGTAAAGAAAGACCCGATACAAGTCATTGTGGTAGAAATACTTTCAACTTCACTATCATCAACAACGGACATAAACAAGGCAGAGTTTTCAAATGAAGACTCTATGGTACCCAAGCCCGAGGACTTACAATCAACAAGATCAACTTCAGGATGAAGATCAAAGTTGAAGGACATGATGGAATCTGCAGAAAAAAATTCATCATCACAGGAGTTGAAAATTCTAGAATCAAACTCAAAAGAACACCGATTTGTGGATCTATAGGAGAGTCCAAAGACTCAACAGTAGGAAGATCAGACTTTAAGGTCAAACCGGGGCTGGACATAACTATGACTGGATCAACATCAAAATGAATGGTAGACTGTACTATGGACTCTAGGAAAACTTCATTGGAAGGAAGTATATCATCCCAGATAGAACACATATCTAAACACTCAGATGGAGGTGTCACTTGGTCAAAAGCTGGGACCAAGTCCCGAGAAGGTAAGCATGAACTCAGAGACTTCTTCTTAGTAGCAGTTGAACTCAAGGAACAATATGCCACATAAGTCCCATGTGACATAGTAGTGCCTAATGACGAGGGATCTGACTGGTCTACAGTTGGGTAATAAGGAGGATCAACGAATGCAAGCTGGTCGATAGTGACGATGCTTTCATTATGATGGAAATGCATCACACGAAAGAGCATAGACACCACAACATGCATAGCATAAACGTAATCACGCCCGAGGATCATATCAAAATCCATAGGGTCCTTTAAAACCATAAAATCAATTAAGACTGTTTTTCCACCCAAAGTAACAGGTGCCTGATAGAGGAATCCAATCGGTTCACTAGGTGTTAACACCCAAAAAGTGCTCACTAGCTCATTTCCCTATTCACATGACCCATTTGTCCACTTTTTCACCATCTGAGCCTCCGAAACCAACAAAAGGTCACCAAAAGACCTTAGTACACCCCTTTTTCCATTAAAAAAGATTATTTTTCCGAGAAAATCATAAAAAACCCTAAAAAAGGGTCCAAATTCCCAAAAATATTAAAAAGGGAATTAAAATATTATTTTTATTCAAAAAAGGAAAAATGAGGGAAAAGTACCTAAACCATGTTGGTCAATACCATTTGGTTTCCACAAAACCACAAATGGTATTCCTCACCACCAAAACCTATAAAAAGGTGGTAGGGGCTCCTCATTTCACATCCTTCCATTATCTCATCCTTATGCTGCTGAAATCTCCCCTGAGCACTTTTAGCCATTGAAGCAACCTTGGAGAAGGAGACCTCTTGGAGTTTGGAGCTACTCATCTTGGGAGTTGCTCAACATCAACCTTCACCATTGAAGGTAATATCGCAAGCACTTGCTTGCCCCCCCATTTTTCAATACAAAAAATTATTTCTTATGTTTCTTGTTCTTGATTTTGACATGTTTACATTATTTGCTTAGATTCTTGCTTAGATTCATGAAAAGTATTGTTTATTTAGTTTATTGTTTTTATTTCTATTGAAACTGCTGCTACTAGTTAGCAGGTGCCCATAGCACTAAGCCTGGTTGCAAAACCGGGCCAACAGTTCTTGTCATCCATCGATGTATCATCGACGAGGGTGCCTCCACATGCGTCATGTCCACTTTTGTTTGGCAGAAGTTGGGATCCCCTACTCTCCAGCAATCCACCACTGCATTGCGGGCCTACGACGGCCGGTCAGCTCAACCTCAAGGTTTATTACCCAAGGTACCCGTCCAATTAGGTGGGAAAACTGTGCTCATCGACATAGAGGTCATTAACGCCCAGCTCGACTATAACCTTTTACTTGGCCGCAGTTACATGTACGCCATGAAAGCGGTCGCCTCCTCCGTCTTCCGCACCATGATGTTCCCCCACGAGGGACGCGTGGTCAAAATTGACCAACTCACCTACTATGATCCCAACGCCCCTGCAGCACCAGAGAATGTTCTTCCCATGATTGAACAACCCGCTTCTAGTGCAGTTACCTCCTTTGTGTCTTCTGTGGCACCCAGACTTTATTCGGATACACCAATGACCTCTACATTCCAGGCCATTCCACCACCGTCACCGGAGACCCAAGTCGCAAACCTCTGTACTCTTTCGCAGAATACGCAAACGTCCGGTGGTCAACCACCATTGATCCCCAGTCACATTGGTGTTACACCCATCCACACCATCCCCTTCCTATTTCCTCCTTCGGGTGTAGTAAGCGCCCCGGTTATGGCTACCCTTAGCCTACCCGGGCTAACATTGGGATTACCCGTGTGGTATATTCCGCCTCCCGTTCGACCACCGACACCAGACGTCATCCTCCAACCGGTACAACCTATTGTTACCACAAATCAGCCTCCTCCTGGTGTCGCAATCCCTTCGTCGTCAACGACACCTCCTCCTAACCTCAATATCCCTTCGTCGTCAATGAAACCTCCTCCTGGTCTCACGATTGCGTCGACGTCAAAGGATCCCCCTCTTCTTTCTAAACCCACTGGGGGCAGAGGTCCACAACCATACACTGCTATACCACCTCCTAAGGCAGTCAAACCCCCACCGGTGTTTCGAGCTCCCCCCAAATGTTCATTATGCGATGAAATTGGCCATCCAACTCATCAATGCCCACACTTACCGGCACTCCAAGAGCATATGAATATGTTGGACGATGACATCGGCACCCCAGTAGTCAGATTAGAGCCACCTCTACAGCCTCGCGACAAATCACTGCGCACGAACCATCCTTGTGCTATATGCAGTGTTTACGGACACTACTCTCACCATTGCCCTGATCTACCTGACTATAGAGCAGCGTTGTACGAGTTAAACAATGCCGACTTAGAGATATCTCCTCCCCTCATCGAGGAGATCCACCCCCCACCATCATCCTCGTCAGAAGAAGTCAATACGATATATATGATTTCAACAACCTTCAAACTAGAACCCCTTGATTTATGGTCTGACTACTTCAATACTGACGAGCAAATTTTGGAGACACTCACTGCACCCGACTACCCTTGGGATGATATGCATCATCGCTCGTACTTCCTCCCGGAAGCATCTACCTCCACCGCATCCAACCAGCTATCGATCGAGTCGAAAGACTTCATACCCACCAAAGTCGATTGGTTAAAGGACCCCATCCCAGCACCGGATGCCTTTGAAGAAGGGAACATGTCAAACATTTCCCCCACTATACAGATAGACATTTCCACAACACCAGGGAAACTTGAGCTCATCTCGCTGGGCGCATCTTGCACTTAAGCAGAAACTCAGGCGTACAAAAAACTCTTTTAAGAGTTCCGTGATGTCTTTGCCTGGTCCTACACCGAGATGCCTGGTCTCGACCCCGCCATTATTGAACACCACATCGATACATGGCCGGAAGTACCCCCTGTTCGTCAGAAACAGCGACCTATTCACCCTGCCAAGCTCCCCGCTGTTAAGGCTGAGGTCGAGAAACTACGAAACGCAGGGTTCATCTACCCTATTCCGTACACCACCTGGGTGTCGAACCCCGTTCCTGTCAACAAAAAGCAAGGCACCCTTAGAGTATGCACTGACTTCCGCGATCTAAACCACGCTTGTCCAAAAGACAATTTCCCCACGCCATTCATTGACCAACTCATTGATGAGTGTGCGGGCCATGAGGTCCTATCCTTCATGGACGGGTTTTCCAGATATAACCAGATTCACATCCGCAAGGAGGATCAGTACAAGACTGCCTTTACCACCCCATGGGGCACCTTTTCCTACCGCGTCATGCCATTTGGCCTTAAAAATGCTGGTGCCACTTTCCAGCGAGCCATGACCTATTGCTTTCACGACTTGATCCATATCTTGCGAGTCTATCTCGACGACCTCACAGCTCGTTCCCGAAAACGATCAGACCACCTTAACGACCTCCGGCAAGTTTTCCTGCGTTGTCGCAAGTATAAAATCCGCTTGAACCCACACAAGTGTGTCTTTTGCGTCCCGACGGGCCGGTTGTTGGGTTTCATTGTTTCCTAAGACGGAATCACTGTCGATCCCCTGAAAGTCAAAGCCATCTTAGAACTTCCCCCTCCTCGCACGCTTCGGCAGCTTCAGAGCTTGCAAGGGCGGTCCAATTTTCTTAGGCGCTTTGTTCCTGATTACGCCACCAAAGTCCATGGATTCTTACGCTTACTTCGTACCCACATACCCTTTGTTTGGGATGAGCAAGCAGACACGGCATTCGAATCCCTCAAGAAAGCTCTCACACAAGCCCCCTTGATATCCCCACCGGATTTCTCTCAAAACTTCACCCTTTACGTCTCGGCGTCTGAACATGCCGTCTCCGGAGTTTTGGTCCAAGAAGATGCCTCCCACAAAGAGCATGTGATTTATTACGTCAGCCAAACCTTGTCTGGCCCACCTCTACGCTACCCATACGAGGAAAGATTAGCCCTAGCTGTAGTCTTTTCCGTACAAAAACTGCGACACTATATTTTGCTTAGTCATACCAAGGTTGTCGCCGACTCCAACCCCATGGTCTACCTCCTCACCCGGCGGCTCCTACAAGGTCGTCTCGCTAAATGGGTCATTATCCTTCAGGAATATGACCTCACTTTCAAAACTCCCAAAAGCACCAAAGCCCTCGCGCTAGCTCACCTCATCACGGACCTCCCATCCTCCTCAACATCACCCGTGATCCAAACGGACCTGATCGACGAGCAGATCTTCATTATTTCGTCTGACGACCCTTGGTATGGAGACATATTGACTTACCTTCGTACGCAAAAATTCCGACCACACATCGATCGTGATGGCCGTCGTCGCATACGACACCACGCCCCCCGATACCTACTGATTGGGGATGTACTTTACCGACGCGGCATTGATACTATCTTACGTCGCTGCCTTTCCCATAGTGAGGCAGAACAAGTCCTTAACGATTGTCATAGCGGTGCCTGTGGAGGCCATTTCTCCGGTATGGCTACCGCCCAGAAAATCATTCGGGCAGGTTATTTTTGGCCTTCATTATTCACTGATTGCATCACCGCAGTCAAGCATTGCCAGAACTGCCAGCTATTTGCCCCCAAAGCAAGAACCCCCCCTGCCCCCCTTCATCCAGTCATCACTGTTGGACCATTCTGCAAATGGGCCATAGACTTCCTCGACTGCAACCCCCCGTCAGCCAGCGGTCACAAACACATCATTGTGGCCGTAGATTATTTCACCAAGTGGGCAGAAGCCATGCCGACCTATAATTGCAAAGCCGACACTGCGGCACGGTTTTTCTTCAACCATGTTATCGCTCGTTTCGGAGTACCACAGCGGTTAGTCTCTGACCACGGCTCTCACTTCGAAGATGCCGTCTGGAAGGAGTTATCAACCATGTTGAAATTCGAACACCATTTCTCTTCCGCTTACTATCCCCAAGGAAACGGCCAAGTCGAAGCGATCAATAAAATCTTGAAGACCATTCTCCAACGCACTGTCGACAAGCACAAGTCCAATTGGCATCACATGCTTTTCCCGGCACTATGGGCCTACCGCACATCAACCAAAACCGCCACCGGTTTTACCCCTTTTCATTTAGTTCACGGTGTTGAATCTGTCCTCCCTATTGAGTGCCAGATCCCAGCTTTACACATCGTCGTTGAACTTCTACCGGACACTTCCCCGATCGAGCAACGTTTACTACTCCTAGAGCAGGCCGATGAAGATCGGCGCACAGCCATTCAAAACATGGAAGCAGCTAAACAACGATCGAAACTAAGTTACGACAAACGCGTCCACCCAAGAACCTTTTCTGAGGGAGACCTTGTCCTTGCTTACGATCAAGCTCATGATAAAACCGGAAAGGGAAAATTCGTATCCATGTGGCAAGGCCCCTACATCATACACACCTGCCTCGGGCAGGGGGCATACATTCTGACCGATTCAGAAGGCAACACCCTGCGCAACCCACGCAACGGGTTGTACCTTAAAATATTTTACCCATAGAAAATCTCATGAACACCATCGTCCATTTTAGTATAGGCATACATCTTTTTTGATTCACAAAAAAAAATTTCAAAAAAAACCTAAATATTTGTTTTTCTCTGCATGACCACAGATGGAGCCTCTTCCACTCTGCCATATCGGTTTCGCTGATGGTGCAAGCCGTTGGTCTCCCAATCTCGCCTCCGCAGCTTGGGTAATATACTCCCCTTCACATGAGTTAATTCACATCGATGGAGTATGTTTAGGTGCCGCCACCAATAATCAAGCTGAATACGATGCCGTGACCGGTCTCCTGGCCGCTGCTCTCCAGATGTGCATACGTCACCTCAACGTTTTCTTGGACTCACAGCTCCTAGTTTCCCAGCTCAACAATGATTACCAGGTACGCGATCCGTGTCTTTTCAGAAAATTCCTGCGCACTAAACAAATGGTTAGACAGTTTGAATCCATTACATTCACACATGTCCCAAGACACCTCAATAGTGTAGCAGATAATATGGCCAACAGTATCCTCGACTGGCACACCAATCACATCATGTCATATTCATAAACAAAATGCATCCATGTGCAAAACATGTGCCTCCACGGGCATATACAAAAACCAATATTGCATCCACGTGCATAACATGTGCCTCCACGGGCATAAAACAAACAAACCAAATAATGCATCCATGTGCATAACAGGTGCCTCCACGGGCATACATAAATCAACAAACACACTGCATCCACGTGCATAACATGTGCCTCCACGGGATATACAAAAGACAAATGTGCATCCACGTGTATACACGACAATATATCTAAAATATATATCCACATATATATATAAATCAAATGGTGAACATGTCATAAGTGCCCTCAGCACCCGATATACAAAAAATACATCTGTCATACAAAAAATGCTTCCCCATATGCTCATGAGCATTTGGGGGCAAGTACAATGTCGTCTACTCATCTGGATCCTCAGGATCCTCGGGCTCCTCCTCCGGCTCCTCCTCCGACTCCACCTCCGCCGGCCCAGCCGGGTCAGGACGAACCCGAACTCGCCGCTCTGCTGGCCCTGCTGGATCATCCCTCAAACGTATCCTCCCCTGCGCCGGCCCTGCCGGAGCATCTCCTCCACCACCCCCGTGCCTCGCCGCCAGCACCGCTGTCCTCAACAAGAGCGACTGCCACTCAGGTGGCGCACCAAGACATCCCTGCAAAACATCCCGATCCAGATCCCTCCAACCATCCTCAGGGAACCTAGCTAGGATCCGGGCAAAGGTACGTCGGACACCATCTATGGCGTCACCATCAGGGCCAACCCCTCGCCCACGAGCTGCATATCCTCCACCACGCGGAGGACGTACAGGTACAGGGGGACGAGCGACCACCATCGCCCGCCCCTGCCGAGCCACATAGTCAGGTGGTGGCACTGGACCCACATCTGCACAAAGCAAGTAAACCATTAGATACTATATAA
Organism: Larix kaempferi; assembly: GCA_027924585.1. Classification (NCBI taxonomy): domain Eukaryota; kingdom Viridiplantae; phylum Streptophyta; class Pinopsida; order Pinales; family Pinaceae; genus Larix; species Larix kaempferi. The sequence goes on along the minus strand of BSBM01000348.1, from coordinate 16,502,188 downwards.
CAAAATCATCATAAACCAAACAACATAAGATACAACATCAAATAAAACACAAAACATACCGTCCAAGCCCCAGGCCTGTCCTGGGGCACGAGGCATCTCTGCGTCACCTCTGTAATCCATGCCGGCGTAGGGATAGTCCTCGATCACCAGAGGCATCTGCTCCCACTGCTGATAAAAGTCCTCTGTGAAGTAGCCACGGATACCACCGCCAGCACGGGGCATCATCTGCCCCCACCTCATCATACGAGGCTCGCTCGGAAGACCAGCACGAACGGGTACATGTGGCCGCAAGGTCGGCACCCGCTCGAAGAAAAAATAGCATAAAAAAGAGGCGTAACAAAACTCGCCTCCCTCTCTCACGGCCTTGTCCAGATCTCTCCGGACACCGGCCAAGAACATCTGCGCCCAGGCGTAATACGTACCCCGTAGAACGGAATCCACCATCATCGTCTGCCCCCCAGACATACGATGTGGTGCAGCAGCACCCAAAATCCTCAGAACACAGGCACCAACAGCCCGCATATCCCACTCACGTAGGAACTTCAGACTAATAGAGCTGTTTACCAAAACAGCGTCATCCACACAGAAGGTCTGTAAGAGGTCCTCCATATCCACACCCGGAGGCAACCTAGGAGAAATATCACCCACCTCACCCAAGCGAGGCAAACCGGTCAAAAAATATACATCAGTGAGAGTAATCTCTAATCTCTCACCACCAATAATGAAGGCACCCTCTGCCGGCACCCACCACTGCACGAGCTTGTTCAGGAGTCGCCTCACTGAACGGATAGGAGGAATCTGAGCGAACTTCAAGAGTCCGCTCATGGCTAGGGTCTGTCTCACCCCCCCATCAGTCTCAATCCTCAACATGATCTCGACATCAATCTCTCTCTCCCGCCACACGGACTGAGCTCTCCGCAACATCCTGCCAAGAAAACACAGGAAATTTTTAGCCCCAGCATAAAAATTTTAAAAAAAAATCCCATCGCGGCTTTTACACAAAAAGCCGCGATGCCCATCGCGGCTTCTCCACAAAAAGCCGCGATGACCATCGCGGGATCCATGCAAAAACCCGCGATGAACATCGCGAGTTTTGTCCAGACAGTCGCGATGAACATCGCGACTATCACCCATGAACACGCGATGAACATCGCGGGTTCCGACCTCACAGTCGCGATGAACATCGCGACTGTCAGTCTAAAACCCGCGCGGTTCATCGTGGGTTCAGCCCCGAAACCCGCGCGGTTCCACGTTGGAGAGTCAACGTGGAGTTTCGCGGCCTTCGGGGGATCAACGCCAAACAAAAAAGACATAATTGACAAGGTTAAGGCGAATAGAGTTACCTGCAACTCGCTAAATCGAAAACCAACGGTGAAATCTCCCGTAAATCAAGAAAGAGCTCTGACAGCTCTATCAAACTCGCACGTAACAATGACAAGTCATATTGGGCCCCACGTCCTATTTATAGAAATTCCACAAATTTCAAACAACCATTGCGGTGTCATACGAAGTCCATTTCTCAAACCGTTGGTATCGTTGGGATCAGCACAGCGCGAACTTCATAGAGGTTCCTTCCGTTTCCCGTTTTCACGAGGTCCATTTTTGACCATTTTTTAGCCTCCCTCATGGCCTCGGTTTGCGTGCCACATTGGCCGTTCTCCGTTTTAGATGTGCCTTATATAGCCGGATTCAGTTTTCCGCGCTCGTGATGATGCTTGAGATCATTTCTCGCTCTCACCTTTAGATTTTTCGGGCATCTTTTCCACGCCCCCTCGTCGCCTCGGTTTGCGTGCCACATCGGCCCTTCTCCGTTTTCGATATGTCTTATATCGCCGGATTCATTTTTTCATGCTCGTGATGATGCTTGGGATAATTTCTCGCTCTCACCTTTAGATTCTCCGAGCGTTTTTTCCACGCCCCCTCGTCACCTCGGTTTGCGTGCCACATCGGCCGTTCTCCGGTTTCGATGTGTCTTATATCGCCGGATTCAGTTTTCCGCGCTCGTAATGATGCTTGAGATCATTTCTCGCTCTCACCTTTATATTTTTCGGGCATTTTTTCCACGCCCCCTCATCACCTCGGTTTGCGTGCCACATCGGCCATTCTCCGTTTTCGACAATCCGTATGTCACCGGATCCAGTTTTCCGCGCTGATGACGATGCTTGAGACCTTTCCTCGCCCTCATCAATCCATTTTTGTTCGGTATAATTTTATCCCTTTTTCGGGCCGAGCAACCCCTCTTTACGAAAAAGGCACTTAGGGAGTTTCTGTTAAGCTCTTTTCTGACTCCTAAAACAATGAAAAGATCACCGAGCTATCTTGCTTCCTTTCATGCTCGCTAAACGTATCTGAAACGGCGTCTACCTGATATAAGTTTACCCCTATTCCGGACCTCGTAGACTAATTACGAAAAAGGTATACTCTAGTCACATCGGCTAGAAGAGTTCTCCATTCGCATCATTTTATGCTTTTTCGGGCCTTGGAGACTAAACTTACGAAAAAGAAACACCAACAGAGTCCACTTACCGTTTTCAGACTCTCTAAACATGAAAGCAACCATGAGCATGCGCCGTCCTGGGCTCACAAAATCCACAGGACCGTACCATTTCAGAGCACACTTTTATCCCTTCTTGGAGCTCATTAAAACTACGAAGAAGGAAGAATGGTGCCTCTTGGCGCTACAACACATCATGTCTACTCACATAGCAGCTTCCCCATTTTGGTCGCCTTTGTTCAGAGTATTCTGCAGTATGTCACCCTGAAACTCCCTCGACAGCTATCATCAGCTCGTCCTCCCCCCCAGAGTCAATATATACCATTCAGTCAAAGCAATGATCCCCACACCTACAAGTCAGTTCCCTACGCTGCCAGGTCAACCATGTCATCATGCTCTGAACAAAGGAAGTTTGATTCTACCCATTTTTTTTGGACCCAGTTATTTCCCTTCCCCACAAGTATGTCAGTCCTACCATCAGTACTACATCACTTCAGTTCTACACCTCGTACTCCTATCAAGGAAACATCATTGCCTTGTTAGTTGCTGGTCTCCCTCTGTCGACGACAACCACATTGATTCCAGAGGATAGACCTAGAGGTCCCTGTGTCTTGGACTCATTACCATTTATGATGAGTGCCTACGAATCATTTCGAGAGGAATCCTCAGTGCCTCTCCGAATGGTTGTTTCTCACATGCTCGACTTCAACACCTTGATCGCATCGTTGAGACTCGCACAGGGTATTGGTCCGTTCAGTTATTAGTCGAAGACCCCGGATACCTCCTGACTCCTCCACATTTGAGAGTCTACCTATGGATACAACCAGTTACATTTTTTCTATAGATATCCGGGTTGCGTATGGCGACAGTATTCCACATGGCTCACAGTCATTGAGTCCATACAGATGTTGGACACCTTCAGTTTCAGCAGTTCAATAGTTATTCCAGTGTATCAGTTATTGAGATCACCCATGATCATGAGTTATCCCACAATAATGTCCCCTATGGACCATTATGATGTACCAGTATATTTCTTTACGTATTAGATCCCCCTTCTTGGGACTAATTGTTTTGTATATGTCTTGATACGAGCATGGGAATGCCCGCCTCGTCCTTTATCAGAGATTATACCTCATTCATATTGAGGCCATGTAATATTTTTTGTTTTTGCAGCTTCCAAGGGCCGTGGCTCCAGTCTCCAACCGGTCTCTTCTCTCCCCTAAACCCCAGAAAAAAGGACAAAAGAACTATGATGTCTATCGGCCATACGATGAGCTCCTGCCCTCACACATCAGGGGGCAATCTGTTAACACCCAAAAAGTGCTCACTAGCTCATTTCCCTATTCACATGACCCATTTGTCCACTTTTTCACCATCTGAGCCTCCGAAACCAACAAAAGGTCACCAAAAGACCTTAGTACACCCCTTTTTCCATTAAAAAAGATTATTTTTCCAAGAAAATCATAAAAAACCCTCAAAAAGGGTCCAAATTCCCAAAAATATTAAAAAGGGAATTAAAATATTATTTTTATTCAAAAAAGGAAAAAGGAGGGAAAAGTACCTAAACCATGTTGGTCAATACCATTTGGTTTCCACAAAACCACAAATGGTATTCCTCACCACCAAAACCTATAAAAAGGTGGTAGGGGCTCCTCATTTCACATCCTTCCATTATCTCATCCTTATGCTGCTGAAATCTCCCCTGAGCACTTTTAGCCATTGAAGCAACCTTGGAGAAGGAGACCTCTTGGAGTTTGGAGCTACTCATCTTGGGAGTTGCTCAACATCAACCTTCACCATTAAAGGTAATATCGCAAGCACTTGCTTGCCCCCCCATTTTTCAATACACAAAATTATTTCTTATGTTTCTTGGTCTTGATTTTGACATGTTTACATTATTTGCTTAGATTCTTGCTTAGATTCATGAAAAGTATTGTTTATTTAGTTTATTGTTTTTATTTCTATTGAAACTGCTGCTACTAGTTAGCAGGTGCCCATAGCACTAAGCCTGGTTGCAAAACCGGGCCAACACTAGGTCTTCTATCAAAGGTCAACGGCCAATTAGCAGCTGGAATAACATTAGGGAAACCCAAATCTTTCCAAGCATTAGTGGATAAGATGCTAACAGAAGCACCTTCATCAACAATGCATCGATCAACTGTATGGTTCCTGATATCAACCTTTATCTGGAAAGGTGTCGAAGAAGGAAGACGAGGCTCGACTAGACTATTCCAATCAAAGGAAACAATCCTCTGGCTTGGTAGGGGTTCACATGGCACAGATGAAGTGCCCCCTTTTTCAGGAATATCCAAACTGGTAATGCAGAAGACTTCAGTAGTAAGTACATCAATCTCCGAAGGACTGATGAGATCAGTCGAAGATTGCATCGATTCGATCACTTCACTCTCCGAAGGAAGAGTGGGGTCGACCAAATATTGCATTGGTTCAACCACTTTATCAACCAAAGGTTGATCTGACTGCAGGGAATCTATAGACAACTCAGGAATAGAGGTTCCTTCAGACATGGACCACACTCTTCATGCCTCTGGAATGGCAGGGCATTGGTGAGTAAGGTGATCTCCCATACAAAGTTTACAAGGGAACTTTGGTTTCCGTCCTATAGGTCGAGACTCCTTTACAACGTCAATACTCTCAGCATGACTAGCATTGGCTGACAGCTTTCCCCCAGCATGACTCACAAAGGCTAGTTTCTCAGAAGCATCATACTTTTGAACTAAGGACCACACTTTTTGCACTTCTGGAAGTACAGGGCACAAGTAAGTAAGGTGATCTCCCTCGCAAAACTTACAAGGGAACTTAAGCTTCTGTTTGTTTGGTTTTTCAACAATGTTAACTCCCTCAGCATGACTTGCAGTGGCTGATCTGGTGTCTCCAGTATGACTCACAGGAACTGGTGCCTTGTCATTAATATGACTAATAGTGATCAATGACGTGTCCTCAACATGACTGACAGTGGTTGAAGACAAACTTTCAGTATGATTTTTAGTGACTAAAATTTTTCTCCCAGCATGACCTCCAAAGGCTCGGTAGGTGCCCCCTGCATGACTTGCAGAGGCTGGGTTGCTGCACCCTTGTTTTCGAATCTTCTTCCTATTCTTCCTCCGTCTATTCCTTTTAGACTGTTGGCTACTAGTATTGCTACTTTCTCCACATGAGGTAGAAGGAGGAGGAGAAGATGTTACTGGCAAAGGAGGCATAGGGTTCTGATTCTCTTGATTTGAGGTGCTCACAAAAGAAGCATCAGGAGCATGCAAGGCATTCGGAGTGGAAAACAACCAAACCGGCAACACTATAGTGAATCCAGGAAGATTCAGAGTAGCCATTAAGGGAGCACCAATGTTTCCAATGAATGGAATAGCACAAGGATCCCCTGGAACAAGGGCACCTTGATTGGCACTCGTTGGAACGCTAGACATAGTTTCCTGCTCGAATGAACAAGAAGTTCTCTAAGGCAAACTAAAACAAGTAGCACAAAGAGCACACCACTAAAAAAAGTCCTAGGTAAATCAAACCAGGCAAACAGATGCCTTCCATAGAAGAGTCTAGGATGATGAGGGCCCAGAACAGATCAACGAAGGATGAAGGACAGTTACCCGGGGTCCACAATACAATGACTAAGGGTGCAAGCGCCGGAATCACCCAACCGCCCTCCCAAAGACTTGCAAGGGATTTCCTCCCATGTTTTTCCTAGGTACAACAGATATACCCTCCACTGTCACCTGTGTATGAACCTATGGTCAGATACTAAGGATACCACAACACCGAAAACTCCTGGGGGAATAGTCGTTGGTCGAATCAGAAGGCGTGGGCAGGGTAACTGAGCCCGAAACTCAAAAGAGTCCCCAAACGCGATCCAATCCTGGTATATGCTTGAAACAGAAAGTAGGAGGAGTATTCCCAACAATCTGATCTCACAAGACCTACTGTATAGATCCCAGACAAGCTTTGAATGACGTGGGTTTACCTGTGATAGTCGAACTACGATTTTTGCGTAATGTGTGATCTTGGGTGGTTTAAGGTGTTTTAAACCCAAGATCCTAACCAAGACTAGTTGGTGTAGTGTAACCTAGAAAAGAAAATGTTGCTAGTACATTTTATTAGAGTTCATTTTAAAGGTTAGTTGCTTACTCAAAAAGGTAGTGGGTGTGTGAGAGTGATTATAATAGAGAAAGAGTACTGAAAATGAAATATTTACCACCAAACAAATCGTTTCCTTTTCAATTCAAGTCTTACAATTCTGATCTAGAATGCATGTGCAAAAATGCAATTTTTAATCTTTTGAATGCAAAAAAGGTAAAAATAAAGTCTAAATGTACAAAATTAAACTCAAAACCTAAGAATGCAGCTACTCAAGCAACTAGGTATGCAAAAGAAAACCTGTTCTTTTTTATGCAAAGCACTCTAAAATCTTTTAAGCCACTTGCAAGGTACTCTATTCAGAAAATGAATCAAAATTATTTATGCTTTCAAAGATAAGAAACAAAACTGAAACTAACCTATTATCAAAGCAAAGCAAAGAAACTTTTAGGTTCTCTTTATGAAACAGTAAAAGCTACCAAATATGACTTTCAAATTCTTATTGATGTAAGCATGCCAAACATTGGGAAAAGAGTACGAAAACTACTTTTAGACCCAAATGAAGCAAATGACCTACGAAGAAGTATGGTTTGGTAAAGTTAGGTCTGCACATAAACAATGCAAACAAGGTCTTGAACAACAGCCAAAACACTTGAGCTTTCACTACAAAAGAAAACTTAAAAGCATAAGGGAGGATAAAAAACCAATCAAAAAGAGAAATTTCACTCAAATAGATACAAACAGGGTCAAGAAGACTCAAAAGGTTTCAAATCTAGTGGAAATGGGGCAAGCAGGTTCAGTCAGACTCAAATTAGGGTACAAAACACCAAACGGGTCCACAACCCCCCAACTTGGGTCAACAAGACCCAAAACTTTCCAAACAAGCCCAAATTGATCAAAAGAGGTTCAAATCATGAATGTAGGATCAATACAAGTATGGGAGACCACTTACAGGGGTTTAACACAGACCTAGGGTCATCCGGGACCATAAAAATGCAGCCAAAACCCCTAGATTTGGGTCCACAACCCAAAAAACTCAAAAATTTAAACCCAAATTTTGAGCGCTACTGTGTATGAGGGAGACTAGCACCCAGGGCACTACTGTACTACACAACAGTAGCATACAGGTTGAAAAAATTGAAAAAATGGGGTTAAAACCCCCCACACCTGGGTCCACAAGGGTTTGTAAGGGTCGAGATGGGTTTGTAAAAGCCCAGCAGGGTCAAGCAGAGCCTACTAACTGATCCTAATCAATAAAATGAACAAATACCATCAAACAAGACTGAAGAAATGACCTTGGATACCCCTAAGCAATTAGGCTTTCCCCAGTGGAGTCGCCATTCTGTTGTGGGGAAAATGCGCCTATAGTTAAGGGGAGAAACTACCAACTTACGGTGATAAAGATAGACTTACAAGCATTCTGCAAGTACAACAAACAAATGAAGAGATTAGGGTTTAGAGATGTAGGCACCTTATTCAGAAGGTTGATCCTAGCTTTGCCTCCCTCGCTCTTCAATGCTATTCAGTGTCGCAATGCCCAGACCTGCAAAACAACTTGATACCTTTCTCAAACACATTTGACTACATATATAAGACTGATATTCATAATAGAAGAAGACATCAGATTATAAACAAACTATAATCAAATCTAAGACACACAAGAATAGGTCATATTTGGAAAGGGAAGAACGTCTGATCTTTATTGATGAATGAAAGCAAGTACATAAAGTTATACCTTCCTTCAAGCTTGGCACTTCACGAAACCTAGATTCAAGGTCTCCTGCTTCTGTTCTCCAAGGATTCCAGCCTCTAATCAACTGTGCTAGGGTTTACCAAAACTGAAGCACAAGAGAGGGGGATGAGAGTCTCCATTCCTCCAGCATAACTTTGTAATTGGGCTTCGTCCTCTCACATGGCCCTTCTACCCTCCTTATATAATCAGTGAAGGAGAGGAAAATAAGTTATAACCGAGTAATAGGTTCCCCAACCAACTTAACTTCCCAAAATTTTGATATTTTGACCAAAACAGGGGTGTACTCTACTCTACAGTAGACAAAGTAGCGTACATATGGAGTTGAGTGCTACTATTTCACAGTGGAGTAGCGCTCAGAAGGTTTGAGCGCTACTATTGTACACTAGAGTAGCGTACACACGCTACTATCATGCCTGTGTACCAGCGCTCATGTTAAAAACTGGCCAAAAACTTTTCTACTCATTTTCAGGAGATGGTTTGGTCTGGAAAAATGTTCCTAAGGGTCATATACATCAAAAGGGTCAAGAATTAGGTAATTTCAACCATTTTTAGTGTCCCAAATGACTCCTCCATCCACAAATCTCCTGTTGTGTGACTGAACTTGATCTCAAGAAGTGTCGTCATGTGACCAAGGGATGCAAGTATTGTCACGGACGGAGAAGTGTCATTTCAAGCTATAACAATGACTAACTTCTGGATTCTTACTGGAGAAAGCTTCTTCTGGTGTCTTGTTGTCAAGTATCCTGTGTGGTGTTCTGTTCTGTACATATACAACTATCCTTGTTGCTTTTTCCCATAGATTCATAGGCATATCTTGGTCATGAAGCATTGCCTGTGCTGCTTCCATGATAGTTCTATTCTTCCTTTTTGCAACTCCATTCTGTTGTGGATTGTAAGGAGTGGTCAACTCCCTCTTAATCCTTTAATCACTGCATAACTTCTTGAATTCTACTGAAGTGAATTCTCCACCATTGTCGGATCTAAGGGTTTTGATCTTCTTTTCAGTGTGGTTTTCTATCAAGGATTTGAATTCCTTGAATTTGTTGAATAATTCATCTTTTTTCTTCAAGAAATAAATCCAAGTCTTCCTAGAGAAATCATCAATGAAAGAAACATAATATACATACCCACTCATAGAACTGGATGACATCAGAGGGGATAATTTCCAAGATTCCTTTTGCCTTGCTTTCACTACTTGGAAATGCCTTCTTTGTGTTCTTTCCTTTTGCACATCTTTGCAAACACCTTCATGCTTTAATTGGATTTCAGGAAGACCTTCTACTGCTTTGCTTGCAATTGGTTGTGCTCTATAGTGAACATGTGCAAGCCTTCTATGCCAAAGTTCACTTGGATCCATGGATTCATGTACCATGTCTTGTTTAGGTGGTCCCTTCAATTTGTACAATCCTCCCTCTTGCTCTCCAATCACTACTTCATCATCTATGGTCTTACCTTTTGGCCACATAAGTACTTTCCATCCACAAATGCAACTCTCATCCCGTTTGCATCCAAAGATGATATGGAGATAATATTCTTCTTGAGTCCAAGTACATATAGAACATCTTTCATCTTCAAAGACTTCCCAGAGTCTAACTTGTAGGAGGCTTCACCACTTTCTTTTATAGGGTATTGATAGTCATCCCCAAGTTTCACCTTATGAGGTGACTCATGTTCAGATAGGTCCATAAGAGATTCTTTAAATCTCGTCATATGTTTGGAAGCCCCACTATCAATAAGCCAATCATTACACCCATGTGTAACAGTACCTGTGAGAGCAGAGATTAGAACATATTCTTTGTCACTTGAAGAGTCTTCACTTTGTTCCTTAGTCTTTTTCTTGGGAGGTTCATCATCCTCAGCAGCATGAGCATGATATCTCTTCTTTTTGTTCTTCTTCTTGTTTTTGTTGAAGCCTTTTATATTCCTGGGACAATCTCGAGCATAGTGTCCCTTTTCATCACATGTGAAGCATCTAATGTGAGAGTGATCTTCCTTAATGTTCTTCCTTTGATGATGGTGAGAAGATATTTTGAAATGAGATTCTCCCTCTTGAACTTACTTCTCTTGGTGTGTGCTGTGAGGGATTGGTCTTCACTTCCCATGTTTTCTTCTTAGGCCACAAGTATAGGTTCTTCTTGTGAGCATTCCTCCCATGGTCTAATTAAAGAAATCAATTTCTTTCTTGCACAAATTCCTTGGATGAAGGAGTCCCATGACCTAGGTAGTCCATTCAAAGTGGTAATCACAATTTCTCCATTCTCCACCACTTCATCCACAGCTTCAAGTTGTTCTTTGATTTTAGAGACCTTAGTAAAGTAGGATTGGATGGTCTCTCCATTCTAGATCTTCACACTCTTCAATTGGTTCCGCAATGTCATCTTCCGATTTATATTCTTTACTTCAAATAGCTTGGTCAAAGAATCAAACATCTCCTTGGGTGTCTTTAGAGAAGACACATGTGGTATGAGATGGTCTTTGATAGAATTTGCAATGATCCTCTTGGCTTTGACCAAGTTCTTCTTATGTAAGGCCTTATCCTCATCTCCCTCTATAACTGGAACCTCTTCACTTATGTAGGTGTCCAATTCATTCTCTTCTAGGATTAACCCAATCCTATACTTCCATGCTCAAAAGTTATCAGCCCCTTCAAGATTATCCTCAAGCTTGGTGTGGTGAGACATCTTAATGAGAAACTCAAATGGAAATAAAAGATTTAGGTCTCACCACTTGATTTGCTGAGACTAGATCTGGATTTGGCTAGGGTTTGACAGAGAAACCCTAAAAATCCAAAATTGGAATTTCAAACTTCTATATGGACAGGGAGATGCAATTGACTGAGGTGAGAAAGCTGGTGTGCTCATATTTTGAAAACTCCAAAAATTGACCCCTCAAAATTGACCTACGAATTTTGGAATTGCAACTTCTGTCAAAATCTGGTTTTCTGGTCGAAAACCCAAACTAGGGTTTGATAGATCTTGGGGTTCTACCCAACCAAAAAGTTTGATATTGGTCTCTAAACTTTGATTTTGCTAAGGAGAACAATCCTATGCTGAGAGAACTCCAAAATTCCACTTCTGTCAAAAGCCCTAATTTCTCGCAGCAGTGGCAGGCCAAAAACTGAAAATGCTCATAACCAAATTATGTCTCGACAGAAAGATGCGCATTCCTTAGGAGAGTCATCCTAGCCTCCTACCTTTGATGATCTGTGGAGAGAGACCCAAAAATTAAGAATCCCTAGCTTCCGCAGCTGCACAGTATCTTATTCTTAGTCCCGTTGTGATACCATGTTATAAATTTGATAATTTCATTCAAATATTATCTAGGATCCTACTAAGAGAATAACATGCACAACATAACAATCATATACATAAGCGACACAATGTTTCCTCGGGGAAAACCAAGAAGGTGAAAAACCCCACAACTTCCTCAGAGATAGAATAAGCCCCAATACAAAGATCACAAAGATGAATCCCCAAAAGATAGATGTCTTCAGTAGCTACTCCTCCTTCACTTATGCACACTCCTCTCTCTCAACTATGCGAGTTGGATGAGTGAGTGAATTGAGAAAATAGAGTGGTGCAACCACTCTATTTATACTTTAACTTAACCTTCCTTTTACCCTAACTGGGATGACTCCCTAAGGGAATCTAATAACCCTTCCACTTAACTCATCCAGGGCCGACCCCTCTAAGGTGGTCTAATAACCCATCAAATATAATTTACGACACTTACAATATAACTTGCAACACTTGCAAATACAAATGACGACACTTCCAATCGTAGGAATAATACATCTTCGTTTGGGATACAATAAAGTACAAATGTAATACATATAATATACAAGTGAATATCTTCGGAAGTTACAAATACATCAACATCAAGCAACAAGGAGATCGTATCAACCACTAACTTAGCATGACCTCATTCTTGATGCATGTGTGAAGCCTTTCCCAATAAGTTTTTCTTTCTACTAGTGGATTTTATGCTCAATTATTCAAATCCTAGTTTCATTTTAAATGGCCTAGGATAATTTACTCTCCAAACCTACAATCAAGGGCCTAGAACCTAAATTGTCGTTGGTTTTCTATCAAATAAAAACAAGTCTAGTTCATTTTAGTTATGTTGATTTTATAGGTTGTTTACTCAAGGAACAAGATGTGCAATAAAGATGTTCAAAGACATGAAATAATTAGAACCAATATGAACATTGGATATATTTCGTTGCACTTATCCTTCTCTGAAAACATGTATCTATTCAAGTTCTATGAATGATTTTTCAAAATCATAATGTAATGAAACTCGACTCATTTATTGTGTTTTTTAAATCCAATGAAACATGAACTCAATAGCTCTTCCAAATGAAAATTTACCACCTAAATGTAAAGTATGTAGAAAATTACAAAAGACAAACATAATTTTTCCTTCTTTTTCCTTTTATGAAAACCAAAATGTACTAAATTAAGCTCTAAAACAAGCAAAATTTGCTAGTTGTATACCTTAGCACCTTCGGTTGGCCCCTAATATTGATTGAATTGGAAAAATAGGGTAATAAAGGAAAGAAAATACCACTCTATAGGACCCAAATGTCTATTATGAAGGAAAGGTGAGTGACCAAATGTGTGTTCTAATGAAAAGGTGCATGTACACACTCTTTTTCCCATGGAAAAGTGCATGTACCCCCTATGAATCAACAAAAACTTAGTCAAAATCAATTTTATACCTCAAAATCCCACTTTGAGTTCCATTTCACCTTGTCATGGTTTATCCCCATGTGAAACCTAATGATGCTTCCTCCTAATGAGTGTTATAACTTACTCCCACCTAGTTCATCCCCTCTTTGGCCTTCCTTGGAATCCCTAGAGCCAAATCCAACTTGTTTGAGCCGAGTGCCACATCATCAGGTCAAGATGCCACATCATTTGGCCCACTTTCCTAGAATTTTTGCACCCTACTAGTGGTGCAAGACGCAAAAATCCCCCTTTTTCACGTTCTGCATACCTATAGGGGCTCAAAAATTTCAACTTAATCGCACCTTGCTCAACCTCTAGGGCTCGAAAACTTCCTTCCAACCACCTTTAGCTTGGATCTTGGATCTTATCTCTGAGATATTTTTATGGGATTGAGAGTTCCCTTCGAATCCTCACTCACCTTCCCTCTTTGGTCTGGTTCAACCCCCTTGATACACCATTGTCTCTCCTAGATCCACCTTCCTCTCCTAGTAGTTAGCCTCCCAAATGAAGGAGGTCATCCATGGGCTAAAGGGATAACACTTGAGGTATCAAACCTATGGTCATAAGAGTTTTATAGAGATAGCAAGGAGGAAGGCTTTGGAGTTAAATTTGTTGCTTGGACATCAAGGAGTGGCTTTGTAAGATTCTTCTAGATTTCATCAATATAACTTGTCGTATTTTCCCATTTTGTGCTTCTTGCTCCAATCAATAGCATAATTTGTTTATAGTTTTATTTAGATCCTAACTATTATACATAGTATTTGGATTTTGTGTCACTTGTTGTTTGCTTTGACTTAGACAGGTTCTACTTGCGAGTTCAAGGCTAGAGTTGGAGTTAAGAAAAACATCATATTTGAAGTAAGTCATATTACTTCCTCTTTTCAAATACATTAAGAATTTGTATGCATAGTTAGATCTAGGAATTTAGGGTTGCATTTTTTTGTTTATTATGTTATATTAGACTTAGTTGATCTTAGTTTAATCTCTGGATAAATCTAACTACTCGTAGGACGGGTTTATTAACACACTCAAAATAAAAATGCTTAGTATTACAAGCTGTCAAGCATAGTTTCACACAGTTTTTGGTTTCCAAATACCCTATTCAAAGCTAGAGATGGAAAACAAAAATCCCTACAAAGAAGAATTTAAGGAATTCCTCCCAAGTGGGGTCACCATTTTTGTCAGGGATCAAATTTACTAAATAGATAGCATCAAAACTATTCCATATCAAGACAAAGAATATTAATCTTCTTTTCCCTAAACTAACTCTTTAATGCTTGCAAATACAATTTGAGAGTGAGATTAATCAGGTACATGTTATGGTGATTGCCTTGAAATGAGAGTGGAATATTGATTCCAATGCACCCACTATTAATCTTCTATGAGTTGTATAATCTACCCATCACACCAAATACCTTTCTCAAACACACTTGGTGATAAGAAAAGAGAATACGACAAGAATCAACTCAAATTGACTAGGTTAGAAAGCATTTTCGCCAATCCCAATGCAATATAAGATTAATCTATTAATCATATGATTACTGCTTTTTTTGGGGGGGGAAGATGAGAGATCTCCTTTTATTAATATGAAACAATATAATACAAATTTACCTAACCTTCTACTACCAATAGCTTTTGTAACCATTGTATGGGTCCCTCTAATCTTGATCCACTAATGACAAGCCTTCATGAATTCATCCTTCTTTCTAAATACCATGGAGAGGCCAACAATGGAGTTTGAACCTCAACACTCAAAAGAAAAATGAAAACTTAGAAACCTTAGGGTAAGGGTATAAAAAAAAATGAAGGAAACCACAAGGCCATTACTCCAGCATGAGGGTAATATCAGCATTAGTGCAACTTTCTCTCCTGTAATTCTTTATTTTATACTTTTTTGGAATGGTTGAGACAATTAGAGGGCATTTCAAAAGAGTTAGAAGCAAGAAATTACTAAAGAAACTTTTCAAGGGTGCAAAATTCATGTTTTTTATTATTTCTTTCACATCTTTTGAGGTGTGCATGCCTTTGTTTAAGGAAAGGTCTATATATGCACCTTGCTAAGGGAAATGGTGTGTGTACTTTTCAAAATTGGATTTTTTAAGTGTTTTTTTCTGGAAAAAGGGCTACAAGTGATCTCGATTAAGGCCATTTAGACATTAAAGGCATTGAGGTGTCAAATAATGCTATAACACTTCCCCATGATTCATGTATGGTAAATGGGGTAAACCTTCAACCCTAATTACAAATCCTAGCCCTAAGGGGATCAAGAGAGTCAAACCCATGACCTCCCCTACTATGTGGGTAGTGTATAGATAGATAGATAGATATATAGATAGACAAATTTATTAAATGCAAAGTTGATATTAAGATATTTTACATAAGGTGGACAATGAAATATTTATGTATGGTCTACATTGAAATATATTATTTAGTTATTACTTTTTTAAATGCCTTGTGTAAGTCCATGTTGAGTACAAAGGAATTACACATTTCCCTCATACTCAACTATATATATCACCTCTCAACCCAATCATCCTATATATAATCTTAATATTGTTGATTGGTTCTCATAGTTGCTAAATATAAACTTAGTGTAAGTGCATATTTAAATTCTTATTTATGCATAGAATGCAATTTTTTAAATAGCTTTTTTGCTTAAGTGATAAACTTTCTAATTTGAATTTTAATTTGTAGTAAATTATATAGTTAATTAATTTTCTAACTATGTTTTATTAGTGTACTCTCAAATCAACAAAGTAAAATAAAATATGAGATTTTAAATCTAGTTATTTTATTTTAATGGAGTTAATTAAATGTTAATAACAATTATTAGGGGTGAATAAGTGGGATTCAGTCTAGTGAAGTTATCAATTATCAACTCCCACTAATCAAGACTCCTCAAGAAGGTAACCCATCCCAAGACTCCTTTAGTTCAAACATTCTTAACCATGGAGACTTCCCCATAGTCAAACCCACTTAACTTTCTACCACATTTTCAAAATCATGTCCAAGTATTGTTCCTTATGAAGTATTCATTTAGAGCTCCCTTGACTCTTTCATTGGTATTTTTGGAGATCTTTTGCAGTATTACATATAAGATATCATTTATGTGATTATCTATATTAGAAAGTCATTAATACATGACTCATAATGTCTCAAGCAAACTTAAATCAAAATGATCAATATCTCAAGAATATGAACAATCCACTTAACACTCAATGGATGTTGGAATATTCTCACCATCTTATCCTGGTTTTGCATACATGCATGCATTCCATGTAGCACTCCATGCATCCATGCATTGGAAATTGAGTCTCCTAGCACCTAATCCTTAGTTTAGGACCCCTAGAGCTTAATTTTGGTCATCACTAGCCCTCTTATCCACTCAGAGCTCCTTGTTTACATCACTGGAGTTTAAATGCACCCTCATGCATGATTTTAGGGATCTTCATAGTCAATTCCTATATTTGGGGCACCTTGTCCCCTTGATTGCTCAGTTAACTAACTACTACACCTAGTTTGATTGCTACTGAGTCTAGGAGCACCCTTTTTTACCACTGTCAGTCATATATGCACCCCCTTGGAGTCTCCTTCCCTGTTTTGGTTCCCACATGACTCAGTCATGCTCAGTTATACCTAAGTTAACTGATCATTCATCATCAGTGGCCACTAAACCTTATCGAGATATGGTTCCAATGCAAACTAAACCTATACTTGAGGTGAATTCAAAACCTATCAAAGGATATCGAATTCATTATATTGTAACATATTTTGATTACCAGCCTATTGCTGATTAATGTATCAACAACATTTTTTCATCTATTTTTCAGTTTTATGAGTGAATTGATTCATGTTTTTTTCTAATTCTTCTTAGTAATAGCATTGTGAATTGTGTGAGGTTTGTTCAATTTTAGTGATCTATCCTATGGGATTTCACATGGTATCAGAGCTTGTGAGAGCTTAGGTTCATCAGCTTGCTTTCAGTAGTGCACCAAAAGAATCTGTATTTCCATAGCAAATCCTGGTGCCATTGCATTGAATTCATTGGAGAAATCCTTTGAGTTCTAGCCAGGTGTGAAGGATAAATTCCTAAAGCAATTCTCAGTAGATTCTATAACAATCCTCCGGATATTTTTGCATTATTTTTGCAGGTTATTCCATCATCAGAAACACATTCTAAATCTTAATCCCTTCAATTTGTTTGAATGGAAGGACCAAATGGAGATATTCATGCGAATCAGAGGTCTATACATGGTGCTAAAGGGCACTGAATTTGAACCAAATGGTGCTATAGATAAGGCCAAGTATCTAAACAAGCTTTATGAAGCATATGGATTGTTGTGTCACGACATTTCCAAAGATCTAATGTTTCATCTCTTTGGTCTGAAAACTCCCAAGGAGTTTTGGACAAAGATCGAATTTTTATTTGGGAAATAGTATGATTTGAGAGGGCATCAATTGGAAAATGAGCTGATCTCTCTAAGCCCCAACCTCTTCGAATCCATCACATATTTCTTCACAAGATTCAAGAACTTGGTTGTGCAGCTAAAACTATGTGGAATTGAGAAGGAAGATAAGCATCTTATTCTTTCTATTCTTTCAAAATTGGGACCAGACTATTTTGTATTTGTATCCACCTTCCAAACAAAAAATCTATCCATCCCAAATTGGAAAATGCCCACACTAGATGCATTCATCCTATCTCTCTCAAAGGAGCATAACAAATTGGTGCATATGGGAGTCATAAAACCATCAAGGGATCAATCTCTTACTACGGGAGAAGGAAATAATGCGAATGGTAAAGGAAAGTACAAAGGAAAGGAGAAGAAACAAAATAAGAAGAATACCAAGGACTATCCCAAATAGTCAGAGGGAACTTCGAATTCCAAGAGAGGAATCAAAATAAAAAGGAGAAGACACATTGTCCATACTGCAACAGAGGTTTACATCTAGAAATTTCTTTCATGAAGAAAACAATTGATCTCATGGCTCAGCTTATAGAGAAAAACAACCTTCCAGTACCTATAGGTTCTAGGAGGAAAGAAGTTGATCCTAAATCATAGGATAAAGAGAGGTGTCATGCACTCATGGATGGCACTTCGAATGCAACCTCCTTAATCATAGATTCTGGAGCCTCCGGACACATGTATGCATCCAAGGATCTATTCTCTGAATTCGAACCTACTATTGGTCCTTCCATCCTAATGGGAAATGATTCAAAAGTTCCTTCAAAAGGAATTGGAAGGATCAATCTTGATCATGGATACTTCAGTGATGTGCTTTATGTTCCTAACTAGGTAGCTAACATCCTTTCAATTTATCAAATGACCCATACAGGAGTTACAAAGGAAGTAATTTTTACTCCTAATGTGGTTGAGATTCAAGATGTCTCTTCTGGGAAGATCATTGCACAAGGAATAGTAGATCATTATTCCAAACTCTATGAGTTCTCTCATTTATTGCCTTACTCAACACAAAGTCTTCTTCTTACTCATGCAAATGAAGTGAGAAGACATTGGCATGAAAATTTCAACTAAAAATATCTGCAAGAACTACACAATCAGAAAATGGTTGAAGGCCTCCCAAACATCAGATTTTCCAAGGGCACCTATCAAGGTTGCTTGACTGGTAAGCATCTTGAGCACATGTTTGGAAAGGGAAATCCAAAGAGAGCCTCGTCTTCTCTCAATTTGACTCATAGTGACATATCAGGACCTCTTCCTCACCTATCCCTGAATAATGAAAGATACATCTTAACATTCATAAATAACTATTCGAGATTTAGTTGGGTATATTTCTTAAAGTTGAAATCAGAAACCTTTGAATATTTTCCAAGTTTTTAAAACTTCTATAGAAAATTTCACTGACAAAAAGATCAAGATCCGTCATACCGACAATGGAGGAGAGTATGTGAATAATGATATTAATTTATTTTGTGCAGATGAAGGTATTGAAATGCAACACATTGTTCCTTACACACCACAGTAGAATGGTGTAGCTGAGAGAAAGAACAAAACTTTGAAAGAGATGGCTACATGCATGCTTGATTATAAAGCATTGGATCCTAGACTTTGGGAAAAAGCTGTCAACTGTGCTACATACCTCTAGAACTGAGTTCCACACAAAGGCCTAAAAGGAAAAACTCCTTTAGAAGCATGGATGGGATACAAGCCATATGTGTCTCATCTAAGAGTTTTTGGTTCCAAAGCTTGGGCAAGGATTCCTTCAGAGAAGAGGAGAGCCTTAGAGCCTCAAAACAAAGAGTGCATATTGGTTGGTTATGAATAGAATGCAAAAGCCTACAAACTATTGGATCTGTCTACCATGTAGACCTTTCTTGAAATAAGTGTCCAGTTTGAAGAATGGCCATTGCATGATGCCCACCATGTTGAAGCAGAAAGCTTACCAACTACACCACCACAACATGTTAAACAAGATAGTGAATCTTCCTCTCATGATAGTTTAGAATCTGAATCAGAAAGTGAAGATGATCAAATGCTAGATCTAGATCCATAAGAACCTGAAGATATAGCACCACAAGATCCATCCCCACTTCCAACATGGACTGCAAAGACCATTGAATCTGCTAGTGACCTTGTTGGAGATCCACAAGATCCAAGAAGAACAAGATATCAGTTTCAAAATACAAGTTTTGAACTCTCTCATACAGATCCCTTTCTTCCTGATATATTTTTTTGATGGTTGGATCAGATCCAAAAACCTTCTTTGAGGCCTTCAAATATCCAAGATGGATATCAGCTATGTATGAAGAGTACCAATCTCTTCAAAAAAATGAAACTTGGGATCTTGTTTCTCTCCCTCCTGGAAGGAAGCTTGTTCAATGTAAGTGGCTATACATAACAAATATGGGCTCAAATGGATTAACAAGCAAGTACAAGGATCACTTGGTTGCTAAACGTTTCTCACAAGTTCAAGGGATTGACTCTACAAAGACCTTTGCTCATGTTGCAAAGATGGACTCCATCCGTCTTGTTTTGGCTCTTGTTGCATCGAAGCATTGGGAGGTGCATCACATGGATGTGAAGGGTGAATTTCTTCA
The DNA here is from genome assembly GCA_027924585.1 of Larix kaempferi. Taxonomy (NCBI): domain Eukaryota; kingdom Viridiplantae; phylum Streptophyta; class Pinopsida; order Pinales; family Pinaceae; genus Larix; species Larix kaempferi. The sequence continues at coordinate 16,482,053 of BSBM01000348.1, read as the reverse complement.
TTGAAATATAGAGGAGGATATCTACATGAAGAAACCTTAAGGATACATTGATGATCCTTCATTAGCGTGCATATTGAGGAAGTCCTTATATGGGCTCAAGCAGGCTTCCCGAGCATGGTATGCTAATATGGACTCCTTTCTACTGTCACAAGATTTTCAGAGATGCAAGTCTAATTCGAATGTCTACATGAGGCATGATGGTAACTCTCTTTTCCTTATTTTCCTCTATGTTGATGATTTATTGATTACAAGGAGTCTCTCTTCATGCATTATATCTATCAAAAAAAACTTGCACAATTCCTCCTCTATGTCAGATTTGGGACTACTAAAGTAGTTTCTTGGTCTTGAAGTCTCTCAGAGTGATTCAGGAATCAAGATTGAACAGTCCAAGTATGCATCAAATCTACTTGACAGGTTTCATATGACAGAATGCAAACCAGCATCATTTCCTTTTCTTTCAGGTATCAGTATTGAGGATGGTTCTTCTTCACCTTTGGTGGATAGTACCTTGTATCGGCAACTGATTGGGAGTCTTTTGTGTTTTACACATACTCGCCCTGATCTATCCTATCCAATGAGTGGTGTCTCCAGATACATCCAAGAGCCTCATGAGATTCACTGGAAGGCAACCAAAATTATCTTGCACTATGTGCAAGGGACGAAGACCTATGGTATTCACTATTCAGTTGGGTCTCCATTGAACCTAGTTGGGTACACAGATTTAGATTGGGACGAAGACAGCTCATATCAGAATTCTACATTAGGTTTTGTCTTGATGATTGGGTCCAATCCTATCTATTGGTCGAGAAAAAAGAAAACAACTCTTTCTCTTTCATCGGTTTAGGTCGAGTACAGAGGTGCAATGAATGCAGCCACACAATGCATCTAGTTGTAGGGCATCTTGTCATATTTTGGGATTCACTACAGTACTTTGTGAAATTGAAACACATCAGATATATTGAACAAGATAATCAATTACAAGAGATGCATAAAGAATAATGTGTGTAAACTGTGCAAAAGACTTGCAGCAGTGGTCTATTGAACTCAGAAGTAGAATACAATACAATGTGCAGTCACAATGACGGAATAGGACAAGCCAAGCAATTCAAATTAACCAAGGAGGTCAATCAAATAGCCTCTATGGTGTAGCTTGTATCCACTAGGATTCCTCATAATCAGATCAGTGGTGCCATCAATGCACAAGTAACGGTCAACCAGGTGTCAAACTGAGTCTAACTGAATGTAGGTAGGTGTAACTGGCACATGGAGCACTAATGTAGTGAAGAATAATCCAAGGAGGATGCATGAGGAGCAGACTGGAATCAGAGCTGGCAATCTAGTCTCATGGGAGGTCCAACAAAGTGTTTCAGTTAGTTAACAAGTCAATCTATCCTTAAATTAAGGAAAGATCCACAAATTACTCAACTAACTGAGTGTGTCACTGGTGGTAGGTGAAGAAGGGTGCCTTTCACATGTGGTAGGTGAAAGTAGGGCCCATCACTGACTAGGAGGGATAGAAATGAATGGAAAGAAGCTCCGAGGATAGCAAACTGGGGACCAGGTGCTGGGTGACACCTCACTGATGACTGGGATGCATGACCGCATGCAAAATGCATGCAAACATAAAAAGTGATGATGAGATATCCTAACAACCCCCCACAAGCTATACTATGATGGTAAAAAATAAAGGATAGGGCCCTAGTAACTGAGACCAAAGGTCACCCCAATACAAAAAATAATTAAAATAAAGAATAGTCCATGAACCAAGGGAATGGAGAAAACCTCATGGGAAATCCCCCCCCCTCAAAATGGACTGCAACACACCAAAAGATTTAACTGCTCCAAACTCAAGTAGATATGTCTGGAGGTATCTTACTCTTGGAAGTAAATGGATCATGCTCCAAAAACATGTGCTTGAATTCTCCATCAGTGGATGCAAGCGAATATGGATACTTTATGAACTTGCTCTTCATACCAAAAATGGTGAGAACGAATATGAAAATATCAATATGATCCTGGGGCCTCTAATTCGAACCAAGTGAGGTAGGAATAGCTCCAATCGGATCAAATAGCTCTTGAAACTTGAACTTCTGATCAATGGAATTTAAATTAGCTCCAAGATTTGAGATATGGTTTCTTGAGATCTACTTTGAACCAACAAGGGTGAGGTCAAAACCAAAATCAACAAAAATTGCATGAGACTTGAACTCAAGCGAATGGTAGTGCTCTTCATCTTCAATAAAAATCTGAGAAACTGTGCCGATGATCGAACATAAGTATGTAGGAAGCATGTGATCAAGGAGAGCAAATGCTTCACCTCCAAAATCATATTTTACCTCCAAAACATCAAGTAGATCATCATTCTGCATACCAGCAAACTCATGTGAAAGAGAGGATTCAAGAACCTCTTCGGAATCTAGAGTATGAGCTGGTTTATCTTGCTCAGAATTCGAAATAGAAGACAGTGAGAAAATGAGTGTTGAATCTACAGTTTCTTCTTCATATTGAACAATGGTTGAGGCCGAGGCATAATCGGAGAGAACACATAAGGAGGTCTCACTGGGCTTGTTCTCCAAATGGATAGCATGATCCTCTTCTCCCTTCTTTCCAAATTCTCTATTGATTTGGACCCATAGATCTCTTGGATTTTCAGCAGTAGTACTGAGGTAGCACATACAAGGAGACATAGCAAGACATATTGTCCCAAAAGCTCTGTCACAATCATTAAGCCAATCATTCTCCTCTTCATTGGAAACAAAATCTCTTGTAATACCAATACACATATCAAAAAGACATTGTCTCTTCAAGCATGCTATCATCTTTGGTTTCCATTCATCATAGTTGAATGGAGTAAGAATATTTTGTGAAGAAGAATATTCCATCTCTGCAATAGCGAATGCAAATGGAGGAAGTAAGAAACCTGCAAATCACAAGGAAACAAGAACCATTATGGAGCAATAGCTTCCACTGCATAAAGTGCTGCAACTACGGAAAACTGTTGCAAAGTGAGCAAAAATTGCTCAATCTTCATAAAAAATCCCTGGAGAAAAGAAGTCTTGTCCCTGCCATGGCTCTGATAACATGTGAAATTGAAACACAGCAGATCTATTGAACAAGATAATCAATTACAAGAGATGCATAAAGAATATTGTGTGTAAATTGTGCAAAACACTTGCAACAGTGGTCTATTGAACTCAGAAGTAGAATACAATACAATGTGCAAACACAATGACTGAATAGGCCAAGCCAAGCAATTCGAATTAACTAAGGAGGTCAATCAAATAGCCTGCATGGTGTAGCTTATCTCCACTAGGAGTCCTCATAATCAGATCAGTGGTGTCATCAATGCACAAGTAACGGTCAACCAGGTGTCAAATTGAGTCTAACTGAATCCAGGTAGGTGTAACTGGCGCATAGAGAACTAATGTAGTGAAGGAGAATCCAAGGAGGATGCATGAGGATCTCACTAGAGTCAGAACTGGAAATCTAGTCTCACTGGAGGTCCAACGGAGTGTTTTAGTTAGTTAACAAGTCAATCTAGCCTTAAATCAAGGAAAGATCCACAAATTACTCAACTAACTGAGTGTGTCACTGGTGGTAGGTGAAGAAGGGCACCTTTCACATGTGGTAGGTGAAAGGAGGGTGCATCACTAACTAGGAGGGCTAGAAACGAATGGAAAGAAGCTCCTGGGGCTAGCAAACTGGGGACTAGGTGTTGGGTGACACCTCACTGATGACTGGTATGCATGCAAATGCATGTCTGCATGCAAAATGAATGCAAACATAAAACGTGATGATGAGATATCCTAACATACTCCACCAGTCATCTATAGGGACAATCAAAGTGCTATCAATTTCCACAGATTTGGTTCAAAGAAAGAGAACCAAACACATTGAGATACACATGCATTACATCCGAGGATTGGTGCATGATCGTACCATCACACTTCTCTATTGCTCTTCAGAAGAGCAGATTGAAGATATTTTCACCAAGAATTTTTCTGTGAAAAATTTCACTCATCTCCAATCCCTTCTTTGGGTGAGTTCTACCTTGGTTGATTAGTATTTTTTATAGTCTATCTTGAGGGGGGGGTTTGTTCCCACTAGGTTTTCCCTCTTTCCTCATTTTTTTAGATTGTTGTACAGGGTGACCTTTGGTCTTCGTAACCATGGCCCTAATTTTCATTTATTTACTTATATTTTTCCTCATAGTCCATCTTAAGGGGGGGTGCTGGAATATTCTCACCATATTATATTGGTTTTGCATGCATGCATTCATTCCATGCATCCGTGTATTAGAAACTAAGTCTCCTAGCACCTAGTCCTTATTTTAGGCCCCCTGGAGCTTCATTTTGGTCATCACTAGCCCTCTTATCTACTCAGAGCACCTTGTTTACATCACTGGAGTTTAAATGCACCCTCCTACATGATTTTAGGGATCTACATAGTTAATTCCTATATTTGGGGTGCCTTGTCCCCTCGATTGCTCAGTTAACTGACTGCTACACCTAGTTTGACTGCTACTGAGTCTCGGAGTGCCCTTTTTTACCACTTTCAGTCTAATATGTGCCCCCTTGGAGTCTCCTTCCCTATTTTGGTGCCCATGCAACTCATTCATGCTCAGTTCTACCTCAGTTTACTGATCATGCATCATCAATGGCCACTAAACCTTATCGGGATATGGTTCCAATGCAAGCTAAGCCTATACTTGAGGTGAATTCAAATCCTATCTGTAGGAATATGCAAGGGATCTAGCGGCTATAGCAACTCACAATCAAGATCACAAAAATGTTGCAAAGAAGAAGAGAAGGAGACACTCAATGATCACTCATAAACACAGTAAAATAGAGCAATATCTTGGTATTATACAATGAATAAGAATGTAAGTGAATGAATACAATAGAACAATAAGGTGCATAATATAGGATTCAAATAGGACAAGTAGGGCATTCGAATTTCTAACTCAGAGTGTGGCTTGGATGATAATGGAGTCATCATCCAGCCAATGTATCAATCATCAATGGTAACAGTCAATCAACTAAGTCTAACTGAGTGAGGTAGGCACTAACTGAATGAAGTAGGCTCAGTGGAGGGAACATGAGGAGTCTAACTAAGTGAGGTAGGCACTAACTGAATGAAGGAGGCTTAGTGGAGGGTGCATGAGGAGTCTAACTGAGTGAGGTAGGCACTAACTGAATGAAGGAGGCTCAATGGAGGGCGCATGAGGTGCTAACTGGAGTCTGAATGGGCAGACTAGTCTCACTAGAGGTCCATCAGAGTGAAACAGTCAGTGGGGGAGTCAATCCAGCCTTAAATCAAGGAAGGACTGAGTGATAACTGACTGGTAGGTGAGAAAGGCTCCTAACTGGCTGTGGTAGGTGAGAAAGGTGCACTTCTCATGTATAAGGTTGCTTTTGGTAGGTGGGAGGCCCCCTTGGGGCTGTAGACAGGCTGTCGAGAGCCAGAACCAAGATCTAGGAGCTGGGAGGTCCACCATGATGATGACTGGATGCATGCAGAATGCATGCAAAACTAAAAAATGATGGGGAGAATATTCCAACACCCCCCGCAAGCTATACTATGAGAAAATAACTTAAGAGTAGGGCCCTGGTAACTAAGACCAAAGGTCACCCTATAAAAAAGCAAGATAGGGCCCTGGTTACTGAGACCAAAGGTCACCCTGTACAATCACTCTAAAATAAACTAAGTGAGGAAAGAGGGAAAACCCAATGGGAAGAAATCCCTCCCTCAAAATAGACAGAAGGTGCTAAAGTAGCATATCATGACTTACCCTTGAAAGAGGCAAGTGACCTTCTATAAAAGGGTTGATCGATCCAATATTAACCAAAAATGTGAGAAGGATGAGTCCCTTCATCATGAAAATCTGAACAGGTTCTCCATCGATCAGCTGGATCACTAGAAGATGTGAAATCAACGGCTTCCCTTCTTGGAAGAGGAGGAAAGTCAGTTGAGAGATCATAAGGATCTAAAACTTCCATTTCTTCATCTTTAGCATTTGTTAGATCTTCAGGTTCTTGTGGGTATGGATCCAACATTTGCTCTTCATCACTGTCTTCATCCGAATCTGATCTACTATATGTTGAGGATTCGCTCTCTTGAAAATCACCAACACTTTCAAGCTTTGAATCTGAAACCTCATGAGGAGGAGTAAGAAAAACTGGCTCAACATCACACACAAACTCTGAGTTTGAATTTTCATGAAGAGAATCATGTGAAGCTAATGTCTCATACTCAGAATCTGAACTGCCATATGATGGAGATTTGTTCTCTCGAAGCTCATCACCATTCTCAACCTCTGAATCCAAAGGCTCATGTGAAGAAGCAGATGAAACTGACTCATCATTGTTCCCAACCTCTGAGTCTGAAGAAGTGGAAACATAATCAGACATGTAACCATCATGAACCTGCTTTTGAAGAAGCATGTAGATCTCTGATATCTCCCTTGAGCTGTTACTGGTGAGATCTTTTCCAAAAGAACTAGAAACAGACAAAGATGAAGATCACTAGTGAATGTAGTGTTGATGGCCCCTTTTTCCATGGGTTTTGAATCAATAGGTGCCAGATCTTCAGGTTCTTGTGGATCTGGATCTTGCATTCGTACCTTTTTAAGAGTCCTCTTTTTCTCAGCCTTCTTGGATCTATTTTTTCCTTTCAAGCAACTTTTTCATGTGCCACGAGCAATCTTGCTGATCTTGCTATCTTCATGAGTGTGAGAGCGAAGAGCAGATTCCTTTGAGAGAGGTAAGAAGTGTGAGAATTCATAGAGCTTGGAATCATGATTTGCAATACCTTTTGAAATGATTTCCCCTGAGACCATGTCCTGTACTTCGAATTCATTTGGAGAGAAGATTACTCTCTTGGGATTTCCAACATGAGTCATTTGATATACAGAGAGTAAATTTGCTGCAAGAGGAGGAACATAAAGCACATTAGAAAAATATCCATAGTCAAGATCAATTCTTCCGATACCTTGAGAAGGGATTTCTAAATCATTGCCCAATCTGATAGAAGGGCCTTTTGAGCTCTCAAACTTGGACAAGAGACCTTTGGAGGAAGACATGTGTCTTGTGGGTCCTGAATCTATAATGAAGGAGGAATCTGAAGATGCACTTGCCATGAGAGCGTGACATCTTTCTTTACCTTTGGATCTAGAAGATTCAGGATCAAGATCTTTCTTCCTTCTACATGCAGGAACATGAAGATTGTTCTTCTCCAGTAATTGATCCATCAAATCTATGGCCTTATTCATACAAGCACTCTCGGGATGAATTCCTTTAAGACAATAGTTTCAATTTGGTTTTCTCTTGCGAGAATGCTTGGTCTTCCTAGGGTTTGAAACCCTATTTGACTGATCTGGACTATTTGTACCATTAGATTTCTTGCCAGAAATATTTTTCTTTCCTATATCATTCGCTCTCTCTGCAACTGTAAAGGCTGAATCCAATTTGGGTTTGATCATTCCCATCGAAATCAACTTCTCTTCCTATTTGGTAAGAGATTGTGTGAAATCATCAAATGAGGGAAACTTCCATTTTTGAATGGATAGCCTAGCTGACTGGAAAGTAGAGACAAAAACTGAGAAATTTGCCCCCAATTTTGAGAGAATGGTAAGTATAAGCTCCTTATCTTCCTTGACTATCTCATATCTTTTCAACTGTGATATCAAGCTTTTGAACTTGGTGAGAAAGGCATTGATAGATTTGAAACTGCTAGGACTCAAACATATGAGCTCATTCTCCAATTTGTGTGCTACCATATCATCCTTTGGCCCAAAGAGAGATTCGAGCTTGTCCCACACCTCTTTCGGAGATGTAAGATCGATGACATGAAAGTGTAGTTCATCAAAAATTGAGAGAAGGAGGAGACCAATTGCTTCATCAAGTCGATCCAAGTACTTGGACTTTTCAACTGCATTGAGAAGTTCTACCATCATTCCATTGAGTATTCCCGTGAAGCTCTTGGATCTCATGAAGAGAGCCATCTTGGCTTTCCACTCAACATAGTTGGAAGATGTAAGCTTTATATCCGTCTGAACATAGAAATTCGAATAGTTGAAGAAGATTCTGAACGGGTGAATAAACCTACAAGACAATAAAAGATGTGCTGATGGAGAATGCTACACTTTGACTGGACACTACCTTAAGGACACTTGGCACATGGACTAATTCCTTCACACCTGGCTAGACCTCACTAGATTTATCCAATTAAATCAAGTAATAGCACCAGGATTTGCTGTGGAAACTTAGAGGCTTCTAGTGCACAAGTGAAAGATAGCTGCTCAAAGAAATGTTGCAACTGTTGCAATTCGAATAGTTGCTTCCTGCTCTGGTACCAAGTAGGAATATGCAAGGGATCTGGAAGCTGTAGAAACTCACAATCAAACTCACAAATATGTTGCAAAGAAGAAGAGAAAGAGACACTCAATGATCACTCATAAACACAGTAAAATAGAACAACATCTCAATATTATACAATTAATAAGAATGTAAGTGAATGAATACAATAGAACAATAAGGTGCATAATATAGGATTAGAAAAGTCCAAGTAGGGCATTCAAATTCCTAACTCAAAGTGTGGCTTGGACGATAGTGGAATCATCACCCAGTCAATGTATCATTCATCAATGGTAACAGTCAGTCAACTAATTCTAACTGAGTGAGGTAGGCACTAACTGAATGAAGGAGGCTTAGTGGAGGGTGCATGAGGAGTCTAACTAAGTGAGGTAGGAACTAACTGAATGAAGGAGGCTCAGTGGAGGGTGCATGAGGAGCTAACTGGAGTCAGAATGGGAAGACTAGTCTCACTGGAGGTCCATCGTAGTGAAACAGTTAGTGGGGGAGTCAATCTAGCCTTAAATCAAGGAAGGACTGAGTGATAACGGACTGGTAGGTGAGAAATGCACCTAACTGGCTGTGGTAGGTAAGAAAGGCACACTTGTCATGGATAAGGGAACTTTTGGTAGGTGGGAGGCCCCTTGGGGACTGTAGACAGGCTATGGAGAGTTAGAACCAAGCTTGAGGAGCTGGGAGGTCCACCATGATGATGACTGGATGCATGCAGATGATTGGATGCATGTGGAATGCATGCATGCATGCATAACTGAAAAATGATGGGGAGAATATTCCAAGACTATCAGAGGTTATCTAATCCATTCTATTGTAACATCTTTTTATTTCCAGCTTATTGTTGATTAATGTATCAACAACATTTTTTCATCTGTGTTTCATTTTTATGATTGAATTGATCAACGTTTCTTTCTAATTATTCTTAGTAATAACATTGTAAGATTTGTGATGTTCGATCAATCTAAGTGATCTATCCTATGGATTTTCACAATGCATTGAGTGATGCTCATAGGGTTGAATAAGTGGGATTTATATTAGTAAAATGAATCACATAAAATCAAATATCACCTCTAAAACTTGCAAAAAAAACACTCAAAAACTAACACACACACACACACACCCTTCACTTTTATGATTTGCTAATGATAATTCATACACTACAAATATTCAAAATTCCTCTTTATTCTAACATTTTATTTCCTATCAATAAACCAAAGTTCATTTTCTTATGCTATCTACCATGCAAATGGTTGTTAGGAAAAATGCAACATATGCACTCTTCCTTCAACACCTTTCCCATTCTTTTGTTGGTTATGTATTGAACTACTCTTTGCAAATGTAGAGGTTCCATTGATTTATGCACAACAATCCTAATAGGTCACTAACTTAGATACTCCCTTCTACTTTTACCTCTTCAGAAAGATATCATTTGTTCATTTTCTCATTATCTTATCCAAATTTTTGTATTCCATGTTGTTGGTTAATGTCACAAACCTAAGAGTCTTGCCCAAAAATTTTAGTTTCCTCATATTTGGTTGTGCATCACTACCTTTCCTCGACCATAAGGGTTTAAACAACCTTGCCAAACAATGCCCCTTCACCTAAGGTATTCCCATAACTTCATATTATACTAAAATATGTTAGATGTGCAACTTTAGTTCTATTTGACCAAGTTATCCAACAATAGGCACACGTCCAACCATGGCCTTTAAAATATCCCTGGTAACAATACTTATACTTATACAATATTATAACACTTAACCAACACAATGCATCGTAGAAAACATAACAACATTCATCCAACCAAATAGAACAAAAGGAACATGTGCAACTGACACCCAAGGTGGATGCCTTAAACTTTAGTAGATGAAGTATTTTAAAATCTACAATAATGGAGCCAGGAAAATTCTTGTATATCTTTTTAAAGACTACAATTATAAACAACACCACTTCCATATAGTTGTTAATCCAACCCCTGAAGCTACCTCAGTCTTTCCTCCTATAGGTCCTATTCACTTCTTATTTTTTACTTAGACAATGCAAACTCACCCCTATTGTGAAAAAACTAAAAATTATCACAATTGTAGAGATCTTTGAAAGAATGTGATTTCAAATCAATTTTTCCCTTGTTGTAGCCTCTATGAGGAAACTTTTGAAACCTTAGAAGAAGAAGTTCATTTTCATTAAATTAATTTCAATAAGTATAGTACCTTGTGCAATATTGACTCCTTATGAATGCCATAATCATCATATTCCATGTTGCTTATTGATAAATCTCAACCTTTGTTGATGAGGATGGTTCCTCCATTGTATCCATCAAATTTCCAGTGGTGTCTAATATTTTTACCTATAGGGTAATAGTTTTCATGGCACTGGTTTTAACAAATATCTACAAATCCCTTTATGCTAAACATTTTTTCCAAATATTTTTTCAAACAATAGACTAGCAAACATTTTATCACATGTTTGAAGAGCATTCTATCAAATATTGGATGAGAAAAGATTATGTCACATAGTTGGAGAGCATCCTATGAGCTTTAGTATTGTGTATAATTGGGCACACAAGTAGGGTGCTTTTCATTATTCACAGGATATATGGATCCACATTTAATCTTGATGACACAATATTACTCAACAAATCTTTTCCAGGATTGGAATGCCCTCTAATTAAAACATGTAAAATATCTTGAAGGAAATTCAAACACTCTAAGCTTTAGCTTGTACATATATGCTTGTAGTGAAATGAGTTTCATCGACCACTTAAAGGTGGTTAAATAGGTTGTACATTAATTTATCAATCCAAGTATATTCGAGTCTCTCTTGCAAGTTATCGTGCAATGCCTTTTGCAAGAAACAAGTTCACTCTTATTATTAGTTGTCTAACGTGCATAGAAATGAAATAAAATCAACTAAAATATTTACCATCTAAGAATCAAATCTTCAATCATATGTCAAATGGGAGAATTTGATACTAAGTTGTGTACTCGGGTGAAATCAAAAGAAATGAAAATATAATCAACTAAATACATAGTTTCAGTGGTCTATCGCATAAAATACTTAGAGAGAAAACTATGCATATAATTGAATCATAAAACCCAAACAATCACAAACCTTCATCAACCAATTAACAAGAGAAATTCATAATCTACTAGAGTAGAAATCAAAGGCAATAAATTCCTTAATCTATTACAACAAAGATTAATAAATTAAACACAGTAACATATACAACTTACATAAACTAGAAATCAGTGCCTACTCTCTAAAGTGGGCCTTGCCTCCTTTGAATAGAGTTCCATGAGAGGACTCCAAATTCTAAAAACTTAATTTCCTCAATGCACACATGGAAACACAATTTTGAACCAGCTCTATGTCTTAATCAAACAAAATGTAGAAACATGTACAATAGAATTATCGCCCCATCTCAGTGACAAGTACTCCCTTTTATAATCTCATTATTGAGATAATAAGTTAAGAACAAGCTCAATAATCCCATGGATTCTCGAGCTATTCTAGCCAAAAACTATTTCAGATTACATAACTATACAAACATATTTTGGTTACATTATTAACCACATTCTTGTTTTCATTCTCAATTCGGTCCAAAGATTGGATTTGAATACAACATATTCAAATAACCTCATATCTACAAATTCCCAAAAAGGTGTATCATATCCCTTATATCTCAACTTGAAATCCGTAGCAACAACCATGGTCTCAGAATCAACAACAATATTGTAGGTAATGGGATTTGCAACATGCTTATAGCTAACAAGAACTGTAGCACCCTCTAGAAATGTAGTAGCCTATAGATGAGGGAATTGATAACATCCTATAGTTGATGGGATCAATAGAAACCTATTGCTAATAGGATCTGGAAAAACATGTAGCTAATAATATCTACACCAACCTGTATTACTTAAAGAAGGTAGTTACAAACATGTAATTTCCCATTCATTCCTCAAATAACCAATTAAATGTAAAGACATGTAAGTTAAGGAATACCTTATTCCTATATCCCTCTTAAAGCATAAAAAAAAATTAATGCGGAAATGATAGGATAGAAGAAGGCGAGTAAATTTGGAAAAAGGGGTGACAAAAAGATGGCATTTTTAAGACTCGTCATATCCCCCAATCCAGTATCATTTCATGTACTTATGCAATCAATTCATAATGAGTCTGAGGGGTCAAGTGGAAAAGTGTCTGAGCTGACCATGCTCCAATTATAAGAAGGATTCCCTGGTCCTTGCTCTATATAATATCCCAATATTTTACATGTAGTAGCCTAGAAATATTCTTCTTCAAATGGCTCAACCGTGTGCCATAAAAGAGGGAAATGAAATATGAACTTGATCTATTGTATGCCATACATCTTGAGGAATTCCATATACCATTGGGGATGATCTAGTGTAATTTGAAAATTTACGTAAGAGAAGGGATATCATCACTGATATTGAAGCATTATCACATTCCTTCATTTGTCAATGCATAGAAAGGTTTCATGTCAGTCCAAAGCTATCCTACTCTTATAGGAGGAAATACTTCAACCTGTTGGCGGGCATTTCTACCCTATAGCAAGGAAACTACTGCTATCAACTTGGTTGGGGTGACAGGTAAGTGTATTGATGCTATTACAGAGGCATTTACAAAAAGAAATAGATTGTAGATTTAGGGAACACACCTTTTAACCGAAGTCTGATCCTAGCCTTGACCCGGTCTTGTGTCCAGCTTCCGAATCTACCTTTCCTTCAGCAAACCTGCAACAACAATACCTTTCTCAAAACATTTTGGGAAATATATAAAGCTTGACATAAACAAAAGCAATGTTTAACATTCATCATTGACCAAAATAAATCCAATTTAAGATGCCATTTCATAATACATTCAGATTGGAACAAGAAAAACACTTCAACCTTTATTTGTCAAAAGTAGAATGAAGTACAAGTATACCTGATAATGAAACAGGCTTCTGCAACTAGATTCTGGGCTCTAGCTCTGCTCTGGCTTGGCTGTCTTCTGCAACAACTTCTCCAATGTCTTAAAGTTTCTCCATTAACTCATCCTCTAGCTTTTCTAGCAATAATTCCTAACCTTGCTCCTTTAACCTTCTTGGTATTTATAGGTTCAAAGAAACAGTTCAGGTCAAGATGTAGTTATGGAGGAAGTTGGGGGAGTTAGGAAACTGCCATCAACTAATCCTCCTCGATGAGTTAATATATTTTTTAATCATCTTTTAATGTGTATGCGACTCTTCTTCAGTGGAGTAGCGTATAGGGTGCTACCCTAGTGTTTAACAACTAGCGCTCAATCGATTTTAAATGTCGAGCGCTACTTTGCTACACTGGAGTACCGTATACTTGGATATGGGCGCTACTATTATACAGTGGAGTAGCGTATGGGCGCTAGTCTCTTTAAGTAGAGTAGCGCTCATATCTTAAAATGATATTTTTTTGTGGTTTTCCAGTATTTTCAGGAAATGGAATGAGTTGATATACCATCAAAGGTCAACATGCTCCTCCATCCAAATTGTCCTTTTGTGTGATCAGCAGCTCAGGGTGATCACGGACGGAGAGGTGCAAGTTTGACCTATAACAGATGCCCCCTAATGTGTGAGGTCAGAGGGAAACAATGGCCAAAATACATTACAATCCAAAGCCAGAGGAGGAGCACAGAACCGCAGAAAACAAGTCACAAGAAACCTGCAACAAAGATCAAGGTCAGCGAGCAATTACATTTTTGACATCTTATAGATGTGTAGCGTGATACAACGTGATCTATGATACATAACAAGGAGATGTATATAAAGCATGGCCACTTGAAATACAAGCGTGGATCCATGTCAAACTGAGAGATCATAGCCATAACAACAAACTGGATCTATGTCTCATGGAGAGCCGAATATAAGTGAAGCTCAGTCTTGCGCAACTTGGGTGATAACAAAATGAGGTAATGTCATCAAAATCCCAAGGTCTTCATCCCACAACAACCCTAGGTACAAACCCTAACCATGTGAATAGATGAGCTGATAGTCGAACATGGAGAGCATCGTTTTATTACCGGTCATTGATGTATACCGTTAACAAACGCGAGAACTTCCACCGATAATGATGATGGAGTCCAAGGTACCAAGTACGATTCGCCAAATGTGAATAGATGGACTTGGAGTCGAACACTTGGGAATCCTGTCGAAGAAGAGACATTGAAGTATTCTCATCATTCAACAGCGAGGAAAATTGCCACTGGTGACTGCAATCTCCAAGGTACTAACCGAAACTCTAAACTTCAATCCCAGAATAATGATTTGGTGTCGATGGGAAGAAGTCCGTTGGAAGGGAGGCCTTAAGGCATCCTCCATCATCCAACGCGAGGAACACTCAACTGGTAAGAGCTGATCTGGAATAATATGCAACAAGACTGACACTAGGAAGGCCGACACATGAGGTCAAGGTAAACTGCAGAATGGCCGACACAAGGTAGATCCTTGAACATTGAGCACGACACAAAGTGACTTAGGCAGTTTCTGACATAATGGGGTAAATAAGTCTAAAATGTAGGAGACATTAGCAGACCCTCCATATGGTTGGAAGAATAACCAACCGGGGGAGTAAATAACTCGGAGGAAAGGTTCACCCTGAGGTCGAAAACTAAACCCAACCGACAAGATAGACTCAAGTAGGTGTTGTGTTCAAGGATAGAACTTGACTGAAAACTGCCTTTGACAATGAAGAGATGATATGTTTTTCCGTTCCTTATTCTTTTTAGATAAAAGAATACCCTTCTTGTGGATTTAATGAGTCCAAGAAAGAATGAAAACTCAATAGGTCCAACCATGTAAATAATTTAACGAGCCCATGGGAGGAAGACTCAGTACCTTCTTCATAATTTAGAGAGTTCGAAGAAGAGATAGAAGATTACTCTATATGTACTGATCTCTGGATTTTAATATCGAGCCGAGATCTGTTCTTGCTCGCCGGTGTTGTCAATTTTAAGGAGTCTGAAAAACTTAAACAATAACTCCATATATCTGCTCGTGGATTTTAGTATCGAGCCCAAGCAGATTAATGCTCGCCGGTGTTTTCTTGTTTATAGAGTTTGAAAAACTTAAACAACCCTCTTTTCACCTATCCGTGGATTTTATATTGAGCCCGGATTGGTCTATGCTCGGCGGTGTTTTCTTGTTTATAGAGTTGAAAAACTTAAACAGTCCTCTACTTACCCTCTCATGGATTTCACATCGAGCCCGAGTAGGTGAATGCTCGCTTGGTATTTTCATATTTAGAGAGTCTGAAAACCCTAAAGAGAGACTCCAAGAGATCCTTTTTCGTACAATTAGGCTCCTCCCCCGAAAAAGTATAAAACAATGAAAGGAGAACTCTTCTAGCGCATACAGGAGTATACCTAGAGTATACCTTTTCCGTAGTTAATCCACTGAGGCCCGGAAAAGGGGTAATTCTATACCTGAGTGGATGAGCCTTCGGATACTTTAACGAGCTCGAAGAGGACAAGTTTGCTCGGCTATCTTGTTTAGGTTTAAATAGTCCAAACAAGAGCTTAAAATGACTTAAAGGTCAGCTTCTGGGATCGTAGCTTCATGCCCTGCCAAAACTAGGTCTTCAACAAAATATTAGTCGATGCGGCAAAAATCTCGAATGATATATGAATTCGGAATGTTTAGTTAACTGACAAGGTCTATCATCAAGAAATTTGAGCTTAGGAGACGAATCTGACAACAATTGAGTGAAAAATTGAACTTGGATCAGTGTTATACCTTATTTTGTGTTTCAATTAATTAATTAGGGTTTTTGAAAGTTTTTTGAAACTATGGAAAATTAAAAATTATGGGTAAAAATCAAAATCCAATTTTATATATAATTTCATTGTTAAAAAATCAATTTTCAATTTGTGTTGTAGGGCAAAAATTGGGGCAACTTTTGCAAATTTCCAATCTCCATTGCGATCGAACCGGGCATCCAACCACCAAACTTCCTCCACCAAGTAAGTAGAAATCAACCTATCTTGCACTTCAATGGTTTATTTTTAAATTTTTGAGCAAAAATGGCTTGCAACGCGATGCTCATAAGGTTTTATGCGCGGGCGCTACTATGTATACACAAGAGTAGCGTACAAACGCAATGGGCGCTACTTTGCTCAAACAGAGTAGCGCCTACACGCTACTGTGTAGTATACACAGTAGCGTACATATTTGCAAAGCTACTTTCAAGCACCGAGACTCAAAATTTTTGGGGTTTTTGTGCAGGATGGTCTTACAATGGAGGGAAAGGGAGCATGAAGACATGGATAGGTTAGCCATGCAAGACCCGGCTACCCTCCATGCGCTCCGTAGATGCGGTTTGTTGAAATTTTATCGAACCGTAAACATGCGGGCACTAAACAAGCTGTTTCGGAGATTGATTCAGTATTGGGATGTCGATACTAATACCTTCATCATCCGGGGGCAAACTCTTGAGCTTACCGTTGAGGACATATACTTTATTACTGGTCTCTCAAGGAGAGGAGACGTAATCAATCTGAAAGGGACTTCTCGTTTGGGTGCACGATCAGTGCAAGAATATGTAAATACATACTGTGTTGCCGGAGCAGAAAAATCGGGAAGCCAAGTTTTGATTACAACTATTGATGGTCTCCCTCTGAAAGTGATAGTGAGCATGATCAACCGGGTAGCCGGTAGTGCATCACAACACTTAGCTTCCAGGAATTCAATGCATATTGGTGTACAGTGCTTGCATGACCATGTTTATGATTGGAGTACTAGCTTGCTGGAAAACATGAAGTCTCAACTGACAGGTTGCAAATCCGGCACTATGAAGAATTTTGGGTACGGAAGTATCTTGTGTACTTTCTTCTTCGAGAGGATGCCTGATATTAGTTTGGGGATGCCTCTTCCACAGGTTAACCCCCATGAGCCCAGACTAGGCCGTTGGGGTGACATTTTTCTCCGCCAGGGTGGTGGGGAAAGTCACTATTGTTACCACACTAATGACTTCTGGGGGTGGTGGGAGAGGCAAGTACCCACTTTTGAGCAGTTTCCCTATGCTGGATTGGATTTCCCTCACGATCCAGAGCTGGTGCTTCCGCCAGGTGGAGCCTGGGGAGATATTGGTATGTTTAATTTTGAGAATTTATTTAATTTATTTAATTTTTTTAAACTTTTCAAGTATTTGATTTTTATGAATGAGTTTCGAAGTTCTAAACAAGTGTCATATGCAGATGTTGGGCCTGTTCGTCCTGAGGGCCATCCTACCATCTATGTGAGGCCAGCAGATATCACCGCAGCAGATGCTATGTTGGGAACCCTGGAGAGGAAGATGAGTCGGTTGACTCATGAGATTCCTGCATGCCACATGAACCAGATACCTGTTGACATGCAGGAAGATGTTATTTGGGTTCCCCCAGCATGGCTTAGGGTGCTGCGGCGGATTGCTAGAATAGTGATATGCTATCGTAATGCGGTAGATGAGGAGGAGGTTCCTCCTTCTCCATAGGAGAAGAAAACATTATATGTATATATTTTTGAGGCTACTATGCCCAGCTTTTGTACTTTTATGACTTGACCTGAGAGACTCATGACTCGAAAACTCATATTTTTTTATACGGTATCAGCTATATATACAATATCGGTTATTTACATGTGTATGCGTTTTAATTTTATGTGTGCAATGTTGTTTATAATGTATGATGCAAATGCCAGTCTAACACATAGTTTGCTAATGAATCAGCTAAAGTGTTTAAACTTCTCGGAATGTGTTCATATCTGATAGAATGAAATTGTCTTTCCAATAGTCTAACTCGTAGAAACTGACGTAGCAATCCTGGATCCCTGAACCGATAGACACCTGTTAACTGAAATACAATTAATTGTGAGTCAAGCCTTACCTCCAGGTACGAAATGCCATGACTGAGAGCATCTCGGAGGAGTTCTATAACTGCACTGTATTCAGCTACATTATTCGTGGTAGGTCCCAAACAAACCCCCCCCGAAGAGACAAGTTGGTTAGAGGGTGAGTAAATGACCCAAGCTGCTGCAGCCAACTGACAGGTGTGGCGACTAGCGCCATCAGCAAATCCTAAGAAATGTGCGGTTGACATCTAGTACACGACACGAAAAACACACATAAGATCACCTAACGAGCATAACAAAACTAACTTTACAAAAATATACAGCTATGTTACAAGAAAAAGTATTTCAGCCTAGGCGTAGTACTTCTTCAGGTGGGGTCAATGCCTGGATCCTCTTTAGGAGGCCGGGCAAAGGTGTTATGGAACTCACGGAAAAGATTGGTATATGGGATTATCTCGTCGAGATAACATCCTGTCTCAAAGAAAATATTTCCGTTGACCCCAGTGAAAATGTTCACCAGTGAGGTATGTACTCTGTTTGCTTCAACAATAGCAACTTGTGAAGGAGTGAGACCAATATTTTCATTGGGTGGTGAACAAAATTCACCTCTCTCTAACAAGTTAAGAAAAGGAAACAAGAAGGATGCGCGATCTATATGTTCACAAGGATGGTCCGGGTCATTCAAAGCTTCTAACATTTCCTCATCAGAAGGTAAAGTGATTCCTGAACTGTCGAGAGAATGGATCGGGTCAGGTGTCTGAGTAGTGGCACAATCTATGTTTGACTCGACAGACACCAATTGAGTTGACATATGTTCTGTTGTAGTTTGATGAGAATCCAGGTGGGTAACTTCTACAACAGGAGTGGGCACGGAGGGATTTGTATCAGTTGAGTGAATCTCAGGATCAGTTATTGAACTAACCATAGAAGTTTCAGGCGATGAACATCCCTCAGTACCAACAAATAAAGTAGGAGCGGGTAGGTCAAAAGTGCCAATCAGTGATCCAAAAAGTCCTGCTCCTAAACTCTCGCCAACTGGGGTGTTTTGATCAATCAAAGGAACTGTGGTTTCCGAAGAAGTCTGGTTGTTTCTCTGAGTGAAAGAAAGTTGATCGACTGTAACGATCTTACCTTCAAATGGGAACATGACCACTCGAAAAATTGCCGATGCTATATCTTGCATGGCATAAGTCCAACTCCTGCCCAATAACATACTGTAATCGAGCAGAGCATCCAGAACTTCTATCTCAACAGCAACTGTCTTACCGGCCAAAGTGACATTAAATGATGGAAAAACTCCATGTGGACGGAAAGTTCTGCCATCAAATGCAGTAAGCATTGTGTTGGAAGGGACTAACTCATGAGAACCTAGAGCTTTCCAACAGGAAATCGACATTACGCAAGTCGACGCTCCTTCATCTACTACAACTCGTCTGAAGGTCATTGGACCATGAACGACCTCAATCTGAAGGGCAACGTGATATGGAAACCGGTATTTGACATCAGTCATATCAAATCGCGCAGACATGTTGGAGGACTCCATACTCCCAATAGCTACCAGAAGTGCATTTCGTTGCAATGGACAACTCTACAAGACTTCTAGAGTAGACATGGCACAAGGGGTTTGGGCTAAATCTTCAACCACATTGTAGTTGGAAGCAGCCCGTGTGTTGGGATTGTGCGATGCCCTCTTCAAGACACCTTTCGGAATCTTAGGCATTGGGTCCACAGGTATGTGGAGTGGAGTGGAGGATTCAACAATCTCCTTATCCTTTTTCTGCGATTCTGGGGTATAGTTCCTAGCTCTAGTTTGCAAAAGTGCATCTGAATTAACCATGTTTATAAATGTTTGATCAACCGAAGCGTGCGAAGTGCCCCCAGTTTTGGAGGTGCCAGAAGTTGAGCCTTTCCCTTTAGGAAATGGATCTTTCAAGACGGCAGGCTTCTTCTCTCTTAAGAGCTTCTGGGCTTCTTCTAGTATAGGGAATTGGTGGGTAAGGTGGTTCTGCTTGCAAAGTTTACAAGGGAACTTAACCTTCTTTTCTTCCTTGTTACCCTCTTCGGCATTGTCTTTTTTGGGCTTTTGTTGGTTCCCCTCTCCTTTCTTGCCCTTCTTTTTGTTGTTGGGATGCCGAGGGCCCTTTTGATTGTTCTGAACCTGATTGACAGGCTCAGACATAGAAGGAGTGGTTGTGACGGAAGCAATGTCTGCAATCGAATGTTTGACAGTTAAGGCTTGGACCTGTTTGGTCAGTTCTTCGAAGGCTGCAGAGTTAACTGAACCCACTATGCCGTCAGCATGTGGTCCAGGTTTGGGTCTACTCAGATCAGTGTTTGATCTCGGTGCGTCAATTATAATCTCGTACAGTAAACCAGATTGTGCATATACAAGGTCTAACTGTTGAGTCCTTAAGATGGCTTCTTCTTCATTGGATACTCCAGATGTCGCTACTTCCTTAGAAATATAAGGAAGGAGTGATTTCAAGTACCACTCAAGCAGGAAATCTGAAGGAATGTTGGCCTTTATGAGCCTCTTCTGTCTTCACCACTCCTGAATGTGGTCAGATAGGTGAGTGGCTTTGTTTTGTCTAAAAGTAGACAAAGGTTCTGTTCCGGCATCATACCGAACAGGAAGCTGGAAATGGTTCAAAAAGACGGTTGCTAGGTCCCCAAAACTAGAGAAAGTAGCCACAGGTAGTTCAATGTACCATTTGGCTGCAGGACCAGTTAAGGTCCTTTGAAACAATCTCAACCTGATGGAATCCTCGTTTAAGGAATTGGAAGAACACCAAAGGTGGAAGGTAGTGACATGGTCACCAGGCTCTTCACCTGTTTTGCCTTCAAATTTTGGAATATCTGAAGGTAATTTGGTGGGAACTGATGGCCACGTGGCATTATGACACACAGGATCATTTGTCAGTTTAGAAAGGTCTGGCAAATTCAAAGTTGCCAGAAAAGGTAGACGAGGCTGGTAAGATGATGCTTGATAAGGGGAACCACTCATCGTTTGTCCCATGAATTGTTGGTAGGGGTTGCCCCCAGCTGTCTGGTGATAAGGGTTGCCCCCGGCCATTTGCTGATAGGAGTTGCCACCTACCAACTATTGATAGGGGTTGCCCCCAGTTAACTGTTGGTAGGGGTTACCCCCAGGTATTTGTTGGTAGGGGTTGCCCCCTGCCAGCTGTTGTTGTTGTACAAAAGAGTTATTAAAGTTTCCCCACCCATACGAGAGTGGATTAGTGCTTTGCGGGTTCATCCACTGTGGCTAGGTGTTAGCCCCGCCATAATGCTGGTTAAAGATATTACCTCCTCCCCCTGAAAATAAGGAAAAAGGGGTGTTACCTGCAGGCATGTTTCCTTGATTCAAGTTAGGGCCTACAAAGGTATTGAAACTAGTAGAAGCTGATGTGGACGGTGCAGTCATG
This sequence comes from Larix kaempferi, assembly GCA_027924585.1. NCBI lineage: Eukaryota > Viridiplantae > Streptophyta > Pinopsida > Pinales > Pinaceae > Larix > Larix kaempferi. Next base: position 16,460,406 of record BSBM01000348.1, on the reverse strand, counting down.
GTGCCCATGACTGGCATGTTTGCAGAAGCACTTAGTCCTACCACAGGTGTGGAAACCCAAGTACTAGGAATCTGATATAATGGTTGGGAAGTAGAAGGTGTTGCACAGTTGGCCATACTGCTAGGTACAACAGTAGATGTAGGAATAGATGCCATCGTTGTAAAACTAGGCATACCTAATGTACTAGTGTTGAAACTGAAAGATGGAGTAGGCACAGATGTGGTTTGTGCCTGACTAGGTGTAGTAGTAAGAGAAGGGTTAACTGTGTTGGTATTCATACCTAAAGTGGGAGTTTGGGGAACCCCCTATTCACCTCCTGAGTTAGACATCAGATGTCCGGGAAAAGAAAGATCTGCACTGAAAAGTGGCTGTTGGAAGCCAACAGGTGACAGAAGCGGAATTCTAGTATTGGTTAAGGGAGGATTGAAAGGAGTGCTATACTCCACGGAAGTAAGATCTTCCACCTCAACAGTACTAAAGTGTTGCTGATCTGTGATACCTGGTAGTGGTTCCTCAGGAACCTCAATTTCAAGGTTTTCTGTTACAAGGATTTCTTCAAGCAATTCTATTTCAGAGGTAATTTCTGAAGAAATACCGGGGTTTACCCACTGTCTTCTAGCTGGCTGTATGGGTTCTGTTCTAACAGGTGGAAGGTTTTGAATCCTTCTCGATCTACGAAGTTGTTGATTCTCCGTGATTATAAATATAAAATAACAGACTAGAACCTAGTGGCCGCTACAACTAGGGGGCAAACAGCACACCAACTAAAAAAAATTCCTAAGTATACAAACCAGTCAAACAAAGGTGCCTTCCGGAGAAGAGTCTGCGATGATTAGGGCCCAGAACAGATCAACGAAGGAAGAAAGACAGTTACCCGGGGTCCACAATACAATGAATAAGGGTGCAAGCACTGGAATCACCCAACCGCCCTCCCAAAGACCTGCACGGGGTTTCCTCCCACGTCTGTCTTAGGTACAACAGATATACCCTCTGCTGTCATCTGTGTATGAACCTAGAAGTCCGATACTATGGATACCACAACACCGAAAATTCCTGGGGGAACAGTCACCGATCGAATTAGAAAGCGTGGGAAGGGTAGCTAAGCCCGAAACTCGAAAGAGTCCCCAATACGCAATCCGATCCTGGCGTATGCTCGAACAGTAAGTAGGAGGAGTATTCCCACAAACTGATCTCGCAATGACCTACTGCATAGATCCCAGGAAAATTTTGAGTGAGGTGGGTTTGCCTATGATAGTCTCACTACGATTGTTGCGCAATGTGTGATCTTGGGTGGTTTAAAGTGATTTAAACCCAAGACCCTAACCAAAACTAGTTGGTGTAGTGTACCCTAAAAAGAAAAAGTTTCTAGTTCATTTTATTAACAAATTTTAGGGCTTTTACTACGCAAAAAGGATAGTGGGTGTGTGAGAGTGGTTATAACAAGAAAAAAAAAGTGCAAATAAAATTCAATCTTTCCTACAACAAAGTTTTTTTCAATTTTTATATCTACTTCTTTCCAAAACTGAAAATCTAAGTGACCTACTTAAATTTTTTTTTTTTTTTTTTTAAATTATACTAAGCTATTTTTCAATAACTGAAATAAGTTCTACTTAAGCTTAAAATACCAAATTTTTTTTTTGCTTTTTCAATAAACGAAAAAGAACTATGCAAAAATGGAAAGCCAAATAAAACTTTTTATGCAAAGCGTGTAAGTATGGCTAAAAGTTCTTAGGCCTATAGCTGTCAAAACCCTAGCTCGAAAAAGACTTAGTCTACAGGTTTTTTACAAAGGAAAAAGACTCTAAACTTGGGCACAAAGTGGAAGAAAACAAAGGAGAAAGACACCACAAGACTGACCTAAAGTATCTAGCCCTAGCAAGACCACAAAGCCAAGCACAAGTAGACAAGCAAGCTACCTTACTAACACAAAGAAACTGAGAGATGAAACTAGCCTACAGCTGTTTAAAAGCACTTGCAACCAACAAAAAGACAAGAAGTCCTGGAAGAAATAAACTTGACCAAAAAGAAGACACCCTAGAGGCTCTACCAAGGACCAAACCCTAAACAAAGGATGGGAGTAGTAGAGAGTAGACAACTGTCACCACAAACAGCGGATACAGGGGTATGCAGGTTTGTAAGCAGGCAACATGCAGTCAGGGTCTGAAAAACTGAAAGTGTTCGTCACCAAACACCACCAAGTCTTCCAAAAAGTCAATAAAAAGTCCCAAAGGTTCCAAAGGTCAACAAGTGGTTTAAAAGATGGAAAAAACCTCAAGAGGAGGTTCTTATGACTTAAGCAACAGTTAAAAACCTCATGCAATCATCAAAGGAGTCCTACAGCACAGTCAACAAATCATCATAGGGCTAAAACACAAGCAAACCAAAAATAGACTGCTTCAGAAAGTGTACCCTACTGTGTAGTAGGGAAACTCGCGCCCATACAGAAACGGGCGCTACTGTATATATAGAACAGTAGCGTATGGGCGCTACTATACATATATCAGAGTAGCGCGCATATCTCAAAGACTTGAAAACTGACTCTGGAAGGTATCAAAGACTGATGAAAGCAGGCAAGAAACAGACAAGGGATATCTAGAAAGTTTCTTGACACATCAAAGAAGTCAAAACAATCTGGGAAGACACCCAAAAACAAGGTTTCCTAAAGCCAAAAACTCTATTTCCCCGGTGGAGTCGCCAGTCTGTTGGCGGGAATTTCTACCCTATAGCAAGGAAACTACTGCTATCAACTTGGTTGGGGTGATAGGTAAGTGTATTGATGCTATTACAGAGGCATTTACAAAAATAAATAGATTGTAGATTTAGGGAACACACCTTTTAACCGAAGTCTGATCCTAGCCTTGACCCGGTCTCGTGTCCAGCTTCCGAATCTACCTTTCCTTCAACAAACCTGCAACAACAATACCTTTCTCAAAACATTTTTTGCAATATATAAAGCTTGACATAAACAAAAGCAATGTTTAACATTCAGCATTGACCAAAATAAATCCAATTTAAGATGCCATTTCATAATACATTCAGATTGGAACAAGAAAAACACTTCAACCTTTATTTGTCAAAAGTAGAATGAAGTACAAGTATACCTGATAATGAAACAGGCTCCTGCAACTAGATTCTGGGCTCTGGCTCTGCTCTGGCTTGGCTGTCTTCTGCAACAACTTCTCCAATGTCTTAAAGTTTCTCCATTAACTCATCCTCTAGCTTTTCTAACAATAATTTCTAACCTTTCTCCTTTAACCTTCTTGGTATTTATAGGTTCAAAGAAACAGTTCAGGTCGATATGTAGTTATGGAGGAAGTTGGGGGAGTTAGGAAACTGCCATCAATTAATCCTCCTCGATGAGTTAATATATTTTTTAATCATCTTTTAATGTGTACGCGACTCTTCTTCAGTGGAGTAGCGTATAGGGCGCTACCCTAGTGTTTAACAACTAGCGCTCAATCGATTTTAAATGTCGAGCGCTACTTTGCTACACTGGAGTAGTGTATACTTGGATATGGGCGCTACTATTATACAGTGGAGTAGTGTATGGGCGCTAGTCTCTTTAAGTAGAGTAGCGCTCATATCTTAAAATGATATTTTTTTGTGGTTTTCCAGTATTTTCAGGAAATGGAATGAGTTGATATACCATCAAAGGTCAACATGCTCCTCCATCCAAATTGTCCTTTTGTGTGATCAGCAGCTCAGGGTGATCACGGACGGAGAGGTGCAAGTTTGACCTATAACACAACCTAAGATTTCTTGAATGAATAAACAAACTTATAATTTTTACCATATCACCTTTTTCGGTGATCAATATGGAAGGGTTGAGACTTCCCTTGACCCATAAATCCTCATTTATTTATGCAAGGTATAGTTGAGAGAGTTCCCTACTCTAGAAAATTTGATTTCTTGTGAATAACAAAAATACCTAGAGTTGCACATCCCTTATGAATGGTCTAGGATCCCAATTATCCTACCCTTTTAACAAAATATTAAACGAATAGATTTCTCTAAGCAAATGTTGATCTTCCTCTTGTACACTGAAATGTGTATGTATAACTAGTATGTATACAAAATGAAACATGAGTTCCCTAAGACTAGTCTTTTCATTTGAAAGGTGAATATCCTTTGAGTCCTTTAAAAATAGGGCATAGACAAGAGAAGGATACCGACATGTTGTCATTGTGTGGCCTAGATGAAAAATAAAATGTTTATCTTGTTCAAGTTGTTGTATTTTTGTTTGCAATTCTTGTACCATCATCATTGTTTCCCATGTCTTTGTCACCTCCATATCCTTTAGCTAACCAATTTTTTCATGTTTCTTTTCCAATAGGTCATTCTTTTCTTCGAAATATTTTTCTTTAGTTCTCCATTCTCTGGCTTCTCGCATTAGTATTTCAACTTCGTCAAACTCTATAGCCAAAACCCTTTCCTCCTATGTTACAAGTATTTCTTAATCAATATCAAATTATTCATCTGCAACCTCATGTTCCTATGTCATATCCCTAACATGGGCATGATCATCACCATTTGAAGCTAGTGATGACTATATTTTGTGTTCATCCATAGCTTGTACTAATATTCCTAACTTCCTCTGAACTTCATAATGTCTCAAGTGCTCCTAAACTAGTCCCAACTGTTCATGCAACCTTTGATTTTCCTTTCCCAATTTCTTATTAGACTTTACCAATTTCTCAAAAAATTTCTAACACTTTGCAATATAGAACATGGGTTGGTACTTACCCAATAAATACCAACTTTTATTCTAATGGTTACTTCTCTTTAGTTTTCCTAATTATTCTAGGTCTTGTTCCTCCAATGCTTCAAATTTTGGTGGTAGGTCTAGTGGTAAATCTTTTTGCATTGACCAAATGTCAACTTCTGAACCTAGTGATGATTCTTCCTGCAATGACCCAACACTGACTTATGCACTGTCCTCTATCACTAATTTAGGGTTATGCTATGTTCCTTTTTCAACCACTTCCAAATATATTCCTTCTATGGTTTTGATGGACTCTGTCTTGCAATGCTTAAAGATCTATCCCACTAGAACTATCTATGAAGGTCTTTGTTTCTTGCTACCCATTTTAGAAAGTACCAGTTTACTCTGCTTCATTGGAGAAGAAAAATGTATCACTTATGAAAGAATTCTAGGCCTAGTTTCTTTATGAGAGGGCATCAATTACCAACATCTTGATTAATCCATGATGATTCAAACTAGATTAGGGATTTTGGAATCTACAGACCTTTGTGCTCATCACCAATAGTGAATGGAGGAGGAAATAAGGAACCTTACCTTCCAGTGTCATAGAATATTAGGTAATGAACTTAAAATTATAGTTGAATACTAAAACGAACATGTCCTCACACGTCTAATATTTATTTGTGCATTTGGCCACTTCATGCCATGGTGGACTATGAAAATTTATTTTGACTCCTTTTCCAGTGCCCTTAACAATTTCACCATCCTCCAAGAACTCATTCCAAACAATGGTGGTTGTATTTCTCCTCTTGAACCAACATTCCCTTTTCTATGTAAGCTCCATCACTCTTGCAATGTTTTCCATGCTAATTTGAATTTGCATACCCCTAACATCTGCTACTGAAGCTCATAGTGTTTGGGAAAACTCCATGGAAATACCTTTATCAAACTCTCATAATTTATCGAAAGACTCCATTCATCCTGCTTCAGTGAAGATCCATAGCACTTCTATATTTTGTTCTATAATTGATGCATATGTGAGTTCACTTCAAACAAAGGTTCCACCCATGGTTATGGGTTTGTTATATGAAGAGTGGTGCTACAGTGGTGGTGAGGTGAAGATTCGATCAGGAAACTTGTGAATTTGGGAAAGTATCGGGTTGTAAGAGATAATTGAATAAAAAATGAGAATTGGTTGAGAGAAATTAATTGAGGAATGGGTTTCAACTGATGTGGAAGATCAATAAATATGGTGGTAAATATTTTTCATGATTTCCTTACACTCTAGATATCATGTAAGGGATCCATAGCACTTAGCTATTAAAAGTAGTCGTCTTATCCATTATCTCTTGAAATAGGAAATATTTGGTAATGATGTCATGATCATGATGGTTGATGGCATGGCATAAATATAATAGTAAGTTAATGCAATTTATTCCCCCTAGAAAAACATAGGCTAGTCCCTAGTCTAAGAAAGCATAAGTATTTTCAAATTGCATGCCTAAACTTACCGAGCAGTGACATGGCTTGATCAAGATTTGAGGAAGGATATGTAGTGGAAAATTCAGATTGAGAAACTCAAAATGATTTGCGGCAAGGAAATGATATGCATCAACATTAAAATTTGCAGCAAAGCAAGGATTTGAAGAACAATAAAAATATACAACACTTATGATAATATACAAAAATGTGACAATCTACAACAAAGTGATGTTCTGCATCATCTATGATGTTCTGCAGCAAAATGATGATGTGCAATATTGTGATGAAACAAAATGACAATCTGCAGCACTTATGATAGTAGGAAGTCAAATGATGACCCACAACATCTACGATATTCTACAACAGAATGTTGCTTTGTGTTCAACTAGAGGTAGGAATGTTGTGCAGGAGCAACTTATAGTTTCTCATAAAGAACATGTTGTACTAGACAAAGAAGATCAACAATCAAAAAGGAAAATAATGCTATGTTGATGCAAATAACACGTGGACAGATATTGGATCTGAAATATAAGATGGCACCATGTGAAAAAGTCTTGCAAAGTTAGAGGATGCTACTAAAAGAATTACTATGAATCCCAAAAATTGGTTTTCCGATACAACTGGGTCTTGTAGAGCCCAATTGGGTTTTCAGTGCAATACTTATTATTATTATTATTATTATTATTATTAAATATCTCAAAAATGTTTGATCAAATCATTATGCCAAAGACATGGGTGGTTGATCCCAATTTCTTAGATGAATGCTTCCTTGGAAAAAGGCTTCTGATATAATCATAATTGATTCCAATTAGAAATCATAGGAGTTCAAGATTCATTAATGGTTCTAGGCTTGATTGAACCATCACCATAACCTGTATAAAATTCATAAGGTCCCAACTAGCATGTGCACAACTTTCCTTTAAAATATTTATACCTGGAGTCATACAACAGGGCCCAATCTCTAGCTTGAAATTTGTGCTAACTCATCATGCATTGTTTTTTTACTATTGTTGAACAACATAAGTATGGTGCAGAGAAGCTTGGTGAATCTCATCTATCTCATTAGTCTAATATAGGTGATGTTGTTGTGATGTGGAAATATCTAACCCCACCTATAGTGTAGTCCTTAATGTTTTGATTTCAAATTCAATAGGAAAAATCACACTCTTACCATAAACAAATTCATAGGTATTTAAGCTTGTGGTATTCTTCCATGTCATTTGATAAGCCCATAGGTATTATGGAAGTTGATCAACCCAATCATGGTGGTATATTTGCACGGTCTTTGTTAGTATGGATTCTATTACCTTGTTGGTAACCTTTACTTTCCCATCAGCTTGAGCATGGTCTGGTGTAGTTGTGCTATGTCGAGTTGGATTATTCCTTTGAAATGGACTAGATGATTTTGGACATGAATTGATCCCCTCCACCAGTGAAAATTCATGGGGTAAAAACCCTATATCGAACAAGTATTTCCTCATAGAGGAATTCAACAACAACTTGTTCAATAGACTTTGGAAGTCATTTAGCCTCCACCCATTTGTGACATAATCTATACAAATCAAGATATGGAATTTAGGAAAAGAGGTAGGATTAATGGCCCTCACAAAATCCAGGGACCATTTCTCAAAAGGTTCAATGACAAGTTGAGTCTATAATGACATTTCATGTTATTTAAGAGGTTGAACCATCCTTTGATAGTTTTCATAGATCCTTACATACTTCTTGGCACTGAAAAAAATGTGAGGCCAACAATAGCCAAACATAGCACTTTATGAGTGTTGATATAGTTTTTTCGACAAGGGTTCACTTCGCACTGTCGTCAACAAATATCAACCAAACACACTTAAGCATTGACCCATAAAGGTTTTACCCTTTCCAGCAACACCCGCAGAGTGAGTGAGATCCCACCCGATATGTCTAAGGGGTGCTGTAGGAATCAAGTTTCCGCAGTTGGGAGAAGACATGCACTGTTCCACTCTCAATTGACACAAGCCAAAGATTTGAATTCGCATCAAAACATCATACTATCACCCTAGTAATCCTTAATTGCATTATCATCTCATACTTAACGAATTAAACAAATCAACAAAGGATGTTTGAGGAATATGCGATACATAACATATTTGCAAATGTATCTAATGCGATCTCAAGAAAACATCATATTGCGATAAACAGAAGATAGATATGCATGTTACTCATAATATAGAACCAAAACCAGATAAGTGCTCCATAGATCGATCTAAAATACAGAAACACAACAGATGCAAAGATATCATCTCATATTTCACAACTCAGTAAAATTCTCTCGGGATTACAATCATAAAAAGGTTCTTCTCCTCTGATCTTCCTATCGATTATCTTTAAATCTTACAATATTATTTGTATTTATAGGCACACTTGGCCATTACAAATGGTCCTAATGACCCATCGCTAACAAACTTAACTAATTACTTTTGCATATATCGGTTTTGCGACCGATCCTTTGTTCTTATATTTGACCCTTTTTCCGCTTGGGGTTCCACACTTGTGCGCTCTGACGCCATGCCAACATGCCCCCAACATAAAATTGTGGCTCGCCTTCGAGCCACTTTAGCTGGAAATTGTTGGTACATCCACTTGCTTCTTGAACTCGTCATAAGCTGTTGTGATTTGATCAACATCTTCCTTTGTCAATGCCTTCAGATTCACACAATATTCTACTTCCTCGTTTGTTGGATGCTCACCATTCATTTGTTGCGATTTCTGCAAGTCTTCTTTGATCTTGTGCATTCCATCCATTGCTTTAACTGCCACCTACTCGGATTTCATCTGCAATTCATCTAATTGCATAGTTCTTCTTTGTTGTCTTGTGTGGGCTTTGTTTACCCGATGTTGTATCTCCTTCAACTCGGTTTCTTTTGGAAGCCTCACCAGTAGGGGCATTTCCTAAAGCGATCCCCTTAATGCCTTCAGTTTCACTTATGCTTCTCTGAGCTGCACGTTAAACTGTTGCAACTGCTCATCCTGTATCAAACTTCCCCAAAATTGTGTGACATCTTCCGCTATTGTCTACACCAATTTTTCCTGTGTGGTGATATCTGTCGCAACTTATTCAATCGCATTCTTTCATTCTTCAATTTGTTCTGGAGGTGTGTTGGGAACTATCCTAGCTTCTAAATATTCATTTTCTTTTCGTAGGTCTGCAATGACCGCACCTAACCTGATTTCTTTTTCCTCTGCTTCCATGTCCTTGTCAACTTCTGGTGCTTCTTCGCATGTGATGGATATGACATGCTCAATCTCCTTCTGTCTTCAATGGCCTTCACTACATCCTTCATGCTTATTTCTTTTTCCTCTTGGAGGCGTTGAATCTCCGCCTCGGTTCTCTGCACCTATCATTTATAATCAACCATTCGATCATGCCCTGTTTCTTCTTGTTCGATAATTTATTCACTTGTTGTGTGATGTGTTCTATGCAACATTACCATTGGTAGGATGTTGAAATCTATAGTGATTATGTCATGCTGTTGCAGTGTGGAATCTAGGTCCTCATCATTGGTAGTGATAGGATTGGGTAGTATCTGGACTGTGTTCAGTCTCGCACCGATTTCCATCTCAATTCTACGTATTCAAGTACTTAGTTGCACTTCACCTTGTGGAATACTTGTGTTACACAGAAATCTTCCACCCTATGAGCATCAACATTCTTTGGCCTGTAGGATCCATTTCAGTGACTCAGATCCATTTTTATCCTTCATTGATACCAGTTTGCCCTATTTTTATTCCTACCTGCATGTTTCATCACTATAGCATGCGTACCCGCAAGTTGCATCACTATAGCCTGCGGGTATCAAGTAAAATGGTAAAAAACACTATTTTATCACTTTTTACTCCCAAAAAGCGGTCATTGGGTGACCTTTGGCTCTCCATCTGCCCGAGTAACGCCTCGATGTGTCCTTTCACTTACCTTTGAGAGGATTATATATTGAGCACATATGGCTTATGGATGGGAGGAAGAAGAGAATAGTAAAGGAACTCTAGTGGACTTTTTCCCTATCTTGAGTCTGCACTCATTGATCCTTGTAGTTGTGAACCATTTATGTTCACCTTCCAAACTCCTTCCTAGTTTGAGTTTGCCATTCATGGAGGATTGAAGTGGTGGAGGCACAAGTGGATTGATCTAGATCTTGGTTCAGATTGGTTTCCAGCAAGAGGTTGTATCACTTTGTACTTCTTCTTGTTCATTAATAGAAATACTCATATTCTCGTCCATTCATGGTGTGAATGTCATTTATTATACATTGGGTTACATTTGCTTATGATATTATGGACCATTATTATTAATAATGTTAATGTCATTTATATATCACATGTACTTGTTATATATTGGTTGTCAAGACTAATTTGCAGATTACAAGTGCTTGGATGTGCGCGGATTGAATGCTCCAACGGGGATCTACATCAAACGTTGGATCGAAGTTGGTTACATTTCTCCATTATTTTAACATTGTCATTTATAATAGAATTGCTTTGAGAATTGAGTAGATTTCTGGTAGTCATCTATCTGTTGTGGTATTCCCAAGCCATAGTGAGTTTTCTCCAATACAAAAATGGCGACTCCGCTCGGGAAAACATCCATGTTTGGGAAATTTTTTGAGCATTAGTCCATATTTAGAGTTGTTTTTTATCGAAGCTCTGTGTCACTGATTGGATGTTAAGATAAACTGTAGAAAACTTGATTTTTATGAGCCTCTAGACTCTTTATTTGACCATTTTCTTTTCCTCACCCGCGGGCTAGCTTGGTTCTTCCCGCATCTACCCACCTCTGTTTACTCTACTGCTCGCGGGTACCCGCAGGTATTCCTTCGACAGTAGCGTGTAACTACGGCTTTTGTTGGTTTATGGCTATTAGTTGTTGCTGGGTGAGTTTGGTTGATTCCTGAGTCTTTGTTGGCCTCTTTCTTGACTGTTTCATGCCTTGGTTGTGACCAGAACTCTTCGTTTCTCTTGGTTGAGCCTTCTTGGTTTTTTACCAATCTTTGGTTTTAACCTCTTGGTTTCTTCCTTTTGAGCTCATTCCTTTGGCTGAGCCTTACTGCTTAGGATCTGCTGGGTTGTCTTAGTGATCTTCTCGGCACTTCAGTGACTGAATAGTAGGATTTTGCTTGCATTTTTTCATTTCATTTATATTGAAAAAATACAAAAATATTCATTTAGTTTTTTTTGCATTTTTTTTTCTATTTATAAGAGAAAATACAAAATTATTTTATTTCCATGTACTGCATTTTGCATTGAGTGCTCGTTGCCTTCATTTTAGGTTTTTCTTGTGCATTGAAAAGATAAAGGATTGCATATTTATTTCGGAATTGTTGGTTGATTTTGCATATTAGTGTCATTGTTTTATTGGATAGATGAGTCTAGGATTGGACGATTTTGCATACTATTGAGTCTGCACATCACTAGTTTCACGACCATATCCCTTGAGTAATCACAGCCACTAAAATTAACGCTTAATCATAAAATTGATTAGACTGATTTTATTTATAGGGTACACCAACTAGCATAGGTTTAGAGTCTTGGAATAGATCCTTGTGAGTTAACAATCCAAGACTACTGAATGAAACATTAGGTGTATGACTAGGGAGTGGAGGAATCCATGGTATAGATCGGTGTTCTCAGGAAGCTCTACTCAATCCAAAGTTAAGCACGAGGTCACGGGAGGTTGGTTGAGGAGATATCCCTCTGATACCGGCTGAACATGGGAGATATATCCAGGATTTGTTTGTATCTAGGGGTACCAGAGGTTCATCCTTTTGTGCTTCGGGCTTAGCTACCCTGCCCATATGATGGGTCCCACCTGCAACTGTCCCCCTAAGCATTGGTTATATTGTTGTAGTGTCCCCTCTATCGTACCATCGAGATAGAGAGAATCACTGTGCTCAATCCGGGCAATTTGTCCCATATTCATTATAATTAAAACTCATTGATATAAAACAGGTATATGTGAAATGCTATAGAACAGAACAAGGATTAAATAAAACATGCTGATATCTAACATGCATTCACGTTTCTGTGTCAGTCATGAAATAAAGATCTTTGCAGTATTATAAAAGATCATATGGAAATGCATAATCGTTTAAAAACAGAGTTGAAGCAAATTTATTAACAGATCCATGATACATTCAAAATATTCATCAAATAAGTAATTGCAATGTAATACAGGGGAATACTTATCTTATACAAAAGTAGTCCCATGCAACTGGCTATGCAACTGCAACGTTCCACCCAACCATAGGCCAGTGTGCTCCTTAATCTCTCAGCACCACTGCCACCCCCGAGCTGGGCATGATTTCTACAAGGAACCAGGGAACAGCAGACTCATACATAGCCAAGCATACACAAGATGAGCCAAGCCAATCTGCGATTGGGTTTATCAGGCTGCTAGGAAATGGAAAGGAAGAATTGCTAAGCTAGTGAGCTCAACCACAGAGCTATGGGTACCCCTCCCAGATCTATTCAGCTTGGTACTCACAATGCCTACACACCCAACACAAGGAAGTATCCTCTTCACTGTCACAGTCCCTCAAGCCATACCTTCCTTTCTAGTGCTCTCAGGGTGTGCATAGAAAAGTAGCCAGCCCTCTTGATCTCCCTGAGAGGATACTCTCTACACTAGGTTTATCAAGCTAATTCTGTCCACTACCATTCCAGTTTCTTGCTTACAGGTTCAAATCCAAAACAGGATGCACTTAACAACAACCACAACTGTTGGGCATGAAGAAAACGTTTTCCACAGTGGAATGCAGGAGATGGGGTTTCAGCTCACTCAGAAAAAAGTGGGAATCCACAAAAACGAAATGGGAAGTTGGTGAACAGCCCAGGAAGCCAAATCCGTTTTTAGAAAAACGTCCCTGGACATTGAGGAGCAAAAACGACCTCCACCCAGTCCCCAATTCGTGGCCCTTCTCTCCCAGGCTGCTATATATGCAAAAACGAACCTCCAGGCATGGAAAAATGCAGGATTTTTGCTGAAAAACGTGAAGGGAAAAAGCCCAGATAGCTCCCACTGCGTGCATGAATGAAGACTGCCCATTCCCCATGGCTTTGGGCACCATTTCGTGGGTGGTTTCTTGCCCCACAAGCAAAAACACGATTTTCCAAGTTGATGGCTTGCCCATGCACGAAAATGGCTTGCCCATACTTCCTCATTTCCAAGGCATTAACTGCCTTAACCAATTTCTTGGAAGAATTAAATGATTGAGTGCATGAGACAAAATGGGTAGTTGGTGGTTTATGGGTTTCCCCATTGACACATGGATTAACACCATTCCCCAAGGGTTTGAATAATTTCCCTCCCTTTTCCTTGTAGAGTCATGCCCCATCTCTTTTGTTGCATTGCATAGCCGGATGTGGGTTTTTCATTGATAATTCATAATTACATGATGTCTTATATACATTGTGCCCATCTCGCACAAGAACCATGGGCATCTATTTTTAATTTCCGATTCATGAAACGCTAAATCAATGGTGGGGCCTTGGCCTTGAGCTCCTCACCATGATTAAATTACAATATTTACATCATTTACGGTTTAATACAAAGGGGGTCAAAATGGGGACATTACATTCCCCTCCCCTTACATTAGCACTGTCCTCAGTGCTCATCAAAATTGAACAAAAATGGATATGCCACCCTCATGGCATCCTCCAGCTCCCATGTAGCCTCATCGGGACCGTAGTGCTTCCATTGCACCTTTACCTGTCCGATGGCTCGGTTCCGGAGCAATGTTACCTTCTTGTCTAGGATGCACAATGGATCGGTTTGGAATTCTCCCTCGGGTTCCACCTGGATCACATCCCAATTAATCACATGGTTAGGATCATGTACATATTTCTTAAGCAAAGAGACGTGAAAAACATTATGAGCTTTAGTGCTAGCAGGCAATGCAAGTCTATATGCAACTGGTCCTATTCTTTCAAGCACTTCAAATGGCCCACAATATCTAGGTGATAGCTTGGCACAACTCCCAAGCTTCAAGGAACTCTTCCTTGATTTCACTCTAAGATATACATGATCCCCAACATTGAATTCCCTATGCACTCTATGTTTATCTGCATAGCTTTTCTGTCTATCCTGGGCTGCTTTTAAATTTTGCCGGATCTTTGCAACCTCTTGTTCCATTTCCTTAAGCAATTCTGGCCCAAGTACAATTCTGTTCACTGGATTGTCCCAAGTCACTGGTGTCCTACACCTTCTGCCGTACAAAGCCTCATAAGGACTCATTCCCAATGATGCTTGTTGCCCGTTGTTATATGCAAATTCTACCAAGTGTAGATAATCCTCCCACTTGGATGGTTTGTCCATTACATACATGCGGAGCATGTCTTCAAGCACCCGATTTACTCTTTCTGTTTGACCATCTGTTTGAGGATGGTATGCGGTACTAAAGCTTAGTTGTGTACCCAAATCTGCAAAGAGCCCTTTCCAAAAATTGGAAGTGAACTTGGTATCCCTGTCAGAAATTATTACCTTAGGCAACCCATGTAATCTGAAAATTTCCTTCATGAAAATATCTGCAATGGCATCGGCTTTATGTGTGGACTTAACCGGTATAAAATGTGCTGCCTTCGTTAACTTGTCCACCACAACCATGATGGAATCATGCTGTCTCTTAGTCATTGGCAATCCTGTAATAAAATCCATGGATATTACTTCCCATTTCCATTCTGGAATCGGCACTGGAAGCAATAAACCCGCTGGATGTTGGTGTTCACTCTTCACCTGTTGGCATTCCATGCACTTAGAAATGTATTCAGCAACATCCTTCTTCATGCCTGGCCAGAAATAATATTTCCTTGCTGTAGCAATTGTTTTCTGATATCCCGGGTGACCAGAGTATGGAGCTTTATGGATTTCATTCATAACCATTCTCCTTAAATCTGCTGCATTTGGAATATAGACTCTATTCTTATAAGTAAGAAGTCCGCCTTCTTCCAAATGATAACCCTCATACTTCTTTTCAATGTTTTGCTGCTGCAATTTGCCCTTTGTCTGCTCATACACTTCATCCTCAACCATATGGTTAACAATCTGCTGCCTCAAATCTGGTTGGCATGTACTAAGCGCTGCCACATGCATTTCACGTACCTTCCTGCTGAGTGCATCAGCCACCTTGTTTTCTTTCCCTTTTATGTGTTTGATTTCAAAATCAAATTCACACAAAAATTCCAACCATCTAGCTTGCCTAGCATTTAAAGTTGGCTGATCAAACAAGTATTTCAGACCACAATGGTCTGTCCTTAACTCAAATTTTCTTCCCATTAAGTAATGCCTCCACATCTTTAAAGCATGTACTATGGCTGCAAGTTCTATATCATGAGTAGCATAGTTCTTCTCATGCTCCTTCAACTTTCTTGACTCATAGCATATCACGTGGTTGTCTTGCATAAGAACTCCTCCAAGTCCTTGATTGCATGCATCAATACACACCACAAAATCTTTTTCCGGGTCTGCAATCTTCAGAATAGGTGCACTTGTAAGAAGATTCTTCAACCGTTGAAAACTTTCCTCGCATCTTGATGACCATTCAAACTTTATCCCCTTCTTTTGAAAAGAAGTGATCGGGTTAGCAACTTTGGAAAATCCTTCGATAAACCTCCTGTAGTAACCAGCAAGGCCCATAAAAGATCTCACATCAGTCACATTCCTTGGAGTTGGCCAATTCATCATGGCTTCAATCTTCTCAGGGTCTACAGATATTCCTTCGTCGGAGATGATGTGACCCAAATAATGAATTCTATCTTTATAGAAGTCACATTTGCTCAACTTGGCATACAGCTTATGCTCCCTTAATAACTGCATTGTCATTCTCAAATGTTCTTCATGCTCTTCTTCATTCTTAGAATAGATGAGAATGTCGTCTAGGAATACCAGAACAAACTTGTCCAGATATTTGCTAAAAACATTATTCATGAGACACATGAATGTAGCTGGTGCATTCGTGAGGCCAAATGGTACCACTACAAACTCATAGTGTCCATACCTTGTTCTAAAGGCTGTCTTATGAATGTCTTCTTCTTTGATTCTTACCTGATGGTAACCAGACCTCAAGTCAATCTTTGAAAATACCTTTGCTCCTCTCATTTGATCAAAAAGGTCATCAATTCGGGGCAATGGGTATTTATTCTTCACTGTGACTTTGTTCAACTGCCTGTAGTCGATACATAACCTGAGTGTTCCATCTTTCTTTTTCACAAATAGAACAGGTGCTCCCCACGGGGACACACTTGGCCTAATATATTTCTTTTCCAGCAACTCTTGTAATTGCATTTTTAATTCTAGCAATTCCGGGGTACTCATCCTGTACGGTGTCTTAGATACTGGTGCCGCTCCTGGCACGAGTTCAATTGTAAAGTCAATGTCTCTCTTTGGAGGGAGTCCTGGAATCTCATCAGGAAAAACATCCCTGAATTCTTGCAATACACGATAGTCCTCCAATTTCAGAGTTTCATTCTCTGTTGCCTCTAAAATGTGGGCTGCATACAATTGACATCCCTTCCTACAGAACTTCTTCAGCTGCATGGCCGAAACCTGTCTAACAGAAGTCACCTTTGGAACGCCTTTTACAACCCTCGGATTTCCTTCTTCGTCCATGCATTCAAATGTCTTATTGTAGCAGTCAAGTTTAACCCTGTGTGCTTCTAACCAATCCATTCCAATGAGAATATCGTAGGAACCAAGTGGCAAAATATTCAGATCTGCATAAGTGAATAGCCCATCCATCTCTAATGGACATTTCTCTACTATTTCACTAACTTTTCTCTTGGTTCCAGTGGCTAGTTGAACTAACCAAGATTTACTATGCTTTGATTTCTTGAAAGCACACATCTCAACAATTCTAGGAGTGACATAACTGTGAGTAGATCCAGGGTCAATCAAAATAGAAACAGATTGCTTAGCAATCTTACCTTCAACCTCAACCACAGTTGACTGATGATCTGCTTGGCGGTCGTCCACTGCTGCATAGATTCTAGGGATTGTCCTCGCCACCTGACCCACAGTTCCAGCTCCTTGGATGTTGTGAACTTGATTTGCATTCCCATTCCGATGTGGAAAGTTCCTAAGCATGTGGTCCCCTCCACAACCCCAACATTGAAGTGGTTCTCTTGGCTCCTTTGGATCTCTTGGCTTGTCTCCCATCATCCTAGTTGGCTTAGTCACAACTTGTGATGGCTGCCTTTGCTGATTCCTGAATTGAGGAGGCTTGAACCCCTTCTTCCTTTGATCAAACTTTTCGTTTTTCTTATCCTTCCATGCCTTATGGAATTCGGGTTTGCTTCTGTTTTGATCGAAGCAGTACTTGGCCTTTCTTATGGCCTCCTCTAGAGTTCGAGGTTCATCAAACTCAATTCTGTCTTTATATGACTGGGGTAGTCCACTTAGGAAACGCTGAATTTTTACCTTATCCTCTCGAATGTACTTGACATATCTCAGCAGCTCCAAGAACTTGTTTGCATATTCCTCCATGGTCGATTGTCCCAATCTCAGCTCATGGAATTCTTTGATCTTATCATCATAGTACCTATCCGAGAGGTACTTCTGCTTGAAGTATTTCTTGAACTGCTTCCACACGATCTTCCTTTCATTGATCTTCTTCACTTGCCTGGTGTGTTCCCACCATATAGATGCTCTTCCATTCAAGTTGAAGATGGCTACCCTTGCTTTCATATTTCCCGAGTAGTCTTGGACTTGGAAGTATTTTCTCATCCCAAGAAGCCAAGCTTCAACTTCTTGACCAGATTTTACTTCTCCATCAAATGTAGGAGGTTTTGCCTTCTTAAATTCCCCATGTGAATTGTTCTTGTAGTGCTTCTTCCTCTTGCTCCTGTGAGATGAAGAACTTGAACCCTCGATGGATTCTTCCGAATCAGATGATTCATTAGAAGAGATTTCTGGACTATATGTCCTGTCTGTAGAAACTCTTCTTGGACTACTGGCCCTCTTTCGGGAATTTCTTCTAGAGCTACTCCCACCCTTTTCTGGATTTGATATCTGATGCCCAGAGTTTATTTGCCTTTGGATGTCTGTTAAACTCTGCAGCATGGCTGCATTCAGCTGATTTTGTTCTTCCTGGGCTTTAATCATCCTTTCATTATCTTCCCTACAGCTTTGCAACTCCACCCTTAGGCTTCTCATGGTGGCTGCAACATCTGGAGGGGTCTCTTGATTTCTTCTCCCATTAGATTCTGTTTCAGCATTCTCAACCTGTATGTTCTCCCCCATGGCATCTGTCTCAGGCTCATAGGGATCCTGTGCATCATTCATGATGTGCATTTCTTGGCCCAACCAAGATCCAAAATTTTCCAACTGTATTAACTACAGTGTTACCCTGTTGTAACCGTGGCTCTCTGAAATGTGTTCATCAGCACAATTGTTAGCTGCATTATATACTCAAAATTCATAACTTACTTCATGCACGTGGGAAAAACATTACGTTGACAATTCGTTAAATCACAAACACGACTTATGAGGAAAAAAGAAAAAGGGGGTCAAGGGGGCTTGCCCCCTAGCAGGGCGGGTCGAGGGCAGCGCCCTCGTTTTTTTTTGTTTTTTGTTTTTTTTTTTTTTTTTTTTTTTAGGAATCACGCCGCATCGGGCGGTTCGCGAATTCCTGCCGCAACGGGCAGTTCGCTGAATCCTGCCGCGATGGGCGGTTTACACACTGCTCCCGCAACTGCGGGGAGGTTCATTATATGCTCCCGCAATGGGCGGGGTGATATGCTGAAGGCTTCCGCAATGCGGGCCGGTTCACTGTATGTTCCCGCGACTGCGGAGAGGTTGGCTGAATGCTGCCGCAATTGCGGGGCGGTTCGGCGACGGCTTCCGCAATTGCGGAGCAGTTCGCCGAACGCTTCCGCAGTTGCGGAGCAGTTCGCCGAACGCTTCCGCAACGGCGGGGCGATTTGCCGAGCGGAGCCATTCGGCGAAGGCTTCCGCAGTTGCGGAGCCATTCGGCGAATGCTCCCGCAATTGCGGAGCCATTCGATGAAGGCTTCCGCAGTACCGGAGCCGTTCGCGGAATGCTTCCGCCACAATGCTTCCTCGATTTCGGGTGATTTTTCGGAATGATTCGGCGAAGTCTTCCGCAGTTGCGGAACGATTCGCCGAAGTCTTCCGCAGTTGCGGAACGATTCGGCGAAGGCTTCCGCAGTTGCGGAACGATTCACCGAAGTCTTCCGCAGTTGCGGAACGATTCGCCGAACTCTTCCGCGTTTCGGAACGACTCGCCGAAGTCTTCCGCAACTTCGGAACGACTCGCCGAACTCTTCCGCGTTGCGGAACGATTCGCCGAAGTCTTCCGCAACTTCGGAACGACTCGCCGAACTCTTCCGCGTTGCGGAACGATTCACGGAATCCTTCCGAAATTTCGGAAGAGAATTCCTTCCGCAATTTCGGAAGAGATTTCCTTCCGAAAATTCATTTTCACGGCGACACTTAGAAAATTTTTTCATTTTAAACAAAATTTTTCTCCGCTGTTTCGGAGCCATTGGCTGAATTCTTCCGCGATTTCGGGAAGGTTCGCGGAATCCTTCCGCAATTTCGGGAAGGTTCGCCGAACTCTTCCGCAATTGCGGGAAGGTTCGCGAAACCTTTCCGAAATTTCGGAACGACTTCCCGAAACGGCTTAAAACACAAATTTTTTTTTTTTTTTTTTTTTTTATAAAAACAGACTTAAACTAAAATTTTTCCCAAACTCTTAAGAAAAACTTAACTTCTTCTCTTCTCTTTACTATCAGTTTTGGCCCATATCGGCCCAGTGCTGCAACGCAGCTCTGATACCATAATGTAGTGTCCCCTCTATCGTACCATCGAGATAGAGAGAATCACTGTGCTCAATCCGGGCAATTTGTCCCATATTCATTATAATTAAAACTCATTGATATAAAACAGGTATATGTGAAATGCTATAGAACAGAACAAGGATTAAATAAAACATGCTGATATCTAACATGCATTCACGTTTCTGTGTCAGTCATGAAATAAAGATCTTTGCAGTATTATAAAAGATCATATGGAAATGCATAATCGTTTAAAAACAGAGTTTAAGCAAATTTATTAACAGATCCATGATACATTCAAAATATTCATCAAATAAGTAATTGCAATGTAATACAGGGGAATACTTATCTTATACAAAAGTAGTCCCATGCAACTGGCTATGCAACTGCAACGTTCCACCCAACCATAGGCCAGTGTGCTCCTTAATCTCTCAGCACCACTGCCACCCCCGAGCTGGGCATGATTTCTACAAGGAACCAGGGAACAGCAGACTCATACATAGCCAAGCATACACAAGATGAGCCAAGCCAATCTGCGATTGGGTTTATCAGGCTGCTAGGAAATGGAAAGGAAGAATTGCTAAGCTAGTGAGCTCAACCACAGAGCTATGGGTACCCCTCCCAGATCTATTCAGCTTGGTACTCACAATGCCTACACACCCAACACAAGGAAGTATCCTCTTCACTGTCACACAGTCCCTCAAGCCATACCTTCCTTTCTAGTGCTCTCAGGGTGTGCATAGAAAAGTAGCCATCCCTCTTGATCTCCCTGAGAGGATACTCTCTACACTAGGTTTATCAAGCTAATTCTGTCCACTACCATTCCAGTTTCTTGCTTACAGGTTCAAATCCAAAACAGGATGCACTTAACAACAACCACAACTGTTGGGCATGAAGAAAACGTTTTCCACAATGGAATGCAGGAGATGGGGTTTCAGCTCACTCAGAAAAAAGTGGGAATCCACAAAAACGAAATGGGAAGTTGGTGAACAGCCCAGGAAGCCAAATCCGTTTTTAGAAAAACGTCCCTGGACATTGAGGAGCAAAAACGACCTCCACCCAGTCCCCAATTCGTGGCCCTTCTCTCCCAGGCTGCTATATATGCAAAAACGAACCTCCAGGCATGGAAAAATGCAGGATTTTTGCTGAAAAACGTGAAGGGAAAAAGCCCAGATAGCTCCCACTGCGTGCATGAATGAAGACTGCCCATTCCCCATGGCTTTGGGCACCATTTCGTGGGTGGTTTCTTGCCCCACAAGCAAAAACACGATTTTCCAAGTTGATGGCTTGCCCATGCACGAAAATGGCTTGCCCATACTTCCTCATTTCCAAGGCATTAACTGCCTTAACCAATTTCTTGGAAGAATTAAATGATTGAGTGCATGAGACAAAATGGGTAGTTGGTGGTTTATGGGTTTCCCCATTGACACATGGATTAACACCATTCCCCAAGGGTTTGAATAATTTCCCTCCCTTTTCCTTGTAGAGTCATGCCCCATCTCTTTTGTTGCATTGCATAGCCGGATGTGGGTTTTTCATTGATAATTCATAATTACATGATGTCTTATATACATTGTGCCCATCTCGCACAAGAACCATGGGCATCTATTTTTAATTTCCGATTCATGAAACGCTAAATAAATGGTGGGGCCTTGGCCTTGAGCTCCTCACCATGATTAAATTACAATATTTACATCATTTACGGTTTAATACAAAGGGGGTCAAAATGGGGACATTACAATTGTGGTGAACATAGTTTCCTTACCTAGGTACCGTACAGGGTACTTGCAGTGGTTATGTTGTTTGTGTCCTAAGTCAGATAGGGATTGGACAGCACAGTTGTGTTTGTGCAGTGGACTTGACCCTGTCGATACAGTGAAGCCTGTGTGTCTCTATAACTGATTATGTTACTTTCGGCTATAGTTTGGGAGTCTCAAGCCTCTCCTAGGCGAGACATATCGGCTCTAGTGTTGGGAGCTCATTTAGCCACTCTGTTTGACTGCTCTTGGTTGTAGTTTCTCTAGGTGTGTGCTTTTGATTTACTGTTTTTGATCGATAGTTGGCCTTTAGGAGACGCTGTGTCTCTCTCCGGAGAGAACGTGGCGTGGAGCCCTACTCTCCATCGGTCCCATCGTTTGGCTGGTTTAAAGCCACTTGAGGTTACACGTCGTATTGCTAGAGGACGCTGGAGGGCTCCCTCTGAGTCTTCGAATTCTTACGTGACTTACGTTGAGGACTACATGGTTGCATATCCCAATATCGGGAAAGACCCTTCTACTCCTTCGGGTAGAGTTGAACATACTTTCGATCCCCATACTCCTCGTGAGGATTGGGGAGGTGATCCACCTGAGACTCAACCTGGTTTTGTTTGGCCTAATCCACTTGACCGGGATCCGTTTGATCCTTTGAATCTGGATAAGTATCTTTACGGAATGCTCGAATTACCCGAGGAGGAAGAATAGAACAAGCCTTTCGTTCCTTCGTTTCCACGCGATTATAGATACGGGAGACCTGAGACTCATGATGATACTGGCCCTATGGTCAATCCAACTGCACTCTCTTTTGGTATGCCTAGTCACACTACTGTCGAACCTTCCACTACGGTTGGTACTCACGCTGGCACTAGTCAAAGTGTTAGCCATACTATACCCACTGGGGGCACCACCCTACCTGGGGGCATTACGTTGTCCACACACTCACATAGTATGGGGACTGGTCAAATTCCTAACCATGCCAATGTTGGAACTCGACCACCTCCTAGGAATACCCAATCTAGTCGGAATTTTGTTCGAAACATGACTCGCCATCCACCACCTAATACACATATCGCTACTCGTCAACCCAGGACTACTTTTACACATGATACCGTTCCTCCCAACCATGGGGGTGGACACATACCGCATACTTTTGCATCCACTGCCGCCACTAGTAATGATAATGTAGGGGGTGGGAATATATCCTATCCACATGGACATCACACCACCAACCCTACTACTAGTCACGCCCATATTGGAGCTGGGAATACTTGTCATGCTTATGGCCATCACACGACTGCTCAAGCTAATCCTAATATTGGGGGTGGGAACATACCATACCATCACGGTCAATACAACACGGTTCCCGCTATGAATAGTACATACATGCCCCATACTCTTGGTGGCAACTGTTACTACAACCTAGTTGGTGCTGGCCACCAGTATCACCCACCACCTCAATATGGTGCTCAAAATGCGCATATACCTGCTTACTCTCAAATGGGTGCAGCAAGGGGAGGTTATCAAACTTATGGCCATGGGAAATATTATGGGCTATTAGGTCCTCAATATCAGTAGTTTAATCCTCATGGTTAAGCTTTTGGTCCATCCTATAACACAGCTCCGTTCAACCAACCTTTTATGGGAGCTTATAATCCAGCTTTCTAGCTGCAGCTCCCATTCCTTGCATGCTTGAATCTCCCGGATCTTTTGAACCTCACGAATGATCCAGTGTGTCACGGCCCTACTTGGCCCCTAGTCCCTACCAAGCTCCCTTCGGACATTCCAAAGTTTGAATGGAAAGGTGGTGAGGACCCGAGAGATCATGTCACGATGTTTCACCTTTGGTGCTCCTCCAACTCTTTGAATCACGATTCCATTCGATTACGCCTATTTCAACGCACCCTCACGAGGGCAGCTGCGAAAGGGTATGTGGAGTTGCCCGGAAACACCTATAGGGGATTCAACGAGATTGCTTTGGTTTTCTTAGACCATTTCTAGCTGCCGGTTCGTTATGATACTAGTACTGAGTTGTTGTCCACCTTCCGTCAAAATAAGGCTACACACATTTCTGACCACGTTCAAGAGTGGCATCGGCAGAAGAGATTGGTGAAAGTCAAAATTCCCCCAGAGTTCATGTTGGAATGGTTCCTCAAGTCTTTACTTCCATACAATACTAAGGATGTTTCGATGTCCGGCATTGTGACTGAGGAACAAGCTATCTTGAAAGTCCAGCAGTTAGATCTACTTTATTCTCAGTCTGGCATTTTGTATGACATTATTCCTGATGCACTGAGAACAAGACATGAGCCTACGTCAGTTCCTGGACCACATGTCGATGGCATCATGGGGTCCGCATGCACTCGCCCTGTAGACTTGGTAGCTAATCAAATGCAAAATTTGTCGCTAAACCAGTCTGCACCAGACAGGTTCACACCTTGTCCACTTCCACTCCGTCGTCTGATGTACACAATGTGCAATCAACGAAACCATTGGGTAACCAGCAACCTGGTGGTAAGAAAAAGGGGAGAAACAATCGTAGGGGTGGAAACAATGGAAGTAACAACAATAGAAATTGTAATACTCCTCGTAAAGAGAATGCCAACCCTCCTCGGGAAGGCGGTAATGCTGGCGAGGATCATAAACCTAGGCGTAAGGTGAAATTCGCTTGCAAGCTTTGTGGGGAGGATCATCTTACTAACTTATGTCCTCGAATTGAAGAAGCATCGAAGCATTTGGCACAGAGCCCAGCTGTGTTGAAGGATCCCCTTCCTCATCATCAAAATATGGCTTTGCATGCTCCCACCACTGGTTATGGTACTAATGAAATGACAACGTCTTCTTGCAATACTAGTGGTTATGGATGTGTGAATATGGTTCAGTCGGAGGTTTGTGTTGCTACTCATCAACGCGATTATGGTACACCACAACCGAATTTGGGGAATGAGCCTCCCCCTCCTCCTGATAATTCCTTGCATATCGAGAAGCCTTCCATTATGCCGCGGATACCGAAAGGTGTTCTCAAGTGCTCCACGCATAATCCTAATGCTCGAGCCACCTAGAACTACTCCATCGTAGAAGATTTGGGCCAAACTCTGTGTGCCATGTTGGCTCTTGAGGTTTTGCAAGCCTATCCTTCTCACAAGTATTCCCTTTTGAGTGCGTTAGGAGTTCAGGATGGGGGAAGTCCTAGTGTTATCAAGTTCAACACTACTGATGTCCAACCTCGCTTACCTTACCACATGGATTTTCAAATCTAGGTGGTTTACCTTAAAAGCTTCGTCAAATGTACTATGGTTGATGAAGGTGCTTCCGCGTCAGTAATGTCATTAACTTGTTGGAAAGCTCTTGGCTCTCCTCCTCTACTTGCATCTAGAACTACACTCACTGCATTCGATGGTAGATCTTTCACACCGCATGGAATTATCCCTTCCCTTGTTGTCTACTTGGGAGGTAAGTCCGTGCCTATTGAAGTCGAAGTGGTTGATGCGCCCATCGACTACAACCTTTTATTGGGTCGGAACTGGATGTACGCTATGAAGGCTGTCGCGTCTACTGTATTTCAAGTTATTTGCTTTCCCCATGAAGGCAAGATTGTGACGATCGATCAGCTGGATTATGTTGGCACTCCTTCCATAGCATCCACGGGATCAGTAGTCCCGCAAGTTTCTGATTCTCAATCAGCAACTGGGAACATAGGTGTTGGAATGTACCCCTCATTGATGGGAACTTTTAACCATTCTGCACCTGTGAATTTTATTGGAACCATTTTCGACAGTGTGCCTCCTCCTTCAAATAGTATGCCATTCCTGACTTCCTATTGTGATGATCCATGGATTTTACCTTCCACGGATTCTATGTCTGGAGACATTGCACACGTCGAGATGTCTATGCCCTTATTTGTAGCGGAGCTCACTTACGATCATATCCAACAAACCACTGCAGATCCGGATCTCTCTTCTTCCCAGATAGTTGAAGAAGATCCCGTTACGCTGCCAATTTTAGCAGTCAGCCTATATTGTTCACATGATTGCCTCGATGGTATCCTACCTTCAGATGAAGTTTTTATTGAGGCCATGAATGGTAATGACAAGCCTTGGGAGGATTCTCATCATCAATTTTATTTCCTTCTCACCCTTGATCTTATTGAACGAGATGAGCTTCGAGTACAACATTCCATCCATTTGAATTTGGATCCATTCACAGTCTCGTCCAACCCTGATTTGACATTTGATTCTGATGAGTCTTTGAGCTCTCCTATAGATCCACAAATCGGTGCTCCTGAAGAGTTTGATTCTATTTCTAGAATTTTCAACTCCTGTGATGATGAATTTGCCACTGTAGATTCCTTCACATCCTTCAGCTTTGCTCTTCATTTTGAAGATGATCATTTTGATCCCTCAGGTATTGGTACTATGGCACCTTCAGTGGTTAGCTCTACTTGCGTTATGTCTGAGGTTAACAATAGTGAAATTGAAAATGTTTCTACCGCAACGACTTGTATCAGATTTTTCTTTACATACGTTTTAGAGATGATCTTGGTACTTATGTTTCTTGGAGACAGGATTCTTAGCTAGACTTATACTTGTTTATTGGTCTATTTCGACATTTGCTTCGGCCATAGTAGGAATATTCGAAACCTTGCATATAGGTTTAGGCCTCCCCATTGTTATGATGCATTTGAACCTATTATTATCCGAAATTTGCAGACACCCCCTGAGTGTCCTTATATTGCTCATGTTCCTTGCATTATGCATAGCTTTGTCTCATGCACTTGGAACTAGTCTCGCATGTCCCTGACACTCGTCTGCTCTCATTACGAGCATTCTTCCATATCTCCTTTGAGATCGTTAAAAATAGTAAGGAGGTCACAAGTTTACTTTTTCGGGCTCGTTAAACCTTTACGGAAAAGATTTTTATAAAGTCTTTTTTAAGCCCTTGTTAGACTTTTCCAAATCAAACAAGATTTCCGAGTATGCCTGTCATTTCAGACTCGTTAAAGGATTTGAAGCAACATTCTCTTAGGTATAAGTTTACCCCTTTTCCAGACCTTTGTGGATTAATTACGAAAAAGGTATACTCTAGTCATACGTGACTAGAAGAGTTCTTCTCTCATTGTTTTACACTTCTTCGGGTGAGGAGACTAACTTTACGAAAAAAGACTCCTCTTTTATATCATGTTTTGATTGCATTGCATCATCTTACTTGCCACTTGAGCCTTGTGCTGGCTCCCACTTACTCAATTGTTAGCCTAGTTCCTGAGCACTTATCCCTGTCGAGCCCTGCAGAGCTTATATTTTCCCTTCACAATTTGATGACCCTTTGACCCTGAGGGAACACACCCCCAAGTGTCCACATCCTGCACACACTTCCTTGCATTGAGCATAGGTATGTTCCACCGCTTGGGACTAGTCTGCTAACTATTTGACACTCATTCCCTCACTTGTTGTACTATAAGCAATTTTATTCTTTTTCAAGCTTTTCCCAAATATGAAAAAGACCAAAAAAATCAAATATTCCAAAAAGCCGGACGGGATTATGGTCACTATTTCTTATTGGCAGTTGTTGTGTCGCCTTTGAATAGAGCATTCATTCCACTCTGTACATTATGAGTTGGGACTATAGTTGGGCCTTAGGAGCTTTACTTGTTTCTCAGTTTTCTCCACCGATTGGTTAAGCTTCCAGTCATTATGGAGCCCTCTGTAATGCCTCTTGCATTGCACAGTTTATGTCAAGTCTATGCTGCCTGAGTCTATCCATCTACTCATGCTCTTATTCAAAGGAAGTCCTGAAACCAGTGTCAGCCACTCCTCAGATATCTTAACTATTGCATGTCGGCCATCCTTATTGAGTCAGTCCGTTTCACCTGATATCTTCCAAATCTTTCAGCATTGCTGGTACCTCGTGCTGGTTGATGGGGGATTCCTTAATGCCCTCCTTCCAGCGAGTCTTGTTCCGTCAAGTTCAACTCATTTATTCCGGGACTTGAGGCTTAGAGTTCGATTGAGTACCTTGAGGCTTGCAGTCATTAGTGGCAGGTTCTCTTGCCATCGATAGTTTTGGGAATACATCAATGTCCCCTAATCGATGGATTCATCTTAGTGTTCGACTTCAACCCATTTATTCACACTTTGATGATTGTGCTATGTGCCTTGATGCCCATTTTCATTATTGATGGGTCATCTCGCGTCTGTTAATGGTATACTTCAATAACCGGTAATCAGACGATGTCTAATCAGGTTCGACCCCAACTCCCTTTATTCACTTGATGGGACTTGCACCATCGAAGACTTGTGTAGACGACCCCAGGCGATTGTGGCATTCAGTATGCTACATATGACTTTGACTTTACATCTGAGATATCACCTCTCAGATTTCAGCAGTTTGTACCTCCAGTTTGCACCAGTTGTCTTCTTTTCAGCAGAAGACCATATCTTACTATAGAGGGATCATGGCTATGATCCCTTATGACATATATCCATTATGTACTGCCTATTCATGGGCATTATATCAGATTGTTGCACTATACCGATATGTATTCAGAGATACTATTGTATTATGACGAGTGAGTTGTTCTTTCCACTTGTGTCTCCATCACTCCACTTCTGAGTTTTATAATGTATTTCGGCAATCGTAGCACATTTTAGTCTCTAACCTCACACATTAGGGGGCATCTATTACACAGAAATATTCCACCCTGTGAGCATCAACATTCTTTGGCCTGTAGGATCCATTTCAGTGACTCATATCCATTTTTATCCTTCATTGATACCAGTTTGCCCTATTTTTATTCCTACCCGCATGTTGCATCACTATAGCATGCGTACCTGCGAGTTGCATCACTATAGCCCGCGGGTATCAAGTAAAATGGTAAAAACCACTATTTTATCACTTTTTACTCCCAAAAAGCAGTCATTGGGTGACCTTTGTCTCTCCATATGCCCAAGTAACGCTTCGATGTGTCCTTTCACTTACCTTTGAGAGGACTATATATTGAGCACATATGGCTTTTGGATGGGAGGAAGAAGAGAATAGTAAAAAATTCTAGTGGATTTTTTCCCTATCTTGAGTCTGCACTCATTGATCCTTGTACTTGTGAACCATTTATGTTCACCATCCAAACTCCTTCCTAGTTTGAGTTTGCCATTCATGGAGGATTGAAGTGGAGTGTCACCTACCCAAATTTCTGAACATTATTATTTATTTGCAAAAATACTTTATGTTAAATTTAATTACAAGTTTTGAAATTATGATCAGTTTTGATCATGGATGAATGGAATTACTGAATATTATTATTTAAATAAATTAATTAGGAGACAAACACTCAAGAGGACTATTGAATGAGTGTTCACTGACCCACTAGGAGGAATGGAAGTTGTTGGAAGGTATGGGACAGATGGCATCAGTTACATCACACCACTAACTGTTGGTTATGGGACAACTTCCCCTAAAATAGGGCATTATCCCCCAGGTGGAGGGAGTGAGCAGGCAGCTCATTTAATGACCCAGTAACATTTGAAAAGGCCTAGGCAGCCTATAAAGGCAAATTCGAATTGGGCAGGAAGCCTTTAATCAATATTTTTGCAGAATATTTTCCTCTTTTAAATCAGGTGATTTCAAGAGAGATTCGAATAAGGGAGGTTAGTGGTGATTGAAAACTAAGTTTTTGCATATTATTGAAGAGAACATAGTTGTAGGAGCAAGTCTTTTGGACTACTACCTATTGAAGATTTAGAAGATTACTGCTACAACAAGAAGAAGTCCTAATTTCTGAAGTTTCTTCCTCCTGGTGGTTCAACGAATAGGCTTGGGGGTCCTAAGATAGGATTTGACTGTTTTCAAGAGTTTGGTTGGGTGGAACAGTCTTCCTGAGTTGTTTGTTGCCATACAAAGTTTCTCAGGTTCTTAAAAAGATTTCCTAACTTATTCTCAGTAAATAATTTTGTTCTGTTATCTAGTATTATTCTGTTTATTTGCTTTCGAAAAGAATTCTAATTCTGGAAATGTTTAAGTCTGAATGTTCAAGTTTAATGTTAAATTGATAAATCAATATCCCCATTTTTCTACATGTTGTTTGGTAGCATCGTACTCTAGTAGAGATATGCAAATTAAAATAGATTGGAAGATAGGCAAAATTTGCCATTGAATTCGATAGATAGATAATAATCTTATATGTATCAGTTCTTTGTTCCTAAGTTAAATAATTGTAGGAGGTTCTGTATAATAATTAGTATATATAATATTTCTTAGTTATATGACAATCAGACAATAAATAATTCTTGTGCAATCATCCTGCTTTACATATAAATTATGTCCATAGAAGGTAGATAAATTACATATTGTATATTGTTTTAAGACTGCTAACATTGAATAAAACATTCTTTATAATAAGCTGGAAAACAATAGTTTTTCACACAGATTTCATATTCATATATTTCTTTCACATACAGTTTCATTGAAATTACTTCATCAACATTATATGCATAGAAATTAAATTATAGACAGAATTGTAATTTACACAGTCTTCACGATTTTCTGCACTATACACTCACATTGCTTTCACTTACTATAGTAAGGATCTATTATCTATAAATTTAACAAATGATAAGAAATTACTAAACACTACTATTATCAACATGTATTTATTTCTCTCTTTTAGATTTGCTAACATTATTTGTGATTGTTGTAAATCTGGGTCTCGTATCAAACAGAAAACCCTAGCTAGATTCATACTTTTTCTTTTATTGTTTTATAACAAAACTTTATACTCTTTTCAAACCTAGGATCGAAACTGATCCAATATCTTGACTATTGTTTAGGTTATCATTTCCAACAAAACCCGATTTAGGGTTTGACCCTAATTGGTTCTTTTGCAAAACATTATTGAATTCTCAGTTCAACCTTTACTCTATTTAGATTTCAAACATTGAAAAATAAGAACACACATTATCAACCTACAGTACCAAGACAAACCACAAAGACGTATACGGAAAGGTAGCATACATTTCCATTTTAAGGTTGGAGTTTATTTATACACAGGACCCTTATCATCAACGATATCATCAAACCCTAATCTAGTTCCAAAGACATTTTAGTAACCTTCAATATGAATTCGATATACACAGACATTTAACCATTATACTTTAACATGCAAATTTATGTTTCAAGGAAAGAAGTATCATTTACACAGTGCTTGACCTCACAGCTCGTTTTCAAAACTTAACCATTGGAAGTGTGGATTCTCAGAACTAAGAGTTTCAACATTAATTGCAAACAAAATTAAAAATCAGGGGTTATCCCAAGTTTACAGCAGTTCTAACAAAACTCATTTTCCAGAACATCGACGAGTCACAGCTCCAGTCGG
The DNA here is from genome assembly GCA_027924585.1 of Larix kaempferi. Taxonomy (NCBI): domain Eukaryota; kingdom Viridiplantae; phylum Streptophyta; class Pinopsida; order Pinales; family Pinaceae; genus Larix; species Larix kaempferi. The sequence goes on along the minus strand of BSBM01000348.1, from coordinate 16,429,286 downwards.
CCTCACATAATTACAAATTATAGAAACCAAGAACTAGTCAAACAAAAACAAGAGTCGCAAGCATGTTTCGAGATTTCTTCAACTATCAACCTCGACAGAGAAAATGACGAGCCTTGACAAGCCTGATACTCATCCTTTGAACAACTTAATCCACTGTCCAAGAGAACTATGAGGGTATGGAAGACCCGAAGCTTACCAGTGTGGGAGCACGTGATTCCTCCATTTGTCAAACCCTCGACAAACCCTTTCCAAAACCCTGTACCTAACAAACGATAGCTCGGGGTTAGATAAATGTTACATTTAAAACTGAAAATGAAACGCAGCAAAGAAATATCTTCACCTCAGAAGAACACTTACCTTCGTAAACTCTGGCCAAGTCTTGAGTTTCTTAGACAAGCGACGAGAATGGTGTTGTGAACGATACCAGGAAGCCTTCAACCATGACTCCAATCATAAACCGAAGCAGAGACTTAGGCTTCAACTAAAAATGACATTACACAAGTTTAAAACCTGCAACTTCAACCTGGTTCACTAGTCTCGGGGTCGAAACCCCTTCCTTGACTTTTTCCCAAAAATTTGGTAGCCTGTCGGCCACCTCCAATGAAAAACGATAATACCTTGAAACAACCGTTTCCAAGTTCATAAACTCAAACACATAGTAGAAATTAGGGTTACCATCTGACAATGTAGATTCATGATCATCAATAGTTACAACTTTGCCAGCTAAGTCTACATTGTTAGCAACGATGTCGAATTTATTGCTAATTCCCATCATAGGTTGACAACGCCACTATGGCAAATGTTTAAGCCTATAACAACTTTGCAAAGGTGTGCTATTCTTTCATAACAGTGAGCAGAAAACCTTCACATCTACGTGGATCGTTGGACATCCAACTCGGCAGGGATTTGGCACTAAGTCTTTAATGCAAGATCAATGCGTGATCTCCATCACACATCGAGACATACGCCAATTATTTGATTCAACAACCTGTCCAGTATCAAGTTAAATGCCCATTTCTCCAAAACCTGTACACATTGCCACAGTGGCATATAAAGGAGCACACAACGATCAGATTGAAGGCATTTCAACATTTTACAGTGACGAGCCTTGTGGAAATTACAATAACCTTGTTTCACGTGGAACTTGGGCAATCCAAGTCACCCGTGTAAGGTATTGGGTTATTAATGAAGGATCGAGCTTTGACCTCCATGACAAGCTCGAGTGATGCGCCATTTAATGAGACAGCAACCTGTCAACCATGAATTTAATTTCATGTTAGTTGGCACAATTCATCAATATAATAATCACCTTAGGAAATACTTTGAATTAATATTTGCATTAAGTATACTTCGTACATTAGAATATAAGTTTCAATGATTTTTATTATTGATTCTTATATAGTCTCACAATATATAATCACGATTCATCTATAATGTTTTATCCATAGATCAACATTATATAGTCAAGATTGTTTGGCGCCATAATATGTTATGGTTTGTTTTATTTATGGTTATATTTTTATATATAAGTAATTGTTGCTATTACAAGGGTTATGCTATGTCTAAATAGAATTATATTGTCTCTTAAATAGAAAAAGAATTAAATAGTAATAGTGGTAGATAGGTACTAAGAGATACTGAAAAATATATGAAGATACATCATTTTGGTACTACCTTGATTGACGTCAATAAGACAACTATTCCGACAAGGACAGTAGCAGAATTAGCTAGTACAATGACGACGATAGAATCAACAAGTATAATGATGACTACAGTGACGATGCTGCTAATTAGATGCTTATTCAAATAGCTAACTTGGGCTAAATTTACTCAGATACAAGACAAACTTTGAAGAGTTAAAAGAGTAAGCACATGAATCATACCTGTATGTTTTTATAGATACAGTAGTCTTTAATTATTCTATTTTATTTTCAAACGACGAATTTGAAACTCACACAAACTGGATTTTATTGTACTTATGAAACTTCTTACCTGTCGTCTGTACATAGAACAGGTTCAATGTTTTAGCATATAGCTAAGTAAGCTTCGGGATCCCTCATAGGACTCCCTTGGGAAGCAAAGAAGCAAACTGTCAGTATCATCTCGAAGAAAGAGTACCATATCATATTCTAACCTGGCATTTCATTATTACATCAATCATACTTATCAATGCATAAAAGAAAGTGTCGCATCAAAGTCTGATTTATTAGTACATTTAACTATCATAATCATAGTTATTATGAATACATTAAGTTGTCACTGTCACTTTAATTATAACAGAATTTTATTGGGATTAGTACTAACAATTGTTAGTTAATGATGTTACAGGCAGCAATTTTTTATTTTCCATAATTATAAAATATCCTAAATTAAGTTATTATTGCTAGTATCAAAATTTTTAAATTTTACGAAAATTTGGGATGTTACATGTGGTATCAGAGCACAATTTCAAACTCTAGGCATGAATGAGGTCCAAAACATGCAGTAGAAATTTTTATATACAGCAGAAATTTATACTAACTTGAAAATTTTATTATTATGTTATCTTCATAAATTATTTTCAGTTATAGGTATGGAGAACTCAATTGAACATTTAAGTGACAGATTTCAGCCTAACAATCACAATTCGGGACAGCACTATGTAGAGGAAGGTCACGGTGAAAAAAATAACAGTTCGATGGAACTGTTACGTGCCTTTCAAGATTAAAAAGTAGAAATCAGATCTATGAAACTAGATAAGGAAAGGATTCTGCAAGCACAAGAACAACTGAATCAAGTGTTGCTTGAACACAGCCAAACAGAGGAACAAGAGAAAAGCAATGAGGATATTTCCAAAGTTGAGGACATGCCTCATGCTGATAAAAATCAGAATATCAAATTCAGTGAAGTAAAAGATAGCTCAACCTCATCTGGAGATGCTATTGCAGAACGCAAAAGGAAACGTAATTATACCAGTGACAACAGTGAAGAAGATTCCAAACCAAGAAGGAAAAATAAAAAAGAATATGAGTAGATTTCTGGAGAATTCAAGAAGATAAGACCTCCAACTTTCAATGGAGAAACTGAGAAGGGTGAGACAGCTGGAGCTTGGCTATCAGGGATGAAGAAATACTTCCATATCTACAACTATTCAGAGTTCTTAAAAGCAAAAATGGCTATATAAAACTTAACCGGAAAAGCAGATATCTGGTGGCAGGATGTCAAAAGGGTAAAGGGCATCAAGGATCAAGATGTAAGTTGGAGTGCTTTCAAACGATATTTCAAAAATAAGTATCTATCTGAACAGTACTACGAAGAAAAATCTAAAGAGTTTTACGATTTGAAGTTGGGAGGTATGACCATGAAGGAACTAAACAGTAAGTTTCTGAACTTACTAAGATATGTACCCTACTTCATAGAAGAAAAACCAAAAATTCAAAGGTACTTAAGTTGTTTACCTTTCAGCATTAAAGACAGAATTGAGTATGACAGTCCTAAAACATTAAAGGAGGCTATGAGGAAGGCAGTTTTCTGTTATGATACAAATCGGAAGAGAGAGGGTATGTCTAATTGGAAAAATCATAAGCCCAACAATTTTGAACAGAAGAAGAAAAATTTCAGATTCAGTGGGAATTCCGGATTCCAAAGGAAGAATTTTCAGAATCGAAATTCCCAAGTGAATAATTCTAGAAATAATTCACAGTAGAATTCTACAGTACCCAGAAATGCACCAAATACCGCCAAGACCAATGAGCCAAAGGAACATATTAAATGTTTTGAATGTCAAGGCCCCCATTACGCATCATAATGTCCCTTAAGGAAACGGAAGACAAACAACATCAACTCTATACAGACTGAACCTACTATTGGAGACATAGCAAGGGAGATGCCAAGATTTAACGCAGCACTTGACAACAGGAAAACAGATCATCAAATCTCCATGGTAGAGATTGAAGGTATGATACATGACCATCTTGTTACTATTTTAATTGACCTAGGTGCTAGTTTAAGTTATATATCACCCGATGTTGTGGAAAATCTTAAACTGAAGACTGAAAAGTTTAGTAAATCATGGCTAGTTAGACTAGCAACTGGAACAAAGAGGAAAGTTTCATATTTTATAGAGAACTGTGTTTTATCCATGAACCATTTGCAAACACAAATCAAGCTGAATATTTTACCTTTAGGTTCATATGATATTATAGTTGGGATGGACTGGTTAGAAGCCCATCATGTCATCCTAGACTGTTACAGAAAAATTTTTACATGCGTAAATGATGAAAGGAAAACTATAGAAATAAAAGGCATTCCAAGGAAGATAACCCTTAGACAAATTTCAGCCATGCAAGCTAAGAGAGCAGTTAGGAAGGGATGCCAAATGTTTGCAGTAAACGTGATAAATGATGAGATTATGAATAAAGAGGACAAACTGAAATTAGAGGACATACTTGTCCTAAAATATTTTAAAGATGTATTTGTTGAGAAGATTCCAGGATTACCACCCAAAAGAGATTTAGATTTTACCATAGAGTTAATACGAGGAGTTGTACCAAATTCAAAAGCTCCGTACCGAATGAATATACTGGAGTTAAATGAATTAAAATCTCAGTTGAAGGAACTTATTGACAAGAAGTATATTAGACCAAGTGTGTCTCCTTGGGGAGCACCTGTCATCTTCGTTAAAAAGAAAGATGGAACATTAAGACTGTGCATAGATTATCGCCAGCTTAATAAGATGACGATCAAGAATAGATACCCGTTGCCTCGCATAGATGATCTATTTGATCAGCTACGTGGAGCAACAATATTTTCGAAGATTGATCTAAGATCAGGGTATCATCAAGTAAGGGTTAAAGACGAAGATATTTTCAAAACAACTTTCCAAACTTGGTATGGACATTACGAGTTCGTAGTCATGACGTTCTGCTTAACTAATGCCCCGACTGTATTTATGTGTTTGATGAATAATATTTTGCATAAGTACTTAAATAAGTTTGTTGTTGTGTTTATAGACAATATTTTAGTGTACTCAAAAAGCAAAGAAGAGCATGATGAACATTTACGGATTATCTTACAAGTATTAAGAGATCATCAATTGTATGCCAAAATTAGTAAATGTGACTTTCACAAAGACAAAATTCAGTATCTAGGACACATAATTTCAGCAAAAGGAACTTGTGTGGGATAATCTTACAAGGAAACTAAAATATTTCCTTATGTATCTTAATTCATCCCAAGATATCCCTGCACACTGAATTTATGAAGAGATAGTCAAATAACACACAATATCATCAATTCTAACATAGTATCATATACATCTTTCTAAGTGGCATCTGGAAAAATAGAGTTAAGCATTTCATACCTTCTCACATGCTTCACATATCCATTTTTTCAACTCTGTAAGTTCATGTTTAATGTATTTCCCATTGCTAAAAGAGAAACATTGAAGCTGCAATAGTAGGATAACCAGTCACAAAATACAATGTAAACCCTACAAAAATCATTTGAGAATAATGAAATTTAGTAAACAAAATAAGGAACATGTCAAAATACAGGACAACACCCAAAGTAAAAGAAGCAACAAAGATGGTGGGATTCCAAGTTGGTCACCCATGTCCTGTACCAAAAAGGAGAACAAAAAAAAAAGTAGGAACAAAATGACACTGGTTATAAGTAACATCATGCCCCCTTGCACTCCCAAATATGTGGTTGTGAATGAAGTCCCATCCCCTAGGCACAATGCCCCAAACACCCATAGAAACATTATTGTCACATCACCAATCTCGAGGTTCACAGTGCCCATGTTTCTGTGGGAAAATTTGGATCTGAGGTGATGGGATTCAAAACTTTCCTAGATGAAAATGGGTCACTATAAGACCTGATAGTAAATAGGAATTGCCTTTCTCATGTAGACATAAAAAAAATTGCAAAAAAAGATTCAACCCATAACATTTAGACAAATGTAACTCCAACTTCAATTTACATGATCGATAAAAGGATAAAGAGTGCCTAGAAACTCTCATTTCTTGAAATTAGGGGCCAATGGGAGTTTATTAGTGATTTTCATGGGAGAACAGAGGTTGGAATCGATTTTTAGAGGGGAAGAATTGTTTTATCTTGCCTCCCAAGTTTTAAATTTGATGGGGATAGCATTTTATTCATTAAAAATAAATAAATAAAATGTGTGCTAATAATACCTAATGGCTATTTAATAAAAAATTATCCCATTAAAAATTTAAAACCCCTAAATTTAGCCCATGGGCTAAGATTAGCCCCTAAAATTTTCCAATGGGCTCTATTAATTTTCAAATCATTGGTGAGATAATATTAATGGCTAATTCTAGCTAGTGATGAACTTTAGGATGTTGACACAAGGGTGGGTCGATCGGACCCTCTTGCTTAAGAATACCACATTGTTAACACACAAAACACTCACATAGACTAGATGTGAACTAGGAATGCCAAGAAGTTGGCTTCTATTACTTGTATCAATTTCAAAATTACATGCAAATTAATAAACAAGTTGTTCATATCCTATTACAATATACATAATTAAATCTATGTTCTATCTATTTTTTTTCCCTCTATGCGTGATCCTCCGATCCTTTGATCCTATCAATCACTTAATCATCGATCTATTCTTATGTGCCCTTGCACTAATCTTCTACTCTACTCTACTTCTATTCCCCAATTCCAAGCTATCTGGATTCCCTGAGGTGTCCTTACTCTATCCGTCGAATTCTCCCTCATCTTGTAGACCTGTAGTTTTTAGTGCCCCTTATCTATGCCTGCACAACCCTCTCCTGTGGTGACATCTGGCTTGATATCAACCACCATCTTAACTTCCATTAACTTCCTCAACTACCCACAATAGCTATAGGTATTTTTCCTCGACCTTCGCACCTCTCGGACTCCATGCATCTCGAATTTTCTACAGTTTTTTGTCTTCATTTTGTCTCCATGGATGTCACTTCGCCCCATCCTCCATGCTTGGAATTTGTAACTTTCGTCAGTGTCTATGTTTGACCAACTTGTTGAATTTTTGTCTTCGTCGACTTTCATTTATGTCGACCATACTTCGACAGCTTCCTGCTTGACTACTTGGATTCGACTACCAGTCTTCCTGCACCAGTGATCATTGGAAATTCCCCTGGTCAGCCTATTCTTGTAGATCATCTTCAACTGTTTCTCCTACGACTCGATGCCCCTGCATCAGTTTCTCGAGGTGAAAAAGAACTTGACTACTTCCTCAGTCTCTTGTACTCTTCCTATGGAATCCATGTCGCTTCTTTCAACTCATTGTTTCTCCATCAGACTAAGTATTCTTTCTTCCACGAATTCCTTGTACATCTAACTTCACGCTCATCAATTACTCCGGTGATTTCTTCCTTCTATCGATCTAGAATCTTCCTTGTCCAATCGATGTTTGACACTTCCACGTTGTTGCTCGTCAAACCTTATTCAAACTTGTATAGATCTAATATGTTGAATGTAGACGAAATGTTCAACCCTTTCGGTAGCTCCAACACATAAGCATTGTCCGAAATATTCTTCACGATCTTACATGGTCCAATCTTTTTCAGCTTCAACTTGTTATATGTTCCTATTGGGAACATTCCTTCCTTAATTCTACATAGAATAAGTCTCCCTCACTAAATGACTGTAGCCTCTGCTTCCTATCCACTCTTAATTTGTATGCCACATTACTCTTTTCAAGTTGTTTGTGTACCTTTTCATGTACATCCTTCATGTGCTCTGCAAATGTCTCTACATTTGCACTGTTTCATGCCTCTATTTGTACTTCGACCAAATCCACCACACCATGTGGGATTCGACCTTGAAAAATCTAGAATGGTCTCATACTTGTAGGCCGATTCACAAAATTGTTGTATACGAATTCTGCTTGTGCCAACACATTCTCCCACTGCTTGGGTCTATCGGCTGTCAAACATCTCAGAAGGTTTCTCAAACTTTTGTTTACTACCTTGGTATGTCCATCATTCTGTGGATGGTATGCCGAGCTAAACTGCAACTTCGTGTCCATTTTCTTCCATATGGCTCTCCAGAAATGACCCATAAACTTGGTATCACTATCCAATGCTATACTCTTCATAAACCCATGCAATCTAACTATATTCTTAAATAATAGTACAGCAATGCTTGTGGCATCACTTGTCTTTCAAGACGAAATAAATTATTCCATTTTTTAAAATCGATCGTCTACCACAAAGATGGAGTCTCTACCTTGCTATGTCTTTGGCAAACCTATCACAAAATCTATGATTAAGTGCTCCCATGGTACATTTCGCACTGGAAATGGTGCATATAGCTCCGTGTTCTGACTTCGACCCTTTGCTAACTGGAAAAATCGACACTATCGGACCCACTTACAGACATCCATTGTCATCCCATACCAATAATACTTCTCCTCGACCAACGCCTTGGTCTTATCGATACCAAAATGGACTTCTAATACACGACTATACAGTTCTTGGATTAGGTTTTCTCTTACGGATCCTTTGGGAATACATAATTGTTGTCCCTTGAATAGGTATGCCTCTTGGATAAAATAATCCAAGTATGGAGTTCTTTCGACACTCTGTGGTTCGCGACTAGCCTTTCATGCTTTCGAAAAATCTTTGTCGGTATCATACTCTATCTTCACTGACTCTTTTCCCATTGCCTGAACTGTTGTCGTGTTCAATAATGCAACTCTTTGACTCAACGCATTGGAAACCTTGTTCGACTTGCCCAACTTATGTTGCAACAGAAAGGTATATCCCTGCATTAATTCTACTGACTTCATGTGTTGCTTATTCAAATTCAACTGAGTATTCAAGTACCTTAGTGCTTGACGGTCTGTGTATAACACAAATTCCCTGGGAAACAAATAATGCCTCCACTTCTTCAATGCTTGCACAATAGCATAGAACTCTTGATCATACATCGAATATTTCTACTTGGCTTCATCCAAATTTTTTCTTAAAAATGTAATTGTTTGGCCCTCTTGGATGAACACTGCACCAATTTCCATTCCACTCGCATTGTAGTCAAGTTGGAAAAATTTGTTGAAATCCGGGAGAGCAAACATTGGGCTCTCTGTCACCTTTTGCTTCAACTTGTTGAAGGATTTCTGGGCAGTTCAGTCCACTTGAACTCCCCTTTTTTCATGCACTTTGTCAAAGGTGCACATATCTAATTGAATCCTCTTATGAAATTCATGTAAAAACTAGCAAGTCCATGAAAAATCCGCACTCTTGTTGTTCTTGTCAGTTTTGGCCACTCGAATATAGCCTTTACCTTTTTTGGGTCCATCACCAACCCTTTACCCAAGATTACAAATCCCAAGTATACCAGTTCTTCCTTCATGAAGGACCATTTTTGCAGGTTCACCATCAACTTCTCTTCCTGCAGTTTCCACAACACTTGTCAAATGTGCTCTAAATGTTCGGCCTTGGTTCGACTGAATATCAAGATGTTTTAGAGATATACTACGATGAACTTCCCCAAGAATGGCTTCAGTACCTCGTTCATCAGCCTCATGAATGTACTGGGTGCATTAGTCAATCCAAAGGACATGAATAATCACTTATAAATTCCTTCCTTCATCTTGAAGGCTCTCTTCCACTCATCGCCTTCTCTCACCCTAATTTGATGGTATCCACTCCTCAGGTCGATCTTGGTGAAATATATTGATCCACTCAAACAGTCAATCAATTCGACCATCCTTGGAAGTGGAAATTTGTACTTGATTCTGATATTGTTGATAGCTCTGGAGTTTATACGCATCCTCCATTCTCCTCCTTTCTTCGATGCTACTACAACTTGTACTGCACACAGGATCAATCTTTCTCTGATCAATCCTTTTCCAAAAACTCATGGACTTTTCGATTGAGTTCCTCACTTTATGTCAGAGTCATTCTATGTGGTGCCTTGTTTGGAAAACTTGACCCTGTAATCAAGTCAATTTGATGGGATAAGCTTATCGTCGGTGGTAATCCCGTCAGTGTCTTGTCGACCATAATGCTCTCAAACTCATCCAACATATTTTTGACTTCGACGGGAACTCTCTATCTCTTTGACCATTCGACACTCGGTCCTTTTGGAATGATGGCCAAACATATCGACTGTTTCTCTTCCTCTGCTACAAATTCCTTTGCTGAGCACAACAACACTCTCTTCTCCCAATAGTTTATCTCACCCTCCTTGCAGTCAGTTCTGTCCTCCTGCTTTGGCTTCAACAATCTCCGCATGCCATTTTTCCACACTGTGACCATGTTGGATCGACCATCATAGATCATCTTCCAATCATACTGCCATGGTCTTCCTAACAAAAGATGTCAAGTGTCCATTGGGATTATGTTGCACAGTACACTGTCTTCAAGCTTCCCAACCTTAAATTTGATGATGCACTGTCTAGTTACCTTCACCTAATGTCCTTTCTGTAGCCAGGATATCTTGTATGTATTTGGGTGTTCTTGAAATCTCAAACCCAACTTGTCGATGATCTCCTTCGATGCTAGGTTCTTTGTATTGCCTCCATCGACAATGGTCTTGTAGTATCTGTTAGTGATCAACACTTTGTTCTTGAAAATGACCTTTTGTTGTTTCGGCTCCTTCTCTTCTCACTGGTTGTTCTGAACCAACGTTCTTTTAGTCATACAGTTTCGACTCTTATGTCAGTCATCTCCACCACTGTCAGATGTCGAACTTGACCTCTCGTCTCCCTTGCCATCTCGTCAACATCTGGGTTTCAACTCTTCTACCACTTGTAGATTCTCCCCGCTTTCATAAGCTTTGTGTCCCACTCCTCGACACTTATAACATACTATAGTTGGTATGTCAACTCCTCTCCTTTATACTGGACCATTTAGACCAAACGCACCCCAACTGCGGTTCTCTCGACCATCCAGTCAGTTTTCTTATTCATTTTCTCTAGTTAACATCCCTTTTGTGTGTTGATTATCTTCGACTGCTTCTCTCCTGGTCCCACTACTTTGTCCTTTTGTGGGATTAGTCTTTGCACCTCTACCAGTCATCCTCCCTCTAGTCGATGTTGTTCTTCTCAACAAATTTTCCTCTTCCTTCAGGGATAGCTGGTATGATTCACTAACCATTTTGAACTTCAAAAGGCTCAACTTGTTCTGTATGACATACTTCATACCATTTACATATCTGGAGACCGCCTCTTCGCCTTCATCGGTTTGACTGGATCTAATCAATAGTTTGTAGAACTCTTCTGTGTATTTCTTCACTGTCATCTCTTTCTGTTTAAATTTTTTCAACTTCTTGAACAAGGAAATCACATAGTCATTCGACAAGAACTTCCCCTTCAGCTTGGAAACCATTCTGTCCCAATACTTCATCTTTTTCTTTCCCTTCCTGACTCTGTGAGCCTGTACATTATCCCACCACAATGAGGCATGACCCTTCAACTTCAGACATGCAGTTTTAACCCTGTAAGGATCCTCTAGCTGCTCTATGTCGAAGTATTTCTCCATCTCTCTGAACCAATCTATCAAGTCTTCTAGATCCAAACTTCCAGAGTAGGTAGGTAAATCCATTTTTGCCTTGCCCCTCATCTATGTCAGTAGTTTGATGAATCTATCTTCTTGTTCTTCTTCTATTGCTTCCTGAGCTTCCACTTCCTTGACTTCCTCGTCACTATTTTCAAGTGCATCAAGAATGAATCCACTTCTCTGGGATTCTTTGATTGCTGCAACCTCATTGGTCAAGCTTTTCCTTGTTCGCTTCCACTCGTCGAACATTTCACGATCTATCGTGACTATTGTGCCTCTTCATGCTATATGTCCTACACCATAGACATTTATGCCTCTTTGTGTCATTTTTTTCAACCGCAACTAAAAATATCCACTCATCCAATCACAATCAGAATTTCACCACACGTGCAAAACTCTACCCAACCACAGCTAGATTTGTTCTCATATACGTAGGTTCTTCCTATTCTCAGGCTTCTTCTCGCGCTCACAGTACTTCTCCTGTTCTACTACCACTTGGAGCTAGGCCAGATGGTATCGGGAACTATCCTTCTTTCAGGATGATTCTTCTCTAATACCACTTGACTCAAGGGTGGGTTGGTCAGACCCTCTTTCTTAACAATACCACACAATCAACGCAGGAAATGCTCACATAGACTAGACATGAACTAGGAATGCCAGGAAGTTGGGCTCTATTACTTGTATCAATTTCAAAATTACATGCAAACTAATAAACAAGTTGGTCGTAGCATATTACAATATACAAAATTAAATCTCTATTCTATCTGTGTGTTTTCCCTCTGTGCATGATCCTATGATCCTCTGATCCTCTCGATCACTTGATTATTGATCTGTTCTTTTGTTCCCTTGTAGTGCTCTTCTACTCTGCTCTGTTGTTGTTTCTGAGGTCCACCATGTTTGGCTTCCCTGAAGTGTCCTTGCTCTTTCCACTGAATTCTCCCTGATCCTGTATACCTGCAAATGTCAGCGCCCCTATCCGTGCCTACACAACCCTCTCCTGTGGTGACATCATATCGCTTGATATCAACCACCTTCTTAACTACCATTAACTTCCTCAACTACCCACAATGGCTGTAGGTATGTTTCCTCAACCTCCGCACCTCTCGGCCTTTGTGCCTCTTAACTTTTCTATAGTTGTCGGTCTTCATTTAGTCTTCACGGCTGCCAGTCCGCCCCATCCTCCATGCTTGGAATTTTCTGCTTTCATCGGTGTCAATATTTGACCCCAACTTGTCGACTTTTCGACTCTGTTGACTTCCACTTCTGTCGACCATACTTCGACACCTTCCTACTGGACTGCCTGTATTTGATTGCCAATATTCTCGCACAAGTGGTCTTCGGCAATTCCCCTGGTCGACCTCCTCTCATCAATCATCTTCGACTATTTCTCCTAGGCCCCGATGCACCTGCATCAGATGTGCTCCTCAATGAATTATTAATGTGCAAAGCTTCCAGTAATTGTTTGTCAAGTTTACCATACAAAATCCACACTGGTTGAAATTAATATCAATTGGATATTGTAGTTTTCTGAGGATGGCGATTGTTAGAGGATAATATTACCACAGTTTTTGTCAATTTGAAGAAAGAATAGATGACTATGAGCATGGTATGAAATTTAAGTCTACAAACTATTAATAGTTGTATTCCATTTTGGGAATACTTTATGCTCAAACTCTCAATATAAGCTATAGTCCATTCATGACTTTCAGGTGTTTCTTTTAGAATGCAATATTACCTAATTGCCTTGTAAGATATCCTTATTTCAATAGCCCAAAAATGCATGTGTGCTATGGATTTGATTAGCTTGTAATATTCTTAGTCGTGTCTCCAATTTAGGATAGAAATTAAATATGTTAACTTGCTTACAAGTATTAAGGAACAAATAAGCACTACTAATGTAATTGGGATTGATTAGTAGTTAATATTCCACATTAAACTTTTTAATTAATATTCAACCAATTGAGCATTCACATAGTTGTAATCAACATGAGATTTGATGGAATCACCTATCGATTTAGATAAATCTATCCTTGTATGAGGAGGAAGATCATTATGCATACATTTTATCCATGCAATCCCTCTACGAGGAGGAGGACCATTATGCATACATTTATTTCCATGTATTAGGTATGAAGTGGGTTAGCTGATAGGATCATGCTCCCCATTAGAAAAATCTTCCTCATTCTAACAATTAAATAAATGCTTCTTAATACTTATCACTATTTCAAATCCTCCTTAAAATGTTTGGCCACATTTCATTTTAATTTACCATCCATCTATTCCCACTTCCAGTTCTGTTTTCCTTCTCTTTGTTGGGCATATCTAACACTCCATTTTTAGCATTGTCAGCTAGCTATTGATCCACCAAGAAGGAATTAGAATGAGATCATGCAAGAAATTAACGATCTCTTAAATTACACCTCCCCAAATTGCATTTATATCAATCATTATTCTCCTAAATTGCACCTCCCCAAATTGTATTTATATCAATTATTTTAAAGTTAATGGCTAATTAGGGCTAGCAACAAACTCTGGGATGTGCTCCTAAATGAATTCTTGTGCGAAGCTTAGAGGAAATGTATGTTAGTTGTAACGTAAAGAACTGACAATGGTCGAAATGAATCTCCCTTAGATACCACAATTGCGTGAAGCTAGCAATTGTTGGAGGATAATATTACCTTGGTTGTAGTAGATTTGAAGAAAGACATATGACTATTTTTCTTTTGCTTAAGATTCATTCATTATTTTGTTTTTTTTGTATGATATTTTTTAACAAAGCATGGTGTAAAATTCAAGTGTACAATCTGTTAATAGTCGTATTCCATTTTGAGAACTTTCTGTGCACAAACTGTTAACAATTTTAATCCATTAGTGATTCACAGTTTCTTCTTTTAGAGAGCAATATTACATAATAATATTAGTACATCATGCCAAGTGACTATAGGGAATAGGTCGTGGGAGTGATTATTAAGGAGTAGATGATTACAAATATTAAAAAAGAAACTTTGAGGCTTGCATTTCATAGGTAGTTGTATTCCATTTCGGTTTTGTTTATTATGATTAGAAACACGATTTTTAAACATTGCATGGAATTGTAATCCAAGCCCAATCCATGATTGTTAAGTAACAAATTTTTTTGTGTCGCAAAATATAATTGTACCGCAAGCTATGAAATTTTGTTTGTTAATATAGGCCATGGAGCTCACACTTCGGCGATTCAAACTATGTTCGTTAGTATAGATGATCAATCTCATATTTCAATGTTTCTTAAATGATGTTGCTTGGAGATTCGAGTGGCCGATTATGACTAGATTGCGAAATGAGTCTGCCATATGTAAAACACTTTGTACAACATTGTATCATTTTTTCACTCATGCCTATATCACCATTAATCATCTCTGGTTTAAAAAATATTTTTATTTTTATTTTTATATGAATGGTTTTAACCACATATAAAATCAAATAAAGTGTGTGCCTCAAAAATATTAAGTAAAGTGGACTTTTAAATACACTAGCAAGCCATATTAATTATGGCTTATATATGTCGATTGGCATATATCAACCATATATCAACCACTTTTAAATGTGTGTCCATGGTTGATATACGTAGAGCGAACTATATAAACCATATCAATGGATTAATATGGTCTGCTAGTTGACTATCCATACCTGGAAGGATTGTTGATTTTCAATTATTATTTATTATAATATTTATTATAAGAAATAACTATTATTATAAATTTTGGACGCTCTGGGTATGCTCTGGGTATCACGTAGGAGGTCTTTCATACTGTAAAAACAAAGAAACAACAAGCCATGATCTTGAAAATTGATCTTATTAACGCATATGACCAAATTAACTGGGATTTTATCAGGTTAGTTTTACTGCAGATCGGGCTTCCTATTAGAGTGTGCAATTGGATTTTAGCATGTGTTACTTCTGCAAATTATTATGTGCTTGTAAATGGCACTCCTTCCTCCTTTTTCAGGAGTCACAGAGGACTGAGGCAAGGGTGCTCTCTGTCCCCTCTACTTTTCATCTTGGTTATGAAAGGATTAAGGTTGTTAATTGGAAAAGGTAAGGTGGATGGATTGGTGCAAGGAGTAAAAATTACCAAGAAATTGTATGTTACTCATCTACTATTCGTAGATGATGTCATAATGTTTGGTGCGATTTATGTGGGGGAATGGTGTGTATTTACTAATTTATTGGCGTTGTTTTGTAAAGCGTCGGGTATGCAAATAAGCCCTACAAAATCAAATTTTCTTAACAATTTGGTTAATTCTCCGGTCTTCGTGGAGATTAGTAGCTTCTTTCCATACACTATTTCTAAGCTGGATACAGGACTGGAGGTGGATTCTCTCCAAAATTGAGAAAAGAATCAATCTATGGATGCACAAGTATTTATATCTGGGTGGACGTTTAACGCTTCTGAAAGTTATTTTGAGTAGCATGCCGGTCTATTGGGTGTTGTTGACTGTGATCCCACAGGCTATTTTACAAAAAATTAACAGTTTAATGTTCCATTTTCTATGGTCTGGGAACTCGGTGGGTGGTAAGTATCACCTTGCATATTGGAAACGGTTGCCCTCACCTAAGAATTTCGGTGGATGGAACATTAAGAACCTCTTCTGGTTCAATTGGGTTCTCGTGCTGAAAAGCTGCTGGCGAGGGTTGTTTGGTAAACATTTTTGGTCATTATTGCTACACAAAAAATATATTAAAATGGACACTCTCAGTTGGATAAGAAATCCCCTGGTCAATTGTAGGACTGGGTTGATTATTTGGTGTAGATTTCTGAAAATGCTACCTTGGATCATATCGCAACTCGCTTGGAGGGTTGGGGATGGCAACGCTGTATTGGTTGGCACGGATCCAGTGGTGGGTCTGAGTGACCATTATGAACTCCCTTAGAGTTTAATTAACTATCTCAGGAGTATCGGCTTCTCTACTCTCAACCAATTCAGAAATTACAATCATGTGGGTTCGGCTACAGATTATTGGCTTGATGCCTCAGCTCTCAGTTTAGCTGGTGACTGGAAATTGATGTGGCAGGTATATGTCCAGCACATTAATTCTAGTGGTATACGCCTCACAAACAATTCTGATTTGCTGGTTTGGGAAGGAGACATTGTTGATGGGCCATAGGTTTAGATAAAGTGGTGGTATTGGGCCATTTGGAAATGGAACATTCCACTTAAAATCAAATGTTTCTTGTGGCTAGTCTTCAAAAATAAAATATTGACATGGGAAAATCTCTTTCACCGAGGTAAATTTGGGCTAAATATGTGTGCCTTATGCAGAATTGCTCAGGAATCCACCAGTCATCTTTTTCTTGACTGTTCATTTTCAAAATCAGTTTGGGATGAGATTTGTTTGGAGTTGAAGATTAAGGATGAATGGCCATCTTTGGTCTTTGAGAATGCTTATCATACTTGGCAACTTAAACATAAGAATATTTCCCATGTTCTAGGTTTACTTGCTTGGATTATATGGAAGGATCGAAATAAGGCTATATTCTAGTCCATCGAAATAAGGCTATCTTCCAGCATCAAAAGCCTTCGATGAAGCATAGTATATTGTCTTTCAGAAATATGTTTAGCCTCTTCCCTCATTGTTCTATGAAGGCAAAGACTGGCAGAAGCATTTGCCCCATTATTTTGAATGATATGGAAAATTTGGTTGGTTTTTTCGATTGGGCATCATCACACCAGAAGTGTGGGGCTGGTTTCTATCTTAGATGTGGAATGGATCTTTTGCTCAAATTCAGATTTTCAGGTGGTATGGGGACTAACACGAAGGCAAAGTTATTAGGACTCTGGGGTACTCTCAAGGTGGCTGTTATATGTGGCTTGGATGCTTTACAGATTTTCGGTGACTCGCAGTTGGTTATCAATTGGGAAAATAAGAAGTTTAACTTGAAAAATATCTCACTTCAACAATGGTGTCATTGGATTTGAGTCCTACTCAATTGCTTTCAGTCACTTTCTATAAGGCATACTTTTCATGAGAATAATGATGTTGTAGATGCCCTCTCAAAAGATGCCATTGATGGTGATTCGGGTATATTATTCTGGGAATAATGGGTGGCGGATGTGCTCATTTCTTTTGGCTCATACTCTGCTTTTTTTACTAAACTCTTCTAATTTTTGAATTGTGATCTATATGATCAGGTATATCTCTATTTTTTGTAGATGCTTGAAACTAGCAAGATTTTGTAATGGTCAATCTGATCTCGATGATAGATAGACTTGGATGTATAGATTTTGCTTTTAGTTTTACTGTTCGGAAGCTGAAAGCTTTGATTTGGAAAAAATCATCACTACATTTGTACTTTTTGATTTCCTCGAAATAACAAAAGTACATTCTTTTTTCCTGAAAAATTGTTAATATAAAAAATTATTATTATTATTTATAAAAGAAAATATCAATAAAGAAAATATTAATTTTAATTATTAAATAATAATAAATAAAGTTGTTAAAAATAATAAAAATAAAAATAATAATAATAATGGTTAACCGAGGTTGATCATGTTTGGTTTACAATGATTGAAAACTGTTAAGTATGGTTGACTATGGTTGACCATCGTTGGTTGACCATTATTAACCATGTTTTACTTTGCTTGACCGAAGTCAATCACGGTAAAAAATGGTCAAGCAATGGTCAACTTTGGTTGACCATGGTCGACCATGGCTGACTCTGCATAACAATGCTTAACATTGGTTGTCCATGGTTAAACATGGTTGACCTTGGTTGACTTTCGTTCACCATGGTTGATTATGCTTAACCTTAGTTGACCATGGTTGTCAATGGTTGAATCTCCTTGATACTAGATGATTTTGGTCGACCATGGTTGACGATTGTGAAGCATGGTTGGCCATAGTTGACTTTAATTGACCATTGTTTAACATGATTTACCATTGTTGGCTTTGGTTGAACATGGTTCACCATGGGTGACTATGGTTGACTATAGTTGACTTTTGTTGACCATGTTTGACTTTGGATAACCATGGTTAACTATGGCTAAGTTTTTAAATAACTTTTACAAATAAAAATTGTTTTGAAATATTTTCAAAAATATTAAATAAAAAATAAATAAGAATGTCTCGGGGTATCACAAATCCTCAGATGTTCATTAATTTACTTCTACGAACTTGTGATGAACTTGAAGGTTGTTATTTATAAGTTGATGCTGACCTACACTTGTACACCTTGGCTCAAGTGCCCCACTAGAAAGAACTAATTCAAAATCATATAATTAAGGGTGCAATGTTAGAGTAAAGGAAAAATACCAATTGTTTTACTAATATGATAGAAAATTATCCAAAGATTTTTCATCATAGGTTTTTATTGTTTCTTCATGATTATAACCCCTTACTTTCACAAGGCTTGTCTATTCATGTGTAAGCTTCCCATCTTCATTGCATTTCCATTATGGAGTAAGACCATGACCATTTCAGAGTGTTAGGATTTATAAATAGCTTAAGATGGGGGAACCCCAAATTTGGTGATGAAGGTGTCATTGGCAAGGGTTAGTGTTGACACAACTCTTCTCGATAGGGGTTCACTCTGTCGTCAACAAACACCAACAGCCCTTACACGCTAGCCTGAAAAGGAGTTACCCTTCCATCAACGCCTATGAAGCAGGCGATATCTCACCCAAAGTGAATAAGGGTGCTGCAGGAACCAAGCTTCTACAGTTGCAAAGAAGATATGTGCACGTTAACCAGAGATTACAATATTTACCTCAATCTATTTAACCAATCATTCACATATTTATCTCAAAGCATATTCAACAACACATTCACGCTAACCAACAACATGTATCAACAGAAAACATTTAAATAACCCATCGTCGCATAACAACAAAATTCATAACCAAACATCTTTATTCATTAACATGCAGAGAATAGTCAAGTCATTCCTATTGCAAATACAACAGAATCCAAAAGATCGCATTAATCTCCAAAACTTAGATGCCCTTAGGCTTACAATCTTGCTCTATTTATATGTTTTTATCTCATTATAATTTGGTCCACATGACCGACTCAACTAATCTAACAACTCTTATATTTGCACAAAACGTTAAGTATATTGTTTTGTTGTTACATGTGAATTATAAATACAAATATCTCACTTCTTGCCTCCCCAAATTGGTTGTGTTTTTATAATATGGTATTAATGTGTTTGGTTTAATGAGCTATGGATGAAATTGTTTTACAAGACATTAATTTGAATTTTTACATTTCAAGTTCATTCTACTTTATTATATGCTTGATGTGTCTTTAGGTATGTCTTCTTTCTTGACATCTGTCCAAGTTTCGGGGATGAATTGTGTCCTGAGTGTATGGATTAGACTATTCACCAGGATCAAGAGGAGTTATAACACAATTTTTTATACTGTTCTCTCTCTTATTTAATGCATAAATAGAATATCTTGTGTATTCAAGACATATATTTAGTTTTCATTATATTTCAACTCTACTCACCATAGTTTTTCCCGTAAAGAGCACCCTTGAGTACACTATCATAGTTCATGTTCCCATGGCTTGACTTTACCATTTTTTTAAGACTATGAGAATCCCTGAGTTGCTTGAGAAGGTTACTAAAGGTCAGCCAATACCATCCTAAATATTGAGTTAGCCAATGAAGATGGTCACCTCTAAGGATAATGGAAAACCCCATCGTGAGGGGACCCTCTCATAACTAAAAATAGAGATAAGGACTTTTACTTGCTGCAGGCCTCTGGCATAGGTGTTGAGGTTGATGCAGGTGCCTTCTAATTTTCAACAAAAGGTCACTTGAAACACTTTTCCAAGGGTTTTCTGGTTTGGCTGTTCCTGTTTAGCAAGCATGGGTTTATTTCTTTTTGCTGAAAATTAGCTATACCTCTTTTATTTATGTAAAACGGATGAATGTACTTATTATGCAGCTCTGCTCTGTTTTATTTAGCTCTGGGCTTAGCGATGTTTATGTTTATATGTAAACTGTTTCCTTTTTGCTTTCTGAAGATGGACAATTTCTATGTTAATTTGTTAAAAGACGTGAGGTTTTAAAGATGTGATGTGTGGATTTAAGGAAAACAGTGTTTCTGAACATATGGTCAGTATCTTTTGTTCTAGAATACATTTCTCAGATTGGCCTGTAAACCGCTGCAAAATGCAATCTTATATTTTTATAAAATTACAAATTTTTTTAGGTAGAAAAAACATAGACAAAGGCATATGCATGACATTAATTAATTATATAAAAAACAGATTACACTGAAAATCAAATACAGAACATAAACATAACAACAACTTGGGTGTAATAGATTAGACCCAAGATCAAATTACATACACTGTACATATATAATAACAACAAACAAAGCAGCCATATAAAATATAAGACTGCATGTTACAGCGAGCGATCTTCATGGGCAGACACAAACTTACAATCAACAAGCACCTCTTTTAGTTCCAAATCTCCAGAGCGCCACCACTGAGAAGCCCCAGGCGGACGCCGCCTTCCTTCAGAGAATCATCACCGCCACAATCTTTATTCAACGCCTCCAGAATCCTGCGAAAAACAGCGACCTCGCAGGGCAGAGTGAGAGGGCCCTCGCAGACGAAATCATATTCCATCTCCGCCTCCTCTAACAGCACCCTCAACAGAGGGCGATTAACCGATTCCGTCTTGATCACGAACCGGGTGCGGCCCGGCCCCACGTACACTGCGAAATATCCTTCGGGAGTCATGTCGCTGTCGTGCCAAAAACGGCGTAGGTTAATGAGAGGCATCATCCTGCACGATGTCGTGAGTGGTCTGGTCCTGGGCATCGCCAAACGAAGGCGTCGCCATGTCGTGAGAAACAGGCTGAGGAGTCTGTTTCTTTTCTCTTGGCCGTACATGGGATTCAAAGTCACAACCTCAATAACTATCCAGAAAACGGAAAAACCATTCCAGTTCTAAACCTAGGAAAAGGGCAGAGCCCAACGGTCAACTTCTGGCATAAGCGATATACACATGCATCTTCGAAATATGGTTGCTCCTAACAATTCAAATGATATGTACAGCCTGGCTTGGTTATACCATGAACAAACCCCTGCTCGGAATATCGTACCAGCAAAAGGAAATGTATCCTCGCATAAATTGAAGGATACTAAGCGCGGTGCCCTTATTGGCCTCGAATCAGATAATGGTACCGGATCAACAGACAGGATCAGATATTAAGAAAAGCCCACGGATCGGATACAGGCTTGCAATTCACAATGATTATTATTAGAATAATCTACCATATATCAAGAAGAGTCAACTCCATTAAAGCCTATATGTAGTTCTCGTGGGCCATTAGAATAATGAAGAAAATGAAATCCATCCGTAGGTTTCAATAGGGAGATTTGAAGTTAGGGTTCTTTTCTTTCTCCTAAAAGGAATTTGTGAAATTACTGGCACGTCCAAGCAAAGCCATTGCCAAGATGATATTCCCTTCCCAGTTATGGATCGCTCTTAACAATTAATTCATGGAGATATTCCCCTTCCAAGTTATGGATCGCCGTTAACCATCAATCAATTCATGTGAACGTGGCATTTTACAACTTTAGGGCACCGGTCAACTGTTCAGTGATCATTCCTTGAAATGTTAAGGGTATGGTGCTAAATTCGTGCATTCATTACGTTTTATAAAGTTAACTCAAAACTTGCAATATCTAACCATTTTTGCCAATTGTTCAAGTGGGATATTGATTGTTGTTTAAGCGTTCCTCGAAGTTTGTATGGCTGTATGTTATAACAAAACTTCAAAACTTGCAATATCTAACCATTTTTGCCAATTGTTCAAGTGGGATATTGATTGTTGTTTAAGCGTTCCTCGAAGTTTGTATGGTTGTATGTTATAACAAAACTTCTGAGTATTTTGAAATCCAAAAGCACTTAGTACATTCGCTCACCACTTTATCTATAATTGTAATCACCATTTTATCTTCAATTGTAATCTACATTTGGCATTAGATATAAATGAGATCAAGTTCATATATGAATATATAATATAATGCTAAATGTATATAAATATATCAAGTTCCTAACCTCTCTAACACACCCTTCAATCTTGACATCATAAAGATTATAGGTAGGCAATCATATTTCATGTATTTCTGGTTGTGTTATGCACATTCGTTATGGGAATAAGAAAAAATTAAAATTGTAAAGGAGATTATATTAGTTTTTTTTGTTTTTAAGTACATAGATATGGGTTAATAAAAAGTTAATAATAAATGTTGGTTTTCGTCTTCTAATTTTTTTTATATATACTGTCTAGATATATAGTTAATAAAAAGTTAATAATAAAAGTGTAGTTAATGTTTTGGAATAATTATGATTATCTTACAATTATTTTAATGCATTATATTATTTTATTTTTGAAATATAATTTAAGATAACATATTTATATTTATAAATTTGTATTTAAAAATATAGTTGGGTGATACTATATTATAAAATTAAAATTATCTTTTTATATAAAAAGTCTAGTATAGTAATCCAAATTTAATTTCATTCATTTTTTCTTTGTGCCATTTTTCCACATAGTCTAACTTAATTTTTTTTAGAATTTTATTTATGTATTAAATTGAAGTAATCAAGATTAACTTGATTTTGCTAAGAATTTTATTTATGTATTCATAAATATTTAAGAGAAGTAACTCTCAAGCACCATAGTTTTGATAAGTTAAAAGGTTAGGGAAGCTCAATTTTGAAATTGTGATCTTATATGGGCATATGCATAGAAGTCAAAGAGAGTAATTTTTTTCTTTAACCGTCTTATCATAACAAAAAAGACAATTTATCTATGGAGTTTATAAGAGATTATTCCTATTTTAGCAATCTTAACACTATTTATAAGAAACATATACTTTTGATTTTTTAAGTTAGGATGATCGAATCCTTAAATCGCCATTGATTTAATCCAAATCGTAGTATATTTATTATTTGTAATACTATAAAAATTAATCTTAGAAAACAAATTCAACAATTAAATTATAAAAAAATTTAAACAAATAATTCTAGCCATCATAATTCATGACCGAAAATACAAAATATAATAACACAAAGTCTATACTAATAATCCAAATGAACATAATCTATACCATTTTCTAATCATGTATGTTGTTTTTGGTGAAAAGCTATTGAACCACAACCATAACATAATACTTAATTAATCATAATCCACATAATTTTCAATTAATTTTTATGATCGAGAATTATTTCCATATAAATAACCCCCTTAATACAATATTACAATACATGTTCCTATGGATTTACCTTACCATTTCTAAGAATATGAGAACCCCTAGCTTAACAAGGGTACTAAATGTTAAAGGGCATACCATCCTAAATATTAAATGAGAACCCCTAGCTTGAGAAGGGTACTAAATGTTAAAGGGCAGACCATCCTAAGTATTGAGTTAGTGAATGATGGATTGTAAGGTCATCTCTAAAAATAATGGAAAACCCTAGCTAGGATGAATCTCTTCTCATTGGTTTCATAAATTATGATGTTTGATTATGTTTTCAATTATATATTAAAAATTTAAATTTATTTAATATTTATAATTTTTTTTTTCATTTGATATTTATAGTTTTTTCCATTTTAAATATATTAAAATTATTTTATATGAATATGACATCTTTAATAACCATAATACTTTTAAGCAATTTTGATAATAATAACATATTATTTAATATAAAATAACAAAAATTAACATTAAATATTTCTATTATTAATTAAAAAAATCATTATATAAAAATATATTTTTCATAATTTTATAGATATAATTTTTTACTATAGATTCATCTTTAATTTTGTTTTAAAGAATCATTCTGTATAAACTATAATATATGACCTCCCATTAAAATCATGCATTTAAAAGATGGTCCAATCTCCAAAGTAATTAAGATAACCATATGGGCCATACATTAATCTTTGTTATTATTATTTTTAGCAAGGTTAAGTGGATGGTGATGTTACAATAATATTAATATCAATTTGTTCCATAACCACCTTCTATGTATATATATAAAATTAATGTTTTAAAATTAAATAATAATATTTTATTTATTTTTTAATTTATAGTAAATTATTTAAAAAATTTAAAAATTAATAAAAAATTATAAATTTAAATATATAAATTTATTAAATAAAATATAAAGACAAAATTTATAAATTATAATATTATTTTTGCATTGATAGGTGTTTATATTTACAATAATATATGTTTATGTTTTAGAATTTAGGGGTGGACTAGCACCTATGATTTTCCTACATTGCACAAGGATGAGACAAGTGTACTCTCTAGATTGATTTTATGGTAGTTGTTCCAAATTAGAACTAGCACAACCACTTAACTTGTGGCCATGAACACCGATAGATCACAAGTTATTTATTACTTGTTCTCCATACTTAGTTGTAATCACCTGTTTTCTATGCCTCAACTACCTCGACTACGATTTATCCATGCATCAACTATGATTTATTTTTTATATATTATTTTATAATTGTTTATTTTGAATTTCGAACGACGACCATAAAATCAATATAGACAGTACACCTGTCTTATCCTCCTTAAATCTAGGAAAATCATAGATGGTAGTCCACCCCAAATTCTAATATATAAACACCTATTGGTGTAAATAAAATAGCACATTCACATTAATACCAAGCATATGGGTACGCCGATATGTCATCTGCTTGGTATTAATGGGGATCTATTATTGATAAACAATTGGCAACTTATGGCATGACTTATATTAAGAGATAAACTTATATATTATTTGCAGACCGTGTCATTTAAAATGTATGTATAATATTTCTAACAATAACAGGCCTCCATCGCATATTATGTTATTAATAATTTTCAATTATAAGAGTCAGAGTTATAGTTGTATCCAAACTTGCAATTGCCAAAAGTGTTGTACCCACTCTCTCCAACAACAATAGAAGGACCATCAAAATGCATGCCAATTAAAAATAAATTCCAGTCAACAAATATTTGAATCCATGAACATCTAGGCATCAATAGGTATAAAAATATAGCATCATTTGTATGATTCTCGGCAAGACTCACTTACCCCATATCAGAAGCGGTGGATGCAAACAACAATGCCTCCACGGTCTTCTTACTAAAAGAAAGATCAATCATTCTTTTGCATCTGCATAAACACACATTAACTGTTAAAATACAGAGAGAAATCCCAGCAAAACAACTAATGCACAAAAAAAATTCAATGACCTCCTATGCTGATACCATCAAATTCAATATTTTTTCACTAAAAGACAAAAAGAATCACAGGTAAGCATAACAAATAAATTGAAAAAGATCGAATTCTCACAAAATTATAACTACTAAACCATAGCATGACATTTCTTGTCCCAAAAGAAAAGATCGTAGGCCAAAACAAAGCATAATGAAACCCAAAACCATGTGGATATTGATAGCTGAGAAAATGTGATGATTAGTAATACATGGAAAACACATCTCAATAAGAATATAAAGGCCATATCTCAATTAGTAACTCTCGATCTACAGATCTTAGTGTTTCCACCTACGCATTTAAATTCCAACAACCAAGTTAGTAGAAATAAAGAAACAACATATTTAAACCTATTAGGCCATGTCATGCTTGATGCTCACATACTTTTCAAGCTCCCTTGCTGCATTTATGCATCTTGATGAAATAAAGAAACAACATATTTAAACCTATTAGCACTTAGAGCATCCCGACAAAGCATAGTAGCGAAATTTGGAAACCATTCTCTCAATCCATATAAACATAACATCACCTCTTAGCAATTACCGCACCTATTCGGAAGGAGCATGAGACATTGTTGAAAGATAAATCTCCTTTCAACCGAGGCATGGGCAATACCACGTTGCATAAATCGCCCTTTAATTATGAAGAAATTGAAATAACTTACTCTTCCAGTGTTAAAAAACCTAGAAACTCATTTTCAAGCCAATTGAACTCAACTCATTGAACTCTTGAAATGAAGTCAGGAACTTTCCCTTGAACTCATTGTCGAAATGAGTATTATTATTAAATAAATGAAATAAACTGGTTGAATACACTCTTTATTATTAAATAATTGAAATAAACTAGGGTCATTGAAGTCACTCTTTATTATAAAATAATTGAAATGAACTTGAGAACCCAAATCACTCTTTACTATTAAATCATTGAAATGAACTAATTGAACTCACTCTTTATTATTAAACAATTGAAATGAACTCCAGTGTTGAACTCATGTTCTTTATTATTAAATAAATGAAATAAATTCATTGAACTCACTCTTTATCATTAAATAATTGGTAACTATGCATGGAAAACACGTATCTCATGCATGAATAACTCAGAATTGATGCATGGTTAACAA
The DNA here is from genome assembly GCA_027924585.1 of Larix kaempferi. NCBI lineage: Eukaryota > Viridiplantae > Streptophyta > Pinopsida > Pinales > Pinaceae > Larix > Larix kaempferi. The sequence continues at coordinate 16,402,380 of BSBM01000348.1, read as the reverse complement.
AAAGAAAGTAAGTTTGTACACATAGAGAACAAAAATCTTATTTGTAGAACTTAACCTGTGGCCTATCTATGTTCACCAACCAAAAATTAAGATGTTGTGATAGTTTTTAATAAACAAAAATAAAATGATTTATGTTTATTTTTAATTTTAACATTTGATAATAAAGATTTATAATTTCTCCCTTATCATTTCTAGATAATAGTAATTTCTTTATACACTTTAGTATAAAAGAGATAGTTGTAAAAAACAATTAAATAAAGTTATTTCAAAATAATTTTATATTAAACATAAATTTATCAAACACTAAATATAATCTAACACCAAGTATCTAAATACTTTATTAATTTTTTTTTTTAATTTAAACCAGGCATTTAAAATAATATATTAAAATTTTAAATTTTTAACTTAAACCAAGTATCTAAAAGAATATATTGAAATTTTAAAATTTTTAACAAAAACATTTAAGATATTAAAAAACTTAAAACTATTAAATAATTTAATTCACTATATATACATAATTTTTAAAATATATCTCTGTATAACTAGGAAATTCACTTGCATACGGCCGTTAGTTGCACATATCGATCACATTCAAGCGTTCACTGATTACATTTATCATCAAAGTATAGCAATGTAAAATTATATATATATATATATATATATATATATATATATATTGCTTTGGTTTTTAATTATGTTAATTAATTCTGAAATGATTTAAATATTATATTAATAAAAAATTTAATTATTAAAAAAATGAATAAAATAAAAGATTATAAAAAATAATTATAATAATATAAATGTTTTTAAAAATTTAAATATTTTAAAATTATGATATTATTATTGTAAATTTTAATATATACTATGTATATTTAAAAATCCTCATCATTATACAACATTTAGAAATGAACCAATTATCTAAAAACTTAATTGCACGGAGAGAATATAAAAAAATAAAAAATAAAAAGATCATGTCGACCTAAATTAAAAAAAGTTATATTAAAGAGTCACATTATTTTTTATATATTTATATTATATAATCTTTTTTAAAAATTTATTTATTCAACAAAATAAAATTAAAAAAGTAATGTAACATAAAGTTATGTAATAAAAAATAAAAATAAAGGTAATTAAAAAAATTTATATCCTCTCATAAATTAAATTATTGAGATATAATTTTTTTTAATATAAAAAAATTACATTAGATCTCTCTCAATGGTTCATAGGTCATGGTTTAATATGGATCTAAGTTGATTTACTTTAAAAACATATTTATTATATAGCTAGAAAAAAGCATTACCATATTTATTTTTTATAAAAATAAATTTTATATTAAAAATCAAATAAATATCATAATAAACTAGATATAATGCAATCCTAATTATTTTGACAACTTAAATGTTCCTGGTTCATAATTTCTTAAACCAGAAACCATTCAAATAAATTAAAAAATTCTATCAAACAAAAAAATAAATATCGTAATAACAAATTGGCTATAAACAGACAGACTCATACGGGACAATGGCTTGATCTTAATAAGTTTTCGAAACAAATTATATACATGCACTGTTCATATATAATAACAACAAACGAGGCAGCAACATAAAGCAAATCAAGAAAAAAAAGGAGAGACTGCATGTCACAGCGATCTTGATTGGCAGGTGAGGCAGCAATATAAAGCAAATCAAGAAAAAAGGCGAGACTGCATGTCACAGTGATCTTGATCGGCAGGGCAACTGATCAATCCGAGTTGAACTTGACACAAAATTACAATAAACAAACACTCATTTAGTTACAAATGTCCACAGTCTCACCACTCCCACCACTGAGAATCCCAAGGCGTACGTCGTCCAGTTTCAGAGAATCCTCACCGCCACAATCTTTATTCAAGGCCTCCAGAATCCTGCGAAAAACAGCGACCTCGCAGGGCAGAGTGAGAGGGCCCGCGCAGACAAAACCATATTCCATCTCCGTCTCCTCTAACAACACCCGGAACAGAGCGTGATTAACTAATTCCGTCTTGATCACGAACCGGGTGCTGCCCGGCCCGACGTACACTGCGAAATATCCTTCGGGAGCCATGTCGCTGTCGTGCCAAAAACGGCGTCGGTTAATAAGAGGCATCATCGTGAGCGATCTGGTTCTGGGCATCGCCAGACGAATCCGTCGCCATGTCGTCAGAATGAGGCTGAGCAGTCTGTTTGTTTTCTCTTTGCCGTACATGGGATTCGAAGTCACAACCTACGAAAAACCATGCAAGTTCTAAACCTAGGAAAAGCGCAGAGCTCAACGGTCAACTTCTGTCATAAGCGATATCCACATGCATCTTCGTAGTATTGTTGCTCAGAACAATTCAAATGATATGTATAGCCCGCGCATAGTTATACCACAAACAAACACTTGCTCGGAATATCGTACCACCAAAACGAAATGTATGCTCGAATAAATTGCAGGATACTAAGCGCGGTGCCCTTATTGGATTCGAATCAGATAATGGTACCGCAGCAACAGACAGGATCAGATATTAAGAAAACCCTACCGATCGGCTACAGGCATTGCAATTCACAATGATTATTATTAGAATACTCTACCATATGTCAAGAACAGTCAACTCCATTAAAGCCTATATGTAGCTGTCGTGGGCCATTAGAATAATGAAGAAAATCAAATCCTTCCGTAGGATGCAATAGCAAGATTTGAAGTTAGGGAGCTTTTCTTTCTCCTAAAAGGAAGTTGCGAAATCCATCGAGATATTCTCCTCCCCATTTATGCAGGATCCCGCTTAACAATGAAGTCATGTGAGCGTGGCATTTTATAACTTTAGGAAACCGGTTTAGTGTTCAGTGAGGGTATGGTTGTAAATTCGAGCCGTCATTCATTACGTTTTATAAAGTCATCTTCAAAACTTTCAATATCTTACTATTTTTGTCCATCGTTCAAGTGGGATATTGTTGTTTACGCGTTGCTCAGAGTTTGTATTGTTGGATGTGATCACAAAACTTCCCAAAGTATTTTCAAGTCCAAAAGCACTACTACTTTATCTTCAATTTTAATATACATTTGGCTTTATAAAATGAGATCAAGTTCATATATAAATAAATAATACAATGACAAAGTATTTATTGGAAAATTTTAGAGTAAGGGATAGAATAAAATTTATAGATAGTAGTGTACTTAAGATTTTTGGTAAAAAAAATAAAATTAAGAAAATCATTTGAATTCATTTTTTTTTTTTTTAATTTTTTATCATTTATAAAAACTAAAAAAAAATATAATAAGTATTTTAAGAATTAATAAAAATTTTAAAAATTTTAATATGTTAAGATAATTATGGATCTTCAAAGATTTATAACATATAAAAAGAAAATACAAATTTTTAATTATTAACTCTATTCATATTATAATAAATCTAATTATTAAAATCATATATCTTTTTATCGCTAAACCATAATCTTTTCTATATACATATAAGTAAATATAATTATATATACAAATTTATATTTTTTTATTCTTTCAACTTTATAACCTTTCAAACACACACTTCCACCTTCAAATCATCAAGATTATAAATAGGACATCATATTTCTGAAATAGAAAATCTAAATATAGAAAAAATGTAGAACATCTTAATTGTTATGTTTTTAAAATAGAAAAAATCATATTAATTTTTGCACTGAGTGAAACGAGGTGCTCTAGAAACAATAGAAAAAATCATATTAATTTTTGCATCGAGTGAAGTTGTAACATGCGTGGATGTAACGTTACACACCGGTATGAGGGAGATATTGTAACGTTTGTCCAAGAAATATCAAATTTCTTGAGTTTAAATTTTAAAAAATAGAATACACCTTAAGAAATTGGATCCCTCTCTCGGTACTTGATAGATACTGGTTTAAGATGGATCTATGCTGGTTTATCCTCACTTTAAGAATTTTATAACATTTTTAACACATCCTTCGAGCTTCACATTATATTTAGAACATCTTATTTCCTATATTTCTAAAATAGAAAATATTATATTTATTGTGTATCGAGTTTGACACTATGCACATTGATTCCATATATTTTTAAAATAGAAAAGATCATATTCATTGTGTATATTGGTACTATGCATATTGATTATGTCAAAATAAAAAATAAAATAAAAATTAAATTAGTGTTTGTTTTAATGTATTGGAATACTTTTTATTATTTTAAATTTTTTTAATGTGTTACTTTATATTATTTTGAATATAATTTATGTGTTGAATATAGTTTTGGGATACTATGGCTTAAAATTATAATCATTTTCTTATATAAAAAGTCCAGAGTAGTGGTCCAAAATTAATATGGTTCACTTATTTTTTGTTATTTGAGTTTAAATTTATAATTAAAATTAATATGATTGATATCACTTTTTATTAGAATATATTTTCTTCAATAAAATCTATGTTAATATTTCAAACTAACATAATTTATACTATTTTCTCATATTTGTTATTGTTCATAGGTTATTGAACCAAAATTACTATTTAATTCTATGTGTTTAATAATAGACTTCATTATAAGAATAGATTATGGTGATGATGATCATATTTTTTATTAATTTCCATTAGGATTAATTTTGGTCTTTTAGAAAGGTTATGAATTATTTGATTTTGTTTAGAATTTTATTTATATGTTCAAAAAGATTTAAACACCATAGTTTTGATAAGTTAAAAGGTTAGGAATACCCTCTTAACTTCACAAAAATGATAATTTTTCCCTTTTATATATGAGAAATTTTCTAATACCTTGATTGACTATGAAGTTCTTGAAAGGATTTTCCTATTTTAACAATCTTTACACTAGTTATAAAAAAAGATACACTTGATTTTATAGATTAAGGTAATGAAATCCTTAATTCCCCATTGATTTAAACCAAAGCTTGACATATTTAATATTTTAATATTATAGAAAGTAGACTTATATAAAAAGTTTAACATTAATTATAGAAATGTTAAACAAATGATGTGAACCATCATGATTCATGAATGACAATGCACAATATAATAACACAAAGCTTATACTAATAATCAAAGTTAACATACTCTAAGCCATTTTCTAATCATATATTTTTTTGGTGGAAGGCTATTGAGCCATAAACAAAAATATTAATTGAGTAAGCATAATACATATAATTTTCATTTGCATGTGATTTTCTTGATGGATGATTATTATTAAACCACGGCCTTGATCATCATATGTATCAATTTATTAACCCTCCCAAGGAAGTTCATTGCCACAATTATTTTCGAGAAGTGTAAACCACTGGACCTTAACATTTTAATGGATATACGTGGATATTCAAGGGTTGTTTTCAACATAAAAGAAAATTATTTCAATAGCTAAAGATAAAATGTGAAAATTTAAATGAGTAAACACCAATATTATCCCTTTATATGATGGTATGATCTCTTGCTAAACAATGTGGATGAATATGGAATATTTTGAGCTATCACTTATGCCTATTTTGTAATATATATTAGAAGTTAGAATAAATTGAAACCTACTCTATTTTGTAAGTATGTCTCAAAGTAGAGAGTTTGGGTTTGACATATGATGATTTTATATAATCCCCCCAAAAATGCCTCTCTATGTAGGGTAATTCTACATACGCACAAAAAATGGTACTTCATAGAGATAGCGTCACACACTAAAGGAAAGGAAAATTTTATGATCTAGTTTAAGAAATTAAGTCCTTATTTTTTTGGTGGAATCCTTTAATTGTGTTAATTAAATAGTTAATCACATTCCCATGAATGATTTAAAAGATGAAATACCTAAAGGAACATGGAGTAAAACTAAACAAGATTAAGAAAATTCCAAGTATGGGGTAGTAGAGCATGGCCTCACAATCCAAATGAGAATATAAAAGAAATCAACTTTGGAGTGAGACACATACTTTTGTTGGACATTCTAAATACGTAAAGGGTTATATAGTTATTCAACCTTGATACAATGAACATATTATTGCAATACCCATGCTTTGAAATTTTGAACGTATTAAATAAAATTATGTAAAATGATGTAAATATGCTAGTAAAAATTCCTAGCGTGGAGCTCAAGGCCAAGGCTCGACTAGTGAATGTCTATGGGAAGTAAAGAGTCATGTTCTTCTAGACGAGATCAAGCACACCAAGAAGGTATGACCTATGAAGGGTTGGAACGCTCTCTCCATGAAAGTGTTGGTCAAAATTTCAAGCCGCTGCAACCAAGCACAAGTTCCACTGAACGAGAGTGAGAGTGCTTCAACTAGTGGTTATGCTATTTAATGTTTAATCAAGTGAAATCATCTGTATTGCAGATAGGTTATATATAAATATGCATCTAATACTAAATAAAATGATGGTTATTTTTGGTGCTCATAATTTTCTGTTTGTTGCATTTTTTATTTCTCGGTGTATTTTTCTCAATGAGTTACAAACCAAATGGTATTAGAGCTTCGATCTAAGGATATTCCTCTACTCATAATTTTTGAGTCGTTTAATCAAGTCATTGTGACCTCAGTGCTAGCAACCACCAAACCCATCTGATCAAGCATAATTTTTTATCGGTTTCTCTATAGAGAGCTAGGGTTTAAGTTGTTTGTTGGGGACTAGAGATGCACTATGGTTATCCATCCTCTCATGTCCCCCTTTTTAGCGGAGCACTAGGTTCCACCCCCTCTTCATAAGTGCACTTAAGGCTTTCACATCCTCCTCCTCTCCTTTGTGCAATATTCCTAGGGTTTTCCTACGGATCCAACGCCCTCCTCCCCCTTCTTAGTTCTAGATCACAGAGGATAACTAGGGTTTTCACCCTCCTTCTCTCCTCTGATTCAAAATTTATGCTTATAGAAAGTGTGTACCCAGGGATCCAATCCCTCATCTTCTCATCAATATTTGCAAAGATGTTAGGGTTCCCACATGCTCTCTTCTTTGAATCTAATCTCAAGGTGCATCATCTCAACTCTTAGTATTTTTTATGAAGAACATGCCTCCATGTAGGGAACCTTCAGAGAATGATGATTTTTCATCTCAATTGTCCCATATTCAAGATATTGCCCTATCCCTTCATGAACATATTGGTTTGCAGCGACAAACACTAGTGCCCATGCAGTTGGATGCTCATTTTCATTTGCCAAATTTCATTGGTCAAATTAATGGTGAACTTGTTGAATCATGGTTACAGAGTATATCTGCGTGTTTTAGCACTTGTCATGGGATATTTGAGGAGGAAAACCTTTATATTGCAATTTTGCAAATGGAAGGAGTAGCCCAAGCCTAGTGGGATACACAAATGAGTGGTGCCACATTGATAGTGGATATACAAGCCACTACCTCTTCCCCTAATCCTTCGATAAGTAGCTGGCATAAGTTGTTCCATATTCTCCATCATCGTTTCTATCATCTGAATTATCGCCAAAGTATTCTGGCTCAATGGTTACAACTCCGATAATTCTCAAGCCAGTCATGCAATAATATATTGAGATCTTCACCAATATTTGCACCCAGATCCATATTAAGGACTTAGAAGAGGTACTTATTGTCAAGTTTAATTCTATCTTATTATTTATTTTATAGTACATCTCTTGACAAATCCTTTTCTTGGGCTTTGGTTGTCAAACGCAAAGTGGATCCTTGCTTATATTCTCCAAAAATCATCCTAGTACTTAATATGTTCCCACTTCTCTTAAATATCACTCTTCTCCTAAGGCTTCCTAGTGGTTTACCTTTAATAAATATTCCTTCCATAGCACTATAGATTGTCATGTGTTACATAGCCAATCCACTGCTAAATCCCTACTTGATGACAACCTTGAGTCCTCATCCTCTCAACCACAATCTCCTCCCTTTATTAACTTAGAAAATACCACGTCGACCAACCCCTCCCTCTTGCTGATGGCTACTGATCGAAGTCTCACATCAAATGATCCCCTTTTTACACCTAATTTCCAGCCCAGGGAATCTATCGCCTCAATGATTCTTGATAATGGAAGTCATAAAAACTTGGTAGCCCACGATTTTTTCCAACTCTTAAGTCTTCCTACTACACCATAACCAACCTCGTACCAATTAGGTTTGGTTCATAAGGATGTCTTGCATCTAATGGTCACACACTACTGCATAGTTACCTTTGTCATTGGTCCCTTTTTTTATACGGTACTATATGATGTCTCTCCCTTGTAATGTGTTTATCTGTTATTGGGTATCCCCTATCAGGAGAAACACTAAGCCATCTATCATGCTAGCACTCATCAATATCACCTAAAGTAGGATGGTCACACTTATTTGCTCACATCCTCATCTTTGAAAGCACCTCCTCCTCTTCCTGGTAATGTTGTTGTTCACCAAATAAGTATCAACAAGTCCATCTCTTTATCCCTCATCAAACCTCTCAAACCTGACCAGAAGCCTCAAACTGTGTAGCCTGATATGTCATCCTTAATTTCTAAATTTTTTGATGTATTTGCGCCTCCCACTGGCCTCCCTCCTCACCATGCCATTGAACATTCCATTGACTTAATCCTTGGGGATGCTCTCCCTAATGCCCCTTCTTACCATTTACCCCCCCTATGAGGTTGCCGAAATAGAGAAAGAACTCCAGTATCTCTTGAACACAGGCCACATCCAATCCAACTTCTCCTTTTGTTTCTCCCTTGCATTCATCATCCCCAAGAAGGAAACTAATGAGTGACACCTATTGATTTATTAACACACCCTCAATAAGGATATTGTCAAAAATCATTATCCTCTTCTTAGTATCGATGATTTGTTGGATCATTTAAAGGGAACGAAGTACCTCACAAAGAGGGATCTCATGGCACACTACTACCAGGTGCACATGGCTACTACAAACACTTGGAAAACAACCTTTAATGCCATATTTGGGATTTATGAGTGGATGGTGATGCCCTTTGGCCTCACTAATTCCTTGAAAACATTTATGTGGCTCATCAATGATATATTTTGTGACCATTTGGGGTGCATTGTGATCATCTACTTTAATGACATTCTGGTTTTTAGTCAGACTTTGGAAGACCACTTGCAACATGTACGCACTATGCTCCAACTTTTGCTTCACCATAAGCTTAACGTGAAAGAATTCAAGTCCTATTTTGGCCAATATTGTGTTCATTATCTTGGGTTTATCATTGATCAAGATGACATCTACCCCGATTCTATGAAGTTTTAGGATTTGGCCACTTGTCCCGCTCCTACGTCTACCTTCGAACTCAAAAGTTTTATGGGTGGCATAAAATTCTACCACAAGTTTATTCAAAGCTTCTCTCATTTGGCCAAATCATTACATCACTTAGCCAACCAGTCTACCTTTTTCTAGACCACATTGGCTTAGTAACAGTTTTAGCGTCTTAAAGATTCTCTCTACTCTACTCCATTTCTTCTCTTGCCAGAACTACAACAACCCTTTGAGGTCGAAACAGATGCCTCCCAAAATGCTATTGGAACAATTCTTAAATAGGGGGGAAATCATGTTGCCTATCATTCCGATACTTTGGACGATACTAAGAAGATCTATAGTACATATGACAAAGTATTTTATATCTTGGCTCAGCCTCTGAAGATGTGGAGACACTATATCCTTGGTAAGGAAACCATTCTTCATACATACCATCATATGTTAATTTGTATTAACTCCTAATCCAAGGTTCAAGAGAAACGTCATTTGAAATGGGAATCCTATCTACAGTAGTTCCATATGCTCATCAAGTATAAGAAAGGCACTTCTAATCATTTGGATTATCTTCCTAGAAGACACGCTTCTCAGGAACATCATATTTTAGATTTGTGTTGTGTAGATTATGAAGATTTGAATCTTCTTTATGCTTCTGATCCTTTCTTCAGTGAGATTTGGGTAGCATTGCATCATCCCAATACAATCAATCAAAACCCCTTCTTAGAATACCACATTCAGGAGGGTTGGTTGTATAATATTTCTTAGTTGCGTGTACATGCTACTAAAGATCGTATTACCTTAATTTGAGAGGCATATGCCTCCTCTTATGGGGGTAGCTTTGGCATACTTAAATCCACTTAGAAATTACAACACCACTTCTTTTGTGTCTCATTGTACGATTCGGATTTATGCAGGAACGAAATAAGATAGCATATACAGAATCACATACACAGATATATTGAAAGAAACACAGTGATACAGTAAACACATATTCTATTAAATAGCGGAAATAGAACAGACTATAAAATACAATAGCTGGAATGGTGGTAGCTATCTCTGAGAAGAGATGTGGCTGCTATGCTCATTCATGCCAAGATGAATACAAAGAGATGCCGAAAGGGCCTATTTATAATAAGCATGAGGGAAAGAATCCCAAACATCCAAAAACCTAACCCTAGAAGATGAACCGTCATAAAGTTTGCGGCCCCAAGGTGGTTAGTTGAATAGTCAACTTCCCGGGGTCATAACTTTTGCCTACGATCTCCGTTTGGGGCGCTCGGTAGCTCCTTGGAATGGACTATCTGAGATTTACAACTTTCACAAGCGCTAAATGCATGCCATTGAAAACCATTTGGACCCCCAAATTGCCAAAAAAAGGTCGTTTAGGGCCTCAAAACAGCCCCGGATGTTTAGGACCCGAAAAACTGTAGAAAAATTACTAAAAAATTGGCAAAATGGGAAACTGTTTTGAGCCAGTGGAATAGGTGGGTGGCCACCTATATCCATCAAGATCAATCCTCCCCCCTTAGGAAGCAATGGTCTCCATTACATAAAATACCTTATCATATGTCGAGCTGTGTGTCGAGTTGAGCTCTTGGTGTGACATCTACTGAAGTGGAAAGGTTTCCTTACTTTGACATCTTCAGAGGGTTGTAATTGTTGTTGATGGATGCGCTGGAGCTGTTCAATAGTTTTGGTTGTTTTGGTATCCTTGGTATGCACCGGTGTGGATGGTTTCTTTTTGGAGGGGCCCCTTGAATGCGTGGCCTTGCACTGTAGAGGTACCCGAATAGGCGATGTTGCACTAACATTGTGTTTTTCTTCTTTCTTATGAGTAGAAGGATAATGAGCAGAGGCTGTGGATGTCTCTGCAATCTGATGTTCACCTTTAGTGGCATTTGCGAATAGGGAAAATTTCTCAGTGTGGGAGATTATCTTCCTTCCCTGCTTGGTTGGGGTAGGTGAAACTATCTCTGATATCCGATAGAGTTGTCCTCCCAAAGTGACAATGACACTGCGAGGTTAGGATTCATATACAACATGATGATTCCACATATATGGCTCTCCTAAGAGAACATCACATACTTTTAGTGGGGCCACATCACACAATACCTCATCTTTGAAGGGCTTGATGCCATATGGTAGGTGACATTGGTGATTGACGTGGATCCTTCATCCTTGGCTTAGCCATCCAATGGTGTATGGTTGTGGGTGTGGCATTATTGGTAGCTCCAATCTCTTGATGACTTCTTCTGAGATCAGGTTCTTCTGGCTGTCGCTGTCCACAACAGAGTGTAGGGGAATTCCCTTCACCCACATCTATGAGTGGAAAAGGCGCTCCTCTGCTTCCGACTCTTCAAGATCCTCTGGTTGAATCTGTGTGGTGGCCACAACGGCACTGGGTTCTTCATAATTGATCTGCTTCTCTTTTTGCACGGCTGTGAAATTAGGTTCTGAGTCAGAATTGGAACTGGGATCTGATTCTGAAGCTTTGATCTCAGCCACCAATGACTGTTTTGAGCAACATTCATCAGTGTTGTGCCAAGGAATTTTGTGGAACTCGCACCACTTCCCGGTGTCCTTCTTTATCTTTTCTTTACCCTTCTTCGCTTGTGGTTGGGACCGGTTGTCCTTTCCCTGCCCCATGTTTTGCGAGCCAGAGTTTCCCTTGCCCTACTTCTGCGCAGGTCCGAAGTCACGCTTGTTCTTTGCTAAAATTTCTGCTAGATTTTGACAGCATATCGATAGGCGAATTCGAGTGAAGAGATTTCCAGGAAATCCGTCTCTGTTCGTATGTACCGGTGTAGGCCACTGTGATATTTCAGTACTAGGTGCCACTCGGAGTCCTTGATACCCATCTTTGTGCGCGAGGTATGAAAGTTGTTGGTGTACTTCGACACCGTTTGGTCCCTCTCTTGATGCAGAATGGTCCATTTTGTGTACTAGTCATCATAGTTTCCAATAGGATAGTATTGTTCCTTGATGGCATCTATAAAAGACACCCAAGTGGGATTGGAATATTCAAACAATCCAGACTCGTCTGATGTGTTTTGATCACAATAAGTTTCCCACCAATTTTTGACACGGGAGACGGTGTTGAGGAGTGCAAAGACGATCTTTTCCTTGTCGAAAAAATTGTGGACAAAGAAATACCCTTCTAGTAGATTGAACCATTTATGTAGGGCATCGGCATCGATTTGGCCTTCAAATAAAGGGATATCAAAATTAACTTGTACCTTGAAAGGAGTCGTATCTCCGAAATGGCTACCCGTTGAGGGTGCATTTGCCGCTGTTGGCATGCGTCGAAGGATCTGGGAGAAATTATGCATCATCTTGTTCCTCTGTCGTGCGAGGGCTTCCTCGAGCAACAACTTGATAGGATCTACTTCTCCATCGTCTCTCTTTTCTTCCGCCATGGGAGGCCGTTTGGGGCGGAGAGAGTGGTCTTCCCCAAGTGAAACTAGTTCGAGACCCAACTCTCTATATTGTAACCTCGTTGGGGACATGCACCGAGAAACAATCAAAGAGCAGACCGCTCTGATACCACTGATATGGATTTATGTAGGAACGAAATAAGATAGCATATACAGAGTCACATACACAGATATATTGAAAGAAACACAGTGATACAGTAAACACATATTCTATTAAATAGTGGAAATAGAATAGACTGTAAAATACAATAGCTGGAATGGTGGTAGCTATCTCTGAGAAGAGATGTGGCCGCTATGCTCATTCGTGCTAAGATGAATACAAAGAGAGGTCGAAAGGGCCTATTTATAATAAGAATGAGGGAAAGAATCCCAAACATCCAAAAAACTAATCCTAGAAGATGAACTGTAATAAAGTTTGCGGCCCCAAGGTGGTTAGTTGAACAGTCAACTTCCTGGGGTCATAACTTTTGCATACAATCTCCGTTTGGGGCACTCGGTAGCTCGTTGGAATGGTCTATCTGAGATTTACAACTTTCGAATGGGGAAAAATGCATGTCGTTGGAAACCATTTGGCCCCCCAAATTGTCAAAAAAGGTCTTTTAGGACCTCAAAACGGCCCCGAATGTTTAGGACCCAAAAAACCATAGAAAAATTACTAAAAAATTGGCAAAATGGGAAACTGTTTTGAGCCAGTGCAATAGGTGGGTGGCCACCGATATCCATCTGGATCAATCCTCCCCCCTTAGGACTCAATGGTCTCCATTGCATCAAATCCCTTATCATATGTCGAGTTGTGTGTCGAGTTGAGCTCTTGGTGTGACATTTGCTGAAGTGGAAAGGTTGCCTTACTTTGACATCTTCAGAGGGTTGTAATTGTTGTTGATGGATGCGTTGGAGCCGTTCAACAATTTTGGTTGTTGTGGTATCCTTGGTATGCACCGGTGTGGATGGTTTCTTTTTGGAGGAGCACCTTAAATGCGTGGCCTTGCACTGTAGAGGTACCCGAATAGGCGATGCTGCACTAACTTTGTGTTTTTCTTGTTTCTGTTGAGAAGAAGGATAATGTGCAGAGGTTGTGGATGTCTCTGCGATCTGATGTTCACCTTTAGTTGCATTTGCGAATAGGGAAAATTTCTTAGTGTGGGAGATTATCTTCCTGCCCTGCTTGGTTGGGGTAGGTGAAACTGTCTCTGGTATCCGATAGAGTTGTCCTCCCAAAGTGACAATGACACTGCGAGGTCGGGATTCATATACAACATGACACTTCCACATATATGGTTATCCTAAGAGAACATCACATACTTCGAGTGGGGCCACATCACACAATACCTCATCTTTGAAGGGCTTGATGCCATATCGTAGGTGACATTGGCGACTAACGCGGATCCTTCGTCCTTAGCTTAGCCATCCAATGGTGTATGGTTGTGGGTGTGGCGTTATTGTTAGCTCCAATCTCTTGATGACTTATTTTGAGATCATGTTCTTCTAGCTTCCGTTGTCCACAACGAAGTGTGGGGGAATTCCCTTCACCCACACTTGTGAGTGGAAAAGGCGCTCCTCTGTCTCCGACTCTTTAGGCTCCTCTGTGTTAACACCCAAAAAGTGCTCACTAGCTCATTTCCTTATTCACATGATCCATGTGTCCACTTTTCCACCATTTGAGCCTCTAAAGCCATCAAAAGGTCACCAAAAGACCATAATACACCCATTTTTCCTCTCAAAATGAATATTTTTCCTCAAAAAGCATAAAAAACCCTCAAAAAGGGTCCATAATTCCCAAAAATATTAAAAATGGAATAAAAATATTCAAAATATTCAAAAAAGGAAAAAGGAGGGAGAAGGTACCTAAACCATGTTGGTCAATACCATTGGTTTCCTCAAAACCATAATGGTATTCCCCACCACCAAAAACTATAAAAAGGTGGTAGGGGTTCCTCACTTTCCATCCATCCATCATCTTATCCTCACGCTATCAAAATCTCTCATGATACTTTTTGCCATTTTCAGCATCTTGGAGAAGAGACCTTTGGAGCTTGGAGCTACTCACCTTGGAAGTTGCTCAACACAAATCCTCACCATTTGAGGTATCTTAATACAAAATACTTATTCTTTTATTTCTTGTTCTTGAATCGTTTTTAAAAAATTTATTTGTTATATACACATGCTAGTTTAGGTTTAGATTTAATTTATAATTGTTTTTACTTTCAATATTGAAACTGCTATCACATTGTTGATAGGTGCCCATTGCACAAAGCTTGGTTGCAAAACCAAGTCAACAGTTTTTGGCGACTTCGCTGGCTTCGAATTCTTAGGTCTCAGTTTTTTGCTTTAGATCTTAGTTTTTCTTAGTTTTAATCATTTTAATTCATAGATCTGCCATCCTAGACAACAGATCCATTGCTGTTCTAGATCTTGGCTCTTTCTATTTCCATTAATAGCCTAAAATTTCCATTTGCGGGTTCGTTTTTCGGCGTCTATTTTTCGGCTTTCACCTTGCGGATTTTCGTCCGACAGTCGCGTGGCTCATCGTGACCTCGCGACTTTTTTCCGTGCGGTGTGTCGCGGCTTTGCGGCCATTTTACGCACTGCACATCGCAGCTTTGCGGCCATTTGCCGCGCTGCACATCGTGATTGTGTGGCCAAAACCCGTGTTGCACATCGTGGCTTCACGGCCGAAACCCATGCTGCACATCACGACTGCGCGGCCGAAACCCGTGCTACACATCGCGGCTGTTTTCCCAAAACCCGCGATGCAATTTTTTTGAATTTGGTCAATTTTTTGAAAATAGTTTTTGCTATATTTTTTGCCCATTTAGTATATTTTACAACATTAATTTTTCAACACTTTTTACAGACATATTAAATCTTTTACTATTTATATATGCTCCATTAAAAATATTTTTAAAAATTTTCAGTAATTGAAAGAAAGATTTTCTGCATTTTATTTAGATCAAGGTTTTACTATTTATTTGCTCAATACTTTGCCCAAACAACTTTTAAGAGCTCCATTTATTTCTTGAAATATTTATGTTATTTGCTTCCCTTTAAATTATTTCAAAGATCCATTATTTTTGAATAGTTTTTTCAAGCATTTACATTTCAAAAACGCCTTTATTTTTTGCAAAATTGGAAAAGTCTTTTTTTTCATTTGTAATCAATGGCCCAAGCAAGGCAAATCAATTTCAGTTTAAATATCACACTTGCACCCACTCTGCCACATAATTTAAACTGAGCCTTAAAATTCACCTTAAACTCAACAAACTTTTAACCCCATTTGGGGAGCACTTAAAAGAATTTTGTAGTTAGGTAGAATTGAAGGGATAGGTGTTCCAATAACACCCCTCAATTATTACATTTGAGCCATAGTGGTTGTCCTCTAGGATACCAAAATCTCTTATAATTTTGACACAGTTATCAACCAATTTATCGGGAAGGCCTCTCCCTTAGGAGGGTTGAAGTAGCCAGACTGGTTCCAGAAGTCTGAGTGGAATATCGCAATCCATTTAGTAACAGAAGGATACCTTTAAAAGTTCTCGGTGTACACCCAAGAGGGTGTAAAGCGGCGATAGAACCAAACTGCAGATTCACCCAACCGAACATGTCATGAAGAGGGTATCCTAGTTGCCACTCTTTAGGATTGTCTACCCGGTGTCCCTCCTGGTAGGGGGATATCTAGCCGTTGATTCAACACTCTATATTGTCTGACTTGGATTTCAACACCTTGTAGAGAATATCATTTGTTGACTCACAATACTTCTAGTTAGGTGTTTGTATGAAACATTACCCACCTTTGGTCTACTAACACCTGTTTTTTCTAGGAACTGTTTGACTTTTGGTATTCTGACCAATTTTGTTGCATCGCTCCGCTTATTATAGCACAACTACTATAATAAGTGCTTTTTGAGGTCGGTTGTTGGCCTGAGAGCCTTTATTTTTTTCACTCCCCTCTTCCACTCATTGTTGCATTAGGGTTTCGAGTTTTTTCCTTCACCACTGTTAGCACTTAGATTTTATCCTGGTTGTAAAAGAATAACACCTAAGGTAACCTATTTCAAACCAAAATTTAGGTAGAAAAATTAGCCATTTTTTCCACCAGAGAGGGCTCTCTCACAAGATATATGTAAAGGCTAAAAATATATAGAAGTACGTTCAAAATTTCTCAAAAGGATTTTCTTGGTTGAAAAGGAAAACAAGAAACATTGGGCATGGAGTCAACTTTTCAAATATTTAATGTGCCAGCAAGAGATTTATACCAAACAGATTTCCACAGAGGCAAGATAGCAATCATATCACAGTCAATTAGAGTTTTTCAGGTGGTATAGAAAGAAACAATGACAGTCCATCAACAACAGGCATCTAACTGGGATGAATCTATTGTCAACTTTGGAGAAATAGTGGATATTTAAATGCAATAAAATGAGGCATAACCAGTATGAATCCCGATTTATTTCAAACTTTCATTTAAATATAGAAGAAGAACATAATGGAAGATATAACAAAGAAAGTGGACATGCACATATAAAGATAAGGGAAAAAGAGACTGTAAAACTGATCAACACATGAGTCTCTGGTCTCAAAAGATAGGTATTTTTACTGTACTGCCTTTTATTTATCAAAAAATGGACTTCAAAACATTATCGTCTCTCAAAGAGTTTCCAACCCTTTCAAAAATAATTCTCATTGTCTTTTATACAAAATTCGGAACAAGCTTGACATAACTGCTTCTTCTAACTAATAATTGAAAATGTCTTAACTCGAAAGATAACTATCTTTAAACAATAAATAACTGTCTTCAAATAATATTACAAATTCAAAATCATTGCATCATTTTGCCATTTGGCAAAAAATCTGAAAGTATCTATGAATGGACAGAATATCTCGTCTTTCCATATTTGTCTACATAATTCCATTGGTCAGCCGTGGGTAAATCATAACTGGTCATTTCTTTCACCAAGACTCGCATTTCAATGTGATCTGCATAAGAAACAAGAGGAAGGTTCTCACAGGTTGAGATCAACATATTTAAAATTTCAAGTCTTCCGCAATTTTCTCCATTAAAATATTCCCTGTAAGCATATGATCCAACTGCTGAAACTTTTTGTGATCCATTCTTATGTCAAACAACAATCTCTTATATTCATTAGGAGAAATCAATTCATTCTTTTCATTCCAAAAAGCAGGGAATCCTTTGTTTATTAATTTTTCAAATCGCTTCTTAAACTTTATTACTTCCTCCCGTATGTCTCCAGCTTTAGCTTCAATATTTTCAACATGTGAATATTTTCCCAAGATTCTTCTGGCCCATGTAATGGCTGAAATTCTATTCATTATATTCATTGCAGTCAAGTCTGCTTTAGTTAAACTATTTAAGAAAGTTATAGCTCTCTGTGCTATTTCTTTTGGCTTTTTATTTAAATTCTTTCTGGATGCTCTACAACTCTCAAAGGCGCCTTTGGATACTTTTTCTTTGAACCTTATATAATCCAGATAGGGTCTTAATTTTTCAACTTCCTTTATAATTTGATCCTATACCATATGTTTGCAACCTTGCATAGCAGCCTGTCCTGTCACATAAGCTGCCAAACCTTTATTGTTATCACTTAATTCCTGATTCCTTATTTGCAAAGTTTTTATTTCCTTATCCTTAGTTTCATTTTCTTCTTTGAGCTTCTATATTCCCATCTCCAATTCTTTATTTTCACCTTCTTTCAAACTCACTTGGGACACAGCTTGTAGGAGACCATCTAATTCAGTTTTATCTTCATCTGTGTTTGCATGCACCTGTTGCTGTCCAAATTCTGCTAACTTTTTCTTTATTTCCTCCAATTGTTCTTCCAAACCAATTTTCTCTTTTTCCCAATGATCTTTTTCCTCGTCGAGCTTCAACATTTTTGCAATAACATCCTTTACTTCATTTGACAGCTCTTCTTTTTCTTTTTCCAGTATTGTTAGTTAGGCTCCTTGGATAAGCACAGTGTCTAGAATTTTTAGCTTTCGCCTTAGCATCAGAATCATATCATCCTTTTCTTTGAGTAATTTTGCTACTGCATCTCCCTCTTTGTTTATCAAATCTATTTGCAATTTTTTTATTTGTTGTTGTCGAGCCTTATTTTCTACTTTCTCTTGTCTCAACTGGTTATTCAATTTATCGAGTGAATTTTTTAATTTGTCTGCCTTTAATATTGCTCCCAAATAATCTGAATATATAACATCCCCTGTTTGTTTGTGCAATAAAATTTTATCTGGGGCATTGATTTTTGTCAAATCCACCTTCATCTCTGAGATCTTATCCTTAGTAACAACCGAAAACTTTAAAGAATTTTCTTTGACATTTCTACTAGTAAACAAATTTACTTCAGTGTTGGATATATTTCTTACCTTCGGAAATAACTGACTGGTTTTCCTAGAGGATTCCTATTTATTCTGACTGTGTTCATTAAATACATCCATCATATTGTGTGGTTTATTTACATCATCTTCCACTGGGGATTCTTCAATACTATACTCCTTTACCATCACCTCTGGTATTCTAACTTAATTTCTTCTTTCTTCTTCTGAAACTGTCATTAACTCTTGTTTTTCATCCATTTTTAACATTTTTCCTTTTTCTGTTCCTTCACCTTCAATGTTCACCACATCCTGTATGGGTCTTTTAAACCCCACCATTGCAGTATTCATCGTGCTTTCTGTCTCTGTTGTTGCGTCTATCAGTATCATTTCTTTATCATGTGAATCTAGAATGATTTCTTCTTTATACTCCAGCCAATTAGCTCTGTCAAACATTCCCTCAATCATCTGATGATTCAATGCTTTGATGCGATGATCCGTTCTCCGTTTTGATATTATGTTTAACGGATTATACTCAATTGCCATGTCTGTATCAAAACCCATATCTTTCAATAATTCCTCTATATAAATAGCAGCATTTTTATTCTTCACTGTGAATGGGCCAAGTGTGAACGGATACTTGATGTCTGTCACTTGTTTGAAAATCAAAAAATTATTATCCTCAACAATTAACTTCTGTCTCAAGAACTCCAAAGAAAAAACCCTCAAGGTAAGAAATGCTTGTAAAACATAGGGTTTATGTTTGAAACGATATAATATGATTACTATACTGTCCTTTGACAAGAACCAATCTCCTACAGCGTACTCTGCACTCAATTGCATGCATGCTTGCATTTTGGTAATACTCTAGGCAATTTTTCACCAAAAATCATTCTGTAAATCTCAGAGAGCATATAATTTATGTAATTGAACATGTTATTTTCTAATAACATTGTGAAAATGATCTCAGGAAATTGTAACTCTTCATGACTGGCCACCATGATCATTTTCATCAAAAAAGAATAAAATCTGAAATGCCTCAGAGTGGGGAAATTGACCATCTGGTCATGAATCTTCTCGGTCATAAATTCTTCAAAATTAAGTCAAGGAATTTGATTTTCATCAATTCCTGACTGAATCGTACTAGTTTTATACAAAAGACTTAACTGAAACTCAGTGACATGCACGTCTATATCAAACCCTAGGATTAAAGCCAACAACGTCAGAACCAACTGTGTATTTTCATCAAACAAATTGATATTTATAGGGTACGGGATATCTGAAATGCTGCTTTCTAGTTTAAGACACATAGGAAAAAACTTTTCTCTATCACCTTGAAGGGTTTGATGATAATATTCAATAACATAAGTGTCAGAAAAAATCTCAAACTCGAGGGTGGTGGAAAATTCTATTTCTAGGGCTTTGACCACGACGGCAGGATCTATTTTGCAAACGACTCTGGTTTTTTGACTTTATAAAACAGTCCTCTCTTCTCTGGAATAATTCTCAGCACACCAGGACACAAATTCTGGAAAAGATGGGATTTGGTCTGGGCAGATGGCTAACAAGGATGACTAGTGGACTCTGTACATGTATATACCTTCTTTTAATAATTTAGACAACCTAAGTTTAACTTCAGCTACTGGTAACTTGGTTAGGGTATCATGAATGTTCCTATCTCTATCTTCTAGGGCTTCTTTTGCTTTAAAAACATCTACATCATGTACAGTTTCCATTTAAGTCATTTTTACAAACAAAATTCTGTTAAAAATGTGAGCCAAGCCACCAGATCCTACCTGTATAGACATGTCTTTATCCTTCTGTCGCAATTGCTGATCTCCACCAGTCTTCAGAGCTCCCAGGGATAGCGACACATATACAAAATTTTGTTATTTGAAACCCTTTTGTTTTATATAATCCTTTTTTATTAACTTTCTGGCAGCTTTCTGAATGTAGTTTATATCCAATCGTTGATCACGAGCCTTTTGATTTGAGCTGTTAGATCTTGCGTCCCTTTATCTCCCATGGTGGTATCCGAAATCCCAATAACGGTTTTATTCTCCAGTTTTTTTCTTTTGCGAATCAACCATTTTATGACACCTGTTAGAGTGGTTTAATTTCCGCGACCGCTCTTTCTTCTATCAAGTGCACACTTTTCCTTATGCTGATGAATCTTGGCCGTTGATTTTGTCCCAATGTATATTGTCCCTCAGATTGATATCAACATGTGGCGTATTCCCTTATGCCTTCTCCATCTACCACGTGCTATGGCCCGCCGCTTATTATTCTGCCACGTGCTATGGCCCACCATGCCTTATCCTTTGGTGGTTCTGCACGATGTTGTGGTGGTTTGTGATACCACTATCACGTTGATGCAGATTAATGAAACTGTGACACGTATTCGGAGGTATTAAGTCCGCAACCACTCCCTAATGCTTGCAAACGATCCTTTTGGGATATTTTTTGACAAATTTTTAGGGTTTGAGTATTTTCAAATATAGTGTCAACAATTGGCTCCAACTGGGGATGCTATCCTCGCTGTGAGGTAGCAAAGAACATCGTAGACCAAGTGCCTGATCCATTGGGCTGCATTCAAACTTTTCTGCAAATCAAAGTTCATGCTTTTTTTTTTTTTGAAAAATATTTACACTGTACAAAACTCTCTTTCACCTCTGTCCTTTTAAGAGAGATAATGTTTGAGGTGTCTACCATTTACTGGTCCTCCAGGAAAGAATTCTCCATTACAATTTTTTAGGGTAAATGCATTCTCCCCTTGATATCCTGCAACAATATATGGACCTTTCCATAAATGCTCAAATTTCCCATGGTGATCTTCATTTCTGGAGTCCCACTTCAAAACCAAATCATTTATCTGAAAATTCTTTTCTTTAACCTTTCTGTCAAAATTTTTCTTCATTTTCTCCTGATGCATTTGGGTTTTGTTATATGCCTTTTCTCTAACTTCATGTAATTCTATCATTTGATTTATCCTCCTCTGCATATGATTTGGTTCTTCTTCGACTTCTTGTAACAATTTCATAACTGGAAAACCTAAAGAAACAGGAAAAATTACCTCTGTGCCATACACCAACTGGAAAGGGGAAGTGCCAATCGCTCTTTTTGTACTGATTCTATCTGCACACAGAGCATATTTTAGTTTAGTGTGCCAAGCCCTCTTGTTATCTTCTAGCAACCTCTTTATGATCCTCACTAAACTTTTATTTGAAGATTCGGCCAACCCATTCCCCTGTGGATAATAAGCAATGGAATGATTTAAATGTATGTGATATTTGTGACAAAAATTTATCATCTTTTTTTATTTAAACGCTGGAGCATTATCTATCACTATCCTTTTAGGACAACCAAACCTGGATAAAATGTTTTCTTCTAAGAAGTTCATTATCACTGTTTCTGTGGCATTTCTTGTCGGAATGGCCTCAATCCATTTTGTGAAGTAATTTGTAGCAGTCATAATCCACTTATGCTGCCCTAAAGAATTTGGGTTAATTTCGCCAATAAAATCTAACCCCCACTGTTGAAAAGGTGCTTCGACTGAAATAGGTTTCAAAGGAAATGGTAATAATTCTCTTTTCCCATCAAAAATTTGGCATTCATGACATTTGGTCACTTCTTTATATACATCTGAATACATGCCGGGCCAATAAAAACCAGCTCTAAGAATCTTATTCACTGTAGCCTTCCATGAATGATGTCCTCCACACATGCCTTTATGAAATTCCCCCATAATATGCTGCGCTTCATTTTCTAACAGACAATTCAACAGAATACCTCCTGGATCTTTCCAAAATGAATTCCCATCTAATATGCAAAACTTGGCTGCTTTCAACTTTACTGATCTTGCTTTGGTTTTTTCCATATTTGCAGGCGCTTGAAGATTTTGCAGAACATACACAATGTCCACGTACCAAGGAGACAAAGAGAAATCTTCAATTACTTGTAAATTTGGAACGTCTTTTTTTTGAATCTCAGAAAGAAAATTCATACCAAGAGAATCCTAATTTGTTTCTATCATCATTTTAGCCAGACCTTGACCTTTTATCAGCTCTGTAGGTTTAATGTCAAGATCATATTCCAATAATACTGCTATCCACTTTGCCCTTTTCCTTTCAGGATCTGGCTGGGTAAGAATATCTTTCATTGTTGCTGATGGAACATGTGCTATTATATGAGAATGCAATATGTATATCCTGAAATCCTTCAATGCTTTCACTAAAGCATAAGCTTGTTTCTCCATAATGTTATATTTTAATTCTGCATCCCTCAGAATCTTACTAAAAAATGCAATCGGTTGTTCCACACCTTCTTGATTCTTTTGTAACAATACTCCAGCTACTGTGTGTTCTGATGCATAAGTAAACATAATGAAATCCCTTGTATAATCTGGACTAATTAACACTGGTGCTTCAGTAAATGCTCTTTCGATATTATCAAAAGATTGTCTTGCTTCTTCAGTCCATTTAATTTCCTTGTCCTTCCTTAGCATTTCAGTTATGTTTCTCAAAATCTCAGCAAAACTAGGAATGAACCTTCTTAACCAATTTATCCTTCCAATAAATGACTGAATTTCCTTCTTGCTCCTAGGGATTCTGACTTTCTTTATGGTAGATACTCTCTCCGGGTCAATCTTGATGCCTTCTTTTGATATGATGTGTCCCAACAATTTTCCTTCTTCCATGCAAAAATGGGATTTCTTTGGATTTAAGGAGATCCCAAATTTTCTACATTTCAGAAAAACTCTTTCCAAATGTTTCTAGTGATCAGCAGCATTCTTTGAATAAACAGTGATATCATCCATGTATACTACCACAAATTTGTCGCTTTCATCTACAAATGCAATGTCCATGGCTCTCTGAAAAGTTGCCCCTGCGTTCATCATACCAAATGGCATTTTGGCATACATAAATGTTCCCCATGGAGTAGTAAAAGCAGTTTTCTCCTGATCTTCTGGGTGAACTTTAATTTGATTGTAACCTGAGAAACCATCTAACATAGAAATTCTTTCGGCCCCCACAACTTTCTGTAAAATATGATCCATTTTCGGGAGTGGATAATTATCTTTCAAAGAGACTTTGTTCAAATTTCTAAAATCTACACACAACCTTATTTCACCATTCTTCTTCCTTACTGGTACCAGGTTAGCCAACCACTTAGAAAATCTCAAGGACACAATTATCTTAGCATCAAACAGTTTTCTCACCTCTTTTTCTATCACTGGAAGCAACTTGGGATTTATTCTTTTCAACTTCTGCTTAAAAGGTTTTTCATCAGGTTTGATAGGAATTGTATGCTGTATAATAGAAACATCATATTCTTTCAGGTCTTCATAACTCCAAGCGAAAACATCTAAAAACCTTTTCATCACTTCCACGCTTTTATTCTCTTCCTTTCTTGGTAATTTCTTTGAAAGCTTTACCAATTTGGGATCTTCTTCAGAACCTAAATTGTAATCTTTTACATCCTCAGGTTTAGGTTCTACTTTTGCATTTTTCACCACATCATTTTTATCAAACAAATTTTCTAAAGGAATCAAGCCTCTTGGGATAACGTTATTCTTCAGCTGAATTATATCCTTACCTCCAATCCTTTGCTTGAATTTTTCTATTTCTTTAGGGGAATCTACTTCATCTAGACCAGCTCCAGCATCTTCTGCATCAATAGACCTGTAATTGAATTCATCTGTCATTTCTACAAAGCATTTAATCTGTTGATCATCTTCAAAAACCTGCCAATGTTTGATATTGTCTGGGATAGATGGTCTGTGTATGACCTCAATATCATATTTCTTTTTAGATAAGATAGGAGTTTTGAATGCAGCTCCCGCAGTGGCCAGAGAATCTGCTATGGTGTTACTAACTCTAGGAATTGAAACAACATCATATTCATCGAAAAAGTTTTCCAATAAATCCCACACTTCATTCCTATATGACCTCATTTTAGGATGTTTGGTCTGATAAATAGCTTTTACCTGATTTATTACCAATTCGTAATCTCCAAATGCTTCAATTATTTTTGCTTTTAAATCTCTCAATACATTCAACCCCAAAATCAAAGCTTCATATTATGCAACATTGTTTGTACACTCAAAATTGAATTGATAAGAAAACATTAAGAATTCTCGATCAGGTGTGATTATCCATACTCCTGCACCAACTCCTTCTCTGCTTCTAGCTCCATCAAAGTGCATTGTCCAGGTTCCTTCTTTTCTAATTTTTTCTCTTAACAGTCTTTCTTTTTCATTTTCTTTAGGTTCAATTAAATCAATCTTCTCTTTGGATTCAACATCATTGTACAGAATACAAGAGCCCAAATCTGTGTCTACTGCATATATAGCATGCTTTTCAGGTTCTTTTAAGTCACTTACCGAATAAGCAGCCATTTTTTCAGCATATAATCTTCTGTGTACCCCCAACACTGGAATAGTAGCAAAAGACATATCCATTTGCAAAGTTCCTTTTAACTTCGAGGCCCATGATCTAGACAATAGCATACCAAATTTTGCTGGAATATCAGCAACCACCACATCCATAAGAATACCTTTGGCTGGTATTTTAATGAGATTGACTGTCAATATTTGATCAACCCTAAACATTTGACTTTCCTTGAATCAAAGGAAAATAAGTCATCATATGGTCTTGTGATTTCCAATCCCAAAGATTCAACTATAAGTTTCGGCATCAAATTATGAGAAGCTCCTGAGTCCAACATACAATTATGCACAACTTTATCATGAACATTCAAATCTACATAGAAAGGAAAAATTTCCCCAAAACTATTATCTTCCATTCTTGAACCCAGGCAGATATTAGGAGTATCATCATCTAATTCCAAAGTATCTATTTCAACTCAATTTTCTACTTGCATCATCTTAAAAATTTGTTCCTTGTATTCCTTATTCTTTAATATCTCATTGAAAGGTACAGAAATCTTGACTTTCGACATTTCACTCTGTATATTGAAAGGAACCAAATTTTTATCACCTTCTTTTACTGAATCTTTCTTGTTATCTGAAATCACTTTTGGCACATCCTCGTTTTCTTTTCTTCTCGTTTGTTGTTCATTCTGACTGGTAGAGGGTTTATGTGTAGATCCTTTTGATTTTCCCATTGGCTCTTTTCCTTTGTCTATTATAACATCTCAGCTTCTCAGATTTATCTTTCTTTGAAGATCATTTATAGCATTTTGGTAACCAATCTGGTATTGATCAATTTCTGTCTCCAAATTCCAACATTCCCCTTCTGCAAGGAACATATCATGCTCTTGTTTAGTCAGATACACTTCTGAATCAAAACTACCACAATGGTGAATATCACTCTCAGGCATCTCAGTTTCAACTTCTCCAGCAATATAATTTTCAGGGAAAGAAGGTCTGATTGGATCTTCTTCTATGTTCCTTGGGTTCCTCTGATCTCTTGGCCTTATAGGTGGAACAAAGGGTCTCCTAAAATTAGGGTTTCTGATTTGAGGTTCTGTTTGTTCTTTATTCGGAGCTTTGTTATCCACCACTAACCTGTCTAACAATTTTTCCATAGTTTTCATTATTGCTTCAAATTTTACATCTGTGGAAGAAAAAGAAGAAGCTGCATTTTGATTATCTTCTCTACATTTATTTCAATCTATATCTCTATGCCTCATCTTTCCAGAAGCCATCATATTAGCTTCAACTTCCACCACATCTTTCATCATTATTGCCAAAGTAGTAGATCTTCTTTCTCTTAATGTGCATGAAAAATCACCTTCAAAAGCATCTGCATAATGTAACTTCGCTACTCCTACTGGAGGTTTTATATCTGTAGGAATAGAGTTATAAACTTTCAAAAATCTGGCAGAGAATTCTTGAACCAACTCAAAACCTCATTTTTTCAGATTGTTATACTGTGTCAACATCTGTGAAGGATTTTTCTGGCCTTCCCATCTTTCGATAAAAAGAGCTGTGAAAGCATCATAATTAGCAATTGATCCTGCTACCAAAACTCTGAACCATTTTTTGACTTCACCTCGCAAGCTTTGGGCAAACAACCTCATTTTTGCATTATCATAATCCACTTCTTCTAAATCAATGAAATCACTAAAGTTATCAACATGTTGTTGTGCTGTATAGTTACCCTCATTATCAAAAGTAACGATTCTCTGTCCATAATTTTGAGGCAAATCATGTAAAGAAGTAGGCAAAACCAATGGGGCAAATCTGGCAGCCATGGGTGGTGGATTATAAGGTGGAACAATCACTACCTATTGTTTATAACTTTGCACAGGTATTCTTTGGGCCTTGGATATTCTGGACCCATCCCTTTCAGATTTTTGTAAGTTTTCCCAAACAGATTTTAAAGAATAATCCCACAAACTTTTTGGGTCAGCTTTTGTTTCTTTCAAATCAGAATCTGATTTAGTTCTAAGCAAAAATTTTTCACTTGAACTAATATTTTCTTCCTCAAACAGATTTTCTTGAAAAGAAGGGAATATATTCGAGAACTGAGGAATGCCTTCTTTTGTTTTTCCTTTGCCTCTATACGTCTTGAGGAGCTTTTCTGGATTATCCACGCCTGAGAAGAACTGTAAACCGGGATTTCTTCTTGTAGCCACAATGTCTTTTTCTGAATGTCTTCAAAAAACCTTAAAAAAATTTCACAAGTGAAGTTGCCAGGGCAATATCTACAACCAACTTACTTCAAACTTCCTTGCCCAAGAAATTTGACCTTTCTTTGTTGTTTCTCCCAGGGAAAATTTCACCTTCGTTCCCCGGCAACGGTGCCAAAATGTTAGCACTTAGATTTTATCCCGGTTGTAAAAGAATAACACCTAAGGTAACCTATTTCAAACCAAAATTTAGGTAGAAAACTTAGCCATTTTTTCCACCAGAAAGGGCTCTCTCACAAGATATATGTAAAGGCTAAAAATATATAGAAGTACGTTCAAAATTTCTCAAAAGGATTTTCTTGGTTGAAAAGGAAAACAAGAAACATTGGGCATGGAGTCAACTTTTCAAATATTTAACGTGCCAGCAAGAGATTTATACCAAACAGATTTCCACAGAGGTAAGATAGCAATCATATCACAGTCAATTAGATTTTTTCAAGAGGTATAGAAAAAAACAATGACAGTCCATCAACAACAGGCATGTAACTGGGATGAATCTATTGTCAACTTTGGAGAAATAGTGGATATTTAAATGTGATAAAACGAAGCATAACCAGTATGAATCCCGATTTATTTCAAACTTTCATTTAAATATAGAAGAAGAACATAATGGAAGATATAACAAAGAAAGTGGACATGCACATATAAAGATAAGGAAAAAACAGACTATAAAACTGATCAACACATGAAGCTCTGGTCTCAAAAGATAGGTATTTTTACTGTACTACCTTTTATTAATCAAAAAATGGACTTCAAAACATAATCGTCTCTCAAAGAGTTTCCAACCCTTTAAAAAATGGTTCTCATTGTCTTTTATACAAAATTCAGAAGAAGCTTGACATAACTGCTTCTTCTAACTAATAACTGAAAATGTCTTAACTCGAAAGATAACTATCTTTAAACAATAAATAACTGTCTTCAAATAATATTACAAATTCAAAATAAAAGCATCATTTTGCCACTTGGCAAAAATTCTGAAAGTATCTATGAATGGACAAAATATCTCATCTTTCCATATTTGTCCACATAATTCCATTGGTTGGCCATGGGTAGATTATAATTGGTCATTTCTTTCACCAAGACTCGCATTTCAACGTGACCTGCATAAGAAACAAGAGGAAGGTTCTCACAGGTTGAGATCAACATATTTAAAATTTCAAAGTCTTCCGCAATTTTCTCCATCCTGTAAGCATATGATCCAACTGCTGAAACTTTTTGTGATCCATTATTATGACAAACAACAATCTCTTATATTCATTAGGAGAAATCAATTCATTCTTTTCATTCCAAAATGTAAGGAATCCTTTGTTTATTAATTTTTCAAATCGCTTCTTAAACTTTATTACTTCCTCCCGTATGTCTCCAGCTTTAGCTTCAATATTTTCAACATGTGAATATTTTCCCAAGATTCTTCTGGCCCATGTAATGACTGAAATTCTATTCATTATATTCATCCCGGTTAAGTCTACTTCAGTTAAACTGTTTAAGAAAGTTATAGCTCTCTGTGCTATTTCTTTTGGCTTTTTATTTAAATTCTCTCTGACTGCTCTACAACTCTCAAAGGCGTCTTTGGATACTTTTTCTTTGACTCTTATATAATCCAGATAGGGTCTTAATTTTTCAACTTCCTTTATAATTTGATCCCATACCATATGTTTGCAACCTTGCATAGCAGCCTGTCCTGTCACATGAGCTGCCAAACCTTTATTGTTATTGCTTAATTCCTAATTCCTTATTTGCAAAGTTTTTATTTCCTTATCTTTAGTTTCACTTTCTTCTTTGAGCTTCTGTATTCCCATCTTCAATTCTTTAATTTCACCTTCTTTCAAACTAACTTGGGACATGGCTTGTAGGAGACGATCTAATTCAGTTTTATCTTCATCTGTGTCTGCATGCACCTGTTGCTGTCCAAATTCTGCTAACTTTTTCTTTATTTCCTCCAATTCTTCTTCCAAACCAATTTTCTCTTTTTCCCAATGATCTTTTTCCTCGACGAGCTTCAACATTTTTACAGTAACATCCTTTACTTCATTTGACAACTCTTCTTTTTCTTTTTCCAATATTGTTAGATCGGCTCCTTGGATAAGCATAGTGTCTGGAATTTTTCGCTTTTGCCTTAACATCAGAATCGTATCATCCTTTTCTTTGAGCAATTTTGCTGCTCCATCTCCCTCTTTGTTTATCAAATCTATTTGCAATTTTTTTATTTGTTGTTGTCGAGACTTATTTTCTGCATTCTCTTGTCTCAACTGGTTATTCAATTTATCCAGTGAAGTTTTCAATTTGTTTGCCTTTAATATTGCTCCCAAATAATCTGAATATATAACCTTCCCTGTTTGTCTGTGCAATAAAATTTTATCAGGGGCATTGATTTTTTTCAAATCCACCTTCATCTCTGAGATCTTATCCTTAGTAGCAACTAAAAACTTTAAAGAATTTTCTTTGACATTTCTACTAGTAAACAGATTTACTTCAGTGTTGGATATATTTTTGACCTTTGGAAATAACTGATTGGCTTGCCTAGAGGATTCCTGTTTATTCTAACTGTGTTCATTAAATACATCCATCATATTGTGTGGTTTATTTATATCATCTTCCACTGGGGATTCTTCAATACTATACTCCTTTACCATGACCTCTGGTATTCTAACTTCAGTTCTTCTTTCTTCTTCTGAAACTATCATTAACTCTTGTTTTTCATCCATTTTTAACTTTTTTCCTTTTTCTGTTCCTTCACCTTCAATGTTCACCACATCCTGTATGGGTCTTTTAAACCCCACCATTGCAGTATTCATCATGCTTTCTGTCTCTGTTGTTGCGTCTGTCAGTATCATTTCTTTATCATGTGAATCTGGAATGATTTCTTCTTTATACTCCAGCCAATTAGCTCTGTCAGACATTCCCTCAATCATCTGATGATGCAATGCTTTGATCCGATGATCCATTTTCCATTTTGATATTATGTTTAACGGATCATACTCAATTGCCATGTCTGTCTCAAAACCCATATCTTTCAATAATTCCTCTATATAAATAGCAGCGTTTTTATTCTTCACTGTGAATTGGCCAAGTGTGAACGGATACTTGATGTTTATCGCTTGTTTGAAAGTCAAGAAATTATTATCCTCAACAATGAACTTTTTTCTCAGGAACTCCAAAGCAAAAACCCTTAAGGTAAGAAATGCTGGTAAAACATAGAGTTTATGTTTGAAACCATATAATCTGATTACTGTACTATCCTTTGACAAGAACCAATCTCCTACAGCGTACTCTGCACTCAATTGGATACATGCTTGCATTTCTGGTAATACTCTAGGCAATTTTTCACCAAAAATCATTCTGTAAATCTTAGAGAGCATATAATTTATGTAATTGAACATGTTATTTTCTAATAACATTGTGAAAATGATCTCAGGGAATTGTAACTCTTCATGACTGGCCACCATGATCATTTTCATCAAAAAAGACTGAAATATGAAATGCCTCAGAGTGGGGAAATTGACCATCTGGTCATGAATCTTCTCGGTTAGAAATTCTTCAAAATTAAGTCAAGGAATTTGATTTTCATCAATTCCTGACTGAATCATACTCATTTTATACAAAAGACTTAACTGAAACTCAGTGACATGCACGTCTGTATCGAACCCTAGGATTAAAGCCAACAACGTCAGAACCAACTAGGTATTTTCATCAAACAAATTGATATCTATAGGGTACAGGATATCTGAACTGTTGGTTTCTGATTTAAGACACGTAGAGAAAAAAATTTCTCTATCATCTTGAAGGGTTTGATGATAATATTCAATAACAGAAGTTTCAGAAAAAATCTCAAACTCGAGGGTTTGGGAAAATTCTATTTCTAGGGCTTTGACCACGACGGTAGGCTCTGTTTTGCAAATGACTCTGGTTTTCCAACTATGTAAAATAGTCCTCTCCTCTCTGGAATAATTCTCAGCACACCAGGACACAAATTCTGGAAAAGATGGGATTTGGTCTGGGTAGAAGGCTAACAAGGACGACTGGTGGACTCTGTGCATGTCTATACCTTCTTTTAATAATTTAGACAACCTAAGTTTAACTTCAGTGACTGGTAACCTGCTTAGGGTATCATGAATGTCCCTATCTCTATCTTCTAGGGCTTCTTTTGCTTTAAAAACATCTACATCATGTACAGTTTCCATTTAAATCATTTTTACAAACAAAATTCTATTAAAAATATCGGCCAGGTCACCATACCCTACCTATATAGACACGTCTTTATCCTTCTATCGCAATTGTTGATCTCCACCAGTCTTCAGAGCTACCAGGGATATCGAAACATATACAAAATGTCATTATTTGAAACCCTTTTGTTTTATATAAGCCTTTTTTATTAACTTTCTGGCAGCTTTCTGAATGCAGTTTATATCCAACCATTGATCACAAGCCTTTTGATTTGAGCCGTTAGATCTTGCATCCCTTTATCTCCCATGGTTGTATTCGCAATCCCAATAACGGTTTTCTTCTCCATTTTTTTCCTTGTGCGGATCAACCATTTTATGACACCTGTTAGAGTGGTTTAATCTCCGCGACCGCTCTTTCTTCTATCAAGTGCGCACTTTTCCTGATGCGGATGAATCTTGGCCATTGATTTTGTCCCTTACACCTTCTCCATCTGCCACGTGCTATGGCCCACCGCTTATTATTCTTCCACGTGCTATGGCCCGCCGCACCTTATCCTTTGGTGGTTCTGCACGGCATTGTGGTGGTTTGTGATACCACTGTCACGTTGATGCGGATTAATGAAACTGTGACACATATTCGGCGGTATTAAGTCCGCAACCACTCCCTAATGCTTGCAAACGATCCTTTTGGCGGTGTGGGAAACTATCACAGCCGTTGATCTCTATTATTGTCATCTCCGCCACTGAAACTTGACCAAGACTTAACCTCCTCAATAATTCACTTTCGGACTTTGCATATGTGGGATTTTCTTGTTGTCTTTGTATTATGAGCCCTTACTTCAACCCATTTGTAATAACTTCATTTCTTTTGGGATATTTTTTGACAAATTTTTAGGGTTTGAGTAGTTTCAAATATAGTGTCAACAACCACCTTACACTGAAATTTTTAAAAATATTTCTCACCATTGAGAATTTAAGACGATCTCGTTGTCTTCAGGGTGAACCCCCTCAGTTCGGTATACTTGGCTCTACACGTCATCAATGTAGAGCCTTACCCCTTGACTCAACTCATCATCAACCAAACACACAGTCATCCGATTCTGACACGCCTCACTTCACATCTGATTCTAAGGCTGAATCTGAAAACCCTACTGAAATATCACCAACCAACCTCATGGCTGGATCGCAATACGACCCACTTTTCACCAGTACTATTGAAGATACATCCACAAACCCTTCTACTATTGTTCCACCCATGGTAACAACAACCCCTTTAGGCATGCCTAATATAGGGGCCACTCCACCTTTAGGTATGGCCAACACAAGACTACCTCCTATTATGGGTATGCCCAACATAGGAATCACACCACTTCTCATTACCACAACCCAGATCCCAGGAATTCTTGGCACTATTCCTAACCCCTCTGCAACCCATGTTGCACTTGGGAGTGCTGGCCCATCCCAAACCACAACGGTTGGAGGACACATACCTTCAATACATAGCATACCCTTAGGGGATACTGGACCACTACATAATGCCACCATTAATAGTTATGTCCCAGTCACTATGCCACACCTATCTGCTAGTTTACCTTACATGGCTAGTTTGAACTTACCAGACCTAGCCAGGCTAACCAATGATCCTATCAGGCACAACCCTACATGGCCACCCATGCCTACAAAGCTCCCCTCGGACATCCCTAAGTTTGAAGGAAAACCTGGGGAGTATCCCCAAAACCACATAATGTCATTTCACCTATGGTGTTCATCTAACTCGATAGTGGATGACTCCATTAGACTAAGACTTTTGCAACAAACGTTCACTGGCTCTGCAGCCAAGTGGTACATCAAACAACCACATGGGACCCACCATACATTTACGTCTCTCGCCTCCACTTTCCTTTAGTTTTTTCAGCTACCTGTACACTATGATGTTGGAGTTGAAATATTGTTGTCTTGTAGACAAAACACAGCTACCCACATCACCGACCATATCCATGAGTGCCGCAAGCGTCGTAGCCTCTGTAAGATAAAACTGGATGACTGTATATTTTTGGATTGGTTTCTTAAATCACTCCTACCCCTCATAGCCAAAGACATAGCTTCTGAACGACCCTAGTCAGAGGAAGAAGCTATCTTAAAAGCTCAGCAATTTGACCGGATCTATGCCCAGTCAGGCTATCTCTACACCATCATACCAGACGCCCCACGAGGCGATTCTTCACGCAGTGACACTCCGGGGGCATCACATGCCGCTGATGGTATTCTCGCCAGGTCACGACACAAAATAAACCTTTTAGCATGGTGAGCACCATAAATGCCCCAGACCTCTCTAGGGCTACATCTAACTCTGGAGCAACAACTTCGTACGCTCCAACGAATCAGACTCATCACACTCATGGACCCTCTTGTCCACAACATTGCTATGGGAAAGAGCCATCGACATATGTACCACCCACATACTACAACCAATAGGCCACCCAGAACCCAATTCATTTACCAGCCCAACCAATGTATTACCCATAGCAAGTTACACCATCTAACCCAACACTTCCAATAGCTCAGGGTTACCAACAACCCCAGTAGGAAATTGGACCACCTCTAGCCCCACCAGCTTATTATCCACTGCAGCCTGCTACCGCACCTGCGGCACCCCAAAATCCTCCCACTACTCAAGGGCAAGTGTATACACAACACAATCAGCCCCAAAACCAAAACAACCAATGCAACCAGGGTGGACAAGAAAACCATGGAAGAGGACATAACCACGGCAACAACCAACAACATAATCAAATTCCACAACCTCCCAATCCTCCAAATAATAACCATGCTACTCCTCCCAACCAGAATCCTGATCGCCTTCCCAAGCAGCCAAAAAACAATAACCTGAGAACAACCCATCCATGTTCTATATGTGGAGTCTATGGACACTACACTCACAACTGCCCCCATTTAGAGAAAGCACGTAAAATTTGGGCTAACGATGCCCAATGCCAAGGCCACGCTAGACAGCCAGCTCCACTTAATCAATCACGACCCATGATATTACAAAACCCATTGCCAAACCAGGGAGTAGTAAATACTCACCCTATGGATCCCCCACAAGGATCTACTGCACCCCAACAGCAAATCACCTATGCTGCAACTGATTATCAACATACGGATCCAGGCACGCACCATTTATTAATGATGTCATCCAGTGACATTAACCTCCAAACTCGCAGGAATCAGTACGGCCCACCCCCAGAAACTCCTCCCACTGACGCATCCACCTCCCTTCCACCAGATCAACCACTATGCATACCAAATATGCCATTGGACGGAGGACCTAAAATCCCTCGCATCCCTTTGCGAAGGATTAACAACAATCCTAATGCTCGCACAACGTCCAATTATAATGTCGTGGAAGACTTAGGACAATCCCCCGCTACTATGTCTACTTTAGAGGTACTGAAAACATGCCCTACACAACGAAAACTACTACTATCAACCATTGGAGGAGTAGACCCTAACGACACACACATGATGGCTTTCGACTTAGACCAAGCCGAGCCTCAATTGCCATCAAATTTGACTTTCCAAGTATCAGTAAACATTCGAAACCTTGTTGTGCATCGATGAAGGAGCTTCAACCTGCGTTATGTCCACCCTTGTGTGGCAGAAACTTGGCTCCCCCGCTTTACAACCATCCACCACGGCATTATGAGCTTATGACGGACGCTTAGCTCAACCACAAGGCATCTTAGCGAATGTACCCGTAGAACTAGGCGGCAAATTAGTTCTTATCGACATCGAAGTGATCAATGCCCAGCTCGACTACAACCTCCTTCTTGGACGTAGCTATATGTACAAAATGAAAGCAGTGGCTTCATCTGTTTTTCGCCTCATGATCTTCCCACATGAAGGACGCGTTATCAAGATTGATCAACTCACATATTATGATCCTAACGCCCTCGCAGCTCCTCAAAATGTGCTACCAATGATTGAACAAACCATTCAAACCGCACCAACATCATTTGTGTCGTCAATTGGTCCTGGAATTTACACCGAGTCACCTATGACTTCCACATTTCCATTGATCTCACCACCTTTACCGATAAAAAAAAATCAGATTTTTGCACCTTGTCGCACACCACATAGCAGCCTTCGTCACTACCACAAACACCCACAGTGCCTACTCATATTGGCACAACACCAATTCATACTATCCCGTTCTTGTTCCCATTTTCCGGAGTTGTCAGTTCGCCAGTAATGGCTACACTCAACCTTCTTGGTTTAACATTAGGGATACCTGTATGGTACTTACCTGCTCCGAGCCCACCGTCGATTCCGACTATTATTTTACAATTGGTACAACCTATCCCTACTACCAACCATCCACCCCCTCCGATCACTCATTTGCAAAACAGACCACCCCCAATAGTGGCTATGGCATCAACGTCCAGAAACGCCCCAGCTCCATTACGGAACACAGGGGGCAGAGGCCCACCAACTTATAACACTAGACCCACAACTCGCACCCCCCCAACAACCCCCAAGGTAGCTAAAAACCCCCCAACTATTCGCATTCCCCCTAAGTGCTCGCTGTGTGATGACGTAGGCCATGCCACTCATCAATGTCCACAATTACCTGCACTCCAAGAGCACATGAATATGTTGGATGATGACACCGGAATTCCAGTGGTAAGACTTGAGCCACCTCCTCAACCTCGAGACAAAATGCTCCGCACTAACCACCCTTGCGCGATATGTGACATTTATGGCCATTATTCACACCACTGCCCTGATCTCCCGGATTATAGAGCAGCCTTATATGAGATGAACAATGGCAACTTAGAGATATCTCCTCCCCTCATCGAGGAGATATACCCTCTGAAATCATCTTCTATGAAAGAAATCAATACCATCTATATGATTTCAACCACATACAAACCAGAACCCATTGATTTATGGTCTGATTACTTTCGTACTGATGAGCAAATTCTAGAAACACTCACTGCACCAGACTACCCTTGGGACAATATGCATCATCGCTCATACTTCCTCCCTGAGGCATCTACATCCACCGTAGAAAACCAACTATCAGTTGAATTGAAAGATTTCCTACCAACTAAGGTTGATTGGTTCAAAGACCCCATCCCAGCACCAGATGCCTTCGAAGAAGGGAACATGTCCAACATTTCCCCTATTATACAAATCGACATTTCCACCACACCTAGAAAACCTGACCTCATCTCGCTAGGCGCATCATGCACTCAAGCGAAAACTCAGGAATATAAGAAACTCTTCCAAGAGTTTTGTGATGTCTTCGCCTGGTCTTACACTAAGATGCCTAGCCTCGATCCCAAAATTGTGGAACATCACATCGACACTTGGCCCAATGTGCCTCCTGTCCGACAGAAACAATGACCAATTCACCCGTCCAAGCTCCCAGCTGTTAAAGCTGAGATTGAGAAGCTCCAAAAGCAGGATTCATATATCCTATTGCCTACACCACCTGGGTTTCAAACCCAGTGTCAGTAAACACAAAAGTGGGCACCATATGCATTTGTACTGATTTCTGAGACCTCAACCTCGCTTGTCCCAAAGATAACTTCTCCACAACTTTCATTGACCAACTAATCGATGAATGTGTGGGACATGAGGTCCTTTCTTTTATGGATGGTTTCTCCGGATATAACCAAATCAAAATCCGTAAAGAAGATCAATACAAGATAGCTTTCACTACCCCATGGGGCACCTTCACCTATCGTGTCATGCCTTTCGGTCTCAAGAATGTTGGACCACTTTCCAACACGCCATGACTTATTGCTTCCACAATCTACACAGAATCATAAAATTTTATCTGGACAACCTCACCGCTCGATCCAAGAAGCGATCTAACCATTTAGACGACCTTCGACAAGTTTTCTTGCATTGTCGAAAATACAACATCGGCTTGAACCCTCTCAAGTGTGTCTTTTGTGTTACATCAGGTCACCTACTGGGGTTTGTTATTTCAGAAAAAGGCATCATTATAGACCCCTTGAAAGTCCAAGCCATTGTAGACTTACCGTCACCCCGTACATTAAGACAACTTCAAAGCCTTCAAGGGAGGTCCAACTTCCTCCACCGCTTTGTCCCTGACTATGCCACAACATTCCATAGTTTCCTACGAATACTACATCTGCATACCCGTTTCATATGGGACCAACAAGCATAAACCACTTTCACCGACTTAAAGAATGCACTCACAAACGCCCCGTTGATCTCTCCTCCAGATTTCACAAAAGATTTCACCCTCTATGTTTCAACATCCGAACATGCCGTATCTGGAGTTCTTGTGCCAGAAGATACTGCTCGCCAAGAGCATGTCATCTACTATGTGAGCCAGACCTTGTCAGGCCCACCCCTCCGCTACCCACATGAAGAAAAGATGGCCCTCGCCGTCGTCTTTTCAGTACAAAAGCTGAGACATTACATTCTCCTGAGCCACACCATGGTTGTAGCCAATTCCAATCCAATGGTTTACCTCTTGACACATCGCCTCCTTCAAGGCCGCATAGCTAAATGGGTGATTATCCTACAAGAATAGGACCTAACTTTCAAAACCCCAAAGAGCACCAAGTCCCTAGCACTCGCTCAACTCATCACAGATCTCCAATCCTCTTCGTCATCACCTGCTATCCAAATGGATCTGATTGACGATCACATTTTCTTCATTTCTTCCGACGACCCATGATACGACGACATCTTAATCTACCTCCACACACAAAAATTTCGACCCCACATCGATCGTGATGGACGCCATCGTATACGACACCACACCCCCTGATATCTCCTATTAGGTGATGTACTTTATCGACGCGACGTTGATACCATCCTACGATGTTGCCTATCTCATAACGAGGCAGAACAAGTGCTTAATGATTGCCATAGCGGTGCCTGCGGAGGCCACTTCTCCGGCATGGCCATCGCCCAAAAGATCATCCGCGCATGTTACTTTTGGCCTTCATTATTTACTGATTGCATCAACGCAGTCAAACATTGTCAAAACTACCAACTTTTTTCCCCCAATGCAAGAACCCCACCCGCCCCCCTTCATCCAGTCGTCACTGTTGGACCATTATGGAAATGGGCCATCGACTTCCTAGATTGCAATCCCATGTCAGCCAGCGATCATAAACACATCATTGTGTCCGTAGATTATTTCACCAAGTGGGTGGAAGCCATGCCAACTTACAATTGCAAAGCCGACACTGCAACATGTTTTTTACTCAACCATGTTATCGTTCGTTTTGGAGTGCCAAAGCAACTTGTCTCAGACCACAGCTCTCACTTCGAAGATGTCGTTTGGAGAGAATTATCAACCTTACTGAAATTTGAACACCATTTTTCCTCTTCCTACTACCCCCAAGGAAATGGCCAACTCAAAGTGATTAATAAAATTTTGAAGACCATCCTCCAGCGCACTGTGGACAAACACAAATCAAATTGGCACCACATGCTCTTCCCGGCACTATGGGCATACTGCACGTCAAGCAAAATCGCCACCGGTTTTACCCCTTTACATCTATTTCACGGTGTCGAATCTGTCCTCCCCATCGAGTGCAAGATTCCAGCCCTACATATGGCCGTTGAACTCCTACCAGACAGTTCCCCAATTGAGCAACACTTACTACTCCTAGAACAAGCTGATGAAGATCGGCGCACAGCCCTCCAAACCATGGAAGTAGCCAAGAAACGATCCAAACTGAGTTACGACAAACATGTCCACCCAAGAAATTTTACTGAAGGGCACATTGTCCTCGCCTATGATCAAGCTCATGAAAAAACCGGAAAAGGAAAGTTTGTGTCCATGTGGCAAGGCCCATACATTATACACACTTGCCTCGGACAGGGGGCATACATTCTGACTGATTCAGAAGGCAACCCCCTACGCAACCCACGCAAGGGGCTGTACCTCAAGCGATTTTACCCATAAAAAATATGATGGACACCACCGTCGATTATTGTACAGTCTTATTTTGTTTTTCACAAAAAATTCAAAAAACCTAAATATTTGTTTTCTCTGCATGACCACAGATGGATCCTGTTCCACTCTACTACATCGGTTTCGCTGATGGTGCAAGCCGTTGGTCCTCCAATATGGCCTCCATAGCTTGGGTAATATATTCCCCTTCACATGAGTTGATCCACATCGACGGAGTGTGCGTAGTTTCCGCCACCATCAACCAAGCTGAATACGATGTTGTGACCGGTCTCCTGGCCGCAGCTCTCCAAATGAGCATAAGTCACCTTAACATTTTCTTGGACTCACAACTCCTTGTTTCCCAGCTCAACAATGATTACTAGGTACACGATCCCTGTCTTTTCAGAAAATTCTTGCGTAGTAAACAAATGGTTCGATAGTTTGAATCCATTTCATTCACACATGTCCCAAGGACTCTCAACAGTGTAGCAGACCATATGGCTAACAACATTCTTGACTGGCACACCAACCAAACCATATAGTAAACACAAATGTACCTCCAGGGTCTTAAACAAAATTGCATCCACGTGCATAACATGTGCCTCCATGGGAATATATAAAAAATTACAAAAATGCATCCACGTGCATAACGTGTGCCTCCACAGGCATATACCAAAATCAAAATGTTGCATCCACGTGCATAACATGTGCGTACATGACTATATACCAAATCATATATATATACATCATAATATAGTCAAACATGTCATAGGTTCCCTCAACACCCAATATACAAAAATACATAAGTTGTACAAAAAGGTACTTCCCCATATGCTCATCAGCATTTGGGGGCAGATACAATATTATCTAATCATCATGGTCTCCAGGCTACTTTGGTGCCACCTCCGCTGGCCCCGCTAGATCATGCCGAGCCCGAACTCTCCTCTCCACCGGCCCCGCTGGATCATCTCGCACCCGAATCCTCCCCTCCACCGGCCCTGCTAGATCATGCCGAGCCCCATCCCTCCACTCAGCCGCCAACAATGTTGCTCTGAGCAAGATCGAGCGCCACTCACAAGGCGCATCGAAACAACGCTCAACGATGTCTCGATCCAAATCCCTCCACCCATCCTCTGGAAATCCTACCAGGATCGTGTCTAGTGTCTCTCGAACACCCTCCATGGCATCATCTCGAGGCCTAGCTCCTCGACTGTGAGCCCCAACTCCTTGATCATAAGGAGGAAGTACAACTATAGGAGGTGGAATGACCACCATCTCCCATCCCCTACAAACCACATGGTCGACCAGTGGTACAAGACCAACATCTACACAATCATGCAAGTGAACCATCATATAAATATATAACTATAATCATAACAAACACAACTAAAACACATGATATAGTAGAGAACAAAACACAAAACATACCATCTAAACCCTAGGCCTGTCCCTGGGCTTGAAGCATCTTCAGATCTCCTCGATAATCCATACCTACATATGGATAGTCATCAATCAACAGGGGGATCTGCTCCCACTGTTCATACATATCCTGTGAAAAGAACCCGCAGATACCACCACAACCGTGGGGCATCATCTGCCCCCACCGCACCATGCACGGCTCACTCACCAACCCGTCTTGAACCAACACCCGTGGCCGCAAAGTCAGTACCCACTCAAAGAAGAAACAACACATGAAGGAGGCATAGCAGAACTCTCCCCCCTCCCGACTGACCTTGTCCAAATCTCTCCGGACACTAGCCAAAAACATCTGACCCCATGCGTAGTAGGTCCCCCTCAGCACAGAATCCACCATCATCATTTGTCCCCCCGAAAAACAATGTGGCGCTGCGGCACCCAACACCTGCAAAACACAAGCCCCAACAGCCCGCATGTCGCACTCCCACAAAGATCTCAGGCTCAAAGCGTTGTTCTGCACAATCGCCCCAGCAACATAGAAGGTCTCCAGGAGATCCTCGATATCCACACCTACCGGGATCCTCGACAGAAGATTCCCAACCTCCCCTAAGCGAGGCAACCCGGTAAGAAAGTATACATCAGTAAGGGTGATCTCTAACCTCTCACCCCCAACAATAAACGCACCCTCTGCAAGGACCCAAAGACTCACCAATTTGTTCAGTAGTGGTCCTACTGAATGCATCGGTGGAATTTGAGCGAGCTTCAGGGGCCCACTCATAGCTAGAGCCTGCCGGACCCCCTGATGGGTCCGAATCCGAATCATCAAATCCTCCTCCATCTCCCGCTCTCTCCATGACACCAATGGTCTCCTCAACATCCTGCCAAAAAACAAAGAAATTTTTTAGAATCGGAGAAAAATTTTCAAAAAATTCCATCGTGACTTTTACATCAAAAGCTGTGATGATCATCGCGGCTTTCATCCAAGAACCTGCGATGAAGATCGTAGGTATTGACCACAAAGTTGCGATGAACATCACAACTATCAACCCCATAGTCGCGATGAACATCGCAACTTTCAGCCTGACAACCGCGATGAACATTGTGACTGTTAGCCCCGAACCCACGATGTTCATAGTGGAAAGGCGAATACGGTTACCTGAAACTAGTGGAATCGAAAACCAAGGGTCAAATCTCCCGAAAATCAAGAAAGAGCTCTGATTGCTCTGCCAAACTCACACGTAACAATGACACGTCATATGGGCCCCACACCCTATTTATAGAAATTTCACCATTTTTCAAACAACCATTGCGGTATCATACGACGTCCGTTCCTCAAACCGTTGGTACCGTAGCGAGAACTTCATGATAGTCCTTTCCTTTTCCTGTTTTCACCAGGTCCATTTTTTGACCATTTTTTCACACCCTCATTGCCTCGGTTTGCATGCCACTTCGGCCGTTCTCCGTTTTTTACGAGTTTTATATCGCCGGATTCAGTTTTCCATGCTCGTGATGATGCTTGAGATCATTTCTTGCTCTCATGCCTAGATTTTTTGGGCATTTTTCCCATGCCCCCTCGTCGCCTCGGTTTGCGTGCCACATCGATCGTCGTCCATTTTTGACAAGTTTGATATCGTCGGATTCAGTTTTCTACACTTGTGATGATGCTTGAGATCATTTCTCGCTCTCACTCCCAGATTTTTTGGGCATTTTTTCTCATGCCCCCCTTGTCGCCTCGATTTGCGTGCCACATCGATCATCATCCGTTTTTTACAAATTTGATATCGTCGGATTCAGTTTTCCACGCTCATGATGATGCTTGAGATCATTTCTCACTCTCACCCCATAATTTTTGGACATTTTTTCAAAATGCCACTCATCACCTCGGTTTACATGCCACATTGGCCGTTGCCCCTTTTTGACAATCTTTATGTCACCGGATTCCGTATTCCGCACTCATGACGATGCTTGAGACCTTTTCTCGCTCTCATCAATCCCTTTTTGTTCAGTATAGTTTTACCCATTTTTCGGGTCGAGCAATCCCTTTTACGAAAAAAGGCACTTAGGGAGTTTCTGTTAAGGTCTTTTCTGACTCCTAAAACAATGAAAAGATCGTCGAGCAACCTTGCTTCCTTTCATGCTCGCTAAACGTATCTGAAAGGGCGTCTACCTGGTATAAGTTTACCCCTTTTCCGGACATTGTACACTAATTACGAAAAATTAATACTCTAGTCACATCGGCTAGAAGAGTTCTCCATTTGCATCATTTTATGCTTTTTCGGGCCTTGGAGACTAACTTACGAAAAAGAAAACCAATGGAGTCCACTTACCACTTTCAGAGTCTTTAAACATGCAAGCGACCACGAGCAATCACCATCCTGGGCTCATAAAAACCCACAGGACTGTACTCACAACCACTATAGAGTCTTCTTATCGTTTTCAGACTCCTTAAAAATGAAAGCACCCATGAGCACGAACAGTCTTGGGCTCACAAAATCCACAGGACAGTACCATTTTCAGAGCACACTTTTATCCCTTCTTGGAGCTCATTAAAACTATGAAGAAGGACCTAATGGTGCTTCTCGGCGCCACAACAGATCACGTCTACTCATATGGAAGCTTCCCCATTTTGGTCGCCTTTGTTCAGAGTATTCTGTAGTATGTCACCCTGATAATCCCTCGACAGCACTCATCAGCTCATCCCCCCCCCCCCCCCCCGAGTTAATACATACCCTTCATTCCTTAAAAGCTATGATCCCCGCACCTACAAGTCAGTTCCCTACACTGCCAGGTCAACCATGTCATCATGCTCTGAACAAAGGAAGTTTGAGTCTACCCACTCTATGACCCCAGTTACTTTCCATCCCCACAA
Organism: Larix kaempferi; assembly: GCA_027924585.1. Classification (NCBI taxonomy): domain Eukaryota; kingdom Viridiplantae; phylum Streptophyta; class Pinopsida; order Pinales; family Pinaceae; genus Larix; species Larix kaempferi. Next base: position 16,358,367 of record BSBM01000348.1, on the reverse strand, counting down.
GTATGTCAGTCCTACCATCAGTAGTACCACACTGTAGTTCTACACCTCGTGCTCCTATCAAGGAAACATCATTGCCTTGTTAATTGTTGGTCTCCCTCTGTCGAGGACAACCAAATTTATTCCAGAGGATAGACCTAGAGGTCCCTGTGTCTTGGACTCATCACCATTTATGATGAGTGCCTACGAATCATTTCGAGAAGAGTCCTCAGTACCTCTCCAAATGGTTGTTTCTCACATGCTCGACTTCAACACCTTGATTGCATCGTTGAGACTCGCACAGGGTATTGGTCCGTTCAGTTATTTGTTGAAGACCCCGGATACCACCTGACTCTTCCACATTCGAGAGTCTACTTATGGAAACAACCAGTTACATTTTTCCTATAGATATCCGGGTTTCACATGGCGACAGTATTCAGATGTACCCTAGTTTTATACTCCCTCGAGTATACAGTTACATGTACTTCTTAGAGTTGACTCAGAGTCATCGACTCCCTACAAATGTTGGACACCTTTAGATTCACCAGCTCATCAACCCTTATGAGACGTTGTTCAGAACGATTGTCGCTTTATTCCAATGTATCAGTTATTGAGATCAATCATGTCATGATCATGACTACATCCCAAAATAGTGTCCCCTTTGGACCATCATGATGTACCAGCAGATTTTTTATGTATTATTCAGGTCCCCCTTCTTGGGACTAATTGTTATGTATATGTCTTGATACGAGCATGGGTATGCCTGCCTCATCCATTATCAGAGATTATTCCTCATTCATATTGAGGCCATGTAATGTTGTTTGTTTTGTAGCTTCCAAGAGCCGTGGATCCAGTCTCCAATCTGGTCTCTTCTCTTCCCCAAACCCTAGGAAAACGACAAAAGAACTATGATGTCTATCGGCCATATGATGAGCTCCTGCCCTCACATATCAGGGGGCAATCTGTGAACACCCAAAAAGTGCTCACTAGCTCATTTCCTTATTCACATGACCCATTTGTCCACTTTTCCACCATTTGAGCCTCTAAAGCCATCAAAAGGTCACCAAAAGACCATAATACACCCCTTTTTCCCCCCAAAATGAATATTTTTCCTCAAAAAGCATAAAAAACCCTCAAAAAGGGTCTAGAATTCCCCAAAATATTAAAAAGGGAATAAAAATATTCAAAAAAAGAAAAAGGAGGGAAAAGGTACCTAAACCATGTTGGTCAATACCATTGGTTTCCTCAAAACCATAATGGTATTCCCCACTACCAAAAACTATAAAAAGGTGGTAGGGGCTCCTCACTTTCCATCCATCCATCATCCTATCCTCATGCTGTCAAAATCTCTCATGAGACTTTTGACCATTTTCAGCATCTTAGAGAAGAGACCTTTGGAGCTTGGAGCTACTCGACTTGGGAGTTGCTCAACACAAATCCTCACCATTTGAAGTATCTTAATACAAAATACTTATTCTTTTATTTCTTGTTCTTGAATCATTTTAAAAAAAATTATTTGTTATATGCACATGCTAGTCTAGATTTAGATTTAATTTATAATTGTTTTTGCTTTCAATATTGAAACTGCTATCACATTGTTGATATGTGCCCATTGCACAAAGCTTGGTTGCAAAACCAAGCCAACACTCTAGTTGAATCTGCATGGTGGAAACAATGGCAATGGGTTCTGCAACAATGATCTGCTTCCTTTTTTGCGCCGTTGTGAAATTAGGTTCTGAGCCAGAATCGGAACTAGGATCTCATTCTGAAGCTTTGATCTCAGCCACCAATGATTGTTTTGAGCGACATTCATCAATGTTGTGCCAGGGGCTCTTGTGGAATTCGCACCACTTCCCGGTGTCCTTCTTTGTCTTTTCTTTACCCTTCTTTATTTGTGGTTGAGATTGGTTGTCCTTTCCCTACCCCGTGTTCTGCGAGCCAGAGTTTCCCTTGCCCTGCTTCTGCGTAGGTCCAAAGTCACGCTTGTTCTTTTGCTGAAATTTTTGCTCAATTTTGACAGCATATCGATAAGCGGATCCGAGTGAAGAGATTTCCAGGAAATCCATCTCTGTTCGTATTTACCGGTGTAGGCCACTGCGATATTTCAGTACTAGGTGTCGCTCGGAGTCCTTGATACCCAGCTTTGTGCGTGAGGTATGAAAATTGTTGGTATACTCTGACACCGTTTGGTACCTCTCTTGACGTAGAATGGTCCATTTTGTGTACTGGTCATCATAGTTTCCAACAGGGTAGTATTGTTCCCCGATGGAATCTATAAAAGAGGCACAAGTGGGATTGGAATATTCAAACAATCCAGACTCATCTGATGATTTTTTCTCACAATAAGTTTTCCACCAATTTTTGACATGGGGGATGGCCTTGAGGAGTGCAAAGACGATCTTTTCCCTGTTGAAAACATTGTGGACAGAGAAATACCCTTATAGTAGATTCAACTATTTATTTAGGGCTTCAACATCGATTTGGCCTTCAATTAAGGGGATATCAAAATTAACTTGTACCTTGAAGGGAGTTGTATCTCCGAAATAGGTGCCCATTGAGGGTGCATTTGCCGCTGTTCGCATGCGTCAAAGAATATGGGGGAAATTATCCATCATCTCTTTCCTCTATCGCGTGAGGCCTTCATTAAGCAACCACTTGATAGGATCTACTTCTCCGTCGTCTCTCTTTTCTTCCACCATGGGAGGCTGTTTGGGGCGGGGAGAGTGCTCTTCCCCAAGTGAAACTAGTTCGCGACCCAACTCTCTGTATCCTGACCTCATTGGGGACATGCACCGAGAAACAATCAAAGAGCAGACCAATCTGATACCACCGATTCGGATTTATGCAGAAATGAAATAAGATAGCATATACAGAATCACATACATAGATATATTGAAAGAAACATAGTGATACAGTAAACACATATTCTATTAAATAGAGGAAATAGATCAAACTGTAAAATATAATAGTTGGAATGGTGGTAGCTATCTCTGAGAAGAGATGTGGCCGCTATGCTCATTCATGCCAAGATGAATACAAAGAGAGGCTGAAAAGGGCCTATTTATCATAAGCATGAGGGAAAGAATCCCAAACATCCAAAAAAATAACCCTAGAAGATGAACCATCATAAAGTTTGTGGCCCCAAGGTGGTTAGTTGAATAGTCAACTTCCCAGGGTCTTAACTTTTGCATACGATCTCCGTTTGGGGTGCTCGGTAGCTGATTGGAATGGTCTATCCGAGATTTACAACTTTCTCTTGGGGATAAATGCATGCCATTGGCAGCCACTTGGCCCCCCAAATTGCCAAAAAATGTCGTTTAGGGCCTCAAAACAGCCTCGGATGTTTAGGACCCGGAAAACCATAGAAAAATTACTAGAAAATTGGCAAAATGGGAAACTGTTTTGAGCCAGTGGAATAGGTGGGTGGCCACCGATATCCATCTGGATCAATCCTCCCCCCTTAGGAAGCAATGGTCTCCATTGCATCAAATCCCTTATCATATGTCGAGTTGTGTGTCGAGTTGAGCTCTTGGTGTGACATTTGCAGAAGTGGAAAGGTTGCCTTACTTTGACATCTTCAGAGGGTTGTAAATGTTGTTGATGGGTGCACTGGAGCTGTTCAACAGTTTTGATTGTTATGGTATCGTTGGTATGCACCGGTGTGGATGGTTTCTTTTTGGAGGAGTGCCTTGAATGCGTGGCCTTGCACTGTAGATGTACCTGAATAGGCGATGCTGCACTAACTTTGTGTTTTTCTTGTTTCTTCTGAGTAGAAGGATAATGTGCAGAGGTTATGGATGTCTCTACGATCTGATGTTCACCTTTAGTGGCATTTGAAAATAGGGAAAATTTCTCAGTGTGGGAAATTATCTTCCTGCCCTGCTTGGTTGGGGTAGGTGAAACTGTCTCTGCTATCCGATAGAGTTGTCCTCCCAAAGTGACAATGACACTGCGAGGTCGGGATTCATATACAACATGACACTTCCACATATATGGCTCTCCTAAGAGAACATCACATAATTCGAGTGGGGCCACATCACACAAAACCTCATCTTTGAAGGGCTTGATGCCATATGGTAGGCGAGATTGGTGACTGACGTGGATCCTTCGAACTTGGCTTAGCCATCCAATGGTGTATGGTTGTGTTTGTGGCGTTATTGGTAGCTCCAATCTCTTGATGACTTCTTCTGAGATTAGGTTCTTATGGCTGTCGTTGTCCACAACAGAGTGTAGGGGAATTCCCTTCACCCACATCTGTGAGTGGAAAAGGCGCTCCTCTGCCTTTGAATATTCAAGAGCCTCTTGTTGAATCTGTGTGGTGGCAACAATGGCGATGGGTTCTGCATCAATGATCTGCTTCCCTTTTAGCGTTGCTATGAAATTAGGTTCTGAGTCAAAATTGGAAATGGGATCTGAATCTAAAGCTATGATCTTAGCCACCAATGACTGTTTTGAGCGACATTCATCATTGTTGTGCTAGGGGATTTTTTGGAACTCACACCACTTCCCAGTGTCCTTCTTTGTCTTTTCTTTCCCCTTCTTCACTTGTGGTTGGGACTGGTTGTCCTTTCCCTGCCCCATGTTCTGCAAGCCAGAGTTTCCCTTGCCCTGCTTCTGCGCAGGTTCGAAGTCACACTTGTTCTTTTGCTGAAATTTCTGCTCATATTTGATAGCATATAGATAGGCGGATTCGAGTGAAGTGATTTCTAGGAAATCCATAGCTGTTCGTATGTACCGGTGTAGGCCACTGCGATATTTCAGTACTAGGTTCTGCTCGGAATCCTTGATACCTAGCTTTGTGTGCAAGGTATGAAAGTTGTTGGTGTACTTTGACACTGTTTGGTCCCTCTCTTGATGCAAAATGGTCCATTTTGTGTACTAGTCATCATAGTTTCCAATAGGGTAGTATTGTTCCTTGACGACATCTATAAAAGACGCCCAAGTGGGATTGGATTATTCAAACAATCCAGGCTCCTGTGACATGTTTTGCTCACAATAAGTTTCCCACCAATTTTTGACATGGGGGATGGTGTTGAGGAGTGCAGAGACGATATTTTCCCTGTCAGAAAAATTGTGGACAAATAAATACCCTTCTAGTAGATTCAACCATTTAACTAGGGCATCAGCATCGATTTGGCCTTCAAATAAAGGGATATAAAATTAACTTGTACCTTGAAGGGAGTCATATCTCCGAAATGGCTACTCGTTGAGGGTGCATTTGCTGTTGTTGGCATGCATCGAAGGATCTGGGTGAAATTATCCATCATCTCGTTCCTCTCTCGCATGAGGGCTTCCTCGAGCAACAAATTGATAGGATCTACTGCTCCATCGTCTCTCATTTCTTCCGCCATGGGAGGCCATTTGGGGCGGTGAGAGTGGTCTTCCCTAAGTGAAACTAGTTCGAGACCCAACTCTCTCTATCGCAACCTCGTCGGGGACATGCACCGAGAAACAATCAATGAGCAGACCGCTCTGATACCACTGATACGGATTTATGCAGGAACGAAATAAGATAGCATATATAGAATCACATACATAGATATGTTGAAAGAAACGCAATGATACAATAAACACATATTCTATTAAATTGTGGAAATATAACAGACTGTAAAATACAATAACTGGAATGGTGGTAGCTATCTCTGAGAAGAGATGTGGCCGCTATGCTCATTCGTGCCAAGACGAATACAAAGAGAGGCCGAAAGGGCCTATTTATCATAAGCATGAGGGAAACAATCCCAAACATCCAAAAACCTAACCCTAGAAGATGAGTCGTCGTAAAGTTTGCGGCCCCAAGGTGGTTAGTTAAATAGTCAACTTCCCGCGGTCATAAATTTTGCATACGATCTCCGTTTGGGGCGCTCGGTAGCTCATTGGAATGGTCTATCTGAGATTTACAACTTTTGCTTGGGGAAAAATACATGTTGATGGCAACCATTTGGCCCCCCAAATTGCCAAAAACAGTCGTTTAGGGTCTCAAAACAGCCTCGGATGTTTAGGACCCGAAAAACCATAGAAAAATTACCAGAAAATTGGCAAAATGGGAAACTATTTTGAGCCAGTGGAATACGTGGGTGGCTACCGATATCCATCTAGATCAATCCTCCCCCCTTAGGAAGAAATGGTATCAATTGCATCAAATCCCTTATCATATGTCGTGCTGTGTGTCGAGTTGAGCTCTTGGTGCGACATCTACTGAAGTGGAAAGGTTGCCTTACTTTGACATCTTCAGAGGGTGGTAATTGTTGTTGATGGATGCGCTGGATCTGTTCAACAGTTTTGGTTGTTGTGGTATCCTTGGTATCCACCGGTGTGGATGGTTTCTTTTTGGAGGAGAGCCTTGAATGTGTGGCCTTGCATTGTAGATGTACCCAAATAGGCGATGCTGCACTAACTTTGTGTTTTTCTTGTTTCTTCTATGTAGAAGGATAATGTGCAGAGGTGGTGGATGTCTTTACGATCTGATGTTCACCTTTAGTGGCATTTGCGAATAGGGAAAATTTCTCAGTGTGGGAAATTATCTTCCTGCCCTGGTTTGTTGGGGTAGGTGAAACTGTCTCTGGTATCCGATAGAGTTGTCCTCCCAAAGTGACAATGACACTGCGAGGTCGAAATTCATATACAACATGATGCTTCCACATATATGGCTCTCCTAAGAGAACATCACATACTTCGAGTGGGGCCACATCACACAATACCTCTTCTTTGAAGGGCTTGATGCCATATGGTAGGTGAGATTGGTGACTGACGTGGATCCTTCATCCTTGGCTTAGCCATCCAATGGTGTATGGTTGTGGGTGTGGCGTTATTGGTAGCTCCAATCTCTTGGTGACTTCTTCTGAGATCAGGTTCTTCTGGCTGCTGCTGTCCACAACAGAGTGTAGGGGAATTCCCTTCACCCACATCTGTGAGTGGAAAAGGCACTCCTCTACCTCCGAATCTTCAGGATCCTCTGGTTGAATCTGTGTGGTGGCAACAACGGCACTGGGTTCTGCATCAATGATCTACTTCCCTTTTTGCGCGGCTATGAAATTAGGTTCTAAGTCTGAATTGGAACTGGAATATGATTCTAAAGCTTTGATATCAACCACCAATGACTGTTTTGAGCGACATTCATCAGTGTTGTGCCAGGGGATGTTGTGGAACTCACACCACTTCCCGGTGTCCTTCTTTGTATTTTCTTTACTCTTCTTCGCTTGTGGTTGGGATTGGTTGTCCTTTCCCCGCCCCATGTTCTGCAAACCAGAGTTTCCCTTGCCCTGCTTCTGCGTAGGTCTGAAGTCACACTTGTTCTTTTACTGAAGTTTCTACTCAATTTTGACAACATATCGATAGGCGGATTCGAGTGAAGAGATTTCCAGGAAATCCATTTCTGTTCGTATGTATCGGTGTAGGCCACTACGATATTTCAGTACTAGGTGCCGCTCGGAGTCCTTGATACCCAGCTTTGTGCACGAGGTATGAAAGTTGTTGGTGTACTTCGACACTGTTTGGTCCCTCTCTTGACGCAAAATGGTCCATTTTGTGTACTAGTCATCATAGTTTCCAACAGGGTAGTATTGTTCCTTGACTACATCTATAAAAGACGCCCAAGTGGGATTGGATTATTCAAACAATCCAGGATCCTCTGACGTGTTTTGCTCACAATAAGTTTCCCACCAATTTTTGACATGGGCGACGGTGTTGAGGAGTGCAGAGACTATCTTTTCCCTGTCGAAAAAATTATGGACAAAAAAATACCCTTTTAGTAGATTCAACCATTTATCTAGGGCATCGACATCGATTTCGCCTTCAAATAAAGGGATATCAAAATTAACTTTTACCTTGAAGGGAGTCGTATCTCTGAAATGGCTGTCTGTTGAGGGTGCATTTGCTGCTGTTTGCATGCATCGAAGGATCTGGGAAAAATTATCCATCATCTCGTTCCTCTCTCGCATTAGGGATTCCACGAGCAACAACTTGATAGGATCTACTGCTTCATTGTCTCTCTTTTCTTCCGCGATGGGAGGCCGTTTGGGGCGGTGAGAGTGGTCTTCCCTAAGTGAAACTAGTTCGATACCCAACTCTCTCTATCGCAACCTCGTCGGGGACATGCACCAAGAAACAATCAAAGAGCAGAGCGCTCTGATACCACTGATACGGATTTATGCAGGAACGAAATAAGATAGCATATACAGAATCACATACACAGATATATTGAAAGAAACACAGTGATACAGTAAACACATATTCTATTAAATAGCAGAAATATAACAGACTGTAAAATACAATAGCTGGAATGGTGGTAGCTATCTCTGAGAAGAGATGTGGCCGCTATGCTCATTCGTGCCAAGATGAATACAAAGAGAGGCCGAAAGGGCCTATTTATCGTAAACATGAAGGAAAGAATCCCAAACATCGAAAACCTAACCCTAGAAGATGAACCGTCGTAAAGTTTGCGGCCCCAAGGTGGTTAGTTGAACAGTCAACTTCTCGAGGTCATAACTTTTGCATACGATCTTCGTTTGGGGTGCTCGGTAGCTCATTGAAATGGTCTATCCGAGATTTACAACTTTTGCCTGGGGCTAAGTGCATGTTGTTGGAAACCATTTGGCCCCCCAAATTGCCAGAAAAGGTCGTTTAGGGCCTCAAACTAGCCTCGGATGTTTAGGACCCGAAAAACCATAGATAAATTACTGGAAAATTGGCAAAATGGGAAACTGTTTTGAGCCAGTGGAATAGGTGGGTGGCCACCGATATCCATCTAGATCAATCCTCCCCCCTTAGGAAGCAATGGTCTCCATTGAATCAAATCCCTTAACATATGTCGAGCTGCGTGTCGAGTTGAGCTCTTGGTGCGACATCTGCTGAAGTGGGAAGGTTGCCTTACTTTGACATATTCAGAGGGTTGTAATTGTTGTTGATGGATGCGCTAGAGCTATTCAACAGTTTTGGTTGTTGTGGTACCCTTGGTATGCACCGGTGTAGATGGTTTCTTTTTGGAGGAGCGCCTTGAACGTGTGGCCTTGCACTGTAGATGTACCCGAATAGGCGATGCTACACTAACTTTGTGTTTTTCTTGTTTCTTCTTAGTAGAAGGATAATGTGCAGAGGTTATGGATGTCTCTGTGATCTGATGTTCACCTTTAGTGGCATTTGCGAATAGGGAAAATTTCTCAGTGTGGGAAATTATCTTCCTGCCCTGCTTGGTTGCGGTAGATGAAATTGTCTCTGATATCCGATAGAGTTGCCTTCCCAAAGTGACAATGACATTGTGAGGTCGGGATTCATATACAACATGACGCTTCCACATATATGGCTCTCCTAAGAGAACATCACATACTTCAAGTGGGGCCACATCACACAATACCTCATCTTTGAGGTGCTTGATGCCATATGGTAGGCGAGATTGGTGACTGATGTGGATCCTTCGTCCTTGGCTTAGCCATCCAATGGTGTATGGTTGTGGGTGTAGCGTTATTGGTAGCTCCAATCTCTTGATGACTTCTTCTGAGATCAGGTTCTTCTGGCTGCCGCTATCCACAACAGAGTGTAGGGGAATTCCCTTCACCCACATCTGTGAGTGGAAAAGGCGCTCCTCTGCCTCCGAATCTTCAGGATCCTCTGGTTGAATCTGTGTGGTGGCAACAACGGCACTGGGTTCTGCATCAATGATCTGCTTCCCTTTTTGCACGGCTGTGAAATTAGGTTCTGACTCAGAATTGGAACTGGGATCTGATTCTGAAACTTTGATCTCAGCCACCAATGACTATTTTCAGCAACATTCATCAGTGTTGTGCTAGGGGATTTTGTGGAACTCGCACCACTTCCCAGTGTCCTTCTTTGTCTTTTCTTTACCCTTCTTCGCTTGTGGTTGGGACTGGTTGTCCTTTCCCTGCCCCATGTTTTGCAAGCCAGAGTTTCCCTTGCCCTGCTTCTACACAGGTCCGAAGTCACACTTGTTCTTTTGCTGAAATTTCTGCTCAATTTTGACAGCATATCGATAGGTGGATTCGAGTGAAGAGATTTCCAGTTAATCCATCTCTGTTCCTATGTACCGGTGTAGGCCACTGCGATATTTCAGTACTAGGTGCCGCTCGGAGTCCTTGATACCTAGCTTTATACGCGAGGTATGAATGTTGTTGGTGTACTTTGACACCGTTTGGTCCCTCTCTTGACGTAGAATGGTCCATTTTGTGTACTAGTCATCATAGTTTCCAACAGGGTAGTATTGTTCCTTGACGACATCTATAAAAGACGCCAAAGTTGGATTGGATTATTCAAACAATCCAGGCTCCTCTGACATGTTTTGCTCACAATAATTTTCCCACCAATTTTTGACAAGGGGGACGGTGTTGAGGAGTGCAGAGACGATCTTTTCCTTGTCGGAAAAATTGTGGACAAAGAAATACCCTTCTAGTAGATTCAACCATTTATCCAGGGCATCAGCATCGATTTGGCCTTCAAATAAAGGGATATCAAAATTAACTTGTACCTTGAAGGGATTCGTATCTCCGAAATGGTTGCCCGCTGAGGGTGCATTTGCAGCTATTGGCATGCATCGAAGGATCTTGGCGAAATTGTCCATCATCTCGTTTCTCTTTTGCATGAGGGCTTCCTTGAGAAACAACTTAATAGGATCTACTGCTTCGTCGTCTCTCTTTTCTTCCCTAAGTGAAACTAGTTTGAGACCCAACTCTCTCTATCGCAACCTCGTCGGGGACATGCTCCGAGAAACAATCAAAGAGCAGACCGCTCTGATACCATTGATACAGATTTATGCAGGAATGATATAAGATAGCATATACAGAATCACATACAAAGATATATTGAAGAAACATAGTGATACAGTAAACACATATTCTATTAAATAGCGGAAATAGAACAGACTGTAAAATACAATAGCTGGAATGGTGGTAGCTATGTCTGAGAAGAGATGTGGCCGCTATGCTCATTCGTGCCAAGATGAATACAAACAGAGGGCGAAAGGGCCTATTTATAATAACCATGAGGGAAAGAATCCCAAACATCTAAAAACCTAATCCTAGAAGATGAACTGTAATAAATTTTGCGGCCCCAAGGTGGTTAGTTGAACAGTCAACTTCCCGGTGTCATAACTTTTACATACAATCTCCGTTTGGGGCGCTTAGTAGCTCATTGGAATGGTCTATCCAAAATTTACATCTTTCGAATGGGGCCAAATGCATGTAGTGGAAACCATTTGTCCCCCCAAATTGTCAAAAAAGGTCTTTTAGGGCCTTAAAATAGTGCCGAATGTTTAGGACCTGAAAAACCGTAGAAAAATTACTAGAAAATTGGCAAAATGGGAAACTGTTTTTAGCTAGTGCAATAGGTGGGTGGCCACCAATATCCATCTAGATCAATCCCCCCCCCTTAGGAAGCAATGGTCTCCATTGCGTCAAATCCCTTATCATATGTCGAGCCGTGTGTCGAGTTGAGCTCTTGGTGTGACATTTTCTAAAGTGGAAAGGTTGCGTTACTTTGACATCTTCAGAGGGTTGTAATTGTTGTTGATGGATGCGCTGGAGCTGTTCAATAGTTTTGGTTGTTGTGGTATGCTTGGTATGCACCGGTGTGGATGGTTTCTTTTTGGAGGAGCACCTTGAATGCATGGCCTTGCACTATAGAGGTACCTGAATAGGCGATGTTGCACTAACTTTGTGTTTTTCTTATTTCTGCTAAGTAGAAGGATAATGTGCAGAGGTTGTGGATGTCTCTGCAATCTGATGTTCACCTTTAGTGGCATTTGTGAATAGGGAAAATTTCCTAGTGTGAGAGATAATCTTCCTGCCCTGCTTGGTTGGGGTAGGTGAAACTGTCTCTAGTATCTGATAGAGTTGTCCTCCCAAAGTGACAATGACACTGCGAGGTCGAGATTCATATATAGCATGACACTTCGACAGATATGGTTGTCCTAAGAGAACATCACATACTTCGAGTAGGGCCACATCACACAATACCTCATATTTGAAGGTCTTAATGCCATATGGTAGGCGACAGTGGTGATTGACGTGGATCCTTCATCCTTGGCTTAGCCATCCAATGGTGTATGGTTGTGGGTGTGGCGTTATTGGTAGCTCCAATGTCTTGATGACTTATTCATAGATCAAGTTCTTCTAGCTTCCATTGTCCACAATGAAGTGTAGGTGAATTCCCTTCACCGACATCTATGAGTGGAAAAGGCGCTACTCTGCCTCCGACTCTTCAGGATCCTCTGGTTGAATCTACGTGGTGGAAACAACGGCACTGGGTTTTGCAACAATGATCTGTTTCCCTTTTTGCGCGGCTGTGAAATTAGGTTCTAAGCCAGAATCGGAACTAGTATCTGATTCTGAAGCTTTGATCTCAGCCACCAATGACTGTTTTGAGTGACATTCATCAGTGTTGTGCCAGGGGATTTTGTGGAACTCGCACCACTTCTCGGTGTCCTTTTTTTTTTCTTTACCCTTCTTCACTCGTGGTTGAGACTAGTTGTCCTTTCCGTGCCCCATGTTCTGCGAGCCAGAGTTTCCCTTGCCCTGCTTCTGGGTAGGTACAAAGCCACGCTTGTTCTTTTGCTGAAATTTTTTCTCGATTTTGACAGCATATCGATAAGCAGATCTAAGTAAATAGATTTCTAGGAAATCCATCTCTGTTCATATGTACCGGTGTAGTCCACTGTGATAGTTTAGTACTAGGTGCCGCTCGGAGTCCTTGATACCCAGCTTTGTGTGCGAGGTATGAAAGTTGTTTGTGTACTCTTACACCGTTTGGTCCCTCTCTTGATCCAGAATGGTCCATTTTGTGTACGATCATCATAGATTCCAACAGGGTAGTAATGTTCCTCGACGACATCTATAAAAGAGGCCCAAGTGGGATTAGAATATTGAAACAATCCAGACTCAACTGATGAGTTTTGCTCACAATAAGTTTCCCACAAATTTTTTACATGGGGGATGGCCTTAAGGAGTGCAAAGACGATCTTTTCCTTGTTGGAAAAATTGTGGACAGAGAAATACCCTTCTAGTAGATTCAACTATTTATCTAGGGCTTCAGCATCGATTTGGCCTTCAAATAAAGGGATATCAAAATTAACTTGTACCTTGAAGGGAGTCATATCTCCGAAATGGCTTCCCGTTGAGGGTGCATTTGCCATTGTTTGCATGCGTCGAAGGATCTGGGAAAAATTATCCATCATCTCGTTCCTCTATTGCGTGAGGCCTTCCTCGAGCAACAACTTGATAGTATCTACTTCTTCGTCGTCTCTCTTTTCTTCCGCCATGGGAGGCCGTTTGGGGCTGGGAGAGTGCTCTTCCTAAGTGAAACTAGTTCGAGACCCAACTCTCTGCATCCTGACCTCGTTGGGGACATGCACCGAGAAACAATCAAAGAGGAGACTGCTCTGATACCACTGATCTGTATTTATGTAGGAACGAAATAAGATAGCATATACAGAATCACATACATAGATATATTGAAAGAAACATAGTGATACAGTAAACACATATTCTATTAAATAACGAAAATAGAACACACTGTAAAATAAAATAGCTGGAATGGTGCTAGCTATCTTTGAGAAGAGATGTGGCCGCTATGCTCATTCGTGCCAAGATGAATACAAAGAGAGGCTGAAAGGGCCTATTTACAATAAGCATGAGGGAAAGAATCCCAAACATCCAAAAACCTAACAGTAGAAGATGAACTGTCATAAAGTTTGCGGCCCCAAGGTGTTCAGTTGAACAGTCAAGTTCTCGGGGTCATAACTTTTGCATATGATCTCCATTTGGGGCGCTCGGTATCTCATTGGAATGGTCTATCCAAGATTTACAACTTTTGACTAGATCCAAATGCATGCTGTCGGTAACTGCATCACCCCCCATATTGCCAAAAAGGGTCATTTAGTGCCTCAAAACGGCCCCGGATGTTTAGGAACCGAAAAACCATAGAAAAATTGCTAGAAAATTGACAAAATGGGAAACTGTTTTGAGCCAGTGGAATAGGTGGGTGGCCACCAATATCTATGTGGATCAATCCTCCCCCCTCAGGAAGCAATGGTCTCCATTGTGTCAAATCCCTTTTCATATGTCGAGCTATTTGTCGAGTTGAGCTCTTGGTGCGACATTTGCTGAAGTGGTAAGGTTGCCTTACTTTGACATCTTCAAAGGGTTGTAATTGTTGTTGATTGATAAGCTGGAGTTGTTCAATAGTTTTGGTTGCTGTGGTATCCTTGGTATGCACCGACGTGGATGGTTTCTTTTTGGAGGAGCACCTTGAATGCGTGGCCTTGCATTGTAGAGGTACCCGAATAGGCGATGCTGCACTAACTTTGTGTTTTTCTTGTTTCTATTGAGTAGAAGGATAATGTGTAGAGGTTGTGGATGTCTCTACGATATGATGTTCACCTTTAGTGGCATTTGCGAATAGAGAAAATTTCCTAGTGTGGGAGATTATCTTCCTACCCTGCTTGGTTGGGGTAGGTGAAATTGTCTCTGCTATCCGATAGAGTTGTTCTCCCAAAGTGACAATGACACGGTGAGGTCGGGATTCATATACAGCATGACGCTTCCACATACATGGCTGTCCTAAAAGAACATCACATACTTCGAGTGGGGCCACATCACACAATACCTCATCTTTGAAGGGATTGATGCCATATGGTAGGCGAAATTGGTGACTGACGCGGATCCTTCGTCCTTGGCTTAGCCATCCAATGATGTATGGTTGTGGGTGTGGCGTTATTGGTAGCTCCAATCTCTTGATGACTTATTATGAGATCAGGTTCTTCTGCCTGCCACTGTCCACAACAAAGTGTGGGGGAATTCCCTTCACCCACATCTGTCAGTGGAAAAGGCGCTCCTCTACATCCGACTCTTCAGGCTCCTCTGGTTGAATATTTGTGGTGGAAATAACGGAACTGTGTTCTTAATCAATGATCTGCTTCCCTTTTCGCGCGGCTATGAAATTAGGTTCTAAGTCAGAATCGAAACTGGGATCTGATTCTGAAGCTTTGATCTTAGCCACCAATGACTGTTTTGAGCGACATTCATCAGTGTTGTGCCTGGGGCTTTTGTGGAACTCGCACAACTTCTTGGTGTCCTTATTTGTGTTTTCTTTACCCTTTTTTGCTTGTGGTTTGGACTGGATGTCCTTTCCCTACCCCGTGTTCTACAATCCAGAGTTTCCCTTTCCCTACTTCTGTGCAGGTCCGAAGTCACGCTTGTTCTTTTGCTGAAATTTCTACTCGATTTTGACAACATATCGATATGAGGATCCGAGTGAAGAGATTTCCAGGAAATCCATCTATGTTTGTATGTATCGGTGTAGGCCACTGTGATATTTCATTACTAGGTGCCACTTGGAGTCCTTGATACCCAGCTTTGTGCGCGAGGTATGAAAGTTGTTGGTGTACTCCGACACCGATTGGTCCATCTCTTGACGCAGAATGGTCCATTTTGTATACTGGTCATCATAGTTTCCAACATGGTAGTATTGTTCCTCGATGACATCTATAAAAGAGGCCCAAGTGGGATTGGAATATTCAAACAATCCAGACTCGTCTGATGAGTTTTGCTCACAATAAGTTTCCCACCAATTTTTGACATGGGGGATGGTCTTGAGGAGTGCAAAGACGATCTTTTCCCTATCGAAAAAATTGTGGATAGACAAATACCATTCTAGTAGATTCAACCATTTATCTAGGGCATCGACATCGATTTGGCCTTCAAATAAAGGGATATCAAAATTAACTTGTACCTTGAAAGGAGTCATATCTCCGAAATGGTTTCCCGTTGAGGGTGCATTTGCTGTTGTTGGCATGTGTCGAAGGATCGGGGTGAAATTATCCATCATCTGGTTCCTCTGTCACGCAAGGGCTTCCTCGAGAACCAACTTGATAGGATCTACTGCTCCGTCATGTCTCTTTTCTTCCGCCATGGGAGTCCGTTTGGGGTGGCGAGAGTAGTCTTCCCCAAGTGAAACTAGTTTGAGACCCAACTCTCTGTATCCTGACCTCGTTGGGGACATGCACCGAGAAACAATCAAAGAGTAGACTGCACTGATACCATTGATATGGATTTATGCAGGTACGAAACAAGATAGCGTATACAAAATCACATACATAGATATATTGAAAGAAACACAGTGATACAGTAAACACATATTCTGTTAAATAATGGAAATAGAACATACTATAAAATACAATAACTAGAATGGTTGTAGCTATCTCTGAGAAGAGATGTGGCTGCTATGCTCATTCGTGCCAAGATGAATACAAAGAGAGGTAGAAAGGGCTTATTTATCATAAGCATGAGGGAAAGAATCCCAAACATCCAAAAACCTAACCCTAGAAGATGAACCCTCATAAATTTTGCGGCCTCAAGGTGGTTAGTTGAAGAGTCAACTTTCCGGGGTCATAACTTTTGCATACGATCTCCGTTTCGGGCGATCGATAGCTCATTGGAATGGTCTATCTGAGATTTACAACTTTCAAATGGGGCTAAATGCATGCTAATGGAAATTGCATGCCCCCCAAAATTGCCAAAAAAGATCGTTTAAGGCCTCAAAACGGCCCCGGAAGTTTAGGACCCCGAAAAACCATAGAAAAATTACTAGAAAATTGGCAAAATGGGAAACTGTTTTGAGCCATTCGAATAGGTGGGTGGGCACCGATATCCATCTGGATCAATACTTCCCCCTTAGGAAGCAATGTTCTCCATTGTGTGAAATACCTTATCATATGTTGAGTTGTTTGTCGAGTTGAACTCTTGGTGCGACATTTTCCGAAGTGGAAAGGTTGCCTTACTTTGACATCTTCAGAGGGTTGTAATTGTTGTTGATGGATGCGTTGGAGTAGTTCAACAGTTTTGGTTGTTGTGGTATCCTTGGTATGCACTGGTGTGGATGGTTTCTTTTTGGAGGAGCACCTTGAATACGTGACCTTGCACTGTAGAGGTACCTGAATAGGCGATGCTGCACTAACTTTTTGTTTTTCTTGTTTTTTTTTAGTAGAAGGATAATGTGCAAAGGTTGCGGATGTCTCTGTGTTCTGATGTTCACCTTTAGTTGCAGTTGTGAATAGGGAAAATTTCCCAATGTGGGAGATTATCTTCCTGCCCTGCTTGGTTGGGGTAGGTGAAACTGTCTCTGGTATCCGATAGAGTTGTCCTCCCAAAGTGACAATGACACTGCGAGGTTGGGATTCATATACAACATGATGCTTCCACATACATGGTTGTCTTGAGAGAACATCACATAATTCGAGTGGGGCCACATCACACAATACCTCATCTTTGAAAGGCTTGATGCCATATGGTAGGCGACATTGGTTACTGATGCAGATCCTTCATCCTTGGCTTAGCCATCCAATGGTGTACGGTTGTGTATGTGGCGTTATTGGTAGCTCCAATCTCTTGATGACTTATTCTGAGATCCAGTTCTTCTAGCTTCCATTGTCCACAACAAAGTGTGGGGGAATTCCCTTCACCCACATCTGTGATTGAAAAAGGCATTCCTTTGCCTCCGACTCTTCAGGCTGCTCTGGTTGAATCTGTGTGCTGGCAACAACGGCACTGGGTTCTGCATCAATGATCTGCTTCTGTTTTCGCTTTCCTGTGAAATTAGGTTCTGTGTCAGAAACGGAACTGGGATCTAATTCTGAAGCTTTGATCTCAGCCACCAATGACTGTTTTGAGGGACATTCATCAGTGTTGTGCTAGGGGATTTTGTGGAAATCGCACTGCTTCCCAGTGTCCTTCTTTGTCTTTTCTTTACCCTTCTTCGCTTGTGGTTGGGACTGGTTGTTCTTTCTCTCCCCCGTGTTCTGCGAGCCAGAGTTTCCCTTGCCTTGCTTCTGTGCAGGTCCGAAGTCACACTTGTTCTTTTGCCAAAATTTCTGCTCGATTTTGACAGCATATCGATAGGCAGATCTGAGTGAAGAGATTTCCAGGAAATCCATCTCTGTTCATATGTACCGGTGTAGGCCACTACGATATTTTAGTACTAGGTGTGGCTCAGAGTCCTTGATACCCAGCTTTGTGCGCGAGGTATGAAAGTTGTTGGTGTACTCCAACACTGTTTGGTCCCTCTCTTGATGCAGAATGGTCCATTTTGTGTATTGGTCATCATAGTTTCCAATAGGGTAGTATTGTTCCTCGACGACATCCATAAAAGAGGCCAAAGTGGAATTGGAATATTCAAACAATCCAGACTTGTCTAATGAGTTTTGCTCACGATAAGTTTCCCACCAATTTTTGACATGGGGGACAGCCTTGAGGAGTGCAAAGACGATCTTTTCCCTGTCGAAAAAATTGTGGATAGAGAAATACCCTTCTAGTAGATTCAACCATTTATCTAGGGCATCGACGTCGATTTGGCCTTCAAATAAAGGGATATCAAAATTAACTTGTACCTTGAAGGGAGTTGTATCTCCGAAATGGCTGCCTGTTGAGGGCGCATTTGTCGTTGTTGGCATGCGTCGAAGAATCTAGGTGAAATTATCCATCATCTCATTCCTCTGTTGTGCGAGGGCTTCCTCGTTCAACAACTTGATAGGATCTACTGCTCCATCTTCTTTCTTTTCCTCTGCCATGGGAGGTCGTTTGGGGCGGTGAGAGTGGTCGTCCCCAAGTGAAACTAGTTCGAGACCCAACTCTCTATATCCTGACCTAGCTGGGCAAATGCACCGAGAAACAATCAAAGAGCAAACCGCTCTGATACCACTAATCTAGATTTATGCAGGAATGAAATAAGATAGCAGATACAGAATCACATACACAGATATATTGAAAGAAACACAATCATACAGTATACACATATTCTATTAAATAGCGGAAATAGAACAGACTGTAAAATACAACCGGAATGGTGGTAGCTATCTCTGAGAAGAGATGTGGCTGCTATGCTCATTCGTGCCAAGATGAATACAAAGAGAGGCTGAAAGGGCCTATTTATCATAAGCATGAGGGAAAGAATCCCAAACATCCAAAAACCTAACCTAGAAGATGAACCGTCATAAAGTTTGCGGCCCCAAGGTGGTTAGTTGAACAGTCAACTTCCCGGGGTCATAACTTTTGCATACGATCTCCGTTTGGGGCGCTCGGTAGCTCGTTGGAATGGTCTATCCGAGATTTACAAATTTGAAATGGTTCCATGTGCATGCTATTGGAAAATACATGGCCCCCCAAATTGCCAAAAAATGTCGTTAAGGGCCTCAAAATGGCCCCGAATGTTTAGGACACGAAAAATTACTAGAAAATTGGCAAAATGGGAAACTATTTTGAGCCAGTGGAATAGGTGGGTAGCCACCGATATCCATCTGGATCAATCCTCCCCCCTTAGGAAGCAATGGTATCCATTGCATCAAATCCCTTATCATATGTCGAGCTGTGTGTCGAGTTGAGCTCTTGGTGTGACATTTGCTGAAGTGGAAAGGTTGCCTTACTTTGACATCTTCAGAGGGTTGTAATTGTTGTTGATGGATGCACTGGAGCTGTTAAATAGTTTTGGTTGTTGTGGTATCCTTGGAATGCATCAGTGTGGATGGTTTCTTTTTGGAGGAGCACCTTGAATGCGTGGCCTTTCACTGTAGAGGTACCCGAATAGGCGATGCTACACTAACTTTTTGTTTTTCTTGTTTCTGCTGAGTAGAAGGATAATGTGCAGAGGTTTTGGATGTCTTTGCATTCTGATGTTCACCTTTAGTGGCATTTGTGAATAGGGAAAATTTCCCAGTGTGGGAGATTATCATCCTGCCTTGTTTGGTTGGAGTAGGTGAAACTATCTCTGGTATCTGATAGAGTTGTCCTCCCAAAGTGATAATGACACTTCGAGGTCGGGATTCATATACAGCATGATGTTTCCACATATATGGCTTTCCTAAGAGAAAATCACATACTTCGAGTAGGGCCACATCACACAATACCTTATCTTTGAAGGGCTTGATGCCATATGGTAGGCGACATTGGTAACTAACGCGGATCCTTCATCCTTGGCTTAGCCATCCAATGGTGTATGGTTGTGGGTGCGGCGTTATTGGTAGCTCGTATCTCTTGATGACTTATTCTGAGATCAGGTTCTTTTGGATGCCGTTTCCCACAGCAAAGTGTGGGGGAATTCCTCGAGAAACAACTTGATAGGATCTACTGGTTCGTCATCTCTCTTTTATTCCACCATGGGAGGCCGTTTGGGGCAGCGAGAGTGGTCTTCCCCATGTAAAACTAGTTCGAGACCCAACTCTCTATATCCTGACCTCACCGGGAACATGAACTGAGAAACAATCAAAGAGCAGACCGCTCCGATACCACTGATCCATATTGTTATCACTCCAAGAGTCTTTCCCTGACTATGAAGGGAATGAGCCTGGTAACTTAACTATTCTTGTAATGGTTCACTCAATAATGAGTGCGGGGTTGGATCGAGATGAATATCTAACTAACTGGACTATGTATTCAAGGTTGTCTAGGGATATCAAACACTACCAGGCCTTCGAGAGATGCAATCAGATAGATTGTGTATCAAGTAGAATAGAAAATAATCACCTAAACCAAATCATACACATATAAAACAATAAGTATGATGGGTCTAGAAACTAGTATAACAACTTATGATCCTTATCCAAATAATCAGATAGTGAGATGACAGTTACTTATGGATTAGATAAGCACATACAGGGAAATTCATTCAAGTCATAAGCATAAATAGATAAGAGAGAAGAAATCTGATCACATCAATGAAAGAAGCTACAAGTTTCATATATTAAGAAAAGGTCTCTGTTTACAGTAGCAGCATAGTAGAACTCCAAAATCCAACCATTGTTCTATATGAGTTCTGGAATTTATAGCTTTTACAAACTCTCCCCAGATCCTAAGAAGGTGGGTCTAATTTACTCCAGATGGAAAATCCAAAACCATTTTTCAACAAACTAGGAAAATCATTTTTAATTGGCCAGACTGCTGAAAATGGGGCTCAGAGATGCGTTCGATTCTCCCAATCTGTGACACCTGTAGTAAAAATGGGAGAGTTTATTGTTGTATGACATGTTAGGAAGAAAAAAATCTGAGCGTTTTGTAGAATGATTCTCGAGTTGCTCAGAATCATCATTTGAAAATGATGACTCTGCACAGTAAAAACGCCACTTTTGTTGAAACTGCTGAAAAAGAGGCTCAGAGATGGGTTCATTTCTCCAGCTATGTGACACCTGTGTATAAACTGAAAGAGGTTATTGTGCATTGATCTGTTGCAAGAAGAAACCTTTCTCATATCTTTGAAATGCATTTTTGTTTTCCTGAGATCTGCATTTCAAAAACATGTGTCAAACAGGCAGATTCTGGGATCCAAAAATTGGGGCTCAGTGACAGATTCGATTCTCCCAATATGTGATACCTGTAGAAAAAAAGAGAGGTTATTTTTCTATGACATGTTAGGAATAAAAACCTCTAGGATTTTTGAAAAATGATCCTCCAGTCGCTCATAAATGTCATTTGAAAATTATGACCTTTCACAGTAAAAATGCCATCAATTTCTGTAAATATCCTTCATCTTCTCCACCTTGTTGGCACCTTTAAATCTGGAATAGAACCTTGATCATGATGCCTTTATTGATTATATAACATTATAAACCACCCTTGAGTTGTTTGGATCAGTAAAAATCAAATCTGTGCAAAAATGGTAACATTCTGTCAAGTTTTTTAGCTTTCGGTAGCTAGGCAAGCCAAAGTCCGAATCTGTAAGCTACCGAAAGCTCTGTTTTCGGTAGCTAATGAACCATCACCTTGTCTGCCTAAGCCACCAGAACTGTTCCATGATATCTAACATGTGCCTTTCCCTTTCGGTAGCTAAAGAGTTTTGTCTTCCATTCTATAAGCTGTCGAAAGTTGGGTTTTCGGTAGCTAATGAACCATTGATGGTTTATTTGTGAAAAGATCATGCAGAGCGTGACCAAGTGATTTCCCCTTCTCCATCATCTACTCCTGAAATCTGTGTTGTCAATGGAAGCATTTTATCAAAGAAATTTCTCAGACCTACTGAGTACCAATGGTGAATATTCGTGGATGGCCCTTTGCTTCTTTACACGATCTTTGACACCTCTTTCACTGTCAATGCTGGGCGCATGGGTATCTTCTTATTTGATCTGCTTTCATTCCAAAATTTCACTTTCGGTAGCTAAGAGAGCCCTGAAAATTTCGTTTAAGCTGTCGAAAGCTCTGCTTTCGGCAGCTTAGGAACTCTTTTAAATAAGTGCTTAGCTACCGAAACCTGTCTTTTGAAATTTTTGAATTGAAAACCCAATCTAATGCTTTTCAAACTTTATTACATGCATAAAGCTATCAACAATGAGCCTTAAGAAATTTAGAAATGAATTTTCAAATGAAATCCTATCATCTAAAAATGATCAACTCGACAAATTTATTTGGGGAGATAACACAAATTTATGCAGGAACGAAATAAGATAGCATATACAGAATCACATACACAGATATATTGAAAGAAACACAGTGATACAATAAACACATATTCTATTAAATAGCAAAAATAGAACAGACTGTAAAATACAATAGTTGGAATGGTGGTAGCTATCTCTGAGAAGAGATGTGACCGCTATGCTCATTCGTGCAAAGATGAATACAAAGAGAGGCCGAAAGGGCCTATTTATCATAAGCATGAGGGAAAGAATCCCAAACATCCAAAAACCTAACCATAGAAGATGAACCGTCATAAAGTTTGCGGCCCCAAGGTGGTTAGTTGAACAGTCAACTTCCCGGGGTCATAAATTTTGCATACGATCTCCGTTTGGGACACTCGGTAGCTCGTTGGAATGGTCTATCCGAGATTTACAACTTTGAAAAGAGGCCAAATACATGCCATTGGCAACCATTTCGCCCCCCAAATTGCCAAAAACGGTTTTTTAGGGCCTCAAAACGACCCCGGATGTTTAGGACCCGAAAAACCGTAGAAAAATTACTAGAAAATTTGAAAAATGGGAAACTGTTTTGAGCCAGTGGAATAGGTGGGTGGCCACTGATATCCATCTAGATCAATCCTCCCCCCTTAGGAAGCAATGGTCTCCATTGCGTCAAATCCATTATCATATGTCGAGCTGTGTGTCCAGTTGAGCTCTTGGTGCGACATTTGCTGAAGTCGAAAGGTTGCCTTACTTTGACATCTTCAGAGGGTTGTAATTTTTGTTGATGGATGCGTTGGAGCTGTTCAATAGTTTTGGTTGTTGTGGTATCCTTGGTATGCACCGGCGTGGATGGTTTCTTTTTGGAGGAGCACCTTGAATGCACGGCCTTTCACTGTAGAGGTACCCGAATAGGCGATGCTGCACTAACTTTGTGTTTTTCTTGTTTCTGCTGAGTGGAAGGATAATGTGTAGAGGTTGTGGATGTCTTTGCGATTTGATGTTCACCTTTAGTGGCATTTGCGAATAGGAAAAATTTACCAATGTGGGAGATTATCTTCCTGCCCTGCTTGGTTGGGGTAGGTGAAACTGTCTCTAGTATCCGATAGAGTTGTCCTCCCAAAGTGACAATGACACTGCGAGGTCGGGATTCATATACAACATGAAGCTTCCACATATATAGTTGTCCTAAGAGAACATCACATACTTTGAGTGGGGCCACATCACACAATACCTCATCTTTGAAGGGCTTGATGCCATATGGTAGGCGACATTGGTGACTGATGCGGATCCTTTATTCTTGGCTTAGCCATCCAATGGTGTATGGTTGTGGGTGTGGAATTATTGGTAGCTCCAATCTCTTGATGACTTATTCTGAGATCAGGTTCTTCTGGATGCCGCTGTCCACAACAAAGTGTAGGGGAATTCCCTTCACCCACATCTATGAGTGGAAAAGGCACTCCTCTACCTCTGACTCTTCAAGATCCTCTAGTTTAATCTGTGTGGTGGCAACAATGGCACTGGGTTCTGCATCAATGATCTGCTTCCCTTTTCGCACGACTGTGAAATTAGGTTATGAGTCAGAATCGAAACTTTGATCTGATTCTGAATCTTTGATCTCAGCCACCAATGACAGTTTTGAGCAACATTCATCAGTGTTGTGCCAGGGGATTTTGTGGAACTCGCACCACTTCCCGGTGTCCTTCATTGTCTTTTCTTTACCCTTCTTTGCTTGTAGTTGGGACTGGTTGTCCTTTCCCTACCCTGTGTTCTGCGAGCTAGAGTTTCCCTTGCCCTGCTTCTGTGTGGGTCCAAAGTCAAGCTTGTTCTTTTGCTGAATTTATACTTGATTTTGACAGCATATTGATAGGCGGATCCGAGTGAAGAGATTTCCAGGAAATCCATCTATGTTCGTATGTACCGGTGTAGGCCACTGCGATATTTCAGTACTAGGTGCCGTTTGGAGTCCTTGATCCCCAGCTTTATGAGTGAGGTATGAAAGTTGTTGGTGTACTCCAACACCATTTGGTCCCTCTCTTGACGTAGAATGGTCCATTTTTTGTACTAGTCATCATAGTTTCCAACAGGGTGGTATTGTTCCTCGATGACATCTATAAAAGAGGCCCAAGTGGGATTGGAAGATTCAAACAATCCAGACTCGTCTGATGAGTTTTGCTCACAATAAGTTTCCCACCAATTTTTGACATGGGGGACGGCCTTGAGGAGTGCAACAATGATCTTTTCCCTGTCGGAAAAATTGTGGATAGAGAAATACCCTTCTAGTAGATTCAACCATTTATCTAGGGCATCGACATCGATTTGGCCTTCAAATAAAGGGATATCAAAATTAACTTGTACCGTGAAGGGAGCCGTATCTCCAAAATGGCTACCTGTTGAGGGTGCATTTGCCGCTGTTGGCATGTGTCGAAGGATCTGGGAGAAATTATCCATCATCTCATTCCTCGATCACGCGAGGGCTTCGTCGAGCAACAACTTGATAGGATCTACTTCTCTGTCGTCTCTCTTTTCTTCTGCCATGGGAGGCTATTTGGGGCGGTGAGAGTGGTCTTCCCCAAATGAAATGAGTTCGAGACCCAACTCTCTGTATCCTGACCTCGTCGGGGACATGCACCGAGAAACAATCAAAGAGTAGACCGCTTTGATACCACTGATCCCGATTTAGGAACGAAATAAGATAGCATATACAAAATCACATACATAGATATATTGAAAGAAACACAGTGATACAGTAAACACATATTCTATTAAATAGCAGAAATAGAACAGACTGTAAAATACAATAGCTAGAATGGTTGTAGCTATCTCTGAGAAGAGATGTGGCCGCTATGCTCATTCGTGCCAAGATGAATACAAAGAGAGGCCGAAAGGGCCTATTTATCATAGGCATGAGGGAAAGAATCCCAAACATCCAAAAACCTAACCCTAGAAGATGAACCATCATAAAATTTGCGGCCCCAAGGTGGTTAGTTGAACAGTCAACTTCCCGGGGTCATAACTTCTGCATACGATCTCTATTTGGGGCGCTCGGTAGCTCATTGGAATGGTCTATCTGATATTTACAACTTTTGACTAGGGCCAGAGGCATGTCGTTGGCAACCATTTGGCCCCCGAAATTGCCAAAAAAGGTCGTTTGGGGCCTCAAAATGGCCTCGGATGTTTAGGACCCGAAAAACCATAGAAAAATTACTAGAAAATTGGAAAAATGGGAAACTGTTTTGAGGCAGTGGAATTGGTGGGTGGCCACCGATATCCATCTGGTTCATTGTAATATAAAGTGGAACAATTCATTCGGTCTTGTTCCCTTTGCAGTCAAACTAATCATTCTCACCGTAAGTTTGATTTGTATCAACATTTACCATTTCCCAATTGTCCTTGAGAGTCCATTTCCATGGATTTTATCAGTGGCATCCCCATGAAATTCAATAAACATGATGCAATATGGGTCATTTTCTATTGGTTCTCCAAAATGGATCTCTTTATGCCTTGCACAAAAACCACAATAGCTACTCATACAACTGATATGTTTTTCACACATGCTTGGCCCCATTTTGGTCTTCCTACCAGCATCATCTCAGATCGTGATGCCCTCTTTCTTAGCACCTTCTGGAAAATGCTATGGTCATTACTAGGCTTCCACCTTAATTAATCCACCTCCTTTCACTCTCATACTGATGGCTAAACCTATTAACAATCAAATTAACACCCTTAACAAGTGAAGTTCGGAAGCACATTTTACCATTCTCCCACAACATGAAAACCGGAAATTCAGAACAATTGAAGGCTTTAATCTCTCATCTGACCACTTCTTCTGCAAAGGAAGAATATGTGAAGAGAAAGGTTACTCTAAATATGCCAAGTACAGAACCACTTAAGGGACAAAACCTAGTTTCCCCAACTCTTAGAGCCAAAAGAATACATGTCATGTGTATTAAATGTCCTCAAAATTGTGGAAAATCAAGTCAAATGCCTAGAAAACTAAGTAAAGTGGGTTTTTTGATGAAAATACTCAAAATTCCTGCAAAATTTTAGTCCCACATTCATGTTTGGAAATTGAATGCACAAATCCCAATGTTATATAATAAAGGCATTTGGGGCAATGTAAAATATAGAGAAAGTGAGAGCAAATGCATAATGAAGGATTAAAGGAAAGAAATCTCCTACTCCAAAGTTATTTGGGCATCAAAGGAAAGGATAGAAGAGGAGAGGATCAAAGCAAGGGAGAAGGATGACATCTTCAAGGAAAAATTGTAAGTATTATGTTTCTTTGATTCAATATAATGCAATTGTAGTTTCCCCCCAAATTTGAGTTTGAATTTGTTTTCCAAATCTAGTTTTGAATTCAAAGTTTGGTAGATAGATTTCAAGTTTTTTAAAGTTTTTTAAGTTAGTAGAAGTACATCTAGAGTTAAGGAACTAGAAATCAAGCTTCTCATCGAGTCCTAAAGGCCAAGGATGCTCAAGCAAGGGTATCTCCTACAAACAACTAGCTTCAAGAGGTATTCTACTCTCTTCCTCTCTTCTATTTTATTGGAAAATACTTAGAAATCTCAAGGAAAATTTGATTATTGCATGTAATTTTCTCAAATAAGCTTCACCAACTTATAGTAAGTATATATAATAGGGTAGACAAGTCCCTACACTAATATCTACCAAGAAATTGATGACCATACTAGGGATCATGGGTTTCAATTTAATTAAATGTTTTCCCAATTTTGGTGTTCTTGCCATTAGATATTTCTAATTAATGCTTAAATTCTGTACTAATACCTCTTAATCAAGTTTAAGAACCTTTATTGTTCTAAAACCGGCATAAATGAACCCTTCAAATACTAAAAAAAAAAATTGGCTCGGATCTCGGGTTTCTTGAAGTTTCAAGGGTGTCGAAGCCTCTCTCTTATACACACTGGGACAATTCTCGAGTGTCTCACCTAGAAATTTTCCGTGGGTGAGACACTATCCCAACTGTCTCACCCTGTTCTGTTATGGGGTTGCGACACTTCCCTGAGTGTCTCACTGTGCTATGTTTTAAGGCCGTGACACCCCGATATCTTGATTTTTCGAGCTTAGTTTTCTAATTTTTTCACCATTTTGAGTGATTATTTATGTTGTGGTTGGATTAGAAAATTTATATCAGAGCCATTATACCATATATATACCTTATGTATATTTTATTTGAATGTTCTTTAAATATTTTAAAGATTTGTGTTCTCTTTTGCTAAAATTGTCAAAAACTAGAATTGAGATATGTTTTTTTTAGGCTTGTAACTAGGGAACATCATGAACTTTTCATACCTATAGATGACATTAGGGACCTATTAGGACCTGCTCGGATAAATTTTGGAGATATTAGGAATAATTTGGTTTTATATTTTCATGTTTGGAAACTCTTAGAAATTTGCTCCAATTTCTATATTTTAAACTTTGATTTGAAATTCTTCTTTTAAATTGGCTTAGTTATGAATGTTTTAGGACATTTTTGACATTTAGACACTAAATTTAGCCATTAGTTGTTTAAATTTGAACTCATTTCATAAGTTTCATAACTTGTTACACTAGTTTGCAAAGAAAATTGTTGAAGAATTGAACAAATTTTAATTCATGGAACCATAATTCTTTCAATTTAGAGTTGATTTGACTTGCAAATATGAAACAAAAAAGATCTTAAACACAACCTAAAATCAGAAGCCAAGAACAAATTTGAATTTACTCATTTGGAAAATTTGCACAAAATTCAAAATTTGAACATAACACTTGAGATAAAATTAAAAAAATTCCCTCCAAAACAAGAGAAAATGGTTAATTGTGTATTTCTTAGTTTGGATATTTGAATTTTTTATGTTTTTACTGCAATTAGAGATATTTGTTTCAATTTAAAGTGTCTTGTGATATATTGTACCTGATCCAAGAGTCTCCTCTTCGCTTACATCTTCGGGCGGCCCTATGAACAAGAAAGTGGATCTCAAGCTTAATAGTTTAGATTTTATAGTTTGAGCATAATATCGAGCCACTAGTGTCCTCTTTGATTGCACTTTAGGGTGGACCTACAAATGAGAACATGGATCTCAATTGTAATAGAGTAGATTTGATTTTGGAATTATAGTTCTCGAGCCATGAGTATCCTCTTCTGCATCTTCGGGTGACCTTGTGAACGAGAAAGTAGATCTCAAGTGTAAATGTTTAATTCATAGTATTTCAAAGGGATTGGTGTATCCTCTTTACTTGCATTTTTAGGTGGCCCTGCAAATGAGAAACATAGATCCCCCATGTAAAGATTTAGATTCATTTCATCTGAAGTAATTGTTTTATTTAAAAAGATTCTTGAAATTATTAATTAACCATAATTCAGAGAACAATTGTTCCAAAACATCAACAGTCTACCAAAACTTTGCATCTTTTCAAGACATTGAATAAATTCACTTGATTTGGAGACTTATCCATACATTTGTAAATAAATTTATGCAATTTTTAAACCAGGATAGAACCACAGTTCCAAGATTGAAACACTAGTTTAAGAGACTTGTTGGAAACCAAAATTAATTGAAACACTTATCTTTCAAGATTTAATTTGCAATTAAGTAGATTTGATTCAATTTTAGATACATTTCTGTGAAGAACCTGCAACAATTAATTAATGAAAACACACGAGATAATAGAAATAACAGAACTCAGAATCGCTTTATTGATTGCAGGCCACTTCAAGGGGGAAACCTCCTTTGAGTAAGCTTAATACAAATAACTTCACGGTACCTTCATTGGCCTCAACACACACTTATATACTAAGTCTATGCCCAATACTATGGGTCAACACCATGGGACATATAATACTACAGGACGACTTACAAAGAATATGTGTCCAATAATATGGTTCAATACCATGGGCTAATACAAACTATGGATCAACAAATACTATGGAATGACTTACAAAGCATATGCATCCAACAATAATATAATAACAAAGTAAAGAGAAGGGTTGACACGAGTGTTACAATGTAATCTTCCACCTTGTTAGAATCAGCACTCTTTGGCCTAGAGGATCCATTTCACTGACTCATAACCACTTTATATCCTTCAGACACTATTTTTCCTTATTTTTTCCCTTGTACGCTTGCTGCATCATTACAGTGGACGTACCTATGAGTTGCATCACTATAGCCCACGGGCAGCATGTAAAATGGTAAAAATCACTAGTTTATTACCTTTTACTCCCAAAAAGCAGTCATTGGGTGACTTTTGACCCTCCATCTTCCCAAGAAACGGCTCGATGTATCCTTTCACTTACCTTTGAGAGGACTATATATTGAGCACATATGGCTTATGGATGGGGGGGGAGAAAGAAGAGCAAGAGAACTCTAGTGGATTTTTGCCCCATCTTGAGTCTACACTCATTGATCCTTGTAGTTGTGAACCCTTTATGTTCACCTTCCAAACTCCTACCATAGTTTGAGTTTGCCATTCCATGGAGGATTGAAGTGGTGGAGGCGCAAGTGGATTGACCTAGATCTTGGTTCAGATTGGTTGCCGGCAAGAGGTCGTATCACATTGTACTTCTTCTTGTTTATTAATAGAAATACTTATATTCTCATCCATTAATGTTGTAAATGTTGTTTATACTACATTGGGTTGCATTTACTTGTTATATCATGGGCCATTTCTATTGATGATGTTAATGCCGTTTATATATTATATGTACTTGTTGTATATTGGCTATCAAGACTAATTTGTAGATTCAAGTGCACGGATTGAAAAGCTCCAATGGGGATTTACATCAAACGTTTGGATCGAGGTTGGTTATTTTCTTCATAATCTTAGCATTGTCATTTATATAGCATAGCATTGGGAATTGAGTTGATTTATGGTAGTTAGCTATTTGTTGTGGTCTACCCTAAGCCATAGTGAGTTTTCTCCAATACAATGGGTTCCTAACATCCCCACTCCCTTAGAAAAATATTTGTCCTCAAAGCTTTAGATGTGGAAATTGATGCAGAATCTGAAGGAGTGGTTCCCCTATAACATCCTCGGGTTGCATTTTGGGCCACTAATGCCTTTGGAGTTTCAGGTAGGATTGCTTGGAAGGCTGTAGACGAAGAAGAACCATATCAGCTGCGTGAAAAGTGCACTCAGAACTATGTCGATTGGCTTGTTGTTTGCGTGGAATTCTTTCCATGTGAAGATTGTCCTGTAGAATAAGAAGAATCTTATCGTGGTTTCGAAGAACCGAGTCAATTTCTTGAACTGAGGAGCTGCTGAGGGTGTATGGAAGAAGAACTGACAATTTCTATCCATAGATTGCTTCATATGGTTTCCTTTTATATGTGCTATTGTACCACCGAACCGCTTCTAGGAAATCCATAGAAACAGTTGTCCAAATCTGTGTAGGGATGGGCAAGGGTTCGAGCAATCCCGAAAGGAGTGTCATTTCACCCTTGTTGACCTGGAAAGTATCATAGTCATCCATCATCTGTTGAATTGTCATTTTCAGTCCCTGCCAAAAGAAGTTACATTGTTCCCCGCCATACGTGTTGAGGAACCCAGAGTGCCCTGTCGATGAAGAAGCATGGAGTTCATAGAAGAGATATCCCTGTTTTAACAGATTGCAACCAATTTGGAACAAGCAGAGAAATAGCTGTAAGAGAAACTGGGCGAATATGCCACCATATTGTCCTTACCCTTCGTGTAAGTGATCTCATAGGCATAACCCATGAGTTGGATAACCCATTTCAGGTGTGCGGGGGAGGAGACCCGTTGTTCCAGGAAATTTTCCAGACTGTGGAGATTAGTCTTGATGCAGAAATAATTCCCTAATAGGTAAGGCTGCCACTTATGTACTACATACAAAATAGCCATCATTTCCTGCTAAGATGTAGATGCGGCTAAATTCTTACCGGAAAGGTCTCTTGAAGGAGGCAAGACCACTGGTTCAACAAAGACACTTGCATATCTATCCAAGGAAGTAGTGGAGACCGTTGATGGGTGCATCTGAATGTAACGGAGCCGAGCAATGAGACCATGTGAATTATTCTTAAGGATCTTTTCCAGGTGATGTGAACTGATGATGCAGAGAGACCCTGGTTGTAAGCCCGTAAATTTATGTTGTTTCCCATTGACTGGAAACTGCATTCAAAGTTCAACAAAATCCCATAAGATGGGGCCAAGAGTGCATAACCATTGAACGCCCAAAACCACATCACATCTACCTAAGGACAAGGAAAACATGTCAGAGTGCAAGTTATAATCCTCTAGAGAGATACGCACATTGTGACAATTCCCCTTGCAAGGTAAGGTGCCCCCATTGGCAATCATGACTTCAAAGTTGGAGCAAGGATGGACAAAACAATCAGCCTATTTGGTGATCCGATGGTCAATGAAATTATGAGTGCTACCAGAATCAATGAGTATTGTAAGAGGGATATTCTTTAAGTAACCCTTGACCCACATTGTTTGGGGGGTGGTGACACCAGATAAGGCATGGAGAGATATCTCTAGTTGCTCATCTTGATATGGGGGATCAACAGGAGGCTACTGAATGTCGACCTGATCATCTATTGTATTTGGAGCATCTTCACAAAGTTCAGAGGCAGGAGAAGCATCCACATCCAAGAGATAGAGATTTTTCTCAACACATCTATGCCCTCGAGTGAATTTCTCATCACAATTATAACAAAGCCCTTTTTCTCGACGTGTCCGCATATCTACTTCAGACAAATGCTTGATAGGAGTTGGTCGAGGAGTTGGCGTAATGGGAGGTCATTGGGAGCCCATATTTCTAAAGGGAACAAAGGTGGGTTTGGAGCATTGTTGGGCTGTGATCTTGTCCTCTACCAACTTAGCCAACCCTAGGACTTCCATCGTTGTGTTGGGACAGAACATTTTAACCTCTGAGCAGATTTCATCCTTGAGACCACTAATAAAACAACTCCTATAGAATTCATCAGACAATCCTTCTATGTGATTGGCCAGTTTTTCAAATTCTGTCTAAATCTCTCTCACAGTACCAATTTGGCGAAGTTTAGTGAGTGCTCCTGTGAAGTCATCAAAAGCACTAGGACCAAATCGTTGAAAAAGGATTTGGCAAAGATCTATCCAGTTTGGCTCGTGATGAGCTCTGATGTACCAACGGTACCATTGAAGGGCTTCCTTTTCCAAATGAAAGGATGCAAGAGGAACTTTGTGGACATCAAAAGTATTATGTAGACTGAAATATTGATATGCCTGGTGTTAACACCCAAAACTTACCCCACGGGTTGTGGAGAGGTAGGATCGGGGTAACCACTAACCGCTTTATCTTGTGCTACTGACCCAGCACAGTCAGAGAGGGATCTCTCTACAAATCTATGAAAGACAGGAAATACTCAAAGTTTTCAATAATGAACAAACACATTAGCTTTCATTACTCAAGATATACATTGAAATCATACACAGAAGCTTAGGTTTTTTATGGGACAAATTGTGTGAAATTGTTGGAGGGATAATCACAAGGAAAAAACATTGGGCGATGGATTCAAGGCATTACACATAAATCAGATAATAGTGCCATAGTGTGAACTACTAAAACAGAGGCAAGGTAGCCACCCTTTTGCTCTCATAATGCTATTTTCTGGTGGTAAAAGAAGAAAATAAGAACATACCATTGATATGAGCATCCAGCAAAGATAAATTCGATATCAACTTTAGTAGAGATATTGAGTGAATACCTGAGATAATAACCAGAGCTTGTTTCCAAGAATTCTAAGATATTATACACTGATCTCAGATATGAAAAGAAAAACATAATTTAAATGCATAACAGGAAGTACGAGGACATAGAGAAGAGAGAAAAAAAAAACTGACTACAAGTAAAGCAACACATGGATCTCTGCAAAACAGTCTACCATAGGCACCGCGCATCGTACTAATATAAAAGTCTAAAAAATGTGCTCGCCCCTTAGGCCTTAGCCGAATGATTTCCCAAACTGGTGATATTCTTTTACATTGTTATTTATAAGTTCTCGGCCCTGTACTGAGCATAAAAACGGTTACAAAACATGCTATGACTATGCTGCCACCTATGGTATTCAGATTGCTACCCTTGACAGCGAATTAAAAAATGATAGCGACGGCTATTAGAGAAACTGTGACTGACAATACAGATGTCTTTTTGCAAGGTACATACAGCCGTGATTTCAAAGAACAGATAGACCCAAATTGACCTCAAAATGGAAGAAAAAGATGTTCATACATTTAGCCAGAAATAGACTTGCTGGGAAAAGCAAAAGAACATTGTGAATAGACTGCCACCTCATTCTGGAGCCTTCAGTACTCCCTATGGACTAAAGAAGTTTTCTATTTTCATTGAGTTGTCTGCCGGTGCTCGTTCAGCTGTGGGAGGAGGTGTCATTTTCTTGGTGGGGATGATGTAGTCCTTGACAATCTCCATGTCTGGGCATGTGTCTGACTCGCTTGCAGAGGTTCGTTTCTTCTTCAACCGACGTCGATTCTCCTAGCATACCCGCGACGTCGATTCTCCTTGCATACCTACGATGTCGATTCTCCTTGCATACCTGCAAGGCTTCCTGTTCCTCTGGCTCGCTGGTCGATCTTTCTTCCACTTGGTCGAGAACTATTGGATATGGACGAATATGCTCTTCCTCCACCTCGGACCACACTCATTATGGAACGATAACCACCTTAGCCTTCTGTCCATGCTCCATAATCTACTCTCAACTGAAAGATGCCCGAATGGTCGAGCTTGCCACCCCCTGGTATGGACGTGAGCTGTGCACCATGAGTGGCCATGGTTATAACTATTACGACAATGACAATAGCCTTGTGTAATCATTTTGCCATGATGGCCTGATAGGATATCTCACGCGAGCAGAAATGATGTCTGAGATCCGAGCTGATGTGAAACATGATTGAACCGGCTCTCATGATAGGTGGAAAGATACCTGACGGCGCTGATGTGGCCTCCATCCATCTGGCACTTATTAATTTGTAGAGGGGACACCCTTTATCTGCCAACACTCCTGATCAAACTGGGACCGTAGATCTCAACTGGGTTTTCATCTGAACCATCAATCAGCTTTTCTTCTACCAACTTCGCATATTTGGAACCTATCGATTTGTCGCACAAGTAACGTCTGCAAAGTTAATCTCAGCCATCGATCTGTACCGTCGAAAGGCATGGGGCTTTAACCAAGTTTCACAAATTTCAAACATGACCTTTTCCGTGCATGTTAATTCTACAAACATCACAGAGATCGTCGATCTGGATTCCCTTTGATCCCAACCGTTGATCACTTTAAGACCTGCCCGATGTTTAGCGCTCCACCAACGTATAAAAGACCACCAACTCAGACCATGATGATCGTTTACGACCATCTATCCTTTACCACCTTGGATCCCTGTCGTCCATATGTACTTACACATGTAGCAGGCGTAATTTTCCCAATTTAACCCTCTGATCGTCACAAAAACTTTTAAGCTTTTTCTAATTTTCTATCTCGGACCAGCTTCATCACATAGAACTCTATTCTTCTTGTTTTTCAGACCACGGGGTTTTGGAGCAGAGTTTCCTTTTAGCATTTCCATGGGTATAGACTCCCCTGAATACTTAGCACAAATTTGGTGCTAACAACTGGCTCCTACTCGGGGATGCTATCCTACCTGCGAGGTAGCAAAGAACATCGTAGATAGAGTGCCTGATCCATTGGGCTCATTTTATCATAAAATCCGCAACCTGTAGCCTTTATTATTCAAAACCTAAAAGCAAACTAAAAATTGAAAGCTATAACTGTGCTTGGAAACTTCTGAAAGCATGCCTGCCATGTCGAGATTATTTATGTACAAGCTTCCCTACCCTACGTCACCCCAAGGGCTGCCATATCACGTGATATTAAAATTCCAGTGTAGCGAATCTAGTAGCCGACATCCCGAGCAGATTCTTCCACTATTCTCGGCTAAAATCAGGCAGTGAGATCGTGATGGCAGAAAAGGAAGATGATGTGAGTGACCTTCTTGGTAGAAACAGAACTCCTCCTTCTAGTTAAGGGATATCTTCATATAGTCGGCCATGGGGTCGTATAAAGTATGATGCCCTTGAGCATTTTTTGTTGGTATCTTAGCAGATTTCCTTTCGAAAGAGCTGTAAGCAGGCCATTTATTTCCCCAGGTGCTCATATCAGGCATAGGGATTGTGTACCTTTGACCAACTCTGATCAAGACCCGAACATTATGCTTACTGAAAACACTGCATGACCTGGTGAGACTGAAATGAGTAATTTCTAGCACCTCTCCATGACATGGTTGTCCCTCTGTAGCTTGGAAAGTTGCCCCCACACAAAAGCTGTCTATAACACCTCCTCTTGGGCTACTTATGATCTCTAGGTTGAAAACCAGGTTCTACTGTGGAAATTCAAAAGAAACATCACCCTGTCCCCCGAAAGGGTCGAGAAAAGGCCATTCTTCTTGAAATTCAGACTCTAGGTTTGAAAAGCCTGCATGAGAATCATACCGCCCAACCCAATCTCCCTCAAGCACCTCGATTGTTTGGTAAATTGGCCGGAGATATTGGCCAGGCTCGAGAACTAGTTCTTCAAGGATTCCATAATCAAATTCAGTCCAAGAAGAGAATTCCATATAAGAATCACGTGGGCCACTCTGGTCACCTTCTAACATCTCATCTATCCGGTCAACCTATCGAAGGTACATGCCAGGCTCAAGAATTTCTTCAAGAGCTCCATATTTTCTCTCGAGGATCACATATTCTTCCTCAAGGGTTGTATATTATTCTTCAAGGACTCTGTATTCTCTTTCAGCTTTAGTCCAAAAAGAAGCTTCTGTCTACTGAGGATCTCCAAAAACCTCTTGATTGTCATCTCACTCCTCTTCTTGCGGATGAGGGCAAGGTTCTTCATGCAGAGCCTCGAGGGTTTCTTCATTCATGTCTTTAAGAATCCTCCTTATTTTGGAGAAAGATTCAGCTTTGGGAAACAAGGCTCCACCACCCTTGGGCTTGATATTCTCGTGGATTACAATAGAAGAGTTAGGAATCGAAGCTGCGTCCTCCTCCCTGGTGAGACTTTCAAAGTATTTAGGCTGACTGCAAGAAGTCTCACTTTTTTCACCCACGTCTACAAATCCTATGACCTCCTCATCTCTGTATTCATCATATATGGGTGGACCAAGCCTTTCTTCAAGACTTCGCATCACGGGACTCTCCAGATGCTAAGCACAACCTTCCTCAAGCACATCAGCCTCATCCCCTTCTCATGCAAGACCAGGATGACCATCTCTCTGCCTGTCATGAGAAAACAACTCAGATCTTCTATGCCCATTTTCTTTCTTGAACTCTGACCTTCTCCATGTCCTATCCTTATTTCCCTGCTTAGAAATCTCTCTAGACATTCTGAGATTGTCCTCAACCTCCACTGCATCAGCAAACATATGCTGCAAATTGGAGGACCTTCTTTCCAAAAGAAGAAGAGACAAACCAGGAGGGAAGATAGATGCGTAATGTAGCTTAGCAGCATTCTCTAGAGGTCAAATTTCTTTTGGAATATTATAATAGAAGCTTGCAAATCTTTTGTTGAAATTGGACATGGTTTCATCCTCTCATCTCCTCATAGAGTAGAAATCTGCAAGGACTAGGTCCCATGGCCTTCTCTCACTCCAAAATTCCAAAAAGGCTTGAGATAATTCCTCCCACATATAAATGAACTCAGGTTGTAAGTGCTTGAACCACTCCTTCACATCTCCTTGGACGGATTGGGCAAAATTTCTCATACAAACATCATCATGTTCTACTTCGAAAAGATCCAAAAAATGTTTAAAACCCTGAAGATGTCTTTTAGCAGTAAGACTTTCGGATTCTCCATCAAAGGCAGGGAGGCACTTATGGTAGTTCGGAGGAAATTCGTGAAGAATAGGGGGAAACTTTAAAGGGTTGTATCTCAGCTGAACACTGGAAGGCGAAGGAGTATGTACAGGGAGGACATTACTAGCTTCACCCTCATGGGGACTGCAAGGCTGGGTATGGATCTTACATGGTTCAGAGGAAGGAATGGGATCAGATCTAGGAGTGAAAGGAGAATGTACATTTTCAAACTCTAGTGAAGGATATACAAAAGAGGCTCTCTCATGACTTAGATCTCTTCGATGAGACAGGAATTTCTTGATGTATATACATAAAGGCAAAAGGAAACCAACATAGAAGAACAAGACTTCTTTCAGGAGGTTTACACCTTGATACCTAGACCTTAAGTCTTCCATGTCCGAAACATCTGAGTTCGTTCCCCGGTGGAGTCTGCAAATTAAATCATGGGTGGAGTTGCCACTTTTTTCCCCAGTGGAGCTGCCTTTAGGTCAAAAACTAAATGAGTGGAGTCTCCAGGTGAAAGGTATACAACCTTTTCAATGTCTAACTACTATTCACCATCAACAACCAAAACTGAAACTTAGTCATTCTCCCAAGGATGATAGGAAAATCCTTCCCCAGCAGTGACGCCAATTTGTTAACACCCAAAACTTACCCCCAAGTTTGTGGAGAGGTAGGATCATGGTAACCACTAACCGCTTTAGCTTGTGCTACTGACCCAGCAAAGTCAGAGAGGGCTCTCTCTACAAATCTATGAAAGAATGGAAATACTCAAAGATTTCAACAATGAACAAACACATCCACTTTCATTACTCAAGATATACATTCAAATCATACAAAGAAGTTTAGATTTTTGATGGGACAAATTGTGTGAAAGTGTTGGAGGGACAATCACAAGGAAAAAACATTGGGCAATGGAGTCAAGGCGTTACACATAAATCAGATAATAGTGTCGTAGTGTGAACTACTAAAACAAAGGCAAGGTAGCCACCCTCTTGCTGTCGTAATGCTATTTTCTGGTGGTAAAAGAAGAAAATAAGAATAGACCATTAATATGAGCATCCAACAACGATGAATTCGATATCAAGTTTAGTAGCAATATTGAGTGAATACCTGAGATAATAACCAGATCTTGTTTCCAAGAATTCTAAGCTATTATACACTGATCTCAGATATGAAAGGAAAAACATAATGTAAATGCATAATAGGAAGTACGAGCACATAGAGAAGAGAGAAAAAAAACTGACTACAAGTAAAGAAACACATGAATCTCTGCAAAACAGCCTACCATAGGCATTGCACATCGTATTAATATAAAAGTCTCAAAACCGAGCTCGCCCCTTAGGCCTTAGCCGAATGATTTCCCAACTTGATGATATTCTTTTACATTTTTATTTATAGGCTCTCGGCCCTGGACTGAGCATCAAAACGGTTACAAAACATGCTATGACTATGCTGCCACCTATGCTATTCAGATCGATGCCCTTGATAGCGAATTACAGAATGATAGCGACGACTATCAGACAAACTGTGACTAACGATACAGATGTCTTTTTGCAAGGTACAGATAGCCGTGATTTCAAACAACAGATAGACCCAAATTGACCTCAAAATGGAAGAAAAAGATGTTGACACATTTAGCCAGAAATAGACTTGCTGGGAGAAACAAAAGAACATTGTGAACAAACCGCCACCTCATTCTGGAGCCTTCAGTTCTCCCTATGGACTGAATAAGTTTTCTATTTTCAATGGGTCGTCTGTCAGTGGTCCTTCAGCTGTGGGAGGAGGTGTCATTTTATCTATGGGGATGATGTAGTCCTTGAAAATATCCATGTCTGGGCATGTGTCCCACTCACTTTCATAGGTTCGTTTCTTCTTCAGCCGATGTCGATTCTCCTTGTATACCTGAAATCCTTCCTATTCATCTGGCTCATTGGCCGATCTTTCTTCTGCCTGGTCGAGGAGTATTCAAGATGGAGGAATCTGCTCTTCCTCCACCTTGGACCACACTTGTTCTAGCATGATACCACCTTGGCCTTCTGTCCATCCTCCATAATCTGCTCTCAACTGAAAGATGCCTGAATGGTCAATCTTGCCTCTGGTATGGACGTGAGCTGTGCAGCATGGGTGGCCATGCTTATAACTATCACGACAATGATGACAGCCTTGAGTAATCATTTTTCCATGATGGCCTGACAGGATATCTCATGCGAGCAGCAATGATGTTCGAGACCCGAGCTGACGTGAAACATGATTGAACTGACTCTCATGATAGGTGGAAAGATGCCTGGTGGCACTGATGTGGCCTTCGTCCATCTGGAACTTATTAATTTGCAGAGGGAACACCCTTTATCTACCAACACTCGTCATCAAACTGGGACAGTAGATCTCAACTGGGCTTTCATCTGAACCGTCGATCGACTTTTCTTCTACTAACTTCACATATTTGGAGCCTACTGATTTGCCGCACAAGTAACATCTGCGAAGTTAATCTCAACCGTCAATCTGCACCTCACAACTTCTGGACTGTTGGAAGGAGCGGAGCATTCCCCAAGTTTCACAAATTTGAAACATCACCTTTTCCACGCATGTTCATTCTACGAACATCACACGGATCGTCGATCTAGACCCCCTTTGATCTAGACTGTTGATCACTTTCAGACCTGCCCCATGTTTAGCGCCCTGCCAGCATATAAAACACAACCAACTCAGACCGCGATGATCGTTTACGACCATCGATCCTTTACCACCTTGGATCCCTTTTGTCCATATGTACTTACACATCTAGCAGGTGTAATTTTCCTAGTTTAACCCTCTGATCGTCACAAAAACTTTTAGGCTTTTTCTAATTTTCTATCTCGGACCAACTTCGTCACACAGAACTCTGTTCTTCTGGACTTTCGTACCATGGGGTTTGGGAGCAGAGTTTCCTTTCAGCATTTCCATGGGTATAGACTCCCTCGAATACTTAGCACAAATTTGGTGCTAACATCTTGTATATCCATCCAGTCGGATCAGTACCATTGAAGCGAGGAAATTAAAGCTTCGGCCCATGAAAATTGCTGGAAGAAGAGAAACCAGTGGCTGCAGAAGATTCTGGCTATCGGTTATTGTTCATAACTGAATGCTGAATATGGAAGCTGAGAAATTTTTCATCCAGATCTTGGAGTTTGGTTTGGATGGCTGCAAGTGCTTCCTCCATGGTTTTTGCTCCTCCGCGGGTGACAACCATAACCAGTGTTTTTTTTTTTTGAGTGGGTAGATAAACAAAAACATAAACTGTTTTAGTAAAGAAAAAATTGGAGTTGGGAAAAACTCGGATGGGTAATTTGGGTTTGACTAGGTTTTGGACACTTTCTGATAAATAGGGAAGCAAAAAATGCGGATTTCAAAAGTGGGGTGAAAGAATGAGAAAATTTGGCAAAGAGGGACAAAGAAGCAGAAATAGGAAATGAACACTGTGGTAAAATTTGAAGGCGAGTGGGTGAAAATTGAAGAAGTTATGGCAAACCCTAAAAATAGACAAATGTGGGATTTCTAGCTTTGGGAAGTGGAATTTGTGATAGGGTCCTCAAGAATGAAATATGTAGAATGTGATTGCAGGGGTGTCAAGGAAGTTTCAAGGAAAACGGAGTTAAAACAAGGGAGATATGGCGAAAAAATCATTTTTTTTTCATAAATGGATCTACAACAGTGTGGAAGGGATCGGAACAAATGGATCTGCAACGGCATGGAAGGAATCAGCAACAGATGGATTTGTAATGACACAGAAGGGATCAGCAACAAATAGATCTGAAATAGCGTGGAAGTGATAGGAAACAGTTCTAGACAGAGGAAATCTGAGATTTATCAACTAAAAATATATATGGACCCTGTATGCTCGGTTTCCTAACAGTTTAGGGGATTCACTTGGCCACCAATGTTGTTTGACGGCTTGTGTATTGGGGCAATACCCCTCACTCCACGGCTCAGGTAAAAGTGATAACCACTTTGCCACAAATGACCACTCTTGGTTTACCTCACGAGTGGGAACTAGCAAATCGGGTCGGGGTCGTTTCCCTTTTCACCGGTAGGTCCTCTCAATGGGTCAGCTACTTTAGGGTTCCTATGGTACTCCTCACAATGAGTTTTAGGGCTTATGCCCAAGAACTTCCCACAGTTAAGAAGATAGGAATTATTCCCAGATCGAAAACTGCAACAGATGCGAAAAAACAATTTGGCAGAAATTTCACCCAATGAGCCCAAGAAAGTGCTCTGATACCAGATGTGAAGAACCCGCAATAATTAATTAATGAAAATACACAAGATAACAGAAATAACAAAACTCGGAATCGCTTTATTGATCACAAGCCACTTCGAGGGGGCAACCTCCTTTGAGCAATCTCAATACAAATAGCTTTACGGTACCTTCATTGGCCTAAACACACACTTATATACTAAGTCTATGCCCAACACTATGGGTCAATACCATGGGACATATAATACTATGGGACGACTTACAAAGCATATGTGTCCAATACTATGGTTCAATACCATGGGCTAATACAAACTATGGATCAACAAATACTACGAGACGACTTACAAAGCATATGCGTCCAACAACAATATACTAACAAAGTAAAGAGAAGGGTTGACACAGAATCCTAACAATTTCAAAAACTTAGTTCAACCTATTGAACCCTTGCTTCAAAACCTTGTTGAAAAGAGAAAATTAGTAATTTGTGACATTTAAACGTCATTTTTTGAAAGAAATCTTTTTTCAAGTTAAAAGAATGGTTTCATTTTTAAATGTTTGAAATACTTGCATGTTTGAAAGACCTACAAAGAAACTCTTACTCTTTTGTATCTTAGAGAGTTCATCAAATTAAACGATAGAGTAGTGAGCATCTGTGCATTGTTTGGTTCAATATTTTGAGCCTATACACCACTAGTGTCATTACCATTCCTAAAACTAAGCAAATCACCTTTAAAATGGGTGCTTAATCTAAAAACAAACCAAGATTTGATTTTCATATCACCAACAAGGTTAGGCTAGGGACCTATATTTGGATTGTATAGTTAACACTCCTTGGCCACAAGACTTTTGAAACTAACATTTCTTAATGAGTGATTAAACCCATTAGTAACAAAGAACACTTTTCGGGAATGCACATCTAAAACATGCATCAAGCATGAGGTCAATATGGATAATTAAGGGTGGTGGCCCCCATCTTGATTGTTTAATGGGACATGATATCATAACAAAATTCCATGTAAGTGATAAGTCCTTGTGGTGACATCACTTTTTGGAGTGCCTGGTTATGAGAGTTGTCCTAGAATTACAACTGTTCCGCCTGACCGTGGATTGTGAAGTGGTAACCTTAGTTATTGTTACTAGGACATCTCGTGGGATATCACAAGTGGGAGAGACTTGTGGTACCTGAGACAAAATTTGAAGCTTTTACTCCTTGGAAGGGTGATTGGTCAAGAACCAATACTTGCACCTTTGGTGATTAAAGTTTATTGTAATTGTTTCTCATACCTTCGATATTATTAATTGTTTGAGGCTTGATATCCCTCAGGAGATACTAGTTTCATAAGGCCCTCTAATCAAGCTTTTCACTGAGCT
Source organism: Larix kaempferi (assembly GCA_027924585.1). Classification (NCBI taxonomy): domain Eukaryota; kingdom Viridiplantae; phylum Streptophyta; class Pinopsida; order Pinales; family Pinaceae; genus Larix; species Larix kaempferi. The sequence goes on along the minus strand of BSBM01000348.1, from coordinate 16,315,536 downwards.
TCGGTTCTTTGGAAAAGTATATTGCTTGCTTGGATTCATAGGACATTTTTAACTATGTGGATACTTCGATTTTTGTTAAGCCTATATTACCTTTAGGATTGTTTGATTATATTTTTGATGAAGTATATCACTATCAACAAATACTTATATAAAAATATTCAAAGTGGATACTCTCCTAATCCTTCAGTCACTACGGTGGTGAGGTGAGTCATCGTAATTTGAAGGCCCCACTAAATCGAAGATACAAACACAAAAAACACATCCTAGTGACTTGGAAACATAACTGATTTTAAAACCAATTAATATTACTAGATATGAACAACATCAAACAAACCCTGAGAATTCATCATTACGTCATGAACTAAATATAGACATAGTTGATGATCTTACTCTAGTTGAAATCGAGAGATTAGAAAATCACACAAATGCTCACGTAAATCCACCTTTAATAATTCTTTCAGAACCAATTATACTTATTTTATGTGAGTCACTCGATAATATTAACCCTCTTTTTGAAAGTTTGAATAACATGCAAAACACAACACTTGACTGTTTGGCTTCATTAGAAGTTCAAGGGACCACACTAATGCAACCTAAAAATAGCTGCAGGAGCTAATAATGCTTCCACTTTGACCTCAATATCAATCCCAACAATTAGCATACCTTTCATTAGCACAAGTTCAACTAGCACTTCAATGTCGATATAGTTCTGGGTTCTAATCCCAGAAGTACATCCACTTCATCTGCAGGGATCCCTACTAGTGGGTGTGCCTTACCAAACATGGGTTTTCCACATGGTTTGGATAATCAAGGTCAAAAAACAGAAGGGGTCAATCAAAATCATCTTAGTATACCCAATAATTGTTTAGGTTCTACTTTTGGGGAAACCCTTTACCATGAAATTTTAATATTCTTGGTAGAAATAATGGAGCTTGGAACATGAATTCCAATTGGAGTTATCCTCCACATATTAGTGGAAATTCCCCAGGGGGTTATCCTCCGAATTATCGTAGCATATTTCCCAAGGGAAATACACCTATCAACCTCATTCCCCAATGGAGTGGGTAGGTTCCAAGAAGTATCTAATCTTCTTGGGGACCACCTCTACAACGAGGAAATCAACTTTGGAACGCTAATCAAAACCAAGGAAACAATCAATGGAATTGTTAGGTTCTGAAAAGTAACCAATCTTATTGGGTCCTACCTTCACAAAGGGGAAATCCATCCATTCATCATGTTCCAAAATGGAATGGAAAAGTTTTACGAAGTAACCAATATTTCTGGATGCAACCTCCATAAGGAGGAAATCCATCATGTAATTATTTTAAAGCCCAAGGAAAATCTCCATGGTGTCGTTAGGATCGAAGAAGTAACCAATCTTCTTGGGCCCAACTCTGTAAGGAAGCAATCCACCCATTGGTAATGTTCCAAGATGTACCCAATATTCTCGAGAGAAGTCTATGCAAGGGGGGAATCCAACTTAGAATGCTTTTCATGCCCAAGGACCACATTAATGGAGTGGTCAAGTTCTAGAAAGTAACCAATCTTTTCGGATACTACCTCTGCAAGGAGGAAATCTACCCATTAACCCCATTCTGCAATGGAGTGGTCAGGTTCTAGCAAGTAACCAATATTTTTGGGGCCTAAGCCAACAAGGGGGAAATCCACCCATTAACCCCATTCCACAATGGAGTGGTTAGGTTCTAGGAAGTAAGTAATCTTTTTGGATCCAACATACAAGACCTGCATTTGATCCAACTTCACTACCATAAGGACCTCACACCGATGAAGTGATGGGTTCCGTCAACCAACTTGAGCATATTATCCAACAAATGTGACAAATTTTTGTTCAGAATTCGCAACCTACATCTTTCCAGGCAATGTAGAAACCTGCTAATCCTTCTAATACTTCTGACATCCTCATAGACCAATCCATATACCATATTGTCCAATCAAATGTTCCTTTCATCAGGGATGAACCAAAGGAGGCTCAAGAAATTGGGGTAGGATTATGCAAAGATGCTTCCCTTATGGGAAATTTTACAATCCTGCCACCAATATCTACCTAACAAACTGCTCCAGTTTTCACTATAACATTGGAGATTTACTTTCCATTGAAATTTTTATCTAAATCCACCACAACGAAAGGTCTCACTTCATCAGAGGGAGCCTCGAAGGAGGACATGTTGGTCCAAAATAATGATGAAAAGTTACCTAGTTCTATGGAACATGGTGAAACATATATTAGTACACCCTTATCTTCCATAGAATTTTCATACCAAGCTATTCAAATGCCTTCGGTAGATTTAGATTAAAATATTACCTTGATGGAGGAATATGATCCAGTTACTTGGCCCATTGGGGTTGTGAGCTCTCCCATCTCACATGAGTTCTTCGATGATATTTTATCATCAAATGAAGCTATCCTTGAAGTTATCATCCTTTGGTTGCATCAACCTAAGGACATTTTTCGTGGGGCCACTGGGAGCATACTTGGTTTAAATATTCCCAGGTATAATAGGATGCTTTACATGTTCCTCGATTTGATCATGTATATTTGGAAGCTTGCATATATGTTTAGGATATCCCTCTGTGAAGATGCATTTGAAACTTTTGCAACCCAAATTTGCCCTAGGGTCAAACCTGTTGGAAAGCAGTTGGTTAGCCCATCATATTTGTATTTTACACTATTCCAATAGAAGATCCTACCAAAAATGGGACACTCTAGTTAGCACCGATTTCCGTGTTTGTGCCCATGCTGAGTTATTATCATAGGCTTCTTATTAGTACCATCACGACTTGGATTTCGAGACCATTTTTTTTTCTCTTTCATACATTTTCTACTATATCCTTATGGGCTCCCAATCTTGTGTCAGGTTACATAAGCATGTGTTAAGTATCCACTTGAACATTTGTTCCTACTACTTCTTTGCTTATTGCTTATGTTGTGTAGTTTCCTTTGAAGTCACTTTTTGTTATATGATGCCTATAAACCATTGATTATGTATAATTGACCCATACCCCTGGATGAAACACCCATAGGAATGTACATAACTAGCTCATCCCTTGGTTGCAATATGTATCTTTTCCTTGGCTTGACCCGTTCCCTTCAAATATAGGTGAACTCCCTTGAGATGCTCATTTATTCTAATGTACCATAGCATGCTTTATAATTTTTTCAAGCTAATAAACAAAAAAGGTATTATAATTTGGAAAATACAAAAATCCAAAAAAAGGGGGAGACTTAAATCATATCATATTCTATCCTTGAAAAAATGGAAATAGTTAGTCCTTGTCATCCTTGAAAATGACACATAATTTTGTATTCGTTGTCAGTACACCATTTACATTTTCCTTAGGAAACTATACCAATAATTTGAACAAATCTCCACCGATGGGTTATCCTTCCTGTTATCAACGGAGCTTTTATTAATGCATCTAGCATTGATGGATTTCATAATTGTTATTTACTCGAGTCGTATGTTACCCAATGTCCATTCTGCGTCATTTTATGTGTTCAACGGAAGCTAAAAAATACCGGTCATTCCTAAAATATTCCTGACTAATCATGTCGACCTTCCGTGTGTCAGTATACAATGTTGGATATTGCAACTCTACCAAATCATATTAGAATATTGATATATGTTTCGTATCATTTGATGTGGGATGCATTAATTCCCTCCTTCTGATGGATCTATCCCTATAAATGCCAAATCATCATCTAGGAAATGGATGTAGGAACCGTGGAGTACCTTGGATCTTGTAGTCATTAGTGGTTGGTTTCCTCAAAAATGACAGTGAGTATACATAAATGACCCTTGATCATTTGATTCTACAAGTGTTCGACTTCAGAACATCTATTCACACTTACTAGTTTGTGCTCAGTCGCTTGGATTCCATCATCATTATTGGTGGGTCTCCTCACATCTATTAATGACATACATCAATGACAAGTTATCAGATGGTGTTTTATTATGCTCGACATCAGCTCATATATTCGCATGATATAAAATCATATATTTGCATGATATAAACTCAAATATCATCAGTTTGTATTGAATACCTTGGGAAAAACAATTGTATCACTCATCGATGCACTGCCTGAATTGCGCAAGATTAAAATACTATGTCAAAATTTTGATGAAGACCTTGTTCTCACACTCATCAAACTACATGTTTACACTTCTGAAAAATTTACTTTTGACATGGATCCACTGTGTATTTTTTATGGCGATGCATGTTTATTGTTGAGCATGGGTATACACTCCTCAGGAAGATATTGTATATTTGGGAAAACCAAGGTGGTCAATCATAGCTTGGTCCATTCCCTCCACAGTCAATTCACAAAAAGCAATCAATGGGATACCACTCTCAACATTGTACAACATAGCTACAACCATGCAGTACATACTTCTACAAGATTATCCCCCTTTGAAGCTTGTTTTGGTTTCCAACCCTTATCCTCCTATGAGATTACTATGACATTGCACCCTATTGGTACCCCACACCAACAAAAAGAACAACACAATTATTTTTCCTTCCTTCAAGATTTGTCCCACAAACATGCCCAAGTATCTGAAGCACTCAAATCATCCCAGCAACGCTACAAGGCACACCATGATGCTCACCACATACCACTTAAATTTTCTCCTAGTGATAAATTCTATTTTTATATGGAGTGTCAACGGTTTCAATCCCAACATTACCATAATCTCAAGACACTCTGTTATGGTCCATATACCATCTTCCAGAATATTGGAGACAATACCTACCATCTAGACTTCCCTCCACAACTTGGCATTCATGATGTGGCCAACATGAATAACCTCAAATGATTTGAGCCCCTTCTTTTGGAAGAATAAGTCATTATTTCTAATCCTTCTAAATTTATTCATGATTCCCAACCCCCACTTCCTCATTACATAGTTTTGGACACCCACACCACCACTACTCGGTATCAGCTTCATACATCTTATCTAGTAGGTTGCAAGGGGAAACTTTTTGCTTAGGCCAAATGGTCTTCTTCTTCTTAAATGTCTCAGCACTTCCTTCAGTTGCTTGCGTAAGTAGGGACACTTCCAGGAATAAACAGGGAGGAATTGGGAAGTAAAGAGGTGTATTCTTCTGGAACAGATCAACCACACCAAGAAGGTACGCCCCGTAAAGAGTTAGAATGCTCTCTGCATCAAGGAACTAGTCAAAAGGTCAAGCCACTACAACCAGCCACAAGTTCCAATATTGAAGGAGATTGGGAGAGCTTCAACTAGTGGTTATGCTATTTAATGTTTGATCGAGTCAAACCATTTGTATTGCATCTAGCTTCTATATAAAGATGCATCTAATACTAACTAAAATGATGGTTATTTTTGGTGCTCTTATTTTTCTATTTACTGTGTTTTTTATTTCTCTGTATATTTTTATGAATAAGTTATAGATCATTTTAGGAATGTGTTATGTAAATATCTATATATGAGACATATATTTGGATTATCAAAATGATGTAAACCTATGCATATTTTATGTTTTAAAATAATAAAATGGTCCAGGATAGTTTTGCGTAAAGAGCACTAGAGGGACCATGATTCCGTTAGAGGGGAAGATGAATGGTGGCCTATGGGAGAGTAAATACTATTTTCCCATTTCTCAACCTTAGAACTCATGCATTTCCTACTATATGTATTAAATGAATCATTTACTACCTCTCACTTATCAAATCTAATCACTGAATTCATGTGTGAACTTCGTGGAAAAGTCTTCTCATGTATTTGTTGGAGCATGGGATGAATATACTTCTTATGAAAATTGTAGGATTCCTTCATTCTATGGTTAGAAGTAATGTTAGTTTTTTTTTTAAACATTCTTATCATTTGCATTTGACACTATAGCTCATTCCCCATGCATAGTTCATACACCACATAGTTGAATGTTGTTCTCTCCATTTTCAATTACCAAAATAAGAGATTAACGATAAGTAAGCATTGTGGAGAGGAAATTGTAGATATAGAGTGAATAATGATTGATATAGGTGAACATACATGATAGAAAAGTTAGGAAAACTTTATCCACTAAAAATTTATTTCTCATTAGATGCTTGAGAAATGAAGAAATTATGGTACAGGAACTTCTGTAAAAGCATATAATAGGTTGGACTCTTTCTTAAAACATTGAGGAGCATTATAAGGGATGGGTACTCTGAGGGAATATTGATTAGAGAAAGGGTAGGCCTTCCTTGTGTTGTATGGGGTAGTGGAATAGTGTTCCATGGGTGGGATGGATGAATGAGATTTCCTTATTACCCTATGGTGAGTGGATTGGATAACCATGATGGAGAATGGGTTGGGATGAGCAAGAATGAATAATGTACATATTTCCTTAGGTCATATGGCCTCATAACATGTATTGCAGGTGGTATTTGTAGTTCAAAATTATGGATGGGTAGTAAGTCATTCTTACATAACAAGTTTCTTGGATCTTCTTTAGTTAAAATCTAAGCATTCATTATGGTCTATGAACATGCAAACTTATTTTTGTTTCTGTTATGAAAATTATGGATTATGCATGATGTGTCTATGAAATATAGCCATTAATTCCACTTTCTTATTAATATTTATGCACCTTCATTTATGGATTTCTTAATTTATTATACTCATGGGAGGCTTAAATCAATTCTGAATTCAAATCATAGTCTATGTGGTAAAATTACGGAATCTGTAGCCACCCGTTCTATTGTTATAATGATTGATGGGATGTTACACAATAGTATTGGAGCTCTTGGTTGTACAATTAGGGTTGAATGGATTGGAATCAATGTCTACAGAAGATATATAGGTTTATACATGAAGTATTTGATGACATATTCTTGATAAGTTTGTTATTTTCTTCATTAGATGGTGCTTAAAAGTTCCATGGGTTATATATTGTTGGTTATGGACAAGAATTGCTAGATAGTCCTAAAACATTGGGGAAAAACCTCTAGAATCAATAAAAGTGCTCATTATGCAAGTTATAGAGGTTCATACTATCAAATTATTGGGTTTTAGTTCTACTCTTTAGATAAAGGATGATGGGTGAATTATATTTAGACAACTAGATCTAACGGTGTACAATGATTTGAGTTTTATATGCCACAGGTATACTATGAATGGAGATGATTAGATTGGACTATTAATATGATAAACTCATGATCATCCACATAAAGGGCGGAAATTTTCTTATCACATGAAAGGACACTATGTGAACAACTAGGATAAAATCATGCCATGAAGATCATTGGACCACATTGATCCATGAAAAAATAATGAGATCATAACAAAGAGGACTTAAGAATGAATGATTGAGATTTGCTTCGACATCAGTCCATTCAACGTGCAAATGAATTTGAACATACCAAATCTACAAGGCAAGATTGATGTGGAATCCATCGACAATTGGGTATAACAATTGGAATCCTATTACTTTGTGAATCAACTCTCAGAAGATGAAAATATCAGGATGCAATGGTGATATTTTTCAGCTTCTGAGAGTTGATTGACAAAGTAATTGGATTCCAATTGTTGTACCCAATTGTCGATGGATTCCGCATCAATCTTGCCTTCTAGATTCGGTATGTCAAAATTCATTTGCACCTTGAATGGACTGATGTCGAAGAAAATCTCAATCGTTCATTAAATCAATTAAATTTACACAAAAAGGACCAATTTTGGAAGCGAAAACAAGCCAAACACTCAAACCAGAAAAGCCCAAATTCTTGGTCCCCCCAACTGGCGGGCAATTTTAATCTCAATTTTGATGGGGCATCAGAGGGAAACCCAAGCTCGGTTGGTTTTGGGGGAGTAATATGAGATGAGGAAGGACAAATCCTAAATATATACCATGGCCACATTGGACATGACACAAATAATGCTGCAGAGATTGAAGGCTAACTCCATGGTTTGAAAATTACCAAGCGGAAAAAGTGGGAGCCACTCATAACAGAAGGTAACTCAAGGTTAATTATTAACATGGAAAAAAAATCCAACTTGGAAAACACTCAACAAAGGTTTGAGTAAGTTGGGGGATACCTCATAGGGTGGAATACCTAGGGTCCATACTACATTCTCCGCATGCGTGGAATTTTAGCCATGTCAGAAGGGAAGGTAACAAGGTGGTTGAATGTTTGGCTAACGTTGGAGTCGAGACACCAAGATGATTAAGGGAAGGACACATGACCAAGTTTGGAGCAATGGAATGGGCCCCTCACTGTACCTAGTTGGCCTATCAGGATTCTTGATGCCCAGGTATATGAAATGATGACACGTGCCCCGGATTTGGATCACAAGCATCACACGAAGCAGTTGGATGCAATACCACTTTGTGAAGTGATGGAAACCCACATGTTAGTGGTGAGAACACCAACCAAACATACCTTGGTAATCCTGGGCATTTAACCAACCAAGTGGATAATTATGAGGAGTGGGATCTAGACAGTCCTTGACCAACGAACATTGAAGAACAAAATGAAGCTTGAAGATGACGGATCGGACGTTGCAGTAGTGTAGACTGATTCGAGGCTTAAAAGAATGATGACTATAATTAAGGTAAAATGGAGTTTATGGCTATAAATAAGGAGTGCACAGGGTGGTCGACATGCAATCCCCTAAATTTTATTCTTGATACTGTGCTGGTGAGAGTCCTCCCTTGTCTGGTCCTGGGCGTTTGACCCTATCCCCATAATCTCTGTCTGAAGATGTATCCTAAGTAGAGGGGGCCAAAAGAGGGGATAATTAAAACATGTAAAAGTCATGTTTCGAAGACAAAGAAATCCACCTGAGAGCAGATGAAATCCACTCGGTCTTCCCTTTTCTTCCAGGATCGTATTCCTCAAGCGTTTCAGGAGGAAATTGAACAGATGGAAAAAGGCTTGTGGACTCAGGTGACTGAGCTAAACCTTGGAGAAATAAGGGATGAGGTTGAGGAGTGGGTCCATAACCTAGGCACAAACATGGGCCGGCTAACCATCTATGATTTTATAGTGACCACATACTGGGTAACTAAGGGGATGCTTGCTCACGCTCTGATGGAGAGGGAGAACAAGGCTGTAGGCGAGATAGATCCAATTGGATAATGGAAGGAGAAATACACAGACATCCATCTAATGCACAAGAAATTGGACCTGATCAAAATAAAATTTGGGATTCCACTCTATCCCCCTCTCATCCCTGAGAAAATAGCTCCTGGAATCTGTTCTCGTGGAGATAATGTTGGTGACAGTGGGAGTAGGGGCACCTGTGCGGTAGAAAACACCCTAGGACCTAGTCTAGTTCCTCAGCTAGGCACGAAGAATCCGATGGACTCCACAAAGGTGTAATCTATGTCCTGCTATAAGTGTTTTGTCTTATGCTTCTATATGTGTCTTTTAGATGGTATGTTTGGTATTTAAGTAGTAGGAGTACAAGGAATGTAATTCGGGATGGGTGGGATCTAAGTAGTTATGTCTCCTTTTTGAGTCTGCAATACGATCTTAGAATAAGAAAACAATCCAAGATGAAGAAGAATGGAAGTTGAAATTTTGTATTACATGTCTACAAGTGTAGTTATGGTAATATGTAGGGAAGTTTTTTACAACGGTATATTGGGCTGAGCGGTTTCATAGTCGACTGGAGAATTTGATAGCTATGTATCTCTCTTTTTGAAGTTAATATGAAATCTTACTTACAAAAAAAAAAAACTTATATTCATCTATAGAGGACCAAACAAAGAATTATATCTATTATATATTTAGAAATCATTTCATTTTACAAGAATCTGATCTATAAAACCACAAAAAAATAAAATATTGGTAAAGGTCTTATAAAGATCTGAGCTATGTTCAAATATTAATATAAAATATATATAATCTCTATAAAACCCACAGATATTTTACTTCGACCGAGTCAATACCATAATCGCTCATCATATACATAGATAAAAATACAAAAAACATTTTTACAATGCATTTAACAGTAACATGAAGCTAATACAACATCCAAAGGGAAGGTAAAACTAAGACCAATAAGGCTCATCACACACACACACACACACACACACACATATATAAAGAACAATATGATCCGTCAGTATTAATTAATCCATAATAACCATCTAATCAAAAGTATTTCTAACATTAATAAAATTATTAAACTCATACAAGATAAAATTTACTTACATGAAACAAACAGGAGAAAAACACTTCGAGACTCAGTTCCTCCCAACCATAGAAGAGGAAAGCCGCTTCCCTAGACCAAACTCACCCCCGAGATGGATCACCACCATGAACAACTGAACTAGCTAAGAAAATATGAATGCAACACTCTCTCTTAGAGTCTGTAATGGATCTAATGATGGAATTTCTATAAAAAAAATGGAGCAATACTCAACAATTTTCCCCCATAGCAACAATATCTCCATGCACTACACATGGTCCTATGTCTTCTTAGTGCACCATTATATATATTTTTTCCCAGGTCTTGTGCCATCTCAAGCAATATCTAGATCCCTATAATTGTGGATCTTATCTGTTTGCTGAGATTTTGACTTGAGTTTGATTGATACAACATCTCCTGCTTGTTATACACTTGTTCATTGTCTCATGGTGGTGTCTCCTCTTTCAATCAGTTGCTCCAAGTGTCTTTATTTTATTAAAAAATGAAATAATAATTGTTGTGCATAATATTCACTCACATCCCATGTGAGTATTTTGATTTTTATAACTCTTGTTTACAAATAATTTTTTTTTTTTAAGTATTTCAAAAATACTTAATTAGAAATAATCAAAATTATTGGGGTATTACAAAATCCATAAAAACACTGAAGGAGGGTTCTATTTTCTGATAATAGATTAAAAAAGGAAGTGCATAGAGTAGTTGAACAATGGAGTAAGCTCCATGGGTTCCCTCCATAAATCAATCTTGAAATGTGGGACCCTAAAATCAAGTAAAATAAACTCTAATTGAAGGAGATATCCTTCATATGCCAAAATAGACTTTAGGAGTTCAAAAGAATCTAGATAAAGTAGTTTAGGACACTTAGACTTTAGAAGAAAACTTCAAGGTGACTCAAGTGGTCAAATTGAATGAGATTTGGCCCACTAGAATCATGAAATCATAGTTTAAGTTACTCGGTTGTAGAATGAAGATAAGGAGAGGGCTGTTATGGTCTAATAGGTCATGGGATAAAATAAAGGTTGTAGGACTTAAATTAATCTTTTTAGTCTCATGATCCATAATTGGCTCCTCAAAAAACTACAAAAAACATTCAAAGGGGTGATATTTGGGATTCGTTTGATATATGGATGGAATTAGGAGGTTTTTTGCACCAAGGATTCATCTTTGGGTGTTGACCATGGTATTAAAGGAAAATAAAGGGTCTCAAGTACTATATAAATATTTTAAAGTATATCAAATGAACATGACCTCAAATCACCATATAGGCCCTGCAAAAAGGGTATTTGATATATGGGTCGGATATGGGCACCTATAGGAGGTTTTTCATAATAAAGAAATGTGATGGAGTCTTGACCATCGTCAAGTAGGGAAACAAGAGATAGATTACCTAACTGGATATGTCATGGATCATGGGACAAAGGGAGTCTTAAACCATTACACACACCCTTTATAGGGGGAATTTAGCTACCAAGTGTGATACATACACCATTAGGATAATTTATTCACCAAAGATGGTTCTTAAGGCCTTATCCATTGTCATGTGGAAGCCATTATGAGTTTTTCTATAGTATATGGTTCTTTTGACACTACCCATGGTCCAAGGATAAAAATCAATGTCCTAGGGACTAGATAATGCTCATATGGTTTATGGACAGTACATAGGGTCCATAACCAGCACACAATCCCTATAATTAGAATATTTATCCCACAAGTATAACATGGACACCATGACAAGGTTTGAAATTCTAGGTATTTGTATTAGGGCCCTAATCATGGTCCAAGGAAATACACTAGAGCCCTAGGGACATCGACATAAAATTTTATTAATAGATGAATATATAATATAATAATTGAAGGATTAAACCATGCTGCAATAGGAGGATTTTACACTCAAAAACTAAAGTCTTAATCCTTTAATCTATATATGTGCTATGTATGGACAAGAACAATATTCTAGCAAATAGCCCATTCATAAATCTCGGTGGCCTGCTAACAAAATTTCCATCACTTGGAATGGTAGCATGAAATATAAAGGTGGGGCATATGGCCATGAACCCTAAAAATACCTTTTAGCATCTATTGGATGTCCTTGGACCATGGTTAGGTCCCTCATACTAGTTTGTAGTGTTCCAAACCTCTAAATGGTATCTATATTATACTTTTGGAGTAATGATTCCATTTAAAGGGCTTGTGTGTTGCATTTAAACCCTATGCATGCTCCATATACTATAAAAAAATCTCCTAATACTTAGTACATTGGTTTATTTTCCTCCAACCATGGGTTATGTCACAAGAACCATTTACTATGGAAAACATTTTAATGGTTCCCATATGAGCATCATCAAGTACTTAAGATCCATCTTGTTGAATAAAATATACCAATGGAGTATGTATTCCAATTCATGGCTAGAGATCCACTCTAAGAGTCATGTGTAATGGTAGAAGGAATCCTTTTGTATTGTGAGATATAGAATCTTAATTTTGGGTCATATCGATCCATTTATTCCTCATTCGACCATCATTTAGGATCCTAAGATCGATCACTAGTATGTAAAATCTTCTATGCTTAGTCATATCCTACTCACGTTTATTGTGAAGCTTGATCTTCCTGATTTAGAGTTAGTGTATCAACCATGTTTGGATCCCAGCACCTAACAAGTGGGAGTGGGGGCGGGGGGGAGGGGGTGGGGGGAATACCCCCCACTACAGCCTCTAGTGGGGTCCGGGGGGGGACTAATTTAGGAGCCCCTCTAGTAGGGGTTCGGGGGTAGTTCCCCTGTAGCAAAATTTTTGGAAAAAGTGCCTTGTAAAATATTGTAATTTCATTGTCATGACTTGTTCAATAATAGGTGATTTATGGGCCCATGTTATTTTCCCATGGTAATCCCTCTTTAAAATGAATGCATTGTATTGCGGCTATGTAGTAGTTATATTGTATTGTAAAGATCTTCGTGATTCTGTGAGAGAGATTGTGAGAAAGTGAAGAGAAAGTTGCAGCATATGTGTTGCAGGTTGTATTCCTTCATTTTCAACGTAGATTAATAAAAGGACTGACAATTTATCCATGGACGTAGCCCATATTGTGTGAACCACGTATATTGGTGTCTCACTTGTATTTTGATCTTATGTGTTTTATTTCTGCATTCTATTTATTTTATTGCTCAGTGATACTTTTTTTATAACAACACATGGGTCAAAGATGTGGATTCTTGATGCCATGTTCATGGAAAAATCCTTAAAATATTTTCTCTTACCATGGTCAAGACCCTAATACTCATTGTTGGAGCACAAAACTTCCTAATGGTACCCATATCCTATGAGAATGTTACACATCCCCCACAAAGGTCCTCTATAGTTTGTTAAAGACTTATTCATGGATAATGAGCCTTGAAATATCCATTTGGGTTGTAAGTTCCTTTATGTTCTCCCATGACAATGTTAGAGGCCTTAAAACCCATCCATTTTGTCTAAATCTTTCAAATTGTGCCATATCTCATTTAGAGGTTTGAAATATTCTAGTTAAAGGGGTTATGTTGTGGTCCAACATGTAATTAAAGGAATATCATCCATATATGATTAATTTGGATCCTACAACCCTTTTTTTCCTTTAATGACCATAGTGAATCCCCCAAGACCCATGCTAGTATGAAAAATATCTAAATTATTCCCATATGCCATGTAGAGGGTGATCATCTAGGTCTATTTGGTGGTTTGAGGCCTATTTTGGTGATAAGGGTCATAATAACTTCATTTTGAGCCAGAGGCTGAAGAGTCACCTACTGTGGGGAAAACATCCTAATGATTTCCATATCCCACTCAAGGACAATGGTATAGGTTCTTATGGGTTTTGTGTTGGTTTTAGAAATATTTTTGGTATCATAAGACCTATAAGATTCATTTAGGGAGTAACGACCTTATTTTTCTCTCCTAATCATGGCCAATCCCTTGTCATACTTGTGTCAGAAACAAATTTTACTGTGTGATAATTTATAGATAAAAGAAAATAAAAGAGATTTGAAAAGAAAAGATAAAAGATTTGATAATAAAAGAGTGAAAATAAAATAAAATAAAATAAAAGAATATATGTAAAAATAAAGTTTAAAAGTGAAATTATATTTGTAATATTGTAAATAGTGAAAGGGTAACAAGAAAGGTCACTACTTTCCATTATACAACCTTTCATTCGCTATTTATTTGGAAGGGAGGATAATATTTAATGAATGGTGGAAAGATATCAGAAGAAGTCAGTGACAAGAGGAAAAATCCCTAGCCAGTGCTATATCTAGGTGAAGACCACTGGATATCTGATATAGAAATATACTTGGGTGAAGAGCGTTAGCTGAGATCCAAGTATAGTAACTCTTGTCTGATAAGGCATTGCACAAGTTCTCCTGCGGAAATATTTCTGAGGCCAAGACAAGCCAAAAATAAGATAAGTACAGGAACACATGTACTATTGTTTTAAAATAAATAAAAAGAGAAATATTTTCAAAGAAAGTGTTGTATTATGAATGATCAAATGACAAGTTAACTTCGAGATGTTATATTTTCATGTTCATTGAATACCATATATACATGTATACTTTGAAATTCTTTAATTTTTTGGTATCTACACACCCAGGTGCACGACGGGGACAACAGTTCGACTGAATGAATCGGTACTGTTATGGTGGAAGCATAAGAAGGAAGAAAACAAGAAATACACTATGCGCATAAACATACACACACAGACAATATGCAGGAATGCGAACTTATCTCTTCTTCTCTATTACTTGTTCTCCCTGTATATTACAATAATTTACATGCTTATATAGAGTGCTGAGAATGCTTGGGTGTATGCTCATTACGTTCAGTTACAAGAGAAGTTACAACGGTTTCAGAAGTTCAACCATTATGGTCAACTAGAAGAAAGAGAGAATATCTGTTGTAGTTCGTCAGTCACTAATGTCAATGATGCATGTTGATGTTAGTGCTTGTCAAACTTGTTGAACTGGTCGAAGTCGAGTTGCTGAACTGGTCGAAGTCGAAGTTGCCAAAATTTCAAAGTTGAATTTGTTGAACTTGTCAACATTGATGTTGGCATCCGACAACAATGCCAACTTCTGTCGCTGGGTGGACCAGACCTCCTTCCTTAAGAAACAATGGTCCCCATTGTTTGATCGTACATATGAGGAAACTTGTCGGTCGATTCAGTAGTACAACACCATTTTCCTTGTGCTGGGATATGTCCGGATTAGGCCACCTGAAACAAGGGAATTTTGTTTGTCCTTGTATGGCATACTCATCATCCCATAATGGTGTCGCAAGGAAGAGGCTCCTGAACATCTGGATGGATGTCTTCGGGTTCTTTTGCTTGCAATTCGTTCCGTTCCAAGAGTGGTGCATGGTATGGTCGAAGTAGATCCACATTAAATAATGGATGCAGACCCAGGCATGAAGGAATATCAAGCCTGAAAGAGTTTTCTCCAATCTGTTCAAGGATACAATATGGACTATATCACAAAGGATTCAACTTATTATAAGAACGAGTGAACCATCCCTCCTTGAGATGCAACCGAACCTGATCCCCAATATGAAATGAATGAGGGATACGATGCTTATTGTGTTGGGCCTTGGAGTTCACATTAGCTCGTTCCAACATTTCATGTGCTTGTCTATGGATGTCACAGATTTGATATCGAAACTTCAATGCTTTGTCAACTTCTTGTCAGTTATAGTCGATATCATTCGACTATGTCAAGAAACTAATCAATTCAATAGGCGTTGAGGGTTGAAATCCATAACAGATCTCAAATGGACTCTTTCCCATAGAGTTGTGTTTATAACAATTGTAGATATGGTATATATATGGAAGATTGTCATCCCATGTTCTTCGATGCTTGTAGTTGTACATGCAAAGCAGTTGTACTACCAAGTGATTCACAACTTCCATTTATCCAGCTGTCTGAGGATGAAAAGCTTTCGATAAGGAAAGTATTTTGTTGAGTTGTTACCATAGGGTCTTCCAAAAGATGTTGACAAATCTAGCATCTCTATCAGAAATAATGGTTGTTGGTAAACCATAATGTTTCCATACATTTTCAAAGAAGAGTTGAGCAGTCTGTTGTGCTATCGTAGTCTTCTTGCATGGAATGAGAATGGCCATCTTGGAAAATATGCTGACTACTACGAAGATCGCGTCATGCTGACGTTTTCTAGTAGGATATCCCATCAAGTATTCCATAGAAATAGATTCCCATGGTCGACTAGGCAGTCGAAAAGGTGTGTACAATCCTTGTCGTCAATTAGGAGGTTTAGAAATGGCACAAACCACACATGATCGAATGTACTTGTTGACGTCATTTTTAAGTGAAGGACAAAATAAATACTTCTGGAGAATAGAAATGGTCTTTTCTACTCCAAAGTGTCCTACAGTCTTGATGTAGTGTGCGTCCCAAATGAGTTGATGTCGATGCTCACCTGTTGGTACAAAAAGTTGTCCAAGCTTGTATAGTGAGGTGTCTTTCAGGAAATAGTCGAAGGTCGATGAATTCTTGGTCTAAAGTTGTTGATAAATTGATGAAAATTATTTGTCTTCTTGATATAATTGAGGCCAAGTAATGGTGTCATAACCCTGCATACTCATGATTGTAAGAAGGAGAGTAATGGGTGGTTGAATTAGACAATCGGAGGCGGCATTCGCTTTACCTTTCCGATACTTAATTACCAAATGAAATTGTTGTAGGTAATTAATCCACTTGAGTTGTCAAGTTGTTTGTAACTTTGACTGGGACGGGGAGAACTGTAAAAGCTTTTGGTCAGTGAGAATGACCATCTCCTTGCCAAGGATATAATGTCTCCATTACTTAAGAGCTTGCACAGTGGCATGCATTTATTTTTCATATGTCGAATATCTTCTAATAGTGTCGTTAAAAGTTTCAGGATGAAAAGAAACTGGGTGACAAGACTGAGTGATCACTATGCCCAAGGCATAGTCCGATGCATCCATCTTAATCCAAAGGGATGATGCAAATCAGGTAACACAAGTACTGGTGCAGTACAAAGCTTGTGATTGAGTTGTCATTACAAGAAATTTGAGGTTTAAAATGGGCCTTATAACGAAACAAGCCATCATATAATAACATGAGCCAACCATAATTTCTTGATGAGTTGGAATTCAAGAACCAATATAATTTCAATAAAATGAGTCAACCATCATGGTTGACTTGAGATATTTGTCATAAAAAACTACTTTTTTGTTCGTATTTTCAACATATATCCCTTTGTTGTTAGTCAAATTTCGAGGGTATCTATTCTTTACCAAAATTTTATTGAGGGACCAGTAGTTGATGCACATGCGCTAAGTCCCATCTTTCTTTGAAACGAGGATGATTAGACTTCCACAAGGAGAGGAGTTGGGTCGGATATGACCTTTGTTGATCAAATGTTGAATTTGTATGCGAATCTCTTCATTTTTCTATAATGGATCTTCTGTAAATAGATGCGTTAGGTAATGAAGAACCAGGAGCAAGTTCAATAGATTGTTTTACCTGGCAATGTAGAGGTACTCCATCTAGCTCTTGGAATAGGTTGCGGTACTCATCAAGAATATTGTCGATCTGCTACCTCTGTCGAGAGCTGCACTAGTCAGTGGGTCGATTGGTTGATCCAGACTTCCTGGAATGTTGTGGATTAATCATGATCAATGCAAACTTTTGAGCATCGTTGATGAAATTCTTCGTCTGTTTAGCAGATATCATTGAAACCATTGGTGTAGGTCGTCATTCTGGTATGTCGTGCCATTGGTTCTGAATTCTGACAATAACCTTCTAAGGTCGTGACTGGTAACTTCTATGTCGATCCCATAAGTAACATTTCCAAAACAAGGCGTCGGCTATGGAGAGTGGTTCCACGTCGTAGAGTAATTCATATTCAAAAGTCTTAATGAAGTAGGTGAGTTTTCATTGTTGGGTGATCCTTAGTTCTTGTTCATCCTTCATCCAACCGATGTTATAAGGCAGAGGATGTGGATTGGTAACAAGACCTATTTTCCTCACGAGATCTTCAAAAACAAAGTTCTTCTGGCTACCATTATCCACAATCAGATGCAATGGATTGTCTTGAACCTATATCTTTGTATGGAATAGGCGCTCTCATTTCTCCTCGTCGACGATAGTCGAGGATGCTGGAGTGGTTGATGTCGATGTCAAAAGGGTCATTTCTTTTGGGTCAGATTATACCAGAGTTTTGTCGAATAAGTCGGATGTCGACACTTTTGCCAAAAATGTCTTCTAAGGTTTGCATTCAGACATATCATGCAATGATGAATTGTGGTAATCACACCATTTCCTAGTAGGTTGTTTGGTACGTTCCCTTTTGTCTTTATGAAAATGGTTTTTTCCATAATCTTGCTTTGTCGGAGTCGAATGAGAAGGTTTTGACTTGTTGAAGTCGGATGGTTCCTTCTTGTCGGGTGGTCATCCTATCGGTTTAGTCATGAAGCATGCTTTGCCTTTTTTTTTGGCTTCAAGCTTACTGGCATAGTGGAATGCATCCTCAAGTGTATCGACAGTCAGAAACTCCATCTCCTACTGAATGTAAGGGGACAATTCATTAACATACTTCTAAACAAGCAATTTCTCTTCTTCTTGAATGCCAAGTCTAGCTATTAGTCGATAGGACTTGTTGGTGTAACTTTGTACAGACTAGTCATCCATTTCCTTAGCTGCTGCCACTTCTTAACTATTGTTCAATGTACTTGGGCGGGTAGAACTCCTTTTTGACATATTCGACAAATTTTTCCCATGTCTCTATGGGGTCTCCACTTTTCTCCATCTTTGTCGATAGGTTCTCCCACTAGCAGTGCATAGATGTTGACATCTTTACGGATGCAATTGTGATCTTTTCAACTTCTGAGAGTTGATTCACAGAGTAATAAGATTCCAATTGTTGTACCCAATTTTCGACGGATTTCGCATCAATCTTGCCTTCTAGATTCGGTATGTCCAAATTCATTCGCATCTTGAATGGACTAATGTCGAAGCAAATCACGTGAGAATCTCATGTAACTGGGTGAACATTTTAGTTCGTTTTTGAGCTAGGGCTTGCTCTATGAGTTTCTCTTTCTCGTCAATTGCATGTCTACTGTATGTTTCTTTTTCCATCTTTGAAGGTAGTGTCAGCATGGATTGTTGAGTTTGCGAGCGTGTTTGAACAGGCATAATTCAAGTAACTTCGATGGAAGTGTTTATGCACAACTTAAGCACGAACAAAGCTAAGCTTTGAATAAGTCAAGCTCTAAATCTCTGATACCAATGGTCCGTACGTGCCCAGGTACACGACGGGCACAATAGTTCGATTGAATGAATCAGTACTGTTATGGAAGAAGCATAAGAAGAAGCAAAGTAGGAAATACACTACGCACATAAACATACGCACACAGACAATATGCAGGAATGCGAACTAATCTCTTCTTCTCTATTACTTGTTCTCCATGTATAGTACAATAATTTACATGCTTATATAGAGTGCTCAGAACGCTTGGGTGTCTTCCCATTATGTTCAATTACAAGAGAAGTTAGAATGGTTTCAGAAGTTCAACCATTACGGTTGACTGAAAGACAGAGAGACAATATGTCATAGTTCGTCAGTCGCCAATGTCGATGATGCATGTCGACGTCGGTGCTTGTCGAAGTTGCTAAACTAGTCGAAGTCGAGTTGTTGAACTGGTCAAAGTCGAAGGTGCTGAACTTGTTGAAGTCGAAGTTGTTGAAATTGTCGAAGTCGATGTTGGCATCCGACAATAATGCCAAGTGCTAGGTGGATCATTTTTACTAAACCATTTGAATAAACAAACATTTAATTAAATATCCAACTATATAAAAGAAATAAGGACTATCACAAAACCCATCCCTACCACACAAAATCTCTGAACTTGGTGTCCCTATCCTACCCATATGGAAAATATAAATTTTAAAATTTATACAATACCGTTCAAGTATTTCAGGATTAAGTATTTCATGATTGGCCTTCAACATAAAAATGTTCATTTAGTGTTTAATTATTAGGATTTATCCCTCAACCATAAAATGCTAAATCCTAATAAGTTGGTACCCAAAAATGTTAATACACATAACATTGATTAATTCCATAACATTGCAATGACATTAAATGTTATGGAGTTAAACCACCTTAAGGGCTTTCGATTTATTATATTAAGGGCTATTACACATAACATATATGCAGATTGTCATTCTACCCGAGTTAACCTATAAATCGATTTATAAGATTGAGTTGGTTGTGAGTAACTCTATAAAGCAACATGTTACTCTAAAGCATTCAGTAAAATTGTATGTGACTCTAAAGCATTTAGTAAAATTGTGAGGTGAATAACATTTATATTTAGTAGTAGATTGTTGACGATGTAAAGACCATATTTGATTAGATATTTCAGAATTTATCTTCATATTTTTATTTGATTTAAATATCATATATATTACATTTTAATATTAAATATATTTATTAAATTTTTACAAGTATTTATTTATATCAAGGAATTATTATTATAAAATAAGATATATTATTTAAAAAACCAAAATATTATATTATTAGTATAATTATTAATATTTTGGTTGGTGGATAACTTACAAGTTATTTTTTATATTTTTGTTATAATTTTTTATTTCAAATTTATATAAATGTTGATTCATCTCAAATTCTAAAATATAAACACCAAACATCATAAAAATATTGTATTACAAATTTAAAATTCATTTTTAAATTACTCGTACACCATGCACCTAAAACTATAGTGATAGCAATCGTTAAACTTAACCCAACTCAATTGTGAATTCCCTTTATATATCTACACATGAGCTTGACATTTGAGAGAACTATCTGAGTACTAGTTTGTCGAGAGCAAAAGGACCCTTTTTCTGACTAGCTCTATAGGAAAAGCAAATATATTTAAAACTATTCAAAGCAAAGATATAATTTTTTAAAAGCGGGTTAGATTTATAATTTTTTCGATAAAAATTCCGGTCTGATGTTTATGGAAGAAAGGCTATGCAAATTTAATCTCAACATACAAACAGAAAATGTAAAAAATAATAGTACGTAGAAAGAAACAAAGTGAACTGGCCAACTGATTAATGCGAACTGATATTTACACAAAACTATAAACAACAACACAGACAAAGAAGGCCCAGGCAAACGTCCTCCCCGTTCAGAGAACCCTCACCGCCATAATCGGCATTCAAGGATTCCAAAGTCCTACGAAAAACAGAGACTTCGCAGGGCAGAGTGAGTGGACCCACTAAGTCGAAACCATATTCCTTCTCTGCCTCGTCTAATAGCATCCGGAACAGAGGGTGGTTAACTGATTCCGTATTGATCACGAACCGGTCGCGGTCCGGCCCGACGTAGACTGCCAAAAACCCTTCCGGAGGCATGTCGTCCCCGTCGCTGTCGGACCAAGAACGGCACAGGCCGAGGTTAATAAGAGGCATCATACTGCACGAGGTCGTCCTGGGGACAGCCAGACGAGGCCGACGCCATGACCTCAGAATAAGGCTCAACAGTCTGTTTCTTTTCTCTTTTCCCTGCATGGGATTCGACGTCACAATCTCAGTACCGATCCAGAAAACCTAAAAGCCGGGCCGGCTCTAAACCTCCGAAGATGGCAGAGCTCAACCACTGTCATGAGCCATGTAAAAATACATATCTGTCAGTGGCCTGCTATCGTTGGTCATAACGATTATTTGTATAGCCTGCTGATAGCTACACAACCACAAACCCACTGCTCGCAGTATCCTAACACCAGAACGAATGTAGCGTCGAATCAACTGCAGCGTATTAAAAGCTGTGCCCTTAAATCGATTCGAATCAGATAATTGCTTCGCAGGTTCAGTCAGTATCAGATATTAAGAAAAGCCTACCGATCGGCTACAGACATTACTATTCACAATGATTACTGTTCGAATGCTCTACCATCCGTGAAGCCAATTTGTAGCTCTCGTTGAGAATGGAAATTCTGAGGGAAAAAACAAAAACCCACGGCGGATTCGATAGCGAGGTTTAATGGGTAATTTTGTTCTATTCGTTTTCAATGAAAGGAACTTTGTGAAACCAATGGCGCGTCCAAGAATTTGCCAAAACGAAGATGACATTGCTCGAATCTCTCCCACCTCGGTAGTGAGGTATATAAATATTTTAAAGTGAACATGCAGGAAGTAAGGAGATGCCTAAATCCATTGACAAATTACCGTCCCCAGTTATAGATATCCCCTTTGACAATAATTCAAGCAACGTTTGGGAAACTGGTGTGATGCCCATTGACCTTTCCAATAAAAGGAGTTTTATGAACTTAGTGGCCATAGCTTTGCCATAAAGAAGATCACATTCCTCAGATCTTCACTCCCTCGGTAAAGAGATTTATAAATAATTTTAAATTGAACGTGGACGTAACGAGATGCTTAAGTCCATCCACAAATTCGCTTCCCGAGGTATGGATTCCCCCTAAGACTATTTCCAAGAGAGAATCCATTACGTTATACGTCATCATACTCACAACATCGAATATCCAACTAATTTTTGCTGAAGGCGCAAGTGGGATATTGGCTAATGGTCAACTAGAATTCAATCAAAATGATGGCTGAAAAGAGAATGACAAATATCACAAACCTACTATTCAAAAGGTGAGAATGACAAATATCAATAAACCAATTTTTTTAAACAATCTAAATTCTAGGAGGGGATCCAAGGCAAACAAATCCGACAAATATCACAAACCTACTATTCAAAAGGTAAGAATGACAAATATCAATAAACCATTTTTTTTAATCAACAACTTAAAATCTAGGAAGGGATCCAAGGCCAACAAATCCCCAAGGAAGAAAAGTTAAAATCTAGGAGGGGACCCAAGGTCAACAAATCTTCAAGAAAGAAAAGTTGGGCCTTGTGTAAGCCCTAGGAAAAAACAATTATTTATATACATATGAGTAAGGAGTTGACTAGTATGCATGACGAACTTGTTCAACAAATCCCCAAGGAAGAAAAGTTAAAATCTAGGAGGGGACCCAAGGTCAACAAATCTTCAAGAAAGAAAAGTTGGGCCTTGTGTAAGCCCTAGGAAAAAACAATTATTTATATACATATGAGTAAGGAGTTGACTAGTATGCATGACGAACTTGTTGTGTGAGCACCTTTGACGTCTTAGACATTTTTGCCAAGTTGTAAATTTTGTTGAGTTAAACAAGAGAGTTGGTTCTAGTTTTGAGTGAGTAAACAAAGTTGTTGCAATTAGAGAGTAGGGTGTTAGCCCCTATAATGTCATGGTTTATGCTAGGGGGTGATTGCTAAGCAAGAGGATTGATTGTTAAGTAATCTATGATTAAATGAAATGTGGTTGTTCTAACTATATCTTCTCTACAACTATTGCAGGTCATATGTGTATTAGAGATTGTGCATCTTCTACCTTGGTATTTATGTTAAACTAGTTATCCTAGTTAGTTATACTCCTTTTTCTTATGTTTGAAAAGATTATTTTAACCTATTTCATATATGTAGTTAATATATAGATTTACAAGTTGTAAATTATCTATTTCAAAAATGTTTTAAGACAATTATTAGTCCTTGCTAGTTGTTCTATGTAAGATTGTTCTACAAGTTAATTAAATTAAGTACATACATGATAGACTGCTCATTTTCTAAGATCTTTTGAGGTTGCAAATCAATTATTTTATATATTTATAGCATTGAAAGGTTATCATATAATCTATATTATTATTAATTATTTATAGTGTTTTTATATAAGTTTTATAATCTTGAAATAAATAACCATAATTATATATATATATATATATATATATATATATATATATATATATATATATATATATATATATTCAAAACACAATAAATAAACTAAAAATATTATCAATCCCTGGGCCTATTTACAATCATCCATTTTATAACTCGGACTTGCAAACATTCTATACCCCTAGGAAAACATTTAAAAAACATAATCCATCCTTAGTAAGGAACCAATCGCATAAGAGCATGCTAAGTCTAAACTTACACACAAAGAAATAATCAACATACACTTTGTGGCACCCTACATGAATCGAATTGTATTTCCATTGAGATTATGTGAAGTACAGTGTTATAAGAGTCGAATGCATAACTCCGTAGAGCTAAAATATCATTCAACAATAAATAGAGTAACCACAACTATCCCTATGAACCATACTATGACTTGGAAACCAACAAATAGATATGTCGAGATTCCAAGTAAAATGAACACCATATAAATTTCATAAGCTTTAACTAGACATATGGGCCCTCGCACGAAGTTGAGGGATCCTTTTGGTGCAATTGTGCATTCGCAAAATGCGCAAGAATTGTGTAAATCCAAAACGCGCGAGCGTTACATAAAATTAGGCATGGGCGGACTCCGACCCTGCCATGTCAATTGACATGTAAGCTAGGAGTCCAAAACGCGCGGGCGTTATAGTGATACAAAATGCGAGTGCGTTTTGGTTAATATAAACAAAAGAAACAGTCCGCTCACTGCGGCATTGTTTAACCCATCGTCTCTTCAAAACGCGAATGCTCGAGCAATTTCGTCTTGCCAAAAATGCATTGGATAAGCTAAACATGGGAGATTTGGAAGCTCAACGAGGGAAATTTCATCTTGCATGGAGGATTGGAAAGGTAAGCATCTAAATCCTTGCCTCATTTCATCATTAAAAATATAAATTTTGATGTTACCCTAAACTAGAAATCTCTGTAAATGAAATACCAAAACTAAAAATTATAAAATTTGTTATTTAACATATTTTAATTCATCCCTACTATCAATTCCTTAATGAATTTTACATCCACCCTATTACACACAATGGCTCACTTCAATATCATATTCATCCATGAACTATGTACCAATCACATGCCATTCATCAAGTAAACACATCAACACATTGCACAAGAGACATAATTTGTAATTTTGTAATTTTGTCTCCATAATTTCCTCATCAAATAGGAAGCGGACTTGTCAATATTAAAATGAAATTTTAATTTGATTTCCATAAACACCTCATAAATTATAAATATATATATGTATTTATTTATTTAGAATTTCTTCTTCCCACCTAAACGTGGTCTTCATACCCACATCATCACCATTTTCTTCTACTTCCAGCATGCCCACACTAGCTTGTAACTTATGCCCACAAGGGCCATATTTATGCCTTTGAACATGCCTGCAGCTAGACCTTCTTCAATTGCCCACATGGGTCTTTGGCATGCCTCCAGGATGTCCACAGCTTCCACAAACATGCTCGCATATGCATCTTCAAGATGCCCGCATGTCACCTTGTCCACATGCTCACATGTCCATCAGCTTCATTCCTGGCTAGATGCCATAACATTGTTTAAGTCCATAACATTGCATAACATTAAATTTTAATACACATAACATTGATTAAGTCCATAACATTGCAATGACATTAAATGTTATGGAGTTAATCGACCTTAAGGGCTTTGCGATTTACTATATTAAGGTCGATTACACATAACATATGCAGATTGTCATTCTACCCGAGTTAACATATAAATCGATTTATAAGATTTAGTTGGTTGTGAGTAACTATAAAGCAACATGTTACGCTAAAGCATTTAGTAAAATTGTATGTTACTCTAAAGCATTTAGTAAAATTGTGAGGTGAATAACATTTATATTTAGTAGTAGTTTGATGACGATGCAAAGGCCATATTTGATTAGATATTCAAAATTTATTTTGATGTTTTTATTTGATTTAAATATCATATATATTACATTTTAATATTAGATATATATATATTATATTTTAATATTAAATTGTTACAATTATTTTTATATTAAGGAATTATTATTGTAAAATAATATATATTGTTTAAAAAGCTAAAATATTATATCACTAGTACAATTACTTAATTTGTGATTGGTGAATATTGAAAAGTCCAAAGTTAAACTTTATATTTTTCTTATAATTATTTATTTCAAATTTGTATAGGTGTTTGATCCACCCCAAATTCTAAAATATAAATACCAAACACCATAAAAGCATTATATTACAAATTTAAAATTTGTTTTAAATTATTTGTGCATCATGGTTTGGTTTAGGTCTTGTGGATGCACCTAGAGGTATAGTGATAGCTAGATTGCATCTTTGAGTTATAATCCTTAACAAATATGTACATTCAAGTCATCTAACCAACCAACAGCAAAGTCAACAGTTGACTTCGCTACTTGTCTATTGAATAGCTTAAACGTAAATGTTTTTTAAGCTCACGCATAATGATGCAGAGGTTTGGACTTTTTTGTTTTTTAAATTATGGCAGAAGATTATAGTAGATAGTAATAATTTGTGAACGATTTCCAAGCAAATGACGAAGTTCACAACAATATATTTATATTATAAAGTAATGAAATAGTTTCATTTCATTTATAATTTTTTCCATAAAATTTCCGGTTTCATGTCTGGGAAGAAAGGCTATGCAAATTTAATCAACACAATGATAGAAAATGTAAAAAATAATAGTACGTAGAAAGAAACAAAGTGAACAGGCCAACTGATCAACGCGAACTGATATTTACACAAAACTATAAACAACAACACAGACAAAGAAGGCCCATGCGAACGTCCTCCCCGTTCAGAGAACCCTCACCGCCATAACCGGCATTCAAGGATTCCAGAATCCTACGAAAAACAGAGACTTCGCAGGGCAGAGTGAGTGGACCCACTAAGTCGAAACCATATTCCTTCTCCGCCTCCTCTAATAGCATCCGGAACAGAGGGTGGTTAACTGATTCCGTATTGATCACGAACCGGTCGCGGTCCGGCCCGACGTAGACCGCCAAAAACCCTTCCGGAGGCATGTCGTCCCCGTCGCTGTCGGACCAAGAACGGCACTGGCCCAGTTTAATAAGAGGCATCATACGGCACGAGGTCCTCCTGGGGACAGCCAGACGAGGCCGACGCCATGACGTCAGAATAAGGCTCAACAGTCTGTTTCTTTTCTCTTTTCCCTGCATGGGATTCGACGTCACAATCTCAGTACCGATCCAGAAAACCTAAAAGCCGGGCCGGCTCTAAACCTCGGAGGATGGCAGAGCTCAACCACTGTCATAAGCCATGTAAAAATACATCTCTGTCTGTGGCCTGCTATCGTTGCTCATAACGATTATTTGTAGAGCCTGCTGATAGCTACACAACCACAAACCCACTGCTCGCAATATCCTAACACCAGAACGAATGTAGCGTCGAATCAACTGCAGGGTATTAAAATCTGTGCCCTTAAATGGATTCGAATCAGATAATTGCTTCGCAGGTTCAGACAGTATCAGATATTAAGAAAAGCCTACCGATGGCAGCAGGCATTACTATTCACAATGATTACTGTTCGAATGCTCTACCATCTGTGAAGCCAATTTGTAGCTCTCGTTGAGAATTGAAATTCTGAGGGAAAAAACAAAAACGCACGGAGGATTCGATAGCGAGGCTTGATGGGTAATTTTGTTCCTTTCATTTTCAATAAAAGGAACTTTATGAAACCACTGGCACGTCCAAGGCTTATCCAAAACGAAGATGACATTGCTCGAATCTTTCCTATCTCGGTAGCGAGGTATATAAATATTTTAAAGTGAACATGCAGGAAGTAAGGAGATGCCTAAATCCATTGACAAATTACCATTCCCAGTTATCCCGTTTGACAATAATTCCAGCAACGTTTGGGAAACTGTTGCATGCCCATTGACCTTTCCAATAAAAGGAGGCTTATGAACTCAGTGGCCATGGCTTTGCCATAACGAAGACGACATTGCTCAGATCTTTACTGCCTCGGTAACGAGATTTATAAATAATTTTAAATTGAACGTGGAAGTAAGGAGATGCTTAAGTCCATTCACAAATTCGCTTCCCGAGGTATGGATTTCCGGTTTAACAATATATTAAAAACTATTCCTAAGACAGCATCCATTACGTTTTACGTCATAATACTCAGAACATCGAATATCCAACTAGTTCTCGCTAGAGGCGGTCAATGCTCATCCAGAATTTGCAATGATTTTTGACTATGGACAAATATTTAAGTTTCTATGTTATATAAAAATATAATAATAATTGCATCGAGAGTAGGTATGTGGTCTTACTCCAGCAATGTTCTTTAGAAAAAAATAAATAAATAAATTAGATAGTGAAGTGTTTTATAATCTAGTAATATTATAAAAAAAAGTCAATTTTAGTTAGTTTACTTTGAGATACTCAAAATATTATTATTTGCTCTATTTAGATTTAATATTTATGACAATTATTTTTTGTAAAATTTATTTAAAACTCAAAAATAATGAGTGACACTTTGCACAATAAACTATTTTTATTATTTAATGAAAGAAAAAAGCACTCGGAGAGTTCACTAAATGACGGAACACCACCATGGTATAGAGAACATATGTAAACTCAACTACGAGACAAGATGGATTGATTGAAGATTTGATTGGGATGGGAGAAGACCTCCGAAAAACTATATATATTGCTGCATTGTGATAGCATATGTGTCATAGAAAAACTTTATCGAGTGTTCTCTCTTTTCATAAGTCCATCATTGCTTATTACGAACTCTAAAAAAGAATGTCACTTAAAAATGATTGCTTGACATTCTAATGCATGATAATGATCTAACTAGATAGTGGAGTTGCTCTCTCCTATGGAAAAGACACCGTTTCTTTTATTTTATATATATAATGAATATCTCACATTTGTTGAATACTGTACAATCGAATATCATATTAATACATGGCACGGTTTGAACGTCGTAAACATAAGTCAAAAAGAAACATTATGCTAACAATGTGGAATTAATCGACAGTTGTCGTAAACATAAGTCCAAAGAAACATTATGCTAACAATGTGGAATTAATCGACAGTTGTCGTAAACATAAGTCCAAAGAAACATTATGCTAACAATGTGGAATTAATCGACAGTTGAATGCTAGTTGCATTTAATATATATATATATTATGTTTGGAATGAGTTTTTATCTTTGTTTTTATTTGAGATATGGCTTCATTCACGCAGATATTACTTTTAAATGACAATAATAACATTGTGGTGATATAAATTAATTATGTTGGTGTGTAGCTACATGACAATAAATATATATATTTTCAATGTGATCTTTGTTAAAAATAATAGTGAATATGTTATTCATAAACGTGTGTGTTTATATATATAATGTAATTATTGGATTGTGTTTTGTATACATATATTTAATATGATTATTGAGAAGGAGAAATGTTGAGGTATATATATATGAGTTAGTAACAATATTTTGTAATTATGACTATGTTTATTACTAATGAGTTTTCATTCTTATATATGTGTGAATAAAATGTTATATATGTATTTATGTGTGACTTGAGTTATAAGTGTATGATTATGTTTTTTGGAATATATATATATATATATATAAACTCTTGTAAATATAGATATATGTTTAGTATTATTCTATATCATAAGAAATTATATTAATTATTAGTTATATTATCAAGAGTGAAGTGAATTTAAAAAAAAACAATTTATATTTTTAGTATTTTGGGTTTGTTACACACTAATTTTGATGAGTTTCACGCAAATTGATATAAAAATCAAATTTGATTAAAGGGGTGGATAAGTTTAATTTAAAATGGAAATAATGTTTATGTGTACGAGTTGGCTAATTTGCATGAGAAGCTTGTTTTGAATGAGTAAAATATTTATGTTTGAAAGAGAGTTATGGCCATGACACATAGGTAAATTTGGGATATTCGAGTACGTGACTTACCACTTCAGCTACCCCACACTCAATCCATTTTTTTTTCCTATTTCATATGTCTAATTAATATATAGATTTACAGGCTATAAATTATCTTGAAATAGGTTTTTTTCCTATTTCATATGTCTAATTAATATATAGATTTATAGGGTATAAATTATCTTTTTCAAAAATGTTTTAGGAAAATTATCACTTAGTGTTAGTTGTTCTAAGTAAGTTTGTGCAAGTTAATTGCATTAAATACCTAAATGATAGCCTCCTCATTTTCTAATGTTTATATTAGTTTAAGATCTTTCAAGGTTGCAATCAACTATTTAATAAGGTTATAGCATTGAAAGGTTATCATATAAACTATCTTATGGATTATTCATAGTGAATTTCTATCTAAGTTTTATAATCTTATAGTAAATAAACATACACATATATATGTGTATATATAAATAAATTATCTGGAAATAGGTTTTTTTTCCCTATTTCATATGTCTAATTAATATATAGATTTATAGGCTATAAATTATCTTTTTCAAAAATGTTTTAGGAAAATTATCACTTAGTGTTAGTTGTTCTAAGTAAGTTTGTGCAAGTTAATTGCATGAAATACCTGATAGCCTCCTCATTTTCTAATGTCTATATTAGTTTAAGATCTTTCAAGGTTGCAATCAACTATTTGATAAGGTTATAGCATTGAAAGGTTATCATATAAACTATCTTATGGATTATTCATAGTAAATTTCTATGTAAGTTTTATAATCTTATAGTAAATAAACATACGCATATATATGTGTATATATAAGCAAATTTTAAACACAATAAGTGAACAAAAAATACTATCAATCCCTTGACCTTTTTACAATCATCCATTTTAAAACTCGGACTTGCAATCAGGAAAACATTTTAAAAACATGGCCCATGCTTAACAGGGAACCAATCGTATAAGTGCACGCTAAATCTAACCATACACAAAGAAATAATAAACATAAACTTTCTGGCACCATACAACAATCGAACTCTATTGCCATTGACATTATGTGAAGTAGGGTATGATAAGACCTGAATGCATAGCTCCCCAGAACTGAAGTATCATTGCACAATAAAGAGAGTAACCACAACTATACCTATGAACCATACTATGACTAGCCAACAAATAAATAGATATGCCGAGATTCCAAGTAAAATGAACACGCCATCAAATTCATAAGCTCACTGGACATACCCATAAAAAGGACGTAGGACGTGTTTACACACAGAGATATATATACAAAGATTAAATAATTAAATAAAATATCCGCCAGTTGAATGTCTCTTAAACTTTTTTTTATTTAGTCCAAAGTAAAAATACAAGAAGATGAGAAAAAGTATTTGGTAACAATGGATAACTGTTCGAATAAACATTGCAGTTTAATAATGATTTTGGTCTCTAGCAAGGAGTTGACCAACATCGTTACAACATAGTAACCATAAGAATGTGGAGTACGCTTTGAACCCTCTAACTAAAATATGGTGCAAAGCGAAGTACCTGGTTATGGCAGTTGCCTTTACAAATCCATGACTGAGCACGCCTTTCTTTATCACACCCTACAAAAACATCGAAGTAGGATTTTATTAGTTGTGAAACCTTCGTAAAGGAATGTAATAAAACTGAAATATTACAAAAACATTGGTGGAATCCTTTATCACCTATGAGTGGGGGGTCGAGAGGCTAGCTTGACCAAGATATACCAAGTAGCACACAATAAATCTCGCACCTGTAAAGAGAATGCCATAACCTAGCTTTTGTATTTAACATGAAAGAGTCATTTTGTAAGGCATGAAGTGGAAGAAGAAGAAGGTGGAAGCGGAAGTAAGTTTTAGCAGCCCGTGAAAGTATGAGAGGCTCAAGCTCGTAAAGTGAAAAGTAAAGTTTTCAAGATCACCGCCCTTAAATTTAAGACACTCAGGTTTATAAAAGTTCTCAAAAGGCATTTATCTATTTAAAAGTGGGCGGTAGTGTTTTATTACTAAAGGGGTGAAATAATACTTTGTAAAGTATTTATTAAAAGTTTGGATTATTTTGTTGGGTCTTCCAAAGAAACATTTTTTGAAAAGTAACTTGGTCTCATGAATGAAAATATAGATATGTGCAATAAACAATAGATATCCGGAGCAGGTTTCAATATTTTCTCTATTAGAGTAGGTTATCAAGTCTAGTTCAAGAAGAGAAAGAGCTCTATTTTACAAGAAGGTGATTCTGAAAAAATTAAAGATGGCCTCCACTTCTAGTGCAAGTTTGCAGACTCCAGGAAATAATTATGAATATTGGTCTCTTACCATGAAGGCTTTGTTCAGAGGACAAGATGTATGGGAAATAGTTGAAAACGGCTATGTTGAACCAACAAATTAGGAAGCATTCAATGCTGTCACACAACCTAAGAAAGATATATTGAAGAAACAGAGAAAGAAAGATGGAAAAGCTTTGTTTTACATACATCAAGCAATGCATGAAAGCATACTCCCAAGAGTAGCAGCAACAAAGACATCCAAAGAGGCATGGGATACACTACAGACTTCCTATCAAGGTTTGGATAAGGTAAAGAATGGCAAATTGTAGATTCTTAGAAGAGATTTTGAATCTCTATCAATGAAAGATACAGAATCACTTCAATCATTTTATACTCGATTTATTGGATTGATAAATCAAATTAAATCTCATGGAGAATCTATAGAGGACAGAAGGGTTGTTGAGAAAGTGCTTAGAATTATTCCCTCAAAGTTTGAGTGCTTAGCTGTAACCTTGGTAAAAAACAAATATTTGAGTCATTTTACCATTGATGAGTTGCAAGCTTCTCTCATCAATCATGAACACATAATTAACAAATCAAACACATCACTAAAAGGTGCATTTGCAGCACAATCATCCGTCGGTCATGGAAGAGGAAGGGGGAGATCAAATTTCAGAGGTAGAGGAAGAATTTATTCAAGTTGAGGATGCGGCAACTGTCCCGCAAATGTCATTGGTAGGGGTAAAAATAAAAATTTCAAAGAGTCAAGTGGAGAAATATTTGATAAATAAAAAATTCAGTGTCATTACTGTAAGAAATTTGGGCATTATGCATATGGCTACAGGAAGAAACAACATGACCACAGAAAGTAGGGTCAAATTCAGTCAGGTAACACTAATCCTTTCAACAACACAATTTTTTTGGCATGTGCATCTCCAATTGAATGTAAAGTTGCACAAGAAATCCCATTTGATATATGGTATTTAGACTCAGGCTGCAACAATCATATGTATGGAAATTTAGATTTGTTTTCCAACTTAGATAAATGAGTTCAAACTGATGTTACACTTGAAAACAATATTCAAGTTACTTTTTTGGGCAAAGGCACTATTGATATTCTAACCAAACAGGGGGAGAAGAAAACCATGCCCGTTGTTTATTATGTTAAAGGTCTAAAACATAACTTAAAGAGCATTGGGAAACTATTACAAAAAGGCTATAGAGTCTACATGGAAAATAATCACTATGTGATCATGGACAAGTATTTAAGCAAACAACTAATAGGAAAGGTGTGAATGGAAAGCAATTGCTTGTTTCCTTTGAGGATAAGGAATGATATGAAGGGAATGACAACTCAAGTTGTTCATGAAGCAGAGAATGAAGATTCAGGAGCTGCATTCAAAGTAGAAAGCAAAGAAGCATTCAATCTTTGCGCGAAGGAAGACAAAGACAGTGGCAAAGAAATACAAGCAACATTTCAATCATAGGTTCAAGATGAATCTAGGTATCATTTCATTAGATAATTGGTAAATAAGAAAGAAATTTGTTTAGAGTTTTGTAGGTCTGAATATCGGCTAACAGACATATTTACAAAACCATTGGAAAAAGACAACTTCCATTATCTGCACTGTTGTTTAAGAGTTGTTAATTATGAAAATGACTGATATCTGCACAGTCAATTCCAGTTTGATGTAATTTTGTAATTCCAACTACTCATAATTAAGGGGGACTATTGGAAATATTAATTATGATCTGATTGCATATCTAGCTTGCACCGGCTCAGTGAATCAATCTGTCAGTCTGCAATGAGAGTCAATTTGTCAGGATATGGAATTCACGTCTTAAAGTATTTAAGTGGAGGCATAGTAGTTCAAGAGTCAAGTTTTTAGGTAGATGCCACTCATAAATTTATTACAATCTTAAATGTTACTCGGTAGCTTTCAAGTGAATCCATAACCTGGTTTTTGTATTTAACATGAAAACATTTCATTTTGTAAGGCATGAAGTAGAAGAAGAAGAAGAAGAAGAAGAAGGAAGAAGACAAAGTAAGTTTTAGCAGCCCATGAAATTTTGAGAGCTCAAGCTCGTGAAAATCATTTTGTTGAAGCTTGGGAGCACAAGCTCTATGTAAAATCCATTCGCGGATATTTTGGTTCAGTAATATATTTGCATTTACCTTGTTTTTCACCGCAAAAGTTTATTTCGCATGTCGTGCATATTTTGTGGAGTATGAATGTTTGAATGTTTTACTTGATAAAGAATTAAAAATACATGAGTTAGGTTTATTGCATGTTAAAAGTGAAAAGTAAATTTTTCAAGATCACCGCGCAAAAATTTAGGACAGTGTCTGAAAATATCATGCATGAATTTCAGAGTTATCGGGTTTATAAAAGTTCTCAAAAAGTATTTATCATTGTAAAAGTGCACGGTAAATAGTGTTTTGTTACTAAAGGCGTGAAATAATACTTTGTAAATTATTTATTAAAATTTTGTATTATTGTGCGCGGAGTCTTCCAAAGAAAAATTATTTCGCGAACAATAACCTCGTCGCGTGAATGAAAATATATGCGCAGTAAATAGTAGATCTACGCAGTAACTCCTAGTAAGTTGCAAGCAATAAGAACTGCACAATGAAATCTCCATCTACACAATTTTCCCTTGATATTCTAAGTTCGTATTACCAATCAAAGATGAAAAGTATAACCAATGAATTGTAGCATAGGTCCAGAAAAATTGAAAGGATAAGTTGGGGTAACCTTGACAGTTCATTAAAATGAGAAATGCAGTCAATATAACTAGCATAATGCGAAAATAAAAACCTACAACAGTAAATCGAAAAGGAATCATACAAATGAAACATAAAGAAGTAAATAAATCCCCAAATAACTCATCATAGTTTTAGTCTTGAAGGATACCAATTTTTCCTTACCTTCGAAGTCGAGCATATGGGGCATCAACCCCCTAGAACCTTAAGTTGGTCGGTAGAACCATGGAAGTGACGAGACATTTCTCCCATCTATAATGATCGAGCTAAGTGGAAAAATTATGTGAGGAACCCTACTGTAACAAAGCTTCAAGCAAGGGGAGGAACCAGTTTCATAGCGATAGGGAAACCCCAAAAATGGATACTAGAAATCCCATCAAGGGTAAGACAATTGAAATTATCACCAATGTGAGAAGTTAATTTGAAGTATTATTCGAGCATCATATAGTATCATTAAACCCCCCAATAGCTAGCCAAATCTTAGAGCATATGCAAGGGCTATAACCTATAATGTATGACACAGAGTTGACACTAAATCCACTAGTGATATATTTGGACAATCAAAACAACCATATAGAATTCCACATCAAAGACAATTGTTGTACAAAGACAAAGTGGAGGAAGTTACATCCCCATACCGAGTACAGATTACCGGAGTACACTCTGTTTGAATTACTACGTCATTCAATGTGTAGATGCACCATTAATCAAGGATACATTGATGGCCTCAGTGGGATTACACCATTTAATTATTCACTAATATGATACATTAAGATCTATGTAACACCTGGTTTTCAAACCATCCTGGAGTTCAAACTTGGGTTGTTCATGATAAATACCGATGAAGATTTGCCCCCATGCAACATTAATATGGAAGCTAGGAATCGGATAGGGAAATGTTTTTAATATGCTCCACTATATATTAAAAGCATAAACTAAGATTATAAACAATGGTGATTCTGAAGACCATTATCTAGGACTATGGCGGTAATTATACATTGTCGGGGAATACAATATTATTATGTCTATGTGACATCTTGCAATCATTTTTCACATATTAGTTCATCTTCTTAAACTCATTTTTTTAATTTGCAATGTTAAAAAGTTTGATGTTGAATTTTTATATTAATTTATAGTTTTATTATTTAAAATATTATTGGTTGAAATTGAGTGATGTCACCCTCAAAATTTGGAGTGGGAATTTCATGTGACATCTATCCACCCTTGAATTTTGAAGTGGGAATTTCATGTGACATCTGTCCATAAATGGCATGATTATTGCATTGAATGTTATTAGCGTCCTTAGCTAAGGGTCTACTCAATTCATCCTATTGTCGGAGGTCAAATAACGTTTAAGGGTCTACTCAGGTTGATGTGCAGTAGGTCCCAGATTTCCAAACGCAATGTTTATTTAAAAACGTTGGCATAAGCCTCAGCTTCGATTCAAGCTCATCCTTCTTCTCAATGCCACATTGTTTGCATTGCATGAACACGGATTTGAATTTAGAGAATAATTGATGGATGGTTTCAAAACTATTGGGTTGAATAGAAATTAACTCATTCTCTAGAATATGGCACCTCAACTCATCTTGCTTTCCGAACAGGGTCTCAAGCTTAAACCAAACCTCTGTTGGAGTCTTCAATCCATCAGGGTGGAAGAGAAAATCTCTGAAAATATGAATACACATGAAACCAAATGCTTCATCTAATCTGTTTAGATACTTGGCCTTCTCAAAAGCTTCTTAAGGTTCAACCTCCTTTCCCATTGTTACCCTGTACAGACTCTTGTTGCGCAACACCGTATGCACATCATCCCTCCAATCAATATAATTGAAGGGTATCAAGATCCTTGGAGACAAAGGAACATTCGAATTCTCCATTGAAACTGTTGGAGTGAATACAAACTGAAAGTTGCTACTACTGCTGCACTGAAAAAACTTCAATTTGTTAGGTGCTAAAAATGCCCCTTTTTGCTTACTCCTATTCAGCCTTTTTTCCCTGCATTTTCCTTTCATTACAACTATCAAGTCATTATATTTCCCAAGAATAGATATGAATTCAAACAGGTATAATTCATTATTGCTTTGTTACATTAATGCTTAGAAATGCTTGTAATTATGGATTGTATTCCTCATTATGCTGACTTGTGATGAATTTATGAGAAGTGAAGACCTAAGGGAATCCAGGAA
Source organism: Larix kaempferi (assembly GCA_027924585.1). Taxonomy (NCBI): domain Eukaryota; kingdom Viridiplantae; phylum Streptophyta; class Pinopsida; order Pinales; family Pinaceae; genus Larix; species Larix kaempferi. Next base: position 16,278,317 of record BSBM01000348.1, on the reverse strand, counting down.
TATTGGCTTGCTCATACACATGGGCGCTAAAGCACTTGACAACAGTTGCACATCTCCAGGGCTCAACTTGGATAGTTGTTGAAAAAAATCAGTATATCCCTCCACGCGGCCAGTTGAGACTCGTTCAACGTTGGATCAATTCAAGTTGTAAAGGCGTAATTTATTATGGAACAGAATTCACTCTAATGTAACAATCATTGCAATTGTTTCTATTTTATGCATTGTATATTTGGTAGCCGGAAGATCAGAGATATTCATTGCTTCCTGAATTAAGGAACCTGAACTATCTTGTCTCAATATATATGGGAAAACGAGATCATACAGAAGGTTAGGCTTATTTTTAAAGAGAATTGTAACAAGAGTGGGGAGTCTTTGTAATTGAACTTATCCATCAATGAAAGAGGCAATTTTTTCCTGATTCATTATCTGCTGAGTTGATTTGGTAGTCTTCAGAGGCATCTCTGTTGGAAGGCTAGTGCCCACCTTCTTACAGAGTTGTCGAATTAGTTAGTTGTTTAATTATTTTATCTTGTTTGTGTGGATTTTCTACTTAGATTTCATTGTTGAAAGAGTTAATTACTAAGTGTAGGATTTCTTAATCTTTCTTTGCTGAAACAGTGTGAGTAATTAGAATAGGAATTCCATTTCTTGCTTTTCTTTGATTTGTTGAAACAGTCGACTGAGTAATGTGTGGTTTCTTATTACAAGTGTGTTATTTAATATAGGTTGATACAACTATGCTCTGTCTCTGCATATTGCCGAGTACCTTTTTTTCTTTATGAATTATGGACTTGGTAGATAGCAGATAATTTCCAAAATAAAAGAAGACTGATTTCCTTCAAATTTAATTATTGCAATCATAGATTGAATCTTATTTAAGAGTTCATTTAGGATTTAACTTCTTGCAAAATAAAATTTATTAATTCACTCTTGAATTAATTGATTCCATAACTGATACTGTAGAAGGATTGTAAATTCCCTTGATTTTAATAGTCAATTAATAATTGAATTTGGATCAATGAGCAGAGTATGGTTGTATAAATTAGGTAGGTTGGGTAATTTTCTAATTCATCAATTACAAGAAATGTTTATTCATATATTTTGCTTGGTTACCTTTGCAATAATCAGACTTCCCTGAGTTGATAATTTATATTGATCACTCTGTTTGTTAACTTCAATTTAATAGGAAATTATAGTGACCAACATCTTGGCGTCATTGACGGGGAAGGTAATTGGTAGACATAGATTGTAGCTGATTAAGATTGTTTTTCATTAGCTATCTTGGTTTTGGGTTTACAGGGACGATAAGTCGCAATGAAGAGTTGCACATCCTTCAACAAAATGAAGGGGTTCCTTCCTCGAGATCGAGCTATGATTATTTGAGCTTGCGTGAATATAGGAAGAAAAGAACTGGAAACAACCAAAAGCAGTAACTTTGTAGGTGGAAGAGGTTGTGGCAGTAACCAAGGCTTGGGAAGGCAAACATTTATTGATGAATTAATTTCCAAACCTAATTCCTCAATCAGATTACTGTGAACATCTTCATGAAAAGGAAGCTATATTCTCCCTAAGCTTGAATCATCAGTATCAACCATGGAGAAGGTAACGTAGATTTCCACTCCTACCTCCGAGAAGCATCCTCCATAAGATAAGGGAAGTGTTGTGGGTACAAGAAACGCAGAGGAATTTTATCGGATTAACAGAAAGGAAGTCACTAAGGAAGAGTGGTTGGAACATCGATGAAAATTTGAGGAAGAAAGAAGAAGAAATGAGCAAGAAGATAAGGAAGAAAAGAATAACGAAGGTAATGGAGAACATGGAGAGCATCCTAATGATCATAAGAAATAAATGGGGGACAATGGAAATAATCTGCATGGAGAAATAGTTGCTACGCTTTAATTCCCCATTCGACAGACACTTGGGGTGGCTCCTATGAAGAACATTTCACCCTCGATATTGCCTAATTTTCACGGTAACTCCACTGAGGACCCAGGTGAATTACTTTTTTAGTTTGATATTCTTTATTGAAGTTATGATTACACCTCTAGTGAACAAAATTTGAAACTATTTCTTGCCATATTAAAGGAAAATTCCCTACGTTGGTTTATGAGTTTGGGTGGTGAGACTGTTACAGCTTGGGACCAAATGAAACAAGCCTTCCTTTCTAAATATCAAGATTATTGCAGAACCAAGGATAGAAGGGAAGAACTATTCAAAATGGTTTAGAAAGAGGATGAGATTTTGGAATATGTTTTGGAGACTCTTGTATAATTTGCAACGATCTGGCCATGCGGACATTGGAAGAGATGTCCTTAAAATAATATTATTGCAAGGAATGAGAGACAATTGTCTGGACATGCTCAATCTATTAGGGAAAGGGGATATCTCCATAGATCCTTTCGACCAAAGTTCATATCTGTGTCAAAGATACTATAGGGGATCTTCTAGGACCAACACAAGGGACCAGGATGTCCTTACGAGGGCACAAAAGTTAGCTAGTGGTGGACCTACACGAGCATAAATAGGAAATCTTCTTGAAAAATTCAAAAATGATATGATGAGTTCTATTTCCTCACAATTGGATGTTCTGAAAGCAAAACAGAGGCAAGCAGAGGAAGATCTAGCACTAGGCATATTTTGTGCTAAATGTATAAAGAGGCACCCATTAAGGGAATTCCCACTTGACAAGGTAGAGGTGTTTGGTCTATGTGATTTTGATCACAACAATAAGGAGTGCCCCTCTTTGCCAAAAGATAAGCTAGTTTTCCAAGCATCTAATGGGGACGTGGAGCAAGATTACTTTATCTCACAAAAGAAGCCTTTGAAACCTCGTGCTCCAGGTATGAATCTAGATCCCACATATTTTAATTCCTGGAATAATATGAATAATCAATTTCCTCCACAATACTCTTATCCTAATAACCAGTGGAAACAAGAAACTCAACCTCCAATGCAATATCCTACTCCTTGGATGTCATGGGAACCTTAGTCAAATCAACAAACTCATTGGTCTCCTGGGTGGAGAAATCCTTACCCAGGGAATCAATTGTCTCATAACCAATTTCCTGACCGACTATATCAACAACCACAACTGCAACTACCTCCTAATGCAACACCAATTAACACACCACTATGACCTCAACTACTTGCTCAACCCAATCCTAACCCCAATAATAAGGCAATGCAACAATCTGAAACAACAAACATGCCAGCTTATTCTATCACCCCTATCCCTTGTAATGAACTAGATTTACGATCTGGGGGGGTGATAGAACCTATTTTCATTGAGGATGTTCCATCCCCTGTGAATGAAGAAAGAACAAATAAACAAGTGAAAAGCTCGATCGGTGCAACAATTCCCATTGTTGAGAATGTTGAAACACTTGCTTCAAAACATCGATTGAAACATATGATGAAGAGATCCCTGCAAGAATTCCAAGAAGTTCTCCATATCCTGAGCGATTAAATCTACAGAAAGTACCAGAGCAACCATATTTTAACCTTCTGGGGGAATTGAAGAACCTTTACGTTAAGAATATATTGTTGCAATCCCTAAATGATGTACCCATTTATGCCAAAACTGTTAAATATCTGTGTGTAAAGAAACCAAGAAGAAAACCTACAGATCCTCTAACAGTTCATGTAGTGGGAAAGTTGTCTGAATTAATGATGGGGGAGGTCCCTGTGGCTAAATATGATGACCCTCGAAATCCCATTGTTACAGTATGTATATTGGATACACTAAGATTCATAATGTTTTAATTGATTTAGGGGCAAAAATAAATGTGATGACCATTGAAACCATAAAGAGGTTGGGGCTCACCAATCTTAGACCAACCCCCAGAGTGCTAGAACTGGCTAAAAGATCCACAATTAGACCCGAGAGAATTTTGAACGATTTAGTGGTTTCAGTCGATTCGTGGGAATACCTTGTAGACTTCCTCATATTACAACCTAAATCTCAATTGGGGGGACATCCACTCATTTTAGGAAGACCCTAGTTGGCTACAACAGATGTGTATATAAGCTATGGATCATGATCGATGACAATCTCTGATGGGCCTGATACTAAAAAATTGACCCTTTATCCTCTAGCAAAACCCAGTTTGGATGCTAAAACTCCATTATGGGTAGATATAGAAGAAGAAGAGAGCATGAAGCCTCTTCTTACTATAGGAAGGGTCTTGACTTTCAAAAATGAAACTGAATATGACACCATCAACAGTTTCAATAGCGAACCGATGTCAGTCTCGATATAGGCATATCAAATTTTGGATAATGCCGTGGGTGAATGTTAACAAAAAGAAATTGTTAAGGAAGAACTTTCTAAAAGTGTTGAAGTTGTTCCCTTGATTGAGAATTCAAAGAGTATCCCAATAGAAATCAAGCCTGGAAAAACTTTAATTGTTAACCCCAATCTCATGCCTGAAGAATCAGAAAGTCTAATTACACTATTGAAACATCATAAGGAAGCCTTTGCATGGGAGTACATTGACATGAGAGGTATTCCCTCTGAATTATGTACTCACCACATTTACATTAAGAATGATTGTCATCCCATATGTCAGCCCCAACGCAAGATGAACCCAAGTTGAAGAGACAATGTGAAGAAGAGATTCAAAAACTTTTAAATGCAAGATTTATTTACCCTATTTCAGATAGTGAATGGGTTTCTCCATTAGTGATTGTACCTAAGAAAAATGGAAAATGGACGGTCTATGTGGATTATTAAGAATTGAACAAATCTACACAAAAATACCATTTCCCTTTCCATTTATTGATCAAGTTCTGGATACCCTATCTGGTAAAAAATTCTTCTCCTTTCTAGACGAATTTAGTGGGTATAATCAGATCCAAATTGCCCCTGAAGACCAAGATAAGACTACCTTCACATGTACTTGGGGCACTTTCACATATAGGGTACTTCCTTTTGGACTATGTAATGCACCAGCTACATTTCAAAGGGTTGTAATTGGAATTTTCTCTAAAAGGGTTAATGACTGTATGGAAATTTTTATGGATGACTTCACTCCTTATGGTAATAGTTTTGATGAGGCTTTGCATAACTTGGAAAGGGTCTTAAAACATTGTGATCATACTCACCTATCTCTCAGTACTGAGAAATTTCATATGATGATGAGTGAAGGTGTAGTCCTTGGGCACTTCATATCTGCTGCAGCAATACAAGTTGATCATGCTAAAATAAAGGTAATTGTGAACATCCCTATTCCTGGTACACAGAAGAAGGTATGCAGTTTTCTTGGACATGCTGGTTATTATAGATGTTTCATTGAAACATTTTATAAACTAGCATCTCCTCTCTTTACTCTACTAATGAAGGATGCACAATTTAATTGGACAGATGCATGCCAAACAACGTTCACAGAATTGAAGAAAAGATTATCCATGGCACCCATTTTGCGTGGACCTAATTGGGCCTTACCTTTCCATATTTCTGTTGATGCTTCTAATACAGCTATTGGAGCTGTGCTGGGACAACAAGAGGGTTATAGCCCTTATGTTATTTATTATATCAACAAAAATTTGGCCCCTGCTAAACTCAATTACACAGTAACGAAGAAGGAATTCCTTGCGGCCATTTATGCCATCAATAAGTTTAGGCACTATATCACCGAGTACTCTACTTTTGTGCATATCAATCACTCAGCTATTAAATATTTGATGAATAAACCTGTTACTAATGCTTGAGTGACTAGGTGGTTACTGTTACTGCAAGAATTTGATATTACAATTATTGATAAACCAGGAAAAGAAAATGGTGTTGCTGATTTTCTTTCTCAACTAACCAATAATGATGATAATTCACCCATCGAGGATTTCTTTCTTGATGAACATTTGTTTGCAGTTGAAACGCACTCACCTTGGTATGCATATATTGATAATTATCTTGTTGCAGGGAAGCTTCCAGCTCATTTATTAAAAAGGGAAAGAAGAAGGATTGTCCATCACAGTGCTCAATATTGTTGGATATAAGGATATCTCTTTTACACTGGGCAAGATTTGGAGATTAGATGATGTGTGAGTGCTGTAGGTACAACAAATCCCATGTTTTAATAAAACATGGGAGCCCCAAATTTTTATATTCAAAGGTAATGATTAAATTCCATATTCATTTTGGGGTTTTCATCAGGCTTTCATTGCTTTGCTTTCATTTGATCAAGTTAGTAATTTTCCCTTTGGAAAATTTCCTTGATTTTGTGTGTTTTTGGGAGTTGCGGAAAGCTTTCATTTCCCCAAAAGTCAAGTCTTTCCATAACCCAAAATCCACAACCTACAATGCGGATTGTGGAAGCTTGGTTTTTAGTTTCGAAACTCTTTCGTTCCTCAACCGGCAACCTGCAATGTGGATTGCGGATGAGGAAACATTTTTAATAATTATGGTGGTTTGCACCTGCAACCTGCAACCTGCAATTGCGGATTGCGGGAAGACCTTTAATTTTGGTTTTGCACTTTGCATTTCCACAACTTGCAACCCACAATTGCGGATTGCGAAATGTGGAAAGAATTTCAATAAAGAGTTCCCATTATGCATTTCCGCAACCCACAATTGCGGATTGTGGATTGCGGAAATGTCATTCTTGTTATATTGTGTGGTTTGTATTTCCGCAACCTGCATCCCGCAATTGCAGATTGCAGAAAGAATCCATAAAATTGCAAAATAAACACCCACAATTCCTTTTCCACATCTCACTCAATGAGATCTCAGCCGTCCGTTTGTCTTGATATTACAGCTTAGATTTTACCTGGTGAAATTAATAAATATGTCCATTTTTCATGTTTTCTTTATCATTTTTCTAAATTTGAAATTTACTTGCTTCTTGGATTTTACTGTGAGTTTTTACCAACGGTCATTTTTTCCGTTTGCAGTTTGCACAGGTTGGTTTCGTGTCACTATCTTATTCAATTGCTTATGATTTTGGTTAGTTTGAATTGTTGTTAATTTGTGTTTATTCGTTTATCAAAATTTACTGGTTTTTCAAACATGTCTCGCACCATTCGCTCCAAAACTGCACAAAAAGGTGCTTTGTATAAGGACCCAAACTTCGGCATCTTTGCCGATACTAGTGACAAGGTTTCAGAAACTTACCATCTCAATTGGTCCAAGATTTACTCTATTTTTGATAATGATGACCTATCTGATATTCAAGACAACTGGCTCACCTATGAAAGAATTAGGGATTCCCAACTCCATGATATAGCAGCCAGACCTGCCATACTTCCCTATACTAACGAGGTCAAATGGATTATCAACCATGATAACCCTAATGACAGGTCTTTTAATGATAGCGCAGGATCTCAATTGACTACATTTCACCCTAAGGTTTTTATAAAAGAATACGCCCTAAAACCAGTTGTTCAACCCCTCGCTCCTGCATTCCTAAATTTGATAGCAGTTAGATATAATTTCAATGAAATGTTGAAGTCTTGGATGCACAAACCGACCTTTTTCATGCCTAGGGCTGATAATTCATATCATGTTTCATGGTTTAAAGAACCCTACTCCTTGTTGGTAGCTATGCGTCGCAGGCTTTATGGTCTTGCAAATTGCTCAGTGTTTAAGGCTGACTGGGAACCTGTGGCCCATCATATCTTAACAACCGGGTAGCCATTTCCCTGGGCTTCAATTTTTTTCAGTCGGATTGAAGACAACCATTGAAAAGTACCAAAAATCACCAGCTTTGAGGAAGCCACACTTCTTTTACTCATCCTATGTGATCGATGTCTTTTGTAGAGAATTCCAATATCCCAACATGGGATGGAATTGGACTCTATCAGCCCCTCCTATTCATATTTAATGTTCAGCACTCTGGGAAAATAATTATGTGCCCTTGTTATATGACATTTATGACCACTTCTTTGGAGCTATCTACTTCCAGATATTCAGAGAAGAAGCACCTTCTTTCTCAGGAGATGCCAAAAATTTTATTACTACAATTGGTGATTGGTATGTGGGAGAGTCTTTCTCATATGTCAGAGTGCGGGGAAGCAACACTGTTCACCTACTTCCCAGAATAGTTCCAGATAGTGTCACGCCCCCTTCCATCAATCCAATGCAAGGAAGAGAACACGACTATAACATGGGGTGTCTAATTCTTCCCCAAAGCCATAATGGTAAAATTTTTCCATTTAAATAAAATGCACAATTAAATTACACGGTAGAAATAAAATACATAATTGCATACACACACAATAGACATACATCAGCATATTTACCTCAAGCCATTTATGAATCAATAGACAGAGAATCCACCCCATTCTCATGCTATGCATAAGCTTCATATCAATTCAATTAATCATGAAGATTTGTCATTCAGAATTAACACATTGTAAAACACATAACGCTTATAAATTAAACCATAGAGAACACTTATCTTGAAGATGAGGCTGTCCAAACAACTGGCTATGTGAGAGCAATGTTCCACCCAACCATAGATCTCTGTCCAATTTGTATTCTTTCAGCTGAGAGATCACCCTCGAGCTGGGTTGTGTATCCACTAAGGAGTAACTAGTTGGGCTCACACACAGGCATAGTTTCACTTAATAGCTATGCTAAGCCAACTCACAATTGGGTTTATCAAGCATACAAGAAGATAGAGGAGGGTAATGCTAAGTCAGTGAGCTCAACCACATAGCTACAGGCATCTCAAATGAATTCAACAATCAAGGCACCCACATTACCTACCACACCCAACACAAAGAAGGTGCCCTTCTCTGTAGCACAGTCCCTCAGGCGTCCCTCCCCTCCAGTGCACTTTAGGATGGGTATAGAAAGGTCCAGCTGTTAATTCTTGAGATTTTAGCCTTCACTGGGTTTATTAAACACACCCAACCTCTACTTAGTCATCCACAATTCGATTTCTCACAATTCTGTTCATCAAATAACTCAATCCCGTCACTAGTTTTTTGGGCTATAAAAACTGGGTTTTCCAATGGGTTTCGGGGTATCCAATACTCTCAAATTTGCCCCAAGTTTCATATATATGGATACCCCATTGGATTTCATTGTCAAATACTAAATCTGGGCATTTTTGGCTCTTCAAAACGTGGGTTCTTTCAAAGTTGCGATTTCTGGTTTTTGCTCACTGTTGGAATTCGTTTTTGGATGGAAAATGATGTTGGTTCCTTTCACAAGGGAATGGGGATGAGGAAGAAGAAACACTCATGAGGTAGAGTGACTTGTGGTACAAGAAAACAGATCCCATACCTGCCAATACGAATTTCTAGGCTGCCCATGCTCCATTGAAGCCATGGACTGAAATCTTCAACTGCTTCCTTACAACAGAAATAAATGTCATCAAGGAAAGTCAAATGGGTTCTCACAATGACATTTGGAAGCATATGGTTCATCCCCACAACCCCCTCACCACTCCCTAGTGGATACACATGGCCCCTTCTCATTCATTGCTCCCATAGCCAATTTTGGTATTTTATTGAAATATTAACATTTACATCAATTTACAATATTCCATGGATTAATAGCACATGGGTATCGAAATATCAAATACTTGCTTGTTTTAAATAAAATACGAACATACACTAGAAGGGCCTTGGCCTTGATCTCCTCGCTAGGGAAATAGACAATGCATTTATACAATATTTACATTAAAAGCCAATATTTCCTAAGGGTCAAAATTGGGGTATTACATTCCCCTCCCCCTTAGAACAACACCGTCCTCAGTGTTCTCAAAACTGAACAAAAATGGGAATGCCTCTCTCATGGCATCTTCCAGCTCCCATGTAGGCTCATCAGGACTAAGGTGCTCCCATTGGACCTTTACCTGCCCGATGGCTCTGTTCCGGAGCAAAGTGACCTTCTTGTCGAGGATCCGCATAGGCTCTACTTGGAACTCTCCCTCAGGTTCCACCTGTATCACATTCCAATCAATCATATGATTAGGATCATGTACATACTTCTTAAGCAAAGATACATGGAAAATATTATGAACTCTTATGTTAGCAGGCAATGCAAGTCTATATGCAACTGGCCCTATCCTATCTAGGACTTCAAATAGCCCACAATATCTTGGTGACAACTTGGCACAGCTCCCCAACTTGAATGAACTCTTCCTTGGTTTCATTCTCAAATAAACACAATCCCCAATCTAAAATTCCTTATGCACTCTTTTCAAGTCTACATAACTCTTCTACCTGTCCTCAGCTGCCTTTAAATTTTGCCTGATCTTAACAATTTCCTGTTCCATTTCCTTGATCATCTCTAGTTCAAGTGCTACATTGTTCACCAGGCTATCCCAATTCACTGGAGTCATTCATCCCTTGCCATACAATGCTTCAAATGGACTCATTCCCAAGGATGCATGATGTCCATTATTGTATGCAAATTCTACCAAGTGTAGGAAATCTTTCCACTTGGATGGTTTATCCATCCCATACATTCTCAGCATGTCTTCAAGAACCTGATCCACCCTCTTAGTTTGGCCATCTATTTGAGGATGATATGTTGTATTGAAATTCAATTTAGTTCCCAATTCCTGAAATAATCCCTTCCAAATATTAGAAATGAACATTGTATCACGATCATAAATTATTGCCTTGGGCAATCCATGCAATCCGAATATCTCTCTCATGAAAATATTTGCAATGTCATTAGCCTTGTGAGTGGACTCAACTAGAATAAAGTGAGCTAGCTTTGATAGCTTGTCCACCACAACAGTGATTGAATCATGCTTCTTGACTGTCATGGGCAGACCTGTTATAAAATCCATAGAGATCACTTCCCACTTCCATTCCGGAATGGGTAAGGGCTACAACAATCTTGCTGGATGTTGGTGTTCTGCCTTGACTTGTTGGCACTTTTGACATCTAGCAATGTACTCAACTATATCCTTCTGCATACCATGCCAAAAGTATTGTTTTCTTGCTGCTGTTATAGTCTTCTGATATCCTGGGTTTCCAGAGTATGTCATTTGATGAATTTCATCCATCACTAGATTCTTCAAATTTGCACTATTTGGAATATACAGTCTATCCTTGTAGATGAGGATATTGTCTTCACCAAGCTGATATCCTGCACATTTTTCATTCATGTTACCCTGCTACAATTTTTCTTTAATTTGAAGGCAAGTTTCCTCATTGTTTTGGGCTTCAATAACTCTTGTCTTCAAATCTGACTTGCACACACTTATTCTCTTTCCCTTTTACATGCTTAATTTAAAAATCGAATTCATAAAGAAATTCCATCCACCTAGTTTGCCTAGCATTCAAGTTTGGTTGATCAAACAAATACTTCAAACTCATGTGGTTTGTTCTAAGCTCAAATCTTCTTCCCATCAAATAGCGTCTCCACATTTTAAGAGCATGTACTATGGCTACTAATTCTAAATCATGTGTGGCATAATTCTTCTCATGTTCTTTTAAATTTCTTGACTCATAGCAAATCACAACTCCTTCTTGCATGAGCACTCCACCTAGCCCTTCAATGCAAGCATCTGTGCACACCACGAAATTTTTCTTTGGATCTGTTATCTTTAAAACAGGAACACTGGTAAGTAGTTCCTTCAACTGCTGAAATCTTTTCCCACACTTTTCAAACCATGTGAACATGATATTCTTCTTCTGTAATGAAGTGAATGGGTGAGCTATCTTAGAGAAGCCTTTAATAAACCTTCTGTAGTAACCAGCAAGACCCATAAAAGATATAACATCTGAAACATTCTTTGGAGTAGACCAATCCATGATGGCATTAATCTTTTATGGATCTACTGCAATTCCTTCTTCAGAAATGATATGACCCAAGTATTGCACCTTCTTTTGTTAAAACTCACACTTGCTTAACTTGGAATACAATTGATGTTCTCTAAGGACTTGCAACACCATTCTTAGATGTTCCTCGGGTTCTTCTTCATTCCTTGAATAGACAAGAATGCCATCCAAGAACACAATCACAAACTTATCCAAATATTTGTTGAAGATAGTATTCATGAGACACATTAATGTAGCAGGTGCATTGGTAAGACCAAATGTGGGCCAAATAGCACCACAATGAACTCATTATGACCATATCTAGTTCTGAAAGCTGTCTTGTGAATGTCTTCTTCCTTAATCCTTACTTGATGGTACCCTGACCTCAAGTCAATCTTTTAAAACACTTTAGCTTCCTTCATTTGATTAAACAAGTCATCATTTCTTGGCAATGGATACTTGTTCTTGATTGTCACTTTATTGAGCTGCGTATAATCAATACACAGCCTCAAAGTTCCATCTTTCTTCTTAACAAATAGAACCGATGCTCTCCAAGGAGACACACTAGGCCTGATATACCTTTTGTCCATTAATTCTTGCAGCTGCATCTTCAACTCTACCAACTCCGGTGTACTCATTCTATAAGGAGATTTGGAATTTGGTGCTACCCCTGGAACAAGATCAATGGTAAAATCAATATCTCTCTTTGGTGGTAGTCCCAACACTTCATCCGGAAATACATCTTGGAACTCTTGCAATAATGAGAAATCTTCTATCTTTGGACCCTTGTCCTCGGACAAATCTGACATATGAACTGCATATAATTGACAACCCTTCTTATAAAACTTTTTCAACTATAGGGCTGAAATTTGTCTTACTGAAACTTGCTTGGGAATTCCTCTTACCAATCTTGGTCTTCCCTCTTCATCAATACATTCAAGTGCTTTCTCATAATAGTCGAATTTGGCTCTATGTTTTCCCAACCAATCCATGCCAATCAAGGCATCATAAGATCCTAAAGGTAGAACATTTAAATCTGCATGTGTGTGGAGTCCATTCAATTCTATGAGACACTCCACCACTACTTCACTTACTTTCCTCTTGGTCCCTGTGGCTAATTGAACTATCCAAGATTTATTATGCTTCACTTTTCTAAGAGAACAACCTTCAACCACTTTTGGAGAAACATAACTATGAGTAGATCCTAGATCAATCAAAATAGAAATAGACTGAATAGCAATCTTACCTTCCACTTCCACCACAGATGCTTGATGGTCTCCTTGATGATGGTCCAATGCTACATAAATTCGAGGTGCTTCCCTTGCCATGTCCTCCACTGTAGCTGCTCCCTTTAATTTGTGCAACCTTCGGGGATTAGGACAGTCCTTCAACATGTGGTTTTCTCCACATCCCCAACATTGAAGTGGTCCATTTGATGCTTTATCTACTGCTACTGCTAGTTTGAATTCACTCCTTGGTTGCCGCCCCTATGGAAAGGTTCTAGGCTGACCTTTGAATGGTGGCTTGAAGCCAGTGTGCTTTTGATCAAACCTCCCTCTTAGCTTCCCTTTCCATGATGGGTTAGCCTTTGTTTTTCCTTTATTTTGCTCATAGCAATGCATTTCCATTCTAATGGCTTCATTAAGACTTGATGGATTAACAAATTCAATCCTATCTCTGAAACTTTGAGGTAGACTCCCAAGAAAGCATTGGATTTTTACTCTCTCATCTTTGATATAGTCAACATACATCAATAATTCCAAAAATTTGTGGACATGCTCTTCCATAGATTTTTGTCCCAACCTGAGTTCATTGAACTCTTTTCTCTTACTATCATAATACCTACGAGAAAGTTATTTCTCCTTGAAGTACTTCTTGAATCTCTCCCAACTGATCTTCCTCTCACTAATTCCTTTCACTTGTAAGAGATTGTCCCACCAAATTGAAGCTCTGCCATTTAGATTGTAAATGACAATTCTGTCTTTTTCATTTCCTGAGTAGTCTTGAATTCTGAAATATTTCTTCATTCCAAGAATCCATGCCTCTTTCTCTTGACTAGTCTAACCATCACCATCAAATGTGGGAGGCCTTTCCTTCCGAAATTCTCCCTGTGGGATGCCTTTGAACTTCTTTCTTCCATCAAATCTCTTAGGTGCATGCCTTGGACTTCTTTGAGAACCTCTAGATTCGCATGATTTGCTAGAATAAGATCTAGAGGAAGGTGTTCTATGCTTCTTTCTCATAGAACTCTTCCTTGGGCTTGGAGTCCTCTTCTTTGAACAACCTCTAGAGCAACTCTCTGCATCTCTTCCTTCTTCACCTACATTGCTTGGGTTGGAACCAACGTTTATCCTCTGCTGCATATCAGTGAGACTTTGAAAGATAGCATCATTGAGTTGGTGTTGTTCTTCTTGAGCCTTTATCAATCTTTCATTGAAGCTCACCATAGTTTCAACCAAGTTCTAAGGAGTCACCTGCTCCCTTCTCCCATTGGATTCAGTCTCAGCATTCTCTTCATGCACATTTTCTCCTAGGAAGTCTTTTTCATGCTCATAAGGATCTTGAGCATCATTTATGGTCACCATTTTTCCTGTATGCTACCTCTGCTACAATTATTAATTTTATGAGCTGCAAGCACTGTGCATTATGAAAATATTTGTTAGACATCCTAAGAATGCATCTAGAAATATACAACAATCAATATTTAACACAATCAAACTCATGGAATAATTCACATAGCTGTTATGCATTCATTTCTTTTGCCCATTCATGCAATTCTGGAAATTGCCCATATTGTCAACAATTTGACAAAACAGTCACTGACACTTTTCTACTTTAATTATCTATGATGTCTGATGTTCCCATTCAAATTCTGCCTATGCACCATTGTTCCCTGCTAGATGAGCTTCCCAATGCCTATACACTTGCTCCATTTTGACATTGGGTGTGGGAACTACATCACTTCAAAAATGACAACTTTTACCAATAATTCTGCACATTTTTACATAGTTGTATTTTGGTCCGGAATACCAACTTCAGCCAGCTATGGAAGAAAATCTATGAGGAATCACAAAAACTTTTCTACTAGGAAAAGTTAGTTTATATAACAAGGAACGTTCATCAACTTGCGGATCTCTGTTCTGATACACCATTCATCTTCTATAAAATTATGGGTTTGACTACTTTCCACTTTTCACATTTTTCCAAAATTCTAAATTTTGGACCAAAAATGGCTATTTCTCAAACGATGCATTTCTAGGAAATATTTGTCTAACTGAATATGTCTGGTTTATTGAGAATATGAAATGTTGAGTTCAGTAATTTTCTTGATTCCGAATTATAGGGTCACTTTCAACCACTGCAAGCTTTTCAAAATCTCAAAAACGTGTCCCGGAATAGTGCTTTTTGGCCTTCTTGCACACCCCGACTCCACCTCCTTTGGATTTTGGCTCAAAAACTCCAAACTTAGCACCATGCTTGCTCCATGACCGTCCCATATCAGTTTCGGCTCAATCCGATCTTCTGTCACGTGTCGGGACACCAATTTATAAAAGCCAATAATTCCAATTTTATGCCAAATTGGAGCATAATGGGCTCGGGATCTTCACTGGTTTATTCATGTCCTCTGTCAATGGCCTCAGAATGCCCCTGAACTCATCAAATTCCGACTTCGCAAGTTCCTGTAATCTAAAAATTAATTTTCGGGCTCTATACTTTTTTTTTTTTTACTACTCGAATCACCCAACCCGCAACCCGAAACACGAAATGCAGGATCGGGAAGCCAAGTCCCGGTCCCAGAAATGTGACCATCCTGCAACTTGCAACCCACAACCCAAAACCTGAAATGCAGGATCGGGAAGTCAAGTCGCGGTCCTGGAAATGTGATCATCCTGCAACCTGCAACCTGCAACTTGAAACCTGAAACCCGAAATGCGGGATCGAGAAGCCAATGCGTGGTCTCGAAAATGTGACCATTCCGTAACCCGCAACCCGAAACCCGAAACCCAAAATGCGGGATCGAGAAGCCAAGTCGTGGTCCCGGAAATGTGACCATCCTGCAACCCAAAACCTGAAACCCGAAACCCAAAATGTGGGATCAGGAAGCCAAGTCGCGATCCCAGAAATGTGACCATCCCGTAACCCGCAACCTGAAATTGCGGGATCGGGAAGCCAAGTTGCGGTCCCGGAAATGTGACCATCCTGCAACTCGCAACCCGCAATCCAAAACTCGAAATTGCGGGTTTGGGATTTCGGAAATCCAAACGCAAATTTTGAGAATTTGCGTTCCCGAAACCCGACATCCCGAAACTACGAAAACACTTGTGTTTCCTGTAACTTATGGGGTTCATAACTCCCTCGTCCCTTAGCCAAATGGGATGCATCTGTTACCGTTGGAAATCTTTTGGAGAGCTCTATGCAATGGTGTGAACCTTCCCCACACTTGAGAACTCTAACCCTGTCATTTTTTCAATCAAAAATGCTGCCCCAACTTCACCAATACTACGTTAAAACCATTATGTTACTTGCCTGTAACTCATAGTTTGGCCCATACAGCCCTGGTGCTGCAAGCTGGGCTCTGATACCACTCTGTCATGCCCCCTTCCATCAATCCAATGCAAGGGAGGGAACATGACTATAACATGGGGTGTCTAATTCTTCCCAAAAGCCATAATGGTAAAATTTTGCCATTTAAATAAAATGCACAATTAAATAACACAGCGAAAATAAAATATATAATTGCACACACACACAATAGACATACATCAACATATTTATCTCAATCCATTGATGAGTCAATAGACAGAGAATCCACCCCTTTCTCATGCTATGCACAAGCTTCATATCAATTCAATTAATCATGAAGATTTGTCATTCAGAATTAACACATTGTAAAACACAGAATGCTTATAAATTAAACCACAAAGAACACTTATATTGAAGATGAGGTTGTCCAAACAATTGGCTATGTGAGAGCAATGTCCAACCAACCATAGATCTCTGTCCAGCTTATATTCTTTTAGCTGAGAGATCACCCCTGAGTTGGGTTGTGTATCCACTAAGGAGTAACTAGTTGGGCTCACTCACAGGCATGGTTTCATTCAACAGCTATGCTAAGCCAACTCACAGTGGGGTTTATCAAGCATACAAGAAGATAGAGGAAGGTAATGCTAAGCTAGTAAGCTCAACCACAAAGCTATAGGCATCTCAAATGAATTCAACAGTCAAAGCACCCACATTACCTACCACACCCAACACAAGGAAGGTCCCCTTCTCTGCAGCACAGTCCCTCAAGCATCCCTCCCCTCTGGTGCTCTTCAGGATGGGTATAGAAAGGTCTAGTTGCTAATTCTTGAGATTCTAGCCTTCACTGGGTTTATCAAACACACCCAACCTCTACTTAGTCATTCACAATTGGATTTTTCACAATTCTGTTCATCAAATAACTCAATCCCGTTACTGGTTTTCTGGGCTATAAAAACTGGGTTTTCCAATGGATTTCAGTGTATCCAATACTCTCAAATTTGCCCCGAGGTTCATATCTATGGATCCCCCATTGGATTTCACTGTCAAATACTAAATCTGGGCATTTTTGGCTCTTCAAAACGTGCGTTCTTTCAAAGTTGCGATTTCTGGTTTTTGCTCACTGCTGGAATTCGTTTTTGAATGGAAAATGATGCTGGTTCCTTTCACAATGGAATGGGGATGGGGAAGAAGCAACTCTCATGAGGTAGAGTGACTTGTGGTATAAGAAAACATAGCCCATACCTACCAATACGAATTTATGGGCTGCCCATGCTCCATTGAAGCCATGGATTGAAATGTTCAACTACTTCCTTACAACAGAAATAAATGTCATCAAGGAAAGTCAAATGGGTTCTCACAATTACATTTGGAAGCATATGGTTCATCCCCACAGCCCCCTCACCACTCCCTAGTGGATATACATGGCCCCTTCTCATTCGTTGCTCCCATAGCCAGTTTTGGTATTTTATTGAAATATTAACATTTACATCAATTTACAATATTCCATGGCTTAATAGCACATGGGTATCAAAATATCAAATACTTGCTTGTTTTAAATAAAATCCAAACATACACTAGCGAGGCCTTGGCTTTGAGCTCCTCGCTAGGGAAACATACAATGCATGTATACAATATTTACACTAAAAGCCAATATTTCCTAAGGGTCAAAATTGGGGTATTACAGACAGGTTGGTGATTGAGGAAGTTTCTTATCAAACTGCCACTAATGGGGTTTACCTCAAACTCATTGGTCCCAAAAGAAGGGGGTGGCCTAAGTTTCCTTTGATTCTAGGGCCTTAGGTTATCCCAGCTTCAACTTGGGCTATAGTTTTGGAAGACAAGATGGCTTCTTTGAAATTGGGGTATTCTCCCAAAAGGATGCATGAACCTAAAGGATTTCCTGATTCTCACTTCAAGTAGAATAATACGAAGATTGGTTATGTTCATCAAGATATTCCTGATGACTTTGTTGACTAGGGGGTAAATACTTTCTCTGAAGTCTTCGCAAGGGC
Source organism: Larix kaempferi (assembly GCA_027924585.1). Classification (NCBI taxonomy): domain Eukaryota; kingdom Viridiplantae; phylum Streptophyta; class Pinopsida; order Pinales; family Pinaceae; genus Larix; species Larix kaempferi. The sequence continues at coordinate 16,260,060 of BSBM01000348.1, read as the reverse complement.
CAAAAGCAGAGATGAATAGAATCTCATAATTCATTACCAACAAGAGAAAAAAACCAAGGCTTTGAGCTACAGAGGAATGGAACTCAAGCTGGATGAGCAAACAAGAAAATACAGGGAAGAAAAAGAAGGTTAGAAAGCAAATACTCCACTGATGCTCACTTATCTGGATGGAGACAAAGGCAAAGGCCTTATGGAAGAATCTTTGAAGCTAAAGACTGTTGCAGAACTAAAAGCATTAATTCAAACATCTCAACAACTAAAGCAGAAGTTATCACAGATTACTTCAGTGCTAGACACCCGAGTAGTTGCAGTAGCCAAACCTACTACTAATGTTCAAGTGGCTGTTGCAGCCAACTTGATTGCTTATGTTCAAGTGATGGCTGTGAGCAAACTAGCTAAAAGACAAAAGCTTCAAACTCCTACCTCTCAGATTCCTACGTGAACATTGAAGAGAATGATGTGGAAGATGAGATAATTCCTCATGTGCCTGTGATACAAGAAGTAACAGAAAGTTCTCAGTCAATGGCATATTTGTTGGATTCCATAACAATGGATGATCCTTTTCCAAATCAATAGTTTCTTGAAACCACCACTATTGTTGATACCACAACTTCAAAACTCTTACTCTCATCCATTCAAACTCTTTCAACTTTATCACTTGGGGTAACACCACCAGCTGCCATATCCCAGCTATTTCATGAACTAACCACCATCACTGCTCCACTTCCTACCCTGTCAGTCCCACTTCACATTCCACCATCAATAGTGGCATAGATAAAGTCTTCAACTGTCCCTCTTCCATCACCATAATTTTCTTCATCACCACCAACCAATGATGTCCAAGTCCCAATTGTTCCTTCCTCACCATCAGCTGTTGATACACCGATTTCACCTTTTGAAGTTGTTACTTCAATTCGTACTCCAACCTCTGTACCACTAGTCCCAGAAGGTAGTTGTTCTTCACCAACCACTTCTCAAATCTCTATGCCAATTCTTAGCTCCACTGTCACCCAAACCGCTCCATTGGTTTCAACACCAAATGTGACCACATCATTTATTGAGATGGTAGCTGATTTTGAAGAGGACAATGTAGTTCCCCTTGGAGACTACGTTTATAGTGAAGAAACAAAGGAAGTGGTGAAGAAAGGTAAAAAGAGAGCCAAAGATCAAGGTGTATTGCAGGCACATGTTCATAATCATATCATTTGGGCTAAGCAATCAGATGACATGCGACAAGAAGCACTAGATTCTGCTACTGCCTTGGGGGCTTTTGTAGGGGCAAACTTTGATTTAGTGACAACACTGAACAAAGAAATTGATCTTAAGAAGGAGGAGGTGAAGAAACTTGAAGAGCTTCTAGCTAAAGCCAATGAGTACCATGAAACTGATATTCGTGAACTCAAAAGAAAATTTGGGGATAAGGTTGAAGACCTTCAAGCAAAGAATGCTTCTCTGCAGATCCAATTGTGGGATGCTAAATCCTTGAACACTACTCATGAAGAAAAGATAGTTGTCCTAGAAAAGAAGCCAGAGGATGCAATTGCAAGTGCAATCTCTTCTTTCTTTTCTAAATTCTCTCATTAGGAGTTTAAAGACTTGGCTATTAAGGTCAATGAGGAATATCACGAGCTAATTTCTTAACTATTTAGTACTATGAATGAAATTCAAGAGACTAACATTGGCTTTGGAAAGATGTCTATCATTATTAATGGGAAGATGGATAAAAGACAACAAGCCTCTAAGGCTTATGATGACATTGTTGAATGGAAGAGGTATATTAAAGATAAAATAGAGGACATCCCTATTCTAAGTAGTTTTCAGTTCAAGAAAGTCAGAACTTCTCTCAATGCCTAGAAGAATGTTCTTGACGGGGTGGAAGATACCATTCAAAAGGCACATGCTATTTGTGGGAAGAGATGGTATGCTGTGGACAACATTTTGGAAAAATTGCAGTTCCCTACCATGGGCCTTATTGGAGATGCTTTTCCACTGAAATTGATGATTGAACAGGTTGAAATCCGATGTGAGGAAGTCAAATAAAAGATCCATCAGCTTGAGCATATCCAAATTGCACATGTGGATTAGTTCATTAGGAAACCTGTTGCTATGGAAGGAATGATCCACATTTTCATATGTATCTGGCATAAGATGGCAAAGAATGAAATGGAAGGTTTCACGTGTGATTCCCAACTAGGGCTTGACTCAGCAAACTATCCAAATTTAGATGAAATGTTAGAGATATGTGACAAATGGCACGATTTTCTTGGTCATTCTTAGCTCAATCCTATTTGGTAATCTCTTTTATGGGGAATTTATCCTTCGTAACAAGGTTGTAATTATTATTTAAAGGGGTAGATGCCTCGTAGGAGGGAGGATGTATTTTTGGGGGAGAATCACCAAAAGAGACTAGAGATGCTCTGTTATTGCATACTATGTAGTTTTTTGCAGGCCTTTAATATACCATTAGTCTTTCTTCAGTTTTTTCTTTTGTTATAATTTATCAAATGTTTTTAATGGATTGTGATTTTACTCCAATTCATTTGTAAACACTGTTTATTATTTGCAATTGATAATCTGCATTGATCTATAGTTCATATTTCTCTCAGCTCATGATCTATGTAATTAAATGTGTTAAATGAATGTCTTTATCTAAAACATTTTATCTATTTCCGCAAATGATTCACAAAAAATATTAAATCAATAATTCATGTTAATTTTTCAATTAGCATAAGAATTATAGGTTAATCTTGGATATGCTTTATCTTTAAACTACTATCAGTAATTTGCATTGTTTGATCGTATTTCAAAGTAGTAAGTTAATGATCTAGTTTTCCATTTCTGTTAAATTGGTGAAATAACTTATTGGAACTCAAACCAAGTTACCTTGTACAAAGTCAATATACTCCCTTTAGATTAGATCTTACTTAGCTTAGATTTCTTTTAAGGTTGAGTTTTCTTAGGTTTAGATCCACTTTAGAACCAGGACACTTTTGTTCTTCCATTTCAGGAAGACAGATCCTTCTAGGATCAAACCCCATAAGTGTCAGCAGAGGCCTTTGTATCAGTGGGAGATTTCTATTCCAAACAGGTTGGGGATAGAACTATCCTTGCGTAGGACCTTTTGAATCCTTTTAGTCTGGTTTGTCACCCTCTGTTGTTATCCTTTGAACCCATTCCAACACCTACACATCCGAGGCTTCAACAAATGGCGCTAGAAGGAGGGATTGAACCGACACATTGCCCTTAATTAGAGATACCTTTTATTTTATGATGTTTCCATGGATCTTTCCCAAGTCCCTGCATGGGAGTCTGATACTGCATTAAGCCTATAAGGGCATTTACATGAACTCGCTAAAAAGGAAGTTAAGATCTTGCCGAAGTTCGATTGCGAAGGTAATGTTTCAGTCACCGAGCATATTAGAAGCTATGAATCTATTTTACATTTATTTAATGTCATACATGAAGATGTTGCTTGCAGATTATTCCGATTTACCTTCGAAGGTAAGGCTTCTCTTTGGTTTTATTTTTTACCTTTGAATTCAATTTCTAATTGGTTAGAATTTAAGAATGTTTTTAGAGATTCTTTTGAAGATTATGATGTAACTGAGATTCATCAAAATCTGATTCAAATGAAAGTACATGATGGTGAATCAATTGGAGATTTTAATACTCGATTTCGACAAGTGTATTATAGCTTACACGAAGAACATCGGCCTTCACCAGAACTTACTTTTTGCTGGTATGTTACATCTCTTACCAAGACTATGGCTTTGTTCCTATTACGTGAAGGGATAACGGATTTCAATGAAGCATGTAAAGAGGCTCAAAGTCTTGAGAAAGACTTGAAGAGGTATCCTTTAGATCTTTTTCATCCTTTTGTGTCATATGATGTTGAATCTATTGAAGAAGAATCAAACGTTTCACAAATGGTTCAATTAAGTAAACAAATTAATGATTCTTACAATAAAGCTATTCCCATTAAAGAGGAAATAAATACTTAAAATGCTTTACATGATTTGGAACAAATACTTTTTGCATCTAAAACTCCAACTTACTTAGATACAAAAGGAAAATCAGTTGCAAATTCCAATCCTATTTTTTCTCTTCCAAATGGATGTAAGTATGATGAGTGTTTCACTTCTTCCCTTCATTTCTTGGAATCTCAATTTGAAACTGTTGAATAAAATCTTAATTCTCATACTTCCAATCTATGTAATGAACAATGTGTTCAATCATTTTGAACATTTTCCTTTTTCTCAATTTGATCATAATGACCCAACTATCAATGAAAATGAAAATTTTGAGAATTATGAAGAGGATTTTTCATCTATTTCTAATGATTTTAAAGGTCATCCTCCTATAAGAAATATTCATTCTTCTACATTTAATCAAACGATTAACCTTAGAATAGAAATATTTGAAGATGCTAATGACAATTCATATTTTGAAGAGCATGTTGGTTCTACTCATCTTCTGAAATCTTAAAATTCTTTTTCCTCATCCTCCAACTCTCATTGTTATGGACAAAATGAGAACGATAATACTTTAGAGGACAAGTTAGCTGAAATTGAAATTGAATTCCAAAGTATTTGTTCCAAAGATACCTTTTCTATAAATCAAATTTGAAATGAAAAGTCATTTCGGTCAAATAATTTGAAATCAAACAAATCTGATGCACTTGACAAGAATGAACATCTAAGTAAAAATCATGAAGACAAAGTTAATCATTCACAAGATTCAAAGTTCGATGTTTTTCTTCAAAGCAATAACCATGATATTTTGAGAAAGCAAATATTCTCCAGTCTCAATCTGATGAAATTCTTTTGAATCCCAATTTTAACCTACTTTTTATGATCCAATTTATTTAAGGTTGGAGCAATCATTTTGGGACCATTTTTCATGTCATTTTTGTGTCTTTGTAAATAAGGAGCTTAATTTAGTTTTTCTAGTTTTTGGATCTCCATTTTCGAGATTTTTATTGCTGATGCATCATTTGTTTTTTCTTAATGGTTTAAAGTTACTAGATTGGCTCCATTGGAAGTTTGATTACACTTAGTTCTTGTTACTTTTAGAGTAGTGTAGGAGTAGGTGTAGAATGGATTAGTTTTGATCGTTTTACTTTTGGTTTTCTTCAGTAAGAATTTGCGATGACATAACCAAGTTCAAGCTCAAAAGCTTGGTCCTAGTTCTATCTGGTTGCAGACACTAGAAGGTATCACACATACCCACCCAGTAAATGTGCGGTTGATAAAAAAGCACTTTGTTTGATTGAGCAGATTCACCTATGTACATAAAGTGTGGTTTGTTTTCTTTTTCTGCCTTATTTTCATTTTGATTTTTCTTTTGCACATTGGCTCTCTTTTTTAAATAATGCCCACACCTTTTGCTGAAGGCTATTGATCAGTGTGTCTCAGGATAACTTAAGTCTAAATTTGTGAGGTAAACAATGTCATTTGTTATCCCTCTTAGCTTGTAGTTGAAAATGTTTTCCATGAAATTAAAAAAGTCACTATTTTCAAAGCCTTGACTGATACCTTCCCACCTTAATCAAATATCTTTATGGATGTGTTATTTGATTAATTGAAGTTGAGGAAGCAATTAGTTTTCTTTCCTTATGTTTCATTAGTGAGTGGCAGCATATATTTATAGTCTTGTTAGACTTACCTATTCTAGATCCCATTCTGATCACCTTGAACATAAGTCATAATAATAATTACGGATTGCAAGAAGGGGGGTCTTATTACAAGCCAGCCGATTATGTTCATAGATGTTCAAGCGGAATGACATCTCCACATCAAGCCACCAAACTTGGGGGATGAATTTCAGCTATTGTTGGAAGGTGGAAGATCGTATCACAGGTCAGTCCATTCATGATCTGCAAAAACATCGGTGAGTAACACTGCTGTCATATGGTCACCAAGCCATGGTAGTGTCTTGTAACCTATGCACGAATGATTTTTTCTTTCTTTTGTAAGACAATTTGTTCTATATAAGGATAAGGGGGGTCTTATTACAATCCATCCCTACCATGATCATGGGTCTGATTTTGGACTGAAATTACCACTTATGGTAACCAAGCCATGGTAATTACTTTTAGTGTCAAAGCTAAAAGACAGGGAGTCTCTCTATCGACCTAGCTTATTCAGTTTCCAGATCAGGTCTGTGAATGGTGTTGCCAATATCTGATCTCCAAGTTAGGGAAATGGCCTTCTATCAACAAATGTCTTGTTTGTATCTTTTCAATTTTTATTTTTTATTTTTAAGGGAGAAGAAAAGAAAAGAAAAGGGAAAAGAAATATATATATTGTGAGTAATATGTTCGTGCATAAGTAAATAATTAATAAATTCAAGGTGATTCAAGATTTGGTAACCCGGAATGGCTCTAGGTTTGTTCTAAGGTTCATCATAAACTGCCTTCCTATGACTCCATAATGGTAAAGGATTTATGTTTACTTCTAAGATTGCTTTGTCATGTGAACATCATCATTAATTGGTTTTGGAAGGGGATATATCAATCATATGACTAACTATGCTATGTTAATTGTGTTTTATGAGTACATCTTGTAAATTATAGGTTAAAATATTAACCTTGCTGACATATCTTCCTTGTAATTACAGATTTCATTTTCAGAGATAACAGGTTCGTTCCATCTAGTCGCCATTTGTTGTAGGTACAACAGATCCCATGTTTTGATAAAACATTGGATCCCCAAATTTGTATATGCAAAGGTAATGATTAAATTCCATAGTCATTTTGGGGTTTTCATCATGCTTTCATTGCTTTGATTTCATTTCATCAAGTTAGTAATTTTCCCTTTGGAAAATTTCCTTGATTTTGTGTGTTTTTGGGAGTTGTAGAAAGCTTTGATTTTCCCAAAATTCAAGTCTTTCCACAACCCGCAATGTAGATTGCAGAAGCTTGGTTCTCAGTTTTGAAACTCTTTCGTTCTGCAACCCGCAACCTGCAATGCGGATTGCGGATGCGGAAACATTTTTAATAATCACGGTGGTTTGCCCCCGAAACCCGCAATTACAGATTGCAGGAAGACCTTTAATTTCGGTTTTGCACTTTGCATTTATGAAACCCACAAACCGCAATTGCAGATTGCGGAATGTGGAAAGAATTTGAATAAAGAGTTTGCATTTTGTGTTTCTACAACCCGCAATTGTGGATTGCGGATTGCGTAAAGGTCATTCTTGTTATTCTGTGTGGTTTGTATTTCCGCAATTGCAGATTGTGGATTGTGGAAAGAATGTATAAAATTACAAAATAAATGCCCGCAATTCCTTTTCCACACCTCGCTTAATTACATCTCAGTCGTCGATCTGTCTTAATCTTACAGCTTAGATTTTACCCAGTAAAATTAATAAATATGTCCATTTTTCATGTTTTCTTTATCATTTTTCTAAATTCAAAAAATTACCCGCTACTTGGATTTTACTATGAGTTTTTACCAGGGGTCATTTTCATCGTTTGCAGTTTGCACAGGTTGGTTTCATGTCACTATCTTATTCAATTGCTTATAGTTTTTCTTAGCTTGAATTGTTGTTGATTTTTGTTTATTTGTTTATCAGAATTTACCAGTTTTTCAAACATGTCTCGCAACACTCACTCCAAAACTACACAGAAAGACTCTTTGAATAAGGACCCAAACTTCGGCATCTTTGCCGATACCAGTGACAAGGTTTAGAAAACTTACCAGCTTGATTGGTCCAGGATTTACTCTATTTTTTATAATGATGACCTATCTGATATTCAGGACGATCGACTCGCCTACGAAAGAATTAGCGATTCCCAACTCCATGATATAGCAGCCAGACCTGCCATACTTCCTTATACTGACGAGGTCAAATGGATTATCAACCATGTTAACCCTAAGGACATGTCTTTTAATGATAACGCACGATCTCAAATGACTACATTTCGCCCTGATGTTTTTATAAGAGCATACACCCTAAAACCAGTTGTTCAACCCCTCACTCCTACATTCCTAAATTTTGCAGCAGCTAGGTATAATTTCAATGAAATGATGAAGTCTTGGATGCACAAACCGAACATTTTCTTACCTACGGCTGATAATTCATATCTTGTTTCATGGTTTAAAGAACCCTACTCCCTGTTGCCAGCTATGCTTAACAGGCTTTATGGTCTTCCAAATTGCTCAGTGTTTAAGGTTGAGTGGGAACCTCTGGCCCATCATATCTTAACAACCGGGGAGCCATTTCCCTGGGATTCAATTTTGTCATCCGAACTGAAGATGACCATTGAAAAGTACTATAAATCACCAGCTTCGAGGAAGCCACACTTCTTTTACTCAGCCTATGTGATCGATGTCGTTTGCACAGAATTCCAATATCCCAACATGGGATGGAATTGGACTTTATCAGCCCCTCTTGTTCATATTTACTGTTCAACACTCTTGGAAAATAATTATGTGCCCTTGTTATATGATATTTGTGACCACTTCTTTGGAGCTGTCTACTTCCAGATATTCAGAGAAGAAGCACCTTCTTTCTCAGTTGATGCCAGAAATTTTATTGCTAAAATTGATGATTGATATGTGGGAGAGTATTTGTCATATGTGAGAGTGTGGAGAAGCAACACTTTTCACCTACTTCCCAGAATTGTTCCAGATAGGTTGGTGATTGAGGAAGTTTCTTATCAAACTATCACTAATGGGGTTTACCTCAAACTCACTGGTCCCAAAAGAAGGGGATGTCATAAGTTTCCTTTGAATCTAGGGCCTTGGGTTATCCCAACTTCAACCTGGGATATAGTTCTGGGAGACAAGATGGCTTCCTTGAAATTGGGGAATGCTCCCAAAAGGATGAATGACCCTAAATGATTTATTGATGCTCACTTCAAGTAGAATCATACAGATATTGGTTATGTTCATCAATATTCCTGATGAATCTGTTTACCAAGGGGTAAATACTTTCTCTAAAGTCCTCGCGAGGGTCAAAAGAAGAGATGAACAGAATCTCATAATTCAGTACCAACAAGAGCTAAAAACCAAGGTTTTGAGCTATAGAAGAATGGAACTCAAGTTGGATGAGCAAACAAGAAAAAAGAGGGAAGAAAAAGAAGCTCAGAAAGAAAATACTCCACTGATGCTCACTTATCCGGATGGATAGAAAGGAAAAGGCCTTATGGAAGAATCTTCGAAGTTAAAGATTGCTGCAGAACTAGAAGTATTAATGAAAACTTCTTAGCAACTAAAGCAGAAGTTAGCATAGATTACTTCGGTGCTGGAGACCCAAGTAGTTGTAGTATCCAAACCTAATACTAATGTTCAAGTGGCTGCTGCAGCCAACTTGATTGCTGATGTTCAAGTGATGGCTGTGAGCAAACTAGCTAAAAGACAAAAGCTTCAAACTCTTGCCTCTTAAATTCCTACACTGAACATTGAAGACAGTAATGTGGAAGATGAGACAATTCCTCTTGTGCCCGTGATAGAAGAAGTAACTAAAAGTTCTCAGTCAATGGAAGATTTGTTGGATGCCATAACAATGGATGATCCTTTTCAAGATCAACATTTTCTTGAAACCACCACTGCTGTTGATACCACAACTTCAACACTCTTACTCTCATCCATTCAAACTCTTTCAACTTTATCACCTGGGGTAACACCACCAGCTACCATATCCCAGCTATTTCATGAACTAACCACCATCACTGCTCCACTTACTACCCTATCAGTCTCACTTGACATTCCACCATGAATAGTGGCATAGATCCAATCTTCAACTATCCCTCTGCCATCACCATAATTTCCTTCATCACCACCATCCAATGATGTCCAAGTCCCAATTGTTCCTTCTTGACCATCGGCTGGTAATACACCCATTCCACCTTTTGAAGTTGTTACTTCAATTCCTAATCCAACCTATGTACAACCAGTCCGATAAGGTAACCCTTCTTAACCAACCACTTCTGAAATCACTATGCCAATTCCTAGCTCCACTGTCACCCAGACCGCTCCATTGGTTTCAACACCAAATGTGACCACATCATTTACTGAGCTGGTAGCTGATTTTGAAGAGGACATTGTAGTTCCCCTTGGAGAATACTTTTATAGTAAAGCAACAAAGGCAGTGGTAAAGAAAGGCAAAAAGTGTTGAATATTGTAACTTCTAAGAATATTATAATTGTACTTTATTATTCCGGAGATGTTTCATCCCTCCGAGGTAACCCTATTATGTATCCAGAGATGATTATTCCTTCGATGGTTTGTGGTAACTAGGGTTATTAGACCCACCATGTGGGGGTCGGCCCTGATATTATATTTTAGGGGTTATTAGACTTCTCCAGAAGAGGTCGGCCCCATTAGGGATTTTGGTCAGTCGGGGACTAATATAAATAGAGGAGGTGAGCTCCTCATTAGACACACTTGCACAACTCAGAAAAGTAGCGCACTTGTCTGGGAGGTCTGCTAAGAAGGTAAAGAAGGATGGAGCACATCTTGTATTTTGGTTGATCATCTTATTGAGGAAAGCTTTGCTGGGTTTTCTACCCCATGAGGGTTTTCCAGGGTAATTTCTGTGTCTATATTGTGATTATGCTTCTTTCAATGATCTTGCTAGTCTATTTGGTTTAAACTTAACATGGTATCAGAGCTAGTCTTAATAGAACATCTTTCACAAGGTAAGAATATCTCTCTCTCTCTCTCCAGTGAAGGTTAGGGTTTCTGCAAAAAGTTGGTATTGTTAAATTCTGATTACATGGCTGGATAGCCCTTGTCAAAACCAATCTTTTGAGCCCTAGATCAAACTTTTTGGTTGGGTAGAACTCCGGGAAAGTCAAACCCTAGTTTTACCAAAAGTGCGATAAACCAGAAATTGACTTCTGCAAAAGTTGGTATTATTGAATTCTGATTACATGGCTGGATAGCCCTTGTCAAGACCAATCTTTTGAGCCCTATATAGAACTTTTTGGTTGGGTAGAACTCTGGGAAGATCAAACCCTAGTTTTACCAAAAGTGCGATAAAACCAAAAATTTCTGTTGCAGATCCGGAAAAGTGAAAAGTTAAAGTTTCCGGGTAAGTACTACTCTACCTCTTATCTCTTGGACTCCCCCAAGAGAATATGGCTCCAAACACTAAGCTTGAATACAAGCTAGAAGGTATAGAAAATTTTCGAGCATGGAAATACAGAATTGGTCTCATTCTTGAAGAAAATGACCTTGCTCATTATATCAAGGATGAAGTTGCAGAACCGGAAGGAGATGAAGCCGAAGAGAAGCATAGGAAGGATTTGATTAGGGAAAAGAGAATCATAGCTGATTCTATTAAAGACCACTTGATTCCCCAAGTGGCCTCCAAGAAGACTCCAAAGGAAATGTATGATGCCCTAGGAAGAATGTATGAAGGAAAGAACATCAATAAGAAGATGAACCTAAGGACTCAGTTGAAGAGCACCAAGATGCACAAAGGAGAATCCATTCAAGACTACTTCTCAAGGGTCTTCCAAATCAACGACCAACTAGATGCCATTGGTGATACTCTTAATGAAGATGAACTTGTGATGACAGCTCTAAATGGTCTCACTAGACCTTGGGAGTCATTCATTCAAACTATGTGTGCCAGAAAAGAAAGTATGAACTTCGTTGTAGTTTGGGAGGATTGTGTACAAGAGGAGGCTAGGGTTGCAAATCGAGAAGCCTTGCTCAAATAAGATGACCAAGCCTTGGCCACCCACACCAAGAGAAGAAGGAATCAATCCTACTCCAAAAATATTAGTCACATGGAGTCTCATCCTCCACATAGATTTCAAAAGAAAAGAGGAACTATTCAAAGAAGAGATTACTCCTCTTTCCAATGTTTCTCTTGTCACAAAATAGGACACCTTGCTAGAGATTTCCCTCTGCAGAAGAAAAAGGGTTCTCATTACAAAAGACATCAAGCACATCTTGCAGAAGATGATAGTGAAGAAGAAGTAGAAGAGGAAGAAAGGCCTCACAATAAAAGACCTAGAAGTGAAGAAGAAGAAGAAGAAAGGACCTTCTTCAAAAGAAGATCTAGGAGAAATAAAGAAGAAGATGCAGAAGAATATGTTCTTTTCTCTGCACTCTCTGGAACTATGAATCCTGGAGAAGATACATGGCTTATTGACAGTGGTGCTTCAAAGCACATGACAGGTCAGAAAAAGACTCTCTCAAGTCTTGAAGAAAAGACTTATCCTCAAAAGGTATCTCTAGGAGATGACTTTCAATATCCCATCAAGGGAATTGGTGAAGCAAGCTACAAGCTTGATTCTGGTACCCTCCATGAAAATGAAAGAAATATTGTATGTACCAGGATTGAAGAAAAACTTGTTATCCATCTCAGCATTGGATAAGAAAGGCTACAGGATTGCATTCATTGATGGACAAGTCTTAATGTGGTCCAAAGGAAAGTCTATCAAGGATGCAATTATCATTGGTGAAGAAGAAGGAGGCTTATACAAACTTAAGGGCCTTCCAGAAGTAGCTCTTGTTCATGAAACCATTAGCCCAAATGACCTATGGCATAGGAGACTTGCACACATTAACTACAAGGCACTACCCTATGTAAGCAAGGTAGTTATAGGTTTGCTAGACTTAAAGACTAATCATGATGGCACATGCAAAGGATGTGCAAAAGGGAAGAATGTCAAGAACCCATTTCCCAGGAGTGAAACAAAGACCAAATGTACCCTGTAGTTAATACACTCTGATGTATGTGGACCAATGCCCTCCACATCTTTGAGTGGATATGAATACTATGTCACATTCATTGATGACTACTCAAGGAAAACTTGGATATTCTTTCTAAAAGGTAAGAATGAAGTCTTTGGAAAATTCAAAGAGTTTAAGGCCTTAATAGAAAATCTCTCAGAAAAGAAAATCAAGATTCTCAGAACAGATAATGGCAGAGAATATACTTCAAAGGAATTTGAAGAATTTTGTAAAGGAGCTGGAATCAAGAGGGAACTAACCACTCCCTACAATCCCCAACAAAATGGGGTTGTTGAAAGGAAGAATAGAACTATCATGGAAGCTATAAAGACTATGATACATGATCAAGATCTTCCCATGTATCTATGGGCTGAAGCAGTCAGAACAGCTGTCTATGTACAAAATAGACTTTCTCATAGTGCTCTTGAATTTAAGACTCCAGAAGAAGTATTCATAGGAAAGAAGCCTGAGGTAAGTCATCTCAAAATATTTGGATGTCCTGTGTATATGCACATTCCAAAAGAAAAGAGAACCAAGTTGGATCCCTCTGGTAAGAAAGGAATATTTGTTGGATATTGTGAAACATCCAAAGCTTTTAGAATTTACATACCTGGTTTTCATCATATGGAGATAAGTAGAGATGTAACATTCGATGAAGAAGCAGCTATCAAGAAATCTAGGAAGTGCCAACTTGAAGAAATCTATGAAGAAGATTCACCTCCTAGAGTTACAAAAGCTGTACCCATCCCTGAAGATGTTACACCAGAAGACCATGATATGATAGAACCTCAAGAACCCCCCCTTTCAAATCTATCTACAAAAAGAAGACCAGCATGGGCTAGAGACATTATTCAAGGAGCTGAAAAATATGGAGCTCCTGAAGGTTCCACTAGAGAAAGGAAGAAACCCAAGTTTGTATCCAACTATGTGGCCTTAATGTGTGATCTTGTGGATCATCAACCCACCAGCTATGAGGAAGCAGCTCACGAAAAGGAGTGGGTAGAAGCTATGATAGAAGAGTACCAGTCAATAATGAAAAATGATGTTTGGGATATAGTTCCCAAACCAAAGGATAAAAGTGTGGTTTCTTCCAAATGGATTTTCAAGATCAAACATGTTGCAGATGGTAGCATTGAAAAATATAAGGCAAGATTTGTAGCAAGAGGTTTCTCTTAAAAGGAGGGAATAGACTATGAAGAAACATTTGCACCAGTTGCTAGGTACACTTCAATTAGAACTATCATGGCACTTGCATCTATGATGAAGTGGAAATTACACCAGATGGATGTTAAAATAGCCTTCCTGAATGGGGTCATTGAAGAAGAAGTGTACATAGAACAACCACAAGGATTTGAGGTTAAAGATAGAAGAACTCATGTATGCAAGATGAAAAAGGCTTTGTATGGATTAAAGCAAGCTCCTAGAGCTTGGTACGGAAGGATTGACAGTTTCTTAACAGGTATGGGCTTTACCAAGAGTAAAGCTGATCCAAATCTCTATTTCAAAATTATGGATGATGAACATTTTATATTACTATTGTATGTGGATGATCTATTTCTAACAGGAAATGAGAACCAAATTATCGAATGTAAGAAGAAGCTTTCTTCCGAATTTGAAATGAAGGATCTAGGATTAATGCACTACTTCTTAGGTCTAGAAGTATGGCAAGAACCAAAAGGAATCTTCCTAAATCAAGTTAAGTATGCTGTGGAGATCTTGAAAATATTTGACATGCTGGAGTGTAAGACCATCGCTACTCCCATGGACTCCAACTTGAAATTATTAGTTGATGACTCATCAGAATTAGTGGATGTAACTCTATATAGACAAATCATTGGGTCATTGATGTATTTGACAAATACCAGACCGGATATATGATTTGTTGTAAATACTCTAAGTCAATATCTAGTAGAACCAAGGAAGGTTCAACTAATAGCTGCAAAGCATGTAATGAGGCATCTAAAAGGTACAATAGATTTTGGTCTTTACTACCTCGGAAATCATGAACTTAGATTACATGGTTATTCAGATTCTGATTGGGCAGGAAGTGTTTCAAATAGGAAGAGTACATCAGGTGGATGTTATGGACTTGGATCTGCCATGATCTCTTGGTTCAGCAAGAAACAATCCAGTGTGGCTCTCAGTACTGCTGAAGCAGAATATATAGCTGCCTGCTCTGCTAGCTGTGAAGTAGTATGGCTTCGGAAACTACTATCTGGAGTATTTGACTTAGAATTGGATCCTACTATGATTATGTGTGACAATCAAAGTTGTATCAAGATGACAGAAAATATAATATTTCACGATAAGTCAAAACACATAGAGATCCAATACTTTTATATACGAGATATGGTGCAGAGAGGAGCTATTAAGCTCGAGTATGTGAGCACTGAGGATCAAATTGCTGATATTTTGACCAAACCTTTGTCTTGAGTAAAATTTGAATACTTCCGAGACAAACTTGGTGTGGTTCAAAAGGACCCTCCTCGAAAGGGGGAGTAGTGTTGTCTCTAATGATGAGATTGCCTCATCGACAGAAAGGTCGATGATGTGGATACCTGTTTTAGATACTTAGACTTAGTACTCTTATACTTAGAATACTTATTTTCTCTCACTTACTTTTACTTTACTAATGTATTGATAAGGATACATGGTTTATTAATGTTTTATTGATGTATCAGTGAGGATACGTGTCTTACTGATGTATTGATGAAGATACATGTTTTATTGATGAGAATACATGTTTTGATGACATCTGTATTGATAAGGATACAGATAGGGATTGTATCATCCCTGGACTTTGGTTCCTTGAAATGATCTGTAGGCGTATGGTCTCCGAAAATAAAGTCCTTAGTGGACAGAAGGGGATTGTATCATCCCTAGACTTTGGTTCCTTGAACTGATCCGTAGACATATGGTCTCCGAAAATGAAGTCCTTAGTGGACAGATGGGGATTATATCATCCCTGGACTTTGGTTCCTTGAACTGATCCGTAGACGTATGGTCTCCGAAAATGAAGTCCTTAGTGGAAAGATGGGGATTGTATCATCCCTGGACTTTGGTTCCTTGAACTGATCCGTAGACGTATGGTCTCCGAAAATGAAGTCCTTAGTGGACAGATGGGGATTGTATCATCCCTGGACTTCGGTCCCTGAAATGATCCGTAGACGTATGGTCTCCGAAAATGAAGTCCTTAGTGGACAGATGGGGATTGTATCATCCCTGGACTTTGGTCCCTCAATTGATCCATAGACATATGGTCTTCGAGAATGAGGTCCAAAGTGGACAGATGGGGATTGTAACATCCCCGGACCTTAGTCCCTGAATTGATCCATAGACATATGGTCTTCGAGAATGAAGTGATGGGGATTGCATCATCCCGGAACCACTAGTTCAAAATGTATGTGATGGGGATTACATCATCCTGGAACCACTAGTTCAAAATGTTCGTGATGGGGATTGCATCATCCCAAAACCACTAGTTCAAAATGTACGTGATGGGGATTGTATCATCCCCAGACTTCGGTCCCTGAATTGATCCATAGACAGATGTCTCCGAGAAGTGGTCCCTAGTGGACGAGAGGGGATTGTATCATCCCCGAACTTCCTTCCCTGAATTGATCCGTAGATAGATGTCTCCGAGAAGTGGTCCCTAGTGGACGAGAGGGGATTGTATCATCCCCGAACTTCGGTCCCTAAATTGATCCGTAGACATATGTCTTCGAGAAAGTGATTCTTGATGATGTGGTTACTTGTATTAGTATGGATACTTGTATTGATGATGTGGTTACTTGTATCGGTATGGATACTTGTATTGATTATGTGGTTACTTGTATTGATGATGTGGTTACTTGTATCGGTATGGATACTTGTATTGATGATGTGGTTACTTGTATCGGTATGGATACTTGTATTGATGATGTGGTTACTTGTATTGATATGGATACTTGTATTTATGATGTGTATATTTGTATCGGTATGGATACTTGTATTGATCATGTGGTTACTGGTATTGATATGGATGCTTGTATTGATGATGTGTATACTTGTATTGGTATGGATACTTGTATTAATGATGTGGATACTTGTATTGGTATGGATACTTGTATTGATGATATGTATACTTATATTGGTATGGATACTTTTATTGATGATGATGCTGATGATCGTGTGATGACGATGCTGATGATCCTGCGATGACGATACTGATGATCGTGAGATGATGATGCTGATGATCGTGTGATGACAATACTGATGATCGTGAGATGACGATGCTGATGATCGTGCGATGACGATGCTGATAATCGTGAGATGACGATGCTGATGATCGTGAGATGACGATGCTGATGATCGTGCGATGACGATGCTGATGATTGTGAGATGACGATGCTGATCATCGTGTGATGATGATGCTGATGATCATGAGATGACGATGCTGATGATTGTGAGATGACGATATTGATGATTGTGTGATGACGATGCTGATGATCGTGTGATGACGATGCTGACGATAATGTGATGATGATAAATTGAAGAAAGCTTTTGATGATATATAGATGTATCATGTATGATGTAGTCGATGACTCCTTTCTCTTACAGACATTGTTATAATATCCTTCTTGTTAAGGGGGAGTGTTGAATATTGTAACTTCTAAGAATATTATAATTGTACTTTATTATTCCGGAGATGTTTCATCCCTCTGAGGTAACCCTATTATGTATCCGGAGATGATTATTCCTCCGATGGTTTGTTGTAACTAGGGTTATTAGACCCACCATGTGGGGGTCGGCCCTGATATTATATTTTAGGGGTTATTAGACTTCTCCAGGAGAGGTCGGCCCCATTAGGGATTTTGGTCAGTCGGGGACTAATATAAATAGAGGAGGTGAGCTCCTCATTAGACACACTTGCACAACTCAGAAAAGTAGTGCACTTGTCTGGGAGGTCTGCTAAGGAGGTAAAGAAGGAGGGAGCACATCTTGAATTTTGGTTGATCATCTTATTGAGGAAAGCTTTGTTGGGTTTTCTACCCCATGAGGGTTTCCCAGGGTAATTTCTGTGTCTATCTTGTGATTATGCTTCTTTCAGTGATCTTGCTAGTCTATTTGGTTTAAACTTAACAAAAAGAGATCCAGAGATCAATGTGTCTTGCAGGCACCTATTCCTAAACAAATCATTTGGGCTAAGCAATCAAATGACATACAACAAGAAACACTAGATTCTGTTGCTGCTTTGGGTGCTTTTGTAGGGGCAAACTTTGATTCAGTGACAACACCGAACCACGAGGGATTCACTCAATAAACTGTTATCATAACACGTTCATTCGTGGCATATGAAACAATACCCCTAATTTGACTAAATATTGGAAAATACCTTCCAAAATCATTTTTTTAACTCCCTCCCAGTATGCCTTCCCACTTTAAGAAAACCCCTATTTTCGCTAGATATTGTATGTGTCAATTTTTTCATTAACATTTTTTATACCCCTTTATATTTCTACCTAGTATATTTATATGATACCCTTCTTATGACCCCACATGCATTCTAGAATGCACCTTGCTTCTTTCGATGTATATTGTAGATGCACATTACTTTACCCACAATGCAATTACTCAACCACATATCATTATGATTTGCAACATATAATGGTCTAATGAAGAGATAGGAGATCACTTTGTGTATGTCACTAGAGCCAATGCACATAGTAAAACATTTAGATTGCATGTTGCAGCTCCCAAATCACTGACTAAGCCTTTGTGGGCTAGGTATCCAAGCCCCTAGGACCTTTAACAAGCTCTAGGAGGCTGAATAAACCTCCCAAGGCCTGTAATAGGCACGAGTGGTTGGGTTTCAAGCCTCCAAGGCCTATTGGGGGCCTATAACAGACCCTGGAGGCTTAGTGCCTCCGAAGGATATTGGTAACAACTGGCTGAGTGCTATTGGTAACAATTGGTTGTCAATGACCATTTTCTCTCGACTATGATCGACTAGAAATGCACTTCACCACGAAAACCCTGGCCTCAAGCATGCCTCAAGATGCGATTTCCCTGCGTATTGGTAATCTTGAGCCTTTCCTCAACTCGATTTCTCATCTGGTCGTGATCCCACCATCTCCATTTGCTGGATATTTGTTAGCCCTCCCATATAAGAAAGACCCCAAAGTATTTTTGTATTGTTACATTAAATAAAAAAACCCTTTTCCCCTTAATATATAAGAAATATAATTTTTAGCTCTTCATGAATATTTAATACCGCAATATAAATGAACATGATATTATATTGCTTTCTAGTGAAGCCCCCATGCACTGAAAAAAGAAATTGATCTGAAGAAGGAGGAGGTGAAGAAACTTGAAGAGTAGCTGGCTAAAGCCAATGAGGACCATGAAACTGTTATTCGTGAGCTCAGAAGAGCATTTGGGGATAAGGTTGAAGACTTTCAAGCACATAATGCTTCTCTGCAGATCCAATTGTGGGATGCTGAAGCCTTGAACACTACTCATGAAGAAAATATAGCTGTCCTAGAAAAGAAGCTAGAGGATGCAACTGCAAGTGAAACATCTTCATCCTTTTCTAAATTCTCTCAGCAGGAGTTTAAAGACTTGGCTATTCAGGTCAATGAGGAACATCATGAGCTAATTTTTTATTTGTTTAGTACTCTGAATGAAATTTAGGAGACTAACATTTCATTTGGAAGGATGTATGTCAATCTTAATGGGAAGATGGATAAAGGACAACAAGCCTCTAAGGCTTATGATGACATTGTTGAATGGCATGGGTATATTAAAGATAAACTAGAGGACATCCCTATTCTAAGCAGTTTTCAGTTCAGGAAAGTCAGAACTTCTCTCAATGCCTAGAAGAATGTTCTTGACGTGGTGGAAGATACCATTCAAAAGCCACATGCTATTTGTTGGAGGAGATGGTATGCTGTGGACAACATTATGGAAAAAATGCAGTTCCCTACCATGGGCCTTATTGAAGATGCTTGTCCACTGAAATTGATGATCGAATAGGTTGAAAGCCAGTGTGAGGAGGTCAAAGAAAATATCCATCAGCTTGAGCATATCCAAATTGCACATGTGGATCAGTTCATCAGGAAACCTGTCACTATGGAAGGAAAGATCCATATTTTCATACAGATCTGGAATAAGCTGGCAAAGAATGAAATGGAAGGTTTCACGTGTGATGCCCAACTCGGTCTTGACTCAGCAAACTATCCATATTTAGATGAAATGTTAGAGATATGTGACAAATGGAATGATCTTCTTGGTCATTCTTAGTTCAATCTGATTTTGTAATCTCTTTTATGGGGAATTTATCCTTTTTAACAAGGTTGTAATTATTATTTAAAGGGGTAGATGTCTCGTAGGAAGGAGGATGTATTTTGGGGAAAGAATCACCAAAAGAGACTAGAGATGCTCTGTTATTGCAGACTATGTATTTTTTTGCAGGCCTTTAATATACAGTTAGTCTTTCTTCAGCTTCTTCTTTTGTTATAATTTCTCAAATGTCTTTGATGGATTGTGATTTTACTCCAATTCATTTGTAAACATTGTTCATTTGTAAATAAATAAATTCATTTTGGTTTTCTTTCTTTTTCTGATTAGGTTTTAGTTTATAGACTGCCTGATAGTCTTTATCTTCATATTTGATTGTTTTTTTAGAAAATTGTGTGCAGAGATGAGATGCGAAGGACCCAATAGGAAAGGAACAGTCGTAATGGGCCAATCGAATGTGAAATTATGGGAAGTCCTCTCCACCTACTGTATAAGTCAAGGATAGGAGAAAGTGACTGCTAAAACTCCACCAAATTTCTACCGAAACTCCGCCAAATTCTCCACTTTTTCCGAAACTCCGCCAAATTCCTCGCTTTCTGTCGAAGCTCCACTAATTTCTCTGCTTTCTTCTGAAACTCTGCCAATTTCTTCGCTTTTTGCTAAAACTCCGCCAATTTATCCGCTTTCTACTGAAACTACACCAATCTTCCCGCTTTTGGCCAAAATTTATTTGCATTCCCATTTGCGGCTTCACCTTGATAATATTTCTGCTGAAACTCCGATATATCTTCAGTTAAAGCTTCATTGAATATTCTTGTTCGCTTGGTTTTTCAACCAAGCTTTGTGCAATAGGCACCTATCAACAATGTGATAGCAGTTTCAATATTGAAAGCAAAAACAATTATAAATTAAATCTAAATCTAAACTAGCATGTGCATATAACAAATAAATTTTTTAAGAGCAATTTAAGAACAAGATATAAAAGCATAAGTATTTTGTATTAAGATACCTCAAATGGTGAGGATTTTTGTTGAGCAACTCCCAAGGTGAATAGCTCCAAGCTCCAAAGGTCTCTTCTCCAAGATGCTAAAAATGGCCAAAAGTCTCATGAGAGATTTTGACAGCGTGAGGATAGGATGATGGATGGATGGAAAGTGAGGAGCCCCTACCACCATTTTATAGTTTTTGGTGGTGGGGAATACCATTATGGTTTTGAGGAAACCAATAGTATTGACCAACATGGTTTAGGTACCTTTTCCCTCCTTTTTCCTTTTTTGAATATTTTGAATATTTTTATTCCCTTTTTAATATTTTGGGGAATTCTTGACCCTTTTTTAGTGTTTTTTATGCTTTTTGAGGAAAAATATTCATTTTGAGGGGAAAAAGGGGTGTATTACGGTCTTTTGGTGACCTTTTGATGGTTTTAGAGGCTTAAATGGTGGAAAAGTGGACAAATGGTTCATGTGAATAAGGAAATGAGCTAGTGAGCACTTTTTGGGTGTTAACAGATTTCCAGAGGATGGGTGGAGGGGTTTGGATCGGGACATCATCGAGCATTGTTTCGATGCGCCTCGTGAGTGGCGCTCGATCTTGCTTAGAGTAGCATTGTTGGTTCCTGAGTGGAGGGATGGGGCTCGGCATGATCTGGCAGGGCCGGTGGAGGGGAGGATTTGGGTGTGAGATGATCCAATGGGGCCGGCGGAGAGGAGAGTTCAGGCTTAGCATGATCTGGCAGGGCCAGCGGAGGTGGCGCTAGAGGAGCTTGGAGACCATGATGATTAGATGATCTTGTATCTGCCCCCAAATGCTGATGAGCATA
This sequence comes from Larix kaempferi, assembly GCA_027924585.1. Taxonomy (NCBI): domain Eukaryota; kingdom Viridiplantae; phylum Streptophyta; class Pinopsida; order Pinales; family Pinaceae; genus Larix; species Larix kaempferi. The sequence goes on along the minus strand of BSBM01000348.1, from coordinate 16,238,268 downwards.
TGGCGAAGTACCTTTTTGTACGGCTTATGTATTTTTGTATATTGGGTGTTGAGGGCACCTATGACATGTTTGACTATATTATGATGTATATATATATGATTTGGTATATAGTCGTGTATGCACATGGATGCATTTATTGTCTATTTGCTTGCCCGTGGAGGCATGTTTGATTTTCTGTATGCCCGTGGAGGCACATGTTATGCACATGGATGCAATATTTTGATTTTTGTATATGCCCATGGAGGCACATGTTATGCATGTGGATGCAATATTTTGATTTTTGTATATGCCTGTGGAGGCACATGTTATGCACGTGGATGCATTTTTGTTTAAGCCCATGGAGGTACATTTGTGTTCACTATATGGTTTGATTGGTGTGCCAGTCAAGAATGTTGTTAGCCATATGGTCTGCTACATTGTTGAGATTCCTTGGGACATCTGTGAATGAAATGGATTCAAAATATCGAACCATTTGTTTAGTGTGCAAGAATTTTCTGAAAAGACAGGGATTGCGTACCGGGTAATCATTGTTGAGCTAGGAAACAACGAGTTGTGAGTCCAAGAAAACGTTAAGGTGACGTATGCTCATTTGGAGAGTTGCGGCCAAGAGACCGGTCATAGCATCGTATTCAACTTGGTTGTTGGTGGTGGCACCTACGCACACTCCATCGATGTGGATCAACTCATGTGAAGGGGAATATATTACCCAAGCTACGGAGGCCATATTGGGGGACCAACGGCTTGCACCATCAGTGAAACCGATGTAGCAGAGTGGAACAGGATCCATCAGTGGTCATGTGGAGAAAAAAAATATTTAGGTTTTTTGAATTTTTTGTGAAAAAACAAAATAAGACTATACAATAATGGACGGTGGTGTCCATCAGATTTGCTATGGGTAAAATCACTTAAGGTACAACCCATTGCGTGGGTTGCATAGGGGGTTTCCTTCTGAATCAGTCAGAATGTATGCCCCCTATCCGAGGCAAGTGTGTATAATGTATGGGCCTTGCCACATGGACACAAACTTTCCTTTTCCACTTTTGTCATGAGCTTGATCATAGGCGAGGACAAGGTCCCCTTCAGTAAAATTTCTTGGGTGGACATGTTTGTCATAACTCAGTTTGGATTGGTTCTTTGCTGCTTCCATGGTTTGGAGGGCTGTGCGCCGATCTTCATCGGCTTTCTCTAGGAGTAGTAAGCATTGCTCAATTGGGGAAGTGTTCAGTAGGAGTTCAATGGCCATATGTAGGGCTGGGATCTAGCATTCGATGGGGAGGACAGATTCGACACCATGAACTAGATGGAAAGGGGTAAAACTGGTGGCGGTTTTGGTTGACGTGCGGTATGCCCATAGTGCTGGGAAGAGCATGTGGTGCCAATTTGATTTGTGTTTGTCCACAGTGCGCTGGAGGATGGTCTTCAAAATTTTATTAATCACTTCGACTTGGCCATTTCCATGGGGGTAGTCGGCGGAGGAGAAATGGTGTTCAAATTTCAGTAAGGTTGATAATTCTCTCCAAATGGCATCTTCGAAGTGAGAGCCATGGTCTAAGATGAGTTGCTTTGGCACTCCAAAATGAGCGATAACATGGTTGAGGAAAAAATGTGCTGTGGTGTTCGCTTTACAATTGTAAGTTGGCATGGCTTCCGCCCACTTGGTGAAATAATCTATGGCCACAATGATGTGTTTATGACCGCTGGCTGATGTGGGATTGCAATCTAGGAAGTCGATGGCCCATTTGAAGAATGGTCCGACAGTGATGACTGGATGAAGGGGGGTGGGTGGGGTTCTTGCCTTAGGGGAAAAAAGTTGGTAGTTTTGAGAATGTTTGACTGCGGTGATGCAATCAATAAATAATGAAGGCCACAAGTAACCTACGCGGATGATCTTTTGGGCGGTGGCCATGCCGGATAAGTGGCCTCCACAGGCACCACTATGGCAGTCATTAAGGACTTGTTCTACCTCGTTATGAGATAGGTAGCGTCGTAAGATGGTATCGACGCCGCGTCGATAAAGTACATCACCTAATAGGAGATATTGGGGGGTGTGGTGTTGTATATGATGGCGTCTGTCATGATCGATGTGGGGTAGAAATTTTTGTGTGTGGAGGTAGATCAAGATGTTGCCGTACCATGGGTCGTCAGAAGAAATGATGAAAATGTGATCGTCAATGAGATCCGTTTGGATACCGAGTGATGACAAAGAGGATGGGAGATCTGTGATGAGTTGAGCGAGTGCTAGGGCCTTGGTGCTCTTTGGGGTTTTGAAAGTTAGGTCATATTCTTGCAGGATAATCACCCATTTATGTTGATGTATATGTAACTTCAGAATGTATTTCACATATATCTATATTGTATTCCTATAGAGATGTTATTATTCCTCTATACGGAAGTGTCGTCATTTATATTGTAAGTGTCGTAACTTATAGTTGATGGGTTATTAGACCACCTTGTTGGGGTCGGCCCTGTATAAGTCATGTGGGTCAAAGGATTATTAGACCACCCTATTGGGGGTTGGCCATGTGGGTCAAAGGGTTATTAGACCACCCTAGTGGGGGTCGGCCTAGTTAGCATTATGTTAAGTGGTTAAGTTGAGGCTGACCTAGTTGAGTAAAGGTCAAGTCAAGTTAGTGTATAAATAGAGAGTGTGTCTCTCTCATTTTACACATTCTATTCTCTCACTCACACTTGGGAGAGTGGCGTACTTGTGGAGGAGGAGGCTCTGCTGCTAGGAGAAGACTATCTCTTGTATTCTGGTTGTATCATCGCTCTATCTATCTCTGAGGAAGTTATTGGGGTTTTTCACCTTTATGGTTTTCCCCAAGTAAACTCTGTGTCTCTTGTGTGTTTGCATTATTGTGTCCATGATTGATATGCTATAGATTTGATGTACATGTTGTTCTCTCAGTCAAGATCCTAGATCAGATTGACGTAAATTCTGAAAATTTAACATGGTATCAGAGCTAGCTTGAAAGAAGGCATGATATGGCATGTATGACACTTGTTGCACTTATGATGCTAGGGCTTGATATAGCAAAAACCAGTCATCATAGCACTTTCGCTATAAATCTGTTTTGGAAAAGTTTTCATATCTAAAAATTTTATAGGTCGAAGATCAGATCCCCATGTACCTTGTGTCCAAAGGACAACCTCTAATTCGTTGTACTTTGTGATTTATGATCTATACAATATAGGGTTTCTGCCTCTTCTAGATCTGAGTCAAAATCAGGTGACCTTGGGAAAAAGGTCATAACTTGGGATAGGAAGCTCCAAATGAAATTTCGTAAAACGTGATAGGTATTTCATAGACTGTACTATCTCAAGAAAATTGTTCAGAGGACGAAGTTGAACCAATGACACGTGTAACACCGTTCAGGTTTGCTCTCCTGTATTATCCCATAAACAAGTCACGTTGCGACACTTGGCATAACTCTCTCTCAGAGAATCCAATTGAGGTCAGAACTATCGATATGGAAATATGACAGGTCGAGATATCTCAAGAAAAGTTTTTAGAGGCCGAAGTTGAACCAGTGACATGTGGCACACCACACAAGTTCGCTCTCCTGTATTATCCCATAAACAAGTCACGTTGCGACACTTGGCATAACTCTCTCTCAGAGAATCCAATTGAGGTCAGACCTATCGGGATGGAAAGATAACAGGTCGGGCTATCTCAAGAAAAAAATTTAGACCCTGTGGATCAAAAGATTCAGAGTTACACTAGAAACAATCAGGTACATATTTCAGTCAAAACAAAATTATTTTTGAGTACCTTCATTCATGGCTTCCGGAATTTAGGGCTTCGGAGAAAGTTGGAATTTTTGTAATCGCAGACCACGGCTAGATGCTACTCATCAAAATTGAAATTTAAAAACCAAGATCATATTTTTTGGTTGGGAAGAAGGTTGGGCTTGATCAAACCCCAGTTTGGGACTTTGATCGAAAAGATGGAAAATTAGGGCTTCTGCAAAAATTGGAATTTTTGAAATCTGTGACGATGGCTGGAAGCTCCTCATAAAAATAGAAGCTTAGAGCTTTGGATCAAACCTTTTGATTGGGAAGAAGAGTGGGCTTCATCAAACCCCAGTTCGGGGTCACGTCCAGTGAATCTAGAAGTTTCAAAGGCAAAATTGAGGAGTGAAACTTTGCAATTTTCAAATTCTGAATATACCAGCTTGATCAGCTCATCAAGGCGCATATTTCTATCTTTCGGAAGTTTGAAATTCAAAGTTTGAATTTTTGGGGTTTCTCTGATAAACCCTATTACAGCTCCAGATCCAGTTCTTGAAAATCAAGTGGATTGGGTTAATCCTAGAAGAGGATGGATTGGTCACCTGGATAAGTGAAGAAGTTCCTGTTTCAGAGGGAGATGAGGCCAAGGCCTTCCATAAGAAGATTACAAGCAATCTTGACAAGTATGGCTTACAGGTATGTTTCGAATTCTGTTCATGGTTAAGTTTATAATATGTTTGTCTTCATATCTTGAATAATTACTAGACTTGTCGTATTACCTTAATAGAAGATATTCATTGATTAAGGTTTTGACACTTATGATTGTACTAACGCATTGTGATGTTGTATGAGGTTTATGTTGTCCGCTAACATGAAAGGTACACCAAGAAAGACAAATCATGTTCTAGTTCAAGAACATATGATCATGATGACATGAAGACAAATATTCATCCATTGTCATGGATCACTTAAAAAATCTACTTATGAGGTATGTATATCTTGGTTCTACAATGGATAACTTATGAGACATGTAGGTTACTAGCACAAGTCATTGAAGAGAACCAAAAAACATTATGTGGGTATGTTAGACATAACTAGCTAGCATGCTAATCCAGGTATGTTTTTCCTATATCAAGCTAGAATCCTACCTTGTGTTAGGATCTTATACTGTTGTGTTGTTGATAATGATTATTCATGAAGTCATAGGTTTGAATAGTCATGGTTGTGTGCATATTATGTTTCCTACCATAATTGATGATATGACTAACCAGAAGAATCATGAAGGTATAGGTTTGAATTATCATGGGTTTTATGCATATTATATCTCTTATCTTGATTGATGATTCAACTAACCAGAAGAGTCCTATGATCAAATAAGAATGTGTATGAGTAAAAGAAGACTTTCCTCAAACCTTGAATACTAATGTTTATTATCTGTGAATGATCATGAATATACATGTTTAAGATTATTGTGTTTTGATAGTATTAATATTATACTAATAAATGTGTGATTATGTATGAGACCTCAAGGATAACACAATGATGATACTAATAAGCATGCATAGTGATTAAGGATGGATGTAAGTTCAAGGACAAGTAATCCAGGAAGCAAAGATCAAGAGGGAGCAAACTCCAGTTGTTCCTGCAAGAAAGCAACGGAGCACACTTCAGTAGTTTCTGCAAGGATGCAGATATTCAGACGGAGTTGACCACTTCTCACAATCCACATAAGAATGGAGTTGTAGAAAAGAAGCAAAGACTGAGAGGGAGTCAACCCAACAAACAAACAAAGATAAGTATTTGAATTGTCATTACTTGCATATTTTATTGTTTAAATAATACTGTTCAATAATGTATATACTGATGTTCCTAGAATTAGGTTGTGTATTATGCATATTAGAATAGTTGCATTGATGAACAGTATACTACTAATATGCATGGGTAAGTGGCCTATGGCACTGTACAACATTCCATTGATACTTATATAGAATCAAACCTCTTTGCTGACATGTTGGGAGTTGTGCACACTCTTAACAATGTTCTGGTAGAGATTGGAAGGCATCTAGAAAGTTACAGGATATGGATAAATGTTGTATTGAAGCATTGGCTAAGATAATTGCATGATTGTATGACATATTTCTTTATGTTTAATAATTTGTTCTGAAAACTATGAGATGTTTTCTAATCATGTAATTTAACTTGTTGTGTAGGAAAGATCGTATGCCATCACCTACAAAAGAAGAACTACAACATTTGTTCAGCAACAAAATTATCTATTGAAGATATTGAAGTTCCCAAGATATGGGAAGAATGCCATGATCCGTCGATCATGAAGAATGATGCTTGGGATGCAGTCCCAAGACCTGAAGGGAAGTTTGTTATGACTTCCATATGGATCTATCAAGATCAAGCATGCTGCAAATGGCAGCATAGAGAAATATAAAAGCGATGAAATAGAAGATACACCAGATGGATTTCAAGACAGCTTTCTTGAATGGTGTAGTTGAAGAAGAAGTGTATGTGGAGCAGCCACTTGGTTCTGAGACACATGACAGGAAATCATATATGTGCAGAACTTGGTATGGTAGGATAGGCAGCTTTCTATCCAGTTTGGTCTTTACCAAGAGTAAAGCGGGTTCCAACCTTTACTACAAGGTTGAGGTAGGCAATCCAGGGATACTTTTATTGTATGTGGATGACCTGTTTGTAACAAGAGATGATAGATTGATTGCCGACACATAGTGGAAGCTTGCTACTGAGTTCAAGATGAAGAACTTGGGGATGATGCACTATTTGTTTTTGGCATGGAGGTGTGGCAAAGTGCAGATGGAATCTTCCTTGGACAAGGGAAGTATGCAATAGAGATCCTGAAGAGGTTCGGGATGATGGACTGCAAGGATATGGCCACACCTATGGCATCGAACCTGAAGCTTCTATGTGATGCTTTATCTAATCCGGTTGATGTCACGATGTATTGTCAGATGATTGTGTCCTTTATGTACCTGATGAAAACGAGACTAGATATTTTCTTTGCGGTGAGCACATTGAGCCAGTTCCTAACGGATCCGAGAGATGTTCACCTGGTTGTTGTAAAGAATATTCTGAGGGTACAATTGATTATGGGCTCAAGTATGAAGTGAATCAAAAGTTTAACCTGTAGGGTTATGTTGATTCATATTGGGCAGGCAGTGCTATAGATAGGAAGAGCACATTTGGGTGCTGCTTCAGTGTGGGATCAGGTGTGATCTCTTGGTTTAGCAGGAACTAGTGCTGCGTAGCACTGAGTATAGCCGAAGCAGAGTATGTTGCGACGGATGAGCAGGTTGCAGATGTATTGACCAAGCCATTGGCCAGAGTGCAGTTTGAGTACTTCAGAGAGAGGGTTGGTGCACTTCAGATCGAGGTTCCTTCCAAAGGGAAGTGATGAGTCTGAAAGATGCAGATGCACATGAGCTTTCCTGACATGGTTGATGTGTTCGCCCTTGGTCGTGATGTAATTGCTGAGCCATTTTTCATGTGGTGGTAGATGTGTTCTCCCATGGTGAAAAAGTAAGGGCTGGAGCCTTCCCCGAATGGCGGTAGATGTGTTCTCTCATGTCAGTGGTGTAAGTGTTGGATGATGTGCATATGGGCTGTGCTTCATGGATGATGAGATGATCTGAAGAGGACGATGCTATGATGATCAGGAGGATCATGGATGATGAGCATCAGGATGATGCTCCAGTTACTACTCTGTGTATGCATCATGTTGGATGCTGGATATGATCAGTTGGATCATTATATGTATATGTATGTATGCATCATGTTCGATGCTGGATATGATCAGTTGGATCATGTATATATATGTACGCATCATGTTGGATGCTCGATATGATCAATTGGATCACTTGTATGTATTTTTGTATATGCATCATGTTGGATGCTTGGACCATGTATCTATATATGTATCAGGTGGATACATTGTATGATCAGGTGGATCATGTATGGTGATATGTATCATGTATTTGTATTTGTATCAGGTGGATACACTGTATGATCAAGTGGATCATGTATGATGATATGTATTAGGTAGATACTTGGTATGCATCAGGTAGATGCATTGTATGATCAGGATGATCATGGATGACGAGCTTCAGAACGTTTCTCCAGATGACATGGAGCAGGATGTTGCAGTGATGATGATCAGGATGATCATGTGTACATCACGATGATGTATGGTGAGTATCAGGTTCATACTCTGTGGTCGTGGAACAGGTTGTGCAGATAAGCATGTAATTTATGCCCTGGGAGATTTGCAGATAGTCTTTCGAGGTTTTTCCTATGGAATGTGATTTGTACCCTGGGATATCTGGCAAATGCTCTTTCGAGGTTTTGCTTGGGAGGACATATAATTTGTGCCTTAAGAGATCTGTAGATAGTCTTTCGAGGTTTTGCCAATGGCATGTAATTTGTGCCCTGGAATATCTGGTAGATGCTCTTTCGAGGTTTTGTCCTATGGCATGTAATTTGTGCCCTAGGAGATCCGATAGGTTGAGCCGTGTGCTCGTAATCAGTCCTAGGATGCTCTTTCGAGGTTTTTCCATAAACACATGTAATTTGTGCCCTAGGAGATCCGATAGGGTGATCCTTGTGCTCGTAATCAGTCCTGGGATGCTCTTTCGAGGTTTTGTGGTGACCACATGTAATTTGTGCCCTGGGAGATCCGATAGGTTGAGCCTTGTGCTCGTAATCAGTCTTGGGATTCTCTTTTGAGGTTTTGTGGTGGGGTCACATGTAATAAGTCCTAGAGATCTGAACGGGATGAAAAAGGCCTCAGATGCTCTTTCAGGTTCTTGCTAGTCAAGAGACTCTTTTAAGGTTTTGTGACGCATGTAATATGTCCTGAGATTTCCATAGTATGGCCAGTGATGACGAAGACCTGTAGGTGGTGGGCCTACATCTAGTATGAAAAAGGACTAGCTCTGTAGAACTTCTTATGATGAGTAGATTCAGAGATTGATTGAGATAGCAGCAGTAGTGACGATGATCCAGAGAAGAAGACTTGTGCTAGAAGACCTGTGTCGAGAAATACCTTCCTAGTTAAGAGGGAGTGTTGATGTATATGTAACTTCAGAATGTATTTCACATATATGTATATTGTATTCCTATAGATACGTTATTGTTCCTCTATACGGAAGTGTTTTCATTTATATTGTAAGTGTCGTAACTTATACTTGATGGGTTATTAGACCACCTTATTGGGGTCGGTCTTGTATAAGTCATGTGGGTCAAAGGGTTATTAGACCACCCTATTGGGGGTCGGCCATGTGGGTCAAAGGGTTATTAGACCACCCTAGTGGGGGTCGGCCCAGTCAGCATTATGTTAAGTGGTTGAGTTGAGGTCGACCTAATTGAGTAAAGGTCAAGTCAAGTTAGTGTATAAATAGAGAGTGTGTCTCTCTCATTTTACACATTCTATTCTCTCACTCACACTTGGGAGAGTGGTGCACTTGTGGAGGAGGACGCTCTGCTGCTAGGAGAAGACTATCTCTTGTATTCTGGTTGTATCATTGCTCTATCTATCGCTGAGGAAGTTATTGGGGTTTTTCACCTTTATGGTTTTCCCCAAGTAAACTCTATGTCTCTTGTGTGCTTGCATTATTGTGTCCATGATTGATATGCTATAGATTTGATGTACATGTTGTTCTCTCAGTTAAGATCCTAGATCAAATTGAAGTAAATTCTGAAAATTTAACAATTTATCTATGCGGCCTTGAAGGAGGTGACATGTCAAGAGGCAAACCATTGGATTGGAATTGGCTACAACCATGGTGTGGCTCAAGAGAATGTAATGTAGCAGCTTTTGTATTGAAAAGACGACGGCGAGGGCCATCTTTTCTTCATGTGGGTAGCGGAGGGGTGGGCCTGACAAGGTTTGGCTCACATAGTAGATGACATGCTCTTGGCGAGTAGTATCTTCTTGCCCAAGAACTCCAGATACGGCATGTTTGGATGCTGAAACATAGAGGGTGACATCTTTTGTGAAATCTGGAGGAGAGATCAACGGGGCATTTGTGAGTGCTTTCTTTAAGTTGGTGAAAGCTGTCTCTACTTGTTGGTCCCATATGAAACGGGTATGCAGACATAGTATTCGTAGGAAACCGTGGACCGTTGTGGCATAGTCAGGGACAAAGCAGCGGAGGAAGTTGGACCTCCCTTGAAGGCTTTGAAGTTGTCTTAATGTACGGGGTGATGGTAATGCTATAATGGCTTGGAATTTCAAGGGGTCTACAGTGATTCCTTTTTTTGAAATAATGAACCCTAGCAAGCGACCTGATGTAACGCAAAAGACACACTTGAGAGGGTTCAAGCGGATGTTGTATTTTCGACAATGCAAGAAAACTTGTCGAAGGTCGTCTAAATGGTCAGATCGATTCTTGGATCGAGCAGTGAGGTTGTCTAGATAAACTTTTATGATTCTGTGTAGATCATGGAAGCAATAAGTCATGGCACGTTGGAAAGTGGCTCCAACATTCTTGAGACCGAAAGGCATGATGCGATAGGTGAAGGTGCCCCATGGGGTAGTGAAAGCTATCTTGTATTGATCTTCTTTACGGATTTTGATTTGGTTATATCCGGAGAAACCATCCATAAAAGAAAGGACCTCATGTCCCGCAGATTCATCGATTAGTTGGTCAATGAAAGGTGTGGGGAAGTTGTCTTTGGGACAAGCGAGGTTGAGGTCTCGGAAATCAGTACAAACGCGTATGGTTCCCACTTTTTTGTTTACTGGCATTGGGTTTGAAACCTAGGTGGTGTAAGCAATAGGATATATGAATCTTGCTTTTTCGAGTTTTTCAATCTCATCTTTAACAGCTGGGAACTTGGATGAGTGAATTGGTCGTTGTTTCTGTCGGACAGGAGGCACATTGGGCCAAGTGTTGATGTGATGTTCCACAATTTTGGGATCAAGGCCAGGCATCTCGGTGTAATACCAGGCGAAGACATCATGAAACTCTTGGAAGAGTTTTTTATATGCCTGAGTTTCCGCTTGAGTGCATGATGTGCTTAGCGAGATGAGCTCAGGTTTTTGAGGTGTGGTGGAAATGTCAATTTGTATAATAGGGGAAATGTTGGACATGTTCCCCTCTTCGAAGGCATCTAGTGCTGGGATGGGGTCTTTGAACCAATCAACCATAGTTGGTAGGAAATCTTTCGATTCGACTGATAGTTGGTTCTCCGCAGTGGATGTAGACATCTTAGAGAGGAAGTATGAGCGATGATGCATATCGTCCCAAGGGTAGTCCAGTGCAGTGAGTGTTTCTAGAATTTGCTCATCAATACGAAATTAATCAAACCATAAATCAATAGGTGCTGGTTTGTATGTGGTTGAAATCATATAGATGGTATTGATTTATTTTGAAGAACATGATTTCGGAGGGTAGATCTCCTCGATGAGGGGAGGAGATATCTCTAAGTCGGCATTGTTCATATCATATAAGGCTGCTCTATAATTTGGGAGATCAGGGTAGTGGTGTGAATAATGGCCATAAATGTCGCATATCGCATAAGGGTGGTTAGTGCAGAGCATTTTGTCGCGAGGTTGAGGGGGTGGCTCAAGTCTTACCACTGGAATTCTGGTGTTGTCATCCAACATATTCATGTGTTCTTGGAGTGCAGGTAATTGTGGACATTGATGAGTGGCATGGCCTACGTTGTCACACAATGAGCACTTAGGGGGAATGCAAATAGTTGGGGGTTTTTTAGCTACCTTGGGGGTTGCTGGGGGGGTGCGAGTTATGAGTCCAGTGTTATAAGTTGGTGGGCCTCCGCTCCCTATGTTCTGTAACGGAGGCGGGGTGTTTCTGGACGTTGATGCCGTAGTCACTATTGGGGGTGGTCTGTTTTGCAGATGAGCGACCGGAGGGGGTGGGTGGTTGGTAGTAGGGATAGGTTGTACCGGTTGTAAAATAATAGTCGGAGTCAGTGGGGGGCTCGGAGCAGGTAAGTACCATACAGGTATACCTAATGTTAAACCAGGAAGGTTGAGTGTAGCCATTACTGGCGAACTAACAACTCCAAAAAATGGGAACAAGAACGGGATAGTATGAATTGGCATTGTGCCAATATGAGTAGGCACTGTGGGTGTTTGTGGTAGTGATGAAGGCTGCTGTGTGGTGTGCAACAGGGTGCACAAATCCGATGTTTTTGTTATCGAAAAAGGTGGTGAGATCGATGGAAATGTGGAAGTCATAGGTGACTCAGTGTAGATTCCAGGACCAATTGACGACACAAATGATGTTGGTGCAGTTTGAATGGTTTGTTCAATCATTGGTAGCACATTTTGAGGGGCTGCGGGGGCGTTAGGATCATAATATGTGACTTGATCAATATTGATAACGCGTCCTTCATGTGGGAACATCATGAGGAAAAAAATAGATGAAGCCACTGCTTTCATTTTGTACATATAGATACGTCCAAGAAGGAGGTTGTAGTCGAGCTGGGCATTGATCACTTCGATGTCGATAAGAACTAATTTGATGCCTAGTTCTACGGGTACGTTCGCTAAGAGGCCTTGTGGTTGAGCTGAGCGTCTGTCGTAAGCTCGTAATGCCATGGTGGATGGTTGTAAAGTGGGGGAGCCAAGTTTTTTCCACACAAGGGTGGACATAACGCAGGTTGAAGCTCCTTCATCGATGATGCATCGATGCACAACAAGGTTTCAAATGTTTACTGATACTTGGAAAGCCAAATTTGATGGCAATCGAGGTTCGGCTTGGTCTAAGTCGAAATCCATCATGTGTGTGTCGTCAGGGTCTACTCCTCCGATGGCGGATAGTACTAGTTCTTGTTGTGTAGGGCATGTTTTCAGTACCTCTAAAGCAGACATAGCAGCAGGGGATTGTGCTAGGTCTTCCATGATGTTATAATTGGATGCTGCACGAGCATTAGGATTGCTGTTAATCCTTCGCAAAGGGATGCGAGGGATTTTAGGTCCTTCGTCCAATGACATATTTGGTATGCGTAGTGGTTGATTTGGTGGAAGGGAGGTGGGTGCATCAGTGGGAGGAGTTTCTGGAGGTGGGCCATACTGATTCCTGCGAGTTTGGAGGTTAATGTCATTGGATGACATCATTAATAAATGGTGTGTGCCTGGATCCGTAAGCTGATAATCAGTTGCGGCATAGGTGATTTGCTGCTGGGGTGCAGTAGATCCTTGTGGGGGATCCATAGGGTGAGTATTTACTACTCCTTGGTTTGGTAATGGGATTTGTAATATCATGGGTTGCAGTTGATTAAGTGGAGCTGGCTGTCCAGCATGGCCCTGGCATTGGGCATCGTTAGCCCAAAGTTTACGTGCTTTCTCTAAATGGGGGCAGTTATGAGTGTAGTGTCCATAGACTCCACATATAGAACATGGATGGTTTGTTCTCAAGTTATTGTTTTTTGGCTGCTTGGGATGACGATGAAGATTCTGGTTTAGAGGAGTAGCATTGTTATTATTTGGAGGATTGGGAAGTGGTGGACCTTGATTATGTTTTTGGTTGTTGTCGCCGTTACGTCCTCTTCCACAGTTTTCTTGTCCACCCTGGTTGCGTTGGTTGTTTTGATGTTGGGGCTGATTGTGTTGTGTGTACACTTGCCCTTGAGTAGTGGGAGGATTTTGTGGTGCCATAGGTGCAGGAGTAAGCTGTGGTGGATAATAAGCTGGTGGGGCTGGAGGTGGTCTAGTTTCCTGCCGGGGTTGTTGGTAACCCTGACCTATTGGAAGTGTTGGGTTAGCTGGTGTAGCTTGCTGTGGGTAATACATTGGTTGTGCCGGTAAATGAATTGGGTTCTAGGTGGTTGGTTGGTTATAGTATGTGGGTGGTACATATGTCAATGGCGCTTTCCCATAGCAATGTTGTGGACAAGATGGTTCATGAGTGTGATGAGTCTGATTCGTTGGAGCATATGAAGTTGTCGCCTTGGAATTAGATGTAGCCCTAGAGAGGTCTGGGGCATTTATGGTGCTCACCATGCTAAAAGGTTTATTTTGTGCTGTGACTTGGCCAATAATACCATCAGCGGAATGTGATGCCCCCGGAGCATCACTGCATGAAGAATTGCCTCGTGGGGCATCTGGTGTGATGGTGTAGAGATAGCCTGACTAGGCATAAATCAGGTCAAATTGCTGAGCTTTTAAGATAGCTTCTTCCTCTGACTAGGGTCGTTCGAAAACTACACCTTTGGCTATGAGGGGTAGGAGTGATTTAAGAAACCAGCCCAAAAATATACTGTCATCCAGTTTTATCTTACAGAGGCTACGACGCTTGTGCCACTCATGGATATGGTTGGTGATGTGAGTAGCTATGTTTTGTCTGCAAGACAACAGTATTTCAACTACTGCATCATAGCGTACAGGTAGCTGAAAAAACTGAAGGAAATTGGAGACGAGAGACGTAAATGTATGGTGGGTCCCATGTGGTTGTTCGATGTACCACTTGGCTGCAGAGACAGTGAATGTTTGTTGCAACAGTCTTAGTCTAATTGTTAGGAACCCATGTCTTTACTTTGTTAGTATATTGTTGTTGGATGCATATGCTTTGTAAGTCGTCCCATAGTATTTGTTGATCCATAGTTTATATTAGCCCATAGTGTTGACCCATAGTATTAGACGCATATGCTTTGTAAGTCGTCCCATAGTATTATATGTCCCATGGTTTTGAATCATAGTATTGGCACCTAGACTTAGCCCATGGTTTTTATTGACACATAGTATTGACCCATGGTATTGACCCATGGTATTGGCACCTAGACTTAGTATATAAGTGTGTGTTGAGGCCTATGAAGGCACCGTGAAGTTAATTGTATTGAGCTTGCTCAAAGGAGGTTCCCCCCTCGAAGTGGCCCGTGATCAATATAAAAGTGATTCTGAGTTTTGTTATTTCTGATATCTCATGTATTTCCATTAATTAATTATTGCAGGTTCTTCTCATCTGGTATTAGAGCACTTTCTTGGGCTCGTTGGGTGGAATTTCTGCCAAATTTTTTTTTTCGCATCTCTTGCAGCTTTGGATTGGGAATAATCCCTATCCACTTAACTATGGGAAGTACTTGGGCATAAGCCCTAAAATGCATTGTGAGGAGTACCACAGGAACCCCAAAGTAGCTAGCCCATTGAGAGGACCTGCCAGCGAAAAGGGCAACAACCCCTACCTGATTGACTAGTTCCCACCCGTGAGGTAAACCAACAGCTGTTGTTTGTGGCAAAGCGGTTATCAGTTTTACCTGAGTCGTGGAGTGAGGGGTACTGCCCCAATATGCAAGCCGTCAAATAGCATTGGTGGCCGAGTGAAACACCCGAACTGCTAGGAAGCCGTACATACCTGGGGTCCATATCTTTTTTCAGATGAATTGTTGTCGATCACTTCCGCTCCAGATCCAGTCGTTTCAGATCTATTCTGAAAGTCGTTCTAGATCCAATCACCATTTCAGATCCAGCCGTTTTCAATCCCTTCAGCACCATTGCGGATCCCTTCCGCGCCACTATTGCCGATCCATTTATGAAAAAAAAAAAAAAAAAGAGCGAGTATAAAATTCTGTTTTTTGGCCATATCTCCCTTATTGCAACTCTGTTTTCCTTGAAACTTCACTGACATCCCTGCAATCCCATTCTGCCTATTTCATTCCTAAAGACCCTATCCCACATTCCACTTCCTAAGACCAGAAATCCCACATTTGTCTATTTTTAGGGTTTGCCATAACTTCTTCAATTTTCACCCGATTTCCTTCAAATTTTACCATAGAGTTCCCGCTTCTGAAATCCCCATTTTTTGCTTCCCTGTCCCTCAGAAAGTGTTGAAAACCTAGTCAAACCCCAATTACCCCTCTGAGTTTTTCCCAAATCCAAATTTCCCCTTACTAAATAAGCTTGTGTTTTTGTTTTTCTATCCATTCCCCCCCCAACAATAAATAAAATAAAAATAAAATTCTTGGTTATGGTTGTCACTCGCACAGGAGAAAAAACCATGGAGGAAGCACTTGCAGCCATCCAAACCAAACTCCAAGATCTGGATGAGAAATTTCTCAGCCTCCATCTTCAGCATTCAGCCATGAACAATAACTGACAACCAGAATCTTCTGCAGCCACTAGGTTCTCTTCTTCTAGCAATTTTCGTGGGTCGAAGTTTGATTTTCCTCGCTTCAATGGTACTGATCAAACTGGATGGATATACCGAGCAGAAAAATATTTCAGTCTGCATAATAATTTTCATGTCCAGAAAGTTCCACTTACATCCTTTCATTTGGAACAGGAATCCCTTCAATGGTACCGTTGGTACATTAAAGCTCATCCCAAGCCAAACTGGACAGATTTTTGCCAACTCCTTTTGCAACGATTTGGTCCTAGTGCTTTTGATGACTACACAGGAGCACTCACTAAACTTCACAAAATTGGCACAGTGAGAGAGTATCAGACAGAATTTGAGAAACTAGCCAATCACATAGAAGGATTGTCTGATGAATTCTACAGGAGTTATTTTATCAGTGGTCTCAAGGATGAAATCTGCTCAGAAGTCAAAATGTTCTGTCCCAACACAATGATGGAAGTCCTAGGGTTGGCTAAGTTGGGAGAGGACAAGATTGCAGCTCAATAACGCTCCAAACCCACCTTTGTTCCCTTCATAAATATGGGTTCCCAACGACCTCCCATCACGCATGCTCCTCGAACAACTCCTATCAAGCATTTGTCTGAAACAGAGATGCAGGCACACCGAGAAAAAGGGCTTTGTTATAATTGTGATGATAAATTCACTCAGGGACATAGATGTGTTCAACAAAAGCTCTATCTCTTGGATGTGGATTCTCTGCCTGCCTCAGAACTTGGTGAAGAAGCTCCAGATACAGTAGATGTTCAGGTCGACATTCAGCAACCGCCTGTTGACAACCCATCTCAAGACGACCCACCCGAGATCTCTCTCCATGCTGTAACTAGCGTCACCACCCCACAAACAATGTGAGTCAAGGGATACTTCAAGAAGCTCCCTCTTACCATACTCATTGATTCTGGTAGCACTCATAACTTCATTGACCCTCGGATTGCCAAACAGGTTGATTGTTTTGTCTATCCTTGTTCCAACTTTGAAGTCATGGTTACCAATGGGGGCACCTTACCTTGCAAAGGGAAGTGTCATAATGTGCATATCTCTACAGAAGATTATAACCTACGCTCTAACATGTTTGCCTTGTCCTTAGGTGGATGTGATGTAGTTTTGGGCGTTCAATGGTGATGCACACTTGACCCCATCTTATGGGATTTTGATGAACTTTGGATGCAGTTTTCAGTCAATGGGACACAACACAAATTTATGGGCTTACAACCAGAGTCGCTCTGCATCATCAGTTCACATCGTTTGGAAAAGATCCTTAAGAAGAATTCACATAGTGTGATTGCTCAACTCCATTCCCTTCAGATGCACCCACCAACGGTCTCCACTACTTCCTTGGATAGATATGCAGGTGTCTTTGTTGCACCATTGGGCTTGCCGCCTTCACAAGACCTTTCCGGTAAGCATTTTTCCACATCTACATCTCAGCAAGACATGATGGCTATTTTGCATGCAGTACAAAAGTGGTAGCCATCCCTATTGGAGAATTATTTCTGCATCAAGATTGATCTCCAGAGTTTGGAAACTTTCCTGGAACAATGGGTCTCCTCCCCAGCACACCTAAAATGGGTTCTCCAACTCATGGGTTATGACTATGCGACCACTTACCAAAAGGGTAAGGACAATATGGTAGCAGATGCTCCTTCTCGCACATTTGATGACCCAGTTTCTCTTACAGCTATTTCTCTGCTTGTTCCAAATTGGTTGCAATCTGCTCAATGGGGCTATCTCTTCTGTGAACTCCATGCTTGTTCATCAGCAGGGCACTCTGGGTTCCTCAAAATGTATGACCAAGAACAATGTAACTTCTTTTGGCAGGGATTGAAAATGACAATTCAATGGATGGTGGTTGACTGTGATACTTTCCAGGGCAACAAGGGTGAAACGACCCTCCTTTCGGGACTGCTCGAACCCTTTCCCATCCCTACACAGATTTGGACAACTATTTCTATGGATTTCCTAGAAGCGCTCCAGTGGTATAGTACCACATCTAAAAGGACACCATATGAAGTAGTCTTTGGACAGGCACCGCTAGTTCTTCTTCCATACACCTTCAGGAGCTCCCCAGTTCAGGAAATTGGCTCAATTCTTTGAAACCGTGATCAGCTTCTTATCATTCTGCAAGACAATCTTCACATGGAAAGAATTCGACTGAAACAAGAAGCCGATCAACACCGTTCTGCGCACACTTTTCACGTCTCTAATATGGTTCTTCTTCATCTACATCCTTCCATACAATCCTCCCTGAAACTCAAAAGGCACTAGTGGCCCGGAATGAAACCCGAGGATGCTACAGGGGACCCACTCCTTCAGATTCTGCATCAATTTCCACATCTAAAGCTTTGAGGACAAAGTTTTTTCTAAGGGAGAGGGGATGTTAGGAACCCATGTATTTACTTTGTTAGTATATTGTTGTTGGACGCATATGCTTTGTACGTCGTCCCATAGTATTTTTTGATCCATACTTTATATTAGCCCATAGTATTGACCCATAGTATTGGATGCATATGCTTTGTAAGTCGTCCCATAGTATTATATGTCCCATGGTTTTGACTCATAGTATTGGCACCAAGACTTAGCCTATGGTTTGTATTGACACATAGTATTGACCCATGGTATTGGTGCCTAGACTTAGTATATAAGTGTGTGTTGAGGCCTATGAAGGCACCGTGAAGTTAATTGTATTGAGCTTGCTCAAAGGAGGTTGCCCCCTCGAAGTGGCCCGTGATCAATATAAAAGTGATTCTGAGTTATGTTATTTCTGATATCTCGTGTATTTGCATTAATTAATTATTGCAGGTTTTTCACATTAATGGAGTCATCGACTATGGAGTGAGATGAACACCATAGGTGAAATGACATTATGTGGTTTTGGGGATCCTCCCGAGGTTTTCCTTCAAACATAGGGATGTCCGAGGGGAGATTTTTGTAGGCATGGGTGGCCATGTAGGGTTGTTCCTAATAGGATCGTTGGTTAGCTTGGCTAGGTCTGGTAAGTTCAGACTAGCCATGTAAGGTAAACTAGCAGATGGGTGTGGCGTAGTGACTGGGACATAACTATTAATGGTGGCATTATGTAGTAGTCTAGTAGCCCCTAAGGGTATGCTAGGTATTGAAGGTATGTGTCCTCCAACCGTTGTGGTTTGGGATGGGCTAGTGCTCCCAAGTGCAAAATGGGTTGCAGAGAGGTTAGGAATACTGCCAGGAATTCCTAGGATCTGGGTTGTGGTAATGAGAGGTGGTGTGATTCCTATGTTGGGCATAGCCATAATAGGAGGTAGTCCTGTGTTGGGCATACCTAAAGGTGGAGTTGCCCCTATATGAGGCATGTCTAAAGGGGTTTTTGTTACCATGGGTGGAATAGTAGTAGAATGGTTTGTGGATGTATCTCTAATAGTACTGGTGAAAAGTGGGTCATATTGTGATCCAGCCATGAGGTTGGTTGGTGATATTTCAGTAGGGTTTTCGGATTCAGCCTCATAATCATATGTGAAGTAAGGCATGTCAAAATCGGATGACTGTGTGTTTGGATGATGACATCTCGAGTCAAGGGGTAAGGCTCTACATCGATGACGTGTATAGCCAAGTATACCAAACTGAGGGGGTTCACCCTGAAGACGATGAGATCGTCTTAAATTCTCAATGGTGAGAAATATTTTTAAAAATTTCAGTGTAAGGTGGTGATGAAAAAAACTCGAAACCCTAATGCAACAATGAGTGCAAGACGGGAGTGAAAAAAAAAAAGGCTCTCAAGCCAACAACCAACCTTAAAAAGCACTTATTATAGCATTTGTGCTATAATAAGTAGAGGGATGCAACAAAATTGGTCAGAATACCAAAACTCAAATAGTTCCTAGAAAAAAGAAGTGTTACTAGACCAAAGGTGGGTAATGTATCATGCAAACACCTAACTAGATGTATTGTGAGTCAACAAACAATATTCTCTGCAAGGTGATGAAATCCAAGTCAGACAATATAGAGTGTTGAATCAACGGCTAGATATCCCCCTACCGGGAGGGACACCGTGTAGACAATCCTAAAGAGTGGCAACTAGGATACCCCGTTCATGACACGTTCGGTTGGGTGAATTTGCAGTTTGGTTCTATCGCCGCTGTACACCCTCTTTAGTGTACACTGAGAACTTCGAAATGTATCCTTCGGTTACTGAATGGATTATGGTATTCCACTCAGACTTTCGGAACCAGTATAGCTACTTCAACCCTCCTAAGGGAGGGGCCTTCCCGATAAATTGGTTGATAACCATGTCAAAATTATAAGGGATTTTGGTTCTGTAGAGGACAACCACTATGTCTCAAATGTAATAATTGAGGGGTGTTATTGGAACACCTATCCCCTCAATTCTACCTAGCTACAAAATTCTTTCAAGTGATCCTCAAGTGGGGTTAAAAGTTTTTTGAGTTTAAGGTAAATTTTAAGGCTCAATTTAAATTATGTGGCAGAGTGGGTGCAAGTGTGGTATTTAAATTGAAATTGATTTAGCTCTCTTGGGCGATTGATTACAAATGAAAGAAAAGATGCTTCCAGTTTTGCAAAAAATAAAGGCATTTTTTGAAATGTAAATGCTTGAAAAAACTATTCAAAAATAATGGATCTTTGAAATAATTTAAAGGGAAGCAAATAACATAAATATTTCAAGAAATAAATGGATCTCTTAAAAGTTGCTTGGGCAAAGTATTGAGCAAATAAACAATAAAACCTTAATCTAAACAAAATGCAAAAAATCTTTCTTTCAATTACTGAAAATTTTTAAAAAGACTTTTAATGGAGCATATATAAATACTAAAAGATTTAATATGTCTGTAAAAAATGCAGAAAAATTAATGTCGTAAAATATGCTAAATGGGCAAAAAATACAGCAAAAACTGTTTTCAAAAAATTGGCCAAATTCAAAAAAATTGTGTCGCGGGTTTTGGGAAAATAGCCACGATGTGCAGTACGGGTTTTGGCCGTGCAGTCGCGATGTGCAGCGTAGGTTTCGGCTGCGAAGCCATGATGTGCAGTGCGGGTTTTGGTCACATAGTCACGATGTGCAGTGTGGCAAATGGCCGCGAAGCTGTGATGTGCAGCACGTAAAATGGACCCGAAGCCGTGGCGCGCCGCATGGAAAAAAGCCACGAGGTTGCGATGAGCCGCATGACTGTCGGCTGAAAAGCCGCGAGGCGAAAGCAGAAAAACAGACACCAAAAAACGAACCCAAAAATGAAAATTTCAGGCTGCTAATGGCAATAGAAAGGGCCAAGATCTAGAACAGCAATGGATCTGTTGTCTAGGATGGCAGATCTATGAATTAAAATGATTAAAACTAAGAAAAACTAAGATCTAAGAATTCGAAGCTAGCGGAGTCGCCAAAAACTGTTGGCTTGGTTTTGCAACCAAGCTTTGTGCAATGGGAACCTATCAACAATGTGATAGCAGTTTCAATATTGAAAGCAAAAACAATTATAAATTAAATCTAAATCTAAACTAGCATGTGCATATAACAAATAAATTTTTTAAAAACGATTCAAGAACAAGAAATAAAAGAATAAGTATTTTGTATTAAGATACCTCAAATGGTGAGGATTTGTGTTGAGCAACTCCCAAGGTGAGTAGCTCCAATCTCCAAAGGTCCCTTCTCCAAGATGCTGAAAATGGCCAAAAGTCTCATGAGAGATTTTGACAACGTGAGGATAGGATGATGGATGGATGGAAAGTGAGGAGCCCCTACCACTTTTTTATAGTTTTTGGTGGTGGGGAATACCATTATGGTTTTGAGGAAACCAATGGTATTGACCAACATGGTTTAGGTACCTCTTCCCTCCTTTTTCCTTTTTTGAATATTTTGAATATTTTTATTCCCTTTTTAATATTTTTGGGAATTTTGGACCATTTTTTAGTGTTTTTTATGCTTTTTGAGGAAAAATATTCATTTTGAGGGGAAAAAGAGGTGTATTATGGTCTTTTGGTGACCTTTTGATGGCTTTAGAGGCTCAAATGGTGGAAAAGTGGACAAATGGGTCATGTGAATAAGGAAATGAGCTAGTGAGCACTTTTTGGGTGTTAACAATTCCGCTTCTTGCCTAAACTCCACCAATTCTCCGATGGAACATTGTCAACCCTCCCACTAAATTGATTAGATTTCAGTAGAATTGGCAGTAGTCTTACAGTGCCTGTTTGATAAATAACATTACGCTTGTTACAGTTTTTCAAAAAATGAAGCCGACGATTTGCTAAAATGGCCACTTATTCATATAATTAATGCTAACATGGACACATTCTGGGATATGGGCCAACCGAATTTATGAAGCCGCGTGCGAAGAGATGTGTTCATCAATTGATTTGACAATAATGCTAGGACACTGAGGAGGTTGAGGATTCATCATGGTACGTATGGAGGTATGAGTTCTAATCGTAAGTTTGACTAGGCATAAAGTGGCAAAATAATCATGATTATATTACATTCGTACATCCCTGTTAGCAACCTCTAATCGATCTGCTCAGTAGAAAGGCCACATCACTACCGTTTTCCATACCTATTGACCACCGCCATCTCATCCATGTGATATTTTGTGAATGTTAAGTTTAAACCAAATAAACTAGCAAGATCACTGAAAGAAACATAATCACAAGATAGACACAGAATTTACCCTAGGAAACCCTCATGGGGTAGAAAACCCAGCAAAGCTTTCCTCAATAAGATGACCAACCAAAATACAAGATGTGCTCCAAGACTTGTCCTTCTTCTCTACCTCACATGCAGACCTCCTAGACACAAGTGAGCCACTTTCTGAGTTGTGGAAGTGTATCGAATGAGGAGCTCTCCTCCTCTATTTATACTAGTTCCTGACTGACCAAAATCCCTAATGGGGCCAACCTCTCCTAGAGAAGTCTAAAACCACTAAAATATAAACTTAGGGCCGACACCCACATGGTGGGTCTAATGACCCTAATTACCACAAACCATCGGAGGAATAAACATCTCCGGATACATAATAGAGTCACCTCGGAGGGATAAAACATCTCCGGAATAATAATGTACAAATATAATATTCTTAGAAGTTACAATATTCAACACTCCCCCTTAACGAGAAGGATATTATAACAACATCTACAGGAGCAAGCATTCATTGACTACATCATGCATGATACATATGTATATCATCGGAAGCTTTCTTTAATACATCATCGTTGTCATACGATCATCAGCATCGTCATCACACGATCATCAGCATCGTCATCACACGATCATTAGCATCATCATCACGCAATCATCAACATCGTCATCACATACCCTGCAATACACATGATCCATTTAAGACACCATAACATGTCTAGGGACGATACATCCCACTCATCAACTTAGACAAAATCTAAGGACCACTTTGTCAGAGACACATGTCTATGGATCAATTCAGGGACCGATGTTCGGGGATGATACAATCCCCTTTCGTCCACTAGGGACCACTTCTCGGAGACATCTGTCTATGGGTCAATTTAGGGACCGAAGTCCGGGGATGATACAATCCCCATCATGTACATTTTGAACTAGTGGTTCCGGGATGATGCAATCCCCATCATGTACATTTTCAACTAGTGGTTTCGGGATGATGTAATCCCCATCATGTACATTTTGAACTAGTGGTTTCGGGATGATGCAATCCCCATCACGTAAATTTTGAACTAGTGGTTCCGGGATGATGCAATCCCCAGCACGTACATTTTGAACTAGTGGTTCCAGGATAATGCAATCCCCATCATGTACATTTTGAACTAGTGGTTCCGGGATGATGCAATCTCCATCAGTCCACTAAGGACTTCATTCACGGAGACCATACATCTATGGATCAATTCAAGGGACCGATGTCCGAGGATGATACAATCCCCACTTGTCCACTAAGGACTTCATTCTCGAAGACCATACATCTATGGATCAATTCAAGGGACTGAAGTACGGGGATGATACAATCCCCACCTGTCCACTAAGGACTTCATTCTTGGAGACAATATGTCTATGGATCATTTCAAGGGACCGAAGTTCAGGGATGATACAATCCCCACCTGTATCCTTATCAATACAGATATCATCAAAACATGTATCCTCATCAATACATCAACAACACATGTATCCTCATCGATACATCAACAAGACATGTATCCTCATCAATACATCAATAAAACATGTATCCTCATCAATACATCAATAAAACATGTATTCTCATGAATACACCAACAAAACATGTATCCTCATCAATACATATATCATCAAAAGCATGTATCCTCACCAATACATATACAATCAAAAGCATGTATCCTCACCAATACATATATCATCAAAAGCATATAAAGTAAAAGTAAGTAAAAGAAAATAAGTATTCTAAGTATAAGAGTCCTAAGTCTAAGTGATCTAAGTATCCAAGTGTAGTAAACAGTTATCCACATCATCGACCTTATTGTCGATGAGGAAATATCATCATCAGTGACTACACTACTCCCCCTTTCGAGGAGGGTCCTTTTGAACTACACCAAGCTTGTCTCAGAAGTATTCAAATTTCACTCGAGACAGAGGTTTGGTCAAAATATCAACAATTTGATCCTCAGTGCTCACATACTCGAGCTTAATATAGGAATCTCGTATATAAAAGTATCATATCTCTATGTGTTTTGACTTATCGTGGAATAGAGGATTTTCTATCATCTTGATACAAATTTGATTGTCACACATAATCACAGTGGGATCCATTACTAAGTCAAATAATCTAGATAGTAGTTTCCGAAGCCATACTGCTTCACAGCTAGTAGAGCAAGCAGCTATATATTCTTCTTCAGCAGTACTGAGAGACACACTGGATTTTTTCTTACTGAACTAAGAGATCATGGCAAATCCAAGTCCATAACATCCACCCAATGTACTCTTCCTGTCTGAAACACTTCCTTCCCAATCGGAGTCTGACTAACCATGTAATCTGATTTCATGATTTCCAAGGTAGTAAAGACCAAAATCTAATGTACCTTTTAGATACCTCATTACATGCTTTGCAGCTCTTAGGTGAACCTTCCTTGGTTCTACTAGATATTGACTCAGGGTATTTACAGCAAAGCATATATCTGGTCTGGTATTTGTTAAATACATCAATGACCCAATGATTTGTCTATATAGAGTTACATCCACTAATTCTGATGAGTCATCAACTAATAACTTCAAGTTGGAGTCCATGGGAGTATCCATGGCCTTACACTCCAACATATCAAATCTTTTCAAAATCCCCACAGCATACTGACCTTGATTTAAAAAGATTCCTTTTGGTTCTTGCCATACTTCTAGACCTAAGAAGTAGTGCATTAATCCTAGATCCTTCATTTCAAATTCTGAAGAAAGCTTCTTCTTACATTCGATAATTTGGTTCTCATTTCCTGTTAGAAATAGATCATCTACATACAATAGTAATATAACAGGTTCATCATCCATAACCTTGAGATAAAGATTTGGATCAGCTTTACTCTTGGTAAAACCCATGCTTGTTAAGAAACTATCAATCCTTCCGTACTAAGCTCTGGGAGCTTGTTTCAATCCATACAAAGCCTTTTTTAGCTTGCATACATGTGTTCTTCCATCTTTAACCTCAAATCCTTGTGGTTGTTCTCTATACACTTCTTCTTCGATGACACCATTCAGGAAGGTTGTTTAAACATCCATCTAGTGTAACTTCCACTTCATCATAGATGCAAGAACCATGATAGTTCTAATTGATGTGTACCTAGCAACTGGTGCAAATGTTTCTTCATAGTCTATTCCCTCCTTTTGAGAGAATCCTCTGGCTACAAATCTTGCCTTATATTTTTCAATGCTACCATCTGCAGCATGTTTTATCTTGAATATCCATTTGGAAGGGACCACACTTTTATCCTTTGGTTTGGGAACTATTTCCCAAACATCATTTTTCATTATTGACTGGTACTCTTCTGTCATAGCTTCTACCCATTCTTTCTTCTGAGCTGCCTCCTCATAGCTGGTGGGTTGGTGATCCACAAGATCACACATTAAGGCCACATAGCTAGAGACTAACTTGGGTTTCTTCCTTTCTCTAGTGGAACCTTCAGGAGCTCCGTATTTTTCAGCTCCTTAAATAATGTCTCTAGCCCATGCTAGTCTTCTTTTTCTAGATAGATTTGTAATGGGGGGTTCTTGAGGTTCTATCATGTCATGGTCTTTTGGTGTATCATCTTCAGGGATGGGTATAGTTTCTGTGACTCTTGGAGGTGTATCTTCTTCATAGATTTCTTCAAGTTGGCACTTCCTAGATTTCTTGATGGCTGCTTCTTCATCAAATGTTACATCTCTACTTATCTCCATATGATGAAAACCAGTATGTAAATTCTTAAAGCTTTGGATGTTTCACAATATCCAACAAATATTCCTTTCTTACCAGAGGGATCCAACTTGGTTCTCTTTTCTTTTGGAATGTGAATATACACAGGACATCCAAATATTTTGAAATGACTTACCTTAGGCTTCTTTCCTGTGAACACTTCTTCTGGAGTCTTAAATTCAAGAGCACTATGAGAAAGTCTATTTTGTACATAGACAACTATCCTAGCTACTTCAGCCCATAGATACATGGGAATATCTTGATCATGTATCATAGTCTTTACAGCTTCCATGATAGTTCTATTCTTTCTTTCAGCAACCCCATTTTGTTGGGGATTGTAGGTAGTGGTTAGTTCCCTCTTGATTCCAGCTTCTCTACAAAAGTCTTAAAATTCCTTTGAAATATATTCTCCACCATTATCTATTTTGAGAATCTTGATTTTCTTTTTCGAGAGATTTTCTATTAAGGCCTTGAACTCTTTGAATTTTCCAAAGACTTCATTCTTACCTTTTAGAAAGAATATCCAAGTTTTCCTTGAATAGTCATCAATGAATGTGACATAGTATTCATATCCACTCAAAGATGTGGAGGGCATTGGTCCACATACATCAGAGTGTATTAACTCCAAGGTACTTTTAGTCTTTGTTTCACTCCTAGGAAATGGGTTCTTGATATTCTTCCCTTTTGCACATCCTTTGCATGTGCCATCATGATCAATCTTTAAGTCTGGCAAACCTATAACTACCTTGCTTACATAAGGTAGTGCCTTGTAGTTAATGTGGGCAAGTCTCCTCTACCATAGCTCATTTGGGATAATGGTTTCATGAACAAGAGTAGCTTATGGATGGCCCTTAAGCTTGTACAAACCTCCTTCTTCACCAATGATAATTGCATCCTTGATAGATTTTCCTTTGGATCACATTAATACTTGTCCATCAATGAATGCAACCCTATAGCCTTTCTTATCCAATGCTGAGATGGATAACAAGTTCTTCTTCAATCCTGGTACATACAATATTTCTTTCATTTTCATGGAGGTACCAGAATCAAGCTTGTAGCTTGCTTCACCAATTCCCTTGATGGGATATTGAAAGTCATCTCCTAGAGATACCTTTTGTGGAGAGGTCTTTTCTTCAAGTCTTGAGAGAGTCTTTTTCTGTCCTATCATGTGCTTTGAAGCACCACTGTCAATAAGCCATGTATCTTCTCCAGGAGTTATAGATCTAGAGAGTGCGGAGAATAAAATATATTCTTCTGCATCTTCTTCTTCATTTCTCCTAGATCTTCTCTTGAAGAAGGTCCTTTCTTCTTCTTCTTCTTCACTTCTAGGTTTTTTATTGTGAGGCCTTTCTTCCTCTTCTACTTCTACTTCACTATCATCTTCTGCAAGGTGTGCTTGATGTCTTTTGTAATGAGAACCCTTTTTCTTCTTTAGAGGACAATCTCTAGCAAGGTGTCCTATTTTGTGACAAGAAAAACATTGGAAAGAGGAGTAATCTCTTCTTTGATTAGTTCCTCTTTTCTTTCGAAATATATGTGGAGAATGAGACTCCTTGTGACTATCCCTTTTGGAGTAGGATTGATTGCTTCTTCTCTTGGTGTGGGTGGCCAAGGCTTGGTCATCTTCTTTCAGCAAGGCTTCTCTATGTGCAACCCTAGCCTCTTCTTGTACACAATCCTCCCAAACTACATCAAACTTTGTACTTTCTTTTCTGGCACACATAGTTTGTATGAATGACTCCCAAGGTCTAGTGAGACCATTTAGAGCTGTCATCACAATTTCATCTTCATCAAGAGTATCACCAATGGCATCTAGTTGCTCCTTGATTTGGGAGACCCTTGAGAAGTAGTCTTGAATGGATTCTCCTTTATGCATCTTGGTACTCTTTAATTGAGGTCTTAGGTTCATCTTCCTATTGATGTTCTTTCCTTCATACATTCTTCCTCGGGAATCATACATTTCCTTTGGAGTCTTCTTGGAATCCACTTGGGGAATCAAGTGGTATTTAATAGAATCAACTATGATTCTCTTTTCCCTAATCAAATCCTTCCTATGCTTCTCTTTGGCTTCATCTCCTTCAGGTTCTGCAACTTCATCCTTGATATAATGAGCAAGATTATTTTCTTCAAGAATGAGACCAATTCTGTATTTCCATGCCCGAAATTTCTCTATACCTTCTAGCTTGTCTTCAAGCTTAGTGTTTGGAGACATCTTCTCTTGGGGGAGTCCAAGAGATAAGAGATAGAGTAGCACTTACCCGGAAACTTTAACTTTTTACTTTTCCGGATCTACAACAGAATTTTTGGTTTATCGTACTTTTGGTAAAACTAGGGTTTGATTTTCTCGGAGTTCTACCTAGCCAAAAACCTCGATCCAAGGCTCAAAAGATAGATCTTTAGAATGGCTATTCAGCCATGCAACCAGAATCCAAAAATACTAACTTTTGCAAAAAACCTAATTTTGGGAGAGAGAGAGAAATATAATTTCACCTTGTGAAAGATGTTCTATTCAGGCTAGCTTTGATACCATGTTAAGTTTAAACCAAAATAAACTAGCAAGATCACTGAAAGAAACATAATCACAAGATAGACACAGAATTTACCCTAGGAAACCCTCATGGGGTAGAAAACCCAGGAAAGCTTTCCTCAATAAGATGATCAACCAAAATATAAGATGTGCTTCAAGACTTGTCCTTCTTCTCTACCTCACATGTAGACCTCCCAGACACAAGTGCGCCACTTTCTGAGTTGTGGAAGTGTATCAAATGAGGAGCTCTCCTCCTCTATTTATACTAGTTCCTGACTGACCAAAATCCCTAATGGGGCCGACCTCTCCTAGAGAAGTCTAATAACCCCTAAAATATAACCTCAGGGCCGACCCCCACATGGTGGGTCTAATAACCCTAGTTACCACAAACCATCGGAGGAATAAACATCTCCGGATACATAATAGAGTCACCTCGGAGGGATAAAACATCTCCGGAATAATAATGTAAAAATATAATAATCTTAGAAGTTACAATATTCAATAGTGAATAGGATCACTCAACAGTAGCATACCTCACTAGAATTCACTCATGAAGTGCAGAAAGAAGAAGAAGAAATGCTTAATCAATTAACACTCATTACACAGAAAATGGAGAAAAACTATTGTATCATACATCAGTTGTAAGCTGGCACTCTGTAATCTGAATAATAATTGAATACAATCAATGAGATTCGAATGCCACTAAGTTCATTCAAATTCTCCTCAAAGTGTGGCTTGGATAGCATTGGAAACATCATCCAAACCAGTGGTAGTGGTCATAAAGGTCAACAAGTCAGTCAAATGAGTCTAACTAAGTGCATGGGAACTGATGTAGGGAAGGAGACTCCAATGTGGGTGCATTAGGAGCTGTTAGTAGTCAGTGGAGCTCAAATTAGTCTCAGTAGGTGCCTATCTAAGTGCTTCAGTCAGTTAACTGATCAATCATCCCATGAATCAAGGAATTGAGTCATCAACTATCTAACTAAATGAACTAACTCCTAAGTAGGTGGAAAAAGGTGCACATGTTCTCCAGTGATGAAAACAAGGGTGCATCAGTGGCTAGGAGGGCTAGAACTGAGTAGAAACAGGCTCTTGGGGGATGCAAAATAAGGACTAGGTGCCATACTGATGACTGGATGCATGCATTTGCATGCAGATGACTTGATGCATGCAGGCATGCAAACTACAAAAATGATGGTGAGAATATTCCAACAATCCAATCCATGCGATAATTTTTAGCACGAGTCTATTCCATGATTACACCAACTTTCCAAAAATAGCCAATGACTCTGCGTTATTCATTGTTGTTCCTACTTGCTGCAACTCCAGTGTCCAAATTGGGAAATTTTTGTTTTCGATGTCCGAAATTGAAGAAGAACATTATGGGAGGGTTTGCAGTCCCTTATGATCCTGAGATAATGGATGCGTTGCAGCAGAATAGAGAAGCCTTTGGTAAATTTGAGGAGATTGGATGGATGGCATATTTTGAGAGATTGAATGGATTCCATGAGGAAATGGCATTATTGTTCCCCATGAATTTGAGGGCGAACCACTCAATGGTTAGAGGTTTGAGAATTGAAGCCTCGGACAAAGAAATATCAGAAGTCACAGGGCTACCCAGAATTAGGAGGAAGTGGTTTGGCAAAAAGAGGCCCAACCTAAATGCAATAGAGGATTTCCTTGCAGCGGGGGAAAGTGTTCATCCCAGGGGATGGGGAAAAACACTGGAGATTTTACCATGGCCATGGGATCAGGTCGTGATATTCCTAAAGAAGTACATCACCTGTGAATGTAGGTACCGAGTTGTATATACATATTATTTTGTCTTGCTTTCTCATCTATGCCATGATACACTGATTAACATTCCTTACTACCTTAAGAGGACATTACAAAACATGGCACACTATTCCAAAGGGTCTCAACATCCCCAAGCCTCTATCACTAACCACGACCTTATCAAATTATTCATACTACGGGCCCTTGAGTGAAGAAACCAAACTGGGATCAATTTGTTGCTGGGGCCATGATAGACTATGTGGCTATAGTAGAGAAAGATGACGATCAGAGCCTATCAAATGAAGTTGGGGGGAGTGATAGATAAGTTGAGGAAGCTAAAAATGATCAAGTGAGGGATTTAGAGGAAGCTGTAATAGTAGAAGGGTCTCAATCTATAAACCCCAAAGAGCCTGTGAATCCCATTCCACCAAGTAGAGACCAATGCCGAAGAAACAAGAGATAAAATTGAAGCCCAGGCAAGATTGCTTTAGGAAATTGAATCCTCTCTTGAACTAGAAAGGGTTATAATTCAAGAGGTTCAATTTTATTCTATACCAGGAGAAGAAGCCAGTCAGAAAAAGGAAGGATTATTCTCCTTTCTTTGTTTCAGAAGAGGTTGAAATAGTTGCAGAAGGTTTTACTCCCTATGCACCACGCAGAAACAAGAGGGGGTCATGCACCAAGAATCATTCACTCAACGCATCAAAGAAATCAAAGACCAGATTTATTGTTGCAGCAGAGGCAACAAAAGGAGTCGAGGTAGACATTGAAATCCAAATATTAAAGCCTCGATCATCCCTTGTAACACAAAAACCAGGGGTAGCTCAAATACATTACCAAATTCTATTGATACACAAGAACCTATTGCAGAAGGGGATTAATTGAAAATAGAAACCCTCCTCTTAGAAAATGATTTACTGAAGCAGGAGGTAGAAGTGCTTAGGGAAGAGCTTCAAGGATTGACGGAAGTATTGAGGAATCAGGAAATTCAAAGACTAACCACATTGGATGAAGTAGCTGACCAAGTCGAAAACCTTCCCTCTGAAGCAGAGATTTTAAGGCATGATGAATTGGTGTGCCATGAATGTGGGGATATCTTCAAAAGGTCGGGGTATAAAGTCACAATCATGGGACTTTCAGCTTGGAAACTTGGGAAATTGAGATAGGAAAGTAATGCGACAGTAAAAGAAGATCCAATGGTGGAAGATGAACATCATCAGGAAAAGGAAGCAACCCCTTCACCTATTGATGAGAAATAAATTAAGGGAAAGGAATCTAAATACAGCTTTGCACAAGAAACTGCTGGGGTCTCGGAACCAGCAATCCAAGAAGAGAATGCCGAGACACAGATATAGTACATTCCAAGGGAGGTCACCGAACCACAAGATACAGTGGTACATTAAGTAACCACTGAGGTCTTCGAACCAATGCCACAGGAGGAAGCTGCTGAAACACAAGAACCAACAGCACAAGAAGAATTTGATAAGAATGTGGCACAAAAAGAAGAAGGTGCTGAAATAAAAGAACTAGCAACACAAGAAGAAGTTGTTGAAACTGTGGCACCGAAAGAGATAATTTTTTAAAGACAAGAACCAACAGTACATGAAGAAGTTGTTGAAACTATTGCACCAGAAGAAAGAACTATTGAAACACAAGAACCAACAGTGTATGAAGAAGTTTCTGA
Organism: Larix kaempferi; assembly: GCA_027924585.1. Taxonomy (NCBI): domain Eukaryota; kingdom Viridiplantae; phylum Streptophyta; class Pinopsida; order Pinales; family Pinaceae; genus Larix; species Larix kaempferi. Next base: position 16,206,054 of record BSBM01000348.1, on the reverse strand, counting down.
CACTATGGTACAAAAGGAAAACTCTATTGAACCACAAGAACTAGCAGTACATGTAGAATTTTCCGATGATGTGGTGCAAGAAGATACTGCTAAGTTCCCGGAGCTAATGGATAGAAAACAAATTGCTGAAACACAGGATCTAGTGTCTCCAGAACAAGCCCTAACAAGGAAACATGATGATAAAGCAAGGGCCCTGAAACCTCTGGAATTTATTGAGCTAGATTCAGAGGAGGAAGAAGACTCAAAAAATGATAGAAATCAGGAGATGGATAAGGAATTTTATTTGCTTAAACTTGAAAACAAAAAATGGATATATCCGAATGCTTTGTGCGAAGAAGGAATGATTCCCCTGCAAGAACACAAAAAATACATCAAAGAACTTAGAGAAATATGGTCTGAGGAGTTATTCTTCCAAAAACTCCAATGGGAAAGCTTGCAGTAAAAATTGAAAGATATGGGAAAATTAAAGACCTTAAAACAGGAGAAAGAACAAATGTATAATCTGGTTCAGGAACTTTTGAGTTGCAAAAATCCATCCCCATCCTATTCAACATTTTTGTATGAAAATATGATTATGTTTAAGCTCAAAGCTCTAAAGGAAGGGAAGCCCCATTAGATTGTGACAACTTCTCAATTTTCAGAAGCTTTTACTCAGAGTGATTTCTCTGGGAAAAATTTGTTGTGTGACTTGTATCTGCATGAGTTGGCTTGTTTTATGGACCTTTGATACAATCCAGTTCCCCATATAGGTGACATTCACTTGAGGGATTTTACTTATTTTGTCACAAATCATATGAGCTGGTGGCATGGCTCCTAGACCATCCAAAAGAATGAAAGCACTTCCACTCTTTGGATAAGGGGTCAACCTCAATCCCTGTGACCCTTCTTGCAAGGCATAAGAGGCACATCTCCTCTCCTTAGAAAGCTCATTACTTGGCAGCGTTTCAATGAAGAATCATATCCCATTGTGTCGGGATGATCTCACAACAAGAATTCTATGTAGTGGAAGGAAACAAGCAAATGTGGAAGGCCTCTTCTGAGACTCTAAGAACAAGGATCCATACTAGTTTGAAAATTTCAATTAAGGCTTGTCTCGAGTGCCAGAATATGTTAAATGCATGGAAACGTGTGGACCAAGCTAGTTAGGATTGAAGTTCATATTTCCACTTATATGGTTTCTTGAGAGGAAGTATAAGAGCATCTACAAATCGACCAAGAAATCATAAAAGAATTGTTGGGCTAATTTAATTGCAAGCAATGGGTTTTTGAATACAGGTGAGAAACCTGAATCTTCCTTTAACTTCACCAAATTCCACATGAGAAGTTTTGAGTCAGACTCAGATTCAGATTAGATGGAGTTTGTTGCATGGGGACATGCAATATGACAGTTGGGGGGAGATGGTGGGTTCTAGAAATGCCCCTTTCTGCTTACACCTATTCAACCTTTCTTCCTTGTTTTTTCCTTTTATTTACAACCAAGTCATTATCTTTCCCAAGAATAGGAATGGAATAGGTATAATCCATTATTGCTTTGTTACATTAATGCTTAGAAATGATTGTGATTATGGATTTTATTCCTCGTTACGCTGACTTGTGATGAAATTATGAGAAGTAAGTGAAGACCTCGGGGAATCCAGGAATATCGGCTTGCTGATACACATGGGAACTGAAGCACTTGGAAATAGTTGGACATCTCCAGGGATCAGCTTGGATCATTGCTGAAACAACTCAGGCTATCGCTCCATGTGGCCAGCTGAGAGTTGTTCAGCATTGGATTAGTTCCAGTTGTAAAGGCGCAATTGATTATGGAATAGAATTCACTCGATCGTAACAATCATTGTAACTATTTCTATTTTCTACATTGTATATTCAGTAGCTTGAAGATAGGAGATATTCATTGCTTCCTAAATTAAGGAACCTGAACTGTCTTGTCTCAGTATATATGGGAAAATGAGATCATATAGAAGGTTAGGCTTATTTTTACAGAGAATTGTAACAGGAGTGGGGAGTCTTTGTAATTGAACTTATCCATCAATGAGAGAGTCAGTGTTTTCCTCATTCATTATCTGGTGAGTTGATTTGGTAGCCTTCAGCAACATCTCTGTTGGAAGGCTAGGGCCCACCTTCTTACAGAGTTTCTGAATTAGTTAGTTTTTTAATTCTTTTATCTTGTTTGTGTGGATTTTCTAGTTAGATTTCACTGCTGAAACAATTAGTTACTAAGCATAGGATTTCTTAATCTTTCTTTGGTGAAACAGTGTGAGTAATTAGAATAGGATTTCCATTTCTTCTTTTTCTTTGATTTGCTGAAATAGTCGACTGAGTAATGTGTGGTTTCTTATTGCAAGTGTGTTATTTAAGATAGGATGATACAGTTGTGCTCTATCTCTACATATCGTTGAGTACTTCATTTCCTTTATGAATTATAGACTTGGTAGATAGTAGATAACTTCCAGAATAAAAGAAGACTGACTTCCTTCAAAGTTACTTATTGCAATCACAAATTGAATCTTCTCTAAGAGTTGATTTAGGATTTAACTTCTTGCAAAAGAAAATTTATTATTTCACTCCTGAAGTAATTGATTCCAAAATGGATACTATAGAAGGATTGTAAATTCCCTTGATTTTAATAGTCAATTAATAATTAAAGTTGGATTGAGCAATGAGCAGAGTATGGTTGCAGGAATTAGGTAGGTTGGGTGATTTTCTAATTCATCAGTTACAAGAAATGTTTATGCATATATTTTGCTTGATTACCTTTTCAATAATCAGAGATCCCTGGGTTGATAATTTATTTTGATCACTATGTTTTTTAACTTCAATTTAATAGGAAATTATAGTGACCAACAAATATCCTACAAAAAACTCTCAATTTTGGAAATAAACTCAGTTACTCTTTCTACAGATCTCAACAATATGACAATAGACACCTTTGAGAGTGCATCACACTAGGGAAGATTTCCTTGGCAAAACAAAGGCTATCAAGATGCCTTTCCCATATAATTCTATGGAAAATCCTCCAATTATGGTGTGCTACTGGATGCAACTGCTCAAATTAAAGGCTCTAATACCATGTGAAATTCTAGAACATAGAAGGATCATAGAGCTAAGAATACTTCACAGTGAAAGAATGAGCAGAAAAGGTGAATTACTGTGAAAATTGCAGTGAAAAGAGTAATAAAAGTAATCATGCATTGGAACTCAGAGGGAAGCAGAAATGTGTAAAATTATCCATTAATCAATATAGTCCACAAATATGTTACAATAGAGATAATTCAAATATCCTACGATAATTCGAGTCTCAGTTTGTCTACCATAGGAATTGTCACCATTAGAGTGATCCGGAAGAGCCAAACTCAACTAAACTCAACCAAATCTTAGTTAACTGAAGCTACTGTTAGTTAACTAACCAAGAAGGGCTCAATAGTGATTTTTTCATGCAAATCGCTCAGAAAAAGGTGCATTATATCACAAAAAGTGGCAATCAGAGCACAAATCCCCCACAAGAGTCAGCTAAATCAGGTGGACTGAACCAGATCACTGATTTGGCTCCTAAAATGTAGGGAATTGAATCTGGTTGTCCTAAAATGATGCATGCAGGGCACATTAGGTGGATAATGGTTCCTAGATGACATATGCACACCACTAGGGGGGAAATGACATCATAACCTACTAAGAAAAATAAAATAGTTCTAAGTAGGACAAGGAGAGTATTAATGACCCTAACATGTTGGTGTATTAATAATAAATAAAACAAAAAGAAACTACAAATAATTAACAAACAAATCATTATGAGACTGTAAACGCTTAGATTGGAATACATTTGCAATTCCTAAAATATGGAAATACATATATAAATATCAATATTTAGTTGTTAATAATAAATTATGTAACAAAAGGGAAAAAAATCCATATTTATAGAAAATTGCTAATTTATAATATAACTTATATTATAGCTAAATAGACTTTCATTCAATAATTTATCACAAACCTTCTATTTATGTAGTTCAAAACTCATTTAATATAAGTAATTCTGTAGGGAAAATAAAATTATTAAAATTTCTAGAATATTATTATATGGTGTTAAGCACATGGATTAACAACATTTGTTTTTAGATTAAAACATTGGTAAGGAATCAACCTTATATTTGGATGTCCTTCTTCATGGAGGTGAAGTTAAAAAGGATAGAGCATCCTTGTCTAGAAGGGCTATTGTTTTAATGATGCAGTTAATAGATAACCCTCTATAGTTGCGTCAACTCATTTTCCCAATGTGTATATTGTGGAGAAATGAAAGGAGTTTATAGTATTGGAGGTAATTGAGGATATAGTCTTGGATGTCCTTTATGAATATCATATAATAATTTGTTCGTTTAATGATCTTTGACCTTAAACATGATATTTGTACTAATGGTTTTATAAGAACTAGAAAAAGTATCGTGGGGTATATATCGTTTCCAAAATCTTAACTTTATTGTCCAATTTCAATATCTTATTGATTATCATAAAATTTTCAAGGGAGGTCCATGGTTTCGGGTAAGAGTGGGTTTCTTTTTTACCCCATGGTTCTGACAATTTATCCCGTCCAATAGGATAATCACTAAAAAATTTGTTTAGTTTCTGATAAGGCTCATATATCCTTATCTAAGAAAACTACAATGAAAAAAACAATAGGGATCTAAAACAAATAACAGTGGAAAACCCCAAAACATATTCCTTTCCTATTAACTTGTCCAAAGGGAATTTTATAGTTTTACAATACATTAAAATAACTCTCAAAAACAAAATAAATAAATTAATATGTACATATGTAATGTCCCTCAAAAATACACTCTAAAAAAAATTTCTTAAGGGTCTTTGAAATGTTGTAGTACACATGCTTATGTACACTAACTTCAGCACTGGTTGCTTAAGTGACATTCTCTTTGTATTGAGAAAATTAAATTCAATACTAATAAGATGTTTGATGGTCTTCTTGTTTATATCCTGATAAATTTGATTTGCATTCAAAGATTTCTATTTGCTTGCTAATGGATTTGATCCTAGTATCATGATAACGACATAATACTAGTTACTAACATCCAACACTCCAACTCAGTTGAACTCAATGATTATCGAATCCATAAAATAAGGGTAGTACCTATAATACCACTAGGTATTTTAATCAATTAAGTTCATTAACATTTAGTTATAACTTAAATACTCATTAAGCATGGTTAAAGTTATGATGAGGGTTTATAATAGTGCAACGATGTTCTTGGAGTAGTGTGGTTATGGTAACCTTAATTATTTTTAAGATCACACTATCACTTGACAGTGTACAATGTAAAAGTTTAATGACTCACCACCTCATTATAAGGATATCTCAAATTCATACTGCTCTTAAAACATTTTGCATAGTTTTAATATACATATTACACAAGGGTGTAAAAGATCCTTTTAAATACATCTATATTCCTAGGTAAACTGACAAACTTTAGGGAGTGTGACTATTGAGACATATGAATATTAAGAACACTTCTTACATATCTAAACAAGTAATTGATCAATTATCCATTTATATAAAGAGGACACATATTATTCCTTAATGAAATACATATTATAATCCAATAACCTCCCCTATGAGTTCTCTACCTCCTCTTAGTTCTCTTTACACTAGTTCCAAGTTGTAACTATTTAAGAGGGGGACTTACATTCCCTTGCAATATCTACATCCTACTAATTACACTTAGCCCATCTAACATGCATTATGTATTTTATCCTTTGAAACCATTACGATAGGGGTGAAGTTAAATCACCAAATATAATATAATTTATTCATTTATTCGAGCTTCTCATATTAATTACTTATTCCAGAAGCCTTTATAATAGTACAATGGTCACCATAATGTATTGACTAGCTTTTTTTTTCCAAGTTATCTGCCTAACATATTTTTCATTTTCACTTTCCTTTAATAGTATCTTCCTTATAATATAATGCCTATATCTATGCAACCTTTGCTATATCTTCTTAGTATACTTCTACAATATATACAAAGATGCCATAGTCCATCTCCTTGACCTTTATAATAGGTAATTATACAATGCATGGCATTGTTCATATATTGATAGATTATATATATATATATATATATATATATATATATATATATTCTAAATGGAAAATATCTATCACTGTAAATAAAGAGTGATCGTAAACTATCCTCAGGGGACTTCATTATATATCAAGAGAGTTACATAGTCTGTGTTACATTCATAGCTATTCAGTATACAAAAAGATCCACATCTGTTATGTTCTTTACACTATATCCAAAGATCATCACCTATTCTGTTTTTTACACTATAACATTTGTACATAATGTTCATCAACTTGATCATGAGTTTTCCCTTCCACATCTAAGAGACCAAGAGGAAGTGCAAGAGTGATCTTTGACAGCTTGTCTTCTTTAGAGTTAAGTTCTCGGTATATATGTGTGAAATTGACATGATCAAAGGTTGAAAGAAGATTTTGTATAGAAAGTAAGAGATGCTGCAGATGCGGAGCGTTGATTTAGATCCTTCCATTTACCCAATCAATGACCATTTTGGAGTCTCCGAAGAGCTGTAGGTTCTTCAAGTGTTTTTAGAAGCAGTCTTAATTAAGACTACCCTAGTGCTTCAAGATTAGCTTTGTTGTTGAGGCATGTCCAATGGAATATCTGATTTGCCATTTTCTGCTATCAGAGAGATAGATAATTCCTCCCAAACCTCCAAGGGGGGGTTCTCCTTGACTTGCCCCATCGAAAAAATCCCAAGGATGTTCTTTGTTGATCATTGGAGATGAAATAATCCTTTGAGATTTTTATAATGGCTTGGATTTGTGTTCAAATGTTTTCTACATAAGAATCAAGGCTGTAAAGTCTAGAGTAATATGTTTGTTTTGGAAAATCGTCTTGTTACGAACCTCCCAGATTGAGTAAACGAAAAGTGCAGGAAATGCTTTAAATAAACATACCCCACAGTCTTTCCACCAACTAATCACATTTTCTTCCAACATCTATGTTTGCAGAGGATATGAAATGTTCAGGCTGTTGGATTCTCTTTCCCAGACATGTCCTGCATAGGGACAAGAGAAAAAGAGGTGAGGTATCGATTCCTCAGCACAACTATAGAGTACACATAAACTAGGGCCATGAAATCCTTATTTTTGAAGGTTATTTCAGGTGAGGAGTTTGTTATTTAGAGCCAGACAGAGAGTAATGATAGTTTTTGGAGGAGCTGTGAGTTTCCATATTTTGTCCCACCATGGTCAAGGTTCACCTATCCGGTGAGTGGTGATGGTTGTTTCATAACCAATTTTTGCAAAGAAACTCCCATATTTGCTATTCCTGGTCCATGTCATTTTATCTGGTTCACCTTCCCTAAGAAAGAAGAAGGAACTTCTAAGGGATAATATGTAATGGTCCCAAGCTACTTATTTTTCATCTGTTAAGCCTAGCTACATGACTGATTTCCATCTACCACTCTTCGTTGAATCTTCCTGTTCATCTTGGGAATCTGCCAGAGTGTGAATGTTTTTGGATTTCAGTTTGATTATTAGCTCTGGAGGGAGTTTGTAATCTCCGCCTGCACTAGACCAAGGGTCTTCTCCAACCCACACACTACGACCATCTCCTACTCTCCAAGCCACCTAATTTCCAATCAATGGAAATGACAGGACCAACGCTTTCCAACCGATAGAGCAATTTTTGAAGGTTTTTATGGGTTGGATGGACCAATCTACTAATGAGTGGGGGTGATAGTATTTGGAGGTCATCGTTCTTCCCCATAGAGAATTGGGGGATTCCGCTAGTCCCTAGATAGTTTTTTCCGCTAATTATTTATAGAATAGATCAGGTTTTTTTTATCCCCCATCCACCCATCCCTTTTGGCATAGAGAGTGTCGACCGTTTTACCAGTGGAATACCTTATTTTTGCTTTCTTGTTGCCCAGAGAATTGAGAAACATTTCTTCCTAATTTTAACTAGAATTCCTTTAGGAATGTATGCAATCGATGCCCAATAGACTGGAATTCTTTGGAGTACAGCTTTTAGCAAGACCAATCTATCTCCTCTAGATAAAAAATGATTGGCCTAGTGTCTGATTCGAGCTTCAATTTTTTTGTACAACCAAATCCATTCTTTAAAGGAGTAGGCATTAGGTTTGATTAAGAACCCTATGTACTTAAAACCTTCTAAGATTAGGGAAATATAGAAGGGGAAAGACCTTTCCACGATGGATTTCGTTTCTTTAGAGAGGTTGTTGCAAGTTAATTTAGAACTCTCTGTGTTGATGACCATTCCTGTAGCCATTTTATAGGAGTCCAGGATCTTTGTAAAATCTAGGATATTTCCATATGTCCCCTCCCCCATGAGAAGAACATCATCCACAAACAAAGTGTGAGTTAAGTTTACTGTGTTAGAGATCCTGATTCCTTTTATTGATCCATCTTCTCTGGATTTATGAATTAGATGGCTCAGAGCATCTGCTATTAAGAGAAAAAGGAAAGGAGACAGGGGACATCCTTGTCGAATGCCTTGAGCTGGATGAAAGAAATGAGAGGGGGATCCATTAATTAGTACATCATAGGATGATGAGTGAATGCAACCCATAATCCAATCCATTAATGCTAAAGGATTTCCTATTTGTATCAACAATAAAAGAAGGAAGGTCCAGTTTACTCTATCCTAAGCCTTGGAAAGATCTAGCTTTAAAGTGAAAGCAAGAAGTTTTTCCTTCTTGATAGTATGAATGGTTTCCTGAGCAATAGAAACAACATCGTGGATTTTCCTGTTGAACGAGAGCCCAAATTGCTTTTCTGTGACTACATCACTGAGAATAGGTTTCATCCTTTGAGTGATTACTTTTGAAATTATTTTGTAGATCATGTTGCAATAGGCTATTGGTCTGAAATCTTCAAAGGAGTCACATTTCTGCTTCTTCGGAATTAGAGTGATGAAAGTTGAGTTAAAGGACCCCAAAATTTTCCCAGATTTTTGTGATTCCTTAACTACCTTGAGAAGATCCTCCTTCAAAAGATCATAGAAACCTATCTAAAATTGAACAGTGAACCCATCAAGCCCTGGGCTCTTACCCTTCTGAAAATCTTGGAGGACTGCACTCAACTCTTCCTCTGTTACTTCCTTCAAAAGATCTTCCTCCATTTCATTAGAGATGAGTCTGGGAAACAAATTTATTACCTCTAGAATCTCTGCAATAGGGAAATTTGAGGGGGCCATGAATCTAGACTTGAAATGATCCTCGACTGACTTAGCCTTCTCCTAAAATGAAAGTGCATTGTTCCCTTGATCATCTTTGATTTCTATGATTGTGTTGATATTCCTTCTGTGAGTTGCGTACCGATGAAATAATTTAGTGTTCTTGTCACCTTCCTTTATCCAGAATGCTCTGTTCTTTAACCGCCATAATTGTTCCTCTTTGTCCAGGAGAGAGGCTCTTTTTCCTTCCAAGTTCTTCAAGGAGAGTAGCTGCTCGTTTGTCAAGGTTCCATCTGAGATAGAGTTGTAAAGATTCTATAAATTGGATTTTGTCTCATTGATATCTTTCTGTTAATTGGCTTCTTGTTTTCTACCCCAATAATTGGAGAGATGTTTAATCTACAATATATTGTTTGAAAATTGTTGCATGAAGGATGTAGACGAAGAGTGGAGTAACGACCTACAATTTTCTTTAACTAGATTACAATAATCCAAATTATGTATCTAGGAAGGATTAAATTTAAAAGGAGCTAGGCGTTTCTTTTCAGGGATGGAAATGGACATAGATATTGGTCGATGATCAAAGACCCCCCCAGTTTCCACCGAAGAGCGAAAGATTAACCACAGCTTGAGAAGATAATCTGTAATCATGAACCTATCCAATATTTTGGAGATTGCCTGATCTCCTCCTCGATTGTTCCTCTAGGTTGGTTCAAGTTTTAAAGGTTGAATGTCCACTAGGTTCTTTCCTTCAAACAAATTAATGAAAAAATGGGAAAGCAAGTTGTAGCAAGCATTTTTTCCCTGAAACTCTCTGGTTCCTAGGGTTAGATTGAGGTCACCAACTAGGATGAGGTTCGGAGAATCCATAGCACCAAACATACTCAAGGATTCCCAAAAGATTTTCCTTCCATGGAACGGAGCGTAGAGGTTGAGGAAGGAAAGTTTTGAGTTTAAATATGGAATCTCCAACTCTGTTTTGAGAGCTGAATTGTATGAAGCAGAGGAGATGAGACTCAATTCTAGGATCCATGCAGAAATTAAACCCCTAGAGTCACCCTCCGCATCTACTACTTCTGATTTCCAATATTTAAAAAGGCCACTTATCACTTCTATTGCTTTGTGGCCCTCGATCATTGTTTCTTGTAGTAACAATACCTTAGGTTTCAGTGTGGCGACTAACCTTTTGAGGGAAATTTGTTTGGGCCCCCCTCCTAGACCCCTTATGTTGAAAGAGAGTGCGAGCATTAAGCACCTTTGGAGAGTGATTTGTCTACTCTAAGCGCCCTACCAATGGTACGTTGTTTTTCATCCTTAATGTCTTTTGCAGCTTGAAGTTGGGCTTTGGAGAGGAGAGTTTTACGACCGGATTTGGATTTTGAGGGACGATCACAGGAAAGCCCACCGATGGAGACAATGGTCGGCTCACCAATCGATATGGAACATAACCCATAAACATTCCTACGGGGTGGGGAGGAGCTCGGGATGTTGCTGACTACGTTTTTTCCTGAAGGGAGAAATGAAGTACTCAAACCAGAGTTAAGCACAAGGTCACGGGAGGTCGATTGCAGAGATAGCCCTCCAATACTTACTGAATGTGGGAGATATTTCCAGGATTTGTTCGTATCTGGGGATTTGACCCTCTTGAGTTTTAGGCTTAGTTACCCTGCCCATGTGAAGGATCCCACCTGCGACTATTCTCCTGAGCATTGGTTATACATGGTGGCCATAGTTGCTTTACCTAAGTATCACATAAGTTACTTGCAATAGTTATTCTATGAGTGTCCTGAGTCAGATAGGGGTCAGACAACACAGTTGTGCCCTGACACTGAAGACTAAGGGCCCTTATAACTTATTCTGTTACCTCCGGTTATAGTTTGGGAGTCTCAAGCTTCTGCTAGGTGAGACATACCGGCTGTAGTGTTGGGAGGTCCCTTGAGCAAGTCCCCTGTTGTGTGCATTTGGTTGTAGTTTCTTTTAGGTGTGTGCTCTGTGACAATCTAGTAGGCCATTAGGAAACATTTATTTGATGACTTTTTGAAGTCATCGTGGATCAATATCTGCCTCTCCCCCGATCTCGTCAGTTGGCTTGTTTACTAGCTAGCGATCCGTTATAGTCTCTTCGCAAGTGATGTCGGAGGACTACCGCTGGTCCTTTATTGACATCTCATGAACTTCAGAGAGCTCCCATTATGAGTTCCCCATATGGAACAATGGGATTCCCCATTACTCCATCAGGTGGCACCATGAGGAACTCCCCTCCGTCCACTCCTAGAGATGGATGTGTACGAGGTTCATCACACAGCACTCCTCCTAGTTCTGGAACATCTCAGCCCACGAATATGAACCCTTTCGATGAAAAATGGTCATCAGGTTATTTATATTGTTCATCCTTTGGGATGCCAGGTTTTGGTTCTACATCCATCCCTATGACCTCAAACCATTTTTCATTGGGCTGTATGCCTGTTTTTATGTCGACTATTACATCCACCATCTCTAGTAGTTATGCTAGCTCTAGTGTCGGGGTTGGGGGAACCATGCCCCCTTACACTGCTCATCAGTTTGGGAGAAGTCACATCTCTCCATCTTTTCCTAGTGTTGGTGGAGGGCCATCTCCTTCATCATCCCCTAGTGCTAATGTGAACCCATTCTCATGTGGATGTTTCATGATAGGTAATGGATCTATGACTTACATTCCATCTGCTCACCCGAATGTCTCGATTCATATGCCTGTGCCCATGAACACTTATATGATTCTGAATATTCCTCCTGTCTCTAGTTCGTCGATTCAATGGACTAGGAACATACTGTTTTCTTACAGCGCTCACTTGTCTAGTTTTCCTACCTCGAGTGGTTATATGGGACCCCATTCTTATGGTTTTGCAACCGGTCCTAACTATTATATTACTTCCTCATATGGAATCCTTGCTATGCATGTGCCTGTGTATTCTAACATGGGCCAACTTGGAGGAGGTTATCATCCTTATGGTCACGGTCACGAATTCTACCAGAGTTCATTAGCACCTCAGGTGTCGACTTCAATGTACATAGTCCCACCATCTAGTTCGCAGATCCAGTCTCTTTTGGGAGCTTATAATCAAACTTCACAGCCTCATCTCCCTTTTCTTACTAGGTTAAATTTACCCGATCTTTCAAAGTTCACGAATGATCTGGTTTGTCATGACCCTACATGGCCTCCTGTCCCCACCAAGATCCCTTTTGACGTTCTAAAGTTTGAGGGGAAGAAGGGTGAGGATCCAGGTGATCACATCACCACATTCCATTTATGGTGCTCCTCAAATTCCTTGAACCACAATTCTATTGATTTGAGGCTATTTCAATGCACCCTTATGGGGGAAACTGCGAAATGGTATGTCGAGTTTTTTGGGGGCAGATATAGAATTTTTAATGATTTGGATTTGGTTTTCCTAGATCACTTTCAGTTGCTGGTTCATTATGATACTGGCACCGATATCTTATCTACCTTCTTCCAGGACAAGGCTACACATATCTCTGATCATATTCAATAGTGGCACCGACGAAAGAGGCTAGTGAAAGCTGACATTCCTCCAAAGTTTCTGTTGGAATGGTTCCTCAAGTCTTTGCTCCCTTACATTTCAAAGGATGTCTCCTTATCTGGAATTATGACTGAGGAGAAAGCCATTTTTAAATCCTAGCAACTAGACCTAGTCTATGCTCAGTCTGGCATTTGGTACGACATTATACCTAATGCGCTGAGATCATGACATGAGCCCAAGCTCATTCCTGGACCACATGCCAATCGTATTGTTGGTACCACAAGTACTCGTCCTGTATATTTGGTTACAAATTAGATGCACAATCTATCTATTAACCAATCTACCCCTCGACAGGCTCATGCCTCGTCCGTTTCCACCAAGTTGTATGATGTTGACTCTATACAATCGATGAACCCATCTGGTAACCAGAAACTTGGTGGGAAGAAGGGGAAAAATAATCATAAGGGTGGGACCAATTGGAACAATAACCCTAAGAAAGAGAATGTGAACCCTCCTGAGGATGGCGGAAATGCTGGTGGGGACCACAAACCTAGACATAAAGTGAAGTTTCCTTGTAAGCTTTGCATGAAAGATCACCTTATACATTTGTGTCCTCATATCGAAGAAGCATCGAAGCACCTTACATAGAGCCCAGCTGTGCTCAAGGGTCATGTTCCTCATCATCAAAATATGGCTTCGAGTGCTTCCGTCATCGATGGTGGGACTAATGAAACTTCGACGTCCTCTACCGATGCCTACAGTTTTGGATGCATTAATATGGTTAAATCAGAGGTTAGTGTTGCTACTCGCTCATGTGTTTATGGAGATCCACAACCTTCGTTGGGGAATGAGCACCCTCCACCTAAGACTCCATTGCATATCGAGAAGCCAAACTCTATGCCGTGGATACCAAAAGGTGTTCTCAAGTGCTCGATGCAGAATCCCAATGCTTGAGCCGCCCAGAACTACTTAATTGTGGAAAATCTGGACCAGAATCCATGTGTTATGTCGGCTCTCTAGTTTCTCCAGGCTTATCCTTCGTAAAGTACTGTCGTTTTATGTGCTTTCGGAGTCGAGGATCAATGTAGTCCAAATGTTAACAAGTTCGACATTGCTGATGTTCACCCTTGGTTGCCTTATCATGTGGCTTTCCAATTCCATGTTAGGTGCCTAATATGGTCGTTAACCATACTGTGGTTGACGAAGGTGCTTCTACTACAGTAATGTCATTATCTTGTTGGAAGGCTCTCGGTTCTCCTCCATTGTCGAAATCTATGACCATGCTTACGACATTCGATGGTAGTTTGTTTAGGATGCATGGTATTATCCACTCCTTTGAGGTCCACTTGGGTGGGAAGGCTGTGCCAATAGAAGTCAAAGTGGTTGATGCACCTATCGACTACAACCTTTTATTGGGTAGGAATTGGATCTATGATATGAGAGCGATCGTGTCCTCTATTTTTAGAGTTATCTGCTTTCCCCATGATGAAAATATTGTGACTTTCGATCAACTAGATTTCACTAGTTCCAGTCCCATAGCATCACCAGGAATTGTAGCTCCTCAGATTGAAAATTCTCATCCAACAGTTGGGAATATTGGTGTAGGATTGTTTTCCTCTTTAATGGGATATTTTGACTTTGTTGCACCAACATCCTTTACAGGATCCATCTCCGATAGTGCTCCATCCTCATTGAATAATGTACCGTTCTAGACATCATATTTTGATGATCCATGGAATCTACCTTCCATGAGTTCCCTGTCTGGAGACATTTCGCACGTCAGGATGGATATTCCCTTTTTTGCAGCCAAGCTTACTTATCATGATATTCAACAAGCCATTGCAGAGCTAGATCTCTCCTCTTCACGGACAAAAGAAGAAGATCTCGTTATGCTTCCCACATGGGAAGCCAACTCATCTTGCTCACATGATTGCCTTGATGGTACTTTTCCTTCATATGAAGCTATTATCGAGGCCTTGTATGGTAGTGATAATCCTTGGGAAGATCTCCATCATCGATCTTATTTTCTTCCCAACCTTGACCTTATTGAGCAAGAGGAGTTTCGGTAGACTCTTGCAGAGAAAGTTGGTCACCCTGTGGCTCCTTTGGATTCACATGGCATTTATGTGGAGGGGAATCTGGCTAATATTTCTCCTACCATTTCGATCAACATTTCTCGCACCCATGGAAAGATTGAAAACGTGTACATCAGTGTCGATTGTTCCCCCGAGGATATCATCATTTACACCGAGTTATTCAAAGAATTTCGTGATGTGTTCACCTGGTCATATGAGGATATGCTAGGTATTGACCCTAGTATTGTCAAGCATGAGATTAAGACTTATCCAAATGCTAATCCTATTCAACAATTTCTTCATGCTATAAATCCTAGGAAGGCAGCTGTTGTCAAGGAAGAAGTAGAAAAATTACTCAAAGCTGGTTTCATCTACCCAGTTCCCCTTACTAAATGGGTATCCAATCCCGTTCCTGTGGATAGGAAGTAGGGGACCATTCGAGTGTGTACCGATTTTAGAGATTTGAATAGGGCATGTCCTAAAGATAACTTTCCCAATCCATTCACAGACCAAATCTTGTATGCATGTGCGGGAGAAGTGTTTTCATTTATGGACAGTTTTTCAGGCTACAATCAGATCCAAATTAAACCTGAGGATCAGCATAAGACCTCATTTATATGTCCTTGGGGTACCTTTGCATACTAGAAGATTCCCTTTAGCCTTAAAAATACCAGATCTACTTTTCAGCCGGCCATGACCTTAAGCACATAGTGGAGGCTTACTTGGACGATCTTGCTGGTCACTCTCGTAAGAGAGTAGATCACCCCAGTCACCTCCACCTCATTTTCGAAAGATGTCGGTGCTATAAGATTCGTTCGAATCCCAACAACTACATATTTGTCATGAAAAACGGTCACCTTCTAGGGTTTGTAGTCTCAAAAGAGGGTATTAGAGTCAATCCTTTAAAGGTTGAGCCAATACTTCGGTTGCCTCCCCTGCGTAATTTGATTAAACTTCAAAGCTTCCAAGGGAGAGCCACTTTCTTACATTGTTTTATTGTGAACTATGCCAATATTACTAAGGGTTTTGCGTGATTACTAAATAAGGACACTTCTTTTACATGGGATGAGCGATCCCAGCAGTCTTTTGACACTTTAAAGAAAGCCTTGGTATCGCTCCTCTTCTTAGTCCACCCGACTCTGCAAGAGATTTTTTGCTTTATGTGGCTGTGTCTCAAGAGACAATTGGTATGGTCTTAGTTTAGGTGGATGATGTGCTCCAAGAGCATGTTGTCTATTATCTTAGTCGAAACCTAGTAGATGCTGAACTGAGATATTCTCACGTTGAGAAATTGGCCCTTGCGACTGTTCACGTAGTCCAACGATCACGACATTATATTTTTCTTAGAAAAACCACAATTATAGTGCATGTCAATCCATTTTAGTTCATGTTCTCATGACGGCTAATTGGGGGGAATATAATAAATGGATTGTCATCCTTCAGTAGTTTGATCTTGATTTAGCTTCAGGGAAGTCGGTGAAGTCCTTGTTTTTCGCGAACTTATGTTGGATCTTCTGAGACTTGATGAGGAAGTGGTCCATGAAGACTCATTTTTGGATGAACATTTATTTCTTATCTTGTCAACGGACCCTTGGTATGGGGATATTATTATATATCTCCAAACTCTGAAGTCCCCTTCACATTATTCGCGAGATGAGCGACGTCATGTGAGACATCATGCCAAATAATATGTCATCATCGGTGAAACTTTGTATCGCCGAGGAAAAGACTCTATCCTACGCCATTGCTTAACTCATGAAGAAGTGGAGCTAGTGCTTAATGACTGCCATAGTGGAGTGTGTGGTGGCCACTTATCTGGGCTTGCGACAACCCAACATATCTTGCGAGCAGGCTATTTTTGGCCTACGATCTTCAAAGATTGTGTAAACATTGTGAAGAGATATCACCCTTTCTAGGTGTTTGCTCGGAACATGCGCTTGCATCCTTCTCCTTTACATCTAGTCATCACTGTCAGTGCCTTCACCAAGTGGGGGGTTGATTTCATGGATTGCAACCCAGCTTCGGCTGGGGGGCATTGCCATATTATTGTGGCCATTGATTATTTTACCAAAGGGGATGAGGCCATGCTGACCATTAAATCCAATGGTGCAACTGCAGCACACTTCGTATTCAATCAAATTATAGCTCGATTTAGTATCCCAAAGAAGATTGTCACTGACCATGGAAGTCACATTCAAAACAAGATGATGGCGAAATTATAACTTAAGCTGGGGTTTCGACAAGATCATTCATCTTCTTATTATCCCCAAGCGAATGGCTAGGTTGAGGAAATGAATAAGTTCCTTAAGGCCATTCTCCAAAGGACCATCCGACAAAGCAAGAGTAATTGGAATATTATGTTGTATCCTGCTTCGTGGGCGTATCGAACCACAGGAAAAAATTCCACTGGTTTCTCACCATTTCAATTAGTTCATGGTGTGGAGTCTATCTTACCGATTGAATGCGAAATCCTTCCCTTGAAACTAGTGATAGAGATCCTATGTCACACTTCATAAGTAGAGCAATGCTTAGTCTACCTCAAGCAACTTGATGAGCAGCATCAAGATGTCATCGTAGCAATTGATGCCAACAAACATCGTGTTAAGGCTCAATATGATAGGTTTTTCCGTCCCCAGCAATATGTTGAAGGTGACTTGGTCCTCCTTTATGACCAAGCTAAGGAACCCCTGGGGGCAGGCAAGTTTAATCCCATGTGGCACAGTCATTACATGGTGAGGTGTGTCCTTGATAAAGGAGCCTACAAGTTAGAGAATTACGAGAAGAACGCCTTGAAGGAGCCCAAAAATGAGCTCTACCTAAAGCAGTATTATGCTTGAGCTTCTAGCTCGAGCTAATACTTTTGTGTACTATTGTATAGTCTTTTATTTACATAGTCTAGCATTCTTTTGATTTTTCGAGTCTGCTGATTCGCTTCTGTTTGATTGACAGATGTCAAGAGAATATCCAGTGTTCTTAGGATTCATGGATGGGGCTAGCTATCATACGCAGAGACAAGCTTCTGCTGCATGGGTTGTTTACTCATCCAACCATCAGATTGTGTCCTTTGGAGGGGCCTGTCTCAGTCTTACATTGAACAATGTGGCTGAGTACAGTGTCGTTGTCGAGTTACTTCACGATGCCATTTTGCATGGTATCCAGTTTTTAGAAGTCTGCCTGGATACGCAATTGGTTGTGTCTCAGTTGAATGGCCAGTACCATGTGAGGGATCCTATGTTACTAAGGAGGTTCTTAAGGGTAAGACTCTTGGAGAATCAATTTGTTTCCATTACATACATTCATGTTCCGAGATGTTTTAATCATGTAACTAATGCATATGCTAATTATGTCCTAGATTGGAATTTGTCACATCAATAAATGAAGAACACAAATAACATTCATTCATACATTTGTACATACACAATAGTAGAACCGGAAAATCATAGTTTTTTTCATTAATAACTTGTCCAAAATGTGGTCATAATACAAAACTGGAGCCCATAGCTCTCAAATATACATAGCCGATACAAAAAATAGGACCCCATGGCATCTAATCCCTATGAGGATTCCTCGTTGCCTCAACAGGATGTGTTTGAATATAATAGTGCACAACATTGGCTATGTCCTGGAGTAATCGCACCCAGGTACCAGGTACCCCTACAACATGTCTTTGCATCGCCTCTGGGAGATGCTCTACCTCTATGACCGGTACCTTGGTAGTCATGTGGGTCAGGATGACCAGTACCATCTCTAAAGTGTGCTCTGCTACTATGCCTGCCACCTCTCCACCCCTTCCTCTATGACGATGTCGTGGGAAGCCCTATGGTCTCCGCGGACCTACAAGCAAACAGTCAACCATCAATATATGATATCATACCAAAAACATTTTTGAATTCACTTATATTAAAAATACAAAAAAAAAAAAATTCCAAAAAGAGTAACTTACCAATCTCTCTAAATGTGGCCCCTAGAGGGAGCAGCATGTCTTGGTCTCCTCGGTAGTCTATCCCCTCATGTGGGTAGTCATCCATGGCGATGCCCTATCATCTCCAATAGTGGAAAAACTCATCAGGATATGGGGAAGCTTGTTAGCCACCCCCCTGCGATGTCAGTATCTCCGCCCATCGGGTTTGGGCAGGATCTCGGAAACCATGTGGAGGGACGTTTACCCTCGGACTCTAGCCCGACACCCTATCAAAGAAGAAGCTGCACAAAATACTACCAAAACCAAACTTTTTGGTCCGCCCTTGTTTGCAATCCATTAGATAAGTCTTCATTGTACTCAGCAGAGTTGTGCACCAGTCATACACAGTAGGTATCAGGCACTTGACCGCATAGAATATAATTGGCCTTGAGGCCTGATGGAGTGAAGATGAACTCAAGATTCTCGCTAATGACGATAATATTCATGCTTAGGCTTGTATTAGCCTCTGTGGGGATACGGCTACCAACCTTCTCAATGCCAGCAATATAGTACATGTCTATGTAGTCATTGATATTGGCTCCACCCCCCACCGAGTGTGATTGGATGCTTGCTACCTCCCCTTAGCGAGACAATCCAGTGATGAAGTAAATATCTTCCACTTCCAGGTGAAGTGGTTGTCCATCCAGATCAAAATGTTGAGCTTTTGCATCCCAATAGTTGACCAACTAAGTGAGAAATCAGTTTTGGGCGCTCAAACCCTCGATGCTCCAAAATTTGTATAGGCCACATGCTTGCAACGCTTGTTGGATGACTAAATCTTGGTGCACTTGTTCATCAACAATGTCATGTTCCCTCTCTCTCCATTCCAGAACCATCCTGGAAGCAAAACAATGCATTTTTTAGTGCCCATGTGTTTAACAAACTCCACCCACGACATTGTACGAAGGAAAGTTTGTGTACAGTCATGGGTATACATGAGCTAGTGTTATCTTGCTCGCTCACACCTAGTCCTCCACGAGACCCGTCTAGTTATAGCCCGCGTACAACGAACTGTGGGTGTATCGCATGTCAAAAAATAAAAATTTCACCATTAAAAACGGAAATAAAACCATGGAAATGAAGAGGAGGTTGAGCTCTCTTACCTAGTTAAGATGGCGGATGATTTTGTCACTCCTAGCTCTTGGAATAGTCGATTTAAGATCGGAGGTAAAAACTAACCAAATGCACTATGTTGGGTGAAAAGTGAAAATGGTGTGGTAAAATACTTTCTTTTTACTATTTATAAATTTTCAAACCCAATTTTCTATAGTTTTTTCCATTTTTGAGACATTTTGGACTAATATGTCATTATAAAGTGCCTTTTTGAGCATTTTTTCCAATGAGAGTGGATTTTTGAATTGTTGCGTGCCTTCGGCAGGTATTTTCTACACCTGGCATATAGGTTAGGATGTCATTTCACTTGCATTTTTGCATCGACCTTATGACCACATTTATGAAACTTAGGTGCAACCCCGCTTTTTAACTAAAAAAGAACCTCTATGCTGCTTCAGAAGTGTTTTATTTGGTGGTAGGGCTTGTCCGACCATGGGTGCCCTAGTTAGATCCTTTTATGTCTTTTTGGAACGCATGTTGTTGTTTCTCCTTAATATTAGGAGTCCTTTGTAGTCATGCTATGACATTGCAATGAATATTCATACTCTACTTTATCTTTATTATGGCCATCTCCCATGAGGACTCCCCATTTATGTCGAGTTGTGATTGCATTGCATTAACCTGCTTTCCTTTCGAGCCTTGTGCCAGCTCCTGCTTTTCGCAGTTATTAGCCATGTGCCTGTGCACTTTTCCTTCCCAGCCAAGCAAAGCCTCCATTTATCTTTCGTAGCTTGATGACCCTTTACCTGGAGGGAACACCCCCCCAAGTGTCTACATCTTGCACATGCTTCCTTGCATTGATCATGGGTATGTTCCACTGCTTGGAACTAGTTTGCTCGCACTTGACACTCGTTCCCTCACTTGCTATACTATAAGAAATTTTATTCTTTTTGAAGCTT
This sequence comes from Larix kaempferi, assembly GCA_027924585.1. Classification (NCBI taxonomy): domain Eukaryota; kingdom Viridiplantae; phylum Streptophyta; class Pinopsida; order Pinales; family Pinaceae; genus Larix; species Larix kaempferi. Next base: position 16,185,252 of record BSBM01000348.1, on the reverse strand, counting down.
TCATAACATGAAAAAGACCAAAAAAAGCATATAACTAAAAATCTGGATGGGAAAATATTTACTACCTCTTATTGGCAGTTGTCATGTCACCTTTCAATAGAGCATTCCTATCCACTCCATTCATCATGAGTCGGGACATTAGTAGGACCTTAGGATATGTACTCGTTTCTCATATTTTACTCCATCGCCTGGCTAAGCTTCTAGTCATTATGGAGAATTTGTTGAGGCCTCCTGCGTCACAAAGTGTTATTATCATCTACTACTTGAGTCTACGCTGCTTGAATCTATCCATCTTCTCATGCTCTTGTTCAAAGGAAGTCTTGAACCCAGAGTCAACCACTCCTCATATCTCTTGATTATTTCATGTCGGCCATCCCTTAGAGTATGATCTGTTAGTCCGAGTTCTTCCAAATATTTCAACGTAGCTGTTACCTTGGGTTGGTTGATGGGGGATCTATTAATGCCCTCCTTCCAGTGAGTCTTGTTCCGTCGACTCCAACTCATTTATTCTGGAATCAAGACTTAGAGTTCGTTGAGTACCTTGAGGCTTGCAGTCATTAGTGGTAGGTTCTCTCGCTATCAACAGATTGGGAATTCATCAATGTCCCCTGATCGACGGATTCATTAAGTTTTCAACCTCAACACCTCTATTCGCACTTGGTGAATGTACTCTCTTCCTTGATGCCCATTTTCATTATTGGTGGGTTATCTCACATTTGTTAACGGTATACATCAATGACCGGTAATCTGATGATGCCACATTAGGTTCGACATCAACACCTTTATTCGCTTGATAGGGCATGCACCATAGATGATTTCTGTAGAAGACCCTAGACTTCAGTGGCATTCAGTATGCTACTGGTGATCATGATTATACTTATGAGAGATTAGTCTCATACATCAGTAGTTTGTCCCTTCAGTTTGCATCAACCGTCTCCTCTTTAGTGGGAGGCCATATCTTACTGTATATTGGGTCATGGCTATGACCACTCATGACATGTATTCACTATATATTGCCTATTCATGGTCATTGTATCAGATTGCTATGTATTGTACCAATATGTATTCAGAGATATCATTGTATTATGATGTGTGGGATACTTCTTTGATTTGTGTTTCCATCACTCCACTTCTAAGATTTATAATGTATTTCAGCCATCGTAGTACCTTCTCTGACCTCACACATTAGGCGGAATCTGTTCACTAGTACAAAATGAGAAATTAATGACAAAAAAAAATGACTGAAATTCGACTATAAACGACTATTTTTGAGTTGGTGATTTAGTCATTGATAGTCACTGATTAAGTCATTGATACTCACTGATTTAGTCACTGATTGTCACAATCAATGACCAAATATACGACTAAATAAACTACTAGATGATAACATATTAATGACTAAGCTAAATACGACTAAACATTAATCGTGCTATCAGATGTTGGAAATTAGCTACTAATAGTCGTATATATGCGAATTTAGTCGTTTTCTTAGTCACTAATTTATGATATGGTACGGAGGAATCAAACCACCAATCTCCTGCCTATAATTAGGCAAGTGCTCTACCATTGAGATAGCACCCTTTAAGAACTTGTTATTGCTTGATAATGATGATATTCAAACAAATTTTGCATGGGAACAAAATGAATGTCAAACATATTCAAGAAAAATGCTTTAAGTACTGAAAGAATTCTAAGATATAGCAGTTCAACTGTGACAATGATGAAAATTCAAAGAAGAATGATATTACAAACTATGCATGAGTACAATAACCCATGGCTGTACAAATTATCAGGAACAAAAGCAAGCTGCTACCCTTCACAGACAGAAAAGAGTACAAGATCCAACTTGCAATAAATTTGTTTTAATTGTCTATCAATTGTTGATCTCTCGACAGCTAGAGACGTTTTCCTATCTGAGATCCAAAATACATATAATTATCTTCAACTTCACTTCTTCAAAACCAGTTGTAGTAAAAATTATTCTAGGAATTGTCTTATGAGCAACAACCACTTTTTTGAACAACAGGATGTCCTTTCATTTGTACAGTAGCAGGTCTGCTGCTATTCTGCTGCTATTCATTTGTACCTACTAGAACTTTGTAAATAACAAAGAAAATGCAATTTGGGCGTCCTCAGAACACTATAATACTATATACTCTCTTAAGGATAGATGTTCATACCAACTCTCTATGGATGGATGATGATCTTGGGGCATATTTAACATACTCTTCCATTGCAGAAATGAATGATGATGGTGGTTGTTCATTCAGTAATTTGATTCACAAGAACCAAAGTAAGTATCACATAAAACCATGCACATCTGTAATGACTAGCTACATGTAATTACACTAAAAAGTTGCACTGAACATGATGACAAAGTTCACAAATTATCTGTACCTATTCAAGTGTAGGAAATTTAAATCCACGTCCAAGGTCAAGACCTTTGCAAACTTCGTAGAACTATGATAATTTTTCAGCCTACCATGCCAGTGGAACAAATAATTGCAATAAAGTTATTTTATTCGTCACGGGTGACAAAAAGTGATATTCATTCCACATTTTAGAAATGATGCTAGAAAATTTGTTTCTTTAAATTAAACATGTTGGAAAAGAATAGGAATGGTAGGTGTATATAGCGAGAGAAGGTAATGATGATAAAATTAAACACTTCAAATATGTCTAGAGGGAATGCCACTGAAGCAAATGCTTTTAAAAAAGTAATGTTGGATCACAATCATCCTAGAGAACAAAATAGTAGGAGGTATATGGGACTGTTTTTACATGGTTTGAAACTAAAGACATCAATTAGAACACTTTTGGAACAGGAAATTTCCAACCATACCTGTTTACAAACTCGCCTATAGATATCAAGTGCCTTAATAAGATCATGGCGTTGCATTTCAAAGAATTGAAGGTAGACAGTTGCAGTTATCAAAGCTATAGATCTATTATAATTAAGAGGCGATGCTAATTATAAATTTTAACCATAACATTTTCTATCTTGTCAACAAGGTTGATGGTGGCATCATTAATTGCAGTGTAAAGTTTAATGCTCTCTCTAGAAACCTGCAACATTGTGCAAAAGAAAAATAAGTATACCCATCATAAAGTACGACATCAACTTTAGCTAGTGAAACTACTTTCTTTATGCAAGACAGTAAATAAATTTTAACCACAAAAGAGTGAAGATGCCACAAACCACTATGAGTGCATATTGTATCACATGATTGGATATAGCTACTCTTTCTGGCTGCACATATTTAGATTATTAAATTAGCAACCATCCACAACAATATGTAGTTCTTTCAATCCAAAATCACACTGAAAGGACATATAACTCAACAGCACATAATACAAGTAGCCAGCCTCCAAAATTACAGAGTTACTATATATTTCACAATAGTGACTCGGATGTAAATACCTAGCATGCCATTAGGCAATAAGATATTGCTGCAAAGATAACTATGGCTCTATGAAGGGAGGAGAGGGATCAAATCCCTTGAGGTACAAACATTTCCTCAAGTTTAAGACTTTAAAGGGGTTTGCACCTCAAGGGATTTGATCCCTCTTGGCGTTTAATAGAGCCAAGGTTAAGATAGATCTATGCTGGTTATATAAGATATTATTACCCGTTGTTGGTACCAAAATCAACTATGCCAAAATTTTAATCTTTGGTCAATTTGAGAATCCGACAGCGAAATCAACAGGTTTGCAAAAGCATTTGCCACAGAAAATGCTTTATAATTTGTAATGGATCTTCTAGTATTTAAAATTTTTAAACCTTGGATCAATTTCACCAAAACATCAAATTCTTGTGTCAGTTTGCGTCCTTCATAAGTTTTCCAACTTCACCAACTCATTAATCTTTGTGTGAAAATTGCCCATTTTCTATACTCATGAACTTTTAAAAACAAGTGAGTCCTCTCGCTTAAAGTTTTAAGTTTGTCTTCATTCGATTCTGAAAGATTGTAAAATTGGCTTGTTCTTTTACCTAAAAAGTTAAATGATTTTATAAAAATTATTATTATTTTTAACCCTTTCTTAAATGGTTTGATGTTAATAATTTTTATTTCTTTTTAAAAGGGTTAAAGATGTGCCTTTTTGAGACTTGGTTTTCAAGTCAAAGTTCATACTCTATTGTTTTACCCAAGTCTTAGTTTTCATCCAAAGTGCAAGTCGCGACCAAATCACATTACCTTACAAGTCTCAAAAGTCATCCATTTAATAATATTTTTTGACAAAAACAAAACATTGGGTGTGGTATTCAAGTTTAATTTTATTTTAAGTCTAAACTTGATCTCCAAGTCATGTTTTTGACTAAGACTATACTCTAAGTGTCACAACAAAAGTTTTTGTCACGGTTGAATGTGTGCCGTCAATTCAATTGTCGAGCATTCACAAGAGAGCCCATGTCTAATAAAAGTTCTTAATACATAACTTTCATTTCTCAACACCAGTCTTTATAAAGTGAGGAGACTCCTTCCCATTTCATAAATCATCCAGGTGTCCAAATGCCATGATACCCAATCCTCCAAGTGTTGTGTAAAGTTTCAAAAGTATTGATGAATAGCAGCCACGAAAGAACTCATATGTTGTCCACTTCACGTCAACAACAGTTCAACATGTTATGGCATACAAATAGTCTCATAAATGCAAAACAAAGACAAGTTTGTGCTGGTGTTTATCAAACTGAATACGATTAGTTTTCTACTTCAAATCTAATATAATATTCAACAGATAAAGAGCATAATTATGAGGTTCGATCTGGGTATCCATCCCTACTTTGGTTATTTTGATCTAATTATGAGGTTCGATCTGGGTTTCCATCCCTACTTGGTTATTTTGATCTAATTGATAGGTTAGTTTTCTACTTCATTATAATTGATATAATGAACGGGTAGCTCGAAATGCATTTCGTGTCTCGTAAGGGGTAGGCTTCCATGTCTCAATGATCTGAATTTTTCAAGAATGGAACCTAGACACTGGAGTGGAATAACTCACATTTCTTCAACCTAAGTTTTGTCATGTCAGTCTTATTTCTTCATAAATTTGCTTTTATGAGTGGAAATTGCTACAGGTGGACAAATGTTATTTTGGTGCATGAATTGCATGAATTCCTTCACTGCTACTGATAGTTATGTGATTTATAACAACCATTTTGCTACTCAAAACTAAGCACATTAACATGTCCATTTCAACCAACAATAAATAGAAAAAAAGTGAGACAACAATGTTCTAACAGTCTGTATTCCTCCACCTAAGGTCTCTCACCAATCTCTCCTATTGGATCTAACAGCCACAGAACACAATATGCAGCGGAAGCAAATAAAACAAGAAAGCAAATAATTATACACACATGAAATATACGCAGAGATTTATGTGGTAAGACCCTCTTTTAGGGAAACATCCACGGAGCAATGGTATCGGTCCTCTTATTATTCAATAACTGAAGAATACAACAACTCTCAACTCTCCAATACCTTCTCTTATGAGAATACAAGAAATATATACATTTCTTACACAGTTACTCATAACTGAACATATTCGGTTTGGCAGTTATATAGTCACTGAGAGATCGGTTGTCACCCGTTTCCAACAATCTCCACCTTAACAACAATTTACTTGATACCATTGCTCATTGCACTATTCATCACCTTTCCTACAAGCCTAGAGAAGCTAAGCACCATCATAGCTTCTCTAAAGTAACTGGCTTCGTGAACATGTCTGCACTATTATTTTGAGTGTGAATCTTTTCAACAACCACTGCACCTTCATCAACAACATGTCGAACAAAATGATATTTTACAGGAATATGTTTTGTCTTACTATGATAAGTTGGATTTTTAGCCAAATGAATAGCCCTTTGACTATCATAGAAAATTTTTATAGTGTTCTGAATCTTTCCTAACTCACCTAGCAAACATTTTAACTAGACTGCCTCTTTGCAAGCATGTGATGCAGCTATATATTCTGCCTCTATAGTGGAAAAAGCAACAATATTCTGAAGCTTCGACATCCAACTAATAGCTCCACCTGCAAGAATAAAAACATAACCTGAAGTGGACCTCCTCTTGTCCAAATCACCTGCAAAATCAGAATGAACATAATCACAGACTCCATCACTACAACCATCAAAAGTGATACAATAGTCACTTATGCCTCTAAGATACCAAAGCACCCATTTCACTGATGCCCAATGCTCTTTTCCTGGATTTGCCATGTATCTACTGACAACACCAACTGCATGTGAAATATCTGGTCTTGTACTTATCATCACATACATCAAACTTCCTACTGCATTAGCATATGGTACACGAGACATATACTGCTTTTCTTCATCATTTTTAGGGCTCAAACCTGAAGAGAGCTTGAAATGAGAAGCTAAAGGGATATTAGAAGGTTTCACCTTATCCATACCAAATTTTTGAAGTATTTTCTCCACATACTTCTTTTGTGATAACCACAGCTTGCCATTTTTCCTGTCTCTATGTATCTGCATGCCCAAGATCTGATTTGCTACTCCTAGATCCTTCATATCAAACATTCTAGCCAATTGAGGCTTTAACCTGCTGATTTAAAACATGCTCTTGCTTGCGACAAGCATATCATCAACATACAATACCAAAATAATGAACATGTCATTTTCCAACTTTTTAAAGTACACACTATTAGTTTTTCAAAATTTACTTCAATCTGATCTAGGATCTTAACTGAGAGAACAACATGTACTGCATATCTATATCATATCAAACATGAACACAATAATGCAATCACACAAGAGACATAGAGTTTACTTGGGGAAAACCATAAAGGTGAAAAACCCCAATAACTTCCTTAGACATAGATAGAGCAATGATACAACCCAAGCATAAGAGATAGACATCTCCTAGCAGCAGCTTCTCCTCCTCCACAAGTGCGCCACTCTCCCAAGAGTGTGAGAGAGAATAGAATAATCAAATAGAGTGCCTCCCGCACTCTATTTATACTTGACTTGACTTGCCTAATAACCTTTACTAGGTCAGCCTTAACTTAACCACATAACATAATGCTGACTGGGTCGACACCCAATAGGGTGGTCTAATAACCCTTTGACCCACATGGCCAACCCCCAATAGGGTGGTCTAATAACCCTTCGACCCACATGACTTATACAAGGCCGACCCCAACAAGGTGGTCTAATAACCCATCAAGTATAAGTTACGACACTTACAATATAAATGACGACACTTCCGTATAGAGGAATAATAACATCTCTATAGGAATACAAACACTTCCATATAGAGGAATAATACCATATCTATAGGAGTACAATACACATATATGAAATACATTCCGAAGTTACATATACATCAACACTCCCTCTTAACTAAGAAGGTATTTCTCGACACAGATCTGCTAGCACAAGTCTTCTTCTCTAGATCATCGTCATCGATACTGCTGCTATCTCAACCAATCTCTGAATCTACTCGTCATAGGAAGTTCTACAGAGCCAGTCCTTTTTCATAATGGATGTAGGCCCACAACCTGTGGGTCTTCATCATCACTGGCCATACTATGGAATCCTCAGGACTTATTACGTGTGTCACAAAACCTCAAAAGAGCATCCTAGGATGTTACGGGTACGCAACTCCGACCTGTAGGATCTCCTAGAGCACTATTACATGTGACCCCACCACAAAACCTTAAAAGAACATCCCAGGATGTTATGGGTACACAACTCCGACCTGTAGGATCTCCTAGGGCACAAATTAAATGTGGTCACCACAAAACCTCGCAAGAGCATCCCAGTATGTTATGGGTACACAACTTCGACCTGAAGGATCTCCCAGGGCACAAATTACATGTGGTCATGGCAAAACCTCGAAAGAGCATCCCAAGATGTTACGGGTACACAACTCCGACCTGAAGGGTCTCCCAGGGCGCTATTATATGTCATAGGAAAAAAACTTGAAATAGCATCCCATGATGTTATGGGTACACAACTCCGACCTAAAGGATCTCCGAGGGCGCTATTATATGTCCTCCCAGAGCAATGTCTCAAAAGAGCATCCCAGGCTGTTACGGGTACACAACTCCGACCTATAGGATCTCCTATACATGCTCATCTGCACAACCTATTGCACAGCCACAGAGTATCATCCTGATACTCACCATACATCATCCTAATGTACACATGATCATCCTGATCATCATCGTTGCATCGTCCTGATGCATGTCATCTGGAGCAACATCCTGAAGCTTGTCATCCATGATCATCTTGATCATACAATGCATCCACCTGATGCATACACAGTATCTACCTGATACAGATCATTATACATGATCTATCTAATTATACAATGTATCCACCTAATACATAAACAAATACATGACCCACCTGATTATACTTGATACATATCAACATACATGATCTACCTGATCATACAACGTATCCAACTGATACATATACAGATACATGGTCCAAGCATCCAACATGATGCATATACAAAAATACATACAAATGATCCAACTGATCATATCCAGCATCCAACATGATGTGTACATACATAAATGATCCAACTGATCATATCCAACATCTAACATGATGCATACATATATAAATGATCCAACTTATCATATCCAGCATCAAACATGATGCAGACATACATAAATGATCCAACTTATCATATCCAGTAGAAACTCGAACATCGTACTGATGCTTATCATCCAATGCTTACATCCACAGCCATGGAAGGATCCTCCTATCACCATGCTCAAAATGGCTCTTGCAAATGTATCCATCACTTCTTCCTTGAAGTGTCATCAATTTGAAGAACACCAAGCCTCTCTTTGAAGTACTCGAACTTCACTTTGGCTAGTGGCTTCGTCAGCACATCTGCAATCTGCCCATCCGTCACAACATACAGGAGCTTCACTGCTCCTCTCTGCACCATATCCCTGATATAGTGATATTTGATCTCTATGTGTTTCAACCTGTTGTGGGACATCAAGTTCTCAGACAGCTTCACACAACTCTAATTGTCATAAAAGATACCAGTAGTCTCCAGCGGGAGATCAAATAACTTTGACAGTAGCTTCTGAAGCCATACTGCCTCACAACTAGCCGAACAGGCTGCAACATACTCTGCCTTGACTGTACTCAGTGCTATGCAAGACTGCTTCCTACTAAAGCAAGAGATCACACATGATCCCATACTGAAGCAGCACCTAGATGTGCTCTTCCTATCTGTAGCACTACCTGCCCAGTCCGAATCAACATAACCCTATAAGTGAAACTTTTGATTCACGTCATACTTGAGCCCATAATCAACTATACCTTTCAGGTACTTTAGAATATGCTTTACAACAACCAGGTGAACACTCCTCAGATCCATCAGGAACTACCTCAATGTGTTCACCGCAAAGCAAATATCTGGTCTCGTATTCGTTAGGTACATCAAGGACCCAATCATCTGACAAGACATAGAGACATCAACCGGCTCAGATGAAGCATCACATAGAAGCTTTAGGTTCGATGCCATAGGTGTAGCCATGGCCTTGCAATCCATCATCCCAAAACTCTTCAGGATATCTACTATATACTTCCCTTGTCCAAGGAAGATCCCATCTGCACTCTACCACACCTCCATACCTAGGAAATAGTGCATCATCCCCAAGTCCTTCATCTTGAACTCGGCAGCAAGCTTTCGCTGCACGTTGGCAATCAATCTGTCTTCACCTGTAATAAACAGGTCATCCATATACAAAAGTAGTATCATTGGATTTCCTTTCTCAACCTTGTACTAAAGGTTGGAATCCGCTTTACTCTTGGTAAAGCCCAAACTGGATAGAAAGTTGTCTATCCTACCATACCAAGTTCTGCACGTATATGACTCCCTGTCATGTGTCTCGAAACCAAGTGGTTGCTCCTCATACATTGCTTCTTCAACTACACCATTCAAGAAAGCTGTCTTGAAATCCATCTAGTGTATCTTTTATTTCATCACTGCAGCCAGAGCAAGTACGGATCTAATGGAAGTGTATCTAGCTACAGGAGCACAAGTCTCTATGCTACCACCTGCAGCATGCTTGATCTTGTAGATCCATTTATAAGTCACAACAGACTCTCCTTCAGGTCTTGGGACTGCATCCCAAACATCTTCATGATCGACTGGTACTCCTCGATCATGGCATTCTTCCTAGATCCTGGGAACTTCAATATCTTCAATATTTTCAATAGATAACTTTGTTGCTAAACAAATGTTGTAGTCCTTCTTTTGTAGGTGATGGTATACGATCTTTCCTACACAAAAAGTTAAATTGCATGATTAGAAAACTGCTCATAGTTTTCAGAACAAATTCTTACACATAAAGAAATATGTCCTACAGTCATGCAATTATCTTAGCCAATGCTTCAATACAACATTTATCCATATCCCGTAACTTTCTAGATGCCTTCCAATCTCTACCAGAACATTGTTAAGAGTGTGCACAACTCCCAACATGTCATCAAAGAGGTTTCATTCTTGATAAGTTGCAATGGAATGTTGTATAGTGCCATAGGCCACTTACCCATGTATATTAGTAGTATACTGTTCATCAATGCAACTATTCTAATATGCAAAATACAAAACCTAATTCTAGGAACATGAGTATATAAATTATTGAACAATATTATTTAAACAATAAAATATGCAAGGAATGATAATTTAAATACTTATCTTTGTTTGTTTATTGGGTTGACTCCCTCTCAATCTTTGCTTCTTTTCTGCAACTCCATTCTGATGTGGATTATGAGAAGTGGTCAACTCCCTCTAAATATCTGCATCCTTGCAAAAACTACTGAAGTGTGCTCCCTCTTGATCTTTGCTTGCTTGCACGAACAACTGGAGTGTGCTCCCTCTTGATCTTTGCTTCCTTGCAGGAACAACTGGAGTGTGCTCCCTCTTGATCTGTGCTTCCTGGATTACCTGTCATTGAACTTATATGCATCACTATGCATGCTTATTAGTATCATCATTGTGTTATCCTCGAGGTCTCATACATAATCACACATTCATTAGTATAATCTTAATACTATCAAAACACAATAATCTTAAACATTTATAGTCATGATCATTTCAAACACAGATAATAAACATTGGTATTCAAGGTTTCAGGAAAGTCTTCTTTTACTCATGCATATTCTTATTCGATCATAGGACTCTTTTAGTTAGTTAAATCATCAATCAAGATGAAAGACATAATATGCATAAACCCTTGATTACTTACATTTCTAACTTTATGAATAATCATAACCAATCATACCAAATATACTTATATAAGGGATCCTAACACAAGGTAGGATTCTAACTTGATATAGGAAAAACATACCTGGATTGGTATGTTAGCTAGTTATGTCTAACTACCCACATGATGTCTTCTTGTTCTCTTCAATGACTTGTGCTAGTAACCTACATATCTCATAGGTTAACCATTTATAGAACCAAGTTATACATAGCTCGCAAAATAGATCTTCCAAGTGATTCATGAAAATGGATGAATCTTTGTCCTCATGTCATCATGACCATATGTTCTTGAACTAGAACATGATTTGTCTTTCTTGGTGTACCTTTCATGTTAGCGAACAACATAAACCTCGTACAACACCATAATGCATTAGTACAATCATAAGTGTCAACACCCTAATCAATAAATATCTTCTATCAAGCATTCATAATTTTATTAAGGTGATACGACAAGTCTAAATTTAATCAATATTGTACTAACCGTAATAACATGAAGACAAACATATGATACACTTAATCATGAACAAATATCGAAACATACCTGGATGAGTCATACCTGTCGAGATTGCTTGTAATCTTCTTATGTAAGGCCTTAGCCTCATCTCCCTTTGAAACAAGAACTTCTTCACTTATCCAGGTGACCAATCCATTCTCTTCTAGGATTAACCCAATCCACTTGATTTGCAGGAACTGGATCTGGAGCTGGATTAGGGTTTTCCAGAGAAACCCTAAAAATTCAAACTTTGAATTTCAAACTTCTGAAAGGATAGAAATATGCGCCTTGATGAGCTGATCAAGCTGGTATATTCATAATTTGAAAACTGCAAAGTTTCACCCCTCAAATTTGCCTTTGAAACTTTCGAATTCACTAGACATGACCTCGAACTAGGTTTTGATAAAGCCCACCCTTCTTCCCAATCAAAAGGTTTGATCCAAAGCTCTGAGCTTCTAGTTTTCTGATGAGCTTCCAGCCGTGGTCACAGATTTCAAAAATTCCCATTTTTGCAGAAGCCCTAATTTTTCACTTTTCTGATCAAGGTCCCGAACTAGGGTCTGATCAAGCCCAGCCTTCTGCCCAACCAAAAATTCTAATCTTGGTTTCTAAATTTCTATTCTGATGAGTAGCATTCAGCTGTAGTCTCCGATCAAAAAAATTCCAACTTTCTCTGAAACCCTAAATTCCGAAAGCCATGAATGAAGGTGCTAAAAAATAATTATGTTTTGACAGAAATATGTACCTGATTGTTTCTAGTGTAACTATGAACTTTTCGATCCAAAGGGTCTGAAAAGTTTTCTTGGGATATCCCGACCTATCATCTTTCCAACTCCACAGGTATGGCCTCAAATGGATTCTCTGAGAGAGAGTTGTGTCAAGTGTCGCAACGTGACCTGTTTATGGGATAAAACAGGAGAGTGAATTTGTACGGTGTGCCACGTGTCACTGGTTTAGTTTCGGCCTCTTAAAAAGTTACATGAGAAATTTCAGTCTGTGCACTACCTGTAATTTTTTATGAAATTTCATTTGGGGCTTCCTAGCCCAAGTTATGACCTTTTTTCCAAGGTCACCTATTTTTGACTGAGATTCGGAAGAGGCCGAAACCCTATATTGTACAGATCATAAATCACAAATTACAACGAATTATAGGTTTTCCTTTTGACATAAGGTACATGGGGATCTTAGTGTCTCCCTGTACGATTTTCAGACCCTGAAACCTTGCCGAAATTTATTTATATCGAAAGTAGTATGATGACTGGTTTTTGCTATATCAATCCCTAACATCATAAGTGCAACAATTGTAATACATGCCATACCATGCCTTCTTTCAGGCTAGCTCTGATACCATGTTAGTTTTTCAGAATTTACTTCAATATGATCTAGGATCTTAACTGAGAGAACAACATGTACAACATATCAAACATGAACACAATAATGCAATCACATAAGAGACACAGAGTTTACTTGGGGAAAACCATAAAGGTGAAAAACCCCAATAACTTCTTGAGAGATAGATAGAGCAATGATACAACCCAAGCATAAGAGATAGACATCTCCTAGTAGTAGCTTCTCCTCCTCCACAAGTGCACCACTCTCCCAAGAGTGTGAGAGAGAATAGAATAATCAAATAGAGTGCCTCCCGCACTCTATTTCTACTTGACTTGACTTGCCTAATAACCTTTACTAGGTCGGCCTTGACTTAACCACATAACATAATGCTGATTGGGCCGACACCCAATAGGGTGGTCTAATAACCCTTTGACCCACATGGCAAACCCCCAATAGGGTGTTCTAATAACCCTTCGACCCACATGACTTATACAAGGCCAACCCCAACAAGGTGGTCTAATAACCCATCAAGTATAAGTTATGACACTTACAATATAAATGACGACACTTCCGTATAGAGGAATAATAACATCTCTATAGGAATACAAACACTTCTGTATAGAGGAATAATACCATCTCTATAGGAGTACAATACACATATATGAAATACATTCTGAAGTTACATATACATCAACACACACATAGATCATACTCACTCTTGGTAAAATTCTGACTCACCATGAAAGAATCAAACTTCTTGTACCATTGCCTGGGAGACTGCCTCAGGCCATACAATGATTTTTTGAGCTTGCAAACAAACATCTTGTTGCGATTCTGAACAAACCCTTCTGGTTGTTCCATGAAAATTTCCTCATCTAAATCTCCATGTAAGAAAGTTGTTTTGACACCTAGTTGCTCTAACTCCAAATCATATAAAGCAACTAGTGCTAACAAAATTATGATAGAAACAAGTTTTACATCTGGTGAAAAAATTTCATGAAAGTCAATACCTACTTTTTGAGAAAACCCTTTTGCAACCAATATCGCTTTGTACTTCGGAACAATTTCATCATCTCCTTTCTTCAATTTGTACACCCATTTGCAACCAATCACTTTCCTACTCTCTGGAAGTTCCACAAGATCCCACATTTTGTTCTTTGCCAAAGAATCCATTTCTTCTTTTATTGCATGTTTCCATTTGTCACTGTTAGACACTTCTAATGCTTCCTTATAACTATCAGGTTCTCCTTCATTAGAAATGAAAGCAACAGATGTGACAAAATCATCATACCTCTTTGGAAAAGTTCTGTCCCGCGTAGATCTCCATAGAATTTGTTGTGGTATTTCCTCTATTTCTTTCTGCTCATCCTCTTCCTGAGGAGTGTCCTCATGAATATCCTCTTCCTAGACATCCTCATGATTCCCCCTCACCGATGACTGAGTATCAAACTGAATTTGCTAAAACTGTGGTACATTAGCCTGTTTCAAATCATTACTTACATCGAAATTTGTCAGAGAAAGTTCATGAAATTTTACATCTCTATTTATGATGATTTTGTGGACAGTAGGATTTCACAACCTATATCCCTTAACACCATCACCATATCCAACAAAGATCAATTTTCTTGACTAAGGATCTAGTTTGGAATGCTAATTTTTTCGAATAAGTGCATAGGCTTCACAACCAAATACTCTAAGATTAGAATAATCACATGATTGTCCTGTCCATACCTCTTCTGGAATTTTGCAGTCAATTGTTGTTGATGGTTATCGATTGACCAGGTAACAAGCTGTAAGCAAATCCTGAATCATTCAAAAATACCTCATCAATCATACCTGAATCATTCTCGGCTATGTTTGCCTCCTTTGTAGAGTCCTCTTCCTCAGAAGCTCGCTTGCATTTCCAAAAATCTTTCTTAAGATGTCCTACTTTATTACAGTACCAGCACTTCAATTTACTCTTTTTGCCCTTCAAATTTGACCTTGATGTACCCTTTGAATGTTATCCTCTTACACTAGTTCTTCCTCTGGCCACCATTACTTCTGAGGTCGAGGTTTCAAGACTAGATTTCTTTTGAGCTTCCTCAGAAAGTAAGGCTGCCACAACTTCATCGAAGGTAATAGACTCAGTAGAACTAAAACTGATAGAGGTTACAAAATGTGCCCACGACTTAGGCAAAGAGCACAACAATAAAATCGCCTTGTCTTCAGATTTAATAATATCTTCCATACTAGCCAACTGACAAATAAGAGTATTGAACGCATTCAAGTGATCAAAAATTTGTGTGCCTTCTTTCAGACGCAAGGTAAACAACTGCTGCTTCAGGAGGATTTTATTCGTCAAGGATTTAGTCATGTACAAACTTTCCAACTTTTTCCAGAGACCTGCTGTTGTAGTTTTAGACACAATGTTAAATAAAACATCGTCGACCAAGCACAAACGAATAGCATTGAGAGCTCTTTCATCCATCTTGCTCCAGTCTTCATCTGAAATATCCGTGGGTTTATTTGTCTTCCCTGCCAGTGCCTTCGCCACTCCTTGCTGCACGAGCATATCTCGCATCTTGACCTTCCATAGCTCGAAATTATTGCTCCCATTGAACTTCTCAATTTCAAATTTAACACTCTGCGTTTTTGCCATTTTTCTCAAAAAACTAGGTCAAAAATATTGATAAGGGAATCTCTTTTCGAAATAATGGAATAAAGGTTTTCAAATACTCGAAAATAATATAGAAGGTTTTCAAATACTCCCACCTCAAGCCTTTATTAAAACAAACCTTTATAAAACATCCCTTATAACTCCCACCTTTTAAAACATACATCCACTTTTAAATATATATTTTAATAAGCTTTTAAATAAGCCTCCCTATATCCATGTGAAAAAGGATTCACTTCTTTTAACATAAACCTCGCTATATCCACATGAAAAAGATTCACTTAAGCTCATTAAACTTTTCATGCTTTACCTCATTTAACTTTCACGCTTAAACTTCAAATGAAAAAACAGGCTTTAATTTCAAATGAAAAATAGTACCGTGCTCCTCGATGAAGGAAGGTCACGGTAGTTCTAAATTTTTGAATTTCGGAAGTGTGACATAACATTGCCGCACCCCACCAAGCTTAGGACCCACGGTAGTTTAATATTACCGCTCCTATTTATCTCAGGCTTCAAACTTCAGGTTTCACACTTCAGACTTCACTTCTCCTTAGACCCGAGCTCAACTTTCTCATTCACTACGGCCTCCTACCAAGCTCTAATACCACTTGTTGGATCTAACAACCATAGAACACAATATGCAGCGGAAGCAAATAAAACAAGAAAGCAAATAATTATACACACATGAAATATACACAGAGATTTACGTGGTAAAACCTTCTCTTAGGGAAACATCCACGGAACAATGGTATCGGTCTTCTTATTATTCAATAACTGAAGAATACAACAACTCTCAACTCTCCAATACCTTCTCTTACGAGAATACAAGAAATATATACATTTCTTACATGATTAATCATAACTGACCATATTCGGTTTGGCAGTTATATAGTCAACAAGAGACCGGTTGTCACCCGTTTCCAACATCTCCACACTGCAAATAAGCAGTTCAGGTCTACAGGGGCATATGGTTGTTAGATGCAGCACTCTATAGAGGCTTTTCATCTCTTTATAATAGGAATGGCATGCCAATCCAGTGCACTTCTATGTCACTCACATAGACAGAATGCATACATGAAGCATATTTAATAAACAATGAACACTCAATAGTATGTGGATTTAAAACTAATTTATATTAGATGTGATATTATATTCTCTTACATTGTCAACTATTCAAACTTGCATGGCTCAACTATATCCTGGAGTGTTGTATGGTCTCTTATCAGCAAAAGGAATAACAAGAAATGATATTTGCTCGAGCTACAGCTGCTAGTTTGATATGGATTGCATCCATGATTTAGTTTCATTTGCAGGGAAAGAAGGTTTGAAGAATGGGGAAAAACACAGAACTTACAAAGCCATTCATTTAAAGTCACCTTATAAAGACAAGCTTGGAGACAATCTGTTATATAATTATATTGCTCACAACAAAGAGCAAAAACTAATGACTAAGCAACCTAGTGTTTGTTCCAGAAAGCAAGGAAGTGTCATGTTTAGATGTGATGGTTTTTTATATGCTTATGTGGCAAACTATGGATGCAATAAGGGTGTTGAACACTATATCCTTCTCCAGAAAATTGAGATCAAAGGAAACCTCAAATTAATCAAGAAATAAAGGAAATCGTGATCAAATCTGGAATTGTAATGCTTGATTTTTGGTTGATAGGTGGGTTCACAAAGATATTAGTCAAATCGTAGCTGGACAAATATAACAAATGGTAGAAAAATTAACAACAAGGATCGAAACATAGGATAAATGAGTCCCATATTTTAAGGCAACATTGTTGCATTAAAGGGCACAGTTAGAAAAATATTCACTCAACAGTCCCAAATCTTATGAATTTGAAGCCCCCTCTGTTGCTGAAAATCCAATATGAAGGAACTTTCTTAAAATGTTTTGAGTATTATCAACTTAGTTCTAAGGGGAATGTTCAAAAGGGTAGCCTTGATGTGGCATTGACTAATGGGATGGATGAAAGCTATTATTATATCCACATAACTAACTTGTATGGCCCTTACGCTGAATGTATAACTCCTATGAATGAAGATGCATCATCCAGGCCATGTGGGAATTATATCGATGCATGGAAAGGTGGTTGTGCTGATAAATTGCCAGAAAATTTATTTCTTGATACTCTACAGTTACGAGCACTTGATTATTAAAATAATATGTTCATCTATGGCTATAACAAGAATAGAGGTAGGTTTAATTTTCACCCTACACTAGCATAGAACCTTTTCGCAAATGTTTCTCGGCAATGGCAAGATAAAGAAAGAGACCAACCCTAAAAACATATCACATACAAAAACACAATTTCTAAAGTACTAGCTACAGGCACATCAGGTATCTGGGATGTTAATTTTCCATTGTATAGGGAAACTACACTCTGCAACTTTGCAAAATATGAGAATGAGTTAGTTTTGCATGAAAGCCATGGAAAAATGTGGACGTGAGTTTATTAACTGTCATGTGGCTGAAAATTAAAGTGAAATTTGTGTGAGCTGAGATGTATTAAGCAAAGCAAACTCTGGATATTCTCAAACTTGCATGAAAACACTGTATATTTACATGCTCATGGCATTAATTTTGATATTGTTTTGGCATCATTGTTTTGAATAATAAATCTGGCTGGAAGTGAACTTTGCTAAAAGAAATAAAAACAGGTCATATTATGGAGAAAAGGAAGGCGCTAGGCGAATGCCCACTCCAAGGTGTCAAGTGCCATAACAATGTTCAAAAGTTCAAATTGTCAAGCCCACAAGGATGATGAATAATAACAGAAGAATGTCAAGCATCCAAATGTCAGAGAACCTGTCCTCTAGCCTCATCGAAAGCTTTGGTAGTTACAAGTGTAGAGGATCAAATAAGTTTAGAAAATATCTGAAGGATCAGATTTGAGGGGCAATTTTCTCAGAGCAGTTATTAAGTGATAATGGTAATACAAGGTTAAAGATTTTTCTCGAATTGAGGTTTTCCTCAAATTATGGATCTCAAAGTAGATGGTCAATAAATTTTGCAGTGAGTTACCATTTAGGGTACCGAGTGTATTTCGGAGAAGGAAAGAAGCTCTACTTATCTCCTTGAGAGGTTGGGGGTGGATCAATGGACTAGGTCGCGCAGTTAAAGTTCATTTCATGGCCAGAGGTTCAGGCAAAGAGATGGAAAGCGGAATAGAAGAGAGATATGGCTCTGACCAGCAAAGGGTAAGGATGGAATGGTTGCTCTTAATACGCTGTGGTAGCTTGTACGATGATGGTATTGACCTTAAATCTACCCAATGGGTTTTTATAGAAGTACCATCAAAACGGCTTGATGTACTTTTTTTAGTATCGATTTAAGGTAACTTGTTGCAAAAGGCAGGATTAAAAAAGGTTTCAATGTCAGCAATTTCAGTTGGGGAATCAAGATCAACCATTCACCAAGAGAGGCTATACATAGAGTACACATGATAGTGATCTAAGCTTGAATAGATGTTGGGCATACAGAGGGTGTAGAACAAAGTACTACTTAGGTAACATTGAATTAAGGAGCAACGTTGTTACTGTTTTGCAAACAAGATTTGAAGGGGCATATGAGAGGTAGACTATTTTTATCACCTACACCAAATTACATGAATAGAATTCCTTTAACCAGTGCAAGGTTCGAGATTTGGCATACTGATTGAAGGTTTTTAAATGAACAAAGGGTTTATAGGATCCCTGTATGCTATCAAGAATAGAATAGATTTTTAGGAAAATGAGAGCTACAAAACAACCTTGACCCTAAAAGATTTGCTGATCACTTTTCCACAATATACATTTTGAAAGTATGGTCACATACCTTAATTTCAATGCCAACCAAAACGAATAGAATGATTTACATCGCATAGGTTGATTGCACCTCGATTTTTGTGATTTCCTGCAACCACAACCAAACCACAAAATATAAACATGAGTTTGATCAATGGCATATTATGCATTGCAGAAAAGATTCAATGTAGAAAGGATAAGATGCGAACACGTGACCGGCCTGTATGAGTCTTTAAATGAAAGGCATTATCCTGTAGGTTCATAGACCTGTATGGAATATAAAGTATAAGAATGAATCACAGATGAAAAATTATATGGCCCAAACCCTCCCTCCTCTGTACAAGGAAAATAAAGAAATTGAAAAGTGAAAAATATTAATTCCAAAGGAAAATAAAGAAATTGAAAAGTGAAAGATATTAATTCCAAAAAAAAACAAAAGGAGGCAAAAAAGATTTTATAACATTTGGGAAACTTGAGAATATTAATTCCAAAATATCCAAAAAGCAGGGAAAACACGTGAAAATATTAATTCCAAAAAATCTCAAAAAGGAGGGAAAACACATTTTGGCACATTTCTAATGGATCGATTTTAAAGATATATTTTTATTTGTGGGGTTTAATATTGCCATTGATTTTAAAGAGATCAAAATGATGGGTTTAATAATTGTTTTTATGTTTTTATGGGGTTTAAATTATTATGATTGTATGGGTTTTAAATTATTGTGTTTGTATGGAGTTTAAATATTGGTTTAATTTTAACAAAATTAACTTTACCCTTTTGTGTATTTTGGAGAGGGAAAGAAGAGTTTTTCCAAACAAGGAAGAGATTGTTCAATTGGATTTTTAAAATGAATGGGTGCAAAGAGGATGGCGAACATACTTTGGACCCCATACCCTTTCTCATTCGGTTTCCATTAATCCATCAATAAAACCCACACCCTACCCTTTCTCATTTAGTTTCCATTCATCCATCATTACATCCTAGAGGCCTTTTTGAAGCATATGATGGAGGAGTTTTTGGCTCTTGTTAAAATATTCATGACCAAATATACATAAATATATACGTGGTGATGATGATGAAATAGATGACATTGACAATGATGATGATGTCGATGGATTTGTAAATACAGTTTGTTGATGAAAATGTGAGGACACTAATGTAGTCAAAGAAGGTGATGATTTGACAATATATATCAAGGAAAAACCCAAGTGTTTATTTGGGGATTTTCCCTAGGTTATAAGGTATTATGTTATTCCTGACATTATTGTGTCATGTCTCTTAAGCAAATTAGGGTAGTGGGACATAAGGATTGATCTCATTTTAATGAATCTCTCAATTCATGCTCATATTTTGAAAACCTTTGTCATGTGCTAATATGTATCGAGATTATTTCCTCTTCTTTAAGATTGTTTTCCTAGAGATAAAATCTAACCATAAATTCATAGTGATTATGAAAACTTGGGTAGAGGGAGTGGAGATAATAATACAAAGGTGATGCCAAGTTATTTGAAAAAATATTCCTAAAAAAACGAAATGGGTCACTATGAAGAACACATATGACTTTATGAACAAGATGATAATAAATCTACATGATAAATACTTCCAAACAATGAGCCTTACCGGGGAATTCGTTTTAGGAGTAGGCATTGTATTCATCCTTTCCATATTCCGCGAGAGTGTCATGGTATATCCAAGTGGGATCGATGCCATGCTCTGTATAGACAACCTCCTAGAACTTGGCACTGATCTAGTTTCCACATTCACTGCCCTGAATGTGCCCTATTAGTTCATCCCTTAATAGTAGAAGTAGTGATGGTTTTTGTGGACCCTGGCTCTAGTTTGGAGAGATATGGTAAATTTCAGGGGCCATGGGTTATTCTCGATTGGATATGCATTCTTTAGATGTGGTGTCGTAAATTGCCAAACAATTTCTATCACGGCCATAGGTTTTTCAATTTCTTTTTTTTTTTGACAAAATGTTATAATTTATAAAGTGTGGGTATCCTATAATTTTACATTTATAATTTATAGTTTGGAAAAATACAATACATTGAATGAGAATGAGCACGTGGGAACAAAAAGGAGCATAAACATATGAATTAAAAATAAAGGGATCATTGAGATCACAACACATGTTGTCAGATCTAGTAGCCATTGTATAAGCAACATAAAAATATAAAGCCTCAAAGGTTTCGAGATAAAAAATACAAGATCATTCCAACGATATGGTCATAGAATCATATCTACAAACCCTGGACAACTATGACCAAATACTTTGTTATTGGCTTCACAAAGCATTTGATAATCTGTGTAAAGTTGTCATGCAATAAATGATCATTGTCGTCAAGTGACATAATGTGAATAGACAGATGTTTGCTTGGATGTTGGAATTGTTTCTGATCAATTTGATCTCTTTCGTAACCTGTCAATTGTCCTCCTAATATATGCCACATAGGTGGTCTATAGCCTCAAGTCCTTTTATACAAAGCTGCCTTCCCTGCCATGAGTAAACAATTATTAAATCATGGAGCCAAACCTAGGTTAATTACATTATGGGTGATTTTTGCCATCATATAGACATTCATGGCTTGAACCCTCTCTCGTCTAACGGAGCCGCTAATCCACAATAGTTAAGTTGAAAATTTTGGATGAGGGATTAGCATGGGTTGAGCATCAATCCATATTTTGGAAGGGACTCATCCTAAGTATGCCCACTTTGGAACATTTTTATGAAGCCAACGTAACCTTGAAAGGGGGATTTTGGGACATCCCCTTGTGCTCAGTAGTTATTATAATGAAGCATCCCCTCTTTAAAGGCCTTTTGTATATCTAGTTGGCATTGAAAAAGTGGCTTTCACCACTATTTATGCTTATTTTGAGGTTAATCTACCATTGGTAATGGATTAATATAAAGATTATTTTGTGGGAGTGGTTTCATTACTTTGAAGAAACCTTGGATTGATTGCTAAGTGGATGGCATTGGGGGTTTTAAATCCCATAATGAACACTACTTAATGGACAAGTTATCTTAATGGTTATGTGGTGGTATTGTAACTTATGCATGTTCTATAAGCCATAGATGTATTCCAGGCATGATATGTTGGCATTCCTCCTCATTAAACCATGTCTGGTGTTTTGAGGCCCATCCCTTAAGCTCAAAACCTACTAATGGTGTCTATATTTCCACTATAATACTTAAGATATCCTAGATCAATGTCATGTGATCAACTAAGGCCTTGTTCATTTCGTTGATCTCTAAAGGCTTACTTTAGAGCCTAAGGCTTGGGTTTCCTCCATCAACCATGTCTAGTGCCCTAAAACCCAAGAGTGCTCAAATATTCCCAATGGAACCCATATCCCTTCTTGGATGCTAAATATTACTTAGAGAGGTTCAATGTTATTATTAGAGAGGTTCAATGTTTTACATAGAGAGGTTCAATGTTATTATTAGAGGTTCAATGACTAACATAAACGACTAATTCACATTAATCGTTGTTAGCTAGTCATATTTATATTCCTGTGACTAAATTAGTCATTTATGTTAGTCATTTCT
This sequence comes from Larix kaempferi, assembly GCA_027924585.1. Lineage (NCBI taxonomy): Eukaryota > Viridiplantae > Streptophyta > Pinopsida > Pinales > Pinaceae > Larix > Larix kaempferi. Next base: position 16,162,161 of record BSBM01000348.1, on the reverse strand, counting down.
ATTTTAGTCACTTGTTATTTGGTCATATATTTTATCCCGTAACTAAATTAGTGGTTTATCTTAGTCGTTTTTAGTTGGATTATTTAAAATTGCTCAATTTTAGTCATTTATCCCTTGAAAAAATAGTGGTGACTAACTTTTTTAGTCGCCTAGTCACTTATCTCTCATTTTGTACTAGTGGTTACAACGTATTTTTCCACCTTGTGAACATTTATACTGTTTGGCCTCCATTATTCATTTGATTGACTCATAACCACTTTTTGTCCTCCAGGAACCCTTGTTTCCCAATTTTTGTTCTTGTACACGAGCTGCTTGACTACAAGTCGTGCATACGCAGGTTGTACCACCATAGCCCATGTACATCGAGTTAAATGTTAAATAATAGTAAAAACTTTATTTTCTTACTCCAAAAAAAGGCCATTATGACCTTTGGCCCTCCATGTATCCCGAAACGAATTGATTCGACCTTTCACCTACCTTTGGAGAGTTATATATTGAGCTCTTATGGTGCATGGAAGGGGGAGAAAGAGAGAGCATCGAAACTCTATTGGATTTTTTTCCATAGCTTGATTCTACATCCATTGATCCTAGTTGTTGTGAACCCTTTATGTTCACCTACCAAACTCTTCCATATCTTGTGAAGGACTCCTTCCTTTATTCGTGAGTTTTCCATTGCATGGGGGATTGAAGTGGTGGAGACACAAGTGGAGGGACCTAGTTCTTGGTTCAAATGAGTTGCCGACAAGAGGTTGTATCGTGTACTTCTTGTTTATATTAATAGAAATACTCATTTTCTCGTCCAATTGATGTTGTGAATGGTTATTATCATTGGGTAAGTTTGCTTACATATATAATGGATTATGCTAACAACTTTGATATATCATATGCACTTGCTTGTGTTTATTGTTGAGACTAAGCTGTAGGTTCAAGTGTGGTGATTAGAAATCTCAACGGGGATCTACATCAAACATCTGGTTGAAGGTTGGTCTTTTATTCCACTTCTTAGCATTTAAATTTATATAGAATGAATTGGGAATTGAGTTGATTTCTGGTAGTCATCTGTCTGTTGTTGTCTACCCCAATCCATTGGAATTTTTTCTTTGTAACAGAGTCTAAGTGCTCCATAACTTTTACTGCTCAACAAAATCAATATTTTATCAGCCTAGGTGATCCCTCATGTATTCACTAAATACCCAAGTAATTTTTCTATCCTTATTACTAATGTAGGGTTGTTACAAGGTCTGTTTTGTTAGCCCTTCTTTTAGGTTTTGTAAAATAGAATGAACATGTGAAGTAAGAATAATCATGAATCAAATTAGAAACTGTAAACTCATATTTGTAATGCTACTAAAATACAGATATATAGGTAATGTATCCTGTGATCATAAGGTATGCTCATGGTAATTTATCTCGGCCTACTCCAGCGGTCATAATGAATACCTTTACAAGGATTGTGGTCCTATACTATGGTGTATTCCAAGACCATTTATATGTGTTTGGAGGTTTCCTCTTGACTCCATATTAGATCATATTAATCCCTTCAAGACTTGATTAACACTCTATGTTTATTTTAAACATGCTAAACATCTTTTTAAACAAAACATGGTACTTCTAGTATCTTGTAACAAACATGTGTCAATTATTTCAACTTAATTTCTTAAGTTGATTGTTATACAGATGTGCTTAATTTCACCTAACATTTCTCATAGTAGGATCCTCTTGTTCTCTTTTCAAAGTAGGTTAATTTATTCATGTCATGGACTATCATTAGTCTAATTGTAATCAATCATCATGTTACCTGTTTTACATAGTCATACCATTCTTTTTAATTTACCTAGTGTATTACCTTTTGTGCCCCATGCTTGGTGAAGCCTCTTGTACCCGCATGTACCTACATGCTTCACTTACAATCTCTTGCCAGAAGCTATTTATATCATCACATTTTGTTCGTTATAAGGAAAACATAAAACATATCACGTCTCTATCTTAATTGCATATAAAAGATCTCATTGCAACCAAATATTCCTATGCATGATTCTGATGCATTACTTCTTTTCTGGCAAGCCTAGGCACAACTACGTTTGCACATATCATTGATACACTTGAACTATCATAAGGCATATCATACCTTTATAGTACTACTACTAGCTTTATATCCTCTCTACAGACATGTTTAAACACACACAAAATAATTTTCAATAAATATTTTCATGGAGTTCCTTATATGCTTAACCTTAGGGCATAATTTCTACAAGTTACACATAGCACGATCATGTATTTTCAGGGTTTGTAAGCCTTCTCGAGTAGTCATGTTCATTCATGGTATTTTTTTATTCCTACCTTATCACATTGCTTTTCATGAAATCAATCATTTTTAAATGTTTAAATCTTATAGCCATTTATAACAGAAGATAATTTCATGCTATGAATTTCTACTCATACAAGGAAGTAAATATTTATATCCTTACCCAAATATTACATACTTTGTCTAAGCGGACATTTTGGACAACATAATAATCACAAATAGAGTCTTCGAAGCTCATTTTATGCTTCTTTAGTACTTATGTTTTATGATGCACCATAAGTGATACAAATCTCGAGCATCATTTTAAATATTAATGACCAAAGTAGCTACGTTTCGTCTACCTAGTCTTGCTAAGTTTCTTGGAACCCTTTTCATGCCATTAGTAATCATGACTTTTATTCTAGGTTTAAAACATTCCTTGTAATCGACTTATGTTCTGCTCCCTTAAGTATAGTCACTTATATCATACTATTTTGTAGATGCACTCTGTAGTTGTGTAGTATTCCCACTTAATGTTCTTTGATGTTTGTTTCTAACTTTCTATATAGAAGATAATTATTATGTTTATGCATGCATATTTCATGACTTCCCAATCATACAGGAGGTGGACATATCCATATCTATCCTTCGATTCATTTTACTAAAGTCTTTAAACCCTATCATTTTATATCTGGACCGAAAACTCGTCATAGGACATAGGTTCTTAAACATTTTTCTTTCCTAGGTAATCCTTTCTACTTGCTTGACTATAGCATATAAAACAGTGTCTAACTGTCATACTAGTTTAGTTGATACTTCATATTATATTGTGCATTCCAATAAGATAAAGAAATCCCGATTAGGTAACTTACTACTGATGATGCCTTGTATTTATATACTATACAGAGTACCCATCTTGCTGGCTCGTTTTGCGAGTCCATAGGCCATGGTGTTCTATTGCAGATCTGTATTTTGATTTCATTAGCTCTAGTGGCTTGTCTGTCCTAATATTTTCATTTAATCCCATCACTAGTTCCTCTTCCGGAGGAGGAAATCCAAGCTTTTGGGTTGACTGTTGTTTCTCTTTGTATCCATGATTTAGATTTCTCTTTATATCTGTGCAATTTAATCAGTTAATGAAAACAATTTTTTTGTTAGTTCCATAAAATCATACGTATAGTTTTGCAAATATGTTTCTGCAGCAAATGTTTCTTTAAGTAGGGATCCCAAAGGTCTCTAAGAATTTGAAACTAGGCTCTGATACCACTTGTAATGTCCCTAAAAATCTAAAAAAAATTAAAAATTTTCCGTAAGGAATATTACCATCGTTCGGATCTCATGTTTAATCAAAATTAACTTCAGCACTGTTTTATTATGGTGAGATACATGTAATTTGTTTAAAAGGTCTTTCGTTTATAATTTGTATGAAAGTTTGAAATCTTACTGATGAGATTCTGATGGTTATAATGTATATGGTGAATGTTGTAATACTTATACTGATCAAAGATTTTAGGTTTCCGTGGTTTGCATTGCTAGGGTGGGTTTTCGGATAATTCACGGTCATCATTTTAATTGTCGACATTTCGAATCCCAAGCTGGATTCATCATCAGGATAAAACATATGTATAGAAGTTGCAAGTGAGGTGTATAAATAACGAATTGGATGCCCAATCCTTTCACCTTCGGACTTCTGACTTTTCCCTTCATCTTCATCTTCATCTTTCTCAAGTTCCTTCAAAAATAAGACACGAAACCCTAACTCGAGAAATTAGTACCAAATAATAATGAACTTGAAATAATAAGCAAGGAACCAAAGTAATGATTTCTACATAATGAATATTATTATTAATTTAATATTAACCTAATTGATACTCAAATATTTTCCAATGTTCATAAAAGATTATTATTAATCATGAGTATTATTAGTAATAATTTATTTTATTATAATAATAATAATCATTATTAATAATACTAATAGAAATCATTATTAATGATTATTTAACCCAAGCTCATTATTAATAAATAATAATAAAAGGAAAATGGCCATATTAATACCATTATTAAGAGCTTAATAATCAATATGCTTAATTTACAAATGTTCATGAATAAGAGTAGGGTTATTCATAAAAGAGACCTTCACTATCATTAATAATTATTTATTTTATAATAATAATAATAATAATAATAATAATAATAATAATTATAATAATAATAATAATTATTATTATTATTATTATTAATATAATCAAATAAAGTAAAGGAAATAATCATTATGAAGTTAACACCAGTCAATCAATCCGTTGGAGGCTAAGTTAGTAAAGCTCCCTAAGAATGCAAAACATACCTGGTTTCTTTTAGCCATTACCTAGTTTCTTTTAGCCATTACCTTCCTTATTGATTAGTGGTAGCCATCTCTCACTAATTTCAAGTCCCCCGTCTCTATTCAGGTTGTTCGAGTGCTTCATGATTTCAAGAGCCTCTCTTACCATTCGTTTATAGTAGTGTTCCTCAACCGCGAGCAGTTTCGTGTTCTTGAGGCACACATGGTGTTTTGTTTACTTGTACTAATGTTTATCATTTTTTTATGCTTGGACTAGTTTGGAGTTAATGGATGGATGTAATGTTCGAGATGATCTCTTTACCTTGTGACCATGGGGGCTTCACTAGAAGGCAATATAATATCACGTTCATTCATATTGCGGTATTAAAAATTCATGAAAACCTAAAAATTATATTGCTTATATATTAAGGGGCAAAGGGTTTTTTTATTTAATGCAACAATACAAAAATACTCTGGGGTCATTTTTATATGGGCTAGCTGACAAATATCCGCCAAATGGAGATGGTGGGATCACGGCCGGATGAGAAATCGGGTTGAGGCAAGGCTTGGGATTACCAGTACGCATGGAAATCGCATCTTGAGGCATGCTTGAGGCCAGGGGTTTCATGGTGAAGTGGGTTTCCAGTCGATCATAGTTGAGAGACAGTGGTCATTGACAGCCAATTGTTACCAATAACACTCAACCAGTTGTTACCAATAGCCTTGGGAGGCTCTAAGCCTCTAAGGCCTATTATAGGCCCTTGATAGGCCTTGGAGTTTGAATACCCAACCACTCGTGCCTATTAAAGACCTTGGGAGGTTTAGTTAGCCTCATAGATCCTGTTAGAGGCCCTGGGGGCTTGGATACGTAACACACAACATGATTAGTCGGCGATTGGGGAACTACAACATGCAATCTAAATGTTGTACTATGTGCATTGGCTCTAGTGACATACAATAAGTGATCTCCTATCTCTTCATTAGACCATTAGATGTTGCAAATCATAATGATATGTGGTTGAGTAATTGCATTATGGGTGAAGTAATGTGCATCCAGAATATACATCGAAAGAAGCAAGGTGCATTGTAGAATGCATGTGGGGCCATAAGAGGGGTATCATATCAATATACTAGGTAGAAATATAAAGGGGTGTAAAAAATGTTCCTGAAAAAATTGATACATACAATATCTAGTGAAAATAAGGGATTTTTTAAATTGGGAAGGCATATTGGGAGGGGGTAAAAAAACGATTTTGGAAGGTATTTTCCAATATTTAGTGAAAATAGGGGTATTGTTTCATATGCCACGAATGAACGTGCTATGATAGCAGTTTATTGAGTGAAGCCCCCATGCTTGTGATGGAACTCTTGTTAATTAATTAAACGATACTTGTTTATTTAATGGATGTATGCTCTAGTCTTGTATTCTTGTGTATGAAATTATGTATTTACACTTTATTGGAATGTATGTTGTAAATTGTATGATTTTGAGAAGGTTAAGGAGGGTAGTGATGGCTTTGGGTTTACATAGATAAATGCTAAAACATATTTAAACTCTACTTTGTCAGGTGTTGTGAAGGGAACCTATGGTAGTAACTAGTAGTGTAGTGTAATCATAAGAGATTCTTTGTAAAGGCAAGGTTTATGTGATGGAATCAAATTGTAACAGAAGGGACTCTCCACTATAGAAAGAGGGTCCAAATCTCGTTGATAGTGGTGGTTGTTGGAATTTTAATGCCACCCATGTGGTGGCCACATGGTGACTATCCACACTAGGGGGTAAGTAAACCCTGTACCCAAGCACGAGTATCATGTTCATGTTGGTTTTTGTGGAGGGAGAACATATCTATTAGCTACCTCCATGTCCACGGAGAAACTATGCTTGACCTGAGCCTTTACTAGTGGTCTGCTCCTGTCTTGGAGTCTGGATAGCATGGAGATCACAATATTTCGCCAAGGTAAGCTCCATGTTAATGTAGTGATTGTCCATACTCGAGTTTTATTTCTTCTTTTGTATTTCCTGTCAGTTTTGTTCTTAACCAGATATGTTTAATGCCCAGGTCTTTGTTTGCTTTGAACAAGAGACTTTCTATAGGATATTTCGAAGGTTGCTTTGGTGGAAGCTAGGGTAGAGGAGTTTGATTGCGCGAATGCTGGTAATCCCATGTCTTTCGTGACCTTCCTCTTCGTAGTCTATGTCGATGTATGCTGGGTTATTCTGTTGAGAATTTTCCCTATTGTGTGTTTTGGGAAGTGTTTAACCTTCGGGTTTCAGTTTGGAGAGTATTTCATACTCTGTTGTAAGTCTTGGCACTTTTTTGGTTTACTTGGTAACTTCATGGACAGTTTTAAAGTATGGGAGATTCAAACCAATGTAATAGTTTTTAAATAGTTTTAAAATCCTGTGAAGGAGTTTGGGAGGAGGATGCTTATGTTTGACTTCTAGACTTATGTGATACTCGGCTCTGGCTATGTTGATGTAATTAATATTTTATAAGAGTTTTGGTCTGGGGTTTAGATAATGAAGTAACTCAAAAATATTTTAAGGAGAAGTCATGGATTGTTTTTAACAAAGGTCATGTAGTCTACGATTTGGTTTGGATGGAATATGTATAAAAGATGATTTTTGGTATTTATCTTGTTATGTCTCTATTTTGGTTATTTTTCATTTAATTCAATACTGTGGAAATTTAAATGGTTTTGTATGGTAAATTCCTTTAATGCTCATCATTCTGTTATTTATGCAATGGGGTTATAGTGGTTCTATTTTTAGTCTCTATGTAAAAATGTTGCTTTAAAATAACCCCTAGATATGGCTTTGCTATGTAAATGTATACTATGATTAAGTTGGGAAGGACATTTTAATGGAAATCAATTCCCATGCTTTCTTGCTCTAGGATTAAGGGATTTAGTTATAGGTTAGCTCTATTTGCAAAGAATTTCATATCAATTCTTTTGAGGTGATGTTTGGTCCTGTTTAATTCATTTCTTGTTATGTCTTAGAAGGTGCTCTTTAATTTAAAAAGCTAGCGATGGCTCTATAAGGTTTAACCAATCTTCTGGAAGCTTGGGTTTGGATTAATTTAATTTGTAGAAGTCTGGGTGTTTTACCCTAACTCCATCCACAAACTCTTTTAAAATTAAATAAGGGGAAGCATGGCTCTCAGCCAAAGGCTGTGTAAAGTTTTGAGATGTAATTTATGGAAATGTTGATAGCAGATGGTTTAATGTCTAAGGGATTTGATCCCCTTTTTTATCTATTGGATTAAATGTGGTTTATGAAAATGTTATCGTGGTTCCTGTTTGATGCGTTAGTTTTTATTTATTTAAAATCATAAATATAAACTTGCATCTGTCTTTTAATTATTTTAAATGTTGTATGGGTGGATTAATACTTACAGAAGCATTTGCTTCACGCCTATCAGGGCTTGATTAGGTCTAGTAAGAAAACGTGATTTCTGTTTGGTAGAAAATGTAATAATTTAATTAAAGGTGTTTGCAACCTAAGATCTAGGTTTGATATTTTTAAACAGAATCGATCTCTAAAAGAGATGACTCCGCTGTAAAAATTTTAAGACAGTAGTTTGTTTTTAAAACAGGTTTATGACCCAAGCAAATCTTCCAAGGTTTGAAAAATTATAATAAAATTTTGTTTTTAAATAAGAGCTTTAACACGGTGGTTTTAAAGAATGTGATATAGAACAAGCTATCTTGCTAGCTATGCTCTATCGAAAGTTTATAAAGAAAAAAGGGTTTGATAGTTAATATCAGCTACGTAATATTTAAATTTTTCAACATTATAAGTTTTAACCGAGGGATCCAATGCCTAAGCCCTTGCTCTAGAATCAATATTGAAAACTATAATGCTAAGAAAAGGAAAAGTACAGTATCATAAAGAAAAATTACCATGTTTATACTTTTCATCTTGAACTACAAAAGAAAACTTTGATAAGCAAATATAAATTCTTACTTGAACTATGCTGACTCCATCTCTCTTAGCACTTGCACACTTCAAATACTAATTAATGGAAAACGATATCCTCATCTCACCTATAGAATGATAATCAAATAATTTTTGAACTACCACGTTCCTCCCAACCTTGACCCAGAACCGTTCCTAGCTCTTAATCGGATCACCCCCGAGCTGGTTCCAACATGCAAGATGTTAGTTTTTTACAATTTAATTCAATATGATCTAGGATCTTATCTGAGACAAAAAAATGCACATCATTCAAACACAAGAGACAAGAGACACAAAAGCATTTCACCGAGGAAACCATGAAGGAGAAAAACCCGCAACTTCCTCAGAGATAGAATGAGCAATAATACAAAACCCCAAAACAAAGAGATGGTTTCCAACAACTTCCTCCTCCTCCACTTGTGCAAAATTCTCTCTCTCTCACTTGTACGAATGAGTGAGTGAATGGATAAATAGAGAGGTGCTCCTTTCTATTTATACTTTACTTTCACTTTCCTTTTACCCTAACTGGGCTGACTTCTCCTAGGAGAGTCTAATAACCCATTACAACTTAACTCTGAGCTAACCCCACTAGGGGAGTCTAATGACACACTCAAATACAGTAATAGCTTTCCCGATCAGAGGAATGAAACCTCTCCATCAGAAGTACAATGACATATGAATACAATATAAACCATACAAGTGAATACATTCCAATGTTACAAATACATTAACACTCCCTCTTAACTAGGAAGGTATTCTCTTGACACAGTTCATTAGCACAAGTCTTCGTCACTGGATCATCATCAAAGCTGGATCATCATCATCATTGTTGTTTCTATCTCGACCATTAGTCTCCAATCTACTCGTCATAGGAAGTTCTACAGAGCCAATGCTTTTTCATGCTGGATGTAGGCCTAGCCTCCATGTAGGTCTCCATCATCTCTACAAGCAATCCATCAAGTAGGTACATATTAGGACTTATTATATGCCTTTGCAAAACCTGCAAGATCTCCTAGGATTGATTATATGCTTCTGCAAAACCTGAAGGAGAATCCCAAGACTGATTATATGACACTTACAAAACCTGCAATATCTACTAGGACTGATTATATGTTAGTGCAAAACCTAAAGGAGCATCTCAGGATTGATTATATGCCTCTGCAAAACCCGTGACCCTACTATCACCTCATCATCTTCAGATCATCTCATCGTCAACGGAGCATAGCCCAGATGCACATAACATATAGCACTTACATCAAATGGTATGGGAGGACCAACCTACCACCATCGAGGAAAGGCTCAGCAATTACATCAATGACCATGGGAGGAACAACCTACCACCATGTCGAAAAAGCTCAGCAATTACATCAACGACCATGGGAGGACCAACCTACCACCATGTCAAAAAATATCGACAATTACATCAATGACCATGGGCGGACCAACCTACAACCATGTTGAAAAATACTCGGCAATTACATCAACGACCATGGGAGGACCAACCTACAGCCATGTCAAAAAATCCCCGACAATTACATCAACGACCATGGGAGGACAAACCTACAACCATGTCAGAAAATCCTATGTGCATCTACGTCTTTTGGACTCATCACTTCCCCTTGGAAGGAACCTTGATCTAAAGTACACCAAGCTTGTCTCTAAAGTATTCAAAATTCATTTTAGCCAGTTGCTTGGTCAATACATCGGCTATCTGCTCGTCCGTCGCAACATACTAGAGCTTCACTTCTCCTCTCTGCACCATATCCATGATATAGTGGTACTTGATCTCAATGTGCTTCGACTTGTCATGGAACACTGGGTTCTCAAACAACTTCACACAACTTTGGTTGTCGCAATATATGCAAGTCACGTCCAACTAGAGATCAAACAAATCATATAGTAGCTTACTTAGCCATACTTCCTCACAACTAGCCGAACAAGCTGCGACATACTCTGCTTCGGCTGTACTCAGTGCCATGCAGGACTGCTTCGTGCTAAACCAAGAGATCACACCCGATCCCATACTGAAGCAGCACCACGAAGTCCTCTTCCTATAAATGGCACTTCCTACCCAATCTGAATCAACATAACCCTCTAGGTTAATCTTCTGATTCGCATCATACTTGAGTCCATAATCCACCATACCCTTCAGGTACCTCAGAATAATCTTTGCAGCAATCAAGTGAACATGTCTCGGATCATTCAGGAACTGGCTCAATGTGTTCACATCAAAGCAAATATCTGGTCTTGTATTCGCTAGGTACATCAAGGACCCAATCATATGATGATACATCGTGTCATCAACTAACTCTCATGAAGCATCACTCAATAGCTTTAGGTTCGATGCCATATGTGTGGCCATGGCCTTTCCATCCATCATCCTGAACCTCTTCAGGATCTCTACTGCATACTTCTCTTGTCCAAGGAAGATTCCATCCACACTCTGCCACACCTCCATGCCTAGAAAATAGTGCATCATACCCAAGTCCTTCATCTCAAACTCAATAGCAAGCTTCCTCTTCATGTCAACAATCAACCAATACTCACCTGTCACAAACATGTCATCTACATGAAGTAGAAGTATCACTGGGTTCCCTTCTTCAACCTTGTATTAAAGGTTGGAATCTGCTTTACTCTTGGTAAAGCCCAAACTGGTCAGGAAGTTGTCTATCATGCCATACCATATCCAGGGTGCCTGTTTCAAATAGTACAAGTTTTTCTTCAGTTTGAACACATGAGTCTCCTTGTTATGTGTCTCAAACCCAAGTGGATACTCCACATACACGAAGCAGTGCCACGCAGGACTGCTTCGTGCTAAACCAGGAGATCACACCCGATCTCATACTGAAGCAGCACCTCGAAGTCCTCTTCCTATCAATGGCACTTCCTGCCCAATCTGAATCAACATAACCCTCCAGGTTAATCTTCTGATTCGCATCATACTTGAGCCCATAATCCATCGTACCCTTCAGGTACCTCAGAATATTCTTTACATAAATCAAGTGAACATGTCTCGGATCAGTCAGGAACTGGCTCTGTGTGTTCACATCAAAGCAAATATCTGGTCTTGTATTCGCTAGGTACATCAAGGACCCAATCATATGATGATACATCGTGGCATCAACTAACTCTGATGAAGCATCACTCAATAGCTTCAAGTTCGATGCCATAGGTGTGGCCATGGCCTTTCCGTCCATCATCCCGAACCTCATCAGGATCTCTACTGCATACTTCCCTTGTCCAAGGAAGATTCCATCCACACTCTGCCACACCTCCATGCCTAGAAAATAGTGCATCATACCCAAGTCCTTCATCTCAAACTCGGAAGCAAGCTTCCTCTTCGTGTCAACAATCAACCAATACTCACCTGTCACAAACATGTCATTTACATAAAGTAGAAGTATCACTGGGTTCCCTTCTTCAACCTTGTATTAAAGGTTGGAATCTGCTTTACTCTTGGTAAAGCTCAAACTGGTCAGGAAGCTGTCTATCTTGTCGTACCACATCCAGGGTTCCTATTTCAAATAGTACAAGGCTTTCTTCAGTTTGAACACATGAGTCTCCTTGTCATGTGTCTCAAACTAAAGTGGCTACTCCACATACACTTCCTCTTCCACTACACCATTCAAGAACGTTGTCTTGACATCCATCTGGTGTATCTTCCATTTCATCACTGTAGCCAGAGGAAGTACTGTTCGGATGGAAGTGTATCTGGCTACAGGTGCAAATGTCTCCTCATAGTCTATCCCTTCTTTCTGGGTGAAGCCACGTGCCACAAATCTTTCCTTGTATTTCTCTACGCTTCCATCTGCAACATGCTTTATCTTGTACATCCACTTGGAAGTCACCACAGGCTTCCCTTCTGGTATAGGGACCACATCCCAGACATCATTCTTCATGATTGACTGGTACTCCTTGATCATGGCATCCTTCCATTCCTTACTTTCTACCGCTTTTTCATAGTTGGAAGGTCCCTTGTCAATGATGTCACACAGTAGGGCTACATAACTGGTTTATGGCCTCGGTCTCTTGCTTTCTCTGTGCATTTCTTCTGAAGCGCCATATCTTTCTGCATCTTGAATTACCTCTCGTACCCATACTGGTTTCCTCTTGTGATAATTCTTCTCACATGGTGGATCTACAGATTCATGTGGGTCTTCCATCTCGCGTTCTTCATATTCTTCTGGAATCGCTTCTTCCATTACTGTATTTTTTATCGTGGGAACTTTAGATTCTTCAATAGCTTCAATAGGTAGCTTTCTGATGTATGTTGAGTCTTCGTCGCTTGTTCTTCAAAACAAGTCTCTCTTGTACTACACGATCTTTCCTATAAGTCAATTTAGTTGCATGATTAGAAACATTTTATAATTTTTCAAAAAAAACTTATGCATAAAGGCATAGGTCACACAGTCATGCAACTATCTTAGCCAATGATTCAACACAACATTCATCCATATCTCGTATTCATACGGTAACTTCCTATATGCCCTCCATCTCTACCAGAACATTGCTAAGAGTGTGCACTACTCCCAACATGTCAGCAAAGAGGTTTCATTCTATATAAGTAGAAATGGTATGTTGTGCAGTACCATGGGCCACTTACCCATTACTTGCATATTAGTAGTATCTTGTTCATTAATGCAGCTTTTCTAAAATGCATAATATACATCCTAAATCTAGGAACATAAGTATGTACATGAACAAACGACATCATTTAAGTAATCATATATACAAGAAATGAAAATTCAAATACTTATCTTTGTTTGGTTGTTGGGTGGACTCCCTCTCAATCTTTGCTTCCTTGCAGGAACTGCTAGAGTCTCTGATATTGTGCATCTTAACCAATGCTCAAAATGGATGACAGGTTCTTCCATTGATTATTGATCTTTATTTGTTTACCAGAGTCCAAGTCTGCAATAGCTTCTTCTACTCCTTTCATGTAATATTGAAAGTCATCTCTAGATTCACCTTATGAGGTGGAACCTTCTAAATAAACCCTTGTAACTGGTTACCTTCATTACAATACATATTCTTCAGCACTTGAATAATCTTCACTATCTTCTCTGGTTCTCTTCCTTGGAGGTTCATCATCCTCTGTAGTATGAGCATGATGTCTTTTCTTGTTGTTATTATTCTTGTGGGAGTTGCTTTTGTTCCTAGGACAATCTCTGGAATAGTGCCCCTTCTCATCACAAGTATAACATCGAATGTGAGAAAGATCTCTCCTGGATCCTCCAAGGTTCTCCCTCTGATTCTGGTGATGTTGTTTACCCTTCTTGTGATGAGGATGCTCCCTCTTGTTGTTTTTCTTCCTGGTGTGTTCTATGAGAGCCTGGTCTTCATTACCCATCTTTTATTCTGAAGCTACAATTCAATCTTATTCCTTTGACCACTCCTCTTCTTACACAGATTCCTTGGATGAAGGAATCCCATGACCTAGGAAGACCATTCAAAGTGGTTATCACTATTTCTCGATTCTCAATATCTTCTCCCACAGCTTCAAGTTATTCTTTTATCTGAGAGACCCTTGTAAATTAGGATTGCACGGTGTTTTCAATTTGTATCTTGACATTCTTCAATTGGTTCCTCAATGTCATCTTCCTATTTATATTCCTCCCTTTAAATAAGGTGGTCAAGGCATCAAACATCTCTTTAGGTGTCTTCAGATATGGCACATGTGGTATGAGATGGTCCTTGATAGAATATGCAGTGATTCTCTTAGCCTTAACCAGGTTCTTCTTGTGTAAGGCTTAAGCCTCATCTTCCTCTGGAACTGGAACATCTTCATTCACATAAGTGTCCAATTCATTCTCTTCTAGGACAAGCCCAATCCTATACTTCCATGCTCAGAAGTTATCAACCCCTTCAAGCTTATCCTCAAGATTGGTGTGGTGAGACATCTTTAATGAGAAACTCAAATGGAAATAGAAAGGGTTTAGGTCTTACAACTTGATTTGCTGAAATTGGATCTGGAGCTGGCTGGCCTAGGGTTTGTTAGAGAAACCGTAATTTTCCAAAGTTGGAATTTGGAACTGCTGGTTGGAAAGATAGATGTGCCTCCTCAAGGAGAGTTGTCCAATGTACTAACTTCCATAAATTGGTGAACATAAACCAAAAATACTTGATGCCCTAGTTTTCCTCGGGCAATAGTGACGGGCCAAAAAATGAAAATTCTCAGAATTGAATTCTGCTTTCATGGGATGATTATCCTGGATGAGGAAAGTATGATGGCACAGTTGGATTTTGAAAATTCCAAAAATTGACCCTTCAAAAGTGACTTGCGAATTTCAGATCTGCAGTTTCTGGTCCTTTCTGGTTTTCTAGTTTTCTGGTTTTTCTTGTCCAAAAATCAAATAAGGGTTTGATGTATCCGGGGGTTCTACCCAACCAAAAACTTTGATCTTGCTGAGGAGAACAATCCTATGCTGAGAGCACTCCAAAATTCCACTTATGTTAAAAGCCCTAATTTTCCGTAGCAGTGACATGCCAAAAATTGAAAATGCTCAGAATCCAATTCTACTTCGATAGAAAGATGCGCCTTTCTTAGGAGAGATAGCCTATCCTCCTGCCCTTGATGATCTGTGGAAAGAGACTCAAAAATTAAGAATTCCTAGCTTCCCCAACTGCACAATGTCTTCTTCTTAGGTTAGCTTTGATACGATGTTAGTTTTTCACAATTTAATTTAATATGATCTAGGATCTTATATGAGAGAACAACATGCACAACATATCAAACCCAAGAGACAAGAGACACAAAGCATTTCACTGGGGAAACCATAAAGGTGAAAACCCCGCAACTTCCTCAGAGATAGAATGTGCAATAATATAAAACCCCAAAACAAAGAGATGGTCTCCAGTAGCTTCCTCCTCCTCCACTTGTGTGAACTTCTCTCTCTCTCACTTGTATGAATGAGTTAGTGAATGGATAAATAGAGAGGTGCTCCTCTCTATTTATACTTTGCTTTCACTTTCCTTTTACCTGTTGAGGTGTGTGAGCTATCTCAAAGAAATCACCTAATATTTAATTATCGACCAGGGTTGGTATTCTTAGAGTTATGGCAAAATATATACTGAGGTAGAATAGTACTTAAGATTTCAGCTTGTCAAACCTTAGAAATGTTTAATAAAAAAAAATTGAAAGATCTTTCAAAATGAAAAACTGATTTAAACTTTAGAAAGAACAATGAAGAAACTAATTAAACCTAGTTAAACCAATAGATCATAATAGTATCAAGCTATACTAATCTAATCTATGATTAAACAATAAAGAAAAGAACAAATACTGATAAAAAAGCAAACTACTTTTTATGAAAATGGAAACTACTTGACATAAAACAAAAACTACATACTACATAATGAATTCAATAACTAGTTATGCATTTAGTTAATACTTCAAAACTACACTAAAGAATCTAATTCCATTCTCCTTCATGTTGTATGTCAAATGTAATATGAACGGGAGTGAATGAATCGTAATGACTTTCAAATGTAATAGAAAAACAAAATGGAAGTAAATCTAACCTAATTTCAACAAAGAGATATAAACTACAAAGAGACCAATTACAATTAACCTTAAACACTATGATCTATCTTCTATCCATAAGCAAAATGATATAAAACTAATGAAATCTAAAAGCAAGCAGAAAACTTAATAAAGATATTTATTTCTGAATTCAATTTGGAAGCAAGTAGAAAACTTGATAAACATATTTATTTATGATCCAAACTATATTTCATGAACATCTTCATTATCTGTATGAATGGGAAACTGATCCTATACTTAAGAAAGAAACTATTAAAACTAAAATACTTGGAGAATGAAATTATTAACTCTAATCTGAAATAAATCTTAAGAACATGGAATAAACTATACTAAGAGTAAGACTGATAAATCTGAAAGCAGCAACATATTGGTAAGTCGAATATGAAAGACATAACCTGAAAAACAGTTAAAACAAAGCTAAGGAAAATGAGATGGAAACTAAGAATAATGACAAACTTCTATGTAATGGGAAACAAGATCTTAATTACATTTAAAACTGCTAATTAAAAGCAAGAAATATTACAGGAAAAAATGCCTAAGAAACTAGATTCTAAATAAGCATAAAAACAATGCAGAAAGAATGAAGGTCCAAATGATGATCAGGATAACTATCCGAATGACAGTCCAGATGGAAGAAAACGAATTAAACTAAGGAAAGAGGCATTTTTTATGATCTTAACGTCAGCTTGTGAATGCATATGAACCTACAGTGAAAAGAAGTCAGTGTGAATATTGTTGAGAAGCTAAGATAGTAGGAAATAACCTATTCTAATTATTGTTGAAAAGAATAGTTAAATAAAACTAAGAATAAAACTTAACCTACAGCTACAAAAAAAAACAAAAAAAACTAGTGGAACTGATTTTGATTATAACTAAACTTGAAACAACAACTATCTAAACTCTATCTAATTGCAGAAGATTGAAAACAAACTATAAACACTATGCTTGGTCGATCATTATCTATTCCGGAAAAGTAAATTAAGTTAACAACAAAACACAGATTACAGAAAATAAGGAAATGACATATATAGGAAAACAAAGTTAATTATATAAACTGGAAAATGAACTAGCTATTTCCAGAAAAGAAAATACAGAAAACAAAAGTAAAACCACTGGTTGATGAGGGTACCTTCCCAGCAATCAGAGATGGAAACTAAATCAACTTAGTCACCAACAGCAGAGCATCAACAATAAAATTCAGGAGCTTCTATTAACTAAGAAAAATTACACAATGTTTATGCAAAAACTACTGCTATCTTCTGTATATTCTATATGCTATCTAATGATCATTGTTTCTCCATACGAGGCATCTATTTATAATTTTACAATGGGAGAGAAGGTTGACGTAGTTGACCTCTCTAAAAATAGGAGTCTTTAAGACTATCAAATAGTTTCCTGGTGATTCACGACAATGTAGAGGCCACCTGCCTGCTTTCATGGAGTCGATCCTACCTGACGTGAACAACTGCATGTTTGTTTCCTTCAATCATGGGCAGAAGCATGTGCTGGCAGGTCAAGTGTGGAAGGATGGAGCTGCTAGAGCGTGAATGTGGGCATGAGCATGTGTTGGCAAGCTGAATGGACGGAGAAGCGAATCTTCTAGAGTGTTGATGTAAGGAAACGGTGTGTTGTCAAGCTCGGTGGGCAGGGAGGCGAATCTTCTAGAACCGAGGCTCACCAACCATAACCACCACGTTGCTAAATGAACCCATGTTTCTGTTTGTGTCTTTAATGGCCAAGAATATGCTAACCAACGATCTCACGGGTTGGACGAAGGGCTAGACGACGCATTGAACATTGCTGGCGTCTTTGGTGTGAAAGCGAGTCCGAATGAAGGTCCGTTTGAAGACTGCAACCTGTAGAGCAAAAACTAATTCCCAGCATGTCTAGAAATATCCGATGATTGTTAATAAACCATAAAAAATGTTGATAGTTATTCACAATTCGTATGATGTTCAAATAAATGCATACCTGAGTCTGTTTGACAGTTTGAATGGCAAGAAGAGTGATTTATTATACAAAAATAGTGCAATTAATGCCACTTAGAGTATATTTGATGATAAAAAATAGTGACAAAATGGACACCAACATTCCCCCAAACCGGAGATATGCTAGGTCCCACTAAGCAAAACAGAGAAGTTTAGGAAGAAGGCTGAGTTGCGGTAGCAACTGCCTTCAACTTGGAAGAGGAAGTGGTTTTAGCTTTAAGCTTCTGGAGCTTCCTAAACTGGTCCTTCAATGTGTCATACTTTATCCGGAGAGTAGTATGGGACATTTTTCTGGCATTGAACAAGCATTCAATGATTCTTACTTGTGTGCATAGTGCCTTGTTTTATTTTTGAAGCTCTGAGATTGTTTCAACATAATTTTGATTCTGGTCTGTCAATCGTGCTATCCCTCAGGTCAATCTATCCACTTACTGCTGATTGAGAATGGGTTTTTCTATGCGGTATTCCAAGTCCTTTTGAGGACTCAACTTTCTTGAAGATGTTTCAAGCTCAACAGTATGTTCTTCAAGAACTTTGTCTTTGTTGTGTGCAGGCAAACTTTCAACAGCAGGGGCTTCACACAATCGAGCAGATACATTGGCTAAAGTGAGGGGAGGTGTTTCAAGGGTATGGTCGTTTGACTGGTTATCTGAACGTGATGGCTGAATGGAATTTTGGATGAAAGACTGGTTGACGAACTGGTCATGATTTGTTATTGTGGATTTAGTGGGTACTGAAAAGAGTGGAGGTTCCGAAGTAGGGTTACCAAGGGTAAGCTTAGGAGAAGGCGATGGATGGAAAAGGTGCACATTGCCCGAGGAATCCTCATCAATCCGCACATGCTTAGTGTCTTGTTCTGTTTGCATAGAGGCTTGGGTAGGCTCACTAATACTGGCTTGGAAACAAGGGTGTTTTCGAGAAGCAGAGGATTTGGAAATAGGCTTCTCGATCAAATGAGGGTTTAGTATTTCAAAGACAAAATGATCTCAGGTTTTCCCTCTCCTTTCCAACTGGTGAATGATGAAGATTTTAATAAGACAATGATGGTACAAGCTTCCAGAGGGATTAATAGTATTCTTCCTGACCTGGCTTGACATTTGCTCTAAACTTTTTAGGAAATAGAATGGGAAATTGAGGGTCTGATTGTTAACAAAATGTGCTAGCAATCTAAAATGGCAGACTTTAAAAACAATAAACTTACCCTCTCAAGTGCTCAGATGGATGATGACAATGAAGGGATCTAGGTATTTTGACTTGACCCACTCTCACACTAGTAGATTTGAACCCAAAATCCGACGATCTCCGACGAAATGCACTATGTTGTCGGATTTTTCTTTGAAAATTACTTCTTTTGTTTTTTTTTTTTTATAAATTTCGAGAGGTGTTTGTCGGATATCCGACGTACTTTTGAATATCTGACGAGGCTGGCAGGCTATCCGACGACTCTGCTAATATCCGACGCCTATTCAGATATCCGACGAAATGGATGTCGGATAACTGACTTCATTTTTAACATGAAGAGGTCGGATATCCGACGGATTTTTTCCCAACGGTCACTAGATTAGTGTCATTGGATATCCGACGTATGTTTGACTTTTTTACTTTTACAATTTATAAATATCAAACCATTCCGACATGTTTGCGATACCAACGATGGTTTGCGGATGTTTTTTTTGTTCGGCGGATTGTTTTTCGTTGTTTTTGTTATTCAAGTGAGCAAAGTACTCTGGAGCTTCATTTTCTAAGATCAATAATCTTCATTTAAGCTCTTTACGAGAAAATGTCAACTACGAATATCCTAATCTAGACGAACAAAATCGACAATTGTTTGCTAGATTGTGGGAAGGAGTTGAAAGAAGGGGTGATGGTAAATGCTATTATCCATGTAATCAATCCAGAGGCTTTAACAGGAGAATAATTTTGATCACAACAGCCACAAAACATTGTAGGGAGCATGGGCACGCCGAGGGGGGACATGAATACCATCCATTTGTAAGTTTGCATTATATATGTTTTTATTTTGATTTCTTTTGTTAATTTATGTATTATTATAATATTTCTTATTTTTGACCAACAGTACAATTGGTCGTTGTTCTTTTCATCCCAACAGTACAAAATTTGTTAAATTTTTAATGTATCACATAATTTTTTACATTTTGCGTTTGAATTTCTTATATTAACTTTTATCTATTGATTGTTTCATGTAATTATAAAGGAAAGACATCCTAGGGCATATTGTCCGGATCAATAAGTGCTTCCAGAACAAGTACAGGAGGAACATGGAGCTATGAATATTAATGGAGAACAAGTTAATGATCACATTGAAGAAGATGATCATATTGATAACATAGTTGAAGATAGTGTTACAAATACTTTGATCCATGATTCATTTAATGTTGAAATGGATGATGATGATGATCATGAAAATGATGAACAATTTGATGATATTCATGATATACCTCTTCTTGTCAAGGCATATGAACCCCTTTATGATGGCTCCAAGACAAATCTTCTCTCTGCTATATTGTTGGTAATGAACTTGAAGGTTATGAATGGTCTTTCAAACATATCAGTCACACAGATGTTAAGGTATGTAATATATTCTATCACAAAATATATATGATTGTCATGTATTTTATTGTTAATTCATATATAAGTCAAATTACTACGGATGAAATTTGTTTCATTAATATTATTTCTATATTATATTAACTAGATTTTTATTTTAATTTTTTGTAGCATGATAGGTGAATATTTGTTACCACCTTCAAATATTTTACCTTGTACATATCGAGATTTATCTGCCATCATGAAATAAATTGGAATGTAGTATGAAGCAATTCATGCATGCCGCGATGATCACGTTCTTTATTACAACCAGCATGAATTTGCAACAGAATGTCCTGAATGTCATATCAGTAGATATCGCACAGATTAAGTAACTAAAAAGGTGCCTCGCAAGGTTCTACATTATATTCCCATTATTCCCCATTTGCAATGACTGTTCAGGTGCAAAAAAATAGGGCAGTTTATGGATTACCATGCATGGAACAGAAGTCAAGACGACATTATTTGGATGCCTGCAGATGGGTCTGCATTTAGAGATATGGAAGAAAAATGGCCTCACTTTAAAGACAAACCTCGTAATCTTAGGATTTCTTTGGCAGCAGATGGAGTCAATCCTTTTGCAGAGATGAGATCTGTTTACTCGGTGTGGCCTATTTTTGCTATCAACAACAACATTCCTGCATGGTTGACATTAAAGAGGGAGCACATAATGTTGTCGATGATTATTCCAGGTGCGAACACTGCAGTTTTTTTTTATTGCAGTGGTATATTCTCATTTGTCATTTTTTGTCTCATAATGTTATATATATATATATAAAGTTTTTCTATTGTAAAATATGGTTTATATATCTAAACGGTACGTCTCATAATCAGAATATTTATTTTATATGTTCAAATCAATCAGGAAAGTACCAAGTCAAAGATATGAATGTATATATTGAACCTCTTATTGATGAGCTACTGAAGTTATGGAATGGAATCACTATGTATGACTTATCTAGACCAATACGACAAAGGCAATTTCAATTCCATGCAATGATTGTATGGACAATACATGATGCCCCAGGGTTAACCCATTTCTGTGGTATGTAATTATAAGTTCCACTTTAGTTGCATTTAATTTTATGAACTACTAGTTAATATAATACGCATGCATGTTTTTCTAAATAATCCAGTCATTTTTTATATAATTATAATAGACATTAATATTGATATTCCATCTTTTTATTTACGTCTTCAGACAAAGGGGAAATTTGCATGTCCAGTTTGTGGTCCTAAGATCAAATCTCGGCGTTCAAAAAGCTTAGGAAAGGAGGTGTTTGATGAGTATAGGCACTTCCTATCCAAGAATCACAGGTATCGAACTACCGAAAAACATCTTTGCAATGGTAAGCAAGAGACTGCATTAAAACCAAAGAGAATGACACCTCAGCTATGGAAGTTGGAATATAATAGAAATCGTCAAGGTACATATAATCAATCATTGTATATGATCATATTGTATTTTATTATATTATTGTGTGTTGTTTAGTGTAATTGACATTGATTTAATATTTAATTTCATCATTGTCGCTCATGTGATCATCATGAAGGCATTAATGGGCTTTCACGAGGAATGAAAAGTTATCCTAGACAATTTAGTAGGTTGCCCTATTATGAGCACCTACAAATTGCTCATATATTTGATACAATGCATATCGGAAAGAATGTGACTGAAACATTATGGCGAATATTGGATGGAAGGAGTGACAAAGAAAAAATTGTCAAAATTTGCAAAGACAATCAAGATAACAACCATGCAATGAAAGACGTCATTCAATTTCATAGCAATGGAGAGAAAATTAAAATAAACTCACTTCCATGGATGTTAACGGATTAGCAAAGTAATGTTGTAAAAGAAGTCATTCGAAAAATTAAATTTCCCACCGGATTTTGTGCGAACATGAAGAATATCATAACAAATAAAGGTGATTTCGCGGGGGTGAAAACACACAATTGGCATGTCTTCATGAAGGTAATAATTAATATGGTATGCATTTAATAATTTTTTTTTCTATTTCTAGTACTCTTTTTCGATAGATTGAAACCATTTGTATATTATTGTTATAGTATGTTCTACCTCTTTCTATCCCAAACAACTTTGACAACAATGTCAAGCAAATAATATATAGTCTCGGGAAATACATGAGGTAAGTGGTGATTTTTCCATGTGCTTACTGTTTGTTTAATTCAACATAGAATTTATTCTTAATTTGATTTTCATTCTCTACTTCATGTTATGTGATGTAATGACTTTTTTCTTTAATCTCTTGATTGGCCGGTTGTCATGTCACTTGTAGATGGTTGTCATCTAAAGAATTCCATAAAGAAGACATAAAGTATTGGAGGAGAGAAATTCCTCGTCTCATGTGTGAAATGCAGAAGCATCTACCTTCAGCATTTTTCAATGCACAAGAACACTACCTCATACACCAAGTTGAGGAGATTGAACTGTGTGGACCTGCGCACTCAAGGTCCATGTGGATGGTTGAGAGGCACTTGAAATTTATGAAGGGTTTGGTCAAACAACGAGCATATGCTGAGGGCTGTTGGATGGAGGGATATATGGTATACCAAAACATGTTGTACATTAGTGAATATCTTTCTATATTGGCGTCAAAGCTCAATTTACATCGCATTTATGATCCAGACTCCAAAAACGATTTCGAAGGGGAGTACCTGAAGGGGAAAGGTAGATCAAGGAAGGTGAAAGGTAATATAACACATTTCGCTGGTGATTTTTATGTTTATATATCATACATATATATTCTATTTTTTTATTTAGTATTTTGCATCATTTTATATTGTAATTATATAATTTTTTAAGTGACTAATATACATTTTCATTGAATTTTAATTTTATTGTCATCAAATAGTTGGTCAAGAGTGGGATGCGATTCATTTATACATCGCAAACAATCTTGATTGGATGAAGGTATGGATCGAAAAATGTGAACAATCTGGTCATGGAATATCATTGGAAGGTGTGGCTTCATTGGTTAAAGCTGCACATCGCAATGGAGACACCAATGTAACACAAAGGGAAATCAATTTAGCAAGAGGTTTAAAAGATAAGCAGGTAAGCATATTAATCAACAACACTATTTATTTATTTTTTTAAATATTGTCGTTTTACGTCACGTTGGTTATTTTCCTTTTATGGCATTATAATAAACATGCAATACTTTATCATAAATATGGTGTGATCATTATGTAATCTTTTCCTGTATGGCTTGTTGTACTAGGTAAAACACCATAAGGCTATGTGGTGCAATGGATGTAGATATCGCATCAAAAAGTTGGATGAAACAAAGAAAACATCTGATTGTGGAATATCTGCAGTCTTTGAGGTGACCAATGTTTCTTCTAGAAGTGACAGACATCCGAAACTATCTGAAAATTGATACTATGGGTACCTGGAAGACATTATTCAGTGTGAATTTAACTCCTTCAAGGTATTTCTATTCGTTGTCAAATGGTACAGGTGTCGATTGAATCAACGTGATCCTGATAGAACAATTATTGAACATGATAATGGTTTTACCATGGTAAATACAAGGTTGTTTGAGCCAGGAACGGAGTCCTATGTTCTTCCAACCCAATGTGAACAGGTATTTTACTCTGAGGTTCCAGGTAGAGCGGGTTGGTCTTTTTCTACGAGACACGATCCAAGGGGAAGGTTGGTAAAGTATAACGTTGATGAAGGTAATGAAGATGTTCTTGAAGAAGAAGATGCTGCAGAAGATGATCATGATCAACATGAGTTAGATGATCATGGTCCAGAAGAAGATGTCGAAGAACTTATTGAATCAGACGATGTACTATCAGACAATGTCCATGAAGATGATATCGATGATGACATGTTGATCGTAACTGACATCGACAACGAGGATGATATGGCCAATCCTTACAATGTTGAATCTGGATCATCTAATGGTAGTACAGATGATGACCCAGATGAAGAAGATGATGAAGACCATTGAAGTTTACGAGGTATGCAGTAATAATAAATTAATTGTTTCATAGTGAGTTTCCATTTTCCTATATGATATAATTAGAAACATTGCTTGTTTTAGAGTATGTCAAAAAACACATTTAAATTTTCTAGTGTACATAGATATTTTTGTCGGGTTATGGGGAATTGAGAGTGATGTGAGGGGGGGAGGGGCCATAAGAGATTCCACCTTCATGTGGTTGGCCCTGTTTAGTAGAGAATATTAAATTATTCTTGAAACAGAGAGAAGCTTAGTAAGGAAATGCACAATTATCAAGACTCAAGCATCATCATCATCATCATCATTGTGATTAGAATCATCATCATCATCCTCACCATTATCATCATCATCTTCTGCCTCATCATCATCAGCAATATCTTCATCATCATCGTCACCATCGATCATCTTCATCGTCATCATCGATCGTCATCATCATCATCATCGTCGTCATCATCATCATCATCATCGATCGTCTTCATCATCATCGTCATCATCATCGTCATCATCGATCGTCTTCATCATCATCATCATCTTCATCATCATCACCATCATCATGATCTTCATCATTCTCATCATCATCATCATCAGTAGCCTCATGTTTATCATCATCGTCACGGCCACCATCATCATTATCATCATTGTGATTAGCATCATCGTCATCATCCTCACCATCATCATCATCATCATCATCTTCCTCATCATCAGCAGCAATATCTTCATCATCATCGTCATCATCATCGTGATCATCGATCATCTTCATCGTCATCATCGTCATCATTGATCATCATCATAATCATAATCGTCATCATCATCATCATCATCATCGTCATCATCGATCGTCTTCATCATCATCGTCATCATCATCGTCATCATCGATCGTCTTCATCATCATTGTCATCTTCATCATCGTCATCATCGATTGTCTTCATCATCATCATCGTTGTCATTATCATCATCATCATCGATCATCTTCATCATCATCGTCATCATCATCGTCATCATCGATCATCTTCATCATCATCGTCATCTTCATCATCGTCATCATCGTCATGATCTTCATCATGACCATCATCGTTATATGATATCCAATGCAGCTATTACCTAGAAAAACCAATGGTGTTTGTCGTCGGTGATTTAGCGATCTTGTTGGATTCTTTTGAAGTCAGAAGTCTGATATTATATGCATGCATTGACGGTGTGGGAGGGTTTCAAGACTTGAATGAAAGGCACTCACCATTGTAGCATCAGAAACCATACTTATAAATTAAATAATGTGATACATGGGTCCAACGTTGAAATTTTTTAATGTGTTGGCTTGGACTGAAATTTGGCAAGGTTAGACTAGATGCATGCATTTACAGTGTGGGAGGGTTTCTAGACTCAAAAATGACTGACACCAACCATTAATGGAGCATTAAAAATGATGTAATGATACTCAACAAGGAGTAATTTGATCATCATGGTTTCACTCTAAAATAGCTTATTTTTTCGTGGACTCGCTAGTACCATTGCTTATGGACCCTCACAAGGAAATCCTCTTAGGTCGTTGATTGTGTTGGGATAAATCATCACTAACTTGTTTGATGGACCTAATGGTCCCATGATAAACACTCATAACATTTAAACTATAGAGGACATACAAAAAATGGTTGATTCTCACACCCAATTAATTAGCAAAATGGAAACCAAGAATCACTCTCATTTTTCAACCCTTCCAATAGTATGACACCTCATTTTTCTGAAGTAATTCTAAACATGTTTGGCAGGTCAGATCCGATTGGTTAGTTCGATCGATCAAATGAAGCACTAACTTTCCCTTAATGTAATATTTTATTACCTAATGAAATTCATTATAGGAGTCATCAAAGTTCATTTGTTTTTTCATAAAAATTAATTGATTATTTTTTAAGCAATTCCTTATTAGTGGTCTTAAAGAGGAAATTAAATCCCACTTAGAGGTGAACCACCCTACTTGGTTGGAGGACAATAATATTTATTTTCATGCCTGTGTTATATCCTATGCTCAGTCCAAAATCCCCAACTTTATTTCATTTCCTTTCCCCAACTATGGTGGCTCTTCAACAACCTCTTCCACCTTTCAAGGTCCATAAGCTGGCATAGGACAAAATGGAGGAACATCAACTTAAGGTTCTATGCTACAATTGTAATGAAAAATATTCTCTTGAGCATAGATGTAAGGAACATCAATTATTTGTGAACATATTTGAGGACATTTATGATGATTAACTTGATGGAAGAACTCAAAAGGAATCCCCTCCCATCATTGAGGAAGTTTTTCTTCCTAACCTTGTGAAGAACCCTATATCTCCCTTAATTATTTGACTAGTATTTATTTCTCCTCATTAATGTTCAAATGGGTGATTACTCACGGAAAACTAACATGTTTTCCATTGAAATGGGTGGGCATGATATTGTTCTCGGTGTGAATGGATAATAAGATTATGTCATATCACCATGGAGTTATTGGAATTACAAATGAGAGAGAATGATCATAGCATCTCATTACTTCATCATATCCTCCCATCCAATGTGTGATCATATTGTCATACTTTTGAACAAAATAATATATGAAATTAAAAATATTGTATCGTTGTTCTTAGCTATTGGTATCATTCATCTTAGTACCAACCCGTACTCTTCTTTGGTTGTCATGGTCCTTAAAAAACAAGTCACTTGGCACATGTGTCCCAATTGTTTATCTCTTAACTCCTTGATAGTGAAAGATAAATTTCTCATTCTAGTCATTAATTATCTCTTATATGATACATGGAGATAAATTCTTCATTGATCGTGACCTTCGCTCTAGTTATTGCCAAATTCACATGAATGAAGAAAATATTCCTAAATATCTTTCCACAGTCATTAAGGTCAACATGAGTTTTTGGTGATTCCTTTTATCCTTTGCAATGACCCTTCCACTTTTCAGAGCTTGACATGAACCATATTTTTTAAGCCCCTTCTTGAAAGTATGAGGAGGAAGGGTGCATATTTTCCTTATCTTCCCTAGTAGCCAATTGGCTATATGAGGTAGTTAAGAATGGTCAACATATACCAAGATCATGATGATGGCAATGATTATGTAACAAACATTAAAAAAAACATTATATATATAACAATTAGATAATAATTAAAAAATCGTTATATATATAACATTATATATAACAATTAAAAAAAACATTATATATAACAATAAAAACCTATTGAAATTAAAAAAATGAATATATAATAAATAGAATTAAAACATGAATAAATAAAATTACAACATAAATATATAACAATGGTTTTTTAATTTGTTTTTAATTAAATATATATATAACATTATATATATATATAATTAAAAACAAATTAAAAAACCAAAAAACAAACATTACATAACATATATATTGAACAAATAGAAAAGCCGACGGCCATATGCATTTCACAAACCTGCGATCTACTATTTGGAGTGACCTCAAGTGACCTCGATATGAAGTGACTTGCGAATTGGAGTGACCCTCGATTTGAAGCTGCACCTCTGCGATTTGGACCTACGCCTCTGCGATTTGGACCTGCTATAGATTTGGATTGGACTGTTCGATTGTGCAAGAGGTGGTTTGTGATTGTGGCAGGGAAGAGGGAGTGACCCAACGACCAAGCAGTGGGAGTGACCCAACGACCAAGCAGTGGGAGTGACCCAATGAGCAAGCATTGGGAGAGGCGGTTTGGAGTCCAAGCAAATAAATTATAAGAGGAGCCAGAAATGCCTCCCACATCCGTGAGTACCAAGCCCTAAATTGTTTTGATTTGACAAATTTAAAAATTTGGTAGCAAATCACTGTGGTTTCATTGCTAATTCGATCTTCTAAGAGGGTTTCATTGCTAATTCAATCTACATTGGGGTATTTTTATCTTATTGCATCTACTATTTTTTTTAGTTTGATGGGTGAACCCTCACCTCTTTGTAGTGAACTGAAAAAGACGGCCTTAATATCTCATAGCATAAAGAATGTAGTGACTTTTGCTTATTGCCTTGTATTTTGATTCTGGAAGGGCCTTCATCAGAATGAGAATACTGTGGTTGACGAACATAGGCTTGTTGTCCTCGAGCAGAGGAATCAATGTTCAACCTTTGTTGAATCCGAGCACTTTGACCAATATCATGAAATAGATGTATTAGATCAAAAAGTTGAGGTTCTTGCAATGGAATCCCTTATTTTATCATGAATGGGGGGGCGGGGGCTGTTACTAATGACCCCGATAAAGCAGAGTTACCAATCTCTCATTGTGACTGAGTACATGTATTCACACAGGCTCGAGTTAAGGTTTCCATTATTGCATTAAAGCACCAATCCGAGCTAACAGCAAATAATAATAGGCCGGGCAGAAACTTGCACTCATTCCTCTTTTCATAGGGGGGCAGGTAGGAGAGGGAACACCTATTTGTATTGACTGAATCTAAACCTCCATAGGAAGCTACGGCTAGACTGGAAATAACTACTTTTAATAAGCTTCCCATAGACCTATATCATGCTTTTTAAAGGCCCCCTATGAATGAAGCAGCAATTGGGTCAAATTACTATATTTAAAATGTGCAACATTCCAAACAGATGATTGCTTATGTTGATTCAAAATAAGATCCACAGAGTGTCCAACAAAAGTTGGCAAGTGATCATCAATTTCATTTGCATGCACATCCAAATCAGTTATGACACTGCTGGAAACATTGCCATCATCTTTATTTAGCAGTGCCTTTGAATCCTTAGTAAGTGCAACTTGCCATAGTATTTCTTGATGTATCATCCCAATATCAAGAAGCACATCATTGCTATCATTTCCAAACTCTGTCGTTGAAGCTACCAACCATCGATTCTCTTTAGTATCATCAGCTAGAAAGACAAAAAATTGTACCACAAACAAGCACCAAAATACTTTCCTATTCAGTCCATCTTTTGCTGCTAATAAATTAGTCCCTGCAACATGATCCAAAACATTTAATGTAGTCTTGAGATGTTCCTTCAGATGAGCACAAAATACCCTTGCAAGGGAAACTAAGTGTTGTTGTGTGAATGCTTTGCAAATTGCAACCATGTGCATAGCTACAGACATCCCTTTTGAAGATAGCGGAATACTTGGAAGAGTCAAGAACCTCATAAGGGATTCAATGCCCTTTTTCTCAACAAATATTCTACAAGTTTCAGGATTTTCCATTGCCATATGCACAAACACCATGGCATGTGAAATGCTTAATTTTAGAAATCATTCATCACTCATATTTTCAAGAGACAATCCACTAGTTCCAACCCCATCATTATGCTTATCTTCAGAATCAGTATCCATAGGAACAGGACTATCCAAATTGTCTTTGGCCTCTACTCTGATCCTATGGGCCTTGCTGGGGCATACGTTGTTGATACCTGGTGGCTGTCAGCTACTGCAGAAAGGGTTTATTGAAAAATATATCTGATTACAAGGAAGGTCTAAACCATCATTGCTGATGCTAGTTGTTAGTTCTATTTAACTTGTTCATTACTTTATTAATGCTGTTGTTATTTATTGTCCTTGTCTACTTCAACTTTAACACAGGGACCTTTGGGAGTGTTAAAGTTGAAAGAGATGAAAATTATGTTTAAATTTATATTACCTTGTCACAGCTGTACTATTTTGTTTCTAGCATTGATTTAGGAATTTATTTATGCATTAAAGTATAAATATTTTAATTTTCTGCTCCAAACCCTAACCTAACCCAATTTTCAACTCGTATAACAAGCTGTAGCCTCTCCTGAGTAGACCTCAGTCCCAAAACAGTCCCGAAGTAATAATTTTTGTAAACTAAAATCACCATACTTTGAACTTTCCTCAAGTCTCGGCGTGGAAGCAGCCTCCACCTCTGATTTTTAATAGAATGCCTCAGCCTCCACCAAATTAAATGAATGCCACAAAAATTTGTTGTGAATTGGATGGATGTTAAGTTAACCAACAAAACCATGAATGCAAAAAGCAAGACTTAAGGCCACCCACATTGTAGTTTTGAAGGTTCCCTATGTTATTAGTGAAGTAGCAGTGAATCCATATATGACTTGGAGTTTTTTTCATGGGGCCTGTCAAGGCTCCATAGAGTAGTGCAAGATCAAGTTTTCTCTATATATCTCTGATAGCCATTTCTTCATAGATAAATCCTACTTGGGGGCTAGGAAAAACAATATGGGTGAGTTCAATTTGCTCTTCTATCTTTTGAAATTTGTTGCAGAATTGGGTCTCACCCAGATTCAAGTCATACGGTCTGCGTGTTAAATAACTCAGCAACAAATTAAAGATCAATCTGGTATGGATGTCAACCAAATCATCATCCTCTTTAAATTTCCCTGTCTCTATAAATTGGATTGCCTTGATATGCGAAGGATTAGGTTGATAACTATACTATGGCTAAAAATTGCCTTGTCTATAAATTAAATTGCCCTGTCTATAAATTGACATATCCTTCCATGTAGATTATAAAAATTGCAATTAGGTCAAGTTCTCCTTACATGGTTTGGATAAAATTGAAAGCTTCAATTTTCATACAATTAGAAAAGTTTGGGCAGTGTAGAATGTGGGGAATGAGAATGTATCAATCATTGCCACCATATGAGTTTTGAAAGTAAGATTAATTGGCCCCATCCCATTATGAAGTAGAACCATGTCAGATAGATCCTATAACACCATTAGCATCATGATATAAGAAAAATCGAAGTTTCGTTTTTCATCGAGGCTACTTGAAGATGATAATTTCTAGAAAGTGGCCCCAGCGTACAAAGTAACAAAACATTTGACAGATTGGAAACGTATATATATATAAAAGGAACATAATTATATAGGCCTAAAATTGCAGTTGGTGCCATTGAGGTCAAATTTAAATCAATTTGTAAGCCACCTCGACAGAAAATGGAACTTCGATTTTGCTTACCCATTTTTTCTATTCTAGTTTAGGAAGTATTTCAGGCTATTATGGTTTGTTTTAAAGTCTTTATCTTCTTAAAATTGGATTTCATTGTATCATTCATCAGGGTTAGTAAATTCATAAAAGGTAAGCATGCATCATCATAATTTAGACTTCAATCAAACCATCATGACTTGGACTGTGGCAATTTTAGTCTTTGACTAGGGTAGTACTGTAGCAACTTTAACACTTAGAATATAGTAGTTTGGGGGAATTCATGTCGAGGTACTCAATGCAAGTTAAAGGGGAAATGATTAGTATTGATCATGATGTAAAAGTAAAGGATGTATTTCTCATGATTAGGATACTCTTGTATTTATAGTCATAAAAAAACAAGTTGTGGTATAGCTTCCCCAGTTGTGGTTACTGTTTTTTTATTAAGCTCATGAAGATTTATATGCAGTTTATTGTTTCTACTATCCCTATGTTTTTGTGAAGAATGATTGAAGAATGTTATAAGTGTTCCTAGAGAATTATGAACATGGATATGTACAATTCCTTATATTTATTATCACTTTGTTTTATGTGATGAATTCATTTGCATGACTTTAGTATATCTAAAGCTCTCATTGAGGTCCCATGAATGAACTTGAACACTTGTTGCATTCATTTAATTTGAAAGAGTAGTTATAGTTTGAAAGAACTCCCTCCTTACATTAGCTAGCATTCATTGAAAGGAAAGGCTTATTTTATTCATATGCATTTGCATGGTTTGAGTCAGTCATCACACCATGAGTTGCACTTCCATCACCCAACTGAGACAAATATTCTTGGGCTTATACTTATGAGATCATTCTGTAATTTAAGTCTCCTAGCATACATTAAATGGGTTTTAAATTGAAATAATGTGTCCTACCATACATGATTATTCACAATATCACAATGTCATGCTTATACTTGCTAATTAGGTTTAAACATTGTCATGCATTTTAGTCATTAGAAGTAGAAGAAAGTTATTGTTAATGGATTCATTTAATTTGAGAGAGTAGTTATAGTTTGAAATAACTCTCTCCTTACCTTAGCTAGCATTCATTGAAAGGAAAGGCTTATTTTATTCATATGCATTTACATGGTTCGAGTTAGTGATCACATCACGAGTTTCACTTCCATCACCCGATTGAGTAATACAACCACTAAAATTTACACCCCCTAACTAAACACACCACAACCTCACTTGAGGAAATCAAAAGAATTTGGTAGTTAGGTAGGACACCGAGGATAGGGAACCAAAATCTTCTACTATTTGTTGACATGGTCACGACCAGTTTGTGGAGGGGCCTCCTGTTGTTTCAGGGGTTAAACCACTGCGAGATCGAGAACCGGACGGACTATGTGGAATGTCGTACTCCACTTATCCCTAGGGCAACATCGATCATTGTCTTCCTTATATTCTCCGGCCACCATACTAGTGATACAAGGGTGATAACGCATAAACGCCGAAAACCTTTTTCAACGTGTCATGAACAAGGTAGCTTAGTGACTTTTCTACTAGGGCTCTTTTACCCAGGATCCCTTTCGGTAGAGGGATATCCTTCAAATTCAGTCTCTCACTTCATATTGTTCAACTTGGATTTCATCACCTTGCGAAGGATACGATTTGTCGAGGTCTCCAGCTCCTAGTTAGGAAGTTTGCTTGCATTTTCACCTTTTTAGAGGGCCTTTTTCTTTTTAGTGCTACTTGCTGGCATTCTGGCCACTTTTGTTTCAGCTCGCTTACTGTGACATCAATCCTAGTATAGTTTTTTGAGCTTGTTTTTTTGGCCTGCGAGCCTTGTGTTTTCATAGCTCCCCTTCTGCATGCTCTGTTGCTTTAGGGTTTTTGAGTTCATACACGGTAATTACCAATACTTATTTGATGATGTGTGATGTCCTCTTCTCCTAGGTCTTCAAGATAGTTAAGTTAGATGGTCTTCTGAAGGGACTGAACACCCCTTCATGGAGCCACTAACGCTTGACCGTAGGACTAGTCTAGAGGACCACGTGATCACATCACCCGTGTGGACTTTTCCGTTTACTGTGATGATGGTATTCCAAGTTATATGGAACAATGGTACATTTGAGAGAGAGATCAATGGTTGTACCCTACCTTGGTCGATTGTCTTATGGTCCTTTCATTTTGTCGATAATATTTTTGTAGTACCTTGCCTTTTACCTTTTGGGTGTTTACTGATATTGGGATATCTTGTGATTTGTACCACCTTTTATGTTTTAGGTCTTGTGGGTACTATGGTAGTTTGTCCACATTTGAGGTACACCCACTTTCTCCAAATTGTTATGTGTCTTTATACCCACTTCGTACCACCCTCCTCACCTTAGTTTGGAAGATTGCATGCTATCATACCTTTTGGTGGTACTATTTGAGTTACAAGAGGTAGTTACAAGGAGATATTGCATATATGAGGTAGTTACAAGGAGATATTGCATATATTGATTTGTACCGCCTTTTATGTTTTTGGTCTTGTGATTATAAATATGGTAGTTTGTCCACGTTTGAGGTAGTGTACACCCCCTTAGTCCCAAGGGTTGTGAGTCTTTATACCCATTCTTTTTTTTTTACTTGTACCTTACTGGTTGGTCTTTGTACTAAGCCTTTTTACTGTCACTGAATTTCTTTGATTGACCATACCATTGCCCAATCATCTCTCTCTCTCTCTGGTTTGTACTAGCCCTATCATAGGGTCACTTGGTTCCTAGAGTTGACTGGCCTCTAAGACGCACAGTCATTTCTGAAAGTAACTCTTCTGAGTATATTATAGGAAACATCTACACTAAGGTAATCAAATATGTGGTAAATAGTTTTCATTAAGTATCCAGTACTTGTAGCATTAGAGGAGATCCTGTAACGTGTATGTGTAGTGTTTCATGTGTGCTACATGTGTGTTACATGTGTGATGTAGCGTTAAATCAAATAGTAAAAAATAACTCATAAATATTCCATGAATTTCTACTCTTAAGAAAGATAAATTAGTCATATTTCGATCATCACTTGAATGCCTACATGTTGACAAAGGGAATGAGGATCAAGTAAAATTATAAAAGGCAATACACGTCAACTTTTAAGAGGTGCTATACCTTGCAGTAGAATCTAAACCTTTTTCCAATGGTGCAGGTAGAACCAAACAGGTATTTGTCTGATCTGTCTTTGTCGAGCGAGGGGAGTTTAGGAAGGTTAGAGGAAAGTGAGACATCAAGTAGGTCTAGAAGAATTGTATCAACTAGATGTCAAAAAACCAAAAGAAGATTCCATAGACGCAATGAATTTTTTCATGGTCAAGGGGGGGCATGTTCCTATGGTGATGAGACAAAAGACGACAAAGAGGTGCCCTTGAGGTACAGACATTTAGTGAAACAAAGGGTACCGAAGAATCTTCCTCCACCGAACACTGATTTTTGTGTGAATGAGAGGAGATATCAAATTGCACCGTCGTCGATACATGATTTCGAGTTGTTTTCCATGGATTGCATCTTGGTCGGTTACGGGACATGTACATAATTGATGGAGTATGTTGGACCCATATACAACTAAAACGATTGGATGCGCCTTGTCCGATATACAAAAAGTATGCATAGCTATGGATTGTCAACAAACTATTTACAATTGAAAGACAAAAATCAAAATAAAGGAGGAACGTTGTACATGGACGGAAGGCCAAAGGCCACAGGGAATATTGCAGGATTTTTAAACAGTACACAACCAGGGTCTACAATTAAGCAACCAAACTGTGAATTTGAGGGGCATGAAGGAAACCATGTTTTTGTAGTTGCTATTAAAACAATATCTGCAGGGAATGAGTTGCTTGTTAATTACCCTTTCAACCGAGTAGATACAAACAAGGTTACTATATAACATTTTACCCAACCTTTTAGTAATAAATTAAACATCATAAGGATTTTTTGTTAGTTTATTTCGTTTAAATTTCCCATATTTACTTCGCAGGCCAGTGATCGGGATAAATCCTTGCCAACAAATGGTCGGAGGAGAAATTCTTCCTCGATGAAGCAGGTATACATCTTTCTAATAGTACAAATATAATAAGAAAAAAGAGTTTTTATTTGCTTTTGTTTTTCCATTATTAATAACTTGGTTTGTTTTATATAATGAAATTTATATTTGATGCAAAATGTTGATAAGGAAATACACCCATCGAATGTTGATTAGATGACAACACCCTCGGGGAAACAGGTAGACCTGATTTGAATTGTACAATTAAAATATGTCAAAATGTTTTAGCATTATATTAATATTTCAATGAATATTTTGGTTTCATTTACGTAATTTTCTAGTCTATGTTTTTGATGCAGGTCAGTTCTGTAAGGTTGGCCACATCAGGGTCTGTGCAATGGGTATACATCTTTGTAATATTAAAAATATAATATGACTAATAAATTTTTTGATGTGTTTTCTCATGAATAGTTTTGGAATCATTTAGGTGACTTTCAATATGTTTTTTTATTAGGGTGTTGTTAGGGGCAGCTCCTAGATATTAGCAGATCAGGGCAAGTCGCCTATGACCATTGATCCAATGAGTGGATAGTGATCCTCAAGGTCGCAGGTATAATTCATTTCAATTGTACCAATATAATACGTAGCATAATGTTAATTTTGTTATGTATTTTTCATGTGATATACTGGTTTCATTATGATAATGTAAACCGTGTTGTAATTTTACGAATCTATCATGATAGATGTGTTATATACGTTAATATAAATTTGGAATCTATCAATAGAGACCTTAGTAGTTCTTTATATATGTTTTTTGGAGCCCACTAGTGAATCGCAGTATGAATCAGCATTGCAAGATTTTCCGTTAGACCCTGAAGTGGCAGAGGTGCTTCACGATTGTGAAAAAATAGGTGAAGCCGCACACTCGCTAAATATGACAGAGAAATTGTTGAATAGATATACTACGGAAATCCTTTCTCTAGTAATCCAGGTTCCGCAGACAAGCACAATTAAATAAAGGATTGCATTGTTGGAACATAAATCTAATAACTTGCGAGTAAGTTGAGGAATCTTGAATCATAGAATAATTCGTTTAAATCTTTATAATGTTCTCTTTTATATGATAGTATTGAGCATATAAGACGTGGTGTGTATTTAAAGAATTATAAGGGACCACACAATATTGGTCAAGGTGGTGTTGGCCCCAACGAGGCTCGTGGAGAGACTTCGTATCACGACCAAACGACTCCACGTAGTTCGAATCCTTTGCCATTGTTTTCGACCGAACAGTCAGCAACATGTTCCAAAACACCACGGACCCCTGCTGTGAGCACAACAACTGCTACTGACCAACACACAATGGATCATCCACAAGAATGGGTCGACACCGAGACTCCTATCAATTTTGATGTCGAACAAGCTACATTTCCAGGATCTTCCCGTGTCAAAAGCACGGGAACACTGGAGACAACATTTTTGGTCGACGAATATCTCGTCCCAATAAAGATTCCGATGATCCTAGGTAATTAATCATAGTTGATCAGGTTAATTAATGTTTATAATTTCATTGTAATATACCGATAAAACATTTTTTATCAACTAATTATGATCATGGCATGATCGTTGTGTAGGAAACAATGTTTTCTATAAACATATGAATGAATTTTGCTTGGAGATCTTCGGGCCCACCATCCGAACAACGTGGGATAGACAACCGAAACATTTAAAAGATGAACTCACTAATCGGTTGGTTGGCCTGTTCGGGGAGAAAACCTTCAATCATGCCAATGTCTTGAAAAAGGCTTGTCAACATGTGAAGGTTTTCCAAGAAACAATAGGTATGAGTGCCCACCAATGATTCTGGCAATGTAGTGGAGAGCTCTAGTGGAAGATGGAAAGGAGAAGGCTCTGAGAAGAGAAGGAAAGCTAACACCAGGCACAGGGAGGTATGCAATACTTTCCACAATGTAATTCTTAACCTTATTATCTTTGATTTCTATATGAACTTGGAACATCTAACGTATTTCAATACTTGTATAGGCTACTAGACACATCAAAGGCCACAAAGGCAAGACTAGAAAAAATAGGTCAGCACAAGCTTCGCCCTGGTGGTTGTTCGAATTTGGCAGCAAGGTTTGTAAGTTTCGAGAAACCAACAATGAATACAAATAATAAATTGAAAATTATTTTTCGTTTTATTGCACCATAAAATGTTAATTAACGACGATAAGCAAATATGTAGGCCGATCGATTCAATGAAGTACCCACAGAGGAAGACATGAAGCTTGGCTTGCAGGAAGGCTTTGGAGCTAATGTTGAACGTAGAAGAAGCTTTTTTGGGCAAACGCAGTCTTGTGGTACCAATCCATCCGGTGCACAGGTATATAGAATCTATATAGTTTAATGAAGATTTGTTGCTTGTGGAATATTTTCGTTCCAAATACTTGATGTAAAATATTGACTCTGTTTTTAATAGGAAAGTAATGATCCCATTAGTGTCGAGGAGGGACAACAACAAATCAATGATCAAGCTTCAAATCCCGGTAATGTATTTATTCATATGCTACAATTTTATGTATAGCATTGCAAATGGTGACCATTAATTGTAGTTCACCGTATTTCAACTACAGAGCATGTAGAGGGTGAAACTGTATAGGTTGAGACTAGACAAGAACATCAACAACATGATTTGGTCACACCTGGTAAAAAAACACCTTTGTAATGAACTTTTTTAAATGAAAAACTTGTCATTACAATAGCAAAATATAACGATGTAACATTTTCACATCGTTGCAGCAAATCTGAACCCCTTGCTGCAAAATCCAGGTCTAAAACAACAATCAACTAGGATATTGCAAACATCACCAAAAGCGCTTGCTAAAGAACCAAGAACTAGAAGAGAAACTCCAGATGATGTAGATGGTCCTCTCATAGATTATATACCACTAAAGAGAAGAAAAACTTATAAAAAGAAGGACGGGAAAAACAGTGTCTAAATATTTTTTATAACAATATATCGTCCATTATTTTTGGTCTAATGAATGAATGAATGGTTTAATGAATGTTCTAATGTTTTAATGATTCAGTGTAGTAAACTATTACCTTCATTGAATTTCAACTTTTATTGAATGAATGTGTTGACTGAGTGATTAATGAATGGTTTATTGAATGAATGTGTTGATTGACTGAAGCAATGGTTTAGTGAATGTTAGCATTTATTGAATGAATAATGGATGAAAGTTCATGATGAATTATGGATGAATTTGCACATATTTGTTTTTTTCAAGTACATGCATTGGGTATGGGGAATTGAGAGTGATGTGGGGGGGGGGGGGGGGCATAAGAGCTTACACCTTCATGTGGTTGGCCCTGTTCAGTAGAGAATATGAAATTATTCTTGAAACAGAGAGGAGCTCAATGAATGGTTACGATGTTAGCTTTCTACAACCCACTCGCATGTTGTCTAAATTTTGACAATTTCTTGGAGCTTGTTGTGATTTTTGGTTGCTCCTCATAACCAATTTCCAGTTTCCACAACATCAAAGGTTGAGTAAATGATGCACTGGAATCAATATCCTTAACCTCACATTAAACCCTTCCAAATTGGTATATTTACCATTCAAGGATGGCTTCTTCTAAAGAATGATATTTGCAACTAAGCTAGCATACACCGACAACAATTAGAGACATGCTGCTTTTTGTGAATGTTCATCTTTTTTTTAGGAATGCAACTTAACCATAATGGCTCCTCCTATGCTAGGGAATTAAAGTCAACAACAAATTAAAGAAAACATATAGTTTGCATCGAAAAAATAACAGGGTAGGAACTGAACTGAGGAGATCCAAACCTGCAACCTATGTCTAGTCCCAAGGCTACCACCTTCAAGCTTGAAGTGTAGCTGGCAAGGGAGACCACTTTCAAGCTTGATTCATTCTGCATGCATTTCACAATGCGAGATGGCGGGCTACCACATTCAACCTTGATTCATTGTGTATGCATTTCACTATGCAATCGTCTCAGATTGTCGTTGCGTTTTCCCTCTATTAGTTTATCAATTCGGTATGACCCACGCTTGCCATCCGAGGAATGTTTCCACGGTCTTGAGTTCTATCCTAGCAACGGTGACGATTCATTCTATATTTACGTTTCCCTTAAGCTAGAATATGGCAAACTCATAGTTCACTATCAATATTTCTTTGACCATCAGCTTTGTCAGACAAACCTTAATAGTGAACTATGAGTTTGTCATTTGCAGTCGAAGGGAAACGTAATACCATGGATCGCCAACCATTGCCAGGATGAAACTAAAGACCGTAGAAACTCATTGGACGACGGAAATTCATTGAATGGTTTAATAAATTTTCTATTGTTTTAATGATTCAGTGTAGTAAATTGTTACATTTATTGAATTTCAGCTTTTATTGAATGAATGTGTTGACTAAATGATTAATGAATGGTTTATTGAATGTTATCTTTTATTGAATGAATGTGTGTATCGATGGAAACAATGGTTTAGTGAATGTTAGCATTTATTGAATGAATAATGGATGAAAGTTCATGATAAAATATGGATGAATTTGAACATATTTGTTTTTTTCGAGTGCATGCATTGGGTATGGGGAATTGAGAGTGATGTGAGGGGGGGGGAGGGACCATAAGAGCTTCCACCTTCACGTGGTTGGTCCTGTTTAGTAGAGAATATGAAATTATTCTCGAAATAGAGAGGAGCTCAATGGATGGCTACGATGCTGGATTTCTATAACCCACACGCGTGTTGTTTAAATTTTGACAATTTCTTGGAGCTTGTTGTGATTTTGGGTTGCTCCTCATAACCAATTTCGAGTTTTCGTAACTTCAAAGGTTGAGTAAATGATGCACTCGAATCAATATCCTTAACCTTCTCTTTAATTTCCTTGGAATCAATATCCATCTTAACCTCAAATAAATATAAGTGAACAAAAGAAAATGCAAGAAAGAGATTAAACTTGCAAAATATAACACTTGTATTACTAAATTCAAAAAGAGAGAGTAATGTTGATGGGCCTCTTGGAGAGGATGAGCTCCTTTGAGCAAAGCTTCAATACAACACCAATCTTTGAGGAAACAATATACATCCTTCTAGCACTATAAATAGTTCCTTAATAACTACCAAAACCCTAACTACATGCAATCTCAAAATTAATGACTACCAACCACCTACTGGTTCTTATTTAATAAAAATGAGTCTTTTACATTAAGTAACTACCCATTAACTATCTAATGAGCCTTATTCAAAGAATATGATCTCATACATGAATATACAAACTCCTCGGTATACAAAATTAGAGAAGTTAAGAAGTTAGGTAAGAGTACCTTGACACAATGGAAGCACACTACCATCTCTTTGTGACGAATATGCCACAATGTTATATAACTTCCTAGTCCTTTTATTCTGGCTACGTGGAAAGCCTGTAGTCCCATAAAGTAAAGTTCCATAGACACTAGCACTTGAGACTTAGAGTATAGTCTTTTGTTCCACCTTAATAGGCACCCACCTAGCCTGTAGGTCCACTTGAATAATGATTCACTTCGTCGCTTAATACAATGACTCTAATACAATGGATTTATTACAACGGCTCTATTCCCTTTGGCTACTACGCTGCTAATACAATGGGAAGAGCATAATGGGGTTCTTAGTTATATATATATGTAATTATTGTACATATTTCCACAATAGAGATAGAATATATTGATTTCCTGTAGTATGAGAATTTTTATTTGAAAAATGCTATTTTTTTTTAAATGTATTGGGTAGTCACTTAACCGACGACCTAGTCACGATGACCATAGGGTAATATCCAACGGTTTTGCAATACTTCCAATGGCTTGGAACCGTTGGATTCATTTTTTTTTTGCTACGTTTATCCACATCGCTTAACCGACGACCTATCCGACCAATTGCAGGGTGATATCCTATGCTTGTGTTATACTTCCGACGGCTCAAAAATGTCAGAACTGACTTTTTTTTATGGAAAACACGTCGCCTAACCGACGACTAAACTGACACATAATCGATGGCGAAAGGATGGTATCCGAAAAATATTGGAAGTTAACACTGTCACTTATCTGACTACCTGTGAAGCTGGAGGAATTCGGTTAACCGACAAGGTATGGTAGTCGAATATTCGACGTCTTGAACTATGTCGGATTTTAGGCCGATATCCCACTGATGATAAAAAAAGGACTTGAATTGTCGGATAGTCCGACCATAGGTTGTAGCAAATTCAACTTTTTCGTCGTCGGATTTTTGGGTCAAAAAAACTTAGTGTCGGTGGAATCCTTTTGTTCCAGCAACATGTTGATATTCGGTTTTCAAAGCAAATTCATGAGCATTCCATGGAAGGAACAGATGTTTATGTCAACGAGCCTCCCTCCCTTGGAAGCTTCCTGGCTAATGCGATAGATTCTTCCGTCACAGAAAAAGTGAGGTGGCCAACTTTGGCCTTCTTGCTGTCGAATTCCTTTGGCGAATAGTAGTGAAATTTTTTGGTCGTGGCCTTGGAGAAGGCAGAGAAGCAGACCCCATCCGGCTTGAAGGAATACCTCACAACATTCTTTGAAATTGGGGATGCAAATTAAATCTTGGTAACTTCTAGCTTCATGACAGATTGACATAACTAGACAGAGGTCGAGGGATGTAGGATAGGTATAGGGGATGCAAAAGATGTAGGACACATGACTTAGCAGAAAAAAAATGGAGAGCGAACAGAAATGAAGCGAAATTCACACAGTCGTCAATTTAAATTGAAGTCCATTTGAATGGTTGAATGATGGACAAGATGCATGCCTGAGAGATCACACTTTTCATTCAAAGATATTTGACTTGAGCGCCAACATAGAAATATGTGAGTCATAGAATACCGTGTGGCTATGATATATTCAACCGTGTCCAAATCCGAGCTTTGGATAGGTTGAACGTAATTCTCGAAATGAAATTATAGAACATAGATTATATGTGGGAGATCATGATAACTCGATTAATATGATGACAAATCATACGATACGATAACTAAGACCATATGGTAGTCATGTAATGATTCTGAAGATCGAAATGATGCATAATCCATTCGTTTAATGGAGGAGAGATGGGTAAGGGAATGAGACCCACGTGCAAAAATTGACATTTGATTGATTCCTGACATAATTAGCCAATTAGATTTATCAATAATATTCAAATTTGGATAGCTTGGCATGTTTAATTAAATCCATTATAAGCTATGGTTTCATTCAGCACTTCATTCATATCGTTATACATTTGCCCTCGTTTGTTCACCTTCATCCCCGATCCAGCATTCCACCCGTCATTCAACCCTTCATACAAACTTTTGTCTATACAAATCTGCTTGCTAATGCTTGACTGAAGCTGATTTTGCAGGAAATTTCTAAGGCTATTAGTGCACAAAAGATGCTGTAAACTTTGCTTTTCTGGATCTTTCAGTTGTGTTCCTCTTTATTTGTCATTGATTAGGACAATCCCTTCTTCTGTTATTTCGAATTATTCCTAAAAATACCTATCATTTATCAGAGATAAATAATTTTT
Organism: Larix kaempferi; assembly: GCA_027924585.1. NCBI lineage: Eukaryota > Viridiplantae > Streptophyta > Pinopsida > Pinales > Pinaceae > Larix > Larix kaempferi. The sequence continues at coordinate 16,118,964 of BSBM01000348.1, read as the reverse complement.
TTTTTTTTAGTAAATATTCAGAAAGTAAAAACAGTTATGATTCTCCCCCAAACCAAAAATATAGCGTGTCCTCAAAGCCGTCAAAGAAAATTGATTAATATTCAAATATCTTTAATACATGGTTTAGGCAATAATCTTCTAAAAATGCTGTGATAATTTTTGTAAGAAAATGAAATATTAACTAATATATGTAGATGATTCAGATATGTACATTTGTCAAAAAAGAATACAACAGTGCTAAAGAAGACCATATGAAGAATGATAGTATAATTGATGTGAAATGCCATAGGAAAACTAGTCATCGATGATTCATTGTAAATATCTCTTGTCATCCAAAGAATATAGATAAGGTTCACCGTAGAGTTTGTGAGATTTATTATAGTTATGGGTCCCATTTCTAGGATAATCATATCCTATGTATTGTTTGAATTAGATGACAGGGTCCAAGTCCAACTTACAACTATTCTCTAATGATAGTATAAACAATTGGCCTAAACATGTGTTTGTATACTCAGGTTTTTTATGAGCCCATGTGAATAGCAATGCGTTAATCAAAGATCTTTTACCCGATATTGCCCCTGCTGCCAACAGGCTTGTTCAGTTCCCCGGTGGGTTTTATCTTGGTACCCATGCAAGCATAGCCTCGCTGCCAATGAGCTTGTTCAGTACCCCCAATGGGTTTACTTGTATTTTACCGAGCTTCCATGTTTAAGATTTTACTTAGCATAGGACCTGCTGCCAGCGAGCCTGTCAATACCCCAGCGAGTTTGCTTCTTATAATGCTATTTGTAGTAAGGAAGCTACTTGGCACTAGAGTGTGCTAAGCCTGTTAAACACATAATTCAAATTTTAGCGCAAACCTTATGAGTAAACTTTATTTATAATGGCCTAAATTATAGATCATGTCAGAAGATATATAAGTAAAGTTTTTTCTTTGACCTCTCATTCTATCTTCTTCATAAAAGGTGAGTAATGTTCCCCACAAAATAAAAAATATCACTCACTTTTGGGACTACCCTTTTAAAAGTGCTTTATGAGGCGCAAGTTTTGATAATGAGTCTAGGATGAGCTAGTAGTCCATAGGTGTGAGAGAGAGCTTCTGAAGACCATAGTAATTAAGTGGGTCTTAAGCAACTATTCTAATGATAAATCAGAAATGTACATGTCTGAATCAAATAGCATATACAGAATCATAAAAGAAAGTTGGCTAAAATGATGTAAAGACACGTTTTAACTTTTTACTATAAATTTTCAATTTCAATAATATCGAAAGAGAAGGAGGACTATAAGTATTCCTTTTCAAAGCACTTCCCTTTTCAGACAATATTGTATGAGCTGATTATAAGGTTCTTGTAATCAAACTGCAAAACCAGTTGTTAGATGATTAAAATTTATTCAAGATAAAAACATATATACAAAGAAAATTATGAAATTTTTTCAAAATTAAGGAAAGGAAAAGAGTCTTCCTATTTTATTTTACAAAATTCATAAGCCGATCATAAAAATGAATTTCCTGTAGAGATGCAATCAATGGTTTAGGGATGACTCTTATTATTGAAAAAAACAAAGAAGATATTATTTACATATATACAAGTGAAGATAACCCAAAATAATTTCAAGAACTAGGAGAAGGAGGAATGACTTTCCTCTTCTACCAGCTCCATTTCCTCCTGTTGTAAGGCATTCTGCACAAAATCTTGTATGATATTGGTTGATGATAAAGTCGAAGTCTATGTCCATTTTACAACAAAAGATATTTCATAATCATCAATTGTTTTAATTTTAATAGATCCATTATCAAAATCTATAACAATTTCATACGGACCCATCCAACGAGTAGTTAATTTACCTTTAAAGTTTTTGTATCTTGAATAAAAAAGTAATGCCCAGTCTCCAGTTTTGAATTGTTTCTATTAATGTATCTATCATGCCACTTTTTGCGTTGGTTTTGTACTAAGATTGTGCATTGAATAGCATCTTTCCTAATCTCATCTAATTCATTTATTTGCAGGATTCGTTGTGTCTGTGCTTCTTCTAGATTCATCCCTAATTGTGTAGCCATATGAAAGGTTTTGACTTGAAATTCATAGGTAGAAGAACTTGTTTACCGTAAATGAGTTCAATAAGGTGTGTGGCCAATGGTGTTCCTCCAAGTTATTCTATAAGCACACAAGGCTTCTGGGAGCCTATCTACCTAGTCTTTGTGGTGTAATTGGATAGTTTTAGTCAAGATGGCTTCTAATAATTTGTTGGTGGACTCTACCTGACCATTGGCTTGTGGGTGATATGGTGAATATTTACAATGTCTAATACCATATTTGTCAAATAAGCTCTTTCATTAATTTGGAGGTAAACTGAGATCCTTGATTGGTTACAATTTCCCTAGTACACCGAATCGAGTAAATATTTTTTCATATATGAACTCCACCACAGATTTCTCGAATAAGGCTTTGGCTTCTACCCACATTGGTGACATAATCTGTAACAGACTAGGATGTACTTCTTCTTGCAAGACATAGGAGAAATTGGCCCAACAAAATCTAGATCCCATTTTTCAAAGGCTCAATCATGACTTGGGGTTGTAAGGGCATCTCATCGGATGTTGTAGGTCTACCCATTCTTTGGCAACTGTCACATCCATTGACATATTTGGCAGCATCTTTGAAAATGCTTGGCAAATAATACCCAGAGTGCAACATTGTATGTTGTTTCTCTTATCAGAAAAATGCCCTCCGTAAGGTCCACCATGACATGCATGTAGGCATCTCTGCCATCTCATCCTCTCGTACACATCATCTAATAATGAGATCAGGACATGTACGAAAGAGGTCATTATCCACCCAAAAATTATTGGAACGTTGAACTATGATCCTATGTTTCTTAGGTGGAGAGAGATGTTTTGGTAGCTTTCTAGTTGCTAAATAATTGGCTATGTCTGCAAACTATGGGGATCGAATAGACACATCGAACAAATCTTCATCTAGGAAGCTATCATCGACAAGACTAGCATTATCGTTAGTTTGAATTCGAGAGAGAAAATCAGCTACCACATTCTCTTGACCGGGATGATCAACAATGGTAATGTTAAATTCTTGTAGCAAAAGAAGCCACCGAGTCACTCTGCCATTGGTGATAGGTTTATTCATTAAAAATATGATGGCAGAGTGTTCAGTGTGTATAAAGATTTCATATCCTGTGATATAATGACGAAACTTGTTGATGGCATAGACTACTGCTAGAAACTCTTTTTCAGTAATAGTGTATTTTGATTCCATAGGAGTCAAATTTTTACTAGCAAAGTAAATGGCATGTGATGTTTGTCCCTCTTTTTGACCTAAGACTTCCCTATAGCTATGTCGGAAGCATCAGTGGATATATGGAAGGGGAGGGGCCAATTTGGGCCCCTAAGTATTGGTGCCACTGATAGCTTTGCTTTCAAAGTTTCGAAGGCATGTTGGAAAGGTTCAGTCCATTGGAATTCTGTGTCTTTCATGAGTAGCTTGAACATAGGTGTGGCTATCTTAGTGAAATTTTCAATAAAACATCTATAATAACCTGCATGGACAAGAAAACTTCTTACTTCCTATGGAGTTTTTGGAGGAGAAAGATTAAAAATTATATCTATCTTGGCAGAATCTACCTTGATAGCTTGAAGAGAGACATGATGTCCCAGAACTATGCCTTCGGTCAGTAACATCTTACATTTTTCATGACTAAGAGTTAAGTTCGTTTCTTGGCACCATATAAGAACTCTTTCAAGGTTGTCAAGGGCTTCTTGGAATGTATTACCATAAACTATAAAATCATCCATATAAACTTCTACACAATCATTTATAAGGTCAGCGAAGATTCCTAGAACTGCCCACTAAAAAGTAGCAAGCGAATTACATAGGCCAAATGGTAACACTCCATAGGCATATGTCCCCCAAGAACAAGTAAAGGTTGTCTTGTCTTGATCCTTAGGTGCTATTATTATTTGATTGTATCCACTATACCCATCACGGAATGGAAAATATTGTTTCCTTGATAAGGTGTCTAACACCTAATCAATGAAAGGAAATGGGAAGTAGTCCTTAAGAGTGGCCTTGTTCAGTTCTCGAAAGTCAACATAGATACGCCATTTCCCTGTGACTTTATTTGGAACTACCACCAGAGGAGACACCCATTTACTGTTGGAAATTGGGTAAATGAAACCGGCATTAAAGTGTTTTTGTATTTCATCTTTTACTATATCCTTTAGGGATGGATTCATTCTTATCTGGGGCTGCCTAATAGGAGGTATGTTCGAGTCTATGTAAATGTGGTGGATACAAGTATCTGGGTGTATACCTTTCATATTGGTATATTCCCATGCAAATGCTCCATTTTTACTCTTGAGAACTTTTAGTAATTATTTTTGCTGACTCTCATCTAAACCTGCATTTATATGTAGAAATTTGTCGGAACTAACCTCACAAGGTATGGTATAGGATCCTAGATGTTCTTCGATTCCGAAGACACAGGGTGTACTCGTAAATGTTGAGAGACTCATGTTTTCTTGGAATTCATCTCTAAAGATCTATTCAAGTTGGGAATAAGACCGAGGAAAGTCTATACATGTTGTGGAAGAGATAAATTGATTCAACACATTCTCGGTGTTCTGTTCTTGAAGTGCCCAGGAGAAATCACTAACAAGGGAAAGTTATTCCAAGTTCTCATCCCCAAAAGGACAATCTAACCAAAATAGGTTTTTGGTTACTAGCTGAGCTAGTGGGTATAAAGCTAGTTTTCTTGTAGATAACCCATCAGAGATAATCATCTCTCCATCCCTACATCCAATACATGCATTGGTCATAGACAACCAAGGTCTTCCTAAAATAATGGGGTGACCTTTAGAAGGGTCTTTTGATTCTATGACCATGAAGTCCACAGGATATTCCCATGAAACTAATGATACAATGATGTCAACTAAGATCCTAGCAGGCTGCACCATTGTGCGATCTGCTAATTCTAGCATTGTTGGGGTAGGGTGGAGGAGCTGTCCTAAATTGAGAGTCTCTAAAACTGTGGTAGTCATCAGGTTGATAGCAGCTCCTATATCAATAAGTGTGTTTCCTACGGCAGTGTTATTGATGATAATAGTCACCACAGGGTTTCCTGGGTTTGAATACTTTGGGATTCTAGGTTGGTTTTCTATGCAATCTGATATTTCTCCTATTACATGAATCATTGAAGGGTCTTTTTGTTTTGTGCCTAGTCTTTTAATACACAGTTCCTTTATTAATTTACTATAGATGGGGATATCCTTAATGGCTTGTAACAAAGGGATCTTAATGCAAATATTCTTCAATTCGTTAATGATATCATACTCTAGATAAGTTACAGGTTTTTCTATTACTAGACGCTCCGGATATGGAGGTGATTTTTCCCCTGTAATTACTTCTTTATGTGGATGGTTGTGTGTTGAACATTTAGGAATAACCACATATTCAAGAATGGCATCATTCAAAACTTCACTATGTATGTCTTCTTCATTCTCTTCTTGGATAACAACTGATGACTTGGGTTGATTTTGTAAAACTCTTCCAGACCACAGTTGAATTTCGTGTATTGGTGCGATTGAAATGGCATATGATGGAAGAGGTAACAACCCAATGTTGTTAAGAGCTTGGGTTGGCTTGTTGTTAGGATTTGGTATCGGTTGTGCAGGTAATATTGTGGGTCTTGGAGGATTCATATTCTGGAAATGGTGAGGTTGATTTGGGATAGGGGGTAGTGAAGGAGGTGTAAATCTAGGCAAAAGTTGTTGAATATTAGGTGGGTAAGGATAGCTAGGAATAGGGGGAGGTGGTTGAGCATAAGCTTGTCCTCTCCACCCATGTGGCCATTGTTGTTGTTGGGTATTCTGAGGAGGGTATTGCAGTGGCCAATTCTTCCAACCTAAAGTATTCCATTGTTGAGGAGGTTGATAAGGATAGTAATAGGGTGGAATTTGTTATGATGGTTGATATCTAGGTTTCCAAGGCCTGCTAGATGGTTCACCAAAATTTCCACTCTTATATATATCTTGCAATCCAAGCAACGATGGAAAATTATCAGTTGGATGTTCTTCGGTACAAAGGTGACAAACTGAAACATTATTCAATGGACATTCTCATTGAGGATGTTTAGTTCTACACCTAGGATAGAAAACACTCATTACTACATGCTCTTCATCTTGCCTCTTCTTAGCTTGTAATGCATCTAGTTGAGAAACCATGGCTCCTAAGATATATGTTTTGATATTTTCCAATAGGTTTCCCAGCTCTACCCTTGTAACTCCACCAGGACTGGATGTGTTCCCTTTTGGGTTCCTAGCATAAGATTCTTGAAAGTGTCTTCCACTTTTCCCTCTGCTCCTAGAGTAATTTCTACCTAGTTCACAAATCTCCACAAAAGAGTTATGAGAGATGTCTCCTGCTGCCATGAGATTAAGGTTTTCTAAGAATTCCTCTGAGATTCCCTTGAGGAAGAGTGTCCTTACTGCATCTTCCTAAAGATCACTATATTTAGATTTATGTAACACATAGTTAAATCTCTCCAGATAGTCTTCTAGGCTCTCATCTTCAAGTTGTTGAATTTTAAAAATATCATTGTGAGAGTCCTTAGGTCTACAGTATTCCTGATATTTCCATAGAAATGCATGCTTCATGTCTTCCCATGTTCTAATACTAGATTATCCTAATCCCATGAACCATCGAAGAGCAGAATCTTTTAATGTGGCAGGAAAGAGTTTTAGCTTTTGGCTATCTTGTAGGTAATTATAACTCCTACACAAAATGTTAAACTCGAATAAGAATGTATCTGGATCCTCACTACTCTTCCCATAGAAGGTTGGTAGTGAGGAGGGAGGGATATTTTTCATAGTCACATCTTGTGCAGTGTCTGAGATAGGGAATCCAAAAGTACCTCTGGTTCTAACCTCTCCTTCTCCTTCATCTTGTCTGACACGATCTTCATTTTTATCCTCCATGAAGATTCGATTTCCAAAGAGAGAATTCCTACATGGATCCTTTCTTGGTGAATATGGGATGTCCCAATGTTCTTTTTCAGGAAGAGTATTCTTCTTTTTAGGAGGCGAATTACCGGCTATGTGGGTATCTAGTTTTGAAGGTCCTACTATTGTTGTCTCAATCTCTGAGATGAATATGTTCACAGAATTCTCAAAAAGAGCATCTACTTGTGTAGGATCAGCAAAATCTACTAAGTTTGAACCACATACTATTGAAAAAGTAGTGTCTTTGGTTTTTGGACCAATGAAGGGTTGGAAGGTTCTGAAGTTTTATCCTTTGGAGTTTGCTCTTGTCTACGTTCAATTTCAATATGAGCTTGAGGTTCCTGTGGAATTTCTTTATGAACAAATTGTTCTGATGTCCCTATGGTTTCCCCCTAATTGATTTCCAGAAAGGATTTCCTTTGCACTCCAAGTAGGACTATCCCCCTTAGGTGTCTTTTGATACCTTTTTGTTGAGTTATTAGTTGGGGTGGCATGCCCCCCATATAGGTTACTAGAAATTCTAGTGGGGATTTTATTAGGAGGGCTAGTTTTAATAAATCTACCTTTTGAGTCTCTAGACCTATTCATGAAAACAAGCTATAACTGAAATAAATGCTAACTGCGTCACTACTAGTGCTGGGTTTTGGGGATGCCTGTTATAACATATGCACAGGTTCTTACCTCTCGTCTTACCGCTCACCTGCCACCAGCCTATTTCTAAATTTCAAAGGGAAGAGAATTCAAATCTATAACTAAGTTTCAAAAGAGAGTTCTACCTATCTAGAACTGAATTCTACCTATCTATCTACAACTCCCCAGCTACGACGCCAAAATGTTGAGGTGTGTGAGCTATCTCAAAGAAATCACCTAATATTTAATTATTGACCAGGGTTGGTATTCTTATAGTTGTGGAAAAATATATGCTTAGGTAGAATGGTATCTAAGATTTCGGCTTGTCAGACCCCAGAAATGTTTAATAAAGAAAAGATTGAAAGATCTTTCGAAATGAAAAACCGAGTTAAACTTTAGAAAGAATAATGAAGAAACCAGTTAAACCTAGTTAAACCAATACATCAAAATAGTATCAAGCTATACAACTCTACTCTATGTTTAAACAATGAAGACAAGAACAAATACTGATTAAAAAACAAACTACTTTTTATGAAAATGGAAACTACTTGACTTAAAACAAAAACTATATACTACGTAATGAATTCAATAACTACTTATGCATTTAGTTAATACTTCTAAACCACACTAAATCGTCTAATTCCATTCTCCTTGATGTTGATGTTGTATGTAAAATGTAATAGGAATGGGAGTGAATGAATAGTAATGACTTTCAAATGTAACAGCAAAACAAAATGGAAGTAAATCTAACCTAATTTCGACAAAGAGATGTAAACTACAAAGAGACCAATTGCAATTAACCTTAAACATTATGATCTATCTTCTATCCATAAGCAAAATGATATAAAACTAATGAAATCTAAAAGCAAGTAGAAAACTTGATAAAGATATTTATTTCTGAATTCAATTTGGAAGCAAGTAGAAAACTTGATAAAGATATTTATTTATGATCCAAACTCTATTTCATGAAGATCTTCATTATCTGTATGAATGGGAAAGTGATCCTATACTTAAGAAATAAACTATTAAAACTAGAATACTTGGAGAATGAAATTATTAACTCTAATCTGAAATAAATCTTAAGAACATGGAATAAACTATACTAAGAATAAGATTGATAAATATGAAAGCAACAACATATTGGTAAGTCGAATATGAAAGACATAACTTGAAAAACAATTAAAACAAAGTTAAGGAAAAATGAGATGGAAACTAAGAATAATGACAAACTTCTATGTAATGGGAAAAAAGATCTTAATTACATCTAAAACTGCTAATTAAAAGCAAGAAATATTACAATTAAAAATCCTAAGAAACTGGATTCTAAATAAGCATAAAAACAATGTAGAAAGAATGAAGGTCCGAATGACGATCGGGATAACTGTTCGAATGATAGTCCAAATGGAAGAAAATGAATTAAACTAAGGTAAGAGGCAATTTTGATGATCTTAATGTCAGCTGGCAAATGCAGATGAACCTATAGTGAAAAGAAGTCAATGAGAAGACTATTGATAAGCTAAGATAGTAGGAAATAACCTATTCTAATTATTATTGAAAAGATGAACTACTTCTATAACATAGGTAAATAAACTAAGAATAAAACTTAACCTACAGCTACAAAAAAAAAACTAGTGGACCTAATTCTGATTATAACTAAACTTGAAACAACAACTATCTAAACTCTATCTAATTGCAGAAGATTGAAAACAAACTATAAACACTATGCTTGGTCAACCATTATCTATTCTAGAAAAGTAAATTAAGTTAACAACAAAACACAGATTACAGAAAATAAGGAAATGACATATACAGGAAAACAAAGTTAATTATATAAACTAGAAAATGAACTAGCTATTTGCAGAAAAGAAAATACAGAAAATAGAAATAAAACCTTCGGTTGATGAGGGGCCCTTCACAGCAATCAGAGATGGAAACTAAATCAACTTAGTCACCAACAGCAAAGTATCAACAGTAAAATTCAGGAGATTCCATTAACTGAGAAAAATTACACAACGTTTATGCAAAAACTACTGCTATCTTCTGTATATTCTATATGCTATCTGATGATCATCGTTTCTCCATACGAGCCATCAATTATAATTTTACAATGGGAGAGAAGTTTGATGTAGTCGACCTCTCTAAAAATAGGAGTCTTTAAGACTATCAAACAGCTGCCTGGTGATTCACGACAATGCAGAGGCCACTTTCCTACTTTCACAGCATCGATCCTACCTAACACAAACAGCGGCATCTTCGTTTCCTTCAACCGTGGGAAGAAGCATGTGCTGGCAGGTCAAGCATGGATAGATGGAGCTATTGGAGCATTGACGTGTGCATGAGCATGTGCTAGAGAGCTGAACGGATGGAGAAGCAAATCTTCTAGAGTGTTGACATAAGGAAACGATGTGTTGTCAAGCTCGGCGGGAAGGGAGGCAAATCTTCTAGAGCCAGGGCTCACCAACCATAACCACCACGTTGCTAACCAAACCCATGTTTCTATTTCTTCCTTTAATGGCCAGGAATATGCTAACCAACGATCTCGCGGGATGGACGAAGGGCTGGACGACGGATTGAACACTGCTGGTGTCTTTGGCATGATAGCGAGTCGGAATGAAGGTTTGTTTGAAGACCACAGCTTGTAGAGAAAAAACTAACTGCCAAGCATGTCTAGAAATATGAGGTGATTGTTAATAAACCATGAAAAATGTTGATAATTATTCACAATTCATATGATGTTTAAATAAATGCATACCTGAGTCTGTTTGACAGTCTGAATGGAAAGAAGAGTGATTTATTATACAAAAATAGTGCAATTAACGCCACTTAGAGTATACTTGATGATAAAAAATAGTGACAAAATGGACACCAACATTACCCTAGCTGGGCCAAATTCTCCTAGGAGAGTCTAATAACCCATTACAAGTTAACTCTGGGCCGACCCCACTAGGGGAGTCTAATAACCCATTCAAATACAATAATAGCTTTCCCGATCGGAGGAATGAGACCTCTCCATCGGAAGTACAATAACATATGAATACAATATAAACTATACAAGTGAATACATTCTGAAGTTACAAATACATTAACAGAATCTGGACACACCTAAGGCAAGGCTGGTTTCACATGAGACTTGGTATCCTCCTCTTTATACTAATTGGAGCAATTTCTCTCTTGATACCATAAATAATGATAATAAGATAGATCCCTCTCTTTGGAATTGGTTCTTGTATTTATAGGAAATCTTTGGAATGGGCAGTTTAGTTAATAATATTATTTTTAATATCATCTTCAGTTCAACTCTCAATTTGAATCATATAATATTTGAAACTTTTAAATTGTTTCTTTGGAATTTAAATTTTGGAAACTTTTAATTTTATTTATTTAATTTATAAGAATAATATATGTATATGTATAATCCATCTATGTGGATATATAGACTTTAATTTATATAATTTATGTGTCTTTTATTACTCTCATATATTTCTATATCTATCTATATATAATATCTTTATATATATACATAAGTATGTATACATTTTATTTTTGTACATAAATGAGGCTCTTTTATAATTAATCACTTTGATTAATGCATGTATTTACATAACATTAAATCTTTGATGCTTTATTAAATAAGGTAACTCTTTTGACAAGGCCTATGGTGGGTTTGGAAGGTCGACTAGGTTAGGTATCCCTAGATCCCTTTGCATGTTGGATTACCTCGTATTTCGTTGCAATTTCCTCAGTTTTTTATGAGAGATGAGTAGTGATTCAATTAGTTAGATTAAATAAGTATGATTACTAGTGGTGTTTTTCAGAGTCTTCCTCAACTCAACACGTTTTGAGTAAAGTAACCCTTAGTGCTATTCATAGCTTATGCTCAACACTTTTAAATGGGCATTACACTAGTGCAATTTCAGAGCCTCTTGCTCAACACTAGTACTAGGATGGATTTGTACAATACACCTAGGGATACAATGGCCAAAGATTCGATGCTCCAGAGCTTATGCTCAACATTATGTTGGAGTTCTCTAGGGATTATTCCCAACATTCTATGTGTAACATACCTAAATGTACGAGTTAGGAAAACAATAAAAATTTAAAAAATTATCTTATAATATTAACGAACCCCACATCAAAGTTTATTTTTGCAAGTACCAAAATTCCTAACTTTCTTTCAAAAATTGCGAATAGTTAAATTGGAATATTCATCATGCATCATCTCATGGAATTCTTACCCTCGAGTAGTAAACTTAAATGTCGACTGAATCCGAAAATGCCCATATCTATTTGATCGTCGCAACACAACATGATTAACAGGAATTTACCCTTTTATTAATGAAACATCATATACAATAAGCATGTTCATAAGCAATAAATCTTTTAACATATTAATGAGAACACCATAAAAAAAATAACCAAGTCATCATAACTACTCAATGAAATAGACTATCAAAATCATACACCAATGAAATAGACTATAAACATCATACACAAAGAGACCACATGAAAACACCATATATAGGTGGTTCACCCAACTCTTTGGGCTACGTCGACAAAAGGTCATATTTTCTCTTCTATTATTCAAAGGAGAATTTACATCGTGCAACACATGCATTGCACTATTTACTTTCCAAACCCTCAATGCCTCTCTCGTCGAGAGCATCTTCTGAAATAAACACAAGTATACATCTTCTACTATTTATAAAGTGCATAATTTTTTTAATACAATCCACTCTAACATCAACAGATCTATCCCTTGGTAAATAGACTTAATAAAGTTATTTTCCATCATCTAAAGAAATGTGAAGTATGCACATCAAGAAAACCTAGCTTAATAGCAATCCTTGTTGCAATTTACCTTTCGGTGTTGGTTTAATATCTATAAAATGGTTGAAACTACCATGGGTATCAAGCATAATATTATTAAAAGGAAGAAAACCAAACTCACTAAAAATAAGAGTAGGATTCGAGTCTGAATGGGGATAGGTTAAAAAGCATATATATTAAACAATATATAACACATAGAAACTGAGAATAAACATCTACATCCAAGATGCGTCTTGTCCAGATCGATTGATATGAAATGGGATCGATTCTCCCTAAGAGATCACCCTGAATCAATAATTATGAAGAGCATCGTATGCTTGCAGCCTGACCCAACAATAAGATACAAATATTTATCAATAAAAAAAGTAGTTTCCTGAATGGAATACGGAACAAGTACTTTGGTTCTAAACACATAGGTTTCAAATCACCAACAACTCACTAGTTTCGTAAAAATAACCTTTGTTTACAGAAGGATATTATCATATCTATAGCAATTATATTGATCTGAAATAAATTATATATGACTAAGATTTACCACGAGTCACCCGTATTTCATTAACTTATAAATAGAGATAAAATAAATATGATTCCAATGTTTTCATCAAACAAGACAGTAGACTAATATCAAAACTATGATTTCATAACAAAGATCTCCTATTCTCCAATGATCTCTATGGCAGAGGTCACTTAAGAAATCTCATTAATTCATACTGCAGTGTAAGGAGGTGATATGAATCACACTGCGGCTAATATAGATAACTCAATAGTTCAATAATGAAATTTGCAGATAAAGAAAAATACTATATGCTAAATCATAAACCAGAACAGCTGGAAATTAGTCAGTGTATAATCGCACAAATGTCATCCGATGGATGCATAGCGATTTAGTTCCAAAGATGAATATTGCAGATCAACAATACTACAAACTAATTCATATGCAACCGAACTACAATTAGCGAAATGCAGGAGAGGCGATTTAGGCTATGATCACTATTCTGAGCCGAGATAACTTAGGACATGCATACTTACTACCCATATACATTACTTGCTTTCCAACCTAGAAGGGTCCAATCTTACCTACATGGAATGCATGAACTATCAAAGAGGCCTTTCTTCAGTATTGTCCTCCAGGATCGCTATGTATCCCCTTCCCTTACCGCAAAGTCCCACATTGGACTCAACAACAATCGGTAGAGATCCTCTCACTGGTTGTAGGGGTTTAATATCTGAGATGGAATGGTGAGACCATCCATACACAAAGGTGGGATGGTTCCTCGATCTATTTGCCTCATAGAAGGATACAGAGATCTATTCTTACCAATCGTTTTTTTCCTAGAGCCCCCCAATCCCCTTTTCCTTTTCCAACCCAATACTAATAATCCATCATTCACAGCACCGTTCTTCCTTTGGAAGCCCTGCCTGGTCAAGGAGATCCCTTTTGAGATCCTGATTGACAGATGTTACATGATATGTTTCTACATGGCAAAAGGAGGAAGTGTCCCTCTAGCGTGAGGAGACAAGGTTACAAAACAAAAGGTTATCCATGTATATTATATATATATATCTAAAAGGCAATGTTTTCTTTTATGCCCCACAGTTTGGCTAACATTGATATCTATATATATCTATATATATATAAGAATATAACGAATGATTTTTTGCAAATCTTGCTTTGACTATATATATATATATGACTTTAATCTATGAAAAGATGATCCCCAATATGTTTTAGATATTTAAACCTATTGACCAATGCGACTCCAGTTGATAGGGGTTCTCAACACATGTCGCGGTCTCCCTGGGCATTGGCCCGGGTAGGTTTTATCCTGCTGAGCAACACCTGCATAGTAGATGAGGTCTCACCTGAGGCATCCAGAAAGAGTAGACAGAACCATGTTTCCACCGAGGAAGGAGGAGGGTTGCGGCTATATGAACTAACTCTATTGCAACACTAAAGAGGGATCTCAAACATTTGACACGTGTTCATAACGCATTATTCAATCGCAACATTCATTATCATAGCAGTAGTAACAATAAAGTGACATTACGTCAAGGAAACATAGCATTATTCATGAAGTGCGACATTGCATTACCATAAACAAATAGAAAGAACCCAGGAATTGCACCAGAACAGTTTCATCATATCATATTATCACTGCAAAACCTTAGATACAATATCTTCTCAAATATCAGGTCTTGGCAATACCTCACAGATGCGCAAAAGCAACCAAAAACATGTACTTCTCCTTATCCTTCTTCCCCTAATACCTATGACTCTTATCTATATATAGGCTTCCGTCGTTACAATGCTTGTCCACTTACTAACAACTTCCTAACCAGCATTTGGACAAGTGACCCAACATCTAACTAACTTAGTACAAAAATGACCAAAAACCTGCATTCTGTGGTATAATTGACTCAACATTACATAATATGTGGTCCAAATGACCCAAAACTCGCATTCTGCGGTACAATTGACCCAAAATACAACTAATCTTCCGCTCATCGTTATTTGCGTCATCTTCTTGCCATTCGCGCCTTATTTTGCCTTGTCGTAGCATCAGAGATGCTATGATAGCACTCTCTCAAAATGCCTGCCAACAGGCCCCCAACACAATCTTGTGGCTCACCCTCTCGTTGGCTTCCGTAGCCACTGCCTGACTGTCGACCATGGTGTCTACAGATGGGTGATCCGTAAGCTTTTGCATGACCTGCTATTGACACTTCTGCACTGCCTCCAGAGCTTCACTAGCCTACATCATAAATTTACCACCCATGTCATGGAACTCTTCTAACTGGGCCGCGTGTATCTTCTGTTGCTCGTCCACCTTGGCGACACGATGTTGTAAGTCTTTCAACTCTTGAGACATAGCAACTTTCTCCAGTGGTGGAATTGTCCGCATTGGAGCTTTTAATGAGTCCAACTGTCCCTCTGCTTTCTATCAGTACTTCGTCAGCTACTCAACCTGCTCGTCGTGAACAATGCGGTCCCAGAATTGTACCATTTCAGTCGTGATCCTGGTTTCCTGTGTTTCCAGCTCCTCCATCTAAGTGGTAGCTTCCTCAATTTCCCTTCTTCATTCATCCACTTCGGCCTTAGGCGTACCCAGTTTCAGCTGGGCCTTCAACTCATGATTCTCCTGTCACAACTGAATAATAGCAGCCCCCAGTCACTGCACTTGGTGGAGCACATCTACCTCTTCGGTGGGCTCTGGGACATGTTGATAAGCTTCTGTGATCACTCGGTCAACCTGAACACTGTCGTCCCACATGTGATCCTTTTCCACAATAAGGAAATCATGTTCCTTTTCCAGGCCTTCTCCACCTATTCTTCCTTGATGTGTACCTCAAGGTCATCCACTTCCTTCCGTGTGGAAGTAGCCCTGGCAGTCAATTATTCAATGGTGCACTACGCATCAGCCTCGCTTGCCAGCAGGCAGGCACACACACCGCTAATCTGCCGCAGTTGGTCTGTCATTTCCTTGTTGGTAGTAGCCTGCAAAGTAGTCAATCCTTCCGCGGGAAAGGAATTCACGTTAATGGTCGTTGTGTGTAGCTGCTACAACAACGTGGTTAGTGCTGCATCTTCTGTCACAATCACAGTCGGGGGAATCTCCACATTCCTGACCCACGGCTCAATGTTGATTGTGTCGAAGGTTGATGCTGCTGCTTCCTTTGGTGCCTTGCCGAAAACTAGGTCATACAAAGATTCTAACTTAGCCGGCCTACTTCAATTCTCATGCCCAATTGTGTACAGTCAATGTTGAGGAAAGGCGCGTCTCCTGCACATAAGGGGCAAATGCAATGTCGGGGTAGGACACTATATCATGATCATCATAGCGCAGGTGTGTCAATGTCGGTTCAATATCCACAAAGCACTCCATTCCAACCAGGAGCGCTGGCATCTTTACACCATACTTCTTTTTTGGGTTTATCTTACGTGGGGTGGCATCCGACCGAATTGGAGGGATATACCCAAGGATGTCACCAACAGAGAGTCCTTCCCATGGGGAAGACTCATGAATGGGGTGAATGGACTGCCCCACCTATTCCGGAGCTTCGCTTGCCATTGCAGCAGAGGACCGAAGCACCCTCTTACTCTACGGGGACTCTGAGTGTTGACCTCCCCATCACTTCTTAGCAGTTACAGATTCTCCCACCGGCATAGTTGCTACCTCGACCTCAAGGTTGACAGCTCGTGCAGTTTCTTCTTGAACAAAAACTAGAATGAAGGGGGAATCAACTTCACTACTGATCTCAACAGTCTCCAGCTCACCTGGCATACCTCACTATACTCGACAACAGCACTTAGCAACACGAACAGCCTCTCCCGATGCACAACAACACTCACAAACCAACAACAATACTATGCAGCATACCACAATAAAAGCAACTGAATTCTTGGGGCCTTCCGACCAGCTCCAATCCATTTTTATAGTATCCAACCAAATCCGCTGTAATCATCACAAAATCAGGCATTAACTCAACCAAAATCCTGTATTAATGACACAAATCCATTGTCAATCTAGTCCATTGATTGGCCAAATCTGCCATTAATGCCCATCATTTGAACAACGTCGTTAATTAACTGTCTGAACTTTTGGCATTTATTACTGATTTGACCCGGTCGCTACGCTGCCGTGTGTCTTCGACCATTCATAACTTGCGACAGAAGCCTCAATGCGACTCAGGCATCACGGTGTTCTAAGCCTGTGCGACAGGGCTTCAACTTATGACCATTTACTAGCTCAGGGAGCATGGCCCCGTCCAACTGCTAGAACTGAACCGCTCCTCCGGAAGTAATACTACTAATGCGATAGGGACCAAGACATTGCATCTGCAACTTCCTCGGATGTTTCATAAACTTGCTGTCATACAATAGCACCAAGTCACCCTACTGAACTGTTTATTTTTGATGTGGCGATCATGCCATTCCTGTTGTCGATCCTTCTCGACCCCCTGGTGGAACCCAACGATGAAACAATCTTCTTCTAGCTGCACCAATTGCACCAAACGTTCATCTAATGTTGCGACATCATACATGCCCACAACAACCGCAATTCATAGACTCATAACAATATACTCCATTGGCATAATCGCTTGTTGTCCATACACCAACTTAAATGGTGTCTGTCCTGTCAGTCGTTTACATGTGGTGCGATAGGCCCACAATACTGTTGGGATTTTGAGATCCCAATCGTCGCGGTGCATTGCACACCTTTGTCAGTGCATGCTCCAATACCTTGTTAAAATCATCCACCATACCATTCACCTCTAGATGATAGGGTGTACTCTTCTTATGCTGTATCTACAACTCCTCCATCAATGTGTTGATGGTGTTATTAAGAAAGTGGTTGCCTTGATCACTCAGCAATATCTTGGGGCAGCTGAAGCGAGTGATAATGTTATCAAACAAAAATCGTGCTGCCATAGCCGTGGAACAATCAACTATAGCTACCACCTCGGCCCATTGGGTCAAATAATCTGTCACTGTGATGATATACCATGCACCCGTGCATTTCCCTGGTGGATTGATCGGTCCTACAAAATACACGACCCATTTGTCAAACGGTTGCAATGTTATTTGAGGCATCAGCGGCATCTCATCATGTCTGGATGGTTTTCCAGTTCACTGACAAACATCGCAAGGCCATGCATAGTCTGTCGCAACATTATGCAGTGTAGGCCACCACACCCCCGCACGCAACCCCTTCCCAGCCATCGCCTGACCGCCATAGTGTCCTCCTGCTACTCCTCCATGTGCTTCAACCAGTATTGATGCTTGCTCATGTGGCAAGACACATCTGCGCAATATCTCATCAGCACCCATTTTATACAACTCTTCTGCAATTAGCTGGAAGTCTACGGCCTTGACTACTAATTGCTTCTTCCGACTAGTGGTGAACTCGTCTGGTGTAGTACCCATTGTCAGAAACTGGAGGATGTCGTCAAAATAGTCATCAGCGATGTCAACCTTAAATAGTTGTGCATCAGGCAACCCATCCTCAATATTGGTTGGTTCCTCCCATGTATCAATCCATGATAGATGATTAGGACTGGCATTCAACCAGCCTGGCTTCACAATGACTTCAAAATTGAACTCCTGAAAATGAAGTAGCTAGCAGGATATCTTCCCCCCCAACACAGGCTTATTGACTAGGTATTTCAACGCGGAATAGTTAGTGAACATTTTAAAGTTCCCACCCAACAAATAGTGTCTGAACTTTTGCAGCGCATAGACCCTTGCCAGACCCTCCTGCTCAGTGGTGGTGTAGTTGCGTTCAGCGGACGACAACTTCCGACTAGAGAAAGCAATGGGGTGATCAATATCTCCTTCATCAGGCTGAGCCAATACTACTCCCAATGCGATTGAGGAGGCATCGACATGTACATGGAACTCCTTACTCCAATCTAGAAATATCAGTATTGGTGCCGAAGCCATCTTCATCTTTAGTGTGTCAAAACTGTCTTGACATTCCGGAGTCCATTGAAATAATGCATCTTTCTTCAGTAATTTCTTCATATGGGCAATGATCGCTGTATATCACTTGATGAACTTGCGATAATACCCCGTATGCCCCAGAGTCGCTCGTAACTACTTAACAGTGGTCGGTGGTTGCAAACTCAAAATGAGCACAATCTTAGCGAGATCAACCAACAACCCTTGCTTACACATAATATGACCCAACAATATCCCAAATGGTGCACAAAAAATACATTTCTTCAAGTTCAGCGATATCTGGTGCTGTCGCCAGCGCTCAAGCATTAACCGCAGATTGGCCAGATGATCACGGATCAACCCATAAACTGTCCAATCATCCATGTATACTTGCAAAAACTTCTGAATAAAATCTTTAAATGGAGCAATGATGACCTGGGAGAATATCGTAGGTGCATTCTTCAAACCAAATGGCATTACAGTGTACTGAAAGCAGCCCCATTTAGTAACAAAAGTTGTCTTATGGCGATCTTCTTTGGCAATGCGAATCTGATCGTAGCCACATAACCCATTGGTGAATGAGTACATCTCCTGGC
This sequence comes from Larix kaempferi, assembly GCA_027924585.1. Lineage (NCBI taxonomy): Eukaryota > Viridiplantae > Streptophyta > Pinopsida > Pinales > Pinaceae > Larix > Larix kaempferi. Next base: position 16,099,457 of record BSBM01000348.1, on the reverse strand, counting down.
CGCCCACCCCTTCAAGTACTTCATCAGTAAACGGGGTCAGAAAAGGGTCGTGCAAACAGGCATCATTTCACTTTCGCAAGTCAACACAAATGTGCACCTCACCGGTTTTCTTGTCCTGCACAACCATAGGACTGATCCATTCAGACTCTTCCACTGGTTCAATAATACCAGCATCCAACATGCAATCAAGTTCTGCCTTGACCTTTTCCTTATGTCGTGGATTCAGCCGATAAGGTCACTGTCGGACAGGCTTAGCATCTGGTTTTAAAGGAATCCTCATCTCCCCTAAACCACCCAAGATCCCCTTCATATCTGAAAACTTCGTAGGAAACAAGTCTTGAAACTCATGGAGTAAATCAGTGACCTTACTCATCATCTAGTCATCCCAATAGTCCGCAACATTTGCAAACTTGGGAGTGGCCTCTGTGTCGATATTGAGCTTACAAAGCTTCAATGGTTGACTGAATAGATTACTTGGCGCAGCAAGTGGTACCACATCGCGACTTCCTTCAGACTCGGGAATGTTGACATTCCGGCGATCGTCCCCATTCTCTGGCCCACCAGTGATGTTGAAGCACTCCATGAGAGACTACATCTGACAAGATGTGTGCGGATCAACATGGTAGGCTGCTAGAACAACCTGAAGTACCACATCATGGATGAGCTATAAGGCATTATTGACGTCAGGGTTGGAATCCGCAAAAGTGAATGTATGAGTGAAATAGACCGTCAACTCCCCCCATGTTGTAATTTCTCTGTGCAACTCGGCTGCAATATACCATGAGCACGGCATCTCATCTAAGGTATGGATAAAATCATGGACCCACTCATCTCGGTGTCACGCTACCCATAATCGTTGGCATTCCATCACATGATCACTGGGATTCTTCTGGCCATCATACTTGCCAGTGTGGTAAACGTCAGTATCGTCGAACCGGACCATCATCAACCTTTGACACTGTGACCAACCATCAATGGATTTCTTGTGTGTCGCCCATCAGCGTGCTGGAGTAGCCTCCAATGCTTCCTCCAATGCCAGCAATCGCTATGGTTCTGAGACTCATTCTTCAAATTTCATAAAAAATTTGGTGAACAAGAAACCCCTCATAGACTGGTAGTGTGACCGTTTTTGTCGCAACACGACATAAACATTGCATAATTAAGCCACATTTTTGGAGTGACACTTCATGCAAGTGGTTTTGCCAATGTTCTAATGCATCATCAGAGTCGGAAGATGCAAAGCTGTCACTGCGCCATCCCAGCTCACCGTTGGAATTAGAATGAATATAGTTTTTAGAAATATTGAATGCATGGTCCCATCCAGTGGGATCGTCATCTTTTACAAGCTCAATGTATCGGCGTCCTTCAGCCGAATCCAACGGGGCTATGACTCTGAGATCGCAATTCTCAAAGGTCATCATGCACCTCTTGAAGTTTATTACAGCTCCACTATCGTTAGCCCATCCAATCCCTAATAGCACAAGATAGGAGCTTCCTCCCTCAACCACTTCAATGACATCGAAGTCAACATAAGTCTTCATGCCCTCAATATCGACCGTGAGTAGTGGAACTCGCCCAATGGGTGTTACTTTTGCATGGTTATCCAACTGGAGCTGCACAGAAGACCAGCTCAATGGGGGACTCCCCATTTTCTGCCACGCCTACTTGGTTAAGATGTTAACATCCAAAACCAGATCAAGAATAACTGAATTGACATCATAATCACCAATCTGGATGTTCATTCTCATCTCCTTGCCAGTCTTTCGTCGCTGTAGAGAGTTTACTGCCGACTCCTGCCATCCTTTCGAAAATCGTTGCAACCATCCCTCAATCTCAACTAGGGCGGTCGGATCCTGAGCCAATAACAGACAGCTCTCAAGAAACCTTTGCAATGTTCCCAAAGGTGTCGATGGACCAACCTCCGATGCAGTGTCAAAGACAGGTGGCATATCACAAACAATAGCCTTACCGCAGTCTTTCTCCAAGGTGCGATGCACCTAAAGGAATGCCTCCCATTCAGCATCGATGTCAAATGGTACCATCTTCTGGCCTGCTAACCGAATCATCGGTCGCGAACTATCTTCCCAGTCGTTTTGCCTCCACAAGTTACAATAGCCACCAAAACATCTTTTGGTCATGGTTCTGCAGAAATTGTCGCAATATTTGCACCTTGGATCTGAGTCTGCTGTAATTTCCCCTGTGGGTTCACATTTGGATTTGCATTTTGATTCGATCATAGGGGTTGGTTCTGTACTGGTTGGTGTACTTGGTTCTCGACTGGTTGTTGTACTTGGTTCTGGGCTGGTTGCTGCAACTGGGTCTGATTCTGTATCTGCAGAGCGTTCACAGCCTGCCATCGTGCAATCAACTGTGGATAATTCTCAACTGTATGATCATTAACAAAATAAAACGTACACTGATTCTATAGTAGTGGATAGTCTCGCTGATAATGCCCCCACACCGCACAGTGATAGCATTGAACAGGTCCACGGCCACCTCGTCCTCCTCAACGACCAAATCCTCCACTGCGTCCGCCTCGGTATCCTCCTCAGAATCCGCCCTGCTGTTGGTACTGTAGCTGCATAGTATTTTGTTGCATGACTTGCCCCTGTGGTGCATACTATGGTTGTTGGACGTATTGTGGCTATTGTGGAGCCACTTGCATTGGAGCATATTGCAGACGAACTGCTGCAGTACAAACTACATCTGCGGTTGAGGTAGTGGCTGAGCTACCTGCGACTACAGTTGTGGTTGTTGTATGGCATGCTGATCGTCCTTGACGTAGAATGTATCACACATTCTTTCTTGTAGCAACCCATATGCACGACAATCTTTGTCATCGTGACCCATCGACTTGAAAAATATGCAATAAATATTTCTCAGGGTTGTGACCATTTTCTGCATATAAGGGCAATTGTCATGACTGTGCCCATACACCTAGAAAATGCAACACCATGGCATGCTTCCTCCATTCAATGGGTTTGGTGCACCTAACACCAAATAATTGCAGAAATCATGGCAATTGTCCTTCGTATGCCCTTCTCCTCGGCATCGTGTACACCAAACTTCATCGCGTTGTTCCTTGTTCTTCTTCAAATCTTACAAATATATACTCAAGTTAGCAAGCTGTGTCTGTATCTGCGACATCCCAGCTACATTATCCCAAATCGGTGATTCCTCCAATCGCATTGCAATCTCTAGAGCTTCGCTGGGCGTCGAGATGTTTTGCTGCATCAGCGGCACCTGAATGTGCGGGAGCAATGTCACAATAAACCACTCTTTATGTTGGACAATGCTCATATCAAAACTAACTCATGGCATTAGCATCTTGAAACGATGATCAAAGTCCCATACAGACTCATTGGGATACTGCTTAATTTCCTTAATTTCTATAATGTACTGTGATTCAGATTTAGGCTTCCGAAATTCTATGATCAGTCCCATGCAGATTTCATCCAATGACTTTTCCGGGGTACCGACAGGAACCTATGTAAACTTCATAAACCAATCCAAGGCGCGATCCCAAAGAGTTGTCGCCAGTTTCCCTTCTCATTATCATCAGTGACCTATTTTACTATCCATACGGCCTCACATAAAAACCAGTACTATTCAGGGTTCTCGATTCCATTACCATGGAACAGCAGTAACTTAGTATCATCACCCGTCATCCTGGGCTTCCTTCCTCCAGTTGCTGAACTACTAATAGGTAATTTTTGTCGAATTAATGAACTCAGGGGTGTTGAAGTGGTATTCCTTACTGTTTGTGAGATAGTGAGTAGAGGTGTGGGTACGTTGGTGTTGGGTTTTGGTGCTACTTCTATCCTGGGTGTAGCCTGGCCGTCCCTGTCAGAACTATGAGGTCGCTTCGTCTCGTGTGGTCTTCCTTCACAGTTTTGCGGTTCAATCACAGCAAGACCTTCTCCTGTCCTCTACCTCTTCTCCTGTCGAAACCTCACACCTCCTCTTGTAAGACCACTTTCTTCCTCAGCTTCGCTGACAGTCTCCTCATGGTCTACACCCATCTACCCCTTACCATTCCATGTACCATTCCCCAACAGTCACTGTACCCACGGCCTCCACCCACTAGGCTATCAACTGATCAAGATGCATCTTCAATATACCCTTTTCGCAGATTAGCATCTTAATCGATAGTTGGAGCGACAATAGAAACCTTCCCCTTGGTCCACTGAAGAAATATATTTCAGCTTCACTATAGGATTTTTGTGTGTCAACTGCAAATTTAGTGATATATCCCTCCAAGATGCTATTGAGCCAAACTTTGATAGCCTGTGATGCTTTATTGTCGACTTCGTGCAGCTCCTGAATCAATTCCAGGGTCCAAGCCATCGGCATACCACCCTAGAAATTCCACTTTTGGAAGGTCATCTTTGACAACCACTCGTACAGAATGACTGGGAATTCATAGAAAAACCATTCGTGCGGACCATTGTGAATATACCTTCACACCCAGTGATCTACTATCAGTCGCGTGTTCCAGCTTTCTTCTTCAGCAATCTCTCACAACTTCTGATTAAACCAGCTCTGTATCTCTAGCTTCGTTGGGTGCCACAACATGTCCTCCTTTCACTCTTCACACAGTCCCGGCAACGAAACCATTTGTTGACCAATGCAACTCCAGTTGACAGGGGTTCCACTTCACTGTCGACACATGCTGCAATCTCCCTAGGCACCGGCCCGGGCAGGTTTTATCCCACCCAGCAACACCTACAGAGTAGATGAGGTCTCACCTAAGGCGTCCAGGAAGAGCAGACGGAACCATGTTTCTACCAAGGAAGGAGGAGGGTTGCGGCTATATGAACTAACTCTATTGCAACACTAAAGAGGGATCTCAAACATTTGACATGTGTTCATAACGCATTATTCAATCACAGCATTCATTATCATAGCAGTAGTAACAGTAAAGCAACATTGCATCAAGGAAACATAGCATTATTCATGAAGTGCGACATTGCATTACCATAAACAAACAGAAAGAACCCAGCAATTGCACTAGAACAGTTTCATCATATCATATTATCACTACAAAACCTTAGATACAATATCTCCTCAAAGATCAGGTCTCGGCAATACCTCACAGATGCGCAGAAATGACCAAAAACATGTACTTCTCCTTATCCTTCTTCCCCTAATACCTACGACTCTTATCTATATATAGGATTCCGCCATTACAATGCTTGTCCACTTACTAACAACTTCATAACCGACATTTGGACAAGTGACCCAACATCTAACTAACTTAGTATAAAACCGACCAAAAACCCGCATTCTGTGGTATAACTGACTCAACATTACATAAAATGTGGTCTAAATGACCCAAAACCCGCATTCCACGGTACAATTGACCAAAAACTACATAACTAATCTTTCACTCATTGCCATTTGTGTTATCTTCTTGCCATTCACGCCATCTTCTTGCCAACCAAACTGCTTGCCAACAAAACCTTAATACAAGAATTCTTATAATTAATTCCACCCCCTTCTCTTATAGGAGTGTGTGTATATATATATAAGGATAGTTACTTGAGATATATGTAGCAGAGTTATGTTTCACTAAATTCTTTCATAAGTTTTGTGGATAACTTTAACATAAGACTATTAATGCTAAGTCCTTTATTTAAAGGAATATAACTTTTAACATCAAATTTATTTAACCTTAATCCATTTCAATTAATAAATTGACTACATCATAACTATAATATTCGGTCACTATTTTATATCTTAGATGTATATATATACATATATATATATAATCTGTTCTTCTCTTATTTATTATCTGACAAGTAGTTATTCCTTCTTTCAAGGTTTTTTAAGGAAAACTTTAGCTCTCATAAGTTTCTTGTAGGCAAAAATCTCATTCTTTCTTCCCTTATATTGGATTCTTGACTTAATAATTGTCCCTCACCTTTTGTTATGCTAGGGATAATAGAATGACCACTATCTTCTCACTTAAAGATAAACCTTATAACTTTTGGGAGGTTGTGATGAGTAACCACTCTTTTCAAACTATGACGATGATACTTTATGAGTTAAGGTTAACAAGTAAATTACCTATATTCCCCAAACATTTGTTATTAACTTCTAACTCTCATGGATTCCCTATCATTTACCTCCTTTCCCTTTAGTGGTATTAGTTTCCTGATGTTGAGTTGCGTCACCAACTTTTTAGTCTCCTACCACTTAGGAATCAAACAGAACAAGCGAGGTTTACTGGTGGGGCCTTGGCCTTGAGATCCTCACTAGTAATCCAGTACAATAATTTATTATATTTACAAAATAATAGGTCATAAAAGAGGGATGTTACACTATGTACCTCGGGGCTTACGCCCAACACATAATAAAATTCATCTATGTACATCGAGGCTTAAGGCCAACACATAGGGCATCCATGTACATCGGGGCCTGTGTCGAGTACATAGGTCATCCATGTGCTCTAGAGCCTACGCTAAACACATAATAAAAGGTCAAAGTATCGGGATATTACAAAGGGACCTCATCTCCCTAACAAATTTGATTTTTATAAGGAGTTAGCACACCATCCCAATCTTGGACACTTGAATTCTCATACAGAACCTCACCCTTTTGATTTCTTAATTATTGTTATTCATTGTGAAACATTTTCTATGAGGTTGCATAAGGCGAAAGAGGACTATTTTCCATATATGATAGAAATAAAATGTATACCTTAGTATGTAATATTACATTTTCCAATATATTATACAAATATAAACTATAAATTCCAGTCAATTTAGAAATGTTGATGTTTTTGAAAAAAATATATATAAATTGAGCATAGGAATAATTTGCATCATTTGAGAATAGGAATACTAGTATAAAACAAATCAAATAGTTTCTATATTGTTTTTTTCATAAGGTAGTTAGTTTAAATATGGTTTGAAAAAAATTATTTATTATAAAATCAAATATATTTTGAAATTATTTCTATTATGTATGTGTTTGTGTGAAGAAATTCAACATTGTTAAAATAAGAACTAACTCTGATGCATTCAATAGTGAAATATGGTGTTGGACAATTCCTAAAATGTGGTGGGAAGAAAGAATTTGTCATCTTTGTGACACTAAGAGAATTGAAGATGAAAATCACTTTCTATTTATAATGTATTACCTACACCAACAATATGTAGCAATTTCAAAATATTTGCTACAATCCTCATCTTTCCACTTATCACAATTGTGGTGATTTGGGAAACCATAACCAATGGTATATGGTGACAATGATGATGGTTATCGTTTCCCAAATTACCATAGTTTTGATGAGATAAAAGTTTAGGAAAGTCAATATTGTAGCAAATATTTTGAAATTGTGATATATTGTGGGTGTACCTATAAGAGAATATAAGAGAAAATGATTTTCATCTTCAACTATTTTAGTGTTACAAAGATGATAAATTCCTTTGTCTCAACATGTTCTAAAAATCTATCATTCAAATAGGTAGTGCCATCTCTAGTTCCTGGCATATATATATATATATATTTTGCATCAAGTGCTTTCAACTCAACATTCATATAAATTTTGGGACATTTGGTAAAAAATACCTTTTGATAGAGTTTTTTGGTTATTATGGAAAATATATATACCTGTACATGCTTTTTTTAACGTTTTTATTATAAATAATTTTCTCTCTCTCTCTCTCTCTCACACACACACACATATATATATACTCTCATATATATATATATAGATATAGATATAGCTATATATGAGAGTATATATATATATATATATATATAAACACTGAAAACGTGATCCATTAGTTGTTTAAATGTATTTTCTAAATTAATAAAAAAATTATTTTATTTGGAAGAAAAATAATAATCTATTGTTACCATTTTTTTACGTAGATATTGTTTCTAGAGGTAGAAAAGATGTCCATGGTAAAAACACAGAAAACATTTAACCCTAACTTGTTTTATTATTTCAAAACCATATACATGTTGTCTCGAAAACCAACATAAATAAATTGTTGGGCATTAATCCCACATATATTATAAATATGTAACTATAGAAAACAAGAATGTATATCAGATTAACACAGAACAACAATCACACAATAGACACATAAATTTACATGGTTCACCCACTGAATGTGGGTTACATCCACGGAACAAGGGCAGACAGTCTTTATTCATATTATTAGGTTCTCCATAAGTCAATTTTGAAATAGTCAAAATATTGGTCCTAATTCGCCATGGACTGTTTCATTGCTGAAGCCGCCTCCAACAAACTCTTATCTCTTCTATCCATGGCCACATCCCATTTATCGCTTCCCACGTGCTTTGGCCTGCTGTGAGAAGCCTTGTGTATCAAGTGCTGGCTCATCCCCATCATGCATAGAGCACCTGCAATGATGCCCAACGGCCTCCTCCAACTCCCTTCACGTCCTGTCAACGCTTAGGCGGTAGCCTCAGACTTCTCCTTGGGCCTCCTCCACGGCTTCACGCAGGCGAATACCACTTGAGGTTAGAGCAGCTTCTAGCTGCTGGCTGCAACCTCTTCTACCAGAGCTGTACTCCACACGGGACTAGGGTTGTGGCTGCAACTCTTCCACCACGAGGCTCCCCTCAAGATTTTCACGTGGAATCCTCCACAAACCTCACGGGTGCCTATATGCTTTTCAAATAGGCTCTGACAGTGTCTGGCTGAGTTTCACGTGGTAGAGGCTTGGCTCTCTGCTCTTCAAGTCCTTCTATTTGCAAGCTCTCTGAACCGCTCTACAGACTTTCTACTGCTCCCTCTACTGCTCCACAGGCTTACATGGGCTCCTCCACAGCACGGCCAGATTCTCCATTGTTTATAGCTGGCATCACCACCATCATTTCTTTGCTGAAATGGTGGCTTGGCTCTCCACTCACGGGCATATTCTTCTTTGCTAGCAGTCAACAAACTCTCCTTTGCTCTTCTTTACAAGCTTTCTCTCTCTTGCATGAGGCAGACCTCCCTTACACAGGAATGAATGGTGGTTCTTCTTGCTCTCTGCAACCTAGTGTTGTTTGCTCTTTACCCGAGCTCTGATACCATTTGTTGGGAATTAAGCACACATATATTATAAATATGTAACTACAGAAAACAAGAATGTATAGCAGATTAACACAAAAGAACAATCACACAAGAGACATAGAAATTTACGTGGGTCACCCACTGAATGTGGGATACATCCACGGGACAAGGGCAGTTAGTCTTTATTCATCATCAACAATAGTTTACAAACTATCTAGGAGAGGGCTTAAAGCCCCAGCTCAATATCTGCCTCAATCGGCCACATATTTAAGCAAACCTTCAGTTCTGTGTAACTGATTATACCGTTGGTGAAACCACCGTGAACCAACTTGACCTCAACCGTCAATTGGTTGTCACATTCGAGGCTGTGTGTGAAGGTCTGTGAGACTAGTCCACAGTTTGTGCAATAAAAAAATATATATTTTACTAATGTTTTGTGTAAAGTTATTGGAATATTTTGGAAGAAAGTGTTGGTGGCATTCGTAAGGGTTGGGTTTTAAAAAAAAAAAGAGCAATGGTAGAAAAATTATTATTATTATTATTTGGAGTTGTAAAAATTTAGTTTTTTACATGTAACTGAGCATATGTTTGTAAGACCTGAATTGGCATGCATACCCTAGTTTGTTAGTTACCTATGAAACTAGACATAGATTTCTAGGTAAACTAAAAGGGGTAGGGCATGAGTTGGTTGTTGTCCGCATATGTTTTTTGCCCATGAGATTACATGTAATGAAGCCTATTTTAAAGGCTTGGTTAAATCTATTGTAAATAGACCTAAAGTGAGCATTGAAGGCTCATTTGGTTGTCTTGGCTGGATTTGGCTAAGGTCTTCGGATCCAAAGTTCGAGGTGGAGCATAGAAGGTGCTCGGGATTGCATAGGAATATTTGTTTGCAAGCTCAAAGTAATCATTGTATGTCATGAAGTAGTCTCTCAGGCGTGTGGTACAAGATGTTGGATTACTTCATGGTGAGCCAAGGTTGACGTTATGCTTGAGCTAGGACAAGAATGGTTTAAGATCAACATGTTGGATCAGGTTGTTGGACATTCTATATGAAGGATCTAAGAGCTGTAAAACAATCTTGAGTGTAAATGTACAAGAGACAGATTGATGGTAAGTTTTGGTTATCATAGGATGAGTACATGATAATGATACTCAGTGAAACCGGTAAACATCATAAGCTTTCTTCAGGTTGATGTCCATGTAATGAAGAAAAAGGTTATATGTCTCGTGTATGGTACGCTGGTGTGATGTATGCGATGGGATATTTTCACATGTGGTTGGTGTTGTCAGTGGATACATGACAAATCCAGGTAAAGCAATGGAATGGGTGCTTTGGTATTTAGAAGCACAAATGGACAAGGGCAGAGCATCATGTAAATTGTTGTCAAGGTGGAGATTGTTGGAATGTGACAACCAATTGATGGTTGAGGTCAAGTTGGTTCACAGTGGTTTCGCTAACTGTATAATCAGTTACACGTAACTGAAGTTTTTCTTAAATATGTGGCCCATTGAGGCGGATATTGAGCTGGGGCTTTAAGCCCTCTCCCGGATAGTTTGTAAACTATTGTTGATGATGAAGAAATACTGTCTGCCATTGTCCCATGCATGTAGCCCACATTCAGTGAGTGAACCATGTAAATTTATGTGTCTCCTATGTGATTGTTGTTCTATGTTAATCTGCTATACATTCTTGTTTTCTGTAGTTACATATTTATAATATATGTGGGCTTAATGCCCAACATAAATGGATTGCATGTAATGGAGGCGTTGACATTGGAGAACACAATAATAGGTTAGCAGAGGCATCACATGCAACAACTCGCACTTCTGCAGTAGTATCAGATTCAAAACCACTTTTCAACAAAAATTCATATGTTTTGACACGTCAAAAAACCTGATTACACCCATTTCACTCGATCAAATGACTTGAACACCAATCTGTGAAGCACTCACAATAAAATGAGTTGAAATGAGCATGACAAGAATCTAGAAGGCCTAGGTGTGGTTTGCTATCTTGCTTACTACAACAAAGTAGTCACAAGGTCCGTTTACCAGCCATTTGTGTGAATCTTTCTGAATAACTTTCCCTTAATGATCTCCACAGTCCCCTCTCTAGGACAGTCCTCTTTATAGGACACACCAGATATCAGCAATCTGATGTTTTAGTGCTCAGATTCTGACTGAACCCTCCAATGAACTTGGAAACACTTGCCCCATAAAAAGTTCCTTTCTCTGCTATTTATAATTTTTATGAGAACAAGGCTACTAGGAAATTAAGTCTTTTGCTCACTCATTTATCTAACTGAGAGTTATGTTTTTATCTTTAATTATAAATTTATTTTATTTTAATCCTCACAATTTATTTTAAATCTTTATTTAATAAAATCGGACTTTTACTCACCTAACAACTAGTCGGATCTTTACTCATTCTAGACTCTCACATGCTGAGTCCCTCTTTGAGTGATAGTCTGAGTCAATAAAATAATAATAGTTTTGAATATGGATTACTGATGCTCTAGCTCCCAACTCAACATTAATTAATCAACATGAGTTTAGGTGCTCCAGAGCATCAGCTCAACACTTACTCAACTAATAGTGCTTCTAGAGCCCACTTGGCTCAACACTATCCACAATAATTCACATGTTCCAAAGCTCACTTGCTCACATCATTTAATAATTTGGTGCTCTTGAGAGCTCACTTGCTCAACACTAAAAAAATAACCACATGGATGTTTCTAGAGTTCTTTTTAACCCAACTCCTTTCCAAACAATAATTAAGTTCATAACAACAATTGACAATAAAATAAAATAATATTTTCTTAGGATATTACAATAATTTTTTCTACAACATATATATATATATAAACACTGAAAACATGATTCAAAAGTTGTTTAAATGTATTTTCTAAATTAATAAAAAAATCATTTTATTTGGAAGAAAAATAATAATCTACCGTTACTGTTTCTAGAGCTAGATACCGTTTCTAGGGGTAGAAAAGATGTCCATGGTAAAAACACAGAAAACATTTAACCCTGACTTATTTTATTATTTCAAAACCGTGTACATGATGTCTCGAAAACCTACATAAATAAATGGATTGCATGTGACAGAGGCGTTGACATTGGACGCATCACAGGCAACAACTCGCACTTCTGCGGTAGTATCAGATTCAAAAGCACTCTGCAGTAGTATCAGATTCAAAAGCACCTTTCAACAAAAATTCATATGTTTGCACACTTCAGAAAACCTGATTTCACCCATTCCACCGGATCAAATGACCTGAACTTTATAGATATGATGATAACCAGTGAAGCACTCACAATAAAATGAAAACCTAACAGCATCATGTATCTAATCAAACAGATGTATAGACAAGGCACGATCTTATTAAATTTAAAAGAAATAAAACTATGAAATCAAGAAACAAAGTGAAACTGAATCTCACAAAACCATAATCAACAGACATACTAATTCAGTTCTCAACCCTAAGCGACGGAGAAGCCCATAGCCTTTGGGCTGAGAAGCCCCAGGCGGACGTCCTCAGCGTGCACAGAATTCTCATGAGTGCGACCATAATCGGTGCTATTCAAGGCGCCCAGAATGCTACGGAAAACAGCGACCTCGCAGGGCAAAGTGAGAGGGCCCGCGAAATCGAGACCATATTCCTTCTCTGCATCTTCTAACAGCATCCGGAACAGAGGGTGATTAACCGATTCCGTCTTCATCACAAACCGGGCGCGATCCGGCCCGACGTACACTGCAAAGCAGCCATCGGGAGCCACGGCACCGGGAGCCATGTCGTCCCTGTCACTGTCGGGCCAAGAACGGCAGCTTCGCAGCTTACTTAGAGGCATCATCGTGCACGAGGTCGTGAGCGATTTCGTCCGGGTCACCGCCTGACGGGGCCGACGCCATTTCCTCAGAATCAGGCTCAGCAATCTGTTTCTTTTCTCTTTGCTCTGCATGGGATTCGAACTCACGGCCTCAATACCAATCCAGAAAACGTAAAACCTAGGCTTCTCCAACCCTACTTGTATCGGAAAGCTCAACCTCTGTCGTAAGCCATATACACATGCATATTCACCCGTGGCTTTGGATCGTGGCTCATAACGATTCACGTAATCTAGATTCTCTACAACCTGCGCATAATTAACATTCTCACTACTCACAATATGCTAACTGCAATACAAATTGTACCCTAGAATAAAGTACAGGATATTAAGCGCCGTGAGATTAATGGATTCGAATCAGATCATCGTTCCACAGCGGCAGACACTATCAAATACTAAGAGAAGCCTGCAGATCGGCAACAGACATTACTTCTCACAATGATTATTATTAGTATGCTCTGCAATCTGTGAAGAAAAATCATCGCCATTAAATCCTATTTGTAGCTCTCGTGGGTCATTAAAATAGTGAAGAAAAAGTCCCTCTCGAGGATTCAATAGCCAGCATTGAATCCTAGGAATTGTGTGACTGTTATTTTGCCAATTAAAGGAATTCCATAAAATTACTGGCACGTCTGACATTGCTATCGTCATTAGCAAGATGTATAAATAATTTTAAAATGAATGTGGCAGCTAGGAGATGCCAAAATCCATTGACAAATCGCCTTCGCCAGTTAGATAATTCAAGTCTTCGTGGCGTTTTATGACATGAGGGAACAGGCGTGACTGAATGATTTTCCAACTGCTTTTGCTACTTCTAGTACTATTTACCATATTTATGACTTGATAATCTGGTCTCCTCATCAACCCCACACCCTTCCGGTTTTCCGTCATATTGAAATTAAATATATATATATATATATATATTTAAAGAAACAGTTTATAGATTAGAATATTTTCTATTGATTACTAGAGCAGAAAACATAACAATTTAATATAAAAATACTGTGCTCTTTAGCAATTACGAAGAATTTTCGTTTTTTTAATTAGCATATAAAGAGAATTCAAATTTTTAGTGGTTTTAATAACCGACGAGAACATATATTTATTTTAAAGTTTGAATTATTAGAGGTGTTTGTGAGTGTATGTGGGGTAGGTATGCTCCCTATGGTTGTCTGTTTGTGGAAAGATAATGAGTATATGTGGGGTAGGTATGGTGCTCCTGGAAAGATAACAATAAATAAGATAATTAAATATTGTTTTTTTATATTTTTAATTATTTTTTAAGTAATTTAAAAACAATATATAAAGCTTAATATAAGATAAGATCTTACTTTAATAAAAATATTTATAAACTATATAAACTCAAATATGTAGATAAAAAAATTAGAACAAAACCCACTTCAACCTTTTAAAAATTTGTTTATGAATGCCAATAGAAGGTTGAAGACATTTGGATTGGAACATGAATAAATCCCCTTTATGGAAATTTGGGCGAGCCCCTGAAATTTGACAGTTATAACATATGTATGTGTTACGTATCTTCAAAAAAATGTTGAAAATATATATTTCACTCTTCATTACGTTTTCCAGTTCTCATCTGAAAAGTAGTTCAATGTAAAAACTAGAAGTAAATGTGAACATCAGACTACTACAATTTGGGATGTTTGAGACAATTTTTTTTATGACAAAACTAACATATTTTTTCAAATACTTAATTTGAATAGATTTTTAAAAAATTAATTTTTTATGATATTTAATATTATTTTTAAGATAATTCGTGAGATGTAGAACAGTAGGTGGTGAGTGATGGTTAAGACATCCCTAAGTGGAAAGGTCTTTGGTTCGAAACCTACTAAAATTCAACCATATTAAAGGTTGGTGCATCCAGACCAGATGCATTCCCTGGGAGTTCGTAGTTTCTCAGCCAACTAAATACTACAACTTACCAACAAAAAAACATTATTTTTAAGACAAAATGGAAATCTAATTTTAAATATCTATTTTAGATTGTTTATTTTTTATTTTTAAAAACTGCTTTTAATTTTTAGTTTTTGAAGTTGTTATTTTTCTAGAACTAAAACTGATTTTATGCCTGGAGTAAAAAAAATTGAGCTTTTGCATGAATCTTTTCAACCATGAATGGAAGGGAAGGATCTATACAACTACTAGAAGGACGGGTGAGCTCCCTACCATAAGGAATATTGATCCCTTTCTTAATGAATGATTGTTGAGAACAACCATAAATTTCAAGGGGCGTTTGCGATCTTCAGTAGTTTTTGTGCTGCAAATTTAACCAATGCTATGCTTGTGTGAGTGATCAATCATTTGTTTGATTTGAAATTAGAAAAGTTTATTCCATGGTAATTTGAATGTTTAATCTTATCTTTATTTATTTAGTTATCTTCCCGGCAGGTGTGAGCGGTTTTTCTGTATTGCTCAAAGTAGGACTTTGGCTTTGAAAGCCTCTCACTCAGAGCAAATTGTTTCTTGAAACCATGTGCTGTGTGAGTGATCTGGACTTTGGCTTTGAAAGCCTCTCACTCAGAGCAAATTGTTTCTTGAAACCATGTGCCGTGTGAGTGATCAATCATTTGTTTGATTTGAAATTAGAAAAATTTATTCCATGGTAATTTGAATATTTAATCTTAAAGATAGTTTTATTTATTTAGTTATCTTCCAGGCAGGTGTGAGCGGTTTTTCTGTATTGCTCAAAGTAGGACTTTGGCTTTGAAAGTCTCTCACTCAGAGCAAATTGTTTCTTGAAACCATGTGCAAATGTTGGAAACATGGAAGCATGTTACACACTCGAGATGGTAAGGAAGCTACTCTTACTTTTCATTCAATTTTTTTTTAGCATTTTTTACATGTAAACAAAAATAAGAGTAAAAGACAATAAAATTGACATTGAATTCTTTGATGTAGATCTTAATGAGCTTAACAGCCACATATCTCCTCCTTATTTCCAGCATTTCTATCAGCACAAGGATTCTTTGCACCAGCATTTAAAGCAGCAGTTACCAGAGCACTTGAAGCAGCAGAACCATCATCTCATCCCTGGAGCATGTTACTAAAAGTCCTTGGCTGTAAATAGAAAGGTAAAGGGCATCGGAAGAAATCAAGACAAATAATTTAAATCTTCCCTTCCTGCGAAAGAGAGAGATCCTCAATAAGCAAGACAAGAGGGCGGGCGCGAGAACTTAATGAGCTTAACAGCCACATATCTCAAGTTCTAGATATATTTGAGGTATATCTCTTTCTCATTTTTTTATTTTAGTTTGAAGGTTTCTACTAATTTCCATGTGAAAATATAGTTGTTTAGCTTGATTAATTTCACATTCTTCACTTAGTATTATTTTTACAATTTATTTACTTAGATCAAAAATCATGGACAAGGCATGGACCTTCTACTTTTGCAAAATATTTCAGTCATATTATTTGAATGCCACAAAACTTTTATTTATTTTTTAATAAGAAATTATATTCCTTTCCAGCAAAAATCTCGTTTTCTTACAAGTGTTGAATGCTATTGTTCAGGCTATTTGGAAAGAAACCATATGAAAATATAAATGAGTGGTAGAACTCGATTGCATTTGTTTATTTATTTTATTCACTTGATTTTGTATAGTAGGATTGAATCATTTTTTTATTAAAATTTAAATTCATTGGTTAATGGAAAACCTAGGACATAGTCTTTGAACCAAATCTCTCGGCATTTACTTCATAAAACTAGTCCACATTCAAGAAAACCATCTCTTGTAAATACCTTCTCCATAGATGTACTCTTCTAAATTATTTTTAAAAAAAAAATACATATCCTAAATCATTCTTTGTTGAAATTATATTCTTATAAAACATCAACATATCTAAATCCCACCTAAAATGTTAAGAGTAAAATCAAATCAGTTAATTGTTTTTTTCATAAAGATGTCCTTCATAACACATACACAAAGAAAGTAATTATTGAGATAGCACACACAATTGATACTGAGAAGTAAATTTTAAAATTAAGAAGAGAAACTAATTATAATAATAATTTTATTTTTAAGTTGTTTTTATAAGAAAATCAAATCAACAAATTGACATTCTAAGATATTTAATATCTTTCATAATTTAAAAAAAAAATGCATATATACTAACAATATATCAATCCTGTATTTCAAGAAACCTTTTTGTAATTTTTTTATTAATACATTTTAACTTAACATCGAATCAATATATTACTAGTTGAGTTACCTTTCAATTCGGTTGTTATAACCAACTCGTAAAGCTTAACCAGCTCGATCTCAGTCTCGCAGGAATTCAGGAAGGGTTTTACTCGAAAGGAATAAACTCTTAGATTTTCAATATGATCAACCATTGAGAGAGATGTGTAGAGCTTATTTTCAATAATAAATTTTCTAGATTAACATTCATGTTCCAACAGGTTTAATTTATATAGATGATGAGGATCTAAGTAATAAAATATGGATCTAATTTACACTTTTTATTATACAGAAATATGGATAGAATACTGGTAACATTGAATTATTATGTGTTTCCTTAAAGTATTAAAAAGGTGTTAGCTCAATGCTAATGCATTTGCATTATATAATGCAAAACGTTTGTGATTCAATTTCACCATACCCTATCATCAATCTGATATATTTAGTATTTTGTAATTTAATTTTAAGAAATAATCTTTAATTGGTTTTGCTTAAGGATTTTTTTTGTCTCAATATGAGATAATATGGTCATTTATAGAGACAATATGGTAAATAATTTAACGCGCTTTTGTAAAGACAATACTTAAGGCAATGCAATTTTTTGTCTTAAATAGAGATAATAATTTAAGACAATACATATTTTTTGTCTCAAATAGAGACAATAATTTAAAACACTCGCTTAAAGACAATATTTAAAAAAATACACAATTCTTTTTGTCTTGAGTTGAAACAATTTACACAAAGATTGTCTTAAATATTGTGTCAAAACCCTTCTATATGTAATAGTGGCAACAATTTTCTGAATTCGATTACTTCTTGACAAGAAGAGCTACCTTTGGATTGTTGTTGTCATCATGGATTTGATGACTATATAATGCACATCCTATGTTGGTATTTTGTGAAGACCCTCTATGTTTTAATGGTAAAGAGCTCATAAATCCTCTGATGTTTTCTAGTTTAACAACTTTTATTGTAAAGTGCACATAAATCCTAGTGTTGTTTTCAAATTAAACGAATCAATGCTTCTCTTATACAACTTGATATCTTGGAAAAACTGAAACAAAATCATTAAATGGTTTAAAGAAACCCAGACATGTATACTTGGGTATAGTATAAGTCTCATTGGTTCCCTCTTGAGCTTCCAAGGGTTTAACGGAACCAGAGACGGTCTCTTTATTCTAGCTCTCTAGGTGGGGTTAGACCTTCGTCGATTCCATTATCATTTGGGGAATTTGAAAAATAAATCAATGGTCAGAGATGGATGGCATTTATCTTGAGATAGTTAAAATCAATGGAAAACAAAAGAGACTTTGAGGCTAGCTAATGCAACTTTTTTATATGTTCCCATGTATTTGAGTTCATAGCTTATATGATGCTTGGAATTTATTATAAGCAAGGAAACACCATTGAAAACAAATATTTGTGGGAAGTGGAATACAAAAGATAAATATGATGAATCCAAGGGCACCAACATGAGATGGGGTAAAGGGTGATTTATTTTTAGCTTCATGTATCCACTTTCCCACAAGACTCCAAAGATACCAATTTTTCCATACTTGGAATCTGACTCCAAAGATACCAATTTTTCCATACTTGGAATCTCTTAGAGCTATGTTATGCTAGATGGGTCATTGCTCAGGAAAATCTCGCTTGTAGTGAGGGAGTATTGGGGGATGAGGTCTTGGCCAAAAGCCAAGCCATAGCTCTCGAGGTTACCAAGCACAAATCCATAATGACAAAAACCTAACCCTATGTAGGTATATGTTTGCACTATGGGTTCCTTCAAGAGTATTGAGACTGAGCACCTAAGTTTATTATGAAACAAATTGCAGCCCACAAGATATTGGAAGTATTAACTTGCACAACAAGCACACTCTTGAAATGTGGGTTTAACCTGCACAACAATTCAAAAAGCATGATGTAATCCAAAACCACAATCTATACGAGCCAAGAAGGTATGAAATACCAAACATCCTACTCCAAATACAATACCCCAATCCATGAGTTGTGGTACGCCAATGGTATCATTGCAATTAGCAATTGCTCACACATCAGGCTGTGGATAGAGGAGGAAGGAAGGGTGTAGGCTATGAATCCAACCCTCGAGTAACCAAAGCAAAAAAAATTACCTTTAGCAACCAACACAAGGAAAAGGCCTTTCTATGGAGGTAATATTGGATTCTACTCCAAAAAGAGCGTAAACAACTCTTTATAGTGGAGGTCACTAGATGAGGCGAGTGTGCAGAAGTTTTATTGGATGTTCTTTAAAGGTGCATTTATACATACTAAATGTGTAGGTGCATACAAAACAATAATGCACAGTGGTGCAAATAAATGATGTGGCACTATGACTAGAAACACCATCAAGTAAGAGAAAAAAAAAAATATTGCAAACAATGCATTTATATTAACAAAGTGCACACCACAATGCCACATAGTTGAAAGAATCAAAGTATGGTGTACATATAGGCGAGCACAATGAATTACTATATTTTATTTATTTTTTATTCCAAACTAGTGTGGTTTGTCTATACTGTGAAATCTCAAGCACAAAAGCTCTATGGAACAAACACAACAATTACTAGAGATGCATGCAACAAAATGTATGGAAACACTATGCAGAAGGTTTGCAATAGTAAAATTATATCATATACTCAGAATATAGTTTACAATCTGTAACAATGGCTACAATAAGCCAAGCAATTTGAATTCCAAAGGTGGTCATTCGAATTGAATGCATGAGAGTGGCTTACTTGGTAGTTAACCACTTAACTCACCAATAATTAACTCTAACTGACTAACCGAGTCTAAGTCAATACAGAACTCAACTAAATGCCCAAAAATAGGGGAGGGCACCATATGTCTGCAATGTAACTAAGTGTTAGGTGAGAATCACACCAAACAAGGTCAAACAATGTAGTAAGGCACCCTAGTATCACTAGTTGGCTCAATAATGTGCATGAGGCATGAAAATCACCCCCTGAAAGGTGGAGGAGGCTCAGTAGGTGGCCCAGTTGGCTCCTAGAATGTAGGAGGAGGCTCAGATGATGGCCTAGTTGGCTCCTAGAATGTAGGAGGAGGCCTACTTTACTGAAACTGTGATTTGCGAATGATGTAAGCACATGATGGAGTCAAAATACTTAGGACAAGTGGATAATTAAGCTGTAAGGCTCAAATAAATGATGTGTGGTTGGAAAATGCTCCAACACCCCCCCTTAAGATAATCTCATGGAGGTATAAAGAATAATAAAAGGGCCCTAGCAACAAAGGCCATAGGTCACCTAGTACAAAAGTAAACCAAAAATGCTAGAAAAAATCTAAGTCAGGAAAGAAGGAAAAACCCAGTGGGAAAGAAACCCCCCCCTCAAACTAAACACTGAAGGATCTAATCTATCCTCACCATAGTAGAACTCACCCCCAACAGTGAACGAAGGTAAGAGAACTTCTTCTCAGTGAATCTCTTGGTGAAGATGTCTGCAATTTGCTCTTCTATAGGTCAATATTGCAATCCAATGGTTTTGTCATGCACAAGCTCTCAGATGCAGTGTATGTGGATCTCGATATGCTTGGTACTCTTTCTCTGAACCAGATCTGTTGAGATCTTGATATCACTCTGATTGTCACAAAATATGATAGTAGAATTGGTGCTACCAATATCAAACTCTGCTAGAATACCTTGCAACGAAACTGCTTGAATGCAAGCATTGATTGCTCCTCGATACTCTACCTCTGCTGAAGATAAGGCAATGGATTCCTACTTTTTGCTTGACCAAAAAATAGGCCCTGTTCCAATCATGAAAACATATCTGGAAGTGGACTTTCGATCAATGCTTTCACCCACCCAATATGAATTAGTGAATCCAACCAAATCTAGAATGGAATCCGCAGCATAGTGAATGCCAAAATGTCTAGTACCCTACACATAGTGCAAGATTCTTTTGGTTTCCTTCCAATGAAGCTCATGGGGCTACTGCATATACCTTGACACAACACTCATGGCTTAAGAAATATCAGGTCTAGAGTGTGTCAAGTATAGAAGGCTACCAATCAACTGTCTGTATAGCATAGAATCCACTAACGATGTAGAATTACCATCCTCAAGACTGATTCTTGAGAGGAATGGGAATGGTGTTGCATTACAATCTATCATATTAAATTTGTTTAGCAGGTTTGAAGCATATTTTTACTGAGATATGGTGATCCCATAAAAATTTTGAGTGATTTCTAAGCCAAGAAATTGTTTTAGCAAGCCTAAATCACTAATGTCAAATGCTAGATGTAGTGTAGTTTTTATAGTGTTGATCGAAGAAAGAGTGCTTCCTATAATCAAAAGGTCATCAACATAAAGGACAATGATCAGAAAATTACCTTCATGTTTCTGTAGGTACACATTTGGATCTGATTTGCATCTTTCAAAATTTTGTGACAAAAGGAAGGAGTCCATCTTTGCATACCAAGCTTGTGGGGCCTATTTTAAACCATACAATGATTTCTTCAGTCTACACACTAATGTCAGTTTTGATATGTATCCTTCAATACGCTTCATGTAAATCTCTTCTTTCATATCTCTATTAATAAATGCACTCTTCACATCCATATGGTGAACTTCCCAGTGCTTAGATGTGGAAATTGCGAAAACTAGGCGGATAGAATCCATCTTTGCAACATGTGCAAAGCTTTTTGTGTAGTCCACACCATGAACTTGTGAGAAGCCTTTTACCACCAACCTAGCCTTTTATTTGCAGTTTGAGCCATCTTCAGCAACCTTGGTTTGGTATAACCATTTTCATTGAACTAATTTCCTCTCAGGTGGAAGAGAAACTAGCTCCCATGTAGCATTTTTCTAAAGAGAATTGTACTCTTCATCCATGGCAGTTTGCCATCTCGGATCTCGATGTGCATGATAGTATGATTTAAGATCTGAAACTATCATCAAAAAAAAAATTTAAGACAGTAAAGGATCATAATATGAAATATCCATACCTGCTCTTTGAAAGTCTGCTCGAGTTCTCCTTGGATCGACAGGATTTCCAATGTGAGAACCAGTAGAATTGAGAGTCTTTTCTGTCCATTTTAGTAACTGAGGAGGATCATTTGGATCTGATTTTGAACCGGATATTTCATGTTCATTAATTTTTGATAAAATATCAGAAATATCATAACACATAGTTTCATCATCTTCTGTCGAATCGTCTTCTTGTAGAGGCGACAATTCAATAGTTTCTTCCTCGACTAGTTTTAGATCTTGAAGCGGTTCTTCAAATTTGACACTTTGCTCGATGAATATCTTTTTGGATCTGATATACATGAGTTTGTGGCCTTTTGATCCTTCATCATATCCAATGAGGATGCACTTAGTACTCTTTGGATCTAAATATATTCTCTTCTTAGTTGAAATTCTAGCCCATGGAGGCTTTTTGAACTTGAACTTTTGATCAGTGGAAGCTAAATCATCTCCAAGAATTGGTAGATGGTTTATTGTGATATCCTTTGAAACAAAGGGGGTGAGATCAAAACCAAAATCACCAAAATGTGCTTGAGACTTGAACCAAAGCGAATGGTAGTGTCCTCCATCTTCAATGAAACTTGGAGAACATGTGTCAATGATCGAACAGAAGTGCAGAGGAAGCATGTGATCAAGGAGGGTAAATGCATCACCTCCAAAAACTGATTTAGCCTCTAAAACATTCAATAGATCATCATTCTGCACATCAACAAACTCATGTGAAAGAGAGGATTTAAGGACCTCTTCAGATTCTAGTGTATGAGCTGGCTTATCTTTTGCTCAGAATTCAAAATAGAAGTCATTGAGAACATGAGTGTTGAATCTGCAGTTTCTTCTTCATATTGAACAAATTTGTCATGAGATATGGTTGAGGCCAAGACATGATTAGAGAGAACACTTGAGGAGGTATCACTGGACTTGTTCTCCAAATGGATAGAATGATCCTCTTCTTTCTTCTTTCCAAATTCTCTATCCAGATTGGTCCAAAGATCTCTTGGATGTTCAACAATATTAATGAGGTAGCACATACTAGGAGACATAGCAAGACACATTTCTCCAAAGGGTCTGTCACAATAATTTAGCCAATCATTCTCCTCTTCGTAGGAATCAAAATCTCTCGTAATACCAATACACATATCAAAAATACATTGTCTCTTTAAATATCCTATCATCTTTGATTTCTACTCATCATAGTTGAATGGAGAGAGAGGAGTAATTTCTTTCAGATCCATCAAAGAAGTTGTAATCTTCAAGAGAAAGCTGCAGTCACAAACAAACAAGAACCATTAGGTTGACAACCTGCACTTTTCAAATTGTATCACACCCGCCATAGACTATCAAGCAATCCTAAAGAGTCAAGAATCAATATCCAGGAATTATGTGGAAACTCTCAGCTTCTGGTGCAGAGTTGGAAATAGTTGCAGGTGCAGAATCACTAGTCCAAAATCACCAGTGCATAATCACTAGTGCATAATCACCATTGCAGAAAATGCATGTATTGCAGAAACATTGGCTTGTCCCTGCCATGAGCTTTGATACCATGTGAAATCTCGAGCACAATAGATAAATGGAACAAACACAACAATTACTAGAGATGCATGCATCAAAATGTATGGAAACAGTGTGCAGAAGGTTTGAAACAGTAAAATTATATCATATACTCATAAGATAGTTTACAATCTGTAACAATGTCTACAATAAGCCAAGCAATTAGAATTCCAAAGGTGGTCATTCGAATTGAATGCATGAGAGTGTCTTACTTGGCAGTTAACCACTCGACACATCAATTAACCACTTGACTAATCAATAATTGACTCTAACTGACTCTAAAACTAACTAATTGAGTCTAACTCAATGCAGAACTCAACTAAATTCCCAAAAATAGGGGAGGGCGCCATATGTCTGCAGTGTAATTGAGTGTTAGGTGAGAATCACACAAAACAAGGTCAAACAGTGTAGTAAGGTGCCCTAGTATCACCAGTTGGCTCAATAATGCCCATGAGGCATGCAAATCACCCCTCAAAGGTGGAGGAGGCTCAGTAGGTGGCCCAGTTGGATCCTAGAATGTAGGAGGAGGCTCAAATGATGGCCTAGTTGGCTCCTAGAATGTGGGATGAGGCCCAGTTTACTGAAAATGTGATTTGCTGATGATGTAAACACATGATGGAGTCAAAATACTTAGGATAAGTGGATAATTAAGCTGTAAGGCTCAAATAAATGATGCGTGGTTGGAAAATGCTCCAACATATACAACCATATCGGAATGGGACAGCCTAATCAAAACTGCATTAGGGTTAAACAATTTAGAAATTAAAACCAAGGACTATATAATTTTTTATTAGTGGTGCAGTATTTATAGTCAACCACCCCAGTGCATTATTATTTATGCCACACTCTAACATGGTTTAATAAATTTTTATAAGTGGTGCATTTACTTGAGCAAAGTGCATCGGTGCACCACATAGTTGAAAGCACCAAAGTAGGGTAAATGCATAGTCGAGAGAAGCATATTACTATATTCTTTTATTTTTAATTTCCACTACCACTACAGTCCTTCTAATATTATTTTTTATTTTAAAATTTTATTCGCGATGCTTATATATAATTGGCTAGTGTCGAACATGCCAAAAAAGGACTTAATAAAAAAATTACTTCGTGAAAGATTCATTTTCACCATGTCTATAGTGTTTTTGACCCCTACACCATTGGTTCCATAAATACCCTACTCATATTCCTTGACATTAGTGGTCCACATGGTAGCATTTCTTTTGTTGTTGGTTGTTAACTAGATTTTGCATTTTTCCAAACAATGGGACAAAAGTTAACATTTGACATACATCACAACCATGCTTATGTGACGCACAAAGGTCCTAGTAAATTATTTGTTACTTTATAATTTCTTTTTTTAGTAGATCAAAATTGAAAATTAACCTTTTCTCTCATTAATTAAGAAAAACAAAAAACCTTGCACAGTGCGTTCAAGTCATTCGATTTGCATCGCGAACGGTCCTCCCTATAAATTTATAGGGTGCACCGTGCACGATGCATTTATGAAGGACACGCACCATGAAAATGGTGCAATATAATTGTATAATGCATCGATAAACTAGGTTTTGAAAACAAATATCAACATAAACCAGTTCGTATACTAAACCCAAAGACACCTTAGATATAGTGCACTAACATGTCCCAAGCACACAACAAAACCAAACATTATTTTAAAAAAATCATTATGTTAAGCAGTGGGGTCCATTAAACTTTCCACACCGATGAAACGGTGCACCAATGTGTATCCAGCGCACCACTACCACATACCAAGTTTTGATGTCATCAAGCGTGGCTACGGTGGGATCCAAGAACAATTAAGCATTGTTAACAATGCGATGACATGTCCACAATGCATTGGTTCTGTGGGTGCAAAAATTTTAAAAATTATGAACATAAAACATTTAAAGGTGCAATTTGATAAAATTACTACACCAATTGTTCGGTGTGTTGATCTTTAACATGCGCACAGTAAACGATACAAAATTGAAAAAAATACAAACATATTCTACAATGTGCACACTAAACCCAATGTACTATAGAAACAGTGCACTAATATTTGCCATGCACACCACAAAGACAAACATAATTTAAAAAAAAATATTACGTTAAGTAGTGCAGTCCATTTACATTCTGCACCGATGTCACAATGCGCTAATGTGTAGATGACACACTATTATCACAATTTTTTTAGGAATGAGCCAAGGGACGCTACAGTGGACTCTGTTATAGCGTATTTTTCCACCTTGTGAGCATCAACATTTATTGGCCTTTAGTATCCATTGTATTGACTTAGATCCATTATTTTCCCTCCAGGAACCAAGTTTCCCTATTTTTGTTCCTATATGCTTGTTGTTCCACTGTAGTCAGCATACACGCAGGATGTTCCACTCTAGCTAGCATACACCTAGCAAAATGGTAGAAAACAATGGAAATTTACTTTTAACTCCAAAAAGTGGTCTTAGAGTGACCTTTGGCCCTCCATGTACTCCCGGAACGACTCAATTCGACCTTTCACCTACCTTTTGGGAGGTTATATATTGAGCTCTTATGGTACATGGAAGGAGAAGAAAGAGAGAGTATCGTAACTCTATTGGATTTTTTACATGACTTGAGTCTACATCATTGATCTTTGTTGTTGTGAACTTCTTATGTTCACCTCCCAAACTTCTTTCATACTTTGAGTTTTCCATTGCATGGGGGATTGAAGTGGTGGAGGCATAAGTGGAGAGACCTAGTTCTTGGTTCAGATTGGTTTTCGACAATAGGTTGTATTAGGTACTTCTTGTTATTATTAATGGAAATACTCATTTTCTCATCCAATTGATCTTGTAAATGTTGTTTAAATTGCATTGGGTTACATTTGCTTATTATATCATGGACCATGCTATTGATCATGCTAATGTCTTTCATAGATTATATGAACTTGCTTGTATTTTTTGTTGAGACTAAGCTCTAGGGTCAAGTGTAGAGATTGGAAGCTCAACAAAGATCTACTTCGAACATCCGGTTGAAGGTTGGTCTTATTATCCATATCTTAGCATTTTCATTTATATAGCATCACATTGGGAATTGAGTTTATTTTTGGTAATCATCTGTCTGTTGTGGTCTACCCCGAGCCATAGGAAGTTTTTCTCCGTAACAGAAATCGTGACTCTGCTGGGGGTGAACCTCCATTTTGGGGATTTTTAGGAATTTTTCCTTATTTTGATTTGCTGTGTGTCGAGCTTCTGTGTCATTGATTGGTCGTTGGGATTTACATTAAAAACTAGCTTTTCTTGGCTGTTTGACTCTTTTTGGGCTCATTTTCCTTTCCTTGTATGTCGGTCAACCTAGTTTTTCCCACGTCTACCTGTTGTTGTGTGTACTGTAGCCCGCGTCTACCCGCTACTGTTCTATGAATAGTCACATACAACTCCGGGATTGCTTTATTTTTTACCTTGGGTTGTTGCTGGGTTGGTTATGAGTGTTCCTGAGTATTAGTTGGCCTGTTTCTTAGCTGTTCCATGCCCTGTTATTGACCAGAAACTCCTTTTTCTTTAGTTATTGAGCTTTTTGGTTTCCCACTATTTTTTCATTTTCATAGCTCATTAGCTTGGCTGAGTCTTACTGTTTGGGATTTGCTAGGTTGTCTATGTCATATGCTCTGCATTTTTACTGAATAGTTGGATTTTGGTTGCATTTTTTCATTTCATTATATTGAAAAAATACAAAAAAAACATTGTTTTGCATTTTCCTTTCATTTATAAGAGAAAATACAAAAATATTTGCTTTATGTTCTTGCATTTTGCATAAGAGTGCTTGTGATTTCATTTAGTACTTGCTTGTGCATTGAAATTTTAAAGAGATTGCATTTTATTTCGAACCGTTGAATTGATTGTCATATTAGTGGCATGCTCTTTTATTGAATAGATGAGTCTAGTATTTTTCGATTATGCATACCATTGAGTCTTTTTACAACATCAGTTTCACGACCATATCCTTTGAGTAATTACAGCCATTAAAATTAATGCTTAATCTTAAAATTGATTAGCAATGATTTTCTCTTTGATACGGTGCACCAACTAGCTTAGGTTTAGAGTCTTGGACTAGATCATTGTGAGTTAACAATGCAAGACTATTGAACCAACATTATGTGTCTGACCAGGGAGTCATGAAACCCATGGTATACATCAGTGTTCTCAGGGTGCTCTACTAAAACCAGAGTTAAGCACGAGGTCACGAGAGGTTGGTTGCGGAGATAGCCCTCCAATACTAGCTGAACGTGGGATATATTTCCAGGATTTGTTTGTGTATGGGGGCTCTTGGGGGATTTCACCCTCTTGAGTTTAGGGCTTAGTTACCCTGCCCATACGATGGATCCCACCTGTGACTTTCCTCCTGAGCATTGGTTATATGTGGTGGCCTTATTTGCTTTACCAGGTATCACATAGGGCATTCGTTACGATTATTCTGCGATTGTCCTGAGTCAGATAGGGGTTGGACAACATAGTTGTTGTTGTATAAGGATTTGACCCTGTCCATGCAGTGAAGTCTGGGAGCCCTTATAACTGATTTTGTTACCTCTGGTTACAGTTTGGGAGTCTCAAGCCTCTCCTAGGCAATACATACCGGCTATAGTGTTGGGAGGTCCCTTGAGACAATCTTGTTTGTTTGCATTTGGATGTAGTTTCTTTAGGTTTGTGGTCTTTGATCGTGATTTGGCTATTAGGAGGTGTTTTGATTTTTTGGAGTTATCATGGAGTGAGATCCACATTTCCTTCGGTCTCATCGTTTGGCTGGTATACCATCCAGTGAGGTAGAACGTCCTTTTTATAAGAGACGTCGGAGGATCCCTGCCGATCCTTTTGATATTTCTTATGAGCTTCAAGACACTCACATTATGACTACTCCATCTCGTGTGGGAAGAACTCTCGTGACTCCATTGGGTGATGTTGATGTACAGACCACTCCTTCCACTCCTAGGGATGTTGGAGAGGAATGTTCACCCCACACGTCACTTTTTTGGGTTTTTGGTCAAACCCACCCCCTGATTCAAACCCATTTTATGGTGCACACTCACATGGTTTCCGATATGGGATGCCAGATCTTAATAATACAACAAATCCTTCGACCATGAATCCTTTCTCATTTGGTATGCCCAGTCTCAATACGAATGCTACATCCACTTCCTCTGGTAGTCAAGCTAACTCTAGCCTTGGTGCTAGGGGCACGACCCCCTCAGGGGGTGGTGCGCCCTCTTTTACTCCATTTCAATTTGGTTTTGGTCATATTGCTTCATCTAATCCACATGCTGGAGGAGGACCATGTCCTAGGACTACCCCTAATTTTGGTGGGAACACTTCTCATAATACGGCTCATATTCCACAATTGAACCCGCATGATTCTATGCATATACCCATGACTACGACCACATTTGCTAACCTACATGTACCTCCTAACATGGGAGGTGGTAACATACCCTTTACTTATGGTCATTACTCGACTGCTCCTATTACGAATAGCACTTATATGCCCCATAATTATGTTGGTAATCCTTCTTATAATGCAGTCGGTTATGGCCCTCATTACAACCCTCCTCACTATGGTGCTTACAACACACATATACCTTCGTACCCTTACACGAGTTAGGTTGGAGGCGATTATCAGCCCTGTGGTCATGGTCATGGTTCATATCATCCTTTAGGTTCACAAGGTCAGCCTCGTTTGGGAGCTTATAATCAAGCTTTATAGCCACAACTCCCGTTTCTTGCTCATTTGAATCTACTAGATCTTTCAAATATCACGAATGATCTGGAGTGTCATGATCCTACTTGGCCTCCTATCCCTACCAAAATCCCTTCTGACATCCCAAAGTTTGAAGGGAATAATGGTGAGGATCCGGGTGATCATGTTACTACTTTTCACTTATGGTTCTCCTCGAATTCGTTAAATCATGACCCTATTCGTTTGAGGCTATTTCAATGCACCCTCATGGGGGCAGCCGCAAAATGGTACATCGAGTTGATTGGGGGCACTTACAGGGGTTTTAATGGGATAACCTTGGTTTTCTTAGATCACTTTCAGTTACTGGTTCGCTACGACATTGGCACCAAAATTTTAACTACCTTCCACCAGAACAAGGCCACACACATATCTGATCACATTCAAGAGTGGCATTGGTGGAAGAGGTTAGTGAAAGACAACATTCCTCCATAATTTCTATTGGAGTTTTTCCTCAAGTATTTGCTTCCCTACATCTCTAAGGACATTTCAGTTTCTGGCATTATGACTAAGGAGCAAGCTATATTCAAAGCCCAACAGCTAGATTTACTCTATGCTTAGTCTGGTATCCTGTACGATATTATTCCTGATGCACCATGCTCACGTCATGATCCCAAGCCTATTCCTGGATCACATGTTGATGGCATTGGTGGATCGACGAGTACTCGACCCATAGAATTGGTTACAAATAAAATGCAAAATTTTTCTATTAGCCAATCTACCCCAAGACAGGCTCACGCCTTTTCCACATCCACCCAATCATCCGATGTTCATTCTATACAATCGACGAACCCATCAGGTAACTAGCAACCTGGTGGAAACAAGAAGGGGAGAAACAATCGTAAGGGTGGCAATAATGGGAATGATGGAAGTAATAGAAATACTCCTAGAAAAGAGAATGCCACCCCTCCTAGGGACGACAGAAATGCTGGTGGGGACCGTAATCCTAGATGTAAGGTGAAATTCCCTTGCAAGCTTTGCGGGGAAGATCACCTTACCCACTTGCGTCCTCGAATTGAAGAAGCTTTGAAGCATCTTGCACATATCCCAACTGTGTTGAAAGATCCCCTTCTGCACCATTAGAATATGGCTTCGAATGCTCCCGTCACTGGTTATGGGACTAACGAAACTTTGACGTCCTCTTCTCATGCCAGTGGCTACGGATGCGTGAACAAGGTTCAATCTCAGGTTAGTCTGGCTACTCACCAATGCTATTATGGTGCACCACAACCAAATATGGGGAATTATCCCCCTCCTTCTGACTCCTCTTTGCATATACAAAATCCCATTGCTATGCCACGGATACCGAAAGGTGTTCTTAAGCGCTCAAGGCATAATCCCAATTCCCAAGCTTCCCAAAACTACTCCATTGTAGAATATTTGGGCCAAACTCCGTGTGCCATGTCAGCTCTTGAGGTTTTACAGGAATGTCCTTCGCATAGCAACACCCTTTTATCTGCTTTGGGAGTCGAAGATGAAGGTAGCCCTAACATCATTAAATTTGACACTACTGATATCCATCCTCGCTTGCCTTATCATGTGGCTTTTCAAGTCCATGTGAGGTGCTTACAAAAATTTGTTAAACATATGGTGGTTGACGAAGGTGCTTCCACCTCAGTAATGTCGTTGGATTGATGGAAATCTCATAGCTCTCCTCCCTTTTCAAAGTCTATGACCATGCTTATTGCGTTCGATGGTCGGTTGTTTAGGCTGCATGGTATTCTCCCTTCCCTTCAGGTCCACTTGGGTGGGAAATCCGTGCCTATTGAAGTTGAGGCGGTTGATGTGCCCATCGACTACAACCTTCTTCTAGGTAGGAATTGGATCTACACAATGAAAGCGATCATGTCCTCTGTGTTTAGAGTTATTTGCTTTCCCCATGAAGGAAAAATTGTGATGGTTGATCAACTAGACTTCCCTAGTTCCAATTCCGTAGCGTCGCCGGGAATTGTTGTTCCCCAGATCAAAGATTCTCAGCCGGCAACTAGGAAAATTGGTGTAGGATTGTATCCATCCTTGATGGGATCATTCAACTTTGTTGCACCAATATCCTTTATTGGAACCGTTTCCGATAGTGCGCCATCCTCATTGATAAAATGTACCTTTTCGGACCTCCTACTTTAATGATTCGTGGACTTTACCGTCTGCGAGTGCCCCATCTGGAGACATTTCACACATTGGAATGGCTATGCCATTATCTGCAGTTGATCTTGCATACCATGAAGTTCAAGAAGCCAATATGGAGTTGAACCCCTCCTCTTCACAGATGGAAGAGGAAGATCCCATTATGATTCCCGCATGGGCAGCCAACTCGTCTTGCTTGCATGATTATCTTGATGGTACTTTTCCTTCGGATGAAGCCATCATTAAGGCCATGGGAAGATTTGCATCATCGCTCTTATTTTCTTCCTAACCTTGATCTTATTGAGCGAGAAGAGTTTAGGATGACTCTTGTCAAGAAGGTTGGTCACCCTATGTCTCCTTTGGATTCAAATGGGATTTACGTGGAGGGGAATATGGCCAATATCTCCCCAACCATACCGATCAACATCTCTCATACTCCCGGAAAGATTGAGAATGTTTATATGAGTGTTGATTGTTCTCCCGATGAGATCCGCATATACGCCGAGTTCTTGAAGGAATTTCGAGATGTTTTTTCCTGGTCATATGAGGAGATGCCAGGAATAAGCCTTAGCATTGTCGAACATGAGATTAAGACATATCCTAATGCTAAGCCGATTCGACAATGTCTTCGTGCTATGAATCCTAGGAAGGTAGCCGCGATTAAGGCAAAGGTGGTGAAACTACATAAGCTTGGTTTCATCTACGCAGTTCCCCTTACCGAGTGGGTGTCAAAACCTGTTCTTGTGGATAAGAAGCAAGGAACCATCCTTCTATGCACATATTTTAGAGATCTCAACCAAGCATGTTCGAAAGATAACTTTCCCACTCCATTCATATATCAAATATTGGATGCATGTGCAGGAAGGGAGGTTTTTTTTGTTTATGGACGGTTTCTCAGGATATAACCAGATCCAGATTAAGCCCAAGGATCAACATAAAACTACTTTTATATGTCCTTGGGGTACATTTGCATACCGACAAATGCCCTTCGGCCTTAAAAACACAGGAGCTTCATTTCACCGTGCCATGACCTATGAGTTTCATGATCTTAAGCGTATAGTGGAGGCTTACTTGGATGATCTTGCTGGCCATTCTCGTAAGAGAGTGGACCACCCCAAGAACCTCTGCCTCATTTTTAAAAGATGTCGGTGTTACAAGATTCAGTTGAACCCCAACAACTACATATTTGTCATGAAAACGGGTTGCCTTTTATGGTTCGTAGTTTCCAAAGAGGGTATAAGGGTCGATCCTCTTAAGTTTGAGGCAATACTTCGGTTTGCTCCCTCGTGTAACTTTATTCAACTTCAGAGGCTCCAAGGGAGAGCCACTTTCTTACGACACTTTATCATGAATTACTCTAGTCTTACCAAAGTTTTCATGCAACTTTTGAAGGATGCTCCTTTTATCTGGGATGAGAGAGCCCAATAGTCTTCCGATGCTTTGAAGAAAGATTTGGTATCAGCCCCTCTTCTTAGTCCACCCGACTTTGCTAGAGATTTTTTGCTTTATGTGGTTGCATCTCAAGAGATGATTGGTATGGTCTTAGTTTAGGTGGATGCATGTTGTTTACTACCTTAGTCAAAATTTAGTAGACTCCAAGCTGAGATACTCTCATGTGGAGAAATTGGCACTTGTCACTGTTCATGCAATCCAACGTTTACGGCATTACATTATGTTTAGGAGAACCACTGTCATAGCACAAGTCAATCCATTTCAGTTCATGCTTTCAATACACCTTATTGGGGGGAATTATAATAAGTGGATTGTTATTCTTCAGGAGTTTGATCTTGATTTTTCTTCGGCAAAATCAGTGAAATCCTTGGTTTTCCCTGGGCTCATGTTGGATTTCTCGTGACTTGATGAGGATATCGTCCATGAAGACTCTTTTTTGGATGAGCAATTATTTCTTATCACGTCAATGGACCCTTGGTCTGGGGCTATCATTATATATCTACAAACTTTGAATTTCCCTTTGCACTATTAATGAGATGAACAACGGCATGTGAGGCATCAAGCTAAAGATTATGTCATTGTCGGTGACACTTTGTATCATTGGGGAAAAGATTGCATCCTCTGTCATTGTTTAGCTCATGAAGAAGTGGAGTTAGTGTTGAATGACTTCCATGATGGGGAGTGTGGTGGTCACTTGTCTAGGCTTGCGACAGCCCAACATATCATGCAAGCAGGTTACTTCTGGCCTTTGATCTTCAAAGATTGTATGAACTTCGTGAAGAGATGTCACCCTTGCTAGGTTTTTTCTCGAAATATACACTCGCATCCTGCGCCCCTTCATCCGGTTGTCACTGTTGGCCCCTTCACTAAGTGGGGGGTGGATTTCATGGATTGAAAACGAGCTTCGGCTAGGGGGAATCACCATATCATTGTGGTCGTGGACTACTTTTCCAAATGGGCTGAGGCCATGCCTACCATAAAAGTCGATGGTGCTACTGCAACCCACTTCGTGTTGAAACAGATTATCGCTCGATTCGGTATCCCAAAATAGATTGTCACTGACCATGGTAGTCACTTTCAAAACAAAATGATGGTGGATTTGTCACTCAAGCTTGGGTTTCCTCAAGATCATTCATCTTCTTACTACCCCCAAGCGAATGGTCAGGTCGAGGAAGTTAATAAGTCCTTAAAGACCATTCTCCAACATACCATCCATCAAAGCAAGAGCAACTGGCACATTATGTTATATTCTACTTTGTGGGCATATCGAACCGCAATTAAGAATGCCACAGGTTTCTCACCATTTCAACTGGTACATGGTGTTGATTCTATATTTCCAATTGAATGCGAAATCCCTTCATTGAAACTAGCCATAGAGCTCCTGCCTGACACTTCAGATGTTGAGCAATGTTTAATCCACCTTGAGCAGCTTGATGAGCAGCGTTGAGATGCCACTGTGGCTATAGATTCCAACAAACATCGTTTCAAGGTTCAGTATGATAGGTCTATCCATCCACGGCAGTATGTTGAAGATGACTTGGTACTCTTGTATGATTAGGCTAAGGAACCCCTAGGGGCACATAATTTTAACCCCATGTGGCACACTCCTTACATAGTGAGGCATGTCCTTGAGAAAGGAGCCTACAAATTGGAAGACTATGAGGGGAACGCCTTGAAGGAGCCTAGAAATGGGCTCCGCCTCAAGCGGTATTATGCTTGAGCTTCTAGCTCGAGCTGATACTTTTGTATACTATTGTATAGTTGCTTCTGTACATAGTTTAGATTTCTTTTGATTTTTTCGGATCTGCTGATTTGCTTCCGTTTGGTTGACAGATGTCAATGAAATCTCTCGTGTTCTTGGGATTCACGGATGGTGCTAGCCTTCTTAAATAGAGACTCGCTTCTGCTGCATGGGTCATCTATTCACCTGACCACTAGATCGTGTCTTCGAGAGGTGTTTGTCTCGGTCCTACATCCAACAATGTGGCTGAGTATAGTGTCATTATTGAGATACTTCGTGATGCCATTTCACATGGTATTCAGTCTTTAGAATTCCTCCTGGATTCACAACTGGTTGTGTCTTAATTGAATGGCCAGTATCGTGTGAGGGATCCTACATTACTACGGAGGTTCTTAAGGGTAAGACTATCGGAACGTCATTTTGTTTCCATTACATACATTCATGTTCCAAGATGTTTTAATCATGTATCTGATGCATATGCTAATTATGTCCTAGATTGGCATTTGCCTCATCAATAAAAGAAGCACACAAATAAACATTCATTCACACATTTGTACATATACATATAGTAGAACCGGAGAATCATAGTCTTTCATAAATAATAAGTCCAAAATGTGGTGTCACAGTACAAAACTGGATCCCATAGCTCTCAAAAATATACATAACTGATACAAAATATAGGACTCTGAGATATCTAATCCCTACGGGGAGGCCTAGTTTCCTCAGAAGGATGTGCATGAACATAGTAATGCACTACATTGGCTATGCACCGCAGTAACCGCACCCAAGTAGTCGATAC
Organism: Larix kaempferi; assembly: GCA_027924585.1. NCBI lineage: Eukaryota > Viridiplantae > Streptophyta > Pinopsida > Pinales > Pinaceae > Larix > Larix kaempferi. The sequence goes on along the minus strand of BSBM01000348.1, from coordinate 16,063,895 downwards.
TCCTACAACATGTCGCTGCATCGCCTCTGGGAAATGTTTCACCTCGATGACTGGTACTCTGGTAGTCATGCGGGTCAGGTTAACCCGTATTGTCTCTAGCATGTGCTCTGCTGTAGTGCCAACCACCTCTCCACCCCTACCTCGATGATGATGTCTTTGGTAGCCCTCTGGTCTTCGTGGACCAACATCTGCAAGCAAATAGTAGCATGTCAATATGTGATACACCAAAAGGATTTTTTCATTTCAGTTATAATAAAAAATCCAAAAAATTAAATACACAAAACTGTTGATGCCTCGGATATCGTAGCATCAATCAAAAAGGGATTCTCCCCGATAGATGATCCCAATTAGATTATCTATCATTTGCTATAGGGAATCCGTCCGGTTAGCGGTTCCGACAACCGTGGGTTTGGCGTTTTATTCCGATTATACCGGTTATGGCCCGATCCACCTTTCTTTTGGATTTTATGTTTTATAATGATATGCAGGTGCCTATTATAAGTTTAATCTAAATGCAAGACTAGAAAAAACAGATCTAAGTTTAAGACTAAAATAAATCTAACTATCCTTGCAAGGAGCGAATTAATAGCATGAGAAATTAGCGGTAGGAAATATCTTAAAGAAAGAACAGATAGCCATTAAATCTGAAAGAGAAAGCTACAGCAAAGATAAAGATATCAGAAGGTAGCTTCTGATTTAATATAGAACACATTTATTGCTCATGAAACAGAGAATTCGTTTGGCACAGACAGAAGTAAAATCATTTGTTGTAAAGAAATAATTCGGATAACAAGAAAGATCTCACATTAAAGTATGGAAGCCACCAGAATAATCCAATACACATCCATTCTTTATTCACATGCAAAACGTCCTCTCCAGGCTTTCATTAGAAGATTTAATTTTCTTAAAACATGTACAGGATAGCCCGTACAAGTCTGGAAAATAATTCCCCGCCAAAAGTCCTTTCTAATCCTTCCTAACTTCTATTTATAGTTACAAAATTTGCCCTTTGGGCTGCCACCTGGCCTTTTACACTTGTCATCTACAGAAATATTCTTCTATAACAGACAAAATGTGACTCCCTTTTCATTACAGAAATTAATATAAAAGAAAATAGGGACAGCTGTCCCAAAGCTCTACGTATCAATACATATGCAGGCCCAAAATACAAAAGTTCAGAATTAGCGCTCTAGCTCAGCGCTTTCACTCCTGCACGTGTGCTTCATATGGAAGAGAGGCACTCGATCCAACAATTCTTGCTGTTGTTGCCTTAGGAGAGGCACTCGAGCCCACTGGAGCTGCTGCTGCTGCCTAGGAAGAAGAAATCGAGCCAGCTAGAGTCTCTGTTACTACTGGGAGAGAAGAGTCTGGATTTGCTGTCACAGCTACTACTTCTGCCTTCTTCTCCTCTTCTGCTATGTAGCTATACCAAATTCCAGTGTCCCTTATGACTACGTTTGCTACAGCAGGAAACAATATTTTCTGAGAAGTCACATTTTTCCCGAGCTCTGCTCCAATGTCTTGAATCTCTGCTATTGCTGCTTGGTGCATTTCCTTCAGCAGATGGTTGTGGAGTGATGACAATCCAATATAATGTTGGAGGTCTTCAATAGCTAGGACATCAATCCTATTCACATACTCCGTTTGAATGCCCATTTCTTCCTTCAGTTCAGACAAACGTTGTTCCTTTTCTAGAAAATCCTCTAGGGACTGAGGGAAGTTCAATTTGCACTTGTCATGCACTCCTTGGATCCTTTGATACATACTGCTAATTTTATCCGTTGTCCCTCGTACGCTGTCCATTAGATTACTGCCACAGTTTCTTCCGAACTCCAAAAGGGCTACGTCCTCATTGAAACCGTTTATAGATTTGAATGGGAGATGCATGGGGAAATCCACCTTTCCTTCTCTCCATTCTATTTGGCTTAGGATATTTTCCTTAACCCGAGTATATTTAGCTTTAAGTCTATGGGCCTCCGCATTAACTTCTTTTAACCTGACCACCATGGCCTTGAGCTGGCATACATCATTAGTGATTAGCTCCTGAGTGTCATGCATTTGTTTCAGGATGCTGTAGGACAGCTCATGGAAGGGAGACATGTCTATTGTTCTACCCTCAGCCTGCTCTAATTGCTCAGCTAATGCTAGCTTGTCTGTTTCAAGCTGGGACACTCTGGCTACTGCATCATTCTTTTCTGCTTCCTCAATCATCATCAGGACTGATAGCTGCTCCTTTTCTTCCTCTAACCGGTTATATTTGTCTAACAGCTCTTTATGTTCAACTGACAGGCGGTTATACTTGTTCACCACAAGGTCCCTGTAGGATTGCTCATTAGCCACAGTTTGTTGTAGCATACGAGCTCTCCTCTTTGTCAATTCACTCAGTCTTACTATATCACCTACATTGTCCAGTGATGCTTTTGTTGTCTCTACAGCAGCGGATGCCATAGCTAAGGGATCCTTATCTGTATTCTACATCACAGTGATCTCCCGGTGGGTAATGATATCCTCCTGGAAAAGTCGTTTGATCCTCTCTTCTGATTTAAGGACCATTGCCTTCCTTTTCTTATCGTAGACGAACTCATCCCACCTGGACACCGTATGTTCTTCTGACGGGGTGTAGGGGACGATTGGTAGATCCATTATGTCTATTTCTACTTCTGTTGGTGGGGTCTGGACTACCTAAGCTTGATCTGTCCCCACATTTTGGGTACCAGAGCCATTGGCTTGTGCTGCGTCTGCCTCCACATTTTGAGTGCCGGAGACACTTGTTTGAGGTATGTCAATTTCCACTTGCTTTAAGCTGTTCTTCTGCTTTCTGCTCTATCTCAGCTTGCTGTCCTCCATCTCCTCCTTCAACTTGTGGCTATTCTTCATTTTCTTTCTGTTTCCTTTCATCTTCAGCCTCCTTCCGCTGCTGGGCTTCCTCGGCCTCTTTCTGCAACGTCTCACTTTTGGCTTCTTGCTGCATTCTTGTCACTTCAGCTTCTTGCTGCAACCTGGCTTCCTCAGCCTCCTACTGCAATCTGGTTTCCTCAACCTCCTGCTATAACCTTGCTTCCTCTTTTAATCTGAGCTCTTCCTGAGCTCGAGCCTCATCTACTTCTTTGTCTTGCTGCTGGCTGGTCTTGTGGGTCCCGGTAGAGCTAGAACTTGTTCCACTGCCTTGGTGAAAGGTTCGCAGCTTAACCATGTTACTGATGCCCCTGAATACCTCCTCCTCGGCATCATGATAGTGAGAGTACTCAAAATGAGCATAAATTTCCCTACAATGCTCGGCCACTTTTCCCTTCCTGTCATTCCTGTGGAAGATCACCTCACCGAAGTGGAAGGCCTTCAGTTCCTAAACAAACTCCTCGGCTGAGGCAACTCCCGAGACCTTGTAATCTCCTATGCAGAAAGGTAGAGGGGGGAAGGAGGCCTTATGCTGCTTGTTGAGCATTGCTCCAATTCCATCCAGGAAGATTTGCCTTACTGCCTCTTTAAGGACCACATAGTCAGTGGCATATCTTGGCAAAATATATGGAGCTTTAGTCCCTCCAAACATTCTGAGATAGGTGCCTTGCTCTGAAAAATAAAAATCCCCGTAATTTTCAAGGACTTCCATAGCATTCTCCGACAGGCAGTTGGGCTCCTCCTTGAACATCTTCTCATATAGGGGCATGATGAACCCCTCACAGATGAGTTTGTATCTAGGTTTGTAATTCTGTGCCCACAACATCCTGAAAGTGGTAAAAACCGGGGTGGTGGCCTTATCCCATGTGCAGCCTAATTTGGGAAAAGATAACCTGGACAAAACACAATCAATGAGGTATGAGGACATGTAGAATTCTGCCTTCTTTAAGGCCAGTCCTTCTCTTGCAGCAACTATCATTGAGGCCAAATTGTCTGACAGGAGAGTGGCCCAGTCAAACACAGTTCCTTTAAAAGCCATGAAGTGGATGATGGGAACCCATTGAATCTTATACACGGTGCCATCAGGCATGCCGAAGATTCTGCACAACATCAAGGCAATCAAACTGAATGGAGGTCTCAGATTCTGGACGTCGTATTCGTCGCTGCCTTTCTTTCTTAGATGCTTTCCTGTGACCAATAATTTTTTGGCCATGTCAATGTTGTTCATTTTTCCCAGCCATTCATCAGTCAGAGCTTGCTGGGAGCGGGTAAATTTATAGGCTGCGGCAAGGTATGCTGGGTGGAATGAGGCAATGGCTATTTTCCCGCTATCATTTATTACCCTTGACTCCGCATCAGTATGTTGGAGAATCCATCCAATTACTTCAGCACATGGGAATAGTTCAGGGCGGGTAGCATCCCTGGCTATACCTGAAGTCCTGATATTAATATAGATCTACTCCTCTTCTAGCAACATATCCGGGATCTCTTGGTCTCGGATCATCCTATAGATGTCACCCCATCGGATTTCAGGAGGAACACCGGTGGTGCACCTGGCATCTTGGTATGTGGTCTCAGTTCTAAGTGGTGCAAACTGTGTTTCCGTCATCTTAGCCTTCTTCCTACCACCTTTTGGCATTTTGACTTATCCCTGATAGCAACCCAATACCCGTCATCGTCACAATGTGCAACATACTGTGAGATTTTAACAAAGAGCATCACTATTTTAACATGTCAATGAGATAAATACAATGTGAAGCTGCATGTTAGGAAGCAAAATACACCATTCCAACAGGAAACATTGCTATAAAATTTTAATTTTTAAAGGGATGGGGGTTGGAATGCTCCCGAAAGGATAGGTGAGTTGTAGAAGCAACCCGCTCTCGGTCTAGCTCTAGGGGAGAAGGTGCCCTTCATTTTGGTTCAAAAGGTAAATGGCCGGGTAGCTTAGGTTGATATGAATTTAAAACGAGACCAGAGATGGCTCTCTGCGCTGATGAACAGGCGAGGAGCTCGACCGGCCGCCAGGGTTTACTTATCGTATTTTGACGTGAAGCTCTATGGTAGGATTGGATTTCGAACAAGGGTGACGGGCCTGGAATACGGCTGACGAACAAAAGGTTTGGGCGGTCATAGGTTTGGCTTTCAGCTGATAGAGACGAGACCTTAACGGGGTTGGGTGACTTTTAAAAGCCAAAAAATAACGATGTACGTGGCCAGGGTAGGAGTTTGGAAAGATTCCACCCGTCAGAATTGACCCTCAAACGTTTTCACAATTTCTTTGTTTTTTATATGACGGGAAATATGAAATTTAGATCGTATTTGATGGGAAAAATAGCCCATGACGGGCATTTTGCCCATCAAAATCCAACCAATGCCTATCGTCTTTGAAAAAGAACAAACCAAAGGTAATTTGACATGTGGAAGAAACAAATTTAATGGTTAAAACATCCTACCTGGCACCGTGAAGATGGCTGAATGAGGTGGACGAGGACGTGGATGAGCGAGTTGAGCTAGAGCGGTTGCGTGGTGTTCCACGGCGTTTGCTAATCGAACGAATAATAATGTAATCGGCTCGAACCCCCACCGTTTATTTAAATAGATCTGGCACGTGCGGGGTTTCAATACGGTGGATGGCGCATTAAAAATGCGGCTTTAATATGGGTACGTCGGGGTCATATCAAGCAGTCTCAATTTGCGTGCGACCGCCACCCGCGGGATGGACTCACGAAGTTCACCTGCCATTGCGGAAGGTTACAATATGTACAAAAAATTTAAAGGAGGGGCCCCAAATATGTACAAAATTTTTGGGGGGATGTTGCTGCAACAACAATGGCGAGTCGTTGGAAAACACAGATCTCTGAAAATTCCTCTCCATGGTCCGACACCTTATCAAAGACATCCATCTTATGTGCAATACTCAGCTGAGCATTTGAATTTCTGCGAAGAGAAAAGGCACTTTACCTGCTAGCCATTGGGGAAAAGGGAGCTTTGACCAAGACATCTTTACAACTCTCGAAGGGCCAACATATGAGATTCATTTTAGAAGGGTCATCTTTCAGATGGTTACTATTGTCGGACTCCACAGGATTTGCAAGACTTTCTCATGGACGTCATTGCTCTTGTTCCTCATTCCCATGCCGCTTGCATCCTTTTGGATGTTTGTATTTTGTACAGCTTAGCTATTTGAGCCTTCCAGAGATATTTTCTTTGGACATGATCTTTGATTTAGGCTCCTCAATCCATAATGTCCTTTTGTGTGAGTGAGAAATTTTAGTGATTTGATCAAGCCTCACGGACAGAGAGGAGCCCATTTTGGGCTGAGCGTTTTGGACAACCTTCTTGATTTTACATGTCTTTTGCTTTTGTCTCAGCCATTCTTTAATTGAGGCGAGAATTTCTGGAAAACAGACCCTTGAGTATAAGCCATTTTGGCTGTTACATTTGCAGCATGGAGTCATTTCAATACCCTATGTCCTCGAGATGTGCTACCTTCCATGGGTCCAACTTTGGTAACCTTCTTGAGATGCCTTTTAAGTGTGAGAGTGGGTGGAGCCCAAAGATAGTAATGAAGATGGTCATAGGTCTCTGCTATTTAAACAGGATTAGTGTGACTAGCAGAGTAGGCTTCCTTCCTTCTGAAAACTTCAGCAAGAGCACAATACATAGATAGATTTTATTCGAGCATAGTTTTGGACTCATGGGTTGTGAGATTTCTTTAAGAGACCTGTCATGGACGAGAAACTCCATCATATGGGCTTTCCGAAAACAACTTGTTGCAAAGGTTCAAATAACAATAAAAAAGACAAAATGGCTGAAAAATAAAACAAGTAAAGGCTAAAGCAACAATAAAAGAAAACTTTATTTATGTACAGGAAGTCTCAAAGAGACTATGCAAAGTATTGTTTCAGGGCGAGGCCATTGAGAGGAAGGGTTACTTCTTCTCCCTTGAGATTTGTCAATTTATAAGTGGATGGGCCTAATTTTGCCAAAATTTGGTACGGGCCTACCCATAGATGTTGGAATTTTGTATGCGTTCCTTTACCTTCATGATTATGGTCCCATTTCAGGACTAAGTCCCGGACTTCAAAACTTCTTTTACCGGACTTCCTCTTATTGAACCATCTCTTAACTATGTCTTGGTGTTGATGGAATCGATCTTTAGCTTTCTGTCGGGCTTCTTCAAGTTGAAGCAGGGTATTGATCCTGGATTGTAAGGCTTGGCTACCAAAACCCTGAGAGGCTTGGGATAACTGTAAGGATGGGAGCAAGATGTTTGGGGGAAGGATGGCTTCTTTGCCATATACAAGAGTGAAAGGGGAAAGACCTAATGCGTTCTTTGGGGTCACCCTATCTGCCCATAAGGCGTTTGGGAGAGCTACATGCCAACTTCTCTAGTTTTCTATCACAGTCTTCTTAAGAATTCTAATCAGATTCTTGTTTGAGGATTCAGCTAATCCGTTCCCCTGAGGATAATAATTGGTTGAATAATGCAACTTAATTCCCCATTCATAAACAAATTCATTTATCTTGCAAGATAAAAAATAAGTAGCATTATAAAAAACAAGTGAAATTGGAACCCCAAACCTGGTTATGATGTTCTCTTTCAAGAAGATGATGACCGCATATTCATTGACCTTGCACAATGGGATAGCCTCCGTCCATCTAGTGAATTAGTCAGTAGCTGTGAGGATGTATCGATGTTGTAATGAAGAATTTGGATTTATCTCTCCGATGACATCTATACCCCACTGTTCAAAAGGCTCAGAGATAATAACCGGCTGCAAGGGTCCTGCTGCCTTAGGTAACTTCCCAGTACTTCTTTGACATACATCACAGTTTCGTGCATTCGTGTGGGCATCTCGGAACAGAGTGGGCCAATAATATTCGGCTCTCAGTATCTTGTGTGCTATGGTCTTCGTGGACCAGCATCTGCAAGCAAATAGTAGCATGTCAATATGTGATACACCAAAAGGATTTTTTCATTTCAGTTATAATAAAAAATCCAAAAAATTAAATACACAAAACTGTTGATGCCTCGGATATCGTAGCATCAATCAGAAAGGGATTCTCCCCGATAGATGATCCCAATTAGATTATCTACCGTTTGGTATAGGCAATCCGTCCGGTTAGCGGTTCCGACAACCGTGGGTTTGGACTTTTATTCCGATTATACCGGTTATGGCCCGATCCACCTTTCTTTTGGATTTTATGTTTTATAATGATATGCATGTGCCTATTCTAAGTTTAATCTAAATGCAAGACTGGAAAAAACAGATCTAAGTTTAAGACTGAAATAAATCTAACCATCCTTGCAAGGAGCGAATTAAAAGAATGACCAATTAGCTGTAGGAAATATCTTAAAGAAAGAACAGATAGCCATTAAATATGAAAGAGAAAGCTACAGCAAAGATAAAGATATCAGAAGGTAGCTTCTGATTTAATATAGAACACATTTATTGCTCATGAAACAGAGAATTCGTTTGGCACAGACAAAAGTAAAATCATTTCATGTTGTAAAGAAATAATTCAGATAACAAGAAAGATCTCACATTAAAGTATGGAAGCCACCAGAATAATCCAATACACATCCATTCTTTATTCCCATGCAAAACGTCCTCTCCAGGCTTTCATTAGAAGATTTAATTTTCTTAAAACATGTGCAGGACAGCCCATACAAGTCTCGAAAATAATTCCCTGCCAAAAGTCCTTTCTAATCCTTCCTAACTTCCATTTATAGTTACAAAATTTGCCCTTTGGGCTGCCACCTGGCCTTTTACACTTGTCATCTATAGAAATATTCTTCTATAACAGACAAAATGTGACTCCCTTTTCATTACAGAAATTAATATAAAAGAAAATAGGGACAGCTGTCCCAAAGCCCTACGTATCAATACATATGCAGGCCCAAAATACAAAAAATCAGAATTAACGCTCTAACTCGGCGCTTTCACTCCTGCACGTGTGCTTCAGATCGAAGAGAAGCACTCGATCCAACAGTTGCTGCTGCTGTTGCCTTAGGAGAGGCACTCGAGCCCACTGGAGCTGCTACTGCTGCCTGGGAAGAAGAAATCGAGCCAGCTGGAGTCTCTGTTACTGCTGGGAGAGAAGAGTCTAGATTTGCTGTCACAGCTGCTACTTCTGCCTTCTTCTCCTCTTCTGCTATGTAGCTATACCAAATGCCAGTGTCCCTTATGACTATGTTTGCTGCAGCAGGAAACAATATTTTATGAGAAGTCACATTTTTCCCGAGCTCTGCTCCAATGTATTGAATCTCTGCTATTGCTGCTTGGTGCATTTCCTTCAACAGATGGTTGTGGAGTGATGACAATCCAATATAATGTTGGAGGTCATCAATAGCTAGGACATCAATCCTCTTCACATACTCTGTTTGAACGCCCAGTTCTTCCTTCAGTTAAGACAAACGTTGTTCCTTTTCTGGAAAATCCGCCAGGGACTGAGGGAAGTTCAATTTGCACTTGTCATGCACTCCCTGGGTCCTTTGATACAGACTGTTAATTTTATCCATTGTCCCTCGTACGCTGGCCATTAGCTTACTGCCACAGTTTCTGCAGAACTCCAAAAGGGATACGTCCTCATTGAAACCATCTATAGATTTGAATGGGAGATGTGTGGGGAAATCCACCTTTCCTTCTCTCCATTCTATTTGGCTTAGGATATTTGCCTTAACCCGAGTATATTTAGCTTTAAGTCAATGGGCCTCCACATTAACTTCTTTTAACCTGACTACCATGGCCTTGAGCTGGCATACATCATTAGTGATTAGCTCCTAAGTGTCGTGCATTTGTTTCAGGATGCTGCAGGACAGCTCATGGAAGGGAGACATGTCTATTGTTCTACCCTCGGCCTGCTCTAATTGCTCAGCTAATGCCAGCTTGTCTATTTCAATCTGAGACACTCTGGCTACTGCATTATTCTTTTCTGCTTCCTCAATCATCATCAGGACTGATAGCTGCTCCTTTTCTTCCTCTAACCGATTATATTTGTCTGACAGCTCTTTATGTTCAACTGACAAGCGGTTATACTTGCTCACCACAAGGTCCCTGTAGGCTTTCTCATTAGCCATAGTTTGTTGTAGCATATGAGCTCTCCTCTTTGTCAATTCTCTCTATCTTACTATATCACCTACATTGTTCAATGATGCTTTTGCTGTCTCTACAGCGGCGGATGCCATAGCTAAGGGATCCTTATCTGTATTCTGCATCACAGTGATCTCCCGGTGGGTATTGATATCCTCCTGGAAAAGTCTTTTGATCCTCTCTTCTGATTTAAGGACCATTTCCTTCCTTTTCTTATCGTAGATGAACTCATCCCACCTAGACACCGTATGTTCTTCTGACGGGGTGTAGGGGACGATTGGGAGATCCATTATGTCTATTTCTACTTCTGCTGGTGGGGTCTGGACTACCTGAGCTTGATCTGTCCCCACATTTTGGATACCAGAGCCACCGGCTTGTGCTGCGTCTGCCTCCACATTTTGAGTGCCGGAGACACTTGTTTGAGGTATGTCAATTTCCACTTGCTTTAAGCTCTTCTTCCGCTTTTCGCTCTATCTCAGCTTGCTGTCCTCCTTCTCCTCCTTCAACTTGTGGCTGATCTTCATTTGCTTTCTTCTGCCTTTCATCTTCAGCCTCCTTCCGCTGCTAGGCTTCCTCGGCCTCTTTCTGCAGCGTCTCTCTTTCGGCTTCTTGCTGCAACCCCGCTTCCTCAACCTCCTGCTGCAATCTAGCTTCCTCAGCCTCCTGTTGTAACCTTGCTTCCTCTTTTAATCTGAGCTCTTCCTGAGCTCGGGCCTCATTTGCTTCTTTGTCTTGCTGCTGGCTACTCTTCTGGGTCCTGGTAGAGCTAGAACTTGCTCCACTACCTTGGTGAAAGGTTTGCAACTTAGCCATGTTGCTGATTCCCCTGAATACCTCCTCCTCAACATCATGATAGTGAGAGTACTCAAAATGAGCATAAATTTCCCTACAATGCTCGGCCACTTTTCCCTTCCTGTCATTCTTGTGGAAGATCGCCTCGCCGAAGTGGAAGGCCTTTAGTTCCTGAACAAACTCCTTGGCTGAGGCAACTCCCGAGAACTTGTAAGATCCTATGAAGAAAGGTAGAGGGGGGAAGGAGGCCTTATGCTGCTTGTTGAGCATTGGTCCAATTCCATCCAGGAGGATTTGCCTTACTGCCTCTTTCAGGACCACATAGTCAATGGCATATCTTGGCAAAATATATGGAGCTTTAGTCCCTCCAAACATTCTGAGATAGGTGCCTTGCTCTGAAAAATAAAAATCCCCGTAATTTTCAAGGACTTCCATCGCATTCTCTGACAGGCAGTTGGGCTCCTCCTTGAACATCTTCACATATAGGGGCATGATGAACCCCTCGCAGACGAGTTTGTAGCTAGGTTTGTAATTATGTGCCCACAACATCCTGAAAGCGGTAAAAACCGGGGTGGTGGGCTTATCCCATGTGCAGCCTAATTTGGGAAAAGATAACTTGGACAAAACACAATCAATGAGGTATGAGGACATGTAGAATTCTACCTTCTATAAGGCCAGTCCTTCTCTTGTAGCAACTATCATTGAGGCCAAACTGTCTGATAGGAGAGTGGCCCAGTCAAACATAGTTCCTTTAAAATCCACGAAGTGGATGATGGGAACCCACTGAATCTTATACACGGTGCAATCAGGCATGCCGAAGATTCTGCACAACATCAAGGCAATCAACCTGAATGGAGGTCTCAGATTCTGGACGTCGTATTCATCGCTGCCTTTCTTTCTTAGATGCTTGCCTCCGACCAGTAATTTTTTGGCCATGTCAATGTTGTTCATTTTTCCCAACCATTCATCAGTCAGAGCTTGCTAGGAGCGGGGAAATTTATAGGCTGCGGCAAGGTATGCTGGGTGGAATCAGGCGATGGCTATTTTCCTGCTGTCATTTATTACCCTTGACTCTGCATCATAATGTTGGAGAATCCATCTGATTACTTCAGCACATGGGAATAGTTCAAGGCTGGTAGCATCCCTGGCTATACCTGAAGTCCTAATATTAATATAGATCTGCTCCTCTTCTAGCAACATATCCAAGATCTCTTGGTCTCGGATCATCCTATAGATGTCACCCCATCAGATTTTAGGAGGAACACCGATGGTGCACCTGGTATCTTGGTATGTGGTCTCAGTTCTAAATGGTGCAGACTGTGTTTCCATCATCTTAGCCTTCTTCCTACCACCTTTTGGCATTTTGACTTATCCCTGATAGAAACCCAATACACGTCATCATCACAATGTGCAACATACTGTGAGATTTTAACAAAGAGCATCACTATTTTAACATGTCAATGAGATAAATACAATGTGAAGCTGCATGTTAGGAAGCAAAATACACCGTTCCAACAGGAAACACAGCTATAAAATTTTAATTTTTAAAGGGACGGGGTTGGAATGCTCCCGAAAGGATAGGTGTGTTGCGGAAGCAACCCGCTCTCGGTCTAGATCCAGGGGAGAAGGTGCCCTTCATTTTGGTTCAAAAGGTAAATGGCCGGTTAGCTCGGGTTGATATGAATTTAAAACGAGGCCAGAGATGGCTCTCCGCGCTGATGAACAGGAAAGGGGCTTGGCCGGCCGCCAGGGTTTACTTATCGTATTTTGACGTGAAGCTCTATGGTAGGCTTGGATTTCGAACAAAGGTGACGCGCCTGGAATATGGCTGATGAACAAAAGGTTCGGGAGGTTATAGGGTTGGATTTCGGCTGATAGAGACGAGACCTTAACACGGTTGGGTGACTTTTAAAAGCCAAAAAATAATGATGTACGCGGCAAGGGAAGGAGTTTGGAAAGATTCCACCCATCAGAATTGACCCTCAAATGTTTTCACAATTTCTTTGTTTTTTATATGACGGGAAATATGAAATTTAGATCGTATTTGACGGGAAAAATAGCCCATGACGGGCATTTTGCCTGTCAAAATCCAACCAATGCCTATCGTCTTTGAAAAAGAACAAACCAAAGGTAATTTGACGCGTGGAAGAAACAAATTTAATGGTTAAAACATCCTACCTGGCACCGTGAAGATGGCTGAATGAGGTGGGCGAGGACATGGACGAGCGAGTTGAGCTGGAGCGGTTGCGCGGCTTTCCACGACGTTTGCTAATCGAATGAATAACAATGTAATCGGCTTGAACCGCCACTGTTTATTTAAATAGATCTGGCACGTGCGGGGTTTTAATACGGTGGGTGGCGCATTAAAAATGTGGCTTTAATATGGGTACATCGGGGTCATATCAAGCAGTCTCGATTTGGATGTGACCGCCACCCATGGGATGGACTCGCGAAGTTCACCCGCTATTGCGAAAGGTTACGCTGAACTCCCTCGGCGTTTTGGGAGAGATTGAAGAATCTTTCCGCAATTCAATGAAGATCAGTGGATCGCTTGCAGAACCAGTCCGTGAAGCTTCCCGCTGTTTCGGAAGGAATTGGCGAATGGCTTCCGCGAAATGAACGTGAAAGTGAAAGTCTTTCGGCGGCCCCTTTTCGGGAGAATAACGTGAAAGCTTCCAAAATTGCGGAAAGCTTTCACAAATGGCTTTGACAGTTTTAGAAGGCTTTCACGAATGCTTCCGCAAAAGGCTCTCGCAAACTTGAAAAATTTTCTAAGTCTTGGCCGGGCTTCGAGAGTGCTTCAGAAAGCTTTCGTCATTAGCCTCCGCTGTTTTGGAAGGAATTGGTGAATGGCGCCCGTCGTTTTTGAAGGATAACCTGAAAGCTCCCACAGCTCCAGAAAGATAAAGTAAAGGTGCCCGCAACTCAAACAAAATTTCTAAGTCTCTGAGGGGTTTCGGAACGATAACATGAAGATCTTCACAAATGGCTTCCGCAATTGTGGGAAGGAAACTTGAATGGTTCCGCAAAAGTAGAAGAAATATTTAAGAGTTTTCAAAAGGAGCCCTTCGACGGCTTTTCGGGAGAATAGGGCGAACGCCTCCGAAGTTTCGAAAGGATAGGTTGAACGTTTCGGCAGTTTCAAAAGGAAAAGTCTAAAGGATTCCTCAAATTTTCAAAGAAAACTTCTAAGTTCTTTTTTAAAATTTCGGGGAGATTTGGCAAATGGCGCCCACCGTTTCGGGACGAAAACCCAAATGCTTCCGCAACTTTCCCATAATAATTTTGAAGACTTTTTTCGAGAGGCTTATGTGATTGGCTTCCGCACCTGCGGGAGGATAGCCCGAAAGACTCTGCAATTTCGGGAGACTTTCCCAAATGATTTCCGTAACCGCAAGAAAAGTCTAAGTCTTTTCGGGATGTTTATGCTAAAGGTTCCCGCCGTTTTGGGCGGAAAAGTTGAGTACTTCCGCGACTACGGGGACTTTATAAAATCGTTCCGCGATTTCCAGGAAGACTTCATGAATTTTTCTCTTAGAGGAAGGAAGACTTGGAGTGGTTCATGGCAATATTTTCTGTTGAAAAACAAAGTTAAAAGCTGGGGATGGCCACTTAAGGCAGCCTTTCTAAAAAATTTAAAGGAGGGGCCCCAAATATGTACAAACATTTTGGGGGGATGTTGCTGCAACAACAAAAACATAAAAAGAGTAACATACCGATGTCTCCGAATGAGGCACCTAGAGGGAGTGGCATGTTGCGGTCGCCTCGGTAGTCTATCCCCTCATATGGGTAGTCATCGATGGCGATGACCTATCGATCCCACTAGTGGAAGAAATCATCTGAATATGGTGATGCGTGTTGGCCACCACCCTGTCACGTCAGTACTTCATCCCATCGGGTCTGGGATGGATCACAGAGACTGTATAGATGGACTTCGACCCTCGGATTGAGCCCCAGGACTATCTCTCGAAGAAACTGTAGAGTATACTGCCATATCCAAAGTTCTTTTCCAGTCTAGGTTTGCACTCTGTTAATTGGCTCTTCATGGTAACCAGTAATGTTGTGCACAAATCATACATTGTAGGTGTCATGCACTCTGCTGCGTAGAACACTATTGGCATTGAAGCCTGATGTAAAGCCACTGAACCTATTATTCTCATGAGGGTGAGCTATTATCTTCATGCTCAAGCTCACAATGGCCTCAATAGGTATCTGACTCCCCACCTTTTGGGTACCAGGAAGACAGTACCAGTCTATATAGTCAGTAATGGTGATCCCACCACCTACATTGTGGGACCAGAGACTAGCAACATCCCCTTGGTGGGACAACCCTGTGATAAAATATATTTCATCCACCTCTAGTGAGAGTGGTTGACCATCCATGTCAAATTTCTGCGCATCTGCATCCCAGTAATCAATCAGTCTGCGGAGCAATTGATTTTGGGCCCTTAAACCCCCAATGCTCCAAAATTTGTAGAGACCACACACTTGTAGCACTTGTTGGGTGGGTAAATCTTAGCGGACTTGCTCATCGAAAACATCATGTTCCCTCTCTCTCCACTCTAGGACCATCCTGGAGGAAAAAAAAAGTTTTTTTAGCTTTTACACATTAGAAAATCACAATCACGGCCTTGTACACGATCACAAATTTTGATAGTCGCATCCATATGTGGTCAATGCATGTGTTGACCGCACCCAGGATACCCTACTCGCGACCCATACAACTATAGCCCGCGTGCAGTGCCAAGATGATGTAGGGCTTGGCTAATAAAAAAGTTGGACCATTAAAACTTGAAATAAAATCTATGAAATGGAAAAGGAGGATGAGATGACTAACCTGCTCTAGACAGCTCGTGGAATGAATGCCCATAGCTTCCAAAATCAACAACTGAAATCTGAGGTGAAAACTAACCAAAAACTACTATTTGGGTAAAATGTGAAAATGGAATAGTAATTTTAACTTTTTATTACTATTTATATTTTTAAAAACCCACTTTCCTGTAGTTTTTACCTTTTTAAGCTGTTTTGGAGTAATATGTCATCCTGGAGTACCATTTTGAACATATTTTTCCAATGAGAGTTGATTTTTTTACCGTTTCGCGCCTACGACAGGTATATTTTACACCCATCATATACGTTAGATGTCATTTTCGCCTACATTATGCATTTGATTTTTGACCATTTGTCATTAAACCTAGGTGCGACCCTGCTTTTTAACCGACACAGAGCCTTCACATTGTTATAGAAGTGTTGTTAGTTGGCGGTAGGGCTTGTCCGACCATGGGTGCCCTAGTTAGAGCCCTTTTATTCCTTTTGGCGCACATGTCATTGTCTCTCCTTAGGATCGGGAGTCCTTTGTGGTTACGCCATGACTTTGTGATAAAGACTCGTACTCTACTTTATCTTATGCTAGCCATCTCCCATAAGGACTCCCCCATTGTATATCGAGTTGTGATTGAATTGCAACATCCTACTTGCCGCTTGAGCCTGGTGTCAACTCCTGCTTATTGAATTATCACCCATGTGCCTGAACACTTTCCTTGTCGAACCAAGCAAAGCTTTTATTTTCTTTTCGCAATTTCATGACATGTTTACTATGAGGGAACACCCCACCCCCCCCGAGTGTTGACATCCTGCACATTCTTCCTTGCATTGACCATAGGTATGTTCCACTACTTGGGACTAGTTTGCTCGCTTTTTGACACTCCTCACCTATTGTACTATAAGAAATTTTATTCTTTTTCAAGCTTTCCTAATATGAAAAAGACCAAAAAAATCAAATATTCCAAAAAGCCAGACGGGAAAATATTTACTTCTTCTTGCTGGTAGCTATTGTGTCGCCTTTGAACAGAGCATTCATTCCACTCCATCCATTATGAGTCGGGACTATAGTAGGACCTTAGGAGCTGTACTTATTTCTCAGATATTACTCGATCGGCTAGTTAAGCTTCCAGTCATTATGGAGCCCTTTGTTGATGCCTCCTACTTCGCACAGTGTTATTATCATCTAGTACTTGAGTCTATGCTTCCTGAGTCTATCCATCTGCTCATGATCTTGTTCAAAGGAAGTCCTAAAACCAAATTCAACCACTCCTCATATCTCTTGACAATTGCATGTCGATCATCCTTATTGTTTCAGTCCATTATGTTCATCCGAGTTCTTCCAAATCTTTCAGCGTAGCTGTTACCTCGTGTTGGTTGATGGGGGATGCCTTAATTCCCTCCTTCTAGTGAGTTTCGTTCCATCGAGTTCAACTCATTCATTTCGGAATTGAGACTTAGAGTCTGTTGAGTACCTTAAGGCTTGCAGTCATTAGTGGTAGGTTCTCTCGCAATCAACGGTTTTGGGAATACATCAATGTCCCCTGATCGATGGATTCATCTTAGTGTTCGACCTCAACACATCTATTCACACTTTGGTGATTATACTCTGTGCCTTGATGCCCATTTTCATTATTGGTGGGTTATCTTGCATCTGTTAACGGTATACATCATTGAACCATAATCAGACGATGCCACATCAGGTTCGACTTCAACACCTTTATTCACTTGATGGGACTCGCACCATAGATGATTTGTGTAGAAGACCACAAACATTAGTAGCATTCAGGATGCTATTCACGATCGTGATTGTACTTATGAGATATCATTTCTCATACATCAACAGTTTCTACCTCCAGTTCGCACCAGTTGTTTCCTTTTCAGTAGGAGACCGTATCTTACTGCAGATGGGTCATGGCTATGACTACCTATGACATGTATTCACTATGCACTGCCTATCATGGCCATTGTATCATATTGTTGTATTGTACCGACATGATTTCAAAGCTATTATTGTATTATGATGAGTGGGATACTCCTTCCATTTGTGTCTCCATCACTCCACTTCTGAGATTTATAATGTATTTCGACCATCATAGTACCTTCTCTGGCCTCACACATTAGGGGGAATCTGTTATAGCATATTTTTCACCTTGTGAGCATCAACATTTATTGGCCTTCAGTATCCATTGTATTGACTCAGATCCATTATTTTCCATCCAAGAACCAAGTTTCCCTATTTTTTTTCCTGTACGCTTAATGTTCCACTGTAGCCAACGTACATGCAGGCTATTCTACTATAGCCAGCGTACACCTAGAAAAATGGTAAAAAACAATAGAAATTTACTTTTAACTCCAAAAAGTGGTCATAGGGTGACCTTTGGCCCTCCATGTACTCCCGAAACGACTCGATTCGACCTTTCACATACCTTTTGGGAGGTTACATATTGAGCTCTTATGGTATATGGAAGGAGAAGAAAGAGAGAGCATCGTAACTCTATTGGATTTTTGTCGTGACTTGAGTCTACATCCATTGATCCTTTTTGTTATGAACTTATTATGTTCACCTCCCAAACTCCTTTTATAGTTTGAGTTTTTCATTGCATGAGGGATTTAAGTGGTGGAGGCATAAGGGGAGAGACCTAGTTCTTGGTTCAGATTGGTTGCCGACAAGAGGTTGTATCATGTAGTTCATGTTATTATTAATGGAAATACTCATTTTCTCATCCAATTGATCTTGTAAATGTTGTTTAAATTACATGGGGTTACATTTTCTTATTATATCATGGACCATGCTATTGGTCATGCTAATGTCTTTCATAGATTATATGCACTTGCGTGTATTTGTTGTTGAGACTAAGCTATAGGGTCAAGTGTAGATATGGGAAGCTCAACGGGGATCTACTTCGAACATTCGGTTGAAGGTTGGTCTTATTATACATATATTAGCATTTTCATTTATATAGCATCGCATTGCGAATTGAGTTTATTTCTTGTAGTCATCTGTCTATTATGGTTTGCCCCGAGCCATAGGAAGTTTTTCTCCATAATAGAAATGGTGTCTCCGTTGGGGATGAACCTCCATTTTGGGAATTTCTAGGCATTTTTCCTTATTTTGAGTTTCTGTGTGTCCAGCTTCTGTGTCATTGATTGGCCATTGGGATTTTCATTTGAAAACATAAACCAGTTCATGTACTAAACCCAAAGACACCGTAGATACAATGCACTAACATGTCCCAAGCACACTACAAAACCAAACATTATTTTAAAAAAATCATTATGTTAAGTAGTGGGGTCCATTAAACTTTCCACACCGACGACATGGTGCACCAATGTGTATCCAACGCACCACTACCACATACCATGTTTTGATCTCATCAAGGGCGTCTACGGTGGGATCCAAGAACAATTACGCATTGTTAACAATGTGATGACATGTCCACAATGCACTAGTTCTGTGGTTGCAAAAATTTAAAAAATTATGAAGAAAATAAAAGGTGCAATTTGATAAACTTACCACACCATTTGTTCGATGTGTTGTTATGTAACATGCGCACCGTAAACGATCCAAAATTGAAAAAATTACAAACATATTCTACAATGTGCACACTAAACCCAATGTACTATAGAAACGATGCACTAACATTTTCCATGCACACCACAAAGACAAACATAATTTAAAAAAAAATATTACGTTAAGTAGTGAAGTCTATTTACATTTCTGCACCGATGTCACAGTGCGATAATGTGTAAATGACACACTATTATTACAATTTTTTTTAGGAATGCACCAAGGGAAGCTACAGTGGACTCTAAGAACCCATACACACCATTCATGGTGCGATGACATGTCTACAACACACTTCTTAGGGGGTGGAAAACTTTAAAATTTAAAAGAAAACAAAAATGCTTAACGATACGCTACATTAAATTCCCTGCATTGATTTCTTGTCGTTCTAACTTGTAGCAAGCACATAATTAAAGCATAAAAAATGAACAAAACTTACAAAGGACTTCAACAATGCAGTTTATGAACATTTCCACACTGTTGTCAGTGTCCTGATGTTTAATGGATGCATCATCATATCATACACCATTTAAAAATTATAAAACACTCAATGATGCACATTGTTAATTAGTGCACGTTTGTTCCAAGAGCATCGTTAGCGGTGCAGTTTTGGTATAAAAGCATCATTCTCGGTGCGATACTATAATTAGGGATGCACCGCTAGTCAGAATCATGTTCTCTATTTAAAACTAGATAAGAATTTATTAACTTTCAAATTTTAATAATATTTTATTAACTTCTTAAATAAAATACATTAATTAGTCAATCTCCAACCCTAAACATAATTCTCCATCCAACAAACATTTATTTCTGCATCATCAAACTGAATATTAATACTAGAAGATCACCAACTCTTCCACTTGACATACCGTGATGATGAGGAGTCCTGTTGTGGATTTGAAATGTCGATGGTAAACATGCCAATTGTGGAATCTTCAATTATACAATCCAAAAACATGGTTTTTTTCAAAAAAAATATTATTTGATGTTATTAAATAGCATTGTAATTGAATGAAATGTTTAATGTTTTTATATGTCTATTTATGAAATTGATTCAAGTTATATGTGAAATATAGATGTGGCAAGAGGTTGATTAGAAGCATCATGGACGGGTTGACCAGTTCGACTTCATGTGTGAGTGGGAGGTTATGGAGAGGGAGAGGGATTTGTACCATTTCCCCATTATTGTTAATACCAGAGACCTCTTGATGGTTGTCAACATCCTGAATTTCTATTAGGAGTCTACATCCCTAAAGGGGAACACGTCATTGTTGGCATAGTTGATCTGATGGTGGGATCATCACTGGAAAACATTTCATTTTGTTCGCAATCAGTGATTCTATCCCAGTAAGGAGGACATTTATTTAATCATGGGGCTATCCAAGAGAGGGGAGAATTTTCCCTTGTTCCCTGATGTCCCAGCTGGTGCTACAGTAGAGAATTCGCTAGCTTAATATTACATATATGTCATCATTGATCCAACTAATTTTTAGGTGTACGGTGGGAAGCTTAAGATTCTTGATTTTGGTCAAGAAGAGGTTAGGTTCCTCTCTCTTTTTCTTACGAAAATGGTGCACTCCATTGGTGGTGAGAAGCACATTAGTTTCCCTCTATTTTTATTATGTTCATTCTTTGTTTCAAAAACCTAGATGTATTATCCATGAGATGTAGAACGATTGGGGGCGGGGTAAGGTTAAGACGCCCCCTAAGCAGAAAGGTTGTCGGTTCTAATCCCGTGGATACCAAAAAATCCAGCCATGTTAAGGGTTGGTGGAGTCCAGGCCGGGTGCGATCCCTGGGTGATTTTGATGGCTTAGATGCCCCTGGTTCGTGGTAACTTAGCCAGAGGAAAACTTGCTAGTCAAGGAGGTTCCACCACTTTGCAAACAAAAAAAAAAGACCTAGATGCATTAGGTGGTCTGCCATTTTTTTGAATAAATTTTGTTTTTCTTTGGGTCAATGTCATGTACAGATTGATGGGAGGGTCAACTTCCTTTTTTTTAAGATTTTTTTTGTCTACATTTTGAGATTTTTCGAGCCACTAGGGACTCATTTGAGTTCCTGCCTCCTAGGATGATGACGAAAGTGTGTATGCACATGTGGGGGAATATGATTCCCAAGAGGGGGAAACCTGAGTTCCCAGATAGTATCACATCATAGGTGCTCGATATGCTAGTTAGTGAGGACAACAATGTGTTATAAATTATGTGATATCCATATGCAGGGTTGTACTAGAGACCATGCCATGACATCTTGTTCACCCAGGATGAGCCACCAGATGAGAGTGGTAATATTAGAGTTATGTTTAAATTAATCTAGTTGCATTTATTCTCTTTATACTTAATGTAAATGAAATATATTATAAATTGTTATTAAATTGTTTAAGGATATCGTATAATTATTGTTGTGTACTATATGTTTTGCAAACGTTGGCACATTTGATGGGGAGGGGATTTCCCTTCCTATTCAGGATGATCAAGAGATGTAGGGTCTTGAGGTGCCACAGGTATCCTGACCTATCCATCAACATAGGCCTAATGACATGTATCGACAATATGTGGTGTACAAGTTATTGGAATTGTTGGCACAATAGGGGGTTCATCCTAGAGGGTTGCATGACATTGTGTGACAACTTGACCTTGCAAAGATATGGAGGATGGTTTATCATGATATGAGGAACTCGATGCAAGATGTTTTTGGTACATCCATTCATTTGACCATTCTTCATATGATGACTGAAGAGATCCTCTTCCTCCACCTCCTCCTTTTCCATCTCCTCCTCCATCATCTCCTTGTATTTGTCAAGATGTGTTAAATGTACAACATCATGAGACATTATCCAAACTAATCTTGTGCAACCAATAATGATCCTCCCATATAGAGGTGAGCACTTTGATTTCCTTTTGTGTAAAGTTTATTCCTCCCATATAGAGGTAATTGATTAAAGTAGTGATGTTGTAGAGTCATGTTGTACAAGGCTCTGAACTTTTGTGTTAAATCATGATTATCATGTGAACCTTCCGTAGAAAGGTATCCATGAGATGGACCTCCCATAGAGAAGTGGAAATTTCGTATAAAGGTCATACTTTACTTGTTAAAAGCATTTAATGTTGTGTGATGTATTATTAACCATGATCACCAATCGCTATTAAGTCTTATTTAGATCAGATTGATCACCTCTAAAGTGAATTAATTTAGCATATGATCGTTTGGTCCGGAATAATATAGTATGATCACAACATCTGATAATTATTCTTAGTATAATGTAATGTGATGGATAGTTAAAGTTAGCACATAATGACCATGCAGTAAGAGATAAAGAAATAAAATATAAAAAATAGAGATCAAGAGAATTTGAAATTTCCCCTGCAGACAGTTCAGCTAATTAAAGAGAACTCGAATGGTTAAAGATTTAGTTAAGTATCAATGCTTCAATTAAAGCATCAATTAAATATATTCCTCAATTAACTAAGGAACTGACAGTGGTCACTTAAAGTAAATCAATCAGCATGATTTCATTTAACTAAGTGTTATTGCACGACGACACTTATTTTAAACTAAAAGATGACACCTGAGTTGTGGCACTTGCATGTCGACACTTAAGTTATCCAACTAACTAAGTGGGAAATATTTCAATTAAGAGGCAAGTTCATCCTAGGTTACAACTTAGTGAGATAAAGCACTGCATGAGAAGTGGGGCACAACTTTGCATGCAAGATTAATACATCCAATTTGAGGGTGAGTTCATCCTGAAGTTAGAAGATAAAAATAGAAGAGAAGAATGGATAAATATGTTATATGGGATTGATGAATCCAATGTGAAGTGAATTCTCTTCTCCATTGAAGGTGAGGCACTTCTCTTTGTGTAGGGTATTGTTTGTGCTTGTTATTATTATGTTGGACACACATCCAATTGATCTCTCTTCTCTATTGATTTTGTATCTTCATCAAGAGTGTTTGGCGATCTCTTATCTTTCGAAATCAATATGCTATGTTGTAAAAGAAAGCATTCTCTTGTATCCATTATATTATAATAAGAATTGTTGGGGTCTTTTTTCTCATAATTTTGAGGATTTTCCCTAGGGTATATCTTGTGTTATGGGTGTATGAATTTCATGGATTGAATTGTCTCATTGCTTCATGTCGCTGCATCTAAAATAATTAAAGATAAAGGCTCAACCAAATTTCAAGATGGTATTATAGCTCAGGGCGTGAAGGAGCTCAATTTTTCATGCTAGCTAGAACCTATGTAGATCCTGAGAAGTTGACCACAATATTTGAAGACTATGACATAAGTCTCTGTACGACTGGAAGATCATCTTGAGGGCACCTCAAACTTCAATTCTTGGAACTTGATAGGATTCTCAACATCCTAGAGGAACATGAATTGGATGGATATGTATCCACTGTGGTGGAGTAGCCTAAATCTACTGCATGGCGCATCAACTTCAAGAAGAATCAAGCTAAGGATAAACGAATCATCTATGATTCGGTAAAAGATAACTTGATTCCTGTGACACACCGCTGAAGACTGTGAAAGAATGTTACGATACATTGACTAATCTACATGATAAGAAGGCCCCGATTCAAAATAGGGAATTGAAGAATAATATTTGAAACTTAAATATGGAGACAGATGAGAAAATGGAATTCTTCTTCTCCAATATCTATCAGGTAAGAGATCAACTTGCTAGTATTGGGGTAGTGATGGTTGAAGATGATATTCTCCAAACTGATATTGATGGTCTCCCATCCTCATAGGAGACATTATTGGCTATTGTACATGTGGTGTGTAGATGTTGGTGTTGGATGGAATGGTTGCAGGTTGAGCGTGTACGCAGAGAGAGGAGGGAAGAGCATGGAGGGAGTTGCATGGGGAGAGGAAGAGTCGTGAAGAAGGAAACAACATGGGGGTGGCGGGGGAGTTGGAGACTGCGAGATGCGATGGGAGAGTAGGTGGGCGCGTGGAGCGTGATGGAGTGGAGCGGTGAAGCTAGAGGGGTGGGTGAGCTGTGTGAGGGATGTGCAGATGGAGCGTGAGGGAGATGGTGTGAGGAGCACCGAGGAGAGGAACGCAGGTGGAGCGTGAGGGAGATGAGCGAAGCGTGAAAAGAAATGGAGACGGGGGATGAGTAGAAAAGGAAATGGAGAGATGGAGAGTGAGAGGAATGAAGATGCCCAAGATGAATGCCAAGAGCTTGAGTGGGAGCAAGAGCCTAAAGCTTTGATACTACTTGTAAGATTAAAACTTTACATGTTGGAATCTTATTTGTAAATATATATTTTTGATAACTGAATGATGAATTACAGAGATAGTGAGCCACGTTTAAATATGGTCGATAGGGAAACATACATGTCTATTATTAATAAATAGACATGTCGTATAATAACTAATTAACCTATTAATGACTAAATAGTAAACTAACATTAATTAACAATTGTAATAACCATTTAGGTTTATTACAATCTATGAATGATGGAAAGTATTTTAAGGGTTTTCCATATAGTTCTAGCAACATATCCAAGATCTCTTGGTCTCGGATCATCCTATAGATGTCACCCCATCGGATTTCAGGAGGAACACCAATGTTGCACCTGGTATCTTGGTATGTGGTCTCAGTTCTAAGTGGTGCAGACTGTGTTTCCATCATCTTAGCCTTCTTCCTACCACCTTTTGGAATTTTGACTTATCCCTGATAGCAACCCAATACACGTCATCATCACAATGTGCAACATACTGTGAGATTTTAACAAAGAGCATCACTATTTTAACATGTCAATGAGATAAATACAATGTGAAGCTACATGTAAGGAAGCAAAATACACCGTTCCAACAGGAAAAACAGCTATAAAATTTTAATTTTTAAAGGGACGGGGGTTGGAATGCTCCCAAAAGGATAGGTGTGTTGCGGAAGCAACCCGCTCTCGGTCTAGCTCCAGGGGAGAAGGTGCCCTTCATTTTGGTTCAAAAGGTAAATGGCCAGTTAGCTCGGGTTGATATGAATTTAAAACGAGGCCAGAGATGGCTCTCCGCGCTGATGAACAGGCAAGGGGCTTGGCCGGCCGCTAGGGTTTACTTATCGTATTTTGATGTGAAACTCTATGGTAGGCTTGGATTTCGAACAAATGTGACGGGCCTGGAATACGGCTGACGAACAAAAGGTTCGGGCGGTTATAGGGTTGGATTTCGACTGATAGAGACGAGACCTTCACAGGGTTGGGTGACTTTTAAAAGCCAAAAAATAACGATGTACGCGGCCAGGGTAGGAGTTTGGAAAGATTCCACCCATCAGAATTGACCGTCAAATGTTTTCACAATTTCTTTGCTTTTTATATGACGGGAAATATGAAATTTAGATCGTATTTGACGGGCAAAATAGCCCATGACGGGCATTTTGCCTGTCAAAATCCAACAAATGCCTATCGTCTTTGAAAAAGAACAAACCAAAGGTAATTTGACGAGTGGAAGAAACAAATTTAATGGTTAAAACATCCTACCTGGCACCGTGAAGATGGCTGAATGAGGTGGGTGAGGACATGGACGAGCGAGTTGAGATGGAGCGGTTGCGCGGCGTTCCACGACGTTTGCTAATCGAACGAATAACAATGTAATCGGCTCGAACCCCCACCGTTTATTTAAATAGATCTAGCATGTGCGGGGTTTTAATACGCTGGGTGGTGCATTAAAAATGTAGCTTTAATATGGGTATGTCAGGGTCATATCAAGCAGTCTCGATTTGCATGTGACTGCCACCCGTGGGATGGACTCGCGAAGTTCACCCGCCACTGCGAAAGGTTACGCTGAACTCCCTCGGCGTTTCGGGAGAGATTGACGAATCTTTCCGCAATTCAACGAAGATCAGTGGATCGCTTGCGGAACCAGTCCGCGAAGCTTCTCGCTATTTCGGAAGGAATTGCCGAATGGCTTCCACGAAATGAACGTGAAAGTGAAAGTCTTTCAGCGGCCCCTTTTCGGGAGAATAACGTGAAAGCTTCCAAAATTGCGGAAAGCTTTCGCAAATGGCTTCCACAGTTTCAGAAGGCTTTCGCGAATGCTTCCGCAAAAGGCTCTCGCAAACTTGAAAAATTTTCTAAGTCTTGGCCGGGCTTCGAGAGTGCTTCAGAAAGCTTTCGTCATTAGCCTCCGCTGTTTCGGAAGGAATTGGTGAATGGCGCCCGTCGTTTTTGAAGGATAACCTGAAAGCTCCCACAGCTCTAGAAAGATAAAGTAAAGGTGCCCGCAACTCAAACAAAATTTCTAAGTCTCTGAGGGGTTTCGGAACGATAACATGAAGATCTTCGCAAACGGCTTCCGCAATTGTGGGAAGGAAACTTGAATGGTTTCGCAAAAGTAGAAGAAATATTTAAGAGTTTTCAAAAGGAGCCCTTCGACGGCTTTTCAGGAGAATAGGGCGAATGCCTCCGAACTTTTTAAAGGATAGGTTGAACATTTCTGCAGTTTCGGAAGGAAAAGTCTAAAGGATTCCTCAAATTTTCAAAGAAAACTTCTAAGTTCGTTTTTAAAATTTCGGGGAGATTTGGCAAATGGCGCCCACCGTTTCGGGACGAAAACCCAAATGCTTCCGCAACTTTCCCATAATAATTTCGAAGACTTTTTTCGAGAGGCTTATGTTATTAGCTTCCGCACCTGCGGGAGGATAGCCCGAAAGACTCTGCAATTTTGGGAGACTTTCCCAAATGATTTCCGCAACCGCAAGAAAAGTCTAAGTCTTTTCGGAATGTTTATGCTAAAGGTTCCCGCCGTTTCGGGCAGAAAAGTTGAGTACTTCCGCAACTGCGGGGGCTTTATAAAATCATTCCGCGATTTCCAGGAAGACTTCATGAATTTTTCTCTTAGAGGAAGGAAGACTTGGAGTGGTTCATGGCAATATTTTCTGTTGAAAAACAAAGTTAAAAGCTGGGGATGGCCACTTAAGGTAGCCTTTCTAAAAAATTTAAAGGAGGGGCCCCAAATATGTACAAAAATTTTGGGGGGATGTTGCTGCAACAACAAAAACATAAAAAGAGTAACATACCGATGTCTCCGAATGAGGCACCTGGAGGGAGTGGCATGTTGCGGTCGCCCCGGTAGTCTATCCCCTCATATGGGTAGTCATCGATGGCGATGACCTATCGAGCCCACTAGTGGAAGAAATCATCTGAATATGGTGATGCGTGTTGGCCACCACCCTGTCACGTCAGTACTTCATCCCATCGGGTCTGGGATGGATCACAGAGACTGTACAGATGGACTTCGACCCTCGGACTGAGCCCCAGGACTATCTCTCAAAGAAACTGTATAGTATACTGCCATATCCAAAGTTCTTTTCCAGTCCAGGTTTGCACTCTGTTAATTGGCTCTTCATGGTAACCAATAATGTTGTGCACCAATCATACACTGTAGGTGTCATGGACTCTGCTGCGTAGAACACTATTTGCATTGAAGCCTGGTGTAAATCCACTGAACCTATTATTCTCATGAGGGTGAGCTATTATCTTCATGCTCAAGCTCACAATGGCCTCAATAGGTATCTGGCTCCCCACCTTTTGGGTACCAGGAAGACAGTGCTGGTCTATATAGTCAGTAATGGTGATCCCACCACCTACATTGTGGGACCGGAGACTAGCAACATCCCCTTGGTGGGACAACCCTGTGATAATATATATGTCATCCACCTCTAGTGAGGGTGGTTGACCATCCAGGTCAAATTTCTGCGCATCTGCATCCCAGTAATCAATAAGTCTGCGGAGCAATTGGTTTTGGGCCCTTAAACCCCCAATGCTCCAAAATTTGTAGAGACCACACACTTGTAGCACTTGTTGCATGGGTAAATCTTAGCGGACTTGCTCATCAAAAACATCATGTTCCATCTCTCTCCACTCTAGGACCATCCTGGAGGAAAAAAAAAGTTTTTTTTAGCTTTTACACATTAGAAAATCACAATCACGGCCTTGTACACGGTCACAAATTTTGATAGTCGCATCCATACGTGGTCAATGCATATGTTGACCGCACCCAGGATACCCTACTCGCGACCCATACAGCTATAGCCCGCGTGCAGTGCCAAGATGATGTAGGGCTTGGCTAATAAAAAAGTTGGACCATTAAAACTTGAAATAAAATCTATGAAATGGAAAAGGAGGATGAGATGACTAACCTGCTCCAGACAGCTCGTGGAATGAACGCCCGTAGCTTCCAAAATCAACAACTGAAATCTGAGGTGAAAACTAACCAAAAACTACTATTTGGGTAAAATGTGAAAATGGAATAGTAATTGTAACTTTTTATTACTATTTATATTTTTAAAAACCCACTTTCCTGTAGTTTTTACCTTTTTAAGCTGTTTTGGACTAATATGTCATCCTGGAGTACCATTTTGAACATATTTTTCCAATGAGAGTTGATTTTTTTACCGTTTCGCGCCTACGACATGTATATTTTACACCCATCATATACGTTAGATGTCATTTTCGCCTACGTTATGCATTTGATTTTTGACCATTTGTCATTAAACCTAGGTGTGACCCTGCTTTTTAACCGACATAGAGCCTTCACATTGTTATAGAAGTGTCGTTAGTTGGCGGTAGGGCTTGTCCGACCATGGGTGCCCTAGTTAGAGCCCTTTTATACCTTTTGGCGCACATGTCATTGTCTCTCCTTAGGATCGGGAGTCCTTTGTGGTTATGCCATGACTTTGTGATAAAGACTCATACTCTACTTTATCTTATGCTGGCCATCTCCCATAAGGACTCCCCCATTGTATATCGAGTTGTGATTGAATTGCAACATCCTACTTGTCGCTTGAGCCTGGTGTCAACTCCCGCTTATTGAATTATCACCCATGTGCTTGAACACTTTCCTTGTCGAACCAAGCAAAGCTTTTATTTTCTTTTCGCAATTTCATGACATGTTTACTATGAGGGAACACCCCCCCCCCCGAGTGTTGACATCCTGCACATTCTTCCTTGCATTGATCATAGGTATGTTCCACTACTTGGGACTAGTTTGCTCGCTTTTTGACACTCCTCACCTATTGTACTATAAGAAATTTTATTCTTTATCAAGCTTTCCTAATATGAAAAAGACCAAAAAAATCAAATATTCCAAAAAGCCGGACGGGAAAATATTTACTTCTTCTTGCTGGTAGCTATTGTGTCGCCTTTGAACAGAGCATTCATTCCACTCCATCCATTATGAGTCGGGACTATAGTAGGACTTTAGGAGCTGTACTTGTTTCTCAGATATTACTCGACCGGCTAGTTAAGCTTCCAGTCATTATGGAGCCCTTTGTTGATGCCTCCTACTTCGCACAGTGTTATTATCATCTAGTACTTGAGTCTATGCTTCCTGAGTCTATCCATCTGCTCATGCTCTTGTTCAAAGGAAGTCCTAAAACCAAATTCAGCCACTCGTCATATCTCTTGACAATTGCATGTCGATCATCTTTATTGTTTCAGTCCATTATGTTCATCCAAGTTCTTCCAAATCTTTCAGCGTAGCTGTTACCTCGTGTTGGTTGATGGGGGATGCCTTAATTCCCTCCTTCTAGTGAGTTTCGTTCCATCAAGTTAAACTCATTCATTTTGGAATTGAGACTTAGAATCTGTTGAGTACCTTAAGGCTTGCAGTCATTAGTGGTAGGTTCTCTCGCAATCAACGGTTTTGGGAATACATCAGTGTCCCCTGATCGATGGATTCATCTTAGTGTTCGACCTCAACACATCTATTCACACTTTGGTGATTATACTCTGTGCCTTGATGCCCATTTTCATTATTGGTGGGTTATCTTGCATCTGTTAACGGTATACATCATTGAACCATAATTAGACGATGCCACATCAGGTTCGACTTCAACACCTTTATTCACTTGATGGGACTCGCACCATAGATGATTTGTGTAGAAGACCACAAACATTAGTAGCATTCAAGATGCTATTCACGATCGTGATTGTACTTATGAGATATCATTTCTCATACATCAACAGTTTCTACCTCCAGTTCGCACCAGTTGTTTCCTTTTCAGTAGGAGACCGTATCTTACTGTAGATGGGTCATGGCTATGACTACCTATGACATGTATTCACTATGCACTGCCTATCATGGCCATTGTATCATATTGTTGTATTGTACCGAAATGTATTCAAAGCTATTATTGTATTATGATGAGTGGGATACTCCTTCCATTTGTGTCTCCATCACTCCACTTCTGAGATTTATAATGTATTTCGACCATCATACTACCTTCTCTGACCTCACACATTAGGGGGAATCTGTTATAGCATATTTTTCCACCTTGTGAGCATCAACATTTATTGGCCTTCAGTATCCATTGTATTGACTCAGATCCATTATTTTCCATCCAAGAACCAAGTTTCCCTATTTTTGTTCCTGTACGCTTAATGTTCCACTGTAGCCAACGTACATGCAGGCTATTCTACTATAGCCAGCGTACACCTAGAAAAATGGTAAAAAAACAATAGAAATTTACTTTTAACTCCAAAAAGTGGTCATAGGGTGACCTTTGGCCCTCCATGTACTCCCGAAACGACTCGATTCGACCTTTCACCTACCTTTTGGGAGGTTACATATTGAGCTCTTATGGTATATGGAAGGAGAAGAAAGAGAGAGCATCGTAACTCTATTGGATTTTTGTCGTGACTTGAGTCTACATCCATTGATCCTTTTTGTTATGAACTTATTATGTTCACCTCCCAAACTCCTTTCATAGTTTGAGTTTTTCATTGCATGGGGGATTTAAGTGGTGGAGGCATAAGGGGAGAGACCTAGTTCTTGGTTCAGATTGGTTGCCGACAAGAGGTTGTATCATGTAGTTCATGTTATTATTAATGGAAATACTCATTTTCTCATCCAATTGATCTTGTAAATGTTGTTTAAATTACATGGGGTTACATTTTCTTATTATATCATGGACCATGCTATTGGTCATGCTAATGTCTTTCATAGATTATATGCACTTGCGTGTATTTGTTGTTGAGACTAAGCTATAGGGTCAAGTGTAGATATGGGAAGCTCAACGGGGATCTACTTCGAACATTCGGTTGAAGGTTGGTCTTATTATACATATATTAGCATTTTCATTTATATAGCATCGCATTGCGAATTGAGTTTATTTCTTGTAGTCATCTATCTATTATGGTTTGCCCCGAGCCATAGGAAGTTTTTCTCCATAATAGAAATGGTGTCTCCATTGGGGATGAACCTCCATTTTGGGAATTTTTAGGCATTTTTCCTTATTTTGAGTTTCTGTGTGTCCAGCTTCTGTGTCATTGATTGGCCATTGGGATTTTCATTTGAAAACATAAACCAGTTCATGTACTAAACCCAAAGACACCGTAGATACAATGCACTAACATGTCCCAAGCACACTACAAAACCAAACATTATTTTAAAAAAATCATTATGTTAAGTAGTGGGGTCCATTAAACTTTCCACACCGACGACATGGTGCACCAATGTGTATCCAACGCACCACTACCACATACCAAGTTTCGATCTCATCAAGGGCGTCTACGGTGGGATCCAAGAACAATTACGCATTGTTAACAATGCGATGACATGTCCACAATGCACTAGTTCTGTGGGTGCAAAAATTTAAAAAATTATGAAGAAAATAAAAGGTGCAATTTGATAAAATTACCACACCATTTGTTCGATGTGTTGTTATGTAACATGCGCACCGTAAACGATCCAAAATTGAAAAAATTACAAACATATTCTACAATGTGCACACTAAACCCAATGTACTATAGAAACGATGCACTAACATTTTCCATGCACACCACAAAGACAAACATAGTTTAAAAAAAAATATTACGTTAAGTAGTGCAGTCTATTTACATTTCTGCACCGATGTCACAGTGCGATAATGTGTAAATGACACACTATTATTACAATTTTTTTTAGGAATGCACCAAGGGAAGCTACAGTGGACTCTAAGAACC
The DNA here is from genome assembly GCA_027924585.1 of Larix kaempferi. NCBI lineage: Eukaryota > Viridiplantae > Streptophyta > Pinopsida > Pinales > Pinaceae > Larix > Larix kaempferi. The sequence goes on along the minus strand of BSBM01000348.1, from coordinate 16,031,756 downwards.
CATACACACCATTCACGGTGCGATGACATGTCTACAACACACTTCTTAGGGGGTGGAAAACTTTAAAATTCAAAGGAAAACAAAAATGCTTAACGATACACTACATTAAACTCCCTGCATTGATTTCTTGTCGTTCTAACTTGTAGCAAGCACATAATTAAAGCATAAAAAATGAACAAAACTTACAAAGGACTTCAACAATGCAGTTTATGAACATTTCCACACTGTTGTCAGTGTCCTGATGTTTAATGGATGCATCATCATATCATACACCATTTAAAAATTATAAAACACTCAATGATGCACATTGTTAATTAGTGCACATTTGTTCCAAGAGCATCGTTAGCGGTGCAGTTTTGGTATAAAAGCATCATTCTCGGTGCGATACTATAATTAGGGATGCACCACTAGTCAGAATCATGTTCTCTATTTAAAACTAGATAAGAATTTATTAACTTTCAAATTTTAATAATATTTTATTAACTTCTTAAATAAAATACATTAATTAGTCAATCTCCAACCCTAAACATAATTCTCCATCCAACAAACATTTATTTCTGCATCATCAAACTGAATATTAATACTAGAAGATCACCAACTCTTCCACTTGACATACCGTGATGATGAGGAGTCCTGTTGTGGATTTGAAATGTCGATGGTAAACATGCCAATTGTGGAATATTCAATTATACAATCCAAAAACATGGTTTTTTTCAAAAAAAATATTATTTGATGTTATTAAATAGCATTGTAATTGAATGAAATGTTTAATGTTTTTATATGTCTATTTATGAAATTGATTCAAGTTATATGTGAAATATAGATGTGGCAAGAGGTTGATCAGAAGCATCATGGACGGGTTGACCAGTTCGACTTCATGTGTGAGTGGGAGGTTATGGAGAGGGAGAGGGATTTGTACCATTTCCCCATTATTGTTAATACCAGAGACCTCTTAATGGTTGTCAACATCCTGAATTTCTATTAGGAGTCTACATCCCTAAAGGGGAACACGTCATTGTTGGCATAGTTGATCTGATGGTGGGATCATCACTGGAAAACATTTCATTTTGTTCGCAATCAGTGACTCTATCCCAGTAAGGAGGACATTTATTTAATCATGGGGCTATCCAAGAGAGGGGAGAATTTTTCGTAGTTCCCTGATGTCCCAGCTGGTGCTACAGTAGAGAATTCGCTAGCTTAATATTACATATATGTCATCATTGATCCAACTAATTTTTAGGTGTACGGTGAGAAGCTTAAGATTCTTGATTTTGGTCAAGAAGAGGCTAGGTTCCTCTCTCTTTTTCTTACGAAAATGGTGCACTCCATTGTTGGTGAGAAGCACATTAGTTTCCCTCTATTTTTATTATGTTCATTCTTTGTTTCAAAAACCTAGATGTATTATCCATGAGATGTAGAACGATTGGCGGCGGGGTAAGGTTAAGATGCCCCCTAAGCAGAAAGGTTGTCAGTTCTAATCCCGTGGATACCAAAAAATCCAGCCATGTTAAGGGTTGGTGGAGTCCAGGCCGGGTGCGATCCCTGGGTGATTTTGATGGCTTAGATGCCCCTGGTTCGTGGTAACTTAGCCAGAGGAAAACTTGCTAGTCAAGGAGGTTCCACCACTTTGCGAACAAAAAAAAAAGACCTAGATGCATTAGGTGGTCTGCCATTTTTTTGAAGAAATTTTGTTTTTCTTTGGGTCAATGTCATGTATAGATTGATGGGAGGGTCAACTTCCTTTTTTTTAAGATTTTTTTTGTCTACATTTTGAGATTTTTCGAGCCACTAGGGACTCATTTGAGTTCCTCCCTCCTAGGATGATGATGAAAGTGTGTATGCACATGTGGGGGAATATGATTCCCAAGAGGGGGAAACCTGAGTTCCCATCTAGTATCACATCATAGGTGCTCGATATGCTAGTTAGTGAGGAAAACAATGTGTTATAAATTATGTGATATCCATATGCAGGGTTGTACTAGAGACCATGCCATGACATCTTGTTCACCCAGGATGAGCCACCAGATGAGAGTGGTAATATTAGAGTTATGTTTAAATTAATCTAGTTGCATTTATTCTCTTTATACTTAATGTAAATGAAATATATTATAAATTGTTATTAAATTGTTTAATGATATCATATAATTATTGTTGTGTACTATATGTTTTGCAAACGCTGGCACATTTGATGGGGAGGGGATTTCCCCTCCTATTCAGGATGATCAAGAGATGTAGGGTCTTGAGGTGCCACAGGTATCCTGACCTATCCATCAACATAGGCCTAATGACATGTATCGACAAGATGTGGTGTACAAGTTATTGGAATTGTTGGCACAATAGGGGGTTCATCCTAGAGGGCTGCATGACATTGTGTGACAACTTGACCTTGAAAAGATATGGAGGATGGTTTATCATGATATGAGGAACTCGATGCAAGATGTTTTTGGTACATCCATTCATTTGACCATTCTTCATATGATGAGTGAAGAGATCCTCTTCCTCCACCTCCTCCTTTTCCATCTCCTCCTCCATCATCTCCTTGTATTTGTCAAGATGTGTTAAATGTACAACATCATGAGACATTATCCAAACTAATCTTGTGCAACCAATAATGATCCTCCCATATAGAGGTGAGCACTTTGAATTCCTTTTGTGTAAAGGTTATTACTCCCATATAGAGGTAATTGATTAAAGTAGTGATGTTGTAGAGTCATGTTGTACAATGCTCTGAACTTTTGTGTTAAATCATGATTATCATGTGAACCTTCCGTAGAAAGGTATCCATGAGATGGACCTCCCATATAGAAGTGGAAATTTCGTATAAAGGTCATACTTTACTTGTTAAAAGCATTTAATGTTGTGTGATGTATTATTAACCATGATCACCAATCTCTATTAAGTCTCCTTTAGATCAGATTGATCACCTCTAAAGTGAATTAATTTAGCATATCATCGTTTGGTCCGGAATAATATAGTATGATCACAACATCTGATAATTATTCGTAGTATAATGTAATGTGATGGATAGTTAAAGTTAGCACATAATGACCATGCAGTAAGAGATAAAGAAATAAAATATAAAAAATAGAGATCAAGAGAATTTGAAATTTCCCCTGCAGACAGTTCAGCTAATTAAAGAGAACTCGAATGGTTAAAGCTTTAGTTAAGTATCAATGCTTCAATTAAAGCATCAATTAAAGATATGCCTCAATTAACTAAAGAACTCACAGTGGTCACTTCAAGTAAATCAATCAGCATGATTTCATTTAACTAAGTGTTATTGCATGACGACACTTATTTTAAACTAAAAGATGACACCTGAGTTGTGGCACTTGCATGTCGACACTTAAGTTATCCAACTAACTAAGTGGGAAATATTTCAATTAAGAGGCAAGTTCATCCTAGGTTACAACTTAGTGAGATAAAGCACTGCATGAGAAGTGGGGCACAACTTTGCATGCAAGATTAATACATCCAATTTGAGGGTGAGTTCATCCTGAAGTTAGAAGATAAAAATAGAAGAGAAGAATGGATAAATATGTTATATGGGATTGATGAATCCAATGTGAAGTGAATTCTCTTCTCCATTGAAGGTGAGGCACTTCTCTTTGTGTAGGGTATTGTTTGTGCTTGTTATTATTATGTTGGACACACATCCAATTGATCTCTCTTCTCTATTGATTTTGTATCTTCATCAAGAGTGTTTGGTGATCTCTTATCTTTCGAAATCAATATGCTATGTTGTAAAAGAAAGCATTCTCTTGTATCCATTATATTATAATAAGAATTGTTGAAGTTTTTGTTCTCATAATTTTGAGGATTTTCCCTAGGGTATATCTTGTGTTATGGGTGTATGAATTTCATGGATTGAATTGTCTCATTGCTTCATGTCGCTGCATCTAAAATAATTAAAGATAAAGGCTCAACCAAATTTCAAGATGGTATCATAGCTCAGGGCGTGAAGGAGCTCAATTTTTCATGCTAGCTAGAACCTATGTAGATCCTGAGAAGTTGACCACAATATTTGAAGACTATGACATAAGTCTCTGTACGACTGGAAGATCATCTTGAGGGCACCTCAAACTTCAATTCTTGGAACTTGATAGGTTTCTCAACATCCTAGAGGAACATGAATTGGATGGATATGTATCCACTGTGGTGGAGGAGCCTAAATCTACTGCATGGCGCATCAACTTCAAGAAGAATCAAGCTAAGGATAAACGAATCATCTATGATTCGGTAAAAGATAACTTGATTCCTGTGACACATCGCTGAAGACCGTGAAAGAATGTTATGATACATTGACTAATCTACATGATAAGAAGGCCCCGATTCAAAATAGGGAATTGAAGAATAATCTTTGAAACTTAAATATGGAGACAGATGAGAAAATGGAATTCTTCTTCTCCAATATCTATCAGGTAAGAGATCAACTTGCTAGTATTGGGGTAGTGATGTTTGAAGATGATATTCTCCAAACTGATATTGATGGTCTCCCATCCTCATGGGAGACATTATTGGCTATTGTACACGTGGTGTGTGGATGTTGGTGTTGGATGGAATGGTTGCAGGTTGAGCGTGTACGCAGAGAGAGGAGGGAAGAGCATGGAGGGAGTTGCATGGGGAGAGGAAGAGTCGTGAAGAAGGAAACAACGTGGGGGTGGCGGGGGAGTTGGAGACCGCGAGATGCGATGGGAGAGTAGGTGGGCGCGTGGAGCGTGAGGGAGTGGAGAGGTGAAGCTAGAGGGGTGGGTGAGCTGTGTGAGGCATGTGCAGATGGAGCGTGAGGGAGATGGTGTGAGGAGCGCCGAGGAGAGGAACGCAGGTGGAGCATGAGGGAGATGAGAAAAGCATGAAGAGAAATGGAGACGGGGGATGAGTAGAAAAGGAAATGGAGAGATGGAGAGTGAGAGGAATGAAGATGCCCAGGATGAATGCCGAGAGCTTGAGCGGGAGCAAGAGCCTAAAGCTTTGATACTACTTGTAAGGTTAAAACTTTACATGTTGGAATCTTATTTATAAATATATATTTTTGATAATTGAATGATGAATTACAGAGATAGTGAGCCATGTTTAAATATGGTCGATAGGGAAACATACATGTCTATTATTAATAAATAGACATGTCGTATAATAACTAATTAACCTATTAATGACTAAATAGTAAACTAACATTAATTAACAATTGTAATAACCATTTAGGTTTATTACAATCTATGAATGATGGAAAGTATTTTAAGGTTTTTCCATATAGTTCTAGCAACATATCCAAGATCTCTTGGTCTCGGATCATCCTATAGCTGTCACCCCATCGGATTTCAGGAGGAACACCGATGGTGCACCTGGTATCTTGGTATGTGGTCTCAGTTCTAAGTGGTGCAGACTGTGTTTCCATCATCTTAGCCTTCTTCCTACCACCTTTTGGCATTTTGACTTATCCCTGATAGCAACCCAATACACGTCATCATCACAATGTGCAACATACTGTGAGATTTTAACAAAGAGCATCACTATTTTAACATGTCAATGAGATAAATACAATGTGAAGCTGCATGTTAGGAAGCAAAATACACCATTCCAACAGGAAACACAACTATAAAATTTTAATTTTTAAAGGGACTGGGGTTGGAATGCTCCCGAAAGGATAGGTGTGTTGCGGAAGCAACCCGCTCTCGGTCTAGCTCTAGGGGAGAAGGTGCCCTTCATTTTGGTTCAAAAGGTAAATGGCCAGTTAGCTCGGGTTGATATGAATTTAAAACGAGGCCGGAGATGGCTCTCCACACTGATGAACAGGCAAGGGGCTTGGCCGGCCGCCAGGGTTTACTTATCGTATTTTGACGTGAAGCTCTATGGTAGGCTTGGATTTCGAACAAAGGTGACGGGCCTGGAATACGGCTGACGAACAAAAGGTTCTGGCGGTTATAGGGTTAGATTTCGGCTGATAGAGACGAGACCTTAACAGGGTTGGGTGACTTTTAAAAGCCAAAAAATAACGATGTACGCGGCGAGGGTAGGAGTTTGGAAAGATTCCACCCATCAGAATTGACCCTCAAATGTTTTCACAATTTCTTTGTTTTTTATATGACGGGAAATATGAAATTTAGATCATATCTGACGGGCAAAATAGCCCATGACGGGCATTTTGCCTGTCAAAATCCAACCAATGCCTATCGTCCTTGAAAAAGAACAAACCAAAGGTAATTTGACGCGTGGAAGAAACAAATTTAATGGTTAAAACATCCTACCTGGCACCATGAAGATGGCTGAATGAGGTGGGCGAGGACATGGATGAGCGAGTTGAGCTGGAGCGGTTGCGCGGCGTTCCACGACGTTTGCTAATCGAACGAATAACAATGGAATTGGCTCGAACCCCCACAGTTTATTTAAATAGATCTGGCACGTGCGGGGTTTTAATACGGTGGGTGGCGCATTAAAAATGTGGCTTTAATATGGGTACATCGGGGTCATATCAAGCAGTCTCGATTTGCATGTGACTGCCACCCGTGGGATGGACTCGCGAAGTTCACCCGCCATTGCGAAAGGTTACGCTGAACTCCCTCGCCGTTTCGGGAGAGATTGACGAATCTTTCCGCAATTCAACGAAGATCAGTGGATCGCTTGCGGAACCATTCCGCGAAGATTCCCGCTGTTTCGGAAGGAATTGGCGAATGGCTTCTGCGAAATGAATGTGAAAGTGAAAGTCTTTCGGCGGCCCCTTTTCGGGGAGAATAACGTGAAAGCTTCCAAAATTGCGGAAAGCTTTCGCAAATGGCTTCCACAGTTTCAAAAGGCTTTCGCGAATGCTTCCGCAAAAGGCTCTCGCAAACTTCAAAAATTTTCTAAGTCTTGGCCGGGCTTCGAGAGTGCTTCAAAAAGCTTTCGTCATTAGCCTCCACTGTTTCAGAAGGAATTGGTGAATGGCGCCCGTCATTTTTGAAGGATAACCTGAAAGCTCCCACAGCTCCAGAAAGATAAAGTAAAGGTGCCCGCAACTCAAACAAAATTTCTAAGTCTCTGAGGGGTTTCGGAACGATAACATGAAGATCTTTGCAAATGGCTTCCGCAATTGTGGGAAGGAAACTTGAATGGTTCCGCAAAAGTAGAAGAAATATTTAAGAGTTTTCAAAAGGAGCCCTTCGACAGCTTTTCGGGAGAATACGGCGAACGCTTCCGAAGTTTTGAAAGGATAGGTTGAACGTTTCCGCAGTTTCGGAAGGAAAAGTCTAAAGGATTCCAGAAATTTTCAAAGAAAACTTCTAAGTTCTTTTTTAAAATTTCGGGGAGATTTGGCAAATGGCGCCCACCGTTTCGGGACGAAAACCCAAATGCTTCCGCAACTTTCCCATAATAATTTCGAAGACTTTTTTCGAGAGGCTTATGTGATTGGCTTCTGCACCTGCGGGAGGATAGCCCGAAAGACTCCGCAATTTTGGGAGACTTTCCAAAATGATTTCCGCAACCGCAAGAAAAGTCTAAGTCTTTTCGGGATGTTTATGCTAAAGGTTCCCGCCGTTTCGGGCGAAAAAGTTGAGTACTTCCGCAACTGCGGGGGCTTTATAAAATCGTTCCGCGATTTCCAGGAAGACTTCATGAATTTTTCTCTTAGAGGAAGGAAGACTTGGAGTGGTTCACGGCAATATTTTCTGTTGAAAAACAAAGTTAAAAGCTAGGGATGGCCACTTAAGGCAGCCTTTCTAAAAAATTTAAAGGAGGGGCCCCAAATATGTACAAAAATTTTGGGGGGATGTTGCTGCAACAAAAAAAACATAAAAAGATTAACATATCGATGTCTCCGAATGAGGCACCTGGAGGGAGTGGCATGTTGCGGTCGCCCCGATAGTCTATCCCCTCATATGGGTAGTCATCGATGGCGATGACCTGAATATGGTGATGCGTGTTGGCCACCACCCTGTCACGTCAGTACTTCATCCCATCGGGTCTGGGTTGGATCACAGAGACTGTACAGATGGACTTCGACCCTCGGACTGAGCCCCAGGACTATCTCTCGAAGAAACTGTAGAGTATACTGCCATATCCAAAGTTCTTTTCCAGCCCAGGTTTGCACTCTATTAATTGGCTCTTCATGGTAACCAGTAATGTTGTGCACCAATCATACACTGTAGGTGTCATGCACTCTGCTGCGTAGAACACTATTGGCATTGAAGCCTGATGTAAAGCCACTGAACCTATTATTCTCATGAGGGTGAGCTATTATCTTCATGCTCAAGCTCACAATGGCCTCAATAGGTATCTGACTCCCCACCTTTTGGGTACCAGGAAGACAGTACCGGTCTATATAGTCAGTAATGGTGATCCCACCACCTACATTGTGGGACCGGAGACTAGCAACATCCCCTTGGTGGGACAACCCTGTGATAAAATATACGTCATCCACCTCTAGTGAGAGTGGTTGACCATCCAGGTTAAATTTCTGCGCATCTGCATCCCAGTAATCAATCAGTCTATGGAGCAATTGGTTTTGGGCCCTTAAACCCCCAATGCTCCAAAATTTGTAGAGACCACACACTTGTAGCACTTGTTGCATGGGTAAATCTTAGCGGACTTGCTCATCAAAAACATCATGTTCCCTCTCTCTCCACTCTAGGACCATCTTGGAGGAAAAAAAAAGTTTTTTTTAGCTTTTACACATTAGAAAATCACAATCACGGCCTTGTACACGGTCACAAATTTTGATAGTCGCATCCATACGTGGTCAACACATGTGTTGACCGCACCCAGGGTACCCTACTCGCAACCCATACAGCTATATCCCGCATGCAGTGCCAAGATGATGTAGGGCTTAGCTAATAAAAAAGTTGGACCATTAAAACTTGAAATAAAATATATGAAATGGAAAAGGAGGATGAGATGACTAACCTGCTCCAGACAGCTCGTGGAATGAATGCCCGTAGCTTCCAAAATCAACAACTGAAATCTGAGGTGAAAACTAACCAAAAACTACTATTTGGGTAAAATGTGAAAATGGAATAGTAATTGTAACTTTTTATTACTATTTATATTTTTAAAAACCCACTTTCCTGTAGTTTTTACCTTTTTAAGCTGTTTTGGACTAATATGTCGTCCCGTAGTACCATTTTGAACATATTTTTCCAATGAGAGTTGATTTTTTTACCATTTCGAGCCTACGACAGGTATATTTTACACCCATCATATACGTTAGATGTTTTGTTCGCCTACATTATGCATTTGATTTTTGACCATTTGTCATTAAACCTAGGTGCGACCCTGCTTTTTAACCGACACAGAGCCTTCACATTGTTATAGAAGTGTCGTTAGTTGGCGGTAGGGCTTGTCCGACCATGGGTGCCCTAGTTAGAGCCCTTTTATACCTTTTGGTGCACATGTCATTGTCTCTCCTTAGGATCGGGAGTCCTTTGTGGTTATGCCATGACTTTGTGATAAAGACTCATACTCTACTTTATCTTATGCTGGCCATCTCCCATAAGGACTCCCCCATTGTATATCGAGTTGTGATTGAATTGCAACATCCTACTTGTCGCTTGAGCCTAGTGTCAACTCCCGCTTATTGAATTATCACCCATGTGCCTGAACACTTTCCTTGTCGAACCAAGCAAAGCTTTTATTTTCTTTTCGCAATTTCATGACATGTTTACTATGAGGGAACACCCCCGCCCCCCCCCCCCCGAGTGTTGACATCCTGCACATTCTTCCTTGCATTGATCATAGGTATGTTCCACTACTTGGGACTAGTTTGCTCGCTTTTTGACACTCCTCACCTATTGTACTATAAGAAATTTTATTCTTTTTCAAGCTTTCCTAATATGAAAAAGACCAAAAAAATCAAATATTCCAAAAAGCCGGACGGGAAAATATTAACTTCTTCTTGCTGGTAGCTATTGTGTCGCCTTTGAACAGAGCATTCATTCCACTCCATCCATTATGAGTCAGGACTATAGTAGGACCTTAGGAGCTGTACTTGTTTCTCAGATATTACTCGACCGGCTAGTTAAGCTTCCAGTCATTATGGAGCCCTTTGTTGATGCCTCCTACTTCGCATAGTGTTATTATCATCTAGTACTTGAGTCTATGCTGCCTGAGTCTATCCATCTACTCATGCTCTTGTTCAAAGGAAGTCCTAAAAGCAAATTCAACCACTCCTCATATCTCTTGACGATTGCATGTCGATCATCCTTATTGTTTCAGTCCATTATGTTCATCCGAGTTCTTCCAAATCTTTCAGCATAGCTGTTACCTCGTGTTGGTTGATGGGGGGTGCCTTAATTCCCTCCTTCTAGTGAGTTTCGTTCCATCGAGTTCAACTCATTCATTTCGGAATTGAGACTTAGAGTCTGTTGAGTACCTTAAGGCTTGCAGTCATTAGTGGTAGGTTCTCTCGCAATCAATGGTTTTGGGAATACATCAATGTCCCCTCATCGATGGATTCATCTTAGTGTTCGACCTCAACACATCTATTCACACTTTGGTGATTATACTCTGTGCCTTGATGCCCATTTTCATTATTGGTGGGTTATCTTGCATCTGTTAACGGTATACATCATTGAACCATAATCAGACGATGCCACATCAGGTTCGACTTCAACACCTTTATTCACTTGATGGGACTCGCACCATAGATGATTTGTGTAGAAGACCACAAACATTAGTAGCATTCAGGATGCTATTCACGATCGTGATTGTACTTATGAGATATAATTTCTCATACATCAACAGTTTCTACCTCCAGTTCGCACCAGTTGTTTCCTTTTCAGTAGGAGACCGTATCTTACTATAGATGGGTCATGGCTATGACTACCTATGACATGTATTCACTATGCACTGCCTATCATGGCCATTGTATCATATTGTTGTATTGTACCGACATGTATTCAAAGCTATTATTGTATTATGAAGAGTGGGCTACTCCTTCCATTTGTGTCTCCATCACTCCACTTCTGAGATTTATAATGTATTTCGACCATCATAGTACCTTCTCTGACCTCACACATTAGGGGGAATCTGTTATAGCATATTTTTCCACCTTGTGAGCATCAACATTTATTGGCCTTCAGTATCCATTGTATTGACTCAGATCCATTATTTTCCATCCAAGAACCAAGTTTCCCTATTTTTGTTCCTGTACGCTTAATGTTCCACTGTAGCCAACGTACATGCAAGCTATTCTACTATAGCCAGCGTACACCTAGAAAAATGGTAAAAAACAATAGAAATTTACTTTTAACTCCAAAAAGAGGTCATAGGGTGACCTTTGGCCCTCCATGTACTCCCGAAACGACTCGATTCGACCTTTCACCTACCTTTTGGGAGGTTACATATTGAGCTCTTATGGTATATGGAAGGAGAAGAAAGAGAGAGCATCGTAACTCTATTGGATTTTTGTCGTGACTTGAGTCTACATCCATTGATCCTTTTTGTTATGAACTTATTATGTTCACCTCCCAAACTCCTTTCATAGTTTGAGTTTTTCATTGCATGGGGGATTTAAGTGGTGGAGGCATAAGGGGAGAGACCTAGTTCTTGGTTCAGATTGGTTGCCGACAAGAGGTTGTATCATGTAGTTCATGTTATTATTAATGGAAATACTCATTTTCTCATCCAATTGATCTTGTAAATGTTGTTTAAATTACATGGGGTTACATTTTCTTATTATAACATGGACCATGCTATTCGTCATGCTAATGTCTTTCATAGATTATATGCACTTGTGTGTATTTGTTGTTGAGACTAAGCTACAGGGTCAAGTGTAGATATGGGAAGCTCAACGGGGATCTACTTCGAACATTCGGTTGAAGGTTGGTCTTATTATACATATATTAGCATTTTCATTTATATAGCATCGCATTGCGAATTGAGTTTATTTCTTGTAGTCATCTGTCTATTATGGTTTTCCCCGAGCCATAGGAAGTTTTTCTCCATAATAGAAATGGTGTCTCCGTTGGGGATGAACCTCCATTTTGGGAATTTTTAGGCATTTTTCCTTATTTTGAGTTTTTGTGTGTCCAGCTTCTGTGTCATTGATTGGCCATTGGGATTTTCATTTGAAAACATAAACCAGTTCATGTACTAAACCCAAATACACCGTAGATACAATGCACTAACATGTCCCAAGCACACTACAAAATCAAACATTATTTTAAAAAAATCATTATGTTAAGTAGTGGGGTCCATTAAAATTTCCACACCGACGACATGGTGCACCAATGTGTATCCAACGCACCACTACCACATACCAAGTTTCGATCTCATCAAGGGCGTCTACAGTGGGATCCAAGAACAATTACGCATTGTTAACAATGCGATGACATGTCCACAATGCACTAGTTCTGTGGGTGCAAAAATTTAAAAAATTATGAAGAAAATAAAAGGTGCAATTTGATAAACTTACCACACCATTTGTTCAATGTGTTGTTATGTAACATGCGCACCGTAAACGATCCAAAATTGAAAAAATTACAAACATATTCTACAATGTGCACACTAAACCCAATGTACTATAGAAACGATGCACTAACATTTTCCATGCACACCACAAAGACAAACATAATTTTAAAAAAAATATTACGTTAAGTAGTGCAGTCTATTTACATTTCTGCACCGATGTCACAGTGCGATAATGTGTAAATGACACACTATTATTACAATTTTTTTTAGGAATGCACCAAGGGAAGCTACAGTGGACTCTAAGAACCCATACACACCATTCACGGTGCGATGACATGTCTACAACACACTTCTTAGGGGGTGGAAAACTTTAAAATTCAAAAGAAAACAAAAATGCTTAACGATACGCTACATTAAACTCCCTGCATTGATTTCTTGTCGTTCTAACTTGTAGCAAGCACATAATTAAAGCATAAAAAATGAACAAAACTTACAAAGGACTTCAACAATGCAGTTTATGAACATTTCCACACTGTTGTCAGTGTCCTGATGTTTAATGGATGCATCATCATATCATACACCATTTAAAAATTATAAAACACTCAATGATGCACATTGTTAATTAGTGCACGTTTGTTCCAAGAGCATCGTTAGCGGTGCAGTTTTGGTATAAAAGCATCATTCTCGGTGCGATACTATAATTAGGGATGCACCGCTAGTCAGAATCATGTTCTCTATTTAAAACTAGATAAGAATTTATTAACTTTCAAATTTTAATAATATTTTATTAACTTCTTAAATAAAATACATTAATTAGTCAATCTCCAACCCTAAACATAATTCTCCATCCAACAAACATTTATTTCTGCATCATCAAACTGAATATTAATACTAGAAGATCACCAACTCTTCCACTTGACATACCGTGATGATGAGGAGTCCTGTTGTGGATTTGAAATGTCGATGGTAAACATGCCAATTGTGGAATCTTCAATTATACAATCCAAAAACATGGTTTTTTTCAAAAAAAATATTATTTGATGTTATTAAATAGCATTGTAATTGAATGAAATGTTTAATGTTTTTATATGTCTATTTATGAAATTGATTCAAGTTATATGTGAAATATAGATGTGGCAAGAGGTTGATCAGAAGCATCATGGACGGGTTGACCAGTTCGACTTCATGTGTAAGTGGGAGGTTATGGAGAGGGAGAGGGATTTGTACCATTTCCCCATTATTGTTCATACCAGAGACCTCTTGATGGTTGTCAACATACTGAATTTCTATTAGGAGTCTACATCCCTAAAGGGGAACACGTCATTGTTGGCATAGTTGATCTGATGGTGGGATCATCACTGGAAAACATTTCATTTTGTTCGCAATCAGTGATTCTATCCCAGTAAGGAGGACATTTATTTAATCATGGGGCTATCCAAGAGAGGGGAGAATTTTCCCTAGTTCCCTGATGTCCCAGCTGGTGCTACAGTAGAGAATTCGCTAGCTTAATATTACATATATGTCATCATTGATCCAACTAATTTTTAGGTGTACGGTGGGAAGCTTAAGATTCTTGATTTTGGTCAAGAAGAGGTTAGGTTCCTCTCTCTTTTTCTTACGAAAATGGTGCACTCCATTGGTGGTGAGAAGCACATTAGTTTCCCTCTATTTTTATTATGTTCATTCTTTGTTTCAAAAACCTAGATGTATTATCCATGAGATGTAGAACGATTGGTGGCGGGGGTAAGGTTAAGACGCCCCCTAAGAAGAAAGGTTGTCGGTTCTAATCCCGTGGATACCAAAAAATCCAGCCATGTTAAGGGTTGGTGGAGTCCAGGCCGGGTGTGATCCCTGGGTGATTTTGATGGCTTAGATGCCCCTGGTTCGTGGTAACTTAGCCAGAGGAAAACTTGCTAGTCAAGGAGGTTCCACCACTTTGCAAACAAAAAAAAAAGACCTAGATGCATTAGGTGGTCTGCCATTTTTTTGAAGAAATTTTCTTTTTCTTTGGGTCAATGTCATGTACAGATTGATGGGAGGGTCAACTTCCTTTTTTTTAAGATATTTTTTGTCTACATTTTGAGATTTTTCAAGCCACCAGGGACTCATTTGAGTTCCTCCCTCCTAGGATGATGACGAAAGTGTGTATGCACATGTGGGGGAATATGATTCCCAAGACGGGGAAACCTGAGTTCCCAGCTAGTATCACATCATAGGTGCTCGATATGCTAGTTAGTGAGGACAACAATGTGTTATAAATTATGTGATATCCATATGCAGGGTTGTACTAGAGACCATGCCATGACATCTTGTTCACCCAGGATGAGCCACCAGATGAGAGTGGTAATATTAGAGTTATGTTTAAATTAATCTAGTTGCATTTATTCTCTTTATACTTAATGTAAATGAAATATATTATAAATTGTTATTAAATTGTTTAATGATATCGTATAATTATTGTTGTGTACTATATGTTTTGCAAACGCTGGCACATTTGATGGGGAGGGGATTTCCCCTCCTATTCAGGATGATCAAGAGATGTAGGGTCTTGAGGTGCCACAGGTATCCTGGCCTATCCATCAACATAGGCCTAATGACATGTATCGACAAGATGTGGTGTACAAGTTATTGGAATTGTTGGCACAATAGGGGGTTCATCCTAGAGGGTTGCATGACATTGTGTGACAACTTGACCTTGCAAAGATATGGAGGATGGTTTATCATGATATGAGGAACTCGATGCAAGATGTTTTTGGTACATCCATTCATTTGACCATTCTTCATATGATGAGTGAAGAGATCCTCTTCCTCCACCTCCTCCTTTTCCATCTCCTCCTCCATCATCTCCTTGTATTTGTCAAGATGTGTTAAATGTACAACATCATGAGACATTATCCAAACTAATCTTGTGCAACCAATAATGATCCTCCCATATAGAGGTGAGCACTTTGATTTCCTTTTGTGTAAAGGTTATTCCTCCCATATAGAGGTAATTGATTAAAGTAGTGATGTTGTAGAGTCATGTTGTACAAGGCTCTGAACTTTTGTGTTAAATCATGATTATCATGTGAACCTTCCGTAGAAAGGTATCCATGAGATGGACCTCCCATATAGAAGTGGAAATTTTGTATAAAGGTCATACTTTACTTGTTAAAAGCATTTAATGTTGTGTGATGTATTATTAACCATGATCACCAATCGCTATTAAGTCTCCTTTAGATCAGATTGATCACCTCTAAAGTGAATTAATTTAGCATATCATCGTTTGGTCCGGAATAATATAGTATGATCACAACATCTGATAATTATTCTTAGTATAATGTAATGTGATGGATAGTTAAAGTTAGCACATAATGACCATGCAGTAAGAGATAAAGAAATAAAATGTAAAAAATAGAGATCAAGAGAATTTGAAATTTCCCCTGCAGACAGTTCAGCTAATTAAAGAGAACTCAAATGGTTAAAGCTTTAGTTAAGTATCAATGCTTCAATTAAAGCATCAATTAAAGATATGGCTCAATTAACTAAAGAACTCACAGTGGTCACTTCAAGTAAATCAATCAGCATGATTTCATTTAACTAAGTGTTATTGCATGACGACACTTATTTTAAACTAAAAGATGACACCTGAGTTGTGGCACTTGCATGTCGACACTTAAGTTATCCAACTAACTAAGTGGGAAATATTTCAATTAAGAGGCAAGTTCATCCTAGGTTACAACTTAGTGAGATAAAGAACTGCATGAGAAGTGGGGCACAACTTTGCATGCAAGATTAATACATCCAATTTGAGGGTAAGTTCATCCTGAAGTTAGAAGATAAAAATAGAAGAGAAGAATGGATAAATATGTTATATGGGATTGATGAATCCAATGTGAAGTGAATTATCTTCTCCATTGAAGGTGAGGCACTTCTCTTTGTGTAGGGTATTGTTTGTGCTTGTTATTATTATGTTGGACACACATCCAATTGATCTCTCTTCTCTATTGATTTTGTATCTTCATCAAGAGTGTTTGGTGATCTCTTATCTTTCGAAATCAATATGCTATGTTGTAAAAGAAAGCATTCTCTTGTATCCATTATATTATAATAAGAATTGTTGGGGTTTTTGTTCTCATAATTTTGAGGATTTTCCCTAGGGTATATCTTGTGTTATGGGTGTATGAATTTCATGGATTGAATTGTCTCATTGCTTCATGTCGCTGCATCTAAAATAATTAAAGATAAAGGCTCAACCAAATTTCAAGATGGTATCATAGCTCAGGGCGTGAAGGAGCTCAATTTTTTATGCTAGCTAGAACCTATGTAGATCCTGAGAAGTTGACCAGAATATTTGAAGACTATGACATAAGTCTCTGTACGACTGGAAGATCATCTTGAGGGCACCTCAAACTTCAATTCTTGGAACTTGATAGGATTCTAAACATCCTAGAGGAACATGAATTGGATGGATATGTATCCACTGTGGTGGAGGAGCCTAAATCTACTGCATGGCGCATCAACTTCAAGAAGAATCAAGCTAAGGATAAACGAATCATCTATGATTCGGTAAAAGATAACTTGATTCTTGTGACACACCGCTGAAGACCGTGAAAGAATGTTATGATACATTGACTAATCTACATGATAAGAAGGCCCCGATTCAAAATAGGGAATTGAAGAATAATCTTTGAAACTTAAATATGGAGACAGATGAGAAAATGGAATTCTTCTTCTCCAATATCTATCAGGTAAGAGATCAACTTGCTAGTATTGGGGTAGTGATGGTTGAAGATGATATTCTCCAAACTGATATTGATGGTCTCCCATCCTCATGGGAGACATTATTGGCTGTGGTAGATGGCTGAGAGGTGCAAATTAACTTCAAAGATTTGTGGCATGAATGCATCCAAGATGAGGAGTGAATCCATAGCAAGTCATTTTGCATTAAAGAAGAAAATCTTTCCGTCATGGCAAGAATGAAGAAAGGAAAGAAACCCTTCTTCCAAAATAATTTCTCTCATTCAAAGAATGAGTTAAACAAAGGATTTGACAGGTCAAAAGATACATGCTTCAATTGGAACAAGAAAGGACATTTCTAAAAATATTGCAGAGCAAAGTGGAAAGGAAATTTTTATGTTTCTACCACCGTAGAAGATGAAATCACTCAAAAGAATGCATCTGAAGAAAAGGAGACAAGAAGGGAGTATTATCTTGTCTCATCCCTTTTGGGATCTGTCATCACAAATGCATACAGATGGTTGATTGATAGTGGTGCATCCAAAGATATTACTAGTTACAAGAGTTCCATCACTGATCTAAAAGATACAAAATTCATAACATTCTACCCAACACTAAGATGTATCCTATTTAAGAAAAAACGTGAATATTCCAAGAATATTTCTTATTTTCGGCATAACTTTTTGCTCATAACTCAAAATTGGGTGAACTTTAGACCGTTGGAAATATATTGAAATTCTATACAACTTTAAAGTTTTTAGTTTTCTTTGATTCCTTGCTGTTTGTCCAGTGTAAGAATTTTAGTAAAAATACATCTTTCAAAAGATGCTTTTAGAAAAACATCTTTTGAAATATGCTTTTTTTACTAAAACTCCTACATCGGACAAACAGTAAGGAATCGAAGAAAACTCAAAACATCAAAATTGTAGATAATTTCAATATATTTCCAATAGTCCAAAGTCCTCCCAATTCTAAGTTACGAGCAAAACGTTATGCCCAAAATACGAAATATTCATGCTTTTTCTTATTTAGGATACATTTTGGGTTGGGTAATATATTATGTTCACATGCATGGTAGAGTTGGGGGACAATGTTAGGAACCTATGTCAACCCTTCTCTTTACTATGTTAGTATATTGTTATTGGACGCATATGCTTTGTAATTCGTCCCGTAGTATTTGTTGTTCCATAGTTTATATTAGCCCATAGTATTGGACGCATATGCTTTGTAAGTCATCCCGTAGTATTATATGTCCCATGGTTTTGACTCATAGTATTGGGCATAGACTTAGTATATAAGTGTGTGTTGAGGTCATTGAAGGCACCATGAAGTTAATTGTATTGAGCTTGCTCAAAGGAGGTTGCCCTCTCGAAGTGGCCCGTGATCAATATAAAAGTGATTCTGAGTTCTGTCATTTCTGCTATTTCACATATTCTTATTAATTAATTGTTGTAGGTAATTCACATCTGGTATCAGAGCACTTTCTTGGGCTCGTTGGGTGGAATTTTTGCCAATTTTTTTTTCGCATCTGTTGCAGCTTCGGATTTGGGAATAATACCTATCCGCTTAACTATGAGAAGAACTTGGGCATAAGCCCTAAAACTCATTGTGAGGAGTACCACATGAACCCCAAAGTAGCTAGCCCATTGAGAGGACCTGCCAGCGAAAAGGGCAACGACCCCTACCTGATTGACTAGTTCCCACCCGTGAGGTAAACCAAGAGCTGTCATTTGTGGCAAAGCGGTTATTAGTTTTACCTGAGCCATGGAGTGAGGGGTACTGCCCCAATATGCAATCCGTCAGACAGCATAAGTGGCCGAGTGAAACACCTGAACTGTTAGGAAGCCGTACATACCTGGGGTCCATATCTATTTTTAGTTGAACTGTTGTCGATCACTTCCGCTCCAGATCCAGCCGTTTCAGATCTATTCTGAAAGTCATTCCAGATCCAGTCGCTGTTTCAGATCCAGCCATTTTGATCCCTTCCGCACCATTGCAGATCGATCTGTTGCGAATCCCTTCCGCGCCGCTATTGATGATCCATTTCTAAAAAAAAAAGAGTATAAAATTCAGTTTTTTCTCCATATCTCCCTTGTTTTCACTCTGTTTCCCTTGAAATTTTCGGGGAACCCCTGTCATTCCATTCTGCATCTTTCATTCCTGAGGACCCTATCCCCAATTCCCCTTCCCAAAGCCCGAAATCCCACATTTGTCTATTTTTAGGGTTTGCCATACCTTCCTCAGATTTCACCCAATCACCTTCAAATTTTACCGTAGAGTTCCTTTTTGAATTCAGCTTCTTTGTCCCTCTTTGTCAAATTTTCTCATTCTATCACCTCACTTCTGAAATCCCCCTTTTTGCTTTCTTGTCCTTTCGACAATGTCCAAAATCTAGTCAAACCCCAATTACCCATCAGATTGTTTCCCCAATCCAAATTTCCCTTTACTAAATCAGCTTCTGTTTGTGTTTTTCTACCCATTGCACCAAAAAAAAACCTGCTTATGGTTGTCACCCGTGCAGGAGCACACACCATGGAGGAAGCACTTGCATCCATCCAAACCAAACTCCAATATCTGGATGAAAAATTTCTCAGCCTCCATCTTCAGCATTCAGCCATGAACAATACCAGACAGCCAGAATCTTTTGCAGCCACTGGGTTCTCTTCTTGCAGTAATTTTTGTGGGCCGAAGCTTGATTTTCCTTGCTTCAATGGTACTGATTCGACTGGATGGATATATCGAGCAGAACAATATTTCAGTCTGCATAATACTTCTGATGCCCAGAAAGTTCCACTTGCATCCTTTCATTTGGAACAGGAAGCCCTTCAATGGTACCGTTGGTACATCAAAGCTCATCCCGAGCCAAACTGGACAAATTTTTGCCAACTCATTTTGACACGAGTTGGCCCTAGTGCTTTCGATGATTTCATAGGAGCACTCACTAAACTTCACCAAACTGGCATAGTGAGAGAGTATCAGACAGAATTTGAGAAATTGTCCAATCACACAGAAGGATTGTCTGATGAATTCTACAGGAGTTGTTTTATCAGTTTTCTCAAGGACGAAATCGGCTCAGAGGTCAAAATGTTTTGTCCCAACACAATGATGGAAGTCCTAGGGTTGGCTAAGCTGGCCGAGGACAAGATCGCAGCTCAACAATGCTCCAAACCCACCTTTGTTCCCTTCATAAATATGGGTTCCCAACAACCTCCCATCACGCCTTCTCATCCAACTCCTATCAAGCATTTGTCTAAAATAGAAATGCAGGCACGCCGAGAAAAAGGGATTTGCTATAATTGTAATGAGAAATTCACTCGGGGACATAGATGTGTTCAACAAAAGCTCTATCTCTTGGATTTGGATTCTCCGCCTGCCTTAGAACTTGGTAAAGAAGCTACAGATACAGTAGATGATCAAGTTGACATTCAACACCCGCCTGTTGACACCCCATCTCAGGATGACCCACCCAAGATCTCTCTCCATGCTGTAACCGGCGCCACCACCCCACAAACAATGCAAGTCAGGGGATACTTCAAGAAGCTCCCTCTTACGATCCTCATTGATTCTGGTAGCACTCATAACTTCATTGACCCTTGGATTGCCAAACAGGCTGATTGTTTTGTCCATCCTTGCTCCAACTTTGAAGTCATGGTTGCCAATGGGGGCACCTTACCTTGCAAGGGGACGTGTCACAATGTGCGTATCTCTATGGAAGATTATAACCTATGCTCTGACATGTTTGCCTTGTCCTTAGGTGGATGTGATGTGGTTTTGGGTGTTCAATGGTTATGCACACTTGGCCCCATCTTATGGGATTTTGCTGAACTTTGGATGCAGTTTAAAGTCAATGGGGCACAACACAAATTTTTGGGCTTACAACTAGGGTCTCTCTGCATCATCAGTTCACATCGCCTAGAAAAAATCCTTAAGAAGAATTCACATGGTGTCATCGATTAGCTCAATTCCATTCAGATGCACCTATCAACAGTCTCCACTACTTCCTTGGATAGATATGCAGGTATCCTTGTTGAACCAATGTGCTTGCTGCCTTCAAGAGACCTTTCCGGTAAGAATTTAGTGACATCTATTTCTCAGCAAGAAATGATGGCTATTTCGCATGCAGTACAGAAGTGGTAGCCATACCTATTAGGGAATTATTTCTGCATCAAGACTGATCTCCAGTGTCTGGCAAATTTTCTGGAACAATGGGTCTCCTCCCCAACACACCTGAAATGGGTTATCCCTATGTGATCACTTACAAGAAGGGTAAGGACAATCTGGTGGAAGATGCTCCTTCTCGCACAATTGATGACCCAGTTTCTCTTACAGCTCTTTCTCTACTTGTTCCAAATTGGTTCCCATATGTTCAACAAGGCTCTCTCTTCTATGAACTCCATGCTTCTTCATCAACAGGGCACTATGGGTTCTGCAAAATGTATGACTGGGAACAATGTAACTTCTTTTGGTAGGGACTAAAAATGACAATTCACTAGATGGTGGCTGACGATGATACTTTCCAAGTCAACACGGGTGAAAGGACACTCCTTTTAGGATTGCTCAAACCCTTGCCCATCCCTACACACCTTTGGCCAACTATTTCTATGGATTTCCTAGCAGCGCTCTGGTGGTACAATACCACATCTCAAAGGACACCATATGAAGTAGTCTATGGAAAAACACCGCCAGTTTTTCTTCCATACATCCTTCGTAGCTCCCCAGTTCAGGAAATTGACTCAGTTCTTCAAAACCGGGATCAAATTCTTCTCATTCTGTAGGACAATCTTCACATGGCCAGAATTCGCCTGAAACAACAAGCCGATCAGCACCATTCTGAGCACATTTTCCATGCAGCTGACAAGGTTCTTCTTCATCTGCAGCCTTCCAAGCAATCCTCCTTGACACTCGAAAGGCGTTAGTGGCCCAAAATGCAACCCGAGGATGCTACTCGGGAACCAATCCTTCAGATTCTGCAACAATTTCTCCAACCAAAGCTTTGAGGACAAAGCTTTTTCTAAGGGAGAGGGGATGTTAGGAACCTATGTCAAACCTTCTCTTTACTATGTTAGTATATTGTTGTTGGACGCATATGCTTTGTAAGTTGTTCCGTAGTATTTTTTGATCTGTAGTTTATATTAGCCCATAGTATTGACCCATAGTATTGGACGCATATGCTTTGTAAGTCATCCCGTAGTATTATATGTCCCATGGTTTTGACTCATAGTATTGGGCATAGACTTAGTATATAAGTGTGCGTTGAGGTCATTGAAGGCACCATGAAGTTAATTGTATTGAGCTTTCTCAAAGGAGGTTTCCCCCTCGAAGTGGCCCGTGATCAATATAAAAGTGATTCTGAGTTCTGTCATTTCTGCTATTTCGCATATTCTTATTAATGAATTGTTGCAGGTACTTCACAGACAACTCAACTTATTTGATCCAAAGAGTTGGATCCACCTCATTCCAAATGAGCACTAGTGATATTCTACATGTGGAGGACATTCTATATGTTCCAGGATTGACGAAGAACCTCCTCTCAATTTCAGTTCTTGAAGACAAAGGCTTCTGAGTTATCGTCATGGATAACAAAACACTTTTATGGTAAAAGAATAAAATCCTAGAATAGTTTGCTATGATTGGATTTCGAGAGGGAGGACTCTACAAGGTACCCATGAAGTAAATTCAAGCTATGATTCACCACACTATCATTCCATGCCAGCTATGGCACCGAAGGCTTGGACACCTACACTACAAAACGCTACCAGGACTTCAAAAGATGGTAAAAGGTATGTCTGTATTTGATTTTGAGCATGATAGTGTATGTCGGGGTTGTGCACTTGGGAAGAATGTTAAGAAAAGTTTTTGAAGTCATATAGAAAGGAAATGAGATAGATGTTTGAGAAATAATGGGACCAGAAATGGTAAAAATATAAGACAAATAAATAAAATGGTATATCTATAATATTTGTTGAAACATTATCATTGTGGGTTAAGGATATAATTTATTTATGTATGACGTGTTGAGAAGGATGTCAAGAAAACCTCCATTTGGAAAACCTAACACACAGGCACCTTTGCAAAGGAATCATTTGATGTTATATTGTCCTATCAGAAGGAGGACAAACTTACGTAGTGATCTTGGTTTAGTGGCCTTTTTGGCATAAAATGAAAGGATAAGATTTCCTTCAATTAAGATGTGAGGGAAAACTTGGAAATCGTAATAAGCTTTAGATCATGCCTTCATGGCCTATTTTTTCTATAACTAGATGTGACAATATTGAACCATATGTTCCAAAGTGACCAGGAGTTTCTCAAGGATATGAGTATTAGGGAGTAGTTTCATGGAGGTTTGGATGGTGGGAATATCACACTCAATGGGTAAGACTACCTTGATACCTAAAAAATATTGAAGGGAGTGAATCCCACTGAATTTTTAACTCACATTTGGTAGGCACAAAGTGCAGAGAAGTGCATGTGATGCAAATCTCTCTTGTTCTTTTTAACTGGAATTTAAAGCATGATTTTGATGACTTTCTTGATAGCCTCACTGTAGTCATTTTCTTATAGATAGAAATGCATGGAAAATTGATGAGTGAATCCCAAAAGGAAAGAAAATTCTTGGAATACCTAATTTTATAAATGAGTTCCATTGTTAGAGAACAACTTTCGGGTATGCCAAAACATGTGATAATGTGCTTTAAAAAGAATCTAGCAGTAATGGAGTTGGTTCTCTTAAAGGTCATAATTGGCTCATCACACTTGTCGAAGTAATTGATGACAATGATGATATACTTATGGTTTTTGGAAGATGTATGAAAAAAGTCCATGAAATGGATTCCTCATTCGCAGAATGAGTAAGTGGTGATGATAGGGTGCAATGAAGTTGGATAAGATCAGGTCTTACTAGAAAATATTTGACAGTTTTCACATTGTTTGATGACATGAATACCATCTGAACAGTTATGGCCAAACTTACCTAGATCAGAGGATTTTTTGTGTGGTATCCAACCTAGACAAGTGGCTATCACATGCATCATTGTGCGAATTGTTAAGGATGCACTCATCCCTTTCATAAGATAAGCATCATTGCAAGATTGTGTTAGATCCTCATTTATTGGGAACATCTCTTATGAGTATATGATGAGGGGCTTGATGAAATATGTGATGAAAATTGTGACATGTCAAGAGGTGTGAAGTGAATTTCTATGTGTGGAGATATATGACCAAAAAATGACCAAGTGTTCATTAGCAAAAAATGATCAAGTGTTCATCAAGTAAATGACCATTTAAAGGGGGTCTTTCTACAACAACTAGAAGATGAGTTATAAACTTAGTGAAGGCCAACTCCTTTTTACCTTTTGGAGTCACAAACTTGATATCGAATTCTTGGAGAATAAATAGCCATTGATTGAACTTACCATTGATAAGGATAGACCTAATATATACTACATGGGATTGGAATTTGCAATTAGAATATTATACACTAAGAGGGTGATAACCAATGCCAATTTCTCTTGATGGTTGTATTTAAGTGTTGATCTAATGTAGCAAATGATGTGTTCCTCATGATATTATCCTCTATGAATTAAGACATTGTCAACTAAGTAGGGTAATTTTTATACATAAAGGATAAATACCTAGTCTAAGTTAGGTGGGGTCACCAAGGGAGCAGATGTAAGTTCCTTCTATATTTCCTCAAAGGAATTTTGTGCTTGGTCATCCTATTAAAAAGGAATATAGGATTTTGAAGGACATGTAGAAATATGTGCTTTTGTGGCATAATTAGGGATGAAACAAATGAAATTGACTTTATCTTGGAGGTTTTACAAATGTTGTTATGTCTTTGGTGGTGGAATTTCAAGAATGGCTTGATCTTTCGAGGGGTCAATGGTGATCCCATGTTGAGAGATAATAAACCCAATAGATATTATCCCACTATGATGAAAATGACACATTTGAGGGGACGCAAATGGATGTTGTACTATTGAAACTACATGAACATGATGCACACATTGTTCAGGCTGTCAGTGCATTTCTTGGATTTGGTCATAATGTCACCGAAGTATTCTAGGATGATGCATGCAAGGTCATTACATACATGGTACATGGAATGTTGGAATGTGGCTCCGAAATTGTGAGTTCAAATAGCATGACATGATAGGTGAACATGCCCCATGGAATAGTAAACTACATTTTGTATTGATGCTACTGATAGACCTTTATCTAGTTGTATTTGACAAATCCATCGATAAAACAGAGGAGTTTGTTTCCAACACAAGCATCAACAACTTGGTTGATTAAGGTGTTGCAAAGTTGTCTTTGGGAATGCTTGATTCAAATCTCTAAAATCACCTCATACATGAATGGTGACTTATTTCATATTAAAGGGCATTGGACTAGATCCCAATGACATGTAAGCAATGGGGTAAATGAATCATGCTTTATGTAGTTTCTCAATTTTCACTTTCATAGAGAGAGATTTGGAGGGGTGCACTAGTCATTGTTTCTTTCATACGAGACAAGCATCAAGCCATGTGTCAATATGATGTTTGAAAATGGTAGGATAAATCCATGGCATCTCTATGTATAACCAAGAAAAAGTACCCCTAAAATCTTGGGATAATTCATTATAAGCACCAACATTTTGTTGGGAATAAGAGGCCCCAAGTTAGATGTTTTATATGACACTGGAAGGGATAGAAATAACTACTTGAATTGTTGGTGATATCTTGGCCATGTTTCATTCTTCAAAATCATAGGGTGTAGGAATAGGATTTTTATACCAATTGATATAGTAGAAGTGGATAAAATCCTTTTTTATGGTGTATTGATTACATGTCTTTGCGGTAAATATGTCTTGGGGTAAGAAGTAGGAATGATGATTCACGTCATCCAATGGTGTCCTAGGGGAAGCCATTACTTCCATGATATCTTGATTTGAGTGAAAAAGGTTACTGAGGAATTCATTTCTAACAATGTGTCCAAATGTGATAAGGTTTGAAGTGTGATTGTTTAAAATGACATCCTGTTCAAAACGCTTCATTTTAATCATAATGTGAGATCCAAAGGGATTTGTGCTTACCTTTTTCTCATGGGTAATGAGGCCAAGGGTTTGTATCCAAGGTATTTATTAGTGATGTATCTATGATAATTCAATTTAATGATGAAAATTCATCATCAATCATAGAAGTGTTGCATGGTGACATCTAAAACATGTCAACATGTCTAGTCCTATCATGTGACAAAGGTAAAATCTCCTCCTGAGGCGGGACCTATAGGGTTTCCAAGGGAGAAGGTTTGCGGTGTGGTTTCCTTAATTTATCAAGGTGGTATGTTCATTCTTAAATTAAGGTGGGACATCAAAAGAAGTAATGTGTCAATAACCCACATTGTCAAAACGAATGATTGGGTTATAGTATAGTAATCAATGTATGGGACGGGGATTGAGTGGTTATGGTAGGATAGATTGTGGTGAAGTCATGACGTATCATATGATCAATGAGTGTACATACATAACATTTACTTGGTGGGGATGTGTCATTGGTCATTTATACAAAATTGATAGTCATATATTTGATGGGAATTAGATGATTATGACCAATAGTAGCAAGAGTAGTTGGGAATCTATGGATGTCTAGACACTGATCTATGTAATGAAAAAAATATGAACATATAATGCATGGATGATTCATGCATGATGTTTTTCTCTTTAGCTTGAATTTTTTTTTTCTTCTGTTGGAGCAGAGAGTATCCCCATTATAGGTGATTTTAAGTGTGTGTTAGTAGCTGTGGATAACAGGTTTCTAAACTGAGGTCAATGTCAGACATATATTTGTGGGGTGACCTACAATGTTGCAAAAGGAACATGGAGTGGGAACTCATCTAGGTTACTTACTAGGATGGGCTATGATTTCCATCACGGGGGTTTTAATGTCTCTAATTGTGGATTTAATGGGGATGATGGGTTGTCATGCAGTTAGTGCTACTAGTCAAGGAATATTGGACGGTAAGGTGTTGTCTAGTGTGATTAACATAAAATTGATATGCACATTAGTGTTTTGGGTGACTTACAGCAATGGGGTTTTAAATATCATATGGGGGTTCTGAGAGTAAGCCAAAGCAATGTTGAGGTGGCCATGAATGGCATTCTTTTTCTACTTGGGGGAGGGAATATGAGTGGTTCTTCAACGACTAGCATCATTGATAGAGTGGGGGGGTAATTCCTTCTTTAACTATTGTCACTATTATGTGGGGGGTGGGGGCATTGTGCCCTCCCAACCACAACTCTCAATTGTTTGGGAGGACATGGAAGTGGTAATAGATAATGGTGGTTGATATTTAGAATAGAATATGGTGCACATGATGCCACCCTAGTTGCTTGTATGACTAGAGGAGATATACGATATGTCCCAACTATGAAGAATATTTGTAAACTCATGGTCCTATATCATTAAGAGATGGTGGATTCATTGTGTCAATGGTAGGAAAATTTTTATATGGGTTAACCATGGCGCATTTTTTGTAGTATGTAAGTTGGTCCAGGGTGACTAATTTCCCATTATTGGGGAAAATCATGGTGCAAAAGACCGAATACACCACTACCTTGATGGTGTACATGCAACTATATCTCAATAGGATGTTGTACGCATAATTGCGCATCAATGACTTCAACATAAAAAATGGCAATCTTTCCCCCTACTTCAATAGTTACATTCTCATAGAGACCTTTTGGTTATGAAGGAAAACCATTGTAGGCTCCGAGGGTGATGGGAGACAAGACAAGATATGAGGACCCTAGTGGTTTCCAAATGTTTGTAGACATAACGCAAATGGATGCACCTTCATTGACGATACATTGATGAATGATAATGTTTTTTTTATTATGGCGAGTATTTGGAAAGAAACTAATGATGGTAGTCGAGGTTTGTCACTATCAAGGTCAAAGGTAAGACACATGTCCAAAGGATCGATGTCACCTAATGTTGTTAGTAGGGAATTTATTTGGGAAGGGAAAGACTATAGAACATCTAGCATGGACATAGCAGTGAGGGACTAGGCCAAATTGTCAACTATGCTATAGTTATATCCTACTCTCATATGAGATTTGTGATAATTACAACATAGAGGTGGTTTTGGTATCCTTGGAATAGAGTCACTTCTAGGACATGAAATTTGCAAAGACCTACTAGTGGAAGATGGAGTATATTCCTACTAGTATGGAGTGTTTTCTAGAGTGTCGAAGGCTTGATCGTGGGTATGAAGAAAATATCTACAACATTCACGAAGATATTTTGATCGGAAACCTCTCCCACTAGGGAAACCTTCTTATCCAAGTTTGATTACAATTTCTATAATAGGGTTTAAAAGTTCTCCAGAAATTCAACAACCATTAGTGTTTCACATGAATGAATGAGGGCCATTGTTTAGATGCCTAGCCCAACATTCCTAACTTAACCTATAAATTGTTTGGTAATATTTTGGTAGATGAATTTATATTGGCTCAAGTCACAGGTTGATTTTAAAAATGGTTCAAGACATGGAAACCAAGTAGGAACCACTATGATAATAAATTATAAGGATCATAGAGCCTCATCTAAGAAACCATCAACAAACCCTAAAATTGCCAAAAACAATAGGGAGAAAAAAATCAATGGAAAACCCCTAATAGATTACTTAATTATTCACTTGGCCAATGGGCCCTTTAATTGTTTTATAATAGGTCCACATTGAACTAAATCTCAAGAAAACAACTATGAACTATGGTGCACATAGCTCAAAGCAACTAATTTAACCAATTCTTAGTTGACTTCCTTGAAAAATGTCTTCCAAAGAGAGGCTAAGCCTTCATGGAGGGGTGAGTTGCTTCTTGTGAGTTATCTATGTATGGAGATACACCCATATTCCTTATCAATACGCCTCTAGATTTTTCCAATACATTTTTCTAACATGATAATTTTTTAAGATGTTGAGAATATCTTGGGAAGACATTTTAAAACTAATATCAATTGGATTAAGTTTGGTCTATCTGAATATGCTTTTACATGTGTCAAAAATGACATCAGTAAGGGTTTATGAGATAAGTTAATACTTCAAAGGATTTGGGTCCTAGATGCACTCTAAAATTTGATAATAAAAGTACAAATTTTTGGTGCCAAATTTGTCAAAAAGTAGGATATTTGAAAGATTCATGTCCTCAAGGGAAAGTTTATCCTAAAAGAAAAAAAATGACCTGAACCAAAGTTGAAAGAATGACAAATTTTTGAACAAAAGTTGATGAATGATGAAGACGAATATTATGTAAACAATCAACAAAGACGACGACTTTCTAAAAATATAGGTTGATGAATGGACACCCTCTATCTTGATAAAGAATACCACCAAAATACCTTGATGTTGGTAGTGGAAAACAAAACACAATCAAGACAAATAAAGGGACATCATGTCCCCAACAAATGTGATTTTTATAAGGAGTTAACACACCATCCAAACCTTGGACACTTGAATTCTCATACCAAACCTCACCATTTGATTTTTTAATTATAGTTATTCAATGTGGAACCAACCCTTTTGATGAGGTTGCATGAGGTTATAAAACACAATTGAGGATTATTTCCAATGTGATAGAAATAAAATGTACATGTTAATATGTAAAATTAAAATTTCCAATATAATATACAAATAAAAACTATAATTTCCATTCAATTTAGAAATGTTGATGTTTTTGAAAGAAATGACATAAATTTATATACATACATACATAAACTGATGTTTTTTAAAAAATGACATAAATTTATATACATACATACATATATGTTTATGTTGATAGTGTCACTTATAAGATTAGAACCTCGATTACTAGATAGACATTTTTTTATTAAATAGTTTTTTTTTATATTTTAAAAAAATACTCATTACTAAATTCATTCATATTATGGCATAATATTTTCTACATGTTTCTAAAAATTATTTAATATAAAATCAAATATATTTTGAAGTTATTTTTATTATGTATATTTGTTTCTGTGTTAACTAGCATAATGAAGAAAATCAATATTATTAAAATAAGAACTAAATCTTAGAGGTTCTATAGTGAAATATGGTATTGGACAATTCCTAGAAAATGGAAAGAAGAAAGAATTTGTCATTTCCATGACACTAAAACAATTGAAGATGAAAATCCATTTTTATTTATAATGTCCTATCTATACCTACAATTTGTTGCAACTTCAAAGTATTTTCTACAATCCTCACCTTTCAACTTACCACAATTATGATGATTTCAGAAACCATAGCATAGATCCATCTTAAAAGGGAATCTACCAAGCACCTAGAGGGATCAAATCTCTCACACTTGCAAATCCCTTTTTAGACTGGAAATGTTGAGGAAGTGTGTAATGCAATGTTTATGGTTTTAATTTATCTAATTTGTGTAGTTTTATATATATGTTGTTCTAAATATTTTAAATCTAGTTTGAGGAGACATGTTATTTTTTTATATTTTTTTATTATTTTTTATAAAGGGCACATGTCGGTTTTAGGATTAGCACGGAAGGAGTTACACATCTCTCCCTATTGATTGTAGAATGCACCTCTTCGACGCAATAACTAATGCTATATGATGATAGCTATAGTTTCTAAAATCACCATAGTTTTGATGAGTTGAAAGCTTAAAAAAGTGACTATTGTAACAAATATTTTGAAATCTTGATGTATTGTAAGTGTACATTTCACTATAAAACATATCAAAGTTTGTTTTATGCACAAATTAAAACAAAGTGCTTTTATAATATGCTGGATAGACTTTGATTAACTTTGATTATTGCTGTCAATAATGTCAATAATGGGAGTATTCTAACAAGTGGTTAGTGTCACTAGAGAGTTCAACTCCATGCATATCTTATTTTGGGGTGAGGTTCTTTCAAGTCAACATTTTGATAAAGTTGGGGATTTTTGCTAGAAAAAACTATTGGTAGAGTTTCTTTCAATGCTGGCTTGTTAAAGTTGGGGATTTATGAAAAAGGAATACTCTCTCTATCACTGGAAACATGATTTTATTTCACAAGTTGTTTACATGTAATTTTTAAATTAATAAAAATTGCTTTTCTTTGAAAGAAAAATAATAATGTTAAGTTTTCAGAGGTGGAAAAAATGTAATGCAAAGAAAACAGAACACATATACCCTGACTTGTTTTATTATTTCAAAACGGTAGACATGATATCTCGAAAACCTACATAAATACATGGATTGCATATGACGTAGGCGTTGACATTGGAGAAAAACGATAACGCTGTAGGTAAGCGGACGGATCACAGCCAACAACTCGCACTTCTGCAGTAGTATCAGATTCAAAAGCAGTTTTCAACAAAAAATCATATGTTTCGACACTTCTGAAAACCTGTTTTAACCCACTTCACCGGATCAAATAACATGAACTTTATAGATGATGATAATCTATGAAGAACTGACAATAAAATGAAAACCTAACAACATCATGGATGCAATGAAACAGATGCAAGGCAGGATCTTATTAAACTGAAAAATAAAAATAAAAATAAACTAATTTACATGCGAGTGCCTGTCTTCAATCTGTATATACAAAGCAGCAATATAGACCATGAAATCAAGAAACAAAGTGAAACTGAACCTCACAAAACCATAATCAACACACATACTAATTTCGTTCTCAACCCTAATCAGTGGACATGCCCATAGCCTTTGGGCTGAGAAGCCCTAGGCGGAGATCCTCCGCGTGCAGAGAATTCTCATGACTGCGATCATAATCGGTACTATTTATGGCGGCCAGAATGCTGCGGAAAACAGCGACCTCGCAGGGTAAAGTGAGAGGGCCCGCGAAATCGAAACCATATTCTTTCTCTGCATCCTCTAACAGCATCTGGAACAGAGGGTGATTAACCGATTCCGTCTTGATCACAAACCGGGTGCGATCCGGCCCGACGTAGACTGCGAAGCAGCCATCGGGAGCCACGGCGCCGGGAGCCATGTCGTCCCAGTCGCTGTCGGGCCAAGAACGACAGCGGCGCAGCCTACTGAGAGGCATCATCGTGCACGAGGTCGTGAGCGATTTCGTCCGGGGCACCGCCTGACGGGGCCGACGCCATTTCCTCATAATCAGGCTCAGTAATCTGTTTTTTTTCTCTTTGCTCTGCATGGGATTCGAACTCACAGCCTCAATACCAATCCAGAAAACCTAAAACCTAGGCTTCTCTAATCCTACTTGGATCGGAAAGCTCAACCTCTGTCGTAAGCCATATACACATGCATATTCGTCCGTGGCTTTGGATCGTTTCTCATAACGATTCAAGTAATCTGTACAAAACTGCGCATAATTAACATTCTCACTACTCCCAATATGCTAACAGCAATACAAATTCTATATCGTAGCATAAACTACTTGATATTAAGCGCAGTGACCTTAATGGATTTCAATCAGTTGATCGTTCCACAGCGGCAGACAGGATCAGATACAAAGAGAAACCTGCAGATCGGCAACAGATATTACTTCTCACAATGATTATTATTACTATGCTCTGCCATCTGTGAAGAAAAATGATCGCCATTAAAGCCTATTTGTAGCTCAAGTGGGCCATTAAAATAATTAGGAAAAAATCTCTATAGAGGATTCAACAGCCAGAATTGTGGTGGTAAGTACTCGGTAATGCTAGGAATTTCGCGAGTGTTATTTTTCCAATTAAAGGAACTCCATAAAATTACTGGCACGTCTGACATTGCTATCGTCATGAGCAAGATGTATAAATAATTTTTAAATGAATGTGGCAGCGAGTAGATGCCAAAATCCATTGACAAATCGCCTTCGCCAGTTAGATTTTCCCTTTGAAACAAATAATTCAAGTCTTCGTGGCGTTTTATAACTTCAAGGAACAGGCGTGAGTGAATGATTTTCCAACTGCTTTTGCTAATCCTGGTAGTATTTAGGATAATCTGGTCTCCTTAGCAACCCCAAACTCTTCCAATTCAAGTCTTCGTGGCGTTTTATAACTTCAAGGAACAGGCGTGAGTGAATGATTTTCCAACTGCTTTTGCTAATCCTGGTAGTATTTAGGATAATCTGGTCTCCTTAGCAACCCCAAACTCTTCCAGTTTTACCATATTTTTGACTCGATAATCTGGTTTCTTGAGCAAGCCCACACCCTTTCCGGCTTTTGGTAATCCTAGTGATATTTACCATATTTATGATTAGATAACTCGATCTCTTTAGCAACCTTTTCAGTTTTAAGTTAGATTGAAACTAAATATTAGTACAACTACAAGTAAAGTTATACTTTTTAATTGAAGTTTATTTAAATCTTAATCAAGATGCATTTAAGCATAACAAGATAGGAGACCATAAAATGAATCTCCACTAAATATTTGTTCCACTCAAATTAATTTTGTTAATCCACTCAAAAAAATCCAAAATCTGAGATAATACCTAAACACGTAAACATAACAATTACATACAAAGGATTTTCGTTTTTCTAATTAACATATAAATAGAATTCAAAATTTAGTTGAAGTCATACATTTATTTTAAATTTTGAACTATTTATTTGAGGTGTCTCTTAGTGTATGTACCATTAGAGATGTCTCTTAGTGTATGTAGGGTAGGTATGGGTATGTGTGTGTGATGGAAAGATAATAACAAATAAAATAATTAAATATTGTTGTATTCTTATATTTTTATTATTTTTAATTTTTAATTATTTAATTATTTTAAATTAATCTTTATATATTATTATATATTAGTAATTGTTTTGACATCTAATTCAAAATAATATATATTTTTTAATATAATATTTTATATTAATAAAAATATTTATTCAAATAGTAGTTTTGTTAGTTTTTTTAATTTAATGAATTATAAGCTTAAATTTAGGAGAAAATATAATGAAGTTTAGATTAGTAATTTAAGTTAGCATAATTCATGTTATTTTTCATTATTTGTTATTTTTTTTTATGGAGTAGTATCTCTTGTAAAGTGCCACTTTAAAAAGGGGAAAAGATTTGGTAGAGGCTATTTTGAAATATAGCTTTGGTTACTTGTTACTCTAGCTATAATTGGGTAGGTGATGTTGTGAGAAATTGAGAGAGTGCTAGAGTTGCTATTGTGGGTAGATGCTATTGTGGGTAGATTTGGTTTCGATGACTTCAAAATTTTGAGGGGACAATAGTTCTAATTAGTTAAAGTGATGGATTGAAATAGTGTAAAAGTTTTGGGTGGAAGGAAGTTAGGAGAAGAAATATATATCTAGTAGTTATGTTGGGTAGATTGAGGGTGTAGATATGGCTTATAGAATTAATGTAAGGATTGGGAATTTTCATTGAAGAGATCCTTATGAGAAACATGTGAAGAGACATTGAGTAAACTATTGGTTAGGTCAAAAAAACTCGATGCATCATGTGGGGTTAAGAAAACCCTAGGCTAAGAGGAAATATTGAAGATTTAAAAAAAATGGAGGACCTCATACAAAAAAGGACGCTATCGAAATAATGAAACAAACATTGTTGGTAAAGAATATTCTAGAGTAGGCTACTATGCCTTGTTTTGTAGAGATATCAAAATTTTATGTCGAAATGAAAATGAGTGGATGAAGGTCCCCCACAACTAAAGAGAGTGAGGATGATAGTGACAATGGGGATAATGAGGATGATAATGATGATATTATTTAGTTTAAAAACCAAAAGAGGGTGAATCATTAGATGATGTTCCTTATAGAACACTAGAGTTGTCTAATGAATTGTTTGAGGAATATGTAAGTCAAGAAGTTAGAAGAAAACTTAGGTTTGCAAATGAAGAACAAGGGACTCCTATGTTCATAGAAATAAAGTTTGAAGGAAGTGTTAAGGATGAAGAATTTATCAAAGGTGTCCCTACATTTTTAGGGAATGCGAGCTTAGAACAATTGATGTGTGGATATCAAGGCTAGGTAATTATTTTGTGGAATGATAAATTGAGGACCTATATAGGGTTATTGGTTTTTTCAAAATTAAAAGAAGGTGCAGTAGTACGTTAGAGAGAAAGGAGTAGACATCAGAAAGGAAAAGGAAATGTAATTGGAAGGGAGTACATTATCTCCACGTTGATGAAGGAGATAGTGCACCAAAGAATGAGGATATAATGATAAAAAAGGTTCAAGCTCTCAGAATACAACATGGGAGGTAGAAAAATGTTTTGAAAATAAATAAGGTTGAGGATGAAAGGCTACCATGAAGAACATTAGGTTCCATAATTTATTTTGATGGTGTTGTTGAGCTTTAAGTAGAATTAGAGGCTGAGTAGTGGGCCTTTAAGTGCGTTCCAGAGATAGAAGAAAATGATGTTGATTATGATAAAATAACCAATTGTAAGCTTTGATAGGGAGAGTTTTTGGAAAACATGCATATGAGTAAATTGGATTTAATTAACAATATTTATGTTTGTGAATGTACAAGTGCAAAAAAGGAGAGAATGATTCATCTTGTATAAGATGCAAATGAAAATGAGAACATCAACACCATTGGCATAAAACATGATGAATACCTTGAGAGAGATGACAATAGTATTGTTTTAGATATTGGAGAAAATTGAGACTGAAATGATAGTACTCATGATGTTGTGATAGGGGATGAAATGAAAACTCAAAAGGAAGATGTAGAAGATGAAATAGAGGAAGAAGTTAAGGAAATAAATGATCAAACAGAAGTGACTGGAATTGAAGCAATATATGATGAAGGATACTTTTAGAATATGATTTGGTTAAGATCAATAAAGAAGTGGAATCAATCATCAAGGTGAAGAGAGAATAAGACAACCCATCTATATTTGCAATAAAATGAAATGATAAATATGTTGTTGTAGTAGTTGAAGCCGAGAGGTCTAAAAAAGTAATAGATACAGTAGAATAAGTTCATGAAATTGAAACTTTTTTGTCTTGAAAGCTAGAAGCTCAAGGCCAATATGATCATAATGTCCTTAGTAATTTCTATTGTGATAAGGAAAAAGAGTCCTGTGTCCAAGAAGATAAAAATTATTATATCCAATGAAAAGCAATATGATTATGGTAATACTACAATAGGTGGAGTAGAAGGAAAATAAAAGAAACGAGGAGATATTAAAAAAAATCATGTTTTGTTTTATTATTTGTTTGTTAATGATTAAGCATGGATAGATTTAATAGAAATGAAGTTTGTGACTGATGAGATGGAAGGGAACCTCAATGGAGTTCTAAAGTTGGTAAAAAACATGAGAAAAAACAAATTGACTGAAGATGAATGTAAGGTAGAATTTAAATTAGAAAAACATAGGAAGAAACCCTATCTGGATGAAGGGCATGGCGATAATAGAAAACTAAAGGATAATGAAAGCAAGATAATATTTAATTTAGCATAAGTATATAGCGAAACTTATGTTGAGGTAGAGATCACTAAGAGGATGAGCATGAATATGCTGATATGACAAATAAAATTATAATAATTAGAAGAATATAATGAAAAGAAATGTGGAGGACAAGATAGATGATTATGAAGGAAAATATGATATTAATGTGGAATATGTTGATAATGTAAACAAAAATTTAAATGAGGATGAAATGTTGAAAATTATAAATTAACGATAAAAATTATGTGGTAAAATTACAACACCTAGAATGCAAGAAGAGAAGATTGTAGTTGACAAACACGAAGTTACAACATTTCATACATGTATGTGTGAGATGGAGGAAGGAAAAGAGGAAGAACATTCATATATTTTCATGGATGGAAGCTTGCATTTGCATCCAACTCAAGAAACAATGGAGGAGGCACTAGTGAAACAAGTGGCGATAGGAAAACATTTATGGGGGGAATTTAATCTATGGGATAATTTTCCATGTTTTTTTCTATAATAAGATTCACAATTTCCATATTTTTTTCTAAAATGATTCACCCAAATTCCATAGGATAAAAGCATTTTACTCTATGAATTCCCAAAATTATCTAGAAGCTTTAAAAAAATCCTTAGGAACTTGAGTATTTTTAAAAAAATATCACCAAACATTTTATGTTTGGAAATTTAAGAATTAGTAAGATCCACCAAGGTTTCTAAACTTTAAGAAATTTATGGATCCTTAGTTTTTTCCCTAGTGTCCATGGAAACCATCCCTACCTTTGATGTCTCTTGTGCATTGGCCATAAGGATTGCATTGTAGAATGATGGAGTAGCTAAGGAAATGTGACTAGAAGAAGAACATATGAGAAGTATTATATTTACTTGAATCATGTTGTCATATTATGATAACATGAATAAAAATAATGTGGAATACCATTAATACAAAAGATAAATCCATTGCCGTAGAAAATTTTGATAAATCAGGAACTCTTTCTTATCTCAACCATGAAAATTGCAATCAAGGAGGCGGATATACGGGAATTAGAATAATGTTTTGTTCCTTGGACCACCAAGGAAGAAGAATACCACCATCATGTGGTGAAGTGGAAGGCTATTGACATGACTTATGCTAATGGCTAGGGTGAAGGGAAATGTATGGGTACTTTATTGCATCCATGAAACATAAAGAGGAAATGATTATTTGTATATTAGTTTTTCCCAAGAGGAAGATGGAATTATGCTTTCAAGTTCAAGTTAAAATACAAGAAGCACAACAAATTTTGCAGGGTTAGGTATGGATCCATCCCACTCCAGAAGGGATTTATCTATAGTAGAAAAGAGCTCAAATATCCATGAGAAAAACATCAGAATAGAAGTGTAGATCTAAAAGTGGTTCAATTTGTGGATTTAGAGGAAGAACTGAAAGAGACATACATTTTATCATGTGCATATCAAAATGTGATTTACATTGAGGGAGTAACAACAAATTTCTACCATTGACCTATGCGCATTGGTCAAAACACAAGGTTGTGATTCTCTTTTACCTAGAGAGAGTCTGACATAGGAGCATTCTATTTGGGATTTAAAAGTTCTTGGGGCTATGGGGTGATGCCAACCACTTACCATTGAAAATGCCTCCCAATTATTTACTTTTCCCATAATATTAGGTTTCCTTAGTCTATTCAAAGTGGTGGGATTTTTGGGATGACATCAACCACCCCCCTGCGAAAATTACTCTCATTCATTTATCTCTCCCTCCCCATGCCTTCCCAAAAACGTAGTTGATGATGCACTTAACCCTTGGGTCATTTTCCTAGTGAACATTAATGTTGATGGGATAGAGTTCATATCCCAGGTGACTTTACTAGAGGTGTAGATAGTGGATGGGATCATTTATAATCACCATTAAAACTAATTTATGGTTGTTGGTTAGTCAATTAAGAGGGACATTGAAAATGAAAAGGAGGATCTCATAGGAGTGATAGGGAGTGTATCAAAATTAAGAGGAAAATGAGTTAATAGAAGATGAGGCAATTTCTGAAGAGGAGAGGGCTCATGAAGAATAGTGGAGGAAGATGCCTCTGTCATGAAAAGAAGGAGAACATCAAAGTTGGGAAGAGAAAAATAAGAGAGGTTGGACAATGGGGAGAGCATGGAGAAGAGGAAAAAATTTAAAAAAAAGAAGAATAAAGAAGAAGAAGATATGGAAGACCAGATAATATAACAAAGGAATAAGGGAAGGAAGCTAGTGTTACAACATATAAAAGCTACCAAACATAATTGTAGTAGAAAAAAAAAAACACAAGTTTAAAGAAAAAAATTATGTGAATGATGACGAATTATAAACATGTTTAAAACTCAAACCAACATGCAATCTTTGTGTTTTATCATTCTAATGAAGGATTTCATATCTATTTAGGTATTATAGAAGTGGAAATCTAAAAAATAATGTAAAGAGTTGGTGTTCAAGAATTTTATTTTCCTTTTTTACAATTAATTTGATAAAAGATTTAATATCGTTCCTTATTGTTCTATGCTTTATGTTTGTCTTAATATCCCTACGGTTGTTGTTGTGGTATTATATACATCCTACATTGCTACATCATTTTTATATTATAGAAGTGGAAATCTAAAAAATAATATAAAGAGTTGGTGTTCAAGAATTTTATTTTCTTTTTTTACAATTAATTTGATAAAAGATTTACTATGGTTCCTTATTGTTCTATGCTTTATGTTTGTCTTAATATCCCTACGGTTGTTGTTGTGGTATTATATACATCCTACATTGCTACATCATTTTTATATTATGTTTGTTGCCATTAGTGAAGGGTGTGGGTGAGTTGGAATAAATAAGTTAACTTTGTTATATGAAATTCTAATAAGTATGAGAGAATATGCTATCCATATCATTAATATTAAAGATAATGATTTATCCATATCATTAATATTAAAGATAATGATTTACCTGCTTAAACAATAAATCTTCTGACTATTTCAAATAAAGTTATTTCATTAATAATCATGATTATTAACTAGAAAACAAATGAACATTTAAGTGAATTAACACCAAATATTATTTGTTTTACAAAGTAAAATCATTCCTCCAAATAATAGCGAAATGAACATTTAAATGAATGAACACCAAATATTATTTGTTTTACAAAGTAAAGCCATTCTTCCAAATAAAAATTGGATGAATATATATTTTTTTCTACTCCAAATTAAATAATCATCAACAAAATAAATTTAAAGTATTAAAATATAATATAATAAAGTAATTATACTTCACATATTTTTTAAATTTAAAATTTCAAAATAATCTTTAATACGGAGTAAGAAGATGTTAGCTCTAGAAATTTTCAAATGTTATTCGTTTACGATAACAGTGTATATATGATTAGCATAAACATCCAACTCGTTATAGTAAGAAGATGTTAGCTCTAGAAATTTTCAAATGTTATTCGTTTACGATACCAGTGTATATATGATTAGCAAAACATCCAACTCGTTAGAAATGATAGTGACTTTTACATCATCATTATAAAATGGTTTCGGATTAATGATAAATACAATTAAATGAATTAGAATGTGCTCTTCATTGTTTACCCTTCTAGACAAGGATCCCACACGTCCCATCATTGGTATACCTAACCTAATTAAAAAAATAAATTCCAATGGAATCTCTTGACATGTTTCCTTAATTGGGTCTCTCTTGTCATAAACGTCATGCAATATGGTTGAACACTATTAATATATGGAGGACAAGCACAATCACTAATCATGATTATTGCATCGTCTTTGTCCAAAATTTAATATATTGTGACTAATTTTAAGTTCATCTAATTCAATCACAACAGCATTGGAGATCTAGTCCATCTCTCTTAATCGAAACCACCATTTTCCAAGTTAGTGATACATTTTTAATATTAAAAACGTATGTGGAGACGAAAGAAGTTATAAATTGAACGATGAATCATTTTTTAATTTGAATCAATCTTATCATAAAATAAAATTATGATTTTTACATTTAATCATGCTTACTAATATAAACAATAAGGAAATGTTATTATTTTGCTATAGTTAAAAGTTGAAACCATTTTTAAAATAGTAAAATAAAAGTGTGATTTAAAAAAAAAAGTTTGTTAATGAAATATTATTATTATGTTTTACTTAAAAATTGAAACAATAATAAACTATAACAATTCCAAAAAGAATTAGATACTCATTTTTAAATATAATATTTAGAACAATATTTATTATAATCTATTTCACGTTGAATTGAATAACCATTTCCATTGAATATGGGGCATTTTTTTCTACATTTCATATATACGTTGCAATAGTTTAATACCTTTACTTATTGGATTAATGAATTTTCATATTTCTACATAAATAGAGGTTTAGTATTTGGACTTCATACATTTATTACTTGGACTTAGAATCTGAAATTTTTATATGTTATATATCTGATCATGTTAGTACATCATTCTCATGACATCATATTCTAGTTATTGACCTAATTTTATCAAATTCATAGGAGTTAAGTTTTCATAAAATATAAATACATAGTGGCACATAAAAACCTAAAATTCCTTCCACGAAGTTAAAGAGGCAATTAATAACCATTTATTAATTGAAGAGATGCTTGGGTTACCCAAGGAATCAGAAAATAGTTCGGAATCTGACCACCATGGCCTTTTCAATCTTCATGGAGTAGGTTTTTTTATAGTTCTTGGTTGTGAGCGACTCAATGAACCTATGAGTAATGCCCAATTTCATTGGACACTAAATAAATTTAAATTTGTGTAAATTATTGTTGAAAGTATTTGTTTTAAATTGTAATATGTTTTAATTGGATAATATGTTATATGTGGTAGGAATATTAGTATTTAATGAAATTACATATTCCATGTTGTTGTGTTAGTTCCATTATATGAGTTTTATTGCAAGTTCTTAATAATATAATTTATTTTATGAAAGAAATAATAACCTACAATTGATGAGATACAGACCTTCATAGGAACACACTCACACATGAATGTGCACATACTAATATGAATGCACACATGTTTTTTCTTGAGAGACTTCTGAACCACCAATACCGATTCCATCTCACCATGGTAGGAGTGTGCACACATTAATAGCATGCACGTTATTAGTGTACACATGTTATTAGTGCATGTGTGTTGTTTTTTATAATTTTTTAAATGTAGTGGCGAGTCTATGTTTTGTATAAACTGTGCCACGCGTTACTAGAGTGATTGAACACACTACCAACACAGTAAATCAATGCCAAGGTTGTGAACCACTGTCCAACAAGATTTCCACCTCAAGTGCATTGGATTCAGTAGGATTTGTGGTGTTTTTTGTTTTTTAGTTTTGTATTTTGTTTAAAAGTCAAACACAAATCTAAACCACAATCTAATATTTTTATTAACTTGCAGCAATATTGACTACTATGAATCCATACGACAATCCAAACATGAATCCCAAAGACAACCCAAGCTTGAACACCAAATATAACCAAAACATGAATCTTGAACCACCAAACATTGACATGGAGATTGTTGCAAATTTGAGAACTCTTAGAACTCTTTGCAATGAATTGAAAAACACTAGAGTGCCCACCCGATTGTCACTAGCTACTTCATTAAGGGAAATCGTGTCTTCCATTGGAGATTCCCAAGGAAAACTAACTAATATATCCAACTATATGGATAGAATGCTTGAATACTACATGACTAGCATAAGTAAGGAGAAAATTGGAGACTAGAACATCTCCAAACAACAATTGATGGCATTTTTGGTTAACCCAAGAATTCAATTAAATCCACCGGCAAAAAAGAAATGGATTTGTATGGATTGGTGCATAGTTCCAATCATTCAAATACCATTGTATGGATAGGTGGTTTATAGTATTTGAAAAACCTCCTTGCAAGAATAATGATGTGCCTCTCTATTTCCTTGGAAATTTATATGTTGAGTTTATGTTAGGGAAGAATGTCAACTACTTTGACATTGGTCAATTTCAAGGGGTGGGTTGACATAATGTTAGGTGCAACCCATTGTTAGGTCCTCATCCCGCTAGATGACACCCTACCCCCCTCTACAGCGTCAACCGATAGGGGGGAGTATTAACCATAACCAAACTTCCCTATCTATAATGGCTCATCATCTCGTGTAGCACAATAGTTTCATATCATTATCACATGAGGAGCGAGCATCAGGTGACATTTGTGGACACTAGTACAAAATGAGAGATAAGTGACTGGGAGACTAAAAACATTAGTCACCACTATTTTTTCAAGGGATAAACGACTAAAATCGAGCAATTTTAAATAAGCCAACTAAAAACAACTAAGATAAAAGACTAATTTAGTCACGTAATAAAATATATGACTATATAACAAGTCACTAAAATAAAAATGACTAACATAAATGACTAATTTAGTCAAGGGAATATAAATATGACTAGCTAACAACGATTAATGTGAATTAGTTATTTATGTTAGTCGTATTTAGTTGTGTAACACTGACATTAATGGAAAATTACAATTTTGATAATGAATTTGTACAATATTTTACTAAATTTTAACAATCAAGATGGATTTAGAGATATTACTATGGGGGTCATGGTCCTTGTGTCGGGTCCCAAACCACCATATTGGCCCTCCATAGTGTATATTTGGCCTAGAAGTGGGATGTGGTACTGCTCATTTTGATGTTTAGAACACTAGATATGCAGGTTTCTAACATGACCAGAGGAAAATGATCTAAAATTTTAGTATGCTCAACCCAGGTGTTGTAATTCACATTGTCCAAGAATTCTAGCAATTGACTTGGCACTTTCATATTTATGAAGGGAATTTTCCCAAACCAACACGGCCTTAATGAATTCACTTATATGAGCATGGCCTTGCAAGTACCTTCTCAATAAAATATGTTAATAGCCACATGAAGAATATGAATGCATTAACCAATTGTTCCGCACATGGCCAGGAAGCTAGAGGGGGACAACAGTTTGACTAAATGATTCGGTTGTTTTATGGCGAAAGCTTAAGAAATAGAATGCGCAAATAAGGAATACACTACTCAGACACAACAAAAATGTACATAGACACATACATGAATGCAAAAATGATTTCTCTATTACTGAATTTAAGTTCAAGACTTGATGTATGTTACAATATTATACATGCTTAAATAGAAAGTGCTGAGACGCTTGGGTTCTTTCTCGTTACATTCAGTTACAAGAGAAGTTAGAACGGTTTGGAAGTTCAACCGTTACACTTGACTAGAAGAAAGAGAGATAGTCTGTCGAAGTTCGATAGTCGCAAGTTGTAGATCAATGTTGCATGTCGATGTCGTGAAACTGTGAGGTCGTGGAACTTGTCGAAGTCGCGGATTTGTCGAAGCCATGTCGAAGTTGGAACTTGTCAAAGTTGTGTCGATGTCGATGACTTGTCACAGATGTGTCAGAAGTTAGCATCGGACAATAATTCCAACTACGATATGGATCAAACCTCCTTCCTTAAGAAAAATGGTCCCCATTGTTTGCTTGTGAAGGTGAGGAAACTTGTCGGTCAGTTCGGTAGAAAAGTATTACTTTCCTTGTGCTGGGATCTGTATGGCTTTAGAAACCTGGAACAAGGGAATTGCGTTCGTCCTTGTATGGAGGACTCATTGTCCCACAATGGTGTCTCAAGGAAGAGGCTCCTAAACATCTGGGTGGATGTCATCATGTTCTATTGTTTGCAAGTTGTTTTGTTCCAACATTGGTGTATGGTATGGCCAAAATAGATTGACATTGAATACTGGATGCAAACCCAGGCATGGAGGAATGTCAAGCTGGAAATCATTTTTTCCAATATGTCGAAGAATATTGTACGGACCATATCACAAAGGTTTGAGCTTCTTGAATGGAACGATGAAGCAATCCTTCTTGAGACG
This sequence comes from Larix kaempferi, assembly GCA_027924585.1. NCBI lineage: Eukaryota > Viridiplantae > Streptophyta > Pinopsida > Pinales > Pinaceae > Larix > Larix kaempferi. Next base: position 15,987,348 of record BSBM01000348.1, on the reverse strand, counting down.
TAACCAGAACTTATCCCCAACTTGGAATGAATGAGGAATACGATGCTTGTTATTTTGGGCCTTAGCTTTCTCATTTTCTCATTGCAACATTTCCCTGTGCTTGATTCAGGATGTCACAAAATTGATCTCCAAATTTCAAATCTTTATCAACTTCTCGCTAGTTGTAGCCGGTGTTGGAGATCGGTTTTGTTGAGGAGATGATCAAGTTGGTAGGCGTTGGGGGTTGAAATTCTGTAACAAATCTTAAATGGACTCTTGCCTTTAGAGCTATGTTGAGCATGATTTTAACTATGTTAAATGTATGGAAGACTTTCATCCCATGTGTGTCGATGCATCTAGTTGTACATGTGAAGCAGTTGTACTACCAAGCAATTTACAACTTCCTTTTGTCCGTTAATTTGAGGATGGAAAGTTGTCGACAATGAGAGTCGTGTGTCCAGCTATTTCCAGAGAGTCTTCCAAAATATGCTAACGAATATGGAATCTCGATCGGACATAATGGTTGTGGGTAAACCAAAGTGTTTCCAAACATGTGTCAAGAAGAGCTGAGCAGTCTGCTATGCTGTCGTGGTCTTCTTGCATGGTATGAGAATGGCCATCTTGGAAAATTTGTCGACTACTACTAAGATCGCATTGTGCTTATGTTTGGTAGTAGGATATCCCATCAAGTAGTCCATAGAAATAGATTCCCATGGTCGACTAGGAACTAGCATAGGTGTGTAAAATCCATGTCATCGATTAGGCGGTTTAGCAATGGCACAAACCACGCATGATTGAATGTACTTGTTGACGTCAGTTTTAAGTGTAGGCCAAAAGAAATACTTCTGGAAAATAACAAGTGTCTTTGCTACTCCAAAGTCTTCTGCAATATTGTTGTAGTGCACGTCCCACACAAGCTATTGTCGATGCTCACCAGTCGATACACAAAGCTGTCCAAGCTTGTATAGAAAGGTGTCTTTCAAGAAGTAGTCGGAGGTCGACGACTTGTCATTCTAAAGCTGTCAGTATACTGGTGAAACGTCAATGTCGTCCTGATGAAATTGAGGATAATTAGTCGTGTCATAACCCTGCATACTCATCATTATAAAAAGGAGAGTAATGGGTGGTCGACTCATACCATCAGTGACGACGTTGGATTTACCTTTCTGATACTCAATCACCAACTGGAATTCTTGTAGGTAACTAATACACTTGATTTCTCTGGTTGTCTATAGCTTTGATTGGGTCAAAGTGAACTGTATAGGCTTATGGTTAGTTAGGATGAGCGTTTCCTTGCCAAGGATGTAATGCCTCCATAGCTTGAGAGCTTGTAGAATGGCATACAGTTCTTTTTCGTGCATCAAATATCTTCTAAATGTGTCGTTAAAAGTTTCAGAATGAAAAGCGACTAGGTGACCAGATTGAGTGATCACTGCGCCCAAGGAATAGTCCAATGGATCTGTCTCAATATCAAAGGGAAGATGCAAATCAGGTAACACAAGTACTGGTGCAGTGTAGAGCTGTTCAAAAGATTCTTGTTGTGTCGGTGTCCATTTGAAGACATTTTTTCCATTTCCCTTCGTCAACTGATTCAAGGGCCAGACTATGTGACTGAAGCTGAATATGAAGCATTGATAGAAATTTGCCAAACCAAGAAAACTTCTTAGTTCTTGAATGCTGTAAGGAATGGACCAATATTTGAGGATCTGTACTTTGTCTGAATCGACGTGAATGTCTATAGAGTCAATTACATACCCCAAATATTTGATGTTGTTCATTGCAAAGGTGCAATTGTACATGTTCAAGTAAATTCGATGTTGTTGGAGAGTGTCAAGGACTTGGAAAAGCTATCCAACATGTTCTTCCCATGACCGAATGAAAATCAATTTGTCATCAAGGTAGACAATGACCCATTTGCCGATGAAAGGTCAAATAATTTTATCCATGTATCGCATGAAGGTCGCAGGTGCAATGGTTTAGCCGAAAGGCATGACTAACCATTCAAACAATCCTTTCTTTGTCTTGAAAGTAGTTTTCCAAACATCTGAGGGCTCGATTGGAATCTGATGATATCTCGACTTGAGTTCGATCTTAGTAAATAATTTAGCACCTTTTAGACAGTCAATGAGCTCGTCTATTCATGGCAGAGGGTAGCAGTTCTTTACCAAAATTTTGTTGAGTGCCCTATATTCGATGCACATGCACTAAGTCCCATATTTTTTTGGAACGAGAACGGTTGGACTTCCACAAGGAGAGGAGGTAGGTTGGATATGAACTTTATCGATCAATTCTTGGATTTGTCTACGAATCTCTTCATTTTCGAGAATGGATCTTCTGTAAACAAACACATTAGGCAAAGAAGAACCAGGAGAAAGTTCAATGGAGCATTTTACTTGGAAATGTCAAGGTACTCCTTCTGGCTCTTGGAATAAACTCTGATACTCATCGAGTACATTGTCGGTCATTGCTTCTATCGGAATATGCATTGATCGACGAGTCGACTCGTCGGTGTAGTCTTCCTAGAATGTTGCAATTTGATCATGATTAACGTGAACTTATCAGCATGATTGATGAGCTTCTTTGTATTTTTATTAGATATCATTGAAACCATTGGTGCAGTTCATCGCTTTGGAATGTTGTACCATCGTTTATGGATTCTAACAATCACCTTCTGCAGTTGTGACTGATAAATTCCATGGAGATCCCATAGATAAGGTTTCCCAAATAGGGAATCAGCTACAGAGAGTGGTGCTACGTCACAGAGTACTTAATCTTCAAAAGGATTTATGAAGTAAGCGAGTTTGCATTATCGGGTGATCCATAGTTCCTTTCCATCCTTCATTCAACCAATGTTGTAAGGCTGAGGATTCAGATTGGTAACAAGACCTAGCTTCTTCACGAGATCTTCATAAATGAAGTTATTATGGCTACCATTGTCCACAATCATATGCAATGTTTTGTTCTAGAGCCATATCCATGTATGGAACAGGCACTCTCGTTCCTCCTTGTCGATGATATTCGAGGCTGTTGGAGTGTTCGATGTCAATGTCAAAAGGGTCGTTGTGTCTGGATCAGATTCTTCCATCGTCTTGTCGAACGTGTCGGATGTCGACACTTTTTCCAAAAATGTCTTCCGAGCTTTGCATTCAAACGTATCATGCCAAGATGAGTGGTGGTAATCGCACCATTTTTCGGTCGGTGGTTGTTTGCTACATTCCCTTTTCTCAAAAGGATTTTTGTCATGATCTGGATTTGGAAAGGTTGGCTGAGAAGATTTTGACTTTTTCAAGTCAGCTGATGTCTTCTTGTCAGGTGGTCGTCCTGATGTTAAATTTGTCGCGAAGCGTGCTTTCCCTTTCTGCTTGGTTTTAGGTTTGCTGGCATAGTGGAATGCATTTGCAAGCATATTAATAGTCATAAATTCCATCTCTTTCTGAACGTACTAAGACAATCCATTGATGTACTTCAGAACAAGCATTTTCTCTTCTTCTTGGATGCCAAGTCTAGCCATGAGTCGATAGAACTCGTCGGTGTAACTCTATACTGATTGGTATTTCCATTTCCTTAGCTGTTGCCACTTCTTATACTATTGCTCAAGGTATTTCGATAGGTAGAATTGCTTTTAGATGTATTCGACAAATTTATCCCATGTGTCGATGGGGTCTCCACTTTTCTCCATCTTTGTCGAGACGTTCTCCCACCAGCAGTGCACAGATGTTGACATATTTAAGTTTGCAATGGTGACCTTGTCATCTTCTTAGAGTTGATTCATAGAGTAATAGAATTCCAATTGTTTCACCCAATTGCTGATGGATTCTGCGTCAATCTTGCCTTCAATATTCAGTATGTCCAAATTCATTTGCACTTTGAAGGGGTTGATTTTGTCATAGTGAGTTCTTGTCAAAACTCCTATGGATGTTGAAGCGAATTGCGTGAGAATTTCATTGAACTGAGCAAACATTTCAATCTGTTTTTGAGTCAACACTTGCTCAATAAGTTGTATTGTCTCTCTGGCTGCATCTCTAGCGTCTATTTATTTTTCTGGAGGTAGCATCTTCTTGGATTGCTAATATTGTGAGCATGTTTGAACATGCATAAGTCGATAACCTCGCTGGAAGTGTCTTCACAAAATTAAGCATGAACAAAGCTGAGCACTCTGATACCAATGATACGCACATGGCCATGAAGCATGAGGGGGACAACAGTTTGACTGAATGAGTTGACTCTGTTATGGTGGAAGCTTAAGCAACAGAATGCGCAAAGCAGGAATACACTACTCAGAAAGAACAAAAATGTACACAAACAATCTGCAGGAATGCGAAATGATTTCTCTATTACTGGATTTAAGTTCATGACCTGATGTATGTTACAATATTATACATGCTTAAATAGAAAGTGTTGAGACGCTTGGTTGCTTTCCCGTTACGTTGAGTTACAAGAGAAGTTAGAATGGTTCGGAAGTTCAACCGTTACAACTGACTGGAAGACAAAGAGACAGTCTGTCGAAGTTTGATAGTCGCAAGTCGTAGATCGACACTACATGTCGATGTCACAAAATTGTGAGGTCGCGGAACTTGTCGAAGTCACATAGTTGTGAAATCCATGTCGAAGTCGGAACTTGTCGAAGTTGTGTCGATGTCGATGACTTGCCGTAGATGTGTCAAAGTTTTCATCCGACAATAATGCCAACTACGATGTGGATCACCAATCCTCTTTTAAATACAAATATTTTTAGTGCGGAACATTGATGCAAGCCAACAAAATACCTTCTTAGCTTATTTTTTTAATTCATTGCTGATAAAAAATACAGTCCTTAGTGCTAAAAAGTAGATCAAAAAGCATTATATAGGTGCTCCTTCTTATCCTATTTATCAAGTACACAACAAATCAATAATTAGGATAAATAAGAAAATTTCATTAATATTAATCAACTACTCATCTATATTGGTTCAATGTCCCTTACACATTTATTTTTATTGAGCACTGATAATTATACACAATTTTGAAATTTCCATTTGATGGGTGGATGGGATGTGAATTTATAGGCCTAGTCATGGCATTTCATAATTCCTCATATGAATCGAAAACCCATACTTAATAATATTTTGAAGTACTTTTAGACTCAGGCTCCCAAGAAAAAATGGTTTCTTATATTTTGTGATACAAGGACCTCCTTGAAGGCATCATGCCCTAATGTGAAAAGCCTATGTTTTAGTACTTGGAGATAACATTATCATGGTGGTGTGGCAACATGTGAGATTACCAAATAATCCTTAAGTAATTCTCCCAGCTTGTTCCTTGACCCATGTGAGCCATTTCCTTTCATCGTTGACCAAACATGATGTATAATTTGCTTTGATTTGATGTTTATATCCATGGGGGTTCTTAGCACCATGCCAAGCATAAATCTCATAATCCATATTTCTTCTTAATTATCCTAAAAATCTATGAAATGGAATTAATTTAGTTATTAGCCAAGTCAAGAAACTTATGTAGGACTAAGTGACATGAAGATATCATTTAGAATGAATATTCTAAGAAGGGAATCTTGGCTTTTGAAGGATTCCCCACATAGGGATGAAATTATGAACTAGGGACCCATGCATGGGCCCTATGTTGATGTATATGTAACTTCGGAATGTATTTCACATATATGTATATTGTATTCCTATAGAGATGTTATTATTCCTCTATATGGAAGTGTTTGTATTCATATAGAGATGTTATTATTCCTCTATATGGAAGTGTCATCATTTATATTGTAAGTGTCGTAACTTATACTTGATGGGTTATTAGACCACCTTGTTGGGGTCGGCCCTGTATAAGTCATGTGGGTCGAAGGGTTATTAGACCAACCTATTGGGGGTCGGCCATGTGGGTCAAAGGGTTATTAGACCACCCTATTGGGTGTCGGCCGAGTCAGCATTATGTTAAGTGGTTAAGTTGAGGCCGACCTAGTTGAGTAAAGGTCAAGTGAAGTTAGTGTATAAATAGAGAGTGTGTCTCTCTCATTTTACACATTCTATTCTCTCACTCACACTTGGGACAGTGGTGCACTTGTGGAGGAGGCTTTGCTGCTAGGAGAATACTATCTCTTGTATTCTAGTTGTATCATTGCTCTATCTATCTCTGAGGAAGTTATTGGGGTTTTTCACCTTTATGGTTTTCCCCAAGTAAACTCTATGTCTCTTGTGTGCTTGCATTATTGTGTCCATGATTGTTATGCTGTAGATTTGTTTTACATGTTGTTCTCTCAATTAAGATCCTAGATCAGATTGAAGTAAATTCTAAAAATTTAACATGGTATCAGAGTTAGCCTAAAAGAAGGCATGATATGGCATGTATGACACTTGTTGCACTTACGATGCTAGGGCTTGATATAGAAAAAACCAGTCATCGTAGTACTTTTGCTATAAATCCATTTTGGCGATGTTTGCGGATCTAAAAATTTTACAGGTCGAAGATAAGATGCCCATGTACCTTGTGTCCAAAGGAACACCTCTATATCGTTGTACTTTTCTATTTATGACCTGTACAATATAGGGTTTCTGCCTCTTCCAGATCTGAGTCAAAATCAGGTGACCTTGGGAAAAAGGTCATAACTTGGGCTAGGAAGCTCCAAATTAAATTTTGTAGAAAGTGACAGGTAGTAAACAGATTGTGCTATCTCAGGAAAAGGTTTTAGAGGCCGAAGTTGAGCCAGTGACTTGTGGCACGCTGTACAAGTTCGCTCTCCTGTATTATCCCATAAACAGGTCACGTTGCAACACTTGGCATAAGTATCTCTCAGAGAATCCAATTGAGGTCAGACCTATCGGGATGGAAAGATAAAAGGTCAGGATATATCAAGAATATGTTTCAGACCCTGTGGATCGAAAAGTTCAGAGTTACACCAGAAACAATCAGGTACATATTTCTATCAAAATAGAAATTTTTTTTAGCACCTTCATTCATGGCTTCGAGAATTTAGGGCTTCGGAGAAAGCTGGAATTTTTGTAATCGGAGACCATGGCTGGATGCTACCCATAAAAATAGAATTTTAGAGACCAAGATCATAATTTTTGGTTGGGCAGAAGGCCGAGCTTGATCAAACCCCAGTTCGGGACTTTGATCGGAAAGATGGAAAATTAGGGCTTCTGCAAAAATTGGAATTTTGGAAATCTGTGACCACGGCTGGAAGCTCCTCAGAAAAATTGAAGCTTAGAGCTTTGAATCAAATTTTTTGGCTGGGTGAAGATCCAGGAAACTCAAACCCTAATTCTGGGTCATCCCGAGTGAATCCAAAAATCTAAAAGGCAATTTCGAGGGGTGAAACTTTGCAGTTTTCAAATTCTGAATATACCAACTTCATCAGCTCATCAAGGTGCATATTTCTATCCTTTCCGAAGTTTGAAATTCAAATTTTGAATTTTTGGGGTTTCTTTAACAAACCCTAATCCAGCTCCAAGTCCAGTTCTTGCAAATCAAGTGGATTGGGTTAATCCTAGAAGAAGATGGATTGGTCACTTGCATAAGTGAAGAAGTTCATATCTCAGAGGGAGATGAGGCTAAGGCCTTCCATAAGAAGATTACAAGCAATCTTGACAGGTATGGCTTGCAAGTATGTTTCATGGTTAAGTTTATCATATGTTTGTCTTCATATCATTACAGTGCAATCTTGATTAATTACTAGACTTGTCGTATCACCTTAATAGAAGATATTCATTAATTAAGGTTTTGACACTTATGAATGTACTAATGCATTGTGATGTTGTATGAGGTTTATGTTGTTCGCTAACATAAAAGGTACACCATGAAAGACAAATCATGTTCTACTTCAAGAACATATGATCATGGTGACATGAAGACAAAGATTCATCCATTGCCATGGATCACATAGAAGATCTACTTTCGAGGTATGTATAACCTAGTCCTACAATGGTTAACCTATGAGACATGCAAGTTACTAGCACAAGTCACTAAAGAGAACCAGAAGACATTATCCGGGTATGTTAAACATAACTAGCTAGCATGCTAATCCATGTATGTTTTTCCTATATCAAGCTAGAATCCTACCTTGTGTTAGGATCTATCTTATACTGTTGTTTTGTTGATAATGATTATTCATGAAGTCATAGGTTTGAATAGTCATGGCTGTATGCATATTATGTTTCTTACCATAATTAATGATATGACTAACCAGAAGAATCATGAAGGTATAGGCTTAAGTAATCACGGGTTTATGCATTGATGATTTAACTAATCAGAAGAGTCCTATGATGAAATAAGAATATGCATGAGTAAAAGAAGACTTCCCTGAAACCTTGAATACTAATGTTTATTATCTATGAATGATCATGACTATACATGTTTAAGATTATTGTGTTTTGATAGTATTAAGATTATACTAATACATGTGTGATTATGTATGATACCTCAAGGATAACACAATGATGATACTAATAAGCATGCATAGTGATTAAGGATGGATGTAAGTTCAAGGACAGGTAATCCAGGAAGGAAAGATCAAGAGGGAGCGCACTCCAGTTGTTCCTGCAAGAAAGAAAAGGAGCACACTTCAGTAGTTTCTGCAAGGATGCAGATATTCAGAGGGAGCTGACCACTTCTCACAATCCACATCAGAATGGAGTTGCAAAGATTCAGAGGGAGTCCACCCAGCAACCAAACAAATATAAGTATTTGAATTGTCATTTCTTACATAATGTTATTCAATGATGTATATGCTTATGTTCCTAGAATTAGGTTATGTATTATGCATATTAGAATAGTTGCATTGATGAACAGTATACTACTAATATACATGGGTAAGTGGCCTATGGAACTGTACAACATTCTATTGCTACTTATCTAGAATGAAACCTCTTTGCTGACATGTTAGGAGTTGTGCACACTCTTAACAATGTTCTGGTAGAGATTGGAAGGCATCTAGAAAGTTACAGAATATGGATAAATGTTGTACTGAAGCATTGGCTAAGATAATTGCATGACTGTATGACATATTTCTTTATGTGTAAGAATTTGTTCTGAAAACTATGAGATGTTTTCTAATAATTCAATCTAACTTGCTGTGTAGGAAAGATCGTATACCATCACCTACAAAAGAAGGACCATAACATTTGTTCAACAACAAAATTATCTTTTGAAAATATTGAAGATATTGAAGTTCCCAGGATTTGGGAAGAATGCCATGATCGAGGAGTACCAGTTGATCACGAAGATGTTTGAGATGTAGTCCGAAGACCTGAAGGGGAGTCTGTAGTGACTTCCAAGAGGATCTACAAGATCAAGCATGTTGCAGTGATGAAGAGGAAGATACACTTTCTTGAATGGTGTAGTTGAAGAAGAAGTGTATGTGGTGCAGCCACTTGGTTCTGAGACACATGACAGGGAGTCATATATGTGCAGAACTTGGTATGGTAGGATAGACAACTTTTTATCCAGTTTGGGCTTTACCAAAAATAAAGCGGATTCCAACCTTTACTACAAGGTTGAGGAAGGAAATCCAATGATACTACTATGTGGATGACCTGTTTGTAACAGGTGAGGATAGATTGATTGCCGACATGCAGCAGAAGCTTGCTTCTGAGCTAAAGTTGAAGAACATGGGGATGATGCACTATTTTTTTTGGCATGGAGGTGTGGCAAAGTGTAGATGGAATCTTCTTTGGACAAGGGAAGTATGCGGTAGATATCTTGAAGAGGTTCGGGATGATGGACTGCAAGGCTATGGCCACACCTATGGCATCGAACATGAAGCTTCTGTGTGATGCTTCATCTGAGCCTGTTGATATCACTATGCATCGTTAGATGATTGGGTCCTTGATGTACCTGACGAACACGAGACTAGATATTTGCTTTGCGGTGAACACATTGAGCCAGTTCCTGACGGATCCAAGGAGTGTTCACCTGGTTGTTGTAAAGCATATTCTGAGTTACTTGAAGGGTACAGTCAATTATGGGCTCAAGTATGATACGAATCAAAAGTTTAACCTGCAGGGTTATGTTGATTCAAATTGGGCAGGCAGTGCTGTAGATAGGGATCAGGTGTGATCTCTTGGTTTAGTAGAAAGCAGTCCTCGTGGCATTGAGTACAACCGAAGGAAAGTATGTTGCGACGGATGAGCGGTTGTAGATGTATTGATGAAGCTGTTGGCCGGAGTGCAGTTTGAGTACTTCAAAGAGAGGATTGGTGCACTTCAGATCAAGGTTCCTTCCAAAGGGAAGTGATGAGTCCGGAAGACGCAAATGCAGATGAGCTTTTCTGACATGGTTGATGTGTTCTCCCTTGGTCGTGATGTAATTGCTGAGCCATTTTTCACATGGTGGTAGATGTGTTCTCCCATGGTGAAAAAGTAAGGGCTGGCGCCTTCCCTGAGCGGTGGTAGATGTGTTCTCCCATGTCGGTGCTGTAAGTGCTGGATGATGTGCATCTGGGCTATGCTTCGTGGACAATGAGATGATCTGAAGAGGATGATGCTATGATGATCAGGAGGATCATGGATGATGAGCATCAAAACGATGCTACAGTTACTACTATGTATATGTATATGCATCATGTTGGATGCTTGTTATGATCAGTTGGATTATTTATATATATATGCATCATGTTGGATGTTGGATATGATCAGTTGGATCATTTGTATGTATTTTGTATATGCATCATGTTGGATTCTTGGACCATGTACCTATATATGGATCAAGTGGATACTGAGATCATGTATGTTGATATGTATCAGGTGGATACATTGTATGATCAGGTAGATCATGTATGATGATATGTATTAGGTAGATACTTGGTATGCATTAGGTGGATGCATTGTATGATCAAGATGATCATGGATGACGAGCTTCTCCAGATGAAATGCATCATGACGATGCAGTGATGATGATCAAGATGATCATGTGTACATTAGGATGATGTATGGTGTGTATCAGGATGATACTTTGTGGCCATGGATCAGGTTGTGCAGATGAGCATGTCTGGGAGATCCTATAGGTCGGAGTTGTGTACCCGTAACATCCCGAGATGCTCTTTCGAGACATTGCTCTGGGAGGACATGTAATTTGTGCCCTGGGAGATCTTCAGGTCGGAGTTGTGTACCTGTAACATACTGAGAGGCTCTTGCGAGGTTTTGTCCTATGGCATGTAATTTGCTCCTGGGAGATCTAGACAAGATGAAAAAGGCCTCAGATGCTTCAGCCATGTTTTTCCATGACCACATGTAATTTGCTCCTAGGAGATATGGACAGGATGAAAAATGCCTCAAATACTTCAGTTAGGTTTTGTGGTGGACCACATGTAATGTGCTCCTGGGAGATCCGACAGTTAGAGCTTTGTGCTCATAACAGCCTGGGATGCTTCAGCCAGGTTTTGTGGTGAGATCACATGTAATGTGCTCCTAGGAGATCTGACAGGTAGATCTATGTGCTCGTAATAGCCTGGGATGCTTCAGTTAGGTTTTGTGATGGGTCACATGTAATGTGCTCCTGGGAGATCCGATAGGTAGAGCTATGTGCTCGTAAAATCCTGGCATGCTGCAGCCAGGTTTTATGACGCACGTAATAAGTCCCGAGGATTCCACAGTATGGCCAGTGATGATGAAGACCTGCAGGTGGTGGTCCTACATCCAGTATGAAAAAGGACTTGCTTTATATAACTTCCTATGACGAGTAGATTCAGAGATTGATTGAGATAGCAGCAGCAGCAGTAGTGACAATGACAATGACTCAATGACGATTATCCAGTGACAATGATCTAGAGAAGAAGACTTGTGCTAGAAGACCTGTGTCGAGAAATACCTTCCTAGTTAAGAGGGAGTGTTGATGTATATGTAACTTCGGAATGTATTTCACATATATGTATATTGTATTCCTATAGAGATGTTATTTTTCCTCTACATGGAAGTGTTTGTATTCCTATAGAGATGTTATTATTCCTCTATATGGAAGTGTTGTCATTTATATTGTAAGTGTCGTAACTTATACTTGATGGGTTATTAGACCACCTTGTTGGGGTCGGCCCTGTATAAGTCATGTCGGTCGAAGGGTTATTAGACCACCCTATTAGGGGTCGGCCATGTGGGTCAAAGGGTTATTAGACCACCCTATTGGGTGTCGGCCCAGTCAGCATTATGTTAAGTGGTTAAGTTGAGGCCGACCTAGTTGAGTAAAGGTCAAGTCAAGTTAGTGTATAAATAGAGAGTGTGTCTCTCTCATTTTACACATTCTATTCTCTCACTCACACTTGAGAGAGTGGCGCACTTGTGGAGGAGGAGGCTCTGCTACTAGGAGAAGACTATCTCTTGTATTCTGGTTGTATCATTGCTCTATCTATCTCTGAGGAAGTTATTGGGGTTTTTCACCTTTATGGTTTTCCTCAAGTAAACTCTATGTCTCTTGAGTGCTTGCATTATTGTGTCCATGATTGTTATGCTATAGATTTGCTGTACATGTTGTTCTCTCAGTTAAGATCCTGGATCAGATTGAAGTAAATTCTGAAAATTTAACACCCTAATCCCTTGAGGACAATGTTATGGAATAGTACTTTATTTGTTTACCCTAGAACATGGACTAGGCCATGAGAGCCATATTCATTAGTGTTCCAAACTTGAAATGAGCACCATATTCCTCTTACATGAAAAAGATTCGCTTTATAGGGATTGTGTGGTGGACATAGGCCTACCAATGTCACATGATCCCTAGAGACCACTGCTATGGGCTAAGGTAAGGTTAATGCAAAAAAATTCTCCTTACTTACATTGCATATTTTGATGTGCAAGGCTTTGAGTTTTACTAATGTGTCATCCCATCTTGTAAATAGCCAATTTTTGCCTTGTATTAATTGTCCCTTTTTCCTTGACACATTAAACACATATTACATTATTTTCCTCCATCAAATTCCTCACTACTCACTTAAAGGAATAAAGATCAATGTCCAAACTATGATGATAATCTTAAAAGGTACCATGATGGAATGCCCTCACTTGTTGGCAATTTTTGTTGGTAATTGTAAGTGGTATGTCAAAGCCACTGCAACTATATGTTAGGTACACATAAAGAAACAACAAGACCAATGTAAGAACATGCATCTCTCCATGCTTGAAATGATGCATATCTCCATTGTGGCATTCTTTTAAACAATTTGTGAGCCTCCTTGATTTTTTCACTTTATATGTAATCCAAAATCACAACATTCTATGAGACAACATTATGCTCGAGCATCTTATTAAACGTTGTTGAGCTTTGTCCACCCTACCATTATGGGCTTTGTCTCATTGAGGCATTTAATTGGACTAGGAGTAGGCCAAAAATAGAAGGAAACACTAATTCTTCATTTATAGATTTGATCCCCAAAGATTCTAGAACCACATCTTTCTAAACATTTAGGTCTATATCTCCCTATAATTATACATACGAAATCCTAACCAAGATTATGTCCAATAGGATTAAGAAGATCCTCCCAAATGTCATCTTAGAACCAAGGAGGTTTTTGGAGAAAAAGAAAATCACTGACAATATTATTGTTATACAAAAAGTACATTCCAGGCAGGGTATTTTTTAAGGATTATAAAAGTATACTTAAGTATAGTATTCTAGGTGATTATTTTGGATTGGAAAAAACATATATATAGATTGGTAGGCGAATATTAAATATGAAACCTACAATTTACTCCTAAAACCAGTGAATTTTGGCGAATATTATGATAAAACAACATATTTTATGTAAATATAGGCGATATTAGAGACTAAAAATGACCAATTAGCGAATTTATTTTTTGAAAAAATGCCCCGAAAATAGCCAATTGGCGAAATTTTGCCCTTAAAAATTTCCGCAATAAATAGTGAAAGAGGTATGATTGTAAATTAGATATAGCTAATTCTTTTTCTAGAGTTTGCAACTCCTTTTTACATGATGTTATCTCTAGTTTTGGATTTGTTGAGTATGTTATATGCCTTATTATAGTATGCATCAAAAGTCCATGGATTGGTCCTCTTGTCAACGGCATGACTACTTTAGTCTTCTAATTTAAATAAGGACTCCGATAAGGTTTCCCTATATCATCCCTTCTATTCATTGTAATGGTTGACTCCCTTTGTAGAAGATTGGAATGAGAGTGAATCTAGTTGGAAATCTAGAAGGAATCCTCATTGTTAGAGGTGTAAAGGGTATTATTCACTGTCACTTTGTCAATGGCACAAATCACATGGGAGGATGTTTTTCCATAATAGTTGATAGATCTAAGTAGATCCTAGACTTCTTTATGAATGATTAGAAAGGAGAAATTAAGAGTGGTGTATATATATATAATTATTATTAGAATATAGAGAGATTAATAAATTTAAAATAATTAATAAAATCATATAGAAAACAAAATAAAACATTTCATTTGAATTTGTTGTGGACATTTGATTTTGTTATAAAATGAAAGGATTAGACTCAAAAGATGTGTCCTCCATTAAATAAAAAAATGGTCCCTTTTCCATCCCCGTCATTAAGTAAAAAAATGAAAACCAAATCCACACAAATCTAAGAATGGTCCCTATGTTGTCCCATCCATTAAGTTGAAAAATGAAAACCAAATCCCCACCATTAAATCCAAAAATGGTCTTTGTGCCATCTACTCGAAGAATTAGAACCCAATCCTTGCCATTAAATCCAAAAATGGTCCCTGTGCCTTCAGCGTAGATGTGGCCACATTATGCAGAGATGATCATTTGAAGGAGGGCCTCGATAATGGAAGTACCGATGACTCTTTGAACTCAAGTAAGTTTGATTTTTCTTCTCTTTCATTTTAACTCTATAGGTTGTTAATGGGTGGAAGGGTGGCTAAAGTGGCAGATAGTTTTTTTGTTTTATTAAAGCAATGGAACCCATACAGGTTTCAGCTTCTGAGTTGAAGATGTCTAGCCGTGTAATATCAGAGCCCATATTTTCAAGTGCAGTGAATGAGTTTGTGGTGAACTCGTGACATTTTTTTCCAATTGGGCATTGATGGAATGGATTTCTGGTCTTTTATCGCTATTGCTGGCCATCATTAATTTATTAAAAAATTCTTGCAAAAGAGTCAACTCAGAAAACCCCCATATTTTCTCCTTGTCTGCTGCTCACAAGAGGTAAGTGCACAATAAACAGAAATTAGGGTTTTGGGTGGGAGCCCTCTATCTATAGTTTAAGTTTTCTGAATAGATCTTTCTAAACCCAAATGGGTATCCAATTAAAATCCATGCAATATATCTTGGGACGATAACTAATCAATAGTGAGCCGATATTTTTTAGTGCGGTACCTGATTTGTCCATTCCCGTTGCATAACCTTTTTAATGGGAGAGTGTTGCGTGGCGTGATGCGGTCGGATGTATAAACCCAATAGTCGTAAATATAAAGCAGTGTTTCTCGTCTCTACGACAGCTTCCTTACTGTGTGATTGCACCTTTATTTTTCTTTCCTTCTTATTTGGAATAAATCCTATCTGTTTCCCGTTGTCCGTGGGACTACCCCACCTCATGAAGTATTCCATAAATTGAATCAATCAATCGAATCAATTTTGAGCATGAGAATGGATGTTATTTTTATTGGCCTAAGTTCTGATTTTGGGGGCTACTCGTAAAAAATCGAGGCCATAATTAACATTTTAAATAAAAAATTGCATCATTTTACCTGCACACTTGCTAATATGCACAGCAGTGACTCGTAAGGGTTTCTTGCGGGGTCTCTATTCTTTTTTTTAATTATGTTTTTATTACTTTTAAATTCAGTTTTTGTTTCACCTTTCTTTATTAAATTTCAGGGTGACATTCTGAGAAGCTGGGGCCATTTCCCTCTCATAGATCAGAGACGTATCGTGTTCCAACACAGCTCAATGGGTTCAACCCTCAGAAATCTACATGTAGCTTTTTCACTCTTCAACAAGAGTAATCAAGAGAATTCTGACAGACTAGATTGACTTATAAAATCTCATTGATTACATTGTTTTCGATGTGTATGCAGGGCATCTCTTTGGGGATGTTTTTGAATGGTCACATTTTGTCAAGGATGAAAACTATAGGTGCGCCCTCATGCAAAATGTGGTAGAGACAAACAAAGGTAGTTCTTGAAACACTAATTGAAACAATAAAATTTGCACAACGACTTTATACCCAATACCTATGTCAGTAAATTACTTCTCCAGTTTTCCTTATGGTATTTATTACTTAGAACGATGTTTGTTCAATCCTTTATATCTTGGGATGTATGTAACCAATTCTTGGAGGATCCTTCACTATGTTTTGACCATTCTTTTATATATAAGACAGGATAACAAAATCTGAATATATGGTAGGACAGTTAAGTCTGGGAAGAAAAAATGTTTCTCTATGAGCCGACAAAGAAGCGATGCTTACAACAATAACAATCAAATAAAAAAAATTCCTCTACGAACTCAATACACAAATGAAAGTGGATCTTATTGCACCTTCATGTTATAACAATGGATCAACTCTTATCCAATGGCCATTGGGTACACGTGTATTCTTTTTTGAGTATTTTAATGCAACTTGAATGATGTATAAACTATAAATAGTCAAAAGCCTATTATCTGTTAGGGACAACCACATAGGTATGTTGCAGCATGAACATGCATACGATTTAGACCTTGCATTTATATAGTCTACTTGAAAGAATTGAGCCATAGGTTCACCATGCACAAAGGAGACATAGGTCATTGCAAATAATCTCTTAAGAATATGCCCAAAATATGTGATTGGGTTGATATCGTAAAAAATTTCGGTGATGAAAAGTGTAGACATGATTGTTACACTACTCAATTACATGGATTAAAAATTATAAGCAAAGAAATCCAATTATCCATAGCGTTCCAAACTATGGAAATACCTACTTCTTCTCAGACATCTTTGTTTTCAATTTTTGATCTTGACAAGTAATTTAAAGCGTTCACATTTGTAGGTTTTATAATTCCAACAATTGCCCCAAATGGAAGACATATTCAAGATTAGAAGGGTGATGTCCTTATCCAAAATACACTAACAAGACGCTCTAGGTAAAATTCATTATCCAAGAGTTAGCATACATTCAAGTTCAGTTTCAAGGCACAAAATTAAAATACAAAAAACATTGTAAACTCAATACATCTGCAATCATGTCATGGACATTAGATTCCAGGCATGATTTACAATAGATGACAGGCATACATATTGCTACAACAACCAAATTGGAAAAATTAAGGCATGCAATTCAAATTTTATAATGAGGAAATGGATAAAAAAAAACTTATATTTTTCTTTAAATATGTTTCAGACAAGCTGACTATGGGGGGATTGATTTCCTCCCAATGATAGTCTGTTATATTTCACAATGCCACATCCCAAGTGGTTTCGCAATTGCAGTGTAATTCTGTATAGTATGATATCCTATTTGTGTTCTTTCGAGAGATTGCATCTGTTACAGGCTAAGGTGATTGATATAGGAACAATTGAGTTATTAACATATATATTATGGTGTATGTAGTTTATGCTTAGTTTCCTCATCAATTTATCTGGATGTTTTTTTTTTTAGGAAATGGTTCTAAACTTAGGAATATGTGCATCTTATTTCCTTTGCTTTAAGTGTTTGTGGGTTTCACTTACCCTTCAGGGGTCTCATTCCCATTGTGTATCTATAGTTTCATTGGTTTTCTTTGTTGGTGTTTGAAAATCAATATGTGTGATATATCTTGGTGATTATAGACTATAACGTGTCCCTATTCTTCGTTTTCCTTCTAATAAACAACTCATGATCTTTCACTAGAATTATTTTTACAGTCAGTGCATGAAATTTTGTTATTAAGAATCAAATGCATACCAACTTCCAACTAATTTTCCATCACCAATTTCAATAGAAACTTAGTATATGGGTTTTTCTAAAGCATCAAAGGACATGGGATGGCCAGAAATTATTTTGGGAGTTTCCCTTCTAAAACTCTATATTTTTCTCAAGCTTAACTCACCTCTCATCTTACTGGTCTAAGTCTCAGCTAGGCCTTACAACTCATTATAGAGTTTGCTGCTCCATTTTCCTTCTGCTCTATCTTCCCAGCCTATAGGATGGAAAATTCCCCTGCATAACCTGGCCTATGCAGATGGTAAATCCTCCTCTAAAAACCTGGCCTTATATATCATGCTTAGTAGAATGAACCTTTCACTTCTTCTTTCAAATAGGAATCTTATTGCCCTTCTCTTTTATAAGATTTTGCGCAGGGGAAGGGTTAAGAGGATCCGTACCCCTTTCTACAACTTTGCTCTCCAACTCCGTAGTATTCAATTGCTTAGCCTTGTTGGCCACTTTTTCATTTCTCAACAATATGAACCACCGCATTCTCCATCACCAATTTCAATAGAAACTTAGTATATGGGTTTTTCTAAAGCATCAAAGGACATGGGATGGCCAGAAATTATTTTGGGAGTTTCCCTTCTAAAACTCTATATTTTTCTCAAGCTTATTTAAAATTTTGTTTACTTCTTATTTATCATCTTGCATTGCTCATGTTAGGATTTCTACATTAATATGCTTTCAAGTTCTTAGCATTTTAACTAGTTTCTATATTAAGGTCCTAGCCTAGGATTTTCCAAGATCAGTTCTGAGCATTTTACCTTATTAAGAAAGAAATAATTTACTTCTGTTTAAATATTAAAGTTCGTGGAAAAAAAATGGCCAATGGAATTATTAAAATACAATAAGTAAGAAATTGAATGTGAAGGCATCTCTATTAGAACTGAAAATCCATAGAAGAGTACAAACATAATGCTAAAACATGTAACACTAAGCCCTAGTGAATCAAAAGGAAACCATGGACAAGGTTTGGATGGGTGCCAATATATGATAGGATAATATATTTTTTATTAATGTCCAAAAAATGAACACAAATAGGGAAATGGGACTACTAGGGACAACAAAGGAAGAAGCACAAAACAAATGGTGCAGTCAATTGTTAACTTTTCTAACATCCAAGGATGAGAATAAATGTGTAATGAGATTCTTGTAGTTCATGAATTATGCTTACTGGAAGATACAAAGGACTGTGGTTGGGGATAAATATTTCTTTGATTGGACTGGGCCAAAGTTGTGTGAGTCTAATTGATTATTCTACAACACATGATTTTTTTTGTATGTGGACAATGTGATAGGACATCGTGTAGGATGAGTTTGGTACACAACCTATGTTCCTTGAAACAACTTTGAGATTGGTCTCCTTTTCCTATACGGTATGATACATAGGTGACATAAATTTGATATGAGAATGATAGCCTTAAAACTTGGCATGGTATCCTAGTTTCTTAGTGTTCTTATTACATTAGAAAACCATATTGTAACCTTGTTATACATCCATAAATATAGATACTTTGACTGCTGATTGAATTATTTTTGGTGCATCTTATGGAATTTTACAAAAAATCCTTCCTTCTTTGGTATCCTCTTTAAAATTTCATCCATAATTCGTTTTTGTTTATAATTTTTAAAAAATTGACACAAATGGCAATAGATAAGAGTTTGAAATTAAAGCAGGGATCTTATTGGGTTTTCACTTTAGCATTAGGAAACTAAACATATGAGCATTCCTAAAGAAAAAAAGGCGCCAAATATGGATACGATTTCATCTGGAAAGGTGTTTGCAGGGCTTGCACCTAAGGCACCAAAGTTGTATACTATTTATTCTAGCAAGCAGTTTGTAGAGCCTACTCAAACCAATTTTTTCCCTGAAGTTCAACAGGTAGCACCACAGCATAGGGAATGGAAGCGAAGCACAAAAATTGATATATCTAGAATTCAATGAACTTAAAAAGGATTTTCAAAACTTGGTTTTACATTTAGCAAGGATAAATTAACTCCTCTAGTTGTTAGAATTCTTCCTTAGTTGTAGAGATTAGGTAAACAAGAGACAACATGGGAACCTAATTTAAGCAGGCATTATCTTTTAGAGGATTGGTCAATATGTAGACAAGATGCACCACTTTTGAAATGGCACATGCCTACTCCACATGAGGAAGGAGTGGACTTGAAGGGAAATCTGAATTTTTGGGAACATGTTTTACCTTCCACTCTGAAAATGGAATGTTAGCATAAGAGACTCTTTAAAGTATTTCAATATCATATTTTATGTTTCTATGGGAGTGGGATGCAAATCATGTTCATCTAGGATGATATTTGGTGTATTTGCAACTATAGATTGCACTCATTAAGTTGATGAACTTTGGTTAATTAGAAGGATACCATGTATATGGTTGGGATGCAAAACATATTCATTCCAGTTGTAATTTGGTGTAGTTGCAATTATGGTTGTATTCATTCATATTTCTTATTCAAGCTTAGAAGTGGAAGAGATCAAACTATACAACTCTCTTTTTCCCTTCGAGTTAAGACCTTTTGACTCAGGCCTGAAATACTTTGGATTTAATTTGAAGACAAATTATTATCAAAATAAAGCTTCGCTCTCGATAGTTGAAAAACTCGAAAAGAGGTTGAAAGTTTGCAGTTTCCATTGGAAGTTCTACATTTAGATTTTGGGTAGTGGGTGATCTCTGCTTCAGCTAATGGTGATATTTTTTAATTTTACCATAGTATGTTCATTGAAGATATGGATCCTCCTCATGTAGCTTCAAATTGAACACTATACATTTTCATGTTTCAATAAAAAAAATTGCATCCTACAAAAGCCTTAACACATAATCATTTTTAGTAGTTTCAACAATCTTTATTAAGCTTTGTCTATAGGATATATTAGGTGGAGTATGTTTTGAGATATAATGTATATCTCTTTTCTTTATAGCTTCTATACACTCTTTCTTGGGGGATGAGTTACCTATATGAAATACATGATATACATGTAATATGTAGAATGCAACATTATATTTTTAAATAAATTTAAGCTTTTTTCCAAGGGAAAAATGGTTGTATTCATTCAGTCCTTAAAATTTGGTTCCTATGAAGTTCATCACTCATAGGAATTTGATATTTGGACATTTATGCAATTTTTGGCAACTTGTAATTATGTTGATTGAATATTTTTCACATTAGGTCAAAATCACATAACTCGACTAGGCAAATCTTTGCATATAACAAATTAGTGAGCATAGTGGACTCGCCAAAACTCAAATAGTTTTGGCTATTCTTCGAACAATACATTATATCATGAATTATGATTTTTCAAGTAGTGCTTCATTCCCACAAAATGAAATATTCAGTAGAATGAAAAAATTTCCATCATGTGGCATGGATACACATTTTGGTCCTCTTGTAAAAGTAGATTAGATTAGGAATTTAGTTACAATTTAGCAACCAGCAACAAAGTAGGTAACCATATGCAATCAGTGTTTGTTGAAAAATATTTTGTAGCCTAGATTTGGTTAACCTAATATATTTTTTTTTTGGAGGTTATCGATCTTAAAGAAGGGGCCATCTATTTTGCATTTGCTCCACTAGTTGGGAATATGGAAATAATTGCAGTCATACTTTAATTCAATTTCAAGCAAACAAGTCCACATTATGACATCATATTCCACAATCAATGTGCAAAACCTTTGAGTGAGTTTTATACCTCATTTATGTGTTGCACTTTTATGATTCATCTCTTCTTTGATACTACTAAATTATAATGGGCTCAAACTCTACTAATTTTAAGTTTGAGATTTTATATTCTTTATTTTCTTGAATATTCTTTTACACCATGAGGAGTGCATTGCTATTGTCTGATTTGGGAAAAGCTCCTTTGTATAGGTACATCAGTTCTATTTTATTTTTAAACATGTATAGTTTTTGTGTATTTTCAATTCACATTTTTCTCATATTCAATAATTTATTTGATTACATGCTAGACAATTTAATGCACTAAGAATTGTATTGTTCATAATGTGCAATGAGTTGGATATTGTTATTCTTGTTCTTGTTCTGCATGTTGGAGAACCTTATTCATATGGAAAATAGAAGAGACACTGTTTGTTTATTTGTGATAGTTCTATGGACTTGGAGGGTTTGTGCGAACAATCAGAAATCCTTTATATTGACTTTTCCTCACCATGTGATTCATTTATTCTTGTTATCCACTCTCTTGTAGGATTCACAGTAAGTATTGTTGAGATGAAATGAATGTATAAGAGTTGTGATATTTTAATTTCTATTCCTTTGTTTTCTAGATTCTGCAATATTATTGCTTATTATTTAATCTTATATTCTGTATCCTTTGAAGATTTATGTTCTTGCATTTTTTCTATTGACCCTTTTTGTTTTTCTTGTTTTGCAAGGTCAGATTTTGTAATTTGTTGAAGCAAAAACAAGATCAGATAATTGTCATTGGGTTGTGAAATGACATAAAATTCCCTACATTCTTTAAAATTTAATGCTGCCAATTTTTGTCACCTTAAAGCTGCAGTGCAGTCTGTTGATAAGTGAGAAAATGTCTTGTTTCATGTAAGCATTAAATTTCAATCTCTTTTGATGATATTGCTTTAGATCAACAATATTGACTAACAATTAGATTACTATGCATTGACCTGGATTTCATGATTGTTAATGAGTATGCAGATGGTGGAAAAGCTCTCTCAAAGAGTATCTGGCATTGTTAGGAATACAATATGACTAAATCGACTAGAAATAGGGTTTGAGTATTAGTAGAGAGTTTATACAAAAACATAAATAAGTATTCCTTTCTATATTTTTTCATCATATGGATTTTGTTAGCACAAATGATGAACATTATCAGGTGGATCATGTCCATCTTTGTTTCCTCAAATGGAACTAAAATGATATTTGGATGTCATTCTGATGGATTAAACCTTTGATAGATGTTGTTATCTAAATATTAAAGTGGTTAGATGATTGCAGTTCTCCATCATCACCATATCCCAATGTGCTCTGCAACATCAAAGTTGTTTATATCTCAAGTGGATCATTGCTTCAACTTTGCAGGAGTTATTTGGTAATACATGAAATTCTTGTGAATAGATTTTTACTTGAATGTAATGGGCATGTTACGTTTTGATTGTAATTTTCTCTTTTCTTTACTAGAAAGTTTGATGTTCCTATTACATTTTATTTCTGATGTGCTCTTGTATTGTCGTTTTATAGTTACATATTGAGCTTTATCCTGAGAGACTTTGTAAGGTTGTAATGCACACGTACACCAATAAAATACCTTACTCTTTCTTTAGAAAATTCTATATCTATCCACCAAAATAAATTCAATGCTTACTTGTTTGAAAGAACTCCGAAAATACCAAAGATTTTAGAAGAGATGATATTGTAGATTACTTGTAGCATTATTTAAAAAACAAATAAACAATCTAAACTACAAATCAGTTAAATATCCACGATTGTTTTGGGAGGAAAGGATCTTCTATTAAATTGAAAGGAGAGTACAAATAAAATATCTCATGGCTCTCTAACCTTCTTCTTTGAGGGTTCCCTCTACTTAGGGGATTCCTTAATCCTTGCAATCCATGAATAACCTTGGATTCTCTCATCAACAAATAAAGACAATGCAACACACCAAAATTCTTTAGCAACATGGAAGCATAACAGAAATCACCCAAAAGTGCCCAAAAGACTTGTTTTGATTTGTTTTTATAGATTTCATGGGGGTATTTTTGGATGGGAAAGTTGGAAAAAGGAGTTTCCATGTATAAATTTCAGGAGCACATGTACATAATTTGGTATAACACATGCCAAATCAGCTGAGAATCATGTCAAGAGTCTTGAATTAGGTGGATGTATGGGGTAAATTCGATATCAACACTAACAACACCTACTTTCTCTCGATATGAGCACTAGTAGCACCTATAACACTAGGAGAGCACTAGCCTTGTAGAAGGGACATCAAGTCAATGTTATGCCAAATTTGCAAAGTCTAGCCACTTGTTTGAGGTTTGTAGTGTTCCACAAGGACGTGACCCCAGGGTGGGAAACGCACCCCCGTGATCCCCCACATTTATGGGATGGGGAAACTCGTGGGGAAACGTTACCCCACGTCTTCCTTTTGGGGTAAACACGTGGGAAAACTTTTCCCTAGTGATGGAACATGTTTCCGTTTTGGGGAGGCATCTAGGCCCCCCCTCGATAGGGAAGGGATGCCTAGATTCACCCCCCCCCCATTTTCATCTTTTCATGCAGGGGACTAGTTTTGTATGGACTCGATCGGTTTTGTACAAGCGACATTCAAGTCAGTAATATTAATTGGTAATGTTAAATTCGTAATTCTTAATTCTTAAATGTGACATTCTCCTTATATTTCATTTTTTATCCTTTTACTTAAACTTTTAACATTACCATTAATTGTTTCAGGATGTTTGAGAGTGGTTCCAACCTCATCGGACTTCATATGAAAAAAGTAGAATTTTAGATCCTATTTAGAATTCAACATACTTAACATTTTTCAATATTTCAGGATTGTAATGTTTCCACAGGATTGTAATGTTTCTTACGAGTCGTGGCATTTCAACATGGAGCAATTTATCATTTTTTTTCTCTGTAACGTTCATTAGAGGAAATTTGGTGTCCAAAATGGGCCTCCTAAGGAAAATAATAAAAAAACCATGTCACACTACCAATATGCCATGTCACACTAAGTTAAAAGTATTATCTAGTGAATGTCAACCTATAATATATAATTAATGGTAGTTGAAAAGTATGTTGGGTTAGTGTAGAGTTAAGAGTTGATGGTTGAAAATAATAATGAAAGGTTTAGATTCTTATGCATACACAATAAATGATATAGTAGTAAATTTTTTAAATTTAGATTATAATTTATTTAATTTTTAAATAAATGTACCACTACTTTTAATATATTTAATAAAATCTAAAACTTAAAAAAAAACTAAAATTACAATGAAAAATATAATTACAATAATACTAAAAATAAACAATCATTATTTTTATTTTATTTTATATTATCACTACTTCTAAGTCCTTTAAAATACAAATCTCACATTAATTAAAATGATAGTGGAGTAATTTTGAAATAATAAAAACATTTATATAATTAATCTCTTATAAATAAAAATAAATTAATTAAAAAATATCATAAATAAATAAAAATAGGAGAGAGATAAATTAAGCTTTCGCTATTTTTGTGATAAATTTATCCTCCAAGAATGGAATTTGACTCTTTTGGTACCATTGGAAAGGTCTCAATGAGATATACAACTTTCGTGTTTTGAGTTTTCTGAGATTCCACATTTATTTTTTGGGGTGGACATTTTAGTACTAGGGGTACGAAAATGTTCGCGCCAAACAATCGGCATGGAATCTTGGAAAAATAAAATCATGAAAGTTGTTGCTCTCGTTGAGACCTTTCCAAAGGTATCAAAAGTGTCAAATTATGATCTAGAAGGAGAAATTTATCACAAAAATAATGAAAGCTTATTTTATATGTCTCTTCTTTATTTATTTTTATCATAGTTTTTTTAATTTTATAATTTGTATTTATAAGAGACTAATTATATAAATATTTTTATTGTTTCAAAATTAATCCACTATCATATTAATTAATGTGATATTTATATTTTAAAGAACTTAGAAGTAATGATAATATAAAATAATCTATATTTATTATTTAAAGTTTATTTATCAGATTTTGAGATGAACTTTTCAAAATCTTAACCAAGGTGAGGTTTATATGAAGTTAGCTGTTGTCAAATAAAATTATGACACATAAGAATATTTGAATTCTATATGTCCAACTCAATCATAATGGTTGACCAAAGTTATTGAAATTCTATTGGTTTGAGAAATCCAACTCATCCATGGCACATTTTTTTATAAGGCCCATTTTAGACCCCAAATTTCCTCTAATGTGAATAAATCGCATGATTTTGCTTCTTACTCCATTAATTTTGA
Source organism: Larix kaempferi (assembly GCA_027924585.1). Lineage (NCBI taxonomy): Eukaryota > Viridiplantae > Streptophyta > Pinopsida > Pinales > Pinaceae > Larix > Larix kaempferi. The sequence continues at coordinate 15,961,513 of BSBM01000348.1, read as the reverse complement.
TTCTTCTATTTAAGGGTGCTAGCTCAATGGAAGAGCACTTGCATTAAAGGAAAGAGGTTGGTGTTTCGATTCCTCTGTGCCCTATATACAAAAATCAATGACTAGTTAAAAACAATCAATGAATAAATAAATAGCAAGTTAACAATGATCAATAACTACAAAAATGACCCGTTAACTACATTTAATGACTACTTAACCACAATCAATTAATAAATAAATGACCAATTAATAAAAATAAATGACTACTACAAATGATAAATTTGTGACTAAAAAATGATTAAAATTCGCTTATAAACGACTATTGGTGGCTAATTTCCAATATCTTATAGCTCGACTAACTTAGTCATATTTATTTTAGTCATTAATAGTTTCCTTAGTTAGTAGTATATTTGGTCATTGATTTAGTCATTAATTGTGGCAATTAATGACTAAATCAACGACCAAATATATGACTAAATGAGGAAACTATTAATGACTAAAATAAATACCACTGAGTTAGTCGAGCTATAAGATAGTGGAAATTAGATACTATTAGTCACTGACTAAAAAATAGTTGTTTATATGTGAATTTTAGTCATTTTTTTATTCACCAATTTCTCAGTTTATATTAGTGGGAGGAGATAGGCCTTCATCCCATATAGTACAGTCCAAGTCGGAGAGGAAACATGGAGACTCGCGTTGCCCACATAAAGTTTTGAGTTCTGGGAAGGCTTGTTATGGGGAAATTGATACCAACATACCTGATAGTTATATGGAGATGGTTAGTATATTGACCATCTCTTTTTTCTTCATTAATTGTATATATCATTTTATTTTATCTTTATATATATAATTATATGGTGTTTGCAGTTTCTACACCCAAATAGCACACTTGGTTCACTAGGTGATGTAGCAATGTCAATATCTACCACTCATGCTACAGTTACATTGACCTGCTCCATTCGTGTACCACACACTTAGGTATGATTAAGGGAGTCATCCATGAATTAAAATGATCCCCTCTTGCTATTTTTTTCAATTTTTTTTTCAGTCCATATTCTAGATGTTTTTACTGTGAATATGATTTTAGTTTGTGTATAATGTTTTCCTTCATTTTATGTTTTTACAAGTTTTGGTACCATATAGTGATGAACCTTGTCAACTTGTGGTGGATGCATCACCACATTCTCATCTATCATTTCTGAAGTTAAATATTAGTGAAATGTGAATTTGTTATTTTTTATTTAAATGGTTAACTAATTAAAAAAATTTAAATGTGTATGTAGGTGGCCACATTCTATTATAGGTTGGAAATATCACCATCACATATTCCACCATTGCCGACTTTTCACCCATCATATGTCCCAAGAGATCGATAAGTTTGGCCTCTAGCCAGTTTTCCCCAACTCTTGGGATACCATTTTCACCTCCTAGAATACTTCTTGGCACACTAAAACCCATATTATAGCCCACAGGGCATTATCACCGCCCATCCCCATCACCTTTTCCATTTCATGCACCTCTTCACTAGCCACTAGTATTCACCACCATCTTTACTACGTCGATCTCAGAACACCATCCTCGTCCACCCCTTCCCCCTATTACTATCAAATGATGATACGATAGGGGATGTGGTATGAGACACTCAGTCGGAGAAACACATGCAAAAAAGTGCTCCACCTACTAGTGAATCTCCAACTTTGCCTAAAGTTTTCATGTGAGATTATTCATTGAAGAATTTTTTATGTATAATGAATGGATTCAATTTGAGGCATTTTTGCTTAAATTTCATATTTTAGTTCTATCAACATTTGCAAAGTGGAATAACTAAGAGATTGGGTCGTGCAAGAGGGGAACACCCTCTCGATTGATTGTAGCTTCTTCGATGCGTGTATTTGGCATGAATGGTAAAGTTTCTTGATTTATATACTTGTGTTAACTCATGGTGGAAAAATTATTACTAATATGTTGTTTCTTTGCCTAGTATCTCTAGAGAAGTAACACACCAAGAAAGAGAAAGGCTATGCCTTCTAGTTCTGGTAGAAAGAGAATGATTGTTTTCAATGACATAGGTCATAGTGGGGAGGGTGGTAGAGGTCAATGAGTGACCATTGAGTGCCATTTTGTACCTAGGGCACCATCTTCTAGTCTTCCATGTTTGGGCACAAGATGCCATTTTGGATATTGGGAACACAGTGACATTTTGTAAAACATGTACATTTGAAACATATATATATATATATATATATATATATATATATATTCCATGGCATTCCCTTTATGGATTGATGTATTTGTTTATATGTTCTTTTATGAATGATTTTGATGAATATTTTTGATGGAACAATGACTCTTTTTATTCTTTCAAATTGCTTGTGCTTAAGGAATACGAGACCACGTGTACTATGACAGAAATAATGATAGATACCTTAGCTATTAAAGTTGATATCTTATCTACTTAATCATGTTCCATCATATCACAACTTTATGCCAAAAGAGATTTGCATTCCATACACTCGTCATCAACGAGTAAGATCATATTAAACATTTTTAATCATTTGTTAGTCTACTTTTGTGGGTTGTATTGTGATCTATGACCTTCCTAGTAAAATGCATGCCCAAATCTATACATTAGTCAATAATTTAAATTAAAACTGTAGGCGTGAACCTAGTTACATTGTTCACAAAAACCTCTTCCAGTTTCCTAAAAATGATGGGTCCTTTCCCATAATGAATTTGCCAAGATGGCACTTTTTCAAACAACTTATGCTTAGCATCAATATATGAACTTATCAGTAAAATGTAGGCCCCATTATCTAGATTGGTCAATAATTAAAATTAAATCCACAGGCTTGAATCTAGTTACATTGCTTAGAAAACCCTTTTTCATTTTCCTAAAATAATGGCTCATTTTCCCACAATGAATCTTCCAAGATAGTAGTTTTTCAAACAACTTATACTCAGATCCAAGCTATGAACTAATTACTAAAATGCATGCCCCAGTTTATGCATTAGTTAATAATTAAAAGTAAAATCACAAGCCTGTATCTAGTTACATCGTTCACAAAAACCTCTTTTACTCTCCTAAAATAATGGGTCATTTTCCCGTAATGAATAAGCCATGATGGAAAATTTTCAAACAACATATGCGCATAGTGAAGCTATGAATTGCCTAGTAAAATGCACACCCTAGTCTGTACATTGGTCAATAATTGAAAGTAAAACATAGGCCTAAAATTAGTTAAATTGTTCAGAAAAATTTATTTAGTTTCATAAAATCATGGGTCATTTTCCCACAATAAATATTCCAAGATGTTAGTTTTTCAAACAACTTATGCTTAGAGTCAAGCTATGAACTGCCTAGTAAAATGTGCACCCCATTCTATAAACTGATCAATAATTAAAAGTAAAACCGTAGGCCTAAAGCTAGTTACATTATTCCCAAAATATCTTTCAATTAGGCCTAAACTGATGGTTCATTGGCCCACAATGAATCTGCCAAGATGGAAGTTTTTCGAACAACATATGCATAGAGTCAAACTATGAACTTACTAATAAAACGCACACCCTAGTCTATACATTGGTCAATAATTGAAATTAAAACCACAAGCCTGAAGCTAGTTCCACTGATCACAAAAACCTCTTTTAGTTTACTAAAATGATGCGTCCTTTCACCACAATGAATTTTCCAAGATGGAAGTTTTTCAAACAACTTATGCTTAGAGTGAAGATATGAATTTCCTATTAAAATGAATGCTCTAGTTTTTTGATTGGTCAATGACTAAAAGTAAAACCACATGATTGAATATAGTTACATTATTCACAAACACCACTTCCAGTATCCTAAAATGATGGGTTGAGTTTCCTTAATGAATATTCCAAGATGGCATGTTTTCAAACAACTTATGCTTAGATTCAAGCTATGAATAGCCTAGTAAAATTTATTGCCTAGTCTATAAAATATTCAATAATTGAAAGTAAAACCCCGGGCTTGAAGCTAGTTACATTGTTCACAAAAATCTCTTTTAGTTTCCTAAAATTATGGGTCTTTTCCCGACAATGAATGTGTAAAGATGGTAGTTTTTCAAAAAACTTATGCTCAGATTCAAGCTATGAACTACCTAGTAAAATGCACTCCATAGTCTGTGCATTGTTCAATAATTGAAAGTAAAACCATTGGCATGAATCTAGTTACATTGTTCACAAAAATCTCTTTCAGTTTCCTAAAATGATGGGTCGTTTTCCCATAATGAATATTCCAAGACGACATTTTTTCAAATAACTTATGCTTATATTCAAGATATGCAATTCCTAGTAAAATGCACACCTGTTGAGGGGTAGAGTTAACCATTTGTCAACACAAAAGAAACATCCCCATTGAGGTTCTTAGATTAGAACCTAAACCATTTGGTATAGATTCTTCTTACAAGTTTGATTGCAAGCATACTATCTTACAATGGCCTCTTCTTTAAATTTTTGGAGTGAGGGTAGTAGGCTAGTGCAATGATCAATATTTAGTTTGGAACTTTGATGGATCTAGTTTCATGGTTTGCTAATACTATGGAATCTTCTTACTAGTTTGATTACAATGGGAATCATGCTAAATCATGATTTTTTATATCCTTAATGAGTTTTATGATTTCATGGTAGCTTCTTGTAGCAATGATAAAATTTCTCATTAGGTATCTCCTTGTAAATAAGAATTAAAATTACAGTTATGAATGTGCGAAATATAAATCAATCTAACAACTATTCCTAATTGGAAATGTGAAAATGTTAAAGAAGAATACAAAAAGTTGAAAGAAATAATTAGTCAAGAGAGATTGATTTAAATTTCCTTAGTTCCAGTGAGCCAAAAAAGATTGATCTCACATTTCTTAGTTGTTGTGGAGCAAGGTTTGATTGAAACAACCATTGACCATTAGAGTTCTCCCAATCCTCTTTTGTTTTTTTTTATGAAAAAGAAAAGTATATAAAGATGTTTAAGAGAAAAATAAAATGAAGGTATGCATATATTGAAGAGATGGAATATGTTTTTTTCTTTTTATTTATTTACATGAATTGGCCCTTATGTGCATAAAAAATAAGCTTTTGGGGGGTAGACATGCTTTTAGGGGATGATTGTTTTTTGTTTTATTTTGTTTAAATTAGCCACGGAAATGTAAATCAGGCTTCATGCAAAAATGAAAAAATAAGTTCAATTGTTGAGTTCGATGCAACTGAGTAGAAAATTTAAACCCACTGAAAATTTGTATAGGTTGATTTACACATTTACATGGTAAATCCATGGAGGAGCACCATAATTCAATATAAATATAAAAAAACTATGGAAACAGGAGTTTGCCGAAGATTTCCTGCCTAGTTGGATTTCAAGTGGTATAAAATAAATAGGAAACTATGAAGGCCCCATGAGGAATTCAATGATTAACAAAATATGGATGGGAAAATTGCTTGCATCATAAAAATGTGAACCTCAGCTACTCAATGGAGGCACATATAACATTAAATTATTCAAACAATAGTAGAAATTTAAAAGGACATATCACATTTAGGGATGGAGGCACAATTGACTAGGAATTTAAGAGCACATCTCATCAAGGGACAGATAAAATTTATGAATTTTATTATTTTATTTTTTTACTACCCATTTACATGGCCCTAGGGCTAATCAAAGCTTAGATAAATCCCATTGATGAAGAAAATTATTCTAAAAAAGAAGAATTTATAAGTTCAATGATTGGGAGGTATCAATCCATTCCATGATTTGGAGGTTATTCCTCAGCAAAAAATAGGATTTGTATCAATCCAACCCACAATTTGGAGGTATGAATTGAGCCATGTATTTGGAGGTATGAATACATCCCATGATTTGGAGGTTATTCCTCAACCCAACCAAATAAAATAACCCCCAATATTTATATTATGATGTCAAATTAAACCCCCCCCTTGACCCCTTAATACGAGGCAATATAATTTTGAGATTTTTAGGAGTATTCAAACCCCCAATATGAATGGACATGATATGATATTTCCTTGATAGTGAACCCCCCTGTGATGAAACACCATGATTTCAATGATGGAAATGGTTCCGGACTTGGCGGGTTGCGCATCTGACAAAGACCTACTATTAGATGAGTGGTGGGAAAGGGAAGGTATCTTGAAATCTGATGAAGAATATAGAAAACTCCTTCGAGCGCGTGCCACTGGTGGTCCTTTAGAAAAAGACACGAGGTTGACACAAAATACCAAGATGCGAATATGTTTCGGTGTCCAGACATCTCAAAATTATCGTGGTCCAGATTCTAGGGTTTCTGGTGAAGGCTCCAATAAACCCTTATAGGAAACTATCATATTGTCCAACCATAAATCCTCCTCACAAGCAAATATTCTAACAGGGGTTTTTAGGGGTAATTGGACCATTAGAAGACATGGTAAATGAAAAATGAGACAAGAGGGAGAAAGAATGATTTTACAATGATATATTGGATTGGAAGGAATTGTGGACCTATCGTTGAAGGCACTAGTGGGTAAATTTAGCTAGAGATCCATGAACCCTAGATAAATATCACAATGGGTCTCCATGACATGGGATCCTCTTATCAGTTTTAGGCTTGACATATTGATTCTTTCTAAGGGATGGTATGGATTTTTCTTTAGGAAGGAAGAGTACACAACCCTCATATTGGAAATAACCTGGTTGCAAGGAAACAAAAGTCTTATGCTCAAATAGTGGTACTATGGTTTTGAACTTGATACAAAAAGGATAAGATTTAGAAATCTCTAGGTAGATATTCTAGGGTTTCCTTTGGCCGTGTGGAATAGAGTGGTGTTTGAAGCTGTGGGAAACCACCTTGGAATATTTCTTTTCATCGGTGAAGATATCATGACATGAATGGATAAAAGGGTTGGGCATATGTTTGTTGAAATCAACATGTCAAAGGGTTATTTAGAGAAGCTCAATATTGAATGGAGGGGGAATTTTTTTCACAAACCCTAGATTACTGGGGTTTTCCTTTTAGGTGTTGCTGTAATATTTGATCCAAGAGTTGGCCAAAATATTATCCCCAAACACATATTTTTAACAAACTTTTACTAGTAAATTTTAAGCAATTTCTTGAGCTGAGCAGGATGTAAGTGAGGGGGACTGATACAATGAGTGAGGATGGCAGGGGTGACTTTCAGTTCTCGAATTTATATGCGAAAGTGTCCATCATAAAGCTAAATTTGGTCTGAGCAATGAGCCCTGTGCACGATGTACTGGAGCCATTCACTTTTCAAGAACATAATACTCTGTTTCCTATTTCGAGGTTTCCTAGGCATCCAACATATGCATACTAGATTGGGTGGGGTTTATCAGAGTTGGTTACAGAGGTATAAAATTTATTTAAACTTTTAAAATGCACAGGAATGGTGTTCGGGTGAATTTTGGAAGTTTCAGAGTGGTTTGGAGGCCAAATGCACATTGGGGATTGTTGAGCTAGATAATTTCAAGCCTCTTCCAAACAAGGTTAAATGCATTCACAGCCTTTGGAAAAGGGTTGGGATGGCTGTTTTACTATGTTATTAAGCTCGTACAACTGACAAAAAGTAAAACTGATGCTTAGAAAAGAAAGAGCATTTAAATGTGTAAAACTAGTCATAAAATGGACACAATGAGCTAGTCTTTCATTCTTAAATACCAAACTACCTCCATAACTCATTAAACTATGTTATGATATTATTAAATGCTTTGATATATTTTATTTATCAGCTACAGGTCTAAATTTTAAACTTCAGAATACATATTGTACTTATTTTATTGCTTTTCAAAATTACAATGCCTCGCAGGCTAGAAATTCCTTACACCTTGAGGGAGAATGATGGTAAGAAGTGGGGAAATCATTGTATATATATTCTCAAGTTGATATCAGACCACCAAAAGGTCATATGACTTATATTGGGTGCTCAGCGGACTTCTGGAAGTCACTAGGGCGGATTCACTGAGCTCTCTTCATCAGGCAGGGGAATCTCCTCCAAAACTAGCTAAGAATGAGTGTAGAAGATGAAAGAGATATATGGATCAGATATGAATATGATATCTGGACATGGGAAGATATTATCTTTGTAAATGATGGCGCACTGATCTCCCTAAATATCCTGGATGCATTCACTGAAAACTAGCTGCTCCTTCTAGTGGTTCTCCTCCAAACCTAACTGCAAAAACACTTAAACTGTGGCCTCCTTCTCTGGATGCCTGAAGATATTCAATTGTGGAATGATATGGATCTGAATGGATGCAATAACACTCTCTGGATATTAATATTGATTAAATGGAAACTATGGATCCTTGGGGCACATCTCCCAAGAAAGAGTTGAGGCACATCACTCAACAAAAGAGAGACTCAGATCTCTCAAGACAAAATTCAAGTGATCAAAATTTTTGAGAGGGAGTTGGAAACATCATTAAATAGAAGAGTTAACTTGTTCCTCAAGCAAAATACATGTGTGGGTGAGGGAAGGCACATTCCTTGAGAGGAATGGAAACTTCCTGCTTTGCAAACATTTCCTACTTTTGCTCCTTCACATTGATTTTAGCAAGTGTGCCCTTCTTATCCTTTTGGGATGTTGCCATCTTTTTCTGACTACTCTTCATGTTCTTTCCTCTTTCTTTACTTTCCTCCTTTTTTGCTTTTGCCTATTTTTTGCTTTCTTTTGACAATTTTTTAATTCTTGTTGCCTTCTTTCCTCCATTGGATTCCTTGATTTTTCTAAAATTTCCCACTAATGCAAGGGTGATCCCTTTGACCCCAATTACGTCCTCCTAGCGAGGTCATCATCAAATTGCCTACATTTATAAGTAATGATGATGAATTAATAATAAAAAGTAATTCAAAATCAGGAATTTAATTAATTATTTAATAATTAATTAACTACTATAGTATTATGCCTCAAAATTTCCCCATTAATTAAATCTTCATTTAATTAATTAACTTAGACCGCTTATGGATGGGAGGATCTAGGTAGTGACCAAGGCCACTAGGGAAGGGTCATGAAAGTACTCCCTCCCCAACGCTGCTTGTCCTCGAGCAGTTTCAGATCAGGATGTTACAGAATCTTTTCATCTTCCCAGGTTGCATCTTCACTGGGAAATACCTTCCATTACACTAAGTATTCTTTGATGATTCTGTTCCTCAAATTCATCGCTCTTACCTGTAAAATATCTTCTGGTTCTAAGACCAGGTTTCCTTCATAATCAAGAGGAGGCAATATTTATGAAATAGTCACCTGTTCGCCAACTACTTTCTTCAGGCATGACACATGGAAAACATTGTGTATCTTGCTTCCAGCTGGCAGATCTAGTTCATAAGCAACTTCAGCCACCTTCTTTGTGATCTTGTATGGCCCATAGAACCTTGGTATTAATTTTTCATCCCCCTTTGATTTCAAAGTGGATTTCCTATAGGGCTTCAACCTCAAATAAACTAAGTCACCTTCTTGGAAGGTTTGGTCTATTCTCTTCTTGTCTGCATATAGTTTTTGTTGGTTCTGTGCAACCCGCAAATTTTCTTTAAGTGCCTTGAGTATGTCTCGGCTCTCTTACAGCCAATCCTTTTCCTTTTTTTCTCTATAATTCCCAAAAATCAGATTTGCAAAAGTGGGGATTTCATATCCATATAGAGCTTTGAATGGGGTCATTTCGATGGACATATGGAATGTGGTATTATAGCACAATTCTCCAAAGTGTATCCAATTGACCCATGCCTTCTGCTTACCGGTAACATAGTTTCTGAGATAACCTTCAAGCGACCGATTTTCCCTCTCATTTTTTCCATCAGTCTAAGGATGATAGCTTGTATTGAGATTCAAACTAGTTCCAACCAGCTTAAACAATGATTTCCAGAGAGCACTAGTAAACTTACTATCTTTATCACTGATTATTATCTTGGGAAGACCATGCAAACAAAATATTTCTTTAAAGAAAAGTGCAGCTACTTAAATGGCTGTAATAGTGGATGTGATAGCAAAAAAGTGAGAAAATTTAGTCAACCTATCAACTACTACAAAAATGTTGTCCTTACCCTGATATTTTGGCAGTCTGATGATGAATTCCATGGACACACTTTCCCATTTCTGTTCTGGAATTGGCAATGGTTGAAGGAAACCAGCAGAGTGAGTGTGCTCAACCTTATTCTACTAACATGCAATACACTCCCTTACATGCCTTAACACATCATATTTGAGGCCCTTCCAAGTGAACCTCTCTCTTACCTTCCGATAAGTTTTCAGAAATCCACGATGGCCTACTATTGGTGCATTGTGGGAAGCCACCAAAACCTATTATTTTAACTTGGATCAAGGAGTTACAAAAAATATGTTCTTGTGATAAATAACATCATTGACAACTTGGTAAGAATCAACCTAAATCATCCTATCCAAAACTTCACAAGAAAACTGATTTTTCGAATATTCTCTAGCTAGTTGATCTTTCCAATCAGTAGGAACTTGCAACAAAGAAAAAGAAAGTTTTCTAGAAAGGGAATCAACCACTAAATTCAACTTAACCTTTTTATATTCTATGTCAAAGTCATAAGACTGAATTTTACTTACCCACTTCTGTTGTCTATCATTCAACTCTTTTTGGGTTAAGAAATGCTTCAAGCTGTTGTGATCGCTCTTGACTATGAACTTGCCTCCCACCAGATATTGTCTAAATTTAGCCAAGGCATGCGTGATGTCCAACATCTCCTTATAATAAATAGAATAAATCTTCTCATGTGGCTGCAATTTTCTGCTCTCATAAGCAATAGGATGCCTACTCTACATTAACACTGCTCCAATTCCTTCACCTGAGGCATCACACTCCAATATGAAAGATTGGGTGAAATCAGGAAGTGAAAGTACTGGGAAGCTACTCATGACTTCCTTCATTCTGTTAAAATATTTTTCAGCCTCATCTGACCAACAAAAAGGACCCTGCTTGGTGAGGTCTTTCAAAGGAGAGGAGAGCTTAGAAAATCCTTTTACAAATTTTATGTAGTAGGTGCACAAGCCAATGAATCCCCTTAGGGCTATTATGTTCTTTGGGATTGGCCAATCAAGGATGGATTTGATTTTTTTGATATGTACTTTGACTCCTTCTTTCCCAATGATGTGTCCAAGATAAAGGAGCTCTTTCAAACCAAACTCACATTTTGACAGTTTAGCATAAAACGACTGTTCTCCAAGAAGTGTTAAAACATTATCCAAATGCTGCAAATGCTCTTCCCATGTCCTACTATAAATCAGAATGTCATCAAAAAATACAAGGACATACTTACGGAGCTGCTTGCTGAATATTTTGTTCATGCAAGATTGGAAAGTTGTTGGTGCATTAGTCAAGCCAAAAGGCATGACCAGAAATTCAAAATGCCGATAATGGCATTGGAAGGCATTTTTCTGAAAGTCTTCGTTTTTCATTCTGATTTTGTGGTAACCAGAATGAAGATCAATCTTGGAAAAATATTTAGCTCCATGCAGCTGTTGTGGGGAAAATGCACCTATAGTTCAGGGGAGAAACTACCAACTTACGGTGATAACGATAGATTTACAAGCATTCTGCAAGTACAACAAATAAATGAAGAGATTAGGGTTTAGAGATGTAGGCACCTTATTCAGAAGGTTGATCCTAGCTTTGCCTCCCTCGCTCTTCAATACTTATCCAATCTCGGAATGCACAGACCTGCAAAACAACTTGATACCTTTCTCAAATACATTTGACTACACATATAAGACTGATATTGATAATAGAAGAATACATCAGATCATAAACAAATTGTAATCAAATCTAAGACACACAACAATAGGTCATATTTGGAAAGGGAAGAGCGTCTGATCTTTATTGATGAATGAAAGCAAGTACATAAAGTTATACCTTCTTTCAATCTTGGCACTTCATGAAACCTATATTCAAGGTCTCCTGCTTCCATTCTCCAAGGATTCTAGCCTCTAATCAACTGTGCTAGGGTTTACCAAAAATTAAGCACAAGAGAGGGGTATGAGAGTCTCCATTCCTCCAGCATAACAATGTTGTATACTTGTCCCCTCACATGTTCCTTCTACCCTCCTTATATAGTTAGTGAGGAAGAGGAAAAGAAGTTATAACCACTCAAGAGGTTTCCTAACGAACTTAACTTACTCGAATTTCGAGATTTTGACCAAAACAGCGGTGTACTCTACTCTATAGTAGAAAACGTAGCATACATATGGAGTTGAGAGCTACTATTTCACAGTGGAGTAGTGCTCAGAAGGTTTGAGTGCTACTATTATACACTAGAGTAGGGTACACACGCTACTATCATGCTTGTGTACCAACGCTCTTGTTAAAAAATGGCCAAAAATAGGCTATTCTGCTCATTTTCAGGAGATGGTTTGGTCTGGAAAAATGTTCCTAAGGGTCATATACATCAAATGGCTCAAGAATGAGGTAATTTCAACCATTTTTAGTGCCCCAAATGACTCCTCTATCAACAAATTTCCTGTTGTGTGACTGAACTTGATCTCAAGAAGTGTCGTCATGCGACCAAGGGAAACAAGTGTCGTCACGGACGGAGAGGTGTCATTTAAAGCTATAACAGATTCCCCCTAATGTATGAGATCAGAGGGAGTGTGGGAAATGATGGCTAAAATACATTATAAATAACAAAGAGTTGAATCTTGGAGGAACGGAGAAACCAAGAATCATAGGCTCAAATGAGGTACCTAAAAGCAAAGGCAATGTCATACAAACTTATCCTTGGGGTAATTGTCCATGTTCAAATAGAATACATGACCTCCAAGAGGATACAATAATAATCCAAAATACTGATGCATCTATCATGGCCACTAAAATACAAGCGTGGATCCATGAGGAACATAAGTGTAAACATAGCCACATAAATACAAGGTGGATCTATGTCAAAACTGGAGAACATAGCCATAGAGAACATAATTGAGGTGATGTTATTGAGAGCCCAAAAAGAGTGTGGCTCAGTCTTGCGCAACTTGGGCGATAACATAAATGAAGTGATGCTATCGGGGATCCCAAGGTCTTCATCCAAAAACAACCCAAGGTACAAAACTATCCATGCGAATAAATGAGTTGATGTCGAACATGGGAGGTATCGTTTGATTACCGGTCATTGATGTATACTATTAACAAACACGAGGGTGTCCATCAATAATGAAAATGGAACCCAAGGTACCTAGTACATTCGAGCAAGTGTAAATAAGTTCTCTTGCCGTTGAACACTTGAATAATCCATCGGATAGGAGACATTGATGTATTCCCATCTATCCAATAGCGAGGGAAACTGCCACTAATGACTGCAATCCCCAAGGTACTAACCAAAAATCTAAACTTCATTCCCAGAGCACAATGAGCTGATGTCGATGGGAAGAAGTCTATTGGAAGGGAGGCCTTAATGCATCCTCCATCATCCAACACGAGGGACACTCAAAAAGGTATGAGTTGATTTGGAGTGAAAAACCTAGAAGAAAACTCCATACACCTATCTGTGTATTTTATATTGAGCCCGGATTGGTATGTGCTCGATGGTGTTTTCTTGCTTATAGAGTTGAAAAACTTAAACAATCCTCTATACACCTATCCATGGATTTTATATCAAGCCTAGATTGGTATGTGCTCGACAGTGTTTTCTTGTTTATAGAGTTGAAAAACTTAAACAGTCCTCTATACACTTATCCGTGGATTTTGTATCGAGCCCGGATTGGTCTGTGCTCACTTGGTGTTTTCACATTTCGAGAGTCTGAAAACCCTAAAGACGACTCCAAAGGTCCTTTTTCGTAAAGTTAGTCTCCTTCCCCGAAAAAGTGTAAAATGATGGAAGAAGAAGTCTTCTATCACATACAAGAGTATACCTAGAGTATACCTTTTCCGTAAATTATCCACCAATGCCTAGAAAAGGGGTAATTCTATACCTAAGTGGATGTCGGTTCAGTTATTTTAACGAGCCCGAAAAGACAACTATGCTCGGAAAACTTTTCCTATTCAAGGAGTCTGAAAAGGGCTTAAAAGAACTCCATAGGGATCTTTTCCGTAAAGGTTTAACGAGTCTGGAAAAGTAAACTCATGACCTCCTTATTGTTTTTAACGAGCTCAAAGGACATAGGAAAATGCTCATAACTTCCTTATTGTTTTTAACGAGCTCGAAGGGAAGGTGAAAGAAATGCTCATAGCCTCCTTATTGTTTTTAACGAGCTTGAAGGAAAGGTGGAAGACTGCTCGTAACCTACTTACTATTTTTAATGAGCTCGAAGTAAAGGTAGAATAATGCTCGTAACCTACTTACTGTTTTTAACGAGCTCGAAGTAAAGGTAGAAGAATGCTCACAATGGGAGGAGACGAGTGTCAAGGACATGCGAAACTAGCTCCAAGTGCATGGAGCAAAGCTATGCCTAATGGAAGGAACATGAGCAAGATAAGTACACTCAGGGTGTGTCTCCTCCAGGTAAAAGGTGTCAAATTTTAAGGGAAAAATGATACAGGGCTTAGCAGAAATGAGATCAGAGATGGAGGCTTATACAACGGGCTAAAAGCGTGGAAACCAGCATCAAGCTCATTAGTGCAAGAGAGATCATAATAGATGCACATACAACTTGGACATAAAGATGGGAGCCTTATCAGGGATGGACATAAATAGATGAGGAAGAAAGATATGAGGCTTCTTCTCAAAGTCATGGTAAATCTAAAAAGGCTCCCAAGCCTATGAGAAAAACTCAGCATGGGCACCATAATGGCATAAGGGTGCTGACTAGGGTGACCCATGTTAGGTAGGCTCTGCTGTCGGACTGGTGCACGATGCATAAAGAAATGGCTAACACACCAATATCCAACAGGTTCGACCCTATGGCGAATTCGGATGGAAAAAAGGTTCAAATGCAACATAACAGAAGGGAAGCCTAAACCTATATGCAAGTTTCTGAATATACCTGACATGGTCACACAAGGTGTTGAAAAGGACCAGTAAGCAAGTATACATCCAGCTAAGAATCCTGTCTCCAAGAAACATTAGCACCAAGATCATATCTAAAACATATGTAAAGAAAGACCCGATACAAGTCACTGTGGTAGAAATACTTTCAACTTCACTATCATCAACAACAGGTATAAACAAGGCAGAGTTTTCAATTGAAGACTCTATGGTACCCAAGCCCGAGGACTTACAATCAACAAGATCAACTTCAGGATGAAGATCAAAGTTGAAAGACATGATGGAATCTGCAGAAACAAATTCATCATCATGGGAGTTGAAAATTCTAGAAGCAGAATCAAACTCAGCAGGAACACCAATTTGCGGATCTATAGGAGAGTCCAAAGACTCAACAGTAGGAAGATAAGACTTTAAGGTCAAACCGGGGCTAGACATAACTGCGACTGGATCAACATCGAAATGAATGGCATATTGTACTATGGACTCTAGGAAAACTTCATCGGAAGGAAGTATATCATCCCAGATATAACACATATCTAAACATTCAGATGAAGGTGTCACTTGGTCAAAAGCTGGGACCAAGTCCCGAGAAGGTAAGCATGAACTCAGAGACTTCTTCTCAGTAGCAATTGAACTCAAGGAACAATATTCCACATAAGTCCCATGTGACATAGTAGTTCCTAATGATGAGGGATCTGACTGGTATACAGTTGGGTAATAAGGAGGATTAACGAATGCAAGCTGGTCGATAGTGATGATGCTTTCATTATGAGGGAAATGCATCACACAAAAGAGCGTAGACACCACAACATGCATAGCATAAACATAATCATGCCCGAGGATCATATCAAAATTCACAGGGTCCTTTAAAGCCATAAAATCAACTAAGACTATTTTTCCACCCAAAGTAACAGGTGCCTGACGAAGGAATCCGATAGGTTCACTAGGTATTCTATCAAAGGTAAACGACCAATTAGCAGCTGGAATAACATTAGGGAAACCCAGATCTCTATAATCATAAGTGGATAAGACACTAGCAGAATCACCTTCATCAACAATGCATCGATCAACCATATGGTTCCCGATATCAACCTTTATCTGGAAAGGTGTCGAAGAAGGAAGACGACGCTCGGCTAGACTATTCCAATCAAAGGAAACAATCCTAGGGCTTGGTAGGGGTTCACATGGCACAGATGAAGTACCCCCTTTTTCAGGAATATCCAAACTGGCAATGCAGAAGACTTCAGCAGTAGGTACATCAATCTCCGAAGGACTGATGGGATCGATCAAAGATTGCATCGATTCGATCACTTCACTCTCTGAAAGAAGAGTGAAGTCAACTAAAGATTGGAATGGTTCAACCACTTTATCAACCAAAGGTTGATCTGACTGCAGGGAATCTATAGACAACTCAAGAACAGAGGTTCCTTCAGACATGGACCACACTCTTTGTGCCTCTGGAATGGCAGGGCATCGGTGAGTAAGGTGATCTCCCTTACAAAGTTTACAAGGGAACTTTGGTTTTCGTCGTATAGGTTTAGACTCCTTTACAAGATCAGTACTCTCAGCATGACTAGCATTGGCTGACAGCTTGCCCCCGGCATGACTTCTAGTGGCTGGTTGCTCAGAAGCAAAATACTTTTGAACTAAGGACTGCACTTTTTGCACTTCTGGAAGTACAAGGCACAAGTAAGTAAGGTGATCTCCCTTGCAAAACATACAAGGGAACTTAAGCTTCTGTTTGTTTGGTTTGTCGACAATGTCAACTCCCTCAGCATGACTTGCAGTGGCTGATCTGGTGTCTCCAGTATGACTCACAAGAACTGGTGACTTGTCATTAATATGACTAGCAGTGATCAATGACGTGTCCTCAACATGACTGACAATGGTTGAAGACAAACTTAAAGTATGATTTTCAGTGACTAAAATTTTTCTCCCATCATGACCTCCAGAGGTTGGGTAGGTTCCCCCTGCGTGATTTGTAGAGGCCGAGTGCTTGCCCCCAGCATGACTTACAGAGGCTGGGTTGTTGCCCCCTTGTTTTGGCATCTTCTTCCCATTCTTCCTCCGTCTATTGCTTTTAGACTGCTGGTTAGTAGTATTGCTACTTTCACCACATGAGGTAGAAGGAGAAGGAGAAGATGTTACTGGAAAGGGAGGCATAGGGTTCCGATGCTCTTGATTTGAGGTGCTCACAAAAGAAGCATCAGGAGCATGCAAGGCATTCGAAGTGGAAAACAACCAAACCGGCAGCCCAATAGTGAATCCAGGAAGATTCAGAGTAGCCATTAAGGGAGCACCAATGTTTCTAATGAATGGAACAACACAAGGATACCCCGGAACAGGGGTACCTTGATTGGCACTCGCCGGAATGCTAGACATAGTTTCCTGCTCAAATGAACAATAATTTCTCTAAGGCAAACTAAGACAAGTAGCACAAAGAGCACGCCACTAAAAAAGGTCCTAGGTAAATCAAACCAGGAAAACAGATGCCTTCCAGAGAAGAGTCTGGGATGATGAGGGCCCAGACCAGATCAACGAAGGATGAAGAAAAGTTACCCGGGGTCCACAATACAATGACTAAGGGTGCAAGTGCTTGGAATCACCCAACTGACCTGCCAAAGACCTGCAAGGGGTTTCCTCCCACGTCTATCCTAGGTACAACAGATATACCCTCCGCTGTCACCTGTGAATGAACCTATGGTCAGATAGTAAGGATAGCACCACACCGAAAAATCCTGGGGGAACAATCTCTGGTCAAATCAGAAGGCGTGGGCAGGGTAACTGAGCCTGAAACTCAAAAGAGTCCCCAAACGCAATCCAATCCTGGTATATGCTTGAAACAAAAAGTAGGAAGAGTATTCCCAACAATCTGATCTCACAAGACCTACTGCATAGATCCCAGGCAAGCTTTGAATGAAGTGGGTTTACCTGTGATAGTCAAACTACGATTTTTGTGTAATGAGTGATCTTGGGTGGTTTAAGGGGTTTTAAACCCAAGATCCTAACCAAGACTAGTTGGTGTAGTGTAACCTAGAAAAGAAAATGTTACTAGTAAATTTTATTAGGGTTCATTTTAAAGGTTACTTGCTTACTCAAAAAGGTAGTGGGTGTGTGAGAGTGGTTATAATAGAGATAGATTACTGAAAATGAAATATTACCACCAAAAAAATCTTTTCTTTTCAATGCAAGTCTTAAAATTATGATCTAGAATGCATATGCAAATGCAATTTTTAATCTTTCGAATGCAAAAAGGGTAAACATAAAGTCTAAACTCAAAACCTAAGAATGCAGCTACTCAAACAAATAGGTATACAAAAGAAAACTTGTTCTTTTTGATGCAAAGCACTCTAAAATATTTTAAGCCACTTGCAAGGTACTCTATTCAGAAGATAAATCAAAATTATTTATGTTTTTCAAAGGTAAGAAACAAAACTGAAACTACCCTACTATCAAAACAAAAGGAAAAGAGTACAAAAACTACTTTTAGACCCAAACGAAGTGAATGAACTACGAAGAAGTATGGTTTGGTAAAGTCAGGTCTGCAAATGAACAATGCAAACAAGGTCTTGGACAACAGCCAAAACACTTGAGCTTTCACAACAAAAGAAAACTTAAAAGCATAAGGGAGGATAAAAAACCAATCTAAAAGAGAAATTTCACTCAAATAGATACAAACAGGGTCAAGAAGACTCAAGAGGTTTCAAATCCAGTGGAAATGGGGCAAGCAGGTTCAGTCAGACTCAAATTAGGGTACAAAACACCAAACGGGTCCACAACCCCCCAACTTGCGTCAAGAAGCCCCAAAACTTTCTAAACAAGCCCAAATTGATCAAAAGAGGTTCAAATCATGAATGTAGGATCAGTACAAGTATGGGATACCACTTACAGGGGTTTAACACAGACCTAGGGTCATCAGGGACCACAAAAATGTAGTCAGAACCCCCAGATTTGGGTCCACAACCCAAACACTCAAAAAATTTAAACCCATATTTTGAGCGCTACTGTGTATGAAGGAGACTAGTGCCCAGGGTGCTACTGTACTGCACAACAGTTGCGTACAGGTTGAAAAAATTGAAAGAATGGGGTTAAAACCCCCCACACCTGGGTCCACAAGGGTTTGCAAGGGCCAGGAAGGGTCTGTAAAATCCCAGCAGGGTCAAACAGAGCCTACTAACTTATTCTAATCAAGAAATTGAACAAAGACCTTCAAACAAAACTAAAGAAATGACCTTGGATACCCCTAAGTAGTTAGGCTTTCCCCAGCGGAGTCGCCATTCTGTTGTGGGGAAAATGCACCTATAGTTCAGGGGAGAAACTACCAACTTATGGTGATAAAGATAGACTTATAAGCATTCTGCAAGCACAACAAATAAATCAAGAGAATAGGGTTTAGAGATGTAGGCACCTTATTCAGAAGGTTGATCCTCGCTTTGCTTCCCTCGCTCTTCAATACTTATCCAATGTCGCTGTCATGTCCCCAATTTGGAATTGGGTCACAATGGCCTAATCACATTAGCCATATTCATTAGAGTTTGTAAAATTGATGTTAAGGGTCAAATAATTGCCAAGAAGGAAAATTACTAGTTTCCTAGGTTTGGGGTGGAAGCTTTGGGATTTCGAATAAGGGGGATAATAAATTATGTTTAGACATTAGAAGGGTGCAAGTATTTAATAAATAGAGTGAATAAAGAAATTCAAGAGAAATCCTAAGTGACAAATGGTTTTGGAGACATATGGAGGATGTGGGACCCACACTAGCTTGATTTTTCATAATACATGGTATCTCTCTTTTGCAAATTCGAATTAATGGGAATGTGAACACTCTTGGGTGAGTTGGTAATTCATAACACATGTCATTGAGCATATTAGGTCGAATTTGGAAGGATTGGTAACCTCCATGGAAGATAAAGAGTCAAAGTGGAAGTTTGTGGACACTTGGGCTAGATTCCCTAGCCCCTATGACACCAATGATGGAGAATCTATGACAACTATGACAAATTGCAGACCTGACCTCTGACATCTGACCACTATGACATGTCAGCCCCAAAAATAGGCTCAAAGAAGGAAAATTTGGGAGTTGGAGAAGCCAAAGAGACTCAAAATCGAATTTGGGAGAAGATGGAAGGTTGGAACTAGGAGACAAGTGGCAAATGTGGAATATTTCCTAAATGAAAATCTATTGAATCTATTGAGAGGATTTCGACCCTTAGAATACTAATGTTGGTTATAAAATGTAGAAATGAATTATGAGAATGACTTTTGATCATTTGTAGAATTTGCAATTGCATTTGTGAAGAGGGAGAGCTAGTGGATGACTAGTTTCTTGCCTTAGCCAATTTCGAGGGTGAAAGATTCCCATCCAAGTTGGCAATTGGAAAGGCCATTCAGACCTTTCATTTGGAGCTTTAATGGAGTCTTTATTTGCAGGTGTAAGCTACAGGGCATCTCATGGTTTCTTCTATTTCAGCTTGCTCCTTCAACCATTTCCAGTTTTGATGGCATATTCTTGATCCTTGAGGGAGGGCGTTTTTGGTGAGCTATTGTACTCTTTGGGGGAGATTCTAATGCCCCATTTCTTTTGTAATATGAATTAAATACTCTTTTCTTCATCTCCAGAAATTTTCAGGTCGAAATTCCAAGTAGAAATGTATAAATCTCATTTTTAATGGAAGAACAATGCCATTTCCCCACTACCTTGTTGTGAACCAATGTATTGATGATGATTTCGAATGAATGGATGATTCTCTGATATATTTGTGATCAATATACTTCCATGGATGTATTCTACAAGTTTCATGTACTGTACTTGAGCATTTGAAGCATTTTTACTCAGTTTAGTTGTATTGGGAGGTGAAATAGTGCCATTTCCCCAAGGGTCGAATTGGGGATTTTTGCAGTTGAATGGGAGAGGGCGAGAACAGTTGTAATAAACCATTAATGGTGCATATGAGACCTTAATAACATAATTAACACATCACATACCTCTGTTCATAAATTTGAGTGGGTTTGGAGGCATTTGGGAAGCCATTTTCAGTACTTACCTCAGGGGGATTTGAATCCCAAATTACTAGTAAAATTGCATACTTGGTCCAGAATATTAAGAGAGTTTGCAGAGGTATTTTGGTGGCCATATGTTATACCTGAACATCATATTCAATTCCTAATATCATTCATAAACCTTCCTTGAAGATTTGAAGGCATTTGGAGTCAATTTGAGACCTAGAGACCAATACTAGTCAAAGGGAAATCACTAGTAAAGTTACCTACATTGACCAGAATTGAAAGAGTATTTGCAGAAGTGTTTTAAAGGTACAAAGGCATCCCTGGAACATATATTTATGTTCTAATATCATTCATATACCTTCTCAGAATATTTGGTATCATTTGGGGCAAATTTGGGACCTAGAGATCGAAACTAGTGCAAGGTCGAACCAAGGAAAAAAAGTGAAAAATTGCAATTTTAATAAAATTCCTATCAAGGGACATTACAGTGGTATCAGAGCATGGTCCTTGCACCTATGTATTAGGTACATACATTCAAGAATAATTGACAGCCATGTCTTACTATTATGATGAATCCTATGAGTACAATTCTTATGAGGAATATGCAGATGCTTATGAGTGTAGCTAGGGTTTTACCCCTAGCTTGTGCCAATGAGCACCTACTAAGGAGAATGGACTCCTTAGTAGCAGTTCAGTATATTAAACTAATAATGCAATAAACAAAACATTAAATTATTTCTAATACAAGCATTAAGCATAAACACCAAAATGAAAGAATGTCTTTGTATTGATGTTACCTTGAGTGTCAAGGTTGGTGAAGCCCTTTGCAGTGTCCAAGAGGATGCTCCAAGCTCCAAGAATGCTCCTTCTCCTTCTCCAATGTTGGGGATGGGCCAAAGGTGGCTCTCAAGGTGAAACTAGTTCAAAGGTGGACTAGGGTTTCGAGAGAGATTTTGGCAGAGTAAGGGTGCTTGTGATTGTGGATATGGAATAAGGGATCTCCATCACCTATTTATAGTTTTTTTTGGTGGTGGAGTGCTGACCCATGGTTTTAGGAAACACATGGTTTTAGGCAGCTGTATAGGGTTTTTTCTTCCTTTTCCTTGTTATTTTATATTTTTATTCCCTTTTTAGGGGATTTTTGCTATTTTTGGAGGAAAAGGGGGTTTTTTAGCCTTTTTTAGGCTATTTTGATGGTTTTTTGGCCTTTTGGAGGCATTTTAGGCCTTTTGGAGGCTTTTTAATGGGATTTTTGGGATTTTTAATGGAAATATGGTAGGAAAATGGACAAATGAGTCATATAATGTGGTAAATGAGCTAGTGAGCACTTTTTGGGTGTTAACAGATTGCCCCCTGATGTGCGAGGTCAGGAGCTCATCGTATGGCCGATGGACATCATAAGTCATGAAGGGTTTTCCTGGGATGTGGAGAGAAGAGAAGAAACAAACTGGAGCCCGGAACAACGATCCCGAACAACTGCAAGAACTAAAAGTACATAACCTCAATAAAGGATGAGGAATCATCTGATCATATGGACGAGGCGGGCATTCCCATGCTCGTATCAGGATATAACATAATAACAACAATGGGGTCCAAAAATGGGGACCTGAAATATACATGACCTCAAATACTGACTGAGGAATAATCTCAATATATGGACGAGGCGGGCATACCCATGCTCGTATCAAGATACATAAATATAACTGTGAGGCCCAAAAAAGGGGACCTGTAAGATGCATGACCACTGTGTACATCATAAGAGTCCAGAGGGGACACAAATTTGGGACATACTGCTGAGCGGATCATGTGTGAACTGCAGAACTGGTGCACCGGAACAATCAACAGTGCTACTGAGTGTGGTACCAAAGGAACTGATGAGCTGCTGGATCATAGTGACTGGGGTCATACGCTCCATGGTACACTGAACTGGAACTGAAACTGGGTACTCAAGGAAGCATGAAACTGGATGGCTTCCGAATACAAACGCCAACGCAGCCCGGACATCCACGGGAACATACAACTGGGCGTTCCGAAGTGACTCACCAATGTGCTAGAGTCGGGGGAAATCCGGGGTCTTCGACAAAAAACTGATGGAATATAATCCTACGCGATCCTCAACGATGCGATCAAGGTGTTGAAGTCGAGCATGTGGGGAACAACCACTCGGAGAGGCAATGATGTCTCCTCTCAGAATGATCCGTAGGCACTTACCACAGATGGTGATAAGTCCAAGGCGTAGGGACCTCTGGGCCTATCCTCTGGAATAGAGGAGCTGTCGTCGACAGAGGGAGACCTGCAACTATCAAGGCAATGATGTTTCCTTGACAGGAGCGCGAGGTACAAGACCGAAATGTGATAGTGCTGATGGCAGGACTGACATACTGGTGGTGACAACTGGGCAAGTAGAGTGGGTGGACTCAAACTTCCTTTGTTCAGAGTATGATAATGGAAATGATCTGGCAGCGTATGAAACTGACTCAGGGGAAAGGGATCATAGCTGTAATGGATCTGGGGGAATAACTGGCTGAGGGAGACTCAAGCTGGTGTAACATGGCAGGAGACTGCAGAATACTCTGAACAAAGGCGACCTAATTGGGGGTGCTGCCGAGATGATCAATCATAGTGCCATGAGGCGCGGGAGGAGACTTCTTCATGGGTTAATGAACTAGAAGAAGTGTGTGTAAAATGGTACTGTCGTGTGGATTTTACGAGCCCAGGGCAGTTCATGCTCGTGGTTGCTTTCAATTTTAAGGAGTCTGAAAGCGATAAGAAGACTCTGAAGTGAAGGAATGGTACTATCGTGTGGATTTAACGAGCCCAGGACAGCGCATGCTCGTGGTTGCTTTCAATTTTAGAGAGTCTGAAAGCAAGTAAGAAGACTCCAAGGGGTTGCTTTTTCGTAGATTTAGTCTCCAAGGCCCAAAGAAGCATAAAAGGATGCAATGAAGAACTCTTCTAGCCGGTGTGACTAGAGTATTCCTTTTTCGTAAGTAGTCTACCAGGTCCGGAAAAGGGTTAAACTTATACCAGATAGACGCCCTTTCAGGTACTTTAACGAGCATGAAAGGAAGCAAGATTGCTCGGCGATCTTTTCATTCTTTTAGGAGTCAGAAAAGAGCTTAACGGAAACTCCCTAAGTGCCTTTTTCGTAAAGGAGTTGTCCGGCCCGAAAAAGGGATAAAATTATACCGAACAAAAGGAATGGCCAGGCAAGGAGGACGTGTTCAATCAAGGTTAAGTAATGATGACCAAGAATGAGGGTAGGTGGGAACACTGATGGACCTCCTTGCGGGGTAGATGAAATGGTGGCAAAATAACGAAACATTTGCAGTATGACAGGAGTGAATGGCTCATGTAAAAATGTGGAACAATCCGATGGCGGCCGATGTGGCACGCAAACCGAGGCAGCAAGGTGTTGGGACACAATGTTGGAATTGTACCAAGTGAGAGCGAGAAATGATCTCAAGCATCATCACGGGCTCGGAAAAATGAATCCGGCGATATAAAGGATGTCAAAAACGGGTGACGGCCGATGTGGCACGCAAACCGAGGTGACGGGGGCATTTTGAAAAATGCCCGGAAAAACTGGAGGTGAGAGCGAGAAATGATCTCTAGCATCATCACCAGCTCGGAAAAATGAATCCGATAATATAAAACATGAGAAAAACGGAGAACGGCCGATGTGGCACGCAAACCGAGGCGACTAGTGGCGTCTGAAAAATGGGTAAAAAATGACAGGACAAAAATAATGCAACGAGGTGACCATCATGACGGTCACGTCGCGCTGATTCCAGTGGTGGAAACGGTTCGGAAAAAACGAAAACAAAAAAGGAAAGTACTGTACAACGCAGACCAATGAGGTCGCGGGTTTCTTTTTATGGGTAAAAACGCTTAAGATACAACCCATTACGAGGGTTGCGCAAAGGACGGCCTTCAGAGTCAGCTAAGATGTATGCCCCCTTGCCGAGGCAGGTCTGCACGACGTAAGGGCCTTGCCACATAGATTCAAACTTCCCTTTACCGGTTTTGTCATGGGCTTGGTCATAGGCGAGGACGAGGTCCCCTTCGTGGAAAGTTCGAGGGTGAACATGTTTATCATAACCGGCTTTGGAGCGGTTTTTGGCAGCTTCGATATTCTGGAGAGTGGCCCGGCGGTCTTCATCGGCTTGTTCGAGGTGTAGTAGACGTTGCTCGAGGGGGGTGGTGTCAGGGAGAAGCTCAACGGCGATCTGTAAGGCAGGGATCTGACATTCGATGGGGAGGACAGACTCTATCCCGTGAACTAAATGAAATGGTGTAAAACCAGTGGCGGTCTTAGTGGAGGTGCGATAAGCCCACAAAGCAGGGAACAACATGTGGTGCCAATTGGACTTATGCTTGTCAACTGTTCGTTGGAGGATGGTTTTAAGGATTTTATTGATGGCCTCTACTTGGCCGTTCCCTTGGGGGTAGTAAGCAGAGGAGAATTGGTGCTCATACTTAAGGAGGGTGGATAACTCACGCCAGACGGCGTCTTCGAAGTGTGAACCATGGTCAGAGACCAACTGCTTAGGAACCCCGAATCGAGCGATGACATGGTTGAAGAAGAAGCGGGCAGCGGTGTCAGCGGTACAATTGAAGGTAGGCATGGCTTCAGCCCATTTGGTAAAGTAATCAACAGCGACAACAATATATTTGTGGCCGTTGGCAGACTGGGGTCTACATTCCATGAAGTCTATGGCCCACTTACAAAAGGGACCAACGGTGACGACTGGGTGTAACGGAGCAGGAGGTGTCCGGGCCTTGGGGGCAAAAAGTTGGCAGTTATGGCAGTGTTTGACCGCAGTGATGCAGTCAGTGAAAAGTGTGGGCCAGAAGTATCCGGCGCGGACGACCTTTTGAGCGGTGGCCATCCCTGAGAAATGGCCTCCGCAGGCACCGCTATGACAGTCATTAAGGACGTGTTCAGCTTCCTCATGGGTAAGGCAACGACGAAGAATTGTGTCAACTCCGCGCCGATAGAGGACATCGCCTAAGAGGAGATATCGAGAGGCCTGGTGTCGGATGCGACGACGTCCATTTCGTGGAACTTTGGGTCTGAACTTCTGTGTGCGTAGGTATAACAAGATATCACCGTACCATGGGTCATCGGACGAGATAGTGAACAGGTGATTGTCGGGTAACTCATCGGAGATGGGTTTGGCCGGGAGAAAGGAAGGGAGATCAGTGATGAGTTGGGCGAGCGCGAGGGCTTTAGTGCTCTTAGGTGTTTTGAAGGTAAGGTCATATTCTTGAAGGATAATGACCCATTTGGCAACACGACCTTGGAGTAGCCGCCGGTTCAGAAGATATACCATGGGGTTAGAGTTGGCCACGACGGTGGTATGACTCATTAAGATGTAGTGTCGCAATTTTTGAACGGAAAAGACTACTGCGAGGGCAAGTTTCTCTTCATATGGGTAACGTAATGGTGGACCAGACAAGGTCTGGCTAACGTAGTAAATGACGTGCTCCTGGTGAGAATCGTCTTCTTGAACTAAGACTCCAGAGACGGCATGCTCGGAGGCCGACACGTAAAGGATGAAGTCTCGAGTGAAATCCGGAGGGGAAATCAGAGGGGCTTGTGTGAGGGCCTTCTTGAGGGCCTCGAATGCAGCTTCTGCTTGCACATCCCAGACAAAGGGTACGTGGGTGCGGAGTAGGCGCAAGAAACCGTGTACCGTAGTGGCATAATCAGGAACGAAGCGTCGAAGGAAGTTAGATCGCCCCTGCAGACTTTGGAGCTGCCGGAGCGTGCGAGGAGGGGGGAGGTCTAAAATAGCTTGGACTTTTAGAGGGTCAACAGTAATTCCTTTCTGGGAAACAATGAAACCCAACAATCGGCCTGCCGGTACGCAAAAAACACACTTGTGTGGGTTCAAGCGAATTTGGTATTTGCGACAACGCAGAAAAATTTGCCGAAGGTCGTTAAGGTGGTCTGATCGTTTCCGGGAACGAGCTGTAAGGTCATCAAGGTAGACTAGCAGGATATGGACCAAGTCGTGGAAGCAGTAGGTCATGGCCCGCTGGAAAGTGGCACCAGCATTTTTGAGGCCGAACGGCATGACGCGATAGGCAAAGGTGCCCCAAGGGGTAGTAAAGGCAGTTTTGTACTGGTCTTCCTTACGGATCTGAATCTGATTATATCCGGAAAAAACCATCCATGAAGGAGAGGACCTCATGTCCCGCACACGCATCTATGAGTTGATCGATGAACGGCGTGGGGAAGTTGTCCTTGGGACAAGCATAGTTTAAGTCACGGAAGTCAGTGCATACGCGGATGGTGCCTTGCTTTTTGTTAACTGGAACAGGGTTTGAAACCCATGTGGTATAGGCAATAGGATAAATGAACCCTGCCTTGCGCAGCTTCTCAATCTCGGCTTTGACAGCTGGGAGCTTTGAGGGATGAATAGGGCGCTGTTTCTGACGAACAGGGGTTACATCAGGCCATGTGTCAATGTGGTGCTCTATAATTGCGGGATCAAGACCAGGCATTTCGGTATAAGACCAGGCAAAGACATCACGGAATTCTTTGAAAAGGTGTGTGTAGTCCTCAATCTCTTGTTTACTGCAGAATGCTCCTAAAGTAATGAGTTCGGGGGCACGACCTGGAGCGGCAATATCAACTTGGATGACAGGTGAGATGTTGGCCATGTTGCCCTCCTCGAAAGCATCCGGAGCAGGAATAGGGTCCTTGAACCAGTCAACCTTGGTGGGGAGGAAGTCTTTGGATTCGACTGCGTATTGGGTAGCGGTGCTAGAGGAAGACGCTTCTGGGATGAAATAGGAACGGTGGTGCATATCATCCCAAGGATAATCCGGGGCAGTTAGGGCCTCAAGAATCTCCTCATCAGTACGGAAAGTCTGGGTCGTCAAATCGGTTGACGAGGGGGTAGTGGAAGTATTGGTTGAAGAGATCATGTAGATGGTATTAACCTCTCCGGAAGGTGAAGAGTCTGGGGGGTAGATCTCTTCAATGGTAGGTGGTGCCGTCTCAAGGTCCAGATTGTTCATCTCATAAAGAGCTGCTCTGTAATCTGGGAGATCAGGACAATGATGTGATTAGTGCCCGTAAATACCGCAGATGGCGCATGAGTGGTTGGTACGTAGGGACTTATCTTTAGGCTTAGGAGTGGGGTTTAATTCGACAGTTGGGATGTTGGGGTCATCATCGAGCATTTGCATGTGCTTCTGCAATGCGGGTAACTGTGGGCATTGGTGGGTCGCATGGCCCAACTCGTCACACAGCGAGCATTTGGGAGGAGCACGAAACACTGGAGGGTTCTTGACTGTCTTGGGAGGTGGGACAGCAGTGTAAGGTTGAGGACCTCTGCCCCCAGTGGGTTGAAGAGGAGGAGGAGGTGTCGTGGAGGACGAAGGGGTAGGGACCCCGGGAGGTGGGTGGGTGGTAGTAGCCATGGGTTGCACCGGCTGGAGGACGACATCAGGTGTCGGCGGGCGAACGGGAGGCGAAAGGTACCATACAGGTAATCCCAATGTTAACCCAGGAAGGCTAAGGGTAGCCATGACCGGGGCGCTTACTACTCCTGCTGGAGGAACTAGGAAGGGGATCGTATGGATCGGTGTAACACCAATGTGACTAGGTACCAAGGGTGGTTTAGGCAACAAAGATGGTTGATTGTTAGGTGGGAGGATGTCATGGGACAAGGTACATAAGTCAGACATTTCGGGCGTAGATGATGGTGGAGGAATGGAATAGAAGGTGGAAGTCATCGGCGCGTCTGAGTAGACTCCAGGCCCCGTAGAGGAAACGAACGAGGTGGAGGCAGGAGAAACAGGTTGTTCAACCATGGGGAGAACATTTTCCGGTGCCGCGGGAGCACTGGGATCATAGTAGGTGAGCTGGTCAATCTTAACCACGCGTCCTTCATGGGGGAACATCATGGTGCGAAAGACAGAAGAGGCAACCGCCCGCATGGCATACATGTAGCTGCGGCCAAGTAGAAGGTTGTAATCCAATTGGGCATTGATTACCTCTATGTCAATAAGAACTGTTTTACCACCTAACTGGACAGGAACGTTGGGCAGGAGGCCTTGGGGCTGGGCCGAACGACCGTCATAGGCACGTAACGCAGTGGTGGACTGCTGGAGAGGAGGGGATCCTAGTTTCTGCCATACAAATGTAGACATAACGCATGTGGAAGCACCCTCATCAATGATGCACCGATGGATAACAAGATTCCTAACGGAGACTGTAACTTGGAAGGCTAAGCTGGAAGGTAGGCGTGGTTCAGACTGGTCTAAATCAAATGCCATCAAATGTGAATCAGTTGGGTCAATCCCCCCGATGGCGGAAAGTAAAGTCTTGCGCTGGGAAGGGCAGTTCTTCAAGACTTCTAACGCAGACATGGCTGCGGGAGATTGGGCTAGGTCGTCTACAATGTTGTAGTTTGACGCAGCACGCGCATTAGGGTTATTATTGATTCGGCGTAGTGGGAAACGAGGTGCTTTCGCAGCGCCGTCTGTGGGAGGCGGAGGGATACGTAACGCCTGATCGGTGGGGTGGGCGTTAGTAGTTTTATCCGTGGGAGTGGCTTCAGAGGTGGAGCCATATTGGTTCCGACGGGTCTGGAGGTTGACGTCAGCTGATGACATCATCAGTAAGTGGTGGGTACCTGAGTCAAACATGGGTTGATCAGGGGCAGCGTAGGTGATCTGTTGTTGTTGGGGTTGCACGTTAGCTTGAGGGGCCAACGGCTGAGTGTTCACCACGCCTTGGGTCGGTAAGGGGTTTTGCAGCACCAAAGGGGGTTGCTGAGGTTGGGGGGGGTTAGGCGGTGCTTGGGGAGCCGCATGCCCTTGGCGATGGGCCTCGTCAACCCAAAGCTGCCGAGCTCGCTCCAAGTGTGGGCAAGCATGGGTGTAATGTCCATAGACCCCGCAAATAGAACAAGGGTGGTTCGTTCGCAGATTGGGGTTTTTGGCCTGCTTGGGCGGGCGATCAGGGTTTTGATTAGCGGGGGCCGCATTATTGTTGTCAGGGGGATTAGCCGGTTGACCAGCTTGGTCTGCAGGTTGGTTGTTTCCCCGATTACGGCCCTTGCCGCGGTTCTGTTGGCCCTGGTTACGTTGGTTATTCTGGTTTTGCTGCGGGTTGTGTTGGGCGTAAACTTGCCCTTGGGCAGCAGGTGGATTTTGAGGTTGTGCAGGTGCAGGAGCAGGCTGCGGAGGATGATATGTAGGTTGAGGCTGAGCAGGTGCAGCAACTTGAGGGGGTTGCTGATAGGACTGCGGAGCAGGTTGTGGATGTGCCGCAGGGGCTGCCTGGGGCGGATAATAAGCTGGTGGGGCTGGTGAAGGCGCAGGAGCTGGGGCAGCCTGCTGATGGTAGTAAGGCTGAGGGGCGACTGGAGGAGCATAAGCAGGAGTCGCATACCCGAAGCACTGTGGTGGACATGAGGGCCCATGGGAATGGTGATGTGTCATGGGAGCATACGAGTTGGTTGCTCCAGACTGTGAAGTAGCCCGCGATAGGTCGGGGCCAGGGGTAGGACGTGCTATAGAAAATGGTTGGGGATGCGAAGAAACACGGCCAATGATACCATCTGCAGCGTGGGATGCCCCCGGCGCATCATGATGGGAGGACTCGCCGCGAGGGGCGTCAGGTATAATGGTATAAAGGTAACCCGACTGGGCGTAAATGAGGTCGAACTGCTGTGCCTTAAGGATGGCCTCTTCTTCAGACTGGGGTCTTTCTGAAGCTACATCCTTAGCGATGACAGGAAGCAGGGACTTGAGGAACCAATCGAGGAAGATACGGTCATCTAGTTTAATCTTGCATAAGCTACGGCGTCTACGCCACTCATGGATGTGGTCCGTGATATGGGTAGCTGTGTTTTGTCTACAAGATAGAAGGATCTCAACGCCCGCGTCATAGCGGACTGGCAACTGGAAGAACTGCAGGAAGGTCGAGGCCAGGGAAGAAAAGGTGGCGTGGGTCCCATGAGGCTGCTCAATATACCACTTGGCTGCAGAGCCCGTGAAAGTGCGCTGTAAGAGACGGAGGCGAACAGAGTCATCCACAATGGAGTTAGAGGAACACCATAGGTGGAAAGACATGATGTGGTTCTGTGGGTCCTCACCGGCCTTACCCTCGAATTTAGGGATGTCAGAGGGTAGTTTGGTAGGCATATGAGGCCACATAGGGTCGTGTCGAATAGGATCGTTGGTCAATCTGGCCAGGTCAGGTAGGTTGAGGCTAGCCATGAATGGCAAACTGGAAGAAGGCTGCGACACAGTAGTGCTATGGACCAAGTTGGGGCCAGTGCCCCCAAGTGGAGGGACAAGATTTAGGGTGGTGCCCCCAAGTGGGGGAACTGAGGTAGTGGAGGATGGTCCAGCACCACCATGGGTAGTGTGAGCCACTGATGTAGTGGGGATAGGTATTCCTGCTGTGGGAATAGGTACCGTGAGGGGAACGGTAGATGGTTGCCCCATGGAGGGCATACCAAAAACAGGTGTAGTAACTGGTGTAGTGGTGGATGTGCCACCAATGGTCCCTATGACAAATGGAGTGGAAGTCGTGCCAGCCATGGGGCTAGTAGGGGCAGTATAAATAGGGTTCTCAGACTCTTCGTCAGAATCAGAGGTAAAGTAAGGTGCGTCACTATCTGGTGACGGAGACCTACGTCGCTGACGGGTGGAGTCAAGTGACAAGGCTCTAGATCTGTGATGAGTGGTATCAACGGACAATGATCGGAATCTATGACGAGTGGTGTCGAGAGAACCGTGCTGTGGGGGCTCGCCCCTGAGGCGCCGAGAATGTCTCGGGGACTCAATGGTGACAGATGGTGTCTAAATCTCTGTGGGTTGAGGTGAGTATGAAAACAGCTCAAAAATCCTAATGCAACCGAGTGTGCAGAAGGAGAGCTAAAAAGCAAGGCACTCAGGCCAACAACCAACTCAAAACACCCACTGCAACAGCTGTGCTACAATAGGTGGAGTAACAACAAAGATGGTCAGAATACCAACAAGCAGCAGGCTTCCTAGAAAAGAAAAATGGTGGACTCACTAGACCAAGGGAGGTAAAGGAGCATGCAAACACCTAGCTAAAAGTATTCTGACTTAACTAAACATATCCTCTGCAAGGTGATGAAATCCAAGTCAGACAATATGAGTAGGAAAGCCAAGTGGCTATGATATCCCCCTACCGGGAGGGATACCGGGTAGTCAATCCTAGAAGAATGGCAACTAAGATACCCCGTTCATGACACGTCCAGAAAGGTGAATCTGCCGTTTAGTTCGTTGACCGCAATACCCCTATACAGGGATATCCCGCGAACCGCGAAAGGTAGCCCTTCGGTTACTGAATGGAGTGCGGTATTCCACTCAGGCCTCCGGAACCAGTCTCCCGACTTCAACCCTCCTAAGGGAGAGGCCCTCTGATAAACTGGTCGTGACCGTGCCAAAAAGTACTAGGGGATTTTGGTTCCCTAGTTGGACAACAACTATGTCTCAAGTGAAATGACCAAGGGGTGTTATTGGAAGCCTATCCCCCTGATCCTACCTAACTACAATGATTCTTTAGTGTTCCCCAAGTGGGGTTAGAATGTTGGTTTAGTTAGGTACTTTTTAAGGCTCACTTGATTTAATGTGACAGAGTGTGTGCTCATGAGGTGTTGAACCCAAAAACAGAAGTGCCACAAGGGAGGGCAACTTCCAATCTATCAATAATGCTGAAATTGATTCTTTTAATTGGCAAAATTTTCTGAAAATAAAAATACTGAAATTTTAAAAAGATTCTGTAAAAGGAACAGAAATTATGTTGCAGAAAGGCTGTAAGGAAGTAGGCTGCAGGTGGGACAGAGGGCTGTTCAAATGCAGAAAATATTGCAGCAAGAGGGGCTGGGCTCAAAAACAGAAAAAGAGCAGAAATCAGACCGCGGGTCTGTGGCGGGTCAGAACAGGCCGACCGCGGGTTTGAGGGCAACAGCGGCGTTCAGGTCGCGGCTATCGGGCCAATAGTTGCAGTCGGGACGCAGGAAACAGAAGACAAGGCACAGTCGGGTCGCGGCTATCGGGCCAACAGTGGCAGTCGGGACGCAGGAACAATGGAAAAAACAGACAGTCGGGTCGCGGCTAAAAGGCTAACAAGCGCAGTCGGGACGCCCGAAAGAGGCAAAAAACCGCAGTCGGGACGCGTGAACAAGGCCGAAAGGCGCAGTCAGATCGCGGCAAACAGGCTGATTAGCCACGGTCGGATCGCAGGTAACAGACTTGAATCCGCCGACTGAGCGTCGGAAGCGGTCTGAGAGCCACGGTCGGATCGCGGGTAAAGGCCTGAAAGGCGCGGTCGGGACGCGACTGTAGAGGAAAAATACGCGGTATGCAGCGGCCGAAAGGGACAGCCGAAAGAAAAAATTTAAAAACGGAAACCAGAAATTCGAAAACTAGGGGAGTCGCCAAAACTGTAGCTAGGGTTTTACCCCTAGCTTGTGCCAATGAGCACCTACTAAGGAGAATGGACTCCTTAGTAGCAGTTCAGTATATTAAACTAATAATGCAATAAACAAAACATTAAATTATTTCTAATACAAGCATTAAGCATAAACACCAAAATGAAAGAATGTCTTTGTATTGATGTTACCTTGAGTGTCAAGGTTGGTGAAGCCCTTTGCAGTGTCCAAGAGGATGCTCCAAGCTCCAAGAATGCTCCTTCTCCTTCTCCAATGTTGGGGATGGGCCAAAGGTGGCTCTCAAGGTGAAACTAGTTCAAAGGTGGACTAGGGTTTCGAGAGAGATTTTGGCAGAGTAAGGGTGCTTGTGATTGTGGATATGGAATAAGGGATCTCCATCACCTATTTATAGTTTTTTTTGGTGGTGGAGTGCTGACCCATGGTTTTAGGAAACACATGGTTTTAGGCAGCTGTATAGGGTTTTTTCTTCCTTTTCCTTGTTATTTTATATTTTTATTCCCTTTTTAGGGGATTTTTGCTATTTTTGGAGGAAAAGGGGGTTTTTTAGCCTTTTTTAGGCTATTTTGATGGTTTTTTGGCCTTTTGGAGGCATTTTAGGCCTTTTGGAGGCTTTTTAATGGGATTTTTGGGATTTTTAATGGAAATATGGTAGGAAAATGGACAAATGAGTCATATAATGTGGTAAATGAGCTAGTGAGCACTTTTTGGGTGTTAACAATGAGCAATATGAAGTAGAATGTGAATGGTATGAGGAAGAGGTGCCATCATGCAACACTTCTTACAATTTCAAGAGAAATGAAGATTATTCTTATGACTTTAAATCTGATTAATATGAGTGTGTCACACCAACCAAGGATAATTCTATGAGTGAGTTCCAAAGATGGAGAGCAAAATATAAAACCTTGCCCCAACAATATCAAAAATATCAAGAATATCTTGCTTTTAGCAAAAATACACAAAATGCCATGTCTTTTGAGTACTATGCTAAACATGTTTTTGAAAATAGGCCCAAAAATGAAGATGTGGAGTTAGTGAAGAAAGGTTTATGTCCTTCTTGTAAAAACCCTTGGAGCGAGTATCATATATGTGTGCATGAAATGATGTCCTCCTTGAGGAGAGCTTTTGAGATTTATTCAAGTAGAGATTCCAAATATATTGATCCTAAGGAAAACAAGGGGAAAAATGCATCAGCTTGCTTTAATGAGCAAAAGGAAGAGACATCACAAGAGCAAGAAGAAGATTCTATTGAAAATATGGAAGATCATTTCGAGACACCTTCTAGCTTAGACATGAACCAAAGAGCATCTACTGATGGATGCTTAAACTATGAAGGAGTACCTACTGATGGGTGCTCACACCTCTATGTTGGTGACATAGAGATCATTTTTGGAAGTGTTTCTACAAGTACAAGTTTCATTAAGCATGATAATGAAGACCTTGTAGCGGTTGAAGAAGAACCAAGATCAACTTCCCCATCACCACTTGAGCTTCATGAAGTTGGTCCAAGCAAAATTGAAGAAGATGAGAAGATTCATTTGCAAGAGCCTCATTTTCTTGAAGGGTCCTTAAAGATGAATGAAAATAATATCCAAGAGTCTCTCAGCATTCTCCATGACACTCAAGCATTGGTGTCAAATTCTTGTTGGAGAGCTACTTCATTGGAGGAAACATCCTTCCTTGAAGACATGGAGAAGATTCAAAGAGCAATGTGCCACATCAAAGGTAATTTCATGTCTTTGCTTTTTGATAGAAACCATTTGTTTGAGCTTAATGAATTGTTACATGATGCATACTTGAAGAATAATGAGGATATTCATAAGCTCACAATTCAAAATGAGCAACTTCTTGAAAAGTTGCAAGATACTTGTTTTTCCTCCTATGTTTCAGATTGTCAAATGGTAGATTGTTTGGAGGATTCTCATGACATGGTGGATCATGAGAAATGTGAAAATTTGAATGTTCTTGATGTGTTTGAAGATGAACTTGAAGATATCCAAACACTTGATGTGGTGGAAGAGGAATTTGAATTGCCTCTTGATGAAGGTTATGCAATTTTTAAAGAAGAGCATGATTCCTCTACATTGGAACCAAACTATGACAAAGAGTTCACACTTTTGAAGGAGATGCATGATACTACCCACATGGATCCTTCCCATGATGAAACTCCTGAACTTTTTGATCATTTGGGTGAGTTAGTACATTCTCCTACATCCTACAATTCCATGTTTTGCAGTATTAGTCTCAATGAAGTATGGGTGGAAGGGTTCTTTTTTATGGTGCCACATGAGGAGTATGGAACTCCTAGATTTAAGTTTTATGATGACATGGTTGGAGCACATTCTTATTCACATTTGCAGCAGCATAATTTGTCACTTTATGATGATTCACATCTACATGGATGCACCTATGATATGGATTTGAGTCACTTGAATACTCATGGTTTTTCTTGCTCAACACTGGGTTCATTTGATGTTAGAGGAACTTCATCCAACACTTGGATGAATAGATTTATGATGGGAGAACATTTTTGTTGGCAGCCACATACTTTGTTACATCTTTATGATTCTCACATTCATGGATGTATGGGTGAGACTTCTTTGAGTCATTTGAAGTCTCCTTGTTTTTTCTGCTCATTATTTGGTTCAGATTCTAGTGGAGATTCTTCATTCACTTCTTGGATGAAAGAATACATGGCTGAATCTTTTGATGCATATCACATCCTTTTGGAGCAGCATTATAGGACATGGGATCCTCACCTATGTCATTGGAGCAGATTTGATGGGTCACTTGAAGCTTGTATGCACTTGGAAAATGGTGGTCTACTTGCTTGGAGGTATAAGCACTTTCATGACTCTTTGATGAAGCATATCCTTGATGTACATTTTCATTATGTTTTTATGTACTTTGATGATATATATTTGGTACTCATGATGTTTGGAAGAATGCATACACGAAAATGGGATCCAGGAATCCTCTTATCTAATGGTGTAGGTTGGAGAGCACTCTTAATTGTTGGGGTGCAATACAAGCAATGGGACCCTAGAATAATTTTTGTCTCATTGGTTTCATTTTTGGGGGGGAAGCAAGCAACATGGGAGATGGATTCCCCACTTAATAAAGTGATTTTAATAAGAGTAGTGCAGAAGCAAGCATGGTGGTTCCTCTCTAAAATATTCATGGAAACTCAAAGACTCAAGGTTTGGCAATTCAATGGCAACTTCAAAGAATTATACAGAAAGCAGGTTCTTCAACACCCATGTTTGAAATTGCTTGAGGACAAGCAATATTGGGAAGGGAGGATTTGTCATGTCCCCAATTTGGAATTGGGTCACAATGGCCTAATCACATTAGCCATATTCATTAGAGTTTGTAAAATTGATGTTAAGGGTCAAATAATTGCCAAGAAGGAAAATTACTAGTTTCCTAGGTTTGGGGTGGAAGCTTTGGGATTTGGAATAAGGGGGATAATAAATGATGTTTAGACATTAGAAGGGTTCAAGTATTTAATAAATAGAGTGAATAAAGAAATTCAAGAGAAATCCTAAGTGACAAATGGTTTTGGAGACATATGGAGGATGTGGGACCCACACTAGCTTGATTTTTCATAATACACGGTATCTCTCTTTTGCAAATTCGAATTAATGGTAATGTGAACACTCTTGGGTGAGTTGGTAAGTCATAACACATGTCATTGAGCATATTAGGTCGAATTTGGAAGGATTGGTAACCTCCATGGAAGATAAAGAGTCAAAGTGGAAGTTTGTGGACACTTGGGCTAGATTCCCTAGCCCCTATGACACCAATGATGGAGAATCTATGACAACTATGACAAATTGCAGACCTGACATCTGACATCTGACCACTATGACATGTCAGCCCCAAAAATAGGCTCAAAGAAGGCGAATTTGGGAGTTGGAGAAGCCAAAGAGACTCAAAATCGAATTTGGGAGAAGATGGAAGGTTGGAACTAGGAGACAAGTGGCAAATGTGGAATATTTTCTAAATGAAAATCTATTGAATCTATTGAGAGGATTTCGAACCTTAGAAGACTAATGTTGGTTATAAAATGTAGAAATGAAGTATGAGAATGGCTTTTGATCATTTGTATAATTTGCAATTGCATTTGTGAAGAGGGAGAGCTAGTGGATGACTAGTTTCTTGCCTTAGCCAATTTCGAGGGTGAAAGATTCCCATCCAAGTTGGAAATTGGAAAGGCCATTCAGACCTTTCATTTGGATCTTTAATGGAGTCTTTATTTGCAGGTGTAAGCTACAGGGCAGCTCATGGTTTCTTCTATTTCAGCTCGCTCCTTCAACCATTTCCAGTTTTGATGGCATATTCTTGATCCTTGAGGGAGGGCATTTTTGGTGAGCTATTGTACTCTTTGGGGGAGCTTCTAATGCCCCATTTCTTTTGTAATATGAAGTAAATACTCTGTTCTTCATCTCCAGAAAGTTTCAGGTCGAAATTCCAAGTAGAAATGTATAAATCTCATTTTTAATGGAAGAACAATGCCATTTCCCCACTACCTTGTTGTGAACCAATGTATTGATGATGATTTCGAATTAATGGATGATTCTCTGATATATTTGTGATCAATATACTTCCATGGATGTCTTCTACAAGTTTCATGTACTGTACTTGAGCATTTGAAGCATTTTTACTCAGTTTAGTTGTATTAGGAGGTGAAATAGTGCCATTTCCCCAAGGGTCGAATTGGGGATTTTTGCAGTTGAATGGGAGAGGGTGAGAACAGTTGTAATAAACCATTAATGGTGCATATGAGACCTTAATAACATACTTAACACATCACATACCTCTGTTCATAAATTTGAGTGGGTTTGGAGGCATTTGTGAAGCCATTTTCAGTACTTACCTCAGGGGGATTTGAACCCCAAATTACTAGTAAAATTGCATACTTGGTCCAGAATCTTAACAGAGTTTGCAGAGGTCTTTTGGTGGCCATATGTTATCCCTGAAAACCATATTCAATTCCTAATATCCTTCATAAACCTTCCTTGAATATTTGAAGGCATTTGGAGTCAATTTGAGACCTAGAGACCAATACTAGTCAAAGGGAAATCACTAGTAAAGTTACCTACATTGACCAGAATTGAAAGAGTATTTGCAGAAGTGTTTTAAAGTTACAAAGGAATCCCTGAAACACATATTTATGTTCTAATATCATTCATATACCATCTCAGAAGATTTGGGATCATTTGGGGCAAATTTGGGACCTAGAGATCGAAACTAGTCCAAGGTCGAACCAAGGAAAAAAAGTGAAAAATTGCAATTTTAATAAAATTCCTATCAAGGGACATTATAGTCGCAATGCCCAGACCTGCAAAACAACTTGATACCTTTCTCAAATACATTTGACTACACATATAAGACTGATATTGATAATAGAAGAATACATCAGATCATAAACAAACTGTAATCAAATCTAAGACACACAAGAATATGTCATATTTGGAAAGGGAAGAACGTCTGATCTTTATTGATGAATGAAAGCAAGTACATAAATTTATACCTTCTTTCAAGCTTGGAACTTCCAGAAACCTAGATTGAAGGTCTCTTGCTTCCGTTCTCCAAGGATTCTAGCCTCTAATCAACTGTGCTAGGGTTTACCAAAGACTAAGCACAAGAGAGGGGGATGAGGGTCTCCATTCCTCCAGCATAACAATGTTGTAGAATTTTTCCCCTCACATGGCCCTCCTACCCTCCTTATATAGTCAGTGAGGAAGAGGAAAAGAAGTTATAACCGCTCAAGAGGTTTCCCAACCAACTTAACTTACTCGAATTTCAAGATTTTGACCAAAACAGGGGTGTACTCTACTCTACAGTAGAAAAAGTAGCGTACATATGGATTTGAGTGCTACTATTTCATAGTGGAGTAGCACTCATAAGGTTTGAGCACTACTATTGTACACTAGAGTAGGGTACACACGCTACTATCATGCCTGTGTACCATCGCTCATGTTAAAAAATGGCCAAAAACAGGCTTTTCTGCTCATTTTCAGGAGATGGTTTGGTCTGGAAAAATGTTCCTAAGGGTCATATACATCAAATGGTTCAAGAATGAGGTAATTTAAACCATTTTTAGTGTCCCAAATGACTCCTCTATCCATAAATATCATGTTGTGTGAATGAACTTGATCTCAAGAAGTGTCATCATGTGACCAAGGGAAACAAGTGTCATCACGAACAGAGAGGTGTCATTTTAAGCTATAACACCAGTATGTCCTAAAGTCACCCTCAGCTACTTGACAGTGGTCAGAGGTGTCAAACTCAAAATAAGCACAATCTTCGCTGGATCGACTAACAACCCTTTCTTGCACAAAATATGACCCAACAATATCCCAAACGGCGTGCATAAAATGCACTTCTTCAAATTCAACGATATCTGGTGCTGTCGACAACACTCTAGCATCAACTGCAGATTGGCCAAGTGATCATGGATCAAACCATATACTGTCCAATCGTCCATGTATACCTACAAGAAATTCTAGATGAAATCCTTGAATGCAGCAACAATAACCTGTGAAAATATCGCAGGTGCATTCTTCAGTCCAAATGACATTATAGTATACTGAAAACATCCTCACTCTGTCACAAAAGTCATCTTGTAGCAGTCTTCCTTTGCAATACGGATCTGATGATAGCCTGAGAATCCATCCGTGAAAGAATACATCTCTTGGGTAGCTACTCCCTCAAGTACTTCATCAGTAAACGGGGTCGGAAAGGGATCATGCAAGCAGGCATCATTCAACTTCCGCAGATCGACACAGATGCATACCTCACTAGTCTTCTTATTGTGCACCACCATAGGACTAAAATATTCAGACTCTTCGACTGGATCAATGATACCAACATCCAACATGCTATCAATTTATGCCTTGACCTTCTCCTTATGTCGCGGATTGAGCCAATAAGGTCGCTGCCTGATCGGTTTAGCATTTGGTTTCAAGGGAATCTTCATCTCACCTAGATCACATAAAATACCTTTCATTTCGGAGAAATTCATAGGAAAAAGGTCTTGGAACTCATGCAACAACTCATTGACCTTTCCCATCATCTCATCATTCCATTAATCTCCAACATTCGCAAACTTGGGAGTGGTCTCCATCCCAATATTGATCTTGCGAAGCTTCAAGGGTTGATTGAACGGATCACTTGGTGCACCAGGTGGTACCACATCGTGACTTCCTTTAGACTCCGGAATATTGACATTCCGTGGATCATAATCGTCTTCGGGCCCACTAGTGATATTATAACATTCCATAATGGATTGCATCTGGCAGTGCGTATGCGGGAGTATGCCATAGGAACAACCTTTAGAACCACATAATGAATGATCTGCAGAGCATTATGGACATCCGGATTGGGATCAACAAAACTGAACGTATGAGTAAAACATATGGTCAACTCCAACCAAGTAGTGATTTCTCCCCATAACTCAGCTACAGTATACCATGACCGTGACATTTCATCCAAGGTATGTATAAATGCATACCCACTCATCTCTTGGTCGCAATGACCGTAATGTATGACACTCCATCAAATGGCCTCCAGTTTCGTTCCGACCATCATACTTCCCTACGTGGTAGACCTCGGTATCTCCGAAGTGTACCATCATCAATCTTCAAAATTTCAACCATCCATCAATTGATGCCTTGTGTGTCACCCACCAGCATGCTGGAGCAGCCTTCAGTGCTTCATCCAATGCCAGCAATCACTATGGTTTTGAAACTCTTTCCTCAAACTCCGTCAGAAAGTGAGACAAGCCAAGCAGTCCTTCATACATTGGTAGTGTGACCATTTCAGTCGTGACGCAGCATAGCGACTGCATAATCAACCCACAGTTACGGAGCAACACCTTGTGCAAGCATTTCTTCTAGTGTTCTAGTGAGTCATCAGATTCGGAAGGCACAGAGCTGTCACTGCACCATATCAACTCCCCTTTGGCAGTTAGATGAATATAGGCTTCGAAAATGTTAAATGCATGGTCCCATCCACTGGGATCATCGTCCTTTCTTGGATCAATGTATCTGTGACCTTCAGCCAAATCCAACGGGGCTATGACTCTGAGATCGTGGTTTTAGAAGTCATCATCCACCACTTGAAGTTGATTACCGCTCCACTGTCATTATCCCATCCGATCCCCAGCAACGCAGGATACGAACTTCCTCCTTCATCCACTTCGATGACATTGAAGTCAGCGTAGGTCTTCATGCCCTCGATGTCCACCACCAACCAGGGGACTCTCCCAATCGGCATCACTTTAGCATGATTAGATAACCGAAGTTGTATAGGAGACCATATCAATGGGGGGCTCCCCATTTTCTGCCATGCTTGCTTGGTTCAGATGTTGACATCCAAACCAAGGTCGAGAATAACTGAATCAATGTCGTAATCCCCAATCTGGATATTCATTTGCATCTCCTTACCTATCTTCTGCCACTATAAGGAGTTTACTGTGGAATCCTACCATCCCTTAGCTGGACGTTGCAACAACCCTTCAATCTCATCCAGGGCCGAATGATCTCTTGCCAACGATAAGCATCTCTCAAGAAACTTCTGTAAAGTTCCAGAGTGCGCTGATGGACCTGCCTCTGAAGCCGCATCAAACAAAGGGGACATGTCGTAGATGATAGCTTTACCATGGTCCTGGTCTAATGCACGATGTGATTGGAAGAACGTATCATGCTTGGAATCAACATCAAATAGTACCTTCTTCTTTCCGGCCTTCTAAATGTCTCCTCCTATTGCTGCACCTCCCCGTGTAATGACTGTGACTGCCGCACCCTGTGGTCTTGGCTCTGCAGAAATTGTCACAACATTCGTGCCCTGATATTGATTAGGTGCAGGAATCCCTTACTGGTTCGGATTTGGATTAGCATTTTGGTTTTG
Organism: Larix kaempferi; assembly: GCA_027924585.1. Classification (NCBI taxonomy): domain Eukaryota; kingdom Viridiplantae; phylum Streptophyta; class Pinopsida; order Pinales; family Pinaceae; genus Larix; species Larix kaempferi. The sequence goes on along the minus strand of BSBM01000348.1, from coordinate 15,919,212 downwards.
GTTATGCACTGGTTGTTGCACCTGATTTTGTGCTAGCTATTGTGCCTGGTTCTGCAACTACGAAATATTCCCTGCCTGCCATCATGCAATCAATTGCGGGCATTTTTCCATGGTATGTTCTGTAACAAAGAAAAATGTACAGTGCATCTGCAAGAGTGGACAATCACATTGATAGTGTCCCCATACTACACAGTGATAGCACTAAATAGGTCTATGACCTCCCCATCCTCCTCCACGACCAAATCCTCTGCCATATCCACCTTGGATTGCTCCACGAAATCTGCCCTGATGTGGGTACTGCAGTTGGTCTTACTGTTGTTGCATCTGAGTGGGCTACATGCCTTGCCCTTGCTGCATAAACTACAGTTGCTGAATGTACTGTGGCTATGGTGGAGCCATTTGCATTGGGGCATATTGCAGCACAAACTGCTGTTGTGGTGGTTGCTATGGTACAATCTGTACCTGCAGTTGAGGTAGTGGCTGGGATACCTGTGGCTACAGTGGCGGTTATTGTATGGCACGTTGGTCTTCCTTTACATAGAATGTATTGTACGTTCTCTCATGAAGAAACCCATATGCCCGACAATCTTTGTCATCATGTCCCACTGATTTAGAGAAAGTGCAATACAGATTCATCGACTTGGTGACCATTTTCTGCATATATCGACATTCTTCATGGCAGTGCCCAAATACCTGAAAAACATGACACCATGGCATGCCACCACCATTCAATGGGTTTGGTGCTCCTGAAACCAAGTATTTGCGGAAGTCAAGGCAATTGTCCTTCGTATTCCCTTCATCTCAACATCGAGTGCACCATACTTCTTCGCGCTGCTCCTTGCCCTTCTTCAAATCTTGCAGCTGTATGGTCAAGTTAGCCAGCTGTGTTTGTATCTACGACATCCCAGCTACATCTTCTCCAATCAGAAATGCCTCCAACTGAATTGCAATCTCCAGAGCTTCACTGGGCATCGAGATGTTTTATTGCATCAATGGTAGCCAAATATGCGGTAGCAGTGCCGCGATGAACCACTCTTAATGTTGGACAACACTCATATCGTAACTAACCCTTGCCATCAGTGTCTTGAAACTATGGTCGAAATCCCACACCGTCTCATTGGGATATTGCTTGATTTCTTTCAATTCTGTGATTTATTGGGCCTCAGACTTGGCCTTCTTGAATTCTGCAATCAAACCATCCCTGATCTCATCTAGTGACTTCGTTGGAGCTCCTATAGGGACTAGAACAAACTTCATAAACTAATCTAAGGCGCGACCTCAGAGGGTCATTGCCAGCTATCCTTTCTTGGCGTCATCATCAGTGATCTATTTTATGGTCCATATCGCTTCACATAAAAACTATTATTGTTCTGGGTTATCTGTCCCACCCCCATGGAACAACAGTAACTTAGCATCATCACCCACCATCCTGGGCTTCCTTCTTGCAAGTACTGAACTACTAGCGATCAAGTTTTGTTGGCCCGGTGGGGTCTAAGTGGTGTTTCTCACTGGTTGAAAAATAGTGAGCGGAGGTGTGGGTACGTTGTTGTTGGGGTTAGGTCCTTCCTATATCCTGGGCATAGCCTATGCATCCTTGTCTATACTATGAGGTAGCTTCGTCCTGTATGGTTTTCCTTCGCAAACTTGTGGTTCGATCTTAGTAGGACCTTCTCCTATCCTATGCCTCTTTTCATGTCGAAACCTCACTCCTCCTCTTGTAAGACCACTCTCTTCCTCGGCTTCACTCACAGTCTCGTCCTGACCCACACCCATATACCCCTAATCATTCCATGCATCACCCCCTATTGTCGCAATACCCACAGCCTCCGCCCACCAAGTTGCTTACTAATCTATATGCATCTTCAATATAGATTTTTCACAAATAAGCATCTTAATGCACAATTGGAGCGATAGCAGAAACCTTCCTCAGGGTTCACGGAAGAAATATCTTCCAGCTTCAGTATAATACTTATCTATATCAACTGTGAATTCAGTGATATACCCTTCCAAGATGCAACCAATCCACACTTTGATAGCCTGGGATGCTTTATTGTCGACTTCCTGCAGTTCTTAGATCAGCTCCGGGGTCCAGGTTGTCGGATCACAACCTTGGTGGTTCCTCTTCTGATAGGTCAACTTTTCCAACCACTCGAAAAAAAGGACTAGAAATTCATAGAAAAACCATTCGTGTAGACCATCGTGAATATATCTATCTACCCACTAATCTACCATCAGTCGAGTGTTCCGGCTTTCTTTTTCAGCAAATTCCTGCAACCTCTGATCAAACCAACTCTGTATCTTTGGTTGCGTCGGATGCCACAACATCTACTCCTTTCACTTCGCACACTGTCCCGACAATGGAACCATTTGTTGACTCAGACCTAGTTGATAAGGGTTCCCATCACTGTCGACACCAACCCACTGCGATCTCCCTGAGCACTAGCCCAGATAGGTTTTACCCTATCCAGGAACACCTCCAGAGTAGATGAGGTCTCACCTGAGGCGATCAAGGGAGAGTGGACGGAACCATGTTTCCGCCAAATGAAGGAGGATGATTGCGACAACAATTACTTAACTTATCACAGCATTCAAGATAGATCTATGCATTCAAGATTAACATCATTCATATTCATAACATAAGCATTCATTGCAACAAGTATAACATTAAAGTATTGACTACAGCAGGAAATCATAGCGTCAATTGTAAATCACAATATGCATTATCAACACATGGAGTTCCACCAAACAGTTCCTTCATGTCATATTACTTCAGCAAAACCCTGATACAATATCTCCGCAAAACCAGATCTCGGCAATACCTCTTGATCTCAGAACATACGCATAAAACACATCTCCAAGATATCTCTACAACCTACAACTTTTTGTCTATATATAAGCTTCTTCCTTTACAATGCTTGTCCACTTACTAACAACCTTCTAACCGACACTTGGACAAATGACTCAAAATCTAACTAACGCAGTCCAAATGACCCAAAAACCCGCATTCTGTGGTACAATTAACTCAAAATTACATATCATATGGTCCAATGACCCAAAAACCCACAAAATCCGGTACAATTGACTCAAAATTACATAAAATAATACAACCTTCTTCCTTTTGTGACGTCTTCTGACATGTCATAGCATCAGCAATGTTGCGATTCTCCCTTACCAAACCGCTTGCCAACATTCCCTCCTAAGGTAATAGGTAATTGAGGAAGGATCCCTAAAGGTCCAGCAGGTCTTCTATTAAAATCCAATATCTGATTAGTGGCGAGAACACGCTAAGGAGATCCTATATCTTTCTAAGTAGTTGAGGATAAAATACTAACAAAATCTCCTTCATCAAATATAGTGCAAAGTACGTTCCTACTGGTAAATTCTATAGATATCTGGAAAGGAACACTCGAAGGAAGATGAGATTCTATTACACTATTCCAATAAAAGGAAATGACCTCAATACTTAGAGGGAATCCCATGGATATAGATAGGATTTCCCTTTGTCTAGAAAAATATGAACTGGTTAAGAAAACATCATTGGTTTTCAGTTCGCTCTCAACTGGAAGAGTAGGATGAGATGAATATTTTCACATGATGACTACTTCAGTCTCAGCATTCTCCAATGCAAGAGAGGGATCGAGTGGAAATGACATCGACTCGATTACTTCAACTTCACTATCCAAAGGAAAAGCGGGATGAACTACTTGCCCTCCACTCTTTGAGGAAAGAGTGGGATCAAATGAGGATGGAGTAGGATTGACTACTTTGTCAACCAATGAGGGGTCAAGGGAAAACTTATGATATTAAATTGGAAGGTGATTCTGGGATAGAGTAATGTCTTCCAGAAATTGTGAAGCTTCATCCATGCGAGGACAAAGGTAAGGAAGGTGTATGTCCTTGCATAACAAACAAGGATTATTGAATTTACCTTTCCGACCCTTAACCATAGATTCACTGGTCGATGGGGTATCATCAGTATGATGTCCATAGGCTGATGATATAGATTATTTGGAGGAATTAGACCACTCTACTAATAATTTGGAAAGACCAAGTCAAAACTTAAGAAGGTGACCCCCCTGCAAAGCCTGCAAGTGAACTTGGGTTTTTGAGGTGTTTGACTAGAAAGAGCATCCTTAGGGGTAGTCGGTTGATGCTTGGTCTCTTTCTTATTCTTCTTCTTGTTAAATATCATTTTATTCTTCTTCTTATCCTTCTGATTACTAGCATCACTTCTTTTATCAGGCGAGGAAGAAGAAACAGAAGAAGATACATCCGATGAAGAAGATGAAGGATCAATTTGGGATTGATGCTCTCGTGATGGAGAGTTAAAATTTGAAGCATATATTAGGTACATTCAGGATCACCAGATTGAAGAATAACCATACTGGTAACCCTATAGACAATCTGAGAAGATTCAAAGTAGCAATAAAGGGAGGACCAATATATCCAAGTGGTGAAAAAGTAAAAGGCACCCCTTGAAAAGATATCTCTTGATTGGTAGTCCTAGAAGGATCTTGGGTGCGAGTATATGGATCCTCCATGGAACAAGACTAAGTGACGTGGGAGAAGTATCGCTAAAAAGAACTCAAAAACCCTCAGGAAACCGAGAGTGCAAAAGGGGAGCTAGAAGAAAAAGAGGCACATGGGCCAAAAAGCAAGCCCAAAAAATTTACTATAACTGATGGTAGAGAAATCGAGCTATATCAAAGAGGCCAAAAATCCAACAAGTAGAACTAAAAAAAAAATACCCTCTACAATTTAAAAGAGCAAGCAACCTCCTATCTAAGATTCAGAGACCTCAGCAGATCATATCCTCCGCAAGGTGATGAAATCCAAGTCGAACAATACGAAATGACAGACCAATATAGATGAAGGGATATCCCTCTACTGAAAGGGATCCCGGGTAAAACCTCCCTAGAAGGATGGTCACTAGAATACCTCGTTCATGACATGTTTGGGAAGGTTTACTAGATCTTTTTCCTTTTGGCCTTTGTGCAACTAGTATGGAAGCCAAAAGATACAAGGAAGACAATGGATTTATGTCCTTAGGCACTAAGTGGATTGCAGTATTACACAAAGTCCTTCCGGAACTAGTCCTCAATGATTACCCCCATGGAACAGGAGGCCCCCCAACAAATTGGTGTATAACCATGTCAACAAATATAAGAGGATTTTAGTACCCTAAGAGAAAACAACTATGTCTCATATGTAAAATGACAAGGGGGCATTATTTGGATTCCTATCCTCGATGTCCTACATGACTACACATTTTTTTTTTATGTCTTCAAATGAGGTTAATGTGTGTTTAGTTAGGGTGTTAATTTTAAAGGCTTTTTTTTTTACTCAAGGGGAGAGGACGTGCAACTCGGTGGTGTGTATACTTGACTCAAACCATGCAAATTTGGATGAACTATGCAAGTCTTTTTCCTTCAATGAACTTCTAGCTAAGTAAGGAAGACTTCTTTTCGTTCCCAAATGTACAACCCAATGCAAATGAAATTTTAGATTTTTAATGAATGATATCCAATCATGTAAAACCATACCCAAACTATCCTAAAGTGACAAAAAGGTATCTTTCTATCAATAACAAATGCAAAAATTCTAATTTGTTTCCTGTCTTTTTAGACTTAAAAAACAAATCTAAGCTATGGGAAAAAAAGATTCCGTACATGTTTCCAATCAAATGCAATGCAAAGAAAAATATCCAATATATTTTTGTAACTCAAATCCATAAGAACTTGAAACAATATTTTCTTCCTCTTATGAATGTAAGACAAAGAATGCCAAATGATCAAACTAATGCAAGAAGGAAATTTATGTTTTTCAAGCTTGTAAATCTAGCAAAGAGAGACAAAAGAAGCTTTTCTTTAAATAAAAATGGAAACAAAGAATCGATCTACTCCAATAACCAATAAATATCTAAAGATGCAAAGGAAACAAAGTGCAAAACCCAAGAAAATGACTTTAAAAAACAAGGACATCCCAAGCCTTTCAAATCCTAATAACCAAACCAAGCAAACCTTTGGAATGACACCCTAAAGAGATATCTAAAACTTGAATCCAATCAAAATCCAATGGAAAGAAAAACTTTAAAAACAAATCCAAGCTATTGGGACTTGAAAAGAATCACAATTCTACCCAACAAGCAAACAAAGCACTAGTTTGATTTAAGAGACCAAACAAAGGATTTCAACTTCAAAACCATGCCAAGAGTTTCCAAAAAAGGAAAATATGATTTGGATGATTCCAAATGCATCATATATTGGTCACAAAATCACTTATCAAGAGACTCTAATTCAGAAAAATCGAAAATGTACACAAGGGATCAAGTTAACCTAGGGGGATTTCAATTTTCCAAGCACAAACTCCAACTTCCAAACAAGGAAGAAGGGTCCCAAATATAAAAAATGGGGTATGGAAGGATATAAATAAGTTTTAAGAATATAATAATACCATTGTAAAAAATAATGAAACTCAGAAAATTGAAACAACAAAGGACAGGATCAATGTTAACCCTAGGGGGTTTCAAGTTCCCAAGGTAGAATCTAGTCTTCCAAACAAAGAAATAAGGTCCCAAATTCTCCCAAATTAGGTTTTGAATGGTTCAAACATATTTTATAGAGATCCTAAAGTGACTAGGAAGGTACACTTGGCTCCCAGAACTGAAAAATGGCTTAGAGGACTCAAAATTGACCAAATTGCCTCAAAGCTGCCAACGAAGGAATAGAGACAAAATGTGGATTAAACGGACTCAAAAGAGACTCAAATTTATTCAAAAATGTGTCAAAAATAATCCAATGGACCTTATGGAGGCACACCAGAATTTTTAAAGCAAAAAACCCAAGGGAACCCCTCCAAACAAGCTAAACATTTACCAAAATAGGGAATTTTCACCCCTGCACAAACCAATACAGAGAGATAATTTGATAATTTCACCCCCTAGCGCACTGTGGGGGAGTAAAAATTTTCAAATTTTTTCTCCCTACCCACTATCAAGGAGCGAAAATTTGGAAATTTCGCTCTATAACCTGTTTTGAGGGAGCGAAAATTCTCCTATAGGATTAAAAAATGAAAAGTTTGCCTAGATTTGAGCAAGGATAAGGTCCTGAGATTAAAATGGTCCTCAATTATGATCAAATAGGATCTAAGGTGATGGTAATCAACACTTAGAATATGATTTGATCATCCAAAAAAGTAAGGAAGGGTGAAACTACAGAAAAATTCCCTAGCGGAGTCGCCAATTTCTGTTTTAGCCTATTCCTCCCATTTTCATGTCTTTAATGATGAATGCATGAAATTGTCTATTTTTTCATTGTTAGATATTTGTTTATACATATATTCATTTGGAGAAGGTGTTGTATTTCCATTGTGAATAGTTTCATAGGTCCATGATCAAAGGCTGGAGGTGGAGCAACTTAGGAGCAACAAAGACAACCATCAAAGTGAGGTAAGCCATCTACCTGTTTTATCTTTCCATAGTTTGTAAGTTTATGTATGGGATAGATCTATGAGGAATCTACTGTCTCTTTGTTTACTTTCTGTCATCGATTAAGAATCTAGGGACTTAGTTATGTCTATGAGAGAGTTTAAATATCAGTAGGAACAATTCTCTAACACAAGGAGTTTCGTCGATGTCATGTAATTGGCGATTCGACTTTCTGAATCTCGCATCATGGAATACAGAAATGCGAAAGTAGAAGAGGCATTTTCGACGCTTTGTAATTGGTGCTCTGAATTTCTAAGTCCTGCATCCCGGAATGCTGAACTGCGAAATTCAGAGAGGCATTTTCAACGTCGTGTAATTGGCGCTCCGACTTTCCGAGTCCTGCATCACGGATTGCAAAAATACGGAAGTCAGAGAGGTGTTTTCGAGGATGTGTAATTGGTGTTTCATCTTTCGACTTCCGATTTGCGGCTACAGATTGCTTCCTGCAAAATTGCAGATTGCGGAATGAGCTTGTCCAGCTGTGTAAAAGTGCATAGTTTGGATTCTTTTGAAAAAAAATAATGTAGTATATTGTATCACGTTGTTTCCCCATCACTCTAAAGGGTACCGAGGTGACCAAGGACATGACAGAATGGTATCAGAGCCCAAGGTTGTAGCACTGGGAATGCTTGGGCCAAAGTATGAGTTACAGTTAGGTAACCAGAATCTGAATGAGGTGCAATCCCATACAATGTACCTTGAAGGACTCCATATGGAGATGGAAAATTGAAAAAATTTAAATGTTGATAAAGAGGGAAACTTCTCACCTTAAAGTATTTATGTTTATAGCATCAAAATTGCATGCTTAGAAAATAGCAAGTATAAAGGTTATAAATAGGTGTATGTCTTGAAATTGCATTTATTTTGTGAGAAAATCATATCTAATAACTCATTGTGTGATTAGTAGAGAAGCCATGAAATTGGGTCAGCCATGATGTGGGATAGGATATCCTAGATACCATGTCCAACATAATATATCCAAGTTTGATGGAAAGCACAGCAAAAAGGACCAAGATAATAGAAGTGTCAGTCCCATAGACGTTCTAAGGCTGCTTTTAGAACTATGCCTGGGCATCAATAAAATTTGTTGTGTTCTTTTGCTTAACCAAAATGACATTGACCATAAGATAAAACATATAGCCAATCTTGGAATAATGTGGGCAGTATTTCAATATTCCAATTACAAGAATTTGAATGAATTGATGTTAATGGAATGGCACAAAAAAAATTTATTGCAGAGAGTAAATCTTTGTTTCATGTTATAGAATAACGTACTGATCCTAAGGGAGGAATTTAGTATTTTTAACAAAAATGATTATAGAACTAAACCTGAACAATATGAGGATATTATTTCCATATAACCAAACATGAATACTTCACACCATAATCACCCTAGAAACAATAATTTTAATCTTGCAGCACTCGTATTGAAAACAAAATGAAATTCATAAATCATGAGCAGTATGAAAGAGATGAATTAACAGGAGAAACAGATACTAACTGGACACATCAAGAGTTTGAATCCATAAAACTCCAAGATCAAGAAAAAAGATGTTATTCTTTATATATTGATCAGACTAAAAAATATAAGAAGTTACACTTCTTACAAAAAGAGTCGACCAATGGACATTTCCTACTCTACTATATATAGCCTTCACGGTATTTTACAAAATAAGTTGTTACAAAGAGTTTGTTACAGCCCAATGACTTATACAATTCTGCTTGTACTTTCCAACAAAGTCTGTTACAAAAAAACAGTCATACTAACTACTACTGACATATATGAGTGCGACTGGAGGCCATTCAGCTGGTGAAACAGTACGTCCTGTTGAATGGGAAAAACACCAGTTAATCCAAGGCGACCTCATATTATTAGCAGCGCTTCTTTACTCTTAGGGATGGTCTGAGATTGATAACTATCGGACCATTTTTTGGTGCCAAGGAGATGCTTATGCAGCCACTTTACTATCATGTGTTGCTGACAAAACCTTCATCATCTATTCCTTCTACCGCATCCAATCATTTTTCTCTCAAACCTTGTTTTCGACAGGGAAAAAGTTCATCAACATCACTGAGTTGTGAAATAGGACCTGATCTCTATCTCGACAATCTGAACTGTTCAAGTATCATCTCTTCACAATTTGATCATCCTTTGTTGGGACCGTTGATGTATATGTAACTTCAGAATGTATTTCACATATATGTATATTGTATTCCTATAGAGATTTTATTATTCCTCTATACAAAAGTGGTTGTATTCCTATAGAGATGTTATTATTCCTCTATACAGAAGTGTCGTCATTTATATTGTAAGTGTCGTAACGTATACTTGATGGGTTATTAGACCACCTTGTTGGGGTCAGACCTGTATAAGTCATGTGGGTCAAAGGGTTATTATACCACCCTAGTGGGGGTCGGCCCAGTCAGCATTATGTTAAGTGGTGAAGTTGAGGCCGACCTAGTTGAGTAAAGGTCAAGTCAAGTTAGTGTATAGATAGAGAGTGTGTCTCTCTCATTTTACACATTCTATTCTCTCACTCACACATAGGAGAGTGGCACACTTGTGGAGGAGGAGGCTCTGTTGCTAGGAGAAGACTATCTCTTGTATTCTGGTTCTATCATTGCTCTATCTATCTCTGAGGAAGTTATTGGGGTTTTTCACCTTTATGGTTTTCCCCAAGTAAACTCTGTGTCTCTTGTGTGCTTGCATTATTGTGTCCATGATTGATATGCTGTAGATTTGCTATACATGTTGTTCTCTTAGTTAAGCTCCTAGATTAGATTGAAGTAAATTCTAAAAATTTAACATGGTATCAGAGCTAGCCTAAAAAAAGGCATGATATGGCATCTGTGACACTTGTTTCACTTACGATGCTAGGGCTTGCTATAGAAAAAACCAATCATCGTAGCACTTTCGCTATAAATCCGTTTTGGCAAATTTGTAGGATCTGAAACATTTACAGGTCGAATATCAGATCCCCATGTATCTTGTGTCCAAAGGAAAACCTCTAATTCGTTGTACTTTGTGATTTAGGATCTGTACAATATAGGGTTTCTTCCTCTTCCAGATCTGAGTCAAAATCAGGTGACCTTGGGAAAAAGGTCATAACTTGGGTTAGGAAGCTCGAAATGAAATTTTGTAAAAAGTAAGAGGTAGTACACAGACTATACTATGTGAAGAAAAAATTTTAGGGGCCAAAGTTGAACCAGTGACACGTGGAACGTCGTACAAGTTCGCTCTTCTGTATTATCCCATAAATGGGTCACGTTGCGACACTGGGCACAATGCTCTCTCAGAGAATCCAATTAAGCTCAGACCTATCGAGATGGAAAGATAACAGGTTGTTCTATCACAGGAAAAAAATTTCAGACCCTGTGGATCGAAAAGTTCAGAGTTACACCAGAAAAAATCAGGTACATATTTTTGTCAAATCAGAATTTTTTTTGAGCACCTTCATTCATGGCTTCCGGAATTTAGTGCTTCGGAGAAAGTTGGAATTTTTGTAATCAGAGACCACGACTGAATGCTACTCATCAAAATTGAAATTTAGAGACCAATATTAGAATTTTTAGTTGTGCAGAAGGTCAAGCTTGATTAGACCCTAGTTTAGGACTTTGATCAGAAAAGTGGAAAATTAGTGCTTCTGCAAAAATGGGAATTTTTGAAATCTGTGGGCACGGCTGGAAGCTCCTCATAAAAATAGAAGCTTAGAGCTTTGGATCAAACCACTTTATTGGGCAGAAGAGTGGGCTTCATCAAATCCTAATTTGAGGTCACGTCTAGTGAATCCGAAAGTTTCAAAGGCAAAATTGATCAAATAAGAATATGCATGAGTAAAAGAAGACTTCCCTGAAACCTTGAATACTAATGTTTATTATCTATGAATGATCATGACTATACATGTTTAAGATTATTGTGTTTTGATAGTATTAAGATTATACTAATAAATGTGTGATTATGTATGAGACCTCAAGGATAACACAATGATGATACTAATAAGCATGCGTAGTGATTAAGGATGGATGTAAGTTCAAGGATAGGTAATCCAAGAAGGAAAGATCAAGAGGGAGCACACTCCAGTTGTTCCTACAAGAAAGCAAAGGAGCACACTTCAGTAGTTTCTGCAAGGATGCAAATATTCAGAGGGAGTTGACCATCTTTCTACATTCCACAACAGAAAGGTGTAGAAGAAGCTACTTCAGCAGCTCCTATAAGGAAGCAAAGACTCAGAGGGAGTCCACCCAGCAACCAAACAAAGATAAGTATTTTTAATTATCATTTCTTGCATATTTATTTGTTTAAATAAAATTGTTCAATGATGTATATGCTCATGTTCCTATACTTAGGATATGTATTGTGCATATTAGAATGATTGCAATAATGAATAGTATACTAGTAATATGCATGTGATGGGTAAGTGACCTATGGCACTGTACAACATTCCAGTGCTACTTATCTAGAATGAAACCTCTTTGCTGACATGTTGGGAGTAGTGCAAACTCTTAACAATGTTCTGATAGAGACTGAAAGGCATCTAGAAAGTTGTGGAACATGGATAAATGTTGTATTGAAGCATTGGCTAAGATAATTGCATGACTGTATGACATATTTTTTTATGTGTAAGAATTTTTCTGAAAATTATGAGATGTTTCTAATCATGCAATTTAACTTGTTTTGTAGAAACTACCGTATACCTTCACCTACAAAAGAAGGATTACAACATTTGTTCAAGCAACAAAATTATCTATTGAAGATATTGAAGTTCCCAGGATACGGGAAGACTGCCATGATCCGTCAATCATGAAGAACGATGTTTGAGATGTGGTCCCAAGAGCTGAAGGGAAGTCTATTGTGACTTCCAAATGGAACTATCAGATCAAGCATGCTGCAGATGGCAGCATAGAGAAATATAAGAGTGATGAAATAGAAGATACACCAGATGGATTTCAAGACATCCTTCTTGAATGGTGTAGTCATATATGTGTGCAGAACTTGGTAGGATAGACAGCTTTCTATCCAGTTTGGGATTTACCAAGAGTGAAGCGGATTTCAACCTTTACTACAAGGTTGAGGAAGGGAATCCTGTGATTCTACTCATGTATGTGGATGACTTGTTTGTAACAGGAGATGACAGATTGATTGCCGACACACTGTGGAAGCTTGCTCCGAGTTCGAGATGAAGAACTAGGGGATTATGCATTATTTGTTTTTTTTGGCATGGAGGTGTGGCAGAGTGCAAATGGAATCTTCCTTGGACAAGGGAAGTATGCAGTAAAGATCCTGAAGAGGTTCGGGATGATGGATTGCAAGGCCATGGCCACACCTATGGCATCGAATCTGAAGCTTCTTTGTGATGCTTCATCTGAGTCGGTTTATGTCTGTATGTATCATTAGATGATTGCATCCTTGATGTACCTGACAAACACGAGAGCAGATATTTGCTTTGCGGTGAACACATTGAGCCAGTTCCTGACAGATCCAAGGAGTGTTCACCTGGTTGCTGTAAAGCATGTTATGAGGTACCTGAAGTGTACAATGGATTATGGGCTCGAGTGTGAAGTGAATCAAAAGTTTAACCTGCAGGGTTATGTTGATTCAGATTGGGGTGGCAATGCTGCTTCAGTATGGGATCAGGTGTGATCTCTTGGTTTAGCAGGAAGCAGTCTTGCATACCACTGAGTACAGCTGAGGCAGAGTATGTTGCAGCCTATTCAGCTAGTTGTGAGGCAGTATGGGTATGAAAGCTACTGTCTGAGTTATTTGATCTCCCGTTGGATGCTACTGGTATATTTTGTGATAACCAGAGTTGTGTGAAGTTGTCCGAGAACCCAGTGTTTCATGACAGGTCGAAACACATAGAGATCAAATATCACTATATCAAGGATATGGTGCAGAGAAGAGCTATGAAGCTCCTGTATATTGCGACAGACGAGCAGATTGTAGATGTGCTGACGAAGCTACTAGCCAGGGTGAAGTTCGAGTACTTTAGGGAGAGGCTTGGTGTTCTTCATATTGATGACACTTCGAGGAAGCAGTGATGGACACATTTGCAGAAGCCATTCCAACCATGTTGGAAGGAGGATCCTTCACATGGCTGTGGATGTAAGCGATGGATGATGAGCATCAAGACTATGCTCTAGTTACTGCTCTGTATATGCATCATGTTGGATCATTTATATGTATATGTATGTACGCATCATGTTGGATGCTGGATATGATCAGTTGGATCATTTATATTTATATGTATGTACGCATCATGTTGGATGCTGGATATGATCAGTTGGATCATTTATATGTATGTATGCATCATGTTGGATGCTTGGACCATGTATCTGTATATGTATCAGGTGGATACATTGTATGATCAGGTAGATCATGTATGTTGATATGTATCATGTATGATCAGGTGGATCATGTATTTGTATTTGTATCATCTGGATGCATTGTATGATCAGGTGGATCATGTATGATGATATGTATCAGGTAGATACTTGGTATGCATCAGGTAGATGCATTGTATGATCAGGATGATCATGGATGATGAGCTTTAGGATGTTTCTCTAGATGACATGCAGCAGGATGTTGCAGTGATGATGATCAGGATGATCATGTGTACATCAGGATGATGTATGGTGAGTATCAGGTTGATACTCTGTGGTCGTGGAACAGGTTGTGCAAATAAGCATGTAATTTGTGCCTTGGGAGGTTTGCAAATAGTCTTTCAAGGTTTTGCCTATGGCATGTAATTTGTACCCTAGGATATCTGGAAAATGCTTTTTCGAGGTTTTGCTTGGGAGGACATATAATTTGTTCCTTGGGAGATCTGCAGATAGTCTTTCGAGGTTTTTCCTATGGCATGTAATTTGTGCCTTGGGATATCTGGCAGATGCTCTTTTGAGGTTTTGTCCTATGGCATGTAATTTGTGCCCTGGGAGATCCAATAGGTTGAGTTGTGTGCTCGTAATCAGTCCTGGGATGCTCTTTCGAGGTTTTTCCATGACCACATGTAATTTGTGCCCTGGGAGATCCGATAGGTTGAGCCTTGTGCTTGTAATCAGTCCTGGGATGCTCTTTCGAGGTTTTGTGGTGACCACATGTAATTTGTGCCCTGGGAGATCCAATAGGTTGAGCCTTGTGCTCGTAATCAGTCCTGGGATTCTCTTTTGAGGTTTTGTGGTGGGGTCATATGTAATAAGTCCCGGAGATCTAGACAGGATGAAAAAGGCCTCAGATGCTCTCTAGAGTTCTTGCTAGTCAAGAGACTCTTTTAAGGTTCTGTGACGCACGTAATAAGTCTTGAGATTTCCATAGTATGGCCAATGATGATGAATACCTACAGGTGGTGGGCCTACATCCAATATGAAAAAGGACTGGCTCTGTAGAACTTCCTATGATGAGTAGATTCAGAGATTAATTGAGATAGCAGCAGCAGTGTCGATGATGATGACTCGATAACGATTATCTAGTGACGATGATCCAGAGAAGAAGACTTGTGCTAGAAGACCTGTGTCGAGAAATACCTTCCTAGTTAAGAGGGAGTGTTGATGTATATGTAAGTTCGGAATGTATTTCCCATATATGTATATTGTATTCCTATAGAGATGTTATTATTCCTCTATACGAAAATGGTTGTATTCTTATAGAGATGTTATTATTCCTCTATACAGAAGTGTCGTCATTTATATTGTAAGTGTCGTAACTTATACTTGATGGGTTATTAGACCACCTTGTTGGGGTCGGCCCTGTATAAGTCATGTGGGTCAAAGGGTTATTAGACCACCCTATTGCGGGTTGGCCATGTGTGTCAAAGGGTTATTAGACCACCCTAGTGTGGGTCGGCCCAGTCAGCATTATGTTAAGTGGTTAAGTTGAGGCCGACCTAGTTGAGTAGAGGCCAAGTCAAGTTAGTGTATAAATAGAGACTGTGTCTCTCTCATTTTACACATTCTATTCTCTCACTCACACTTGGGAGAGTGGCGCACTTGTGGAGGAGGAGGCTTTGCTGCTAGGAGAAGACTATCTCTTGTATTTTGGTTGTATCATTGCTCTATCTATCTCTGAGGAAGTTATTGGGGTTTTTCACCTTAACAATTTTCCCCATGTAAACTGTGCGTCTCTTGTGTGCTTGCATTATTGTGTCCATGATTGATATGCTGTAGATTTGCTGTACATGTTGTTCTCTCAGTTAAGATCCTAGATCAAATTGAAGTAAATTCTGAAAATTTAACAGGGACCGAAATGCCCTTGCCTTCCATGCTTCTGCATTGAGAATTCCTATTTCCTTTTCAACCACTGAGATTACTGAAGTTTCCTTAGACATCTCGGGTGATACCTTAACATTTTCCCACCTGAATGTCTGCGAATGTGCATCTGCAGGATGCTCATGAACACTGGGAATATGTTCCCTTAATGATCCTTGTGTTCTTCCACTGGAGATGAAATGCGCCATTGAAACCATGTATCCTCCCTGCTTAATCTAGACAAATCTGGTAGACTCACGCATTAAGCTTTGCGTTTTGGACCAATGAGGCTTAAGAAATCCATGAATCAAGCTTGTACAATTCCTGGAGTATTTATAGCCTCACCTGCTCACTTCTTGAAAATCGTGTTGTACTCGGGTAATGATTACCTAGCTACTCATTGGGCTTTTGCATGTTGGGAGAAAGCTACACTTTGTATGACGATAGTGACAGTAATGAGTGCTTAGGGATGTTGCTTCAAACTAGCGGTGGAGGCTGACAAGATCGCTCTTGAAGGAGTCTCTTTTGAACCATGCGGGGGATGGCATATGTCAAGAAGTAGAATGTTATAAACCACATGTGGTTTCAGGACCCCCAACAAGTAGTTTAGAAAGACCACTTTTAAGCCCCTGAACAATCATGGAGATGCCACATGGAGGTAGCTGTTTTGTTCCAGGGATGCATTGGGAGTGTTAAACTCCAAGAAAATTTATCCCACTAACGCTTAGGTGATTGTCAATCTTCTAATGAGTCCTTTTCGAGATCTATGTCTCCTAGGCACGACTTTTGAGAGTGGGTCCCCTTTTCACACGACCCATCTGTCTGGCGATTCATGTCCTAAAAACCACCATGGTGACTTAGTGGTTTCAGGGCCTTGAAAAGGTTGTTTAGACAAACCGCTTTTAGGCCCTTGAACAATCCTGGAGCTACCACGTGGAGGTAGCGGTTTTGTTTCAGGGATGTGTTGGGAGTATTAAAATTCGATCAACTTTATTATCCTGAAGCACAAGTATCCGTCAATGCTACCTCCTTACTTCCTCAAGACATGCAATCTGCCAGTGCAGCTTTATGAGGTGGACCCACCTCTCTTTGCAATTTGAAGTTTCCAAGTGTTTGTGGTGGTATTTCATTAGTGGCAATCTGAGTAGGGTAAATGCCAAGCATTTGGGGATTCTGACCGCACCATCCACTGCTAATCGGTGAATATCCCTTCTTCTGAGATTCAGCTGCATCTGACTGTCACCATGGTGTAACTATTTTCCACTTTTTCTGTGCCATTATTTCTCCAAACTTTCACTATGAGGTCTTTCTCAGCTTGGTGTATACTAGATCTTACTTTGGTTGATCATGCTAAGGATATTAGTACTAACATTGGCTTTAGCGAGGACAGCCTCTTGCTTCGGAAGTGGTTTAGAATAGTAGAGTAGTTCCTTTTAGTCCGTTGGGTTTTGGAGTCGTACCTGTCTTTTATTTTTCAAATGAAGTAATATAGAATAATAAGATGGAAAAGTAACAAAATGATCAAAAATTTTGTAAATATAAATAATGAAAGACATATGTTACTGATATGGTACAATGGATCCACTTATAGAGTAGGATGGAAACTAGTAATGAAAAACTTGCCTCAAGAATCTCCCATTTATAGGGTTCCCAAAGCTCTCATCGTTGAGTTGAGCCAATTCATATGTGTTGTTGTCATGGACTGTAACGATCTTGAAAGGGCCTAGCCACAGGTCGTAAAATTTCCCATGTTTATCTCTTTCTTCTCTTATAGAATACCACTTCAAAACAATATATCCATGTTGAAAATATTGAGCAATGGTGCTCCGATCAAAGGTCTCTTTAATCTTGTCCTGGTGGTTTTTAGAAGACTCGTCTAGTTGTTCACTGACCTATTGAACCTCTATCAGCTGATGAATTCTTCTCTCGATGTCATTTGGTTCTTCGTTTTCTAGCTGTAACAGTTTCATCATTGGGGGACCCAACTAGATTGGGAGAACCACTTCTTTTCTATAGACCAATTGACATGGCGAAGTGCCTATAGCTCTCTTGACGCTAATCTTGTCTTCCGATAATGCAAATTTTAGTTGGGAGTCCCATTCCCTTTTGTTCTCCTTGAGCATTTTCATGATAATAATCACGAGGATTTTGTTTGAGGACTCATCTAGGTCATTTCCCTACGGATAGTACGTTTTTGAAAGAATCAACTCAATGTTGTGATTCTAACAAAATCTCATCATCTTGTAGGACTTAAAAGCTTGAGCATTGTCTATAATGATTTTTCTTGGGAAAACAAATCTTGCCAATATATTTTCTTCTAGGAAGCCTATTATGACCATGTTATTGGAATTCCTTTTGGGAATGGCTTCCACCCACTTTGTGAATTAATTAGCGGTTGTAATAATCCATTTGTGCTAACCACTGGAATGAGAGTTTATTTCTCCAATAAAATCAAGGCCCCATTGCTGGAAGGGTGATTCTACCCTGATGGGTTTAAGGGGTAATGGTTTCATCTTTTGCTTTTTGACAAATAGTTGACATTATTTACATGATCTGACAATATTGTTAGCATCAATGAATAATGTAGGCGAAAAGTACCCAGCTCGTAGGAATTTATAAGTGGTTTCTCTCCATCCATGATGTCCTCTGCACATTCCTTTGTGAAAATCTATCATTATGCCTTATGTTTCTTCTTCAATGATGCAATTAAGCAGAACACCAAGTGGGTCCTTCCAGAAGAGATATCCATCTAGAATATAGTACTTGAAATATTTGAGTTTAAGAGACCTCATTTTTGACTTATCTAGACCGGGTGAGCATGTGAGGTGTTGTAGATAATATACTATGTCCCTATACCAGTCAGACCCAGTGAACTTCTCAGCAATATTGTTGGGAAGGTTTTGATGATCATCTCCTTTTTCCTTACTAGGAAGTTGATCATTCGAATTTATTTCAAGATATTTGTAATTCAACTCCGCTAGGAGTTTGGCTAGACCTTGTCCCTTCACCAATTTGGTAGGATTGATTTCCATGTCATACTACTGGATTTTGGATATCCACTTCCCCCTCCTTCATTCATTGTCGGGTTGACACAAGATGTCTGTCATAGTACTTCTTCGGACATATGCGATGATCCTAGAATGAAACACATAGTTCCTAAATGACCTGAGGGATTTGACGAGTGCATAAGCTTGTTTTTCCATTGTATTGTATTTCAACTGGCGTCTCTCAATGCTCGGCTAAAGAAAGCAATGGGTTGCTCGTGTCCTTCATGATTTTTTTGTAAGAGAACAACTGCAATAGTAACCTCAGAGGAAAAGGAGAATTAAACAAATTATCTCATATAATCATGGCTAGTCAATATAGGTGCTTCTCCTAGGGAATCCTTTATTTGTTTAAAGGAGTCTCTCACAGTCGTGGTCCATTTTATTTCCGCATCCTTTCTTAGCATGTCAGTAATTTCTTTCATTATTTTAGTGAAGTTAGGAATAAATATCAGTAGAAAGTTATTTTACCAATAAAATATTGTACCTCCTTTTTATTCCTTGGGATTTCAATAAGTTTGATAGAGGCTACTCTATCCAGGTCTATTCTCACACCATCTTTGGAGACAATGTGACCCATCAACTTTTCCTCTATCATTGCAAAAAAGGATTTTTTACGGTTAAGAGACATGCCAAATTTTCTGCATTTCCTGAAGGTCTAATTCAGATGTTGAAGGTGGTCTTCATCAGAGTTTGAAAATACTGTCATGTCATCTAGATATATCACAATAAATTTGTCTGTATTTCCTATAAATGCTATGTCCATGGCCGTTTGTAATGTTGCACCAGAATTAATGAGACCAAACAACATTTTATCATACATAAAATTTCCCCATGGTGTGGTGAAGGATGTCTTTTCCCTATCATCTAGGTTCATGAAAATATGGTTATAGACTGAGAACCCATCCAGAATTGACACTCTGGTCAACCCAACTACCTTTTGTTGAATATGATCCATTTTTAGCAAGGGATAATTATCTCTTAATGAGCACTTATTTAGGTTCTGAAAATGAACACATAGCCGGATTTCTCCATTCTTCTTTCTAACTAGCACCAAGTTTTCCACCTACTTTGAATATCTTAAAGGAATGATGATTTTAGCATCAAGGAGTTTTCTTACTTCTTTTTCGATCACCAGAAGTAAGATAATGTTTATTTGTCTCAACTTCTGCTTTACTGGCTTAGCATCTTGCTTCAAAGGAATCCTATGTTGTATGATAGTGGTATAATAGGTTTTAAGGTCTTCGTACTTCCATGCAAAAAAATCTACGAAATATTTAAACAAGTCCTCTTAACTTTTCTTTTGATTGGTTATAAGGGACTGAGAAAGCTTTACGAACTTGGGTTCTTCCACAGTGCCAAGATTCACCTCTTGCACATCCTCGGTAGTTGGTTGTACTGCTGGTTGTTACACCTAAAATATACCCATCCTGAGATTCAGTGCATACATCCCTGAAGATATCTTGACTGAGTAAATTAACCTGGGAGTATTTGTACCCAGTTGTATCAGGTTTTGAGAGGTCGCCGCAGGTTGCACTCATTCAACATGCGACGTCGCAGCTTGCTTCATTGCAGGGTGTGACAAAGTCAGTTAATGGGAAAAAATAGGTTTTTCAAGGTTCTTGAAACTTGCTAACTTGGGGCCTTATCCCTGACCTCTAGGGGAGTTAGTACTTGATTCCTAATACCTTGGGAGGATCCCTTATCTCTCTCCTACCATATCTCAACCTATCCTATCCATACCCTATCCACTTAGTCCTATATAAGAGAATCTCTACTCCTCTCCAAAGGGAGGAAGTCTATGGTGTCTACATGCTGGTGAAATCACTCTTGAGATACATCTACTCATCCTTGAGAGACTCAAGCTTCCTTAGGAGGAAATGGAAAATGGTTTTGTTGGAGAAGGGATGCAACGTTAAGCCTTGGTTTTAGTTCTATATTTCTGCTATGTACTTCCCTATTTTTATAGTAATACAAATGCTTTCCACCAATATTGTTCATGTGTGTAATGATATTGAGTAGTTTACCTACTTAACTGTTCACTTAGATCTCTTCTTGTATAGATTCCATTTACTTGTTTCTTATGTTGAAAAGTCTTGCAGCTTGGATCTGACGACCATCAGACGCAGATCAGCATTCAGGAGAAAGGATAGCGAAGTGAAAGATAAGACATCTAGTACTCGATCCTTAAGTAGATCTAGGAAATGCATTTGTAGCCTATCTTATTTTTTCTAGACTCGCATTGAGCAAGGGAGATCCTACTCGCATTCGCTCGAGTGGATTGTCTGGTAAACAAATCTGGCAACCATACTGGGGAAATATAGTGTTTGATTCTATAATTTCCTGAGAGTCATTTTCAGTTGATTACTTGACACAAGCCTTCCATTTGTCGTTTACTTCATGAGTTGATTTCACTATCAGATCTTCATATTGAAGACTTTGAACTGCTTCCTCTGAGTTTATATAACTCATTTTCAAACCTTTTCATGGTTCACCGCTGGGAGATCTTATTCAATTTTGAATTTAGACCTCTTTTCTCGCACCTAGTTAATGGAAATAGAGCGACACTGTGTCATTTCTGGCCTTTGTTCTTTACCTGCTAGCCACTCATCGCATCCCTCTCATTGGTAAACTACAACGTCGTCGCACTTCCCACATTAGTGAATTGCGACGTCGCACTGTGTACAAGCACAGAGTGTGCCAATTTATCAAAATTTGGCATGCAGGAATCCCCTCTCCGTTTGTCAGTCTGAACTTTGGTTTGTTGTATGAACTCCCTCTGTGCTACAAGATCCACCCAGGGATCCCACCTTTTATTTGTGTGTTGAGTGTTTCATTTTGTTTGGATTGATTTTGGGTTCCGTTTTGGACAAGTCTGAGGACCGGTAGTGGTGGGTACTCTTGTCTCCTCCACCTTCATCCGCTCACCCTTTCTTTCCCTTCCTTCCATTCCTAATAGGATCGTTACATTAGATCAGCTTCTAGACCTCGTTTACATTATTTATTGAGCTTTGCTTGCTTGGTTTGCTTACTATTGTTTGATTTTGAGTTAAGTGTGTCTTTCAGCTTGATTGAGTGCTTGTCTTTTCTAGAGTTTTTTGAGGGTACTAGTGTTGCAAGTAGTGTTTTATTTTCATTCATTTGGATCTGAAAGCTTAATTGTTATCAAATTTATTCTTTGATGCATCTATCAAAAATTTAAAAGGTGCTTCTTTCCCATCGTTCCTTGAAGTGTTTTTGAAAGAAAACTGTCCTTGCATTGGAATGTTTCATTTATCAATCTTTTGGAAAATTGAATGAATGTATGATCGTTTGTGTTTTTCTTGAAATTCGAATCGCTCATCTTCTTGAAAGACTCAAGCTACGCTTCCGATTTTGCAAAAGTATTTCCATGTTAGGGAAATATAAGTGCATTTTTTTGTTTTTCATTGCTTTTAGGCCATTGAAAGTGAAATTGAAAAGGTTGCATACTCCATCTTAGAATTCTCTCTTTTCATTGCCTAGTATCATTTTCGTTTTGAAAAGAAAAAGAAAAGGAAAAATGTTTTGATTTGGATAGTAGTGTTGTGATCTTTGTGTTTCATTGAAAAAGGAAAATAATACTTTCATAGTCAAGTTTGTTTGAATTGAGATTGTGTTGCATTGTGTTGTTTTGGCAATTTTGTCAGAAAGAAAAAGATTTCTCCTTTTTGTAGCTAGAATTCATTGAAATAAAAGAATATTTTGTGCATGTAGCTAGGACTTGCATTATGCTTCTGATTATGTACGCACCTCATGCATTCACCGAACGATCCAAGATAAAATTAACAGTAGAACTAGGTAAAATTTTTAGCAACTTGTGTGCAAGTTAGAGATGTGTTCCAACATCATTAAGCATGGTAACTGTCGTTATTTTCCAGCACTGTATCCCGGGGGTATTGTAGTCTTCCACATACTTATCAGTATATCGAGCTCCTTCACGTACCCACCAAGTACCATAATCCGTACTTGGCATATATCAAAGGGTGTATCACGTACTCGATAGTATATCGGAAGGTCTCTTGCCTAACGGTTGTACATTAGACATCGCCACTACGGATTTGAGCTCCCACGTGCCTTGCGTATATCAAGAGACACCATTAGGATTCTTGAAACCAACTGAGTGAACCATTTGGCCGTCTTGGCAAAGCAATACATCGAGAACAACACTCAGGGAGATTAGCACGCACGTACTGTCTAGGTAATCGGGTATGCAGGTAAGGGTATGGTTCCAATCCTCCTTGTCGCGTCATATTGTTGGACCCTGCAGTCTATCACAGTTTGTGATGCCTTGATAATCCCGTGAGGTTCCATACTCTTGAATCCACTCTGTCACATAAGTCTGCTTGTTTCCTTAGTTTGAGTAGGTTTTTCTGGACTACTTTTCTTTTAGCATACCTTTAGGAGAAACGTTGTTTTAGCCATCCTGGCTGATTTTCCCGATGCTCTGGTGGATTTTCCCTGGAGAAGGTCCCGTAGGATCTTAAACTTATCACCCGAATATCCCCTTAATATGGAGGTTATTTCGAGGGTGAGAATGGATCAGCGTAACATGGTCGTAGTTATTGAAGTGGAAAAACCCACTCTGAATGTTGGAGGACTTTTGTTTCCACAAAATCCTCCGGATTCACCTACCTCTCATTCCCCGTAGGATGAAGAAGCACAAATCCCTGCTTGACAATACCGTTCTCCCATCATCCCGGGAGAACCTGGATCGTTCGAATGGATAAACCGACCCCAGGACAATCCTATAGTTGTTGGTCCTTCAGCAGCTTACTGGACATCTTCTAATGGTCACCCAATGGCTCATTTTTCCATCGCATCACCACCCAACTGGACTACTCTAGAGTTCTCTAGACCCTCCTACATGCTCGACCCCGTCGAAGTCTTTGCACCTATTCAAGAATGCTTGGATCGGTTATGCATTAAGGGTAATGAACTTCGAAGAAAAATTCTCAAGCAAGGACCCACGTATCAAGATACCTCAATTCATCCAATATCTTCTGGATCACCGGAACAATCTTCCCACCACATGACCATTAATGAGTGGACAATCTTCACAAAAGTCCAGTCCTGCTCTTCAAGTGAATCAACTGGTTGAAGAACAATAGTCGAACACACCGGTAACTACCACAATTACCTTACCAGTTCCTCCTCCACCTCAAAATTCAAGGGGAGGATATTCCATTCCCACGGATTATCTCATTGGTAATGTTATTACTATGGTAGATAATCAACAACCTACGTTGGTTCAACCTTTGAATAGTGGTCAGCCTATTGTGGCTGGGGGGAAATCCTCGTTTCCTAACGAGAACGTAGGTGGTGGAATCCCCAACGGACCTTCTGTCGAACCTCCCCAACCCGCTAGACCATCCACCATGGGATTATCTCATGTTGGGGGACCCTCCAATGTAACCCTACCCTCATGGAGTCAAGCATATCCAGGTTCTGTTAACCCTGCGCTGAGTCAATCTAATCCCAGAAATGCACCATATGGGATACCTTACCCTGGGAATCCATACACTCTATGGAAGAAACAGCCTGTGTTGCAACACAGACCTCAACCAACTATCCCTTAAGCACCACCACCCCCGATCGGTCCTCCCCCACCTCCTGCTGGAGGCGGTGGGCCCCCACCTAACTTTGGTGGAGGCCCACCTCATTTTACCAACAATATCCCTCACCCTCTCGATGGTGGCGGGGATGGTCCACCACTCCCTCCAGGAGGAGGCGGTGGGGGACCACCCTATTATAGTGGAGGAGGACATTTTCCTTCAGGTGGTGGAGGTGGTCCACCACCCCCTCCAAGCAGAGGCAATGGAGAACCCAATTACTATGGTGGCAGTGGTGGTGGTGGAAACCCTCATCCTTCTAGAAGTGGAGGTTGTGGGGCCCCCCATCCTTCTAGCGGCGGAGGTGGTCCACCATGCCCTCCAAGTTGAGGCACTGATGGGACGCATTACTACGGTTATGGACCCCCACCTCCTCTCATTGGTGGCAGAGGACCTCCACCTCCTCCTGGTGGTGGAGGTGGACCCCACCTTATTGGAATGGACCACCTTACGGCAGTGGATCCCTTAATGGTCCGAGCGACACACCCCCCTATGGCCAGTTTCCTTCTAGTACACCTTACGGTCAGACCGATTCTTACACGCCTTATTCATATTATCAATATTCCCATCCTAATCCATAGCTGCCCTTTTTGGCTACCTTGGACCTACCTGACCTATCTCGTTTAACCAATGACCCCATTTACCATGGAACTAATTGGCCACCTATTCCGGTGAAACTTCTATCTGATGTCACAAAATTTGACAGTAAGCCGGGTGAAGATCCTAAAAACCACGTGATGACTTACCATCTATGGTGTTCATCTAATTTCTTAATGGACGACTCGATTCGTCTTAGATTGTTTCAAAGGACTCTCACCGGTTCGGCTCCCAAGTGGTACATTGAGTTGCCACCCCACTCTTTTCCTGATTTTGGCTCTCTTGCCATGAAATTTTTGACTCATTTCCAGCTACCTATACGGTATGAAACTGGTATCGAGCTTTTGACCTATCCCCGTCAGAATACCGCTACTCATATTTCTGATCATATCAATGAGTAGCGAAGGAGACATCGTCTCATCAAAGCTCCCATTCCATATCAACTCCTAGCAAACTAGTTTACGAAGTCACTCATCCCTGTCATAGCAAGAGATGTTGCCATGCGAGGTGTTGTCACCAAAGAAAAAGCCATCGCGAGTGCCCATGTACTAGACCTAGTCTACACTCAATCTAGCAGTTTGTTTGATATTCTTCCTAATGCACCCTACGACGCTAACAATCCTGCGAAACCACTTAAGGGACCCCAAGCCAATGGCATCATCGGATCCCTTCACATCCAGCCTCCTCATCAAACTGTTGGTTCTTCGAACCCCCAGGGTCCATCCCCATTACCAACACAGGCTGGTCTCAGCACCACCAAGTCATCCGCTCTTGCTGCTACTAAAGAATTGAATTCTGTCTCATCAGCTTCACCTCAGAAGATTGGTAGTAAGAAGAAAAACAAGGGAAAACCTAAGAAATCTTCTGCCCAACAAGAACAAAAGAGCACTCTTGATGACGCCAAACAGAAACAGAAGTTAAAATATCCTTGTTTACTGTGTGGAGATGATCACTTCTCTAAGGAGTGTCCCCATAGAGATGAAGTCCAAAAGTTTCTTAGAGGAAAACCCACTCCCACAGTGCTCAATGATCTGTTTCCCGCTCAAAACCAGCGGATGATTGCTCAACCTCCCCCAGCTCAGGGGGAATCATCCAATACCGCACATGTTCTCATGGTGAGAAATGAGATGATCAATTTGAACACTCTCTCGCGATCATACAACACGGTCCCTTTGAAGAAACATTTTGGGAGCAATACTAAAAGAGTTTCCAACTCCTTACCTGATGTCACTGTACCATCAACTTCTCTCACCATTGAGAAGCCGTCTTTCGATTCGATATTGCGACCGCCCAAGGGCACAATTAGAAAAGTTGTTTTTAATCCTAATGCTTGGGTAGCACAAAATTACAATATCGTAGAAGAATTTGCACAAGCTTCTTGCGCCATGTCCACGATGGAAGTTTTGCAGAATTGTCCCGATCAATGCAAAACTCTCCTCGCAACTATCGGTATAGTTGACCCTGATTCTTCGAATACCATCATGTTCCAACTTGACCATTTCAAGCCGAGGATTTCCCATCAGCTCACATTTCTGTTAAAATATTGTAACTTCTAAGAATATTATATTTGTACTTTATTATTCCGGATATGTTTCATTCCTCCGTGGAGATCTTATTGTATATCCGGAGATGTTTATTCCTCCTTCGGATTGTGGTAACTTGGGTTATTAGACTTCCCTAGTGGGGGTCATCCCTGTATGTGTTATGTGGGTCAAAGGGTTATTAGACCACCCTAGAGGGGTAAGCCCAATCATTTGTAATGGGGTGTTTAACCCAATAATTAAGTTGGGGCCAACCTAGCTTGTGTAAAAGTCAATCGGGAAACTAGTATAAGTAGAGGAGGATGTTCCTCACTTATCACACACTTCTATCACTCGGAAAGTAGCGCACTTGTGAGAGAGAGGTATGCTATGGAGGAGGAGGAGCTCATTTCTTTGGTTTACATCTTTGTATTTTCTAGTCATCTATATTGAGGAAGCTTTGCTGGGTTTTCTACCCCATCAGGGTTTCCCAAGATAAATCTGTGTCTCTTGTGATTATGTTGTGCTTGTTGTTTCTTCAGTGATCCTGTATATGCTATTGTTGTGAAATGAAATTTAATGCTGATATTTTATGTCTTAGCATATTGAATCTTAACATCATATTAGAGCTAACCTAAAGGAAGGCAATGTATGGCACTTACGACACTTGCTTCACTTGCGACAATTTGAAGGTTGGGGTTTTATATAAAAAAAACCAGTCATCGAGAAAATTTCACTATAAATCCATTTTTACAAAGGTTCAGGATCTGAAATGTTTACAGGTCATAGATAACATCCCCATGTACCTTGTGTCCAGAGTAAAACCTTAGATTCATTGTACTTTGTGAGTTATGATCAGTACAAGTTAGGGTTTCTGCCTCTTCCAGATCTCAGTGATAATCAGGTGACTTGGCAAAAAAGGTCATAACTTGGGCTAGGAAGCTCCAAAATAAATTTCACAAATATTTACAGGTAGTGCATGGCCTTTACTATCTCAGGAAACGTTTTCATAGGCCTAAGTTGAACCAGTGACACGTGGCACACCGTACAAGTTCTCTCTCTTGTTTATCCCATAAATAGGTCACGTTGTGACAATTGGCATAAATCTCTCTCAGAGAATCCAATTGAGGTCCGACCTATCGGCATGGAAAGAAGACGTGTCAGGATACCACAGAAAACGTGTTCGTACCCTCTGGATCAAAACATTCAGAGTTACACTAGAAACAATCAGGTACATATTTCTATCAAAACAAAATTATTTTTGAGCACCTTCATTCATGGCTTCCGGAATTTAGGGTTTCGGAGAAAGTTATAATTTTTGTAATTGGAGTCCACGGATCAATACTCCTCATCAAAATCGAAATTTAGAGGCCAAGATAAAAAAAAAAAATTGGCTGGTCAAAAGAGTGGACTTGATCAAACACTAGTTCGCGATTTTAATTGGAAAGGTGAAAATTAGGGCTTCTGCAAAAGTTGGATTTTTTTGAAGTCTGTGACCACGGCTGGAAGCTCCTCAAAAAATTAAAAGATTAGAAATTTGGATCGAACCTTTTGATTGGGTAGAAGGGTGGGCTCCATCAAACCCTTGTTCAGGATCCTGTTCAGAAGATCCAGAAGTTTCAAAGGTAATTTTGAGATGTCAAATTTTGGAGATTTCAAAATTGAAGTATGCAAGTTTGATCAGCTCAGCAAGACACATGTTTCCATCCATTCAAAACTGTGAAAGTCAAAAATTAAATTTTTAGGGTTTCTCTAACAAACCCTAATCGATCTCCAGATCCAATTTCAGGGGGAGTTGAGGCTAAGGCCTTACATAGGAAGACTACAAGAAATATCGACAGGTATGACTTAAGGAGTGTTGATGCCTTGGGTGTGCAGGGTAAGTGCAAGGTACTGGAATGGGTTCCAAGGCACACAATAGGGGATGAAAACCCAGCCAAAGGCTTCGAAAGACCCTACGCAAGGGAAGTTCTATCCTTGAGCTATTTGGTGTGGTAATCACCCACGGATATTCGGCCTCCGCTGGCACTCTATGAGTAAGTGGTTTGATCAATAAGATTAGTTTCCCAATTTAGGGAAACAAAGGTATGGAAAAAGTGAGCAATTCTAACTTAACCTATTTAGAAAAAGAACCTAATCTTAAGTCATATCTACTCTAAAATGAAAAGCTTGGTGTTTATGCAGATCAACCTTGAGGTGTAAGAGAACAAATAGTCTATCACCTTTAACAGAAATGCCTTTAGATGAGATATTTGCTGACTTAAATTATGATTTATTTAATGAAAATTAAACAACAATAATCTAAGCTTGAAGACCATCAAGATATAACCTGTTATCCTTTTGTTGATTGAAAAATCAACAATGATTAAAAGTATATATGTTTGATCAATTGCAGAAATCGATAAAGAAAGTATTTAATTAAAGAAATTTAATCAAATATTTTCATACACACATCAGTTATACAAAAAAACCAATACAACAGATCTATGTATTCATTATATATCCAACAAGAGATCATATGTATAGAGGATGACAATCTGGAACATAAAATCAGAAATCCTTAAAGAAATTTAAGTGATAATCAGAAGATGGATCCGAAGATAACATTACTGTATTAAGATGTCTTGTACCAAAATTAAAATGACTCTGGCCACAGAGTATCCTCAGTCTTATCTCCTACTGAATTACAATTCCAAAATTTCCAACCTCTTCCTCCGAGAGGTATTCTTCCTTAAATACTAAATGACAACAGAGTACAAAAATGAACCCTATAGAATGGGGATTCCAAAATCAGTAATGAGTATGTTCCAACTATTGATCCAAGAAACCTTGCCATTTTTTGAACTACATGATTTCCTTCACCTTTAAAAGAGATTCTTAAAGATATATTCCTTAATTAGAAAGATCCAACCTGCTCATTATCAGCAACAGATGATTTGGTTTGTAGAGAAATCACCGCAAGGACTTCTTGATGAGAGACTATGTTCTAAAAAATAGAGAAATCTGTTAAAGGGTCCACGTCAGAAGAAATTGGCGGAGTATCAAGTTCCTCATTGATTATATACACTCGTATAACAGTATCATCTTGATCAATTGGCTCTTCAGAAGCCTTCTTTTCCTTCTTCTCTAGGAATCACATGCAGACAGACGGGACTTGAACATCTTGTTGTTCGCTATCGCTACTTGAATCAAGAATACTCACATCAAAAGGCGGTGACAAAGGTTCTTGATAAATCAAAGACTAAAATTATTCATTCTCGAAACATGCATGAAGGGGATCATTT
The DNA here is from genome assembly GCA_027924585.1 of Larix kaempferi. Lineage (NCBI taxonomy): Eukaryota > Viridiplantae > Streptophyta > Pinopsida > Pinales > Pinaceae > Larix > Larix kaempferi. The sequence goes on along the minus strand of BSBM01000348.1, from coordinate 15,889,410 downwards.
CATGTCTGCATATTGCGCATACCAAATATGTCAAGAAGAAACTTACAACAAAAACATGCGAAATTTTACTCTTACAGAATATAAAGGACAAACTGAAGGCTTTCATATTCGTTTCCAATTTAAGGCCAAATGATAGAATAGCAAATGATTGAGCAAAGCTAGTCAAAATGGTCAAATTATTACGATTGGGAGACTGCAATCATGCAAACTGTAATGAAGCAAGTTATATCATTTGCTAACCAGATCTGGGTCCATGCAGAAGCACAAATTCAATCGAATTTTGCATGAATTAAAAATCACTTGGAAGCTCATCATTACAAGTCTATTCATATCAATAATCATAGCCTCAGATTTGAAATAAAAATAAGAGTTGAAGTGAAAAGGTGACTTCGAAAAGGCTAAGACAGGAGTTTGAGCACATAAAATGGCGGCTTAATTTCACTTGCGAGATCAAATGCAGATTGTTGATTTAATAGAAAGATAAGAGTCATACTGCGAAGATCGAAAAAGGTGTAACTTGCAAAACTTGGGAGGATCAAATTAAACTACCAAAACGACCACTACAAAAGCCAAACTAACCAAACTTCTAAACATAATACGCAGCAACCAAAACAACTAATCCTAGAAATAGCTAAAAACCAACAATAATGACCCTTAGCGACCAAATCCATAGTAAAATCAGCTCAGCGGAGTAACTCAACGAGTAAAAATAATAAAGAAAAGTGAACAAAAACCTATATTTATCAATTTACCCCCATTAAATCACGACTGTAGGATTAAGAGAAATGGATGCCTGATATTGACTGATGCGAAGCGTGGGATCGGGTTCAAAACATAATAAAAGTTTTATGTACTACTCCTGAAAGCCGAAAACCGAGACCGACGGGTTTCAGGTTTCGAAAATATGACCAAATTAAAACCAAGTTTCCAAAAGTCGCAACCAGAAAATTGCAGGTTGTAGGTTTCAAAACACAATTGAATGCAACGTTAAAAATGGATTCCCGAATCCCGAAATGCGACATGGTTGGGTTTCGGGTTTTGAGTTTATTAAAAATCGCAAAAGAAAATCATGTATCCCGAAACGCAACATCATCGGGTTTCGGGTTTCACATTTTGGTAAAACAAACTTCAAAAAGAAATGAAATCCCGCACCCAAAACTTTTGGGTTTCGAGATGACAATAATCCCAAAATGAAAACAGCAACTTCCCGCGCCTGAAACTTTCGGGTTTCAGGTTTCGGGCTCTCCAAATTTCGGGTTTTAGGTTATCCAAATTTTGGGTTTCGGGTTTGCCAAGAGAAATGCCAAAATAGTCAAAATTTAGATATTTTGCAAACCAAAGACTTAAAGAAAACCGGATCATGTAGCAAAAATGAAGTATGGGTACATGCGCAGTAATGTTTAAAGACATCTAAACCAAAAATCATATTTACAAAGAGAAACTTACCGATATACCTTGAAATCTATTAAAAATGGGGCTCCCATGCTTTAGCTAAGCATGTCATCTGTTGTGGCCACAAAAAATGGTGACTGGCTAGGAAGAACCAGTTATCTCTACAATCAAATCATGACTAAAGACAACATGTTAATCAACCACTTTCTTGAAACTCAATTCAAAGAGGATACTCATACGATAACAGTCAACAAACAATGAACATGAAAATGGATAGATCTCAAACAATGACCATTTTAAAGATAACACTCATCTGATAAGGATATTTAGAGAGTAATACCAAATCTCTACCATGATGTAATCATTGAAAAGCAACTTATGTTGAACCTTGGGACAGTCTTAGAAATGCTCATGGATATCCTGATTACAGATCACTTTGGTTTATTAGTTACATGTTGGTTCAGTGATCCTCTATGGATTATATATATATATATATATATATTATCTTTTCTTTTCTCTCTCTTTTTTTTTATATACATAAAACCTTGTTGATACAAGACCATTGTACTAACTTGGTGATCAGATGGAACAATGCCATTCACAGGCCTGATACGGAAGCTAGTCAAGCTAGCTCGATGACAAGACTTCTTGTCTTCTGGATGTAAGATGAAAATAAATTATCATAGCTTGGTGACCATATTGTGATAACTCCAGTCCAATATCAAACCCATGATCATAGAAGGGATGGCTTGTGATAAGACCCCCCTGTTCTTGTATACAACAAAATCTCATAATGAAAGGAAAAACAATTTTTTTTTTGGCATAGGCTACAAGGCATTACCATGGCTTGGTGACCATATAGTGGTAATGTTACTCACCAGTGCTTTGTGGATCATGAATGAAACAACTTGTAATAGGATATTCCACCTTCCAGTAGGACTGAAAGTCATCTTCCAAGTGTGGTGGCTTGATGTGAAGATGCCATTCCACTTAAACACCTATGAACTTGATGGGATGGCTTGATAACAAGACCACCCACCTTGTAACTTATAATTTTAAACAAAATTCATATTCAAAGTGATTGTAAAAGGATCCATGACTAATCAGAGCTGGTCAAGTTATTATGATATGCCGTTCGACCATGAAACACCAGATAGAGAAATGATGACCATCCTCCATACCTCAATTATACAAATAATGCATTGTGAAAGATAATGGTCAAAGTGAAAAGTATCCAAAGGCACTCCACTTATTTGACTGTTTATTCTTCAGAGTAAATTCTAATCAGAAGCTAGAAAGTAAGATTGATAACAATGCTCAGACTTCAGAAGTAATTGTTGCTAAGAAAAGTGATCATAAGCCTTTACCACATGTGTGAAGCCTTATTAATGAAAACCAAAACCGAACAAGAAGAATGATCAAAATGTGAATGCAAGAAAACAAAAGACTGAAAAAAACAAACAAACCACACCTATGTACAAGTGCACCAGATTGTTCAAAAAAAATAATTTTTGAGAAGAGACACATTCACTGGGAAGGTGTCTATAACTCCCTCGAGTGTCTGTAATCAAACAATGCTGGGACCAATATTTTCTGTAATAATGAAAGGTCCTAGCCAAAGGTGCTGAAACTTGGTATACTAGTTCTTATCTTTATGTTGCTTATCCCATCTTAGAACCAGGTCACCAACAGAAAATTCCCTGTCGAATGAAGATTTTTCATCAAACCATCTTTTCACCATCTCCTGATGATGATACAATTTGTTCTTAGCTATTTCCCTTCCCTCCTCTAGCTTCATGAGAGTGTCTATTCTATGCTGGAGAGAGGAAGAATCATCTTGTTGGACAGACTGAGCCAATTGTAGTGAAGGGATGGTGAGATTAGTAGGAAGGATGGATTCTTTGCCTTAAACAATACATTAGGTGGAATTTGCAATAGCTTCCTTCGGGGTTATTCGATCTGCCCATAAAGCATTATATAACTATGTGTGCCAATCTCTGTGATGAGAAGCTATAGTATTCTTGAGAATATTTATCAGATTTTTATTTGACGACTCAGTCAAACCATTGCCTTGTGGGTAATAATTGGCAGAAAACTTAAGCTTGGTCCCCTTTTCAAAAGCGTATTCATTATATTGATTGAAGAGAAGTAGGATGCATTATCAAAAACTAAGTATTCAGGAGTGCCAAACCGTGTGATGATCTGACTGTCAAGGAAGGAAATTACTTGATCAACATTACATTGTTTAAGAGGGGCTGCCTCCACCCATCTGGTGAAGTAGTCTGTTGTTGTAAGAATATACTTATGTCAGAGAGACAAAACAAGGTTTATAGGCCCGACAAAATCCAATCCCCATTGTTGGAATGGAAACTGAATTATGACTGGTTGAAGAGGAAATACAGGTTTCTTAAACTTGCTTATGCATTTCTGACATGGTTCACATTTCCTTAAATAAGCGTACGCATCTTTAAACAATGTGGTCCAATAATATCCAGCCCTAAGAATCTTATGTGTTGTAGTATCTCCTGAAAAATGGCCTCCAGCAGGTCCTGCATGAAATTGAAATAAGATGTCATCAGTTTCATGTTTTTCCAAGCACCTAAGAAATACTCCATCATAATTTTTCCTAAAAAGAACTTGATCAATAAACTGATAAGGAGTAGCTTTTAGTCTCAAAGCCTTTCTTTTCTTAAAATAAAGAGCTTCGGGAGCAAACCCATGGTTCAGGAAAACTCTAATATCATCATACCATTCAGATGTCGGAGCATCGATAACATTAATAACACCTAAGGGAACTTCCTCCTCTTGATCCCATTCGGATTGCTGTTGCATAGGGTCATTAGATTGAGCAGTAAGAAGACGAAGAATTTGTCGTTTGACAATTTTAGCTGGTATGATCTCAAGATCATATTCTTATAGGGTTGTCATCCAATGGGCCTTCTTTTCCCCTAATTCTTTCTAGATGAAGACGTTTCTAATGGCAGAGTATGGAACAATGACTTTAGTTCGAGACTTCAGCAAGTAGGGCCTGTAATGTTTGACAGACTTATAGACCGCATATGCTTGCTTATCAATATGTGAGTAATTAAGCTCTGCACCCTTAAATGTTGAGCTCATGAAAGAGATGGAGATTTATGCATCATCTTCATGCTTTTGTGTGAGGATAGCTGCATAAGAAAAATCAGTGGCAAAAGTACAAAGAATGAAATCCTTATCAAAATCTGGGGACATGAGAGTAGGAGCTTCAGCGATAGCCTTTCAAATTTGGATAAACGCATCTCTCTGTTCCTGAGACCAAGTAAACTGCACATATTTCTTGACCAAAAGTTGTAATGGTTTAACAATCTGGGAAAATTTTGGTACAAATCTATGTACAAAATTAATATTACCTAAGAAGGATTGCATTGCTTTGCGCGAGCCCGGTAACCCAATATTTGAAATAGCCTATGTCTGTTCGGGATCAATAATCATACCTTCTTTCGAAACAATGAAGCCCAGAATCTTTCCTTCTGTTACTACAAAAATGGATTTCTTCGGCTTGAGAGAAATGCCAAATTTCCTGCAACGGTCAAAAACCTGTTTCAGAGCAAACACATGTTCATGTCACCTCTTGGAGTAAATAGTGATATCATCAAGATAAACTATGACAGAATTATGCGTTAATACTCGAAAAGCTATGTCCATAGCTCTTTGGAAAGTACCTCCTGCATTGATTAACCCGAAAGGCATCTTCCTATAGGCGAAAGTGCCCCAAGGGGTCCTGAAAGTTGTTTTTAATTGGTCGTCCGGAGAAACCATAACTTGGTTATATCCTGAAAAATCGTCGAGGAGGGAAAATATCTCCGACCTGGCTACCTTCTGAAGAATCTGTTCCATTGGTGGAACAAGATAGTTGTCTTTCTCAGAAGCCCGATTCAGGTTCCTGAAATCGACACACAGTCGAATTTCACCATTTTTCTTACGGACAGGTACTAAATTAGCTATCCATTGAGGGTGCCTAACTAGAAAATAATTCAAGAAGTGAGCATCTTTTCCAACTTCTTTTTTACCAAGGGCTCTAAGCTAGGATGCATTTTCCGCAGCTTTTGTTGAAATTGCTTAACTTCTAGCTTCATGGGTAAATTATGAAACATGACTCTAGTGTCAAATGTTTTCAATTCATCATAACTCCAAGCAAAAACATCTTTATACTGTTTACACAATGCAATGATGGCCCTTCATTCTTTAGGGGTACAATCAACTCCCAAATTGATGAAATGTGGTTCTTGCTCGGTGCCTAAATTGACTCGCTCATAGTTCAGGGATGAGCTTTGAGTTTTACAATTAGTTTCAGATTTGAATTTGTCTTGCAAATCATAAAACGTTTCTAGATTGATCACTGACTTTGGGATAACGTTTGAGAGATCAACAAGTGACTTTTCATGTTCTGCTTCATCAATGGCCATATCTTGGAATGTATCCTGAGCCGTGAGGAAGTCAAGTATCTGTTGGTCATCATCAAATACTTTCCAATTAGTCACATTATCTGGAATAGAGGGTTTGTACATCAATTAAATGGAAAATTTTTGAGGAGACAGACATTCTGGCGGGATTAGTCCAAATGTTGTATTTGCTAATAGGTCTGCATCAAAATTTTGTGATCTAGGAATTGATTTAATATTGAATGCTAAAAATGAGCTGGTTAAATCTCTTACCATCTTCTGATAATTAGCCAAGCGTGGAGATAAGCAGTGTATCTTATTTCTAACTTGCTTAACTATAATTTCAGAATCTCCATAGGATTCAATCGCCTGCACACCTAAGTCAACAACCTTCTTGAGTCCCTGAACCAAAGCCTCATACTCAGCTACATTATTAGTGCAACCAAATTCTAAACTGCAAGCAATCATAATTTTCATTCCCTTGGGATCAATTAGGACACAACCTGCTCCAGCTCCTTCCTTGGACTTGGAACCATCAAAAAATAAAGTCCATGAGACAGGATCTAACCTAAAATTTGTATTTACATTATATATATTATGCACAATTTCACCATAGAAAGGTATAGAAGTAACATGAGTAATATGTGATTTGTTTTGAACACTTTCTTCTGGTGAGGTATCAGCTGGTAATTCACCAAAAAATGTATCGAAAGTAAATTGCTCTACACGAGAGGTGAGATAACCAGCAGGTTCACTTGAATCATTAAGATCAGTGACTGTTTGTTTCATAAAAGGTTATCTACTGATCTTAATTTTATTTGGTTGACCATTGTAGGGAAACCATAAGTGGGACCAGTCGGTCTCAAAGTAATCCTTAAGTTTCTCTAACCAATCCCTACTTAACCACATCCCATAGGCCTCCGGGATGTCATCTATCACAATGTCAACTGTTTGATGGATTCTGGGATCAGCTGACAGTGTAAGCAAAACATTTTTCAACTTACCAACCACTCTGACTTTGGATTTGTCAAGTTGCACAATCTAGGTTGGGAAGGGCTCCCACATTGCATTCAATTTCCTGGAAACAGAGAGGGGCATCACATTTTATGACGCTCCTGAATCTATCATGCAATTGTGCACATTTCGATTGAAAATCTCAAAAGTGAGCAAGAAAGGAGGAGTCCTCTTGCTTGCTAGTTTCTGATCATCATGTTTAGTAACAGAGTCTAGATTATTACTTTGTGACTCTCTTGGATGTTTGACTATCATGCTTTTTGGGAAAGAATCCCTCATAGCAAGGATCTTAAGTAGCTCAAACAGAGAGATGTTTGCTTTAACTCTTTTTAAATATTCAACTAGATTTTACTCCATTTCATGGAGGACTGTATCCTTTTGTTCGACAGTCTTATTTTTTGTGGGAACCAGAGGAGAAGATGAAGGTTCTTGAGGTGGCTATGGTCTTGACCTTGTGTTATAAGGATTTTGTGTGTTAAACACCGCCTCAAGTTCTTCTTCTTCTTCACACATAGGAAGTTCTGAAAAGAAACCTATAGCATCGACTTGTGGATCACCTTCTTCTTCTTCTTCAAGTAGTGGTGGATCCGGGAAGGTCTGTTCGTTGGAAGTGTCATGGGTGACTTGAGATTCTGTTGCCAATGCTCTAAAAATATAATAAAGTTCATCGTTTGTGAGCGCATCTGTCGGATTTGGTGGTGGTGGATTTTGTGGAGGCTAGTAAGGTCTCCTAAATGGTGTCCTTACAAAACCTTTATTTTGATTATGATCATCATTAGTATTCTTCCTCAAATCCACCATCTCATTTGACATCCTATGAAGGAATTTCTTCATGTCAGTCATATCAAATGGATCCTTGTTTTGAATAGTGGGTTTAGGGGCGTTCTCAATTCTTTTCCTGGAAGTGGAAGGTTGTTCTTCTGAAGTTTCAGGGCTGTCTTTCAGACAAAACATGCCCTTCTCAACTTGGATTTCTTCATCAAATGCTTCCTGTAAAGTACCATTCTGTGCCTTCTTGACCCACATTGTGATAGGGACATGCAAACCTTTTTAATAATAAGCTACCAACAATTCTCTAGCAGGAAGAAGATTGGTAGGAATTCTGTTTTTGAGATATGAAAACCTTTAGTTAAAGTCTTTTAACCTTTCTTTTCCTTTGATTTTCATGGAGGATAACTCTAAGACAAGATCTTGTGGTGTTTTGTCATCCCCAAATTTCTAGGTAAAATGTTTCTCGAATTCATCCTAGGAAGTTATAGATTGGGCTGGTAAGGCAAAATACCAAGTGGTTGCTCTACCCTCAAAAGTATAGGGAAAAAGTATGCATACTACATCTTCATGTACCACGCTTCTAAGCCTAATTTCCTACATGAAAGTTTTTATGTGATCCAATGCAGTTATTTGATCATCAGGGTTGAATTTAGGAACCCATTTCTCAGGGTTCTTTGGCAATCTATGTTGATCTCCTAATATGAAAAATGCAACTTGGTCGAGCCAAGGTCTATTTTTCCCTTCTCCTTCCATCAGAGGTTCTCGCTCTTCTTCTTCCGACGACAATCTAGAAGAATTCTCATTGTCTTAGGAAGATGATGAAGATGAAGGAAGAGATGGTGGTGCACCACCAGTTCCGAAATTTGGCTAACCTTGTGTTCCTGTGAGAGTGGTCTCACGGTTATATTCAGGAGAATCTGGTTACTGGATCAAATCTTGTTTTTTAGGTTGTTGATCAACTGTGTGTTGATCCTACGTGTTTAGATCAGTGGTGTACTGAATTTGTGAGTCACTAGCCTGTGTAGTGTAAATTTGTTGATCTTCCCAACCACCAGTATGTAAAATATTTTCTAAATTTAAGGCTGCCAGACCACGTCGTCTTTGATCGGCAAGTCGTTGTTCTGCTCTTAAGACCCTATCAGCAGATGTTTTCAATATTTGCTCTAACGAGATGGGTCCCCTTGTAGGTGATGTGAAAATGATTTCCCCTTTGTTCTCCTGTTGTATCACAGGTGTGATAGGTATAACTGTAGGTTGCACAGATGTAATAGGGAGAACTATAGGTCGGGAATCAGTTCGTTGTTCAGATGTTGAAGCCCTAGACTGGCTTTGGGTTTGAACCGTTGAAGTATTTGTTGGATGAGGTTTATTAGAAGTTTTCTTAGGCATGTTATACTAGTTTCCCTCCTTCTAGTGCCATTTGTTGATGCCTCGGGTGTGCAGGGTAAGTGCAAGGTGCTAGAATGGGTTCCAAGGCACACAACAGGGGATGAAAACCCAGCCAAAGGCTTCGAAAGACCCTACACAAGGGAAATTCTATCCTCAAGATATTTGTTGTGGTAATCACCCACGGATATTCAGCCTCCACTGACACTCTATGAGTAAGTGGTTTGATCAATAAGATCAGTTTCCCAATTTAGGGAAACAAAGGTATGGAAAACAGTGAGCAATTCTAACTTAACCTATTTAGAAAAAGAACCTAATCTTAAGTCAGATCTACTCTAAAATGAAAAGCTTGGTGTTTATGCAGATCAACCTTGAGGTGTAAGAGAACAAACAGTCTATCACCTTTAACAGAAATGCCTTTAGATGAGATATTTGCTGACTTAAATTATGATTTATTTAATGAAAATTAAACAACAATAATCTAAGCTTGAAGACCATCAAGATATAACCTGTTATCCTTTTGTTGATTGAAAAATCAACAGTGATTGAAAATATATATGTCTGATCAATTGCAGAAATTGATAAAGAAAGTATTTAATTAAAGAAATTTAATCAAATATTTTCAAACACACATCAGTTATACAGAAAAACCAATACAATAGATCTATGTATTCATTATATATCCAACAAGAGATCATATGTATAGTGGATGACAATCTAGAACATAAAATAAAAAATCCTTAAAGAAATTTAAGTGATAATCAGAAGATGGATCCGAAGATAACATTACTGTATTAAGATGTCTTGTACCAAAATTACAATGACTCTGGCCACAGAGTATCCTCAGTCTTATCTCCTGCTGAATTACAATTCCAAAAATTCCAACCTCTTCCTCCAAGAGGTATTCTTCCTTAAATACTAAATTACAACAGAGTACAAAAATGAACCCTACAGAATGGGGATTCCAAAATCAGTAATGAGTCTGTTCCAACTATTGATCAAAGAAGCCTTGCCATTTTTCAGACTACATGATTTTCTTCACCTTTCAAAGAGATTCTTAAAGATATATTCCTTAATTAGAAAGATCCAACCTGCTCATTATCAGCAACAAATGATTTCGTTTATAGAGAACTCGCCGCAAGGACTTCTTGATGAGAGACTTTGTTCTCAAAAACGGAGAAATCCGTTAAAGGGTCCACGTTAGAAGAAATTGGCAGAATACCAAGTTCCTCATTGATTATATAATCTCGTATAACAGTATCATATTGATCAATTAGCTCTTCAGAAACCTTCTTTTCCTTCTTCTCTAGGAATCACATGCAGACAGGAGGGACTTGAACATCTTCTTGTTCACTATCACTGCTTGAATCAAGAATACTCGCATCAAAAGGCGGTGACAAAGGTTATTGATACAGCAAAGAATGAAATTATTCATTCTCAAAACATGCATGAAGGGGCTCATTTCCTGTCTACATATTGCTCATATCAAATATGTCAAGAAGAAACTTACAACAAAAACATGCGAAATTTTACTCTTACAGAATATAAATGACAAACTGAAGGCTTTCATATTCGTTGCCAATTTAAGGCTAAATGATAGAATGGAAAATGATTGAGCAAAGCCGGTCACAATGGTCAAATTATTACGATTGGGACACTGCAATCATGCAAACTGTAATGAAGCGAGTTATATCATGTGCTAACCGAATCTGGATCCATGCGGAAGTACAAATTCAATCGAAGTTTGCATGAATTAAAAAGCACTTGGAATCTCATCATTACAAGTTTGTTCATATCAATAATCATAGCCTCGGATTTGAAATAAAAATAAGGGTTGAAGTGAAAAGGTGACTGCGGAAAGGCTAAGACATGAGTTTGAGCACATAAAATGGTGCCCTGATTTCACCTACAAGATCAAATGCAGATTGTTGATTTAACAGAAAGATCAGAGTCATACTGCGGAGATCGAAAAAGGTGTAACCTGCAAAACCTAGGAGGATCAAGTTAAATTACCAAAATGGCCACTACAAAAGCCAAAATAACCAAACTTCTAAACATAATACGCAGCAACCGAAACAACTAATCCTAGAAACAACTAAAAACCAGCAATAACGACCTTCAGCGACCAAATCCATAGTAAAATCAGCTCAACGGAGTAACTCGGCGAGTAAAATGATAAAGAAAAGTGAACAAAAACCTATATTTATCAATTTAACCCAATTAAATCACGACTGTAGGATTAAAAGAAATGGATGGCTTAGATTGACCGATGCGAAGCGCGGGATCGGGTTCAAAAGATAATCAAAGTTTTGTTTACTAATCCCGAAAGCCGAAAACTGAAACCGGTGAGTTTCTGGTTTCGGGTTTCGAAAATATGACAAAATTAAAACCAAGTTTCCGAAAGTCGCAACCCAGAAATTGTGGGTTGCGGGTTTCAGAACGCAATAGAATGGAACGTTGAAAATGGATTCCCGAATCCCGAAATGTGACCTGGTTGGGTTTCAGGTTTCGGGTTTATTAAAACTCACAAACGAAAATCCTGGATCCTGAAACGCGACATCGTCGGGTTTCGGGTTTTGGGTTTCGGTAAAACAAACTTCAAAAAGAAATGAAAGCCCGCACCTGAAACTTTCGGGTTTCGGGATGACGAAAATCCAAAAATGAAAACAAAAACTTCTCGCACCCGAAACTTTAGGGTTTCAGGTTTTGGGCTCTCCAAATTTTGGGTTTCGGGTTTTCCAAGAGAAATGCCAAAATAGTCAAAATTTAGAGATTTTGCAAACCAAACACTTAAAGAAAACCAGATCAAGCAGCGAAAATGAAGTACGACTACATGGGCAGTAATGTTTAAAGACATCTAAACCGAAAATCATATTTACAAAGAGAAACTTACCCATATACCTTCAAATCGATTAAAAATGGGGCTCCCGTGTTTTAGCTAAGCACGGGATCTGTTGTGGCCACAACAAGGAGATACAGGTATGTCTTGAAATCTGATTCTTGATTAAGTTCATAATATGTTTGTCTTCATATTATTTAGGTTAGTACAATCTTGATTAATGTTAGAATTGTCTTATCACCCTAGTAAAAGTATGAATGCATGTCAATGATAGAAGACATTTACTGATTAGGGCTATATGATTGTAGTAATGCACTGTGGTGTTGTATGAGGTTGATGTTGTCTGCTAACAAGATACAGGTACATCACGAAAGACAAATCAAGTTCCATGACCATGCCGACATGAAGACAAAGACTCATCCATAATCTTTGATCACATAGAAGTTCTACTTACGAGGTATGTATGACTTTGTTCTATTATGCTTAACCTATGAGATATGCAGGTTCTAGCACAGGATCTGTAAATCATTGAAGATAACAAAGAAGATATTGTTTAGGTATGTTAGACATAACTAAGCAGGTATACTAATCCAGGTATGTTTTCCTATGTCAAGTTAGAATCCTACTTTGTGCTAGGATCTTAGTATACCCATGTATTGAATGATCATGACCGTACATATTCAAGATTATTTAGAATTATAATGTTTTGATAATATTGAGATTATACCAATTAATGTATGTTTGTGTATGAGATCATGAGGATGACACTAGTGCACACTTGAGCATGCACAGTGGTACAGAATGAATAGAAGTTCAAAAGACATATAGAAGATCAAGCGGGAGGCAACCACACAAACATAAAAGATAAGTATTCGAGCTGTTATTTGAAATAGTAAATGATATTGCTTGTAATAGTTGTATGCATATTTGTATTCCTAGAATATATCATGCTAAGTATAAGAATTCATATAGCATTGAATAGTATACTACTAATATGCATATGATTGGTAAGTTGGACAAACATTCCATTGTTGATTGTCTAGAATGAAACCTCTTTGCTAACATGCTGAGAGCTATGCATGCTCTCGATAGTATGTTCTGGTAGAGATGGAAGGCATCTAGATAGCCACTGTATGCATACAGGATATGGAAAAGTGTTGTTCCAAAGTATTGGTCAAGATAGTAGCATAACTATGTAAATAATATATGTATGCATAATAGGTTATCGTGTTAACATGATTCGATGATTATGAAGTATTACTAATCATGTACTTAATTTGGATTTGTAGGAAAGATCATGAAGAATGATGAACACCGAACAAGTAATGGATGTTCAACAAGAATATTTACAAATCAAACATAATATAGAAAGCTCATGGCTAGAAGATTCTCCTAGAAAGAGAAAGAGGATCATGACGAGATGCTTGCTCCAAGTGGCTAGATAAAACCATTCTCTTAATGGTGTAATTGAAGAAAGCTCTGTACGGGTACCCAGGATCGATAGTCATTTGATGAGCTTAATGATCAACATGGGTGATACGGATTTCAACCTTTACTACAAGGTTGACGATGGTGTCCATATACAAATGGCATTATTCTCTTAGATGGATGCAAGAAGGAACTCACCACAAAGTTTGAATGATCTTAAGGCTCATATAAGTAGACCCACCTAACGAGAGATGGCACGGATAGATATGCAGAAGATCACTCAATGCAGAGCATGAATAATGTTAAGTCACAGAGGGAGAATTGACAATTTTTTTGACAAGATTGGGCTTTACCATAATTAAAGTTGTTCCTAACCTTTACCTTAAGGTTATGGATCATACTATTATTGTATGTAGATGATATCTTTCTGACAATGAATGAAAAATAGATCATGGAAAGCAAGAAGAAGCTAGCTATAGAATTTGAGATAAAAGATCTCGGATTAATGCATTACTTCCTAGGTTTGGAAGAATGGCAAGGCTCAGAAGGAATATTTCTCAACCAGGGAAAGTATGCTGTGGAAATATTGATAAGATTTGATATGTTTGAATGTACAACCATGGCCACTCTCATGGGTTCCGAATTGAAGTTGTTAGCTGATGACTCCTCAGAGTTAGTTGATGTGACTCTGTACAGACATATTATTGGGTCGTTGATGTATCTGAAGAATACCAGGCCAAATATATGCCTTGTTGTGAACACCTTGAGTTAGTATCTAGTGGAAACTAGATGTGTTCACCTGATAGTTGCAAAGCATGTGATGAGTTACCTAAAGGGTACGATAGACTTTGATATATGTTATCTTGGATATCATGACTTCAGATGGCTACACATATGTTGGTTGGGCAGGAAGTGTATCAGAAAGTAAGAGCACATCGAGAGGATGTTATTGTCTGGGATCGACCATGTTCTTGTGGTTTAGCAGGAAGCAATCTAGTGTGGCTCTCAGCACAAACGAAATATATAGGTTCTTACTCTGCTTCGAAAGATGTTATCAGGACTATTTGACTTAGAGATAGACCCAACTGTGATCCTGTGTGACAAACAGAATTGTATCAAGATGCCAGAGAATCCAGTGTTCCATGATAAGTCAAAGCACATAGAGATTTGCTATTTCTATATACGAGATATGGTGCAGAAAGGAAATATAAAGCTCGAATTTGTAGGTACTGATGAACAAGTTACCAATGTACTAACCAAACTTCTACCTCAAGTAAAGTTTACGTATTTCCAAGACAAGCTTGGTAGGAACCTCCTTGAAAGGGGGAGTGATGTGGTCACTTATGATGATATTGCCTGCATCAACAGTGAGGTCGATGATGTGGATAAATATATTGGTGATGCAAACAGAGAGGTTGGTGGATGGTCCTTAGACAGGGTCTAAGTTGACAAGGGGATTGCATCATCCTTGAACACATGTTCTAAAAGGATCCATAGACATATGTCTCCGAGAAAGAAGAGGGATTGCATCATCCCTGAACACATGTTCTAAAAGGATCCGTAGACATATGTCTCCGAGAATGAAGTCCTTAGTGGACAGGTGGGGATTGTATCATCCCCAGACTTCAATCCCTTGAATTGATCTGTAGACAGATGTCTCCAAGAATGAAGTCCTTAGTGGACAAGTGGGGATTGTATCATCCCCAGACTTCAGTACCTTGAATTGATCTATAGATAGATGTCTCTGAGAATGAAGTCCTTAGTGGACAGGTGGGGATTGTATCTTCCCTGGACTTCGGTCCCAGAATTGATCCATAGACAGATGTCTCCGAGAATAAAGTCCTTAGTGGACAGGTGGGGATTGTATCATCCCCGGACTTCAGTCCCTTGAATTGATCCGTAGACAGATGTCTCCGAGAATGAAGTCCTTAGTGGACAGGTGGGGAAAGTATCTTCCCCGAACTTTGGTCCTAGAATTGATCTGTAGATAGATGTCTCCGAGAATTGATGATAGGACTGCATCGTACCTGGACTTTGGTTCAAAAGGTACATGAGAGGACTGCATCGTCCCTGAACCTTTGGTTCAAAAGGTACGTGAGAGGACTGCATCGTCCGTGAACCTTTGGTTCAAAAGGTACATGAGAGGACTACATCGTCCGTGAACCTTTGGTTCAAAAGGTACATGAGAGGACTGCATCGTCTGTGAACCTTTGGTTCAAAAGGTACGTGAGAGGATTGCATCATCCGTGAACCTTTGGTTCAAAAGGTACATGAGAGGACTGCATCATCCGTGAACCTTTGGTTCAAAAGGTACGTGAGAGGACTGCATCATCCATGAACATTGGTTCAAAAGGTACATGAGAGGACTATATCGTCCATGAACCTTTGGTTCAAAAGGTACGTGAGAGGACTGCATCATCCGTGAACCTTTGGTTCGAAAGCTACGTGAGAGGATTGCATCATCCGTGAACATTGGTTCAAAAGGTATGTGATTGGGATTGCATCGTCCCTAGACATGAGACTTGTCTTAAAGTGATAAGGATTGATCATCCTGGAACTTGATTTGAATTTTATCATCCATGGACCTATGTCCTAAAGAGAGCGCGATTGATCATCCTGTAATATGATCATGTGTATTGCAGAGTATGCTACACTAATGATCCAGATGCTATAGATCGAGATGATGATTCAGATGCTGTAGATCGAGATTATGATCCAGATGTTGTAGATTGAGATGATTATCCAGATGCTATAAGATCGAGATGATGATCCAGATGCTGTAGATCGAGATGATGATCCAGATGCTGTAGATCGAGATGATGATCCAGATGATGTAGATCAAGATGATGATCCAGATGCTATGGATCGAGATGATGATCTAGATGCTGTAGATTGTGATGACGATGATGATGATCATGTGATGACGATGCTGATGATCGTATGATGATGATATTGATGATCATATGATGACGATGTTGATGATCGTGTGACGACAATGCTTTTGATCATGAGGATCCAGATGATGATATTGTTGTAGCTGTTCAAGTGTTGCAGAAGATTCAGTACTGAAGATGTTGATGTTCCAGTATTGAAGATGTTCTAGTAACTGCTTGAGTTACTGATGATGTTGAGGAAGCTTCTAATGATTTATAGATGTATCATGTATGATCTTGATGACTCCTTGCTCTTGCAGATGTTGTTATAATATCCTTCTCATTAAGGGGGAGTGTTGAAATATTGTAACTTCTAAGAATATTATATTTGTACTTTATTATTCTGGAGATGTTTCATTCCTCCGTGAAGATCTTATTGTATGTCCGGAGATGTTTATTCTTCCATCGGATTGTGGTAACGTGTGTTATTAGACTTTCATAGTGGGGGTCGGCCCTATATGTGTTCTGTGGGTCAAAGGGTTATTAGACCACCCTAGAGGGGTCGGCCCAGTTAGTTGTAATGGGGTGTTTAACCCAGTAATTATGTTGTGGCCAACCTAGCTTGTGTAAAAGTCAGTCGGGAAACTAGTATAAGTAGAGGAGGATGTTTCTCACTTATCACACACTTCTATCACTCAGAAAGTAGTGCACTTGTGAGAGAGAGGTCTTCTATGGAGGAGGAGGAGCTCATGTCTTTGGTTTACATCTTTGTATTTGTTGGTCATCTATATTGAGGAAGCTTTGCTGGGTTTTCTACCCCATGAGGGTTTCCCAGGATAAATCTGTGTCTCTTGTGTTTATGTTGTGCTTGTTGTTTCTTCAGTGATCCTGTATATGCTATTGTTGTGAAATGAAATGTAATGCTTATATTTTTTGTCTTAGCATATTGAATCTTAACAATTTCAAGTAGCTGCAAACCTCGCTGGGAAAATTGTCTATCGTACCTTTCTGGACGAAGGCGCCTCTATGTCTGTCATGTCGATCGCCTGTTGGAGAGCCATCAGCTCTCCCGAATTGAACCGCTCTCCCACCACGTTGAAAGCATTCAACGGGCGTGGCTTTCAACCTCATGGGATCTTACTAGCTCTCGTAGTCGAGCTAGGCGGAAATACCATAACCATCAATTTGGAAGTAGTCTCCGCACCAATAGACTATAATCTATTGCTTGGGCACAATTGGTTTTACGCCATGCAGGCAGTAGCTTCTTCAATCTTCCGCATGGTGCAATTCCCCCACCAAGGACGAATTGTTACCATTGACCAATTATATTTTTGCACGTTGGACACTACTACTCATCCTGGTGACCATGTTCCTTCCATTGGACAAGCGTCAAAAGAGTATGAGAGTATAAGGGTTGGCCTTTTAAAAGATTCATCTCTCATGGGAATTTTTCCCATTTCGAACCCCACTAATCATGTTGCCTCGGTGAACATGATCTTCGTAGAGATTTCATCTCACTCTACTGATACTTGTCTTGTACCAGACGAAGCCACAACACACCTGATTAGAGACGCGATGCCTCTTTCACCCGCCAAACATATTTATGAGGCTATCCAATCAACACCGGAGGACCACCTAACCATGACCTCCCCATCTTGTTCTCTACAATGGGAATCATCCCTACCTGACCTCTTACTTCAGACTTTTCATTCAGATGAGTCCATCATGGAATTTATGAATGTTGATGATGGCCCGCGGGATGACCTTCACCATAGGTCCCCTTTACTTCCACCATTGGAGTACATAGAGAACAACATTCACTCCATCTTTTTCCTGGACATCTACCCTTTCTCCCAGTCCCCCGTACTTACATGTCTTTCGGACACTGAGGGTAACTTAGCCAACATTGAGCCTACCATCCTGGTAGACATCTCGGTAAAACGTGGTGTAGTGGAACACATTCACATAGGCCAAAAGTGTTCCCCTGAAGAAATAGCCATGGGTACGGCCTTATTCAAGCGATTTCGAGACATATTCTCTTGGTCCTATGAAGAGATGCCTGCGATAGACCCCATGATTGTTTCTCATGAGATAAAAACCTATCCCGACATCAAACTTGTACATCAAAAGTTGTGACCAATACACCACCGGAAGACTACAGTGATCAAGGAAGAAATTGAAAATCTCTTAAAGGATAGCTTGATCTATCCTGTCCCGTTGATGGATTGGGTCTAAAACATCGTCCATGTGAACAAAAAATAGGGCACCATTCACATCTGTGTCGATTATCAGGACCTTAACAAGGCTTGTCCAAAAGACAATTACCCGACACCATTCATTGACCAGATTATCGACAATTGTGCTGGAAGCATCATCTTTTCATTCATGGATGGCTTTTCTAGTTACAACCAGATTGAGATCAACCCAGCCGACCAACATAAGACGACTTTCATCTGTCCTTGGGAGACGTTTGCATATCACAAACTCCCGTTTGGCCTTAAAAAAACTGGCGCCACGTTCCAGTGATCCATGTTGTATTGCTTCCATGATATTAAGGACTTTGCAGAACCTTACCTCGATAATATCCCTTCTCATTCAAAGCAGCGTGAGTTCCACATGGATCATCTGATGACCATTTTCCTCAGATGCAGATGGTACAACATCCGTCTGAATCCTCACAAGTGTATCTTTTGCGTTGAATCTGGACGTCTATTAGGATTTATCGTCTCAAAGGATGGGATCCGAATTGATCCCTTAAAGGTGGAAGCCATTGTCAACCACCCACCACCATAACGAAACTTCAAAGTCTCCAAGGGAAGGCAACTTATTTAAGACGTTTTGTTTGTAATTTCGCGGAAAAGACTAAGGGGTACATGAGGCTTCTTAAGAAGGATGTCCCATTCATTTGGGACGATCAAGCTGAAAAATCCTTCGACAACATCAAACATGCCATCACGCATGTCCCTGTAATCCAACCGCCGAATTATTTCTGAGATCACATCTTATATCTTTCTACTTCTGCTGCCACTATCACCATGGTTTTGGTACAGGAGGATCAAAACGCCCAGGAACATGTAATATACTATGCAAGTAAGGGTCTCACTGACACTGAAACTAGATATTCACATGTCGAAAAACTCACTTTCGCGGCAGTAATTGTCGTCCAAAAGTTCTGACACTACATCCTACTCCGCACCACCACCATCAATGCAGACTCGAACCCCATGTACCATGTACTGACACGTTAGGTGCTTCGGGGAAATTATTCACGTTGGATCGTGATACTGCAAGAATTCGATCTTCTTTTCAAGATAGCCAAGTCCAAAAAGTACTTGGTGTTTGTTGAGCTAATTTGTGACTTTTCCCGTGCTGATGTAGAAGTTGAGCACAATGACTCCTTTCCAGATGAGTCAATGTTTCTCATCAGTATGACCGATCCATGGTATGGAGATATTTCTTTATATATTCAAGCCCAACGCTTCAACCCTCAACTCTCTCGAGATGAACATCGTCGAATTCATCACCATGCAAAGTATTATCTGATCATCAGTGATACTTTGTACTGTTGTGGCATCGATTCCATTCTTCGACGTTGTCTAACTCACAATGAGGCTGAACGCATTCTGAATGACTGTCATGTTGGGGCATGTGTTGGTCATCTCTCTGGGATGGCTACAGCCCACAATATTTTGCGCGTAGGATATTATTGGCCTACTATCTTCAAAGATTGTATTGAGGCCATAAAACGATGTCCTCCATGCCAACAATTCCATATGAAGAAGCGTACCCATCCCACCCTATTACATCCGGTTATTTTCATGGGCCCCTTTGTTAAGTTTAAACCAAATAGACAAACAAGATCTCTGAAAGAAACACAATCACAAGATAGACACACAATATACCCTGGGAAACCCTCATGGGGTAGAAAACCCAGCAAAGCTTTCCTCAATAAGATGATCAACCAAAATACAAGATGTGCTCCTTCTCCTTGACTCCTTAGCAGATCTCCTCAACTAGTGCGCACTCTTCCACAAGTGAGTGAATGATCTAATGAGGAGTTCACCTCCTCTATTTATACTTGACTCCCAACTGACTAAAAGACTAATGGGGCCGACCTCACCTGGAGAAGTCTAATAACCCCTAAAATATAACTTCCGGGCCGACCCACACATGGTGGGTCTAATAACCCTAGTTAATACAAACCCCTGGAGGAATAAACATCTCCAGATACATGATAGGGTTACCTCGGAGGAATGAACCATCTCCGGAATAATAAAGTACAAATATAATATTCTTTGAAGTTACAATATTCAACACTCCCCCTTAACAAGAAGGATATTATAACAACATCTGCAAGAGCAAGGAGTCATCATATATGATACATCTACAAATCATCGGAAGCTTTCTTCAATTCATCTTCATCAGTAACTCAACCAGTTACTGGAACAGTGTCGATATCAATCCGATCATCGGCATCGTCATCAGCATCGTCATCATACGATCATCAGCATCGCCATCATACGATCATCAGCATCGTCATCAGCATCGTCATCACACGATCATCAGCATCGTCGTCACACGATCATCAGCATCGTCATCACACGATCATCAGCATCGTCGTCACACGATCGTCAGCATCATCATCACATGATCATCAGCATCGTCATCACACGATCATCAGCATCGTCATCACACGATCATCAGCATCGTCATCACACGAACATCAGCATCGTCATCACACGATCATCAGCATCGTCATCACACGATCATCAGCATCGTCATCACACGATCATCAGCATCGTCATCACACGATCATCAGCATCGTCATCACACGATCATCAGCATCGTCATCACACGATCATTAGCATCGTCGTCACACGATCATCAGCATCGTCGTCACATGATCATATTCCTAGGATGATCAATCCTGCTCCTTTTAGGACATAGGTCCATGGATGATACAATCCAATATCCAGTTCTCGGAGACTTCAGTCTACGGATCAATTCTGGGACCTCAGTCCGGGGACGATGCAATCCCCTGCCTGTTCATTCAGGACTTCATTTATCGGAGACCCAGTCTACGGTTCTATTCTGGTACCTCAGTCCGGGGACGATACAATCCCCTACCTGTTCATTCAGGATTTCATTATCGGAGACCCAGTCTACGGTTCTATTCTGGGACCTCTGTCCGGGGACGATACAATCCCCTACCTATTCATTCAGGATTTCATTATCGGAGACCCAGTCTACGGTTCTATTCTGGGACCTCAGTCCGGGGACGATACAATCCCCTACCTGTTCATTCAGGATTTCATTATCGGAGACCCAGTCTACGGTTCTATTCTGGGACCTCAGTCCGGGGACGATACAATCCCCTACCTGTTCATTCAGGATTTCATTATCGGAGACCCAGTCTACGGTTCTATTCTGGGACCTCAGTCCGGGGACGATACAATCCCCTACCTGTTCATTCAGGATTTCATTATCCGAGACCCAGTCTACGGCTCTCTTTAGGATTGAAAGTCCAGGGATGATCCAATCCCCTCAACTGTCCGCTAAGGACTTCATTCTCGGAGACCTCATGTCTACGGCTCTCTTTAGGACTGAAAGTCCAGGGATGATCCAATCCCCTCAACTGTCCACTAAGGACTTCATTCTCGGAGACCTCACGTCTACGGCTCTCTTTAGGACTGAAAGTCCAGGGATGATCCAATCCCCTCAACTGTCCACTAAGGACTTCATTCTCGGAGACCTCACGTCTACGGCTCTCTTTAGGACTGAAAGTCCAGGGATGATCCAATCCCCTCAACTGTCCACTAAGGACTTCATTCTCGGAGACCTCACGTCTACGGCTCTCTTTAGGACTGAAAGTCCAGGGATGATTCAATCCCCTCAACTGTCCACTAAGGACTTCATTCTCGGAGACCTCACGTCTACGGCTCTCTTTAGGACTGAAAGTCCAGGGATGATTCAATCCCCTCAACTGTCCACTAAGGACTTCATTCTCGGAGACCTCACGTCTACGGCTCTCTTTAGGACTGAAAGTCCAGGGATGATTCAATCCCCTCAACTGTATTCTCATCAATACAAGTACAAGTATCCTCATCCATACAAGTACATAATCAATATCTAGCATCAACAGCATGTATACGTCATATATCAAAAGCATGTATTCTTACTAATACATCTAAAAGCATGTATACATCTGTCATCAAAAGCATGTATTCTCACTAATACATCTATCATCAAATCATACATACATCTAACATCAGAAGCATGTATATATCTAGCATGTATTCTCACTAATACATCTATCATCAAAATCATGTATACATCTAACATCAAAAGCATGTATACATCTAGCATGTATTCTCACTAATACATCTATCATCAAAATCATGTATACATCTAACATCAAAAGCATGTATACATCTAGCATGTATTCTCACTAATACATCTATCATCAAAATCATATATACATCTAACATCAAAAGCATGTATACATCTAGCATGTATTCTCACTAATACATCTATCATCAAAATCATGTATACATCTAACATCAAAAGCATGTATACATCTAGCATGTATTCTCACTAATACATCTATCATCAAAATACATCTAACATCAAAAGCATGGATACATCTAGCATGTATTCTCACTAATACATCTATCATCAAATCATGTATAAGTGAAACTAAATGAAAATAAAATAGTCCTAAATCTAACTATTTCTAAGTGACTAGGTGAAGTCTCATTGTTGATGAGACTTGCTTGTCATCAGGAACCATGCTACTCCCCCTTTCTAGGAGAGTCCTTTTGAACTACACCAAGCTTGTCTCGAAAGTATTCAAATTTCACACGAGACAGTGGATTGGTAAGGATATCAGCAATTTGATCTTCAGTGCTCACGTACTCAAGCTTGATAGCTCCTTTCTGCACCATATCTCGAATATAGAAGTATCGGATCTCTATGTGTTTTGACTTATCATGGAACACAGGATTTTCTGTCATCTTGATGCAGCTTTGATTATCACACATAATCATAGTGGGATCCATTTCTAAGTCAAACACCCCAGATAACAGTTTCCGAAGCCATACAGCTTCACAGCTGGCAGAGCAAGCAGCTATGTATTCTGCCTCAACAGAACTGAGGGCCACACTGGATTGTTTCTTGCTGAACCAAGAGATCATGGCAGATCCAAGGCTATAACATCCACCTGAAGTACTTTTTCTGTCTGAGACACTGCCTGCCCAATCAGAGTCTGAGTAACCATGCAACTTGAGTTCATGACTTCCATCATAGAGTAAACCAAAATCTAATGTACCTTTTAAGTACCTCATTACATGCTTTGCAGCTATTAGATGAACCTTTCTGGGTTCTACTAGATACTGACTTAGGGTATTTATAGCAAAGCATATATCTGGTCTAGTATTTGTTAAGTACATTAGTGACCCAATGATCTGTCTATATAAAGTTAGGTCCACTAATTCTGATGAGTCATTAACCAAAATCTTTAAGTTGGAGTCCATGGGAGTGGCCATGGGTTTACACTCCAACATATCAAATCTCTTCAGAATTTCCACAGTATACTTACCTTGATTCAGAAAGATTCCTCTTGGTTCTTGCCACACTTCTAATCCTAAGAAGTAGTGCATCAATCCGAGATCTTTCATCTCGAATTCTGAAGAAAGCTTCTTCTTGCTTTCAATGATTTGTTTCTCATTTCTAGTTAGAAATAGATCATCTACATATAATAAAAGTATAACTGGTTCATCATCCATCACCTTGAGATAAAGGTTTGGGTCAGCTTTACTTTTGGTAAAGCCCATGCTAGTTAAGAAATTATCAATCCTTCCGTACCAAGCTCTGGGAGCTTGTTTCAACCCATATAATGCCTTTTTCAGTTTGCATACATGAGTCCTTCCGTCATTTACCTCAAACCCTTGTGGTTGCTCTATGTATACTTCTTCTTCAATTACACCATTCAGAAAAGCTGTCTTAACATCCATTTGATGTAGTTTCCACTTCATCATGGATGCAAGAGCCATGATAGTTCTAATTGAAGTATACCTAGCAACTGGTGCAAATGTTTCTTCATAGTCAATTCCCTCCTTCTGAGAGAAACCTCTGGCTACAAATCTTGCTTTGTATTTTTCAATACTTCCATCCGCAGCATGTTTTATTTTAAAGATCCATTTGGAAGAAACCACACTTTTGTCTTTTGGTTTGGGAACTATATCCCAAACATCATTATTATTGACTGATATTCTTCAGTCATTGCTTCTACCCATTCTTTCTTTTGAGCTGCCTCTTCATAGCTGGCAGGTAGTTGATCCACTAGATCACACATCAGGGCCATATAGTTGGATACTAACTTTGGTTTCTTTCTTTCTCTAGTGGAGCCTTCAGGAGCACCATATCTTTCTGCTCCTTGAATAATGTCTCTAGCCCATGCTGGTCTTCTTTTCCTTGACAATTCTGTAACAGGAGGTTCTTGTGGTTCCAGCATGTCATGATCCTCTGGTGTGTCCTCTTCAGGAATGTGAGCATTCTCTGAGATTCTGGGAGATGTATCTTCTTCATAAACTTCTTCAAGTTGACACTTTCTAGATTTCTTGAGGGCTGCTTCCTCATCGAAGGTAACATCTCTACTTATTTCTATATGATGGAAACCTGGTATGTAGATTCTGAAGGCTTTGGAGGTTTCACAATAACCAACAAATATTCCCTTCTTACCTGAGGGATCCAATTTGGATCTCTTTTCTTTTGGAATGTGTATGTACACAGGACACCCAAATATTTTGAGATGACTTACCTCAGGCTTCTTTCCTGTAAAGACTTCTTCTGGAGTTTTGAAGTCAAGAGCACTATGAGATAGTCTATTTTGAACATATACTGCTATCTTGGCTGCTTCAGCCCATAGATACATGGGAAGGTCTTGATCATGTATCATAGTCTTTACAGCTTCCATGATGGTTCTATTTTTCCTCTCAGCTACCCCATTTTGTTGGGGATTGTAAGGAGTGGTTAGTTCCCTTTTGATTCCAGCTTCTTTACAGAACTCTTCAAATTCCTTGGAAGTATATTCTCCACCATTATCTGTTCTGAGAATCTTGATTTTCTTGTCTGAGAGGTTTTCTATTAGAGCCTTGAACTCTTTGAATTTTCCAAAGACTTCATTCTTACCCTTTAGGAAGTATATCCAAGTTTTTCTTGAATAGTCATCAATGAAAGAGAGATAGTGTTCAAACCCACTTAGAGATGTGGTAGGCATAGGTCCACATACATCTGAGTGTATTAGCTCTAGAGAACCCTTAGTCTTTGTTTCACTTTTCGGAAAGGGATTCTTGATATTCTTCCCTTTCTTGCATCCTTTACATGAGCCATCATGATCAACGTTCAAGTTTGGCAAACCTATAACCATCTTACTCACATATGGTAAAGCTTTATAGTTAATGTGAGCTAGTCTTCTATGCCATAGCTCACTGGGACTAGAAACTTCATGAGCAAGGGCGCATTCTGGATGACCCTTGAGTTTATAAAGTCCTCCTTCTTCTTCACCAATGACAATTGCATCTTTGATTGATTTTCCTTTGGTCCACATGAGTACTTGACCATCTATGAAGGCTACTCTAAAGCCTTTCTTGTCTAGTGCAGAGATAGAAAGTAGATTCTTCTTTAAACCTGGGACATATAAAATTTCTTTCATCTTCAAAGGTGTTCCTAAATCAAGCTTGTAGCTTGCTTCACCAATTCCCTTGATGGGATATTGATAATCATCTCCTAGAGATACCTTCTGTGGTGAAGACTTCTCTTCAATCTTGGAGAGAGTTTCCTTATGACCTGTCATGTGCTTTGAAGCACCACTGTCAATGAGCCAAGTGCCTTCACTAGGGGACACAGATCCAGAGAGAGCAGAAAATAGTACATATTCTTCTGGTTCTTCTTTCTTTACTTTAGATCTTTTCTTTTGAGGCCTTTCCTCCACTTCTTCTTCTTCTTCTTCTTCTTCTTCACTGTCATCTTTTGCCATATGAGCATGATGTCTTTTGTGAACAAACCTTTTCTTCTTCTTCTCTGGTAGGGTACAGTCTCTGGCATAGTGTCCTAGCTTGAGACAATTGAAGCATTGGACTGTGGAGATGTCTCCCCCTTTCTTTTTGAATCTATGAGAGGGTTGATGCCTTTTGTGGTTCACTTTCTTGAAGTATCCTCTCTTTCCTCTTTTGGTGTGGGTGGCCAAAGCTTGGTCATCCTCTTTGAGAAGTGCTTCTCTGTTGGCAACCCTAGCCTCCTCTTGAACACAATCTTCCCATACTACATCAAACTTCATACTTTCTTTTCTGGCACACATAGTTTGAATGAATGACTCCCAAGGTCTAGTGAGACCATTTAGAGCTGTCATCACAAGTTCATCTTCATCAAGAGTATCACCAATGGCATCTAGTTGTTCTTTGATTAGAGAGACTCTTGAGAGGTAGTCTTGAATGGATTCTCCTTTGTGCATCTTGGTACTTTTCAACTGAGTCCTTAGATTCATCTTCCTGTTGATGTTCTTTCCTTCATACATTCTTCCTAGGGCATCATACATTTCCTTTGGAGTCTTCTTGGAAGACACTTGGGGAATCAAGTGGTCTTTAATGGAATCAGCTATGATTCTCTTTGCCCTAATCAGGTCCTTCCTGTGTTTTTCTTTGGCTTCATCATCTTCTGGTTCTGCAACTTCCTCCTTGATATAATGAGCAAGATCATTCTCCTCAAGAATGAGACCAATTCTGTATTTCCATGCCCGGAAATTCTCTATGCCTTCTAGCTTGTCTTCAAGCTTAGTATTTGGAGCCATCTTCTCTTGGGGGAGTCCAAGAGACAGAGTAGACTTACCTGGGAAGTTACTTTTCACTTTTCCGGAATCTGGAACAGAATTTTATCGCACTTTTGGTAGAATTAGGGTTTGATTTTCCCGGAGTTCTATCCAACCAAAAAGTTCGATCTATAGCTCAAAAGAATGCTCTTGAGAAGAGCTATCCAGCCATGTAATCAGAAATAAAAAATTACAACTTTTTTCTGAAACCAAAATCTGACGTATCGCACTTTTGGTAGAATTAGGGTTTGACTTTCCCGAAGTTCTACCCAACCAAAAAGTTCGATCTATGGCTCAAAAGAAAGGTATTGATGAGAGCTATCCAGCCATGCAACCAAAAATCAATAATACCAACTTTGGGCTGAAAACCCTAACTTCACCAAAGAGAGAGAAAGAGGTATTCTTACCTTGTGAAAGATGTCCTATTCAGTCTAGCTCTGATACCATGTTAAGTTTAAACCAAATAGACAAACAAGATCTCTGAAAGAAACACAATCACAAGATAGACACACAATATACCCTGGGAAACCCTCATGGGGTAGAAAACCCAGCAAAGCTTTCCTCAATAAGATGATCAACCAAAATACAAGATGTGCTCCTTCTCCTTGACTCCTTAGCAGATCTCCTCAACTAGTGCGCACTCTTCCACAAGTGAGTGAATGATCTAATGAGGAGTTCACCTCCTCTATTTATACTTGACTCCCAACTGACTAAAAGACTAATGGGGCCGACCTCACCTGGAGAAGTCTAATAACCCCTAAAATATAACTTCCGGGCCGACCCACACATGGTGGGTCTAATAACCCTAGTTAATACAAACCCCTGGAGGAATAAACATCTCCAGATACATGATAGGGTTACCTCGGAGGAATGAACCATCTCCGGAATAATAAAGTACAAATATAATATTCTTTGAAGTTACAATATTCAACACCCTTTGCAAAATGGGGCATGGATTTTATGCATTGTAAGTCTACCTCGGCCGGGGGGCATAGTTACATCATCGTAGCTATGGATTACTTCACAAAGTGGGAATAGGCAATGCCTACATACCAAAATGACAGCAAAACCGCCACACTCTTCATGTTCAATCACATAATAGCGCGGTTTGGAGTACGTCAAGCTATAGTTACCGATCACAGTTCTCACTTTTAGAACCATATGGTTGATGAACTAAGCGATAGATTGGGTTTTCGACATGAAAACTCAACACCTTACTACCCGCAGTCCAATGGACAGGTCGAGGCCATTAATAAGGTCTTGAAAACTATGGTCCAACGGATGGTAGGTACGTACAAGTCCAATTGGTATAATATGCTCTTTTCAGCATTATGGGCGTATAAAACCCCCGTTAAAACCGCCACAGGTTTCACTCCTTTCCAACTAGTGTATGGATTGGAAGCTGTCCTTCCTATAGAGTGTGAAATTCCATCTCTGCAACTCATTGTCAAACTTCTTCCTAACACTACTACCGAGGAAGAATGTTTCTTGTACTTAGTGAAACTTGATGAGTCTCGCCGAGATGCTTCTCTTGCTAATGAAGCACATAAGAAATTCATCAAAGCTCAATATGACAAGTCAGTTGAACCCCATATCTTCAACGAGGGTGACTTGGTCCTCACATACGACCAGAAGCATGAAAAACTAGGAGTAGGAAAGTTTGTATCCATGTGGCATGAACCTTACATCATCAAATGTGTTTTGGAAAAGGGAGCTTACAAGCTTGAAGATTATGACGGAATATCTCTGGGTGAACCCGGTAATGGGATTTACCTGAAGAGGTACTATGCCTGACCCTCTCATGCATAGATTTTCTTGTATATATTGTACATGGCGTGTTTCTGTGGTGTGACGCACTTGTTTTTTAGTGTCTTTAGATCTTGTTTTCACTTCTCATACGATGTTTTGTCTGCATGTGCAGATGGCAACGTGCTATGGATTCATGGACAGCGCCAGTCAGTATACCCATAACCTTGCCTCGGTAGCCTGGGTACTGTATTCCCCAACAAGTGAGCTCATTAGCTCAGGAGGAAGTTTCCTTGGATTCGCAACCAACAACTCCGCAGAATATCTGGCGGTTGTTGGAACCTTAACCGATGCAATTTCCTTGGGTATGAACCACATTGTCATATACATGGATTCTCAGCTGGTGGTTTCCCATCTTAATTGGGTTTACGCTATATGTGATCCTACCCTACTCCGTCTCTTTAGACGGGTTCGTCTCTTGGAAAGGTCATTTGAAACCATTCAATACCTACAGATTCCACAAGAGTTAAACACAGTTGCTGACTCAATGGCCAACTTCATTCTAGATTGATACATTCCACACACATGATACTCATAACATGAAAAAAGCATTCACAACATGTAAATAATGCATTGTATAGAATCAAACATGTAAACAAGATCACATCATTAATTTTTTAAACACATAATGTATAAATCGTCGGACTATCTATATATATATATATATAATCTTAAAAAGGTAGTACTGATACAAAAATCTGAAGCCCTATAGCTTTCAATAAGTATTTACAAAATCTGAATCTTCGCAGCTTTCAGTAGTACAAAACCTGAGGCCTCTAAGCTCTTAGTATAGACACAGTGTTAACATGTGGCCTATCACCTAGCCCGTACTACCCTAGGTGGTCTAACAGCCCTAGGCGGCTGAGTCTAGAAGCAGTCCACTGCTCTCGCAACCTTGCGGAGCAGTTCATTGAAGCACGTAGTTGCTTCAACTGTGTGCACCTACATGGTCCGTGGCACCTCATCTATCGTCGGCTCAGGAACAACCAGTGTCAACCCACTCAGGTTGGCATAGACTTTATCCATCTCCACGATGGCAACATGCACAACTAGATCTACCATCGCTCCCTCTCCTCTCTCTCTCCTAGCCAGAAGAGAGGTCCCCACTAGTCGTACAGGCCCCACATCTGCACACACATGTCATTCACCTGTTAGCACTATACCAAAAAAATCATAAATGCACAAAACTTAAAAATTTCAAGGGCCATTTGTTCTTACCGAGGTCTCCCTATGCTTCTCCTTCAGGAAACGGCAAGTCTGGGTCATCCGTGAAGTCAGTACCACTATATGGAAATTCCTCCACCATCAGTAACTGGCCTACCAACCAAGTGAAGAACTCAGGAGGGAATCTGATGATAGGACCTCCACCATGTCGAGCCATCACATCGGTCCACCTGGCCATGTGTGGATCTCTGAGGTCCCTATCATCTAGTGGCACCTAATGATGCAAAAGGGGAACCCGTTCCAACAAGAACGAGATCACGATAGAACCATAGCCGAACTGCTTAAGCTCTCCTCATCGACACTTTGTCAACTGAGCTTGTACGTTTGCGAGGACCACCTCGCACGAATTGAAGATATTCAAAGACAAACAGTCCTCCGCATAAAGCATCTGTGCTCTAGTGGCTAGGTGAGGAGCTTAGCTCCCCGCTTTCCTCGTAATGGTGAGTAAAATGGCCGGAAATGGGTGCTCCTGTACATATTTAATGCAAATCTTCCCACTAGATGCATGGGCATTGGGAACACAATGATGTCAGATCAAATCTTCCATGGTTCGATCACTCCCATGTGATCCAGTGAGTGTCACATTGTCCCCCCTTCGAGACAAACCAGTCAGAAAATAGATGTCTTCCACATCTATGTGAAGCTCATGCTCACCAACCATGAAGTGCTGCTGGGCCACATCCCAACATTGGAGCATGTGGATCGGTAGTGTAAGTTGGGATCTCATCCCCTGAATACAGAAGAACTTGAGAAGCCCACAGTTTCTCAAATCTTCCACACAATGTGGATCGTTTGAAGCTTGTTCATCATCTAATTCATGTTCCCTTTCCCACCATTCCAAAACCATTTTGGATACTTGGAACCTGTCAACAGGAAGATTTCACCAATGTTAGGACTTGCTTCACCGACTGGAAGTCCCTCTTTTGAGTTTTGTTTGAGTTTGGGGATGGACGTCACCGTCGTCGCACCCCATTTTTGCAAACAGGGTGACATTGTTGCGATCCATCTATATTCCATTTGTGATGACTCGGTCTCATCGCAGTTCCCCAAAGGGCCAGCTGCGACGAGCTGAGAGCACAATGGCCCTTCCCAAATCAACCCAAAACCCAAAAAAATGACTGAAAATAAAAATTGTAAACCACTACGATTTTGCTGGCTGAATTTTAGGTTTACTTGTTCCTGACAGTAGGTGAAATGGCTAATTGTAGCTCCCGGAATAGACAAGTGAAGATCTGGCAGCAAATGACACTATTCCTCCCAAATTTGGCAAATAGAACAATGGTGATTATTTTTGGTTTTTATTTCTATTTATAGAACAAATGGAATATTGCTTTTTCAAATATTTGATGACGTTATGCTATTTGCTATAGTTTGATTCAGTTTTATCCTATTTGAACATTCGGTTGACTATTTGACCTAGTTTCCGAGTGTGTAGGAGTTGTGAAGTGCCTTTCTACGCCATTCTCATATTGGAACGTCATTTCAGGTATGAACACCCCTTGTGAGTTTTCATCGTTTACTCATTTTTTTCATAGATTACAATTAATGAGCTTACTCTTTGTTCTTTCTCGTGCTCTTGAAACTATGAGAATACATTGCCGAGTTACAATTTATAACTTTTCCAGGCTCGTTAAACTCCTACGGAAAAGGACCCCCCCCGGAGTCTACCATTAAGCTCTTTTTAGGCTCTCGAAATACGAAAAGATTGCCAAGCGAACTTGTCGCATTCACGCTTGTAAAAGAATTTGAATGGTCGTCTTCCTGATGATAGTTTACCTCTTTTTCAGACCAGGGGGCACTTGTTATGAAAAAGTTATACTCCAGCTAATCATGACTGAAAGAGTTCTCTCCCGCATTGTTTTACCCTTTTTTGGGAGATGAGGCTAACTTTACGAAAAAGGACCGTTGGAGTCTTCTTTAGATCTTTTCAGACTCTCTAAACATGAAATGAAAACCGAGTTTACCTTCTATGGACTTGTTAAACTCTTAACTTGAAGGTCTACCATGGGATGAGCCCTTCCTATCCCAAGTTCTCAAAATATTTGGGATTGGACTCATCTATGAGATGAGCTATACCAAGCATCTAGTTACTCTCATCAAGCTCATAAAAAACACATGAGGCACTCATCGTTCATGATGGGGAAAAAGGAAAGCTTTTGTGTTACATACCTTGTTAGTGGCAGTATATAGTCATTCTTGAACATCGCAGTCATCTGCATTTGCATACAACACTTGGATCATCCGTTTTTCCTTGAGTTCCACTTTCCCGAGTCTTGTTACTCCTTTGAGTCATTCAAAGAAAGATTCCATCATCAGTCGCATTAGGGATTGGTGTCATACTCATCATGTCAATACTGCTAAGTCATGCCATGCCCATGTTCAATAATATGTCCATCATGTATCATCTGCAATCAGTACACCCACCATCATGTTGGTCTTCTCTAGGTCAGTCTTGCATGTTACTGTACCATCCGATCTACTCCATACAATTTTGTCATGTTTCGTGTCAATTGATGGGGGATTCATCATGGACCTCCTTCAATGGATTCATCCTTGTCGACTTCAACTCATCATCTGAGGATTGAATCTAGAAACCAATCAAGTACCTTGGCCCTGCATGCCTCAATGGCAGGTTACCTCGCTTCCAACATGAGTATACATCATTGACTCTTGATTGAAAGATTTCGTCTTGCGTTCGACTTCAACTCATTTATTCACGCTCAATGATATGTACTGTGATACCTTGAGAATCATTGACATCAATGGTGATCTCCCTCACAATTGTTAATGATTTTCATCAATGGCTAGTAATCAAGTGGTTTCTACCATGTTCGACGTCAAGACATTTGTAATCACATGGATAGATTCGTATCA
Source organism: Larix kaempferi (assembly GCA_027924585.1). Lineage (NCBI taxonomy): Eukaryota > Viridiplantae > Streptophyta > Pinopsida > Pinales > Pinaceae > Larix > Larix kaempferi. The sequence continues at coordinate 15,856,518 of BSBM01000348.1, read as the reverse complement.
TTGCGGGTTCAACTTGAATATCCTACGGAGTCATGTTTTACCCAGGTTGTGATGGGGTTTGTATTGAGTTATATCACATGGATCCACATTTGTATTGGTCGTGGCTGTGTTATCATCTCATCATGGATCTACGCTTCTGTCTAGTAGCCATGATTGTGTTCAGTTGGTCATTACTACCATGGATCTGCATTGTATTGGTCGACAGCCATGTTGTACTTCATATGAGATTGTCAGTTCAGAGTCAGCTGTACTACAGCAATGTCCTTCGTTCGACAAGTCTATCGCCATTTCTTCTATCAAAGCACTTCACCTGCCTATCTTCAACAGCTTCATGCTTTGGGGGGCATTCTGTTACACCTAAAATCTACCCATCCTGAGATTCAGTGCATACATCCCTGAAGATATCTTGACTGAGTAAATTAACCTGGGAGTATTTGTACCCAGTTGTACCAGGTTTTGAGAGGTCGCCGCAAGTTTCACTCATGCAACATGCGGCGTCGCAGCTTGCTTCATTGCAGGGTGCGACGAAGTCAGTTAATGGGAAAAAATAGCTTCTTCTAGGTTCTTCTCAAAACTTGTTTACTTGGGGCCTTATCCCTTAGCTCTAGGGGAGTTGGTACTCGATTCCTAACACCTTGGGAGGATCCCTTATCTCTCTCCTACTATATCTCAACCTATCCTATCCATACCCTATCCACTTAGTCCTATATAAGAGAAGCTCTACTCCTCTCCAAAGGGGGGAAGTCTATGGTGTCTACATGATGGTGAAATCACTCTTGAGAGATATCTACTCATCCTTGAGAGACTCAAGCTTCCTTAGGAGGAAATGGCAAATGGTTTTGTTGGAGAAGGGCTGCAATGTTAAGCCTTGGTTGTAGTTCTATATCTCTGCTATGTACTTCCCTATTTTTACAGTAATACAAATGCTTTCCACCAATAATTTTCATGTGTGTAATGATATTGAGTAGTTTACATGCTTAACTATTGACTTAGATCTCTTATTGTATAGATGCCCATTACTTGTTTCTCTTGTTTCTTGTCTTGACAAGTCTTGCAGCTTGGATCTGACGACCGTGAGACATAGAGAAGCATTCAAGAGAAAGGATAGCGAAGTGAAAGGTAATACATCTAGTACTCAATCCTTAAGTAGATCTAGGAAATGCATTTGTAGCCTGTCTTATTTGTTCTAGACTTGCATTGAGCTAGGGAGATCCTGCTCGCGTCCGCTCGAGTGGATTCTCCGGTAAACACTGGTTTTACTGGGATCTCATTCTTATAGAACAACTGTTCTAGCAGAACCAATCCTTTGGGAATAAAGTTATTCTTTAGTTGCAGAATTTAGTTGCTAGCAATCTATTGTGTCAACCCAGAGAATTTTCCACCTTGCTTTTGTAGAATGCTTTCTTTCATCTCTCCGGAATTACCATCTGTATCAGTATTTGAAAATTCGTCAACAAGCTGTAAAAAGCATTTAATCTGTTGGTCATCTTCAAGGACCTACCAAATTTTTACATTGTCAGGGATGGAAGGACAATATTTCATTTTGGCCTCATACTTTAACTTCAGCTTCTTGGGAGGCTTAAAAGATCTTTCTATCAATGCCAATGCATATTCCTGTTGATTTCCTTCTCGAAGAACAAAAGTAATGTTGAAAACATCAATAGAATTATCAGTAAGGTCCCAAGAAAGATTTCGATATGATCTAAGTCTTGGATGTTTGGTTTGATAAATACCTTTAATCTGGTTTACCACCAGTTCAGAGTCTCCAAAGACTAACAATTTGGCTATTTTTAAGTCCTTGGAACCTCGGAGGCCGATGATAAGGGCCTCATATTTAGCAACATTATTGGTGGTGTCAAATTCTAACTTGTAAGATAAATGATCTTGACCCCTATTGGTGATGATAATACTGCGCCATATCCAGATTCTTCTTTATCAGAGGCTCCATCAAAATAGAGTTTCCAGATATGATTCTTGTTATTTTTAGTAGTGGGATCCGCCGCTTGATTTTGTACAATTTCTTCTTCGGCAGGACCTCCTAGCGGTAACCTGTAACAACCCATGTCTTCATCAGCTGTATATATCAGGTAATTCATAGGGTTGTCTTGATCACTTATCACATAGGCGAACATAGCTTCTCTATACAATCATCTGGTCTCTCCAGCAAAAATGGGTATTGTTAACACCTAAAAAGTGCTCACTAGCTCATTTCCTTACTCACATGACCCATTTGTCCACTTTTCCACCATCTGAGCCTCTGAAACCAACAAAAGGTCACCAAAAGACCTTGGTACACCCCCTTTTTCCATTAAAAAAGATTATTTTTCCAAGAAAATCATAAAAAACCCTCAAAAAGGGTCCAAATTCCCAAAAATATTAAAAAGGGAATTAAAATATTATTTTTATTCAAAAAAGGAAAAAGGAGGGAAAAAATACCTAAACTATGTTGGTCAATACCATTGGTTTCCACAAAACCACAAATGGTATTCCTCACCACCAAAACCTATAAAAAGGTGGTAGGGGCTCCTCATTTCATATCCTTCCATTATCTCATCCTTATGCTGCTGAAATCTCCCCTGAGCACTTTTAGCCATTGAAGCAACCTTGGAGAAAGAGACCTATTGGAGTTTGGAGCTACTCATCTTGGGAGTTGCTCAACATCAACCTTCACCATTGAAGGTAATATCGCAAGCACTTGCTTCCCCCCCACTTTTCAATACAAAAAATTATTTATTATGTTTCTTGTTCTTGATTTTGAAATGTTTACATTATTTGCTTAGATTCTTGCTTAGATCCATGAAAAGTATTGTTTATTTAGTTTATTGTTTTTATTTCTATTGAAACTGCTACTACTAGTTAGTAGGTGCCCATAGCACTAAGCTTGGTTGCAAAACCGAGCCAACAGTTTTTGGCGACTCCGCTTTGGTTTGAACTTTAGATCTCTAATTTTGCCTTTAAATCTTAGTTTATTTTGAGTTTTTAACCTTTAGATCCATAGATCTGCCATCTTAGACAGCAGATCCATTGCTGTTCTGAGATTTGGCCCCATAAACAGCCCGAAATTTTCAATTTTCGGGTTCGTTTCTCGGTTTCCGTGCACGGCTTCCGCCTCGCGGTTTTTTGCCAGACAGTCGCGTGGTCCATCGCGACTTTTCTGCGTTTTTCCGCGCGGCCCATCGCGGCTTTTTTCCAGACAGTCGCGCGGTCCATCGCGACTTTTCTGCGTTTTTCCGCGCGGCCCCATCGCGGCTTTTTTCCAGACAGTCGCGCGGTCCATCGCGACTTTTCTGCGTTTTTCCGCGCGGCCCATCGCGGCTTTTTTCCAGACAGTCGCGCGGTCCATCGCGACTGTGCGACAGAAACCCGCGCGGTCCATCGCGACTTTTGGCCCAAAACCCGCGCGGTCCATGTCATTTTTTGGCCGCGCAGCTCAATTTTCAAACGACCATATCTCCCTCTCCCGAACTCCGTTTGAAACGATTTGTTTTTTCAAATTGGGTGTTTTCGATCAAGGAATCCAAATATGCTATTAGATTTAAGAAATTTTCCATAGAAATTTATCTAATATTGTATTTTAGTGTTATTTATCACTTCAGTTCACCCATTTTGGCTCATATTTTCCAGTATTAAAATTCCAGCATTGTTTACAGCCATAGAAATTTTTTTTTACTATTTAGAATGCACATCTAGAAGTCTTTTTAAAAATTTTCAAGAAGGTGAAAGAAAGACTTATTTTGCATTTTTATCTAGGTTAAAAAAAAAATTCCTGTTTACTTCTTTAGAATTTTGCCCTTAGCAATTTCCTTGAACAAAGAAATCCATTTATTTCTTTTAAAAGTCTATTATTTGCTTTCATAAATCCAAAAAATCCTTTGTTTTTTGAGTTATTTTTTGAAAAAGCATTTAAATTCCTTTTAGTGAAAAAGTCTTAAATATTTGCTTGTTATTTTTCGAAAAGTCCTTTATTTTTTGAAAAAATTCCCTTAAAGCATTTAATTTTTTCAAGTTCAGTTTACAACACCTCACGTGCACTCACACGATCACTTAATTGAACTAAGACTTAAAACTTACCCTAATTTGAACACACTCTTAACCCCACTTGGGGAACACGAAAAGAATTCTTGTAGCTAGGTAGTATTGGGGGGATAGGTGTTCCAATAACACCCCTCAGTTCATACATCTGAGACATAGAAGTTGTCCAATTAGGGAGCTAAAATCTCTTAGTACTTTTTGGCGCGGTCACAACCGGTTTGTGGGAAGGCCTCTCCCCTAGGAGGGTTGAAGTCGCGAGGATGGTTCCGGAAGCCTGAGTGGGATACCGAAACCCATTCAGTAACCGAAGGGCTACCATTCGCAGTTCTCGGGATATCCCTGTATTGGGATATTGCGATCAAAGGACCAAACGGCAGATTTACCTTTTCTCGACGCGTCATGAACGGAGTATCCTAGTAGCCTGTCTTTTTAGGATTGATTACCCGGTGTCCCTCCCGGTAGGGGGATATCTAGCCGTTGTCTCTACATTCATATTGTCTGACTTGGATTTCATCACCTTGCAGGGGATATCGTCTGTTTGAGTCACAATACTTTTAGATTAGGTGTTTGCATGATCTTTACCACCTTTTGAGTCTAGTTACACCTATTTTTTCTAGGAGCCGCTTGCATGTTGGTATTCTGACCAGTTGTTGCATTCCTCCACTTATTGTAGCACAGCTGCTAGAATAAGTGCCCTTTTTGAGGATTGATTTTTTGGCCTATGAGCCTCCTTTTTTCACTCCCCTACTTGCACCCTTGGTTGCATTAGGGTTTTTGAGTCTTTTTACATATATCACCACCTGATACTTAAACAAATTTTTTATTTATTATATATATATTACATTTATTCTCACCATTGAGAATTCTAGACGTTCTCGTCGTCTACAGGGTGAACTCCCAGAGTTTAGTCCACTTGGCTCTCCACGTCACGGACGCAGAGCATCATCCCTTGATTCGACACATCGTCAATCAATTAGACGATCATCCGATTCTGACATACCCCACTTCACCTTTGATTTGGAGGTAGAATCCGAAAACCCCACCGAGTTACCACCAACCACAATTATGTCTGGAACACCATTTGATCCACTATTTACATCTACCATAGGTCAGACATCCGCAGACCCTTCTGCGGTAGTACCATCCACGACAACAACCACCCCCTTGGGTATGCCCAATATGGGTAACACTCCACATTCAGGAATGCCTAGCACAGGGCCACCACCTGTCATGGGCATGCCCAACATCGGGGTCATACCCCCTTTGGTTTCCACAAACCCTATCCCAGGAATCCCTAGTGCGATTCCTAACCCAAGTGTAACCCATGTTGCACTTGGGAGTGCTATACCAGGAATCCCTAGTGCGATTCCTAACCCAAGTATAACCCATGTTGCACTTGGGAGCGCTAACCCATATCAGGCCACACCTATTGGAGGGCACATACCCTCCATACCTAGCATACCTATAGGCGCTACTGGACCCCTACACCATACCACAATGGCTAGGCAGGTCCCGGTTCCGGTCACCACATCTGCTAGTCTCCCATACATGGCAAGTCTGAACCTGCCAGATTTAGCTAGGCTCACAAATGACCCCATCAGACATGATCCTGCTTGGCCCCATATGCCCACTAAGCTTCCCTCTGACATCCCTAAGTTTGAGGGAAAGGCTGGAGAAGACCCCCAAAATCACATCATGTCCTTCCATTTATGGTGTTCCTCCAACTCCATAGTGGATGACTCAATCCGCCTACGGCTTTTACAACGCACCTTCACTGGCTCCGCAGCCAAATGGTATATCGAGCAGCCCCATGGGACGCATGCCACATTTACCTCCCTTGCCTCGACTTTCCTACAATTCTTCCAGTTACCTGTCCGTTACGATGCGGGCGTCGAGATCCTACTGTCTTGCAAACAGAACACGGCCACGCATATCACTGACCATATCCATGATTGGCGTCGGCGCCGAAGCCTATGCAAGATCAAATTAGACGACCGAATATTTTTAGACTGGTTCCTTAAATCCCTCCTTCCTCTCATTGCGAAGGATGTAGCATCTGAAAGACCCCAGTCTGAGGAAGAGGCCATCCTCAAGGCCCAACAATTTGATCTCATCTACGCCCAATCGGGTTACTTATACACGATCATACCGGACGCCCCACGAGGTGACTCTGCACGCGGTGACACACCGGGGGCATCACATGCCGCTGATGGCATTATTGGCCAGATTACACCGCAAGCAAAACCTTTCAGTATGGTGAGCACCATGCCCGCCCCAGACCTTTCTAGGGCTACATCTAGTTCCGGAGCGACGACTTCCTATGCTCCAACAAACCAGACCCATCACGTTCATGGACCCTCTTGTCCACAACATTGTTATGGCCAAGCGCCATCAGCATATGTACCTCCTACATACTATGCTCAACCTACGGTACAGACCCCCATGCAGTTCCCACAACAGCCCATGCATTACCCACAACCGGTTGCACCAGCTAACCTCACACCTCCACCAGCTCAGGGGTACCAACAACCCCAACAGGAAACTGGACCACCTCCACCTCCACCTGCATACTATCTACCGCAACCTGCTCCCGCACCTGCGGCTCCCCAAAATCCCCCCAATGCTCAAGGGCACGTGTACGCACAACAACATCAGCCCCAATACCAAAACAACCAGCGCAACCAAGGTGCGCAACAGAACCGTGGTAGAGGTCATAACCATGGTAATAACCAACAACATCAGCAAGGTCCTCCACCTCCCAATCCTCCGCAAAATAACAATGCTGCTCCTCCCAACCGCAATCCGGATCGGAATCCTAAGCAGCCTAGAAATAATAACCTCAGAACAAACCACCCTTGTTCTATTTGCGGGGTCTATGGTCATTACACGCATTCTTGCCCACATTTGGAGCGAGCTCGGCAACTCTGGACCAACGATGCCCGTCGTCAAGGGCAAGCGGTTCCTCAGCCACCACCCAACCCTCCACCACCTCAACATCAACCTTTGGTGCTGCAAAACCCCTTTCCAAACCAGGGTGTAGTGAACACTCAGCTGTTAGCCCCCCCTCAGGGAAACGTGCCACCACAGCAGATCACTTATGCAGCCCCTGATCAACCCATGTTCGATTCAGGTACTCACCATTTGTTGATGATGTCGACTGCTGATGCTAACCTCCAAACTCGTTGGAACCAATATGGCTCCACCTCTGAAGCCCCTCCCGCCGACAAGAACACTAACGTTAATCCCACAGATCAAACGTTACGTATACCTCCGGCTTCACTTGATGGCGCTTCCAAAGCACCTCGCTTCCCACTTTGTCGCATCAACAGTAATCCCAATGCTCGCGCTGCGTCGAATTACAACATCCTAGACGACTTAGCCCAGTCTCCTGCAGCCATGTCTGCTTTAGAAGTTTTGCAAAACTGTCCTTCGCAGCGCAAAACTTTGCTCTCTGCCATTGGCGCCATTGACCCCAATGATTCACAGTTGATCGCATTCGATTCAGACCAGTCTGAACCCCGCCTGCCTTCCTCTTTAGCATTCCAAGTTTCCGTTTCTGTTCGGAATCTTGTCATCCATCGGTGCATTATCGATGAAGGGGCCTCCACATGCGTCATGTCCACATTTGTTTGGCAGAAGTTGGGATCCCCTACTCTCCAGCAGTCCACCCCTGCATTACGAGCTTATGACGGCCGTTCAGCTCAACCCCTAGGTCTGTTAGCCAATGTCCCTGTCCAGCTGGCGGGTAAAACCGTGCTCATTGACATTGAGGTCATCAATGCCCCACTAGACTATAACCTTTTACTTGGTCGCAACTACATGTACGCCATGAAAGCGGTTGCCTCGTCCGTTTTTCGTACCATGATGTTCCCCCATGAGGGACGCGTGGTCAAGGTCGACCAGCTCACCTATTACGATCCCAAGGCCCCTACCACACCTGAAAATGGTCTCACCATGGTTGAACAACCTGTTTGTGGTGCAACTACCTCATTCATTTCCTCAGTAGGACCCAGACTTTACTCCGAGGCGTCGATAACCTCTACATTCCAGGCCATTCCACCACCGTCACCGGAGACCCAGGTCGCTAACCTCTGCACTCTTTCACAAACACCCGGTAATCAACCCTCCTTGTTACCCAAACCACCATTGGTCCCTAGTCACATCGGTGTTACACCTATCCACACAATCCCCTTTCTATTTCCTCCTTCGGGTGTAGTAAGCGCCCCGTTTATGGCTACCCTTAGTCTCCCCGGGTTAACATTAGGATTACCCGTGTGGTATATTACGCCTCCCGTTCCTCCACCGACACCAAACGTCATCCTACAACCGGTGCAACCCATTGTTACTTCTACCCAACCACCTCCCGGTATCATGACTCCTTCGTCGTCGACGAATCCCCCTCCATTCGTCAGGCCCACTGGGGGCAGAGGCCCACAACCATACACTGCGGTTCCCCCACCCAAGGCAGTTAAACCTCCCCCCATATTTCGTGCTCCTCCAAAATGCTCGCTGTGTGATGAGTTAGGCCATCCAACCCATCAGTGCCCACAGTTACCTGCATTGCAGGAACACATGCAAATGTTGGACGACGACCCCAACATCCCGGTGGTCAAACTAGATCCAAACCCTATGCCTCGTGATAAATCACTGCGTACCAACCACCCATGTGCGATATGCGGTATTTATGGCCACTACTCGCATAACTGTCCTGACATCCCAGACTACAGAGCAGCTCTCTACGAGATGAACAATTTGGACCTAGAGACGGCACCCTCTACTATCGAGGAGATCTACCCTCCCGCATCATCCTCATCCGGAGAGATTAACACCATCTATATGATCTCTTCGACTACCACTACCTCATCACTCGATTTGACCACTCAAAGGTCCCGCAATGATGAAGAGGTTCTCGAGACTCCTACTACCTTTGATTATCCCGGGGAAGACATGCACCATCGTCCATACTTCCTCCTGGAAGAGACTTCATCCACCACCGCTACCCAATCCGCGGTTGAGTCCAAGTATTTCCTTCCTACTAAAATCGACTGGTTAACGGATCCCATGGCCGATATTTCTCCCGTCATCCACATTGACATCTCTGACCCACTTGGTGCCCTTCATACCATCACATTAGGAACCTCCCACAGTGAGCATGAGATCAGAGAATACCAACAACTGTTCCAAGAATTCACTGATGTCTTTACTTGGTCAGATACCGAAATGCCTGGCCTTGACCCCGCCATTTATATGATCTCCACTGGATACCCCTCTGTCCGGTCGGCCCCTTCCATTGATCCCTTTGACACACAGGTTGAACCCTTTCAAATCAACCAGGAAACCACATGTCCACAACATGGGGGCATGCCCAAAACCTTGCCTACTCATCATCACCGTGATCCTCGTCGGAGATACTGGGGGCATCCACCCCACAAAGGGAATCCCCCATCATCATATCATCACTTCAGTATGCCACCACGACCCACAGCCTCATGGTATAACACCCCGCCAGCAGTTGCTCAATGCCCTATTGATCTCTCTATGAGACAACATCTGCACCACATTGACACCTCTGAGTTAGGGGGCATAATAGATTACCTCGACCCCGGGATAGGGGGCATGATCAATCATTTTGAACCTTCCCCATCATCTCTATCTCAACACCTCAATGAGCCCATCGTTCAAACCAACACATATGTGATCCACAATCACAAACCCCATGCACATAGCATGGGGGCAGGTCATTAACCCTGCTCACTTTTTCATATTCGTGATCTCAACCATTTTTGAGGTCACGTGTCACTTGTATATTTCAGTTGATTTGATACACCTAGTATTTTTCCCCCACGGGTAATCATTTCTCCCCACCATTACATCCTTGGCTTGGTGGGCTCACCTTTATTTACAACCATTTTTTAACTTAGTTATTTCCTTTCACCATTCTGGAGTCCTTATGACCTCCGTTTTTCGCACCATGTGCACCGCCGGATTCATATTTCCGTGCCCGTGATGATGCTTGAGATCATTTCTCGCTCTCACCAGGACCAATATCAACATTGTGTCCCGACACCTTGTCACCTCGGCTTGCGTGCCACATCGGCCGTTCTCCGTTTCCGACAATCCTTATGTCACCGGATCCAGTTTTCTGCACTGATGACGATGCTTGAGACCTTTTCTCGCCCTCATCAATCCATTTTTTGTTCGGTATAATTTTATCCCTTTTTCGGGCCGAGCAACCCCTTTTTACGAAAAAGGCACTTAGGGAGTTTCTGTTAAGCTCTTTTCTGACTCCTAAAACAATGAAAAGATCGCCGAGCAATCTTGCTTCCTTTCATGCTCGATAAACGTATCTGAAAGGGCGTCTACCTGGTATAAGTTTACCCCTTTTCCGGACCTCGTAGACTAATTACGAAAAAGGTATACTCTAGTCACATCAGCTAGAAGAGTTCTCCATCCGCATCATTTTATCCTTTTTCGGGCCTTGGAGACTAAACTTACGAAAAAGAAACACCAACAGAGTCCACTTACCGTTTTCAGACTCTCTAAACATGAAAGCAACCATGAGCATGCGCCGTCCTGGGCTCACAAAATCCACAGGACCGTACCATTTCAGAGCACACTTTTATCCCTTCTTGGAGCTCATTAAAACTACGAAGAAGGAAGAATGGTGCCTCTTGGCGCCACGACAGATCATGTCTACTCACATAGCAGCTTCCCCTTTTGGTCGCCTTTGTTCAGAGTATTCTGCAGTATGTCACCCTGAAACTCCCTCGACAGCTACCATCAGCTTGTCCTCCCCCCCCAGAGTCAATATATACCATTCAGTCAAAGCTATGATCCCTGCACCTACAAGTCAGTTCCCTACGCTGCCAGGTCAACCATGTCATCATGCTCTGAACAAAGGAAGTTTGAGTCTACCCTATTTTTTGACCCAGTTATTTCCCTTCCCCACAAGTATGTCAGTCCTACCAGCAGTACTCATCACTTCAGTTTACACCTCGCGCTCCTAGCAAGGATACATCATTGCCTTGTTAGTTGCTAGTCTCCCTCTGTCGACGACAACCACATTTATTCCAGAGGATAGACCTAGAGGCCCCTGTGTCTTGGACTCATTACCATTTATGATGAGTACCTACGGATCATTTCGAGAGGAATCCTCAGTACCTCTCCCAATGGTTGTTTCTCACATGCTCGACTTCAACACCTTGATCGCATCGTTGAGACTCGCACAGGGTATTGGTCCGTTCAGTTATTAGTCGAAGACCCCGGATACCTCCTGACTCCTCCACATTTGAGAGTCTTCCTATGGATAATATCAGTTACACTTTTCCTATAGTTATCCGGGCTGCGCATGGCGATGATATTCAGATTCACACCTGATTCATACTCCCTTGAGTATACAGTTACATTTATTCCCAGATTTGACTCATAGTCCTTGAGTCCCTACGGATGTTGGACACCTTCAGTTTCAGCAGTTCCACAGTTGATCCAGTGTATCAGTTATTGAGATCATTCTTATTGCGATCATTCATGATCATGAGTATATCCCACAATCATGTCCCCTCTGGACCATTATGATGTACCAGTATATTTCTTCACGTATTAGATCCCCCTTCTTGGGACTAATTGTTTTGTATATGCCTTGATACGAGCATGGGAATGCCCGCCTCGTCCTTTATCAAAGATTATACCTCATTCATATTGAGGCCATGTAATATTTTTTGTTTTTGCAGCTTCCAAGGGCCGTGGCTCCAGTCTCCAAACGGTCTCTTCTCTCCCCTAAAACCCAGAAAAAGGACAAAAGAACTATGATGTCTATCGGCCATACGATGAGCTCCTGCCCTCACACATCAGGGGGCAATCTGTTAACACCTAAAAAGTGCTCACTAGCTCATTTCCTTACTCACATGACCCATTTGTCCACTTTTCCACCATCTGAGCCTCTGAAACCAACAAAAGGTCACCAAAAGACCTTGGTACACCCCTTTTTCCATTAAAAAAGATTATTTTTCCAAGAAAATCATAAAAAACCCTCAAAAAGGGTCCAAATTCCCAAAAATATTAAAAAGGGAATTAAAATATTATTTTTATTCAAAAAAGGAAAAAGGAGGGAAAAAATACCTAAACTATGTTGGTCAATACCATTGGTTTCCACAAAACCACAAATGGTATTCCTCACCACCAAAACCTATAAAAAGGTGGTAGGGGCTCCTCATTTCATATCCTTCCATTATCTCATCCTTATGCTGCTGAAATCTCCCCTGAGCACTTTTAGCCATTGAAGCAACCTTGGAGAAAGAGACCTATTGGAGTTTGGAGCTACTCATCTTGGGAGTTGCTCAACATCAACCTTCACCATTGAAGGTAATATCGCAAGCACTTGCTTGCCCCCCACTTTTCAATACAAAAAATTATTTATTATGTTTCTTGTTCTTGATTTTGAAATGTTTACATTATTTGCTTAGATTCTTGCTTAGATCCATGAAAAGTATTGTTTATTTAGTTTATTGTTTTTATTTCTATTGAAACTGCTACTACTAGTTAGTAGGTGCCCATAGCACTAAGCTTGGTTGCAAAACCGAGCCAACAGGTATTTTAGCATATTTCATATCCATTTGCATGGTACCTCCCAACTTTTTATCCCATCCCCTTGATAGAAGCATTTCATATTTTTATTGAACATCTGCTACCACTACATCCATCATTACACTTTTGGTTGGGATTTGAGCAAGAGTGACTACCAAATCCTTTATCATACCTATGCATTTCACCTTTCTGGAGTCAAACCTATATAGGTCATGATATGGCCTGGTGATCTCTAGTCCCAGTTGTTCCATGATTACCTTGGACATCAGATTATGAGATGCTCCAGATTCTAGCATACAGTTGTGAAGTAGTTTCTCATTTACATTCAGGGTAACATAAAATGGAGCAGTGGGCTCTTCTTTATTATCGATGTGTGGGCTGCATTGAAAAGCGGAGGCTTCATCATTTAAATTTATGGAATCCTGTTGATCGATGTTTTCAACTCTATGTAACATTTTATCAATATGCTCCTAGTACTTAGGGTTCCTTCTCAATTTAGTCAAGGGGACAGCTATTCTTAGTTTGTTCAACTCATGTTCCAGGATGGAATAGGAATACCACTCCTTGGGATTTGGGTCTAATTTCTTATGGGGGTTTATGCCTGGCTTAATTTGGCTATCGGGAACTGTGGCCTCATTTGTTTTATCTTTTGGTAGGCCTTTGCACTTTTATAGGGGGAATTTTGTGGAAATTTTGCTTGAGCCGACTTATGTGGAGATTTATTGGGGGGAATTTCGCTTTCTCTGTTTTCCATTTATGGCCTTGGTCTCAACTCATACTTCCTTTGCGACCTATCTGTTTGGGTATTGTGAAAAAGAGGATAATCACCAAGGAGCTGATCACTTTCTTGGGAGTTCAAAAGATATAATATGGTCTTCTTATATGAGAGTGAGCTCTCATAATCATATCTAGTGAGGTGCATAATATAGGAACCTTCTCCCATCCAATTTAATTATTCTTCAAATTATTCATAAACTTCTATTGGAATTTCGACAAGATTATTTTCATTTTCGCGGATAAGAGGCCTTAATAGTTGTTCATCATTCCTCTTTTCTCTGTATTCCATTTGGGGATTGTAAGTCCTTATGAACTGCTTAGGAGGTTGAGCCAGTGATTTTCTGTTAAGACTACTGATATATAATTCCATTTTGGTAACTTTATTTGGAAGATTCTTGATAATGCGAGTCAGCTCATCAATCTTTGCGTCTTGAGTCTTTTATTTCTGAATAGCCACCCTCTTCTTTGGCCTTTCATTTGTCTTTTGGTTCGACATCATTGGTTTTTTTCATCTTTCCTCCTTCCCTCATGTTTCCTTCGACGTCTATGGCGTCATCTTGCATTTCACTAACGGAGAGCGGTCTTCTCTCTCTCAACGTGATGGCAAAATATGAGGGGAAAGATGCTGCATATGTGACTCAAGCTACTGCTTCAGTAGGTCGAATGTCCTCGGGGATCCTGAAATATACTTTGTTGAATCTCGCAGTAAATTCCACCACATGTTCGGAGTTTCTCTTTTTCAGGGCAGAGGATTCCATTAAATAATAGATACTATCACGTTTAACTCCCCATTTCTTGACACAGGTGGTTTCCAGGATCTCCATAGTGTTGATGGAGGAATTGGGTAGTGATCCGAACCACTTTATGGCTTCTTCTTCCAACCATTGAGTAAAAACTCGCATGAACACATCATCATGCTCGATCAGGATATTGTCATTGAAATGTTGGAATCAGTCTACATGATCCTCACTAGACGTGCCCTTACTACCATCATACTTTGGTAGCAATTTCAAATAGCGAGTAGGCATATCATTCAAGGGCGTGGGTAATTGCAGAGGTCTATGTCGACTAGCTACCCATCTGGGTGTTCTGGGTGGTTGTGGTGGTCCTCTGCCTCGTCCTCATGACATGAGGTGACTGGCGATTAGCTTCTTGGCACGGAGAAATGAAAGGTTTGGGTGGATTCGTATGAGCTGAAAATTCTTCACTTATAGGAAGAATCTTTTGAAAGCTAGGAAAATCACAAGGAGTGTGAGGGTTTTGGGGAGAAGGTTCTCTTTCAGGTGTTTGGACAATGAATTCAGATTCAGGGAATTGAGGGCCAAACAGAGGTGGGGAGAAACTTTGTCGATGGCCTAGTGAAGTAGTCTAATACTTTCCACGTATATGTCTCCAGGAGACTGAATCTTGTAAAGTCACAAATTATTCGTGGTTGGGGTTTTGGCGGGTATGTATTCATCTAGATGTCAGGTTTTTTACTGTGGACTCACCAAGTGGATTACAGCCTGCAACCTAGTTTCATCCACTATGAAAATAGGAGTGTACAATTTTTTCATTGTCCCCAGGGAAGATTTGTCTTCTTGCTTGCGTCTCCGGCAACGGTGCGAGAAAAGATGTTAATCCAGAGACGTTCTAAGGATTCTTTTAGAACTGTGCTTGGGCATCATTAAAATTTGTTGTGTTCTTTTGCTTAACCAAACTCACATTGACCATAAGATAAAACATATAGCCAATCTTGGAATAATGTGGGAAGTATTCCAATATGCCAATTACAAGAATTTGAATGAATTGATGTTAATGGAATGGAACAAAACAAAGGTACTGCAGAGAGTAAATCTTTGTTTCATGTTATAGAATAACGTACTGAGCCTAAGGGAGGAATTCAATAGTTTTAACAAAAATGATTACAGAACTAAACCTGAACAATATGAGGATATTATTTCTAGATAACCAAACATGAATAATTCATGCCATAATAACCCTAGAAACAATAATTTTAAGCTTGCAACACTCGTATTGAAAACATAATGAAATTCATAAATCATGAGTAGTATGAAAGAGATAAATTAACAGGAGAAAACAATACTAATTGGACACATCAAGAGTTTGAATCCATAAAACTCCAAGATCAGGAAAAAATGATGTTATTCTTTATATATTGATCAGACTACAAAATATTAGAAGTTACACTTCTTACAAAAAGAGCAGACCATTGGCCATTGCCTGTTCTACTATATATAGCCTTCATAGGCTTTTACAAAATAAGTTGTTACAAAGAGTTTGTTACATCCAAATGGATTATGCGATTATGTTTGTACTTTCCAACAAAGTCTGTTACACAAAAACAATCATACTAACTACTACTGACATCTATGAGTGCGACTGGAAACCATTCAGCTGGTGAAACAGTATGTCCTGCCGAATGGGAAAAACACCTGCTAATCTGAGGCGACGTTGTATTATTAGTAGTGCTTCTTTACTTTTAGGGATGGTTTGAGCTTGATAACCGTCGAACCATTTTTTGGCACCAAGGAGATGCTGATGCAGCCACTTTAATGTCATGTCTTGCTGACAAAACCTTCATCATCTATCCCTTCTACCTCATCCAAGCCTTTTTCTCTCAAACCTTGTTTTCGATGAGCAAAAAAGTTCATCGATGTCACCGAGTTGTGAAACAAGACCTAATCTCTCTCTCGACAATCTGAACCTTTCAGGTACCACCGCTTCACAATTTGATCATCCTTTGCTGGGACTGGCATGCCCCTGCCTTCCATGATTCTACATTCAGAAGGCCTATTTCCTTTTCAACCACTGATATTACTGAATTTTCCTTATACATCTTGGGTGAGACCTCAACCTTTTCCCGCCTGAATGTCTGCGAATGTGCATATGCAGGCTGCTCATGAACGTTGGTCATCCGTATCCTTAATGCTCCTTGTGTGCTTCCACTGGAGATGAAATGTGCCATAGAAACCATGTATCCTCCCTTTTTAATCTAGACAGCTCTGGTACACTCACGAATTAAGATTTGCGTTCTGCACCAATGAGGCTTAATAACTCCATGACTCGGGCTTATACAACTGCTGAAGTATTTATAGCCTCACCTACTCACTTCTTGAAAATTGTGATGTACTCGAGTAATTATTACCCGGCTACTCATCGAGCTTTTGCGTGCTGGGAGAAAGCTACACTTTGTATGACGACAGTGACAGTAATGAGTGCTTAGGGACGTTGCTTCAAACCGGCGGTGGAGGTTGACAAGAACTCTCTTGAAGCAGTCTCTTTTGAACCATGCGGGGGATGGAGTGTGTCGAGAAGTAAAATGTTATAAACCACAAGTGGTTTTAGGACCCCCAACAAGTAGTTTGGAAAGACCAATTTTAATCTTCTAAACAATCCTAAAGCTGCTACATGGAGGTAGCGATTTTTTTCTAGGGATGCATTGTGAGTGTTAAACTCCAAGCAACTTTATCCCATTGACGCTTGGGTGATCATTGATCTTCTGATGAGTCCTTTTCGCGATATATGCCGGGTGGGCGCAAATTTTGAGAGTGGGTCCCATTTTCACATGGCCCATATGTCTAGCGATTTGTGGCCTAAAAACCACCATGGTGACTTAGTGGTTTCAGGGCCCTGAAAAAGTTGTTCTGACAAACCACTTTTAGGTCCCTGAATAATCTTGGAGCTGCCATGTGGAGGTAGCTATTTTGTTTCAGGTATGTGTTGGGAGTATTAAAATTTGAGCAACTTTATTATCCTAGAGCACAAGTATCCGTCAATGCTACCTCCTTACTTCCTCGATACATGCAATCCTCCATCGCAGCTTTATCAGGTGGACCCACCTATCTTGGAAATTTGAAGTTGCCACATGTTCATGGTGGTATTTCATCTGGGGAGATATGAGCAGGGTAAATGCCAAGCGTTTGGGGATCCTAAATGCATCATCCACTGCTAATTGGTGAATAGCCCTTCTTCTAAGCTTCAACTGCATCTGATTGTCACCATGGTCTGAATGTTTTCCACTTTGTCTGTGCCATTATTTCTCCATACTTTCGATCTGAGGTCTGTCTCATCTTGGTGTATACTAGAGCTGCCTTCAGCTGATCATGCTGAGGATATTAGTACTAACAAGAAACATGGCTGAAGATGTTGATGATGATATTGCATACAACTAGCATCCTTGTGAAGAAAGGCTTGAGCACAAATCCATGAGCAAGAGGATAGGTGGAATGATTATGTAGTACTCCTTGGTAAGAGGCAAACTGATCAGGTAATAAAAATATGTTGATGGCACCCATGCATGTAATGTTTATTTCTATTGATTGTATAAATGTTGAGAAATGATGGGTAAGAATCCCTTTAATCATGTTCTAAATCATCATAAAATTGTATGCATGCAATAGTGAATGCATTTATGTGAATGACATCCCATAGGGTATGATGAGGTATGTGGTAGTAAAGGAAATGGAGATTATACCATGTAACTGTTTAAAAAATTTAATGCATCCATAAGAAATAAGGACATGCCATGTGTGAACCATGAGGATGTTGGGTTATGAAGCCTGTAGTTCTCAACAAGTATCCCATGAACTCCCTATTGGTGTTAAATTGGGATGAAATCTCTTTTCCAACAACCAAGGAGTGAGAGGACTCTTGATGTGTTGTTTGAGTGGAGGAGGAAGGCACCCAATTAATTAACCAATTGATTGGGGAGATGGTTGGGTATTGTGTTGAAGCATTGGATAGGGTGTCCAAATTACCATGGTAAGAAACCTGTTTAGGAACAAGAATGTTTAGATCACTGTTGTAATGCATTGGGTACACTAAGTAAATGTACATTAACATATATTATGTAAATATTGTTGATTATGCATGCATATGTGTGGTTACATATATGATAATATGAATTGTGTGGATGCATGGCTATGGTGTACATTTCATTGAAATTAGATAATAGATGAATGGTATAATTATTGAAAATTCTAAGATCCTTTCATGAGATTCTATGGTGAAGAATTGCATGAAGAAGGAAGTTATGTTTGATGGGATACCAGAGTGCTCTATTGGGAGGATAGAGTTGCATGAATGGATATGGTTGTGTAATCATGAATGATGAAATTTTTATTTAACTTCATGTGTATATGATGTGAATGTATCTTTCAATTTACTATGATAAGGATGCACATAAATTAGATGTATCTCATTGTCTTTGAGAAAATAATAGTTGATAGTGTTTGAATTATGGAGTGTTATAATTCCAATATCACTTTAGTGATTGTTGTAAATGTTGCAATGCAAATATTATATGTGTGGATACTCACCAAGTGTTTGGTTGATTGAAATTTCAAATTACAAGTAGAAATGTCTTAGATGTGGAAATGTGGGTAAGTCCATGATAATACTGGGATCTACCATGTACAAGGGCCAAATATTATGAGAATGATCCCATTGTGGTGAAATATGATTTTTTAATGAAACATATTTGTGAATTCGAGATTTTGCTAATGAGTACTAATGGTTGTTTGATTCTCCATAATTGTTTCAAGAGAACATGTTGTAGGTGGATGTCTATGTTATGGGAGTAAGCCTAAACCATAATGGGAAGAGTGATACCACTTACAAGATCCAAACAATATGAGGATGGCCTCATGGTTGAATAAAGCACAATTTTGTAGTGAACATAATTGTAAATTTAGATTTGAGCTTCATTATTAATGTCATTGATTGGTTGAATATTTAAGAAGTGTTCTAGGAGGACACATTAGGAAGAGAAAATACATCTACAAAACAAATAATTATTTTGTGACCCATGTTAAAATATGCATGTCTGATTATTATAAGGAATGGCCAGGGCATGTTATTATTTCAGACTATTGGGGTGTGATTGTGTGTTTTTATTTCAGTCTACTTGAGTGTGATTAGGGACTACATGACTCACATAGGAAAGGGGTGCACACCTTTCAGATGCTGCTTTTTTTTATGGTTGTCAACATTGACTACACCCTAAAGGAATGGACGCATTCTTGGTGTTTCAATATTAGAGAGTGAACTTGTATGAAGTATGTTACAATTTTATATCAGCAATGCTGACAAGCTTACCTACCTATCTTTTACTGTCAAGTATTACATATGAAATTGGTAATTCATGATAAGAATAAAAGTGAGGTGGGTTCTGAGGATGGTGGGAGCGCGTGGAGACGCCTATCTCTCTTTAGTAGATCCCTTGACCTAGAAATGGTCATGGTGTAGTTTCCTTCCATTGGCCTGTTAACCTAGATGGAATTGCTAGATTGGCAATGGAGAGGGAAAACAAGGTTTGGCCCCATAAATGCTTCGTAAATCCATTCAGTGCACTGGTTGAGCATTGAATGTTGTCAAGGAGCCTGTGTGTTGACAAAACATTCCTTAAACTCTTGTAAATCCAGTCGGTGTACTAGTTGTTCCTTAAATGTTGTGGAACATCCTTTGTGTTGGCCAAACATTCGTTATTGTATCCACAGGAGACCCAAGGCTTATAAAGCAAGGAAGGATCCAGTGGGGTAGCGTGAATACGTCCAATAGAGATAAGTATTTGGTTTATATTGCATATTATTTCTTATTTAATAGGAATATACGTGTGTATATGATATGTTTATTATTTTTAAACCCTTGTTTAGAGATAAATCCTATGAAAGTAAACTTGACATGTGAATTGATTCAATGTTTGAGTGTAGGTATTGTTGAATGCAAGGATCTTGAGGGAACCTTAAGGGGAAATGATCAAGTTACAAAAGAAGTAGGTTGAGATGAACCACAAGGTTTTGCAGGACTCTATTTGTCTACAAATTGAGGTAAAGGGAATTCTGGAAGCTATCAGTAGTGGAAGGGACAACATGTCAATGAAGAGGCAGTCACCAAATCATCCCATTAAGAAACGTTCAAGGATGGAATACTCAAGGTAAATGGAGAATGTAAAGAAAAAGAAGTCACTGAAATGTTGGGAATGTGAAGGAAATCATTACCTCTGTAACTGGCCAACAAAGGAGAACAAGAACAATTGCAGCCATAAGGTTTCTAGACTTATGGGTCAGCTGCAAGGTAAAGAAAATGAAGAGATTGTTGTGGAGATGGAAGGTCAAAGCCAACAGGAGCACCTTATAGAATCCAAAGGACTTGGTCCTAGAATTTCAAAGTAAAGGATGAAATGTAGGGCAAACCTGCCCCATTTTGTGAATTTTGTACATGGGTAAATTGTGTATGTATCCCTAAGTATTGGAACACCGAGGACGGTGTTATTCTAAGGGGGAGAGAAATGTAATACCCCCATTTTGACTGTTAGGATATATTGTCCTAAAAATGTAAACATTATGTACATGTGATGTATGATTCCTAGCACGGAGCTCAAGGCCAAGGCCCTGCTAGTGAATGCTTAGCTTTAAGAGGCAAGTATTTGACATTGTGTGATCCACGTTCTATTAAGCAATGAAAATTGTAAAATGATGTAAATATCATGTAATAAAAATACTAACGGGTTGTCTATGGATGCAACTAAATGAGGAGGGAATATGTATCCACTAGGGAGAGGTTAGGGGGTTGTGGGATTGATCCATAGACTACCATATGTAATCTTTAGAACCCCTTTGACCTGTCCTAGTTGCCATTTATTGATGTTGTAAGGAAGTACTTCATAAATATGATTCATGAGGCTGATGGAGTATGGGAAGACCTGGATTTTGTAAGGCATGGTATGGGATCTATCTGAATTGTCCCATAAGTCACTCCACCTCATGGGATGACATTTTTGCTCATCCCTAGGAATTGGGATTCAGTCTAGATTCAGTTGGGGGGAGATGCAGACTGAGCAGAAGGAGGGAGAAATTGTGATTTGGGAAGAAGCCACAATTTGCAGAGCCAAGACCGCTCAAAAATCAGGGTGGGAGGTGAATTCCGTTGGGGAATCCATAGACCCAAACCCTAGTGTGATTTGGAGAGTGTTGGATGCCTAGGAACCATAGAGAAACCCATATCTGATAGCCCAAAATTGCAAATGCACGATAGAGCCTTTCGTCTATAACCCTGAGGAGATCCAAGCGTGGAAGACTGAGCAGAAGAGAGAGAAGAGGTTGGAACCACTTGATAAACCGAGTGAAGAATGTTTGATTGAGTTGGATATTCCTTTAGCTCTATAGTTGAGCTCAATGGATTAGCTTCCTCCTCCTTTGTTTCTCGACATGCTTGATAAACCCAACTATGTGTTGGCTTAGAATGTTTCTTATGTGAAACCAAGGCTGTGAGTAAACCTGGGTAGCTTGTCCTTAGTGGATATGTAGCCCCAACTCGAGGGTGGTCTCTAAGTGCTGAAATACTATAAGCTGGGAAGAGACCTATGGTTGGGTTGGAACATTGAAGTCCATAGCCAGTTTCCGAGTGATTTCCATTAAAGATAAGTGTTCCATGTTTCATCTATTTATCCCAAGTTATATACATGAATGAGTGTTTGTTTATGTCTGAATGCATGGATGGATCCAACTAATTGATGGAACTATATACTTATATTTATGTTGTTATTATTCCTATGATGAAATGTTGCTAAATGCATCTGAGTGTGTGTTAATAAGGTTAATACATTTGTGTTTTTCCTTCATATGTTTTAATTATATGTAAATATGTTCATTGATGAATAGGGATGGGTTTGGTGGCAGCCCTAAGTGTGCAGAGGGTTCAGTTGTGGATTTGGGGAAGAAATAGACACCCCCCTATGGTGTTGAGGCTTCCCTTGTGGATCAAATGAGGGAAAGGGGCCATGAGAGAGTAGTATAAGAGCCTTGTAGAGTGGAGAAGAGACCTTAAGGAAGCTTGGGGCCACCTTCTAGGTTGGATGAAGGACACAATCAGAGTCATCGGATGTGGCATAGGATCATGCAGTTGCATAGGGCTCGCTAATAGATTTCCAATGGTACCGTATTTCCCCAAAATGGACTTAGGATGAAGAAGATATCGCCCTAAGAAGTTAGTTGTATCAGGGGTATTTAGCCTACTTCTGATGTTCCGTTCCCACAGTGCAAAGTGCAGAAATTGGGATCATAAATCTTCAAAGGTTGGCGAGTTGGTGCTCCAAATTTCCACCTCCTGCATCGCAGATGCGGAGTGTAGAAGTTGTGGGCATATTTTCGTCGAAATGGTGATTTGGTGTTCCAACTTTTCGAATCCCGCATCATGAACTGAGGAGTGCGGAAGTCGGAAGTGGAAATATTAGAGGTTGGATATTTTGTCCTTCTGACTTTTTGAGTTCCACATCAGAGATTGCATAACTGCGGAATTCAGAGAGGATTTTCGTCAACACCGTGTAACTGGTGCTTCGACTTTTCGAGTCCCGTATCCTGGAATGCGGAACTGCGGAATGAGGAACTGCAGAATTCGGAGAGGCATTTTCGATTCCATGTAATTGGCGCTCTGACTTTCCGAGTCCCGCATCGCGGAATGTGGAACTACAGAATTCGAAGAGGCATTTTTGACGCCGTGTAATTAGTGTTCCGACTTTTCGAGTCCCGCATCATGGATTGCAGAACTACGGAATTCGGAGAGGTTTTTTCGATGTTATGTAATTGGTGTTCCATCTTTCGATTTTTGACTTGCGGCTGCAAAATGATGCTTGCGGAATTGCGGATTGCAGACTGGGATTGTTGAGTTGTGTAAAAGTGTATAGTTTGGAATCTTTTGGAAAAAAAAGTAGCAAGTTGTATTAGGTTGTTCCCCCATCACTCGAAAGGGTACCAACTGAGGTGACCAGGGATGTGACACAAGCACTATGATACTCTAGTGAAAACCACTAAGCACACGACCATCATACTAGAAAGCATAAACATTCAACATATTCATTGTTTCATGCAAGTTGTCACAATAAGTAGAGGATTCAAGTTGAACCAAGTACTTATAACCAAGTCTCATGTAAGAGGAAATAACATTTTACTTGAATTTTAATTTAATAAAATGAAACAATAATAACCTCTATGGATAAATAAACTGTAAATACAAATATTTCTACAAAAATCAGGATTCTACAATAATGACTCTATTTAACTAAAAACTACATAAACAATGAATCTAATCTAACAAAACAAGTTCTTGTAGTTTACCTTAGATGTTCCCTCATCCAAGGAATATAGGAACATAAGGTAATCATATAAATATGATAATCAGAATACTTTACATTAATATGTACAAATTGTCAACACCATAAAACTTGTATGAAATGATCGATGTTACCATAAAAAGTAATGCCATATCCAAAGGGCTCTAGCTTGATCTAGTTGGTCTATCTATCTTAAATATAAAAAAAATCTATCCTACAAAATAAGAAACTCCTAGTATACTTAAAGAGTGCATGACATACTGAGTTGAATGTTCATGCACTATAGTTTATCATGCATAGTTTCATGAATGGTGGCAACTATTGGTGACATGTGGTCTCTGCAGAATAGGTCTCCATTGGTGCGAACTTTGTGGACCATCAAATACCACTATATGTATGCACCAATCCAGCTACAACTAATAAAACCGAGCTGATTTTTGCTTGAGATGAAGTGAACTTGGAAAAACTGAGGCTTCTTCAATCAAGAACTGAACTCATCAAAGTCAGAACTAGGAGTGGGTTGTTGCAACTGGGACTTTGTTGATCAAGTACTGAACTAGAAAAACTTATAATTGAGGTCTCCTTATGCTGAAAAATATATTAGATGAGCTTGTGTATTCTAAAGCTAACGTTGGCAACCAATCCATCAATATTGTATATGCAAGTTAGTCAAATAAAATAAAGACTACATGTTGAAATATGGTTTTCATTGATGTCAACTAATGTCAAAGAGGATGTCAACTAATTCAGTTTGATTCATTGATGTCAACTAAATTCAAATGGATTCAATATTCACATGCCAACTTGAAGAAGTATAGTAAATCCAGATTCAAGAATTATATGCGCAAGCAAGATGGTGAAGCATATGGATGTTAGGATATCTCATCATTCAATATGTAATTTGCATGCATGCATCCGCATGCTACCCAGTCACTAGTTTGATGCCTCCAACACCTAGTCCCTAGTCTGCCAGCACCCGGGAGCCACTTTCCATTCATTTTTATCCCTCCTAGTCAGGGAGGCACCCACTTCTCATCTACCACTTGAGAAGGGTGCCTTTTCTCACCTACCAGTCCAGTTCACTTCAGTTAGCCACTTGTCGTTCCTTGATATGAGGCTAGACTAACTCCTAACTACTGCTTTCACTCCAATTGACCTCCAATGAGACTTGACTACCTATTCTAAGTTCAGTTAACTCCTCATGCGCCCTCCACTGAGCCTCCTTCCCTACATTAGTGGAATTACCATCATTTACACACATTACACTTAGTTAGACTCAGTTTGACACCTGGTTGACTGTTACTTGGTCATTGATGACCACCACCAATTGATGATGAGGACTCCTAGTTGGAGCCAAGCTACACCATGTAGTATATTCGAATGAACTCCTTGGCTAATTCGAATTGCTCACTCATTGTGATAGTATTGTATTCTAATTATACCATTCTGGATTATAGAGCACTGATGCATCTCTCTTGCACAGTTTTTACTCCAAATTTTTTTACATCATTTTGATTGATATTCTTGTTCAATAGATCTGCTGTGACTAAATTTACATGGTATTAGAGCCATTGCAGGGACAAGATCTCTCTCCTACACGTGTTCTACATGAAGAATTGAGTGAATTTGCTCAAATCACTGAAGTTTTGGCATGCAAAATCTCATGTGCATTCGCTCATGTGCATGCAAGGTTGAAAAATACACTACAATCCACTCCAGAAGCCTGAGTTTTCCACAGAATTCCTGGATTTGATACAGTGGATCATTCAAGCTTGCTTGATCTCCAATCCGAGGTGTGATGTAACTCTAAAAGGGTGGATTGTTCGACCTTAATGTTCTTGTTTTGATTGTGATTTGCAGGTTTATCATCTCCATCAAGTGCATTCACTATCATTGAGATGGATTCTTCTTATTCGAAGCTACTCACTCCCTTTAATTATTTTGAATGGAAGAATGACATGGAGATTATGTTGCACTCAAGAGGGTACTACAGAGTCACCATGGGCCTCGAAGTTGAGCCCAATACACTCATTGACAAATCAAAGCACTTCAACAAGTTGGATGAAGCATATGGTCTTCTTTACCTCAATATTTCCAAGGATCTTCACTTTCACCTCAGTGGATTGACTACTCCAAAGGCAGTATGGGAGAAACTTGAGAATATTTTTGGGAAGCAAGATGACATGCAGTCTTTTCAATTGGAAAATGAATTCATTGCCTTGAATCCTAAGAATTTCGAGACCATCAATGTTTTTTTCACAAGGTTCAAGCATTTGTCTTTGCAATTGAAGTACAGTGGAGTTATTAAAGAGGATAAGCAATTGATGCTCTCCATTCTTTCATAACTTTGTAAATATTTCTCGGTATGTGTCTCTACTTTAAATTCCGGTTGGCTAACTACCCCGAATTGGAAGATGCCTACCTTGAATGCATTCATTGAGTTTGTTACCAAAGAGCATGATAGGCTAATTCAAATGGGGTCCATAAGCTCCAAAGATTCAGCCCTCTTTTTTCAAGGAT
Organism: Larix kaempferi; assembly: GCA_027924585.1. Classification (NCBI taxonomy): domain Eukaryota; kingdom Viridiplantae; phylum Streptophyta; class Pinopsida; order Pinales; family Pinaceae; genus Larix; species Larix kaempferi. The sequence continues at coordinate 15,830,495 of BSBM01000348.1, read as the reverse complement.
CCAAGAATTTGAGTGGAAAAGAAAAGAAAAATAAAGAGAAGCCCAAATTCAATCCTACCAAGCAAACAGAGAAAAGCAAACCATCAGATGCACCATCCAGTTCAAGGAACAAGCAAAAGGGTAAAGAGGGAAAAGAAAAATCTAAGTGTTCATATTGCAACCATGGATTTCATCCTGCAAGTTAATGCATGAAGAAAACAATAGATCAAATGGCCCTCCTTTTGGAAAAGAATAACATAACTCTTCCCAACGGTGCACGGAAGAAGGATAGAAATGATGATCATGAAAGAGGTCAAGCACTCATGGCAACTGTTTCAAAACCCACCACTCTATTGATATATTATGGTGCCTCGAATCATATGGATGCAAATATTGACTCCTTATCTTCATTTGATCCAAGCAGATCCATCCCGATCCATTTGGGAGATGACTCAAAAATTTCTTTAAAGGGTAAAGGTACCATCCATTTAGAGCATGGAAGTTTTCAGAATGTTCTTTATGTGCCTTCCTTGGATTCAAATCTACTTTCTATGTATCAAATGACACACACTGGTGAATCGAAGCAAGTGACATTCAGCCCTAACAAAGTTGAAATTTCTGATATTGAAAGTTGAAGACTTATTGTAGTCAGAAAGGCAAATCATACTGCAAAATACTATGAGTTTTCACACTTTGTGCCGCTTGAAAATACCACTGCTCTTCTCACACATGGAAATGAGGTTAGTAGTATTTGGCATGAAAGGTTTGGACACCTTAATTACAAGTATTTGATTCTGTTACAAAACAAATCCATGGTTGATGGTCTTCCGTACCTCCGTTCCTCGAAGAAAATTTTCCCAGGTTGCATCATTGGGAAGCACCCCGAGCACAACTTCGACCGCAGCAAAGCTAGCAGAGCTTCTACTATTTTGGGTCTCATACATTCTGATATCAGTGGTATGCTACCAAATATGTCCATGAATGGTTCAAGGTATGTTTTGACATTCATCGATGACTTCTCCTGCTTTACTTGGGTATTTTTTCTCAAAAACATGTCAGAAGTGCTTGGAAAATTCAAGGATGTTAATGCTTCTGTTGAGACCACCATTGAGAGCAAGATCAGAGCTATTAGATCTGGTAATGGTGGAGAATATATCAAGACTGAGTTGCTGCAACTTTGTGCTGAAAGAGGAATTCAGATCCAACATACAGTTCCCTACACACCCCAGCAGAACGGTGTAGCGGAAAGGAAGAATCGGTCACTGAAAGAGATGGCTACATCTATGCTTGAGTCAAAAGATTTGGCTGAAAATATTTGGGCTGAAGCCTTGAATGTTGCTGCATAAATTCAGAACCGAGTTCCGCATTCATCTGTGAAAGGTAAAACTCCTTTCGAAGCATTCACTGGTCACAAACTAGATGTGTCCAATTTGAGGGTTTTTGGCTCCACTGCATGGGCTAGAATTCCTTCTGATAAGAGAAAAGCTTTGGATCCACAAAGTATTGAATGAATCCTAATAGGATATGGAGAAGAATCAAAAGAATATAAACTCATGAATATCAGATCCAAAAATATATTCATAGAGCGAAGTGTGAAGTTTGAAGAACTACTTCTAGATCTGAAACTAGTCGAGGAAAACACTGCCGATCCGCAGTCTCTACAAGAAGAAGTTTCGAGAGAAGATGAAGAAAACATTGGATCTGATATTTTTTATATTTTATCAGAATTTTATGGCCATGAAATATCAGGTTCGGAATCCAACCATAATGATCCTCCTCAGTTACCAAAGTGGGCCCAAAACACTCTATAATCTACTGCTCGAAACATTGGAAATCCTATTGATCTAAGGAGAACAAGAGCAGGTATGGCTCTTTCATTTTCTGATCCATTATTATCTAAGAAATTTTATTTGATGATTGGTTCAGATCCCAAATCGTACTATCATTCCCACCAAGATACACGATGGCAAACCGCCATGGATGAATAGTGCAGTTCTCTTCAAAAGAACAATATATGGGAGCTAGTTTCTCTTCCACTTGGAAGAAAATTGGTTCCATGTAAGTGGATCTACCACATGAAAGTTGTTGCTGATGGCTATATCAATAAATACAAATCTATTCTAGTGGCAGAAGGTTTCTCCCAAGTCCAAGGAGTGGACTACACTGAGACTTTTGCATTGGTTGCAAAGATGGATTCCATTCGCCTAGTTTTGGCCATTTCCACATCCAAGAACTGGGAAGTGCACCATATGAATGTGAAGCGTACTTTTCTACATGGAGACCTTGATGAATAAGTATATATGAATCAACTAGAAGGATACATATCATATCCATCATTAGTTTGCAGGTTGAAGAAATCTTTGTATGGATTGAAACAGGCCCCAAGAGCTTGGTATGCAAAGATGGACTGCTTCCTTCTTTCTCAGAATTTCAAAAGATGCAAATATGATCCGAATGTGTACCTACAGAAAGTTAAAGGTAATTTTCTGATTGTTTTTCTTTATGTTGATGATATTCTCATTACTGGTAGCACTCTCCTGACAATCAACAAGATAAAAACCGCTTTAAATCTACCTTTTGACATGAACGATTTGGGCTTGCTTAAGCAATTTTTGGGCTTGGAAATAGCTCAAAATTTTGATGGGATCACATTATCTCAGAAAACGTATGCTAAAGACCTGCTATTAAAGTTTAATATGGCAGAATGTAAGGCTTCTCCATTTCCAATCCTCTCAGGAATCAGTCTTGAGGAAGGAAATTCTACACCGCTTGCAGATTGCACTAGGTATCGACAGTTGATTGGTTCACTACTCTACTTGAGACACTCAAGGATTGATATTTCATATGACATGAGTGTTGTATCAAGGTATATGTAGCATCCCCATGATCTTCATTGGAGGGCATCCAAACAAATCTTGCAGTATGTGCAAGGTACGAGACATTTTGGCATACATTATGCTGTAGATTCTGAGTTAGATTTCATTGGTTTTACTGATTCAGATTGGGCGCGTGATAACATAGATCGGAAGTCCACTTTTGGATATTTTTTCATGATTGGCCATGGCACTATTTTCTAGTAAAGAAAAAAGTAGGCAACCATTGCACTTTCTTCAGTAGAGGCAGAGTATCGAGGGGCAGTCAATGCCTGCATTCAGGCAATTTGGTTGCAGGGTATTCTTTCTGAGTTTGATTTTGGTAGCACTACTTCGACTGTCATATTTTGTGACAATCAGAGTGATATTAATATCTCCACATATCCAGTTCAGCGGAAGAGGACCAAGCACATTGAGATCCATATGCACCACATCCGAGAGTTCGTGCATGATCGCACCATCATTCTACAATATTGCCCTACTGATGAGCAAATTGCAGACATCTTCACAAAGAGCTTCACTGAGAAGAAGTTCCCTTACCTCCATTCACTGTTGGGGGTGAGTTCCATCATGGTGGAGACAAATTAGATCCATTTTTATGTTTATTTTGAGGGGGGGCTTTCTTCCCACTAGGTTTTCCCTCTTTCCTCACTTAGCTTATTTTCAACATTTTTGGATTATTGTATTGGGGTGACCTTTGATCTCAGTAACCAGGGCTCTAAATTTAATTTTTTACATCATAGTATAGATTGAGGGGGGGTGTTAGGATATCTCATCATTCAGTATGTACTTCGCATGCATGCATGCATCTGCATGCATCCGTATGCTGCCCAACCACTAGTTTGATGCCTCCAGCACCTAGTCCCTAGTATGCCAGCACCGAGGAGCCACTTTCCATTCAGTTTTATCCCTCCTAGTCAAGGAGGTGCCCACTTCTCATCTACCACTTGAGAAGGGCACCTTTTATCACCTACAAGTCCAGTTCACTTCAGTTAGCTACTTGTCTTTCCTTGATTTGAGGCTAGACTGACTCCTAACTACTGTTTTCACTCTGATTGACCTATGATGAGACTTAGATACCTATTCTGAGTGCAGTTAACTCCTCATGCGCCCTCCACTGAGCCTCCTTCCATACATTAGTGGCATTACCATCAGTTACACTCATTACACTCAGTTAGACTCAGTTTGACACCTGGATGACAGTTACTTTGGCATTGATGACCACCACTGATTGATGATGAGGACTCCTAGTTGGAGCCAAGCTACACCATGCAGTATATTCGAATGACCTCCTTGGATAATTCAAATTTCTCACTCATTGTGACAATATTATATTGTAATTCTACCATTTTGGATTATAGATCACTGATGCATCTCTCTTGCACAGTTTTTACTCCAAATTGTTTTACATCATTGTGATTGATATTCGTGTTCAATAGATCTGTTGTGACTAATTTTACAATGGATGCCAATGTGAAGAAGTATATATCTAGAAGTTGCATCGAGTATGAAGAAGTGTGTCCAGGAGTACATCATGCACATCTAGAAGTATATAAGGCACATGTACTTGAGTAGGTCACAATTCCATCTAGTCATAGTCCCTTAAGGTACAAGCTAAAGGGTTGGTTGGAAAAAATTTTGAAGTATGTGCAAGCAAGCCAAAGAATACATGGGGCAAAGTCTATTGTGTGCAAGCAATCCAAGGGAAGATTCTAGAGTGTGTAAGAAAATTGAGTGGAGTGTGGAAGAAGCATGACACAAGACATGGTTGTAAATCTATACAAGTACTGAAATCACGTAAGTCATCTCCAATCAGAAGAATATTTTAGTTATTGAAGCACACAAGTTTCAAGAATGGTGTAGCGGTTGAAGTCATCATATGCACAAATTCCACAGCCATGACATAGCTAGTGTGCAAGACCCACAAGTGATGATACCGCAAGGGTCAAAGTCCCACTAAGTCAAATATCATGTATATGGAAGCTTCACAAAAGCATTGATATAGCAAGTCTGCAAGATGAAGAAGTGATGGTACAACAAGGGTGAATTTTCCACCAAGTCGAGGACCATGTATGTGCAAAACTGACAAAGAAAGGACACATCAATGGCACAAAACATGACATGTGGAAAAAGCACAATCCGTGAAGTAAGGAAGAAGGAATTCCACAACCAACTTGTGGAACAATTCATGGAGGACATGTATAAAAATAGAAGCAAGTTGGAGATTTGAAGTAATATTGATGGCAAGGTCGAAGAGATTCTATGTAGAAGATACCGTTTTATATTCAGGACATCATGTGATCGAGGTGCAAAATAGTATTCTCAAGCGAGGAGCCGAGTATGCACAAATAGAGGAATGATTGAACTGATGGTGCACAAAATGATGGTGTAGATCTATGATGATTGTGCAAAGAAAGAAAGGAAGAATTCAAAAGATGCACAAGTGCGTGAGGATTGAATGATAGTAGGACAAGCAACACGAAGATACTCACAAATGTTTTAAAGGAAGAAGTGCAAAGACAGAACTGAGGTATATCAGAAGATTCACAAAGTTTCAACTGATGCACAAAGGTTGAATTGAAGTGTGCGAAGTAGAGAAGTCCATCAGATGTGTGACGACAAAAAAAAAAAAACCAACCAGAATCTAGTATGCGTGTCATGATGAGGATGATCTTAGGAAAGTGCATTAAACTAAAAGGAGGAATCATAAGATGCACATCATGCCATAGATTGTCTAAAATATTGTGGCACTTAAACTGAATGGACACATCTAAGTAAGTGTGCATTTCCATCTAATACCAATGCGTAATATCAGAACAACAAGCTATCATTTGAAGCACAATATCAGTTGGTTAGTGCACTTGTGCAGTAGAAGAATGACACCACTAATTAGTGGTGCAGACTGCAATATATGAAGTAGCACATGATTTATGAAGTGAGTTATCAGCAGAAGTGAAGAATTGATTGGAATGAGAAGTTAAGTGATGTATGCATAGAAGTGACAGCTATATGACTGCATACATAATATGCGCATAGAAGAACGAACAACAAAAGATCAGAAGTGTGCACAAGTTGAGAGTTTAGTAAGGTAGAATATTATTTGGGATATCTAGGTAGAAGGATGGGGAAAGGAATAGAGGGTGGTATCCTCCTTCAAGTTGGTGCTGGAGAACACAGGGAGTTGATGCTTCCTATAAAATCAGGGGGTTGGTGCTTCCTTCCAGTTGGCGCTGGTAAACACAGAAATTCAATTCTTCCTTTAATGTAATCTTTTCATAACAAAATAACATTCCATGGTTTTCTCTCATGTGGGTTTCCACGTCAAAATCCTGCTTGTTCTATGTTCTTTGTCTTGGTTCATATATGGATGAATGATTTTATTTACATTGGATGCATAACTAAAGATAAATATTAAGTTAATATTAATCTATTAAAGAATGTAAAAAATGTTTATAACTGTGCTAACATTGATTCACCCCCTGTAATATTTTAGGATTAGGATCACTCAGTAGTAGCAGACCTCACTATAATTCACTGATGTAGTGCAGAAAGAAGAAGAAGAAATGTTGAATCAATAATCACTCATTACACAAAAAATGGAGAAAAAATGTTGTATCATACATCAGCTATGGGCTGGCACTCTATAAAGTGAATAATAACTTAATACACTGAAAGAGATTTGAATGCCACTAAGTTCATTCGAATTCACCTCAGTGTTTAGCTTGGATAGCATTGGAGACATCATCCAAACCAGTGGCAGTGGTCACAAAAGTCAAATAGTCAGTCAAATGAGTCTAATTGAGTCTAACTGAGTGCATGGGAACTGATGTAGGGAAGGAGATTCCAATGTGGGTGCATGGGGAGCTTTCAGTAGTTAGTAGAGATCAACTAGTCTCAGTAGGTGCCTATCTAAGTGCTTCAGTTAGTTAACTGATCAATCATCCCCTGAATCAAGGAACTGAGTCATCAACGAACCAACTAACTGAAGTAAATCCTAAATACGTGGAATAAGGCGCACTTGTTCTCCAATGATGAAAAAAGAGCGCATCAGTGGCTAGGAGGGCTAAAACTGAGCAGAAACAGGCTCTTGGGGGTTGTAAAATAAGGACTAGGTGTTGGGAGACTGCCATACTGATGACTGGATGCATGCAATTGCATGTAGATCACTGGATGCATGCAGGAATGCAAAATACAAAAATGATGGCGAGAATATTCCAACCACCCCTCTCAGTATTAAATTGATTCCAACAATTGGTTTTGGAGCACATGTCTTCAATAATAGCTTCACATCTGGAAGATAGATCTGTGCACAGATATGGAAAATCACCAAGGTTTGATGGCACCAACTATACTTTCTGGAAGGTTAGGATGGAAATATATCTGCAATCACTGGGAGCAGATGTCTAGCAGTCCATTGTCGATGGTTACAATGTCCCAATAGTATTTAGTTAATCTAGCTAAAAGGAGAATATATGAATGCAATGAAAGAGCCATAAATGCATTGTTGTGTGGCTTAATAGATAATGAATTCATCAAGGTTATGCATTGCGCCTCAACCCAGGAATTCTAGGAGAAACTCATAGATGTCTATGAAGGTGATGAAAAGGTAAAGAAAGCAAAGATGCAAAACTAATCTAGGTTATTTGAATCCTTGAGAATGAAATATGAAGAAAAAATTACCTATTACTTCTTAAGAGTTGATGATATAGTTAATGCGATCAAGATACTTGGGGTCACTCTGGAACAATAATATGTGGTACATAATATACTGAGAACTCTTCCCTCAATATTCGATGCGAAGGTGTCTGTATTGGAAGATAGAGCAAATATTGAAGATATGAAAAAGGACGAGCTTCAAGGGATCCTAACAACATACGAGATGAGAACTGAGAAGCATATTCCCACCAAAAAGTAAGTTGATTTTAAATCCACTGGAAAGGATAAGCATGATCATGACAAAGAATCTTGCAATGAATCGGATGATGAAGAGTCAAACTTTGTAAGGAAAATGAAAAGAGGACAAGTTAAGTACAAAAATAAAATTCCTTTCAAATGTCTCAAATCTAGAGGAATAGGCCATTTTGGTTCCAAGTGTCCTTATAGAGAAGATGGATATAGAGACAACGAAAAATAATTTTTTTCTCATGATTGAAAAAATGCACGCACTCAACACATAACTGAAAATAAAAGGAGGGTTCGAAAACAGAAGAAAAGTATGTACAATGACAAAGATGTCAATGTATCTGAAGGAAGTGACTACAACGAAGAACTAAAAGAGGAACTTTTCATGGCCTTTGTGGAAGAAAGTAGTGATGAAAAGAAGAAGAATATTTCAAAGAATACTCCAATTTCTCAAAGCAAACCAAGATCACTAAAAAAAACTTCTTTAGTGGATCATTCAAAACACCTCCAAAGCTAGTTGCACCTCCAAATCCATATGCAGAAGTTAAGACATATAATCAATCTAAATAAGAAGAAGATGTTGCATATGTTCACTGAGAAGGTGAATTTATTAGATCTTTGGATGAATTGAGGAATTCAAGAAAGAAGAGTAAATTCTTGCAGGAGTTGTAAAGTTAGTCACAGCAGATCTAATGAACAAATAAATCAGTCACAACAGATGAATAAGAAGATATGGTGCAAAACTGTGCAAAACATGCAGCAGTGCTCTCTATCCCAGAAAGGGTGAATGAATTACAATACAATACTGTTACAATAAACAGAGCAATTCGAATTGCCTAAGGAGGTCATTCGAATCACTGAATGGAGTAGCTTGACTCAATCTAGGAGTCCTCATCAATCATCGGTGTTGCTCATCAATCACAACAACCAGTCATCCAGGTGTCAAGCTGAGTCTAACTGATCATAATAAATGTAACTGAAGTGTGTAGCACTGATATAGGATCTGGAGGCTCAGTGGGGGCGCATGGGAGGCTAACTGGAGTCAGAGCAAGTCACCTAATCGAACTGGAGGTCAATCGGAGGTGAAACAGTCAGTCAGGAGTGAAATCGGAGTGAAATCAATCAGAATCGGAGCTAACTGAATGTAACTGGAGTGAATCTGCAGTGGTAGGTGAACAAGTGCGCCCTTCTCTGTCAGTAGGTGAGAAGAGGGCGCCTTTCAGCTTAGGAGGGCTAAAACTCTGTGGAAAGTGGCTCCCGGGTGCTAGAAGAAGGTGGATAAGGTGCTGGAGGCATCAAACTGGTGACTGGACTGCATATCCTGAAATAGATCATGCAAGATCCTGAAGTAGATATGTATCCCGAAATAGATGATCCTGAAATAGATATGTATCCCGAAATAGATGATGGATATCCGAACACCCCCCCTCAAGCTAGACTATGATGTGCCAACTAAAATAATGTGGGGCCCTGGTAACTAAGACCAAAGGTCACCCCAATACAATAATCCAAAAAATGCTGAAAAATAAACTAAGTGAGGAAAGAGGGAAAACCCAGTGGGAAGAAAGCCCCCCCTCAAGTCTAAAGCATAATAATGAATCAATCTGTCTCCACCATGATGGAACTCACCCCCAACAGTGAACGGAGGTAAGAGAACTTCTTCTCAGTGAAGCTCTTGGTGAAGATGTCTGCAATTTGCTCATCGGTAGGGCAATATTGCAGAATGATGGTGCGGTCATGCACCAACTGTCGAATGTAATGCATATGAATCTCAATGTGCTTGGTCCTCTGCCGCTGAACTGGATCTGTGGAGATCTTGATAGCACTTTGATTGTCACAAAATAGGACAGTCGAAGTAGTGCCACCAAAACCAAACTCGGAAAGAATACCCTGCAACCAAACGGCCTGAATGCAGGCATTGACTGCCCCTCGATACTCTGCCTCTGCTGAAGAAAGTGCAATGGCTGCTTGCTTTTTGCTGGACCAGCAAATAGCACCATGACCAATCATGAAAACATAACCGGAAGTGGACTTCCGATCAATGCTATCACCTGCCCAATCTGAATCAGTAAAACCAATGAAATCTAGCTCAGAATCTGCAGCATAATGTATGCCAAACTGTCTCGTACCTTGCACATACTGCAAGATCCGCTTGGCTGCTCGCCAATGAAGCTCATGTGGCTGCTGCATATATCTTGACACGGCACTCATGGCATATGAGATATCAGGCCGTGAATGTGTCAAATAAAGTAGTGAACCAATCAACTGTCGATACATACTGCAATCTGCAAGCGGTGTGGAATCTCCCTCCTCAAGACTGATTCCTGAGAGGAATGGGAACGGGGCTGCCTTACATTCAGCCATATTAAACTTCAATAACAGGTCGGAAGCATATTTTTGCTGAGATATAGTGATCCCATCGAAATTTTGAGCTATCTCCAAGCCCAAAAAGTGACTCAGCAAGCCCAAATCGCTCATGTCAAAAGCTAGATTTAGGGCAATTTTTAGCTTGTTTATTGAAGTAAGTGTGCTACCAGTAATAAGCAGATCATCAACATAAAGTACAATAACCAACAAATTACCTTTAACTCGCTGAAGATAGACATTCGGATCAGATTTGCATCTTTGGAAATTCTGAGAAAGAAGGAAGGAGTCCATCTTTGCGTACCAAGCTCTTGGGGCCTGTTTTAACCCGTACAAAGACTTCTTCAATCTACAAACCAATGATGGATCTGATGTATAACCCTCTGGCTGCTGCATATAGACCTCTTCAGCAAGGTCTCCATGTAAAAATGCACTCTTCACATCCATGTGATGCACCTCCCAGTGCTTGGATGCGGCAATAGCTAAAACAAGGCGGATGGAATCCATCTTTGCAACCGGTGCAAAGGTCTCTGTGTAGTCCACTCCTTGGACTTGGGAAAAACCTTTTGCCACCAACCTTGCTTTATATTTGCTGATAGTGCCATCAGCAGCAACTTTAGTACGGTAGACCCATTTACACTTCACTAATTTTCTTCCAGGTGGAAGAGAAACTAGCTCCCATGTATTGTTCTTTTGAAGAGAACTGTACTCTTCATCCATGGCATCTTTCCATCTCGGATCTCGATGGGCTGAATAATATGATTGGGGATCTGAACCAGCCATCAAATAACAAATCTCAGGAAGAAATGGATCAGCAATAGAAAGAGCCATACCTGCCCTTTGAAAGTCTCCTCTTGTTCGTCTCGGATCAGCAGGATTTCCAAGATTCGAACCAGCAGATTGTAGAGTATTTTGGGCCCACTTTGGTAACTGAGGGGGATCTGAATGGTCGGATTCCGAACCTGATATGTCATGATCATCATATGCTGCTACAATATCAGAAATATCAGAACTCATACCTTCATTATCGCTGCTCGAATCTTCTTCTGGTGAAGGCGGTGAATCGGCAGTTTTCTCCTCAACTAGTTGCAATTCTTGAAGCGGTTCTTCAAACTGCACACTGCGCTCTATGAATATCTTTTTAGATCTGATATCCATGAGTTTATATGCTTTTGATTCTTCCCCATATCCTATCAATATGCACTCGATACTTTGTGGATCCAAAGCTCGTCTCTTCTCAGAAGGAATTCTAGCCCATGCAGTAGAGCCAAAAACTCTCAAATTTGACACATCCGGTTTGTGACCAAAGAATGCTTCGAAAGGAGTCATACCTTTCACGGATGAATGTGGAACTCGGTTCTGTATATATGCAGCAACATTGATTGCTTCAGCCCAAAGATTTGCAGCCAAACCTTTTGATTCAATCATGCATGTAGCCATCTCTTTCAGTGACCGGTTTTTCCTTTCCGCTACACCGTTCTGCTGGGGTGTGTAGGGAACTGTATGTTGGATCTTGATTCCGCTTTGGGCACAAAGTTGCAGCAACTCGGACTTGATATATTCCCCACCATTATCAGATCTAAGAGCTTTGATCTTGCTCTCAGTGGTGGTCTCAACAGAAGCCTTAAAATCCTTGAATTTTCCAAGCACTTCTGACTTGTTTTTGAGAAAGAATACCCATGTAAAGCGAGAATAATCATCAATAAATGTCAAAACATACCTTGAACCATTTAATGACATATGGGGCAGCGGACCGCTGATATCAGAATGGATCAATCCCAAAATAGTAGAGGCTCTGCTAGCCTTGCCGCGGTCGAATCTGTGCTCGGGGTGCTTCCCAATAATGCAACCGGAGCATATTCCCTTCGAGGAACGGAGTTGTGGAAGCCCATCAACCATGGAATTATTTGATAGCAGCAGCAAATACTTATAATTTAGATGTCCAAATCTTTCATGCCAAAGCCTACTAACCTCATTACCATGTGTGAGAAGAGCAGTGGGCTTTGCAAGCGGAATAAAGTGCGAAAACTCATAACATTTAGCAGTGTGGTTTGCCTTTCCAACCGCAACTAGTCTTCCACTTTTGATATCAGAAATTTCAACTGTATTAGGGCTGAATGTGACTTTCTTTGGATCACCAGTATGTGTCATTTGATACACAGAAAGGAGATTCGAAGCTAAGGAAGGCACATAGAGAACATTCTGAAAGCATCCATGATCTACATGAATCGTACCTTTGCCCTTTGAAGAAATTTTTGAGTCATCTCCCAAATGGATGGGGATGGAGCTGTTTGGATCGAATGAGGAAAAAGAATCAATATTTGCAGCCATATGATTTGATGCACCCGAATCTATCAAGAGAGTGGGCTTCGAAACCGTTGCCATGAGTGCTTGTCCTCTTTCATGATCGTCATTCCGATCCTTCTTCCTTGCACCGTCAGGAAGGGTTATGTTGTTCTTTTCCAAAAGGAGGGCCATTTGATCTATAGTCTTCTTCATACATGAACTTTCGGGATGAAAGCCACGGTTACAATAAGTACATTTAGATTTTTGGTTACCTTCTTTTCCCTTTTGCTTGGATTTCGAACTGGATGGTGCATCCGTTTGCTTGCCTTTGTCTTTTTGCTTGTGAGGCTCGAATTTGGGCTTCTCCTTCTTTAGCTTTCCTTTACCATTCGAAATCTTGGGTCCTTGAACAAATAGGGCTGAATCTTTGGAGCTTATGGACCCCATTTGAATCAACTTGTCATGCTCTTTCGTAACGGACTCAATGAAGGCATTCAAGGTAGGCATCTTCCAATTCGGGGTAGTTAGCCGACCGGAATTGAAAGTGGAGACAAATACCGAATAATCTTTCCCAAGCTTGCTTAGAATGGAGAGGATCAACTGTTTATCCTCTTTGATAACACCACTGTTCTTCAATTGCAAGTTCAAGTTCTTGAATTTTGTGAAGAATTCATTGATGCTCTCGAAATTCTCAGGATTAAGGCCAATCAATTCATTCTCTAATTGAAAAGCCCTAAGCTCATCCTGCTTGCCGAATAGTGTCTCAAGTTGCTCCCATATGGCTTTTGGAGTCTTCAATCCGCTGAGATGGAAGTGAAGATCCTTGGAGATGGAGAGACAAAGAAGACCGTAAGCTTCATCAAGCTTATTGTAGTGTTTGGTTCTTTCTGCCACATTGTTTGGCTCCAATTCAAGACCAAGAGTGACTCGGTAGTATCCTTTTGAACGTAATATGATCTCCATATCATCTTTCCAATCAAAATAATTGAATGGGGTGAGGATAGGCTTTGAAGAAGAGTATTCCATTGCTAGGAGCGAGTCAAATGATGAAGAAGAAGCTTGCATGCAGACTATAGCGAATGGAGATGCTGTAGGGAAGCTTGCATGCAGAATGTAGCGAGTGCACTTGGAGGAGATAATTAACCTGCAAATCACATAAGAACAATCACAATAAGGTCGAACAATCCACCCTTTGAGAGTTGCATCACACCTGGGATTGGATTTCAAGCAATGTTGAATAGGTCCAATGTATCAAATCCAGGAATTATGTGGTAACTCAAGCTTCTGGAGTGGTATTGGAATAATTTTCAAGCTTTGCATGCACAGGAGCGAATGCCCTTGAGATATCTCATGCCAAACTTATTGCAATTTTTAGCAATTCAGTCAAATCTTCTTGTATAAACACCTGTAGAAAAGAGATCTTGTCCCTGCAATGGCTCTGATACCATGTAAAGTTAGTCACAGCAGATCTAATGAACAAATAAATCAGTCACAACAGATGAATAAGAAGATATGGTGCAAAACTGTGCAAAACATGCAGCAGTGCTCTCTATCCCAGAAAGGGTGAATGAATTACAATACAATACTGTTACAATAAACAGAGCAATTCGAATTGCCTAAGGAGGTCATTCGAATCACTGAATGGAGTAGCTTGACTCAATCTAGGAGTCCTCATCAATCATCGGTGTTGCTCATCAATCACAACAACCAGTCATCCAGGTGTCAAGCTGAGTCTAACTGATCATAATAAATGTAACTGAAGTGTGTAGCACTGATATAGGATCTGGAGGCTCAGTGGGGGCGCATGGGAGGCTAACTGGAGTCAGAGCAAGTCACCTAATCGAACTGGAGGTCAATCGGAGGTGAAACAGTCAGTCAGGAGTGAAATCGGAGTGAAATCAATCAGAATCGGAGCTAACTGAATGTAACTGGAGTGAATCTGCAGTGGTAGGTGAACAAGTGCGCCCTTCTCTGTCAGTAGGTGAGAAGAGGGCGCCTTTCAGCTTAGGAGGGCTAAAACTCTGTGGAAAGTGGCTCCCGGGTGCTAGAAGAAGGTGGATAAGGTGCTGGAGGCATCAAACTGGTGACTGGACTGCATATCCTGAAATAGATCATGCAAGATCCTGAAGTAGATATGTATCCCGAAATAGATGATCCTGAAATAGATATGTATCCCGAAATAGATGATGGATATCCGAACAGGAGTAGCTGTCAAAGTATGAACAACAGGAAAAGCTATTTCAAGAGTCTCTTGATGCAAAGGTTTGTGAAAAAGTGATCAACTATTAGAAAAAACTGATTTGAACACAAGATAAGGTCCAAGTGAGTGAAGAAGAAAAAATTGTATTAAGGAATTCTTTGGAAGAATTAGAACAAATAAATAGGATGATGACAAGTCAGCTTGAGGAGAAGGACAAAGAGATATCTTGTCTAGAATACAAGCTAGTTGAAATGAAGGGAAAGAAACAAGTCCAAGTTCCCATAGTAAACTACACACATCAAGAAAGAAACAAGACTAGTGTTGAACATGAAATGAAGAAAAAGTTCAAATACATCACATCAATTCTGAACAAGATCCTGAATGATTAGAGATCACCTGAAGACAAATCAGGTCTTGGTTATGAAAATGCATCAAAGAAGGTCTACGATGGAGAACATTGCTCAAATCATGTTAAGTTGTTCAGGTATGGTATTTCCTTCAAAAAATACAACTCTTTTCAATATAATAACCAAAGAAGGATCAATAGGATAAAGTGTGCAATATTCAATCAGTTTGGTCATGTTCAAAATATTGTCAAACTATGAGATGCTATGCATGTGATATTTTTGTACATAAGGATTTATATTGTCGAAGAATAGGAAACTATTTAGATGAATACTTATTGCACAAAGGAAATCACATTATAAGGAATGATAGTGAAAATTATCAGATACATAATCAATATGGAAGTGCACATAAGAAAACTTGGGTAAGGAAATCTACTCAAAAGTGCGTAGAAGAATCAGAAAAACGAGGTACAATCAAAGAAATAAGCAATTTCTTCTCCTCCTGTTGATCTTCAGAAGATCAAGTGAGACCCTTGAATTGAAACAAGATTGATCCACATCGCAGTTGGAATTACTGTCGGATGCTAACTTCAACACATCTTCGACAAGTCATCGACGTCGACACAACTTCGACAAATTCGCAACTTCGACATGTTCCGTGACCTCACAGTTTCGTGACATTGACATGTAGTTTTGATCTATGACTAGCGACTGCCGAACATTGACAGACTGTCTCTCTATCTTCCAGTCGACTATAACGGTTTAACTGCCGAACCGTTCTAACTTCTTTTCTAACTAAACATAACGGGAAAGAACCCAAGCGTCTCAAAACTCTTTATATAAGCATGCAAACTATCGTAATATATACATCAAACATAGAATCAATCGATGATCTCATACCCATTAATAGAAAATTAGTTCGCATTCCTGCATATTGTCTGCATATATTTGTGTTATGTCTGTGTAGTGTATTCCTGCTTTGCACATTCTGTTTCTTAATCTTCTTCCATAACATAGCCAACTCATTTAGTCAAATTGTTTTCCCACTTGTGCTTCCTGGCCACATGCAGATCATTGGTATCAGAGCAGTCAGCTTTGTTCATGCTTAATTTTGTGTAGACACTTCCATCAAAGTTATTGACTTATGCATGTTCAAACACGCTCGCAATCTCAGCAATCCAAGAATACGCTACCTCCAGAAATGACAGAAGAAATCGACGATAGAAATGCAGCTGATGAGACAACACAACTTATTGAGCAAGCGCTGACTCAACAACAAACTGATATTTTCTTCATGTTCAATGAAATTCTCATGCGGTTTGTTTCAGCATCTGGAGGATTTTCGACGAGAACTCACTCCGGTAAAATCAGCCCCTTCAAAGTGAAAATGAATTTGGACATACTTAATCTTGAAGAGAAGATTGACGTGAAATCCATCGACAATTTGGTGCAGCAATTGGAATCCTATTACTCTTTGAATAAACTTTCAGAATCTAACAAGATCACCATTGCATCCTTAAACATGTAAACATCTATGCACTGCTAGTCGGAGAACCTCTCGACAAAGATGGAGAAATGTGAAGACCCCATCGACACATGGGATAAATTCATCGAATACATCTGAAAGGAATTTTACTTGCCCAAGTACCTTGAGCGACAATATAAGAAGTGGAAGCAGCTAAGGCAATGGAAAGGCCAATCAGTACAGAGTTACACCGATGAGTTCTATTGACTCATGGAAAGACTTGGCATCCAAGAAGAAGAGAAATTGCTTGTTCTAAAGTACATCAGCGGATTGTCCTAGTATATTCAGCAAGAGATGGAATTTTTTACTATCATTATGCTTGCGGATGCATTCCACTATGCTAGCAAAGTGGAAACTAAGAAAAAAGGGAAAGCACACTTCGCAACAAAGCCGACATCAGGACGACCACCTGGCCAGAAGACATCATCCCACTTCGACAAGTCGAAATCTTCTCAGCCGACTCCACCAAAGCCAAATCACAAAAAAAATCCTTTTTCAGTAAATGGAATGTAGCAAACAATCGAAGACCGAAAAATGGTGTGATTACCACCACTCATATTGGCATGATACGTCTAAATGAAAAGCTCGGAAGACATTTTTGGAAAAAGTGTTGACATCCGACATGTTCAACAAGACGGTGGAAGAATCTAATCTAGATGCAATGACCCTTTTGACATCGACATTGACCACTCAAGCAGCCTCGACTATCGTCGACGAGGAGGAACAAGAGTGCCTATTCCATACACAGATATGGGTCCAGCACAACCCATTGCATCTGATTATGGATAACGGTATCCAGAAGAACTTCATTTATGAATATATCGTAAAGAAACTAGGTCTTGTCACCACTCCACATCCTCAACCTTGTTGATGTATATGTAACTTTGGATTGTATTTCATCTATGTATTATATATATATTTATTGTACCCTTATAAGAGATGTGTTATTCCACTATAAGGAAGTGTCATCATGTGTATTGATAAGTGTCGCAAGTGTGTGAACTTGCCGATGGGTTATTAGACCACCATGTGTGGGGTCGGCCCTATTTTATGTAATATGTATTTGATGTACCTAACTAGACAAGTCGGCCCCATAAGGATATTGAGCAAACAGGTTAAGTATAAATAGAGATCGGGAGATCTCTATTTGGATCATTCGGAAACTCACACTTCTCTCACTCAGAAAGTGGTACACTAGTGAGGAGGAGGATCATCTGCTACTAGGATACTATCTCTGTGTATTTTGGTTGTACTTTGGTTGAACCATTGCTCTCTCTATCTCTGAGGAAGTTGTGGGGGTTTTCACCTTAGGGTTTTCCCCACGGAAACTCTGTGTCTCTTGTCTCTCATGCTTTTGATTCTTGTGATGATTGACTTGCTTGTTATGATTGATATGAATTGATATACTGTACATGTTATTCTCTCAGTAAGATCCTAGAGTATTGTGAATTAATGCTCAAAATTTAACATGGTATCAGAGCTAACCTGAGAAGAAGACATTGTGCAGTGACGAAAACTAGGGTTTCTTGTTCATTGGGTTTCTCTACATAGATTTTGGAAAACCAGTATAGTAGATTGACACTACTCATCAAGGAGAATCCATTTGTCCAATCAGAATTCAATTCTAAGCCTTTTCAGATTTGACCCTAAAAATTAGGGTTTCCACAAAAATAGGAATTTCTGGAATTTGAAGACATAGCTAGAAGCTCCTTGCAAAATCGAAGTTTAGAGCTTTGGATTGAGATTTTTGGCTGGGTAGATCTCCAGGAAACTCAAACCCTAATTCAGGGTCCTCCTTAGTGAACCCGGGAAGACAAAAAGACATTTCTGAAGGGTAAAGCTTTGTAGATCTCAAATTCTAAATACACCAGGTTGATTAGCTCATCAAGGCGCATCTTTCTATCCTTTCAGAAAGTTGAAATTCACATTTTGAATTTTTAGGGTTTTTTGACAAACCCTAATCTGGGACCAGATCCAGTTTTCAGCAAAATAAGTGGTAAGACGTAAATCTTTTCTATTTCCATTTCAAGTACTCTTTAAAGATGTCTCACCACACTAAGCTTGAGGATAAGCTTGAAGGGGATGATAACTTCTGAGCCTGGAAGTATAGGATTGGGTTAATCCTGGAAGAGAATGAGTTGGACTCATATATAAAAGAAGACATCCCTATCCTAGAGGATGAAGAAGCTAAGGTATTGCATAAGAAGAACTTGGTCAAGGCAAAGAGAATCATTGCTGATTATATCAAAGACCATCTCATACCTCATGTGTCTTCTCTGAAGACACCTAAGGAGATGTTTGACTCTCTGACCAAGATATTTGAAGGGAAGAACATAAATCGGAAGATGACTGTGCAGAATTAATTGAAAGGGGTCAAGATGTTGAATGGAGAAACCATTCAATCTTACTTCTACAAGGTCTCTCAGATCAATGAACAACTTGAAGTTGTGGATAATGGTGAAGTTGTTATGACCACTCTGAATGGCCTTCCTAGGTCATGGGACTCCTTTATTCAAGGAATCTGTGGAAGAAAGAAATTGATCTCTTTCAGTAAACTGTGGGGGGAATGCTCTCAAGAATAATCTAGGCTTGTAGCTCATGAAGAAAAGATGGGAGGTGAAGATCAAGCTCTCATAGCCCACACCAAAAGTAGCATGCCCAATAAGGAGCACTCTCACTACAAGAGATCCTATCACAACCAACAAAAGAATAAGAAGGATATAAGATGTTTCACATGCAATGAGAAGGGTCACTTTGCTTCAGAATGTCCCAAGAACATAAGGGATAACATCAACTCTAGCAAGAAGAAGAAGGGAAACAAAAGAAAGTTCCATGCTCATGCTGTCGAAGATGATGAACCTCCAAAGAAGAAGGCTAGGGCAGAAAGTGATGATGACTCATCAAGTGAAGAAGAGCATGTTCTAATCTTGGCTCTCAAAGGTACTATCTCTCATGGTTGTAATGACTGGTTAATTGACAGTGGGGCTTCCAAACACATGACTGGGTGTAAAGAATCTTTTGTAAATCTATCTGAACATGAATCACCCCATAAAGTGAAACTTGGGGATGACTATCAATACCCCATGAAAGGAAGTGGTGAAGCCTCTGACAATCTAGATTCTGGAAAGTCTTTGAAGATGAAAGAAGTTCTTTATGTACCTGGACTCAAGAAGAATCTTCTCTCCATCTCTGCATTGAATGCAAAAGGCATGAGGGTTGCATTTGTAGATGGCCAAGTTCTGATGTGGCCAAAGGGTAAAACTATTGATGATGGAGTGGTGATTGGAGAGCAAAAGGGAGGATTGTATAAATTGAAGGGCCAACCTGAACATGCCATGGTACATGATTCCATGGAGCCAAGTGAACTTTGGCATAGAAGACTTGCACATATGCACTACGGAGCATTACCAATTGCAATTAAGGCTGTAGAAGGTCTTCCTGAAATTAAGACCAAGCATGAAGGTGTTTGCAAAGGATGTGCAAAAGGTAAGAACATTAAGAAAGATTTCCCCAAGTAATGAAAGCAAGGAAAAAGGTATTTTGGAAATCATCCACTCAGATGTATGTGGTCATATGTCATCCAGTTCTCTGAGTGGGTATGTTTACTATGTCTCTTACATTGATGACTTCTCTAGGAAGACTTGGGTCTACTTCTTGAAGAACAAAAATGAGGTGTTTGATAAGTTCAAGGAATTCAAAACCTTGATGGAAAATCAAACTAATAAGAAGATCAAAACATTTAGATCCGACAATGGTGGAGAATTCACCTCAGGTGACTTCAAGAAGCTTTGCAGTGATTCAGGGATTAAGAGGGAGTTGACTGCTCCTTACAATCCACAACAAAATGGAGTTGCATAAAGGAAGAACAGAACAATCATGGAAGCTGTTAGAACATTTTTACACCTATGTACATTAATCATTTATTAATCGATGATTAATTAGTGCCCAAGTGATTAATTATTACATCCCTAAGTTGGTTAGCTACTAAATGGTCAATTATCATGAACTAGTTAGCAAATGTGAACAAGTGCTGAGTCAAACTGGCTGGTTGGTGCGCTCCCCAGGGCATTTAATGCATTCAGCATGCCTAGAGCGCCCTCCCCAGGTTAATTAATGCATTCAGCATGCTTCTCTTCTACCTAGGGCGCACTTGCTCAGATTCTGGACAATCTTGCCAACTTTGTCCAATTTTTGGCCAATTTTAGCTACCAAACCTCTAACCAACCAGTTTCTTCACATCTGTGAGGTCACATGGGCCTGTCCAGTCATTCCCAGCATTCACACAGCAGATTCGAACCAGTTTGGGATGGTTTGGGATATTTTGGTCAACCTAGGGGGGTTTGATCTATTTCTAAGCTAGATCGGTGTGAACACTCCAGATGGATTCGAATTCTTCCAGATTTGTATATATGGATGTTCTTAACCTATTTTGAGGTTGGACAGTTAATAATATTGACATTATTCACCCATTTCATGTGTATTGTTCTTCATTCATTTACAGATTTATGCTATTCTTGCAAATGTTGTGCAATCTTTCACTAGTGAGGAATACATAGTAGCTAGGTTCTGCTGTGATTGAGATTTTACATGGTATCAGAGCTCTTGGAGCTACCATTCGAACCAACAAGACTGTTGTAGTGGATTGCCAGAAGCAGTGGAGAAACCACATAATTCCTGAGGCCATTGCCTTGAGCTTACTGGAGAAATCTAGTGGCTCCTCTCAGGTGTGATGCTCTCCCGAATGCACCCACTATCCATACAGGGTTCGAATCTGTTAGTGTAGATCCCTCCTGAGTGATTTGAGAGTTGTTTGCAGGTATTGAAGATCAACATTGTCAGCAAGTGCGAATTGCAGCAGAGGAGAATGGAGCCAACTCACCCAAATGTGCTCACTCCCTTCAACTATTTCGATTGGAAGGAAGAAATGGTGATTTTGCTGAGATCTAAGGGTCTCTACAGAATTACGATGGGAACTGAGGTTGAGCCAAACTCAGCTGTGGAGAAATCCAAGTTTTTTAACAGAATGGATGAGGCATTTGGCCTCCTTTGTCTCAGCATTTCGAGAGACCTCCCGTTTCATGTAGAAAGTCTAGCAACTCCAAATGAAGTGTGGCTCAAGCTTGAGACACTGTTTGGAAAGACTGATGAGATGAGAGGCCACCAGCTCGAAAATGAGCTTGTCTCACTGAGCCCATGGAATTTTGATTCCATCCAGGACTTCTTCACCAAGTTCAAGAACTTGGTCTTGCAGATCAGACAATGTGGCATAGAGAAGAAAGAAGAACAGTTGGTGTTGTCCATTCTCTCCAAATTGGGTTCTGAATACTCAGTTTTTGTGTCTTCCTTCAACTCCACAAGGCTCACAGTTAGAGGTTGGAAGATGCCATCTTTGGCTGACTTCATGGAGATGCTAACTCAAGAGCAAGACAAGCTGGTCTTGATGGGCTCCATCAAGCAAAAAGACCAAGTTCTTGCAGCTGGAGATTCGAAATGTGGAAGAGGCAAGCAAAAACCCAGGGGGCCGAAACCTCAAGAGAAGAAGAGGAAGGATGAGAGGCCCAAATCCTCTGAGGGGGTTTCAAATCCTGTCAAGAACAAGGGAAAGAAGGCTGAGAAGACAAAATGTAGCTACTGTCAAAGAGGTTTTCATCCAGAGAGCTCATGCATGAAGAAAACCATAGACACCATGACCCATCTCCTACAGAAAAATAATATTCCTCTTCCTGAAAGTTCCAAGAAGAAGGAGTGTGTTTCTGAAGACAAGGAGAGCTGCCATGCTTTGGTGGCTAGTTCATCTCATTCACCCTTGTTCATCATTGATTCAGGTGCCTCAAGGCACATGGCTTCCTCAAGAGATTCATTTTCTGAACTTGCACCCTACAGTGGCCTCTCTATTCGAATGGGAGATGACTCAGAAATCCCTGCTCATGGCATTGGGAAAATCTCTATGGAGAATGGCTTCTTCTCCAATGTGCTGTATGTGCCAAATATTGCAGCAAACTTGCTCTCTATATATCAAATGACACATACTGCAGCAGCAAAGAAGGTGGTCTTCACTCAGGATGATGTGGAGATATCAGAAGTTTCCACCGGGAGAATTGTTGCAATGGGTGTTGCAGACCATGACATGAAGATGTACAAGTTGTCCCACTTTCTCGAGTTCTCTTCACCAAGTGTACTTCTGTCACATGGGAATGAGACCAGCAAGCTATGGCATCAAAGGTATGGTCACCTAAACTACAGATATCTTCAAGTTTTAAGCAAAGAAAAGATGGTAGAAGGGCTGCCACAAATCAGTTTTTCAAGTGGAACATGCAAGGGTTGCATGATTGGGAAGCATCCTGAAAAGAAGTATGACAAAGGGAAGGCAAGGACGGCTGATCAACCACTTGGGATAGTGCATTCTGATCTGATAGGGCCACTCCCCACACCCTCCTATGGCTGCAGCAAATATGTGCTCACCTTCATCGATGACTACTCAAGGTACTGCTGGTTATTTTTCCTTAAGCAAAAATCTGAAGTCTTTGAATGTTTCAAAATTTTTAAGAGCATGGTTGAGAACTTCAGTGGGAAGGCCATGAAGGTTTTGAGGACTGATAATGGCAGAGAGTATGCCAATAACAATTTGCAGCAGCTCTATCAAGAGCATGGCATTCAGATGCAACACTCAGTGCCCTACACACCACAGCAAAATGGTGTTGCAGAGCGCAAAAATAGAGCACTGAAAGAGATGGAAACTTGCATGTTGCAAGCAAGGGATTTGTCTCCCAAATTGTGGGCTGAAGCTATGAATTGTGCAGCATATGTTCAGAATAGAGCACCACACAAAGCATTGCAAGGAATCACTCCATTTGAAGCATGGATGGGCCACAAGCCCAATGTCTCACATTTCAGAATTTTTGGCTCAAGGGCTTGGGCCAGAATTCCACCGGAGAAGAGAAAGGCCTTGCAGCCCCAAAGCAAGGAGTCAATCATGGTTGGGTATGCAAATGATTCCAAGGGCTACAAGCTCTTTGATCCATCCACTCACAAAACTTTCATCGAAAGAAGTGTCAAATTCGAAGAAGAAGAATTCTTGCAAGCTAGTGAACAAGGTGATGGGGAATGCTCATTTCCTCGTCTTGATGATGAAGTAAGTAGTGATTCTTTCTCTGATATTGCTGAAGATGATGTTGATATGGATTCTGAACATATCCCTCCCTCAAGGCCCAAGTGGGCAGAGAAAACAATTCAAAGTGCCGGAGAGCTTGTGGGAGATCCCCAAGATGCTAGGAAAACTAGATCTCAATTTCACAATTCCTTTGCATGTGATAATTCTGATCTGAGTGAGGCATGTTACTTGATGGTTGGATCTGATACAATGTCATATTCAGAAGCATGTACAGACCCAAAGTGGCAATCAGCCATGCAAGAAGAGATGAACTCACTCCATGAGAACAAAACTTGGGATTTGGTCCCTCTTCCTCCCAAGAGGAAACTAGTGCAATGCAAATGGATTTATAGAACCAAAGTTGGATCTGATTGCTCTGATCTGAAGTATAAGGCCAGGTTGGTGGCTAAGGGTTACTCTCAGGTCCAAGGAGTGGACTATACAGAGACATTTGCACCGGTGGCAAAGATGGACTCCATAAGACTAGTTTTGGCCATTGGGGCTTCCAAGCGATGGGAGATTCATCACATGGATGTAAAAAGTGCCTTTCTTCATGGGGATCTGAATGAGGAGATATATATGCAGCAGCCTGAAGGTTTTATTTGTGATCATACACTTGTTTGCAGGTTGAACAAATCACTCTATGGGCTCAAGCAAGCTCCTAGAGCATGGTATGCAAAAATGGACAATTTTCTGCTATCTTTGGGGTTTGAGAGGTGTAAGTCTGATCCAAATGTGTATATGCAGCGTGTTAGTGATCTGATATTGATTATTGTACTGTATGTTGATGATATTTTGATCACTGGTAGCTGCACCAAAGAACTTGACTCAGTTAAGAGAGCATTGCACAGTGCATTCTCCATGACCGATCTAGGATTGCTAAAACAATTTCTGGGTTTGGAGATAGATCAAACTGTGAATGGAATTTTTGTATGTCAGTCAAGGTATGCTTTAGATTTGCTGTAGAAATTTAAGATGGCTGAATGTAAGTCTGCAAAATTTCCATTTCTTTCAGGAGTTAAGCTTACAGAATGGGGTTCTTCACCACTAGTTGACAGTTCACTGTATAGACAACTAGTTGGGAGTTTGTTGTATCTTACACACTCTCGACCAGATTTGTCTTATGCTGTTGGGGCTGTTGCAAGGCACATGCAAGAGCCTCATGAGATCCATTGGAAGGCAGCCAAGAGGATCCTTCATTATGTTCAGGGTACTAAGTCCTTTGGTATCCATTATGCTGCTGGTTCATCCCTTGAACTAGTAGGATTTACAGATTCTGATTGGGCCGGTGATTGTATCGATCGGAAGTCAACTTCCGGTTATGTCTTTATGCTTGCACATGGACCTATATGCTGGTCAAGCAAGAAACAAAGAACTATTTCCTTATCTTCAGCTGAGGCCGAGTACAGGGGAGCAGTTAATGCAGCCACACAATGTGTTTGGTTGCAAGGTATTCTTGCAGAGTTCGGGATTGTCTTTGATTCACCCACTATTCTTTGGTGTGATAATCAAAGTACAATCAAGATTTCTACCGATCCAGTACAGAGACAGAGGACCAAGCACATAGAGATACAGATACATTACATTCGGGGTTTGGTGCATGACCGGACCATAGCATTGCAGTATTGCCCATCCAGTGAGCAAACTGCTGATATCTTCACCAAGTGTTTTACCGAGAAGACCTTCACTCACCTTAGATCTTTGCTTGGGGTGAGTGATGCATGGTGATGATTGGTGTATTTTGATATATGCCACATGTCCATTTTAGAGGGGAGGTTTTATTTCCCATGTGGTTTTCCTCCTTACCTTGGTTACATGGACAAATAAATTTTATGATGTAAAAGGTGACTTGAGCCTAGTTGCCAAGGCCTTAATTTTTGATATTTCACTAAGTCTAGCTTAAGGGGGGGTGTTAGAACATTTTTACACCTATGTACATTAATCATTTATTAATTGATGATTAATTAGTGCCCAAGTGATTAATTATTACATCCCTAAGTTGGTTAGCTACTAAATGGTCAATTATCATGAACTAGTTAGCAAATGTGAACAAGTGCTGAGTCAAACTGGCTGGTTGGTGCACTCCCCAGGGCATTTAATGCATTCAGCATGCCTAGAGCGCCCTCCCCAGGTTAATTAATGCATTTAGCATGCTTCTCTTCTACCTAGGGCGCACTTGCTCAGATTGTGGACAATCTTGCCAACTTTGTCCAATTTTTGGCCAATTTTAGCTACCAAACCTCTAACCAACCAGTTTCTTCACATGTGTGAGGTCACATGGGCCTGTCCAGTCATTCCCAGCATTCACACAGCAGATTCGAACCAGTTTGGGATGGTTTGGGATATTTTGGTCAACCTAGGGGGGTTTGATCTATTTCTAAGCTAGATCAGTGTGAACACTCCAGATGGATTCGAATTCTTCCAGATTTGTATATATGGATGTTCTTAACCTATTTTGAGGTTGGATAGTTAATAATATTGACATTATTCACCCATTTCATGTGTATTGTTCTTCATTCATTTACAAATTTATGCTATTCTTGCAAATGTTGTGCAATCTTTCACTAGTGAGGAATCCATAGTAGCTAGGTTCTGCTGTGATTGAGATTTTACAGAAGCAGTAAGGGCAATGCTGCATGACCAGGATCTACCTATGCATCTATGGGCAGAAGCAGCTAGAACAACTGTATATGTACAAAACAGGACACCCCACAAGATATTGGACAACAAGACACCGAAAGAGGTCTTCTCAGGTAAGAAACCTGAAGTCAGCCATCTCAGAATATTTGGTTTTCCAGTATACAATCATGTCCCAAAGGAAAAGAGGACCAAACTAGATCCTTCAGGAAAGAAAGGTATCTTTGTGGGTTACAGTGAAAGCTCGAAGTCTTACAGAATATACTTTCCAAGGTTCAAGAAGATTGATGTTAGCAAGGATGTGACATTTGATGAAAACTCAACATTTATCAAATCAAGAAAGACACCTGTTGAAGATTATGAAGAACCTAAGGAAACTAGATTTCAAGACACTACCATGACTGAATCTATTCTAGATGCTAATCGTGAAATTGAAGATCCTCAACAACCTATAGATCCACCACGTGATGACAACTCTCACAAGAGGAAACATGCATGGGCTAGAGAGCTCATTCAAGATGCAGAGATATTTGGCATTCTAGAAGAAGAACACAGAGCAAAGAAGAGAACTAGATCTCATACCAGCTATGTTGCTTTACTCTGTGATATCATGAACAAAGAACCTTCCAATTATGAAGAAGCAGTGGAAAAGAAAGAATGGAAGGATGCCATGGTTGAGGAATACAAATCAACAATGAAAAATGATGTTTGGGATGTTGTCCCAAGACCTAAAGGGAAGTCTATTGTGACTTCCAAATGGATCTACAAAATCAAGCATGCTGCAGATGGAAGCATAGAAAAATACAAGGCAAGATTCGTAGATCGTAGTTTTTCTCAGAAAGAGGGAATAGACTATGAAGAAACTTTTGCTCCTGTAGCCAGGTACACTTCCATCAGATCAGTACTTTCGCTGGCTACAGCGATGAAGTGGAAGATACACTAGATGGATGTCAAGACTGCCTTCTTGAATGCTGTAGTTGAAGAGGAAGTGTATGTGGAGCAGCCACTCGGTTTTGAAACACATGACAGGGAGTCATATGTGTGCAGATTGAAGAAAGCCTTGTATGGATTGAAGCAAGCTCCCAGAACTTGGTATGGTAACAGGAGATGATGGATTGATTGCAGATACAAAGAGGAAGCTTGCTGCTAAGTTCGATATGAAGGACCTGGGGATGATGCACTATTTCCTAGGTATGGAGGTGTGGCAAAGTACAGATGGGATCTTCCTTGGACAAGGGAAGTATACTATAGATATCCTGAAGAGGTTCAAGATGATGGATTGCAAGGCCATGTCCACACCTATGGCATCGAATCTGAAGCTTCTATGTGATGCTCCATCTGAGCCGGTTGATCTCTCTATGTATCGTCAGATGATTGGGTCCTTGATGTACCTGACAAACAGAAGACCAGATATTTTCTTTGCAGTGAACACATTGAGCTAGTTTCTGACGAATCCGAGGAGTGTTCACCTGGTTGCTATAAAGCATATTCTGAGGTACTTGAAGGGTATAGTTGATTATGGGCTCAGGTATGAAGCGAATCAAAAGTTTAACCTACAAGGTTATGTTGATTCAGATTGGGCAGGCAGTGCTGCAGATAGGAAGAGCACATCTGGGTGCTAATTCAGTATGGGATCAGGTGTGATCTCTTGGTTTAGTAGGAAGTAGTCTTGCGTAGCACTGAGTACAGCCAAGGTAGAGTATGTTGCATCTTGTTCTTCTAGTTGTGAGGCAGTATGGCTTCGGAAGCTACTGTTTGATTTATTTGATCTCCCGTTGGATGCTACTGGTATCTTCTGCAATAACCAGAGTTGTGTGAAGCTGTCTGAGAACCCTGTGTTTCACGATAGGTCAAAACACATAGAGATCAAATGTCACTATATCAGGGATATGGTGCAGAGAGGAGCAGTGAAGCTCATGTATGTTACGACGGACGAGAAGATTGCAGATGTGTTGACGAAGCCACTAGCCAGAGTGAAGTTCGAGTACTTCAGAGAGAGGCTCGGTGTTCTTCCGATCAACGACACTTCGAGGAAGAAGTGATGGAGACATTTCCTGAAGCCATTCTAAGCATGTTGGAAGGAGGATCCTTCACATGGCTGTGGATGTAAGCGCTACATGATGAGCATCAAGATGATGCTCCAGTTATTGCTTTGTATATGCATCAGGATGATGTTGGATATGATCAGTTGGATCATCTATATGTATATGTATGTATGCATCAGGTTGATGTTAGATATGATCAGTTGGATCATTTATATGTATTTTTCATATGCATCATGTTGGATGCTTGGACCATGTATCTGTATATGTATCAGGTGGATACTGTGTATGATCAGGTAGATCATGTATGTTGATATATATCAGTTAGATGCATTGTGTATCTATGTATGTATCAGGTGGATACATTGTATGATCAGGTGGATCATGTATGATGATATGTATGAGGTAGATACTTGGTATGCATCAGGTAGATGTAGTGTATGATTACGATGATCATAGATGATGAGATTCAGGATGTTGCTCTAGATGACATGCAGCAGGATGTTGCAGTGATGATGATCAGGATGATCATGTATGCATCAGGATGATGTATGGTGAGTATCAGGTTGAAACTCTATGGTCGTGGATCAGATTGTACAGATGAGCATATAATTTTTCCCTGGGATATTTGTAGATAGTCCTTCAAGGTTTTGCCTATGGCATGTAATCTGGCCCTGGGATATCAAGCAAATGCTCTTTCGAGGTTTTACTCTGGGGGGACATATAATATGGCCCTGGGAGATTTGCAGATAGTCTTGCAAGGTTTTTCCTATGGCATATAATTTGGCCCTGGGATATCTGGCAGATGCTCTTTCGAGGTTTTGTCTTATGGCATATAATTCGTCCTTGGGAGATCCAATAGGTTGAGATGTGTGCTCGTAATAAGTCCTGGGATGCTCTTGCAAGGTTTTTCCATGACCACATGTAATCTGTCCCTGGGAGATCCTATAGGTAGAGTTGTGTGCTCGTAACAGCCTGGGATGCTCTTGCAAGGTTTTTTTGTGAGGTCACATATAATATGGCCCTGGGAGATCCTATATGTAGAGCTATGTGATCGGAACAACCTGGGATGCTCTTGCAAGGTTTTGTGATGCACATAATAAGTCTCGAGGATTCCATAGTATGGCCAGTGATGATGAAGACCTGCAGGTGGTGGGCCTATATCAAGTATGGAAAAGGACTGGCTCTGTAGAACTTCCTATGACCAGTAGAAGCATAGATTGTTTGAGATAGAAACAGCAGTGATTATGATGATTCGAGGACGATGCATCGATGACGATGATCCAGAGAAGAAGACTTATGCTAGCAGATCCATGTCGAAAAATGCCTTCCTAGTTAAGAGGGAGTGTTGATGTATATTAACTTTGGAATGTATGTCATCTATGTATTTCATATATATTTATTGTACCTTTATAAGAGATGTGTTATTCCTCTATAAGGAAGTGTCATCATGTGTATTGACAAGTGTCACAAGTGTGTGAACTTGCCGATGGGTTATTAGACCACCATGTGTGGGGTCGGCCCTATTTTATGTAATATGTAATTGATGTACCTAACTAGACAAGTCGGCCCCATAAGGATATTGGGAAAACATGTTAAGTATAAATAGAGATCGGGAGATCTCTATTTGGATAATTCGGAAACTCACACTTCTCTCACTCAGAAAGTGGCGCACTAGTGAGGAGGAGGACCATCTACTACTAGGAGACTATCTTTGTGTATTTTGGTTGTACTTTGGTTGAGCCATTGCTCTCTCTATCTCTGAGGAAGTTGTGGGGTTTTTCACCTTAGGTTTTTCCCCACGGAAACTTTGTGTCTCTTGTCTCTCATGTTTTTTATTCTTGTGATGATTGACTTGCTTGTTATGATTGATATGCATTGATATACTATACATTTTATTCGCTCAGTAAGATCCTAGAGTATTGTGAATTAATTCTCAAAATTTAACAAGCCTTACAACATCAGTTGGATGAAGGATGGACAGGAACTACAGATCACCCGACAATGCACACTTTCCTACTTCATAAATCCTTTTGAAGAGGAAGTGCTCTGCGATGTAGCACCACTCTTCGTTGTCAATGCCCTATTTGGGAAAACTTACCTATGGGATCATAATGAAAGTTATCAGTCATGACCATAGAAGGTGATTGTCAGAATCCAGAATCGATTGTACAACATTCCATAGCAATGACCTACACCAATGGTTTCAATGATATCTGCTAAATAGACAAAGAAGCTCATCAATCGTGCTCAGAAAGTAAGTTGATTTTAAATCCATTGGAAAGGATAAGCATGATCATGACAAAGAATCTTGCAATGAATCAGATGATGAAGAGTCAAACTTTGTAAAGAAAATGAAAAGAGGACAAGTTAAGTACAAAAATAAATTTCCTTTCAAATGTCTCAAATTTGGAGGAATAGGCCATTTTGGTTCCAAGTGTCCTTATAGATAAGATGGATATAGAGACAACGAAAAATAATTTTTTTCTCATGATCGAAAAAATGCACGCACGCAGCACATAACTGAAAATAAAAGGAGGGTTCGAAAATAGAAGAAAAGTATGTACAATGAGGAAGATGTCAATGTATCTTAAGGAAGTGACTACAATGAAGAACTAAAAGAAAAACTTTTCATGGCCATTGTGGAAGATAGTAGTGATGAAAAGAAGAACAATATTTCAAATAATACTCCAATTGCGCAAAGAAAACCAAGATCACTAAAGAAATACTTCTTTAGTGGATCATTCAAAACACCTCCAAATCCAGTTGCACCTCCAAATCCATATGCAGAAGTTAAGACATATAATCAATCTAAATAAGAAGAAGATGTTGCATATGTTGACTGAGAAGGTGAATTTATTAGATCACTGGATGAATTGAGGAATTCAATAAAGAAGAGTAAATTCTTGCAGGAGCAGCTGTCAAAGTATGAATAATGGGACAAGCTATTTCAAGAGTCTCTTGATGCAAAGGTTTGTGAAAAAGTGATCAACTATTAGAAAAAACTGATTTGAACACAAGATAAGTTCCAAGTGATTGAAGAAGAAAAAATTGCAATAAGGGATTCTTTGGAAGAATTAGCACAAATAAATAGGATGATGACAAGTCAGCTTGAGGAGAAGGAGAAAGAGATATCTTGTCTAGAAGACAAGCTAGTTGAAATGAAGGGAAATAAACAAGCCCAAGTTCCCATAGTAAATTGCACACATCAAGAAAGAAACAAGACTAGTGTTGAATATGAAATGAAGAAAAAGTTCAAATACATCACATCAATTCTGAACAAGGTCCTAAATGATTAGAGATCACCTAAAGACAAATCAGGTCTTGGTTATGAAAATGCATCAAAGAAGGTATCCGATAGAGAACATTGCTCAAATCATGTTAATAGTTTCAGGTATGGTAGTTCCTTCAACAAATACAACTCTTTTCAATATAATAACCAAAGAAGGATCAATAGGATAAAGTGTGCAATATTCAATCACTTTGGTCATCTTCAAAATATTGTCGAACTATGAGATGCTATGCATGTGATATTTTTGTACATAAGGATTTATATTGTCAAAGAATAGGAAACTATTTAGATGAATATTTATTGCACAAAGGAAAATTATCAGATACATAATCAATATGGAAGTGCACACAAGAAAACTTGGGTAAGGAAATCTACTCAAAAATGCGTAGAAGAATTAGAAAAACGAGGTACAATCAAAGCAATAAGCAATTTCTTCTCCTCCTGTTGATCTTAAGAAGATCAGATGAGACCCTTGAATTGAAACAAGATTGATCCACATCGCAGTTGGAATTATTGTCGGATGCTAACTTCAACACATCTTCGACAAGTCATCAACGTCAACACAACTTTGACAAATTCGCAACTTCGACATGTTCCTTGACCTCGCAGTTTCGTGACATCGACATGCAGCTTCAATCTACAACTAGCGACTGTCGAACTTTGACAGACTGTCTCTCTATCTTCCAGTCGACTGTAACAGTTTAACTGCCGAACCGTTCTAACTTCTTTTCTAACTAAATGTAACGGGAAAGAACCTAAGCATCTCAACACTCTTTATATAAGCATGTAAACTATTGTAATATATACATCAAACATAGAATCAATCGATGATCTCATACCCATTAATACAAAATCAATTCGCATTCTTGCATATTGTCTGCATATATTTGTGTTATGTTTGTGTAGTGTATTCTTTCTTTGCACATTTTGTTTCTTAATCTTCCGCCATAATAGAGCCAACTCATTCAGTCGAACTTTTTTCCCACTTATGATTCCTATCCACATGCAGATCATTGGTATCAGAGAACTCAGCTTTGTTCATGCTTAATTTTGTGTAGACACTTCCATCGAAGTTACCGACTTATGCCTGTTCAAACACGCTCGCAATCTCAGCAATCCAAGCATATGCTACCTTCAGAAATGACAGAAGAAATAGACGATAGAAATGGTCGACAAGACAACACAACTTATTGAGCAAGTGCTGACTCAACAACAAACTGAGATTTTCTTCCTGTTCAATGAAATTCTCATGCGATTTGCTTCAACATCTGGAGGATTTTCAACGAGAACTCACTCTGATAAAATCAGCCCCTTCAAAGTGAATTTGAATTTGGAGATACCGAATCTTGAAGGCAAGATTTACGTGAAATCCATCGACAATTGGGTGCAACAATTGGAATCCAACTACTCTTTGAATCAACTTTCAGAATCTGACAAGATCACCATTGTAGCCTTAAACATGTAAACATCTGTGCACTGCTGGTGGGAGAACCTCTCGACAAAGATGGAGAAAAGTGAAGACCCCATCGACACATGGGATAAATTCATCGAATACATCTGAAAGGAATTTTACCTGCCCAAGTACCTTGAGTGGCAATATAAGAAGTGGAAGCAGCTAAGGCAATGGAAAGGCCAATCAGTACAGAGATACACCGACGATTTCTATCGGCTCATGGAAAGACTTGGCGTCCAAGAAGAAGAGAAATTGCTTATTCTGAAGTACATCAGCTGATTGTCCCAGTATATTCAGCAAGAGATGGAATTTTTTACTGTCATTATGCTTGCGGATGCATTCCACTATGCAAGCAAAGTGGAAACGAAGAAAAAAGAGAAAGCACGCTTCACAACAAAGCTGACATCAGGATGACCCCTTGGCCAAAAGACATCAGCCAACTTCGACAAGTCAAAATTTTCTCAGCCAACTCCGCCAAAGCCAGATCACAAAAAAAATCCTTTTCAAAAAATGGAACGTAGCAACCAATCGACAACCGAAAAATGGTCGGATTACCACCACTTATATTGGCATGATATGTCTGAATGCAAAGCTCGAAAGAGATTTTTGGAAAAAGTGTCGACATCCGACACGTTCGACAAGATGGTGGAAGAATCTAATCTATATGCAATGAACCTTTTGACATCAACATTGACCACTCAAGCAGCCTCGACTATCGTCGACGAGGAGGAACGAGAATTCCTGTTCCATACATGGATATGGGTCCAGCACAACCCATTGCATCTGATTGTGGATAACGGTATCCAAAAGAAATTCATTTATGAATATATCGTAAAGAAACTAGGTCTTGTCACAACTCCACATCCTCAGCCTTGCAACATCGGTTGGATGAAGGATGGACAGGAAGTACAGATCACCCAACAATGCAAACTCTCCTACTTCATAAATCCTTTTGAAGAGGAAGTGCTCTGCGATGTAGAACCACTCTTCGTAGTCGATGCACTGTTTGGGAAACCTTACCTATGGGATCACCATGGAAGTTATCAGTCACAACCATAGAAGGTGATTGTCAGAATCCCGAATCAATGGTACAACATTCCATAGTGATGACCTACACTAACGGTTTCAATGATATCTGCTAAATAGACAAAGAAGCTCATCAATCGTGCTCGGAAGTTCGTTGTTAGCACTTGGATTTTCCTTGGGCTGTATCAAAGAAACCCGAGGTAACCTATTTCAAACCAATATTTAGACTAAAAGTTGGCCTCCTTCAGCCAGAGAGGGCTCTCTCAGCAAATCTGCCATCCAATGTCACCACGACAGCAATTTGACAATGAAACTCAAGGGCCAATTTGTAAAATAAATAAAAACTTAAGTATTTTTAATGAAGTGGTTAGATAAACAGGAAAATGATACCCTTGGGCAATGGAGTCAAGAAACAGAAAAATAATAGATCGGAAGCCAACAAATGTTTCATACAAAGGCAAGATAGCTGTTTGATTACAGTCAATAAGATTTTGCAGGTGACAAGGAAAGAAATAATGACAGTCCACTGACAACAGGCATCAATTTTCAGATGAATCCGCTGTTAACTTTGGAGAAATAAATGGGTACTCAGATGCGGATAAATCGAGGCATATGACATGAATCTCAATTTATTTTCAGTACGTTCACCTAAATACAGAAGGAAAGACATAATGGCAAAAGTCACAAAGAGAATTGACATGCACATGTAAAGAAAAGAAAAACACAGACTGCAATTTCGAAACAACACATGAATCTTCGATGAAAATATGCTCAACTTCTAAGATCTTTATTAATTTCTGTAAAATACTTCAAATACCCAAAATGGGTCCTTCCTCTCTGAAAATTCGAACCCTTTTTCATTGCAAAAATGCAAAATTTATACAAAATTTTTTCCTATGAGCAAACCCTAACTGTATTTTTTTCTAAAAATACGCCACCGATACTAAAATAACAATCAAATGACTAATTGTTACTTTACAAGAATTAGTTTTTTAAACAGTAAATGATGGAAAATCTGGAATGTTGTTCTCTCATATCTTCGGAAACTGAAAAAAAAAATGGCTGCCAGCTGCCTCTATTTTTTTCACTTCTTTAACTGATATTTATTATTTTGCCACCTGTTGATTCTCTTCCTGGAATTTCTGGGCTTTCGGGGGTATTCTATTCCTTTGACACCTGTACAAAACCATTCCCTTGCTCTCGTCCACTTCATCTTTGACCATTAGATGATAAACAATGGCAGACACAACAATTTCTTCCACATTAGTACTAAGAAGCACCGAATCCAATAAACAAATGGATCCCAAATCATCACACTCAAGATCATTTTCTGCAAGAATCTCTGATATATGGTTCCTATTGTCCTGAAACTGGATAACTTTCAAATCTTCTTCAAGCTAACTCTTCCAGCTGACAAGGTGTGCATCGTCTTCTTGGGGCTTTATATCAATATTATAGGGAAATAATGATGATAGCTTTTCATCTATTCCTCTGTTGTTCTGTTTGTTTGATGGATCCACCATTCTGGAGCCTAAAACCAATACTGGTCCCGAAAGCTTCTTTACCATTTTGCAGAACAAACCATATGTCTTTGGCGCTCTGAACATAAGCATCTCGACATCTCTCAAATATAGAACTATAGGGCTTGTCCTCGAGACAGTCATTAAAACCTTATAAAGGGGTTGCATAAGCAGTTTATCTTCAAAAGTCTAGCTACTAGTCCGTTTTAGAGAACCTGAATTCTGGGAACTTGTTGCCGATGCAGAGTTTCTTTTGAGTTCAGTACTTACATGTTCTTTTGATTTTGTTTCAACACCGTTGTTCTGTCTCCGAAGTGAACCTGATCTTTTGGACTTGAAGTCGTCGCGTGGAGGAAGAATTGAGAAATTTCCCAGTAATTCAGTCACACGATCCAGTGCAGATGCAGACATTGTTTTTGTAAAAGTATCTGCACGTCCTCCATATCTGTTCTGCACCTTTAATGAAACGTCTGTTACATCTAGCAACAACAATTTAGCCTCAAAATAGTCTGCTAATGCCTTTGCAAGCATTTGTAGATAAGGTTCTGCAGGGCCCGACAACAAAATTGCACGACTGGCCGGAACTTATAAACTTCAACAACCTCCGGGACTTTTTGAAAACTCTTCGTGTCTTCTCAAGCTTCAGACACAAGTTTCAGATTATAAATTGCCCAACGGAGGAACCCTGTAACATTCCTATGACTATTTGCTTCACTGGCATTCAGCAACTCCAGAAATTTGATGGAATACAGTCAGAAAACGATGTTACCATGCCTCCTATAACTGGATAACGAGCAGCTCTGTTGGTACTATCGGTCGCTCCAGGAGAATACCCTATTTTGTCCAAAATTTCGCAGCTGTAGCTCACAAAAAATACCTATGCTATGTCTTTTAGGGTTTTTCTTTTTCGTTGCAAATGGAAATGTTTACAAATGCGACCATCAATATGTCGAGCTATACAAACCTCTGTGAATACAATTTTGCAAATGATAGCTGACGTTTTGCTTGTGCGCAGGTGTGATGATGGCACACGATGACTTTCATCTTTAGAGTTCTTTGTTTATAAATATGATGAACATGAAAAATCCAGAAAACCATGCAGAAAATGTTACACATTCTCTAGCTCGTTGCAAAGATCTCTCTCATTTGGAGGAAGAGTGTTAGGGTTTTGGTGCTTCGCTTAAAACGATAAGATGCCAAAAGAGGAGATTACCTACCCTTTTTATACTCCCGCCAATGGTTGGTAGCGCACGGGTGTTGAGTGGTTTTCAATAGAACGTTTCACAAATGCGGATGCATCATAAATGGACACGTTGGACGGTGGTCTTCTTCCCGTACCGGCTTCATCTCCTATACACCGAGCATTTTGTAAATGCGGTGTCATGTGGACCATTGATCCATTTTGAAATTTCTCCATTTGATCTCGCTACGTGTCATCATGGGAATCACGGATTTGAAAACACAACCTATCATCATTTAGTGAGTGAACGATATAACGGTCAAATATATGTTGGATTGTCACGACAAAGCTAACAAAAATTGGTGGAGGACTTGCAAATTTCTCTTCCTTTGATTGCAATAATACACACAGTCGCAACAACCTCTCCTCTACATAGCTTTTACACTTCGAAGAAAAACCTGGGCGTGCCAAATACATTTTATGCATGTTTTCAATCCCGACCTTTATCCCACATGTAATAAAGATAAATTCTTCTTTTATATATCCCTTTGCTTCACATATACACTAAGTAACAAGAGAGAGAGAGAGAGACTCTCGTTCGTAGCGCTTGGAATGTGGAGGTTATGTTGGTCCTTGGCTCGGCTCTAGTCATTTGACCAGCTCTCGGTGCTGAGCATCATATATTTTGTTCCAGTTTCTAATTAGCATTCGGGCTCATTATAAAAATCAAAGTCTCCTTTGTAGAATGTGGGCTTGGACTATATTAGGGCTCTCAAGGCTTGGCACTTGGTCCCGTGATGAGCCCTCGGTGTTGGGCGCGCATATATTTTGCTCCAATTTTTATTCGAAACTTTGACCCAATATAGAGAATACAACAAACCCTCTTTTTTTTTTATAAAGTCTCCTTACTTCATAAAATTTATTTTTTGGGTTAAAAATTAAAATATAAAAAATCTTCAAAAAGCTTTAACTTTTAGAAAATATAATATTGAAGCTTTTCTTCTTCATGAAACCTCCAACTATGCCCAAATTGTGAAAACCCCTCTACATACTTAGATTTTGTTTTTAGAATATCAAACCTTTTTCTTAGTGATTTTTGGCCTTAGGTTTTTTATGAAAACATAAAGCTTTTCCTTCTTTTGTACGCCCGAGGACAAAGATGTTTTTTATTGGCCAAGTTTGAAACTTCCCTTATGCAAACTGTTCTATTTTCGCACCATCAATGTCGTCAGAAGATAATTAACCAAATTTTTATTGAGTGTTAACATTCGTGTTAATCATGATCAAACCACAAAATTCTAGGAAGACTGTAGCAATGAGTCAACTCACCGACCAGTGTAGCCCTCGACAGAAGCAGTTGATTGACAATGTTCTCGACATGTATCGGAGTGTATTCCAAGAGCCAAACGGAGTACCTCGACATTTTCAAGTAAAACACTCCATTGAACTTGCTCCTGGTTCTTCTTTTCCTACCGTATCTGTTTACAAAAGATCCATTCTAAAAAATGAATTGATTCATAGACAAATCCAAAATTTGATCAACAAACCTCATATCTGACCCAACTCCTCCCCTTGTGGAAGTCTAGTCGTCCTCATTTCGAAGAAAGACGGGACTTGGCACATGTGCATCGAATACAGGGCACTCAACAAAATTTTGGTAAAGAATCGCTGCCCTTTTTCGCAGATAGACAAGCTCATCAACTGTCTGAAAGGTGCTAAATTATTTACTAATATCGACCTCAAGTCGGGATATCATCAAATTCCAATTGATCCCTCAGATGTGTGTAAAATTGCTTTCAAGACCAAGGAAGGATTGTTTGAATGGTTATTCATGCATTTTGTCTTAACCAACGCACCTGCGACCTTCATGCGATACATGGACAACATTCTGTGACCTTTCATCAGAAAATGGGTCATTGTCTATCTCGATGACATATTGATTTTCAGTTAATCAGTGGAAGAACATGTCAGACAGCTTCGAAAATTCCTTGACACTCTCCAGCAACATCAACTTTACTTGAACATGGACATGTGTACCTTTCCAATGAACAACATCAAATATTTGGGGTATGAAATTGACTTTGCAATCATTCATGTCGATCCAGATAAAGTATCGATCCTCAAAAATTGGTCCATTCCTCAAAGCATTCAAAAACTAGGAAGTTTTCTTGGTTTGGCAAATTTCTATTGACGATTCATACTCGACTTCAATCACATAGGCTGGCCCTTGAATCAGTTGACGAAGGGAAATGGAAAAACTATCTTCAAATGGACATCGACACAACAAGAATCTTTTGAACAACTCAAGCACAAGCTCTGTACTACACCAGTACTTGTGTTACCTCATTTACATTAGCCTTTTGAGATTGAGATGGACGCATCGAACTATGCCTTGGCCACATTGATCACTTAGTCTCGGCACCCAGTCGCTTTTCATTTTGAAACTTTTAATGACATAGTTAGAAGATATTTGACATATGAAAAAGAACTGTATGCCATTGTGGAAGCTCTTAAGCAATGGAGGCATTACATCCTTGGAAAGGAAATGGTCATCCTCACTGACCATGAGCCTCTATAGTTCGCTCTGACCTAGTCAAAAATACAAATAGCTCGACAACTTAAGTGGATAATTACCTACAACAATTCTAGTTGGTAATTAAGTATCAGAAAGGTAAAGCTAATGTTACCGCCGATTGTCTAAGCATACCTCCCATTACTCTCATTTTTACAGTGATGAGTATGCAGGGATATGACACCACTACTTGGCCTCAGTTGTATCAAGAAGACATTGAATTTTCACCTGTCTACCAACAAATTTAGACTTAAAATTCATCGACCGCCGACTATTTCCTGAAATACACCTTGCTATACAAGCTTGGGCAGCTTTGTGTGTCGACTGGTGAACATCGATAGCAGCTCATTTGGAACACACACTACAGCAAGATTGTAGGACACTTTGTGGTAGCAAAGACACTTGTTATTCTCCAGAAGTATTTCTTTTGGCCTACACTTAAAACTGACGTCAACAAGTAAATTCGATCATGCATGGTTTGTGCCATTGCTAAATCGCCTAATCGACAACAGGGATTATACACACCTCTACCAGATCCTAGTCGACCATGGGAATCTATTTCTATGGGCTACTTGAAAGGATATCCTACTACCAAACATCAGCACAATGCAATCTTAGTAGTAGTCGACAGATTTTCCAAGATGACCATTCTCATACCATGCAACAATACCACAACAGCACACCAGACTATTCAACTCTTCTTCACACATGTTTGGAAACAATTTTGTTTACCCACAACCATTACTTTTGACTGAGATGCCAAATTCGTTAGCATCTTTTGGAAGAGTCTCTGGAAATAGCTGGAAACACGAATCTCATTGTTGATAGATTTCCATCCTCAAACTGATGGGCAGACAGAAGTTGTGAATCACTTGGTAGTACAACTACTTCGCATGTACAACCACAAGCATTGATGCACATGGGATGGAAGTCTTCCATACATACAACACAGTTAAAATCGTGCTCAAAACAGCTCTATGGGAAGAGTCCATCTGATATATGTTACGGATTTCATCCCTCGGTTCCTATCGACTTGATCATCCCCTGAACATGTCCAAAATCTAACACCAACTACAGCCAACGAGAAGTTGATAAATCCTTGAAGTTTCAAGATCAAATATCCGACATCCATAAGAAAGCATAGGAAATGTTGCAATGAGAAAACAAGAAATCTAAGGACCGACATGACAAGCATCGTATTCCTCATTCATTCCAAATTGGGGATAAGTTCGAGTTACATCTCAAGAAGGAGTGCTTCACTGGTCCATTCAAGAAGCTCAAACCTTTGCGATATGGCCTGTATAGTATTCTTGTATAGATTGGCAAAAATGATTTCTAGCTTGACATTCCTGCATGCCTGGGTTTGCATCCAGTACTCAATGTGGATCTAATTAGACTATACCATGCACCATTGTTGGAATATAATGATTTACCGACAACAGAAATAGACAACATCAATCCAGATGTTCAAGATCCTCTTCCTTGTGACACCATTTTGGGATGACGAGTACGCCATACAAGGATGAGCACAATTCCCTTGTTTTAGGTTGCTAAAGCTGGATAGATCCCAACATAAGGAAAGTGGTACTATTCCACTTAACTGACCGACAAGTTTCCTCACCTTCACAAGCAAATAATGGGGACCACTGTTTATTATGGAAGGAGGTCTAATCCACATTGCAGTTGTCACTATTGTCGGATGCTAACTTCGACACATCTTCGACAAGTCATCGACTGTAGCTAGGGTTTTACCCCTAGCTTGTGCAAATGAGCACCTACTAAGGAGAATGGACTCCCTAGTAGCAGTTCAGTAAATGTAAATTATTAAGCTAAAACAGAAATGAAAAAACTACTCTAAAACATGTGCATGAAACATAAACAACAAATTTAAATAATGGTTTTGTATTGATATTACCTCCAATGTGGAGGTTGATGAAGCCCTTGTAATGTCCAAGAGGGTTGCTCCAAGCTCCAATGTGCTCCTTCTCTTTCTCCAATGGTGGGAATGGGCCAAAAGTGGCTCTCAAGGTGAAAGTAGTTCAATGGTGAACTAGGGTTTCGAGAGAGATTTTGGCAGAGTAAGGGTATACTTGATTGTGGATATGGAATAAGGGATTTCCATCACCTATTTATATATATATATATATTTTTTGGTGGTGGAGTGCTGACCCATGGTTTTGGGAAACACATGGTTTTGGGCAGCTGTATAGGGTTTTTTCCTCCTTTTCCTCATTATTTTATATTTTTTATTCCCTTTTTAGGGGATTTTTGCTATTTTTTGGGGGGAAAAGGGGTTTTTTAGCCTTTTTTAGGCTATTTTGAGGGTTTTGTGGCCTTTTGGAGGCATTTTAGGCCTTTTGGAGGCTTTTTAATGGGATTTTTGAGATTTTAAGGGAAATATGGTAGGAAAATGGACAAATGAGCCATATAATGTGGTAGATGAGGTAGTGAACACTTTTTGGGTGTTAACAGATTGCCCCCTGATGTGCGAGGGCAGGATCTCATCGTATGGCCGATGGACATCATAAGTCATGAATGGTTTTCCTGGGGTGTGGAGAGAAGAGAAGAAACAAACTGAAACCCAGAACAACGATCCTGAACAACTGCAAGAACTAAAAGTACATAACCTCAATAATGGATGAGGAATCATCTGATCATATAGACGAGGAGGGCATTCCCATGCTCGTATCAGGATATAACATAACAATAATAATGGGGTCCAAAAAGGGGACCTGAAATATACATGACCTCGAATACTGACTGAGGAATAATCTCAATATATGGACGAGGCGGGCATACCCATGCTCGTATCAAGATACATAAACAGAACTGTGAGGCCCGAAAAGGGGGACCTGTAAGATACATAGCCACTGTGTACATCATAAGAGTCCAGAGGGGACACAAAATCTGGGACATACTGCTAAGCTGATCATGTCTAAGCTGAAGAACTGGTGCACTAGAACAATCAACAGTGCTACTGAGTGTGGTACCAAAGGGGCTAATGAGCTGCTGGATCAGAGTGACAAGGGGTACACTCGAAATGGTACACTGAACGGGAACCGATCTGGGAATGAACTGGGTACTCAAGGAAGCATGTAACTGGATGGCTTCCGAATAAAATCGCCAACGCAGCCCGGACATCCACAGGAACATATAACTGGTCGTTCTGAAGGGACTCACCAATGTGCTAGAGTCGGGGGAAATCCGGGGTCTTCGACACATAATGTAAAGGATATAACCCCACGCGATTCTCGACGATGCGATCAAGGTGCTGAAGTCGAGCATGTGAGAAACAACCACTCGGAGAGGCAATGATGACTCCTCTCAGAATGGTCCGTAGGCACTTACCACAGATGGTGATAAGTCCAAGGCGTAGGGACCTCTGGGCCTATCCTCTAGAATAGAGGGGTTGTCGTCGACAAAGGGAGACCTGCAACTATCAAGGCAATGATGTTTCCTTGACAGGAGCGCGAGGTGAAGAATCGAAATGTGATAGTACTGAGGGCAGGACTGACAAACTGGGGGTGACAACTGGGCAAGTAGAGTGGGTGGACTCAAACTTCCTTTGTTCAGAGTATGATAATGGGAATGATCTGGAAGCATATGAAACTCACTAAGGGGAAAGGGATCATCGCTGTATTGGATAGGGGAGGGTGACTGGTCTGAGGGAGACTCAAGCTGGTGTAAAATGGCAGGAGACTGCAGAATACTCTGAACAAAGGCGACCTGATTGGGGGTGCTGCCGAGATGATCGATCATAGTGCCAGGAGGCACGGGTGGGGACTTCTTCATGGGTTAAGGAACTAGAAGAAGTTTGTGTAAAATGATACTGTCGTGTGGATTTTACGAGCCCAGGACAGTTCATGCTCGTGGTTGCTTTCAATTTTAAGGAGTCTGAAAGCGATAAGAAGACTCTGAAATGATGGAATGGTACTATCGTGTGGATTTTACGAGCCCAGGACAGTTCATGCTCGTGGTTGCTTTCAATTTTAGAGAGTCTGAAAGCAAATAAGAAGACTCCAGGGGGTTTCTTTTTCGTAGATTTAGTCTCCAAGGCCCAAAGAAGCATAAAAGGATGCAATGAAGAACTCTTCTAGCCGGTGTGACTAGAGTATTCCTTTTTCGTAA
The DNA here is from genome assembly GCA_027924585.1 of Larix kaempferi. NCBI lineage: Eukaryota > Viridiplantae > Streptophyta > Pinopsida > Pinales > Pinaceae > Larix > Larix kaempferi. The sequence goes on along the minus strand of BSBM01000348.1, from coordinate 15,787,019 downwards.
TTAGTCTACCAGGTCCGGAAAAGGGTTAAACTTATACCAGATAGACGCCCTTTCAGGTACTTTAACGAGCATGAAGGGAAGCAAGATTGCTCGGCGATCTTTTCATTCTTTTAGGAGTCAGAAAAGAGCTTAACGAAAACTCCCTAAGTGCCTTTTTCGTAAAGGACTTGTCTGACCCGAAAAAGGGATAAAATTATACCAAACAAAAGGAATGGCCAGGCAAGGAGGAAGTGTTCAATCAAGGATCAGTAATGATGATCAAGAACGAGGGTAGTGGGGAACACTGGTGGGCCTCCTTGCGGGGTAGATGAAATGGTGGAAAAATAACGAAACATTTGCAGTATGACAGGAGTGAATGGCTCATGTAAAAATGTGGAACAATCCGATAGCGGCCGATGTGGCACGCAAACCGAGGCAACAAGGTGTCGGGACACAATGTGGAAATTGTACCAAGTGAGAGCGAGAAATGATCTCAAGCATCATCACGAGCTCGGAAAAATGAATCCGATGATATAAAGGATGTCAAAAATGGGTAACGGCCGATGTGGCACGCACACCGAGGCGACAAGGTTGTTCTGGAAAAATACCTAAAAAATCAGGGGGTGAGAGCGAGAAATGATCTCAAGCATCATCACCAACTCGGAAAAATGAATCCGATGATATAAAACATGTGAAAAATGGAGAATGGCCGATGTGGCACGCAAACCAAGGCGACTAGTGGTGTCTGAAAAAATGGGCAAATAATGACGGGTAAAAAATAATGCAACGAGGTGACCATCATGACGGTCTCGGCGTGCTGATTCCAATAGTGGAAAATATGTGTAAAACAAAAAAGGAAGCAAACTGTACAATGCGGACCAATGGGGCCGCGAGTTATTTTAAGGATAAAAGCATTTAAGGTACAACCCGTTATGCGGGTTGCGCAAAGGATGGCCTTCGGAGTCGGCGAGGATGTATGCCCCCTTGCCTAGGCAGGTCTACACGATGTAAGGGCCTTGCCACATGGATTCAAACTTCCCTTTGCCAGTTTTGTCGTGGGCTTGGTCATAGGCGAGGACGAGGTCCCCTTCATGGAAAGTTCGAGGGTGAACATGTTTGTCGTAACCGGCTTTGGAGCGGGTCTTGGCAGCTTCGATGTTCTGAAGAGTGGCCCGACGGTCTTCATCGGCTTGTTCGAGGGATAGCAGACGTTGCTCGAGGGGGGAAGTGTCGGGGAGAAGCTCAACGGCGATCTGTAAGGCAGGAATCTGACATTCGATGGGGAGGACAGACTCTACACCATGAACTAGATGAAAGGGTGTAAAACCAGTGGCGGTCTTGGTGGAAGTACGGTAAGCCCATAAGGCAGGGAACAGCATGTGGTGCCAATTGGACTTATGCTTGTCAACCGTTCGTTGGAGGATGGTTTTGAGAATTTTATTAATGGCCTCTACTTGACCATTCCCTTGGGAGTAGTAAGCAGAGGAAAATTGGTGTTCAAATTTGAGGAGGGTGGATAACTCACGCCAGACGGCATCTTCGAAGTGGGAACCGTGGTCAGAGACTAACTGCTTAGGAACCCCGAATCGAGCGATGACATGGTTGAAAAAGAAGCGGGCAGCAGTGTCGGCGGTACAATTGAAGGTAGGCATGGCTTCCGCCCATTTGGTGAAGTAATCAACAACGACAATAATATATTTGTGGCCGTTGGCAGACTGGGGTCTACATTCCATGAAGTCTATGGCCCACTTACAAAAGGAACCAACGGTGACGACTGGGTGTAACGGAGCAGGAGGTGTCTGGGCCTTGGGGGAAAAAAGTTGGCAGTTATGGCAGTGTTTGACCGCAGTGATGCAGTTGGTGAAAAGTGTGGGCCAGAAGTATCCTGCGCGGACGACCTTTTGGGCAGTGGCCATCCCTGAGAAATGGCCGCAGCAGGCACCGCTATGACAGTCATTAAGGACTTGTTTGGCTTCCTCGTGTGTAGGGAAACGACACAGAATTGTGTCAACCTCACGCTGGTAAAGGACATCGCCTAAGAGGAGATATCGAGAGGCCTGGTGACGGATGCGACGACGTCCATTACGGGTAACTTTGGGTCTGAACTTCTGCGTGCGCAGGTATAACAAGATATCACCGTACCATGGGTCATCGGACGAGATAGTGAAGAGGTGATTGTCGGGTAACTCATCGGAGATTGGTTTGGCCGGGAGAAGGGAAGGGAGATCAGTAATGAGCTGGGCAAGCGCGAGGGCTTTAGTGCTCTTAGGTGTTTTGAAGGTAAGGTCATATTCCTGGAGGATAATGACCCATTTAGCAACACGACCTTGCAGGAGCCACCGGTTCAGAAGGTATACCATAGGGTTAGAGTCAGCGACGACTGTGGTATGACTCATTAAGATAGAGTGTCGCAATTTTTGGATGGAAAAGACCACTACTAGGGCAAGTCTCTCCTCATATGGGTAACGTAGGGGTGGACCAGACAAGGTCTGGCTGACGTAGTAAATGACGTGCTCCTGGTGAGAAGTGTCTTCTTGAACCAAGACTCCAGATACGGCATGCTCGGATGCCGAAACATAAAGGATGAAGTCTTGTGTGAAATCCGGAGGGGAAATCAGAGGAGCTTGTGTGAGAGCCTTCTTGAGGGCTTCGAATGCAGCTTCTGCTTGATCATCCCAGACGAAGGGTATGTGGGTACGGAGCAGGCGCAAGAAACCGTGAACGGTAGTGGCGTAATTAGGAACGAAGCGTTGAAGGAAGTTGGATCGCCCCTGCAGACTTTGGAGTTGCCGGAGCGTGCGAGGAGAGGGAAGGTCTAAGATGGCTTGGACTTTTAGAGGGTCAACAGTAATTCCTTTCTGGGAAACAATGAAACCCAACAATCGGCCTGCCGGAACGCAAAAGACACACTTGTGTGGGTTCAAGCGGATTTGGTATTTGCGACAATGCAGAAAAACTTGCCGAAGGTCGTTAAGGTGGTCTGATCGTTTCCGGGAACGAGCTGTAAGGTCATTAAGGTAGACTAACAGGATATGGACCAAGTCATGAAAGCAATAGGTCATGGCCCGCTGGAAAGTGGCACCAGCATTTTTGAGGCCGAAAGGCATGACGCGATAGGAAAAGGTGCCCCATGGGGTTGTAAAGGCAGTTTTGTACTGGTCTTCCTTACGGATCTGAATCTAGTTGTATCCGAAAAAACCATCCATGAAGGAGAGGACTTCATGCCCCGCACACGCATCGATGAGCTGGTCAATAAATGGCGTGGGGAAATTGTCCTTGGGACAAGCGCGGTTTAAGTCACGAAAGTCAGTGCATACTCGGATGGTGCCTTGTTTTTTGTTAACGAGAACAGGGTTTGAAACCCAAGTGGTATAGGCAATAGGATAAATGAACCCTGCCTTGCGCAATTTCTCAATCTCGGCTTTAACAGCTGGGAGTTTGGAAGGATGAATGGGGCACTGTTTTTGATGAACGAGGGGTACATCAGGCCATGTGTCGATGTGGTGCTCTATAATGGCGGGGTCAAGACCAGGCATCTCGGTATAGGACCAGGAAAAGACATCACGGAATTCTCTGAAAAGGTTTATGTAGTCCTCAATCTCTTGTTTACTGCAGAATGCTCCTAAAGTAATGAGTTCAGGGGCACGTCCTGGGGCAGCGATATCAACTTGGATGACGGGTGAGATGTTGGCCATGCTACCTTCCTCGAAGGCATCAGGAGCAGGAATAGGGTCCTTGAACCAGTCTACCTAGGTGGGGAGGAAGTCTTTGGATTCAACCGCAAATTGGTTAGCGGTGCTAGAGGAAGATGCTTCTGGAAGGAAATACGAACGATGGTGCATGTCATCCCAGGGATACTCCAGGGTAGTGAGGGCCTCAAGAATCTCCTCATCGGTATGGAAAGTTTGCGTCGTCAAATCGGTTGACGAGGGGGTAGTGGTTGAAGAGATCATATAGATGATATTAACCTCTCCAGAAGGGGGAGAAACCGGGGGGTAGATCTCCTCAATGGTGGGTGGTGCCATCTCAAGATCCAGATTGTTCATCTCATAGAGAGCCGCTCTGTAATCCGAGAGATCAGGACAATGATGGGATTAATGCCCGTAAACACCGCATATGGCACAGGGGTGGTTAGTGCGTAGGGATTTGTCTTTGGGCTTAGGGGTGGGGTTTAGTTCGACAACCGGGATGTTGGTGTCATCGTCGAGCATCTGCATGTGCTTCTGTAGGGCTGGTAACTGTGGACACTGGTGGGTCGCATGGCCCAACTCGTCGCACAATGAGCATTTGGGAGGAGCACGAAATACTGGAGTGTTTTTTACTGTCTTGGGAGGTGGTACAGCAGTATAAGGTTGGGGACCTCTGCCCCCAGTGGGTTTGGGAGTAGGAGGAGGAGTCATGGAGGACGAAGGGGTAGAGACACCGGGAGGTGGCTGAGTGGTAGTAGCCATGGGTTGCATCGGTTGGAGGACGACGTCGGGTGTCGGCGGGCGAACGGGAGGCAAAAGATACCATACGGGTAATCCCAAGGTTAACCCAGGGAGGATAAGGGTAGCCATGACCGGGGCGCTTACCACTCCCGATGGAGGGACTAGGAAGGGGATCGTATGGATAGGTGTAACACCAATGTGGCTAGGTACCAATGGTGGTTTTGGCAACAAGGGTGGTTGATTGTTAGGTGGTTGGTTGTCGTGGGACAAGGTACATAAGTCAGACACTTCGGGCGTAGATGACGGGGAAGGAATGGATTGAAAGGTGGAGGTCATCGGCGCGTCTGAGTAGACTCCAGGTCCCGTAGAGGAAACAAACGAGGTGGTGGCACGAGAAACAGGTTGTTCAACCATGGGGAGAACATTTTCAGGTGCAGCGGGAGCACTGGGATCATAGTAGGTGAGCTGGTCAACCTTAACCACGCGTCCCTCATGGGGGAACATCATGGTGCGAAAAACGGAAGAGGCAACCGCCCGCATGGCATACATGTAGCTGCGGCCAAGTAAAAGGTTATAATCCAATTGGGCATTGATTATCTCGATGTCAATAAGGACGGCTTTACCACCTAACTGGACGGGGACATTGGCTAGGAGGCCTTGGGGTTGAGCCGAACGACCGTCGTAGGCACGTAGCGCAGTGGTGGACTGCTGGAGAGGGGGGGATCCCAACTTCTGCCACACGAACGTAGACATGACGCATGTGGAGGCACCTTCATCGATGATGCATCGATGGATGACAAGATTCCGAACGGAAACAGAAACTTGGAATGCTAAGGAGGAAGGCAGGCGAGGTTCAGACTGGTCTAAATCAAATGCCATCAAATTCGAATCATTTGGGTCAATCCCCCCAATGGCGGAGAGTAAAGTCTTGCACTGGGAAGGGCAGTTCTTCAAGACTTCTAACGCAGACATGGCTGCGGGAGATTGGGCTAGGTCATCTACAATGTTGTAGTTTGACGCAGCACGCGCATTGGGGTTATTGTTGATACGGCGAAGTGGGAAACGAGGGGCTTTGGAAGCGCCATCTAGTGGAGGTGGAGGGATACGTAACGCTTGATCGGTGGGATGAGCGGTATTAGGTTTATCTGTGGGAGGTAAGTCAGTGGTGGAGCCATATTGGTTCCGACGGGTCTGAAGGTTGACGTCAGCGGATGACATCATCAACAGGTGGTGGGTACCTGAGTCAAACATGGGTTGATCAGGAGCAGCGTAAGTGATTTGCTGTTGTTGGGATTGCGCGTTAGCTTGAGGGGCCAACGGCTGAGTGTTCACCACGCCTTGGGTTGGTAAGGGGTTTTGCAGAACCAAAGGTGGCTGCTTAGGCTGAGGGGGGTTAGGTGGCGCCTGAGGAGCCGCATGCCCTTGGCGGTGGGCATCGTCAACCCAGAGCTGTCGAGCTTGCTCTAAGTGTGGGAAAGTATGCGTGTAGTGTCCATAGACCCCGCAAATAGAACAAGGGTGGTTTGTTCGCAAATTGGGGTTTTTATCCTGCTTGGGCGGGCGATCAGGGTTTTGATTAGCGGGGGCCGCATTGTTGTTGTCGGGGGGGTTAGCCGGTTGACCAGCTTGGTCTGCAGGTTGGTTGTTCCCACGATTACGGCCCTTGCCGCGGTTCTGTTGGCCCTGGTTGCGTTGGTTGTTCTGGTTTTGCTGCGGATTTTGTTGGGCATAGACTTTCCCTTGGGCAGCAGGTGGATTCTGAGGTTGCGCAGGTGCGGGAGCAGGCTGCGGGGGATGATATGCAGGTTGAGGCTGAGCAGGGGTAGCAACTTGAGGGGGTTGCTGATATGGCTGCGGAGCGGGTTGTGGATTTGCCGCAGGGGCTGTCTGTGGCAGATAATAAGCAAGTTGGGCTTGTGAAGGCGCAAGAGCTGGGGCAGCCTGCTGATAGTAGTAAGGCTGAGGTGCGACTGGGGGGGGCATAAGCGGGAGTCGCATGACCGAAGCACTGAGGAGGACATGAGGGTCCATGGTGATGGTGATGTGCCATGGGAGCATATGATTTGGTTGCTCCAGACTGTGAAGTATCCCATGATAGGTCAGGGCCAGGGGAAGGACGTGTAATAGAAAATGGTTGAGGATGCGAAGAAACACGGCCAATGATACCGTCTGCAGCGTGGGATGCCCCGGTGCATCATGCTGGGAGGACTCGCCGCGAGGGGCGTAAGGTATAATGGTATAAAGGTAACCCGACTAGGCATAAATGAGGTCGAACTGCTGTGCCTTAAGGATGGCCTCTTCTTCAGACTGGGGTCTTTCTGATGCTACATCCTTAGCAATAACAGGGAGAAGGGATTTGAGGAACCAATCTAGGAAGATACGGTCGTCTAGTTTGATCTTGCATAAGCTACGGCGTCGACGCCACTCATGGATGTGGTACGTGATATGGGTAGCCGTGTTTTGTTTGCAGGATAGGAGGATCTCAACGCCCGCGTCATAGCGGACAGGTAACTGCAAGAACTGCATTAAGGTCGAGGCAAGGGAAGCAAAGGTGGCATGGGTCCCATGAGGTTGCTCGATATACCATTTGGCTGCAGAGCCAGTGAAGGTGCACTGTAAGATATGGAGGTGAACAGAGTCATCCACTATGGAGTTAGAGGAACACCATAGGTGGAAAGACATGATATGGTTTTGTGGGTCCTCACCTGCCTTACCCTCGAACTTAGGGATGTCAGAGGGGAGCTTGGTGGGAATATGAGGCCACGTAGGGTCGTGTCGAATAGGATCGTTGGTCAATCTGGCCAGGTCAGGTAGGTTGAGGCTAGCCATGAATGGCAAACTAGAAGAAGGATGTGAAACAGTAGTGTGTTGGACCAAACTGGGGCCAGTGCCCCCAAGTGGAGGGACAGGATTTGCGATGGTGCCCCCAAGTGGGGGAACTAAGGTGGTGGAGGATGGTCCGGCACCACCGTGGGTAGTGTGAGCCACTGATGTAGTGGGGATAGGGATTCCTGCTACGGGAATAGGTACCGTAAGGGGAACGGTAGACGAGGGTCCCATGGAGGGCATACCCAAAACAGGTGTAGTAACTGGTGTAGTGGTGGATGTGCCACCAATGGTCCCTATAACAAAAGGAGTGGAAGTCGTGCCAGCCATGGGGCTAGTATGGGCAGTATAAATAGGGTTCTCAGACTCTTCGTCAGAATCAGAGGTAAAGTAAGGAGCGTCAATATCTGGTGACGGAGTCCTATGTCGCTGACGAGTGGAGTCAAGTGACAAGGCTCTAGATCTATGATGAGTGGTATCAACGGATGATGATCGGAATCTATGACGTGTGGTGTCAAGAGAACCGTGCTGTGGGGGCTCGCCCCTGAGGCGCCGAGAATGTCTCGGGGACTCAATGGTGACGGATGGTGTCAAATCTCTGTGGGTTGAGGTGAGTAGAAAAACAGCTCAAAAAAGTCTAATGCAATCGAGTGTGCAGAGGAGAGCTAAAAAACAAGGCACTCACGCCAACAACCAACTCAAAACACCCACTGCAACAGCTGTGCTACAGTAGGTGGAGTATCAACAAAGATGGTCAGAATACCAACAAGCAGCAGGTTTCCTAAAAATAAAAAATGGTGGACTCACTAGACCAAAGGGAGGTAAAGGAGCATGCAAACACCTAACTAAAAGTATTCTGACTCAACTAAACATATCCTCTGCAAGGTGATGAAATCCAAGTCAGACAATATGAGTAGGAAAGCCAAGTGGCTATGATATCCCCCTACCGGGAGGGATACCGGGTAGTCAATCCTAGAAGAATGGAAACTAAGATACCCCGTTCATGACACGTCCAGAAAGGTGAATCTGCCGTTTAGTCCGTTTACCGCAATACCCCTATATAGGGATATCCCACGAACCGCGAAAGGTAGCCCTTCGGTTACTGAATGGAGTGCGGTATTCCACTCAGGCCTCCCGAACCAGTCTCCCGACTTCAACCCTCCTAAGGGAGAGGCCCTCTGATAAACTGGTCGTGACCATGCCAAAAAGTACTAGGGGATTTTGGTTCCCTATTTGGACAACAACTATGTCTCAAATGAAAGTAACCGAGGGGTGTTATTGGAAGCATATCCCCCCGATCCTACCTAACTACAATGATTCTTTTGTGTTCCCCAAGTGGGGTTAGAATGTTGGTTCAGTTAGGTACTTTTTAAGGCTCACTTGATTTATGTGACAGAGTGTGTGCTTGTGAGGTTATGAACCAAAAATAGAAGTGCCACAAGGGGGGCAACTTCTAACTATCAATAATGCTGGAATTGAAACTTTAACTTGCAAAATTTTCTGAATTAAAAAATACTGAAATTTTTAAAAGATTCTGTAAAGGGAACAGAAATTATGTTGCAGAAAGGCTGTAAGGAAGTGGGACTGCATGTAGGACAGGGGGCTGTTCAGATGCAAAAAATATTGTAGCAAAAAGGGCCTGGGCTCAAAACAAGAAAAATGCAGAAATCAGACCGCGGGTCTGTGGCGAAGCAAAACAGGCAGACCGTGGGTTTAAGGGAAACAGACACGGTCAGGTCGCGGCTTTCGGGCCAATAGAAGCAGTCGGGACGCAGGAAATAGGGAAAAAGACGCAGTCGGGTCGCGGCAAAAAAGGCTAACAGACGCATTCGGGACGCGGGAAAGAGGCTGAAAGCCACAGTCGGGACGCGGGAAAATGGTCGACAGGCGCAGTCAGATCGCAGCAAACAGGATGATTAGCCGTGGCCGGATCGCAGGTAACAGACTTGAATCCACCGGCAGGGCGTCGGAAACCGTCTGAGAGCCACGGTCGGGTCGCAGGTAAAGGCCTGAAAGACGTAGTCGGGACGCGACTGCAGAGGGAAAAAGCACGGTGTGCGGCGGCCGAAAAGGACAGCCGAAAAGAAAAAATTTTAAAAATGAAACCAGAAATTCAAAATCCAGTGGAGTAGCCAAAACTGTAGCTAGGGTTTTACCCCTAGCTTGTGCAAATGAGCACCTACTAAGGAGAATGGACTCCTTAGTAGTAGTTCAGTAAATGTAAATTATTAAGCTAAAACAGAAATGAAAAAACTACTCTAAAACATGTGCATGAAACATAAACAACAAATTTAAATAATGGTTTTGTATTGATATTACCTCCAATGTGGAGGTTGATGAAGCCCTTGCAATGTCCAAGAGGGTTGCTCCAAGCTCCAATGTGCTCCTTCTCTTTCTCCAATGGTGGGAATGGGCCAAAAGTGGCTCTCAAGGTGAAAGTAGTTCAATGGTGAACTAGGGTTTCGAAAGAGATTTTGGCAGAGTAAGGGTATACTTGATTGTGGATATGGAATAAGGGATCTCCATCACCTATTTATATATTTTATTTTTTTTTGGTGGTGGAGTGCTGACCCATGGTTTTGGGAAACACATGGTTTTGGGCAGCTGTATAGGGTTTTTTCCTCCTTTTCCTCATTATTTTATATTTTTTATTCCCTTTTTAGGGTATTTTTGCTATTTTGGAGGAAAAAGGGGTTTTTTTAGCCTTTTTTAGGCTATTTTGAGGGTTTTGTGGCCTTTTGGAGGCATTTTAAGCCTTTTGGAGGCTTTTTAATGGGATTTTTTGAGATTTTAAGGGAAATATGGTAGGAAAATGGACAAATGAGCCATATAATGTGGTAGATGAGGTAGTGAACACTTTTTGGGTGTTAACATCGACGTCGACACAACTTCGACAACTTTCCAACTTTGACATGTTCGGTGACCTCACATTTTCGCAACATCGACATGCAGCATCGATCTGTGACTAGCGACTGTCGAACTTCGACATACTATTTTTTTGTCTTCCAGTCGCCTGTACCGATTGAACTGCTGAACCATTCTAACATATTTTGTAACTGAACGTAACAGGAAAGCACCCAAGCATCTCAACACTCTTTATATAAGCATGTAAACTATTGTAATATACAACAAGCATAGAATAAATCACCGATCTCATACCCAATAATAGAAGATTCATTCGCATTGCTTCATATTGTCTGTGTATATTTGTGTTATGTCTATGTAGTGTATTCCTGCTTTGTGTGTTTTGTTTCTTAAGCTTCCGCCATAACAGAGCCGACTCCTTTAGTCCAACTGTTGTCCCCCCTCATGATTCTTGGCCACGTGCAGATCAAGGATTCATATTAGAATTCAAGTAGTATGTTAGGGAAGGTAGGGTTTGAATATGTTTGTTGCATTAATTATCAAGAGTGCAAAAGTTTGTGTGTTGAGTAAAATTTTTGCAGAAAATAGATCAGCATTTCATTCAATGTAAAACTATGTGAATATATTTAGTTTGTTACTAAGCTATGATTCTTGCATAAAAAGATATTGCAAGTGATAAAGCGAAGAACATATTAATTGTTGAGTTAGGTGTTATGACACAAAATAAAAATTCTTGCATGAAGAAAATGTACAAAAGTTTTTGAAAGATAAACATGAGTCTGTGCAAAAGGTGTGATTTGTATTACATTCAAAAGCAATGTTTTTAGAAAATTGCATGCGCCTTCTACAATGAAAATGTCACAAGGAACTCGATGTCGAGGCCCAAAAGGCGTATACAATAAAATGAGTGGAGACGACAAAATTGAGAATTGCATAAGTTATCTACAACCACAATTCGAGGTCAAGTTCTGAGTCCGGTTGGTTTGCAAGACGAAGCTCCAAGTCTACTAGTACTAGCATAGTACATTCATAGAAAGAGCACACAGGAAGAATCTTTAATGAGAAGACGATGGAATTTCAGAATGTTGAGAACGAAGTGTGGACATTTTTTCCAGAATCTATTGTTGTTGAAGCTCCAGAAAATCAACTTGACGAGTCAGTTGATTCAGGTTTTCAGCATGCCTATAATTCACCTGCGATTGAGCATATTGACGCTGGAACTTTGTTTCCTCCATATGGTTTTGCTAGACTCCCACATCAACTTTCAGGCGTGCAAATTTGGACTGCAGTGACTAAACAACTAGTCGAACACTCTCAAGAGAATTTTTCATTCTCTGGTAAAAGGAAGCCATTGGGAAGAAAGGAAAATGAAAACTAAGGGAGAAATGCGACAGAGAAGGGAAAGAGTGCAAAAGGTGATGAACTAGTCATTTTCTTGTTGAGTTCTTATTGAATTGAGTTGATGATTTTCACATGCGTGGAGTTAAGTTGAAGAGATATGCATTCAATATCACGCAATTCAAAGAAGTTGATGGAGTTGATAAAGCCAAATCATGGAATTATTGAATTTTTGTAAACAGTACAAAAGGAAAAAATCCAATTCATTGCACCAGACCATCAATGACGTTGCCCCAAAAGTTCGAGTATAGTTGCGACACATCATTGTTGCCACATGAACTGAGTGTCATATCCTCTTTTATGCTGAGTTAGATGATAGATGAGAAACATGCCAAATATTTGGTTCTCATGGACAAGGATGCGATGACATTAAATGCAAAAAGTCCTGGTGACAACATAGTAAATGCGACAAATGAAATAGTTAGACACATAAAGGAAGTTGATGGAAAAATAATGCAAAACCAGTAAAGGATTGATTTTGGCACTGCGCAGATGGGATGAAAAGATGATTGCATGAGTCACTATGGAAATAATGATGAAGTGTTGTGACTAGAACAAGAGGTCAAGATACAAAAGTAACATATCACTTGTATAGAGAAAGAAATCAAATATAATAAATCAATATGTAGTTTGTAGGATATCAACGCAGAATAAATGAAGCATGAAGACATGGGAAATTATCCTTGTGAGAAAATAGGTAAAGGACAATGAAAAAATAAAGAAAGAAGAACCAATAATTGTACAACTAATGGCACCTCTTTTCCATTGATTTCAAAGGGGGAAAATCATGAAGCTGAAAGTACACATGATGTGAAGCTGAATGTAGATGAGAAGAAACAACATAAATAAGAAGATTCATGAAGCTGAAGTAATATAGCTGTGGAGAAATTTCATGTCCCCTCAATAGTGAGCATTGGATCAAGATCATAACCCAACCAATCCATTGGGTTGAGGAGACAACTTCAATATCATGGGGTTAATTTTTTTTATTTTCGGGCATTTAATTAATTAGGAGTGTGAATTAATTTTATCCAAAGTTTATTATGCACTTGGAAAATTTGATTTTCATGCATTTAATATTTTTATGATGAATAAATGAGGATAAAGCTCCACTAGGGTGCATTAATGGATAAGTTTGACTTGGAGCAGAATTGAAGGAGAAAGCACCTAAATATAGAAAATCAGGAAAAATGAAAGAAAGGTGGAGCAAATAAAAAAAGCAACAAAAACTCAGGAAAAGCAGCATAAAGCAGAAAGCAGCACAAAAGAATAAAGCATGATAAACCAGAAAAACAACAAAGTTCAAAAAAGAAGGAAAGTTCAAAAAATCCAAAAAAATTAGAAAAATCTAAAGCAGAAAGTGGAAAAGCAAACATAAAAGGAAAAAGGAGGAAAGCAAAGCAAAAAGGAAAAGGTAGGAAAGCTAGTGTTCCTTATCCACTCATGGAGAGCGCATTAGTTAAGGAGACTTTCTCCTCAAGTCATAGAATCTCTATAAATGAACCAGGGGACACCACAGTAACATATTTTGTCATTTTGATGTTTGGATTCAGAGCAATTGTGCCTCAGAGACTTGGGAGATGTGCTCCTAGTCCAATTTGGGTGATGTGCCCTTGATTTTTGTGAGAGGATGATGGTATTCAGACATTGTCATTGATTTTATTTGTAGGTATTGTATTTTATCCAAGTCTGGGTCGAATTTTAGAAAGCTCGAAGAATTCTATGGTTCGAATCTCATAGCTTCTTAGAGATTTCTAATGTTGTATTGTTGAGTAGAAGAGGAGACGAGTTTTTATAATGTTTTGATAATATTATTGGATCACATATGATGCAATAAAATCAATATTAATCTATGATATCATTCATTACATTTTATATTGCATAAGTATGATATTTTCATAATTTTCTCCACCCCCTCTAGAATTGCCTAGATTTTGACTAGTTTTCAAAATGCTTGTGGTAGATGAATGAGAATAGATCCAAATGAAATTATTTATATTCCTTATGTTAGTTAAAATGTTTATTTATCAAATACATGTTTTAGATAATGAATTAGGGAGCCTTCCTTTCCTGTTTGGAAGCTCCTGAAATTTACTAGCTATGTAATCCTTGAATGCTAATTTACTTGTATTTTTGTAAAGATTTATAAGAAATTACTTAAAATTTATGGAGTCATATATTAATTTTTATTGAAGGATATTTAATTTTTATTAGACTCCCTAAGTCAGAAACATTCATCCATATCTTTAAGTCAAATTATAGAGTAATACTAGTCTGCATATATTGGGGTGCCCAAGAGCATTGTAGTAGATTTCATCCTTTCTTATTTCGACCCATAAATGGTACCATTACTTTTTTCAGAGGTATTAAATTCTATCCTAACCTTCCTTCCACCCAGAGATTCTGATCCTACCCCCTTACAATCAAACTAGCTCACCAAGACACTGTTTTTAATTGATTCTTTGAGATAGTAAGTTTATGTATCACTAATCCTAGTTGGTACATTACAGTGGTATTGGAGAATGGTCCCATGAACATGATATTTAATTATTCATATGATTCCAAGAATATATTCATATTCCAAGAATAAATATCCTTTTTCAGAAGGAGAAGAGGAAGACGAAATAAATTCTACTTAAGGGAATCTACAATGAGAGTTAGACATCTCTCACAGTGAATGCAAAGAGGAGTTCAAACGCTTTGCTGAAGGAATGATTAAATGGTTTCAAGGAATCTCTCAGAGTATTTTTTAATCCAATAAAGACACCATAGAGTTCTTAGCTCAGTAGCTAGGAAGCAAAAATGGAGGGGGGAGCAGCAATGGTACTCCACATGGTGAGAGGAAGAGAAGTGATTGCCATATTTTCTCAAAAATTGGGCCTCACAATCGCTGTGAAGAATTCAAGATGGAATCTCCAGCTTACTCCAGGCCTACTATGCCCAATTTGACTGAAGATCAAATATAGGAACCTGAGGTTCAAAATGGAGTTCTTGCTTCATGGGAGGGAAAATATGTTGAGTACCTTACATTGAATGAAGGCTGCAGGAGTGATTTACCATTTAAATACTTTTGTGATCTACAGTACAAGACCAACCCAAAAGGAGGCTTCTAGATGAAAAATCAGAACTATGAGCTAAGAAATTATATTTCTAAGATTTATTTACCTTATTTTGATGGTTCACAAAAATGTACTGCTAACTCTTGGAATCAGAAGCTTGATACATATTTTCAGTTGAATCCTATGCCTGAGAGAGATGCCATCGGGATGGATACTCTACACTTATATGGAGAAGCAAATGAATGGTGGTTTCATGGCCTAAAAACTCTTGGGCATGATCAAGTGACCACTTATGAAGAATTCACAAGAAGGTTGGCTAAAATATTCGAAAGAAGAGCTCCTGAGATCACATTTAGGGAACTAGCATATGTGAAGAAGAATGGAACTCTTGAAGCCTATATCTCTGAGTTTCAAAAATTAGCTATGATGGTCTCTAGTATTTCAAAATCTAGATTGATCATGTTGTTTATTTAAGGGTTATCGGAACCTTTGAAAGGTTTGGTCAAGGCTTACAGACCCTCTACCTTGCAATATGCACTAAGTCGAACCGGAGACTTGCAAGACTCTATTCTAATGACCATATTTCCTCTTATGATTGTTGGTCCTAGTAATTTCAAGAATCAAAGGCCACCCATGAAGAGTCCTTCTGGAAATTTCAGAAAGGATAATTATTCTAAGGATTGAGAGAAATTGAGAAGAAGGAATTTGTCCTTCACCTATCAGGATCCATGGGTTCCAGGACATAGATGTGCTAAGGGAAAATCACACTACATTGATTTTTTCTTAGAGAGCGAAGCTGAGGAAGAAGAAGAAGAGGCCCCAATAGATGGAGAAGTGGCCTGTTGTTAAGGATTATACCCTATAGCAGGGGATGGATGCTATCAACGTACATGGGGCTGACAGATAGATATATTAGGTTTTTACACTAATTACTATAAGCAAATGAGATTTAGGGTTTGAGAAAGAGTACCTTATTTATGGCGGCTAGTCCTATCTTTCTCCCAATCTCTACAGCAACACACTTGCAAAACCAATCAACCTTCCTCAAAAGAATTTGACTACAAACAGATAATGAAATTGACAAAACAATATGACATTAATTGTAATCAAACATCCAATGAAATTGACATTAAATTGGGATGGGAACGATATCTCGATCTTTATTGTCAAAGAAATGCAACAAAATACAATTGTTATACATGATATTGTTCCAAGCACTTCTGCAACCTATTTCTAGGTTCCTGCTCCTCTCTTGACTAGAAATTCCTTCAGCATAACAATAGCTTTCTTCTTAGATTCGCCCCTTCCTCATGGCTTCCCCTTGTATTTATGGCCAAGGCAAGAAGTCAGATTTGTGAGGTAGTTGAATTGGGAGGTTGGGAGAGTTATAATAACAAACTCAAATAATCCCATTTCATATTCTTAATATATTGTTCATTTCATCTTAAGATGTGCACGGGTATGATACCAGCGAACCTATGCCCGGTGCGCCATTAATGTTCTTAATGACTAGCGCATAGAACATTTTAGGATATGTGCCCAGGTTGTCAACAACAAGACCAGCGCATGATGCGCTATATGCCAATTATAAGAGTAGCGCATATCTAATGAAATATGCAAAAAAAATATAATTTTCAGCTGAAGATGTAGGATCTCATTATCAAATCATCTAAGGTTAATCTATCTCTTCCATCCATAATGTCCTTTTGTGTGATCGACAGTCAATGTGATCACGGATGGAGAAGTGTTTATTTGACCTATCACAGATGCCCCTTAACGTGTGAGGTAAGAGGGAAACAATGGATGAAATACATTATAATCGCAGTCAAAGGAAGAGGAAGGAAACTAGAGGACAAAGTCACAAAAGTACCTGAAAAAAAAAACCAAGGTCAGCAGGAAATTACAATCTTGACATCAAAATAGATGTTCCGTATGATAAAACATAATGTCCAATACATAACTGGGAGATGTATATATCATGGCCACTTAAATACAAACGTGGATCCATGTCAAAATAGGAGATCATAGCCATAACAACAAGCTAGATCTATGTCTCATTAAGAGCCAAAAATGAGTGTGGCTTAGTCTTGTGCAACTTGGGTAATAACATAAATGTAGTGATTCTATTAGAGTCCCAAGGGATTCATCCAAAACATCCCAGGGTATGAACCCTAACCATGTGAATGAATGAACTGAATTCGAACATGGGTGGTACCGTTTGATTACCGGTCATTAATGTATACCGTTAAGAAATGTGAGGACATCCATCAATAATGTAAATGGATCCCAAGGTACCTAGTACATCGTAGCAAGTGTGAATAAGTGGACTTGAATTCGAACACCTGAAGAATCCATCAAATAGGAGACATTGATCTATTCCCACTATCCAATGGCGAGGGAAACTGCCACTAATGACTGCAATCCCCAAGGTACTATCCGAAACTCTAAACTTAATTCCCAGAGATGATGAGCTGAGGTCATGTTGTGGCCACAACAGATCCCGTGCTTCAACTAAGCACGAGAGCCCCAATTTTGAAATAAACACAAAGGTATTTAAGTAAGTGTTCTTGTGGACATGACATTTTCAACTTGGTTACAGTAGTCTTATGCTTGTACCTTTGATCATCATTCTAGGAATTTTCTAAGTGTTTCGGTCATAGCAAGATTTAAATTTTGGGTATTTTATCATCTGTTTTTTGCTTGCCCAAAACCCGACACTCCGACACCCTGAAACCCCGAACCCGAAATGTGTGGGTTACGAGGTTAGTTTTTAGTCATTTGAGTTTTGTCCTCTCGAAACCCACAACCCGATTGATGTGGGTTGCGGGATTCTCTTGTTAATAATTTTGGGAATTTGTCATCTCGAAACCTGAAACCTGAAACCCGCAACTGCAGCTTTTGGATTTTGGGAGTGTGCTTTACCTTCATTCGTATTGTGTGTTCCTGAAACCCGCAACCCAAAATGTCGGGTTGCGGGATGTGGGAAAAGCTTTTCCAATTTTCATGATTGTTTTCGTCTGCAAAACCCGCAACCCGCAAGTTTCGGGTTGCGGCTTTCGAAAACTCATTTTTACCTTTGTGGTAATTTTTCCATCCTGAACCTACGTTTCATATTGGATAATCTCAGCCGTCCATTCCTTCTAATCGCATGGCTACGTTTTAACCTGGCAAATCGATAAATGAGGGTTTTTCTTTATTTTCATTATTTTGATTTTAGTTTTGATTTTCTTTTCTTCTATTTATCAGATTTTCAAAGCTCTGCCACCATGTCGAAAAACAACTATTCTAAGATATCCAACAAAGATTTCCCGACCAAAGAACCCAATTTTGGTATTTTCTTTGATACGAGTGAACAAGTTACAGAGACCTATCAGATGATTGGTGCAAGATATATGCCATATTTGACAATGACAACCTTTCCCACGTTGAAAATGATCGATCTATGTATGATAAAATTAGGGCTTCTGAGATACATGCCATCATTGCTCGTCTTGCCACTTTCCCTTACACAGATGCTGTCAAATGGATACTTGAGAATGAAAACCCCAAAGACAAGTCGTTTAATGATAGCACAGGGTCTCAATTGAGCAATTTCCACCCTGAGGTCTTCATACGAGATTTCTCTCTTAAACCGCACACACAGACCCTTAGTCCCCAGTTCATACAGTCCTCCAAAACTCGGTATAACTTCAACGAGATGTTAAAATCATGGATTGTCAAACCTAATGCTTTTGTACCTAAAGCCAACAACCTGTACCCTATTGTCTGGTTTAGAGAACCATACAGTTTGTTAGTAGCCATGCTTTGTAGGCATTTTGGCCTTCCCAAGTGTTCTGTCTTTGAAGTTGAATGGGCACCCATTGCACATCATATATTAACTATTGGCGAGTCTTTCCCATGGGCTTCCATCCTCTCGTCTGAATTGAAGAACGCCATTAAAGAGTATCAGAAGGAACCTTCCCTGAAGAAACCACATTTCTACCTCTCTGCATATGTAATTGATGTTTTATATTCATAATTTCAATACCCAAACCTATGTTGGAATTGGACCCCTTCAGACCCACTTGTTCACATTTATCACTCAGTATTATGGGATGCGAACTTCATCCCTTTATTTTATGACATCTGTGATCATTTTCTGGGCACTGTTTATTTCAATATTTTCAAGCAAAAAGCACCTGCATTCTCAGCTGATGCCAAATCTTTCATCAATACCATTGGTGATTGGTATGTTGGTGAATATTTCTCATACATCAGAGTTTATGGAAGTGACACAGTGCACCTTCTGCCAAGGATAGTTCCTGGTAGGCTGGTTATATAAGAAGTCTTTTTTTAGACTGTCATAGATGGTATGTATAAGAAGCTTATAGTCCCTCGAAAGAAAGGATGGCCTAAGTTTGGTTTGAGCCTTGTGCCACTGGTTATTCCAACTTCAAATTGGGCTACAGTGCTCGGTGAGCAGTTGGATGCTCTAATATTGGGCCTTTCTCCCAAGAGGAAGCATGATCCCAAGAAAATTCTTGATGCACACCTCAAGTAGATCCATGTTAAGATAGATTATGTCCATGAGGTGATTTTAGATGAATTTATCTACTAAGGAGTCAACACTTTTTCTGAAGTACTTTTTAGAACCAGCAGTTTGGAAGAGCAACATAACATCATGCATTATCAGAAAGACCTTAAGATTAGGACCCTAAGATACAGAACTATGCAGCTAAACCTGATATAATAGGTAAGGAGAGAAAGAGAAGAGAAGGATGCTTAGAAAGCTAAAACTCCTCTAATGCTTACTTGTTCAGATAGGGAAAAGGGAAAAGCTCCTATGGATTCTCCTCCTCAAATTAACACTGCTGAAGAAGTTAAAGTTCTGTTGCAGACAACTCATCAGTTCAAACTAGGGTTAGCACAAATCACCTCTGTATTGGGTACCCAAGAAATTGAACCTCAGAAACTCACTAAGGATATCCAAGCATCCATTGTAGCTACAAAGGAAGAATATGATCTTATGATAATCCAAGCTAGCCCATCCAAGAGGCAAAAGGTCATTGCTCCTAAAACACAAATTCCCCCCGAGGATATAATTGATTGTGATCTTGAGGAGACACCTCACCCTCCAGTATTGGTGACAGAAGAACTGACTCAAGATTCATAGACAGTTGTGGATTTGTTGAACACCATTGAGATAGGGCACTCTTCTGCTAATCAACAATAGTCAGAGGTTACAACAGCTCTTGACATCACAACTAAAGAACTTTTGCTACCAACTATTCAAGAACTTTCTGCTTTGACTTCTGGGATGGAAATTCCACTTTCCTTCACACAGTTGTTTCATACTATCACCACCACCACTGTTCCATTTCCAGGCAACTTATCTTCTTTCACAATCCCATCATCCATCATCACAGAGGTTCAGTCCTTGACTGCCCCTTCCCAGCTATCCACATCTATTTCATTATCCTCCACTACTGGTGAGACACCTCTACTTTCCCACTCACCATCACCAGTCAATGTTGATAACTACGTTTCACTTTCTGAATCCTTTGTCTCAGTTCCTTCCCCAACTCAGGCTTTGTCATTCACCCAAGCCATCTCCACACCTTTGATTATTCCTCAAATCACAGTGTATATGCCAAGCCTTGCTGACATTCAAACACCCTCACTGATATCAACAATAAGCATTCCTTCTACCTCCATAGGGATGGTGATTGAATATGCAAATGATGATATAGTTCCTATTGGGAACTACTTCTATAGCATAGATGGCAGGGCAGTAGTCAAGAGAACCAAGAAAAGAGGTAAATATCAAGCTGGGTTAGAAGCACCTATTCTAGATCAGGTAATATGGGCTCCTAGGACAAATAACCCTCGGATTGAAGCAGTTGAAACAACTGCAGCTTTAGGGGATTTTGCAAGTGCAAATTTAGATTCATTCCATGCTCTGGATAGAGAAGTTGATCTAAGAGAAGAAGAGATCAAGAGACTTAAAGAGGAACTGTCTTAGACCAAGGAACAACATGTATTTGAAATTGCTGACCTTAGGAAGATATGGGTAGACAAGTTCCAGGATTTGGAGCAGAGGAATTATACTCTCCAGAATGAGCTTTTCCTAGCACAAACTCAGAATGATTCTAATGCTCAAAGAATGTATGTTCTGGAAAAGAAAGTTGAGGATGCAACTACAAGTGCAGCCTCCTCCAATTTTTATAGGTTTACACCTCTTCAACTCAATAATTTGCCTTCCCAAGTTAATCAGGAGCACCACAACTTGTTAGAGAAGTTGTACTTTGCGCTAGATGAAATCAAAGAATCTTTTATTAGTTTCTCTAACATGTCTTCCAACCTTGAAGAACAGGAAGCCAAAAGACTTCGAGCATCTAAGGCATAGGAAAATATCTCTGAATGGAAAGATTATATAAAGGATAGGCAAGATGATATACCCATCCTCAGTAGTTTCCAGTTTAAGAAGATTAAAGCTTCACTTAACACTTGGCTCGATTTGAATGAGACAACTGAGGATATTATTAGGAAATCAAAAGACATATGCACTCGGCGTTGGTATGAAGTAGATAACATCATGAATGAACTGGAGCTCCTGCTTATGGATCCTATTTTGGATGCCTTCCCTCCCAAATGCTGACTTGAGGAAATTGAGCACAAATGCAAAGAGGCTGAGCAAAATATTCGAGCCCTTGATGAAGTTAGCATCGATGATGTGGACGTGTTGATTAGGAAACCAGTCATTATGGAGGGAAAAATCCATATTTATCTTCGCACTTGGCACAAGTTAGCCAATCATGACATGGAAAACAACACGTGTAATGCTCAGCTGGGTTTAGAATCTACCAATTATCCAAACATAGATGAGTTTTTGGAAATATTGCATAAGTGGTAGGATTATATGGATCGGTAGCTTGATCTGAATTTTGTAATCCCTATCTTTTGGGAATTTCCATTTTGTACTGTGTTGTAATTTCCTATTTAAAGAGGAATGCTTCTCAATGCTAGGGGTTGGGAATTTTTGTTTAAGGAATCAACAGGAGATGAACTGCAGATACTCTGTCTTAGCAGGATTTGTAATTTTGTTTACAGAACTTCTTTAATACAGTGAAGTAATCTTTTGAATCATCTCTTGTTTATTGTTCAAGTTTCTTTGAGGATGCATGATTTCTTACTTTAAATTGTCATCTACATTATTTGATCTTTGCAAGCAATTGATTCACATAAATATCTGTTATACTGATTTCTCTTTATGGTTGATTTATGTGTGAAGATGTTTAATTGAATTTCTGTCAATTAAGTTATTTTCTTTATTGATTTCTGCAAGTGATCAACATTCAAATAATCATTGTTAATTTTTCAATTAACAAAGTGATTACAGATTTATCTTGAATAGGTTTACATGCTTATGTTATTGTCATTTAATTTTAATTAATTGATTATGATCTAAGTAACAAGTACATGCATCTTTTACATTTTTGTTGAAGTTGGCAAACATACTTGTTCCTCCCACATCAAGATTGATCTACACAACAACAAGCTTTTACTTAGAATAGGTCTAACTTAGAATAGATCTTTCTATTTTAAATAAGTTAAGTTAGGACACTTCTAATTTTTCCGCACTTTGTTTTCCTTAACTAGAAAACTGACCCTTTGATCGAAAACTTCAACTCATAGAGTGCCAGCGGAGACCGAATATCCGTGGGAGATTTCCATACCAAACAGGCTAGGGATAGAACTGGCCTTGCGTAGGGTCTTTCCAAGCCTTTCAGTCTGGGTTTTCACCCTCTATTGGGAGCCTTGGACCCATTCCAGCACCTTGCAATTACCCTACACCCCTGAGGCGTCAACAAATGGTGCTAGAAGGAGGGCCATCCGACATATAAGGTCACTTGAGCTATGTTAATCATATTATTTTATAATGGCTCCGGCCCAAGAATCTGTATTTAGTTGTTTCTCCAGATAGATTAGTTTTCATATTCAAACAAATTTGCTAAAGCATCTGATAGAACTAAAATTTGATGGTGAAGCAGAAATATTAGCACGAGAACATGTTCTTCAATTTATGTATAATTGTCTTCTAAATGAAATTTTGGATCAAGATGTTTTGTGCAGACTATAAGCCTTCACATTTGAAGGACGAGTCAAGGGATGGTTTGTAACCTTACCTTTTGCCTCTGTCCACTCTTTTGGATAGTTTGTAGATCTTTTTATACTTTCTTTTGGACATTACAATTTTGTTAGATTGTGTGATGAGTGGAGGAAAATCACTATTAAAAAAGATGAATCATTAGAAGACTTCGCAATTAGAAATTGTAATCTCTATTGTAGATTCCCTTTAATAGATCGTCCTATGATACTTGACTGGTTTCAATACAATAGTTTTGTTTTCCATAAATATGATCAATTAATAGGTGATAAATCCGAATTATACATCAATCATCATCCACATCTTGGTTTAGATTTTCATGAAGAACCTAATGGTTCATAAATTATAGAAATGAATTCCTTCTCTTTCGTAGATATGGATTGTAATCAATGTGACGATTTGGCCAATTCGAATATTGATATACCCATGTCTGTTTCAGGTGAAAATCAAAGTTTACCAAATCATGAAGGGGATCATTTTTCAATAGAATATTTTTCTGCAGTACAACGGAATACTTTTGATCATAATATTGAACAATCTTCCTCTAGCCTAACTAAAGAACTTCAAGGATCTGATATTTTTCATCCTATTAACCCTTTAATGGATCTTGAATCAACTAATCGTTTTGAAGTTTGTGATATGTTTTCTCAATTACCATTTGTTGACCTGAGTGATTCTTTAAGAGAACATATCTCACAAAATGATGACACTACATTAGAAGAAGGAGAAGATCCTGATTTGAAAGTTGTCATACATATCTCTTTTGAGGAGAGAAATCCTCTTGAGGAACCTCAATCTGAAAATGTTCTACAAAGAGACGAATTCCATGCGCTTATGTCTTTTTCATATTTGTCTGTGTACCCTGATCTATTTGATAACAATGGCATTCAATCATATGTTTTAGATTTTAATTCTCCATTGTTAAGTTCTAAAGGGGTACAAGTTAGTTATGAAATATATGAAGAAGATCAAGAAGATTCATATCTTTGTTATCAATCTTTGTCCTCTTGTTATTCTTCTTTGCTCAAAATGAACAATATCCTTGAAGATTTTAAGAGTTCTTATTTCATAAGTAACATTAATCCTCCTTTATTCAATCAAACCATAGATATTAAAACAGAAAGTTTTGAAGATGTTATTAACACTTCATATTTTGAAGGACATGTCAATACTACCAATTTTTCGAAATCTGAAAATTCTTTATCTTCATCTTTTAATTCTAATTGTTATGAAAATAATAAAAATCACAAATCTCTGGAGGATGAATTGGCTGAAATTGAGATTGAGTTTCAAAATATTTGTTCCAAATATACTTTTTCTATAAATCAAATTTCAAATGAAAAGTTATTTCGATCGAATAATTTGAAATCAAACAAATCTGATGCACTTGACGAGAATGAACATCTAGATAAAAATCAAGAAGACAAAGTTAGTCTTTCACAAGATCACAAGCCAGTCAGTTGTTTTCAATACAATAGCAATGATACATTTCCAAAAGATATATTCTCCACTCTCAATTTTGATGAAGATATTTTCAATCACAATCTTAATAATTTCCAACCCACTTTTTATGATCCAATTTACTTATCGTTGGAATAATCATTTTTGAACCATTTTTTATGTCATTTTCTTTTCTTTGTAAATACGAAGCTTAGTTCGTCTTTCCCAATGTTTGCATCTCCACTTTTGAGGTACTTATTACTAATGCATCATTTGTTTGTTCTTGCAGGTTTTAACTTACTTGATTGGCTCCATTGGAAGTTCGATTATACTTAGTTTTCGTCTACTTTATAGAGTAGTATAAGAGTACATGTATAATAGATTAGTTATTACAATTTCTTTCAAAAAAATATATTACTATATTGGATTTCTTCAATAAATCATTTGCAACCGCTTGGAAATAACCTTTCTTCATATGCATTCTATGAAGTATTTCCCTTTGTCATGGTCTCACTTATCATTTTTTGCTTCAAGGCATCATGTCTGAATTTCATCTTTTCTAAATTGTAGTGATGTTGGCAAGAAATTTTTTTGAATTAGTCATTCTTTGATCTTATGAACAAGAATGTTTTGATGGGAGATGAAGCGATTAGAATTAAGATATCCTCATTTTGGGTTCTATTTTGTTTTGATTTGTTTGTTCCCATTTTTATGACAATAAATTCCACATGTTTGGCAATGGTTCAAAACTAGTCTTACTCAAAGATAATTTCTTTAACTAAAGTTGTAGAATAGTATGTTAGTTTTGGTTTCCTTCAGCTGATATCAAAATGTGTTTTGTAAAGAGTATACAGCCAAAAGATGTAGAACCTTGATATTGATACCTTTCCACTTTGGTCATTATCTTTTAAAATGTTTTATCTGCTTAATTGAGATATGGGGAATAGTTGGGAAATGCTTGTCTTATGTCTCATAGTCACGGCATATCATAATAACCTGATCAACTTTATCTGCTCTGTATCCTTTTGAATCTACCATGTCAATAATCTCCTTAAATAATTATGGACTGCAAGGAGGGAGGTCTTATCACAAGCCATCCCTTTTAGGTTCATAGGTGCTTAGTGGAATGACATCTTCACATCAAGCCACCACACTTGGAAGATGACTCTCAGTTGTCCTAAGAGGTGGAAGATCCTATCACGGGTTGGTATATTCATGATCTGCAAAAAACTGGTGAGTAATGCTGTTATCATGAGGTTACCAAGCCTTGGCAGTGCCTTGCAAATGATCCTGTCAATAAATCTTCTTTTTCTTTATAAGATACTTGTTGTGTACAAGGACAGGAGGGTCTTATTACAAGCCATCCCTACCATGATCATGGGTTTAATTCGGACTGAAACTATCATTATATGGTCACCAATCCATGATAGTTGTCTACAGTATCACAACTGAAGGACAAGGGGTCTCCTTACCAAGCCAGCTTGATCAGTTTTTGGATTAGACCTGTGAATGGCATTGCTAATATCTGAGTACCAAATCAGGGTAGAGGTCTTGTATCAAAAGATCTTATGTGTAGTTGAATATAATGAAAAAAAAATGTTGTATATAAAACCAGTTCATAAACTAAGGTGATGTGTAATTTGGATATCCATGAGTAGTTATGCGTTTGTCCCAGGTTTATCACAAGCTGTTAATTCAATGATTGCATAAGGATAAAGGAATCCTATTTTCTCTTAATTCTCCTTATCAGATTTGCATTATTTTTAATATGATCATCGATGGGAATATATCAACATCTTCTAAAAATTTCAGGTTGAAAAGGCAGCTTACTGATATATTTTCTCCAGCTAAGGTCTTGTTGCAGAGATAACTGGTTCTTCCCAGCGAGTCACCATTTGTTGTGGCCACAACAGATCCCATTAATCAGCTAAGTATGGGAGCCCCAATTTTTAAATAAACACAAAGGTATTTGGGTAAGTGTTCTTGTGGACATGCGATTTTCAACTTGGTTTCAGTAGTCTTATGCTTGTACCTTTGATCATCATTCTAGGAATTTTCTAAGTGTTTCAGTCGCAACAAGATCTAAATTTTGGGTATTTTATCATCTATTTTCTGCTTGCCCGAAACCCGACACTCCGACACCCCAAAACCTCGAACCCGAAAGGTGCGGGTTGCAGCGTTAGTTTTTAGTGATTTGAGTTTGGTCATCCCGCAACCCGCAATCCAAAGGATGCGGGTTGCTGGATTCTCTTGCTAATAATTTTAGGAATTTGTCATCCCGAAACCCGCAACTGCGGATTTCGGATTTCGGGAGTGTGTTTTACCTTCATTCGTATTATATGTTCCAGAAAGCCACAACCTGAAATGTCGGGTTGTGGGATGCGGGAAAAGCTTTTCAGATTTTGATGATTGTTTTCATCCGTGAAATGCGCAACCAACAAGTTTTGGGTTGCAGCTTTCGGAAACTCATTTTTACCTTTGTGGTCATTTTTCCATCGCGAACCCGCGTTCTGCATCAACTAATCTCAGTCATCCATTCCTTCTAATCGCATGGTTGCGTTTTAACCTGGAAAATCAATAAATGAGGGTTTTTCTTTATTTTCTTTTATCGTTTTCACTGTTGGAAATTATCTTGCTGCGTTGATTTTTACCACGGATTTTGTACCGGGGGGTCGTTTTTACTAGTTTTCCGTTATTCCAGGTTGGTTTGCTGTCACTGTTTCATTTTCACTTGGTATTTTCGTTATTTTTATTTTAGTTTTGATTTTCTTTTCTTCTATTTATCATATTTTCAAAGCTCTGCCACTATGTCGAAAAACACCCGGTCTAAGATAGCCAACAAAGATTCCCTGAGCAAAGACCCCAATTTTGGTATTTTCTCTTATACGAGTGAAAGAGTTATAGAGACCTATCAGATGGATTGGTCCAATATATATGCCATATTTGACAATGACTACCTTTCCCACGTTGAAAATGATCGATCTATGTAGGAGAAAATTAGGGCTTCTCAGATACACACCATCGTTGCTCGTCCTGCCATTTTCCATTACATAGATGATGTCAAATGGATAATTGAGAATGCAAACCCCAAAGGTCGGTCGTTTAACGATAGCATAGGGTCTCAATTGAGCAATTTCCTCCCTGAGGTCTTCATACGAGCTCTCTCTCTTAAACCGCACACGCAGACCCTCAGTCCCGAGTTCATACAATCCTTGAAAACTCGGTATAACTTCAACGAGATGTTAAAATCATGGATGGTCAAACCTAATGCTTTTGTACCTAAAGCCGATAGCCTGTACCCTATCCTCTGGTTCAGAGAACCCTACTCTTTGTTAGCAGCCATGCTTTGTAGGCTTTTTGGCCTTCCCAACTGTTCTGTCTTCAAAGCTGAATGGGCACCCATTACACATCATGTATTATCTACTTGCGAGTCTTTCCCATGGGCTTCCATCCTCTCATCCAAATTGAAGAACACCATTGAAGAGTATCAGAAGGCACCTGCCCTAAAGAAACCACATTTCTACCTCTTTGCATATGTAATTGATGTTTTCTATTCAGAATTTCAATACCCAAACCTAGGTTGGAATTGGAACCCTTCAAAACCACCTGTTCAAATTTATCACTCAGCATTGTGGGATGGGAACTTCATCCCTTTATTTTATGACATCTGTGATCATTTTATGGGCACTGTTTATTTCAATATTTTCAAGCAGGAAGCACCTGCATTCTCAGCTGATGCCAATCTTTCATCAATACCATTAGTGATTGGTATGTTGGTGAATATTTCTCATACATCAGAGTTTATGGAAGTGATACAGTACACCTTCTGCCTAGGATAGTTCCTGATAGGCTGGTTATACAAGAATTCTCCTTTCAGACTATCATAGATGGTATGTATAAGAAGCTTACAGTCCCTCAAAAGAAAGGATGGCCTAAGTTTTGTTTGAACCTTGGGCCACTGGTTATTCCAACTTCAAATTGGGCTACAGTGCTCGGTGAGTAGTTGGATGCTCTAAGATTGGGCCTTGCTCCCAAAATGAAGCATGATCCTAAGAAAATTCTTAATGCACACCTCGATCAGATCCATGTTAAGATATATTATGTCCATGAGGTGATTTTAGATGACTTTATCTACCAAGGAGTCAACACTTTTTATGAAGTACTTGCCAGGACCAGCAGTTTGGAAGAGAAGCATAACATCATGCATTATCAGAAATACCTTAAGATCAGAAGCCTGAGCTACAGAAATATGCAGCTAAACCTGATAGAATAGGTAAGGAGATAAAGAGAAGAGAAGGATAATAAGAAAGCTAAAACTCCTCTAATGCTTACTTGTTCAGATGGGGAAAAGGGAAAATCTCCTATGGATCGTCCTCCTCAAATAAATACTACTGAAGAAGTTAAGTTTCTATTGCAGACATCCCATCAGTTCAAACAAGGGTTAGCACAAATCACCTATGTATTGGGTACCATGGCAATTGAACCTCAGAAAATCACCGAGGATATCCAAGCATCCACTACAACTACACAGGAAGAAGATGATGTTATGATAATCCAAGCTATCCTAGCCAAGAGGAAGAAGCTCATTGCTCCTGCAACACAAATTCCCCTTGAGGATATAATTGATTGTGATCTTCAGGAGAAAGCTCACCCTCAAGTATTGGTGACAGAAGAACTGACTCAAGATTCACAGACAGTTGTTGATTTGTTGAACACCATTGAGATGGACCACTTTTTTGCTGATCAACTAGAGTCATAGGTTACAGCAACTCTCGACATCACAACTAAAGCACTTTTTATACTAGCTATTCAAGAACTTTCTGCTTTGATTTTTGGGATGGCAATTCCACTTTCCTTATCACAGTTGTTTCACACTATCACCACCACCACTGTTCCATTTCCAGGGAGCTTAGCTTCTTTCACAATCCCATCATCCATCATCACAGAGGTTCAATCCTTGACTTCCCCTTCCCAATTATCCACATCTATTTCATTATCATCCACTACTTGTGAGACACCTCTACTTTCCCAGTCACCATCACCAGTCAATGTTGATAACCAGGTTTCACTCTCTGAATCCTTTGCCTCAGTTCCTTCCCCAACTCAATATTTGTTAGTCACCCAATCCATCTCCGCACCTTTGATTATTCCTCAAATGATAGTGTCTATGCCAAGTGTTGCTGACACTCAAACACCCTCACTGATATCAACAGTAAGCATTCCTTCTACCTCCACAGGGATGGTGATTGAATATGCATATGATGATATAGTTCCTATTGGGAACTACTTCTATAGTAAAGATGACAGGGCATTAGTCAAGAGAACCAGGAAAAGAGATAAAGATCAAGCTGGGTTAGAAGCACTTATTCCAAATTAGGTAATATGAGCTCCCGGGACAAATAACCCTCCAATTGAAGCAGTTAAAATAGCTGCAGCTTTAGGGGCTTTTGCAAGTGCAAATTTAGATTCAGTCCATGTTCTGGATAGAGAAGTTGATCTAAGAGAAGAAGAGATCAATAGACTTTAAGAGGAACTTGCTCAGACCAAGGAACAACATGTAGTTGAAATTGTTGACCTTAGGAAGATATGGGTAGTCAGGTTATAGGATTTGGAGCAGAGGAATTATACTCTCCAGAATGAGCTTTGCCTAGCACAAACACAGAATGATTCTAATGCTCAAAGAATGTCTATTATGGAAAAACAAGCCAAGGATGCAACTGCAAGTGTAGCCTCATCCAATTTTTATAGGTTTACACCTCTTGAGTTCAAGAATTTGGCTTCCCAAGTTAATCAGGAGCACCACAAGTTGTTAGAGAAGTTGTACATTGCCCTAGATGAAATCAGAGAATATTTTATCAGTTTCTCTAAGATGTCTTCCACCCTTGAAGAATAGGAAGCCAAAAGACTTCGAGCATCTAAGGCACAAGAAAATGTCTCTAAATGGAAAGGATATATAAAGGATAGGCCAGATGATATACCGGTACTTAGTAGTTTCCAGTTTAAGAAGATTAAAGATTCACTGAAGACTTGGCTCGATTTGAATGAGACAACTGAGGAGATTATTAGGAAATCAAAAGACATCTGCACTTGGCATTGGTATGCGGTAGATAACATCATGACTGAACTGTAGCTCCCACTTATGGATCCTATTCTGGATGCCTGCCCTCCCAAATGCCAACTTGAGGAAATTGAGCGTAGATGCGAAGAGGCTAAGCAAAATATTCGAGCCCTTGATGAAGTCAGCATCGATGATGTGGACATGCTGATTAGGAAACCGGTCATTATGGAGGGGAAAATCCATATTTATCTTCGTACTTGGCACAAGTTAGCCAAGCATGACATGGAAAACAACACGTGTAACGCTCAGCTGGGTTTAGAATCTACCAATTATCCAAATATAGACGAGTTGTTGGAAATATGGGATAAGTGGCAGGATTATATGGATCGGTAGCCTGATCTGAATTTTGTAATCCTTATCTTTTGGGAAATTCCATTTTGTACTCTGTTGTAATTTCCTATTTAAAGAGGAATGCTTCTCAATGCTAGGGGTTGGTAGTTTTTGGTTAAGGAATCAGCAAGAGACAAACTGGAGATACTTTGTCTTAGCAGGGCCTTTTAATTTTGTTTACAGAACTTCTTTAATACAGTGAAGTAATCTTTTAAATAATCTCTTGTTTATTGTTCAAGTTTCTTTGATGATGCCTCATTTCTTACCTTAAATTGTCATCTTCAGTATTTGATCTTTGCAGGCAATTGATTCACATAGAAATATGTTATACTGATTTCTCTTTATGGCTGATTTATGTGTGAAGGTGTTTAATTGAATTTATGTCAATTAAGTTATTTTCTTTATTGATTTCTACAAATGATCAACATTCAAATAATCATTGTTAATTTTTCAGTTAACAAAGTGATTACAGATTTATCTTGAATAGGTTTACATGCTTATCTTATTTTCATTTAATTTTCATTAATTGATTATGATCTAAGTAACAAGTACATGAATCTTTTACATTTTTGTTGAAGTTGGCAAACATACTTGTTCCGCCCACATCAAGATTGATCTGTGCAACAACAAGCTTTTCCTTAGAATAGGTCTAACCTAGAATAGATATTTATGTTTTAAATAGGTTAAGTTAGGACACTTCTAATTTTTCCACCCTTTGTTTTCATTAACTGGAATACTGATCCTTTGATCGAGAACATGAACTCATAGGGTGCCAGCGGAGGCCGAATATCCGTGGGTGATTTCCATACCAAAAATGTTGGGTATAGAACTGCCCTTGCATAGGGTCTTTCGAAGCCTTTTAGTCTGGGTTTTCACCCTCTGTTGGGAGCCTTGGACCCATTCCAGTACCTTGCAATTACCCTACACCCCCGAGGCCTCAATAGATCGATGGGAAGAAGTCCGCTGGAAGGGAGGCCTTAATGCATCCTCCATCATCCAACACAAGGATCAATCACAATATTGAGTTGATTTGGAGTAGGACTAATACAAGATGAAACAAACTAATACCAGGTATGGCCAACACTTGAAGTCATGGTAACTGCAGAATGGCTGACATAGGTTGTATCCTTCAACAATGAGCATGGCAGAAGAGTGACTTAGGAAGTTTTTAACATGACGGGAACATGATATAAACCGGCAATGTAGGAGACATTGGTAGATTCTCCATATGACTGGAAGAGTAACCAATTAGAGGAGTACAAACTCTGAGATCAAGTTCATCCTACCGTCAAAAACTAAAACCCAACTAAATGATGTACTCAACAAGTGCTCTGTTCAAGAATATGACTGACATGCTTCCTTTGAAACTGAAAAGATGTATGATATCGTTCCCTTCCATTTTCTCTTTTTAACAAAGAATACCCTTCTTGTTGTTTTAATGATTCCAAGAAAGAAACTCAAATAGTCTCTCTTGATTTTTGAAACAAGCTCGAAGAAAGAGGGAGAAGATTGCTTGATATAAGTCCAACCATGTCAAAGTTTAATGAGCCCATGGGGGGAAGACTTAGGGACTTCTTCATTTTTTATAGAGTTTGAAGAAGAGATAGATGAATACTCTATAGCATTGACCCATGGTTTTTAATATCGAGCCTAGATCGATTTATGCTCGTCGGTGTTTTCTTTTATTTTTAGGAGTCTGAAAAAATTAAACAATAACTCCATACACCTACTCGTGATTTAATATTAATCCCGAGTTGGTATGTGCTGGCCGGTGTTGTCTTGTTTGAAGAGCTTGAAAAACTTAAACAATAACTCTATCTACCCTCTCGTGGATTTCACATCGAGCCCGAGTAAGTGAATGCTCGCTTGGTGTTTTCATGTTTCGAGAGTCTGGAAACCCTAAAGAAGACTCCTAAAGGTCCTTTTTCATACATTTAGTATCCTCACCCGAAAAAGTGTAAAACAATGAGAGAATAACTCTTCTAGCCACGTATGACTGGAGTATACCTTTTTCATAAATGATCCACAGAGGTCCGGAAAAGGGGTAAACTTATACCTAAGTGGATGTCACTTCAAATCCTTTAACGAGTCTGAAAAGACAACTATACTCAAAAAACTTGTTTATCTTGATAAAAGTCTAACAATAGCTTAAAAGACTTCACCAGCTTCAGGGACGCAAATTTCATGACCTGGCAGGTGATGAGAAATACTCAACAACTAGGTTAGTGATATAGCATATGATTAAGAAAAAATTCCTAAATGACATAAAAAAAATACTCGATTTGACATCTCCATAAAGAAAACAAACCTTGATCGATCACCTGTATGAAATATAGTGAAATCCTTACATACATTTGACCTAATCCACCCAAAATCTCAAAAAGAATATTAGTGGATTAAATAAAACATTAAAACAATTTTGAAACTATACCACATTTATAAAAGTGGGTAAAAATTAAAATAAATATTTCTATAATTAGTTTCAAAACAAAAACACAACTCACCATTTAAAGTTTCTAGGGAAAAGTTTGGAGAGCCAACCACAACTACTGTTGCTTATTACGATCAACTTGAGTTTTCAAAACATCTTCCATCTTTTGCACGTAAGTTATATCCACCTCCTCTTCCATTTCAATGCAATTTTTAAAGTTTTTAGTGGTTAATTTAATTTTTTATAGGGCTTTTAAATTTGACTTTGTATGTGCACGGGTTCTCCTGATGAAGACTAGAGCATACAAGGAATGTGGGCTGGTCTATCTCAGAGAGAGCCACGTGTAAGGCACCACTATCTAACATGGACAGTCACTTACACCACAAAGAAAAAGGTAAAAAATAAAAACTAACCAACGCAATGTTTTTCCAAATGCATAATTGTGCTAGTTTGGCGTGAAAGAGAACATGAGGATATGGATCAAAAGGCCATGGGAGTTCCACTCACTCTTCATGCATTAAGAATATGCGGGTTGTTGAAATTCTATCAAACCATCAATATCTGGGCACAAACACTATTGCTCGAAAAAATGGTGCACTATTGGGATGTCAATCAAGGCGTTTTCAATATCCAAAGGGATATTTTGGAGCTCACAATAGATGACATATACTTTATCACCAGTCTCTCCCGAAGAGGGGAGATGGTGAAACTCCAAGGCACTTTCCGAGGTGTAGGTTCCCTCTCTGTGCAAGATTATATCAATGCCTAATGCCTACCGGGTACTGAGAAAAGTGGTAGCAAAATCTCCATTGCAACCGTTCCAAGCTTCCCACTGAAAGTAATCCTAAGTATACTCAACCGGATAGGAGGAAGTCCCACACAACACCTTGCATCATAGAACTATATGCAAGTGGGTCTCAATTTCTTGTGTGGGATTGTTTTTTACTACTGTTCTACTTTACTGGTGAACATGAAACTTCAACTTACTTAGTGCAAAACTGGTAGGAAGAAGAATTTTGGTTATTGTAGTATCCTCTACACCTTCTTCTTTGAGAGGGTACCTTCTTTGAGTTCGGGGATGTCCTTTCCCCCACTTAATCCTTGTGAGCCACTTATGACTCATTGGGGAGAGACGTTGGCACTACATAAGTCCGCAGAAAGTGCGGAATCTGATAGGTGCGAAAGGGTCATTCCGTGAAAGAAGGACCATTAGAGGAGTTCGTGGAAGTGCAAGAATTGTTAGATTAGTTAATTTGGTCATATGGACCATTTTGTAACCAAGTAGAAGCATATAAATAGAGTACAATTGTAAGACTAAGGGAATCCATTTTTTGATGATTGATCATATCTTTTGGGTCTGATTTGTATCCGCAACATGGTGTATTCACTGTTTCTGCGAGGTTCGTTCTGCGGGGTTAATGAATGAATGAAGATGTTTGATTATGGTGCAATTTCTGTCTCTAGTATTATATGATGATAAATGTGAATGCTTTAGAGTATCTTTGATGCGAATGTGCTATGGGTTTAAGAAGTATTGTTAATCTGAATAAGTAGGTTGAATATGTTGTTCCAAATGTTTGTTATCTGTTGAACTCTATGAATGACTTAATATGCAAATAATAAGTTGATAACATGCTGCGAGGGTTATAATCTCTGGTCATTACAAGGGTAATGTGTGTTGAAAGCATATCCTCACCTCCACTACGGAAATGTGGTTCCAGCAGCCCCCTTATCCATCTTGGGTGAGACTGCACTTGCTCCGCAAGTGTTGATGGAGAGGGTTACACCTTTCCGGGCCTGTGTATAATGGAGTTTGGGTTGGTATTTTTTTGGCGACAGTGCGAAGTGAACCCTTGTCAATAGATGCTACATCAAAAAATGGTTTTGTTGCTAGGACCTTGAGGAAGAAAAAAAGAGGATATGATGTGGCATCCGAGAAAACCAGAGATCCAAGAGTGTTTGGACAAGAAGGTGGAGGAATTCATAGAAAGCGAGAAGTGAGATCCTAAACAGACAACAACTAGTTGGATACAAAGATATATCTACTCATATATCCATGAAATATTCTTCTGTGAATTCTCGGTGTTGCTACATGAGTGGCTAGTACAGTTGACTTTTCGAAAGAATCACTACCAGAAGACTGAACCTGATTGTTGGATCCCAGAGTTGGTTCAATAGCTGAAGCAAGTCAATAACAAGGTATCGTGAGCTGTTGATTTCTGGGTGGATAGTATCCTCGAGGGATACGTAATTGAGTTCGCGGTAGACACTATCAAGTCATACAGTGACATCGAGAGGAACTTCTTCAGGGGGGCGAGAGGAAGGTTTTTGTCATTGTTTAAACTATGGATTAAGATGTTTGTCTGCGAAAAAGGAATATAAAGGATGTCTCCTGATGAGTAGAAAAATTGGTGTGTGGAGGTTGAAGGTATCACATGAATGCCTATCTGATAGAAATATGTGGGGTATATGGACATGAGCGATGACGAATTTCTGAGGGAAGTTGAAGAAGAGTGTGGTACCCTGAGGAGTGGATCAATATTCCAGCGTCCCGAGAAGAAGAGGAGGACTGAGAGAGAGTCTCCTAATAGGACCAGAATGGAGAGCTACAAAACAAGACCACATGGGAGGAAGCGACCTTATTGCGAAGGAGACATCGACCAGGATACCCCAGAATCAGAAAGAGGATAGATTGTAAGTTACAATATACCTTCAACCCCACGCAATACTCCAAATTTTATAGGAATAAATCCAAAATACTCGTAGAGTTTCCCTATGTGTAGCAGTAAGAGTAGCACTTTAGTAAAAAACATAGTAGCAACATTAGGATGGAAGATGAGGTGAAGATGCCTACCTTCCAGGGGAACGGAACCAAGAATCCCAAACAGTATTGGTTCATATGCGAAGAAGTATGGACTATGAAGCAGGTGCAGGATGATGCTATCAAGATGGGACATCTAGCGACGACCCTTAGGGGTCGGTCATTAGACTGGTACATGAAGTTTGTAAAGGTTCCAATAGGAACATTAGCCAAGACATTAACGCAAGTCAGAACGGCGATGATTGATGAATTTAAAAAACCAAAATCGAAGTCGCAATACATCACTAAGCTTAAGGAGATTAAGAAATTCTCGAATGAGTCGGTGTGGGAATTCGATCAACGGTACAAGATGCTGATAGCAAAAGTGAGTTTCTCGATAAATGAGATACAACACAAAGAATGGTTCATCGCAGTACTGGTACCGCATATCCGAGGACCACTGACGCAACAAAATGTTGTGACACAGGCAGAAGCATTAGAGATTGCGATGAAGTTGGAGGATTCACCAATCGGTGAAGCAGGGATAGGAATGGATAGAGTCCAAGCACAGTTGGCCAATTTAACACTTCAATTGGAGGATATCAAGAATGGAAAGGAAACCCATAGAGACATATGGTGCACCAGATGCAGAACTGAGGGACACCATAAGGACATCTACCCAGAATTCTGTGAATATTTGCAGTCGGGTGCAATAAACCCCCTTTGTCAAGGAGTCATGCCATGGTGTCCTATCTGTTAGACCAGAGGACATCGACCAGAGGAATGTGTATATTTGCAAAAGATGGTGTCAAAGCCGGCAAACTTATACTGCAAGTTCTGTCGATCGGTTGGCCATGATGAGAAGGACTGTAGGGCCTATGACCTGCTGCAAGATTAGACATTTGATATGTATTTTATGAAGGAAGATGAGCCGTCGGTGGTGTAGTAGCAACCGTAGTACAGTCAGCCACATCCATAGTTTAACCAACCGTAGCAATATGAATAGGGGCAATATGAGCAGCCACAGTACGGACACTTGCAGTATCCACCATGACCGTATGGCCAGCCACAGTATCAGCAGCAACAGTATCAACAACCACAGTACGGGAAACCGTAGTATCAACCATAGGTCCCACCATGCAAAGGTTTCAGGGGAGGATTCCATGGAGGCCGAGGTGCTAGCATGTGACATGGAGGAGCTGCTGGATGGAGAAGAGGACCGATCGTCTGTTACAATTGTGGATAGCAGGGGCACTACCAGATGGATTTTCCAAACCTAGCACTGTAGTGTACATACTACAACGATGTAGAGCATAGTGTAGAGGACTACCCTCAACTCATTATGAAATGTGTTAGGATATTCCTATACACCATCCTAGAACCATCAGTATTTGGATCATTTACATTTTCAGTCATGCATGCAGTTTTAGGGTTTGCATGCATTATTTAGGGTATGCATGCAATTGCATGCATTCCAGTCATCATTCCAGCACCTAGCCCTCAGTTAGCTAGCCCCCAGGAGCTTCTCTCAGATCAGTTTTAGCCCTCCTAGAGCTTAGTGCACCCTTCCTCCTAGATTTAAGGAATCCACTCATCCTTTCTCACCTACCACTCAGTTGCACTTCAATTAATTCAGTTATCTTTAGTTGTCTTCAGTTCTTTCCTTGATTTAAGGCTAGACTGACTCTCAACCGACTATATCACTCAGATGGACCTCCACTGAGACTTGACTGCCGATTCTAACTCTAGTTAGCTCCTCATGCGCCCTCCACCAAGCCTCCTTTGTTCAGTTAGTGCCATTTACACTCAATTCCACCTACCACACTCAATTAGACTCAATTTGACTGATGGTTGATAGTTACTTGTGCATTCATGACTCCACTGATGATGACATAGACTACTAGTTGTGCTCCAATGACACTCTAGTGATCCTTTGATCACTCCATGAAGGCTAATTTGAATTGCCACCTTAGGCATTCGACTCCTCATGCATTGTACTATTTATTTGTCCATATTGTGATTAATTAATTAGTGTGTGTGAATTATTTTTGCTTATATCCTAGTTCTACTGTATTATTATTTTGTTGCTCATTATACTGTATTGACCACTCTTCTTCTATTTTCATGCTTAATCATAATTACTCTTGTGAGGTATACATCATCTCCTAGATCTGCTGTGAGGATTTTCACATGATATCAGAGCATGTTGAGAGTATTGTTTATCTCTATTCTTGAGAGTTTTGTGCAGGTTATTACCAAGATTTTGAGTGTAGCAGTTGCAGCAGTTTCTGCACTTTTGCAGCAGTAGCAGTTGCAGATATTATCTATTGTTTTTCTAGGTCTTCTATAGCTTCCATGTATTTAGAAGAAATCTATCCTCGTCCATTCAACTATTATCCTCTTTCTCCATTCAACTATGATGAATGGAAACCAAATAGGATAGCACATTTGAAGAGAAATGGTCTCTTTGATTATTGTTTTGAGAGAGAGTTTGAATCCTCTGAAGAAAAGATTGATTGGTTAAATAAAGGTGGCAGAGCCATTGCATCCATGATGTTTGTTATGTCTCGATGCTTGGTACATCAATTCATTGATGATGTTGAATCTCCAAAAGAGCTATGGGCCTACCTGGATGAAATATTTGGCAAACAGAATGAAGGGATTGGTCCAAACCCCTTGGAGAGCAAGCCCAGTGATGCATTCGCTCCCCTTGATGGTCTCTCAGATCATGAACTAGTATCATCTCATATTGAAGTTATCCACAAAGAACTTGCATATTCTACACTCATGCTCCAACTTTCTTCTCTTTCTGTGCTAGCTCACACTCTAGATATTGCAGAAGGTCCTAAATCCTCTCTTGCACTAGAGTCTGTTGGTTTGCATCATGATCACATAATTATTTCGGAGGTCAAATAAGCTATTGGAGGTAATGAATTCGCTCTCCTCAAGCAATCACCTCTTATTTACTACTATATGATCATTATTCCATGCTTTCAGAAGGTTATTGAAGAATATGGCCATTTCCATTCACTTGGGATAATTTGTCATGCACATCATGGTTTGATCTCACCCTTGTTGGTTCAAAGGATATCTCAAGAAACCATGGCCATTCGCTTGGGATAATTTCTCATGCATTTATTGGTTTTGATCTCACCTCTTATGGTTCAAAGGACATGTCAAGAAACCATGATTCAATTCTTGGATCTAATTTGGGTTCTAAGCAATTACTACTTGGGATAATTTCTCATGCATATGATAGTTTTGATCTCACCCCTGCTGGTTCAAAGGAGATGTCAATAAACTATTCTTCAAGTCTTAAATCTGATTTGGATTTCAAGCAATCATTATTATTTGATGGTTCCTTTTGGCATAATATCATCTATGATGGTTCGAAGGAGAAGACAAAATACTATCTACATATTCATGTTTTTTATCCCACCTCAACTGATTCGAATCACAGGTTCAAGGATCATCCTCATACTTTTGGATTTGTTCTCATCACATTCAATATGAAGAGCAAGTAAAAGCACATGTTTTTTGAGCATGATCCACTTCTTCCCAAGAAGAAGATACCTCCAGACATATGACCAAGCATCACACCTGCTTGAGTTTGGAGCATTTATTTTTTTATGTGTGTCTTACAGTCTGTTTTGAGGGGGGGTTATTTTTCCCATGAAATTTTCCCCACTTCCTTGGTTTATTGATTGTTATTATTGATTTTATTGGGTGACCTTTGGTCTTAGTTACCGGGGCCCAAGATGGATTAAGGGGGGGTGTTAGGATATTTCTATACTCCATCCTAGTCCCACCAGTATTTTGATCATTTACATTTTCATTCATGCATGCACTTTTAGGGTTTGCATGCATTATTTAGGGTATGCATGCAATTGCATGCATTCTAGTCATCAGTCCAGCACCTAGCACTTAGTTAGTTAGCCCCTTGGGAGCTTCTCAAAGATTAGTTTTAGCCCTCCTAGAGCTTAGTGCGCCCTCCCTCCTTGATTTAAGGAAGCCACTCGTTCTCTCTCACCTACCACTCAGTTGCACTTCAGTTAATTCAGTTATCTTAAGTTGTCTTCAGTTCTTTCCTTGATTTAAGGCTAGACTGACTCTCAACTGACTATATCACTCCTATGGACATCCACTGAGACTTAACTGCCCATTCTGACTCTAGTTAGCTCCTCATGCACCCTCCATGATCCAGATTTATGTGGGAATGAAACAAAAGATAGCATATACAGAATCATATGCAGAGATATATTGCAAATAACACAGCGATACAGTAAACACATATTCTATTAAATAGCGGAAATAGAACAAACTGTAAAATACAATAGCTAGAATGGTGGTAGCTATCTCTAAGAAGAGATGTGGCTGCTATGCTCATTCGTGCCC
The DNA here is from genome assembly GCA_027924585.1 of Larix kaempferi. Taxonomy (NCBI): domain Eukaryota; kingdom Viridiplantae; phylum Streptophyta; class Pinopsida; order Pinales; family Pinaceae; genus Larix; species Larix kaempferi. The sequence goes on along the minus strand of BSBM01000348.1, from coordinate 15,746,802 downwards.
AGATGAATACAAAGAGAGGCCGAAAGGGCCTATTTATCATAAGCATGAGGGAAAGAATCCCAAACATCCAAAAACCTAACCCTAGAAGATGAACCGTCATAAATTTTGTGGCCCCAAGGTGGTTAGTTGAACAATCAACTTCCCGAGGTCATAAATTTTGCATACGATCTTCGCTTGGGGTGCTTGGTAGCTCGTTGGAAAGTTCTATCTGAGATTTAAAACTTTTAATTGGGGCGGAAGCCATTGGCAACCATTTGGCCCCCCAAATTGCCAAAAAAGGTCGTTTAGGGCCTCAAAACAGCCCCAGAAGTTTAGGACCCAAAAAATCGTAGAAAAATTACTAGAAAATTGGCAAAATGGGAAATTGTTTTGAGCCAGTGGAATAGGTGGGTGGCCACCGATATCCATCTAGATCAATCCTTCCCCCTTAGAAAGCAATGGTCTCCATTGCATCAAATCTCTTATCCTATGTCGAGCTGTGTGTTGAATTGAGCTCTTGGTGCGACATTTGCTAAAGTGGAAAGGTTGCCTTACTTTGACATTTTCAGAGGGTTGTAATTGTTGTTGACGGATGCACTGTGTTAAGTTAGTATTGTGTTTTTTCAATTTTGGTTTGTTTTTCCCTTTTTGGTTTTATTGCACTTTATTTTAAGTCATTTATTTTCTTTAAATTTTGATTTCTTCCTCTTTAGTAAGTTTCCCTTAGGATTTTATAATATTTCGTACTTGTTTTTGATGTTTTTAGATTTTAAATGCTTTATATTTGTTGTTGAGGAGGAGTTTTAAAAGTCATTATTGTTGGCTCGGTTTTGCAACCAAGCTTAGTGCTATGGGCACCTACTAACTAGTAGTAGCAGTTTCAATAGAAATAAAAGCAATAAACTAAATAAACAATACTTTTCATGGATCTAAACAAGAATCTAAGCAAATAATGTAAATATTTCAAAAATCAAGAACAAGAAACATAAGAAATAAATTTTGTATTGAAAAGTGGGGGGCAAGCAAGTGCTTGCGATATTACCTCCAATGGTGAAGGTTGATGTTGAGCAACTCCCAAGATGAGTAGCTCCAAACTCCAATAGGTCTCTTTCTCCAAGGTTGCTTCAATGGCTAAAAGTGCTCATGGGAGATTTCAGCAGCATAAGGATGAGATAATGGAAGGATCTGAAATGAGGAGCCCCTACCACCTTTTTATAGGTTTTGGTGGTGAGGAATACCATTTGTGGTTTTGTGGAAACCAATGGTATTGACCAACATGGTTTAGGTAATTTTCCCTCCTTTTTCCTTTTTTGAATAAAAATAATATTTTAATTCCCTTTTTAATATTTTTGGGAATTTGGACCCTTTTTGAGGGTTTTTATGATTTTCTTGGAAAAATAATCTTTTTTTAATGGAAAAAGGGGTGTACCAAGGTCTTTTGGTGACCTTTTGTTGGTTTCAGAGGCTCAGATGGTGGAAAAGTGGACAAATGGGTCATGTGAGTAAGGGAATGAGCTAGTGAGCACTTTTTAGGTGTTAACAGATTGCCCCCTGATGTGTGAGGGCAGGAGCTCATCGTATGGCCGATAGACATCATAGTTCTTTTGTCCTTTTTCTGGGTTTTAGGGGAGAGAAGAGACCGTTTGGAGACTGGAGCCACGGCCCTTGGAAGCTGCAAAAACAAAAAATATTACATGGCCTCAATATGAATGAGGTATAATCTCTGATAAAGGACGAGGCGGGCATTCCCATGCTCGTATCAAGGCATATACAAAACAATTAGTCCCAAGAAGGGGGATCTAATACGTGAAGAAATATACTGGTACATCATAATGGTCCAGAGGGGACATGATGGTGGGATATACTCATGATCATGAATGATCGCAATAACTGATACACTGGATCAACTGTGGAACTGCTGAAACTGAAGGTGTCCAACATCTGTAGGGACTCAAAGACTGTGAGCCATCTCTGAGAAGTATTTGTATCTGTATACTCGAGGGAGTAGAAAACTGGGGTACACTAAATACTGTCGCCATACGCAACCCGGATATGTATAGAAAAAATGTAACTGGTTGTATCCATAGGTAGACTCTCAAATGTGGAGGAGTCAGGTGGTATCCGGGGTCTTCGACTAATAACTGAACGAACCAATACCCTGTGCGAGTCTCAACGATGCGATCAAGGTGTTGAAGTCGAGCATGTGAGAAGCAACCATTTGGAGAGGCAGTAAGGATTCCTCTCGAAATGATTCGTAGGCACTCATCATAAATGGTAATGAGTCCAAGACACAGGGACCTCTAAGTCTATCCTCTGGAATCAATGTGGTTGTCGTCGACAGAGGGGGACCAGCAACTAACCAGGCAATGATGTTTCCTTGATAGGAGCACGAGGTGTAGAACTGAAGTGATGTAGTACTGCTGGTAGGACTGACATACTTGTGGGGATGGGAAATAACTGGGTCAAAAAATGGGTAGACTCAAAACTTCCTTTGTTCAGAGCATGATGACATGGTTGACCTGGCAGGGTAGGGAACTGACTTGTAGGTGCAGGGATCATAGCTTTGACTGAATGGTATATATTGACTCTGGGGGGGGAGGACAAGCTGATGGTAGCTGTCGAGAGAGTTTCAGGGTGACATACTGCAGAATACTCTGAACAAAGGCGACCAAAAGGGGAAGCTGTTAGCGAGCAGATATGATCTGTCGTGGCGCCAAGAGGCACCCTTCTTCTTTCTTCATAGTTTTAATGAGCTTCAAGAAGGGATAAAAGTGTGCTCTGAAATGGTACGGTCCTGTGGATTTTGTGAGCCCAGGACGGCGCATGCTCATGGTTGTTTTCATGTTTAGAGAGTCTGAAAACAGTAAGTGGACTCTGTTGGTGTTTCTTTTTCGTAAGTTTAGTCTCCGAGGCCCGAAAAAGTATAAAATGATGCGGATGGAGAACTCTTCTAGCCGATGTGACTAGAGTATACCTTTTTCGTAATTAGTCTACGAGGTCCGGAAAAGGGGTAAACTTATACCAGGTAGACGCCCTTTCAGATACGTTTATCGAGCATGAAAGGAAGCAAGATTGCTCGGCGATCTTTTCATTGTTTTAGGAGTCAGAAAAGAGCTTAACAGAAACTCCCTAAGTGCCTTTTTCGTAAAAGGGGTTGCTCGGCCCGAAAAAGGGGTAAAATCATACCGAACAAAAATGGATTGACGAGGATGAGAAAATGTCTCAAGCATCGTCATCTGTGCGGAAAACTGGATCCGGCGACATAAGATATATCGAAAACGGAGAACGGCCGATGTGGCACGCAAACCGAGGCGACAAGGGGGCGTGGGAAAAAATGCCCGGAAAATCTAAAGGTGAGAGCGAGAAATGGTCTCAAGCATCATCAGGGGCGCGGAAAACTGAATCCGGCGATATAAGACACATCGAAAACGGAGAACGGCCGATGTGGCACGCAAACCGAGGCGACGAGGGGGCGTGGGAAAAAATGCCCGGAAAATCTAAAGGTGAGAGCGAGAAATGGTCTCGAGCATCATCAAGGGCGCGGAAAACTGAATCCGGCGATATAAGACACATCGAAAACGGAGAACGGCCGATGTGGCACGCAAACCGAGGCGACGAGGGGGCGTGGGAAAAAATGCCCAGAAAATCTAAAGGTGAGAGCGAGAAATGGTCTCTAGCATCATCAGGGGCGCGGAAAACTGAATCCGGCGATATAAGACACATCGAAAACGGAGAACGGCCGATGTGGCACGCAAACCGAGGCGACGAGGGGGCGTGGGAAAAAATGCCCGGAAAATCTAAAGGTGAGAGCGAGAAATGGTCTCAAGCATCATCAAGGGCGCGGAAAACTGAATCCGGCCATATAAGGCACCTCGAAAACGGAGTACGGCCGATGTGGCACGCAAACCGAGGCCACGAGAGGGGCTAAAAAATGGTCATAAATGGACCCCGGGAAAAAACGGGAAACGGAAGGAACCTCTATGAAGTTCTCGCTGTGCTGATCCCAACGGTACCAACGGTTTGAGAAATGGGCTTCGTATGACACCGCAATGGTTGTTTGAAATTTGTGGAATTTCTATAAATAGGACGTGGGGCCCAATATGACTTGTCATTGTCACGTGCGAGTTTGATAGAGCAGTCAGAGCTATTTCTCGATTTCCGGGAGATTTCACCGTTGGTTTTTGATTTAGCGAGTTGCAGGTAACTCTATTCGCCTTAACCTAGTCAATTATGTCTTTTTTAGTTGGCGGTGGGCCCCCGAAAGCCGCGAATCTCCACGTTGACTCTCCAACGTGGAACCGCGCGGGTTTCGGGGCGGAACCCGCGATGAACCGCGCGGGTTTTAGACTCACAGTCGCGATGTTCATCGCGACTGTGAGGTCGGAACCCGCGATGTTCATCGCGTGTTCATGGGTGACAGTCGCGATGTTCATCGCGACTGTCTGGACGAAACTCGCGATGTTCATCGCGGGTTTTTTCATGGAACCCGCGATGGTCATCGCGGCTTTTGTGGAAAAGCCGCGATGGTCATCGCGGCTTTTTGTGAAAAAGTCGCGATGAGATTTTTTTTCAAAATTTTTTTATGCTGGGGCTAAAATTTTCTGTGTTTTCTTGGCAGGATGTTGCGGAGGGCTCAGTCCGTATGGCGGGAGAGAGATATTGATGCCGAGATTGTGGCGAGGATCGAGGATGATGGGGGGGTGAGACAGACTTTAGCCATGAGCGGACTCTTGAAGTTCGCTCAGATACCTTATATCCGTTCAGTGAGGAGACTCCTGAACAAGCTCGTTCAGTGGTGGGTGCCGGCAGAGGGTGCCTTTATTATTGGTGGTGAGAGGTTGGAGATTACTCTCACTGATGTATATTTTTTGACCGGTTTGCCTCGCTTGGGTGAGGTGGGTGATATCTCTCCGAGGTTGCCTCCAGGCGTGGATATGGAGGACCTCTTACAGACCTTTTGTGGGGATGACGCTGTTTTGGTAAACAGCTCTATCAGTCTGAAGTTCCTACGTGAGTGGGATATGCGGGCCGTTGGTGCCTGCGTTCTGAGGGTTTTGGGTGCTGCTGCACCACATCGTATGTCTGGGGGGCAGACGGTGATGGTGGACTCCGTTCTACGGGGTACTTACTATGCTTGGGCTCAGATGTTCTTGGCCGGTGTCCGGAGAGATCTGGACAAGGCCGTGAGAGAGGGAGGTGAGTTCTGTTACGCCTCATTTTTATGTTGTTTTTTCTTTGAGCGGGTGCCGACCCTACGGCCACGCGTACCGGTTCGTGCTGGTCTACCTAGCGAGCCTCGTATGATGAGGTGGGGGCAGATGATGCCTCGTGCTGGCGGTGGTATCCGTGGCTTCTTTACAGAGGATTTTTTCCAGCAGTGGGAGCAGATGCCACTGGTGATCGAGGACTATCCATACGCTGGTATGGACTACCGGGGAGACCCGGAGATGCCACGTGCCCCAGGACAGGCCTGGAGCTTAGACGCTATGTTTTTGTGTCCTATGTGATGTTTATACCATATGTATTATGTTTGATCATGATGATGTCTGTTGTATAGTATCTGATGGTTCTACTTGCTTTGTGCAGATATTGGTCCGGTACCGCCACCTGACTATGTGGCTCGGCAGGGGCGGGCGATAGTGGTTGCGCGTCCTCCAGTACCTGTACGTCCTCCTCGTGGTGGAGGATTTGGAGCCCGTGGGCGAGGGGTTGGCCCTCAGGACGATGCTATAGATGGTGTTCGACGGACTTTGGCCCGGATCGTAGCTAGACTTCCGGAGGATGGCTGGAGGGACCTTGATCGGGACATTTTGCAGGGATGTCTCGGTGCACCGCCCGAGTGGCAGTCACTGTTGTTGAGGGCAGCGGTGCTTGCTGCGAGACACGGGGGTGGTGGAGGAGATGCTCCGGCAGAGCCGGCACCGGGGAGGATACGTCTGAGGGACGACCCAGCAGGGCCAGCCGAGCGGCGAGTTCGGGGTCGTCGTGACCCGGCTGGGCCAGCGGAAGTGGAGTCGGAGGAGGAGCCGGAGGAGGATCCTGAGGATCCGGAGGATCCTGATGATTAGACGTCATTGTACTTGCCCCCAAATGCTCATGAGCATATGGGGAAGCATTTTTGTATGACAGATGTATTTTGTGTATATCGAGTGCTGAGGGCACTTATGACATGTAGACCTTTTTGGTTCGTATATATATGTGGATATATATTTTGGATATTTTGATGTGTATGCACGTGGATGCAGTGTGTTTGTAGATTTATATATGCCCGTGGAGGCACATGCTATGCACATGGATGCATTATTTTGGTTTGTTTTATGCCCGTGGAGGCACATGTTATGCACGTGGATGCAATATTGTTTTTTTTTTGTATATGCCCGTGGAGGCACATGTTTTGCACCTGGGTGCATGTTTGTTTATGGATATGACATGATGTGATTGGTGTGCCAGTCGAGGACACTGTTGGCCATATTATCCGCTACACTATTGAGGTGTCTTGGGACATGTGTGAATGTAATGGATTCAAACTGTCTAACCATTATTTTAGTGCGCAGGAATTTTCTGAACAGACAGGGATCGCGTACCTGGTAATCATTGTTGAGCTGGGAAACTAGGAGCTGTGAGTCCAAGAAAACGTTGAGGTGACGTATGCTCATCTGGAGAGCAGCGGCCAGGAGACCGGTCACGGCATCGTATTCCGCTTGATTATTGGTGGCGGCACCTAAACATACTCCATCGATGTGAATTAACTCATGTGAAGGGGAGTATATTACCCAAGCTGCGGAGGCGAGATTGGGAGACCAACGGCTTGCACCATCAGCGAAACCGATATGGCAGAGTGGAAGAGGCTCCATCTGTGGTCATGCAGGGAAAACAAATATTTTAGGTTTTTTGAAAATTTTTTGTGAACGAAAAACGTATGCCTATACTAAAAAGTGGACGATGGTGTCCATGAGATTTTCTATGGGTAAAATCTTTTAAGGTACAACCCGTTGCGTGGGTTGCGTAAGGTGTTGCCTTCTGAGTCGGTCAGAATGTATGCCCCCTGCCCGAGGCAGGTGTGTATGACGTATGGGCCTTGCCACATAGACACGAACTTCCCTTTTCCGGTTTTATCATGAGCTTGATCGTAAGCGAGGACAAGGTCTCCCTCCGAAAAGGTTCTTGGGTGGACGCGTTTGTCGTAACTTAGTTTCGATCTTTGTTTAGCGGCTTCCATGTTTTGAATGGCTGTGCGCCGATCCTCATCGGCCTGCTCTAGGAGCAGTAAACGTTGCTCGATCGGGGAAGTATCTGGTAGGAGCTCAACGGCGATGTGTAAAGCTGGGATCTGGCACTCAATAGGGAGGACAGACTCGACACCGTGAACTAAATGGAAAGGGGTAAAACCGGTGGCGGTTTTGGTTGATGTGCGGTAAGCCCAGAGTGCTGGGAAAAGCATGTGATGCCAATTGGACTTGTGCTTGTCTACAGTGCGTTGGAGAATGGTCTTCAAGATTTTATTGATCGCTTCGACTTGGCCGTTTCCTTGGGGGTAGTAAGCGGAAGAGAAATGGTGTTCGAATTTCAACATGGTTGATAATTCTTTCCAGACGGCATCTTCGAAGTGAGAGCCGTGGTCAGAGACTAGCTGTTGTGGTACTCCGAAACGAGCGATGACGTGGTTGAAGAAAAACCGCGCCGCGGTGTCGGCTTTGCAGTTATAGGTTGGCATGGCTTCTGCCCACTTGGTGAAATAATCTACGGCCACAATGATGTGTTTGTGACCGCCGGCTGACGGGGGGTTGCAGTCGAGGAAGTCTATGGCCCATTTGCAGAATGGTCCAACAGTGATGACTGGATGAAGGGGGGCAGGGGGGGTTCTTGCCTTGGGGGCAAAGAGCTGGCAGTTCTGGCAATGCTTGACTGCGGTGATGCAATCAGTAAACAACGATGGCCAAAAATAACCTGCCCGAATGATTTTCTGGGCGGTAGCCATGCCGGAGAAATGGCCTCCACAGGCCCCGCTATGACAATCATTGAGGACTTGTTCTGCCTCACTATGGGATAGGCAGCGGCGTAAGATAGTATCAACGCCGCGTCGGTAAAGTACATCTCCAATAAGTAGGTATCGGGGTGCGTGGTGTCGTATGCGACGGCGTCCATCACGATCGATGTGTGGTCGGAATTTTTGAGTACGGAGGTAAGTCAAAATGTCTCCGTACCAAGGGTCGTCCGACGAAATGACGAAGATCTGCTCGTCAATCAGGTCCGTATGGATAACGGGTGATGTCGAAGAGGACGGGAGATCTGTAATTAAGTGAGCAAGCGCGAGGGCTTTGGTGCTTTTGGGAGTCTTGAAAGTAAGGTCATATTCCTGGAGGATAATGATCCATTTAGCGACACGACCTTGAAGGAGTCTCCTGGTGAGGAGGTAGACCATGGGGTTGGAGTCGGCCACGACCGTGGTATGACTAAGCAAAATGTAATGTCGTAGTTTCTGTACGGAAAAGACTACAGCTAGGGCTAATCTTTCCTCGTATGGGTAACGTAGAGGTGGGCCAGACAAGGTCTGGCTGACGTAGTAAATTACATGCTCTTTGTGGGAAGCATCTTCTTGGACCAAAACTCCGGATACGGCATGTTCGGATGCCGAGACGTAAAGGGTGAAGTCTTGGGAAAAATCCGGTGGGGATATCAAGGGGGCTTGTGTGAGAGCCTTCTTGAGGGCTTCGAATGCCGTGTCTGCTTGTTCGTCCCAGACAAAGGGTATGTGGGTACGAAGTAAGCGTAAGAATCCATGGACTTTGGTGGCGTAATCAGGAACAAAGCGCCTAAGAAAATTGGACCGACCTTGCAAGCTCTGAAGCTGGCGAAGCGTGCGAGGAGGGGGAAGTTCTAAGATGGCTTTGACTTTCAGGGGATCAACGGTGATCCCGTCCTGAGAAACAATGAAACCCAACAACCGGCCTGCCGGGACGCAAAAGACACACTTGTGTGGGTTCAAGCGGATTTTATATTTACGACAACGCAGGAAAACTTGCCGGAGGTCGCTAAGGTGGTCTGATCGTTTTCGGGAACGCGCTGTGAGGTCGTCAAGATAGACCCGCAGGATATGGACCAAGTCGTGAAAGCAGTAGGTCATGGCTCGCTGGAAAGTGGCACCAGCATTTTTAAGGCCAAAGGGCATGACTCGATAGGCAAAGGTGCCCCATGGGGTGGTAAAGGCAGTCTTGTACTGATCCTCCTTGCGGATGTGAATCTGGTTGTATCCGGAAAACCCGTCCATGAAGGATAGGACCTCATGGCCCGCACACTCATCAATGAGTTGGTCAATGAATGGCGTGGGGAAATTGTCTTTTGGACAAGCGTGGTTTAGGTCGCGGAAATCAGTGCATACTCTAAGGGTGCCTTGCTTTTTGTTGACCGGGACGGGGTTCGACACCCATGTGGTGTACGGAATAGGGTAGATGAAACCTGCTGATCGAAGTTTCTCGACTTCAGCCTTGACAGCGGGGAGCTTGGCAGGGTGAATAGGTCGCTGTTTCTGACGAACAGGGGGTACTTCCGGCCATGTATCGATATGGTGTTCAATGATGGCGGGGTCGAGACCAGGCATCTCGGTATAGGACCAGGCGAAGACGTCTCGGAACTCTTGAAAGAGTTTTTTGTATGCCTGAGTTTCTGCTTGAGTGCATGATGCGCCCAGCGAGATGAGCTCAGGTTTCCCTGGTGTTATGGAAATGTCTATTTGTATGGTGGGGGAAATGTTGGACATGTTCCCTTCTTCAAAGGCATCCGGTGCTGGGATGGGGTCCTTTAACCAATCGACCTTAGCAGGTATGAAGTCTTTCGACTCGACTGATAGCTGGTTGGATGCGGTGGAGGTAGATGCTTCCGGGAGGAAGTACGAGCGATGATGCATATCATCCCAAGGGTAGTCGGGTGCAGTGAGTGTTTCCAAAATCTGCTCGTCAGTATTGAAGTAGTCAGACCATAAATCAAGGGGTTCTGGTTTGAAGGTTGTCGAAATCATATATATCGTATTGACTTCTTCTGACGAGGATGATGGTGGAGGGTGAATCTCCTCGATGAGGGGAGGAGATATCTCTAAATCGGCATTGTTTAATTCGTACAGCGCTGCTCTATAGTCTGGTAGATCAGGGCAATGGTGTGAGTAGTGGCCGTAGACACTGCATATAGCACAAGGATGGTTAGTGCGCAGTGATTTGTCGCGAGGCTGTAGAGGTGGCTCTAATTTGACTACTGGGATGCCGATGTCATCCTCCAACATATTCATATGTTCTTGGAGTGCCGGTAAATGTGGGCATTGATGAGTTGGATGGCCAATTTCATCGCATAATGAACATTTGGGGGGAGCTCGAAACACCGGTGGAGGTTTGGCTGCCTTAGGAGGTGGTATGGCAGTGTAGGGTTGTGGACCTCTGCCCCCAGTGGGCTTAGCAAGGAGAGGGGGATCCTTTGACGTCGACGCAATCGTGAGACCCGGAGGAGGTTTCATTGACGACGAAGGAATATTGAGGTTAGGAGGAGGTGTCGTTGCCGACGAAGGGATCGCGACGCCAGGGGGAGGTTGATTTGTGGTAACAATAGGTTGTACCGGTTGGAGGATGACGTCTGGTGTCGGTAATCGAACGGGAGGCGGAATATACCAGACGGGTAATCCCAATGTTAGCCCGGGTAGGCTAAGGGTAGCCATAACCGGGGCGCTTACTACGCCCGAAGGAGGAAATAGGAAGGGGATGGTGTGGATGGGTGTAACACCGATGTGACTGGGGATCAATGGTGGTTGACCGCCGGGTGTTTGTGTATTCTGCGAAACAGTACAGAGGTTTGCGACTTGGGTCTCCGGTGACGGTGGTGGAATGGCCTGGAATGTAGAGGCCATTGGTGTATTTGAATACAGTCCGGGTGCCACAGAAGACACAAAGGAGGTAACAGCACTAGAAGCGGGTTGTTCAATCATGGGGAGAACATTCTCCGGTGCTGCAGGGGCGTTGGGGTCATAGTAGGTGAGCTGGTCAATTTTGACCACGCGGCCCTCATGGGGGAACATCATGGTGCGGAAGACGGAGGAGGCGACCGCTTTCATGGCATACATGTAACTGCGGCCAAGTAAAAGGTTATAGTCTAGTTGGGCGTTAATGACCTCTATGTCGATGAGCACGGTCTTCCCACCTAATTGGACGGGTACCTTGGGTAATAAACCGTGAGGTTGAGCTGACCGGCCGTCGTAGGCCCGCAATGCAGTGGTGGATTGCTGGAGAGCAGGGGAGCCCAACTTTTGCCAAACAAAAGTGGACATGACGCATGTGGAGGCACCCTCGTCGATGATACATCGATGGATGACAAGATTCCGAATAGAAACGGAAACTTGGACTGCTATGGTAGAAGGCAGCCGTGGTTCAGATTGGTCTAAGTCAAAGGTCATCAAGTTCGAATCATTTGGGTCAATAGCCCCAATGGCGGAAAGTAAAGTCTTGCGCTGAGAAGGACAGGTTTTTAAGACTTCTAACGCAGACATGGCTGCGGGAGATTGAGCTAAGTCGTCTACGATGTTGTAATTGGATGCAGCTCGTGCATTGGGGTTGTTGTTGATTCGGCGAAGGGGGAAGCGAGGTGCTTTAGAAGCGCCATCAAGTGGAACCTGAGGTATACGCAATGTCTGATCAGTGGGATTAGCAGTGGTATCCTTTTCGGCGGGGGGGGCTTCAGAAGTCGGTCCGTATTGATTTCGACGGGTTTGGACATTGACGTCAGCGGTGGACATCATCAATAAGTGGTGGGTACCTGAATCAAACATGGGTTGATCAGGAGCTGCGTAAGTTATTTGTTGTGGTTGCACGTTGCCCTGTTGGGGGGCTAACGGCTGGGTGTTTACCACTCCTTGTGTTGGAAAGGGGTTTTGGAGAACCAGAGGTTGTTGTGGAGGTGGTGGGGGGTTGGGTGGTGGCTGAGGAGCCGCCTGCCCTTGACGATGGGCGTCATTTGTCCATAGTTGTCGAGCTCGCTCGAGATGTGGGCAAGCGTGGGTATAGTGGCCATAGACATTGCAAATGGAACAAGGATGGTTTGTCCGTAAATTAGCATTTTTAGGTTGCTTAGGTGGCCGATCAGGATTCTGATGAGCGGGCGCCGCGTTATTGTTTTGCGGGGGCTGGGTAGGTTGTGGAGCTTGGTTGCGGTTTTGATTGTTTCCACGGTTGCGTCCTCTTCCGCGGTTGGGTTGTCCACCCTGGTTGCGCTGGTTATTTTGATATTGGGGCTGCTGTTGTTGTGCGTACACATGCCCTTGAGCATTGGGGGGATTCTGAGGAGCCGCAGGTGCGGGAGCAGGTTGCGGTGGATAGTATGCAGGTGGAGCTGGAGGTGGTCCAGTTGCCTGTTGGGGATGTTGGTACCCCTGCGCTGGTGGAGGTGTGAGGTTAGCCGGTGCAACCGGTTGTGGGTAATGCATGGGCTGTTGTGGAAACTGCATGGGGTTTTGTACCGCAGGTTGAGCATAGTATGTAGGAGGTACATATGCTGATGGCGCTTGGCCATAACAATGTTGTGGACAAGAGGGTCCATGAACATGATGGGTCTGGTTTATTGGAGCATAAGAAGTTGTCGCTCCGGAACTGGATGTAGCCCTAGAAAGGTCTGGGGCGGGCATGGTGCTCACCATACTGAAAGGTTTTGCTTGCGGTGTAATTTGGCCAATAATGCCATCAGCGGCATGTGATGCCCCCGGTGTGTCACCGCGTGCAGAGTCGCCTCGTGGGGCGTCAGGTATGATGGTGTATAGGTAACCTGACTGGGCATAGATAAGGTCAAACTGTTGGGCCTTAAGGATGGCCTCCTCTTCAGACTGGGGTCTTTCAGAAGCTACATCCTTCGCAATGAGGGGAAGGAGGGATTTAAGGAACCAGTCTAAAAAGATTCGGTCGTCTAATTTGATCTTGCATAGGCTTCGGCGCCGACGCCAATCATGGATATGGTCAGTGATGTGCGTGGCCGTGTTCTGTCTGCAAGACAGTAGGATTTCGACGCCCGCATCATAGCGGACTGGTAGCTGAAAGAACTGCAGGAAGGTCGAGGCAAGGGAGGTAAATGAGGAATGCGTCCCATGGGGTTGCTCGATATACCATTTGGCTGCAGAGCCAGTGAAGGTGCGCTGTAATAAACGAAGGCGGACAGAGTCGTCCACTATGGAGTTGGAGGAACACCATAAATGGAAGGACATGATGTGGTTCTGGGGGTCTTCTCCGGCCTTTCCCTCAAACTTAGGGATGTCAGAGGGAAGCTTAGTGGGCATATGGGGCCAAGCAGGATCATGCCTAATGGGGTCATTCGTAAGCCTAGCTAAATCTGGCAAGTTGAGACTTGCCATGTATGGTAGACTAGCGGATGTGGCGATTGGAACGTGGATTGGCCTAGCCATTGTGGTATGGTGTAGGGGTCCAGTAGCTCCTATAGGTATGCTAGGTATGGCGGGTATGTGCCCTCCAACAGGTGTGGCCTGATATGGGTTAGTACTCCCAAGTGCAACTTGGGTTACACTTGGGTTAGGAATCGCACTAGGGATTCCTGGTATATTACTACCGAGTGCAACGTGGGTTACACTTGGGTTAGGAATCGCACTAGGGATTCCTGGGATAGCATTCCCAAGTGCAACATGAGTGACACTTGGGTTAGGAATCGTACTAGGGATTCCTGGGATAGGGTTTGTGGAAACCGAAGGGGGTATGACCCCCATGTTGGGCATGCCCATGACAGGTTGTGGTCCTGTGGTAGGCATTCCTAAATGTGGAGTGTTACCCATATTGGGCATACCCAAGGGGGTGGGTGTTGTCATGGATGGTATCCCCGCAGAAAGGTCTGCGGATGTCTGACCTATGGTTAATGTAAATTGTGGATCTTCTGGTGTTCCAGACATAATTGTGGTAGGTAGTAACTCTGTGGGGTTTTCGGATTCTACTTCCAAATCAAAGGTGAAGTGGGGTATGTCAGAATCGGATGACCGTCTAGATGATCGACGATGTGTCGAATCAAGGGATAATGCTCTGCGTCTGTGACGTGGAGAGCCAAGTGGACTAAACTCTGGGAGTTCGCCCTGTAGACGACGAGAACGTCTAGAATTCTCAATGGTGAGAATATGGTTTTTATGTAAAAAATTGTTTTAAGTATCAGGTTGTGATATATATGTAAAAGACTCAAAACCCTAATGCAACCAAGGGTGCAAAAAGGGGAGTGAAAAAAGAAGGCTCACAGGCCAAAAAATCAATCCTCAAAAAATGCACTTATTCTAGCAGCTGTGCTACAATAAGTGGAGGAATGCAACAACCGGTCAGAATACCAACATGCAAGCGGCTCCTAGAAAAAATAGGTGTAACTAGACTCAAAAGGTGGTAAAGATCATGCAAACACCTAATCTAAAAGTATTGTGACTCAAACAGACGATATCCCCTGCAAGGTGATGAAATCCAAGTCAGACAATATGAATGTAGAGACAACGGCTAGATATCCCCCTACCGGGAGGGACACCGGGTAATCAATCCTAAAAAGACAGGCTACTAGGATACTCCGTTCATGACGCGTCGAGAAAAGGTAAATCTGCCGTTTGGTCCTTTGATCGCAATATCCCAATACAGGGATATCCCGAGAACTGCGAATGGTAGCCCTTCGGTTACTGAATGGGTTTCGGTATCCCACTCAGGCTTCCGGAACCATCCTCGCGACTTCAACCCTCCTAGGGGAGAGGCCTTCCCACAAACCGGTTGTGACCGCGCCAAAAAGTACTAAGAGATTTTAGCTCCCTAATTGGACAACTTCTATGTCTCAGATGTATGAACTGAGGGGTGTTATTGGAACACCTATCCCCCCAATACTACCTAGCTACAAGAATTCTTTTTGTGTTCCCCAAGTGGGGTTAAGAGTGTGTTCAAATTAGGGTAAGTTTTAAGTCTTAGTTCAATTAAGTGATCGTGTGAGTGCACGTGAGGTGTTGTAAACTGAACTTGAAAAAATTAAATGCTTTAAGGGAAATTTTTCAAAAAATAAAGGACTTTTCGAAAAATAATAAGCAAATATTTAAGACTTTTTTCACTAAAAGAAATTAAATTGCTTTTTCAAAAAATAACTCGAAAAAAATAATGGATTTTTTGGATTTTTGAAAGCAAATAATAAACTTCTAAAAGAAATAAATGGATTTCTTCGTTTCAATAAAATTTGCTAAGGGCAAGATTCTAAAGAAGTAAACAGGAAAAAATTTGAATCTAGATAAAGAATGCAAAATGAATCTTTCTTTCACTTTCTTGAAAATTTTTAAAAAGATTTCTATGTATGCACTTTTAAATAGTAAAAATTTTTTTTTAAATCTGGAAAATATGCAGAATTTGATACTGTAAAAAATGTGCTATGGGCAGAAAGTACAGTAAAAAATATTTTTCAAAATCGGGATGGCCGAATGAAAAAATTCAGCCGCGCGGGTTTTGGACGAACAGCCGCGATGGGCCGCGCGGGTTTTGGCCGAACAGTCGCGATGGACCGCGCGGGTTTTGGACGCACAGTCGCGATGGACCGCGCAGGTTTTGGGCGCACAGTCGCGATGGACCGCGCAGGTTTTGGGCGCACAGTCGCGATGGACCGCGCAGGTTTTGGGCGCACAGTCGCGATGGACCGCGCAGGTTTTGGGCGCACAGTCGCGATGGACAGCGCGGAAAAACACAGAACAGTCGCGATGGACCGCGCGACTGTCTGGAAAAAGGCCGCGATGGACCGCGCGGAAAAATGCAGAAAAGTCGCGATGGACCGCGCGACTGTCTGGCAAAAAGCCGCGAGGCGGAAACCGTGCACGGAAAACGAGAAACGAACTCGAAAATTTAAAATTTAGGGCTGTTTTTTGGGGCCAAACCTCAGAACAGCAATGGATCTGCTGTCTAAGATGGCAGATCTATGGATCTAATGGTTAAAAACTCATAAAAACTAAGATTTAATGGCAAAGCTAGAGATCTAAAGTTCAAACCAAAGCGGAGTCGCCAAAACTGTTGGCTCGGTTTTGCAACCAAGCTTAGTGCTATGGGCACCTACTAACTAGTAGTAGCAGTTTCAATAGAAATAAAAGCAATAAACTAAATAAACAATACTTTTCATGGATCTAAACAAGAATCTAAGCAAATAATGTAAATATTTCAAAAATCAAGAACAAGAAACATAAGAAATAAATTTTGTATTGAAAAGTGGGGGGCAAGCAAGTGCTTGCGATATTACCTCCAATGGTGAAGGTTGATGTTGAGCAACTCCCAAGATGAGTAGCTCCAAACTCCAATAGGTCTCTTTCTCCAAGGTTGCTTCAATGGCTAAAAGTGCTCATGGGAGATTTCAGCAGCATAAGGATGAGATAATGGAAGGATCTGAAATGAGGAGCCCCTACCACCTTTTTATAGGTTTTGGTGGTGAGGAATACCATTTGTGGTTTTGTGGAAACCAATGGTATTGACCAACATGGTTTAGGTAATTTTCCCTCCTTTTTCCTTTTTTGAATAAAAATAATATTTTAATTCCCTTTTTAATATTTTTGGGAATTTGGACCCTTTTTGAGGGTTTTTATGATTTTCTTGGAAAAATAATCTTTTTTTAATGGAAAAAGGGGTGTACCAAGGTCTTTTGGTGACCTTTTGTTGGTTTCAGAGGCTCAGATGGTGGAAAAGTGGACAAATGGGTCATGTGAGTAAGGGAATGAGCTAGTGAGCACTTTTTAGGTGTTAACAATTATATCAATTACAAAACTCATAAAGTCCTAATCTAAGTGAGAACAGGTACAATCATAACTCTGATAGCTTCAAAATCCCATACAAATTGATAAAAAGTGGTTTAAAAGCCACCAAACAGTGTTGAGACTTTCTTGTAGCGCTGAAGCCAAAATTCTACAAAGAGGCGCTATAAGAATTTCGTGATCACAGATTCTTCCGATTTTACAACAGATTTTGGCACGCTCGAGCTAATGACTCATGGATTATGCATTTTAGAGGGTTCACGACGTGTTGATGCAAGAGGCATCATGAGTTCAAATGATTGCACGTAGTGAAGAGGTCGTGTTCATCATCAACACAAGTGTAGTTCAGCTTGACAGACAGCCACACGGATTCAGATAATTTGCATGAGGTTGTTATCCACAAGCCTATTCTAACATAAAGCACTTAATGAGATAACCATAGTCATTTAAAAGACCGAGCATTGTTGTCAACTAGACAAATAAGAGGCATGGAGGGATTCACGAAATTAGGGCTTCCTTATTCCAGCGGTAACAGCTAAATTGAAGATCGTCGGACATATGTACAATGGGGCTGACTCATCTGGCACTTTGAATCATGATTTCCAACAATCATAAAAGAGCGATTTACAGGTATTCTCAAAAAGCCTGTATAGTAGCAAATTTGGGGTTTTTTCGTTCGAGCCAACTCTATTCAAATTAGTTAAAAGTTAGGTAAAATTGCGCTTTAAAACGCAATTTTAACCAGATAAATAGCTGTTGGTTGATGAGCCGTGACACCAGTTTGAAGGAGGGTTAAAAAATCTCAGTTCATTTTATTGAAAGTTACCCTGTCAGTGCTACTAATAGCCTGTAGATTCAGCAGTGTTTTTGGCTTCCAAAATTCAGCCCCTGTTCACAAATATTACCAGAATATACATCTAAATTGCAGCAGTTGAAACATAATGGGGAAAAGTGGTAAGGTTAACAGGGCTGAGCCCACAGACCTAACTTGGATTCAGAAGCTTCCTGACTGTGCAGAACTGATTCAGCAGGCAGGTTGGTTGAATTTTTTCAAAAAAATAGATGGTTTCGATGCTCAGGTGTCCTGCAATTTTGCTAAGGGACTTAAAGATGATATGATCATGATGGATGCGTTGAAATTCAAATTAACTATGGAGTTAATAGCAGAAGCTACTGAGATCAGCAATGAGGGGAAGCACTGGTTTAAAAAATTGCCTTTTGAGTTTGAACCCCAAAAGTACCTATTGCCTAATGTGACTCCTGACTAGAACAAGGGTATCCTCATTCACAATTTCAGGAAAGAGTGGATTGATCCCATAAGGATACTTCAAAGTTATGTGACCTGTGAAGGAAGATATTCACTTGTATTTAAATATCATTTCAGGTTTCTTCAACACTTAGCAGGAGTTTCTAAAATAAATCTGCCCTTCTTTTTCTTAAAAAGCCTGCAGAAGATGTCAAGCAAGATAAAGCAACATGATGATCATACTTCCCAGTCACTTTTTCACCATGGTCGCATTAAACTAATCATCACTGCAGTGTTGCAACACGAGGGAAGAACTTGGGATTTCTTTTTGTTTTGGTCAAATGTTCATCCTAAAAAAGAAGACCAGCAACCAAAGAGATAGGATGACAAGGGGAAAGTGATGATGAAAAAGCTGGGTCACTCAGTCAAATTTACAAATAAAAATAATGTTAAAGTCAAGAAGGTGACTGAGCAGGTAGCAGATTTTAAAGCCAAGAAGGTAACTGAACAGGTAGCAGGAGAAAAACAGGATGACAGTCAGCTCAAAGTGGTTTCAGATTACCCAAAAAGCAGGTTCACATTGTTTAAAGACAAAAAGGAGGAATTGAATGAAGAGAATTCAACACCTATAGCAGATCCTCAGCAGGAGAACAAGGTTGACATTAAAATGGTTCCTGTAACTAAAGAAGAAATCTATATTCACCCAAGAAGTCCCATCACAGTTCTTTCAGATGATGAAGGTTATCTGTTAGAAGAAGAACAGCCTATTGCTGAGATTATAGTCAAAACTGAACGTGAAGAAGTTCAAGTTTCTTATGGAAAAATCACAAAGCCTAACAAGAAAATCAAAAAGCTGGAAGTGGTGGAATTAGCTGCTATTCAACACCAAGGGAAAGAACTGAAGATGATGGGGGAGGCATCTACATTTTGGAGACCTAAAACTAGGTCGAAAAATAAATTGAGATTAAACATGAAAAAGTTATTAAATCCTAAATTAAAAATAGATGAGGTGACTATCTTAGATGAAGGATCCATGGAGGATGATAAATCAGAGATAGATAAAGTGCAACCATGTTTAAAAGAGGAGATTAATCCAGTAGCAAAAGAAGGTGAAGAAGATCCAAAGCCCAGCATTGAGGACACTTCTAAGAAGATGTTGATGGAGGAGACAGAACTCTTCAAGAAATTCGACATCCCTTGGAAACCTGATGAAGATCAAGATTCTGCAGTAGATAAATTAGCCAATGCTGATAAAGAAAATTTGCAGAGGTCTGTCAAGGAGTATAAACACCAGATGAAATATATGCAAAAATTCAATGATGGTTTGATGATGGCCAACAGAAGGTTAAGGGAGGATCTCCAGGATGTACATGACAATTTTCAAGAACTAGTGGTGGATACAAAAGAGGTACTTAAAAGGAAAAGGGCTACTGACAGCCATTGCACTCAGCTGGAGAAGACAGTTCGAGATTTGCAGCAGAAAAACCAAGAACTCACAAAAAGGATTAATGGCTTGGAAAAGGAACAAAACAAGGCCAAGAATAAAGACCAAACTCCAGATGGCATCGCCCTCTTAGCTGAGGTGGCAAAGGACTTATGAAACAGTTTTGTTTTCAGTTAGTTGTCATCAATCAGTAAACTGATAGATTAAAGAGATGCTATTTTTAGCATATTTTTGTAACTTGTAAATATTCTTTCTTTACTCTACCTCATCGAGATCTTGGAAACAGTTAGGGTTAGAGACCTAATCAATGTTGAAGAGCATAGTATTTAGAGATGGGAGGAAGTCATTTAGAGGGTTCTGGATTTTTGGGGACAGCAGGAGGTCTGCAGATTGTAATGTAACTTCAAGACTTGCTCAAAAGATAAGTACTGTGACTCTTATGAGCTTTAGCTGATGATATAATGAAACATATGACTTTTTCTCCTTCATTTTTGTTGTGACTGGCTTTGTTGTTAAGCTTGTTTAGCTTCTTAAATGGTAATTTCATTGCTAGTTGATGTATATTTTCTGGTGATGCTTATCTTTTATGTATGAACCTCAACACATTCTTCTTTGTTGGATCTTTGTGATATGTTATGCATCTTTATCAGTTTATGCTTATGATTTAGTTGTTGCTTTTCTATTTTCCCTGACTGTGCCCAGAGTTTATAACCATTCAAATCATATTCAAAAACCCTAAAAAACTTTGTCTTATTTACTGAGTTTATTGTTGAGATTTTGTTGGCTTGTTACCCTAGCCTTAGTAACAATTTCTGGCACAAACATCTTTGGCACCGTTGCTGGGGACGAAGCTGAAGCATATCTTCCCTAGGATACTTATCATTTTTCTGGTTTAAGAGGTGGACTTGAATCAGCATTTTTTCAAGGCTATTTTCACCAGAAAGAAGTCACACTGGCTTCTAAAGGGATTGGGACCATGAATAGGCCTGTTTCTCCATTGAAACTGGGTGTAACAGACCCTGAGCAGATTTTGAAAACAACAAATAAACTCAGAAAATCTCAATCTTTTCCAGCTTCCTGTGACCCTGACCAGTTGGGCATATCATTAAGTTCAGTTGAAACTTTACCTTGGATAAAACGTACCATCCCTGAAAGTACTTTCCAGGTCTTTACTAATCCCCAAAGTTTTTTGAAAGCTAAGATTTCCTCTCCTGATAAAATACCTATCTTTCAGCTGAAAGTAGGAAAGAACCTTTTTCAGAAAAGCTCTAGTCAAGTTTCCACATCTTCACAATCAACCAGTACAAAAATGGCAGGTCAAAACCCACCAATGGATATGATGGACCGCATGGTTGCAGCTAGGTATGCACCATTAGTTTTACCTCAGCCTCTACATGCATTGCCTAGAGGTGATTATCAGAAATATATGCCTAGGTTCAATGGACAAGGGGAAGTCACTGCTGAAGAACATTGGGAGGCTTTCCTAAGCTATGCTGACAATCAGAACATTGAGATAAAAGATGTGTGGATGAGGGTATTTGTTCATAGTCTTGATGGGGATGTAAGAAAATGGTTTAGAGACCTGCCTGCTAACTCAATTACCATCATTGAAGAACTCCATGATCTTTTCATGAGACAATGGGGAGACACAAAGGATCACACATACTATATAACTGAGTTTAGAGCTCTCAGAAGAAAGAAAGATGAGACTGTTGCAGATTTTTCCAAAAGGTTTAATAAGATGTACAGTAGAATTCCAGCAGAAATTAAACCTACAGAAACATCAGCTAAGCTAACTTATTCAAATGCTTTTGATCATGAATTTTCTTTGTTGCTGAGAGAAAGAAGACCCATCACCCTTCTGAACATGCAAGATGCAGCTTTAGAGGTAGAGTCTAATTTGCTAGCTTCAAACAGACTTAAGAATGAAACAGCTCAACAGCTGTATGAAAGAAAAGGAAAGAAAGAAGCTGTCACAGCAGGTTCTACTTCTCAGTCTGCTGAGACCAAGATAGATGAGATTGCTAAAATGGTTAAGATCCTTACTGCAAAGTTGAATAAACTAGAGCTTGAAAAGAATTCTGCTAAACCTGCTCCAGAAGCTCAGAGGAACCCAAATAACCAAAATCAGTTTAGAAGACAGTTTGCTCCTAGATTCATGCCAAGGGAGCGAAGAAATAATGACATCCAGCAAGAAAGGAGGGAAAATGAGGATCAAAAAGTGCCCCCACCCTTTCAAAACAATTTGGTTGCTCCTAGATTCATGCCAAGGGAGCGAAGAAATAATGACATCCAGCAAGAAAGGAGGGAAAATGAGGATCAAAAAGTGCCCCCACCCTTTCAAAACAATTTGGTTGATTAAGAAGAAATCGATCAACAGCTGCTCTTTGAAGAAACGGAGACTGATCAGGACATGAATCATATTGGAGATAGATTGTTGACAGGTTTTGTAACAGAAGAAGATTTTCTAAATGCTGAGTACTATGATGCAGATTTGTATGAAGTTGAAGATGAATTAGAGTTTGAAAAAACTGTTGTAAATGCTGCTGCTAATCAAAATGGAATTAAGAAGACTCTTAATCTCAGATCTGGCCCGAAACAGGTAGTCCAAGCTCCTAAGAAGAAAGTTGTTGTTCCTGCTCCAGTTATTCCTGATAAACCAGTTGCTGATCCTGTAACAGAAAAGAAGCAACGTGCAGAAAAGTTCAAGAAGAATGCAGAAATTGAGGAGGTAAAGAAGTCAGTTCAAAACTTTAGTTTGGAAAATGAGTTAAGTAAACTAAAAATTCCTGTGCCATTTTCTGAGCTTATCAAGAATCCATCATATAAGAATACAGTTTTGAAAGTGATGAATATACCCAATAATCAGCCAGTTTTAGATACAGTGAATTTGCACGAAGAAAACCCTAGAATATTCATTGGATCAGCTTTGGCTGAAAAGACTGAAAACGAAGCTGGTGCTTCTCCTCCTTTCTATATAACTTTGACTGTACATGAGCAGATGATTCATAATTGCCTGCTAGATTCAGGAGCATCCCATAACTTGATGCCAAAAGCTGTGATGGAATCCCTGGGCCTTAATGTCACCAAGCCTTACCATGATTTATATGCCTTTGACTCCCGAGCTGTAAAGTGTCTAGGAGTGATAAAAGACATGGTTGTCAACCTTACTCAGTTGCCCATGAAAAGTGTAATAATGGATGTTGTGGTAGCTGACATCACACCAAAATTTGGCTTGCTTCTGTCTAGTTCATGGGCTAAGAAGGTTGGGGGAACATTGCAGATGGACCTCTCTTATGCCACCATTCCTGTTTTTGGTGGAGAAAATAGGAGACTTTACAGAGAGCTACAGCTTTCTTACATAGTCACAGATGATAAAAATCCAACAAATCACCCAATGTATTCTGTGGATAAAGACCTTGGTTCATGCATACTACAGTTTAGTGAAGAGGAGAATTCTGCTGGTCTGTTACAAGTACAAAAAGAACAGCCCATAAAACACAGCAAAGAGGAGCAGGATGCATTGTCGCAGTTGTATTTTGATGGATCCTCATGTAAAGAAGGTGCTGGAGCTGGAGTTTTACTTATTTCTCCTAGGGGTGAAATAGTGAAACTCATGTATAAATTGGAATTTGTTACCACCAACAACACTGCTGAGTATGAAGCTCTGCTACTGGGACTGAAGGCTACTAAAGATTTGGGAATTCAGCAGATTTCTGCATTTGGCGACTCCGAACTAGTTGTTCAACAAGTGAAGAATAAATATCAAGTAAAGCAGGGTTTGCTGAAAGTATATCGAAATGAGATATGGGATATGCTTGAGAATTATTTTATATCATTTAATATCACCTATATTCCCAGGAATCATAACGAAACTGCAGATTCTTTAGCTCTGGCTGCTACACATTTCAGAATCCCTAAAACCACTCAGCTAAAGTATCCTATAGAAGTGAGATATAGACCATGTGTCCCAGATAATGTGAAGCACTGGAGGGTTTTTGAAGATGACATTGAAATAAAAAAAATTCTTGAGCTTATAGATGAATTTTCAAATAATCAAATTGATCAAGAAATGGATGAAAGGGATGAACAGTTAGATGAGTTTGCTGCAGAAGAAATAGCAGGACATAAGATCATTGAATTGAAAAGCAATTTCATTCCAAAAGGTCTAGTACCTTTAGAAAGAATATTCACCAAAGATGATACACCTTCAAAGCCAGTAATTCAATCTTCAGAAGACAATGTAGAGGACTATAATATTGGTTCAGCAGAACATCCCAGAATGGTAAAACTGTCTAAAAACCTAATAGTGGAGCAAAGAAGTAGATATATTAAGCTGTTGAAAAAATATGTAGATTCATTTGCCTGGTCTTATAAGGAATTAAAAACTTATGATACAACAATTATTCAGCACAAGGTCCCTTTGAAACCAAATGTCAAGCCTTTCAGACAGAAATTAAGAAGAATCAATCCAGCCTTGTTCCCGGCAATTGAAAAAGAACTAAAGAAGTTGTTGGATGCAAAGATAATAGTGCCTCTCAGGTATTCTTCTTGGGTGGCTAATCTGGTTCCTGTTAGAAAGAAGAATGGGGAAATTCGATTATGTGTTGACTTCAGAAATTTGAATCGATCATCATTAAAAGACAATTATCCTCTCCCCAAGATTGAACAGGTTTTGCAGCAGGTAGTTGGAGCTCAGAGGATTTCTATGCTAGATGGTTTCTCAGGGTACAATCAGATCGCCATGCATCCCGATGACAAGGAAAAGACAACTTTTGAAACCCCCCGGGGGACATTTATGTATGATAAGAGGCCTTTTGGTTTGATGAATGCTGGTGGAACCTTTCAGAGAGCCATGGATATTGCATTTGTGGGTGAGAAAGATAAGTTTGTGGTTATCTACTTGGATGATATTACTGTCTTCTCAAAATCTGATGATGAACACTTGAAGCATTTGGAGCAAACTTTCATAAAATGCAGAAAATTTGGTCTGTCCCTAAACCCTAAAAAATCACATTTTGCTGTGCAAGAAGGTAAATTACTTGGTCATTTGGTGTCTGCTGATGGCATCAGAATAGATCCTAAAAGAGTGAAAGCAATACTAAAAATTAGTTTACCTCGGAGTAAAAAGGATTTCAATCATTCATTGGCAAGATAAACTTTCTGCGGTGGTTTATTCCCAACTTCGCTGAAACCATTAAGCAAATTACAGCCATGTTGAAAAAAGATCAGGAAGTAAAGTGGACTGCTGAGGCAAAGATAGCATTTGAGAAAATCGAAGTAGCTCTGACTGAAGCACCTGTTCTGGTGAGTCCTGATTTTGCCAAAGAATTCCTTACTTTTTCTTTTGCTTCAAAAGATACTATTGCTGCTGTCATACTTTAGAAGAATAATGAGGGATTGGAGCAACCAATCACCTTTTTCAGTAAAATACTTAGAGATTCAGATCTTAAATACAGTATCTTAGAGAAACAAGCCTATGCTCTGGTGAACGCTTTAAAGTTCTTCAGAATTTATATCTTACATTCCAAGGTTATTTCATTTGTTCCAAATGTTGCAGTGAAAGACATTTTGACACAACCTGATAGTGAAGGAAAGAGGGGAAAGTGGATTGCTAAAATTATGGAATATGAAGTGGAAATCAGACCTACTAAGCTGGTCAAAGGACAAGGATTGGCCAAACTACTGGCTGACTCAAATTGTCAAGCATTAGGATTACATCTTATGGTAGAAGAATCAACACCTGAAGAAAAGCAAACATTCCTGGAGAAAGAAAAAATTATGGACTCTTATTCATCTTCAGATTGGTATGCTGATATTGTTCATTTTTTGTTATTCTTGCAATGTCCAGAACACTTAGATAGGAAGGCTGTCAGATCTTTGAAA
Organism: Larix kaempferi; assembly: GCA_027924585.1. NCBI lineage: Eukaryota > Viridiplantae > Streptophyta > Pinopsida > Pinales > Pinaceae > Larix > Larix kaempferi. The sequence continues at coordinate 15,721,491 of BSBM01000348.1, read as the reverse complement.
TTGAAAGCTACTAAATACTGTTTGATAGAAAATCAATTGTTCTAGAAAGACCCAGGAGGAATCTTGTTAAGGTGTTTAGACCGGGCTGAAATAGAAGAAGTAATGTCAGAATCTCATGAAGGAGCTTGTGGAGGACATAAATACTGGAAAACAACAGCCTATAAAATTTTGAGAGCTGGTTACTATTGGCCTTCCCTCTTCTCAGATGTTTACCAGTAGGTAAGAGCTTGCATACCCTATCAGAAATTTGTAGGTAAACATAAATTATTATCTATGCCTTTGAAGCCTATTGCAGTCAATGACCCTTTTCAGCAGTGGGGTCTGGATTTTATTGGAGAAATAAACCCGGTATCTTCAGGCCAGCATCATTGGATTTTGACTGCTACAGATTTCTTTACAAAATGGGTGGAAGCTATTCCAACAAGAAATGCTACAGATAAAGTGATTATGGAGTTCATTGAACATAATATTCTGAGTAGATTTGGCTGTCCACAAAGATTGATTACTGATAATGCCAAAGCATTCAAATCTAAGGCAATGGTGGCCTTTTGTGAGAAAAATGGCATTATTCTGAAGCACTCAACTCCCTATTACCCTCAAGGAAATGGTCAGGCTGAATCATCTAACAAGAATATCATTCAAAGCATCAAGAAGCTTCTGAAACATAATAAAAGGTCTTGGGATTCAATGCTGAAATATGCATTGTGGGCAGATAGGATCACTGTGAAGCAAGCCATTGGTACTTCTCCTTTTCAGCTAGTGTATGGAACAGAAGCAGTATTCCCAGTGCAGTTGGGGATTCCAGTAATGAAGTTCCTTCAGAAATCTCAAGAGGAACCTGATGATATGCAAAGGAGAATCTTCGAAATGATTGAGTTACAGCAAAATAGAGAGAAGGTAGACAAAGAAGCACAGCTGTACAGAGCTAAAATGAAAAACAGGTTTGACAGAAATATTAAAGAGCATATTTTTTCAGAAGGTGAGTTGATTTTAAGATGGGATGCAAGAAAGGAACAGAAGGGTAAGCATGGCAAATTTGATAATCTATGGTTTGGCCCTTTTCTGATATCTAAAGTTTTGGAAAATAATACATTCATCTTGCAGTCCTTGGAAGGTGAGGAGTTGCTCAGCCCTGTCAATGGGTGATTCCTCAAGCATTTCTACAGTTAATGAGGAATATTGTCACTGATCATTGTACATACCGGTGAGTGCATTGCAATAAGACTCCATAGCCCAATGGATAATGCACTGGTCTTCAGGTTCTTGAAGCCTCGCAGGGAGGTCTTCATCCCGCAGCTGGAGCCAGATGTTAATTTAGTATTGTGTTTTTTAAATTTTGGTTTGTTTTGCCCTTTTTGGTTTTATTGCACTTTATTTTAAGTCATTTATTTTCTTTAAATTTTGATTTCTTCCTCTTTAGTAAGTTTCCCTTAGGATTTTATAATATTTCGTACTTGTTTTTGATGTTTTTAGATTTTAAATGCTTTATATTTGTTGTTGAGGAGGAGTTTTAAAAGTCATTATATCAATTACAAAACTCATAAAGTCCTAATCTAAGTGAGAACAGGTACAATCATAACTCTGATAGCTTCAAAATCCCATACAAATTGATAAAAAGTGGTTTAATAGCCACAAAACAGTGTTGAGACTTTCTTGTAGCGCTGAAGCCAAAATTCTACAAAGAGGCGCTACAAGAATTTCGTGATCACAGATTCTTCCGATTTTACAGTAGATTTTGGCACGCTCGAGCTAATGACTCATGGATTATGCGTTTTAGAGGGTTCACGACGTGTTGATGCAAGAGGCATCATGAGTTCAAATGATTGCACGTAGTGAAGAGGTCATGTTCATCATCAACACAAGTGTAGTTCAGCTTGACAGACAGCCACACGGATTCAGATATTTTGCATGAGGTTGTTATCCACAAGCCTATTCTAACATAAAGCACTTAATGAGATAACCATAGTCATTTAAAAGACTGAGAATTGTTGTCAACTAGACAAATAAGAGGCGTGGAGGGATTCACGAAATTAGGGCTTCCTTATTCCAGCGGTAACAGCTAAATTGAAGATCGTGGGACATCTGTACAATGGGGCTGACTCATCTGGCACTTTGAATCATGATTTCCAACAATCATAAAAGAGCGATTTACAGGTATTCTCAAAAAGCCTGTATAGTAGCAAATTTGGGGTTTTTTCGTTCGAGCCAACTCTATTCAAATTAGTTAAAAGTTAGGTAAAATTGCGCTTTAAAACGCAATTTTAACCGGATAAATAGCTGGTTGTTGATAAGCCGTGACACCAGTTTGAAGGAGGGTTAAAAAATCTCAGTTCGTTTTATTGAAAGTTACCCTATCAGTGCTACTAATAGCCTGTAGATTCAGCAGTGTTTTTGGCTTCCAAAATTCAGCCCCTGTTCACAAATATTACCAGAATATACATCTAAATTGCAGCAGTTGAAACATAATGGGAAAAAGTGGTAAGGTTAACAGGGCTGAGCCCACAGACCTAACTTGGATTCAGAAGCTTCCTGACTGTGCAGAACTGTTTCAGCAGGCAGGTTGGTTGAATTTTTTCAAAAAAATAGATGGTTTCGATGCTCAGGTGTCCTGCAATTTTGCTAAGGGACTTAAATATGATATGATCATGATGGATGCGTTGAAATTCAAATTAACTGTGGAGTTAATAGCAGAAGCTACTGAGATCAGCAATGAGGGGAAGCACTGGTTTAAAAAATTTCCTTTTGAGTTTGAACCCCAAAAGTACCTATTGCATAATGTGACTCCTGACTGGAACAAGGGTATCCTCATTCACAATTTCAGGAAAGAGTGGATTGAGCCCATAAGGATACTTCAAAGTTATGTGACCTGTGAAGGAAGATATTCACTTGTATTTAAATATCATTTCAGGTTTCTTCAACACTTAGTAGGAGTTTCTAAAATAAATCTGCCCTTCTTTTTCTTAAAAAGCCTGCAGAAGATGTCAAGCAAGATAAATCAACATGATGATCATACTTCCCAGTCACTTTTTCACCATGGTCTCATTAAACTAATCATCACTACAGTGTTGCAACACGAGGGAAGAACTTGGGATTTCTTTTTGTTTTGGTCAAATGATCATCCTAAAAAAGAAGACCAGCAACCAAAGAGACAGGCTGACAAGGGTAAAGTGATGATGAAAAAGCTGGGTCACTCAGTCAAATTTACAAATAAAAATAATGTTAAAGTCAAGAAGGTGACTGAGCAGGTAGCAGATGTTAAATCCAAGAAGGTAACTGAGCAGGTAGCAGGACAGAAACAGGATGACAGTCAGCTCAAAGTGGTTTCAGATTACCCAAAAAGCAGGTTCACATTGTTTAAAGACAAAAACGAGGAATTGCCTGAAGAGAATTCAACACCTATAGCAGATCCTCAGCAGGAGAACAAGGTTGACATTAAAATGGTTCCTGTAACTAAAGAAGAAATCTATATTCACCCAAGAAGTCCCATCACAGTTCTTTCAGATGATGAAGGTTATCTGTTAGAAGAAGAACAGCCTATTGCTGAGATTACAGTCAAAACTGAACGTGGAGAAGTTCAAGTTTCTGATGGAAAAATCACAAAGCCTAACAAGAAAATCAAAATGCTGGAAGTGGTGGAATTAGCTGCTATTCAACACCAAGGGAAAGAACTGAAGATGATGGGGGAGGCATCTACATTTTGGAGACTTAAAACTAGGTCGAAAAATAAATTGAGATTAAACATGAAAAAGTTATTAAATCCTAAATTAAAAACAGATGAGGTGACTATATTAGCTGAAGGATCCATGGAGGATGATAAATCAGAGATAGATAAAGTGCAGCCATGTTTAAAAGAGGAGATTAATCCAGTAGCAAAAGCAGGTGAAGAAGATCCAAAGCCCAGCATTGAGGAAACTTCTAAGAAGATGTTGATGGAGGAGACAGAACTCTTCAAGAAATTCGACATCCCTTGGAAACCTGATGAAGATCAAGATTCTGCAGTAGATAAATTAGCCAATGCTGATAAAGAAAATTTGCAGAGGTCTGTCAAGGATTATAAACACCAGATGAGATATATGCAGGAAGTCAATGATGGTTTGATGATGGCCAATAGAAGGTTAAGGGAGGATCTCCAGGATGTACATGACAATTTTCAAGAACTAGTGGTTGATACAAAAGAGGTACTTAAAAGGAAAAGGGCTACTGACAGCCATTGCACTCAGCTGGAGAAGACAGTTCGAGATTTGCAGCAGAAAAAACAAGAACTCACAAAAAGGATTAATGACTTGGAAAAGGAACAAAAGAAGGCCAAGAATAAAGACCAAACTCCAGATGGCATCGCCCTCTTAGCTAAGGTGGCAAAGGACTTATGAAACAGTTTTGTTTTCAGTTAGTTGTCATCAATTAGTAAACTGATAGATTAAAGAGATGTTATTTTTAGCATATTTTTGTAACTTGTAAATATTTTGTCTTTACTCTACCTCATCGAGATCTTGGAAACAGTTAGGGTTAGAGACCTAATCAATGTTGAAGAGCATAGTATTTAGAGATGGGAGGAAGTCATTTAGAGGGTTCTGGATTTTTGGGGACAGCAGGAGGTCTGCAGATTGTAATGTAACTTCAAGACTTGTTCAAAATATAAGTACTGTGACTCTTATGAGCTTTAGCTGATGATATAATGAAACATATGACTTTTTCTCCTTCATTTTTGTTGTGACTGGCTTTGTTGTTAAGCTTGTTTAGCTTCTTAAATGGTAATTTCATTGCTAGTTGATGTATATTTTCTGGTGATGCTTATCTTTTATGTATGAACCTCAGCACATTCTTTTTTGTTGGATCTTTGTGATATGTTATGCATCTTTATCAGTTTATGCTTATGATTTAGTTGTTACTTTTCTATTGGATGTATTCCCTGACTGTGCCCGGAGTTTATAACCATTCAAATTATTCAAAAACCCTAAAAAACTTTGTCTTATTTACTGAGTTTATTCTTGAGATTTTGTTGGCTTGTTACCCTAGCCTTAGTAACAATTTCTGGCACAAACATCTTTGGTGCCGTTGCCGGGGATGAAGCTGAAGCATATCTTCCCTGGGATACTTATCATTTTTTTGGTTTAAGAGGTGGACTTGAATCAGCATTTTTTCAAAGGCTATTTTCACCAGAAAGAAGTCACACTGGCTTCTAAAGGGATTGGGACCAGGAATAGGCTTGTTTCTCCATTGAAACTTGGTGTAACAGACCCTGAGCAGATTTTGAAAACAACAAATAAACTCAGAAAATCTCAATCTTTTCCAGCTTCCTGTGACCCTGACCAGTTGGGCATATCATTAAGTTCAACTGAAACTTTACCTTGGATAAAACCTACCATCCCTGAAAGTACTTTCCAGGTCTTTACTAGTCCCCAAAGTTTTTTGAAAGCTAAGATTTCCTCTCCTGATAAAATACCTATCTTTCAGCTGAAAGTAGGAAAGAACCCTTTTCAGAAAAGCTCTAGTCAAGTTTCCACATCTTCACAATCAACCAGTACAAAAATGGCAGGTCAAAACCCACCCATGGATATGATGGACCACATGGTTGCAGCTAGGTATGCACCATTAGTTTTACCTCAGCCTCTACATGCATTGCCTGGAGGTGATTATCAGAAATATATGCCTAGGTTCAATGGACAAGGGGAAGTCACTGCTGAAGAACATTGGGAGGCTTTCCTAAGCTATGCTGACAATCAAAACATTGAGATAAAAGATGTGTGGATGAGGGTATTTGTTCAGAGTCTTGATGGGGATGTAAGAAAATGGTTTAGAGACCTGCCTGCTAACTCAATTACCATCATTGAAGAACTCCATGATCTTTTCATGAGACAATGGGGAGACACAAAGGATCACACATACTATATAACTGAGTTTGGAGCTCTCAGAAGAATGAAAGATGAGACTGTTGCATATGTTTCCAAAAGGTTTAATAAGATGTATAGTAGAATTCCAGCAAAAATTAAACCTACAGAAACATCAGCTAAGCTAACTTATGCAAATGCTTTGGATCATGAATTTTCTTTGTTGCTGAGAGAAAGAAGACCCATCACCCTGCTGAACATGCAAGATGCAGCTTTAGAGGTAGAGTCTAATTTGCTAGCTTCAAGCAGACTTAAGAATAAAACAGCTCAACAGTTGTATGAAAGAAAAGGAAAGAAAGAAGCTATCACAGCAGGTTCTGCTTCTCAGTCTGCTGAGACCAAGATAGATGAGATGGCTAAAATGGTTAAGATCCTTACTGCAAAGTTGAATAAACTAGAGCTTGAAAAGAATTCTGCCAAACCTGCTCCAGAAGCTCAGAGGAACCCAAATAACCAAAATCAGTTTAGAAGACAGTTTGCTCCTAGATTCATGCCAAGGGAGCGAAGAAATAATGACATCCGGCAAGAAAGGAGGGAAAATGAGGATCAAAAAGTGCCCCCACCCTTTCAAAACAATTTGGTTGATGAAGAAGAAATCGATCAACAGCTGCTCTTTGAAGAAACGGAGACTGATCAGGACATGAATCATATTGGAGATAGATTGTTTACAGGTTTTGTAACAGAAGAAGATTTTCTAAATGCTGAGTACTATGATGCAGATTTGTGTGAAGTTGAAGATGAATTAGAGTTTGAAAAAACTATTTTAAATGCTGCTGCTAATCAAAATGGAATTAAGAAGACTCTTAATCTCAGATCTGGCCCGAAACAGGTAGTCCAAGCTCCTAAGAAGAAAGTTGTTGTTCCTGCTCCAGTTATTCCTGATAAACCAGTTGCTGATCCTGTAACAGAAAAGAAGCAACCTGCAGAAAAGTCCAAGAAGAATGCAGAAATTGAGGAGGTAAACAAGTTAGTTCAAAACTTTAGTTTGGAAAATGAGTTAAGTAAACTAAAAATTCCTGTGCCATTTTCTGAGCTTATAAAGAATCCATCATATAAGAAAATAGTTTTGAAAGTGATGAATATACCCAATAATCAGCCAGTTTCAGATACAGTGAATTTGCACGAAGAAAACCCTAGAATATTCATTGGATCAGCTTTTGCTGAAAAGACTGAAAACAAAGCTGGTGCTTCTCCTCCTTTCTGTATAACTTTGACTGTACACGAGCAGATGATTCATAATTGCCTGCTAGATTCAGGAGCATCCCATAACTTGATGCCAAAAGCTGTGATGGAAGCCCTGGGCCTTAATGTCACCAAGCCTTACCATGATTTATATGCCTTTGACTCTCGAGCTGTAAAGTGTCTAGGAGTGATAAAAGACATGGTTGTCAACCTTACTCAGTTGCCCATGAAAAGTGTAATAATGAATGTTGTGGTAGCTGACATCACACCAAAATTTGGCTTGCTTCTGTCTAGGTCATGGGCTAAGAAGGTTGGGGGAAAATTGCATATGGACCTCTCTTATGCCACCATTCCTGTTTTTGGTGGAGAAAATAGGAGACTTTACAGAGATCTACAGCTTGCTTACATAGTCACAGATGATAAAAATCTAACAAATCACCCATTGTATTATGTGGATAAAGACCTTGGTTCATGCATACTACAGTTTAGTGAAGAGGAGAATTCTGCTGGTCTGTTACAAGTACAAAAAGAACAGCCCATAAAACACAGCAAAGAGGAGCAGGATGCATTGTGGCAGTTGTATTTTGATGGATCCTCATGTAAAGAAGGTGCTGGAGCTGGAGTTTTACTTATTTCTCCTGGGGGTGAAATAGTGAAACTCATGTATAAATTGGAATTTGTTACCACCAACAACACTGTTGAGTATGAAGCTCTGCTATTGGGACTGAAGGCTGCTAAAGATTTGGGAATTCAGCAGATTTCTGCATTTGGCGACTCCGAACTAGTTGTTCAACAAGTGAAGAATAAATATCAAGTAAAGCAGGGTTTGCTGAAAGTATATCGAAATGAGGTATGGGATATGCTTGAGAATTATTTTATAGCATTTAATATCACCTATATTCCTAGGAATCATAACGAAACTGCAGATTCTTTAGCTCTGGCTGCTACACATTTCAGAATCCCTAAAACCACTCAGCTAAAGTATCCTATAGAAGTGAGATATAGACCATGTGTCCCAGATAATGTGAAGCACTAGAGGGTTTTTGAAGATGACATTGAAATAAAAAAATTTCTTGAGCTTATAGATGAATTTTCAAATAATCAAATTGATCAAGAAATGGATGAAAGGGATGAACAGTTAGATGAGTTTGCTGCAAAAGAAATAGCAGGAGATAAGATCATTGAATTGAAAAGCAATTTTATTCCAAAAGGTCTAGTACCTTTAGAAAGAATATTCACCAAAGATGATACACCTTCAAAGCCAGTAATTCAATCTTCAGAAGACAATGTAGAAGACTATAATATTGGTTCAGCAGAACATCCCAGAATGGTAAAACTGTCTAAAAACCTAACAGTGGAGCAAAGAAGTAGATATATTAAGCTGTTGAAAAAATATGTAGATGCATTTTCCTGGTCTTATAAGGAATTAAAAACTTATGATACAGCAATTATTCAGCACAAGGTCCCTTTGAAACCAAATGTCAAGCCTTACAGACAGAAATTAAGAAGAATCAATCCAGCCTTGTTCTCGGTAATTGAAAAAGAACTAAAGAAGTTGTTGGATGCAAAGATAATAGTGCCTCTCATGTTTTCTTCTTGGGTGGCTAATATGGTTCCTGTTAGAAAGAAGAATGGGGAAATTCGATTATGTGTTGACTTCAGAAATTTGAATCGATCATCATTAAAAGACAATTATCCTCTCCCCAAGATTGAACAGGTTTTGCAGCAGGTAGTTGGAGATCAGAGGATTTCTATGCTAGATGGTTTCTCAGGGTACAATCAGATCACCATGCATCCTGATAACAAGGAAAAGACGGCTTTTACAACCCCCTGGGGGACATTTATGTATGATAAGATGCCTTTTGGTTTGATGAATGCTGGTGCAACCTTTCAGAGAGCCATGGATATTGCATTTGTGGGTGAGAAAGATAAGTTTGTGGTTATCTACTTGGATGATATTACTGTCTTCTCAAAATATGATGATGAACACTTGAAGCATTTGGAGCAAACTTTCATAAAATGCAGAAAATTTGGTATGTCCCTAAACCCTAAAAAATCACATTTTGTTGTGCAAGAAGGTAAATTACTTGGTCATTTGGTGTCTGTTGATGGCATCAGAATAGATCCTGAAAGAGTGAAAGCAATACTGAAAATTAGTTTACCTCGGAGTAAAAAGGATGTTCAATCATTCATTGGCAAGATAAACTTTCTGCGGTGGTTTATTCCCAACTTCGCTAAAACCATTAAGCAAATTACAGCCATGTTGAAAAAAGATCAGGAAGTAAAGTGGACTGCTGAGGCAAAGATAGCATTTGAGAAAATCAAAGTAGCTCTGACTGAAGCACCTGTTCTGGTGAGTCCTGATTTTGCCAAAGAATTCCTTACTTTTTCTTTTGCTTCAGAAGATACTATTACTGCTGTCCTACTTCAGAAGAATAATGAGGGATTGGAGCAACCAATCGCCTTTTTCAGTAAAACACTTAGAGATTCAGAGCTTAAATACAGTATCTTAGAGAAACAAGCCTATGCTCTGGTGAAGGATTTAAAGTTCTTCGGAATTTATATCTTACATTCCAAGGTTATTTCATTTGTTCCAAATGTTGCAGTGAAAGACATTTTGACACAACCTGATAGTGAAGGAAAGAGGGGAAAGTGGATTGCTAAAATTATGGAAGATGAAGTGGAAATCAGACCTATTGAGCTGGTCAAAGGACAAGGATTGGACAAACTGCTGGCTGACTCAAATTGTCAAGCATTAGGATTACATCTTATGGTAGAAGAATCAGCACCTGAAGAAAAGCAAACATTCCTGGAGAAAGAAAAAATTATGGACTCTTATTCATCTTCAGATTGGTATGTTGATATTGTTCATTTTTTGTTATTCTTGCAATGTCCAGAACACTTAGATAGGAAGGCTGCCAGATCTTTGAAATTGAAAGCTACTAAATACTGTTTGATAGAAAATCAATTGTTCTGAAAAGACGCAGGAGGAATCTTGTTAAGGTGTTTAGATCGGGCTGAAATAGAAGAAGTAATGTCAGAATCTCATGAAGGAGCTTGTGGAGGACATAAATACTGGAAAACAACAGCCTATAAAATTTTGAGAGCTGGTTACTATTGGCCTTCCCTCTTCTCAGATGTTTACCAGCAGGTAAGAGCTTGCATACCCTGTCAGAAATTTGCAGGTAAACAGAAATTATTATCTATGCCTTTGAAGCCTATTGCAGTCAATGCCCCTTTTCAGCAGTGGGGTCTGGATTTTATTGGAGAAATAAACCCGGCATCTTCAGGCCAGCATCATTGGATTTTGACTGCTACAGATTTCTTTACAAAATGGGTGGACGCTATTCCAACAAGAAATGCTATAGATAAAGTGATTATGGAGTTCATTGAACATAATATTCTGAGTAGATTTGGCTGTCCACAAAGATTGATTACTGATAATGCCAAAGCATTCAAATCTAAGGCAATGGTGGCCTTTTGTGAGAAAAATGGCATTATTCTGAAGCACTCAACTCCCTATTACCCTCAAGGAAATGGTCAGGCTGAATCATCTAACAAGAATATCATTCAAAGCATCAAGAAGTTGCTGAAACATAATAAAAGGTCTTGGGATTCAATGCTAAAATATGCATTGTGGGCAGATAGGATCACTGTGAAGCAAGCCATTGGTACTTCTCCTTTTCAGCTAGTGTATGGAACAGAAGCAGTATTCCCAGTGCAGTTGGGGATTCCAGTAATGAAGTTCCTTTAGAAATCTCAAGAGGAACCTGATGATATGCAAAGGAGAATCTTCGAAATGATTGAGTTACAGCAAAATAGAGAGAAGGTAGACAAAGAAGCACAGCTGTACAGAGCTAAAATGAAAAACAGGTTTGACAAAAATATTAAAGAGCATATTTTTTCAGAAGGTGAGTTGATTTTAAGATGGGATGCAAGAAAGGAATAGAAGGGTAAGCATGGCAAATTTGATAATCTATGGTTTGGCCCTTTTCTGATATCTAAAGTTTTGGAAAATAATACATTCATGTTGCAGTCCTTGGAAGGTGAGGAGTTGCTCAGCCCTGTCAATGGGCGATTCCTCAAGCATTTCTACAGTTAATGAGGAATATTGTCACTGATCATTGTACATACCGGTGAGTGCATTGCAATAAGACTCCATAGCCCAATGGATAAGGCACTGGTCTTCAGGTTCTTGAAGCCTCGCAGGGAGGTCTTCATCCCGCAGCTGGAGCCAGATGTTAAGTTAGTATTGTGTTTTTTCAATTTTGGTTTGTTTTTCCCTTTTTGGTTTTATTGCACTTTATTTTAAGTCATTTATTTTCTTTAAATTTTGATTTCTTCCTCTTTAGTAAGTTTCCCTTAGGATTTTATAATATTTCGTACTTGTTTTTGATGTTTTTAGATTTTAAATGCTTTATATTTGTTGTTGAGGAGGAGTTTTAAAAGTCATTATATCAATTACAAAACTCATAAAGTCCTAATCTAAGTGAGAATAGGTACAATCATAACTCTGATAGATTCAAAATCCCATACAAATTGATAAAAAGTGGTTTAAAAGCCACAAAACAGTGTTGAGACTTTCTTGTAGCGCTGAAGCCAAAATTCTACGAAGAGGCGCTACAAGAATTTCGTGATCACAGATTCTTCCGATTTTACAGTAGATTTTGGCATGCTCGAGCTAATGACTCATGGATTATGCGTTTTAGAGGGTTCACGACGTGTTGATGCAAGAGGCATCATGAGTTCAAATGATTGCACGTAGTGAAGAGGTCGTGTTCATCATCAACACAAGTGTAGTTCAGCTTGACAGACAACCACACGGATTTAGATAATTTGCATGAGGTTGTTATCCACAAGCCTATTCTAACATAAAGCACTTAATGAGATAACCATAGTCATTTAAAAGACCGAGCATTGTTGTCAACTGGACAAATAAGAGGCGTGGAGGGATTCACGAAATTAGGGCTTCCTTATTCCAGCGGTAACAGCTAAATTGAAGATCGTGGGACATATGTACAATGGGGCTGACTCATCTGGCACTTTGAATCATGATTTCCAACAATCATAAAAGAGCGATTTAGAGGTATTCTCAAAAAGCCTTTATAGTAGCAAATTTGGGGTTTTTTCGTTCGAGCCAACTCTATTCAAATTAGTTAAAAGTTAGGTAAAATTGCGCTTTAAAACACAATTTTAACCGGCTAAATAGTTGTTGGTTGATGAGACGTGACACCAGTTTGAAGGAGGGTTAAAAAATCTCAGTTCGTTTTATTGAAAGTTACCCTGTCAGTGCTACTAATAGCCTGTAGATTCAGCAGTGTTTTTGGCTTCCAAAATTCAGCCCATGTTCACAAATATTACCAGAATATACATCTAAATTGCAGCAGTTGAAACATAATGGGAAAAAGTGGTAAGGTTAACAGGGCTGAGCCCACAGACCTAACTTGGATTCAGAAGCTTCCTGACTGTGCAGAACTGTTTCAACAGGCAGGTTGGTTGAATTTTTTCAAAAAAATAGATGGTTTCGATGCTCAGGTGTCCTGCAATTTTGCTAAGGGACTTAAAGATGATATGATCATGATGGATGCATTGAAATTCAAATTAACTGTGGAGTTAATAGCAGAAGCTACTGAGATCAGCAATGAGGGGAAGCACTGGTTTAAAAAATTGCCTTTTGAGTTTGACCCCCAAAAGTACCTATTGCCTAATGTGACTCCTGACTGGAACAAGGGTATCCTCATTCACAATTTCAAGAAAGAGTGGATTGAGCCCATAAGGATACTTCAAAGTTATGTGACCTGTGAAGGAAGATATTCACTTGTATTTAAATATCATTTCAGGTTTCTTCAACACTTAGCAGGAGTTTCTAAAATAAATCTGTCCTTCTTTTTCTTAAAAAGCCTGCAGAAGATGTCAAGCAAGATAAAGCAACATGATGATCATACTTCCCAGTCACTTTTTCACAATGGTCTCATTAAACTAATCATCACTACAGTGTTGCAACACGAGGGAAGAACTTGGGATTTCTTTTTGTTTTGGTCAAATGTTCATCCTAAAAAAGAAGACCAACAACCAAAGAGACAGGCTGACAAGGGGAAAGTGATGATGAAAAAGATGGGTCACTCAGTCAAATTTACAAATAAAAATAATGTTAAAGTCAAGAAGGTGACTGAGCAGGTAGCAGATGTTAAAGCCAAGAAGGTAACTGAACAGGTAGCAGGACAGAAACAGGATGACAGTCAGCTCAAAGTGGTTTTAGATTACCCAAAAAGCAGGTTCACATTGTTTAAAGACAAAAAGGAGGAATTGCCTGAAGAGAATTCAACACCTATAGCAGATCCTCAACAGGAGAACAAGGTTGACATTAAAATGGTTCCTGTAACTAAAGAAGAAATCTATATTCACCCAAGAAGTCCCATGACAGTTCTTTCAGATGATGAAGGTTATCTGTTAGAAGAAGAACAACCTATTGCTGAGATTAAAGTCAAAACTGAACGTGAAGAAGTTCAAGTTTCTGATGGCAAAATCACAAAGCCTAACAAGAAAATCAAAAACTTGGAAGTGGTGGAATTAGCTGCTATTCAACACCAAGGGAAAGAACTGAAGATGATGGGGGAGGCATCTACATTTTGGAGACCTAAAACTAGGTCGAAAAATAAATTGAGATTAAACATGAAAAAGTTATTAAATCCTAAATTAAAAACAGATGAGGTGACTATCTTAGATGAAGGATCCATGGAGGATGATAAATCAGAGATAGATAAAGTGAAGCCATGTTTAAAAGAGGAGATAAATGCAGTAGCAAAAGCAAGTGAAGAAGATCCAAATCCCAGCATTGAGGACACTTCTAAGAAGATGTTGATGGAGGAGACAGAACTCTTCAAGAAATTGGACATCCCTTGGAAACCTGATGAAGATCAAGATTCTGCAGTAGATAAATTAGCCAATGCTGATAAAGAAAATTTGCAGAGGTCTGTCAAGGAGTATAAAAACCAGATGAGATATATGCAGGAAGTCAATGATGGTTTGATGATGGCCAACAGAAGGTTAAGGGAGGATCTCCAGGATGTACATGACAATTTTCAAGAACTAGTGGTGGATACAAAAGAGGTACTTAAAAGGAAAAAGGCTACTGACAGCCATTGCACTCAGCGGGAGAAGATAGTTCGAGATTTGCAGCAGAAAAACCAAGAACTCACAAAAAGGATTAATGACTTGGAAAAGGAACAAAAGAAGGCCAAGAATAAAGACCAAACTCCAGATGGCATCGCCCTCTTAGCTAAGGTGGCAAAGGACTTATGAAACAGTTTTGTTTTCAGTTAGTTGTCATCAATTAGTAAACTGATAGATTAAAGAGATGCTATTTTTAGCATATTTTTGTAACTTGTAAATATTCTGTCTTTACTCTACCTCATCAAAATCTTGGAAACAGTTAGGGTTAGAGACCTAATCAATGTTGAAGAGCATAGTATTTAGAGATGGGAGGAAGTCATTTAGAGGGTTCTGGATTTTTGGGGACAGCAGGAGGTCTGCAGATTGTAATGTAACTTCAAGACTTGTTCAAAAGACAAGTACTGTGACTCTTATGAGCTTTAGCTGATGATATAATGAAACATTTGACTTTTTCTCCTTAATTTTTGTTGTGACTGGCTTTGTTGTTAAGCTTGTTTAGCTTCTTAAATGGTAATTTCATTGCTAGTTGATGTATATTTTCTGGTGATGCTTATCTTTTATGTATGAACCTCAGCACATTCTTTTTTGTTGGATCTTTGTGATATGTTATGCATCTTTATCAGTTTATGCTTATGATTTAGTTGTTACTTTTCTATTGGATGTATTCCCTGACTATGCCCAGAGTTTATAACCATTCAAATCATATTCAAAAACCCTAAAAAACTTTGTCTTATTTACTGAGTTTATTCTTGAGATTGTGTTGGCTTGTTACCCTAGCCTTAGTAACAATTTATGGCACAAACACACTGGATCTTTTCAATAGTTTTGGTTGTTGTGGTATCCTTGGTATGCACTGATGTGGATGGTTTCTTTTTGGAGGAGAACCTTGAATGCACGTCCTTGCATTGTAGAGGTACTCGAATAGACAATGCTGCACTAACTTTGTGTTTTTCTTGTTTCTGCTGACTAGAAGGATAATCTGCAGAGGTTGTAGATGTCTCTGCGATCTGATGTTCACCTTTAGTGGCATTTGCGAATAGGGAAAATTTCCCAGTGTGGGAGATTATCTTCCTACCCTGCTTGGTTGGGGTAGGTAAAATTGTCTCTGGTATCTGATAGAGTTGTCCTCCCAAAGTGACAATGACACTGCGAGGTCGGGATTCATATACAGCATGACGCTTCCACATATATGGCTATCCTAAGAGAACATCACATACTTCGAGTGGGGCCACATCACATAATACCTCATCTTTGAAGGGCTTGATGCCATATGGTAGGAGACATTGGTGACTGAAATGGATCCTTCGTCCTTGGCTTAGCCATCCAATGGTGTATGGTTGTGGGTGTGGAATTATTGGTAGCTCCAATATCTTGATGACTTCTTCTGAGATCAGGTTCTTCCGGCTGCCGTTGTCCACAACAAAGTGTAGGGGAATTCCCTTCACCCACATCTATGAGTGGAAAAGGTGCTCCTCTGCCTCTAACTCTTCAGGCTCCTCTGGCTGAATCTGTGTGGTGGCAACAACGGCACTGGGTTCTGCATCAATGATCTGCTTCCCTTTTCGCACGGCTGTGAAATTAGGTTCTGAGTCAGAATCGGAACTGGGATCTAATTCTGAAGCTTTGATCTCAGCCACCAATGACTATTTTGAGTGACATTCATCAGTGTTGTGCCAGGGGCTTTTGTGGAACTCACACCACTTCCCGGTGTCCTTCTTTGTCTTTTCTTTACCCTTCTTCGCTTGTGGTTGGGATTGGTTGTGCTTTCCCTGCCCCGTGTTCTGCGAGCCACAGTTTCCCTTGCCCTGCTTCTGTGTAGGTCTGAAGTCACGCTTGTTCTTTTGCTGAAATTTCTACTCAATTTTGATAGCATATCGATAGGCGTATCCGAGTGAAGAGATTTCTAGGAAATCCATCTATGTTTGTATGTACCGGTATAGACCACTGCGATATTTCAGTAGTAGGTGCCACTCGGAGTCCTTGATACCTAGCTTTATGCACGAGGTATGCAAGTTTTTGGTGTACTCCGACACCATTTGGTCCCTCTCTTGGTGCAGAATGGCCCATTTTGTGTACTGGTCATCATAGTTTCCAACAGAGTAATACTGTTCCTTGATGACATCTATAAAGGAGGCCCAAGTGGGATTGGAATATTCAAACAATCTTGACTCATCTGATGAGTTTTGCTCACAATAAGTTTTCCACCAATTTTTGACATGGGGGACGACCTTAAGGAGTGCAAAGATGATATTTTCCCTATCGAAAAATTGGTGGACAGAGAAATACCCTTCTAGTATATTCAACCATTTATCTAGGGCATCGGCATCGATATGGCCTTCAAATAAAGGAATATCAAAACTAAGTTGTACCTTGAAGGGAGTCGTATCTCTGAAATGGTTGCTCGTTGAGGGTGCATTTGCCACTGTTGCCATGCATCGAAGGATCTGGGCGAAATTATCCATCATCTCATTCCTCTGTTGCATGAGGGCTTCCTCGAGCAACAACTTGATAGGATCTACTGCTCCGTCGTCTCTCTTTTCTTCTGCCATGGGAGGCCATTTGGGGCGGCGAGATTGGTCTTCCCCAAGTGAAACTAGTTCGAGACCCAACTCTCTGTATCCTGACCTCGTCAGGGACATGCACCGAGAAACAATCAAAGAGCAGACCGCTCTGATACCACTGATATGGATTTATGTGGGAACGAAACAAAAGATAGCATATACAGAATCATATACAGAGATATATTGCAAATAATACAGTGATACAGTAAACACATAATCTATTAAATAGCGAAAATAGAACAAACTGTAAAATAGAATAGCTAGAATGGTGGTAACTATCTCTAAGAAGAGATGTGGCTGCTATGCTCATTCATGCCCAGATGAATACAAAGAGAGGTCGACAGGTCCTATTTATCATAAGCATGAGGGAAAGAATCCCAAACATCCAAAAACCTAACCCTAGAAGATGAATCGTCATAAAGTTTGCAGCCCCAAGGTGGTTAGTTGAACAGTCAACTTCCTGGGGTCATAACTTTTGCATACGATCTCCGTTTGGGGCGCCCGGTAGCTCGTTGGAAAGGTCTATCCGAGATTTAAAACTTTCAACTAAAACCAAATGTATAATTTTGGCAACCATTTCGCTCCCCAAATTTCCAAAAAAGGTCGTTTAGGGCCTCAAAATGGCCCTGGAAGTTTAGGACCCAAAAAACCGTAGAAAAATTACTAGAAAATTGGCAAAATGGGAAACTGTTTTGAGCCAGTGGAATAGGTGGGTGGCCACCGATATCCATCTAGATCACTCCACTGAGCCTCCTTTATTCAGTTAGTTCTAGTTACACTCAATTACATCGACCACACTTAGTTAGACTCAGTTTGACTGATGGTTGACAGTTACTTGTGCATTGATGACTCCACTGATGATGACATAGACTACTAGTTGTGCTCCGATGACACTCTAGTGATCCTTTGATCACTCCATGAAGGCTAATTTGAATTGCCACTTTAAGCATTTGAATCCTCATGCATTGTAATATTTATTTTTCCATATTGTGATTAATTAATTAGTGTGTGTGAAGTATTTCTGCTTCTATTCGAGTTCTACTGTATTATTATTCTGTTGCTCATTATACTGTATTGACCACTCTTCTTCTATTTTTCTGCTTAATCATAATTACTCTTGTGAGGTATACATCATCTCTTAGATCTGGTGTGAGGATTTTCACAAAATGGCAGTCTAAGAATCCACCCCAGAACCAAAACCAAAATAATCAGAACGCACCATCAGCTATGCAGATGATATTGACAGAAGCTAGAAGTAGCCATGCGACGGTTGGAATGGTGACACGAGGAGGGGCAGTGATAGGTGGTGACAGGTCACACACCAATGTTAGACCAACACAATTACAATGGAAGCAGGTCACTTTTGATGTAGAAGTCGAAAGGGATGTCTTCTTGAAAGCACAGGAGGCAATGAGGAATAGGAGGAAGCTACCTCTTCAGGAATAAATCTATTATATGCCAACAACATTTGACTCGATGAAGTCGCGAAGGAAGAAAAACACTCTAAAGGCCTTCTTGGAATGTTGCCTGGACTTGGAAAAGGATCCAGATGCACTGGAGGAAATAGTTGGTCTATTGCATCGAAGGGAGGGTGCACGGCTGAAACAGAGAGTTAATGACATACATAAAAGGAAGACATGCAAGGAGATGCGAATTTCAGCACAAATTAGACCGTTTGATGTTGAGTCCATCATTTTGGATTTGGGTTCGAATGTGAATATTATGACCAAACAAACATGGGGGACAATGGGAAATCCACGGATGACTTGGTCACCAGTACAGCTGCGACTAGCAAACCAGAGCAAGGTCACTCCGCTCGATCGAGTATGTCAACTTCCAGTTGAAATCGAAGGGCTCTGAATGTATGCTGATTTCGATGTCATTGAAATTGTGGATAACACTAGTCCTTCTCCGGTACTACTGGGGATAGACTGGGACATGGGGATGTAACATACCGCTTTTTTCTGAAACATTTTATGTTTGAAGAAAACATTATCTTAACTTTTATTGTAAAGTTTTATATTTCGCCAAGTGGCCAAGGATGACTATAATTGCACATTATTATTATTTAATAAAATAAAATAGGATACACTCACCCAAAGAGACTGTTGAAAGAGTGTTTACTGAACCACTAGGTGGAATGGAATCTGGGGTAGAAGGAAATGGATAAGTGGCAGCATCAGGAACTCAGTAACTAGCTGTTGTTATGGGACAACTCCCTTGAATTGTGGTCAAAGATCCCTGAAAGATGGGACTAGACCTTGAGGCTCATTTATTTTGGAAACTAACCACTAAAGACCTACGCATCCTTATAATTCATTGAATTTGAGAAGAGGCTCACACTTTTTCTAATGAGAAAATTTAGCTTGTGGTTTTGCTATATGTACACAAGAGATTCGATGAGGGGAAGCTATGTTTTGAGTTGTAGTGTAAGTCTGTTTCACTTCTGTTGAGTGTAGAGAGTCATTTTAAGGTGTATTGCAAGTCTCCATTGATTGCTGGAAGTACAAATTGAGTGCCTTGCTTCTACACAGAGTCTTCTACCTAGTGGTTCAGTAAACAGGATTGGGGGTCCTAAGGAGCAAGTGATATTGGCTGCTTCTTCTGGAGAAGGTTGGGAGGAACGGGCCTCTTTGGGTGTTTGTCCACCCTATCTACATTTGCACGTTCTACTTGTTATTTCACTTCCTAAGTAGTTATAATTTATTTTCTGTAGTTGTTGATTTAGTATTCATTAGTTAAATATTGATAGTTATCATCATGCAGAAGTAAATGTTTGATTTTCTAATCTGATTATGATTCTGTAGACTGTTGAATAATCATATGAAATGATAGAATAAATGTCTTCCCTATATTTTTCCGCGTACTGTTTTTGTGCCGTACTCTAGTATAGGGAAGGGAAATTAAAATAGATAAATGATATGCAGTGAATGAATAGACTAATTATGTTATGTCTTTCCTGAAATTTCCCTTATCTGTTATATTTTGCAATTTAAAATATCTTATATTCTTAGTCTTATAAAAACATAGCTACACATATATATTATGCAGACATTAGAATATATTCACATTTATAACAAAAGAAATAACAGAACTCAAACAGTCTATGTTCTCTGCATCAACCAAAGATTTAGTGTAGGTTAACTATTTATTTACAGAAATAATTAATATCTATCTTCTTATTATTATTGTTTGAATACCCTATTAATATTTTACATTACAGAATCGACATGTTCACTGTAAAATTTCATCCACTAAAAACAACTGAAAAGGAGGTCGAAACAAACATACTGAGTATATAGAAATACTAACATTTATTTTTATCATCATTATCATAGATCCTGTAAAACACAACACAAGTCTATTTTGGACGAGTGTCCTATTATGACATAACCCTAGCTATCTTTAACATAACATTTAGTAAACATTTTATCGTTTAAATAAATCAAATATAATATACAAAGACAGAGCTCATCTATACAAGGATTTTTCCTTATAGTCTACACCTACAGGTTACCTTCGAAAACCCTTGCTGATTTCCAGTTTAAGAGTACCAAAATAACCTTAGTATCAGAACCAGTTCATAACCAACCTTACGGCCGAACCCTTAACATTTCTAAACACCAACTCATTGTGGCAGGGTTCCAAACAAGGTTCACTGCCCATGCTCAACATTAGAATAACATAGTCACGTTTTCATTTACACTGTACAATGCCAACCTAAATGAAGGACACTTTCGACATCAACAACAAAATAGTCGAATGTGTCTGGTTAAAGCATTGTTTGACAAAACAATAGATATACGAGAATGGGTCTCAACATAGGCATTTAGCCTTTTTGGCTCTCGACCATTTTCAAAATACAACTTTTTATAAACAAACATTGAATTAAAAATAACACAGGAGCACTGCTCTCAGTCACGACTTGCATAAACATTATTAAGTTACAAGTATCAAAACTTCTTTTTATTCATCAAAATAGTTGAGGGTTGAACCCTTTTAATAGTTACCATTTCTACCATCTTTTACTTAAATTAAAACCGTATCTACCCATTACACAGTAATCAAACAACATTGAGTTCAAATATAGTAACATTCAATATCTTCATCAAATGACGAAGGGTTACACCCTTCACACAACTATTACATTTTCTTTCAACACGCTATTTCATAGCAAAACGTTGTAGAATTGATATCGAGGTAGGTCGAGGATCCCATCCTCCCTATGCTTGTCTCACATCCTAAAAAAATTACAACGGAGGCCACATCCTTAGCCAAACTACAAAAACGAAAGCTTTAGGTAAAACCAAATAATGGCCAATAGTTTCCAAGAGAAACCTACAGGAAAAACCACCGAGGCTTACCGGTTTTTCAAAGAATTGTCCATGTAGCTTCGAACATATGAACCCAAAAATCGAAGGGTACTTTCCTTTGACACACAGTATGGTTAAGGGAGGGATTATGAAGCTTGAAAACAATTGAAGACAAATGCAACATCTTAAACTAACATGGGTAGCAAGAAAAGAATTGAGACCTTACGTTTAGAACTTTGCTTCTGAACTAGAGACGCCCACATCTGACGAGAACCAAAGCCAACACCGTACTAGAAAGCTCAATGTAGGAAAGATACAGTTCAGAGAAATACCACTAACTTGCAAAGAAACCTTACGTCTGGTTTGAATACTCTCAAGACTATTGTGAACCCTGGAACTACTCAAACTATAAAAAACTGCAGCAAGTCATTACTCTTAAAGGGTTTGGCTCTGAGAGTTAGGTTACATAGCCATAGGTCATGATATCAAAAACTGGGTGGTGCCCTCAAACCCTGTTAACAAACCCTAAAACCTCGCGGGCCTGTCAACCTCTCCAACACTCCACCCACTGCAAAATGAATGCCGAAATTGTGCCATCGTCGAGGTAAGTCCAAATGAAGTTAGGCTTAACATCACGATCGAGGAAACCACGTGATGACCTGCGAGGATGGATGCCATTAGGCATTCCACCACACAAGCCTTTATTACACTTTAATGACTAAAGCTACTGCAGTACATAGAATCTGCCAACATAACCCTGTATTAATATTTGACCACCCTTGCATAGAAAACATCATAATGGTTACATAATATTATCAAAGGTCAACTAGTGCAAATAATTTGCATCATACCCTAGGTTAAAGTATTGACCATCCACTATGGCGGGACTCATAAACATTATGCTATTGTTATATTTTCATCAACACCAAGCTAATGTGGCATGTTACCAATCCGTACATATAACAAATTAATTAAATATGAAAACCACCTTTGTATATAGTATATAAACTATAAAGACCATGTCAACACTATTGTTTAGTTACAATGCTAAATATTGTCTAGGCACTATATTATCAATGGTACAAACTATAGAAGAAGCGCACATAGCAATTAGTTTATAACCATAGATACTATGACAATACTCTAGTATTAAAATAACCATTACATTATGGATTAAATATATAATGCATAGGATCAAAGGATAGACGTAGAATTACGATAAGGATATTCGAACTTAGGATATGATCCTCGTACCATAGACATTCAATACTTATTGTTATCCCCTTAAGTAGAATTTGAAATACTTAACATTGTTTTTCGATGCTCAATATTGTAAAAATACTTGTGTATTAAAATACCATAAATACTGAAAGTAGAATGTAATGACTATAAAGTCATATAAATAACACGTTACAGATTTTAACTGAAGAAACAATCAGAATGGATCTCACCCTGATGTGTTTGCAAGATATTCTATTTTCTCTTTTTAAAAACTTGAAAGCTAATTGACGATATTCAGGACCTCCATATTTCATTTTTGAAACACTATTTTTCTCTTACCTGTGATCTGTGGCAAGAACATTCAAATGCTTTAGCAAATATCTAAGTAAGCCTTGGGGTGTCCATAGGAACCCTTCATCATCAATAAGAAGAACAATAGTTAGCACATATAAATAATAGCAAGTAAATCTATAAAGCATCGACATCAAAAGTAATCTAGGATGTACGACTAAGGCAAGAAAATATCCAATAGCATCCGAATGTAGAATTACATTTCACGCACATCATAAAACAATACACTTGCATGATCATCGTAGATATTTTATGAATAAGCAAGCATTTATTATATTTCCGCACAACAAAGTATAACAATTAATGCTACATTGAAAATTTTTAAATTTGTTGTGATTTTTGGGATGTTACAGGAGAATCAAGTAATTATCAACTTTAAGAAAAGGATAATGTCATTCGAGAATCAAGAGATGAGAGTCATTGCACCATTGGATCCTGCGAAAGGGTTGCGCCATACAGAACTAGCCAGAGACGAGTTTGCGGAAGGGTGGGATAATTTTTATAACATTTATGAGGATTATGTTAATACCACCACAGATGGAGAATTAGGATGGCGTAGTGCCAACTCGGCATCCTCGGATTCAGACGAGGTCCTCGAGAATTGGCATAATTGGTTACATGACATTTCCTTTAGAAGATGCGCACGAGTAACGTAGTCCCTGCAAAGGGTATCCATGGAGGAGTACATGTTACCTACATATGAGGGATTGCACAACTTGGGAAAGTTTCCCATAGAATTTGAGGAAAGAGTGGCAGAACTGTAGCGTCTACCGGCCTTAGAGGAATCCTTGAAGGATACCCTTGCGCGATGGTGGGCAGTGCACAAATCAAACATCACAACTTGGCCACTATGTCGACGCCTCATGGAGGTTCAGTTCAGCGAAGCTGTGGGATATGAAAAAATGCGATATGATGGACGAGGCGAACCAAAGGAGCATCTGAACGCATGCCAACACTAATGGGGATCGAGAGAAAAGCAAGAGCGGGTACATGCATTCATACACACGTTAGATGAGTTACCGCGGAGCTGGTATTTCGTAGCAGAACTATGACGCGAGACAACTTCTTGGGAGCATCTTACCATTGGCTTCAGCCCATCGTTTTCATTCTCAGACAAAAATTCCCTAATCCATACCGCACTACAGACAATCTATGTGAAGATATTTGAGGTGGTACCTCCCAGACAACCGATGGCACTTCAATGGACTGCGACACCAGAAATGTTGATCGAGTGCTACAATGTCACCGGAGAGCCTAACAATGAGGATGATCCTAGGGCTACATACGCACTAAAATCAGAGGGTAGTCGCAGTGCTGTGGCACCAGATATACCATCAGACAAATTTCAGCAACCATTGAAGATCAAGAAGGTGAACATTGGGTTGGAGGAGAACCCAAAGTTCGCAAGCATTGGCGACTACTGGGACACGTCAAGCATTGCGAAGATGATTGACCTGCTGCATGAGTTTCAGGACTTGTTTCCAAGGAAACTCTCAAAGATGAAGGGAATTTTTGGAGATTTAGGGGAAATGAAGATCCCACTGAAACTTGATGCGAAGCTGGTTAAGCAGTGGCCGTATAGATTGAATCCGAGATACAAGGAACTCATACAAGCCAAAATTGAAAGAATGCTAGAGGCCGACATTATAAAACTATTGGAAGATTCAGAATGGATCAGTCAAATGGTCATCCAGGACAAGAAAACTGGTGAAGTATGAATATGCGTCGACTTGAGGAAACTAAATGATTCCTTCCTACATGATCTGTTCCCGAGCCCATTCATGGATGAGGTGCTCGAAGGAGTAGGAGGTCGAGAGATATATTCCTTTACAGACGAATTTTTGGGATACCACCAGATCAAGATTGCAAAATAAGATCGACACAAGACTACATTCGTCACAGAGTGGGGATGTTTTCAGTACACGGTGATGCCATTTGGATTACAGAATGCTCCAGCGATCTCTTCCAGAGTAGTGGTTGTGGCATTCAAAGATTATATTCATACGTTTCTCGCTGTCTACATGGATGATTGGATGGTATACGGATTAGTCAAGGATCACGTAGCGAACTTAAGACTAATGCTAGACCGATGTCGACAACACCAAATTTCCCTGAACCTCAAGAAGTGTATCTTCTGTGCTCCATTCGGCATCTTGTTATGACGCATTGTCTGCAGAGAAGGAATGTGGGTAGATCCAGTGAATATTTCCATCATTGTCGACCTCCCACCACCAACGACGGCTAAGCAACTACGGGCAATGTTGGGACACACGAGTTACTATAGGAAATTCATTCGAGGATATGCAACCATCACAACACCCATGGAGAAGTTACTAAAGAAGGATGCTAAGTTTGAATGGACCAAGGAATGCCAGAAAAGCCTGGACATATTGAAAGAAAATATGGTTACAGCACCAATCCTCGCATTCCCGGATTGGAAAAAGGAATTTCACATATATGTTCATGCGTCGTCAGTCACACTAGGTGTTATTTTGGCCTAGCCAGGAACCGGGGACATTGACCACTCGATATCCTTTGCAAGTAGAAATTTGTCTACTACGGAGAAGAACTATATGACCACTGAGAAAGAAGGATTGGAGATGGTCTATGCTTTGTAGAAATTCCGGCATTACCTCTTAGGGGGCCACTTCAATATGTTCACAGATCATTCCGTGCTGAAATACTTGATGAACAAGCCTGTGTTGGGGGGGGGGGAGATTTGTCCCTAGTTATTGTTGTTTCAGGAGTTTGATTTTGAGATTATTGTAAAACTGGGACGATTGAACATGGGACCTGATCATCTCTCACAGATAGAGTCAGGGGAAGAACCACACAGAATCAATGAAGGATTGACAGACACTCAGTTTTTCAGGATTGGCATGGTCAATAATCACTATGAACAAATCATTGAATTTTTAGCAACAGGGAAGGCATCGACCGAGTTCACTACCAACCAAAAGAAGCAGCTAGTTGTCTGAGCTGCAGACTTCTAGTTAACTGCAAAAGAATTATACAAAATGGGCCTAGATGAGATTCTGCGAAGGTACGTCCTTCTCCATGAACAGGAGTAGATTATGTCAGAATCTCATGACATGATTGCAGGAGGACATTATGGTGGATGAGAAACTGCCAGGAAGATCCTTCGAGCAGGGCTATGGTGGCCAACTTTGCATGGAGATGTTGCGGACTATGCCAAGAGCTGCGACATATGCCAACGAACCAGGAAGCCCTCACGACAAGATGAAATGCCACTACTTCCACAAGTAACGCTGCAGGCCTTCAACAAATGGGCCGTTGATTTTGTGGGACCCATCAACCCACCTAGGAAGAGAACAGGGTCACATTACATCATCACTACGACAAACTACCTGACGCATTGGGAAGAAGCTACACCAGTAAGATATTGTTCTGCCGCGACTGCAACATGATTCCTATTTGACAATGTGGTCACTAGGTTTGGGTGCCCAAAAGAGTTGTTAAGTTACCAAGGGACTCACTTTGTTAACCAAACGATTGTCGCAATGATAGAAGAATTTTAGGTCCAGCACAAGAAGAGTACGCCTTACCACCCTTAGGAAAATGGGATAGTTGAGGTGTTCAATAAGGTATTGGAGCATTCCCTCACCAAGGTGTGCAATGTGAATCATGATGACTTGGACTTAAAAATCCCCGGGGTCCTTTGGGTGTATCACACCACATGAAAACGACTGACTGGCCAGACTCCATTTAAGCTCGTTTACGGCCAGGAAGCAGTTATGCCGATGGAATACATAGTACCGAGATTTCCCATTGTAGTAGAAATAGGGATGAACAACGATGGCGCGATGGAGGAACGATTGACATAACTAATACAGCTTTACGAAGATCGATTCATCGTAGGGTTCCACCAAAAAGTAGAAAAAGACCGACAGAAGGCGTGGAACAACCGCCATGTCAAGTTGAAGCACTTTCAGAATGGGGATATAGTTCTGTTGTATGATAGTAAGTTTGTGAAACACCCCAATAAGTTGCAAATGCATTGGTTAGGACCATATGTTATCACTTTTGTTACCGATGACAGCGCAGTGCGGTTACAAAGTTTGGATGGAGTACTGTTACCTAAATTAGTCAATGAGAATAGGATGAATCCATACCACCATGATCCGACATAGAGTGGATGAGGACCAAGGATGTAAAAAAAAAAAGTGGATAAATACAAATAGCGGAAGCATGATAGATGCTTTGCACGATTGGAATGCAGAAATGGAAGCATGGACACCCAAGCTCTAGTCAATGTTTCACACGATTGGCACATGAAGAATCAGGCCCAACCATGAGCGATGTGGATTGGAATATGGAAGAAGGATAGGATGATAGGATCCAAAGAGCATGCGTAAATATTTATCAATAATTTCAGAATCAGGCATCAAAGACACAACGAACAAGCATAAAAGCAGGAGGCTATCTAGGAAAGGAAGTATCTATTAGTTGAGAGTAACCTATGCTGCAAATTGATCTAGAAGAAAGTTAAGTTAGGAATTCCAAGGAAGTTGTGGAAAGGATCCATTTCATTTCGTTCGGAAGCACCCCAGGGGCATTGCGTGCTAGAACGACAAGTGTGCATGAACGACCATAGAAGGTAGCGGCGTGAACACTTGGGAGAAGCAAAGGCGAGGTTTCAACTAAGATGTCTAGTAACGTGGTGGTAGTTGGAATATTTGTTGTCCTTGTGACACCCAGAATACCAGGGGCGGCGGCCCCCCTCGCCCTGGTAGAGGGAAATCCAAGGTGTGAAACATATGTGTCGGAGCAGTCAGCCAGTTTCCCACCTTGGAAGCATCAATATAACTTTTCCCATTTTGGAATTGTTGAATATTGTAACTTCTAAGAATATTATATTTGTACATTATTATTCTGGAGATGTTTCATCCCTCCGAGGTAACCCTATTATGTATCCGGAGATGTTTATTCCTCCGAGGGTTTGTGGTATCTAGGGTTATTAGACCCACCATGTGGGGGTCGGCCCTGATCTTATATTTTAGGGGTTATTAGACTTCTCCAGGAGAGGTCAGCCCCATTAGGTATTTTAGTCAGTGAGGAGTTAGTATAAATAGAGGAGGTGAACTCCTCATTATACAACCTCACTCACTTGAGAAAGATAGCGCACTTGTCTAGGAGATCTGCTAAGGAGACAAAGAAGGAGGGAGCACATCTTGTATTTGGGTTGATCATCTTATTGAGGAAAGCTTTGTTGGGTTTTCTACCCCATGAGGGTTTCCCAGGGTATATTCTATGTTTATCTTGTGATTATGTTTCTTTCAGTGATCTTGCTAGTCTATTTGGTTTAAACTTAACATGGTATTAGATCTAGACTGAATAGGACAACTTTCACAAGGTAAGAATCTCTCTCTCTCTTTCCGGTAAAGTTTAGGGTTTCAGCATATAGTTGGTATTATTGAAATCTGATTACATGGCTGGATAGCCCTTTTCAAGACCTTTCTTTTGAGCCCTAGATCGAACTTTTTGGTTGGGTAGAACTTCGGGAAAGTCAACCCTAATTCTACCAAAAGTGCGATAAGTGAGAAATTGGTTTCAGCAGAAAATTGGTATTATTGAAATCTGATTACATGGTTGGATATCCCTTCTCAAGACCATTCTTTTGCGCCCTAGATCGAACTTTTTGGTTGGGTAGAACTCCGGGAAAGTCAAACCCTAATTCTACCAAAAGTGCGATAAGTGAGAAATTGGTTTCAGCAGAAAATTGGTATTATTGAAATCTGATTACATGGCTGGATAGCCCTTCTCAAGACCATTCTTTTAAGCCCTATATTGAACTTTTTGGTTGGGTAGAACTCTAGAAAAGTCAAACCCTAATTCTATCAAAAGTGCGATAAAACCAGAAATTCTGTCCCAGGATCCGGAAAAGCAAAAATGTAATATTTTCAAGTAAGTATTACTCTGTCTCTTGGACTCCCCCAAGAGAAGATGGCCCCAAATACTAAGCTTGAAGACAAGCTAGAAGGTATAGAGAATTTCCGGGCATGGAAATACAGAATTGGTCTCATACTTGAAGAGAATGATCTTGCTCATTATATCAAGGATGAAGTTGCAGAACCGGAAGGAGATGAAGCCAAAGAGAAGCATAGGAAGGATTTGATTAGAGCAAAGAGAATCATAGCTGATTCTATTAAAGACCACTTGATTCCCCAAGTGGCCTCTAAGAAGACTCCAAAGGAAATGTATGATGCCCTAGGAAGGATGTATGAAGGAAAGAACATCAATAGGAAGATGAATCTAAAGACTCAGTTGAAGAGCACCAAGATGCACAAAGGAGAGTCCATTCAAGACTACTTCTCAAGGGTCTATCTAATCAAGGAGCAACTAGATGCCATTGGTGATACTCTTGATGAAGATGAACTTGTGATGACTGCTCTAAATGGTCTCACTAGACCTTGGGAATCATTCATACAAACCATGTGTGCCAGAAAAGAAAGCATGAAGTTTGATATAGTATGGGAGGATTGTGTTGAGGAAGAAGCTAGGGTAGCCAACAGAGAAGCTCTTCTCAAAGAAGATGACCAAGATTTGGCCACCCACACCAAAAGTGGAAAAAGGGGTCACTTCAGGAAAGTGAATCACAAGAGGCCTCAACCCTCTCATAGATTCAAAAGGAAAGTAGGATCAAATTCAGAAAGAGACATCTCCACAGTCCAATGTTTTAATTGTCTTAAGCTAGGACACTATGCTAGAAACTGTACCCTACCAGAAAAGAAGAAGAAAAGGTTTGTTCACAAAAGACATCATGCACATGTGGAAGAAGAAGAAGGAGAAGAAGAAGAAGAAGAAGTGGAGGAAAGGCCTCAAAAGAAAAGATCTAAAGTAAAGAAAGAAGATCCAGAAGAATATGTCTTATTTTTTGCACTCTCTGGATCTGTGTCTCCTGGTGAAGGCACATGGCTCATTGACAGTGGTGCTTCAAAGCACATGACAGGTCATAAGGAAACTCTCTCCAGGATCGAAGAGAAGTCTTCACCCCAAAAGGTATCTCTAGGATATGATTATCAATATCCCATCAAGGGAATTGGTGAAGCAAGCTACAAGCTTGATTCTGGAACACCCTTGAAAATGAAAGAAATTTTATATGTACCAGGTTTAAAGAAGAACCTTCTCTCTATCTCAGC
Organism: Larix kaempferi; assembly: GCA_027924585.1. Lineage (NCBI taxonomy): Eukaryota > Viridiplantae > Streptophyta > Pinopsida > Pinales > Pinaceae > Larix > Larix kaempferi. The sequence goes on along the minus strand of BSBM01000348.1, from coordinate 15,691,642 downwards.
ACTAGATAAGAAAGGTTTTAGAGTGGCTTTCATAGATGGACAAGTACTCATGTGGTCCAAAGGAAAATCAATTAAAGATGCAGTTATCATTGGTGAAGAAGAAGGAGGTCTCTACAAACTCAAGGGTCATCCAGAAGCTGCCCTTGCTCATGAAGTTTCTAGATCTAGTGAGTTATGGCATAGAAGATTAGCTCACATTAACTACAAAGCCTTACCCTATGTAAGCAAGGTGGTCATAGGATTACCAAACTTGAAGGATGATCATGATGGCTCATGTAAAGGATGTCAGAAAGGGAAGAATGTCAAGAACCCCTTTCCAAAGAGTGAAACAAAGACTAAGAACATTTTGGAGCTAATACACTTAGATGTATGTGGACCAATGCCCACCACTTCTCTAAGTGGGTTTGATGTTGGTTGTGGAGCCAAATCTTCTAGTCTCATAGATGATATTGTATCAGCCGTGTTTGTACCCCAGTTTTATATGATATGTAGGTGGACTGTACACTCACCCCAGCGGGGGGGTGTGGGGGGGCTGTTTCCGCCAGCTGTTTTGAAGGCCCATGGTTTTGGGTATCCCGTGGTATTTTGCCATTGTATTTCCCCTATAAAAGAAATACATTGTAATACGGCTAGGGTGGTTGATGTATTAGGTTTTATGCATTGTAAAGATCTTTGAGATTGGGAGAGAGACTGTAAAACAGAGAAGAGGAAGTGCAGCAGTTGTGCTGCAGGTTGTATCCCTTCAACTTGCTGGACGGTAATAATAATAAGGACTGAAAAATTCAGTGTGGACGTAGCCCAAGTTGGGTGAACCACGATATATCTTTGTCTCTCTTGTAATGTGTATGTGTGATTATATTTGCATTTCTGTTTATTGTTATTGCTCTGCGATCCTGTTTTTCTAACAATTGGTATCAGAGCCAAAGGTCTATTTGGCAATTAAACCCGCAGGAATCTAGGGTTTCTGGTTCGAGTGGGAGCAATGGCAGAAGAAGGAATGTTTAAGGTCGAGAAGTTTAATGGCCAAAACTTTGGGTTATGGAAGATGCAAATGGAGGACTATCTGTACCAGAAGGATCTATTCCTACCGTTGGGAGGAAAAGCAAAGCAGCCGACGACTATGAAGGACGAAGAATGGGTGGTTCTTGACAGAAAGGCTCTGGGAACAATACGGTTGAGCTTGGATTCGTCGGTGGCTTTCAATATCTCAAAAGAAACGACAACAGAGGGTTTGATGAAAGCATTGGGTAAGCTGTATGAAAAACCCTCGGCTTCCAACAAGGTATTTCTAATGAAGCGTTTATTTAATATGAAGATGTCTGAAGGTGGATCTGTTACTGATCATTTAAATGAGTTTAATACGGTTACAAATCAGCTAAGTTCTATAAGTGTGAACTTTGATGATGAGGTTAGGGCTCTTCTAATCTTGTGTTCATTGCCAGAAAGCTGGAATAGCTTGGTCATGGCTGTAAGTAACTCTGTCTCTGGTTCAAACACCTTGAAATTTGATGATGTTATTGGTGTTATTCTTAGCGAGGAAATGCGAAGAAAAATCACAGGTGATACATCAGGTAATGCGTTGACCATGGAGAGCAGAGGAAGACAAAAGGAGAGAGGAAGGAGCCAAGGTAATCGTGGAAAGTATAAAATGGGAAGATCCAAGTTCAGACTGAGAAATATAGAGTGCTGGAACTGTGGAAAGAAAGGACATCTGAAGAAAGACTGCAAATCTCTAAAGAAGAAAGGAGATGCACAGAAGGAAACTACCCAGGAAGCAAATGTAGTAGGTGATGTGTTACAAGATGCTTTGATTCTTGCATTAGATAATACTAGTGATTATTGGGTAGTAGATTCAGGAGCTTCATGTCATGCTACACCCCATAGGAAATACTTTCATGAGTATGTTCCTGGCGATTTTGGACATGTTTTATTGGGTGATGATCAGCCATGTAAAATTGTTGGAATGGGTAAGGTATGGATAAAAGTTAAGAATGGAACTGACTGGCTATTAAAAGAGGTTAGGCATATTCCTGCTATGAAAAGAAATCTGATCTCAATAGGGTAGTTGGGAGATGGCGGCTGTTTATCTACGTTCGGAGAAAAGTGGTGGAAGATCACTAAAGGATCAATGGTGATAGCAAAAGGAGACAGAGTAGGTACGTTGTATTTATGTCCTCATAATACTAACCATTCTATCTCTTTAGCTTCCACAGGAACAGATACAGCATTGTGGCATCATAGGCTTGGCCACATGAGTGAGAAGGGGATGCAGATTCTCCACTCAAGGAAGTTGCTACCGGATTTGAAACAGGTAAGTTTGGAATTCTGTGAAAACTGTGTTTATGGAAAACAGAAGAGAGTCAGATTTCTCAGGGTTGGGAAACAGAAGAAGAATGAAAAATTAGAGCTTGTGCATACAGATGTATGGGTATCGGCTTAGGTACAATCTCTTGGTGGCTCTCATTATTATGTTACATTTATTGATGATGCAACTAGAAAAAATTGGGTTTATTGCATTAGACAGAAATCTGATGTGTTTGCTACTTTTAAGAAGTGGAAAGCTTTGGTTGAGAATGAGACAGGAAAAAGGTTGAAGTGTCTCAGATCTGATAATGGAGGTGAGTATTGCGGCAAGGAGTTTCATAGTTACTGTTCATACCATGGGATTCGTAGAGAGAAGACAGTCCCAGGAACACCACAAGAAAATGGTGTGTTATAAAGGATGAACAGAACGATCATGGAGCGTGCAAGGTGTATGCGACTGCATGCAGGGTTGCCCTTACAGTTTTGGGCAGATGCTGTAAATACTGCTGTTTATCTAATAAACAGAGGACCTTCAAGTGCTTTGGATGGTGGTATTCCAGAGGAAGCATGGACAAATAAAAAGGTAAACTACTCATTTCTGAGAATGTTTGGTTGTGAAGCATTTGTCCATATTGATAAAGAAAATAGAACAAAGCTTGAAGCTAAATCCAAGAAATGTACCTTTATTGGATATTGGGTTGATGAATTTGGTTATCGTTTATGGGATTATGAAAATAACAAAATCATCAGGAGTAGAGATGTGATATTCAATGAAAAGGTCATGTATAAAGATCAGTTGCAGGGAAAGAAACAAGAAAAGGAAAGCACAGAGTACATAGTGCTTGATGAAGTTAAAGAAAATGAAGTTCCGAAGGTGCCAGAAAATCAAGAGCAGCAGCAAGTACCTGAAACTCCTGCAACTATAAGAAGATCTACCAGGTTACGTAGACTCCCTGAACGATACTCTCCTTCAATGTATTATTTATTGATGACTGATTCTGGTGAACCAGAATGTTATGAAGAAGCAATGCAGGTGGAAAATAGAAAGAAGTGGGAGCAAGGCATGAATGAGGAGATGGACTCATTGGTAGGAAACCAGACTTGGGATTTGGTTAAGTTGCCTGCTAGTAAAAGAGCATTGCAAAACAAATGGATTTACAGGTTGAAGGAAGAAGAAGGAGGTAAGAAGCGGTACAAGGCCAGACTTGTTGTAAAGGGGTTTGCACAGAAGAAAGGTATAGATTTTGATGAAATATTTTCTCCTATTGTAAAGATGACTTCAATTAGGACTATCTTAAGTCTAGTGGCGGTAGAAGATTTGCATCTTGAACAGTTAGATGTAAAAATAGCCTTCCTCCATGGGGATTTGGAGGAAGAAATATATATGCAGTAGCCACAAGGGTATGAGGTCAAAGTTAAGGAGGATCTGGTATGCAGGTTGAAAAAGAGCTTGTATGGCTTGAAGCAAGCTCCAAGGCATTGGTATCTAAAGTTTGACAGGTTTATGACAGAACAAGGTTATAGTAGATGTCATTCTGATCATTGTGTTTAATTCAAGAATCTAGACAATGGAAGATATATTATCTTGTTATTGTATGTAAATGACATGCTTGTTGCAGGGTCTGACATGCAGGATATAAATGTACTAAAAAGGAAGCTAGCTAATTCATTTGCGATGAAGGATTTGGGTGCTGCAAAGCAAATCCTTGGTATGAGAATAATAAGAGACAGGAAAAATCGCAAATTGACATTGTCTCAAAGTGAGTACATACAAAAGGTGTTGGAGAGGTTGTGCTGCAGGTTGTATCCCTTTGACTTGCTGGACGGTAATAATAATAAGGACTGGCAAATTCAGTGTGGACGTAGCCCAAGTTGGGTGAACCACGATATATCTGTGTCTCTCTTGTAATGTGTATGTGTGATTATATTTGCATTTATGTTTATTGTTATTGCTATGCGATCCTGTTTTTCTAACATTTGAATACTATCTTTCATTCATTGATGACTATTCAAGGAAAACATGGATATACTTCCTAAAAGGTAAGAATGAAGTCTTTGGAAAATTCAAAGAGTTCAAGGCTCTAATAGAAAATCTCTCGGAAAAGAGAATCAAGATTCTCAGAATAGATAATGGTGGAGAATACACTTCAAAGGACTTTGAAGACTTTTTTAAAGAAGCTGGAATTAAGAGAGAACTAACCACTCCCTACAATCCACAACAAAATGGGGTGGTTGAGAGGAAAAATAGGACTATCATGGAAGCTGTGAAGACTATGATACATGACCAAGATCTTCCCATGTATCTATGGGATGAAGCAGCTAAAACAACAGTATATGTGCAAAATAGACTATCTCATAGTGCTCTTGATTTCAAAAGTCCAGAAGAGGTGTTCACAGGAAAGAAACCTAAGGTAAGTCATCTTAAGATATTTGGGTGTTCTGTGTACATCCACATTCCAAAATAAAAGAGAACCAAGTTGGATCCTTCTGGTAAGAAGGGGATATTTGTTGGTTATTGTGAATCATCCAAAGCCTTCAGAATCTACATACCAGGTTTTCATAATATAGAAATAAGTAGAGATGTATCATTTGATGAAGAATCAGCTCTCAAGAAATCCAGGAAATGCCAACTTGAAGAAATCTATGAAGAAGATACATCTCCTAGGACCACAGAGGCTGTACACATCCCTGAGGATGATTCACCAGAGGATCATGACATGTTGGAACCACAAGAACTTCCTATCACAGATTTATCTAAGAAAAGAAGGCCAGCATGGGCTAGAGATATCATTTAAGGAGCTGAAAGATATGGAGCTCCTGAAGGTTCCACTAGAGAAAGAAAGAAACCAAAGCTAGTGTCCAACTATATGGCCTTCATGTGTGATCTTGTGGATCAACAACCTACTAGCTATGAAGAGGCATCTCAGAAGAAAGAATTGGTAGAAGCAATGATAGAAGAATATCAGTCAATAATGAAAAATGATGTTTGGGATATAGTTCCCAAACCAAAAGATAGAAGTGTGGTTTCTTCCAAATAGATTTTCAAGATAAAACATGCTGCAGATGGTAGCATTGAAAAATATAAGGAAAGATTTGTAGCCAGAGGATTCTCTCAGAAGGAGGGAATTGACTATGAAGAATCATTTGCACCAGTTGCTAGATATACTTCAATAAGAACTATCATGGCACTTGCATCTATGATGAAGTGGAAATTACACCAAATGGATGTTAAAAGAGCATTTCTAAATGGTGTAATTGAAGAAGAAGTATACATTGAACAACCACAAGGGTTTGAGGTTAAAGATGGAAGAACTCATGTATGCAAACTGAAAAAGGCATTATATGGGTTGAAGCAAGCCCCCAGGGCTTGGTATGGAAGGATTGGCAAATTCTTAACTAGCATGGGCTTTACCAAGAGTAAAGCTGATCCAAATCTTTATCTCAAAGTAATGGATGATGATGAACCAGTTATACTGTTATTATATGTATACGATCTATTTCTAATCGGAAATGAGAAACAAATTCTTGAAAGCAAGAAGAAGCTTTCTTCAGAATTCGAGATGAAAGATCTAGGATTAATGCACTACTTCTTAGGTCTAGAAGTATGGCAAGAACCAAAAGAAATCTTTTTAAATCAAGGAAAGAATGTTGTGGAAATTTTAAAAAGGTTTGATATGTTGGAGTGTAAATCCATGGCCACTCTAATGGATTCCAACTTAAAGTTATTGGTTAATGATACATCGAAACTAGTGGACCTAACTCTATATAGACAAATCATTGGATCACTAATGTATTTGACAAATACTAGGCCAGATATATGCTTTGCTATAAATACCCTAAGTCAGTATCTTGTAGAACCCAGAAAGGTTCATTTAATAGCTGCAAAGCATGTAATGAGGTACCTAAAAGGTACATTAGATTTTGGTCTATATTATCTTGGAGGTCATGAACTCAGATTACATGGTTACTCAGATTCTGATTGGGCAGGAAGTGTCTCAGACAGAAAAAGTACTTTAGGTGGATGTTATGGTCTTGGATTTGCCATGATCTCATGGTTCAACAAGAAACAAACCAGTGTGGCTCTCAGTACTGCTGAAGCAAAATATATAGCTGCTTGCTCTGCCAGCTGTGAAGCAGTGTGGCTCCAAAAACTATTATCTGAAGTTTTGACTTAGAAATGGATCCCACTACAATTATGTATGATAATCAAAGCTGCATCAAGATGACAGAAAATCCTGTGTTCCATGATAAGTCAAAACACATAGAGATCCATTACTTTTGTATTCGATATATGGTGCAGAGGGGAGCTATCAAGCTCGAGTATGTGAGCACTGAAGATCAAATTGCCGATATCTTGACCAAACCTCTGTCTCGAGTGAAGTTTGAATACTTCCGAGACAAGCTTGGTGTAGTTCAAAAGGACCCTCCTCAAAAGGGGGAGTAGTATGATCTCTGATAACAAGCTTGTCTCATCAATGATGAGGCTACCCGGTCACTACACCTAGTTACTTAGAAATATTTAAATTTAGGACCACTATATTTAGAATACTTAGTTTTATTTATATATATGCTTTTATGATAGATGTATACATATTGTTGATGTTAGATGTATTAGTAAGAATACATGCTAGATGTATACATGCTGTTGATTTATGTTATATGTATTAGTGAGAATATATGCTTTTATGATAGATGTATACATACTGTTGATGTTAGATGTATTAGTAAGAATACATGCTAGATGTATACATGTTGTTGATTGATGTTATATGTATTAGTGAGAATACATGCTTTTATGGTAGATGTATACATACTGTTGATGTTAGATGTAGTAGTAAGAATACATGCTAGATGTATAAATGCTATTGATTGATGTTATATGTATTAGTGAGAATACATGCTTTTGATGATAGATGTACACATGCTGTTGATGTTAGATGTATTACTGAGAATACATGTTGTTGATGTTATATGTATTAGTGAGAATACATGCTTTTGATGATAGATGTATACATGCTGTTGATGATTAGATGTATTAGTGAGAATACATGCTAGATGTATACATGCTGTTGATGCTATATGTATTAGTAAGAATACATGCTTTTGATGATATACGTATATATACTGTTGATATTAGATGTATTGATACATGTATTGATTAATGTACTTGTATGATTGAGGATACTTGTATTGATGAGAATACATGTGGGGATTGTATCATCCTTGAACACTTGTTCTAAAGTGAGTCGTAGACGGGGGGTCTCCGAGAAAGAAGAGGGATTGTATCATCCTTGAACCCTTGTTCTAAAGTGAGCCGTAGACGGGGGGTCTCCGAGAAAGAAGACAGATTGTATCATCCTTGAACACTTGTTCTAAAGTGATCCGTAGACGGGGGTCTCCGAGAAAGAAGAGGGATTGTATCATCCTTGAACACTTGTTCTAAAGTGAGCCGTAGATGGGGGGGTCTCCGAGAAAGAAGAGGGATTGTATCATCCTTGAACGCTTGTTCTAAAGTGAGCCATAAACGGGGGTCTCCGTGAAAGAAGAGGGATTGTATCGTCCTTGAACACTTGTTCTAAAGAGAGCCATAGATGTATGTATTCGAAAATGAAGTCTGTTGTGGACATGAGAGGATTGGATCATCCTTGGACTTCAGTCCTAAAGTGAGCCGTAGACATGATGTCTCCGATAATGAAGTCCTGAATGAGCAGGTAGGGGATTGCATCGTTCCCGGACTGAGGTCCTAGAATTGAGCCGTAGACTGGGTCTCCGATAATGAAGTCCTGAATGAACAGGTAGGGGATTGCATCGTCCCCGGACTGAGGTCCCAGAATTGAGCCGTAGACTGGGTCTCCGATAATGAAGTCCTGAATGAACAGGTAGGGGATTGCATCGTCCCCGGACTGAGGTCCCAAATTGAGCCGTAGACTGGGTCTCCGATAATGAAGTCCTGAATGAACAGGTAGGGGATTGCATCGTCCCCGGACTGAGGTCCCAGAATTGAGCCGTAGACTGGGTCTCCGATAATGAAGTACTGAATGAACAGGTAGGGGATTGCATCGTCCCCGGACTGAGGTCCCAGAACTGAGCCGTAGACTGGGTCTCCGATAATGAATCCCTGAATGAACAGGTAGGGGATTGCACCGTCCCCGGACTGAGGTCGCAGAATTGAGCCTTAGACTAGGTCTCCGATAATGAAGTCTTGAATGAACAGGTAGGGGATTGCATCATCCCTGGACTAAGGTCCCAGAATTGATCCGTAGACTGATGTCTCCGAGAACTAAATATCGAATTGTATCATCCATGGACCTATGTCCTAAAGAGAGCAGGATTGATCATCCTGGAACATGATCGTGTGATGACGATGCTGATGATCGTATGATGACGATGCTGATGATCGTATGATGATAGTGCTGATGATCGTGTGATGACGATGTTGATGATCATATGATGACGATGCTGATGATTGTGTGATGACGATGTTGATGATCGTATGATGACAATGCTGATGATCATGTGATGACGATGCTGATGATCGTATGGTGACGATGTTGATGACTGTGTGATGACGACACTGATGATCATATGATAACGAAGTTGATGACGATACTGATGATTGTGTGATAACGATGTTGATCATCGTTTGACAATAATGCAGATGATGTTAGTGTTCCAGTAACTAGTTGAGTTACTGATGATCATGAATTGAAGAAAGCTTCTGATGATTTATAGATGTATCATGTATGATGTAGTCGATGACTCCTTTCTCCTACAGATGTTGTTATAATATCCTTCTCGTTAAGGGGCAGTGTTGAATATTGTAACTTCTAAGAATATTATATTTGTACATTATTATTCCGGAGATGTTTCATCCCTCCGAGGTAACCCTATTATGTATCTGGAGATGTTTATTCCTCTGAGGGTTTGTGGTATCTAGGGTTATTAGACCCACCATGTGGGGGTCGGCCCTGATATTATATTTTAGGGGTTATTAGATTTCTCCAGGAGAGGTCGGCCCCATTAGGTGTTTTAGTCAGTGAGGAGTTAGTATAAATAGAGGAGGTGAACTCCTCATTAGACAGAATCACTCACTTGAGAAAGATAGCGCACTTGTCTGGGAGATCTGCTAAGGAGACAAAGAAGGAGGGAGCACATCTTGTATTTTGGTTGATCATCTTATTGAGGAAAGCTTTGCTGGGTTTTCTACCCCATGAGGGTTTCTCAGGGTATATTCTGTGTCTATCTTGTGATTATTTTTCTTTCAGTGATCTTGCTAGTCTATTTGGTTTAAACTTAACAGGAACGAGCGTGGAGTGAGCCACCAGATGTCGACTTGGTAGATGATCAAGGTTTCTAGGGACTAAAGGATGAGTTCAAGAATCACATGACAACGAGCTAACGATTGATGAACAAAGTTGAGAAGTACACAACAACAAGATCCAGATGGAAAGAACAGTTTCAGAAGTAGAACACAGCGAAGGATGTGTACCAACTAGAAGTGTCCAGTTGAGGTGGCTCGGGACGAGCCAAAAGTTTATGTTGGGGGCCTGTTGGCACGAGATAAGTCCGCAGGAAGTGCGGAAGCAGACAGGTGCAAAAGGGTCATTTCACGAAAGAAGGACCATTCACAGAGTTCGCGAAAGTGCAATAATTGTTAGATTAGTTAATTTGGTCATATGGACTATTTTGTAACCAAGTAGAATCATATAAATAGAGTACGATTGTAAGCCTAAGGGCATCTAGTTTTTTATGATTGATCATATATTTTGGGTCTGTTTTGTATCCGCAACATGGTGTATTGATTGTCTCTGCAAGGTTCGTTCCACAAGGTTAATGAATGAATGAAGATGTTCGATTATGGTTCAATTTATGTCTCTAGTCTTATATGATCATAAATGTGAATGCTTTAGAGAATCTTTGATGTGAATGTGCTATGGGCTTAAGAAGTACTGTTAATCTAAATAAGTAGGTTGAATATGGTGTTCTGAATGTTTTTTATATGTTGAAATATGCGAATGACTTAATTTGCAAATAATAAGTAGATAACATGGTACGAGGGTTATAATATTTGGTCATTACAAGGGTAATGTGTGTTGAAAGCCTATCCTCACCTCCACTGTGGAAACTTGGTTCCAGCATCCCCCTTATCCATCTCGGGTGAGACTGCACTTGCTTCGCAAGTGTTGCTGGAGAGGCTTACACCTTTCCGAGCCAGTGTATAAGGGAGTTTTGGTTGGTAGTTTGTTGGTGACAGTGCGAAGTGAACCCCTGTTGATAGACATTGCATCAAAAAGAGATATTCAAATGCCAAGGTGGGAGTGAGAGAAATCTCTCTTATGGTGACAAGGAATATTGGGCATGGTGGGGTCAGCAGGTGCCGGCACTGGAGCAGTTTCCTTATGTAGGAGTGGATTTCCACAATGACCCTGAGATGGCTCTTCCTCTAGGATATGCTTGGGGAGAGATGGGTAAGAACAGTTCCTTTTTGAAAAATTATTTCATTTTTTTCATTTTATAAGTATATAATTTTTTGATGAGTTTCATATAAACAAAATGTCTTGTGCAGATGTGGGACCTATGTGCCCTGATGGGCACCCTCGTACCTTCGTGCGATCGGCCAATGTAGGGGAAACCGATGCTATGTTGGTAAGCATAGATGGGATGATGAGTTGGTTGACTCATGACATCCCAACCTACAAGATCGAGCGTATGTCGCTCGCCATGCAGGAAGAAGTTGTGGGTGTGCCCCCAGCGTGGATTCAGCTACTGAGGAAAATAGCTAGGATAGTCATCTGCTACACAGAGGTTGTGGCAGGGTGTTGTGGGGAAAATGCACCTATAGTTCAGGGGAGAAACTACCAACTTACGGTGATAAAGATAGACTTACAAGCATTCTGCAAGTACAACAAATAAATGAAGAGATTAGGGTTTAGAGATGTAGGAACCTCATTCAGAAGGTTGATCCTAGCTTTGCCTCCCTCGCTCTTCAATGCTTATCCAGTGTCGCAATGCCCAGACCTGCAAAACAACTTGATACCTTTCTCAAACACATTTGACTACACATATAAGACTGATATTCATAATAGAAGAAGACATCAGATTATAAACAAACTGTAATCAAATCTAAGAGACATTAATAGGTCATATTTGGAAAGAGAAGAACGTCTGATCTTTATTGATGAATGAAAGCAAGTACATAAAGTTATACCTTCCTTCAAGCTTGGCACTTCACGAAACCTAGATTCAAGGTCTCCTGCTTCCGTTCTCCAAGGATCCTAGCCTCTAAGTAATTGTACTAGGGTTTACCAAAACTGAAGCACAAGAGAGGGGGATAAGGGTCTCCATTCCTCCAGCATAACTTTGTAATTGGGCTTGGTCCCACTACATGACCCTTCTACCCTCCTTATATAGTCAATGAGGAAGAGGAAAAGAAGTTATAACCACTCAAGAGGTTTCCCAACCAACTTAACTTACTCGAATTTCGAGATTTTTGACCAAAACAGGAGTGTACTCTACTCTATAGTAGACAAAGTCGCGTACACATGGCAATGGGCGCTACTTTGAATGAGGTAAAGTCGCATACACACGCTACTATTATAACAGTGGAGTCGCGCTCATGTTGAAAAATGGCCAAAAACAGGCTTTTCTGCTCATTTTCAGGAGATGGTTTGGTCTGGAAAAATGTTCCTAAGGGTCATATACATCAAATGGGTCAAGAATGAGGTAATTTCAACCATTGTTAGTGTCCCAAATGACTCCTCCATCCACAAATGTCCTGTTGTGTGACTGAACTTGATCTCAAGAAGTGTCGTCATGCGACCAAGGGAAGCAAGTGTCATCACGGACGGAGAGGTGTCATTTCAAGCTATAACAGATGCCCCCTAATGTATGAGCTCAGAGGGAGTACGGGAAACGATGGCCGAAATACATTATAAATAAAAAAGAGTTGAATCGTGGAGGAACGGAGAAACCAAGAATCGTAGGCTCAAATGAAGTACCTGAAAGCAAAGGCAAAGTCAGACAAACTTATCCATGGGGTAACTGTCCATGTTAAAATGGTGGAACATGATCTCCAAGAGGATACAATAATGATCCAAAATACTGATGCATATATCATCGCCACTAAAATACAAGCGTGGATCCATGAAGAACATAAGTGTAAACATAGCCACATAAATACAAGGTGGATCTATGTCAAAACTGGAGAACATAGCCATAGACAACAAGCTGGATCTATGTCTCATCAAGAGCCAAAAAGAGTGTGGCTCAGTGTTGCGCAACTTGGGTGATAAAATAAATAAGGTGATGCCATCGAAGATCCCAAGGTCTTCATCCAAAAACAACCCAAGGTACAAACCTATCGATGCGAATAAATGAGTTGATGTCGAACATGGGAGGTATCGTTTGATTACCAGTCATTGATGTATACCGTTAACAAACACGAGGGTGTACACCAATAATGAAAATGGAACCCAAGGTACCTAGTACATTCAAACAAGTGTGAATAAGTGGTCTTGTCGTCGAACACTTGAATAATCCATCGGATAGGAGACATTGATGTATTCCCATCTATCCAATAGCGAGGGAAATTGCCACTAATGACTGCAATCCCCAAGGTACTAACCGAAACTCTAAACTTCATTCCCAGAGTACAATGAGTTGAAGTCGATGGGAAGAAGTCCGTTGGAAGGGAGGCCTTAATGCATCCTCCATCATCCAACACGAGGGACACTCAAATAGGTATGAGCTGATTTGGAGTAGGACTAAACACATGATGAAACATACTGACACCAAGGAATGGCCGACACATGAGGTCAAGGCAACTGCAGAATGGCCGACACAGGTTATATCCTTGAACAGTGATCACGACACAAGAGTGACTTAGGCAGCTTTAAACACAAAGAGACCACGATACAAATATGCAATGTATGAGACATTAACAGATTCTCCAAATGATTGGAAGACTAACCAAACGGAGGAGTAGGAACTCTGAGATCAGGTTTACCCTAAGGCCAACGCTAGAACCCAACTTGTTTGAGAGACTCAAAACAGGTGCTTTGTTCAAGGAGATACTTGACTTGCTGCCATCATATTGAAAGATATTTTGACATTCTTCCCTTCCCTTTCCTTTTTCATTTTTTAACGAGCTTGACAAAGAACTAAAGCATGCTCGACGGTATTTTCATATTTAAGGAGTCTGAAAAACCTAGAAGAAAACTCCATACACCTATCCGTGGATTTTATATCGAGCCCAGATTGGTCTGTGCTCGGCGGTGTTTTCTTGCTTATAGAGTTGAAAAACTTAAACAGTCCTCTATCAACCATCTCGTGGATTTCACATCGAGCCCGAGTAGGTGAATGCTCGCTTGGTGTTTTCACATTTCGAGAGTCTGAAAACCCTAAAGATGACTCCAAAGGTCCTTTTTTCGTAAAGTTAGTCTCCTTCCCCGAAAAATTGTAAAATGATGGAAGAAGAACTCTTCTAGCGCATACTAGAGTATACCTAGAGTATACCTTTTCCGTAAATTATCCACCAAGGCCCGGAAAAGGGGTAATTCTATACCTAAGTGGATGTCGATTCAGTTATTTTAACGAGCCCGAAAATACAACTATGCTCAGCAAACTTTTCCTATTTAAGGAGTTTGAAAAGGGCTTAAAAGAACTCCATAGGGATCTTTTCCGTAAAGGTTTAACAAGTCCGGAAAAGTAAACTCATGACCTCCTTACTGTTTTTAACGAGCTCAAAGGAGATAGGAAAATGCTCATAACTTCCTTACTGTTTTTAACGAGCTCGAAGGGAAGGTGAAAGAAATGCTCGTAGCCTCCTTACTGTTTTTAACGAGCTCGAAGGAAAGGTGGAAGAAATGCTCGTAACCTACTTACTGTTTTTAACGAGCTCGAAGTAAAAGAAGAATGCTCGAAACCTACTTACTGTTTTTAACGAGCTCGAAGTAAAAGAAGAATGCTCGAAACCTACTTACTGTTTTTAACGAGCTCGAAGTAAAAGAAGAATGCTCGAAACCTACTTACTGTTTTTAACGAGCTCGAAGTAAAAGAAGAATGCTCGCAATGGGAGGAGACGAGTGTCAGGGACATGCGAAACTAGATCCAAGCGCATGGAACAAAGCTATGCCTAATGCAAGGAACATGAGCAAGATAAGTACACTCAGGGTGTGTCTCCTCCAGATAAAAGGTGTCAAATTGAAAAGGCAAAATGATACAGGGCTTAGCGTAAATGAGATCAGAGATGGAGGCTTATACAACGGGCTAAAAGCGTGGAAGCCGGCTTCAGGCTCATTAGCGCAAGCGGGATCATAATAGATGCATATGCAATTTGAACACAAAGATGGGAGCCTTATCAGGTATGGCTAGAAATATATGAGGAAGAAAGATATGAGGCTTCTTCTCAAAGTCATGGTAAATCTAAAAAGGCTCCCAAGCCTATGAGAAAAACTCAGCATGGGAACCAGAATGGCATAAGGGTGCTGACTAGGGTGACCCATGTTAGGTAGGCTCTGCTGTCGGACTGGTGCACAATGCATAAAGAGATGGCTAACACACCAATTTCCAACAGGTTCGACCCTATGGCGAATTCGGATGGCAAAAGGTTCAAATGCAACATAACAGCGGAGAAGCCTAAACCTATATGCAAGGTTCCAAATATACCTGACATGGTCGCACAAGGTGTCGAAAATGACCAGTAAGCAAGTATACATCCAGCTAAGAATCCTGTCTCCAAGAAACATTAATACCAGGATCATATCTAACACATATTTAAAGAAAGACCCGATACAAGTCACTATGGTAGAAATACTTTCAACTTCACTATCATCAACAATAGGCATAAACAAGGCAGAGTTTTCAAATGAAGACTCTATGGTACCCAAGCCCGAGGACTTACAATCAACAAGATCAACTTCAGGATGAAGATCAAAGTTGAAGGTCATGATGGAATCTACAGAAACAAATTCATCATCACGGGAGTTGAAAATTCTAGAAGCAGAATCAAACTCAGTAGGAACACCGATTTGCGGATCTATAGGAGAGTCCAAAGACTCAACAGTAAGAAGATCAGACTTTAAGGCCAAACCAGGGCTAGACATAACTGCGACTGGATCAACATCCAAATGAATGGCAGCCTGTATTATGGACTCTAGGAAAACTTCATCAGAAGGAAGTATATCATCCCAGATAGAACACATATCTAAACATTCAGATGGAGGTGTCACTTGGTCAAAAGCTGGGACCAAGTCCTGAGAAGGTAAGTATGAACTCAGAGACTTCTTCTTAGTAGCAGTTGAACCCAAGGAACAATATGCCACATAAGGCTCATGTGACATAGTAGTGCCTAATGACGAGGGATCAGACTGGTCTTCAGTTGGGTAATAAGGAGGATCAACGAATGCAAGCTGGTCGATGGTGACAATGTTTTCGTTATGAGGGAAATGCATCACACGAAAAAGCGTAGACACCACAGCATGCATAGCATAAATGTAATCACGCCCAAGGATCATATCAAAGTCCACAGGGTCCTTTAGAACCATAAAATCAACTAAGATTGTTTTTCCACCCAAGGTAACAGGTGCCTGACGGAGGAATCCGATCGGTTCACTAGGTCTTCTATCGAAGGTCAACGGCCAATTAACAGTTGGAATAACATTAGGGAAACCCAAATCTCTCCAAGCACAAGCGGATAAGATACTAACAGAAGCACCTTCATCAACAATGCATCGATCAACCGTATGGTTCCCGATATCAACCTTTATCTGGAAAGGTGTCGAAGAAGGAAGACGAGGCTCGGCTAGACTATTCCAATCAAAGGAAACAATCCTAGGGCTTGGTAGGGGTTCACATGGCACAGATGAAGTGCCCCCTTTTTCAGGAATATCCAAACTAGAAATGCAGAAGACTTCAGTAGTGGGTGCATCAATCTCCGAAGGACTGATGGGATCGGTCGAAGATTGCATCGATTCGATCACTTCACTCTCCGAAGGAAGAGTGGGGTCGACCAAAGATTGCATTGGTTCAACCACTTTATCAACCAAAGGTTGATCTGACTGTAGGGAATCTATGGACAACTCAAGAACAGAGATTCCTTCAGACATGGACCACACTCTTCGTGCCTTTGGAATGGCAGGGCATCGGTGAGTAAGGTGATCTCCCTTACAAAGTTTACAAGGGAACTTTGGTTTCTGTCCTATCGGTTTAGACTCCTTTACAACATCAGTACTCTCAACATGATTAGCATTGGTTGACAGCTTGCCCCCAGCATGACTCACAGAGGCTGGTTGCTCAGAAGCAGAAGACTTTTTAACTAAGGACCACACTTTTTGCACTTCTGGAAGTACAGGGCACAAGTAAGTAAGGTGATCTCCCTCACAAAACTTACAAGGGAACTTAAGCTTCTGTTTGTTTGGTTTGTCGACAATGTCAACTCCCTCAGCATGACTTGCAGTGGTTGATCTGGTGTCTCCAGTATGACTCACAGGAAGTGGTGACTTGTCATTAATATGACTAGCAGTGATCAATGACGTGTCCTCAACATGACTGACAGTGGTTGAAGAAAAACTTTCAGTATGATTTTCAGTGACTAAAATTTTTCTCCCAGCATGACCTCCAGAGGCTGGGTAGGTGCCCCCTGCATGATTTGCAGAGTCAGGGTGCTTGCCCCTTTGTTTTGGCATCTTCTTCCCATTCTTCCTCCGTCTATTCCTTTTAGACTGCTGGTTACTAGTATTGCTACTTTCTCCACATGAGGTAGAAGGAGGAGGAGAAGATGTTACTGGCAAAGAAGGCCCAGGGTTCTAATGCTCTTGATTTGAGGTGCTCACAAAAGAAGCGTCAGGAGCATGCAAGGCATTCGGAGTGGAAAACAACCAAACCGACATCCCAATAGTGAATCCAGGAAGATTCAGGGTAGCCATTAAGGGAGCACCAATGTTTCCAATGAATGGAACAGCACAAGGATCCCCCGGAACAGGGGTACCTTGATTGGCACTCGTCAGAATGCTAGACATAGTTTCCTGCTCAAATGAACAAGAAGTTCTCTAAGGCAAACTAAAAAAAAAAAAAAAAGTAGCACAAAGAGCACACCACTAAAAAAGGTCCTAGGTAAATCAAACCAGGCAAACAGATCCCTTCCGGAGAAGAGTCTGGGATGATGAGGGCCCAGAACAGATCAACGAAGGAAGAAAGACAGTTACCCGGGGTCCACAATACAATGACTAAGGGTGCAAGAGCTGGAATCACCCAACCGCCCTCCCAAAGACCTGCAAGGGATTTCCTCCCACGTCTGTCTTAGGTACAGCAGATATACCCTCTGCTATCACCTGTGTATGAACCTAGAGTCTGATATTATGGATACCACAACACCGAAAACTCCTGGGGGAACAGTCACCAGTCGAATCAAAGAGCGTGGGCAGGGTAGCTAAGCCCGAAACTCGAAAGAGTCCCCAATACGCAATCCGATCCTGGCGTATGCTCGAATAACAAGTAGGAGGAGTATTCCCACAAACTGATCTCGCAATGACCTACTGCATAGATCCCAGGCAAATTTGAGTGATGTGGGTTTACCTATGACAGTCTCACTACGATTTTTGCGCAATGTGTGATCTTGGGTGGTTTAAGGTGATTTAAACCCAAGACCCTAACCAAAACTAGTTGGTGTAGTGTAACCTAGAAAAGAAAATGTTGCTAGTTCATTTTATTAGGGTTCATTTTAAAGGTTACTTGATTACTCAAAAAGGTAGTGGGTGTGTGAGAGTGATTATAGTAGAGATAAAGTACTGAAAATGAAAAATAAATCTTTTTCTTTTCAATGCAAGTCTTAAAATTCTGATCTAGAATGCATGTGCAAATGCATTTTTTAATCTTTTGAATGCAAAAAAAAGTAAAAATAAAGTCTAAATGTACAAAAATAAACTCAAAACCTAAAAATGTAGCTACTCAAGCAACTAGGTATGCAAAAGAAAACTTGTTCTTTTTGATGCAACGCACTCTAAAATCTTTTAATCCACTTGCAAGGTACTCTATTCAGAAGATAAATCCAAATTCTTTATGCTTTTCAAAGGTAAGAAACAAAACTAAAACTAACCTACTATCAAAGCAAAGCAAAGAAACTTTCAAGTTCTCTTTATGAAACAGTAAAAGCTACCAAATATGACTTTCAAATTCTTATTGATGTAAGCATGCCAACCATTGGGAAAAGAGTACAAAAACTACTTTTAGACCCAAACAAAGCAAATGACCTACGAAGAAGTATGGTTTGGTAAAGTCAGGTCTGCACATAAACAATGCAAACAAGGTCTTGAACAACAGCCAAAACACTTGAGCTTCCACTACAAAAGAAAAACTAAAAGCGTAAGGGAGGACAAGAAACCAACGTAAAAGAGAAATTTCACTCAAATAGATACAAACAGGTTCAATAAGACTCAAGAGGTTTCAAATCCAGTGGAGATGGGGAAAGCAAGTTCAATCAGACTCAAATTAGGGTACAAAACACCAAACAGGTCCACAACCCCCCAACTTGGGTCAACAAACCCCAAAACTTTCCAAACAAACCCAAAATGATCAAAAGAGGCTCAAATCATGAATGTAGGATGAGTACAAGGATGGGAGACCACTTACAGTGGTTTAACTCAGACCTAGGGTCATCAGGGACCCCAAAAATGCAGCCAGAACCCCCAGATTTGGGTCCGCAAACCAAAAAACTCAAAAAATTTAACCCAGATTTTGGGCGCTACTGTGTATGAAGGAAACTAGCGCTCATAGCAGTATGGGCGCTACTGTGCAAAGGAAAAGTAGCGTATGGGCGCTACTGTGTGGGACAAACAGTAGCGTACAAGAAAAAAAAGTCTAAAAAATGGGGTTAAAACCCCCAAACTGGGTCCACAAAGGTTTCCAAGGGCTGGGAAGGGTCTGTAAAACGCCTAGGAGGGTCAAACAGAGCCTACTAACTGATCCTAATCAAGAAAATGAACAAAGACCATCAAACATAACTGAAGAAATGACCTTGGATACCCCTAAGCAGTTAGGCTTTCCCCAGCGGAGTCGCCATTCTGTTGTGGGGAAAATGCACCTATAGTTCAGGGGAGAAACTACCAACTTACGGTGATAAAGATAGACTTACAAGCATTCTGCAAGTACAAAAAATAAATGAAGAGATTAGGGTTTAGAGATGTAGGCACCTCATTCAGAAGGTTGATCCTAGCTTTGCCTCCCTCGCTCTTCAATGCTTATCTAGTGTCGCAATGCCCAGACCCGCAAAACAACTTGATACCTTTCTCAAACACATTTGACTACACATATAAGACTGATATTCATAATAGAAGAAGACATCAGATTATAAACAAACTGTAATCAAATCAAAGACACATTAATAGGTCATATTTGGAAAGAGAAGAACGTCTGATCTTTATTGATGAATGAAAGAAAGTACATAAAGTTATACCTTCCTTCAAGCTTGGCACTTCACGAAACCTAGATTCAAGGTCTCCTGCTTCCGTTCTCCAAGGATCCCAGCCTCTAAGTAATTGTACTAGGGTTTACCAAAACTGAAGCACAAGAGAGGGGGATAAGGGTCTCCATTCCTCCAGCATAACTTTGTAATTGGACTTGGTCCCATCACATGACCCTTCTACCCTCCTTATATAGTCAATCAGGAAGAGGAAAATAAGTTATAACCACTCAAGAGGTTTCCCAACCAACTTAACTTACTCGAATTTCGAGATTTTTGACCAAAACAGGAGTGTACTCTACTCTATAGTAGACAAAGTCGCGTACACATGGCAATGGGCGCTACTTTGAATGAGGTAAAGTCGCGTACACACGCTACTATTATAACAGTGGAGTCGCGCTCATGTTGAAAAATGGCCAAAAACAGGCTTTCCTGCTCATTTTCAGGAGATGGTTTGGTCTGAAAAAATGTTCCTAAGGGTCATATACATCAAATGGGTCAAGAATGAGGTAATTTCAACCATTTTTAGTGTCCCAAATGACTCCTCCATCCACAAATGTCCTGTTGTGTGACTGAACTTGATCTCAAGAAGTGTCATCATGCAACCAAGGGAAGCAAGTGTCATCACGGACGGAGAGGTGTCATTTCAAGCTATAACACAGAGATGGCAGAGGCAGCAGAGGCCCCTCCTCCATAGAGGAGGACATATGTATATTTTTGAGGTCGTTGAGCCCATTTTGTATATTGATATGACATTATGACATACTTGTAGATCCAAACTCATATATATTTTTTGATACTGATTATATATAGTATCATATTTGTGTTCGGGTACACAGGGTACTACCAAAGGACCGAACACCAAGAGAAACCACTTCACACAAATAGATCACAGATCTACACACCGATGTTTTGACGTGGTTTAAACCCTCTTGAGGGAAACACTCCACGGTCCCGGCCAAATAGCTTCTATGCGACAATTTATTATGCAAAGAAAGAAAGTTACAAATGAGCTTCTCATAATCGATCAACTAAACAATGACCCTCCATGCTCTTTAAATAGAGATCATGGACCAATTGGGTGTTAAGCCACGGATCAAGGTTAGGTTTGATCTAAGAGAAGTTGAGCCATCGGATCACTCTATGTCGGAAACATATCGTGACCGTCGGATTAAGTATTTACAAATGCATACTAATGCATACTAAAGAAACACACTATCCCTAACGGATATATTACACAAGTTGATCTTA
This sequence comes from Larix kaempferi, assembly GCA_027924585.1. Taxonomy (NCBI): domain Eukaryota; kingdom Viridiplantae; phylum Streptophyta; class Pinopsida; order Pinales; family Pinaceae; genus Larix; species Larix kaempferi. Next base: position 15,670,632 of record BSBM01000348.1, on the reverse strand, counting down.
ACTAACTCCTAAGTGTCTAAATATCCTAACATCCCCCCTTAAGAACAACTTGGGATATGATTGAAGGATTTACAAAAGTGACACTATTAGGAGAAGGAAGGAGGCATTAGAGCCTATCCCCACTTAATGACAAGTTCCTGAACTCCTAACATAGATCGAAGTTTGGAAAACTTTGCTTCTGTAAGAGACTTGGTAAAGATGTCTGCAACTTGATCATCTGTAGGGAAAAAGAGCACTTCAAGAACACGATCATGAACAATATTTCTAATGAAGTGCATATGTAGCTCAATGTGTTTGCTGCGTTGATATAGAACTGGATCTTTGGCAAGCTTGATGGCACTTTGATTGTCGCACCAAAGTGGAGTAGGCTGTTGCTATTTGAATCCAAACTCTGAAAGGATCTGTCGAAGCCATAAAGCTTCCTGACTGGCATTAACTACTGCTCGATATTCTGCCTCTGCTGAAGAAAGAGCAAGAGCTTGTTGTTTCTTACAAGCCCAAGTAATAGGTCTAGATCCCAGACTGAAAACATAACCTGCAGTAGACTTTCGATCATCAGGATCGCCGGCCCAATCTGAATCAGTGAAACTAACCAACAAAGGTTTCCCCCCTGTACTGTAATGAATCCCAAACTGAACTGTACCTCGAATATATCGAAGTATTCTTTTAGCTGCTTTCCAGTGACTTTCATGAGGTGTCTGCATATAACGGGCAACTTTATCAACGGCAAAGGAAAGGTCAGGACGGGAATGAGTCAAGTATAAGAGACTACCAACAAGCTGACGATACAAGGTGGCATCGACTTTAGGTGAAGTACAAGTGGCAGAAAGTTTGACTCCAGACTGGAAGGGAGAAGGGGCTGGTGTACAATCTTCCATGTGAAAGCGATGAAGAAGGTCACAAGCATACTTAGACTGAGAAAGAAAGATTCCTTCTTTGGTTTGCAGGACTTGGAGACCAAGAAAATAATGCAAATGTCCTAAGTCTGACATTTAAAAATTTTGTTTAAGACTGGATTTCACATGGGTTATAAGCTTAGGTTCACTACCAGTAAGAATAAGGTTATCAACATATAGAACAAGTATGATGAGATGGTTTTCTACTTTCTTGGTATAGACATTGGGGTCAGAATGGCATCTAGAAAAACCAGTGTCAAGGATAAAGTTATCCATTTTGGCATACCAAGCTCTAGGAGCTTGCTTAAGGCCATATAAGGATTTCTTAAGGCGGCAGACAAGGCTAGAGTTATTCTGAACATAGCCAGGAGGTTGTTCCATGTAAATTTCCTCTTGTAAATCACCATGTAAGAAGGTGGACTTGACATCCATTTGATGGACTTCCCAGTTGTGTAAGGATGTAAAGGAAAGAACAAGGCGGATGGAGTTCATTTTTGCGACAGGAGCAAAGGTTTCATTGTAGTCAATCCCTTCAACTTGGGAAAAACCTTTGGCAACTAACCTTGCCTTAAGTCTTTCAACACTTCCATCTGATGCATACTTAGTTCTGTAGACCCATTTACATCTGACAAGTTTTCTTCCTTTTGGAAGAGGTACAAAATCCCAAGTATCATTCGCCATTAAGGAAAGATATTCTTCATCCATGGCTGCATCCCAATCTGGATTCCCTGAAGCTTCTGCAAAAGTTTCTGGATCATGATTCTTGGAAACTTGAGCCAAAAGAGAAGAGGATCGCTGAAACTGAGAATGTGTTCGACGTTGATCTCTAGGATCACCGGCAAGATCACCAGCTGCTTCACATGTTGAACGGACCCATCGAGGAAGCACTTGTGCTGGTGCAACTAGAGGAACAAGAGCAGGCGGAGGTGGATTTTCATCCTCACTGTCATCATCAGAAACTGGAGTTGGAAACCTGTCAAGGAAGTTGGAAGAAGAAGAAGAAGGCACAAACGCTGAATCAGGCTCGCAGGCCAAAGATGGCACAATCACCGAGTTAGGCTCACAGGCCAAGATATTTTCATCAAATTTAACATCTCTTCTAATGATTACATCATGAGAATGTGGTTGAAGAAGTCTATATCCTTTTACATATTCAGAATATCCAACAAATATGCACTTTTCACTTTTAGGTTGCAATGCTTTCCGTTTTTCATCCGGAATGTGAGCCCATGCTTCACTACCAAACACACGGAAGTGACTTACATCAGGTTTAGTTTTACTCCATGCTTATTTCGGTGTTATACCTTGTAATGCTTTAGTGGGGGTGCGATTAATTATGTAATTTGCACAATTAATGGCTTCAGCCCAAATTTGAAGACTTAGTCCCTTAGATTGGATCATACAATTAGCCATTTCTTTTAAAGTGCGGTTCTTCTGCTCAGCTACACCATTTGGTTGTGGTGTATATGGAACAGTCTGTTGTTGTTGGATGCCTTGTTCAATGCAGACAAGAGTGAACTGTTTGTTAACATATTCTCCTCCATTGTCAGATCTTAACTTAATAATTTGATGACCAGATTGTTTTTCAACAAGGGCCTTGTAGGCCAAGAACATGTTAAATACTTCGCTCTTAAGTTTTAGGAAATAAACCCAAATGCGTCTGGTGTAATCATCAATGAAAGTTAAGAAATATTTGAAACCAGAAAAGGAAGCAGATGGAAGAGGACCACACAAGTCACTATGCACAAGCTCCAAGGGAACCGAGGTGTGCCAAGAGGCAGGTTTGTCAAAACTGTCTCGATGATGTTTTTCGAGTACACAACCGGAGCAAACACCATCTCTGGAAGATACCATCTGAAGACCTGTCACCATATTTTCTTTACATAGTTGTTGCAATGAGCGATAATTTAAGTGACCAAATCTCTCATGCCAAAGTTTGCTCAAGTTATCACTATGAGCAACAAAAACTGAAGGGAAAGGTGATGACCCAAAGTTGTTAAACTTGTACAACCTGGTAATATCATCAACAATTCCGGTAGCTAGGACCTATTGAGGATCTTTAAAATCCTTGATTACAACTTGGTGAGGTGTAAAGGTCACAGTTTTACCTTCACCAGAATGAGTGATCTGATAGACTGATAACAAATTGCAGGAAATTCTTGGAACACATAGTACATCACTAAAATGACCATTATCTACTGGAATTGTTCCAGCTCCTACAACACTTAGAGATCTATCATCACCAACAAATATTTGTTTGGTGTTACATTCATGCATAGTAGAAAAGATGGCTTGATCCTTAGCCATATGATAAGATGCTCCAGAATCAATAAGCCATTCATTTGAAGTAGAAGAAGAAGGTGCATTATAAGAATAACCAGAAGCACAAAGTGCATGTCCATGAGAGGCAGATTCTGAAGGCAAATCTAGGCTGATGTGGTGCTTCTTCATTGCTGCTTCCAAGGCTGCCATCTTCTTGAAACACTTAGATTCATCATGATTATCTTTCCCGCAATAGTTGCAATGACGCTCAATCTTCTTGCCTTTTGGCTTGGATCCTTTGTCATTTTTTAAAGAAGGAGATGACTGAGAGGGTTTTGGACCCTTGTTTGACTTATTATTGAGAAAATTTTGTTTCTTGGGAGGCTTGGACTTTTCTTTCTGTTGGGACAATAAGGCTTTCCCATATGTATCTGCATTGTTGATTATTCCAAGATGAATGAGTTTATCTTGTTCCCTAATTAAGGAATCACAAAAGGATTGTTTGTCTTCCCTCTCAATCTTACATTCTACACATAAGAGTTTAAGAGTTTTGTACTTAGATAAATAATCTTGAATGCATGAAAAGTCACTTGGATTTAAAGAGATCATCTCATTTTCGAGTTGGTGACCTCGAATTTCATTGTGTTTACCAAACACAGATTCCAACTTGTCCCAAGCAGTATTAAGTTCATCAATTCCAGATACGTGGAATCGCAAATCAGTAGAGATTGATATCCCAATCAATCCACGAGCTTCATCACATCTATTTGCCCATTTTATTTTCTTATCATCATCAGTGGGTTCTTTTTCTTTTCCTGTGGTAATTCTGAAAAGTCCCCTACTTCGTAGAACATCCCCCATATGAGATTTCCATGAGAAATAGTTGGAACTGTTAAGTAGAATATCACAATGGGGGGCCATATTTGTAAAAAAATGGCTCTAAAAGTAGAAACCAATAGTCTGGATGTGAAGAGATCGAAAAAAAAGGTGGTTTAAAAAAAAACAGCACTGAAAACTGACTCTGTATGATGAAGTTATGCTTGAACAAAGAAACTGTTGAAGATGTCCCCAATAGTGACGTGGCAGCTAGAGAATTTCCAGCAAAAAAAAGAACCCCCCCTCTTCCCAAGATGAACCTTTTGACAATCACTTTACAATAAAGTTGCTTTAAGTGAACCACTTTTGTAAAAGAAGTGATTTCACTTTTACAATTATATTACTTTTAAATAGTGCAACAATGAAAAAAACTTAAGTGACTCACTTGTATTTTTATTTTTTATTATTTAAGTGAGATGCACTTTTACAATAAAGTAACTTGAAAATAGAAATTGCAAGCTGTCGTGCCCACTATATGCCAGTTAATTAAAACTTAACATGCAGAGTGCTAAACATAAATTATCAACCCGAGGAAGTCTTTTATTTCAAGGCTATCGTGCAAAATATATGCAAGTACAATTTCTACCTGACGTTGTTATTTATTGGTATGCAATCGAAACTATTTGTAACTAGGTCACACTTGCTTGAAAATAAATCAAACCCAAACCTATTCATGAAATCACACTGTAAATCTAATCATACTTCAACAAAATAAACAAGATCTAATTACGTACATCTAGAAGAATTGTTATGTTGGCCAACGATCTACCAAAACGAATTAACAGAAAAACACTATAGTAAATCAAATGAACAACACATGGTCTTAATAATAAAATAACTATGATAAATCCAATGCATGAAAGAATTAACAAATAAACAAATCTGCAAAATAAAACACTTACAATCAACACTACCAGCATCTGCTCAGGGAAGAGGGCCCTTCCTCCACTGAGCAGATCTGGATCTCCACAATGAAAGTCTACAACTCCGGAATTAAGAAACTGCCAGCATGTATTATCATAATGGAAGAATTACAACAGATCTGGATCAAATCCTACATCATAACATTGTGTTCTCTCCTATCTTGCATCTCCTATCCTGCCTAATCTATCATGCTTAATCTCTATCAATCTATCCCCCTTTCTCAATAAGATTGATTACATATTTATACATAAAATTATCTAATGGAAATGAAGAACTGAACCCCCAGCTTGTGATCTGCAACAGCTGGAACACGGCCGTAACTGTTGGCAACTTTGGAGCCGGCCGTTACACCAAATCTGGAAAATACCCTCTCGAAGAACCTCCTGCATAGCACAAACCATAGCTTGTTTGGGCGATTTCCTCGCGAGTCAGGTAAATGAGGATGTTACGCACAAAACCCATGTCTCAGATTTTTGAGATTCGTTTCCATCTGTCTGCAAATCAAGATGCGAATCAATGTGTTCTTATGTGGCATGCGTTTTTGGTTAAGGCTGTAACAGCTGGCTATGATCGTCCTGTACGTGACAACTCACTCCACAAACCATCATTAGTAAAATTATGCATAATAGTCTTTTAATTCATCAAAGATAAAAGAAAATAATCACTATTAACCACTTAAAACATCAATGGAAGTAGCAGGTTGTTCAACGCGCAGCTACAACAAATGAATGAAAAATGGAATGATAAATGAGAAATAATGGTAAGAAAATGGATGAAAGGTATGTCGGTAAGTGATGAAAAATGGACAATTCCAGGGCCCAACATCTCCCCAAACTGAACTTGTTGCATGTCCTCATGCAACCCAATACCTGTGTAGCATCCAACTTGAAAAAAAAACTCATTCACTTGTTCTTTTTTTTACCATTTGCACAGCTGCAGCTAGAAGAAATAGAGAGTTTAACACAAATTGGCAGAGTCACTTAGCGAAGGATTTAGCAGAAAATTTGGCGGATTCACAGCTCTTTAGTAGAAAATTGGCAAAGTCACAGCTTATTTTAGCAGAGAATTTGGCGAAGGTTTTAACGAAGATTTTGGCGGAACAGCGCTAAATGTAGCGGCAAATTTGGCGGAGTCAGCTTATTTTAGCAGAGAAGTTGGCGAAGGTTTTAGCGGTGAATTTGGCGGAACAGCGCTAAATGTAGCAGCAAATTTAGCGGAACAGCGCTAAATGTAGCGGAAAATTTGGCGGAGTCAACTTATTTTAGCAGAGAAGTTGGCGAAGGTTTTAGCAGCAAATTTGGCGGAACATCGCTAAATTTAGCGACAAATTTGGTGGACTTGCAGCTGTCGGAAAAGATGTCGCAGCCGCCGGAAAGATGTCGCAGCTGCCGGAAAACGGGCAGCTGCCGAAAAGCAGTTGCCGGAAAATATGTCGCGGCTACCGGAAAAGATGTCACAGCTGCCAAAAAAGACGTCGCAGCTGCCGGAAAGCAGTCGCCGGAAAATATGTTGCAGCTACCGGAAAAGATGTCGCAGCTGCCGGAAAACGGGCAGTTGCCGGAAAGCGGTCGCCGAAAAATATGTCTTAGCTGCCGGAAAAGATGTCACAGCTGCCGGAAAAGATGTCGCAGCTGCCGAAAAGCGGTCGCCGAAAAATATGTTGCAGCTGCCGGAAAAGATGTCGCAACTGCCGAAAAACGGGCAGCTAATTTTAGCAGAGAAATTGGCGAAGGTTTTAGCGGCAAATTTGGCGGAATAGTGCTAAATTTAGCGGCAAATTTGGTGGACTTGCAGCTGTCGGAAAACGGGAAACGACAATATTTTACGGCGTTTTAGTCTTTTTGAACGGGAAACTTCTAAAGCCATTTTCTCCCAAATGACGAACTGGGTTGGGCTGAAATTTTGCAGGCAAGTAGCTATCACTCTAATGCATCTCCACGCCAAAAATTAGACAAACCCACATCACGGATCTCGAGAAAAATGCGAATTGGCTGTAGGTGATGATGGCCATTTTCTCGAAAACTGTGCACTGGATTGAGCTGAAACTTCCCACGGTTGTTCTTCATGATGTTATGCATCCCCTGTCCAAATTTCATGAGTATCCAACTTACCACTTGAAAGATATGTCCAAATCAAATTCTGCACTTTTGAACATGAAAGAAAAATGTATTGCAGCTGAACTTCCAGAGCCAATATTTCAAAAACTACAAACTGGGTTGGGCTGAAAATTTTCAAGCAGGTAAATACCATTATAGTGCATCTTCTCACCAAAAATTAGATGAACCCACATCACGGATTTCGAAAAAAATGCGAATTGGCTGTAGGTGATGATGGTCATTTTCTCGAAAACCGTGCACTGGATTGAGCTGAAACTTACCACGATTGTTCATCATGTTGTTATGCATTCCCTGTCCAAATTTCATGAGGATCCAATTCGTGGCTTGTGAGATATCCTTAAATCAAATTCTTCATTTTTGCCAGCTGTGAATGAATAAAAATCAGTATGCACAAAATGTCAAAAACCACTCCCCCAAACTGAATATGTTGCATGTCCTCATGCAAAAGAGGAGTTTTCGTCTTAGTTGTGAACAACCATTTCCCCCAAACTGAGTATTTTACCTTCCATTCATGAAATCAAGTGAACTTTGGGACTTTTGTTTTCTTGTATCTGCACTATCACTGTCAACATCCAATTTTTGTATATGTGCTAGCTGGAAACACATCTTTGACTTACAAAAATGACTATAGGCTGCCTGAAAAATGACTGTATGCTATTTGAAATTCACTGTGTGAGCTCAATTTTTGATTCCCCATGGTTGTGGTTAAGTGCTCATAATGTATTGCAAAAATAAAATGACAATGCATAGGAAATCTTCATACCAGCAAGAGATCAGATTTGCAAATTTCATTTTATGATGACCCAAGCTGCTCAAATATCATCTGACAATCATAGAATTTGTAGACCCTCCATATGTCACAAGTGCCAAAAAAAAAAAATAACAGTGATCTTCACAAGCCAAACTCACTACAGGAATTATTATTCATGGGAAATAAAAGAGTTTTAGAACCATTTTCTCATCAAATTCATGGCAAATTCTGTTGCAATAAACCACAGTAGATTTCATCCATTCTCATGGTTGAATGAAGGCTGCTAGAATTTTCGTTGGTTATGCCCTTATCATGGAGTGCTTTGTAACACTTCAAATAATGCCAAACATTCTTTTGCACATTCCACAACAATCAAACTTATTTCAGAAATTCTGTCGAACTTGACAAATGACCAATGCTGAGAGTAATCATTACCTTCATGCTGCTGAGATATACTTCACATCACACCTTGAAAAGGTTGCTACAGGATTTCCATTGTGCATGTATCATGCTCATGACGGCTAAAACCAATGTAGGCATTAGTGGATGGTAAAGATACCATATGTATAAGATGGTGGAAAATCCATATACCATATAAAATGTGGCTCTCAATAATTTTGAATTATGAAGATGTGAACCATTATGTGCACCACTGAACAAAGTAAACAAATCAAATAAATCATGCCTTTGTTTTCTATTGTGCTTGTGTGATAGCATACTCTTGAGAAGGAATGGCTTCTACTTCAACTTTTCATGTTGTAGGTTCTTGTGTCTAGCCTATCCTTCTCTTTTCAAGATGTGTATCTGCTGCTTTATTTCTCCTCATTATTTTTATATGGCAACAGAGCACCGTTCCTTACTACTGATTCTTGTGTGGCAGCAGCAAGACTTCTTTTCTTACTACTGGTTCTTGTGTGACAGCAGCAAGACTTCTTATTGTTGCTTCTTGTGTGACAACAATAAGGTATCCTTTTTTTTTTCATGCTTGGTCAGTTGGGTTGGTGAGATGTTGGATTGGAATTTGAAGTGGATGTGCATGAATGATGAAGTGTTAAAACTGAGTGGGAAATGATGGGAATGGATGGACCTAAAATGTTATTTAGAAAATGGAAATGGCTAATGCTTAGTGGTTCTTCATGACATTTCCCTAAATCTTTAATAAATAAAAAACTCATGCTATTTTACCTCAAGTGTTACCTCCATGGAAGCCTTGGTTGACATGAATGGACTGGTGTATGCTGGAGCTATGTAGGCTGATTTGATGCTGAGACATATGTATATGAGAGCTGAAACTGGATGAGACTGAATTTGATCCATGATATTGTGCTGGTTGCCTGTAAGACTAACTGCTGAGACAATTGATGAGGAAAAATTCTACCATAGAAGCAGAAAGCCCTTTCTCTTATTCTGCAAATCAACTGCAAAACTACTGAACAAATGATGCTGCAAGTCATTGTTGAAACCATTAGATCACATAATCTTCAGCTGCTACAAACCCGAGGTACAATTCTTACCATGCGAATGAATGTGCTGAAGTCGAGCATGGAAAGAAATCATTGGATTACCGGCCATTAATGTATGCCGTTAACCAATGTGAAGAAACTCACCTTTGATGACAATGAGCTCTAAAGTACCTTAGTGCATCTTGATAGGTACGAATGGATGTGCTGGAGTCGAGTCACCTGCAAGATTTGTCAATCAAGAGGCATTGATGAATCCCCATGATTAACAACAAGGAAATCTGCCATTGATTCATGCAGATACCAGGGCACTATAAAAACTCTAATCTTGATCCCAGATGATGTGTCGGAGTTGATGGGACAAGACCATTGGAAGTTGGACCTTAATGCATTCCACATCATCCAATACGAGTACAAAATAAATGATTGTGAAGAATCATAGTGAAAAATAGGACCAACATGAAACTCAGAAGCGGAAAGTATATGTGAAGTCATGATGTAGTAGTGATGGGAAATAAAATGGTTATGGTGACTACATAAGCAGTGGAAAATGAGACTTCGACATGAATGGATTTTTAGGGTTTTGAAATGAGGAGGGTGAATGAATCTACCATAGGGAAATTGACTTCTTGAGGGGTTTCTTTCAGCAACAAGTGGGATGACAGGTGTCTAAAAATGATTTCTGTCATGTAGCAATGGGACTTGACTTCGGAAACATTGGACTCTGTATGGTTTGCACATCAATCTCTCCATTTTTTTTTATGTGCTCAATCCAATTGCAAATTGATAAAAAGTCTTCAAGAGTCACTCGTGCATGCATTGACCTTCTTCTTCCAAGGACCTGCAAAACCTAGCTTTTGCCTGTAATAAAACATGAGATGATGGAAGAAGAGAGATGATTGGTCTCTCTTCACCCAACACTAATGAAAAAAACAACAAGCAATTACTCATAAAACAAATCCAAATAAAAATGAACAAAGCAAAATCCATTTTATACCTGCGGCAGAGCAATGTCCATCTAGACTCACCAACAGTATTCTGATCATAGCGTCTTCGTTCCTTGCCCAATTTGAGTGATTCCAAAGCCAAATGAAATTAAATTCATAGGTCTATTTCCATTAGAAACAGGTTTTTAAAATTCTATGCAATGATCTTCCAAATCACTCAGTAACAGCCTGCATGACAAGGTGTTTTTTTTGAATTCTGGACTAGACCAACAGTCACGATTTTAGGCTTAACTTTTTCGTTTGATAACGGATTGATGTGATTCCAATTGGAGATGAAAGTAGATTCATGTAGGTATATCCATTAGAAACAGGTTTTGAATCCAGCAAGAATTGATGGGTCAAATAAGCCAATGAACAGTCTAGAAAATATATTTTTAGGAATGCAGATTTGGGACAGACAGTCGATATTTTGGTCATAAAATTTGCGTACGACATCGGAATGAAGTGATTCAAATTGCATTGTAGACTAGATTCATAGGGGAATATACCAATAAAATAGGTTTGCAAAATATGTCCAATAAGGCATCCAAAAATGGACTGTCCCAGCTCTGTTCCTAAGCTGCCAGCTTGACACCCTGTTAGTATTTTGGCCATAAAATTTTCGTTTGACACCCAATCGTAAAAATTCAAATTGTTTTGGAAACTAGATTCAAAGGGCTACTTGGGGTATAAACAGGTTTTAAAAATAAGTTCATTTGGTCTCCCAAAAATGGACTGTCCCGTCTATGTTTCAGTAAAATTTTCAAGCCAAAATGTCACAAAAATCCAATAAATTAAATTTAACCCGCAAAAAGTGATCAAAATAGGTGTGAATGATTTTAATGATGTAAATTTAAATATAATACACATCCATACCAAAAATTTCAAGCATTGAGCACCTAGATTGACTTACACAGTTTGTTGCAACCACAGCTGCAACTCTTAAAAAATGACATAATGTTGAAATAAAGCATGTGAATTTTTATGGAAAATAAAAACTAAAGACATATCATGATGTGCAACACCCACGTATCTCAAACTCATTAATTTTTACCTATAGCACAGTCACAGCTGGGTGTTGCATCTCCTTGTCACAGCCAATGTTGCAGCTCACTGTTGTAGCTGCGAGTAATCACAACTGAGAGTAATCACTCACAGTTGGGTTGTTGCAGCTAACAACTTTATGTCAAATTTCAAGCTTGAAGGGTTCCATAATCATGGGCTCATTTTCCTGTGGATCCTTCATTCACTTTCTCGAATTACTGTAATTTTGTTTTCATGATATTTTTATTTTTATTTGTAACAAATAGAAACAAATTGAAATTGGGAAATTGATGACAAAAAGGACTTGAGCATTTTTGTTCAAATAGTCAACAATTCCAAAGCATTCATGAAAACATCTCATACCCATTCCTCATACTTCTACTTTCTGATCTTCCAGATCGCAACAAGGCGCAGGAAGAGAGCATACTTATTCAAAAAAATAAAAACTTAAAAAAAACAAAAGCATGGTTTTATTATGTTATTCTACCCTACCCTATTCTACTTGGAAAAAGAAAAAAAATTGTTCAAGTGTATGCATATTTCCAATGCAGCCATTTTCGAAAAAGTGACTCAAGTATGCTCATACTCCTAATAGAAAAATATAACTTTATGAATTCTAGGATATGAGAGATCAACTTCCCTTCAAATGATGGTGCCAAGAATTGGTGAAGTATGAAATGATGCTGCAGACCGATTACAGATTGAAACCAAGCTTCAATATAGTCTTTGTTCCCTTGATTGCTCATGGATGTTACACCATGAAGATCCTAATTAAACTGATCTTCCTCAATGCATAAGATTTCCGGATCTAATGATGTGAATGATGTTTTTGGTTCCAATGGCTGTTCTCCATCAAATATTACGTGTGTATTGTTGATCTTGTCTGCTTGCTTATGAGGACTAGAAGAAACTCCATCTGCAAAACTTGGATCTAAAACATGTTCAGGCCTCGTATGGATTTGCTGCAACAACGCACAACCTTTTTGCAGCGGTGTAGATGAGGTAGAATAAGAGGGAAGTGTAAGAACATTTTGCAGTTCAGCACTGTAAGCATACTGTACTGCTTTATTATGGTTAGGGTGGAGGGTGGATTGGACAGGAAATTGTGTTGGATACCAAGGAGTTTGATGAGAAGATAGATGTGGCTGATGTAGATGATTAATTTGTGAGGTTGATATTGAAGGACCAACTTGTGTTGCAGCATGAGGGAGAGTGGCCATATGATCATAGGATGGGGCATTCCAACCTTGTGGATAAGGTAGGTAAGAGTTAAACTGAGGCTGCAACAACTGCCATGGTGGAAGAGTATTCAATGATTGAGTATGAGAGTAAGAAAATGGAGGGATAGAATTTCGCACCATAGATGTAGGCCATGGTTGACATGACTGTTGCAACAAGTTGGCTGCGACTCCCAGATCTCTATGATATGTTTCTTTCATCTTTGGTAAGGAGGGACAATGATCTGTGGAGTGATTCAAGTCACATATACCACAACTTTCAAGACTATTCAAAGGGAAATCCCTTGCTTCTCTTATTTCCTCCTGCTTTTCTTTATCCTGCAAAACACCCAATTGTAAATCAGCTTTAGAAATGTCAAATAAATTGCTAATTTCAGCTCGTAAACCTCTTGTTTTTGCAGCAGATTCCAAAAATAAAAATAAAAGTTCCTTAGAATTCTTACCAGTCTTGAAGTTTCCTCTTGAATACTTTCTGCATAACTCACAAATATCATCATATGCTAATTGAAATACATTACCTGTTCCGATCAGATTCAATATTTCTAAACATTCAGCTTGGATTCCCTTGAGTAGAAGTGTTTTTAAGATCTCCTTCCCTAGTTTCCTCTGTTTGGATCTTTGGAGATTATATTGAAATCGTTCTATGTATTCCTCCAGACTTTTTTCTTCTCCTTGTGTCATTTCGAAGATGTCTTCATTGACCCTGCAATAATCTTGGTACCTTTTCAAGAACACATGTTTCATGTCTTCCCAAGTTTGTATACAATTCCCACCGAGGCTCATGAACCATCGAAGGGCTGTTCCTTTTAGAGTAAGGGAAAATACATTCAACTTTTGATCATTAGCACAATAACCATATCCTCTACAAAGTACTTCAAACTGAAATAAAAATACATCAGGGTCTTCGTTTTCCAAACCGTGAAAATTTGGTAGAACATGTGGGGGAATTCTTTTTGTTGGTGCCACTTCGCTCGAATCTCTGATGGGAAATTCGAAGGTAACAACTTCTCCATCTTTTTCACCTGCCATCCCTTCATTAGATTTTTTGTGTGCTATCTTGAGGCTCCTCCTTCGAATGTTCCTGTCAACTTGTTAGTAGAATGGGTGGTGCTCACAACACCACTAGGGGAATGATAAGATTTATGAATCAAAGATTGAAAATGAAATAAAACTGAATGTAAAGACAAAAAATTAACACTCAAAATAAATTCAATAAACTGAAATGTAATCATGCAACCTACATGCCCTATTTTAACAATGCATCTGCAAAACAATGTCAGATATACTATTGCACAATTGATAACTTCCCCGGCAACGGCGCCAAAATGTCGTGCCCACTATATACCAGTTAATTAAAACTTAACATGCAGAGTGCTAAACATAAATTATCAATCCGAGGAAGTCTTTTATTTCAAAGCTATCGTGCAAAATATATGCAAATACAATTTCTACCTGACGTTGTTATTTATTGGTATGCAATCGAAACTATTTGTAACTAGGTCACACTTGCTTGAAAATAAATCAAACCCAAACCTATTCATGAAATCACACTGTAAATCTAATCATACTTCAACAAAATAAACAAGATCTAATTACGTACATCTAGAAGAATTGTTATGTTGGCCAACGATTTACCAAAACGAATTAACAGAAAAACACTATAGTAAATCAAATGAACAACACATGGTCTTAATAATAAAATAACTATGATAAATCCAATGCATGAAAGAATTAACAAATAAACAAATCTGCAAAATAAAACACTTACAATCAACACTACCAGCATCTGCTCAGGGAAGAGGGCCCTTCCTCCACTGAGCAGATCTGGATCTCCACAATGAAAGTCTACAACTCCGGAATTAAGAAACTGTCAGCATGTATTATCATAATGGAAGAATTACAACAGATCTGGATCAAATCCTACATCATAACATTGTGTTCTCTCCTATCTTGCATCTCCTATCCTGCCTAATCTATCATGCTTAATCTCTATCAATCTATCCCCCTTTCTCAATGAGATTGATTACATATTTATACATAAAATTATCTAATGGAAATGAAGAACTGAACCCCCAGCTTGTGATCTACAACAGCTGGAACACGGCCGTAACTGTTGGCAACTTTGGAGCCGACCGCAACACCAAATCTGAAAAATACCCTCTCGAAGAACCACCTGCATAGCACAAACCATAGCTTGTTTGGGCGATTTCCTTGTGAGTCAGGTAAATGAGGATGTTACGCACAAAACCCATGTCTCAGATTTTTGAGATTCGTTTCCATCTGTCCGCAAATCAAGATGCGAATCAAGGTGTTCTTATGTGGCATGCGTTTTTGGTTAAGGCTGTAACAGCTGGCTATGAACGTCCTGTACGTGACAACTCACTCCACAAACCATCATTAGTAAAATTATGCATAATAGTCTTTTAATTCATCAAAGATAAAAGAAAATAATCACTATTAACCACTTAAAACATCAATGGAAGTAGCAGGTTGTTCAACGCGCAGCTACAACAAATGAATGAAAAATGGAATGATAAATGAGAAATAATGGTAAGAAAATGGATGAAAGGTATGTCGGTAAGTGATGAAAAATGGACAATTTCAGGGCCCAACACAAGCACTTTTTCTTTTAAAAGTAACTTCTTAAGACTTGAACTCAAGACCTATTAAGGAATAAAACAACTTTGAACCAAGTGAGCTAGATTATAAGGTATGTAAAATATAGGAATGAGGAAGGTTTTTTTTTTTTTTTTACTCGTTTTGCGTGCTTGCCCTTTTTCCTGCAAAACAAACCACAAATCGAAACAAAAAAAAAATTTCCACGCTTGTGGAGTTAGATCTTATTAGCTTGCTCGGAAAGTGTATGTTTTCTCTCTGTTTCTGATTTGCCGAGATCGCGCAAGGTGCATGGCAAAGAGCATACGCAGCCGAGAAAAACACTTTTCCTTTCTGTTTCTGATTTGCCGAGATCACTCAAGGTGCACGGAAAAGAGCATACGCAGACGGGAAAACAACAATCCGAACCAAAAAAAATCTAATAGTAAAAAAAAAGATGAAATATGAGATTTTTCTTTTCAAAAAATGAAATAAAAAAATGTGTCACTGTAACATTATACCTTTAGATCTGATGAAATACGCATTTCTGGAGCAACCGGGAATCGTTTTCGATCAAACAAAAACTATTTCCCAATGGAAACGACGCTCCGAACGCAATGGAACACCTCCCATAGCCCAAAAATGCACAGAAAAACCAGAACTAGAAACCCTTTCGAGTTTCGGCAACAACAGTTCAAGATCTGGATCATAACCGGAAGCGCCACTTCATAAAAGCTCTGATACCATGTTCGGGTACACAGGGTACTACCAAAGGACCGAACACCAAGAGAAACCACTTCACACAAATAGATCACAGATCTGCATACCGATGTTTTGACGTGGTTTAAACCCTCTTGAGGGAAACACTCCACGGCCTCGGCTAAATAGCTTTTACGGGACAATTTATTATGCAAAGAAAGAAAGTTACAAATGAGCTTCTCATAATCGATCAACTAAACAATGACCCTCCATGCTCTTTAAATATAGATCATGGACCAATCGGGTGTTAAGCCACGGATCAAGGTTAGGTTTGATCTAAGAGAAGTTGAGCCGTCGGATCACTCTATGTCGGAAACATATCGTGACCGTCGGATTAAGTATTTACAAATGCATACTAATGCATACTAAAGAAACACATTATCCCTAACGGATATATTAGACAAGTTGATCTTAACTAACTCCTAAGTGTCTAAATATCCTAACAATTTGTTATTTACATGTGTGTCTTATCTTTATGTGTAAATGGTTATTATGATTGTGTGTGATGTAGATGCCAATCTAAAACATAATTTGCATATGAATCAGGTAAAGCATTTAAGTTCCTTGGAATATGTTGATAAGTAATATAATCGAAATGTCTCTCAAGCAACCTAATTCATAAGAACTGACACAACAAAACAGGATCTCTAACTTGATATTCACCCATTAATTGAAATACAACCAGTTGCGAGTCGATTCTTACCTCCAAATGTGAAATGCCATGTTGAAGGGCATCTCGGAGTAACTTAATGACAGCGCTGTATTCAGCTACATTATTCATTGTGGGACCCAAATAAGCCCCTCATGAAGATACTAGTTGCCCAGCGTGTGAGTAAATAACCCAAGTTGTTGCAGCCAACTGACGGGTGTGGCGACTAATGCCATCAGAAAATCCTATAAAGTATTCACTCGACATCTGAAAACACAAACCAATAGACACATATGATGCGAGGATAACCAGAAGCAGAGCTAACTCTACAAAAATGTTCAGCTATAATACATGAAAAAGCATAGAGTCCTAATCATAATACTTTTTTAGGTAGAGCCCATTTCTAGGCTCTAACAACTTATTTCCCTCATAATCCATTATTTCATAAGAAAGCTTATTTAGAACTTTAGAAATTATGTAAGGACCGAGCCACATAGACTTGAACTTGCTTGCCCCATGGGATCCTTATCTTGATCGTAAAGTAGAACAAGGTCTCCTTCGAGAAAATCCCTAGGTTTAACAGACTTATCGTAATGATTCTTAACTCGATTCTTAATGAATTTGTTTTCTGTGAGTGCATTATGATGCTGCTTGTCAATATTTTCTAGGTGTAGCAAACGTTCTTCTAAAACTGAAGTATCATGGAGTAATTGAATGGCCAACTTCAATGAAGTAATTTCGCGTTCAACTGGAATGAATGCTTCTACTCCATGAACAAGATGAAAAGGAGAGAACCCGGTAGCAGTATTAACATTAACTTGGTATGCCCAATGGGCTGGATACAACATGATGTGCAAGTTGGATCGACTGGCATTGACGGTCCTCCGAAGAATAGTCTTCAAAGTTTCATTCACCACTTTGACATGACCATTCACATGTGGATAAAATTAATATAAATGCTCTTGTCAAAACCCTAGCATAGTGTATAGTTTAGTCATCATGTTGTTCTAAAAGTGTCGACCGTGTTATGTCACGATCTCTTTGGGTACACCAAACCCAGCAATGATCTGGTTAAAAATGAAGTAAGCAGTCCTTTCTCCATCTGCTTTGATAGTAGGAATTGCCTCGGCCCATGTAACGTCCCCTTCCATCTAGTCTGATGCCAGGAAGGAAACGTGACCAATCTACCGGGCTTATTGGTGATCTCATCCCCATTCAAATTACTAAGAAATGCATAGTTAAATAAAACGTGTGCATAAATATTCATATTCAACAAGCACACTGGAATTAAACACTATAGATGCACATAGTTCATCATGCATTCATCATATAAACAATAATCATTAATTAAGACATTACAGAACATAGAATTAACACAACTCAATTAATAAACATAGTGGAATAACCATAATAACATACACGCAGAAGGAAATGCATCAGCCTATTTCTTTCAGGAAGAATAGTGAAACAATCCCAAAATAATCAATCTCATTCTCATGTTAATTACACAGGCTTCATGCCAACTAACTTAAGATGATCATTTCATCCAAGTAACATGAGTAATTTAACATACAGGACAAACCACAGAATGAATATCATTCAACCACGGAGAATACTTATGTTGAATGCAAATGTCCAAACAACTGGCTGCGTGAGAGAAACGTTCCACCCAACCATAGATCTATGTCCAGCCTATATTCTTTTAGCTGAGAGATCACCCCTGAGATGGGTTGTGTATCCACTACGAAGGAACTAGACAGGCTCACTTACAACCATGGATTCACTCAAACGGTCCTGCTAAGCCAGTGCACAGTTGGGTTTATCAAGCAAGCAATAAGGAAAGGATGAGGATGCTAAGCTAGTGAGCTCAACCATAGAGCTATTGACATCTCAAGCTAAACTCAAGCAATCCAATCCTCTGTTCAAACATCCACACTTGGATTTTTCACCATTCTAGCAACAAATAACGCAATCCCGTCACTGGGTTTCTGGGCTATCAAAACTGGGTTTTCCAATGGATTTCAAGGTAGATAATGCTCCCAAATTCGCCCAAAGGTTCATACCTATGGATCCCCCATTGGATTTCACTATCAAATACCAAATCTAGGTGTTTATGGCTCTTCAAAACGTGGGTTCTTTCACAGCTGCGATTTCTAGTTTTTCTCCCTACTAGGAATTCGTTTCTGGATGAAAATTGATGTTGGTAACTTCCAGAATGGAATGGGGATGAGGAAGAAGCAATCCCCATAAGGTAGAGTGACTTGTGGTACAAGAAAACAGAGCCCATACTCTGCCATATGAATTTCTGGGCTGCCCATGCTCCATTGAAGCGATGGACTATTTTCTTCAACCACTTCCTTACAACATAATTAAATGTCAGCAAGGAAAGTCAACTGGGTTCTCAAGGTGACATATGGCAACCTATGGTTCAATCCCACAGCCCCCTCACCACTCCCTAGTGGATACACATGGCCCCTTCTCATTCGTTGCCTCCATAGCCATTTTTGGTATTTTATTGCATGATGTTTATTTACATCATTTTTGTAATTTTCCATGGCTAAATAGCACATGGGTAACATAATGTCTAATACTTTCCTTTTTAGATAAAAATTCGAGCCTCCACTAGCGGGGCCTTGGCCTTGAGCTCCACGCTAGGAAAACATGCATCACATGTATACAATATTTACATTGGAAGCTAAAATATCCTAAGGGTCAAAATGGGGTATTACAGCCCACTTTGTGAAGTAGTCGACGGAAACAATGATGTGATGATGACCTCCAGCAGAAGCTGTATTATAATTAATGAAATCAATCCCCCACTTGGTGAAGGGGCCTGCTATAATCACAGGATGGAGATGAGGTGGGTCTGCTCTCATCTTTTGGGTGAAAAACTGACATGGCTGATAGTGTCTCATAGCTTCCACACAATCTTTCAAGATCGTGGGCCAAAAATAACCAGCACGCAATATCTTCTGAGATGTTTCCAACCCAGAAAGATGACCCCCACAGGCACCATTGTGAGCATCATTCAATATTGTTTCAGGTTCTTCTAAATTCAAACAATGACGAAGAATGGAATCTATCCCATGTCTATATAAGGTATCAACAATGATGAGATAATTCTTTGCATGACTCTTCAATTTCCATCGCTCGTCCCTTGAAAAAGTAGGACACCTCAAAGACTGAAGATATACTAAAATATCTCCATACCACGGGTCAGAGGATGCAATAAGGAAGATATGTTCAGTCGAGAATGATGACTCTAACTCATGGTGTACCACGTCACTCAAAAATTCATAGATAAGTTCAGCAAAAACCAGTGACTTCTTTGACTTAGCTGATTGAAAAACTAGGTCAAATTCTTGCAAGATGACAATCCACTTATTAAATTTACCACCGATGATACATCTGGTAAGAACATATTGAAACAGATTGATCTCTGCGATCACTGTGGTGGTTTGCAACAAAATGTACTGACGCAACCTATGAACGGCATGGACAACAACTAATGCCAACTTCTCCACGTAAGAATACTTAATATCAGGAGATATTAATGCATGCAATAAATAGTAAATGACATGTTCTTGGATCTTGTCATCCTCCTGAAAAGGTATTATGCCAATTGTGTGTACAGATGCAGCCAGGTATAACAGGAAATCCTTGGTATAGTCTGGAGGGCTCAATAAAGGGGCTAATAATAATGCCTATTTCAAGGCCTCAAATGAAGTTTGAGAAACTTCATCCCAAATAAAATAGGTATCTTGTTTGATCAGTCCCATGGAACATTTTTTTATTTACATTGTTAATGATAAAACATCGTAAGAAGTTGGACATACCCAGCAGAATCTAAAGTTGTCATAAGGTTCGAGGAGGAGGCATATTTACAATGGCCTCAACTTTGAGTGGATCGACCATGATGCCACGACTGGATACAATAAAACCCAGTAAACATCCGGACTCGACACAGAACACACACTTATTATGATTCAGTTGAATCTTATAATATCTGCATCTTTCAAACACGAGTCTCAAATAATCAGGATGATCTTGTCTCTTATGAGATCGTGTTGGGAGATCATCAAGATAAGGTTCAACCACATGTTTGATATCATGAAAAATGAAGTTCATCGCATGCTGGAATGTAGCCCCAATGTTCTTTAGGACAAATGGCATCTTCCGATAAGAAAAGGTTCCCCAAGGACAAATAAAAGTTGTCTTTTGTTGGTCTTCACGTTTTATCTGAATCTGGTTATATCCTGAAAAACTATCCATGAAAGAAAACATTTCATGGCACGCACATGCATCAATAATATGTTCTTTAAACGGTGTGGGTTAATTGTCCTTAGGGAAAGCTTTATTTAAATACCGAAATTCTGTGTAGAATCGAATGGTTCCTTGATTCTTATCAACCAGAACAGGGTTGGAAACCCATTCCGTCATGGCAATCGGACAGATGAATCCAGCTCTAAGTAGTTTCTCAACTTTCGCCTTGATGGCAACTTCTTTTCTAGGATTAACCAGATGGAGCTTCTGTCTCACAGGCTTATCATTTGGATAAGTTGTGATGACATGCTCCACAATGGCGGGGTCGATTCCTGGCATCTCCTCATAAGACCAGGAAAACACGTCGTGAAATTCCTTAAACAGATTGGTGTACAGAATGATCTCCTCGGGAAAACAATCTACTCCAATGAAATTTTTTTCCACAATGCTAGGTTTGATGGAGATGTTGATCGGAATGGTTCTCGATATGTTTTCCATATTCCCCTCAGCATAAATCTTTTGTATGGGAGGGGTAGTGGAAAAATCAACATTGCCACCAAGTCTCACTGAAAACTCTCCTCTCTCATTCTTGTCCAGATCAAGAAGAAAATAGGACCTGTGGTGCATATGTTCCCATGGGTGGTCCAGGCCTATCATAGCTTCCAAAATGGCCATGTCAGAAGGAAAAATAGTATCTAGACAATCGAAAGAGTGGGTAGAGTTAACAGACCATGCGGGAGCATAGTCCATATCTTATTCCATGGAAACAAATGGAGTCGAGATATGTTATGTTACATCATTCTGTGATGCTTGATAAGTCACTTCTGCAATAGACAGGGGCACTATTAGTTCTTACTGAGTAGGGAGAACTCATGGATCAGTTGTTGGACTGACCATGGAAATATCTAATAATGAGCAATCAGTGGTACTCATAGAACCAATAAAATTAATGGGAGCAGGTAGATCGAATGTGCCCATCAATGATGAATACATGCCTACGCCCAGACTCTCACTAGGTGGGTGAGACTAATCAACCAACAGGATTGTAGAATCCGACAAAGTGTTGTTGTTTTTTTGGGTAAATGAAATCTGATCAACTGTAATAACCTTTCCTTCAGGCAAGAACATCAGTACCCAAAAAATGGACAACGAGACAACTTGTATCACATATGTCCATCTTCTTCCTAACAACAAATTATAATCAATATTAGCATCCAACACTTCAATCTCCACTCACACCAACTTGCCTGCGAATTCAACTTCGAAAGCAGGTAAGACTTCGTGTGGACGGAAAGATCTCCCATCAAAATCTATAAGTATAGTGTTAGAAGGGGATAACTCGGGTGAGCCTAAGGCCTTCCAACAAGAAATCGACATTACACACGTAGACACACCCTCATCTACCACAGTTTGGCCAATGGTCTTTGACCCATGCACTACTTCTATTTGGAGGGCTACATGATATGGAAACTGGAGCCATATCAAACTGAGTAAACATACTAGATGAGTCGAGGATCCCTATTGCCGCTAGAAGTGCATTTCACTGCAATGGACAGATCTGCAAGACTTCTAGTGTTGACATAGCAGATGGTGTTTGGGTTAGATCCTCTACAACATTCTCGTTAGGGGCAGCCCACACATTAGGGTTGTGCACCACCCATTTGAAGACACCTTTTGGGATCTTTGGAAAAGTATCTATAGGTCTCTCAATATGAAGAGGTGTAGATGTTTCAGAAACGTCCTTATGTTCCTACTATGGTCCTGGGGAGTAGTTCCTAGCTCGATTTTGCAAAAGCATATCTGAGTTAACCATATTTATGAATGATTGATCAGCTGACAAAGCATGAGATTTGCCCCTAGCGCTAAACTTTCCAGAAGCGGAGCCTTGTCCATGAGGAAATGGATCCTTCAGAACAACTGGTTTCTTCTCATGAAGGAGCTTCTGGGATTCTTCCATCAGAGGGAACTAATAGGTAAGGTGATATTCCTTATATATCTTTCAAGGAAACTTAACCTTATTTTTATCTTTCTTACCCTCGTCATCATTTTCAGTATTTTTGGGCTTTGGATGGTTCCCCTCCCCTTTCTTGCCCTTTTTTTGTTGTTGGGTTGCCGAGGACCCTTTTGGTTTGTCTGCACTTTCTTTACAGATTCGGTAGTAGAAGGGGAGGGTTCAAAAGTAGTTGCATCTAAAGCATACTGCTTCACCAATAAAGCATGAACTTGCTTGGTTAGGGCTTCGAATGTTGCTGTATGAACTGAACCAACAATGCCATCAGCATGCGATACAGTCTTAGGTTTTCATAGATCAATATTAGATCATGTCGCATCGGGTATAATCTCATACAGAATCCTAGATTGAGCATATACAGGATCAAGTTGTTGGGTTTTGAGTATTGCTTCTTCCTCTGAAGACACTCCAGAAGTTGCTATGCCTTTAGAAACATAAGCTAGGAGTGATTTCAAATACCACTCCAACAGAAACTCTGGAGGGTCTTCAGCCTTAATGAGCCTCTTCTACCTTGGCCACTCTTGAATGTGGTCAGATAAGTGAGTGGATTTATTCTACCTAAAAGGTAAGAATGAAGTCTTTGGAAAATTCAAAGAGTTCAAGGCTCTAATAGAAAATCTCTCTGAAAAGATAATCAAGATTCTCAGAACAGATAATGGTGGATAATACACTTCAAAGGACTTTGAAGACTTTTGTAAAGAAGCTGGAATTAAGAGAGAACTAACCACTCCCTACAATCCACAACAAAATGGGGTGGTTGAGAGGAAAAATAGGACTATCATGGAAGCTGTGAAGACTATGATACATGACCAAGATCTTTCCATGTATCTATGGGTTGAAGCAGCTAAAACAACAGTATATGTGCAAAATAGACTATCTCATAGTGCTCTTGATTTCAAAACTCCAGAAGAGGTGTTCACAGGAAAGAAACCTGAGGTAAGTCATCTTAAGATATTTGGGTGTCCTGTGTACATCCACATTCCAAAATAAAAGAGAACCAAGTTGGATCCTTCTGGTAAGAAGGGGATATTTGTTGGTTATTGTGAATCATCCAAAGCCTTCAGAATCTACATACCAGGTTTTCATCATATAGAAATAAGTAGAGATGTATCATTTGATGAAGAATCAGCTCTCAAGAAATCCAGGAAATGCCAACTTGAAGAAATCTATGAAGAAGATACATCTCCTAGGACCACAGAGGCTGTACACATCCCTGAGGATGATTCACCAGAGGATCATGACATGTTGGAACCACAAGAACTTCCTATGACAGATTTATCTAAGAAAAGAAGGCCAGCATGGGCTAGAGATATCATTCAAGGAGCTAAAAGATATGGAGCTCCTGAAGGTTCCACTAGAGAAAGAAAGAAACCAAAGCTAGTGTCCAACTATATGGCATTCATGTGTGATCTTGTGGATCAACAACCTACTAGCTATGAAGAGGCATCTCAGAAGAAAGAATTGGTAGAAGCAATGACAAAAGAATATCAGTCAATAATGAAAAATGATGTTTGGGACATAGTTCCCAAACCAAAAGATAGAAGTGTGGTTTCTTCCAAATGGATTTTCAAGATAAAACATGCTGCAGATGGTAGCATTGAAAAATATAAGGCAAGATTTGTAGCCAGAGGATTCTCTCAGAAGTAGGGAATTGACTATGAAGAAACATTTGCACCAGTTGCTAGATATACTTCAATAAGAACTATCATGGCACTTGCATCTATGATGAAGTGGAAATTACACCAAATGGATGTTAAAACAACTTTTCTAAATGGTGTAATTGAAGAAGAAGTATACATTGAACAACCACAAGGGTTTGAGGTTAAAGATGGAAGAACTCATGTATGCAAACTGAAAAAGGCATTATATGGGTTGAAGCAAGCCCCCAGGGCTTGGTACAGATGGATTGGCAAATTCTTAACTAGCATGGGCTTTACCAAGAGTAAAGCTGATCCAAATCTTTATCTCAAAGTAATGGATGATGATGAACCAGTTATACTGTTATTATATGTAGACGATCTATTTCTAACCGGAAATGAGAAACAAATTCTTGAAAGCAAGAAGAAGCTTTCTTTAGAATTCGAGATGAAAGATCTAGGATTAATGCAATACTTCTTAGGTCTAGAAGTATGGCAAGAACCAAAAGAAATCTTTTTAAATCAAGGAAAGTATGTTGTGGAAATTTTAAAAAGGTTTGATATGTTGGAGTGTAAATCCATGGCCACTCCCATGGATTCCAACTTAAATTTATTGGTTAATGATACATCGGAACTAGTGGACCTAACTCTATATAGACAAATCATTGGATCACTAATGTATTTGACAAATACTAGGCCAGATATATGCTTTGCTGTAAATACCCTAAGTCAGTATCTTGTAGAACCCAGAAAGGTTCATTTAATAGCTGCAAAGCATGTAATGAGGTACCTAAAAGGTACATTAGATTTTGGTCTATATTATCTTGGAGGTCATGAACTCAGATTACATGGTTACTCAGATTCTGATTGGGCAGGAAGTGTCTCAGACAGAAAAAGTACTTTAGGTGGATGTTATGGTCTTGGATCTGCCATGATCTCATGGTTCAACAAGAAACAAACCAGTGTGGCTCTCAGTACTACTGAAGCATAATATATAGCTGCTTGCTCTGCCAGCTGTGAAGCAGTGTGGCTCCAAAAACTATTATCTGAAGTTTTGACTTAGAAATGGATCCCACTACAATTATGTGTGATAATCAAAGTTGCATCAAAATGACAGAAAATCCTGTGTTCCATGATAAGTCAAAACACATAGAGATCCATTACTTTTATATTCGAGATATGGTGCAGAGGGGAGCTATCAAGCTCGAGTATGTGAGCACTGAAGATCAAATTGCCGATATCTTGACCAAACCTCTGTCTCGAGTGAAGTTTGAATACTTCCGAGACAAGCTTGGTGTAGTTCAAAAGGACCCTCCTCGAAAGGGGGAGTAGTATGATCTCTGATAACAAGCTTGTCTCATCAATGATGAGGCTACCCGGTCACTACACCTAGTTACTTAGAAATATTTAAATTTAGGACTACTATATTTAGAATACTTAGTTTTATTTATATATATGCTTTTATGATAGATGTATACATATTGTTGATGTTAGATGTATTAGTAAGAATACATGCTAGATGTATACATGCTGTTGATTGATGTTATATGTATTAGTGAGAATATATGCTTTTATGATAGATGTATACATACTGTTGATGTTAGATGTATTAGTAAGAATACATGCTAGATGTATACATGTTGTTGATTGATGTTATATGTATTAGTGAGAATACATGGTTTTATGATAGATGTATACATACTGTTGATGTTAGATGTAGTAGTAAGAATACATGCTGTTGATTGATGTTATATGTATTAGTGAGAATACATGCTTTTGATGATAGATGTACACATGTTGTTGATGTTAGATGTATTAGTGAGAATACATGCTGTTGATGTTATATGTATTAGTGAGAATACATGCTTTTGATGATAGATGTATACATGCTATTGATGATTAGATGTATTAGTGAGAATACATGCTAGATGTATACATGTTGTTGATGCTATATGTATTAGTAAGAATACATGCTTTTGATGATAAACGTATATATACTGTTGATATTAGATGTATTGATACATGTATTGATTAATGTACTTGTATGATTGAGGATACTTGTATTGATGAGAATACATGTGGGGATTGTATCATCCTTGAACACTTGTTCTAAAGTGAGCCGTAGACGGGGGGTCTCCAAGAAAGAAGAGGGATTGTATCATCCTTGAACACTTGTTCTAAAGTGAGCCGTAGACGGGGGGTCTCCGAGAAAGAAGACGGATTGTATCATCCTTGAACACTTGTTCTAAAGTGAGCCGTAGACGGGGGTCTCCGAGAAAGAAGAGGGATTGTATCATCCTTGAAGACTTGTTCTAAAGTGAGCCATAGATGGGGGGGTCTCCGAGAAAGAAGAGGGATTGTATCATCCTTGAACACTTGTTCTAAAGTGAGCCGTAAACGGGGGTCTCCGAGAAAGAAGAGGGATTGTATCCTCCTTCAACACTTGTTCTAAAGAGAGCCGTAGATGTATGTATTCGAAAATGAAGTCTGTTGTGGACATGAGAGGATTGGATCATCCTTGGACTTCAGTCCTAAAGTGAGCCGTAGACATGATGTCTCTGATAATGAAGTCCTGAATGAACAGGTAGGGGATTGCATCGTCCCCGGACTGAGGTCCCAGAATTGAGCCGTAGACTGGGTCTCCGATAATGAAGTCCTGAATGAACAGGTAGGGGATTGCATCGTCCCCCGACTGAGGTCCCAGAATTGAGCCGTAGACTGGGTCTCCGATAATGAAGTCCTGAATGAACAGGTAGGGGATTGCATCGTCCTCGGACTGAGGTCCCAGAATTGAGCTGTAGACTGGGTCTCCGATAATGAAGTCCTGAATGAACAGGTAGGGGATTGCATCATCCCCGGACTGAGGTCCCAGAATTGAGTCGTAGACTGGGTCTCCGATAATGAAGTCCTTAATGAACAGGTAGGGGATTGCATCGTCCCCAGACTGAGGTCCCAGAACTGAGCCGTAGACTGGGTCTCTGATAATGAAGCCCTGAATGAACACGTAGGGGATTGCATCATCCCCGGACTGAGGTCGCAGAATTGAGCCGTAGACTGGGTCTCCGATAATGAAGTCTTGAATGAACAGGTAGGGGATTGCATCATCCCCGGACTAAGGTCCCAGAATTGATCCGTAGACTTATATCTCCGAGAACTAAAGATCGAATTGTATCATCCATGGACCTATGTCCTAAAGAGAGCAGGATTGATCATCCTGGAACATGATCATGTGATGACGATGCTGATGATCGTATGATGACGATTCTGATGATCGTATGATGAGAGTGCTAATGATCGTGTGATGACGATGCTGATGATCGTATGATGACGATGCTGATGATCGTGTGATGACGATGTTGATGATTGTATGATGACGATGCTGATGATCATGTGATGACGATGCTGATGATCGTATGGTGACGATGTTGATGACCGTGTGATGATGACACTAATGATCATATGATGACGACGCTGATGACGATATTGATGATTGTGTGATAACGATGTTGATGATCGTGTGACAATAATGCAGATGATGTTAGTGTTCCAGTAACTAGTTGAGTTACTGATGATGATGAATTGAAGAAAGCTTCCGATGATTTATAGATGTATCATGTATGATGTAGTCGATGACTCCTTTCTCCTACAGATGTTTTTATAATATCCTTCTCGTTAAGGGGCAGTGTTGAATATTGTAACTTCTAATAATATTATATTTGTACATTATTATTCCGGAGATGTCTCATCCCTCCGAGGTAACCCTATTATGTATCTGGAGATGTTTATTCCTCTGAGGGTTTGTGGTATCTAGGGTTATTAGACCCACCATGTGGGGGTCGGCCCTGATCTTATATTTTAGGGGTTATTAGATTTCTCCAGGAGAGGTCGGCCCCATTAGGTATTTTAGTCAGTGAGGAGTTAGTATAAATAGAGGAGGTGAACTCCTCATTAGACAGACTCACTCACTTGAGAAAGATAGCGCACTTGTCTTGGAGATCTACTAAGGAGACAAAGAAGGAGGGAGCACATCTTGTATTTTGGTTGATCATCTTATTGAGGAAAGCTTTGCTGGGTTTTCTATCCCATGAGGGTTTCTCAGGGTATATTCTGTGTCTATCTTGTGATTATTTTTCTTTCAGTGATCTTGCTAGTCTATTTGGTTTAAACTTAACAGGAACGAGCGTGGAGTGTGCCACCAGATGTCGACGAGGTAGATGATCAAGGTTTCCAGGGACTAAAGGATGATTTCAAGAAGCACATGACAATGAGCCAACGATTGATGAACAAAGTTGAGAAGTACACAACAACGAGATCCAGATGGAAAGAACAGTTTCAGAAGTAGAACACAGCGAAGCATGCGTACCAACTAGAAGTGTCCAGTTGAGGTGGCTCGGGACGAGCCAAAAGTTTATGTTGGGGGCCTGTAGGCACGAGATAAGTCCGCAGGAAGTGCGGAAGCAGGCAGGTGCAAAAGGGTCATTTCACGAAAGAAGGACCATTCACAGAGTTCGCGGAAGTGCAATAATTGTTAGATTAGTTAATTTGGTCATATGGACTATTTTGTAACCAAGTAGAAGCATATAAATAGAGTATGATTGTAAGCCTAAGGGCATCTAGTTTTTTATGATTGATCATATATTTTGGGTCTGTTTTGTATCCGCAACATGGTGTATTGACTGTCTCTGCAAGGTTCGTTCCACAGGGTTAATGAATGAATGAAGATGTTTGATTATGGTTCAATTTATGTCTCTAGTTTTATATGATCATAAATGTGAATGCTTTAGAGAATATTTGATGTGAATGTGCTATGGGCTTAAGAAGTACTGTTAATCTAAATAAGTAGGTTGAATATGGTGTTCTGAATGTTTTTTATCTGTTGAAATCTGTGAATGACTTAATTTGCAAATAATAAGTTGATAACATGGTACGAGGGTTATAATATTTGGTCATTACAAGGGTAATGTGTGTTGAAAGCATATCCTCACCTCCACTATGGAAACTTGGTTCCAGCAGCCCCCTTATCCATCTCGGGTGAGACTGCACTTGCTTCGCAAGTGTTGTTGGAGAGGCTTACACCTTTTCGAGCCAGTGTATAAGGGAGTTTTGGTTGGTAGTTTGTTGGTGACAGTGCGAAGTGAACCCCTGTTGATAGACATTGCATCAACAAGAGATATTCAAATGCCAAGGTGGGAGTGAGAGCAATCTCTCTTATGGTGACGAGGAATATTGGGCATGGTGGGGTCAGCAGGTGCCGGCACTGGAGCAGTTTGCTTATGCAGGAGTGGATTTCCACAATGACCCTGAGATGGCTCTTCCTCCAGGATATGCTTGGGGAGAGATGGGTAAGAACAGTTCCTTTTTGAAAAATTATTTCATTTTTTTCATTTTATAAGTATATAATTTTTTGATGAGTTTCATATAAACAAAATGTCTTGTGCAGATGTGGGACCTATGCACCCTGATGGGCACCCTCATACCTTCGTGCGATCGGCCAATGTAGGGGAAACCGATGCTATGTTGGTAAGCATAGAGGGGATGATGAGTTGGTTGACTCATGACATCCCAACCTACAAGATCGAGCGTATGTCACTCGCCATGCAGGAAGACGTTGTGGGTGTGCCCCCAGCGTGGATTCAGCTACTGAGGAAAATAGCTAGGATAGTCATCTGCTACAGAGAGGTTGTGGCAGAGATGGCAGAGGCAGCAGAGGCCCCTCCTTCTCCATAGAGGAGGACATATGTATATTTTTGAGGTCATTGAGCCCATTTTGTATATTGATATGACATTATGACATACTTGTAGATCCAAACTCATATATATTTTTTGATACTGATTATATATAGTATCATATTTGTGTTCGGGTACACAGGGTACTACCAAAGGACCGAACACCAAGAGCAACCACTTCACACAAATAGATCACAGATCTACACACCGATGTTTTCACGTGGTTTAAACCCTCTTGAGGGAAACACTCCATGGCCCCGGCCAAATAGCTTCTACGGGACAATTTATTATGCAAAGAAAGAAAGTTACAAATGAGCTTCTCATAATCGATCAACTAAACAATGACCCTCCATGCTCTTTAAATAGAGATCATGGACCAATTGGGTGTTAAGCCACGGATCAAGGTTAGGTTTGATCTAAGAGAAGTTGAGCCGTCAGATCACTCTATGTCGGAAACATATTGTGACCGTCGGATTAAGTATTTACAAATGCATACTAATGCATACTAAAGAAACATACTATCCCTAACGGATATATTACACAAGTTGATCTTAACTAACTCCTAAGTGTCTAAATATCCTAACATCCCCCCTTAAGAACAACTTGGGATATGATTGAAGGATTTACAAAAGTGACACTATTAGGAGAAGGAAGGAGGCATTAGAGCCTATCCCCCCTTAATGACAAGTTCCTGAACTCCTAACATAGATCGAATTTTAGAAAACTTTGCTTTTGTAAGAGACTTGGTGAAGATGTCTGCAACTTGATCATCTGTAGGGAAAAAGAGCACTTCAAGAACATGATCATGAACAAGATTTTTGATGAAGTGCATATGTAGCTCAATGTGTTTGCTGCGTTGATGTAGAACTGGATCTTTGGCAAGCTTGATGGCACTTTGATTGTCGCACCAAAGTGGAGTAGGCTGCTGCTGTTCGAATCCAAACTCTGAAAGGATCTGTCGAAGCCATAAAGCTTCTTGAATGGCATTAATTGCTGCTCGATATTCTGCCTCTGCTGAAGAAAGAGCAAGATCTTGTTGTTTCTTGCAATCCCAAGTAATAGGTCCAGAACCCAGACTGAAAACATAACCTGCAGTAGACTTTCGATCATCAGGATCGCCATCCCAATCTGAATCAGTGAAACCAACCAACAAAGTTTCCCCCCCTGTACTGTAATGAATCCCAAACTGAACTGTACCTCGAATATATCGAAGTATTCTTTTAGCTGCTTTCCAGTGACTTTCATGAGGTGTCTGCATATAACGGGCAACTTGATCAATGGCAAAGGAAATGTTAGGACGGGAATGAGTCAAGTATAAGAGACTACCAACAAGCTGACGATACAAGGTGGCATCGACTTCAGGTGAAGTACAAGTGGCAAAAAGTTTGACTCCAGACTGGAAGGGAAAAGGGGCTGGTGTACAATCTTCCATGTGAAAGCGATGAAGAAGGTCAGAAGCATACTTAGACTGAGAAAGAAAGATTCCTTCTTTGGTTTGCAGGACTTAGAGACCAAGAAAATAATGCAAATGTCCTAAGTCTGACATTTTAAAATTTTGTTTAAGACTGGATTTCACATGGGTTATAAGCTTAGGTTCACTACCAGTAAGAATAAGGTCATCAACATATAGAACAAGTGTGATGAGATGGTTTCCTACTTTCTTGGTATAGACATTAGGGTCAGAATGGCATCTAGAAAAACAAGTGTTAAGGAGAAAGTTATCCATTTTGGCATACCAAGCTCTAGGAGCTTGCTTAAGGCCATATAAGGATTTATTAAGGCGGCAGACAAGGCTAGAGTTATTCTGAACATAGCTAGGAGGTTGTTCCATGTAAATTTCCTCCTGTAAATCACCATGTAAGAAGGCAGACTTGACATTTGATGGACTTCCCAGTTGTGTAAGGCTGCAAGGGAAACAACAAGGCGGATGGAGTTCATCTTTGTGACAGGAGCAAAGGTTTCATTGTCGTCAATCCCTTCAACTTGGGAAAAAACTTTGGCAACTAACCTTGCCTTAAGTCTTTCAACACTTCCATCTGATGCATACTTAGTTCTGTAGACCCATTTACATTTGACAAGTTTTCTTCCTTTTGGAAGAGGTACAAGATCCACAGTATCGTTCGCCATTAAGGAACAATATTCTTCATCCATGGCTGCATCCCAATATGGATTCCCTGAAGCTTCTGCAAAAGTTTCTGGATCATGATTCTTGGAAACTTGAGCCAAAAGAGAAGAGGCTCGCCGAAACTGAGAATGTGTTCGACGTTGATCTCTAGGATCACCCGCAAGATCACCAGCTGCTTCACATGTTGAATGGACCCATCGAGGAAGCACTTGTGCTGGTGCAACTATAGGAACAAGAGCAGGCGGAGGTGGATTTTCATCCTCACTGTCATCATCAAAAACTGGAGTTGGAAACCTGTCAAGGAAGTTGGAAGAAGAAGAAGAAGGCACAAACGCTGAATCAGGCTCATAGGCCAAAGATGGAACAATCACCGAGTTAGGCTCGCAGGCCAAGATATTTTCATCAAATTTAACATCTCTTCTAATGATTACATCATGAGAATGTGGTTGAAGAAGTCTATATCCTTTTACATCTTCAGAATATCCAACAAATATGCACTTTTCACTTTTAGGTTGCAATGCTTTCCGTTTTTCATCCGGAATGTGAGTCCATGCTTCACTACCAAACACACGGAAGTGACTTACATCAGGTTTAGTTTTACTCCATGCTTATTTTGGTGTTATACCTTGTAATGCTTTAGTGGGGGTGCGATTAACTATGTAATTTGCACAATTAATGGCTTCATCCCAAATTTGAAGACTTAGTCCCTTAGATTGGATCATACAATTAGCCATTTCTTTTAAAGTGCGGTTCTTCTGCTCAGCTACACCATTTTGTTGTGGTGTATATGGAACACTGTGTTGTTGTTGGATGCCTTGTTCAGTGCAGAAAAGAGTGAACTGTTTGTTAACATATTCTCCTCCATTGTCAAATCTTAACTTAATAATTTGATGACCAGATTGTTTTTCAACAAGGGCCTTGTAGGCCAAGAACATGTTAAATACTTCGCTCTTAAGTTTTAGGAAATAAACCCAAGTGCGTCTGGTGTAATCATCAATGAAAGTTAAGAAATATTTGAAACCAGAAAAGGAAGCAGATGGAAGAGGACCACACAAGTCACTATGCACAAGCTCCAAGGGAACCGAGGCGTGCCAAGAGGCAGGTTTGTCAAAACTGTCCCGATGATGTTTTTCGAGTACACAACCGGAGCAAACACCATCTCTGCAAGATACCATTGGAAGACCTGTCACCATATTTTCTTTACATAGTTGTTGCAATGAGCGATAATTTAAGTGACCAAAGCGCTCATGCCAAAGTTTGCTCAAGTTATCACTATGAGCAACAAAAACTGAAGGGAAAGGTGATGACCCAAAGTTGTTAAACTTGTACAACCTGGTAATATCATCAACAATTCCGGTAGGTAGGACCTGTTGAGGATCTTTAAAATCCTTGATTACAACTTGGTGAGGTGTAAAGGTCACAGTTTTACCTTCACCAGAATGAGTGATCTGATAGACTGATAACAAATTGCAAGAAATTCTTGGAACACATAGTACATCACTAAAATAACCATTATCTACTGGAATTGTTCCAGCTCCTAACACACTTAGAGATCTATCATCACCAACAAATATTTGTTTGGTGTTACATTCATGCATAGTAGAAAAGATGGCTTGATCCTTAGCCATATGATAAGATGCTCCAGAATCAATGAGCCATTCATTTGAAGTAGAAGAAGAAGGTGCATTATAAGAATAACCAGAAGCACAAAGTGCATGTCCATGAGAGGCAGATTCTGAAGGCGAATATAGGCTAATGTGGTGCTTCTTCATTGCTGCTTCCAAGGCTGCCATCTTCTTGAAACACTTAGATTCATCATGATTATCTTTCCCGCAATAGTTGCAATGACGCTCAATCTTCTTGCCTTTTGGCTTGGATCCTTTGTCATTTTTTAAAGAAGGAGCTGACTGAGAGGGTTTTGGACCCTTGTTTGACTTATTATTGCGAAAATTTTGTTTCTTGGGAGGCTTGGATTTTTCTTTCTGTTGGGACAATAAGGCTTTCCCAGATGTATCTGCATTGTTGATTATTCCAAGATGAATGAGTTTATCTTGTTCCCTAATTAAGGAATCACAAAAGGATTCAAGACTAGGCTCTTGATAGCTAGCTGCATTCAAGGATGCTTTCATGGAGTAAAATGTAGATACAAAAATACAATATGCAGGTCAAAGTTTGGAAAGAATATGATAAATGCATTGTTTGTCTTCCCTCTCAATCTTACATTCTACACATAATAGTTTAAGAGTTTTGTACTTAGATAAATAATCTTGAATGCATGAAAAGTCACTTGGATTTAAAGAGATCAACTCATTTTTGAGTTGGTGACCTCGAATTTCATTGTGTTTACCAAACAGAGATTCCAACTTGTCCCAAGCAGTATTAAGTTCATCAATTCCAGATATGTGGAATCGCAAATCAGTAGAGATTGACATCCCAATCAATCCACGAGTTTCATCACATCTATTTGCCCATTTTATTTTCTTATCATCATCAGTGGGTTCTTTTTTTTTCCTGTGGTAATTCTGAAAAATTCCCTACTTCGTAGAACATCCTCCATATGAGATTTCCATGAGAAATAGTTGGAACTGTTAAGTAGAATATCACAATGGGCGGCCATATTTGTAAATTAATGGCTCTAAAAGAAAAAACCAATAGTCTGGATGTGAAGAGCTCGAAAAAATAGGTGGTTTAAAAAAAAACGACACTGAAAACTGACTCTGTATGATGAAGTTATGCTTGAACAAAGAAACTGTTGAAGATGTCCCCAATAGTGACGTGGCAGCTAGAGAATGTCCAGCAAAAAAAAGAACCCCCCTCTTCCCAAGATGAACCTTTTGAAAATCACTTTACAATAAAGTTGCTTTAAATGAACCACTTTTGTAAAATAAGTGATTTCACTATTACAATGATATTACTTTTAAATAGTGCAACAATGAAAAAAAACTTAAGTGACTCACTTGTATTTTTATTTTTTATTATTTAAGTGAGATGCACTTTTACAATAAAGTAACTTGAAAATAGAAATTGCATGCACTTTTTCTTTTAAAAGTAACTTCCTAAGACTTGAATTCAAGACCTATTAAGGAATAAAGCAACTTTGAACCAAGTGAGCTAGATTAAAAGGTATGTAAAATATGGGAATGAGGAAGGTTTTTTTTTTTTTTTTTACTCGTTTTGCATGCTTGCCCTTTTTCCTGCAAAACAAACCACAAATCGAAACAAAAAAAAATTTCCACACTTGTGGAGTTAGATCTTGTTAGCTTGCCCGGAAAGTCTATGTTTTCTCTCTGTTTCTGATTTGCCGAGATCGCGCAAGGTGCATGGCAAAGAGCATACGCAGCCGAGAAAAACACTTTTCCTTTCTGTTTCTGATTTGCCGAGATCACTCAAGGTGCACGGAAAGGAGCATACGCAGACGGGAAAACAACAATCCGAACCAAAAAAATTCTAACAGTAAAAAAAAAGATGAAATATGAGATTTTTCTTTTCAAAAAATGAAATAAAAAAATGCGTCACTGTAACATTATACCTTCAGATCTGATGAAATACGCATTTCTGGAGCAACCGGGAACCGTTTTCGATCAAACAAAAACTATTTCCCAATGGAAACGACGCTCCGAACGCAATGAAACACCTCCCATAGCCCAAAAATGCACATAAATACCAGAACCAGAAACCCTTTCGAGTTTCGGCAACAACAGTTCAAGATCTGGATCATAACGGAAGCACCACTTCATAAAAGCTCTGATACCATGTTTGGGTACACAGGGTACTACCAAAGGACCGAACACCAAGAGAAACCACTTCACACAAATAGATCATAGATCTGCAAACTGATGTTTTGACGTGGTTTAAACCCTCTTGAGGGAAACACTCCATGGCCCCGGCTAAATAGCTTCTACGGGACAATTTATTATGCAAAGAAAGAAAGTTACAAATGAGCTTCTCATAATCGATCAACTAAACAATGACCCTCCATGCTCTTTAAATAGAGATCATGGACCAATCGGGTGTTAAGCCACGGATCAAGGTTAGGTTTGATCTAAGAGAAGTTGAGCCGTCGGATCACTCTATGTCGGAAACATATCGTGATCGTCGGATTAAGTATTTACAAATGCATACTGATGAATACTAAAGAAACACATTATCCCTAACGGATATATTACACAAGTTGATCTTAACTAACTCCTAAGTGTCTAAATATCCTAACAATTTGTTATTTACATGTGTGTCTTATCTTTATGTGTGAATGGTTATTATGATTGTGTGTGATGTAGATGCCAATCTAAAACATAATTTGCATATGAATCAGGTAAAGCATTTAAGTTCCTTGGAATATGTTGATAAGTAATATAATCGAAATGTCTCTCAAGCAACCTAACTCGTAAGAACTGACGCAACAAAACAGGATCTCTAACTTGATATTCACCCATTAATTGAAATACAACCAGTTGCGAGTCGATTCTTACCCCCAAATGTGAAATGCCATGTTGAAGGGCATCTCGGAGTAACTCAATGACAGCGCTGTATTTAGCTACATTATTCATTGTGGGACCCAAATAAGCCCCTCCTGAAGATATTAGTTGCCCAGCGTGTGAGTAAATAACCCAAGTTGTTGCAGCCAACTAACAGGTGTGGCGACTAATGCCATCAGAAAATCCTATAAAGTATTCAGTTGACATCTGAAAACACAAACCAATAGACACATATGATGCGAGGATAACCAGAAGCAGAGCTAACTCTACAAAAATGTTCAGCTATAATACATGAAAAAGCATAGAGTCCTAATCATAATACTTTTTTAGGTAGAGCCCATTTCTAGGCTCTAACATTTTATTTCCCTCATAATCCATTATTTCATAAGAAAGCTTATTTAGAACTTTAGAAATTATGTAAGGACCGAGCCACATAGACTTGAACTTGCTTGCCCCAGGGGATCCTTATCTTGATCGTAAAGTAGAACAAGGTCTCCTTCGAGAAAATCCCTAGGTCTAACAGACTTATCGTACTGATTCTTAACTCGATTCTTAATGAGTTTGTTTTCTGTGAGTGCATTATGATGCTGCTTGTCAATATTTTCTAGGTGTAGCAAACGTTCTTCTAAAACTGAAGTATCATGGAGTAATTGAATGGCCAACTTCAATGAAGTAATTTCGCGTTCAACTGGAATGAATGCTTCTACTCCATGAACAAGTGAAAAGGAGAGAACCCGGTAGCAGTATTAACATTAGCTTGGTATGCCCAAAGGGATGGATACAACATGATGTGCCAGTTGGATCGACTGGCATTGACGGTCCTCCGAAGAATAGTCTTCAAAGTTTCATTCACCACTTTGACATGACCATTCACATGTGGATAAAATGAATATAAATGCTCTTGTCAAAAGCCTAGCATAGTGTATAGTTTAGTCATCATGTTGTTCTAAAAGTGTCGACCGTGTTATGTCACGATCTCTTTGGGTACACCAAACCCAGCAATGATCTAGTTAAAAATGAAGTAAGCAGTCCTTTCTCCATCTGCTTTGATAGTAGGAATTGCCTCGGCCCATGTAACGTCCCCTTCCATCTAGTCTGATGCCAGGAAGGAAACGTGACCAATCTACCGGGCTTATTGGTGATCTCAGCCCCATTCAAATTACTAAGAAATGCATGGTTAAATAAAACGTGTGCATACATATTCATATTCAACAAGCACACTGGAATTAAACACTATAGATGCACATAGTTCATTATGCATTCATCATATAAACAATAATGATAATTAAGACATTACAGAACATAGAATTAACACAACTCAATTAATAAACATAGTGGAATAACCATAATAACATACACGCAGAAGGAAATGCATCAGCCTATTTCTTTCAGGCAGAATAGTGAAACAATCCCAGAATAATCAATCTCATTCTCATGCTAATTACACAGGCTTCATGCCAACTAACTTAAGATGATCATTTCATCCAAGTAACATGAGTAATTTAACATACAGGACAAACCACAGAATGAATATCATTCAACCACGGAGAATACTTATGTTGAATGAAAATGTCCAAACAACTGGTTGCGTGAGAGAAACGTTCCACCCAACCATAGATCTATGTCCAGCCTATATTCTTTTAGCTGAGAGATAACCCCTGAGATGGGTTGTGTATCCACTACGAAGGAACTAGACAGGCTCACTTACAACTATGGATTCACTCAAACGGTCCTGCTAAGCCAGTGCACAGCTGGGTTTATCAAGCAAGCAACAAGGAAAGGATGAGGATGCTAAGCTAGTGAGCTCAACCATAGAGCTATTGACATCTCAAGCTAAACTCAAGCAATCCAATCCTCTGTTCAAACATCCACACTTGGATTTTTCACCATTCTAGCAACAAATAACGCAATCCCGTCACTGGGTTTCTGGGCTATCAAAACTGGGTTTTCCAATGGATTTCAAGGTAGATAATGCTCCCAAATTTGCCCAAAGGTTCATACCTATGGATCCCCCATTGGATTTCACTATCAAATACCAAATCTAGGTGTTTATGGCTCTTCAAAACGTGGGTTCTTTCACAGCTGCGATTTCTAGTTTTTCTCCCTACTAGGAATTCGTTTCTGGATGAAAATTGATGTTGGTAACTTCCAGAATGGAATGGGGATGAGGAAGAAGCAATCCCCATGAGGTAGAGTGACTTGTGGTACAAGAAAACAGAGCCCATACTCTGCCATACGAATTTCTGGGCTGCCCATGCTCCATTGAAGCGATGGACTATTTTCTTCAACCACTTCCTTACAACATAATTAAATGTCAGCAAGGAAAGTCAAATGGGTTCTCAAGGTGACATATGGCAACCTATGGTTCAATCCCACAGCCCCCTCACCACTCCCTAGTGGATACACATGGCCCCTTCTCATTCGTTGCCTCCATAGCCATTTTTGGTATTTTATTGCATGATGTTTATTTACATCATTTTTGTAATTTTCCATGGCTAAATAGCACATGGGTAACATAATGTCTAATACTTTCCTTTTTAGATAAAAATTCGAGCCTCCACTAGCGGGGCCTTGGCCTTGAGCTCCACGCTAGGAAAACATGCATCACATGTATACAATATTTACATTGGAAGCTAATATATCCTAAGGGTCAAAATGAGGTATTACAACCCACTTTGTAAAGTAGTCGACGGAAACAATGATGTGATGATGACCTCCAGCAGAAGCTGTATTATAATTAATGAAATCAATCCCCCACTTGGTGAAGGGGCCTGCTGTAATCACAGGATGGAGATGAGCTGGGTGTGCTCTCATCTTTTGGGTGAAAAACTGACATGGCTGATAGTGTCTCATAGCTTCCACACAATCTTTCAAGATCGTGGGCCAAAAATAACCAGCACGCAGTATCTTCTGAGATGTTTCCAACCCAGAAAGATGACCCCCACAGGCACCATTGTGAGCATCATTCAATATTGTTTCAGGTTCTTCTAAATTCAAACAACGACGAAGAATGGAATCTATCCCATGTCTATATAAGGTATCAACAATGATGAGATAATTCTTTCCATGACTCTTCAATTTCCATCGCTCATCCCTAGAAAAAGTAGGACACCTCAAAGACTGAAGATATACTAAAATATCTCCGTACCACAGGTCAGAGGATGCAATAAGGAAGATATGTTCAGTCGGGAATGATGACTCTTCCTCATGGTGTACCACGTCACTCGAAAATTCATAGATAAGTTCAGCAAAAACCAGTGACTTCTTTGACTTAGCTGATTGAAAAACTAGGTCAAATTCTTGCAAGATGACAATCCACTTATTAAATTTACCACCGATGATACATCTGGTAAGAACATATTGAAACAGATTGATCTCTGCGATCACTGTGGTGGTTTTCAACAAAATGTACTGACGCAACCTCTGAACGGCATGGACAACAACTAATGCCAACTTCTCCACGTAAGAATACTTAATCTCAGGAGATATTAATGCACACAATAAATAGTAAATGACATGTTCTTAGAGCTTGTCATCCTCCTGAAAAGGTACTATGCCAATTGTGTGTACAGATGCAGCCAGGTATAAATGGAAATCCTTGGTATACTCTGGCGGGCTCAATAAGGGGGCTGATAATAATGCCTATTTCAAGGCCTCAAATGAAGTTTGAGCAACCTCATCCCAAATAAAATAGGTATCTTGTTTGATCAGTCCCATGGAACCTTTTTTTATTCACATTGTTAATGATAAAACATCGTAAGAAGTTGGACATACCCAGCAGAATCTGAAGTTGTCATAAGGTTCGAGGAGGAGGCATATTTACAATGGCCTCAACTTTGAGTGGATCGACCATGATGCCATGACTGGATACAATAAAACCCAGTAAACATCCGTACTCGACACAGAACACACACTTATTATGATTCAGTTGAATCTTGTAATATTTGCATCTTTCAAACATGAGTCTCAAATAATCAGGATGATCTTGTCTCTTATGAGATCGTATTGGGAGATCATCAAGATAAGGTTCAACCACATGTTTGATATCATGAAAAATGAAGTTCATCGCATGCTGGAACGTAGCCCCAATGTTCTTTAGGCCAAATGGCATCTTCCGATAAGAAAAGGTTCCCCAAGGACAAATAAAAGTTGTCTTTTGTTGGTCTTCAAGTTTTATCTGAATCTGGTTATATCCTGAAAAACCATCCATGAAAGAAAACATTTCATGTGCCGCACATGCATCAATAAT
Source organism: Larix kaempferi (assembly GCA_027924585.1). Taxonomy (NCBI): domain Eukaryota; kingdom Viridiplantae; phylum Streptophyta; class Pinopsida; order Pinales; family Pinaceae; genus Larix; species Larix kaempferi. The sequence continues at coordinate 15,629,588 of BSBM01000348.1, read as the reverse complement.
ATGTTCTATAAACGGTGTGGGTTAATTGTCCTTAGGGAAAGCTTTATTTAAATACCGAAATTCTGTGTAGAATCGAATGGTTCCTTGATTCTTATCGACCAGAACAGGGTTGGAAACCCATTCCGTCATGGCAATCGGATAGATGAATCCAACTCTAAGTAGTTTCTCAACTTTCGCCTTGATGGCAACTTCTTTTCTAGGATTAACCAGATGGAGCTTCTGTCTCACAGGCTTAGCATTTGGATAAGTTGTGATGACATGCTCCACAATGGCGGGGTCGATTCCTGGCATCTCCTCATAAGACCAGGAAAACACGTCGTGAAATTCCTTAAACAGATTGGTGTACAGAATGATCTCCTCGGGAAAACAATCTGCTCCAATGAAATTTTTTTCTACAATGCTAGGTTTGATGGAGATGTTGATCGGAATGGTTCTCGATATGTTTTCCATATTCCCCTCAGCATAAATATTTTGTATGGGAGGGGTAGTGGAAAAATCAACATTGCCACCAAGTCTCACTGAAAACTCTCCTCTCTCATTCTTGTCTAGATAAAGAAGAAAATAGGACCTGTGGTGCATATGTTCCCATGGGTGGTCCAGGCCTATCATAGCTTCCAAAATGGCCTTGTCAGAAGGAAAAATAGTATCTAGACAATCGAAAGAGTGGGTAGAGTTAATAGACCATGCGGGAGCATAGTCCATATCTTATTCCACAGAAACAAATGGAGTCGAGATATGTTATGTTACAGCATTCTGTGATGCTTGATAAGTCACTTCTGCAATAGACAGGGGCACTACTAGTTCTTACTGAGTAGGGAGAACCCATGGATCAGTTGTTGGACTGACCATGGAAATATCTAACGATGAGAAATCAGTGGTACTCGTAGAACCAATAAAATTAATGGGAGTAGGTAGATCGAATGTGCCCATCAATGATGAATACATGCCTACGCCCAGACTCTCACTAGGTGTGTGAGACTAATCAACCAACAGGATTGTAGAATCCGACAAAGTGTTGTTTTTTTTTTGGGTAAATGAAATCTGATCAACTGTAATGACCTTGCCTTCAGGAAAGAACATCAGTACCCGAAAAATGGACAACGAGACAGCTTGTATCGCATATGTCCATCTTCTTCCTAACAACAAATTATAATCAATATTAGCATCCAACACTTCAATCTCCACTCACACCAACTTGCCTGCGAATTCAACTTCGAAAGCAGGTAAGACTTCGTGTGGACGGAAAGATCTCCCATCAAAATCTGTAAGTATAGTGTTAGAAGGGGATAACTTGGGTGAGCCTAAGGCCTTCCAACAAGAAATCGACATTACACACGTAGACACACCCTCATCTACCACAGTTTGGCCAATGGTCTTGGACCCATGCACTACTTCTATTTGGAGGGCTACATGATATGGAAACTGGAGCCATATCAAACTGAGTAAACATACTAGATGAGTCGAGGATCTCTATTGCCGCTAGAAGCGCATTTCACTGCAATGGACAGATCTGCAAGACTTCTAGTGTGGACATATCACATGGTGTTTGGGTTAGATCCTCTACAACATTATCATTAGGGGCAGCCCGCGCATTAGGGTTGTGCACCACCCATTTGAAGACACCTTTTGGGATCTTTGGCAAAGTATCTATAGGTCTCTCAATATGAAGAGGTGTAGATGTTTCAAAAACGTCCTTATCTTCCTGCTATGGTCCTGGGGAATAGTTCCTAGCTCGATTTTGCAAAAGCATATCTGATTTAACCATATTTATGAATGATTGATCAGCTGACGAAGCATGAGCTGTGCCCCTAGCGCTAGACTTTCCAGAAGCGGAGCCTTGTCCATGAGGAAATGCATCCTTCAGAACAACTGGTTTCTTCTCATGAAGGAGCTTCTGGGATTCTTCCATCAGAGGGAACTAATGGGTAAGGTGATATTCCTTATATATCTTTCAAGGAAACTTAACCTTATTTTTATCTTTCTTACCCTCGTCATCATTTTCAGTATTTTTGGGCTTTGGATGGTTCCCCTCCCCTTTCTTGCCCTTTTTTTGTTGTTGGGTTGCCGAGGACCCTTTTGGTTTGTCTGCACTTTCTTTACAGATTCGGTAGTAGAAGGGGAGGCTTCAAAAGTAGTTGCATCTACAGCATACTGCTTCACCAATAAAGCATGAACTTGCTTGGTCAGGGCTTCGAATGTTGCCGTATGAACTGAACCAACAATGCCATCAGCATGTGATACAGTCTTAGGTTTTCATAGATCAATATTAGATCATGTCGCATCGGGTATAATCTCATACAGAATCCCAGATTGAGCATATACAGGATCAAGTTGTTGGGTTTCGAGTATTGCTTCTTCCTCTGAAGACACTCCAGAAGCTGCTATGCCTTTAGAAACATAAGGTAGGAGTGATTTCAAATACCACTCCAATAGAAACTCTGGAGGGTCTTCAGCCTTAATGAGCCTCTTCTACCTTGGCCACTCTTGAATGTGGTCAGATAAGTGAGTGGATTTATTCTACCTAAAAGTAGACAGAAGCTTCGTGCCAGCGTCGTACCGGACATGGAGTTGGAAGTGGTTCAAAAAGACCGTTGTCAGATCCCAAAAGTTGTCAAAACTTTCGGCAGGAAGTTCAATGTACCACTTTGCCGCGACACTAGTTAAGGTTCTCTGAAAGAGCCTCAACCTGATGGAATCGTCATTTAGAGAATTAGAAGAGCACCAGAAATGGAAAGTAGTGACATGGTCACCAGGATCTTCCCCAAGCTTTTCCCTCAAACTTTGGTATGTTTGATGGCGGCTTCGTTGGAACTGGTGGCCATGCCACATTATGGTGCACAGGATTATTCGTTAGTTCTGAACGGTCTGGAAAGTTTACAGTTGCCAAAAGAGATAAATAGAGTCTGAACGATGGTGCTTGGTTAACGGGAATTTGGTAGAAGGAACCTCCCGAGGTTTGGTTCCCGAACGACTGGTTGGGGTTGCCCCCAGCCATCGATTGTGAAGTGTAGGCATTACCAATCTTTCTCCAGCCGAAAGTTAATGGGTTGCTTCCTGGAATGTTTGTCCCTTCCAGTTGGGTATTACCCCCTCCGTAATGTGGGTTAAGAATGTTACCACCTCCTCCACCAAACAGTGAAAAAGGGGTACTCCCTACAGGTACATTAGATATTTTCACATTCGAAGACTATGCATTAGACCCTATGAAGGGGTAGAAACCAGATGTAAAGATAACAGATGAAGTGGGCATTGATCCCATGAAATGTGTGGAAGGAGCTATATGCCCTCCCAACCAAGGAAAACCCTGACTAAGGAGCGGATTGTGGGTTAACCTGGGTCTGTTGTGAATCAAGAGATGAAGTGAGTGGTACAAAATGTATCCCTTTCAAAGGGGTATTTGAAAATCCAACAGTGGAACCAAGAGGAGTAGGTGATGACAAAGCTTAGGAGCTAGACATACATACAGAACCAGTGTTGAAACTAAAAGAAGGGATCGAAGTAGGGGTGACTTGCCTAGAGCTTGGTACCGATGTGCTTGCAAAAGAATGAGAGAGATCTCTCATAATCATAGTTGTAGTAGGAGTTTGGGGAACTCCTGTCTCATCTCCAGAACTAGCCATGAAATAACCAGGGGTAAACCGGTACGCACTAAACTCCAATTGACCTAGAGACTCTACAGTTACAAGCAATGGATCGCGGGGTCCAGTCAAAGGAGGGTTGTAAGGAGTTCTAAACTCTTGGGAAGTTAAGTCCTCAATCTCAACATAATCAAAGACCTGTTGATCTTGAATTCTAATCTGTGGTTCTCCAGGTGGTTCCATTACGCCTGTAAGTTCGTATGAACCATGGGAATCAGTCCTCCGGAGTTGAGGTGAAGGTGGTGGCTCCACAGTTTGTGGTGGAAGATTTTGCAACCTTCATGACCTACAAAGGGGTTGGTCCTCCATAGTTATATAAAAAACAAGCTAAGTATGAAAACCTAGTGGCCACTAATCGACTAGGGAGCAAACAACATACCACTACAAAATGTCCTAAAGTGATCAAAACCAGGAAAACAAAGATAATATTCTCAGAAGTTAGTCTGGGATGATGAGGGCCCAAAAAAAAATAATAGAATACCGAAGGTCAGTTACAGGGCGTCCAATGCAGGTCCTCTAGGTGCAAGCATTTCAATCAGCAAACCGCCCTCCCGGGATTACTGTAAAGGGTTACCTTCCATGCCTGTCCTAGGTGCAGTGGAAATAGCCTTCCACTATACCCGTGAAGAGCCCTAGGTTAATATACTAAGGATACCACAAATACGAAAATACCTGGGGGGACAGTCGTCAGTCTAGCCAAGATGCATGGGTAGGGTAGCAAAGCCCAAAATCCAAGAGTACTTAAAGCACTAGTGGACCCCCGTACGCGAATCAGCTCTGGTTTATGCTCGAAAGGAAAGTGAGGGGGTATCCCCAACAGTTCCAATCTTACATGACCTCGTGCTTAACTCTGGTTTAAGTGGAGTGTTCTCGGGATACTTTGATATAAGTGGGTTTTCCTAAAGATTATCTCACTACGATTGTTGAGCAATAAAATGATTTCGGGTAGTTTAAAGTGATCTACCACGAAATCCTAGCCTAAGCTAGTTGATGTAGTGTCAAACCTAAAAAAGAAAGTTACTAATTTATTTTATTAGATGTTCTTTTTAAAGGTTGTTTCTTACTCAAAAAGGGAAGTGATGTGTGTGGTATGGTTATGACAAAAGCAAAGTGTGGATTATAATGCCTAAAAATTCACAAAAAATCTTTTTTTTTTTTTCTGTTTAATCTTTCAAAACAAAATTAAGCATTCCTAAGCATCACACATTTTTCTTTTTCAATTTTTAAATTTCAAAGTTAATAGTAAAGCAAACTATCCTACTTCGAAACAAATGACAAGTCTTGTACACAAGTTCTTAGTTCCTAGTTAGACAAGTCTTGGACACAAGTTCTCTAACTACGAAAAGAGAATAAACATGAAAATGAACAAGCAAGAATTATCGAAGATGTGAGTAAAGATAAAGAGCCTAAGGCTTATAACAAATCAATCTGAAGACTGACAAAGACTTTAAACCTACGGGGTTATTTCAATGAACTAACTCGGAATTTGGAACAAGATGCAAAGAAAAAATGGTAAACTGATGTGTAAAGAGGAAAGGCAGAATACTAAGCTGCTTCTGAGCATAACAAAACCAAAACAAAACACCCGTCAAATAGTGAGGGTAGGAAAGAAAACCAAGGAAAATCTATCAACACAAAGACTCACATAGAAAATCTATCCAAGAGACTTCAAACAAACTCAGGCTGCCCTGAACAAGTGTTCAGGAGGTATCCAAGTGATCCAAGGTTTTCAAAACCACTAAAAAATAAATTGAGATCAAACCCTAAGTTAAAAGGTAAAAACTCAGGAAAAGTGTGAGGGTATTGTATCAGACAACTAGCGGATGATGCGTAGGTCTGTAGGCATACAACTCAATCCTAGGGAAAAACATGCGCTACTGTAACTAGCAAGGAGTTTCGCACAGGTTTCAAAAGACCCAAAAGAAAAAAAGGACACCAAAAATAGTGGTTGAATCCAAATGAAGAAAACACAAAGGACTTCTATAAGGCTAAAACAAAACTCAGCAAGACACATGGGTGTCTTATCCACAGCCAGAAGAGCAAATCAAAGGCCAAATGTAGACCCCAAAACCAAAATCCAAACCTTACTTTCAAAGGTTCAAATTTACAGGAAAGTACACAACTTTATATGCTAGTAGCCAGTGCATGCAACTCAAAATGTGTGGGTTGTAAAGAGAGAAACCAGTGCACATGTCAGAAAAGCGTGCCTATATGTACAGGAGACACACACATGGGGACTGAAAAGGGAAGCAAAATTTTGCAAACTTCCACACTGAACTAAATCAAGGCAAAGGAAAGCAACTAGGCACACTTTGAAAACCTTATCGAAAGTCAGAAAGCAATAAAGACTGAAGAAAAACTAAAAAGACTCCCAAAGCAGAACCAAAGAGGTGCTCCCTAGCGGAGTTGCCATTTTTGTTGTTAAGTATTATACCCTATAGCAGGGGATGGATGCTATCAACGTACATGGGGATGATAGATAGATATATTAGGGTTTTACACTAATTATTGTAATCAAATGAGATTTAGGGTTTGAGAAAGATTACCTTATTTATGGTGGCTGGTCCTAGCTTTTTCCCGATCTCTACAGCAACACACCTGCAAAACCAATCAACCTTGCTCAAAACAATTTGACTACAAATAGATAATGAAATTGACAAAACAATATGACATTAATTGTAATCAAACATCCAATGAAATTGACATTTAATTGGGATGAGAAGGATATCTTGATCTTTATTGTCAAAGAAATGCAACAAAATACAACTGATATACCTGATCTTGTTCCAAGCACTTCTGCAACCTAGTTCTGGGCTCCTACTCCTCTCTTGACTAGAAATTCCTTCAGCATAATAATAGATTTCTTCTTAGATTCACCCCTTCCTCATGGCTTCCCCTTGTATTTGTGGCCAAGGTAGGAAGTTAGATTCGTGAGGCAGTTGAATTGGGAGGTTGGGCGAGTTATAATACAAAAATCAACTAATCCCAGTTCGTATTCTTAATATATTTTTCATTTCATCTTAAGATGTGTGTGGGTATGATACCAACAAACCTGCGCCCAGTGCGCCACTAGTGTTCTTAATGACTAGCGCATACAACTTTTTAGTGTATGTGTGCAGGTTGTCAACAATGAGACCAGTGCATGATGTGTTGTATGCCAATTATAAGAGTAGTGCATATCCAATGAAATATGCAGAAAAAAATATAATTTTCAGCTGAAGATGTAGGATCTCAGTCAAATCATCTAAGGTTAATCTAGCTCTTCCATCCATAATGTCCTTTTGTGTGATCGACAGGGAAATGTGATCACGGACAGAGAAGTGCTGATTTGACCTATAACATGGCCTATGATACTGTAGAAGAAGGACCTACTCCTAAGGTGATCAAGATTGCAGTACTCTAAGAAGTGCCTCACTTCCATACACTCAGATTGAAAGGAGTGGTACAAGGACAATCAGCCACTATGTTAGTGATTGGAGGAGAAACACATAACTTCATTGATTCAACTCTGGTTTAAAGAAGGAAGCTACCTACTGAAAATTTTGGAGGCTTCATTGTTATCGTTCTAGGTAATCATTCTATGAACTATTGTAGATGAATTCCTAAATTGCATATTTCTATAGGAGAACATATTATTATAGATATATTTTATGTTGTGGATGTGGTTGATACTAACATGGTATTGGGAGTACAATGGTTGTATTCCATTGGGAAGCATTCAATAGACTACCAAGTTCCTAAAATGATCTTCAAGGGAGAAAATGGAGAGGAGGAAGTGTTGAGAGGGATCAACACCTATATGAAGCAAGTGGTAAGTGCATACAGTATGAGATCCATACTAAGGCATGGAGACATCGAATGGGCTGCAGAATGCCTAATCACCACAAATGGAACCTCATTGGAAGTAGCCCAATATCCAGAAGACATTCATAAGTTGCTCCAAAAGAATAAGAAGGTGTTTGAGGACCTTCATCATGGTAGGCCACCCGATAGAGGAGTGGATCATAATATTGAGTTAGAGATAGGCACCTCACCTATCAAGGTGCACCCCTAAAATCACCCAAAAAGATTCAAGGATGATAGAGATTGAACCATCAAGGAGCTACTTAACTTGGGATTCATTAGACCAAGTTTGTAACATCCCTCAAATTCAACCCCTAATTGTTATGACTCTTGTAAATATAATTATGAATTTTGTAAATGGCCATGGTGACGAGCTCAAGGCCAAGGCCCCACCAGAGGACCTTGAGTGTTTTGTATCTTATTCTTCCTAGGTTGCAAATGTTTTTAGTAACTTAGGAGACCAAAGGTCATCATATAAAACAACAAGGCGCGAATCCGCTAAAGGGAAGACGATTAATGATACATAGTCGAGAAATGGTATAGGGACTTATATTTAGTTATCTTAAAGGATAAGGTCATCTTCCTAGGTTGAGGATGCGACGATTAGCTAAAATAAAATTTATAAGCTCCAACTACCTAATAAGTATAAATATATATATCTATAAGTAGAAAAATGCCTATGTTAATAGGCATGATGAAGACAATAAATATATGAGATATATATCTAGTAAAATACATACGTTGTATGCATAATACATTACAAGTCCTAACTAATACATTGGTGTACTTGAATATACTAAAATTTAACCAAACATATAAATTATATATATATGACTTATCTAACACCGTATGGATAAGAATATATACATAATGGGACACTTTAATACATTTAAATTGCAAGTTATATACTTATATAGGAGAGCGTATACATATGTGAATAAGTTCTATTAATGAATTAAATTATATCCAATTTCATGAAAATAAAACCATAAAAGGGTGATGGCACAATATTTGGAAGAAACTCTATTTACTATCTTTTATGTAGGAAGAAAACAAAAACATGGAAATTTATTTAATAATCAACACTATAAAGTGAGACACCTTTGCACACATTAAAGAGGATTTATTTTGTTGGTAGGATCCTCTCAACAAGAACGTCGAGCCGTGATAAAAATCATGACAGGTATTAAAATTTATGTATTCGGTGATGAAGGATTGCATACAAGTTTAAATGGGGTATCATATACTGCTTGAACTTGTCGTGTAGTGGATGACTGCGCCAGTTGTGTAAATGGCCATTTGTCTACAATGCCTTCGTCTAAATAAAAGATGCCATCTGTCGAGGGGGTTAGATATTTTTCATAGAAATATGTCTCCTTCATTTAAGCGCATCACTCCTCGAGGAGAGATCACCACTTTTCTGCCTCCTCTTAGTGCACCATTTTGCCACTTGGCTTGTCGAGAATCCATCTATCTCATAGGCAAAACGAGTGGCTCTTTACCACCACCAGGTAGAGAGGACACGTCTATTTATTGTTGGGGTTGGTTATGGATAGACGGGCAGTATTCATTCATTATATACTTCTAGGTATGGCGTAAGGAGGGCGTACGATCCGGTTGGGGAATTTGGTTTTCTCTTTTGAAAATGATATGTTGAGGGTATCTGGGGGGCATTTCGTTATGGATGGACATGGATTTTGTAGAGGGGCAAGCTCTACGTCAAACGTTGCAGTGGTCCGCTGGATAAACTCGTTGTAGAGCCAGGAGATGAAGGGAATCGTTTTCTTTTATTGAAAGGATGCAAATCGGTCGGAGGAATCGACTAGATGCAAGGACATGGTAATAAAAGGTTGGTAAATAATGTCTACCGCCGATAGTCCTCTCTGATTTAATACATTTTTTATTTAAAAGAGAATATGATTACGTTTTACCTCTGCGCCGATTGCTTTTAGGTCTTTAAAAGACCGCATAATGCATTTTTTTAATAAGAGTAATAATCCTCCACAATGATCCCTACCTGAAGGCAGTGTGTGTGTATCTGATATTCCGAGATACCTCGCCGACCTATGTCTGGAAACAAAGTTTTTGTTTTTTGGTAGAAGTACCAGTATCACTTAGTGTCGTAAATATACATGTAGATAGACATGGGGTCTCTATGAGTAATCGCTGCCCTAACTATGGAGATTCACCGCCTCTGCATGGTGTTTTAATGAAATTCGCAACCCCTGTCCTTAGTATTGCAGGTTTTGTTTTTAGTCTCGCCTTTGTAGGACTTTTATTTTTCTTCAGTATCTCTGAATTTTGACTGTTTCAGTAAATCGTGGTGATCTAGAGTTTTATTGCCATATGAAATCATGATTACTTTCTGCTGGATTATTAGGTTGGCTCGACTGTCTTTTGAAATTTTAGGTTACGTGTATTCTGAGTAGTGAGCTAATAATCTAGAATCTCTACACCATTTCGATGACTATTGTGAACCATAGCTTTGGGTTAAAATTTGCCGAAACTCTACATCCATGTAGTTGTAAACGGCGTATACACTTCAAACTCTGGATAATGTGTTTGTTCATTTTCTTTATCTTCCCGGTCTACCTTAGTTTTGGGTAATTTTGGTGAGCGATTCACCTAATATCTAGCCATGCGAAGTTTAGAATTTTCAGTAATTGTCGTGAGGCCTTCGCCTAGGCTTTTTAATCCAGGAACGATCCAATCCTTTAAAGATCAATCATGCGCATAAGAGTATTGTAGTTTCGTAGTTATACCCAGTACTTTTATGTTTCATTCCTTTCTAGTTTTGCAAACGATTTCTGCGATGGGGAATGTGTTTTGGTATTTTCCGAAATTGTTGCTCTCCTTAAAAATGTAGTGCTATTCTCCAGAGCCTTGAATAGAACCTTGTTTTTATTTGCAGAAAGACGTTGAAGCCAAATCCCTCTTTGTGGATTATGTTGATGTTGTTTTGTATGAATATGTTTTAGTTTCGACTGAGCACCATAAATAGATGTGGGGATCCTATAGGTGGAAATCTGATGACTTTTCGAACCAAGTTCTTCCTGACTCATCACTGCCGAGAAGCGTTTTCTACAAAAATATATATATATATATATATATATATATATAGGTTGTAAATCTAGTTTAAACTGTCGATAAATATTTTTAGATACAAAGAATATTACTTATCTTTTGTGCTGGAAATTTATTCTGGCAAGACAGTGAAGTACGACTCTCATTCCGATAACATACCAACAGTAAAAAGATCTAGTCTTTTAATAAAGCTCCTCTTTCTCTTGGTATATATATATTTTGAAGGATTATAAAGGATCCATTACTTGTACAAGGATCTTTAAAAGATAATATAGATAATATGTTAATATTGAAGGTTAAATTATGCTTAGTTATTGGAGTAGATTAGCAACAATCATGATTACAATGTGTAACCTCTACTGATATATATATAGTGGAGTCATGAAAAGCTCTACGTGATGGAGGCTTGACAGAAGGAGAAGAATTCTTATTGTAGGCAACCATGTTGCTCTTTGTAGTCTTATTACTTTTTCCCCAATAATAAATAATGCACACACACCTTTGTGGACTAGCCCGTGTACGGGTGAACCACGTTACCTTGGTCTCTTGTGTTTGTCTTTGTTCTCTTGGGGTGTATTTCTTGTATATATCTCTCTTGATAATTGTGGCTGTACTTGTGTATCTCGTCCATATATTTCCTTGATGATGCATCTCAGTTATTTCCTCAGTTTTGTTTACTTCCAATTTATGTATCTTAAGTATTTTACTATTATGATGGTTGTTATTTATATCTTTCCATGAATATGTTTTACTCATTTTATAGTCAAGTTAGTAGCAGAATTGAATAGTTAATGTTAAGAAGTTATGAGATGCCCTAATGACGTGAAAATTATAGATGTCATACATACATTTTATATTTCCGCATAGCATTTAATGACAATTAGACACCTAGAAATTGTTTTAAATTTTACGAAATTTTGGGTTCGTGACATATGGTATCAGAGTTGTAGGTTACAGCACTCAGGCCTGATGGGCTCAACATGAATCAAATAGGTATGAAAATTGACTAATCAAATTGTTCTTTTGTTTCTAGATGCATGGGATTTGAATGGATGAGGAGTTAATGTCATATAGGTTCAAGGGAGTAAAGATAAGTATCTCAACATTTGAAGGAGGTATGTTATCCTTGTCGAAAGTTTTCTTTGCTAGAAGAAAGATGTAGGTACTCACATGATTATCGTGGAATATTTAGTGGAAATAATTTTAGTACATGTGAATGTAACGAATTCTGTATTATGATTTATTAACTTGATTAACCTTGTTAAAGGAAATAGAAGCACTATAATGTCTTATAGGATTGTTGATTCATAATTTTAATATTCTTTGGTAAAGTACTAAACTAGAAGAAATAGATGAGGATATGGAAAACTTTGCTGAAATATGTTATTACCTTGACAGAACAAAAGATTATGAGACATGCCGACTAATAAGTAATTTCATAGAAGTATCATATATTTTCCGTATTTTATCAAAGTTTACTAAGTGTGTACCTATGAGCATTGCTAAGTTAAAAACATAGTTTTACATATATGCTCCTAAGAAGTAAGTTGGTTTGAGTTGATGAATTCATTTGAACATTTTCAATTTTGATAGTTACTTAGTAAGGAAAATACTTAGTTGTTACGACAGTTTCATGGAGAACTTAACCAGAAAAATATAACCTCACAAATATAGTAGAATGTAAATGAAGTTGTAGTTACACTTAGGAAAATAAAAGATTGATTTTCAAATATCAATGTTAGAATGTATATAATTTTACTTAGGTTTGTTTAGTACAAGGTACTTGCTGATTTTCTTTCATTTTCTTCCATGGAATCAATAGTGTGGAGTCACCGAAGCAATTGTCACTCTTGAGTATTGATACACAAAATAAAGTGGATATACTAGGTCCCAAGTTATGAACGAATTTATGTGGCAATGATTGATTTGTTTTATTCTTGCTTATGAAGAATCATCTTTTGGTTAAAAGTTAGAACGTTATTTTATTTCGAAAGTTTTTTTTTGAATTTTAAGGAAAGGCCTTAAACCATATGTAAAGCAGTGGTTGCTAGAAGCTTAAATAAATATGCATATGGTTCTAAGGATGTTATCTACTTTTGAATAAAGATTAAGGTGCAATAGGCTAAGAGGTATTGATAATCATAGGATTCTTGTTTTTTCTGAAAAAGAAGAATCATAGTCTTGTTGTGATTGATTGAGCATAGGATCTTTTAACATCTCAAAGTTTATTAGAATATTTAGATGATAAGTCTCAATTTGAAAGGAATCTATATGAAAATAAATATTTGAGCTATGATACTAACAAGTTTTCAGTAGGTTTGATCTTAGACTCATATTGAGGAAGTTGAAGAGTTTACATCAGAATAAAGTGAAGATGAGGCACAAGTAAATTTAGTGAGCATCAGTGTAAATAAATGGAACTAATGAGTTCAGTTGTTGAATTTTTGAAAATTCTCCTTTATACTAACACTTCAGGAGGAGATTTTGGATCACAACCAATGTCATAATCCAAGAGGAACATGGATTATACAACCACTTACATAGATAAGTTGAGCTAAAACGCTCAAGAGTAAGTGATAAATTACTTTACATTTTTATTTTGATTACAGGGCTTTATGGATTATGATTGGTGATAAGACTTATGATTGATGATGTGTAATCATCAAAATACATAGAATAAGATATATTCGTTAATATTTTGTTGGTATTATGTCGCATGTGGAATGCAAGAAATACTAAATGATTGTTACTAAGTAAAATTCCCGGACTCAAATGAGAAAGTTTGAAGGGAAAATAATATTTCATGAACTCAAGTAGAGGCTGCATCTTGCACTCACTTACTAGCTGTTGCAGGGTGCAACCTCCCTAAATTATGGTCATGTTCCCCATGGAAGTGGAACAGAGCAGGTAGGTAGCTCGTTGAATGTTATACTGACCCAAAAGTCCTAGGCAAACTTTATATCCATCAAATTGAGCAGAGGAAGGGCTCACGATTTTTCCTTGTGTTGTTAGAACGGAGCGCATAAGAGGTTCTCTGAGGAGACTAAAATTTTTCCTTGTGGTGTTAGAACTGAGCCCACAAGAAGATTCGATGAGGGGAAGCTATGTAATGAGTTGCAGAGTAATACTGTCATATTTCTGTTGTATGTAGAGGTTTTCCAGCTGAGTTACAGAAGACTCATGTTTTGTATGGCAAGTCTCCACGATTGCGGAAATACATAAAGGGTTTTGTATGGCAAGTCTTCACGATTGCAGAAAATACATAAGAGTTTTGTATGCAAGTCTCCATGACTGCGGAAGTACAAAAAGGTTTGGTGATTACAAAGTTCAGTTGAAAGAATTGTTTTATGATATGAGTTAATGATAATGATTGTCTTGTAGCTAGACTATCACATGTATTTATGTGTGAATGTTATGAATGCTAAAGTAAGCAAATATTTCATCAAGGATGAGGATGAATGATAAACATTTGCTATTTTGAAATTTTGTATACTTATGTTATACTGAAAAATACTGAAAAATCTTGTACGGGTTGTACAATGTGCAGGTTACAATTGAAGAGAGCTTGCTGAATTCGCAAAGATGTAAAGACGACAAAACCTTAAGAGCAAAAGTAAGCGAAAGATGATGAATGGATGCAAAAGACAAACTGTTGAACACCGAGGACGGTGTTATCCTTAAGGGGTGGAGTGTGTAACATCCCTCAAATTCAACCCCTAATTGTTATGACTCTTGTAAATATAATTATGAATTTTGTAAATGGCCATGGTGAGGAGCTCAAGGCCAAGGCCCCACCAGAGGACCTTGAGTGTTTTGTATCTTATTCTTCCTAGGTTGCAAATTTTTTTAGTAACTTAGGAGACCAAAGGTCATCATATAAAACAACAAGGCGCGAATCCGCTAAAGGGAAGACGATTAATGATACATAGTCGAGAAATGGTATAGGGACTTATATTTAGTTATCTTAAAGGATAAGGTCATCTTCCTAGGTTGAGGATGCAACGATTAGCTAAAATAAAATTTAGAAGCTCCAACTACCTAATAAGTATAAATATATATATCTATAAGTAGTAAAATGCCTACGTTAATAGGCATGATGAAGACAATAAATATATGATATATATATCTAGTAAAATACATACGTTGTATGCATAATACATTACAAGTCCTAACTAATACATTGGTGTACTTGAATATACTAAAAGTTAACCAAACATATAAATTATATATATATGACTTATCTAACACCGTATGGATAAGAATATATACATAATGGGACACTTTAATACATTTAAATTGCAAGTTATATACTTATATAGGAGAGCGTATACATATGTGAATAAGTTCTATTAATCAATTAAATTATATCCAATTTCATGAAAATAAACCATAAAAGGGTGATGGAACAATATTTGGAAGAAACTCTGTTTACTATCTTTTATGTAGGAAGAAAACAAAAACATGGAAATTTATTTAATAATCAACACTATAAAGTGAGACACCTTTGCACACATTAAAGAGGATTTATTTTGTTGGTAGGATCATCTCAACAAGAACGTCGAGCCGTGATAAAAATCATCACAGGTATTAAAATTTATGTATTCGGTGATGAAGGATTGCATACAAGTTTAAATGGGGTATCACATACTGCTTGAACTTGCCGTGTAGTGGATGACTGCGCCAGTTGTGTAAATGGCCATTTGTCTACAATGCCTTCGTCTAAATAAAAGATGCCATCTGTCGAGGGGGTTAGAGAGTTTTCATAGAAATATGTCTCCTTCATTTAAGCGCATCACTCCTCGAGGAGAGATCACCACTTTTCTGCCTCCTCTTAGTGCACCATTTTGCCACTTGGCTTGTCGAGAATCCATCTATCTCATAGGCAAAACAAGTGGCTCTTTACCACCACCAGGTAGAGAGGACGCGTCTAGTTATTTTTGGGGTTGGTTATGGATAGAGGGGCAATATTCATTCATTATATACTTCTAGGTATGGCGTAAGGAGGGCGCGCGATCCTGTTGGGGAATTTGGTTTTCTCTTTTGAAAATGATATTTTGAGGGTATTTGGGGGGCATTTCGTTATGGATGGACATGGATTTTGTAGAGGGGCAAGCTCTACGTCAAACGTTGCAGTGGTCCGCTGGCTAAACTCGTTTTAGAGCCAGGATATGAAGGGAATCGTTTTCTTTTATTGAAAGGATGCAAATCGGTTGGAGGAATCGACTAGATGCAAGGACATGGTAATAAAAGGTTGGTAAATAATGTCTATCGCCGATAGTCCTCTCTGATTTAATACATTTTTTATTTAAAAGAGAATATGATTACGTTTTACCTCTGCGCCGATTGCTTTTAGGTCTTTAAAAGACCGCATAATGCATTTTTTTAATAAGAGTAATAATCCTCCACAATGATCCCTGCCTGAAGGCAGTGTGGGCAGTGTGTGTGTATCTGATATTCCGAGATACCTCACCAACCTATGTCTGGAAACAAAGTTTTTGTTTTCTGGTAGAAGTATGAGTATCACTTAGTGCCGTAAATATACATGTAGATAGACATGGGGTCTCTATGAGTAATCGCTTCCCTAACTATGGAGATTCACTGCCTCTGCACGATGTTTTAATCAAATTCGCAACCCCTGTCCTTAGTATTGCAGGTTTTGTTTTTAGTCTCGCCTTCGTAGGACTTTTATTTTTCTTCAGTATCTATGAATTTTGACTGTTTCAGTAAATCGTGGTGATCTAGAGTTTTATTGCCATATGAAATCATGATTACTTTCTGCTGGATTATTAGGTTGGCTCGACTGTCTTTTGAAATTTTAGGTTACGTGTATTCTGAGTAGTGAGCTAATAATCTAGAATCTCTACACCATTTCGATGACTATTGTGAACCATAGCTTCAGGTTAAAATTTGTCGAAACTCTGCATCCATGTAGTTCTAAACGGTGTATACACTTCAAACTCTGGATAATGTGTTTGTTCATTTTTTTTATCTTGCCGGTCTACCTTAGTTCTGGGTAATTTTGGTGAGCGATTCACCTAATATCTAGCCATGCGAAGTTTAGAATTTTCAGTAATTGTTGTGAGGCCTTCTCCTAGGCTTTTTAATCCAGGAACGATCCAATCCTTTAAAGATCAATCATGCGCATAAGAGTATTGTAGTTTCGTAGTTATACCCAGTAATTTTATGTTTCATTCCTTTCTAGTTTTGCAAACGATTTCTGCGATGGGGAATGCGTTTTGGTATTTTCCGAAATTGTTGCTCTCCTTAAAAATGTAGTGCTATTCTCCAGAGCCTTGAATAGAACCTTGTTTTTATTTGCAGAAAGACGTTGAAGCCAAATCCCTCTTTGTGGATTATGTTGATGTTGTTTTGTATGAATATGTTTTAGTTTCGACCAAGCACCATAAATAGATGTGGGGATCCTATAGGTGGAAATATGATGACTTTTCGAACCAAGTTCTTCCTGACTCATCACTGCCGAGAAGCGTTTTCTACAAATATATATATATATATATATATATATATATATATATATAGGCTGGACATCTGGTTTAAACTGTCGGTAAATATTTTTAGATACAGAGAATATTACTTATCTTTTGTGCTAGAATGTTTTGATTATTTTCAATATATGTTGAACAATGACAGTATCTTTTGTGCTGGAAATTTATTCCGGCAAGACAACGAAGTACGACTCTCATTCCGATAACATACCAACAGTAAAAAGATCTAGTCTTTTAATAAAGCTCCTCTTTCTCTTGGTATATATATATTTTGAAGGATTATAAAGGATCCATTACTTGTACAAGGATCTTTAAAAGATAATATAGATAATATGTTAATATTGAAGGTTAAATTATGCTTAGTTATTGGAGTAGATTAGCAACAATCATGATTGCAATGTGTAAACTCTACTGATATATATATAGTGGAGTCATGAAAAGCTCTACGTGATGGAGGCTTGATAGAAGGAGAAGAATTCTTATTTTAGGCAACCATGTTGCTCTTTGTAATCTTATTACTTTTTGCCCAATAATAAATAATGCACACACACCTTTGTGAACTAGCCCGTGTACGGGTGAACCACGTTACCTTGGTCTCTTGTGTTTGTCTTTGTTCTCTTGGGGTGTATTTCTTGTATATATCTCTCTTGATAATTGTGGCTGTACTTGTGTATCTCGTCCATATATTTCCTTGATGATGCATCTCAGTTATTTCCTCAGTTTTGTTTACTTCCAATTTATGTATCTTAAGTATTTTACTATTATGATGGTTGTTATTTATATCTTTCCATGAATATGTTTTACTCATTTTATAATCAAGTTAGTAGCACAAGTGAATAGTTAATGTTAAGAAGTTATGAGATTCCATAATGATGTGAAAATTATAGATGTCATACATACATTTTTTATTTCCGAATAGCATTTAATGACAATTAGACACCTAGAAATTGTTTTAAATTTTACGAAATTTTGGGTTCGTGACAAAGTTCAAGTCTTTTTTCCTCATCGGTAGTCCTTGTGAAGAAGAAGGATGGGACCATGAGGATGTGCAGAGATTATAGAGCTCTCAACAAGAATACTATCAAGAACATATATCATATTCCCAGTATTTATGATCTTATAGATGAGCTCCATGGGGCCAAGTACTTTTCAAATATTGACCTTTGATACAGTTACCATCAAATCAAAATGAAAGAAGAAGACATCTGGAAGACATCCTTTCGGTGTCACCATGGACACTGTGAGTTTCTAGTTATTCCTTTTGACCTAACCAATGCACCTTCAACATTTCAATCTTGCATGAGCAGAGTGTTTAGCAGGGAGCTTTGTAAGTTTGTACTTGTTTTCTTTCATGATATTTTGATCTATAGTAGAACTTGGGAAGAGCATTTGCATCATTTGGATATTGTACTAACAATATTTGAAGTTCGATATTTTTATGCAAAGCTAACCAAGTGTGAGTTTGGAATGACTGAGATTTTGTATATTGGTCATGTGATTAGGCATGATGGAGTCAAAGTTCACATGGAAAAGATCCAAGGCATTCAAGATTGGAGAAGTCCTAAAACTCTCATTGAACTGAGAGGTTTTATTGGCCTATGTACCTACTACCCGAAGTTTGTCAAAGGATTTTCCAAGTTGACATATCCTTTGACATACCTCACTAAGAAAGGAGACTTCGATTGGTCAGAAGAATCTAAGCAATTGTTCAACAGAATGAAGGAGGTAATGAGGAGTTGTCATGTTCTTGCACTTCCATATTTTTCTGAACTTTTTTTTCTTGAGGGTGATGCTTCAGGGAATGGAATTGGAGCAGTCTTGATGGAAAATAAGCACCCCTTGTCCTTTGAGAGAAGAAATTTGCAGCCCCGTGAAATATTATATTCAGTCTATGAAAAAGAGATACTAGCCATCATTCATGCACTGGTCAATTTAAGACAATATTTGGTAGGGGGTAAGTTCATTATCAAGACTGATCACAACAGTTGGAGGCACTTCTTAACCAAAAAAAAGATGAATGATAAGAAATAGAAGTGGGTAAGCAAGGTCGAAGAATTTGAATTTGATATTGAATATAATAAGGGTAAGATGAACATTGTAGCTGATGCACTTTCTAGAAAACCAACACTTGCATTGCTCAACTTTAATGATGATTGGAAAGTACAGCTTGGGGTAGAATATTCAAAGAACCAGATTTCTTGTGAATTTTTTGATAGATTGATTCATGATGATGCTTACAATATTCTCAATGATATTATCTATTATAAGGATATGATATTTCCAGTTCCAAAATCCATACTAAAGAAGAATATCCTTGAGGATGCCCATGATGTGCCTTTAGCAGGTCTCCTAGGGTTTGTGAAGACTTATAGGAAAGTGAAGGAAAGGTTCACATGGAAGCAGATGAAGAAGGAGGTGATGGAGTATGTCAGGTCATGTGTGGCATGTTAGCAAAATAAAGTAGATCATACTCATCCAGTAGGGCTCTTAAAACCAGTTCCCATTCCTTAACAAAAATGGGAAAGTGTATCGATGGATTTCATCACCGGGCTGGATTTCATCACCGAGATTCCAAAAATCCAAGATAAAGACAGTATTTTTGTTGTGGTTGATACATTCACTAAATATGAACATTTATTTTCTCTCACAACTAATATTTCATCTATCCAAGTGGATGAAATTTTCATCAAAGAAGTTTTCAAACTTCATGGCATACCCAAGTCCATCATCAGTGACAGAGATAGCAAGTTTAAAGCATTTTTTTGCAAGAAATGTTCAAGTTAGTAGGGACAAGTTTCGACATGAGCACCAGCTACCATCCACAGACGGATGGCCAAACAAAAATATTGAACCAATGGTTGGAAGGGAACTTAAGAAACTATGCCACCGGCCAACAAAAGTCATGGACTACTTGGCTCCATTTGGGAGAGTTTTGTTACAACACTACTTTTCATCTCTCGATTGGTATGTCTCACTTCAAATCTCTTTATGGATATCATGCACTTACTTTTTCTGATCTGATATTTGGTGATTGTAAGACACGAAATGAGAAGAATTGGGTGCAAGAGATTCAATACATACTTAGACATCTCAAGGACAACTTGTAGGTAGCACAGAACCGACAAAATGTGCATGCAAACACACATAGAATTGAGTGAGATTTCAAAGTAGGATATCTAGTATATTTGAGGTTGCAGCCCTATAGACAATAATAATTGAAGTATAAGGGGGCTAAGAAGTTTCATCAAAGATTCTATGTCCCATACCAAGTTTTGAGAAAGATCGGGGAAGTGGTCTATGAGCTAGAGTTTCCTTCGGGAAGCCGGATTCACAATGTTTTCCATGTGTCTTGTTTGAAGAAGGAAATAGGTAAGCAAGTAGAAGTTTCACAAGATTTTACACCCCTTGATGATGAAGTACATTTGGTGCTTATCCTTGAAAATATCTTAGAGGTCCGAGAGAATAAGGCAAGGAGTGGAATCCTTAAGGAATTTTTGGTGCAATGGGAAGGACTACCTAGTGAGGATGCTACTTGGGAAGGATAACACATCTTACAACATCCTAGTTTGAAATTGCTCGAGTACAAGCAATATTGGGTGTGAAGGAATGTCATGTCCCATCAATAGTGAGCATTGGATCAAAGTCCTAACCCAAAAAATCCCTTGGGTTGAGGAGACAACTTCAGTATTATGGGGTTAATTTTTTAATTCCAGGCATTTAATTAATTAGGAGTGTGCATTAATTTTATCCAAAGTTTATTATGAACTTGGAATATATAATTTTCATGCATTTGATATTTTTATGATGAATAAATGAGGATAATGCTCCATTAGGGTGCACTAATGGATAAGGTTGACTTGGAGAAGGCTTGGAGGAGAAGTTAAGGAGAAAGCACCTAAATCTAGAAAATTGGGAAAAAGGAAAGAAAGGTGGATCAAATCAGAAAATAAGCAAAAACTCAGGAAAAGTAGCATATAGCATAAAGAAGCACAAAATAAGAAAGCAGTGTTGAGGTGTATTTACTCTCCTAAGGAATCACCAAAATATTTAATTATCGACCAGGGTTGGTAATCTTAGAGTTGTGGCACAGTATATGCTGAGGTAGAATGGGGCCTAAGTTTCGGCTCGGCATACCTTAGAAATATTTAATAAAGAAAATATTGAAAGCTCTTTCAAAATGAAAAACCGAGTCAAATTTCAGAAAGACAACGAAGGAACTAATTAAACCTAACTAAACCAACAGATAAGAACAGTATCAAGCTATACTACTGTACTCTATGACTAAATAATGGGAAAAGAACAAATACTGATAAAAAAGAAAACTACTTTTTATCAAAAGGAAACTACTTGACTAACGACAAAAGCTACAAACTACTTGTGAATTCAACAACTAGTTATGCATTCAGTTAACACTTCAAGACTACACTAAAGTATCTAATTCCATTCTCTTTGATGTTGTACATCATATGTGATAGGAACTGGGGTGAATGTATCATAATGACTTTCAAATGTAACAACAAAACAAAATTGAAGTAAATCTAACATTATTTCTACAAAGAGATGTAAACTACAAAGAGACCAATTACAATTAAATTTAAACATTATGATCTATCTTCTATCCATAAGCAAAATGATATGAAACTAATGAAATCTAGAAACAAGTAGAAAACTTAATAAAGATATTTACTTGGACTGAATTTCATTTGGAAGCAAGTAGAAAACTTGATAAATACATTTATTTTTGAACCAAACTCTATTATATGAACATCTTTATTATCTGTATGAATGGGAAACTGATCCTATGTTTTAATCAAGAAACCATCAAAACTGAGATAACTTGGAGAATGACAATCCGAATGATAGTCCAGATGGAGGAAAACGATTTAAACTAGGGAAAGAAATAGTTTGGATGATCTTAACTACCGGCTGGCTGATGCATATGATCCTATGGTGCAAGGGAAGCAATGAATGGAGTATTTATAAGTTAATATAGCAAGAAGTAACCTATTCTAATCATTAAATAAATAAACTATTTCTATGACCTAATCAAACAAAATTGAAATATGAATAATACTAACCTACTGTTACAGGAAAAGAACTAATAGAACTAATTCTAATTATAAGCTAAACCTGAAACAACAACTAACTAAACTCTATCTAATTGCAAAAGACTGAAAGAAAACTATAAACACTATGCTTGGTTGACCATTATCAAGTCTAGAAAAGTAAATTAAGTTAGCAACAAAATAAAGATTACAGAAAAATAAATAAATGACATATACACGAAAACAAAACTAATCACACACATTGAAAAATGAATTATTTAC
Organism: Larix kaempferi; assembly: GCA_027924585.1. NCBI lineage: Eukaryota > Viridiplantae > Streptophyta > Pinopsida > Pinales > Pinaceae > Larix > Larix kaempferi. Next base: position 15,607,193 of record BSBM01000348.1, on the reverse strand, counting down.
TTGCAGAAAGGAAAATACAAAAAAACTATACATAAAAACCTCCGGTTGATGAGGGGTTCCTAGAAATCATAGATTGGAACTAAATCAACTTAGTCACAAACAACAAAATATCAACAGTAAAATTCAGGAGCTTCCATTAACTGAGAAAATTATATAGTGTTTTTATGAATTACTGACAGCGTAAATGCCTATATCTATTGTGCTATAAATTGTTTATTTTCCCATCTGTGTTTCTCCAAAGGAGGCATCTATATATAAGTTTACAATGGGAGAGAAGGTCGACATAGTTGACCTCTCTAAAAATAGAAGTCTTAATGATTTACAAACAACTGCTTGGTGGTTGACCACAGTGCAAAGGCATCTTCCTAAGTCCATGGCATCAATCCCCTCTGACACGAATAGTTGTGAGTCAGTTTCCTTCCATCGTGGGCAGATAATGCATTGGAAGGATGAGCATGGGAGAGCAGGGATATTCTGGATTGTGGACATGAGCATAGGTGTGTGCTGGCAGGCTGAGCGAATAGGAAAGACAGAGCTTCTGGAGTGTTTACGTGAGCAGGAGGTGTGTTGTCAAGATGGGCGAACAAAAAAGTGAATATTCTATAATAGGGACTCCTAACCATAACCACCACGTTTCTAACAGAACCCATATTTCTATTTTTGTCTTTAATGGACAAGAATATGCCAACCGACGATTTCACGGGCTGAACGAAGGGATGAACGGCTAGTTGGATGCAGCGAACATTTGCAACGAGAACAAGATTCTGAACAGAGGTCCGTTTGAAGCCCATAACCTGTAAGCCGAAATCTATTTGCCAAATGAGTCGAAAAACATTAAAGTAATATTAATAAACCATGAAAATAATGATATTTAGCCAAGATTCATGTGATATGTAAATACAATCATACCTGGGTCTGTTTGCGGTCTGAATCGCAAGAAGAGTGATTTATTATATCAGAATAGTGAAAATAATGCCACTCAGAGTATATTTGATGATAAAAAATGGTGACAAAATGGACACCAACATTCCCCCAAAACAGAGATATGCCAGGTCCCACTGAACAAAAAGGAGAGGAATTCAGGAAGAAGGTTGTGTTGCAGTAGCAGCTGCCTTCGACTTGGAAGAGGTAGTGAACTTATCCCTAATTTTCTTGAACTGATCCTTCAAGTTGTAATACCTCATCCAGAGAGAAGCATGGGACGTTGTTTTGGCGTTAACCAAGCATTTAAGGCTTCTTACTTGTGTGCGCAGTACCGTGTTTTCTTTATGAAGCTCAAAGATTGTTTCCACATAGTTTTGATTCTGGTTTGTCAACTGTGATATCCCTCGGGTCAACCTATCCACTTCCTGCTGACTCAGAATGGGCTGTTCTTTGCAATGTTCCAGGTCCTTTTGAGGACTCAACTGTTTTGAAAATGTTTCAAGCTCAACAGTATGTTCTTCAATAACTTTGTCTTTGTTGTGTGCAAGAAAACTTCCAGCAGCAGGGGCTTCAGACAATCGAGAAGATACATTGGCTAATGTGAGGAGGGGTGTTTCAAGGGTATGGTTGTCTAACTGGACGTCTGAACGTGATGGTTGAACGTTAGTCTGGATTATAGACTGGTCACAATTTGTCCTCCACGATTTAGTGGGTACTGATGAAAAAAGTGGGGGTTCCGAAGTGGAATCACCAAGGACAAGTTTAGGAGAAGGTGATGGATGTACAAGGAGTGCCTCTCCTGAGGGATCCTCATAAATTTGCACATGCTTAGTGTCTCATTCTGCTTGCGTAGAGGCTTGGGTAGGCTCACTAATACTTGTTTGGAAACGATGGTGTTTTTGAGAAGCAGAGGGTTTGACAATAGGCTTCTCGATCAAATGAGGGTTTAGTATTTCAAAGACAAAACAATCCCAGGTTTTTCCTCTCTCTTCCAACTGGTAAATGATCAGGATTTTAATTAGATAATGATGGTACAAGATTAACAGTATTCTTCCTAACCTGAATTGACATTTTCTCTAAACGTTTTAGGAAATAAAATGGGAAATTGAGGTTCTGATTGTTAACAAAATGTGCTAGTAATCTAAAATGGCAGACTTTAAAAACAGTAAACGTACCCTCACAAGTGATCAGCTGGATGATGACAGTCAAGGGATCTAGGTATTCCAGCTTTACCCACTCCTAGTGGAATCCTTTTGTTCCAGCAACATGTTCATATTCGGCCTTTAAAGAAAATTGCTGAGCCTTCCATGGAAGGAGGAGATGTTTGTGCCAATGGGCACCCTCCGTAGGAAGCTTTGTGGCTAATGCGATAGATTATTCTTTCACAGAAAAAGTGAGATGGCTAACTTTGGCCATCATGCAATCAAATCCCTTAGTGAAAAGCAGTGAGATTTCGTGGTCATGGACTTGGAGAAGGCGGAGAAACAGACCCCATTCGACTCAAAGGAATACCTCACGGCACTCTTTGAACTTGGGGATGCAAAGTAAATAGTGGTAACTTCCAGGTTCATGATGGATCGACATATCTGGACAGAGTTCAAGGGATGTGGATGGTATAGGGTATGTAAGAGATGCAGGAGACACGACTTAATAGAAAAGATGGAAAGCAAATACAATGGAGTGAAATTCACGCAGTCGTCAGTTTAAATTGAAGTCCCTTTGAATGGTTGAATGGTCGTTGGCGAGGATTTAGCATGCTTGAGAGATCACGCTTATCATTCCAAGATCTTAAATCGAGTGCCAACATAGAAATGCATGAGTTAGTGAATAGGTGTGGTTATGATATATTCAACCATGTCCAAAGTCGAACTTTGGACAGGTTGAATGTAATTCTTGAAATGAAATTATAGACATAGATTACACGTGAGAGATCATGACGACTCGATTAACATGATGGTAGATCATACGATAGGATAATTAATACCATATGGCGGTCATGTAATAATTCTAAAGATCATAATTATGCATAATCCATTCATTTAATGGAGGAAAAATGGATAAGGGAATGAGACCACGTGCGAAATTGACATTTGATTGATTCCTGACATAATTAGCCAATTAGATTTGTCAATAATATTCAAATTAGGATACCCTAGCATATTTAATAAATCCATTATAAGCTATGGTTTAAATCGGCACTCCATTCGGATCATTGTCCGTTTGCCTCATTCGGATCGACATTCGACCCGTCATTCAACCCTTCATATAGACTTTTGTCTATACAAGATTTTCTTGTTGATGCTGATTGAAGCTGATTTTGCAGGAAATTTCTGAGGCTGTTAGTGAACAAAATATGCTATAAATTTTTCTTTTTTGGATCTTTCAGTTGCATTCCTCTTTATTTATCATTGATTAGGATGAGCTTCTTTCTACTTTTTCGCATTATTCCTGAAAACACCTATCATTTTGTCAGAGATAAATGAACTTTTTCATAAATATTCAGAAAGTAAAAATAGTTCTGATCCTCCCCCAAACCAAAAATATGGCGTGTCCTCAAGCCATCAATGAAAAATTGATTAATATTCAAATATTTTCAATTATTGGTTTAGGCAGTAACTTCTAAAATAATGTGATAATTTTTGTAAGAAAATGAAATATTAACTAATAAATGTAGATGATTTAGATATGTGCATTCATCAAAAAGAATACAATAGTGCTTAAGAAGACCATATGAAGAATGATAGTATAATTGATATGAAAAATACCATAGGAAAACTATCCATCCATGACTCATTTTAAAGATCTCTTGTCATCTAAAGAATATAAATCAGGTTCACCTTAGAGTTTGTGAGATTTCTATAGTTATGGGTCCTATTTCTAGGATAATCATACCCTAGGTATTGTTTGAATAAGATGACAGGGTCCAAGTCCAACTTATAGCCATTCTCTAATGACAGTATAAATAATAGGCCTAAACATGTATTTGTATACTCGTGTTTTTATTAGCCATGTGCATAGAAATGCGTTAACCAAGCCTCTTTTACCCGATATTTCCCCGCTGCCAGTAGGCCTTTTCATTACCCCGACGGGTTTATCTTGGTACCATGCAAGCATAGCCCCGCTACCAGCGAGCCTGTTCAATACCCTGACGGGTTTACTTGCATTTACCGAGCTTCCTTGTTTAATATTTTACTTAGCATGGACCCACTGCCAGCGATCCTGTTTAGTACCCTAGCGGGTTTGCTTCGTATAATGATATTTTTAGTAAGGAAGCCGATGGCACTAGAGTGTGCTAAGCCTATTAAACAAAGGATTCAATTTTTTAGAGAGAACCTTATGAGTAACTTTACTTATAATGGCCTAAATTATAGATCATGTCAAAAGATAATAACCTAAAGTTGTTCTTTGACCTCTCACTCTATCCTCTTCATAAAAGATCGGTAATGTTCCCCACAAAATAGAAATATCACTCACTTTTGGGCCTCTTAAAAGTGCTTAAGAGACAAGTTTTGATAATGATTCTAGGATGAGCTAGTAATTCATAGGTGTAAGATAGAGCTTTTGAAGACCATAGTAATTAAAGTGGGTCTTAACCAACTGTTCTAATGATAAATCAGAAATGTACAGGTCTGAATCAAATACCATATGCAGAATCATAAAAGAAAGTGGTTAAAAATGTTATGAAGAAGGCTTTAACCTTTCACTATAAAGTTTCAATTTTTAACAATAATCGAAAGAGAAGGAGAGCTATAAGTATTTCTTTTTAGAGCACTTCCCTTTTCAGATAATACTGCATGAGCTGATTATAAGGTTCTTGTAACGAAACTGCAAAACCACTTGTTAGATGATTCAAATTTATTCAAAACAAAAACATATATTCAAAGACAGTTATGTAAAATTTTCAAAATTAAGGAAAAGAAAAGAGTCTTCCTGTTTTAATTGAGAAAATTTTATAAGCTGATCATAATAATGAATTTCCTGTAAATATGCAATCAGTTATTAGAAATGACTCTTATTATTGAAAACAAAAACATATTTACATATATACAAATGGAAATAACCCAAATAATTCAAGGACCTGGAGAAGGAGGAATGAATTCCTCTTCTACCAGCTCAATTTCCTTCTGTTGTAAGGCATTCTGCACAAAATCTTGTTTAGATATTGGTTGATGATAAAGTCTAAGTCTATTTCCATGTACAACAAAAGAAATTTTTGAATCATCAATTGTCTTAATTTTAACGGATCCATTATTAGAAGTTGTAACAATTTCATATGGACCCATCCAACGAGTAGTTAATTTACCTTTAAAGTTTTTGTACCTTGAATCAAAAAGTAATGCCCAGTCTCCAGTTTTATATTGTTTTTGTTTAATGTGTCTATAATGCCACTTTTTACATTGGTTTTGAATCAAAATTGTGTGTTGGATAGCATCTTGCCTAATCTCGTCTAATTCATTTATTTGCAGGACTCGTTATCTCTGTGCTTCTTCTAGATCCATCCCTATTTGTGCATCCATACGAAAGGTTTTGAATTGAAATTCAATAGGTAGAAGAGCTTGTTTACCATAAACAGGTTCATAAGGTGTGTGGTCAATGGTGTTCCTCCAAGTTATTCTATAATCCCACAAGGCTTCTGGGAGCCTATCTTCCTAGTCTTTGTGGTGTAACTGGATAGTCTTAGTCAGGATGGCTTCTAATACTTTGTTGGTGGACTCTACCTGACCATTGTCTTGCAGGTGATATAGTGAATATTTACAATGTTTAATACCATATTTGTCAGTAAGCTCTTTCATTAACTTGGAGGTAAACTGAGATCCTTGATCAGTTACAATTTCCCTAGGTACACCGAATTAGGTAAATATTTCTTCATACATAAACTCTACCATGGACTTCTCTATGGCTCAGAATAGGGCTTTAGCTTCTACCCACTTGGTGACATAATCTATACAGACTAGAATGTACTTCTTCTTAAGGTACATAGGATAAATTGGCCCAACAAAATCTAGAGCCCATTTTTCAAAAGGCTCAATCATAAATTGGGGTTGTAAAGGCATCTCATCAGATGATGTAGGTCTACCCATTCTTTGGAAACTATCACGCCCTTTGACATACTTGGAAGCATCTTTAAAAATGCCTGGAAAATAATACCCAGAGTGCAACACTTTGTATGATGTTCTCTTGTCAAAAAAATGATCACCACAAAGTCCACCATGACATGCATGTAGGATCTCTACCATCTCATCTTCCCATACACGTCGTCTAATAATAAGATCAGGACCATTATGAAAGAGATCATTGTCCACCCAAGAGTAATTAGAACTTTGAACTATGATCCTACATTTCTCAGGTGGGGAGAGATGGTTTGGTAGCTTTCCAGTTGCTAAATAATTGGCTATGTCTACAAACCACAGGATTTGAATAGACACAACGAACAAATGTTCATCTGGGAAGCTATCATCGACAGGACTAGCATTATCGTCAATTTGAATTCGAGAGAGAAAATATGCTACCACATTCTCTCGACCGGGATGATCAACAATGGTGATGTTAAATTCTTGTAACAAAAGAAGCCACCGAGTCACTGTACTATTGGTGATAGGTTTATTCATTAAAAATATGATGGCGGAGTGGTCAGTGTGTATAAAAATTTAATATCCTATGATATAATGACGAAACTTGTTGATGGCATAGACTACTGCTAGAAACTCTTTTTAAGTAACAGTGTATTTCGATTCTGCAGGAGTCAAATGTTTACTAGCAAAGTAAATGGCATGTGATTTTTGTCCCTCTTTTTGACCTAAGACTGCCCCTATAGCTATGTCGGAAGCATCAGTGGATATATGGAAGGGAAGGGACCAATTGGGGCCCCTAAGTATTGGTGCCACTGATAACTTTTCCTTCAAAGTTTCGAAGGTATGTTGGCAAGGTTCAGTCCATTGGAATTTTGTCTTTCATGAGTAGCTTGAACATAGGTGCAGCTATCTTAGTGAAATTTTCAATAAAACGTCTATAATAGCCTGCATGGCCAATAAAACTTCTTACCTCCTTCGGAGTTTTTGGAGTAGGAAGATTAACAATTATTTCTTTCTTGGAAGGATCCACCTTGATACCTTGAAGAGAGACATGATGTCCTAGAACTATGCCCTCAGTTAGTAACATCTTACATTTTTCATGACTGAGAGCTAAGTTCATTTCTTGGCATCGAATAAGAACTGTTTCGAGGCTGTCAAGGGATTCTTGGAAGGTATTAACATAAACTATAAAATCATCCATATAAATTTATACACAATCATGTATAAGATCAACAAAGATTCCCATAATATCACGTTGGAATGTAGAAGGTGCATTACATAGGCAAAACGGTAACACTCGATAGGCATATGTCCCCCAAGAACAAGTAAAAGTTTTCTTTTCTTGATCTTCAGGTGCTATTAGTATTTGCTTGTATCCACTATATCCATCAAGGAATGAAAAATATTGTTTCCCTGATAAGGTATCTAACACCTGATCGATGAAAGGAAAAGGGAAGTAGTCCTTAAGAGTGGCCTTGTTCAATTCTCAAAATTCAACACAGATACGCCATTTCCCTGTGACTTTATTTGGAACTACCACCAGAGGAGACACCCAGTTACTATTAGAAATTGCGTAAATAAAACCAACGTTAAGGAGTTTTTGTAATTCATCTTTTAATATATCCTTTAGGGATGGATTCATTCTTCTCTGGGGCTGCCTAACATGACGTATGTTTGACTCCGTGTAAATGTGGTGTATACAGTTATCTGGGTGTATACCTTTCATATCGGTAAATTCCCATGCAAATGCTCCAGTTTGACTCTTGAGAACTTTTAGTAATTGTTTTTGCTGACTCTCATCTAAACCTGCATTTATATGTATAAATTTGTCGGAACTAACCTCATAAGGTATGGTATAGGATCCTAGATGTTTTTCGATTGTGAAGACACAGGGTATACTCTTAAATGTTGATAGGCTCATGTTTTCTTGAAATTCGTCTCCAAATATCTGGTCAAGTTGGGAAAAAGACTGAGGAAAGTCTATACATGTTGTGGAAGAGATAAATTGATTCAACATATTATCGGTATTTTGTTCTTGAAGTGCACATGAGAAATAACTAACAAGGGAAAGTTCTTACAAGTTCTTATCCCTGAAAGGACAATCTAACGAAAATAGGTTTTCAGTTACTGGCTGAGTTGGTGGGTATAAGGCTAGTTTTCTTGTAGATAGCCCATCATAGATGATCATCTCTCCATCCCTATATCCTATAAATGCATTGGCAGTGGCCAACCAAGGTCTTCCCAAAATAATGGGGTGACCTTTGGAAGGGTATTTTGATTCTATGACCATGAAGTCCACTGAATATTTCCATGAAGCTACTGATATAGTGATGTCATCTATGATCCCAGCAGGCTGCACCATCATGCGATCTGCTAATTCTAGCATTGTTGGGGTAGGGTGGAGGAACTATCCTAAATTGAGAGTTTCTAAAACTGTGGTAGTTATCAGATTAATAGCAACTCCTAGATCAATAAGTGTGTTCCCTATGGCAGTGTTATTGATGATAACATTCACCACAAGGTTTCTGGATTTGAATACTTTGGGAGTCTAGGTTGGTTTGCTATGCAATCTGACATTTCTCCTATTACATGAATCGTCAGAGGGTCTTTCTGTTTTCTCCCTGGTCTTTTAATACAAAGTTCGTTATTACTTTACTATAGATTGAAATATCCTTAATGGCTTGTAACAAAGGGATCTTAATACAAATATTTTTCAATTCGTTAATGATATCATACTCTGGATAAGTTACAGGTTTTTCTATTACTATACGCTCTAAATATGGAGCTGATTTTTCCCTTGTAATTACTTCTTTATGTGGATGGTTGTGTGTTGAAGATTTAAGAATAACCACATCTTCAAGAATAGCATCATTCAAAAATTCGTTAGGTATGTTTTCTTCTTCATTCTCTTCTCGGATAATAACTGATGACTTGGGATGATCTTGCAAAACTCTTCCAGAACGTAGTTGAATCTCGTGTATTGGAGTGGTCGAAATGGCATATGATGGAAGAGGTAACAACCCAATGCTATTAAGGGATTGGGTTGGCTTATTGTTGAGGTTTGGTATCAGTTGTGCAAGTAATATTGTGGGTCTTGGAGGATTCATATTCTGGAAATGGTGAGGTTGATTTGGGATAGGGGGTAATGAAGGAGGTACAAATCCAGGCACAAGTTGCTGTATTTTAGGTCGGTAAGGATAGTTATGCATAGGAGGAGGTGGTTGAGCATAAGCTTGTCCTCTCCATCCCTGTGGCCATTGTTGTTGTTGAGCATTCTGAGGAGGGTACTGAGGTGGCCAATTTTTCCAACCTGAAGTGTTCCATTGTTGAGGAGGTTGATAAGGATAGTAATAGGGTGGAATTTGTGATGGATCTTGGTATGATGATTGATCTCTAGGTTTCCAAGGCCTCCTAGATGATTCACCAAAGTTTCCACTTTTATACACAGCATGCAACCTAGGCAAAGATGGACAATTATCAGTCGGATGTTCTTCTGTAGAAAGGTGGAAAACTGAAACATTGTTCAACGGACATTCTCATTGGGGATGTTTAGTTCTACACCTAGGATAGAAAACACTCATTGTTTCCCGCTCATCATCTTATCTCCTTTTAGCTTGTAGTGCATCTAGTTGAGAACCCATAGCTCCTAAGATATTCTTTTTGAAATTTTCTAATAGGTTTCCCAACTCTACCCTTGTAACTCCACCAAGACCAAATGTGTTTTCATTTAGGTTCCTAGCATAAGATTCTCAAAAGTGTCTTCCGCTTTTCCCTCTGCTCCAAGAGAAATTCCTACATAGTTCACAAATCTGTGAAAAAGGCTTATGAGAGATGTCTCCTGCTTCCATGAGATTAAGGTTTTCTAAGAATTCCTCTGAGATTCCCTTGAGGAGGAGTGTTCTTTCTGCATCCTCCCGATGATCACTATATTTAGATTTATGTAACACATAGTTAAATATTTCGAGATAGTCTTCTAGGCTCTCATCTTCAAGTTGTTGTATTTTAAAAATATCATTGCGGTAGTCTTTAGTTTTACAGTAATCCTGATATTTCCATAGAAACATAGTCTTCATGTCTTCCCAAGTTCTAATACTAGATTCTCCTAACCCCATGAACCATCGAAGAGAAGAATATTTTAATGTGGCAGGAAAGAGTTTTAGCTTTTGGCCAACTTGTAGGTAATTATAACTCCTACACAAAATGTCAAATTCGAATAAGAATGTATCTAGATCCTCATTACTCTTCTCATAAAAGGTTGGTAGTGAGGAAGGAGGGATTTTTTTCATAGTTACATCTTGTGCAGTGTCTAAGATAGGGAACCCGAAGGTACCTTCAGTTCTAACTTTTCCTTCTTTTTCATCTTGTCGGGCACGATCTTGATTTTCAGCCTCCATGAAGATCCGATTTCCAAAGAGAGAATACTTAGGTGGATCCTTTCTTGGTGAATATGGGATATCCCAACGTTCTGTTTCAAGGAAAATATTTCTTTAAGAGAGGAATTATCAGCTATGTGGGAGTCCAGTTTTGTTGGTCCTACAGTTGTTGTCTCAATCTGTGAGATGACTATACTCACATAATTCTCAAAAAGAGCGTCTACTTGTGCAGGATCAACAAAATCTACTAAGTTTGGACCACCTACTATTGAAAAAGTAGTGTCTTTGGATTTTTGGACTAATGGAGGGTTGGGAGGTATTGAAGTTTTATCCTTTTGAGTTTCCTCTTGTCTAAGTTCAGTCTCAATATGAGCTTGAGGTTCTTCTAGTGGAATTTCTTTATGAACAAACTATTCTGATGTCCCTATGGTTTCTAGAAAGCATTTCCTTTGATTTCCAAGTAGGACTATCCCCTTTAGGTGTCTTCTAATACCTTTATGCTGAGTTAGTAGTTGGGGTGGCACGCCTCATGTATAGGTTAGTAGGAATTTTAGTAGGAAGGCTAGTTTTAATAAATCTACCTTGTGAGTCTCTAGACCTATTCATGAAAACAAACTATAACTGAAATAAATTCTAATTGCATCACTACTATTATTGGGTTTTGGGGATGCCTGTTATAACAGATGCGCAGGTTCTTACCTCTCATCTTACCGCTCACTCGCCACCAGCATATTTCTAAATTTAAAAGCGGAAAATTCAAATCTATCACTAAGTTTCAAAATAGAGTTCTACCTATCTACAACTAAATTCTAACAATCTAAAACTCCCCGACAACGGCACCAAAATGTCAAGGTGTATTTATTGTCCTAAGGAATCACCAAAATATTTAATTATCGACCAGGGTTGGTAATCTTAGAGTTGTGGTACAATATATGCTAAGGTAGAATGGGGCCTAAGTTTTGGCTCGGCAGACCTTGAAATATTTAATAAAGAAAAGATCGAAAGATCTTTCAAAATGAAAAACCGAGTCAAATTTCAGAAAGACAACGAAGGAACTAATTAAACCTAACTAAACCAACAGATCAGAATAGTATCAAGCTATACTACTCTACTCTATGATTAAATAATGGGAAAAGAACAAATACTGATGAAAAAGCAAACTACTTGACTAAAGACAAAAGCTACAGAATACTTAGTGAATTCAACAACTACTTATGCATTCAGTTAACACTTTAAGACTACACTAAAGTATCTAATTCCATTCTCCTTGATGTTGTACGTAAAATGTGATAGGAACTGGGGTGAATGTATCGTAATGACTTTCAAATGTAACAACAAAACAAAATGGAAGTAAATCTAACCTAATTTCTACAAAGAGATGTAAACTACAAAGAGACCAATTACAATTAACTTTAAACATTATGATCTATCTTCTATCCATAATCAAAATGATATGAAACTAATGATCTAGAAGCAAGTAGAAAACTTAATAAATATATTTACTTGTACTGAATTTGATTTGGAAGAAAGTAGAAAACTTGATAAAGATATTTATTTCTGAACCAAACTCTATTTTATGAACATCTTTATTATCTGTATGAATGGGAAACTAATCCTATGCTTTACTGAAGAAACTATCAAAACTGAGATAACTTGGAGAATGAAATTATTAATTCTAATCTGAAATAAACCTTAAGAACATACAATAAATTATACTAAGAATAAAACTGATAGATTCTAGAACAGTAACCTATTGGCAAATCAAACATGAAATACATAAGTTACTTGGAAAAGATAGTTAAAGCAAAGTTAAGGGAGATGAAATGGAAACTAAGAACAATGAAAAAAGGTTAATTAAACTCTATGTAATGTAAAACAAGATCTCAATTACAGTTAAGAATGCTAATTAAAGGCAAGAAATAATAAAGTTGGAAAGCCTAAGAAATTGAGTTCTTAATAAACATAAAACAATGCAGAAAGGATGAAAGTCCAAATGACGATCCGGATGATAGTCCGGATGGAGGAAAACGATTTAAACTAGGAAAAGAAACATTTTGGATGATCTTAACTACCAACTGGATGATGCATATGATCTTATGGTGCAAGGGAAGCAATTAATGGAGTATTTAGAAGTTAAGATAGCAAGAAGTAACCTATTCTAATCATTAAAGAAATAAACTATTTCTATGGCCTAATCAAACAAAACTGAAATATGAATAAAACTAACCTACTGTTACATGAAAAGAACTAACAGAACTAATTCTCATTATAAACTAAACCTGAAACAAAAAATAACTGAACTCTATCCAATTGCAAAAGACTGAAAGCAAACTATAAACACTATGCTTGGTCGACCATTATCAAGTCTGGAAAAGTAAATTAAGTTAGCAACAAAATACAGATTACAGAAAAATAAAGAAATGACATAAACATGAAAACATAATTAATCACACACTGGAAAATGAACTATTTACTTGCAGAAAGGAAAATACAAAAAAACTGTACATAAAAACCTCCGGTTGATGAGGGGCCCTTCCCAGCAATAAGAGATTGGAACTAAATCAACTTAGTCACCAACAACATAATATCAACAGTAAAATTCAGGATCCTCCATTAACTGAGAAAATTGTACAGTGTTTCTATGAATTACTGACAACATAAATGCCTATATCTATTGTGCTATAAATCGTCTATTTTTCCATCTACGTTTCACCAAAGGAGGCGTCTATATATAAGTTTACAATGGGAGAGAAGGTCAACATAGTCGACCTCTCTAAAAATAGAAGTCATAATGATTTACAAATGACTGCTTGGTGGTTGATGACAGGGTAGAGGCGTCTTCCTAAGTCCACAGCATCAATCCCCTTTGACACGAACAACTATGAGTCGGTTTCCTTCCATCGTGGGAAGATAATGCGTTGGAAGGCTGAGCGTGGGAGAGCAAGGATCTTCTGGAACGTTGACATGAGTAGAGGTGCATGTTGGCAGGCTGAGCAAACAAAAAAGATGGAGATTTTGGAGCGTTGATGTAAGCAGGTGTGTTGTCAAGCTGGGTGAAGAGGGAAGTGAATATTCAAGAACAGGGACTCCCAACCATAACCACCACATTGCTAACATAACCCATATTTCTTTTTTTGTCTTTAATGGACAGGAATATTCCAACCAACGATTTTGCAGGCTGAACGAAGGGCTGAGCAGGGAGCTAGATGCGAATGAACATTTGCAATGAGAACATGAGTCTAAACGGAGGTCCATTTGAAGCCCATAACCTGTAAGCCAAAATCTATTTTCCAAATGAGTTGAAAAACATTAAAGTAATCTTAATAAACCATGAAAATAATGATATTTAGCCAAGATTCACGTGATATGTAAATACGATCATACATGGGTCTGTTTGCGGGTCTGAATGGCAAGAAGAGTGATTTATTATATCAGAATAGTGAAAATAACGCCACTCAAAGTATATTTGATGATAAAAAATGGTGACAAAATGGACACCAACAAGCAGGATAAATCAGAAAAGTAGGCAATTTCAGAAAAGAAGGAAAGTTCAGAAAATCCAGAAAAAGAAGAAAAATCTAAAGCAAAAAGTGGAAAAGCAAATAGAAAAGGAAAAAAGAGCAAAGCAAAGAGAAAAGGAAAAGGTAGTGTTAGGAACCCGTCTCAACCCTTCTCTTTACTTTGTTAGTATATTGTTGTTGGACACATATGCTTTGTAAGTCATCTCGTAGTATTTGTTGATCCATAGTATTGACCCATAGTATTGGACGCATATGCTTTGTAAGTTGTCTCGTAGTATTATATGTCCCATGGTTTTGATTGATAGTATTGGGCATAGAATTTGTATATAAGTGTGTGTTGAGGTCATTGAAGGCACCGTGAAGTTAATTGTATTGAGCTTGCTCAAAGGAGGTTACCCCCTTGAAGTGGCCCATAATCAATATAAAAGTGATTCTGAGTTCTATTATTTCTGATATCTCATGTATTTGCTTTAATTAATTATTGCAAGTTCTTCACATCTGGTATCAAAGCACTTTCTTGCGCCCGTTGGGTGAAATTTTTGCCAAAAATTTGTTTTCGCATCTATTGCAAGTTCAGATCTAGGAATAATTCCTATCTGCTTAACTGTGGGAAGTACTTGGGCATAAGCCCTAAAACGCATTGTGAGGAGTACCACAAGAACCCCAAAGTAGCTGGCCCATTGAAAGGACCTACCAGCGAAAAGGGCAACGACCCCTACCCGATTGACTAGTTCCCACTCGTGAGGTAAACCAAGAGCTGTCGTTTGTGGTAAAGCGGTTATCAGTTTTACCTAAACCGTGGAGTTAGGGGTATTGCCCCAATACGGAAGCCATCAGACAGCATTGGTGTTCGATTGAATCCCCTGAACCGACAGGAAGCCACACATACCTGGGGTCCATATCTATTTTTAGCTGAACTGTTGTCGATCACTTCCGCTCTAGATACAACCGTTTCAGATCTATTCTGAAGGTCGTTCCAGATCCAGTAGCCGTTTCAAATCCAACCATTTTTTGATCCCTTCCGCGCCATTGCAGATCCATCTGTTGTGGATCCCTTTTGCGTCGTTGTTGTCGATCCCTTTTGTGTCGCCGTTGCCGATCCATCTGTTGCGGATCACTTCCACGCCATTGCCAATCCATTTATGTTTTCAGCCATATCTCCCTTGTTTCAACTCTGTTTTCCCTTAAACTTCACTGACATCCCTGCAAGCCCATTATGCATATTTCACTCCTGAAGACCCTATCCCAAATTCCACTTCCCAAGACCAGAAATCCCACATTTGTCTATTTTTAGGGTTTTCCATAACTCCTTCAATTTTCACCCAAATGCCTTCAAATTTTGCCACTGTGTTCCTTTCCTAATTCTGCTTCTTTTTCCCTCTCTACCAAATTTTCTCATTCATTCAACCCACTTCTGAAATCCCCATTTTTTGCCTCCTTGTCCATCAAAAAGTGTCCAAATCCTAGTCAAGCCCCAATTACCAATCCGAGTTTTTCCCAAATCCAAATTTTCTTTTACTAAATAAGCTTTTATTTCTGTTTTTCTATCAATTTCAAAAAAAAAAAATCCTGGATGTGGTTGTCACCCGCGCAGGAGCAAAAACCATGGAGGAAGCACTGCAGCCATCCAAACCAAACTCCAAGATCTGGATGAAACATTTCTCAGCCTCCATCTTCAGCATTCAACCATGAACAATAACTGACAACCATAATCTTTTGCAGCCACCAGGTTCTCTTCTTCCAGCAATTTTCGTGGGCCGAAGCTTGATTTTCCTCACTTCAATGGTACTGATCCGACTGGATGGATATACTGAGCAGAACAATATTTCAGTCTACATAATACGTTTAATGTCTAGAAAGTTCCACTTGCATCCTTTCATTTGGAGCAGGAATCCCTTCAATGGTACCGTTGGTACAGCAAAGCTCATCTCGAGCCAAACTAGACATATTTTTGCGAACTCCTTTTTCCACGATTTGGTCCTAGTGCTTTTGACGACTTCACAGGAGCACTTACTAAATTCACCAAACTGGCATAGTGAGAGAGTATCAGACGAAATTTGAGAAACTAGCCAATCACAAAGAAGGATTGTCTGATGAATTCTATAGGAGTTGTTTTATCAGTGGTCTCAAGGATGAAATCCGCTCAAAGGTCAAAATGTTCTGTCCCAACACAATGATGGAAGTCCTAAGGTTGGCTAAGCTGGTCGGGGACAAGATTGCAACTCATTAATGCTCCAAACCCACCTTTGTTCCCTTCAAAAATATGGGTTCCCAACAAGCTCCCATCACACCTGCTCCTCAACCAACTCCTATCAAGCATTTGTCTGAAACAGAGATGCAGGCACGCCGAGAAAAAGGGCTTTGTTATAATTGTGATGAGAAATTCACTCAGGGACATAAATGTGTTCAACAAAAGCTCTATCTCTTGGATGTGGATTCTCTGCCTTCCTCTAAACTTGGTGAAGAAGCTCTAGATACAGTAGATGATCAGGTTGACATTCAGCACCCGCCTGGTGACACCCCATCTCAGGACGACCCACCTGAGATCTCTCTCCATTCTGTAACCGGCGTCACCACCCCACAAACAATGCAGGTCAGGGGATACTTCAAGAAGATCCCTCTTACCATACTCATTGATTCTGGTAGCATTCATAACTTCATTGACCATCGGATTGCCAAACAGGTTGATTATTTTGTCCATCCTTGCTCTGACTTTGAATTCATGGTTTCCAATGGGGGCACCTTACCTTGCAATGGGAAGTGTCACAATGTGTGTATCTCTTTGGAAGATTATAACCTACGCTCTGACATGTTTTCCTTATCCTTAGGCGGATGTGATGTGGTTTTGGGCGTTCAATGGTTACGCACACTTGGCCCCATCTTATGGGATTTTGCTGGACTTTGGATGTAGTTTTTAGTCAATGGGGCATAACACAAATTTATGGACTTACAACCAGGGTCTCTCTACATCATCAGTTCACATTGCCTGGAAAAAATACTTAAGAAGAATTCACATGGTGTCATCACTCAGCTCCATTCCATTCATATGCACCAATCAACAGTCTCCACTACTTCCTTGGATAGATATGCAGGTGTCTTTGTTGAACCAATGAGCTTGCTTCCTTCAAGAGACCTTTCCGGTAAGAATTTAGCTACATCTACCTCTCAGCAGGAAATGATGGCTATTTTGCATGCAATACAGAAGTGGCAGCCATACCTATTAGGGAATTATTTATGCATCAAGACTGATCTCCAGGGTCTGGAAAATTTCCTGGAACAATGGGTCTCCTCCCCAACACACCTGAAATGGGTTATCCAACTCATGGGTTATCCCTATGCGATCACTTACAATTAGGCTAAGGACAATATGGTGGCAGATTCTCCTTCTCGCATAATTGATGACCTAGTTTCTCTTACAGCTATTTCTCTGCTTGTTCCAAATTGGTTGCAATATGTTCAACAAGGCTATCTCTTCTATGAACTCCATGCTTCTTCATCAGTAGGACACTCTGGGTTCTTCAAAATGTATGACCGGGAACAATGTAACTGTTGATGTATATGTAACTTCGGAATGTATTTCACATATATGTATATTATATTCCTATAGAGATGGTATTATTCCTCTATAAGGAAGTGTCGTTATTTATATTGTAAGTGTCGTAACTTATACTTGATGGGTTATTAGACCACCTTGTTTGGGGTCGGCCCTGTATAAGTCATGTGGGTCAAAGGGTTATTAGACCACCCTATTGGGGGTCGGCCATGTGGGTCAAAGGGTTATTAGACCACCCTATTGGGGGTCGGCCCAGTCAGCATTATATTA
Organism: Larix kaempferi; assembly: GCA_027924585.1. NCBI lineage: Eukaryota > Viridiplantae > Streptophyta > Pinopsida > Pinales > Pinaceae > Larix > Larix kaempferi. Next base: position 15,589,480 of record BSBM01000348.1, on the reverse strand, counting down.
TGTGGTTAAGTTCGAGCCTACATGAGTTAGGTAAAAAGGCAAGTCAAGTCAAGTATAAATAGAGTGCGGGAGGCACTCTATTTACTCACTCACTTCTCACACATGCTCTCAAGGAGGAGAGGCGCACTTATGGAGGAGGAGGATTGCTGCTAGGTTATGGCTATCTCTCTTGGTTGGTTGTATCATTGCTCTATCTATCTCTGAGGAAGTTATTGGGGTTTTTCACCTTTATGGTTTTCCCCAAGTAAATCTTTGTGTCTCTTGTGTGCTTGCATTATTGTCTCCATGATTGATATGTTGTAGATATGCTGTACATGTTGTTCTCTCAGTTAAGATCCTAGATCATATTGAAGTAAATTCTGAAAATTTAACATGGTATCAGAGCTAGCCTGAAAGAAGGCATGATATGGCATGTATGACACTTGTTGCACTTACGATGCTAGGGCTTGATATAGCAAAAACCAGTCATCGTAGCACTTTCGCTATAAATCCGTTTTGGCGAAGTTTTCGGATCTGAAATTGTTATAGGCCGAAGCTAAGATCTCCAGGTATCTTGTGTCCAAAGGACAACCTCTAATTCGTTGTACTTTGTGATTTATGATCTATACAATATAGGGTTTCTGCCTCTTCCAGATCTGAGTCAAAATCAGGTGACCTTGGGAAAAAGGTCATATCTTGGGCTAGGAAGCTCCAAATGAAATTTCGTAAAATGTGACAGATAGTACACAGTCTGCACTATCTCAGAAAACGTTTTCAGAGGCCGAAGTCGAACCAGTGACACGTGGCACGCCGTACAAGTTCGCTCTCCTGTATTATCCCATAAACAGGTCACGTTGCGACATTTGGCATAACTCTCTCTCAGAGAGTCCAATTGAGGTCAGACCTGTCAGGATGTAAAGGTAACAGGACGAGCTATCTCAGAAAAAATTTTCAGAGGCTGAAGTTAAAACAGTGACACGTGGCACGCTGTACAAGTTCGCTCTCCTGTTTTATCCCAAAACAGGTCACGTTGCGACATTTGGCATATCTCTCTCTCAGAGAATCCAATTGAGGTCAAACCTATCAGGATGGAAAGATAACAGGTCATGCTATCTCAAGAAACTTTTTCAGACCCTGTGGATCAAAAATTTCGGAGTTACACCAGAAACAATCAGGTACATATTTCTGTCAAAACAGAATTATTTTTTGGTACCTTCATTCATGGCTTCCGGAATTTAGGACTTTGGAGAAAGTTGGAATTTTTGTAATCGGAGACCACGGCTGGATGCTACTCATCAAAATAGAAATTTAGAGACCAAGATCAGAATTTTTGGTTGGGCAGAAGGCCGGGCTTGATTAGACCCTAGTTCGGGACTTTGATCAGAAAAGTGGAAAATTAGGGCTTTTGTAAAAATGGGAATTTTTGAAATCTGTGACCACGGCTGGAAGCTCCTCAGAAAAATAGAAGCTTAGAGATTTGGATCAAACATTTTGATTGGGAAGAAGAGTGGGCTTCATCAAACCCCAGTTCAGGGTCACGTCCAGTGAATCCAAAAGTTTCAAAGGCAAAATTGAGGAGTGAAACTTTGCAGTTTTCAAATTTTGAATATACCAGCTTGATCAGCTCATCAAGACACATATTTCTATCATGTCAGAAGGTTGAAATTCAAAGTTTGAATTTTGGGGGTTTCTATGACAAACCCATATCCAGCTCCAGGTCTAGTTCCTGCAAATCAAGTGGATTGGGTTAATCCTAGAAGAAGATGGATTGATCATCTGCATGAGTGAAGAAGTTCCTGTTTCAGAGGGAGATGAGGCTAAGGCCTTACATAAGAATATTACAAGCGATCTCGACAAGTATGACTCATCGAGGTATGTTTCCATATTTGTTCATGATTAAGTTTATGATATGTTTGTTAGTACAATCTTGATTTTAGATTTGTCGTATCACCTTAACAAAATTATGAATGCATGATAAGAAAATATTCATTGATTAAGGTGTTAACACTTATGATTGTACTAATGCATTATGGTGTTGTATGAGGTTTATGTTGTCTACTAACATGAAAGGTACACCAAGAAAGACAAATCATGTTCTGGTCCAAGAACATATGATCATGATAACATGAGGACAAAGATTCATTATCATGGATCTCATAGAAGATCCATTTACGAGGTATGTATAACTTGGTTTTGTAATAGTTAACCTATGAGATATACAGGTTACTAGCACAAGTCATTGAAGAAGAACAAGAAGACATCATGTGAGTATGTTAGACATAAATAGCTAGCATGCTAATCCAGGTATGTTTTTCCTATATCAAGATAGAATCTTACCTTGTGTTAGGATCTTATACTGTTGTTGATAATGATTATTCATGAAGTCACAGGTTTGAATAATCATGATTGTATGCATATTATGTTTCTTACCATAATTGATGATATGACTAACCAGAAGAATCATGATGGTATAGGTTTGAATAATCACAGGTTTTATGCATTTTTTATATCTCTTATCTTGATTGATGATTCAACTAACCTGAAGAGTCATAGGTTTGAGTAATTATAGGTTTAGACATGTTATGCTTCTTATGAGAATCCTACATAAACCTTGAATGCTAATGCTTATTATTTCTGTTTGAAATGATCATGACTATACATGCTTGAGATTATTGTGTTTTAATAGTATACTAATGAATGTATGATTTTATATGAGATCACAAGAATAACACATTCATGATACTAATAAGCATGCATAGGGACCAAGGATGAATATGAGCTCAAGAACAGGTAATCCAGGAAGCAAAGATCAAGAGGGAGTACACTCTAGTGGTTTATGCAAGGATGCAGATATTCAGAGGGAGTTGTCCATCTCTCTACATTCCACAACAGAAAGGTGTAGAAGAAGCTACTTCAGATTAGGACTCCAGCAGCTCCTGCAAGGAAGCGAAGACTCAGAGGGAGTCCACCCAATGAACAAACAAAGATAAGTATTTTAATTATCATTTCTTACATATTTGTTTGTTTAAATAAAATTGTTCAATAATGTATATACTGATGTTCCTAGAATTAGGTTGTGTATTATGCATATTAGAATAATTGCATTGATGAACAGTATACTACTAATATGCATGGGTAAGTAGCCTATGGCACTGTACAACATTCCATTGCTACTTATCTAGAATGAAACCTCTTTGCTGACATGTTGGGAGTTGTGCACACTCTTAACAATGTTCTGGTAGAGATTGGAAGGCATCTAGAAAGTTACAGGATATGGATAAATGTTGTATTGAAGCATTGGCTAAGATAATTGCATGACTGTATGACATATTTATTTATGTGTAAGAATTTGTTCTGAAAACTATGAGATGTTTTCTAATCATGCAATTTAACCTGTTGTGTAGGAAAGATCGTATGCCATCTCCTACAAAAGAAGAACTACAACATTTGTTCAGCAACAAATTTATTTATTGAAGATATTGAAGTTCCCAGGATCTGGGATGAAGAAATGGAATGCCATGATCCATCGATCATGAAGAATGATGTTTGGGATGTAGTCCCAAGATGTGAAGGGAAGTTTGTTATGACTTCCAAATGGAACTATCAGATCAAGCATGTTGCAGATGGCAGCATTGAGAAATATAAAAGTGATGAAATAGAAGATACACTAGATGGATTCAAGACAGCATGGTGTAGTCATATATGTGTGCGGAACTTGGTATGGTAGGATAGACAGCTTTCTATCCAGTTTGGGCTTTACCAAGAGTAAAGCGGATTCCAACCTTTACTACAAGGTTGAGGAAGGCAATCCAGTGATACTACTTTTATATGCAGATAACCTGTTTGTTACAGGTAAAGATAGATTGATTACCGACACGCAGCGGAAGCTTTCTTCCAAGTTCGAGATGAAGAACTTGGGGATGATGCACTATTTGTTTTTGGCATGGAGGTGTGGCAGAGTGCAGATAGAATCTTCCTTGGACAAGGGAAGTATGCAGTAAGGATCCCAAAGAGGTTCGGGATGATGGATTGCAAGGCCATGGACACACCCATGGCATCAAATCTGAAGCTTCTATGTGATGCTTCATCTGAGCCGATTGATGTCTCTATGTATCGCCAGATGATTGGGTCTTTGATGTACCTGATGAACACGAGACCAGACATTTGCTTTGCTGTGAACACATTGAGCCAGTTCCTGATGGATCCGAGGAGTGTTCACTTGGTTGCTGTAAAGCATATTCTGAGGTACCTAAAGGGTACAGTGGATTATGGGCTCAAGTATGAAGCGAATCAAAAGTTTAACCTACAGGGTTATGTTGATTCAGATTGGGCTGGCAGTGCTGCAGACAGGAAGAGCACATCTGGGTGCTGCTTCAGTATGAGATTAGGTGTGATCTCTTGGTTCAGCAGGAAGCAGTCCTGCGTGGCACTAAGTACAGTTGAGGCAGAGTATGTTGCAGCCTGTTCAGCTAGTTGTGAGGCAGTATGGCTATGGAAGCTACTGTCTGAGTTATTTGATCTTCCGTTGGAGGCTACTGGTATCTTCTGAGATAACCAAAGTTGTGTGAAGTTGTCCGAGAACCCAGTGTTTCATGACAGGTCGAAACACATAGAGATCAAATATCACTATATCAGGGATATGGTGCAGAGAGGAACTATGAAGCTCCTATATGTTGCGACAGACGAGCAGATTACAGATGTGCTGACGAAGCCGCTAGCCAGAGTGAAGTTCGAGTACTTCAGAGAGAGGCTTGGTGTTCTTCAGATCGAGGACACTTCGAGGAAGAAGTGATGGACACATTTGCTGAAGCCATTCCAAGCATGTTGGAAGGAGGATCCTTCACATGGCTGTGGATGTAAGCGCTGGATAATGGGCATCAGGATGATGTTCTGGTTTCTGCTTGGATATGATCAGTTGGATCATCTATGTATGTATGCATCATGTTGGATGCTGGATATGATCAGTTGGATCATTTATGTATGTATGCATCATGTTGGATGCTGGATATGATCAGTTGATCATGTGTACGTATTTTGTATATGCATCATGTTGGATGCTTGGACCATGTATCTGTATATGTATTAGGTGGATACATTGTATGATCAGGTGGATCATGTATGGTGATATGTATCATGTATTTGTATTTGTATCAGGTGGATACATTAATGATCAGGAGGATCATGTATGATGATATGTATCAGGTAGATACTTGGTATGCATCAGGTAGATGCATTGATGATCAGGAGGATCATGTATGATGATATGTATCATGTATTTGTATCAGGTGGATACATTGATGATCAGGAGGATCATGTATGATGATATGTATCAGGTAGATACTTGGTATGCATCAGGTAGATGCATTGATAATCAGGTGGATCATGCAGCAGGATGTTGCAGTGATGATCAGGATGATCATAGATGACGAGCTTCAGGATGTTGCTCCAGATGACATGCAGCAGGATGTTGCAGTGATGATCAGGATGATCATAGATGACGAGCTTCAGGATGTTGCTCCAAATAACATGCAGCAGGACGTTGCAGTGATGATGATCAGGACGATCATGAGTACATCAGGATGATGTATGGTGAGTATCAGGTTGATACTCTGTGGCCGTGGATCAGGTTGTGCAGATGAGCATGTCTGGGAGATCCTATAGGTTGGAGTTGTGTACCCGTAACAACCTGGGATGCTCTTTCGAGACATTGCTCTGGGAGGACATGTAATTTGTGCCCTGGGAGATCTCAGGTCGGAGTTGTGTACCCGTAACATCCTGAGATGCTCTTGCGAGGTTTTGTCCTATGGCATGTAACTTGTGCCCTGGGAGATTTCAGGTCGGAGTTGTGTACCCGTAACATCCTGAGATGCTCTTTCGAGGTTTTGCCATGACCACATGTAATAGCACCCTGGGAGATTTCTGGTCGGAGTTGTGTACCCGTAACATCCTGAGATGCTCTTGCGAGGTTTTTTGGTGGACCACATGTAATTTGTGCCCTGGGAGATTTCAGGTCGGAGTTGTGTACCCGTAACATCCTGAGATGCTCTTGCGAGGTTTTGTGGTGGACCACATGTAATTTGTGCCCTGGGAGATTTCAGGTCGGAGTTGTGTACCCGTAACATCCTGAGATGCTCTTTCGAGGTTTTGTGGTGGGATCACATGTAATAGCGCCCTGGGAGATCCTACAGGTCGGAGTTGTGTACCCGTAACATCCTGGGATGCTCTTTCGAGGTTTTGTGACGCACGTAATAAGTCCTGAGGATTCCACAGTATGGCCAGTGATGATGAAGACCTGCAGGTGGTGGGCCTACATCCAGTATGAAAAAGGACTGGCTCTGTAGAACTTCCTATGACGAGTAGATTCAGAGATTGATTGATATAGCAGCAGCAGTGACGATGATGATGACTCGATGACGATTATCCATTGACGATGATCCAGAGAAGATGACTTGTGCTAGAAGAACTGTGCTGAGAAATACCTTCCTAGTTAAGAGGGAGTGTTGATGTATATGTAACTTCGGAATGTATTTCACATATATGTATATTATATTCCTATAGAGATGGTATTATTCCTCTATAAGGAAGTGTCGTTATTTATATTGTAAGTGTCGTAACTTATACTTGATGGGTTATTAGACCACCTTGTTTGGGGTCGGCCCTGTATAAGTCATGTGGGTCAAAGGGTTATTAGACCACCCTATTGGGGGTCGGCCATGTGGGTCAAAGGGTTATTAGACCACCCTATTGGGGGTCGGCCCAGTCAGCATTATATTATGTGGTTAAGTTCGAGCCTACATGAGTTAGGTAAAAAGGCAAGTCAAGTCAAGTATAAATAGAGTGCGGGAGGCACTCTATTTACTCACTCACTTCTCACACATGCTCTCAAGGAGGAGAGGCGCACTTATGGAGGAGGAGGATTGCTGCTAGGTTATGGCTATCTCTCTTGGTTGGTTGTATCATTGCTCTATCTATCTCTGAGGAAGTTATTGGGGTTTTTCACCTTTATGGTTTTCCCCAAGTAAATCTTTGTGTCTCTTGTGTGCTTGCATTATTGTCTCCATGATTGATATGCTGTAGATATGCTGTACATGTTGTTCTCTCAGTTAAGATCCTAGATCATATTGAAGTAAATTCTGAAAATTTAACAGTAACTTCTTTTGGCAGGGACTGAAAATGACAATTCAACAAATGGTGGCTGACTGTGATACTTTTCTAGGTCAACAAGGGTGAAACGACACTCCTTTCAGGACTGCTCAAACCCTTGCCCATCCCTACACAAATTTGGCCAACTATTTCTATGGATTTCTTAGAAGTGCTCTGGTGGTACAATACCACATCTACAAGGACACCATATGAAGTAGTCTATGAACAGGCACCGCCAATTCTTCTTCCATACACCCTTAGCAGCTCCCCAGTTCAGGCAATTGACTTAGTTCTTCGAAACCGCGATCAGATTCTTCTCATTCTGCAGGACAATCTTCACATGGCCAGAATTCGACTGCAACAACAAGCCAATCAACACGATTCTAAGCACACTTTTCACATAGCTGATATGGTTCTTCTTCATCTACATACTTCCAAGAAATCCTCCCTGAAACTCCAAAGGCGTCAGTGGCCTGAAATGCAACGTGAGGATGCTACCGGGGAACCACTCATTCAGATTCTGCTTTAATTTCCCCAACAAAAGCTTTGAGGACAAATATTTTTCTAAGGGAGAGGGGATGTTAGCAACCTGTGTCAACCCTTCTCTTTACTTTGTTAGTATATTTTTGTTGGACGAATATGCTTTGTAAGTCGTCCCGTAGTATTTGTTGATCCATAGTATTGACCCATAGTATTGAATGCATATGCTTTGTAAGTCGTCCCGTAGTATTATATGTCCCATGGTTTTGACTCATAGTAAAGGACATAGACTTAGTATATAAGTGTGTGTTGAGGTCATTGAAGGCACCATGAAGTTATTTGTATTGAGAATACTCAAAGGAGGTTGGCCCCTCGAAGTGGTCCGTGATCAATATAAAAGTGATTCTGAGTTCTATTATTTCTGATATCTCGTGTATTTGCATTAATTAATTATTGCAAGTTCTTCACAGGTAGGAAATATAGCTTTCCTTATCCACACATGGAGTGCACATTAGCTAAGGATAATTGCTCCTCAAAACATACACTCTCTATAAATGAGCCAGTGCACACCAGATTCACATATTTTGTCAGTTTGATGTTTGGATTGAGAGCAATTGTTCCTTAGAGACTTCAGAGATGTGCCCCTAGTCCAAGTTGGGTGATGTGCCCCTTCTTTCTATGAGAGGATGATGGTATTCAGCCATTTTGATTGAGTTTATTTGCAGTTCCTATAGATGATACAAGGTTGGGTCTAATTTCAGAAAGCTCCAAGAAGTCTATGGTTCGAATCTTAGATATTCTCAGTGATTTATAGTGTTGTATTGTTGAGTAGAAGAGGAGAGTATTTTGGGTAATGTTTTGAGAATCCTCTTGGATCAAATGTGATTTAATAACAGTCAATATTGATCTTTGATATCATTCATTATATTTCATATTGCATAAGTCTGATATTTTCATCATTTTCTCCACCCCTTCTAAAATTGCCTAGATTTTGACTAGTTTTCAGAATGCTTGTGGTAGACGAATGAAAATAGATACAAATGAGATGATTTATGTTCCTGATTTTGGTTGAAAATTTTTATTATCCAATCCATGTATGAGATAAGGAATTCGTGTGCCTTCCTTTCATGTTTGGAAGCTCTTGAAATTTACTAGTTATGTAATCCTGTAATGCTAATTTACTTGTCTTTTTGTAAATATTTCTTAGAAATTTATTAAAATTTATGGATTCATATATGACTGTGTATTGAATTATATTTCATTTTTATTATCCTCCCTGAGTCAGAAACATTCATCCATAGCCTTCAGTCAAATTATAGATTAATACTAGTTTGCATATGCTGGGGTGCCCAGGAGCATTGCAGTAGATTTAATCCTTGATAATTTCCACCCATAAATGGTCCCATTACTTTGTGAAGAGGTATTAACTTCTGTCCCAACATTCCTTCCACCCAGAGCTTCTTATCCCACCCCCTTACAGTCAAACTAGCTCACCAAGACACTATTTTTAATTGATTCTTTGAGATAGTAAGTTTATGTATCACTAATCCTAGTTGGTAAATTACAAGGAAAAACATGAAGCCAAGATGCAATGCAGCTAAAGAAATACAGATGAAATAGATGATGAAGAAGACATGAAAGAGAATGTGTTAAGATTTAATATGCTAAGACAGAAAATAGCAGCATTACATTCCATTTCACAATAATAGCATATACAGGATCACTGAAGAAACAACAAGCACAGCATAAACACAAGAGACAGAGATTTATCCTAGGAAACCCTCATGGGGTAGAAAACCTAGCAAAGCTTCCTCAATATAGATGACCAGCAATATACAAAGATGAAACCATGAGACATGATCTCCTCCTCCACAATAGCAGACCTCTCCTCCACAAGTGCGTTATCCTCAAGTGAGTGAGTGTATCAAATGAGGAACACACCTCCTCTATTTATACACTACTCTGATATGTATTTTACACAAGTACATGTAGGCTCGTATTTAACCATTAGGTTAAATACCCCATTATAACTGACTGGGCCGACCCCCACATGGTGGGTCTAATAACCCTAGTTACCACACCCAACTCGGAGGAATAAACATCTCTGGATTTATAGTATAATCATATCGGAGGTATGGAACATCTCCGGAATAAATAATATACAAATATAATATTCTTTGAAGTTACAATATTTCAACACTCCCCCTTAACGAGAAGGATATTATAACAGTATCTACACGAGCAAGGAGTCATCAACATCATACATGATACATCTATAAATCATTGGAAGCTTTCTCAACATCATTAGTAACTCAAGCAGTTACTGGAACATCTTCAATACTGGAACATCAACATCTTCAGTACTGAGTCTTTATCTTCTGTAGCACTCGAACAGCTACAACAACATCAACATCTGGATCCTCACGATCATCAGTATCGTCATCTCATGATCATTAGCATCGTCATCACACGATCATCAACATCATCATCACACAATCATCAGCATCGTCATCACACGATCATCAGCATCGTCATCAGCATCGTCATCACACGATCATCAGCATCGTCATCCCATGATCATCAGCATCGTCATCACATGATCATCAGCATCGTCATCACACGATCATCAGCATCGTCATCTCACGATCATCAGCATTGTCATCACACGATCATCAGCATCGTCATCTCACGATCATCAGCATCGTCATCAATACAGGTATCCATAACAATACAAGTATCCACATCATTAGTACAAGTATTCATGCCAATACAAGTATACATATCATCAATACAAGTATCCATACTGATACAAGTAACCATGTCATCAATACATGTATCCCACCGATACAAGTAACCACATCATCAATACAAGTATCCATACCGATATAGGTAACCACATCATCAATACTAGTATCCTACCGATACAAGTAACCACATCATCAATACAAGTATCCATACCGATACAAGTAACCACATCATTATAAAAAAATCACTTTCTCGGAGACCATTCGTCTACGGATCAATTCAGGGACCAAAGTTCGGGGATGATACAATCCCCACTTCTCGGAGACCATACGTCTACGGATCAATTCAGGGACCGAAGTCCGGGGATGATACAATCCCCACTTCTCGGAGACCACATGTCTACGGATCAATTCAGGGACCGAAGTCCGGGGATGATACAATCCCCACTTCTCGGAGACCACACGTCTACGGATCAATTCAGGGACCGAAGTCCGGGGATGATACAATCCCCACTTCTCGGAGACCACACGTCTACGGATCAATTCAGGGACCGAAGTCTGGGGATGATACAATCCCCACTTCTCAGAGACCACACGTCTATGGCTCTCTTTAGGACTGAAAGTCCAGGGATGATCCAATCCCCTCAACTGTCCACTAAGGACTTCATTCTCGGAGACCTCATGTCTACGGCTCTCTTTAGGACTAAAAGTCCAGGGATGATCAAATCCCCTCAACTGTCCGCTAAGGACTTCATTCTCGGAGACCTCACGTCTACGACTCTTTTTAGGACTGAAAGTACAGGGATGATCCAATCCCCTCAACTGTCCGCTAAGTACTTCATTCTCGGAGACCTCACGTCTACGGCTCTCTTTAGGACTGAAAGTCCAGGGATGATCCAATCCCCTCAACTGTCTGCTAAGGACTTCATTCTCGGAGACCTCACATCTACGGCTCTCTTTAGGACTGAAAGTCCAGGGATGATCCAATCCCCTCAACTGTCCGCTAAGGACTTCATTCTTGGAGACCTCACGTCTACGGCTCTCTTTAGGACTGAAAGTCCAGGGATGATCCAATCCCCTCAACTGTCTACTAAGGACTTCATTCTCGGAGACCTCACGTCTACGGCTCAATTCAGGAACTGAAGTCCAGAGATGATACAATCCCTCTTCTTTCTCGGAGACACCTGTCTACGACTCACTTTAGAACAAGTGTTCAAGGATGATACAATCCTCACATGTATTCTTATCAATACAAGTACAAGTATCCTCAACCATACAAGTACATTAATCAATACATGTATCATCAAAAGTATGTATTCTTACCAATACATCTTATCATCAAAAGCATGTATTCTCACCAATACATCTATCATCAAAAGCATGTATTCTTACTAATACATATAACATCAAAAGCATGTATAAGTAAAACTAAGTATTCTAAGTATAAGAGTCCTAAATCTAAATATTTCTAAGTATCTAGGTGTAGATAACAGGTTACCTCATCATCGACCTTGTTGTTCGATGAGACAATCTCATCATCAGTGACTATACTACTCCCCCTTTTGAGGAGGGTCCTTTCAAGCTTGTCTCGAAAGTATTCAAATTTCACTCGAGACAGAGGCTTGGTTAGTATGTTGGTAACTTCTTCACTTGAGGTAGAGGTTTGGTTAGTACATCGGTAACCTGTTACAAATTCAAACTTTATAGTTCCTTTCTGTGTCATATCTTGTTAGATCCCTATGTTCTTTGACTTATCATGGAACACTGGATTCTATGTCATCTTGATACAACTCTATTTGTCACATAGGATCACAGTTGGTTCTATCTCTAAGTCAAGCAATCCTGAAGCCAAACTTCTTCACAACTAGCAGAGCAAGCAGCCATATATTCTGCTTGTGCTGAGAGCCACACCAGACTGCTTCCAGCTAAACCACGAGATCATGGCTAATCCCAGACAATAACATCCTATCGATGTGTTCTTCCTGTCTGATACACTTCCTACCCAATCAAAATCTGAATAACCATCTGAAGTCATGATCTTCAAGATAGCATAGATCAAATTCTATCGTGTCCTTTATGTGCCTCATCACATGATTTGCAACTATCAGGTGAACACATCTAGTTTCCACTAGATACTGACTCAAGGTGTTCACAATAAAGCATATATCTAATCTAGTATATGTTAGATACATCAATGACCCAATAATTTGACTGTACAGAGTTATATCCACTAACTCTGATGAGTTATCCCCTAATAGCTTCAAGTTGGAATCCATAAGAGTGGCCATTCCAACACCTCAAGTCATATTTCTCATCATACTTTCCCTGGTTGAGAAATATTACTTCTGAGCCTTGCCATACTTCCAGACCTAGAAAGTAAAGCATCAATTTGAGATCTTTCATTTTCATTTCTGCATTGAATGATCTTCTGCATAACTATCTGTGCCATCTCTCGTTAGATGGGTCTACTGATATGAACCTCAATATCATTCGAACTCTGTGGTGAGTTCCTTCTTGCATCCATGTCATATGTGTATAGAAATCATATTCAACCTTGTAGCAAAGGTTGAGATCCACATCACCCATGGTGATCATTAAGCTTATCAATTTATTATCGATCCTAGGTACCTATACAGAACCTGATTCACACTTCTTCTTTAATTACACCATACTTGGTGCAAACATCTTGCCATGATTCTCTCCCCCTTTCTAAGAGAATCTTCTAGCCATGAGCCTTCTATATTTTGTTTGATTTGTAAATCTTCTTGTTTGAACATCCAACACTTGTACGGTGTCCATCATTCTTCATGACCTTTCCTACAAATCAAAATTAAGTACATGATTAGTAATACTTCATAATCATCAAATCATATTGACATGATGACCTATTATGCATACAGATATCATTTACATAGTGATGCAACTATTTTGACCAATACTTTGGCACAACACTTTCCCATATCATGTATGCATACAGTGGCTATCTAGATGCCTTCCATCTCTACCAGAACATACTATCGAGAGTGTGCACAACTCTCAGCATGTCAGCAAAGAGGTTTCATTCTAGACAAGCAACAATGGAATGTTTGTCCAACTTACCAATCATATGCATATTAGTAGTATATTGTTCAATTTTCTATGAATATTTACACTCAGCATGATATATTATAGGAATACAAATATGCATACAATCTATTACAGGCAATATCATTTACTATTTCAAATAACAACTCAAATACTTATCTTTTATGTTTGTGTGGTTTCCTCCTGCTTGATCTTCTGTATGTCTTTTGAACTTCTATTCATTCTGTACCACTGTGCATGTTCAAGTGTCATCCTCATGATCTCATACACAAACATACACCCATTAGTATGTTCTAAATGTTATCAAAACATTATAGTTCTAAATTCTTGAAAATGTATAGTCATGATTAATTAGTATTCAAGATTTCAGGGAAGTATTCTTTTACTCATGCATATCATCAATCAAGATAAAAGACATAATATGCATAATCCCTTGATTACTAATTTTATGAATAAGCATAGCCAATCATACCAAGTATACTTATATAAGGGATCCTAACACAAGGTAAGATTCATGGGAAACATACCTGGATTAGTATACCTATTTAGTTATGTACAACATACCTAAACAATCTCTTCAATGATTTAGAGATCCTGAGCTAGAACCTGCATGTCTCATAGGTTAAGCATAATATAACAAAGTCATGCATACCTCGTAAGTAGAACAAAGATTATGGATGAGTCTTTGTCTTCATGTTTTCATGGTCATGGAGCCTGATTTGTCTTTTGTGATGTACCTGTATCTTGTTAGCAGACAACATCAACCTCACACAACATCATAATGCATTAGTACAATCATAAGTGTCAACACCCTAACCAATGAATATCTTCTATCATGCATTCATAATTTTGTTAAGGTGATACAACAAATCTAAAATCAAGATTGTACTAACCGTAATAACATGAAGACAAACATACCATAAACTTAATCATGAACAAATCTCAAAACATACCTCGATGAGTCATACCTGTCGAGATCGCTTGTAATCTCCTTATGTAAAGCCTTAGCCTCATCTCCCTCTGAAACAAGAACTCCTTCACTTATGCAGGTGACCAATCCATATTCTTCTAGGATTAACCCTATCCACTTGATTTGCAAGAACTGGACCTGGAGCTGGATATGGGTTTGTCAGAGAAACCCCAAAAATTCAAACTTTGAATTTCAAACTTCCGAAAGGATAGAAATATGCGCCTTGATGAGCTGATCAAACTGATATATTCAAGATTTGAAAACTGCAAAGTTTCACTCCTCAATTTTGCCTTTGAAACTTCCGGATTCACTGGACGTGACCCTAAACTGGGGTTTGATGAATCCCACTCTTCTGCCCAATCAAAATGTTTGATCCAAATCTCTAAGCTTCTATTTTTCTGAGGAGCTTCCAGCCATGGTCACAGATTTCAAAAATTCCCATTTTTACAGAAGCCCTAATTTTCCACTTTTCTGATCAAAGTCCCGAACTAGGGTTTGATCAAGCCCGGCCTTCTGCCCAACCCAAAAATCTGATCTTGGTCTTTAAATTTCTATTTTGATGTGTAGCATTCAGCCGTGGTCTCCTTTTACAAAAATTCCAACTTTCTTCAAAGCCCTAAATTCCGGAAGCCATGAATGAAGGTACTCAAAAATAATTCTGTTTTGACAGAAATATGTACCTGATTGTTTCTGGTGTAACTCCAAACTTTTCAATCCACAGGGTCTGAAAAAGTTTTTTGAGATAGCCTGACCTGTTATCTTTCCATCCTGATAGGTCTGACCTCAATTGGATTCTCTGAGAGAGAGTTATGTCAAATGTCGCAACATGACCTGTTTTGGGATAAAACAGAAGAACGAACTTGTACGGAGTGCCACGTGTCACTGTTTGAACTTCAGCCTCTGAAAAACTTTCCTAAGGTATCTCGGCCTGTTATCTTTCCATCCTTCCATGTATGACCTAAATTGGACTCTCTGAGAGAGATTTATGCCAAGTGTCGCAACATGACCTGTTTATGGGATAATACAGGAGGACGAACTTGTACGGAGTGCCACATGTCACTGGTTCAACTTAGGCCTCTAAAAACGTTTTCTGAGGTAGTACAGACTGTGTACTACCTGTCACTTTTTACGAAATTTCATTTGGAGCTTCCTAGCCCAAGATATGACCTTTTTCCCAAGGTCACCTGATTTTGACTCAGATCTGGAAGAGGCAGAAACCCTATATTGTACAGATCATAAATCACAAAGTAAAACGAATTAGAGGTTGTACTTTGGACACAAGGTACCTAGAGATTTAATCTTCTTCCTGTAACAATTTCAGATCCGAAAACTTCTCCAAAACGGATTTATAGCGAAAGTTCTACGATGACTGGTTTTTGCTATGTAAAACCCTAACCTTCAAATTGTCGTAAGTAAAGGAAGTGTCGTTAGTGCCATACCTTGTCTTCCTTCAGGTTAGCTCTGATACCATGTTAAGATTTAATATGCTAAGACATAAAATAGCAGCATTACATTCCATTTCACAATAATAGAATATACAGGATCACTGAAGAAACAACAAGCACAACATAAACACAAGAGATAGAGATTTATCCTGGGAAACCCTCATGGGGTAGAAAACCCAACAAAGCTTCCTCAATATAGATGACCAGCAATATACAAAGATGAAACCATGAGACATGATCTCCTCCTCCACAATAGCAGACCTCTCCTCCACAAGTGCGTTATCCTCAAGTGAGTGAGTGTATCAAATGAGGAACACACCTCCTCTATTTATACACTACTCTAATATGTATTTTACACAAGTACATGTAGGCTCGTATTTAACCATTAGGTTAAATACCCCATTATAACTGACTGGGCCGACCCCCACATGGTGGGTCTAATAACCCTAGTTACCACACCCAACTCGGAGGAATAAACATCTCCAGATTTATAGTATAATCATATCGGAGGTATGGAACATCTCCGGAATAAATAATATACAAATATAATATTCTTTGAAGTTACAATATTTCAACAGAATGAAGCATATTTTTGAAGAAATTGAATGAAGAATATAGAGAGAATAAGCATGAAGCTGAAGCACATGAATCTAACAATGAAGCTTGCAGTAGTATAGGTCAAATAATCATGATGCATGCGATCTGTGCAGAGGTAACATAAAGAAAAATAAGCACTAGCAACAGAATTTGTATATGTCTGAGGTTCAAACTAACAAAGAACTCAAGGGGATCATGCACATAGGGGGGATTACTACGGCAAGTACAGATGAAGCATACAAGTCCAAGAAGATGATTATGCACAACTCCATAAGGTGTTTAAATCAATTCCAAAGGGGGATATTGTTGAGATTTGGTTGTCATTGATGCCAACTAATGTCAAAGAGGATGCCAATTGATTTAGTTTGAGTCATTGATGTCAACTAAAGTCAAGTGGAATCAGTATTCACAGGCCATGAACTTGAAGAAGTATAGGAAAGCCACATTGAAGAAGTATATGCACAAGGAATATGGTGAAACATATGAATTCCAATGTGAATAAGTATATCTAGAAGTTGCATCTAGTATGAAGAAGTTGTTGAAATTTTGTAACTTCAAAGAATATTGTATTTTTACTTTATTTTTATTCATTCGGAGATGTTTTATTCCTCCGTCGGGATGTTATAATTTTGTAAACTCATTGGGGTAAATACTTCCATATAAGTCGGGGCAATAAATCCTCTAAGAGTCATTTTTACTGGGGTGTTTAATTCCCCATAGAGGGGTCGGCCCATTCAACAAGAGAAAAAACTATTGAGGCCGACCTGTCAAGTGTAAAAGTCAAGTGAATGTAAAGTATAAATAGAGGAGGTGTGTTCATCATTTGAACACACACTCACTCACTTGTTGACTTGCATAGGAGAGAGAGAGATATGCAAAGGAGGAGAAGGAGCTCTTGTTTGGAGATTTCATTTTGTACTTTTGATCATCTATATTGAGGAATTTTTGCTAGGTTTTCTACCCCATGAGGGTTTCCTGGGATAAATTGTGTCTCTTCTGTTTATGTTGTGCTTGTTATTCTTTCAGTGATCCTGTATATGTTATTGTTGTGAAATTGAATTGAGCACTGATGTTATCTATCTTAGCATATTGAATCTTAACATGGTTTCAGATCTATCCTAAAGGAAGGAAATGTATGGCATTTACGACACTTGTTTCACTTGCGACAATTTGAAAGCTAGGGCTTTAAATAACAAAACCTAGTCATCGTGGAACTTTTGCTATAAATCCCTTTTGGAAAGGGTTCAAGATTTGAAACTTGGACAAGCCGAAGATGAAATTTTCTTGTACCTTGTGTCCTAGTTTTAGCCTCATATTCGTTGTACTTTCTGATTTATGATCCGTACAAGTTAGGGTTTCTGCCTCTTCCAGAATGAATCCCTAAGCAGGTGACCTAGGTAAAAAGGTCATATCTCAGGATAGGAAGATCCAAATGGAATTTTGTAAAATGTGACAGTTAGGGCACGGCCTATAGTTCATAGGTCTGAGTATTTAGAGGCCAAAGTTGAAACAATGACACGTCGCACTCGGTACAAGTTAGATATGTTGTTTCATCCCATAAATAGGTCATGTTGGTAAAATTATCATATCTCTCTCATGGAGAATCCAATGAAGATAAAATATGTGGGACTGGAAATATGACAGGTTGGGATATAATAGACCGAAGTTTCAGACCCCAAGGATCCAAAATTTTAGAGCTAAACCAGAAACAATATGGCACATCTGAAATGGTTCAACAAAGGAAATCAAAGAATTGGAGGAAGAAGTTCTCACTTAGGGTTTTCATTTTTTAGGTATGGCATGACCTGATACAATGTTGGAGACACCTTATGCAACATTGGAAACTTAAAATGTATTTTGAATCCATTCATCATAGATATTAATCTTCCATCAAAATGTTGTGGGAGGAAGGAGATTGAAAATTAGGGTTTCCAAGTACGAAGAAACCCTAGCAAAGTTGGGAAACTCATAGGGAAGCAATGAAGGAGGTTTAAATGGAACTGATATTCTATAATACTAGCACCATGAACCTATATAATATGTTTACAAGTGAGCTACCTTGGATGGTTAGGGTCTTATCCTTATAGAGAAGAATACAAGCAATCTCGATAGGTATGACTTGAGGAGATATACGTATGTTTTGAAATTAGTTTCATGATTAAGTTCATGATATGTTTGTCTTCATATTATTGAGTTTAGGACAATCATGATTAATTTTAGATTGTCTGATCACCTTAGTAAAAGTATGAATGCAAGTGAATGATAAAAGACATTCATTGATTAGGGTTATGACACTTATGATTGTACTAATGCACTTGTGGTGTTGTATGAGGATGATGTTGTTTGCTAACATGAAAGGTACATCAAGAAAGAAAAATCTATATGACCATGATGACATGAAGACAAAGACTCATCCATAGTCATTGATCACATAGAAGCTCTATTTACAAGGTATGTATAACTTGGTTCTACAATGCTTAACTTATGAGATATGCAGGTTACTAGCACAAGGTCTCTAAATCATTGAAGAGAACAAAGAAGACATTGTTTGGGTATGTTAAACATAACTAGCAAGCATGATAATCCAGGTATGTTTTCCTATGTCAAGTTAGAATCCTACTTTGTGTTAGGATCTTATATAAGTATACCTTTATATGATTGATAATGATTATTCATGAAGTTATCAAGGGTTTATGCATATTATGCTTCTTAGTTTGATTAATGATATGAAAAACTAGAAGAGTCCTATGGTCAAATAAGAATATGCATGAGTAAAAGAAGTACTACCTGAAACCTTGAATACTAATGCTTGCGATAAATTACCTATGTATGAAATGATCATGGCCATACATATTTAAGATTATAATGTTTTGATAGTATTAATATTATACTAATGAATGTTGTTGATGTATATGTAACTTCGGAATGTATTTCATCTATGTATTTCATATATATTTATTGTACCCTTATTAGAGATGTGTTATTCCTCTATAAGGAAGTGTCGTCATGTGGATTGATAAGTGTCGCAAGTGTGTGTACTTGCCGATGGGTTATTAGACCACCATGTGTGGGGTCGGCCCTGAAATATATATATTATATTGTGGATGTACCTAGATAGACAAGTCGGCCTCATAAGGTCACTGGGCAAACAGGTTAGTATAAATAGATATCAGAAGATCTCTATTTAGATCATTCGGAAAGTCATCTCTCTCTCACTCAGAAAGTGGCGGACTAGTGAGGAGGATGATCATATACTTCTAGGAGGCTATCTCAAATGTATTTTGGTTGTACTTTGGTTGAGCCATTGCTCTCTCTATCTCTGAGGAAGTTGTGGGGTTTTTCACCTTAGGGTTTTCCACACGAAAACTCTATGTCTCTTGTCTCTCATGATTTTGATTCTTGTGATGCTTGTCATGCTTATTGTGATTGTTATGCATTGATATAATGTATATGTTATTCTCTCAGTAAAGATCCTAGAGTATTGTGAGTTAATGCTCAAAATTTAACATGGTATCAGAGCTAACCTGAGAAGAAGACATTTTGCAGTGACGAAAACTTGAGTTTCTTGTTTGTTGGGTTTCTCCCCACCGATTTTGGAAAAGAAGTATAGTAGATTGACTCTACTCATCAAGGAGAATCTATCTGTCCCATCAGAATTCAATTCTGAGCATTTTCAGATTTGGCCCTAAATATTAGGGTTTCCACAAAAATAGGAATTTCTGAAATCTGAAGACATAACTGGAAGCTCCTTACAAAAATCAAAGTTTAGAGCTCTGGATCGAGATTTTTGGCTGGGTAGATCTCCAGGAAACTCAAACCCTAATTCAAGGCTCTCCCTAGTGAACTCGGGAGGACAAAAAGGAAAATCTGAAGGGTAAAGCTTTGTAGATCTCAAATTCTGAATACACCAGGCTGATCAGCTCATCGAAGCGCATCTTTCTATCCTTTGAGAAAATTGAAATTCACATTTTGAATTTTTAGGGTTTTTTCAACAAACCCTAATCCAGGACCAGACCCAGTTTTCAGCATTTCAAGTGGTAAGACCTAAATATTTTCTATTTCCATTTGAAGTACTCTTTATGATGTCTCACCACACCAAGCTTGAGGATAAGCTTGAAGGAGATGATAACTTCCGAGCTTGGAAGTATAGGATTGGGTTAATCCTGGAAGAGAATCAGTTGGACTCATATGTAAAAGAAGACATCCCTATCCCAGAGGATGAAGAGGCTAAGGTATTGCATAAGAAAAACTTGGTCAAGGAAAAGAGAATCATTGCTGATTCTATCAAAGACCATCTCATACCCCATGTGTCTTCTCTAAAGACACCC
Source organism: Larix kaempferi (assembly GCA_027924585.1). Taxonomy (NCBI): domain Eukaryota; kingdom Viridiplantae; phylum Streptophyta; class Pinopsida; order Pinales; family Pinaceae; genus Larix; species Larix kaempferi. Next base: position 15,568,710 of record BSBM01000348.1, on the reverse strand, counting down.
AAGGAGATGTTTGACTCTTTGACCAAGCTATTTCAAGGGAAGAACATAAATCGGAGGATGACCCTACGGAACCAATTGAAAGGAGTAAAGTTTCAGAATGGAGAAACCATTCAATCTTATTTTTCAAGGGTCTCCCAGATCAAGGAACAACTAGAAGCAGTGGATGAAATGGTGGAGAATGGTGAAGTGGTGATGATCACTCTAAATGGCCTACCCAGATCATGGGATTCCTTTATTCAAGGAATTTGTGCAAAGAAGAAGTTGATATCCTTCAACAAATTGCGGGAAGAATGCTCTCAAGAAGAAGCTAGGCTTGTGGCATGAGAAGAAAAGATGGGAAATGAAGATCAAGATCTTACAGCACATGCCAGGAAATGTGAGTCCAAGAAGGAATCATCTCATAACAGGAGATTCTCACACCACCATTAACACAAAGATAAGAAAGATCTCAGATGCTTCAATTGCAATGAGAAGGGACACTTTGCTTCAGATTGTCCCAAGAAGAAGAAAGACAACAACAACAACTTCAATAAGAAGAAGAAGAATAACAAAAGAAGATATCATGCTCATGCTGCCAAACATGATGAACCCCCAAAGAAGAAGGCTAGGGCAAAAAGTGATAGTGGTGATGACTCATCAAGTGAAGAAGAATATGTTCTAATTTTTGCTCTCATAGGTACTATCTCCCATGGTTGTAATGATTGGTTGATTGATAGGTTGTAATGATTGGTTGATTGACAGTGGGGCTTCCAAACACATGACTAGGTTTAAGGAATCTTTTGTGAATCTATCTAAACATGAATCACCCCATAAGGTGAAACTTGGGGATGATTATTAATACCCAATCAAAAAAAGTGGTGAAGCCTCCTACAACCTAGATTATGGAAAATCTTTGAAGATGAAAGAAGTCCTTTATGTACCTGGGCTCAAGAAGAACTTACTCTCCATCTCTGCATTAGATGCAAACGGTATGAGGGTTGCATTTGTGGATGGCCAAGTCCTAATGTGGTCAAAGGGAAAGAACATAGATGATGTAGTAGTGATTGGAGAGCAAGAGGGAGGTTTGTATAAATTGAAGGGACAACCTGAACATGCCATGGTACATGAATCCATGTAGCCCAGTGAACTTTGGCATAGAAGACTTGCTCATATGCACTATAGGGCACTTCCAATTGTAAGCAAGGTTGTAGAGGGTCTTCCTGAAATCAAGACCAAACATGAAGGTGTTTGCGAAGGATGTGCAAAAGGTAAGAACATTAATAAGGCTTTCCCAAGCAGTGAAAGCAAGGAAAAAGACATCCTAGAAATCATCCACTCAGATGTATGTGGTCCTATGTCATCCAGTTCTCTAAGTGGGTATGTTTACTATGTCTCATTTATTGATGACTTCTCCAGGAAGACTTGGGTATAATTCTTGAAGAGCAAAACATTCAGATCCGACAATGGTGGAGAATTCACCTCAGGTGACTTCAAGAAGCTTTGTAGTGATTCAGGGATTAAGAGGGAGTTGACTGCTCCTTATAATCCTCAACATAATGGAGTTGCAGAAAGGAAGAATAGAACAATCATGGAAGCAGCAAGGGCAATGCTGCATGACCAGGATATACCTATGCATCTATGGGCAGAAGCAGCGAGAACAGCTATATATGTGCAGAACAGAACACCCCACATGATATTGGATAACAAGACACCAGAAGAGGTCTTTTCTAGTAAGAAACCTGAGGTCAGCCATCTCAGAATATTTGGTTGTCCAGTATACACTCATGTCCCAAAGGAAAAGAGGACTTAACTAGATCGTTCAGGAAAGAAGGGTATCTTTGTGGGTTACAGTGAAAGCTCGAAGGCTTACAGAATATACTTTCCAAGGTTCAAGAAGATTGATGTCAGCAGGGATGTAACATTTGATGAAAACTCGGCCTTCATCAAATCAAGGAAGGCACCTATCAAAGTTTATGAAGAACCTAAGGAAACTAGATTTCAAGACAGTACCATGACTGAAGCAGTTCTAGAAGTTGTTCGTGAGTTTGAAGATCTGCAAGAACCTGTAGATCCACCCCGTGAGGATAACTCTCACAAGAGGAAACCTGCATGGGCTAGAGAGATCCTTCAAGATGCAGAAGGATTTGGCATTCCAGAAGAAGAACACAAAGCAAAGAAGAGAACCATATCACATACCAGCTATGTTGCTTTACTCTGTGACATTATGAACAAAGAGCCTTCCAGTTATGAAGAAGCAGCGGAAAAGAAAGAATGGAAGGATGCCATGGTTGAGGAATACCAATCAATAATGAAGAATGATGTTTGGGATGTTGTACCAAGACCTAAAGAGAAGTATGTTGCGACTTCTAAATGGATCTACAAAATCAAGCATGCTGCAGATGGTAGTGTAGAGAAATACAAAGCAAGATTCGTAGCTTGTGGCTTCTCTCAGAAAGAGGGAATAGATTATGAAGAAACTTTTGCACCTGTAGCCAGGTATACTTCCATCAGAATAGTACTTGCCTTGGCTACAACAATGAAATGGAAGATACACCAGATGGATGTCAAGACTGCCTTCTTGAATGGTGTAGTTGAAGAGGAAGTATATGTGGAGCAGCCACTCGGTTTCGAAATACATGACAAGGAGTCGTATGTGTGCAGATTGAAGAAATTCTTGTATGGCTTGAAGCAAGCTACCAGAACTTGGTATGGCAGGATGGACAGTTTCCTATATAGGTTGGGCTTTACCAAGAATAAAGCGGATTCCAACCTTTACTACAAGGTTGAGGAAGGGGATCCTGTGATTCTACTCCTGTATGTGGATGACCTATTTGTAACAGGAGATGATAGATTGATTGCAGATATAAAGAGGAAGCTTGCTGCTAAGTTCGATATGAAATATTTGGGAATGATGCATTATTTCCTAGGTATGGAGGTGTGGCAAAGTACAGGTGGGATCTTCCTTGGTCAAGGGAAGTACACAGTAGATATCCTGAAGAGATTCGGGATGATGGATTACAAGGCCATGGCCACACCTATGGCATCAAATCTGAAGCTTCTATGTGATGCTTCATCTGAGTTGGTTGATGTCTCTATGTATCGTCGGATGATTGGGTCCTTGATGTACCTAACGAACACGAGACTAGATATTTGCTTTGCGGTGAACACATTGAGTCAGTTCCTGACAGATCTAAGGAGTGTTCATCTGGTTGCTGTAAAGCATGTTCTGAGGTACCTGAAGGGTACAGTGGATTATGGGCTCAAGTATGAGGTGAATCAAAAGTTTAACCTCTAGGGTTATGTTGATTCATATTGGGCTGGCAGTGTTGCAGATAGGAAGAGCACATCTGGGTGCTGCTTCAGTATGGGATCAGGTGTGATCTCTTGGTTTAGCAGGAAGCAGTCCTGTGTAGGACTGATTACAGCTGAGGTAGAGTATGTTGCAGCCTGTTCAGCTAGTTGTGAGGCAGTATGGATACAGAAGTTACTGTCTGAATTATTTGATCTCCCGTTGGATGCTACTGGTACCTTTTGTGACAACCAGAGTTGTGTGAAGTTGTCTGAGAACCCATTTGTCCATGACAGCTCGAAGCACATTGAGATCACATATCACTATATCAGGGATATGGTGCAGAGAGGAGTAGTGAAGCTCCTGTATGTTGCGACGAATGAGCAGGTTGCAAATGTGTTGACGAAACCACTAGCTAGAGTGAAGTTTGAGTACTTCAGAGAGAGGCTTGGTGTTCTTTAGATTGACGACACTTCAAGGAAGAAATGATGGACACATTTGCAGGAGCCATTCCAAGCATGGTGCGAGGAGGATCCTTCCCATGGCTATGGATGTAAGCGTTGGATGATGAGCATTAGGACGATGCTCCAGTTAGTGCTATGTATATGCATCATGTTAGATGTTGGATATGATCAGTTTGGATCATGTATATGTATATGCATCATGTTGGATGCTGGATATGATCAGTTTGGATCATGTATATGTATATGCATCATGTTAGATGCTGGATATGATCATTTGGATCATGTATATGTATATTCATCATGTTGGATACTGGATATGATCAGTTGAATCATGTTGGATGCTTGATATGATCAGTTGGATCATGTATCTGTGTATGCATCGGGTGGACGCATTGTATGATCAGGATGATCATGGATGATGAGCTCTAGGATGTTGCTCCAGATGATATGCATTAGGATGATGCTACGATGATGATCAGGATGATCATATGTGATGATATGTATCAGGTGGATACATTGCATAATCAGATGTATTATGTGTGATAAGTTTCGAAGACACAGATGCACATGGGATTTTCGGACATGGTTGTAGATGTGTTCTCCCATGGTCATGATGTAATTGCCGGCATTTTCCAACATGGTGGCAGATGTGTTCTCCCATGGTCGTGATGTAATTCCTGGGGTCATTCGAGCATGGTTGAAGTGTGTCTTCCCATGGCTGCAATGTAAGTGCTGGGGCCATCCGAGCATGGTTGAAGTGTGTCTTCCCATGGCTGCAATATAAGTGTTGGGGCCATTCGAGCATGGTTGAAGTGTGTCTTCCCATGGATGAGATATAAGTGTTGTGCCATTCTCGCATGGTTGAAGTGTGTCTTCCCATGGCATAGATATAAGTGATGAGCCTTTCACGGATGGTTGAAGTGTGTCTTCCCATATCAGTGAATGTAAGTGTTGTGTGATGTGCATCTTGGTTGTGCTTCGTGAACGATGTTATGATCAGTATGATCATGAGTATCAGGATGATACTCTGTGGCCACGACAGGTTGTGCAGTGGCATGTAAAAGGTCTTGGGAGATCCATTAGGTTGATCAATGTGCTCGTAAAAGTCCTAGGATGCTCTTTAAAGGTTTTGTTGACTCATGTAATCAATCCTGAGGATTCCACAGTATGGCCAGTATTGATGAAGACCTACAGGTAGTGGACTTACATCTAGCATGAAAAGGGGTTGGCTCTATAGAACTTCCTATGATGAGTAGATTGGAGATTGATTGAGATAGAAGCAGCAGTGATGATGATGATGATCCAGTGACAATGATCCAAAGAAGAAGACTTGTGCTAAAAGATCTGTGTCGAGAAATACCTTCCTAGTTAAGAGGGAGTGTTGATGTATATGTAACTTCGGAATGTATTTCACATATGTATATCGTATTCCTATAGAGATGTTATTATTCCTCTATACGGAAGTGTCGTCATTTATATTGTAAGTGTCGTAACTTATACTTCATGGGTTATTAGACCACCTTGATGGGGTCGACCCTGTATAAGTCATGTGGGTTGATGGGGTTGTCCCTGTCAGCATTATGTTATGTGGTTAAGTTGTGGCCGACCTAGTAAAGGTTGTTAGGAATGTCAAGCCAGGTATAAATAGAGTGCAGGAGGCACTCTATTTGATTATTCACTTCTCACTCACACACTCATTGGAGAGTGGCGCACTAGTGGAGGAGGAGAAGCTGCTACTAGGAGGACTATCTCTTGTACTTAGGTTGTATCATTTCTCTATCTATCTCTGAGGAAGTTGCGGGGTTTTTCACCTTCTTAGTTTTCCCTGGTGAAACTCCGTGTCTTTTGTGTGCTTGTATTATTGTGTCCATGATCGATATGATGTAGATATGTTATACATGTTATTCTCTCAGTTAATATCCTAGATCAGATTGAAATTTATGAAAAACTAACATATATAGCAGTTTGATCTGCTAGTTGTGAAGCCATATGGCTTCAGAAGCTGTTGTCAGGACTATTTGACTTAGAGATGGACACCACTGTGATCCTGTGTGACAACTAGAGTTGTATCAAGATGATGGACAATCCAGTGTTCCATGATAAGTCAAAGCACATACAGATCCAATATTTCTATATATGGGATATGGTGCATAAAGGAGCTATAAATCTTGAGTATGTGAGCATCGATGATCAAGTTGCTGATGTATTAACCAAACCTCTATCTCGAGTAAAGTTTGAGTATTCCCGAGACAATATTGGTGTAGTTCAAAAGGACCCTCTTCGAAAGGGGGAGTGATATGGTCAATGATGATATTTGGATCAACAATGAGGTCGATTATGAGGATACCTGTATCGATGATGAGGATACTTGTATCAATGATGAAGGATACCTGTATCGATGATGAGGATACCTATATCAATGATGAGGATATTTGTACCGACGATGAGTTCAATGATGAGGATGATTTTACCAATGATGAGGTCAATGATGAGGATCCCTATACCGACGATGAGGTTGATGGTGAGGATGCTTGTACATATGATGAGGATTCATGTACCGATGATGAGGTCGATGATGAGGATTCTTGTATCAAAAATGAGGTCGATGATGAGGATTCCTGTATCGATGATGAGGTCGACGAGTGGTCCTTAGAATTTGTCTAATTTAACGAGTGGATTGCATCATCCCTTGAATCTAGTCCTAAATGAATCTGGAGACTTGTGTCTTCGTGAGTGGTCCTTAGACTTGGTCTAAGTTGATGAGTGGATTGCATCATCCTTGGACTCTATTCCTAAATGAATCTGGATACTTGTGTCTTTGTGAGTGGTCCTGAGACTTGGTCTAAGTTGATGAGTGGATTGCATCATCCCTAGACTCTAGTCCTAAATGAATTTGGATACTTGTGTCTTCATGAGTGGTCCTTAGACTTGGTCTAACTTGACGCGTGGATAGCATCATCCTTGGATTTATGTCCTAAAGTGATAGGAATTCATCATCCTGTAAGTGGATCGGGATTGTATCATCCCGTAAGTGGATCAAGATTGCATCATGCTTGGCTTTATGTCCTAAAGTGATAGGTATTGATCATCCCATAAGTGGATCAAGATTATATAATCCTTGAATTTATGTGCTAAAGGGATAGGGATTGATCATCCCATAAGTGGATCAGGATTGCATCATCCTTGGCTTTATGTCCTAAAGTAATAGGGATTGATCATCCCATAAGTGGATCAGGATTGTATCATCCTTGGCTTTATGTCCTAAAGTGATAGGGATTGATCATCACGTAAGTGGAGTAGGATTGTATCATCCTTGGCTTTATATCCTAAACTGAGAGGGATTGATCATCCCGTAATTGGATCATATGTATTACAGATATTGATGATGTTGTTGATCGAGAGATCCAGATGATGTTGTTGATTGAGAGATCTAGATGATTATGTTGTTGATCGTGAGATCCTGATGATGTTGTTGATCAAAGAGATCCACATGATGATGTTGTTGTAGACAATCGAGTGATCGAATGCTATAGAAGATGAAGACTCGGTACTGTAGATGTTGATGTTCCAATATTGAAGATATTAAAGATGTTCCAGTAGCTGTTCTAGTTGTTGATGATGATTAAAGAAAACTTCTAATGTTTTATAGATGTATCACTATGATGTTGTTGATGACCTCTCCTTGCTCCTGCAAATGTTGTTAGAATACCCTTCTCGTTAACGGGGGGTGTTGAAATATTGTAACTTCAAAGAATATTCTATTTGTCCTTTATTATTATTCATCCAGAGATGTTTTATTCCTCCGTCGGGATGTTATTATTATGTAAAGTCATTGAGGTAAATCGTCCCATATAAGGCAGGGCAATAGATACCCTATGATTCATTTGTAATGGGGTGTTTAAGTCCCCTAGAGGGGTTGGCCCAGTCAACAAGAGAATAAAATATTGAGTCCGACCTGTCAAGTGTAAAATTCAAGTGAATGTAAAGTATAAATAGAGGAGGTGTGTTCCTCATTTGAACACACACTCACTCACTTGTGAAATCGCATAGGAGATAGAGAGACCTGCAAAGGAGGAGAAGGAGCTCTTGTTTGGGGATTTCATCTGTGCACTTCTGATAATCTATATTGAGGAAGTTTTGCTGGGTTTTCTACCCCATGAGGATTTCCCAAGATAAATTGTGTCTCTTGTGTTTATGATGTGCTTGTTATTCTTTCAGTGATCTTGTATATGCTATTGTTGTGAAATTGAATTGAGAACCGATGTTATCTATCTTAACATATTGAATCTTAATAGAAGTGTGTCCAGGAGTACATCATGCATATCCAGAAGTACATAAGGCACATGTACTTGAGTAGGTCACAATTCCATCCATTCATAGTCCTTCAAGGTACAAGCTAAAGGGTTGGTTGGATAGAAGTTTGAAGTATGAGCAAGAAATCCAATGGATACAATGTACAAATTCCATTGTGCGCAAGAAATTCAAGAGAATATTCTAGAGTGTGCAAGCAATTCGAGTGGAGTGCATGAGGATTATGATACAAGAGATGGTTGAACATATATAAAAGTCCTAAAAGCATGGAAGTAATCTCCAATCAGAATAAGCTTTCAGTTTTTGAAGCGAGTGCAAGTTTCAAGACGGCTGTAGTAGTTGAAGTCAGCATATGCAAAATTTACAAAGCCAGCACATAGTAAGTGTGAAACACCCACAAGTTATGATATTGCAAGGGTTAAAGTCCCACAAAGTCAAAGATCATATATGCGCAAGATTCACAAAAGCATTGATACATCAAGTGCACAAGATCAAGAAGTGATGGTACAATAAGGGTGAAATTCCCACCAAGTCGAGGACCATGTATGCGCAAAACCAACAAAGAAAGGACACATCAATGGCGCAGAACATGACATATGGAAAAAGCACAATCCGCGAAGCAAGGTAGAAGGAATTCCACAACCAACTTGTGGACATACAATCTATGCAGGACATGTATAAAAAGGGAAGCAAGTTGGAGATTTGAAGTAATCTTGATGGAAAGGTCAAAGAGCTTCTAAGTGGAAGATATAAATTTATATTTGGGGCATCACAAGATCGAGGTATAGAATAGTATGATATAGCAAGGATCCGGGTGTGCACAAGCATAGAAATGATTGAACTGATGGTGTTCAGAATGATGTTGTAGATCTGTGATGATTGCACAAAGAAAAAAAGGAAGAATGCAGAATATGTGCAAGTGCATGAGGATATTGAATGATAGTAGCACAAGAAGCACATAGATACTCAGAGTTGTTTTAGAGAAATAAACACGAATATGGAACTGAGGTATATCAGAATATGCGTAGAAGTTTAGCTAATGCACGAAGGTTGAATTGAAGTGTGCGAAGTAGATAAGTCCATCAGATGCGTGACAATAGAAAAAGAAGTAGAATCAAGTGTGTGCATCATGATGAGGATGATCTAAGGCAAGTGCGTTAAAATGAAAGGATGAACCATAAGATGCACATCATGTCACAAATTGTCTGAAATATTGTGGTAATTAAACTGGATGGACACATCTAAGTAAGTGTGCAGTTTCATCTGATACCACTGCATAATATTAGAACAACAAACTATCAATTGAAGCACAGTATTAGTTGATTAGTGTAGTTTTGCAGTAGCAGAATGACACAACTAATTAGTGGAGCAGACTACAACAGATGAAGTAACACACTATATATGAAGTGAGTCATCAACAAAAGTGAAGAATTGAGTGGAATGAAGTTGGTTAGTGTAGTTTCGCTGTAGCAAAATGGCACAGCTAATTAGTGGAGCAGACTATAACAAATGAAGTAGCACACTATATATGAAGTGAGTCATCAACAAAAGTGAAGAATTGAGTGGAATGAGAAGTCAAGTGATGTATGTAGGGAAGTGACAACTATACGACTGCATACAGAAGGTGCACACAATAGAACAAACAACATAAGATCAGAAGTGTGCGCGAGTTGAAAGTTCAGTAAGGCTGAATATTATTTTGGATATCTGGGTGGCAGGATGGGGCAAGGAATAGGGGGTCGTAGACTCCTTCTAGCTGGTGCTAGATAACATAGGGAGTTGGTTCTTCCTTCAGTTTGGTGCCTATAAAATCAAGGGTTCAGTGTCTCCTTCTAGTTGGTGTTGGTAAACACAGGAAGTCGGTGCTTCCTATAATGTAATATTTTCATAACAAAAGAGCATTCCATGGTTTTCTCCCGTTTGGGTTTCCACGTCAAAATCCTGTGTGTTTTGTGTTCTTTGTCTTGGTTCATATATGGATGAATGATTTTATTTACATTGGATGCATAAATAAAATTGAATATTAATTTAAGACTAATATGTTAAAGAAGGTAAAAACTGCGGATAATTGCACTAACACTAACTCACCCCCCCCTCCCAGTATTAAATCGATTCCAATACTACATAGTATCAATAAATAATTGAAATATTTATGTAATCCTAACTAAAAAGTATACATCACTTGTAAACGTGTTCCCATGATACTCTCTTAGGCCCTAAATGATTGAAATAATGGATAAAAATAATGTATTTCTTACCCAAAAGCGGGGGCCATTATCTCCCCCAAATACCAATTTGCACATCCATGTGCAATCAAGAAGTCGTCCCTAACTCCTTTGTGGGTGTAACATCCTCTACTAGTATGAGAATAAAAGCGAAGAAGTTTGTTAGTACCCCTATTGGGTGGAAACCTTTATCATTTTTTACTTGTAACCATTTAGCCTCTTCTTCCTCCTCACTCCAATCTTAAGTGCTAGGAAGAAGGAGTGGAGGACTGAACTTGATCGCAATCCATTGAAATCGCATCTCCTCCATAGTGGAAATGTATAATGAAGATCTAAATAATGCCTTTTCCAAGTTGGAAGGTGAGTGGATCTCTAAGTGGTTATATCTGGGAGGAATATCCTTCCATCTATTGGCATTTTGCTAGATTATTATATTTTTTCTTTCCCCTAATATTATTTAAAATGGGATATAGCAATTTCTTTCCTCTCCTTTAGGACTAGTAACAATTTAGTATCTTGTATTAGTAGCTGGTTAGATGTGAGGACTATGTCGAGAGTGGGAAATTCTTCCCTAAGCCAAATTTGGGCATCCTTTTTAGTCTCATAGTATTTGAGCATTTCAATGGCTCTCCTATTTTCCTTGGTGAATCAATAACACAAGGATCTGAGTTGGACATCACATACATATGGGTTTTTTGACCACCTATAAGGATGGGGTTAAATGACGAGCATCACTTATACTATGATATGATGGATGTTCACCCGCAACAATGTTCCTAGAGAACAATGGTTGCATTTTAGTCCTGATATGAGAACATGGGATTGGTTTTTGTATGAAAACTACACTTTTATAAGCATATATTGTCATGTCCCCACTGACCCCCATAGGCCACGGGAGAACCTGATACATTTTTTTCAAATCCGACTAAGTACACACATAGTCGAAATAGCTTGGACCCGCAATCCAAAACTGCGAATATGTAATCTGCAATCGTGGATGCGGAAGTGCGAAAATTCACCACCGAAAACATACCTTTCCGCAATCCGCAATCCACAACTGTAGATGCGGAAGTGCAAAAATCCACAACCGAAAACTTACCTTTCTGCAATCTGCAATCCACAATGATGGATCCGCAATCCACAACCCATAATCTGCAACTGCGGATGCGGAAGTCCAAAATGTAACTTCGCATGCGGAAGCACACCCCTGTAAGGTAAATTTCCACACAATATTCTGAGGGGCATAACTTCCTCATCCTTGGTCCAAATGAGACAAGGTCAGTACTATTGGAAAGATATTGGAGATCTCTATCCAATGGTGAAATTCCTGCCCCATCTAAGCACTCATACCATGTTAAAATTCCCACTGAATTTCTATCTATAACTCCACTTAAAAGGACTTGGACCTTCTTCCTGTTGATGTACGTCTAACATCGGAATGTATTTCATCTATGTATTTTATATATATTTATTGTACCCTTATTAGAGATGTGTTATTCCTCTATAAGGAAGTGTCGTCATGTGGATTGACAAGTGTCGCAAGTGTGTGTACTTGCCGATGGGTTATTAGACCACCATGTGGGGTCGGCCCTGAATTATATATATTATAATGTGGATGTACCTATCTAGACAAGTCAACCCCATAAGGTCACCGGGAAAAAGGTTAGTATAAATAGAGATCAAAGATCTCTATTTTATTCACTCGAAAAAGTAACTCACTTTCACTCAGAAAGTGGCGCACTAGTGAGGAGGAGGATCATCTGCTACTAGGAGACTATCTCAGTGTATTTTTGGTTGTACTTTGGTTGAGCCATTGCTCTCTCTATCTCTGAGGAAGTTGTGGGGTTTTTCACCTTAGGGTTTTCCCCATGGAAACTCTGTGTCTCTTGTCTCTTATGCTTTTGATTCTTGTGATGCTTGTCGTATTGTGATTGTCATGCATTGATATACTGTATATGTTATTCTCTCAGCAAAGATCCTAGAGTATTGTGAATTAATGCTCAAAATTTAACACTTCCTTCCATGAATTTCCTTCCACCTGACCCATAGAGGATTTTTGAAAGATCCTAGGGTATTCCCCTCCTTCCCAAGGATCAAATGTGGTCAAACATCTTACTCACAAAATTAATCAAACATATTATGATATGTAAAGTGCATAACGTTAGATCTAACAATTATATCTATCACATGCAAGACTTATAATGCATTAAATTCATGCAATACAATGATATACATAACAATAAATTAGTCTTCTACTCAGGCCTACACATGACTTCTTGTCAATCAAATTCTTATAAACATGCATTCCACAATTCCACAATTGAACATAAGCAACCATTTCATAACAATGAAACACCATCATTTAACATAACAATAAGTACTTATCTTTCGACTTCCGAAGCTTCCAAGCAACTAGCTAAGTGAGAGAAACATTCCACCCAACCTTAGATCTCTGTCCATCCTGTACTCTTTCAGCTGAGAGATCACCCCCGAGCTGGGTTGTGTATCCACTAAGGAGGGCTATCAGTTTCTCTCACAGTCAAGGTTCCATCCCAATGCTAAGCCAATCTATAGTTGGGTTTATCAAGCATTCCATGGCACCTACCCATGCTAAGCAAACCTACAGTGGGTTTATAAACCATAGAGGGATATACTGGTCATGCTAAGCCAACCTCCAGTTGGGTTTATCAAGCATACCAACAAGAGCAGGGCCATGCCAAGCCAGCCTGCAGTTGGGTTTATCAAGCATACCAAACTAGCCGATCATGCTAATCCAACCTGCAATGGGTTTATCAAGCATACCAAGCAATACAATCATGCCAAACCAGCATACAGTTAGCTTTATCAAACATATCAGGCAAGCTAATCATGCTAAGCCACCCTACAGTGGGTTTATTAGGCATACCAAGCAATACAATCATGCCAAGCCAGCATACAGTTGGGTTTATCAAGCATCAGGAAAGTTGATCATGCCAAGCCATCATACAGTTGGGTTTATCAAGCATCAAGAAAGTTGATCATGCTAAGTCACCCTGTAGTGGGTTTATCAGGCATACCAAGCAATACAATCATGCCAAGCCAGCATACAGTTGGGTTTATCAAGCATATCAAGCAATCTGATCATGCTAAGCCACCATGTAGTGGGTTTATCAGGCATACAGGGACAGCAAGGGAGGTGTTGCTAAGTCAATGAGCTCAACCACAGAGTTGCAGGAATCTCAACACTTAGTCGACCTGGCACCCACATTACCTACCACATCCAACACAAGGAAGACCCTCTTCTATGTTGCAGAGTACCTCGAGGCCTCTTCCCTTCTAGTGCTATCCCAGTATGGGCATAGAAACGTCCAATCGCTAGTTCTATGAGACTACAGCCTTCACTGGGTTTATCAAGCAACCCAACCTTCTACCATAGTTCAACAAGATGAATCCTTTATGATTTGCGGACAAGGCTCTGTTCCGCAATCTACTCTTTGCGATCCAATCCTAGGTTCTTGCGGTTTCTATGCACTATTCAAGCTTACAATTTTCTCATGGGTTCTTACAAATTTGTCACCGGTAGACTGGGTTCGCACCCACAGTTTCTACGGCTATCAATTCTCTAGTATTTTCTATCACATAGAAAAACACGATTATCTTAAGGCTTTCTCATGACTGGTTCTGAGTCCGCTGGTATGTCTAGATTAGTTCCCTCTTCACGGATCGATGGATGTTGGAAGTCTAAGTGAGTGAGTGAATGAATGTGGTGGTTGTTTCCTTCCACCATTAGGTAGTCAAATGAGTTTCCTCGAGTTCCCAGGCATTGAGTGTCTTTTCGAACAAGAAACCAGAGTCATGCCCTGCCATATGAAATTGCAAGCATGATCCATAATCCATCGGCTTCAACAACAGGGTTCTCAACCACCCTCTGCAACCGAATTAATGTGATCGGGGAGTTCAAATGGGTTCAAAGTCGTACATGTGGCAACATGGGTACTAATCCCATAACCCTCTCACCTCTCCCTAGTGGATACATGTGGCCCCTTCTCATTAGTTGCCTCCTTAGCCAGATTCTTGGTTATTTTATTCATTAATAATAATTACATCATTTACATTTCTTCATGGTTTAACAACCCATGAATAATCAAACTGTCCAAATACTTTCCTATGCAATAATTGGGCCTTTGCCTTGACCTCCACACTAATTGGGCCTTGTCCTTGACCTCCACACTAGAGAAAATACACACACTACATATACACAGTCTTTACATTGAAACCAATAAACATCAAAGGAAAAATGGGGTATTACATATATGGTTTTGAGGAAGAACCGTACAAGCTCCCAACTTTCCTCACACCCATAGTTTTCCCTATGGAGTATGCAAGACAAAGATTTATAGTTGATCATATGCAGTTCCTGCATTTCGAGCACCATGTGACATTGTTATTACCTAAAGAGGTAAGACCTTTCCATATAAGAGGATTAAATACTCTACAATACATGGAAGGATTCTTTAGCCATTTAAATTTAGAGAAAGTGGAAAAGGGGTCTTATGATCCTCATTAGATAATATCCAAGCTAAGAGTCACTAATATAAATTCTCCCTATCAGTATGTGCCCAAGAGAGAATGGGATAAAATTGCAAACCTAGAGAGATGGGAGGATGTTCAAGCAATTTAGAAAATTATGGAGGAATAGAGTACTTCATAGAAACAAGCAGGGAAAAAGAGGGGATCTGAATAACTCCATGCAGATATGGAATTTGATGAGGTAGATCAGGGTCCACCAATAAAATAGGCCAGAAAAGAAGGGGAATATATAGAGTAGAAAATAGTAGATAAGGATGAGACTTAAGAGATTCCAAAGGAATTGGTTGAATTGATAAAAACAAATCAATTAGTAAAGAAGAACCATTAATTAAATTCACTCATTCGCCTTCTCTATAATTTATAGTATCCCAAGGGATGCATGCACCATCGTCATTAGGACAAGTGAAAGTAAAAGCAAATCTACAGGATAGATATATGAGCATAAGAGAAAGGAATAGAAAATTTGTAAATGATGCTAGAAAATACATAGGAACAAGATAGAGAATATTGCTCACAGTAGCTAACCACCAAAATTATACTGATATTATCTATTCTAGAACCTAAAGTTTCCATGCCTTCTACCTTGGGAGAGTGGAGGGAAAATGAATATGAAGTGGATTTTAAGAAGTTTGGTAAGCTGAACAAGATGGGTTTTTACACAAGAGCTAGTGATATGGTATGTATAGAAGTGGTTCAATCAACAAAGACAAATATAAATTTGAGAACACCACTAGAAAAATTTGAGCAATTATCGAAAGTAGAAAAAGTGACTATGAAGGAAACACGGGTCATTATTAAAGAACTCAAAAAAATATTCAAATCCTTAGGGGTTGGTCCATTAGATGGATATCATGCTAAATCATTGCTACAAAAAAAGGACAATGAGATTGCACAGCTTAATAAAGTATTAAATATACTTGAAACCCAACCTGTTCAAACTCCTAAACTAAGGCAATCTCAAGAAGAGAATGAAAATATCTATTGAATCATGATGCAATATAATATTCTAGTAGAAAAGAACAAAAATAATATCAATGAGATTCATTTGGCCTCCATAATTATGTATGGAGATTATGGTGTCCAAATGGAAGGTGGACGAGCAAACCCTAGGTTCCATCTTAAGGTACTTGGAGAGATAAATAACCAATTCTTGCATAATACTTTTTATACTACTCTCTAATTCTTTAAAGGACTTAGTGCTAGGACGACCCATTGAGAGAGAAATAAAGACTATGTAGAAGAAAATACTATGTACTAGTTAGAGTAGGGTTCCATAAAAAGAACAAATAGGGTTAAAGTGAGGTGATTCAACCCAATGGATGAATATGTACTAGTACACAATTAAAATCATAAAGATATGGAAGATACCATAGAGCCTAGAAAGGGCTATGCAAAACCTAGGAGAGAAGTTGTGTCTTGTTGTGGCTCTAGAAAATCCAATTAAGCATGGTGTATGAAAAACAAGGCCCAAAGCGCAATCAATGGGTGATGAAGTCTAGGTATTCCTAACCTAGGGTGCCTAAGAAAAACCCAATTAAGAGTGTGATAGCACAAAATAAAACCTTAGGGTAGGAGGTTGTCTTAAAAATATTTCCAAGGATGATAGATCTAGGAATAGAGGATGAGTTCTGCTACAATGATTTGTTGAGAGAGGTCTTTAAGGTGGAGCATGTATTTAGAAGACACATAATCTAATATATATGATAAAGAGAGTATCTCATAGAGCTTATTGGGAAATAGGGTGACCTCAAAAGAACCTAGAGCTTGATACCTCCTATGATGAGGAGGAGACTATAGTGAGAAGCCAAACTCTAGATATCCCTAATTAGGCCAAGGCCTTACTACTCAAATACCAATGATAAAAATTTGTAATATGCAACAAGAACCAAAGACAAAAAAATCATGATACAAGCCTAAAATTGATCCAATAGATAAGCAAAACAAAGAGAGGATTTTTTACTTGATCTAAGAAAAAATACCATGCACGAGAAAACCATAAATTAGAGATGATAAACTCAACTTTATTAATCTATTTATGAATCCAAAAGGAATTTTTATATGCTTACAATGTCTCCAAATCCAAAACCCTAGTCTGAGTATGCATGCCACTCAATGATAAAATATAATATTATATGGTAATGCAACCAAATTCTTAATTCTACATCATGCAAAAGATGGGCACTAACTTTGCCTCTAACTAGCTTCCCACAAAAAATAATAAAAGAATGCATCAAAGCTAGTAATAGGGGTGTAACCTTCTTTCCTGTGTCACGAGATGAGTTGGAAATGCCCTCAAGGGTGGCAATCTTTTCTCATAGGTCACTTCCGAAAATGGAAATGCCATCAAAGGGGCATGTTTCTCTCATCGGTCACTAGCCATGACGATAAATTCCCCCTTCATTCTTTGGGAAATATTATTGGGGAACACATCATTGTTCCTTAGCACGTTCTTCTCAAATGTGGGACCTTGGATTGTTTATTTTGGTACCCTGGATTTATCCTCTTCGCCATCATTTTCCCCTTTCAATATATTCACTACATTGGTATATAAGTATAGGCCTTCTATTTCCGACTTATTCTTTTTGTCCTTTTTTAATAGTTTAATTTGTTGTGCATTCTAGACCCATCGGAGCAAGTTTTCTCATGACTAGAAGTTTCTTTCATGCACTTGTGAGATAGTAACACTTTTCCTCACAAAGGTTTCTCTAGTTTAGAGGAATTTTCATTTTTCTACTCATTCCATCAATATCCATTAATACTAAGATCCATGTAGTCTCTAATTACATAGCAAGACTTGTATTTTTTCTATCATTTGTTCACCTCTACGTAATGAAATCTCAAGAGCTTACAATTTTATTTGATGTTATTCTTATCGCTTGTTATACTAAAACCATGATTTCACCTCACCCATTTTTCAAAACCATATCTTCATGAAAATATCCATTTACAACCTTTTTTTAATAGACCCTCCCCATGTTCCCTCCTTCCCAACATACATTTGCTCACATATTTTTGACCAATTATTTAGAAATAGTTGGTAGCATATTGTTTTCATCCTTAACCTAGAAATCTATTTGCAAACAAAATAAAACCCTTAAAATCTAGATATAAACAGAAATACATCCATAAAAGAATGATCACAACAATATGAAAAAGGATCCTTAAGATAGGGTAAAACCATCAATTTATCCATAAGAATGAATCACTCCACAAGCCATGCTTGCTATAAATATTACATTAAAAATACTACAAAAGAGATATCATTTCCTTTCTTCCAATTCTTTATATAGTTTCTATCCAACCTCCTAGGTTCTTTTTAGAGAGGGAACTTTATAATAGGTGGAATGTTCAAGAGAATTTCTATAGAATGAACTTTCTAGTAGGTGGAACCTTCTATTAAGCCTTATTACAATTGTTTTTGTCCACATTACATAGGCCTTATTTAATAGATATGACCTCAATACATATCATTATCCTTGTGGGTATGTCCCTAGGTACATCATTATACCCCTCTAGGTGAATTAATTTCCATCCTCCTTTGAAAATAATTTCCCTCTGAAAATAATTTCCCTCGATGCTTTATGTGAGGAGGTACAACCATAAACCAGGCTCCCATGGATGAGTGTTGACCATAATGTTGAAGTATGCCAATGAACCAAGGTCTCATGTATAAGTGATAACCATGGTAAATTAGTCAAAGAATCTCTACCATAAACCTGGGTCCCATGTATGAGTGTTAATCACAATGTTGGAGAAGCCAAAATTCCTCATGCAAGGACTAGTTGCAATGCCAAAGTAATCCAATGGTATCACCCATAAACTTAGGTCTCATGCCTAGGTGGAAAAGCTAACACCCAATCGATGAAACCTGAGATTCATGAATCACTAAGTGTTAGCCTCCAAATTCCCATCATGGTCACATGGATCCCAATAAGTGTAACCATCAAGAGCAAACAAATCCTCCATGTAGTAGTAAAAATATGGCTATGAAAGGAACTCCACTCCTATAGATAGAGCATACTAGAAACTGGTAGGCACCACTTGCTATTGTCTTCACTCGATAAGATTATGTTCATATGGTGGGGAAGATTCATCAAAAATAAAATGGAAGTTGTAGTTGTCTTCAAAAAAATTGAAATTGTTCATATACTAGTCCTCATCAGTATCTTCTAGTTCATAACATGGATGTCTTTTGTGGTTATACTCTTCAATGAGGAAATAATATGTGCTATTAATTATACATTGCTCCTTAAATTTGTTATTTATCTACTTCATAGATTCCAAATATGCCTATATATATTGTAAATTTTTTGTCACCCACCTTTCCATTCTTCAATTTTGTGAGGGTATAAGGGAAAACATTATAAAGGTTGTGGCGCATGCAATATTGACCAAAAATATATTATGTAACATGTCATATCAAAGACGTAAAAATGATCCATCCAATGGATTTTATTTAGTTGCAATCCAATCTCCTTGTCAAAGTTTATGTCTTCTACAAGACCTGTGGCCATCAATGGAAGTCCTAAAAAAGAGATTTCAAACTACAATATCTCATTTGTCTGGAATTTGATTTGAGCATTTTTTTTTAAATCTTGTATTATTCAAGATGAACTCAAATGTAGAATTAGTTTCTACAAATTCTATCAGAAATGATACAAA
This sequence comes from Larix kaempferi, assembly GCA_027924585.1. Taxonomy (NCBI): domain Eukaryota; kingdom Viridiplantae; phylum Streptophyta; class Pinopsida; order Pinales; family Pinaceae; genus Larix; species Larix kaempferi. The sequence goes on along the minus strand of BSBM01000348.1, from coordinate 15,549,211 downwards.
ATTACGGGAGTGTTGTAGACCTATTCTTCCTTCTAAATTTCGTTGAAAAGAAAAGAAATATCCAAATTTTTTGGCCTAAGAAAGAGCTTTGATACAGAATGTTGTGAATCTTAACCTAGAAATTTAATCACTAGTAAGATAAAACCCTTATACTTTATATATAAAAAATAATACATGCACAAAAGAGTAAACATAAGATGATGAAAAAAAATCTTAAGGTAGGTTAACACCATCAATTACACCTTAAGGAAGGAATCACTCTAGAAACCACGCTTGCTAAAATTATTATATCAATATTTCATGAGACATTTCATTCCCTTGCTTCTACTTCTTTATATATTTTCTATCCAACCTCCTGGGTACTTTCAAGAGAAAGAATTTTCTTGTAGGTGGAACCCTGTAATGATCCTTATTCCAATTATTGCTTTCCACACTACATGGGATTTATTTAATAGAGATGGTCTTAATACATAGTGTTACCCTCTTGGGTACCTCCCTAGGTACCCCCTATTATCCTCCCTAGATACATTACATACATAGAACCTATACTATTGTTATAACATAACTATGATTTATTTATTTATAAATATAAACTTTAAAGGAATATAATAATAAAAAAATTATCCAAAATCATTAAAAAATTTAAGAAACCAAAAAGGAAAAAGAAATTGATTTTTTCATCATTGTCAAGTTTTACACCATTTCACATCCCTTCACCAAATTGGGTAGTTGTAAGTGTCTCCCTTGTTAGGACGATATGTATTGTGTCACCTAGTCTTGTCAATTTGCAAGTCCCAGTAGGTCTAGGGTCTCAATTCACATCATCCATATAACTATGTCACTATGGCCCTTAAGTATATTTCATCCCATCCTTTTGTTTTCATTGCCCTAGTCATTGTTTCATGGTCACACCTTTATTCTATCTTCATCTTTATGGTACAATAAAAAAGTACTTTTTGGACCAGGTCACTAGTTTTTTGGCAAACAATGTAATGTCAAGGAGTGGCTTTCTAGGGAAAAGTGTAACCTGCTAGTTACAATCAATTTTTTAGTTGACTTTTGGATTTGGGTAATTCACTCAGGTCATATCGATGAAATGAAATGAACATGGTGCTAATACTATTGGTAACAATGCATAATGGTGATGAACCTCATGAGAAGGTAGGTGAGCAAAATTTAGCTATCAACAACTGAGATTCAAACAAGTTAAATAAATTGTTGCTCCAAAAGTAGCAATGTGCTTTATAACCTAACATGAAAGAGATGTTAAATTATACATAGATAGTGCTCACATGTCAACTTTTAAAAAATACAATACTTATAATAAATAATAGTGATATTATATGTTTGTCAAATACAAATATACACACAAATAAAAATGTAAACACTATACATACAATATTTCTATAAAAAATATTGTTATCCTTATCAATTTATGTTTATGACTAAATCCAATAAAATTTTACATCCTTTTCACATCCCAAACCTAAATCAATAATTATTAAATATTTTAAAATATATAAATAAAATTAAAAAAACATAGCTAAATCGAGATAAACCCTAAGCATGCAAAATTAACACATAAATTTCACGTAGTCGAAGCCATTGTACCAAGTTTATTTTAGAAAGGAAGAGATGATGTATATGCGGAGGGGTTGCATGTGCGTTTGGATGATTTTGTTTATTTATTTCAATCTATTCTTTCTTAGTTAGACTAATTAATTGAGAAAATGAGTTTTTGTTATTTTGTGATTACGAATGCGTGCTAAAGGAGAATATTAGAAGATTAGTTGAGGGCATTAAGAAATAATTTGAGACATTGAACTAATAATAATTTGAGAGATTAAGAAATAAATATATTATCCTTCATGCCTCCCCATCCTCTCTAATTTTAAAATAAAGCTTGCATGCCGACTTTGTCTATTTAGCTAGGGAGGTTGTCTACACGCCTTCTCCGATACAAACAAAGGAAATAATAAAATAATATCAATTTGTAATTAAAAAATTACATCATTATATTATATGATGTAAGACTTTATTTAAATATCAATTTTATTTTTAATAAATGAATACAAAGGAAGCCTACCACTACATTAGATGATGTAAGGATGCTTATTTTTAATATCATAATATTTATTTCTTTATGTTACAAGGACGCTTTGTATTTTGTAATGAATTTTTATGTGTACGCGTGCTTACAATATGATAGATGTAAACATCCAAATTTAGTCAATGCAAAATAAATGTTCCCCAACCAATAATGTTGATAGTCTATGCATGTAGGTGGTACACTGATATTAAATGCAGAGGTATCGTAGGTTATTTTATTCATAGTTTTTTAAGAGATGTGATTGACCACCGTTTCTTAGAATATTTAATGTTAGCCAAATGCAATAATAGTATTTATATCATTTAGAATTATACGCTGGAGGTTTGAAGGTTGACATTAGATCTTTCTTGGAAGACAGTTACAGGTCTCCTTAAAAAATTCATTTCCCATTTAATTTTATATTATTTTATTTAATATTTTTCAAAGAATATTTTTGTTGTAATAGGGGTATTTCAAAGGTGTGTATTATTGGATTATTGGATTCAGTTTCAATTCATGATAATGATGAATATTCACATCCAGCAAGACTAATTTTAGTCTAAAAGGGAAAGGAATTATTTGATTTTTTTATATTTTTTTAAATATAATATAAAAATTTAGGAAATTTTTTTTAGAAATTTGTTTCCTTCATGATTAAAATGGATTTATACTAATTTAATTTTTATTTATTTTTTAAATATCATAAAATAATATTATTGTTATGTTTAAGCATTCTAAGTGTTAGTTAGAAGTAAATCATTGTAATTGCATAAGAGTGGTGAGGGGCTCCACACTAGAGTATGGGGTGATGTTGTAACAATAAGTAATACAAGTTACAAAAATAAAAAGTAGTTAAGGAAATTTACGTAAGTTCATAAGTAACAAAAAATAAAAGAGCAATCAAAATTAGCATATATCCATCTTAAACTTTGATCTATCAAGCATGAGAGAGGTCAATTTTTTTGAGGTGTAATTGTTTTTATTTGAAGAGTAAATAATTTAGTATAAACAAAATCTTACCCCTCAAGGAATTGGATACCTCATAGTGCTTCATAGATCTGCGTTTAAGATGGATCTATGTTGGTATAGGAGTAAAGGAAAGTTTTCCCCTATCCCCCGCCCTTTTTTGTTTTTATATTGATGGAATAGACGATTTTCTGGAAGATGTAGGGTGTACTGGCATGACTTTGATTGGTATAGTCATCATCCTTGTTCTCTATGTTGATGATATTGTTCTTATGGAGATGAGTCCCTATGATCTCAACAAGCAACTAAAAATTCTCATGATGTTTTCTCTGGTATGGGTATGACTGTTAACACTAACGAAACAAAATTTATGATAATCGAATCCCAAAATATCACTAATGATAGTTTCATGTATGACAACAACAACTTGGAGGAAGTGGCTTGATATAAATATATAGGAATTGATCTTCATCATAAGCTTAACTAGAACTACAGCATTGAGAAAATGATTAATGTATGATGAAAAGATTATTATGAAGTTGAAAAAAATTGTAAATTAATAGAGCTCTAGCTTTGGGATAGGAATAAACTCCTCTTCGATACTTTTGTCACTCATGTTACCATATATGGTTGTGAAGTTTGGGGATGTAACATTTCTAGAGAATCATGGAGAAGGATAGAGAAAATATAAAAGCGCTTTATAACATATAATTTCAAAATTAAATGCAATACACTCTATCATATCCTCCTCATATAAATGAGTCTTTCCCTAATTGAGAGCATACTTATGACTAGGTACCTAATGCACAAGAACAAAATAAACAACATGGGAGACAAGAAGCTTGCTATGATTGCTTCATACTCTAGTCAAAGCCACTTGTGACTTACGAAAGGTTGCCATAAAGATGCCAAGCCATGGCTAAATCATTAGGGAGTTGAGGAAGATGTCACTTTACAAAATAGTGATAGTATTAAAAGAATTATCACATTTAAATTAAAGGAGAAGATGTTGTCCGATAAAGAGTTAGAGGATAAAAGAAAATTAAAATATTATAAGGAGTTGATGAACCCTAATATAGAATATCAAAAGTATCTCTTTATTTTAATTAGCGTAAAGAAGAAAGTCAATATTGCTAAAATAACAACAAATTCTCATAAGCTCCATAGCAAAACATGGTGCTGTATAATTCCTAAAAGCCCTCATGATGAAAGAATCCGTCATCTTTGTGACACAAAAAGGTTGAAGATGAAAATTACTTTCTTATAGAACATCCTACATACACCCGCATAAAAGCACAATTTCGAAATCTTTGCTACAATATTGACCTTCCTAACCTTTTAACTCATCACAAATATGGTGATTTTGAAATCATTCTCTTAAAAAATTTTATTATAAAAAATAGAATTAAAAAAAAAGATTCCTTACCTTTAAGATCCCAAATATTAATAACTATCATCAACATAGTCAAATAAATAATTCAATATAAAATATAATAATTTTTTTTTAAATTAATATTTTTATATTTAATATAATTGTATCATTACATTTAATAATATAGTTTTTCTAACCACTTTGTTTTCAAATATATTAAATTTAACTAATAGATATTAATGTGACTATTACTTACTCTATGCATTCGCTAGAGAATATGCCTGCCTATCAATATATGTAGCCAATTCCCTTGAAAAAAATTATACTCACGCCAGCACTTCAGCAAAAGTGGTCAATGCCATGTTAAAAGATATATTATTGTTTAAGACTATGCGATTATAAATTAATCTTTATTACATTAATATGGAAGGTAAGCCACAAAGCGATTGTAAACAATGCAAACTTTGACGGTCTTGTATATATGACTTATAATTTAAGCAATTTAATTGTCCATTGGTTGTAGCTTGGGTGGTTGGGAGGAAAGATTGTTGCCCTCCCCAACCAGGTTCAATTCTTGTAAGTGACATGATGCTCTTGTTGAGCCCTATTGTAATGATTGTATTTCAAGATTTCCTTGATTCTTCGGAATAGCAGGAAGGTGATTTTTCCGTTGAAAAAATTTAAGCAATTTAATTATCAAATTGTTTTGAATTACTATTTTTTTTATTGTAGAGAATTCTTATATTAATTGAAAATTATTTGTTTAGGATGTTGGGAATTAGTTATTTATCTAATTATTATATTTGATTTGAGAAGATAAACGATAGATTTTAAAAGTGATAAGATAAATTTTAAAAATATGGATAACCGAATTTGAGTATTAATGTTTTTAAAGTGGAAAATTCAATTATGAAAGTATGAATATTGGTGTTTTTAAAGTATAAATTTAGTTTTTAGTTTGTGAATTTTGATAATAAAAGTGTTCATTTCAATTATAAAATTGTTAATTTGAATCGAAAAGTGTATGATTATTTGTATTTCAATATTGTGAATTTATATTTCTATGTGTATCAAATTCCAATCTTAATATACAACAACTTTATATTTCATAATAATCATCATCATCATCATTATTAATTATTTTTAAGGTTACCACTAAGCGAGACATCAATTTGGTGTATGAAACATCCTTTTTTGTGGGACAAGGGACTCCCTCTGTGCATCGATTCAATTGCTAAAGTCTACAGAGGTGTACATACCCTACCCCCCTCCAGATTTGAACTTCTGATCTCCTAGGAAGGAACACATGTTCTTAACCATTATACCCATTCAAACTGTATTATGACATACATTTCAAAATATATCAACATTAAAGAGAAGAAAAATAAAAACAAATATTTTCATTGCATTGAATAATTATGCATTCGCATAATACTTAGAGGAATGTAGTATAAATATGGTGACCATCACCACCATTGTGAATACATAAGAACCATAAATACCATAACATTGAGTGCTATGAGTCACTCTTTGATACCAACTTTGTCACCTTATTTACAATCACTATAATTAGACTAATAGAGAAATATTTATAAAACAAACACTTTGACATATAAAAGAGATTATTTTTCACAATTTTAATTATTATTTTTAATAATATCAACTATTATGAGTTGTTACACAATACACATCATTAAAAATGACAAATTTATAAAATTTCTTTTACCCAATAAAGTATTTTGAACATCTACACCGCTCTTATTTTAACCATTATGCTATAACTATTTTTGTTTTTCCTTGATTTCCACAAATAATTACAAATTTTTCCTCGATTTCCACAAATACCTATAAATCCTTGCAAAGCCTTTATGCACTCATACTTGGGAATTTGTTATTATAGCTCTTTGGTCATGTTAAATCTTGATTAATAACTTTATTAATAACTTAGACTTTATGATAGACCCTGTAATGAATCCACCATTTTATCTATAACTCAAGGTACGAAATTGTCAAGGTACTAAATTGCCAAGTCGCAACAATGATGAGAAATTATGGAAATAAAATGGTATTTATTTCACTAACACACCAATTGAGAGAGGTCTCAACCAATCCTTTATAATAACATTGACCTCAACTGCATTTGTGACAGGACCCATGTCTATCTAGTTCCTACGTTTCGAATATCTATCTAACAGGTTGACTTTCTTGAGAATGAATATTGACCTAGTATCTTATAGAATATTTAAAATAAGAATGGATTAACTTATTATAATTTATACTATTTATCTACTCCCCATTACGTGATTCATCGCTCATCAAACTGTCTATTTGATTATTCTCAACTTCTTGTATAGAATCCTCAATGTGTTTAAGTGTATATGATTGATGTTATTTAATAAAGATAGGATTTTATTTTTGACAACTAAGTTTAAAGTCTTTATTAAATGAAATTTTTTTATGACCATTATAGTTTCATCTTAACTTCATATCTACCAAATGTAAAGAGGGATCAAATCTTTTAGGTGTAAACCTTTTTTAAAATGCAATTTTAAGAAAAATCTTTCACCTCAAGGAATTTGATCCCTCTTGATGCTTGGTAGATTCGAAGTTAAGGTGGATCTATACTGGTTTAATATGTAAATCTCTAGTATGTTCTTAAATCCATCTTATGTAAATCCAACTAGTTTAATCATGGATCAACTCACAAATCATATAACAAGAAGTATCCAAGTTTGTTTATTTTTTTAGTTTTAATTAATTGAAATATATATCTCTTTTGTTTTGAACATTCGGTCAGGGTTGACATTGCAAAAAAAATATTTACTTAATATTTTAATATTTTATTAAAGTACCATGTGCCAATGTTGAGCATAGAATTACACTTCTCCATCATATTGGTTTTAAACTTTAGGTTAGGGATGACATTCTAAAAAAATTCTACTTAAGATTTTAATTTTTTTAAAGATCCACAATTCAAGTCCACATTGAGCATGAAACTATACCTTTCCCTCATACTGGTTTGTAGAAAGCACCTCTCGATGCAACTAAGCAAGTTATTCCCTTAGTTATGTTTTAACTATCCGATAATAATTTGACAATGTGTTGAACACTAAACATCCCAATAGTCATTATTACTAACATACAACTTCAAAAACATCTACTATTTAATTTTATCTTGCACGTGAATGTGGTTTTGCATAATATAAACATGTTATGTAAAGAAGAATGTGCACAATTTAAAATTTTTAAATCTACATTATACAAATAAAATCTCACCTGGAAAATTTGATAATAATGTGAGATGTGAGAGAAAACCATAATTATTTCTAACACATCACTTAATGAAAAAATATAGGATCAAACAACTACAATAGTTACCTAATCCATGTATTTAATTGAGTACAAGGGGGGATTCATTGTATTTTTTACCAAGTGTTTTTGTTATAGAAATATTAGGTCAACATTTTCCTATAATGACTCTTTGGCCTAGACATCTTTCCAATTTTCCTTGTAACTTGGTTTTCATTGATGAAATACATGTGGCTCCACACCTTTCCTTAAACTAAAGTGTATGGTATTTCCAAAGGTTGCAAAAAATATATCAAAAGTGCATAAATGCATGCTCTTGAGTGAGGTTTATCGTATATAGATACCTAGACATCATTGAAAGTTGCATCAACTATTTAAACTAATTATGGAGTGTACTTAATAGCATAATGTTTTGGAGAAGGGGTACCACATGCTATTAAAGATCCCAATGATAGAGGATTGAGAATCAATTATATCATTGAGATTTTGGTGGCCCATTACTTCTGGACAAACCCTAGTTTCTAAGTATTGTCTTTTTGGCTAGATGTTGGGACTCTAATCTATTTTGATTTTCTTTTTTTGTTTATGGTTGAGATATTGAAGTTGAGTAGTAGTCCATTAGTGGTCTAGGATGGATGAACCTAGATTTTGGTGAAGAATGTGCTAGCAGAAAATATCAGGCATATGATTTTATTGTTTCTTTCATCCTTTTATTTTAATAAACATGTATATCTTGTTGGAGTAGGATTGTTGTTAGAACAAAACCCATAGGTGTTAATCTCCACTACAATAGAAAATGTTAGGATCCATGATGGTAGGTTAACCGATGTCATGAAACTCACAGGGTGAGGTGGACACCAATGAGAAAAATCTCACCCCTTGCATTACCTAGGTGAGTTTTGAACTTGAGACTTATCACTCTGATACCATTTGTTAGAGAACAATTGTCACTAGACCAAAAATCGCAAGCATTAATATTCACTACAATCACCAAAGTTAGGATCCACAAGTGGCGATTAACCCATGTTACAAAACTCATGGGAAGCGTTGGATGCAAATGCCAATATATCTCTCTTCTACTCTCTCCAAATTATGTCTTAAATTGTGCATTCATTAATTTTGTATTTGGTAAATAAATTTTTTGATGAAAAATAGTTAATTTTAATTAGATGAGATTTTATGATCCATCGAGTATCATAAGTAATTGATGCTATGGAATATTTTTCCTTCACACTACTAATCTACAATAAAATATGCACACAAGAAACAAAAGCTACAACAAGGAGGGAGGCTAACTAATTGGTTTAAGTAATTCCTCAATTCCCATTCTCTATTATCTTTGAATACATAAAATCTATGCATTGGGTGTAGAGCTGAACCCAAGGTTTTGGTACTCCCATTAATTACTTTCCTTTGAAGGAACTTTGATAGGTTCTCGATATATTCCATAGGAACCCTGTGGGTAATACCATGAAGGTTCCTCTCGATAGTGTTGAGTATTATATCAGCCTCATCTTTTTCACTTGGATGGTCCTCATTCCTTCCCCTGTGTCATTTTTTTGGGTATCTAGTAGGTCAAAGTAGGCCTACATGTACATTGTCAGAATGTTTTACTATTTGCATTATACACTAAAAAATAATATACCTCTAAAAAAATAAAAATGATATATGACGAAATAAAAAATAAGAAATTGGAAAAAAAATTGACTTTATCATGTCACTCCATCGTGTCTCAAGGCTCATCTCTACATTGTTTTGAAATTCCATCATGTTATATGGATACTATAAAATATGGATACTTATTTATAGCAATCATATAGTGATATCAATAATAATAAAAAATCATCGTAGTTTGCATTTAAGATACATATTCCTCCATGTCAGAACATTGTATTTTCCCATAACAGTCAATGAATTCAAAATTTTAGGTTATTTAACATAATAGAAGTCAATACTTTTAACTTAAAATTTAAGAAGAATACTTTTGCATTGATGAAATTACATATGCCATATGTTAGTATGGCATAATATTATTGTTGGTATTGCATAATAGTATTCCATTAAGAGTATTCAAGGATGTGAATTATAAACAAACCATTTATGAATTCAAAATCACATTATTGAATTTAGTTTTAATTGTAGATTTATGAGTATTAAAAAAATATAATATAAGAGGTTGAAGAAATTTTTGAGAAATTTGATTCCTTGAGATTAAAAAAACTTATACTACATTTTATTTTTAAAATAAAAAATATTCATAAAATAAATATTAAATAAATAATTTAGTACAACATTGATAGGAGGGGGGCTCTACAGTTTGGACTAGCGAAGGTTTCATGACAGGGCACAAAGATTAGGGGTTGTAGTTGTAGCCCCGTTTCGATAATTTTTTTGGTTTTTTCTCTTTTCATTTTTTTCTCTACCTTCAAGTTGGAAGTCAATCTATGTCAGGGTGCTAACGATGCCTTTTCTTTCCTCATGAGCTATTCATAGGTGGATATTGTTGATTATTCCTTGGACCCTTTCGAAGGTCAGATAATTTTTGTTAGAAACTTTGGTGGCTAGATGGAAGAATCTTTAGTAGAAGAGAGCGACAGTGAGGCTGGGGATGTTATTAGTGTGATAGTTGATTCTCCCCATCCAAATTAAGTGGAGATGGAGAGTGGATTGTCAATGTTTTAGTCACTTAACAGAAATGAGGATGAACTTGTTACTAAAACCACTACGGTTCCATTGATGGCTCAAAGTTTAGCAAGGGATCTTGGGGGAACAACATTTTTTCTCTTCAATGACTCTATTCAAACCTATTTGGGCATGCATTTGATAGTTGATTACACCATAGTTCATTCATCTCTAGACCTAGGGTTTCCAAAAAATTACTCTTCCTTAAGGGGTTTTGAACGCACACCTGATTTTGATATTTCGAAAGAAAGATGGCCCACAGCATGGAATATCGACCTTAGACTAGTTCAAGAAGATTTATGACGTTCCAATGATTTCCTTTTGGGATCAGAGGGTTTTATCGCCTCTTTCTTATGTCCTGTAGATAAGTGTCGGGATCCAATAGAGTCGACATCAGAAAAAAGTTGGAAGTGACAGAAGGAATCATGATACCATCTCAAAGGGCATCCGTGAGACTGGTTGTGGGTCAAGTCATAAGAACTGAAAAAAAAGTGCAAAATCCATCAGGGCTCCTCTCAGAATGGTGTGTGGTGTAGATGTGTAAGTATCCCAATTGCTGGATATGGTCGAAAAAATGGTGGTGGGAAAGGAATGCAAGATATATTTTAGTGTACATTCTTTGGAAGAATGGGAGAAGAATTGTTGGTTTGAATGGTAAATTATGTCTTGGAGTCCAAGGTTCTATCCAAAGGATGGTTTATTTTAAAATTTGAGAATATTGAGGATTCAAATCATATTTTGTAGACGTATTGGACCATTGAATCCACTCCTATTTTTTTCAAAAAATGGATGCCTGTGTTGGATGAAGATATCGAAAGGATGGATGTGGCTCTAGTTTCGGTTAAATTTCTTGGATTACTAATGGAATTATGGAACATGGATTCCTTTCGATTTTTTGGGAATTCCCTCATGGATTTCATTGATGTGGAAACGTCTTTCTTATCCACTAAAAGAATTATTCTGGCTCATATTTCGGTTACTTTGTGTTAGAACATTATTACACCTAGGACCATAGTCTCATGTGAGTCTCATAAGATATTTTGATGATTAATTGGTCCAAACATTGGTTAATAATGATAATACAAGGTTTTTAGGAGGTTGTTAGGCATTAATGACACCTTACACCACTCAAGGGCTCAATTTTGGTCAAACTGGCAGTTAGGGGCCCTCATTTATGTCCACCTCCCTCATTTATTACCACTACCTCAATGAGGCATGCCCTTATCCCCTATTCTTTGGATATGGATTTTACCTGAGGTGCCCATGCATTGAATGTGGCCATTTCCCCCCCTCCTTGGAAGTTTTGGCCTATCCTTGGCCACCTACACTCCACCAGATCCTCACCCACTCATGTGAAATTATCATTAATGACCTCCCATGCCATCCAAATGTTCATATTAGGAATTCATGATAGTTTGAGGTTATTTGGGAGACTATTGGTCAACCTAGGGGGGATTGAGGTCCAATGTAAGCTAGCCACTTGTATCTCATTCTGATGCCTCCAAAGGCTCACCAGTTTTCCCAAATGTAATATAAGGGAATTCACAACTCATTTCTGGGTTGGAAAATTATAATATAACCTGCTATGTGATCATTTGTGTGTTCATTTTTCCTCTTTTACACTGTTTTTCTTGTATACTTAGTCAAATTCTTAATTGTGAGGATATATTTAGATAGTTTATCCTACTCTGATTTGAATTTCCCATGGTATCAGAGCTATTGAAGCTTCTAGTCAATCCAATCTGCTTCAGAAGTGCACCAGAAGCAGTGGAGCAACCACAGAAATCCCTGGGGCTATTTCCTTGAATCCATTGGAGCAATCCTTTGGAGTATACCAAGGGTGTGATGCACTATAGAATGTGCCTTCTTTCAATTTAGGGTTCGAATTAGCTATTTAGGATCCCCTCCTGAGTGATTGAGTGTTTGCATTGCAGGTTTACAATGTTCTTTGTCACCTAGTGCGTAAGATAAAGAATGGAGTGATCTCATGTCATCTTGCTCACTCCATTCAACTACTTTGAGTGGAAGGATGAAATGATAATCCATCTGAGATCCAAGGGTCTCTTCAGAGTTACCATGGGGACTGAAACTGAGCCAAATTCTACAATAGACAAGTCGAAGTTATTCAATGGAATGGATGAAGCTTTTGGCATGTTTTGTCTTAGCATTTCAAGAGACCTTTTATTTCATATTGGTAGTCTAACTAATCCAAATGAAGTGTGGCTCAATATTGAGTCATTGTTTGGAAAGACTAGATGAGATGAGGGACCACCAAATTGAGAATGAGTTGATCTCTCTGAGCCTAAGAAGTTTTGAGACCATCCAAGACTTCTTCACCAAGTTCAAATCCTTGGTATTGCAGCTCAAGCAATGTGGCATTGAGAAGAAGGATGAACAACTGGTGTTCTCCATACTTTCGAAGCTTAAAACGCCAATTTTATTAAACTTGGACATATTCTAGTCCAAGTCACTTTGAAGACGGGTCAAAAACAACCTTTCTAAACCCCAAAATCAAGCAAAATCCAATTCCAAAAGTGCTCAATCCGGTTCCAAATGTGCCAAAACCGGTTCAAAAAGTGCCAAATCCAATTCCAAAAGTTCCAAAACCGGTTGCAAAAGTGCCAAATCTAGGTTCCAAAAGTGCCAAAACCGGTTCTAAAAGTGCCAAATCTAGTTCCAAAAGTGCTAAATCCAGTTCCAAAAGTGCCAAATACAGGTTCCAAAAGCATACTTTTTCTTTTGATATCGCCACTTTTGAAATTGGTTTTTACGCTTTTTGGATATGAGAAATATGATAATGGCACTTTTAGAAGCTGATTTTTCCCTTTTCGAAGGCTACTTTTGACACTTCCAATACTTAAATTTGAAATCTTGAAAACATATTTTAGCACTTTCAAACTCTGATTTTTCATTTTCGAAACCAAACTTGACACTTTACAAGACTTATAATCACATTGAAATTAAACATACTAGTACAAACAAACATTCAAGTGTATTATTTAACAAAATACTTTCATTTATTCACAATTGGACTCACATCACTAACGCCATTCAGGTGCAGTAAGCAAGTCCATAATTGATCTAACAAGAATGTGTCATTGACATCTTGGCAAGTATAAATTTTTGTTATAATGCAGTTCCCTTCCTCATTACAAACATGTTTTTCTTTCGAGTCATTTATAATCACTGTATTCCTAGCATCCCAAGCATGGATCAAAATGTCCCAAAATTTGTTTAAAGGCTTGAGAAATACATAAGGATTTCCATCAATTACTCTAAATTGTTCCCTTTGCAATCTTGTTCTTTGTAATAATTTTGGCAAAAACTCCTCAACGTTTTTTTGTTGTGTAGATGTCCATACCCCAACTTCAAATATACTAAAGCATTTTTCAAGAAAATCCCTAAATCCTGGACGTATAAAATAATACTTTGTGGTTGATTTGATATCTGGTGTTCGTGGAAATCCGTATTTCTTTTTTTTATGTACCGTGTGTATCAAAACTCCATTGAAATAGAAAATAATCAATGGTTTACTAACAGCCAATATTCTAGTATCTACAAACAAAAAAACACACACACAACACAGTTAATAAAATATTATGTTTCAATGTTTCTAAATATATTGCTTTCATGTTCTGCAATTTTTGAAACATATCACCAGATACATGATACTATTGTTAGGATATTTAGACACTTAGGAGTTAGTTAAGATCAACTTGTGTAATATATCCGTTAGGGATAGTGTGTTTCTTTAGTATGCATTAGTATGCATTTGTATATACTTAATCCGACGGTCACGATATGGTTCCGACATAGAGTGATCCGACGGCTCAACTTCTCTTAGATCAAACCTAACCTTGATCCGTGGCTTAACACCCGATTGGTCCATGACCTCTATTTAAAGAGCATGGAGGTTCATTGTTTAGTTGATCGATTATGAGAAGCTCATTTGTAACTTTCTTTCTTTGCATAATAAATTGTCCCGTAGAAGCTATTTGGCCGGGGCCGTGGAGTGTTTCCCTCAAGAGGGTTTAAACCACGTCAAAACATCGGTGTGTTGATCTGTGATCTGTTTGTGTGAAGTGGTTTCTCTTGGTGTTCGATCCTTTGGTAGTACCCTGTGTACCCGAACAACTATGTCCATAAATAATATGAGAATTGTCCAATAAAATTTACATCAATTAAATGTAGAAGTTGTCAAAAATATACAAATCACTAAATGAATTGTTGTCTGTATAATATGACGGTCATTTGAAGTTGAATGTCTTTAACCAATGCCCCATTTTCAAGTGAGGCCCGAGATAAATGAATGAAGGGGTGACCAACCCTTCTTCTTCCCAGTATTATTTTCATAATAGTTCTAGACTGCAAGAAGAGTGGCTCGATCGTTCTTATGTTCACCATTCTGGATACAGGTGAATTGCTGGATATTGGTGTTCACAATTATCTACTAAATAAAGGGGTGGTCGATCCTTCTTGTCAAAATTTAGAAGTCAGGATAAATAATTTTTATAGGTTATAACTTAGCCAATGTCCCGATCCCTACCATTTACTGTGGAAATCGGTAGTCAAGAATTGTCACCCCAACAGGTTCGTAGATTAAATATTTTTACATTTTCCTTTTAAATGAATGGTCGGTCGATCCTTCTTGTGCTTAGTATTTTTCCAGTCTTCACCATTCTGTATATACATCAATTGATGGCCTAGCCTTCGTAGGTTGAATATTTGCACAATTCCCTCATAAATGAAGGGGTTACCGACCCTTTTTCTGCCCAGTATTATTTTCATACTAGTTCTAAATTGCAAGAAGGGTCATTCGATCCTTCTTGTGTTCACCATTCTAGATATAGGTGAATTGCCAGATATTGGTGTTCACAATTATCTACTAAATGAAGGGTCGGCCGACCCTTCTTGTGCTTAGTATTTTTCCAGTCTTCACCATTCTGGATATACATTAATTGACGGCCTAGCCTTCGTAGGTTGAATATTTGCACAATTCTATCATAAATGAAGGGGTGACTGACCCTTCTTATGCCCAATATTATTTTCACAATAGTTCTAGACTGCAAGAAAGGTCGTTCGATCCTTTTTGTGTTCAACATTCTGGATACAGGTGAATTGTTGGATATTGGTGTTCATAATTATCTACTAAATGAAGGGGCAGCCAATCCTTCCTGTCAGAAATCGAAAGTTGGGATAAATATTGTTTATATGTTATAACTTAGCCAATGTCTATATGTTTATATGGTTGAAAATTAGGCAAATCTGAAAATCAAATGTGTAAGGTCAGGTAATGGAGGAGAGTTTACCTCAAATGAATTCAATATATTTTTTGAAACCCATGGAATTAAAATACATTTTTCATCTCCAAGGACTCCTCGGCAAAATGGTGTTGTGGAAAGAAAGAATAGGACAATCCAAGAAGCATCCAGAACTATGCTTAATGAATCAAAACTTTCATATACATACTGGAGAGAAGCAGTATACACATTTGTTTATATACTCAATAGAGGACAACTAAGAGTAAATAATGACAAGGCTCCTTATGAACTATGGTATGGAATACCTACCTCTGTCAAATATTTCAGAGTGGTTGGTACTAAGTGATACATAAAGAGGAATGAAGATGATCTTGGTAAGTTTGACTCTAGAACCGATGAGGGAGTATTTCTAGGATATTCATCCACCAAGAAAGCATATAGATGTTACAATCAAAGACTACAGAAGATCATAGAGAATGAAGATGTAAGAGTAGATGACATGAAGCCAAGAAGAATTAGAACTCAAGATGATGAGATAGAAAATAATGATAAGGAAGAGGAAGAATCCCAAAGGGAAGAGGATTTACAAGATGAAGGAGAGATTGAACACGAAGAAAAAGAAGATGAAGTATATCAAGAAAATGGCAAAGAATATTCTCCAGGATATGATACAAAAGCACCATGAAGAAGAGTTCAAAGAGATCGTCCTGAAAGTCAAGATATTGGTGACATAAGTACTGGAGTTAAAACAAGAATAAGGTTATTATATGATCAAGAACAAGCATTACTTTCTTTAGTAGATCCTAAAACAGTTGCAGAAGCTAGAAAAAGTGATGATTGGATCAAAGCTATGAATGATGAGCTGAACCAAATAGAGGAGAACCAAACCTGGGAAATTGTCCCAAGACCTAAAGGAAAGAATGTTATTGGGACCAAGTGGATTTTCAAGAACAAGTTAAATGAAGATGGTAAAGTAATAACAAACAAGGTTAGACTGGTATGCAAGGGATATGCTCAAGTGGAAGGTATTGACTTTGAAGAAATGTTTGCCCCTGTAGCAAGACTTGAACCAATCAGGATGTTTTTAGCTTTTACACAATACAAAAAATTTAAAGTATATCAAATGGATGTTAAATCTTCATTTCTAAATGGAAACCTTGAAGAAGAAGTCTATATTGAATAGCCTAAAGGTTTTCTCTTATCAGTAAACAAAGATTATGTTTGCAAACTGAAAAGGGCACTCTATGGTCTCAAACAAGCTCCAAGGGCATGGCTATGTTGAGGCCTCGGGTGTGTTGGAAGTGTTCGACTAACCAATAAACATATAGATCAAATTTCACATTACCAGTTTTAAACAAAACAAATAAGAAAAAACTAGTTTATTTTATTCAAAGGATTAAAAAGAATGTGACTTTCCCGTCAATGATAAGCTAATTAACAAATTAAATTATGATAATAATGACTGTTATGTAGGTGTCGGATGTGAAACAATATGAATCAAGTAGAGAAATTTAATGATGCATAACCTACATATAAATCATATGAATGATAAATAAAGCACACAGATTTATATGTTTTATGATTTAACAATACATAACAGAGTTATTAGATGTATGTATGAAAAACCAAAATGAATCAAGGAAACTTGATACCCATAACAAAAGAAAGGAAAAGAGAAAATAATTGAAATTATTTAAATATTGCAAAACATTACAATTCTCCAAGTACAGAGTGTCTCCAGTTCTCTCCTTCGATGGTCCCCCCCCCCCCTTCATGATATTTTCCAAGGGCAGATGGCCACTTAGAAAATACATCCAAAATATCATCAACATATTGATACTTTGCATGCTCAAGCAGTAATTGTGCCTTGCAAATGAAAGCCTTGATCTCCCTCTTCTTATCCTTTTACCATTCTCGTAAGAAGAGACTAATCTTCATCCCTGAACCCACAGGCGATTCAATTAATTCCTTGATATCTGCTATCTGGATCTTCTCAAGCTACTCAATCTCCTCCTTGGATTTCAGATACTTTTCTTCGACTTGGGTAATCATAAGTCTAGGTGGAAGAGCAGTCTCAATCTGATTCATGACAGGAAACTCCAAAAATCCTAGCAGATTATCAGAGGAAAACCATCTCTTTCTACAAACTTTTTGGCCTTCCTGAATTGTAGTTTCAACCATGTCACAAACATTCTCCCAAGATTCCAAAAAAATCTTCATCCTTTTGAGTTTGATCTTATCCAAAATAGGGACTGCTTCAGGTTTATCTTTTATGTATTTTTTCCAATCAATTACATCTTCAAAGTCTCTGGTGGCACCATTTCTCCTTTGATTGTGATCACCAAGGATATCTAAGAAATGCTCAAAGGAATTAAAGATATCCTAAATTTCATTCAGGCCTTGAAAAAATTCAATCAAAGAGTTCCTAAAGTCATCATTAATCTTCAAGGTGAATTCTTTAAATTCTTCTTTAGAGAATTTTGAAAAGGAAGAAACAGTAGAAATGGACTTTGAAGCTTCGACACTAGTACATGTGCACATTTTTCCCACGGAAAATCGTTGATATTGCAACACTTGTGCGTTTCTATAGCAACAAACATGACCCCATTTTTTTTGTGGAAAAATTTTCGTCGTTGTAGCAACCCTTTAAAAGGTTCGTCGCTATGGTGATATGAAAGATACTAGAAATGTGGCGTGTGTGGATTATGTTTAAAAAATCAAACAACGCCTATATAGCGACCTTAAACCATCACTATAGCAACAACTACTCATCGTTATAGCGATGGAGCACACTTACTATTTGTTTACTCGACAACGCTTTGCCATGGCTATACTGACGAGTAACCGTCGCTATAGACACAGTTACTTGTCATTATAGCCACAGTTACTCATCGCTATAGAAACAGTTGCTCGTATATATAGAGACGGTAAGCACTTAATACTATTTCATCTGGTAACGAGTTGTCGTGGCTATAGAGACAAAATTTTCATCGCTATAGAAAAGCAACCATCGCTATAGCGATGGCTGCTTGGAGCACCAAGTGACAAATTTTCTATACAAGCGACGATCATTCCGTCGCTTCTAAAGAAAATCTGTCGGTAAGGGATTCACAAGAAGGTTTCTATATTGATGGCTGCTTACCTATAGCGACAAACATTCTGTCACTATATCCACGGAAAAGCATTGATGGATGAACCAATATTAACTGCTTTCCATCGCTATAGCGATGAGGATAAGTTTTTAAAATAAAAATAAATCAAATGGTGGGAGGGCGTTTGAATAAGGGTATAATTTGTAGTCTATTTCGAAACTACAGGAGAAGCTTCTCAGATACCTCTAGCATATAAGAAAAAAATTCATCGCATAGAATCCATTTGGATCATTAGGAGCAGGGTTGGAATTTCAATGGAATCTTACCTATGCTACTATTTTGTTTTGAGGTTTTGAGGTTTTCCATTTCCCTTCATTGAATGTTTTACTGAAATATATACCTATCAATAATAACATTTTAATGTTGTAATTTGGAAGTATAAAATGACCTAAATAGGGATCAAGGACAACCCACCACATGTATTCATATTTCTTTTTGCAAATATACTCGAGAAATAGCAGCATAATGTGCGACTTATGTTCAGGGAATTTAAACAAACTCATGTATTGTATAGCCAACAAGAGAATTGACAATCAGCCAAATTAAGTGACTACAAGAATACAAGAATATTTGATGAAGGAGAAGATGAGAATCTTGTGTTGAAAGCAATGAAAATATGTGCTTAGATTTGGAATTTACTATTCAACTGCTAACTATTGGAGATATCTTTGGTAAATGTGTTCCATATCAAGCAACATCTTTGGCTGGTTAATTAGAGAGATGTGAAGGTCATCACAAGCAACCATTACAGGGAAGTGAATTTGGTGACAGTTGCTTAATCCCTCACTCTAGCATGAATCCAAGTGTGGATTTAACATTTCAAAGTGAGCACAACCCTCTTTAATCACCCACCTCCAAAAAAAACCTAACTACTCTCTTCCCAAAAAGGATTCTCATATAAGATAAATGGAATCCCAAAGGAAGAAGGCAATTTTGTTGATCCAAATCCTTGATAGTGGAAACAAGACTGCCAAAGTATTTCCAAGTGGAAGTGGGAAATTTGTTGGGTTCTTTGATAGTTATAAAAGGTGGAGGTCATGCAGAAGCAACTGAAACAAGGACCTGAGTTGACTCCTCCATTGTGTGCTTAGGAACATGAATGTTGAAGTGAGAGGATGCTTCATCTAAATTCTCTTACCCTCTGTTTATTTCCTTCAACTATTAATCAACATAATTAGCTGAAGTACTTCAGAAATAGACTTTCATTAGATGACAGTGGCCAACTAATCCTAGGGTAAAGTGTTAGCTCTGGCTAGAAGGCCATTTGTTTGATATTATTCAGAATGTCTAAAGATCTGGTAATTTGTTCCATGTTTACAGGTTGAGGGCATATTTCAAAGAATACAATTGGCCTCCGAATATAACCATTTTGACACTTTTTAATTGTTATAAAAGAGAGATTTTTTATTGCAAACTAAAACAAATTAGGTAAAAAAATAAAAAAGTTTCTATTCGGTTTCACTATCGTTGCAGTTAAGAGATTATTATCAATTTGAATGTATTTGTAATCCACTTCAAAAGATACTCAAATGCTTTAATTTAATACCATTTAAACTAAATAATTGACTAACCTCCCTGCCGATCCAAACGTTTTGGTGTAGCATGTCAAAGCTTGAGTATTGTCCTTTGAGGGAACAACCATACAAATGCATAAGTGATATGATTTTACATCCTCACCTGCAGTCACCTGCAACATATCATGCCATTCCCTGGATGCATGGTCATTATCAACATAGCAAGTATGGTACCCATTGCTAAGAGGCTCATGTGGATTCACTCACCCACCCATTTCCATTTGAGAATTTAACCACATTACTTATAAATCTAATTACATCGGCCTTCCACTAGCTCATGAAGATTCCAATCACTATGACTCGGTTTTAGCTTTAGCTGAGATTGCTGAAAACGTTCAAGCTTAGCTCAGAGGATTTTTCTGGTATGAAACTAGACCATGCAAGGAAAGGAACCCCCATATGGCAATAACATTATCTTAAATCTCTCATGGTTTATAGATCTGGCTAGAAGGCCCTCTATTTGATGTTATTCAGAATGTCTAAAGATCTGGTAACATGTTCCATGCTTATAGGTTGAAGGGCATATTTCGAAGAATACAATTGGCCTCCGAATATAACTATTTTGTCACTTTTTAGATGTTATAAAAGAGAGATTTTTTACTGCAAACTAAAAAAAAACAGGTAAAAACATAAAAAAGCTTATATTCGGTTTCCCTATACTTGCAGTTACAAGATTATTCTTAGCTTGACTATATTTGTAATCCACCGCAAAAGATACTCAAATGCTTTAATTTAATACCATTTAAACTAAATAATTGACTGACCTACCTATCAATCAAAATGTTTTGGTGCAGTGTGTCAAAGCTCAAAAACTGTCCTTTGAGGGAAAAGCCATAAAAATGCATAAGCTATATGAGTTTACATCTTTGCATGTAGTCACCTGCAACATATCATGCCATTCCCTGGATGCATGGTCATGATCAACACAACAAGTATGGTACCCATTGCTAAGAGGATCATGTGGATTCACTCACCCACCCATTTCCATTTGAGAATTTAACCACAATACTTATAAATATTATTACCTCGGCCTTCCACTAGCTCATGCAGATTCCAATCAATATGACTCGGTTTTAGCTTTAGCCAAGATTGTTGAAAATGTTCAAGCTCATCTCAGAGGATTTTTTTGGTATGAAATTGGACCATGCAAGGAAAAGAACCCCCATATGGCGATAACATTATCTTAAATCTCTCCTCGTTTTAGATCTGTTATATGCTGCAGACAAAAACACACACTTGGAGGCTTCTCAGCGTTTCCGTGGAGATGACCGTGACTATGACCGTAAACACGAACCCGTATTTGTCTGTGCATGTACATGCAGCAGAAGAGAAAATCGAGTGGAGAATGTGGCAGCGATTCAATGAAGAGATATGATCAGAATTTCCATATCTCCTTATCATTAATGATATGATCTGACCAATGAATGCATACACACACAATATAAATCCATCCATGCCCTAATCCTACTCCTGCTAGCATATATAATGACATTTTCATAAAATCCTAGACCATCACAACGATGTCAAACAAAAAAATTTAATCATCCTGCAAAACGTGTTTAGTAAATTTTTTCCAGGATTTTGACGAGAAAAATGTTCGAAAACGGGTAAATGGTCATCAAATTCCATCTCTGAAAATAAATATATTTTAATAGAAGGTTAAATTAAAATATGTCCAACTTTTTATATTTGTCTACTTCATCATGGATCTGCTCCATATTATTTTAATATGTCCATTTTTTTTGTTAAGACTTACTCTTGAAAATTCATCTTGAACCTCTGCTCCATAGCTTTAACAATCCTAAGAAGAGCCAACCTAAAGTGTGAGGAAGAATTACTGAAGTTACAATGGAAATCCTTCCTAAGTGAAATAAATCTATCACCTTGATGCTTGGGAGTTTATACTTTTGTGTACTATATTTTGTTGTAACATGCCCATTCTATCATTACAATGTACAATTCTTAGCCATATTACGTCTCATGGAGACAAGTGTTGCATTTTCCCTATGTGATATACAATGGCTTATACTATCAATAGCATTGGAATCTTGTTTCAAAAGAACCTATCTAGTCGATGTTAAATAAAAACAACATAATGAGCAAGCACATTAGCATGCATCATCAAGACAGAGGTCCAATATATCACCACCGACTTGTTATAGTAGCAAGAAGCATGCACTGAAAGCTCAATGCAAACTAACATAAAGAACATAGGTCATTGACTCTTCAACTATTGGATTCCAAACAAAAATATTTGCAGGTGGGAAAGCTTGAAGCTTCATACATTGACATAAATTTCCTTCATCTCAACAACACCTTGTCTCTGAGAGTGTCTGATAGCCAGACATAACATTGATGACTAGTTAATTGTCATATAGCTTGTTTTAAGTTGACATTCACATGGTTAGAAAAATTCAATTAGTTAATGGAGCTCACTTAGCTTAATCCCAACCAATGGTCATATAGTAGATGCTCATACATTTTCAGGCCAAATAAATTGATCTTCACTAATCAAATGAAAATTTTAAAATGCCATGTGAAATGCAAGTCAAAATGTGAAAGAGTGCAAAATAATGTGGTCAAGTATTCTGGCTTTAATAAGAATTGGATCCTTAGGATGCAAGGATTTAGTGTCCTCTAGCCACCAACAAATGCATGGCTCGATGTGATCTTCTTATGAGATCTTCTTTTTGTTAAATAGTTTCAGCATTAAGGAAAAAAAATGAATTGGTGTGGAACCTCATTTTAATGAACAAAAATTTGAAGAAATAAAATTCATTGGATACAATAACATCTACTATGTATAGATGACATCGATAAGGGTAAAATAAAAAAGGAGAACATACAAAAGATATGTGTATAAAAAGTAAAAAGGAAGGAATGCAAAATCTCATAAACTTGGTCATAACATCATGTATTTAGCAGTGGTATGATGGGGACTAATCCAGATGATTTTATAAGTTAGAATTTTTGGGAAAGTGAACATACTAGCATCTCTTCCGCAAATATTGTGGCTCTCCCATAGCTAAATTCACCCTTCAAGTTAGGAGGTGATACAAAATCACTGCCTCCACCACTTTCATCTTTTGACTCTTCCATGGAATCTAACATGGCACCAAATGAGGATAAGAACTGCAAGCCAACAAATAGATATCAGAACCCTTTTATTACTTATTTCTAAACACGACTAGTGCTCATAAAAATAGTGAATTAGGAATACAAGCTTTCAAAACGTAATAGAACACAAAACATGTAATTCATTTTGGTTCATTTTTGTTTTACCAAATCATTCTAGAGTTATACATGGACATAATAAATGTTCGATTCAGATCTAGAAAAAAATTAACTTCCTCATTAAGCCTAAAAGCATACACAATCTTAGAAACACTATGCAAGTAAAACCAACATTTGCATAAGCAATATTAAAACAATATGCAAGGAATAGCAACATTCACAAAGCAATCTTAAAACAATATGCAAGTAATAACAACATTCATGTAATGTAGTCTAGCTATTATTAATAAATGAACATTTAATAGGATGGAAAATCCATATGGGATGAAAACATTGAGCATCACCATAAGCTAACACTTGCTCTTTTGTAAGAATAGTTAGTATCAACCAATGGAGTGCACTACCAAGAAAAATCTCATAATATGATTTCAAGGTTTATATCAAGCCATTTTGGTGAGTGCCTACATAGATGCTTTTATTTTCACTAGAGTGTACCAAACTGTAAGTTAGACTATTATCTTATTTTCTAAATTGTATCAGCTGATGTATTTCAAATATTTGTTGTCAGCTTTCATTTCGTTGTGGTTTTCTCCAATTTTTTTCGATATTTCTAATTTCTCCCATGTTTTTCAAGTCACCAATTTGTCTAATATTTCAGAATTATTTGGATTCAATATTATTCATGCTAATATTTACTAATTAATGCTTTCATATCTACTATCTTATCGTTTGAACAGTGCTACCATAAAAATGTGTCCATTAATAGACATATCACTTCCTCAACTACATCCACATTGTTGACAATTCTAACAATACTAAATATGGAAGTGTAACTGGTGTGTAACTGATGCCTACTGATATATATATATATATAAAACAACAAAGCCTCACAAGACCAATTCCTTGCTGAGGAACAATTTCCAAAGTTATATAAGTTAAATCACTACCCAGTTTAGAGTGATGAACCTTTCTTCTGAGTCTTCTATGTTGGTGCATTCCCAAGGTGGTAAACAGGCATGCAGTAGATGCATTTTCACTATTGTCCAAAAAAAGGCATGGAGAAGAATTTTTCCTTAAAAGGTGTGCCAATTTTTGTTGGAAATCTTCCTCACATGCTGATTGTTGTAGCTACAAACTTGTTGTGAAATGACTGTTCAAAAATGTGAAAACATGATGGAAAATGCCTTCAAATTTTCTTGGATATGTGTTCCAAAATAGGCTCATTTGCGAGTCTTAAAGGTGACTCAAATTGATAGAAATGAAATGATGATTTTTCACTATAAAATATGGTAATTCCTTAAATTCTTTGTCATCAAAAGGGTCCTATATTTAAATTTGTTGTAGGAACAAATTTCTAAAAATAGGGGTATCAAGAAATATAAATTATTTCTATTCTACATAGTAAAATGTAACATATGAAGTACTAGAGAAAGCTCCATTTTATCATTCCAAATAGTTATATAGTCCTTAATTACTGCAATGCAACAATTGTAATAATGGACTCATGAGATAATGGGGAAAATGTTAACTGGATTAACTATAAGGAAAACATTACACAAGTCTCTTCTATATAAATGTACCATAGAGAGATGTTGATAAATTTGGAATAGAAGAACACACTAGTTGCTCATGCATTGAAGTAAAAAAACCTCCATGGGTTTATGTAAGATATGCTTGCAACTACACCTTGACATCCACATGGCATCATCAATGTATCAACATGCACAATATCATGCCAAATGTCAACTCCAGATTCATTGACATCATTGGCGTGGTAGCATAGTTGAAAAGATAAGCTTTCCCTCTAAGTATAATGACCAAAGTTGTGTTGGACATGGTGAGCTAGCACTAAACCTATTTCATCAAATGCAGCTAGCAGGTATGAATCCAAATCAGCTCACATTTGTGTGTATTCTCAGATTCTATTGTATTATATAATCTATCAATTGCATAAAGCAAATCAACGGTCACATGATCAAAGCTGATATGGAGGAAAAAATATTGATTTAAAGTTCCCTTGCTGACATGTATGCTAAAAATGGAAGTGTGGAAGAGACATGCAGTTTGTTTGTTGAGATGCCAAAATGAGATTAGGCTTCATGGAATGCCATGATCACAGGGTATGCCCAGAGCCAACATCTTCATAAGGAAGTGAATCTATTTTGTTGGATGCAACACACATGAATGAAGGCAATCCAATTCACATTGATTAGCATTCTCAATGTGCGTTCCTTCCAAGGAGCTCTGGAGCTAGGGAAGCATATGCATTCATACATACTAAAATTAGGGTATGATTTTCATGCATTGATTTCATGACTAAGCTATGTTCATGGGTTTGTATGAAATACAAAATAACCCATGGAAAAAGGAGTAAGATGAAAGGATAATTGGAACTTCAATTTTTTTTTTACCATACCTAAATGGTATATGAGGTTAAGTATTGTCATTGCACCCAACATTTTAACTCTAATACAAATGAAGCTATATGATGGCAAAGCACCATAATACGTATGTAATATACATCCTAACAAATTATAGAATATACAATGTAAAGTCAGGAGAGAAGAAGAATCAATGAGTCTTCAACCAATTTATGATATCATCAATCATATAACATCCATGTAGGCAACACAACCAGAAAATCACAAGTTGGTTCATTTCCTATTCAAATGCTAGAAATTTCATTGAGATGAAGGCCATATTTCCCATATAAAATCCTTCAATCAAGCCACCAAAGGGTCATTGCACCTCTAGTATAAAAATGAGCTCCTTTAAATCACAATATGACTCTCACAATCCAATACATATATATATATAGCGAGAGAGAGAGAGAGAGAGAGAGAGAGAGAGAGAGAGAGAGAGAGACTAAACTCGTCATACCATGTGGATTATACTCCATTATATTTTTGCTTGGGATTGAGACATAGTGACACAAAACATGAACTCAATCTCTGTCAAGAATCTATACCCATTATAATTGAAAATTTTCTAAGGTTTGTCATTCAATTGGTAGTCATTCTTCATTCTATGTAAGTAATTGCACAAGTTTGTGAATGCAATTCATAATCCAAAAACATGGAAACTATTTCAAGTTCAACTCTAAAATGGAGAGTACAAAAGAAAGAGTACGTCCATAAACTCTCTCAAGCTACCTATTCTTTACATATATTTACAACCATGTCATGCATATTAGATTATAGGCATATTCCACCAGATATGACAGGCATAACATGCTTCTACAACAATCAAAATGGCAAGGTTACATGCATGCATGCCAAATTTGATAGCAAGGAAATAGATAAACAATTTCTTTGTTTTTTTTAAATGTGTTCTAGAGTTTTTTACGTCAAATGCTAAGCATACCTCAATGAAAAAAATTGCACCTAGCACACAATGATTTGTCATATATATCAAAATTTGAAAGAAGTAAAAAAAATGAACTAAATCATAGTATTCCTTCCATGAAATGTTTCTCCTCTTAAATGTTGACATATTAACCACATGGATCTATTCATTGCTTGCAGAGCCTTGAGCAGTTCTTCCCATGGGTCTTCAACTTTAGCATTAATATTGTAAATGAATAAATAAATCATAGCATCCCTTCAAAATCATATATGAACCAATTTTCTATCTTGTACAATTTATGAGTGAATTTTATAGAGAAAATAAAATAAAACAAAACATACAAGATTGGAAAAGGAAGTTAGGTAGTAATATAAAAGACCTAAAGGCAATCTTAATAAGTGAAGAAATTAAAGTGGTTGTATAAGGTCTTATAATAAATACCATGGTATAAAGTTGTCTCCAAAAATATATGTGTCTAGAAAAGAAAGAAAAAATAAGGAAACATAACTAAATATCTAAAACAAGAATATCATAGAAAATTAATGTGCCAATACCACAGAAAAGTAAACTAACAAGATAGGTTTATTTGATAGTTTCTAGTACAATGCAACAAAAGCATTAACTTGTCATAGGTACGTTGATGAGATAATAACAAGCCAACTATAATGTACTAGAAGAATAACCACTTGGCTAAACACATCAATGTCATCCAAGGATAGAAAAAATATAAATAAAATGAGGAAGCAAAGTAGTTACATAACCCGCCCCTTCAATGGCATAGAAGCTAGAATCCTATCAAATGCACTTTGCAGATCAATTGTGACCAAGATAGAATACTCTCTAGCACTATAAATATCTCTAACCTGAGAAACATCCACCACAAAATTATCTTCATATCATACTTGCAAGTCACCATTTAGGACTTTCACAAACTTCATGCTAATATAATTAATTATTCAAGAATATTTTTCTTTACAACTAGCTAGATTACTTATATTTAATGAATGATATCTAGAGTTAGCAATGTAGAAAGCATACCTCAATATCCTTCAAGTCCATCGTGTCCCAAAAACAATGAGCTACAATAACCAAGTACTGAAAACAATAACAGTAATAACAATAGCAATCTATATATAAAGTAGCAATATATATTAGATCTGAACCAATTATAAACTGAACATCAGATGTTGGGGCAAATTTCCCTTATCCTCAGACTTCAACCTCTTAGCATTAGGTTAGTTGCATGAGACTCAACTAGACTAACATACCTGTGAAAGAAGAGAACCCATAACTGGAAAAGACCCTAAAATAGATCATCCAACCCTTACAAATAAAAAACAATAGCAACACAGCAGTATGACCAACACACAATAAATAGCGATAGCAAAGTAATCCAATAAAGTCATATAAGGTAGCGCTATGTTGGATGGCACTTAAGGAGGTCTCTTAAGGTCACTGCAAGGGTGGACAACAATACTAAGGGGTCATGCTAATCATCAACAAGTTGGACGTCAACATTTAAGGGTTGTATAGCTCAATGTTACGATGCAAGGGTCAATCACGAGTCACCACGAGGCTAAACATCACATACAAGTAAACATGCCAGTCAACACAACATAATAAGGAAACATGATGTCATACTAGGATCATGCACATCAAGTCAATGTCAAGCTAGGTTACCCGACCTTCTCAATTGTATGTGGTCATATGTCTCATGCAATGAGTGGAAGCTCATAATCATCATCCCGGGATAAGGAATCTCATGTGGTCATCTCATCTTCCTCAGGTTAACTCAGGAAGGGGTGGCCAGCCCCTTGAGGATAACCATAGTGTTGATGTATATGTAACTTCGGAATGTATTTCATCTATATTTATTGTACCCTTATAAGAGATGTGTTATTCCTCTATAAGGAAGTGTCGTCATGTGGATTGACAAGTGTCGCAAGTGTGTGTACTTACCGATGGGTTATTAGACTACCATGTGTGGGGTCGGCCCTAAAATATATATTATATTGTGGATGTATCTAGATAGACAAGTCGGCCCCATAAGGTCACTAGGAAAACAGGTTAAGTATAAATAGAGATCAGGAGATCTCTATTTGGATCATTCGGAAAGACACATTTCTCTCACTTAGAAAGTGGCGCACTAGTGAGGAGGAGGATCATCTTCTCTAGGAGACTATCTCAAGTGTATTTTGGTTGTACTTTGGTTGAGCCATTGCTCTCTCTATCTTTGAGGAAGTTGTGGGGTTTTTCACCTTAGGGTTTTCCCCACGGAAACTCTGTGTCTCTTGTCTCTCATGCTTTTGATTCTTGTGATGCTTGTCATGCTTATTGTGATTGTTATGCATTGATATACTGTATATGTTAGTCTCTCAGTAAAGATCCAAGAGTATTGTGAATTAATGCTCAAATTTTAACATGGTATTAGAGCTAACCTGAGAAGAAGACATTTTGAGTGACGAAAACTTGAGTTTCTTGTTTATTGGGTTTCTCTCCACAGTTTTTGGAAAAGCAGTATAGTAGATTGACTCTACTCATCAAGGAGAATCTATCTGTCCAATCAGAATTAAATTCTGAGCATTTTCAGATTTGGCCCTAAAAATTAGGTTTTCCACAACAATAGGAATTTTGGAAATCTGAAGCCATAGCTGGAAGCTCCTTGCAAAAATCGAAGTTTAGAGCTTTGGATTGAGATTTTTGGCTAGGTAGATCTCCGAGAAACTCAAACCCTAATTCAAGGCTCTCCCTAGTGAACCCGGGAGGACAAAAAGGAGAATCTGAAGGGTAAAGCTTTGCTGATCTCAAATTCTGAATACCCTAGGCTGATCAGCTCATCAAGGCACATCTTTCTATCCTTTCAAAAAGTTGAAATTCACATTTTGAATTTTTAGGGTTTTTCCGACAAACCCTAATCCGAGACCAGATCCAGTTTTCAGCATTTCAAGTGGTAAGACCTAAATATTTTCTATTTCATTTGAAGTACTCTTTAAGATGTCTCACCACACCAAGCTTGAGGATAAGCTTGAAGGGGCTGATAACTTCTGAGCTTGGAAGTATAGGATTGGGTTAATCCTAGAAGAGAATGAGTTGGACTCATATATAAAAGAAGACATCTCTATCCCAGAGGATGAAGAGGCTAAGGTATTGCATAAGAAGAACTTGGTCAAGGAAAAGAGAATCATTGTTGATTCTATCAAAGACCATCTCATACCCCATGTGTCTTCTCTAAAGACACCCAAGGCTATGTTTGACTCTTTGACCAAGCTATTTGAAGGAAAGAACATAAATCGGAAGATGACCTCGTGAAATCAATTGAAAGGGGTCAAGATGTCGAATGGAGAAACCATTCAATCCTATTTCTCCAAGGTCTCTCATATCAAGGAACAACTTGAAGCTGTAGATAAAATGGTGGAGAATGGTGAAATTGTTATGACTACTTTGAATGGCCTACCTAGGTCATGGGACTCTTTTATCCAAGGGATCTGTGCCAGAAAGAAGTTAATCTCCTTCAGCAGATTATGGGAGGAATGTTCTCAAGAAGAAGCAAGGCTTGTGGCAAGAAAAGAGAAGATGGGAAATGAAGATCAAGCTCTCACAGCTCACACTAAGAGGGGAAAGTTCAAGAGGGATCCATCCCATTACAAGAAGAAATCTTCTCGTCATTTTCACAAAGACAAGAAAGATCTAAGGTGTTTCACTTGTAATGAGAAGGGTCACTTTGCTTCAAAATGTCCCAAGAACAAAAGGGATAAACACAACAACAACAACTCCAGCAAGAAGAAGAAGGGTAACAAAAGAAGAAGGCTAGGGCAGAAAGTGATGATAGTAATGATGACTCATCAAGTGAAGAAGAGTATGTTCTAATCTCTGCTCTCACAGGTACTATCTCCCATGGTTGTAATGATTGGTTAATTGATAGTGGGGCTTCCAAACACATGACTGGGTTTAAAGAATCCTTCGTAAATCTGTCTGAACATGAATCACCCCATAAAGTGAAACTTGGGGATGATTATCAATATCCCATCAAAAGAAGTGGTGAAGCCTCCTACAACCTATATTTTGGAAAATCTTTGAAGATGAAAGAAGTCCTTTATGTACCTGGGCTCAAGAAGAACTTACTCTCCATCTCTGCATTGGATACAAAAGGTATGAGGGTTTCATTTGTGGATGGCCAAGTCCTAATGTGGCCAAAGGGAAAGACCATAGATGATGCAGTTGTGATTGGAGATCAAGAGGGAGGTTTGTATAAATTAAAAGGACAACCTGAACATGCCATGGTGCATTGAATCCATGGAGCCAAGTGAACTTTGGCATAAAAGACTTGCTCATATGCACTATAGGGCACTTCCAATTGCAAGCAAGGTTGTAGAGGGTCTTCCTGAAATCAAGACCAAACATGAAGGTGTTTGCAAAGGATGTGCAAAAGGTAAGAATATTCAGAAGGATTTCCCAAGTAGTGAAAGTAAGGCAAAAGATATCCCGGAAATCATCCACTCAGATGTATGTGGTCCTATGTCATCCAGTTCTCTAAGTGGGTATGTTTACTATGTCTCATTTATTGATGACTTCTCCAGGAAGACATGGGTATACTTCTTGAAAAACAAAGATGAGGTGTTTGATAAGTTCACGGAATTCAAAACCTTGATGGAGAATCAAACTAACAAAAAGATCAAAACATTCAGATCCGACAATGGTGGAGAATTCACCTCAGGTGACTTCAAGAAGCTTTGCAGTGATTCACGAATTAAGAGGGAGTTGACTGCTCCTTATAATCCTCAACAGAATGGAGTTGCAGAAAGGAAGAACAGAACAATCATGGAAGCAGCAAGGGCAATGCTGCATGACCAGGATCTACCTATGCATCTATGGGCAGAAGCAGCTAGAACAACTGTATATGTGCATAACAGAACACCCCACAAGATATTGGACAACAAGACACCAGAAGAGGTCTTTTCTAGTAAGAAACTTGAAGTCAGCCATCTCAGAATATTTGATTGTCTAGTATACACTCATGTCCCAAAGGAAAAGAGGACCAAACTAGATCCTTCAAGAAAGAAGGGTATCTTTGTGGGTTACAGTGAAAGCTCAAAGGCTTACAGAATATACTTTCCAGGGTTCAAGAAGATTGATGTCAGCAGGGATGTAACATTTGATGAAAACTCAGCATTCATCAAATCAAGGAAGGCACCTATCGAAGTTTATGAAGAACCTAAGGAAACTAGATTTCAAGACACTACCATGACTGAAGCAATTCCAAAAGTTGTTCATGAGTTTGAAGATCCATAAGAACCTGTAGATCCACCTTGTGACGATAACTCTCACAAGAGGAAACCTGCACGGGCTAGAGAGCTCATTCAAGATGTAGAAATATTTGGCATTCCAGAAGAAGAACACAGAGCAATGAAGAGAACCAGATCACATACCAGCTATGTTGCTTTACTCTGTGACATTATGAACAAAGAACCTTCCAGTTATGAAGAAGTAGCGGAAAAGAAAGAATGGAATGATGCCATGGTTGAGGAATACCAATCAATAATGAAGAATGATGTTTGGGATGTTGTCCCAAGAGCTAAAGAGAAGTATGTTGTGACTTCCAAATGGATCTACAAAATCAAGCATGCTACAGATGGCAGTGTAGAGAAATACAAAGCAAGATTCGTAGCTCATGGCTTCTCTCAAAAAGAGGGAATAGATTATGAAGAAAATTTTGCACCTATAGCCAGGTATACTTCCATCAGAACAGTACTTTCCTTGGTTGCAGCAATGAAATGGAAAATACACCAGATGGATGTCAAGACTGCTTTCTTGAATGGTGTAGTTGAAGAGGAAGTATATGTGGAGCAACCACTCGGTTTTGAAATACACAACAGGGAGTCATATGTGTGCAGATTGAAGAAATCCTTGTATGGCTTTAAGCAAGCTCCCAGAACTTGGTATGGTAGGATGGACAGTTTCCTATCTAGCTTGGGATTTACCAAGAGTAAAGCGGATTCCAACCTCTACTACAAGGTTGAGGAAGGGAATCCTGTGATTCTACTCCTGTATGTGGATGACTTATTTGTAACAGGAGATGACAGATTGATTGCAGATACTAAGAGGAAGCTTGCTGCTGAGTTCGATATGAAAGATTTGGGAATGATGCATTATTTCCTAGGTATGGAGGTGTGGCAGAATTCAGGTGGGATCTTCCTTGGTCAAGGGAAGTACACAGTAGATATTCTGAAGAGATTTGGGATGATGGATTGCAAGGCCATGGCCACACCCATGGCATCAAATCTAAAGCTTATATGTGATGCTTCATCTGAGCTGGTTGATGTATCTATGTATCGTCAGATGATTGGGTCCTTGATGTACCTGACAAACACGAGACCAGATATTTGCTTTGCAGTGAACACATTGAGCCAATTCCTGATGGATCCGAGGAGTGTTCATCTGGTTGCTGTAAAGCATGTTCTAAGGTACCTGAAGGGTACAGTGGATCATGGGCTCAAGTATGAAGTGAATCAAAAGTTTAACCTGCAGGGTTATGTTGATTCAGATTGGGCTGGCAGTGCTGCAGATAAGAAGAGCACATCTGGGTGCTGCTTCAGTATGGGATCAGGTGTGATCTCTTGGTTCAGCAGGAAGCAGTCCTATGTAGCACTGAGTATAGCTGAGGCAGAGTATGTTGCAGCCTGTTCAGCTAGTTGTGAGGCAGTATGGCTACGGAAGCTGCTGTCTAAGTTATTTGATATCCCATTGGATGCTACTGGTATATTCTGTGATAACCAGAGTTGTGTGAAGCTGTCTGAGAACCTAGTGTTTCATGACAGGTCGAAACACATAGAGATCAAATATCACTATATCAGGGATATGGTGCAGAGAGGAGCTGTGAAGCTCCTGTATGTTGCGATGGATGAGCAGATTGCAGATGTACTGACGAAGCCACTAGCCAGGGTGAAGTTCGAGTACTTCAGGGAGAGGCTTGGTGTTCTTCAGATGGAAGACACTTCGAGGAAGAAGTGATGGAAACATTTGTTGAAGCCATCCCAAGCATGTTGAAAGGAGGATCCTTCACATGGCTGTGGATGTAAGTGTCGGATGCTAAGTATCAGGATGATGCTCCAGTTACTGCTCTGTATATGCATCATGTTGGATGTTGGATATGATTAGTTGGATCACTTATATTTGTATGTATGTACGCATTGTGTTGATGCTGGATATGATCAGTTGGATCATTTATATTTGTATGTATGTACGCATCATGTTGATGCTGGATATGATCAGTTGGATCATTTATATTTGTATGTATGTATGCATTGCATTGATGCTGGATATGATCAGTTGGATTATTTATATGTATGTACGCTTCATGTTGGATGCTGGATATGATCGGTTGGTTCATTTGTATGTATTTGTATATGCATCATGTTGGATGCTTGGACCATGTATCTGTATCAGGTGGATACATTGTATCATCAGGTAGATCATGTATGTTGATATGTATCATGTATTTGTATTTGTATCAGGTGGATACACTGTATGATCAGGTGGATCATGTATGATGATATGTATCAGGTAGATACTTGGTGTGCATTAGGTGGATGCATTGTATGATTAGGTTGATCATGATGATGAGCTCCAGGATGTTGCTCCAGATGATATGTACCAAGATGGTACAAGTGATGATGATCAATATGATCATTGCCATCAAGATGATGCCTCTTGCGATGATGATCCATTGGATCATGAGTATCAGGTTGATACTTGGAGGTCAGAGATGATATGTGGCAGATTGTGCAAATAGCATGTAATCAGTCCTGGGAGATCTTGCCGGTTGTGCTGCGGCACATAAACGTTCCTGGGGTACTCTTTCCGATATTGCTATGTAGTATGTAATCAGTCCTCAGATATCTAATAGGTTGAGCTGTGTGCTCGTAATTAGTCCTGGGATGAGGTATTACTACAGAGACATGTAATCAGTCCTAGAGATCTGAGAGGTTGAGCTGTGTGCTTGTAATTAGTCCTGGGATGCTCTTTATAGATCTTTCCGGTCGTGCTGCGGAACATAAATGTTCTTGGGATGATCTTTAAAGGTTTTGTCTATCCACATGTAATCAGTCCTGGAGATCCAATAGGTTGAACTTTATGCTTGTAATAAGTCCTGGGATGCTTTTTAGAGATCATGTCGGTCATGCTGCGGCACATAAATGTTCCTGGGATGCTCTTTAAAGGTATTGTGGAGGAGATGCATGTAATCAGTCCTGGGAGATCTTGCCGGTTGTGCTTAGGCACATAAATGTTCTTGGGATACTCTTTCCGGTATTGCATATGCACATAAAATTAGTCCTGAGAGGCCACCTCTATCAGACCATTTGCACAGATGATGAAGACCTACAGGTGGTGGGCCTACATCCAGTATGAAAAATGGCTGGTTCTGTAGAACCTCCTATGACCAGTAGAGTCAGAGATTGGTTGAGATAGCAGCAGCAGTGACGATGATGATGACGATGCATCAATGACGATGGTCCCGAGAAGAAGACTTGTCTAGCAGAATTGTGTCGAGAAATACCTTCCTAGTTAAGAGAGAGTGTTGATGTATATGTAACTTCGGAATGTATTTCATCTATGTATTTCATATATATTTATTGTACCCTTATAAGAGATGTGTTATTCCTCTATAAGGAAGTGTCATCATGTGGATTGACAAGTGTCGCAAGTGTGTGTACTTGCCGATGGGTTATTAGACCACCATGTGTGGGGTCGGCCCTAAAATATATATTATATTGTAGATGTATCTAGATAGACAAGTCGGCCCCATAAGGTCACTGGGAAAATAGGTTAAGTATAAATAGAGATTGGGAGATCTCTATTTGGATCATTCGAAAATACACACTTCTCTCACTCAGAAAGTGGCGCACTAGTGAGGAGGAGGATCATTTTCTCTAGGAGACTATCTCAAGTGTATTTTGGTTGCACTTTGGTTGAGCCATTGCTCTCTCTATCTTTGAGGAAGTTGTGGGGTTTTTCACATTAGGGTTTTCCCCACGGAAACTCTGTGTCTCTTGTCTTTCATGATTATTATGATGCTTGTCATGCTTATTGTGAGTGTTATGCATTGATATACTTTATATGTTATTCTCTTAGTAAAGATCCAAGAGTATTGTGAATTAATGCTCAAATTTTAACACATAGTCCTCGGAATATGTCACAAATATTCGAAAATAAGCTATGCAACAAAGTGAACAAACATTTCGCATATAAATTTCAAAAAGCACAAACATAGTTATATTAATTGTTCTAATCAACATAGTACTATCAAACATAGATATACAAAAATCATTAAAGTACTGAAAAAAAAAACCAGTAATAACAGTAAACCAATTATAAACGATATGGTCATCTCATCTTCTTTAGGTTAACTCAGGAAGGGGTGGCCAGTCCCTTGAGGCTAACCATAGTCCTTTAAAGATGTCACACATATTAAGAAATATGAACTGAGCAATAACATACACATGTGAAACTTCAAATCTAAAATATGACCATGCAGTGACTATATCAAGAAAATTTTAACAAAACTAAAAATATTTCATGCCTTCACTCAGTCAAGTACAAATCTTAAATGTTTACAACTACATTTTTTTTTTTTGATAAATTCGAAGAGGGGGGACTTCATCTTCAGTGTCTTGACCCATTGTAGTTGTTGTGTCCTCTCTTTCTGTTGACTGTGTGGACATGCCCCCCCGTACCATACTTCTGGTACATTGATTATCAGGGCATGGCGGTCGATGGAGAGGGGCATTATCTGCAAATACCAAGATAGTTATATAAATATAAATGAGAATTTATTATTGAGATATGTATTTCATTATTTCCAATGTCATTACAATGATATTTACCTGCTGGCTGACTAGCTGAGTCAACTAAAGTGTTCATTGGTTCTGCCATTTGTTCTTCTCCCAGTTGAGCATGAGAAGGTACATGCTTTGGTATTCACAGAAAAATATTAATTAGTAAATGTCATCAATTATGTATTTAAAATCATATTGAATACATCATTTTTATAGTATACATACCTGAATGGATAGGAATCTCCCCACCATAGCGTGGTATCGGTTCGGTACCGCTGCCCTCGCTGCTTCTATTGGTCTCACCCTGCAAACAAAAAAAGACATTTATTGTTCGAAATAATCATTTATGAATAGATTACGCAAGTAAATTATAATGATGTCCTTATTGATTTTATTCACCTATGCGTGCATCAATGGGTAAATTGGGGTTTTCCCCAAGATTTTTCTATGTTCCAGCACATGTTGAAAACCGTACTTGAAGTTGATCCTCAAGTATTCTTTAGTGGCTGCCTCTTGAAAATCCTTTCCCTACAATGCATAACACCATGAAAAGTGCTTGTGATAGATCAATTACTTGTTTGCTACAGTTAGAAAAATTTTGGCTACAAATAATGATTGTTTGATTCTTACAATTCATGCCCTTAGTTTCTAATATCCACCCTAGCCCAGTTTTTGTTGCCCATGTTTTTCTACTCTTTTCTTTGTCGCTTTAGAGGTTTTGGGGAGCCTATTAAAGGTTGAAAATACGTTAGATATTGCAACTTAAATATATTTAAAAGTTAAAAAAAAAACATTTTTCATTGAAAATATGATATGTGTCATACCTTCTTGAACCGATTGGCCTAGTCTTTCCTTGTTTTCTTAATTCATTCTCCTTTGCATCCTCCATGAGAACCTTCCACTCCTTCTCTGGAACCATCGGAGGACGCTCATACTTATGGTTAATTTGCAGATTATCCCTGTAATCTGTCCTGACATATTTCAAATTTAAGCTAGTTGCTGCAGTGACACCTTTTCTGCTGAAGGTTTCACCAAACAAGCTGACCATGTGGTTCATCAAATCATCTTTCAATTTGTCATTTTTGGCATTCCACCGCGTACGAATGGTGGGCCCAAAAATATCCATTTCCTTATCATGCAGGTTCTTATAAAAAACACTATTTCTTGCAAAAAAATATGATCATTAATTAAAACTAATTTGAGTTATGTGGCTTTGAATTAGATGAAAAAAAAACACTGAATAAATTAAATAATACGTGTAGTATTCAGTATCTTGATTGGAACATAGTATTGTCCCAATAATAAACTAACGGGAAATGATCCCTTGCTAACCACATGTACTACGCTGGGATAGAAACTATCACATTCGATGCTAGTGTCCTCTCTAACATCCTGTGAAGTAGGGGTGGTTGAAGGGCCATGTTGACCTCCAACATCCGGTGAGGTCATACCATCTAAAGTGCATTGTTGTTCAGGAGAGAAAAATAGCCTCGTTGGTACGGTAGATTGACGATGTGTTGAACCATCACTACTACCAATACCGACCTTTGCAGCCCGTTCTCAATGCACGAGTGTTATCTCCAAACATTCCTACATAAAGAAAACTTCAATTGATTAGATCATATAAAAAAAAGAGAACTAAAATAACATAAATGAATATATGTAGTTTGTAAAAACTTTCAAAGATGCCACTTACCCCTTATTGTTTTATCTTTTGCCTCAATTCATCAATTTTTGCTTTGATTTCTTCAGACCTGGGTCTGATTAAAATTTGTCTAAGAAGGTCTTGATTGCACTTTTTCAAATCCTTCTTCATAGTTTCCATTGGGTTGGTTGAATAAAATATATCTTTCTCAACGACCACCTCAGCATCCTGATGTGGTGTGCTCTACAAACGTCAATCAATAAAA
Source organism: Larix kaempferi (assembly GCA_027924585.1). Lineage (NCBI taxonomy): Eukaryota > Viridiplantae > Streptophyta > Pinopsida > Pinales > Pinaceae > Larix > Larix kaempferi. Next base: position 15,510,484 of record BSBM01000348.1, on the reverse strand, counting down.
GTAGTTAATTTATTTCTATCATTACAAAAAATCACGTAAAAAATAATAATGCATATAATAACAAAAATAAGTACTATAATCATGTTTAGGTACTATTACGCCATCATTTACCTGATGTGACAACATTGGTGACTTTCCACGATCACCCTGCCACAATACAATAAGAAAGACATATTCATATCGATAAGTAAAAAATGAACCATGTATAATAAACATGATCAATGTAAAAAAACTGTATTGTTAAGATGACAGTCATGTTTACCTATCCAGAAGCTGTAGGTGTGCTCTGAGTACCGCCCCCCTGCCACAATACAATAAGAATAATATCATATTGAAATATTGAGCTCATTAGCATAAAAAGGGTCAAATGTTAATAGATGTAATATAATCATGAATTGTGGTTACTATTACATTGATGCTATTAGGTACTATTAAACTAACATTTACCTCATGCATCACCATTGGTGACTTTCCACGGTCATCTTGTGGCATATGGACACGATCACCCTGACACGATATAAGAATAAAGACATATTAAAAATGAAAATTACATATTTAACAATGTCTCTTAAACATGATTAATGAAAAGCATGACATATAATTAACCACATGTATATTATAAAAAGCAGCACATACAAATAAATTCGTTGCAAGAGGAAAATAATAAGTCATCAATCAAAGGTTGAGTTAAATGATGTAGAAGAAAATTAGTCCCATAACAACAACCCCCACATCTATTCGATTCAAACCATAATCAATCAACAACTCTTCACCTGCAACTATTGATTTTGTTGCACATATGAATACATGATTTCGTTCACACCCCTCAAATACGCAATTGGGTATCTTATGTGTTGACCCTGGTCTTGTGCTATTTATAAACCCTGCAATATTTCCTGAATCTTTTGGCCTTCCATAAATATACACAGTTGGTCCTTTGTTCATATTGTTGTCCAATAGTTGACAATAATTTATTGCCACTCTGTATGTCCGCATACTTCACGTATATTGGACCAACAAAAACCAATCATTGTATTTGTAGCATGGTCTAACATAATACATCAATTCAGTTTCAGTTCCATATGGCACCTTTATGCCATCCATGGAAAATATCCCCAATCCATGTAAAGAGGATGGAACAATGCGATAAGTCCTCCCATTGAGAAAGAAATTCCTGTCCACTTGGTGTAGCTCCTTGGGTAGCCATCGTTTAAAAAGATGTCTATACCTCAAGGGAAACTTAATGCCACATATTCTTTCATTATCATAATCATATGATCCTTCTTCAGAAAGAAAAAGTTCCATGCGTCTACAAAATTTTCTCCTTACCTTTTCACATCTAGTTGATCTTGACCTGTTAGATCTTGTATTAGATGTCTCACTTTCAACCTCTTCTAGTCTATCTTCCTCACTTGAGGAATATATATCCGACAAGTACCTATTTGGTGGTACCTACAATCATTAAAATGAGACAACATGTTGTATTTCAATTTCCAATACCGAAAACCTCATTCATGGCTCATGGTTTCTAGCAAGCATGTTATAAAGAAAGATGATCCAAACTTGTATGATAGATATGGGAGAAACCAAATTATTAAATTTATGATCTTTGATATATTAGTCACAGCTTGTGATTTCGAACCGGATATATTCAGCCAGACAAAAGAAAAGAAATTAAATTATTCAAAATTATATAAATAAAACTTAAGGAGTCATTATTTTGCATATTTTTTTTCGTAGAGGTCTGTATAAAATATTTTTGAAGGGTTTTTTTTAAAGGATATTTCTTTCCAAGGAGTTATTATTTCTTCCAAGGAGTTATTATTTCTTTCCAAGGGGTTTTTTCAAAGGAGATTTCTTTCCGAGGAGTTTTTATTTCTTTCCAAGGTTTTTTTTCAAATGAGATTTATTGCCAAGGAGTTCTTATTTCTTTCCAAAGTGTTTTTCTTCAAAGGAGATTTCTTTCCAAGGAGATTTTTTTTTTTTTCAAGGGGTTTTTTCAAAGGAAATTTCATTCCAAGGAGTTTTTCTTTGAAGGACTCTTGCAATATTTTTACTAGGTGAAGTAAATTTCAGTTCATGTTCTTATAAATGGTTGAAAGACTCAAAAAGAAAAATAGTCACTGTTTTTAAATCTTAATTTTTTATTTTTTTACTATAAAGTGATGATTATTTAATTTAACATTTACAGATTAAACAATCATGCATAGTAAGAGAAACCGCCAAAGAAAAAGTTATCGTAAACGTGATGATGATCTACTAAGGAAAGAGAAAGACTCATATATCATGCCAAAAAAGCAAGGGTTGCACAAACAAAAGGGACAATTATTGAAGATATAAATACAGATTTACATGATAATGTTGATGAAATGGATATTGAAAATAGAGTACAAGAAGAAAAAATTGAAGCTGAAGAGACCATTGTTGAAGATGTAAATAGGGATTTACATGCTAATGTTGATGAATTCAAGATTGAAGATCAAGTTCAAGAACACGAAATTGGACATTGTATGTACATATCATTGCACCGATAGGTGCTCTACAGCCCAGTATGAGGGAGATCTTGTGAGTCGAGTGTTTGTCGATATTGTCGGCCATAAATAACCTTTATTGTGCTGAGAGGCGCTCTATAGCCCAGTATGAGGGAGTTCTTGTGAGTCGAGTGTGAGTGTTTGTCCATATTATCGGCCCTAAACAAATAAAAAATATTATAATAATAAACAAATAAAAAAATATTATGTTCGCCAATAATTAAAAAAATTTAAAAAACTTGTATTTTCGACCTCCTTTAGCATACCTATCCTCCTCCATGCAGACCCTCCCCTCTCCTCCTCCACACAGCCCTCTTCCCTCCTCCGCAGACCTACCCTCTCCTGCTCCATGCATCCCTCCCCTCCTGCATCGTCCCCTCCTGTGTCCTCCTCTCCCTGAGCTGCATCCTCCCCTCTGCTCCCCTCCTACGTCCTCCTCCACGCAGCTCCCCCTTGCCTTCCTCCTACTCCTTCTCTGTGTCTTCCTTCAAAACAAACATGAAGCAGTTTTTTTTTGGCTCATTTTGCAACATGGCCTGATAAATATCTTAAAAAAAAGCACGCATTGAATATTGAACAAATTATGGCGATGGAGACAGGATCTTCATTTGCTGTAGCTACCTTTGTAACATTCTTTGAAAGCCTTATCTTTTTTAATATAGTGTAAACCTATCAAAAGAAAACAATATCAAATTATTAGAAATTGCTAAAATGATCGTATATATCGAATTATTATTAATTGAGTTCGCATCAATTCTCATGTCATTCACCATTAAAAATTAATGGTACTTTATGAAACACTGCATTATGTTAAACATTAAAAACTTAGTCCACATTACACAATTCACTTTATATATTGGTTGCCAAAATACAATATTCACAGTAACAATTAATTGTTTTGGAAATAAAATCTTCACTTTTAAAATTATTTTAATAATTATAATAACAATGAATTGTTTGGTAATAAAATCTTCACTTTTAAAATTATTTTAATAATTAATTTTTAAGGAAAGGTATTTTTTAAGGAAAGGTATTTTTGATACCATGTATTTAATACAAATGAAAATAAGATTTAATTATATTTAAAGAAATAATAAAGATTTTAAAATATATAAATGTAAATACAATATTTTAAAAAAAAATTATCATGAAAAATTAAAAATCAAACTATATTTTAAAATGCATATGTTTAATCAACACATTTGTCTGGCCAATTATATATTCAAATAATAAAGTACATTGTAAGGTTTTTGATAACATTGTTAATGTAACGCTCTAAAGTTCTATATTTGGTAACATTTAAAATGTAAATTTTACTTAAAAATCAAGATTAACATTTTAACCATTCAAATTCAACAACTCTTAAGTTGTTATAATTTTTTATTTCAAACACTTTTTATATTTACAATGAAAGTTAATTATTTTCTAATAATTATTTTATTATTTAAACTACATGAAATTATATTTAAAATTAAATTATAATTTAATTTAAATTTATATTAATATTTACATATAGGTATATAAGTTCTTTAATATGTATAATAAGAACTACATGTTGTATAGTGGTAAGGGTGTTGGGATAATGGGTGTGAGGTCCAAGTTTCATCTACTTTTTTATTTTAAAATATAGAATTTCATAAATATATTGAATTTCATTATCATGTAAAGTGAGTTTTATACTTGCATAGATTTCAGTGTATGGGATTTTTTATGGCATATTTTTCAGTGTAGATTTTATTTTGTTGACGCGTTGATTTCAGTGTATGGATGAATAGATTTCAGTGTATGGGGTTTTTTATTGTATATTTTTCAGTGTAGATGCTATTCTATGGACGCATTGATTTTAGTGTATGGATGCATAGATTTTAGTGTACGGATTTTTTATTGCATATTTCTTACTGTTGATGTTATTATGTGGACGCATTGATTTTAGTGTATGGACGCATAGATTTCAGTGAATTGTGTTTTTTTTTGCATAATTTTCAATGTAGTTGTTATACCATAGACGCATTGATTTCAGTGTAGATTTCCTAGATGCATAAATTTTAGTGTGGATTTCAATGATGCATAAATTTCAATGTATATGTTAACGTTTGACTTTTTTGATATAGAGTCTAAACTAGAAAAGGAAGATTTGCATGCGGAAGATGCTATGAGACAAACTGGTGAAGAACTAAAAATACAGAACGCCGAACATCGTAAAACATATCAAAGAAGAAAATCTTACGAAATGACAACAAAAGAACGAGAAGAAGACTTGAAACGAAAAGCAGAAGAACAAAAAGAATTTCAAAAAAGGAAGTTGGACGAAATGACAGCAGAAGAACGAGAAGAAGAAAGAAAATGAAATGTAGATTGACAAAAAGAATACCGAAAAATAAAGTTAGAAAAATTGACAACAGAAGAACGATAGGAACAAAGAAAACGAAACGTTGATCGACAAAGACTGTATTGAGAGATAAAGTTGAAGCAGTTGGAAGAACAAAGAAATCAAGTTGCAGAACAACAAATAAATCAAAATGTATGAAATGATGAAATGACGATAGAAGAAGGAGAAGAACAAACAAAACAAAACGCAATTCAACAAAAAGAAAATCGAAAAAAAAAGTTAGGCGAATTGACAGCAAAAGAATGAGAAGAACAAAGAAAACGAAATGTTGATCGACAAAAAGTATATCGAGAGAGAAAGTTGAAGCAATTGGAAGAACAAAAGAATAAGTTTGTAGAACAACCAATAAATCAAAATGTATGAAATGACGAAATGACGGCAAAAGAAGGAGAAGACCAAACAAAACAAAATGCAGATCAACAAAAAGAGAATCGAAAAAAAAGTTAGGCAAATTTTCTCTATTTTTCAGTTTAACAATTTACTCAATCCTAAATACTTATTACTTAAATTATGATAATCCTCGTAAATGTATTTGTGTTTTCAACTTAACCCGTTCCTTACAATGCTGATCAAACTCCAGTTTTGTGTCACCGCCCATGACTGAAACCAACCTAGATCCAAATACTAGGCTCTATCAAGCGCCAAGAGGGATCAAATCTCCTGAGGTGCAAACCTCTTCTCAGGTATTGCACTCAAGGAGATTTTCGAGGAGAGCTTTGCACCTCGGGAGATTTGATCCATCTCGGCGCTTGATAGAGCCTAGGATTTGGATCTAGGCTGGTGTATTTTTCAAATTCATTTTTTATAATGAATTGTATTTTTGGATATATGTTGAATTAAATTTAACTTATTGTATAGGTGCTTTCATCATTGATGATGAAATGTTACAAGAAATTGATTGCGACAAATATGGAGAAAAAATAGCCACACATGTTGCACGATATCGTGTTATGCAAAATTATGATGATATTCTCAAACAATATTGAATAGTAGGACAAGCGCACATTTTGAGATGTTGATTAGTGTCCAAGAAGTTAAGAGGTGCTACATCATTATTGGGTATTCACAAGGAGACAAAAGAGTCAAAATTGAAACATAATGTGATAGAAAATATAAGTGATGCAATAAAAAAAATTGGAAAATCCAGGAAGAAAAATACCAAAGCTACATGTAGAGCAATTCAGACAGCAATTATTTCAGATAGTGCTAGACAAAATCGTTTGACAACACAACTACCAAAAACAATAGGAACCTCAAGAAAAACATTATACAAACATTACAAATTTAGAATGCAAATAGATGAAAATTATGAACTTGTTTGTTGGGAAATTATTTGTAGACAACCTTACAAAGATAGAATGAGAGAAGGTGTTAAAGATATTCTACATAAATATTGCTTGGCACATGCTCGAGTTTCACCAAATTCAAGGGATGTGATATGACAGAGTATCACGAAATGAATACGAAATCCATGAAAAACATATAATGGAAATGCCACAAGTACAATTGTTCAATAAATTCAAGGAGGATCATCGTGGAATTAATATGTCAATCACTACATTTGCGCAACAAAAACATTGGTATGTTAGACCTATTACTATATGTGACACATGTTGTTGTCATTATCATGTGCAATTTGAATTATATTACGACACTTTTCTTGAATTTGGTAAAATGTTTTGGATAAATTAACCGCCTCCACCCACAATACGTGAATTCATATCTCAAATTCTATGTGAGAGAGATCACGATGAACTATTTGACAATAAGAAATGTGTCAATGGAAAGCATTGTTATCATTGTGAAAATCTAGTTTTATTCCGCAATAAATTTCCTATTGATAATGATCAATCGCTGTCAAATGTAACCGTTGATTGGAGAAGATATGAATACATCAATTATGCTACAAGTTCTAGTGATGCACATTCCAAACGAATTGATTTACGAGAAGATAAATATGTGTGACATATTTTTCTGAAGAAAATTGAAAGTGAAATTTATAAATATACCAAACATTCACATAGAGCACGATGGAAAGACCTTCAATTCAAACAGTCTCGTGAAATTTTTCCACCCGGAACAATTTTGTCTCTGGTTGATTTTGCAGAAAACTACACATTTGCTGCACAAAAGGAGATACAAAGTGAATACTATCATTCTGACCAAGTTTCAATATTTGTACATGTTCTATATAGAAATTCTCAACAAGATGTTGATGGAATTGAAATCACATGTGACAATTGAGATGTGATTAAAGAATATCATTTTTATATCAGTGATGATCGTACACACGATACACATTTTGTTCAGCATTGTATTGAAAATATTTTCTATGAATCATTAAAAAGATGTGAAGTTAAATTCAATGAAAATTGGATATGGTCGGATGGATGTGCGGGACAATTTAAATATTCACGATAATTTTTTGGTTATGTCGACTTCATAAAGCATCGAACATTAAACATCGTTGGAATTTCTTTGAAACTAGACATGGAAAAGGTGAATATGATGGTGCAAGAGCATATGTAAAAAGAGCACTTCGAAGATGGAAAATGAACCATTCTTGTGCATGATTTAAGTCAGCTGTAGAGGTTGTCCAATGGTTTCAATTACATCTAAGCCATGATTATAATAATAATAAAAAGATGTGTGTAGTTATGTACACGGTTTTTTTAAATTTATATTAATTGTCAATTTAAGAAAATGTTATTTGCAAGTCTATCATTTAAGTATATGTACACTAACATTAAAAGTTGTCCTTTGTGATTTGTGATATATTGTGTAGGTTCTTTTGGCTTGTTGGAATCCAAGATATAGATAGATTAATCCCATACAAGGCTAGCACCATACATGGGACTAGATATTTACACTCTATTCAAACAAAATCCTTCCAAAATGTGTTTGCATTCGACAGTAGAAATCAATCATGCTCTTTTCATATTTGCATTGAAAATGTTGAATCTATAGAAGTTTGTGAAAACATAATGAACAACTACGTAAAACATTGGAAACACACTGAGATTAATGCAAAGGGAGAAATGCTAATAGCAATTTTAGAAGAATTAGAATCAAGAGAAATAGCAATATCATCTGAAGGGGATATAATTTCATATCTTATTAGATAAGGTATTGAAATAAACTAAAAACAATGATTGTTCATTTCATATAAATTATGTATATGTATAGAACTTACAAATTCTTTTTTGATTGTTCATTGTTGTCCATCACCTTATGTGTATAGTAAATTTAATTGATTAAAAAACCCTGACGTCAATTGTGATTTGCACAGGAGATGTTGTCGATGTGATTTCACCTTTAGACAACAAAGAAAAGGTAAAATATTATTTGATGCGATGCACTGAAAGAAATATGAAGTTATTGGAGGACTACGGTGACAAAGTATTTACATATGACATAGGATCCATCATTTCAAAAGGTTTTTTTTTTGACAAAACCATATGACTGAAAAGTATGTCTACTTTCAAGATTATGAAGCTAATGTTATATGTTGTCAATATAGTCATTTAGTATGTGTATCTCGAATAAAATTAGTACAATTTCCATCGAAAAAAAATTAAAAACTAAAAAATGGAAAATCTCCAAATATGACCATGAATGAATAATTGAGGACGGCATTCCATTGCGATGTTTTTAACTATATAAAAAATGAATTGATCATCGTTAAGAGAACTATAGGAGACCCATGGAATCATTTTATCCTTAAGACTAGTCAGCCACAATTAGAAGTAGCTCAACCATCCACTATTTTAAAGGATTTTGACGATGCACCCATAGTTACTGTGCATGTGAATGAAGAATATGATAGGACATGAGGGTGCCTCTCTATGGAAGATGATTGTGTAAGATTTAATGATAGTGAATAGGAGTGTAAAAAATGACTTCAAATTCAAATTACAAAGTACACATTTTACTTGTTTTATGCATGTCAAATGTTGTGTACAATATATTTTTATATTGAGAACTATAACTATGATCTTGAGGTGTCATATTTTTATTTATGTTTTATAATCTTGTGTTTATGATTGTGTATTCTTGAATATGGATGATGGCATGATGACTTGGTGTCTTATTTGGTAATGTGTAAGAAGATGACATTGAGGTTGAGATGCCATTAATAAAATGATTGTATTTTATCATGTTGAAATTGATTCGATAATTATTTGGTGATGAGAACTATAATAAAGGTTGGTAAAAGTTGGAAAATGTTATCCTTCAACTATGGAATGTTGATTGGAAATGTAATTTTACAAGTAATGTATGGGAACTAGAATAAGAGTTTAAACATGATCATAAAAACATTATTAAGTGTTAAGAATGATTGCTTAAAGATTCCTTGACATGATTTAGTAATTATATTATGTCATGTTGAAATATGGACATGTGACTTGTATGACTTATTGATGTAGGATTAAATTGTTTAAGAAATGGTTGAAAATGATGGAGAATTCTCTATAACAAGTTGATTGTCTATTATTACCTCTATTAGATTAAGATAATTGAGTCCATTATATTGGGGAAGATGGTATTTAAGTATGTGAAGGAAATCCTAAGTTGGAATTCTTATCAATTTTGATATGTGGTTGTATAGTTGAAACCATTTGACCTTGATTGATTTTGAAGGATTTTAGGGTAATATGTGTGGTCATTAATGTGTAATTTCATGAAAATATTTGGATTGTGATGAATCCATTTCATGTTTCTCTAATGTATTATTAATAGACAATTCTATAAAATTAATTGTATGATGAATGAAATTATTATTTATATAATGGGAAATTATTATTCTTGATCTTGTATGTAGTATGAAAAATTTATTGCCTCTCTTGGTTAAATCCTACTATTATTTTTATTCTTGTGGGGTAGCGCTCAATGTCGAGATGAGATCTTATTGATTTGTTGCTTGAATAATTAACTATCCATAAAAATGGCTAAGCTTTATATTTTCTTAATTATTTAGATGAATTATCGTGTTGGTACATGGTGTGCTCCTAGCTAAGTTAAATTATGTTAAATCACATAAAGTCCAATTTTACAAGTATTTAATTATATTTACTTGAATTGAACAAATTTATTTAAGTTCACATAACTGAAATCATGGCAAATGGAGATAATGATCATTTGACTTTTAATCATAAATAAGGACTACAGGATTGTGAATCTTATGCTAAATTAGAGCAATGGTTATTTACAACAAACCGATGAAAATTCATCAAATTTTTGTCTAAAATCATTGCTATAATTTAGCATAAGTTTCACAGTCCTAAAATCCTTGCTTATGATTAAAAAACAAAAAATCGTTAAGTTCCCATTTGCCATGATTTCAGCAGCATCTATAGTTCACCTACAAAAGTGTTGTACCTGAACATTGAACATATTTATCATTAGTTAAAAATTGAAAGTATGAATCATTTATTAAAGATTCAAGTTATCATTTATATAAGTTTCAAGTTTATTGTACATACAATTTATAGCACACTTCCAAACAACAAATAGTTAATGTCTACTTTACATAAAATTTGCAATCTAGAAATTACAAAAAAAATGTACGTCAACTAAATAGTGTTGTTCTACATCACATAGTGATCTATAATATTTTGGTTTGTGAGGACAGGCTCCAACAACAACCACATGGACTTTATATTATTCATAAAATAAAGCACTTTACACATTAAAACATGTTTACTAATATCCTTTAAAACCATTTCAAGATTGATCATTAAACTAGATATAAGATTGAATATCATTATGAAATAAAATTGTAACTTGTACGTACAAATTTAATAATATGTTCAAGATCCATAAATTGGACCTGGTATGTATATATCATATATTTTTCAAATTCATTTTTTATAATGAATTGTATTTTCAGATATATGTTAAATTAAATTTAACTTGATGTATACGTACTTTCACCATTGATGATGAAATATGAGAAGACATTGATTGTGATAAATATGGAGAAAAAATACCCATTCATGTTGCACGATATCATGCTACGCAAATTTATGATGATATTCTCAAAGACTATTCAATAGCAGGACAAGAGCAAATTTTGAGATGTTTATTAGTGTCCAAGAAGTTAAAAGGTTCTATGACATTATTGGGTATTCACAAAGCAAAAAAAGAGTCAAAATTGAAACATAATGTGAGAGAAAATATAAGTGATGCAATAAAAAAATTGGAAAATCCAGGAAGAAAGATACCAAAGTTGCACGTATAGCAATTCAGACAACAATTATTTCAGCTAGTAGTAGACAAAATCGTTTGACAACACAACTAGCAAAAACAAAAGGAACCTCAAGAAAGACATTATACAAACATAACAAATTCAGAATGCAAATAGATGAAAATGATGAACTTGCTTGTTGGGCAGTTATTTGTAGACATCCTTACAAAGATAGAATGGGAGAAGGTGTTAAAGATATTGTACATAAATATTGGTTGGCACATGCTCAAGTTTCACCAAATTCAAGGGATGTGATATGACAAAGAGTATCACGAAATGTATATTAAAACCATCCAAAACATATAATGGAAATGACTCAAGTACAATTGTTCAATAAATTCAAGGAGGATCATCATGGAATTAATATGTCAATCACTACATTTGCACAACAAAAACCATGGTATGTTAGACCTATTACTATATGTGACACATGCTGTTTCCATTATCATGTGCAATTTGAATTATATTACGACACATTCCTTGAATTTGGTAAAATGTTTTGGACAAATTCACCACCTTCGCCCATAATATATGAATGATTTTCAATATTGATTTCATCAACATTAGCATGTAAATCACTATTTAAATCTTCAACAATGGTCTCTTCAACTTCAATTTGTTCTTCTTGTACTCTATTTTCAATTTCTATTTCATCAACATTATCATGTAAATCTGTATTTATATCTTCAACAATTGTCTCTTCTGTTTCTGCAACCCTTGTTTTTTTGGCATGATATCTAAGTTTTTATTTTTCCTTATGAGCATCATCATCACGTTTATGATCACTTTTGCTTTGGCGGTTTCTCTTCCTTCCCATGATTGTTTAGACGATAGAGGATAAATTAAAGAATCATCACTTTACAGTAAAAAAAATAAAAATTAAGAATATTTAAGAACAGTTACAAAATTTATAAAACCATAAACTGAAATTTACTTCACCTTACAAAAATCTTGTCAGAGTCCTTTCAATAAAAACTCCTTGGAGAGAAGTTTCCTTTGAAAAACCCCTTGAAACGAAATAAGAAATCTCCTTGCAAAGAAATAAAAAACTCATTGGAAATAAATATCCTTTGAAGAAAAACTCTTTGGAAAGAAATAAGAACTCCTTGGAAATAAATCTAATTTGAAAAAACCCATTGGAAAGAAATAAGAACACCTTGTAAAGAAATCTTCTTTGTAAAAACCCCTTGGAAAAAAACTCCTTTGAAAAAATACCTTGGAAAAAAAAATCTTTGAAAAAACCACTTGGAAAAAAAACTTATTTGCAAAAATACCTTAGAAAAAAAAACTTTTTGAGAAAACCCCTTGGAAAGAAATAAGAAGGAAAAATACCTTGGAATAAAAAATTCTTTGGAAAAATACCTTGGAAAAAAAATCTTTGAATGTACCCTTTGGAAAGAAATAAGAAGGAAAAATACTTTGGAAAAAAAACTCCTTTTGCACTCGAAAGAAATCTCTTTTGAAAAACGTCTTCAAAAATATTTTAAAGTGACATATATGAAAACAAAAGATACGAAATAATGACTCTATTTAGTTTTATTTATACAATTATAATAATATAATATCTTCTTTTTTCCGGTCGACAAAAATTTTTTTGTGTTTTGTTTTTCGACCGAACAATCGATGTTATTTTTAACAGTTTAGTAATGGAAACGTGTTCAGCTGAATACTTTCGGAGACCTGAAAACTTCACAGTTTTCAGGTTTCTTCATTTTCGGAAGGTAAAAACAATCTCTTACAGTACAAATCGACTGTTGGACTTGATACCATTAGTTTCATCATTGAATCTACTTTCCATAGGTATAGATTTTGTTGTGTTTAGGTGAGATCTGATCATTTTAATTATTTATTTTGTTAACATGTGTCTAGTTTGGTTTCATCTCTTTCAAAATGTGGTGAAATGAAAAATCTATAATTTAAAAAATAAACCACCAAAAAAATTGAAAAAAATATGGTGCAGTTAATTGAAGTGTCTACTTCAAAAGGGTATTCTTAGATTTTTTAGTTTTCTAGTAAATTGAGAGAAATGTCCCGTCACAAAAAAAAAGTTGAAAATCGACAAGCTTTCCCTATTGATCGAATTCAAAAAATATAATAATTAGTATATAGATCCATTGGTTACAAACTTATAGTCATGTAGTAGTACATTGTGTGTATGTTGTCATAGCATATTTTGTTTTTCTAAAACACAAGTTTAACAATGATTTTAGGCCCGTCACAAAACATGACTATTTTTTAGTCATTTCATTTTATAAGAACATACTATTAAACATTTTCCAAATTGACATATCGAATATCAATAAAAAAATTTGAAAAAATTATGAATAGAAAGCTAACATAATTCTCTAAAAGTTTTATTTTTACTGAAAAGTGAATTTCTAAACAAAAATATCACTTTTGTTTGCCCAAAGTTGAAAAACATAAAAAAATCAGATTTATTTTCTCATAAGACCCCCCAAAATAGACACCCATCTTCATGGATTCACTCGAATTCATATCTCAAATTCTATGTGAGAGAGATCACGATGAAGTATTTTATAATAAAAAATGTGTCAATGGAAAATATTGTCATCATTGTGGAAATCTGGTTTTATTCCGCAATAAATATCCTATTGATAATGATCAATCGTTGTCAAATGTAACCGTTGATTGGAGAAGATATGAATACAACAATTATGCTACGAGTTCTAGTGATGCACATTCAAAACGAATTGATTTGCGAGAAGATAAAATATTTGTGACAAATTTTCTGAAGAAATTTTAAAGTGAAATTTATAAATACAACAAGCATTCACATAGAGCACGATGGAAAGACCTTCAATTCAAGCAGTCTCATGAAAATTTTCCGCCCAAAACATTTTTGTCTATGGTTGATTTTACAGAAAACTACACATTTGCTATACAAAAAGAGATACAAGGTGAATACTATCATTCTGACCAAGTTTCAATATTTGTCCATGTTCTATATAGACATTCTGAACAGGATGTTGATGGCATGAAATCACGTGTGACAATCGATATGTGATTAAAGAATATCACTTTTATATCAGCGATGATCGTACACACAATACACATTTTGTTCAACATTGTATTGAAAATATTTTCTATAATTCACTAAAAAGACATGAAGTTAAATTCAATGAACATTGGATATGGTTGGATGGATGTGCGGGACAATTTAAATATTCACGATCATTTTTTTTGTTATTTCAACATCATAAAGCATTGAACATTAAACATCGCTAGAATTTCTTTGAAACTGTACATGGAAAAGGTTAACATGATGGTGCAGGAGCATACGTAAAAAGAGCACTTCGAAGATGGAAAATGAACCATTCTTTTGTGGGATTCCATTCAGCTGCAAAGGTTGTCCAATGGTGTAAATTACATCTAAGCCATGATTATAATCAACAATCAAAAGATGTGCACAGGTATGTACACGATTTTTTTAATTTATATTAATTGTCAATTTAAAAAAATGTTATTTGCAAGTCTATCATTTAAGTATATGTACACTAACATTAAAAGTTGTCCTTTCCAATTTATCATTTATTGTGTAGGTTCTTTTGGCTTATTTGAACTCAAGATATAGATAGATCAATCCGATACAAGGCTAGCATCATACATGTGACTAGATATTTACACTCTATTCAAACAAAATCCTTTCAAAACGTGTTCGCATTTGACAATAGAAAGCTATCATGCTTTTGTCATATTTGCACTAAAAATGTTGAATCTACAGAAGTTTGTGAAAACATAATGAACAACTACGTAAAACATTGGAAATACACAGAGATTAATCCAAAGGGAAAAATTCTACTTGCAAGCTTAGAAGACTAGAATCAGAAGAAATAGCAATATCATCTGATGGTGATAGAATTTCAGATCTTGCTAGAGAAGGTAATGAACTTACAATTTCTTTGTTGATTCTTTATTGTTTTCCATCACCTTATGTGTATAGTCAATTTAATTGATTTAAAAACCCTGACTTCAATTGTAATTTGCACAGGAGATGTTTTCGCTGTGATTGCACCTTTAGAAAACAAATAAAAGGTGAAATGTTAGTTGATGTGATGCACTGAAGGAAAGATGAAGTTATTGGAGGACTACAATGACAAAGGATTTACATACGAGAGAGGATCCATCATTTTAAAAAGTTGTTTTTTTTAGTCAACCCATATGACTGAAAATTATGTCTACTTTAAGGATTATGAACGTGATGTTATATGTTGTCAATATAGTCATTTAGCATGTGCATCTCGAATAAAATTGGTACAAGTTCCATCGAAAAAAAAATAAAAAACTAGAAAATGGAAATTGTCCAAATATGACCAAGAACAGATAATTGAGGACGACATTCCATTGCGACATTTTTAACTATATCGAAAATGAATTGATTGATATTTTGTGCATGTCAAATGTTCTGTAAAATATATTTTTATAATTTAGGACTATGACTATGATCTTGAATGGGAACTAGAATACGAGTTTGAATGATTGTATTTTAGCATGTTGAAATCGATTCGATAATTATTTGGTAATGAAAACTTTAATAAAAATTGGAAAAAGTTGAAAAATGTTATATTTCAGCTATATGGAATGTTGAATGCAAATGTAATTTTATAAGTATTATATTAAGCTAATTGAGTCTATTATATTGAGGGATTTATCCAGTATTTAAGTATGTGAAGAAAATCCTAAATTGGAATCCTTATCAATTTTGATATGTAGTTGTATAGTTAAAACCATTTGATCTTGATTGAATTTGAAGGATTTTAGGGTAATATGTGTGGTCTTTACTGTGTAATTTTGTGAAATGATTTGGATTGTGATGAATCAATTTCATGTTTCTCTAATGTATTTAGTAATGGGAAATTATCATTCTTGATCCATTAAATGGGTTGATCCATTAATGGATTTGTGGTGGGCTGAACAATTCATATAAATATGATCCATGAGTTTTTTAGAACTTTGCTAACGTATGGTTTTTAAATAAATGATACATGCACATGGATAATATTACTTGTGTAAATAGAATTTAGCTCCATTTGATCTAGATTATATGGAGATCTGATTTTATATGATGATGAAATTGAACATAACTAGTTAAGTTCACATAACTGAAATCATGGCAAATGGAGATAACGATCATTTAATTTTTAATCACAAACCAATAAAAATTCATCAAATTTTTGTCTAAGATCATTGCTCTAATTTAGCATAAGCTTCACAATCCTGGAATCCTTGCTAATGATTAAAAAACAAAAAATCATTAAATCCCCATTTGTCAGGATTTCAATAGCATCTATAGTTCATGAACTAACAAAAGTGTGGTACCTAAACAATGAACATATGAATCATTAGTTAAAATTGAAAGTATGAATTATTTATATAAGTACAAGTTATCATTTATATGAAATCAAGTTTACTATTGAAACTAAGATCATATATTTTACTAAATTTTATTTACATCTCAACACTGAAAATATTGAAACCTTCACTAAATTTTATTTACATCTCAACACTGAAAATATTTTACATTTGCACTCATAGATTTTTATATCTGCACTAAAAAAATATCAATACTACAAAAAATCTACACTCAAGGATTAAATCCTGCAGGTCTTAAAATTTATAACTTTAGATTACACCTATAAAAACATAAGGCTAGCATATACTAAAATTCAATAAAAAAAGCTTCAGGAGTGCAAACTATATCAAGTTTCTCTGAAAAATATATTTTAAAACCAATTCAATATTGAACATACATTGAAAATATGAATCATTAGTTAAAAATTGAAATCATATGCAAACTATATCAAGTTTCTCTAAAAATATATATTTTAAAACGATTTCAAGATTGAACATACATTGAACATATGAATCATTAGTTAAAAATTCAAATATATTATTCATAAAATAAAGTAGTTTAAACATTAAAACATGCATACTAATATATTTTAAACCATTTCAAAATTGGGCATACATTCATGAACATCATGCAAAATCATATTCTAAGCATTTACCACACAAAGTATGCTATGTAATTAGCCCAAAAAAAAGTTAAATCATTCAAAGCAAGTACAAAATATAAGCCAAGATCAATGTACATGTATATAATAATAAAAAAGGATGTTGAACATGTGAGTTCAATGTACATATATAATCCCAACGATAGAGTTCCTAGATGTCCAAAACAGTTGCATCATATGTATCAACATGAACATGTATGCAATATGGTAGTATGGAAAAAAAAAAAAACAATATAAATCATTCTCTGAATGAAAGTCCACCACTATCATCCACTGGGGTCTTCCCTTTGCCTCGAAGAGACCCAACCTGCAACATGTATAAAAACAAATTATGAATCTTGTAAATTATTCAAACAATTAGGAACTAAATTCAAAAAACAAAATATTAAACTTATTAAAAAAAAATGAAAAGAATAGTTCAATTATTAACAAAATTACCTCAATGCCTCTGAATGAAAGTCCACCACCATCATCCACTAGGGTCTTCCCTTTGCCTCGAATAGACCCAACCTGCAACATGTATAAAAAGAAATTATGAATCTCATTAATTATTCAAACAATTAGCAACTAAATTCAAGAAAAAATATTAAACTTATAAAAATAAAATTGAAAAGAATAGTTCAATTCTTAACCAAATTACCTTAGTGCCAATATCCACATCCATCAAAGAATTTATATCCTCACCACCAATTTCCATATGTTCTCGTGTTCCCTGAAATTTAATTTTTTTTAATAAATAAAACATTGTGCATGCAAAATAAACTAAAATTAAACAATTCACTTAAAAACCAAAACAAAAAAATTAAAATCATGAGCTCACAGGAGATGGAAAATCATAAAAAATGTTGGAATCTAAATGAACCTGCATGGATAAGTCACATTAACAATAAGATACATACATAAATTAAAATTAAAAAAAAAGATAAAATATCTTTCAAACATAAACATAAATATCTAAATAATAAATATACCTCTCCAAAATGTTCTTCCACATTTTCTACATTTTCACTAGTGGAGAGTCGAAAATTATGTTCATTCAACATTCTAGAAAACTACAACCAATAAACATTGACATAATGTATTTATTACTACACATCAAAAAAGATATAATGTCATAGATATAATGTAACAAAAAGTTCAATTCAAAATGAATAAAAAGAATTAGATATATTGTAAGTTCATAAACAACAAACCTCTCCTATACTTGATGTGTGATCTAGATTTTGGGAGCTGAAAACCGGAAGGCTTGAATGTCGAGAGAGGAGGAGAAGAGATAGCTTCAAAACTAAAGCGAACAATGAACCAACTGTGAGAAAGACAAAGTAGTGAGATATGGGCTATGAATAACATAGATGGACAAACATAGAATAAATATCCCACATGGAGGGGTGAGGCTCAAAGAGGATTCTTTGAGCCTCACCTCTCAAACTATACTAAGAAAGACACTCAAAACCAAAACATCCTCTGAAACATCCTATAGAGTCCAGAAAGTATTTTTAAAGTTTGTTGAAAATGTTGCAAACCAATGGATGTAGTGGATCCATGTATGGATGTAGCATACCTAGATCCATGTATGGATGTAGTGAATCTAGATCCATGTATGGATGTAGAAGATCCAAATCCATGTATGGATGTAGTAGATCTAGATCCATGTATGGCCCAACAAATGGATTTTGATCATACCAAAAGGAAGTTGGTGATTGCTGCAAATATTTGAAACCCGTATAATGCTTGAAACCCTTGTTCCGATGGAGAGTGTACCTTCTCTGATACCACTGATCTAGATCTTGGGGGCTGAGACCTGAAAGACTTGAATGTCGAGGGAGGAGAAAAAGAGATAGCTTCAAAACTGAAGCGAACAATGAGCCAACTGTGAGAAAGATAAAGTAGTGGTATCTAGGCTATGAATAGCATAGATGGACAAACATAGAATAAATATGCCACATGGAGGGGTGAGGCTCAAAGAGGGTTCTTTGAGCCTCACCTCTCAAACTATACAAATAAATACACTCAGAACCAACACCCCAATAATAACTCAATAAAATAAGAGAAATGTAGGATAAAAACCAAATGAGTAACTTGTTATCATGAGAAGGCTTGCTATGCCTTTATATAACATTATTACAATGTGTCTTGAGACCATACCATGGGCGAAAACCATGTGCTACCAAATACCATGGATATGAGAGGGTGGCCTCTCCATTTAATGATTTTTTGGCTTATACATCCGAATTTAAACCATGTTCCCCCTAACATTCGAATCAATGTGTCATTGGATAGGACATCCGAAGCTATATTGCGACAAATCTTAGCATAATCCATGAGATCTTCAATGCTCATTCCATCTACCTCATCATTCATTTTGTAAACAAACTTTTGACGAATAGTGGCTCGAGCCTTCTCTGGAACCAATCCCACATCAACTCCTACAAATGTCGACGTTAAACCTTCATCAACAAAATCCCTTACAGTTGTCCCAAGTTGGGATCTGGGATCCAGCTCTGATTTTAATGCCACAAGCCTGGGTGGGCAAGATATCTGGGGTGGAGGTCGAAGAGTTGTGGGATATCTAAGAGAACATTTTCTATCATATAGTAGCCCCTTTCCAACTCTATAAAATTCAGAATAAAGATTGGTATAGTCTCACTTCATATTTAAAGAAAACTTTGAATAAAAAAATCTAGCAAAATAAATAGGCACCTCATCGTTCCATGGCAACCGACCAGAGGCTGCAAGGAATCGATCATATATTAGATGTACAAGCTCAGGGTGCTTGAAATATTTCACTTTTAACATTTTTTGCTTTAGGCCTTCTTTGAAGTTAAACATTGAATTGGCCTGTTCTTTGGTCACTCTCTCCTTCACAATAGCCCACTTGTTCGGACCCATCACATGTGCCCTTTGCCTCCACATCAAATCAAGAAAACCACTTGTAGTTGGTCTGAGATCCTCATATGCCTCAATGAATTTTTGCAATGATCGCAAAACAATCTCCAAAATTTGTCTGCTCTCTGTAGGGAGATCCAAACTAGAAAGATCATTTTACAACTTGTCATAGTGGGATTTACAACTTTCAAGGGTCATTTGATGAACACCACTTTACCATGGAAGCTCCTCAAGTAAATCAAATGGATAAGTTTTTATGGGTGTAGAACCCACATCTAATTCAACATATGCCATCCTTGCTTGACCTCTGTCCCTCTCTGTAGAATTACGAGCCTCTTTTGAACCTTGCTCTACACCCACATTTGGTTCAACATCTTTTCTCGTTGCTCAAACTTCGTCCCTCTGTGTAGGATTATGATCCTCTTCAGAACCTTGCTCTGCTTCAAATACAAACACAGTTGAAATTAAACATATACAAACTTTTTGAACACAGACAAAATTATAATTGATACATGTATTAAAACATAAATGTTCATACCAACAGAAGGTCGGGATCGATGTCCTCCCATAGAAGATACAGGGGAATCATCTATACCCCTTTGGCCTCGTCGATGATCAGATGAATGTGAACTATACAATAAGCTTGAATCCTGAGGTGAAACAGAAAACCTTTGATCATTAGTCGAGACACCAATCCCTGATGACCGTGATGACCTCCTACGCTTTTGCGTCAAAAACTCCTCTCTTTCCATTTGATATGATATCTACATTTACACAACTATCAACTCATAACATATTCAAATTCTACATGTTTTGATATTTTAACATTCCAAACATTTAACCTAATCTCCCAGAAAAAGACAAAATGTATATTGTAAGTGTTGTTATGATCAATTGTAACTTCGACCATCCAACCATTTGAGGTACAACACCCATGTCAAGGGGAGTTTTGTACATTACTTTTATTTCCTATATTAGTCTAGTCATGTTAATAAAGTTCAACCCTATGGTGGGCCAACACTTATTAGCTATTTTACAGTTTGTGAATTAAAAGTGGCCAAGTCAATGCAAAGAAGAAAGAGGTACACCAATGTGGTCTTCCTTATGGCCCTAATATGATGGATATACTGGTCATCCTAATAAAATCAATGGGAATCTAACCTATATGATGTACTAGAATGTAAATACTGTAATTAAGTAATGAACACAACCAATATGAACCATTGCATATGGTAATGACACTAACCTAATGTACTAGTTATACTTGATAGCTACGTATTATCAATAATAAATATTATGATTCTTACATGGAAGCTTATTACAGAATATGAATGATACTCATTCATATTATACTAGTATCAAGTGCATCTCCGTAGTTAAATAAATGGTTATCACTAGAGAGACCATAAGCTAAGCATAAGCCATTGCATATCCATGTATTTACACTATAGAGATGGGATTCACTCTATTATATTATGATATATCCTTTATATGTTATGAATCACAAGCCTTATTTACCGAAAGTTGTGTAATTGATAGCTTCATGGTCATACTCTCATCGTGTTTTAGATTGGTATCACATTTATTAGGTGTATTACAAATCTGTCATTACCTTTGTAAAAGTTGTGTAATTGATAGATTCATGGTCATACTCTGATCATGTTTTAGATTAGTATCATGTTTATTAGGTGTATTACATATCCATCATTACCTTTGTAGATTACTAGATTCACACTAAGCTTGGTTCTTACTCTTTTTTACTATTTTAACCTATTAGACTTATATTATAACCTCAAAAAAGCTGGTGATTACAGTGCATGGGTTAACTTACTTAAATTTATGTGCTATTATTACATGTACCTATGAACAGTGATTTCATTACAAGGATAGTACACATTTATTACTAATATTAGCTTGGTTCCTATGTGTAAGCAGAGTGACTCTATTTAAACCAACTAATTAGAAAAATATGGTAGCATCTTTTCACTATTATTGTTTGTTCTTTTCATGATTAGGGTTTCTTGTTATCACCTATATGATCTGAGTCTACAATTCTCATGAACAGAACTCTGTTCATGAACAAAACTCTATTAATGAATAGAACTTTGTTCATGAACAAAACTCTATTAATGAACATAACTATGCTCTTGAAAAGTTATGTTCATGAACAGAACTCTGTTCGTGATTTGATACTATTTTTTAACAGATCTATCAAAATCTATGTTTTAACTTTTGGCACTGTTTGTTAGCAGATATGTGTGTTACGATGCAGTTTTAAAGCAAATTTATCAAATTCTATCGGTTTTGGGGTTGTTTTGGACAGATTTATAAAAAATCATCATGTTTTTCAGTGATACCTAGCTTCTACAGGTGTTTAGAGTCAGTCTCTAGGTATTCGTACTCCAATACATTTTTAGTACTATGTAGAAGTGGTATAAAAAAAAATGTAAAGGAAACCAACAAGCAAATATATTAGTCATATAAAACAAAAACATTTCACTCATCAAACTTGAGACTCATCACTTATGTATTTATTCATGATATGTATAACCTTAGTTATGAGTCTTAAACTTATAGGTGCCATATAGTAAAAATATATTTTAAAATCTACTTGATCTTTCGATTCTCAAATACTTAATATTGACCACAAGTGTACAACTTTCAGTAATCTAAGTCAATTGAAACAGATCATGTTAGTAAATACACTTTAATTAATCCCTTTGAAGTATGGTCGTACCATAACTATACTAAAGAAAACATTCACTTCATTGGTCTAGTAGAATTTCTAATTTTTGTTATAAGTTAAATCATTAATATTTTTTCTGTACTTTAAGTTTAGCTTGTGTGTTCAAGTAAATATTAGATCACATAGTTTCTTAATGATTATATAAGTAATTCATTCTATTCATTTCATTGTAAATCTATGTATATTGATGTGTGTTATTGGATTTATTTAGACACATGTTGCATATCTGCATTGCATCTTATTTCATGTACACCTTTTGATTAGCATTCACTCTAAAATAAAGACACCAAAAACATATATCTTTATTAGTAGTATGATTTTTGGATCTTAGTTCACATGTTTTCCACATTAGACAATAGTGTAGATGATTTTATGATTCACAATTAGTGTAGTTTGAATTCCTTTTTTCTTCATGTATCGTAGTTTAAATTTCTTTGTATTTCCTGCACTTTAACTTCCTGTACTTTAATTTCCATATTTCAATTCAGTTGTTTTCATCTACTTTGATTTCATTTCTTGCATTTTAATTTCTATAGAATAGATATCGGAATTTGTTGAGTTTGATGTTACTCATTTGAATAGAGTTCATGAACATAACTATGTTCATGAACAGAGTTATGTTCATGAACATAACTATGTTCATGAACAGAGTTATGTTCATGAACTCTGTTTTGTTCATGAAAAGACATGAACTCTGTTCATGAACAACAATTAAACAAGAACACATGGCTAAACCCATCCTAAGAATTGACTAAACACATACAGCAATGAACAACAATTAAACAAGAATTAGCTATGTTTTCCTACATGAAATTTGGTGTTAAATGGTTCGTTTCAAAGTACATACCTGTTCTTTTTTTAAATTCGCCGAACAACAATTCATCAACACCAACTCACCGAACAGGAGCCGATTTTCCTGCAAACAACAACAACAATGATTAACATATCATAAAAAACCGAAAATAAAAACTAAAATGACAATTGGACTCAGATTACCTGGATGTTGTCAAACTCCACCCGAATGCTAATTAACCTGGAAAATATCGCTGTCGATGGGTGGTGGAACACACGGTGAAGGACCTCCACATCAAGAAGGTCGAGAAAGAGGGGGTGGCAGATCTCCACGCTGAAAGCAACATCGGGGTCATGCGACAGGGGGGTTCCAACGAAAGATCCAATTGCAGGAAGGGTCCACAGGCGAGGTCAGGGACAAGCTGCAGAAGGGAGTCGAGCTGCAGGTGGGGCCGAAAGCGATAGGCGGGGCCGAGGACAAGCTGCAGGAGGGGCCGAAAGTGATAGGCAGGGTCTAGAAATGCAGGCAGGAAAATTGAAAAACAATGGCCATAGTCGAGCTTTTATGCAGAATAATTATTCGATCGAATAATTATTCGGCCGAATACTAAAAACAAACCCCGGCCATTTTTTTCGGCGGGCACTACCTCGCGCACAGTTTGAGGTCTCCATTATTTTTAAAGGAGAACCTTTACTAGTTATTTGGCTGAATAAACTGTAGTTTCTTTAGCCAAATAATCATATTTATTCAACCGAATAATAACATTTATCGACCGAATAAATATTTTTATTCTGCCGAATAAATTCAGCTCTATTTTTCGAGCACCCAATTCTGATGAAAGAGACACCCATATTCTTGGATTCACCCAATACATATATTTATGAACATCATGCAAAATCATATTCGAATAATTTACCACAAAGTATGCTATGTAATTAACCCAAAAAAAAGTTAGATCATTCAAAGCAAATACAAAATATGTAAGTTCAATGTACATGTATATAATCCAAAAATAAAGTTCCTGAATATGTGAGTTCAATGTACATATATAATCCAAAAATAAAGTTCTTGGATGTCCAAAAAAACTACAATATATATATATATCAACATGCTGATATATGCAATATGGTAGTATGGGAAAACAAAAAAAGACCAATAAAAATCATTCTCTAAATCAAAGTCCACCACTATCCTCTGGTGTCGTCTTCCCTTTGTCTTGAAGAGTCCCAACCTGCAACATGTATAAAAGCAAATTATGAATCTCATAAATTATTTAAAAAATTTTAAACTAAATTCAAAATTTAAAATATTAAACTTATAAAAATAAAATTGAAAAGAATAGTTCAATTATAAACAAAATTACCTCAGTGCCAATGTTCACGTCTATCAAAGAACCAATATCCTCACCACGAATGTCCATATTTTCTCGTGTTCCCTAAAATTTAAATTTTGTTATAAATAAAACATTGTGCAAGAAAAATAAACTAAAATTAAGCAATTCAGTTAAAACCAAAACAAAAAAAATTGAAAACATGAGCTCACAAGAGATGGAAAATCATAAAAAGGTTGGAATCTAAATGAACCTGCATGGATAAGTCACATTAACAATAAGATACATAGATAAATTAAAATTCAAAAAGAGCATACAATATATTTCAAACATAAAT
Source organism: Larix kaempferi (assembly GCA_027924585.1). Taxonomy (NCBI): domain Eukaryota; kingdom Viridiplantae; phylum Streptophyta; class Pinopsida; order Pinales; family Pinaceae; genus Larix; species Larix kaempferi. The sequence goes on along the minus strand of BSBM01000348.1, from coordinate 15,485,193 downwards.
ATAAATATGTAAATAATAAATATACCTATCTAAGATGCTTTTCTACATTTTCACTAGTGGAAAGTTGAAAATCATGTTCATTCAACATTCTAGAAAACTGCAACCAATAAAAGTTTACGTAATGTATTTATTACTTTATATCAAAACATACATAATGTCATAGATATAATGTGACAAAAAGTTCAATTCAAAATGAATAAAACAATTAAATAGATTGTATGTACATAAACAATAGACCTCTCCTATACTCGATGTGTCATGGGATAGGTCATCTGAAGCTATATCACGAAAAACCTTAGCATAAGCCCTAAGATCTTCAATGATCATTCCATATACTTCATCATTTGTTTTGTAAACAAACTTTTGACGAATAGTGTCTCGATACCTCTCTAAAACCAATCCCACATCAACTCCTACAAATGTTGACGTTGAACTTTCGGCAACAGAATCCCTTGCAGTTGTCCCAAGTTGGGATGTGTGCTCCATCTCCAATTTTGAAGTCACAAGCCTGGTCAGGCAAGATATCTGAGGTGGAGGTGGAAGAGTTGTGGGATCTCTAAGAGAACCTTTTCGATCATATATTCGCCCCTTTCCACCTCCATAAAATCTTAAATGATTATTGGTATAGTCTGGCTTCATATTTAAAAAAAAATTTGCATAAAAAAATCTGACGAAATAATTAGGAACCTCATCATTCCATGACAACCGAAATAGGCTACAAGGAACCGATCATATAATAGATGTGCAAGTTCAGGGTGCTTGAAATATTGCACTTTCAACATTTTTCACTTTAGGCATTCTTTCAGGTTAAACATTGAATTAGCATGTTCTTTGGTCACTCTCTCCTTCACAACAACCCACTTGTCCTGACCCATCACTTATGCCCTTCTCCTCCACATAAAGTCAAAAAAACCGTCCATAGTTGGTATGAGATCCTCACATGCCTCAATGAATTTTTGAAATGACCAAAAAACAATCTCTATACTTTGTTTGCTCTCAAGAGGGAGATCCAAATTAGAAAGATCATGTTGCAACTTCTCATAGTGATATCTACAGCTTTCAAGGGTCATTTCTTGAACACCACTTTCCCATGGAAGATCCTCAAGTAAATCAGATGGATAAGTTGTTATGGGTGTACAACCCGCATCTAGTTTAACATATGCCTTCCTTGCTCGACCTTCATCCCTCTATGTAGAATTACGAGCCTCTTCTGAACCTTGCTCTACACCCACATCTAGTTCAACATGTGTCCTCCTTGCTAGGCTTTCATCCTTCTATGTAGTATTATGAGCCTCTTTTGAACCTTGCTCTGCTTCAAAGACAAACACAGTTGCGTGTAAACATGTACAAACTTTTTGAACATGCAAAAAATTGCAATTGATACATATGTATTAAAACATAAATGTTCATACCAATAGAAGGTCAAGATCGGCATTCTCCCATAGAAGATACGTGGTAATCATATGTACCCCTTTGGCCTAACCAGTGATCAGGTGAATGTGAAATAGACAACAAGCTTGAATCCCGAGGTGAAGCCGACAACCTTTGATTATCAATCGAGGCACCAATTCCTGATGACCGTGATGAGCTCCTACGCTTTTACCTCAAATACCCCTCTCTTTCCATTTGATAAGATGTCTACATTTACACAACTATCAATTCATAACATATTCAAATTTTACTTGTTTTGATATTTAAACATTCCAAACATTTAACCTAATCTCCCAAAGAAAGATGTTATGTTATATAAGACAAGATAAAGATTGAGAGTAAGTGTTGTTATGATTTGTACTTATGAAACAACTTTACTAATGAAGTTTTGAGAAGGTGTTCTATGCACTATAAGCATGAATATGTTATTGTTTACTCCCTTTATAATAAGTCCATAAGTCCAACATGTCATTTATCGATGACCTACTCGAAGGTAGAATATACTTGGTGCATCTCTACTAACTACTAATGAAGTTTTGAGAAAGTGTTCTATGCACTATAAGCATGAAATCTGTTATTGTTTACTCCATTTCTAATAATTAAGTCCATAAGTCCAACATGTCATTTCTCGATGCCCTGCTCAAAGGTAGAAGATACTTGGCGCATCTATGCTAACTCCTAATTAAATTTTGAGAAGGTGTTTTATGCACTATAAGCATGGAATCTGTTACTGTTTTAGCTGAATGAGAGGCTGACCACCAATTATGCTAGGATAAAATTGTTATTTGGGCATGTCACCATTGTTTGGAGCAACATATATTTCCATCCCATAAATTCATCTATAATAAGCATTAACTTATTTCTCTTCTTGTTGTCTTTCAAAACTTGCCAATGCTTAATATTATCAACAATTAAGGGTCTATGCATAATGTGCACACAGTACTTCAAATGGTCAATGGTAGGAATTTTTAGAAGTGATGCAAAGACAGCTATAGCATATGCAATATAATTTCCAGCCGGGGAATATAGACCAAATTTAGAGCATAAAAATAAAATAATAATAAAACATTTCCTATATTTTATTTGTGTACTTCCTCAATATTCGATGCTTGGCTTGGAATTAATTTTTCACCTTATTACCAGGCCAGAATCTCTTATCATCTTCGACATCTTAAATCCCATATTTTTAGTAGATTAAAGGCCCAACACCAAGGCCTCATACTAAACCACATTATTGAAACATTCAAATTCTAACTTTAAAGAGAAAGAGTGGTGGGTACCAGTAGGAAAAATGAAAAATACACATTCCCTAAAACTGTACTTAGAGCAAGCTCGAGAAAAAATCATATTCCAAAAACTGATTTGGTTGAGCTTATAATTTAATTAATAAAATTATTATAAATTTCCATAGGCTCAAAATTTAGACTCATTACATATTAACCCATTTCATCAACTATATACAAAGGATAATTTGTGGGATTGGTAGGATGGCTCAGAGTGTAAGTCATTTTAGCACCCCTATATAACCTATAGGCTATTCCCCCAAATATTGAACCATGGCATATGAAAAAAAATCCTGTTGAATATTTTCCCACATAGTAGCACCCCGTCTATGTAACAACAATATACCATAAGTGGAGGGAAAATTAATACCACTACATCTACCATTACATGCTTTCGGGGTATTTGCACAAGTTCTACCACAAGATACCTAATCATTTAAATGGAGGGATTCTTACTCAAAATTGACCTGATAAGCAAAGTTTTACCACAAGATATTTATCAAATAGACACATGTTCACCCTAACTAATTACTTTCCATCCATGAACAACATAGAAGTAACCCAAAACGTATACTCATCTATCCAACCAATTCCCTACCATACCATCCTATCTCATAATGGAGGATTACATGACTGGGGACAAGCAATGGTGCAAAAGAGCTGGCTGCCTATCATGAGGGTTGTTTGGGTGGGACCAGGCCAAGTTTTCCTAACATAGATTCGATTTAGAAAAATTACATAGGGACCAACATTTTATGTAAATATGTGATAAAAATTACACATAGACCAACATTTTATGTTCAGCTATGATAAAAATGACATAGACCAATGTTTTATTTGCAGCTGCGATAAAAATTACACAAAGACTAATGTTTTATGTTCAGCTGCAATAAAAATTACATAGAGAGCAACATTTTTCATAGGATAATGCTTTTAATCAAGGTTTCCGTTTAATGAATTGCTTTGGATTACGACTATACAATTCTGGTACTTATCAGAGAGGTTTTTATATTGATTATTATCAATGTAAATGGATACCACAGTGTAATACATCATGTACTTTGTATGGGAATCAAGATTGATCTTTTTAATATAAATATGTACATAAAATAGGATTTGATCAACCAGAATAGTTTTAAATACGTATATGTATATACGTATCACATCCAATAATCGATTCCAGTGTATACATATAAATTAGAACATATTAATAAACATAATGTTCACTATTCGATTATATATATAAAACAGAACACTATTAATAAAGAATCATACGAATCTGGCTTGGATTTATAGTTGGGTATAGCTTATCGCTTATAGTTATCCCTTTAATACAGGTACAAAAGTTTTGTTTCCATGGGTTAAAAGGTATGAAATCATTTGGGGTTCAGAACCTAGTACCTTAACGAGTTCTTCCATGCTTCTATACATTCGATATCCTCATGCCTTATACTAGTAAAATTTTAAGGGGTAGTAGGGTAACTAGTTAATGACATACTTCCTTCTTATCCTCTGGCTTTGATTCCATTCCATCCAAGTTAAAGCAATTGTTGTTGGGTAAATACAGGAAGAGTAGTTGTAGTCCTCCACATACATGCACTTAGAACTATTAGTTGTGGAGTGAATGAAATAAGGTGTTCCCATAAGGCCATAGAGTTAAAGCCTTAAACATAAAAGTATCTCTAGTAGGGGAAATCAATCGATGAAGCTCTGCGCACCCCCCCAGTTAATAAGTGTGGCGAGCAAAAGCGGATTGGGAAAATACATAGCTTAGTGGATTAGAGCTCATGGTTCCGGACCATGAAGTCAAGTGTTCAAATCCCATGACCTTACTTTGATCAATGCATATTTATAGTGTCTGATCTTCATGACAGAAGGACACTCTAAATACCATTTTTGAATGCGATATGGAATGTGATTAAGTGTGTCATGTTTTGACCCAACAAGCTATATGGAAGATTCCTCTGGCTGGAAAAACCCAATCAATCATCTATGATGTTGATAAATGGATATATTGGTGTGTCATTGGTATTCTTAATAAAATCCCTTCCCCAATACTACCCTAAGATCTTCTTCTTATACATACGTCCTGTGAGGGTGGCTTTGGTCCCGGCTAGAAACATCCTTTTTCATGATTTGAGAAAATGGCTATCATCTACAAAATAGATTTGATCTAAATCTCCTAATGTAGGCAAGAGTGGATCGACCAGGAAAGGGGCTCGAGAATTCTCTTTTTGCATGCATGGCTTTTATTCATATGAATTACAAGGGCATTTGCAATTGTTATATTTCACCCTATACTAGACATATAACCCGGCTCAAACAAATTGAGGAAAAGGCTTAACACATGTGGCTAAACCATTATTTTTGCTTCCTACTTAGTCCCTAAAAAATGAGTTTTCGTCTCATTTACATGTCATACACCAATGGAATACCAATAATACTTAAACAGAACACATATATATCGATTCCAATATATACATATAAAACAGAACACATTAATAAACAAAATGTTCACTATTCTATTATATATATATAATAGAACACTATTAATAAACATAACACATATATATGAGACAGAATATGATATTCGTTCAATATAAAGAATAGTGAGTAGAGATGTACAATTAATTTTTGGAAGGTTTACTGGGAAGGGTTATCTCACACCGAATGTTGAACGCCTACCAAAGAACCGAAGCCGAATGCCGAACATCGAACGCCTACCAAAGAACCAAAGCCGAACCTTGAATGCCAAATGCTGATCTCTTTCCAAAGAACCGAAGCCAAACGTCGATCTCCTACCAACGATACCACTGATTAGAATACCAAAAAAATCAATAAAAACAACAAAAATGTGAAAGGAACCAAGCAAAAACCAAAATTTACCTGGCGAAATGGAGGCTTTCGAAGTCCAAACCCAACGTCGTGAACCAGCCTTCACGCTCCATGACAAGAAGGTCACGGAAAGAGGGGTGGCACAGAGGAAAAAAGTAGTAGGTCGACAGAGTTGCAACTGGAGATGTCAAAGAAGGTGGAAGAATCGCAGTTGGCGACGTCGAAGTAGTAGGTCGATGATGTCATAGTAGCAGGCGGGGTCGGGGTCGAGGTCTAAGTCCCAACAATGCAACAACAAGGCCCTACAGAATGTTTGACGGAAAAATGAAGAAATATGGCCGCAATCGACCTTATATGGTGAATAATTATTCGGCTGAATAATTTTTCGGCCGAATAATGATCTATCCAAAACATTAGTCAGTCGAATAAACGAAAAAAAAAATCACTGGACAATTTCCTTGGTCGACACTCCTTCACACGCAGTTCAAGGTTGTCATTACTTTTAATGGTGAACCGTGAATATTTATTCAGTCGAATAAACTAGAGGTTATTTGGCCGAATAGATTTCGCTATGCTTCTCGACTACCCGATTCTCATGAAATAGACACTCATCTTCATGGATTCACCCTAGGATGGACATGTCACATTATAGTTTGGGGTGCCACATATAGCATTATAATTCCTCACAATTGTTGAAGAATGTTTTACAATTTTCATCATTCCATAGGCTCACCAACTACTTGCCACATGTCACATTCTAACTTGGGGTGTCGCATATCACATTGTCATTCCTAATAAGGTACATATGGAATCAAAATGTGCATATGATGAGGATATGGAATCGTATGTTAATGTTGAGGTGGAGAGGAGTGTGGTTGATTTTTTACCTCCACATTCCATATTGATATTAGGTTAATGTGAAGACTAAGATAATGAAAAGGTTGAGAGGAGTGTGGATGAGCTCCAACCTTCACATTCCACATTGATCCCAAGTATGGAAAGCAATGTAGCTTTCAAGAGGAGTGTGAAGGAAGGATGTGGGATGTAGAAGGTGGATAAGTGAACATGTGGAGGAATGGATAATGTGAAAGGTGGAAGAAATGAAATGTGAAAGAATAAGCAATGTGGAAGGTGAAACAAATGGAATGTGGAATGTGGGTAAGTATGGATGTAGAAGGATGGAAGTTTATAGGAATGAGCAATGTGGAAGGTGGGGTTGTGGGGATGTGAAATAAAGGGAATGTGGAGGAATCTAAAAAATTATGAGAGTAAAACTAAAATTCTAAGCATTTAAAATTCCTTCTGAACCATACCACACTTCATTTCCATGGGTCCCGTGGGTCATCCTCTCTCCCCAGTGTTGCATCCTTGGCTTAGTGGGCTCCCCTTAATTTGTGACCCCTTTTGGTCATCTTTTTCTCCCTTTGACCATATTAGAGTCCTCCAACCTCCGTTTTTCATGTCGTTTGCACCACCGGAATCAGAATTATGTGCCCGTGATGATGCTTGATATCATTTATCGCTCTCACACCCCTTTTTCTAGGTCATCCTTTCAGTGGCCCCCATCCTCGATTTGTGTGCCACTAGGTACACCAGCGGTTCCATGAATATTTTTCCCATTTTACCCATAGTGACCTATTCACGAGCCCTCCTCTCCATCCATACTACAGCTCTAGCATTATTTTTCCACCATTCATATACCCACAATGAGGCCCCATTAGTGTTCCAGCTCAATTTGTTTACCAGTCCACTCATACATCTCCCCCATTTTGAACATTTTCTCCTTGCTTGACTTGCAGGTTTGTTTGGTATACATTTATCCCTTTTTCAGGATGAGCAACTCCGTTTATGAAAAAGGCACTTACGAATTTTTTGTTAACCTCTTTTCTGACTCCTTAAAGAATGAAAAGATCGTCGAGCAATTTTGCTTCCTTTCATGCTTGTTAAAGTATCTGGAAGGGCATCTATTTGGTATAAGTTTAACCCTTTTTCGGACCTGGTAGACTAATTATGAAGAAGGAATACTCTAGTCACATTGGCTAGAAGAGTTCTCCATTGCATACTTTTATGTTTTTTCGGGCTTTGAGGACTAACACATGAAAAAGAAACTCCTAGGAGTCTTCTTAGTTCTTTCAGAATCTCTAAAAGTGAAAGCACCCATAAGCATTCATTGTCTTGGGCTCGTACAAATCCACACGAAAGTATCATCTCAAGCACACTTATATCTCTTCTTCGAGTTCCTTAAACCGTGAAGAAGGACCAAACAATGCCTCTCGGTGCCTCGACAGATCACATATAGTCCCCCCACTATGGAAACACCCCTAGCATGGTATCCCTTGTTCAGAGTATTCCACGATGTGTCACCCTTGGAGTCTCTTGATATCACTCATCAGTCCCCCCCTGAGTCTCCCCCATTGCAGTCATAGTCCTTCCTCCCTTGAGCTATGATCTCATTCCCCCAAGTTCGGTATCATATGTTGTCAGGTCAGCCCTGTCATCATACTCTTAACAAAACAAGTTTGAGTCCCAGCACTCCATGGCTCCTGTATCCCCCAACAGTGTGTCAGTTACATGTCCAATACTATCACATCTTGGTTGTACACCTCACACTCTTATTAGGGAAACATCAATGCCTTGGTAGTTTCAGGTCTCCCACTATCGATGCCAGTACATCTATTCCATAGGATAGACGTAGAGGTCCTTAGACTCATCTCCAGCAATGGTTAGTTCCTACAAACCATCTGAGAGGAGTCCTTAGTGCCTCTTTGCATGGTTTTTTCTCACGTGCTCGAATTCATCTCCATCATCGCACTGTTGATATTCGTACATGGTATTGGTCCCTTCAGTTATTGGTCGAAGACCCCAGATGTACCCTAACTCTAGCACATTAGTGATTCTCTTTAGAACCCCTAGTTATAAGTTCCTATGGATATACAGACTGCATTGGCGACAATGTTCAAAAGCCCTTAATCTATATGCTTCCTAGAGTATCTAGCTCAGATGCAGTCCATGTACCTTTGAGATTCTGATTCTCAGTCATTGATTCCATATAGTTGTTGGACCCATTCATATCTAGCAAAGCATTAGTTGATGTGACATTACATTCAGGATGGATTCCATTGTTTCTAGTTTCGGCTCTTCAAATCAGTCATGGTTGGACCATGAGTATGTCCCAGATTTGTGTCCCATCTAGACCATTATGATGTACATAGTAGTTTTCTATGGTATTTTCAGGTCCCCTTTGGGCATCACCATTATTTGTATATCTTGATACAAGCATGGGTATTCCCGCCTCATCCATATACTTGATATTATATGTTCCTCATCCATTATTGATGTGATGTATTTCCAGTTATAGCCCTTACAGTTTGTATGAAGCACTTGTTCTAGTATCCAATCAATTTCTATTCTCTACCACCATAATGCTCACACCCTTGGAAAAAATCAGTACCTATGATTTCTATCGGCCATACGATGAGATCCTTCCCTCACACATCAGGGAAAAATCTGTTAACACCCAAAAATTGTTCACCCAACTCATCCCCTTAGTCACATTACCATTCATCCCTTTTCCCTACATTTTTGGCCTCTAAAAAACCAAAATCCCTAAGTTGGTAACAAAATGGGCAAAAAATCATTATTTACCTCAACAATTAATTAAATTCCTCCAGAAAAGGTCAAAATTCCCCCCAAAAAGGGTCAAAATCCCCGAAAAGAAAAATAAGAAATGGGAAATAGTCAAAATAAAAGAAAAAGGAGGGAAACTATCAAATACTATGAGCCAATACTATTGGCCACCCAATACCAAGGGACAGTACACCACCACCCAAAATTTCTATAAAAAGGTGGTCTACGCCCCCCATTTCACATCATCATTCACTCTTACCTATAGTCATGCTGCCGAAATTCCCATTGAAACCCTAGCCTCCCTTTGAGCTATTGTTTCCCCATTCTAGTTAAATTTTGTCCACCATTTGAGCATTCAAAGGAGAGAAAGGAACATTGGATACCTGGAGCACCACCATTCATACAAATGCGAGGGCCCCAATCTATTCATCCCATTGAGGTAACCAACATTGTAAACCCTTGTTTATAATAGAAAAATATTCTTTGATTCTCATGGCATATCTCAAGATATTTAATATTTTAGTTTAGATCTTTATTTTACTGCCATTATTTCTAGCATTTTTTTTACTACTTTTATTTGCACTCACACACTACCCATTCATGAACTATTACTAAGGGTTCCATAACCCTTAGTAAGTGTCCTTTTGCACTAGCTTGTGTGAAAACGGTAGCTACAAAAGGTTTTGGTTGGAAGGGATAATACTTATGTATGATTGTGATAAGGCCATTTCATTTACAGATTATAGCTTCTGGAATTTAGGAAGTCCAAACATTTTGTACATGTTGGGGACATCTATGCTACACATGAGAATGTTTAGATCTGAGGACATAATGGCATGTTTTCTTGGGGAATACTACTTGGAGAACCAAAGGATGAATTCAGGGAAATATATTGACCTAGGAACCACAATTCAAGCAAAGTTTGAATCCCATAGGTTTAATGGATCTTGGTTAACTCTTGCTAATATCTCTCCCTCTTGCAGGGTTGATATTAGGTTAGATATTGTAATGATCTTATCGATGACATTTTCTTGCTTATCAAGGATATGACCGTCTCCTGCAAACAGAGTCTTGGGTAACTTTGTTTTGGATGATCGACTAGCCATTGTAAGGTTACTTCAAAAGCATGTTTGACTAGTTTGGTCTCCCAATTCTCATTGCATTAGATGAGTATGGGTTAGGGATTAATTATGTATCTTTAATTCAACAATTGATTAGATGAGGCGGCAATGCTTGAAATACTAGGTGAACAAGTGGTTGGGGTGGCTTTGTTGCAAGTTGTTTTGAACCGACAGACCACTCTAGGCTTGCTCTACTTCTTTCAAATGGACGGTAGGAAAAGAATGGGCACAAGATATTTTGATCAAGTTCAAAATCGAAAAGAAACGGATAGATTACAATAAATGACCTTGGCACCCAAATTGAATGAAATCATTTGGGATTACACCCATCTCTTTTGGACACATGTTGGGCCTTGAGTGGGCTTACATGTTGTTGATTTGGAGCCTTTGTTCAATCATGGTTTTGTTCGATACCAGCATAATTTTGGAAAACCACAACTCCCACTGGGCTTGGTGGTTTTAGAAAACTTACCATCGAGGAGTTTTCAATCACAAAGTGGCAACTGTACTTTTTTGTCATATCTAACTCCTCAAATGAGTGCAATTAAAGCTCATGCGACTCTAGAGGAGATATTAATATGCATCGTCGATCTATAGCTCTTCTCTCATATTAGCATGGGCCTCGCCTTTAACTTGTGTACATCTTTTGGAGGAGCTATTAATTCCAACCATTGATCGTGTGCTTCTCTGTGAGATTAGCTCGGTCTTGCCTTTATTTTCCATGTATCTCTTGGGATCACTTTCACTTATAATCGTTTAGTGTTCCACTACTTCTTAATAAGCACTTTGTTCTTGGATACTGGTATTTTTTGCGCAAAGGGATAACCTATTTTTTTTTAATTTACAGCTCAGACTCTTGTTTAGGCCGTTTTCATCCCCCAAATCTCCCCTTTGTAAAAACTCTGTACTAACAAGACTTCTGGAAATGAAAGTTGGCTCGCCCTCTAGGATCGCATTGATCATGTCTCCTTCCTCCCAACATATTGGTCACTTGGAGAAAATTGTCACTCCAAAGGATACCAGGATCCCATATCCATAATGGAAGTCCACCACTTCCAAATAATCTGAAGGTCTTTGTCATTTTATCCAACAATGTTTGGATCTCTTCTTGTACAAGTTGATTGCTTGCATGCTCTATTGTTTCCAACATGCTTTGTATGCAAGATGATTTTATCTTGCATGCCAGTTCTGAATCTTCCATGTACTTGCACACACAATCCATGGATGTATGTGTACTGAAATTATCCAAGGGATTCCATACATACCCTTTCTACTGCTCAAATGAGAAGGCAATGTTAGTAAAACCAAAAAAATTATCAGAAAAGAAAAAATAATCTTTACCTCAATGAATCTCTATCCTTGCTATGTATCTATCCACCCAACCCATGGATGAATAAACACTTTGGCTCAGTGATTAGTGTGAAATTTAATCATCCACCTTCTTCATAACTAATTATTCTTCCCATATAGGAAGGTTATGAGGTCTCTCTTTCAATGCATGCATGTCAAACAATTCCCTGCAGATGCAAGCAAGACATGTGAATCCTTAGGCCTCCATATCTGTGATGTACTTTCCTACCCAATTCTCAGATAAAAAAGTACCATGGCTTGAAGACTCAAATGGTATGTCCCCAGCTATTTCTCTCATAGATAAGTCATTCTCTATGCCCTTTTTCATTCCAACGAGTGCTTGGATAAAATATTCTACATCTTTGTTCTTCTTAAGCACTTGCAAATATGAATTTACCTCATGTTCAACTCTTGCATGACATTCCTCCATCAAATCCATTGTGTTACCTACCATGTCCAAATGAATATCTTCCATGTAGGATGGATGGTGCGATGAACTAAACTCCCTTAGAAGTTGATCATTCAGCATTCTTGATTCTTGAAGGGCCCTCTGTGTTCTCTTCAATGAATCATTGGTGGCCTTCAACTCACTAGTGATACTTTTCGATTCTTCTTCTTCCTCCTTGAGAGCACTATGGTACATTTCAGCCACCATGAGGATATGATCTCTATCTGAAAGTAAGTTCATGTAACTCTCTTTCATCTTGACCACTACTTCTTTGAGTTCTATGAACTCTTCCAAAAAGTATTCTCCTTCCAACCCTCCTCTTGAAGCTTTCCAACAACATCTTGTCACCAAGGTATTGGTGTCAATAAATTTCTTCATGGATTCCATAAGCTTCTCTTGATTCTCCTTCAATGATCCACTCAAATGATGTGCCTCACAAAGAAGATCCTCCACTAAGGTCACTTCTTCCAATGGATGACACCTAAGCTCATCTGGCTTGTGGCATAGATCCATAGTATAGGTTTCATTCTTAACATGCAAGTCATCATTCTTATATTCAGGTGCTTTTGATTTCATGCTATCCTCTTGGCACATTGAGGCTTCTTCATCATGAGAGACATGAGGATATGCATCATGAGTAGGCTCCACCATGATATTGGTTGCACTTTCTTCAGGGAGATTTGAAGTAGAGCATTTTGATGGTAAAAATTTGTTCTGCTGCAACATTTGCTCCACTTCTCTGCACACATTCTTGAAAATATGTGTTACCCTTCTTTGATGTGTGTTGCAATAAGGATCCATGTTCAAAAATAAACTTTCCACCTTGAAACTGCAGAAGTCTCAGAAAGGTAGGACTTCCTGGATCTCTTTCTTGAATGTTTGGTATTCTTGGAAGCACTCAAAAAAATTAACTACCTATGGTTGTCTTCCAAAGAACACTATATCCACTGTACATTGTTAGGATATTACTATACTCCATCTTAGTCCTACTAGCATTTTCATTATTTGCATTTTTAGTCATGCATGCACTTTTAGGGTTTGCATGCATCCTAGTCATCAGTCCCAACACCTAGCCCTCAGTTAGCTAGCCCTCGGAGCTTCTTTCCACTCAGTTTTAGTCCTCCCAGAGCTTAGTGCGCCCTCCTTTCATCTACCAGTTGAGAAAGGCGCTCTTCCTTACCTACCATTCAATTATCTTCAGTTATCTTTAGTTCTTTCCTTTATTTAAGGCTATACTAACTCTCAACTGACTGTATCACTCCGATGGACCTCCAGTGAGACTTGACTGCTCATTCTGACTTCATCTAGCTCCTCATGCACCCTCCATTGAGCCTCCTTCATTCAGTTAGTTCTAGTTACACTCAGTTACACCTACCACACTCAGTTAGACTCAGTTTGATTGATGGTTGACAGTTACTTGACCATTGATGACTCCATTGATGATGATGAAGACTTCCAGTTGTGCTCCGATGACGCCAGTTGTGCTCCGATGACACTTCAGTGATCTTTTGATCACTCCATGAAGGCTAATTCGAATTGCCACCTTAGGCATTTGAATCCTCATGCATTGTACTACTTATTTGTTCATATTGTGATTAATTAATTAGTGTGTGTGAAGTTATTTTGCTTCTATTCGAGCTCTACTATATTATTATTCTATTGCTCATTTTACTACATTGACCACTCTTAAGCTTATTCCTAAATTCTTTCTTGTGAGGTATACATAAACTCTTAGATCTGCTGTGAGGATTTTCACATACATTTGGTTACTAAGGTAAACATATTCATCTCTTGTCATTTGCAAACCTCCATCAACATAGATCACCTCTTCTTCTTCATACCAATCAGATTCTTCTTCAGTGAACAAGGGCATGGCTGCAAGTTGAAGATGTGATCTGCAATACCTCTTAAACTGAGAGTTTATGGAGCTTGGTCTTGGTTCTCACATGTGCATACCACTATAATGTACCCAATTTGACTTAGGCACACTAAATCAAACACACTGAAGATGGGCTAGATACAAAAATTAACTAGTTTGGCTATAAATTAAAGGTTGAACCCCAAACACCTCTAGACTCTACCAATTTTTCCCAATATGGACTTTAGGACCTTGTAGAGATCAAGGACATTCTACAATAGCCAAAAGAGACTCCCAACTTCAACAACTGCTTATTCTTTGGGTGCATCACGTCTGGGTAAACTCCTTGGACTAAGCCCAAGGCTTCAAGGCAATTGACCTAGGAATTCTATGGAAACCCAATGGCTTCATGTGCATATTTGCAAACAAAAATCATTGACTACATACAAGCTTACAACTTAAAAATCTATTTTACCTTAACATCATTTAAATACAAATACCTTTTTAATTGCCAAAAAAAAATAGGATTCTTATTCCATATACAGAAATATCAACTTGCTTCAATGCACTTTCCCTACAGTCAATCCACTTTAAGATTTCCAAATGGTAATTATCCTTCACTAACATAATATTAAAAACAAAAGGTCAAAGTCCATTGCAACGTTCATTGTTTGGTTAGGGTTCATATATTGCAAATAATTCTAAACGTTTTATGTATATGATCTTTAACATTTTAGAGTACAATTTTGATGTATGAAAGTAGGACCTTTGTTGTTCACGGTTTCCTCCTGAAAAAATGACAAGTAAATCCAAAAGAAGAGTCCACCAAAACAATGATCTCTCGTCACATAAAGCAATATAGGCAACCATAAATTTTTTGACAAAAACAACGCACTTTTTGGCGGCTTTTCTCATTTTGGCTCTAGGAATTGCACGATGGTAATTTGTAAAGTTTTCCCAATATTTTTCTGGGTATGTTATTGCTGGCCTATCAAGACTCGTATGCCTTGGGCCCTGCAACAAGGGTACTGGAAGCATGTTGGCGACGAATACTTCCACTATTATATGATGGAAGTGAATGCAAATGCCCTGAACTAAATGCATGCTTAAATGTAAAAAGAGATATGTGCTTTTTCTGTGCCAAAACAACATATTTGCTATTTCACTGGCTCTCGTTCTTGTGCTGTATATATTCTTCGCAAATGTTTCCATAATTTGTCCATGCACTGTCAAAGAAGCGTTGTTTCCTACACAATGTGCTCTTCTGGTTTAGAAAAAGATGCTATATGGAATTCAGTTTCTAAAATGTCTGAGCCTTTGTAGGCTTCTAGCAAAGAGCGTCTCTTGCATCTACATAAAAAGGTTCTTGGGAAAAAAATGCAAAGAACAGATCGAAGGAAACATATGCAACATTTCAAATACTGCAAATAAAGAATGAAAGCTTACTAGGCATAGAACTGAGACTAAAAGAAACAACCATTCTTGGATTTCATTTAGAAAGAAACCAAACTGTGTTTCTATTTGAGGAAATTTCACAAACCAATAACACACAATGCTCCGATTTTGAAAACACTTGCTTCTACAATACACACTTAATCAAGTTTGTGAATCTTCCTTTTATTTTTTCACAGGTTGATATATAATTTCCCTGGTTTTTCACTTTGCTGATCGATCTTAATGTAGCAATCACAAATTCCATGACATGAGGTCAATAAGCTTTTTGGTGGAAAAGCAAAAAACTTTGATTTGCAAAAGGTAATTTTTGTAATACTAATTTACCTATCCAATAATTGGCATAAGATTTGAGCTCTTCACTCCTTATAGACTGACTACACACATGGTTTGTTCTTTCTATGTGTGTATCCATAGGATTTGCAAAAGATAATTTTTAATACTAATTTACCTATCCAACAATTGGCATAAGATTTCAGGTCTCCACTCCTTCTTATAGACTGACTGCAGACATGGTTTCTGCTTTCTATGTGTATCAAACATTGATTTTGTTTCATATTTTTAAATATTTAATTCCATTTGTTTAAACCTTACTTGCTTTAAAGCCTTCACACCAATTGCATCTGTTGAGACTTGACATTTGCACTCACTGTTCAAATGTTTGACAACATATGCATATCAACTACAAATCCCACATCAATCAACGGTTACAAGAAATAAATATATTTCTTACACGGTTATTCATAACAGAACAAACTAAGTTACTCGGTTAGACAGTTACACAATCACAATTACAGAGAGAACTGGTTACCACCCATTTCCAACAATCTTGTTGAGTTATGTATTTTACCATCTATTGCATTTCTTTTCGGTTGCAGAGCAGAGTCCTGTTGAACACACATAGCAAGTAATAAAAACCAAGTAATTTCCAAACATTATCTTCTTACATACTTGACTGAATTCTGGAGTTGCTTTTGTAAATTGTTGTTGAAGAACGATTTCCAGATTTTGTTTTTGCTTTTGATTGGCTCCTTTTTAATGTCAACATGCCTTAAATTCACTCTACAGTTCTAGGTTTTGAAGAAATGGGTGAAATGCAGCAGTTGCCTTCCAAACATATTGAACAATCGAACAAGTTAAATTCCAGACATTGAACAACTCCTCTGCATCTTCATGGTAATAGTTGAAACTATATGCCACTTTCTTTTACAAGTTTATTTTTAAAAAAATTTGCTTTTTGACAATGCCAACTCTAAACATGTTTTCATGTAATTGTAATAATGGAAATACATTGGCGTTTTTATGTTTTCATGGTTTTTTTTTATTTGCATTGATAGCAATAAGAATATGCCACTTGCATATAGTTGTATTTAAAAACAATTATGTTTTTCATGTGATTGGAACAATAAAAATGTAATGCTATAATTTTTATTTGCATTTCTGTCACAGTTGTAACTTAAAAAAAGGAAAAATAGTGGTTCCTTGCCACTTGCATTTATAGTTGTATTTAAAAACATGTTTTCATTCACCCAACTATATTATTCATGTGATTGGAATAATAGAAATGCAATGTTATAATTTTTATTTACATTTATGCACTTGAAAATAGAAAAATAATGGCTGCTTACCACTTGCATTTATAGTTGTATTTAAAAACAATTATAAACATGCTTTCATGTTTTCATTCACCCAACTATATTCATGTTTTCGTGTGATTGGAATAATAGAAATGCAATGTTATAATTTGGCCAATAGTTGTAATTTTTTATATAAAAGAAAAATAATGGCTCCTTCCCATTGTAAGTGTAGATGTACAACAATTTCCATTAGTTCTTTTTGCACTTTCGTTATGTTGCCAGGACTTTGTCACCATGTGGCTTTTGTTTTAAAAAATTTTGATAGGTTTACATTTTTTCTTTGTTATAATTTAGGTAGTAAAGTGTATATTTTAATTACAATTATTTTTATTTTTTTCAGTCAAAAAAGTATTTATAACATATAAAATAATGGTGTAGTCTAAATATTCTATGGTTTCAATTTTTTTCTTTCGTCTTGTTTTGTCAAAAATATTAGACTTATATATATTAGCTATGTAAATTGCATAATTTAGTTGCCATCGAGTTATTTGAAATTGATGGACCTATTTATAGATTCAGAAACATAATTGAACACATTGAAATTTAAATTTTATAACAATTGTTTTTTAACTACTTCCAAACAAAACCCACTAGAAAGTCCAAAAAGTAAAATAAATAGATTGCTAGTATAATAATATCATAAATATGTCTATAAAAGAGAATCTACAATTATTTATTTATTTGACTTTGTGCATGCAAAATTAAATAAATAAATATAATATACAAGAAATTCTTTGTAATATGATGGTGATAATTTTGTTTTTATTTTTTTTTCCATTTTTTCATATGAGCAATTTCTATAGAATTGTATATCACTCTTCTTTTATTTAGTAACAATGTGACAATTCGATTTTTCTTCAATAAATTTTTTATATTAGTTGAACTTACATAATATAAATTATCACGAATTTTCTATAGTGAAACATGGTTTGGTTTATTCCCAAAACTATCCCCTTTTGTATTGTGTTTGCAGGCTGGGAAAGAACATATGGCGGGCTGCTACAGAAGTACTGCTATCTCACCCAAAATTCCTATCAGACCTGCTATTATTCTGCTGCCAGATGGTCCTCAGGATGAACGTCATAATGCCAAGAATACATGCCCTAGTACTGCCGCCATTGCTTTCTCTGAAAATGAGAGTTTATAGGGCAAAATTTAAAGGCTTAATCACAGATAAACTGCTGGAAATGTAACCCATTCAGGGAGAGACTTCCTAAAACTATGTGGAAAGAAAGTTTATTTGATTATCTAATAGCTAATAAATTTTCCATCTTGTTCCATATAGTATAACTAAATATAAAATTTATTATTAAATAAATTAATTTACAATTTTTCAATCAAAATTAACCTCACTATGCATGACTTGGATTCATAAGTTGACAATTAAATAATATAATATCTTATATATACTATAATTATATACATTATGGTGAGAATTTATAAATTGACATATAGATAAACATATAAAATAAATAATATAGTATATATTACTTATATTATAATTTATAATTTATATAATGTATTAAATGATATATATGCATGACTTGGATTCATAAGTTGACAATTAAATAATATAATATCTTATATATACTATAATTATATACATTATGGTGAGAATTTATAAATTGACATAGATAAACATATAAAATAAATAATATAGTATATATTACTTATATTATAATTTATAAATTATATAATAATTTATAAATTATATAATGTATTAAATGATATATAAACATCAACATTGAGTTTCATCATATATAAATGAATATTAATTATAATAATAAAATTATCAGAATAATAATTTTTACCCTATATCATTTATCATGCCTCATAGTACCACATCAATCTACCAATCACATCATCACATCATTTATCATGCATCATAGTACCACATCAATCTACCAATCACATCATAGAGTCATCGTTACAAAGATGGTGATAAATATGGCCTATGTAAATGGTTATGCATCATCTGCCACGATTAAGTTGTACCAAATAATTTACATCATACCTAACATCAAAAAGTTAAAATGAGGATATTATTAATCTTATGTACTGATTGTATATTTTTGGCCAGCGATTCTTTTAATTTTCTAGATCCCGTAATCCTTAACCTAAGGATATTATTTTTTATGGATTTTTAAGCATAGAAGTAATATTTTAAAGTAAATTAAATAATCTTTATCTTGTATTGTCTTTTCTCTTAAAATTGAATAGACCAAATTTAATAATGATCAATAAAATATAATTTCATATTCAAATAAAAATCATTTTATTAATTAATTATATGTATGTTTCACATTCAAATAAACTTTGCTAAATTGTATGTCATTTTAAATGATAATGATATCTATAGTATAAACTTATCATTATAATAATTATTATATTTGTAAAATATTTTTATTATTAACATTTATTATATTTTATTAATAATATTTTATTTTTATTAAAATTTTAATTATATAGAATGATGATGGTGGTCTTTAATGTTTGTAGAAATTAAATTTGGTTTATTAGACCTTAAGAAAGATAGAAATTATTTGATTTGTTTTAAAATATTATTCCTATATTCAAAAAGCTTAAAGAAGAGTGTCTCTACCTCACCATATTCTTGAGGAGTTATAAGGTTAGAGAGGTCACTCTTATAACAACCATTATGGAACTAAGATCTAATGTGGGTGTAGGCGGGCCACTAAGAGAAAGTGTTTTTCATCTTCAACACTTTTAGACTATAAAAGATGGAAAATCGTTTTTTCCTATGATGTTTTAGGGGTTGTCTAGCATCTAGTTTCAGAATGAAGTTCATGAGAGTTCATTCTAATTTTGGCAATATTTTTTTTCTTTGAGCTCATTAAGATAGAAAGATAATTTTGATCCTCGATATTAGGGTTAATGATCTGTTTATATTATCTTAATTTGCTTTAACCTTTTAGGAAGGGGGTGGTCTCCTATATTGTTTAACTTATACTTGTACATTAGATTTCTAAACATAACTAGGGTTTCAATGGGACATAACCCCACTTCTAAAAAGAGCATAACCATACAAAATAATAAGAGTGATGAATATTTTTAAAAAATAATTATATATTATTATTATTATTATTACATTAAAATATTATTATTATATACATTAAAATTTAATCACTTCGTGTAATAACCAATTTTTCAAATTTGTATAAAACAAAATTTGGTGATACTATAATTTTATACCAAAAGTAGTCCATTTCATACAAACCCACAAACATAAAATACAAGATAGATGTTATTATGGGCCATGTCTTTGGACATGAGATGATGGAAGGGTGGTTATTTGTTATTATGGGCCATGTCTTTGGACATGGCAGGATGGAAGGGTGGTTATTTGGATCTCATATTTAACTCTTATTGTAATGCATGCCATATATATAATTTTAGCACTCAGATATCCACCAATTATATTTATAACTTGATATTTTAATATCTATAATTTCTAAATTTTTAATGGCAAGTATACACTTAGCGTGTGCCAAAAGGTATAGTTTATCATCGGTTCTGAGGCTGCTAACATATGTGAATGCTCACCATAATTTCATACCTTCGACGCGTTTTAAATTTCTATTATATGTTATTAGAAATAATTAACAAAGAAATATTCCTTGATAGAATCGACACATGCTTAAAGGTTTTTTCAATGTGTGGCATTGCTAGTGAGACAGCCTTTAACTTCAATTCTGTATATGTTCGTGAAAGTTTTGTTGCTCTAATATTCTATTTATATTTGTTTTTATCTTAAAAACTTAATAATAATATAATATTTATTTTTTAACAAATCAAAATATATTATCAAAACTTAAAAAAACTCACTTCGGAAGTTTCGAAAGTTTACAACGTAGGTGGTGTGTATTTGTGTAATGAACTTTAGAAATTTGGTATAAAAAATTGAATGTTTTTGTCATTATTTATAATATAACTATATTGAAAAAAAAAATGTTTTTAAATAGGAAAATTTATTTATATAATTATATTTTTATTTAGATTTAATTTAATAGCTTCAATTGGTTAATTTTATGTTGTGATCCTATATGATAAACTTAAGGGTTTATGTTTTGGATTTATTCACAATAAATATAAATGATTAAACATACATTTTTAATTGTTATCGTTGTATTTTTTTCCTTGTTATTGTTATCGTTGTATATTTAAACATACAATAATATTTTGTGTGTGAAAATGAATTTAGAATTAAAATTTATTTTGTATATAAGTTTAATATTATTTATAATTTAATATATTAATGTTTTGGTTTTGGTAATTTCATTTTTTTTAAAATAAATTTTAGAATTGATAAATAGTTATTTTGAATAAAAAATAATTATTTAAAGCTTGATATTTTGGCTATCAAGCTAAAATTGCTCTATTTCTTGTATCGATATCCGTTTTATTTTTTATTACATTATTTTATTATTTTTCAATATTACCTCGTTGTGTATGATTTATGAGATGTATTCTTCCATTTTGTAGAATTTGCAAATATATTCAAGTCAAGTGAAAAAGTGTATTTGGTGCTTTGGTTTTTAAGCTTTTGTTCATTAAGTATCTTATACTTTTTAAAATTATTTAGTATATTATAGGTTCCAAGTGCACGGATTATATTTGATCTCGAAGGAAATTTATAAATTAATTATGTTTGGATTTTAGAATAGGTACCAATAATCAGGTTAACGAACTTATGTTCTCATTCAACGACTCATAATCCTTGATCATAACAGCACAAGGTCTTTTTTTTATTTTGAAGATTTTTCCAATCCTTGTTAAGCTTATGAACAAATAACATATGAAAATTTAACAATTCATTGGCACGTCTTTTTTTATTTTGAAGATTTTTCCAATCCTTGTTAAGCTTATGAACAAATAACATATGAAAATTAACAATTCATTGGCACGCCTTATAGCTAGAATAAAAGAAGACTCATCTTGGTTCGAAGGCATATCATCTTACCGTATCTTAAGAGAGTTTAACTATCAACTAGACTTGCAGGCCAACCAAGATACAAGACTGAGTGAGCAATCTACAAAAAAGGAAGAGGAGGTCTTATACCACCCAATCTCTTAAGATTTGATCTATGGATATTATCAAATTAATTAAAATAATGGCGAGAGCATGCACAACAGAACATTGCAAAGGCATTCAAAGCAACTAATGGCCATCATATCATGTTGATCAATGTTAAGTGCACTCAAAGCATGGCATCTGGCATGCCATACGATCCAATGTCTCTTCATCTTTGAAGTTGAATGTGTTAATATAAGGTTGACAAGTCGGATGGGTATGGAGAATTGTTGTTAGTCTAGCTCATCAAGGTGGCTTTTCCTAAGCACCTATGAAATTTTAGGTATGGTCTATCTCATCTTTGTGATTTAATGATAATAACGATGGTTCATTGAATGGTGCATATTTAATTCCTTTGTGGATCTATTAGACATATGTTATTTATGTTCCATGGTTGGATACCCACATGCAATAGAAGAGACAAACTCAATATTTGGAAGCAAATGTGTCACACGCCCCAATTAACTATATAAAAAAATTTGTTATGCATGTATACTTTTGTACTTCTAGTATTATTGAAACAAATTACTTTACTTGAGTTACATATTGGACTCTAAACAAAAGTTACTTTATGCTAACACGGTTCAGCTTCACTTCTTGGGACAATAGATCAACCAAGGTGATCCCCTATCAAAACTTATTTAGCAACATGTCAAGGCTATGTTCTTGAACAACATCCAAGGTCTAGGAATCAGTCCTAAATACATTTGTTACATGTGTATGCTAGGGTATAGGCTCTAAGGCTTACTTCTTTTATGAGCATACTAGCTTAGGATTATAAGCATTATTACAAGTATTTAACGTAGCACATTTAGCATGATGGGGGTTTAAACCCTAAAAAACCTTGCATGAACTTAATTTAGATTACTAACATGTATCTTCCACATTTTCCAATTTATAATTTCTTTGTTAATATTTAATAAATGTGGATTGCAGATCTTCATAACTTTAATTGTCAAATGTTAAGGTTTCTACATTCCCAACTTCTGCAGTGAGGAGTGCAGGTCATTGGACCTTAGTAATAAGGATGAGTTTTTAACAATTTCCGCATTCTTGACTTCCACATCATATATTGCAGGTTGTAGAACTCCAACTTCCGTTTATTTATTTTTAGCGATTCTGCATTCTGAATTTTCGATTGTGGATTCGGTGGACTACAGAATGTGGGATTGTGGAACTTCAACTTTTCACAGTTTAAAATTAGCAATTCCGCGTTCCGACTTTCCGATTGCGGATTCGGTGGACTATGGAATGCGAGATTGCATAACTTTCGCTTTTCATGGTTTAAATATAGCAATTATGCATTCTGACTTTCCAATTGCAGATTTGGTGGACTACAGAACTTCAACTTTTCATTGTTTAAAATTAGTGATTCATCATTCCGACTTTCTGATTGCAGATTTGGGGGACTACGAAATGTGGGTTTGTGGAACTTCAACTTTTCATTGATTAATTTTAGTGATTCCAACTTTCTGATTGCGGATTCAGTGAACTACAGAAAGAAAGTTGTGACAGATTTGATGGCTTACGGAAACATTGAGCAAGTAAAGAAAGATATTAGAAACTTGTTTGAACTTGTAAATAATTACAGATTGTTATTCAAGATCTAGGTTTTAGATGTGTAAAATTATATTTCCTCTCTGTTATAAATCACTCTAACTATATCTATATAACAGAAATATATCAAACTCCTATTCATATAACCCCATTTGCAATAGACCTTGTATATTACTTTGCTTATAACAGTAAAGGAATAAAGAGAGATTAATACATGATTTGATGTATAACTATAAACTTCTGAATATAAACGGAATGAAGTATGTTACAGTAAAATGGTAATGTAAAGTAATTTTAGAATAGAAAGAATAATAGGATAAAACCTGAACTAGTTGATGAAATGTTTAAAGACATAAGAAATATAATCATTCTGAATAACAATTTAGGAATCATTTACAGTAAACATTAATTGTAAAATAATAAAATAAATGGAACCTAAACCAACAGAGGAAAATTCAAACTGAAGGTCGTCGTTCCTCCCAACCAATCTTCCAAAACAACCAAACTACTTGTTCTGAAACCCCCTAGCTTGTTTTATAAACCAAAAGGAAAAAGATTGGTCAGAAAAATCCTCTTGCATAAGCTAGGTCACAATCTGACTTCATCATAAGCCTCCTTCTCATTGGATGAACTCAATACTTATCGTATTTTTCCCTTCATCATAAGCCTCCTGCTCATTGGATGAACTCAATACTTTATAGTAATTTCCTAGGACTTAGGTCATTTATGAGCCACCTACTCATAAATCCTCCAACAAGAGTCTCGACCTGATTTTTAGGGAGGATACCTCCTGCATCATTGCACCTTTATTAAGTAGTCTTTCCATAATGGGTTTTCCTCTTGACACTTGTCATTCCTCCTTGTGGTTCAACAAACACTCTTCAACAACTATTTCAGTTTTGATTACCTTAGCTATTTAATAATTTAAAATTAATAATTCATTTACAAATGTATTGACCTCACTTGGTCAATAATGTTAAATCAAATAATAGCATATGGCCCTTAATAGATATAAATGTTTTGGGTTCTTCAGTGTATTGCATACACCTCCCCTTAGAAATTAAGACCATCCTCGGTGTTACTTTTAATCTTCCTCTATATCATATTGAAATAGAATTGGATATGCTTCCCGCATATTGCTTTCCAATTCCCAAGTAGCCTCTTCTGAGCTAAGGTGCTTCCATTGCACCTTGACTTGTCCGATGGTGTGGTTTTAGAGTAAAATTTCTCTCCTATCGAGAATACATTCAGGTCCCACCTGAAATTCTCTTTCGGGTTCCACCTGGATAGAGTTCCAGTCAACCACATGAGTAGCATCATGAACATATCTTTTTAGAATTTAAATATGAAAAACATTATGTACTTTAATTATAGGTGGTAGTGCTAATTGATAAGACACTAGCCCAACCTTGCTAATATCTCAAATGGTCCACAATACTTGGGTGCCAATTTTGTGCATTTTCATAATTTTAAGGAAATTTTTCTGGGTTTCACTTTCACATATACATGATCCCCTACCTGGAACTCTCTTTGATTTCTTTTCAAATCTGCATAAAAAATTTTCTATCTTGAATTATCTTCAAGTTGTGTTGTACACGTTTAACTGTTAGTTACATATCCTTCAATATTTCAGGACCTAACATTAGTCTGTCAACTAGGCTACTCCAAGAAATTGGAGTGTTACATTTCCATTGATAAAGTATCTCAAACGGACTCATTTTAGTAGAGTCTTGAAAATTATTGTTATATGCAAACTCAACAAGATATAAATACTCTTCCCATTTCCCAGGTTTGTCCATTACATACATTCTAAGGATGTATTCTGAAATTTGATTCACCCTTTCAGTTTGTCCATCAGTCTGGGGTGATATGCGGTACTGAAATTCAATTGAGCATCCATCCCTTTAAATAAGGCCTTCCAAAAATTTCATGTAAACTTTACATCCCTATCATAAATCACAAATTTAGGTATCCCATGCAATCCGAAAATTTCTTTCATAAAAATATCAGCAATATTAATAGCTTTGTAAGTAGATTTGGCAGGAATAAAATGTGTTTCCTTACTAAGTTCATCTACCACAACCATGATTGAATCATCATGTCTAGCATTTCTACGAAAACCTATTATAAAATCCATTCTAATAACTCCCCACTTCAATTTTGGAATGGGTAAAGGCCATATCAATCCAGTTGGATGTTGATGTTCATCCTTAACTTCCTGACATTCAATCCATCTAGCTATATATTCTGCTACCTCCTTTCCCATATTAGGCCAAAAGAGTTCTTTTCTTATCATAGTAATCATTTTCTGATATCTGGGATTTCCTGAATATGGTCTTTTATGCATTTCATTCATGATTAATGACTTGATATCCTCTGAATTAGGTACATACACTCTGTTCTTACATACCAACAATTCTTTTATGTTTAGACTGAATAATGTTTTTATTTTATTTGTTTTATTTTCTACTGTCTTTTCCTTTAAATTTTGATTTTTTTTTATCAAATTTTGTTGTTGTCTTGATTTTATCTTCCAAATCTGTCTCATAGTTACTACTTGTAGTGACATACAACATGTTCGCATGACAACTTAACGCATCAGCCAATTTATTTTCTTTCCCTTGATATGTTTAATTTCAAAGTAATGTTCACTTAGGAAAGACAACCACCTAGCTTGTCTAGCATTTAAATTCTGTTGGTCAAATAGATATTCTAAATTGACATTATCAGTCATTAGTAAGAATATTCTCCCTATAAGATAGTGTCGCCACATCTTATGTGCATGTATAATGGAAGCTAACTCCCAATCATGAGTAGCATAGTTCTTCTCATGTTCTTTGAGCTTCCTTGATTCATAAGCCACCACATAGTTTTGTTGCAGTAATACTCCACCTAGACCCTTTTTGCATGCATCTGTGCATATAACGAAATATTTATAGGGGTCTGATCTCTTCAAGATAGGAGTTGGTGTTAATAAATATTTCAATTTATTAAAGTTGATTTCACATTTTTCATTCCATTCAAATTTCTTACCTTTCTTTTGCAATGAAGTTATAAGGTATCCAATTTTTGAAAATCCTTCGATAAATTTACGATAATATCCAGTAATTCCCATAAAATATATAATATCAGATACATCTTTAGCAATAGGCCATTCCATGATAGCTTTATATTTATCAGGATCCACCGATATACCATCTTTAGACACTACATCTCCTATGTATTGGATTTTATCTTTAAAGAAATCACATTTACTAAATTTAGCATATAGTTCTTGTTCTCTTAATACTTGTAGGACTATTTTTAAATGATATTCATGCTTTTGTTGTTTTTTAGAATAGATTAATATGTCATCAATGAATACGACTACAAATTTATCTAAATATTTACTTAATATAATACTCATTAAACACATAAAAGATGTTGGAGCATTTGTCAACCCAAAAGGCATTACGACAATATTCATAGTGATTGTATCTGGTCCTAAAAGTTGTCTTATATATATCGTCATCTTTAACTCCGGCTTGATGATATCCGGATCTCAAGTCTATTTTTGAAAATATCGTTGCTCCTCGAAATTGGTCGAATAAGTCATCGATCTGAGGTAAACGATATCTATTTTTAATTGTCATTTTATTTAGTTTCATGTAGTCTATACACAACCTTAATGTACCATGTTTTATCTTCACAAATAAGACCAGTGCTCCCCAAGGGGAAACGCTTGGTCGGATGTACTTTTTATCAATTAGTTTTTGTATTTGTGATTTTAATTTGTTAAGTTCCAAAATTTCATACAATATGGATCTTTCAAGGCTAGTACTGCTCTCGGTACTAAGTCAATAGTAAAATCTATTTCCTGTTTTGGAGGTTTTCCAGGAAACTCTTTCAGAAATACATCACTAAAATATTTTAAAACCAATATATCGTCTATTTTAATCTCTTTATTAGTTTCTCTATCATCCATTATTCGAACATCAAATACTTTAAAACCCTTATGAATAGACCTTTTGTTACACCTAAATATCACCACCTTAAGACTCAGTGTAAACCTCTCTGAAGTTCCCATGACTAAGATATCAAATTGGAAGAGATACTAACCTATTTCAAAAGGTTTTTGTGAGGTTGTCGTAGGTCAGACTTGTGCAACATGCAACGGTGCAGGTTGTCCTACTGCAACCTGTGACTATGTCAGTTAAATGGATATAGGGCATATTCGAGCCAATTCTTGAAAGTGTGTGATGTGGATCCCTATCCCTAACCTATAGGAGAGCTGGCATTTGGTTCCTTAGCCCTTTGGGAGGATCCCTTAGTCCTCTCCCACTATATCTCAACCTACCGTATCCTATTTGTCCTATATATATGAAGCTCACTCCCATTCCAAAGGGAGGAAGTCTATAGCACTTGCATGATGGTCAAATTAGCTTAGGAGATCCCTACTCATCTATTGGGAGAACCATACTTACTGTGGAGGCTTTGGCTTGGCTTGTTGGAGGAGGATTGCGACGTTAAGTCTTGGTTGAAATCATCTCTCTACTCTGTATTTCCCTCTTTTAATATAGTAATATAAACTCTTTCCATCAAATGTTGTTGTATTAATAATGTTTGTGTAGTTTACTTGCTTAACCATTACTTAGACTTGTTACTCTTTAGATATTGTTTTACTGCTTGTATTGTTTTATATGTCTTGAAAGGTCTTACATTTGAGATATGACGACCGTGAAGCTTGGGGCAACATGAACGACAAAGGATCTAAGATCTAAAGGTAAGACATCTAATCACTTGATATTTAACTAGATCTAGGAAATCAGTTTCATATTTTGTCCCACTTGTTCTATATTCACGTTGAACTAGGGAGATCACGCCTTAAGTCCACTTTCGATAGATTGTCTGGTAACAAGTTTGGCGACCGTACTGGGGATTTACATGCATTTTTTTAAGTTTTAAGTTTGAAATTCATTTTCTCTGATTTCTTTGTGAACCATTTCATTTGCCTCCTTAGCCTCTTTCACCACTTGATCTTCTTCCTGGAGAGTCTGTTGACTTACTTTGAGTCTATATGTTTGACTTTCAAACCTTTTGATTGCTCATATTTGGAGATCTTTTCATCCTTGCATAGGAATCTTTCCCATCACACCTGGGTAGTATAGCCAAAGCGACATTCCTTTGTCAGGCATAGTCTGCTGCACTGCAACCCGCAACGTTGTCGCTCAGCTCAGTTTGGCATCCTATGCCATTGGTGCAGTTCACCTATTTGCTACCTGTGACAGGTGCTCTGAGCCTGACTAGAGGATGTGCCAAGCGGCCTAGCCTTGTGCTTGGGTTCTCTCCTCTCCAACTTTTGAGCTTAGTTTGTCTTACATACCTCCTCTACACTTCATCTTCCAGTTAGAGACCTTTTTGATTTTGCATTGGTAGTGTTTGGTTTTTTTTTGTTTGATTTGGATTGGTTTTGGGTTCCATTTTGGACGAGTTTGAGACTTGGTAGTGGTGGACACTTTGGTCTCCGCCACCTTCATCCACTTGACCTTGCATTCTCTTCTCTCCTAACCTGATCTAGTCTTTGCACTGGATCCAACCCCATACGTCTTTTTGCACATGTTATTTAGCTTTGATTGCATCCAGTTGTTTGTTGAGTGTCTTGAGTGTTTTCAGTTCATATGAGTGCTTGTCATTTTCTTGAGAATTTATGAGTGTTTAGAGTGCTGCAAATAATATTTCTTTTCAGCCATTCATGCTGAAAAACATTATTCTTATCAAGTTGTAGTCTTGGCACATCATTGAAAAATTAAAAGTGCTTCATTTTTACCATTTTCAAGTGCATTTGAAAATTGTTGTAGAAGTTGGTTCAGGCATTGGAATTTATCATTCATTAGTCTTTTGGAAAGTTTGAAAGAAAATTTATGTTGGCAGGCAGTTTGGTAGAGTGCTATTGCAACATCTCCGATGTTACGACAAGGCAGAAGATGGCACGAAAGGAGATGAGTGGAAGATTAGTTTATGCATTTTGGGTCAATTGTACTGCGGATTGCAGGTTTTGGGTCATTTGGACCACATATTATGTAATGTTGAGTCAGTTATACCACAAAATGCAATTTTTTGGTCGTTTTTGGATAAGTTAGTTAGATATTGGGTCATTTGTCCATAGTGTCAGTTAGGAAGTCGGTAGTAAGTGAAAAAGAATTGTAAGGCGGAAGCCTATATATAGATAAGAATTGTAAGTGATGAAAAAATGATTAGATGATGGGGATCAGATATAATCAAGATCAAGATTGAATGTTGGAAATATTGTGCGAAGCTCTGATATTGGTTGTATGTTTCCGGGTATGTTTTGCTGTTGAGAGTCATTGCGGAGATCTAGTTTTTGCAGAGACATTGTATCTGGGTCGACAATGCTAATATGATGAAGCTATTTTGGTACAATATCTGTGTTTAATCTGTTCAGTTATGGTAATGCAATGTTGAACTATACAAATAATGTCATGCTTCTTTGATTTGATACTTGCTTTACAATTACTGTTGTTTCAATGATGAATGTATTGGTTGAATGTCACTTTAATACTATGTTGAATGCTTAAAGATCTCTATCCTAGTGTTGCAATAAGTTTAAGTATCATAACCGCAACCATCCTCCTTCATTCGGCGAAAACATGGTTCTGTCTGCTCTTCCTAGACGCCTTGGGTGAGACCTCATCTACTCTATAGGTGTTGCTGGGATAAACCCTGTCCAAGCCGGTGCTCAATAAGAATGCGGTATGTGTCGACAGTGAGTGGAACCCCTGTCGACTGGCGCCGCGCTAACAAATGGTTCCATTGTCGAGACCATGTATGAAGTGAAAGGAGGACATGTTGTTGTTGATGTATATGTAACTTCATAATGTATTTCACATATATTTATATTGTATTCCTATAGAGATGTTATTATTCCTCTATACGGAAGTGTTGTCATTTATATTGTAAGTGTCGTAACTTATACTTAATGGGTTATTAGACCACCTTGTTGGGGTCGGCCTTGTATATGTCATGTGGGTCAAAGGGTTATTAGACCACCCTATTGGGGGTCGGCCATGTGGGTCAAAGGGTTATTAGACCACCCTAGTGGGGGTCATCCGATTCATCATTATGTTAAGTGGCTAAGTTGAGGCCAACCTAGTTGAGTAAAGGTCAAGTCAAGTTAGTGTATAAATAGAGAGTGTGTCTCTCTCATTTTACACATTCTATTCTCTCACTCACACTCTGGAGAGTGGCGCACTTGTGGAGGAGGAGGCTCTACTTCTAGGAGAAGACTATCTCTTGTAATCTGGTTGTATCATTGCTCTATCTGTCTCTGAGGAAGTTATTGGGGTTTTTCACCTTTATGGTTTTCCCCAAGTAAACTCTGTGTCTCTTGTGTGCTTGCATTATTGTGTCCATGATTGATATGCTGTAGATTTGATGTACATGTTGTTCTCTCAGTTAAGATCCTAGATCAGATTGAAGTAAATTCTAAAAATTTAACATGGTATCAGAGCTAGCCTGAAAGAAGGCATGATATGGCATGTATGACACTTGTTGCACGTAGGATGCTAGGGCTTGATATAGCAAAAACTAGTCATCATATAACTTTTGCTATAAATCCATTTTGGAAAAGTTTTCGGATCTGAAACTTTTACAGGTCGAAGATCAGATCCCCATGTACCTTGTGTCCAAAGGAAATCCTCTAATTCATTGTACTGTGTGATTTATGATCTGTACAATATAGGGTTTTTGCCTCTTCCAGATCTGAGTCAAAAACAGGTGACCTTGGAAAAAAGGTCATAGCTTGGGCTAGGAAGCTGCACATAAAATGTGACAGGTAGTACACAAACTATACTATCTCAGGAAAAATTTTCAGAGGCCGAAGTTTAACCAGTGACACGTGGCACGCTGTACAAGTTAGCTCTCATGTTTTATCCCATAAAAAGGTCACATTACGACACTTGGCATAACTCTCTCTCATAGAATCCAATTGAGGTCAGATATATCGGGATGAAAAGATCAAAGGTTGGGCTATCTCAGGAAAAAATTTCAGACCTTGTGGATTGAAAAGTTTAGAGTTACACCAGAAACAAGGAGGTACATATTTATGTCAAAACAGAATTATTTTTGAGCACCTTCATTCATGGCTTCCGGAATTTAGGGCTTCAGAGAAAGTTGGAATTTTTGTAATCAGAGACCACGGCCGGATGTTACTCATCAAAATCGAAATTTAGAGACCAAGATCATATTTTTTGGTTGGGCAGAAGGATAGGCTTGATGAAACCCCAGTTCGGGACTTTGATCGGAAAGATGGAAAATTAGGGCTTCTGCAAAAATTGGAATTTTGGAAATCTGTGACCACGAATGGAAGCTCCTCAGAAAAATCGAAGCTTAGAGATTTGAATCAAATCTTTTGGTTGGGTGAAGCTTTGGGAAACTCAAACCCTAATTCAGGCTCCTCCCTAGTGAATCCAAAAATTTAAAAGGCAATTTCAAGGGGTGAAACTTTGCAGTTTTCAAATTCTAAATATACTAGCTTGATTAGCTCATCAAGGTGCATATTTCTATCCTTTCAGAAGTTTGAAATTCAAAGTTTGAATTTTTGGGGTTTCTCTGACAAACCTTATTATAGCTCCACATCCAGTTCCTGCAAATCAAGTGGATTGGGTTAATCTTAGAAGAGGATGGATTGGTCACCTGCATAAGTGAAGAAGTTCCTATTTCAAAGGGAGATGAGGCTAAGGCATTCCATAAGAAGATTACAAGCAATCTTGACAGGTATGGCTTACAGGTATGTTTCGAATTATGTTAATAGTTAAGTTTATGATATGTTTGTCTTCATATCATTACAATACAATCTTGATTAATTACTAGACTTGTCGTATTACCTTAATAGAAGATATTCATTGATTAAGGTTTTGACACTTATATGATTGTACTAATGCATTGTGATGTTGTATGAGGTTTATGTTGTTCGCTAACATGAAAGGTACACCAAGAAAGAGAAATCATGTTCTAGTTCAATAACATATGATCATGAGGACATGAGGACAAAGATTCATCCATTGTCATGGATCACCTAGAAGATCTACTTATGAGGTATATATAACTTGGTTCTACAATGGATAACTTATGAGACATGCAGGTTACTAGCACAAGTCATTGAAGAGAACCAAAAGACATTATGAGGGTATGTTAGACATAACTAGCTAGCATGCTAATCCAGGTATGTTTTTCCTATATCAAGCTAGAATCTTATACTTTTTTGTTGTTGATAATGATTATTCATGAAGTCATAGGTTTGAATAGTCATGGTTATATGCATATTATGCTTCTTACCATAATTGATGATATGACTAACCAAAAGAATCATGAAGGTATAGGTTTGAGTAATCATGGGTCTAGGCATATTATGTTTCTTACTTTAATTTATGATATGACTAACCATACAAGTCCTATATAAACCTTGAAATGCTTATTATTTCTGTTTGAAATGATTATGACTATACATGCTTAAGATTATTGTGTTTTGACAGTATTAAGATTATACTAATAAATGTGTGATTATGTATGAGACCTCAAGGATAACACATTGATGATACAAATAAGCATGCATAGTGATTAAGGATGGATGTAAGTTTAAGGGCAGGTAATCCAGGAAGCAAAGATCAAGAGGGAGCACACTCCAGTTGTTCCTGCAAGAAAGCAAAGGAGCACAATTCAGTAGTTTCTGCAAGGATGCAGATATTCAGAGGGAGTTGACCACTTCTCACAATCCACATCAGAATGGAGTTGCAAAGATTCAGAGGGAGTCCACCCAGCAACCAAACAAAGATAAGTATTTGAATTGTCATTTCTTACATAATGTTATTCAATGATGTATATGCTTATGTTCCTAGAATTAGGTTGTGTATTATGCATATTAGAATAGTTGCATTGATGAACAATATACTACTAATATACATGGGTAAGTGGCCTATGGCACTGTACAACATTCCATTGCTACTTATCTAGAATGAAACCTCTTTGATGACATGTTAGGAGTTGTGCACACTCTTAACAATGTTTTGGTAGAGATTGGAAGGCATCTAGAAAGTTACAGAATATGGATAAATGTTGTATTGAAGCATTGACTAAGATAATTGCATAATTGTATGACATATTTCTTTATGTGTAGGAATTTGTTCTGAAAACTATGAGATGTTTTCTAATCATGCAATTTAACTTGTTGTGTAGGAAAGATCGTATACCATCACCTACAAAAGAAGGACTACAACATTTGTTCAACAACAAAGTTATCTATTGAAAATATTGAAGACATTGAAGTTCCCAGGATCTGGGAAGAATGCCATGATCGAGGAGTACCAATCGATCATGAATATGTTTGGGATACAGTCCCAAGACCTGAAGGGGAGTCTGTAGTGACTTCCAAGAGAAGCTACAATATCAAGCATGCTGCAGGTGGTAGCATAGAGACTTTTGCTCCTGTAGCCAGATACACTTCATTAGATCAGTACTTGCTCCGGCTGCAGTGATGATAGGGAAGATACACCATATGGATTTCAAGACAGCTTTCTTGAATGGTGTAGTTGAAGAAGAAGTGTATTTGGAGAAGCTACTTGGTTCTGAGACACATGACAGGGAGTCATATATGTGCAGAACTTGGTATGATAGGATAGAAATCCTTCTATCCAGTTTGGTCTTTACCAAGAGTAAAGCGGGTTCCAACCTTTACTCCAAGGTTGAGGTAGGCAATCCGGGGATAATCTTATTGTATGTGGATGACCTATTTGTAACAAGAGATGATAGATTGATTTCCAACATGCAAGTGCAAGCTTACAGCTGAGTTCAAGATGAAGGACTTGGGGATGATGCACTATTTTCTTGGTATGGAGGTTTGGTAGAGTATAGATGGAATCTTCCTTGGACAAAGGGAAGTATGCAGTAGAGATTCTGAAGAGGTTCGAGATGATGGACTGCAAGGCTATGGCCACACCTATGGCATCAAAACTGAAGCTTCTGTGTGATGCTTCATCTGATCTGGTCGATGTCACGATGTATCATCAGATGATTGGGTCCTCTATGTACCTGACGAACACAAGACCAGATATTTGCTTTGCAGTGAACACATTGAGTCAGTTCCTGACGGATCCAAGAGATGTTCACCTGGTTGCTGTAAAGCATATTCTGAGATTGGGCAGGAAATACTGTAGATATGAAGAGCACTTCTGGGTGTTGCTTCAGTATGGAATCATGTGTGATCTCTTGGTTCAGCAAGAAGTAGTCATGCGTAGCACTGAGTACAGCCAAAGCAGAGTATGTTGTGATGGATGAGCAGGTTGCAAATGTATTGACCAAGCCGTTGGCTAGAGTGGAGTTTGAGTACTTCAGAGAGAGGCTTGGTGCACTTCATATTGAGGTTCCTTCCAAAGGGAAGTGATGATTCTGGAAGATGCAGATGCACATGAGCTTTTCTGACATGGTTGATGTGTTCTCCCTTGGCTGTGATATAATTGCTAAGCCATTTTTCACATGGTGGTAGATGTGTTCTCCCATGGTGAAAAAGTAAGGGCTAGAGCCTTCCCGGAATGGTGGTAGATGTGTTCTCCCATGTCGGTGGTGTAAGTACTGGATGATGTGCATCTGGGCTGTGCTTCATGGACGATGAGATGATCTGAAGAGGACGATGCTATGATGATCAAGAGGATCATGGATGATGAGCATCAGGATGATACTCTAGTTACTAATCTATATATGCATCAGGATGATGCTGGATATGATCAGTTGGATCATTTATATGTATATGTATGTACACATCATGTTGGATGTTGGATATGATCAGTTGGATCAATTGTATGTTTTTTGTATATGCATCATGTTGGATGCTTGGACCATGTATCTGTATATGTATCACGTGGATACATTGTATGATCAGGTAGATCATGTATGTTGATATGTATTAGATATGATCAGGTGGATCATGTATTTGTATTTGTATCACGTGGATACACTATATGATCAGGTGGATCATGTATGATGATATGTACCAGGTAGATACTTGGTATGCATCAGGTGGATGCATTGTATGATCAGGATGATCATGATGACAAGCTTCAAGATGTTTCTCTAGATGATATGTATCAGGATGGTACAGTGATGATGATCAGTGTGGTCATGAGCATCAGGATGATGCTTTGTGCGATGATGATCCGTGGGATCATGAGTATCAAGTTGATACTTGGAGGTCAGATGTGATATGTGGCATGCTATGCAAATAGCATGTAATCAGTCCTGGGAGATCTTGCCAGTCATGCTGCGGCACATAAATGTTCCTGGGATACTCTTTCCGATATTGCTATGTAGTATGTAATCAGTCCTCAGATATTCGATAGGTTGAGCTGTGTGCTCGTAATCAGTCCTGGGATGAGGTATTACTATGGAGACATGTAATCAAGCCTGGAGATCTGAGAGGTTGAGCTATGTGCTCGTAATTAGTCCTGGGATGCTCTTTAGAGATCTTGCCGGTCATGTTGCGGCACATAAATGTTCCTAGGATGCTCTTTAAAGGTTTTGTCTATCCACATGTAATCAGTCCTGGAGATCCGAGAGGTTGAGCTATGTGCTCATAATAAGTCCTTGGATGCTCTTTAGAGATCTTGCCGGTCGTGCTGCAGCACATAAATATTCCTGGGATGCTCTTTAAAGGTAGTGTGGAGGAGATGCATGTAATCAGTCCTGGGAGATCTTGCCGGTCATGCTTAGGCACATAAATGTTCATGGGATACTCTTTCCGGTATTGCATCTACACATAAAATTAGTCTTGACAGGCCATCTCTATCAGACCATTCGTACATATGATGAAGACCTGCAGGTGGTGGGCCTACATCCACTATGGAAAAGGACTGGCTCTGTAAAACTTCCTATGATGAGTAGATTCAAAGATTGATTGAGATAGCAGCAATAGTGACGATGATGATGACTCGATGATTACTATCCAGTGACGATGATCCAGAGAAGATGACTTGTGCTAGAAGACCTGTGTCGAGAAATACCTTACTAGTTAAGAGGGAGTGTTGATGTATATGTAACATCGGAATGTATTTCACATATATTTATATTGTATTCCTATAGAGATGTTATTATTCCTCTATACGGAAGTGTTGTCATTTATATTGTAAGTGTTGTAACTTATACTTGATGGGTTATTAGACCACCTTGTTGGGGTCGGCCCTGTATAAGTCATGTGGATCAAAGGGTTATTAGACCAACCTATTCGGGGTCGGCGATGTGGGTCAAAGGGTTATTAGACCACCCTAGTGGGGGTCGGCCCAGTCAGCATTATGTTAAGTGGTTAAGTTGAGGCCGACCTAGTTGAGTAAAGGTCAAGTCAAGTTAGTGTATAAATAGAGAGTGTGTCTCTCTCATTTTACACATTCTATTCTCTCACTCACACTTTGGAGAGTGGCTCACTTGTGGAGGAGGAGGCTTTGCTGCTAGTGTTAAGATTTAATATGCTAAGACATAAAATAGCAGCATTACATTCCATTTCACAATAATAGCATATACAGGATCACTGAAGAAACAACAAGCACAGCATAAACACAAGAGACAAAGATTTATCCTGGGAAACCCTCATGGGGTAGAAAACCCAGCAAAGCTTCCTCAATATAGAT
The DNA here is from genome assembly GCA_027924585.1 of Larix kaempferi. Taxonomy (NCBI): domain Eukaryota; kingdom Viridiplantae; phylum Streptophyta; class Pinopsida; order Pinales; family Pinaceae; genus Larix; species Larix kaempferi. The sequence continues at coordinate 15,447,835 of BSBM01000348.1, read as the reverse complement.
GACCAACAATATACAAAGATGAAACCCTGAGACATGATCTCCTTCTCCACAATAGCAGACCTCTCCTCCACAAGTGCGCTATCCTCAAGTGAGTGTGTGTGTATAATGAGGAACACACCTCCTCTATTTATACACTACTCTGATATGTATTTTACACAAGTACATGTAGGCTCGTATTTAACCATTAGGTTAAATACCCCATTATAACTGACTGGGCTGACCCCCACGTGGTGGGTCTAATAACCCTAGTTACCACAACCAAATCGGAGGAATAAACATCTCCGGATTTATAGTATAATCACATCGGAGGTATGGAACATCTCCGGAATAAATAATATAGAAATATAATATTCTTTGAAGTTACAATATTTCAACACTCCCCCTTAACGAGAAGGATATTATAACAGTATCTGCACGAGCAAGGAGTCATCAACATCATACATGATACATCTATAAATCATTGGAAGCTTTCTCAACATCATTAGTAACTCAAGCAGTTACTGGAACATCTTCAATACTGGAACATCGACATCTTCAGTATTGAGTCTTTATCTTCTGTATCACTTGAACAGCTACAACAATATCATCATATGGATCCTCACGATACATGATCATCAGCATCATCATCTCACGATCATCAGCATCGTCATCACACGATCATCAGCATCGTCATCACACGATCATCAGCATTGTCATCTCATGATCATCAACATCGTCATCACACGATCATCAGCATCATCATCACACGATCATCAGCATCGTCATCACACGATCATCAACATCGTCATCACACGATCATCAGCATCGTCATCACATGATCATCAGTATCGTCATCATACGATCATCAACAGTACAAGTATTCATGCCAATACAAGTGACCATATCAACAATACGAGTATCCTACCGATACAAGTAGCCACATCATCAATACAAGTATCCTAACGATACAAGTAACCACATCATCAATACAAGTATCCTACCGATACAAGTAACCACATCATCAATACAAGTATCCTACCGATACAAGTAACCACATCATCAATACAAGTATCCTACCGATACAAGTAACCACATCATCAATACAAGTATCCTACCGATACAAGTAACCACATCATCAATACAAGTATCCTACCGATACAAGTAACCACATCAAAAATCACTTTCTCGGAGACCATACGTCTACGGATCAATTTAGGGACCTAAGTCCGGGGATGATACAATCCCCACTTCTTAGAGACCTCACGTCTACGGATCAATTCAGGGACCGCAGTCCGGGGATGATACAATCCCCACTTCTCAGAGACCTCACGTCTACGGATCAATTCAGGGACCTAAGTCCGGGGATGATACAATCCCCACTTCTCGGAGACCTCACGTCTACGGATCAATTCAGGGACCGCAGTCCGGGGATGATACAATCCCCACTTCTCGGAGACCTCACGTCTATGGATCAATTCAGGGACCATAGTCCGGGGATGATACAATCCCCACTTCTCGAAGACCTCACATCTACGGATCTATTCAGGGACCGCAGTCCGGGGATGATACAATCCCCACTTCTCGGAGACCTCACGTCTACGGATCAATTCAGGGACCTAAGTCCGGGGATGATACAATCCCCACTTCTCGGAGACCTCACGTCTACGGATCAATTCAGGGACCGCAGTCCGGGGATGATACAATCTCCACTTCTCTGAGACCTCACGTCTACGGATCAATTCAGGGACCTAAGTCCGGGGATGATACAATCCCCATCACGTACATTTTGAACTTAGTGGTTCCGGGATGATGCAATCCCCATCACTTTATTCTCGGAGACCTCACGTCTACGGCTCTCTTTAGGACTGAAAGTCCAGGGATGATCCAATCCCCTCAACTGTCCTCTAAGGACTTCATTCTCGGAGACCTCACGTCTACGGCTCTCTTTAGGACTGAAAGTCCAGGGATGATCCAATCCCCTCAACTGTCCACTAAGGAATTCATTCTCGGAGACCTCACATCTACGGCTCTCTTTAGGACTGAAAGTCCAGGGATGATCCAATCCCCTCAACTGTCCACTAAGGACTTCATTCTCGGAGACCTCACGTCTACGGCTCTCTTTAGGACTGAAAGTCCAGGGATGATCCAATCCCCTCAACTGTCCACTAAGGACTTCATTCTCGGAGACCTCACGTCTACGGCTCTCTTTAGGACTGAAAGTCCAGGGATGATCCAATCCCCTCAACTGTCCACTAAGGACTTCATTCTCAGAGACCTCACGTCTACGGCTCTCTTTAGGACTGAAAGTCCAGGGATGATCCAATCCCCTCAACTGTCCACTAAGGACTTCATTCTCGGAGACCATACATCTATGGCTCACTTTAGAACATGTGTTCAAGGATGATACAATCCCCACATGTATTCTCATCAATACAAGTACAAGTATCCTCAACCATACAAGTACATTAATCAATACATGTGTCATCAAAAGTATGTATTCTTACCAATACATCTTATCATCAAAAGCATGTATTCTTACTAATACATCTAACATCAAAAGCATGTATTCTTACTAATACATCTAACATCAAAAGCATGTATAAGTAAAACTAAGTATTCTAAGTATAAGAGTCCTAAATCTAAATATTTCTAAGTATCTAGGTGTGGAGAACAGGTTACCTCATCATCGACCTTGTTGTTCGATGAGACCAACTTATCATCAGTGACTATACTACTCCCCCTTTCGAGGAGAGTCCTTTTTGAACTACACCAAGCTTGTCTCGGAAGTATTCAAATTTCACTCGAGACAGAGGTTTGGTTAGTACGTTGGTAACTTCTTCACTTGAGGTAAAGGTTTGGTTAGTACAAAGGTAACCCGTTACAAATTCAAACTTTATAGTTCCTTTCCGCGTCATATCTTGTTTGTTCCCTATGTTCTTTGACTTATCATGGAACACTAGATTCTATGTCATCTTGATACAACCCTAATTATCACATAGGATCTCAGTTGGTTCTATCTCTAAGTCAAACAATCCTGAAGCCAAACTTCTTCACAACTAGCGGAGCAAACAGCCATATATTCCGCTTGTGCTGAGAGCCACACTAGACTACTTCCAGCTAAACCACGAGATCATGGCTAACCCCAGACAATATGTTCTTCCTGTCTGATACACTTCCTGCCCAATCAGAATCTGAATAACCATCTGAAGTCATGATCTTCAAGATAGCATTCTATCGTGTCCTTTATGTGCCTTATCACATGCTTTGTAACTATCAGGTGAACACATCTAGTTTCTACTAGATACTGACTCAAGGTGTTCACAACAAGGCATATCTCTAATCTAGTATATGTTAGATACAACAATGACCCAATAATTTGACTGTACAGAGTTATATCCACTAACTCTGATGAGTCATCTCCTAACAGTTTCAAGTTGGAATCCATAAGAGTGGCCATTCCATCATATCAAGTCTTCTCAAGATTTCTCAGCATACTTTCTCTGGTTGAGAAGGATTCCTACTGAGCCTTTCCATACTTCCAGACCTAGGAAGTAATACATTAATCTAAGAACTTTTATTTTCTTTTCTACAGTCATCTATCTATGCCATCTCTCATCAGATGGGTCTACTGATATGAGCCTCAATATCATTCGAACTCTGTGGTGAGTTCCTTCTTACATCCATGTCATCTATGTATAGAAATCATATTCAACCTTGTAGCAAAGGTTGAGATCCACATCACCCATGGTGATCATTAAGCTTATCAAAACCTGATTCACATTTCTTCTTTAATTACACCATTAAGAGAATGGTCTTATCTAGCCACTTGGAGCAAACATTTCATCATGATTCTCTTCCTCTTTCTAGGAGAATCTTCTAGCCACAATCCTTCTATAGTGTGTTTGATTTGTAAATCCTTTTGTTGAACATCCATCACTTGTTCATCATTCATCATGATTTTTCCTACAAATCAAAATTAGGTACATGATTAGTAATACTTCATAATCATCAAATCATATTGACATGATAACCTATTATGCATACAGATATCATTTACATAGTTATGCAACTATCTTGACCAATACTTTGGCACAACACTTTCCCATATCCTGTATGAATACAGTGGCTATCTAGATGCCTTCCATCTCTACCAGAACATACTATCGAGAGTGTGCACAACTCTCAGCATGTCAGCAAAGAGGTTTCATTCTAGACAAGCAACAATGGAATGTTTGTCCAACTTACCAATCATATGCATATTAGTAGTATACTGTTCAATGTTCTATGAATATTTACACTTAGCATGATATATTATAGGAATACAAATATGCATACAACCTATTACAGGCAATATCATTTACTATTTCAAATAACAACTCAAATGCTTATCTTTTATGTTTGTGTGGTTGCCTCCCGCTTGATCTTCTGTATGTCTTTTGAACTTCTATTCATCATGTACCACTGTGCATGTTCAAGTGTCATCCTCATGATCTCATACACAAACATACACCCATTAGTATGTTCTAAATGTTATCAAAACATTATAGTTCTAAATAATCTTGAGAATGTATAGTCATGATTATAGTTAATAAACATTAGTATTCAAGATTTCAGGGAAGTCTTGTTTTACTCATGCATATCATCAATCAAGATAAAAGACATAAAATGCATAATCCCTTGATTACTAACTTTATGAATAAGCATAACCAATCATACCAAGTATACTTATATAAGGGATCTTAACACAAGGTAAGATTCATGGGAGACATACCTGGATTAGTATACCTACTTAGTTATGTACAACATACCTAAACAATCTCTTCAATGATTTAGAGATCTTGAGCTAGAACCTGCATGTCTCATAGGTTAAGCATAATACAACAAGGTCATACATACCTCGTAAGTAGAACAAAGATTATGGATGAGTCTTTGTCTTCATGTGGTCATGGTCATGGAACTTGATTTGTCTTTTGTGATGTACCTGTATCTTGTTAGCAGACAACATCAACCTCACACAACACCATAATGCATTAGTACAATCATATAATCCTAATCAATGAATGTCTTCAATCATTCACATGCATTCATACTGTTACTAGGGTGATAAGATAAGTCTAACATTAATCAAGATTGTACTAACAAATAATATGAAGACAAACACATCATGAACTTAATCAAGAATTAGATTTCAAGACATACCTGAGCCTCCTTAAGTCATACCTGTCGAGACTTCTTGTAGTCTTCTTATGTAAGGCCTTAGCCTCAACTCCCCCTGAAACTTGATCTGGAGCTTAATTAGGGTTTTCTAGAGAATCCCCTAAATATTCAACCTTTGACTTTCACACTTCTCAATGGATGAAAGAATATGTCTTGCTGAGCTGATCAAACTAGCATACTTCAACTTTGGAATTTCCAAAATTTGACCCCTCAAAATTGCCTTTGAAACTTCTGGATCTTCTGGACAGGATCCCGAACTAGGGTTTGATGAAGCCCACCCTTCTTCCCAAACAAAAGGTTCAATCCAAGGCTCTAAAATCTTATTTTTCTTAGGAGTTTACAGCCGTGGTTACAGACTTCAAAAATTCCAACTTTTGCTGAAGCCCTAATTTTCCATCTTTCCGATCAAAATCCCGAACTGGGGTTTGATCAAGCCCGGTCTTCCACCCAACCAAAAAATTCGAACTTGGTCTCTAAATTTCGATTTTTCTGAGTAGCATTCAGCCGTGGACTCCGATTCCAAAAATTCTAACTTTCTCCGAAACCCTAAATTCCGGAAGCCATGAATAAAGGTGCTCAAAAATAATTCTGTTTTGACAGAAATATGCACCTGATTGTTTCTGCTATAACTCTTAAATTTTTTGCTCCACAGGGTCTGAAACCCTTTTTCTGCAGTAGCCTGACCTGTTATCTTTCCATCCTGACAGGTCTGACCTCAATTGGGTTTTCTGAGAGAGAGTTATGCCAAGTGTTGCAACGTGACCTGTTTATGGGATAAAACAGGAGAGTGAACTTTTATGGCCTGCCACGTGTCACTAGTTCACCTTCGGCCTCTGAAAAAGTTTCCTGAGATAGATCTACCTGTTATCTTTCCATCCTGATAGGTCTGACCTCAATTGGACTCCCTGAGAGAGAGTTATGCCAAGTGTCGCAACGTGACCTGTTTATGGGATAAAACAGGAGAGCGAACTTGTACGGCGTGCCACATGTCACTGGTTTAATTTCGGCCTCTGAAAAAGTTTCCTAAGATATTACAGTCTGTGTACTACCTGTCACTTTTTACAAAATTTCATTTGGAGCTTCCTAGCCCAAGTTATGACCTTTTTTCCCAGGTCACCTGAATTTGACTGAGATCTGGAAGAGGCAGAAACCCTAACTTGTACTGATCATAAATCACAAAGTACAACGCATTAGAGGTTGTCCTTTGGACACAAGGTACCTGGAGATTTAATATTCGTCCTATAACAATTTCAGATCGGAAAATGTCTCCAAAACGGATTTATAGCGAAAGTGCTACGATGACTGATTTTTGCTATGTAAAACCCTAACCTTCAAATTGTCGTAAGTAAAGGAAGTGTCGTTAGTGCCATACCTTGTCTTCCTTCAGGTTAGCTCTGATACCATGTTAAGATTTAATATGATAAGACATAAAATAGCAGCATTACATTCCATTTCACAATAATAGCATATACAGGATCACTGAAGAAACAACAAGCACAGCATAAACACAAGAGACAAAGATTTATCCTGGGAAACCCTCATGGGGTAGAAAACCCAGCAAAGCTTCCTCAATATAGATGACCAACAATATACAAAGATGAAACCCTGAGACATGATCTCCTTCTCCACAATAGCAGACCTCTCCTCCACAAGTGCGCTATCCTCAAGTGAGTGTGTGTGTATAATGAGGAACACACCTCCTCTATTTATACACTACTCTGATATGTATTTTACACAAGTACATGTAGGCTCGTATTTAACCATTAGGTTAAATACCCCATTATAACTGACTGGGCCGACCCCCACGTGGTGGGTCTAATAACCCTAGTTACCACAACCAAATCGGAGGAATAAACATCTCCGGATTTATAGTATAATCACATCGGAGGTATGGAACATCTCCGGAATAAATAATATACAAATATAATATTCTTTGAAGTTACAATATTTCAATAGCTAGGAGAAGACTATCTCTTGTATTTTGGTTGTATCATTGCTCTATCTATCTCTGAGGAAGTTATTGGGGTTTTTCATCTTTATGGTTTTCCCCAAGTAAACTCTGTGTCTCTTGTGTGCTTGCATTATTGTGTCGATGATTGATATGCTATAGATTTGCTATACATGTTGTTCTCTTAGTTAAGATCCTAGATCAGATTGAAGTAAATTCTGAAAAATTTAACAGTTGTGGCACCCAACGAAATAGGAGATCTCAGAATGGTTTGATCAGAAGTTGCAGGAATTCACTGAAGAAGAAAGCAGGAACACTCGACTGACAGTAGGACAGTGGGTAGATAGATACATTCATGATGGTCCGCATGAATGGTTCTTCTATGAATTCCCGATCCTATTGTTCGAATGGTTGGCAAAGTTGACCTTCCAAAAGAGGAACTTCCAAGGTGGTGAACCGACGACCTAGACCCCCGAATTGATCTAGGTGCTACAGGAGGTTGATAATAAAGCATCACGGTCTGTTGAAGTGTGGTTCGATAGCATCCTAGATTGCTATATCACAGAGTTCGCAGTTGATACTCAAAAGTTCTATAGTGAAGCCGAAAGATATTTTTTTCGCGAACCTCAGGGCCGATTTTTACTGCCACTTCAACTGTCGATCAAGATGCTTATTTGCGAAAAAGGTATATTGAAGATGCATCTTGATCAATAGTGTTTCTTTTTTTTTCAACCAAGCATGTGCAAGGATGCACCTATTAACTTGTAATAGCAGTCTTCGAATGAAAGCAAAAACAATTATAAATCTAAATCTAACATTAACATGTACATATAAAAAGGAACTTGAAAAGATTAACAGAAAGAACAAGAAATGTAACAAAGAATGATATTGTATTATAATACCTCAAATGGTGAGGATGTTTGATGTTGAGCAGCTCCAAGGTTGAGGTGCTCTAGGCTCCAATAGTCTCTTCTCCAAGATTGCTAAAATAGTGAAAGAACTCAAGAGAAATTTTGGCAGCATGAGGATAGGATGGATGATGGATGGAAAGTGAGGAGCCCCTATCACCTTTTTATAGTTTTTGGTGATGGGGAATACCATTGCGGTTTTAAGGAAACCAATGGTATGGACCAACATGGTTTAGGTACCTTTTTCCCTCTTTTTTCCCTTTTTTGAATATTTTGAATATTTTTATTCCCTTTTAATATTTTTTGGCAATTCTGGACCTCTTCTAAGGGTGTTTTGAGGAAAAATATATATTTTGAGGGGGAAAAGGTGTATTATGGTCTTTTTGGTGACCTTTTGATGGATTTAGAGGCTCAAATGGTGGAAAAGTGGACAAATGGGTCATGTGAATACGGGAATGAGCTAGTGAGCACTTTTTGGGTATTAACAAGTAGATAGCTTGGTGGGCGAAGGCCACAGGTACCGCGACTGTTGGGGGGCGGTACATGGAATGGTAAGGGGTAGATGGGTGTAGGTCATGATGAGATTGTGAGTGAAGACAAAGAATAAAGTGGTCTTACAAGGGGAGGAGCGAGGTTCTGACAGGAAAAGAGGTAGAGGACAGGTGAAGGTCCTGCTGCGGTTGAACCGCAAGACTGTGAATGAAGACCACACGGGACGAAGCAACCTCACAATCCTAACAAGGAAAAATAGGCTACACCCAGGATAGAGGTAGGACCAAACCCCAGCACCAACGTGCCCACACCTCCGCTCACTATCTCTCAAATAGCAAGAAATACCACTTTGACACTGCCAAGTTCGTCAATTCCACATAAGTTAATTGGTAGTAGTACAACGAAAGGAAGAAGGAAGCCTAGAATAGTGGGTGATGATGCTAAGTTACCATTGTTCCACGGGAGTGCAATAGACAACCCAGAATAGCATTGGTTTTTGTGTGAGGCAGTCTAGACCATAAAACATATCACCAATGATGCTGCTAAGAAAGGACAGTTAGTGACGACTCTGTGAGGTCGTGCATTGGATTGGTTTATGAAGTTCGTTCTAGTCTCTAGAGGAGCCCTAGAGAAGTTGCTGGATGAGATTCAGAATGGAATGATTGCATAATTTAGAAGGCCCAAGTCTGAGGCTCAATATATTACAGAATTGAAAGAAATTAAGCAGTATCCCAATGAAACCATGTGGGATTTTGATCAGTGATTCAAGACACTGATGGAAAATGTTAGTTTCAATATGAGTGTCGTCCAACATAAAGAGTGGTTCATTGTGGCACTACTACCACACATTCGGCTTTTGTTGATGCAACAAAACATCTCGACGCCCAGTGAAGCTCTAGATATTGCAATGCGATTGGAGGCTGTCACTGATTGGAGAAAATGTAGTTGGGATGTCGCAGATACAGACACAGCTCGCTAACTTGACGATACAACTGCAAGATTTGAAGAAAGGTAAGGAACAACGTGATGAAGTATGGTGTACGTGATGCCGAGGAGGAGGGAATATGAAGGACAATTGCTCGGACTTCCGCAATTATTTGGTTTCAGGAGCACCTAATCCATTAAATGGTGGTAGCATGCCATGGTGTCGTGTCTGCTAGCTGTATGGGCATAGTCACGACAATTGCCCATATATGCAGAAAATGGTTACAATGCCGAGAAATATTTATTGTACGTTTTGCAAGTCAGTGGGTCATGATGAAAAAGACTTCCATGCATATGGATTGCTACAAAAAAGAATGTATGATGCATTCTATGTCAAGGACGATCAACATGTCGTACAACAATTGCAACCGTAGCCGCAAGTAGCCCAACCGCTACCTCAACCGTAGATGCAGTTTGTACCGCAGCAATAGCAACCGTCGCAGTTCATGCCGCAACATGCTCCGATGCAGATGGCTCCACAACAACCACAATATGTACAGCAACCGTAGTATGCACAACAAGGGAAAGGGATGCAACTGACACCAATGCAGCAACAGTTTAACCAACCACAGTACTAGCAGCAGGGAGGATTCCAGGGAGGACACCTGGGAGGACATGGCAGAGGCTTTGGTCGTGGAGGAGGAAAAGGTAGTCGCATACCTATTCAATGCTATCACTGTGTAATACGGGGACACTATCAGCAGGACTGCCCACTACTGCAGAACCAGTGTATGTTCTATTTTGTTAACGATCATACAGTTGAGAATTGTCCACAATTGATTGCACGATCGCAAGCAGGGAACACTCCCCAGTTGCAGACACAGCACCAGGAACAGTAGCCCGCTCAGAACCAAGTCCAACAACTAGTGCAGAACTAGAATCTGAGACTGAATTAGAACATAAATCAAAATGTAAATCAACCGGGGAACGTACCACCGAATCAGCTGTAGGGTGCAAACATTGCGACAATTTCTGCAGAACCAAGACCGCAAGATGCTTCCATTGCTGTGGTCACTCGAGGAGGAAAGACAACTAGAGAAGATAGCTCAACGATCTAGTTGGCTAGACAAAAGAAGGTATCATTTGACATTGATGCGGAATGGGAGATGTTTCTTCAGGCGCGACGGGCATTAGGAAACGATCAAGGTAAAGCCATCATGTATGGCATGCCCTCTACTTTTAGTGCTACTTCGGGGTTAGCCTGTCACGACGGTCCATCACACTTCGAGCATTTTTGGAACATTGTTTGTCCCTGGAAAAAGATCCTGATGCTCTTGCTGCGATTAAAGCTTTGTTGCGACGACCGACCCAGGATCGACAAGAGCTCACGGTTAATTCCTTGCAACGATGGAAGATGAGTAAGATGTGGATGAATATTCAAATTGGCGACTATGATTTTGATTCAGTTATTCTAGATCTTGGTTCGGATTTCAACATCTTGACTATGCAGGCTTGGCAAAAGATGGGGAGCCCCTGATTGAGGTGGTCAGCTGTACAACTCCGATTGGCTAACCATGCAAAAGTAACACCCATTGGGTGAGTTTTGTGGCTAGTGGTAGATATCGAGGGTATGAAAACCTATGCCAACCTTGATGTCATCGAAGTTGTCGAAGGCAGCAACTCTTATCCCGCGCTGTTTGAGGATTGGATGGGCTAATGATAGTGGAGCTGTAATCAACTTCAAGTGACGGATGATGACTTTTGAAAATTGCGATCTCAGAGTTATCGCCCCATTGGATCTGAATGAAGGATGCCGCTACATAGAGATAGTGAAGGACGACGATCCCAGTAGATGGGACCATGCATTCAATATTTCTAAAGATTATATACATCTGACTGCCAATGGTGAGCTGGGATGGCATAATGACAGCTCTGCATCTTCCAACTCTGATGATGCAGTGGAATATTGGCAGAACTGCTTGCATGAAGTGTTGCTCCATAAGTGTGGGTTGGTCATACAGTCATTATGTCATGTCACGACTTAAACGGTTACACTACCAATATATGAAGGACTACCTGCCTTATCCGACTTTCTGACAGCGTTTGAGGAAATAGTTTCCAAACCATAATGATTGCTGGAATTGAATGAAGCATTGAAGGATGCTCCAGCATGCTAGTGGGTGACACAGAAGGCATCGATTGATGGATGGTCGAAATGTCGAATATTGATGATGGTATGTTTTGGTGATACTGAGGTTTACCACACTAGAAAGTATGATGGTCGGACTGATCTAGGTGGTCACTTGATGGAATGTCAATGAATATGGGTATCACGAACAAAAGATGAGTGGGTCCATGCTTTTATCCATACTTTGGATGAGATTCCACGCTCATGGTATACTGCAGTTGAGTTGCGAGGGGAAATTTATACTTGGCTGGAGCTCATAGTGTGTTTTACCAATACATTTAGTTTTGCGGATGGCGATCCAGAGGTTAATAATGCATTATAGCTCATCCGTGATGTAATTCTGCAGGTTGTCTAGGTAGCATATCCTGCGGATCTGCACACACACTGCCAGATGCAGTCTCTCATGGAGTGTTTCAATTTCAGTGGTAGGCTAGAAGATGGTGATGATCCACGGAATGTGAATATCCCAGAGTCAAAAGGAAGTTGTGTTGTGGTACCACCTGATGCGCCAAGCGACCTGATGAGTCAACCATTGAAGATCTGCAAGATTAACATTGGGACAGAGGACACTCCGAAGTTCACAAATGTCGGGGATTATTTGGATGATGAGATAATAAGCAAGGTCACTGATTTGCTCTATGAGTTTCAGGACATATTTCCTACCAATTTTTCCGACATGAAAGGGATTCTGGGCGACTTAGGAGAAATGAAGATTCCATTAAAACTAGATGCTAAGCCGATTTGGTAGCGACCCTATCGATTGAATCCGTGACATAAGGAGCGGGTCAAGGCTAAACTGGATCACATTTTGGGCGCTGGTATTATTGAACCAGTTGAGGAGTAGGAATGGATTAGTCCTATGGTGGTGCAGGATAAGAAGAATGGTGAAGTACGCATTTGTGTTGACCTCAGGAAGCTAAATGATGCATCTTTGCACAATCCATTCCCCACTCTATTTACTGATGAAGTGCTTGAAAGTGTGGGTGGCTAGGAGATGTACTCCTTCACAGATGGGCTCTCTGGCTATCATCAGATGCACATTGCCAAAGAAGATCACCATAAGACAACTTTTGTTACTGAATGGGGCTGCTTTCAATACACTGTAATGCCGTTTGGTTTGAAGAATGCACTAGTGATATTTTCGTGGGTTGTCGTTGCTACATTCGAAGACTTCATTCAGAAATTTTTATAGGTATACATGGACGATTGGACGGTCTATGGTTTGGTCCGTGATCATCTGGCCAATCTATGGTTGATGCTTGAGCGATGCTGACAGCACCAGATATCACTGCATCTGAAGAAATGCATCTTTTGTGCATCGTTTGGGATATTGCTCGGCCAGATTGTGTGTAAGCAAGGGTTGTTGGTTGATCCAGCTAAGATTGCACTCATTTTGAGTTTACAACCACCGACCACTGTTAAGCAGTTATGGGCGATGTTGGGACACACGGGGTATTATTGCAAGCTCATCAGGGGTTATGTTGCGTTCACTGCCCCTATGGAGAAGTTGTTGAAGAAGGACGTGACATTCCAGTGGAGCCCAAAATGTTAGGGTAGCTTTGAAACACTGAAGGTGAAGATGGCATCGGCACCAATATTGGTATTTCCAGATTGGAGTAAGGAATTCCGTGTCCATGTTGATGCCTCATCGATTGCGTTGGGCATCGTATTGGCTCAACCAGGAGAAGGTGACCTTAATCATCCTATTTCTTTTGCAAGTCGAAAGTTGCCATATGCTAAAAGAAATTACACTACCACTGAGTGGGAAGGTCTGGCCATGGTTTATGCACTGCATAAGTTCAGGCACTATTTGTTGGGTGGGAACATTAAAATGTTCACCGACCATTCTACGTTGAAATACCTAGTCAATAAGCCTGTGTTGGGGGGGAAGATATGCCACTGGCTACTTCTTTTTTAGAATTTCAATTTTGAAGTCCTTGGGAAGCCAGGCCGGTTGAATGATGGTCCTGATCATCTCTCACAGATCAATACTGAAGAGGAGACGACCAACATTGAAGATGATTTACCAAATGCTCAACTGTTTCGGATTGAGGTTGCAGATGGCTAGTTTGCAGAAATCATTCAATTTCTGACAATGGGTACTGCACCAGATGAGTTCAACACCAGTCAAAAGAAGCAGTTGGTAGTCAAAGCTGTAGACTTCCAGCTAATTGCAGGAGAGTTATACAAAATGGGTGCGGATGAGGTATTGTGCAAATGTGTCTTTCCACATGAGCAATCACAGATATTCGCAGAAGTGCATGGAGGAGTAGCCGGAGGACACTATGGCGATAGGGCGACTGCTAGGAAAGTACTACATGTTGGGCTATGGTGGCCCACACTACATAATGATGCGATAGACTATGCGTGGTCCTGTGATGTCTGTCAGCGATCTAGCAAACCATCCCAACATGATGAGATGTCATTGATGCCCCAGTTGATTTTGTAGGACTGATCAGTCTACCAGGGAAGCACACGGGTGCACGCTATACTATAACAACAACAGAGTATTTGACTCTATGGGAAGAAGCTGCACCAGTCATTGATTGCTCTGCAGCCACAGCCACGTGGTTTCTCTTTGACCACATTATCACTTGTTTCGGCTGCCCCAATATATTATTGAACGATCAAGGCAACCACTTTCTTAATCTCACCATTAGTGCATTGATGGAGGAGTTGCAGATACAACATAAGAAGAGTACACCCTATCATCCATAGGTGAATGGCACAGTGGAGGCTTTCAATAAGATATTGGAGCATGCACTGACAAAGGTGTGTAACGTGAACCACGATGACTGGGATCTCAAAATCCCAGTAGTATTGTGGGCCTATCGCACCACATGTAAATGGCTGATAGGGCAGACACTTTTTAAACTAGTGTATGGCCAAGAAGCAATTATACCCATGGCGTATATTGTCACGAGTTTGCGCAGCACGGCTGCAACAGGCCTGGATGATGTAGCAGCACTAGATGAACATCTAGAGCAGTTGGTGCAGTTGGAGGAAGATTGTTTCATCATTGGGTTCCTCCAGGGGTTAGAGAAGGATCGCCAGAAGGAATGGCATGATCGACACATAAAAAACAAATAGTTTCAGCAGGGCGACTTGGTGTTGTTGTACGACAACAATTTTATGAAACATCTAAGGAAGTTGCAGATGCATTGGCTTGGTCCATATCGCATCAGTAGTATTACTTCAGGAGGTGCGGTTCAGCTGCAGCAGCTGGACGAGGCAATTCTCCCAAAACTGGTGAATGGTCATAGGTTGAATCCCTATCAGTCGGGCTTGGAATATTGTGATTCCTTAGTCAAATCAAGAAAAAAAATTCAATTGATTGGTGGCAGGATGGAGCACCAACATGGATGGAACGTGGAAGCAGAGAGGCTTCTGCCGCAAGTTTGGAGCGGTTTGCGACACCTAGGAGTGTTGCGCTTTGGTCACATTCAAAATCATGATGCAGATTGGACTTTTCCCTTTTTAATGGATATGATCATTAGTCAATTTCGATCGTGTTAGAAAAATGCACGTTCGGGCTTAGGGATACACCGAGGTAGCATGGCCGATGGCACTTGCTAGGATGGTCCGCATGGTTGGCATGAAGCATCCATCATGCCGGCATGGCCAAAGAAATGCTTCCCACATTTTTATGTGAAGGAAACCAGGAGAAGGTATGATTCCTCTGCCATTCGGATAATCGTCACATGGAACGATGACAAATTATGATTACCCTGGGGTGCGAGCAGGTGGTGTAACGACTTGCTAAGGAAGATGGCTGACAGAGTGCGCTATATAAATCAAGGACCTGAGGGGAGTAAGCACACAGAGGTTGTTTTAGTTCAGAAGGGTTATGCTACGAAAGGATCTGGAATTTTGTTAAGTTAGGAATTCCAAGGAGGTTGTGGAAATGATCTATTTTATTTAATGGGGTGGCACTCCCAGTGCACTGAAGGCCCGAACCACGAGTGTCCATGAGCGGTTAGAGCAAGTGGCATTTGGGACACTCCGACGCCACAAGCATGAAGTCTCATATGGGATGTCTAGGAAGTTGGTGATGGTTCGAAGTCTCGTTGTCCTTGCGACCACACCAACGGGAGAGGTTGTCGACCCTGGGTCCCTGTAATGTATGCTTACTTGTGTGAAACAGATGTGCCAAAATCACTGGCCTGTTTTACACCTTGGCATTGCTTACAAACTTCCTCTCTGTCTCCAATTGGTCTCTCAAGACAAGAGGATGAGCTTGCAAGGCCTGCAACAATAAGCTAGGAAGATTCCACTTTTGGGTAAGAAGTACAAGACAGCGAGCAGATGATCAGTGCACCAAAAGGAGCAGGACACCATCGCGAGATCCATACAGCAAGAACAATAGCCAAACTAGAGTTCAGCCATAGTAGAGTAAAGACCATCGAGTTCACAATATCCAGTTGACGTGGCTTGAGGGCGAGTTACAAGATTGTGTTGGGGCCCTGTTGGTAGGCGGTTTGGTAGAGTGTTATCGCAGCATCTCCGATGTTGTGACAAGGTAGAAGATGGCAAGAAAGGCGATGAGTAGAAGATTAGTTTATGCATTTTGGGTCAAGTGTACCGTGGATTGCAGGTTTTGGGTCATTTGGACCACATATTATGTAATGTTGAGTCAGTTATACCACAGCATGCGGGTTTTTCTTCGTTTTTGGATAAGTCAGTTAGATATTGGGTCATTTTTCCATAGTGTCAGTTAGGAAGTCAGTAGTAAGTAGACAAGAATTGTAAGGTAGAAGACTATATATAGATCAGAATTGTAAGTGATGAAAAAACAATTAAATGATGGTGATCGGATATAATCAAGATCAGGATTGAATGCTAGAAATATTGTGCGAAGCTCTGATATTGGTAGTATGTTTTCGGGTATGTTTTGCTATTGAGAATCATTGCGGAGATCTAGTTTTTGCAAAGACATTGTATCTTGGTCGACAATGATTATATGATGAAGCTATTTTGCTACAATCTCTGTGCTTAATCTGTTCAGTTATGGTAATGCAATGCTGCACTATACAAATAATGTCATGCTTCTTTGATGTGATACTTGCTTTACAATTATTGTTGTTGCAATGATGAATGTATTGGTTGAATGTCGCTTTAATACTATGTTGAATGCTTAAAGATATCTGTCCTAGTGTTGCAATAAGTTTAAGTATCATAGCTACAACCATCCTCCTTCATTTGGAAGAAACATGGTTCTGTCTGCTCTTCCTGGAGGCATCGGGTGAGACCTCATCTGCTCTGCAGGTGTTGCTGGGCGGTATAAACCCTGTCTGGGCCGATGCTCAAGAAGAAAGCGTTATGTGTCATCAGTGAGTGGAACCCCTATCGACTGGCGTCGTGCTAACAAGTTAATCATTTGTGTTTTTCATGAATTATGAGCCATTCATTTTCTTGAAAAATCCAAGTGAAATCAAGTTTTTGTAAAAGTGACCCCATGCCTGAAAGAATTTTATCCATTTTTGGTTTTTTATGCTTTTAAGCCATCATGGTGAAATTTGAAAAGTTAGTGTGCTCTAGATAGAAATTTTCTCTTTTCATCACTTAGTTTCATTTTTTTATTCAAAAAGACAAAAAGAAAATGCTTAGATTTGGTTTGATGCTTGTTGATTTTCATGTTTTGCTTGGAAAAATGAAAAGAGTACCTTCATTGTCAAATTTGGTAGAACTGAGATTTGTTGAAGCTTTGTTGTTTTGGTAAAACCATTTGAAAAATATTTGTCCCTCCCATACATAGATTTCATCAAAAAAGAAGTGCATCTTTTCATGTAGTTAGGGCTTGCATTATGTTTATGTTTATGTAATCACTTCATGCATTCACCTAACTGTCCAGATAAAATTAACCGTAGAACTAGGGTACAATTTTTAGTAACTTGTGTGTTAAGTTAGAGATGTGTTTCTGTGTCGTAAAACATTGCAGCTGTCGTTACTTGCCAGCATTGTATCCTAGGGGTATTGTAGTCTTCCATGTACCAACCGGTATATCAAACTCTTTCACATACCAACCAGTATATCGAACGTTCTTTCACGTACCTTAGGGTATATCGAAAGGCACTTCACATACTTGTCATATATCGAAAGGTGTTTCACGTACTTGGTAGTATATCGGAAGGTCTCGTACCGTACGATTGTGCATTTGGCAGCACCACTATGGATTTGAGCTCCCACGTACCCTTTGTATATCGGGAGACACCATTACGATTCCTGAAACCAACTGAGCTATCCATTTGGCCATCTTGGCAGAGCAATACACTGAGAATAGCACTCGGGGAGATTACTACGCACATGCCATCTAGGTAGTCGGCTATTCAAGAAAGGGTATGGTCCCAATCCTCCTTGTCATGTTTTACTGTTAGACCCTGCAGTATATAGTGAGTTACAAAGCCTTGACAATCCTATGAGGTTCTAGAATTTTGAATCCACACCTATCACATAAGTTTGCTTGCGGCCTTAGTTTGTGTAGATTTTTTCTAGACTTCTTTTCTTTTGTCTAGAATACTCTAGGAGAAACTCTATTTCATTCACTCTAGCTGACTTTCCTTGGATAAGGTTCCATAGGATTTTGAACTTACCACCCAAATATCCCCTTAACCAGAAGGTAATTTCGAAGGTAAGAATGGAGCCACACGTCACGGTCATGTCACCTGAAGTAGAAAACCCTACTTTGAATATTGGAGCACACATGTTCCCTCCAGATTCACCCACCTCCAACTCCTCAAGGGTTGAAGAGGCAAAAAATTCCACTTCACAAGACGTATCAGTCCCTACCGTTTTACTGGGGGAGCCTGGATCGTTGGAATGGTTAAATCCTCCTCGGGATGACCCTGTATTAGTTGCGTTTGGTCCAGCTTCACCCTTTTGAAAAACTTCTCTAGGTCAACAAGTGGCTCATTTTGTCACTACATCCCCACCTGCTTGGCCCACTCCCGAAGAAATTTTCAGACCCCTTTATGCTCGCTTCAATCAATTATGTTCCAAGGGTGATCAACTTCAAAGACACAGTTTCTCACGAAGGGATGAAGCCTCGGAGATACCCGCATATCGGCAGATCCCGATTCGCACTTTATCTTATGACTTACTGGAACCATCCATCCACAACATGACCACTTATGAACCTGGTCAACCCTCACTTCCTGCAAGTACACCTGTTAGATAGGAGACCATTTCTATACCTAAAATGACTCAATCCGTTGAAGGACAACAATCCAACACTCCTCTTACTGCTATGAGAACATTACCCACTCCTCCCCCACCCCAAAACTCACAAGGAGGATATTCTATACTGCCTACCTTCCTTACGATTGATGTTAATCCCATAGTAGATAATCAACAACTCATGTTGGGTAATCCCTTGATTAGTGGTCAGCACGTTGTTGCTGGGGGGAAACCCCTGTCTCCTAACCATAATACCGGAGGAGGAGTTCCCATTGGTCCTTTCATTGGAGATTCCTTACCCACCGTACCTTCCACAACGGGATTATCCCATGTTGGGGGACCATCCCAGTCAAACCAACCACCATGGATTCAAGCATATCCAGGTTATCTTAACCCTCTATCGGGACAATTCAATCCCAAAAACGCACTCTATGGGATACCTTATTCCGGAAATCCATACACTCTATGGGGGCATCAAAATGTTTTAGAACATGGACCCCCACCTACCGTCCCTCAAGTACTAGCACCCCCATTTTCTCCCACCCCCCAACTCCTTCCACAGGCGGTGGTCCCCCACACAATTCCGAAGGAGGCGGACCTCTACCTTCTTGTGGAGGACCACCTCATTCTGGAAACTATGGCCCACCCTCTCCTGGCGGTGGAGGTGGAGGCCGTCCCCCTCCCGGTGGAGGTGGAGGGCCACCCCCTCGGTGGTGGAGGACCATCCCATCCTGGTGGCAGTGGTGGAGGACCACCCTATTTTGGTGGAGATGGTGGAGGAGGCCCACACCCTTCCGGTGGCAGCGATGGAGCACCACCTCCTCCTGACGGAGGTGGCGGAGGTCCATCCTATCCCGATGGAGGTGGAGATGGAGCACCACATCCTCCTGGCGGAGGCGATGGAGGTCCATCCTATCCCGGTGGCGGCGGTCGGCCCCCACACAATTCCATAGGAAGCGGACCTATACCTTTTGGCAGAGCACCACCTCATTCTGGAAACTATGGCCCACCCCCTCCTAGAGATGGAGGTGGAGGCCCTCCCCCTTCCGGTGGAGGAGGAGGGAAACCTCCCTGGGTGATGGAGGACCATCGCATCTTTGTGGTGGCGGTGGAGTACCACCCTATTTTGGTGGAGGTGGCAGAGGAGGCCCACACCCTTCTAGCGGCGGTGGTGGAGAACCACCTCCTCCTGACGGAGGTAGCATAGGTCCATCATATCTCGGTGGAGGTGGCAGTGGAGCACCACCTCCTTCCAATGGAGGTGATGGAGGTCCATCCTATCCCCGTGGCAGTGGAGGATCCCCACCATTCGGAGGAGGCCCACCCCCTTTCGACGGTGGTGCCGGACCCCTACCTTATGGTAACATACCACGTTATTATGGCGGTGGACCTACATATGGTCAAGGAGGCCCACCCCCTTACGGTCAGTTTCCACCAGGAACACCCTACAACTAGTCGATGCAAGGTCCCACTGGTCCATACATGCCATATCAGTACTATTAGTACCCGCAGTCGAATCAACAACTTCCTTTTCTTGCTATGTTGGACCTACCCGACTTGCCTCATCTGACTAATGACCCCATCTTCCATGGATATAATTGTCCACCAATTCCGATGAAACTACCATCAGATATTCCCAAATTTGATGGAAAACCTGGTGAGGATCCAAAAACTCATGTGATGACATACCACTTATGGTGTTCATCCAAATCCTTGATGGATGACTCGATCCATCTTAGGTTATTCCAACGGACTCTCACTGGCCTAGCTACTAGGTGGTATATTGAACTACCACCCAACTATTTTCTAGATTTCCACTCTCTTTCTATGTCATTTTTGACCCATTTCCAATTACCCATTTCCTATGAGAGTGGTACGGACATACTGACCTCATTCCGTCAAAACACCGCCACTCATATCTTGGATCATATCCATGAATGGTGAAGAAGACGACGTCTCATTAAGGCTCATATCCCAGAACAAATCTTAGCTGAGTGGTTCACAAAGTATCTCTTACTTGTCGTAGCTCGAGATGTGGCCATGTGAGGGGCCATCACCGAGGAATAGGGTATTTCCCATGCCCATTACTTAGACTTGGTCTATGCTCAATCCATCACGTTGTATGAAATCGTTCCCGATGCACCCCGCCCTATGTATGACCCTGTGAAACCACCAAAGGGACCACAAGTCAATGACATCATTGGTTCCCTTACCTCCATTCCTTCTGCTCAAACTAGTGGATTGTCGAACCCCCAAGGTTCTTCCCCTTCACCACCACAGGCTAGAAACAACACCACCAAGTCAACCACTCTTGCTTCCATCGAAGAGGTGAATTTTTCTCGATCAGATTCATCTCAGAAGTCCGGTGGTAAGAATAAAAACAAGGGCAGACCTAAGAAATCTTCCAATCAGCAGGAGCCCAAGCCCACCCCTGAAGACACCAAACAAAAGAGGAAGTTAAAGTATCCTTGTTTACTGTGTGGTGGTGACAATTTCTCCAAAGAATGCCCTCATCGATACAAAGTGCAGAAGTTTCTCAAAGGAACCTATACTACCGCGGTTCTCAACGATCCCTTCCCCACTCAGAAACAACAATTTATCACTCACACATCTCTTTCCCAAGGAGAGGCGTCCTACACCATGCATGTTCTCATGATGCGTAGGGAGATGGTTAACTTGAACACACATTCACGATCATACAACTCAGGCCCTCAGAAGGAACCCATTGGAAGTAATACTGAAAAAGCTTCCACTTCTATTCCTGACGTCACCATACCACAAACTTCTCTCACCATTGAGAAGCCTCCTTTAGAGTCAGTGTTGTGTCTGCCCAAGAGCACGATTCGAAAATCCGTTTTCAATCCCAATGCTCGGGCAGCTCAAAACTACAATATTGTAGATGACCTAGAACAAGCTCCTTGTGCTATGTCGATGCTAGAAGTCTTGCAGAACTGTCCCAACTAGCACAAGACCCTTCTTGCTACCATTGGCACTATTGATCCAGATTCTTCTAATACAATCATGTTTCGACTTGAGTACTTTAAATTGAGGCTTTCCCGCCAGTTGTCATTTCAAGTTTCTACAAACGTTGTTGGGAAGACAATCCATCATACCATCTTGGATGAAGGTGCCTCTACCTTGGTCATGTTGATTTCGTGTTGGAGACCCATTGGTTCTCCTGAGTTAAACCGTTCTCCCACCACCTTGAAAGCATTTGATGGTCGTGGTTTCCAACCCCATGGGATGTTACAAACCTTGGTAGTAGACTGGGGGATAAGACCACAACCATTAACGTGGAAGTGGTCGCCGCCCCTTTAGATTACAATCTTTTACTTGGTTGTAATTGGTTTTATGCCATGACTACAGTCGCATCATTTGTCTTCTGCATTGTGCAATTCCCCCACCAAGGATGAATTGTCACCATTGACCAATTGGACTTCTGTACACCAGCCATAGCTTCTCATCCTAGCGATAATGTCCCATTATCTGGGAAATCTTCGCAACTATATGAGAGTGTGGGGGTAGGCCTCATAAAATGTTCATCTCTTATGGGTGTTTTTCCAACCTCTGATCCCCCTAACCATGTTTCCATGGTGAACATGATCTCCTCTTTTCCCAACTCCATCGATTCATGCCTCGTACCCAACGAAGCCACTATGCACCTGATTGGAGAGACTATGCCTCTTTCACCTGCTAAACTCACTTACGAGTCTATCCAATCAGCACCAGAGGACCACTTGGTTGTGGCCTCTACATCCTATTATCTACAACAGACGTCATCCTTAACCAATCCTCTACTCCAGAATTTTCATTTCGATGAATCCATTATGGATATTATGAGTGGGGATGACCCTCTGTGGGAAGACCTTCACCATCGATCGTCTTTCCTTCCCCCATTGGATACTGTGGAAAATAGCATCACCACCATCTTTACGCCGGATGTCTGCCCTTCCCCCCAGTCCTCGATACTCACATGTCATACGGACACCGAGGGAAATTTGGCCAAAATTGAACCTACCATTCTGGTAGACATATCGGTTACTCCTACTGTCGTGGGACACATTCGTTTAGGCCAGAAGTGTTCCCCTGAAGAGATTACTACTTTCACGGCATTGTTCAAGCATTTTCGAGATGTCTTTGCTTTGACCTACGAGGAAATGCCCGGGATAGACCTTGCTATTGTTTCGTACGAGATTCAAACCTATCATGATGCTAAACCAGTCTCGAAAAAGCTATGAATGGTACACCCTCGAAAAACTATGGCAATTAAGGCAAAAATTGAAAAGCTCTTGAAGGCCAGATTCATTTACCCTATTCCATTAATAGAATGGGTCTCAAATTTCGTCCCTGTAGCTAAGAAGCAGGGCACCATTCACTTTTGTGTCTATTATTGGGATTTGAACAAAGCATGTCCTAAGGACAACTATCCCACTCCCTTCATCGACTAGATCATAGACAATTGTGCCAGAAGTGTCATCTTCTCGTTCATGGATGGATTTTCCAATTACAACTAGATTGAGATCCACCTGGATGATCAACATAATACATCTTTCATCTCCCTTCGGGCATGTTTTATTATCGCAAGCCCCCTTTTGGTCTCAAAAATGTTGGTGCCACATTCTAGTGGGCCACGTCATATGCTTTTCATGACGTGAAGGAATTTGTGGAACCTTATCTCAATGATCTCCCCGCTCATTCGTGGCAACACAAATTCCACATTGATCATCTAACGACGGTATTCCTCAGATGCAGACGGTATAATATCCGTATGAACCCTCGCAAGTGTACTTTTTGCGTCGAGTTTGGACACCACTGTTAGGATATCATATCATTCAGTTATGTACTTTTCATGCATGCATGCATCCCATCCACTAGTTTGATGCCACCAGCACCTAGTCCCCAGTCTGCCAGCACCTAGGACCTTCTTTCCACTCAGTTTTATCCCTCCTAGTGCTTAGTGCACCCTGCATGCACCTACCACTAGTGAAATGCACCCTCTCTCACCTACATCTTAGTTCACTTCAGTTAGCTAGTTGTCTTTCCTTGATTTAAGGCTAGATTGACTCATAACTGACTGTATCACTCCGTTGGACCTCTAGTGAGACTAGACTGCCTATTATGACTCCAGTTAGCTCTTCATGCATCCACCATTGAGCATCCTTTATTCAGTTAGTGCCTACATGTGCTAGTTACACCTACCACACTCAGTTAGACTCAGGTTGACACCTGGTTGACCATTACTTGTGCATTGATGACTCCACTAATCTTATGATGAGGACTCCTAGTTGGAGCCAAGCTATTCCATGCAGTATATTCAAATGATCTCCTTGGATGATTCGAATTGCTCAGTCATTGTTACTGTATTGTATTGTATTCTATCATCCAGAGTTCAATAGAGCACTACTGCAAGCCTTTTGCACAATTTTACACATATTTTCTAAGTTTCAACTTGTAATTGATTTCTTGTTCATTAGATCTGTTGTGCTTTAATTTCACATGGTATCAAAGCTATGGAAGGGAGAAGATTTCTTTTTTGCAGATGTTCTAAATGAAGATTGATTTATTTTTGCTAAGAAATCTAGCAGTTGTGGCATGCGAAATCTCATGTGCATTCGTTCATGTGCATGCAAGACTGAAATTTCTCTCCAATCCACTCCAGAAGCCGTGATTTTTCCACAGAATTCCTGGATATAGATCATTGGATCATCAAGCTTGCTTGATCTCCTATGCTAGCTGTGATGCAACTCTAAAACAGGTGGATTGTTCGACCTTACTATTCTTGTTTTATTGTGATTTGCAGGTTTTATAACTCCTCCATTAGCATTTTCTATCATTGAGATGGATTCTTCTTCTTCAAATATTCTCACTCGCTTCAATTATTTTGAATGGAAGAATGCCATGCAGATTATGTTGCGCTCAAAAGGGTACTATAGAGTCACCATGGGCCTTGAAGTTGATCCCAATACACTCATTGAAAAATCCAAGCAATTCAACAAATTGGATGAAGCATATGGTCTTCTTTGCCTCAATATTTCCAAGGATCTTCACTTCCACCTCAGTGGATTGTCTACTCCAAAGGTAGCATGGGAGAAACTTGAAAAGCTCTTTGGAAAGCAAGATGAGATGCGGTCTTTTCAACTGGAAAATGAATTGATTGCCTTGAATCCTGAGAATTTCGAGACCATAAATGATTTTTTCGCCAAATTCAAGCACTTGGTATTGCTATTGAAGCAAAGTGGAGTTGTAAAGGAAGATAAACAATTGATTCTTTCTATTCTTTCAAAGCTTGGAAAAGATTATTCGGTATTTGTCTCTACATTCAATTCCGAGAAGCTCACAACCCTGAATTGGAAAATTCCTACCTTAAATGCATTCATTGAATCTCTCACAAAGGAGCATGATAATCTTGTTCAAATGGGGTCCATATGCTCCAAAGATCAAGCCCTTTTTGCTGGAGGGTCTAAAGGTACGAATGGAAAAAGGAAGCAAAAGAAAGAGAAGCCAAAATTCGAACCTTCCAAGCAAAGAGAGAAAAAGAAGCAAGTGGATGAGCCATCCGGTTCAAGGAACAAGAAAAAAGGGAAAGAGGGAAAAGAGAGATATAAATTTTCTTATTGCAGCAAGGGATATCATCCTAAAATCTCATGCATGAAGAAAACCATAAATCAGATGGCCCTTCTTTTATAGAAAAACAACATAACCCTTCCTAATGGTGCAAGGAACAAGGAGAAAAATGATCATCCCGAGAGAGGTCATGTACTCATGCAAACAATTTCGACCCCTCCAGCTCTACTCATTGATTCTAGAGCTTCGAACCACATGGCTGCAAACAAATATTCTCTATCATCATTTGATCCCAACAGCACCATCTCCATCCACATGGGAGATGACTCTCAGATCTCTTCAAAGGGAAAATGTACTATTCATTTAGAGCATGGCAATTTTCACAATGTGCTCTATGTTCCATCCTTAGCTTTGAATATTGTTTCCATTTATTAGATGAATCACACTGGTTCACCAAAGAAAGTTGTATTATTCCCTAACAAAGTTGAAATTTCTGATATTCAAAGTGAAAAAATTATTGCAGTCGGAAAAGCAAATCATGCTTCAAAAGCATATGAATTTTCACACTTTCTACCGCATGACAAGCCCACCGCTCTTCTGAATCATGGAAATGAGGTTAGTATTCTATGGAATGTGAGGTTTGGACACCTAAATTATAAATATTTGTATCTTATATAGAAAAATTCCATGGTTGATGACCTTCCAATGATCAAATCCTTGAAGGGAATATGCAAAGGTTGCATCATTGGGAAGCACCTCGAGCACAAATTTGACTGAGGTAAAGCTAGCAGAGCTTCTTGCATTTTAGGGCTGATACATTATGATATCAATGGTCCGATGCCACATACCTACATGAATTTCTCAAGGTATGTTTTGACATTCATCAATGACTTCTCTAGATTTACATGGGTTTTCTTTCTCAAAAACAAGTTAGAAGTACTAGAAAAATTCAAGTTTTTTAAGGCCTCTGTTGAGACTGCCACCGAGAGGAAGATAAAGGATCTTAGATCTGATAATGGATATGAATATATATGAAATAATATCTGCTGCAACTTTGTGCTAAAAACAACATTCAGATCCAGCAGATGGTACCCTACACACCACAGATGAATGGTGTAGCGGAAAGGAAGAACATATCATTGAAAGAGATGGCAACCTATATGATTGAATCAAAAGGTTTGGATGAAAACATTTGGGCTGAGGCCATGAATGTTGCTGCATACATTTAAAATAGGATTCCACATTCATCTTTGACTGATATTACACCTTTCAAAGCATGCATAGGTCACAAAACCTGATGTGTCAAATTTCCGTGTTTTTGGCTCAATCGCTTGGGCTAGAATTCTGACTGAAAAGAGAAAATATTTGGATCCGCAAAGTGTTGAATGCATCCTATTGGGATATGATGAAGAATTGAAGGCCTACAAACTCATGGATATCAGATCCAAAAATATATTCATTGAGTGAAGTGTCACATTTGAAGAACCACTTCAAAATCTAGAACTAGTCGAGGAAACAACTGCTCAAATACTGCCTCCACCAGATGAAGAATTTGAAGAAGATGATGAAAGTTTTGGTTCTGATATTTCTGATATTTTATCAGACTTTGATTAACACGATATATCAGGTTCAGAGGCTGATCCAGTTGTGCCCCAGCACTTGCCAAAGTGGGCCCAAAATACACTCAATTCTGCTGGTCAAAACATTGGAAATCCTATCGATCCAAGGAGGACTTGAGAAGACTTTCAAAGAGCAGGTATGGTTCTTTCTTTCTCTGATCCTTTTACATATGAGAAACGATTTTTGATGATAGGTTCAGATCCTAAGTCATTCTATCATTCCCACTGAGATCCGAGATGGCAAACCGCCATGGATGAAGAGTACAATTCTCTTCAAAAGAATGCTCCATGGGAGCTAGTTTCTCTTCCATGGTGTCGTGTCTGCCAGGTGTATGGGCATAGTCACGAAAATTGCCCATATATGTAGAAAATGGTCACAAAGCTGAGAAATATTTATTATACGTTTTGCAAGTCAATGGGTCATGATGAAAAATATTTCCATGCATATGGATTGCTACAAAAAAGAATGTATGATGCATTCTATGTCAAGGACGATCAACGTGCCGTACAACAATTGCAACCGTAGCCGCAAGTAGCCCAACCGCTACGTCAACCGCGGACGCAGTTTGTACCACAGCAATAGTAACTGCCACAGTTCATGCTGCAATATGCTCTGATGCAGATGGCTCCACAATAGCCACAATATGTACAGCAACCATAGTATGCACAACAAGGGAAAGGGATGCAACTGACACCAATGCAGCAACAGTTAACCAACCGCAGTACTAGCAGTAGGGAGGATTCCAGGGAGGATACCTGGGAGGACGTGGCGGAGGATTTGGTCATGGAGGAGGACAAGGTAGTCCCAGACCTATTCAATGCTATCACTGTGCAATACAAGGACACTATCAGCGGGACTTCCCACTACTGCAGAACCAGTGTATGTTATGTTTTGTTAACGATCATACAGTTGAGAATTGTCCACAGTTGATTGCACAATCGTAGGAAGGGAACACTCCCCAGTTGCAGACACAGCACCAGTCACAGTAGCCCACTCAGAACCATGTCTAGCAACCATTGCAGAACTAGAATCTGAGACCGAATCAGAACATAAATCAAAATGTAAATCAACCGGGGAACGTACCACTGAATCAGCTGCAGGGTGCAAACATTGCGACAATTTCTGCAGAACCAAGACCGCAAGATGCTTACGTTCTTGTGGTCACTCGAGGAGGAAAGACAACTGGAGAAGATAGCTCAATGATCTAGTTGGCTGGACAAAAGAAGGTATCATTTGACATTGATGCGGAATGGGAGATGTTTCTTCAGGCGTGATGGGCATTAGGAAACGATCGAGGTAAAGCCGTCATTTATGACATGCCCTCTACTTTTGATGCTACTTCGAGGTTAGCCCGTCACGACGGTCCATCACACTTCGAGCATTTTTGGAACATTGTTTGTCCCTGGCAAAAGATCCTGATGCTCATGCTGCGATTAAAGCTTTGTTGCAACGACCGACCAAGGATCGACAAGAGCTCACGGTTAATTCCTTGCAACGATGGAAGACGAGTAAGGATATGCAGATGAATATTCAAATTGGAAACTATGATGTTGATTTAGTTATTCTGGATCTTGGTTCGGATTTCAACATCTTGACTAAGCAGGCTTGGCAGAATATGGGGAGCCCCGCATTGAGGTGGTCTGCTGTACAGCTCTGATTGGCTAACCATGCGAAAGTAACACCCATTGGGCAAGTTTTGCGGCTAGTGGTAGATATCGAGGGTATGAAAACCTATGCCGAGTTTGATGTCATCGAAGTTGTCGAAGGCAGCAGCTCTTATCTCGCGCTGTTGAGGATTGGATGGGCTAATGATAGTGGAGCTGTAATCAACTTCAAGCGACGGATGATGACTTTTGAAAATTGCGATCTCAGAGTTATCGCCCCGTTGGATCTGACTGAAGGATGCCGCTACATAGAGCTAGTGAAGGACGATGATCCCAGTGGATGGGACCATGCATTCAATATTTCTAAAGATTATATACATCCGACCGCCAATGGTGAACAGGGATGGCACAATGATAGTTCTGCATCTTCCAACTCTGATGATGCAGTGGAATATTGGCAGAACTGCTTGCATGAAGTGTTGCTCCGTAAGTGCGGGTTGGTCATACAGTCATTATGTCATGTCGCGACTTAAACGGTTACACTACCAATATATGAAGGACTACCTACCTTATCCGACTTTCTGATGGAGTTTGAAGAAAGAGTTTCCTAACCACAACGATTGCTGGCATTGAATGAAGCATTGAAGGATGCTCTAGCATGTTGGTGGGTGACACACAAGGCATCGATTGATGGATGGTCAAAATGTCAAAGATTGATGATGGTATGTTTTGGTGATACTGAGGTTTACCACACTAGAAAGTATGATGGTCGGACTAATACAGGTGGTCACTTGATGGAATGTCAACGGCTATGGGTATCACGACCAAAACATGAATGGGTCCATGCTTTTATCCATACTTTGGATGAGATGCCACGCTCATGGTATACTGCAGCTGAGTTGCGAGGGGAAATTTATACTTGGCTGGAGCTCACAGTGTGTTTTACCCATACTGTTAGCTCTCCAAGAAACTACTTAGTGGTTATGGCTAAGTATGCTTGGTAACTTAAGAATTCAATACCCTTTTCAGTAAATGGATCGATGGGATACCACAATAGCTCAATGGAAAAGTTGCTTATCAAATAGTTAAATGAACCAGTGCTCTTAGAAACTGTAAATCAGATGATAAAATATAGAAATGAAATGTAGAATATTGCTAAGACAACCAAGTATATTAATCATGCAGGGTTTATGCAACCAAATACATGCATAACATCGGGTCACACACAGCAGTAGGAAGTTCCTCAATCCAAATTATGAGCACAGGCTAAGCTAATTTGAACAGAGTGCAGAACAATGGTGGATGAAAATATCTGATAACAACAACAAGAGAAAACTGTGATTTTTATTATAACAAGCAACTAAAACATATGGCAAAGTCTCTCCAAGCTCGAACCTCCCTCTAATAGTCTTGGTTCTGTGGCTTTATAGCCTTTACTCTGCTAGTTCAGCGAACAAAACTGAGATCTGGGCGAAATTAGAGAAAATCGGCAAAAACAGGCTTTCGGCAGTTAACTCTTCTGCTGATTTCGTGCCTTAGCCGCCGGAAGTCAGACCTTTCGGCAGCTAATGAGCTCTGTGGGGCTCGCCTAAGCTGCCGAAAGCTGTAACCGTTTCAAAAATTTAAACCCAAAACGTTGCTTTCTGCTGATTTCGTGCCTTAGCCGCCGTAAGTCAGACCTTTCGGTAGCTAATGAGCTCTGTGGGGCTCGCCTAAGCTGCCGAAACCTGTAGGATTCCTGAAAAAAATGCCTTTGGAAAAAATCGATTTTCTCAACCGTCCGATGTCCGTTTTGCGCGTTCGAATAGTCGATTTTGATCTATAGATCATAAGCTATCCATTGGTGCTTCCAGATCTGAATTTGGAGTTTGGGAAGGCCGTCAAAATCGCCCCGAAAGATCACGCGATTTCAGCAGAAAATTCCTCTTGAGTTATGGTTCAACAATGAAAATACCTCACAGGGCAGCCAAGTGACAAATCATAGCTGAGCATTCGGGATTTATTTAATAACAGAGCATGTTGCAATAGACAGATGACATAATGACTGGAGATTTAGCCTGAGATTGTAGGGATGAAGCGTTCTAGTTCAAACTGACTTTGTGGCTAAAATTTAGGAATGGAATCGAAACCACTTTCACAGACTCAGTTAACTGCCGAAAAGCTGGGATTTTTTGATATTGAAGGCCAAGACTCACAAAAATAAAATTTTTTACCCATTCTATCAACCAAAATGACGGTGGTCACATTGGGAGATAACATCTGGCTCCTACTCGGGGATGGAATCCTCCCAGTGAGGTTCCGAAGAATCCCAGAACCAAGTAGTTCCAGTAGCCTTTAGCATTGGGCATGGAGTCATCAAGTCTTTAACACTGATCCCTCTGCAAACCTCTAGCTTTCTTGCCCTTCATTGAAAAATGACTTCCCAAAAAGAAAATTGTTGTAACTACTAGCATCCTGTGTCCCAATATATCTCCAATCTGGCTTCCCTGTCTGAAATGCAGCTTGCTTCAAGTCCAAGATCATGTATCTATCATAGCAGTGGGATTCTTCAATACCCAGGAACTTCCATCTTTCATCAGAAAAAGGATAGGCAGAGCTGTTGCAAACTTCATTGCTGTGACCAGCTTCGTTTCATTTTTTGGTTCATCCATTACTACAGGCTTTGCTCCATTTGAAAGAGCTGATGGCTGGTCCTCTATAAAGCCTCCAGATCATTAGATGCCTCGGTGTCATCCACCCTAGGAGTAAAAATGGGCATTTCAGGTGTATAACTGTCACTGGCTGGAAATTCTTCCTCCTCAACATCTTTCTCAGGTGGTGGCAAGTTAACATTTCCCTTGCTCAAATTGCATCTCTGAATGGACTAACTCTGCCCTTCTTTGTGATGTCAGAAATATTATCTTCATTATCTGCTGAGAAGAGCATTGCATTCCACAATCTGATTTTTGTTTGCTTCATTCTTGAAAGCTAAGGTATGCAAAGCTTCTGCTGCCAATTTCTACAAGAGCAAAAACCAGTTCATATACATAGAGCAAATAATTCCAAATGCTGGACATATGCCACAACTTGACTTTAAAGTCAATCTGTAAGATCCAACAGAGGAAGTATCCCAGTCCTTTAAATTTTGCTGAGCCACATACTGAACACTATTAGCATAATTTTGAATATACAAACCAAAGAAGCGAGAAGTGAAACTTCGCCTGCACCCCAATGTCTTTCAACTTCCAAGCTTAGCATAGAAAATTATAAATTTTCAATTTTTCCAATTGCCTATTTCCAGACTTGAAGTTAGATGTCAAACACAAGAAATGAGACAGAGCCAATTCTTAATGATTATTGAAGCAATATCAAATCTGTTCATATGACCCCTGAAGCCTGCAAGTATAATCTTTATTGACCTTCATCAAAAGGTGAGGGATATGACAGTTTGCAGAAGAGTGCCGAATATATATTGTACTTGAACCTCAGCCCATCCCATAACAATGTCAATTTTAATGTTTCCTGTAAAACATCTTTTGCCAAGTTGAAATTGCATTTTCTGTTCAAAACAGAATGCATGAGTGGATGAAAAAATATCTAATTTATATTGAGATTTCATGAAACTTGTGCTTCCAACCTTTTAGCTCTAGAGCGCATTTGTATGTTTGCTAATACATTACCCAAGGAACTTCTGTGTTAAGCACAACAGCCATAGATGCTGCTCATTTTATGTATGACTTCCCTGCTGCTCCATAAGGTCCATCAATGTTTCCATACTCATCATCAGAATAATTGTTACGGGTTTGAGCGATTCCTCTATTTCCAGATTCAGCCTATCTGGGGTTTTCATCTAATGCTGTATATGGACGTTTTATCCCATGACTGACACATCATATGCATAAGAATCATATCTCATATGGCCATGCTGCAAATCTCTGTCAAAACGCCCACTATATATATCTTCAGCAGGTGGAAACGAGTATCTTAGAGACTGTATAGATCTTTCCTCCACGGCCTGCAAATCTTTGACCATGCCATCTGGATATGAAACCCTTCCCTAGTAGCAGCCCTATTTTATTTGTAGGATACCTTCCAGCTGTAGTTTATATGCAGCTTATTCTGCTTATTCAATAATAACTGAAAATAATCTATGTGCTCAAATAAAGAGCTTATTTTCCTATCTACTCCTACACTAACTAATAGGAGCAGCATGATCAAGTAACACTGGATTTCCAATGCAGCCATGTCAGATTGTGATTTACAGGCATCTTTAATCTTGACTCAAACAACAAATGAAGCCATATCATGTAGAAAAAAGGTTCGAACAGATGATCAGACCAGCTTTGCTCTATAAAGAATATTTTAACATTCACATTGTTCGTGGATTCCAGAAAATCAGCAATAGGATCAATTAAATAGTAATGGAATACCTCTTTAAGCTTCGGTTCTGACTGTAAATGAAAATGATGTGGCTGGCTATCCTCCTTGGCCTCAATGATGTGTATAAACTGCTCAAGATCTGCTGGAGAAGGCTGCTCAAAATCTGCTGGAGAAAAATATCCAATAAACTGCTGATCTGGACTGCTTAGTTCCTCGCCACCATCATTCTCTTCATAAATGCTGAAATCTGCCTTTGTCTGCAAGTCTGGAAGATGTGGGCTGTCTTCAACATATGCTGCAAATTCAACCCCAAGATTCGGATCTTCTCTGTTATTAGGATCAAGAGACTCATGACTAGTATCAACTACAGCATCAACCCATTCTTGATCATGATTCTCATGTTCTAGCTGAAGATCGGACAGTCCTTGCAAATCTGGGCTTTGTAAGCTGCCCTCATCAACCTCATGATGAGAAATATCTTCTGCTTCAACATGTTCTTCATGATTGTCTAAATCTTTATATAATAAACTAAACTCATGACAACATCCTGGATAAAGAAGATCAGTTGAAAACTTTGTTTTGCAAAACAAATTGAAGGCAGTATGAAAATCAGCCAAAGAGCTGATGCTAGCAATAGGCAAAGCTCAGTACCAATCACGAGCAATTCCTTCTAATGAAAAAAAAAAGAGCCGGATCTGAACATCTTCATGCACTACCTGCAACCGATGCACGTAGTCATGAAAGTCCAGCAAATGCTCAGCTGGCACTTCCCCCTCTTCTCCTCGAAATCTAGGAAGACTGTTCTCCCATTCATCTCTAGCAGGCACTTGATTAGGAAAACCAACAATGCTTGAAAAATCACAGAACGCATACCTCTTGGCTAAGATTTTGTTCATGTCATACCAGTGGAATCACCAACAGAATTCTGAACAATGGAGTCGCCACTGAGTTCATCCTTCATGGAGTCGCCAGATAGAAGATTTATAACCAATGAAGTGTCTGATCCTTGTCTATCATCAAGGACCAGATCTGTGTCGTTCTCCCAGGAAGATCAGCTTCTCACCTCGCTCCCCGGCAGCGGCGCCAATTTGTTAGCTCTCCAAGAAACTACTTAGTGGTTATGGCTAAGTATGCTTGGTAACTTAAGAATTCAATACCCTTTTCAGTAAATGGATCGATGGGATACCACAATAGCTCAATGGAAAAGTTGCTTATCAAATAGTTAAATGAACCAGTGCTCTTAGAAACTGTAAATCAGATGATAAAATATAGAAATGAAATGTAGAATATTGCTAATACAACCAAGTATATTAATCATGCAGGGTTTATGCAACCAAATACATGCATAACATCGGGTCACACACAGCAGTAGGAAGTTCCTCAATCCAAATTATGAGCACAGGCTAAGCTAATTTGAACAGAGTGCAGAACAATGGTGGATGAAAATATCTGATAACAACAACAAGAGAAAACTGTGATTTTTATTATAACAAGCAACTAAAACATATGGCAAAGTCTCTCCAAGCTCGAACCTCCCTCTAATAGTCTTGGTTCTGTGGCTTTATAGCCTTTACTCTGCTAGTTCAGCGAACAAAACTGAGATCTGGGCGAAATTAGAGAAAATCGGCAAAAACAGGCTTTCGGCAGTTAACTCTTCTGCTGATTTCGTGCCTTAGCCGCCGGAAGTCAGACCTTTCGGCAGCTAATGAGCTCTGTGGGGCTCGCCTAAGCTGCCGAAAGCTGTAACCGTTTCAAAAATTTAAACCCAAAACGTTGCTTTCTGCTGATTTCGTGCCTTAGCCGCCGGAAGTCAGACCTTTCGGTAGCTAATGAGCTCTGTGGGGCTCGCCTAAGCTGCCGAAACCTGTAGGATTCCTGAAAAAACTGCCTTTGGAAAAAATCGATTTTCTCAACCGTCCGATGTCCGTTTTGCGCGTTCGAATAGTCGATTTTGATCTACAGATCATAAGCTATCCATTGGTCCTTCCAGATCTGAATTTGGAGTTCGGGAAGGCCGTCAAAATCGCCCCGCAAGATCACACGATTTCAGCAGAAAATTCCTCTTGAGTTATGGTTCAACAATGAAAATACCTCACAGGGCAGCCAAGTGACAAATCATAGCTGAGCATTCGGGATTTATTTAATAACAGAGCATGTTGCAATAGACAGATGACATAATGACTGGAGATTTAGCCTGAGATTGTAGGGATGAAGCGTTCTAGTTCAAACTGACTTTGTGGCTAAAATTTAGGAATGGAATCGAAACCACTTTCACAGACTCAGTTAACTGCCGAAAAGCTGGGATTTTTTGATATTGAAGGCCAAGACTCACAAAAATAAAAAATTTTACCCATTCTATCAACCAAAATGACGGTGGTCAATTTGGGAGATAACACATACATTTAGTTTTGTGGATGCCGATCCAGAGGTTAATAATGCATTATAGCTCATCTGTGATGTAATTTTGCAGGTTTTCTGGGTAGCATATCCTGCGGATCCGCACAGGCACTGCCAGATGCAGTCTCTCATGGAGTGTTTCAATATCAGTGGTAGGCCAGAAGATGGTGATGATCCACGGAATGTGAATATCCCAGAGTCAAAAGGAAGTTGTGATGTGGTACCACCTGATGCGCCAAGCGACCTGATCAGTCAACCATTGAAGATCCGCAAGATTAACATTGGGACAGAGGACACTCTGAAGTTCGCAAATGTCGGGGATTACTGGGATGATGAGCTAATAAGGAAGGTCATTGATTTGCTCCATGAGTTTCAAGACATATTTCCTACTAAGTTTTCCGACATGAAGGGGATTCTGGGTGACTTAGGAGAAATGAAGATTCCATTAAAACCAGATGCTAAGCGGATTAGGCAGCGACCCTATCGATTGAATCCGCGACATAAGGAGCGGGTCAAGGCTAAACTGGATCACATGTTGGACGCTGGTATTATTGAACCAATTGAGGAGTCGGAATGGATTAGTCCTATGGTGGTGCAGGATAAGAAGAATGGTGAAGTGCACATTTGTGTTGACCTCAGGAAGCTAAATGATGCATGTTTGCACAATCCATTCCCCACTCCATTTACTGATGAAGTGCTTGAAAGTGTGGGTGGCCAAGAGATGTACTCTTTCACAGACGGGTTCTCTGGCTATCATCATATCCACATTGCCAAAGAAGATCGCCATAAGACAAATTTTGTTACTGAATGGGGTTGCTTTCAATACATTGTAATGCCATTTGGTTTGAAGAACGCACCAGTGATATTTTCGCGGGTTGTCATTGCTACATTCAAAGACTTCATTCATAAATTTTTACAGGTATACATGGACGATTGGACGGTCTATGGTTTGGTCCATGATCACCTGGTGAATTTGTGGTTCATGCTCGAGCGATGCTAAGAACACCAGATATCGCTGCATCTGAAAAAATGCATCTTTTATGCATCGTTTTGGATATTGCTCGGCCATATTGTGTGTAAGCAAGGGTTGTTGGTCGATCCAGCTAATATTGCACTCATTTTGAGTTTGCAACCATCGACCACTGTTAAGCAGCTACGGACGATGTTGGGACAAACAGGGTATTATTGCAAGTTCATCAGGGGTTATGCTGCGATCACTGCCCCTGTGGAGAAGTTGTTGAAGAAGGACGTCACATTCCAGTGGAGCCCAAAATGTCAGGCTAGCTTTGAAACACTGAAGGCGAAGATGGCATCGGCACCAATATTGGTATTTCCAGACTGGAGTAAGGAATTCCATGTCCATGTTGATGCCTCATTAATTGCATTGGGAATCGTATTGGCTCAACCAGGAGAAGGCAACCTTGATCATCTTATTTCTTTTGCAAGTCGAAAGTTGTCATCTGCCGAAAGAAATTACACTACCACTGAGTGGGAACGTCTGGCCATGGTTTATGTGCTGCAGAAGTTCAGGCACTATTTGTTGGGTGGGCACTTTAAAATGTTCACCAACCATCCTACGTAGAAATACCTAGTCAATAAGCCTGTGTTGGGGGGGAAGATATGCCACTGGCTACTTCTTTTTCAGGATTTCAATTTTGAAGTCCTTGGGAAGCCAGGCCGGTTGAATGATGGTCCTGATCATCTCTCACAGATCAATACTGAAGAGGAGATGACCAACATTGAAGATGGTTTACCAAATGCTCAACTGTTTTGGATTGAGGTTGCAGATGGCTAGTTTGCGGAAATCATTCAGTTTCTGACAATGGGTACTGCACCAGATGAGTTCAACACCAGTCAGAAGAAGCAGTTGGTAGTCAAAGCTGTAGACTTCCAGCTAATTGCAGGAGAGTTATACAAAATGGGTGCCGATGAGGTATTGTGCAGATGTGTCTTTGCGCATGAGCAATCATAAATATTAGCAGAAGCACATGGAGGAGTAGCCGGAGGACACTATGGAAGTAGGGCGATTTCTAGGAAAGTACTGTGTGTTGGGCTATGGTGGCCCACACTACATAATGATGCGACAGACTATGCACGGTCCTGTGATGTCTGTCAGCGAACTAGCAAACCATCCCAACACGATGAGATGTCGTTGATGCCCCAGTTGATTTTGTAGGACTGATCAATCCACTAGGGA
This sequence comes from Larix kaempferi, assembly GCA_027924585.1. Taxonomy (NCBI): domain Eukaryota; kingdom Viridiplantae; phylum Streptophyta; class Pinopsida; order Pinales; family Pinaceae; genus Larix; species Larix kaempferi. The sequence continues at coordinate 15,410,265 of BSBM01000348.1, read as the reverse complement.
AGCACACGACTGCATGCTATATTATCACAATGACAGAGTATTTGACTCGATGGGCAGAAGCTGCACTAGTCATTGATTTCTCTGCAGCCACAGCCACGCGTTTTCTCTTTTACCACATTATCACTTGCTTCGGCTGCCCCAATATATTATTGATTGATCAAGGCAACCACATTCTTAATCTCACCATTAGTGCATTGACAGAGGAGTTGCAGATACAACATAAGAAGAGTACACCCTATCATCCGTAGGAAAATGACACGGTGGAGGCTTTCAATAAGATATTGGAGCATGCACTGACAAAGGTGTGTAACGTTAACCACGATGACTGGGATCTCAAAATCCCAACATTATTGTGGGCCTATCACACCACATGTAAATGGATGACAGGGCAGACACCTTTTAAACTAGTGTATGGCCAAGAAGCAATTATACCCATGGAGTATATTGTCTCGAGTTTGCGCATCGCGGCCGCAACAGGCCTCGATGATGCAACAGCACTAGATCAACGTCTAGAGTAGTTGGTGCAGTTGGAGGAAGATTGTTTCATCGCTTGGTTCCTCCAGGGGTTAGAGAAGGATCGCCAGAAGGCATGGCATGATCGACACATAAAAAACAAATAGTTTTAGCAGGGTGACTTGGTGCTGCTGTACGACAACAATTTTATGAAACATCCAAGGAAGTTGCAGATGCATTGGCTTGGTCCATATCGCATCAGTAGTATTACTTCAGGAGGTGCAGTTCAGCTGCAACAGCTGGACGGGGCAATGCTCGCAAAACTGGTGAATGGTCATAGGTTGAATCCCTATCAGTCGGGCTTGGAATATTTTTATTCCTGAGTCGCATCAAGAAAAAAAAAAAAGTTGATTGATTGGTGGCAGGATGGAGCACCAACATGGATGGAATGTGGAAGCAGGGAGGCTTCTGCCGCAAGTTTGGAGCGGTTTGCGACACCTAGGAGTGTTGCGCTTGGGTCACATTCGAAATCATGATGTAGATGGGAATTTTCCCTTTTTGATGGATATGATCATTAGTCGATTTCGATCGTGTTAGAAAAATGCACGTTCGGGCTTAGGGATACACAGAGGTAGCATGGCCGATGGCACTTGCCAGGATGGTCCGCATGGTTGGCACGAAGCATCCATCATGCTGGCATGGCCAAAGAAATGCTTCCCACATTTTTGCATGAAGGAAACCAGGCGAAGGTATGATTCCTCTGCCATTCGGATAATTGTCACATGGAACGATGACAAATTATGATTACCCTGGGGTGCAAGCAGGTGGTATAATGGCTTGCTGAGGCAGATGGATGACAGAGTGCACTGTATAAATCAAGGACCCGAGGGGAGTAAGCACATAGAGGTTGTTTTCGTTCAGAATGGTTATGCTATGAAAGGCTCTGGAATTTTGTTAAGTTAGGAATTACAAGGAGGTTGTGGAAATGATCTATTTTATTTAATGGGGTGGCACTCCCAGTGCGCTGAAGGCCCGAACCATGAGTGTCCATGAGCGGTTAGAGAAAGCAGCGTTTTGGACACTCCAACGCCACAAGCATGAAGTCTCATATGGGATGTCTAGGCAGTTGGTGATGGTTGGAAGTATTGTGGTCCCTGCGACCACACCAATGGGAGGGGTTGTCGGCCCCGTGTGCCTGTAATGTATGCTTACTTGTGTGAAATAGATGTGCCGAAATCACTAGCCTGTTTTACACCTTGACATTGCTTACAAACTTCCTCTCTGTCTCCAATTGGTCTCTCAAGACAAGAGGATGAGTTTGCAAGGCTTGCAACAATAAGCTAGGAAAATTCCACTTTTGGGTAAGAAGTACATGACAGCGAGCAGATGATTAGTGCACTAGAAGGAGCAGGACACCATCGCGAGATCCATACAGCAAGAAGAGTAGCCAAACTAGAGTTCAACCATAGTAGAGTAAAGACCATCGAGTTCACCATATCCAGTTGACGTGGCTTGAGGGCGAGTTACAAAATTGTGTTGGGGCCCTGTTGGTAGGCGGTTTGGTAGAGTGTTATCGCAGCATCTCCGATGTTGTGACAAGGCAGAAGATGGCGTGAAAGGCGATGAGTGGAAGATTAGTTTATGCATTTTGGGTCAAGTGTACCGTGGATTGCAGGTTTTGGGTCATTTGGACCACATATTATGTAATGTTGAGTCAGTTATACCACAACATGAGGGTTTTTGGTCATTTTTGGATAAGTCAGTTAGATATTAGGTCATTTGTCTATAGTGTCAGTTAGGAAGTCGGTAGTAAGTGGACAAGAATTGTAAGGTAGAAGCCTATATATAGATCAGAATTGTAAGTGATGAAAAAATGATTAGATGATGGTGATCGGATATAATCAAGATCAGGATTGAATGCTGGAAATATTGTGTGAAGCTCTAATATTGGTAGTATGTTTCCGGGTATGTTTTGCTATTGAGAGTCATTGCGGAGATCTAGTTTTTGCAAAGACATTGTATCTTGGTTGACAATGATTATATGATGAAGCTATTTTGGTACAATCTCTGTGTTTAATCTGTTCAGTTATGGTAATGCAATGTTGCACTATACAAATAATGTCATGCTTCTTTGATGCGATACTTGCTTTACAATTACTGTTGTTGCAATGATGAATGTATTGGTTGAATGTCGCTTTAATACTATGTTGAATGCTTAAAGATCTCTGTCCTAGTGTTGCAATCAGTTTAAGTATCATAGCTGCGACCATCCTCCTTCATTCGGTAGAAACATGGTTCCGTCTGCTCTTCCTGGACGCATCGGGTGAGACCTCATCTTTTCTGTAGGTGTTGCTGGGCGGGATAAACCCTGTCAGGGCCGATGCTCAAGAAGACTGCATTATGTGTCATTAGTGAGTGGAACACCTGTCGACTGGCGTCGTGTTAACAAGTTAATCATTTGTGTTTTTCATGAATTATGAGCCATTCATTTTCTTGAAAAATCCAAGTGAAATCAAGTTTTTGCAAAAGTGACCCCATGCCTGAAAGAATTTTATCCATTTTTGGTTTTTTATGCTTTTAAGCCATCATAGTGAAATTTGAAAAGTTAATGTGCTCTAGATAGAAATTCTCTCTTTTCATCACTTAGTTTCATTTTTTATTCAAAAAGACAAAAACAAAATGCTTAGATTTGGTTTGATGCTTGTTGATTTTCATGTTTTGCTTGGAAAAACGAAAAGAGTACTTTCATTGTCAAATTTGGTAGAACTGAGATTTGTTGAAGCTTTGTGGTTTTGGTAAAACCATTTGAAAAATATTTGTCCCTCCCATACATAGATTTCATCAAAAAAGAAGTGCATCTTTTCATGTAGTTAGGGCTTGCATTATGTTTATGTTTATGTAATCACTTCATGCATTCACCTAACTGTCCAGATAAAATTAATGGTAGAACTAGGGTTAAATTTATAGTAACTTGTGTGTTAAGTTAGAGATGTGTTTTTGTGTCATAAAACATTGCAGCTATCGTTACTTTCCAGCATTGTATCCCAGGGGTATTGTAGTCTTCCATGTACCAACCGGTATATCAAAGCTCTTTCACATACCAACCAGTATATCGAAGGCTCTTTCACGTACCTTAGGGTATATCGAAAGGCACTTCACATACTTGCCATATATCGAAAGGTGTTTCACGTACTTGGTAGTATATCGGAAGGTCTCGTACCATACGGTTGTGCATTTGATAGCACCACTACGGATTTGAGCTCCCACGTACCCTTTGTATATCGGGAGACACCATTACGATTCCTGAAACCAACTGAGCTATCCATTTGGCCGTCTTGGTAGAGCAATACACCGAGAATAGCACTCAGGGAGATTACTACGCACATGCCATCTAGGTAGTCGGGTATTCAGGAAAGGGTATGGTCCCAATCCTCCTTGTCATGTTTTACTGTTAGACCCTGCGTTATATAGCGAATTACGAAGCCTTGACAATCCTGTGAGGTTCTAGACTTTTGAATCCACACCTATCACATAAGTTTGCTTGCGGCCTTAGTTTGTGTATATTTTTTCTAGACTTCTTTTCTTTTGTTTAGAATACTCTAGGAGAAACTCTATTTCATTCACTCTGGCTGACTTTCCTTGGAGAAGGTCCCGTAGGATTTTGAACTTACCACCTGAATATCCCCTTAACTAGAAGGTAATTTCGAAGGTAAGAATGGACCCACACGTCACGGTCGTGTCACCTGAAGTAGAAAACCCTACTTTGAATATTGGAGCACACATGTTCCCTCCAAATTCACCCACCTCCAACTCCTCAAGGGTTGAAGAGGCGAAAAATTCCACTTCACAAGACGTATCACTCCCTCTCGTTCTACTGGGGGAGCCTGGATCGTTGGAATGGTTAAATCCTCGTCAGGATGACCCTGTATTAGTTGCATTTGGTCCAGCTGCACCCTTTTGGGAAACTTCTCTAGGTCAACAAGTGGCTCATTTTGTCACTACATCCCCACCTGCTTGGCCCACTCCCGAAGAACTTTTCATACCCCTTTGTGCTCGCTTCAATCAATTATGTTCCAAGGGTGATCAACTTCGAAGACACATTTTTTCACGAAGGGATGAAGCCACGGAGATACCCGCATATCGGTAGATCCTGATTCGCACTTTATCTTATGACTTACTGGAACCATCCATCCACAACATGACCACTTATGAACCTGGTCAACCCTCACTTCCTGGAAGTACACCTGTTAGATAGGAGACTAGTTCTATATGTAAAATGACTCAACCCGTTGAAGGAAAACAATCCAACTCTCCTCTTACTACTACGAGAAAATTACCCACTCCTCCCCCACCCCAAAACTCACAAGGAGGATATTCTATACCCCCTACCTTCCTTACGATTGATATTAATCCCATAGTAGATAATCAACAACCCATGTTGGGTAAGCCCTTGATTAGTGGTCAGCACGTTGTTGCTGGAGGGAAACCCCTGTCTCCTAACCATAATACCGAAGGAGGATTTCCCATTGGTCCTTTCATTGGAGATTCCTTACCCACCGTACCTTCCACCATGGGATTATCCCATGTTGGGGGACCATCCCAGTCAAACCAACCACCATGGATTCAAGCATATCCAGGTTATCTTAACCCTCTATCGGGACAATTCAATCCTGAAAACGCACTCTACGGGGTACCTTATTCAGGAAATCCATACACTCTATGAGGGCATCAAAATTTTTTACAACATGGACCCCCACCTACCATCCCTCAAGTACCAGCACCCCCGTTCCCCCCCCCCAACTCCTTCCAGAGGCGGTGGTCCCCCACACAATTCCGAAGGAGGCGAACCTCTACCTTCTAGCAGAGGACCACCTCATTCTTGAAACTATGGCCCACCCTCTCCTGGCGGCGGAGGTGGAGGCCTTCCCCCTCCTGGTGGAGGTGGAGGGCCACCCCCTTGGTGGTGGAGAACCATCCCATACTAGTGGCGGTGATGGAGGACCACCCTATTTTGGTGGAGGTGGTGGAGGAGGCCCACACCCTTCCGGTGGCGACGATGGAGCACCACCTCCTCCTGACGGAGGCGGTGGAGGTCCATCCTATCCCAGTGGAGGTGGCGGTGGAGCACCACATCCTCCTTTCAGAGGCGATGGAGGTCCATCCTATCCCGGTGGTGGCGGCGGGAACCCACACAATTCCATAGGAGGTGAACCTCTACCTTTTGGCAGAGGACCACCTCATTCTGGAAACTATGGCCCACCCCCTCCTGGAGATGGAGGTGGAGGCCCTCTCCTTTCCGGTATAGGAGGAGGACCACCCCCCTGGGTGGTGGAGGACCATCCCATATTGGTGGCGGTGGTGGAGGACCACCCTATTTTGGTGGAGGTGGAAGAGGAGGCCCACACCCTTCCAGCGGCAGCAGTGGAGCACCACCTCCTCCCGACGGAGGCAGCAGAAGTCCATCCTATCTCGATGGAGGTGGCAGTGGAGCACCACCTCCTTCCAGCGGAGGTGATGGAGGTCCATCCTATCCTGGTGGCAGTGGAGGATCCCCACCATTCGGAGGAGGCCCACCCCCTTCCAACGGTGGTGGCGGACCCCCACCTTATGGTAATAGACCACCTTATTATGGCAGTGGACCTACATATGGTCCAAGCGGCCCACCCCCTTACGGTCAGTTTCCACCAGGAAAACCCTACAACTAGTCGATGCAAGGTCCCATTGGTCCATACATGCCATATCAATACTTTCAGTACTCGCAGCCGAATCAACAACTTCCTTTCCTAGCTATGTTGGACCTACCCGAACTGCCTCGTATGACTAATGACCCCATCTTCCATGGATATAATTGGCCACCAATTCTGATGAAACTACCATCAGATATTCCCAAATGTGATCGAAAACCTGGTGAGGATCCAAAAGCTCATGTGATGACATACCACTTATGGTGTTCATCCAATTCCTTGATGGATGACTCGATCCGTCTTAGGTTATTCCAACAGACTCTCACTAGCCTAGCTGCTAGGTGGTGTATTGAACTACCACCCAACTATTTTCTAGATTTCCACTCTCTTGCTATGTCATTTTTGACCCATTTCCAATTACTCATTTTCTATGAGAGTGGTATGGACATACTGACCTCATTCCTTCAAAACACTGCCACTCATATCTTGGATCATATCCATGAATGGTGAAGGAGACGACGTCTCATTAAGGCTCATATCCCAGACCAACTCTATGCTGACTGGTTCACAAAGTCTATCTTACCTGTCGTAGCTCGAGATGTGGCCATGTGAGGGTACATCACCAAGGAATACGGTATTTCTCATGCCCATTACTTAGACTTTGTCTATGCTCAATCCGTCATGTTGTACGAAATCATTCCCGATGCACCCCACCCTATGTATGACCCTGTGAAACCACCAAAGGGACCACAAGTCAATGGCATCATTGGTTCCCTTACCTCCCATCCTTCTGCTCAAACTAGTGGATTGTCAAACCCCTAAGGTTCTTCCCCTTCACCACCACAGGCTGGAAATAACACCACCAAGTCAACCACTCATGCTTCCATCGAAGAGGTGAATTTTGTTCGATCAGCTTCGTCTCAGAAGTCCGATGGTAAGAATAAAAACAAGGGAAGAACTAAGAAATCTTCCAATCAGCAGGAGCCCAAGCCCACCCCTGAAGACACCAAACAAAAGAGGAAAATAAAGTATCCTTGTTTACTGTGTGGTGGTGACCATTTCTCCAAGGAATGCCCTCACCGATACAAAGTGCAGAAGTTTCTCAAAGGAACCTATACTACCGCAGTTCTCAACGATCCCTTCCCCACTCAGAACCAACAATTTATCACTCACACATCTCCTTCCCAAGGAGAGGTGTCCTCCACCATGCATGTTTTCATGATGCGTAGTGAGATGGTTAACTTGAACACACATTCATGATCATACAACTCAGGCCCTTAGAAGGAACCCATTGGAAGTAATATTGAAAAATATTCCACTTCTATTCCTGACGTCACCATACCACACATTTCTCTCACGATTGAGAAGCCTCCTTTAGAGTCAGTGTTGTGTTTGCCCAAGAGCACGATTCGAAAATCCATTTTCAATCCCAATGCTCAAGCAGCTCAAAACTACAATATTGTAGAGGACCTGGAACAAGCTCCTTGTGCTATGTCAATGCTAGAAGTCTTGCAGAACTGTCCCAACTAGCGCAAGACCCTTCTTGCTACCATTGGCACGGTTGATCCGGATTCTTCTAATACAATCATGTTTTGACTTGAGTACTTTAAATCGAGGCTTTCCCACCAATTGTCATTTCAAGTTGCTACAAACGTTGTTGGGAAGACAATCCATCATACCGTCTTAGACGAAGGTGCCTCTACCTCAGTCATGTTGATTTCGTGTTGGAGACCCATTGGTTCTCCTGAGTTAAACCATTCTCCCACCACCTTGAAAGCATTTGATGGTCGTGGTTTCCAACCCCATGGGCTGTTACAAGCCTTGGTAGTAGAGTGGGGGATAAGACCACAACCATTAACGTGGAAGTGGTCGCCGCCCCTTTAGATTACAATGTTTTACTTGGTTGTAATTGGTTTTATGCCATGACTACGGTCACATCATTTGTCTTTTGCATTGTGCAATTCCCCCACCAAGGATGAATTGTCACCATTGACCAATTGGACTTCTGTACACTGGGCATAGCTTCTCCTCCCGGCAATAATGTCTCGTTACTTGGGAAATCTTCGCAACTATATGTGTTGAAATATTGTAACTTCAAGGAATATTATATTCGTACTTTATTATTCCGGAGATGTTTCATTCCTCCATGAAGATCTTATTGTATATCCAGAGATGTTTATTCCTCCGTCGGAATGTGGTAACTTGGGTTATTAGACTTCCCTAGTGGGGGTCGGCCCTATATGTGTTATGTGGTTCAAAGGGTTGTTAGACGACCCTAGTGGGGTCGGCCTAGTCAGTTATGATAGGGTATTTAACCTAATGGTTAAATACGAGCCTACATGTACTTGTGTAAAAGATATGTCAGAGTAGTGTATAAATAGAGGAGGTGTGTTCCTCATTTGATACACACACTCACTTGAGAGAGAGGCGCACTTGTGGAGGAGAGGTCCGCTATGGTGGAGGAGGAGATCATATATTTGGTTTGCATCTTTGTATATTGCTGGTCATCTATATTGAGGAAGCTTTACTGGGTTTTCTACCCCATGAGGGTTTCCCAGGATAAATCTATGTCTCTTGTGTTTATGCTATGCTTGTTGTTTCTTCAGTGATCCTATATATGCTATTATTGTGAAATGGAATGTAATCATTCTATTTTCTGTCTTATCATATTAAATATTAACATGGTATCAGAGCTAACCTGAAGGAAGGCAAGGTATGGCACTTACGACACTTGCTTCACTTCCGACAATTTGAAGGTTAGGGTTTTACATAGAAAAAACCAGTCATCGTGTAACTTTCGCTATAAATCTATTTTGGCAAAGTTTCAGGATCTTAAACCTTTAAAGGTCGTAGATAACATCTCCAGGTATCTTGTGTCCAAAGGGAACCCTAAGATTCGTTGTACTTTGTAAGTTATGATCAGTACAAGTTAGGGTTTCTGCCTCTTCCAGATCTCAGTCAAAATCAGGTGACCTAGGAAAAAAGGTCATAACTTGGGCTAGGAAGCTCCAAATGAAATTCCGTAAAAAGTGACAGGTAGTACACAGACCGTAATATCTTAGGAAACGTTTTCAGAGGCCTAAGCTGAACCCATGACATGTGGCACACCGTACAAGTTGATCTCTTGTTTTATCCCATAAACAGGTCACGTTGCGACACTTGGAATAACTCTCTCTCAGAGAGTCCAATCGAGGTCAGACATGTCAGGATGGAAAGATAACAGGGCGAGATATCTCAGGAAAAAATTTTAGAGGCCGAAGTTCAAATAGTTACACGTGGCACACCATACAAGTTCACTCTCCTATATTATCCCAAAACAGGTCACGTTGCGACATTTGGCATAACTCTCTCTTAGAAAATCCAATTGAGGTCAGACCTGTTAGGATGGAAAGATGACAGTTCAGGATACTGCAAAAAACGTTTTCAGACCTTGTGGAGCAAAAATTTCGGAGTTATAGCAGAAACAATCAGGTACATATTTCTATCAAAACAGAATTATTTTTGGAGCACCTTTATTCATGGCTTCCGGAATTTAGGGTTTCGGAGAAAGTTAGAATTTTTGGAATCGGAATCCACAGCTAAATGCTACTCAAGAAAATTGAAATTTAGAGACCAAGATTGAATTTTTTGGTTGGGTAGAATACCGGGCTTGATTAAACCCTAGCTCAGGATTTTGATCGGAAAGATGGAAAATTAGGACTTCAGCAAAAGTTGGAATTTTTTAAGTCTGTAACCACGGCTGGAAGCTCCTCAGAAAAATAAGAGTTTAGAGCCTTGGATCAAACCTTTTGATTGAGTAGAAGGGTGGGCTTCATCAAACCCTAGTTCGGGATCCTGTCCAGAAGATCCAAAAGTTTCAAAGGCAATTTTGAGGGGTCAAATTTTGGAGATATCAAAATTGAATTATCTTAGTTTGATCAGCTCAGCAAGACACATCCTTCCATTCATTCGGAAGTCTGAAAGTCAAAGATTGATTTTTTAGGGTTTCTCTAGCAAACCCTAATCAAGCTCCAGATCAAAGTTTCAGGGGGAGTTGAGGCTAAGGCCTTACATAAGAAGACTACAAGAAGTCTCAACAGGTATGACTTAAGGAGGTTCAGGTATGTCTTGAAATCTGATTCTTGATTAAGTTCATAATGTGTTTGTCTTCATGTTATCTATTAGTACAATCTTGATTAACGTTACAATTGTCTTATCACCCTAATAACAGTATGAGTGCATGTGAATGATCGAAGACATTCATTGATTAGGGCTATATGATTGTACTAATGCATTATGGTGTTGTGTGAGGTTGATGTTGGCTGCTAACAAGATACAAGTACATCACAAAAGACAAATCAAGCTCCATGACCATGACATCATGAAGACAAAGACTCATCCATAATCTTTGTTCTACTTATGAGGTATGTATGACCTTGTTATATTATGCTTAACCTATGAGACATGCAGGTTCTAGCTCAGGATCTTTAAATCATTGAAGAGATTGTTTAGGTATGTTGTACATAACTAAGCAGGTATACTAATCTAGGTATGTTTTCTTATGTCAAGTTAGAATATTACCTTGTGTTAGGATCCCTTATATAAGTATACTTGATATGATTGGTTATGCTTATTCATAAAGTTAGTAATCAAGGGTTTATGCATGACTTAATTAACCAAAAGAGTACTATGATCAAACAAGAATATGCATGAGTAAAAGAAGACTTACTTGAAACCCTGAATACTAATAATCATGACTATACATATTCAAGATTATTTAGAATTAGAATGTTTTGAGAATATACTAATGAATGAATGTTTGTGTATGATATCATGAGGATGACACTAGTGCACACTTGAGCATGCACAGTGGTACAAAATGAATAGAAGTTCAAAAGACATATAGAAGATCAAGCGGGAGGCAACCACACAAACATAAAAGATAAGTATTTGAGTTGTTATTTGAAATAGTAAATGATATTTCTTGTATACATATTTGTATTCCTAGAACATATCATGCTGAGTGCAAACATTCATAGAGCATTGAACAGTATACTACTAATATGCATATGATTGGTAAGTTGGACAAACATTCCATTGTTGCTTGTCTAGAATGAAACCTCTTTGCTGACATGCTGAGAGCTGTGCACACTCTCGATAGTATGTTCTAGTAGAGATGGAAGGCATCTAGATAGCCATTGTATGCATACAGGATATGGGAAAGTGTTGTGCCAAAGTATTGGTCAAGATAGTTGCATAACTATGTAAATGATATTTGTATGCATAATAGGTTATCATGTCAACATGATTTCATGATTATGAAGTATTACTAATCATGTACTTAATTTTGTTTTGTAGGAAATATCATGAAGAATAATGAACAATGAACAAGTGATCGATGTTCAACAAGAATATTTACAAATCAAACAAAATATAGAAGGCTCATGGCTAGAAGATTCTCTTAGAAAGAGGAAGAGAATCATAACAAGATGTTTGCTCCAAGTGGATAGATAAGACCATTCTCTTAATGGTGTAATTAAAGAAGAAGTGTGAATCAAGTTCTGTATGGGTACCCAGGATAGATAATCAATTGATGAGCTTAATGATCATCATGGGTGATGTGGATATCAACCTTTGCTATAAGATTGAATATGGATTCTATGCACAGATGACATGGATACAAGAAGAAACTCACCTCAGAGTTTGAATGATGTTTAGGTTCATATCAGTAGATCCATCTAACGGGAGATGGCATAGATAGATGGCTGCATAAAAGAAAATGAAAGATCTCAGATTAATGTATTACTTCCTAGGTTTGGAAGTATGGCAAGGCTCAGAAGGAATCTTTCTCAACTAGGGAAAGCATGCTGAAAAATATTAAAAGAAATTGATGTGTTGGAATGGCCACTCTTGAAGTTGTTATCAGAAGACTCATCAGAGTTAGTGGATAGAACTCTATACAGACAAAATATTGAGTCATTGATGTGTCTAACAAATACTAAGTAAGATATATGCTTTGTTGTGAACACTTTGTGTCAGTATCTAGTGGAAAACCAGATGTGTTCACCTGTTAGTTGCAAAGCATGTGATGAAATACCTAAAGGATACGATAGATTTTGATCTATGTTATCTTAGAGATCATGACTTCAGATGGCTACACAGATGTTGATTGGGCAGAAATTGTATCAAACAGGAAGAGCACATTGAGAGGATGTTACTATCTGGGATCAGCCATGATCTCATGGTTTAGAAGGAAGCAATATAGTGTGGCTCTTAGCACAAGCAAAATATATGGCTTCTTGCTCTGCTAAGTTATGAAACAGTATGGCTTCAGGATTGTTTGACTTAGAGATAGACCCAACTATGATCCTATGTGACAAACAGAGTTGTATCAAGATGGCAGAGAATCTAGTATTCCAAGATATGGTGCAGAAAGGAACCAAAAGTTTGAATTTGTAACAAGTTACCAATGTACTAACCAAACTTCTACCAATCTGATGTACTAACCAAACCTCTACCTCAAATAAAGTTTTCCGAGACAAACTTAATATAGTTCAGAAGGACCCTCCTCGAAAGGGGGAGTGATGTGATAACTCATGATGAGATTTCCTACATCGACAGTGAGGTCGATGATGAGGATACCTATATTAGTGATGCCGACAGAGAGGTTGGTGGATGGTCCTTAGACAGGGTCAAAGGGGACAAGGGGATTGCATCATCCTTGAACATATGTTCTAAAGAGAGCTGTAGATGTATGTCTTCGAGAATGAAGTCCTTGGTGGACATGATAGGATTGCATCATCCTCAATAGAGTCGTAGATGTATGTATTCGAGAATGAAATTCTTGGTGAACATGTGAGGGGATTGGATCATCCCTGGACTTTAGTCCTAAAGAAGAGTCATAGACGTATGTATTCGAGAATGAAGTCCTTGGTGGACATGATAGGATTGCATCATCCTCAAGAGAGCCGTAGACGTATGTCTTCGAGAATGAAGTTCTTCGTGAACATGTGAGGTGATTGGATCATCCCTGGACTTCAATCCTAAAGAAGAGCCATAGACGTATGTCTTCGAGAATGAATTTCTTGGTGAACATGTGAGGGGATTGGATCATCCCTGGACTTTAGTCCTAAAGAAGAGCCGTAGACATATGTCTTCGAGAATGAAGTTCTTGGTGAACATGTGAGGGGATTGGATCATCCCTGGACTTCAATCCTAAAGAAGAGCCGTAGAGGTATGTCTTTGAGAATGAAGTTTTTGGTGAACATGTGAGGGGATTGGATCATCCCTAGACTTTAGTCCTAAAGAAGAGCCGTAGATGTATGTCTTCAAGAATGAAGTCCTTGGTGGACAGTTGAGGATTAAGTCATCCTTGGACGTAGGTCCTAAATGTACGGTTGAGGATTAAGTCATCCTTGGATGTGGTCCTAAATGTACGGTGGAGGATTAAGTCATCCTTGGACGTGGTCCTAAATGTACGGTGGAGGATTAAGTCATCCTTGGACGTGGTCCTAAATGTACGGTGGAGGATTAAGTCATCCTTGGACGTGGTCCTAAATGTACGGTGGAGGATTAAGTCATCCTTGGACGTGGTCCTAAATGTACGGTGGAGGATTAAGTCATCCTTGGACGTGGTCCTAAATGTACGGTGGATGATTAAGTCATCCTTGGACGTAGTCCTAAATGTATGGTTGAGGATTAAGTCATCCTTGGACGTGGTCCTAAATGTACGGTGGAGGATTAAGTCATCCTTGGAGGTGGTCCTAAATGTACGATGGAGGATTAAGTCATCCTTGGATGTGGTCCTAAATGTACGGTGGAGGATTAAGTCATCCTTGGACGTGGTCCTAAATGTACGGTGGAGTATTAATTCATCCTTGGACGTGGTCCTAAATGTACGGTGGAGGATTAAGTCATCCTTGGATGTGGTCCTAAATGTATGGTGGAGGATTAAGTCATCCTTGGACGTGGTCCTAAATGTACGGTGGAGGATTAAGTCATCCTTGGACGTGGTCCTAAATGTATGGTAAGCATTGGATCATCGTTGGACTTTGGTCCTGTGAACTGAGCCGTAGATATGAGGTCTCCAAGAATTGATAGGACTGGATTGTCCTTGGACTTCGATTCAAAAGGTACATGTTAGGACTAGATTGTCCCTAAACTTTGGTTCAAAAGGTACATGTTAGGACTGGATCGTCCCTAGACTTCGGTTCAAAAGGTACATGATAGGACTGGATTGTCCCTGGACTTCGGTTCAAAAAGTACATGATAGGACTGGATCATCCCTGGACCTCGGTTCAAAAGGTACATGGTAGGACTGGATCGTCCTTGGACCTCGGTTCAAAAGGTACATGACAGGATCACATCATCCATGGACCTATGTCCTAAAGAGAGCAGGATTGATCATCGTGTAATATGATTGTGTGTGTTGATGTGGTTACTTGTATCGGTATGGATACTCGTATTGATGATGTGGTTACTTGTATCAGTAGGATACTTGTATTGATGATGTGGTTACTTGTATCGGTATGGATACTTGTATTAATGATGTGGTTACTTGTATTAGTATGGATACTTGTGTGATGACGATGCTGATGATCATGTGATGACGATGCTGATGATCGTGTGATGATGATGCTGATGATCGTGTGATGACGATGTTGATGATCGTGTGATGACGATGCTGATGATCATGAGATGACGATACTGATGATCATGAGGATCCAGATGTTGATGTTGTTGTAGCTATTCGAGTGCTGCAGAAGATAAAGAATCAGTACTGAAGATGTTGATGTTCCAGTATTGAAGATGTTACAGTAACTGATTGAGTTACTGATGATGTTGAGAAAGCTTTCAATGATTTATAGATGTATCATGTATGATGTTTATGACTCCTTTCTCGTGTAGATACTGTTATAATATCCTTCTCGTTAAGGGGGAGTGTTGAAATATTGTAACTTCAAAGAATATTATATTTGTACTTTATTATTCCGGAGATGTTTCATTCCTCCATAAAGATCTTATTGTATATCCAGAGATGTTTATTCCTCCGTCAGAATGTGGTAACTTGGGTTATTAGACTTCCCTAGTGGGGGTCGGCCCTGTATGTGTTATGTGGGTCAAAGCATTGTTAGACCACCCTAGTGGGGTCAGACCCGTCAGTTATAATAGGGTATTTAACCTAATGGTTAAATACGAGCCTACATGTACTTGTGTAAAAGATATGTCAGAGTAGTGTATAAATAGAGGAGGTGTGTTCCTCAATTGATACACACACTCATTTGAGAGAGAGGCACACTTGTGGAGGAGAGGTCTGCTATGGTGGAGGAGGAGATCATATCTTTGGTTTGCATCTTTGTATATTGCTGGTCATCTATATTGAGGAAGCTTTACTGGGTTTGCTACCCCATGAGGGTTTCCCAGGATAAATCTGTGTCTCTTGTGTTTATGCTATGCTTGTTGTTTCTTCAGTGATCCTATATATGCTATTATTGTGAAATGGAATGTAATGCTGCTATTTTCTGTCTTAGCATATTGAATTTTAACAATATGAGAGCGTGGGGGTAGGCCTCATAAAATGTTCATCTCTTATGGGTGTTTTTCCAACCTCTGATCCCCCTAACCATGTTTCGATGGTGAACATGATCTCCTCTTTTCCCAACTCCACCGATTCATTCCTCGTACCCAACGAAGCCACTATGCACCTGATTAGAGAGACTATGCCTCTTTCACTTGCTTAACTCACTTACGAGTCTATCCAGTCAGCACCAGAGGACCACTAGGCTGTGGCCTCTACATCCTATTATCTACAGTGGACGTCATCCTTACCCAATCCTCTACTCCAGAATTTTCATTTTGATGAATCCATTATGGATATTATGAGTGGGGATGACCCTCTGTGGGAAGACCTTCACCATCGATCATCTTTCCTTCCTCCATTGGATACTGTGGAAAATAGCATCACCGCCATTTTTACGCTAGATGTCTACCCTTCCCCCAGTTCTCGATAATCACATGTCATACGGACACCGAGGGAAATTTGGCCAAAATCGAACCTACCATTCTGGTAGACATATCAGTTACTCCTAGTGTCGTGGGACACATTCATTTAGGCCAGAAGTGTTCCCCTGAAGAGATTACTACTTTCACAGCATTGTTCAAGCATTTTCGAGATGTCTTTGCTTTGACCTATGAGGAAATGCTTGGGATAGACCTTGCTATTGTTTCGTATGAGATTTAAACCTATCATGATGCTAAACCAGTCTGGAGAAAGCTATGAACGGTACACCCTCGAAAAACTGTGGGAATTAAGGAGGAAATTGAAAAGCTCTTGAAGGCCAGATTCATTTACCCTATTCCATTAATAGAATGGGTCTCAAATGTCGTCCCTGTAGCTAAGAAGCAGGGCACCATTTGCGTTTGTGTCGATTATTGGGATTTGAACAAACCATGTCCTAAGGACAACTATCCCACTGCCTTCATCGACTAGATCATAGACAATTGTGCCAGAAGTGTCATCTTCTCGTTCATGGATGGATTTTTCGGTTACGACCAGATTGAGATCCACCCGACTGATCAACATAATACATCTTTCATCTCCCTTGGGGCATGTTTTATTATCGCAAGCTCCCTTTTGGTCTCAAAAATGTTGGTGCCACATTCCAGTGGGCCATGTCGTATGCTTTTCATGACGTGAAGGAATTTGTGGAGCCTTATCTCGATGATCTCCCTGCTCATTCGTGGCAACACAAATTCCACATTGATCATCTAACGGCGCTATTCCTCAGATGAAGATGGTATAATATCTGTATGAACCCTCACAAGTGTACTTTTTGCGTCGAGTTTGGACACCGCTGTTAGGATATCTCATCATTCAGTTATGTACTTTGCATGCATGCATGCATCTCAGTCACCAATTTGATGCCTCCAGCACCTAGTCCCCATTTTGCTAGCACCCAGGACCTTCTTTCCACTCAGTTTTAGCCCTCCTAGTGCTTAGTGCACCCTGCATGCACCTACCACTAGTGAAAGGCCCCCTCTCTCACCTGCCACTTAGTTCACTTCAGTTAGCTAGATGTCTTTCCTTGATTTAAGGCTAGATTGACTCGTAACTGACTGTATCACTCCGTTGGACCTCTAGTGAGACTAGACTGCCTATTATGACTCCAATTATCTCTTCATGCACCCTCCATTGAGCATCATTCATTCAGTTAGTGCCTACATGTGCTAGTTACACCTACCACACTTAGTTAGACTCAGTTGGACACCTGGTTGACAGTTATGTGTGCATTGATGACTCCACTGATCTGATGATGAGGACTCCTAGTTGGAGCCAAGGTATTCCATGCAGTATATTCAAATGATCTCCTTGGATGATTCGAATTGCTCAGTCATTGTTACTGTATTGTATTGTATTCTATCATCCAGAGTTCAATAGAGCACTGCTACAAGACTTTTGCACAATTTTACACATATTTTCTAAGTTTCAACTTGTAATTGATTTACTTGTTCATTAGATCTGCTGTGCTTTAATTTCACATGGTATCAGAGCCATGGCAGGGACAAGATTTCTTTTTTGCAGCTGTTCTAAATGAAGATTGATTGA
Source organism: Larix kaempferi (assembly GCA_027924585.1). NCBI lineage: Eukaryota > Viridiplantae > Streptophyta > Pinopsida > Pinales > Pinaceae > Larix > Larix kaempferi. The sequence continues at coordinate 15,392,544 of BSBM01000348.1, read as the reverse complement.
TTTTTGCTAAGAAATCTAGCAGTTGTGGAATGCGAAATCTCATGTGCATGCAAGACTAAAATTTCTCTCCAATCCACTCCAGAAGCCGTGATTTTTCCACAGAATTCCTGGATATAGATCATTGGATCATCACGCTTGCTTGATCTCTTATGCTGGCTGTGATGCAACTCTAAAACGGGTGGATTGTTCGACCTTACTATTCTTGTTTTATTGTGATTTGCAGGTTTTATAACTCCTCCATTAGCATTTTCTATCATTGAGATGGATTCTTATTCTTCAAAGCTTCTCACTCACTTCAATTATTTTGAATGGAAGAATGCCATGCAGATTATGTTGCGCTCAAAAGGGTACTATAGAGTCACCATGGGCCTTGAAGTTGATCCCAATACACTCATTGAAAAATCCAAGCACTTCAACAAATTGGATGAAGCATATGGTCTTCTTTGCCTCAATATTTCCAAGGATATTCACTTCCACCTCAATGGATTGTCTACTCCAAAGGCAGCATGGGAGAAACTTGAAAATCTCTTTGGAAAGCAAGATGAGATGCGGTCTTTTCAACTGGAAAATGAATTGATTGCCTTGAATCCTGAGAATTTCGAGACCATAAATGATTTTTTCGCCAAATTCAAGCACTTGGTATTGCTATTGAAGCAAAGTGGAGTTGTAAAGGAAGATAAACAATTGATTCTTCCTATTCTTTCAAAGCTTGGAAAATATTATTCGGTATTTGTCTCTACATTCAATTCCGGGAAGCTCACAACCCTGAATTTGAAAATTCCTACCTTAAATACATTCATTGAATCTCTCACAAAGGAGCATGATGATCTTGTTCAAATGGGGTCCATATGCTCCAAATATAAAGCCCTTTTTGCTGGAGGGTCTAAAGGTATGAATGGAAAAAGGAAGCAAAAGAAAGAGAAGCCAAAATTCGAACCTTCCAAGCAAAGAGAGAACAAGAAGCAAGTGGATGAGCCATCCGGTTCAAGGAACAAGAAAAAAGGGAAAGAGGGAAAAGAGATATCTAAATGTTCTTATTGCAGCAAGGGATATCATCCTGAAATCTCATGCATGAAGAAAACCATAGATCAGATGGCCCTTCTTTTAGATAAAAACAACATAACCCTTCCTAACGGTGCAAGGAAGAAGGAGAAAAATGATCATCCCGAGAGAGGTCATGTACTCATGGAAACAGTTTCGACCCCTCCAACTCTACTCATTGATTCTAGAGCTTTGAACCACATGGATGCAAACAAATATTCTCTATCATCATTTGATCCCAACAGCACCATCTCCATCCACATAGGAGATGACTCTCAGATCTCTTCAAAGGGAAAAGGTACTATTCATTTAGAGCATGGAAATTTTCACAATGTGCTCTATGTTCCATCTTTAGCTTTGAATATTGTTTACATTTATTAGATGAATCACATTGGTTCACCAAAGAAAGTTGTATTATTCCCTAACAAAGTTGAAATTTCTGATATTCAAAGTGAAAAAATTATTGCGGTCGGAAAAGCAAATCATGCTTCAAAAGCATATGAATTTTCACACTTTCTACCGCATGACAAGCCCACCGCTCTTCTGACTCATGGAAATGAGGTTAGTAGGATATGGAATGTGAGGTTTGGACACCTAAATTATAAATATTTGTAGCTTCTACAGAAAAATTCCATGGTTGATGACCTTCTGACGATCAAATCCTTGAAGGGAATATGCAAAGGTTGCATCATTGGGAAGCACCTCGAGCACAAATTTGACTGAGATAAAGCTAGCAGAGCTTCTTGCATTTTAGGGCTGATACATTATGATATCAATGGTCCACTTCCACATAACTCCATGAATTTCTCAAGGTATGTTTTGACATTCATCGATGACTTCTCTAGATTTACATGGGTTTTCTTTCTCAAAAACAAGTCAGAAGTACTAGAAAAATTCAAGTTTTTTAAGGGTTCTGTTGAGAGTGCCACCGAGAGGAAGATAAAGGATCTTAGATCTGATAATGGAGATGAATATATATGAAATAATATATGCTACAACTTTGTGCTGAAAACAACATTCAGATCCAGCACACGATTCCCTACACACCACAGATGAATGGTGTAGCGGAAAGGAAGAACAGATCACTGAAAGAGATGGCAACCTATATGATTGAATCAAAAGGTTTGGCTTAAAAAATTTGGGCTAAGGACATGTATGTTACTGCATACATTTAAATTAGAATTCCACATTCATCTTTGACTGATATTACACCTTTCGAAGCATGCATAGGTCACAAATATTGATGTGTCAAATTTCCGTGTTTTTGGCTCAATTGCTTGGGCTAGAAATCCGACTGAAAAGAGAAAATATTTGTATCCGCAAAGTGTTGAATTCATCCTATTGGGATATGATGAAGAATTGAAGGCCTACAAACTCATGGATATCAGATCCAAAAATATATTCATTGAGCAAAGTGTCACATTTGAAGAACCACTTCAAAATCTAGAACTAGTCGAGGAAAAAAATGCTCAAATACCGCCTCCACCAGATGAAGAATTTGAAGAAGATGATGAAAGTTTTGGTTCTAATATTTCTGATATTTTATCAGACTTTGATTAACACGATATATCAGGTTCAGATTCTGATCCAGTTGTGCCCCAACACTTGCCAAAGTGGGCCCAAAAGACACTCAATTCTGCTGGTCAAAACATTGGAAATCCTGCAGATCCAAGGAGGACTTGAGAAGACTTTCAAAGAGCAGGTATGGTTCTTTCTTTCTTTGATCATTTTATATCTGGGAAATGATTTTTGATGATAGGTTCAGATCCTAATTCATATTATCATTCCCACTGAGATCCGAGAAGGCAAACCGCCATGGATGAAGAGTACAATTCTCTTCAAAAGAATGCTACATGGGAGCTAGTTTCTCTTCCACCTGGGAGGAAATTAGTCTAATTTAAAAGGGTCTACCACACAAAGTTTGATTCTGATGGCTCAACCTGCAAATAAAAATCTCGGTTGGTTTCCAAAGGTTTCTCCCAAGTCCAAGGAGTGGACTACACTGAGACCTTTGCACCAGTTTCAAAGATGGATTCGATCCGTCTTGTTATAGCTATTGCCGCATCCAAGCACTGGGAAGTGCACCATATGGATGTGAAGAGTGCATTTCTCCATGGAGATCTGAAAGATGAAATATATATGAAGCAACCAGAAGGATACATATCAGATCAAAAGTTAGTATGCTGATTGAAGAAGTCACTGTATGGCTTAAAACATGCCCTAAGATCTTGGTATGCTAAAATGGACTCATTCCTTCTCTCGCAAAACTTCAGAAGGAAAAAATCAGATCTTAATGTGTACCTGCAACAAACTAAAGGTAATTTTATGATTATAGTTCTTTATGTTGATGATTTCTTAATAACTGGTAGCACTCTCAGTTCAATTGACAAGTTAAAAACCGCTTTAAATCTAGCTTTTGATATGAGCAATTTCGGCTTGCTAGAACAATTTTTGGGGCTTACGATTGCAAAAAATTTTGATGGGATAACCATATCTCAGAAAAAATACATTTCATACCTATTAAACAAGTTCAACATGTTATAATGTAAGGAAACCCCTTTCCCATTCCTCTTAGGAATTATTCTTGAGGAGGGAGATTTTACACCGCTTGCAGATTCTACTTTGTATCGACAGTTGATCAGTTTTCTACTATACTTGACACACTCAAGGCCTGATATATCTTATGCTATGAGTGTTGTATCAAGATATATGCAGTAGCCTCATGAGCTCCATTGGCGGGCAGCTAAGAGTATCTTACACTATGTGCAGGGTACTCGACACTTTGGGATACACCATGCTGCATATTGTGAGCTAGATTTGATTGGGTATACAGATTTAGATTGGGTGGGTGATAGTATTGATTGGAAGTCAAATTATGGTTATGTTTTCATGATTGGAAATGGGCCTATTTTCTGGTCAAGCAAAAATCAGGAAGCCATTGCATTATCTTCAGTAGAGGCAGAGTATCGAGGAGCAGTCAATGCTTGCATTTAGGCAGTTTGGTTGCAGGGTATTTTGTCAGAGTTTGATATTGGTAGTACTACTTCGACTATCATTTTTTGTGACAATCAAAGTAATATCAAGATCTCAATGGATCTAGTTCAGAGACAAGGGACCAAGCACATCGAGATCCACATGCACTACATCCGAGAGCTTATGCATGATAGAACCATCATTCTACAATATTGCCCTATCGATTAGCAAATTGCAGGCATCTTCACCAAGAGCTTCACTGAGAAGAAGTTATCTTACCTCCGTTCACTGTTGGGGGTGAGTTCCATCATGGTGGAGACAGATTAGATCCTTCTATGTTTAGCTTGAGGGGGGACTTTCTTCCCATTGGGTTTTCCCTCTTTCCTCACTTAGATTTATTTCTAGCATTTTTGGATTATTGTATCAGGGTGACCTTGGGTCTCAGTAACTAGGGCCCTATTCAGTTATTATTTTTTACATCATAGTATAGCTTGAGGGGGGTTGTTAGGATATCTCATCATTGAGTTATGTACTTTTCATGCATTTGTATGCATCCGCATGCATCCCAGTCACCAGTTTGATGCCTCCAGCACCTAGTCCCAGTCTGCCAGCACCCGGGAGCTTCATTCCACTCAGCTTTAGCCCTCCTAGTTCTTAGTGCACCCTGCATGCACCTGCCACTAGTGAAAGGCACCCTCTCTCACCTACCACTCAGTTCACTTTAGTTAGCTAGTTGTCTTTGCTTGATTTAAGGCTAGATTGACTCCTAACTAACTGTATCACTCCATTGTACCTCCATTGAGACTAGACTACCTATTCTGACTTTAGTTAGCTCCTCATGCACCCTCCACTGAGCATCCTTCATTCAATTAGTGCCTACATGTGCCAGTTACACCTACCACACTCAGTTAGATTCAGTTTGACACCTAGTTGACCGTTACTTGTGCATTAATGACTCCACTGATCTGATGATGAGGACTCCTAGTTGGATCCAAGCTATTCCATGCAATATATTCGAATAAACTCCTTGGCTAATTCGAATTGCTCAGTCATTGTTACTGTATTGTATTGTATTCTATCATTCAGAGTTCAATAGAGCACTGTTGCAAGCCTTTTGCACAGTTTTACACCTATTTTCTGAGTTTCATCTTGTAATTGATTTACTTGTTCATTATATCTACTATGCTTTAATGTCACAACCTCCTTGATTTCATTGTCTCAAAAGATGTGATTCGCATTGATCACTTGAAGGTGGAAGCCATCGTCGCTCTCCCACATCCCACTGACGTTACGAAACTTCAAAGTTTGCAAGGGAAGGAAACTTACCTATGACTTTTTGTTGTAATTTCATGCAAAAGACATAGGGTTATATGAGACTACTCAAGAAGGATGTCCCGTTCATTTGGGATGATCAAGCGCAACAATCCTTCAATAGTCGAAAACATGCCATTATGCATGCCCCTGTGCTCCAACCGCCCAATTACTACAAGGATTATATCCTTTACCTCACTGCTTCTGCCACCACGATTGCCATGGTCTTGGTACAGGAGGACAACAACACCCAGGAGCATGTGATCTACTACCTCAATAAGAATGTTATTGAATCTGAAACCCATTATTTGCATGTCGAGAAGCTCACTCTCATGACATTCATTTCCATCTAAAAGTTCCATCATTACATACTGCTCCACACCACCACCATCATCGCTGACTCAAACCCCATGTACCACATCTTAACACGTCAAGTACTTGGGGGCAAGTATTCACGCTGGATCGTGACACTTCAGGAGTTCGACCTCCTCTTCAAGAAAGCTAAGTCTAAGAAGTCTTTGGTGTTCACGGAGCTCATTTGCGATCTTCCCCGTGTTGATTTAGGATCAGATCCCAATGATTCTCCTCCAGATGAGTCATTGTCCCTCATCAGCATGTCTGACCCATGGTATGGGGATATCACCTTATATCTCCAGACCCAACGTTTTGGCCCCCAACTATCTCGTGACGATTGTCATCATATACGCCACCACGCCAAGTACTACTTGATCGTTAACGATACCTTGTATCATCGTGGTCTTGATTCCATCCTTCGACGCTATTTGACACATGAGGAGGATGAACATGTCTTGAATGACTGTCACTCTAGGGCTTGTGGTGGTCATCTATCTAGGATGGCTACATCCCATAATATACTATGTGTGGGATATTACTATCCATCCATTTTCAAAGATTGTATCGAGGCCATTAAAAAATGTCGCACATGACAGCATTTTCAAACGAAAAAGTCCACCCATCCAACCCCGTTACACCCAGTTATTGTCGTTGTCCCCTTTACAAAATGGGGCATTGAATTCATGCATTGTAAGCCTACCTTGGCCGGGGGGCATGGTTACATCATAGTAGCCATGGATTACTTTACAAAGTGGGTCGAGGCTATGCCTACATACACTAACGACAACAAAACCGCCGCACTCTTCATGTTTAATCATGCTATCTCACGATTCAGAGTTCCACAAGCCATAGTCACCGACCATGGATCTCACTTTTAGAACCATATGGTCGATGAGTTGAGCGCTAGATTGGGTTTTCGTCATGAGAAATCAACCCCTTACTACCCACAGTCCAATGGATAAGTAGAGGCCGTCAACAAGGTCTTGAAAACCATGATTCAACGCATGGTGGGTACCCACAAGTCCAACTAGCACAACATGCTCTTTTTCGCACTATGGGCATACCGGAATTTTGTTAAGACTGCCATCGGATTTACACTGCTCCAGTTAGTTTACAAATTGGAGGCATTCATACCAATAGATTGCAAGATTCCATCACTCAAACTCGCAGTTGAACTTCTTCTGAACACCACTACGGAGGAAGAACATTTCCTTTACCTTGAAAATCTTGACGAGACCCGCCACGATGCTTCTCTTGCCAACGAGGCACATAAGAAGCACATCAAGGCACAATACGACATGTTTGTTAAACCCCATGTCTTTAATGAAGGTTATTTGGTCCTCACATACGACCAAAGGCACGATAAGCTAGGGGCAAGTAAGTTGGCATCCATGTGGCACAGACTGTATATAGTGAAACATGTTCTGGAAAAAGGAGCCTACGAACTAGAGGATTACGATGGGATATCTTTGGGTGAGGCCAGCAACAATATTTACCTGAAGAAGTACTATGCATGAGTCTTTCACGCATAGACATCTTGCATATACTATACATGGTGTGTGTGTTTTGTGTGGTGTGACGCTTTTGTTTTAGTGTGTCTAGGTCTTGTTTCATTTCTTATACCATGTTCGTTTTGCATGTGTAGATGGAAACTTGCTATGGATTTGTGGATGGCATCAACCGACATACCTGTAACCTTTCCTTGACAACCTTGGTAGTTTATTCTCCCACCGGCGAGCTCATCAGCTCAGGAGGAAGTTGTCTAGGATATGCGATCAATAACGCCGCAGAATATCAGGTAGTCATTGGAACCCTAACCGACTCTCTTTCCTTGGGTATGGACCATGTTGTTATCTATTTGGATTGACAACTAGTGGTCTCTCATCTTAACCAGATCTACGCTATCTGTGACCCTACTATACTCCATCTCTTTAGACGAGTCCATCTTCTAGAAAGGTCCTTTGAATCTATTCAATAACTACACATTCTATGAGACATGAACACAGTTGTTGACTCGATGGCCAACTTCATTCTAGATTGGTACATTGCACACACATAACATTTGTATAAAATATAAAATCATACATAACATGTAAATCATCCATTGTATAAGAAAACATGTAAACAAGATCACATTAATCTTCCATAGAACACATAATGTATAAAACTGCCGAAAATGTCTGTATATATATATAAATCCATACAAAATTATTGTACTGATACAAAATCTAAAGCATACTAGCTTTCAGTATGTCTCTACAAAATTTGAAGCCCGCATGCTTTGAATATACATAAGTAGAACATAATCCTAAGTCTAAGTTCGCTTAGCACTAGGTCTCGAAGCTCTCGACTGGTTCCCATGAAAGAAGACTATGACCCTCGCCACTTTAGCTAGCAGCGTGCCAAAATAGGTAGACACCCCAATGGTGTACTTCTGGTATCCCCAAGCAAGATGATGAACACTTGGCGCTGGGATATCTAGGGTCAACCTCTGGAGGTTCTCATAAACCTCCTCCACTTCCTCAGTGGCATCTCACACCAAGGGACCCATGACCGGCACCTCTCCTCTCCTCCCAATGAGATCGACCCCAACTAATCGTGATGTACCCACATCTGTACACAACACCAAGTTATCAAAACTACTCCAAAAAACCATAAAATATATAAAATGAAAAAAGACAAAAGTTTTTTTTCTTACCGATATCACCCCATTGTGCTCCCTCGGGAAGCACCAGGTCAGGATCACCTCTGAATTTTGTCCCATTGTAAGGGTAATCCTCTACCATGAGGAGCTATCCCTCCAGCAAAGTGAAGAACTCAGTGCCATTACCTATGATGGGACCCCCGCCACCATGGCGGGCCATCATCTCTACCCACAGAATCATATGTGGATCCATGGCATCCCGGTCATCCAAGTCCACCTGTGGAGGTAGATGATGTACCCGCTCCAGTAGAAAAGATATTACCACGGACCCATATCCAAATTGTTTCAGCACCCAGCGCCGACATTTGGTAAGCTAACTCCGAACATTGGTAAGGAGTCCCTCGCACCAGTTGAATATCATGGGAGCCATGCACTCCTCCGCGTACATCAACTGGGACTTGCTCGCAAGGTGAGAAGACTGACTCCCCGCCACCCTCACTAGGGTGAAGAGGAGAACACATAAAGGATGGTCTCAAATCTCTTTGATGGGAATCTTCCCACCAGTAGCCGTAGTGCCCCCAGTGCAGTACTAAGTAATCATATCCTCCACTATCTGGTCACCTCCTCGTGATCCGATAAGAGATACGGTTTCTCCCCTCCAGGATAACCCTATCAGAAAGTAGATGTCCTCAACATCTATACTCAATGTATGCACCCTGATCTCAACATGTTGTTACGCCAGATCCCAACATCGGATCATGTGTGTCAGTAGTGAAACTTGGGCCTTCATGCCCCGCACTCAGAAGTATTTGAGTAACCCATAGTTCCTCAATGCGGCAATGCATTGAGGGTCATTTTCGAACTAAGCATCGTCCACCTTGTGTTCTTGTTCTCTCCACTCAATGACCATGTTTATCACTGTGAACCTATCGAGAAGGACAAATAAGCACCATTAGAATTCACCCCATGCATCAAATTTTTTTCTTTTGGGATGGGAAATGAGTTGAAGTTGCACATTTGCGCCATCATAGTCCGTCCTTGTAGATAGTGCGATGTCATCTCAAATGACCCTTATGGGATTTGCGACGGCGCATGACCGTCGCAGTTCCCGTAGTTCTCGTAAGGAGGGATTGCATCAACCCATGGGTGCATTTCCCCGAAGCAAAACAACTCAAAACCTCGAAAATTAAGCAAAAAACATGAAACTAATCCACTAAAAAGTTGCATATATGAGTTTAGGCCTACATGCTTCTGACGACTCGCAAAATGGTGGACCATAGCTCCCATAATCAGCAGTTGAAATTTTGATCCAAATGGCACTTAGCACTCTCCAAACTTGGTAAAAAACAATTGTAATTTCTTTTCCCTATTTCACCCATTTTATAACAAAAAATGGAATATTCCTTTTATAATTTGATGCTTTAGTGGGTTTTTTACTATAGTTTGGATTATTTACTGCATTTAAATGCTTGGTTAACTTTTTTTGACCTAGTCTTTGAGCTGCAGGAGAACTTAAATGCCTAATTAATGCCATTTTTTCGTCATGATGATCATCGTAAGTATTATTAAGTATGACCAACTTCTTGAAGCATCTTTTTTTCATTATTTCACTCGTTAAATTCAATTACTAATGACACTAAGCTTACTCTTTGTTCTTTCTCGTGCTCGTGAAATGATGAGAAGAAGTCACCGAGTTATAGTATATCACTTTTTCGGGCTTGTTAAACTCCTACGAAAAAGGAACCCCTCGGAGTCTCTCTTTAATCTCTTTTCAGGATCTCTAAATATGAAAAGATAAGCAAGAAAAATTGATGCGTTCATGCTTGTAAAAGTATTTGAATAATCATCTCCCGGGTGATAGTTTACCCCTTTTTCGGACCAGGGGGAACTACTTACAAAAAAGAAATATTCCAGCCAATCATGACTGGAAGAGTCCTCTCTCGCGTTGTTTTACCATTTTTCGGGCGAAGAGGCTAACGTTACGAAAAAGGGCCTTTGGAGTCTTCTTTAGTTCTTTTTAGACTCTCTAAACATGAAATGACACCAAGTTTACCTTCTTTGGACTCGTTAAAATTCAACATTGAAGGGCTCACCCTAGGACGAACCGCTCCTTTCCCAGGTTCAGAAAATATTTGGGATTGGACTCATCTGTGAGATGAGCTATACCGAGCATCTGGTTACCCTCACTAAGCTTGTCAAAAACACATGAGGCACTCATCAATCATGATGGGAAAAAATGAAATTTTTTGTGTTACACCTTTACCAGTGGTAGTACTTAGTCGTTCTTGAACATGGCACTCCTTTGCAATTGCATACAGTACTTGGATCATCCATTTGTCCTGAAGTTTTTCCTACTTCTTGATTCTTGTTACTCCTTTGATTCATCCAAAGAATACTTCCATCATCATTTGTATTAGGAGTTGGCGCCATTCTAGTCATGTTAATACTGCCAAGTCATGCCATGCCCATGTTCAAGGATACATTCACCGCTCATCATTTGCAGTCAGTACACCTTCCACCATGTCGGTCTACTCTAAGTTAGTCTTGAATGTTATTGTACCATATAATCTACTCCAAACATCTGCTATCGAGTTTTGAGTCATTGATGAGGGATTCATTATGGCCCTCCCTCGATGGGTTCATCCCTGTCGACCTCAACACATCATCCGAGGATTGAATCTAGAAACAAACCAAGTACCTTGGGCCTACATGCCTCAATGGCAGGTTACCTTTCTTTCGACATGAGTTTGCATCATGGACTCTTGATTGAAAGATTTCATCCAGTGTTTGATTTCAACTCATTTATTCACGCTTGATGATATGTGCTATGATACCTTGGAGATCATTGACATTAACGGTGATTTCCGTTGCGCTTGTTAATGGTATACATCAATGACCAGTAATCAAGTGGTTTCTACCATGTTCGACATCAAGAAATTTGTAATCACATGGATATATTCGTATCATTGCGGGTTCGACTTGAAGACCCTGGGGAGTCATCTTTTACCCAGGTTGCGATGTAGATTGTTTCAAGTCATATTATAGGGATCCACTTTTGTATTGGTTGTGGTTGTGTTATCATCTCATCATGGATCTACGCTTGTGTCTAGTAGCCATGATTGTGTTCAGTCGGCCATTACTTCCATGGATCTACAATGTATTGGTCGGAAACCATGTTGTGAGTCATACGAGACTGTGTTCTCAGAGTCAGTTGTACTATAGTGGCATCCTCCATCTGACAATTCCTTTCCAATCCTTATGTAAAAGCATTTCACCTGTCAAGTTCCAACAACTTCATGCTTTTGGGGGGGAATTCTATTACATGTAAATATTGCCACCTTAAGACTCGGTGTAAACCTCTCTGAAGTTCCCATGACTAAGATATCAATCTGGAAGAGATACTGACCTATTTACATAGGGTTTTGTGAGGTCATCGCAGGTCATACTTGTGCAGCATGTGACAGCACAGGTTGTCCTACTGCAGCCTACGACGATGTCAGTTAAATGGATAAGGGGCATCTTCAAGCCAATTCTCGAAGGTGTCCGATGTGTATCCCTATCCCTAACCTATAGGAGAGTTGGCATTCGGTTCCCTGGCCCTTTGGGAGGATCCCTTAGTCCTCTCCCACTATATGTCAACCTACCCTATCCTCTTAGCCTTATATATATGAATTTCATTCCCACTCTAAAGGGAGGAAGTCTATAGCACTTGCATGCTGGTGAAATTAGCTTAGGAGATCCCTACTCATCTATTGGGAGACCCATACATCCTTTGGAGGCTTTGGCTTGTCTTGTTGGAGGAGGATTGTGACGTTAAGTCTTGGTTGTAATCATCTCTCTGCTCTGTATTTCCATCTTTTAATACAGTAATATAAACTCTTTCCACCAAATGTTGTTGTGTTAATAATGTTTGTGTAGCTTACTTGCTTAACCTTTTACTTAGATATGTTATTGTTTAGATATTGTTTTACTACTTGTATTGTTTTGTATGTCTTGATAGGTCTTGCAGCTAAGATCTGATGATCGTGAATCTTGGGGAAACATCAAGGAGAAAGGATCTACGATCTAAAGGTAATACATCTAATGACTTGATCTTTAACTAGATCTAGGAAAGCAGTTTCATATTCTGTCCCACTTGTTCTAGATTCACATTGAACTAGGGAGATCACGCCTTAAGTCCTCTTTAGGTAGATTGTCCGGTAAAACCTTTTCATTTGTAAAGTAGATATTTCTCTAATAGTAGTCTTCCTTGGAATTCCTTGAACTAATATAGGTTTACTTTCTTCATCTATGCATGAGAAGGTTTTATCATAGCAATTAAGAATTACTCTATGCTTTTCTAACCAATCCATTCCTATCAATATATCATAAGATCCTAAAGGAAGAATATTTAAATCAGCATATGTTGTAAAACCATTCATACTAGATTCACATCTTTTCACAAAACTAGTTACTTTTCGTTTTGTGCCTGTAGCAAGTTGTACTAACCAAGACTTTTCAAATTTAGTTTGATGTAATTCACATAGTTCTACAATTCTTGGTGAAACATAACTCAAACTTGCACTGGGATCAATTAATATAGAGATTGGTTTAACCTTTAATGTACCTTCGATTTCCATCATAGATGTTTGATGATTTGCTTGCCGATTTTCCAATGTTGCACTTATTCTTGACATGCTCCTTGCTATATCCCCCACTATAGTATTTTCTTGAATAGCGTGCACATTATTGAAAGTTATCCTTGTAACTAGACAATATTTAAAATAATGAGTTTCAACCCATTCCCAACGTTTTAAGGGTTCCCTTTGAACAATATTTTTATTATAACCAGTAGGTGCTTCTTTTCCTTTTATTACTGTAGGATTTTGTGGCCTAAAACTCTTGAAATTATTCCATTGATAGTTTTGATGGTTATTTCCAAAAGTTTTATTAAATCTCATAACTTTATTTTTCTGTTCAAAACTTTCTTGTTTTTTGTTCTTCCAATTGTGTACTTTGTCTCTTTTGTTCTTATTCTGGTCATAATAGAAATTTGCTTTTCTCATAGTTTCATCCAATGTTTTAGGATTGTCGTATTGAATTCTCTCTTTGTAAATTGTTGGTAAACAACTAAGAAATCTTTGTATTGTAGGTTTTTCATGAACAATATAAGGTACATAATGTAATAAACTCAAAAATTTACTGCACAGTTCCTTCATTGTAAAAGGTCCTAGTTTCAAATCATAAAACTCCTTTTATTTTTCTTCATAATATTTTTCAGACAAGTATTTCCTTTTTAAGTATTTCTTGAAATTATGCCAAGTTAAGTGATGTTCCTTAATGCATTTACTTTCTTGATGTCTTGCCACCAAATGTCGGCCTTTCCCATTAAATTATAAATTCCCATTTTTGCTTTTAATTCATTAGAGTAGTTGTAAATCTGAAAGTACTTTTTTATTCTTGAAATACAGGCTTCTGCTTCTTCTCCGGTTTCAATCTCACCATTGAATATAGGAGGTTTTATATTTTTAAATTCACCAGAAATTTCTTCATAAGGTTTATTTTTTCTACTATATTTATCACCATCACTACTTTCACTAGATTTTTTGAAATTTTGTTTACTATGTTTAGGTGAATTTCCACTTGAAGTCTCAATTTCACTATCTGAAAATTTTAACTTCCTTGGCTTGCGTTTATAGGATGCAATATTTATTGTTTCTATAGCAGTTCCTTTTTTCCTTTTTTCTTCCTAATTATGTATTTTTGTTAATAAGACATTATTTAATTCTTCTTGCTCTTTCAAAATGCGTTCATTATCTTTCTTAACACTTTGTAGTTCTGCTTTTAAATCTTTTACTGTTCGTAACAGTTCGGATGGATTATCATTTCTTCTCTCATTTAGATGCACCCACAAATTATCATCATTAATGTTTTCTTGTTCAATGTTTACTTGTTCTTTAGGATGAGATTCTTCTCCAGCTGACATTTTGACATCTTCCATAATTCCTACAAAATCAAGGCTATACTTCTCTTATGACTGTAAGAGAATCAACCATAACATTTATGTTAGTTTCATGTTTATACTCTTTCAGTGCTGAGCCAATTAGGCCAAGTGTTGTAACCATGCATTGATACCATTTTGTCACACACCCCAAATTACCTATATAAAAACAATTTGTGCATGCATACTTTTGTACTTCTAGTATTATTGAAACAAATTACTTTACTTGAGTTACATATTGGACTCTAAACAAAAGTTACTTTATGCTAAGAGGGTTCAACTTCACTTCTTGGATCATAGATCAACCAAGGTGAGATCCTATAAAAAATTCTTTAGCAACATGTCAAGGTTTCATTCTTGAATAACATCCAAGGTCTAGGAATCGGTCCTAAATACATTTGTTACATTTGTATGCTAGGGTATAGGCTCTAAGCCTTACTTCTTTTATGAGCATACTAGCTTAGGATTATTAGCATTATTACAAGTATTTAACCTAGCACATTTAGCATGATGAGGGTTTAAACCCTACAAAACCTTGCATGAACTTAATTTAGATTACTAACATGTATCTTCTGCATTTTCCAATTTATAATTTCTTTGTTAATATTTAATAAATGCAGATTGTGGATCTCCATAACTTTACAGTTTGTCAAATGTTAAGGTTTACGCATTCCCGACTTTTGCAGTGCAGAGTGTGGGTTATGGGACCTTTAGTAATAAGGATGAGTTTTTAATCATTTTTGCAATCCCAACTTCCACATCGCAGATTGCAGGTTGCGAAACTCCAACTTCTGTTTATTTATTTTTAGCGATTCCACATTCTAACTTTTCGATTGTGGATTCAGTGGAAAGTGAAATGCGGGATTATGGAACTTCAAATATTCATGGTTTAAAATTAGCGATTCCTCATTCCGACATTCTGATTATGGATTTGGTGGACTACGGAATGCGGGATTGCAGAACCTTAACTTTCCACGGTTTAAATTTAGTAATTCCTCATTCCAACTTTCCGATTGTGGATCCGGTGGACTACAGAATGGGGAATTGCGGAACTTCAACTTTTCATTGTTTAAAATTAGCAATTCTTCCTTCTGACTTTTCGATTGCAGATTCGGTGGAATGCAGAATGTGGGTTTGTGGAACTTCAACTTTTCATTGATTAGTTTTAGTGATTCTGACTTTCCGATTGCGGATTCAGTGGACTACGGAAAGTAGGTTGCAGCGGATTTGACGACTTACGAAAATGTTTAATAGGTAAAACAAGATCTTAGAAAATTGTTTGAACTTGTAAATAATTATATATTCAAGATCTAGGGTTTGGATGTGTAAAGTATATTTCTGCTCTGTTATAATATACTCTAACTATATATATATAACATAAATATATCAAACACCTATTCATATAACCCCATTTGCAATAGACCTTGTATATTACTTTGCTTATAACAGTAAGGGAATAAACATACATTGATACATGATTTCATGTATAACTATAAGCTTATGAATATAAACGGAATGAAGGATGTTACAGTTAAATGGTAATGTATAGTAATTTCATAACAGAAAGAATAATAGGATAAAACCTGAACCAACTGATGAAATGTTTAAAAATCCAGGGTTTAGAAATTTCTACGGTTTAAAACTGTAATTTATACTAAGATAGTTATATGCCTTAGAACTATACTCTTACTGAAATAAACAATAAATTAACACAATGTGTGAATATCTTGCATACAAATCTAGAAACAATATACACATATGGATTTTGAATAAGCATATTACAGTAAAACAATAGTCAATAGCATGACTAAACATTGTAATCATTCTGGATAACGATTTAAGAATCATTTACAGTAATTAATAATTGCAGAATGATAAAAAGATAGTTGATAACCTACATAAGAAATATAATCATTCTGAATACAAATTTAGGAATCATTTATAGTAAACATTAATTGCAAAATAATAAAATAAATGGAACCTAAACTAGTAGAGGAAAATAAAAATTGAAGGTCTTCGTTCTTCCCAACCAATCTTCCATAACGACCAAACTACTTGTTCTGAAACCCTTGAGCCTTTTTGTTGAACCATCAGGACAAAGACTGTTGAGAGAATTCCTCTTGCATAAGCTAGGTGTTGATGTATATGTAACTTCGGAATGTATTTCATTTGTGTATTTTATATATATTTATTGTACCCTTATACGAGATGTGTTATTCCTCTATAAGAAAGTGTCGTCATGTGGATTGACAAGTGTCGCAAGTGTGTGTACTTGCCGATGGGTTATTAGACCACCATGTGGGGTTGGCCCTGAATTATATATAATATAATGTGGATGTATCTAGATAGACAAGTCGGCCCCATAAGGTCACTGGGCAAAAAGGTTAGTATAAATAGAGATCGGAGATCTCTATTTTAGACACTCGGAAAAGTAACTCACTCTCACTTGAAAAGTGGCGCACTAGTGAGGAGGAGGATCATCTGCTATTAGGAGACTATCTCAGTGTTATTTGGTTGTACTTTGGTTGAGCCATTTCTCTCTCTATCTCTGAGGAAGTTGTGGGTTTTTTCACCTTAGGGTTTTCCCCACGGAAACTCTGTGTCTCTTATCTCTTATGCTTTTGATTCTTGTGATGCTTGCCATATTTTGATTGTCATGCATTGATATTCTGTAGATGTTATTCTGTCAGCAAAGATCCTAGAGTATTGTGAATTAATGCTCAAAATTTAACATGGTATCAGAGCTAACCTAAGAAGAAGACATTTTACAGTGACAGAAGCTTGAGTTCCTTGTTTATTGGGTTTCTCTCCACATATTTTTGAAAATCAGTATAGTAGATTGACTCTACTCATCAAGGCACATCTATCTGTTTAATCAGAACTCAATTCTGAGCATTTTTAGATTTGGCCCTAAAAATTAGGGTTTCCACAAAAATAGGAATTTCTGGAATCTGAAGACACAGCTGGACGCTCCTTGCAAAACTCAAAGTTTAGAGCTTTGGATCAAGATTTTTGGCTGGGTAGATCTCTGGGAAACTCAAACTCTAATTCAGTGCTCTCCCTAATGAACCCGAGAGGACAAAAAGGCAATTCTGAAGGGCAAGACTTTGTTGATCTGAAATTCTGAATGCACCAGGATGATCAGCTCACCAAGGTGCATCTTTCTATCCTTTCAAAAATTTAAAATTCACATTTTGAATTTTTAGGGTTTTTCTAACAAACCCTAATCTGGGACCAGATCCAGTTTTCAGCACTTCAAGTGGTAAGATCTAAATCTTTTCTATTTCCATTTGAAGTACTCTTTAAGATGTCTCTCCACACCAAGCTTGAGGATAAGCTTGAAGGGGCTGATAACTTTTGAGCCTGGAAATATAGAATTGGGTTAATCCTGGAAGAGAATGAGTTGGACTCATATGTGAAAGAAGACATCCCTATCCCAGAGGATGAAGAGGCCAAGGTATTGCATAAGAAGAACTTGGTCAAGGCAAAGAGAATCATTGCTGATTCTATCAAAGACCATCTCATACCCCATGTGTCTTCTCTTAAGACACCCAAGGAGATGTTTGACTCTTTGACCAAGCTGTTTGAAGGGAAGACCATAAATTGGAAGATGACCCTGCAGAACCAATTGAAAGGAGTAAAATTTTAGAATGGAGAAACCATTCAATCTTATTTTTCAAGGGTCTCCCAGATCAAGGAACAGCTAGAAGCAGTGGATGAAATGGTGGATAATGGTGAAGTGGTGATGAACACTCTAAATGGCCTACCCAGGTCATGGGATTCCTTTATCCAAGGAATTTGTGCAAGGAAGAAGTTGATTTCCTTCAGTAGACTACGGGAAGAATGCTCACAAGAAGAAGCAAGGCTTGTGGCATGAGAAGAAAAGATGGGAAATGAAGATCAATCTCTCACAGCTCACACCAAGAAAGGGAAGTCCAAGAGAGAGCCATCTCACTCTAACAAATGTTCACATCACTTCAAAGAAAGAAGAATATGCTTCACCTGTAATGAGAAAGGACAGATTGCCATAAATTGTCCCAAGAAGAAGAAGAACAACATCAACTCCAACAATAAGAAGAAGGGTAGAAAAAGAAAGTTTCATGCTCATGCTACTGAGGATGATGAACCCCCAAAGAAGAAGGCTAGGGCAGAAAGTGATAGTAATGATGACTCATCAAGTGAAGAAGAGTATGTTCTGATCTCTACTCTCACAGGTACCATCTCCCATGGTTGTAATGATTGGTTGTTTGATAGTGGGGCTTCCAAACACATGACTGGGTTTAAGAAATCTTTTGTGAATCTATCTGAACATGAATCACCCCATAAGGTGAAACTTGGGGATGATTATCAATACCCAATCAAAGGAAGTGGTGAAGCCTCCTACAACCTAGATTCTGGAAAATCCTTGAAGATGAAAGAAGTACTTTATGTACCTGGGCTCAAGAAGAACTTACTCTCCATCTCTGCATTGGATGCAAAAGGTATGAGGGTTGCATTTGTGGATGGCCAAGTCCTAATGTGGCCAAAGGGAAAGACCATAAATGATGCAGTAGTGATTGGAGAGCAAGAGGGAGGTTTGTATAAATTAAAGGGACAACCTGAACATTCCATGGTACATGAATCCATGGAGCCAAGTGAACTTTGGCATAGAAGACTTGCTCATATGCACTATAGGGCACTTCCAATTGCAAGCAAGGCTGTAGAGGGTCTTCCTGAAATCAAGACTAAACATGAAGGTGTTTGCAAAGGATGTGCAAAAGGTAAGAACATTAAGAAGGCTTTCCCAAGCAGTGAAAGCAAGGCAAAGGATATCTTGGAGATCATCCACTCAGATGTATATGGTCCTATGTCATCCAATTCTCTAAGTGGGTATGTTTACTATGTCTCATTTATTGATGAATTCTCCAAAACGACTTGGGTATACTTCTTAAAGAGCAAAGATGAGGTGTTTGATAAATTCAAGGAATTCAAAACCTTGATGGAGAATCAAACTAACAAGAAGATAAAAACATTTAGATCCGACAATGGTGGAGAATTCACCTCAAGTGACTTCAAGAAGATTTGTATTGATTCAGGGATTAAGAGGGAGTTGACTACTCCATATAATCCTCAACAGAATGGAGTTGCAGAAAGGAAGAACAGAACCATCATGGAAGTAGTAAGGGCAATGTTGCATGACCAGGATCTACCTATGCATTTATGGGCAGAAGCAGCTAGAACAGCTGTATATGTGCAGAATAGAACACCCCACAAGATATTGGACAACAAGACACCAGAAGAGGTCTTTTCTGGTAAGAAACCTGAAGTCAGCCATCTCAGAATATTTGGTTGTCCAGTTTACACTCATGTCCCAAAAGAAAAGAGGACTAAACTAGATCCTTCAGGAAAGAAGGGTATCTTTGTGGGTTACAGTGAAAGCTCGAAGGCTTACAGAATATACTTTCCAGGGTTCAAGAAGATTGATGTCAGCAGGGATGTAACATTTGATGAAAACTCAACATTCATCAAATCAAGGAAGGCACCTACCGAAGTTTATGAAGAACCTAAGGAAACAAGATTTCAAGACACTACCATGACTGAAGCAATTCCAGAAGTTGTTCGTGAGTTTGAAGATCCACAAGAACCTGTAGATCCACCCCGTGAGGATAACTCTCACAAGAGGAAACCTGCATGGGCTAGAGAGCTCATTCAGGATGCAGAAAGATTTGGCATTCCAGAAGAAGAAAACATAGAAAAGAAGAGAACCACATCACATACCAGCTATGGTGCTTTACTCTGTGACATTATGAACAAAGAGCCTTCCAGTTATGAAGAAGCAGCAGAAAAGAAAGAATGGAAGGATGCCATGGTTGAGGAATACCAATCAATAATAAATAATGATGTTTGGGATGTTGTCCCAAGACCTAAAGAGAAGTATGTTGTAACTTCTAAATGGATCTTCAAAATCAAGCATGCTGCAGATGGCAGTGTGGAGAAATACAAGGCAAGATTCGTAGCTCGTGGATTCTCTCAGAAAGAGGGAATAGATTATGAAGAAGATTTTGCACTTGTAGCCAGGTATACTTCCATCAGAACAGTACTTGCCCTGGATGTAGCTATGAAATGGAAAATACACCAAATGGATGTCAAGACAACTTTCTTGAATGGTGTAGTTGAAGAGGAAGTATATGTGGAATAACCACTCGGTTTTGAAATACATGATAGGAAGTCATATGTGTGCAGATTGAAGAAAGCCTTGTATGGATTGAAGCAAGCTCCCAGAACTTGGTATGGTAGGATGGACAGTTTCCTATCTAGTTTTGGCTTTATTAAGAGTAAAGCGGATTTAAACCTTTACTACAAGGTTGAGGAAGGGAATCCTGTGATTCTACTCCTGTATGTGGATGACTTATTTGTAACAGAAGATGACAGACTGATTGCAAATACAAAGAGGAAGCTTGCTGCTGAATTCAATATGAAAGATTTGGGAATGATCCACTATTTCCTAGGTATGGAGGTGTGGCAGAGTGCAAGTGGGATCTTCCTTGGTCAAGGGAAGTACACAGTAGATATCCTGAAGAGATTTGGGATGATGGATTGCAAGGCCATGGCCACACCTATGGCATCGAATCTGAAGCTTCTATGTGATGCTTCATCTGAGCCGGTTGATGTCTCTATGTATCGTCAGATGATTGGGTCCTTGATGTACCTGACGAACACGAGACCAAACATTTGCTTTGCTGTGAACACATTGAGCCAGTTCTTGATGGATCCGAGAAGTGTTCACCTGATTGCTATAAAGCATGTTCTGAGGTACCTGAAGGGTATAGTGGATTATGGGCTCAAATATGAGGTGAATCAAAGGTTTAACCTATAGGGTTATGTTGATTCAGATTGGGCTGGTAGTGCTGCAGATAGGAAGAGCACATCTGGATGTTGCTTCAGTATGGGATCAAGTGTGATCTCTTGGTTTAGCAGGAAGCAGTCCTGCGTAGCACTGAGTACAGCTGAGGCAGAGTATGTTGCAGCCTGTTCAACTAGTTGTGAGGCAGTATGGCTACGGAAGCTACTGTCTGAGTTATTTGATCTCATGTTGGATGCTACTGGTATCTTCTATGATAACCAGAGTTTTGTCAAGCTATCCGTGAATCCAGTGTTTCATGATAGGTCGAAACACATATAGATCAAATATCACTATATCAGGGATATGGTGCAGAGAGGAGCTGTGAAGCTCCTGTATGTTGCGACGGACGAGCAGATTGCAAATGTGCTGATGAAGCCACTATCCAGTGCGAAGTTCGAGTACTTCAGAGAGAGGCTTGGCATTCTTCAGATCGAGGACACTTCGAGGAAGAAGTGATGGACACATTTGTTGAAGCCATTCCAAGCATGTTGGAAGGAGGACCCTTCACATGGCTGTGGATGTAAGCGCTGGATGATGATGAGCATCAGGATGATGTTCTAGTTTCTGCTTTGTATGATCAGTTGGATCGTTTATATGTATATGTATGTACGCATCATGTTGGATGTTGGATATGATCAGTTGGATCATTTGTATGTATGTACGCATCATGTTGGATGTTGGATATGATCAGTTGGATCATTTATATGTATATGTATGTACGCATCATGTTGGATGTTGGATATGATCAGTTGGATCATTTGTATGTATGTACGCATCATGCTGGATGCTGGATATGATCAGTTGGATCATTTATGTATGCATCGTGTTGGATGCTGGATATGATCGATTGGATTATTTGTATGTATTTTGTATATGCATCATGTTGGATGCTTGGACCATGTATCTGTATATGTATCAAGTGGATACATTGTATGATCAGGTAGATCATGTATATTGATATGTATCACATATGATCAGGTAGATCATGTATGTTGATGGATACATTTTGTGGATCATGTATCTATGTATTAGGTGGATACACTATGTGTGATGATATATATCAAGTAGATACTTGGTGTGCATTAGATGGATGCATTGTATGATCAGGATGATCGTGGATGACGAGCTTCTCCAGATGACATGCAGCAGGATGTTGCAGTGATGATGATCAGGATGATCATGTGTACATCAGGATGATGTATGGTGAGTATCAGATGATACTTTGTGGTCATGGATCAGGTTGTGCAAGTAAGCATGTAATTTGTGCCCTGGGAGATTTGCATATGGTCTTTCGAGGTTTTTCCTATGGCATGTAATTCGGTGCCCTAGGACATTTGGCAAATGCTATTTCAAGGTTTTGCTTGGGAGGACATATAGTTTGTGCCCTGGGAGATTTGCAGATAGTCTTTCAAGGTTTTTCCTATGGCATGTAATTCGGTTCCCTAGGATATCTGGCAGATGCTCTTGCAAGGTTTTGTCTTATGGCATGTAATTTGCTCCTAGGAGATATGGACAGGATGAAAAAGGCCTCAGATGCTTCAGCCAGGTTTTTCCATGATCACATGTAATTTGCTCCTGGGAGATCTGGATAGGATGAAAAAGGCCTCAAATGCTTTAGCTAGGTTTTGTGATGGACCAGATGTAATGTGTTCGAGGGAGATCCGACAGGTAGAGCCGTGTGCTCATAACAGCCTGGGATGCTTCAGTCAGGTTTTGTGGTGAGATCACATGTAATGTGCTCCTGGGAGATCCGACAGGTAGAGCCGTGTGCTCATAACAACCTAGGATGCTTCAGCCAGGTTTTGTTATGGGTCACATGTAATGTGCTCCTGGGAGATCCTACAGGTAAAGCTATGTGCTCGTAATAGCTTGGGATGCTGCAGCCAGGTTTTGTGACGCACGTAATAAGTCCTGAGAATTTCACAGTATGGCCAGTGATGATGAAGACCTGCAGATGGTGGGCCTACATCCAGTATGAAAAGGGACTAGCTCTGTAGAACTTCCTATGACGAGTAGAGTCAGATATTGGTTGAGATAGCAGCAGTAGTGACGATGATGATGATGATGCATCGATGACAATGATCCCGAGAAGAAGACTTGTCTAGTAGATCTGTGTCGAGAAATACCTTCCTAGTTAAGAGGGAGTGTTGATGTATATGTAACTTCAGAATGTATTTCATTTGTGTATTTTATATATATTTATTGTACCCTTATAAGAGATGTGTTATTCCTTTATAAGGAAGTGTCGTCATGTGGATTGACAAGTGTCGCAAGTGTGTGTACTTGCCGATGGGTTATTAGACCACCATGTGGGGTCGGCCTTGAATTATATATAATATAATGTGGATGTATCTAGATAGACAAGTCGGCCCCATAAGGTCACTGGGCAAAAAGGTTAGTATAAATAGAGATCAAAGATCTCTATTTTAGACACTCGGAAAAGTAACTCACTCTCACTTGAAAAGTGGTGCACTAGTGAGGAAGAGGATCATCTGCTATCTGGAGACTATCTCAGTGTTATTTGGTTGTACCTTGGTTGAGCCATTTCTCTCTCTATCTCTGAGGAAGTTGTGTGGTTTTTCACCTTAGGTTTTTCCCCAGGGAAACTCTATGTCTCTTGTCTCTTATTCTTTTGATTCTTGTGATGCTTGTCATATTGTGATTGTCATGCATTGATACTCTGTAGATGTTATTCTCTCAGCAAAGATCCTAGAGTATTGTGAATTAATGCTCAAAATTTAACACTAGGTAACAATCTCACTTCATCATAAGCCTCCTTCTCATTGGATGAATTCAATACTCATTGTACTCTCCCCTTCATCATAAACCTCCTCCTACTCATTGGATGAATTCAATACTTTATAGTATTTTCCTAGGACTTAGGTCATTTGTGAGTCACCTACTAGTAACTACTCCAATAGGATTCTCGAACGTATTTTTAGGGAGGATGCCTCCTGCATCATTGCACCTTTATTAGGAATTCTTTCCATAATGGGGTTTCCTCTTAACACTTGTCATTCCTCCTTATCGTTCAACAAACACTCTTAAGCAACTAATTCAGTTTTGATTCCCTCAACTATTTAATAATTTAAAATTAATAATTCATTTACAAATGTCTTGACCTCACTTGGTCAATAATGTCAAATCAATTAATAACATATGGTTCTTAATAAATATAAGTGTTTTGGGTTCTTCAGTGTATTACAAAATGCTTGTATCTTATGTTATGAAACAAATAATTAAGATAGCATAATATAATAGAGTACACACCATTTACAACAAATGTAAGCATGGAGCACAAATCCAAAATAAATCAGAAAGATCTAATTTATACAAAAACCCCTTAAATAGTAGTAGAACCTCCTGTAAATACCACAATTCATTCATATATCCAATTCGCATGTTCACCTCAACAATGACTAGATAAACTCTATATATACGTATCCACTCACTATGCATGTGGGCCCTTTGTTAGGTCGATCGCTATTACATATAAATTTACTTCATTAAAAATACATTTAGCCTCCTATATGACCCCTTGGTTTCATATGATATATGTTTGAATCCATATATGCCCCCCACTTCAGTCATCACATAGTGCCCTTATTCAAAAACCCTTTTCCTCAATTATTTGGAGTTAAGGGTTTTACATGTGATAAAACCAAGTAATAGTATTTTCTTATGGGTGGATCAATGAATACGGGTAGCAATTTTCAATGAAATGTGACAGTGAAAAATTGGTGTTTTACATATTTTATAGATTGAATCCACCAAAACTCATATAAGCCTTATCAATTTTGATGTGTGGTAAAAAGGAAGCTTGTAAGGAATTGTGTTGTTTTTCTAACAATATTTTCTTCAAAAAAAGCAAGTGTCATTTAATGTTTCAAATTTTCATTTAATTAAATCTGTGTCCTTGCAAATTTACAAAATAGTTACCAACTTTTGTTCCTGTCAAATAATTCAATGTTTAATATATAATTTCCCAAGAAAAAATATTGAAGGATGATCTACATAGAACTTAGTAGATCCCATTTTTTTTATTTTTTGTAAATGATGTACATTATATTACAATTAAGAGAAACCATACAAGGAATTTCAACAAGTAGAACATAAGTCACTCGGCTACCCCTCCCCAAGGGGAAGCTAGGTTGGCCATCCAATTCAGGTTTTCTATTTTAGACCAACTCGATCAGAGCATAATTGGCCATCCTTACTAATATTCTTAAATAGAGAAATACTAATGACAAAAAAAACAAAACCAAGAACTAAAAAAGCCTAGACATTATCAGATATTGTCACAACTTGCACCTTCGATTCCAGTTGTGGGATGTTTGGATGGGGTGTTGGCTCTCTCATCTTGAAGACATTTTGTTAATACATGAATTTGTCACATATGCGACATTTTGGATTTAATCTTGTAGAAAGGAATCATCAACATAACACATGAAGCTCATTGAAGACATCATCATTAGACCCAAAATATAAATTGAGCTGTAAAATATCAATGGAAATTGATACAGAAAATTGTGTAGCTTTTAGTGCTAAACCCCACACTAAATAACGTGTTTATTTGTTTAGCGACCCATGTGGATTTTCCTTCGAAATCCACGTGACTATCAAAATTATGGGACCACTTACTTACATAGTGCATTCAAAACTCAAAATATCTCTCTTGGCTCCAAAATTTGAATGAGACTCCTCACATGCTTGGGAGAATTCAATAGTGCCCCCCATGTACTTGGAGAACCAGTTCAAAGGTAATAGTTTTCACATTTTGATATAGATGTTTATTGGCCTCCATATGGTCGATTAAAGAAATACATGGGAATGTTTTCTATAGGAGAAAATCAGAGCAAATTTTTGTTGTTAGAATTGCATTAAGACCTTATCTTTCAATCCACGTCCTACCTCAAGATGACATGCAAAAGATCCCTTGCTCTCTTGCTCTAAGAAGCAAGTGTTTCTCCATTTGTTCCTTCCTCAAGGAATATATGCTTTTATATTTATTATATTAGTTTAGTTTATTTTTGTTGAAGTTGCTTTAGCATGTGAGTGCTTTGTCTACCTAACCCACATGTACCAATGTTCCCTTGGTTGCAAGTTGTAAGGATAATAAAGAATACTACTCACCCTTGTGTCATTTTTTCCTCTACAGTATTTATGGTGACACCATTGTTATTTTTGTTCATTGCATAATATATAGGTTTCCCTTTTATAGATAACTTATTTTGGGCATTATGCAGGTGCAGGAGCTTACTGTCCAGCCTCTCAACAACAAGAATTTGGAAGGCCTCTTCCTAGATTAAAAAAATTATTAGTCGGGTAGTTCTTAGCATCCTAACCGTGCATCATAGCACACAAATATATTTGAAAACCATGCTACTCACATAGATTTTCTTCACTATAATCACTCGATAAATTAGTGCGACCTTTGTAACACTATGCTCACACTACATAGAGCATCAGTAAATTAGTAAGACCTTTGTAACAATATGGGTCCAAAACTTGCATGTCATTGCATTTTCTTCTTTTTACCTATGTTTTCACAATCACTTGTAGTTTAAACAGTTTCTTAATGAGCCTAAAAATTAATAACTCGCATGTAATTTTATTTTCTCTATTAATTACATAACTTAGCCCAAGATAAGAACTAAAGAAGTCATTTCTTAAAATAATACTTATGGTAGAATACTTTGAGGTTTTCAACAAACCTCTTAGTACTCACTAGTTGCTGAATGATTATGCTTTCCATATCATAGAAATTGTTAGTCTCGGAATTTTTTTTAAAATACCTCTAGTTAGATATATTATTACTTCTTCCTTGTTTCTTTGGTTTATGCAAGATAGTGTAGCTCACTTTCTCACACTAGCAAGGAATGTAAAGACTTGTTTTCCCCAAATTATTCTATTTTCCTTGCACTCTTAGTCATCTTGGCAAATCAGAAAAGGTGAAATTTTTGGAATACCACCTTTGCATATTTTTCTTTCATTAATCATTTTAGTAGTTGTTATTTGCAAACAATAATTTCATACTTTAATTAAAGTGGAGTAAATATCCATCAATTCTCACATGTATTTACTTTATGCTCTTCAGTTAGTTGCAAATCTCAATTTCATTTACTTTTCAAACACGTGTGATATCCACTTAAGAAAACACCAAGAGACCTAAATACTCTTTCACATATAGTATGATCTCCATCTTGTAGTCTTAGTGATATGTATGGATAAAAAGGATATGAAAGTTTGAAATAACTTTCATGCACTCCTTAATAAAATTTGGACAATTTTAAAATCAACATTGCACTTGTAATTCTCAACCAATGAAAATCATCCATAGAAAGTAACAAAACAACATTTTAGTTAGTTTAGCATTAATTGGGTTAGGCATACAAATAATGGCCATTGATATTCTAAATTTTTGAAATATACTGGTTGTTGCATTTTAGGGTAATTTTAAATCGTGCTATCAACAAATGTTAAAAAGACAACCTAGATAAGAAATATAAGTTCCCAAGGACGTCAATTAATCAGTATAGTTTTTTCTTCTCACCACAATAGTCACTCAAATTTTGTGGAGATTCCACTGTACCACTTGAGAAAAAAACACTTATACACACTTGAAATGGTTATCTTAATGGAAAAAAACTAGGTTGTCACTAAGGATAAATTGTGGGTGCAATTGACTATTGAGCTAGATCTTGATAATTGTTGTAAATGTTTCCATTCCTTCCAGAACATATCCCCAACATCATTACTTGTTAACATACTCTATCATAGCTTCACTCGCGGTCTTCAAGGGATTTAATCACCACTAGAAAGAGAAATATTTGAAGGATCTAATGAATTTTGAGAGGAAGGATGTTATGTATTTTATGGAATTTACATTTTAGTTATTTCTTATATCACCTAACTCATAATTAAAAGGAAACAACTCTTGTGACCATTTTCAGAATGACAAAACACTATCACTCACCTTACACCATATTGCGTTTGGTGTTGTTTATATCCCTCTACCATCACTCTAACCTTATCAAATAGACAACAACCATAGTGGAACAAATAAATATGAGGCAATCCCTATGACTGCAAGTACTTTCTCCTTTCCAATGAGGTGTTCTCACATTTTCTCCTCGTGGTTCAAGAACGAGATACTCTATCCTGGGGAATTTCTAGGAAGCATTATTAGGGTCATCTCAATAAGGGAATACCTTACTCAACTCTACCATTTCTACAACTCTTTGAGATCATACAAATACCCTTACCTCTCCATCACATGAAAGAGGAAATACTTCATCCCCACCTCTTGGGGGGAATACCCTCCCATTGTCTCCTTCTTTGGGATAAAGGACATCCCCATGATATCCATCTCGAGGAGGAAATACATTGTCCTTCATACCACTCTAATCTCCAAGACGAGGTAGAACAAAGAAGACCATGGAAGCATAAAGCACAAACATTCCTTTCATGGAAATCTTAAATCTCCCTGAATTGGCCAAACTGAGCAATAAACCCATTTTTCATGACCCATATTGGCCATAAAAGTCCCCTAATATACCCTTTGATATCTCAAAATTTCAAGGGAAATAGGGATATGACCCATCAAACCACGTTATGTAATTCCACTTTTGGTGCTCCTCTAATAGCATTATTAAATACCCAATTCATCTTCACCTCTTTCCTAGAACACTTACCAAAACAATGAACAAATGGTATGTTAGTATACCATGTGCGAATTATACCACCTTTGATTTGATTTCCACTATCTTCCTTACATACTTTTAGTTACCCATACACCAATATTTAGGTCTCAAAATTCTCATTGAATTTCTGCAAAGCACCTCATCCCACATCACCGATCACATTCATGAATGATGTAGATGTTATAATCAATGTAAAATCAACATATAGCCCCAATTTTTGTTTGATTGGTTCATGAAATCACTCCAACCCATGATATACAAGTATGTGGAAACCAAATTGCCGAAATGGAAGAAAAGACCATCCTAAAGGCCTACCATTTTGATCTGATTTACCAAATATCTGTGTATCTCTATACCACTATACTAGATTCCCCTCAGCATCATTCTTTAACAAAAAATTTCCAGGTACATTGCACTCAGTTGATGGGATTATCGGCACTATTTCTAACTAGGGAAATCCCTCCCAAACTTCCATGTCGATTCTATGCCACTCAATGTGGCATAGCAGTACCTACTAGTACTTCATGCATTAGTGGAACCCACAAATTCACCAACTCCTCCATTTGGGTAGTTATCCTATGGACCATATAGTCCTACCTACCCTAAATCTATCCAATCACCAAAAATACAACAACTTCAAATGGAACCATCCTCTCCTACATCCACATCATATGGATTACCAAACCCATACCTCCCTTCACTTGGATACAACCCATACTTCCCATTCCCTAGTCCTTCTATTCCTTCCTCCATGCCACAAATGGAAATGAATCTAGTATAACCTTCTCCCACACACCAAACTCATCCATTTCAAAACTTAAACATAGCCAATTTCCTGAATATTTAAAATCAGAGGAAAAAGAAAGGAAAGAATAGGAAAAACCAATAGTATGGATAGGGGGTAAATCCCCCTCCTTGGTAGAATTAGAATATGGGTAACTAGAACGAGGGGAATAACAATCTCCCTAAACAAGGAAAAAATTCCAAACTTAGTACAAATTGTCATTTCTAAATGTGTAGATAATATGGACACTACACATACCACTACCCATTCATACTTCAGTGTCAATAGTTTCTTAAGTAATAGAAGAAATTTGTCACCAATCCTCCTCAATCACCTATCCCACAACAAAACCAACAATTTGTGCTACAAAAACCATTTTCCAACCAAGGGGTGGTGTCCTAGAACATGATCCTCATCCCCCGGGTTATATAACATTTCAAAGCATGTACATGAACATGGTAGAAGTCAACCTCTATAGTTGCGCCAAAGGGTATGGCATGCTTGATTCCTCGTAGTGGGAAGATATACCCACTAACTCTAGTGGGCCTTTTTAGATACCTTATCCAAATAGTGACTCGATCCCTCAGATCCCAAAGGTGTCGCTTAGGCAAACTATACATAAACCTCACATGAAAGCTTCCCACCACTACAATATTGTAGACGATTTGGATCAATCCCTTCCTGCCATGTTGACATTGGAGGTTCTCTAGTCTTTCCATTCTCAAAATAAGGAATTACTTAGCAGATTAGGTGCAATATACCCTTTTTATTCATGCCTCCTAAAATTTGACCTAGGCAGTGGTGAACCACAACTACCCTCTTTAATCACTTTCAAAATTCTCGTCCCAATCAATAACATCTTCATTCATCAATGCATCATTGGTGAAGGAGCATCCACTTGTGTGATATCTAGTGATGTCTATAAATGTACAAGCTCACCAAAAATGGTTCACTCATCTATCACTCTCCATGCTTATGATGGGAGGGCATTAAAATTTATGGGTGTCTACCAAAATTTCCCCATAGAGATGGAGGGAAAAATGGTACTTTTTGATATTGAGGTATTTGATGCATATCTCAACTTGAACATTCTCTTGGGACATATTTATATGTATGCCATGAATTCCGTAGTCTCATTGGTTTTCCACATCATGATCTTCCCCCACAATAGGTAGATTGTCACCCTTGATCACCTAAAATATTATGACCCACATACAAACACAAACTCAGATAATGTCCTACCCACCATAGGATCAACCACTTCTCCCCATGTGTTTATATAGGATCAGTTATTTACAAATATTACTCCTTACTAGCGGCATACTTAGGTCCACTAAAAATCCCCACATCTATAGATGCTCTGATTTGTACTCTCTTGAACTTTGAAGACAAGTCACAAGCACCCTCCACATCAATATCATCACATCCGATTATCCATGGCACCAAACAATCATAAACCCATCAGAACCACCAATATTCTAGGTCCCTTTATTGTTTCCCCCCATGGGAGTGCAAGGAACGCCAGTAGTGGCCCAACTCTCATTACCTAGGGTCACTTTGGGAATACCTATATGCTATTCCATTGCACCTTATCTCAAAATGGCTCCAAATACAATATACCACTATGAGTTCATATCGGTATCACTCACCGACATACCAATAGGATTTCTTGTTGTTCCAATACCACCCATAACTCAACCACCACTGGTTTTCACTAAACCAAATGTTGGGTGCATGAAACAAACCAATCTGAAAGAGTCAGTGGTACCATATAATCCCCGTACACTAACATTTAACCAACCATGCACCATGTGAAAGTAGCAATGACATGCCACCAATCTATGCCCCATTTTTCCAAAGCTTAGGAATTTACTCAATACTCCTATTATTGTGACCCATGCTTCCAACACTTTAATAGGGGCATGCCAACTACCCTGACTATGCCTAATACTAATACGACTACCAAGGAATTGTGCACCAAACATGAGTGCACAATATGTTCTTAGTTTGGGAATTATACACACCACTTCCTAGAACTCCCTTTGTTCCAAGAAGCATTGGTGACCATTTTCCTCGCACAACCCATGGTTGAAATAACCTCATCCAATTACTAGGAGACAACATCCATAAATGTTGTCACTACATTAAAGGTGATAGTGTAGGTGACAACAATGGAGGCACCAATTATGGAGATTCCTATGCTAGTAGTGAAACCCCATAGGTGTTCATCACATGGGAATCATACCCATATGATCCCAACTACTTCTAACATGATTATACCTAACCGTGCCACTATACCACTCATCCTATCGCACATACTCAAGCATTAATGTGGCACTCAATGTTGAATCAAACCCAGTCGACAGGGGTTCGCATCACTGTCGATACCAACTGCAGTCTCCCTTGTCACCGGCCCGGACAGGTTTTATCCCGCCCAGCAACACCTGCAGAGCAGATGAGGTCTCACCTGAGGCATCCAGGAAGAATAGACGAAACCATGTTTCTGCCGAATGAAGTACGATGGTTGCGGCTATGATACTTAAACTTATTGTAACACAGTGACAGAGATCTTTAAGCAATAAACATAGTAGTAAAGCAATATTCAACCCAAACATTCATCATTGCAACAACATTAATTGTAAAGCAAGTATCGCATCAAAGAAGCATGACATTATTCGTAAAGTGCAATATCACATTATCATAACTAAACAAATTCAACACAGGGATCGCACCAAAATAGCTTCATCATATTATCATTGATAACCCAAATACAATGCCTCTACAAAAACTAGATCTCTGCAATGACTCTTGACATCAAAACATACCTAGAAATCATACAACCAACATTAGAGCTTCCCATTCTTCAGCTACTAATTCTCTCCCTCTGTTAACAACTTACAATTCTTATCTATATATAGGCTTCCACCTTACAACTCTTGTCCACTTACTACCGACTTCCTAACTGACACTATGGACAAATGACCCAATATCTAACTGACTTATCCAAAACTGACCAAAAACCCACATTCTGTGGTATAGCCGACTCAACATTACATAATATGTGGTCCAAATGACCCAAAACCCGCATTCCATAGTACAATTGACCCAAAATGCATAACTAATCTTCCATTGATCACCATTTGTGTCATCTTCTCACCATTTGTTCCATCTTCTGCCTTGTCACAGCATCAGAGATGCTGAGATAACACTCTACCAATAGGCCCCCAACACAATCTTGTGGCTCGCCCTCGAGCCACGTCAACAGGATATAGTGTACTTTGTCGTTTTGACTTTGAAGTCCTCATATGGTTGTTCAACTGTCCGCACCACCTCCTTGGCTTCCATAGCCACTGCCTGACTGTCGACCACGTCTTCTGTAGATGGGTGATTTGTAAGCTTTTCCATGACTTTCTGTCGACACTTCTACACTACCTGTAGAGCTTCACTAACTTGCATCATAAATTTGCCACCGGTGTCCTGGAACTCTTCTAACTAGGCCACGCATGTCTTCTGTCGCTCGCCTGCTTTAGCGACACGATGTTGCAAGTCTTTCATCTCTTGAGACTTAGCAACTTGCTCCAATGGTGGCATTGTTCGCATTATGTCTTTTAATGTGGCCAACTGGCCCTTCGCTTCTTGCCGGTACTTAGTCAGCTGCTCAACCTACTCGTCCTAAACAATGCATCCCCAGAATTGTACCGTTTAAGCTGTGAGCCTGGTTTCCTGCATTTCTAGCTCCTCTATCTGAGTGGCAACTTCCTCAATTGCCCTTCTTTGTTCATCCACTTCAGCCTACGGCATACCTGGTTTCATTTGGGCCTTCAACTCATGATTCTCCTATCGCAACTAAATAATGGCAGCCCCCAGTCGCTAGACTCGGTGGAGCACATCTACCTATTCAGTGGGATCTAGTACATGTTGATAAGCTTCCGTGATTTCCTAGTCAACCCACACACTGTCGTCCCACATACGAGGCTTCCTCACAATAAGGAAATCATGTTCCTTTTTCAGGCCTTTGCTTTCGCGTGTCTTCTCAGCCCCTTCTTCCTTGATGTGTTCTTTGAGGTCATCCATGGCCTGTTGTGCGGAAGCATCCCTGGCAGTCAATTCTTTGATAGTGCACTGTGCATCGGCCTCACTTTCCTGCAGTCGAACACACATATCACTGATCTACCGCAGTTGGTCTATCGTTTCCTTGCTGGTAGTAGCCTGCACAGTGGTTAATCCTTCCGCAGGTAAGGCATTCACATTAATGGTCACCATTTTCAGCTGTTGCAGCAACATGATTACTACCGCATCTTCGATCACAATCGCAGTCGGGGGAATCTCCACCTTCCTGACCCACAGCTCAGTGTTGATTGTGTCAAAGTTTGATGCTACTGCTTTCCCTGGTGCCTTGCCGAAAACCATGTCATACAAAGATTCTAATCGAGCGGTGATCACATGGAATGATTCATCCGCTTTCCTTTCCATCTTTTCTGTAGCCACAAAGGATGCAGTATTGATCGCTGTGACCAGGAGGCCCAACTGTGCCTCAGCGGGCAAAGACAATCCGTTGATCGTTGCATGCTCCTGATACCTTTTCGAGTGATTCTCTTCAAGCTCCCGGTTGCTATCATATGATATCGTTTTGGTCGATTGGTGCCCTGATTCATGGTGAATCTGCTCATCCTATGCTAATACTCAATCATCTGGGCCCAACATCGGGCCACCAGCTTCTATCTCCACTAAACTCATGGGTTGTCTCCATGCCTCCGGCCACTCGTTCATAGTAGCCTCCAAATCTTCAGGCAGGACCTTATACGAGGTCTGTAACCATTACCGATCAAGATCACGGTGGGCTTGGATATGTATGGTATGCGGTCGAATTGCAAAAGCCATGACAGGTTTGAACTGTGTTATAGTTTCTTTAGATATTCATGGGACCTGTGTTGCCGTGGCACAAAGCATCTCCCAATACAGCCAAAACTGCAATTGGCAATACCAGAGTCTCTCTAGCTCTCGTACATACCAAAGATTTTGATATTGCACCCCCCATCATTCTGCTGCAGCGGGACAGTCCACGCCCTAGTACGTGCCGAGATCTTTCCATGTGATGAAGGTGATCAACAGCAACAACCAACTGTATGTGAAGGCACCCTTTCCCGATTGGACCACCACAGTATCCTCCATCAATTGATTGAAAAGATACAGGGACCAGTTCATTTGGACCCCTTCCGCACATTGCTCTGCACATGCAACAATCCCCAAGTTGCATTGGTTAGGTCGACCACCCCTAACAACCTTGTAGGATAGGATCTTAATGCTCGTGAGTACCACCTGACCATTGTAGCTACTGGTGCTATACCCATGCCCATCCATTTCTAGGCCATATTTCTGTGCCAACTATAGTGCCCGCTTCTTGTCATTTTCCTTTCCTTGGATAAACTGCGATGGATCAACTCCATTCTTAGGAAAGCTGGTTATGTACGAAATTAAGTCGATGATGACTGGGACTTCTCTGTCCAACCAAAACGAACCACCATGAAAGCACGTTAGGAGCTGCTTTACACATGCATTGACTTCCTCTAGTCACCCGAAATGTGGTATGTTAAGAAGCCCTAATAAGCCAACCTGCTTCAATCCTCATGCCCAATCTTGTACCGCTGGTATCAGGGAAAGTCATGTCTCAGGCACATAGGGAGTGGATACAATGTTAGGGTAGGCCATCATATCATGGTTGTCATAACGTAATTGCAGCAATGCTGACCTAATATCTATAGAGCACTCCATTCCAAACGGGAGTGGCAGCATCTTCACACCGTACTTCTATCTTGGGTTTATCTTGCATGGGGTGGCATCCAGCCGAATGAGTGGGATAGAACCAAGGATGTCATCGACTGATAGCCCTTCCCATGGGGCAGACTCACGAATGGGGCGACTGGACTATCCCACCTATTCCTGAGCTTCTCCTGCCATTGTAGTGGAGGACCGAAGCACCCTCTTACTTTGCGGGGACTCAGAGTGTTGACCCCCCATCGCTTCTTGACGATGACTGATGCTCCCACCGACATATTGGCAACTTCAGCTCCAAGATCAAGGGCTCCAGAGGACACAAATATTTGCTCAACAACCACTAGGATGAAGGGAGACTCCACTTCGCTGCTAATTTTGACTGTCTCCAGTTTGTCTGGCATACCTCATAGCACCTCGTTATATGCTTATTAGCACCTTGCTCAATTCTAGACTACACTCTGCAACAACACTTCTCAACTAATTTCTCAGTGTCTTATGACCAACTCTGATTCAGTTTTATAGCTTCAGCCGAATCCTCCGTAATCATCACGAAATCATGCATTAACTCAACCACAATCCTGTATTAATGACGCAAATCTATCGTCGATCATGTCCGTCGATAGACTGGATCTGCCATTAATGCCCAGCATCTGGACATGCATCGTTAATTAATTGTTTTAACTTTTATTATCTATTGCTGATTTGACCTGGTTGCAATGTTGCCATGTGTCTTCGACCGCTCCAAACTTGCGGTAGAAGCTTCCCTACTTTCGCATTTCATCCATGGTAGTGCGACATCCTGCCACCAATCAATCTACTTCTCTCTCTCTTTTTTTTTTTTTCGATGCGAATCAGGCATCGTAGTATTCAAGGCCCGACTGATAGGGATTCAACCTATGACCATTCACCAGTTTTGGGAGCATCGCCTTGTCCAGCTGCTGCACTTGAACCGCACCCCCTAAAGTAATACTACTGATGCGATACAGACCAAGCCAATGCATCTGCAACTTTCCTGGATGTTTCGTAAGCTTGCTGTCGTACAACAGAACCAAGTCACCCTATTGAAACTATTTGTTTTTTATGTGTTTATCATGCCATGCTTTCTGGCGATCCTTCTCGACCCCCTGGTGGAACCTAGTGATGAAACGATCTTCCTCCAACTGCACCAACTGCTGCATCATCCAAGCCTGTTGCGGCCGCGATACGCAGAATTGAGACAATATACTCCATGGGCATAATTGCTTCTTGTCCATACACCAGCTTAAATGGTGTCTGCCCTATCAACAGTTTACATGTGGTGCCATAGGCCCACAATATTGCTTGGATTTTGAGATCCCAGTCATCGCAGTTCATGTTACATACCTTTGTTAGCGCATGCTCCAATACCTTATTGAAAGCCTCCACCATGCCATTTTCCTGCAGATGATAGGGTGTACTATTCTTATGATGTATGTGCAACTCCTCCGTCAATGCGCTGATGGTGTGATTAAGAAAGTGGTTGCCTTGATCGCTCAATAAAATCTTGGGGCAGCCAAAGCGAGTGACAATGTGGTCAAAGAGAAACTGCACGGCTGTGGCCGTGGAGAAATCAGTGACTGGTGCAGCTTCTGCCCATCGAGTCAAATATTCTATCACGGTGATAATATATCGTGCACCCGTGCGCTTCCCTGGTGGATTGATCGGTCCTACAAAATCCACCGCCCATTTGTCGAATGGCTGTAATGTAAACTGGGGCATCATCAACATCTCATCGTGTTGGGATGGTTTGCTAGTTCACTGACAGACATCACAGGACTGCACATAGTCTGTTGCATCATTATGCAGTGTGGGCCACCATAGCCCAGCACGCAGCACTTTCCTAGCAGTCACCCTACCGCCATAGTGTCCTCCGGCTACTCCTCCATGCACTTCTGCTAATATCTGCGATTTCTCATGCGAAAAGACACATCTGTGCAATACCTCATCGACACCCATTTTGTATAACTCTCCTGCAATTAGTTGGAAGTTTGCATCTTTTAATACCAACTGCTTCTTCTGACTGGTGGTGAACTTGTCTTGTGCAGTACCCATTGTCAAAAACTAAATGATTTCCTCAAAGTAGATATCTGCAACCTCAACCCGAAATAGTTGAGCATCTAGTAAACCATCTTCAATGTTGGTCGGATCCTCTCCTATATCGATCCACGAGAGATGATCAGGACCGACAATCAATCAGCCTGGCTTCACAATGACTTCAAAATTGAACTCTGGAAAAAGAAGTAGCCAGCGGCATATCTTCCTCCCCAACACAGGCTTATTGACTAGGTGTTTCAATGCGGAATGGTTGGTGAACATTTTAAAGTGCCCACCCAACAAATAGTGCCTAAACTTTTGCAGGGCATAGACCATTGCCAAACCTTCCGGCTCAATGGTAGTGTAATTCCTTTCTACAGAGGACAACTTCCAGCTTGCAAAAGCAATAGGATGATCAAGGTTGCCTTCTCTTGGTTGAGGCAATACGACTCCCAACGTAAACGATGAGGCATCAACATGGGCATGGAATTCCTTACTCCAGTCTGGAAATACCAATATTGGTGTTGATGCCATCTTTGCCTTCAGTGTTTCAAAGCTAGCTTGACATTTCGGGCTCCACTTCAATGCCGCATCCTTCTTCAACAACTTTTCCATAGGGCCAGTAATCACAGCATAACCCTTGATGAACTTGCGATAATACCCCGTGTGTCCCAGAGTCACCCACAACTGCTTAACAATGGTTGCAAACTCAAAATGAGCACAATCTTAGCCAGATTGGCCAACAACCCTTTCTTACACACAATATGGCCATGAAATATCCCAAACGGTGCACAAAAGATGCATTTCTTCAAATTCAGTGATATCTGGTGCTGTCGGCATCGCTCGAGCATCAACCATAGATTCGCTAGATGATCACAGACCAAACCATAGACCGTCCAATCATCCATGTAAACCTGTAAAAATTTCTGAATGAATTCTTTAAATGCAGCAACGACAACCCGTGAAAATATCGTAGGTGCATTCTTCAAACCAAATGGAATTACAATGTATTGAAAGCAGCCCCATTCAGTAACGAAAGTTGTCTTATGGGGATCTTCTTTAGCAATGTGGATTTGATGATAGCCAAAGAACCCGTCTGTGAAGGAGTACATCTCCTATCCACTCACACCTTCAAGCACTTCATCAGTAAATGGAGTGGGGAACAGATCATGCAAACATGCATCATTTAGCTTCTTGAGGTCAACGCAAATGCGCACTTCACCAGTCTTCTTATCCTGTACCAACGTCCAACATTGCGATCTAGCTCATCCTTGACCCACTCCTCATGTCACAGATTCAATCGATAGGGTCGCTACCAGATCGGCTTAGCATCTGGTTTTAATGGAATCTTCATTTCTCTTCAGTCGCCCAGAATCCCCTTCATGTCGGAAAAATTAGTAGGAAATATGTCCTAAAACTCATGGAGCAAATAAGTGACCTTTCTTATTAGCTCATCATCCCAGTAATCCCCAACATTTGCAAACTTTGGAGTGTCCTCTGTCCCAATATTGATCTTGTGAAGCTTCAGCGGCTGACTGATCGGGTCGCTTGGTGCATCAGGTGGTACCACAACATGACTTCCTTCTGACTCTGGGATATTCACATTCCGCGGATCATCACCATCTTTTGGCCCACCACTGATATTGAAACACTCCATGAGAGACTGCATCTGGCAGTGCATGTGCGGATCCGCAGGATATGCTACCAGGAAGACCTACATAATTACATCACATATGACCTATAATGCATTATTAACCTCTGGATCGACATCCGCAAAACTAAATGTATGGGTAAAACACACTATGAGCTCCAACCAAGTAGAAATTTCCCATTGCAACTCAGCTGCAGTATACCATGAACGTGGCATCTCATCCAAAGTATGGATAAAAGCATGGACCCACTCATCTTTTGATCACGATACCCATAGCCGCTGACATTCCATCAAGTGACCACCCGGATCGGTCCGACCATCATACTTTCCAGTGTGGTAAACCTCAGTATCACCAAAACGTACCATCATCAATCTTCGACATTTCAACCATCCATCAATCGATGCCTTCTGTGTCACCCACCAACGTGCTAGAGCAGCCTTCAATGCTTCATTCAATGCTAGCAAGCGCTGTGGTTTGGAAACTCTTTCTTCAAACTCCATCAGAAAGATGGATAAGCTAGGTAGTCCTTCATATGTTGGTAGTGTAACCATTTCAGTCGTGACATGGCATAATGACTGTGTGACCGACCCGCACTTACGGAGTGACACTTCGTGCAAGCGATTATGCCAATATTCCAGCGCATCATCAAAGTCGAAAGACGCAGAGCTGTCACTGCGCCATCCTAGCTCACCATTGCCATTCGGATGTATATAATATTTAGAAATATTGAATACATGGTCCCATCCGCTAGGATCATCGTCCTTCACTGGCTCTATGTAGCGGCATCCTTCAGCCGGATCCAACGGGGCGATAACTCTGAGATCGCAATTTTCAAAAGTCATCATCCATTGCTTGAAGTTGATTATAGCTCCAGTATCATTATCCCATCCAATCCCCAATAGCGTAGGATAAGAGCTTCCACCTTCGACAACTTCTATGAAATCAAAGTCGACATAGGTTTTCATACCCTCAATATCTACCACTAGTTGCGGAACTTGCCCAATAGGTGTTACTTTCGCATTGTTAGCCAATCAGAGCTATAAAGGAGACTATCTCAATGGGGGGCTCCCCATCTTCTGCCAAGCCTGCTTGGTCAAGATGTTGACATCCGAACCAAGATCAACAATAACTGAATCAACATCATAGTTTCCAATTTGAATATTCATCCGCATATCCTTACCTGTCTTTCGTCGTTGCAAGGAATTAACCGTGAGCTCTTGTCGATCCTGGGATGGTCGTCGCAACAAGGCTTCAATCGCAGCTAGAGCGTCGGGATCTTTTGGGAGGGACAAACAATGTTCCAAAAATGCTCAAAGTGTGTTGGACCGCTGCGATGGGCTAACCTCCGAAGTAGCATCAAAAGTAGAGGGCATGTCATACATGACGGCTTTACCTCGATCATTCCCTAAGTCCCGTCATGCATGAAGAAACATCTCGCGTTCCACATCAATATCAAATGATACCTTCTTTTGTCCAGCTAACCGGATCATTAAGCTATCTTCTCTAGTTGTCTTTCCTCCTCGAGTGACCACAGTAATGGAAGCATCTTGTGGTCTTGGTTCTATAGAAATTGTTGCGATGTTTGCACCCTGCTGCTGATTCGGTGGTAAATTCTCTGGTTGATTTTTTATTTATTTATGTTCTGATTCAACCGTGAATTCTGGTTCTACACTAGTTTTTGTACTTGGTTATGAGCGGGCTGCTGTGTTTGGGGCTGTGTCTGCAACTAGGGAGTGTTCCCTGCCTGCCATCGTGCAATCAACTGTGGACAATTCTCAATTGTAAGATCGTTAACAAAACATAACGTACACTGGTTCTGTAGTAGTGGGTAGTCTCGCTGATAGTGTCCCCATACCACACAGTGATAACATTGAACAGGTCCACGACCACCTCATCCTCCTCCGCGACCAAATGATCCGCTACGTCCTCCCTGGTATCCTCCCCGAAATCCTCCTTGCTGCTGGTACTGTGGTTGGTTAAACAGTTGTTGCATTGGTGCCAGTTGCATCCCTTGCCCTTGTGGTGCATACTGCGGTTGCTGTACATATTGTGGTTGTTGTGGATCCATCTACATCAGAGCATATTATGGCATGAACTGCGACGGTTGTCGTTGCTACAGTACAAACTGCATTTGCAGTCGAGGCAGCGACTAGGCTACCTGCGGCTACAGTTGCGATTGTTGTACGGCAAGCTGATCGTCCTTGACATAGAATGCATCATACATTCTTTCTTGTAGCAACCCATATGCACGGCAATATTTGTCATCATGACCCACCGACTTGCAAAATGTGCATTAAATATTTCTCGGGGTTGTGACCATTTTCTGCATATAAGGGAAATTATCATGACTGTGCCCATACACCTGGCAGAGATGACACCACGGCATGCTGTTGCCATTCAACGGGTTTGGCACACCTGACACCAAATAATTGTTGAAATCCAGGAAATTGTACTTCGTATACCCTTCTCCTTGGCATTGTGTACACCATACTTCATCGCACTATTCCTTTCTTTTCTTCAAATCTTGCAGCTGTATGGTCAAGTTGGTGAGTTGTGTCTATATCTGCGATATCCTAGCTATAGTTTCTCCAATCGGCAACGCCTCCAATCGCATTGCAATCTCTAGAGCTTCACTATGTGTCGAATTTTTTTGTTGCGTCAGTGGTATCCGAATATGTGGTAGCAATGCCACAATGAACCATTCTTTATGTTGGACGGTGCTCATATCAAAACTAACCTTTTCCATCAGCGTCTTGAATCGCTGGTCGAAATCCCATACTGTCTCATTGGGATACTGCTTAATTTCCTTCAATTCTATAATATGTTGAGCCTCAAACTTGGGCCTTCTAAATTTGGCAATCATCCCATCCTGAATCTCATCTAGTGACTTCTCTAGAGCTCCTGGAGGGACTAGAACAAACTTCATAAACCAATCTAATGCGCGACCTCGCAGAGACATCGCTAACAGTCCTTTCTTAGCAGCATCATCGGTGATCTATTTCATGGTCCAAACGACGTCACACAAAAACCAATACTATTATGGGTTGTCTGTCGCACTCCCATGGAACAACAGTAACTTAGCATCATTGCCTGCCATTCTGGGCTTCCTTCCTCCTTTCGTTGTACTACTACCAATTAACTTTTGTGGAATTGATGAACTTGGCAATGTCGAAGTGGTATTTCTTGTTATCTGAGAAATAGTGAG
Organism: Larix kaempferi; assembly: GCA_027924585.1. Taxonomy (NCBI): domain Eukaryota; kingdom Viridiplantae; phylum Streptophyta; class Pinopsida; order Pinales; family Pinaceae; genus Larix; species Larix kaempferi. The sequence continues at coordinate 15,350,187 of BSBM01000348.1, read as the reverse complement.
TGGAGGTGTGGGTACATTGGTGCCAGGGTTTGTTCCTTCCTCTATCTTGGGAATAGCTCGGTTGTCCTTGTTAGGACTATGAGGTTGCTTTGTCCTGTGTGGCCTTCCTTCACAGTCTTGCAGTTCAACCACAGCAGGACCTTCTCCTTTCCTCTTCCTCTTTTCCTGTTGGAACCTTGCTCCTCCCCTCATAAGACCACTTTCTTCCTCGGCTTCACTCACAGTCTCATCATGACATTCATCCATCTACCCCTTACCATTCCATGTACCACCCCCAAACAGTCATAGTACCCAGGGCCTCCTCCCACTAGGTTGTCTACTGATCAAGATGCATCTTCAATATACCCTTTTCATAAATAAGCATCATGATCGACAGTTGAAGCGATAGTAAAAACCTGCCCCAAGGTTGGTGGAAAAAATATCTTTCGGCTTCACTATAGGACTTTTGAGTATCAACCGCAAACACTATGATATATCGTTCTAGGATGCTATCGAACCACACTTTGATAGCCCGCGATGCTTTATTATCAACTTCCTGCAGTTCCTGAATCAATTCGGGGGTCTAGGTCGTCGGTTCACCACCTTGGAAGTTCCTCTTTTGGAAAATCAACTTTGCCAACCATTCGAAAAATAGGACCGAGAATTCATAGAAGAACCATTCGTGCGGTTTGTCATGAACATATCTACCCACCCACTGATCTACTATCAATCGAGTGTTCCTGCTTTCCTCTTCAACAAATTCCTGCAACTTTTGATCAAACCATTCTTGGATTTCCAGTTTCGTCGGTTGCCACAACATGTCCTCCTTGCACTCCGTACACAGTCCTAGCAACGGAACCATTTGTTGAATCAAACCCAGTCGACAGGCGTTCACATCACTGTTGACACCAACCGTAGTCTCCCTGGTCACCGGCCCGGACAGGGTTTATCCCACCCAACAACACCTACATAGCAGATGAGGTCTCACCCGCGGCATCGAGGAAGAATAGACGGAACCATGTTTCCGACGAATGAAGAAGGATGGTTGCGGCTATGATACTTAAACTTGTTGTAACACAGCAACAGAGATCTTTAAGCATTAAACATAGTAGTAAAGCAATATTCAACCCAAACATTAATCATTGCAACAACAGTAATTGTAAAGCAAGTATCGCATCAAAGAAGGATGACATTATTCGTATAGTGCAATATCACATTATCATAACTGAACAAATTTAACACAGGGATTGCACCAAAATAGCGTCATCATATTATCATTGTCAACTCAGATACAACGCCTCTGCAAAAACTAGATCTCTGCAATGACTCTTGACATCAAAACTTACTCGGAAATCATACAACCAACATCAGAGCTTCCCATTCTTCAATTGCTAATTCTCTCCCTTTGTTTACCACTTACAATTCTTATCTATATATAGGATTCCTCCTCACAACTCTTGTCCACTTACTACCGACTTCCTAACTGACACTATGGACAAATGACCCAATATCTAACTAACTTATCCATAAACAACCAAAAACCCGCATTCTGTGGTATAGCCGACTCAACATTGCATAATATGTGGTTCAAATGACCCAAAACCCGCATTTCGTGGTACAATTGACCCAAAATTCATAACTAATCTTCCGTTGATCGCCATTCGCATCATCTTCTCACCATTCACGCCATCTTCTACCTTGTTGCACCATCGGAGATGTTGCGATAGCACTCTACCAAACCGCCTGCCAACAATCATCAATATTGATCATGCAAGCTATTATCCATTTACTTGTTTTAGTGCCTAATCCTGCAAATGGAACTAGTAGGTCACTTAGAGAAAATGTAGCTAGAAGACAATGTTAAATTTTCAGAATTTACTTCAATCTGATCTAGGATCTTAACTGAGAGAACACCATGTACAGCATATCTACAGCATATCAATCATGGAGACAATAATGCAAGCACACAAGAGACACAAAGATTTACTTGGGGAAAACCATAAAGGTGAAAAACCCCAATAACTTCCTCAGAGATAGATAGAGCAATGATACAACCAACCATGAGAGATAGACATAACCTAGCAGCAAATCCTCCTCCTCCATAAGTGCGCCACTCCTCCTTGAGTGCATGAGTGAGAAGTGAGTGAGTAAATAGAGTGCCTCCCGCACTCTATTTATACTTGACTTGACTTGCCTTTTTACCTAACTCATGTAGGCTCGAACTTAACCACATAACATAATGCTGAGTGGGCCGACCCCCAATAGGGTGGTCTAATAACCCTTTGACCCACATGACTTATACAGGTCCGACCCCAAACAAGGTGGTCTAATAACCCATCAAGTATAAGTTATGACACTTACAATATAAATGACGACACTTCCGTATAGAGGAATAATAACATCTCTATAGGAATACAATATACATATATGTGAAATACATTCTGAAGTTACATATACATCAACAGACAAATCCATACCCATAGGGAAAACCTACCAGCATTTCCCATATAGGATGTCATCTCCTTGGTGAATACCACAGATCATGTTGAAATCATCAATATGGCATTGTTATCCATTTTATCTACTAGTGATGACACATCGCCATCATCTTTAGAAGAGGATCATGGGACACAACCAATGTCTATTTTGGCCATGGAAGATAACCACAATCCATTATACAATCCTTATCCACTATGACACATTTTTCATGTGTTGGGAATCCTTATGAGATATAATTCATGTAACCCCACCACAAGGTTGCACTCAACAAAGCCCCCCCCATAATTCAAACAATTTGGGATTCCACACCGATGCACAAACATTTTTCCATCTAGATAAGTTGCACTGATTTCCAACATTAGTAGTCTCTTAGTCAAGAAGGTGATTCAACCGTTCACCCCCTATGTTGTCCCTTTGATTTTAAAACAGTGTAGCATCTCGTTTCTCTTTTTCATTTTTTTAATATCAAAATATTCAAAATGTGACCAAATTCTATTTTCTATCAGATGAGCGCAACTTAAGACTGCTTTGTTTACTTTTCCGATGGCACAAGTTGTTGGCCAAAGAATTTGGCATCCACTACTTAGGACATTTGCACCCCAACTCAAACTTTATACCACATTAGTGGAGTATGCCTTGTGCCCATTACTAATAAATAATATGAATATGGCATATTCATTGGGTTATTGAATGATTCCATTCACATTGGGATACAACAACTTCATGTCCACTAAGATTCCCAACTCATTGTCTACCAACTAAACAATGTCTTTCATGTACTTATTCCATTCCTCTTTCACAAGTTTTTGCAAGTGCACCTCCTGGGCTAACAATTTGAAACAATCACATCTTCCCATGTTCCAATGAAAGCCAATTCATTTTCCAATCAAGTTTCTAATGAGTTCCACGATTGGAACTTGTTACATAAATAGTCCATTTGATCCTGCAAGCAAGAAAAAACTATGTTTTTTTACCATACAAGTTATGTGTTAGTACCTCAAACTACACATCAATGTAAAAAAAAATATCAACAACATCACAACCATCACAGATGTATAGATTAAACACAAAAATGAGATCAATATGCCCCCAATATATATATATCTATATCTATATATATATCTATATATATATTTGTTTAAGCGTTACATACAACATGGGCCTCATGGGCGATACATATAAAAAAAAATACTCCTTATGGGGATACATAAAAAAATTGTCTCCCATAGGCCATGCCAATGTCATATACAAAATGGGGCTCTTGCCCTATACAAAAAATACAATACATGAGCCACTAACTCATGGAAACTCTGCTAGTAGTGGATCAGTAGGGCTCAAGATTGCTAAAAGGGGCACTACACATGTAGGTGATACTAGAGTACCAAGAGCTAGCCTTGGAATTGGAACGAGTCTTGGTACTGTTGGTTGAGTAACATATCCTCCCTATCTCCTTATCTAATGTGTACAGACACTGAAACTCTATGTACCACCTAGATCCACGCAACCCCACACTCTTCTAGAATCCCCACAATATGGGCTAATTTGTCATCACTAAGAGCACCCAATGGAAACTCATCCATGCCAATCACAAAGATACTGAAATGACTCTCCAATTCAACCAAAACCATAGTTGTCCAATCCCTAGGAAAGGAACCCCCAGTGGGAGAAGCACCATATACAGGTCCTTCTACTCCCCATTCTCTAGTAGTCACCTCATCACATCACATATGACAATCAGGAATTGGAGGTGGCACATCTACAACAATTGGTACTTTGGCTGGCCTCATTGGCCCATCATCTGCACCAAACACCATCTGAGGTCAGTAATTGATACATATATATATGAAAAAAACATGTGCATATAAAAATGGATAAAATATATATAACAATGTCACACACAGCTTGGGGATCACACCCATGTATATGGAAAAGTACTTGGGCATCTCCACGGAAATCCATCCCACTATTGGGATACTTCTCCATGGCTCTGATCCTCTTCGACCACACCTATAAGTATTGATCTATAAAAATGGCGCCCACATCATTGCCACAAAACCTAGGAATTAGTCACCCCTACAACATGATCTAAGGATCCCTTATACCTCTCACTTGTACTGGCATTGGTGACCGTAGCAATGGGTACTGCTTAAAGAAATAAGAGAATACTACACTCCTATATGTAAAATCACTAGTCCCCCACACAAACATATCATTCAACATCCCATGGAGATGTTGAAGCATCATGTGTTTCCATGCCACATGTTACACTACTCCAGTACCATTTCATGTTCTGATGTCTACCCAAGGAGAGGGGTCGTAATTTTCTTCAGCACCATGATGGGGGTATTATTAGCAATTTCTAAAAGGTGGTTATGGTTGGACCCTTTGATCCTTCCTTTAGGAGTAGTATGGATTAGTGGCATTATTGACTGCATCATTCAAGGGCTTGTAGCCCTGAGGTTTGTTGATGTATTTGTAACTTCGGAATGTATTTCATATATGTATATTGTATTCCTATAGAGATGTTATTATTCCTCTATATGGAAGTGACGCCATTTATATTGTAAGTGTCGTAACTTATACTTGATGGGTTATTAGACCACCTTGATGGGGTCGGCCCTATATGAGTCATGTGGGTAAAAGGGTTATTAGACCACCCTAGTGGGGGTCAGCCCTGTCAGCATTATATTATGTGGTTAAGTTAAGGCCGACCTAGTAAAGGTTATTAGGCAAGTCAAGTCAAGTATAAATAGAGTGCGAGAGGCACTTTATTTGATCATTCGCTTTCTCACTCATACTCTCATTGGAGAGTGGCGCACTTATGGAGGAGGAGAAGCTACTGCTAGGAGTATATATCTTATGCTTGGGTTGTATCATTGCTCTATCTATCTCTAAGGAAGTTGTGGGGTTTTTCAACTTTATGGTTTTCCCCAGTGAAACTTTGTGTGTCTATTGTCTCTTGTGTGCTTGCATTATTATGTCCATGATTGATATGCTGTAGATATGCTATACATGTTGTTCTCTTAGTTAAGATACTAGATCAGATTGAAGTAAATTCTAAAAAACTAACATGGTATCAGAGCTAGCCTGAAAGAAGGCATGGTATGGCATTTATGACACTTGTTGCACTTGCAAAGCTAGGGCTTGATATAGCAAAAACCAGTCATCATAGCACTTTCGCTATAAATACATTTTGGCAAGGTTTCAGGATCTGAAAATATTATAGGTCAAAAATAATATCCCCATGTACCTTTTGTCCAAAGTAAAACCTCTAATTCGTTGTACTTTGTGATGTATGATCAGTACAAGTTAGGGTTTCTGCCTCTTCCAGATCTCAGTCACAAATAGGTGACCTAGGAAAAAAGGTCACAACTTGGGATAGGAAGCTCCGAATGAAATTTTGTAAAAAGTGATAGGGAGGGAATGGAATTTAATTTCTCAGGTAATTGTTTCAGAGGCCGAAACTGAACCAGTGACACGTCGCACGCCGTACAAGTTTGATCTCCTGTTTTATCCCATAAACAGGTCACGTTGCGACACTTGGAATAACTCTCTCTCAGAGAATCCAATTGAGGTCAGACCTATGGGGTTGGAAGGACAATAGGTCAGGATACCACAAGAAGAATTTTCAGACCCTGTAGATCTGAAATTTCAGAGTTACACCAGAAACAACTAGGTGCATATTTCTATCAAAACATAATTGTATTTTGAGCACCTTCATTCATGGCTCCGAGAATTTAGTGTTTCGGAGAATGTTGGAATTTTTTGTATCAGAGACAATGGCTGGAGGCTCCTCATGAAAATCTAAATTTAGAGACCAAGATCAAATTTTTTGGTTGGGCAAAAGGCTGGGCTTGATCAAACCCTAGTTGGGGATTTTGATCGAAAAGGTGGAAAATTAGGGCTTCTGAAAAAGTTTGAATTTCTGAAGTCTGTAACCATGGCTGGAAGCTCCTAAAAAAAATCAAAGTTTAGAGCTTTGGATCGAACCTTTTGGTTGGGCAGAAGGGTGGTCTTTATCAAACCCTAGTTTGGGATCCTGTCTAGAAGATCCGAAAGTTTCAAAGACAATTTTGAGGGGTGAAACTTTGCAGTTTTAAAATTCTGAGTATACCAGCTTGATCAGCCCATCAAGGCACATCTTTCTATCTTTTTAGAAGTTTAAAATTCAAAGTTTGAATTTTTAGGGTTTCTCTAAAAAACCCTAATCTAGCTCCAGATCCAATTTCTGCAAATCAAGTGGATTGGGTTAATCCTAAAAGAGAATGGATTGGTCATCTGCATAAGTGAAGAAGTTCCTGTTTCAGAGGGAGATAAGGCTAAGGCCTTACAGAAGAAGATTACAAGTAATCTCGACAGGTATGACTTATCTAGGTATGTTTCGAGATATGTTCATGATTAAGTTTATGGTATGTTTGTCTTCATTAAGTTTAGTACAATCTTGATTAACTTTAGACTTGTCATATCACCTTAATAAAATTATGAATGCAGATATTCATTGATTAGGGTTTTGACACATATGATTGTACTAATGCATTATGGTGTTGTATGAGGTTGATGTTGTTCGCTAACATGAAAGGTACATCAAGAAAGCCAAATCATGTTCTAGTTCAAGAACATATGACCATGTTGACATGAAGACAAAGATTCATCCATTGTCATGGATCACATAGAAGATCTACTTACAAGGTATGTATAACTTGGTTCTATAATGGTTAACCTATGAGATATGCAGGTTACTAGCACAAGTCATTTAAGAGAACAAGAAGACATTATGCGGGTATGTTAGACATAACTAGCTAGCATGCTAATCCAAGTATGTTTCTCCTATATCAAGTTAGAATCCTACCTTGTGTTAGGATCTTATACTGTTGTATGATTGATAATAACTATTCATGAAGTTAGAAATGTAAGTAATCAAGGATTTATGCATATTATGTCTCTTACCTTGATTGATGATTTGACTAACTAGAAAAGTCCTTTGGTCAAATAAGAATATGCATGAGTAAAAGAAGTATTCCTTGAAACCTTGAATACTAATGTTTATTATCTGTGTTTGAAATGATCATGACTATACATGTTTAAGATTATTGTGTTTTGATAGTATTGAGATTATACTAATGAATGTATGTATGAGACCTCGAGGATAACACAATGATGATACTAGTAAGTATGAATAAGTGATAGAGGATGGATATAAGTTCAAGGATAGGTAATCCAGGAAGCAAAGATTAAGAGGAAGCACACTCCAGTAGTTTCTGCAAGGAAGCAAATATTGAGAGGGAGTCCACCCTACAAAACAAACAAAGATAAGTATATTTGAATTGTCATTTTTTGTATATTTGATTGTTTAAATAATATTGTTCAATGATGTATATACTTATGTTCCTAGACTTAGGTTGTGTATTATGCATATTAGAATAATTGCATTAATGAACAGTATACTACTAATACGCATGTAATGGGTAAGTGCCCTATGGCACTGTACAACATTCCATTGCTACTTATCTAGAATGAAACCTCTTTGCTAACATGTTGGGAGTTGTGCACACTCTTAAACAATGTTTTGGTAGAGATTGGAAGGCATCTAGAAAGTTATGGGATATGGATAAATGTTGTATTGAAGCATTGGCTAAAATAATTGCATGACTATATCACATATTTCTTTTTTGTGTAAGAATTTGTTCTGAAAACTTTGAGAAGTTTCTAATCATGCAATTTAACTTGTTTTTGTAGGAAAGATCATATACGAGAACCTACAAAATAAGGACTACAACATTTCTTCCAGCAACAAAGTTATCTATTGAAGATATTGAATATATTGAAGTTCCCATGATCCGGGAAGAATGCCATGATCCGTCGATCATGAAGAATGATGTTTGGGATGTGGTCCCAAGACCTGAAGGGAAGTCTACTATGACTTCCAAGTGGATCTATAAGATCAAGCATGCTGCAGAAGGAAGCATAGAGAAATACAAAGCGAGTGATGAAATGGAAGATACACCAGATCGATGTCAAGATAGCTTTCTTGCTTGGTGTTCTTCATATTGATGATACTTCGAGGAAGAAGTGATGGGAAACATTTGCAGGAGTCATTCCAAGCATGGTGAGAGGAGGATCCTTCCCATGGTCGTGGATGTATGCATTGTGTCATGAGAATTAGGATGATGCTCCAATTACTGCTTTGTATATGCATCATATTGGATGCTAGATATGATCAGTTGGATCATGTGTTTGTATATGCATCATGTTGGATGTTGGATATGATTAGTTGGATCATGTATTTGTATATGCACCATATTGGATGCTTGATATGATCAGTTGGATCATGTATTTGTATATGTATCAGGTGGATACATTGTATGATCAGGTGGATCATGTATGATGACATGTATCAGGTAGATACTTTGTATGCATCAGGAGGACGCAGTGTATGATCAGGATGATCATGGATGATGAGCTTCATGGTGTTGCTCCAGATGATATGCATTAGTTTGATGATGTGATGATGATCAGGATGATCATGTGATGATGTATCGTCAGATGATTGGGTCCTTGATGTACCTGACGAATACGAGACTAGATATATGCTTTGCGGTGAACACCTTGAGCAAGTATTTGATAGATCCAAGACATGTTCACCTGATAGCTATAAAGCATATTCTGAGGTACCTGAAGGGTACAGTTGACTATGGGCTCAAGTATGAGGTGAATCAAAATTTTAACCCGGAGGGTTATGTTGATTCGGATTGGGTAGGTAGTTCCATTGATCGGAAGATCACTTCGGGGTGCTGCTTAAGTATGGGATCGAGTATGATCTCTTGGTTTAGCAGGAAGCAGTTTTGTGTGGCACTGAGTACAACCGAAGCAGAGAATACCATAGCTTGTTCAGCTAGTTGTGAGGCAGTATGGCTTAGGAAGCTACTGTCTGATTTTTTTGATCTCCAGTTGAGTGCTACTTGTATATATTGTGACAACTAGAGTTGTGTGAAGTTGTCGGAGAACCCAGTGTTCCATGACAAATCAAAGCACATTAAGATCAAGTTCCACTATATTAGGGATATGGTGTAGAGAAGAGTAGTGAAGCTCCTGTATGTTGTGACGGACAAGTAGATAGCCAATGTGTTGACCAAGCCGCTAGCCATAGTGAAGTTTGAGTACTTCAAAGAGAGACTTGGTGTACTTCAGATCGAGATTCCTTCCAAGGGGAGGTGATGAGTCCAGAGACATAGATGCACATGAGCCATTCTCACATAGTGGTAGGTATGGTCCTCCTATGGTGAGATGTAAGGGCTGGACCCATTCTCAAATAGTGGTAGGTATGGTCCTCCTATGGTGAGATGTAAGGGCTGGACCCATTCTCACATAGTGGTAGGTATGGTCCTCCTATGGTGAGATGTAAGGGCCGAGGCAATTCTCACATGGTGGTAGGTATGGTCCTCCCATGGTGCATATGTAAGGGCTGGGCCATTCTCACATTGTGATAGGTATGGTGATCCCATGGTGAAATATAAGGGATGTTGGGATTTTTCGACATGATGGTAGGTAGTTCCTTCCATGGTGGCATGGTGATAGGAGAGTCCTCTCATGGTCGTTGATGTAATTTTCGGTTTGTTCCAACATAATGGTAGGTAGTTCCTTCCATGGTGACATGGTGATAGGAGAGTCCTCTCATGGTCATTGATATAATTTTCGTGCCTTTCCGACATGGTGGAAGGTAGTTCCTTCCATGGTGACATGGTGATAGGAGAGTCCTCCCATGGTCATGATGTAAGTGTTGAACCATTCCCGGATGGTTGTAGGTAGGTCCTCCCATGCCGATGTATATAAGTGATGTGTGTGTGCATCTGGGTTGTGCTCCGTGGATGATGACGATGATGTGACAGTATGGTACACAGGTTTTGTAGAGGCATATGATCAGTCCTGAGATGCTCTTACAGGTTTTGCAGAGGCAGTGTAATCAATCCTGGGAGATCTTGCAGGTTTTGCAGAAGCAGTATAATCAGTCCTGTGGTGTACCTACCTGATGGCTTGCTCGCTGAGATGACATGATCAGTATGATCATGAGTATCAAGATGATACTGTATGGCCATGGACAGGTTGTGCAGTGGCATCTAAAAGGTCTTGGGAGATCCGATAGGTTGAGTTGTGTGCTCATAATCAGTCCTGGGATGCTCTTTCAAGGTTTTGTTGACTCATGTAATAAATCCTGAGGATTCCACAGTATGGATAGTGATGATGAAGACCTATAAGTGGTGGGCCTACATCCAACATGAAAAAGGGTTGGCTCTGTATAACTTCCTATGACGAATAGATGAGAGATTGATTGAGATAGCAGCAGTAGTGATGATGACAATGATCCAGAGAAGAAGACTTGTGCTAGAATACATGTGTCGAGAAATACCTTCCTATTTAAGAGGGAGTGTTGATGTATTTGTAACTTCGGAATGTATTTCATATATGTATATTGTATTCCTATAGAGATGTTATTATTCCTCTATATGAAAGTGTCGTCATTTATATTGTAAGTGTCGTAACTTATACTTGATGGGTTATTAGACCACCTTGATGGGTTCGGCCCTGTATGAGTCATGTGGGTAAAAGGATTATTAGACCACCCTAGTGGGGGTCAGCCCTGTTAGTATTATATTATGTGGTTAGGTTAAGGCCGACCTAGTAAAGGTTATTAGGCAAGTCAAGTCAAGTATAAATAGAGTGTGGGAGGCACTCTATTTGATCATTCACTTTCTCACTCATACTCTCATTGGAGAGTGGTGCACTTATGAAGGAGGAGAAGCTGCTGCTAGGAGTATATCTCTTATGCTTGGGTTGTATCATTGCTCTATCTATCTCTGAGGAAGTTGTGGGGTTTTTCACCTTTATAAATTTCCCCAATGAAACTCTGTGTGTTTATTGTCTCTTGTGTGCTTGCATTATGATGTCCATGATCTATATGCTGTAGATATGTTTTACATGTTGTTCTCTCAGTTAAAATCGTAGATCATATTGAAGTAAATTATGAAAAACTAACAAGGTTGGTGTCTGGGGATCCTAGGGGTAGGTCACTAGGTCACATTATGTCCTACTTGTTTTCCACATAGGTGATAGTGTTTTATCTTTGAGGCACTTTCCTCCTCTTCCAGTCACCCTATGCACTCATCCTAGCACCTTTCTAGTAGAGCGTTCTATCTCCTTGGTTCCTTCTCAATGATGATGCCATCCGTGGTCACCAGAACCACATGCTTGTAGGGGGGGGATGTTGACGTTTTTGTAGGACTATTGGGGTTAGATGGGCATGATGATCCCCTTTCTCACTCCACCTTTATGAGTGAAGCTATTTTCTCATTTATAGCTATTTTTACTAGTTTTTGGTTTCCTTATAGGATGGAAATACCCCAGGTAGCCACCTTTTAGATTATTTTATATTATTTCATGTTATATTTTTACAATGACATTATATTTGGCTTGTCGGCCTGGTTATTTTGTAAAAGTTAGTTGAGAAGGCTATAAATAAGCCTCCTTGCTTCATTTTCAAATCATAACATAAGGGATAAATTACATTATGTTTCTCTTTTACCCAAGATAGCCTTTTGGAAAGTGATGTGGACCTCTTTGAGTAGCTTCTTCTTATTCTTGTGGATTAAATTTGGATGATTTCTAAGTTCTTTCTCATGCATGTTGAATGGTAGGAATTGTTGGAACAACACCAAGCTCAATTAAGATATGAATTGTTGGAATAACACAAAGCTCAATTAAGATAGGAACTGTTGGAATAACACAAATCTCAAGTAAGCCATGTTTTTGTTTTTCTTGGTGATGGAAGGTTAATTATGCTTCTTTGATGATTGAATGGTGGCCATAGGGATACATTTTTCTAAATTTGGCCTATTTTTCTTCCTTCTATCAATTTTGCATGGTGGAAAACACTGCCTAAAGGAGGTTTTACCTAGTTTGACCTTGAATCTCCAAGTTTTCCCTAGATTAGGCTCTCACAACAAACCCTAGAGGTTGTTGTGGGAATCCCTAGTTTAGTGATAAGGATAAAGTTAGTCAAAGAGGGAGGCCAGTCACCTCTCCTCTATGCCTAAGGTTAAGGTTTTCATCCATTAAAACCCTAGTTGTTAACTTTTATCAAATTTACTTTGCATTTGCATATGTAATTATTGCATTTCATGCTAATTTAGGGTCTATATTAGGTCTGCAATTTATTTTGTTGTACATAATTAGGTCTTTTATTTATTTTATTTATCACAAAAAAAACCTAAATATAGTAAAAAATTCTAAAAAAACAAAATTTCTAAAGTGTAAAACCTAAGCCCTAGACCTACCTTCTCTAACTCTAACCTACCCTTGCTGCAACCTTATTTTTCCCTTTTCTTTTCCCCTTCCTACCCTTGTAACCCTCCTACAAACCTCGACCTTCATCCCTCAAGCCTTGACCATCTTTCCTAGGGCTTGACTAGCCCTACTCAAGCCCTTGGTCTAAACTTTTATCCCTCATCCTCCCCTCTTTTTGTCATCAAAACCCTCGCTATCCTAGCCCTCGACCCTCCTATTCCTACCCCCTTAATCCTCTATTTTATCTCCTAGACCCTCAACCTGTTATTCTAGGGCCTCTACCCATCTCTCATCTTGTTTGGAAGCCCTTTACTTCCCTCTTCTAACATTTGCCTTGCCTTTACCTGACGTCTGCAATATATGCATCATGTTCATCCTTTACTACTTCCCTAAAACCTATCATAAGAAACACATAAATACAACATTAAAGGGTTATAAATTATCGATTTAGTCTCATTGAACAAGCCCTTAATTACTACTTGATTTTTAGCTGGAAGTGTTACTGTTTGTGTGTTAGGATAATTAATACTCCATCCTTGTACTAATTAGAATTATTTACCTTTTCCTAGTAGTTGATGATGTTATTTCCTTCATAGTAGTGTGCATATGTCATTTAGGACCCATTAGCCACCTAATGTACCCTACATGCATGATTTTAGGCCCACAAAAGTCAGTTCCCTACATTTTAGGAGCTAACTCTGTGTTCTAGTTTAGTCCACCTCAGTCCCTGAACTCTATGTGGGGTTTTATCTCCAATCACCACTAATTGTGATCTAATGCGCCCTTTTTCACCTACTTTTAATTCAAAACTCAATAATTCACCCTCAGTCAGTTAACTGACAATAGCTACAGTTAACTGAGTTTTCGTTCAGTTGAGTTGAGTTTGGGACTTTCAGAGCACTCCAATGGTGACAATTCCTATGCTAGACAGACTTGGATTTGAATTTTCCTGGGATAATCGAATTCTCTCCATTGTATCATATCTATTGACTATACTGATTAATGGATAATGTTGCACATTTATGCTTCCATCTGATTTCCAATGCACGATTAACTTTACTTCTCTTTTCACTGCAATTTTCACTATAATTCACCTTTTATGATCATTCTTTCACTGTGAGGTATTCTTAGCTCTATGATCTACTGTGATTTATAACATCACATGGCATCAGAGCTCAGAGAGCGTAGGTTGAGAAACTGATTTCAGTAGTGCACCAGAATCCTCTAGATTTCCATAGCAAATCCTGGTGCCATTGCATTGAATTCATTGGATAAATCCTTTGAGGTATGGCCAGGTGTGAAGGATCTGGATTAAAATTCTTATTGTCTTAAAGTAATGCTCAGTAGTATTTTATGTAATTAAAATAAATAGTTTAGTAGTTTTTATTTATTAATTAACGGCTTGATAGGTCACCTCATTTAATGGTGACTCTCTATTTGTATAAACCCGCATTGTATTCCTTGTAAAAATCATCAATTAAATAAATAACATATATCTTTTTTGTATCATAGCCAGTGATCTCCATCTTGGCATTATTCATTCTCCACACAACCACCTCACACCTGCATTTCCCATTCATCCAACGCTTACCATCTCTTTCCTTTCTCTACCTGCATGCCAATCCTCCCCACTCACTCCTCATCACAAGCTCATTCCCTTCCATCGAGCTCCTCCTTCACATTCTCATTGCTCCCTTCCACGACATTCCCACAACCCTACTCACTGCGCGTTACTCACCCTACGCTCCTCGTTGCCTCCTATATTCCTTTAAAAAAACTATTAAAATTTTGTAATAAATTATTATTATTTTTAATAATAAATTATTATTATTGAAATTAACATTTTAATAGTGAAATTCTCTCCAATCCAAAATTAGCAACATGAATACAAGAAATACAGAGAGAACTCCTCTGGAGAACAAAGATGCATCCATAAAGTCAGAAGATGATCCATTTCAAAAGATACTAGAAAAGCTTGAGAAAAAATATGAGGACATTCGCGACCTAAAGCTAGAAATGCTCTCACTAAGAGACCAAGTTAAAGGAGGCAATAACTCACATACATTCCCAATCCACAACATCATTCACAAGATCAAGATCGATTTACCAAGGTTCGATGGAGAAAATAATTGAGACAGGATTCAATGGATCAACAAAATCGAAAAATATTTTGAAATGTACAATATCTATAGCGACGACGACAAATTGAATGTTGCAGCAATGTACATGGATAAAACCGCTTGTGACTGGTTCTTATGGTGGGACTCAACAATGATGGGAGGAAGACTACTTAGAGACTGGAACGCCTTCAAGACAAATTTATTTAAACATTTTCAAGACATGGAAGAAGCTGAAATATACAACAACTCACTCATTTACAACAAGAAGGAACTGTGGATGGATATTTTAGTAATCTATTAGTCTTGGCCACTCATGTCTAAGATATAACTGAAGAACGAATCCTTCAAATTACCATTGCGGGGATAAAATAGGGTATCCAAAGTGAGATAAAATTATTAGACGTCAAAGAAGTGGAACAAGCTCATCAAAAAGAAAAATTAATTGAAGAAAAGAAAAAAAACAAAACGTTCGTTAGTTTATGTACCACCCCACCTAAGAGAAAATGGGAAAAAGGACGACAATCCATGCTATAGGTGTAATGCCCCTAATTGGCATTCAGGACATAAGTGCAAAAATAAGAATCTATTCTTGTGCGGAAATAGTAATATAGGTAATGACAATGATGAAGAATCAAGCGATGCACCTTCCTCTGACACAGAGTCAGATAGCGATGAGATTGGAAAAGACGAGGCTAGCATCACACCAATGTTCTCAGTGGCTGCAATTACAGGTATCTCTCAACCCCAAACTCTCAAATTGTTTGTCCATGTCAAAAACACTAAAGTGGCGGTGTTGATCGATAGCAGCAGTACACACAACTTCATAGACTCTACGGTAGAAAAATAGTTAAACATCTTCATCTATCCTACCGCCAGCTTGCAAGTATCGATACCAAGAAACAAGACCACACCATGCATCAGTAAATTCCATAAAGTAGAACTAGCTATAAAGGAATACAAGCTAATATCGCCAATGTATGCTATGGAAATTAGAGGGATTGACATTGTTTTAGGTGCACAATGGTTGGAAATGCTCAGGACAGTCGGATTAAACTTACACGAACAATTTCTAAAGTTCTATGAAAATGGGAGGAAATATAAGCTTTACAATATTAACTTCCCCCCTCCCCAAATTGTCTCATCCAATAAAATGTAAAAGATGATAAAAAAGGGAGTTCAAGCCTTCTTAATACACTACTATGCTATGGAAGGAACAAGTGACAAAAAACAAAATACTGATCCACGTAAATTAGAACAAATCCTAGGGGAACATAGTGACATTTTCCAAAATCCTCCTCATGGTCTCCCTCCCCCATGTTCTAGGGATCACATCATCGATTTGATGCTAGGATCAGCTCCAATTAGAAAAAAGTTGTATAGAAAATCTCACAGGAACAAATTAGAGATCGAATGTTTGGTCTAGGAACTATTATACACTGGAATAATCACACGTAGTAAGAGTTCGTTATCTGCACTAGTCATAATCATTAGGAAGAAATATGGATTGTATAGACTTCGCATTGATTATCGAGCATTAAACAAAGTCACCATAAAAGATAAATTCCCCATTCCCTTTGTTGACGAACTGCTCGATGAGCTACATGGTGCAAAATATTTTTCTAAACTAGACTTAAAATCAGGATATTACCAAATTCGTATTCAAGAAGAAGATGTCCCCAAAACAAATTTGTGCACCCATGAAGGTTTATATGAATTTCAAGTGATGTCGTTTGGATTATCCAGCGCTCTTGCAACATTTCAAGCAGTAAAGAACGACTTGTTTTTCCCTTACCTAAGGAAGTTCATGCTAGTGTTTTTTTATGATATCCTTATTTATAGTAAAAATTGGAACTTGCACCTCAAGCATGTAGAAACAATATTGAAGCTTCTAGAAGAAAACAAATTTTATGCTAACAAATCAAAATGTAGTTTTGGGAAAAAAGAGATAGAATTTTTGGGGCACATTGTTTCAACCGATGGAATTAAGGTTGATCCCCAAAACATTATGGCGATCACAAAGTGGTCATCCCCCAAGTCAATTACATCGTTAAGAGGATTCTTGGGCCTAACGGGTTATTATAGAATATTTGTTCGCAACTATGCCCAAATTGTAGCACCCCTAACATCATTATTAAAAAGGGATGCTTTCATATGGGATAAGGATGCAGAAACTTGTTTTGAGCAATTGAAAACCCTAATGAAATCCACACTAGTGTTAGTAGCTCCTGATTTTACAAAGACATTCATCCTTGAATGTGATGCTTCAGGGACATGCTTAGGATCTATTTTCATGCAAGATAAACATCCCATTGCTTTCGAAAGTTGGAAGTTCAAACTGAGCGAGAAAACAAAATCCACATACGAAAAGGAAATGTTTGCAATAATACATTCCCTTGTTAAATGGAAGCAATATTTGTTCAGGGAAAAATTTATTGTTAAAACAGACCACAATAGCTTGAAGTATTTTCTAACTCAAAAAAATCTCTCTCCCAAACAACAAAAATGGGTAAGCAAAATCCAAGTCTTTGATTTTGACATTTTGTATAAAGAAAGTAAGGAGAATAGGGTTGCATACAGCTTATCAAGAAAACATGAAAGTGATGCCTCAGTATGTGCCATATCCATAGTTGTTCCTGAATGGATTTCAGAATTCCAAGGGGAGTATGTGAAAGACCCAGAGACAAGGAATCTAATTGAAGAGGTTGAAAAAAACAAAGCAACAAACTCCAAATATTCATGGGAAAAAGACATACTATGGTACGCACAAGGAATATATTTATCCAATTCATCAAAATTCAAAACTCAAGTCTTAAAATAGAACCATGAATCGCCAACAGCAGGCCATGTTGGTTTCTTTAAAACATACCACAATACCCGCCAATCCTTCTTTTGGAAGGCAATGAAGAATGCTATCAAGAAATATGTGGCTGAATGTGATACTTGTCATAGGCAGAAGTTCGAAACGTTGGCCCCTCCAGGTATCCTACAACCTCTTCATATTCCAACCCAAAAATGGTCTGAGGTATCCATGGATTTTATCATTGGCCTTCCTACATCATAAGGAAAGGATAGTATATTTGTATTCATTGACAAATTAACAAAATATGCTCATTTCAATAGTATTTCATCCAAATCAAAATCATTCCAAGTCACAAATAGTTATGTAAAGAATATACTTAATCTCCATGGGTTTCCCAAGGTTATTGTTAGTGGCAGGGACCCCAAATTTGATAGCAACTTCTGGAAATAATTGTTCCACTAAGTTGGAACTTCATTAACTATGAGTACCTCGTACCACCTGCAGACAGATGGAAAAACCAAAGTAGTAAACAAATTCCTTGAAGGATACCTAAGGAATTTTTTGAACGACCGGAAAAATATGGGTACAATGGCTACACCTTGCAGAATGGTGGTACAACAATAGATATCATACATCAACAAAAATGTCACCGTTTGAAGCCTTATATGGGTATCCACCTCCAACAGCAAAAGAATATGTCACCAACAATTTCAAAGTTCCAGCAGCAAGAGATTACCTAGCCACATCAAATGAGGCCATCCGCATTTTGAAGAACCATCTCAAACAAGCAAGAAACCGCATGAAGCAATAAGAAGAATAAAAAAGAACTAATCGAGAATTTGAAGTGGGTGATTGGGTGTTTGTTCACCTTCAACTGTACAAACAAAATTCACTAAAAAATTCCAAAAATCATAAACCCTCACCCAAGTTCTATTGTCCATATCAAGTTCAAAAGTGAGTGGGACAAGTGGCCTATGCTCTAGACATCCCAAATAATGGAAAAATACATGGCGTCTTTCATGTATCATGCCTAAAGAATAAATTGAGGTTATCCACTCACATACAAACTGAATCGCCTATGTTAGATGATGAATGAAAATTAGTGTTGGAACCAGAATTTGGGAATACCACAATAGACAGATGACTACCAGAAATCTACTCAATTCTCAAAGCAATGCTCTTATAAATGACAATGTTAAGATAATGGAGAAGCGTAACCAACCTTGATCCAACGTTTTATGTAGATCCCCATTGGAGCTTTCAATCCATGCACTTGTAATCTGCAAATTAGTCTTGACAGCCAATATCCAACAAGAACATATAATATATAAATGAAGTTAACATTATCAATAACAATGGTCCATAATATCATAAGCAAATGTAACCCAATGTGTAATAAATGACATTCACACCATGAATGGACGAGAATATGAGTATTTCTATTAATGAACAAGAAGAAGTACAAAGTGATACGACCTCTTGCTGGAAACCAATCTGAACCAAGATTTAGATCAATCCACTTGTGCCTCCACCACTTCAATCCTCCATGAATGGAAAACTCAAACTAGAAAGGATTTTGGAAGGTGAACATAAATGGTTCACAACTACAAGGATCAATGAGTGCAGACTCAAGATAGGGCAAAAATCCACTAGAGTTCTCTTACGATTCTCTTCTTCCCCCCATCCTTAAGCCATATGTGCTCAATATATAGTCCTCTCAAAGGTAGGTGAAAGGACACATTGAGACATTACTCGGGCAGATGGAGAGCCAAAGGTCACCCAATGACTGCTTTTTGGGAGTAAAAAGTAATTAATAGTTATTTTTACCATTTTACGTGCTACCCGCAGGCTATAAGGATACAACTCGCAGGTACACCTGCTATAAAGATTCAACAGGAGGGTAGGAATAAAAATAGGGCAAATTGGTATCTCTGAAGGATATAAATGGATCTAAGTCACTGAAATGGATCCTACAGGCCAAACAATGCTGATGCTCACAGGGTGGAAGATTTATGTGTAACATATGCCCCCTAATGTACGAGGTCAGAGACTGAAAGTGCTACGATGGCCGAAATACATTATAAAACTTAGAAGTGGAGTGATGGAGACACAAGTTGAAAGAACAACTCACTCATCATAATACAATAATATCTCTGAATACATGTCGGTATAGTACAACAATGTGATACAATGGCCATGAATAGGAAATATATATAATGGATACATGTCATAAGTGATCATAGCCATGATCCCTCTATGGTCTTCTGCTGAAAAGAAGACAACTAGTGCAAAAATAGAGGTACAAACTGCTGAAATATGAGAGGTGATATCTCAGATGTAAAGTCAAATTCATATGTAGCATACTGAATGCCACAATCGCCTGGGGTCTTCTACACAAGTCTTCGACGGTGCAAGTCCCATCAAGTGAATAAAGGAGTTGGGGTCGAACCTGATGAGACATTGTTTGATTACCGGTGAATGATGTATACCGTTAACAGACGTGAGATGACCCACCAATAATGAAAATGGGCATCAAGGTACAGAGCACAATCATCAGAGTGTGAATAAATGGTTTGAAGTCGAACACTAGGATGAATCCATCGATCAGGGGATATTGATGTATTCCCAAAAATGTCGATGGCGAGAGAACCTGCCACTAATGACTGCAAGCCTCAAGGTTTTCAACTGAACTCGAAGCCTCAAGTCCTGGAATAAATGAGTTGGAGTGGACAGAATGAGACTTGCTTGAAGGAGGGCATTAAGGCATCCCCCATCAACCAGCACGAGGTACCAACAATGCTGAAATATTTGGAAGATCTCAGGTCAAACGGACCGACTCAATAAGGATGGCCGACATGCAATAGTCAAGAGGTATGAGGAGTGGCCGACACTGGTTTCAGGAATTCCTTTGAACAAGAGTATGAGCAGATGGATAGACTCACGAAGCATAGACTTAACATAAATTGTTCAATGCAGGAGGCATTACAGAGGGCTCCATTATGATTAGAATCTTAACCAATCGGTGGAGAAAACTGAGAAACAAGTACAACTCCTAAGCCCCAACTATAGTCCCAACTCATAATATATGGAGTGGAATGAATGCTCTGTTCAAAGGCGACACAATAGCTGCCAACAAGAAATAGTGACCATAATCCCGTCTGGCTTTTTGGAATATTTAATTTTTTTTTGTCTTTTTCATATTTGGGAAAATCTTGAAAAAGAATAAAATTGCTTATAGTACAAGAAGTGAGGGAATGAGTGTCAAATAGCTAGCCGACTAGTCCCAAGCAGTGGAACATACCTATGCTCAATGCAAGGAAATGCGTGCAGGTTATGGACACTCGGGGGTGCGTTCCCTTAGGGTCAAAAGGTCATCAAATTGTGAAGGGCAAATATAAGCTCCGCAGGGCTCGATAGGGGAAAAGTACTCATGCACCAGGCTAACAATTGAGTAAGCGGGAGCCGGCACAAGGATCAAGTGGCAAGCAGGATAATGCAATGCAATCACAAGTTGACATCAAAGGCAATTCCTTTTTCATAAATTTAGTCTCCTCAGCGGAAAAAGTGTAAAACAATGAGAGAAGAACTCTTCTAGTCATGTATAACTAGAGTATACCTTTTTCGTAATTAATCCACAAAGGTCCAGAAAAGGGGTAAACTTATACCTAAGTGGATGTCGCTTCAAATCCTTTAACAAGTCTGAAATAACAAGTATACTCGGCAATCTTGTTTGATTTTGAAAAAGTCTAACAAGGGCTTAAAAAAGACTTTATAAAAATCTTTTCCGTAAAGGTTTAACAAGCCCGAAAAAGTAAACTCGTGACCTCCTTACTGTTTTTAACAAGCTCAAAGGAGATATGGAAGAATGCTCATAATGAGAGCAGACGAGTGTCAAGGACATGTGAGACTAGTTCTAAGCGCATGGGACAAAGCTATGCATAATGTAAGGAACATGAGCAAGATAAGGACACTCAAGGGGTGTCTGCAAATTTGGATAGCAAAAGGTTCAAATGCATCATAACAATGGGGAGGCCTAAACCTATATGCAAGGTTCCGAATATGCCTACCATGACCGAAGCAAATGTTGAAAAAGATCAGTAAACAAGTATAAGTCTAGCTAAGAATCCTGTCTCCAAGAAACATAAGTACCAAGATCATCTCTAAAATGTACGTAAAGAAAAATCTGATACAAGTCACTGCGGTAGAAACATTTTCAACTTCACTATTATCACGCTCAGACATAATGCAGGGGGAACTAACCACTGAAGATGCCATAGTACCAACACCCGAGGGACCAAAATGATCAACTTAGGAATAAAGAGCAAAGCTGAAGGACGTGGAGGAATTTGCAGTGGCAAATTCATCATCACAGGAGTTGGAAATTCTAGAAGTAGAATCGAACTCATCAGGATCACCGATTCGGGGATCTATACCAGATTCTAAAGACTCATCACTAGGGAAATAAGACTTTAATGTCAAATTGGGGCTAGACAAAACTATGCCTGGATCAAAATGTATGGAATACTATATTCTAGACTCATCTTGTTCAATAAGATCAAGGGTAGGAGGGGAATGACATCTATGATAAAGATCCCCCCATGGCTTGTCATCAGCACTCATGGCCTCAATAAGAAATTCATCTGAAGGTAAAATACTGTCAAGGAAACCATGTGAACAAGATAGGTCAACTACACATGTAGGAAACATAACAAGACTTCCTCTACTATCCATGAAGAAGAGAGATCTGAGTCTACAGTGGCTGGTTGAACATGATGAGCAATCTTGATTGTAGACAAGGGCATATCCATCCCAATGTGCAAAACGTCTCCAAACGGGGAACTCGTGGAAGGTGAATCCCACAGATCACTAAAGTATGATGTCCGAAAAAGTACATGATTCAACGAGGAAGGAGCATCATTGGAGATGGTTCCTATGAAGGAGAAGGGTGTAGGGAGGTCGAAAGATCCCATCAATGAAAGATACATTCCAACACCCATGTTCCCAGTTGTCGGCTGAGAATCAAAAACTTGCGAGACTACAAATCCCGTGGATGCTGTGGAAGGAGTACCAACATAATCTAGCTGATCGATTGTCACAATCTTGCCTTCATGGGGAAAGCAAATAACTTGAAATATAGTAGATGCGATAGCCTTCACAACGTACATCCAGTTTCAACCCAATAAAAGGTTGTAGTCAATGGGCACATCAACCACTTCAACTTCAATAGGCACAGACTTACCTCCCAAGGAGACAACAAGCTAAGGGATAATTCCATGCGGTGTAAATGATCTACCATCGAATGTAGTGAGTGTAGTTCTAGACAGGAGTAGAGGAGGAGAGCCAAGAGCTTTCCAACAATTTAACGACATTACTGACGCGGAGGCACCTTCATCAACCATAGTATGTTTGACGAAGCTGTTAAGGAAAACCACCTGGATTTGAAAAGCCATGTGGTAAGGTAAGCGAGGCTAGACATTAGTAGTATCGAACTTGATAACACTAGGATTTCCCCCATCCTGAATTCCTAATGCACTCAAAAGGGCATGCTTCTAAGAAGGACAGGCTTGCAACACTTCAAGAGCCAACATGGCACACGGAGTTTGGCCCAAATATTCTACGATGGAGTAGTTTTGGGCAGCTCGAGCATTAGGATTATGCGTGGAGCACTTGAGAACACCTTTTGGTATCCGCGGCATAATGGAAGGCTTCTCAATATGCAAGGAATTTCTAGGAGGAGGGGGAGGCTCATTCCCCAACTTCGGTTGTGGTGCATCATAATCACGTTGACGAGAAGCAACACAAACCTCCGACTGAACCATATTCACACATCCATAACCACTAGTATTGGAACAAGCTGTTTCATTAGTACCATAACCAGTGGTGGGAGCATGCGAAGCCATGTTTTGATGATGAGGAAGGGGATCCTTCAACACAGCTGGGCTCTATGCCAAATGCTTCGATGCTTCTTCAATTCAAGGACATAAGTGATGAAGATGATCCTCCCCACAAAGCTTGCAAGGGAATTTCACCTTACGCCTAGGTTTACGATCCTCACCAGCTTTACCTCCTTCTCGAGGAGGGTTGGCATTCTCTTTACAAGGAGTATTGCAATTGCTATTGTTGTTACTTCCATTGTTTCCACCCCTACGATTATTTCTCCCCTTTTTCTTACCACCAGGTTGTTGGTTACCTGACTGTTTTGTTGATTGAACATTGTGTACATCAGACGATGGAGTGGAAGTGGACAAGGTGTGAACCTATCTAGGAGCAGACTGGTTTAGCAACAAATTTTGCATTTGATTATCTACCAAGCCTAGATGATGAGTGCATGCGGACCCCACGATGCCATCGTCATGTGGTCCAGGAACTGACGTAGGCTCATGTCTTGTTCTTGGTGCATCAGGAATAATGTCATACAAAATGCCAAACTGAGAATAAAGTAGATCTAACTGCTGGACTTTCAAGATATCTTGTTCTTCAGTCACAATGCTGGACATCGAAACATCCTTAGCAATGTATGGAAGTAAAGACTTGAGGAACCATTCCAACAGAAACTCTGGAGGAATGTTGTCTTTCACTAATCTCTTCCGTCGACGCCACTCTTAAATGTGGTCAGAAATATGTGTGGCCTTATTCTGACGGAAGGTGGACAACAACTCAGTACTAGTATCATAATGAACCGTTAACTGGAAATGGTCTAAGAAAACCAAAGCAATCTTGTTGAATCCCCTATAGGTGTTTCCGGGCAACTCCACATACCACTTTGCGGCTTCCCTCGTGAGGGTGTGTTGAAATAGTCATAATCGAATGGAATCATGATTCAAAGAGTTGGAGGAGCACCAAAGGTGAAACGTTGTGACATGATCTCCCGGGTCCTCACCACCTTTCCCCTCAAACTTCAGAATGTCCGAAGGGATATTGGTAGGGACCGGGGGCCAAGTAGGGTTGTGACACATCGGATCATTTGTGAGCTTCGAAAGATCCAGGAGATTCAAATGTGCAAGAAACAAGAGCTGCGGCTGGAAAGCTTGATTATAAGCTCCCATAAAAGGTTGGTTAAATGGAACTGTGTTATACGATGGACCAAACACTTGACCATGAGGGTTAAACTGCTAATAATGAGGACCTGATGGACCATAAGCTTTCCCATGGCCATAAGATTGATAACCTCCCCCTGATGGACCCATTTGAGAGTAAGCAGGTATATGCGCATTTTGAGCACCATATTGGGGTGGTGGGTGATACTGGTGGCCAGCACCAACTTTGTTGTAGTAGGGGTTGCCACCATGAGCATGGGGCATGTATGTACTATTCATAGCAGGAACCCTGTTGTAATGACCGTAATGGTATGGTATGTTCCCACCCCCAACATTAGGATCAACTTGAGCAGTCGTGTGATGACCAAAAGTATGAGAAGCATTCCCAGCTCCAATATGGGTGTGACTAGCAGCAGGGTTGGTGGTGTGATGTCCATGTGGATAGGAAATATTCCCACCCCCTACATTAGCATTACTAGTGGCGGAAATGGACGCAAAAGTATGCGGTATGTGTCCACCCCCGTGGTTGGGAGGAATGGTATCATGTGCAAAAGTAGTCTTGGGTTGACAAGTAGCGATGCGTGTACTAGGTTCTGGATGGCGAGTCGTATTTCGAACAACATTCCGGTTAGGTTGGGTATTCCTAGGAGGTGGTCATGTTCCAACATTAGCATTGTTAGGAATCTAACCAGTCCCCATACTATGTGAGTGGGTGGACAACGTAGTGCTCCCAGGGAGGGTAGTGCCCCCACTGGGTATAGTATGGCTAACACTTTGACTAGTGCTAGCGTGAGTACCAACCGTAGTGGAAGGTTCGACAATAATATGACTGGGCATACCAAAAGAGAGTGTGGTGGGATTGATCATAGGGCCAGTATCATTATGAGTCTCAGGCCTCCCGTATCTAAAATCACATGGAAACGAAGGAACAAAAGGCTCATCTTGTACTCCTTCGGGTAAGTCGGGCATCCCGTAAAGATAATTATCCGAATTCGAAGGATCAAACAGATCCCAGTCAAGTGGATTAGGCCAAACCGAACTAGGTTGAGTCTCAGGTGGATCACCTCCCTAATCCTCATGAGGAGTATGGGGATTGGAAGTATGTTCAACTCTACCCGAAGGAGTAGAAGGATCTTGCCCAATATCGGGATGTGTAGTCATGTAGTATTCAATGTAGGTCATGTAAGAATATGAAGACTCAGAGGGAGCCCTCCAGCGTCCTCTAGCAATACGGCATGTAACCAAAGCTAGCTTTAAACCAGCCAACCGACGAGACCGGTGGAGAGTAGGGCTCCGCACCACGTTATCTCCGGAGAGAGACACACCGTCTCCTAAAGGCCAACTATCGATCAAAAACAGTAAATCAAAAGAACGCACCTAGAGAAACTACAACCAAAAGCAGACAAACAGAGAGGCTAAATGAGTTCCCAACACTAGAGCCGGTATGTCTTGCCTAGGAGAGGCTTGAGACTCCCAAACTATAGCTGGAGTTAACAGAATCAGTTATAAATACACCCAGGCTTCACTGTGTCGACAGGGTCAAGTCCACTACATGAACACAACTGTGTTGTCCAATCCCTATTTGACTCAAGACACAAACAACATAACCACTGCAAGTACCCTGTGCGCTACCTAGGTAAGGAAACTATGTTCACAGTAATATAACCAATGCTTAGGGGTATAGTCACAGGTGTGACCCGTCGTATGGGCAGGGTAACTAAGCCCGAAGCACAAGAGGATAAACCTCCGGTACCGCCAGATATGAACAAATCCTAGATATATCTCTGACATTCAGCTAGTATCAGAGGGATATCTCCTCAACCAACCTCCCGTGACCTCGTGCTTAACTCTAGATTGAGTAGAGATTCCTGAGAACACCGATCTATACCATGGATTCCTCCATTCCCTGGTCAGACACCTAATGTTTCATCTAGTAGTCTTGGATTGTTAACTCACAATGATCTATTCCAAGACTCTAAACCTATGCTAGTTGGTGTACCCTATAAATAAAATCAGTCTAATTAATTTTAATGATTAAGCGTTAATTTTAGTGGTTGTGATTACTCAAGGGATATGATCGTGAAACTAGTGATGTGTAGAGTCAATAGTATGAAAAATCGTCCAAACCAATACTTATCTATCCAATAAAACAATGTCACTAATATTCAAAGTCAACCAACAATTCCGAAATAAAGATGCAATCTTTTATCTTTTCAATGCACAAGCAGAAGCTAAAATGAAGGCAACAAGCACTCAATGCAAGATGCAGTACATGGAAATAAAAATATTTTTGTATTTTCACTTATAAACAGGAAGGAAAATGCAAAAAAAAAAACTAAATGAATATTTTTGTATTTTTTCAATATAAATGGAATGAAAAAATGCAAACAAAATCCTACTATTCAGTCATTGAATTGTCGAGAAGATCACTAAGACAACCCAACAGATCCTAAACAACAATACTCGTCCAAAGGAATGAGCTCGAAAGGAAAAGACCAAGAGGCTAAAACCAAAGATTGGTAAAAAACCAAGAAGGCTCAACCAAGAGAAACGAAGAGATCTGGTCACAACCAAGGCATGAAACAGTCAAGAAAGAGGCCAATAAAGAATCGGGAACCAAACAAACTCACCGAGCAACAAGCAATAGCCATAAACCAACAAAGTCTGGAGTTACACACTATTGTCAAAGGAATACTTGCGAGTACCCGCGAGCAGTAGAGTAAATAGAGGTGGGTAGACGCGGGCAGAACTAAGCTAGCCCACGGGTGAGGAAAGGAAAATAGGTAATTAAAGAGTCCAGAGGCTCAGAAAAATCAAGTTTTCTACAGTGTATCTTAATAGCCAATCAGTGACACAGAGCTTCGATAAAAAACAACTCTAATTATGGACTAATGCTCAAAAAATTTCCCAAACATGGATGTTCTGCCCAGCGGAGTTTCCATTTCTGTATTGGAGAAAACTCACTATGGCTTGGGAATACCACAACAGACAGATGACTACCAGAAATCTACTCAATTCTAAATGAAACGCTATTATAAATGGCAATGTTAAGATAATGGAGAAATGTAACCAACCTCTATCCAACGTTTGATGTAGATCCCCGTTGGAGCTTTCAATCCACACACTTGTAATCTGCAAACTAGTCTTGATAGCCAATATCCAACAAGTACATATAATATATAAATGACGTTAACATTATCAATAACAATGATCCATAATATCATAAGAAAATGTAACCCAATGTATAATAAATGACATTCACACCATGAATGGACGAGAATATGAGTATTGCTATTAATGAACAAGAAGAAGTACAAAGTGAGACGACCTCTTGCCGACAACCAATCTAAACCAAGATCTAGATCAATCCACTTGTGCCTCCACCACTTCAATCCTCCATGAATGGCAAACTCAAACTAGAAAGGAGTTTGGAAGGTGAACACAAATGGTTCACAACTACAAGGATCAATGAGTGCAAACTCAAGATAGGGAAAAAATATACTAGAGTTATCTTACGATTCTCTTCTTCCTCTCGTCCATAAGCCATATGTGCTCAATATATAGTCCTCTCAAAGGTAGGTGAAAGGAAACATTGAGATGTTACTCAGGTAGATGGAGAGCCAAAGGTCACCCAATGACCGCTTTTTGGGAGTAAAAAGTAATTAATAGTGGTTTTTACCATTTTACATGCTACCCACAGGCTATAAGGATGCAACTCACGGTTACGCCTGCTATAAAGATTCAACAGGTAGGTAGGAATAAAAATAGGGCAAATTGGTATCTCTGAAGGATATAAATGGATCTGAGTCACTGAAATGGATCCTACAGGCCAAACAATGCTGATGCTCACAAGGTGGAAGATTTCTGTGTAACAATCATGCCTAAAGAATAAATTGGGCTTATCCACTCACATACAAACTGAATTGCCTATGTTAAATGATGAAGGAAAATTAGTGTTGGAACTAGAATACATTTTGGAAATTAAAACTTGAACACTTTGCTCCATATCAGTCAATGAATACCTTATCAAGTGGAGAAACTTACCAGAGGATGAAGCTACATGCGAGAATGAATATTTTCGTTTGTGCCACCCATCCTTACCAATAATTCATGGACGAAGTATTCTAGAGAAGGATGACTTGTAATAAAACTAAATGGTTTAGTAGTTGTTATTTATTAATTAATTACTTGATAGCTCACCTCATTTAATGGTGACTCTTGATTTGTATAAAGTCGCATTGTATTCCTTATAAAAATCATCAATTCAATAAATAAAATATATCTTTTTGGAATATGCATTCCATTTTATCTCCAAAATTGAGAGTTTTTTGCAAGATATTGAAGGTTTTTCAATGCAACAGTAGTATCAGTTTCAGTTTGTATTCACTCGAGTATTTTGTCATGGAGAATTCGAATGTTCCTCTATCTCTGAGATTCCTAGCACCCTTCAATTATATTGATTGGAGGGATGATATGAAGATGGTATTGTGAAACAAGAGTCTAAACAGTATCACAATGGGAAAGGAGGTCAAACATCAGGCAGTTGTTGAGAAGGCCAAGTATCTAAATAGATTAGATGAAGTGCTTGGTTTCCTGTGTATTCATATTTCCATAGATTTTCTCTTTCACCTTGATGGATTGAAGACTGCAAGAGAGGTTTGGTTGAATCTTGAGACCCTCTTCGACAAGCAAGATGATTTTAGGGGCCATATTTTGGAGAATAATTTAATTTCTCTTCAACCCAGTAGTTTCAAAACCATAAAACAATTCTTCTCTAAATTCAAATCCTTGGTTAGGCAATGCAAACAATGTGGCATTGAGAATAAGGATGAGAAACTGTGGCTTTCCATTCTATGGAAGCATGGTTCAAAATTTTCTATACTTTTCTCTACCTTCCATTTAGGGATATTATTAATCCCCAATTTGAAAATTCCTTCTTTATATGCATTCATTGAATCCATCATCCAAGAAAAAGACATACTGATTCACATGGGTTCCTTGTAAGCCTCCAAAAATCAATCTCTTATGGCAAGGGAGTCAAAAAGTGTGAATGTTAGAGGGAATAAAAAACGAAGGGACAATAAGCAAGTTTAATCCAAATCATATGAGAAGCCTAATCCATCACAAGGAGCCTACATCTATAAGAAGGATAAGCAAAAGGGGTTTGAGAATACCAATTGTTCCTATTGCAAGAAATGAAACCATCTAGAGAGATATTGCTTGAAGAAGAATATAGATCAAATGAAAAAAATACTTGAACAACACAAAATTTTCCTCCAAGAAGGCACAAGGGAGACTAGTTCTAGAAGTGAGACAAATGATAATGAGAGATTCCATGCACTGAAGGAGGGACTATCACAATCACAAGCCTTCCTCATATATTTTGGAGCCTGCAACTACATGGTTTCCACCAAAGAATCATTTTCTTCTCTAGATCTCAATTATGGTTCGAGTATTCACATGGGAGATAATTCTCATATCTCTGTTGAAGGGAAGGGAACAATACAACTGGAGCATGGAAAGTTAAAATTTTTTCTATTTGTGCTTTCTTTGGAAGCAAACTTGTTATCGGTTTATCAGATGACACACATAGGTTCACCAAAGAAAAACTATTTTTTGACCTGACATAGTTGAGATAGAAAATATCTCATCTAGGAAGATGATAGAGAAAAGGGTTGCAAACCATTCCTCAAAGGCATATGAATTCTCTCACTTTTTTCCATACTCTTTGCCTACTCCATTTTCATTTGATGAAGACCAAAATGATGTCTCTTCTAATGATCCAGTTTCAGATTCTGAAGATGAGGACCAAGATCTTGATCTTGAGTATGAAGCTCAAGAATATCAGATACAGATCCAACACCTACTCTCAATCCCTGTCCAAGGCCAATATGGGATCACAAAGTCCTTGAAGCTGATGGGAACATAGTTGGGGATCCATCTGACCATAGAAGAAAAAAAACCCAGTATCAGGATGAAAACCTTGCACTATGTCATATAGATCCACTTCTCCCAGAGAGGTGCTACAGGATGGTCGGGTCTGATCCACAATATTTCAAAGAGACTTTCCATTATGGATCTACACCCAAGTACAAAGCTCGGTTGTTTGAAAAAGGTACTCAAAGGTTCATGATTTGCACTGCAATAATCCATTCGCTCTAGTATCAAAGATGGTTTCTGAAAGACTTGTTGTGGAAAATACAACTTCGACAGGGTGTACAACTTCGACACGGTGGGAGGTACATCAAAGGAGCAGATCCAGATCCAAATCCAAATCCAACACCTGCATTAATATCCTGCATAGGATCATATTGCCTACACTTTTACAAAGTCTTTCACTGATAAAAATTTTTACTTCTCCACTTAGTGTGAAGGCTGCTTGAGTTCCCTACTATTCATTTTTTAGGGGGGGTATTTTTCCCATGAGGTTTATCCCATTTCCTTAGTCTCATGAACAGTTCTTTTTTATCATTTACTTGATTGTATGGGTGACCTTTTGGCTTAGTAACTAGGGCCCAGGATTTCCAAGTTTGGATTAAGGGGGGTGTTAGGATAATTAATACTCCATCCTTATCCTAC
Organism: Larix kaempferi; assembly: GCA_027924585.1. NCBI lineage: Eukaryota > Viridiplantae > Streptophyta > Pinopsida > Pinales > Pinaceae > Larix > Larix kaempferi. The sequence goes on along the minus strand of BSBM01000348.1, from coordinate 15,318,835 downwards.
CTAGAATTATTTACATTTTCCTAGTAGTTGATGATGTTATTTCCCCCCTAGTGGCATGTAGATTCCATCTAGGACCCATTATCCTCCTAATGCACCCTACATGCATGATTTTAGGCCTACCAGAGTCATTTTCCTACATTTTAGGAGATAAATTTGTGTTCTAGTTCAATCCACATCAGTCCCTAAACTTAACTAGGGGTTTTAGCTCCAATCACCACTGATTTTGATCCAATGCACCATTTTCCACCTAATTTTTAGGAATAACTCACTAATGGGCCCTCTTTACACAATTAACTAACACTAGCTTCAATTAATTGATTTTTGGTTTAGTTGAGTTGAGTTTGGGACTTCCAGAACACTCCAGTTGTGACAATTCCTATGCTAGACAGACTTGGATTTGAGTTCTCCTAGCATAATCAAATTCTCTCCACTATATCATATATGTTGACTACACTGATTAATGGAAAATGTTACACATTTCTGCTTCCATCTGAGTTCCAATACTTGATTAAATTTCCTGCTCTTCTCACTACAATTTTCACTATAATTCACCTTTTCTGCTTATTCTTTCACTGTGAGGTATTCTCATCTCTATGATCTGCTTTGATTTATAATTTCACGTTGTGGGCTATAGAATTAGCATTCCAAATCTGGTCTAAAATTTAAATCTCTCAATTTGCTACAAGATTGTCCTAAACTTGCACTGCAATTATCCATTATCTAGCACTACTGAAAGGCATAAATTATTGTTCAAATCTCAGTGGTTGAATATTTGCTTGATGTACATGTAATGCTTGCAATATTGGTGTTTTAGTATGCGAATGCGGACATAAGATGAAATCCCTAGTTTAATAACTAAACTAGAACATAGCGAGCTATCATACATACATTTCCCTAACCCGATCCAATCATAGATTGATATATCGAAGACATACCTTCAGCCGTTATTTGTCTTCAACGATCCAATGCTCCAACAAGCTTGCTCATCCACTTATGAAAAAAACCTTCAAAACATGTAATCTAATCTATGCAAGAAGAAAACTAGATATAGGATTAGATTAAGTTATATACATGACCAAGGAGATATACAATAAACAAATAGAAAACCATTTATGGGAAATGAAATGTAGTATTGTATTATTAGAAATGGTAAAGAGAACAACCACTCAAGCCTTGGTGTCCCATCTATTCTCCAATGAGTTCCTCTTTTCTCCAAGATGTCACTTCAATGAAGGAAGGATAAGGATCCAATTTCTATCACTCCTAGTGTAATTTCTCCAGCATAAACCTATTCTCAATTCATCCTCCCCTCACCCCTAGCCAAGCCTTGAATTTATAGGATAATATGAGATGACATATTTTGCGATAATGGATGAAATGTTATCCCAACGAGGGAGGAATTCGAGTGAGATCCTAAAAAATTGGGAGCGGATATAATCTAGATAAAATGTGGTTCTAGAGACTTCTCGAAAACCTTTTTTTATGCCCGTATAGACATCGACGTGACTTGGGCATAGAGAAATGTGAGCCAAATGTGCTCAATGCGATTTGATGTGAAGGAAAGCTATTTCATCGACGCGGGTTAATAGTAGAGAAATGTGCATCAATGGATATTGACCCATGTTGATAATGCATCAAAGCGTGTCAAAGACACAAAAAGTTGATTGTACGACAACAAGAGTTAAGGATCATTCACCATGGATGTGGCTTTAGGGATTGTGGAAACATGAGGTCACATGGTATTTAGCAACTGACGAAAATTATATGTAATATATTTCCCCCCAAAGTATGAATCTTAAGAGAAAGGTAATAGGTGAAGTACTTTTATATGGTGACAGGAGCGAAGGACCATTGGTCGGAGAACTTTTGATAATAACCAAGGAATTTGTAATACAAGCTCTAATGCTAAGGAGCTAAATGACTTGAAACACGGTTGTCGACCAATACATTGCATATCCATGTCAATACTGACTGAATGAACATAAGCATGGATATAAGATACAAGCGTAGATCCATGATGAGAAAATGACATAGCCACGACGAATACAAGAGTGGATCTATGTGACAGTACAACAATGAGGCCATAGACATGATGTTCATGTGGTAACCTACTAAAAAAATATCCATCAGAACCTGAATAAACACATGATGAGGATCCCCAAGTTCTTCTACCCAATCTTGAATCGATACAAATCTAACTATGCGATTACAAAGTGTTGAATTCAAACATATTAGAAACCACTTGATTACCGACCAATGATGTGAACCGTTAACAAGTGCGAGGGAAATCACCAGTGATGATAATGATCCCCAAGGTATCATAGTAAATCCCAACAAATGTGTATGAATGAGTTCGAGTCGAACATTTGTGGAATCATTCGATCATAAGTCAATGATGTGAACCCACTTTCAAAAGAAAGGAGACCTTCCATTGAGGCATCCAGTATTCATGGCACTAGTTGGTTTCTAAATCTAATCTCTAGATGATGCATTGGTGTCGATAGGGGTAGATTCGTTGACGGAAGGACATGATGTATCCACATCATCAACACAAAACCGATACAGGAAAATTATTTTGGGTGGTAAATCAAATGAGTTTGGACTGACACAAGGTATCAGTACTTTGAGGATAACCAATGTAACAAATAACTTGACGATTACAAAGCTTTAATCAAATGTAGGACTCCCTTTGAACATTTTATGGCATGACAAATGACCTGGCAGCATGGAATCGATGAGACGTAGATCAAACAACAATGCAAAATGAATGGAGCATTCTTTGGATGAGTAAATATACTTTACACGACTCAAATACAAGTTGATTACCCAAATGTTCATATGAAATACAAATAGGTGCCATATTCAAGGGAGACAACAGGCTGCCATAAATGCAAATATAGATGCATTTAGCTTCCCCTATTCCCCATCATGATTGAAGAGTACCTCTTTGTTTATTAATGAGCTTGAGGAGGATAAAAATGCTCGATATAGATCATCCTTCGGACGAGTCCAATCTCACATGTTTTACGAACCTGAGAAAGGAGGGGTTCATCCCTATAAGGGTTCTTCGATGCTAAATTTTAATGAGTCCAAAGAAGGTAAACTCGGCATCATTTCATGTTTAGAGAGTCTAAAAAGACTAAAGGAGACTCCAAGGTGTACCTTTTCATAAATTTAGTCCCCATAACTGAAAAAGTGCAAAACAATACCTAGAAGAACTCTCCGAGTCAAAATGTTTGCTGAGGTATTCCTTTTTCGTAATTAATACTACTTAGCCCAAAAAAGGGTTAAACCAAAACTAAATAGATTCCCTTTCAAATAATTTTATGAATTTGAAAGGAAGCAAGTTCGCTTAGTGATATTTTCATATTTCAAGTGTCTAAAAAGGGATTAAAGAGAACTCCAATAGTGTCTTCGAGCATTAAAGATAGTTTGGACCATAACTTCTTTATTATGTTTGACTTGGAACTTCAACAACAAGTTGTTAAAAATAGCTATATAAATTAATCACCAAAGAGTCTCTTAAATTGAAATGGTAAAAAGTAATAATAAGTTACAAAGTAAAATTTTAAAGTATTCACCCTCAATCCAATAAAAGGGAGTAAATGTGACTTATTTTACCATTCTATCTTTGTTCTTTTCACCAAGAAGGGTATAAAAATCCTTGTAGTAACAAGTTTCTGTTGAAGATTGTGGGAAATCCAAGCTGTGGATTCGAGATCCGTCAACTCTAGGTAACCATATTCACCATCTTATCTCATTTTCTAAGCTAAAAGTGTAATGCCCCATTTTGACCTTACTACCTGAACTATCATTATATGTTGTATTTGCTTATTATTGTGAGACTTTGTCAGTTCGATGATAGTGTGGACACATGGTTCTATTATATTGCCGAGATATATATGTGTGTGTGATGTTAATGTTATGATATATATATTCATGTTTTCATTATGTCTCTTGCATGCAAAATTACTGAATGATGGGTATGTGGATACCGAGTTAAAAGTTATATGTTGAATTGATAGATATGATTACAGGTGCATGGTACATAGAAATGATTTGCATTATTGTTTCTTAGTAATGAAATGTATATACATGTCAATGATTGCACGATATTCTCGATCGTATGTTGGAGACTAACCTACATGTTAAAGTTCTAAGTGGTAGTTGGATCCTACGAGGTGGGATTACCTCAGGGACATGGACTCCGAAAGATAAATGGTATGCAAATGTTGCATTATTTATTTAGCATGAGTAGTGTATTTATTATCATGATGTATGCATGGGGTAGGGTTTTAGGAAACTCAACCGCCAAAATTTCTTATACGATGACAAACTAAGTACAAGTTGCAACGCATTCACTATGTCAGTGGAGACATAGTCCCTTGTTCCATTAGGGGGCTAGAGGATTTACCCATCGTTTTGTTAATATATTTGTAACTTTAGAAGATATTCACTTGTATATTGTATTTGTACATTGTTGTATCCCCAACGGAGATGTATTATTCCTCTGATTGGAAGTGTCATCATTTGTACTTACATGTGTCGCAAGTGTCATAACTTATACTTGATGGGTTATTAGAACACCTTGATGGGGTCAACCCTATATGAGTCATGTGGGTCAAAGGGTTATTAGACCACCCTATTATGGGTTGTCCCATTCAACATTACGTTAAGTGGTTAAGTTGAGGCCAACCGAGTTGAGTAAAGGTCAAGTGAAAGTTAGTGTATAAATAGAGAGTGTGTCTCTCTCATTTTACACATTCTATTATTCACTCACTTCGAATTAGTGAGAGAAGAGGAGGGTGCGCACAAGTGGAGGAGGAGCATGTTGCTGAAGATATCTATCTCTTGGGTTTGATCATGGTGATCCTTGTATTGATGCTTATTCTATCTCTGAGGAAGTTGCGGGGTTTTTCACGTTCTTGGTTTTTCACGTTCTTGGTTTTCCCCGGTGAAATGTTTTGTGTCTCTTGTCTCTTGTCTCTTATGCTTGATATGCTGTACATGTTGTTCTTTCAGTTAAGATCCTAGATCTATTGAATCAAATTCTGAAAAAATAACATGGTATTAGACCTAACCTAAAGGAAGGCATGCTATGGCATTTATGAGACTTGTTGCACTTGCGACAAATCGGAAGTTAGGACTTGATATAGAAAAACCCAGTCATCATGGAAATTTCACTATAAATCCATTTTGGTGAAGATTCAGGTTCTAAATTTTTCATAGGTCGTATATAACATCCCCATGTACCTTGCATCCAAAGCAAAACATCTAATTCATTGTACTTTCTATTTTATGATCAGTACAATCTACGGTTTTGGCCTCTTCCAGATCTCAGTCATAAAGAGGTGACCTAGGAAAAAAGGTCACAACTTGGGCTAGGAAGCTCCAAATGAAATTATGTAAGAAGTGAAAGTAAGAGCGCGAACTGTAGTTTTGTAGCTAATTTTTTCAGAGGTTGAAGTTGAACCAATGACACGTGGGACGTCGTACAAGTTCGTTCTCCCGTTTTATCCCATAAACAGGTCACGTTGCGACACTTGGCATAACTCTCTCTCAGAGTATCCAATTGAGGTCAGACCTATTGGGTTGGAAAGATGACAGGTCAGGCTACCACAGGCCTAAGTTTCAGACCCTATGGATTTGTAATTTCAGAGATGCATTAGAAACAATCAGGTGCATATTTCTGTCAAAACATAATTGGATTCTGAGCACCTTCATTCTTGGCTTGTCACTACTGCGGGAATTTAGGGATTCGGAGAAAGTTGGAATTTTTGAAATATGTGACCATGGCTGAATGATCCTCATCAAAAATGAAATTTAGATACCAAGATAGAATTTTTTTGGTTGCATAGAAGGTCGGGCTTGATCAAACTGTAGTTCGTGATTTTGATCGGAAAGGTGGAAAATTAGGGCTTCTGCAAAAGTTGGATTTTTTGAAATCTGTGACCACAACTGGAAGCTCCTCAGGAAAAATGAAGTTTAGAACACAATATCGAACCTTTTGGATGGGTAGAAGACTGGGCTTCATCAAACCCTAGTTCGGGATATTGTCTAGAAGATCCAAAAGTTTCAAAGGCAATTTTGAGGGGTCAAATTTTTGGAGATTTCAAAATTGAAGTATACCAGCTTGATCACCTCAGCAAGCCACATCTTTCCATCCATTTAGAAGTTTGAAATTCAAAATTTGAATTTTTAGGGTTTCTTTGACAAACCCTAATCCAGCTCCAAATCCAGTTTCAGTAAATCAAAGTGGAGTGGGTTAATCCTAGAATAGAATCAATTAGACACCTACATAAGTGAAGAAGTTCCAGTTCCAGAGGGAGACGAGGCTAAGGCCTTACATAAGAATGCTACAAGCAATCCTGATAGGTATGACTTGAGGAGATACAGGTATGTTCATGATTAAGTTTATGATATGTTTGTCTTCATACTATTTAGGTTAGCACAATCTTGATTAATGTTAGACTTGTCTTATCATCCTAGTAAAAGTTCGAATGCATGTGAATGATAGAATACATTCATTGATTAGTGTAGCTAGGTTTGAAAGAGATAAGAAGACTCTAGGGGGTTTCTTTTTCGTGTGTTAGTCTCCAAGGCCCGGAGAAGCATAAAAGGATGCAATAAAGAACTCTTCTAGCCAGTGTGACTAGAGTATTCCTTTTTCGTAACTAGTCTACCAGGTCCGGAAAAGGGTTAAACTTATACCGGATAGACGCCCTTTCAGGTACTTTAGCGAGCATGAAAGGAAGCAATATTGCTCGACGATCTTTTCATTGTTTTAGGAGTTAGAAAAGAGCTTAACAGAAACTCCCTAAGTGCCTTTTTCGTAAAGGACTTGTCCGGCCCGAAAAAGGGATTAAATTATACCGAACAAAAGGAATGGCCAGGTAAGGAGGAAGTCCTCAATCAAGGAACATTGATGATGACCAAGAATGAGGGTAGGGGGGAACACTGGTGGGCCTCCTTGCGGGATAATGAATGGTGGAAAAATAATGAAATAATTTTAGTATGACAGGAGTGAATGGCTCATGTAAAACTGTGGAACAATCCGATGGCGGCCGGTGTGGCGCGCGAACCGAGGCAGCAAGGTGTCGGGACACAATGTTGAAATTGTACCGAGTGAGAGCGAGAAATGATCTCAAGCATCATCACAAGCCCATAACAATGAATCAGGAGATATAAAAAGTGTAAAAAATGGATAACGACTGATGTGGCACGCAAACCGAGGTGACGGGGGGTGTTTTGGAAAAATACCCAAAAAATATGGGGGTGAGAGCAAGAAATGATCTCAAGCATCATCACGGGCTCGAAAAAATGAATCCGATGATATAAAATATACCAAAAATGGAGAGCACTTGAAGTGGCATGCAAACTGAGGCGACAAGTGGTGTCAAAAAAATGCTCATAAACTGATGTGGAAAAAATAAGAAAATAAGTGGACCATCATGACGGTCTCGTCGTGTTGATTCCAATGGTTGAAACGGTGCGAAAAATGGACTCCGTATGGGTTCAGAATGGCCAAAATAAGAAAAAGTCAACAGACTATAAATAGTGAATGGGTCCAACATGACAAGTGTCATTTGGACTTGTTGACTTTGACTAGTGATCAGAGTGGACCAGAGCTAAGTTGGCATTTCTGGACGATCTGACCGACCGATTTCAGATCCGGGAGTTACAGGTATTCCGACAAACTCATACCTGCATTGTCATTGGGTTCGGGGTAGGGTGGTGGGTCCCAGGGGATGTTATTGTACGGTCCACGTGGGTGGACCGCGGGTTTGTGGGGTGGAACCGTAGTTTGGGACCGCGGGTTCCAGGGTGGATCACGCGGTTGGGAATTGCGATGTCCGGGTCAAAATATGCGGCCGCGTACCGCGGGTCCGAGTCTGAACACGTGGTTTGGTACCGTGAGTTCAACTCCTACAGGTGCGGTTTCGGACCGCGACTATAGCCCTAACATCCGCGGTCAAAAACCATGGCAAGGGGCCCTGAAACCGTGATTGGGAGCGAGGTGTTAGGGCTTCCCCAGGGGGGTAGTTTATTTCTGTGACATGAGTCTGATGAGTTTGCCTTGTGTGAATGACAGGACGTCGCTGGTACTTTGGCGAGAGAGGGAGGTCCCGGATGAGATAGTGGATGTCATCTGAGAGGATCGACATGTGCGGTCGATGTTGGGATTGTGCGGACTGTTGAAGTTCGCATAGGTACCTATGATGCGGTCAGCAGCGTTGCTGTTGAACAGATTAGGGAGCTTTTAGGAGCCTGACATTCAGGCATTTAGGGTGCAGTGGGAGAGGTTGGATCTCACCCTTGTGGATGTATACTTCCTGATGGGGTTGCCATGTCTGGGTAGAGTGGCAGATACACAGCCATGAGTATCCACAGATGTAGATATGGAGGATATGCTAGAGCGGTACTGTGTTCCAGAGGCGAGAGTGCAAAGGAATTCACTCCGGGTGGTGGACCTGCAGGATCCATCAGTACAGGCCATTGCGGCATGTGTGGTTCATGTGTTGGGGTCCCAGTCACCTGAGAAGGTGTTCGCGGGCCATATGCAGCTAGTGGAGCGCGCACTGGATGGTGTCTACTATGCGTGGGGCCAGATGTTCCTCACCTATTTGCAGCGGCAGCTGAAATCAGTTAAGGAATCTGGCAAGGGATTCTGTTACGGATATTTTCTATGTGCTTTCTTCATGGAGCGGGTACCGACACTGCGGCCACGGGTGCCGGTTAGAGCAGGAGGACTGAGGGAGCCGCTCATGGTGCGGTGGGGGGAGATGATGCATCGCCGAGGTGGCAGTGATGTTGGTAGATACTTCATGCAGGAGATGTACCTGCAGTGGCTATAGATGCCACTGACACTAGATGATTTTCCATATAGAGATATGGACTACATCGGGGATCTAGAGGCACCACAGGCGCCAGGAGAGGCATGGGGACCAGATTGTACGTATGGATTTGCTTGCATGTTATGGATGTCAAGTCTTTTGTACTATATGTGTTATGATATATACTATTACTGACTGATGTGTGATCTACAGATGTTGGTCCGAGACCACCGCCAGGACATGTAGCGCACAGGGGGCATGTGGCGGTACCAGCCCTGCCAGGCCGAGGGAAGTTGCATCAATGGGACGCATAGGGGAATTTGGAGTTTGTACGGATGCTTCTGGATCGGTTGCTAGTGGGAGTGACTGATGATGGGTGGCGGGATGTGGATCCGGAGGTGATTCAGGATTGCATGAGGGCACCACGGGAGTTCCGGTCGATCGCGATCCGGGTGGCCATCTTAGCGGATAGGGGACGGGCACATGAGCCTGCAGGGGATGAGGAGTTGTCGGAGGAAGAGCAAGGGGAGGAATCGGAGGCAGTTGATGCAGGCAGTGATGCAGGGTATGACTCTCATTAGGGAGTGCAGGGGACTCCCCCCGATTTTGTATCTACGACATGTATTCTATGAGGCTTAGGGATGTATAGATATTTTTTGTATATCTAAGTACAGGGGTACTCAGGACATGTATAGCATATGGACATGTATTTTTTGATATATATATGCACATGGATGCACCTTTTTACGATGATGATTTAGTGTACGCACGTGGATGTGCTTATGGTTTGTTATATGTTTGTACTGCACGTGGATGCAAGTAGTATAGGATGTTGGGCACATGGATGCCCCTTGTGTATTTTATGTGATGTATTGCACATGGATGCAACATTATGTATGTAGTATTAGGCACGTGGATGCCCCTGTATAAGAATGTGTGTTTATTTTTACTGCACATGGATGAAAATGTTTATGTGATGATAGGCATGTGGATGCCCCTTGCAATCTTTTTGGGCTTTTATGTATTTTTGATGAGATGTTATGGGATGATGATGCATGATGGAGGTTTTAAATGGTGTGATTGATGTGCCAATTTAGGATGTTGTTAGCCATTTGATCTACGACACTATTTTGAGCTCGTGGGACATGGGTGAATGTTATGGATTCAAATTGTCGGTTGAGTTGTTTTGTGCACAGGAATTTTCTAAAGAGGTAGGGATCACACACCTGGTAGCAATTGTTGAGCTGGGAGACAAGTAGCTAGGAGTCAAGGAACACATGAAGGTGACATATGCCCATCTAGAGGGCAGCAGTTAGGAGACCGATCACAACATCATACTCCACCCGGTTATTGGTAGCAGCACCTATACACATTCCGTCAAGGTGAATTAACTCATGTGAAGGGGAATATAAGACCCATGCTGCAGAAGCCAGGTTGGGAGACCAGCGGCTTGCTCCATCAGCGAAGCTAATGTAATGAGGTGGAAGATGGTCCATTTGTGAGCATGCAAAAATGATGAATGTAAGATTGTGGTAAAAAAGGTGAAAAACAAAAAGAGAGAAAACTGTACAATACGGACCAATACAGACCAATACGGAGCAAACTGTTTAAGATACAACCCATTATGAGGGTTGCGTAAAGGGTGACCTTCTGAGTCAGTTAAAATGTATGCCCCATTGCCGAGGTAGGTCTGCACGATGTAAGGGCCTTGCCACATGGATTCAAACTTCCCTTTACCAGTTTTGTCCTGGGCTTGGTCATAGGCGAGGACTAGGTCCCCTTCATGGAAAGTTTGAGGGTGTACATTTTTGTCATAACCAGCTTTAGAGCGGTTCTTGGTGGCTTCAATGGTCTGGAGAGTGGCACGATAGTCTTCATTAGCTTGTTCTAGGGATAGCAAACGTCGCTCAAGTGGGGAGGTATCGGGGAGAAGCTCGAAGGCGATGTGTAAGGCAGGTATCTAACACTCAATGGGGAGGACAGACTCTACACCGTGAACTAAATGAAACGGGATAAAATCGGTGGCGGTCTTGGTGGAGGTATGGTCAGCCCATAAGGCAGGGAACAACATGTGGTGCCAATTGGACTTATGCCAGTCAACGGTGTGTTGGAGGATGGTTTTTAGAATTTTATTAATGGCCTCTACTTGGCCATTCCCTTGGGGGTAGTAAGCAGAGAAATACTGATGTTCGAACTTGAGGAGGGTGGATAACTCACGCCAAATGGAATCATCAAAGTGTGAACCATGGTCTGAGACCAACTGTTTGGGAACCCCAAATCGAGTGATAACGTGGTTAAAAAAGAAACGGGCAGCGGTGTTAGTGGTACAATTGAAAGTGGGCATGGCTTCGGCCCATTTGGTGAAGTAATCGACAACGACAATGATGTATTTATGGCCGGTGGCAGATGGGGGTTTACATTCCATGAAGTCAATGGCCCACTTACAAAAGGGACCAACGGTGACAAATGGGTGTAATGGAGAAGGTGCTGTCTGGGCCTTGGGGGCAAAAAGTTGGCAATTATGGCAATGTTTGACCGCAGTGATGCAGTCAATAAAGAGTGTGGGCCAGAAGTATCCGACGTGGACGACCTTTTGGGTGGTGGCCATCCCAGATAAATGTCTACCGCAGGCACCGCTATGACAGTCATTGAGGACAGGTTTGGCTTCCTTGTGTGTAAGGCAATGGCGGAGAATGGTGTCAACCCCTCGCCGGTAAAGGACATTGCCTAAGAGGAGATATCGAGAGGAAAGGTGATGGATACGACAATGTCCATCATTATTGATGTTGGGTCTGAACTTCTGCGTGCGCAGGTATAAAAAAATATCACCGTACCATGGGTCATTAGACGAGATGATGAACAAGTGATTGTCGGGTAACTCATCGGAGATTTGTGGGGATGGTAGAAGGGAAGGGAGATTAGTGATGAGCTGGGAAAGCATGAGGGATTTAGTGCTCTTAGGGGTGCAGGAAGTGAGGTCATATTCCTGGAGGATAATGACCCATTTAGCAACACGACCTTGCAGGAGCCACCGGTTTAGGAGATAGACCAGAAGGTTGGAGTCGGTGACAACTGTGGTATGACTGAGAAAAATGTAGTGTCGCAATTTTTGGACGGAAAAGACCACAGCTAGGGATAGTCTCTCCTCGTATGGGTAATGTAGGGGTGGTCCAGACAAGGTCTGGCTGACGTAATAAATGACATGCTCTTGGTGAGAGGCGTCTTCTTGAACCAAGATTCCAGACACGGCATGTTTGGATGCCGAGACATAAAGGATGAAGTCTTGAGAGAAATCCGGAGGGGAGATCAAAGGGGCTTGTGTGAGAGCTTTCTTGAGGGCTTCGAATGCAGCTTCTACTTGCTCATCCCAAACAAAGGGTATGTGGGTATGAAGCAGGCGTAAGAAACCATGAACAGTGGTGGCATAATCGGGAATGAAGCGACGAAGTAAATTAGATCGCCCCTGCAGAATTTGGAGCTGCTGGAGCATGCGATGAGAGGGAAGGTCTAAGATGGCTTGGACTTTCAGGGGATCAATAGTAATTCCTTTCTCGGAAACAATGAAACCCAACAACCAGCCTGTTGGAATGCAAAAGACACACTTTTGTGGGTTTAAGCGGATATTATATTTGCGACAACGCAGGAAAACTTGTCGGAGGTCGTTAAGGTGGTCGGATCATTTTCGGGAACAAGCTGTAAGGTCATCAAGATAGACTAGCAGGACGTGGACCAAGTCGTGAAAACAATAGGTCATGGCCCATTGGAAGGTGGCACCAGCATTTTTAAGGATGAAAGGCATGACGCGGTAGGCAAAGGTGCCCCATGGGGTGGTAAAGGCAGTCTTGTACTGATCCTCCTAATGGATTTGAATCTGGTTGTATCCAAAAAAATAGTCCATGAAAGATAGGACTTCATGCCCTGCACACGCATCGATGAGTTGGTCAATAAATGGCATGGGGAGGTTGTCCTTGGGACAATCTCAGTTTAAATCATGGAAGTCAATGCATAATCTGATGGTTCCTTGTTTTTTGTTAACAGGAATGGGATTTGAAACCCAAGTGGTATAAGCAATAGGATAAATGAATCCTGCTTTGTGAAGTTTCTCTACCTTGGCTTTAACAACGGGGAGCTTGGAAGGATGAATGGGGCATTGTTTCTGACGAACGAGGGGTACATCAGGCCATGTGTCAATGTTGTGTTCTATAATGGCGGGGTCAAGACCAGGCATTTCGGTACAGGACCAGGAAAAGACATCACAGAATTCTTGGAAAAGTTTTTTGTATTCTCCAATCTCATGCTCACTACAGCAGGCTTCTAAGGTAATGATTTCAAGAGCACCAGGTGGGTTAGAGATATTGATGTGAATGATGGGTGAGATGTTGGCCATGTTACCTTCCTCAAAGGCATCACAAGCAGGAATAGGATACTTAAACCAATCGACTTTAGTGGGAAGGAAATCTTTGGACTCAACCGCGAGTTGGGTAGCTCTGGTAGAGGAGGATTCTTCTGGGAGGAAACAGGAACGATGGTGCATGTCATCCTAGGGATAATCTAGGGCAGTGAGAGCCTCTAGAATCTACTCATCATTGAGGAAAGTTTGAGTTGTCAAATCGGTTGATGAGGGAGTGGTAGTCGAAGAGATCATATAAATGGTATTAATCTCTCCGAATGGGGATGATACCGGGGGGTGGATCTCCTCAATTATGGGGGGTTCCGTATCAAGGTCCAAATTATTCATCTCGTAGAGAGCTACTCTGTAATCTGGGAGATTACGACAGTGATGTGAGTAGTGGCCGTAAATACCGCATATGGCACACGGGTGGTTGGTACGCAATGATTTATCACGAGGCTTAGGGGTTGGATCGAGTTCGACAACTGGGATGTTGGGGTCATCGTCAAGCATTTGCATGTGCTCCTGTAATGCAGGTAATTTTAGACATTGATGAGTCAGATGGCCTAACTCATCACACAATGAGCATTTGTGGGGAGCATGAAACATGGGAGGGGGTTTAACTTCCTTAGGAGGGGGTATAGCAGTGTATGGTTGTGGGCCTCTACCCCAAGTGGGCTTGATAAGAGGAGTGGGATTCGTAAATGACGAAGGGGTAGTGACACCGGGAGGTGGTTGACTAGTAGTGACAATGGGTTGCACCGGTTGGAGGACGATAGTTGGTGTCGACGGGGGAACGGGAGGCGAAATATACCACACGGGTAATCCTAAGGTTAACCCAGGGAGGTTAAGGGTAGCCATAACCAGGGTGCTTACTACTCCCGAGGGAGGGACTAGGAAGGGGATTGTGTGGATGGGTGTAACACCAATGTGACTAGGTACCAATGATGGTTTGGGTAACAAGGGCAGTTGATTGTTGGGTGTTTGTGTATTGTGGGAAAGGGTACATAGGTCAGATACTTCAGTTGTGGGTGACGGGGGAGGAATGGATTGGAATGTGGAGGTCATCGGCGTATCTGAGTAAACTCCAAGTCCCACGGAGGAAACAAACAAGTTAGTGGCACCACTAACAGGTTGTTCAACCATGGGGAAAACATTCTCGGGTGTAGCGGGGGCATTTGGATTCTAATAGGTGAGTTGGTTGACCTTGACCACGCGTCCATCATGGGGGAACATCATGGTACAAAAAACGGATGAGGTAACCGCCCGCATGGCATACATGTAGCTGCGGCCAAGTAAGAGGTTATAATCAAGTTGGGTATTGATGACCTCTATGTCAATGAGAATGGTTTTACCATCCAGCTGGATGGGGACGTTAGCTAATAGGCCTTGGGGTTGAGCCGAACGGTCGTCGTAGGCTCGCAATGGAGTGGTGGACTGCTGGAGAGTAGGGGATCCCAACTTCTTCCAAACAAATGTGGACATAACGCATGTAGAGGCACCTTCATCGATGATGCACTGATGGATGACAAGATTCCTAATGGAAACATAAAATTGGAATGTTAAAGTGGAAGGAAGGTGTGGTTCGGACTGGTCCAAATCGAATTCCATCAGTTGTGAATCATTGGGGTCAATAGCACTAATGGAGGAGAAAAACGTCTTGCGCTGTGAATGACAACTTTTTAAGACTTCTAATGCAGACATGGTTGCGGGAGATTGGGCTAGGTCATCTACAATGTTGTAATTTGATGAAGCGCGAGCATTGGGGTTATTGTTGATACGACGAAGTGGGAAACGAGGTACTTTAGAGGCACCATTGAGTGGAGCCAGAGGTATATGTAACGTCTGATTAGTGGGATGAGCATTAGTGTTTTTGTCGGTGGGAGGGGCTTCAGGGGTGGAGCCATATTGGTTCCGACAGGTTTGGAGGTTGACATTAGTGGACGACATCATCAACAAGTGGTGAGTACCTGAGTCGAACATGGTTTGATCAGGAGTGGCATAACTGATCTGTTGTTGTGGTGGTGCGTTGCCTTGAGGGGGAGCCAACGGCTGAGTGTTCACTATGCCTTAGGTTGGTAAGGGGTTTTGCAGCACTAAAGGTTGCTGCTGAGGGGGTGGGGAGTTGGGCGACGCTTGAGGAGCCGCATGCCCTTGGCAATGGGCATCATCAGTCCAGAGTTTCCAAGCTCACTCCAAATGTGGGAAAGCATGTGTGTAGTGGTCATAGACCCCGCAAATAGAACAAGGATGGTTTGTTCAAAAATTAGGATTTTCGGCTTGCTTGGGCAGCCGATCAGGGTTTTGGTTGGTAGGTGCCTCGTTATTGTTGTCTGGGGGATTGGGAGGTTGACCACCTTGGTCTGGAGGAGGGTTGTTCCCATGGTTACGACCTTTGCCACGGTTTTGCTGGACCTTTTGGTGTTTTTTGTTTTGGTTTTGCTACGAATTCTGTTGGGCATAAACATTTCCTCGGGCAGCTAGTGGGTTCTGGGGTTGTGCAGGTGCGGGAGCAGGCTGCGATGGATAATAAGTAGGGGGAGGCTGTGCAGGTGCTAAACCTTGGGGGGGTTGCTGATATGTCTGCGGAGGGGGTTGTGGGTTTGTCGCAGGGGCTGCCTATGGCAGGTAATAAGCAGGTTGGGATTGAGAGGTCACAGGAGCTGGTGCAGCCTATGGATGGTAATATGGCTGAGGTGTGATCGGGGAGCATAAGCGGGGGACGCATGTCCAAAGCACTGAGGTGGACATGAGGGTCCATGAGAATGGTGGTGATGTGTCATAGGAGCATAAAAATTGGTTGCTCCGGATTGAGATGTAGCCCGCGAAAGGTCGGGGCCAGGGCTAGGACGTGCTATGGAAAAGGGTTGGGGATACGAGGCAACATGGCCAATGATGCCATCTGCGGCATGGGATGCCCCTGGTGCATCATGCGGGGATGAATCATCGCGAGGGGCATCAGGTATAATGGTATAGAGATAACCTGACTAGGCGTATATGAGGTCAAATTGCTGGGCTTTGAGGATGGCCTCTTCTTCGGACTGGGGTCGTTCGGATGCCACATCCTTGGCAATGATAGGAAGGAGGGATTTTAGAAACCAATCTAAGAAGATATAGTCGTCTAACTTAATTTTGCAAAGGCTGCGGCGTCGACGCCACTCATGAATGTGATCAGTGATGTGGGTAGCCGTGCTCTGTTTGTAAGATAGTAGAATGTCAACTCCCACGTCATAGCGGACAAGTAACTGAAAGAACTCTAGGAAAGTTGAGGCAAGGGAAGTAAAGGTGGCATGGGCCCCATGGGGCTGCTCGATGTACCACTTAGCTGCAGAAATAGTGAGGGTACGCTATAACAGACGGAGGCAGATAGAGTCATCCACTATGGAGTTGGAGGAACACCATAGATGGAAGGACATAATGTGGTTTTGGGGGTCCTCACCTGGCTTGCCCTCAAACTTAGGGATGTCAGAGGGGATCTTGGTGGGCATGTGAGGACACACAGGGTCATGTCTGATGGGATCGTTAGTCAGTCTAGCTAGGTCAGGAAGGTTGAGGCTAGCCATGAATGGAAAACTAGTAGAAGGATGTGACATACTAGTGGGTTGGACCATGTTGGGGCCAATGCCCCCAAGTGTAGCGGCAGGGTTTGGGAGGTTGCCCCCAAGTGTAGGGACGAATGTGGTATGGGACGGTCCTGCACCACCAAGGGTAGTGTGAGTCACTGATGGAGTGGGAGTAGGTATTCCAGCTACTTGAATGGGTGCAGTGATCAGAATGGTAGATGTGGGCCCCATCGAGGGCATACCCAAAGTAGGTGTGGTATCTGGTGTGGTGGTGGATGGTCCACCAATGGTCCCTACAAAGAAAGGGGTGGAAGTCACACCATCCATGGGGCTGGTTGGTGTAGTGTAAATGGGGTTCTCGGACTCTTCCTCAGAATCAGAGGTAAAATAAGGGGCATCTAGATCCGGTGACGGAGTTCTATGCCGTTGATGAGTGGAGTCAAGTGACAAAGCTCAAGATCTATGATGAGTGGTATCAAGTGAAGAAGATCTATGTCTATGACAAGTGGTGTCAAGTGAACCGTGCTTCGGGGGCTCGCCCCAGAGGTGCTGAGAATGTCTCGGGGACTCAATGGTGACAAATGGTGTCAAATATCTGTGGGTTGTGTTGAGTGAAAAATAGCTCAAAAACCATAATGCAACCGAGTGTGCAGAAGGAGAGCTCAAAAAATATGGCACTCAGGCCAACAACCAACTCAAAACACTTATTGTAACAACTGTGCTACAATAAGTGGAGTATCAACAGAAATTGTAAGAATACCAACAAGCAGCAGGTTTCCTAAAAACTAAAAATAGTGGACTTGCTAGACCAAAAGGAGGTAAGGGAGCACACAAACACCTAACTAAATAGTATTCTGACTCAACTAGACATATCCCTTGCAAGGTGATGAAATCCGATTCATACAATATGGGTAGGAGAGCCAAGTGGATAAAGATATCCCCCTACCGGGAGGGACACTGGGTAGTAAATCCTAGAAGAAAGGAAACTAAGATACCCCGTTCATGACATGTCCAGAAAAGGTGAATCTGTCGTTTGGTTCTATCACCGCAGTATCCCCATATAGGGATACCCCAAGAACTGCAAAAGGTAGCCTTCGGTTATTGAATGGATTGCGGTATTTCACTCAGGCCTCTGGAACCAGTCTGGCAACTTCAATCCTCCTAGGGGAGAGGCCCTCTGATAAACTGGTTGTGACCGTGCCAAAAAATACTAGAGGATTTTGGTTCCCTAATGGACAACAGCTATGTCTCAAGTGTAAGCAACCGAGGGGTGTTATTTGGATGCCTATCCCCCTGATCCTACCTAACTACAAAAATTCTTATGTGTTCCCCAAGTGGGGTTAGAATGTTGGTTGTGTTAAGTAGTTTTTTAAGGCTCACTTGAATTAGGTGACAGAGTGTGTGTGTGTGAGATGATGAACCCAAGTAAAAGTGCCACAAGGGGGGCAACTTTCTAACTAAAAATAACAAGACATAATTTAAACTTTGAAATGCAAAATTTTCTCTTTTTCAAGTAAAAGGTTGAAACTTAAAACAAAATATTCTGTAAATGGAACAGAATTAATACTGAAGAAAAGGCTATAGGGAAGGATGGCTGTAGGCAGGACAGATGGGTGTGCAAGTGCAGAAAATATTGCAGCAAAGTGCGGGGTTCAAAACAAGAAAAAAAATGCAGAAAACAGACCGCGTGTCTGTGGCGAATCTGGGTGGGCGGACCGCGGGAAACAACTCAACAGTCGCGGACAGCTTGCGAGATTTCGGCCGAAAGATGTAGTCAGAATGTGGGAAAAAGGTCGACAGGCACAGGCGGGTTACAGAAAAATGGCTTAAAGCCGTAGTTGGGATGCGGGAAAAAGGCCGATAGGCGCAGGCGGGTTGCAGGAAAATGGCTGAAAGCCGCAGTCGAGATGCGGGAAAAAGGCCGACAGGTGCAGGCGGGTTGCAGGAAACTGGATAAAAGCCACAGTCAGGACGTGGGAAAAGGGTTAACAGTAGCAGTCAGATTGCCTCGAACAAGCTAATAGCCACGGTCAGATCGCAGGTAACAGACTGAAAACGGCCGACAGGTCACCGAAAATAGTCTAAGAGCCGCGGTTGGATCGCAGGTAAAGGCCTAAAATACGGGGGTCGGAATGCAACTGCAGGGGGTAAAAGATGCGGTTGACAGCATCCGAAAGGGACAGCCGAAAACAGAAAAATATTGCAGAAAATAAAAATACTTAAAACTTTAAAAACGATAACTAGAGATTCAAAGGAACACAAGGGAAGTCACCAAAACTGTAGCTAGGGTTTTCACCCTAGCTTGTGCAAATGGGCACCTACTAAGGAGAATGGACTCCTTAGTAGTAGTTAAATAAACAGAAAATGAAAGTGATAAAACAATACAAATTCTAAACTAGCATGAGCATTAATAAACATAACAAAGACATGAAATAGAAATGGTGAAGATCTTTCTTTATTGTATTAAAATTTTACCTCAAGTGTAGAGGTTGGTGAAGTTCTTGCAATGATCCAAGAGGGTTGCTCCAAACTCCAACTTTGCTCCTTCTCTTTCTCCAAATGATGGAAATGGGCCAAAAGGGGCACTCAATAGTGAAAGTAGCTCAAGGGTGAGCTAGGGTTTCGAGAGTGATTTTGGCAGAGTAAAGGTGTATTTGATTGTGGATATAAAATGAGGGGTCTCCATCACCTATTTATAGGTTTTTTAATGGTGGAGCGTTGGCCCATGGTTTTGGGAACCATATGGTTTAGGTAAGCTATATAGGGTTTTTCCCTCCTTTTTTCCTCTTTTTCCTCTTTTTTATATTTTTTATTCCCCTTTTAGAGGGTTTTTGCTATTTTGGAGGAATTTTCGATAATTTTGGGAGAAAAAGGGGTTTTTTAGCCTTTTGGAGGTTTTTTTTTATGGTTTTGTGGCCTTTTGGAGGCTTTTTAGACCTTTTGCAATATTTTTAGGCATTTTGGAGGCTTTTTAATGGGATTTTAGGGTTCTGAAGGTAAATATGGTAGGAAATATGGAAAAATGAGTCATGTAATGGGGTAGATCAGGTAGTGAGCACTTTTTGGGTGTTAACAATTAGGGTTATGACACTTATGATTGTACTAATGCACTATAGTGTTGTATGAGGATGATATTGTCTGCTAACATCAAAGGTACATCAAGAAAGACAAATCAAGTTATAGATCAAGAACATATGACCATGGTGACATGAAGAAAAAGACTCATCCATAGTCATGGATCACATAGAAGCTCTACTTACGAGGTATGTATAATTTTGGTTCTACAATGGTTAACTTATGAGCTATGCAGGTTACTAGCACAAGTCTTTGAAGAAGAACAAAAAGACATTATATGGGTATGTTAGACATAACTAGCAAGCATCATAATCTAGGTATGTTTTTCCTATATCATGTTAGAATCCTACTGTTAAATTTTGAGCATTAATTCACAATACTCTAGGATCTTTGCTGAGAGAATAACATCTACAATATATCAATGCATGACAATCACAATATGACAAGCATCACAAGAATCAAAAGCATAAAGACAAGAGACACAAAGTTTCCGTGGGGAGAACCCTAAGGTGAAAAACCCCACAACTTCCTCAGAGATAGAGAGAGCAATGGATCAACCAAAGTACAACCAAATAACACTGAGATAGTCTCCTTATAGAAAATGATCCTCCTCCTCACTAGTGCGCCACTTTTCAAGTGAGAGTGAGTTACTTTTCCGAATGAGTAAAATAGAGATCTCTGATCTCTATTTATACTAACCTTTTTGCCCATTGAACTTATGGGGCCGACTTGTCTATCTAGATACATCCACATTATATTATATATAATTCAGGGCCGACCCCACATGGTGGTCTAATAACCCATCGGCAAGTACACACACTTGCAACACTTGTCAATCCACATGACAACACTTCCTTATAGAGGAATAACACATCTCTCATAAGGGTACAATAAATATATATAAAATACACAGATGAAATACATTTCGCAGTTACATATACATCAACACTCCCTCTTAACTAGGAAGGTATTTCTCGACACAGATCTGTTAGACAAGTCTTCTTCTCGGGATCATCATCATCGATGCATTGTCACTGCTGCTGCTATCTCAACCAATCTCCGACTCTACTTGTCATAGGAAGTTCTACAGAGCCAATCCTTTTTCATACTGGATGTAGGCCCACCATCTACAGGTCTTCATCATCACTAGCCATATTGTGGAATCTTGAGGACTTATTACGTGCGTCACAAAACCTGGCTGCAGCATCCCAGGATAATACGAGCACACAGCTCTACCTGTAGGATCTCCCAGGAGCACATTACATGCAACCCATCACAAAACCTAGCTAAAGCATCCCAGGCTGTTACGAGCACACATCTCTACCTGTCAGATCTCCCAGGAGCACATTACATGTGATCTCACCACAAAACCTGGCTGAAGCATCTGAGGCCTTTTTCATCCTATCGAGATCTCCCAGGAGAAAATTACATGTGGTCATGGAAAAACCTAGCTGAAGCATCTGAGGCCTTTTCATCCTATCTAGATCTCCCAGGAGAAAATTAGATGCCATAGGACAACACCTCGCAAGAGCATATTCCAGATATCCCAGGGCACCGAATTACATGCCATAGGAAAAACCTCGAAAGACTATCGACAGATCTCCCAGGGCACAAATTACATGTCCTCCGAAGCAAAACCTCGAAAGAGCATTTGCCAGATGTCCCAGGGCACCGAATTACATGCCATAGGCAAAACCTCGAAAGACCATTTGCAAATCTCCTGGGGCACAAATTACATGCTTACCTGCACAACCTAATCCACGGCCACAAAGTATCATCTGATACTCATCAAACATCATCCTGATGTACACATGATCATCCTGATCATCATAACTGCAACATCCTGCTGCATGTAATCTGGAGAAGCTCGTCATCCACGATCATCCTGATCATACAATGCATCCATCTGATGCACACCAAGTATCCACCTGATACATACATAGATACATGATCCACACAATGTATCCATCAGCATACATGATCTACCTGATCATACAAAGATACATGATCCACACAATGTATCCATCAACATACATGATCTACCTAATCATACAAAGATACATGATCCACATAATGTATCCATCAACATCCAACATGATGCGTACATACAAAATACATACACATGATCCAACCGATCATATCCAGCATCCAACATGATGCGTATACAAAATACATTGTGATGAACCTGCAATAATTAATTAATGCAAATACACAAGATATCAGAAATAACAGAACAGAATCACTTTTATATTGATCACGGGCCACTTCGAGGGGGCAACCTCCTTTGAGCAAGCTCAATACAATTAACTTCACTGTGCCTTCAATGACCTCAACACACACTTATATACTATGTCTATGCCCAATACTATGAGTCAAAACCATGGGACATATAATACTACGGGACGGCTTACAAAGCATATGCGTCCAATACTATGGGTCAATACTATGGGCTAATATAAACTATGGATCAACAAATACTACAGGACGACTTACAAAGCATATGCGTCCAACAACAATATACTAACATAGTAAAGAGAAGGGTTGACATAGGTTCCTAACATCCCCTCTCCGTTAGAAAAAGCTTTGTCCTCAAAGCTTTGGTTGGAGAAATTGCTGCAGAATCAGAAGGAGTGGTTCCCCGGTAGCATCCTCAGGTTGCATTTCGGGCCACTGACGCCTTTGGAGTGTCAAGGAGGATTGCTTGGAAGGATGTAGATGAAGAAAACCCCTGTCAGCTGCGTGGAAAATGTGCTCAGAACGGTGCTGATTGGCTTGTTGTTCCAGGCGAATTCTGGCCAGGTGAAGATTGTCCTGTAGAATGAGAAGAATCTGATTGCAGGTGCGAAGAACCGAGTCAATTTCCTGAACTAGAGAGCTGCTAAGGGTGTATGGAAGAAGAACTGGCGGTGGTTTTCCATAGACTGCTTCATATGGTGTCCTTTGAGATGTGGTATTGTACCACCAGAGAGATGCTAGGAAATCCATAGAAAGAGTTGGCCAAAGCTGTGTAGGGATGGGAAAGGGTTTGAGCAATCCCGAATGGAGTGTCGTTTCACCCTTGTTGACTTGGAAAGTATCATCGTCAGCCACCATCTGTTGAATTGTCATTTTTAGTCCCTGCCAAAAGAAGTTATGTTGTTCCCGATCAGACATTGTGTAGAACCCAGAGTGCCCTGTTGAGGAAGAAGCATGGAGTTCATAGAAGAGGGAGCCTTGTTGAACATATTGCAACCAATTTGGAACAAGCAGAGAAAGAGCTGTAAGAGAAATTGGGTCATCAATTGTGCGAGAAGGAGCATCTTCCATCATATTGTCCTTACTCTTCTTGTAAGTGATCACATAGGGATAATCCATGAGTTGGATAACCCATTTCAGGTGTGTTGGGGAGGAGACCCATTGTTCCAGAAAATTTTCCAAACTCTGGAGATCAGTCTTGATGCAGAAATAATTCCCTAATAGGTATGGCTGTCGCTTCTGTACATCATGCAAAATAGCCATGATTTCCTGCTGAGAGGTAGATGTGGCTAAATTCTTACCGGAAAGGTCTCTTGAAGGCAGCAAGCGCATTGGTTCAACAAGGATACCTACATATCTATCCAAGGAAGTAGTGGAGACTATTGATGGGTGCAGCTGAATGGAATTGAGCTGAGCGATGACACCATGTGAATTCTTCTTAAGGATTTTTTCCAGGCGATGTGAACTGATGATGCAGAGAGACCCTGGTTGTAAGCCTATAAATTTGTGTTGTGCCCCATTGACTTTAAACTGCATCCAAAGTTCAGCAAAATCCCATAAGATGGGGCCAAGTGTGCGTAACCATTGAACGCCCAAAACCACATTACATCCGCCTACGGACAAGGAAAACATGTCAGAGCATAGGTTATAATCTTCCATAGAGATGCGCACATTGTGAAACTTCTCCTTGCAAGGTAAGGTGCTCCCATTGGCAACCATGACTTCAAAGTTGGAGCAAGGATGGACAAAACAATTAGCCTGTTTGGCAATCCGAGGGTCAATGAAGTTATGAGTGCTACCAGAATCAATGAGTATGGTGAGAGGGAGCTTCTTGAAGTATCCCCTGACCCGCATTGTTTGTGGGGTGGTGGCGCCGATTACAGCATGGAGAGAGATCTCGGGTGGGTCATCCTGAGATGGGATGTCAACAGGTGGGTGTTGAATGTCGACCTGATCATCTACTGTATCTGTAGCTCCTTCACTAAGTTCTAAGGCAGGCAGAGAATCCATATCCAAGAGATAGAGCTTTTGTTGAACACATCGATGTCCTCGAGTGAATTTCTCATCACAATTATAGCAAAGCCCTTTTTCTCGGCGTGCCTGCATTTCTATTTCAGACAAATGCTTGATAGGAGTTGGTTGAGGAGAAGGCGTGATGGGAGGTCGTTGGGAACCCATATTTCTTAAGGGAACAAAGGTGGGTTTGGAGCGTTGTTGAG
This sequence comes from Larix kaempferi, assembly GCA_027924585.1. Lineage (NCBI taxonomy): Eukaryota > Viridiplantae > Streptophyta > Pinopsida > Pinales > Pinaceae > Larix > Larix kaempferi. Next base: position 15,294,519 of record BSBM01000348.1, on the reverse strand, counting down.
CTGCGATCTTGTCCTCAGCCAGCTTACCCAACCCTAGGACTTCCATCATTGTGTGGGGACAAAACATTTTGACCTCTGAGCGGATTTCATCCTTGAGACCACTGATAAAACAACTCTTGTAGAATTCATCGGACAATCCTTCTATGTGATTGGCTAGTTTCTCAAATTCCGTCTGATACTCTCTCACTGTGCCAGTTTGGTGAAGTTTAGTGAGTGCTCCTATGAAGTCGTCAAAAGAACTAGGACCAAATCGTGACAAAAGGAGTTGGCAAAAATCTGTCCAGTGTGGCTCGGGATGAGCTTTGATGTACCAACGGTACCATTGAAGGGCTTCCTGTTCCAAATGAAAGGATGCAAGTGGAACTTTTTGAACATCAAAAGTATTATGCAGACTGAAATATTGTTCTGCTCGGTATATCCATCCAGTCGGATCCATACCATTGAAACGAGAAAAATCAAGCTTCGGTCGACGAAAACTGTTGGAAGAAGAGAACCCGGTGGCTGCAAAAGATTCTGGCTGTCTGGTATTGTTCATGGCTGAATGCTGAAGATGGAGGCTAAGAAATTTTTCATCCAGATCTTGGAGTTTGGTTTGGATGGCTGCAAGTGCTTCCTCCATGGTGTGTGCTCCTGCACGGGTTACAACCATAACCAGGGTTTTTTTATTTTTTTATTTTTTTTATTTTCAGAAATGGATCGGCAACAGTGGCGCGGAAGGGATCCGCAACAGATGGATCTGCAGTGACGCGGAATGGATCGAAAACGGCTGGCTCTGAAACGACGATTGGATCTGGAACAACTTTCAGAATAGATCTGAACGACTGGATTTGGAGCGGAAGTGATCGACAACAGTTAAATAGATATGGACCCCAAGTACGAACGGCTTCCTAACAGTTCAGGTGTTTCACTCGGCCACCAATGTTGTCTGACGGCTTGCATATTGGGGCAATACCCCTCACTCCACGGCTCAGGTAAAACTGATAACCGCTTGGCCACAAACGACAGCTCTTGGTTTACCTCATGGGTGGGAACTAGTCAATCAGGTAGGGGTCGTTGCCCTTTTCACTTGGCAGGTCCTCTCAATGGCCAGCTACTTCGGGGTTCCTGTGGTACTCCTCACAATGAGTTTTAGGGCTTATGCCCAAGTACTTCCCACAGTTAAGCGGATAGGGATTATTCCCAGATCCGAACCTGCAACAGAAAAAATTTGGGCAGAAATTCCACCCAATGTTCAAAAACCAGATCTATATTGCTCAGAATCGCTATTATAGCATGTTTTCGGAACTGGAACAACCACTCTGCTTCTACCCATGAAAGCGGAATAGAAATCTGGGCACTCAGTCAAAAGATTTTCTCGCCGCAATTTCCGCGGCCGTCACCAAAATTTTGAAAAATTGTTGATTTTAAATCCGCGATATCTCCACTTTTAGAACTCCAAATGAGATGATTTTTTTTTTGAAACTGCGTATTTTTGAAAGAGAAATTCAGATATGCAATCGGTTTCTTCTGATTTTGTGCAGAAAGTTTCAGAAATTGATCTGAAAGTCACCGCCCAAAAAAAGAAAAAAAATTTCCCACTTGTGCCAAGGAAAGTGCTCTGATACCAGATGTGATGAACCTGCAATAATTAATTAATGCAAATACACAAGATATCAGAAATAACAGAACAGAATCACTTTTATATTGATCACGGGCCACTTCGAGGGGGCAACCTCCTTTGAGCAAGCTCAATACAATTAACTTCACTGTGCCTTCAATGACCTCAACACACACTTATATACTATGTCTATGCCCAATACTATGAGTCAAAACCATGGGACATATAATACTACGGGACGGCTTACAAAGCATATGCGTCCAATACTATGGGTCAATACGATGGGCTAATATAAACTACGGATCAACAAATACTACAGGACGACTTACAAAGCATATGCGTCCAACAACAATATACTAACATAGTAAAGAGAAGGGTTGACATAGGTTCCTAACATACATACACATGATCTAACCGATCATATCCAACATCCAACATGATGTGTACATACATATAAATGATCCAACTGATCATATCCAGCATCCAACATGATGCATACATATATACATATAATGATCCAACTGATCATATCCAAGCAGAAACCAGAACATCATCCTGATGCTCATCATCTAGCGCTTACATCCACAGCCATGTGAAGGATCCCCCTTCCAACATGCTTGGAATGGCTTCAGCAAATGTGTCCATCACTTCTTCCTCGAATTGTCCTCGATTTGAAGAATGCCAAGCCTCTCTCTGAAGTACTCGAACTTCACCCTGGCTAGTGGCTTCGTCAGCACATCTGCAATCTGCTCGTCCATCGCAACATACAAGAGCTTCCCGGCTCCTCTCTGCACCATATCCCTGATATAGTGATATTTTATCTCTATGTGTTTCGACCTGTCATGAAACACTGGATTCTCGGACAACTTCACACAACTCTGGTTATCACAGAAGATACCAGTAGCATCCAACGGGAGATCAAATAACTTAGACAGTAGCTTCTGTAGCCATACTGCCTCACAATTAGCTGAACAAGCTGCAACATACTCTGCCTCAGCTGTACTCAGTGCTACATAGGACTGCTTCCTGCTAAACCAAGAGATCACACCTGATCCCATATTGAAGAAACACCCAGATGTGCTCTTCCTATCAGCAACACTGCCAGCCCAATCTGAATCAACATAACCCTGTAGGTTGAACTTTTGATTCGCTTCATACTTGAGCCCATAATCCACTGTACCTTTCAGATACCTCAGAACATGCTTTACAGCAATCAGGTGAACACTCCTCGGATCCGTCAAGAACTGGCTCAATGTGTTCATAACAAAGCAAATATCCGGTCTCGTGTTCGTCAGGTACATCAAGGACTCAATCATCTGATGATACATGGAGACATCAACCGGCTCAGATGAAGCATCACATAGTAGATTCAGATTCGATGCCATAGGTGTGGCCATGGCTTTACAATCCATCATCCCAAATCTCTTCAGGATATCGACTGTGTACTTCCCTTGACCAAGGAAGATCCCACCTGCACTCTGCCACACCACCATACCTAGGAAATAGTGCATCATTCCCAAATCTTTCATATCAAATTCAACAGTAAGCTTCCTCTTAGTATCTGCAATCAGTCTGCCATCTCCTGTTACAAATAAGTCATCCACATACAGGAGTAGAATCACAGGATTCCCTTCCTCAACCTTGTAGTAAAGTTTGGAATCCACTTTACTTTTGGTAAAGCCCAAACTAGATAGGAAACTGTCCATCCTACCATACTAGGTTTTGGGAGCTTGCTTCAAGCCATACAAGGCTTTATTCAATCTACACACATATGACTCCCTATCATGTATTTCAAAACCAAGTGGTTGTTCCACATATACTTCCTCTTCAACTACACCATTCAAGAAAGCAGTCTTGACATCCATTTGGTGTATTTTCCACCTCATTGTTGTAGCTAGGGAAAGTACTGTTTTGATAGAAGTATACTTGGCTACAGGTGCAAAAGTTTCTTAATAATCTATTCACTCTTTCTGAGAGAATCCACGAGCTACGAATCTTGCTTTGTATTTCTCCACACTGCCATCTGCAGCATGCTTGATTTTGTAGATCCATTTGGAAGTCACAACAGACTTCTCTTTAGGTCTTGGGAAAACATCCCAAACATCATTCTTCATTATTGATTGGTATTCCTCAACCATGGCATCCTTCCATTCTTTCTTTTCCGTTGCTTCTTCATAACTGTAAGGCTCTTGGTTCATAATGTCACAGAGTAAAGCAACATAGCTGGTCTGTGATCTGGTTCTCTTCTTTGCTCTGTGTTCTTCTTCTAGAATGCCAAATCTTTCTGCATCTTGAATGAGCTCTCTAGCCCATGCAAGTATCCTCTTGTGAGGGTTATCCTCACGGGGTGGATCTACAGGTTCCTGTGGATCTTCAACTTCACGAACAACTTTTGAAACTGCTTCAGTCATGGTAGTGTCTTGAAATCTTGTTTCCTTAGGTTCTTCATATACTTTGATGGGTGCCTTCCTTGATTTGATGAATGCTGAGTTTTCATCAAATGTTATATCCCTACTGACATCAATCTTCTTGAACCCTGGAAAGTATATTCTGTAAGCCTTCGAGCTTTCACTGTAACCCACAAAGATAGTAACCCTTCTTTCCTGAAGGATCTAGTTTAGTCCTATTTTCCTTTGGGACATGAGTATATACTAGACAACCAAATATTCTAAGATGGCTAACTTCAGGTTTCTTACCATAAAAGACCTCTTCTGGTGTCTTGTTGTCCAAAATCTTATGGGGTGTTATGTTCTGCACATATACAGCTGTTCTAGCTACTTCTGCCCATAGATGCATAGGTAGATCCTGGTCATGGAGCATTTCCCTTGCTGCTTCCATGATAGTTCTATTCTTCCTTTCTGCAACTCCATTCTGTTGAGGATTATAAGGAGCAGTCAACTCCCTCTTAATCCCTAAATCACTGCAAAGCTTCTTGAAGTCACTTAAGGTGAACTCTCCACCATTGTCGGATCTAAATGTTTTGATCTTCTTGTCAGTTTGATTCTCCAACAAGGTTTTGAATTCCTTAAACTTATCAAACACCTCATCTTTGTTCTTCAAGAAGTATACCCAAGTCTTCCTAGAGAAGTCATCAATAAAGGAGACATAGTAAACATACCCACTCAGGGAACTGGATGACATAGGGCCACATACATCTGAGTGGATGATTTCTAGGATGTCTTTTTCCTTGCTTTCACTTCTTGGGAAATCCTTCTTAATGTTCTTACCTTTTGCACATTCTTTGCAAACACCTTCATGTTTGGTCTTGATTTCAGGAAGACCCTCTACTGCCTTGCTTGCAAGTGGAAGTGCTATATAGTGCATATTATCTAGTCTTCTATGCCAAAGTTCACTTGGCTCCATGGATTCATGCACCATGGCATGCTCAGTTTGTCCCGTCAATTTATACAAGCCTCCCTCTTGCTCTCCAATCACTACTGCATCATCTATGGTCTTTACCTTTGACCACATTAGGACTTGTCCATCCACAAATGCAACCCTCCTGCCTTGTGCATCCAATGCAGAGATGGAGAGTAAGTTCTTCTTGAGCCCAGGTACATAAAGTACTTCTTTCATCTTCAAGGATTTTCCAGAATCTAGGTTGTAGGAGGCTTCACCACTTCCTTTGATTGGGTATTGATAATCATCCCCAAGTTTCACCTTATGGGGTGATTCATGTTTAGATAGATTCACAAAAGATTCCTTAAACCCTGTCATGTGTTTGGAAGCCCCACTATCAATCAACCAATCATTACAACCATGAGAGATGGTACCTGTGAGAGCAGAGATCAGAACATACTCTTCTTCACTTGATGAGTCATCATTACTATCACTTTCTGCCCTAGCCTTCTTCTTTGGGGGTTCATCATCTTCTGCAGCATGAGCATGAAACCTTCTTTTGTTACCCTTATTCTTCTTGTTGGAGATGTTTTTGTCCTTGTTCTTGGGACAATTTATGGAAATATGCCCTTTCTCATTACAGGTGAAGCATATTCTTCTTTCTTTGAAGTGATGTGAAGATCTCTTGGAGTGAGATGGCTCTCTCTTGGACTTCCCTTTCTTGGTGTGAGCCGTGAGAGCTTGATCTTCATTCCCCATATTTTCTTCTTGTGAGCATTCTTCCCATAGTCTACTGAAGGAGATCAAATTCTTCCTTGCACAAATTCCTTGGATAAAGGAATCCCATGACCTAGGTAGGCCATTTAGAGTGGTCATCACCACTTCACCATTTTCCACCATTTCATCCACTGCTTCTAGTTGTTCCTTGATCTAGGAGACCCTTGAAAAATAAGATTGAATGGTTTCTCCATTCTGAAACTTTACTCCTTTCAATTGGTTCTGCAGGGTCATCTTTCGATTTATGTTCTTCCCTTCAAACAACTTGGTCAAAGAGTCAAACATCTCCTTGGGTGTCTTAAGAGAAGACACATGGGGTATGAGATGGTCTTTGATAGAATCAACAATGATTCTCTTTTCCTTGACCAAGTTCTTCTTGTGCAATGCCTTGGCCTCTTCATCCTCTGGGATAGGGATGTCTTCTTTCACATTTGAGTCCAACTCATTTTCTTCCAGAATTAACCCAATCCTATACTTCCAGGCTCGGAAGTTATCAGCCCCTTCAAGCTTATCCTTAAGCTTGGTGTAGAGAGACATCTTAAAGAGTACAAATAGAAAATATTTATATCTTACCACTTGAAGTGCTGAAAACTGGATCTGCTCCTGGATTAGGGTTTGTCGGAGAAACCCTAAAAATTCAAAATGTGAATTTCAAATTTCTAAAAGGATAGAAAGATGCGCCTTGGTGAGCAGATCAGCCTAGTACATTCAGAATTTGAGATCAGCAAAGTCTTGCCCTTCAAAATTGCCTTTTTGTCCTCCCAGGTTCACTAGGGAGAGCCCTGAATTAGGGTTTGAGTTTCCCGAAGATCTACCTAACCAAAAATCTCGATCCAAAGCTCTAAACTTCGATTTTTGCAAGGAGCTTCCAGATGTGTCTTCAAATTCCAGGAATTCCTATTTTTGTGGAAACCCTAATTTTTAGGGCCAAATCTGAAAATACTCGAAACTGAGTTCTGATTGAAAAGATAGATGCACCTTGATGAGTAGAGTCAATCTACTATACTGATTTTCAAAAATCTGTGGAGAGAAACCCAATAAACAAGGAACTCAAACTTCTGTCACTGCAAAATGTCTTCTTCTTAGGTTAGCTCTGATACCATGTTAAATTTTGAGCATTAATTCACAATACTCTAGGATCTTTGCTGAGAGAATAACATCTACAGTATATCAATGCATGACAATCACAATATGACAAGCATCACAAGAATCAAAACCATAAAGACAAGAGACACAGAGTTTCCGTGGGGAAAACCCTAAGGTGAAAAACCCCACAACTTCCTCAGAGATAGAGAGAGCAATGGCTCAACCAATGTACAACCAAATAACACTGAGATAGTCTCCCTATAACAAATGATCCTCCTCCTCACTAGTGTGCCACTTTTCAAGTGAGAGTGAGTTACTTTTCCGAATGAGTAAAATAGAGATCTTCGATCTCTATTTATACTAACCTTTTTGCCCAATGACCTTATGGGGCCGACTTGTCTATCTAGATACATCCACATTATATTATATATAATTCAGGGCCGACCCTACATGGTGGTCTAATAACCCATCGAAAAGTACACACACTTGCGACACTTGTCAATCCACATGACGACACTTCCTTATAGAGGAATAACACGTCTCTTATAAGGGTACAATAAATATATATAAAATACACAGATGAAATACATTCTGAAGTTACATATAAATCAACAGCTACCTTATGTTAGGATATTATGCTTTTGTATCAATGATTATTCTTGAAGTTAGAAGTTTAAGTAATCAACAATCTATGCATATTATGTTTCTTACTTTGATTGATGATATGACTAACCAGAAGAGTCCTATGGTCAATAAGAATATGCATGAGTAATAGAAGTCCTCCCTGAAACCTTGAATAATAATGCTTGTGATAAATTGCCTGTCTGTGAAATAATCATGACCATACATGTTAAGTTTATTTAGGATCATAATGTTTTGATAGTATTGATATTATACTAATGGATGTATGATCATGTATGAGATCTTGAGGATGACATTAGTGCATACTTAAGCATGCATAGTGGCTCAGGATGAATATACGTTCAAGGACAAGTAATCCAGGAGGCAAAGATTAAGAGGGAGCACACTCCAGTAGTTCCTACAAGGAAGCAAAGATTGAGAGGGAGTCCACCCTACAACTAAACAAAGATAAATATTTGAATTGTCATTTATTATATGATTACTTAAATGATGTTATCCAATCATGTACATACTTATGTTCCTATATTTAGGATGTACATTTTTCATTTTAGAAAAGTTGCATTAATGAACAGTATACTACTAATATGAATGTAATGGGTAAGTGGTGTATGGCACTGTACAACATTCCATTGCTACTTATCTAGAATGAAACCTCTTTGCTGACATGTTAGGAGTAGTGCAAACTCTTGACAATGTTCTGGTAGAGATGGAAGGCATCTAGAAAGTTACAGGATATGGATAAATGTTGTATTGAAGCATTGGCTAAAGATAATTGCATGACTGTATGACATATGTCTTTATGCATAGGAATGTGTTTTTGAAAAACTATGAGAAGTTTCTAATCATGCAATTGAATCTGACTTGTAGGAAATATCATGTAATCACCTACAAGGACAACAACATTTGTTCCAGCAACAAAGTTCAAGAAAACTATCTATTGAAGATATTGAAGAATCTAAAGTTCCTAGGATCTGGGATGAAGTAATGAAAGGATGCCATGATAGAAGAGTACCAATCGATCATGAAGAATGATGTCTGGGATGTGGTCCCAAGACCATAAGGGAAGTCTATTGTGACTTCCATGTAGATCTATAAGATCAAGCATGCTACAGATGGAAACATAGAGAAATACAAGGCAAGGTTTGTGGTTCGTGGCTTCTCCCAAAAAGAGGGGATAGATTATGAAGAGACTTTTGCTCCTATAGCGAGATACACTTCCATCAGAACAATACTCGCTCTGGCTGCAGTGAGGAAGTGGAAGATACACTAGATGGATATGGTGTAGTCAAAGAGGAAGTATATGTGGAGTAGCCACTTGGTTTTGAGACACATGATAGGGATTCATATGTGTGCAGATTGAACAAATCCTTGTATGGCTTGAAGCAAGCTCCTAGGACTTGGTATGGTAGGATAGACAACTTTCTATCCAGTTTGGGCTTTACTAAGAGTAAAGCGAATTCCAACCTTTACTATAAGGTTGAGGAAGGAAATCCAATGATAATACTATTGTATGTGGATGACCGGTTTGTTATAGGTGAGGATAGATTGATTGTCGATACAAAGAGGAAGCTTGTTGCCGAGTTCGAGATGAAGGACTTGGGGATGATGCACTACTTTCTAGGCATGGAGGTGTGGCCTTGGACAGGTTGTACATATGAGCATGTAAGTTGACCTGGGATATCTTGTCGGTCATGTTGCGGCACATAAAGGATCCTGGGATACTCTTTCGAGGCATTGCTCTAGGAGGACATGTAACTAGACCTGGGAGATCTTGTCGGTCATGCTGCGACACATAAAGGATCCCGGGATACTCTTTCAAGGCTTTGTCCTATGGCATATAATAGAACCCTGGGATATTCGAAAGGTTGACCAGTACGCTTGTAATCAATCCTCGGATGCTCTTTCGAGGTTTTTCCATGACCACATGTAACTAGACCTGGGAGATCCGATAGGTTGAGCAGTACACTCGTAATCAGTCCTGGGATTCTCTTTCGAGGCTTTGTTGTGACCACATGTAAGTAGACCTTGGAGATCTTTCCGGTTGTGCTTTGGCACATAAAGGATCTCGGTATACTCTTTCAAGGAATTATAGTGGGAGTCACATGTAAGTTGACCTAGGAGATCTTGTCGATCATGCTTCGGCACATAAAGGATCCTGGGATACTCTTTCAAGGGATAGTGATGCACATAATAATTCATGAGGATTCCACAGTATGGCCAGTGTTGATGAAAACCTACAGGTGGTGTGCCTACATCCAACATGAAAAATGGTTGACTCTGTAGAAATTCCTATGATGAGAAGAATTATGAGATAGCCTAGTGATCGAGATGTTGAGTATAGCAGTAGTGATGATGATAATGCTCCATGATCCAGTGTTGATGATCCAACTCCAGATTTGAAGACTTGTGCCTATATGTATTGATGACTTGTGTCAAGAGAATACCTTCCTAGTTAAGAGCGAGTGTTGATGTATTTGTAACTTTGGAATATATTCACTTGTATATTGTATTTGTACTTTATTGTATCCCCAACGGAGATGTATTATTCCTCTAATTGGAAGTGTTGTCAATTGTACTTACATGTGTCACAAGTGTCGTAACTTATACTTGATGGATTATTAGACCACCTTGGTGGGGTCGGCCATGTATGAGTCATGTGGGTCAAAGGGTTATTAGACCATCCTAGTAGGGGTCGGCCCAATCAACATTATGTTAAGTGGTTAAGTTGAGGCCGACCTAGTTGAGTAAAGGTCAAGTGAAAGTTAGTGTATAAATACAGAGTGTGTCTCTCTCATTTTACACATTCTATTATTCACTCACTTTGCATTAGTGAGAGAAGAGGAGGGTGCACACAAGTGGAGGAGGAGCATGATGCTGAAGATATATATCTCTTGGGTTTGATCATGGTGATCCTTGTATCGATGCTTATTCTATCTTTGAGGAAGTTGCGGGGTTTTTCACCTTCTTGGTTTTCCCCGGTAAAATGTTTTGTCTCTTGTCTCTTGCCTCTTATGCTTGATATGTTGTACATGTTGTTCTTTCAGTTAAGATCTTATATCTATTGAATTAAATTCTGAAAAACTAACAAGTTTATCCCTGAAACTCGGAGTCATGGGAGGGTTGTGCTACGACGCGATCCACAAGGTGTGTGATGATGACTAGTGGGTTCTTGCTAGGGAATCTTTGTCGATGTAGTCAACACTTCCACTTACGAGTTCTAATTGGATTCAGTCATGGCGTGACACTTCAGGTTAGTCCAGTGGAGGAAGGATATGATGTGAAAGTTAGTTGTGAATTAGATAAACGATGTAGGTACATAGGTGTATCATGAAGTTAAGAAGGAAACTTGATTAACTATGTATGATTGAGAAAACTTTGTTCATTCATGTGTCGTAAATCGGTAACTTGTAAAATTGTTCATCAAGTAATTATATTTAGTTAAGTAAATTATCCAACAGTTCAAATTGTGCTTAACAATACATCAATAAAAAATAAAATTGTGTGATAATGAATGTTGTGTAGTTAAGCACTATTAGTGTACCTACACAACGCATGTAAACAATAGTTACGTTTACATAACTCGTCTATATATATGCATATATACTTGTATAAATTTTATGTTGTCAAGATCTAGATGAGCCTTGATGTTTTGTAATTATAACCAATTATGTTGTACATACTATTCAATAAGTTATGAACTAATAACATTGAGTCAATTTATTAGTAAAGGGTCTGATTCTGAGTAGGGTTAATTAGTAATTTCGTTCATCATTAAATAAATATCAATTAAGTTAATTATAAATTAATTGGTGTGATTGCTGAATGAAGCACTTGGTTACGGAATGTTAAATAAGTGTTAATGATATTAGTTGGTTCAATTACCTTGTTATTAAAGGATAACGGTGTTAATAATATTAATTAAAATATTATTAGCTTGATTAATTAAAATTAACTAGGTATTAATAATATTAATTAATATTAATGAGACTATTATTATCTTGAGTAATAGTTGTTAATTAGTTTAATTATAAACTAAGGTGTAATGAATGTGGTACTAGGCGAATGAGTTTGGTTAAGCCTTAAAGAATATTATTTAATTAATATAAATACATATTGATCAATTTTAAATTATAATCAATTATGCTTTTGTCGAAAATAAAGGTCGGTTAAATTGTAAATAATTATTAACCAAATTTTATATAATTTTTACTTATAAATTGTGCAGAAAAGGAATGTCGGAGGATGTTGCCAGGCGAGTTTGATGAGTAAATGTTGTAGTACCGCCGATGCTGTGACACATCGGATAAGGGTGCGAAGGAGTATTTTTTGCTAAAGAATAACGCAGTTGGCAGATTTTTTGGGTCACTTGGACCACATATTATGTAATAGTGAGTCAGTTGTACCGCAGTATGCGGGTTTTTGGGGTCATTTGGACCTAGTTAGTTAGATAGTGGGTCAATTGTCCATAAGTGTCGGTTAGGAAGTCGTTTGTAAGTGGACAAATATTGTAATGGTAGAAGCCTATAAATAGATGAGAGTTGTAGGTGCTAAGAAAGCAGTGGAAGTGGGAGTAAGCAAGAGATACATATATGCGGAGATCTATGTTTTGTTTTCTGGTTTATGACTGCAGTCGTAATATAATGATGATATTCTGGTATAATCTTTCTGCAATATTGCAATATTGGAATGTTGTTATATTTTCTTAATGCAATGTCTGTTTACTATTACCGAGATGATAAATGCTGTGATTAAATATGCTCTATGTTGAACATAATGGTAAATGTTGTGATTATAGCTCCTTGCAGAATGTTTAAAGTTTCTAGTTAAATACTGCAATAGAGTTAGTCTGTGTAGCCACAACTTTCCTCCTCCTCCCTCGGTAGAAAGATGGTTTCGTCTGCTCTTCCTGGATGCCTCAGGTGAGACCTCATCCATTCCATGGGTGTTGCTGGGTGGGTTCAAGCCTACTCGGGCCGGTGCCCAGGGAGACTGCGGTGTGTGTCGACAGTGAGGTGAACCCCTGTCGACTGAGGTCGCATTAGGTTTGGTCAGCAAATGGTTCCATTGCCGGGATCGTGTGCAGAGTAGAAGGAGGTCATGTCGTGGCACCCGACGAAGCCAAAGATATAGAAATGGTTCGATTAGAAGCTGCGGGAGTTTGCTGAAGAAGAAAGCCGAAACATGCGATTGACAGTAGATCACTGGCTGGGAAGATATATTCACGACACTCCGCATGAATGGTTTTTCTGTGAATTCTTGGTTATTCTGTATGAATGGTTGTCGAAGCTGACCTTCTAGAAGAGGAACTTCCAGGGTGGTGACCCAACGGCTTGGACCCCAGAGTTGATTCAGGAGCTGTAGGAAGTCGATAGTAAGGCATCACGGGCTGTTGAAGTTTGGTTTGATAGTATCTTAGAAGGATATATCACTGAATTTGTGGTCGACATGAAGAAATCCTATAGTGAAGCTGAAAGATACTTCTTTCGAGGACCGATGGGAAGGTTTCTATTGTTGCTTCAATTGTCGATTAAGATGCTAATCTGCGAAAAAGGTATATTAAAGATGCACCTTGATCAGTAGATAGCCTGGTGGGCGGAGGCTGTGGATACCACGACTGCCGGGGAATGGTAAATGGAATGGTAAGGGTTAGATGGGTGTAGACCACGAGGAGACTATGAGCGAAGCCGAGGAAGAAAGTGGTCTTACAAGAGGAGGAGCGAGGTTTTGATAGTAGAAGAGGGAGAGGACAGGAGAAGGTCATGCTGCGATCGGACCGCAAGACCTCGAAGGAAGACCACACAGGACGAAGCGACCTCATAGTCCTGATAGGGACGACTAGGCTACGCCAAAGATAGAGGTAAGACCAAACCCTGGCACCAACGTACCCTCACCTCCGCTCACTAACTCTCAAATAGCAAGGAATACTACTTTGACACCACCAAGTTCGTCAATTTCACAGAAGTTAATTAGAAGTCGTAGCACAGTGATAGGAGGAAGAAAGCCCAGGATGGCGGGCGATGATGCTAAGTCACCGTTGTTCCATGGAAGTGCTATAGACAACCTGGAACAGTATTGGTTTTTATGTGAAGCGATCTGGACCATGAAACAGAACACTGATGCCGATGTTAAGAAATGACAGTTAGCCACGACTCTACGGGGTCGTGCATTAGATTGGTTCATGAAGTTTATTCTAGTCCCTATGGGCCCCCCAGTGAAGTCACTAGATGAGATTCGGGATGTACTGATTGCTGAGTTTAAATGGCCTAAGTCGGAGGCCTAGTACATTATTGAATTGAAGGAAATCAAGCAGTATCCCAATGAGACGGTATGGGATTTCGACCAACGATTCAAGATGCTGATGGAAAAGGTTAGTTTCGATATGAGCGCTGTCCAACATAAAGAATGGTTCATTGTGGCACTGCTACCCCACATTCAGCTACCATTGATGCAGCAAAACATATCGACGCCTAGCAAAGCTCTAGAAATTGCAATGCGCTTGGAGGCGTCACCGATTTGAGATAATGCAGCTGGGATGTCGCAGATACAGACACAGCTCACCAACCTGACTATACAGTTAGAAGATTTGAAGAAGCACAAGGAACAACGCGATGAAGTGTGGTGTACGCGATGCCAAGGAGAAGGGCATATGAAGGATAATTGCATGTATTTCTATAATTATTTGGTGTCAGGTGCAGCAAACCCGCTAAATGGTAGCAGTATGCCATGGTGTCGCGTTTTCCAGGTCTATGGGCACAGTCATGATAATTGCCCGTAAATGCAGAAAATGGTCACAACCCCGCAAAATATTTATTATACATTCTATAAATCGGTGGTTCATGATGACAAGGATTTTCGTGCATATGGGTTGCTACAAGAGAGAATGTGTGATGCCTTCTATGTTAAGGATGATCAGCGTGCCGTACAACAGCCACAACTGCAACCGTAGGTAGCCCAACCACTGCCTCAACTGCAAATGCAGTTTGTACCATAGAAACAACCATAGCAGTTCGTGCTGCAATATGCTCCTATGCAGGTGGCTCCACAGCAGCCACAATATGTCCAACAACCACAATATGCACCACAAGGGCAAGGTATGCAGCAGACTCCCATGCAGTCACAGTACAACCAGTAGGGTGGATTCCGAGGAGGATACCAGGGTGGACGCGGTGGAGGATTTGGTCATGGAGGAGGAGGCCGAGTTGGTCATGGACCTATTCAGTGTTACCATTATGTGGTATGGGGGCATTATCAATGAGACTGCCCACTACTATAGAATCAGTGTATGTTCTATTTTGTTAATGATCATATGGTTGAGAATTGTCCGTAGTTGATTGCACGATGGCAGGCCGGGAACGCTCCACAGCTAAAGAATTAGGCCTAGACACAACAACCAGTACAGAATCTGGTACCGCAACCAGTGCAAAAACATCCCCCGCAACCATCGCTAAACGTCAATCCGAATGTTAATCAACCGGGGAATCTGCCGCAGAACTAGACGCAGGGTGCAAATATTGCGACCATTTCTGCTGAACCACGACCACAAGATGCTTCGGTGGCTATTGTCACTCGTGGAGGCAAGATTACTGGGGAAGATAGCTCATGACCAATGATTTGATTGGCAGGACAGAATACAGTATCATTTGACATCAATACAGAACGGGAGGCATTCTTCCAGGCATGTCGTGCCCTGGAGGAAGACCGCAGGAAGGCTGTTGTTTGCGATATGCCACCTGTCTTTGATACTACATTAGAAGGCATTCCATCGACACCATCGGGAACATTGCAAAAGTTTATTGAAAATTGTTTATTATTAGCCTGAGACCCGGCTGCCTTGGTTGAGATTGAGGGATTGTTGAAGCGGCTTCCGAAAGGATGGCAGGAGTCGGCAGTAAATTCTCTACACTGACGGAAGATTGGCAAGGAGATGCGAATGAATATTCAGATTAGTGAATATGATGTTGACTCTATGATTCTTGACCTTGGTTCGGATGTTAAAATATTAACCAAGTAGGCGTGGTAGAAGATGGGGAGTCCCCCATTGAGCTAATCCCTTGTGCAGCTTCGGTTGGCTAACCATGCGAAGGTAACACCCATTGGACGAGTTTTGTGGCTCATGATCGATATTGAGGGTATGAAGACTTACACTGACTTTGATGCTATTGAAATAGTTGAGGGAGGAAGATCCTATCCCGCTCTATTGGGGATTGGATGGGCTAACGATAGTGGAGCTATAATCAACTTCAAGAAGCGCATGATGACCTTTGAGAACCGTGATTTCAGAGTCATTGCCCCATTAGATCTGGCTGAAGGACACTGATATGTTGAGCCTGTGAAAGATGATGATCCTACTAGATGGGACCATGCATTCAATATTTCTGAATATTATATTCATCCTACCGCCTACGGTGAGTTGGAGTGGCACAGTGAGACTTCTGCGTCTTCCGACTCTGACGATGCATTGGAACATTGGTAGAACTGAATGCATGAAGTACCATTCAGGAAATGTGGGTTAGTTATGCAATCCTTATGTCATGTTGTGACGGAAATGATCACATTGCCTACCTACAAGGGGTTGCCTGGCATAAACACCTTTTTAGCAGAATTTGAAGACCCTGTTCTAGAACCACAGCGATTCCTAGCCTTGGAGGAAGCACTGAAGGCTGCTCCATCACAATGGTGGGTGACACATAAGAAATTCATTAAAGGTTGGTCATAGTGTCGAAGGTGGATGATGGTTCGCTTCGGTGATACTGAGGTTTATCATGCTGGCAAGTACAATGGCCGGACTGATCCTCGTGATCATGTGATGGAGTGCCAATGCTTATGGGTAGTGCATCCCAGAGATGAGTGGGTCCACGCATTTGTCCAAACTTTGGATGAGATACTGCGCTCGTGGTACACTGCAGCCGAGTTGCACCGAGACATTACGACATGGGGAGAGATGATGATCTATTTAAATCATACGTTCACTTTTGCAGATGCCAACCCTAATGTCCACAATGCTCTGCAGCTTATCCGCGATGTGATATTTAAGGTTGTTCCGGTGGCCTACCCTGTCGACTGGCACACACACTGTCAGATGTAGTCTCTCATGGAATTCTTCAACATCAGTGGCGGTCCAAAGGATGAGGATGATCCCCAGAATGTTAACATTCTCGAATCTGAAGGAAGTCGCGATGTGGTCCCACCTGTTGCGCCAAGTAATCCATTTAGTCAACTGTTACAGCTTCGCAAGATGAATATCGACACCGAGGCTACTCCAAGTTTTGCTAATGTTGGGGATTATTGGGACGATGAAATGATGAGTAAGGTTACTAAGTTACTTCATGAGATTCAAGATGTCTTTCCCATGAAGTTTTTCGAAATGAAGGGAATCCTAGGTGATTTAGGAGAAATGAGGATTCCATTAAAACCAAACGCTAAGCTGGTCCGACAGCAACCTTATCGGTTGAACCCGCGACATAAAGAAAAGGTCAAGGCAGAACTTGATCGCATGTTGGATGCTGGAATTATAGAACCTGTGGAGGAGTCCGAATGGATCAATCCTATGGTAGTGTAGGACAAGAAAACTGGTGAAGTGCGCATTTTTGTCGATTTGCGAAAGTTGAACGATGCCTGCTTGCGTGACCCTTTTCCGATCCCGTTTACTAATGAAGTACTTGAAGGAGTGGGTGGCCAGGAGATGTACTCTTTCACTGATGGATTCTCTGGATACCATCAGATTTGCATTGCTAAGGAAGATCGCCATAAGACAACTTTCATTACTGAATTGGGTTGCTTTCAGTACATGGTAATGCCATTTGGTTTGAAGAATGCACCCACGATATTCTCCCGGGTCATTGTTGCTACATTCAAATATTTTAGTCAGAATTTTTCGCAGGTATATATGGATGATTTGACAGTTTACGCGTTGATTCACGATCATCTAGCCAATCTGCGGTTAATGCTTGAGCGATGCTGATAGCACCAGATATCGCTGAACTTGAAGAAATGTATTTTTTGTGCACCGTTTGGGATCTTGCTGGGTCATATAGTGTGTAAGCAGGGATTGTTGGTTGATCCAACCAAAATTGCGCTCATTTTAGGGTTGCAACCGCCAACCACCATTAAGCAGTTGCACGCGACTTTGGGTCATACGGGATATTACTGCAAATTTATCAGGGGTTATGCTGCGATTATTACCCCTATGGAAAAGTTGTTGAAGAAGGACGTGGCATTCCAGTGGAGCCTGGAATGTCAGGATAGCTTCAAAACGCTCAAAGTAAAGATGGCGCTGGCCCCGATCTTGGTCTTTTCAGACTGGAGTAAGGAATTCCATGTCCATGTTGATGCTTCATCACTTGCATTGGGTGTTGTTTTGGCTCAACCTGGAGAAGGCGACCTTGATCATCCCATTGCTTTTGGCAGTCAGAAGCTGTCCTCTACATAACGCAATTACACTACCACAGAATGAGAAGGTCTAGCCATGGTTTACGTGTTGCAGAAATTCAGGCATTATTTGTTGGGTGGACACTTTAAAATGTTCAATGATCATTATGCATTAAAATACTTGGTCAATAAGCCTGTGTTGGGGGGAAAGATTTGTCGTTGGCTACTTTTGTTTCAGGAGTTTGATTTTGAATTCATTGTGAAACCGGGACGGTTGAATGCTGGACCAGATCATTTGTAACAGATTGACACAGGGGAGGAACCTACTAATATTGAAGACGGGTTGCCGGACGCTCAACTATTTAAAGTTGTCGTCGTTGATCAATATTTCGACGATATCCTTGAGTTTCTGACAATGGGCACTGCACCAGAGGAGTTCACCACCAGTCAGAAGAAGCAGTTGGTTGTCAAGGCTGCTGAATTTAATCTCATCACAGGAGAGTTGTATAAATTGGGCGCTAATGAGATATTGCACAGATGTGTCTTGCCACATGAGCAAGTGAAAATACTGGCTGAGGCACATAGTGGAGTAGTGGGAGGACACTATGGCGGTCGGGAAACTGCCAAGAAGATACTACGTCTAGGGCTTTGGTGGCCCACATTACATAATGATGCGATGAACTATGTGCGGTCTTGCGATGTTTGTCAGCGAACAGGAAAACCGTTGCGACGTGATGAGATGCCGCTGCTACCTCAAGTGACATTGCAACCATTCGACAAATGGGTTGTGGATTTTGTAGGACTGATCAATCCACCAGGGAAACACATAGGTGTGCAGTACATCATCACGGCGATAGAGTGTTTGACCCAATGGGCCGAGGCGGAACCTATAGTTGATTGTCCTGCCGTCATCGCTGCTCGATTTTTGTTTGATCAAATTATCACTCATTTTGGCTGCCCCAAGATATTGCTGAGTGATCAAGGACCACTTTCTTAATCGCACTATCAACACATTGACGGAGCAGTTGTAGATACAGCATAAGAAGAGTACACCCTATCACCCGTAGGCGAATCACCCGTAGGCGAATGGAACGGTGGAGGCATTTAACAAGATATTGGAGTGTGCGCTGAAAAAGGTGTGCAATGTGAACCGCGATGATTGGGATTTGAAAATCCCAGCAGTATTGTGGGCCTATCGCACCACCTGTAAGTAGTTGACTGGTCAGACACCTTTTAGGATGATATATGGGACAAAAGCGATTATGCCAATGGAATACATTGTTCTGAGTCTACGAATTGCCATTGTTACGGGCCTGGATGATGTTGCAACAATAGACAAATGTCTAGCACAATTAGTACAACTGAAAGAGGATCGATTTATCGCTGGCTTTCACCAAGGGGTGGAGAAGGATCGTCAGAGGGCATGGCATGATCACCACATAAAAAATTAAGCAGTTTCAGCAGGGTGACTTGGTGTTGTTATATGACAATAAGTGTATGAAACACCCAGGGAAGTTGCAGATGCATTGGCTGGGTCCATATCGCATCAATAGTATTACTTCAGGGGGAGTAGTTCAGCTGCAGCAGTTGGATGGGGTGATACTCCCCAAGTTGGTAAATGGCCACAGATCGAAGCCCTATCGCTCGGGAATGAAGCAGTGCGATGTTTGAGTCGCATTAAAAAAATAAAATAAAAAAAGGAATGAATGAAATGCGTGTGTTGCAGTTTGCTTGGTGGCAGATGGCGCACCAACAAAAGAAGGAATGAGAAGCAGGGAGACTTGTACCACAAATTTGGAGCAGTCGGAGACTCATGGAAGTATTGCGACTAGGACCGATGGTAGATGTTGTTCAAGGATTTTGTGATGATTACGAAGTATTTGGGGGGTACGGGACAGTGTCATGACTACCATTGTGACTGCTGTCCACCATCCCTATACATGATTGCACTTAAGAGACTCGACCGGATTACCATAAGACAATGGCATGTTTTGCATATGGCACGCTGGGCCAGTACAATCAGCACGATCCGAGGAGATGGCTCACATGCTGGCACATAGGATCTTCGGTAACAGTATGGTCAACCCCCTGGTTGGGTCAGGTGATCGGTTCACACACACAGATGAGAGGTAGTGGGACATCATTCCCATCGTTATGACCCGAGAACGGTCTGGCTATAAGTAGCCGAGGTAGCTGGTTGTTCATTACAACGACGATTGTTCTCAAATAGAGTGATTATGTTGGTTGATCAAGTTGTGACGAATTCCAAGGAGGCTATGGAAATGCTTCACTTCGTTTCCCGTGGAAGCACCCCATGGGCTCTGCGAGCCCGAACGACGAGTGTCCCTGAGCATCTTGATACGGCGGTTGCACTGAAACTGTGTTATTCTCGAGCCGATGGCCGGTCCATCACGGTTAAGTACGTAGTAGTTGTTCGAAGGTTTGTGCTCTTCTTACCCAATGAGATGGTTGGGATGGTCCCTCCCCGACCATAGTAGGACCTTCCAACCGGTGCGAAACAGATGTGCTAGAGTCATTTGCTAATTTCGCACCTTGGTATTGTTCATCCTCTTTTTCTTCCCATCAATACCATTCCAAGAGATTGGAGGATGAGTTTGAGAAGTACATGACAGGAAGTCGGGCGGTGACCATTTTGGGTTACAAGTACATGGAAATCAGTCGATGATCAGTATAGTCGAAGAAGTAGGACAACAGCGCATGATCCAGACAGCAAGAACAGTTACCGAAACAGTCCAGTAGTTAACGTGGCTCAAGGGTGAGCCACAAGATTGTGTTGGGGGCCTGTTGGCAGGCGAGTTTGATGAGGAAATGTCGCAGTACCGCTGATGTTGCGACACATTGGATGAGGGCGCGAAAAGAGTATTTTGTGCTAAAGAATACCGCAGTTGGCAGGTTTTTGGGTCACTTAGACCACATATTATGTAATAGTGAGTTAGTTGTACCATGGTATGTGGGTTTTTGGGGTCATTTGGACCGAGTTAGTTAGATAGTCGGTCAATTGTCCATAAGTGTCGGTTAGGAAGTCATTTGTAAGTGGAAAAATATTGTAATGGCAGAAGCCTATAAATAGATGAGAGTTGTAGGTGCTAAGAAAGCAATGGAAGTAGGAGTAAGCAAGAGATGCATGTATGCAGAGATCTATGTTTTGTTTTCTGGTTTATGACTACGGCCGTAATATAATGATGATGTTCTGGTATAATCTTTGTGCAATATTGCGATATTGGAATGTTGTTATATTTTCTTAATGCAACGTCTGTTTACGGTTTTCGAGATGATAAATGTTGTGATTAAATATGCTCTATGTTGAACGTAATGGTAAATGTTGCGATTATAGCTCCTTGCGGAAGGTTTAAAGTTTCTGGTTAAATACTGCAATAGAGTTAGTCTGTGTAGCAACAACTTTCCTCCTCCTCCCTCGGTGGAAACATGGTTCCATCTGCTCTTTCTGGATGCCTCGGGTGAGACCTCATCCACTCTATGGGTGTTGCTGGTTGGGCTCAAGCCTGCTCGGGCCGGTGCCGAGGGAGACTGCAGTGTGTGTCGACAGTGAGGTGAACCTCTATGGACTGAGGTCACGTTGGGTTTCGTCAACAGAGGAATTGTAAAGGATATTGGTTGTGTAATAAAAAATATGAATTAAGTTACGAAATTTTGTATTGTAATAGTCAACATGTAAATAGAAGGGTAATTAATGAGGATAAGTTGTATAAATGTGAAAAAATTACAGTTGGTAGGTGATCCAACCCAAGCACTATTTATATATTAAATTATAGTTTGAGTCAGGATGTTGGGATCGAGAAGACTGGGGAAAAGGGAAAGATTTATTTTGGGGGATAAGGGTAGTAATTGCATACGAAAGAGTCGGCAGGAAAGTGGTAAGTTGGAGAACAAAATTTGGAAAGGGGATCTTTGGAAATGGGAAAAGAGGATTGAATAGAGGAGAGGAGTGAAGCAGATTAGAGTAGGAGGAGGCTATTGAAAATTCAGGGAGAAGCAATGGTTGTGGAAATTGTACTCGGTTTGAGGTCGGGGGTCCAGGAAAATATTCTTGGAGCTGGGTAGTCGACAAGACCTCTCTAGTGGGCAGGGAGGAATACCAATTTCAGTAGTTCAGTAAGGGTTGGGATTTTTCATTTACAGGTATTTTTAATTGCTTGTAACTACTATTATTTACATATATAATGTATGAGCTCATGTCCTACTTTAATTCAACGGATAAATATGTAATTTAGTTTAATATGTAAAGTTCTTTTGTAAATTTAGACTTATATTTACCTTACCACATATCTTAAATGTTTATCCCTGCACATTGAAACACCAAAACTTAGAAAATTTTAGAATATTTGAAAACAATAAAAATAGACTAATAAGAGACTCATGTTATTAAACTAGGGACCAAGTATGGCCCCTACACATGGTATCAGAGCCATGGTTCCAAATCTAGAATCAGAGGCCTTACTACAACTGAAAATTGAACAAGCTTCTTGGAACGAAAGGAAGGTTAGAAATTAACTAAGTGTTATTTTCCAAATAACTAGTTCATGAACCTGAAAACATACATATTACCTACAAAACCACTAGAAATGTTTTATTTATTATCAATGTCAATGAAATAAAATAAAATAAAAATTATAAGAAATCAAAGGTTATCATTATATTTTTATTATTTTAGTATTATTACTTGCAAAAATGGTTTAGTATATATATAAGCATTAATATGAAATGAATAATATGCATAAAATATAAAAACAAAGTATGGCTACCATCATTCCCAACAAAATAAATAAATAATACATATATATATATATATATATAAACGAAACATATATATATATATATTAGAATTGAAAAAAAAAATATATATATATATAAAATTGGATGCAGCCATGGGCCAACAGCCTGGCACGGCCATGGGATAGTATCCAGGGCGTGACCATGGGCCAACAACTAGGAACTGACATGGACCAAAATCTAGGGCGCGACCATGGGCCAGCAGCCCAACGCGGTCATGGGAAAATAGCCCATCATGGCCACGGACCAGCAGCCGACATGGCCATGGGCCATCAGAAAGGACTGCAGCCAAGCATAACCCAGTGCGGCCACGACCAACGGTTAGTCCTGCAACCTTTGCACGGATGGTAAAACCCTGGCATGTGCGCAGAGCATAAGGATTTGGAGGGGGAGCTCAGTTGCTGCCACTCCAAACAGTGAAAAAAAAAACTACAACCAACCTTTACCTGTGAGTTGTTGTTGACACAAAGCTCCTCCTGTGTAGAGTAGAGCTCATCAAGGTGCAGAGTAGAGGATGTCATGGCGGAGTTGTAGAGCTCACTGAGCATCCTCACAGAGTTGCAGAGCTGAAGAGACAAAAAATTAGGCAAGAAAATGACCTGCCGAGGAGCTAAAAACTGTCTTATTTGCATGGGTGAGACTGGGCACATGGCCACCATGCAAGGCAAGGAGCATGTGAGTGAGCAGATTGATGTAGGGTTAGGGTTTAAGTAGATATGCTAAATTAAACCATAGGTCGATATTTAGTTTACTTAAATAATAATTAGTTGTTATATTAATCAATTAAAATTAAATTAAATTATCAATTAATTAAGCTATTTAAATTAATTAACAATTAAATGGGAGGTCCTCACATATGGATTGTTAAAGTTACTAATTAGTAATAAAAATAAATTGTTTTTTTAAATAATTAAATATTATTTAAATTAATTATCAATTAATTTGAATAATAATTAATTATTAATTGATAACAAAATTCAATTATTCAAATACTAAGAAATTGTTATTAAATTAATTATCCATTAATTTGATTAGTTAAAGCATGTTATGGAAAGAAATTTGTTTAAATTATTAAACTTTAGATTATGTTGTTATTCAATATATATATATATAAATTAATGAGGATAATTTTGTTAAAATTATATGTTAGGGTTAAGATTCAAAATCTTATGTTAAGATTAATAAACCTACTTAATTAATTCTATGGTTTAATTCTTCTGATAAAGTTTATATGTTTAAAGTGTTAGGATAAATTGAAATAGATTTCAACATTACGAGTCGCATCAAATTAAATCAAATTAAGTCAAATCGATAGACTTAGTAGGTTTCCTACAGGGGATCACACCGAGTGTGACCCTGGTAGTGGGTGCGGTCATCAGTAACTATTGAAGGAGAGAGGATGATGGGACTCGACGTAAACTAAGACATAGTATCTTATTCGCGACTCACAATGGTGACACCGACTTAGGGATATAGTAGTGACCATGTACCCTTACCCTTTCAGGCATTTGCCTCAGTATCAGGTAAAACCCATTTACGGGTGAAGAAAGAAATAAACTTTCACACTCTAGAAGGTTTGAGTATGAGTTTAATAGTAACGCAGTTAAGATTTAAAAACATATACTAATTGTCAAATTATTACCTGATACAGGATAAACATGGAAAGTACACGAGCAGGTCAGGGGCGAGGTCGGGCGACGACAATACCTGAACAGAATGCGTCGGCACCATTGCCATAGATTGTTATCATATTGTGCTCACTGGAGGTAATAAATGACACACTTAGGGGACTTCAAAGGGGAAGTGTTACACTAGAGGTAGAAGTGGAGATATCGCCACTAAGGTAAGGAAATCCTGAAGCAGCATTGAACATGGTGCAAAGACCTCCTCATCAAGATATCACGAGGGAAGTTCGAAAAATACAGCTTCAATAGTTTTCAGGGGGTCCTGTAGGGATATGAGCAGAGGCATGGTTGGAAGAGATGAACAGGTTTTTAACATTCCAGGAATACACTTCCACATCCAAATCCAAAATAGCCATATTTCAACTGAAGGGAATCTCTTTGAATTTGTGGGGGAACCAAGAAAGATAGTTGCACCTTAGCCCATAAACTGTTCAATGGGAGCTATTTGTGGAGATGTTTAGAGGGAAGTACTTTCCCACCTCCCACCGGGAAGAACAAGAAGGATCCCTTCATGCCTTGGTATAAAGGCTTCTATCCATGGAGTACTACGAGGAAATATTCATGGACCTAGTTAAGTATGTTCCCTACTTGGACAATGACGAATGCTAGGTCGAGCGCTTTGCCTACAAGATTAATACCAAGATCAAGGACCAACTACGGATGTGGAAACGGACTTCAGTTGCCGAGGTAGTTGATTGTTCTCATTATACAAAAGAGATGATGGGTGCAAATCCCATCAAGTCATTCAATTCTCAGCAGTCAGGGTTTGTAGGGAAGGCCCCTCGAAGCTACCCTTGGGGAGGGTATGCAAGGCCACCTCCCTACAGAAACAGGTATACACTGAGATTTTCGACAATAGACAATTCAGTGGAAGCTAGGGAAGTACCCCAATCAGAAACAGGGACTCACCCGAGGTCTGATAATATAATCTCACCTACCCCGTTACAGCTTTCTTGTTGGGGTTGTTGAGGCCCAAATTATTAGCATGACTGTCCCTAGTTACGATCCGATACACTGCATTGATAAGGAAAGGCTCCAATGGGGAGTGAGGGAAGTAAGCATCAGATCTCGACAACAGTGAATAACCATCAGGTTGCACACCAATCCACTATGGTGGAATCATCAGGTAAGTTCAATAATGTTAAAATTAGAATCTTGTTTGATCTTGGTGCTACAGCTAGCTTTATTTCTCCATATGCCTTAGATAAATGTGGGATGGAAGCTTACGAGCATGATGATTTCAACTTAGTCTAAATGGCTTCAGGGGTAAAACAAGCAATAGGACCTAGTGTCGAAAAGTGTATAGTATATCTTGGGTTGTGTGTTACACAAGTCAAAGTGTATGTCACTACCCTTGGAACTTATGACCTTATCATAGGTATGAACTCGATTAAGGAACATGGATCTTTCTTGGATTGTTATGGGAAGAAATTTCTTTGCTTTGATGACAAAGGAGAGGCCATTGAGATCCAAGGTATCAAAAGGAACGTGTCCTTACATTTCATATCCATGATGAATGTCAAATGGTGTATGAGGCAAGGGTGCCAGTTGTATATTGCTGAAGTGGTAAATAATGAGAAGGGACCATCCCTTGATCAGTACCCAGTGTTATCTGAATTCAGTGATGTCTTTCCAAAGGAATTTACTGGGTTACCTCCTGAGAGAGAACTTGATTTTACCATTGAGGTTAAACTTGGTTCGAATCAAACATCAAAGACACCATACAGGATGACAGCCCCAGAAATTTGCAATTCGCAAATGCAATTGAAGGAGTTACTAGACCTAGGGTTTATCAAACCAATTATTTCACCATGGGGTTCACCAGTATTTTTTGTGAAGAAGAAGGATGATTCCTTGCGTCTTTGCATATATTACAGAGATTTGAACAAATCCATAGTGAAGAATAGGTACCCGATACCTCGAATTGATGACCTCTTTGATCAAATGAAAGGGGCGATAGTCTTATTAGAGATCGACTTGCGATCAGGTTACCACCAGCTTCGAATTAAGGAAGGTCATATGCCTAAGAATGATTTTAGAACTTGGTTTGGGAACTATGATTTTGTAGTGGTACCCTTTGGTTTGACCAATTCTCCATCTGTATTCATGAGCCTCGTGAATAATGTGTTTTGGAATTACTTAGATCGGTTTGTGAAAGTCTTCTTGGATGATATCCTTATCTATTCCAAGAATGAAAGGGATCATGAGGAACACTTACGAATAGTGTTGTCATGCTTAAGAGAGCACAAGTTGTATAGTAAGTTGTCCAAATGCTCTTTTATCAAAAGGAGATCCATTATCTAGGGAATATAATTTCCAGAGAGGGAATTTTAGTTGACCCTGAAAAGATGAAGGCCATAATGGATTGGCCCATGCCTAGGAATGCAAATGAAGTAAGAAGCTTCATGGGGTTAGCTAGGTACTATATAAGTTTTGTTGAGGGTTTCTCAAAAATCGCAAAACCCATAACTACCCTACATCATAAAGGAATCGGGTATGAATGGACAGATGAATGCGATGCCGCATTCGCTGAACTTAACAGACTATTGACAAGTGCATTGATCCTATGAGTGGCCGATATGGATAAGGAATTCGCAGTTTGCACAGATGCCTCAAGGCATGGTTTGGGTGCATTGTTGATGTAGGAAGATGAGGTAATAGATTATGCATCAAGGAAGTTAAAACCACACGAAGAGAATTACTGTAACGCCCCATATTTTCACTAGGCATGTTTATTAGTCAGACACCTTGCACTTTATTTGCTTATTATTTATTGGACTCACCTAGACTAAGTCAACTATACTTCCAACATGTTAGATCTGATTATATGTTTCTATTATGTTTGTAAGGTTACTATGCTTATACAAATACTATGATTATGATGTTATAATGTTACCATTTTCATGATGTTATTATGTTTATGCGGTTACTATGTTGTAGTTATCATGAGATTCTTTTCTTTCATAATGACAGTGTATGTTTAAATTCTCATCGTTGATGAAATATAATGTATATATGATGTGGTACGTGGATACCAACCCATGATGTGATCGATTTAATGGTTTTGTGTGATGAAATGAAATGATGTCGATAATGTGGACCAACTAATGAACAAATGGAAATATTGTTATAGATATTTGTCTGTGAATACTAATTTGTAGGACACAGGGGCTACGTGGTAGCCGGATATCTGATAGGATACAGGGAATAAGTAAACAATGAATATAAAATATTAGCGACCAACTGGATGATACGATGACACAAACCGATAATCCCAGTAACATCACAGTATGATTTGGACAGGGTATAGACCGAGTATGTTGAGAGGGATGGAGGCATTTCCCACCCTATGTTTTATGATACCTGAGGTCGTGGGAGGGCTGTGCTGACTCAAGCTCCCTTAAACATGTGATGACGACAGTCAGATGCTTTCTAGGACAGGTTAGGTTCTCTGTTTAGCCAACGCTAGCACTCTCAGTTTCTATATGTGCCCAGGTCGGTGAAGCCGACACCACATCTTTACTAGCAGAGGAAGGATAGGGAGGATGCAGAAGTAGGATATGATGGGAGGATGTGTTAGCTAGTATTGTTGGGGATTGGGTATTCCTCAATCTTGAGTTAGTGGTAATAGGTATCCATATTATGATTTACTAGTTAATTTAATAATACCATTAAGATAAGGATATACAAATCATGGAAAGGATTAATTGGTAAATAAGTGAAGTTGTTGCGTAATTATATTATATATGTCTTGTTCTATCTGCATAGGGGATTACTATTATTAGATAGCAGTTATCCATAGGTGAAAAGATTATTGTTTATAGTGCATATACGAGCTGTGCATACATTGGCCACGCATGCACATTTTGCACATGTGCAATAGTATTGGTTTACATCAGGATTATCAAGATTTAACAATGTTATAAGTTGTCATAAATAACTCAGTTAAGGATTTAGTAAATGACTACAGTAATAGATGATCAAGTTGATAAGGTGTAAAATAAGTTAATTAGCCTTTGTATGTAAACATTGTAATGAACATTTAAAATAAACGTCGTCAAGTGAAGGTGTCTTCAATATAAAGTATACAAGTTAAACATTAATGATGTACGAGTGTACTATGTAATTGTCAATCTTACTTAATCAAAACATTAGTGGACTTGTTTATTAACACAAAGGTACCATGTTGATATTGGAACACTTATCAATTAACACTTCAATGTTATTACTATTCACCATTAATAATTAACTTTATTATTATTATTATTATTATTATCATTATTACTACTACTACTATTGTAATAAACCTTTCATGTACACATAGTGGGGTCAGATAAAATATTACTCAAATTATTGATTAAGTCACTCAAAGAATATTTTAAAAAAATATAAGAAAATAAAGGAAATGTAATTAATTGAATCAACAAGATAAAGAAATATGTCATTGTCATTCAAATAATAAAGGTGTCAAATATCCAGTAAAAAGAATCAGATCTGAATATGATAAGGTGTTTAATCCACCCATCCCTACAAACTTGAAAGAGTCAACCTGATCCTTGTTAAATATTATTTTATTAGTAGTTTAATAAATGTATTTAATGTTTGGATGGGAGTGGGATTGGTGACTAAAAGCCACCGCCCCGTAACAGTTATAAACTTAACATCTCAAGATTTATTTAATGTTATGCAGTCAACCTATTCCAATCAAATCAAATAAGCCTTAACTATTTGAACTCCTCAAGAAAATAACTATTAATAAAATAATACTTTATCATAACTTGTAAGGTTAGACAAGTAAGGAAATTAAATGTTTGGGGTTTCGGGGGATTTGATAGTGGTGGTTGAGTAAGGTTGAAGAAAACATAGGAAGTTGTGTATATAGGAAGGGTTGGGGAAGTAGTTGGGGGTTGGAAGTTGGATCTTATTTTGTTTTTGGGAAGTTATTGAAGGAGGAGAAAGGGGAAAACTCCTATTACAAAGAGGAAGGGGAAAACTCATGTTGCATAGAGGAAGGGGAAAACTCTAACTAGGATTTGAAAACAAGGAAGTTGTTACTGGAATTATCGGTTTGTGGGCTTGGGGGCTAGGAAGTCTGTCGACTTCCTAGGGCCAGCATGATTAGAGCTGGTCGGTAGGGTGGTTCATTCAATCAGTTGCTAAGCTCTAAAGATGAAAATCGGGAAGGAAATCTACAGCAAGCTACGAGACAATCTACAAACTTCGGCAACAAGGATTTTCCTTGTTAATTATTACATTAATCATATTTTAAACTTATGCTAAAACATATATATATGTGTTGAATCATATATATACTGAAATGTGCATGTAAATGGAAATTTATATTATTTTACCGTCGGAATGTTGATGCAAATAACTAGAAAGAGAAAATGAATCTATAACAATAGGAAAAATAGTAAGTGATTAAATAATATTTTTATTTATTTATTTAGAAACAAGCCCATATAGAAAATGAGTTTAGAACCTTGCCAAAGTGCTCTGCCAAAAACCAGAGCACTACATTTGGTATCAGAGCGCTTGTTCAAACTCTTGAACCTAAAGGCCTATTCATGCTTCATCTAGTCATGGTTAACCAGAAAATCCACTTGATAGTTTACCTACTTGACCTCCAGCCATAGTAAGCTTCCAAGGTACCCACACAACCACAATAGGAATAACATTAGATATATATATATATATATATATATATATATTCATTCTTTTAATAACTATTGTGGTGCACACAAAAGACAAGTATGAATTAGTAAGAATAAATAAAAGAGTTATGTGTGTGTGTGTGTGTGTAAATATTATGAAAATGAAAAGATCAAGAAAAAACGTGAGGATCTCCCTGCCTTCTGTGTGAAAACCTTCGCCCAGACAATGGAATTTCTAAGCTAATATACCACTAAATAAATGCAAATTGCCATAGGAAATAACTGTTATCTATTTCTGATAGTTAATAAAATTTATGAAATTTTAAATGAAGTCTAGGTTAATTTTATCAGGACGTCATGATCTAAATCCAAATCTCATTACATTTTAAACAAACGATTACTGCATTAAGGGATATTACATGTATTGGCAACAACATAAACCCTTACCTATATTGGTAGCAGCATAAACCCTTTTTTTTTAACACAAAGAAAAAGTAAGGTCGAAGGATGGAAAATTACACTCGAAGAAGCAAGAGGTTTTAACAATTAAATCGAAGAAAGGGGAAATAAAAGGAAATTTATTTGCATGAACAAGTTTTTCTCTAGATGAATTCCACACTTGAATGGGCATAACAATGGAAATACTTGGAAGAAGAAGCTATTGATTTGGCAGATTGTCGTGGAATGATGGAGCTTTGCGATTTCCCACAGTGGGAGACAATTGTTTTGGAGTTATGTCAAACTCTAGATGGCATGGGAATCATCATCAAAATGGAAAGATGACTGTATGATTGAATTTGAAGTCTCTTATTGAGAATTTATTTTGTGCAGTTAACAGAGATTTAGAGACAATATCCGAAGATTGATTTACTTAGCTGAAGCTGGTTGTGCAACTGGATTTGGTACTGGACTTGGAACTAAATAGACTGCATTTTATATGACTGCCCTTGCCTTTATATTTTCCTCTACATATGGAACCAGAACTCCTTCCTTCCTGCACCCACCTAGCTTATGCACCTATGCCTCCAAAGAGAAGCACTTGGCACGTTACCGCTTATCCCTCTACCCTAGATAACTGCTCGATAACTGTACCGGCCAGATAGCAGCAAGAATTGGGGTCTTCCCATTATTTATGATTATACTAAATACCTGACCTTAGACTGCATGGGAATAATATTACCTGCAAAGGAAGGGCTGAGGAGTCTTTAACGCTGCTTTGTGGGTGGGGTAAAGTACCTTTTGTTTACCTGGGACATTCATTGATTTAAGCTTAAGGTATACAACTTATTTAAGCTAGTGGATTGTATATTTGGTAAACTCCAATGACTTATAGTGAGGAAACTGTAACCATTGATGATGGTGATGACTAGTTATGGCACGATATATGGGAGGATATTTTGCTTGTGGAGGCATGGGAGTGTGATAGACATGTGGTTTAAACTGTGGTTCAAGTTTGAGCTCAAGGGAAATGGTGAAAAGCATGAAAAATTACATGCAAGCACAAGAGACCGAGGTAGTTGTTTGTGTCTTGCAGAGTTATCTTCTATTAGTATACTTAATGGTATATATATCCTAGTTGTCCTTTCTATTATTCTACAAATAATATGATATATCTATCTCAAATTGCTATATTTTATTCTATTTACCTATTACTTTACTTATACATATTTACATCAAGTCAGAAATAATGCGAGAAGGACTAAGCACAGTCCAGTAGACGCTAACCCCGGAGGCGGCTGCCACTTTTTTTTGGCAGCCCCTACTAGCCATCTGTGCCAGGATTTCTTGGCTTCAACTTCAAAGTTTAGGGTTGGTGTTGAAGCCACGGGAAAGGCAATAGAAATGATGACATTAGAAAACTCATAGAAATCCTTTAGAGAAATCCTTCTAAAGGTTAAGAAGAAGAATTCAGTTCTCGTAGGGGAGAAGAGCCTGAAGCTGTAATGAAAAAAAAAAACTTGTGCAAAGAATAGAAAAAGGTGAAACTATAGTGCATCTTCAAAACTGAATTCTTAAGTATATACCAAGTCGGAACCTTGAAACTTATTTCCAACCGCACCACATAATATAGGTTCATGAGCCAAGCATTAACAAAACTAGCGCCTAGCAATGGAGGAGCCCTCGGAGTATGATGCTTGCATAATGCATCCAGGAAAGAACAGCTAGGCCATACAAATCGCAAACCTGTCAGGATTCCGTCAATTAAATTTATACATAGTTACAAAATTAAGAATTTGAACATTATTTGTGGCATTGTACCGGTCAATGAAATTTTTTTTTACACATTCTGTCATTTTATTATTATTAAAGCACATTCTGTCACTATAGTATTATTATGAAAGCAAGACTATCAACTCTACAGGAGTTTAAAACAAAAAAATAAAATAAATATAGTTTGCATTTCCATATTAGGTTGATCATTGTGATACCACTATAGCATTCAGTAGCTGGAGCTAGAAATCTAACAAAAGGGCGCCTACACTCTCTCTGGATAGTGCCCTCTAAAAAGAAAATAATACCACTAAGCCATAAACTATTGCTGTAAGGTCTAAATGCAAAAGCGATAAAATGAATACGCTGTAAACAAAAAGACAAATCCAATTCCAAAAGAGCAATCAGTTGGTTGAGCTATAAAATAGCCATAACACATGTGACTACAAACAAGTTTGACATAACAAACAAGAAAACGCTATGGATTTCAGATAAAGACAATAAAACATTCAAGCTTTGATGTGTAATGCATCGATCCAGCAAATACTCGCAACCACCCATCCAGATTAGGAAATACCTGTAACCGCATCCAGGCTTGTGCCAGTGCTTCTACCATAGCGCCATGGATCAAAAGCTCCTTCTGGTCTAAAACCCTAAGCAAGCTTGCATAGAGTTGTAGAGATAAAATTCCCAGAAATGGCCGCGCCTTGTAGATTGACCCTATTTAGGGTTTCCCACTTAGGTATGGAGGTGGGTTGCTTGGAGAGACCACGTGCCCTTCATGCTTACTCCTTTTGCATGGCGGTGAGAGGCCGCGTGGCCTTCACACATATAACCCTGTGCATGGAGGTGGACTGGTGGAGAGGCCACGTAGGGTGTAGGGTTAGGATAAATGAATTATAAAACAAAATCAATTGCTATAAATACCCTCATTATATTATAGATTTTTCTTATTTTTGTTTATTTTGATTTTATTCACATTTATTATTATTTCTATTTAATTTAAATAAAATTAAAATTTAACAATATATAAATAATTTAATATTAAAAGTATAAAATTAATCATAAGATTTATTGTAAGTCAATCATAAGTTTTAATTATAAGGTTAATCATGATTACATTAAGAGTTAAACATGTAATGTTAATAAGGATAATAATTATTAGATTAATATAGAATAAAGCCTAAATGTTTAAACCTAAATAAATGCTAGTGCAAATGCTAATGGAAATGTTATTTCAAATGTCAATTTAGATTTCAACCTTATGGAAATTACATGGAATCCAATGCATAAATTTATGTAGATTTATTTAGTATATTTAGTACAAGGTGGCCTCATCAAAATGCACCGAACTATAGCACTTTTTCGGAAATGCATCTCCTGAGAATCGACCAACAAACTAAGAAATATGATGTTGTATTTCCATAACTCGGGACCAATGATGGTAACAACACGCATAGGTCAGGGTCGAGGTCGAGGTCGACCACTGTCCCCACTGCCACAACCACCATCACCATCACTGCTGTCGACATCGCCACGATCATCCTCCACACCAGAAATGCAGATCATAATGAGATCTTTGGAAGCTATCATAACCACGATGAATAGGAAGTCGGAAAGGGCCATAGAAGTGGAAACCACTCAAGAGAGTTGAGAGAACTCTGAGAGGGCACAAGGCCCGAGACAGGAACCGCTTCAAGACATATCGAGGGAGTTACAAAAGATAAAAGTTCTAGAGTTTTTAGGAGGACGACCCAGTAAGCATGTCGAACCATGGCTGGAAGGCATGAAAAGATGCTTTGCCTTGAACGAGTATACTTCTAGTTCCAAAGCTAGAATGGCCATCTTTCATCTTAAGGGTGATGCTTTGAATTGGTGGTCATATCTAGAGAAGCAGTTGCACCTTAACCCTCTTACGACTTCATGGGAATTGTTCGAGGAGAGGTTCCACATGAAATATTTGCCAAATTATTACAAGGAAGAACAGGCCGGTGCACTCCATGCTTTAGTTTAGGGAAACAAGATAGTGGAGGAATATGAAGCTAGGTTTATGGAACTAGTGAAATATGTACCTTACCTAGACAGAGATGATTGTCAGGTAGAGCGTGTTGTTTATGGACTTAACTACAAAATAAGGGTTGTTGTGCGGATGTGGAAACTAACTTCAGTTGCAATGGCAATTGAGTATTCTCATTATGCAGAGGATATGTTGGATGAAAAAGGGGGCAGTAAGTTGACTGGATCAAATCAGTATGTTTCAGGGAATGCCTCACGTCCCTACTTCAAAGGAGTACAATCTATATCTCCTCCTTACGGTAACAGGTTCACATCGGGCGGTAATGCTTCGATTAACTCAGTGTCACAGGCATAATCCGCAGCCCATCACAACCAAGAACGTACATAAGGAAGTTCCTACAAAGGATCAAGGGGTTTTAGAGGATCCAAGGGAAGGGACTCATCTCAAAGGACTCCTCCTAGCAGCATGCAAGCCCCACCCAACCTTTCCTACTGGGGATGTGGAGGTCCTCATTTCCAATGGAATTGTCCTAAGGGCCAGACAGATGGTAGGCACAAGGGGAAGGAAAATCACCCATGGATGATTCAGGAAGTACCCATAGGATACATGCAGCAATTCATGACCACCAAGCAGAACATGATTCTACCATGGAAGCATCCATTGGTCTAGGACAAGGGAACCTTCATGGTTGAACCATTACATATACTTGATCCTAAGGTTCGGCAACTCTATAGTTTCCATGAGAACCAAGTTAAGGTCCAGTAGGAAAAGTATAGCCTAGGATCTGCTACCTTGGAGGACTCAGCGACTATACGTAGATTTTTTCCCTCACTATTTTGATGATGACTTCAGGATGAAGTTTCCTGAAGGGTGGGTGTATGTAACGCCCCATATTTTGACTAGGCATGTTTATCAGTCAGACACCTTACACTTTATTTGCTTATTATCTGCTGGACTTAGCTAGACTAAGTGACCTATACTTCCAGCATGTTAGATCTGATTATATGTTGCTATTATGTTTGTAAGGTTACTATGCTTATATAGATACTATGATTATGATGTTATAATGTTACAATTCTCATGATGTTATTATGTTTATGCAGTTATTATGTTGTAGTTATCATGAGATTCTTTTCTTTCATGATGACAGTGTATGTTTAAATTGTTGTCCTTGATGAAATACAATGTATATATGATGTGGTATGTGGATACCAACCCATGATGTGATCGATTTAATGGTTTTTTGTGATGAAATGAAATGATGTTGATAATGTGGACCAGCTAATGAACAAATGGAAATATTGTTATAGATATATGTCTGTGAATACTAATTTGCAGGACACAGGGGCTACGTGGTAGCCAGATATCTGATAGGATACAGGGAATAAGTAAACAATGAATATAAAATCTTTGCAACTAACTGGATGATACAATGACACAAACCGATAATCCCAGTAACATCACAGTATGATTTGGACAGGGTATAGACCGAGTATGTTGAGAGGGATGGAGGCATTTCCCACTCTATGTTTTATGATACCTGAGGTCATGGGAGGGCTATGTTGAGTCACGCTCCCCTAGATGTGTGATGACAATGGTTCGATGCTTGCTATGAGAGGTTAGGTTCGTTGTTTAGCCAATGCTACCGCTCTTAGTTTCTATATGTGCCTGGGCTGGTGAAGTCGACGGCACATCTTTACTAGTAGAGGAAGGATAGGGAGGATGCAGACGTAGGATATGATGGGAGGATGTGTTAGCTAGTATTGTTGGTGATTGGGTATTCCTTGATCTTGAGTTAGTGGTAGTAGGTATCCATCTTATGATTTACTAGTTAAGTTAATAATACCATTAAGATAAGGTTATAAAAATCATGGAAAGGATTAACCGGTAAATTGTTAAATTTTCAGAATTTACTTCAATCTGATCTAGGATCTTAATTGAGAGAAAAACATGTACAACAAATATACACCATATCAATCATGGACACAATAATGCAAGCACACAAGAGACACAGATTTTACTTGGGAAAACCATAAAGGTGAAAAACCCCAATAACATCCTCAGAGATAGATAGAGCAATGATACAACCAGAATGCAAGAGATAGTCTTCTCCTAACAGCAGAGCCTCCTCTTCCACAAGTGCGCCACTCTCCCAAGTGTGAGTGAGAGAATAGAATGTGTAAAATGAGAGAAACACACTCTCTATTTATACACTAACTTGACTTGACCTTTACTGAACTAGGTCGGCCTCAACTTAACTACTTAACATAATGCTGACTGGGCTGACCCCCACTAGGGTGGTCTAATAACCCTTTGACCCACCTGGCCAACCCCCAATAGGGTGGTCTAATAACCCTTTGACCCACATGACTTATACAGGGCTGACCCTAATAAGGTGGTCTAATAACCCATCAAGTATAAGTCACGACACTTACAATATAAATGATGACACTTCCGTATAGAGGAATAATAACATCTCTATAGGAATACAACCACTTCTGTATAGAGGAATAATAACATATCTATAGGAATACAATATATATATATGTGAAATACATTCCAAAGTTACATATACATCCACACTCCCTCTTAACTAGGAAGGTATTTATTGACACAGGTCTTCTAGCACAAGTCATCTTCTCTAGATCATCGTCATTGGATAATCGTCATCGAGTCCAGGGTATTTTTTAAGGATTCTAATATTACACTTAAGTATAGTATTCTAGGCGATTATTTTGGATTGGAAAAAACATAGATATAGATAGGTAGGCGAATATTAAATAGAAGACCTACAATTTACTATTCAAATGTGTAATTTTTGGCGAATATTATGCTAAAAAAACATATTTTATGTAAATATAGGCGATATTAGAGTCTAAAAATGACCAAATAGCGAATTTATTTTTTGAAAAAATGCCCCAAAAATAGCCAATTGGCGAAATTTCGCCCCTAAAAATGACCCTGATCGAGTCATCATCATCGTTACTGTTGCTGCTATCTTAATCAATCTCTGAATCTACTCGTCATAGGAAGTTCTACAGAGCCAGTCCTTTTTCATACTGGATGTAGGCCCACCGCCTGCAGGTCTTCATCATCTGTGCGAACGGTCTGATAGAGGTGGCCTCTCAGGACTAATTTTATGTGCGGATGCAATACCGGAAAGAGTATCCCAGGAACATTTATGTGCCTAAGCATGACCGAAAAGATCTCCCAGGACTGATTACATGCATCTCCTTCACAATACCTTTAAAGATCATCCCAGGAACATTTATGTGCCATATCACGACCAACAAGATCTCTAAAGAGCATCCCATGACTTATTACGAGCACACAGCTCAACCTCTCAGATCTCTAGGACTGATTACATGTGGATAGACAAAACCTTTAAAGAGCATCCCAGGAACATTTATGTGCCACAGCACGACCGACAAGATCTCTAAAGAGCATCCCAGGACTAATTATGAGCACACAGCTCAACCTCTCAGATCTCCAGGACT
The DNA here is from genome assembly GCA_027924585.1 of Larix kaempferi. Classification (NCBI taxonomy): domain Eukaryota; kingdom Viridiplantae; phylum Streptophyta; class Pinopsida; order Pinales; family Pinaceae; genus Larix; species Larix kaempferi. The sequence goes on along the minus strand of BSBM01000348.1, from coordinate 15,256,834 downwards.
GATTACATGTCTCTGTAGTAATAACTCATCCCAGGACTGATTACAAGCACATAGCTCAACCTATTGGATATCTGAGGACTGATTACATACTACATAGCAATATCGGAAAGAGTATCCCAGGAACATTTATGTGCCGTAGCACGACTGGCAAGATCTCTCGGGACTGATTACATTCTATTTTCACAACCTGCCACATATCATCTCTGACCTCCAAGTATCAACCTAATACTCATGATCCAACGGATCATCATCGCACAAAGAATCATCCTGATGCTCATGATCACATTGATCATCATCACTGTACCATCCTGATACATATCATCATACATGATCCACCTGATACAAATACAAATACATGATACATATCAACATACATGATCTACCTGATCATACAATGTATCCACCTAATACATATATAGATACATGGTCCAAGCATCCAACATGATGCATATACAAAATACATACAAATGATCCAACTGATCATATCTAGCATACATACATAAATGATCCAACTGATCATATCCATCATCCAACATGATGCATATATACATAAATGATCCAACTGATCATAACAAGCATCCAGCATGATGCATATACATATACAGAGTAGTAACTGGAGCATCATCCTAATGCTCATCATCCATTATCCTCCTGATCATCATAGCATCGTCCTCTTCAGATCATCTCATCGTCCATGAAGCACAACGTAGATGCACATCATCCAGCGCTTACACCACCGACATGGGAGAACACATCTACCACCACTCGGGAAAGGCTCTAGCCCTTACTTTTTCACCATGGGAGAACACATCTACCACCATGTGAAAAATGGCTTCAGCCCTTACATCTACACCATGGGAGAACACATCTACCACCATGTGAGAATGGCTTATCAATTACATCACGACCATGGGAGAACACATCAACCATGTCAGAAAAGCTCATGTGCATCTGCATCTTTTGGACTCATCACTTCCCTTTGCAATGAACCTCGATCTGAAGTGCACCAAGCCTCTCTCTGAAGTACTCAAACTGCACTCTGGCCAACGGCTTGGTCAATACATCTGCAACCTGCTCATCCGTCGCAACATACTCTGCTTCGGCTATACTCAGTGCTATGCAGGACTGCTTCCTACTAAACCAGGAGATCACACCTGATCCTATACTGAAGTAGCACCCAAAAGTGCTCTTCCTATCTGTAGCACTTTCTGCCCAATCTGAATCAACATAAACCTGCGGGTTAAACTTTTGATTTGCGTCATACTTGAGCCCATAGTGAATCATACCCTTCATGTACCTCAGAATATGATTTACAGCAACCAGGTGAACACTCCTCAGATCTATCAGGAACTCGCTCAATGTGTTCACCACAAAGCAAATATCTGGTCTTGTGTTCGTCAAGTACATAGAGGACCTAATCATCTGACGATACATCATGACATTGACCGGATCAGATGAAGCATCACATAGAAGCTTTAGGTTCGATGCCATAGATGTGGCCATAGCCTTGCAGTCCATCATCCTGAACCTCTTCAGGATCTCTACTACATACTTCCCTTATCCAATGAAGATTCCATCTGTACTTTACCACACCTCCATGACAAAAACAAATAGTGCATCATCCCCAAGTTCTTCATCTCGAACTTGGAAGCAAGCTTCCGTTGCATGTCGGTAATCAATCTCTCCTCACCTGTTACAAATAGGTCATCCACATACAATAGTAGTATCACTAGATTTCCTTCCTCAACCTTGTAGTAAAGGTTGGAATCCGCTTTACTCTTGGTAAAGCCCAAACTGGATAGAAAGCTGTCTATCCTACCATACCAAGTTCTGCACATATATGAATCCATGTCATGTGTCTCAAAACAAAGTGGCTTCTCCACATACACTTCTTCTTCAACTACACCATTCAAGAAGGATGTCTTGAAATCCATCTAGTGTATCTTTCACTTCATCACTTTTATATTTCTCTATGTTGCGATCTGCATCATGATTGATCTTGATAGATCCATATGGAAGTCATAACAAACTTCCCTTCAGGTCTTGGGACCACATCCCAAGCATCTTTCTTCATGATCGACGGATCATGGCATTCTTCCCATATCCTGGGAACTTCAATATATTCAATAGATAATTTTGTTGCTCAACAAATGTTGTAGTTCTTATTTTGTAGGTGATGGTATATGATCTTTCCTACACAACAAGTTAAATGGCATGATTAGAAAACATCTCATAGTTTTCAGAACAAATTCTTACACATAAGGAAATATGTCATACACTCATGCAATTATCTTAGCCAATACAACATTTATCCATATTCCGTAACTTTCTAGATGCCTTCCAATCTCTACCAGAACATTGTTAAGAGTGTGCACAACTCCTAACATGTCAGCAAAGAGGTTTCATTCTAGATAAGTAGCAATGGAATGTTCTACAGTGCCATAGGCCACTTACCCATGTATATTAGTAGTATATTGTTCATCAATGCAACTATTCTAATATGCATAATACACAACCTAATTCTTAGGAACATAAGCATATACATTATTGAATAACATTATGTAAGAAATGACAATTCAAATACTTATCTTTGTTTGGTTGCTGGGTGGACTCCATCTGAATCTTTGCAACTCCATTCTGATGTGGATTGTGAGAAGTGGTCAACTCCCTCTGAATATCTGCATCCTTGCAGAAACTATTGAAGTGTGCTCCTTTGCTTTCTTGCAGGAACAACTGGAGTGTGCTCCCTCTTGAACTTTGCTTCATGGATTACCTGTCCTTGAACTTACATCCATCCTTAATCACTATGCATGCTTATTAGTATCATCATTGTGTTATCCTTGAGGTCTCATACATAACCACACATTTATTAGTATAATATTAATACTATCAAAACACAATAATCTCAAGCATGTATAGTCAGGATCATTTCAAACACAGAAAATAAACATTAGTATTCAAGGTTTCAGGGAAGTCTTCTTTTACTCATACATATTCTTATTTGATCATAGGACTCTTCTGGTTAGTTGAATCATCAATCAAGATAAGAGATATAATATGCATAAAACCCATGATTTTTCAAACCTAGACCTTCATGATTCTTCTGGTTAGTCATATCATCAATTATGGTAAGAAACATAATATGCATACAACCATGATTATTCAAACCAATGACTTCATGAATAATCATTATCAACAACACAACAGTATAAGATCCTAACACAAGGTAGGATTATATCTTGATATAGGAAAAACATACCTGGATTAGCATGCTAGCTAGTTATGTCTAACATACCCGCATAATGTCTTCTGGTTCTATTCAGTGACTTGTGCTAGTAACCTGCATGTCTCATAGGTTAACCATTGTAGGACCAAGTTATACATACCTCGAAAGTAGATCTTCTATGTGATGCATGACAATGGATGAATCTTTGTCTTCATGTCACCATGATCATATGTTCTTGACGTAGAACATGATTTCTCTTTCTTGGTGTACCTTTTATGTTAGCGAACAACATAAACCTCATACAACATCACAATGCATTAGTACATTCATAAGTGTCAAAACCTTAATCAATGAATATCTTCTATTAAGGTGATATGACAAGTCTAGTAATTAATCAAGATTGTACTGTAATGATATGAAGACAAACATGTGATAAACTTAACCATGAAACATACCTGTAAGCCATACCTGTCAAGATTTTTTGTAATCTTCTTATAGAAGGCCTTAGCCTCATCTCCCTCTGAAACAGGAACTTCTTCACTTATGGAGGTGACCAATCCATCCTCTTCTAGGATTAACCCAATCCACTTGATTTGTAGGAACTAGATCTGCATCTATAATAGGGTTTGTCAGAGAAACCCCAAAAATTCAAACTTTGAATTTCAAACTTCCGAAAGGATAGAAATATGCGCCTTGATGAGCTGATCAAGCTGGTATATTCAGAATTTGAAAACTACAAAGTTTCATTCCTCAATTTTTCCTTTGAAACTTCCGGATTCACTGGATGTGACCTTGAACTAGGGTTTGATGAATCCCACTCTTTTTCCCATTCAAAAGGTTTGATCCAAATCTCTAAGCTTCTATTTTTATGAGGATCTTCCAGCCACAGTCACAGATTTAAAAAATTCCCATTTTTGCAGAAGCCCTAATTTTCCACTTTTTTTATCAAAGTCTCGAACTAGGATCTGATAAAGCCTGGCCTTCTGCCCAACCAAAAATTCTAATCTTGGTCTCTAAATTTTGATTTTGATGAGTAGCATTCAGTCCTGGTCTCTGATTATAAAAATTTCAACTATCTCCGAAGCCCTAAATTCTGGAAGCCATGAATGAAGGTGCTCAAAAATAATTTTGTTTTGACAGAAATATGTACCTGATTTTTTCTGGTGTAACTCCAAACTTTTCGATCCACAAGGCCTGCAAACTTTTTCTATGATATCCTGACATGTTATCTTTCCATCCCGACAGGTTTGACCTCAATTGGATTCTTTGAGAGAGAGTTATGCCAAGTGTCGCAACGTGACCTGTTTATGTGATAATACAGGAGCGCTAACTTGTATGGAATGCCACGTGTCACTGGTTCAACTTCGGCCACTGAAAACGTTTCTTGAGATATTACAGTCCGTGTACTACCTGTCACATTTTACGAAATTTCATTTGGATCTTCCTAGCCCAAGTTATGACTTTTTTCCCAAGGTCACTTGATTTTGTCTCAGATCTGGAAGAGGCAGAAACCCTATATTGTACAGATCATAAATCACAAATTAAAACGAATTAGAGTTTGTCCTTTGGACACAAGGTACCTGGGGATCTGATCTTTAACCTGTAAAAGTTTTAGATCTGAGAACTTCTCCAAAATGGATTTATAGCGAAAGTGCTACGATGACTATTTTTTGATATATCAAGCCCTAGCATCGTAAGTGCAACAAGTGTCATACATGCCATATCATGCCTTCTTTCAGGCTAGCTTTGATACCATGTTAAATTTTCAGAATTTACTTCAATCTTACCTAGGATCTTAACTGAGAGAACAACAAGTACAGCAAATCTACATCATATCAATCATGGACACAATAATGCAAACAGACAAGAGACACAGAGTTTACTTGTGGAAAACCATAAAGGTGAAAACCCCAATAACTTCCTGAGAGATAGATAGAGCAATGACACAACCAGAATACAAGAGATAGTCTTCTCCTAGTAGCAGAGCCTCCTCCTCCACAAGTGCGCCACTCTCCCAAGTGTGAGTGAGAGAATAGAATGTGTAAAATGAGAGAGACTCACTCTCTATTTATACACTAACTTGACTTGACCTTTACTCAACTAGGTCGGCCTCAACTTAACCACTTAACATAATCCTGACTAGGATGACCCCCACTAGGGTGGTCTAACAACCCTTTGACCCACATGGCCGACCCCCAATAGGGTGGTCTAATAACCCTTTGACCCAGATGACTTATACATGGCCAACCCCAATAAGGTGGTCCAATAACCCATCAAGTATAAGTTACGACACTTACAATATAAATGACGACGCTTCTGTATAGAGGAATAATAACATCTCTATAGGAATATAACCACGTCCGTATAGAGGAATAATAACATCTCTATAGGAATACAATATACATATATGTGAAATACATTCCGAAGTTACATATACATCAACATAAATAAGTGAAGTTGTTGCGTAATTATATTATATATGTCTTTTTCTATCTGCATGAGGGATTACTATTATTAGATAGTAGTTATGCATAGGTGGGAAGATGATTGTTTATAGTGCATATACGAGCTGTGCATACGCTGGCCATGCATGCATATTTTGCACATGTGTGATAGTATTGCTGTACATCATGCTTATCAGTATTTAACAATGTTATAAGTTGTCATAAATAACTCAGTTAAGGATTTAGTAAATCACTACAGTAATAGATGATCAAGTTGCTAATGTGTAAAATAAGTTAATTAGCCTTTGTATGTAAACATTGTAATGAACATTTAAAATAAGCATCATCAATTGAAGGTGTCGGCAATATAAAGTATGGAATTTAAACGCTAATGATGTACAAGTGTACTATGTAATTGTCAATATTACTTAATCAAAACATTAGTGGACTTGTTTATTAACACAAAGGTACCATGCTGATATTGGATCACTTATCAATTAACACTTCAATGTTATTACTATTCACCATTAATAATTAACTTTATTATTATTATTATTACTACTACTACTATCGTAATAAACCTTTGATGTAGACATAGTGGGGTCAGATAAAATATTACTCAAATTGTTCATTAAGTCACTCAACGAATATTTAAAAAAAATACATCAAAATAAAGGTAATGTAATTAATTGAATCAACAAGATAAAGCAAGATGTCATTGTCATTCAAATAATAATTGTGTCAGATATCCAGTAAAATGAATTAGATCTGAAAATGATAAGGTGTTTAATCCACCCATCCCTACAAACTTGAAAGGGCTTACCTGATCCTTGTTAAATATTATATTATTATTATTTTAATAAATGTATTTAATGTTTGGATGGGAGTGGGATTGGTGATTAAAAGCCACTGCCCCGTAACAGTTATAAATTTAACATCTCAATATTTATTTAATGTTATGCAATCAACCTGTTCTAATCAAATCAAATAATCCTTAACTATTTGAACTGCTCAAGAAAATAACTATTAATAAAATAATACTTTATCATAACTTGTAAGGTTAGACAAGTAAGGAAATTAAATGTTTGGGGGTTCGAGGGATTTGATAGGGGTGATTGAGTAAGGTTGAAGAAAACATACGAAGTTGCATATATAGGAAGGGTTGGGGAAGTAGTCGGGGGTCAGAAGTTGGATCTTAGTTTATTTTTGGGAAATTATTGAAGGAGGAAGGGGAAAACTCCTATTACACAGAGGAAGGGCAAAACTCATGTTGCACAGAGGAAGGGGAAAACTCTAACTGGGAATTGAAAACAAGGAAGTTGTTACTGGAATTATTGGTTTGTGGGCTCAAGGGCTAGGAAGTTTGTCAAGTTCCTAGGGCTAGCATGATTAGACCTGGTCGGTAGGGTGGTTCATTCAATCGCTTGCTAAGTTCTAAAGACGAAAATCGGGAAGGAAATCTACAGCAAGTTACGAGACAATCTACAAACTTCGGTAACAGGTATTTTCCTTGTTAATTATTACATCAATCATATTTTAAACTTATGCTAAAACATATATATATGTGTTGAATCATATATATACTGAAACATGCATGTAAATGGAAATTGATATTATTTTTTGCTGGAATGTTGATACAAATAACTAGAAAGAGAAAATGCATCTATAATAATAGGAAAAATACTAGGTGATTAAATAATATTTTTATTTATTTATTTAGAAATAAGCCCGTACAGAAAATTAGTTTAGAACCTTGTCAAAGTGCTCTGTAGGAAACCAGAGCATCACAATTACCCCACCCATGACCTAGAATTGGCTTTCGTAATGTTAGCTTTAAATATTTGGAGGCATTACCTTGTCGGATGAAGCTTTGAGCGCAAATATTATCACCAAAGCTTGAGATATATCTTCACTCAAAGAGACCTAAATGTTAGGCAAAGGAGATGGAGTGAATTCATGAGTGAGTATGATATTTGGATTTCTTACATCAAAGGGAAGGAGAATGTGGTAGTTAACGCCTTAAGCAGAAAACAAAGGATTTATCTCTCATACCTTTAAGGGTTTATTTGAAGGAGAGAGTATTAGGGAAGCTAGTCGGAGATAGTTGGTACCTAAAGGTCACGTCGACACTCCAGAATGGGAAACGGGTTGAACCTAAGTTTGAGGGATATGAGTTGGAAGTTGATGCGATGTTATGATATCAAGGGACAATGCATATTCCCGAAGAGGGCGATATTAGAGAAACTATACTTAAGGAATCCCATATAGTAGTATATTGTGCACACCCAGACGTAAAGAATATGTATGCAAACATGAAGCAACTCTTCTTTTGGGAAGGAATGAAGCGCAATGTGGTCAAATTCATTGCTAAGTGTGCCTTGAGTGTCAGTAGGTAAAACCTGATCATCACCATAAGCAGGACAATTGCAATCGCATGACATTCCTATGTCAAAATGGGAAGTCTCTCCGTCAACTTCGTGGTTGGATTTCCTCTTACCTCTCATAGGCATGACTCCATTGTGTTCATCGTTGAAAAATTGACCAAAAATGATCACTTCATTCCATTTAAGCAGAACTATGAAGTCACAAATGTAACTCGTGCATTCATAAGTGAAGTAGTTCATCTCCATGGGTTTCCAAAGAAGATAATCTCAGATAGGGATTCCAGGTTTATGTACAGGTTTTGGACAAGTCTACAGTCGGCCTTAGGAACTAAGTTGAACCTAAGCATAGCTTACCACCCAGAGACAAATGGGAGAAGAAAAAGAGTGAATCAGGTGATGGAGGACATGCTTAGGATGTATTTTACGGATCAGTAGACCCATTGGGGAAATCACTTACCTTTGGTAGAATTTACTTACAAAAGTAGTTACCATAGCTCAATCAGGATGCCTCCATATGAATCGTTATATGGAATGTCATGTAGAACACCATCGAGTTGGGAAAGGTTAGAGGATCGAGTAAATATAGGACCTGAGTTGATTCAGGATATGGAAGAATAGGTTATCTAGATTAGAAAGAAGTTAAAGGAAGCTCAATATAGACAAAATATCTATGTCGATGTGCATAGGGTTGGCCGAAACTATAAGGTTGGGGATGTAGTATTCATACACATCAGGCCTAGTAAAAGTATCATCCGGTTTGGGAAAGGAACAAATTTGTTGCCACGATTCATATGACCCTTTGATATTATGGAGAAGGTTGGACCCATCGCGTATCTTCTTGCACTGCCACCCCACTTGCATAAAACTCATAATGTTTTTCATATATATATTTTTTACGACATTATAAATCCAATGAGTGTCATAAAATAAATCGGGAGGAACTGCAGGTTTCGGACGAGGGGACCATCAGATTCAAACCATTACATATTGGACCACAGGGTTAGACAACTCAGACATGGTTTGGTGGACCAGGTTAAGGTCCAGTGGGACAGGTATAGCCCAAGTTCTACTACCTGGGAGGATACAGAGACCATGCATCGTGATTTCCCCACTCTAATGCCTCGTTTTGACCTTAGTACCTGAACTACCATTATATCTTGTATTTGCTTATTATTGTGAGACTTCGTCATTTTGATGACACTATAGACATATGGTTCTATTATATTTCCGAGATATATATGTGTTTCTAATGTTAATGTTATGATATATGTATTCATGTTTTGATTATGTCTCTTGCATGCAAAATTACTGAATGATGGGTATGTGGATACCAAGTTAAAAGTTATATGATGAATTGATAGATATGATGCCAGGTGCATGGTACATAGAAATGATTTGCATTATTGTTTCTTAGTAATGAAATGTATATACATGTTAATGATTGCACTATATTCTCAATCGTATGTTGGAGACTAACCTACAGGTTAAAAGTTCTAAGTGGTAGCTAGATCCTATGAGGTGGGAGTACCTCGGGAACATGGAATCCGAAAGATAAATGGGTATGCAAGTGATGCATTATTAATTTGTCATTATTAGTGTATTTATTTTCATGATGTATGGGTGGGGTAGGGATTCATGAAACTTAACCTCCCAAATTAGTTATACCACAACAAATTGAATACAAGTCGCAATGCAATCACTATGTCGGTGTAGACATAGTCCATTGTTTTATTAAGGGGGTGGAGGATTTACCCATCGTTTATCCCCGAAACCCAGAGTCATGGGAGGGCTATGCTACGACATGCTCCCCAAGGTGTGTGATGGTGACTAGTGGGTTCTTGCTGGGGAAGCTTAGTTGATGTAGTTGACACTTCCACTTACAGGTTCTAACTGGAGCCGGTCATGGCGTGACACTTAAGGGTAGTCCAGCAGAGGAAGGATAGGATGTGGAAGTTAGTTGTGAATGAGATAGACGATGTCAGTAGATAGGTGTATCATGAATTTAGAAATGAAACTCGATTAACTATGTATGATTGAGAAACCTTTGTTGAGTCATGTGTCGTAACTTAGTAACTTATAAAATTGTTCATCAGTTAGTTATATTTAGTTAAGTAAATTATCCAACATTTCAAATTGTATTTAAGAATACGTTAGTAAACAATAAACTTTTGTGATAATGAATGTTGTGTGGTTAAGTACTATTAGTGTCCCTACACGATGCATGTAAACATTAGCTACGTTTACATAACTCATCTATATATATGTATATATACTTGTATAAATTTTATGTCACGAAGATCTAGATGAGCCTTGATGTTTTGTAATTATAACCAGATGCATTGTACATGTTATTCATTAAGTTTTGAACTGATAACGTTGAGTCAATTTATTAGTGAAGGGTCTTATTTTGATTAAGGTTAATTAGTAATTTCAGTCATCATTAAATAAATATCAATTAAGCTAATTATAAATTACTTGGTGTGATTGTTGAATGAAGCACTTGGTTATGGAATGTTAAATAAGTGTCAATGATATTAGTTAGTTCAATTACCCCGTTATTAAAGGATAATGGTGTTAATAATATTAATTAAAATATTATTAGATTGATTGATTAAAATTAACTAGGTATTAATAAGGTTAATTAATATTAATGAGACTATTATTATCTTGAGTAATAATTGTTAATTAGTTTCTTTATAAAATAAGGTGTAATCAATATGGTACTAGGTGAATGAGTTAGGTTAAGCCTTAAAGAATATTATTTAATTAATATAAATATATATTGATCAATTTTAAATTATAACAAATTATGAGTTTGTCAAAAATAAAGTTCGGTTAAATTGTAAATAATTATCAACCAAATTTTATTTAATTTTTACTTATAAATTGTGTAGAAAAAGAATGTCAGTGGAATTGTAAAGTATAATAGTTGTGTAATAAATAATATGAATTAAGTTACGAAGTTTTGTATTGTAATAGTCAACAAGTAAATAAAAGGGTAATTAATGAGGGTAAGTTGTATAAATGTGAAAAACTTACCGTTGGTAGGTGAGCCAACCCAAGCACTATTTATATATTAAAGTATAGTTTCATTCAGGATGTTGAGCTCGAGAAAAATGGGGAAAAGGGAAACATTTACTTCGGGGGATAAGGGTAGTAATTGCATAGGAAAGAGTCGGGAGCAAGGGGGTAAGGTCAAGAACAGAATTTGGAAAGGGGATCTTTGGAAAAGGGAAAAGAGGATTGAACAGAGGAGAGGAGAGAAACATATTATAACAGGAGGAGGCTAGTAAAAATTCAGGGAGAAGCACTGGTTGGGGAACTTGTACTTAGTTTGGGCTCAGGGTATAGGAAGAGATTCTTGGAGCTGGGTGGTCAGCAAGACCTCTATAGCTAGCAGGGAGGCATAGCAAGTTCATTGGTTGAGTAAGGGTTGGTATTTTTCATTTACAAGTATTTTTAATTGCTTTTAACTACTGTGATTTACATATATACTATATGAGATCGGGTCCTACTTTAATTCAACGGATAAATATGTAATTGAATTTAATATTTATAGTTGTTTTAAATTTAGAATTATATTTAGCTTACTTAATATTTTAAATGTTGATCCCTGCACATTGAAACACCATGAAACACCAAAACTTAGAAAAATTTAGAATATTTGAAAACAATAAAAATAGACTAATAAGAAACTCATGTTATTAAACCGGGGACCAACTATGGCCCCTACAAAATATATGCACATTTCATGATTTTTTATGGATTTGGGGTCATTTTTTAATCCTAAGATACATGCCTCGGTCGATGCATCTTGCCTTTCTAGGAACCACATCACGGTCGATCGATGTGGTGCACAAAAAGGCCAGTCTCATCGATGGTGCACTATGTGCAAAGCCGAGTCGTGTTGACTGTGAAAGGAGACCCCAAAGATGAAATACATGAAAATTAATTGTATTTTCTTGGAGATGAAGGGTTTTTAATCCTCATCTTTGGTCTTGCAAGTCCTCAAGCAAAGAAAATGGTGCTAGAATGGAAGGAACGAGACCACGAATTGGAATATTTGGAAGGATTACATGATGCGAATACAATGTTGGCACTTCAAGAATGTGGCTGAAATAAATGATTGCTTACTCTGAATATGAGGGCCCAAGTGCATTTATTGGGGTATTTAGTGGACATGTGGGATCCCGATGAACATTTTTTTCAATTAGGGACTCACATCCTTACCCTTCAAATAGATGACATTTATTTTTTGACCGATATTTTAAGTAAGAAGAGGGGATCGAGACATGATTAATGGGCATAGCAGAGGTGTTAGAAATACGGATGAACTCATCACCTAGTATTGCGAGCCCAAGACTAGGAATTCTGCATGGAAAATCCAAATTGCATAAGACCGTAGTATACCATTGAGGACTGTTCTCTTCATAGTGGTTCAAGTAGTGGGGACTAGGTCCCACCACCAGGAAACCAGGTCTCATATGTTATGTGCCATAGCATGCATGGAACCTCCTATATTTAATTGGTGTGAGAGCCTCCTAAGCATCATGAAATATCAACTGACCAACTGTCAGACAGGTAGGACTAAATAGTTTAGTTATGGGTTTATCTTGGTATCCTTCTTTATGGAGCAGGTTCCTCACTTCCGTCCTCAGCATATAGAGATAGCTAGCCCCGATCTGCGGTAGCCACGCATGAGGAGGTGGATTGAGTTATTTGGCTGTCATGGTGGTCGAATCCATAGTTATGGGTTGAATTTCTTATGATGGATGTGTACGAAGCTCATTATTGTAGAGGATTATTCCTATGCAGGCACGTATTTCCAAAGAGATCCCGACTTGGTGTTATCGGAGGGGTCATTATGGTGCGACATAGGTAAGAATATATATTCATGGTCTTTCAAATGTTTATGTATTTTTTGAATATATCATTTTTTGGTGTACTAATAATTCTTATGTTTTACTAATGTAGATGTGGGGCCAGAGAGGTCACCCAGAGCTTCCCCTATACATCGACGAGGAGAGGGTAGGGTTGTTTCTTCTCGCGACTGAGAAGCGAGTGACATACTCATGGAGACCGAGGATAACTTAGAGAGGTTAAATACTGACATCCCAAACATGTTAGTTGATGACAAGCCTCGTCGGTACCAATGCCACACGGTGGGAGTTTCTGCGAGTATCAGACGTCTTCTCCGTTGGGTAGATCTGGCAGTGATATGCTATCACGAGCACCGGGACTAGCCCTATTATCTATATGTAGTGATGTACTAAAATTCATGAGATTCATAATTTTTCCATGATGACTTACTGAAAGCTATGAGCTTCATATTTTCCCATGATGATTTACTGAAAGCTATGAGCTTCATATTTTATCTTAGTACTTTTTGTGGAAATTTTATCACACTTAATATAAAAGCGGTTTTATAGACAATGTGTGTATGGAGAGTATGGATCTCATATATGTTGCTTATGTATGAACAATTTACATGTTATGCTTGTTAAGAAAATGTTTAAGAATGTGATATGTACCAATCTAACACGAAATTGGCCAATGAATCAACAATTGTATTCATTATATGTCTCGAAATATGTAGGTATTGAACGAGCTCAAAAGACATCTCCAAGAGATATACTCATCAGAAAATATGAAGTAGTGTAGGGATGCGAACAATGTAGACTCGGTTTAGATGGGAGACCACAAGTTGGGAATCCAAATAGACGAAAATGTGGTCCATACTAAGGGAAGATGCGTTGGTTAACAATTAAATCACCACAAGATACTCGGTGGTATTATTAGTTGGAGGACCTAGGAAATTTCCTCCTGAGCTTATAAGTTTGTGAGGAGGGGAATAGAGTATCCAAAGTGCCGAGGCGAGGTTTTGAGCATGCCGTCTAGCACGGTCTGCAAATCCTGAATAGGTTGTCATCTCTGCATTCAAGAAGAACATGGTATAAGCAGTCATTATGGGGATGAGGCCCTAACCTATGAAAGAAGAACTTCACACCATATTAAACATACATCATATACAAAGTGTACAAGGTACTCCTGCAGGATTTCCCTAAGGATAGTACCTCTTGAGGTAGAGCCCATTTCTAGGTTCCCTCAAAGGTGTCCCATCATAATCAACTAACTTGTAGGCACCTTTTTTAAAAACATGTTTCATGATGTAGGGCCCACTCCACATGTACTCAAACTTACCTGCCCCCAGTTTATCATGTTTTTCTTCATATGTCAAACCCAAATCACCTTCATTGAAGATGTGAGGTTTGATTGACATGTTGTAATGGGATTTGATGTGCTTCTTATGTGCTTCATTAGCGATAGAAGCACCATGATGGGTTTCATCCAACTTGGCTAAATATAGTAAGCGTTCCTCTTTATTTGTGGTGTTTGGTAGGAGTTCGATGGCTAGTTTCAAAGATGGAATCTTGCACTCTATAGGAAATATTGCTTCGATTCCATACACCAATTGAAAAGGTGTGAATCTAGTAGGAATTTTGATGGAGGTTCTATATTCCCAAGTGGATGAAAAGAGCATTAAGTTCCAATTTGATCTATGAGTCCCTACCATGTGTTGTATTATGGTTTTCAAGACCTTATTGATGGCCTCTAATTGACCATTCTCTTAGGGATAGTAGGGGGTTGAGTGTTCATGGAGAAATCCCAATTTGGTGCTCAATTCAGTTACCATTTAGTTCTAGAAATGCTAGCCATGTTTTGTGACAATGGCTCGTGGAACCCCAAACCTAGAAATATCATGATTGAACATGAAGAGTGCGGAAATTTTACCATCTTCTGTATATGTAGGCATAGCCTCAGCCCATTTTGTGAAGTAATCAATAGCTACAATGGCATAGTTGTTCCCCCTATATGAGGTAGGCTTACAATGAATGAAATATGTGCCCCATTTTGAAAAGGGCCCAATGGAAATAACTGGGTGTAATGAGGCAGGATGAGTGCACCTTTTGGAATGAAAAAACTGGCAAAGAAGAAACTTCTTAATGAATTCCATGCAATATTTAAAAATGGATGGTCAGAAGTATCCAGTGCGTAGTATATTCTGGGATATAGACATCCCAGAGAGGTGACCACTACATGCCCCTAAGTGGCATTTATTCAGAACACGCTCAACCTCCTCATGAGTCAAACATCATTGTAAGATCAAATCAATACCACGGTGATATAGGGTGTCCCCGAGGATTAAGTAATATTTGGAATGATGGCATATATGACAACATTCGTTGCGGGATAGGTGAGGCTTGAATCATTGTGTTTGTAGATACAAGGTGATATCTCTTTACCATGGATCAGAGGTACTGATCAGGAACAATGACTCATCGGGAAGAAATTCAATGGGTTGAGGGTCTTGGTCAATCTGGGGAACATCACAAATTAGCTCTGTGAATACTAATGAATTTTTAGATTTC
Organism: Larix kaempferi; assembly: GCA_027924585.1. NCBI lineage: Eukaryota > Viridiplantae > Streptophyta > Pinopsida > Pinales > Pinaceae > Larix > Larix kaempferi. The sequence goes on along the minus strand of BSBM01000348.1, from coordinate 15,241,350 downwards.
TCCTTTTCAAACTGTAAATCAAATTCTTGAAGAATCACGATACAGAGCGAATATTTTCCTCCTAGTACTTGACGAGTTAAGACATGGTACATAGGGTTCCAATCAACGATAATAGTAGTTGTAGAGAGCAGAATGTAATAACGAAACTTCTGGACAATGATGATAGATTCTAGATCCAACTTCTTGACATGTGAATAACGAGTTGCAAATTCAATAATGCCCTTGCTAAGGTAATAAATCACATGGTCTTGCACGTTGGTATCTTCCTACACTAAAACCATACCAATAGTTAAGGTAGAGGCAGCAAGATAAAGGATATAATCCTTGGTATCATTAGGTGTTTCTAACACGGGTGAATGGGTAATGACATGCTTGAGATTGTCAAATGCACTTTGGGCATAGTCATCCCAAACAAAAGGGATGATATTTTTAACAATCACATAGAACCCTGTGTCTTTTCTGCATAATTGCACCTAAAACGGTACAAGTATTTTTCCTTCCCCTACAAAATTAGAGTTTTGGTGATTTCTGTAGTTGGGGGTAGGGATAGAATAGCCTTTACTTTGATGGGATTGATATGAAACCCATATTTTGAGATGATTAATCCAAGGAGACATCCAGACACCACACAAAATATGCACTTATGAGTATTTAGGAAAATAGTCGTAAGATAATGGATAAGAAAGTCATGATGATTTGAATGAGCTGGAAAATCATCAAGCTAGGGATCCACGAAATCCTTAATATCGTGAAAGGCATACGACATGAGCCATTCGAATGTAGCACCAACATTTTTAAGGCCAAAAGGTAATTTTTGGTATGCAAATGTACTCCATAGGAATATGAACATTGTCTTGTGCTGGTATGTTGGTTGGATCTCAATTTGATTATAGCCAGAAAATCCATCCATGAATGAGAAGATGACACTACCGGCATAGTTGCTGGCGATTTGGTCGATAAATGGGATAGAATAATTGTCCTTGGGACAAGCCTTATTTAGATCCCAATAATCAACATAGAATCTGATAGTTCCTTGCTTTTTTGTAACGAGAACGATATTAGAGACCCAATTTGTCAAGGGGATAGGATAAATGAAACCAGTTGTCAACCACTTTTCAATTTCTTCTTTAATAGCCATAGTCTTTAGAGGGTGCATTGGATGGAGTTTTTTCCAGACAGGTCTTGCATCAAGATAATTTTTTATCTCATGGAAAATAATAGTGGGATCAATCCTCGACACTTATTCATAGATCCATGCGAATACATCACAGAATTGTTCTGTATAACTTTTGATTTCTTTAGAAGAACAAGTTTGGCCAATATGGACATGCTCCACAATGTTGGGTTTCACCGAGATTTCAATGGTAGTGGTAGGAGTAATGTTTTCTAAATTCCCTTCGGTTACCTTATCTTGGGTGAGAATAGGAGATTGAGGGTTGGAAATGACATCTAGTGAAATAATAGTTTGAATATGATTCTCTACCATATCCAAAGTTGGGAGGAAGGACGATCGATGATGATGGTCCTGCCATGGAAGCTCATCCAAGCTCATAATATCCATAATGGATTCATCAGAGTGAAATGTCTACAGGAGATCATCTAGCGATGGTAAGGATGAGGTCAACTAAGATGGAACAATACATGGGTATGATGCCACCAGGTGATGGTCATCAAGTGAATCCGACTCTTATTGTATGACCTTATAAGTAGCCTCAGCTTAGCTAAGAGGCATCTGATCTCCAATCAAATCAATGTCAATAGGGTCCACTGAGTTGGAGGAATATGGGGTCATGGATGATATCATGTTCATCGTGGAAACTTTTGATGAGGGATTAGGTGTTGGAAAGACTCCCATCAAGGATGAGTCCTTAAGGATTCCTACCCCCACACTCTCATATATTTGTGAACAATTTCTTAGAAGAGGGACATTATCTGTGGGATGAGTCATGGTGTCTGGTGTACAAAAATCTAATTGGTCGATAGTGAAAAATTTTCCTTGATGGGTAAATTGTATAATGTGGAAGATGTAAGATGTGACCGCAGTCATAGCGTAAAACTAATTTTGACCAAGAAGTAAGTTGTAATCCAATGGAGTTGTGACTACTTCCACATTAATGGAAATAGTCTTTCCTCCTAATTCAATGGCTAAGGATTATAAAAGCACTTGTGGTTGGAATTTGCATCTGTCAAATCCTTTCAGAGTGGTAGGGGAATGGTTCAATTTAGGAGTGCAACAATACGATAGATCCTTCATCTAAAATAGTACGATGGATATTTTTCCCAGTGACATTGGTGATGATTTGGAATGCACACTGATGGGAAAGCATCAGTTTAAAGTATTCCATTCTAAACATGATGGTGTTAGATGAGTCTGGATCGACTACTCTAATAGAAGATAACATAGTCTTACGTTGATAAGGATAGTTTTGTAAGACTTCAAGGTTCGATGTAGCACATGGTGCTTCGGATAGATCTTCCACAAGTTGTAGTTCTGAGCAGCCTGGGAGTTGGGGTTGAAAATCACTTCTTTGATTGGGCTTTTGCGTGGACACAATGGTGCATCTTATATAGGCTTGTCTATGGTCAAAGGACCTTGTGTAGGAGGGATAGCGTATGTAGATCTAGATTATTTTTCAGCATGACCTCCATGAGATTCTTTATCTAGAACAGAGTCATACGTCCGTTCCCTAGTAGATAAGTTAACCGTTTCACTACGCATCATGAGAACATGAGTGGTCGTGGATGTTTCTCCTTGTGAAGGAGTTGGTTATTGTGCAACCATCTACTAATGTTGTGTGGGGAAGTGGTATTTTAAAAATACGGGTTGAGGGTTTCCTTTTAGGAACTTTTGGACTTCTTCACAATCTAGTAATTCTTTCATGAAGTGGTCATCACTGCACAGTAAACATGGATATTTAGCCTTCCATTTTGGTTTGGCATTAGGAGAGTCTGGATTGGTTTTGTGTTCCTTCTTGTTAGAATATTTCTTGGATTTTCCTTTATTTTTATTCTTACCACCGTATTTCTCAGATGAAGCAGATTGGACTGAATTCACCTTCGTGGTGGGGTACAGATTAGGTGAATGGTTGGTATTATTACCATCCTATGACATAGTTGGATTTGAAACCACATGGATTTGTGATCCAATAGACTGGGTGGTAGGATGGGTTTTGATGGAACCAATGATTCCATTGTCATGTGATCCCCTAGATGGTTTCATTGGGTCATATGTGGGGCATGAGGCAATGGGAATAATTTCATATAAAGTGCCAGATTGGGTGTAGACTAAGACTAAGTACTGGGCACGTGCAATGGATTGTTCTTTTGTAACTGCCCCTCCCATATTTAAATATTTATCTATGATAGGAAACAATGATTCGGTAAACCAATCGACCAATAATTGATTGAGAATGGGATCCTTAATGAGCCGACGTCTTCTCCTTCATTCATGAATATGATCAGAAATATGAGTCGAGGTAGATTGTTGAAGTCAAGTTAAAATATCTGTGTCGGTTTCATATCGGATTGGTAATTGGATATGCATAAGAAAGGCCATATCCAAGGATCGAAAATCAGTGAAAGAATGTGGTGGCAATTCAATGTACCATTTGGTAGTTGTGTCGGTGAGGGTTCTTTGGAATAGCCTCAAACGGATAGAATCATCCATTAATGAGTTTGAGGAACACCACAAGTGATATGTCATTGCATAGTTTTTTGGATCCTCATCGGGTTTGTCATCAAACTTGGGTATGTCTTATGGAAGTTTCACAGGAATGGGTGGAAAATTCATGCAATGTTGAATGGGATCGTTGGTCAAACATGATAGGTCCGACAGATCTAATGTAGCTAGAAATCGTAACTATAATTTTTTATGCGGGTACTAGTAGTATTGGTATGGAATTTGAGTACCAATAGGACCATAGATCGATTGATCATAAGGTCCTCCCATATAGGGTTGAACATATGGTGGGGGTCCTCCCATGTTAGGAGGTGGACCTGATGGGGGTCCTCTACCCGAATGAGGGGGTCCTCCAGAATGAGGGTGTTTTCCAGATTGTGGAGGTGGAGGTTGGACAGGTGGTGGAGGTGGAGGTGGGATGGGTGGTGGGGGTGGTGGCGGGGGAGGGGGTGGGCCACAAGCTAGGGGTCCATTCAATGGAAAATTATGATGCTCCCATTGTGTGTTTGTGTTTCTGGTGTAAGGTACTCTGGGATAAAGGTTTACTGGATTAGTTTGATAGATTTTACTCATTCCTATATTGTGATTACCGGATATGTATAACCCCATGCGGTTTGGGCCCATATAGATGGTCCCCCTGTGTAATGTTCCCACAAAATTTGTCCCATGTTTGGGGGTGAACTCCTATTCATATTTAAAGTCATAAACGAAGGTTGTCCTCCACTTACATTTTTTCCACTAACTAGAGGTTCCCCCCCAATTAGATTTTGTCCACGAACTAGAGGTTGCCCCCTAGTTAGAATTTGACTACCAACCAAAATTTTCCCCATAATTATATTTTGGCCATTGACCATAGGTTTCCTTGAGATCATATTTCGATCACTAACTAGATGGTGGCCTCCGATCATACTTTGTCTTGAAGGTTGTGTTCCATTCATGAAGTTAACAGTGGTTGAAGGTTTCATCCCATTCATTGGGGTCAAAAGAGGTCTAGAAACGACTAAATTTGAAATAGGTGGAAAGGATGGTTGGCCTAGTATGTCGGAGGTCATGTTGGGAACATACATTTCTGGTGGAGGAAGAGTAAAAAAGTTGATTAGAGAAAGGTGTTCGTGATTCACTACTTACGAAGTGGAATGGAAAGGGAAAGTCTAGCATCTCACCCATTGACCAAGTATATGTAAGAGAGACATGATATCTTGAAGTGGTCCAAATAAATATTCGTTCGAGATGAGTCTGGTATGTTTTAACAGATAAATATGTTAGTGGATAATATTAGGGAGAAGGAGGAGGTGGGATCCTACTAATTTTGGACGTGAGTACGATCCACCCTATATGGAAGGGATAAGCCTCCATGAGGATATCCTTCGAGATACTTCTAGAAACTTCTATTTTTTCCCTCTGCAGAAGCACCGATGCACACTGGACACTAGCAACATGCACCATCAATGCACTCCTTAGTGGAGCAAGGTGCATTTGATCAGGAAAGACACACTTTGATAGAAGGAAAGGTGTGTCGAGCTCTCTAAATAGGGTTTTTAAAAGGGGAAAAAACCTCATAACCCATCTTCCAAGGATTTCAGTCAAGTAACGTAGGGACTTGGGAAAGGAGAAAGTATACATGGTTCATAGTCATGATGAGTACAAAACTTCCGTGTAACAGTAGGACGTGGAGGTGGTGGTGTCTCCACAATCGGTGGTGAACCAAAATCGGAAATAACATGCCCTAAAGAGGTCCCTCAAAATGAAGTGGTTGGACCAAAACCACTCACTATCAGGTCATCTGGAGGTCGAGTGAATATCCAATCAATACCTACAATATGTCCTTCAAGTGAATGGTGAAAATATGTGTCATGCGAAGGAGTTTGTTCCACCACCAGTGGTCCCATAGGATCGGTAATGGGCGGATTTATAGGAGGACAAAAATTCCCTTCTGATTTAGTAACGGGAATTCCTTCTTTGTGTGAACCAGTTGTAGTGAGTTGGTCCATATCTTCCCCTGTGCTTCCTTCTTCAATGAGAGGATATTCAGGTGGGAACTTTTGTATTCTACATGATATCCTTAAGGGTTGCTCAGCTAGAATGGCTGACGAAAGTCTCGTCCTAAGAGTATTCTAATGAAAAAGACACTTCAAGTCCTACTCAAGCTAAAGCCACAAGCAAACTTATGTGACAGGTGGGATAAAGAGTTGGATCCTCACAAGAGTTTCAAGGCGTTGCAACTCGCGATATACCACAGGGTCCAACAGTAATACTTAGCCCAATATTTCAGAGCACTAACTAGGGAGGATTAGGACTGTATCTCTGACCGTATTACATGACTACCTAATAGTACGTGCGTAGTAGCTCCCTAATTGATGTTCTCGGTGTATTGCAATTTCAAGATAGCCAATGGTTGACTCAGATAGTTTCAGGATCCTAGTGGGGTCTCCCAATATACACAAGGTACATGGGAGATCCAATCCATAGTAGTGATGTCTAATGCACAATCGTTTGGCAGGAGCCTTCCTTTATACTATTGAGTATGTGAAGTACCTTTCTATATACCCTTAGGTATGTGAAAGGTCATTCGATATACCGACTTGTAAGTGGAAGAACTATAAGCCCCCAAGATGCGATGTAGGCAAAGAATGACAGTTGCTACTCTTAAAGACGTCGAAACATGTCTCTAACCTATGACATGAGTTTCTAAATATTTTAACTTAGACTAACGCTTGATTTTATCTTGTACAGTTAAGTGGATGCATGAAGTGTAGACTCAAACCAATATGCATGAATAAGCTAAATGAGATGCAAGTCTTTTATTTTTCGATGAAAACTATCAAAATATATCCACTTAACTGTACAATATAAAGTATCCACTCAAGAAATCAATCTCAAATCATACAACAATCCAAACCAAACTTACACTAGAAAAAGTTGGTATAAAAAAAACTTTCGGACGTTTCAAGACTTAAAATGGAGCAGATTAGAGGCTCATACAGGTCTACAAGACTAGTCACGTTTGTAAGAGGACAAAATAAATCAAAGAAAAGCAAGTAGTTTCTTGACTATAAAGGCTCAATGAGAAAGCATACTACTCCAAATTATAAGAATAAAAGAAAAAACATAGATCTAGGGAAAATACAAACATTGACATAAACTCAGAAGATGACTAGGTACAGGTCTAAGTAGGGATAAAGACCTCACTACAAAATTTTGCAGTTCGACGTGGTCTGTCAGAACAACAAAAACACATCTTTGTGGGTCAACATGGTCTAATACACTACCCAGGCATGTCAATGGTGCACTGTAGGTCAAAGGTAAAGCGCGTCGATCTCCCAAAAGCAATATTTTGCAAAAATGAAAGCTAAAAAACCCCTAAATTCAACAAAAGTAAGTGGACCTAGGGTGCCATGAGTAATATGGATGATCTATAGACTCTATAAATGCATATCCAAATAAAAAAGTGACACAGTCTAAGAAAAATTCAAGCAAAGAAAAGAAATAGATCTAGGGAACAAAGTCCGTAGTATGGTCTCCAATTTTGTTTTCTGGATTAGTCTGTGAATGCAAACATAAGCTGACATCCCTAGTTTAATCACTAAACTAGGACAAAGAGAGAAATCATACATACATTTCCCTAGATTGACCCAATAAAAAATTAAGATATGGAAGACATACCTTTAGCCATGAGTTTTGTTCAATGATCCAATGCTCCAACAAGCTTGCTCATCCACTTATGATAAACAACTACAAAACATGTAATCCAAGTTATTCAAGAAGAAAACTAGATCTAGGATTAGATTAAGTTATGTATATGACCAAGTAGATATACAATAAATGAATAAAAAACCATTTATGGGAATTGAAATGTAGTATTGTATTAACAGAAATGGTAAAGAGTACAACCACTCAAGACTTGGAGTCACATCTCTTCTCTAATGGGTTCCTCTTTTCTCTAAGATGTCACTTCAATGAAGGAAGGATAAGCCTCCAAAGTCTATCACTCCTAGTGTAATTTATCCAACATAACCCTATTCTCAATTCCTCCTCCCCTCACCCCTAGCCAAGCCTTGAATTTATAGGATAATATGGATAAGGGAGAGATGAGATATTTTGGGGTAATATATGAGATGTGATCCCAATAAGTGAGGAATTCGAGTGAGATCCTAGCAAATAGTGAGGGGATCTCATCTAAATAAAATTTGGTTCTACATACTTCTCGAAAGCCTCTTTTTCTTCTCGTACATACTTCGACATGACTTGGATGTAGATAAACATGCACCAAATGTGCTCGACGCAAGTTGATGTGAAGGAAAGCTTCGTCATCGACGTCGGTTGGAAGAAGAGCAAAGAGCATCAATGTATATTAACACCTGTTGCTAATGAATCAAATTGTGTAGACGTCACAAAAAAGTTGATTGCAAGACAACAAGAGTTAAGGATCATTCAACATGGATGTGGCTTTAGGTATTGTGGCAACATGAGGTCACATTGTCTTGTGCAATTGATGAAAATTATGTGTAACAAGTTGTTGACTATTATTGCATGTGTCTCATAATTATTGATTGATTACTGCTGGAGATCATTGACATAAATAGGTTACTACTGTTGAAATTATACTAATTATATTTGTGCAACAATATCCATAAACATTCTTTCTTAGATGAATGATTATATCTCCAATATAACTATTTGGTGAATAACGGTGTTGTGTTTACTTTGGCTTGATAACGCTTACAACATTTCATAGTATGTCTTCTTCATTATTCACTTGAATCCATAAAGGAACTAGTCACTAATACTATTGCATAGGAAGATCTAGATTTTGGTGTCTAAGTGTTTGCAGATATACTAAAAGGGTTCTCCCCTTGGAGATCAAGACACTCCGAAGCAGTCAATGGAATGTGACTGAGGTGACATTGGGTCACTTTCCTTCAAATGTGCTTATTGGACAATATCCTTGATAGTTTGTTCGGTAACACCACCCAATTCCCTCCCATAACCTGCTCCAACAATAGGATATGTTTGTTGATAATATTGTTGTGGATCGTCACACCAAGCACTCAAACTACGTTAACTACCATAGTGTTGAGAAAAAGGTCCTAGATATGGCAAATTCCAATCTTCCATGAAACCTGTGTCATTAGGTTCCCACAAAAGTACCGTGCTATGAGCTTGGAAACCATCCATTATCTCGGTAAGGAAGGGAATGCAAGATCCCTAACCCCATGAAGAAATATATATTTTGACCCTCAATATTAAGGTCCTCATCACCCACCTAAAAGCAACCTCTCTAGGAATCCCACGTATGAACTATCATTTGTAAAAAATTATCACAATCCCTCATATATGGGCATATGATGAACTTGAGCCGGGCTTGCTTAGCCATTGGATTCCCAGCAACATTATCTATCATCTCATCACGATGGTGATCCCACTATGATACGAATACCATTGTCATAATAAGAGGGTTCCTGCAAGCATATAAAACCCAAACTCATAGTCAGTTCAACATCTCATAAAACAAAATATTGACTCAAAATATCACAACTTTCCCTATACAAGCTAGCACGACTCATGTTTCCATACCATCATATTTCCATGTGATATACCCACATGGAAGTAGACACCTATTAGTCGCAGTTAGTGCAATTGTATCACGTATAGTCATGCTACAAAGACGCATTGTATATGCATGTTTCGTCCATGCGTATGTGCAACTGTTCACTACCAAACCACGTCATTACAGCATGCGGCTGAAACAACCACCTCCTATGCGATGTGTGACTGTCGAAAGGAGACCCGTGCAGGATAGTGCGAGTGACCCTTTGAAACTCATGTAACTGGACAAAAACTCAAATGGTTCGCTATACAACCCAACTATCCCCCTAAGCCAAAAATTAACCACACGAAAATGAAAAGGAGGAGATCATGGCTTAGATCGAACTTGCAAGAATCAAAATCTGATGTGTTATGGAGAAATAAATCCTACAAGTAGGTGATACCTCCATTGGGTTTTCCCTTAACCCAAGACAGAAAAGATGGATAGAAATCAAATATTTCCCACAAGATATAATCCTTTACCCTATGCATACAATACAAAGGAGTGTGATAAAGCTTACCTTCCTTATGATGATTGTCCTTTGTGTACTCCTAGCTAGTGTATCTCCTAGAGATCCATTGGTCCAACTCCTAACAACCTCCTATTTACACAAATTGAGACAAGAAACACCTTTCTCAAACCTATTTAAGCAATAGGAGTTACAATAAGAATATATATCTAATCTAATTAACTCAAGGAATAACTAGATCTAATATTAATATGCATCAAACAATAGTTACACAATCATAAATGGAGGAAACCATCAAGATATATACTAATGAAATGGAAATAAATGCATACATGTGATCAGACCTTGAGTCATGATGATAGTTCTCCTAGGATCCTTGTCCCAAACTCCTCCATGTCCCCTTCACCACAAGCAAGGCTAACTCAATAACAATGGCTCAATATGGTAAGAGTCTCTCTCTAAAAAATTGTAGCATATCCTTACATTCTTCTCTATCCCTCTCTCACCCTTGAGATACCTTCCATATATATATTAGTTGAGGAGAACATAAGAGGGATGTATATTTTTAGAACTCAACAAAATCGAAACTACTATGAGTTTCCAAGCTCATTCAATGAGATCTCCAACTCATTCAAGGATGATATCCTTGGAACTCACTAATCCAAACCTTTAAATTGAGTGGTCACACCCTTTAAGTGGAGAAAGGTATGACCTATTGCAGGCTACATGGTAAACAGAGTGCGACAAGAGGTAATGGTCACATGTAGCAGGTAGAATAGGGTGCGATCAGGAATATAAAAAACCAAGCAATGGGTCCAACTGTTGGGAAACCAGGGTGAGGAGAAAGTGCCTCAATTAATACTCATTGGTGGGTTCTATATGAGGCTCAAGGGTGGAGAATAATAGTATAATAGATGCTCCCTAAAGTATGATTTTTTAAGAGAAACCGATGGCCAAGACACTTTACAATAAGTACATGTTGTAAAATAGGGTTAGGAAATAACAAGGAAGGAGATGGAAGTAAAGTCACCTCAAGAACCTGCAATCAATCATAAAGTCAACAATATAGATAATCCTCGAGGTTGGCATACCCATTCTTAGAATAGGAACAAATCATGGCCACGAAACAATACATTGTAGATCCATGCAGTCAATAGCTAGGCCATGGCCACACAAAAAAACAAAGTGGATCCATGTCATAACAAAGAACATAGACACTAGTAGATACAATGTGCATCTATATGAACCAAACATATCATATTCACCAATAGATATAATGTGGATCTATGACCCAACATAAATAAAGAGAACAAGTAGCACACTAATAGTGCTCGTGTCTAGTCCTACAATTACTTAGTGATATTCCATCACATCTTGGGAGGGGTGACAAAAATGATCAATGAATTTCCCCTAAACCCAAGGTCTTTGTCCCAACCCCTAATGGTATGATTAACACAACATGTGAATAGATGTGTTGATGTCGAGCATGGGTGAAATCATTTGATTACCGATCATTGAGGTTGGTTGTTAATAGGTGCGATGAAAACCACCAATGATGATAATGTTACTGAAGGTACCAAGTACAAGCTAACAAGTGTGAAGGGATGAGTTGAAGTTGAACATTAGTAAAATCAATCAAGTAGGAGTCAATAATGGAAACCCACTATTGAACGTGAGGAAAAATGCCTCTAAGGACTGCATGCTCCAAGGTATGAATGGTTTCTAGACTCACATCCTAGATAATGAGTTGGCATTGATAGGAATGAACCCGTTGAAGGAGGGCCTTAATGTATCCCTCACCATTCAACATGAAACAAACTCCAAGAGATGATTTGAAGATATCAAGTCACCAAGTAGAATTGACACAAGGATGGCCCACTTTGATGGGAAATAAGGTCAACTAGAGTACCGATGGATGACTTAGGTTTAAATTTCCTTTAAACATATAGAATGACACATGATATGACCTAAAATCATTGACACAAGAGCACTGATATAGATTAACAATGCAAGAGGCAATAAATCCTCTCCATAATGACTTGAAGAGTAATTAGTCGGCGCTAATAGGTATCCCATGTTGGTCATGGAGAGGCCCAACTCTCCATTATTGCAATCCACTATCAAGATAGGTATCTATTAATAAATAATAGAGATTCATTAATGATATCCATTTAACAAATTCCTAGTGGACCTATTGTAGTATTATATAAAGGATTTAAATCTCATAATGCAAGTCACTCATATTATACCTTCCATCTTGTGTGTTCTAATGTGAGATTGTCTAGTTTTGATTTTATTTAGAATGCTAGTTTGAGAAGTGAGGCTCAAAGAAATTCTTTGAGCCTCACCTCCCCCTATTACAAATCAATGGTATAAGAGCATGGTCCTAGACCTGGTTTGAAATTTTTTTCCTTCTCTCCTTCACTTTAAGATGCCTCTAAAGTTGCTCTCTAAGGTAGATATTGAGAAGGGGCGTTCTGAGCGCTCTGCACTCTTTCCCATTGCATGCACTCCCTATGGTTTTGAGCTACCCCTGTGACCTCACCCTATCACCCCTCCTCTCTCCCAACTCCCCTGTACCTGGTATGTTTCTTGATGGAATCATTTGGAGGGGCCGCAAATCCCTCTGCCTCTCAACCTGCTGCTTCGGTTCAGATTGGGTCGGCAGAGGTACCCCTGACATTCCGCGAAACCCTAAATCGTTTGCAAGTTCTGGCAGCCTCTAATCAAGTCTCTGGCACTAAAACATGCATTGCAAATGCTGCGAAAGACCTCAACTAACGCTCCCGGTAGACCATATCAATGCCCGATCGCAAAAACTCAAGGACTATGCCCTTGTTGGCAAATTCATAGGATTCTGGCCAACCGAGCAAGCTCTGCGTGGTTGGATAATGGTCAAATGGAAACCCAAGGCACACTTCGATTTGCAGCAAGGATTGAAAGGCTTTTTCACCATAATCTTTCACAGATTGGATGACAAAGCTCGAGTTGAAGATGACAGCCCTTACTTCTTTAACTCTGCAAAACTATACCTCAGACATTGGACCGAAAGATTTAACCCCGACAAGGAGGACTTTACTTGGACAACGGTATGGATCAGAATGTACTCTCTACCTCAAGAATACTGGGATGAAGACACTCTTCGGGATATTGGCAATACCATCGGCACCTACGTCAGAGAAATGGAACAAACCAAGAAGAGTAAGTATACCTCCTACGCCCACATCTGTGTCTATATGCACATTGCTAAGACATTACCCGACTTGATCTGCCTCAACCATGAAGACTCGGAATGGGTACAACCTCTAGAATATGAGCGCATATCCTTTAGATGTAGAAGATGCCATGAGCATGGAAATTTGTATCGGGATTGCCACCTCAACAACACCAACACTCAGGAGACAAATAAAGATAATGAAGGATTCCAAAAATATGGCAAAAAGAAAAAAACTTCAATGCAAAGCTCCCGCAGAAGAGAAAAAACTAATGGAGGAAGGAAAAAAATAAACCGATCCTGCTAATTCTAATAGCTTTGCAGTCTTAGAACAACTTCAGGAAGAACCCATGACTGACAACCCTACTTCTGATACTCCTGTCCTAACCCAGATAGCCACTGATCAAATCCCCCTTGAAACCTCTGAAAAGCCCAAAAGCCCTGATAACAGAGAGACACTAGCTGAAGGCCAAACCCTGCCTGAGCATGATTCCCATATTGAGATGTCAGATCGGCCAACTGGCACCCCAAGACCTGATTCTCTCATGGATGATGAAATGGTCAATTTGGACCTCGAAGAGCTGGATATACTAGGAATGAAAGATTCCTGCACTAAAAAATCCTTCCATTCCATTCCACCCAAGCAAATCCAACTGCTCAAAGACGCCCTGAATAAGGTCAAACACCTCAAGTTGGGAGTGCACAACCTCCCCCAAAAGGATAAGTTCAAATCCCAGAGGGATACTAAAAAGAGAGGGAGAAAAATAGACCTTCAAAGAATCAGTCAGTTGGGAACCAAACTTGTTGAATCAGGGAAATATGCCCAGTTAACGGAATTCTTCCCCTTTGGCCGACATGGTTCCCAATGCAGCTAATATCCTAGAACATGAGGGGCCTCAATGTAACTACCAAACATAGAATGTTAAAGCGCAAAATCATGCAAGACAAACCCTCTATTATTTTCCTTCAAGAAACCAAAACCACTCATGAGAAAGCCCTCTCCATTTTGTCCAAACTCTGGAAGGTCTTCCTTTCCTTTGCCACTAATGCCCTTGGTGCCTCTGGGGGTATTGCAATAGCCTAGAACCCCGCCCTACTCAGCCTGAATAATTTTTCTGCCACAACTCACTCCCTCTCGACCTCTTTTCACCTTCTCGGCACCAATCTCATTGGTCACCTCATGAATGTCTATGGGCCTCAAACCACCTCTGCTAAACTCAAGCTTCTTTACTCCATCACCTGGTTCTCCACACAGCACCCTGACTCCATTCTCCTCATGGGAGGGGATTTTAGTATGATCACTTCTATTCGGGAAAAGAAAGGAGCATGTCATTCACTCTCATTGGAGGATTTTCTCTTCAAAACATGCATCTATGACTATGATCTCATTGACCTTCGGCCCTCGGAGGGACTTTTCACTTGGAACAACCATAGAGGGGGGATTCATCAAATCGCCTCCCGGATTGACTAGTTCCTGATCTTCGATCAGGCCATGCATGTAGGAGGGCTTCTCACCATGGTCATTCTTCCTTCCGCAAGCTCTGATCACTGGCCGATCTCTCTAAATTGGATCCACTCGGGTAACAAAAATTTTTGTCCCTTTCACTTTGAACAATTTTGTCTTTCTCACCCCTCTTTTCAGGATACCATTCGCACTTGGTGGAAAAATATGATAGTCTCTGGCCGCTCCAAAATAACCATCTTCCACAACAAGCTGAAGCTCCTCAGATCCCTTCTGCGCACCTGGAACAAAACCAGCTTTGGAAATATTTTCACTGCCAAGAGCGAGCTGGAAAAAAGCTTGGAGAACATCCAAAAAGACATCATGGATCAATGGCTAACAGATGAGCTCAAATCTCAGCAACAAGAGAAACTCACCCAACTTAACATCCATTGTGAGCAAGAAGAAATACTGTGGAGGAGGAAATCCAGAACTAACTGGCTCAAGGAAGGGGAAAAAAATACCACATTCTTCCATTGCACTACAATTTAGCACAAGATGCACAACAGAATCAACATGATAAGATCCACCTATGGGGGAGAAATCAAGGATCAGGAGGAGATCGAACAAGAACTGGTAATCCACTTCCATTCTTTGCTCACTAAAGATATTGGGAACAGAACTCAAGCCATCAACAGAGTCACCAAGCATATTCCCCATACCCTCACGCTGGAGCACAATGCTGCTCTTATGAAGGAAATCACCATGGTCGAGCTAGAAGTGACTGTTAATCAGATGGAAGAAGGCACTGCCCCAGGCCCGGATGGATTTATAATCAATTTCTTCCACTTATGCTGGGACTTCCTCAAGCAAGAGGTTCTTGATCTGGTTGAAGAATCCAGAACCAAACAATGGTTGCTCCTTGCACTTAATGCCACTTTTCTCACCCTCATCCCTAAAGACACAAATGCCAACACCCCTGACAAGTTCACACCTATTTCCCTCTGCAATGTATTCTACAAAATCATAAACCAAAGTGGAGGCCAACCGTCTCATAGTTCTCCTTCCCCTCCTCATTTCTCCTGAGCAAACTGGTTATGTTGAAGGGTGGAAAATCCTAGATGGCATTATTCTGGCCCATGAAATGATCCACTCCCTCAAAACTACCAAAACTCTAGGGATGTTGGTCAAACTCGATCTCTTGAAAGCCTTTGATAGACTCAACTAGACCTTCATTGAAAAAATGCTTTGGTCCTTTGGTTTTTGTCAAGAGTGGACAAACTGGGTTCTTGCTCTCACCTCATCCGCCTTCTTCTCCATTCTTGTCAATGGGTATCCCTCTTCCACCTTCTCCCCCTCAAGAGGCATTCTTCAAGGTGACCCACTATCCCCCTTCCTCTTCATCCTCATCGCTGAGGGAGTGGGACAAATGCTCAAAGCTGAGATAATAGCTGGCACCCTTAGAGTTCTTGCCCTTCACGGCAACCCTCCCACTTCCTATCAGCAATTAGTAGATGATAACCTCCTCTTTTCCCACCCCTTTGTTCAGGAAGCCTCCTCCCTCAAGCGCATTTTGCAGACCTACTCCGAAGCCTCTAGTGCCACTGTGAACCTCCAAAAATCATAGCTCTTCTTCTTCCACACTGATCTGGTCACGCAAAGAAACATCTCTCGCATTCTTGGCTATTCCATAGCCTCCCTCCCCTCCAAATACTTGGGCACCCCTCTCTTTGACTCTACCATCAAGCACTCCTCTTGGAGAGAACTCCTTGACAAGATCGAAAGCAAAATCTCTTCTTGGAATTTCCGCTCCCTTAACCTACCCAGCAGAATTGTCCTCCTCAAATGTGACCTCCAATCTATGCCACTTTACCTTTTTTCAGTCCTTGCTACCCCCAAATCGGTCCTTAAGTCTTTGAAAAAAATCCAAAAATATTTTCTTTAGGGAGGCAATCATAACAACCGCAAGTGGGCCCTAGTGAAATGGGACACTCTCTACAAGACCAAGCGACAAGGAGGCCTAGGGCTCAGAGACCCAGAAATTAACAATCAAGTCTTCTAAGCCAAAATTTGGTGGAAATGGGTCACGGATTCGGTTTCCCCCCAGAGTCTTCTCTGGAACAGAAAATACGCCGCTCTTTGGCCGGTCCAGCAACGCATCTGTTTTGATCAAAATCCCCTAGGATATCTAATTTGGAAAGCTGCCAAATGTCAAAGATTCATCATTCAGCAACATTGTTTTTGGGAAATCAGAAAAGGACTTCACATCAATTTTTGGCATGATTCCTGGTAGCAACTCCCCTATCTTCAGACCTTTGACCTTTCTCCGGACCTGCAGGTGGGATGCGAGCACAATAAGGATCTGTATGTTCAAGATTATGGGATTCCCTTTGAATCCAGCAAAATCCATGCTTGGAAATCGCTCAGCACATGGGACCCTCCTGTCTCTGCTGTCAACGCTGAGCCCTTCTTGCATGACCTCCTGTCTAGGAAAATATGAATCAATCAATACTGGGACATTCTCCGTTGGGGTCACCTTTCGGCAGGTACATTCTCCACCAAAGAATCCTACCTCATCCGCACTGAAACACCGAACATACAACCTAGTACCATCTGGAAAATAATTTGGGACTCCCAACTCTGGCCGAAAGTCTCCTCTTTCCTTTGGCTCCTCGGCCATAGGCACATCCTAATGTGGGATAACATCCAAAGAAGAGGCTTATAGGTCCCTCGTGGTGCCCCATGTGTGAAAATCATCCGGAAAGCACTGATGATCTGCTTAGCTCTTGTGATGTCGCCTTTTTTTTGTGGGACAAAGTCGAGCAAATCTGCAATTGCACCAATAAGGTCAAAGATG
The DNA here is from genome assembly GCA_027924585.1 of Larix kaempferi. Taxonomy (NCBI): domain Eukaryota; kingdom Viridiplantae; phylum Streptophyta; class Pinopsida; order Pinales; family Pinaceae; genus Larix; species Larix kaempferi. Next base: position 15,224,103 of record BSBM01000348.1, on the reverse strand, counting down.
ATGCGGTCCAACACATTCTCTATTTGGGCCCCCTTGCCCTTCCAAATCCCCTTACTCAATCGTCTCTGGAGTCTCATCCCTGGTCTTGTCATGTGGAATATCTAGAAAGAACGAAATAGAAGGATCTTTGACTCCAAGAAGAAGTCGATGCAGGAATTCTGGTCCAGTATCATCCTTAACCTTTAAGAAACTCTCTCCCTCAAAGCCTGGAATCTTGAGAATTTTCCCACTCTCCCCTCTAAAAAAACCATCTTTTTGAATTGGAATCTATTACTCAGCCCCATTCCCTACCCTCCCTACATCAGTGTGGCTACCTCTCCCAGCCCGGAACATTGGAGCAAGCCGCCGCCTTCCTTCTTTAAGCTTAATTTTGATGGTGCTTCCAAAGGAAATCTTGGACCAGTCGACTTTGGAGGAGCAATTCAAGACGAGAAAGGAGACATCAAATTCCTTTTCATGGGCTCCATCGGTCACGATACCAATAAAGCTGCGGAACTCATCGATCTCTTGGAAGGCCTCAACTATGCCAACAATCATCACCTGCTACCACTCATCATTGAAGGAGACTCCAAGATCATCCTCTCCTAGGCCAGCCATCTCCACAATAGGGCCAAAGCAGAAAAAATCTCCACCAGCTGGAGACTCGCCCAAAAGCTTCATGAACTCGCCATTTCCATTAGGACCGCTAGCTCCATCTCTTTCCAGCATGTCAGGAGGAAAGCCAATGCACTCGCAGACTATCTTTCCAATGAAGGGGTCACTAGCAACACTGTCTACTTTGAAGATGCTCTCACTACTGCCAAATCTAGAACCATTTCTCTTCAATGCCAATCTTTGGCCAAACTGGACATCAACTCCTCGAATGTGGGTGACAACAGAGGACATGGTAGTGCACACTTGGATGAAAGTGCCTTGTGCTCCCACACACCCCACCCCGGTGACAATAGAATCCATGTCCCCACACCATCTGTCATCCATGAGCTTGCTCGAGGCACACTCACTTCTTTGGAGGCCCTTCATAACTATGAAGCAACGTCAAGTTTCCAGCTTCATTAACTCCCCATCCCTCGACATCCCCTCCTGCAATATGTCCTCCATCAGCCCATGGATCCTCTACGTGTGAGACTCTTCCAGCCTGCTAGCTGGCCTCACCAGCTCCCCCTCAAAACTCGGTCTCGACCCTCACTAACCGACATCTTGGCTTACTGCATTCGGATTTTGAGCTCTTACCACCCTGCTTCTGATTTTCCCTGCATCTCGTGCATAATGGGCAGACCCAAAAATTCTAATGCTGGAAAGAAGAAGGAAACCTTGAAAGGCAAGCAGGGCAAGACAGGTTACAAGGAAGAAATTTCTACCCCTGTTCGGTTTTTTATTGATAACTGGGAGGCCCGTCTCATCACCGACACTCTCAACAGTAGGGACCCAACCCACCACTGGCATCCTTACTAGTTGGCAAAGAATATGTTGGGAGATCTAATGGAAGACATGCTTACAAATTGGGCCTCTGTCAGGCTCGTAACTCAGTCTCTCAGTGCTTCTCTATCAAATATGGCTGCCATTTTGCATAGTCTGGAGAATGCCTTCAGTTGGGAGTCTTATGCTCCAGCACGCCACCTCCGCTGTGATCTTGGACCCCGAAGCACTGCGCCGATCCCCTCTCCCTTGCCATCTACAACTAGGCAAGATAATTCTTGTCCCTCGGCTCCCACCTTCGGCACACAGGCTTACTCTCCCGGCTCCACGCATGGCTTTGGAAATCTTTCCACCTCCCTTGGTCTTGGCTCTCTTGCCACCGCACGGAGCTACAGGGTCTTTCCACCTAGCAACATTGCCTCATCTTCCGATTGGGCCAACCCTCTGGGACTCTTGGTCTCCTCTCTAGGAAAGGCTCAAAACCTCTCTGCTGGGTTCAACTCGGTTCATCTCTGCGGCAGCTCTCATAAGGGAGAGGACCCTCCCCGCCTATCCTTCCCCATCCCCTCCACGCTCGGGCCAATTCTTACCAAGCGCACAAGAAATGAGCCTGATGGCGGCTTCTCTGCATTCAGAAAGACCTCCCCCCTGCCTATCAAGCTGCCTGCTGGTGACACCCGGACCTCTGGGAGGAGCTCCCCTAGGCCTTTTGCGCGAGATGAGGATGACAACAACTGCTATAGCTTCCCCATTCTTGAAGAAATTCCATTAGATGCTGAGGCACCCAACAATGCTGGTTAGCATGGTTTCTTGTTGGTCCCCCTCTTATTGTTTTTGGTTTTTTGTTTACCAATAGACTCTTTGTTTGTATCTAGCCCCCATGTCTTCATTGTCGCACCCTGATATCAGGGTTTTGTTTATCTCTCTCGGTCTATATGACCTTAACATTTATGGTTCTCATAGGTGGCTATTGTTAAAACCACCTCAGTTTGTATTTTCTACTATAATTTTACCACTCTTAGCTTAATAGAATTTGCAGTTATTACAAAAAAAAAAGATGCCTCTGAAGTTGTCACCTTGTTGCTCCCCTCCTACTCCCGATCTACCTAACCCTAACTACTTCTTTTGTAGTTCTCCATTAATGCTTCCACCATCTCTTTTTCCTACTCACTCTCAACCCTTATCACAGCTCCCAAATATCTTCATCATAGACCCGATCTAAATTTTTTTACTCTCCCACCCTTTCCTAAAACCTAATCTTTCTGTCTACAACTTAAGTATTTTTTTCTCGTTTTATTTTTCTTATGGACTCACTCATTTTGATACACTTATCTAGTAAGACGTCTAGTCACAAATACCACATTTACTCACACCAGTTGTCAACTAGCCCCTCATTTAAGCTATTTACTCCTGGATAACATCTCTTCTATATTCACCTCCATCTCCTTATGCTCTCCATTCTCTAACCATTGTTTATTTTTTATTTCTTGTTTTATCTTCTCGTCCTCAACCCTATATTAAATGCCCCTTTCCTTTTTATTTTCTCAACAAATCTAATTCCTGTCACCTATTACGCATATCACACATCAACCCTAGCCCCTATTTTTACCCAGATTGTGGCATATTTCATGCCCATAACAAGGAACCCTATTTCTATAAATTCATGTCTCCGTCATTTAGTATTGAGCAGCTAATTTTCCAGCATGTGGATGCTACACCTTTGGCTTCACATAGCCATTCTTATGCAGACCAAGACTTGTTACTTCACCTCAACTCTAGATTATTCATTGAAATCTTACATTCATTCACTAGAACTTACCACTGGGGATATGGACACAGTAAGAAATGCCAACCACCATTTTCCCTAAGCTTCCCCATTTCCTTTCCTCCACCATTGCAACAAAACCTACACACTTTAATTGTGCACTTTCCCGCTATAGGATTTCTATCCCGCCCTCTCCTCTTTAACTATCCTCCTTCTGAAATCACCTCCCTTCCACTCTTTGATATGTCTCAAATTGGCATATTTTTCTTCTCTAGTAGATGCTTCAACAATTTTAGAATTTCAACTATCAATAACACTTTTCTTTGCACTTGTGCACACTTTTATTTTTCAATGGTCACAAAAGATCCACCCACCAGTAGTTCATCTCTAGGGAATATTTATCACCGGTATGTTTCTCTCATAAATTAAGCAGTATTTTTGCTTGAGGAACACTTCCAACCCCGGTTCCTCTCTAGTGATCTCTCGTGACACATAGCCTTGTTTTGGAGAGAATAAGAAACCATTTTTAAAAGTTGCATTTCAGCTCACATCTCAAGTATTTCTTGTACGAGGATCATTCCCCTTCATATGGTCACATAGATGCATTATCATGTAGTTCTGGTGTCCGGTCTAGCTACGTGCCCCACCCAAACTACATGTGTTCAACAACATCCAGTCTATCCCCACGTCCCACCTACTTAAATAATACATCTACCATGAGTAATAACATCCTCAACGTATTCATTCTATGACATAACCATTTCAATCTCATCTCATATCAGCACTCAGTCGTATCTACAAACATCGTTTTAGTTCAGAAATCTTTTCAAGATCAGTTTCAGTGTTCTCGCACTTAAACTGGGAGGAGAAAAGCATAGATTCTTTCAAGCTTAAACTGGGAGGAATTGGGCTAACGGGTATCCCATGTGGGCCAAGGAAACCCACACCTCTCCATTATTTCACTCCACTAGTTAGATAGGTATCTATTATTAAATAATAGAGCTTCTTTAATGAGCTCCTTTTGACAAGGTCCAAGTGGACCTATTGTAATATTATATAAAGGATTTGAATCTCATAATCAAAATCATTCATATTTTTCTTTCCATCTTTTGTGTTCTATTGTGAGATTATCTAGTTGTGAGTTTATTTAGTATGCCTGTTTGAGAGGTGAGGTTCAAAGAACTCATTTCAGCCTCATCTCCCTCTATTACTAATAACATCTGGAGGAGTAAAACTACTCATAAGGATCCTATACAAACTAAAACCCAACGATGAGATACTGACTCAAACTAGTGCCATGTACAAGGGAAGCACAACGGATTGTTGTCATTTTATGCGATAAATATAGAAAATGGTTCCCCCCTTTTCTCTTGTTAAAATTATCTTCTCATTTTTTAACGATCTCAAAGAAGGGATAGAAGTATGCTCAATAAGAATTTTTTCATAGAAATTTAACGAGCTCAAAAAAGGTAACTCAAAATCTTTGTCACTTTTTAATGAGCTCAACGAAAAGATGGAAGAGTTATCGATATAGTATCTTTCCTATTAATTTTTAATGATTCCGGAAAAGTAAACTCAATTACATCATTTTTTAATGAGCTCGAAGAAAAGAGAGAAGAATGCTCCATATAGGTTTTTTTCTATATAAATTTAAGGAGCCCAAAAAGTTAAACTCAAGACCTCCTATTTTTACCGAGATCGAAAGATGAAATAATGCTCGTAAATATACCTTTTCCATGGAATTTTAACGAGCCTAGAAAAATTAACTTGGATCCATCTTTAATTTTAAGGAGCTCAGAGGAGAGAAAATCACTCCATAGTGTTCCTTTTTTGTTCAATTTTAACGAGCTTGAAAAAGGGATAAAAGGATACTTGGTATATGTATTTTCCATAGTTTAACGGGCACGAAGAAGGATGAGAGTAAGCTCGTGGGAACCTCCTATGGGAAAGTCCAGAATTAAACGAAGGGAGAAAATATGAGGCTTCAACTTAGAAACATCAATAGGGGATAAATAGATTTCATGCACCTACAAAAAATAATAACATGAGTGCCAAATGGAAATTCAGGTGCTACTCTAATGTGTTGTTATAAGTTTTTATTAGCATGCGTATGAGGTATGTGTATACTAGCTGCATACCGACACTTCGCATGCATCATGTTAGTATGCCTATAATTAATTACTTGATAGGTTTTCAAAAGGTTGTCAAAATCATATAAGGATCGAGTTAATTGCATTAAATTAATTAACCCAAAGTCGAGGACCACCTTTTGGGTTTTATCTATATTATTAATATATTAAATAAAAATGAATCTTTGGAAGCTTTATTTTGAAGTGTGATTGATTATTGTATGAAAAGGCTTTTGAATTCAATGTTTCATAGGATTTTTTATCAATGTTTCAGATCAGTGATCCATCATTAGAATAAAGGAAAGATATGCCAATGAAAAGAAAATGCGTAAGGATGCAAATAAATCTAGAAGGAAAACAAACCCATGAATAAATAGAGACGAAAAGCTAAATGAAAATAAAAGAAAAGGCTGACATTAAACTGAAAAAAATAAATAAAAAAATAGAAAAACCGAGGGACTAAAAAAGACATAACGTTAAAAACACAATAAACAAAGAAAAAAAATCACAAAATAAAAGAGACAAAGGAAATTAAAAATTAAAAACAAAAGAAACAAGAGATTAAAAGAGAAAGAAATTAATGCAAAAAAAAAAAAAAAAAAAAGGAATAAAAACAAAGAAAATTAAAAACCTAAAGAAAAAAAATTTAAAAATTACATTATAATATAAACACGAGAATAGAAGAAAAGGAAAAAAGTGTTTAAAAAAAAAACAAAAATAACCAAAAACTACCATATCAAATAAAATAATCTAAAAGAAAAATCAACAAACCAAAGAAAACAAGAAGCTAAACAAAATATAAAAATAAAAACAAAAGAAAACAAGAAACTATAAAAAAGAATAAAAGTAAAAACAAAAGAAAAAGTGATTAAAAGAGTAGAATAAAATAAAGATATAACCGGGGCCAAAAGGTAGTTTTGTGGATGAAAAATTATCTCCATATGCAACACAACTGGGTGGTGGAATTGCACAGAAGAGGGATAGAAAACGATGGTGAGCGCCGAGGGTTTGGAGGTCTGTGCAGGGCAGTGGACGGCACCCGGCAGACGGATGCAGGACGTCAGCGGGAACGTACAGACGCACGCAAACCCCGATGGGGTTCTCCCTTGGTAAAACCGTTTTTGGTTTTTACTCCAGCGGATTATTTTTTACTGGCCCTCTCTCACAGTGTTGGTTACTGTTCCGTTTTGTGTTCCGTTGGGGGTTACTATGGATGATGTAGACTACAGCAGCGATGACCTACGGCACCATGATATCTGGAGGTCGCCACCTGGCGCTTTCCGGCAACAGGAGGAGCATGGCGGATTAGGGTTTGATGGCTTTACTGGAAACCGGCCTCCTGATGGACCTCTGTCACCCCCGGTTAATGCCTGCCAAACCTTTCCTCCCTGCTCGCCGTTCTGGGAGGGGTCAAATGCCCGCCTATCCTCTGGGACTCACGCCGTGAATATCTGGGGAGTCAGGGGTTTCTGCGCCTCTCCATCTCCGGAGCCGTTGTGTGCAGATTTAGGCGACCTGCCTGATTTTATCACCTCCGCGGATAGCGATAATCTTCTCTCTACTGGACTGGACCGACAAACTGAGGTGGAGGGTTTTGAGGAGCGGCGGACTGAACCACCCATTCAACCCTGCGGTTTTGTCGCGGCAAACTTGGATTTCGTTGAACAAAGAGGGTTCTCTAGTCCTTCTGAGGACTCTGATCAACGTGTCCGCGGCCAAGCTGCGGGTTCAGCTGGGTTTGCAACTAAGGAACCCTTTGTGAAAAGCCGTCGAAAATGGATTAAGAACTCCGGGAAGGCACCTAACTACGCGCTGGGGGAGGACATTGGCATGCACCAGATTGTAGGGATGGTTAAGTCTGTTTTGGTAGGCAGGGTTTACGGGAAATCTGTCAGCCTCAAGACGGTGCTCTCGTGGGCCAAGGGGGCATGGCTGGGACATTGTGGTTATGTGCCCCGTATCGTTGGGCTCTCTGGAGGGTGGTATGCTTTTCATTTCTCCTCGGATGCTCATGCACACTGGGCTTTAAGTCTCAATTGGTCTATCTTTAAAGTCCCTCTTCTGTTAAAGCCGTGGAACCCCCTCTTCGATGCCAGCCGGGAAAGAATGGATGTAATCCCCCTCTGGGTACGTCTCCCAGGACTTCCCCTTCATTACTGGTCCGAGGAACACTTCCGAAGGATAGGGAACATTCTGGGCACCTATCTGGATGCGGACTTCTCTTTTGTGGCATCGGCAATGCAGAAAGTTGCTCGCATTCTGGTAAGCATCAATGTAAGAGATGGTCTTTTTGACACTATGGATCTGACATGGGGGCCCTATACTTTTGTCCAGACACTCGACTATGAGAATGTGCCTTTCAGGTGTAGGCGGTGCCATGAATATGGTCACCCGGCCGTTGAGTGTTCTGTTCCTGTTCGGATGCGGTTTGGTAATACCCACAAGCGCCGGGTGGTGGCCAAGGAAGTTGGCATGGATTCGGCGGAGGATTCTGACGGCCAGCAGGGTTTTGTTACTCCTTCGTCGGAAACACCATTGGCTAGCCAGCCGGACGGTGAAGTCCCCACTAGTGGTGAGGTGGTTGTCGAAGACGCTGAGGAGGATGGCTCGGTCCCGGTTGCTGGCATCACGGTTGCTGCTGATGAACCTCACATTCCACTCTCTCGAGACTCGGCACGGGAGGGTTCTTTGGTTCCGTTTCTGCGCACACCAGACTCGGCTGCAGGTGCTCCTTCTGTTTCTCTTTTCAACCCTTCCTTCTGTCTTATTTTTAACAACTTTTCATTTCCTGGTCGAGATTGGGTGGATGGTTTTAAAAATTTGCACATTTCCCCTCAAATGCTGCCCTCCTTTACTCCCCTACCTGTTACTACAACTCCTATCCTCGAAGAGGAGCATCCACTCCTTGAATGCCCTCCGGATTCCAGCCCTTCAGCCATTTCAGAGCCGGTTTTACTCTCTCCCGAACATACCTCTCCCCCTGGCTCCTCAAAATCTGGATATTGGTTGCGTTCCCTGACCTGTCCTCCTGCGGGGGGATTAGGGAAGGTTAATCCAAAGCCCCGCTTATCACGAGGCAGAAAATCTTTCATATCCCTTGCCAAGACCCGAGCTTGCTCGGACCTTAAGAATGGTAAACAACTGTCTATCGAAAGGGCACTTAGAGCGGTGGATGCCCATCCGGATGGGTTGAAATGAAGGTCATGTCCCTCAACTGCCGAGGTCTTGCTGGTCCCTCCAAAAGACCAGTTCTTCGTAGGATGCTGCAACTGGAACATCCTGATATTTTGTTACTACAAGAAACTATGTGCTCTGGAATTGATGCTGTCAACCGTCTGAAGGTTTGGTTCCCTGGTTGGGGATTTGAAGGGTTGGACGCCAGGGGACGCTCTGGTGGTCTGGCTATTGGATGGAATGAAGCTAAGGTGTGTGTCACCTCCCTTTGGGGGATGCATTCTGTGTTAGGCATGACCTGTAAATCCTTGGATTTTGATGATCACTTCACTATTGTTAACGTTTATGGCCCTTACTGTGACCGTGAACCTTTTTGGAATGCTCTGTTGAATAAAGACCTGCTTAAAGGAAATACCACAATTCTTGGTGGGGATCTTAACTTTTCACTAGGGCATGCTGAGATATGGGGACCACATGCTCAAGTGGATCCTCTCACAAACTTTTTTATCCGTAAGCTCTCTGATGGAAACTGGATTGATGTAGAGCCGGTTTCACTAAAACCCTCCTGGCGTAATATGAGGGCTGGCTCGGATAGAGTGGCCAAAAGGCTGGATCGTTTTCTTATCTCTGAACATATTGCGGAGACTTTTTTCTATGTGAGGCAATGGATTGGAGCCGGGGGATGCTCTGATCATGATCCGATTTTTCTTGAACTTAAAGCTGGGCCTAACAAGCCGCCCGCTCCCATTAAATTCAACAAGTTGTGGCTGGAGGATCCCACCTTCTTTGATTTGATCCAGCTGCACTGGATTCCATACCACCAGGGATCAAATCTTACTGCTGCCTTTCATTTTGCGGAGAACATCAAACTCCTTAAGGAACCTATCAAATCTTGGGCAGCTGCTAAGCGGAAAAGGGAGGACAAAGAGCTAAAAGACATTGAAGAAGCCATTTCCATCATTTCGGGGGGACCTGGAGAAGGGTTTGCCTCTCTAGCTACTAAGGAACATCTTGTTTCTCTTATGGACAAGCGGAATAGGATACTCTTACACAATGAAGAGGCTTGGAGGCTTAAGAGCAGGGCTATCTGGCTGGAGAGCGGTGACGAAAACTCTAAGTTTTTTCATGCCTATGCTAAGGGTCGAAGATCTGTCAATACCATCTGGAGCCTGAATGATGCGGATGGAAATTCTCAGGCCACCTTCGAAGGACTGGCTGGGATTGGGGTAAACCATTTTCAGGACCTATTCAAAGCAAATAACAGGGCTAACATTGAAGAGGTGATCAGAGTAGCTCAGCTATTCCCCCGTTTTGCTGAGGAGGAGGACAACAGGAGGCTAATGGACAACATTACTATGGTTGAATTGAAGAAGGTTCTCAGCAGTTTTCAGAAGGACAAAAGCCCGGGGCCGGATGGATGGACGATAGAATTCTTTATAGCCCTACTTGACATTATAGGAGACGATTTATTACTGCTGATTGAAGACTCCAGGAGGGAAGGCAGAATTCCGGCCAGTATAAACTCTACTTTCATTGCTCTTATTCCCAAAGGGGACTCTCCTTCCTCGCTCAATGATTTTCGACCCATCTCACTGTGCAACTGTGTGTATAAAATTGTAACAAAGGTGATCGCCAGCCGACTTAAACCTTTACTCTCCACACACATCTCTGAGGAGCCGTTCGGGTTCCTCGAAGGACGCCAGATACACGAAGCCATTGGACTTGCGCAGGAAGGTCTTCACAGTATCAAATCTAGTAAGCAGAAAGGTGCAGTCCTCAAAATTGATCTTTCTAAAGCTTTCGATAAGGTCAGTTGGCTGTACATACGTCTCATGCTTACACATTTGGGGTTTGAGATTGGTTTCATTCGATGGATCATGAGCTGCTTAACCACTGTCTCTTTTTCAATTCTTATGAATGGAGCAACGACTCCTTTCTTCCACTCTGGGCGTGGGCTACGTCAGGGTTGCCCCCTTTCCCCACTGTTATTCTTATTAGTTGCTGAAAGCCTGAGTAGGGCCATAAAGGAAGCTAAGCGCACCGGAGATATTGCAGGTATCCTTGTTGCTCCGGGCACTGCACTCACTCACCTACTCTTTGTGGACGATATACTGATTTTTTGCTCTGGCTCTCGACGGGAGGCAACCAAATACAAGGAAATCCTTGACCTCTTCTCCATTGCTACGGGTATGGAGATCAATTTTGCTAAATCTACTATTACGGCTTCTCTTCTGGATGAGGAGGAACTGCACTCCCTCACTGACCTGTTCCCCTTTCAGCTCCTTAACCTCTCTGAGGGGCTTCGATACCTGGGTTTTCATCTAAAGCCTAACAAATACCTAAAACACGACTGGGTTTGGCTATTGGAGAAGTTGGAAAAGAGACTCAAGAGCTGGAGCTTCATATGGCTCTCTCGTGCAGGCAGATTAATCTTGGTGAAATCGGTTCTGGAAGCCATTCCAGTTTACTGGATGTCCCTGGCATGGATACCTAAGGGGACGCTGGAAGCTGCACGCAAAATATGTTTCCGTTTCTTGTGGAATGGTAAGGAAGATGCACATGTTACGCCTTGGGTGAAATGGGAACGTATTGCCACTCCCAAAGCCTTAGGAGGCTGGGGATTAAAAAACATTTTCTTCTTCTCTCAGGCTCTGGCTGCCAAATGTGGTTGGAGGCTAATCACATCTGGGGGGTACTAGGCACGTATTATGACTCTCAAATATATTGCACCGGACTCTGTGGAGGACTGGATTAGATCTCCGAACAAGTTTCATAAAGGAGGGTCTGTTATTTGGAAAGCTCTTGTCTCCTCATTCCACGTAATAGAACAGCACCTTGTTTGGGATGTTGGTAACGGACGTAGGTTGAGGGTTGGCAGAGATCCTTGGATCGGTTGTGTAGCTCAACATATCCTTTCTGACGGTCTGCTACAGGAATTACAACATCGGCATATTACGGTTCTACACCACTTGGCGGATGGGGAAAATCTCTGGATGGGAAGACCTGTTTGGAGGCGAGCTGATACTCTTGGACTTGAACCGGAATGGGAAGAGGAACTCAGATCATACCTTCAAGCTCTCAGCAGGGACCATATATTTCTCAATGATGAGGATGACACCTTGGTATGGGATGGGGATCCTACTGGCTCCTACACACCGAAGTATGGGTATCAATGGATTTGCGCAAACTTTTGGAACAGGGAACAGGTATGGTGGTGGAAAACTATTTGGAGACTGCAGAGCCCTTTAAAAGCGCGCCTTTTCTTGTGGTGCGTCCTAGCTAATCGCATTCCAACCTGGGACTTCCTGCAAAAACGAAACCTACAGGGACCCAGCAGGTGCTACCTATGTTCACTTGACGAGGAATCTGTCTTACACCTTTTTCTACACTGTAGCTTCATTAAGGAGGTCTGGCAAGTTGTGTCTCGGATACTAAAAGTAAATTTCAGATGGGATGGGCACTCACTGATCGAAGCCTGGCGAAATTGGACTGAGAACTCGGTGTACGCCCCTTTCAAAGGTCTCCCCTCCATTGTCATTTGGGGCACCTGGTTATCCCGTAACAAATGCCTTTTCTCGAACATAGTTGGTTTACCAGCTTTGGTGGCCACTAACAGCTGTGGCATCCATCTTGCTCTTCATCGGTGCAAATTGGTCTCCACTTCAAGGAACATCCAACCCTTGAACCTTGATACTACTCTGCCTTGGGGTTTCTTCGACGGGGCATGCCAAAACAACACCTGTGGGGGAGGGGCGCTACTGTTTTTATCTACCACACACTATTATGTGATGTCTTTTGGTTTTGGGAGAGGCACCAACAATTGGGCTGAGATTCTCAGCCTTAAGCTCTTACTCTCCTTTGCATTGGAACATAGGCTCCAAAATATAAACGTTTATGGGGATTCAATGAATGTGATAAACTGGGTTAATGGACTATTTCAGTGCAACAATCGGAAAATTGCTGGGGTGTTGGAACACATACAGCAGGTCACTCACTCCTTTGCTACTTTTACCTGCAGGCATACTTATCGGGAAAATAACACAGAGGCGGACAAAGCCTCGAAGGAAGGCTTAGCACTTGCTCCCGGGCTCTGGAAAATATCGGAATTTTTGGATGGGATCAGCAGAGATCTTTATCACAGGCCGTTCATTGAATGACTCACACTTCTGATATGTTTTTTGAGAGCTCCTTATGTTATTTATCACAGATGTAAATATAATTTTGAACATTACTGTACCTAAAAGACCCACACAGTCTGCATCTTTTATGAAACTTATACTGCCATATTATCGTTTATTTTAAATATGCTGTAATGGATGTTATTGCTCACGTGGTGAGAACATCAAAATTTTGCTCAGTCACAGTCCCACTGGTTCACAAAGACCACATCCACTCTTTATGAGTGAAGACTCTATATGTAATTTCGTACTCTTAAGGATGAAATGAAATTACGCTTTTTTTTCGAGGAAAAAAAAAAAATAAAGATATAACCAATAAAAAAGATGAAAAAAGAAAAGAAAAGATTAAGACAAAAAGAAAAAGGGGAAACACCAAAAAAAAAAAAAATCAAGAAATAAATAACAAAAAAAGATTGGAAAAGATCTAAGAAGAGGCTTAGAGAAAAAAAAGGAAGACCTATGAAGAGGGGAGGAAGACAACCGAAAAAACATAAAAGAAAGGAGAAAAGAGGAAAAAAACTACCGAACACTACAAATGCTAAACTAAAGATTGAATAAGATAAGGAGCTAGTTCTTGATAAAATTTAGTCCATCATCTTTGTTGCGATAATTGTTGTATTTAATGATTTCCATAGCCTCCCTCACTCAACGTCTTGAGAAGTGATATACGTTAGTAAGAATACTTGCATCCTTAATACAAATGTGATGTCTAGTCTTGTAAGCTTGATTAACTAGTGCCGAGGTCTTAACTCGATTATGGGTAATGGAGGATTGATGTCCCTTAATTCTAACCTGAAAGGACCGTCCTATTTCATCATTGTAGGAGAGAATCCAGGAGCAAGCGATGTGGTATACACCTTTTTGTAGTTTCAGATCCACATGGTCCTTAAAAAATTTAAAATTTTTCATGATCGTATTAGGAGGCCCGAAGATAGTCATTATCTTTCTCTTTCTTAGAATTCTGACAATCTTTTCAGAGGCACCATAACTATAAGGGAGTAGAACCTTATTTTCCACAAAGGGGGATTCTTTATGTTTCTTGGTCTTATTGGCCTTCCCAAAATATCTCTCAACTTTCCATCTCTTATAACCTCTTTCTTTGAAACTATTAATAAGGTGGTATTTTTTCTCATTAAGGTGTTCATCATTAGATATCGTTAATGCGTGAGTAGCTAGGGTTTTAATGACTCCAAGTTTCTAGGAAGGATGATGGTGCGAATTAGGATGAAGGTATAGTTTAGTATTTTTCTTTTTTGGAAAACTTGGGGAGTCAGGGAACCCTTCTTTTTTACGGAGATGAGGATATTTAAGAAGGGAATGGAATTATTTTCTTCTAATTCCATAATGAACTGTATATGTCTAAATGGATTGTTTATATGGTTGAAAAACTTAAGGAGATTCTCTTTTCCATGTGGCCATATCAAATTGTTGTCATCAACATATATAACCCATAAGTTAGGCTTCAAGGGGAAGGAGTCTAGGGGTTCAGATTCAAAGTGTTCCATGTAAAGGTTTTCCACTACTGGTGATAGTGGGGAGACCATAGCAACCACACATTCTTGTTCATAAAATGAGTGTTGGAAGCTAAAGAAAGTACACCTAAGATAAATTTCGACCAATTTTGTCGTTTTTGGATCAGTAAATTTCTCAATCACTGCCACAAATTCATTGATAAGTATCATTGTATAGAGAGAAACAACATCAAGACTAAGAAGGATGTCTCTGCTATCCACTTTAAGATTTTTAATTGTATTGACGAAGTAGGTAGATTCTCTTACATAGGAATATTTGTTACCTACCAAACATTTTATTATATTAGCTTCCATATTCACTGTCAAATATGGATTTCTCTTCCAAATATGGAGTTGTCTACCAAATATGGAATTGGATTCTAAATATGGAGTTTTCTGGTAAATGTGTGCCAAATATGCATTTGTCTCCTTGCAACTTTATTATTTCAAGACAATTATATTCCACAACCTCTTCGTTATACAACTTATATCTACAATATCTCATTCCTTCTGACATGATTACAAATTCATTCACTACACTTGTACATTCAATAACCTTAATATTCTTTTCATTATTTGAAATAATCTATTTGGTATTTTCTTCTTTGTACCTGCTTTATTGTTTTTTATTAATCTATTTATCTTCTTCATTTAATGCTAAATAACAAGACTCTTATAATGAATAGATTTTCTTTTCACAAATCTCTTTTAGTGGATAACTTCAAACCAACCATAAATTTTATGATTTCTTGTTCACCATCTCTTTCAAGGAAAAATCTCATATCCACTGTACAAACTTCTTCAAAAATATTCTCTACGGAGTTATGATTATGTATCAATTTATATGATTTTATAATAATCTTTAAATCGTACTCATAATTTACAAGTTTACATCTTAAATTAGTGAGCATCTTCTCCAATGTTGTATCTTGTTTTGCATCTTCTTTTTGTGTTCATATTTAGATTTCCCACCATTTAAATTTACGTCCCCGTTAATTTTTCATACACTATATTCACATTCTAAGCACCTTTAACTACACGAATTTCAAAATAATTCCACAGGTATTTAGTCGATGCCATCAATTTATCTTAGTCTAAACATCCATAAAAACTCAAGAGTATCCTACTTCATTTGTCGTTTCACATATTTATTCTTCAATATTCCCTTTTAATTTTTTCTTTCTCATTTATTTCTTCTTCTAAAATAATTTAATGGAATCCATCCTCTTCATCACTTGTTTAAAAAATTCTATATGATTTTCCCTAATATTTAAGCTAGTGTATTTAATATGGTTCTTCTACTCACAATGAGGATTTCTCTTCTCTCCATTATATTTCTTCTACTCAATAATACACCTTTTTTAACTTGACATGTATTCATGATTTAATTTTTAACAATCTCCTTTCTTCAATTTGATCTCAAATAAATACCGCTTCTTCCTCTTAAACACAATCTCCACCAATGACTCCTCTATTCATTGGAATTGTCTCATTAATTGTACGTTGTTATTGTTTTCATACAACTTAGTGTATTACGTAAAATCTTGCAATAAAAATCAGATAGTGGAACTAAGACAACAACATGGGATATGTAATTGCATTAAACACTAATATGTCTACCACATATAACATATTATCTAATTAAAACATATTACAATTTACAACAAATACCTTCAACAATAATTTATACATATTTAAATTTATTTAGTGGCCAATGCTATTGGGAATTATTACATTAACAAAGAGCTACTACTGATAGGTTTATTGGATCAATCACAACCAAGAACTATAGAAAATATTAGGATTTAAACTAGCATACACATAATAATGAGAGAACAACCATAACCATAGCAACAACAACATTGAACACAACCATTACAATGGAGTGTCCTAAGCCTTTTATAGGCTTCATCACATGAAATACCTTGGGCCAATACCACGGGATACCAAATACCATGGCCCAAAAAACACATGCTAAGACCTAAACCATTTTATCAAGGTTAACCTTAATAGAAAATCTACACCACATAGAGAGCCAAAAATCCCCTATTACATCAATGTGCCAAATATTTATTCTATGAAACCATGATTGTTAGATTCTGAACTATTTTCCAATTCATTGGTTAACCCAAACATCTATTAAATGGTTAATAATTACATGGTTAACTTCTAGATACAACCACTATTTTAATATGAAAACTCAAACTAGAGAAATAAATGTGTGGAAGGAATTCTAGGTTTTCATGCCTCATTAAATTAAATTAGGGAAGTGAGTAGAGGATGATTTCATGTACAACATATAAAAATGCGAGGTTCTAACACACAGTATTAAATTCATGTAAGTCCAAATACTAAACTCTTATATGTAAAAATTTGAAAAGTCATGATGATGATGATGATTAACATCCGCTGAGACCAACTTTGGCCTATCAAACCTTAAGAAGGTTATTACTTGGTTTGCTTTAAAAGTTTGTTCCTATGCTCAAAAATATTGGTAAGAAGCTTTCCAACCTCACTATAGTTTTGGCAATTTAGGAGGTTAGCAAGGTTTGTATTGTAACAAATACTATGAAACACATATCTAATGTGGGTGTAAGCAGAGCACTCTAAAAGAAAGTGATTTTCATCCTCAACACTCATAGCACACTAAACCCTATTTATGTAAAAACCTATATAAAATATCCAAAATTCAAACCTGAAAATATATTACTCAAAATTCAAAACCTTCATTATTACTAAAAATCATAAAATATGTAAAACTAATTTGACCATTCTCAAATCTGAAAAATACTATTACATCATTAAAAAACATTAATCATCAACATGAATTATAATCCACTAAGTAAACAAATATAATAACATATATCTCTAAAAAATACTTATTGCATCATTAGAAAAGCATTAATCATCAACCTGAATTATAATCCAATAAGTAAAGAAATATAATAACATATATCTGAAAATATTGAAGAAAATTTTCCTTATTCAATGGGGTCTTCCAATAGAAATTTAAGATGAGTATTCAATTTAATGAAAAAATCATTATAATAAATAGTATTTTAAATATTATTGTAAATATCATATTTAAATATTATAATGAATATTATTCTAAATATTATATTTAAATATTTTTTTTCCAGTGAAAATATTATATTTAAATATTATAAAGAATATTATTTTAAATATTATATTTAAATATTATAATGAATATTATTCTAAATATTATATTTAAAAATAAGTATTTAAATTTTTTGAAATTGTTATTATTTTTTATTATTTTAATTTTTACATTAAAATATAAAATAAAAGCATTTTATTAACAAATATAATTTTAATATTTTAAAAAATTATAATTTTATTTAACTATTTTAAATCCTTATTTTTTATTGTTTCAACTTTTACATCAAATAAAATAATAACATTTTTTTTTATTAACCAGCATAATTTAAAAATTTATAATATAATTTCTTTTTAATTAATAAACATAATTTAAAACATCATAATATCAGTATTATCCTTTTAAATATGATTCATATTATAATATATATATATCTAAATATTATATTTCAAGATGGGTATGTAATTTTGTTTGGAATTTTTATGTTTGAACTTTTACATAAAACAAAATAAAAACATTTAATTAATCAACATGGTTTTAATTTTTTAAATTATAATTTTATTTAATTATTTTTTAAATTATTATTATTTTTTTTATTTCAACATTTATATAAAATAAAATAATACAATTTCCTTTACATTAAAAAAACTTGATTATAAAAAATGTTTCAAATTAAAAAATATTCATAATTGCAATAATGATCATTTTGAAATTATGTCACTTTATAATTTATTTCAGCTCCACATGCTTTAAGATATACTAACCATGATTACTGATTGTTGTTGTCCGTGATATATTAATAGTGTTTAACCATGCATGAGGTTTATGACAAGAGGGACCCAATTAAGGAAACATTTCAAGAGATTACATTGGAAAAAAAAATACTAGGTGAGACATAACAACGATGGGATGTTTGGGATATAACAATGATGGCATGTTTGGGATACCAACGATAAAATAAATAACACATTCACATTTTTATTTTTATTTATTTAATTTTATTTTTCTTTGATTTAAAATAATTTTTTAATAATGATGTAAAAGTCCTAACAACTAAAAATATTATTTCTATAAATTTGCCACTAATCCAAAACAATTTTATAATGATGATATAAAAGTTATGAAACTGAAATTATTTTTCCTAACAAGTTACATGTTTATGAAAACCATATTTACAAAATTGTTATCGTAAACCATTGAATTTTTGAAAAATTATGGAGCTAACAATTTCTTTAATTTCATACTTAATACTAAAAACGAAATACTAACTTTTAAATAAATAAAAAATAACTTAAGAAATATTTATTTATTAAATTATATTTTAATATTTAAAATTCATTTTGTTGATGATTATTTAATTTATAGTGGAAAGAAATATACATTCATCCAACTTTTTTAGGAATGATTTAACTTTGTAAAAGAAATAATATTAGTTGTTAACTCATTCAAATAATTTTTTTTTTCATTAATAATCATTGCAAGTAATCAATTTTATTTCAAATTAGTTACAAAAATCGTTTATTTATTTACATTATTATTTTTAATATTATTAATATCTATGGAATGTTTAGTTAAATCTATTAAAATTTCATAAGATAAGGTGAAAAATATAAAATAATGTAACAAAAAATGGTGTATATAAAATCAGCAACCATCATGTTATTATGACAAACTTAAAACATATAATAATAAGGAAGCATATTAAATATTTTATCAAAATAATTGCATATGAGGAAAATCAATTTCTACAACACAAACTCTTCATATTAATTTATATATTTTCAAAAATCACAAATAAAATTTTTTCTTTAATACTTTTTTTCCTTGCTACTAAAATTACCTTAAATACCTTTTATATGTTTTAACATCCCCTTCTTCCCTTATTCCTTTGTCAAATTATCTAATATTCCTGATATTATTTTTATGAGCATTATTCCTTTTCTTTATTATGTTTTTATCTTATCCATGTTCTTCCCTTCTCAATTTTTCCAACCTCTTTTATTTTTCTCTTCTCAACTTCATGAGAGAGGCATCTGCCTCTTCTTCATGAGCCCTCTTCTCTTCACAAATTTCCTCATCTTTTATTGTTTCCTTTCCCTTTTAATTTCATAGACTTCATATCACTCTTGTGAGGTCCTCCTTTTTGTTTTAAATATCCCTCTTAATTGACAAACCAACAATCATAAATGATTTTTAATGGTGATGATAAGTGAGCTCATCCACTATTTAGACTACTAATAAAGTAAAATGGGATGTGACCTCAAGCCCATCAACATTAATGTCCATTGGGAAAACAACCCAAGGGTTATGGGCATCATTGACTACTTTTTTTATAAGGCATGGAGAGGGAGAGACAAACAAATGGAAGTGGGTTGATGTCATCCCAAAGCTCCAACCAGTTTGAATAGACTAAGGAAATCTAATCTTATCCTCCAAATAAACAATTGGGATTCATTTTCAAGGGTAAGTAGTTGGCATCACCCCATAGCCCTAAGCACTTTGAAATGCCATCTAGAATGCTCATGTGTGAGACTCTCTAGGTAAAAGAGAATCACAACCTTGTGTTATGTCCAATGTGCATAGGTTGTTGGTAGAAATATTTTGTTCCCTCAATGTAAATTCCATTTAAATATGCACATAATAATATTTATATCTCTCACTTATTCCTCTAAATCCACAACTTGAACCACTTTTAGACTCACGATTATATGCTAGATTTTTTCTCATGGATCTTTGAGATCTTTTCTACTATAATTAAATCCCTTATGGAGTGGGATGGATCCATATCTAACTCTATAAAATCCCTTGCACCTCCTATCTTTCAA
Source organism: Larix kaempferi (assembly GCA_027924585.1). NCBI lineage: Eukaryota > Viridiplantae > Streptophyta > Pinopsida > Pinales > Pinaceae > Larix > Larix kaempferi. Next base: position 15,203,987 of record BSBM01000348.1, on the reverse strand, counting down.
CTTTTAGTTAAAATCATAATCCCCTCTTCCTCTTGGGAAACTAATATGGAAATGATAATTTCATCTTGATTTCATGGATGCAATGAAGCCCTTCATGCATTTTCCTTCATCCCGTCCGTTAGCATAATTCATGTCAATGAACTTCATCTCCTTTACCATATGATGGTGTTATTCTTCTTCCTTAGCAATCCAAAGAATGAAAATTTATTATAATTCTCCTATATCTTCCTCCTTGATTGCAACTTTCATGGTTGAGATAACAAAGGGTTCCTACTTTATCAAAATTTTCCACTGCAATGGTTTTACTTCTATATTCATGTTAGTCCACATGATTTATATTCTTTATATTAGAATATAACAACAAGAAATTTAAGAATCCATAAATTTCTTAAAGTTTAAAAAACCTTGGCGAAACTTACTAATTCTAAAATTTCCATACATAATATGTTTTTTGATATTTTAGTAAGAATACTCAAGTTCCTAATGTTTTTCTAATGCTTCCAAATATTTTGACAAAGTATCTAGAATAAAATACATTTATCCCATGGAATTTGGGCGAATCATTTTAGAAAAAAGATGGAAATGTGTGAATATTCTTCTGGAAAAAAAAAATGGAAAATTAGCCCATGGGCTAAATTTTTCCCCAAAATGTTTCCCTAATGGACAACTATTTCACTAATGTTGCTCTATTGTTTCTTGAGTTGGATACAAATAAAAGCTTCTTTCGATGAAAATTGATGAAATTTCTCCCTCTTTTCCTTCCTCCATCTCATCCATACATGTATGAAATGTTGTAACTTCATGTAGGTCAACTACAATCTTATGTTATTGCATTTTAGGTGTCGAAATTTTACTACATGATTGTCATCATTAATTTATAATTTTCATCATTTCATCCTAATTCCACTTTTGTTTTAATGGTCATCATCTTTCACCCTGCTATCATATTTTCCTTCACAATCATCTATATTTTCCTTCATGTTTCTCTTCATTATATTCTTCTCATTATCATAATTTATTTTATGGAAAGAAGATGAAAAGAAGATGGAAAGAAGATGAATACATGTGTATTCATGCTCATCCTCTTAGTGATCTCTACCTCAACATAGGCTTCTTTTATTTACTCATTATAAATTAAATATCAACATGCTTTTAATATCATTTGATTTTCTATTATCACTATGCCCTTCATCATCATCAATGATTTATTCATCCACATAGGGTTTGTTCCCGAGTTTTTCTAATTAAAATTCTAACTTACATTCATCTTCACTAGTTTTGTTTTTCTCAATGATATTGTTTAACTACTTAAAACTCCATCAAGGTTCCCTTCCATCTCATCACTTGCAACCTTCATTTCTATAATCCATCCATGCTCAATCATTAACAAAATGTAAATAATAAAATAGAAGATGACTTTCTTCAATATGTCTCGTTTTCTTTTATTTTCCTTCTATTGCACCTATGGTAGCATTATAACATAATCATATTCCTTCTCATTGTCACAATTTTTGTCCTCTTCAACATAGGCCTCTTTTTCATATCACAGTAGCAATTATTAATTATCTTCATATTGGCCATGTGCTTCTGTAGCTTTTAAAACAAAAAAGTTTCAAGTTCATGAACTTATTCTATGGTCTCTATTACATTTGTATACCTATTAGCTTCAATTACTGCAACAACAGATTTATCATTTGATCTTATTGCAATCATAGATGGGTTGTCTTATTCTCTCTTCACCTTGTCGACTAATTCCATTTCCTTATTGATATTAACCAAAACTTATTCTAAAATTTCTTCTTCATCATATATCAAGATTCAATTCCAATCACTTCCATCTAATTGCTCATATCCTTAACTTCTTCTATTTCTCCTTCTACAACCTCCTTATGAGTTGTCATTTCTTACCCTATCACAACACCATGACTACTATAATTTCTTTCAAAATTTTCTTCAATCTCTACGCCAATACTACTACCATCTTTATCAAGGTATTCATCATATTTTACATCATTGGTGTTTATATTATCCTTTTCATTTGCATCTTCAACAAGATGACTCATTCTTTCCTTTTTTGCACTTGTACATTCACAAACATAAAGATTGTTACTAAATCCAATGACCTCGTTATCATGTTTTCCAAAAAAATCCCTGTCAAAGCTTGCAATTGCTTATTTTATCATAATAAGCATTGAATCTTCTTCTATCTCTAGTAAGAACTCAAAGGCCCACTACTCATCCTCTAATTCTACGTGAGGCTCAACAGCACAATCAAAATAAATTGAATAACCTAATGTTCTTCATGTTATCCTTTCATCCTCAAACTTATTTCTTTTCAAAACATTCATCTACCTCTTATGTTGTATTCTCAAGGCTTGAATCTTTTCCAAGCATTATATCATCATTCTTTGTTGTACTCTCTCCTTCATCAAATTGGAGATAATGTGCTCCCATCTAATTACACTTCCTTTTCCTTTTTCTTTTCTACTCTTTTTGGATTCTCTCTAACTAATGCACTTCTTCTAATTTTGAAAAAGTGAATTTAACCCTCAATAGGTCCTTAATTTATGATTCTACAAAATAATTTTTGAGTTTCAATATCCACACATAAATTGTTCTAGGCTTGCAAACCCTACAAACATAGGGACACCTTTTATAAATTCTTCATCCTTAACACTTCCTTCAAACTTTAATGCTACCAACTCAATAGTGGCTTCTTCTTCATTTTCAAACCTTATTTTTCTACGAACTTATTGGCTTACATATTCCTCAAACAATTCATTAGACAACTATAGTGTTCTATAAGGAACATAATCCAACAACTCACCTTCTTTTGGTTTAAACTAAATACTTATCATCACTATCATGCTCATTATCCCTATTGTCATTATCTTCATCACCCTCTTAGTTGTGGGGGCCTTCATCCACTAATTTTCATTTCAACATGAAATTTTATATATTTACAAGACCAGGAATAATAGCCTAGTAAAGAATATTCTCTATGAACAATATTAGGTTCATTATTATCATAGTCTCCTTTTTGTACGAGTTCTTCCATTTATTTTTTAAAAACATTAATATTTCCTCTTGGTCTAGGGTCTTATTAACCCCACATGATGCGTCCAATGCTTTCTACCTAACCAATAGTTTCCTCAATGTTTCTTAAAGCCTCTTTCTCATAAGGATTTCTTTAGTGGAAATTCTCAATCTCTACATTACTTCTATAAGCCATATTTGCACCCTCAATTTGTAGTCTTCTCTTCAATGCTATAGTTCTATCCAAATTCATTGCTAGAGCTATATTCCATCTCCCAAATTCCTTCCACTCAAAACTTTTATGGTAGTTATATCCATCACTTGACCTATTGGAAGTATTGTATCCTTAAACTTCTAAAGTAATCCAAGACATCTATACCTACAATGACAACTCTAGGACTCTCAATTTCTCGCAACATCACCTACCCAACCATAACTAGAGTAACAAATAACCAAAGCTATATTTCAAAATAGCCTCTACCTAGTTTTTCTCCCTTTGTTAGAGTTTCACTTCTAAGCACATGCTCCTCTATGAAAAATAGCACATGATATTTAAATTAGCATGAATTATGCTAACTTAAATTACTAATCTAAATTTCATTATATTGTTAGAGTTGCACTTCTTAGGACATGCTCCTCTATGAAAAATAGTACATGATAAAAGTTAGCATGAATTATGCTAACTTTAATTACTAATCTAAATTTCATTATATTTTATGGAGAATTTGATATTATAATTCATTAAATTATAGAAACACTAAGAAAATTACCACTTTATAAATATTTTTATTAATTTTAATAAATAATTTTATTAATTTTTTAAAATATTTTTATTTAGATACAATATTAATTATAAAGTTACTACTTTCATTAATTATAAAATTTGTACCTTATAATTAAATATTAAAACTTATATGTTGTTTAGAACTAGATCTCAAAACCAATACCAATATATAATAATAATACCAATCCCAATATGCCAATATATAATAATAATACCAATATATAATATATAATAATAGACCAATAATAACACAAAAAAAATAATTTAATTAAAAAATATACCAAAACAACACTATTTAATTATCTTATTTATTATTATCTTTCGATCACAAAAAACATACTAATACCTATCCCACATAGACATACACTCAGAGACACCTCTACTAGTTCAAAACTTAAAATAACTATATGTTCTTGTGCTATTAAAACCAATAAAAATTTGAATTTTATTTATAAGTTAATTAAAAAAACGAATATTCTTAGTATTTGTTGTAACATCACAGTAACTTTAGAGAGATGTGTAACTCCTTTCATGCTCATCCTATAGATTACACGTATTCTTTATTAAAAATAATAAAATATTATAAAAATAACATATCTGCTTAAATTAGATTTAATTATCTTATTTATTATTACCTTTCGATCACAAACACACACTCATACCTATCCCACTCATAGACATACACATAGACACCTCTACTAGTTCAAAATTTAAACCTCTACTAATTCAAAATTTAAAATAATTATATGCTTTCCTTGGTTATTAAAACCAAATTAAAAAATTGAATTTTATTTATAAGCTAATATTATATGCTTTTCTTGGTTATTAAAACCAATAAAAATTTCAATTCTATTTATAAGCTAATTAAAAAAATTATATATATCTATATATAAAACTACACACTTCCTCAACATATTTAAAAAGAAGTTTGCACATTTCAGAAATTTAATCCTTTAATAGATCCCTTTTAGATGGATATGTGTTATGCTTTCTACTCTAATAACTAATAGAAAATATTATAACTTATAAACTAGTGTTTATATATATATATATATATTTGAAATGTGACATCAAACTGGACGGGTGTGGGATTGCTAAGGAGACAAGATTATCAAGTCATAAATATGGTAAATATCAGTAGGATTAGCAAACAGCTTTTGGAAAATCATACAAAACTTCACGAAGGCTTGAATTTTTTGTTTTGCAGGGGAAATCCACCTGGCGAAGGCAATTTGTCAATGGATTTTGGCCTCTCCTCGCTGCCCAATTCATTTTAAAATTAGTTATACATCTCGCTAATGACGATAGCAATATCAGACGTGCGAATAATTTTATGAAATAACACATACAAAATTCCGACCATGACCGACTACTTACTTCAATGCTGGTTATTGAATCTTTTATAGGGACCTTTTCTTCATTATTTTAATGAACCACGAGAGCTACAAATAGGCTTTAATGGCGATGATTTTTCTCCACAGATTGCAGAGCATACTAATAATAATCATTGTGAGAAGTAATGTCTGTTGCCGATCTGCAGGCTTCTCTTAGTATTTCATAGTGTCTGCCGCTGTGGAACGATCATCTGATTCGAATCCATTAAGCTCACGGCGCTTAATATCCTGTAGTTTATTCTAGGCTACAATTTGTATTGCTGTTAGCATATTGTGAGTAGTGAGAATGTTAATTATGCGCAGGTTATATAGAATCTAGATTACGTGAATCGTTATGAGCAACGATCCAAAGCCACGGGTGAATATGCATGTGTATATGGCTTACGACAGAGGTTGAGCTTTCCGATCCAAGTAGGATTAGAGCAGCCTAGGTTTTAGGTTTTCTGGATTGGTATTGAGGTTGTGAGTTCGAATCCCATGCAGAGCAAAGAGAAAAAAAACAGATTGCTGAGCCTGATTCTGATTCTGAGGAAATGGCGTCGGCCCCGTCAGGCGGTGCCCCGGACGAAATCGCTCACGACCTCGTGCACGATGATGCCTCTGACTAAGCTGCGCCGATCCCGTTCTTGCCCCGACAGTGCCTGGTACAAAATGGCTCCCGGCGCCGTGGCTCCCGATGGCTGCTTTGCAGTCTACGTCGGGCCGGATCGCGCCCGGTTTGTGATCAAGACGGAATCGGTTAATCACCCTCTGTTCCAGATGCTGTTAGAGGATGCAGAGAAAGAATATGGTTTCGATTTCACGGGCCCTCTCACTTTTCCCTGCGAGGTCGCTGTTTTCCTCAGCATTCTGGCCGCCATGAATAGTACAGATTATGATCGCAGTCATGAGAATTCTCTGCACGCGGAAGACGCCCGCCTGGGGCTTCTCAGCCCAAAGGCTATGGGCATCTCCGCCGCTTAGGGTTGAGAACTAAATCAGTATGTGTGTTTATTATGGTTTTGTGAGATTCAGTTTCACTTTGTTTCTTGATTTGGTCTATATTGCTGCTTAATTTGTATATACAGATTGAACGCAGGAACTCGCATGTAAAGTTTAATTTTGTTTTTTACTTTAATAAGATCGCGGCTTGCATCTGTTTCATTGCATCCATGATGTGCTTAGGTTTTCATTTCATTGTCAGTTCAGAGATTATCATCCGATCTATAATGTTCAGGTCATTTGATCCGGTTAAATCGGTGAAATCAGGTTTTCCGAAGTGTCGAAACTTATGAAGTTATGTTGAAATGCCAACGCATCCGCTTACGTGTTCTCCATTGTTAACGCCTCCTGTCTCACGCAATTCATGTATTTATGTAAGTTTTAGTGACATCATGTATACAGTTTTGAAATAATAAAACGTGTCGAAGTCATTTTTTTTATTTCATTCATAGTTGTTTATATTTTAGAATTTGGGGTGGCTTATTATTTATGTTTTTTTAAATTGGAGGATGAGACAAGTGTAATATTCAGATTGATTTTAGGGTTGTTTTTCAAAATTCAAAATAAATAATTATAAAAAAGATAAAATATAGCTAGTAGTTGATGCATGGATAACACGTAGTGACAATCAGTTTAGCTAAAAAATGTAATAGATAGATAAGACATAAACAACAAATAATTACAATTAACATAAAGAATAAATAATAGATAACTTGTTACATGACACTTAACTTGTAACCTACCTACCACAAATTAAACAATTATACTAATATATATATATATATATATTATTTATAAAAAATTACATTAAAAGACATAAAAATTCCACCATAATAAACCCTTATGCAATATTAAAAACAAAGCTTTTGAACCCTTATGCAATATTAAAAACAAAGCTTTTGAGTCCTTCAATAATATAATTGAGCCATCATCTAAATTAATTAAACCTTTGACCTCTCTTTTACCTTAGTTGACCTATAGGCCGTAACATATTGAAAGCCTTTGCAACCTTATAGCCTTCTATTAACTTTGGCCCACGAACCACCCGTCTTTCTTCCAAGGTATATATTTTTTTTTCATAATTAATAACAAGCAATCATTGAAATCATCTCAAGCATCTTATCAATAATGTTTTTACTACCGAAAAATTCGAATACACCACCCACTTGGATGTTAGAATAAACAATCATTGAAATCATCTCTAGCATTTTATCAATAATGTTTTTTCTACCAAAGGATTCGAATACACTACCCACTTGGATGTTAGAATACTCTCATTATTGAAAACAATATTCTAAGTCTTTTTTCTTAATCTTTGGACATATTGTAAACATTTTATATTGTATCTATATGTCTTAATTAAGAATAAACTTTCACATTTGTGAAATATAGTGTTAGACAATTTTTGAAACATGTTCAGACAAAGGAATTTGTCACACTAAGATAGTTTAAGATGAAAATCACTTTCTCTTATAATGTCTTAAGTACACCCGCAATACATCACAATTTGAAAATATTTACTACAATATTAACTAATCTTCCTAAGTTTTCAACTCATCACAACTATGGCCATTGGTGATTTGGGAAATCATAGCCATCATCATTTTCGTGACATAGCATTCGTTATGGTTTCCCAAATCACCATAATTGTGATAAGTTGAAAGGTGAGGATTGGAGCAAATATTTTGAAATTGCAACATATGGTGGGTGTAGGTAGGACATTATAAATAAAAGTTATTTTCATCTTCAATTCTCTTAGTGTCAGAAAGATGAAAAATTCTTTCTTCCCGCCAATTTTTAGGAATTGTCCAACACCATATTTCACTATGGAACCCTATAGAACCCATGAGTATTAGTTTTTTTATTTTAACAATGTTGATTTTTTTCAATATGCTAGTTAAAAGACAAACACATACATAATAGAAATAATTTCAAAATATATTTGGTTTTATTATAAATAATTTTTTAAATTATATAGAAAATATTATGCCATAATGTGAATGAATTTGATATGATATTTTTTTAAATATGAAAAAAAACTATTTTATTAAAAAAAATTGTCAATTGGATTTAGCAATATTGATTGTGAGATGGAGTGTTATCCTCCCATCTAAAATCTAATTTCATAATTAATGTGATCAAATTATATATATATATATATATATATATATATATATATCTATATATATATATATATATATAATATTAATTCTGGTCACCTTGTCCTGTTCTTATGGACTAGGTTGGTGTCAACGGCTTACATCTATCCCCCCCTTTTTTGGACTAGGCTTTAATATTAATGGTGAGGTCTTCGCATAACTTGTCCTTAACTGCCTCTGCGGGTCTTGTTAAAACCTCTAAGAGGCAGACTGAAGAGAAGTCCAGTCGTTTTCCAAATAGGTCTCGTTGCTCAAAGTTTTGGAAGGGAGATGTGGCTCATAATAGGCATCAGTTCAAAAAATTTAAGGCAAAGGAAGAGGCCTATGTCTATACTTTGGACCAGGCAGTCAATTTGGACAGAGTACATTTGATTTTGCGCAGAGGAGTTGTGGGTAAGATTGAAGGTACCAAGATTACTCAATTTGAGTTGGTTGAGTGGGTCAACCAACACTGGACGCCTGAATCTAGTTTTCCTCCACGCACAAGTTTGCTAGCTAAAGGTTGGGTTGCATTCATTTTTCCGAATGAAGAGCTCATTCCCTCTATCTTGGAACAAACTTTTCTTATGAAGAATGGACCTCTGAACCTGAAGCGTTGGCATGTAAACTTCAACCCAAACACCAAACATATGAAGTTTAGGCATTTGTGGGTGCTTCTTCCCGGTTTCCCTTTTGAGTTATCGACCCTGAATGTTTTTTAGGGCTTGGGTAACTATCTAGGACACTTCATTTGCTTGGAAAAGAATTTGATTTTCGGCATCAATAATAAAATGGCTTCAATGTTGGTGGAATTCAATATTGTAGATGGACTACCTACTGAGGTTGATATTGTCTAGGGAGATAAATGTTTTAAATAGAAGCTCAAATACAAAAATGTTCCCTTCCGTTGTTTCTTCTTCCATTGTACGGGTCATGTGAAGGCTAGATGTCCGAAGCTACTTTCTGGAGCTTCCTCTCTGGCTAGGTTGACGTCTATAAAAAATTAGTTGTCTTCAGGGCTTGTTTCAGCTATGTCTCTGGTAAAAGGTAAGAACTTGGAAGAACCTTTTGAGTTTTATGAAGGAGTTTCTAAGGTAGAGTTAGATTTCTACCTATCTATGGAAAAGGACCTAGATTTGAGACTCTCTAATTCTAAAGCATTGGCTAGGAATTTATTAAAGGATCTAATTTCGGCAGATTTGCCTTTCTCTGCAAAGGAGTATAATTGCTCTAATCTTGATCTCGTTATAGGTGATGTGACCTTGAAGAAGAATATGATTCCAAACCCATTGTCTTCTCCTACGGACCCTGTTGTTCATTCTGCAGAGACTCTCCCAAATTCTTTCACAAATTCTCTTTGGGCTCTGTCTGGAAGCCATAAGTATCCTTTAGAAGTTTTTGCACAAAACCCTAATTCATCTGATAAATATGTCTTCCCATCCATTTGCTGCATGAATGTAACTATCAGGAAAAAGAAAAAAGTTATGGAGAAAGATGTCAGAGAATCCTTTATTCCTTTGTTCATGTGTTTGGATAACGTTGTCATTGAGCCTTCTCTGGTCCATCTCTCCTGTCATGGGAATCTTAGAGCAGATGTGTCCCCTGGTTCTGTGTCTTAATGTCTTTTCTCTCATTCAATATCTGTGGTGTCACGTCCCCTCCTGTCATCCCGACCCGTATAGGGAACATGACCGCAACATGGGGAGTCTAATTCTCCCCCACAGCCAGATGACGAAACTCACAATTAAAAAAAATCCATAATTGAATTATACAACAGAATAATTAAAACATTTTTAACACACACACAAAGTAGAATGCATTAGCATGTTTCTCCCAGCTTGAAGGATGAAACGACATGCAGATAATTAATCCCCTTCTCATGTTATGCATAGGAATTATGTTGATTAACTTAAGATAATCATTTCATTCAATTAGCAAAACAACCACTAATTAACACATTGCAAAATACAGAATGGACATAATTCAAACTACAGAGAATACTTATCGTTAAGATGAAGCTGTCCAAACAACTGGCTATGTAAGAGTAACGTTCCACCTAGCCATAGGTCCCTGTCAAGGCTATATTATTTCCGCTGAGAGACTATCCCCAATATGGGATGTATATCGACTAAGGAGGAACTAAACAGGCTCACTCACAACCACGGTTTCACAAAAACAATCATGCTAAGCCAACACACAATTGGGTTTATCAAGCATGCAAGAGAAAAAGGAGGAGGATGTTAAGCAAGTGAGCTCAACCACAGAGCTATAGGAATCCCAACTAAATGAAAACATTCATGGCACCCACAATACCTACCACACCCAACAAAAGAAAGGTCCCCTTCTCTGCTACACAATCCCTCAAGCGCCCCTTCACTCCAGTTCTATTCAGGGTGGATATAGAAAGGTCCAGCTGCTAAATCCTTGAGATTTAAGCCTTCACTGGGTTTATCAAGCAGTTCCAACCTCTGTTCTCTCTTCTTCTCTCTTATTCACACTTGTAGTTTCTCAAGTTTGTCACCAAATAACTCTGTCCCGTAATTGGATTTTCAAGCTATAAAACTGGGGATTTCCTATGGATTTATGGGTATCTTAAACTCTCAAATTCACCCCAAGGTTCAGGTCTATGGATCCCCCATTGGATTTCACTGTCCACACGAATTTTTGGGCGTTTTTGGCACTTCAAAACATGTCTTAATTCAGAGTTGCGATTTCTGGTTTTTCTCACTGCTGGGGATGTGTAATGGATGAAAATTGATGCCCTGGTCATCCACAATGGAATGGGAATGAGGAAGAACGAATTCCCATGAGGTAGAGTGACTTGTGGGTGAAGGAAATAGAGCCCATACTTGCCATATAAATTTTTGGGCTTCACATGCTCCATTGAAGCCATGGACTGATTTTTTCAACTACTTCCTTACAACATAATTAAATGTCAGCAAGGAAAGTCAAATGGGTTCTCAAGATGACATTTGGCAGCATATGGTTCAGCCCCACAATCCTCCTCACCACTCCTTGGTGGATACACATGGCTCCCTCTAATTAGTTGCTTCCATAGCCAGTTTTTGGTATTTTTATTGCAATATTAATATTTGCATCAATTTACAATGTTCTATGGCTTAATAGCACATGGATAGAAAAATATCAAATATTTTTCTTTTTAATAAAATCCGAGCATACACTAGCGGGACCTTGGCCTTGAGCTCCATGCTAGGGAAACATACATCGCATCTGTACAATATTTACATTAAAAGCCAATATATCCTAAGGGTCAAAATGGGGGTATTACACGTGGTATTGGAGGGATCTCTAAGACTAGGCCCTTTTAAATTTTCTCAAAAGCTATAGTCTTGACTGTATTCTAATCCAAGAAACGTTGTGCTCTGCGGCACAAGCGATATCTATTTTCTCTAAACATATGTCAGGGTGGTATTTCAGTGAAATCAACTCATGTGGTCTCTCTAGTGGTCTTTTGTCCGGCTGGAACCTTGCTACTACTGTATTCAAGCCTTTCAAGATGATGGGTGGTGTGTTGTTGTAAGGCCAGTTTTTATCAAATATTCTTAATCTAGCTCTTCTTAATATGTATGGTCCCTATAATAATAGGAAGAGCTATTGGATGGGGCTTGAAGATTCAGGTCTTATGAGTTCACAAAACCTTATTGTTGCCGGTGATATAAACTTCACCCTCTCTACATATGAGATTTGGGGCTTGTCGAGTTTTGATGATGATTTGGCAGACTTTCTTAAGAACCTTTTTCATCGTGTTAATTTGATTGATGTTCGACCAAGGAAGTTGGTTGCAACATGGTGCAACAAACGTGTTGGAAGGCACTGTATTAGAAAGTGACTGGATCGCTTTCTTATGGCGGAATCGATGGCTTCAAAATTTCATAAATACAAAACCTGGATTGAGTATTCTAATATCTATGATCATCAAGCGATCTTCTTGCAAATTGAGGATGTGTTGAGGACCTACATTTTAAGGAAAATAGACCTTTCAGATTCAACAGTTCTTGGTTATCCAACATTGATTTCTGTGCAATGGTTAGAAGTTGTTGGTATTCAATTAAGGTCTCTGACGGTCTCAATCTGATGGATGCATTGAGTTTTAAATTGAAGGTTTTAAAATATACTACAAAAGATTGGGAGAAGTCTAAATTTGCTCGGATCAATTATGATCATATTGCTATAAAAGGCCAAATCAAGCAACTTCATATTCTGAATTCGAATGGTGTCTTTTCAGATGAAGATAGAAATACTATGCATCTTCTTCAGGCCATGCTGGATGTTATTCTGAAATTTGAAGAGAGCACGTGGAGGTTAAAATGTCGTTCCCTTTGGATGGTGTTGGGGGATGACAATACCTGTTCTTTTCATAAGTATGCTTCTTACGGGAGGAATTTGAATGCTATTTGGTCAATAAATGATGATCAAGGTACTGAGGTATTTGATCAGAAGAATATTGAGAATTTGGATTTTAATCACTTCAAAGGCCGTTTTGAAGATCCGGGTACCTCTTGTATGAATCCCAACTGAATGTGTTAAAACATTATCCATCTTTCTTCACTGAAGAAGAAGGGGAAGCTATTGACAATCATGTTTTTTGGAGGAGATTGAAAAATTATTAAATCTTTTTGAAAAAGACAAGAGTCTCGAGCCCGACGGTTAGACAGTAGACCTTTTTATTACTTTCTGGGACATAATGGGTTCTGATTTGTTGGAGATGGTTGAATATTCCAGAATTGAAGGCTAGATTGTAAGAGGTATAAATTCAAATTTTTTAACTTTGATTCCCAAAAGAAATAAACCCCTTACTTTTAACGACTTTAGGCCTATTTCCCTTTGTAACCTGGTCTACAAGTTAATTTCTAAGATAATTGCTAACATAGGTAAACCAAAGCTCTTAGAATGGATGTCAAAGGAGCAATTTGGATTTCTTTCCAATAGACAAATCCTTGATGCAGTTCATATCACCCAGGAAGTTCTGCATACTGTAAAATTGGGGAAACAAAAATCTATGATGCTTAAAATTGATCTTGTCAAAGCGTATGATCAGGTGAACTGGGATTTTCTTAGTTTGATGCTTCTTCAGATTGGCCTCTCTTCGGTTTCCATTAACTGGATTATGGCATGTGTCATGAAAACTAATTATTCTGTGTTGATCAATGGAAATCCAACTCCTTTTTAAAGAGTTACAGGGGTTTGCAACAAGGATGCCCTCTGCCACCTCTTTTGTTTTTGCTACTTATATTCTAGGTCTTAGTAGGTTGATCGTTGGGGCCAAAATTGAAGGGAAAGTTAAAGGGATTCATTTCTCCAGTTCATTTTCCATTACTCATATACTATTTGTGGATGACATAATGATATTTGGTGCTCATTCAATTGAGGAGTGGAATATCTTCTCTTATATTATCTTGTTATTCTTCAAAGTGACTGGTACGGAGGTTAGTCAAAGCAAGTCTGTCTTTACCAACAATTTGGTTGACAATTTAGTGCTGCAACGGGTTCATATTTTTCTTCCTTACAATGCTTCACATTTGAAATATGGAGTTAAGTACTTGATGTTTTTTATTAAACCTAATAATTATGGCATTCAATATTGGAAATGCTTGATTAGTAGATTTGAGAAAAGGATTAATCTTTGGCGTCTAAAGTATTTGTCTCTAGGAGGTCGGCTTATCCTCTTAAATTCCGTCCTTAGTAGCTTAATGGGGTATTGGGCATTAATGGACCAATTAACCAGTTCTATCCTCCACAAACTGAAGAGTTTAATGTTTACATTCCTTTGGTCTTGAAAGAAAGAGTGTGATTATTATCATTTGGCTAACTAGGAAGTTTTATCTTTGCCGAAAAAAATGGAGGCTAGAATATAAAAAATATCTATTGGTTTAATATGGCCCTTACATTGAAAATCTTTTGGCATGGGATCTTTAGCGATAATTTATGGTCTGATTTGCTACAGGTGAAATATATAAAGAAGGATCTGTATAGTTGGATTAGAAATCCTTCGACTAATTCACGCTCTTCATCCTTCTTTTGGAATGGATTCATGAAGTTACTTCCTTGGCTTAGCTCGTATCTTTCATTGCAAGTTGGAGATGGTAAAGCTATGATTGTTGGCACTGATCCTATCTTGGGTATGAGTCGGAGTGTATTTTATCTCTGGAGCTCCGAAAGCTTTTCAAGGACTATGGTGTAATTTTTTTGAATCAATTTAGGTGCAAGAATGGATTAGTGTCGGATACCTCTTACTGGTATACAACTTCTGACGTTGGTCTTTCAGGTAGGTGGGAAGAAGAATGGAACGGTTATCTGAAGAACTTAAATAGTGATGACATTAGAACTTCTTCTAAAAAAGATTGTCTGTCGCGGTCAAAAAACTCTTCTTTAGGTCAGGTTATGGCTAGCAGTGCTTACTAGGTAATTGTTGAAAATCATATTAAGGTTGATAAGAAATGGTGGTTTGTTTCCCTTTGGAAGTGGAGGATCCCACTGAAAGTTAAGTGTTTCTTGTGGTTGGTTTTTAATGACAAAATTTTAACCTAGGATGATATTTTGAGATGCAGGAGGCAGGGTCCTAATTTTTGCAGCTTGTGCAAAAAAAATGTTGATTCCGTGGCTCATCTTTTTCTTCAATGTAGCTTTTCCATTGAGGTGTGGAAGAATATTTGTTGTAGGTTGAAGATTGTTTATGAATGGCCTAAAATGGATTTTGACAAGCCTATCAGTTATGGTCACAGAAATACACGCAGATGAAAAATGTTCCAGGTCTTGTGGCCTAGTCTATCTGGAATTCTTGTAATCTGGCACTCTTTCAAGATATCCATCCCTCAGTGGACACGGAAGTGTTTTTCTTCTGGAAATAATTCTCACATTACAATATTTCCTCTCCTATTCGAAAGAATCCTAGCAGAAGTATTAAGCAGATCCTTGATTATAATTCTGCATTTGGATTTTTCAATGGGGATTCGACTGATTCTGTATGTGGAGTTGGCTTTCTCATCTACTTTGGTGTGGATCTTATTTACAAATTCAAGCTTATGTGTGGCCATGGGACAAATTCTATGGCATAGTTACTTGGTTTGTGGGGGTTATTAAAAGATGCAATTCGTTGTGGTTTAGGTTCTTTTAGAATTTATGGTGACTCTTTGGTCATTGTTAATTGGGCGAAGGGAAAGCATCGGTTGAAAAACTCTCAACTCAATTACTGGTGTAACAAAACCTCCGTTTTGATGTCATGGTTTAATGATATATCCATAGATCATACTTTTAGGGAAAACAACGATGTGGCTGATGCCTTATCCAAAGAGGCTCCTGATGGATCTGCTGGCATTCTTTATTGGGAAGAATGGGTTGAAAAGAATCTTACTCATTATTTGTCTATGCCTTTTCTCTGATGTTATTTAGAACTCTGTCGGCATGATGACTGGTCATGATTTTGAGTTATTGGTTCAGTTATGTTTGAGTTTTGAGGTTTTGGTTGTATGTACTTGCTCAAGAATCTTGAACAATAGATCCTACTCTTTTTAGGATTGAAATTTCACTGCCTATTTTTGTACTTTTTGATTTCTTATGAAATAATAGAAGTATGGTTTTTTTCCTTGAAAAAAAAATCCATAACCTAAATTTTCAATATCATCCTATATATATATATATATATATATATATATATAAATCTAATTTTTCAATATATATATATATATATAAATCTAATTTTTCAATATATATATATATATATATATATATATATATATATATATATATATTCCATTTTTTCTTCTTCAGAAATAAACATTATAAAATTTTATATTTCATTTATCAAAAAGTTGAATTTTCATTATAAAATTTTAGATTTAGTACATTTATTATGAAATTTCAGAGTCCATCTAAAACCCAAATCCTTTAAAGCATTAACTTATCCCATAAACTTTTACTAATGACAATTTCCACATATATAAATGCATATTGAGAAAGATCAAACTTAATCCAATCAATATTAGTTTTAAAATATCTTCCCTACATATTCTCAAAGTCTTAAAAAATTGTTGTGTTAGAAAAGTGTATTGGAAAAATCTAGAGGTGTATTCATAAGGAACATGGGTGCATCTCTGAAGATGGAAAAATCACAAGAAGCAACTCACCCCTCCATGAAGATTGAGCCTCTCTTTGGAAGACATTCTTCAAGGAAATCAAATAAGAATTGATTAAATTAGTTTCTTTGAGCTATGTGTGTCTTCATTTACATTTTTTTTGTTTGAGAGTTAATTTAATGTGCACCTATTATATAACTATTAAAGCGCCCATTTCCTAAGTGAATAAGAAAACAACCTATTTGGGTTTTTCCATTATGTTTGTTTTCTCCCTATTTTTTTGGAATTTTAGGGTTTGTCCAGGTTTTTCTTAGATAAGGCTTTATGATCCTTATAATTTCTTATCACATTAGTTCTTTCTGTTCTTTCCTGGTCTCCATGTCCTCCCAACACTTTAAACACTTCAATGGATTTATCCTCACACCTCTCTTTGTTAAGGTTTATTCTTCGTTAGAAGTAAAACCACACCCAAATTTATGTAAAACCACACCCACCCATCTTATCCATGCCAATTTTCTGCAATATCTCACGCAAAAAACTATTCACTAGAGTTTGTCACCAATCATTTTCTCCATTTCTCAGATTTCATATTAAATAATTATCGAGGGACTCTCTCATATAATACACCTTGTCACTTCTTACTTTCTTCAGAAAATTCCTTTGGGTTTTCTCTCCCACTGATCAACCAACTAAAATACTTAGCTTAAAAATTCAACCATTAAGCCCTAGACAAGTTTTAAGTATCTTGAGTTCCTATTGTGGTATAGGTCTTCATGCCTATCATTCCATCTTGGGACATTAAAAAACCCTTATTAAAGAAGACATGAAATAGTATTGGCTCTCTCTAGATGGTTGTTTAAGAAGGAATTCCTAGGACCATACACTTGCATCATCATTAAAGGGAAGCACATTAAGATATTTTTTAGACCATAGATAGTAAGCATTAAGTTTTGGAAAGGTGATTTCTATCAATGAATGAAGACCAATGTTAAGGGCTGCAGGCTTCTTCTAGTCAAGTAAAGAACAACCATTAAGTTCCTCAAATATCCATGGTTTTCAACAATTTTGGTGCCACTCTTTTTTATTGAAATGTAGAGACAAAGGAAATAATTTCAATTATATGTTGCAAAGAACTACCAATTACTATATTGTTTCCATAAATCAACACTTATTTTCACTACTTTCAAGGTGATATGTGGGTTCCACCCTTATGAATATTGCATGCTATATACATGATAGTACTTATTGATCATATTATTTTTGTGGTATTTGCATCACCAATAGTTTTACTACACCTCCATATATTTAGAAAGTAGATTATATCATCCATCTGTGTTGCACTCTTTTTTTATCTTGGGTTGTTTTGTTGTTACATCATAGATCACCTAGCCTAGAGTTTCCATTTTCTACTCTTAGATACACCCATCATATGGTGTTCTTATTCTTATCATTCTCTATAAAAACATAAATCCAAATGGAACATGATTGACCATCAATCTTATTGATTTTGCTTATGTCCTATGCATTGTATGGTGCATTTCTCTCTCCAGTAATTCACCATTTCATGTGACAAATTTCTCACACTGATATGAATGTAATTATTGGGTCAAACAAGTTACATGTTTGTTGTTCTTATGGTATCCACTTCTTTTTTGGTGATTTATTGTTATAGTTAGTGTTAAAAGTATACCCATATGAACATAGAAGTTACAAATTGATCACCGAATGCAGTATTTGGTATAAAAATTAAACCCCAACAACTCTTTCAATTGGAACTTCTTAATGTATATATACGTTTTTTATTGGTAGTATATAATTTAGTAGACACCTCCTTACTCAACAATGTAGCCTCTACAGTCATACACACAATCATCCTCAATAGATCACATTGTCTCATTTCAACATGATCCATACTCCATGTTGTATCCTCATCCAATATATTAATTTAGACCCATTATTTTGTATGGAAAATGTATCTTTACCAACATCACCATTCTATTTCCAACAACACTTGTGATGACCTTAGCTAAATATGTCATCATTTGAAAATCACTGATATATTTCTTAGTTGGATTTCTACAACAAGTAATAAATCTATTATCCTGGGTTTTAGTGCAACATAAGCAATATAAATTATACTAGGGATTCCATCATATCTCTGCATCATGGTCATGATTCTTCTTTAGATAATTATGAATCCCCTCATTCTTGATCAATGCAAGATCTCACTACATCCTTTAAAATATAATCCAAAAACAAATGCATATGCGTATCCCACTCATTTTCAATTAGACACATGTATTTATCTACTTCCTACTTTAAACTATGTCTATACATCAATAAAGATAAATGCCTAATACTTTTACAATGCAATCTCAAACATGTGGCCTTAACATGGTGGCCATTTCAATCTGAGCATAATCTCACTTCTACTTGGGATGCTCTCTATGAAGCTTTCCATAGTTTTGTATATCCTCCTAGGTATCTGCAATATTCAATCTTCATTTTGTTCCATCTTCCCTAATCTCTAGGTCCTAAGATGAAGTGTTCAATAGTATATTAACATATTCACCAAACTCATGATTCTCTTGATTTGAGACTCCAAAGAGGTACTTATACCAAAATTAAATTTTGGTTTTATTGAGTGGTTTTCATAATAAAGTGGCATTGTTTTAGAGAACCACCCTTCAATGGGCATGTGTTTGAGAGAACCACCCTTTCACTAGAACCAAATTACCCCCTTAAATAAATCCATGCATTCTTCACCCAACCCCATAAATGTTATATTTCATGCCTTCCTGATATCCCCTCTAGTCCCTGCCACACCACATTGTGTCCTACCTCATAGATGTACATAGAATCTTTCTACCACTACTAGAATTTCCAAAGTTAATTCAAGTAATATTCCTCAACCTCATCCTCATTATTTCATAGACATGCCATATCCACCTCCCTCCCTTATTATCACAAATACAAAATCATCACAACACTTCTCCTTCCCCTATCTATCAACCTATCAATGTCTCTCCACCCCTACTTATCTCAAAAACCATGCAACACCAATTACAGTATGCATGACCACTACAACATGATCTCCCATCGATGTCCATATTGCAGCTCCTGATCCATTCTATGATAAGGAACACTGCACACTGAGCACTCCATCATCTTCACAACATAAAAATCAATTGTCATCAGTGGTGAATTCAACTCATCTTCCTCCATAGTTCTAGGATACTTCTCATTATACTTGCCTTCATGTATTTGACCCTACAACAACTCTTCCATAGTTGAGGTTCTATCTCTAGCAATAGACACCATCATGCCAACTTAACATATTTACACTGTCATTTCTCAACCTCCCTAATGTAATTCTTAAATTGGGAGGTGACTATTCTATACCACTATCACATGTTCTTTCTCATTATGACACCAACTCACAACGAAATCCTAAATTGTCATCTCAACATCAATTCTTTCTCTATTCCCCTACACTTGTTTTAGATACAAGCTTCCAAATTGCTTTAGACATAATTTCTCTCTCACCATGCACAACCATCTTCAATAGGCCAAAAGCAATTGCTACAACATTCCCTACTTCAAGAGGTAACACTTTCAAGTTAAACCAATAGGAGAAGATAATTAACATGGGTGCATAACTTAAGATGGAGAAAACCCAAGTGACATATCACTTCTCAAGGAAGGCGCAATATCTATTAAGAACACATTCTTTAAGGAAATTAGCTAAGAGTTGGTTAAGTTAGTTTCTTATATCTATGTGTTTTGTTTTTCAGATTTATTTTAATGTCAACTTATTGTAAAACTATAATGTTCTCTTTGTCCAAGTGAAAAATCAAGCAATATGTTTGTTTTTTTATTATTGTTTATTTTCAAGCCCTATTGTTTGTTTTGTTCACTCTTTTCTTAGATAGAGATCTCTGAGCGTTATCGCAAAATGAACGAAATTTTTACTAATCAACATATTGGATCGAATAAATTCTTGGAACCATGGGGTAAAAAAAACCCACTATTCCCTAAGACCATGGACCTTCCTTGAAAATTTTATGATAATCAACAAGAGTTGGAATTGGACAATAAAGTTAAGCTTTGGAAAAAATATATACCTCATAATACTTTTTCTAGTTCTTATAAAACCACTAGTACAAATCTCATGTTGAAGGTCAAAGATCATTAAATCAAGAAATTATCATCTTAGATTCATAAAGAAGATCAAAGACTATCTACTCCATTACCTTCAATACTAGAACCTCCTTTCATTTCTCCCCAATATACACATTGGACAAATATGTTGGCACAACTTTAGAGAGTTTTCTATTAACTGCATCCTTAAAACAATGGCCCTTGGAGGGTGTATCCTTTCTAACTTCACCTCAATGAAGAAGGACAACCAAATATAAGTTTTAATCCTTACCAATGTACTAATAAAATGGTCCATACGCTTAATAATAATGGTTGAGAACTTTTAATAATTTGATTTTTTCTACAAAATTACTTATATTCAATGAGTTTTCAAATATATAAATCTAGTAGGATTGTGATAAATTATTGAATGCAAGTCTAATTAGCTAGAGTACACTATATTATAAATTAATCCATTTTATATATAGTTTTGTTTTTCCTTTTATTGCTTTATTTGTTATTAATAAACTAAATATTGATATTGATATATGTATTTAGATATTTTGTTTTTCTTTTTCCTCATGTAGCGCTATTAACATTTTCTATGTAATTGTATATTCATGATTTGTTAAATATTCCATTTTAAATAGCAATAGCTTTTGTAATAACACTATAGTCTATAGTGTTATATTCTTTTAAATGAAAATATTTTTTTATAATAACACTATAATCTACAGTGTTATATTCGCTTCTTAAAATAACCAATTTATCAATATATATTTTACAAAAAACAGTTTGTATAAAACTAGGATAGTTTAAACTTTTGTTAATACTTGATATAGGACAAGGTGATCGCCTTTATAATATACCTCTCCCAAAAAGTAGTCCATTGCATACAAAACGCACAAACAGAAAAAGCATATTTCATCCATTAATGTATTCACATACACTTACGACATTTTAAGCTTTTTCATAAAAATACAAGTTGTTTGTTATTATGGACCATGTATCTGGGCATGAGATGATGCAAGGGTTGTTATTTGGATCTCATATTTTCTTTCTTCCTCTTATTGTAATGCATGCCGTGACATAATATATTGTTTTTTAATGCATGCCCCTGCAATAATAGATGTAAATATGTCATAGTTTAAGTAGTTAGTCTATCCATCAAGTATAGACTATATTTATAATTTAATATTTAATAGGCATAATTTCTAAATTTTTAATAGCAGTATAGACTTAGCGTGTGCTAAGGGGTATATGTTGAATATTAAACGCTTCACAGTTTATCATCGATTCTCATGCTGCTAACCCATGTGAATGAATGCATTTTAAATTTCTATTATATCTTATTAGAAATCATTAACAAAGAAATATTCCTCGATAGAATTGAAAGATGCTTAAAGGTTTTTTGAATGTGTAGCAGACAGCCTTTAACTTCAATTCTTGTTTTTAATTTATAAATTAATAACAATATAATATTTATTTTTGTAAGCATAATCAAAATATATTATCAAAAGCTTAGACATCTCACTTCGGATCGTTGGAAAGTTTACAAGAGAGGTGGTATGTATTTGTGTCATGAACTATTAAATTTTATTATAAAAAATTTGATTTTTTTCATTATTTATAGGATTATAATAAAAAATTAAAATTAAATTTTTAAATAATAATTTGAGTTGAATTTAATTCAAATTAATTTGATTTTGTTATTTTCTATGTTGTGATAATTTAGGTTTTGGATTTATTTGTTATTATTAAATATAAGTGATTATATATATATATATATATATATATATATATATATATATAAAAGTGTTATCATGGTGTATCTAAATATTAAAAGAAACATAATCTTTTGTGTGAAAACTAATTTATAATTAAAATTATTTTGTATATAAATTTAACTTAAAATTATTTGTTTGTATTTAGTGATCACTTTTGTTAATAACAAGATTTAGAATTGAGAAATAATTAATTATTTTGTTAAATAATATTTAGAATTAATAAATAATTAATTATTTAAAGCAATTTGACTAACAAGCTGAAATTAATCTATGTGTTCTATCAACATTATTTTTACTCTCTTTTTTATTGCCTCGTTGTATTATTTTAGAGATGTATTATTCAACATTATGGAAATTGCAAATGTATTCCAACTTAATTATATTATTGAATTTAGCTTTTTGTTTTTTAATTTTCTTAATCATCTTTCTTATATTTTTTAATAATATTTGGTATATTAGAGGTGACAAGTGTAAGGTGATCATATTTGATCTCGAAGGAAATTTAGAATTGAATTGTGCTTGGATCTTAGAATATCTACCAATAATCAAGCTATCATTTATGTTCTCATTCAAGGGTTCATAACTCTTTATCATAATAGCACAAGGTTTCTTGTTATTTCCAGGATTTTGCCATGCTTTTCAAGCTTATGAACAAACAACATATGTCAATCAAAAATTCATTAGCATGTCCTATAGCTAGAATAAAAGAAAATCAATCTTGGTTCGAAGGCATATCATCTTACCATATCCTAAGAGATTTTAAATATCAACCAAACTCCCAAGCGAACCAAGCAACAAGACTGGGTGAGTGATCTACAAAAAAAGAAAGGGAGGTCTCATACCACCCAATCTCTTATCTTTTGATCAACGAATTTTGATGATATTAATTAATTTGATGGAATGAGCATGCAATGCACAACATTGGAAGGCATTCAAGGAAATTAAGGGCCATCATACCATGGTGATCAAGGATAAGTGCACTCAAAGCATGGCAGCATACATGCCATACAAATGTCCCTTCATTTTGAAGTTGAATGTGTTAATCTTAGGTTGACAAGTAGGATGGGTATGGAGGATTCTTTGTTAGTCCAAGTCATCAAGGTGAGCTCTCTCAAGAACCTATGAAATTTAATGTATGGTTTATCTCAGATCATTGGTTTAATGACAATAATGTTGGTCCACTGAATGGTGCATATTCAATTCATTTGTGGCTCTATTTGACATATTCTCTATGTTTCATAGTTGGATACCCGCATGCATCATAAGAGATAAATTTAATATTTGGAAGTCAAATGATTGTAGCTTATGTAATTAAACAAATACTTAATATAGAAAAATATACTAGAGTATACACCATGTACAAAAAATGTAAACATGGAGCACAACTCCCAAAAAAATAACAGAGATGATTTATCAAATAAATCCTTAAAAGTAGGAGAACCTCCTCCAAATATCCCAATACATTCATATATCCAATTCGCATTTTCCTCTCAACAATGACTAGATGACCTCTATATATAATTACCATTGACTATGCATGTGGGCCCTTTGTTAGGCTGACCACTATTACATATCAATTCACTTCATTAAAAATACATTTAGACTCATATATGCCCCCAACTTGGGTCATCACATAGTACCCTACAAAAACCTTTGTCCTTAGTAATTTGGATTAAAGGGTTTTACATGCGATAAAACCAAGTAATAGTATTTTCACATGGGTGGATCCATGAATTTGGTTAACAATTTTCAATGAAACATGGCAATACAAATTTGGTATTTTATGTATCTCATAGATTCAATCCACCAAAAATATTATAAGCCTTGTGAATTTTGGTGTGTAGTAAAATGGAAGTTTGTAAGGAATTATGTTGTCATTTTAACAATATATTTTTCAAAAAAATATTACTGTCATTTAATGTTTCAAATTTGCATTTAATTGAATCCTTATCCTTTCCATTTTACAAAATAGTTTTCAAGTTTTGTTCCTATCAAATAATTCAATGTTCAATATATAATCTTCAAAAAACAAATATCAGATGATGATCTACATAAAACTTAGTAGATCACAAATATATTTTTTTCTTTTGTAAATTATGTACACTATATTACCATTAAGAGAAACCATTCAAGAAAGTTCAACATCCAGAGCATAATTCATCCAGCCAACGTATGCTGAGGGGAAACTAGGTTGGCCATTCAATTCAGGTCATTTTTAAACCAACTGCATCAAAAAATAACTAGCCATCCCTAATGATATTCTTCAATAGAAAAAAATTAACAACAAAAATAACAAAAACCAATACTAAAACATCCGAGACATCATCAGATATGGTCACAAATTGCACCTTTGATTTTGGCTACAAGGCGCCCAATTGGGGTGCCGGATCTCTCAGCTTGAAGACTTTCCCTATCATAATTTGAGCCATAACATTAATCCTCGAAATAATCTCTTTGATAGTGTTGGTGATCCAATTTAGGCTACTGTTAATTTTAAAAATATGATCATGATTCCATTATGCAATTTATTTAACTCTCTTGTTGGTTTTAGGCCCACCCCACTATGCCTCCACCACCACACGACTAACTAGTGTCTTCATTTTATAAAATAAGATGACCTTTTTAGCATGTTTTGTTTCTCAAGTGCAAAAAAAAAACTGCATCTTCCACCCAAGATGCACATTCTTGTTGCTCCCATAGGCACTCCTGCAATTCCTGACCTCTTTCAATATCTCATTCCACACATTTGAAGAACCTTTAGGTATCTTCAAGAATGCATAGTGGAAAACCTATTGTGCCTTCAACACCTTTTGCTATACGTGTAGCATATGTGACCCAGACCACGATTTTTCCATAACATTGGTGTTGTGAGAAACCAAGCCTCTGCAATCCTAGTCCCACCTCATTGCGTAGAATAGGAACAACTCATTCCTTCTTACATAATGAAAACTGATAATGTATAAGGATAACCCAACATGACACTTAGAAGAACTAAGACTCGACCAATGCCTAGGGATAAGCATTACCAAGGAATTATGAAAAAATGTGGAAAGTATTTTTCCATCATTCCCCATCATTATCATCTTTGTCACCGCGAGACCAGGTCTCATCATGACTTCTATTAGATACCACTTGCATTTGAAATCATAGCACCAAAGATTCTTGTGTTTTTCCTTGATACTACTACGCATCTTGAAATCAAGCCTAACCAACCAATCTCCTGCATTAATTTTCCAATACTTGCAATCAATTCTACACCTCAAAGCGAGATAGGAAGGGATCATGGTTCATCGTATGGTGGGATGGAGGGCCAAGTGTCTCACCACATGTGCCACCCATCACCTTTGGATTGTACAACCATCTCTAGGGATGCATGCCAAGGAGCACAAGGTTGGATAAATCTTCCACATTGTCTATGGCAGTAACATACTCCCAGGTGGAGTCCAACCCATCATCAAGCTTGGAGACACCAATGTTCATGAGATGGTTTGCCACCTTTGGAATAATTAAGATTTCAAAGGATTCCCATAAGATTCTCAATATTATCTTTGAGGAGCCAACTACTAGAGATTTTACTAGTAGAGTCACACTAGAGGAGATTTTTGAATTTGTGGACGACAAGGCTTGAATCCCCCTCAATGATTATTTTAGTGAAGTATTTCCTCAAAGCTATAGATATTCCAAGGAAATGAAAATGAAGCTCTGCAGTATTATTCAAGTCTCTCCCAAAAAAGTTGTATATCCTAATGATTCTACATGGATCATCATGAAAGACACCACCCACACTAGCTATCCCAATATTACGTTTAATATCCCCTTCAAAGTTTAACTTCAAAAAAAATCTTGGGGGGGGGGGTATCAACTATTTAGCGAATAATCTTGCATGGATTTAGGAGTGGAGAGAAAGGTGGTAATGGAAATATTAAGCATCCATTCAGCAAGAATAGTCTGCTACTAGGGAGAGCATTTATCGTCGTCCTCCTATGAAGTGGTGACATTGAGCATCTCAAGAATGTCCTTGCGAATGATTTTCCAAATCCGGTTTAATGTCACCGTTTTGGTTTCATTAAACAACCTTCTGTTCCTTTCCTTCAAGAAATCCTATAGAGTAAATAGAGGGAGGAGCTTCCATATCTAATTTATAATGTTGTTATTGAAATCTGTTGGCCTCTAAGTCTCAATAGTATCATAGATGCTCTCCATATTTATGTCTTCTGACGAGAGGATGGTCACTCCTTGTTCCCAGATCCACAAGTATAAGGGATAGGAATTGAGGAGGTGGTTGAGGGTTTCCTATTCAAGTTCGTATAATGGGAAGTGAGATTGGAATTGAGAGCCATGTTTGTGGATTTGGTCCTAGGAGAACATTCTTGCTTTGACAACAAACCACAAAAATTTAGATATTTTTGGCCATAAGTTTTGATTCTATAGATGCTGCCACAACTTGCCTTGATCTGGATCATTATTTTGGAGGAGAGAGTAGGCTTCTTTCAGGTTGAAGTCACCTTCTGAATTATACCACCATCAAATAATATCTAAACTAACTTCCATATTTTGAGGCCTACATTGGTTAAGTGTAATGTAAAAAATGTGGAAACAAGGCACATTAACTCCAAATTCTTCAATAGAGAGAATATTTTTCTCCATCTGAATCCAAATAGTGGCTTATGAGATGTTCTAGTTCAACAACAGAGGAATGTATTTATAATTTAGGATTTGAATAAAGATTTCCATCCCATTAAATATCCCTTGAGACCACTGTAATGTATCAAATTAGATCTAATAGGAAGTTTCAGTGGCTGGTTATTAAATCCAGTTCATGACTTTCTTCAAACACTTTGTATGCAACCCCTTTATCATGAATATTGAAGCATTGGAAGTACTAAACTGTGATACCCCCAAGACATTATTATTTTTATTTTTGATTTAATATTTTGAAATTATTTCAAAAAAAAATATTTTTGTAAGAGTTAAAAAATAAAAAATACTCACAAAAGGTGTTAGTGACACTTTGCACAAATAAATTATTTTTTAATATATAATAAAAGAAAAAGACACTTGGATACATAATTTGAATGAGGGGACACCACCATGAGACACAGAACATGTGTAAAGCAAACACGCTATATTTTACCAATCAAATCCAATCTAAAAGCTCAAATACCAGACAAGATCCTAAATCATAGGGTTTGAAGGATTGATTGAGATTTGATTGGGATGGCACAAAACCTAGGTAAAAGTTGTATATTGGTGCACTGAGATAGCACACGATGTTGAGTATTTCTCTATGAGAGCATGAGTTGAGTATTTCTCTTTTTTGTAAGTACATCACTATCTTGTTACGAACTCTGACAGAGAGTGCTACATGTAAGCTTTGCTGGTTAGTTCTAGTGTGCATGGTGGTGATCCAGCTCGAGGATGGATTCAAGTTTATGGTTGAGCTACTCACTTTTATGGTTGGGAGGAACTGATTCTCCAAGTAGTCATTCACATTTTTTTTCAAGTAAGTTTATTACTGTTGTTTGGGGTTAATATTTACTTGAGTTTAGAAATTATTACTGTCGTTGAACCTTTTTTCTGTTTTCGTATATGATTAACCAAGAAAGAGATGAATATTATCACTTTGGTTGATTTATTGTAATCGTATTATGTTACAGCTCTATTGAAGCTAGTGGAAATGAATGAGTATTCAAAGAAATTTAATTTTGTAGATAATAAATGGTAAAGATATAATGGATGGTCATGTATTAGGATGAGTGTGAAAAACAAATGATCTAAAAGATTGACTCTGTTTTTACTTCTTGCACTTTGCGATTTGGTTTTCTGAGTAGAGTATGCATTATTGCTATTTGGTTTTAGAGTATATGTTAGAGATGATAATATTTATATCACAATCCATATTTTTGTTTAAAGGCGTCATATGTTGGTCATATTTAATTATATGTACAAATTTTGTTGGTTCGGTGTTGAAATCCGCATGACTATCATATTATGCTAAAATCTCGTGTAAAGCATAGTGGAAAGAATGTCGATTATGGATAAACGTATTTATGTGGGAAACTATTGATAAACAGAAACTGTTAATTTTGGTTGAATATGGTGAGCGATCTTGAGATCGACTCAGTTATCCACTAAGTATCTTGCGGTTTTACAGAATTAGAATATGGATTGATTTTGTTTGTAATTTTTTTATATTGATGCCAAATATGGAAGTGGTTCATAACAAAGGTAAGATTAGGTTTTATTTTTGTACTTAACAAAGGTAAGATTAGGTTTTATTTTTGTACTTGTAAATAAAGTGGATTGATCGGATTATTTAAATTTTGTTTATATTATATATAAGGTATATAGTTTCTAGAATCAAAATTCTTGTGAAATAAAATAGGATGTCGTATCCATTTCATAAACAAACAAAAAAAATCATTCACCAATATGAGTTATGTGATCATAACAATAGATATGGGAATTCGATCTTACAAAAATGATAGTTATCTTTAAAACATTACTATTTCTTTTATGAAAAGTGAACTACATCAGTAGTTAGCTACCTGTCAAACAGTAAATTGGGATTACTACGTATAAAGGGCTTATGCGTTGCTCTAATATTTTTTACTGACCATTTTCCAATAAAGAAAACCATCTATGTTTTTTGTTGTGTACTTGAAATTGTCGATTTCACCGGCAGTTGATGGTGGAAAATATTCTTAAAATCGATTTGTTTACCTACATCGAATATGTCAGTTATTCCTCTATTGTTAAGGCTATTATTTCCTTAGTCTTCGATTTTGGTGTCCAAACTGGATATTTAACTCAGTTGGAGTTTAGCGTTTCTAGTGTATGATGTTTATGTACAAATCTTATACCAATGTTTCCATACTTTCCATCTCTTTGGTTTTTTGCTTGAATTAGTGAGATCCACCTTTCCTTTGGTTGATTGTGTAATACCTGAGTTGAATTCCTCTGTTTACCTTAAACCCGCATAATTAAATCAAGCGACTTGTTATTTTTTGGTGCGCAGCAGATTTGGAAATCAAATTCCCTATGGAATTTTTAATCACAGCTTCGTATGTATCATGGTCGTTTATGCCGAGTCTGGAAGTTTAGATAAGTTTGTCGAAATCTCTTAACAAATCGTACTTCCATATGTGGCATCTCCCTTCTTCTATTATACGAACGTTGTAATATCCTTATCGTTATCCTTATGGAGGGATTTAAACATCTAGTTGGAATCCTATTTAATGCTTCAGTCGAGTATGAGTGATTTTAGATAACCTGATAGCTCAACATCTAGTTGGCATACTGCTTAATGTTTGATTCAAGTACGAGCTATTTTATTTAACCTGATAGCCCAACATCTACTTGGCATCCTATTTAATGTTTGAGTCGAGAATGAGCGGTTTTAGCTTAAGTTACGACTCTTGTCCTTATGGTGTCCATTTACATTATGATAAAAAACAATGATGTTTTAATGCTGTTCTTTTACTTGTATAGGAGGAATTTGTTTTACTAACCGCAGGAAATGGAAGACGATCCCCTACCCCACCTGTTTGGGTTCAACTTAATGATGAGAATCAACCAAACCATAACAATGTTCATGATAATTCAAATGAGATTTTACAAATAGTAAGAGACTTACAAGTTGAACCGATGAACTTTAAAAATGAACATGAGAGGGTAATGAGAACCTAGGAAGACAAAAATGAATCCTTACTTTCTAAACTAAATGACATAACTAATGATAAATATAAAAAGAAACGTAAACGAGAAAACTCATCCTCTGATTTCCCTTCTTTTGAAGAAATTCCTATATCTAGTGAATTGGAATATTCTAGTGGTAGCTCTGAGGGTAGATGAAGGAAGAAGAGAAAATATAAAGATGAAAAAATAGGAGAGTTTAAAAAAATAAAGCCTCACCTTTGATGATTAAATAAAAAATGGAGAAGAGGCTGAGGCTTGGCTATTTGGGATGAAGAAATAATTTACTATGTATAATTATTCCAATTTTATGAAGAGTAAAATGGCCATCTTCAATCTAGTTGGTAAGGATGAGATTTGGTGGCAGGAATTAAAAAGAGATAAAAAATTAATGATAGAAAAGTGAGTTGGAACTGGTTTAAAAATGAATTTAAAAAGGAATACCTATCAGAGTATTACTATGAGGGGAAATCAAAAGAGTTTTATGAGTTAAGACTGGGATCAATGTCAATGCATGACTTCTGCACTAAATTTTTATCCTTGTTAATATATGTGCCTTACCTAAATGAAGAAAAACCTAAAATTCAAAGGTTCCTAGGTTTCCTACCTAGCTTTTATAAATATAGATTAGAGTTTAATAACCCGACAACTTTATATGAAGCAATGAGGAAGTCCAAATTAACTTATCATCGGTCTAAAATTAAACATGAAAATACTTATAATTTCAAGAAAAAAGAAGGGAATAATTTTAAAAGAAGAGAATTCAAACCCTTGAATAAACAAAATAATTTTTAGAGAAATACTTTTAAGGATAGACAACAACCAATTAAAACTGAGTATAAAGATAATCTCTTTAAGAAAAATGAAGAAATAAAAAGAGAACCCTTACAGTGTTGGGGTTGTGGGGAGAGTAATTTCTATCGGGATTGTCCTCATAAGAATGATAATCGAAGTATTCACACAATCTGAGAAGCTTCCAAAGTTGGAGAGGTTGCTCGGAACATACCGAAGATCAACGCAGCCTTGGATAATCATCAAACGGATTCCAACCTTCAATGATTGAAGTTGATGGTAAGATCTTTGACAAACCTTTTTCTATATTATTGATTTTGGATCTACTTTAAGTTACATATCTCCTTAGTTAGTTAACTTATGTAAAATGAATAAATATGATTTTGACAAGTCATGGTTAGTGCGATTAGCCACAGGAACAAAAAGAAAGGTAACCAACTTTATTTCTAGTTGTGAAATTTATATGGAAGATTTGGTTACAAAAGTAGATATGAACATTTTTCAATTAGGATCATATGATGAATTAATTGGCATGAATTGGTTAGAAAATCATAGAGTGGTATTGAATTGATTTGAGAAAACTTTCACTTGTATAAATGAAAAGGGTGAAAATATACTTGTTAAAGGGATTCCTAAAAAAGGTTCTTACTAGGAAAATATCTGCTTTGCAATTGAAAACGTGTGTTAAAAAGGATGTAAATTGTTTGTTATGCATATCATTGAAAATAATGATGATAAAAAAAACCTAGATTGGAATATTTTCCTATTTTAAATGAATTTAAAGATGTTTTCCCAGAGGAGATACATGGATTACCTCCAACGAGGGATATTGACTTTACCATTTATTTGGTACCAAGAGTAGTGCCTTGCTCCAAGGCTCCTTACATAATGAATACACCTAAGTTGGTGGAACTAAAATTATAATTGCAAGAATTGTTAGATAACAAATATATAAGGCTGAGTGTGTCTCCGTGGGGAGCACCAATGTTGTTTGTTAAAAGGAAAGATGGCACATTAAGGCTTTGTATTGGTTACAGACAATTAAATAAAATAACAATTAAAAATAGATACCCTCTCCTCGGCATTGATGACATGTTTGATCAGGTACGTGGATCTGTGGTATTATCTAAGATTGATATAAGGTATGGGTACCATCAAGTAAGAATTAAAGACAAGGATGTTCATAAAAAAACATTTAGAACATGGTACTAGCATTACGAGTTCTTGGTTGTACCCTTTGGCTTGACCAACGCTCCGACCACGTTCATGTGTTTAATGAACAGTGTCCTCCATAAATAATTAGATAATTTTTTGATAGTATTTATTTATGACATCTTAATATACTCTAAATATGAAGAAGAGCATGATGGAAATTTAAAGTTAGTCTTACAAACCTTAAGAGAACATAAAATTTATGCAAAGTTTAGTAAATGTGACATCTTTCAAGATAAAATTCAATACCTAGGTCATGTAATATCTAAGGAATACATTTCTGTAGACCCAGATAAAATCAAGGCAATCATTGATTGGCCAGTTCCTAAGGATGTTACCGGATTCAATCCTTTATGGAAATCATGGTTTACTATTGCAGGTTGATTGAGGGGTTCTTCAAAATTGATTACCTAGTAACTTCACTTCAAAAGAAAGGAACTAAATTTATATGGTCTAATAAATGTCAAGAAAGCTTTGAAAAGCTTAAACACTTGCTTGCCACCATGCCTATTCTAAGAATAACGAATCTATACAAGGACTTCATTGTATGTATGGATGCCTTCTTAGAGGGATTAGGTGGTGTGTTACTGCAAGAGGATTATGTAATAAGCTATGAGTCAAGAAAACTTAAAGAACATGAACGTAACTATGCAACACATGACATGGAATTAGCTACTATAATACATGCCTTAAGAATGTGGAGACATTACTTAATTAGAATAAAATTTACTTTAATGCCTGATAACATAAGCTTAAAATATTTATTTGATCAACAAAGTTTAAATGCTCTACAAGCAAGGTGGTTGGCCTTCTTGAGCGAGTATAATTTTGAAATTAAACACATTAAAGAAGAGGAGAACAAAGTGGTGGATGCCTTGAGTAGGAATGACATTCCACATTGTTCAAATTCTTTTAGTAGTTATAAGAGAAATATTTAATATTTAATAAAAGGTGTGGCTAAAAGTGATGAAGAATACTTAAAAGTTAAAGAACAATTGGAAAACGATGTTGATGGAAGTGAATCGATAGTTTATTCTATAAGCACATAAGACTTTCTAGTCTATACAAATCAATTATATATACCTAATTCTGAAGAAGTTAAGCAATTAATCTTGAACGTATTACATAAGAAACAATATTCTGAACATCTAGGATATCAAAAGATGATAACCAAATTAAGGAAAAGCTATTATTGGTCTACCATGAAGAATGATGTTGCAAGTTACCTAGCTAGATGTATTGAATGCCACCAAGTAAAAATATAATATCAACATCCTATTGGGTTACTTCAACCCTTCCCTATTCCAGAATGGAAATGGGAGATAATAAATATGGACTTTAGAATGGAATTAGGCTAAAACAAATAAAAAACATGACTCAATAATGGTAGTTGTTGATAAATTAAGTAAAGTTGCGCATTTCATATATGTGAAATATACCTTTAAAGTAATAAACATAGATGATATTTTTATGGAAGAAATTTTCCATTTGCGTGGTATTCTGAAAGTTGTGATTTATGATAGAGATGCAAAATTTACAAGTAATTTTTGGAAGTCTTTGTTTAAAGGTTTAGATACTCAATTGAATTTCAGTACTGCTTATCATCCTCAAACGGATGGGAAAACTGAAAGAACTAACCAAGTGTTAGAAGATATGTTGTGAATGTATGTAATGGATAAACCATGTAAATGGGAGGATTATTTACATTTAATAGAATTTTCTTATAGTAATGCATATTGAAGCTTCCTTAAAATTGAGTCCATTTGAAGTATTGTATGCTCGAAAATGCCATACTCCTATTTCTTGGGATAACCCCGTCGATAGGATTGTTCTAGGACTTTACATGTTAAAGGAGATGGAATAAATGGTCAAGGAAGTGCAACACAAATTAAAGTTTCCCAAGATCGAAAGAAGAGTTACGCAGATTTAAAAATAGCTCCAAGATATTTCAATGTTGGAGATAATGTGTACCTAAAGGTAAAAACAAAGAAGAGTACCTTAAGCTTGGGAAGGTGTTCCAATATGGAACCTAGGTATTGCAGACCTTTTGAAGTGTTAGCTAAGATAGGTCAGGTATCCTATCAGCTTGCACTTCCCCCTACTATAAAAGTACACAATGTATTGGAAAATGATTCAGGTAGAACCCATGGGCGAGCTCCAGACCGAACCTTTCTGTATCCTAGACAGGAAGGAACACATGCTACGGAATCGAGCCATCGTTCAAATAAAAGTGCAATGGATTACTGCATCAATAGTTAGCTTCCTGTCAAACAATAAATTGGGATTACTGCATATAAATGGTTTAGGCACTCCTCTATTTTCTTTTACTAACCATTTGCCAATAAAGAAAACCATCTATGTTTTTTGATGAGTACCCGAAATTGTCGGTTTCTGGCAGTTGATGATGAAAAATATTCTTCAAATCAATTTGTTTATCGACACAAAATCTGTCAGTTATTCCCTTGTTGTTAAGGCTATTATTTCCTTAGTCTACGATTTTTCCGTCCAAACTGGATATTTAACTAATTCAGATTTTAGCGTTTCCAGTGTATGATGTTTCTGTACAAAATATTATACCAATGTTTCCATACTACCAGCTCTTTGGTTTTTTACTTGAATTAGGTATATCCTCCTTTCGTTTGGTTGATTGTGTAATCCCTGAGTTGAATTCCTTTGTTTATCTTAAACTCGCTTAATTAAATCAACCGACTTGTTATTGTTTTGGCGTGGAACAGATTTGGAAATCAAATTCCCCACATAATTTTTAATCACAGCTTCATATGTATCATGGTCATTTATGCCGAGTCTGGCAGTTTTGACAAGTCTATCCAAATCTATTAACAAATCATGTTTTCATATGTGGCAGCTCCCTTCTTCTCCTCTACAAATATTTGGTCAACTTACCTCATTATTTTATGTTGTAATATCCTTATCGTTATACTTATCGAGGGATTTAAACATCTAGTTGGCATCATGTTTAATGTTTGAGTCCAGTATGAGCGATTTTATCTAACCTGATAGCTTAACATCTAGTTGGATTCCTTTTTAATGTTTGAGTCGAGTATGAGCAATTTTAGCTAACCTGATCGCTCAATATCTAGTTGGAATCTTCTTTAATGTTTGAGTAGAGTATGAGTGGTTTCAGCTAACCTGATAGCTCAACGTCTAGTTGGAATCCTGTTTAATGCTTGACCCAAGTTTGTGCGATTTTAGTTAATTGATAACTTAGGATGGAGTATGTGGGTAGTAGTAGTGTTTGGTATAAGCGAATTTTAATTGTTGATATTTTATTTAAATCTCAAAATGAATAATGTAAACCTCTCAAAGACCAAGATGTGATTTATGGAATCTCGAATGACTCCAAATATATATGCATGAAAGATTAAAAATTGACATGAGTATATATATATACACATTATAGATCAGTTTGAAAGTTTAATTTTGAAAGTTTAAAATTGGAATGGATACTAAATACTACATTTGTTATAATGAATACATGTTTTATACATACGTTACCAGAATCCATTTCTATGAATATATATATATATATATATATATATATATATAAATGGATTCTGGTAACATATGTATAAAACATGTATTCATGTATACCGAGAGATGTAAGTGCATGCCTTGGCATAAT
Source organism: Larix kaempferi (assembly GCA_027924585.1). NCBI lineage: Eukaryota > Viridiplantae > Streptophyta > Pinopsida > Pinales > Pinaceae > Larix > Larix kaempferi. The sequence goes on along the minus strand of BSBM01000348.1, from coordinate 15,168,292 downwards.
AGGGCATTTGTATTATAATCATATCTTGGGTTATAATTAAAGGGAATGAACTTCCAAATTATGTACTTTCACTGTATATAAATACATATGTTATATAAATAGGAAGAAGTTATATAAGAAGCTAGCAAAGGGGTGACTAATGTATTGTTATCAATAAATTGTTCAATTAGAAGTTAAAGTAATACGGAATTATGTTAGAGGTGTGGTATGTGTGTGTGTGTGTGTGTGGTATAAATTGGAAATTACAAATAGAATGATATCTTTATAGTATAATTGGTTTACATAAGAAGTTGCACAACATTGATTAGAAATGAGAAGTGGTTAACATGTATGTATATATATATTAGAAATTTCCTTTAGATGGTAGCTTCTAATTGTAATTGTTGTTACAATTATATGTTTCGTACTTTTTAATTTCGATGTAACAAAGTATAAAATGTGCCTACATGTTTTCTTTAAAGAAGAAGTTTTACATTCTATAACATATGGAAAAGGTTATACCTCTTAGTCTATATATATAGGGAATTAGTTATGCATCTTACTGAAGAATATATTATATAGATTCCTACCTTCATCAAGTAATAATTTTTTTTTCTCGCATTTATGATATTTAGGGTTGTTACATATACATATCACCGTATTCAAAGGAAGAGAAATTGGCCCAAAGTAACAACAATAATTTACTTATATATCATATTTAAACAAGCAAAAACAACCACACCATTAAAAACTCGAACCAAGGAAGACTAGCTTGAAATCCACCACGGAGATTTCCTTGAATTCGAACTCTTCCCAAACACCACCTAAGCAACTCGAACTCACCCAAACAACCCCAAATTCATTCAAACACACCCAAACCAAGATAAATATCCCACTAATGGAATTCAGGGAGATCTTATGAAATCTTTATGCACATTACATTAAGATTGCACCACCATTATTGATTCATCTACACACAGATTACCAACAGTTTAATTATAGAGCACAATATGGAGAAAATCGCTATAAATATTTATTATGAATTGGATTAAAATAGTAATCACAATAAAGGATACAATGGAAGCTGCAAATGCAAAAAGATACCTGATACAAATATCTAAGAAATGGATTCCAGTAAATAATAGAGAGAAAGATGAGAAACACAACTCCAAATGGAATATCTTCTCTAACCGATGCACCCTCCACATGCAAGTTCCTGACCCAACTTGCATATATTCTCTTCCAAGTGAATCGACCTCTACCAATTGGGAATTAAATACAGCCAATAGAACCACAGGTAAGTGATCTGGACAACCACTAGTGTGCCCTCCTCAACTAGAAGAAAATTTCGAAACAAGACTCTAAATGATGGATTCGGTAAATTGGCCATATCTCACGAAAACATAAACCTTTTTTGACAAAATTACAAGTGTTCCCAACTAGAAATGATGCTATGAACACAATGGAACAGCTATCAAATCCCATAAATACATAGAAATAGTCATACCAAAAGATCCATTTTGGCCTCTCCAACATCGGTTCAATATTCGGAACACCCACACCATGTAGGACTTCCAAGACAACAGTAAGCAATTCCAAATACTATCAAGCACCACCAAACTAGAATGGATGAAAACAAAAACAAATTCAAATCCTCTAACCTACAAATAAATGCTCAATACATTCAGATCTATGAAGCTCTGTAGATAAATCCATGTGATTCCTCCTCTCAATCACCGGCAATGAAGCACAATGAAGAGATCTAGGTTATCTCTCCTCTCACACCAACTAGGGAGGAATATTTCAACACTGAATCTAGTCACAAATGCAAGGGGCATATATCCCAATATTTAAATCCACAAGAGCCCTCCAATATCATATATAATTTTTTCCAAAAGATCCCCAATAGGTTCCCTCACCCTTCTTTTATAATTCTTCATTCACCTTTCCATCCTTCTAGAGTTCTCTCAAAAATATTAATAAAATATTACTAAATATTACTTTCATGATAGAATGATTCCTTCCACATCCTTCTCAAATTATCTCTCCAAAACCATTAAGAAATTCATTTTAGGAGATAATAATTCTCTTATGACACTTCATCTTTCCCTAGTTTCTATTTTGGGTCTAATGGGGAGATAGAATGTGATTACTGATGACTTAGAATGTCTTTCAGATCATTAAAACCCACTTAATACTTAGGATATAATTTATTTCACTTTGTATTACTTTCCTAGCTAGTTTTACTATGGTATGGACACTAACTTGCCTTCTTGGGTCAACCACATGCCATCCTTATCCACTTGAGCGCATCCTTGGTCATCCTGCCTACTTTACTAGATATCATGAGTGAAAAGGACACATATCCTTCTTTTGCAGTTCTTTCACAACTTTTTCCTACTTTTGGATGTATAAGACTAAAGCTAGGCGCTCCAATGCTTTTGGCAACTGCTAGATTTTGTGGCAAACAAACCTTGCCTCTTTTTCATTCCAAAACCTGTCATCTTTTTCCATTTTCAATCTACTTCACATTCCAAAATCGTTTTATCCAATTCCTTAGCATCTTGAGTGAGTTGGAGAGAGATGTTTCTACCTTGGGTGTTTTAGCTAGTTTAATAAGCCTGTTTTTTGTGACCAATTCGAATGCCTCCATAGAAATTCGAATTTATGATGTAAATATATATATTTTCAGAGACTTTATGGTACATGGTTGGCTAATGTACATCTATGCTAATACAGTTTAATATTTTCTATAATTCTGAGTCTAATTTTGAGTGTTCTTGTCAATTCTAGACTAGCAATTTGTGTGAGAAGTGTTTTCAGTATTATGATCAACTTGTGATATGATTTCACAAGGTACACCATCCCCAAATTCGACCTCCTTGGATATTATTTGTCAAATGGGAGTTACATTTTCTATGGTATTCTCAAACACCTCGAGATTCTCACCACCATTGGATTCTCCTCCCACAAGTGTGCCTTCCTTGGCTATTTTTAGCCTGGGGGAGATACATGTAAAATCCAAGCACAGCCGATCTATGAAACAAAGACAAGAGTTACTAGAGATACATGCGACAAATAATATGTCAAAACAATGATGCAAAAGGCTTGCAGCAGTTCATGTATTATCATAAACTCATAATATTATTACAATGTGTAACAATGGCTACAATAAGACAAGCAATTCGAATCCTAGAGAGGTCATTCGAATTGAATGCATGAGAGTTGCTTACTTGGAAGTTAACACCACTTGGCACATCCGTTAACCACTTAACTACCATGTAATTAACTCTAACAGATTCTGAAACTATATAACTGAGTCTAACTGAATCCATAACTCTTGATTGAATGCCCAAAAACAGGGGAGGGTGCCTTTCTTTCTGTAGGTAACTGAATAGTAGGTGAAAATAACACTAGATGAAGTCAACCAGTGTAGTAGGGCGCCTTTTGGTCTCTAGTTGGCTGAATAAACTAATAAATGTTGTCAGTTGGACTAAGTAGGGTGATTTAGTCATGCAATCTCTCCCTAGATAATGGAGGAGGCCCAATTAACTGATATTGATGACCTAGTTGACTCCCCGAATGTAGGAGGAGGGCCAGTTTACTAAAACTGTGATATACTGATGATGTAAGCACATGATTGAGTCAAAATACTTAGGATAAGTGGTAAATTACAATATGAATCCCAAATAAATGATGTGTGGTTGGAAAATTCTCCAACACCTCCCCTTAAGCTAATCTGTTGTGGAGGAGTAAATAGAAAAATAAAAAGGCCCCAACAACAAAGGCCATAGGTCACCCAGTACAGAAATAATCCTAAAAATGCTCAAAAAATCTAAGTGAGGTAAGAAGGAAAAACCCAGTGGGAAACAAACCCTCCCCTCAAACTGAACAATGAAGGATCTAATATATCCTCACCATATTAGAACTCACCCCCAATAGTGAACAAAGGTAAGAGAACTTCTTCTCAGTGAAGCTATTGGTGAAGATGTTTGCAATTTGTTCTTCGGTAGGGCAATATTGTAGTACAATGGTTTTATCCTGCACAAGCTCTCGGATGTAGTGGATGTGGATCTCGATATGATTGGTCCTATGTATCCAAACTAGATCTGTCGAGATCTTGATAGCACTCGGATTGTCACAACATATGATAGTAGAAGTGGTTCTACCAATATCAAACACTGCTAGAGTACCTTGCAACCAAACTGCCTAAATGCAAGCATTGACTGCTCCTCGATACTCTGCCTTCGCTGAAGATAAGGAAATGGTGGCTTGATTTTTACTTGACCAGAAAATAGTCCATGTTCCAATCATGAAAACATATCCGGAAGTGGACTTCCGATAAATGCTATCACATGCCCAATCTGAATCAATGAATCCAACCAAGACAAGAAAGGAATCTGTGGCATAGTGAATGCCAAAATGTCTCATACCTTGCACATAATGAAAGATCCTTTTGGATTCCTTCCAGTGAATCTTATGGGGCTTCTGCACGTACCTTGACACAGCACTCACGGCATAAGAAATATCATTCCAAGAGTGTGTGAGATATAGAAGACTACTAATCAACTGTTTGTAAAGTGTAGAATCCACCAACGGTGTAGAATCACCATCCTCAATATTGATTCCTGAGAGCTATGCGAATGGTGCCACTTTACATTCTTCCATATTAAAATGATTTAGCAGGTCCAAAGCATATTTTTACCGAGAAATCATAATCCCATCAAAATTTTGAGTGATCTTGAGACCAAGAAACTACCTCAGCATGCCTAAATCACTCATATTAAATGTTTGGTGTAAAGCGGTTTTTATAGTGCCAATCGAAGCAAGATTGATTCCTGTAATCAATAGGTCATCAAAATAAAGGAAAATTATCTAAAAGTTACCTTCATGCTGCTGTAGATACACATTCGGATCTGATTTTCATCTTGCAAATTTTTACAATAGAAGAAAGGAATCCATCGTTGCATACCAAGCTCTTGGGGCCTATTTTAAACCATACAAGGATTTCCTTAATACGAAAACAAGTGTTGGATATGATATGCAAAATTCATGCTGATTAATGTAAATCTCTTCCTGAATATACCCATGAATAAATTCACTCTTCACATCCATGTGGTGCACCTGCCAGTGCTTGGATGCGAAAATTGACAAAACTAGGCGGATTGAATCCATTTTTGCAACCGGTGCAAAATTTTATGTGTAGTCCACACCTTGGACTTGTGAGAAGCCTTTTTCAACCAACCTAGATTTTTATTTTCGGGTTGAACAATCAGCATAATCCTTGGTTTGGTCGACCCATTTTCATTGAGCCAATTTCCTCCCGGGTGGAAGAGAAACTAGCTCCCATGTTGTATTTTTCTGAAGAGAATTGTACTCTTCATCCATGGCAGTTTTCCATAACATATATCGGTGGGAATGGTAGTATGATTTGGGATATGAAACAATCATCAAAAACAAAATTGAACAGCAATGGATCATCATATGAAAGAGCCATACCTGCTCTTTGAAAGACTACTCGGGTTCTTTTTGGATCGACAGGATTTCCAATGTTAGAACTGGTAGATGTGAGAGTCTTTTCTGCCCACTTTGGAAACTGAGGGGGCTCATATGGATTTGAATACAAACCTGGTATTTCATGTTCATTAACATCTAATAAATATCATAAATATCAAAAAACAAAATTTCTTTATCTTCTTCTGAATCTTCTTCTGGAAGAGGAAGCAATTTGGCAGTTTCTTCCTCCACTAGTTGTAGATCATGAAGCAGTTCTTCAAATTTGACACTTTGCTCGATTAATATATTTTTTGATATGATACCATGAGTTTGTATCATTTGGATTATACAGCATATCCAATGAGGATGCACTCGGTACTTTTTGGTTCCAAATGTCTTCTCTTCTCAACCGGAATTCTAGCCCATGCAGTGGAGCCAAAAACCTTGATATGTGACACATCAAGCTTGTGACCAGTGTAGGCTTTGAAAGGAGTTTTAAATTTGATGGATGAGTGTGGAACTCTTTTCAGAATGTATGCATCAACATTCATGGCCTCATCCCAAATATTTGAATCCAAACCTTTCGAATCAAGTATACAAGTATTCATCTCTTTCAATGCTTGGTTTTTCCTCTCCACTACACCATTCTACTGAGGTGTGTAGAGGACTGTGTGTTGGATTTGGATTCTATTTTACGCAAAAAGTTGAAGCAGATCTGATTTGATATATTCTCCACCATTATAATATATGATATATTTTAGCTTGCTCCCAGTAGTAGTCTCAACATAAGCCTTGAAATTTTTGAATTTTCCAAGCACTTCTGATTTGTTTTTGAGAAAGTAGACCCATGTGAATCTGGAGAAGTCATCAATGAATGTCAGAACACAACTTGATCCATTCATGGAAGGATTTGGTAAAGGAACACTCATATCACTATGAATCATCCCCAAAATATAAGAAGCTCTGCTATTTTTTCCTCTATCGAACTTGTGCTCAGGATGCTTGCCAATGATGCAACCCTTGCATATCCCTTTTGAGGATTTGATGTTCGGAAGGCCTTCAACCATGGAATTATTTTGTATAAGCTGAAAATATTTATTATGTGTCCAAACATCTCATGCCATATCCGGATAACCTCATTTCCATGATTCAGAAGGGATCTTGGCTTTGCATGTGGCAAAAAGTGGGAAAACTCATATGTTTTTGCAACATGATTTGCTTTTCCTACTGCAATGAGATTTCCAGTGGAAATATTAGAAATTCCAACATCATTAGGTCTGAATAAAACCTTCTTGGGAAAACCAGTGTGTGCCATCTAATACAAAGAAAGTAGGTTTGAGTATAGAGAAGGAACATAGAGAACATTTTGAAAACTACCATGTTCTAAATGAATAGTACCTTTTCCTTTCAAAAAAATTTGTGAATCATCTCCCATGTGGATGGAGATGTAGCTATCGGAGTCTAATGATGAGAAGGATTATTTGCTTGCAACCATGTGATTCAAATATTTTAAATCTATGAGAAGAGCTATAGAATTCGAAACACTTTCAATGAGTGCATGACCTCTTTCTGCATGATCATTATTGTCCTTCTTCCTTGTGCCATCAAGAAGAGTAATGTTGTTTTTCTCCAAGAGAAGGGCCATCTCATCAATACTTTTCTTCATGCATGATCTTTCTGGATGAAACCCCATACCACAGTAAGAACACTTTGTCTTCTTCTTTCCCTTTTGCTTGTCTTTTCTTGAACTAGAGGGCTCATCTAACTGCTTGGTCTTCTCCTTTTGCTTGGGATGATCAACCTTGGTCTTCTCATTCTTTTTCTTTCCTTTACCATTGGTAGCTTTGGGTCCTCCCGCAAATAGGGCTTGATATTTGGAGGATTTTATGGACCCCATCTAAACAAGCTTGTCATGCTATTTTGTTAAGGACTCAATGAATGCATTCAAGGTAGGCATATTCCAATTCAGAAAGGTGAGATTTCCTTAATGGAAAGTAGAGACAAACACTGAATAATATTTTTCTAGCTTCGTAAGGATAGTAAGAATCATCTGCTCATATTTCTTCTCAACACCACATTGCTTCAACTGAAGCACCAAATTATTGAACTTGGTGAAGAACTCATTGATGGTCTCGAAATTCTCAGGATTTAGGAAAATCAGTTCATTATCTAATTGATAATCCCTCATCTCATCCTGCTTGCCAAATATTTTGGAAAGTTGTTCCCATACTTTTGTTGGAGTCTTCAATCCGCTGAGATGGAAAAGAAGATATTTCGAAATATTGAGACATAAGAAACCATAATCTTCATCAAGCTTATTGAATAATTTGGACTTCTCTATGGCTGAATTTGGTTCTCGTTTTGTTCCCATAGTAACTCTGAAAAGTCCCTTGGAGCACAATACAATCTCTATGTCATCCTTCCACTGATGATAGTTGAAAGGAGTAAGGATATATTTGGAAGAAGAGTCCATTTCTACTATAGTGAATACAATAGGAGGTTGTGAGAAACCTGCAATCACAAGAAAACAAGAAATTTTTAGGTCGACAACCTTCACTTTTCAAGTTGCATTACACTTGGCATAGACTATCAAGCAAGCTTGAAAAGTCAGATGCACAATATCCAAGAATTATGTGGAAAACTTTAATCTTCTGGTGCAAAGTTGGAATATTTTTTAGCAATCTTCCTCAAGCTTCATATGTGTTCCAGGTGCAGAATGCACTAGTGCAGAAAGCTTCATCAGTAAAAATCTGTAGAAAATTTCCCATGTCCTTCTATGGCTCTGATACCATGTAAAATCTAAGCACAATAGATTTATGAAACAAAGACAACAGTTACTAGAGATGCATGCGGAAAATAATAGGTCAAAATACTGATGCAAAAGGTTTGCAACAATTCATGCATTATCATAAACTCAGAAGATTATTACAATGTGTAACAATGGCTACGATAAGCCAAGCAATTCGAATCTTAGAGAGGTCATTCGAATTGAATGCATGAGAGTGGATTACTTGGCAGTTAACACCACTCGACACATTCGTTAACCACTTAACTACCATGTAATTGACTCTAATAGACTCTGAAACTGTCTAACTGAATCCATAACTCAATTGAATGCCCAAAAATAGGGGAGGGCGCCTTTCTGTCTACAGTTAACTGAATAGTAGGTGAAAATAACACTAGATTAAGCAACCAGTGTAGTAGGACACCTTTCTGTATCTAGTTGGTTGAATAAACTAATAAATGTTGTTAGTTGGACGGAGTAGGGAACTTTAGTCATGCAAATCACTCCCTGAATGATGGAGGAGGCACAATTAACTTTTATTGATGGCCAAGTTGACTCCCCGATTGTGGGAGGAGGGGCAGTTTACTGAAACTATGATCTATTGATGATGTAAGCACATGATTGAGTCAAAATACTTAGGATAAGTGGTAAATTAGGCTATGAAGCCCAAATAAATGATGCATGGTTGGAAAATGCTCCAACAATACACTCATGTGATGGCTTCATGATGAGATTATTTCCAACTTGGATGGGAGTTACACCTCATGGGGGGCCCACTTATCCTCTAATTCGCCCTCGTTGGCCATATTATCTCAAAATAATGATAAAATTTACTTTTAGGAGAGGATGATTCCTTTCTTCATAAATTTTTCCTTGGACCTTGGTTTTTCCATAATACCTCATGACCCCAAATCACCACTTTACAATTCTTCTTTAATTTTTCCAAGTGACTTTAGAACATTTAATTCTTTAGTCCCATAGAGTGGTTCATAGTGAAATATTGGGGACATTACAAATATTCCCTGCCTAAGATTGCTTGTCCTCAAGAAATTTAAATTTGGGTGTATCAATACCTGTTCTCCTTCTCCAACTTTATGCACAAACAATTTCTTTACCTTCCTCATTAGTGATGACTATTTATATGGATATAGATTCAAGTGGACCAAGTCATGAACACTCCTCTCCCAAAATTGAATCACACTAATGTTGAGAATGATATCATGGTTTCAAACCAATCAGAAAGAGTTCAAGCATCCTCTGCTCCATACATGATGACCAATACCAATGGGTAAAGTAACTCAATATTACAACCAGCCAACCAAATCCATGGAAAATTTTAAGGATCCATACTTATTTAAAAGTGTAGAAACCTTGGAGAAACTTACAAATTCTCAAAATGTCAACTATAAAATATTTGGCAATATTTTTCTAAAAATATTTCAATTTCTAAGGATTTTATGTAGTTTATATAATAATTTGGCAATTTTTAGAGTGAAATTTTTTTATCCCATCAAAATTGGGTGAAACGGGGCTTCAAAAAATGCAAATTGGTGAATCATTTTTTGGAAAAAAATCCCATGGGATGAATTTCGCCCCTAAAATTTTCCTTGACCAACTCCCCAAGGAATGGTCTACTAGGAATCCAATCATATGAAGGACAAAACTGACTCTCACCTCTGTGTCTATTGTTGAACTGTCTAGCATTAGAATTCCAAGATCCCAATATAATATCATAGAGGGACCACCATGTTGGTGCTACACCACTCTAATATTAACCATCCCAATATCATACTCTATCTGCACTTTCCTCTCCTCGATCCCCAAGCTGAAATCTCTATAAAGACTAAACCTACTTCCATGGATATTGTCCTACATAGGCCTCCAAGTGAAGCCTACAATCCTACTCCCATACTCGATTCTGGATGCTAGAAAAGCAATCTTGTCTTTCTCACTGGTCATGACTCTTAGATTCTCATGAACCCTAAGCATCCCCTCAAGAGATAGCTCGATCCCCTATGTTACTCTATGATCAATCCAACTGAAACAAATAATTCCCAAAATGATCCCAGAGTCCCAAATGAACCTGAGAACTGTGGAGTACCTATTTCATCTCTCGTTGCATTGCATAGTATCAACATAAACAACCTCATGAAGTATCCCAAGCCACAAAGAAGGGAAACACTGTGTCCATCCCTCATAAGGTCCCCCTCTTGTGAATATAATCCACTGCTCCACACAGATATACTCCTGGAATGTTTAGTTGTCTCTCTCTCCTATGTCAGTTGCTAAACTACCAAACCAAGTGATTCCAGTATCCCACTATCAATGTTGCAGTCCTCAAATCACAATTGTCACCTGAAGAAATCTATCACTATGAGGAATGCCAGGATCCCACCACCAATTTGGAATTTCATCACTCCCAATGATTTCTAAAATATATATGAACCTATCCAATATAATATGGATCTCCTCTTATGTAATATGCACACTATTCCTATGGCTCACATCAATGTCACATGTCCCATACAACTAACTCAAGTGAAACTCCCATGTTATGCTATGTGTTTCTATATCCAACACATTATAGGTGTAAGATGGACCTTTCTCCCAGTGTGACTCCACACTTGTCATATATCTATCCACCCAATCCATGGATGCACATGCTCCCCCACTGGCCGGTCCATAAGGCATGTGCTCAACCACCTCCTCCATGGCTAAGCCTCTCTCCAAGATAGGTGGTTTATGATCATCATAATGCAAAAAAAGCACAGGGGCTTCACTCAATAAACCGATAGCACGTTTATTCGTGGCATATGAAACAATACCCCTAATTTCACTCAATATTTGAAAATACCTTCCAAAATCATTTTTTTAACCCCCTCCCAATATTCCTTCCTAATTTGAAAAACCCCTATTTTCACTAGATTTTGTATGTATCAATTTTTTCATTGACATTTTTTATACCCCTTTATATTTCTACCTAGTATATTGATATGATACCCCTCTTATGACCCCACATGCATTCTACAATGCACCTTGCTTCTTTCGATGTATATTGTGGATGCACATTATTTCACCCACAATGCAATTACTCAACCACATATCATTATGATTTGCAACATCTAATGGTCTAATGAATAGATAGGAGATCACTTCTTGTATGTCACTAGAGCCAATGCACATAGTGCAACATTTAGATTGCATGTTGTAGTTCCCCAATCGCTAACTAAGCCTATTGTGGGCCAGGTATCAAATCCCCCAGGGCCTGTAACAAGCTCTAGGAGGTTGACTAAACCTCCCAAGGTCTGTAATAGGCATGAGTGGTTGGGTATTCAAGCCCCCAAGGCCTATTGAGGGCCTATAACAGGCCCTAGATTCTTAGAGCCTCCCAAGGCTATTGGTAACAACTGGATGAGTGCTATTGGTAACAATTGGCTATTAATGACCACTGTCTCTCGACTATAATCGACTGGAAACCGACTTCACCATGTAACCCCTCGCCTTAAGCATGCCTCAAGATGCGATTTCCCTGCATATGGGTAAGGCCAAGCCTTGCCTAAACCTGATTTCTCATCCGGCCGTGATCCTGCCATCTCCATTTGGTGAATATTTGTCAGCCCAGCCATATAAAAAAGACCCCAAAGTATTTTGCATTGTTACATTAAATAAAAAGACCCTTTGCCCCTTAATATTTAAGCAATATCATTTTTAGGTTTTCATGAATATTTAATACCGCAATATGAAAGAACGTGATATTATATTGCCTTATAGTGAAGCCCCGTGAAAAAAAGTGCCTGGACAAAATCCTCTATGTCAATCCTCTCCTCAAGCACCTATAAATATGAATGCTCCTCATGTTCAACCCTCACATGAGGTTCCTCCATCAAATCAATAGTGCCACCTACGATATGAGAATGATTGTCTTCTATGTGGGAAGAACCTCTTGGAAGCGATTTTAAACTGGGATTATCATGATGACCATCACTCATATCAATGAAACATTGAATCAATTGGATTTGTGGCATCATCATAATTCTAAGGGAACCTCTCTCCTCAGTAAGAGGCATTGTAATTTTTTCCCTAAGGGGTCAAATTGGGAAATACCTTGACTGTGAACATATGGATATCATTCCCACATCAAACCTACCCAAACACACTTGAATAATATCATGGAACATAGTTCTACTACCCGATTGGGATTCTATGCCCCCGACAGGGATTCACCATGTGTCGATTAAAACCTCTAGGAGGCAAGTTTCAACTAGACATACCATGATGACCATGGATTGAATTGATGAACCATAAAATCCATTGGATTCATGAAATCATCATAATTCTATGGGTTCCTCTCTCCTCTCATTTCAAGGCCTACAATTGTTCTTGCTTGACAATTTCAAAAACTAGGGCTTCCCTCAGTAAGAGGCATTGCAATTCTTTCCCTAAGGGGTCAAATTGGGAAATAAATCAACTGTGAAGCTGTGGCTAGCGTTCCCACATAAAAACTGCCCAAAAACACTTGTAGTATCTAACGAAACTCAATTCTGCTACTCATTTGGGATTCTATGCCCCTAAAAGGGATTCACCACGTGTCCTTGAAAGCCTCTAGGACATGAGTTTCAACTGGACATATCATGATGACTGTGGATCAGATCGATGGACCATCAAATACATTTGATTTTTGACATCATCATAATTCTAGGGTTCCTCTCTCCTCTCAGTCTATGCCTTGCAGCTGGTCTTGTTTGACAATATCATAAACTAAGGTTTCCCTCATTAAGAGGCATTGCAATTTTTTCCCTAAGGAGTCAACTTGGGAAATACCTTGACTTTGATAGATTTCCCACATCAAAGCTACCCAAAAAAACTTGTGGGATCTCATGGAACTTAGTTCTACTTCCTAGTTGGCATAATATGCCCCCAATAGGGATTTCCCATATATCTCTAAAAGCCTCTAGGAAGAGAGTTTCAATTGGAAATATCATGATGATCTGGATTAGATCAATGAACTATCAAATATATTTGATTTATGACATTATCATAATGAAAAGGGTTCCTCTCTCCTCTCGATCCATGGCCCGTAGCTGGTATTATTTGATCATTTCAGAAACTAGGGTTTCCCTCGGTAAGAGGCATTGCAATTTTTCCCTAAGGGGTCAACTTAGAAAATACCTTGACTGTGAAATTGTGGATATATTTCCCACATACAACCTACCCAAACACACTTTCAATATCTCGCGAAACTCAATTATGCTACCCAGCTGGGATTCTATGCCCCCGGTATGGATTCACCATGTGTCCCTGAAATCCTCTAGGAGGTGAGTTTCAACTAGCCATAAAATTATGACCATGGATCGGACCGATGAATCATCAAATACATTGAATTTGTGACATTTTCATAATTCTAGGGGTGCCTCTCTTCTCTTGGTCCATGGCCCGTAGCTGGCCTTGTTTGACCATTTTAGAAACTATGTTTTCCTTAGTAAGAGGCATTGCAATTTTTTCCCTAAGGGTTCAACTTGGGAAATACCTTGACCATGAATTTGTGGCTGGCACTACCATTTTAAACATACCGAAACACACTTGTAGGATCTCATGAAACTTTGTTCTATTTCTTGATTGTGATTCTATGCCCCCAACATGGATTCACCATATGTCCCTGAAAGCCTCTAGGAGATGAGTTTCAACTATCCATAAAATGGTGAATGTGGCTTGGATTGACGAACCATCAAATACAATAAATTTCTGGAACCATCAAATACAATCATTATTTTTACGTCCTCATTGGGGAATCTTCTACATACAGAAAACATGATGGAAACCAAATAAATCTGGGTAAAACACTGCGATATGAACATTATAGATCTTCTTTGATAAAATGTTGATTACTTTTCACAACTTTAATCTCTTACCTGTAAATCTATCACAAGTACGAATTCACATGCTTTAGCACGAATGCTAAGTAAGCCTCGGGGCGTCCGTAGGACCCCTTCATCAATCAAACAAAAGTACATTAGTCAAACAGTGGGTATCAACATTCGTAAACAACGATAGTAGAGATGTGTAGCAGCACAACTAGATATGGATAACATCAAGACATAAGTAGAAATCTGTTGGTCGCAAACTCTTACTAAATAAACCAGCATGGCATTTAATACAGCAAGATAACATTTCATGCATTGTTCTATTTCCGCATTCATTAAATAAGCAATAAATGTCAAGTAGAAAAGTTTTAAATTTTTGTGATTTTTCCAGGATGTTACATGTGGTATCAGAGCACAAGTTAAAACTCTAGGCCTGAATGAGGCTCATGCCCGCAAACAGAAAAATAAGTCAGAAAGTTTATGTTACTAAATTTTGTATTTTAATTTTATTTTTGCATAGAACAGATTGATGTTTAATTATAGGTATGGAAATACCAGAGGAATTAACAGAGGACAGATCTCCTTGTAATGAACATATTAATCATAATAACAGTGAAGGAATTTATGTTGAGTTAAACAACCAGTCTTCTGAAATTTTATGCACTGTGCAGGATTTAAAATCTGAGTTAAAAGCTGTTAAAGAAGAAAATGAACGGATCCTAAAGGCACAGGAAGAGTTACAACAGAATTTAAAAGGAAACTATCATAGTGATGAAAGAGGCAGAAAATCAGACTTTAGAGCTGATTCTAAAATAATGTCCCATCAACATAAGCATAAGAAAACAAGAAACGATAAAATGAACAGTTACTCATCTTCTAAGTCTGATTCAGTAATGATGATGTAAATTATGACAGCAATAACTGTGAGTGCTGCTCTAAAAAGAGAAAACATAAGCATCTTGAATAGATTACCAGTGAATTTAAAAAGATTAAGCCACCTACTTTTAATGGCGAAAGTGAGAAGGGTGAGATAGCAGAAGCTTGGCTGTCTGGAATGAAAAAGTACTTTAATATTTATGACTACTCTTCTCAACCAAAATCCAAGATGGCTATTTACAATCTAACTGGAAGGGCACATATCTGGTGGCAGGATCTTAAAAGAATCAAGAGCATAAAAGAAAAAGAAGTAACTTTGACTATGTTTAAAAGTTTGTTTAAAAAGAAGTTCTTGTCTGAACAGTATTTTGAGGATAAATCGAAGGAGTTTTACGATTTAATGTTGGGTACTATGAACATGAAAGAACTGTGCAGCAAGTTTTTTAGCTTGCTGAGCTGCGTACCCTACATGGTTGAGGAAAAGCCTAAAGTGCAAAGGTTTCTCAGTTGTTTACCATTTAATATAAAAGATCGTATTGAGTATGATAATCCTTCCACTTTGGAAGATGCCATGAGGAAGGAAAATTTTTGTTTTGACCAAAACAGAAAAAGAGAAGGAACAACTGGCTGGAAGAACAGTAAGACTAATCAGTATGACTATAAAAAGAGGAATTTTAATCAGAATGCTAGAATTTTTAAGAAAAAATTTAATAATAGAATTTTTCCTAATAATTATCGGAATAATACATCTCAGAACACTACTGCTACAAGAAATGTACCTAATAATAATAATCACAGCAATAATAATAACAATAATAATAACAATAACAATAGGTATGTTGATCAGAAAGGACTCATAAAGTGCTATGAATGTGGCGGACCACACAAGAGAGCAGATTGTCCACGCAACAAGAGGATAGCCTACAACATACATACTATGCAAGAAGAACCTACAGTTGGAGATATCGCAAGAGAAATGCCCAGGATAAATGCAGCATTGGAGAACCGTCAAGCGGACCATCAAACATCCATGGTTGAAATTGAAGGTACGATACAAAACAAGTCTATTTCTATTTTGATAGATCCTGGTGCAAATTTAAGTTATATTTCACTTACTTTAGTAAACCGTTGCAAGCTAAAAATAGAGAAATTTAATATTGCATGGTTAGTTCATCTTGCAACAGGAACTAAAAGAAAGGTTACAGATTATGTTTAGAATTGTGAAGTATTTTTAAATCAGCTGAAAACGCAAGTTAATCTGAATGTTTTACCCTTAGGTTCATATGATCTATTAATTGGCATGGATTGGATTGAACAACATAGAGTTATATTGAATAGTTATGATAAATCTTTTACTTGTATAAATAATGAAGGTAATTAAGAAACAGTAAAAGGAATTCATAGGCAGATTTCAGTAAGGTAGATTTCTGCCTTACAAGTGAAGAGAGCTGCTAGGAAAGGTTGTAAATTGTTTGTTGTTAATACTATTAATGATGAATGTATATCTAAAGAAGACAAGTTAAAACTAGAGAATATTCCCATCCTTAGGGACTTTTCTGATGTATTTCCGGAAGAAATTTCAGGATTACCTCCGAAAAGAAAACTTGAATTCACCATTGAGTTAGTACTCGGTGCCGTACCAAACTCAAAGGCCCCCTATAGGATGAATATTTTGGAGTTAAATGAGTTAAAGTCTCAGCTGAAATAATTAATAGATAAAACCTACATACATCCTAGTCTGTCCCCTTGGGGAGCACCAGTAATTTTTGTTAAAAAAAAGGACGGTACCATACGTTTGTGCATTGATTACCATCAGCTTAATAAAATGACAATTAAGAACTGATATCCCTTACCCCGCATAGATGATCTATTTGATCAAGTACACGGAGCAAAGATATTCACTAAAATTGATCTAAGGTAGGGTTATCATCAAGTCCGGATAAAAGATGAGGAAATATTCAAAACTACATTCAGAATGCGTTATGGACACTATGAGTTCGTAGTTATGCCTTTTGGGATAACCAACGCACCGACAGTGTTCATGTGTTTAATGAACAATGTTCTGCATAAATACTTGGATAAGTTTGTAGTGGTATTCATTGATGATATCCCGGTTTACTCAAAAACTAAATAAGAGCATGACAAACATTTAAAAATCATTTTACAAGTACTTAGAGATCACCATCTTTACGCTAATTTCAGTAAGTATGATTTCTATAAAGATAAAATTCAGTATTTGGGTCATATTATTTCAAAAGATGGTATTTCTGTTGATCCTGATAAGATAAACACAATAAATGAATAGCCTATCCCTAAAGATGTAACTGATGTACAGTCATTCATGGGAATAATGGGGTATTATAGAAAGTTTATTGAAGGGTTCTCTAGAATTGCTAATCCCATCACTTCTTTGCAGAAAAAAGGGAAGAAGTTCATATGGGATCAAAAGTGTCAAGACAACTTTAATAAGTTAAAAGAGTTGTTAACCACTGCACCCATCTTAAAAATTTGAAGATCCTAATAAGGATTTCGTCGTATGCACGGATGCATGCAACAAAGGACTTGGAGGGGTCTTAAGTCAAGAAGGTCATGCAATTGCTTTTGAGTCAAGGAAGTTAAAAATACATGAAAAGAATTATGCAACGTATGATCTTGAGTTGGTAACCGTGATACATGCTTTGAAAATGTGGCGCCATCACTTAATCGGAAGAAAATTCATCTTAATGACTAATAATAAGGGCTTAAAGTATCTTTTAGATCAAACAAATCTTAACGCAAGGCAAGCTAGTTAGTTAGCTTTCCTTAGCGAATATGGTTTTGAGATCCATCACATTAATGGAAAGAAAAATAAGGTTGTTGATGCATTGAGTAGAAATGCTAGATTGAGTTTTGTGGAAGCAATCAGTACTTTCAAAACTGATCTGGAAAATCAGACCGAGGATGGAATTAAGCAAGATGAAAATTACCAAAAAATACACGATAAAGTGGCTGAAATTTCATTTAAAAATGTTATAACAGATTACAGTATTAATGAAAAAGGCTTCTTAACTTACAAAAACAGAATTTATGTGCCTAATTTTTCGAAGGTTAAGTTGTTGATTTTAGATGAAGCTCACAAGAGTCCTTATTCAGGGCATCCTCGTTATCAGAAAATGATAACTATGTTAAGAAAGGAGTAGTTTTGGCCCAACATGAAGAGTGAAGTTGTTTAATATTTAGCTAGATTCTTTGACTATCAGACTATTAAAGCTGAACATCAACATCCAGGTGGGCTATTGCTCCCTTACGAATTCAAGAATGGAAATGGGAAATCATAAGCATTGACTTTATTATAGGTTTGCCTAAAAATCAGAAGCAGAATGACTCAATTATGGTTGTTGTTGATAAACTTAGCAAGGCTACTCATTTTATTCCTCTTAAAACTACTTTCCAGGCGTCTAACATTGCAGATATTTCCATGAAGCAAATTTTTCGCTTGCATGGAATTTCAAAGGTAATTATTTCAGACCAAGACTCTAAGTTCACTGGTAACTTTTGGACAGCACTGTTTAAAGGATTAAATACTAAGTTAACTTTCAACACTTCTTTCCACCCACAAACTGATGGTCAAATAGAAAGAGTAAATCAGATTTTGGAAAATATGTTAAGATTATATGTTAAAGATTAGCCATGTAAATGGGAGGATTACTTGCACTTAGCAGAATTTGCCTACAATAATAATTATCAAGCATCTGCTAAGTTAAGTCCATTTGAAATTTTGTATGGAAGAAAATGTTGTACTCCAATTTCGTGGGATAATCCTGTAGACAGATTGATGTTTGGACCAGATCTATTGAAAGAAATGGAACTAACTGTGAAACAGGTTCAAGGTAACTTAAAAGTTGCCCAAGATCGGAAGAAAAGCTATGCTGATTTAAAATGCATAGAAAGACAATTTCAGGTAGGAGACCATGTTTTCATAAAGGTAAGGCCCAAGAAAATTTCTTTGAAGATTGGGAATTGTGCTAAATTAGCACCAAGGTATTGTGGACCATTCGAAATCCTATCAAGGATAGGAGTTGTTGCATATCAATTGGCATTGCCATACAATTTAAAAATCCACAATGTTTTTCACGTCTCTGTTTTAAAGAAGTATGTGCACGATGCTACTCATGTGCTTAATTGGAATGACATACAGGTGGAACCCGAAGGATATTTTCAGGTGGAACCGGACTGTATTCTAGACCAGAGGGAAATTATGCTTCGGAATCGCACCATAGGGCAGGTAAAGGTGCAATGGAAGCACCTTAGCCCTGATGAGGCTACTTGGGAGCTAGAAAGTAATATGCGGGCAACATATCCAATTTTGTTCCATGAGGAACTTGATGATGAATAAGCAACATCGAGGACGATGTTGAGCTTAAGAGGGGGTGTTTGTAACATACCCTTTAAGCTGGAAAACATTTTGTGTTAAAAAACATTATGATAACTTTTATTGTAAAGTTTATGTTGGATAGGTGTCAAAGGATGACTGTAATTTGCACAATATATTATTATTTAATAAAAAAAATAGGAGACAAACACCTAAGAGGACTGTTGAAAGAGTGGTTACTGATCCACTAGGTGGAATGGAATCTGGGGTAGAAGGCAATGGACAAGTGGCAGCATCATGATGCAACTAACTAGCTGTTGGTATGGGACAACTCCCTTGAAATGTGGTCATAGTGCCCTGAAAGATGGGACTGGAGCTTGAGGCTCATTTATTACAAACTGACCACTAAAAGACCTAGGCAGTCTATATAATAGCCATCAAATATTGAACTGAGGTTCATCACTTTTCCTGACGATAAAATTTACCTTGGGTTTTTGCTGTGTTTGCACCCAAGAGATTTGATGAGGGGATATGCTGTTGTTGATCATGTTGTGAGTCTGCCAAACTCTTATTGAGTTCAGGAGGTTGATGCTGAGTGGAGAAGGTATTTTTCAGGAGGTTGATACCGAGTGGAGAAGGTATTTTTGAATTCCTTGCTTCTACACAGATTCCACGCACTTACTGGATCAATAATCAGGCTCGGGGGATCACTAGAAGTCAGCAGTTGAGCTGCTTCTTCTGGAGCAAGTTTGGAGGAACAGGCCTCCTTAGGTGTTTGTCAGCCTATCGTCTTTTACAGGTTCTATTGTCTTATCTATTTTTATTTACAAGTTTTGTTATCTATTTCTGTGTATTTTAAAGTTCTATTTGCTACTAAGTTTTTACTGTTTATTTCATCAAGTCATTTCAGTTATTCTGAATATTTTAATGATTTTGTATAAAACAAAATGATTGAATAAATGATCTCTGCATTTTTACCCATGCAAAAAGGAATAGCATTGTACTCTAGCACAGAGATAGATTAAAAATAGATAAGTCTGATAGGAAAATAGCCAAGTGAATGAGAACATTAAATTATATAAATTTCTCAAGTTGCTACCTTCTATTTAATTCCTGCATTTACATTCCAGTACTCTAATTATTAACTATTTTTTTAGTTAGCTGTATTTATAGTTTATATACAATATTTCTGTTTATAAATGTCTTAGTTTTCAAAATAATTATGTTTCTGTTTTAATAGCATAGGATTTATTTATCCATACTTAGCAGTAAAAATGTTCTTGTTTACACTAGGATAAATAAAGATTTACTTTCAAAATATAGCAGAATGATATTCTTCTACAGACATCAAGTATTTCCTTTTATTTCATGCTCACATTCATACATTTATTTTATATCATATTCACACGGTGACAATCAACGTATTTGTTATTTCTCTCAAAACCCTAAATAGAGTTATCAATCACTAGTTATAGTAAACATTTCCAGTTCAATATCAAGTTTAGAATTGTTTCTCTTTCTTTATAAAAGCATTACCATGTAAAAAGGATCAAGATGAATTCTCAAAAGTTCATAGTAAAAGGCCTGGTTAATATTATCAGTTTGAATAATGTTCTGATGTTCATTTCTTTTAAACATTAGACACACCATTTCAGACAGAAGTGTCAAGACAAGCAAGATTGACTGTCATTTTCATAATAAGATAAAAAAAAAAACAAACATTTACACCTTAAACATGCCTGTAGATCGAGTAGTTAAGTTTTAATTTTCAAAACGACTATAGAAGATTCCAAATGAAATAATGAACACAGGCTTATTTCTGAGACCTCAAATAAAGGCATTGTTAAGCTTTATATTCCATAATAAAGGCTAAACCCTAGCACTGGAATTACTTTCCTATTTTCTTTAAGACGCATCAACAGCACTATAAACAAAATGAAACATATATACAGGCTGTAAGCCTTATCAACAATTTCATTTATCCATTGTTCTAATAAAACAAACAGTCGTATTATTGTTTCACAAAAACATTCACTCATCGATCGATAACCAAGATAAACAAAAATGTTGTCAAAACATTGCTTATTCTTATATCATCGATGAGTTACAAATCGTGTTTTGCAGGCCAAGCCCAAATCGACGAAAAGACACAACTACAACGACTTAGGTTATAAACATTCTTCCAACTTGACAGAGCTCAAAAAACTTAACCTACAGAATCTACTTTTCATAATTAAACATGGCGGTTGCCTTATGGGTCGAGGCATAGCCTCCCCATATATTTTTAAAGGTTACAAAACCCTATCCTTACAAATAAAAAAAATCTTTGAGTTAAAACAAAAACACATAGACATCACACCAGTCAGCCATCTTCTTCATCTACACAGGGTCTCAAGACAAATGCCAAGGCTTACCGGTTGGTATAGCTATTCCAACCTTCAACGCCAGATTTGAGGAGCCATTGCATGGTTAAGCCTGCATTAACATTTCAAAGTGGTAAAAACATTATCCCATAAGAAAAAATTCAGTATCAAAGTTTTTAATAGACGATAGCACTCATATATGAACATTACGGCAAAATCATTCAACACATTACCTTTTTAAGTGTTAGCCTGGAGCAACAGCGAACACCATTACAATTGCAACTGCAACGAAACCCTCCATTCGTCAAATGCTGGTATCACTGGAGCCAACCCCAAACTATTTTCTTTAAAACAATAATACAGTACCGAGAAACAGAGCAACCTTGACGAGACCATGACCATTCATTTCAAACCCTGTATGATTTGGAACAAACTCTCAACAAGCCGGGGTATCGAATCACCCAAAGACTAAACTCCAAAACAGTTAACGAAGTTTTCACCACTGTACAAGAACAGGAAAGAGACCTCGAATCTATTAAAACCCAGAGGTTACGAGTTCAAGACTCAGGGATTACGCCTCCACAGGCAGAACAACCTAGCTAAAATCCCTCAGCCTGTCAGCCACGCAGAGCTTCCACAACCGAGAACAAAGACACAATAACTCATCGAATGCAGTGAGGGTAGGGTTTAACCAATGCATCGAAACCCTCGCAAGATCGACGACAGAGATCATTGGTGAGGTTTACGAAATTACAAACTGTCTATCACATTAATTGAAACATCATTGCCACAGCCACAAAGGAGCCAACTTGGAAACACAAAACCCTTGCCAATTCTACAGCTCATCATACAGTGGTTACACCTTGGAAACTATCATGTGACCCAAGCTTATGTGCTATCCACGATAGAATTCCACTACTCTTGTTAGTTTTGTGCATTCAATGCATAGAAGATATTACCTCCGCCAACCTGTAATGCACATTAACGTTCACATTAAAGAGTTAATACAATAGGGTTACGATTATGGTAAGGTCGGGACTCATCACCCTTGTAGCATTTAGTTAAGGGTTGGAAGTATTACATAGGCCACGTAGAATGCACATAAATCACTATAGTTCTCACCAAGACTATAGTTAAGGCCACAAAGTTATACACACAAATATTATCAAGTTATTATATACATAATACTTGGTTAGTATTTCAAATACTTTGCATTTAATCCATAATGCTTGTATATAGTTTGTAATAACTTGTATCTATTGCATGTTGCATGTTATCAAATAGATAGCATAGTATCCCATGGTGTTCATATTAACACACTACTACACAATGCACATTGTTTGCACATAGATAATAGGGTTTGCACATAACTCATATAATTTGCAAAATAGTCCTTAAGATTCAAAGAGTGTAGTATAAAAATAGAAATCATAATGTGCATATAGTATCACATAAGTACCATATAGGGTATTACAAGGCACACCACTCACATTATATAAATGTGATAATGGTTAAAAATGTCAACAAACTCTATTTTTGCAAGGATTAGATAGTAATCCTGTAAACACTTTAAACAAACCATAGAGACATACATTATGAACGATTTTAGACATACACTTACACACCTTATGATGTATGATTAAAGAGAAACATTTCAGACTAACACTATCATCGCAAGTCATAAAACAAGTTAACAAACACTTGTACTTAGAATCTCTATGAATTACCATGAAGGTAGAAGGTAGGTTGTTACATACAGAAAACATGACAAAAACCAAATAAATCTGGGTACAACACTGCGATACGAAAATTATGGATCTTCTTTGATAAACTGTTGATTACTTTTCGCAACTTTAATCTCTTACCTGTAAATCTATCACAAGTATGAATTCAGATGCTTTAGCATGAATGCTAAGTAAGCCTCGGGGTGTCCATAGGACCCCTTCATCAATCAAACAAAAGTACATTAGTCAAATAGTGGTATCAACATTCGTAAACAATGACATTAGAGATGTGTAGCAACACAACTATATATGGATAACATCAAGACATAAGAAGAAATCTATTGGTCGCAAACTCTTACTAAATAAACCAACATGGCATTTAATACAACAACATAACATTTCTTGCATTGTTCTATTTCCTCATTCATTAAATAAGCAATAAATGTCAAGTAGAAAAGTTTTAAATTTTTGTGATTTTTCTAGGATGTTACATGTGGTATGAGAGCACAAATTCAAACTCTAGGGCTGAATGAGGCTCACGCGTGCAAACAGAAAAATAAATTAGAAAGTTTATTTTACTAACTTTTGTATTTTAATTTTATTTTTGCATAGAACAGATTGACCTTTAATTGCAGGTATGGAAATACCAGAGGAATCATCAGAGGACAGATCTCCTTGTAATGAACGTATTAATCATAATAACACTGAAGGCAATTATGTTGAGTTAAACAACCATTCTTCTGAAATTTTACACACTGTGCAGGATTTAAAATCTAAGTTAAAAGCTATTAAAGATGAAAATGAATGGATCCTAAAGGCATAGGAAGAGTTACAACATAATTTAAAAGGAAACTGTCACACTGATGAAAGAGGCAAAAAATCAGAATTTAGAGTTGATTCTTAAATAATGTCCCACCAACATAAGCATAAGAAAACAAGAAATGATAAAAGGAACAATTACTCATCTTCTAAGTCTGATACAACTAATCATGATGTAAATTATGATAGCAGTAATAGTGAGTGCTGCTCTAAAAAGAGAAAACATAAGCATCATGAACAGATTACCGGTGAATTTAAAAATATTAAGCCACCTACTTTTAATGGTGAAAGAGAGAAGGGTGAGATAGCAGAAGCTTGGCTGTCTGGAATGAAAAAGTACTTTGATATTTATGACTACTCTTCTCAATGGAAAGCCAGGATGGCTATTTACAATCTGACCAGAAAGGTAGATATATATAGTGGCAGTATCTTGAAAAAATCAAGAGCATAAAAGAAAAAGAAGTAACTTGGACTATGTTTAAAAGTTTGTTTAAAAAGAAGTTCTTGTCTAAACAGTATTTTGAGGACAGTCGAAGGAGTTTTATGGTTTAAAGTTGGGTACTATGAACATGAAAGAACTGTGCAGCAAGTTCCTTAGCTTGCTGACGTACATACCCTACATGGGTGAGGAAAAGCCTAAAGTGCAAAGGTTTCTCAGTTGTTTACCGTTTAATATAAAAGATCGTATTGAGTATGATAATCCTTCCACTTTGGAAGAGGCCATGAGGAAGACAAATTTTTGTTTTGACCAAAACAGAAAAAGAAAAGGAACAATTGGCTGGAAGAACAGTAAGACTAATCAATATGACTATGAAAAGAAGAATTTTAATCAGAATGATGGAAGTTTTAAGAAAAATTTTAATAATAGAAATTTTTCTAATAATTATCGGAATAATACATCCCAGAACACTATTGCTGTAAGAAATGTACCTAATAATAATAATCACAGCAATAATAATAACAATAACAACAGGTATGATGAACAGAAAGGACCCATAAAGTGCTATGAATGTGGCGGACCACACAAGAGAGCAAATTGGCCACGCAACAAGAGGACAGGCAACAACATACATACTATGCAAGAAGAACCTACAGTTGGAGATATCGCAAGAGAAATGCCTAGGATAAATGCAACATTAGAGAACTGTCAAGCGGACCATCAAACATCCATGGTCGAAATTGAAGGTACGATACAAAACAAGTCTATTTCTATTTTGATAGATCCTGGTGCAAATTCAAGTTATATTTCACCTACTTTAATAAACCGTTGCAAGCTAAAAATAGAGAAATTTAACAATGCATGGTTAGTTCAGCTTGCAACACGAACTAAAAGAAAGGTTATAGATTATGTTCAGAATTGTGAAGTATTTTTAAATCAGCTAAAAATGCAAGTTAATCTGAATGTTTTACCCTTAGGTTCATATGATTTGTTAATTGGAATGGATTGGCTTGAACAACATAGAGTTATATTGAATTGTTATGATAAATCTTTTACTTGTATAAATAATGAAGGTAATTTAGAAAGAGTAAAAGGAATTCATAGGCAGATTTCAGTAAGGTAGATTTCTACCTTACAAGTGAAGAGAGCTGCTAGAAAAGGTTGTAAATTGTTTGTTGTTAATGTTGTTAATGATAAATATACATCTAAAGAAGACAAGTTAAAACTAGAGGATATTCCCATCCTTAGGGACTTTTCTGATGTATTCCCGGAAGAAATTCCAGGTTTACCTCCGAAAAGAGAACTTGAATTCACCATTGAGTTAGTACTTGGTGCGGTACCAAACTCAAATGCCCCCTATAGGATGAATATTTTGGAGTTAAATGAGTTAAAGTCTCAGCTGAAATAATTAATAGATAAAAAATACATACGGCCTAGTGTGTCCACTTCGGGAGCACTAGTATTTTTTGTTAAAAAGAAGGACGATACCATGCGTTTGTGCATTGATTACCGTCATCTTAATAAAATGACAATTAAGAACCAGTATCCCTTACCCCGCATAGATTATCTATTTGATCAAGTACACGGAGCAAATATATTCACTAAAATTGATCTAAGGTCGGGTTATCATCAAGTCCGGATAAAAGACGAGGACATATTCAAAACTGCATTCAGAACGCGTTATGGACACTATGAGTTCGTAGTTATGCCTTTTGGGATAACCAACGCACCGACAGTGTTCATGTGTTTAATGAACAACGTTCTGCATAAATATTTGGATAAGTTTGTAGTCGTATTCATTGATGATATCCTGATTT
The DNA here is from genome assembly GCA_027924585.1 of Larix kaempferi. Classification (NCBI taxonomy): domain Eukaryota; kingdom Viridiplantae; phylum Streptophyta; class Pinopsida; order Pinales; family Pinaceae; genus Larix; species Larix kaempferi. The sequence continues at coordinate 15,141,782 of BSBM01000348.1, read as the reverse complement.
ACTCAAAAACTAAAGAAGAGCATGACAAACATTTAAAAATCATTTTACAAGTACTTAGAGATCACCATCTTTACACTAAGTTTAGTAATTATGATTTCTATAAAGATAAAATTCAGTATTTGGGTCATATTATTTCAAAAGATGGTATTTATGTTGATCATGATAAGATAAAAGCAATAAATGAATGGCCTGTCCCTAAAGATGTAACTGATGTACAGTCATTCATGGGAATAATGGGGTATTATAGAAAGTTTTTTGAAGGGTTCCCTAGAATTGCTAATCCCATCACTTCTTTGCAGAAAAAAGGGAAGAAGTTCATATGGGATCAAAAGTGCCAAGACAACTTTAATAAGTTAAAAGAATTGTTAACAACTGCACCCATCTTAAAAATTTGTAGATCCTAATAAGGATTTCGTCGTATGCACGGATGCATGCAACAAAGGACTTGGAGGGGTCTTAAGTCAAGAAGGTCATGCAATTACTTTTGAGTCAAGGAAGTTAAAAATACATGAAAAGAATTATGCAACGTATGATCTTGAGTTGGTAACCGTGATACATGCTTTGAAAATGTGGCACCATCACTTAATCGGAAGAAAATTCATCTTAATGACTAATAATAAGGGCTTAAAGTATCTTTTAGATCAAACAAATCTTAACACAAGGCAAGCTAGGTGGTTAGCTTTCCTTAGCGAATACGATTTTGAGATCCATCACATTAATGGAAAGGAAAATAAGGTTGTTGATGCATTGAGTAGAAATGCTAGATTGATTTTTGTGGCAGCAATCAGTACTTTCAAAACTGATCTGGAAAATCAGACCAAGGATGCAATTAAGCAAGATGAAAATTACCAAAAAATACACGATAAAGTGGCTGAAAATTCATCTAAAAATTTTATAACAGATTACAGTATTAATGAAAAAGGTTTCTTAACTTACAAAAACAGAATTTATGTGCCTAATTTTTCGAAGGTTAAGTTGCTGATTTTAGATGAAGTTCACAAGAGTCCTTATTCAGGGCATCCTAGTTATCATAAAATGATAACTATGTTAAGAAAGGAGTACTTTTGCCCCAACACGAAGAGTGAAGTTGTTTAATATTTAGATAGATGCTTTGACTGTCAGACTATTAAAGCTGAACATCAACATCCAGCTGGGCTATTGCATCCCTTACCAATTCCAGAATGGAAATGGGAAATCATAAGTATTGACTTTATTACAGGTTTGCCTAAAAATCAGAAGCAGAATGACTCAATTATGGTTGTTGTTGATAAACTTAGCAAGGCTACTCATTTTATTCCTGTTAAAACTACTTTCCAGGCTTCTAACATTGCAGATATTTCCATGAAGCAAATTTTTCGCTTGCATGGAATTTCAAAGGTGATTATTTCAGACCGAGACTCTAAGTTCACTGGTAACTTTTGGACAACATTGATTAAAGGATTAAATACTAAGTTAAATTTCAGCACTTCTTTCCACCCACAAACTGATGGTCAAATAGAAAGAGTAAATCAGATTTTGGAAAATATGTTAAGATTATATGTTAAAGATTAGCCATCTAAATGGGAGGATTACTTGCACTTAGCAGAATTTGCCTACAATAATAATTATCAAGCATCTGCTAAGTTAAGTCCATTTGAAATTTTGTATGGAAGAAAATGTTGTACTCCAATTTCGTGGGATAATCCTGTAGACAGATTGATGTTTGGACCAGATCTATTGAATGAAATGGAACAAACCGTGAAACTGGTTCAAGGTAACTTAAAAGTTGCCCAAGATCGGCAGAAAATATATGCTGATTTAAAACGCGTAGAAAGAGAATTTTAGGTAGGAGACCATGTTTTCATAAAGGTAAAGCTCAAGAAAAGTTCTTTGAAGATTGGGAGTTGTGCTAAATTAGCACCAAGGTATTGTGGACCATTCGAAATCCTATCAAGAATAGGAGTTGTTGCATATCAATTGGCATTGCCATACAATTTAAAAATGCACAATGTTTTTCACGTCTCTGTTTTAAAGAAGTATGTGCACGATGCTACTCATGTGCTTAATTGGAATGACATATAGGTGGAACCCGAAGGATATTTTCAGGTGGAACCAGACTGTATTCTAGACTGGAGGGAAATTATGCTTCGAAATCACACCATAGGGCAGGTAAAGGTGCAATGGAAGCACCTTAGCCCTGATGAGGCTACTTGGGAGCTAGAAAGTAATATGCGGGCAGTATATCCAGTTTTGTTCCATGAGAAACTTGATGATGAATAAGAAACATCGAGGATGATGTTGAGCTTAAGAGGGGGTGTTTGTAACATACCCTTTAAGCTGGAAAACATTTTGTGTTAAAAAACATTATGATAACTTTTATTGTAAAGTTTATTTTGGACAGGTGTCCAAGGATGACTCTAATTTGCACAATATATTATTATTTAATAAATAAAATAGGAGACAAAAACCTAAGAGGATTATTGAAAGAGTTGTTACTGATCCACTAGGTGGAATGGAATCTAGGGTAGAAGGCAATGGAAATATGGCAGCATCATGATGCAACTAACTAGCTATTGGTATGGGACAACTCCCTTGAAATGTGGTCATAGTGCCCTGAAAGATTGGACTAGAGCTTGAGGCTCATTTATTACAAATTGACAACTAAAAGACCTATGCAGTCTATATAATAGCCATCAAATATTGAAGTGAGGTTCATCACTTTTTCTGACGAGGAAATTTACCTTGGGGTTTTGTTGTGTTTGCACCCAAGAGATTTGATGAGGGGATATGCTGTTGTTGATCATGTTGTGAGTCTGCCAAACTCTTATTGAGTTTAGGAGGTTGATGCTGAGTGGAGAAGGCATTTTTGAGGAGGTTGATACCAAGTGGAGAAGGTATTTTTGAATGCCTTGGTTCTACACAGATTCCACCCACTTATTGGATCAGTAATCAGGCTCAGGGGATCACTAGAAGTCAGCAGTTGAGCTACTTCTTCTGGAGCAGGTTGGGAGGAACAGGCCTCCTTAGGTGTTTTTTAGCCTATAATCTTTTACATGTTCTATTGTCTTATCTATTTTTATTTACAAGTTTTGTTATCTATTTCTGTGTATTTTAAAGTTCTATTTGCTACTAAGTTTTTACTGTTTATTTCATCAAGTCATTTCAGTTATTCTGAATATTTTAATGATTTTGTATAAAAAAAAATGATTGAATAAATGATCTCTGCATTTTTACCCATGCAAAAAGGAATAGCATCGTACTCCAGCACAGAGATAGATTAAAAATAGATAAGTCTGATAGGCAAATAGCCAAGTGAATGAGAACATTAAATTATATAAATTTCTAGAGTTTCTACCTTCTATTTAATTCCTGCATTTACATTCCAGTACTCTAATTATTAACTATTTTTTTAGTTAGCTGTATTTATAGTTTATATACAATATTTATTTTTATAAATGTCTCGGTTTTCAAAATAATTATGTTTCTGTTTTAATAGCATAGGATTTATTTATCCATACTTAGCAGTAAAAATGTTCTTCTTTACACTAGGATAAATAAAGATTTACTTTCAAAATAGAGCAGAATAATATTCTTCTACAGACATCAAGTATTTCCTTTTATTTCATGCTCACATTCATACATTTATTTTATATCATATTCACACAGTGAAAATCAACGTATTTGTTATTTCTCTCAAAACCCTAAACAGAGTTATCAATCACTAGTTATAGTAAACCTTTCCATTTCAATATCAAGTTTAGAATTGTTTCTCTTTCCTTATAAAAGCATTACCATGTAAAAAGGATCAAGATGAATTCTCAATACTTCATAGTAAAAGGCCTGGTTAATATTATCAGTTTGAATAATATTCTGATGTTCATTTCTTTTAAACATTAGACACACCATTTCAGACAGAAGTGTTAAGACAAGCAAGCTTGACTGTCATGTTCATAATAAGATCAAAGACAAAAACCAAATATTTACACCTTAAACATGCCTGTAGATCGAGTAGTTAAGTTTTAACTCTCAAAACGACTGTAGAAGATTCCAAATAAAATAATGAACACAGGCTTATTGCCGAGACCTCAAATAAAGGCATTGTTAAGCTTTATATTCCATAACAAATTCTAAACCCTAACACTGGAATTACTTTCCTATTTTCTTTAAGATGCAGCAACAACATTATAAACAAAACGAAACATATACAAGCCATAAGCATTTTCAACAATTTCGTTTATCCATTGTTCTAATAAAACAAAAATTCGTATTATTGTTTCACAAAAACATTCAATCATTGATCGATAACCAAGATAAACACAAAGGTTGTCAAAACCTTTCTTATTCTTATATCATCGACGAGTTATAGATCGTGTTTTGCAGGCCAAGCCCAAATCGACGAAAAGACACAACTACAGCGACTTGGGTTATAAACATTCTTCCAACTTGACAGAGCTCAACAAAATTAACCTACAGAATCTACTTTTCATATTCAAACATGGTGGTTGCCTTATGGGTCGAGGCATAGCCTCCCCATATATTTTTAAAGGTTTACAAAACCCTATCCCTACAAATTACAAAACTCTTTGAGTTAAAACAAAAACACACAGACATCACACCAGTCAGCCATCTTCTTCATCTACACAGGGTCTCAAGACAAATGCCAAGGCTTACCGGTTGGTATAGCTATTCCAACCTTCAATGCCAGATTTGAGGATCCATTGCATGGTTAAAGCTGCATTAACATTTCAAAGTGGTTAAAAGATTATCCCATAAGAAAGAATTCAGTATCGAAGTTTTTAATAGACGATAGCACTCATATATCAACATTATAGCAAAATCATTCAACACATTACCTTTTTAATTGTTAGCCTGGAGCAATAGCGAACACCATTACAGTTGCAACTGCAACGAAACGCTCCATTCGTCAAATGCTGGTATCATTGTAGCCAACCCCATACTATTTTCTTTAAAACGATAATACAGTACCGAGAAACAGAGCAACCTTGACGAGACCATGACCATTCATTTTAAACCCTATATCATTTGGAACAAACTCTCAACAAGCCGGGGTATCGAATCACCCAAAGACTAAACTACAAAACTGTTAACGAAGTTTTCACCACTGTACAAGAATAGGGAAGAGAGCTCGGATCTATTAAAACCTAGAGGTTACAAGTTCAAGACTCAGGGATTACGCCTCCACTGGCAGAACAACCTACCTAAAATCCCTCAGCCTGTCGGCCATGGAGAGCTTCCACAACCGAGAACAAAGACACAATAACTCATCGAATGTAGCGAGGGTAGGTTTTAACCAACGCATCGAAACCCTCACAAGATCAAAGGTGGAGATCACTGGTGAGGTTTACAAAATTACAAATTGTCTATCACATTAATTGAAACATCATTGCCACAGCCACGAAGGAGCCAGCTTGGAAACACAAAACCCTTTCCAATTCTACAGCTCATCATACAATCGTTACACCTTGGAAACTATCACGTGACCCAAGCTTATGTGTTATCCATGATAGGCTTCCACTACTCTTGTTAGTTGTGTGCATTCAATGCACAGGAGATATTACCTCTGCCAACCTATAATGCACATTAACGTTCACATCAAAGAGTTAATACAATAAGGTTACGATTATGGTAAGGTCGAGACTCATCACCCTTGTAGCATTTAGTTAAGGGTTGGAAGTATTACATAGGCCACGTAGAATGCACATAATTCACTATAGTTCTCACCAAGACTACAGGTAAGGCCACAAAGTTACACACATAAATATTATCATGTTATTATATACATAATACTTGGTTAGTATTTCAAATACTTTGCATTTAATCCATAATGCTTGTATATAGTTTGTAAGAACTTGTATCTATTGCATGTTGCATGTTATCAAATAGATAGCATAGTATCCCATGGCGTTCATATTAACACACTACTACACAATGCACATTTTTTGCACATAGATAATAGGGTTTGCACATAACTCATATTATTTGCAAAATAGTCCTTAAGATTCATAGAGTTTAGTATAAAAATAGAAATCATAATGTGCATATAGTATCACATAAGTACCATATAGGGTATTACAAGGCACACCACTCACATTATATAAATGTGATAGTGGTTAAAAATGTCAACAAACTCTATTTTTGCAAGGATTAGATAGTAATCTTCTAAACACTTTAAACAGACTATAGAGACATACATTATGAACGATTTTAGACATACACTTACACACCTTATGATGTATGATTAAAGAGAAACATTTCAGACTAACACTATCATCACAAGTCATAAAACAAGTTAACAAACAGTTGTACTTAGAATCTATACGAATTACCACGAAGGTAGAAGGTAGGTTGTTACATACAGAAAACATGACGGAAACCAAATAAATCTGGGTAAAACACTGCGATATGAACATAATAGATCTTCTTTGATAAACTATTGATTACTTTTCACAACTTTAATCTCTTACCTGTAAATCTATCACAAGTATGAATCCACATGCTTTAGCACAAATGCTAAGTAAGCCTCGGGGCGTCCGTAGGACCCCTTCATCAATCAAACAAAAGTACATTAGTCAAATAGTGGGTATCAACATTCGTAAACAACGACAGTAGAGATGTGTAGCAGCACAACTAGATATGGATAACATCAAGACATAAGTAGAAATATGTTGGTTGCAAACTCTTACTAAATAAACCAACATGGCATTTAATACAGCAAGATAACATTTCATGCATTGTTCTATTTCTGCATTCATTAAATAAGCAATAAATGTCAAGTAGAAAAGTTTTGAATTTTTGTGATTTTTCTTGGATGTTACAACTTTGGAATTATTATTATTAATGTTAATGTTGTTATTGGCATTTTCGTTATCATTGAATATTGTTGCTATTACTTAAATATACAACTGGCTCAAAAAAGAAAACTAAAAGAGTATGGGAGACAATGGATCTCACGGTGTGAGGGGGAATGGGGGACATCCCTAGCACATTAGAACTTGTTGTTGGATATTGGTTGTCCATCCTAGTTCATTTTGTGCCTTGGTGACTTTAGTTGTGTTGGTCACCAAAACATTTTACAACGGACCAGATTTTTTATTTTTATGGACTATGGAGCTATTATTGCACCTTATGCATACCTTAGTGGGCCCCTCTTTCCTAGTGTGATCTCCTTTGGAGAAATCACCTCGTATTTATCTATTTTTTTCATTTATGAGCCCTCTCCCTATATTCTAGGAGTTATAAGCTGGAATTTAGCTTCCACCTCCTTGATTTGTGCCTCCACCTCCTCAAGTGTGCTCCACTCCATTCATCCTTATTTTTGTGATTCTATGATATCTATGACCCTATTGGATCCCCTCTCTCACCTAATGTGCCTTCCTGCATGTTTTGTAACCCCCCCTTATGCATTAGTGCACCTCCTTGTGCTCTTCATGGCTCCATTCCTTGGTTTTTGGTAACTCCTCCTCATGGTGATAATCCAGGAAATGGAATCTCCTAACTAGGACACCAATCCACTAATTTTAGTTAAGTATCCATGATGAATCCCAGCCACACTCAAACCAATTCTATTTGGACTCCTTGGGTTTGAATTTCCCTCCTTTAGCTATTTATCCATGTGCTCTCTTCTTGTTGAAGCTCATCTTGAGCTTTGGATCACTTGACTTTTGCTATATCGCCATGTTGGGAATGTTGATAGTATTGGGAGTGTGTTGAGACTTAGATTTAGTCTATTTGTTTCCATTTAATTCTGTTATATCACTCTACTAGTCCATTTTCTCGCACAGGAAGTGATGAAATGAGTTGGTGAGAAGAGTCACATCCCATAGGTAGTGGAGATATACATGAAAGTAGTAGTGGGAATCATTGTAGTTCTCAAAAGAGGTAGTTTCAAGAGTTGTTAAACTAAGTGTGCATCTACCTATGGATCCACGATCTTAGCATGGGTGTACCTTTTCAAGAGAGGAAGGCTTAATTGTGTCTATGGATGGGAGGAAAGTTGTCCTACTGCAACCAATTGTCATTAAAGATAAGTATTTCTTCATCTACTTATTTATGTTATTTTATTATGTTTAAGTGCCATGGAGGATGAAATTAATTTGGAATTGTTTATGGATGATTTCCAAGATTTATATGCAGGATGGACAGCTCTTGATACTTTGTATTGGAACTCCTCTATTTTCTATTCTTTATCCCCTCCTTCATGGTTTACGAATATAACTCTCACGGCGATGATAGGGCTCCAAACATAGGTTCTGGTTCACCCATTTATGTTAATTTATGGGTTTTTTAACCTATTCCATTGCATCTGAAGTGATTATTCTAGTAAGAAACACTTTTTCTTTTCACTAGAAAAGCTTTCTAGATGACAAAGTTATGATTATTTTGGTCGACAATGTTTCCAGCACTGAAGGGAATGCACCTTGTCTTCTTATTGGGAGCACCTTTTTTTCATATATGATTGTAATGTTATATGTTATTATGTTTTTTAAAATCTTCTTATTCTATGGTAAATATGATATGTAATGGTGATTGATAGCTGGAAGGAAGGAAGCCATTTAATCTATCTTATACTAGTGAAAGTTGGTTGTAGGGGACATCCACGAGATTGATTTTAGAGGCTGTAGCTGGAAGCCTGTTCCTTTTGTTGATTTGGTTGTGTGGCTGTGACTATGATTTGATTCTATTTTTATTTATTTCTTAACCACTTCTATCAGCACACACATCATGAAATTGAAGAGTAACCCTCATAAGAAATATAATTGTTATATGTGCAAATGTTAACTACAATATTTACCACTCAAGTTAATTCTAGTTTTACAAACTGATACTCACTATCAATTAATTGAGTTAATTAGATCATACAGAAAATTAGAAATACCATGCATTCATTTTACGAAATACATTATCATTATGTCTATTAAGTATGTACATTCGGAATTGTAATGTTTAATTTTCATGAGGCTAAGTTCGAGTTGAATGGCCTAATGGCCTAACCTTAGGAATCTATATTGAGATGTGTAATATTTAGTTTAGAATTTTCTTAAGTCTCTAGTGCCTTTGGAATTATTTTTGGGTTGCGGAAATTACAAAGTGTTATTAGAGTTGAAGGTTTCAATACTACGGCTTTGGGCCTTCTGCAAGTCAATATGTAGTTATACATTTCCATTAATTAAATTCGGTATATGCACCTTAATATAGTTACACATATGAGTTAGTTCAATGAACTATTATCCTTGTAAGGATATGGACTTGATGCCCATCCAGTAAGGATAAATCCTAGAAGGGTTTCTATCCCCCGTGTCTATTTAGGTAGATTGTAGCTTATAGAAGTTCGCTAGTTACTTTATAAACAAGAAGAAAAGTAGTTTGAATAATAATGAACTTATACCAATGTGTTGTTTACTAACAAAAGGTTGATAATGAACACATTGCAGTTCCCAATGAATGATTGAGAAAGCAGTGTGACCACTAAACTGATATTTTAATCAAACCTGTGAAGACTAGAGATTCAACAAGTACAAGTTCAACAATAGGAAGTCAAAGATTGGAGATGTATTTCGAGGAAGGACATAGACCATACAATCTTGAGTAGGAGTTTTTTTAGGGAAGAATTTCAAATAGGAATAAGAAGAGTAGTGAACCGTTAAGCTTGGAGGATTCAGTGAGGAAGTATAGGGAGGATAAAGAAAGGATAATTCATATCCAGGAGTAGATTATTAATGATCCAAAATCATTGAAGACCATCCAAAGATATGTTGAAAACAATCATAGAAGAGGTTATGTGAGTTCTAGACCATCTTCAAGGATACCTCATCACTCATATAGGATAAAGGGGTATGCATCAAGCAGTACAAAGAGTAGTCCTAAAATATATTTGATGATATACAAGAAGAGGAGGTATGCCTGAGATGACCTAGTAGGAGAGATTAGAAGAATCAAGCCACCAAATTTTGATGGAGGAGTAAAGCATGGAGAAGATGAACAAGCATGGTTGTTAGGACTCGTGAAGTTCTTGTAGTTGCACTAGTACACACCTAATATGGAATCACAAGCATCCATATAGCATCTATAGGGTAAGGCATCTATCTTGTGGGATCCACTAGTTAAGCTAGAATACATCGACGAAAATAGAATCTCTTGGAAGAAATTTAAGAAGTACTTATAGAAGGAATACCTCTCTGAGCATTATTATGACAAAAATATGGGAGAGTTCTTTGAGCTCAAATTGGGAAGCATGACTATGGAGGCCTATGAGAATAATTTTTTGGAACTTTTGAAGTATGCGCACTTCATCAAAGATGAGAAGGTAAAATCAAAAGGTTCCCAAGTGGTATTCCTAGATCTTATAGAGACAAAAACCAGTATGGTAGACCAAAGAACCTTAAGGATGCCATCTAGAAGGAAAACCACTTATATGAACAGAATAAGAGCAAGACCCCATATCAAAAGAATTAGAAGGATATGAAGAAGAACAAACAAGAGTAGAGAAAGAAAGGTTTTTAGCCTTCAAAATTCAGAAACAGTAATTCTTATCAACAAGGTCATCCAAGGGAAGATACTTTAGGGAAAATACCACATGTGGAATGTTGGATATGAAAGGAAAATAACTTTGCTAATTAGTTCCAACATAAGAAAAATAAACTTTACAACATTCAAGAGGCTTCAACAATTGCAGATGTAGGTGGAAGTGTTCATAGGATCTATGTATCCCTGGATAGGAGGAAAGCTAACCACTAGTCCCGAATGAATGAGGTAGTAGGTAAGATTGCTAGTAAAACCATAGATATTTTGTTTTATTATGGAGCTAGCAATAGTTACATTGCACCTAATCTAGTTGAAAAATATCATTTGAAGAAAATCAAACTTGAAACAACAAGTCTAGTATAGTTAGCTACAGGAGCTAAGAGAAAAATCACAGAATTTTTAAAAGTGTGTCCTTTAGAAATGAATGGATTGAAAACCTTTGAAAACTTAAACATAATACTCTTGGGGTCATATGATGTATTTATTGGAATGGATTGGTTGGATGCACACCATGCCATGTTGGATTTTCATAATAAAACTTATACTTGTTTGGATGAAGAAGGAAACTGAGTGACATTCAAAGGTATACCTAGACCCATATCCTTGAGGTAGGTCAGAGCTCTAAAATTGAAGAAATGTTTGTGAAAGGGATTCCAATTATATGCAATTCATGTGTAAGAGTCAAAAGAAGGAAATTTTCCAGAACTATAGGATTATCCCGTACTACAAGAGTTTGCATATATATATTTCAGGAAATGCCAAGAATGCCTCCTAAGAGGGACATTGATTTTTCTATCGACTTGGTGCCAGGAAAAATACCTTCATATAAATCAACTTATAAAATGAGTACTCCAGAGTTAAAGGAATTAGAGATGCAGTTAGAGTAGCTACTAAAGAAAGGTTACATAAGACCCAGTGTTTCACCTTGGGGAGCCCTTGTGTTATTTCTAAAGAAGAAGGATGGAACTCTAAGACTCTGCATAGATTATAGATAGGTGAACAAAGAAATGATTAAAAACAAGTACCTCTTACCAAGAATTGATGACTTGTTTGATCAATTGAGAGGAGTCAAGGTGTTTTCAAAAATATATTTGAGGTCAGGATACCACCAAATTAGAATTAAGAATGAGGATATTAGTAAGACAACATTCAGAACAAGGATGGACATTATGAGTTCATAGTGGTACCTTTTGGTTTAACAAATGCACCAGCAGTATTCATGTGTTTAATGAATGGAGTCTTCAAAAAGTACTTAGATAAGTTTGTGATTGTACTCTTGGATGACATCCTTATCTATTCCAATACATAAGAAGAGCATGAAGAAAATCTAAGGTTAGTAATCCAAGTGCTTAGACAACAACAATTGTATGACAATCTAAGCAAGTGTTATTTTTACCAAGGAAGAACTCACTACCTAGGGCCTATCATATCCTAAGAAGGTGTTTCAGTATATCTTGAAAAGATAAGAGCCATTATGGAATGGAAACACCTAAGAATGCATCAAAATTAATATCTTTCATGGGATTAGTTGGGTACTACCAAAGTTTCATCGAAGGATTCTCAAAGTTAGCTCATCCCATCACATCTTTGTAGAAGAAGGGTGTGAAGTTAGATTGGACTCCTAAGTGTGAAGATAGTTTTCAAGACTTAAGGAAATTCTTACTAGTGCTCATGTTCTAAAGATTATAGATCACGAAGAAAAATTTGTTGTGTGTACAGATGCATGCAAGAAAGGCATTGGTGGAGTATTGATGCAGGATGGACATGTGATTAATTATGAATCTAGAAAGTTGAAGGAACACGTGCAGAACTATGACACCCATGACTTAGAGCTTGCATCTATCATCCACACTAAATGAATATGTGGAGACATTATCTAAAGGGTAAGAAGTTTGACTTAAGAACTGAACATGATGGGTTAAAATACTTGTTTGAGCAGCGTAATTTGAATCCAAGACATAGGAGATGGATGGATTTATATTGTGAATATGAGTTTGACATCAAGCATATCAAAGGTAAGGAAAATAAAGTAGTCGATGCACTTAGTAGGAAGATACATGTGATACATGTAGCAACTATCATCACTAGTACATTAGATTTAAAGGATAAGATCATTGAAGCTAGTCTTATAGATGAACTTTATCAACATTTAAAAGAACGATTGCAACACCAGAAAAAATCCACTAAAATTTGATAAGTATAAGTTTGAATAAAATGGGATCCTCATGCACAGATATAGAGTTATGTGCCTAATTTTGGATATATAAGGAAGATGGTTCCAATAAAGACAACTCACAAAACACCTAACATTGCAGATATTTACATGAAAGAAGTAGCCAAATTGAATGGTATTCCCAAGGCTATAGTATCAAACAGAGATCTTCAAAATTTACTTATAAATTTTGGAAAGGATTTTTTGAGGGGTTTGGCACAAGTATAAACATGAGTACAACATACCACCATCGGACAGATGGACATACATAAAGAGTTAACCAAGGGATTGACGATATGTTAAGGATGTATGTGATGGAATTGTCATCTAAGTGGGAAGATTATTTACACTTGGTATAATTTTATTATAATAAGGGATATCATTCCACTTTAAAGATGAGTCCTTTTGAGGCCATGTATGGCAGAAAGTGCAATATTCCCATTAGTCAGGATAACCCAACATACAGAGTCATTGTTGGAAACAAATTATTAAAAGATATGGAGGATCAAATGGTTAAGATAAAGCGTAATATAAAGGCAACTCAATACATGAAGAAAATCTATGTAGATCAGAACAAGATTGCCATACATTTTCAAGTTGGAGATCATGTGTTTTTGAAAGTTAGACCCAAGAAGAGTTCCTTAAAATTAGGAAATTACTCCAAGATAGTTTCCATATATAGTGGACCTTTTGAGGTCTTAGATAAGATAGGACCTATTTCTTATGAGCTAGATCTACCCTATTTCATTAGAGTACATAATGTGTTTCATGTGTCTTTATTGAAAAAGTATATACCTAATTTTAACCATGTAATTGATTGGAATGTGATCCAGGTAATTAGAGTTCTTTTATTTTATTTATTGATATATATACATATCTCTACTTGGTACTAATCATGTGATCGAATGGATTATGATATAGGTGGAACCGGAAGGGGATTTTCTGGTACAACCTATTTCCATATTGGGCAGCAAGGTCAAGCTTCTTTGGAATCGAGAAATCATGCAGGTAAAGGTCCAATGGACACATTACATCAGTGAGGATGCAACTTGGGAGTCGGGAGATGCTACGAGGGAATCATAGCCTCATCTATTTTGAAATTTTGGTATTTACGGCCTGTATGTAATAAATATGCATCGAGGATGATGCATTGTTTAAGGGGGAGGGGGATGTAATACCCTGGTTGTTAAGCTACAAACTTATGGTATTTTATTTGAATATGGACTTATGTTCTATTTGTTAATATGACTATGGAATTATGCTCATTTTTTTATGATATGATTATGGACTTTGGAATTATTATTATTAAAGTTAGCATTGGTATTGCCATTGTTGTTATCATTGAATGTTGTTGCTATTAATTAAATAAACAATTGGCTCGGAAAAGGAAACTAAAAAATTATGGGAGACCATGGATCTCATGGTGTAAGGGAGAATGGGGGGGATCCCTCACACCTTAGAACTTGTTGTTGAATGGTATTTTTCCATCCTAGTTCATTTTGTGCCTTGGTGACTTTAGTAGTGTTGGTCACCTAAACATTGTACAACAGACCCCATTTTTTATTTTTATGGACTATGGAGATATTATTGAACCTTATGCATAATATATTGGGCCCCTCTTTCCAAGTGATATCTCCTTGGGAGAAATTATCTCCTATTTATGTGTTTTTTTCATTTATGAGACCTATCCCTAGATTCTAGGAGTTGTAAGCTAGAATTTAACGTCCACTTCCTTGATTTGTGCCTCCACCTCCACAAGTGCACCACAATCCTCTAGATTCATCCCTATTTTTTTTCTTCTATGATATTTATGTCCCTATTGGATCCCCTCTCTCACCTAATTCACCCTCCTTCATGTTTTGTAACCCTCTTATGCATTTGTGTGCTTCCTTGTGATCTTTATGGCTCCACTCGGTTTTTGGTAACTCCTCTTCATGGTGCTAATCCAGGAAAGGGAATATCCTAACTAGGACACCACTCCACTAATTTGAGGTAAGTCTCCATTATAATCCCCAAACACACTAAAACCAATTCTAGTTTTCCACGTTGGGTTTAAATTTCCCTCCTTGAGCTATTTATACATGTGCTCTCTCCTTGTTGAAGCTAATCTTGATATTTGGATCACTTGACTTGTGCTATCTCACCATGTTGGGTATGTTGATAGTATTGAGAGTGTGTTGATACTTAGAGTTACACTATTTGTTTCCCTTTTCTTCTGTTATATCACTCTACTAGTCCAAGTTCTCGCACATGAATCCGGAAAATGGTTTGGTGAGAAGTGTCACATCCCATAGGAAGTGGAGACATACATGAAAGTAGTAGTGGGAAGCATTGTGGTTCTTGAAATATGTAGTTTTGAGAGTTTATAAATTAATTGTGCTTATACCTATGGATCCATGGTATTATCTTGGGGTTGACCTATTTAAGAAAGGAAGGATTGACTATGTCTACGGTTGGGAGCAAAGTTGTCCCGTTGTAGCCTGTTTCCATTAAAGATAAGTATTTCTTCATATACTTATTTATGTTATTTTATTATGTTTGTGTGCCAAGGAGACTAAAATGAATTTGGAATTGTTTATAGATGATGTGCTAGGATTTATATGTAGGATGGATGGCTCTTGATACTTTGTATTGGAACTCCTCTATTTTATATTATTTCTCCGCTCCTTCATGGTTTACGAATGTAACTCTCACAGTGATGAGAGGGGAACAACCATAGGCTATGGTTAACCCATTTCTGATCAATATGAGCTCTGTAACCTATTGCATTTCATAGAGAGCAATGATTTCAATAAGAAACACTTTTTGTTTCACTGGAAAAGATTTCCAAATGACAAAGTTATGACTATTTTGGATGATAGTGTTTTCGGCACTGAAGAGAATGCACCTTGTCTTTTGGTTGGGAGCACCCTTGTTGCAGATCTAGTTGTAATATTGTAGATATTATTACGTTGTTGAAGATATTCTTATGCTATGGTAAATATAATA
The DNA here is from genome assembly GCA_027924585.1 of Larix kaempferi. Classification (NCBI taxonomy): domain Eukaryota; kingdom Viridiplantae; phylum Streptophyta; class Pinopsida; order Pinales; family Pinaceae; genus Larix; species Larix kaempferi. Next base: position 15,126,061 of record BSBM01000348.1, on the reverse strand, counting down.
TGTAATGGTGATTGATGGCTAGAGGGAAGGAAACCATTTAATCTAAGTTATACTAGTGAAAGTTGGTTGTAGGGGACATCCATAGGATTGATTTCGGAGGTTGTAGTTGGAAGCCCGTGCCACAAGATTGATTTCGGAGGTTTTATTTGGGTTTCTTGTGTCTGAAGTTGATATGGAGGTTGAACATCATGCTTCATCACAACTATGAATGGATTCAAGGGGCCAGGCACTATTTCTTCCAATGGCTACAATCACCAAATGCTAAAATACTTTGACATGCATGAATAAACAATATAAAATGAATAAAATATGTACACGTATTGAAATATATACCTTTGCATGACTTCTACCCATCGCAGATGCAACATTAACTACTGCATCAATGATCCCACTAAGGTCTAGCATGGAGAACTCTCTAGCATGATGATGTAAACATGTGAAATAAGCATTAAGAAAAACAAGTTGTGCACTGGAATTACTGTGGAATTAGTAGGTCCATGATCATGGACATATACTCTCTTTCTAGAAGAGGGTTGTATGATAAATATATGACCCTTGGAAACATTTGGATTGCGGGGAGAGGAAAATAAAATTGTTGGTGCTTGGATTTCAATTGTTTTCTATAGTCATAGAGTGTTGTCGCAGTTAGAAATGCACATGTGAATCAATGAAATAACATGTATTAAATAACTAACATGTTCAAATAGTTAGCTCGGTGTGAGTTGTCCCTCCACCAATGGGGACTTCAGTATTGCCAAATCCTTTCCCCTCTACCAAAGCATCCATCATCTGGAAGTTTAAAAATTCACCAAGTGTTGACATAGTTAGACATGCATAAACCAATGAACTAACATGTACTAACAAATTAACATGTACATTAAAAATTGTTACTTCAATGTGAAAACTCTCTCCACCAAGGAGTGGTTGAACACTGGTTCCAAATCCTTGCCCCTCTATAGAAACATCTAATATCTACACTTAGTTTAAAAATTATAAGGGTAACTAGTGATCTATACACATGTAAAGTAAGGAAAAACAATTAACTTGAACATGATTTATTTTAAAAGCATATACTTACCTCAATCAAAAATGTAGTGAGGTTAACATCTGGATATCACTAGAATTAGTGTTTTTCTTTAGCCGTTGAGGATCTAGTGACTGCATGTTTTAAAAATTATAAATATTAGATTAAATAACATTAATGATCAAACATGTATTAACGAATTAACATGTATTAACAAACTAACTTGTTGAAATAGTTACCTATATGTGAGTTGTTTCCGTTGAAGACACGACAACACCTAGCACACCAAAACCACCTATAGATTCTAGTACACTGGTGTCTCCATCGCTAGTGCTAGCACTTTTCCCCACTATAGTGGCATCTAGCATCTACTAGTTTAAAAATGCTAAAAATAAACAATCTATGTATGCATATAGTAAGGAAAAACATAGTTTGGGAAATATTATTCTTAACCATATACGTACCTACCTAAATAACCTACCAATGTAAATACCTAATGGTGCACAACCATAGAAATCATGGTCACATGCTATGCACATGTGAGGGTCAGTAGCAGTCTCCTGGTGTGTCAATCCACCCCCACTAGTGGATGGTTCTGCACCATGGGGAGATGATGGTTATACACAAATAGGGAGAGATGGCTCTACCTATCCCATATGATGTATCTCGGTTCTATGGTGGACAACCACCTATGTTACACTCAAGAATGCCTCTTGTGTATGTGCTATCATATCATGTGGAGGTGTGACATCTGGCCTAGGAAACTGCATGTGAGGTGGAGGTATTTAGTGATTGAAATATCCATGCCTGGAATTAGGACAGTTTTGTGGAATCCCATGACCATATCCTTGGAACTCCAACATGTCAAAATAATTAACATATTTTTCCAACACAAACTCAACATACATCTTTCTAAGGAAATATAAGCGAATTTCCCTATAATTTGCTATGAGGTGGCAGATCTTAAAGACCATACACCACTGATCCATCCAATTCTCTCTGAATGGTGGATATATGCACCACTTGATGGAGATGTGGGGTATGTTTTTGTTTGGAATTTCCCCATTCGAGCTCTCTAAACAAGGAAAATATATGATCTTTGGTGATCTTTAGTTTTATTATTTCATTGTAGCTCTACCCATTCACGTATTGTTTCCTTTTCCATTCTTTATAAGATGCAATGCCATATAAGGAATCACTTGATTGTGTAATGGTGTTTATGATGCCATCTAGGACTTAGAAAGAGAGTGGAGGAGTTGGTATCCACCCCTCCATGTCCCCCCCAATCTCTCTATGTCTCAAAATCTCTCTCAGAATATCTACATCAGAAATCATGCTAGCCACTGCAATCATAAATACAAGAAAAACATTAGAAACATATACATGGTATAGTGACATCCCTTAGAAATGAAAAAAAGTACAACTAGTGTAACAAATAATGACGAGTATTTATAATTTAAAATTTAAAGTTTAAAAATTACACTAGAGAATCAACATAAAAATTTGCCATGTTAATTTTTTGTTAAATTGGTCCTGAACATTCATGCCTACACACTAACATGTTCTTCAAATATGAAGAATTGTTATTACTATTGCAAACTAAGCCTTGTGACTCTAACCTAGAAGTTATTTATATGTTTGTATCTTGGTGGAAAAAGGTTTTGAGTTAATCACATTGATACATGGTGAAGAAGGTAAGCCTAGAAGAGATTGTAAAATATATGTGTTCTACTATTAAGCTACATTATAAAATGCATGAACAAGATGATTATTGTCTCATTGAAAGTGGTCCCCACCACCTTGGATACTATTTTGTATTTGGTCATGTTACGTTGGTTGAGTTACCACCACTTTATGTAAGGGATTATTTATTTAACCAAGTACATTTTTTTAGTTAGCATCTCTCCTATGTGGTCCCTCTTGGTTACGTGTTGGTGTTAACACAATGCAATTTTTTACTATCCAACCAATGCCAAAAATACTTTTCCTAATCATAGGAGGTCTATCATCAATAAGATTCGGCACAATACTAAAAATGGAACTTGATGAAAATATAACATTAGATATATTAGTGAAAATAAAAGTTGGGGCAATCAGAGTTTTTCATGTTCTAGCACACAAAATTTTGTTGCTTTTCTACGATGAAAAACAATAATAAGGTTCAAGTGCATATTGAAAAAGCTACATGTAGTTCAATTTGCATAAGGACATGACCTTAGAAGAAGCAGAAGAAAGAATAGGGGAGTAAGGAATTCTGATGAACTCACCTCCATGTTCATTAGAAAATAAGGATTTAGATTGAGGTTGGCATTGTAAAAGTGACATTCAACAATTTCATGAGTTGGGGTTTTGTGGTAGTGGCACAAAATTCTGATGACGTGAAGTAGTGGGATGAGGAGTGGGGTTGGTGGGGGTATAGGCTTGGTATTTTCCGGAGTTGAGAGAGTTGAAGGAGTTAAGGTTCTGGTTATGGTTTTCAGAAGAAGGGATATTAGGGTCTAAGTTAGGATTAGGAGTTTAAAACGGTCGAAACCAAATCTTTCAATTGTATTTCTATTCTATGGAAAGGACACAAAGGAAATATTGGTCAAGTTTAGTCTTCTTAAACATAACTACTACATTACATAAAATCATAAGTAAAACTTATTTTGTATATTTGATCTATAATTGTAGATAGATTTTAGAGAAGTTTCAATTAATTGTTGGACAGACTTTCCTATAGATGGAATGGATAGTTCTTGGATAAATTGGTTCTTTTGTGATATTTAGGGTTCATTGTCAGGTATTTTTTAATGTTTTTTGAGCAAACAAATGTCTAAAAATAGAAATAGGGAACAATATTTACCTGTGGTGGAGGAGAAATTGGTTCAGGATGCTTGTAGATGGTGAATTTGCACTTGCATTTTTCCACTATCATCGTTGAATTTGCGTATGCACATGCAATGAAGAATGGGGCTCATGGCCTAATTTGGGGAATAAAATATGCAGAGAAAAATGCACACGTGTTTTTTTTCTCTAAATGTGCACATGTTTTGGAGAGAAAAAAAGCGTACACATTTTTCTCTTCTAGCCTTCGTGGCATCCCACTTGGATACCTCAGACTTTCCCATTCCTATTTTATATAAACGCATATGCGTTGGTTACTTCTACAACAAGAACATGTTTTGAAAAATTCCCTTTGCATCTAAAAGGACCCCATCTTTTTGTTAGGACCCATGTCTAACTCCATCACTGGATGAATCTTGGAGTGTGTAATTTGATTGACCTTACTATGATTCTTAAATATATTCCTATAAAAGTGTAACTAAGCTTTCCAAAATTCCCAATGGAAAGGGATGAAGTATCCTTAAGGTAATTAGTAAAGATATGATAGAGTCAATTATAGTGAAGGCACTTAGGGGACATCACAACAATCAATAGATGTTTTCCTCATGTACAGCCACAACCCACAGAAGTTACATTGGTCATAATACTAGGTTTAGGTCACTAAGATATCTTCCTCAAGTGCAAATAAGAGGTTCAACCTTGAACAATCATGGGTCACAAGTAAACAAGAGATGGGTGGCTCAAGGAAATTTTTAGAAAAATTAGACCTTGAATTTAGCATCTCAGGGAACCTATTCATTCTTATCTTATTTTTTACACACTTGGCCTACAAGCATTGCAAGCTCCTTGGAAAAACAACTATGTTTTGAATGAGGAATGATTGAGGGGAATTATTTTGGATGCATAGCACAATAATCTTAGTCTATAATATAATTTGTTTTGTAACCTAAAAAATTGGAATTAATTGGTTAGTTATGTTTCTTGAATTAAGGTTTCAATTTTATTTATTTGATTTCTCCTTGGTTTCGAGTAAAACTTTAAAGGAATCCACATCAATAATTTCAAAATATATGTAAAATTTAATGGTTAAATAGAAACATGAAGGATCATCAATATTTCCTTGAATTTGATGTCCTAAAGACTCTCCTATTAGATGCACTGAAGGTTGAGCAATGTGTTGATGTACAATTTATTCTTGTTGTTCTCTCAATTATATTAGTATTTGTTTCATCCTCTCTATAGCCTTCTCTTGTTCTACAATTTTGTCACCCCATTTATGATCATATTTCCTAATTCACTTTTTAAGTTTTGCAATCTTGATCATTGATTAATTTATTCTTTCAAGAGATTCTTTTCAATTTTGATTGTTGATTGTTGATTGCTTCACCAACGTTTTCTTTGTTTTTAATCAACAAATGGTTGGATTTGTGTAATATATAAAAGTATTATCAAGTTTGCAGAATCTTGATTATGCTCCTTAACACTTGAAATTGCCATATTTACACTCTAAATTGATGGTTGCAATGTGTTTATAGGATCTTGATTGAGATCCATAAATTTTTGAATTGTCAATTGTATTATATTTACAGGAGATCGACTCAGCTCGATAGCTTGATCAATCCCAATGCTCAATTAATATCAATAGCTCGATCAAGCTCAATGATCGATTGATCTCAATACCTCAATCAAGCTCCATAACTTGATTTAGAAATATTTCAAACCAATACAAACTCTCTATTGACCAATATTTCAAACCACAAAAACCTTAATCGAGGATTTTCTTAACACTAGATTGAGCTATTTGGGAAAACTTGTAAAATGGATGATTTTCCGCTTAAATTGCAGAATTCGAACCCTCTTACTACATAATTTTCTACAATTACAACTTTTAGAGGGTGAAACTCCTTCATCTCATTCATCTTAGGTGGTAGAGTGAAGGTCATTTTATTCATCTATAAATCCTCTATCAAATGGCATATCATTTTCACACTTTTTTTCATATTATATTTATTTTATTTCTTTTAAAAATTATACTAAAATTTGTTTCCTATAATTTGAAAGGTGCTCGAGAAAAAATAATAATATAAAAAACAAACAACCAAAAAATTAAAAAATTATGTGGGATCCCTATGGATATTTTCTCTTAAAAACAATATTTTTTTTGTTTTTCAATTTATGTAAATGGTTCGAGAAATATTGACAGGAATAAAAATGTGTATAAATAATGGTTCAAATATTAATGGGTCTATCTTATATATATATATATGTTGGGATCTACAAAGTTCTATGTAGATGTTCCTCCTAAATATTTTTTGAAAATTATATATTGGACATTGAATTATTTAATGGGAATAAAACTCACTTGTTAACTTTTCGATAAATTTGCATGGACGAGAGTTTAATTAAATGCATGTTTTCACATTAATATTTTTTGAGATAAATAACATTAGAAAGACAACTCAATTCACTACAATTGTTTTTATATTTTAGTACACATCAAAATTCACAAGGCTTATATGATTTTTGACAAACTAAATCTAAAAAATGTAAAATAACAAATTTTCATCACCACATTTAATTGAAAATTGTTATCCATTTTCATGGATTCACCCCTTTTGGGTACCCACAAAGGTGTAAAGGATTGTTGAATGATGATTCCACCAATATTCTCTATGTGTAAGCTTCCCATGCACATTTTTATCTAATTAATGAATAATATTTTTGTTTAAGATGCTAATACATGTATCTATCCTAAAGCATATAATACCTAAAAAATAGAGAGGGAAATAAATTGTTGTTTCCTCAAAACCTTGTTACATCCCTGGTTTGGGGGAAATTTTGATACTTGAACTTAAAAAAATTTCAACTTCATGATTTTAAATCGTTTATTTATGAATTATTTATAGTATTTTATATGGAATTTCCACTTTTGACCCCACTAATCCCATGTAATTTTCACCTTCTAAGGGAAGTTTATGGTGGAATTACCTGAATCTATTTTTTTTCCTTATTTCTAAAGACCATAACTAGTACATCTTATCACTTCAAAAATATATTGAACCAGATTCTAAACTTTTTATTCTATGTACTTTTCTATGTTCTATATCAATCCTTTTCTATGTCATTTATCAACCCTAGAAATTTCACCCAATTAAAATGATCGAAAATTAAAGTTAGATAAAAAATCGTAAGATGGCTCATATGAAGGATCCAAACCAAGGATCAACTACTATGATACCAAATGTTATGGACCAAATATATAATAAGCCTAAAAAATATCAAATTCAGTGATTTCAAATGCAAATCATGTAAAATAGTGAATGAATAAGAATCCTCCTTGAGGGGACAACCTCTGCTTACAATATATCAAATGCTCAAAGATAATATGATCATTCAAGTGAGTCTCCTTGATGTTTACATATGAGAGAAAAGGGACTAGAATGTAATAATAATAAATTAATATAACTATAACTAATGTAAACATAATGAATGACGGATACATTTAGGGTCTTGACAAGTTAACCTTACATTCTTTCACTATGTAGGGTCTTGACAAGGTAACCTTACATTCCTTGACTATGTAAATATTTACAGGCACCTTCCTCTCCTCTATGTTTTCTACAATTGTTATATTATTCTTTTGAATCAATGAAAATAACATCTACAAAATTTGTCCTATTTCTATCCAATAGAAAATGCCATCTCTCTACCTTTTTTCAATCAAATTTATCCACCTTTCCATGTAATGCAGATTTTTGCTTACACAATAAATGCTTCAACTCATTGTTTTGTAGTAATAACACTTATACAACTTTTAAGAAAAAATGGTCATGTTTGTATTCCAATCACGGAGAACCAAATATCAAACATGTAACAAAAACTAAAACCATTTTATCCATTTTTTTACCCTCCACACCTTAACTACCTTTACTTCATTTCTTTAAGCTTTATTTTCAATAGAATCCTAGCATCTTCCACCCAACCTATTGGTATTTCCAATTTCCTTTCACCGTATGTTATAAAATCATGCGATGTATTTCAGATGTATTCAAAAAAATTAAATATCATTTCTTCTTTAAAACAAACAATGCAAATTTTCGTACCTACCACAATGCAAATTTGTGTACCTTGTAGGATCTCCAACATGGCTTCTAGTTATATTGGGCACATTCAAAAGAGGACTGTTAATATTCCTTATTTCATGTCCCCTTTTTTATTCAAAATAATACTGAACATAAAGTGAATCTAAATGACAATATGAACAAAGCATAAGAATAATGAGTCTCATCTATTAAGAAATTATCGTGCATTTTCTTTCACCTATGCATGTTCGCTATTAAAGACCTTCCCATGCACAAAATAATGCCATATTCCATTCTAATAAAAGTAATTGTTTGAATGTCCCTCACCTACAACTTAATTTTACATATAAATACTTTTACTTACAAGTACAAGCATAATTAGTATGATGTACTTGTTTAAGAATAGGGTTTGAAATTTACTTCCAAAGGAAATTTCCAACATATGCATTGACCTTTCAACTTTCATTGAGATACCAAATATCTTAAATATCAGTATGAAAAAAAAGAACTTAGAGACTTTTGCTAACATTGTCATTCATATAACACTTGTTTTCCCATTGTCCTTTCTTCCAAGCTCACCGCACTCCACACAATCTATATGTGTGCTTAATTTTCCAACACTTTTGTGTGCAATATAAATTTTATCTACATGCAGATCAATGGTATGAATAAAGAAAAACTTGTAGATGCCCTCCAAGAATCCTTGTTGAATCTACTAAATAAGCATGCATATATTTTTAAAATAGCAGATCTATAAATTAACTAACAAGATTATTTTCTTAAATATCAATAAACAGATCTAACATTAAAATAATAAGTTGATTTTGATCAAATAAATTCAAATGAAATATTCGACATTAAAAAAAATCATCTTTGTCTTTATATTCTACCAATACAATAACTTGAACAAAATAGAAGAATCATTGAATAAACCATTATAGTAACCTCGGACTCTTTGTCGCGAGATTCTAAAGAGTATAGATGTTGTCAAAATCCCATGTGCAAATATATTTTCAAATACCAATCATTAATGTCCACCAGAAAGCACCTTACCACTCCCAAAAGGTACTCTTCTTCCCATGGGACCCCCGAGCCGCAATGGGGTTGAATGCAAGAAATCGCTACCATAGTCTAGGAATGTAGGTTGCTACTAAGAGGCTCCCAACCTCTTTCATAGAGTGATGAACCAAACCCTAAACAATCACTGTGTAAATCTAGCATAATATATGTCATCAAACAATAGGGTAAAAGAGACGAGAGCCTCATGCTCTCTCCTTCTCTTTATAGATTTCCAAGCTTTCCATGCATCTCATCCATGCATAATTCCAATTTTTTTTAATTACTTATTCTTTTATTATTCACCCACAAAGTGTCACTTTTCTCCTCATTCTATTTTTGTAATTTTTAATTTGAGATTTACTCTCACCTAAACTCTTAGATTTTCTCTAAGATGATTCCTTCAATTTCTTCTAATTGTGTGTGTGCATGTGTTTACTTAATATTTTGAGTTAAATTATTTTCTCTCTTTTATTTATTCACAATTTCATATCTATTTGCAAGTAATAATTTATGATATTTTTATTTCCTCCTAATTTAATTAAAATATTTTTCTATTTCTTTTAAAACACACATTCTTACCCCCCTTTAGTATTTTATTTTTACTATCGTGTTCTCATTTCGATGACCATATTGAGGGTTCCATGTTCCGTGCATGCCCTTCAAATATCCCTTTTGTGGTCAGGAATGGTACGATGACTGAGACCTCATTAACGTAATCCACCGACCCTATTGAAGGACTAATGGTTCCTAGGGAATAAGATTGAGTCCCTATTTTGTGCCCCCTATTCTAATCCTCATGAGTGGCTGAATCCGTGGCCTACCCTCACAAAAACATGCATCTGACAAGCAAAATCCTCTCTCGCTTTTTAACTCATCATGTGGATAAATCGCTAGTATTATATCTCCTTCCCATTCAACCCCATTACCTGATGTGGACCGATTGGAAATCGCAATCCAGTACTTGTATGTAAAACACTACACGAAACAAATCTGTCTAAATAAAGAATAATATATTAATTTATATTAGGTCAACATCACTTGTCATTGATACCCTGACTCAATCCAAATTCCACGCGGTATTGATGCCACCTTGTATCACATGTACCTGTCTTTTATTGTCACACTTGACAACCCATCAAAAGTACATCCTATAAATAACATTTATGTATTCACTTAATCATCCTTCCCTATTATCATGGCATCATAAACATTTGATTATCATCAAATCATTATTTCATAACTTTATAACAAATATAAACATATCATCATCATCAAATCATTATTTCATAATTTCAAACATATAACTTTAAAACATCCCACCTATTAATCAAAGCATTATTTTCAACGCATGGTCATGCCAATCATCCTCTAAGTAAAAGTGGGGCACTACATACACCTCCTCTTCAAGAAACTTTGTCTTGAAGTTTTAGAATAGATAATGATCTACTAACACGGAAGTATTTATCATATTAGTGAAGGTGGAAATGCATTCAAGCACAATAATGTACACAATCCTAGCTACAATGGGGCATTACAAAACTTCTCTCCTTTAGAGCCATTTTGTATTAGCTAAAATCGTATAGTCCTAACATATTGTTTTCTATGAAGTGCTTAACTAACTTTTTGTCTTGATTTCCAAGGAAACAAATCATATTTTTACGATCATAGCTTGGAATGCACAATTAAAAATACAAAATAGTTGTGAATTTCTAAAGTTGCCATTTTAGTAGAAATATTTCCAAATTTAACATAAGTCTCTTATTAGCAATTGAAAAGGATGTATCAATGATTTTCCCATGTTTTCACCAATTTATTTTGCATGCATCATTAACATCATGAGTGAATGCCATAATTTTCAAATTCGAAAAACATTAGCATCCTACCATGGTTTAAATCAAGAAGTAGATCACTACAGTGTAAACATTGTCTGTCTTCTTTTTAAAAGGCTACTTAAGTTCTTAAGAGATCTGACCTAGATATTTGTGACTTTTTTTTTGCAACTTAAATTTATTTTTCATTCAATTTTTTGTATTGCTGGAAATGCATATGGGTTCATATATAATTTGTTACTATTTTATTTCATCCATTGTGCATACTTATTGTGTTTTTTTATATTTGGAAAATAAAGTATGAAGATTTGACATTAGAGACTATAATGTGCCATATTTCCTCTACCATGTTGTTTCTATTTTGTTGCTCATATCTCATTTTTTCCCTTTAAAATCCATTGAGAATCTTCAACATATTTTTTCTACAAAACAATCATTTTCAATACTTTGGTGTTATGTTATTTCCAACCTTAGTTGTATACATGAAGTTGTATAAGTTGTTCAAATTGTCCTTGGGATCTCTATAATATTTTGAATTCTATTAATGGACCTCACTTAATCTTTCAAAGAAAATAAGTGTCGACTATATGAATTATAGTAGGGCCTTATTTTTAAAAGAACCCATTCTCCAACTAAAAATCATTAAATTCTGTTTCGATCAATAACAAAACCTAATTCAGTGCAATTTCATCTTTATTTTTCTTGTTTTGGCATACTATTTTCTCCATCTTGCATACTACTTTCTTAATTGTTCTTTCTTAAACTGTGCTAATATGTGTAAAAATTGAACTTTTGGTATGGCTAGAATAGATAGTTTCTCACCTTTAGGTTCCTTGTTTTCATGCACCATAGAAAGAGCATTTTATGACACCATTCTAGAATAGATAGTCTCTCACCTTTAGGTTCCTTGTTTTCATGCACCCTAAAAAGAGCATTTTATGACGCCATTCTAGAAAAGTAAGTGCATCATGCCACTCGGAGAAACCTTCTTTTCTTTATTATGCCCAAGTAACACTTTCATACTTTCATCATTACTTATAAATTCATTTTTCCTTGGTAGAGATTGTCCTTTGTATTGTTGTCAATATCATGGCTCTATATACTTCTGATGCCTCAATTTTCTAGTCAACCCTTGGAGTAGCGAAAAGCCCTATTCATGTTTTCATTTTGGTTACAATAACTTAAATTCATTTTGCCTTGGTAAAGATTGTCCTTTGTATTCTTGTCAATATCATGGCTCTATATACTTGTGATGCCTCAATTTTCTAGTTAACCTTTGGAGTAGTGAAAGGCCCTATTCATGTTTTCATTTTGGTTACAATAACTTTTTTCATTGTAATCACATTATTACTTTTAGTGACAAAATGCATTTTGGTTATGTTAATCCTTTTAATCCTATTAAGTTGTTTTACAATTTCTTCCATCCATTAGTGACCATGCCTTATTAACTCCATAACGATCATTGCACTATATTTTCTTGACAAATTATTTTCATTGGCATTTATATATCTAATATATTTTTCGATCCGTGATACTATCCTCTATTGCTAATTAGTGCTCAACGTATGTTTCATTTTGTTAAGTTAATGCAGCAATTCACTTATGATGATGTTGATGGCATTTCAAAATGGTTGAAGATCATATTTTGGAATTCTACGATGCTTCACAATCACTTATCATTTCAAAATATTTCATGATATTATAGGATCTCAACATATCCCAATGTAGTAGGGAAATGGTTTGATTTTCATTATTTTGTCATCTTAGTTTTAATAGCCACAAATTTGGCTTATTATTATATTCCAAATCCATAATTTTCTCTTAAAGTATATCTAGTAAACATATGGTTGTCTATCAACCTTATTTTCTTTAGAGCACAATATCGGTCTATTCATGGTTGCACTATTTCTCATTACCATTTGGAAATGGTTATGTTGATAACATTGCAATGTTATTATATAAAAAATGTTTTTTTTAAAGCATGGTGAGGCTAAACAATTATTTGTTGCTAATAACATATTACTGAATTCGTTTATTTGAAACAACATTTTTTTTTGTTATGTTCATAGCATTTCAAAATGGTTCATAAGCATATTTTATTTTTGGAATTCTAGGTTGCTTTGGAGTTACTTTCAAATTCAATATATACTATCATGATATAATAAGATCTTGACATCTCACATGTAATGATGATTTCTTCATTATTCCTTTGACATCATAATGTTTTCACTAGTTGCCTATTTTTTTTATTTATGATATACTTCAGATCCATACTTTGTTATTTAAGTATTCCTCGGTAATGCTATCGTTTTATCAAACTTTTTTCTTTTGAAATACAATATAGATCTATTCGTGCTTGCACTATTTTCCATTCCCATTTGGTTATCGTTATGTTGAGAACATTGCAAAGTTTTTAGACTCTTTTCTGAACTTTACAAAGCTGCATAATCCCATATAGGTGCTTTAATTCATGTTTTGCACATAATATTTTTTCCATGTATTATGTTTTATGTTTTCTTGAATGCTTATTTGTTTTAATTATTTTTTTTAATTCATTGTTTTGAAATGGAAATTATTTTATGGTCATGTTAATAGCATTGCATATTGTTTATGAGCGTGTTTTTCTAATTTTTTTATGTTTTTGAGTTACATGTTGTAAAGGAGGTTAAGGTTATTACATATGGAATTCACTTTGTTGATCAATATCTTATCACGTTCATTCGTAAAGGTTTTTTTTAATTATGAAAAGTAAGGTTAATATATAGTAAGTATTGAGTGGCAATGAGTAGGCTATGGGTTATTATAGGTATTGGGAGGTATAAAAATAGGGTATTTAGTAAAAATAGGGAATATTTCGTAAAAATGAGGTTTTTAATTAAAAAATATGTATTGGGAGGGGGGCTCAACAAAAGGATTTTGGTAGGTATTTATCAATATCTAGTGAAATAAAAGGTATTCTTTAATATCCCATGAAAAAATATACTATGGCTTAGTTTCATTAAGCGAAGATTCTGTGAGTTATCATAAGCTTTTAATAGGTATCATTAATTTCATCTTTATATAATTTAGATCCATAATTTTTTATTTAATGCACCTATTTAGCACACCTACTACTCCTATGCTACTCATGCTCCTCTCCCTCTCTCGCTATTTTTCTTCTCTCACACTTTCCATTAAGCCTAATTATGCCAAAAAAACACAATGTTATTTCTTGCTAAAAAGGATATAAGAAAAAAATTCTTAAATCACCATAGTTATGATGATGATGATGATGATGATGATGATGACGACGACGACGACGACGACGACGACGACGACGACGACGACGACGACAATGATGACAATGATGACGGCGGTGGCGGTCTATTTGAACTCGGTTTTCTTTAGAATGTTATTTTTTGCTCAAAAAGGTTTAAGAAAAATATTTGTAAATCAACATAGCTATGATGATTTAAAAGGTTAAGAAGGTGCGTATTATAACAAATGTTTTGAAATTACGCTCTAATGTGGATGTTTGCAAGACATTCTATGAGAAAGCGCTTTCATCTTCAACCCTTATAAATTCTTTAATTCCAAAAAATTTGAAGAATTATCCAACTCCAAATTTCACTATACTAATACATAGAAATAAATATTCTTTAAAAAAATTTAATAATTAATTTTTCCATATATCACAATTATTCTTTCTTTAAAAACATTCAAATAAATTATTTTTCCACTCATAAATCTTATACTCATTATAATTTTTAACACTCGACATGTAGAAATATGAATGCCAAAGGCGCTCATTAACGAGATGCAACCTTTGAAACATGGATATACATTCAAACATCAAATGTTTCGCAAAATTAAAAAGGTCAATTATAAATTTGATATATATCTTATTTATTTATTCATTTACATATCTTGAGTGGCCTCCATATGCATTCAAACATCAATTGTTTCACTATATATATCCTATTTATTTATTCATTCATTAATGTTTATTTCATATTTTTAATCATTATAGTAATGATTAATTTATTATAATTTATTAATTTTTTTATTTTTTTATCTTTAAAATATATATATAAAGAAAAACTTATTACCTTTCACTATGTCCTCCACTATCTCCCTGGATCACATAATCAATTTAAAATATTGAAGATGAATATGGAAAATGGAATATCTCCTTGCCTCACACAATCAATTTAACATAATCGGATGAAAATGTCGGAACAAAATTGAAAATGGGGTGGAGGGAGATATTTCCAAATCATCAATAACAACTAATTAATTAATTGGACCGATAAGGTGAATAAAAAGTTCCAAAACACTATCATGTTATCTATTTTAATTAATTAATTTAGAATCTCAAGTATCTTTATTTTTTATATATGAATTATTAATTTAAATTAGTGAGCATAAATCCATAAAAATAAAATAAATGATGAATAAGTGTATTGTATAATATTCTAGTATTAAGTTACCAGTTCAAAACTGAATGAATGAATGGGAGTGAATGCTAGCTTACCAAAAAATAGTACACACAAATAAAATTTGGGACGTTGACATATTTAGCATTGGCAACTGACTTATCTGAAAGATTAAGTAAGCAGGTCACAACGTTCAAATGTGGAGGTTGCGTCCACAGCGAAGCCACAACCTTAGTCTCCCGTAGCAAACAGAAGAAGCGCAATGGAATAAATGTTATCAGACTGGCCATGAACTTATTTCCATTCCTGATTCCTTCCATCCAACGGACATTACATAAATTCAAATTATCTAGTGAAAGGAACAAGTCAGCAATAGTTTTAGTTAGTACAATGATGGTTGAGGCTAGAGAAAATGGAATAGTTTTAGTTAGTACAATGATGGTTGAGGCTAGAGAAAATGGAGCTGTTTATTCCAACACTAAAAGAACAATGATTCATTGAATCTGCATTTTGCTTGTAAAACTCCAACATTAATAACAACCAATTACAGGCACGTGGTAAATTCAATTTCTATATTTAATTTTGATAAATAAACTATAGGTGGGCAGTTGTTCTACAATGATCGGGGAATGGAGATGGGTCCTTGTGATGACGAAGAAAATAAATATGTATTTGTGTGCACAGTTATACAAAGAGGATGCTATGCGATTGGGTGAAGAAATATTTGATTATAATGCCCCAAAAATATGCACACCTAGATGCGGACTTGCAAAGAAGACTTATTTAATTGGTAGAAGCTCATGCCCATTGACAATGTGTCATTGCTTGAGTTAAGATGGAGGAGAAAGAGTCTTTAAGAATGTAAGCTCTTTAATTCCAATCAATATGATATTATTAATGTAAAGATCCGGTAATCCCGGTACTAGGATTGAGGAGGCCCAAGAAACATCCAAAAATAGTAAACAAAGATGGGTCCCAACAATGAGGCTTGATAAGGTATCCATGAACAAACTTTCATAAATGGAAAAAAAGAGAAAACCCATAGCATAAAGACTCCTTTCCAAAAGAGAGAAAAAGTCACTACTCAAAAGGGCATTGAAGCTGAAATTGAAGAAAATCTTATAATGATGCAGTGAATGGGAAGAGAAGGAGACCCATGAAGGGTAAACAATCCAAACAAAATTTCGAAGAAGAGATCCTAATAACCTCAAGGAATGTGGTTGAACTTTGAAGAAGTGGATAGGTTGCAGAGGCACAAAAATTACAAGCACTTACAACTACAATGTGAATGCTCCAAAGAAATAGGTGCTACATAGGAACTAGAACAAGGATTTGAACTGAAGTGAACACCATCAACCATCAAACAAGTAATGAGACCCATGGACACTAAAAAGTCCAAATAGGAAGAATGGTTGAAACTATAAAGAGGGCCACGAAACTCCACGTTGTCAACACTATCAAAGATACATGTATAAGTCCAAGTAACAAATTTTGAACTCCTGAGTATTGAATGTACATTCCAAATTGCCGAGGAAACAAGGGCTGAATATGCACCTCCAAAATAAAATGAACCTCTAGAATGAATGCTAGCACAAAAATCATGAAGAGGTACTCATTCACAATAGAGGAAACATCATATGGGGAGTGTCCTTATGGATACCAATCCATCTCACCAGACTCCATGGGTCGCTAGTTGCTGCAATGACTGAGTCAATATAGGAATCGATGATGTGTACAAGGATCACTCCAAAAACACTGGATCTCGATCGAACATGGTGATTAAAAAATCACCCAAGAAAGCATAGCATACCATGCCCCCCCCCCAATGATGAGCTGGGAAGACATCATCGAACTGGGAAGACATAGATGATGGCAATGAATGTCAGAGTGGATGGTGAAAATATGGAGTAGGAGCTAGAGGTAGCAAAGATGCAAAATAACCTAAGCAAAAAACACTCCAAAGTGGCAATCTCCAGGACACTGCGAAACACGGCGGTACAGGGAGACAATGGCACAAAATCCACTACTCATATGTGTAAAACAAGAGGTACCATAAAATCATCATGGACAACAATCCTCAATATGGGTCGAAACAAAAAATGCCATGTTAGGTATCCATTTACAATAGCGGAATCAACAAATATTTAAAATTTACGAAAAAATAAATATCACAAAAAACCAAATTTGGGTGATGTGCAACCACTCATTGAAAAGAGAGACAAATGCTCTTCCCAATGCCTCAAACAAAATATGAAACGGAGACTTCACCATTGCAATCTTATGGGAAAAGGATTTCCCTAGTCTCTTCCATCAAATACATGCCACTTACCAATTCCACCGCACAACAAGACATAGATAATAGCATGTTGCCAGACAAATAAACCCACCAAGGTTTACCATAGAATAGTGTCCACCAAACAGGTAGGTTGTCCACCTAAAGAAGTGGATCAAAACCTAGCATGATTTAGCCAGGATGACAAACTGCAATCCACACACCCAAGGGTTTCCTTCTCCCTCGAGCAATGACATGCAATGAGGGGAAGAGAGCTCCCGTATTGAAATCCAACATTGAAGGCATGAATATTGAAATGGCATGTTAAGCAACAAATACAAGTTTCCAGGGTTGACTGTAGAAAAGAATCGACCATAAAAAGATACCTTTGTCCACATGGTTTTCCCCACGACCTTCTTCCCATAATCTGCCATAGAAAATGTAGGTGCTATGCAGACTAGAAAAATAAGTTCATTGCTGAGAAGACGAAGTCACGACCAACAAAAAATTGCCGGAGGATAAGCCACGTGAGAATTTACTGTACAAAGAACGGAAACAAATATGGAAGGGTGTTAGGGAAGAAACACCAAATCTATAACCAAGAACGGTTGCATCACATTATCTTGCCACTGCAGTCTACACATATATATCACTAACAACATTCCAAGAAACTATTGTTTGAAGGCCTGGACTGACCCAGGAGACTACATGATCACTGCATCCCAAGCTCGTGCACATTCAAACCCTAAAAACACAAAAAATTATTATTGTAAACTCCTTCTACCGTCTGGGACAATCTGGCAGTCCTCCCTCCATCGGTCGATCTTTTCTTGAAGATTTCAATGGCGATGAATGGAAATGCAGAGAGGAATGCCAGGCCAAACCCAACAGATACGTGAGAGAGGAATGCCAAAACCAATGTTTTGTGTTTCTTTGTTGAATTTAGAAAAACATTTGACATAATGCCAAAATGTAACCTTAGGAATAGATTAGAAAAGTTGAAAGCTCATTTCAAGTTGAGAGGTGCAACAGTAAGTGTTATCACTAAAGTCTGCACCTTGACTGCTAAGGCTCAAAGTCTAGAGAATCTTAAAGTGTTCGATTAGATGACTAGGTTTTAGTTTAAGAATATTTTTGAAGATAAGGTGGGAATCAAGAACAAGGTAATAAAACAGTAGTGATGACTAAATTATGGGCAAACAAAAGACTATGAAGATGCATAATATAAAGAGAAAGCTTCACATTGAGGAATGCATAATAAACATTAACCTATTCACAAGAATTCTAGGATAGAAAACATTGAGGAATGCATAATAAACATTAACCCATTCACAAGAATCCTAGGATAGAAAACATTTATCAGAGAAAAGAGTTATGAATCAGGTGTTCAAACTGAACATAAACATTTATTATGACAAAAGAACAAAATAGGCTCATCTCCAATAAAATACCATCCAAGACAGTCTTTATATAAACTATAAAAAGACAAAAATACATACCTGCTACAAATGATGCTCTGTAATCTGATCTCCAAGAACTATATCCTCATACAGTTCTCTCTCGAGCCTCTTGGCTGGGACCTCTCTTCTTACATTATTCATGATTGAATTTATAAAAATCTAGTAATAAAAACAGTTGCTAATAATAAGGAACTAATATCTAAAATTAGAAATTGGTTTTGGATAAGCTGCTGGTATCGGGCAATGGTCTTCAAATCTGGAATATGCTGTCAAAATAAACTTTGCCTCTTCATCTGTTACCAAAAGCTTGAAAATCTGCAATCTGGAGCCACCTTATCAATTATTCTGGAGCCACCTTATCAATTATTCTGCCACCTGTGTCTTTATAAACTTGATTCAATGCCTGAGATTCTGGATTTGATCCTATGTCCACGGATACTCTGCCACTGTTGTATTGAACTAAAATTACCATTGCTTTAATTCAATGCTTGAATGCTGGAATCTTGCCCCTTCGACATTTTAATGAGCTTCTTTTACAAACTGTTATAACAATGCTCCACGCTATTTGACTTTATCAAGACATTTTGCAATATGCTTGCTCTGTGGGTTAATACTAAATCCACACTTCAAAATAAAGTGCGAAATTCTTCAAATTGGTAACAAGCCTTATATCTCCGAGAACTTTTGCATGACGAATTCAAATACAAATATATTTCCCAATATTATTTCAAACTCTGCTGCTAGCAATAACAATTAGAGATCAAGGGAAATTAAATATCGTACAATCCCGGCTCGTCCATTTACAATCTCCTCAATTTCTTGGCAGCAACATAACCTTGAGCTTCGTGTTTGTTGATAGGACTTGATGCTTGGCAGGCGATGGAGTGACGCTATAGTCTGAATGTGACCTGGGCATTATCAAATTTAACCAAATGATAATCCAGCTTTACCAAAGCAAAATTTAATTATCAGATCCTTCTTCGTGGCTATCTTTTTCCAGCTTAACGCTGTTGAGCATCTGGCATTTTGGATATTTAATGCGCTCAACTTCTAGTTGCATGCTTGATTGACGCGTTGTGCATGGACCTTTGGCTCTTGCGAGCTCCCTCCTGCTTGGCGTTTGGTTTTAGTCCTTTATGCAGCGAGAATAAAATCCCATATTCAACAAACAAAACGAGTTTTAAAGATTTAAATAGACAGTTGTATAGATACCATGATTCCGTGTAGTGCACCGTATTTGAGCCATGGTCTCACTTTATATATTTAATGGTTAGTTGGGGGCTGCGTTCAATGCCCAAATAACTTTTACCAATTGCTGTATCTTATGTAAGTCGGATATGGAGACTGCTACACATCTATTTATTGACTGTTCCTTTGCTGTGAATCTCTGGGAAAAATTCTATCACTTGTTTGGTATAGTTTGTAAATGGAATGGACCTTCGTTAGATGTCTGTCTGAAGGAGTGGATTTCAAGCTGCAAACAATATGTCACTTTGCCTATTTTCATTTGCTGGGTCGTGTGGTTTGTAAGAAACAAAGTAACTTTTGAGGATCATTCTCCAAATGTGTTGGGTACGTTCAATACTATTCTTTCACACTTTTTACTATATCAGAGTGACGATTCTGTTGCTGTTCAAAGGAATATTGGGGATTTTCAGTTTAATTTCATGGAGCCTGTTCTATTTTTTGACGGTGCTGCCAACTTTGGAAATTGTGGTGCCGGTGGAGTGATCTTTATAAATCAACATCATCAGTTCTCACTTCGTCTCAAATGTGGTAGAGGTTCCAATATGAAGGCAGAGCTTTTGGCCTTATGGTGTGTTGTCAGAGTTGCTAATATCTTTGGGCTGGTAAATGTCAAAATCTTTGGGGATTCCCGTGTGACCATTAAATGGGCCAGAGGTGAATTAGATATTAATGTATTGTAGCTGGTCTGCTGGTGTAGAAGAATCAAGGATGAATTGCGGTCCTTCAGATCCTTTACTTTGGAGCATATTTTCCGTGAACATAATGATCAGGCTGATCGTCTTTCTAAGCAGGCCCTGGAAGGCGAGGAGGATTTTGTGCTCTGGGAGGAATTTTGGGATAACAAGATGATTGATTCGGGCTCATATAACATCATGATTTGATGTTGTATTCCGTTTTCCTTTGGTTTTGGTTTTTTGGTATATGAGTGCTGTTGTTTTGATGTATTTCTGTAAGAATTTGACACGCAGGCTATGGGATGATCATGGAACACTTTGATTCTGAGAGTTTGAAGTTTGTATTATGACATTTTTTTTTTTTACGGAAACGGTTAAAATTTATAAGTGTCTGGCAAATGGGTTGCCAGGGCCTTTACAATTCAAATCCCAATCCATTGTACGGAACTTCATTTCCAGCTTAATAAACCAGTTAGAATAATGCTGTTGGGTGCTGGGAAATGCCCAAAGGAACCGGAAGACCATGTCTCTTAAACTTAGGGGAGAGGGTGCTTTGAAATTTCTCCGTTAACAATAAGTTGACTCTTACTCAGGCTTGCTCCGCGATTAGCTTCAGCGTCGGCTAGATTGTTGAGACTCCTTAGAACGTGGTAAACCTTATGAGTTCTGAAATGCTTCAGCATGAGTAGGACTTTCCTGTGGATGTGGGTCAGACTTGTACCGGTAGGCTTCTTCTTGGTGTGTAGATCCTTGACTATCAGCCTGGAGTCACCAAAGATAGTAAGCTTCTGAATGTTCATCTTTCTAACTTGATTCAGTCCTTGCCACAATGCAAGATACTCAGCATGATTGTTGGATGCATGTCCTAGGCCCCAGGCATAGGATAAGACGGTGGTACCGTAGGGATCGAGAATAATGCCTCCTCCTCCAGCTTGACCGGGATTCCCTTTCGAGGCCCCGTCAAAAAATAGGCACCAATCATTGAGGACAGATCTCCACTTGATGAATTCCTGTTCTTCCAGCCTGATTTCCCAGCGAGCCTTTTGAGGAGGATTGGTAGCTTGATTGCTTTGCTGGTTCACATTGATCTCCTTAAGCCAGCGCTCTTCTTCGGGCGAGAGAGAAGCCTTATTTCTGATCGCTGACTTGGTGCTTAAAGCTTCAGAAAGCATGGACCTAGCCTTCACGGCCACTTGAGTTGGAAGTCTGCATTCCTCCTTAAATATCCTGTTATTTCTTTCCAACCAGACTTTCCAGCAGAGGAATTTCGGGGTCCACATCCATGCTAGCTTGAGGATGTCTTTTTTGTTTAAATCGAAGGGGGCAAGAGCGATCCAGCTGCTGATTAGCTCCTTGATCGAGTTGGGCAAACTTACAGCATTGGAACCAATCATGAGACTCCAAACTTCTTTGGTGAAATCGCAGGAGATGAACAAGTGATCTATGGTTTCTTCAGCATGGTAGCACAGAGGGCAACGTGATGGCCCTGCCCAGCCTTTGATCTTCAGTTTTTCTCCTGTCAAAATACTATTGTGGAGGACGGTCCAGATAAAAATATCGATTTTAGGGATAGAGGCGAAATTCCAGAGAGCTTTCCACGGCCCAGGGTTGGGAGGGACCCATGGCACCTCCAGAATCGCAGCATAGCCCTCTGCTGCAGTGTACAAGCCCGATCGGGATCCCCAACTGCGTGTGTCTTTAGCTCTGGCGCTGATGGGGGACTTCCCTTGCAAAAGATCCAGTAGGGTGGCAGCTTCATCATCTAAATCGTGAGGATAATCACCCAGGTTCCAATTTTCCCAGGATTCATCGTCATCTCTGTTCCAGACAGATATGTCCCTCAACGTTCTGAAATTATTATTGTGGAGCCAGTCTTTTATATTGCCCAGGTCGCTGAAATTGATGAGAGGCTGATCCCCAAGGATTGAGTCCTCCCAAATTCTGATTTTTTCTCCATTGCCAGGAGACCACGTAAGCTTGGAGGTGAAGAATGGGATGGCTCTTTTACACAGTGAAAAAATCGGGGAGCCTTTCTGCAATTTTGTGGCCCTTTCAAGACATCTATGTCTGTCTCCTTTAAAGTATTTCTTCTTGAGTATTTGCTTGCTCCAGGTTCTTTTGCCAGTTATCATTTTCCAGAGAATTTTGCCTCCCATGGCAAGATTTTGGGTGGCCACATCTCTAATTTGAAGGCCCCCTTCCATTTTTGGCCTAGTGATCTTGTCCCAGCTTACTAGATGGGGTTTTTTCTCACAATTACGGCCACCCTCCCACAGAAAACGACTTAGCAGCTCATTGATTCTATTGGTAATGGTTTTTGGAGCTAGCAGCACCGAACATTGATATATTGGAAGACTGGTGAGGACATAGTTCATCAAAATCACTTTTCCTGCTTTGTTGAGCCAATTTGCCCCCCACACCTGGATCTTTTTTTTTAGTTTGTCCAGCATTGGCAGCCAATGGGCAACTCTAGAGGTATCTTTGAAAATAGGGATGCCCAGATAGGTAAAGGTGTCCCAAATGGTAATGGCTTCCATTTCGAGAATCCGAGCTATATCCAACATAGCATGGGGAGAACAGTTCCAGCCATAGACCTTGCTTTTGAGGAAATTTATTTCACTTCCGGATGTATTCCTGTAACAATCCAGTTCGAATTTAAAGTTCCTGGCTGTGTTGAGATTGGCAACTCCCAGTAGGAGCGTATCATCGGCGAACTGGGCATGGTTTACATCCTTGACCTTTGGGACAATTCTGATGCCTGAGAGAGACCTGTTTTGGAGACTTCTGTTCAGCTGATAGCTTAGGACAGTGGCCTGTATGACAAACAGCACCGGGGAGAGAGGGCAGCCTTGCCTTAATCCTCTTGAGGCCTTGAAGAAATCAGCAGGACGCCCATTGACCAGCAGGGAAATCCATGGAGTTGAGATGCAAGCTTTGACCCACATAATGAAGTTCTGATTGAATCCGAAGTTCCTCATGGCTGCAAAAAGGAAATCATGCCTGACTCTGTCAAAGGCATTGGCCAAATCCAACTTTACCACCATCCCCTTCTCTTTTCTCTTGTAGCTAGAATGGATGGGTTCTTGCACTAAGATAATGTTGTCCAAGATCTATCTTCCTCTCACAAACCCCCCTTGGTTTTCCGGAATCAGCTTAGGCAGGATTCTTTTAAGTCTATTAGCCATAATTTTGGTTATGATTTTGTAACCCGTGTTACACAGGGATATAGGCCTGAATCTGCTAAAGTTTTTAGCGCCTTTTTCTTTCGGAATGAGCGCCATAAAGGAGGAATTAGTGATGCCCCCCAATTTGTTACAATTCTGAGCCTTCTTCACCATTCTGTACAGATCCTTCTCAATTATGTCCCAGCAAGAGATGTAGAACCGGGCTGTGAACCCGTCCGGCCCAGGTGCTTTATCAGGGTTCATGTTGTCAAGGGATTTCTTAACTTTACGAATGTTGATAGGCCTGTTCAGCTGCAGGTTGTCCTCTTCATTAACCAATATTGGAATCTCTGATAGATGGTAGGAATTCGGTTCCACCGGATCCTGGTCAGGGGCGGAGTATAGGCTTTTAAAAAAGGAATGGGATGCCTCCTTAATGCCTCTAAAGTCCTTTATCACTTGGCCTTGGGTCTGAATTTCAGTGATGGAATTCTAAATCTTTCTAGCTTGGGATTGCTTGTGAAAGAAAGTGGTATTTTTGTCTCCAGCTTGGAGCCAAAGCGATCTTGATTTGACTCTCCAGTAGGTTTCCTCTTCTCTGCAGGCTTTATGGTACTCCCTTTGAAGCTCAGCTTCCCGAAATAGCATAGCAGGAGTGACAGGGGATTCTTCCAATATTAACTGGTGCCATTCCAAGGCCTTCTAGATTCTCTTCCTTTCATCCATTGGGGAACCCAGCCCTTTGGCCCAATCTTTCAGGGCCACTTTGAGCCTTCTAAGCTTTTCTTCCCAAACAAAGAACGGGGAGCCATGAACCAGTTCTTTCCAACAGTTAGAGACAAGGTCGAGGAAGCCTTCCTGGGTTACCCAATTAGGGCTGAACCGGAAGGGAATGGGACCTAACCTTTCATCAGGATGAAGCGAGAGGGAGATCGGCTTGTGGTCAGAAGTATAATGCGGGTGAATCTTAGAGGATGCCATCAGCCCTAGGGTTAGGAAGGAGGAGTGAAGGAGGAACCGGTCAAGGCGGGCAGCAATGTGACCAGGTCCCAATCTTTTATTTGACCAGGTATACTTTCCTTTGGCAGGGGTGATGTCTTCAAGGTCCCAATCCAGCATTAGGTCTTCAACCCACTCTCTTGCAGGGTCCCGCACAATAGATCCCCCTTTTTTTTCAGCCAGAGCTAGAGTGACATTTAAGTCTCTAGCCAACACTAGGTTTTCAGGCTTGTGGAGCGTCAGGAACAGTTTTAAGGTGTCCCAACAATCTTTTTTTTCAGAATAAGAGACAGGAGCATAAATATTAAAGAGACTTACATGATGGACGGAATCTTTATGAAGCAGCTTGGTGAATAGCCAGTGAATGGTTCCTTCTTCTTCAACAAGATCAAGCTTTGTAGAGTCCCAGAAGGTTGCTAAGCCTCCCGAGGCTCCTCTTGCACTTACAGCCCTAGCCGGGCCCTTCTTCCAAAACGAGTTGCTTGCACGGAGGAGAGGATCTTCCTCCAGTTTCGTCTCCTGGATTAGTAGGACTTCAGGCTTCATTACTCCTACTAAATCCCTTATAGCTTCTTCTTTTAGAGGGCTGCCTAGTCCTCTGCAATTCCAGGAGACGTATTGCATTATTTACCTGGGGGAGGGTGATGACCCCCTTTCGGGTTCTTTCCCAGCCTCATTCCGGATCTGGTGTTCATCATTTCAGGTATGGTGTGTTGAGAGCCTTGGACCACGTCCTTGTAGGACTGCTCTTCCCTTCTGTTCTTTTCTGACTTTCGTCCGCGTTTTGGTTGATCCGGGGAGCCTGATTGACTGCTTACTTCGGTATCACCTTCCTCGGAGGAGTCTTCTCCTGTTTTCGAGGCTAGACTGATGTGATCTTTGGATGGACTGGTGACACCAGATTGATGAGTTGGATCGATTGGGTCTTGTGGTGCCCGGGCTTCATCATCTTCTGGTGTATTCCTAGGGTTTTGGGATACCATAGGATCTTCCTGAGTAGAGGGCTTTGAGCTGCCTTCCTTTGGAGGGCCCTGGGCCATATTTTCCTTGCTTCTGGCAATGTTCGTGGGTTTCCCTTTTTTTACTTTCTCCCATCCTTCAACGTCTTCTTTCTCAGCAACTAGCTTGGGACAGTATCTTTGGAAATGGCCATGTTCCTGGCAGTTTCTGCACTTGAAGGGAAGATGCTCATAATCCAGCTTCTGGTAATGAGTCCATGATCCGACTTTTAGTTTTATTGCCTCCGGGAGGCCAGCTTCCAGATCGACTTCAACGCAGATTCTAGCACAGGTATATTGGCCCTTATTATCAGCTTTGTTAATGAATCGCCCGATTCCATTCCCTATTCTCTGCAAGGAATCGAAGTCCCAGCAATGCACCGGGAGGTTAGGGAGCCTGACCCACACCGACACTTCCTTGGGGAGATCGATCGAGGGATCAAAATATGGGGTCCATTTATTCAGGTATAAGCCCTGCGTCCCCATGAAGTAGGGGCCATTTCTAAAGATTAAGTCTCGATCTTCTTCGGAGATAAATTCAAATATGAAGAACCCTCTCCCTACAGGGTAACAAGTCACCCCATTTTTGAGATTGGGCCTCCAATTTCTCTGTATCCAGTCATCAGTTGTTTTAGTGGATGGCCATAGGCCCATGAACTGCCCCACGAGACCTCGCTTTGCCAAAGCTAGAGCTATCTTCATTGGTTTTTCTTCAAGCAGGGCGATTTCTGGTATGTCTTCAAGCTTCTTTATGAATTTCGGGACCTCCGGAGGAGAGGTTTTCTTGCCTCTGCCATGGACAAGCCTGCTAAAGGCTTCCTCATCTGAACTGGACGTGGGGGGGGGGGGGGGGGGGGCGTCCTCCCCTCCCCTAGGCGCCGCCATCCTCCTCAGCTGCGTGCTAGGGTTAGCAAGGCGATCTTAGCTGCGTGCATTGTATTATGACATTATTACAGAGATGTTCGTGAAATATTTTTGAGGTAGCACATGACACTCTTTTATAGAGATAGTTGTGGGACAATCAATGATGATGGATTTAATTATGTACTAGTTGATCCAGCCATTTTGAATAACAATAGTATGCTTTTTTCACAAGAAAAAAAAAAAACTTTTACAAACTTAAACTTTGAGCCTACCATGGTGAATGGAGATTATGACTTAATGTTGATATGGAAATGGGACAAAGATTCGTACACATTTAAATCATGAAAATACTTTATTCCCTTTTTTATAACTAAAACCATTTATAAATAAATATAAAGTATTATTTTAAAATCATAAAAATAATCATTTTAAAATAACATTATTTTATATTATTTTTTAACTTTTTAATGTTTGGCTTTATGTAATAAAAATAAAGGCCTATGAAATCCAAATACCATAGGTTAGACTTTAATGGATAGGGTCATATGTAAAAGGATGAAGAACTGAAGTGATTTGGTATGAAGACATAAAGTATGATAGACACAAAGCAATCTTCATCCTCTTGAAATTTAGGAGATGATGCAAAGGATTTTAGGCTTTGGCAATAGTTTGAACTTTTGGAAACAAAAATTGGGGTCCTTCTTTACATGCGTACTGTTAGAATCTAAAAATTTTGATAAGCGGATCCTGGTACCAACAGTAAGATTGCGTGCAAGGTTATTTCCATGTTTAGGAACACTGAGGGATATTTAGAACAAATTAATTGTAACATGGGATTTAAGCAAGGTTGTCCCTTGCCCCCTACCCTTTTTGTTATATACATTGACAAGCTAGAGGGTTGTTTTGAAGAAGAAGATTGTGCTGGCATGAATTTGGCTAGTATAGTCATATTGCTTCTTCTCTATGTTGATGATATTGTTCTTATGGTGAGGATTCCCTGTGACCTTAATAAACAACCAAAAAATCTCAAGTTTTTTTCTCTAGTACAATATGGCTATTAACACCAACAAATTAACAAAGGTTATGATAATCAAATTCCAAAATATCACTTATGATAACTTCATATATGAAAACAACAACTTGGAGGAAGTGAATTTATACTATACATCAAAATTAATCTTCATCACAAGCTTAACTAGAACTTAAGCATTGCAAAAAGGATTAGTGGAGCGTGGAAAGCTTATTATGGACTTGAAAAAAATTGTAAATTAATAGACCTTTGGATTTGGGATGAGAAGAAGCTCCTCTTTGAGACTCTCATCACTCCTATTATCGTATATGGGTGTGAAGTTCTGGGATGCAACATGTCTAGAGAATCATAGAGAAGTATAGTTCAAATCCAAAAGCTACTTATAACAATCATCTCAAAATTAAAGGCTCTACACCCTATCCTATTCTCCTCATAGAAGCGATTCTCTTCCTCATCGAGAGCATGGTTATGACCATGTATCTAATGTTGAACAAGATAAACAACATGGAAGACAAGATCTTCCTAAAATTTCTTCAAACTCTAGTCAAAACTATCCAATACTTAAACAAGGTTGGCATAAAGATGCCAAGTCTTGGATAAATCATTGGAGAGTCAAGGAAGACGTCAATTTGTAGAATAGTGAGAACATTAAAAGTATTATTACATCGAATTTAAGGAGAATTTGTGGTGCATTCAGTTCACTCTTGTCTATATATCTAGCTCATCAATTGCATCTTATTCCTGTAAATCCCATCAATTGTCTCTTCAATTTTTTGAATAGAATCAATTCTCTCCTCAATTCTCTTTTCATTTTTTTGAAGATGATCCATCCTCTTTTCAATTTTTTGAAGTTCGATTGATTTTTTTTTTAAAAAGGTCCTAGATGATAAATAATTGGAGAATAAGAGAAACTTAAGATATTATAAGGAGGTGATCAACCCTAATCTAGAAGATCAAAAGTATCTATTTTTTTAACTCGTGTAAAAAAGAAAATCAACATTGAAAATAAGAACAAACACTCGTGGCTCCATAATGAAACATGGCTCTATACAATTCCTAAAACAATGTGGGATGAAAGAATTTGTCATCTTTGTGACACTAAGATGGTTGAATATGAAAATCATTTTCTCATATAATGTCTTGCATACACCCACATTAGAGTGCTATTTCAAAATATTCTTTACAATATTGACCTTCCTAACCTTTTAACTAATCACAACTATGGTGATCTAGTAATGTTTATCTTAAAGATTTTCGAGGACATAAATAAAATTCTCAAGAAAGTATCCAAATAAAATTAAATTAGTTGAAGTTATATCGTTTGCATTTATAATCAAAATCAAAATTAAATAACTATATCTATTCAACTAATAATACTTACAAAATAAATATCCAAGAAAGATATCTTGAGAGTATTTTCAAATAAAATCTATAAAATGAGATATCTTGAAATTATTTTCAAATAAAAATTCAATTACCTTGATAACTACCATGGAAAATCTTAAGAACCCACCCCTAAATTTATATGTATAATAAATGGACAAATATGCATAATACATAGTAAAGTGTGAAGGCATTTTGATCAACAATATAATATGTATATAGAATTTTTTGGTGAATCTTTCATGGAATTATAAAACCTTGTAAAAGCCTTAAAAAAAATTAAACAATTATAAAACCTGGCTCAACCATTCATTGAACTATAAAACCTTGTAACTTATTGGCAAATTGGTTGAAATTTGGCTTAATAAAATTTCCTACATGATTTTGTATTCACTTTGGATTTTCCATGTAATAGAGTACCTTGTAGGAACAAAATCCAAGCTAATGTGTTAAATTTATTCATCACAATTATTTGTGTGCTACTAAGTTCAAACCTCCATAGAGATAAAATGTAGATATGATCATAAATGATTGCAATACACAATTGAATACTTGATCAAAGACTAAAACTTATTTAACCTGCTACAGTTTGTGTACAATCAATTTTTTGAAATTATGTGGGACCTAACCATCCTCTCAATAAAAAAATATAACTACAAAGAAACTAGTTGTTTGAAGCACTACATAAAATAGCAAGCTCGAAAATCTCTACCTCAATGCACCCAATAAGTTCAGTGGATGGTTGTAGTGAATCCACAATAGCATCTTATTAGAATGGATCTCCCCATTTTCTAGAATGACATGTAATAAAAGTGAATAATTTTTGTAACATAGAAATAATAAGCTAGCCATCATGAAAAATTAAAATAAAATATAACACCATTTTCAATTTTACAATTTTTCATATAATATTAATGCTTCTCTTTATCTAGATATGATTCACATTAGGGAAAATTTTAGAAACACACACATCAACATATTCTTTCAAGTTTTTATTCATGTGATTTACAAGCAAATATGTGTTAGTGACCAATACCACCTGAGGTTTCATATTATTATGTAATGTTTTTTTTAGTGATGACAAAAAAAGTATAATTGAATCATAGGAATGTCATTCTCATTATCAATATGTTTCCTACAAATGTGTAGGAACCTAGTATGCTAGTGCATAGATCATTTTTCTCTTCGCTTAAAAGCATAGATCATTTTTATCTTCTCTTAGAAACTCAAATCACATTTCCATTTCTAAATACCAACATTCCTTTTTAATGAAAATATAAAATAACATAGTACATTCTAAATGGTGAATATGCTTAATTCATGCTACAAAGTGAAAGGAAAACAATAATAATTATGAAGCACATTGAAAACCGAGACCATAACCAAAGCCATATATTAAGTCTAATACTATATGTTTCTCAAATAATCATGATAAAATCTGAAAACAAGTTTTTTTACTCCACAAAGGTCTTTAATTTTAACCCAAACCCCATGCATCAATGGAATTCATGAAACCAATCAAGTTACTACAAAGGGCTCAAGCCTTAGTCAAGAATCAAATGAGAACTAGGAGCATTGAAGGGACTAACACAATCAAAATAAAAGTAAACCCAAACTTACAAACTTGACAAAATTCCCAAATGCAAGCAACAAACAAACCATTAAATTTAAATTTGCCAAGGTATCACAGCTTGAAATCTAGGCAATTTCATGTGCTTGAGTCTTGAATGAACCCATTTTTCTTAGCAGAAGTCTTGTTAAATTATTTATTTAACCTTTAATACTAGGAAATTATCTATGTGAAGTGATACATCCCAACTTTATCAAATTCTAACTTCATTTCATGTCACATAAAAGAAAAGAACAATGCAATAGTTAGCTATCAAAACATCAAACTTAAAATAACTTGCATCAAGGAATGTAGCTCCAATGTTACAATGTTTAATACAAAATATAGAACCTAGTTTTACCTAGAATGAAATCTAAATTGACATATGGTAATATTGATCCCATAAAGTATTTTTATTTTTTAACCTAATAAAATAGAGGAACAACGAATTCAATCAAATAACATGAATCATGTTATTTGTGCTATTCCATTCATTATTTCTACACCACCAATGAAACACCTAAACCACATTATTTCTACACCATCAATGAAACATGCAAACCAAAATAAGAATCCCTTCATGTATGTTGGTTTAGATAGTATCTTTAGGTATATCAATTTCCCAGTTCTCAAGTCGATTCTCATTTTATACAATCTAAACATTAACTTCCCTATATGAACTAACATTATATTCCTCCAAAATATTGTGTCCCATATCAACTTCATGAGAGAAATTTGTTATATTATTGTCTCTCCTTCTATCACAATCTAGTTGCGAAAGAGTTAGTGCTCTATTGAATGGAAAATTGGTAATCTCATGCTTTGTTATGTTTAATCTTAAATATGTATCCATATGATTATCAATTTGTTGCTCAACTTTGACTTCAAGAATGATACTGCACTAAACATTATCTCTTCCTCCACTAATCCTAAAATCATGGTTTTACATAAATATACTAATTTGAAATATTATAATATGTTTCCTTCTAGGTATTGGCTATCACCTAAAATATTCCATAATCTTGTTATTACACCATATTCTAGAGGTTTCTCCAAATACCATATTGATCCCACATTGTTTTAGAAAATTGAGTGGATTTTTTATACAATTTTGATGAATCTATCATACCTTAAATTTATTCTCCTTGTATCTTGGCATTCTTGTCAAAGTGGCACACTAAAGTTTCTTAAATTTGCTAGCAAGTCAATCTTTAAAGTGGTTGTATCTTGTTTAGTTTTCCAATATTGAGGGTATACCATAGACATGGACTCCAATAATTCATCTCAAGATTGTTCTCTTTTCTCTATTGTTAGTGATTTTGCGATTTATATCAAGTTGTGTCTCACTGAAATCACAACACAGTTGAATTGGGATTTTGACACATGGTACTCTTTGGTGATTTATCCTATCTTACTAGCATATTTAAGGGAATACATATACCCATCTACTTCATACATAGTGTTACCCCTTAGATTTCATGAAGTTTATTCAAGGGGTAAAGATGCTCATGATTAAGATGAAGTCCAATGTCTAGGTTTCCTAGGCCAAATTACATAAATGTATCATCATTGTATGAGTTGTACATGGTTATATTGTAAAGAATTATTTAATTAAGATGTCTCTCTTATGTAAATTAATAGTTATAATCCATGACTATCTTGACTATGGTGATTTGTTTGAGGTAAGTGACGCTTGAATTTTTTTTTTACTAAATAAAATTTACATCTTTATGATCATAAATTTTTGGATTTTTTTTTCCCTCATAGAATCCCCCAAAGTAGGAGCACATCTTGGGTGCCTCTACCATGTGTCCTTGAGCACTTTGGCCCTAGATTCAATGTAATGTATTTCATCTCATGTATTTGATCACCATGGACACTTATGTTTGTTGAATTTTTCTTAGCAGTTAGATGTTATTAACATTGTCAAACATTTAGAACATTTCCATTCACATAAAAATTAATAGAATGCATATAAGGATCACTAAAATAATAATCATGCACAGAAAGACACAAATATTTATCTTGGGAAACCATCTTGGGGAAGAAAATCCAGTAGAACTTATTCATTATAGATTCATCAAGAAAGTACAATTTAAACACAATGAAGAGATAAAGCACTCTCACAGAAAAAGAGAGAAACTCTATACAGACCCTAGAGCCAAATATAGAAGCCTTCCAATAATAGTGAACCCAAAAAAGTCTTCTACAACCCAAAAACAATCTTCTTCTACTTGGAGTGACCTTCTTCCTTGTGTTGTAGCGAAATCGCTTGTGTATCTAAATGAGGAATGCACCTCCCTTATTTATACTCTTTTTTGGATGAGTTTTTCACTATAGGGAAACCTTCACTAGGTGACTGGGCTGAATTTTCTGGGGCATCTTTTCCTAGTGTTGGGGCATTTTTACCCAGTGATTGGGGTAGTTTTACCCAATGATTCTTGTGGGGCCGACTTGTCTATTTTCACTTGATTTCTTCAGACGATATTACAAGTATGTTTTATCATTATTCTTTTAGGATTATGACTTGATCAAATACAATAAAAATATCTTCTGAAGCTACATAAAACATCACTCCCTCTTAGCAAGGAAGGTATTCTTCTTACATAATTTTCAACACTGCTTCTATTCACTTGTACTTGACTATTTACTTGTTGAACTTTCGTGAATCTATCCATCACTAGAATTTTTGTACAAGCAAGCCCTTAATCACATCATGCATTTAGGATCTCAACATAGCATTTCACTAGTGGGTGCATCCTCATCATCCTTTCAAACCTTATGGGTCTTGGCCTCCCATCGCACCTTATGTCATCATGTGAGTTCACCTAGCTCACACAGAATCTAGGAAACTAGTCCGTAAATGACTACCCATTGCTGCCACAATCAATGTGCTACTACCTCCTGAAATCACATATGTAACTCATCACTCCCTCTCATGAGAAATGTCCATTTGGACCACTCCAAGATTGTCCACAAAGTATTGAAAATTTACCCTTGACATAGGCTTGTCAACACATTGGCTATTTGCTCGTCTGTCACAAAATACTGGAGCTTAACATATCCCTTTTGTACCATGTCACAAATGTAATGGTACATGATCTCAACGTGCTTGGACTTGTCATGAAACACGGGGTTCTCTGACAACTTTATGCAACTCTAGTTGTCACAAAAGATACAAGTCACCTCTAAATCAACATCAAAAAAACTTGCAAGAAACTTCCAAATCCACACAGCTTTTCTACTAGCTGAACATGTTGCTATATACTCTTCATCGACCGTATTGAGTGTCATACTAGTCTACTTACTACTAAGCCAAGAGATCATAGATGATCCCAAACTGAAGCAACATCTGGATGTACTCTTTCGATCTGTGACACTACCTACCCAAATATCCTTGTAGAATTATCTCACAATCCAAAACATATATGATTCCATATTCCACTATACCTTTCAGGTACCTCAACATGTGATTTGTCACAATCTGGTGAAAATGTCTTGGCTCAACCATATACTGACTCAATGTGTTCACCACAAATCATATCTCCGGCATCATGTTCATCAAATACATCAGTGAACCAATAATCTATCTATACATGGTGGAATCCACTATCTCTAAATCAGTATCACTCAATAACTTCAGGTTCGTCACCATTGGTGTAGGCATGGATTTACAATCCATCATCCCGAATCTATTTAGGATATCTACATCATATTTTCCTTGGTGAAATAAAATATCGTCTAGTTTCTTCCACACCTCTAGACCTAAGAAATAATACATCATACCCAGGTATTTCATCTCAAAATCTACAGCAAGCTCCCTCTTACACTCAGCGATGAGATTCTCGTCCCCTGTTAGAAATAGGTCATCCCATATAAAAAAAATATCATTGATCTACTGTCCACAACCTTATAGAAAAATTTGGAATCTGCTTTACTCTTAGTAAATCCCAAGGTCATAAAAAAACTGTCAATTCTCTGTTGTAGTCACTCCCTCTGAAGTGGATTTTTCTGCTCCTTCTGTAACTAAGCACTATCCTCCCTCTGCATCTTAACATCTTGTGCTCTCTACATCGGGATATCTACATATAGGAACCATATTCAACCTTGCATTAAAAGGTTGAAATATGCATCAAATAACTTTCTATCCTGGAATACTATGCCTTGGGTTCCTTCTAATCATTTACAAAGCCTTATACACATGTGATTATCTATTAAGAGTCTTGAATCCTAGAGGTTGCTCGATATATACTTCTTCTTCAATTACGCCATTCAAGAAAGTGGTCTTGACATCTATCTGGTGTAATTTCCATCACTGAAACTATAATAGTTTTGATAGAAGTTTGTCTGGGCACTGGAGCAAACATCTTGTCATAATCAACTCCCTCTTTCTGAGAGAAACCATGAACCTTTCTTTGTACTTCTATAGTATGCTTGATTTTGTAAATCTACTTGAAAATCACTATTGAACAATCATTACTTGTTTTTCGGAACAAGTCTCATCATACTTCACACACAATCTTTCCTACAAGTCAAATTCAGTCACATGATTAGTAACATTCCATAATCATCAAATCATATTGACATTTTAATGACAAATTCTTATGCATATTGACATAATTCACACAGTTATGTAACCATATTAGCCAATGCTTTAGCACAATACTCATCAATATCCCGTATACTCACGGTAACTATCTAGATGTATTCCATCTCTACCAAGCATACTATCAAGAGTGTGCACTTCTCCTAGCATGTTAGAAAAAAGGTTTCATTCTAGAAAAGCAACAATGGCTCATGGAATGTTGTGCAGAACCATAGGCTACTTACCCATCACATGTAGATTAAGAGTATATTATTCATTAATCCTAGCCATATCAATGTATTCACTATAACATGCATAATACACTTCCTGATTCTAGGAATACAAATATGCATACAACAGTTGTTAACAATATCATTTAAACACTTAGATATTTAAGAAATAACTCAAATGACAGTTTAAATACTTATCTTTCATGTCGTCGATAGTTGTCCAACTCCTATTATGACAAGTTGGTCAAGCTGTCAAATCTTAATAACTATATAGAACTAGAGTCAATTGTCTTCTCCTTCATTATCTTGTGAGGACACTCAATCTAAGCATAGCTGTCGTACTAGATATTTCTGCCCATAAGACATGTGTAAATCTTGACCACAAATCGTTGCTTTCATAGGGACCTGACAGAAATTTCCATAAGGGTTAATCAACACTAATTAAAGAATTATATTATCAATAAAAATATTTGTGCTATTTATCAATAAGATAACAATTTAAATAAATAACACTTGTTTTGAATAAAACATTAAATACTTATATTTGATTGTTTGGTTGACTCCATCTTGCTCACTACTTCCTTTCAAGTTCTAAATCTTGAACTTCTTCTTCATCAAGTTCTGAAATTATGAAACTTGTTGAAACTTCAACCTTGGTCCTCATGTCTTACAGATGCACTAGATCCTCTTGGATCTACCTTCATAGTTAGAAAATACTTCTTAGCATTGTACATCATCATGCTATATCTGAATCTACTTCATGCTTCGACAAATTCTTCATCAGATTCTTCCTTTGTCTTCTTGCATGGATTAGGCTCATCATCATCCACTGTATGAGCATCATGCTTTCTCCTTCCTCTCTTGTTACCTTGAGTGCAATTTCTAGCATAGTGTCCAATCTTGTTATAACTATAGCACCTGGTTTCTTATCTTTGTTTTTTTCTGGTACCATTCTTCTATCAGTATTCTTGATAGATTTTCTTCTTCTTCTTCTTCTATGACCTGCAAGTGCTTGATTTTTTTTCATCATTGGTCTTCTGCAATTTGGAGATCAACCTGGGTAGCTTTCTTCTTGCATAGGTTCCTTGAAAAAATGCATCCTCTGCAAGATCTTCAATAGTTTCTAGTTGCTCCTTGATTTGAGAAGCCCTTGTAAAGTAGACAACCACTATTTCTGACTTCTCCATCATCATATTCCCATTGGTGTTCTTTCTTTCATATAGTCTTGTCAAATCCTCAAACATTTCCTTTGTATTTTTTCAATTCAAACACGTGAGGAATCAACAAATCCTTGATATAATCCGACATGATTCTTTTAGCTTTGATCGTGTTCTTCTTGTACCTTGTCTTGGCCTCCTCTTCTTCTGGTTCTTGAATATCTTCCTTGACATGGCTTATGAGGTCATTCTCTTATAGTATAAGGATTATCCTATGCTTCCATGATCTAAAATTGTTTTCTCTTTCCAATCTATCTCCATTCCTTGAGTTTGAAGACATTCTAATAAGATTAGGGTTTTGACCTAGAAACATTAGCAAGAGGTAGGTCAAAAATGAAATTTGTCAAAAGGAAAAACTAAACCAGGTAAAATAATCTCCTTCCCAAGGTGATTTAAATGGCCCCTCTTTATAGTCATATCTATGGACATAACAAGAAAAAAATGGAATCCCTAGTTTTCCCGATCCAGTAGTAACTAGGTCAAAAATGAAAATTCTTGGATCTGAAAAATTCCTCCACAGGAAGATGTGCCCTCCTAGGGCGAGTTGAGAAATCCACATTTTCAAATCAATCTATGGTTGGAAATGACCAGAACAGGAAGTCCTAGTTTTCTTGTTCTAGTAGAAATTAGGGAAAAACTGAAAAGTATCAGAATGGAGATCTATTTCCCTTGAAAAATGCGCCCTAGTGAGGCATCTACCAAAACATAATTTTCAAGAAAAATCTATTTATGGAAAGGACCAAACTTTGATTATCTAGTTTCCAACTATCTGCAGTTACGGATGTTGCAATGTCTTCTATTCAGTCCTGCTCTGATTCCATGTTTAATTTTTCTTAGTAATTAGATGCTATTAAATTTGTCAAACATTTAGAACATTTCCATTCACATAAACATCAACTGCAATCATATAAGGATCACTAAGAGAATAACCATGCGCAAAAGGACACAAAGATTCATCCTGTGAAACCCTATTGGGAAAGAAAACCCAACATAACTTCTTCAGTATAGATTCGTCAACAAAGTACAATGTCAATACAACGAAGAGCTAAATCTATCTCACAAAATGATAGATAAACTCTAGACAAACCCTAGAGCCAAAGATAGAAATATTCCAACAGTAGAGAATGGAGAAAATTCTTCTACAACCCAGAAACATTATTCTTCTAGCTGAAGCGAACGTTTTCCTTGTTATAGAGCAAACTTGCTTGTGTATCCAAATGAGGAATGTGCCTCCCTTATTTATACTCTTTTCTGTATGAATTTTTCACTATAGGTCCGACTTCACTAGGTGACTTGGCTAAATTTTATAGGGTACTTTTGCCCAGTGTTGGGGCAATTTTACCTAGTGACTAGGGAAGTCTTACCCAGTGACTGGGGTAGTTTTACCCAGTGATTCCTCTGGGGCTGACTTGTCTATTTTCACTTGATTTCTTGAGACGATATTACAAGTATGTTTTTTAGAATTATTCTTTTAGGTTTATGACTTGATCAAATACAATAAAGATATATTTTGAATCTACATAAAACATCAACAATGTTGTGTTAGTTAGAGTCTATATTCTTAGGAATCCCTCTTGAACATGGTTAAATGATAGTTAAAGTGAGTTTGTGGTTAGCAATGAGTTAAAAGGGTTAGAAGTGTCTTTCTCTAGCTCAAAATTGGGGTTTGATTATATCATTTCTAACTAACATTATAACTCAACATTTCCCTCTTTTCATGTTAGATCCTCACCATATTTTTATGTAGTCTTATGTATTTCCATGCAATCCACCTACAAAACCCTTCTAGCCTAGTGTCCTCAAGTTTTACCCTTCAAACCGATGTGTTAGACCCTTATAGAGGCCTTCCCAGCATCAAGTCCCCAACCGATCCTATACTAAGTCAAAAATGTCCCTCCTAACCAAACACATGTGATTTGTAACCGATATTTCATCACATGTGTGGCTTGTTTCCTCATTATTCAATTCGATTTGACTGTATTTTCCTTCTTTGACCCTTTCCTAACCATTGGTGAGTAGTTTAATTAGGAAGTTTAGGCCTCCTAATGATGCACAGTTCCAACCTTCCTCTAGAATATTCCTTCTTGGACCTAATCGATCCTTCTTGAGCCAAATCATTCCCTCTTTGATTGAACTGCCCCACCTTTTTACTTTTTTAAGGCTTGTCTAACCATTTTCCACATTTTTTAATTATTGTTTACCATTTCAAGAGAGTTTTAGTTATGGTTTAAGTCTTTCTAGAATATATCTAGGGTTTGAGTCAGAAAAATAATTGTTTAATGAGAAGTCTCTAATCTTATATAAAGAGAAATCCTATATCATTTGTGTTATTTATTATTGATACACAAGAGCTATATTTCTACATTAGAAGAGTGTTCTTAATACAAACCATCCCTGGCTTTGGAGGTAAAGACAAGGTTTCTTTTGATATGTGACATTTTTCTTGCTAAATTATTTTTATTTTTTGGAGGTAATTACTACTACATTTTAGGTCTATAGGGGTGATTGTTTTCCATTACTAAACGTGGGAATCAAGGGTGGTTTTGGAATTAAAGGTGGTTTTAAAAACTCATCCCCCGAAATAATTAACATTAAAGATTTATTATTTTATCAATAGTTTAAAATGGAATTTGAACCAATCCCAAAAGTCACTTTTGAGTGTGATTTGGAACTACCTCCAAAAGATTATTTGGAGGCAATTGTGAACCTCCTCCAAAAGGTGACCACTAGAGGTGAAGGGGTGGTTTTGAACCCCCATGATAGAAATGTATTGGGGTGGCTTAAAACCCCCTTCATATCAACTTGTGGGAGAAGTTCAAAAATATCCATCATGGTGAGGTACAAGGATGGTTTGAATCCCTCCTTCTAGTGGCTTACATGGATGGTTTGCAACCCCCTTCAAAGCAAGGTATAAGGGTGGTTTGAAACCCCAATTATAGAAACCTATAAGGGTGGTTGTGAACCCCCTTCATAGAAACATAAAGGAGGATTTGGAACCTTCCCCATAACAAATTATGGAGATGGTTTTGAACCTCTCTCATAACAAGGTATAGAGGTAGTTTGAAATCCCCCTCAGAGAAAGGTACATGGGAAGTTTGGAACCTCCTTTATATCAAATTATGGGGGTAGATTGGAATCCCATTCATTCAATATACAAAGGTGTCTTGAATCCACCCTCATTGCAAGATACATATGTGGCTTGTAAACCCCCTCACTGCAACGTACAAATGTTAAAAAATAATAGCACAACCCTACCATATTTAGCAGGGTTGTGCATATTTAGGTTTATTTTTTAGTTGGAAAATCATTTTTTTACATTGGAAGTATCATAGTGCCATAGATCCTTTTCTAACATTCATTCCATTAAAGTAATGAAGAAAAACATTCGAATTCAAAGTAGAAACATGTGACAAAAACCATGTCAATTACAACAAGGGTCGCAAGTTTATTGAGTCCCTACCTTTTACTGTATTTTCCTTCTTTGACCCTTTCCTAACCATTGGTGAGTAGCTTAATTAGGAACTGTAGGCCTCCTAATGATGCACAGTTCCAAACTTCCTCTAGAATATTCCTTCTTTGACCTAATTGATCCTTCTTGAGCCAAATCATTCCCTCTTTGAGTGAACTGCCCCACCTTTTTACTTGTTTAAGGCTTGTCTAACCATTTTCCACATTTTTTAATTATTGTTTACCATTTCAAGAGGGTTTTAGTTATGGTTTAAGTCTTTCTAGAATATATCTAGGGTTTGAGTCAGGAAAATAATTGTTTAATGAGAAGTCTCTAATCCTATATAAAGAGAAATCCTATATCATTTGTGTTATTTATTATTGATACACAAGAGCTGTATTTGTACATTAGAAGAGTGTTCTTAATACAAACCATCCTTGGCTTTGGAGGTAAAGACAAAGTTTCTTTTTGATATGTGACATTTTTCTTGCTAAATTATTTTTATTTATTGGAGGTAATCACTACTACATTTTAGGTCTATAGGGGTGATTCTTTTCCATTACTAAAGGTGGGAATCAAGGGTGGTTTTGGAATTAAAGGTGGTTTTAAAAAATCATCCCCAAAAATCATTAACATTAAAGGTTTAGTATTTTATCAATAGTTTAAAATGAAATTTGAACCAATCCCAAACGTCACTATTGAGTGTGATTTGGAACTGCCTCCAAAAGATTCTTTGGAGGCAATTGAGAACCTCCTCCAAAAGGTGACGACTAGAGGTACAGGGGTGGTTTGGAACCCCCATGATAGAAATTTATTGGGGTGGTTTAAAACCCCCCTCATATCAAGTTGTGGGAGAATTTCAAAAATATCCATCATGGTGAGGTACAAGGATGGTTTGAATCCCCCCTTGTAGTGGCTTACAGGAATGGTTTGAAACCCCCTTCAAAGCAAGGTATAAGGGTGGCTTGAAACCCCAATTATAGAAACCTATAAGGGTGGTTTTGAACCCCCTTCATAGAAACATAAAGGGGGATTTTGGAACCTCCCCCATAACAAATTATGGAGATGGTTTTGAACCTCTCTCATAACAAGGTATAGAGATAATTTGAAATCCCCCTCATAGAAAGGTACATGGGAAGTTTGGAACCCCTATTATATCAAATTATGGGGGTAGTTTGGAATCCCATTCATTCAAGATACAAAGGTGTCCTGAATCCACCCTCATTGAAAGATACATATGTGGTTTGTAAACCCCCTCATTGCAACGTACAAATGTTAAAAAATAATAGCACCACCCTACCATATTTAGCAGCATTGTGCATATTTAGGTTTATTTTTTAGTTGGAAAATCATTTTTTTACACTGGCAGTGGCATAGTGCTATAGATCCTTTTCTAGCATTCATTCCATTAAAGTAATGAAGAAAAACATTCGAATGCAAAGTAGAAACATGTGAGAAAAACCATGTCAATTATAACAAGGGTCACAAGTTTATTGAGTCCCTACCTTTTAATGTATTTTCCTTCTTTGACCCTTTCCTAACCATTGGTGAGTAGTTTAATTAGGAAGTGTAGGCCTCCTAATGATGCACAGTTCCAACCTTCCTCTAGAATATTCCTTCTTGGACCTAATCGATCCTTCTTGAGCCAAATCATTTCCCTCTTTGAGTGAACTGCCCCACCTTTTTACTTGTTTAAGGCTTATCTAACCATTTTCCACATTTTTTAATTATTGTTTACTATTTCAAGAGGGTTTTAGTTATGGTTTAAGTCTTTCTAGAATATATCTAGGGTTTGAGTCAGAAAAATAATTGTTTAATGAGAAGTCTCTAATCCTATATAAAGAGAAATCCTATATCATTTGTGTTATTTATTATTGATACACAAGAGCTGTATTTGTACATTAGAAGAGTGTTCTTAATACAAATCATCCTTGGCTTTGGAGGTAAAGACAAAGTTTCTTTTTGATATGTGACATTTTTCTTGCTAAATTATTTTTATTTATTGGAGGTAATCACTACTACATTTTAGGTCTATAGGGGTGATTGTTTTCCATTACTAAAGGTGGGAATCACGGGTGGTTTTGGAATTAAAGGTGGTTTTAAAAAATCAGCCCCCAAAATCATTAACATTAAAGGTTTAGTATTTTATAGATAGTTTAAAATGAAATTTGAACCAATCTCAAAAGTCACTTTTGAGTGTGATTTGGAACTGCCTCCAGAAGATTCTTTGGAGGCAATTGTGAACCTCCTCCAAAAGGTGACGACTAGAGGTATAGGGGTGGTTTGGAACCCCCATGATAGAAATGTATTGGGGTGGTTTAAAACCCCCCTCATATCAACTTATGGGAGTAGTTCAAAAACATCCATCATGGTGAGGTACAAGGATGGTTTGAATCCCCCCTTGTAGTGGCTTACAGGGATGGTTTGTAACCCCCTTCAAAGCAAGGTATACGGGTGGTTTGAAACCCCAATTATAGAAACCTATAAGGGTGGTTGTGAACCCCCTTCATAGAAACATACATGGGAATTTTGGAAACTCCCTCATAACAAATTATGGAGATGGTTTTGAACCTCTCTCATAACAAGGTATAGAGGTAGTTTGAAATCCCCCTCATAGAAAAGTACATGGGAAGTTTGGAACCCCCTTTATATCAAATTATGGGGGTAGTTTGGAATCCCATTCATTCAAGATACAAAGGTGTCTTGAATCCACCCTCATTGCAAGATACATATGTGGTTTGAAAACCCCCTCACTGCAACGTACAAATGTTAAAAAATAATAGTACAACCCTACCATATTTAGCAGGGTTGTGCATATTTAGGTTTATTTTTTAGCTGGAAAATCATTTTTTTACACTCGCAGTGACAGTGCCTTTTCTAACATTCAATCCATTACAGTAATGAAGAAAAACATTCGAATGCAAAGTAGAAACGTGTTACAAAAAACATGTCAATTATAACCAGGGTCGCAAGTTTATTGAGTCTCTACCTTTTAAATCATTTAAAAATAAAGAAGTATTTTAATGTTGTATCTGACTAGAAAGTTGGATGTCATTCAATAAAATTGTTGTGCAATCACTAGTGAAGACTGGTGGAAATAACATCAAAATATATTAATAAATTCACTTTGCTTCTCTCTTGAGGGAATAAGTTTCCTTGAGGAAGTTTTGAAGGAAAAAATTCAACACCTTATTAATTTGATTCCATTTATATTATTCTTTGCAAGTTATCGAAGGTAAGAAATATAATTGCAAGTTTTGCATGACTTCCAAGTATTGACTTTGAGGAAATTTAAGTTTTGCATTCCTTTTAGTCACTTTAGCGTCACTTTAGCATATTCATAAATATTCGAACATTGTGAATGGTTG
The DNA here is from genome assembly GCA_027924585.1 of Larix kaempferi. Taxonomy (NCBI): domain Eukaryota; kingdom Viridiplantae; phylum Streptophyta; class Pinopsida; order Pinales; family Pinaceae; genus Larix; species Larix kaempferi. Next base: position 15,082,277 of record BSBM01000348.1, on the reverse strand, counting down.
TTGGACTTATAACTCAAAGAAAAACAATTTAAAATAGATGGAATTAAGAAGTCAAAACCTCTTTAGAAATGATTCTTAAGGTTTATGCTATTTCTCCACATCCTTTAAAAATAGTTGCAATACTACAATGGAAGAAAATACCTTGAATACTACGAGGATCAAGGAGTTGATTATACTAAAGCCAATTTCAAAACAATTGTTTAATATTAGAGAAGTAAAAAAAATATTATGAATAAAATTATCCTCACACAACATCTATGTTATTTCTATATATTTTAACCAAAATAACATGCTTGAGCACTTAAGGACAGCAATACATAGATAGAACTTTCATCAAAATAACCAATTAGTTCAACTTGTACAATATATAATGCATTATCTAGATTAACATAATATACCAAGAATTACTCTTCAAGAATTCGCTTAAACATTATGAAAGGAGGTGTTGACACAACCATGGTGTTATTAATAAGATTTTTCAAGGTCTTCAAGGTTTCCAAAGGGTATAATATGTTAAAATATTTTAGAGATTAAGCTCGTAGGGGATAAAAAACATAGCCACGGAGTAGCTCGAGCACTTAAAAGAAAGCAGCAAAGTGAAAGCACATGACCGTGGGAAGAAGACCGAGGGGATAAATAAGTAAAGCGGTTAGATATCATCCAGAGTGGAGCACCATAATATATACATCCAATGCCCAAGATCAATAGCATGTGGACAAAGTGCATGCAAGATAATAATCAGAAATGAGCTAATCAAGCAAAAGGCTGGGAGATCAACGGTCCATGTCAATAACACGCCCAAAAGTACGCAATCTTTAATTCACTCCTAACTGGCCATCGGGTCAAAACCGCTAGGGAATAATGGATATTTTTTTCATTTTTAAAACCATTAAACCCCAAAGGCATTACCGCTCATACAAAACCAAGGTGGTTTCCACTGATAAGTGCTATCCACCGAGGCTTCCACACATGCTGAGAAAGTGACCAGGTGGCAGCCATATCGACTAATGTCGAGCATACACATTTTAGGTGGGGTCCACTGACCCCATCCGACGTCATTGAGGGTGCTGAATAAAATTCTACCATATATTCGAATTTTCATGTGTGTTAAAGAAGTTAAGAGGGAATTTTTTGAATTTTAAAATACTATTCTATTAAACATGATGAAAAGCAACGATCTCCAGCCTCCAACGTACCTGCTCAGTCAACCTCGGCTACGGACGATCCAAGTCCAACATTCATCCATTGCTAGGTATTTTACTGTTTCTAAATCTCAGTGAATTCTTCTTTTACTATCGTATAAAGTAGTGAAATTTGTGCCCTAATTTACCCTAGAAAACCTTTTTTAACCTGCCGGTTGAGTAATCCATTCCACATGGCTCCTAAATCTAACGATAAATTACCTAACCCAAGATTTGTTGGAGACAAACATGTCTATGACCATCATGATGAAATTTTTTATACGATTGTCACTAATTCAAAACTTAATTCCACCATGAGAGAAGAAAAAGGCCTAGCCCTTGAAGACTAAGACCCTTGCCACCTGTGAGAATCAAACTTGGCTAGATCTGTTTGTCCCATAACCATATATTTCCCTAATCTTTTAGCATGGTGCTTTGCACATTATTCTTCCAGCAAAAGGGCCATTCAACCTTCAGACTATTCGAAAAATTCTATGTATTATCCATGTTGATACCCTGTAAAAAATGTTGTGCATACTAGACTCTTTATCCCTTTTGACCTTCAATAAGAAAAGATGTTCCAGTTCCTATCAAACTGTGCAACCCTTTGAAAAACACCCATTCTTTTCCCAACACCTTGAAAAGGGAATAGCCATCCCTACAACTTCACCTCCTTATAATACAACAGTTTTCTCTAACAGTACCAAGAAAGAAATATTAGTAACATGCACCATAATGGGTCTAGAAAATGACAACATAGTGGATGATGTCATCTTGAGCATCTTGCTCAGCTTGAGGCCTACTCCAATCATTAGACATCCTAAATTTGACATATGCAGCTTCCTACCTAAGGAAATTCATGAACTATTAGAAGAGCTCCTAGCTATAGAATGGTTCATATACTCTTCTTTCCTCTTTTAGATTTTCCTATACCAAAACTTTGAGCACTACAAGCACCTCAATTTGAAGATATTATATGAGCATGGTACTCAAGCCCCTATGTACGAATGGAGTGATTTGATCATGAGAAGAGTAGACAATTCTAACTATGTAGAATTCACAAATAAGGTGATGAGCCTTACATATAGCCTCCTTTCCGATTCCACATTTCCTAGGATGTTTCTTGAAAAAAAAATCATTTAGAATTCTCTCCTGACATGAGGTTTGGAGATTGGTTTCTATATGAATAAAACAAAGTGATAAGAGTGTATGGATTTGAAGAAGAGCCATATAAGATCCTAGCATTTCTTACTCCCATAATTTTTTCCATGGAATATGCAAGGCAGAGGTTCATATCAGAACACATGCACTTTGCACACTTAAAGCACTAAAGGACCTTCCTACTGCCAAAAGGAGTAGGATCCTTCCAGATAAGGGGATTGAATTCCTTGCAGTACATGGAAGGTTTCCTAGCTCAATTAAATTTGGAGAAAGATGAGAAAGGATCATATCAGAACCTCACCAGGTCATCTCCAAGCAGAGAGTGGCTAATAGAATTCCTCTTATGAATATATCCCTAATCCACATTGGTAGAATATTGCTAGTAGAGAAAGTTGGGAGGAGGTTCAAGCAATTTTGAAGGACATGGAGCAGTAGAGTGTCTCATAACAACAAGTAGTGAAGAAAAGAGGAGCATAAGGGGTTAGTGAAAATATGGAAATTGATGAGCCAACTCAGGGTCCTCAAGCAAAGAAGGAAATAATCAAGAGAGAAGGAGAAGAGCTAGAGTTAGTAGAAAATGATGCAACCGAGGAACTTCCTAGAGAATTAGCTGAAATAATTAGATGACCATCAATCAGTAAAGGAGGGACAGTTGTCAAATTCACTCACTACCCCTCTTCCAAGTTCACAATCCCCCAACTACTACAAACTTCACCCTCAACAATCCCTATACAAATGAAAACATATTTACATACTAACATAGATCCATTTTAAATGGGATATACCAAGCGTTGAGAGGGATCCATTCTCTTGAAGTGCAAACCCCTTTTTAGAGTGCAAATGTTGATGAAGCTTTTTAATTTATCTAATTTGTGTATTTTTTATATATATGCCATTGTAAATGTTTTAAATATATGACATGTTATTTTTTATAATATTTTATTGTTTTTTAAAAGGGACACGTGTTAGCTCCAGGATGAGCACATAAGGAGTTACACATATCCCCCTACTGGTATGTAGAATGCACCTCTTCGGTGTAGCTAGGTAAAGGGGCATTAGAGAAAGAGGTCTGAAGTCACTAAGTGAAACCAGCCACCAAGTGGGAACATGAGGAGGAATATTGTTAGCAGTGGAAAACCTACAAAATGACACATTTAGGTTCTTTCGGTTAGATCCTAAGGTTCCTAGGACTCCTACTCTATATTAAAGGAGAGATAATAAATATGAGGTTAAACTTAAATAGTTTGGAAAGATTGACAAGATAAAATTTTAGAAACAAGCTAGTCACATGATTCGCACTAAGGTGGTAAAGTCAGCTAAAGAAGAAAAGAAGTTGAGGAGTGCCCTAGAGAAGTTTGAGTAGCTCTGGAAAGTATATGTAAAATATAAATAAGTCACGATCAAAGAGTTGGAAGATAAATTCCTAGCTTTAGGAGTTGATCTAAGTGATGGCTCTCAGGTCAAACATTGATCCATAAAAAAGACAATGAAATTGCACAACTAAAGAAACAATTAAAAATTCTTGGGCCTTAGTGCTCCAAATGGATATAGGTGGCCACCCACCTATTCCACTGGCTCAAAACAGTTTTTCATTCTGGCAGTTTTCTTGTAATTTTTCTACAGTTTTTCGAGTCCCAAACTTCCCAGGCCGTTTTGAGGCCCTAAACAATGTTTTTTGGGAAATCTCGGTCCGACGGAGCCCATCTATTTTATGATCTTCGGCGTAGTCCTCGGATAGATCTTTTCAACGAGCTATCGAGCGCCCCAAACATATATCGTATGCAAGCTCCCATGGCGGGAGAAGAAAAGAGAGATGACGGAGCAGGAGATCCTATTAAGTTGTTACTCGAGGAAGCCCTTGGGCGACAGAGGAACGAGATGAAGGATAATTTTGCACAGATCCTTCGAAGGATGCCGACACTGGCGGATGCACCTTCAAATAGCAGTCATTTCGGGGGTGCAACTTCCTTCGAGGTACAAGTTAACTTTGACATTCCCCTATTTGAAGGAAAGATAGATGTAGACGCTTCAGAGAAATCGTTTAATCTATAAGAGGGTTACTTTTCTATTCATATTTTTTCTGATAGCGAAAAGATCACATTCGCACTCCTTAAGTCCGTTCCCCATATTAAAGATTGGCGAGACGGGTACTGCGAGAGGCATGCAAGAGAAAAGTCTGAACTATTCAGGACAGACCCCACTTGAGTGGATTTTGTCGATGTCCTCAAGGAATAATTCTACCTTGTCGGAAACTATGATGACCAGTACACCAAATGGATGACTTTGCGCCAGGAGAGGGACCAAACAGTCCCAGAGTTTACCAACATGTTCCACACCCTGCGCGTCAAGCTGGGTATTCGAGACTTTGAACGACACTTGGCCATAAAGTACCGCAGTGGCCTGCATAGGTGCATTCAGACATAGATGGATTTCCTGAACATATCCTAACTAGGAGCAGCTTATAGATACGCCGTCAAGATCGAGCAAAATTTTAAGCAAAGGGATAAGCGTGATTTTCGGTTTGCAAATCAGCAGCAGAAGTTTGGCAAAGGTGGCCCCAATTCACAAGGCAAAGGACAGAACAAGGACGGCCAAAGCCTCGACAACCATCCCAAGCCATAGGCAAAGAAGGGTAATGGGAAATCAAAGAAGGACACTGGAAAGTGGTGTGAATTTCACAAGAGCCCTTGGCACAACACTTATGAGTGCCGCTCAAAACAATCCTTGTTGGACGAGACAAAATCCCCAGATCAAGAATATGACATAGAACCTGATGGAGAGAAAGAAAAGGGAAAGCAAATCATTGACGTGGAACTTAGTGCCACCATCGCAACTGCAAAGATTCAACCAGAAGAGTCAGAGGAGCCAGAGGAAGGGGAGCGCCTCTTCCATTCACTATTGTGGGTGCAAGGAACTCTGCCACACTTCATTGTTGATAATGGTAGCCAGAAAAACCTCATCTCGGCTGAGGTCGTCAAAAGATTTAAGATTCCAATGGTTCCACATCCCCAACCATACAACATCGGTTGGCTGATCTAGGGACATGAAATCCACATTAATCAGCAGTTTCGCCTTTCCTACGGGATCAAGCCCTTCAAAGATGAGGTAATGTGTGATGTTTCCCTGCTTGAAGTTTGTGATGTTCTTTTAGGAAAACCATATATGTGGAAACATCATACTGTGTATGAGTCTAGACCTCGTAGTGTCATTATTACTTTGGGAAAGAAGCTCTACAGGATACCAAAGATGCTTCCCACCACTGCAGTGTCCCTCATCACATCTAAGCAGTGCAGGAAGGTAATCTCCCAGATAGGGAAATTCGTCCTCTTCATGGCTCGTTCTGAAGGTGAATGAAAGATTGCAGCAACAGCCACCACTTCCATGGAGAACCCCTCCGCACAACAGAAACAGGTGGACAAGATCATTGAATCATACAAAAACATCTTCACCACACCCAGTGGGGTGCCAATACATTGCCCACCCAAGCATCCCATTGATTTGGTACCTGGTGCGCCATTACCTAACGGGCCAGTATATAGGTGTTCCCTCATGGAAAATGAAGAAATCAAACGCCAGATTCAAGAATTGATCTCAAAGGGGCACGTTTGACGTAGCTCCTCTCCGTGTGGGAGCCCAATTGTGTTAGTACAGAAGAAAGATGGGACGTGGTGACTCTGCATTGATTACCGAGCTCTAACCAAGATCATAGTCCAGAATCGGTATCCCATTCCCTGTATCGACGACCTTCTTGACCAGCTCAAGGGTGCCAAATATTTTAGTAAGATTGATTTGAAGTCTGGCTATCATCAAGTGCCAATCGAGCAGACCAATGTTCGGAAGACTACCTTCAAGTCTCGGGAAGGCCTTTTCGAGTTGTTGGTCATTCCTTTCGGCTTGACTAATGCTCCAACAACTTTCATGAGGATGATGGATGATATCCTACGGCCATTCACTAACTCTTTTGTGTTCATATATCTGGATGATATTCTCATCTACAACAGAACATGGGCAGAGCATCTACAGCATATCCACCAAGTCCTCAGCACCTTGTGCCAGCACAAGTTATATTCTAATTTAGAGAAGTGCTCATTTGGCATGAAGAGGGTTCAATATCTGGGATACATTGTGGATGAACATGGTGTTCATGTGGATCCAGCTAAGATCCAAGCCATCCATGATTGACCAACCCCAACAACTCTCATAGAGCTTCGCAGCTTCCTAGGCCTTGCCAACTTCTATCGCAGATTCGTGTTGAGCTTCTCCAATATTGCTTGGTCCCTTAGCTAGGTGATCAAAGGGGGATCTAAGGCCAAGTTCATCTGGTCCAAGCCACAACAATAAGCATTTGAGGAGCTAAAGAAACGCTTATGTTCGGCACTTGTCCTTGCCTTACCGGATCTACAACAACCCTTTGTGATTGAAACAGATGCTTCAGACTATCCTGTTGGTGTAGTCCTCACTCAGCATGGCCATCTAGTGGCATATCAAACTGAGACACTTTCAGATACAGTACGCAAGTACCCAACCTATGATAAGGAAATGTATTCCATTTTCCAAGCCTACCGCCAATGGAAGCATTACATCCTTGGAAAAGAGATAGTCATCCACACTGATCACAAGCCCTTGCAGTTCATGCAAACCCAAGGGAAGCTACAGAATGACCGCCACCAGAAGTGGTCCACTTACTTGCATCAATTCCGCTTGAATATTAAATATAAGAAGGGTAGTACCAACTGAGTCACTGATTTCCTCAATCGGCCTCCAAGAGCCGCACTTACCACAGTGCTCCACTCTTGTGGCCATCAGTCCTTAGGGTGGCCTCAACTATATAGCAGTGATCCTGCGTTTTTTGCCATTTATCAATCCCTATGTGTAGGAACATCCGTAGCAGACTTTCATCTTCAGGAAGGCTTTCTATGCCACCTGGGCCATCTCTGTGTTCCTTCAAGCGAGCGCGTGAAGATGATTTGGGAAGCTCACTATAGTTGGGTGGTAGGGCACTTCGGCAATGAAAAGACAGTGGCCATATTGCAGAAGTATTTTTATTGGCCTAAGCTCCAACAAGATGTCAGCCAATACATAATATCATGCATTGTCTATGCCATCGCAAAACCTGCCATAAAAAAACAGGGGTTGTACACCCCTCTTCCCACTCCTAATGGGCCATGGGAATCCATCTCCATGGATTACATGTTTGGACTACCTTCAACCAAGCATGGAAATGACTATGTGTTTGTGGTCGTGGATCGTTTCTCTAAGATGGACATTCTAATATCTTGCAAGAAGAACGTCTCTACTGAAGTCACTGCTAAGCTCTTCTTCAAGCGTGTTTGGGTTCATTTCAGGCTGCCACAAACTATCATTTCAGATCGGGACAGCAGGTTCCTAAGCACTCTCTGGTCCAGCCTATGGTCATTGATTGATACCAGGATCACCAAATCAACTTCCTTCCACCCCCAGATAGATGGACAAACAGAGGTAGTCAATAGGATGATTGTGCATATTCTGAGAATGTACAATTCTAAATATCCCCACACATGGGATGAGAGCCTTACTTATGTTCAACATAGTTATAACAGAGCCTTCCATAGCTCTACCAGCAACAACCCTTTTCAAGTGTGTCTGGGGTTCCAACCATTCACACCAATTGATGTAGCTCTTCCCATTGCATCCACACGTGAGGAATCTTCCCATGCTCAAACTAAGGCCGATAAGGCCGCCAGATTTGTTGAATGAATCCAGCACATCTGCCTACAGGTCCATGAAATTTTGGAAAAGGCCAACACTAAGTACAAGCAGTGACATGACCAGCATCGGGTCCCACACAAGTTCTAGGTGGGTGATAAGGTTTGGTTTCATTTGCATAAAGAGAGGTTCATAGGACCCCATCGCAAGCTTTTTCCACTTCGATATGGGCCATAAACCATCACCAAGGTAGTTGGTGACAATGCCTTCAAGCTAAGTATCCCTCCATTCCTTGGCCTGCACCCAGTATTCAATGTGGTGCTCCTTCACCCATATTTTCCACCAATGTTGGACACCTCGGAGGTGGCAGAGAAATTGACACCTACATAGATTCATACCAACTGCATGGTATATGAAACCATTGATCAAATCATGGACACGCAAGTTGAGGGAACCCGCCAGCAGAAGATCTAGCTATATCGGGTTGTCAAAGCAGGGAAACTACTTCACCAAGAGTCAAGTTCAACAAAAGTTTCCCCACCTGATGGGGGCACTTAAGGCATTGGAGAAAATTGCTTCCTAAGGGGGGAGGACTGATCCAAATGGATATAGGTGGCCACCCACCTATTCCACTGGCTCAAAACAGTTTTTCATTCTGGCAGTTTTCTTGTAATTTTTCAACAGTTTTTCGAGTCCCAATTTTCCGGGGCCGTTTTGAGGCCCTAAACGACGTTTTTTTGGGAAATATCGATTTGATGAAGCTCATCTATTATTTTGACTGTTAGCGTAGTCCTCTGATAGATCTTTCCAACAATATGTCGAGCGCCCCAAACGGAGATCGTATGCAAAAGTTATGACCTTGGGAAGTTGACTGTTCAACTAACCACCTTGGGGCCACAAACTTTATGATGATTCATCTTCTAGGGTTAGGTTTTTGGATGTTTGGGATTCTTTACCCCATGCTTATGATAAATAGGCCCTTTCAGTCTCTTTGTATTCAGCTTGCCATGACTAAGCGTAGCCACCACATCTCTTCTTAGAGATATAGCTACCACCATTCTAGCTGCTTTTATTTTACAGTTTGTTCTATTTCAGTCATTTAATAGAATCAGAGTTTATTGTATCGTTGTGTTTCTTGCCATATATATGTGTATGTGAATATATATATGCTATTTCATTTAGTTCTCACATAAATCCAGATCAGTGGTATCAGATCCTTCTGCTCTTGTGATTTCTCAGTGCATGTCCCCGACGAGATTCGAATATCGAGAGTTGGGTCTCGAACTAGTTGAGCTTGGGGAAAACCCTCCTTGTCGACCCAAGCAGGCTCCCATGGGGGGAGAAGAGAAGAGAGATGAGGGAGAAGGAGATACTATTAAGCTATTGCTCGAGGAAGCCCCCGCATGACAAAGGAACGAGATGATGGATAATTTTGCATAGATCCTTTGAAGGATGACGACGACGGCAGATGCACCTTCAACGAGCAGTCGTTTCGGGGGTGCGACTCCCTTCAAGGTACAAGTTAATTTTGACATTCCCCTATTTGAAGGAAAGATAGATGCAAACGCTTTAGAGAAATGGTTGAATCTATTAGAGGGTTACTTTTATGTTCATAACTTTTTCGACAGTGAAAAGATCACATTTGCGCCCCTTAAGTCCCTTCCCCATATTAAAGACTAGTGGGACAGTTACTATGAGAGGCATGCAAGAGACAAGTATGAGCTATTCAGGACAGACCCCACTTGGGCGGATTTTGTCGATGCCGTCAAGGAATAATTCTACCTTGTCGGAAACTATGATGACCAGTACACCAAATGGATGACTTTGCACCAAGAGAGGGACCAAACAGTCCCATAGTTTACCAACATGTTCCATACCCTGCGCGCCAAGCTAGGTATTCGAGACTCTGAACGACACTTGCCCCTGAAGTACAGCAGTGGCCTGCATAGGTACATTCAGAGAGAGATGGATTTCCTGGACATATCCTCACTACGAGCAGCTTATAGATACGCTGTCAAGATCAAGCAAAAGTTTAAGCAAAGGAATAAGCGTGATTTTGGGTCTGCAAATCAGCAGCAGAAGTTTGGCAAAGGTGGCCCCAATTCACAAGGAAAAGGACAGAGCAAGGATGGCCAAAGCATTAACAACCATCCCAAGCCACAGGAAAAGAAGGGTAATGGGAAATCAAAGAAGGACACTGGCATGTGGTGTGAATTCCACAAGAGCCCTTGGCACAACACTGATGAGTGCCGCTCAAACCAATCCTTGTTGGCCAAGAAAAAATCCCCAGATCCAGAATGTGACTCAGAACCTGATGGAGAGAAAGAAAAGGGAAGGCAAATCATTGACGCAGAACGTAGTGCCACCATCGCAACTGCAAAGATTCAACTAGAAGAGTCATAGGATCCAGAGGAAGGGGAGCACCTATTCCATTCATAATTGTGGGTGCAAGGAACTCCGCTACACTTCATTGTTGATAATGGTATCCAGAAAAACCTCATCTCGGGTGAGGTCCTCAAATGATTGAAGCTTCTGACAGTTCCACATCCCCAACCATACAACATCGGTTGGCTGAGCTAGGGACATGAAATCCGCATTAGTCAATAGTGCCGCCTTTCTGACGGGATCAATCCCTTGAAAGCTAAGGTAATGTGTGATGTTTCCCTGCTTGAAGTTTGTGATGTTCTTTTAGGACAACCATATATGTGGAAACGTCATGCTGTGTATGAGTCTAGACCTCGTAGTGTCATTATTACTTTGGGAAAGAAGCTCTACAGGATACCAGAGACTCTTCCCACCACTGCAGTGTTCCTCATCACATCTAAGCAGTGCAGGAAGGTAATCTCCCAGACAGGGAAATTTTTCCTCTTCATTGTTCATTCTGAAGGTGAATGAAAGATTGCAGCAACATCTACCACTTCCATGGAGAACCCCTCTGCACAGCAGAAATAGGTGGACAAGATCGTGGAATCATACAAAGACATCTTCACCACACCCACCGGGGTGCCAATACATTGCCCGGTCGAGCATCCCATTGATTTGGTACATGGTGCACCTTTACCTAACGGGCCAGTATATAGGCGTTCCCTCATGGAAAATGAAGAAATCATATGCCGGATTCAAGAATTGATCCGAAAGGGGCACATTTGACGTAGCTCCTCACCATGTGGGATCCCAATTGTGTTAGTACAGAAGAAAGACGGGACGTGGCGACTCTGCATTGATTACCGATCTCTAAACAAGATCACAGTCCGGAATCGGTATCCCATTCCCCATATTGACGACCGTCTTGACTAGCTCAAGGGTGCCAAATATTTCAGTAAGATTGATTTGAAGTCTGGCTATCATCAAGTGCCAATCGAGCAGACCGATGTTTGGAAGACTGCCTTCAAGTCTCGGAAAGGCCTTTTCGAGTGGTTGGTCATGCCTTTCGACTTGACTAATTCTCTAGCAAGTTTCATGAGGATGATGGATGATATCCTACGGCCATTCACTAACTCTTTTGTGGTTGTATATCTGGATGATATTCTCATCTACAACAAAACATGGGCAGGGCATCTACAACATATCCACCAAGTCCTCGGCACCTTGCGCCAACACAAGTTATATGCTAATTTAGAAAAGTGCTCATGTGGCATGAAGAGGGTTCAATATCTGGGATACATCATGGACGAACATGGTTTTCATGTGGATCCAGCCAAGATCCAAGCCATCCATGATTAGCCAAACTCGACAACTCTCACAGAGCTTCGCAGCTTCCTAGTCCTTTCCAACTTCTATCGCAGATTTGTGTTGGGCTTCTCCAATATTGCTTGGTCCCTTAGCTAGGTGACCAAAGGGGGATCTAAGGCCAAGTTCAGTTGGTCCATGCCACAACAACAAGCATTTGAGGAGCTAAACCAATGCTTATGTTCGGTACCTATCCTTGCCTTACCGGATCTACAACAACCCTTTGAGATTGAAACTGATGCTTCAGACTATGTTGTTGGTGGAGTCCTCACTCAGCATGGCTATCTAGTGGCATATCAAACTGAGACACTTTCAGATACAGTCCGCAAGTACCCAACCTATGATAAGGAAATGTATTCCATTGTCCAAGCCTGCCGCCAATGGAAGCATTACATCCTTGGAAAAGGGACAGTCATCCACACTGATCACAAGCCCTTGCAGTTCATGCAAACCCACGAGAAGCTGTAGAATGACCACCACCAGTAGTGGTCCACTTACTTGCAGAAATTCCACCTGAATATTAAATATAAGAAGGGTAGCACCAACTGAGTTGTCGATTGCCTCAGTCGGCCTCTAGTAGTCGTACTTACCACAGTGCTCCACTCTTGTGGCCATGAGACCTCGGGGTGGCCTCGACTATATAATAGTGATCCTTATTTTTATGCCATCTATCGATCCCTATGTGCAGGAACAATCGTAGCAGACTTTCATCTTCAAGAAGGCTTGCTATGCCACCTGGGCCATCTCTATTTTCCTTCAAGCGAGCATGCGAAGATGATTTGGGAATCTCACTACAGTCGGGTGGCAGGGAACTTCAGCAACAAAAAGACATTGGCCATATTGCAAAAGTATTTTTATTGGCCTAAGCTCTGACAAGACATCAATCGATACATAAGATCGTGCACTACCTGTGCCATCGCAAAACTTGCCATAAAAAAACAGGGGTTGTACACCCCTCTGCCCACTCCTAATGGGCCATGCGAGTCCATCTCCATGGATTACATGTCTGGACTACCTTCAACCAAGCATGGAAATGACTGTGTGTTTGTGGTCATGGATCGTTTCTCTAAGATGGTCATTCTAATAGCTTGCAAGAAGAACGTCTCTGCTGAAGCCACTGCTAAGCTCTTCTTCGAGCGTGTTTGGGTTCATTTTGGGCTGCCACAGACTATCATTTCAGATCGGGACAGTAGGTTCCTAAGCACTTTCTGGTCCAGCCTATGGTCATTGATGGATACCAGGCTCACCAAATCAACTTCCTTCCACCCCCAAACCGATGGATAAACAGAGGTAGTCAACAGGATGATTGTGCATATTCCGAGAATGTAGAATTCTAAACATCCCCGCACAAGGGATGAGAGCCTTCCTTATGTTCAACATAGCTATAACAGAGCCCTCCATAGCTCTGCCAGCCACAACCCTTTTCAAGTGTGTTTGGGATTCCAACAACTTGCAGCAATTGATGTAGCTCTTCCCATTGCATCCACACATGAGGAATCTTCCCATGCTCAAACTGAGGCTGATATGGCCACTAGATTTGTTGAACGAATCCAGCACATCCGCCAATAGGTCCATGAAATTTTGGAAAAGGCCAACACTAAGTACAAGCAGCGACATGACCAGCATCAGGTCCCACACAAGTTCCAGGTGGGTGATAAGGTTTGGTTGCATTTGCAGAAAGAGAGGCTCACAGGACCCCATCGCAAGCTTCATCTACTTTGACATGGGCCGTACACCATCACTAAGGAAGTTGGTAACAATGTCTTTGAGCTAAGCATCCCTCCATTCTTTGGCCTGCACCCAGTATTCAATGTGGAGCTCCTTGGCCCATATTATCCACCATTGTTGGACACCTCGGAGGTGGCAGAGCAATTGAAACCTACAAAGATTAATCCCGACTGCATGGAACAGGAAACCATTGATCCAATCATGGACATGCAGGTTAAAGGAACCCGCCAGCAAAAGATCCAGCTATATCGGGTTGTCAAAGCAGGGCAACTACCTCACCAAGGCAAGTGGCTCACCAAGAGTCAAGTTCAACAGAATTTTCCCCACCTGATGGAGGAACTTAACGAAATGGAGACCATTTATTCCTAAGGGGGGAGGACTGATCCAAATGGATATAGGTGACCACCCACCTATTCCACTGGCTCAATACAGTTTTTCATTCTGGCAGTTTTCTTGTAATTTTTCTACAATTTTTCGAGTTCAAAACTTCTGGGGCTGTTTTGAGGCCCTAAATGACGTTTTTGGGAAATATTGGTCCAAATTATCTAATATACTCTAAGGTGATCGGCGTAGTCCTTGGATAGATCTTTCCAACGGGCTACCGAGCGCTCCAAACGGAGATCATACGCAAAAGTTATGACCCCGGGAAGTTGACTGTTCAACTAACCACATTGGGGCCGCAAACTTTATGACGGTTCATCTTCTAGGGTTAGGTTTTTGGATGTTTGGGATTCTTTATGTCATGCTTATGATAAATAGGCCCTTTCGGCCTCTCTTTGTATTCATCTTGTCATGAATGAGCATAGCTGCCACATCTCTTCTGAGAGATATAGCTACCACCATTCTAGCTGCTTTTATTTTACAGTTTGTTCTATTTTAGTCATTTAATAGAATCCGAGTTTACTGTATTGCTGTGTTTCTTGCCATATATCTGTGTATGTGAGTATATATATGCTCTTTCAATTCGTTCTAACGTAAATCCGGATCACTTAGTTTGTGCAAACTCCTCACCTAATGGAAGCTTAGAAGAAAAGGAGCAGCTTTATTCCAACATGCTACATTATAAAAATCTAGTTGAGGAAAGGGAGAGCTGGATAAGTGAGATTCACCTGCAGATTGTATCTTTAAAATTAAAAAAAAAACCCTCTCTACTAAGTAGACTTCCCAAGCAATAACTCCTAATGCACAAGAAGAAAGTCATCCTATAGCAGAGATAGAACAAATTGAAAAGGATCCTGAGAAGCCAACCTTAGAAAAGGATATGATTGATATAATGGAATACGATACTCTAGTTCAACAACCAGCTCAACAACCAACTGAACAACCAACTCAGGAACTAGATGAAAAAGGTAGAAAGTTCAAAGAATTGGAAGCTGAGATGAACTGAAAAGATGAAAGAACTGTAGAACTTGAGGGTGAAATTAGTAAGAAGGAAGATGATATTGAAGACTTATAGATTTAAGTGAATGAACGCAAAAGTCAAATTATTATGCTTAATGTGGATACTAAGGGGGAATTCTTTCTTAGGAGGAAAAATCAAACTTTGTGGGACAAAACAACGTAGTTGTTCATGAAGAAATGGGACCATTGTGAGTTAGTGTAGGATGAGTTAGTGATGGCAGTATCAGCTCAAAAAGAGACAAGAAAAGTGGTAAAAGAGCTGGGAGGAATTCCCAAGGAAGAAGAGAAAATAATTGCATATATAAATAGTAGAACAAAGGATCAACTGACATCATTAGAAATTAACAACAAGACACAACTAATTAAGATAGCCAGGAAAATGATATTGAAGTAGACCTCATTGAAGAGAACTCAACATAGCATCAAGATACTCATAGATGAGGTAGCAACATTTAAAAGCATGTTCAATAATCTTGTAAAGCTAGGGTTGGCGTCGGGTTGGATCATCCTTGGGATGGAAATGGAGAAATATATCCTAAAGAGGAGTATAAAGCCAAGTTGATGCAAAAAATAGATTAAGTGGTCCAAGATGATCCCTTGGAAGGTGTGATTAGTGGAGATAAAGTCATTAAAAGACTAAAATATCGTTTTGAAATTTGGATTCAATTGAAAATTTTATTGAAAGGATTACAATCAATATGTTACTAGAAGACTAGTGAGGCTGAGATAACATTCAAGGCCCTAAAAGAACACCATATCCCAATAGGAAAAGAGTAGCATGATGTAGCAAAATATCACAAAATAACATTGCCATCTCAAGGGAAAAATACAGGGAAAACATCAACACAAATTCCAAGGCAGTTTGAAGGTAATGCCTCTCCTTTGTCTTTCATGCCACTAGGAGGAGAGGTTAACATTTAGATGATGGGACAAGCAGGAATACCACCAGTAAACCAACCAACAATTCAATCAATTGGGAATACGGGTGTAAAACTGAATGTATACATGAGATGGAGAGCCTCCCAAGCTAAAAGAAAAAAGAAAGGCTAAAGTAAGTAAAGTTAAAAAGAGTAAAAGGTTGTTAAACATGTGTAAATATAAATGAAAGTGATAGGCCTAAAAGGTGGTTACAAGACAGTTGAATCAAACTCATAATTCAAGGGTGGAAATTTTTATAGGTCCTCTAGGGATTGTTGATTCGATGAACTCTTTTGCATGTAATAGAATTTTATGAGATAAATATTATTGAGTATTGTAGAGATGTTTTTTCCTCTATAAATTGTCCTTCTTAGTGTTTTGCAACACCTATTCCATTCCACGTAACCCTTTCATGAGATAATTGTAGGGACCCCCATTTCGGGGTCCCCCCCCAAAAAAAACTTCAAGTACGATTTTTCAGAAGAAGATATAGAAGCCACAGATCTAGTTCTATCTATTGTAGTACACGAATGTCAATATATAAAATTATATGCTCATATTTATTCATTCTCAAAAAGATTTAGCAAAATAAATAAAATAAAAATACTTCAAACCTATTTTCGATGGTTGGTCCAGCGAATCGATGGAGTCCTCGAAGTGGTTTTCGCACGATCCAATCCAATCCCCTGATGAAGTACCGAGTGACCCCTCGGTTGACCTCCCTACCGTATCGGGGTTATTCTTCTTCACCCCGAACCCCCGAGCTAATGGGGTCGTAAGAACATACAATCTAGCCTCCTGAAACGATCTCCCAATCCCCGTTCTGGCTAATCCCAACTCCAAGGATCATAACATAATCCGATATTATGATGACCATTCAGCATGAGGGAGCCAAAGATATCTTTCTCTCCTTCTCCTCCCTCATTATATAGCAAAATCCTATGTGCCATGTGTCTGTCCATGCACATATTTAATTTAATTTAATATTTTAAATTCCAATATTCTCAAATACATGTGTCTTCTTAATGTCTTTAATGTGCACCTAAATCCCTAGATCAATGGGAGTTAGGTGTAGAAGAGTTCTACTTCTCTTTTGGTTCTCATTTAGTTTACTTAACAATCTTTTAGTTAGACTTATTGCTTTCTACTTTTCTTTCTTTTCCTAATATTAAGATTGAATTAAAAGATGATTCCTTTTACTAAAAGTGTAATCTATTTTAAATTTCCTCTTTATAAAATAATTTAAATGAATAATAAGATTAATTAAAGTAAAATCTTGAATAATAATAAAAGAAAAACAATTCTTTTATTAATGACCTATTTCAATTCTTTCTCAAAATAATGAAGTCAATTAAATAGAATCTTTAGTAGAATGATTTAAAATAATAAAATCCATAAAATTAAAATCTTTGAATAGAAATAATTCTCTTATTAGTAATATTTTTCAATTAGCATAATTAATCAAATTTAATATTGAATAAAATCAATCTCTTCAATTCTTTTTCAAGTTAATAAAATCAATTCAAATTAATGAAATCAATTAAAAATAAAATCTTGAATAGATTTATTCAAATTAATAAAATAGAACAAAATGAAATAAAGTATTTCTTAAATCTTATGTGAAATTTTCATTTATACCATTGATTAATTTTCTTCCTCTTGTTCTTATCTAGGTACCTCTTCGGCGGGCCCTTCTGACAGTTTCATTTCTTCCTTCTTATGGGGAGTACTGTGTAGCGACTGGGAACCGTTACCACGATCTCTCAACTATGCTCCTTGGAGACTAAGGGATGTTGAGGGATAAGGCTCTCCTTATTGCACGCCCCTCAACTCATCGTACGCGACCAAATCATTATGGCCTTGCCCGCATGGCATACGCTTCCCCGGGTGAGCTGAAACGGCTTCACCCGTGCATGGATTGCTAATCCAGGGTCGACAGTCAGTCGTCGTACCCCTATGTGTTATTTCCGTTCTTGCGACCCCTATAATTCCATTGTGGGTTAGTCGGTAAATCATCTTACCTTCCTATGCACACACACACACTCAAGCACACATTAGTAGCGTTGCACTATATAAAATATTTACATCATTCATTCTAGTCTCTCAGTCAGTCGAGCATACAAATTATTCATCATTTATCATTTTCTTAGTCATTCGAGTATATCCATCATTCACCATTCATCTAATCATTTTCATTACATAATATCTCAGTCATTCGATCATATACAACATTCAGTCATCATTCATTATGCTAATCATTAAGCAAATCATTCATTCATTTATTATTTTTAAGCCAAGCATCCACTTCTATAAATGTTGTTCACTGTGTCATTTTCGTTTATCATTTGTCATCAAAAGACCATTCTACTAAAGTTTATCCGGTCGGGTCACTTGGCAAGTGTCCTTAATTCTATGGTCAGTCAAGGTACCAAGGCGGGCATTACATACACCCCCTCTTCTTAGAACTTTGCCCCGAAGTTAACTTTTGTTATCGTGCTTTCAACACTAGGCTTTATATTAATTTTTATTCTCATCTTCTTGTCATTCTCTTCTATTCTTCTCAAACAATTATGTCCATAATCACTAGAGGTCCTAGTCATTAGTTTTATAGATCATCAAGTATGGTCTGAATACATCCTCCAGAGCTCAATCGTAATTTTGCGTAATGCAATTTTCCAATAATACCTTCATAATTGACAGTACCGACTAATATTTTCTATACCTCCTAGTTATCTAGGAAGGTCTTTGATGTCCAGAATTATCTACAAACTACCTTGCGTCAATAGCCACCCAATAATTTATCAAATCATCATTCAACATAACAAATCCAAGCAAGAATTCAAATTCATTGGCTATTCTTTCCTTCAAGGAAAGAAGGTAAACATCATAAAATATTCAGCCAAATATAGATGGATAAGTTGTAATCACGGATTTAACCAATCAAGGGAGACTCTCAAATAGTCCAAAAACCTATTCCCATAAGATTACTTCCAAAAACCTCTAAATGTTTTAATAGTGCTAGTTCTCAATTGATAGGATTTGAGGCATCAAAACTTAGTGACTTGGGAGAACATTTTAATTTTAACTACCTAGTCATTTCGTCAGCGTCGTAATGTCTAGTTCAAGGTGCTCATCTTGTCCGTACCTCATCTCATCATTTCCATAATCATATGACCTCTCTAGCATACTTTCCAAGTCTCATCCTATATATCGATATAGTCTCATCATGTCTTGTCTCAAGGACTACTTGTTTTTTTTTTCATCTAAGTTTCACCATGTCATGCGGTTAGCATAAGTGCATTCAATTTATCATGTTGATAGTCTCCATATTTTTTTTCTTTTTTCTTTTTAATAATACTAAAAAAAAGCATTCGTGTTTGACCTCTTCAGTAGGTTTGTCAAGTTACACTTTCCACATTATCATGTGAGGGTTAGGTGAAATTTGTAGTTTTGTAATTTCGTTAACTGCATCCTCATGTTGCACAATCAGTGTACTTGTGTTCAGTACTTCACGTTGGTCACCTTGATGTCTCATTTTCCATATTCTAAGTCAGTTTCACACTCTCGACAGCCTGTCGAAGTCTCGACAAGCATATGCATCTCAAGTAAATAACAAAAAGTCGTTAATTTTGCATTCCTCATTAATTCACATCCCCTTTGGATAAGGATAACATCAATGCATTTTTATCCAAATAACAATACAAATTGTTCTATATGTGTTTAAGTACTATCTTTGTATGTAGGGACCCTCCTTTATAGCATAAGAAACATGCTATAAAGATTACCATCATCAATTTTGGGAATAATTACAATTATATAGTGTTCGTCAAGGTAGTTTTTAACTTATGCATTATGTGGCTATAATAATGGATTCGTTTGTTCCCCAAAACAATCATTAACTAAATTGTAATCTCAATTGGTGTTTTAACAAAAAATGATTCATTCATTTCGTGTGTTAATTATCCATATTTATTCAATCCTCCTTATCATTAACCAACCCACACATTCATATAAAATTTATATTTCTAATCATATATACAATGTAAGGATAAGCTAACAAAACTACTTTGAAATGTATTTCAAAGATAGTTGCTTTATAATGCAAAATATACTTAACAATTTAATTTTGAAACCTACAACAATAAATTTACTTTACAAATCACAAATTATGATACTTTATAAAGGTATATCCGTCATTTTAAAAGATAGTAACCCACTTTAGTACCACTGCTCCAAGTAACTAAATTCGTGTAGTACTTCAAGTTATACAATCCTTATCTCTTACATGCTAATTATAGATGGGAAAAGAAAAGGCGTTCATCCCTAATCTTCCAATAACTTTATAAGCAATAAATTCTTGACATTACTGGACTTAATTAAAAGAACTGAATATTATCCTTTCTTTACAAGATTTAATTGAATGGGATTTAAACTTATAACCAATCATTCAAGCAATGTTATGCACAACGTACTTCAAACATTACAAACTTTAATTAAAAAGAACTAATTAATAACTTTTCCATTTAAATCATAATATATTTAAACATAAGAATATAACGTTTATCCATATTCAATCAACTAATTTAAAACTTAACATACCCTCATCAAGGAGTTATGATAACCCTTTCTAATGCCTCCAATACTCTTTAACGTTTCCATTACTTTATTTATAAAATAATGCATTAAAAGACTTGTAAAAGGAATTTATTCGTTAGTTCTTGAGGTTCATTGCGTGTAAACTCTTTTTGATCAGTTATAACTATATTAACAGCCGACTCATATTTTCTTGGTGGTGACCTATTTAACTTTTCTTTTTCTCACTTAAAGCATGTAGCAAGCGATTGAACAACATAAACAAAGTAATCACATAAGATTTTAATCCAAATATATATACATATGACCACAACTATATATATATATATTATTCAAATTACATTCAATTCATTTGTACATAATCCCAATATGTA
Source organism: Larix kaempferi (assembly GCA_027924585.1). Classification (NCBI taxonomy): domain Eukaryota; kingdom Viridiplantae; phylum Streptophyta; class Pinopsida; order Pinales; family Pinaceae; genus Larix; species Larix kaempferi. The sequence continues at coordinate 15,061,507 of BSBM01000348.1, read as the reverse complement.
TATAATAACCCATTGTAAACTCATTTCTAAATTCAGTCGCAATTATATATTAGACATATATATAGTTCCATCAAATTCATCTTAATTGCAAATATATATAACAACCAGTTTTAAAAAAAAATCAAACTATATTTAATTACATATATATATTTCAAACTTATGTATCATTAAAAACGTACGTAGAGACTGCCTACTTGCTAAATACCATGAACCAATGCTTTTGACAGGTTGTAATAAGTGTTAGCAGATGGGTATAATTGTGTTCTGGCTTCCACGTATTCGTGTGACTGCCTACTTGCTAAATTTTATTCCATGTTCTCCATTACATACATTAATTTTTACAATGAAAGGCACCTATTGTGTACATGATACTATCAATAGAGAGACAGTGTAGGCGATACCAAAGTCAAGGGATTTCTACGAGATTTACACGATGGGAACTACTCACACGTATGCATGCCATTAAAACCACCACTCTTCTTTGGGGAACAAATCTTTTAGGATTAACTAAGAGACGATTTTTGAGATTTAGCCCGAAAACTGAATCTAAGTGTAACCCTAGATAGGGAAGTGAAGAATGAAGCTCCAGTCTTATCTTCTTGCCATTGTACAGTGAATAAAAATTGATAAGGTGATGGGACTACGATCCCATTCAACAAATCTAGTAAATATGAAACTATAGTTCGGGAACTTCTCTTATTTCCTTACTGAAATATAGAATATAGCATTTTATATATTTATGCAGAGATTATTTAACATGCAAACCATTCATATAGACTTATGCATGCCAACGCATAGTTACTTCCAGTTATCCACCAAGCATTACCAGCCCTGTAACACTCTTTTAGTCGTAGCAGACTACCTACTGCCAAGTCTGCTTCTTCTGTTTGATACTATCATGCAGATCGGTTCGCAGGCTTAATAATGACCAGTAATTAGATTTGCTGGTATGTTACCTGGGTTAAACAGTTTTAACCTGAATTCTACATTTAAGAGATTTTGGATCTGCAAGTGTTAAGAGAGGCCTTGGGTTAACAAATTATAAAGATCCGGGTGAAATGGATTCAAAACTTAAGGCACCCAACAGATGGACTGATCGTGGTACCAACTGGATTTTGATCACGATTTTAGATTAGAGATTATTCGAACTCAACAGAAAAGGAGTTGGGCTTAAATATACACAGAATACTCATGCACTACAGATTCAAAGGTTCGCAATCCCAAAATAAAAGGATCCGGATTTAATTTGACAAAGGTATAAAATTCATGATCTCATTTCATAACATATGGTATAGGGTCCAACCTCCATGATTCTTTGTCTATCGACTTAACTTATGATCTCTAATCGTAGCATAATTAAACAGTTAGTTTATTTTTCAAGTAAGCAACGGATGTAGCAACAATGACTTCACGTTCAGGGCGAGATGGACTTGTGGTAACAATGCGCAAACTCGGGGATTGGTCGAATGATTCAGACTGAAATTAATTATTAACGCAACAAGCCTAATAAATGGCCGGATGCATGCACTATAGCATAGCCATTCATGTGTGATATCACCCATATACATAAAGACGTTATACTCCCATTCGATCAGCAGATCTTACTGTTATCTCAATGCTGTAGATTCGATAGAATTTATAAATACAAATAAAGTATTAAACTCACGCCATATTTCAAGTAAGTGGTGGGATTTAATTGAATCTGCAATCATCAAGTTTCTCAGCCGAGTCGAGGATCTTGCGGTGGACGGTGGACGACATTAGTTATCCAATAGATCCGTCTCTCAAAATTTTTTTTTTTTTTACCAGCAAAATAATTAACAATCTAAAACGGGGCCATACCACGAGATCCTAAAATGCAAATCAGTTTTAACCACAGTGAATTTTATGACAAGGAAGGGAATTCGAAGCATGAGGACACGTGAATAAAAAAAAATATGTAAATTACCCTGCCAAATTTTATGGAGGGCTCGATGCTCAACACGAACATACGCACAGCAGTTGAATACCACCGATGTCAATTGTAGTGGTTCATTACTCCACTAGCTAGCATTATATTTCAGAAAGAAAAGCTCTACAAAATGATGAATGGATGGATCAGGTTCACCAAGTCGCATTAATGTGCGCATTAGATACAGAGAGCTAGATCATTAAGATTTGGGCAATAAGGCGTGCATTTTACAAAAAAAGTATAAATACGTATTGCACAGGTATAGAAGTAGGATTCATACGATCTGGGTAATGTAAAACCTTGATAGAGATTTAATTTAAAAGTGCTCACAGGGTTCAAGGTCACTTCGATTTGGGCACGGGTACTGATACTTCCTGTGGCACTTGAAATAAAACTCGGTAATGAGTTTAATGAGTTGAGTATGGGTTTCCAATAAAGATTCTTCTTGGGTACAAGGCCCCATATTTTTGACAGAGCTTTCAATAATACAGTTCGTAGATATATTTACATTGTTTCCAGAATGATTAAAAACAATCAATTTTTTGTTAAACTCGAAATCTCTCTGAGATGTAACCCAATTTTAGAATTCGAAATATCTCTGAATGATTCAAATTGAAATAAATACTCTTAAAATGAAGAGGGATATTGTCTCGCCCTGGTGATTAGCTTCAACCACGGAGATGGGTGTAATTGGAAATCGATCTGGAGATTTAACTTCACATACAGAGATGGATGCAGATTAAAATTGATCTGTAGATTTGCTTACACAACAGTCGGTCTCGAGATTTGTTTACAGGATAGTGATTGGTGTAAATTAAATTGATCTGGAGATTTGACTTCACATACGGATATGGATGTATTTAAAATCAATCTGGAGATTTATGCTTGCATAAACAGATTTTTTTTTTTTTCGTTCATAATAATTTAATGGCTATACATACAAGGGTAAGATCTCTGGGCATTTCCACATTTCCTTAGCAGGGTTATTTATTTCATTACCTATTCAAATAGTAAAATTTTCTAATATAAAATATAACTAGTAGTTATCTTCCATTTCAAAATTTAAAATGTTAGTCTGGTGCCCTCAAGGCTTGACTGGCTCTGAAACCAAATGTACGGACCCCCTTTTCGGAGTCCCAAAAAAAATAAATTCCAGTACGATTTTTCAGAAGAATATATAGAAGCCACAGTTCTAGTTCTATCTATTGTAGTACATGAATGTCAATATATAAAACTATATGCTCAGATTTATTCATTCTCAAAAAGATTTAGCCAAAAAAATAAAATAAAAATACTTCAAACCTGTTTTCGACGGTTGGTCCAGTGAATCAGTGGAGTTCTCGAAGTGGTTTCGGCACGATCCAATCCAATCCCTTGACGAAGTACCAAGTGACCCCTTGGTTGACCTCTCTACCGTATCGGGGTTATTCTTCTTCACCCTCAACCCCCGAGCTAATGGGGTCGTAAGAACACACAATCTAGCCTCCCGAAAGGATCTCCCAATCCCCGTTCTGGCTAATCCCAACACCAAGGATCATAACAGAATCCAAGATTATGATGACCATCCAACATTAGGGAGCCAGAGATATCTTTCTCTCCTTCTCCTCCCTCATTGTATAGCAAAAGCGTGTGTGCCATGTGTCTATCCATGCACATATTTAATTTAATTTAATATTTTAATTTCCAATATTCTCAAATACATGTGTCTTCTTAATGTCTTTAATGTGCACCTAAATCCCTAGATCAATGGGAATTAGGTGTAGAAGCATTCCACTTCTCTCTTGGTTCTCATTTAGTTTACTTAACAATCTTTTGGTTAGACTTAATGCTTTCTACTTTTCTTTCTTTTCCTAATATTAAGATTGAATTAAAAGATGATTCCTTTTACTAAAAGTATAATTTATTTTAAATTTCCTCTTTATAACATAATTTAAATGAATAATAAAATTAATTAAAGTAAAATATTGAATAATAATAAAAGAAAAACAATTCTTTTATTAATGACCTATTTCAATTCTTTCTCAAAATAATGAAGTCAATTAAATAGAATCTTTAGTAGAATGATTTAAAATAATAAAATCCATAAAATTAAAATCTTTGAATAGAAATAATTATTTTATTATTAATCTTTTTCAATCAACATAATTAATCAAATTTAATATTAAATAAAATCAATCTTTTTAATTCTTTTTCAAGTTAATAAAATCAATTAAAATGAATAATTCAAATTAATGAAATCAATTAAAAATAAAATCTTGAATAGATTTATTCAAATTAATAAAATAGAACAAAATTTAATAAAGTATTTCTTAAATCTGACGTGAAATTTTCATTTATACCATTGATTAATTTTCTTCATCTCGTTCTTGTCTAGGTACCTCTTCGGCGGGCCCTTCGGACAGTTTCATTTCTTCCTTCTTAGGGGAGTACTGCATAGCGACTAGGAACCGTTACCACGATCTCTCAACTACGCTCCTTGGAGACTAAGGGATGTTGAGGGATACGGCTCTCCTTATTGCGTGCCCATCAACTCATCGTACACGACCAAATCATTATGGCCTTGCCCGTATGGCATACGTTTCCCCGGGTGAGCTAAAACGACTTCACTTGTGCGTGGATTGCTAATCCAGGGTCGACAGTCAGTTGTCGTACCCCTATGTGTTCTTTCCATTCTTACGACCCCTATAATTCCATTGTGGGTCAGTCGGTAAATCATCTTACCTTCCTCTGCACACACACACACTCCAGCACACATTAGTAGTGTTGCACTATATAAAATATTTACATCATTCATTCTAGTATCTCAGTCAGTCGAGCATACAAATTATTCATCATTTATCATTTTCTCAGTAAGTCTAGTATATCCATCATTCATCATTCATCTAATCATTTTCATTACATAATATCTCAGTCATTCGATCATATACAACATTCAGTCATCATTCATTATGCTAATCATTAAGCAAATCATTCATTCATTTATTATTTTTAAGCAAAGCATCCACTTCTATAAATGTTGTTCACTGTGTCGTTTTCGTTTATCATTTGTCGTCAAGCAAATGATCATGTGTTCCTCAGTCATTCAAACATTTGAAATATTCAAAAGACCATTCTACTAAAGTTTATCCGGTTGGGTCACTTGGCAAGTGTCCTCAAGTCTATGGTCAGTCAAGGTACCGAGGCGGGCATTACAATAATACAAATCTTTGAGTTGCATATTCATCTAGATTTGTGTTGTTAATACAAACAATGTTGAATGTTGAAATTGTTGGTAGAGATTTCATTTTTCTTGGACCTATGGTCCAGTTTCAGAATGTGTATGTGAACTAGTTGTATTTGAAGCTTTCATTTACTGTGGTTTATGTGCATGTTATGCTACGAAGAAAATCATACAAATTCATGAGAGATTTACATTTTGTCACAAAATGCTGAATTCTTTTAATAAGGATCGGGCGATTAAATATTAACGAATTGTCGTGCAGGCACCTATGATGTTTTCATTTGTTTCCATCTACTAAATCCACATTCATTCATATTCAATGCACTGTAGTACTCTAGAAAATTCCTCTTAAGTTATGTTATATGTTCAAATCTAGTTCATAATGTTTTAGTCATAGATATATTCAAGAAAACAATCAATTCATATCATAATATGCACAATCCTATCTCTATAATCTATAAAAGTTGAGCCTCAACATGCCCTAGTGTATATTATCTTCAACCTAGTATGCCTCAAGGAACAACACATGGTACCAATGATTTATGCCCATACTTGTGAGTCAAAACCAATTAAAAATACCTCATTGCACAACCATATTAAATGAGCTAAGCTATCCTACTAGAGGAATAAACCTAGAGGAGTGTGTAGCACCAATACTGGGTGTCCCATGTTTAAGTAGCTATACAAAAAATATTTTTTTTCCAAATGAAGTCTAATCATCTAAGGATGGAATGACAACACAAGATTCAAGATCTTTCCCATTGCTAAAAATGAAATATCACATCACATAATCCAAGAAAATTTCCATATTCACAACATCTAATAAACTAACTTATTACCTTGATTTCAACTTGATTTAATGTTTTCCCATTGTAAACACTAATAATGCTCCCTATCATCTCAGGAACAATCATGATGTTATGGAGGTGGGTTTTAATTGGCATGGTTTCTCACCCACAACCCATTTATGTAAACATAAGTAGAAATTAGAAAACCAATTTATAGCTTGTATTTCATGCAAGCACGCATAAACATGAATATCTGAAATGTTAATATCACTACCATATGATGATTTGAATTTGTATAAGTAGCATTAAAAAGATGAAAATGACATACAATAAAATTGCATATTTAATGCACTGACTAATAATATCACTCAGGGTTATGATATACAATCATATACCAAAAAATTTAAGGAAGAAAGAATGATTTCATGTCATAAATTTTCCTTGACATGCTTATAAATAACACAACAATCTAGAAAATCAAGGACTGAGACACCATTAAGACATATAGAAAAACTAGAAAATAAAACTTACCTTTACAATAAGCAAGATTCCATGGGGAGGAAAGGAGGTCCATGAGATGGGGGGACAACTAGAAGGTACCACTTCACCCGCACCTCAAGTTCTTGCAGATGTGGTCAAGGACAATATATATTTAGAGAATAAAAAAATATTGGGAAATTCAAATATAAAAGAATGAATAATACACAAAGTATATGAAGAAAATTCAAGTGCAATTAGAAATGATTAACATATATTATAAATTATAATCAACAATCAAACAACTACAATAAATAAAAACCAATAATAATGAGATGATAAGTCATTATCAATAATACCATCTATTGTTGTTAGATTTAAAGAAGTGTTTGACACTTATATTCTTGCCAATTTGTCATAATTACAAGTTAGTCATATGAAACCAAAAAAATTACAAATGAGGGACACAAGGTTGTCATGATTACAAGTAGTCATAAGAAACCAAAAAAATACAAAGGACGGACAAAAGGATTAGATACTAAGCAGAGGATCCATATTTCCAAATGTACCATACTATAGGCATATCCATAAAGAAATTAATTGATGAACTTAAAATTTTTAAGCAACTCCGATGGGATAAACTCTGGTTCAATGGATTCCAACATTCTAGTCTAAATGTTGACTCTTCTATCTCGGTTTTCTATGGGAAGTAAGGTTCTTTATTGTATTATATATATTCTTTCATTAGTTGGAAACATCTTGTAATCTTAGGAGGATCAAATTGTGACAACAATTGGGAACATACCTACACTTTGGGAAGTGGTAGAAGAACTAAAATTCCATGAGGAACATCAAAAAGAAGACCTAGAAGTAACCATCAAGCAATGGGCCACATTTGACGAGGAGAAGATAAAAGGAACTGAGAATGAGGAATTTTTAACATGGATGTCATCAGAACCTTTATGTATTCAAGATATTGATCAACAAATATTAGAATATTTGCATGGCGTTACAAAGGAGGACACACAAATCAATGTTTATGAACAAGCAAATAAAGGGCATCATGACTACATTGAAATATGGTTCCATACAACCATCAGATTGAAGCACCACTCTATTCTTCAACAATTCTTCACATCATATCAATTAGAGTAGTTGGTTCCTCATGTTCTAGTATTTATCAAAGTATACTTCAAACTGGAATATGAGTACATTTATAATCCTCTTACGCACATGGTTACATTGGAAATACTCCTACACTTGAGAAGATGCTTTCTTTTTCCAAATAACGTAGGATAATGTAGATGAATAAATAATAAATGAAATAGCAAAGATAAAAATAAGTCCAGTTCTAAAAACCAGGACAATGGTGCAATTGGACATCAGTTTTGCTTGAAAACTAGGCAACTCGCTTGCAAAATTATTAATAAAGTTTTGCATGTTGGTTCAACCTTCTATTATGGTTATTCAAAATTATTTTTGTTTTATACTCGTGTCAAATGATGTGATATTACTTAAGGATCATCTTCCAAAATATTTTGTCCCATCCATTCCAACACATCATCTGGGATCGAGATTAGAGATGCTTATAAGTACCTTGGTACTTGCATACTTCATTGATAGGCCTCCTCACTATCAACAATGAGAATTAATCAAGGTATATTGATTGACATATCTTGTAGGTGACTTAACTTCAACACATTAATTTGTACATGTCAAGATGTACTTTGGTGCCTTAACTCTCACTGACATTTTTGGTGAGTAGTCTCACGTTCGACATTCGTTAATGGATGGTAATCCAATGAATCATTTATCTATGTTTGACTTTAGCTAAAATTATTTGCATAGCTAAAATTGTAAAAGAGAATGTGCTATAAGTGAAGACTATATGGTTTAATGATATTAATATCAATTTGCAATTCTCAGTGAAAATAAGAAAGGGAGATCTCTGATTCTATAACCTATAATTTCTATTGAGATTTGTTGTAGATTGTTCAAGTACATTTCTTTTTTACAAAACCATCATAACATCCTTTCCATCATGCACATCTTCAACATGGTTTTGTACAAGTTGAAATTTGCAGACAACATCAGTCGCAGCAGTACAAAAACAAAATTTAGGCATAAATTTCATGATTTCAGCCTTGCTCATCTTCAGCACATAGAACTTCAACCTTTCTTCATGTGGTTTTCAGTATACATCATTTTCAGCTTTGCTTTATCTTGAGATCAGTAGTTTTTTACTTTATTGGCATGGGGACATGCAAACTCTCAAGTATGGGGGATAGTGGATTAATACGCTTTTAAGAATATTTCAACATATCAAGTTCCATGTGTATTCCTATACATTTCATTATAGAGAAGCCAAGTCATAGAAATTTTTTTATGGTTGCCATTAGTTCATCCTTCATGCTAAATCAAGAACAGAGATGAGTAGCCTCAAATTGTTTTTAGCAGTTGATGTATTTATGTAGTTGATTCATCCTCCAGTATCAATCCACAATTTGTAGCTTGCCCATAATTTGTAGCTTGCAATACACCATGAATAATTTTATATTTTTCAACATTTTCAAACTCTCTAGAATTTCCAGAATTTTCAAGTTTTTAAGTATGTATAAAGGTTAATTTCAGTCATTCTTGTTTAGTACAACATCACTAAATCTCTAACAGCATTAGCATTCACTCCATTTATCCCATCTTTATTCAATAGTAGCATTGGTTCAATTTTTCAAAAGAATTATATATATCGTTGATTCATCCTCCAGTATCAATCCACAATTTGTAGCTTGCCCATAATTTGTAGCTTGCAATACACCATGAATAATTTTATATTTTTCAACAGTTTCAAACTCTATAGAATTCCCATAATTTTCAACTTTTTAAGCATGTATAAGGGTTAATTTCATTCATTCTTGTTTAGTACAACATCATTGAATCTCTAACAGCATTAGCATTCACTCCATTTATCCCATCTTTATTCAATAGTAGCATTGGTTCAATTTTTCAAAAGAATTACATATATCGTTTTAGAACAGGAATAGTATAGAGGGTACATGAAAACCTATAGATGCATTTTTGGGGTTTTTTTATTGTTTTGAATGAGTTGGATGGCAACAAATAGCATATAAAAAACATCTAAGTAGTCTAGAAATCTGCTATAGATTCAAATGTACTTTAGGTAGTTCCAAATTTTGCATTTTCTCACTACGGTACCAAAGTATAGGAAAACAGATAGGTTTATGTACCAACAGTAAAAGAAAACCTGTAGGTACATATTTTATCATTTTTATCATTGGAATAGATTTGACTGAGGGTAAGCCTTTAATTCTTATCATTTACACAATCCAAAAGTTTGTTATATATTTGATGATCCTTGAATTCCAACCATCCATATTAAAACCAAGGATAATTTTAGGGGCGAAATTTAGCCCATGGGCTATTTTTCCATGTTTTTTTCCAAAAATAGATTCGCCAATTTGCATTTTTTGAAGCCCCATTTCGCCCAATTTTGATGGGATAAACTTGTTCCACTCTAAAAATCGCAAAATTATTATATAAACTATATAAAATTCTTCGAAATTGAAATAATTTTAGAAAAATATCGCCAAATATTTTATAGTTGACATTTTAAGAATTGGTAAGATTCGCCAAGTTTTATACACTTTTAAATAAGTATGGGTCCTTAAAATTATCCCTGATTAAAACCAACAACGAAAAGTCAGAACTCTGATTTCATGTATCTGTTCAAGTTCATATTTAACATTTTCTATACCTATTCAGATTCAATAGCCAAGTTTCAACATGATGAAGTGGTGGCAAAAGACTCTGCAAAATTGCATAATTTTGAATGTTGATCCTGTTGACAATGAAGACCTCAACTTGATTGGAGGCAAGGGTTTCATTTTAAACCATAGTGGGAAAGAAAAAGGAAGTTGGTAAGAAAAATAAAGCCTATTCCATTAAAGGAATGTTTAGCTGGATAAGTTACCAAAAGCATGATGCATCATTCAAAATTTGTAGCAGCAACACTAACCTTGCTTATTATCAACATTTCAAGTATTCACTTCATTCCAATGTACATGTCATTTTCAACATACATCTTTTATCGACATCTATCAAAACTCTTTGGATAGTAAAACTTGAGGTAAAATAGTCAAAGTTTTTTTATTTATTAAAAATGTAGGACACTATAATGAAAGACAACTATTTGCTACTCCATTTACTCATGCTTTCAAACCACCATTTCTAACTCTATACTTTGTATTCTCATATATCCTTTCTCTTTGTGACATCATCCATTGGTCATCTATATGATGTCATAAGATCCCAATAAAATAAGAGGCAAAAACACAGGAATCCTAGAACCCTCACCCTAGAAGCTAACATGGTGAAAGAATTATGGGCTCCACTTAGCCTAGTTGGTACATCAACTTCTTGTGTTTATACCTTCTTCCTAGATGGACCCAGAATTCCATTTGTACACATATATAGCATAAACACTATGGGACAATTGGATAAGCTATTCTTTGGTGGTGATGTCAGTCTCTTTAAAGGTGGAGGCAGGGAATTTAAGGAGAGTAGATATATTGGTATTCATAATCATCAAGTCCCCTTGTATAACCAATTTGATGGTTTTATTTGTTGGTATTCTATGGAGGCTTGGCATTCTGCCTATTGTGAAGAACGTTTCGAATTAACATTCGTTGGGAGATATAGTACTGGGAGTCTCTTTCTCTCGAATGGTTGAGTGTGATGATGGTTTCTTATCCTTCTCCTTGTGTCAAGGAGATAGGTTCTTTGGTATAGGGTCTTATCATCTGCATGCCATTTTTCAAGTAACTCGCAGAAGCTCTAGTGATCTCTCTTTCGTTTGACACATGTGGGATACGACGTTTAAGGAATTTCTGGTGGATTATTTGGTTTCGAGGCTTCTATATATTGTTTCTTTCGTTAGCAGTCTTTTGTTATCTCTACCTTAGGGTAGTGTGGAAGTATTTGTTGTGTCCTCTAGTTGTCCTATCAATATATTCACAAATTTTGGTAGAGTCGTCCCTCTTGGTGAGAGTTCCTTGCTTATACTGATGTGTCTTTTCAATTCAGTGCAAACTTGCTTAAGTATTTCTAGTTTTGGCTCAAATTGTGTCACCCCAATGAATATGGATATTGACAAACGTTTTCATGAGATTTCTGAGAAAGTTAATGTATCCCATGTTAGTATTCAGTACTTTGGCATTCATATGGATTGGATACGTTAATATATGAACAAGTTGATTGATATGGTTCATTAGTTAGTTACCGATTCTCCTAAGGTCGATAATCGTTTGAATCAAACTGACCAATTCTCTTGGGATATCAACTCTAGTATGGAAGCTTGTTTTAGTGGATTGCAAGCAACACTTAAAGCTTGTGACGATAAATTGCAAAAACTTACACTTCTTGTTTTGAAGCATGAATCCTTAATTTGGGGGGGGGGGATTTTAATAATGATGAAACTTCAGACATTAACAATGGAGAAGGTAATTCAACAATGCAGTAGGTCCATATTTTCACTAGTTTGATGGAAAAGGATGATAGTGAGGGTGTGCAAGTTCACTCTGATGATGAAAAATAAAATGATGAAGATACCTACATCGAAGAGCAGTCAAAAGATTCAGATAAAGATGATGCTGATAGAGAAAATGATGAAGATACCTCCAACAGAGAGAAAGAAATGGATTTAGATAAGAAAGAAGATACTGACATAAAAATGGAAGAAGACTCCTATCATTGTTGAGCCTGTAATTGATGAAGATGTTTCTAAAGAAGCTATTAACAACTCTGATAATGAAGAATACAATGATGAATCTCTCTATGTTGATCAGGGAGCCGATAGTGATACTAGTTGCAATTAGCTTAAGTTTTGAATGATTTTTTTTTGCATTTTGCTTGCTTGTCAATATGTGAAAATCTATAGTAGTTTATGGATTACTATGTGATGGAATAGAAATCCCCACTTTTGGATAATTGTATATATTAGTTTCATTGAGAAGGTTTCAGTATTAGAACGTCTAAAACAATCATGGAACCTCTAAAACAGTAACGGAGGATTTTTGTATAAATTTATCCTTTTATCAATATAAATATATCAGTACTAATCTTTTTTATAAAATATATTCTTCCATACTGATGATGACAAATATGATTCAATGGGATCATAGGGTATCGACAAATTTCTAACCTATATGTTTTTGTATTACAAATTTAAGTGGTAGAAAAATTCTCTTTTATTGAAATGATGGTATTTTATTATGTTTTTACAAAGTGAGGATGAGTGTTCAAAAGATGAGGGAATTGAAAATAGTTCAATCAATTTCTAATATCAAATTCATTTTAGTTCCTTATATTTGTAATTTTTTCATGGAATGTTATATAAAAAGTTGATATTTTCCTTGGGTGTGATAGTGTACTACTTGTTCATAGGAAAAATAGTGATATGGTTATTTTACAATTTAATTTAAATCTCATCATTGAATTTATGTATACATGGTTTTATGATTCCACAATGTGAAATTTGACTAAATGTTCTTGTTGAAAGATTTCATAATGAAAGTTGTGGATACATAATTTGTTTCTTCCATGGTATGAAATTGAGTAAATGCTAGTGGGGTATGACATTTATATACAATGTATTTTTCTCTCATGATTAGTGTGATATCAAATAGACTTCTACTAATCATCAATCTCATCAATATTTAAATATTTTAAAATTTCTATTTATAAAAAATAGTAATTACTAAATAATAAAAAATGATTAAGTAATAAATAATAATTAAATATGACAAAAATACAATCAAGGTTTATAACCTTAGGGAGTTGTGATGTGGGATTTCAATACCTATTACAATAACACCATGACAATTGGATCTTATACCAGTAGTGATATAGGGTGTTTGTGTTGAAGATATGGGAATAAAGTAAAGCCTACAAGTAAAACAATTTAATCTAAACTTGGAGGTGAACTGGGCCTGAATGAGGGAAGTATGTAATTCTTTATAATATTATATGTATTTGAATTATTCTTGTAATTTGGTGCCACACTGTGAAAAACTCACATTGAAACAAAATCCACACAAATATAATCTAACAAAATGAAAGGTTAGATGTTTGTTGGTTAGTGGGTTAGTCTATGCATATGTATTTGAGTTAGAGGATTGGTCTCTGTGTATTTTCAGATGTCAATATTATGCATGTATATTTTCAATCTCTGTGTCAAATTATGCATATATTTTATTCCACATGTATTATATAATTAATATTAGTAGTGAATATAATTACAAATACTAGGGGCCTCCAACATAACATGTACATATTTCACAAGTTGAATCCTTTCCATTTGCATGGATGGAGTCGTAACTTGGTCCCTCTAGGTGTTTGGATATCCGCTTGGATTTTGGTCATCCTTCCTTGGATTGTATTGCTACAATTTAAAACCCAAAACAAAAGGATCACAATTATATCTGTGGGAACATAAGTGGAATCATAATTTGCGATCTACCTTCCCCGTATGGATGTTCAAATCTCCTCTCGGAATTTTTCCAGTTGGGTTGGCTGGAAAAATAATGAAATTTAAATTAAACCATCAACTTAAAATCCAAATCAACTTAAAAAACCTAACACCCTTGCCCCTCTCTACCTTTAACACCATAACACCTCCCCTATCTCTCTCCACCTCATCTAAACCCCCTCTCTCTATCTCTCTCATACTCCCCCTACCCCTAACACCCCCCTTCACTTTATTGCTCTACAAATCCTCCTACCCCAACATCCTAACACTCCACTCTCTCTCTAGCACCACCTGACTATAACATCGCACCCCTAACAAGATTTATTTCCATATTTTTATTACAAACTTTGTCTCTTAAATAACTTACTACCGACAACAAAGCTATGATACCGACATGTCTTTAACATTGATAGCGTATATTTTATATTGATAGGGACTCTCTTAAGCAACGCATGTCATAACTAAAATTCTAAGTTGTGGGGAAGATATATTTTTTTGGTTGATTCATTTTGTATGTTCTATATAAGTGTCAGGTATCACTTTTAATGTTTTCCATAGATTTTTTATTTCAATTATATCGGAAACAACATTATTTTTCCATATACTGTCTCATACATAGTAAATCCTATATTTTTTTCCAAATTGTATTGTAGGAAAATTGTGTTTAAATTGTCTTGGTAATAATGTTCTCAAGCCCCCTGTTATAGCTTCAAATTTCCAATTAGCCTATGAATGGTACGATTTAGTATTCCTATGATGAATGTTGTTGTTATCCCTAAAGTTTGCACTTTAACTACTGAAAGGGAAAAGTTAGAGCATTTGGTTGTCACAAAGGTTAAACTGTATATTGATTTTCAAAGTAGTTTGAAATAGATAAACTTGAAAACAAAATAGTGTTACTATTCTGAGATTATTCTCTGAATGTAAACACAATTTTGCAGCCAAATCACAATACGGTGTACAGTTGTTAGATCTGCAAGTTGTTAATCATTTATGAGAAACACAAACAATTAAACATTCATTTTAACAACAGTATAAGAGAATGGGAAGCACAGTCTACAACGATTCATTGATATGAAGAATATTATATTACTCTGCATTAACTGTCTGAAAAAACACAAGTCGACTCCTTCCCTTTTTTGTTCCAATCGAATCTTTGACTTTTTATATGTATCATTACATAACAGTTTCTAAATTCAGATCCCAAAAAGGTGGATTGAGGTCTATCCATGAGGATCACAATTATATAAAATCAATCTCAAGTGATATTACAATAAGCAATGCAAAATTACTATTGGACTTGAGACCTTTAAAATAGGATCACTTGTTTACTTTGACTATAACACCCTATTGTAACACCAACAGGAGATTAATATTTAATAATCTCATAATTCACAACTTCTAGATGCCTATAGAATTACTATATTCTAAAGATTTACAAAACTATGAAAATTTTCACTTTTGATAAAAAATGGCACCTATAGGCGATTCCATAATGCAATCAGATTTTTAGATATAGATAGTTCTACAAGAATGCTAAATGAATTCATGTAGTGATTCTCTACCTGGAGTGAAATATAGATTACTCTGTAGGGTATCCTTGCAACTTTGTGACCTGGTAGCATTGTCTTGGAAGCAAAATTTCTTCCCCAAAATACCATAAATAAGAAAGAATCCTGGAAACATCAAAACATTCAAATCTATGGCCAAAATTTTCAAACCTTGGAAGCAACCTCAAATTAAATATTCAACCTATCAGCTTGATTCTTCCTTGGCATTTTGAGTCTATAGAGTATCATGCAAGAACTAAGTACCCAACTCTGTTAGAATATCTAACATGCTACCACTTTTTTTGTTCCTTTACTTCTCCTAGAGTCGTTTAGCTTTCAAACATTTCCTCTGCTTCTTTAGTCTTTTGTTTTTCTTGGATATTTTTTGGGAAAAATCACATAATTGATTATGCTTGATGACCAACTTACTTATCATGTTATTTATCTTGAGATTTTATCTCTAGAAATTTTTATTTTGTTGCTCCAAACTTCTAATTTTCTTGTCATACTTCTTTAATTCTTTACGAAGTTCCTTCTTGGTCTTGGACTTATTATTTTCTAACAAACGAGCTAAATCTATCTTATGTTCCTGAGGTGAATCTTTAACTTTGGGAGAGTAAGTAGGAAATTCTATAGCATTTTGTTCTTCGACATCCTATTCTTCATGAGGATCGATACCTAGTAATTTCATCATAGAATTTATGGACTTTTCAATATTATTCAGAACTTATCCAATTTTATTTTCCATTTTATTTGAGTGAATATTTTCCTCCTATAATGATGATTGGGTAGGAAATAATTCTCTAATTTTTTCAGACACTTCAGGTTTCTCAAGCTCTGTAATTACTTGCTTTGTATTGCGCCTAGAACTTCTCCTTACCTTTGGGGTAGCTTTTTCCTTTGATTTTTCCACAGTGTTATCTGAAGGCTATTCTAGATCAATTACATTATTATTTTTTAAATAAGGTTCAAAATCGACTTACCATTTAGCCTCAACTTATTTATAGCTCGAGTATGGGGTTTTCTGAAATACACAGGCTTAACCATTTGTTCTTCTTCACCTCTTTCCACTTTCTTACTGCCAGTCTTTTTTTCTAATAGATGACCTTCTACATTTAAATATTCACTAATTCGGTCTATATCCAAGATTAATAACTCTTCCTTTCCTTCGTCCTTCAAAATTTTTATGATATTTGAATCCAGTAATCTCTTCTTTCTCAAAATGGAATTGCAATTTTCTCTTGGAGGAACTTTCTTCTCTGGGATTGGATTTCTTTCTTTTAACCCCGGTTTTCTTAACTACAATTTCATTTTGATGTAAATATGAAGTGTCCCCTTCTACAACGGTTTTACATTTTTTAGGGATTTTTTTATCTAGTGCTAGAGGAAGGGGATTTTGTCAATGTAGGATCCTCTTTTTCCACTTCAAAACCATTATAGAAAAGGAAATGATTCCAAGTCTTATTCAACTTATTCAACTCTTCTAATATCAACAACTTGATGAGAGATTGATTGAGGTTGTGAAACTCCTCCTTCAAAAATTGATTGCAATCCTAAACAGGAACATTACTGCACTTGAACCACCTCTCACCTTATTTGGGAAGACTACATGCTTGTGCAATCGAATCTTCAGTGACTTGAAAGTAAAATTTATTACTGTGACCTGTTCTCTGTTGAAGTTCTCAGTAAAAACCACTTATACTATGAAACGAGAACTCGACACAGTTCTCGTTTTTCTCTCTCCTAATTTTAGTAGCTATTTTTACCCCCGTTTCAAAAATGGTTGATGCCAGTATCACACATTTTCATTTTGAGACATTTTTTGGGGCCTTTGAATTATCTTTGTTGTAAAATATTTTTAATTTCTATTTTCAAGTGTGTTTTTTGAAATTTAACAAACAATATACATTTTTAAGCAATTTATAATGAAAAACATATACATTTTACGATTTTTTCTATAAAATAAGACATTTTTATGTACAAAATAAGGCATTTTTATTGACAAAATTGTAAATAATTCCAGAAAATAAAGACATTTAAAACCATTTTCAATGAATTTTCAGAGAATTTTTCTCTAAAAATGATCATATTTCATATTAGTTATCGAAAAGTGACCACTCACATAAAGTCGAGAAAAAATATACAAATTATTTGTAAAAAACATATTAAAAACATTATATTTAGAAATTTTATTTCTAAAGTAAAGTCTGAAAGTCAAAACATTACTAATATATCTGATAAAAAAATTGTCAAAAATTGACAAAATTAACATTTTCTTCAAAACATGAAACTATTCAACAATATCATGCATGCCAAATTCTTCATCGACATTGGAATTTTCTGGAGCTTGAATTTCCTCAGGGACATCAATGTCCTCTTCCATTGGGTCTTCTATGTCTGCAAGATCCCCAAAGTGCTCCTTTCCAAACACCCCTCCTAACGGGGGTTGGGGCTCTTTTGACATCTTTGCCACAAGTGTTTCACTAAACTCTCCTTTCTTCAAACCAACTTCTTGCACTTCATCTGGAAGAACTTGAATAGCCTTAATTCTTTGTTATATGTAATTGCATTGGAGTGGATCATTATTAATCGATATGCAATTTCTTCCTTTCTGTAAGGAGCATGCTATTGTTGTACCTAATCACCAAAAACAAAATTAAAGTTAAGTGAAATAGCATAAAGAAGCATACTTTATAACAATAAAATAATGAAAGATAAAACATACAATAAAACTTGATATATTATTTCATATGTAATATGAGAAAGTTTACCAGAACCCGAGAACAAATCTAAGACCCAATCTCCTTCTCTTGAAAATGTATCTATGAGATAATTAATCAATGCTTGTGGATTTTGATAGATGTTTACAGTCACTCCTTTTAAATCCCTTTCTTCATATGTTAATTTTTTTACCACGGCATTATAACTCAATATCTGACTATGTTTTCCTCCTCTCTTTTCATTGATTAAAAGAGGTTCATAAGCATCCTCCTGTGTCCAAGTTGCAACATGTATGCTTTCAGCATCACTCAGGAATGGATCGCTACCTGAGCTACGAACATTAGGCTTTTGCCTGTAACAAAAATATAAAACAAATAATTAACTTATCAATAAATATAATTGATTTATAAATTCAAAATTTTGATAATATAGTGCAAATATATTACCAATGAAGTTGCTTCCTCTTTTTTCCTTTACCCCTGAAGGCTGTCAACAAGCCCCCTAATTGTGTGTCTGAATGGAAAACAACAAATCTCCATAGTGGTGATGTTGTGACATCTACAAATCCCGAAACCACTTTACTAAATGATTGGTAAGTATAAGGCTCACAATCATAAGTAGTGTTTCGGATATTGTATCCATGAGGGATATCTGCAATCACTAGTGCGTACTCCTTTTTAGGAACAAGATTTGCAATGTCTGCACAGTCACCTAAAATGACTCTATATTGCACAGTGTCAAGCCCATTCCAAATATAATGATCAAGTGTATCATCAAGTTCAACATTTGCAAGACATTGTCTCCTTTGTCGTTCTATTTTGTCTCTTTGGATATGGATTTTGAAGGACTCCGGTACTCCAGCTCCACCCCTCTTTGGCATCTTCAAATGAAAATGATCTCTATAAGTAATAAAATAGAAATGAATTGAATTATAAAATAAATAAAATAGGATGTATCATAGAACAACATACCTTCTTGAATGCAACAAAAAATTGTTGTAAACTTTCTATCGAGCTTGAGTCTGGATAGTTGCGTTTGACATCATCCCAACTCTTCTCACTCAACATTTTAACCATCTCCTCTTGTATTTTCATGTAGACCTTGTGACTAGACAATGAAACAATAAATGATGTTTACAATCATATATAATAATATAACAGAATACCTAGAACATAACAAAAATGTTAAACTCAAAAAAATGCTCAACTTACTTCTCAAGTTCGCTGCACATTTTCTCCATGGATAATTCACCTGACTTTACCCGTGATAGTATTGTAGCTATTAATGTTTCATCCTTCACACCTTGCATTGTTCTCCAAGGTGTAATAGTCATGTCTTCTGGCAGATTCTTGACGTCAGGACCTGCCTTACCACCGCTCCATGGAACAACTCTACTTTTTTTCACTTTTTGGTTTTTTATGCCAATATTCTCCCACAAGCTAAATATCTCATCAATCAAATCCCATGTTTTCCCAACTCTAAATGCCAACTGGAAATAGGCATCTACAGCTCTAAATGCATCACTTCCTCTAGAACTTTTTGGTAGCATAATATCATCTTTAATAGGGAGACCTATTTCCATACAACATTGTTTCCGAAAACTTGCATCAACTCTATATTTTTCCCCACCACATATTTGCACAAATTCACTGTGTATAAATCTCACCCTTTTAACAAATGTCATTGTCAACCTATATTCACTATCTGTGTTATGATCCCATGCCAACAACTTTGCTTCAACATCTGTTAAACCAGCATAAATGATGCATTTAACTGTTTCAAAAATAGGGTTATTGGGATATTCTTGCATCAACTCTCTTCTTGCCTCTGCAGAATGATTCCCTCCAAGAACATAATATTTGTAATGAAAACATCTTGTTTCATAAAATTCATCTCTAGTAGGAACAACTTCCGGGTCAACAAGGACTAGGTAGTCAACAACATGTGCATAGGGATTGTGCCTCATCAATGCTTTTAAGTTGTGAATATGCAAGTGATGTGGTTTTCTAATTCTAAAGTGATCTTTCCCTTCTGTGGGTTTATAAAGTTGATTCACATTCAACTCAAATGTATGTCCATTGTTAACCAACTTATCCCTCCGCAATCGATCTCGAATGGCATTTTGTGTTGTCTTGACAATGCCATCCTCTAAATCAGCACCTGGAGTAATGATTTCCCTACTGCCACCAGAATTTTCACTCTCAGATTCAATAATAACATTGGTTTCAGCAACAACAAATCTCTTCCTTTTTTGATTTGAAGGGGTTCCTCCTAAATCTACAATGCCTTCAACAGGAATCGAGGCACTATCAACCATATTTCTTTTACGAGATTGTTTGCTACTCTTACTAGCAGGAGTAACAAGCTCATTTGCAACAATTTCATCATGTTCAGTTCGGCGAGATGAAGATTTAAATATAACCCTTCTAGGTACCTGATTTGATTGTTGGATGCTCTTTCCTTTTTCTGCTTGTACTTCTTCAGTTTGAACATTTAACACTTGTTTTTTCTTCCTTACTTCTAGTCCCTTTTGAATAGCGACAGTAATGACATCCATAGGATTGGCCTCTATATAATAAATTCCATTCAAATTTTTTGAAATCGAAATGGAAAAATACTGCAAAATAAAAACATTATCGTATTAAATCTATTACATTGTGATATCCAAGATATAACAAAACCAGTTTAAAAATAATATCAATATTCAAACTTACTCTCCCGCTATCAATTTCATCCACGACCCCTTGACAAAAATCTGTGAAATTTTCTTGAGCATTATATTTTGCAATCTTCAAAACGTATCGGATTTTTGCAAAGGTCTTGGCTTGTTTCACCTATGCATAAACAATATCTGTACCCGGCACTACAAATATATCTCTCAGCAATCCCAATAGATTGTAATCTGCTTGAATATATGGATCTGCAGAACAAAATAAGAGAATGCTTTCTGGTTTTCCTTGATTTTTTTCCTTCAAATTCCAATGATACTCTATTCTGTCTTCTTCTGTTGCATGTTTCCATTCTCTAGCATTCTTCATTCTTAATTCTTCAAAGCTAAGAACTCTCTCTTGAGTCTCAACATTCTCAGATGCCTCAACTGTTTTTCTCGATGCAATGATTGCCGCTCTTGATCCAGAAACATTTACAGATATCTGCCTTGATGCCATTGTACCTATATCCAAAATGTAGAATTTTAAAATAAATCAACAATATAATATAAATCAACAAATAAATTATAGAAAAACATTATGCTATGATAAAAAGAAAGAAATAATATAACCACATATTATAATATAATAATCATATACTTCACAATATGATTATAATAATGTTCTAATCACAATAAAATCAAGACATATATTAGAATAATGATTATATTCCTATGTTTCACACTATACCCATAGGTAATAATATAAATTATGAAACAATATAATTACATATATAATTACCTGTATGTCACGGTATAATTAAATTAATACAATAATTAAAACATAAACCTATTTAACTCAATGTCGATTAATTCGCCTAACTACTCATTCAAATTTTCCAAAAGGCAGTTATCCAATAAAAAAAACCATACATGGAAGTAATATAATCACATTGCACTTGTGTAACACTCACACCATATGGATACTTTCTTCTCTTAAAGAAGATTGAAAATCACTAAAAAATATAAACTATAATGAACCTTTGTTGACGTTTGCATGATTACCCTCATCCAACCTATTGCCACGAGGAAGCGTATAAACTAGTATATAAAAAAAAGTAAGTAATTTGTAAACTAAGTTGAAGCATATGAACTCACTTGGACATAACTTCAATGAAGCATGCAAAGTAACCTGGGATATTTTAACTAGGATGAATCATGTGAACTAACTTGGATATTTTAACTATAAAGTGTTTGTAAGTTAGATGAAGCATTTAAATTAACCTCAACATTTCGGCATGAAGCATATAAACTCGATGAATCATGTGAACTAACTTGGATATTTTAACTCTAAAGTGTTTACAAGTTGAATTAACATACAAATTAATTTAAATATTAATTTAGATAGTTATTTTTGAAATCAAACCCATGATTTAATTTTATGATTTCATATTTACAATTTACATCACTCAATCATTTAAATTAATCTATCAAACTATAAACTAAAATATAACTTAGATAACTAACTTTAATTTAAATATAACTTTTATAAAATATATAAATTAATTTAATGTTTAAAAATAAAATATATAAATCTATTTAATATAGCTTTTATATGAAAAACAATTTAAATTTCAATCAAATTTATAAATATCAAAATATTAACCTATACTTAACAAATTTTTAAAGT
The DNA here is from genome assembly GCA_027924585.1 of Larix kaempferi. NCBI lineage: Eukaryota > Viridiplantae > Streptophyta > Pinopsida > Pinales > Pinaceae > Larix > Larix kaempferi. The sequence continues at coordinate 15,038,920 of BSBM01000348.1, read as the reverse complement.
TTTCATTAAAAGTAAAATTTCAATCAACATGAATTAATTAAGTCATCATTAAAAGCCAAAATCCAATTAATATGAATGATTCCGGCGCTTGGGTGCCCATGGGCCGGCCCGAGGGCCGCCCATGGGCGCCCAAGCGGGCGGACGTCCGCCCGCTTGGGCGGCCCTCCGGGCCGGCCGTCGATGCTGGGCATCGACGGACGGCCCGAGGGGCCGCCCATGGGCGCCCAAGCGGGCGGACGTCCGCCGCTTTGGGCGCCCATGGGCGGCCCTCGGGCCGACCGTCGATGCCCGGCATCGACGACCGGCCCGAGGGCCGCCCATGGGCGCCCAAGCGGGCGGAACGTCCGCCGCTTGGGCGCCCATGGACGGCCCTCGGGCCGGCCGTCGATGCCCCGTCGATGCTGGGCATCAACGGCCGGCCCGAGGGCCGCCCATGGGCGCCCAAGCGGCGGACGTCCGCCCGCTTGGGCGCCCATGGGCGGCCCTCGGGGCCGGCCGTCGGCCGCCCATGGGCGCCCAAGCAGGCGGACCTCGGGCCGCCCATGGGCGCCCAAGCGGGCGGACGTCCGCCCGCTTGGGCGCCCATGGGCGGCCCTCGGGGCCGGCCGTCGGCCGCCCATGGGCGCCCAAGCGGGCGGACATCCGCCGCTTGGGCGCCCATGGGCGGGCCCTCGGGGCCGGCCGTCAGCCGCCCATGGGCGCCCAAGCGGGCGGACGTCCCGCCCGCTTGGGCGCCCATGGGCGGCCCTCGGGGCCGGCCGTCAGCCGCCCATGGGCGCCCAAGCGGAGGCGGACGTCCCGCGCTTGGGCTTGGGCGCCAAAGGGTGGCCTTCACAGCCGCCGGGCTTCGAGGGCAGCCCTTAGGCGCCCAAGCGGGATGCCCGGGAGGAGGGAGGTGGGTTTTTTTTTAAAATAAATTTAGTTAATTTTTAATATTCTTAAGGGTGTGGGGGGGGGGGGCGGGTTGATAAAAAAAAAAATTTAAAACATGGGTAGAGCCTAGATTAATAATACACGAATTTAAAAAAAAAAAACGTTTAAAAAAAAAAATAAAACTAACCTGGAAAGTGGTAGAGCCTCCTCTGTTGAATGTGCTAGAAGTTCCTCTCTGCAATCTTCCCGTTCTTCCTGAAAATCTTCGTGAAATGCTCCAAAGCCTAAACAATCCTGTATTAATAAAATAGATTAGGTTTAATTTTTCCATTCTTAAGAATGTTAAAAAAACAAAAATCTAAAAGAATAAAGCAATAAAACACATTACTAAATTAATAAAGCCATAAAACAATCATTACTAAATTAATAAAAAAATAAAATAATTACTAATCTTGCAAGTGTTACTAAATTGCTCCCAAATAAATGATGAATAGTAGGAAATCTAACATGTTTATTTAGTGTAGAGTTAGTTTAACATTATTATTTTTACCAATGTGGGATAAATAGATGATGAATAGTAGGAAATTTAAAATGTTTATTTAGCATAGAGTAAATTTAACATTAGTTTTTTACCAATGTGGGATAAAAAAGGAAAGTAATTACAGCATTATTATTAAATTTATATAAGATAGATTAAAATTAAATAATTACTAATATTATGAATGTTGGGTAACAAAAAAAGAAAATAATCATTGTTTTGTTAGAAATTGTGAATAAAAAATACTGTGAGAAATTTTATTAGTCTTAAATGTCTGGATAGAAATATGTAATTGGTTATTATATTATTTCAATTCTTTTAATATAATATGAATGTGCGCTTTAATTTTGCAGGGAAAATTTGGAGGGAAAATTTTGAACGAAATTTTTGGAGGGAATATTTTGGAGGGATATTTTCATTCTCATAGCTATAAGATTGACGGTCGACAGTTGCACCATTCTACTTTTTGGTGAGGACTGTGGTAAAATTTCTTTGCAGTTGTGCGATACAGAGTTTTCTATAATTCTATCTTTTAGTGAGAAGTCATGGACTCATCTGAAGAAAATTCCAATGTTAATGAAGAAATGTACAGTTCATCTAGCCAAGATATTGGCAGTGCAAGCAATGTAATCAAGCATGTTATTCGAGAACTTCCTAGTTATGAAGATTTTGAAGACATTAGTAATGAAGAGAAAGAATGTGATGATGATGAAGAGTTTCCTCCAAGTGGGGATCTTAAAGACAACAAACAATATGATGACAATTTTCCTCCCAGCGAGGATTTTCAAGGCACCAATGATGATCTACCTGAAAGCGAGGATTTTCAAGGCACCAACGATGATTTTCCTTCAAGCAAAGATTTTCCTCCCAGCGAGGATTTTTGTGGGATCGATGATGATATTCGTCCCAGTGAGGATTTTAATGAGACGGATGATGATTCTGGTGAGGAAGAAGACATCAATAATAGTGAAAATGATTTTCCTCAAAGCGAGGATTTCAATGGAAGAAATGATGACTTTCCTCCAAGCGAGGATTTGAATGTCACAGATGACGAGTTTCCTCCAAGCGAGGATTTCAATGGAACGGATGACGAGTTTCCTCCAAGCGAGGATTTCAATGGAACGGATGACGAGTTTCCTCCAAGCGAGGATTTCAATGGAACGGATGACGAGTTTCCTCCAAGCGAGGATTTCAATGGAACGGATGACGAGTTTCCTCCAAGTGAGGATTTCAATGGCACCGATGATGAGTTACCTCCAAGCGAGGATTTCAATGGCACCGATGGTGACTTACCTCCAAGCGAGGATTTCAATGGCAACGATGGTGACTATCATCCAAGCGAGGATTTTAATGGCACTAATGATGATTTTCCTTCGAGTGAAGATTTCAATGGAACCGATGATGATTTCTCTCCGAGCGAGGATTTCAATGGCACCGATGATCATTCTGTTGATGATGAAGCCACCAATGATGAAGACAGTGATTCTCCTTTCACTGAAGAATTTAGTGGCACAAATAATGTTGATGGTCACATTGATCTGGCAGCAAGTGATCATGACAATAATTTTCATAATGAATTTGGGGATGAAATTTTCAATGAGGGGGGTCATATGCATCACAATGAAAACAATCATCCTGCTGATGATGTTGTTGCAGACATAATGGTCCAGGAGATCCAGCGACAGAATCCAATGCAGAGCAGAATTAAGTGTAGGACTAGACCTTTTTATGTCAATCCAAAGCATTCCAGTTATACAAGGTCTAGGAAAGAATTGCTCACAAGTCCAAGTTCCATTACTCATTTGATTTCAAGTGAGTTTTGCCACAAAAGTTGTTTGAAAAGTTTAGGCTACAATTATGTCTTGGAGAGAAGGAAGATGTATCTTTCAATGAACAAAAGCATGCAAAATTCATATTTAGTGTGGTGCATGATTTCTACCAGGACAGGCTATGATTATCGCGTTGGAAGAATTATGCTTTGTAGAAAGGCATTCAAACGGATTCACTCAATTGGTAATCTTCGATTGTCAAGAATCCAAACAAGACTAGAAAAGGATCCTACATTTTACACTGACGATTATCAGGGACGAATCACTGGGCCATCAACACACATTGCCATATCATGGATGCATGATTTCTTTTCCAAGCATGGAGAGAGTATGCCAAATAGAGAAACAATACACATTCCAGATAATTTCACAAGGCAGGAAATCTACAACTTATACAAGGATTATGTTCAAGGTGGTCAAGGAAATGACAACTTCATCAGATATGCATATTTCACAAGAGTATGGAAAAAGAAGTTCAACAATGTCCGCATTCCAAAGAGGTTAAGGATGGGGGTCTGCAGTACATGTGCTTCTCTTAAAGAAAGAAGGGATAGATCAGAGGGGATAGAAAGAGGTATGTTTACAAAACAAAAAAAACAAATAGATAAATGTCAATTATTGAATCTAGTTAACAATATTTTTTTGTTATGTTGTTTGTAGATTCCATAATCAATGCACTGCAAGAACATCGCAATCAACAATCAAATGAACGGAAAAAATTGTATAAACATCGCAAGAAGTGTTACGATGCTCCACATAAGTATATGGGTTTGATAATTGATGGCATGGATCAGAAAAAAACACTCTTGCCACATTTTGTCCGTGTGCCAAAGAATTTAAAGGAGGAGAATTTTATTCAGTTTCACTTGGTTGGGTGTATGGTTTTTAATGGTGAAATGATTCCAAAGGTTTACTTTACAGCTCCAAATATTCACAATGATGCAAATTTGACCATCAGCATAATTCACCATGTCATTACTCATTGGCCTTGTGATCTTCCAGAAGTTCTATATCTACAATTGGACAACACAAGCCGGGAAAACAAAAACCAGGTTGTGTTTGGTTATCTAAGCATGCTTGTGGAATTGGGAATTTTTAAGAAGGTAAAAGTTGGGTTCCTTCTTGTTGGGCATACACATGATCATATTGATCAAATGTTCAGCCATTTTGCAAGGACATTGAGGAGGAAGAAAGTCGGGAGCCTGCCATCGTTGATTGAAATTATAGGGAAAGCATACCATCCAGAGCCTACTGTACAGAAATTAGAAGAAACTGTTGACATGCGAAGATTTCTGTTTGGATCGCATGGTGAGGAAAGGTGCGTTGAAAAACTTAATGACATTAGCTTTCAGCATCAATTTCGTATAAAAAAGATTGATGGAAAAACACTATTGTGGGGCAAGAAGTACTCAACTAGCACAGAATGGGGGGCTTCATCAGGTTTGACATTTTTGAAATTCATCCCAAGTCGTCAAATGTATGCTTCAAATTTATTGTTATTGCAATCATCTACAGAGATTCATAATGCAAGGCGACATAGTAGAGATGTTGATTCTTCTCAATGCTTGGAAGAAATCAAAAAGTCTATTGAAGATACATATGAGTACTTTGATGTTGCTGATTCCGTTTGGTGGGAGTCTTTTTTCATGGAGCAGAGTGACATAATTTCAAACTCTACAAATGGAGATATATTTTTGAAGACTCCATTTGTTTGGCCACAAAGTTTATCAAATGAAAACGAGGTAACAAATGTTGAACCTCGAGCTGTTGAGTTTTCTCAAGTAGAGGAAAGAGAAATGTATATTGGCTCTAGAAGATCATCCGCAAAGCGTCGAGAGATGGAAGACCTTTATAGGGGCTCGGTACAAGATATCAAGGAGGGTTGCATGATTGCAGTTTTGGCTACAGATGATCCACGTCAATATCCATTCTGGATTGCAAAAGCTATGAAGGTCAATAAAGAAAATGAAGAAGTAGTATCAGTAAAAGTACATTGGTATGCAACAGATACACACCCATTTGATGGTGTGTACAAGGCAGAGATGGTGGTTGAGAAAAAGGTAAGCAGAAAGAGAAACAGAAAGGGTCAAAAAATAAATCGCCGCCGCATTGACATCTTGAAATTAGAGGAAGTTGATATACTTGTTTATGATTTCAAGTTGACAAAGAAAGACACTCTCCGCTCCAAGACTATAGAGATTATCAAGAGGTTGCTGCCACAGCCAGAAGTTGCAAGATGGGAGTCTGTTAAACCAAGCCGTAGATCCCGAAGGAATATGACATCTGAAATGATGGGCATAGATGTAGACTCAGATGGTGCGCCCATTGATAATAGAGAAGAGTATGGGTCATCTACATCTTCATCAAGTCCTTCATCTGCAGAAAATGTAGATTCTGATGGGGTGTCAGAATCCATGGATGAATTTGAAGAAGCAGTGTAGATGCTTTTTATTAGTATGATTTTTGTAATTGAAACTCTACAGGAGTTTTTGATGATGGGGTGTCATAATCCATTGATGAATTTGAAGAGGCAGTTAGATGCTTTTTACTAGTATGATTTTTGTAGTTGAAACTCTAGAGGAGTTTTTGAATATTTATATGAACCATTTGTTCTTGTATGGTCTAATATATTATCTTATTATGAATCGCATCATAATTTCTTTGTTTCTATATGGTTATAATGGTGAAATTATTAGAGAAATTTGTTTTTTCTTTAATATGCAATTTTCCAGAAAGTTGTAATTTATCTCTTCAAGAATTTTTCTTTTTTTCCAATTTAAGGTTGATTTTAAAGTTTTGTTAAACAACAATATGGGATGTTTAGTCCATGGCTCTATTTTTTACCCTAAAAAAAAAAACGTGTATACTGGTATCAACACTTTTCTATTTGGGGGGTGTTTTTGGTGTTTTTTTTTGCCAAAATCATCGTTTTTATGGCTAGAGTTCTCGTTCATAGTATATAGTTCTCGTTTCATAGTATAAGTGGTTTAAATGCCCTGGCCATATCCTTGTGATAGTACTACACCTTGTAATAGTAAGCATATAAAACTCCATTCTGTACCAGTCTTCAAATTTAGGGTAGGCCTCTAGATACATTTCATTGATAGGCTCATCGTACACTATGTGGCCACTCCTATGCATAGACATGAATGCAGATACTTAAATAGGTGATTATTTGCTATAGAATGATTGTTTATGGGCTCGAGCACACTGGAGATGCTTGCTATATAATAGATGTTCAAAGCCTTCGATACCATAACATACACTTTACAGTGAGTTAGACAAGAAATACACCAACTATTAAACCAAATAGTACATTGAAACAAGTCCTGGTGTCTAAAAATATTCCTCATTATTGGGGGAACTCCTTAGTGATCCACCCCAACCACCACTCATAGTTTCTTTACCCATTTGCACCATCTTAGTAGAATATGAGGCACCTCATACCTCATCACCTATATCAAATACACTAACATCACGTACCACTTTATGTCACCGATCAAGGATGACGTCTCCCATATCCCCATGGAGGGGACCCCATTACACATATCCCATTCTTCTCTCCCACACTAGCTATCGTGTTCCCATTTTGACAACACCATGAAGCAGATCAAACCCCATGGATCCTAGTGACAGATTGAATTAATTAATTAATGAGAGCTTAAGATGAGGCAATTAATTAATTAGGAGTGTGCATTTAATTTTATCCATAGTTTGTTATCCACTTGGAATAAATATTTATGGTGTATTTAATATTTGTGGTGCATTTAATATTTTATTATTATGATGAATAAATGGGGAAAATACTCCACTAGGGTGCATTAGTAGATAAGGTTGGAGGAGTGAATTGGGGTAGAAGTCAAGTAAAGCACATGAGTCCAAAAATGAGAAAAGATGAATATTTCAGGAAAAGCAGCATAAATCCAGAAAGTAGGATAAAACGGGAAAAGCAGGAAAGTTTAGAAAAGAAGGAAAGTCAAAAAAAGAAGAAAAAGAAGGAAATCCAAAGAAAAGCAAAGCAAGGAAGGAAAGCAAGATTTCCTCATCGACTCATGGGTGGCCCATGTGGAATGGTTCTCATAGGTCACCAAGATATTCAAATTGCTCAAAAAGTCACCCAAAATTCTATAAAAGAATCGAAGCAACTCCTTTTCACATCTTTTTTTAGTATGATAAATTTTATGAATGCATTTGTGCAGCTGAGACTTGGGAGATGTGCACCTAGTCAAGCATGGGAGATTTGCCCCAGCTTTCTGTGAGAGGATGATGGAAATTCAGAAATTATCACTGAGTGCATTTGTAGGTAATGAATATGATCAAGTCTAATTGGAAGTTCAGAATCATCATCACCCAGTTCAGAGATCAAATCCTCCCTCCTTCTTGAGTTTCTGTAGCTAGATTCTTATGTAAAAGAAGATAGATATTTCTATCACTTTCTGAGAGGCATATTGGCCTATTTATAGTTTAATAACAAATTATGTAATGTTCTGATATCATTATATTCAATACAAATTACAGAACTCTGATTTCTTCTCCAATTTATGCACCCCTTCTAGATTTAGCTAGAATTTGACTAGCTTTCAGTGTATGATTCATAAGTCAATGATAATAAGTCCAAATGAAGTCATTACTATTTATGGAGTTATATAACATGTCATATTTAATTATCTATCCCCTGTTTCAGAAATTAGTTTTCCTTTGAGTACTGTTTGGGAATCCAGAAGTCGAACTAGTTTAGCTGTCTTGAATTGCAATTTTACTTTTTTTGTTGTAATACTTGTCTAGATATGCATATAACTTTATGAGATGATATTTTATGATGGAATTACTACAAATGAATTTTAATTAACCTCTCTAATTTCTGCAACAACCTTATCCAACCTTCAATCAAGTTTCCTACCCATTCTAGTTTGCATATGCTGAAAACTTCAAGAGCATTGGAGTAGAATTCAGCCGGGATGTTATTGAAACATAAATGGTCTCAATAAATTGTGAAGAGGTATTAAATCATATAAAAAACTTCAATTCATCCATAGCCTTTTATCTTTCCCATATCCAAAAATTCTAGCTTCCTTAAGCCATTGTCTAATCAAATTTGAGAAGTCTAGAGTTTTTGTTCCACAATCATAAGTTGGTACATTACAGTGGTATCAGAGATATATCCTCTACTCCTATGGAAAGAAGTCTCTTGATTCGATGAATTTGCTTCCATGTCCATGTTCAGTGAAGAAGACTCTTACTCTAATGATGATTTTTATGAGAAAGATGATGATGACTATGATGAGCATTATGAAGAGTATTGTAGATAGTACCAGCATAGATCCATCTTAAACCCGTATCTATCAAGCACTGAGAGGGATCCAATTTCTTGAGGTGTATTTCTTTTTTTAAATTTAAACTCAAGAAATTTGATATCTCTTGATTGATAGATCCGGGTTTAAGTTTTAAGTTTTTATTTTATAAACGATCATCGATATTTTAATTACTTTTCATAATATTTTATTTTATGAGACACCATGTTTTTTTTTTTTAAATACTTTCCATAATTTTTTTATTTTATCAGCCGGCATGAATTTATTAATGGCCAACATAATATGGTACTTCACTTTTTACTATCACTTTTTACGTTTTATTAGATGACATGAATTTATTAATGGCCGACATAATATGGTACTTCACTTTTTACTATCACTTTTTATGTTTTATTAGGTGTAAGGCTACATGTAACAGGACACATACATGTTACAAGATCTCCCTCATATTATCATTTTTTACTTTTTTATGTTTTATTAGGTGTAAGGCTACATGTAACGGGACACATACATGTTACAAGATCTCCCTCATATTATCATTTTTTACTTTTTATGTTTTATTAGGTGTAAGGCTACATGTAACGGGACACATGTAATGAGACACATACACGTTATAAGATCTCCCTCATACTGGGCTGTAGAGCGCCTCTCGGCGCAATGAGGAAGAAAATGTCCAATAGGTATCTTCTACAAGTGTCTCCCATCATATTATACTTGCAAGGAGAAATTATGGTTATTCAGATAGCCATATGTATGAAAAAGTTTCATGTTCCACAATCAAAGATCAAGTTACTTGTGAAAAGAGCAGAAAAATATCTAAAGCTTCATTGGATGCATGTGCTTCATACTTGACAAGAAGTTTTGGATCTACTTCAGAAAGATTTTGCAAGGATCTTGATACTAAGAAAACTAAATAGCAAGAAAAAACTACAAATCATCCATCTGAACATGGATAATTTTAAGGACCCATACTTATTTAAAGTGTATAAACCTTGGCGAATCTTACCAATTCTCAAAATGTCAATTGTAAAATATTTGGTGATATTTTTCTAAAATTATTTCAACTTCTAAGGATTTTATAGAGTTTATATAATATTTTGGCGATTTTTAGAGTGAAAAAAGTTTACCCCATCAAAATTGGGCGAAATGGGGCTTCAAAAAATGCAAATTGGCAAATCGTTTTTTGGAAAAAAAACATGGAAAAATAGCCCATGGGCTAAATTTCGCCCCTAAAATTATCCTTGCATCTAAAGAACATGAAGGTACAATCCTTACTGAGGATGGTTGTAAGCATGAAGAAGCCACCATTGATTCTACTAAGGATCATCTAGTTCTTAATAAAAAAGTCACTATTGAATGGTGTCAAGAAGAGGCATCTATTGTTGATTTTTCAAGTTCTAAAGAAGCATCTACTAATGGATTCTATGAAGAGGTACCTGTAGGGCCCCTCCTTTAGGGTACCCTTGAACTGAACATGAAACTTTAAAAACTTCATACAAACAAATTAGCCATTATAGTTATTGGAAAAATTAAATAAAATAGTGAATAACTTAACAAAAATAAGCAAACCTTAACCTGTCAACCCGATCCAGCTGGTCCATTGTTGTCTGCGTCTTCCGTAGGATCCCTCCAGCAAAGCTCGTTTAACCATAGGCGAAGCAACCGTTAGTTTCGCCACCCAACCATAGGCTCATGCTTTCAGTCGCATGGCCTCCCCCGAGCTTTGGGTCGTAGAGTTCACACAAGTATTTCAGAAATTCAGCTTGGGCTTCCCTTCCCACCAGGATTTCTAAGCCAAACCCTTAGATAGCAGCAAGTCTTTGAGGCATTCAAAAATTACGACAATCGTCCAAATTATGGGCCCCCTTACCCATTCCCCAAGCCTTCCTTATAAAGGAAAATCTCATGCGACACATGTCGCTTCATGCATAATTACATATTTTTAATTAATTATTTAATTAAAACACTCACCCATCCAAGTGTCAGTTTCTCTGGGAAGTGCACCAACACCCCTAAGTTTGCTCTAGTTTGTCCCCCAGATATTTTAATTAACTCCTAGCTTTTAGTTGACTAGGTGTCTAATCTTAGGATTCTATTTTGCTCCTAAATAATGGTTTCTATTATTTTAAATGCTCAACAAAAATAACTATTCATGTGCAAATGCCTAAATTATTTTTATGCATTTGCTAAGTAATAATCTAGAGTTATTCTCATAAGTTTTTATGCAGTTAAATTTAACAATCAAACTCACTAGGATCACGGTGTCGCGCCGTTGGGCTCCTAGTTCCTTAATTTAATTTCTCTGACATGGCACCACTCCGTCGAGTCCAGTCATCCATAGTTTCCATTCCTCGGCAAGGCACCACATCGTTGGGTCCTTGCATTCACTCTTTCCGTTCTCGGCAGGGTATCGCACCGTCGGGCCCTTCTATCGTCATCCTTCCGTTTTGACTTGCGGGAACTTCATGTAGGGATTTCAGGAGCCATTACCTTCCATCCTCCGTCTACACGCTATCTAGGGACTAATGGCGCTGAGGAGTGAGTCCGTTCTCACTGTGCGCCCCTCAACTCATACGTGACCAGCTCCGTCGTGGCCCACCTCGTACGCCCTCACGCTTTCCTCTTGAGCAAGCGGATCAGTGCTTATCTGCTCAAGCATGGTATTCCATCGGAAGTCGACATCATCGTCGCTCTCCCTGTGTGTGATTTACCCGTACTCTACGATCCTTCATGTTCCTTTGTGTGTCCGTTGGTGAACCGTCTCACTTGTTTCTACACACACTTCTCACAACAATTTATTAGTAGAACTGTCCTCCATAATCATCATCTGATTTCTAAATCTAGTATTGTTAAACATTTATGATTTATTCAAACTTCTAATCAAATATACATTTCGTCGACAAATACATAATCACCGTATAGCTAGTCGTTAAGCATTATCCATATGTACAATTTTCATATCAAAGTTAATCGTTAAACATAAAATCGTCTATTCACAATAACTACCCAAAAGCACATATATCAGTCAATCGTAATCATAAATATACTCAAAATAAAATCATAGGGTTATTTTATTAATGTTTCAAATAGTCGGTGACTCAGCACATGCCCTCAATGTCTATAGTAGTCTAGGGGCACTACAAAAACTAGTACCTCATTATTCTAAATAGTTAAGGTACTGAGGCGGGCATTACAGTACCTCCTTATGGGTGCCTAAATTTTGACGAGACATCTACTGATGGATACTCTAATCTCAATATTGTTGACATAGAGATCAGCCTTGATGAGTTCGCTACAAGTACTAACTCCATGGAGCATGAAGAAGAAGACCTTGTAGCAGAAAAATATGAACCAAGATCATCTTCCCAGTCACCAATTGAGTTTCCATATGGAGTTGATCCTAAGAAAAAACAAGAAGAGGAGGTTCATTCTGATGAACCATCCTTCATAAAAGGGCCTTTGAAGATGAGTGAAAGGAAGATTTATGAGGCTCTTAGCATACTCCATGGCACTCAAGCATTGGTATCAAATTATTGTTGGAGAGTTTCTTCATTGGAGGATCCATCCTTCCTTGAAGACATGGAGAATATTCAAAGAGAAATGTGCAACATTGAAGGTAATTTCAAGTCTCTATTTTTTGATAGAAACAATTTGGTTGAGCTTAATGATTGGTTCAATGAAGAATACTTGAAGAATAATGAGGATATTCATAAGCTCAAAATTAAAAATGAGCAACGTCTTGAGAGGTTGCAAGAGGCTTGTTCTTCCTCCTATGTTTCAGATTGTCATATGGTAGATTGCCTGGAGGATTCTCATGACATGATGGATTATGAGAAACATGTCAATGTGCATGTGCTTGATGTGTTTGAATATGATATTGATGAGAGCCAAGCACTTGTTATGGTAGAAGAGGAACTTGGGTTTCCTCTTGATGGTGGTTACACACTTTTTGAAGAAGTGCATGATTCCACTACTTTGGAACCAGCCTATGAGGAAAGTTTCACACTTTTGAGGGAGGTGCATGATCCTACCCTTATGGAGTCTTCACATGATGAAGTTTTCACAATTTTGGATCATATGGGTGAGTTGTATCATTCTCCTACACCCCACACTTCCACATTTTGCATCATTCATCCTAATGAAGTATGGGTGAAAGGATTTTTTTTATGGTGCCATATGAGGACTAAAAAACTTTTGTATCTCATTTTGATGATGACATGACTAGAGAACCTTCTTATTTACATTTACAGCAGCATCCTTTGTTACCTTATGATGATACACATATTCATGCATGCACATATGGTACTCCTTCAATCCCCTTGAAGGCCCATTGTTCTCTTTGTTCCTTACTTGATGGGAGAGTTCCGTCATCCATTGTTTGGGTAAAAGGACACATGGAAGAATTACTTGAAACCTTCCACATTGTCACCTACCCAAATTTTGAGAATATTTATTTTATTTGAAAAATACTTAATGTTAAATTATAATTATAAAGTTTTGTAATTATGACCAAGTTTGGTCAAGGATGATTGTGATTACTGATTATTATTATTTAATAAATATAAATAGGAGACAAACACCTAAGGGAATTGTTAAATGAGTGTTCACTGACCCACTAGGAGGAATGTAAGCTGTTAGAAGGCATGGGACATATGGAAGCATTTGCACTCCACCACTAGCTGTTGGTTATGGGACAACTATCCCTAAATTTGTGGCATTATCCCCCAGGAGGGTGGAAGAGAGCAGGTAGCTCATTAATGACCAGTTAACCACTAAAAGGCCTAGGAAGCCTAGATAAGGCAATTTGAATTGAGTAGGCAACTCCTACAATAATTTCTACAGAAATATTTCCTCAAGTGTATCAGGTGATCACTGAGAGATTCGAATAGGGAGGCTATGTGAGAGTGCAACTGTGAGTCTGCTAGTTATTCTGAGAAGGAAAACCAAAGGTGCTGGTGCAGGTCTCTTTGACTGCTGAGTCTTTATGATTGGATAATCTATATTCTACTGCAAGTTGATGTACTAAGGATTCCACAGAATCTTCCTCCTGGTGGTTCAGTGAATAGGCTCGGGGGTCCTAAGGAAAGTATCTTGGCTGTCTTCAGGAATAGGTTGGGTGGAACAGGTTCCTTGGGCTATTTGTTTCTCCTACAATCAACCAGGTTCTACTGTTCTTACTTTTGTTTACAGTTAAATGTTTTTCTGCATGGTAGAATTATTATTTACAGTTATACAGAAGAAACTATTCTATTTTTTGATTTAAAGATGATATGTTTTAAAAATGATGAAGTAATTTAAATGAATGATTAAATTCTTTTCTGTATTTTTCCCATACTGTTATCTGTATAGTACTCTAGTACAAAAAAACAAAATTAATAGAGATGAGTGATAGGCAGAATGCCATTTGAATGAATAGATAAACACAGTAGTATTCTTGTTAAATTCTATCATTTCAATCATGAGTTTTAAACGCAGGAAATAGTACAACATAGTATAAACAGATATATAGCATTCCTCTATTTTCATAATAAAAGAAAAACACTTTTATTTATGCATAGATCTACATTTTCCAATTCAATTCCATTTATTTTCAGATAGTAATAATATGCATTTCCATATTATAAATTCAATGTTATCAAGCACTTCATATTCTAAGAAATATAGCAGCTGCAAAGGATTTTCTATACAGATTTGTTATAAGTAAACACTTATTATTTTCATCACTATTTATCACAGACCCTAGATTTAAATGTTCATTTAGTACACAGTTCAATAAACTTCTCATCAAGCCATTCATGGCAACAATAGACAATTTTCTTTGACATTATAACAGACATGTTTATCCAAACCCTAACCAACATTTCATATAACCATACCATCTTTTATTCATGTCGAGATTAACAACAAGACACTAAATATCACTTAGCAGAAAGTATGATTTTAGTAACGATATCTAACAAATAGCTTACCACCCTAGCAAGAAAAGATACACAGTGTCGAAACAATTACATGCACAAGTCAAGACCTAGTTCTCGGGCTTGATTTCGCAGTACAAGCATGGTTAACCACTTATACTATGAAATGAGAACTCGACACAGTTCTCATTTTTCTCTCTCTTAATTTGAGTAGCTATTTTTACCTCCATTTAAAAAAGGGTTGATACCAGTATCACACATTTTCATTTTGAGGCATTTTTTTGGGCCTTTGACACATCTTTATTGTAAAGTATTTTTAATTTCTATTTTTGAGTGTGTTTTTTAGAAATTTAACAAAAAAACATACATTTAGAAGCTAGCTATAATGAAAAACACATACATTTTCGAAATTTATCTTTAAAATTTAATCATAAATAATATATTTTTATGGAAAAAATAGTAAACAAATCGAGAAAAAGAAGACATTTAAACCCATTTTTAACAGATTTTTAGTCATTTTGTATAAAAATGATACTATTTCACATTATTTTTCATAATATTTAACCACCTAACCAATTATTATTAAAATTAAAAAAATTACATTGCCCCCTTCTACCCTGACCCTATCCCTACCCCCCAACAAACTATTACAAAAGTTAAAAAAATAATTATAATGCATCGCTTCTACCCTAACCCCCCAACCAACCATTAATAAACATTTAAAAAAGCAAAGTACATTTCCTAATGCCCTAGCCCCCTACATTACCCCCTACCTTAACCCCCCAAAAACTACATTTCCTAATGCCCTACCCATTAGGTTAACCCCCCAATGTTACCCCATTACCCCTCACACATTGTTTTAACTAAAAACAATTTAAAACCCAACTTAAAAAATAAAAAATAAAACCTAAAATTTACAAAAAAAATCAAAAAATCAAAAAATAAAAATAAAAATAAAACAAAACCAAACTTTCAAAATATATATATATATTAAACAAAAAAGGCCGCCACAAAGGGGCGGGTGGATGCTGACTCCGCCCACTTGGGCACCCAAAGGGTTTCCCCACAGGAGTAGCTCGATGCGATGCTGGCTCCGCCCACATGGACGCCCAAGTGGGCGGAGCCAACATCCACCTCCCTCTTTGGGGCGGTCTTTTTTGCGCCCACGATAGCAGGAGAGGGGAGGGGAGCGACGGGGGAGGAGGGAGTGGGCTGGGGGAAGGGGAAGGGAGGAGGAGAGAGAAGGGGAAGGGGGAGGGGGAAGGGAGGAGGAAGTGGAGGGGGCGAGTGGAAGGGGAAGGGAAAGGGAGGAGGAGGTGGAGGGTGCAGGAGGAGGTGCAGGGGGCAGGAGGAAGGGGAAGGGAAAGGGAGGAGGGAGGGGGCAGGTAGAAGGGAAGGGCAGCAGAGGAGGGGGGCGGGAGTGGCGGGGGAGGGGAGGATGGAGTGGGCTGGGGGGAGGGGGAACTTTGTTTTTTTTATGTTTTTTATTTTTATTTATATTTTTAAGTTTAGTTTTGTTTAATTTTTAAATTATTCTTTTTAAAGTTTGGTTTTGTTTGATTTTGATTTTGATTTTTTTTTCTTGTAAAGTTTAGTTTTTTTTTTATTTTAATTTTTTTTTTGTAAAGTTTTTTTTTTTAATTTTTTTTTTTTTTTTTTTTGTAAAGTTTTTTTTTTAATTTTTAATTTTTTTTTTGTAAAATCTAGTTTTTTTTTTGTAAAGTTTAGGTTTTATTTTTTATTTTTTAAGTTTAGGTTTTTATTTTAATTTTTTAATTTTTTTAAGTTGGGTTTTAATTTTTTTTTAGTTAAAACAATGTGTGAGGGGTAATGGGGTAACATTGGGGGGTTAACGTAGTGGGTAGGCAATTAGGAAATGTATTTTTCGGGCAGTTAAGGTAGGGGTTAAGGTAGGGGGTAATGTAGGGGGCTAGGGAATTAGGAAATATACTTTGTTTTTTAAAATGTAATTTTTTCAAACATTTATTAATGGTTGGTTGGGGGGTTAGGGTTGGATATGTACTTATTTTTTTAAATGTAAATTTTTTAAAAAATTATTAATAGTTTGTTAGGGGGGTTAGGGTAGGAGGGGCGCATTATAATTTTTTTTTAACTTTTGTAATAGTTTGTTGGGGGTTAGGGTTAGGAATTTATTTGTTGAAAACATAAAATTTCAATTTAGGGGTTGATTTTAAGGCTTTCGTAAACAACGGTATGAGATTTTTAAGCCATGGCTATACTTTTAACCTAGAGAAAAAAAGTGTTGATACTAGTATCAACACTTTTCGATTTGGGGGTTGTTTTTTGTGTTTTTTATGAAAATATGATACTGGTATCAACACTTTTTGATTTGGGGCTTGTTTTCGGTGTTTTTTATGCAAAAATATGAGTTTTTATTGCTAGAGTTCTCGTTCTTAGTATATAGTTCTCGTTTCACCGTATAAGTGGTTGGTTTCCAACAAAACCTACAGGGTAGGGTTTCAGTCATTGAAACAAGATCGAACCTTATGGCATTGCCATTTCAAAACATACGAAGACCAAACTTTACCAAATCATTATTTTAAACTTGAGTTCCAAAAATGATAACGAAGTACAAGGACTATCTATCAACAATTATGCAAACCATAACTCTCGGTCAGAGACAACTATTGTTGTTCAAAACCAAACCAACAGTTATACAAACGATTCTCAACCATTATTTTAAAAAAAACATTTAAATACAAAATGAGCCATTGTCTTACAAGTGTAAGTGAACCCTCGGCTCTTGGTTTAACATTCAATAGAATAACCAAAATTCAACAGAGTTTACATTGCAGACCCTTCGAGGTTCCAAATTTACACAGGGTCTTTCCCTTAACAACCGGAAACACTAAAATAAGTTCAAGGTCATTTCTAAAATACGCAGCAAGACATTACAGAGCCGAATAACAACTAAATACAGAGGGTTTATCCTCTTTACAGCATTGATCGAAATTAAAACATTAAAACTTAACACATGGCCATTAATCCAACAGGGTCGTATTTTTCCAACTCTTGTCAGACTGTAATCACCAACTAAACCATGCCAAAGTAATCTATGAGGTTTCAAGAACCACTGAGGCTTACCAGGAAGTAGATGCACCATCCCCATTCCAAATCTTATGCATAGAAACCTTCCAACATTGCAGCAACACTACATTGCAGCAACACTGTCGGCCCTTCAACCTTACCACTAAACGAAAAATGAAGACAGGAAAACCAATTCTCATTACTTACCAACGGTAGACTAGGGTTTCTTTCTCAGCCCTAGATCTTATGAAGATCAATGATGGGTTAGATACTAGTCGGGCATGTTGATATTCAAGTGACCATTGCAATCAATACTGCATTGATTGCTACATCTACCATGTTTCCAAATCAGCAGACCGAGGGCTAGTGCATGGCACATCTCAGCAATATAAGGTGATTATTACAAACTCATTCACATGGAGACCATCCAACCGAGCTTTCCACTTCACTTCACAGTTGAGCAATGTAAATGCTAGGGCTTGATATCAACAGTTGGAAGCAATACCAAGTACCAACTTAATACCCTGTCATGATCAAAATCATTGCAATGTTAGATTCGTAGATCACAGTTTATAATAGTTTCTATGGCTTATTGCTAGGTATCATAACAATAGTAATACATGCCATTTTAGGTGTGCAAATCCATAGTCACTATAGGGTGTATATATTTCATTTCTATAGTTTATGAATAGTCATTTAGGAATAGTTAAAGTTGTGTTGATACACATTATAATGCTAGTTCATAGCATAAGCACTATATTCACAATATATTTCATATATTAGCTATGTATTGTAATCAATTGATAAGAGTAAGACTATAGGTATAGTTTACATGCACAATATAATGTTAATTCATAACATTAGTACTATAATCACTATACTTTTCATATATTAACTATGTAATGTTAATCAAATGATAAATTTGGGACTTAGGATAGTCTAAAGTTCTATTGATACAAAATGTAATGATAGTTCAATTTGAATTAGTATAAACACTATTTCCACAAGCTTTCTAATAGAGTTACAATTGGACATTGGTATCAACACTTGATGTTAATGACAATAGTCATATTAAGATGATTTTTCATAGATAATAATTATAGTAATGTAAACAAAAAATGACGATGTGATTATAATAATACTGAAATGTTTGTAAGCCAGCATGTAAACTAGAATTGGAACCAAAATATCCATACCTCCAGTAACTTGTTTCACAAGGAAGTACTTAGTATTTTCATATTACATTGACGTTGAATTGAAAGACACATGTACTCTTAACACATGTTTGTCGTAGAATTGCTTACCTGCGTTCTGCACATGGAAACAAGATTCAAATGCCTTAGCTAAATGTAGCTAAGTAAACACCAAGGTACCTCGTAGGACCCCTTCATCATCATACAAAACAAACTATCAACACATTATCAAGAACATCATAATAATACAAACCTATGTACAACATGTAATTGCATTTAGAACTTAAGCATATATGAAACTTGTAATCTTGTGTTACAATCATAAAATGCCTTTTGTTAAAGAGATTAGCATCCATTTGATATGCAATAGAAATTAAAACTAACATCATTTTTTTTTTTTTTAATTTCGACGTGTCATCGTTATTAATTATCCTAGTTAAGATATTTAACTATTTTATATGTTCTGCATTAACAACTTCGATAATTATTGCTATTTTAAATTTTTTAAATTTTTTTGGTATTTTATGGGATGTTACATGTGGTATCAGAGCTCACGTCCGTACTCTAGGCCTGAAAAGGTCCAAAGAACATGCAATAGAAAATTTTATTACAACATAAATCTTACTAATTAAATTTTAAACAATTGAGTTATACAGAAATTGTTTTAAGCTAAAGGTATGGAAGGATCAGCTGAACATATAGAGGACAGATTTTGACCCAACATTCATAGCACGAGACAACATTATGAAGAAGAATTCCATGGAGAATTAAATGACAATTCATCATAATTGTTACGTGCATTTCAAGAATTAAAAGCAGAAATCAGATCTGTAAAACAAGACAATGAGAAAATTCTGAAAGCACAAGAGGAACTTAACCAAGTACTGTTCGAATAGTGCCCAACTGATTAACATGATAGATAAATTGAAAATACCTCCAAGATTGAAGACTTACCTCATCGAGACAAGGGTAAGAAAATGAAAACTGATGATGCGAACAACATTTCAACATCATCAAAAGATACCCATGAAAAACGTAAAAAGAAACGTAATTATTCAAGTGATAGTAGCGAAGGAGACTACAAACCCAAAAGAAAAAGTCACAAACAGTATGAACAGATTTCTAGGGAGTTCAAGAAAATCAAACCCCCAACCTTCAATGGTGAAACTGAGAAATGAGATACAGCAGAAGCATGGCTGTCCGGCATGAAGAAGTACTTCCAAATTTATGATTATTCAGAATCATTGAAGGCAAAGATGGCAATATACAACTTTATTGAGAAGGAAGATATTTGGTGGCAAAACATCAAAAGAGTGAAGGTCATCAAAGGTAAGGATTTGAATTGGAGCACTTTTAAAAGATACTTTAAGAAAAATTTCTTATCTGAACAATACTATAAAGAAAAATCAAAGGAGTTCTATGATTTAAAGCTAGGAACTATGAACATGAAAGAGATGAACAGTAAATTTTTGAATTTGCTAAGGTATGTGCCATACCTAGTGGAAGAAAAACCGAAGATTCAAAGATACCTGAGTTGTCTACCTTTCAACATCAAGGACATAATAGAGTATGACAATCCAAAGACCTTAGAAGAAGCCACGAGGAAAGCAACTTTATGTTATGACACTAATCGAAAAAGAGAAGGGATATCTAACTGGAAAAATCATACACCCAACAACTTTGAGCTGAAAAAGAAAAATTTCAGGTTTAGTGGAAATTCTGGTTTCCAAAAGAAAAAATTTCAGAATCAGAATTTTCAAGGAAACAATCCCAGAAATAATCAGCAGCAGAATTTTACAACTCCTAGAAACATTCCCAATGCTACCAGAACTAACGACCAAAAGGCACCTATCAAATGTTTTGAGTGTCAAGGTCCTCATTATGCTTTAGAATGCCCCAAAAGGAAGCAGACAACTAACAATATTCATTCCATACAGACTGAACGTACTGTGGGAGACTTGGCAAGAGAGATGCCCAGAATTAATGCAGCACTAGATAACAGGCAAGCTGAGCATCAAGTCTCTATGGTAGAGATTGAAGGTATGCTACAAAACCACCCTTTTACTATTTTGATTGATCCAGGTGCTAGCCTGAGTTATATATCACTAGATATTGTAGAAAGTTTTAATTTGAAAACAGAAAAATTCAATAAATCCTGGTTAGTTAGACTAGAAATAGGAACAAAAAGAAAAGTAGTTGATTTTATTGAAAATTGTGTTTTATCTATGAATTAGTTAAATACACAAACCAAGTTGAATGTTTTATCTTTAGGATCCTATGATATCCTAATTGGAATGGACTGGCTAGAAGCCCATCATTTCATTCTGAATTGTTATGAGAAAAGTTTTACTTGTTTAAATGATGAGGGAGAAACAGTAGAAGTAAAAGGTATTCCAAGAAAGACACCAATTAGACAGATTTAAGCTATGCAAGTAAAGAGGGCAGTTAGAAAAGGATGTCAAATGTTTGCAGTAAATGTAGTGAATGATGATTCAATTAATAAAGAGGACAAATTGAAACTAGAAGATATACCTGTCCTAAAAGATTTCCAAGATTTTTTTCCTGAGGAGATTTCAAGATTACACCCTAAGAGAGATCTAGATTTTACCATCAAGTTAATATCGGGAGTGGTACCGAATTCTAAAGCTCCATCTAGGATGAATATACTGGAATTAAATGAGTTGAAATCATAGTTGAAGGAACTGATTGATAAAAACTATATAAGACCTAGCGTGTCTCCTTGGAGAGCACCTGTTATATTTGTTAAAAAGAAAGATGGCACTTTAAGACTATGCATAGATTATCGCCAGTTGAATAAGATGACAATCAAGAATCGATATTCATTGCCCCGCATAGACGATCTATTTGATCAGCTGCGTGGAGCAGCGATATTTTCAAAGATTGATTTAAGGTCAGGATATCATCAAGTTCGTGTGAAGGATGAGGATATTTTTAAAACAGCCTTTAGAACTCGATATGGACATTATGAGTTCGTAGTTATGCCATTTGGGTTGACTAATGCCCTAGCTATATTTATGTGTTTAATGAACAATATTCTACACAAATACTTGGATAAGTTTGCTATTGTGTTCATAGATGACATTCTAGTGTATTCAAAAAGTAAAGAAGAACATGACGAACATCTGCGTATTATCTTACAAGTTCTGAGAGGTTATCAGTTATATGCTAAGTTCAGTAAGTGTGATTTTCACAAGGATAAGATTCAGTATTTAGGACACATAATTTATAAGGAAGGAATCTCGGTTGACCCTGATAAGATAAAAGTCATTAATGATTGGCTAGTTCCTAAGGATGTGTCAAATGTACGATCATTTATGGGTATTACTGGATATTATAGAAAATTTATAGAAGGTTTTTCAAGGATTGCAAACCCCATAACCTCCTTACAGAAGAAGGGGAAGAAATTTGTATGGGATCAGAAATGTGCAGACGGTTTTAAGAAGTTAAAGGAATTACTAACTACAACACCTATTCTAAGGATTGCAGATCCTAATAAGGATTTTATAGTATGCACCGATGCATGTAATGATGGTCTCGGAGGAGTCCTAACACAAGAGGGACATGAAGTTGCATACGAGTCTAGAAAGCTAAAAATACATGAGAAGAACTACTCTACTTATGATTTGGAGTTCTTAGCAGTAATTCACGCTTTAAAAATGTGGTGTCACCATCTTATTTTCAAAAAATTTACCTTGCTAACAAATAACATGGGACCGAAATATTTATTAGATCAGACAAATTTGAACGCTAGACAAGCTAGATGGCTAACTTTTCTAAGTGAATATGATTTTGAAATTCGACATATTAAAGGGAAAGAGAAAAAGGTTGCTGATGCATTAAGTTGTAAAGCAAAGTCGAATTTTATTTCAGCCATCAGTACATACTCAATAGATTTAGAAAATCAGATCCTTGAAGCGATTGAAATGGATTAAGGATACCGAAAATTACATGAAAAGATAACAAATAACAATTCTGAAAATTCTATGATAGATTATAGTTTAAAGGAAAATGGACTGTTATTGTACAAAAACAGATTGTATGTACCCAACATACCAAAAGTAAAAATTATGATTTTAGATGAGATGCACAAAAGTCATTATTCTGGTCATCCAAGTTATCAGAAAACCATCACTATGTTACGGAAAGAGTACTATTGGCCTAGAATGAAGGATGAAGTAGCAGAATATATAGCTAAGTGTTTAGACTGTCAAAAGGTGAAGGTTGAACATCAGCATCCGGCTGGACTGTTACAACCATTTCCTATACCTAGCTGGAAATGGGAGATTATAAGCATAGATTTTATTACCGGACTACCCAAAAATCAGAAACAAAATGACTCCATCATGGTGGTAGTGGATAAACTCAGCAAGGCAACACACTTTATACCTATAAAAACTACTCAGAAAGCTCCAGACATTGCATAAATCTTCATGAAACATATTTTTTGATTGCATGGGATACCAAAAGTGATAGTTTCAAACCGTGATTCTAAGTTTACTAGAAAATTTTGGAGGTCTTTGTTTAAAGGGTTGAATACAACCTTAAACTTCAGCACAACATTTCATCCACAAATGGATGGATAGATAGAAAGAGTGAATCAGGTATTAGAAGACATGCTTAGGATGTATGTTAAGGATCAGCCTGGTAAGTGGGAGGACTACTTGCATTTAGCAGAATTTGCATATAATAACCTTTACCATGCATCATCTAGGCTTAGCCCTTTTGAAATTCTTTATGGTAGGAAATGTGATACACCTATTTCTTGGAATGACCCAGTAAATAGAGTTATTTTAGGACCTGAATTGTTACAAGAATTAGAACAAATTGTGAAACAAGTACAAAGAAATCTTAAAGCTTCCCAAGATAGGCAAAAGAGTCAAGCAGATCTTAGAAGGACTCATAAAGAGTTCTAGATTGGTGAACATGTTTTTCTTAAGGTAAGAGTGAAAAAGAGTTCATTGAAATTGGGAATCTATACCAATTTGGCACCCAGGTATTGTGGTCCTTTCGAAATTTTGTCAAGGGTTGGATCAGTGGCATATCAACTGGCTTTGCCACGAAATATAAAGATACATAATGTTTTTCATATATCATTTTTAAATAAGTATGTACACGATGCTACTCATGTTGCAAATTGGAATGATGTACAGGTGGGACAAGACGACGATTTTCAGGTGGAATCGGACTGTATCCTCGAAAGGAGGGAAACTCTATTCTGGAATCGCACCATTGGGCAAGTAAAGGTGCAATGGAAGCACCTTAGCCCAAAAGAGGTAACCTAGGAGTTGGAGAGTAGTATGCGGGCAACATACCCAACTTTGTTTCAGGAACACCCAAAGAGTGATTAAACAACATTGAGGACGATGTTGAGACTTAAGGGGGGGTGTATGTCACCTACCCAAATTTTGATAATATTTATTTTATTTGCAAAATACTTTATGTCAAATTATAATTACAAAGTTTTGTAATTATGACCAAGTTTGGTCAAGGATGATTGTAATTACTGATTATTATTATTTAATAAATTAAAATAGGATACAAACACCCAAGGGAACTGTTAAATGAGTGTTCACTGACCCACTAGGAGGAATGTAAGTTGTTAGAAGGCATGAGACATATGGCAGCATTTGCACTCCACCATTAGCTGTTGGTTATCGGACAACTACCCGTAAATTTGTGGCATTATCCCCCAGGTGGGTGGAAGAGAGCAGGCAACTCATTAATGACCAGTTAACCACTAAAAGGCCTAGTCAGCCTAGATAAGGCAATTCAAATGGAGCAGGCATCTCCTACAATATTTTTTACAGAAATATTTCCTCAAGTGTATTAAATGATCACTGAGAGATTCGAATAGGGAGGCTATGTGAGAGTGCAACTGTGAGTCTGCTAGTTATTCTGAGAAAGAAAACCAGAGGTGCTCATGCAGGTCTCTTCAACTGCTGAGTCTTTATGACTAGATAATCTATATTCTACTCCAAGTTGATGTACTAAGGCTTCTACAGAATCTCCCTCCCGGTGGTTCAGTGAACAGGCTCGAGGGTCCTAAGGAAAGTAACTTGACTGTCTTCAGGAATAGGTTGGGTGGAATAGGTTCTTTGGGCTGTTTGTTTCTCCTACAGTCAATCAGGTTCTATTGTTCTTACTTTTGTTTAGAATAAAATGTTTTTCTGCATGGTAGAATTATTATTTACAGTTATACAAAAGAAACTATTCTATTTTTTTATTTAAAGATGATATGTTTTAAAAATGATTAAGTAATTTAAATGAATGACTAAATTATTTTTTGTATTTCTCCCATACTATTATCTGTATAGTACTCTAGTACAGAAAAGCAAAATTAATAGAGATGAGTGATAGGTAGAATGCCATTTGAATGAATCCATAAATACAATAGTATTCTTGTTAAATTCTGTCATTTCAATCATAAGTTTTAAACACAGGAAATAGTACAACATAGTATAAACAGATATATAGCATTCCTCTATTTTCATAATAAAAGAAAAACACTTTTATTTCTGCATAGATCTACATTTTCCAATTCAATTCCATTTATTTTCAGATAGTAATAATATCAATTTCCATATTATAAATTCAATGTTTTCAAGCACTTCATATTCTAAGAAATATAGCTGCTACAAATTATTTTCTATATAGATTTGTTATAAGTAAACAATTATTATTTTCATCACTATTTATCACAGAACCTAGATTTAAATGTTTATTTAGTACGCAGTTCAATAAACTTTTTATCAAGCCATTCATGGCAACAATAGACAATTATCTCTGAAGTTATAACAAACATGTTTATCCAAACCCTAACCAACATTTTATATAACCATACCATCTTTTATTCATGTCGAGATTACCAACAAGACACTAAATATCACTTAGAAAAAAGTATGATTTTAGTAACAATATCTAACAAATAGCTTACCACCCTAGGAAGAAAAGATACACAGTGTCGAAACAATTACATGCACAAGTCAAGACCCAGTTCTCGTGCTTGATTTCGCAGTACCAGCATGGTTGCCAACAAAACCTACAGGGTATGGTTTAACTCATTGAAACAAGATCGAACCTTATGGCATTGCCATTTCAAAACATACGAAGACCAAACTTTACCAAATCATTATTTTAAACTTGAGTTCCAAAAACGATAACGAATTATAGGGACTATCTATCAACAGTTGTGCAAATCATAACTCTCGACTAGAGACAACTATTGTTGTTCGAAACCAAACCAATAGTTATACAAACGATTCTCAACCATTATTTTAAATAAAAAATTTAAATACAAAACGAGCCATTTTCTTACAAGTGCAAGTGAACCCTCGGCTCTTGGTTTCACATTCAACAGAATAACCAAAATTCAATAGAGTTTACATTGCAGACCCTTCAAGGTTCCAAATTTACATAGGGTCTTTCCCTTAATAACCGACAACACTAAAATAAGTTCAATATCATTTCTAAAGGACGCAACAATACATTACATAGTCGAATAACAACTAAATACAGAGGGTTTATCCTCTTTACAACATTGATCGGAGTTAAAACATTAAAACTTAACACTTGGCCATTACTCCATCAAGGTCGTATTTTTCCAACTCTCATCAGACTGTAATGACCAACTAAACCATGCCAAAGGCACCTATGAGGTTTCAAGAACCACCAAGGCTTACTAGGAAGTAGATGCATCATCCCCATTCCAAATCGTATGCATAGAAACCTTCCAATGAAGTGGTTCCTTCCAAGTCACAGTTTGAAGGGTTAAGAACAAGAAAAACGCAGATATAATGTAAGTATCACAGTATTACAGTCATTATCATGAAAAACCACCCTTAGAAATGAAGCTCCTGAGCTTAGACACACCACACCAAAACGACGAAGCCTGATGGCATTTGCAGCAACACGAGTTCAAAACTCAGAAGACCATTTCATAAATTGGAGAATCGAACCCCAGTTCAAATTACACTCAAAAAACTGACAGAAGAACCTCCTTACAACTGTAATGGTTGTATCGTGGCTTCATTGCACAAGATCTTAAAGCCTATAACATTCAAACTATCTCTCACAGCTCCAAGGTTCGAAACCGAGGGAGGCGTTCTCCTCATAGCAAACTATAAACCCTACATTGCAGCAACATTGTCGGCCCTTCAACCTTACCACTAAATGCAAAATGAAGACAAGAAAACCAATTCTCATTACTTACCAACGCAAGACTAGGGTTTCTTTCTCATCCCTAGATCTTATGAAGATAAAAAATGGATTAGCTGCTAGTCGGGCACGTTTATATTCGAGCAACCATTGCAATCAATACTGCATTGATTGCTGCATCTACCATGTTGCCAAATCAGCAGACCAAGGGCTAGTGCATGGCACAACTCAGCAATATAAGGTGCTTATTACAAACTCATTCACGCGGAGACCATCCAACCGATATTTCCACTTCACTTCACGGTTGAGCAACGTAAATGCTAGGGCTTGATATCGACAGTTGGAAGCAATACCAAGTACCAACTTAATACCCTGTCATGATCAAAATCATTGCAATGTTAGATTCGTAGATCACATTTTATAATAGTTTCTATGGTTTATTTCTAGGCATCATAACAATAGTAATACAAGCCATTTTAGGTGCAGGAATCCATAGTCACTATAGGGTGTATATATTTCATTTCTATAGTTTATGAATAGTCATTTAGGAATAGTTAAAGTTGTGTTGATACACATTATAATGCTAGTTCATAGCATAAGCACTATATTCACAATATATTTCATATATTAGCTATGTATTGTAATCAATTGATAAGAGTAAGACTATAGGTATAGTTTACATGCAAAATATAATGTTAATGCACAACATTAGTACTATAATCACTATACTTTTCATATATTAACTATGTAATGTTAATCAAATAGTAAATTCGGGACTTAGGATAGTCTAAAGTTCCATTGATACAAAATGTAATGATAGTTCATTTTGAATTAGTATAAACACTATTTCCACAAGCTTTCTAATAGAGTTACAACTGGACATTGGTATCAACACTTGATGTTAATGACAATACTCATATTAAGATGATTTTTCATAGATAATAATTATAGCAATGTAAACACAAAATGATGATGTGATTGTAAGAACACTGAAAGATTTGTAAGCCAGCACGTAAACTAGAATTGGAACCAAAATATCCATACCTCCAGTAACTTGTTTCGCAAGGAAGTACTTAGTATTTTCATATTACATTGACGTTGAATTGAAAGACACATGTACTCTTAACACATGTTTGTCGTAGAATTTCTTACCTGCATTCTGCACATGGAAACAGGATTCAAATGCCTTAGCTAAACGTAGCTAAGTAAACCCCAGGGTACCTCGTAGGACCCCTTTGTCATCATACAAAACAAACTGTCAGCACATTATCAAGAACATCATAATAATACAAACCTATGTACAACATGTAATTGCATTTAGAACTTAAGCATATCTGAAACTTGTAATCTTGTGTTACAATCATAAAATGCCTTTCGTTAAAGAGATTAGCATCCATTTAATCCGCAATCGCAATTACAACTAACATCATATTTTATTTTTTTTAATTTCGACGTGTCATCGTTATTAATTATCCTAGTTAAGAGATTTAACTATTCTATATGTTCCACATTAACAACTTCGATAATTATTGCTATTTTAAATTTTTGGTATTTTATGAGATGTTACACACACCTCCTTGGGTCAGCATCCATTTCTCTCATTTTATGACTCTCACATTCATGTATGTATTGATGAGACTTCTTTGAGCCACTTGAAGTCTCCTTGTTTTCTTTGGTCCATACTTGGTTCAAATCTTGGTAGAGGTCCTTCATTCATTTACTGGATGAAAAAACACATGGCTGATTATTTTGAAGCTTCTTACAATCTTTTGGAGCAGCATTATAGGACATGGGAACCTATGTCATTGGAGCAGATTTGATGGGTCCCTTGATGCTTGTGTGCACTTGGTGGTTTACTTGCTTGGATGGACAAGCACTTTTATGATCCTTTGGTGAGGTACCTTCTTGATGTACAATTCTATGATGTTTATGTGTACTTTGATGATATATATTTTGTACTGATGATGTTTGGAAAAATTCTCATTAGAGAGTGGTATCCTGGAATCCCCCACCTTGAGGATGAGAATGGGGTGAAATATTTTTTCTGGATAGCACCCCAAGAGGAGAAGGAGGCTCCCACAATCATTCTGGATGACTTGATGGTAAATACATGGGTTTTTTAAAAGGCTCATATTCCCCCTAGAAGCCATGATATTGATTTCATATCATTGGAATTAAGTAGCAGAGAGTTCTGTGCATCTATGGATAGATGCACCACAAGGTTGAAGATTCAAGGAGGTAAATTTTTTTATGTATAAAATTTTAATTCCTCTGACATTGATATGTTTTGTGATCAGCAACATAGGTACATATTGCTTCCATTAGAAACCATTCATCCACACATGGATTGGGTGGAATATTACATATCACACATGGAGTCTTCTAGCAGAAATATTATTTCTCGTGATAGGTGGAAGAGATCTAAGCAAGCAAGCTTCCAAAAGAATTTGTTGATCCATTGGAGATACACACTTGGAGAAGCCACAAGCTTCTTACTTGGACCTAATTTGATAAGTGTTTGTTCATACACTGATTGGGTGAGTAAATACTTGATGGAGGTATGCAACACATGTGCTTTCCACTTGAGTGGAACCAGTGGTAAAGAGTTGAGCCATTTGGATAGTACATGTTTGTCTTTCAGATCTTGTGGCAGAGAGTTGAGCCATGATATTACTTCATTGGAGATATATACCCTTAAGGGTATTGGTTCTACTTGCACTTTTTGTTTTTCATTGAATTCATCATATTTTACTTGTGAGCAGTTAACACGGCATGTTTTCTTATATGATGCCTATCTTTCTCATGATTGGATAAGGGACTTCCACCCTTTTCATTTGAGCTACAGTGATGAAATTTTGTATTCTTATGTGAATTCGTCATATGAGAACCTTCTTGATGGAGTGGAAAGAATCGATGAGGTTTGGAATCACTCTTGGGAGGTATTTTGGTGATGCATAGTCTTTCCTTGATTGGGTCCTACCATGGAGAGTTGCATATCTTGATTGAGGGGCCCTCAAAGCTTCATGGTTGCCTTGGAAAGCATGATTTTACAATATGGTGGTATGATGTTTTCATCTTTCCCAACATTTCATATGATTCTGATTTTTTCTTGTTACTAATGTTTGGGGAGATGCAGCATGATCAGTGGGATTCTGATATTCCATGGGATGACAGTTTTCCACACGTCACTGCTACTTGGGAATTTACAATTGAAGCAGTGGGATCTAGGCACTCTTTTGCTTAAAATATTTTGTTGGATGGTATTCCAATCCATGGGAGTACCATACAAACAATGGGATCCTAGCATTGTTTTTCCTTGGGGAATTTGTTTGCATGTTGGCATGATGGAGCAAGCCAACCCTCTTTTGCAACAGTTCATCTATGTTGCACTTGGTTTCAGTTTCCTACATAGGGAACACCTCCTTGGATGGACTTACAATTTATATAATAGTCGTATCTTTGCATTTTTGATATTCTTATGGGATCTTGGCACACTTTCCAGTTGCTTCACTTGGATAGAAGTAGGCATGTTCAGTTACAGATGTAGTGAATATTTCCTTGGATAGATGATTATGATCAGAGTAGTGCAACAAAAGCATGATGGACCTCTTGGGATATTTTGCTTGAGGACAAGCAATCTTGGGAGGGGAGGACTGTCATGTTCCCATTTTGATAGCACCATAAAGCAGATCAAACCCCATGGATCCTAGTGATAGATTGAATTAACTAATTAATGAGGGATTAAGATGAGGCAATTAATTAATTAGGAGTGTGCATTTAATTTTATCCATAGTTTGCTATCCACTTGGAATAAATATTTATGGTGTATTTAATATTTGTGGTGCATTTAATATTTTATTATTATGCTAAATAAACGGAGAAAATACTCCACTAGGATGCATTAGTGGATAAGGTTGGAGGAGTGACTTGGGGTAGAAGTCAAGTAAAGCACATGAGTCCAAAAATGATGCCAAAAATGAGAAACGAGGAATATTTCAAGAAAAGCAGCATAAATCCAAAAAACTAGGATAAAACAGGAAAATCAGGAAAGTTCATAAAAGAAGGAAAGTTAGAAAAAGAGGAAAAAGAAGGAAAGCCAAAGCAAAGCAAAGCAAGGAAGGAAAGAAGATTTCCTCATCCACTCATGGGTGGCCCATGTGAAAGGGTTCTCGCAGGTCACCAAGATATTCAACTTGCTCAGTAGGTCACCCAAAATTCTATAAAAGAATTGAAGCAACTCCTTTTCACATCTTTTGTTAGTGTGAGAAATCTTATGAATGCATTTGTGCATCTGAGACTTGGGAGATGTGCCCCTCGCCAAGGATGGGAGATGTGCCCCAGCTTTCTGTGAGAGGATGATGGCATTCATCCATTATCTCTGATTGTATTTGTAGGTACTGATGCTAATAAGTTTGGACTGGAAGTTCAGAATCATCATCACCCAGTTCAGAGATCGAATCCTACCTCCTTGAGTTTATGTAGCTAGTTTTTTATGTACAAGAAGAGAGATATTTCTATCACTTTATGAGAGGAATATTGGCCTATTTCTTATTTAATAAAAAAGTATGTAATTTTTTGATATCATTCTATTCAATAGAAATTACAGAACTCTAATTTCTTATCCAATTTATGCACCCCTTCTAGATTTAGATAGAATTTGACTAGCTTTCAGTGTATGATTCATAGGTCAATGATAATAAGTCCAAATGAATTAATTACTATTTATGGAGTTATATAACATGTCATATGTCATGATACATCCCATTTTTCAGAAATTAGTTGGACTTTGAGCATTGTTTGGGAATCCAGAAGTCGAACTAGTTGAGCTGCCCCGAATTGCAATTTTACTAGTTTTGTTGTAATACTTGTCCGATATAAGTGGGTTTATTCTTGGAATATTCACCAATAATAAGAGGGGGTGAATCAGTATTGATAACTTTGTGAAGAACCTTCAACAATTAATTAATGAAAATACATGAGATAACAGAAATGACAGAACTCATAATCGCTTTTATTGATCGTACGCCACTTCGAGGGGGCAACCTCCTTTGAGCAAGCTCAATACAAATAACTTCATGGTACCTTCATTGGTATCAATACAAACTTATATACTAAGTCTAGGCGCCAATACCATGTGTCAATACAAACCATGGGCCAATACAAATTATGAATCGACAATTACTACGGGATGACTTACAAAGCATATGCATCCAACAACAATAAGACAAACTATGGATCAAAAAATACTACGGGATGAATTACAAAGCATATGAGTCCGACAATAATATACTAACAAAGTAAATAGAAGGGTTGACATGGATTCCTAACATCCCCTCTCCCTTAGAAAAAGCTTTGTCCTCAAAGCTTTAGATGTGGAAATTGATGCAGAATCTAAAGGAGTGGTTCCCCTGGAGCATCCTCAGGTTGCATTCCAGGCCACTGACACCTTTTGAGTTTCAGGGAGGCTTGCTTGGAAGGATGTAGAGGAAGAAGAAACATATCAGTTGCGTGAAAAGTGCGCTCATAACGGTGCTGATCGGCTTGTTGTTTCAGTCGAATTCTTGCCATGTGAAAATTGTCCTGCAGAATGAGAAGAATCTAACCACAGTTTCAAAGAACCGAGTCAATTTCCTGAACTGGGGAGCTACTGGGGGTGTATGGAAGAAGAATTGGTGGTGCCTGTCCATAGAATGCTTCATATGGTGTCCTTTTAGATGTGTTATTGTACCACTGGAGCGCTTCTAGGAAATCCATATAAATAGTTGTCCAAATCTATGTAGGGATGGACAAGGGTTCAAGCAGTCTCGAAAGGAGTGTCGTTTCACCATTGTTGACATGGAAAATATCACAGTCAGCCACCATCTATTGAATTTTCATTTTCAGCCCTTTCCAAAAGAAGTTACATTGTTCTCGGTCATACATTTTGAGAAACCCAGAGTGCCCTATTAATAGAGAAGCATGGAGTTCATAGAAGAGATAGCCCCATTGAACAGATTACAACCAATTTGGAACAAGCAGAGAAATATATGTAAGAAGAATTGGGTCATCAAATGTGCGAGAAGGATCATATGACACCATATTGTCCTTACCATTCTTGTAAGTGATCGCATAGGCATAACCCATGAGTTGGATAACCCATTTGAGGTGTGCTGGGGAGGAGACCCATTGTTCCAGTAAAATTTCCAGACTCTGGAGATCAGTCTTGATGCAGAAATAATTCCCTAATAGGTATGGCTGCCACTTCTGTACTGCATGCAAAATAGCCATAATTTCCTACTGAGATGTAGATGTGGCTAAATTGTTACTGGAAATGTCTCTTGAAGGTGACAAGCCCACTGGTTCAACAAAGACACCTGCATATCTATCCAAGGAAGTAGGGGAGACCGTTGATGGGTGAAGCTGAATGGAATGGAGTTGAGTGATGACACCATGTGAATTCTTCTTAAGGATCTTTTCCAGGCGATGTGAACTAATTATGCAAAGAGACCCTTGTTGTAAGCCCTTAAATTTGTGTTGTTTCCCATTGACTAAAAACTGCATCCAAAGTTCAGCAAAATCCCATAAGATGGGGCCAATTGTGCCTAACCATTGAACACACAAAACCACATCACATCCGCCTAGGGACAAGGCAAACATGTCAGAGCGTAGGTTATAATCTTCCAGAGAGATACAGACATTGTGACACTTCCCCTTGCAAGGTAAGGTGCCTCCATTGGCAACTATGACTTCAACTTTGGAGCAAGGATGGACAAAACAATCATCCTATTTGGCGATCCGAGGGTCAATGAAGTTATGAGTGCTACCAAAATCAATGAGTATTGTAAAAGGAAGCTTCTTGAAGTAACCCCTGACCCGCATTGTTTGGGGGTGGTGATGCCGGATAAAGCATGGAGAGATATCTTTGGTTGTTCATCTTGATATGGGGGGTCAATAGGCGGCTCCTGAATGTCGACCTGATCATCCATTGTATCTGGAGCTTCTTCACCAATTTTAGAGGCAGGCGGAGAATCCATATCGAAGAGATAGAGATTTTGTTGAACACATCTATGTCCCCAAGTTTAGTGAGTGCTTTGGTGAAGTCATCAAAAGCACTAGGACCAAATCGTTGCAAAAGGAGTTGGCAAAAATCTGTCCATTTTGGCTTGTCATGAGCGTTGATGTACCAACGGTACCATTGAAGGGCTTTCTGTTCCAAATGAAAGGATGCAATTGGGACTTTTTGGACATCAAAAGTATTATGCAGACTGAAATATTGTTCTGCACGATAGATCCATCGAGTCGGATCCATTGAAGCGAGGAAATTCAAGCTTCGGACCATGGAAATTGCTAGAAGAAGAGAACCCATTGGCTCTAGAAGATTCTTGCTGTCGGTTATTGTTCATGGCTGAATGCTGAAGATGGAGGCTGAGAATTTTTTCATCTAAATCTTGGATTTTGGTTTGGATGGCTGCAAGTTCTTCCTCCATGGTTTTTTCTCCTACGTGGGTGACAACCATAACCAAGAGTTTTATTTTCTTTTGTGGGGGGAATGGATAGAAAATGGATAGAAAAACACAAACAAAATCTTATTTAGTAAGGGGAAATTTGGATTTGGGAAAAACTCGGATGGGTAATTGGGGTTTGACTAGGTTTTGGACACTTTCAGATGGATAGGGAAGCAAAAAATGGGGATTTCAGAAGTGGGGTGAAAGAATGAGAAAATTTGTCAAAGAGGGACAAAGAAGCAGAAATAGGGAATGAACACAGTGGAAAAATTTGGAGGTGAGTGGGTGAAAATTGAAGAAGTTATGGCAAACCCTAAAAATAGACAAATGTGATATTTTTTGGCTTTGGAAAGTAAAATTTGGGATAGGGTCCTTAGGAATGAAATATGCAGAATGGGATTGCAGGGGTGTCCAGGAAGTTTCAAGGGAAATAGAGTTAAAACAAGGGAGATATGGCGAAAAAATGGAATTTTATACTTCTTTTTTCATAAATGGATCTGCAATGGCGCAGAAGGGATCAAAACAATTAGATCTGAAATGGCGCGGAAGGGATCGGCAACAGATGAATCTGAAGCGGCATTGAATGGATTTAAAATGGCTAGATATGAAATGGATTTCAGAATAGATCTGAAACAGATGGATCTGGAACGGCTTGGAATGGATCTGAAATGACACGGAAGTGATCGACAACAGTTCAGCTGAAAAGAGATATGGACCCTAGGTATGTTCAGCTTCCTAACAGTTCAGAGGTTTCACTCAACCACCAATGCTGTCTGATTTCTCGCGTATTGGGGCAGTGCCCCTCACTCCACGACTCAGGTAAAACTGATAACTAATTTGCCACAAATGACAACTCTTGGTTTACCTCACGGGTGGGAACTAGTCAATCAGGTAGGGGTTGTTTCCCTTTTCGCTGGAAGGTCCTCTCAATGAGCCAGCTACTTTGGGGTTCCCGTGGTACTCCTCATAATTTGTTTTAGGGCTTATGCCCAAGTACTTCCCTTAGTTAAGCGGATAGGGATTATTCCTAGATCTGAACTTGAAACAGATGCGAAAATTTTTTTTTGGTAGAAATTCCACCCAACGAGCCCAAAAAAGTGCTCTAATACCAGATGTGAAGAACCTATAACAATTAATTAATGAAAATACATGAGATAGAAGAAATGAAAGAAATCAGAAACGCTTTTATTGATCGCAGGCCACTTCGAGGGGGCAACCTCCTTTGAGCAAGCTCAATACAAATAACTTTATGGTACCTTCATTGGTCTCAACAAAAACTTATATACTAATTCTAGGCACCAATACCATGGTTCAATACCATGTGTCAATACAAACCATGGACCAATACAAACTATGGATCAACAGTTACTACGGGATGACTTACAAAGCATATGTGTCCAACAACAATAAGACAAACTATGGATCAACAAATACTATGTGACGACTTACAAAGAATATGCGTCCAACAACAATATACTAACAAAGTAAATAGAATGGTTGACATGGGTTCCTAACACACTTCTTACCATTTTAACCTTAAGCACATCATATAACATTAGCCATTAACAATGATATTCATCATCACATAAAATCATAAATAGTGCGAAAGATATTTTATGTGGAAACCCAAATGAGAGAAACCACAAAAGATATTATTTTATAATTCATTCATTATAATATCAGGCTCCGACCTAAGAGGGACACCCATCCCTCATGTAAGATACAACCTACACAAACTGCAGATATCAACCTATTTACAGTAAGCTCCAACTTACTAATTTGGTGAACGCTCCAACGTTCAGTGCAAGCACCAACTTGTAAAACAAGCTCCAACCTATTATATCCAGTTCCAACTAATTGATTTCGCGAAGGCTCCAACCTTCACTAGAAGCACCAACTTGCAAAAAAGGCTCCAACCTGTTATTTCCAACTCCAATTAACTAATTTGGTGCAGGATCCAACCTTCACCACAATCACCAACTTGCAATATAGGTTCCAAATTTCTATGGCTAGCTTCAACAGACTGATTTGGGAATGCACCAACTTCCTAACAAGCTCCAACCTATCTCTGGGATGAAGACACCAATCCTATCAAGCACCAATTCAACTCCCCTACACCACCTTGCCACTCTGATATGACTAAGAGTATCAACCTGTACTGTCTCTATCTACACACTATCACTATCTTCACATTGTCACTGTCAATATCACTATCTCTGTCACAGGGAAAATTTTAGGGGCAAAATTGAGTCCATTAGATATGTTTTGACCTTTTTTTTTAAAATGGCAATTTTCCTTTTTCTCAAAATTGATTCGCCCAAATGCCATGGGATAATTTATTTTACTCTAAAAATCACCAAAATTGTCCAAAAACTATATAAAATCCTTATAAATTTGAAAAGTTTTACAAAAAAATTCCTAAACATTTTATGCTTGCAAATCTAAGAATTAGAAAGATTCACCAAGGTTTTTACACTTTGAGAAAATTATGGATCCTTAAAATTTTCCCGGGGCAAGGAGCAAGAGGTCGTAGCCTCCTTCCATTTGGTGCTAGAGAATACAGAGAGTTCTAGCTTCCTTTAGGTTGTGCCTGTAAAACTAGGGAGTCGGTGCCTCCTTCCATTTGGTGTTGGTAAACATAGGAAGTCAGTGCTTCCTCGAATGTAATCTTTTCATTATAAAAGATCATTCTGTGGTTTTCTCCCATTTGGGTTTCCACGTAAAAATTATGCGTGCTCTGTGTTCTCTATTTTGTTTCATATATGAATGAATGATTTATTTATGGTGGATGCATAATTGAAGATCAACTTAAGTTTAGATTAATATGTTAAAGAAGTTAAAATTGTTCTTAATTGCGCTAATATTGATTCACCCCCCCTCTCAGTATTAAATAGATTCCAACAATTGGTATCAGAGTGGGTGTCTTCAGTAATAGCTTAACATCTAGAAGATAGATCTATGTGCATTTATGGACAAGCAAGAAGGTCCCTCCACCAATAGAGCACCAAGGTTTGATGGCACCAACTATACCTTCTGGAAGGTCAGGATGTAAGTATATTTGCAATATCTAGGAGCTGATGTTTGGCAGTCCATTGTTGATGGCTACAATGTCCCAGCTGTTGCACCAGTTTAACTAGCTGAGAAGAGATCATATGAATGCAATGCAAGAGCCATAAATGCACTACTGTGTGGGTTGATAGACACTGAATTTGTCAAGGTTATGCATTGTGTGTCAATCAAGGAAGTTTGGGACAAGCTCATGGGTGTTTATTGTTAACAATCAAATTGACACCTTTAACTAAATCAAGGAGAAAAATATGTTTACCATGCACTCGCGACAGCAAAGTCATGACACAATTTCAATCAGAGACTAATCCTCTCTAAGAAATGCATTAAAATGCATTAATTGTGTTTAAAATATCCTAAGTGGATCAAAAAGCCTAAAGACTATTCAAAAGTGGGTTTTTCACTTGAAAATAATCAAGATGAGGAAAATGACTAATCCCACATTTAGAAGAGAAACCTAAGGCTCATTTCCCAATGCTATATAAGAAAGGCATGCTGAGGAGATTCTGAAGGAAGGAGAAGAGCTCCAAGTCTTCAAAAGCAAGGATGAAGGAAGGAGAATTTATGGCAAGGGAGGAGGATTCACACTAGGATTCCTGGTAATAATGTATCTTCTCCATTGTTTTAGCATGAATGGATTCAAGTTTCTACCATGATGATGTTTAAATGTTGCTTGTATTGTGTGATTTAAACTTTTAAATGGCTGTAGATCTTAAATTTGCTTGTCTTAAATGGATGAATGAATCTAGATTTAAAATAACTTGTGATAATCTGTTCATCTCTGATGTAGAGACTCACCATCTCTTAGTGAAATAGTTAAGCTAGTGTAGACACATCTCAGCGCAGGGATGTGTCTACACTAGCTTAAATATTTCGCTAAGAGATGGTGAGTCTCTACGTCAGAGATGAACAGATTATCACAAGTTATTTTAAATCTAGATTCATTCATCCATTTAAGACAAGCAAATTTAAGATCTACAGCCATTTAAAAGTTTAAATCACACATACAAGCAACATTTAAACATCATCATGGCAGAAACTTGAATTGATTCATGCTAAAACAATGGAGAAGATACATGATTACCAGGAATCTTTGTGTGAATCCTCCTCCCTTGCCATAAATTCTCCTTCCTTCATCATTGCTTTTGAAGACTTGGAGCTCTTCTCCTTCCTTCAGAATCTCCTCAGCATGCCTTTGCTGTTTTTTTCTCCTTCTACCATGCCTCTCATGCCTTTCTTATATAGCATTGAGAAATGAGCCTTAGGTTTCTCTTCTAAATGTGGGATTAGTCATTTTCCTCATTTTGATTATTTTCAAGTGAAAAACCCACTTTTGAATAGTTTTTAGGCTTTTTGCTCCACTTAGGATATTTTAAACACAATTAATGCATTTTAATGCATTTCTCAAAGAAGATTCGTCTCGGATTGAACTTGTGTCATTACTTTGTTGTCGCGGGTGCATGGTAAACATATGTTGCTCCTTCATTTAGTGAAGGGTGTCAATTTGATTGTTAACATTTATGAAGGTGACGAAAAGGTAAAGAAGGAAAAACTGTAGAATTACTCTGGGCTATTTGAATCCTTGAAAATGAAAGATGAAGAGAACATTACCTCTTACTTCTTAAGATTTGATAAGATACTAAATGCTAGCAAGAGTATGTGTTGGGCATAGACCAAGAAGAGGAAGTTAATAAGGAAAGTACAGTTAGGCAAGGCCTGACATTGACCATTTTTGGGAGAAAGGCGACTCCGCAAATCCCGGGAAGAGGGTATGGAGCAAAGATCAGTCAAGAATAAAGGACCTATTTCCTTAGTAAAGAAAAAGTACTATG
Organism: Larix kaempferi; assembly: GCA_027924585.1. Lineage (NCBI taxonomy): Eukaryota > Viridiplantae > Streptophyta > Pinopsida > Pinales > Pinaceae > Larix > Larix kaempferi. The sequence continues at coordinate 14,999,655 of BSBM01000348.1, read as the reverse complement.
GACATCTAGAGGTGTTTGGCACAGTTAAAGGGTGAGTGGCGACCTGACTACTATAGGAGAAGGAAGTTAAGAAGCATAGTGGTGTAAAGGACATGCCACTACAGAAGTCATAGGTGCACTGTCAGAGAAAGCGTCAGAGTCAGAGGAAGTGGCACCAAAGGGACAAGGAAGTTAATGCTTAGCATGGTCTACATGAGAACCACGGGATTTTTTGGTTTTGGGTACTATGGGGGTAGGCCCATAGTGATTGTAATATGTGACCTTCAGGAACATCTATATGTAAGGGTAGTTTTGTATGAGGAAGGGTTAGATGTTGTGGTTGTAATAGAAGAATAGTGATCAAAGAGAGAACATACTCTACAACTGAGTGCGTAGAGATTTGATTGTAGACAAGAGTCTGCAGTTGAGTGTGCAGACTGGAACTGTTACCATTCCAAGATAATATAAGAACAGTTCCTGTGGACGTAGCTCTCTCCTGGGGGTGAACCACGTAAATCTATGCATTTATATTTCTGAGCTTATGATGTGCTTTGTATGCGAGTCTATGTGTGTTTATGTATTTACTTTAATGTGTAGTATATGGTAATTGCATGCAAAGTAAATGGAATATAAACATATGAATTTTATGGAGTAACACTTAGAATTATGAATGCATAACTAACTGGTGAATACAATAGACATTCAACGTAGTTCTGTATACTATTGATAAGATGCGAAGTGCGAAGTCATTTGTTCATTCTCTGCTGCTACAAGATGTTAAATAAGATTTTTAGCGAGGTTGTTAACCACATCTGCACATAGCCACGGTTACAGAAAGTTGATTATGTAACCCCCAATATTTGCTTATGGTGAGAATTCATCCTAGTTATAGGTTCATGCTGAAAGGGCCAGTGAAAGGGGTTTTGTTGTTGCGGCATGAATTTCGCCAAACACGGGTCTGCCTAAGCAAGCCAACAAATGGTTTTGTTGCCAACTTCGGACTGATGTTTCGGTGATGTGTCATGTTGATGTGGAATCCAGAGAAGAGTGAAATATAGAATTGGGTGATTCAAACAGAACGCCAGTTTGAAAAGAAAGAAAACAGACATCCTCGACTTACTACAGAACGGTGGCTATAGAGATACATATTTACTGAGTTGCATGAATTTTTATTCACACCTTTTGCTAATGAGTTATATGAGTGGATATCCAGGGTAGTAGAAAGAAAAAATTGTTTTCAGGGTGGAGAACCTATAGTTTGGAATCTAGAGTTTGGTTGGATAGCTTGTTGGAAGGCTATATTACAGAGTTTGTTGTGGACAACTTGAAGTCTTACATCGCAGCTGAAGGATAATTTTTCGAAGGATTTAGAGGTAAGTGCTTTAAAAACCTGATTTGATGTATTAAAATGCTCTTAGCTAAAAAGGGTGTGTTAAGAATGCAGTCAGATTCCTAGGGTTTGAGTCGGTAATGTTAAAAACCACAGATAGTGACACAGACAAAGACATTGGCATTTTGCGTATTGGAAAAAGATATAAAATTAGCACTAGAAAGAGGTCTCGCAAAGTTGAACCTCGCACATTCCTAGAAACTGAGTTAGAAAGTGATAGAAACTCATCTCAAGATGAGACTGATAGTGAGACAGAACCTAGACATATTGGCTATCATCCTATCACTCTGCAGAAACGTATAGATGTTGAAATAAATATTACTAGTTCGCAGAACACTAGTAGTAGTAATACTGCAGGAACAAATACAAAGAATCAGCCGAGTAGTGGTATACCTCCACCATTTCACTCCGTAGGTAGTACTATAGTATTTCAGAACCCTAAGCCTCCAAGAAGAAGGATATAAGATGATATAAAGATACCTATTTGTAAAGGAACCGGTCTAGAAGATCCAGAGCAACATTGATTTCTCTGCAATGCTGTCTAGAACGTTAAACAAGTAAAAGATGATGATATAAATCAATCCCAACTAGTTACTACATTAAGAGATAGAGATTTAACATGGTTCATGAAATATTATGTTGGAAAGAACAAAACACTAGCCGACATCAAAGCTGCGTTGATTAGAGAATTTAAGAATCCTAAACCAGAGTCTCAATGCATTATAGAGTTGAAATAAATCAAACAGAAACCTAGTGAGACTGTGTGGGAATTTGATCAGAAGTTCAAAGCCTTGTTGGATCAAGTTAGCTTTGACATTGCACTACAACAACACCAAGAGTGGTTTATAGCTGCTTTGTTTCCCCACATTAGACTACCATTGATGCAATAGAAGGTTGCTTCGCAAACAGAAACATTGGAAATTGCGATGAATCTAGAAGCTTTGCTCGTAGGATAAATTAGCGTAGGTATGGTACAAATACAGACAAAACTAGAAAACCTGACATTACTGTAAAATCTATGTCACATTAGGATCTAGCTACCATGGATTCCTCACAGCTGAAATATTAAATTCATTAAGCAAGAGACAAGTGCAAAACTATTTCAGAATGAACAAATGATCAAAACTCAGCACAAATGATCAAAATTCCAGAAATGCACAAATGATCAGATATGAGATATTATTAATTGTCCAATATTACAATGAGTTTGGATCATCCTTATATAGAAATAGTAAGGAATAATATCCACTTGGAGTGTCCATGCTTAGCTAGCTTAGATTTATCCCAATCCCCCCTAGGTTAACCAAAATGGTTTCCAAAATAACTCAAACAGGTTGAAAATATGCATGTGAACACTGAGTAAGCATGGGAAGTCATAATGAGGTTCACACATGTGATGATAAGGTTGGGTGGAAGTTGGTTGGGCTTAGGCATGCCAAAAATGGCCTAGGGAGTGGGAATTGTCCACATACGGAGCATGAGCTCCCTTGGTCAATGTGTTTCCTTAAAACAGGGAAAGAGTGTGCCTTAGGCATGATGGGGCAATAAATGCTTGGACAAGGATGCCTAACATCTAGTTTGACCATCTCTTGGCCCATACTTTGGCTCATACACTGTGAACTTGTTCATACTTATCTAGATAAGTCCAAACCACTTCATAATAACCAGTTTCACACCTAGGGGTATATTATTAACCAGTTTAGCACCTAATAACCATTAATTAATTAATTATTAAGGTACTAAGGTATAATATTGCTCTAACAACCCCCATAAGCAAGACTTAGTGGAATATCAAAAATAAGGCCTTGGCAACTAAGGCTCAAGTCACCTTTTACAACAGAAATTTATTTGTCCATGTAAAACGAGGAAAGAGGCAAAACCACATGGGGAAAATCCTCCCTCAAGAATGGACATGACATGGAGATGATCAAAAGGTGTTCAATAGGTCTTGTTCTTCACTTGAATGAGTTGAATGAACAACTTCTCGGTGAAAGACTTGGTGAAGATGTTGTGGATGTCATGATCAAGCACCAATTCTTCAATGTTTTGTAGACAAAAAGCATGTTGGAAGGCTCCTTGAAGCTCATCATTTGATGATGGGGGAGCATATAAGAATGCTTCTTGCTGCATACATACTCTGATATGAATACATAATCAATAATGGAAAAGATATCTCTGCAAAATCCTTCCCAAAGAACATCAAAAGACTCAACAAAATCAGCTCCTTGAGCAACTGCCATATGGTGAATCAAACCATCACTATTACATATGGGCGGATTGTTCCACACAATATTTCCACGTTTTCAACATTTGCGGGTTAAAAAAATGAATTTTTATATTTTTTTTGCACAAGGCGGAAAAACTGTGGCAATATCGACGATGTTGAATGTTCCACAAACTTTCATCCCTATATCGACGAAATTTCTAGGTTTCACTGTTCATTGCAATATAGACGAAGGTCGATCTATATATACTACATACTCTAACCATTATTTACACATTTGCTATAGTTGTGACACATTGAGCGCGGATTTTGAACTTGCGGGGTGATTGTTTGAGCTTGGATATTCTACATAGCTCTGATTTTGAACTTGCAAGCTTAGTAATTTATAATTTTTTGTCTACATTTTTATAAGGGTTATAATTTAATATTGTTTAGTAATGAGGCTTAGGTGTTAACTTTCTATTTTTCCTTTCTAATATTTTTTTGAAGAATTTTCTATCATTTTCATTTGGCTCATTTTAACTTTTCTCTCATGCATCAATTTGGGGTATTTGTCAATCTCTTATAAGTGATTGTACTAAAGACAATTGGCATATGGAGGGGATATTCAACTTGAATTCCATTGTATGATATCATGAATATCCCCATGCATTTAAGATAATGACCACGTGGAGTGGATTATCTAGGTATGTTGATTTCCATGCAAGACTATTTGCCTTTCTTTAGTTAGATTCAAAGATTTGATTTATTTTATTTTTATTTTCAGGAAATACATATCTCAAGGAAACTCATTAAGCACTTTTATTCATCGACTACATAAAGTTATATCCATAAGGTTACTTAGAGTTGATCCTTTGGTATTCAGTGTTGGATCTCCCTTGGTGTTCGCCATTTGCTCTAGCAATCCCTTATCTTTTCATTGTTGGTTTACTTTTTCTCACCAATATTTTATATAAAGGGAAATTCATGGGCTTCAGGTATGATTCCGATTCTCAAAATTCATGTCTTTTATTTTTAACTATTGTTTCCTTGAAAATCTATCAACAAATGATTTGAAATATCGATTCCATCTCTCATGGCCAGAACGCCGAATCCATCTCTCATGACCATAATGCCCAATTAGTATACAACAACTTTTATAGGATATTCACATCACTTCAACACTGTGCTTAGATGGTTGTGTTTAGAAATATCTTCTCCAACCCCTAGTTGAAATCAATTCCAACAAAACCCATTATTGGTAGTCTACATAATAAAATTTTATGGAACTAATACATACAAAATATCAACTATGTTGTATTGAAATACCCACAAAAGGTCATTATAAAACGGTTGTGGCAAGTAAATTCATGGAAATGCTATTTTAAGTCCAACATACTTCTAGCTTAGGAATTGCATCACCTTGTCAAATCTAGATTATGGTTAAATATTTTAGGGTAACAAGTTGATTTTCATGGTAAATAATATTCATTCTAGTACTAAAGTCATTGTTTTTGAATTAAAATAAGTGGTACTAGGAACAAAAAATAAGGTGACATAAAGTAAAATTATGCCAAAGCAAAGGTAATGTTGGAGTATATATGCACATAAAACAGGTAAATGTTGGCCATGTGGCCACCCTTTGAAATTTGGATGATCAACCCATTTCTACATGCTTCATCCACTTTCCAAATATTTCTATAATAATCTTATCCATGTATCATTTCACTGAAGTACCTAAAATATAATTCCATAATATTCATGCTCAATATATTAAGAATCGTCCAGAACACGTTATAACCTTTATTGTGAATTACATTTTCCAATGTGAAAAGTGGCTTTGAGTTGCACGCACATAGACTGATATAAAGGCCTAACAGTTAGGAGCAATTTTTTACCTTCTTAAAGGTCAAAGGTTTGATTATTATGGTGGGGTGGCAGGTAGGGGGTTTAGGTATGTACACCTTTGTAAACTACACAGTGAAATTGATACATGGAGAGGGCCCCTTGTCCCACAAACAAGGAGGTCTCATATATCAGTATGCACTATTTTATTAATTTTATTCTCTTATTTTGAAATAAATATTAATAATTATGTGTTTTTTGATACAGTATGTTCTACCTTTATCTCTCTCAGACGACTATGACAACAACATAAAACATATTATTTATGTTCTTGGAAAATACATGAGGTAAGTAATGTTTTACTTGGAAAATGTACTTGGTGTGTGGTTTGTAGCGGAACTTATTGACATATTATTTTTTTCTCGCAAATATTATATATGCCTTGATATTGTTTTATTGCATTATTTGTAGGTGGCTTTCATCAAAAGAAATCCATAAAGAAGATATAAGGCATTGGAAGAGAGAAATTCCTCGACTAATGTGTGAAATGCAACATTATCTACCTCCAACATTTTTCAATGCACAAGAACACTACCTCATACACCAAGTTGAGGATATTGAATTATGTGGACCAGTACACACAAGGTCGATGTGGATGGTGGAGAGGCAGTTGAAGTCATTGAAGGATTTTGTTAGACAAAGAGCGCGTCTTGAGGGTTCTATGGTTGAAGGGTATATGGTATATCAATGCATGGTTTATATTAGTGAACATCTACCTAAATTAGCAGAAAATATGAATGTGCCTCGCATTTGGCATCTCGACTCCATCAACAAATTTGAAGGGGAGTTCCTATTGGGGAGGGGTACATTGAGGACTGTGAAAGGTAATTATTATACATTGTTGAATTAATATATTACACATGTATTTTTTCCAATTTTATATTATCATACTGTTTTTAAACTTTTTTTAATAATTATGCATTTTAAACTATATCAAACTATGTGCCTTTAATGATATCTAATTAATGATATTGAATTGTTATTTTATTCTATAGTTGGTGGAGTGTGGGTTGCTTTACATTTATACATTGCAAACAACCTTGATTGGATGGAGCATTGGATAAAAGATTGTGAAGAATTCTTTGGTAGGTTATCATGGGAAGGGGTCAGTAACATGATTAAAACAGCTCATCGTATTTGACATCAATTTCCTGAACTACGTCACAAAGGGAAGTTGATTTAGCCTATGGTTTAAAAGATAAAGGGGCAAGTAAATTGTTTACCCACATTTTTTCTAGTTACTTTGATCCATTTTTCCAATTACATTTCATTTGTTTAAGTTTTCAATTATATTTAGTAACTCGTATATGACGTTTATTAATTCACATTGTATTTAATTAACACGTTGTCAATGTTGCAGTTGAAACATCAGAAGGCTATGTGGTGTAATGGTCTTAAATTTCGTATCAAAAAGCTGGATGATAACAGGAAAACCTCGGATTGTGGGATAACTGCAGTGTTTAAGGTCACCAATGTTTCCTCTAGAAGTGATAGACATCTAGAAGAAACTGAGAATAGGTACTATGGGCACTTGGAGGACATTATTGACTGTGATTTTAATTCCTTTAAAATAGTTTTGTTTGAGGTGAAGTGGTACAGGCTATGGATGCATGAACGTGATCCTAAAGGAATTGTTATTGAGCATGCTAATGGATTTACCATGGTTAATACAAGGGCATTTGAACCAGGTACAGAGCCTTATGTTCTTCCAAGTCAATGTGAGCAAGTCTACTACTCCGAGGTACCAGGTAAAGCAGGTTGGTCATACGTTGTTCGATACGATCCAAGAGGAAGACCAGTAAAGTATAATCATGTACTAGATGATGAAGATAATCATGAAGAAGAAGAAGATGATGATGATTCAGATCAGGCTGTAGTCGATGTGTTAGATGAAGAAGTTGAAGAGATTGATCATGCAACTATAGTAGACGATGATCTCATTGACGATATGGATGGCTATATTAGTGGATATGACTTTGATGCTGATGACGATGTGAATGATCCGTTCATCAATATCTATTCAGAACCAGATCCTGATATAGATGTTGTGTTGGATGAATAAGAATATGAATGATATTTAATTGTTGAAAAGTAGAGGTACGCAATGTTTTTAGGTTAAAGTAAATGCACTCACCATATGTTCATTTTGTTGATTAACTTGGTTATATTTGAAAATTAGTTTTCTAATATAATTATGTTCTACATGTGCAGTAGCGTGGGTTTTCCTGGAGGTTGTAGTGGTAATGGTTTGAATCGAACATGTGTCGATTGAGCAATATACAAAATGAAGTTATAAGATTTATGTGTTAATTTCTAGGTTATTTCAATTACTAATTAGTGGATTTGTATAATGTAAAGGATTTTTGGCAAGGTTGTTTGGCATTTAGTTTCTTGATGTGATTTTTACGAATATAGTCATTGTTAATGACCATATGAGCCATCTTGGTTTGAGTTCAAGTGCAGTTTGTTTATATGTTATTCTTTTAATTTTTTTAAATTCAATCAATCAAGTATTTTTTCTTGAGATAAATTGTTGCTTTAATAAGTCTTTTTTCCTTTGAAAATATTTATGGACGTGCTATTTTTTAATCTATGTTGAGTGACAAAAAAAAATATTTTCAATATTTTTCATGGAGGTTCCCTTGTCCCATGTTCCATCTATGTCGCAACATAGCTGTGTCCCAAATCAATGTCACTTAGCTCTGACTCTTCTTGTTGTTAACTTTCTGTCCTGTTGCACATAAGAATTTTTTCAGGATTGTTTGAAAGCTCTCAAACAATAATGGTGGAAGCACCCCCAACTAGAACCAACGCCAATTTTTTATCGAATCTCATGAAATGGTACTAGATGTCAATATGTTTTGTCTTTGCATGAAAGGTGGGAAATTAATGACAATATTAATATCACACTATACTATAATAGATCTTTGAATTAGACCTAAATCTAAACATATTTCATAATCCAAATGACCACCTTACAAGCATGAGTAGCCGCCATATACTATGTCGCTTCTCCCCACAACTTGTTTCTTTCTCATCCAACTCATTTCTACACCAAATAGTAAAAACACATATGCTCTTGTAGATCTCCTTCTATCTACATCCTCTACCTAATAAAAATCGACATAACCTTGTATGTCCAATAAGTGTGGGTCCTATGAAATATTACTATGACAAAATATGGAATAGTCATGAAGTACCTTGCAAATACCTAAATACCCTCTTAACTACAACCCAATGTTCGCATTAGTATTATCCATGAATCAATTCAAAACTCTCACTACTTAGGCAATGTATGGTCTAGTACAAACTATAGAATACATCATAATACAAAATGCAATATCACAAGGAATAGAAGCCATATCCTCCATCTTTGTCAGTTTTGTAGGACGTTGTTCAACTAAAATCTTAGTTTCCACATAAATCAAAACACTCAATGGTCTACAATCTACCATGCAAAAGCACCATAAAATGTTGTTCACATACTTACAATAGATCAACCAAATATTTTTGTTTGCTCCATCTCTAATGATTCCCAATATAAATTTTGTAGCCTCCAAGTCCTTCATGTCAAATTGTGCTAAAATATGAGACTTCAAATCACAATTCACATCCCTATTGTTACCAAAAAATAACATATCATCTACATCCAAAGTGATAACAAGGAAATGACCACTATCTTGTTTGTACTACATATAGTGATCTAATTTGGACCTTAGAAATCCCAATCCTAACACAAAATAATAAAAATTTTGGTATCACATTTTGGGATACTATTTGAGACCATATAAATAGTTTTTTCATTTGAAAACTAGTGACTCTTTAAGTTTTTTAATATATATATTATTATTTAATTAATATATATTATAATTTTGTAAACAACAAACAAAAACAAAAGTGAAACATACCTGTCAAGCTTGGCCAAAATGCTCTATTGTGTCTCTATTGGGTTCGACGACACCCCCCTAAAACTGGCTCTTGGGCCGTGTCCTCCTTCACTGTGCAACTTCCAGCGGTCTTTTGGTGGCACCCGGTCCGGCATTGTCCTCATTGCACTCTGCTACGAGTCGTCTTTTGTGCCTCTGTTGGGTGCGACGACACCCCTGCAACCGACTCTTGGTCCATGTCCTCCTTCACTGTGCAAATTCCACCGATCTTTTGGTGGCACCCGGTCCGACACTCTGCTACGAGTCTTCTATTGCGCCTCTGTTGGGTTCGATGGCACCCCCTGCAACCGGCTCTTGGGACGTGTCCTCCTTCACTGTGCAACTTCCACTGGTCTTTTGGTGGCACCCGGTACGGCATTGTCCTCATTGCACTCAATGGAAACCATACGTTGAAACCCTCCTCTATTGAGTCGAATCTCTACATTTTTGGGTGCGAATTAGGTGGTTTTGATTTCATTTTCTAATTAGGTTGTTTTGATTTTAGTTTGAATCTCTGGATATTCATATTCTTTAGTAAATGATTTGAGAACGACTTGTTTCGAATCATATTTTAGAATCATATTTTAGAATGTGCCTAGTCCTCGCCTTTCGGACCAACCATAGCACACGGAGTTGAGGTCAGAGGTTAAGGAAGGATAGGTGATGGATGAGTATGAAAATTTCTATTTGAATCTGCTCCCGATCATTGGAAACACACTATGTAATGGATTATCAGTTTTCACGTTAATTAGCCCCCACCTCATTCACACGATTGGATTATCATTTTTCTAAATGTTTGCAGGGTAGGGTTGGGTTGCTAAAGAATTCATCATGCATCAATTATTCCAAGCCTTTTGGGGCTACCTTGCAACCTAAATCAAGTCCCATCTTTCTTATATTAAATAGAAGTAATGGCATTAGTACAACATGACCAAAATCAGATAGCTTAAATTACACTACGAGGTTGCTTGGAGTAGGTCTCCACATAAGCTTGATGCATTGGCTTGCAACTATTGCTGCCATGTCTGAATTCTAAGATTTAGTTGTATAAGTGTCTCTTTTTTCAAATCCACCCAGTACTTGTATTTGACTGAGGGGTATACTCTCACTAGACCTAACTTGTGAAGACACTTTGTTTCCATACATTGTCAAAGTTGTTGGGACTTTTATCAGGTCTAGTTCTAGCAAAATGAAATGATTAATTTTTCTAGGTGACATTAACATGGAAACATGTCTATGGTCTAAGAACTGAAGGAACTTTAATTTAACAACTGGACCCAACCTTCTTGCTGTAACTCTTCTTATGGTCTTAGCTTTTTGTCTTTTCAGTATAGTGTACATCAATGTTCCAATTAAAATATTCATCATAGGATATTGATATGGGATATCTTTACATCTGTTAGGTAGACTTAGATCATCTTTGCTTATTTGGAAAATGATAATTCATTTTTTTTCCAATTCTTAAGAGCTTGGTTTCAAATTTTCATCTAAGGATGAGAGTTGTCCACAAGCAATTGGTTATTCAATGGGTCTTTTACCATAAGGATCCATAACTTATAAAATGCTCAGGTGACTCAGAAAAGATAATATAATTTACTTACTCTTTAGGTTCTACATATAACTATAATCACAAAGATTATAGCTTCAATCAATGCATCACCATTTGTTGAGCCCTCAATATTCCCCCATGCCAATCGACTTGTGACCCCAGCTTTAAATTTTGATCAAGGAATGAAAAAAAAATCATGCGACTACCCCTAATCTTGATCTTTAAATAAACTTAACAATGGTATGTTGACGATTATTATGTTTTTAGCTGAGAATTTATTTGATTTGATTTTGTGTATCATTTTTCAAATCATATTTGTACTTATATTTTGTTTCCTTACCATTTTGACTTTACCTGCTTTTGTCATGTTGGATGCATTATTGACAAGAGTGTCATCACATTTTAAGGATTTGATGCGAATTTTACATGTTTAAAGTGATATGTAGTTTGCCTAAATTTTTAATTCCTTATGTATAACTTGTTGCTTTTCAATTGAATGGGAATGAGAATTAAGACTTTCACAAAGTGTTTGGTTTTGGTTTGCACTAAGAAGCAATGGACCTTATTACAATGCAACAAATTGTGAGCAAATTGGAAATGCTAAGCATAAGTTATAGGTACATGTGAAAGCTATTTTTAATATGCAACCTCAAAGGTGTAATATTTTTAATAATGGGCACTTTTCTTGGATAAAAATATTTGAAATCCCCCTAATTTCCACCAGTGCTTATCATCTTCTTGAAAACTTGTATAATGCAGATAATAAATGAGTTGACCGAACTCAATTTGAGCAAAACAATTTTCCATGTGAGACTTATATTTTTGTTAAGAAAAACATCTTTTGCATGAAATTTTGGTCCGAATGAAGATTAGTTTTTCAGATCTACGATAGGCTTCCCATAGATTTTGCAGAATTGTACATCCAATGCAAGTGTTATTTTTAGAATTTGAGATCTATAGGAATGGAAATATGCATTTATAATTCCTCACCACATCAAGGTGGCTAGGCGTCACCAATTATGAAATTATGAATTGATGTCAAATAGGAATATGGTGACCGATCGCTAGAAAACTCAATCCTTCCTCTCCATACTACAAGTGACAATCATTCAATCATACATCAAAAGGGAAATTTATAAGTTTGTTAATCCAAAGATCAAGAATGCTCTATTAAGCCTCGGGTTATTAATTTTCCACACCTCGATGAATTAGTCTTTAATTTAAATATGCCATATTTGTACTATTCTGAACAGATTGTGACTCGTATTTAAAACTTTGTTGGTGGTTTGTAGAGCTAAAAACCATTCTAAAGGCCTAAGCTTACACCTTAGTGAAGTTAGTGCCCTATATTTCTTCCCCCAAAGTCTAAGATTTGAGTCATGTTGAAACATTAACTCACTTGGGAAATACATAAAGGGAACAAAAGGCCTATCTATTTTCACCTCCTCTATAAGAGAGCATCCGACCAACCAACAATATAACTAATTGTGACTTGAGAAGTTAGATTCAACTATATCCTAGTTGATTGTGGTTTTAACAAAATAATATCATGTTCTTCTTTAGGCATTGCATCCATGGTGTTAAGATTTAATATGCTAAGACAGAAAATAGCAGCATTACATTCCATTTCACAATAATAGCATATACAGGATCACTAAAGAAACAAAAAGCACAGCATAAACACAAGAGACATAGATTTATCCTGGGAAACCCTCATGGGGTAGAAAACCCAGCAAAGCTTCCTCAATATAGATGACCAGCAATATACAAAGATGCAAACCAAAGACATGATCTCCTCCTCCACTATAGCAGACCTCTCCTCCACAAGTGTGCTACATTATGAGTGAGGGAAGTGTGTCAAATGAGGAGCTCTCCTCCTCTACTTATACTAGTTCCTGACTGACAAAAATCCCTAATGGGGCCGACCTCTCCTAGAGAAGTCTAATAACCCCTAAAATATAAACTTAGGGCCGACCGCCACATGGTCGGTCTAATAACCCTAGTTACCACAAATCATTGGAGGAATAAACATCTCCGGATACATAATAGAATCACATCGGGGGGATGAAACATCTCCGAAATAATAATGTACAAATATAATATTCTTAGAAGTTACAATATTCAACACTCCCCCTTAACGAGAAGGATATTATAACAACATCTACACGAGCAAGGAGTCATCGACTACATCATACATGATACATATATATATCATTGGAAGCTTTCTTCAATACATCATCATCAGTAACTCAACTAGTTACTGGAACATTAACATCATCGTCATCATACGATCATCAACATCGTCATCTCACGATCATCAGCATCATCATCTCACGATCATTAGCATCGTCATCATACGATCATCATCATACGATCTTTAGCATCGTCTCATACGATCTTCAGCATCGTCATCTCACGATCATTAGCATCGTCATCTCACGATCATCATCATCATCATCATACGATCATCAACATCGTCATCTCATGATCATCAGCATCGTCATCATACGATCATCAGCATCATCATCATATGATCATCAGCATCGTCATCTAACGATCATCATCATCGTATACCCTGCAATACACATGATCATATTACAGGATGATCAATCCTGCTCTCTTTAGGACATAGGTCCATGGACGATCCAATCCTGTCATGTACCTTTTGAACCGAGGTCTAGGGATGATCCAGTCCTATCATGTACCTTTTGAACCGAGGTCCAGGGACGATCCAGTCCTATCATGTACCTTTTGAATCAAGGTCCAGGGACGATCCAGTCTTATCATGTACCTTTTGAACCGAGGTCCAGGGATGATCCAGTCCTATCATGTACCTTTTGAATCGAGGTCCAGGGATGATCCAGTCCTATCATTCAATTCTCAGAGACCTCTTGTCTACGGCTCAATTCAAGGGACCGAAGTACGGGGACAATCCAATCCCCATTATTGGAGACATCATGTCTACGGCTCTCTTTAGGACTGAAGTCCACAGATGATCCAATCCTCATTCTCAGACACATCATGTCTATGGCTCTCTTTCAGACTGAAGTCCATGGATGATCCAATCCTCATTCTCGGAGACATCATGTCTACGACTCTCTTTAGGACTGAAGTCCATGGATGATGCAATCCTCATTCTTGGAGACATCATGTCTATGGCTCTCTTTAGGACTAAAGTCCACGGATGATCCAATCCTCATTCTCGGAGACATCATGTCTAGGGCTCTCTTTAGGACTGAAGTCCACGGATGATCCAATCCTCATTCTCGGAGACATCATGTGTACGGCTCTCTTTAGGACTGAAGTCCACGAATGATCCAATCCTCATTCTCGGAGACATCTTGTCTACGGCTCTCTTTAGGAATGAAGTCCATGGATGATCTAATCCTCATTCTCAAAGACATCATGTCTATGGCTCTCTTTAGGACTGAAGTCCATAGATGATCCAATCCTCGTTCTTGGAGACATCATGTCTATGACTCTCTTTAGGACTGAAGTCCACGGATGATCCAATCCTCATTCTCGGAGACATCATGTCTACCACTCTCTTTAGGACTGAATTCCACGGATGATCCAATCCTCATTCTCGGAGACATCATGTCTACGGATCCTTTTAGAACATGTGTTCAAGGATGATGCAATCCCCTTGTCAACTTAGACTCTGTCTAAGGACCATCCACCAACCTCTCTGTCGGCATCACCAATATAGGTCTCCACATCATCGACCTCATTGTCGATGCAAGCAATCTCATCATAAGTGACCACACCACTCCCCCTTTCGAGGAGGGTCCTTCTGAACTATACCAAGCTTGTCTCGGAAGTACTCAAACTTTACTTGAGGTAGAGGTTTGGTTAGTATATCGGTAACTTGTTCTCTTGAGGTAGAGGTTTGGTTAGTACATCGGTAACTTGTTCACTAGTGCCTACAAATTCGATCTTTATAATTCCTTTTTGCACCATATCTCGTATATAGATATCTATGTGTTTTGACTTATCATGGAACACTGAATTCTCTACCATCTTGATACAACTCTGTTTGTCACATAGAATCACAGTGGAGTCCACCTCTAGGTCAAACAACCGTACCGCTTCACAACTAGTAGAGAAAGCAACTATATATATATATTATGTTTCAGCTATGCTCAGTTCCACACTAGACTACTTCCTGCTAAGCCATGAGATCATGGTAGATCTCATAACATCTTCCTGATGTGCTCTTCTCATCTGATACACTTCCTGCTCAATCAACATCTGTGTGGACATATAATCTGAAGTCATGATCTCCAAGAACCAAAGTCTAACGTACCATTTAGGTACCTCATCACATGCTTTGCAGCTATCAGGTGAACACATCTAGTTTCCACTAGATACTGACTCAAGGTGTTCACAGCAAGGTATATATATGACCTGGTATTCGTCAGATACATCAATGAACCAATATGCTATCTACATATAGTCACATACACTAACTTTGATGAGTCATCAACTAACAACTTCAAGTCGGAACCCATGAGAGTGGCCATGGTTGTACATTCGAACAGATCAATTCTTCTCAAGATTTTCACAGCATCCTTTCCCTGGTTGAGAAAGATTCCTTCTAAGCCTTTTCATTCTTCCGGAAATGCATCAATCCGAGATCTTTCATCTCGAACTCTGTAGCTAGCTTCTTCTTGCTTTCCATGATCTATTTCTCATTCCCTATCGGAAAGAGATCATTTACATATAATAATAGTATGATCCATAACCTTAAGGGTAAAGGTTAGGAACAACTTTACTTCTAGTAAAGCCCAAGCTTGTCAAGAAACTGTCAATTCTTCCTCTGTGACTGAACATCATTCACACTTTGCATGGAATGATCTTCTAAATATCTATTTGTACCATCGTTTAGATGGGTCTACTGATATGAGCCTCAAGATCATTTGAGATCTGTGGTGATTTCCTTCTTGCACCCATGTCATCTATTTATAGAAACCATATTCAACCTTGTAGCAAAGGTTGAGACCCACATCACCCATGGTGATCATTAAGCTCATCAATTGACTATCGATCCTGGGTACCCGAACAGAGCTTTCTTCAAATGAATCCTTGATTCGCACTTCTTCTTCAATTACATTATTAAGATAATGGTCTTATCTATCCACTTGGAGCAAACATCTCGTCATGATTCTCTTCTTCTTTCTAAGAGAATCTTCTAGCCACAATCTTTCTATATTATGTTTGATTTGTAAATCTTCTTGTTGAACATCTATCACTTGTTCGGTGTTCATCATTCTTCATGATCTTTCCTACCAATCAAAATTAAGTACATGATTAGTAATACTTCATAATCATCAAATCATGTTGACATGATAACCTATTATGCATACAGATATGATTTACATAGTTATGCTACTATCTTGACCAATACTTTGGCACAACACTTTTCCATATCCTGTATACATACAGTGGCTATCTAGATGCCTTCCATCTCTACCAGAACATACTATCGAGAGTGTGCACAGCTTTCAGCATGTCAGCAAAGAGGTTTCATTCTAGACAAGCAACAATGGAATGTTTGTCCAACTTACCAATCATATGCAAATTAGTAGTATATTGTTCAATGCTATATGAATGCTTACACTTAGCATGATATGTTCTAGGAATAAAAATATGCATACAACTATTACAAGCAATACCATTTACTATCTCAAATAACAACTCAAATACTTATCTTTTATGTTTGTGTGGTTGCCTCCCGCTTGATCTTCTATATGTCTTTGAACTTCTATTCATTCTGTACCACTGTGCATGCTCAAGTGTGCACTAGTGTCATCCTCATGATGTCATACACAAACATACATTCATTAGTATATTCTCAATATTATCAAAACATTATAATTCTAAATAATCTTGAATATGTATAGTCATGATCATAGATAATAAACATTAGTATTCAGGGTTTTAGCGAAGTCTTCTTTTACTCATGCATATTCTTGTTTGATCATAGTACTCTTCTGGTTAGTTAAATCATCAATCAAGATAAGAGACATAATATGCATAAACCCTTGATTACTAACTTTATGAATAAGCATAACCAATCATATCAAGTATACTTATATAAGGGATCCTAACACAAGGTAAGATTCTAACTTGACATAGGAAAACATACCTGGATTAGTATACCTGGTTAGTTATGTCTAACATACCTAATCAATATCTTCTTTGTTCTCTTCAATGATTTAGAGATCCTGCGCTAGAACCTGCATATCTCATAGGTTAAGCATAATAGAACAAAGTCCTACATACCTCGTAAGTCAAACTTCTATGTGATCAAAGATTATGGAGGAGTCTTTGTCTTCATCTTGTCATGGTCATGGGACTTGATTTGTCTTTCGTGATGTACATGTATGTTGTTAGCAGACAACATCAACCTCATACAACACCATAGTGCATTGGTACAATCATATAACCCTAATCGATGAATGTCTTCTATCATTCACATGCCTTCATACTTTTATTAGGGTGATAAGATAATTCTAACATTAATCGAGATTGTACTAACCTAAATAATATGAAGACAAACATATTATGAACTTAATCAAGAATCATATTTCAAGACATACCTGTATCTCCTTAAGTCATACCTGTCGAGACTTCTTGTAGTCTTCTTATGGAAGGCCTTAGCCTCATCTCCCCCTAAAATTCAATTTTGAAATCTCCAAAATTTGACCCCTCAAAATTTCCTTCGAAACTTCTCGATCTTCTGGATAGGATCCTGAACTAGGGTTTGATTAAGCCCACCCTTCTGCCCAATCAAAAGGTTCGATCCAAGGCTCTAAACTATTATTTTTCTGAGGGGATTCCAGCTGTGGTCATAGACTTCAAAAGTTCCAACTTTTGTTGAAGCCCTAATTTTCCATCTTTCCGATCAAAATCCCGAACTGGGGTTTGATCAAGCCCGGTCTTCTACCCAACCAAAAAATTCGATCTTGGTCTCTAAATTTTGATTTTCCTGAGTGTCATTCATTCGTGGACTCCGATTCCAAAAATTCTAACTTTCTCCGAAACCCTAAATTCCAGAAGCCATGAATGAAGGTGCTCCAAAGATAATTCTCTTTTGACAAAAATATGTACCTGATTGTTTCTGCTGTAAATCCAAACTTTTCGATCCACAGGGTCTGAAATTTTTTTTTGTGGTATCCTGACCTGTCATCTTTCCATCCCGATAGGTTTTACCTCAATTGGATTTTCGGAGAGAGCGTTATGCCAAGTGTCGTAAAGTGACCTATTTATGGGATAAAACAAGAGAGTGAACTTGTACGGTGTGCCATGTGTCACGGGTTCAACTTCGGCCTCTGAAAACGTTTCCTGAGATAGTACAGTCTGTGTACTACCTGTCACGTTTTACAAAATTTCATTTGGAGCTTCGTAGCCCACGTTATGACCTTTTTTCCTAGGTCACCTGATTTTGACTGAGATCTGGAAGAGGTATAAACCCTAACTTGTACTAATCATAACTCACAAATTACAACGAATATGAGGGTGTCCTTTGGAAAAAAGGTACTTGGGGATGTTATATACGACCTGTAAAGGTTTGAGATCCTGAACCTTCACCAAAAGGGATTTATAGTGAAAGTTCCACGATGACTGGTTTTTGCTATACAAAACCCAAACCTTGAAATTGTCGCAAGTGAAGCAAGTGTCGTAAGTGCCATACATTTCCTTCCTTCAGGTTAGCTCTGATACCATGTTAAGATTCAATATGATAAGAAATAAAATAGCAGCATTACATTCCATTTCACAACAATAGCATATACAGGATCACTGAAGAAACAACAAGCACAACATAAACACAAGAGACACAGATTTATCCTGGGAAACCCTCATGGGGTAGAAAACCCACCAAAGCTTCCTCAATATAGATGACCAGCAATATACAAAGATGCAAACCAAAGACATGATATCCTCCTCCACCATAGCAGACCTCTCCTCCACAAGTGCGCTACATTCTGAGTGAGGGAAGTGTGTCAAATGAGGAGCTCTCCTTTTCTACTTATACTAGTTCCCGACTGACCAAAATACCTAATGGGGCCGACCTCTCCTAGGGAAGTCTAATAACCCCTAAAATATAAAATCAGGGCCGACCCCCACATGGTGGGTCTAATAACCCTAGTTACCACAAATCATCGGAGGAATAAACATCTCCGGATACATAATAGAATCACATAGGAGGGATGAAACATCTCCAGAATAATAATGTACAAATATAATATTCTTAGAAGTTACAATATTCAACACATGGTAGCCTTGGGCTGACCTCATTGACATAATAGTGAAATGTAACAAGGCATATGTATAGGAAAACTGTTTTATATGATACAATGTGAAATATATTTAGGTTTAACCATAGCATGAATCACAATCATTTGTTGGTGATTGTGGATTGTGTGGGATCCCTAGTTCTCCACTCTTCATGTTGATGTTGCACTATGCATCACAATCCAAATAAGAGGTGATTTGAATCTAATTATTTGATGGTTACATTATGCCTAGGATTTCCCAAATCTCATTTTCACTACTGTAAGGGGATAGGAAAATCCCTAACCATGCTCAGGATTTCCCATATTTGTTAGGAATCAGCCCATAATTAGTCTAGACTCAGAAGATATAAGGTTTTGATGAACACGAGGTAAGAAATAGTCTCAATTTATATCCAACATGTTCAGGTTTGACCATAAAGAATGGCTAAAATCTACTTATAATTGTTGGTTTCTTAGGGATGAGGTTTCATTGCCATTGGGAGGTTGAGATATAACTTGGATCTTTTGAAATTCTTGCATGTCATTAGATGTTGATCTTGACTTGGATGGGATTTGGTTCAAATTACATTTTGGAATGGTAATTTCCTTTTACTATTCTCTCTTGCACAATATGCTACACTTTTACATGCATAAGCTTCATTTTTTTTTTCTACAGTTGTGCCAATTCCTAGCACAATTAATTTTAGCACAATAAGGATTAAATTGTTAAGGATTTTAACATTAGTACCATATAGTAACATTAGTAACATTAGTAAGGCTTAAATTGTGCATGATTTTCTATGGTTTTTGCTCTATATAGGACATCACCATGGTGGGATTGTTTTTGATGGTATAGTATTAGTGTATAGTATTTAGACGATGTTCATTTTCTTCTTGTTTTCCATCATCATCTCTTATTTGAATGTTTGCATCAAGCACATGTGGTGTATAAGGGTTGTTTGAGGGTCTTACATAACATTCCCCACACATTTGATTGCAACTAACACATTGATCCCGAATGTTGTTATTTAATTATTTATCCTAATGGTGTCAATGAACTCTATGATTTTGACTATCAGGTGTTGAGGTGGCATCCTTCGGTTGTTTGCTTGATTGGGAGACTAGAGTGCTCCCCTTATTTGGCATATTTTGTAGTTATTTGGAGGCATAGAATCCTTTTTAACAATCTATTAAAAAGGCCATTGATACCATTAGGATAAATAATTAAATAACAACATTCGGGAGCAAATCATCCTTGGTACACTCACTCATGTCATGCACTCACTGCTTCGCTTTGGAAGGTGATGAGTGATGAATGACGACTACGAGGTACTAGCCACTGGGATTTGACTCTGAATCTTGATTCACTTCGGGCTTAGATCTAAGGTGTTTTAATGTGTCAATGACTATGGCTGTGACAATAGAGAACCACTACAAGGCCAACTAGAACCACAAACCAAGAAGAGGTTGATTTATGCATTGACATAGAGAGGTGGAACTAGGTACACAATATGGAGAAACAATGAGTTAGGAAAAACATTTGGACCAAAGTACCACAATGGTTACTAATAAGAGAATATTTGACACAGAAGTATGTTGTTAATTTTTAACAAGCGAGCCTGAAGCAAGCGAGCCTGAAGCAAGCGAGCCTGAAACAAGTGAGCCTGGTGCAAGCGAGCATGAGGCAAGTGAGCGTAGAAGGTCAAAGTGGAATCCAGTGTTCCCATAAACCACAAGTAAACATGAAAATCTATGCCTGGACCAGAGGAAAAACTCATATCTAAACTATTAATGATAATATGAGTTGGTTGGATTATATGCAAGACTGGAAACCTAGGTGGGAGTTGAGACATGCTGAAGTATTAGATGCTAACTTACAGGGATCTTATGCTTTTATTAGACTAGTGCCAGAACTCAGAAGAATTCCTATGGGATCCAGTATTGTACCAGAGATGATTTACAACAAACTCCTTGAGAAAAGAAGCTGATGCAAGCAATTGGTTAATGTTAATTTTTGAGCATCAATTCAATATACTCTAGGATCTTTACCGAGAGAATAACATGTGCAACATATCAATCACAAGAATCAAACACAAGAGACAATAGACACATAGAGTTTCCTTGGGGAAAACCATAAAGGTGAAAAACCCTAATAACTTCCTCAGAGATAGATAGAGCAATGATACAAAACCCCAGCATAAGAGATAGTCTCCTAGCAGCAGCTTCTCCTCCTCCACTAGTGCACCACTCTCCAATGAGTGTATAAGTGAGAAAGTGAATGATAAAATAGAGTGCCTCCCGCATTCTATTTATACTTGAATTGACTTGCCTAATAACCTTTAATAGGTCGGCCTAAACTTAACCACTTAACATAATGTTGACAGGGCCGAACCCCAATAGGGTGGTCTAATAACCCTTTAACCCACATGACATATATAGGGCTGACCCCATCAAGGTGTTCTAATAGTCCATCAAGTATAAGTTATGACACTTACAATATAAATGATGACACTTCCGTATAGAGGAATAATAACATCTCTATAGGAATACAATATACATATATGAAATACATTCCGAAGTTACAAATACATCAACAGTTAACAAACCTCTACCATGATCTTAACTTAATCTCGACAGAGGTCTCTACACATCACCCCGGGCTACAACTAGACCAACAATACTACTGTATTAACTAGATACATTCTTTGGAAGCATGGCCACGTCAAGATGCTAGTCTTTGGTTTCCAAGTACTACACACACTTATGAAAAATATAAAAAATTATGGTGGAAATTCTTGAGAAAAGAAAATACTAATAGAACATATTATACCATGCTAAAGTTTGGACTTCAAACTACACATATCCATGATGATCCTGCATTCTACGTCCCTGATTGGATGAGAGACTGGTGGCGGTCATTTGGCATCAACCTGATAGCATTGGAACTAGCTGTTATTTATAATCTAAAATGGGAAGTTGGAGAATCTCTCAAATAGGTCAAAGATATTTTGCAGACAAAGCTTATTGAGGATCAAATCCTTGGGTACTACATTAAATACAAAGAACAGTGGCTTGTCAAAACCCGCATAGACGTCCACATGCATCATAATAGACGCGTGGTCTTAAGGTTTATTTATTCCAAGGCATGGAGGATTGAATCCAATGTCTTTCGAGAAATATATGGTCCCCCATACTTCGATGATTTGTAAATATCTCATAAGCATTTGGCTATGAGTGGGGTCTGTCCATTCAAATTGTCATAAACATTGAAAAGAAATTCATAAAAACTTTTAGATCTTACTTTTGAAAGTCATAAAAACTTATAGATGTTTTCCATAATGGTTAGTTACTTTTATGTTGTCATCAATGACAATCCTATTCATCATGAGAGTATGAACATGGACTTCATTTCTTCTTTGTATGCCGAGTAGTGGTATACCTCCACCATTTCACTCCGCAGGTAGTACTGTAGTATTTCAGAACCCTACACCTCCTAGAAGAAGAATATCAGATGATATAAAGATACCTATTTTTAAAGGAACCGGTCTAGAAGATCCAGAGCAACATTGATTTCTCTGCGATGCTTTCTGGAACGTTAAACAAGTACAAGATGATGATATAAAGCAATTCCAACTAGTTACTACATTAAGAGATAGAGATTTAATATGGTTCATGAATTATTATGTTGGACAGAACAAAACACTAGCTGACATCAAAGCTGCGTTGATTAGATAATTTAAGAATCCCAAATCAGAGTCTCAATGCATTACAGAGTTGAAAGAAATCAAACAGAAACCTAGTGAGACTATGTGGGAATTTGATCAGAAGTTCAAAGCCTTGTTGGATCAAGTTAGCTTTGACATTGCACCTCAACAACACCAAGAGTGGTTTATAGCTACTTTCTTGGCCCACATTAGACTACCATTGATGCAACAGAAGGTTGCTTCACAAACAGAAGCATTGGAAATTGTGATGAATCTAGAAGCTTCGCCCATAGGATATGGTACAAATACATACAAAACTAGAAAACTTGACATTACTGTAAAATCTATGTCATAGTAGGATCTAGCTACCATGGATTCGTCACAACTGAAAGATTCAATTCATTAAGCAAGAGACAAGTGCAAAACTATTTCAGAATGAACAAATGATCAAAACTCAGCACAAATGATCAAAATTCCAGAAATGCACAAATGATCAAATATGAGATATTATTAACTATCCAATATTACAATGAGATTGGATCATCCTTATATAGAAATACTAGGGAAAAATATCCACTTGGAGTGTCCATACTTAGCTAGCTTAGCTTTATCCCAATCCCCCCTAGGTTAACCAAAATGGTTTCCAAAATAACTTAAACAGGTTCAAAATATGCATGTGAACACTGAGTAAGCATGGGAAATCATAATGAGTTTCACACATGTGAGGATAAGGTTGGGTGGAAGTTGGTTGGGCTTAGGCATACCAAAAAAGGCCCAGTGAGTGGGAATTGTCCACATACAAAGCATGAGCTCCCTTGGTCAATGTGTTTCCTTAAAACAGGGAAAGAGGGTGCCTTAGGCATGGTGGGGAAATAAATGCTTGGATAAGTATGCCTAACATCTAGTTTGACCATCTCCTGGCCCATACTTTGGCTCATACACTGTGAACTTGTTCACACTTATCCAGATAAGTCCAAACCACTTCATAATAACCAGTTTCACACCTAGGGATGTATTATTAACCAGTTTAGCACCTAATAATCATTAATTAATTAATGATTAAGGTACTAAGGTATAATATTGCTCTAACAATTACAACTACAAGATATACAAAAAGGAAAAGAAGTAAGAGAAGAGGTTCGGTGTGCTAAATATAAAGGAGAAGGACATTCCAAGGAACACTATCCGATATTCAGAGATTACCTCGCCAGTGGGGAACCAAACCCATTAAATCAACCTCAAGGACCATGGTGCGAGATTTTTCGATGTAGAGGACATCGACCAGAGGACTGTTATCTACTCCAAAAGTATGTACAGACACCAAAGAACCTGTACTGCACATTTTGTAAGTCAGTTTTCCATGATGATACCAATTGTAGAGAATACAATTGGAATGAGAATGATGTCTATAGAGTCCAAGGATAGAACAACAATGAGAATGCACAATATGATCAAGGTACATATAGAGGACGTGGTGGATTTAGAGGAAGAGGACATAATACTGTCCAAGGACGAGGTAGAGGTCAGATTGTTTGTTATAACTATGGTCAACCTATACATTTAGCAAGAGTTTGTCAAAACCCTTGCACTACTTGTAAGTATTGTAAATCTTATGACCATATCATTGAAGCATGTCCCATTTTGCTAGAAAAAATGAAATAAAAAATACCAGAAGGATAGGACCAGAATATTCAGATGATCGCAGCTGAGAAAATAAACGAAGATCACAACAATCATGTTGTGATGCAAAGTGGAGTTTCGACAGCAAATTATAGAACAAACAAATATTCAACTTCTGATAATCACATAAACAGACCAAATCCTACTGATGAACCTTGGGTAAGGAAAGCAGTTCGAAAGATACATGCATTCGACCCTAATAGAGAAAAAGAAGTATTCATGGAAGCAATAAAATAATTTCAGGACTTGGGAGCTTCAACCATAAGGATCCCTTTGTGAAGTGATCGGACACCTGTACTAGATATGCCATCCTTGAATGATGGGTCGTGAGCTTCACCAGAACAGACAAGTCCTGTAACATAATTTCTATAGAGTTGCATGAAGATGCTAAGGCATGAGCACGCCTTAGGGGAATTACAGAATGTAATGGGCTATTACGATCAGCATATTAGATTAAACGATGCACATATAGCAGTCCATCACATTAAGAACAATAAAAGAACAGGAATAGAAATGAGATTAAGCGTGCAGATTGGAGATTTTGAAATGAACCAAGTGATTCTCGATCTGGGTTCAGAGGTGAACGTGCAGACAAAACAAACATGGGAGCAAATGGGGAAAAAAAATCTATCTTGCTCTCCTATACAATTGAGATTAGCTAACCAGCAAAAGGTTATACCTTTTGGGAGGATATCAGGTGTTCTTGTTGACATTGATGGAGTGCGAAGTAAAGCATATTTTGAGGTGGTTGAGATCATAGACGACAGTAATTCTTATCCTGCACTATTTGGGATTACCTAGGCAATTTATAACCTCACATTTATCAACTTGAAGAAAAAACAAATGATATTTTAAGGACGGAATATCAAGGTTATTGCACCCTTGGATCCTTCACAAGGAACGAGGTATGTTGATCCAATAAGAGAGGAATGTAGAGCTCAAGAACTAGATAACATCTGCAAGATGAAATTTAATCAAGGAGATTACATTAATCCTACATAAGATGGAATGTTAAGCTGGAGATGCGACAGTTCCTGCATATCAGAGTCAGACACAGGACTGGAGAACTTGCAGAGTAGAATGCATGAAGTATCAGCTAGACAATGCATGAGGATGACAAAGTCACTTCGCTGGATTGGAACAAAGGTAATTCCTATTCCTACTTATGATGGTTTGAGTAGCATACATGCATTCTTTCATGAATATATAGCATCAGTTTCATATGAACATAGGCTATCAACTCTAGATATAACATTGTGAGCTACACCTTCTAGGTGGTGGGTTGCACACAAAAACAAATTGAGCACACGGGAAGAATGGAAGTACTTAATGGAAGTTATATTTGTTCAACAAAATGAGAATGTACAAGCAAAGTACAATGGATAGATTGATCCTAGAGATCATATAGAATCTTGCTTGAAAGCATGGAGGCATATACCAAAGACAGAGTGGGTCCATATGTTTGTGCACGCATTGGATCCAATAGCAAATAACTGGTATATAGGAATAGAAATTCGACGTGAAACAACAGATTGGCACATGATGATAAAGAACTTTCAGTTTTGAGGATGATTGTCCGAGCATTAATGATGCTCTGTAGATCATTAAAAAGAAATTTTTTTATGATGCCTCGTTACCTATGTATAGTCAACCAGATTGGGAAATACAATTGGAACATGTCCTTGAGTGTTATAATTTTACATTGGATGAAGATGAAAATGAAGACCCTTGCAATGTGAATATACCTGAATCTTAAGGAAAATGCGATGTACAAGGACTTGATTTGGAAATTCCAGATATGAGTAACCCCATTAAGACTAAAAAGATCAATATTATCACGGATGAAGAACCAAAGTTTGCCTCTATTGGATATTACTGGGATGAAGAAAAAGTGGGACAAATCACAAACCTACTACGTGTTCGGATATCCACATCATCTTTTTCAGGATCTTGCATGCAATTAGGGTTTGCATGCATCCCAGTCACTAGGTTGATGCCTCCAGCACCTTAGCCACCTCTTTCTAGAACCCGGGAGCCACTTACTTCAGTTCTTTAGCCCTCCTAGTCTGAAAGGTGCCCACTTCTCACCCACTACCAGAGAAGGGCGCACTTGTTCACCTACCACTGCAGTTCCACTTCAGTTACATTCAGTTAGCTCCGATTCTCCCTGATTTGAGGCTAGTTTCACTCCCGACTGACTGTTTCACTTCCGTTGGACCTCCAGTTTGACTAGATGACTTGTTCTGACTTCAGTTAGTCTCCCATGCGCCCCCCACTGAGCCTCCTTCCCTTAATCAGTGCTACACACTTCAGTTACACATGACACACTCAGTTAGACTCAGATTGACACCTGGATGACTGGTTCTTGTGCATTGATGACCACCACCGATTGATGATGAGGACTCCTAGTTGGAGTCAAGCTACTCCATTCAGTGATTCGAATGGCCTACTTAGTCAATTCGAATTGCTCATTGACAGATATTGTATTCTATTGTAATTCATTCACCCTTTCTGGGATATTGAGCACTGCTGCATGTTTTGCACAATTTTACACCATATTTTCTATATTCATCTGTTGTGATTGATTTACTTGTTCATTAGATCTGCTGTGACTAATTTTACATGGTATCAGAGCCATGGCATGGACAAGATTTATTTTCTACAGGTGTTCTACATGAAGAGAGAGCAATCTTTGCTCACCAATATATTTCAGCAGCGGCATGCAAAATCTCATGTGCATTCGCTCATGTGCATGCAAGGCTGAAAACATAGTGTTTGTTTGTGTGTGATTTGCAGGTTTCTTACTTCCTCCATGTGCATTTGCTAATGCAAAGATGGAGACTTCTTCTTCACAAAATATTCTTACTCCATTCAACTATGATGAATGGAAACCAAAGATGATTGCATTCTTGAAGAGACAATGTCTTTTTGATATGTGCATTGGTAATACAAGAGATTTTGATTCCGATGAAGAGGAGAATGATTGGCTTAATGATTGTGATAGAGCTTTTGGAGCAATATGTCTTGCTATGTCTCCTTGTATGCGCTACCTCAGTAAGACTGCTGAAAATCCAAGTGATCTATGGGTCCAACTTGACAGAGAATTTGGAAAGCAGGAAGAAGAGGATCATGCTAGCCTTTTGGAGAACAAGCCCAGTGAGATCTCCTTATGTGTTCTTTCTGATCATGTGTTGGCCTCAACAATTGTTCAAGATGAAGAAGAAATTGTATATTCAACACTCATTCTCTCAAAGTCTTCTATTTCGAATTCTGAGCAAGATAAACAAGCTCATACTCTAGATTCCGAAGAGGTTCTTGAATCCTCTCCTTCACATGAGTTTGCCGGTATGCAGAATAATGATCTACTTGAGGTTTTGGAGGTAAAATCTGATTTTGGAGGTGAAGCATTCGCCCTCCTTGATTGCATGCCTTCTATAAACTTATGTTCTATCATTTGCAAAGTTTCTCAAAGTTTTAATGAAGATGAAGAGCACTACCATTCGCTTGAGTTCAATGCTCATGCACTTTTTGCTGATTTTGGTTTTGATCTCACCCTTGTTGGTTCAAAGGAGATCTCAAGAAACCATTCATCTATTTTTGGAGCTGATTTAACTTCTATTGATAAGAAGTTCAATTTTCAAGATCTATTTTATCCGATTGGAGCTATTCCTACCTCACTTGGTTCGAATCACAGGTTCCAGGATCATCCTGATATTTTCAGATTTGTTCTCACCATTTTTGGTATGAAGAGCAAGGTCATAAAGTCTCTGCATTCGCTTGCATCCACTGATGGAGAATTCAAGCACATGTTTTTGGAGCATAATCCATTTACTCCCAAGAGTAAGATACCTCCAAACATATCTATTTGAGTTTGGAGCAATTAAATCTTTTGGTGTGTTACAGTTCATTTTGAGGGGGGGTATTTTTCCCATGAGGTTTTCCCCATTTCCTCGGTTTATTTACTGTTATTAGTTTGGATTATTATTGTATTGGGGTGACCTTTGGTCTTAGTTACCAGGGCCCCACATTTTTTTTTTTTTGCACATCATAGTCTAGCTTGAGGGGGGGTGTTCGGATATCCACATCATCTTTTTCAGGATCTTGCATGCAATTAGGGTCTGCATGCAAATTCTAGGGTTTGCATGCATCCTAGTCACCAGGTTGATGCCTCCAGCACCGTAGCCACCTCTTTCTAGCACCCGGGAGCCACTTACTTCAGTTCTTTAGCCCTCCTAGTCTGAAAGGTGCCCACTTATCACCCACTGCCAGAGAAGGGCGCACTTGTTCACCTACCACTGCAGTTCCACTTCAGTTACATTCAGTTAGCTCTGATTCTCCCTGATTTGAGGCTAGTTTCACTCCCGACTGACTGTTTCACTTCCGTTGGACCTCCAGTTTGACTAGATGACTTGTTCTGACTTCAGTTAGTCTCCCATGTGCCCCCCACTGAACCTCCTTCCCTTAATCAGTGCTACACACTTCAGTTACACATGACACACTCAGTTAGACTCAGATTGACACCTGGATGACTGGTTCTTGTGCATTGATGACCACCACCGATTGATGATGAGGACTCCTAGTTGGAGTCAAGCTACTCCATTCAGTGATTCGAATGGCCTACTTAGTCAATTCGAATTGCTCATTGACAGATATTGTATTCTATTGTAATTCATTCACCCTTTCTGGGATATTGAGCACTGCTGCATGTTTTGCACAGTTTTACACCATATTTTCTATATTCATCTGTTGTGATTGATTTACTTGTTCATTAGATATGCTGTGACTAATTTTACACTACGTGAATATCAAGGTTTTTTTCCTACCAATTTTTCTTAAATGAAAGGAATTTTAGGTGACTTGGGAGTAATGAAAATAACTCTCAAGCATGATGTGAAGCCTATCAAACAAAGACCTTACAAATTGAACCCCAGATATAAAGAAAGAGTGAAAGCAGAAATTTATAAAATGCTGGAGGAAGGGATCATTGAACCAGTAGAAGAGTCAAAATGGATAAGTCCCATGGTGATTCAAGATAAGAAAGCTAAAGGAGAAATCACAATTTGTGTGGATCTCACAAAATTGAATGATGCATCTGTGCATGACCCATTTCCCACTCTATTCACAGATGAAGTACTAGATAATGTAGGTGGACAGGAGGCATACTCTTTCAATGATGTATTTTCTGGATACCATCAGATCAAAATTGTTGCGAAATATAGACACAAGACTACTTTTGCTACTAAATGGGGATTGTTTCAGTACACTGTTATGCCTTTTGGATTGAAGAACACACCTGCTATATTTTCAAGGGTGGTTGTAGCTGCATTTAAGGATTATATTCATAAATTCCTACAAGTTTACTTTGATGACTGGAAAGTATTTTTCCTATTAAAGGACCATCATGTGAACTTAAGGATGATGTTAGTAAAGTGTAGACAACATCAGATTTCCTTGAACTTAAATAAGTGCATCTTTTGTGTTCCTTATGGAATATTGTTGGGACACATAGTATGTAAACAAGGATTGATGGTTGATCCAACAAATATAGCTATCATAGTAAATATCCCACTTCCTAATTCAGTTAAGCAGCTACACACCACATTGGGACATACGGGCTATTATAGAAAATTAATTAAGGGATATGCGTGGATAACTGCGCTTATGGAAAAACTATTAAAAAAAGAAGTGAATTATGAGTGGATTGAAGCTTTCCAAAGAGGAATGTATACATTGAAAGAGAAAATAGTCCCAACACCTATTCTAGTCTTTCCTGAATGGAATAAGCCATTTCATGTACATGTAGATGCTTCATCTATAGCACTTGGCATTGTACTAGCACAACCTGGTGATCGATGCATTGACAATCCAATTGCATTTTCTGGTAGAAAACTATCTTCAGCAGAAAAGAATTACACCACAACAAAGAGGGAAGGCTTAGCCATGGTATACGAATTGCAGAAATCCAAGAATTATTTGCTAGGTTCACACTTTTGCATGTTCACTAACCATTCAGCTTTAAATTACTTGGTCAATAAACCAGTGTTAGGGAGAAGAATATGCATATGGCTTCTTCTTTTTTAGGTATATGATTTTGAGGTCATAGTGAAGCCAAGAAGATTGAACGCATGACCTAACCATCTCTCAAGGATTGATTCAAGAGAGGAACCTAGTAATTTGGAGGATAACTTACTAGATGCGCAGTTGTTTGCTATCCACATAGCCGATGAATACTTCATAAATATTGTATAATTTCTAATAATGGGGTTAGCACCTGTAGAATTCACTACACAGTAGAAGAAACAGTTAGTGGTAAGATCAACTGATTTTACTTTGATTGCAAGACAATTATATAAATTGGGACCGGATGAAGTGTTGCATAGGTGTGTACTAGAACATGAGAAACCTATCGTACTTACTAAAGCACATTCAGGAGTATCTGGAGGACAGTATGCAAGAAGAGATACTACGCAAAATATTTTGAGAGCAGGACTGTGGTGGCCTACTAAAAATAAATATTCAAAAGAGAATTGCGGGAGTTGCGATGTATGCCAGAGAACGGGAAAGGCATCTTGAAGAGATGAGATGCCATTGATTCCACAATTGACTTTACAAGCATTTGATAAATGGGCTATTGACTTTGTGGGACCTATTACCCCAGCAGGGAAGAGAAATGGCTCGAGATACATTATTACAGCTACAGATTATCTAACTAGATGGGCAAAAGAAAAACAATTGAATGAATGTAGCGCAACTACAACAGCGCAGTTCATCTTTGAGAACATCTTGACAAGGTTTGGATGTCCAAATATTCTGATGAGTGATCAAGGAACTCACTTCCTTAACAGAACAATTGAATCCCTGACAAAATAATTTTAGATATATCATCAGAAGAGCACACCATATCATCCATAAGATAATGTCACTATGGAGGCCTTTAATAAAGTACTAGAGAATGCATTGACCAATGTATGCAATACAAACAAGGATGATTGGGATCTCAGAATACTAGCAATATTATGGACATATAGAACAACTTGTAAAAATTTGACAGGTCATACACCTTTCAAGCTAGCATATGGACAAGAAGTTGTCATGCCCATGGAATACATAGTACCAAGATTGAGAATTGCAGCATTCACAGACATGTCTGATGCTGAAATGATGGATGAGAGACTGTTACAAATGATTGGATTCCAGGAAGTCGCTTCATTGTATGATTTCACCAATAAGCGCATAAATCTAGAGAAAAGGTATGGCATGATAGACACATCAAAAGCAAGTTATTCCAGGTAGGAGACCTTGTTCTCCTCTATGATAGCAATTTTTTGAAATTTCCTGAAAAATTTAGAATGCACTGGTTAGGGCCATACACTGTTAAACATGTTACTAATGGTTGCGTAGTGCAGTTAGCCACATTACTTGGAAAAAACTTACAAGGACTTGTCAATGGGGGTAGTTTAAATCCTTAAAAGGATGTCCCTACTCCTACAAGCATAATTTAGACAATGAAATAATGTTTAAGTGTCAAGTGCAGTTGAAACTGGACACTAAATAGAGAGTAGAGTCTACACATAACAGTTTTGGTATAATGCGAAGTTCACATATTTGAAGACGTGTTGCAAAGCACACATAGCAAGTCAAGTTGTGAAGTAAAGAAGGGGGTAGTGTTGTGAAGTTCCATCAAGAAAAGGGGAATCCAAAGTATGCTTCACCACTCATGAACTAACCTTGGCAAAGCTAGAGAAAACTAGCCATTACAGTTTTGTTCGGAAACTAGTCGTTATACAGTACTTACGGGAAATTGGATTTTTCCGCTTTAAGGCATAGTTGTCCATTGAAGACACATTTAATGTAAGGAAAGGACCATGATATAAGCTATATTTGGATAAAAGGCATAACATTTAATGTTAACTTAGTCATTTTTGGGTGCATCTCAGTTTGGGTTATGGCTATGAATAGCAAAGAAGCGTACATTTACCTGTTTTTCCATGATTTCTATTTTTACCGTGAGTAAATGTTGGTTAATGAACCTCATTCCTTAAATTTCTCTTACTGACCCAGGTTCTACGCATTTGTGGTCCAACAAAACCCTTCTTCACCCGCCCTTTCTGCAATAGCCTGCGAACAAGCTGAGGTCTCACTCGAGGCGAAGTTATGGGGGGATTATAGAAGAAGGTTTCTATAATTAGGTGATGCATGATTAACAGACTGGGGAACTGCGCGAAGTCACACCTACTTCACTTCTACCTCTTATATTATAGTGCACACTAGGACTGTGCACTTTGAACGACCACTAAACAATAAGACATCGCAACTCTAGACTACGCTTCTCAACAAATACACACTGCCTACAAATTTGCTGACTTAGTGTAATTATGCATTCAACATTCAAGCATATATGTTCAACACTTAACATATTATTCTCATCACTCATTCATGTGGAAAATACATATAAAAGAGAAGACACATATAACTATAAGCATGAACTTAACCATAAGCAAAATCAAACACACAAATTCAATCGCACAACACTGTATTTACGTGCTTCACCCCCCAAATGGGAGCTAAGTCCATAGGAACTATTGATTATATTAATGGGAAGGGTTCAACAATTCCATTCTGCGCACTCAGCTGCAGACTCTTCTCTCTACGATAGGTATTTTCGTACACAACTACAAAGCCTCTTTCTCTCTTCAGTGGGTCTCTACGCACACAGCTGCAGAGCCTCTTTTTCTCTTCAGTGGGTCTCTGCGCACACAACTGCATATCCTATTTACAATACTTAGTCTCTCAAAATACCACAAAGATCAACCAAAACCCACAAAATTCATATCAGAGATCAACCAAAAATACAACCCTTCCATTACAAAATTTCCCTTTTTATAGATCATGCCCGCAGGCCACGTGTGTACAATGAGTATGGGCCAAAACCCGATAGTACCAAAACTGGTGTGGTTACCCCGCTAACTTGGCCTGTCATAGTCGACAGCTTCTCCACTCGCCTCTGGCCACCTTTCTATGCCACTCTTGGCTCTGACGCCCTTCTGACAGCCGCAATCCTCGCGGAATGATGCTAAATGCATAGTGGCGTGTCCCTTTCCACCACTCTGGCTTTCCTGTCGCTGTTGACCCACCATTTTGCCTCTAATGGTTTTCGCCACTCTGGCTGACAGGTCACTTTCATCCGCTTCCATGCTGCTCCTTACCCAACTCACAAGAATCATGGAGTTCCTTACCCAAAATAGGTCACTACTAGACCTTACTTTACTTATATTCTTTGCCAAAAATAGTTCTTGAGCTGGAACTACGCATCAACAAAAATGTGCCACTTCTTTGGACTTCGCTTCTCCAACTGCGCATTTCTGAACTTTGGTTCATCAAAATCGTGCCAACTTGGGCCATGCCCAATAGGCCCCTAACACTCACATGTGGCTCATCCATGATCCACTTTGACCTGGCTGTTTCATCTGCGCATCCACTTAGGTGCTTGATCACATAGTAAACTCTTGAACAATTGCACTGAGCTTCACAACTATTTCCTTGGCCTCTTGCTCGCATCCCTTGAATATGTCAAGCATTTCCTCTGAAATGGGTTCCAAAAGTTGCTCCTTGACATTATCCTCTGTCACCTAGAGATATTGCAACTTCATCCTAATTTCTTCTTTCAAGGTTAGTGCTTCTTCCTACAGTGGTTGCAATCTTAAGGAAGCTTCAGCTTCCTTTTCTCTTAAAGTTTCCAGCTCTCTCTGAAGTTCTTTCCTTTTTGTGAACTTCTGCATCTTTTTCCGTGCTGGCAAGTCCTTCATAGAACCATTAACATAATCAATATCCTGTTGCTTCTGTTGCACTTCATCCTAGATGCTTTGTAATTATGGATCTTCTTGTAACATGGCCCACACTTTAGAAACTTCATCTAGAAGAATTTGGCATCTTGCCACTTCTGCATAGATGCTTTCTGTAGAGGCCTTAAGTGCCTTTGCTCTTACTTCTTCTTCCCGCTGCGATGTTCCTGCTTGTTGTTGAGCTGCTAGCTCCACAATTTTTGCTTGATGGGAAAATTCCATCTTAGCAATTTTAACCTTATGGGAAATTTGTAGACCCATCATTTCGTCCTTCAGATTGTCGATAGCAGTTCTGATATTTAGGATGGCTGTCTCGATTTCCGGCTCTTCATCAAATTCTAGTAGCTTCGCGCAGACAACTGAAACTGCTTCCTTTATCTTGCATTGTTTTTCCTATGCGTAGTCAAGCTCCCTTGACTTCAGCGCACAATTTTTTTGCAACTGTTTGTAGTTTTCTTCCATCCTTAGGTACTGGTTATGAGAGACTATATCTCTCTCATGTATTTCCCCTGCTATCTGCGTATGCAGGTTACGTAATCCCTCTATGGGAAGCATCCCCACAATGATTTCTAAATGTACGAGCCTTTGCACACTTTCATCCATGTCATCTGTCTGGAATATGATAGACATTGGCTCAATTCTGACTATCCGTGTCTTTGTGGTATAGGTAGAAGGACTTCTCCTCTGCTGGCTTGACTCACCTAAGTAGTCGTCATGGTCTAGTTCCTTTACCAAGTCTTGCTGGACTTCTTCCATTCTTGTAATCGGACTCTTCAGTTCAACAATATTTTCCTTTATTTCTACTCGTGATGTCTCCTCCTTGGTGTTTTTAGCCCCATTACATAGTAAAGGTATCTTGATACCCTTGTTGTGATGCACTAATAATCATCATCGTGTGACTGCGCATCCAATGTCCTTCTAGTAGATTTTGTCTTCTTTTTCTGTGGCTTCTCCAGCACTTCTGTATCGGGTTCTTTCCTTTTCTCTCCTGCTCCTTGGTCAGGCTTTGGGTCCTACATACTTGTGACCTCAGGATCTTTTTCTTCTCGATCATCCTTTTTTCTCTCCTCAGATGAAGTGATGAGCATGGACGACACATCGGTATTCCATTTCGCCAGCCAATCTTCGAGGATCAGGTCGATCCTCTGCGCATCGAGATTATATTGTCCTTCATACCATGTTTTAGGTGTAATCAATATGCATGGATGTATATATATGAAGTGCATCCCAGCCTTGAAAATCATCTTTGGTATGTACCGGGTCATCACCTCCTTAGTAATATGCGAAGTCTTCTGAATGACTCCGCATAGTTGCTCATAATAGGTGAACAAATGGAGGTTGCTCCACCTTTGTTTATATGGGTTCGCTGAGGCCCACATGTTTGCGTATCTCACCCCATGGAAATCATCCAGGGTGTAACGTCCCCTTCTCCATAGAACAACAGGGAAGGAAACATTAACAACATACCGGGCTTATGGCATATTTAGCCCCAATAATTTTTAACATAAATAACTAACATTAATTAAAATGCTTGCAGGGCATAGAATTAACATCAAGAATACTTATCTCGAATTATAATGGCCCAAACGACTGGCTACGTGAGAGCAACGTTCCACCCAACCATAGATCTCTATCCAGCCTGTATTCTTTCAGCTGAGAGATCACCCCCGAGCTGGGCTGTGTATCCACTAAGGAGGAACTAGATGGCTCCCTCACAGTCAGGATTTCACTCAGACAACCATGCTAAGCCAACACACAGTTGGGTTTTTCAAGCATGCAATGGGAAATGGAGAGGGATGCTAGTCCGCTAAGCTCAATCCCAGAGCTAGTACACATCAAGCTAGACTCCAACGATCCCAGCCTCCATTCGAACATCCACACTTGGATTTCTCACAGCTTTGTTCAGCAATTGACCCAAATCCGTCACTGATTTTCTGGGCAGTTAAAACTGGGTTTTCCCATGGCTTTTGGGGTAGCTATTGCTCCCAAATTCGCCCCAAGGTTCCTACCAATGGATCCCCCATTGGATTTCTCTGTCCAATACCAAATCGGGACGTTTTTGGCTTCCCAAAACGTGGGTTTCCTTCAAGTCGCGATTTCTGGTTTTCTCCTTGCTGGGAGCTCGTTTTTGGGTGGGAAAAGATGTCCCATACTTCCACCATGGAATGGGGATAAGGATGGAGCAACCCCCAAGATGTAGAGTGACTTGTGGGACAAGTCAAAATAGCCCATACATTCCCATACGAATTTCAGGGCTGCCCATACTCCATCAAAGTCATGGGCTGAAATCTCAACCACTTCCTTACAATTGGCATTAATGTCACCTAAGGAAGTCAATGGGTTCACATAATGACAAATGGCAACCTATGGGTCACTCCCATAGCCCCCTCACCACTCCCTAGTGGATACACGTGGCCCCTTCTCATTCGTTGCCTCCGTAGCCAGCTTTGGTATTTTATATTGCATGATGTCTAATTTACATCCTATTACAATTTCCATGGCTTAAGAGCACATGGTATCAAATATCAAATACTTGCCCTTTAAATAAAATTCGGCTTTCACTAGCGGGGCCTTGGCCTTGAGCTCCACGCTAGGAAAACATACATCACATGTACACTGATTTACATTAAAGGCTCATATATCCTAAGGGTCGAATTGGGGGTATTACACAGGGATACTGGAATACCATTATGATATAGGGGTTCCTTCCACCCCATGAAATAAATGAGTACCAGCAACCAGCTGAAGTGAAACAGTGATGCATTGTCTTGTGTGTCTCGGACATCCGCTAAAAATTGATTCAACAGATAGTTCGCCCAGTTGTATTGAAAACCATCCTTAGCCTTCGTAGCTAAGGCTACTACAGCAGCAAAAACCTCTTTTGGTCTAGACTTCCTTAGAATATTTCCCGTAATCAATTGAATTATGAACCACAGAGGTTTATTTTTAATTGTATCAGTTACATAACCTTTGTTCCCTTTGGTTAGGTTGAATTCGACCTTTATTTTTGAGTCCAATTCTTTATCCTCTCTCGACCCAATGAAACCAGTTGAAGAGTCTTCACCCCTTTTGCTTAAGCTAGTAATCCTGGTGATAAGGTCAGCAGTGATGTTTACCTTACGGTCCAACCATATGTACCCCTGGTGCGTGCATCAAAGAAGAGTGCGCACCACAGAGTTGATCTCATTACTCCACTCAAAGTGTGGCATCCGTAGCAAGTTAAGCAGTCCAAACCCAGATAGCGGTTGATCCATTCCATCGGGACAATCTTTGTTTGCTTTGCAACCTCATCATATTTATGGTACATGTATTTCTGGTACATGTATTCAACAAATCACAGTCTACAAATTTACATTCGGGGATATTACCAAGTAAATTCTCCTTTACCCGCACATGGTTTGACATCGGCGGTAGGGGAATGTTGTACTGGGCATTCTTTTCAAGAAGCATGTCTGGTGCGTCGCTTCTTCTTAGGCTAACATACTCTGGAACGAGCCATATTGGCATTGGTGGGTTCACTTGTGGAGTAACTGGCTTCTTAGTTCCTGCAGCCTTGGGCTTTTCCTGTCCAGTGGCTAGCTGCGTGTCTTTCTTCTGCTATGGCAGTTGATTCCGCAGTGAATTCTTGGACGGGACACCCCAGTCTGGAGCGGCTTGCTTTGCAGGTGACTTCATGACTCCTTCCTAACCAAAACAGTTGAAGGTACCCAAAATTTATTCTAAAGTCAGCTCTTCGGACATATACTAGCGAGCAACTATTGCTTTCAGCTGGTGAGTACTTAGGATTTTTACAGTCGGTAAAAATTCAAAATTCGTGGTAAAACTAGTAAGTAAACAGTCTTTAGCATTTATAGGCTTTTTACCCCGACGGTGTGCCCGTAACGACTAGCTTAGACATTAAATGTTATAACCGTTTGCGAAATCCCTCAAGGATATCAGTCTTTTCCGTCAT
The DNA here is from genome assembly GCA_027924585.1 of Larix kaempferi. NCBI lineage: Eukaryota > Viridiplantae > Streptophyta > Pinopsida > Pinales > Pinaceae > Larix > Larix kaempferi. Next base: position 14,961,246 of record BSBM01000348.1, on the reverse strand, counting down.
TGAATGCATTGGGAATGACTAAATTAGGCATTAAGTGCCATGTCCGTTGGCTCATATATTGCTGAGATATCGGTCCTTTCTTTCATTAATTGTGCCCGAACAGACAAGATTTTCTTTAAATGCGGGGATTTTTCGGTGCCAATATAGTGGGTAATGGCTAATCGACCGACATTCTGGATAGCGGCTAACTTACCAACCGACATGCTGTAACGGTTATCTTTTCCCTCGGACTACGCTAGCGGTTTTGTGGTGTGCGTAGTTCACTATGCATTGTCCTTTTTCCATATATCTGACTTTGTAGTGCAAACCCTATCTGGCGGCTGACATTTGTGAATTGCGAGGTTCACTCCGCATTTCCTTTCCTTGTTCTTAAATTCACAGTGCGAGTGTTATGATACTTCGCATTTCAGCTTCCGGTGTGCGCTTCGCATCTCATATTTCATGGAACTTCATATTTCACCAAAATTGTGTGCAGACTTTTATTCTTGCATTCTTAGTGTCCAATTTCAACTGCACTTGACACTTAGAATTTTCTTCGCTGCTGACCAACTAAGGTCTGGCGAAGTAGGAATATCCCTGTAGGATTTTAGTCTACTTCCATTAATAATACATGGTAGGTTTTCTCCCATCAATGTGGTTAATTGAACTGCGCCACCATTAGCAACATTCTTGACAATATATGGCTCTAGCCAATGCATTTTAAAGTTTCACAGAAACTTCATGAATTTACTATCATATAGGAGGACAAGGTCTCCTACCTGAAATAATTTGTGCTTGATGTGGTGATCATGCCATGCTTTCTCTCTGTTTTTCTATACTTGCTGGTGAAATCTTGCAATGAAGCGATCTTCCTCCAACCCAACCAAGTGTAGTAGCCTTTCTTCCATTGTCTCATCATCTTCCATGCCTATGAAAGATGCAATTCTCAAACCTGCTACTATGTATTCCATTGGCATCATAGCTTCCTGTACATATGTTAACCTAAAAGGTGTATGGCCTGCCAACTTCTTGCAAGTTGTCTTTTATGCCCATAACACAACTGGTATTCACAGATCCCAATCATCCCTGTTTATGTTGCATACCTTAATTAGCGCATTTTCCAACACTTTGTTAAAATCTTCAATAGTGCCATTAGCTTGTGGATGATATGGTGTGCTTTTCTGATGGTAAATATGAAATTGCTTAGTCAGGGATTCAATAGTTCTATTCAAGAAGTGTGTTCCCTGAACGCTCATTAGGATCTTTGGGCATCCAAACCTTGTGATGATGTTTTCAAAAATTAATTGTGCGGCAGTAACTGCGCTACAATCCTTTACTGGTTTTGCCTTTTCCCATCTGGTTAGATAGTCTGTAGCTGTAATAATGTATCTTGAACCAGTTTGCTTCCCTGGTGGGTTAATAGATCCCAAAAAATCAATATCCCACTTATCAAAGGCTTGCAATGTCAACTGTGTCATTAGTGGCATTTCATCTCTGCGAGATGGTTTCCATGTCCTCTAGCAAACATCGCAACTTCAACAATAATCCTTTGAATCCTTATGGAGTGTAGGCCACCATAGTCCTGCTCTTAATATTTTCTACGCAGTAGCTCTTCCTGCATAGTGGCCTCCAGACACCCCTGAATGTGCCTCAGCCAATATCGATGGGTTCTCATGTTCTAGCACACATCTGGACAGTACTTCATCTGGTCCTAGCTTGTATAATTGTCCTGCAATTATGGTGAAGTCAACTGCTTTTACTACCAGTTGCTTCTTCTGCTATGTAGTAAAATCTGTAGGTGCCAATCCTATAATCAAGAATTCTACAATATCCTTATAATAGTCATATGCTATCTGAATAACAAATAACTGTGCATTTGGTAGACTGTCTTTTAGGTTTGTAGGTTCTTCTCCTGACTCAATTCTAGAAAGATGGCCAGGTCCTGATTTCAACCTTCCTGGCTTAAAACTATTTCAAGTTCATACTCTTGAAAGAGTAGAAACCATCTACAGATTCTTCCCCCTAACACTGATTTATTGACCAGGTATTTCAACACTAAATGGTTAGTAAACATACATAAGTGCGCACCTAGCAAATAGTGTCTAAACTTTTGCAGTGAGTATACCATGGCTAAACCTTCTCTTTCTGTTGTAGTGTGTTGATGTATTTGTAACTTCAAAATGTATTTCCTATATGTATATTGTATTCCTATAGAGATGTTATTATTCCTCTATACGGAAGTGTTTGTATTTCTATAGAGATGTTATTATTCCTCTATACGGAAGTGTCATCATTTATATTGTAAGTGTCGTAACTTATACTTGATGAGTTATTAGACCACCTTGGTGGGGTCGGCCCTGTATAAGTCATGTGGGTCAAAGGGTTATTAGACCACCCTATTGGGGGTCGGCCCTGTCAGCATTATGTTATGTGGTTAAGTTAGGGCCGACCTAGTAAAGGTCATTAGGCAAGTCAAGTCAAGTATAAATAGAGTGCGGGAGGCACTCTACTTGCTCATTCTATTCTTCTCACACACACTCATTGGAGAGTGGTGCACTAGTGGAGGAGGAGAAGCTGCGACTAGGAGGACTATCTCTTATACTTGGGTTGTATCATTGCTCTTTCTATCTCTGAGGAAGTTGCGGGGTTTTTCACCTTCTTGATTTTCCTCGGTGAAACTCTGTGTCTCCTGTGTGCTTCCATTATTGTGTCCATGATTGATATGTTGTACATGTTATTCTCTTAGTTAAGATCCTAGATCAGATTGAAAATTCTTAAAAACTAACATGGTATCAGAGCTAGTCTGAAAGAAGGCATGGTATGGCATTTATGACACTTGTTGCACTTGCGAAGCTAGGGCTTGATATATAAAAAACCAGTCATCAGAGCACTTTTGCTATAAATCCATTTCAGCGAGGTTTTAGGATCCAAAACTCTTACAGGTTGAAGATACGATCCCCATGTACCTTTTTTCTGAAGAAAAACTTTTAATTCGTTTTACTTTGTGTTTTATGATCTGTACAATCTAGGGTTTTTGCCTCTTCCAAATCCGCGTCATAAACAGGTGACCTAGGAAAAAAGGTCATAACTTGGGCTAGGAAGCTCCAAATGAAATTTCGTAAAATGTGACAGGTAGGGAATCGACTTTAATTTCACAAGCCGAAGTTTCATAGGCCTAAAGTGAACCAGTGACACGTGGCACTCCGTACAAGATCGCTCTCCTGTTTTATCGCATAAACAGGTCACGTTGTGACACTTGGAATAACTCTCTCTTAGAGAATCCAATTGAGGTCAGACATCTAGGGTTGTAGAGATGGCAGGTCAGGCTACCATAGGTAGAAGTTTCAGACTCTGTGGATTTTTAATTTTGGAGTTACACTAGAAACAATCAGGTGCATATTTCTGTCAAAACAGAATTGGATTTTGAGCACCTTCATTCATGGCTCCGGGAATTAGGGTTTCAGAGAAAGTTGAAATTTTTGTAATCGGAGACCATGGATGAATGATACTCATCAAAATCGAAATTTAGATACCAAGATCAATTTTTTTGGTTGGGCAGAAGGCCGGGCTTGATCGAACCCTAGTTCGAGACTTTTATCGAAAAAGTGGAAAATTAGGCCTTCTGCAAAAGTTGGAGTTTTTGAAGTCCGTGACCACGACTGGAAGCTCCTCAGAAAAATCAAAGTTTAGAGCTTTGGATTGAACCTTTTGGTTGGGCAGAAGGGTGGGATTTATCAAACCCTAGTTTGGGATCCTTTCTAGAAGATCCAGAAGTTTCAAAGGCAATTTTGAGGGCTGAAACTTTGCAGTTTTCAAATTCTGAGTATACCAGCTTGATCAGCTCATCAAGGCGCATCTTTCTATCCTTTCAGAAGTTTGAAATTCAAAATTTGAATTTTTAGGGTTTCTTTGACAAACCCTAATCCAGCCCCAGATCTAGTTTCTGCAAATCAAGTGGATTGGGTTAATCCTAGAAGAGAATGGATTGGTCACCTGCATAAGTGAAGAAGTTCCTGTTTTAGAGGGAGTTGAGGCTAAGACCTTACATAAGAAGATCACAAGCAATCTCGACAGGTATGACTTACAGCTATGTTTCAAAATTTGTTCATGATTAAGTTTACGATATGTTTGTCTTCATATTATTACGGTTAGTACAATCTTGATAAATTTTTTAACTTGTCATATCACCTTAATAAAATTATGAATGCATGATAGAAGATATTCATTGATTAGGGTTTTGACACTTATGATTGTACTAATGCATTGTGGTGTTGTATGAGGTTGATGTTGTCCGCTAATATGAAAGGTACATTAAGAAAGACAAATCATGTTCTAGTTCAAGAACATATGACCATGGAGACATGAAGACAAAGATTCATCCATTATCATGGATCACATAGAATATCTACTTACGAGGTATGTATAACTTGGTTCTATAATGGTTAACTTATGAGATATGCAGGTTACTAGCACAAACCATTGAAGAACAAGAAGACATCACGTGGGTATGTTAGACATAGCTAGCTAACATGCTAATCCAGGTATGTTTTTCCTATATCAAGTTAGAATCCTACCTTGTGTTAGGATCTTATACTGTTGTATGGTTGATAATGATTATTCATGAAGTTAGAAATATAAGTAATCAAGGGTTTTTGCATATTATGTCTCTTACATTGATTAATGATATGACTAACCAAAAAAGTCTTTTGGTCAAATAAAGAATATGCATGAGTAAAAGAAGTATTCCCTAAAACCTTGAATACTAATGTTTATTATTTGTGTTTGAAATGATCATGACTATACATGTTTATTAAGATTATTATGTCTTGATAGTATTGAGATTATACTAATGAATGTATGTATGAGACCTCGAGGATAGCACAATGATGATACTAGTGAGTATACATAAGTGATCGAGGATGGATATAAGTTCAAGGATAGGTCATCTAGGAAGCAAAGATCAAGAGGGAGCACACTCCAGTAGTTCCTGCAAGGAAGCAAATATTGAGAGGGAGTCCACCCTACAAACCAAACAAAGATAAGTATTTGAATTGTCATTTCTTGCATATTTGTTTGTTCAAATAATATTGTTCAATGATGTATATGCTTATGTTCCTAGACTTAGGGTGTGTATTACGCATATTAGAATAATTTCATTAATGAATAGTATACTACTAATATGCATGTGATGGGTAAGTGGCCTATGGCACTGTACAACATTCCATTGCTACTTATCTAGAATGAAACCTCTTTGCTGACATGGTGAGAGTTGTGCACACTCTTAACAATGTTCTGGTAGAGATTGGAAGGCATCTAGAAAGCTACGGGATATGGATAAATGTTGTATTGAAGCATTGGCTAAAATAATTGCATGACTGTATGACATATTTATTTATGTGTAAGAATTTGTTCTGAAAACTATGAGAAGTTTCTAATCATGCAATTTAACTTGTTTTGTAGGAAAGATCATATATGAGCACCTACAAAAGGACTACAACATTTGTTCAAGCAACAAAGTTATCTATTAAGATATTGAATATATTGAAGTTCCCAGGATCCGAGAAGAATGCCATGATCCATCGACCATGAAGAATGATGTTTGGGATGTGGTCCCAAGACCTAAAGGGAATTCTGTCGTGACTTCCAAGTGGATCTATAAGATCAAGCATGGTATAGAAGGCATCATAGAGAAATACAAAGCAAGTGATGAAATGGAAGATACACCAGATGGATGTCAAGACAACTTTCTTGCTTGGTGTTCTTCAGATTGACGACACTTCGAGGAAGAAGTGATGGACACATTTGTTGGAGCCATTCCAAGAATGGTGAGAGGAGGATCCTTCCCATGGCTATAGATGTAAGCACTGGAATATGAGCATCAGAACGATGCTCCAGTTACTGCTCTGTATATGCATCATGTTGGATGCTTGTTATGATCAGGTAGATCATGTATGATGATATGTATCAAGTGGATACATTGTATGATCAGGTAGATCATGTATGATGATATGTATCAGGTGGATACATTGTATGATCAGGTAGACCATGTATGATGATACACATCAGGTAGGTACTTGGTATGCATCAGGTGGATGCACTATATGATCAGGATGATCATGGATGATGAGCTTCAGGGTGTTGCTCCAAATGATATGCATCAGGATGATGCTGTGATAATGATCAGGATGATCATGTGATGATGTATCGTCAGATGATTGGGTCCTTGATGTACATGACGAATATGAGACCAGATATCTGCTTTGCGGTGAACACCTTGAGCCAGTACTTGAGATATCCGAGACATGTTAACCTGATAGCTGCAAAGCATATTCTGAGGTACCTGAAGGGTACAGTTGACTATGGGCTCAAGTATGAGGTGAATCAAAAATTTAACCTGGAGGGTTATGTTGATTCGGATTGGGCAAGCAGTGCCATTGATCAGAAGAGCACTTCAGGGTGCTGCTTCAGTATGGAATCCAGTATGATCTCTTGGTTTAGAAAGAAGCAATCCTGTGTGGCACTGAGTACAACCGAAGCAGAGTATGTCGTAGCTTGTTTGGCCAGTTATGAGGCAGTATAGCTTAGGAAGCTACTGTCTAATTTGTTTGATCTCCAGCTGAGTGCTACTTGTATATATTGTGACAACCAGAGTTGTGTGAAGTTGTCCGAGAACCCAGTGTTCCATGACAAGTCGAAGCACATTGAGATCAAGTATCACTATATCAGGGATATGGTGCAGAGAGGAGTAGTGAAGCTGTTGTATGTTGCGACGGACGAGCAGATAGCCGATGTGTTGACCAAGCCACTTGCCAGAGTGAAGCTTGAATACTTCATAGGGAGACTTGGTGTACTTCAGATCGAGATGCCTTCCAAGGGGAAGTGATGAGTCCAGAGACACAGATGCACATGAGCCATTCCGACATGGTTGAAGTGTGTCTTACCATGGTCGTTGATATAAGTGCTGGGGCCATTTGAGCATGGTTGAGGTGTGTCTTCCCATGTCTACGATATAAGTGTTGGGACATTCGAGCATGGTTGAGGTGTGTCTTCCCATTGCTGCGATATAAGTGCTGTGCCATTTGAGCATGCTTGAGGTGTGTCTTCCCATGGCTGCGATATAAGTGCTGGGCCATTCGAGCATGGTTGAGGTGTGTCTTCCCATGGCTATGATATAAGTGTTGTGCCATTCCTAGCATGGTTTAGGTGTGTCTTCCCATGGCTATGGATATAAGTGTGGTGCCATTCTCGCATGGTTGAGGTGTGTCTTCCCATGGCATAGATATAAGGTCTGAGCCTTTCATGGATGGTTGAGGTGTGTCTTCCCATGCCGGTGAGTGTAAGTGCTATGTGATGTGCATATGGGTTGTGCTCTGTGGACGATGACGATGATCTGAAGACGATGATGTGACAGTAGGGTACACAGGTTTTTGCAGAGGCATGTAGTCAGTCTTGAGATGCTCTTGCAGGTTTTGCAGAGGCAGTGTAATCAGTCCTAGGATATCTTGCAGGTTTTGCAGAGACAATGTAATTAGTCCTAAGGTGTACCTACTTGATGGCTTGGTCACTAAGATGACATGATCAGTATGATCATGAGTATCAAGATGATACTCCGTGGTTGTGGACAAGTTGTTCTATGGTATGTAAAAGGTCCTGGGAGATCCGATAGGTTGAAGTTGTGTGCTCGTAATCAGTCCTGGGATGCTCTTACGAGGTTTTGTTGACGCACGTAATAAGTCTCGAGAATTCCATAGTATGGCCAGTGATGATGAAGACCTGCAGGTGGTGGGCCTACATCCAGTATGAAAAAGGACTGGCTCTGTAGAACTTCCTATGACGAGTAGATGAGAGATTGATTGAGATAGTAGCAGTGGTGACGATGATGATGATCAGTGACAATGATCTAGAGAAGAAGACTTGTGCTAGAAGACATGTGTCGAGAAATACCTTCCTAGTTAAGAGGGAGTGTTGATGTATTTGTAACTTCCGAATGTATTTCCTATATGTATATTGTATTCCTATAGAGATGTTATTATTCTTCTATATGGAAGTGTTTGTATTCCTATAGAGATGTTATTATTCCTCTATACGTAAGTGTCGTCATTTATATTGTAAGTGTCGTAACTTATACTTGATGGGTTATTAGACCACCTTGGTGGGGTCGGCCTTGTATAATTCATGTGGGTCAAAGGGTTATTAGACCACACTATTGGGGGTTGGCCCTGCCAGCATTACTTTATGTGGTTAAGTTAAGGCTGACCTTGTAAAGGTCATTAGGCAAGTCAAGTCAAGTATAAATAGAGTGCGGGAGGCACTCTATTTGCTCATTCTATTCTCCTCACACACACTCATTGGAGAGTGGCGCACTAGTGGAGGAGGAGAAGCTACTGCTAGGAGGACTATCTCTTGTACTTGGGTTGTATCATTGCTTTATCTATCTCTGAGGAAGTTGCGGGGTTTTTCACCTTCTTGGTTTTCCCCGTTGAAACTCTATGTCTCTTGTGTGCTTGCATTATTGTGTCCATGATTAATATGCTGTAGATATGCTGTACATGTTATTCTCTCAGTTAAGATCCTAGATCAGATTGAAAATTCTGAAAAACTAACATAGTGTAATTCTTTTCTGCTGAGGATAGCTTCCTGCTTGAGAATGCAATAGGATGGTCAATACCTCCCTCACCTAGATGAGCTAGCACAACGCCAAGTGCAATGGATGAATCATCTACATGTACGTGGAAATTTTTATTCCAATATGGAAAAACTAAGATAGGTGCAATTACCATCATTTCTTTCAGTTTGTCCAGTCCTTTCTGGTAGTCTTCATTCCATATGAACTTTGCTTCTTTCTTCAACAATTTTTCCATAGGCGCAATTATCTACGCATATGCTTTGATGAACTTCTTGTAATAGCATGTGTATCCCAATGTAGTGCATAGTTGTTTTACTGAATTAGGCACTGTCAAGTACACAATAACTGTGATTTTAGCTAGATCAACCATCAGCCCTTGTTTACAAACCAGCCGTCCTAGTAGAATTCCATAGGGAACATAGAAGATGCTCTTCTTCAAGCTCAGGGAGATCTGATGTTGTCTACACTTTGCTAATATTAGTCTTAAGCTGGAATAATGGTTCTTCAGTAACCCAAATATTTTTCAATCATCAAAATATACTTCTAGAAATTTATGGATGAAATCCTTGAATGCAACAACAACTACTCTTTAGAAAATAAGAGGTGCATTTTTCAGACCAAAGGGCATTATAATGTACTGAAATGAGCCCCATTCTATGGAAAAAGGAAAAAGTGGACTTGTTCCTATTTGTTGTATCAATTTTGATCTGATGATGTCCAGAAAATCCATCAGTGAAAGAGTATGCCTAATTCCCTCTAGCATTGTCTAATACTTCATTTGTGAATGGAGTAGGAAATGGGTCATTCATTGATGCATCGTTTAGTTTTATGAGATCTACATAGATCTTGATTTCTCCTTTAGTCTTCTTTTCCCAGATAACCATGGGACTTATCCATTCTGACTCTTCTAAAGGTTCAATGATTCCTGCATCAAGCATCTTATCAATCTCTGCTTGTACCCTTTCTTTATATCTTGGATTTAGTCGATAAGGTCTCTGTTTAATTTGCTTCGCATCCAACTTGAGAGGTATTTTCATAACCCCTAAGTCGCCCAAAATGCCCTTCATTTCAGAAAACTTTGTAGGAAATAAGTCTTCATATTCACGAAGTAAATCTACTATCTGCACAACCATCTCTTTGTCCCAACAATCTCCTATAGAAGTGAACTTCGGTTCTTCAGTAGTTCCAATGTTCACTTTCCAAGTTTTTACAAGATTACTTAGATGCGGAATTTCCAATGGAGGTCCTTCAACTTCGCGCTTTCCTTCCGACTCAGGTATGTTAACATTATGCAGGTCGTCATCATCACTTTCCTCTTCTTCTTAATCTAAAGTGAAGTTATAACATTCCAGGGCATGTTCTAGCTATCTTTCCCATTCTGGTTAGTGATACACAGGTTCTGGTATGTCATTGAATACCTTCTTTTTGATGACCTATAATGCCTCATTTATACTTGGACATTCATCTTCAAAGCTAAAAGTTGCTTGGAAGTTCTTAATCATCACAAACCATTCCATTGTACCTTTGCGAAGTTCTGATTCTGTGTACCAGTTCTTCAGAATCTGCTCTAGTGTGTGCACAAATCGATGGACCCATTCTGCTTGCGGTACATGTGTCCATGCTTCTGTGCAAAGGTCTATGTGTTCTCTTGGATCAGTTTTTCTGTTATATTTTTCTTGTACAAGCTCAATTTGTTCTAGAAATCTTATCTCCATCATGTCCTTACATTCTTCCCATGTGGTCAGATTATTCTTGTGCGCCGCCCACCATCTAGCAGGTGTAGCGCACAGTGTTGTATCCAATGCTGCTATCTAATGTTCGTCTAAAATTGATATAAGATATTCTTGAAAAAATGTATGAATATTTGTCAAGCCATTGTAAGTAGGGATTGGACTTACCTCTGTTCCAATCCAACGCACTGATCTCATGAGATACGCGCGTCTTCTTGTAGATACTTCATGCATTCTGCTTTTCCAGTTCTCTAGTCCTACATCTGAGTCTGATATGCAAGAACTGTCGACTCGCCAACGTAGTGTTCCATCATCAGTTGGGTTGACGTAGTCTTCCTTATTCGCTGTCATCTTGTAGATTTGATCTAGATCTCACGCTCTGCATTCTTCTCTTATTGGCTTAGTGTATCTAGGTCCTTGTGAAGGATCCAAAGGTACGATGACCCTGATATATGCTCCTTCAAATATCATATGCTTCTTTTTCAGGTTGATAATTGCAAGGTTATCCATGGCCTATGCTATCCCCAATAGTGCAGGATAAGGTTGGCTATCATCTACGATCTCAATCACTTAGAAGTCTGCTCTACTTCGCACTCCATCAATGTCAACAAGGACACTTGCTAACCTACAAAAGGGTATAACCTTTTTCTGATTGGCTAGCCTCAACTGTATTGGTGACCATGATAACTTCAGCTTCCCCATTTGTTCCCATGTATGCTTTGTCAATACATTTACTTCTGAGCCTAAGTCAAGGACGATCTTGTCCATTTCAAAATATCCAATCTGGGTATTCAGTCTCATTTCTATTCCAGTTCTTTTATGGTTCTTAATATGATGAATCATTCTATGTGCTTCATTTACTACATTGCGTTGCTTGTAATGACTCGGTAGGTTCTGTAATTCTTCTAAGGAATTTTCATGTTTTAATAGCTTCATGCAGCTCTGTAACAGCTATGCAACAGGGCTCATCGTGTATGTCGCAGTTCGTTAGTGATCATACGAAGCTGGCATATCCTTTACAGGTGAACTCTCACTTCGCAACTTGATTCATGGAGTGATAGGTTTTGGCTCTTTGAAGGTTTCTCTTGTTTCCATGAAGACTTCTTTTTCTTTGTTCAGCTCAAAAGCGAGTGTTTTTCCAGTTTCTTTCCTTATCCAAGTCCCTTCAATAGGCTTTTGTTTAGCTTGGTGATTCTCAGAATTCAAAGCTTCCACTCTTTGATCAACACCTGTCGTAACTCCACTTTGCGTCACAGCATGAATGTTACAATCTATATTATGTTTTTTCAATGGCGATCATCTGTATGTTCTGGTTCTGTGCTTCTAGTCTTTTCTCTTTCATTTTTGCTTGTAAAACAGGGCATGCCTCAATGACATTAGCAAAAGACTTACAATATTTGTAGGTAGTACAAGCATTCGTGCAATCTCTGGATAGATGTCTAGGTTGAGCATAGTTATAACATACTATTTGACCTCTGCCTCTTAATCCTCCACTTCCTCTGTATGTGCCTTGATCATACTGTGTAGTTTCATTGTTATGCGGTGTTTCTTCTTGTACTAGGTAGACATCATGTTTTCTTTCCATCATTAGTTCATAGGCTTTGTAGTTGCTATCATCATGGCCAACTGACTGACAAAATGTTCAATATAAGTTCTCTGGTGTTTGCACATACTTCTGAAGTAAGTAGTAGTCTTCTGGGCGATGTCTTCTACATAGGAAAATCTCACACCATGGTCCTTGTTGCTGATTCAATGGGTTTCGAGCTCCACTAGTGATGTATTCTTTAAAGACCAAACATTGTTCTTTGGAGTGACCTTCTCCCTTACACTTTGTACACCAAACCTCTTCTTGGGTTTCTTTTCCTTTCTTCATATCTTGCAGTTATAATGTCAAATTTGCTAGTTGGGTCTGTATATGAACCATACCTGCGCTAGTCTCTCCTATAGGCGAAGCCTCTAGTTTCATCTCAATCTCTAGGGCCTCTGTCTGCAAAGTAACCTTCTGTTGCATCAACGATAATCTTATGTGTGGCAATAGCGCGACTATGAACCATTCCTGCTGCTGTTGTGGTGCTATGTCAAAGCTCACTTGGTCTAACAATGCTTTGAACTTTTGATCAAATTCCCACACTGACTCACGGGGTTTTTGCTTAATTTCTTTGAGCTCTGTGATACACTACGATTCTGACTTAGGTTTTTTAAATTCTCTTATGAGCGCATTCCTAATCTCTGCTAATGTCCTATTCTGTCCAATATAATACTTCATAAACCATGTCAAAGCTCTATCCCTGAATGTGGTAATGAGACATGCTTGTCTTATAGCATCATCATGTACTTGTTTAATATTCCGCATGGCTTCCCAAAGAAACCAATGTTGCTCAGGGTGTTCTAGACCCGTTCCTTTGAATATCGGCAACTTGATGTCGTTTGTCATTCTTCTTCTAGGTGGCATAGGGTTCTGTGATGTGTTAGGTATACTACTTGTCGAAATGTTTTGAGTACTTGCTCCTGTGGTGTTACTACTACTGTTGTTCTGTGGGTTAGCAATATTTCTATCATCAACTGGAGGTTTTTGTGGAGTGATGGGCTGATAGGTAGTCACTCGGGGTTATGTTTCACTATCAGTCTCAACTTTGTAAGTCCATTTCTAGAGAGATGTGAAGTTCATGTTCATTAGGCCTCTTCTTAGTACTATACTTGTATCTTTTACCACTTCGTAATGTGTAAATGTTTTCCTCAGTGTCACTATCTATATCACTGAACATTACAAATTCAAATTTCTAGGGATCTTATTACATTCTTAAGACACCTTTCTATGCTAACAACATTTTAATGTATAGACTGAGATTGTCCAGGTACTTACCTTTGAATCCTTTGAATAAATATTCCTCCACTATGCTGTAAGACTTCAGAGTATCCACAACAAATTCTGTAACATAACCTTCTAGTACTGTATCGAACTAGAAGTCTATTTATCTTGAGATTGGGATATCCACTGCTTTAAGACTATGAACCAGTTCCGAACTCCATCCTGTAGGTTCTCCACCCTGATAATAGTTCTTTTGTTCTGCTAGTCTTGATAGCCACTCATTTAGGTCATTGTTGAAGGATGCGAAGAAAATTTCGTAAATATCATAAAATAGGTATCTCTGCAACCATTCTTCATCAGAGAAATGCGAATGTTTGTTCTCCTTCCTTGCAAACTCCTTTTTTGTATTATCCACCCAGTTTTGTATTTTTGTTCTCTCGAGATTCCAATATTCAGAACACATCACCAGTTCAAGCACGGCAACAAAACCATTTGTTGGTTAATGAACCTCATTCCTTAACTTTCTCTTACTGACCCAGGTTCTGTGTAGTTGTGGTCCAACAAACCCCTTCTTCACAAGCCCTTTCGGCAATAGCCCATGAACAAGCTGAGGTCTCACCTGAGAAAAATTTATGGGGGGATTTCAGAAGAAGGTTTCTGTAATCAGGTGATGCACGGTTAACAAACTGGGGAACTGTGCAAAGTCACACCTACTTCATGTCTACCTCTTATATTATAGTGTGCACTAGGATTGTGCACTAGGACTGTGCACTTTGAACGACCACTAAACAATAAGACAGTGCAAATCTAGACTGTGCTTCTCAATAAATACACACTGCCTACAGATTTATTGACTTAGTGTAATTATGCATTCAGCATACTCAAGATTAATTGCATTCAACATTCAAGCATATATGTTCGACACTTAACATATTATTCTCATCACTCATTCATGTGGAAAATACATATAAAAGTGAAGACAAAGATAACTATAAGCATGAACTTAACCATAAGCAAAAGCAAACACATAGATTCAATCACACAACACGGTATTTACGTGGTTCACCCCCGGGATGGGAGCTAGGTCCACGGGAACTGTTGATTATATTAATGGGAAGGGTTTAATAGTTCCATTCTGCACACTCAGCTACAAAATATTCTCTCTACAATAGGTCTCTGTGCACACAGCTGCAGAGCCTCTTTCTCTCTTCAGTGGGTCTCTACGCACACAATTGCAGAGCCTCTTTCTCTCTTCAGTGGGTCTCTGCACAAAAAGCTATATAGCCTATTTAAAATACTTAGTCTCTCAAAATACCACAAAGATCAACCAAAACCCACAAAATTCTTATTAGAGATCAACAAAAAATCCAACCCTACCCTTACAAAATCGCCCCTTTTATAGATTGTGCCCACAGGTCATGTCTTTACAATGAGTATGGGCCAAAACCCTATAGTACCAAAAATGGTGTGGTTACCCCGCTAACCCGAATTGTCATAGTCGACGACTGCTCCACTCGCCTCTAGCCTCCTTTCTGTGCCACTCCTAGATCTGACGCCTTTCTGATAGCCATAGTCCTCACAGAACGACTCTGACTGCATAGTGGCATGTCCCTTTCCATCGCTCTGGATTTCCTGTTACTGTTGACCCATCATTTTTCCTCTAACAATTTCTGCCACTGTGGCTGATAGGTCACTTTCATCCTCTTCCACGTTGCTCCTTACCCAACTCTCGGGAATCATGGAGTCGCTTACCCAAAATAGGTCTCTTCTAGACCTTACTTTACTTATATTCTTTTCCAAAAATAGCTCTTGCGCTGGAACTACGCATCAACAAAACTACGCCACTTCTTTGGACTTCACTTTTCCAACTTTGAATTTCTGAAATTCGCTTCATAAAAATTGTGCCAACTTGGGCCATGCCCAACAGTAAATTCTGATCTTTTACCAGTGAAGAACAAATCATTCCAATAGTACATGTCTGAGCAAGGAGAATTACAAGAAGTATTAAATAAATTCCAACAGTCTGGTCTAAAAGCAGTTATGAAGATGCCTGTGAAGAAATCAACTCAAGAGAAGGGTGGGACTTCTATATCCTCACCTCGGCATACATCGGAATCCAAGCAGAAGAATAAAAATAAATCCAAGGAACCACAAAAGCCTCTGTAATAATCTGCAGGGATCTAGAAACTATAACAAACTCACAATCTAACTCTCAATATTATTTGCAAATAAGAAGAAGCATGCATTCAATAATCACTCATAAACACAGAATAATTGACAATGTCAATATCATACAATGAATAATGAATGTAGAGAATGCATTACAGTAATCAATGATGAGGCATCATATAGGATTCAAATTAGCCAATTAGGGAATTCGAATATGAGCTCAGAGTCTAGCATGAATAACTATGGAGACATCATCAAGTCGGCAGTATCAATCATAAATGGTAAGAGTCAATCAGGTGTGACCAACTGAGCCCAACATAACTATCTAGCCATAAATCAAGGAATGGAGACTCCAAGGTGGGTGCATGAGGCTGTCTAACTCAAAGTCTATCTTGGATAACAATGGAGACATCATCCAGTCAATAGTATCAGTCACAAATGGTAATAATCAGTCAAGTGAGTCTAACAAAACCATCTAGGCATAAATCAGGGAATGGAGACTCCAAGGGGGGCGCATGAGGCTGTCAAATAGTCAAGTGGAACTCCAGAACTAGCTAACCAAAAGCTACAAGCAGTCTGTATGAGCAATTAGTGGAAGAACTACTCAATCAATGCACTAACTGAATCATAACTCCTGGTAGGTGAGATAAGGTGCCCTAACTGAGTGTTAACTGGTGGTAGGTGAGAAAAGGCACCCAAACTGGCTGTTGTAGGTGGGAAAGGTGCACTTTCCATGCATAGAAGTGAAAGAGGGCACATTAGGTAGGTAGGAGGCCAATTGGGGGCTGTAGACAGGTTCTGGAGAGGTAGAAGCAAGCTCTAGGTGCTAGGAGACAACCATGATGATGATTGTATGCATGCAGTGGCATGCAAAATACAAAAATGATGGTTTGAATATTCCAACAGCCTAAGGATGCATAAATATGAAGATAACAACCAGTAGAGTGACCTCGTGAGAGGACAATTTTGTTGATACCCGAGTACATTCCACCGCGAAAAGATGATGCACTGGTGGTAGTATTGAAGAGGAATCCACGGGATGAAATCCCTATTCCATCGATGTCACGCCACGTTCGGGAAAAGGACAACTTGTTGGGAAAGATCCCGGATGTTAAGTTCACAGATTACAATCTGTTGAATGCAAACAAATATTTGCAATTCTAGCCATAAAGATACATGTAAAGAAAGTTTGATGAAGGCCCTAAGCAGAAAACTATACAAGAACAGGACTGGATTGCAACATTACAGTCTTGAGGACTACTAAACCTTTTAAGAATTCCTCACTTTGGGTGAATTCTAGAGCTAACAGCCATCGTGCGTGCGTTGTTGTCATGCACACACCAAGGATACTTGTGTCTAGACCGCAAGATAAATATAAATATCGATTTGATCTACAGTATCAACCATCTAAGTAAAAGAGGTACTGAACCCACAACGGAATTTGTGGGTAAGAATAAGGATAAAGACCTCACAAAGTAGATGAAGAGCGAGTTCAGATTAGTTAAAGGAACTCGGGGCTATCAGGAAGACCAGATTCAAGATGATGCCATGAGGTTCACAGTGAAATTGCTCACAGGAAGGGTACTTAGAAAATGCAGACCGACAGAAGTGTCTGCTGCTGTGATCTCCCTAGAAGAAAAGGCTAAGGAAGGGCTACCATTCAACTGGGCATGCTACCTATTGAATGAATTTCTAGATGATGTATCATATGCACAAGAAAATGGCCATCAATTTCACTATAACTGGCTGATAGTCCTCATCGCATTTGTGGGATAGAAAGAGCCAAAGTACAAACAAAATGTACCAACGTTCCCTAGCAACTGTCGTCGACCTCGATATGAAAATATGTGGAGTAACGTGAGGCCGAAAAGACGAAGTTTGAACAATGTTCAACTACACACATTTTACAAGCAATTATGCGAGGTGATTAAGGGAACTTCGTATATTCCAAAAGAGATAAAAATGCTATATATATGGAAGATGAGATTTAGGGATGACCTCCATTCAATATTTATACAGCTCATAGAGCCAACAAACCCGGAATGGTATGAGGATCAATATCAGTTGGATGCATAAAATATTGACCTCATTATTGAGGATTGATCGCCATAATAGAAAATTGATGCACCAGAGGCACTGCTGACGACATTTTATGATAGCACCAATGATAGCGACAAGAAAGAGAAATATGGTGCTAAAGGAGGCGATGATCAACAGAAAGAAAAGAAATATCAAGAACAGCAGCAGGATGGTGATCCACCAGTAGGAGAAAAGAGAAAGAACCCCGCCATAGATGTGTCAAAGGGGTCAAAAAGAAAGAAACAAAAGAAAAGAGAAAAGAGAAAGAACCCCGCCATATGATGATTATGACTGCATCGCAGGAAGATTCCATGCACATATTGAAGAAACACTCCCAAAAAAAGACAAGAAGCAAGAACAACTTCAAGTAAGCATGGCAGAAAGCATTGTTGAGATGAAAAGTATGATGGAAAGAGTAGAGCAAGTACAAAGAGATGTAATGAAAGAATCAGACTCTGAAGATAGATCAGAGGAGACAAGCTGAAGAAAAAGGAAAGCACCCACACTAATGATGCGACTGCAGCTAGTGCGCATAGAGCAAAAAAATGTCATATTCCCATACGATGAAGTCACTGAAGTTGTGAAGCAGCTCGCACACTTAGATATTAACATGGGAATGTTTCCTATCGAAGGATTGCATGATCTACACTTGCAGGTCATAGAATAAATCAAAGATAGGGACATTATAACATACAACCAACATCTGATGATAGAGGAGAGCTACAATGAGTCGAAGAATGAATGCCAGACTGAAGATGGATGAGCTAGCAAATGCTTGTGAAAGGCAGAAGAAGCTAAAGGGGGCCATCGAAGAAGTTTGTGCAAAGATCCCAGACTTCAATGAAGAACCTGAAGTAGAAGTGACTATAACCAAGATTGGAATAGCATTCGACAACCTTAAAACAAAAAATGGAGGAAATGGAAATTGGATACAAAGAAAATATTACAGACTTGGAGGCTAGACAATAACCCGGCACTCCACCAGAAGTAAAGGCAACAAGAATTGAAGAGCTAAAACCTTTGACATAGATCATCTTCGCAGAAGTTGCGAGGTGCCAAGATTTATTAGAAGAAGTGACCAAGTCATGGACCATACTGCAAGAAGACCCAGACTTGTAGAAAATCCAAGGTGAAGTCCAAAATAAGAAGAAGGACCTCGATTCAATGAACACGACAATGAAATAATTTCCGCCGAGGCAGAGAATATAGAAGTTCACAGAAACAAAGGAGCTTCAGAAATAACTTAAGGCATTAAGGACAAAGGAAGCAGAAACTTCAAAAAAGTTGCAACCAATGCAGGAAGAGGCATTGGCACTCTCTAAAGAGATTGAGGTGAAGCTGCAAGAGATTTGTACAACAGAGAGCACAGTTAAGGACCAGATGCAGGAACCGATATATGTGATGGTGCTCGACACAGTGAAGGAATACGAGCAGGAAAATAAGGAGGTTGTAGCGAAGCTAATCGCAACATATCAAGAGTTCGCAACAAAGATGAACATCCCAAGCAATATGAAGTTAACAAATCCTAGTGTAAGTGGATCAGGGATGAGCCACAAGTAAGTGTTAGGGGCATGTTGGGTGTAGCCCAGGAAGAGGAAGTTAAGAAGGCAAGTACAGTTAGGTGAGGCCTGACATTGAGCATTTTTGGGAGAAATGCAACTCCGCAAATCCAGGGAAGAGGGTATGGAGCGAAGATCAATTGAGAAGGAATGACCTGTTTCCTTAGTAAGGACAAAGTACTAAGGACAACCAAAGGTGGTTGGTGCAGTTAAGGGGTGAGCGGCAACCTAATTGCTAAGGGAGCAGGAAGTTGAGAATCAGTGTGGTGTAAAGGAAACGCCACTACAGAAGTCAGAGGTACATTAGCAGAGAAAGCATCAGATTCAAAGGAATCGGTGTCAAAGGGACAACGAAATTAAAGCTTAGTGTGGTCTATAGGAGAACCACAGGGTTTTTGGGTTTTGGGTACTATGGGGGTTGTCCCATAGTTATTGTAATATGGGATCTTCGAGAACATCTATATGTAAGGGTAATTTTGTATGAGGAAGGGATATATGTTGTTGGTTGTAATAGGAGAATAATGATCAAAGAGAGAATAATCTCTACAGCTGAGTGCATAGAGATCTGATTATAGAAAAGAGTCTGCAATTGAGTGCACTGAATGGAACTATTACCATTCCAAGCTAATATAAGAACAGTTCCTATGGACGTAGCTCCTTCCTGGGGGTGAACCACGTAAATCTATGTGTTTATATATCTGATCTTATGATGTGCTTCGTATGCGAGTCTATGTGTGTTTATGTATTTACCTTCATGTGTAGGTTAATGGTGATTGCATGCAAAGTAAATGGAATACACACGTATGAATGTTATGGAGGAACACTTAGAATGATGAATGTGTAGCTAACTGGTGAATACAATAGAGATTCAACATAGTTCTCTATATTGTTGATAAGCTGCGAAGTGCGAAGTCATTTGTTCATTCTATGTTGCTAGATGATGTTAAATAGAACTTTTAGTGAGGTTGTTAAGCACATCTGCACATCACCACTGTTACAGAAATTTGATTCTATAACCCCCCATATTCGCTTTGAGTGAGACTTCATCCTGGTTACAGGTTGATTCCAAAAGGGCCAGCGAAAGAGGTTTTGTTGTTGCTGCGTGAATTTCTCTGAACCTTGGTCTGCATAAGAAAGACAATAGTGAGGGCATTACTCTAGTAGAATAATATACATAATATACTGAGAAATCTTCCCTCAAGATTTGATGCAAAAGTATCTGTGTTGGAAGATAGAGCAAATTTTGACGACCTGAAAAAGAATGAGCTTTAGAGGATCCTAAGAGCATATGAGATGAGAACTGAGAAATAGATTCCCATAAAAAAAGAAGTTTCTATTAAATCTACTAGAAAGGATAAAAACGATCATGACAAGGACTTTTTCAATGAATCGGATGAAGAGGAGTCAAACTTCGTAAGGAAGCTGAAAAGAGGATTTGGTAAGTACAAGAACAAATTTCCTTTCAAATGTTTCAAATGTGGTGGTATAGGCAATGTTGCTTCTAAGTGTCCTTACAAGGAAGATGGAGACAACAACATCAAGGAAGAACCTACTTCCCATGAATGAATAACCGCGCATACTCAGCATAGACCTAAAAATAAAAGGAGGATTCTAAAACAGAGGAAAATTCTATATATTGAGGAAGACAACAATGCATATGAAGAAAGTGACTACAAAGAGAAGCCAAAAGAGGTACTATTCATGGATTTTGTGGAAGATGAAAGAAATGATTAAAAGAGGAAGAATTGTTTGTTAGTTAAGAAGAATAATCAAGTTGCACAAAGCAAACTAGGATCACTAGATAAATACTTCTTTATTGGATCCTTCAATACTCCTCCAAAGCTAGTCACAGAAGTTAAAACTAATAGTCAATCCAAAGAAGAAGAAGTTGCAGAAGTTGAATGGGAAGGTGAATTGATCAGTGCCCTAGATGAATTGAATAATTTAAGAAAGAGGAACAAAATCTTGCAGAAACAGTTGTTAAAGTGTGAAGAATAGGAAAAACTAACTAATGAGATTCAAGAGTCCCTTGATACACAGGTTCGTGCAAAAGTGATCAACTATGAAAAAAAATGACTTGCACACGAGACAAGGTCAAAGTGCTTGAAGAAGAGAAACTTGCATTAAAGGCTTCTGTCAAAACCCAAAATTTCGGAATTTTTTTTTTTTTTTTTTAATTAGCATATAATATTTATAAATGCATTCCTTGATCTGTTTGATTAGTTAAAGTGGTCATAAATGTGTCTAAATGATTTTATTATGAGTTTCTTTACTGCTGCTGATTGTTTTTTTGTTTTTCAACCACAAGGGGGAATTGCCATGAAAGACTGGTTTACTTAGCTTCCGAGCTAATGCAACAGATTTTTCTTCTCTTACAGATATACAGGTAATGTCGGGTCGCTGCAATAATCTTTAAAGCATTATAAGTCAATTTAGCTGTACCATATCATTCAGTGAAAAGTCTAGGCATGCTAACCAGGTTTATCAAGCTTTTAAAGGTAGAATTCTTTTTGCATTATGCCCAGTTCAAAATTCAGAACATGCTTTGATTTACAATGTTGATTAAAAAGGATCTGGAACTATCAATATAGATACTTAGCTTATTTCTCGCATTTACAAGGTATTATGTCCATTACCTGTTCCTTCTTAACATTTTCAGGGTTGTTTTGATTGCACAGCTACTTCCTTTTTTTGTAAAAGTCGATGGATAAAAGAACAAAACTAAAAGCTATCTTGATTAACTTCATTGAGTCTAAGGATAACCAAGTCTACTTGTCCATACGTAAAATCCGAGTCTATTAAAAGATTGTTATTAAATTATAACAACAAATGAGAAGGGCTAGAGTAACCCTGTTCCGAAATTGTGTGTTATGTTACTTAAAATCTCACAATTTTAAGTCACTTGAAGCAGAAATGCCATCTGCCTAAAACTATCGCGAATGGCGTTAAGGTCATAGAATTATAAGTATCTAATCCTAAAATTATCCCTTTATCATAAATATTTGAAAGTATGATCCATGTTTTATCACATGAACATAAATTGAAATAAAATTATAGTGATAGGTTTTTGACAAACAACATATGACTCAATTGGAAACCCCCTCCTTATAATATTGTTATAATATTTATCAAGTTCTCCATGTTTACATAGTTTTCACGACTCGATATTGAACACTCTTGACAAATGCATGGTTCTATTGTTTGTATGGAAGGTATTACTGTTCACTATGCAAGTTCGATAGCATTGTTTTCATTATGAAATAATGGCAAGTCTAAAGTATGGTATCTCGACCTTAAAAAGGATACCCATGCTATGATTGTAGTTTATCCCCGCTATGATTTTAATTGGAAGTAGAAATGATTGGAATCTCATCATGGACTATGGAACTTCGACCCACTGCATGTAAAAATTAAAAGGCTACGTGGTTGTTTCTACGCCAAGTGTTGATGATATATAAGCGTTGACTCAACCCTAGCTGGGCACTTCTCCCTCGCCTTCGGGTTCGGTCGCTCTGTGAAACCCTCCTGTCCGAACCCTACTGATACGTTATGGAACACAGCTTCTCTGTAATTTTAATCCTTCATTCTTGTTAACTACAATGCAAGGAAGTTATTATGCTTTATTATTGGCGACTGTAGTTGGTTATGATCCTAGGGTTTTATCCCTTTGTTGTCATAATTTAACCTTGTCTCTGTGTTACCATAACTCTCGGCTTGGTCTTGATGAAGCTTCCATTGTGGTAGCTATCCTTGTTTCTGCCAGCTCGTGGTATTTGTTGACGAAGAAGGGGTTTTACACTTACCTTGCTCGCGGCTATCATGTTAAATACGGTGTTAAAACTGTCTTCCAAATCGCGGTATGTTACAGAACTTCTCCATTGTTATTACAGTTAAAGATTTGGTTTTTATATAAATGCGTTTATAACTAGTACCAAAATGTTATTATAGGACCTGGCTGCTCACGAAGGTGTACAGAACACTTACCTCGTCGGTTGCTTATCCGGGTAAGCCTGGTCGTTCACCATGGCATTCCTTCTTGCTGCTTGTTAGGGTGTTTAGGGTTTGGCTTGAACGAAGTGACATAGGGATTACGGCAGCCTTGTTAAATCTTTTAACTGTGTGTTTTAAATGAAAAGTTATGGGTTTAACCCCGTGTTGTAATAAAAGGTTACGGCTTCGGTTCACTTTGTATTACTAGTTTTGTTTTCGCATTAAAGGGCTTCTGTAGATGTAATACTATTTATAAAATGTAGATAGATAGGAAGAATCTGGAGCCTGCCTGTAGGTGGTGTTATGGCCTTGTAGTTTTAATACTGGGCTCTAAATTTTTACTCAGGGTTTGATAATACGTTTTTGTTATAAATTTTCCTGTGTAACTGGGTTTTGTAAATTTTATTTTGTTGTTAAACCCTTGCATTAATCAGGGTTTCCACTTCCAGGTTTTGATAATCTAACTTTTTAAAGGTTTCTCCTGTATAATCGAGCTGGTGTTTAACGCGTATGTTTGCAATGTCTATGTTTTTATAACTGCTTATATTATGAATTTAGGCTGCGGCCGTAATTGGAAACCTGGTCTTAAATCTTAGCATTTAAAATAACGATGGAAGCTGGAATGATAGGGTTTAGCCTGTTCAAAAATTATAGTTACGATTTGTTTAAGTGATTATTATGTCATTAAGAAATATGACTCTGTCGATAATGTGAGTCGAGTGCAGGATATAACTAAAAGTTTTGACTCTATAATTATACTGTTCTTTTATTTCGATTATGATTCTGTGGCAACTGAGAGTCAAATGAACGGTACTACTGTGTTGTTTAAGCTCGATATCGAGCTGGATAATGTTCTGTTACTCTTCTGTTTTTAATATAAAAACTAGTTTGTTTTAACTATGAATAAAAACTTTGTGATGATTTTTTGTTAGGTTTTCTGCACAATGTTTTTGTTTGATAGGTAATAACTAGTTAACTTGTTAACTAGGGTTTGTGTATTAAAAAATGATTGTCATGCAAGGACTTGTTAAAACTTAACTAGGGTTTGTACCCTCATCAGGGTATCCTATTTGTGAGTACGATTCTCCTGTAAAGGTGGTTGACCAGGATATAAATTATGTATTTTCTATTGTTTATTTACTATTTTTTTCCTATGTCTGTATATTAAATTTTGTTTACACAACGTATAAATAGTTTATACGTACCCCCTGCTTGGATATTCATAAATTATGATTAAACTAGGTTCATAATTTTTGTGTTAATATACTACTACTGAAAATCACACAGTTGTATTGAAAATATGACTGATACATTGTTATAAAGGTAATAATAGGTTACTACTTAAATATTACTATTATACTGAAAACAGTATCTTACAATTATATTGAATACAGTATAGATTTAGTAATAATTTCTTCTTACTAGGGATGTTTTGAAAACACAGTAACTCTATTAAAATTAACTACTGTTATTCTGAAATATTAACCTTTTCTAATTAACTATTTCATATTAAAGATACGGAAAACACAATAACTCTTCACAAATCTTACTACTGATATTCTGAGATTTCTATCTTTTCTAAATTAATTATTCTAACTAATTACTCTTCAGGCATATAGAAGGTAAACACAACATACATTCATTTAGATTTAATAAACATATGGAAAACAATAGCAGAACATGTTTCTGTGGACAACAACAGCAATGGGAGGCTGTTCCTCCCTACCAACTCCTGGAGAGTGCCCAGACAACACTTCTCAGGACCCCCGAGCTTGCTCTGGTCTCCCTGGCTAGAACTAGGTGCAGCAAATAATTCACTCAGCCCAAACAGCTACAATGGAACCAAGTTACTGCAGCATTCCTCTCAAACAACTTCCTTACTGTATATTTCCCTCTTCCTCAATGGGAATCCTGAATAACATTCACCTGAATGTATTCTCCCTCCAGAACAATTCGAACCCCCAGCTCAGTTCATTGAGTACTATATAAAAGATTGCCTAGGTCTTTGTTGGGTTAACTGTCATTAATGAGCCACCTGCTCTGATTCCACTTTCTTGGGGAATCATGACCCCAAAATATAGGGAAGTTGCCACCTGCAACTTAGGAAGTGTTTGAGGATGCTGCCACTTGTCTTTTGCCTTTCCACCTAGTTCCATCCACCAGTTTGACCAGTAACCTCTTTTTAACAGCTCTCCCATGCTGTTGTCTCCATAATTTATTTATTAATAATAAAATATTCAGAATTACATTCCATTTCTAGTGACTCTGCTGAGTCATCAATTCATACTTAGCATTAAATTTAACATAATGTCTCAGGAATATAATGAAATAATTACATAATTTTTACAAAATTGGGGTATGTGACATACACACCCCCTTAAAATGTAACATCGTCCTCGATGTTACTTATTCCTCATCCTCAGCTACCTTTTGGAACAGATTTGGGTATGCTTCCCGCATCTTACTTTCCAGTTGCCAAATAGCTTCTTCAGGACTAAGGTGCTTCCATTGCACCTTAAGCTGTCCAATTGTGCGGTTCCGCAGAGTAATTTCCCTCCTCCCGAGGATACAATCCGGTTCCACCAAAACTTCCCCTTCTGGTTCTACCTGTACAACGTTCCAATCAATCACATGAGTAGCATCATGAACGTACTTTTTCAGAACGGAAATATGAAAAACATTATGCACTTTTAAATTAGGTGGTAATGCTAGCTGATAAGCAACTTGACCAATTCTAGATAAAATTTCAAACGGACCAGAGTAACGTGGTGCTAATTTTGCACAACTCCCCAATCTTAGGGAGCTCTTCTTTGGTCTTACCTTTATGAACACATGTTCACCCACCTGGAACTCTTTAGGAGTTCTTTTCAAATCTGCTTGACTCTTTTGCTGATCCTGGGCAATCTTCAAATTTACCTGCACTTGTTTCACAATCTGTTCCATTTCTTTTAATAATTCAGGACCTAACACTAATCTGTCTACTGGATTATTCCAAGAGATAGGAGTGTTACATTTACGCCCATACAAAATTTCAAAAGGACTGAACTTAGCTGACGATTGATAGCTGTTATTGTATGCAAATTCTGCTAAATGTAAATAATCCTCCCACTTACCTGGTTGATCCTTAACATACATTCTTAGCAGATCTTCCAATACCTGATTAAATATTTCAGTTTGTCCGTCCGTCTGAGGATGGAAGGAAGTGCTGAAATTCAGTGTTGTGTTTAGTCCCTTAAACAAATATTTCCAAAAATTTCCTGTGAATTTAGGATCCCTATCTGAAATAATAACCTTTGGGACACCATGTAACCTAAAAATCTGCTTCAGAAATATATCAGCTATGTTTGCAGCCTTGTAAGTAGTTTTAACAGGAATAAAGTGTGTTGATTTACTTAATTTGTCTACTACCACCATAATTGAATCATTCTGATTTTGATTTCTGGGTAATCCAGTAATGAAATCTAAGCTGATTTTTTCCCACTTCCAACTAGGAATAGGCAAAGGTTGCAATAACCCCGCTGGATGCTGATGTTCTGTTTTTACTTGTTGGCAGTCTAAACATCTAGCTATGTACTCAGCTGCTTCAGATTTCATATTAGGCCAAAAATAGTCTTTTCTCAACATAGTAACAGTTTTCTGGTAGCCTGGATGCCCTGAGTAAGGGGTTTTATGAACTTCATCCAGAATTAACAGTTTAACTTTAGATACATTCGGAACATATAGTCTGTCTTTAAACAATAAAAATCCATCTTTATTTAAACTATAACCCTTTATCAAACTTTCTGTAGGTTCTTCTTTAGCTGTAGCCTGTAAGTTTTGATAAATTTCATCCAGTTTTATCCCTTCAATCAGCTGTTCATTTAAATCAGAGGTACAAGTGCTGCTAGCTGATATAAAATTCAGCCTTGCATTTCTGCTCAAAGCATCAACCACCTTATTTTCCTTTCCTTTTATGTGCTGAATTTTTGAAATCGTATTCACTTAAGAAGGCCAACCATCTGGCTTGTCTTGCATTTAAGTTAGGCTGATCTAAAAGGTATTTCAGACCCTTATTATCAGTCATTAAAGTAAACTTTCTGCCTATTAAGTGGTGTCGCCACATCTTTAAATCATGAATAACAGCAGCTAATTCTAAATCATAAGTGGCATAATTCTTTTCATGAATCTTCAGCTTCCTGGACTCATAGGCAATGGCATGCCCATCCTGAGTCAACACTCCACCTAGACCGTCATTACAAGCGTCGGTGCAAACCACAAAATCCTTATTAGGATCTGCTATTCTTAGAATAGGCGCAGTTGTTAATAAAGTCTTTAATTTCTTAAAGCTTTCTTCACACTTCAAGTTCCAATCAAACTTCTTGCCTTTCTTTTGTAAGGAAGTGATTGGGTTGGCTATTTTTGAAAAGCCTTCAATGAACCTCTGGTAATAACCGGTAATTCCCATGAAGGACCTAACATCTGTTACGTCTTTTGGTACTGGCCATTCCTCAATTGACCGGATCTTTTCAGGATCAACTGAAATCCCTTCCTTAGTTACTACGTGACCTAAGCACTGAATTTCATCCTTGAAGAAGTCACACTTACTGAACTTTGCAAAGAGCTGTTGTTCTCGCAGTTCTTGTAAGACTATCCGTAAATGTTCTTTGTGTTCCTCCTTATTTTTAGAATCAATTAAAATGTCATCGATGAATACGACGACAAATTTATCTAATTATTTATGCATTATGTTGTTCATTAGGCACATAAAGACGGATGGGGCATTAGTAAGCCCAAATGGCATTACGACAAATTCGTAATGTCCATGCCTCATTCTGAAAGTTGTCTTGAATATGTCCTCTTCTTTAATCCTCACCTGATGATAAGCCGATCTCGGGTCTATCTTAGAGAACACCGTAGCTCCACGTAGCTGATCAAACAGATCATCTATGCGAGGCAACGGATATCTGTTTTTAATTGTCATCTTGTTTAGTTGATGGTAATCTATGCAGAGTCGCATAGTTTCGTCCTTCTTTTTAACAAAGATTACTGGTGCTCCCCAAGGAGACACACTGGGTCGAATGTAATTCTTATCTATTAATTCCTTTAACTGTGTTTTTAATTCGTTAAGCTCCAAAATATTCATACGATACGGAGCCTTTGAACTGGGTACAACACCTGGTACCAACTCAATTGTGAAAGCCAGTTCCCTCTTGGGAGGTAATCCTGGAATTTCCTCCAGAAAAAAAACAGTAAATTCGTTTACGACAGGAATATCCTCTACTTTTATCTTACTTATTTCCGACTTAACTGCCTCATCTGTAATAGTTACAGCATAGGCTTTGCACCCTTTTCTAACTGCCCTTTTAAGTTGTAAAGCAGAAATCTGCCTGACTACTGTTTTCCTAGGAATACCCCTAATAGTTACAGGTTGTTCACTATTATTTACACACGTAAAAGTTTTATCAAAACAATTTAAAACTACCTTATGCTGTTCTAACCAGTCCATACCAATAAGTATGTCATACGAGCCAAGTGTCAGAACATTTAATTTAACAGTAGTTTTAAAATCCTTCATATCTAGAGCACATTCCTTAACATAACAGTTCACTTTCCTTTTTGCCCCAGTGGCTAGTTGTACTGACCAAGAGTTGTCAAACCTTTCAACAGTCAAATTACACTTTTCTACTATCTGTGGTGAAATATAACTAAGGCTAGCACCTGGATCTATTAAAATAGTTACAGGGGTTTTGTTAACCATACCTCCTACTTCCACCATGGAAGTTTGATAGTCAACTTGGTGGTTCTCCAACACTGCATTAATTCGGGGCATAGTCCCTGCAAAGTCTCCAACAGTCATTTCATCTTGTATAGTATGAATATTGCTGTTTGGTTTCTTCCGATTTGGGCAAACTGATGCATAGTGTGGGCCATTTCACTCCCAGCACTTAACAGGCTCCTTTCGTTCAAAATTCTTAGTGTAATTCCCATGATTGTTAGAAGCCTCCTTGCTGCCCTTGAAGTTGTTGGAATGATTAGCAGCTCCATTTTTGTTCCCCTGGAAGCTTTTACCATTAAAATGGTTTCGTTCTTGTTATTCTTGAAATTCTTCTGGGGTACAAACTCCTTTTTCCTGTACTCAAGCTGATTACTGTTCTT
The DNA here is from genome assembly GCA_027924585.1 of Larix kaempferi. NCBI lineage: Eukaryota > Viridiplantae > Streptophyta > Pinopsida > Pinales > Pinaceae > Larix > Larix kaempferi. Next base: position 14,932,170 of record BSBM01000348.1, on the reverse strand, counting down.
TTTAGCCTTCCAGTTGGCTATCCCTTCTTTCTTTTTATTCTGTTCAAAACAGAAATTAACTTTTCGCATCGCTTCTTCCAGAGTTTTGGGGTTATCATATTCGATTATGTCTTTTATATGATATGGCAAGCAGCTAAGAAACCGCTGTACCTTGAGTTTCTCTTCAACAAAATATGGCACATATCGTAATAGACTTAAGAACTTGCTGTTTAAGTCCTTCATAGTCATAGATCCTAGCTTTAATTCATAAAATTCCTTGGCTCTCTCTTCATAGTACTGTTCAGACAGAAATTTCTTTTTGAAGTACCTTTTAAAGTTACTCCAATTGACTTCTTTTTCTTTGATCCCCTTGACCCTTTTCAAGTCTTGCCACCATATGTACGCTTTTCCAGAAAGATTATAGATGGCCATTCTTGCCTTCATCTGATTTGAATAGTTGTATATCTGGAAATATTTTTTCATCCCGGATAACCAGGATTCTGCCTCTTCACCTGTTTCAGATTCGCCATTGAAAGTTGGGGGTTTTATTTTCTTGAACTCCCCAAAAATCTCTTCATAAGGTCTGAACTTCTTCTTTCTGTTATAAAACTCAGCCTCACTACTGTCACTAGTAGTGTGATAGCTTGGTTGTCCCCTTCTTCCTTCAGATGAGGAACTGCTGTCTGATTTAACTAGTTTCACCCTTTTAGACTCCTTTTGATGACTAGCTCCTTCAGATTCAGCTCTTTTGCTTCTTCCTTCAGTCTGAAATTTTTCTTTTAAAATTTGATTTAACTGTTCTTGCGTTTTCAGAATCATTTCATTATCCTTCTTGACTGTTTCTATCTCAGTCTTTAAACCCTTTATAGTCTGCATCAGCTCTGAGGAATGAGCAATTACCTCTTCTATCACAGGTTCTCTGGACATCTGTCTTGTCTCAGTGTTTGGAGATTCCTCCTCAGCATATTCTCCTAGTTTCTCCATACATGTCTGTTAGATTCAGAAAAGGAAATTTTCTATTCTTTTACATGAAACAAAAATAGAAAGTTAGTACATAAATTTTCTTTTCTTTTATGGTTCTGTGGAAACTAGTTGGGCCATATCAAGGCCTAGTATTTGAACCATGCTCTGATACCACATGTCAAAACCCAGAATTTCCGAATTTTTTTTTTTTTTTTTTTTTAATTAGCATATAATATTTATAAATGCATTCCTTGATCTGTTTGATTAGTTAAAGTGATCATAAATGTGTCTAAATGATTTTGTTATGAGTTTCTTTACTGCTGCTGATTGTTTTTTTGTTTTTCAACCACAAGGGGGAATTTCCATGAAAGACTAGCTTACTTAGCTTCCGAGCTAATGCAACAGATTTTTCTTCTCTTACAGATATACAAGTAATATCGGGTCGCCGCAATAATCTTTAAAGCATTATAAGTCAATTTAGCTGTACCATATCATTCAGTGAATAGTCTAGGCATGCATACCAGGTTTATCAAGATTTTAAAGGTAGGATTCTTTTTGCATTATGCCCAGTTCAAAATTCAGAACATGCTTTGATTTACAATGTTGATTAAAAAGGATATGGAACTATCAATATAGATACTTAGCTTATTTCTCGCATTTACAAGGTATTATGTCCGTTACCTGTTCCTTCTTAACATTTTCAGGTTTGTTTTGATTGCACAGCTACTTCCTTTTTTTGTAAAAGTCGATGGATAAAAGAAAAAAACTAAAAGCTATCTTGATTAACTTCGTTGAGTCTAAGAATAACCAAGTCTACTTATCCATACGTAAAATCCGAGTCTATTAAAAGATTGTTATTAAATTGTAACAACAAATGAGAAGGGCTAGAGTAACCCTGTTCCGAAATTGTGTTTTATGTTACTTAAAATCTCACAATTTTAAGTCACTTGAAGTAGAAATGCCATCTTCCTAAAACTATCGCCAATGGCGTTAAGGTCATAGAATTATAAGTATCTAATCCTAACATTATCCCTTTATCATAAAGATTTGAAAGTATGATCCATGTTTTATCACATGAACATAAATTGAAATAAAATTATAGTGATAGGTTTTTGACAAACAACATATGACTCAATTGAAAACCCCCTCCTTATAATATTGTTATAATATTTATCAAGTTCTCCATGTTTACATAGTTTTTACGACTCGATATTGAACACTCTTGACAAATGCATAGTTCTATTGTTTGTATGGCAGGTATTACTGTTCACTATGCAAGTTCGATAGCATTGTTTTCATTATGAAATAATGGCAAGTCTAAAGTATGGTATCTCGACCTTAAAAAGGATACCCATGCCATGATTGTAGTTTATCCCCACTATGATTTTAATTGGAAGTAGAAATGATTGGAATCTCATCATGGACTATGGAACTTTGACCCACTGCATGTAAAAATTAAAAGGCTACGTGGTTGTTTCTACGCCAAGTGTTGATGATATATAAGCGTTGACTCAACCCTAGCTGGGCACTCCCCCCTCGCCTTCGGGCTCGGTCGCTCTGTGAAACCCTCCTGTCCGAACCCTACTGATACGTTATGGAACACAGCTTCTCTGTAATTTTAATCCTTCATGCTTGTTAACTACAATGCAAGGAAGTTATTATGCTTTATTATTGGCGACTGTAGTTGGTTATGCTCCTAGGGTTTTATCCCTTTGTTGTTATAATTTAACCTTGTCTCTATGTTACCATAACTCTCGGCTTGGTCTTGATGAAGCTTCCATTGTGGTAGCTATCCTTGTTTCTTCCAGCTCGTGGTATTTGTTGACGAAGAAGGGGTCTTACACTTACCTTGCTCGCGTCTATCATGTTAAATACGGTGTTAAAACTGTCTTCCAAATCGCGGTAAGTTACAGAACTTCTCCATTGTTATTACAGTTAAATATTTGGTTTTTATATAAATGCGTTTATAAGTGGTACCAAAATGTTATTACAGGACCTGGCTGCTCACGAAGGTGTACAGAACACTTACCTCATTAGTTGCTTATCCGGGTAAGCCTGGTCGTTCACCATGGCATTCCTTCTTGCTGGTTGTTAGGGTGTTTAGGGTTTGGCTTGAACGAAGTGACATAGGGATTACGGCAGCCTTGTTAAATCTTTTAACTGTGTGTTTTAAATGAAAAGTTATGGGTTTAACCCCGTGTTGTAATAAAAGGTTACGGCTTCGGTTCACTTTGTATTACTAGTTTTGTTTTCTCGTTAAAGGGCTTCTATAGATGTAATATTGTGTATAAAATGTAGATATATATGAAGAATCTGGAGCCTGCCTGTAGGTGGTGTTATGGCCTTGTAGTTTTAATACTGGGCTCTAAATATTTACTCAGGGTTTGATAATACGTTTTTGTTATAAATTTCCTGTGTAACCGGGTTTTGTAAATTTTATTTTGTTGTTAAAACCTTGCATTAATCAGGGTTTCCACTTCCAGGTTTTGATAATCTAATTTTTTAAAGGTTTCTCCTGTATAATCGAGCTGGTGTTTAACGCGTATGTTTGCAATGTCTATGTTTTTATAACTGCTTATATTATGAATTTAGGCTGCGGCCGTAATTGGAAACCTGGTCTTAAATCTTAGCGTTTAAAATAACGATCGAAGATGGAATGATAGGGTTTAGCCTGTTCAAAAATTATAGTTACGATTTGTTTAAGTGATTATTATGTCATTAAGAAATATGACTCTGTCGATAGTGTGAGTCGAGTGCAGGATATAACTAAAAGTTTTGACTCTATAATTATACTGTTCTTTTATTTCGATTATGATTCTGTGGCAACTGAGAGTCAAATGAACGGTACTACTGTGTTGTTTAAGCTCGATATCGAGCTGGATAATGTTCTATTACTCTTCTGTTTTTAATATAAAAACTAGTTTGTTTTAACTGTGAATAAAAACTTTGTGATGATTTTCTGTTAGGTTTTCTGCACAATGTTTTTGTTTGATAGGTAATAACTAGTTAACTTGTTAACTAGGGTTTGTGTATTAAAAAATGATTGTCATGTAAGGACTTGTTAAAATTTAACTAGGGTTTGTATCCTCATCAGGGTATCCTATTTGTGAGTACGATTCTCCTGTAAAGGTTGTTGACCAGGATATAAATTCTATATTTTCTATTGTTTATTTACTATTTTTTTCCTATGTCTGTATATTAAATTTTGTTTACACAACGTATAAATAGTTTATACGTACCCGCTGCTTGGCTATTCATAAATTATGATTAAACTAGGTTCATAATGTTTGTGTTAATATACTACTACTGAAAATCTCACAGTTGTATTGAAAATATGACTGATACATTGTTATAAAGGTAATAATAGGTCACTACTTAAATATTACTATTATACTGAAAATAGTATCTTACAATTATATTGAATAAAGTATAGATTTAGTAATAATTTCTTCTTACTAGGGATGTTTTGAAAACACAGTAACTCTATTAAAATTAACTACTGTTATTCTGAAATATTAACTTTTTCTAATTAACTATTTCATATTAAAGATACGGAAAACACAATAACTCTTCACAAATCTTACTACTGATATTCTGAGATTTCTATCTTTTCTAAATTAATTATTCTAACTAATTACTCTTCAGACATATAGAAGGTAAACACAACATACATTCATTCAGATTTAATAAACATATGGAAAACAATAGCAGAACCTGTTTCTGTGGACAACAACAGCAATGGGAGGCTGTTCCTCCCTACCAACTCCTGGAGAGTGCCCAGACAGCACTTCTCAGGACCCCCGAGCTTGCTCTGGTCTCCCTGGCTAGAACTAGGTGCAACAAATAATTCACTGCCAAACAGCTACAATGGAACCAAGTTACTGCAGCATTCCTCTCAAACAACTTCCTTACCGTATATTTCCCTCTTCCTCAATGGGACTCCTGAATAACATTCACCTGAATGTATTCTCCCTCCAGAACAATTCAAACCCCCAGCTCAGTTCATTGAGTACTATATAAAAGATTGCCTAGGTCTTTGTTGGGTTATCTGTCATTAATGAGCCACCTGCTCTGATTCCACTTTCTTGGGGAATCATGACCCCAAAATATAGGGAAGTTGCCACCTACAACTTAGGATGTGTTTGAGGATGCTGCCACTTGTCTTTTTCCTTTCCACCTAGTTCCATCCACCAGTTTGACCAGTAACCTCTTTTTAACAGCTCTCCCATGTTGTTGTCTCCATAATTTATTTATTAATAATAAAATATTCAGAATTACATTCCATTTCTAGTGACTCTGCTGAGTCATCAATTCCTACTTAGCATTAAATTTAACATAATGTCTCAGGAATATAATGAAATAATTACATAATTTTTACGAAATTGGGGTATGTGACAGCTTCATTGTGGGAATTGGAATAGAAAAACAAAATGTTGGAAAATCAGATTGATTTAAAGGATAAAGGGATATCTCTCTTAGAAGACAAGTTTATTGAGATAAAGGGAAAGAAACAAGTCCAATATCCAATCATAAGTGACACCCCGATATGCACATATCTATAAAGTGACAAGACCAGTATTGAAGATGAAGTGAATAACAAGTTCAAAGGAAACACATCAATTCTAAACAAAATCCTGAATTATCATAGATTACCTAAAGATAAGTCAAGTCTTGGTAATGAAATAACATCTAGGAAGATCTGCGATAGTGAACATCGTCCAAATCAAATGAATACTTTCAGGTATGGCATTTCCTTCAATAAATATAACTCCTTTCATTATACTAACCAAATACTGATTAACAAAATGAAGTGTGCAAGGTGCAATCAAATTTGGTAATATTTCTAAATATTGTCAAACTGTGAGATGTTATGCATGTGATGGTTTTGAACAGAAGGCCATGTACTATCGAAGAGTTGTAAACTGTCCCGATGAAGACATGTTGCGAAAAACAAATCATAATGCAAGGATTCACAATGAAGGTATTCAAGCACAGAATCAGAATAGAAGTGTGCACATAAAAACTTGGGTAAGGAAATCTCCTAAAAAATGGACAGAAGAAGTTGATAATCCAATTACATCTAAAGAAACAAGCAATTGATGCCCTTCTTGTTGATCTCCAAGAAGATTGGTTGAGATACTTGAATTCAACATGATGCATCTTAGGAATTCGAGTATGTTAATGAAGATTATGATTTGAATGTGTTTGTCGCATTATTTATTAAGGTTGCACAAGGTTATGTGTGATTGTCGCATAAAAGAGCTTTAAGTGTTTCATAACTAAACAAAGATGTGTGCATATATACATTAAGTTAGTTGCTAAGTTTTGTTGAAGACAAAGTATCACACAAAAGGAACATATATGAAATGGAAATAAAAGAAAAGGTATAAACTAATGGTACTATGAAGTAAATAATATGTTTGCATAGAAACAATAGATACATAATCGTATATTTCATTATATTCAAAAATCCGTTCTTTTACAAAATGCATGAGTCTTCTATAAAGTGAATATCAAAAGAGACTTCATACCGAGGCCAAAAAGGTGAAGCTTAAAAAAATGGAAAAGTTAAGAATCGTAGAATAATCTAAATCGCCAATTCGAGGTCCCACTCTGCCTCTGGTTGATGTGTGAGTCGAAGCTCCAAGTCTATTGGAACCAGGGCGTTACACTCAGAGGTTGGGTGCAAAGGAATAAGATGCAGAGTTGCAAACGAAAACCGACCAGAATGCTCAGACTGAACTGAAGACAACTCATCTAGAATTTTTTGTTGTTGGCATTCCAGGATATCGACCTGATTGCTCAGACAAGTCAATTGTTTAGCATGCCCATAACTCACCTGCAACTAAGCATACTAATTCTGGAACCGTTGTTTCCTCCATTTTTCCCTGCCATGATCCCTTGTCAACACTTAGAAGAGTGAATTCATACTAATGTGACTAGAGAACAAGGTGCACACTATCAAGGGAGTCATTCATTCTCTTATAGAAGGAAGCGATGGACAAGAAAGATCAAAAATCAAGAGGGAATGCAATGCAGAGAAAATGGATTGAAGAGCAAAAGGTGATGATCCAGGAATTTCAGAAAGCTCTTATAGAATTGAATGATAGTTGTTTGCGAGCATGGAGTTAAGATGAAGATATGTGCATTCAATGCCGCACGAGTTGAAGAAGGTGATGGATTCACCAAAACTAATTGTTGGAGTTAATGAGTTTGGGGAAGGAGTACAAAAAGGGGAAATTAAATTCATTGCTCCATGTGACGAATGATGTTGCCCCAAAAGCTCGAGTATGATCATGACACATCAAAAGGTGCCACATGAATGGTGAGTCATATCATTTTATTATTGAGCTGGCTGACAAATGGAAAAACGTGCCAAATATTTAGTTATCATGGAAAGGGATGCGAAGTCAATAAATGAGACAAGGCTTGGTGACAATGCAGTAAATGAAACGAGTGGAACAGTCAGATGCAAAAGGAAATCAATGGGAAATACAATGAAAATCCCAATTATGTACTTCGTAGTTGACACAATAGGATGATCACATGAAGATATGCGCAAAGAAAAATGGAGTATTATGATAGGAATGAGAGATCAAGATACATAAATAATATAGAATATGTACAAGAGAAGCGCATCAAAGAGGATTACGAAAAACAATGTACAAATTGCAAGAATATCAGCACAAATAATTCAGCAAAAGCATGAAGCATGAAGACAGGGGGAGTTATCCATGTGAGCAGTAAACGAAGCACAACACAAAAAAAGGGAGAATCTAAAATTGCGCAAGTAATGACACCTATTTTCCATTGATGTCAAAGTGGGAGAAAAAGAATGAAGTTGAATAATGTAATGAAGAATGATGAGGAGAAAGGGAATGAAGTTGATAAGGGATAAATAGCACTAAAAATGAGAAGTAGAGCATGAATCTGGAAGCTAATTAGGGGGATAAAGAACATGAAGTTGAAGTCAGCAATAACAGAGTTGATCACAAATCACGAAGCAACATAGAAATAATTATCACATGTAGTCTGCATAGAAGTAATAGAAAGAAGAAGAATTATTGACAATAGAATTCACATATGTCAAAGGATCAAACTAGCAAAGAACACAGGGGGAGCATACACATAGGTGGAGTACTATAAGAAGAACAGATGAAGCATACAATCTTCAGGAGATAATTATGCACAGCTTCATAAGGTGTTGACATCAATTCCAAAGGGGGATACTCTTGAACTTTGGTTGTCATTGATGTCAACTAATTTCAAAGAGGATGTCAACTAATTCCAAAGATGATTCAATACTCATATGGCACATTAAAGTGGATATGAAAGATACTTTGAAGAAGTATATTTCTATGGGAAGCTAAAAAAGTATATGGATTCTAGTATAAATAAGTATATCCCGAAGTGCATCCAGTATATCCAGAGTTATATCATGCATATCCATTTTGAAGAAGTATATAAGGAATGCACATCCAGTTTGAAGAAGTACATAAGGTACATCTAGTACATAGTATGGTACATGAAGCAAGTCCATCTAGTCATAGACCTTGAAGGTAAAAGCTAAAGTGTTGGTTCAATAGAAGCTTGAAGAGTGTGCAAACAAGTCAAGAATTGATTGAACAAATTTCAAGAGTGTGCAAACAAGAAAAGGCATTGATTGAACAAGGATTGGGAGTGCACGAGAAGCATGGAACATGAAATGGTTAAACGGGTATGCAAGTCCAAAAAGAACGCAAGTCTCACCAATCAGATAAAGCTTTCAGTTGTGGAAGCGTGCACAAGCACCAAGAAGGGTGTGGCAGTTGAAGTTATCAAATGCACAAATTCCACAGGCAATGATACATCTAAGACACAAGACCACATCGCAAGGGTTAAATTCCCACCCAGTGGAGGACCATTTATGCACAAGATCCACAAGAGATGACACATCAATAGTGCAGAACATGACATGTGACAGAAGCCTAAGCCATGAAGCAAAGAAGAAGGAAAACCGCAACCAACTTGTGGACATACAATCCATGCAGGACATGTATAAATAGGAAAGCAGGTTGGAGATTTGAAGTAATCTTGATAACACGTATGAATAGATTATAAGTGGAAGATAAGGATTTATATTCGGGGCATCAAGGGCTCATGGAATCAGAACAACATTATCTAGCAGAGATCCAAGTGTGCACGCAAAGAGGAATGAAATAGTTGATGGTGTGCAGAATGATGCTATAGATATATGATGATTGTGCGAACACAGAAATGAAGAATGTAGAGGATGCACAAGTGCGTGAGGACCAAATGAAAGTATCACAGACAACACACAAACAGTCATAGATGTTCTAAGATAGATTCGCGTAGAAGTATATCTTTTAGTGCACAATGTGAAGAAGTTTGAGTGTCGCACAAATACTAAGTTGAAGTGTGTGAAGTAAAGAAGTCCATCAAATGCACAAAGATAGAGTTGTAGAGGAATCAAGTATGTGTGTTATGATGAGGATGATCTAAGACAAGTGGATTAAACCGAAAGGATGAATAATATGATGAATAAAAGGTCACATATTCTCTAAATATTGTGGCACTTAAACAAAACAAACACATCTAAGAAGGTGCGCAGTTCCATATGATACTATTGCGCAATATCAAAAAATAAAGTTATTAGTTGATGCATAGTATCAGTTGAAAGTGTAGATGTGTAGTTGAAAAATGGAATATTGACTCTTGGCGTAGTCTACAATAGTGGAAGCAACACACAGAATATATTTTATGACGTTAGTTGAAGTCAAGTATTGAGGTTGAAGTTAAGTGTTAAATTTGAAGTGAAGTAATGTATGCAACACAGTGACAACAATTTTATAGCATACATAAGGTGCGCATGACAGAACGAACATTAGAAGAACAAAAGTGTGCACATATTAGAATTTCAGCAGAGTAACATCCTATTCTTATATATTTGGGTGGCAGGACATGGCAAGGAGAAGGAATTCATAGCCTCCTTCCAGTTGGTGCTGGAGAATATAGGGAGTTGTAGCTTCGTTCAGATCGATGTCTGTAAAACCAGGGGGTCAATGCCTCCTTCCAGTTGGTGCTGGTAAATACACGAAGTCGGTGCTTCCTAAAATGTAATCTTTTCATTATAAAAGAGCATTCTTTGGTTTTCTCCCATTTGGGTTTCCACTTAAAAATTAAGCGTGTCTTTGTTTTGGTGCAGATGTGAATGAATGATTTATTTATGCTGGATGCATAATTGAAGATCAAGTTAAGTTCAAATTAATATGTTAAATAAGTTAAAACTGTTCATAACTATGCTAATACGGATTCACCCCCCCATAGTATTAAATAGATTCCAACAGTAATGGGAAAATACTCTTGAAGTAAAATATTCAAAATTTTAGGCTGTCAAACAAATATTTCTTAATAAGGATAGTGACATTTCACATGGAATGAAACTTTAACCACCAAGATACGAGGGATTCGATTTTATCACCGATTTAGGGGGAATTTTCTCCTCTACTCAGTGAATGCAGCCTCCTCTGCAACCTTGGTTTCCTCTAATTTTGGTGGTGGTTAACAGGGAGATGTTGGTCCCCAAGTTGAACTTGATTAGAAATAGAAGGCTTCCAGGGATTCCTCTAACTTCAAGCATGTGGGAATGAGTAAGGTGAGCTTTTGGTTTTGATTTACATTTATGTTTTGATATATATATATATATATATATATAGATAGATAGATATATATATATATATATTAAAAAAAATTATGTATTAATTTTTTATTATTTATGTATGTTAATATATATATATATATATCCAAAATAATTAAATTAAAAATAAGATCTAGTTTGAAAACTATTGATTGTAATGTCCCCATTTTGACCCCCTTTGCATTAAATCGTAAATGATGTAAATATTGTTATTTAATCATGGTGAGGAGCTCAAGGCCAAGGCCCCACCATTGATTTAGCGTTTTATGTATCGGCAATTAAAAATAGATGCCTATGGTTCTTGTGCTAGATAAACACAATGTAAATAAGACATCATGTAAATATGAATTTTAATGAGAATACCCACAACTAGCTATGCAATGCAACAAAGAGATGGGGGCATGATTCTACAAGGAATAGGGGGGGGGGAATTATTCAAACCCTTGAGCCAATGGTGTTAATCCATGTGTCAATGAGAAAACCAATAAATCACCAACTAACCATTTTGGGTTATGGACCCAATCATTTAATTCTTCCAGAAATCGGTTGAGGCAGTTAATGCCTTGGGAATGAAGAGGTATGGCAGCCAATTTCGTGTATGGGCAAGCCATCAACTTGGGAAATCATATTTTGTCTCCTTGGGCAAGAAAACACCCACGAAATGGTGCCTAAAGCCATCTTTCACGCATGGCCTTTGCCCTCTCACGTAGTCTGAGCTAGCTAGGCTTTCCCCATCATGTTTTTCACCATTTTCCCTGCATTTTCCATGGCTGGGAGCTCGTTTTTGTGTTACACAGTGGCTGGGAGAGGAGGACCACGATTTGGGACTGTTATGGAGGCCGTTTTTGCCCCAAAATACCCATGGACATTTTTCTGAAAACGGATTTGGCTTCCCAGGGTTGTTCCCCATTTTCCAGTTTCATTTTTGGGTTTTCCCACGTTTTTCTGAAGCTAATGAAAACCCCATCTTTGGGCATCTCACTGTAAAAATGCTTCTTCATGCCCAGCACTTATACTTCTGCTGTTATGTGCATCCTTGTTTGATTTGAACCTGTGAGCAAGAAATTTTGAGTGGTAGTGGACAAAATTGGCTTGATAAACCTAGTGGGGAGAATAACCTCTCAAGAAGGTCAAGAGGGCTTTGGCTACTCTTCTATGCACACCCTGAGAGCACTATATGGGGAAGGTATGGCTTGAGAGACTATACATCAGTGAAAAGAATACTTCCTTGTGCTGGGTGTGTAGGTATTGTGGGTGCCAAGCTAGATAGATCTTGTAAGGTTATCCCTGGCTCTGTGCTTGAGCTCAATAGCTTAGCAATTCTTCCATTCCATCTCCTAGCAGCCTGATAAACTCAATTGTAGATTGGCTTGGCTCATCTTGGTGTATGCTTGGCTATGTGTGAGTCTATTGTTCCCTGGTTCCTTGTAGAGATCATGCCCAGCTCGGGGGTGGAAATTGTATCAAGAGGTGGATAAGCACAACTGGCCTATGGTTGGGTGGAACGTTGCAGATGCATAGCTGGTTGCTTGGGACTACTTTGTTAAGATAAGTATTCTCTTGTGTTAACTTTGAAATTATTTATTTGATGAATATCTTGAATGTATGATGGATGTGTAATTGATATTACTTTCGCTGTGTTTTTCTTATAATTATACATTTCCATATGAACTTTTATATTATGTGAATGCTTAGTTATAAATTCATGGGGATAGAGGCCCAGTTTTAGCACCACATCCTCTCTATCATGCTGGTATGATGGGAGGGGACATTACATTGATTAAAAAATAACATATTAAAAATGCAAATATGATGTGAGTGTTGATGACACTAACGACATCTATACTGATGATGATCATCGACATCACCATCACCACAATCTTGATCATTATTGTCATCATCATCAACAACATCCGCGTCATCATAATTTTCATCGTCCTCGTCGTTGTAAATAATAATAATAATAATAATCATTAGTGATGATGAAAATGATGATGTTGAAAATGAAATCATCCTCATCATCGTATTTTTCATTCCCATTTGGCCCCCTAAACCATCCCCATTAAGTTCTTATCCCTAAATAGTACCCTGTCACCCTTGCCCTGCCTCAAAACACACTTCCCCTAACTACGAACACTATCATCTAACCGCCAATTGAATCCACATACCTGTTAACCATGACTAATTCTAATTTCATACGGTTTGCCTTGTTCCTCATCACAATGTTTATGACATGAATTATTATCATGATGATATATGATGATGATACCGTTTGATGATGATGATGATTATGATGTACTGTATGAATTTGATGATGATGATGATGTACTGTATGATTTTTATGACGATGTTGATTCCAATGATAATGATTTATTTGATAGAACTTCTAGATCCTGATTGACCCTAATGGAACCTAAATGACCATAATAGTGTAACAATGACCCTAATGTCACCTAAACGACTCTAATGGCATTTGAGTGTCCATAAAAACATTTGAGATACCCTAATTGCATATGAGTCACCCTAACAACATCACCATGATGCATTATGGCCATTATGATGGAGTTGATGATGATTTTATAATTATCAAATCCTATCGATCACAATCAATAGCTATATTCCCATACAAAGAACAAATTCACCATTTTGTTGGCATAAAATCCATAAACATAGTTTGAATATGCATTATATCATAAGCTCCCAAAAAAATAAGAGGCAAAATGTATTGGAGAAAAATCCCTATGGCTTGGTGTAAACCACAACAGACAGCTGACTACCAGAAATTAACTCAATTTTCAATACTATGCTATATAAATGACAATGCTAAGATAATGAAGAATATAACCAACCTTGATCCAAACGTTTGATGTAGATCCCCGTTGGAGCTTTCAATCCGTGCACTTGAACCTGCAAATTAGTCTTGACAGCCAATATACAACAAGCGCATATGATATATAAACGACATTAACATTATCAATAGAAATGGTCCATGATATTATAAGTAAATTCAATGCAATGTAATATAAACAACATTCACAACACTAATGGACGAGAATGTGAGTATTTCTATTAATAAATAACAAGAAGTAAAATGTGATATGACCTCTTGCCGGAAACCAATCAGAACCAAGATATGGGTCAATCCACTTGCGCCTCCACCACTTCAATCCTCCATGGAATGGAAAACTCAAACTATGATAGGAGTTTGGAAGGTGAACATAAAGGGCTCACAACTACAAGGATCAATGAGTGTAGACTCAAGATAGGGAAAAAATCCACTAGAGTTCTCTTTCTCTTATTTCTCCTCCCGTCCATAAGCCATATGTGCTCAATATATAGTCCTCTCAAAGGTAAGTGAAAGGACACATCAAGGCGTTTCAGGGCAGATGGAGGGCCAAAGGTCACCCTATTTTTAACACTAAAAAAGTGCTCACTACCTCATCTCCCTCATTACATGACTCATTTGTCCATATTTCCTACCATATTTGCCTCCAAAACCCAAAAAACCCATTAAAAAGCCTCCAAAAGGCCAAAACCCCCCTTTTTTTCCCCCAAAATAATGTAAATTCCTCCAAAAATAGCAAAAACCCTCTAAAAAAGGAATAAAAAAATACAAAAAAGAGGAAAAAGGGGGAAAAAAGGAAGCAAAAACCCTATACAACTGACCTAAACCATATGGTGCCCAAAACCATGGGTCAGCACTCCACCACTAAAAACCTATAAATAGGTGATGGAGGCTCCCCATTTTTCATCCACAATCATGCCTATCCTCATGCTGCTAAAAATTCTCTTGAAACCCTAGCTCTCCATTTGGAGCTAATTCTTGAGAACCCTTTTGGCCCACACCCAAAACATCTTTGGAAGAAAGAGAAGGAACAACACTGAAGCTTGGAAGCAACCCTCTTGGAATGCTGCAAAGGCTCCACCAACCTCTACATATGAGGTAATTTTTAATACAAAAGGAGAGATCTTCACCATATTTTCATGTTTTATTATTTATGTTCATGCTCATGCTAGGTTAAATTTCATATTGTTTTATTGCTTTATTTTACTGTTTATTGAACTCCTACTAAGGAGGCCCTTCTCTTTAGTAGGTGCTCATTTGCACAAGCTAGGGTGAAAACCCTAGCTACATTTTTGGTGACTCCCCTAGTGTTCCTTTGAATTTATGGTTATATTTTTAAACACTTTTTTTCTTCAATATTTTTCTATTTTTTCCTTTCGTCTGTCCCTTTCGGTTGCTGTAAACTGCGTATTTTTTCCCCACAGTTGCAATCCGACCACGACTTTCAGACTGTTACCTGCGATCTGACTGCGGCTCTCAGACTGTTTCCCGCGATCTACCCGCAGTTTTCAGTCTATTACCTGCGATCTGACCGCAGCTCTCAGCTTGTTTTCTGTGATCCGACCGCACCTGCTTACCTAATTACCCGCGGTCCGCTTGCGGCTTTCAGCCATTTTCCTGCTATCCGCCTGTGACTTTTGACCTTTTTACTGTGGTCCACCCGTGGCTTTCAGCCATTTTCCTGCTATCCGCCTGCGACTTTCGGCCTTTTTCCCACGGTCCGCCTGCGGCTTTCATCCAATTTCCTGCTATCCGCCTGCGGCTTTCATCCAATTTCCTGCTATCCGCCTACGGCTTTCAGCCATTTTCCTGCTATCTGCCTGCGACTTTCAGCCTTTTTCCCGCGGTCCTCCTACAGCTTTCAGCCATTTTCCTGTTATATGCCTGCAACTTTTGGCCTTTTCCCGTGGTCCGCCTACAGCTTTTGGCCATTCCCTTGCTATCCGCCTGCGACTTTCGCCCTTTTTCCCGCGGTCCCCCTGCGTCTTTCAACCATTTTCTCGCGATCTACCCTCGACTGTCAACCTGTTTCCCGTGGACGTGTCATGAATGGGGTATCTTAGTTGCCTTTCTGGACGTGTCATGAATGGGGTATCTTAGTTGCCTTTCTTCTAGGATTGACCACCCGGTGTCCCTCCCAGTAGGGGGATATCTTTAGCCACTTGGATCTACTATCCATATTGTCTAACTTGGATTTCATCACCTTGCAGAGGATATGTCTGGTTGAGTTAGAATACTATTTAGCTAAGTGTTTGCATACTCCCTTACCTCCTTTTGGTCTAGCGAGTCCACTATTTTTATTTTTTAGGAAACCTGTTGCTTGTTGGTATTCTGACCATTTATGTTGATACTCCGCTTATTGTAGCACAGCTGTTACAGTAAGTGTTTTGAGCTGGTTGTTGGCCTGAGTGCCATATTTTTTGTGCTCTCCTTCTGCACACTCGGTTGCATTAGGGTTTTTGAGCTATTTTTCACTCAACACAACCCCCAAATACTTGACACCATCTGTCACCATTGAGTCCCCGAGACATTCTTGGTGCCTCCGGGGTGAGCCCCCACAGCACGGTTCACTTGACATCACCCGTCATAGACGTAGATATTCATCACTTGATACCACTCATCATAGATCTCGAGCTTTGTCACTTGACTCTACTCGTCAACAGCATAGAACTCCATCACCCGATCTAGATGCCCCTTATTTTACCTCTGATTCTGAGGCCGAGTCCGAGAACCCCACTTACACTGCACCAACCAGCCCCATGGCTGGCATGACTTCCAACCCTTTCTTTGTAGGGACCATTGGTGGAGCATCCACCACCACACCAACTACCAAACCTGCTTTGGGTATGCCCTCGATGGGGCCCACATCTACCATTTCGATCACTGTACCCATTCCAGTAGCTAGCATACCTATCCCAACTCCATGAGTGACTCACGCTACCCTTGGTGGCGCAGGACCATCCCATACCACTTTCGTTCCTCCACTTGGGGGAAACATCCAAAACCCAGCCCCTCCACTCGGGGGCATTGGCCCCAACATGGTCACAACCACTAGTATGTCACATCCTTCTACTAGTTTTCTATTCATGGCTAGTGTCAACCTTCCTGACCTAGCCAAACTGACTAACGATCCCATCAGACACGACCCTGTGTGGCCTCACATGCCCACCAAGCTCCCCTCCGACATCCCTAAGTTTGAGGGCAAGGCAGGTGAAGACCCCCTGAACCATATTATGTCCTTCCATCTATGGTGTTCCTCCAACTCCATAGTGGATGACTCTGTCCGCCTCCGTCTATTACAACGCACCCTCACTGGCTCTGCAGCTAAGTGGTACATCGAGCAACCCCATGGGACCCATGCCACCTTTACTTCCCTTGCCTTGACTTTCCTGTAGTTCTTTCAGTTACCTGTCCGCTATGATGTGGGATTTGAGATCCTACTATCGTATAGATAGAACACGGCTACCCACATCACTGACCACATTCATGAGTGGCGTCGATGCCGCAACCTCTGCAAAATAAAGTTAGATGACCGTATCTTCTTAGATTGGTTTCTAAAATCTCTCCTTCCTGTCATTGCCAAGGATGTGGCATCTGAGTGACCCTAGTCCGAAGAAGAAGCCATCCTCAAAGCCCAGCAATTTGACCTTATTTACGCCCAGTCAGGTTACCTATATTCCATCATCCCTGATGCCCCCCGCGACAATTTTCTCCTGAAATGATGCACCGGGGGCATCCCATGCTACAGATGGCATCATTGGCCGTATAGCCTCACATAACTAGCCATTTTACATAGCACGTCCTAGCCCTGGCCCCGACCTTTCGCAGGCTACATCCCATTCCGGAGCAACCAATTCGTATGCTCCCATGGCACATCATCACCATTCCCACGAACCCTCATGTCCACCACAGTGATTTGGTCATGCATCCCCCGCTTACGCCCCCCAGTCGCACCTCAGCCATATTACCACCCACAGGCTACACCAGCTCCTGTATCCTCTCAAGCCCAACCTGCTTATCACGCGCCATAGGAAACCCCTGCAGCAAACTCACAACCCGTTCCATAGACATATCAGCAACCCCCACAAGGTTCAATACCTACGTCGCCTCCACCTACTTATTATCCATTGCAGCCTGCTCCTGCACCTGCACAACCCCAGAACCCACCTGCTGCCCAAGGGAAAGTGTATGCCCAACAGAATCCACAGCAGAACCAAAGTAACCAGTGCCAACAGGGCCAGCAAAACCGCGGCAAAGGCCATAACTGTGGGAACAACCCCCCTCCTGACCAAGGCGTTCAACCTCCCAATCCCCCAAACAACAATAACGTGGCACCTACCAACCAGAACCCTAATCGGCCACCCAAACAAGCCAAAAATCCTAATTTGCGAACAAACCTTCCTTGTTCTATTTGCAAGGTCTATGGCCACTACACAGATGCTTTCCCACATTTGGAGCGAGCTCGGCAACTCTGGACTAATGATGCCCACCGCCAAGGGCATGCGGCTCCTCAGGCACCGCCCAACCCCCCACCACCTCAGAATCAACCCTTGGTGCTACAAAACCCTTTACCGACCCAAGGCGTAGTGAACACTCAGCCATTGGCTCCCCCTCAAGGAAACACGCCACCACAATAGCAAATCACTTATGCCGCTCCTGATCAACCCATGTTAGACTCAGGTACCCATCACTTGTTAATGATGTCATCCATCGATGTCAACCTTCAAAGCCGTCGGAACCAATATGGTTCCACCCCTGAAGCCCCTCCCGCCGACAAAAACACTAACGTGCATCCCACTAATCAGTCGTTACATATACCTCCAGCTCCACTAGATGGCACATCCAAAGCACCTTGCTTCCCACTTCGTCGCATCAACAATAATCCCAATGCTCGCGCTGCGTCTAATTACAACATTGTAGTTGACTTAGCCCAGTCCCCCGTAGCCATGTCTGCGTTAGAGGTCTTAAAAAATTGTCCTTCACAGCGCAAGACTTTGCTCTCCGCCATTGGTGCTATTGACCCAAATGATTCACGACTGATGAGCTTTGATTTGGACCAATTTGAACCATGCATGCCTTCCACTTTAGCATTCCAAGTTTATGTATCCGTTCGGAATCTTGTCATCCATCGGTGCATTATCGATGAAGGTGCCTCTACATGCGTTATGTCCACATTCGTTTGGCAGAAGTTGGGATCCCCTACTCTCCAGTAGTCCACCACTGCGTTGCAATCCTACGATGGCCGTTCGGCTCAACCCCACGGTCTCTTAGCTAATGTCCCCATCCAGTTGGCTGGTAAAATAGTGCTCATTGACGTAGAGTTCATCAACGCCCAACTTGATTATAACCTCTTACTTGGCCATAGTTACATGTATGCCATGCGGGTGGTTGCCTCATCGGTTTTTTGTACCATGATGTTCCCCCATGACGGACGTGTGGTCAAGGGCGATCAACTCACCTACTACGATCCCAATGCCCCCGCTGCACCCGAAAATGTTCTCCCCATGGTTGAACAACTTGTTTGTGGTGCATCTACCTCATTGGTTTCCTCCGTGGGACCCAGAGTTTACTCAGATACGTCGATGACCTCAATATTCCAATCCATTCCACCCCCATCACCAGCGACCAAAATATCTGACCTATGTACCCTTTCCCACAATACACAAACACCCAACAATCAACTTCCCTTGTTACGAAAACCACCATTGGTACCTAATCATATTGGTGTTACACCCATCCACACAATCCCCTTCCTATTCCCTCCCTCGGGAGTAGTAAGCGCCCCGGCTATGGCTACTCTCAGCCTCCCCGGGTTAACCTTAGGACTACCCGTATGGTATATTTCGCCTCTCGTTCCCCCAACGACACCAAATTTCATCCTACAACCGGTGCAACCCATCACCACTACTAGTCAACCACCCCCTGGTGTCTCTACTCCTTCCTCATCCACCAATCCACCCCCCATTATCAAGAACACTGGGGGCCGAGGCCCTAACCATACACTGTTGTACCCCCACCCAAAACAGTTAAACCCCCCCTGTGTTTCATGCTCCTCCTAAATGCTCGTTGTGTGATGAGTTAGGCCATCCTACCCATCAATGCCCACAATTACCTGCATTACAAGAGCACATGCAAATTCTTGACGACGACCCCAACATCCCGGTTGTCCAACTCGATCCAGCCCCTAAGCCTCGTGGTAAATCACTGCGTACCAACCACCCTTGTTCAATATGCAGTATTTACAACCATTACTCACTTCACTATCCCGATCTCCCCGATTACAGAGCAGATCTCTATGAGATGAATAACTTGGACCTTGAGACGGCTCCCCCCACCATTGAGGACATCCACCCCCCAGTATCCCCGTCATCCAGAGAGATTAATACCATTTATATGATCTCTTCTACTACCACTCCCTCGTCAACCAATTTGACAACTCAAAGTTTCCACAATGATGAAGAGATTCTTGAGGCTCTTACTACACCTGATTACCCCTGGGAGGATGTGCACCATCGTTCCTATTTCCTTCCGGAAGAGTCCTCCTCTACCACAGCCACCCAATTTTCGATTGAGTCCAAAGACTTCCTCCCCACCAAAGTCGACTAGTTTAAGGATCCCATTCCCGCTCCCGACGCCTTCAAGGAAGGTAACATGGCCAATATCTCATCCACAATCCACATTGATATCGCTTCCCCAGCCAGTGCTCCTGAACTCATTACGTTAGGAGCCTCCTGCACTGAGTACGAGATCGGAGAGTACAAAAAATTTTTCCAAGAGTTTCGCGATGTCTTTTCCTGGTCCTATACCGAAATGCCTGGTCTTGACTCCACTATCATAGAACACCACATTGACACCCCTGGGATAGCGGGCATGATCAATCATTTTTAACATTCCCCATCACATCTATCTCAGTATTTCAATGATCCCATTGTTGAAACCAACACATATGTGATCCACATTCATAAACCCCATGCACATAGCATGGGGAAAGGTCATTAACCCTGTTCACTTTGTCACATTTGTGATCTCAACCATTTTTGAGGTCACATGTCACTTGTATATATGATTTGATTCGATACACCTGGTATTCTGCCCCCGTGGGTCATCATTTCTCCCCACCACTACATCCTTGGCTTGGTGGGCTCACCTTTATTTGCAACCATTTTTTAACCTAGTTATTTCCTTTGACCATTCCAAAGTCCTTATGACCTCCGTTTTTCGCACCATTTGCACTGCCGGATTCATATTTCCGTGCCCGTGATGATGCTTGAGATCATTTCTCGCTCTCACCCTCAGATTTTTTGGGTATTTTTTCCAAAATTCCCCCCTGTCGCCTTGGTTTGCGTGCCACCTCGACCGTCGTCCGTTCTGACGTTCCTTATATCACTGGATTCATATTTCCGTGCTTGTGATGATGCTTGAGATCATTTCTCGCTCTCACCAGGAACAGTTTCAACATTGTGTCCCGACACCTCATCGCCTCGGCTTGCATGCCACATTGGTCGTAGCCCATTTTTGATATACTTTATATCATCGGATTCATTTTTCCAAGCCCGTGATGATGCTTGAGATCATTTCTTGCTCTCACCCCCAGATTTTTTGGGTATTTTTTCCAAAATGCCCCCCCATTGCCTCGATTTGCGTGCCACCTCGACCATTCTCCATTTTTGACACTTTTTATATCGTTGGATTCAGTTTTTTGAGCTCGTGATGATGCTTGAGATCATTTCTCGTTCTCACCCGATACAATCTCAACATTGTGTCTCGACACCTTGTTGCCTTGATTTGCGTGCCACATCGACCACCATCGAATTGTTACACATTTTTACATGAGAAAGGCACTCCATTCATGCTGCAATTATTTTGTTATTTTGCCACCATTCATCATCCCGCAAGGAGGTCCACCAGTGTTCCCCCCCACCCCCGTTCTTGGTTCCCATCGATGTTCCTTGATTGAGCACTTCCTCCTTGCCTGGCCATTCCTTTTGTTCGGTATAATTTTATCCCTTTTTCGGGCCGGACAAGTCCTTTACGAAAAAAGCATTTAGGGAGTTTTTGTTATGCTCTTTTCTGACTCCTAAAACAATGAAAATATCGCCGAGCAATCTTACTTCCTTTCATGCTTGTTAAAGTACCTGAAAGGGCATCTATCTGGTATAAGTTTAATCCTTTTCCGGACCTGGTAGATTAATTACGAAAAAGGAATACTCTAGTCACACCGGCTAGAAGAGTTCTTCATTGCATCCTTTTATGCTTCTTCGGGCCTTGGAGACTAACACACGAAAAAACACCCCCCTGGAGTCTTCTTATTGCTTTCAGACTCTCTAATATTGAAAGCAACCACGAGCACGCACCATCCTGGACTCGTACAAATCCACATGGTGGTACCATTCCATTATTTCAGAGTCTCCTTATCGCTTTCAGACTCCTTAAAATTGAAACCAATCACGAGCATGAACTGTCCTGGGCTTGTATAAATCCACACGACAGTACCATTTTGAACACACTTCTTCTAGTTCCTTAACCCATGAAGAAGTTTCCCCCGTGCCTCTCGGCGCTGTGATCGATCATCTCAGCAGCACCCCTAGTAAGGTCACCTTTGTTCAGAGTATTCTGCAGTCTCCTGCCATCTTACACCAACTTGAGTATCACTCATCCCAGTCACCATCCTTGGTCCATTACAGCTATGATCCCTTTCCCACCAGTCAGTTTCATATGTTGCCCAATCATCCCCGTCATCATACTCTGAACAAAGGAAGTTTGAGTCCACCCACTCTACTTGCCCAGTTATTCCCTACCCACACAGTATGTCAGTCCTACCATCAGTACTCTCACACTCCGGTTCTCCACCTCGTGCTCCTATCAAGGAAACATCATTACCTTGCTAGTTGTAGGTCTCCCTCTGTCGACGACAGCTCATCTATTCCAGAGGATAGACCCAGAGGTTCCTATGCCTTGGACTCATCACCATCTGTGGTGAGTGCCTACGGACCATTTTGAGAGGATTCATTAGTGCCTCTCCGAGTGGTTGTTTCTCACATGCTCGACTTCAACACCTTGATCGCATCGTTGAGAATCGTGCAGGGTATATATCCCTTCAGTTATTGGTCAAAGACCCCGGATTTCCCCCGACTCTAGCACATTGGTGAGTCACTTCGGAACGCCCAGTTATATGTTCCCGTGGATGTCCAGGTTGCGTTGGCGATTGTATTCGGAAGCCATCCAGTTATATGCTTCCTTGAGTAGCCAGTTTAGTTCTAGTTCGGTGTACCATGGAGGGTATGACTCCCCGTCACTCTGATCCAGTAGCTCATTAGTTCCTCTAGTACCACACTCAGCAACACTATTGTTATTCCAGTGTATCAGTTCTTCAGCTCAGACATGGTTAGCCCAGCAGTCTATCCCAGATTTGTGTCTCCTCTAGACCCTTATGATGTACATAGTGGTTCTCCATGTATCCTTCAAGCACCCATTTTTGGGCCTCACTATTATTTTTTATGTATCTTGATATGAGGATGGGTATGCCTGCCTCGTCCATATATTGAGATTCTTCCTCATTTGAGGCCATGTATATATCAGGTCCCCATTTTTTGGACCCCCTTGTTATTGTTCTATATCTTGATACAAGCATGGGAATGCCCACCTCGTCCATATGTTCAGATTATTCCTCATTCATTATTGAGGTCATGTACTTTTAGTTTTTGTAGTTTGTTTGGGACCGTTGTTCCGGGCTCTAGTTCGTTTCTTCTTCTCTCCACACCCTAGGAAAACCATAAAATACTTATGATGTCTATCGGCCATACGATGAGCTCCTGCCCTCACACATCAGGGGGCAATCTGTTAACACTCAAAAAGTGCTCACTACCTCATCTCCCTCATTACATGACTCATTTGTCCATATTTCCTACCATATTTGCCTCCAAAACCCAAAAAAACCCATTAAAAAGCCTCCAAAAGGCCAAAAAAAACATTAAAAAGCCTCCAAAAGGCCAAAAACCCCCCTCTTTTCACTCAAAATAATGTAAATTCCTCCAAAAATAGCAAAAACCCTCTAAAAAGAAAATACAAAATACAAAAAAAGGAAAAAGGGGGAAAAAGGAAGCAAAAACCCTA
Source organism: Larix kaempferi (assembly GCA_027924585.1). Taxonomy (NCBI): domain Eukaryota; kingdom Viridiplantae; phylum Streptophyta; class Pinopsida; order Pinales; family Pinaceae; genus Larix; species Larix kaempferi. The sequence goes on along the minus strand of BSBM01000348.1, from coordinate 14,908,573 downwards.
TACAACTGACCTAAACCATCTGGTGCCCAAAAGCATGGTTCAACACTCCACCACTAAAAACCTATAAATAGGTGATGGAGGCACCCCATTTTTCATCCACAATCATCCCTATCCTCATGCTGCTAAAAATTCTCTTGAAACCCTAGCTCTCCATTTGGAGCTAATTCTTGAGAACCCTTTTGGCCCACACCCAAAACATCTTTGGAAGAAGGAGAAGGAACAACACTGGAGCTTGGAAGCAACCCTCTTGGACTACTACAAAGGCTCCACCAACCTTTACATCTGAGGTACTTTTTAATACAAAAAGAGATATCTTCACTATATTTTCATGTTTTATTATTTATGTTCATGCTCATGCTAGGTTAAATTTCATATTGTTTTATTGCTTTATTTTACTGTTTATTGAACTGCTACTAAGGAGGCCCTTCTCCTTAGTAGGTGCTCATTTACACAAGCTAGGGTGAAAACCCTAGCTACACCTATGAGCGCTTTTTAGGAGTAAAAAGTAATTAACTAGTGATTTTTACCATTTTACATGCTACCCGCGAGCTATAGTGATGCAACCCGTGGGTACGCCCACTGTAATGATGCAGCTAGCGTACAGGGGAAAAAATAGGGAAATAATGTGTCTGAAGGATATAAAGTGGATCTGAGTCAGAAAAATGGATTCTACATGCCAAAGAGTGTTGATGCTCACAAGGTGGAAAATTACATTGTAACAGATGCCCCCTAATGTGTGAGGTCAGGGACGGATGCTACGATGGCTGAAATACATTATAAATCTCAGAAGTGGAGTGATGGAGACACAAATGGAAGGAGCAGCTCACTCATCATAATACAATAGTATCCATGAATATATGTCGGTATAGTACAACAATCTGATACAATGGCCATGAATAGGTAGTATATGGTGAATACATGTCATAAGTGATCATAGCCATGAACCCTCTATAGTAAAATATGGTTTCCTGTTGAAAAGGAAACAACTGGTGAAAACTGGAGGTACAAACTGTTTTTATCTAAGAGATGATATCTTAGATGAAAAGTCATGATCATAAGTAGCATACTGAATGCCACTATCTCCTGGGGTCTTCAACACAAGTCTTTAACGGTGCAAGTCCCATCAAGTGAATAAAGGAGTTGGGGTCAAACCTGATGTGACATTGTTTGATTACCGGTCAATGATGTATACCGTTAACAGACGTGAGATAACCCACCAATAATGAAAATGGGCATCAAGGCACATAGTACAATCATCAGAGTGTGAATAGATGTGTTGAAGTCGAACACTAGGAAGAATCCATCAATTAGGGGACATTGATGTATTCCCAAAACTATCGATGGCGAGAGAACCTGCCACTGATGACTGCAAACCTCAAGGTACTCAACCAAACTCTAAGCCTCAAGTACCCGAATAAATGTGTTGAAGTCGATGGAATGAGACTCGCTGGAAGGAGGGCATTGAGGCAGCCCCCATCAACCAGCACGAGGTACCAACTACGCTGACAGATTTGGAAGATCTTTGGTGAAACAGACTGACTCAATAAGGATGGATGACATGCAATAGTCAAGAAATATGAGGAGTCACCGAATATGATTTCAGGACTTCCTTTGAACAAGAGCATGAGCAGATGGATAGACTCAGGAAGCACAGACTCAATATAGACTGTGCGATGCAGGAGGCATCACAAAGGGATCCATAATGGCTGGAAGCTTAACCAATCGGTGGAGTAAACTGAGAAACAAGTACAGCTCCTAAGGTCCAACTATAGTCCCGACTCATAATGTATGGAGTGGAATGAATGCTTTGTTCAAAGGCGACACAATAGTTGCCAACTAGAAGGAGTAACCATAATCTTGTCCGACTTTTTGGAATATTTGATTTTTTTGGTCTTTTTCATATTTGGAAAGTTTGAAAAAGAATTAAATTGCTTATAGTACAACAAGTGAGGGAACAAGTGTCAAATAGCGAGCAGACTAGTCCCAAGCAGTGGAACATACCTATGATCAATGCAAGGAAGCATGCAGGATGTGGACACTTGGGGGGGGGTGTTCCCTCAGGGTCAAAAGGTCATCAAATTGTGAAGGAAAAATGGAAGCTCTGCAAGGCTCGACTGGGAAAAGTGCTCAGGCACCAGGCTAACAACTGAGTAAGCGGGAGCCAGCACAAGGCTCAAGCGACAAGTAGGATGATGCAATGCAATCACAACTTGATATAAATGGGGGAGTCCTTATGGGAGATGGCCAGCATAAGACAAAGTAGAGTATGAATCTTTATCGCAAAGTCATGGCGTAACTACAAAGGACTCCCAATCCTAAGGACACACAACGACATGGGCACCATAATGCAAAAGGGGGTTCTAACTAGGGTACCCATGTTTGGAAAGGCCCTGCTGCCACATAAAGACACTTCCATAATAGTGTGAAGGTTCTGTGTCGATTAAGAATCGGGGTCGCACCTAGGGTTTGTGAAAATGGCCAAAAGGTCAAATGCAAAATGCATGTGAAAATGACATCTAACCTATATGCCAGGTGTGAAATATACCTGTCGTAGGCACGAAATGGTCCAAAAGAAGTCTCGCCGAAGAAATCTGGTAAAAAAATGCTACTCCAAGACATTATATTAGTCCAAAACAACATATAATGGCGATAGACAAGTGGGTTTCAAAAATTATAAATAGTAATAAAAATTTACAATTTACAATTCATTTTTACTATTCACCCATTTGGAGTTTTGTGATTAGTTTTCACCTTGAAGTTCAACTGCTGATTCTGGGAGCTACAGGTGTCCGATCATTGAACTGTCAGGAGCAGGTTGGTAGTCTCATCCATACCTTCCATTTCAATGCTTTTATTTCAATTTTCATCTGTAGGATTTTTAACTTGGCCAAGCCCTAAATGTTTTGGTGCTACCCGCGGGCTATAACTATGCGGGTCGCGGGTAGGGAAAGGTACTCACAATCAACGCACATGTTGACCGTGGGTACCCACTTCTGTAAGAAAAATTACCCGCGGGTACAACTGTGAAGCTAGTTTTTAAAATAAAACTGACTAAATTCTTTGTTTTTTCTCCCTCTAGGATGGTTCTAGAGTGGAGAGAGAGGGAACATGACCTAGTGGATGAGGCCATCCGTAATGATGTGCATGCACAGCAAGCGCTGCAAGCATGTGGGTTGTACAAATTTTGGAGCATAGGGGGTTTAAGGGCCCAAAACCTATGGCTCCACCGCTTGATAGACTACTTGGACGTCGATGCACAAAACTTCAACCTAGATGGGAAAATCTCACTGGAAGTGGAAGATATCTACTTCATTACTGGTTTGTCCCGCTGAGGTGAGGTGGCTAGCCTTCGGTCTCGTTCTGTGGGTGGTGGGATCACCATCCCCAACTATATAGAGCGGTATTGTATACCAAATACTCGGGCAGTGGGGAGTCAGGTTCCCATTAGAGCCATAGTTAATAGGAGTATGAAGATCATAGTGGCAACCCTAGTGTGGATTACTGGTTAGAAAGCTCTTCACCAGGCATCCATGCCAGTGATGTTCTATGCGTCACAGTGTATGCATCCCATGATATTTGACTGGTGCACAATGCTACTGGGGTCCATGAAGACCCAGTTGACTGAGTGCAAGCAGGGGGAGGCTAAAAACATCAGATATGGTAGTATCTTGTGCAGTTTCTTCTTTGAGCAAGTTCCGGGGCTCAGTCCAAGGGTTGAGGTCCCTCCTCATAGTCTCTGCGACCCAACCCTAACCTGGTGGGCAGAGGTCTTGACGCGACAAGGCGGTGGTCGTTAGGCGTCACCATATACAGAGGAGTTCTTTCACTGGTGGGATCGACGGGTCATAGCCATAGAGGACTACCCCTATGCAGGGATATACTTCTTCCAGGATCATGACATTCCACTCCCGCAAGATGCAGCATTCGGAGACATTGGTGAGAACTCTTTTTAGGTTTTTGGTGTATTAAATTTTTATGGATTTTTTATTATAGATGTAAATGCAAAAATCTTTTTGGGGGTAGTATCATATATTAATGTTTTATTGTTTGCTCGCAGACAAGGGCCCAGTGAGACCCGAGGGTTTCCCAAGACATCGTCGCTGGGGCAGGGGTGATGAGGTAGGGGGTGTTGTAGCAGCGCATACACTACACACTCTGCGGGGCAATCTATCATGGATGACTGCCAAGGTACCACAGATAGAGGTGGTGCGGCTACCAGAGGATATGCAGCGCCAAGTAGTGGGGGTGTCGGGTAGTTGGGTACGACCACTGCAATGTATAGCAAATGCAGTACAGTATTACTATGAGACACATCCTGTTGGGGCAGAAGCTAGGCCTCCTCGTAGGGAGTAGATATATCAAGGTCCCATTTTTGTATCGATATGTATATTTTTGAGGGCTACGGGCTCCAGTTTTGTATCACGACACTACCATTTTGGACATATTATTTATGAAAACTATGGTTCTCCGGTTCTACTATATGTGTATATGTACAAATGTATGAATGTATTCTTTTATTTGTGTGCTTCATTGTGAATGTGATAAATGCCAATCTAATACATAGTTAGCGTATGCATCAGATATATGATTAACACTTCTCGTAACATGAATGTATGTAATTGAAACAAAATGTTTTTCCAAGAGTCTTACCCTTAGGAATTTCCATAATAACGTAGGGTCTCTCACACAGTACTAACCATTCAACTGAGACACAACCAGTTGTGAATCCAGGCAGACTTCTAAAGACTGGACGCCATGTAAAATGGCATCCCGAGGTAGCTCAATCACGACACTATACTCAACCACATTGTTAGATGTAGGACCGAGACAAGCACCTCCTTAAGACACAACTAGATGATCAGTTGAATAAATAATCCATGCAACAGAAGCAAGCTACTGCGTATGACGGCTAGCACCATCCGTGAAACCTAAGAATGTAGGAAACTTTGCTGACATCTGTCAATCAAACGGAAGCTAATCAACAGACCCGAAAACCAAAAGCAAGCTAAAACTATGTACAGAAATAACTATACAATAGTATACAAAAGAATTAGCTCGAACTAGAAGTTCAAGCGTAATACTGCTTAAGGTAGAGCCCATTCCTAGGCTCCTTCAAGACATTTCCCTCATAATCCTCTAATTCATAGGCTCCTTTTTCCAGGACATGCCTCACAATGTAAGGACCGTGCCACATGGGGTTAAAATTGCCTGCCCCCAGGGGTTCTTTAGCTTGGTCATATAAGAGGACCAAGTCACCTTCAGCATACTGCCGGGGATGAACATACCTATCGTACTGAACCTTAACACGATGTTTATTGGAATCTATAGCCACGGAGGCATCTCGATGTTGCTCAAGGTGGATTAAATGTTGTTCAATACCCGTCGTATCAAGGAGGAGCTATATGGAAAAATTAAGTGAAGGGATTTCGCATTCAATCGGTAAAATCGACTCCACACTATGTACTAGATGAAACGATGAGAACCCGGTGGCATTCTTGATTGTGGTTCGATATGCCCACAAAGCAGGATATAACATAATGTGCCAGTTGTTCTTGCTTTGTTGGATGGTACATTGGAGAATGGTCTTTAAAGACTTATTGACTGCTTCAAATTGACCATTCACTTGGGGATAGTAAGAAGATGAGTATTGTTGATGAAACCCAAGCTTGAGATACAAATCCTCCATCATTTTTTTTCTGAAAGTGACTGGCGCCATGGTCAGTGACAATCTCTTTTGGAATACCGAACCTAGTAATAATCTGATTGAACACGAAATGGGCTGCTGTAGCACCATCGGCTTTTACAGTAGGCACGGCCTCAGCCCATTTGGAAAATTAGTCCACATCCACTATGATATGGTGATTCCCCCTAGCTGAAGCTGGTTTGCATTCCATGAAATCCACCCCCCACTTGGTGAAGGGACCGATGGTGACGACTGGATGACGGGGCACTGGATGAGATTGTATATTCCAAGAAAACTCCTGGCAAGGGTGATATCTCTTCACAACATTAATACAATCTTTAAATATTGAAGTCCAAAAGTAACCAGCTCGCATAATACATTGGGCTATAGCAAGCTTGGATAAGTGACTTCCACACGCCCCAGCATGACAATCATTAAGCACCCACTTTGCTTCTTCGTGAGTCAAGCAACGACGGAGAGTAGAATCCTTTCCTCGGTGATACAAAGTGTCACCGACAATAGTATAATCTTTAGCGTGATGTTTCACATGCCGTCGCTCGTCCCGCGAATAGTGCGAAGGAAACTTCAAAGTTTGGAGATATACAATGACATCCCCATACCAAGGGTCCTCTGACGAGATAAGAAACAAAAGTTCATCCACAAAGGAATCTTCATGGATGAAATCCTCATCAAGTCTCGGAAGGTCCGACATAAGCTCAGCAAACACCAACGATTTCATCGACTTCGCCGAAGCAAAATCAATATCGAACTCCTGAAGGATCACAATCCATTTATTGTACTTCCCCCCTATAAGGCATCGTGATAGCACAAACTAAAACGGATTGATGTGCGCTACAACTGTGGTCCTTCTAAGAAAAATATAGTGTCATAATCGCTGGACTGCATGGACAGTCGCAAGCACCAGCTTTTCCACGTGAGTATATCTCAGTTCAGCATGTACTAGATTTCGACTAAGGCAATAGATGACATGCTCAACAAGTGCATCATCAACCTGAACTAAGACCATTCAAATCGTCTCTTGTGATGCAGCCACATAAAGTATAAAATCTCGTGTGAAGTCGGGTGGACTAAGCACAGGGGCTGATACCAAAGCTTTCTTAAGGGCATCGAAAGACTGATGGGCTTGCTCATCCCAAATAAACAGTGTGTATTTCTTCAACAAGCATGTGAAACCTTTGGTAAGATTAGCATAATTGACTACAAAACGACTTAGAAAAGTAGCTCTCCCTTGGAGGCTCTGAAGTTGAAACAAGTTGCACGGAGGAGGAAACTGAAGTATTGCCTCTACTTTAAGAGGATCGACTCTAATACCCTCTTTCGAAACTATGAATCCTAGAAGGTGACCTGATCTCACCACAAAGATGCATTTATTGGTATTCAATCGGATCTTGTAGCGTATACATCGTTCAAGAATCCAACGGAGGTGCGTGGGGTGGTTCATTCTCTTACGAGAATGACCGGCAAGATCATCCAAGAAAACCTCCATTATACTTTTAAGGTTGTGAAAGGCATAGGTTATGGCACGCTGAAATGTAGCTCTGGCATTTTTAAGGCCGAAGGACATTTTCTAATATGAAAACGTACCCCAAGGAGAAATGAAAGCGGTCTTATGTTGGTCCTCAGGTTTGATTTGAATCTAGTTATACCCCAAAAAGCCATCCATGAATGAAAAAATGTCACTTCTCGCAATCCATCCATGAATGAAAAAATGTCACTTCTCGCACAAGCATCCAAGATCTGATCAATGAATGGCGCGGGGAAGTTGTCTTTTGGACATGCACAATTCAGGTCTCTGAAATCAGTGCATACACGGATTGTTCCCTACTTCTTATCCATAGGAACGGGCTTTGACACCCATTCGGTAAGGGGAACGGGGTAGATAAAAACAGCTTTGAGCAGTTTTTCCACCTCTGCCTTGATAGCGGCTGCCTTCCTAGGGTTAACAGCTCGAAGACGTTTTCGAACCAGTTTAGCATGAGGATACATTCTAATCTCGTGCTCGACAATACTAGGGTCTATTCCTGGCATCTCCTCGTATGACCAGGAAAAAGCTTCCCGAAGTTTTGTAAACAATTCGGTGTAAACGTTCTCAATCTTTCCAAGAGTGCGAGAGATGTTGATCAGTTGAGTCGGGGAAATATTAGCCATGTTCCCTTCCGCATAAATCTCATGTGAACCCAACAGAGCCACAGGGTGACCAACCATCTCGGCAAGAGTCGTACTAAACTCTTCTTGTTCAGCGAGATCGAGGTTGGGAAGGAATAAGAGTGATGATGCATATCCTCCCAAGGTCTCTCACTACCACACATGGCCTCGATAATAGCTTCATTAGAAGGTAAAGTACCATCAAGGCAATCGTTCGAACAAGACGAGTCGGCTACCAAAAATGGCAGCGTAACGGGATCTTCCTCAATTGTACGAAAAGAGGGGAGATCCGGCTCTGCGGTGGCTTGTTGAATATCCTGGTAAGCAAGCTCAACAGTAGACAGTGGCATAGACATCCCGACGTGCACAATGTCTCCAGATGTAGAACTCGTGGATGGTAAAGTCCATGGATCATCGAAATATGAAGTCCGGAATGGTACATTATGCAAAGGAGGAGACGCATTGTCGAAAATGGTTCCAATAAAATTCACAGGTATGAAGAAATCATAAGATCCCATCAATGAAGGGTACATACCAACACCCATGTTCCCAGTTTCCAGCTGAGAATCTGTAACCTGCGAGACTACTGATCCCATGGATGCTTCAAAAGGAGGATTAATGAAATCCAGCTGATCGATTGTCACAATCTTGCCATCGTGTGGAAAGTAGATAACTGTGAATATAGTAGACGCGATAGCTTTCATAATGTACATCCAATTCCAACCTAGTAAAAGGTTGTAGTCGATAGGCGCATCAACCACTTCGACTTCAATAGGCATAGGTTTACCCCTTAAGTGGAAAACAAGGGAAGGGAGAATCCCATGTAGCTTAAATGACCGACCGTCAAATGTAGTGAGCATGGTTCTAGACGTGAGTAGAGGAGGAGAGCCAAGATCTTTCCAACGAGCTAACGACATCACTAACTCAGAAGCACCTTCGTCAACCACCGTTCTTTTGATGAAATTCTTAAGGCACTCCACATGGATTTGAAAAGCCACGTGGTAAGGTAAGCAAGGTTGAACATCAGTATTGTCGAACTTGATAACACTGGGACTGACCCCATCCTGAACTCCTAACGCACTCAAAAGGGCATGCCTTTGAGAAGGACATAATAGAGGGCTTCTCGATATGCAAGGAATTATCAGGAGGAGGGGGAGGCTCACTCCCCATATTAGGTTGTGTTGCACCATAATCACGTTGACGAGTAGCAACACTAACCTCCAATTGAACCATATTCACGCATACATAACCATTAGTATTGGAAGAAGACATTGCAGTCTCATTAGGACCATAACCAATGGCAAGAGCATGCGAGGCCATGTTTTGGTGATGAGGAAGGGGATCCTTCAACACGGCTGGGATCTGTGCCAAATGCTTCGATTCTTCTTCGATTCGAGGACACAAATGAGTAAGATGATCTTCCCCAGAAAGCTTACAAGAAAATTTCACCTTACGCCTAGGTTTACGGTCCTCACCAACATTTTCGCCTTCCCAAGGAGGTTGGCATTCTCCTTACGAGGGGTATTGCGATTACTATTATTGTTCCCATTGTTTCCACCCTTATGGTTATTTCTGCCCTTTTTCTTACCACCAGGTTGCTTGTTACCTGACGGGTTTGTCGATTGCACACTGTGTACATCGGACAACAGGGTGGAAGTGGACAAGGTGTGGACCTGTCCAGGAGTAGACTGGTTTAGCGACAAATTTTGCACTTGATTAGCCACCAAATATACAGGGCGAGTGCTTGTGGATCCCGCAATTCCATTGGCATGTGGTCCAAGAACTGACTTAGGCTCATGTCATGTTCACGGTGCGTCAGGAATAATGTCATACAAAATGCCGCACTGAGAGTATAGTAAATCTAGCTGCTGGATGTTTAAGATGGCTTATTCCTTAGTCATAATTCCGGACATCGAAACATCCTTAGCAATATACGGGAGTAAATAATTGAGGAGCCATTCTAACAGATGTTAAATTTTCAGAATTTACTTCAAACTGATCTAGGATCTTAACTGAGAGAACAACATGTACAGCATATCTACAGCATATCAATCATGGAGACAATAATGCAAGCACACAAGAGATACAAAGATTTACTTGGGGAAAACCATAAAGGTGAAAAACCCCAATAACTTCCTCAGAGATAGATAGAGCAATGATACAACCAACCATAAGAGATAGACACAACCTAGCAGCAGATCCTCCTCCTCCATAAGTGCGCCACTCCTCCTTGAGTGCATGTGTGAGAAGTGAGTGAGTAAATAGAGTGCCTCCCGCACTCTATTTATACTTGACTTGACTTGCCTTTTTACCTAACTCATGTAGGCTCGAACTTTACCACATAACATAATGCTGAGTGGGCCGACCCCCAATAGGGTGGTCTAATAACCCTTTGACCCACATGGCCGACCCCCAATAGGGTGGTCTAATAACCCTTTGACCCACATGACTTATACAGGGCCGACCCCAAATAAGGTGGTCTAATAACCCATCAAGTATAAGTTACGACACTTACAATATAAATGACGACACTTCCTTATAGAGGAATAATACCATCTCTATAGGAATACAATATACATATATGTGAAATACATTCCGAAGTTACATATACATCAACACTCCCTCTTAACTAGGAAGGTATTTCTCATCACAGTTCTTCTAGCACAAGTCATCTTCTCTGGATCATTGTCACTGGATAATCATCATCGAGTCATCATCATCGTCACTGCTGCTGCTATCTCAATCAATCTCTGAATCTACTCGTCATAGGAAGTTCTACAGAGCCAGTCCTTTTTCATACTGGATGTAGGCCCACCACCTGCAGGTCTTCATCATCACTGGCCATACTGTGGAATCCTCAGGACTTATTACGTGCGTCACAAAACCTGGCTGCAGCATCCCAGGCTATTACGAGCACACAGCTCTACCTGTAGGATCTCCCAGGAGCACATTACATGTGACCCATCACAAAACCTGGCTGAAGCATCCCAGGCTGTTACGAGCACGCGGCTCTACCTGTCGGATCTCCCAGGAGCACATTACATGTGATCTCACCACAAAACCTGGCTGAAGCATCTGAGGCCTTTTTCATCCTGTCCAGATCTCCCAGGAGAAAATTACATGTGGTCCACCACAAAACCTAGCTGAAGCATCTGAGGCCTTTTTCATCCTGTCCAGATCTCCCAGGAGCAAATTACATGTGGTCATGGCAAAACCTGGCTGAAGCATCTGAGGCCTTTTTCATCCTGTCCAGATCTCCCAGGAGCAAATTACATGCCATAGGACAAAACCTCGCAAGAGCATCTGCCAGATATCCCAGGGCACCGAATTACATGCCATAGGCAAAACCTCGAAAGACTATCTGCAGATCTCCCAGGGCACAAATTACATGTCCTCCCAAGCAAAACCTCGCAAGAGCATTTGTCAGATGTCCCAGGGCACCGAATTACATGCCATAGGAAAAACCTCGAAAGACCATCTGCAAATCTCCCAGGGCACAAATTACATGCTTTCCTGCACAACCTGATCCACGGCCACAAAGTATCATCTGATACTCATCATCATCACTGCAACATCCTGCTGCATGTCATCTGGAGAAGCTCGTCATCCACGATCATCCTGATCATACAATGCATCCATCTGATGCACACATAGATACATGATCCACACAATGTATCCATCAATCATACATGATCTACCTGATCATACAAAGATACATGATCCACACAATGTACCCATCAACATACATGATCTACCTGATCATACAAGGATACATGATCCACACAATGTACCCATCAACATACATGATCTACCTGATCATACAATGTATCCACCTGATACATATACGGATACATGGTCCAAGCATCCAACATGATGCATATACAAAAATACATACACATGATCCAACTGATCATATCCAGCATCCAACATGATGCGTACATACATACATAAAAATGATCCAACTGATCATATCTGGCATCCAGCATGATGCGTACATACATACATAAAATGATCCAACTAATCATATCAAGCAGAAACTAGAACATCATCCTGATGCTCATCATCCAGCGCTTACATCCATAGCCATGTGAAGGATCCTCCTTCCAACATGCTTGGAATGGCTTCAGCAAATGTGTCCATCACTTCTTCCTCGAAGTGTCCTCGATCTGAAGAACGCCAAGCCTCTCTCTGAAGTACTCGAACTTCACCCTGGCTAGTGGCTTTGTCAGCACATTTGCAATCTGCTCGTCCGTCGCAACATACAGGAGCTTCACAGCTCCTCTCTGTACCATATCCCTGATATAGTGGTATTTGATCTCTATGTGTTTCGACCTGTCATGAAACACTGGGTTCTCGGACAGCTTCACACACCTCTGGTTATCACAGAAGATACCAGTGGCTTCCAACGGGAGATCAAATAACTCAGACAGTAGCTTCCGTAGCCATACTGCCTCACAACTAGCTGAACAGGCTGCAACATACTCTGCCTCAGCTGTACTCAGTGCTACGCAGGACTGCTTCCTGCTAAACCAAGAGATCACACCTGATCCCATACTGAAGCAACACCCAGATGTGCTCTTCCTATCTCCAGCACTGCCAGCCCAATCTGAATCAACATAACCCAGCAGGTTAAACTTTTGATTCGCCTCATACTTGAGCCCATAATCCACTGCACCCTTTAGGTACCTCAGAACATGCTTTACAACAACCAGGTGAACACTCCTCGGATCCGTCAGGAACTGGCGCAATGTGTTCACAGCAAATCAAATATCTGGTCTCGTGTTCGTCAGGTACATCAAGGACCCAATCATCTGACGATACATAGAGACATCAACCAGCTCAGATGAAGCATCACATAGAAGCTTCAGATTCGATGCCATAGGTGTGGCCATGTCCTTGCAATCCATCATCCCGAACCTCTTCAGGATCTCTACTGCATGCTTCCCTTGTCCAAGGAAGATTATGTCTGCACTCTGCCACACCTCCATGCCAAAAACAAATAGTGCATCATCCCCAAGTTCTTCATCTCGAACTCGGTAGTAAGCTTCCGCTGCGTGTCGGCAATCAATATATCTTCACCATACCAAGTTCTGCACATATATGATTTCCTATCATGTGTCTCAGAACCAAGTGGCTGCTCTACATGCACTTCTTCTTCAGTTACACCATTCAAGGAAGCTGTCTTGAATCCATCTGGTGTATCTTCTATTTCATCACTTTTATATTTCTCAATGCTTCCATCTACAACATGCTTGATCTGATAGTTCCATTTGGAAGTCATAGCAAACTTCCCTTCATGTCTTGGGATTATATCCCAAACATCATTCTTCATGATCGACGGATCAAGGCATTTCATTTCTTCATCCCAGATCTTGGGAACTTCAATATCTTCAATATCTTCAATAGATATCTTTGTTGCTGGAACAAAATGTTGTAGTTCTTCTTTTGTAGGAGATGGCATACGATCTTTCCTACACAACAAGTTAAATTGCATGATTAGAAAACATCTCATAGTTTTCAGAGCAAATTCTTACACATAAAGAAATATGCCATACAGTCATGCAATTATCTTAGCCAATGCTTCAATACAACATTTATCCATATTTCGTAACTTTCTAGATGCCTTCCAATCTCTACCAGAACATTGTTAAGAGTGTGCACAACTCCCAACATGTCAGCAAAGAGGTTTCATTCTAGATAAGTAGCAATGGAATGTTGTACAGTGCCATAGGCTACTTACCCATGCATATTAGTAGTATACTGTTCATTAATGTAATTATTCTAATATGCACAATACATATCCTAAGTCTAAGACCATGAGCATATACATCATTGAACAATTTTATTTAAACAAACAAATATGCAAGAAGTTAAAATACTTATCTTTGTTTGTTCGTTGGGTGGACTCCCTCTGAGTCTTTGCTTCCTTACAGGAGCTGCTGGAGTCCTAATCTGAAGTAGCTTCTTCTACACCTTTCTGTTGTGGAAAGATGGTCAACTCCCTCTGAATATCTGCATCCTTGCAGAAACTACTGAAGTGTGTTCCTTTGCTTTCTTGCAGGAACAACTGGAGTGTGCTCCCTCTTTATCTTTGCTTCCTGGATTACCTGTTCTTGAACTCATATTCATCCTTGGTTCCTATGCATGCTTATTAGTATCATGAATGTGTTATCCTTGTGATCTCATATAAAATCATACATTCATTAGTATACTATTAAAACACAATAATCTCAAGCATGTATAGTCATGATCATTTCAAACAGAAATAATAAGCATTATCATTCAAGGTTTATGTAGGATTCTTATGGTTAGTCAAATCATAAGAAGCATAACATGTCTAAACCTATAATTACTCAAACCTATGACTCTTCAGGTTAGTTGAATCATCAATCAAGATAAGAGATATAATATGCATAAAACCTGTGATTATTCAAACCTATACCTTCATGATTCTTCTGGTTAGTCATATCATCAATTATGGTAAGAAATATAATATGCATCCAACCATGATTATTCAAACCTATGACTTCATGAATAATTATTATCAACAACAGTATAAGATCCTAACACAAGGTAGGATTCTAGCTTGATATAGGAAAAACATACCTGGATTAGCATGCTAGCTATTTATGTCTAACATACCCGCATAATGTCTTCTGGTTCTCTTTAGTGACTTGTGCTAGTAACCTGCATGTCTCATAAGTTAACAATTATAAAACCAAGTTATACATACCTCGAGAATGGATCTTCTATGAGATCCATGGCAATGGATGAATCTTTGTCCTCATGTCATCATGATCATATGTTCTTGAACCAGAACATGATTTGTCTTCTTGGTGTACCTTTCATATTAGTAGTCAACACAAAACTCATAGAACATCACAATGTGTTAGTACAAACATAAGTTTCATACTCCTAATAAATGAATGACTTCTATCATGCATTCATAATTTTATTAAGGTGATCTGACAAGTCTAAAATCAAGATTGTACTAACCGTGATAACATGAAGACAATTATGAACAAATCTCAAAACATACCTCGATGAGTCATACCTGTTGAGATCGCTTGTAATCTTCTTATGTAAGGCCTTATCCTCATCTCCCTCTGAAACAGGAACTTCTTCACCTATGTAGGTGACCAATCCATTTTCTTCTAGGATTAACCCAATCCACTTGATGTGCAAGAACTGGACCTGGAGCTGGATATGGGTTTGTCAGAGAAACCCCAAAAATTCAAACTTTGAATTTCAAACTTCCGAAAGGATAGAAATATGCGCCTTGATGAGCTGATCAAATTGGTATATTTATAATTTGAAAACTGCAAGGTTTCACTCCTCAATTTTGCCTTTGAAACTTCCGGATTCACTGGACGTGACCCTGAACTGGGGTTTGATGAATCCCACTCTTTTTCCCAATCAAAAGGTTTGATCCAAAGCTCTAAGCTTCTATTTTTCTGAGGAGCTTCCAGCCGTGGTCTCAGATTTCAAAAATTCCCATTTTTACAGAAGCCCTAATTTTCCACTTTCCTGATCAAAGTCCCGAACTAGGGTCTGATCAAGCCCGGCCTTCTGCCCAACCAAAAATTCTGATTTTGGTCTCTAAATTTTTATTTTGATGAGTAGCATTCAGCCGTGGTCTCCGATTACAAAAATTCCAACTTTCTTCAAAGCCCTAAATTCCGGAAGCCATGAATGAAGGTACCAAAAAATAATTCTGTTTTGACAGAAATATGTACCTGATTGTTTCTGGTGTAACTCCGAAATTTTTGATCCACAGGGTCTGAAAAAGTTTGCTGAGATAGCCTGACCTGTTAGCTTTCCATCCTGACAGGTCTGACCTCAATTGGATTTTCTGAGAGAGAGTTATGCCAAATGTCGCAACGTGACCTGTTTTGGGATAAAACAGAAGAGCGAACTTGTACGGCGTGCCACGTGTCACTGTTTCAACTTCGGCCTCGGAAAACGTTTTCTGAGATAGCTCATCCTGTTATCTTTCCATCCTGACAGGTCTTACCTCAATTGAAGTCTCTGAGAGAGATTTATTCCAAGTGTCGCAACGTGACCTGTTTATGGGATAATACAGGAGAGCGAACTTGTACGGCGTTCCACGTGTCACTGGTTCAACTTCGGCCTCTGAAAAAGTTTTCTGAGATAGTACAGACTGTGTACTACCTGTCACTTTTTACTAAATTTCATTTGGAGCTTCCTAGCCCAAGATATGACCTTTTTCCCAACGTCACCTGATTTTGACTCAGATCTGGAAGAGGCAGAAACCCTATATTGTACAGATCATAAATCACAAAGTACAATGAATTAGAGGTTGTCCTTTGGACACAAGGTACCTGGAGAGCTTAGCTTCGTCCTGTAACAATTTCAGATCTGAAAAATTTGCCAAAACGGATTTATAGCAAAAGTTCTACGATGACTGGTTTTTGCTATATCAATCCCTAGCATCGTAAGTGCAACAAGTGTCATACATGCCATATCATGCCTTCTTTCAGGCTAGCTCTGATACCATGTTAAATTTTCAGAATTTAATTCAAACTGATCTAGGATCTTAACTGAGAGAACAACATGTACAGCATATCTACAGCATATCAATCATGGAGACAATAATGCAAGCACACAAGAGACACAAAGATTTACTTGGGGAAAACCATAAAGGTGAAAAACCCCAATAACTTCCTCAGAGATAGATAGAGCAATGATACAACCAACCATAAGAGATAGACACAACCTAGCAGCAGATCCTCCTCCTCCATAAGTGCGCCACTCCTCCTTGAGTGCATGTGTGAGAAGTGAGTGAGTAAATAGAGTGCCTCTCGCACTCTATTTATACTTGACTTGACTTGCCTTTTTACCTAACTGATGTAGGCTCAAACTTTACCACATAACATAATGCTGAGTGGGCCGACCCCCAATAGGGTGGTCTAATAACCCTTTGACCCACATGGCCGACCCCCAATAGGGTGGTCTAATAACCCTTTGACCCACATGACTTATACAGGGCCGACCCCAAATAAGGTGGTCTAATAACCCATCAAGTATAAGTTACGACACTTACAATATAAATGAAGACACTTCCTTATAGAGGAATAATACCATCTCTATAGGAATACAATATACATATATGTGAAATACATTCCGAAGTTACATATACATCAACACTCCCTCTTAACTAGGAAGGTATTTCTCAGCACAGTTCTTCTAGCACAAGTCATCTTCTCTGGATCATCGTCACTGGATAATCATCATCGAGTCATCATCATCGTCACTGCTGCTGCTATCTCAATCAATCTCTGAATCTACTCGTCATAGGAAGTTCTACAGAGCCAGTCCTTTTTCATACTGGATGTAGGCCCACCACCTGCAGGTCTTCATCATCACTGGCCATACTGTGGAATCCTCAGGACTTATTACGTGCGTCACAAAACCTGGCTGCAGCATCCCAGGCTATTACGAGCACACAGCTCTACCTGTAGGATCTCCCAGAAGCACATTACATGTGACCCATCACAAAACCTGTCTGAAGCATCCCAGGCTGTTACGAGCACGTGGCTCTACCTGTCGGATCTCCCAGGAGCACATTACATGTGATCTCACCACAAAACCTGGCTGAAGCATCTGAGGCCTTTTTCATCCTGTCCAGATCTCCCAGGAGAAAATTACATGTGGTCCACCACAAAACCTGGCTGAAGCATCTGAGGCCTTTTTCATCTTGTCCAGATCTCCTAGGAGCAAATTACATGTGGTCATGGCAAAACCTGGCTGAAGCATCTGAGGCCTTTTTCATCCTGTCCAGATCTCCCAGGAGAAAATTACATGCCATAGGACAAAACCTCGCAAGAGCATCTGCCAGATATCCCAGGGCACCGAATTACATGCCATAGGCAAAACCTCGAAAGACTATCTGCAGATCTCCCAGGGCACAAATTACATGTCCTCCCAAGCAAAACCTCGCAAGAGCATTTGTCAGATGTCCCAGGGCACCGAATTACATGCCATAGGCAAAACCTCGAAAGACCATCTGCAAATCTCCCAGGGCACAAATTACATGCTTTCCTGCACAACCTGATCCACGGCCACAAAGTATCATCTGATACTCATCATCATCACTGCAACATCCTGCTGCATGTCATCTGGAGAAGCTCGTCATCCACAATCATCCTGATCATACAATGCATCCATCTGATGCACACATAGATACATGATCCACACAATGTATCCATCAATCATACATGATCTACCTGATCATACAAAGATACATGATCCACACAATGTACCCATCAACATACATGATCTACCTGATCATACAAGGATACATGATCCACACAATGTACCCATCAACATACATGATCTACCTGATCATACAATGTATCCACCTGATACATATACGGATACATGGTCCAAGCATCCAACATGATGCATATACAAAAATACATACACATGATCCAACTGATCATATCCAGCATCCAACATGATGCGTACATACATACATAAAAATGATCCAACTGATCATATCCAGCATCCAGCATGATGCGTACATACATACATAAAATGATCCAACTGATCATATCAAGCAGAAACTAGAACATCATCCTGATGCTCATCATCCAGCGCTTACATCCACAGCCATGTGAAGGATCCTCCTTCCAACATGCTTGGAATGGCTTCAGCAAATGTGTCCATCACTTCTTCCTCGAAGTGTCCTCGATCTGAAGAACGCCAAGCCTCTCTCTGAAGTACTCGAACTTCACCCTGGCTAGTGGCTTTGTCAGCACATCTGCAATCTGCTCGTCCGTCGCAACATACAGGAGCTTCACAGCTCCTCTCTGTACCATATCCCTGATATAGTGGTATTTGATCTCTATGTGTTTCGACCTGTCATGAAACACTGGGTTCTCGGACAGCTTCACACACCTCTGGTTATCACAGAAGATACCAGTGGCTTCCAACGGGAGATCAAATAACTCAGACAGTAGCTTCCGTAGCCATACTGCCTCACAACTAGCTGAACAGGCTGCAACATACTCTGCCTCAGCTGTACTCAGTGCTACGCAGGACTGCTTCCTGCTAAACCAAGAGATCACACCTGATCCCATACTGAAGCAACACCCAGATGTGCTCTTCCTATCTGCAGCACTGCCAGCCCAATCTGAATCAACATAACCCAGCAGGTTAAACTTTTGATTCGCCTCATACTTGAGCCCATAATCCACTGTACCCTTTAGGTACCTCAGAACATGCTTTACAGCAACCACGTGAACACTCCTCGGATCCGTCAGGAACTGGCGCAATGTGTTCACAGCAAATCAAATATCCGGTCTCGTGTTCGTCAGGTACATCAAGGACCCAATCATCTGACGATACATAGAGACATCAACCAGCTCAGATGAAGCATCACATAGAAGCTTCAGATTCGATGCCATAGGTGTGGCCATGTCCTTGCAATCCATCATCCCGAACCTCTTCAGGATCTCTACTGCATGCTTCCCTTGTCCAAGGAAGATTCTGTCTGCACTCTGCCACACCTCCATGCCAAAAACAAATAGTGCATCATCCCCAAGTTCTTCATCTCGAACTCGGTAGTAAGCTTCCGCTGCGTGTCGGCAATCAATATATCTTCACCATACCAAGTTCTGCACATATATGATTTCCTATCATGTGTCTCAGAACCAAGTGGCTGCTCTACATGCACTTCTTCTTCAGTTACACCATTCAAGGAAGCTGTCTTGAATCCATCTGGTGTATCTTCTATTTCATCACTTTTATATTTCTCAATGCTGCCATCTGCAACATGCTTGATCTGATAGTTCCATTTGGAAGTCATAGCAAACTTCCCTTCATGTCTTGGGATTATATCCCAAACATCATTCTTCATGATCAACGGATCAAGGCATTTCATTTCTTCATCCCAGATCTTGGGAACTTCAATATCTTCAATATCTTCAATAGATATCTTTGTTGCTGGAACAAAATGTTGTAGTTCTTCTTTTGTAGGAGATGGCATACGATCTTTCCTACACAACAAGTTAAATTGCATGATTAGAAAACATCTCATAGTTTTAAGAGCAAATTCTTACACATAAAGAAATATGCCATACAGTCATGCAATTATCTTAGCCAATGCTTCAATACAACATTTATCCATATTTCGTAACTTTCTAGATGCCTTCCAATCTCTACCAGAACATTGTTAAGAGTGTGCACAACTCCCAACATGTCAGCAAAGAGGTTTCATTCTAGATAAGTAGCAATGGAATGTTGTACAGTGCCATAGGCTACTTACCCATGCATATTAGTAGTATACTGTTCATTAATGTAATTATTCTAATATGCACAATACATATCCTAAGTCTAAGACCATGAGCATATACATCATTGAACAATTTTATTTAAACAAACAAATATGCAAGAAGTTAAAATACTTATCTTTGTTTGTTCGTTGGGTGGACTCCCTCTGAGTCTTTGCTTCCTTACAGGAGCTGCTAGAGTCCTAATCTGAAGTAGCTTCTTCTACACCTTTCTGTTGTGGAAAGATGGTCAACTCCCTCTGAATATCTGCATCCTTGCAGAAACTACTGAAGTGTGTTCCTTTGCTTTCTTGCAGGAACAACTGGAGTGTGCTCCCTCTTGATCTTTGCTTCCTGGATTACCTGTTCTTGAACTCATATTCATCCTTGGTTCCTATGCATGCTTATTAGTATCATGAATGTGTTATCCTTGTGATCTCATATAAAATCATACATTCATTAGTATACTATTAAAACACAATAATCTCAAGCATGTATAGTCATGATCATTTCAAACAGAAATAATAAGCATTATCATTCAAGGTTTATGTAGGATTCTTATGGTTAGTCAAATCATAAGAAGCATAACATGTCTAAACCTATAATTACTCAAACCTATGACTCTTCAGGTTAGTTGAATCATCAATCAAGATAAGAGATATAATATGCATAAAACCTGTGATTATTCAAACCTATACCTTCATGATTCTTCTGGTTAGTCATATCATCAATTATGGTAAGAAATATAATATACATCCAACCATGATTATTCAAACCTATGACTTCATGAATAATTATTATCAACAACAGTATAAGATCCTAACACAAGGTAGGATTCTAGCTTGATATAGGAAAAACATACCTGGATTAGCATGCTAGCTATTTATGTCTAACATACCCGCATAATGTCTTCTGGTTCTCTTTAGTGACTTGTGCTAGTAACCTGCATGTCTCATAAGTTAACAATTATAAAACCAAGTTATACATACCTGGAGAATGGATCTTCTATGAGATCCATGGCAATGGATGAATCTTTGTCCTCATGTCATCATGATCATATGTTCTTGAACCAGAACATGATTTGTCTTCTTGGTGTACCTTTCATATTAGCAGTCAACACAAAACTCATACAACATCACAATGTGTTAGTACAAACATAAGTTTCATACTCCTAATAAATGAATGACTTCTATCATGCATTCATAATTTTATTAAGGTGATCTGACAAGTCTAAAATCAAGATTGTACTAACCGTGATAACATGAAGACAATTATGAACAAATCTCAAAACATACCTCGATGAGTCATACCTGTTGAGATCGCTTGTAATCTTCTTATGTAAGGCCTTATCCTCATCTCCCTCTGAAACAGGAACTTCTTCACCTATGTAGGTGACCAATCCATTTTCTTCTAGGATTAACCCAATCCACTTGATGTGCAAGAACTGAACCTGGAGCTGGATATGGGTTTGTCAGAGAAACCCCAAAAATTCAAACTTTGAATTTCAAACTTCCGAAAGGATAGAAATATGCGCCTTGATGAGCTGATCAAATTTGTATATTTATAATTTGAAAACTGCAAGGTTTCACTCCTCAATTTTGCCTTTGAAACTTCCGGATTCACTGGACGTGACCCTGAACTGGGGTTTGATGAATCCCACTCTTTTTCCCAATCAAAAGGTTTGATCCAAAGCTCTAAGCTTCTATTTTTCTGAGGAGCTTCCAGCCGTGGTCTCAGATTTCAAAAATTCCCATTTTTACAGAAGCCCTAATTTTCCACTTTCCTGATCAAAGTCCCGAACTAGGGTCTGATCAAGCCCGGCCTTCTGCCCAACCAAAAATTCTGATTTTGGTCTCTAAATTTTTATTTTGATGAGAAGCATTCAGCCGTGGTCTCCGATTACAAAAATTCCAACTTTCTTCAAAGCCCTAAATTCTGGAAGCCATGAATGAAGGTACCAAAAAATAATTCTGTTTTGACAGAAATATGTACCTGATTGTTTCTAGTGTAACTCCGAAATTTTTGATCCACAGGGTCTGAAAAAGTTCACTGAGATAGCCTGACCTGTTAGCTTTCCATCCTGACAGGTCTGACCTCAATTGGATTTTCTGAGAGAGAGTTATGCCAAATGTCGCAACGTGACCTGTTTTGGGATAAAACAGAAGAGCGAACTTGTACTGCGTGCCACGTGTCACTGTTTCAACTTCGGCCTCTGAAAACGTTTTCTGAGATAGCTCGGCCTGTTATATTTCCATCCTGATAGGTCTGACCTCAATTGGACTCTCTGAGAGAGAGTTAATCCAAGTGTCGCAACGTGAGCTGTTTATGGGATAATACAGGAGAGCGAACGTGTACGGCGTGCCACGTGTCACTGGTTCAACTTCGGCCTCTGAAAATGTTTTCTGAGATAGCACAGACTGTGTACTACCTTTCAATTTTTACGAAATTTCATTTGGAGCTTCCTAGCCCAAGATATGACCTTTTTCCCAAGGTCACCTGATTTTGACTCAGATCTGGAAGAGGCAGAAACCCTATATTGTACAGATCATAAATCACAAAGTAAAATGAATTAGAGGTTATCCTTTGGACACAAGGTACCTGGAGATCTTAGCTTCGTCCTGTAACAATTTCAGATCTGAAAACTTTTCCAAAACGGATTTATAGCGAAAGTGCTACGATGACTGGTTTTTGCTATATCAATCCCTAGCATCGTAAGTGCAACAAGTGTCATACATGCCATATCATGCCTTCTTTCAGGCTAGCTATGATACCATGTTAAATTTTCAGAATTTACTTCAAACTGATCTAGGATCTTAACTGAGAGAACAACATGTACATCATATCTACAGCATATCAATCATGGAGACAATAATGCAAGCACACAAGAGACACAAAGATTTACTTGGGGAAAACCATAAAGGTGAAAAACCCCAATAACTTCCTCAGAGATAGATAGAGCAATGATACAACCAACCATAAGAGATAGACACAACCTAGCAGCAGATACTCCTCCTCCATAAGTGCGCCACTCCTCCTTGAGTGCATGTGTGAGAAGTGAGTGAGTAAATAGAGTGCCTCCCGCACTCTATTTATACTTGACTTGACTTGCCTTTTTACCTAACTCATGTAGGCTCGAACTTTACCACATAACATAATGCTGAGTGGGCCGACCCCCAATAGCTTGGTCTAGTAACCCTTTGACCCACATGGCCGACCCCCAATAGGGTGGTCTAATAACCCTTTGACCCACATGACTTATACAGGGCCGACCCCAAATAAGGTGGTCTAATAACCCATCAAGTATAAGTTACGACACTTACAATATAAATGACGACACTTCCTTATAGAGGAATAATACCATCTCTATAGGAATACAATATACATATATGTGAAATACATTCCGAAGTTACATATACATCAACAACAGAAACTCTGGAGGAATGTTGGCTCTCATTAACCTCTCCCGCCGATGCCACTCTTGAACGTGGTCAGAAATATGTGTGGCCTTGTTCTAATGGAAGGTAGACAAAAGTTCAGTACCGGTATCATAACGAACCGACAACTGGAAATGATCTAAGAAAACCAAAGCGATCTCATTGAATCCCCTATAAGTGTTCCTAGGAAACTCAACATACCACTTCGCAGCTGCCCCCGTGAGGGTGCATTGAAATAGTTGTAATCTAACAGAATCATGATTCAACGAGTTGGAGGAGCACCAAAGGTGAAACGTTGTGACATGATCACTCGGATCCTCACCACCTTTCCCCTCAAACTTAGGAATGTCCGAAGGGAGCTTGGTAGGGACCAGGGTCCAAATAGGGTCATGACACACTGGATAATTTGTAAGCTTTGAAAGATCTAGAAGATTCAAACATGCAAGGAACGGGAACTACGGCTGGAAAGCTTGATTATAAGCCCCCATAAAAGGTTGGTTGAACGAAACCGAATTATAAGGTGGACCAAAAGCTTGACCATGAGCATTAAATTGCTGATTATGTGGACTTGACGGACCATAAGCTTGACCATGGACATAAGGTTGATAACCTCCTCCGACCTGACCCATATGAGAGTAAGCAGGTATATAAGTGTTTTGGGAACCGTATTGAGGTGGGTTGTACTGGTACTAGCACCGACTGTGTTGTAGTAAGGGTTGCCACCTTAAGTCTGGGGCATATACGTACTATTCGTAGTGGGAACCATGTTGTATGACCATAATGGTGAGGTATGTTCCCACCCCCAGCATAAGTATTAGGATTAGCGTGAGCAGTCGTGTGGTGACCATAAGCATGAGATGTATTCCCAACCCCAACATTGGTGTTACTAGTAGCAAGAATTGTGGCATTATGACCATGAGGATAAGATATATTTGCACCTCCTACATTAGTATTACTAGTAGCGACAGTGGACGCAAAAGTATGCGGTATATGTCCACCCCCGTGGTTGGGAGGAGCATTAATATTTGTAAAAGTGGTCCTAGGTTGACGGGTAGCGGCATGTGTATTAGGTGGTGGATGGCGAGTCATGTTGCAAACAGTGTTCCTATTAGGTTGGGTAGGCCTAGGAGGTAGTCGTCTTCCAACATTAGCATTGTTAGGAGGAATATGACTGGTCCCCATACTATGTGTGTGAGTGGACAACGTGGTGCCCCCAATGAGGGTATTTCCCCCAGTGGGTGCAGTGTGGATAACACCATGACTAGTGCCAGCATTGTTGATGTATATGTAACTTCGAAATGTATTTCATTTATATATTTATTGTACTCCTATAGAGATGTATTATTCCTCTATACGAAAGTGTCGTCATTTGTATTCACAAGTGTCACAAGTGTGTTAACTTGCCGATGGGTTATTAGACCACCTTGTACGGGGTCGACTCGATATAATGTAATATGAAGTTATTGTACCTAGCTAGACAAGTCAGCCCCATAAGGTTATTGGGCAAACAGGACAAGTATAAATAGAGATCGGGAGATCTCTATTTGGATCACTCAGAACTCACTCTTCCCTCACTCGGAAAGTGGCAAACATGTGAGGAGGAGGATTAGCTGCTAAGAGGAGTCTATCTCTTTGTACTTTGGTTGTAATTTGGTTGTGCTATTGCACTATCTATCTCTGAGGAAGTTGTGGGGTTTTTCACCTTAGGGTTTTCCCCACAGAAACTCTATGTGTCTATTGTCTCTCATGCTTTTGTTTCTTGTGATGATGGACATGCTTGCTATGATTGATATGCATTGATATGCTATACATGTTATTCTCTCAGTAAAGATCCTAGAGTATCTTGAATTAATGCTCAAAATTTAACATGGTATCAGAGCTAACCTAAGAAGAAGACATTGTGCAATGATGGAAACCAGGGTTTCTTGTTTATTGGGTTTCTCTCCATAGATTTTGGAAAAGTAATATGATAGATTGACTCTCCTCGGCAAGGTGAATCTATCTGTCCAATCAGAATTCAATTCTGAGCACTTTCAGTTTTGGCCCTAAAAATTAGGGTTTCCTCAAAAATAGGAATTTCTGAAATCTAAAGACACGGCTGGAAGCTCCTTAAAAAATGCAAAGTTTAGAGCTTTGGATCGAGATTTTTGGCTGGGTAAATCTCTGGGAAACTCAAACCCTAATTCAGGGTCCTCCTTAGTGAATCCGGAAAGACTAAAAGGCATTTTTGAAGGGTAAAACTTTGCAAAATTCAAATTATTAGTATACTCGGCTGATCAACTCATCAAGGTGCATCTTTCTATCCTTTCAGAAAGTTGAAATTCACATTTTGAATTTTTAGGGTTTCTCTGACAAACCCTAATCCGACCAGATCCAGTTTTTCAGCAAATCAAGTGGTAAGACCTAAATCTTTTCTATTTCCATTTGAAGTACTCTTTAAGATGTCTCACCACACCAAGCTTGAAAATAAGCTTGAAGGGGCTGATAACTTCCGAGCCTGGAAGTATAGGATTGGGTTAATCCTGGAAGAGAATGAGTAGGACTCATATATAAAAGAAGAGATCCCTTATCCTAGAGGATGAAGAGGCTAAGATATTGCATAAGAAGAACTTGGTCAAGGAAAAGAGAATCATTGTTGATTCTATCAAGGACCATGTCATCCCCCATGTGTCATCTTTGAAGACACCCAAAGAGATGTTTGATTCCCTATTCAAGCTATTTGAAGGGAAGAACATAAATCAGAAGATGACTCTGCGAAACCAATTGAAAGGGGTAAAACTTCAGAATGGAGAATCCATTCACTCTTATTTTTCTAGGGTCTCTCAGATCAAGGAACAAATAGAAGTAGTGGATGAAATGGTGGAGAATGGTGAAGTTGTCATGACCACTATGAATGGCCTACCCAAGTCATGGGACTCCTTTATTCAAGGAATTTGTGCAAGAAAGAAATTGGTATCCTTATGCATACTACGGGAAGAATGCTCACAAGAAGAAGCAAAGCTTGTGGCACGAGAAGAAAAGATGGGCAATGAAGATCAAGCTCTCACAGCTCACACCAAGAAAGGGAAGTCCAAGAGAGAGCCATCTCACTTCAAGAAATCTTCACATCACCATAAAGAAAGGAGAATATGCTTCACTTGTAATGAAAAGGGACATATTGCCATAAATTGTCCCAAGAATAAGAAGGACAACAACAACTTCAACAAGAAGAAGAAGGGAAGCAAAAGAAGGTACCATGCTCATGCTGCCGAGGATGATGAACCTCCCAAGAAGAAGGCTAAAGTAGAAAGTGATGATGATGACTCATCAAGCGAAGAAGAGTATGTTCTAATCTCTACTCTCACAGGTAGTATCTCTCATGGTTGTAATGATTGGCTTATTGATAGTGGGGCTTCAAAACACATGACTGGGTTTAAAGAATCCTTTGCTAATCTATCTGAACATCAGTCACCCCATAAGGTGAAACTTGGGGATGACTACCAATACCCTATCAAAGGAGGTGGTGAGGCCTCCTACAATCTAGACTCTGGGAAGTCTTTGAAGATGAAATAAGTTTTGTATATACCTGGGCTCAAGAAGAACCTACTCTCCATATCCGCATTGGATGCAAAAGGTATGAGGGTTACATTTGTGGATGGCCAAGTTCTAATGTGGCCAAAGGGAAAGACCATAGATGATGCAGTAGTGATTGGAGAGCAAGAGGGAGGATTGTATAAACTAAAGGGACAACCTGAACATACCATAGTGCATGAATCCATGGAGCCAAGTGAACTTTGGCATAGAAGACTTGCTCATATGCACTATAGGGCACTTCCAATTGCAAGCAAGGCTGTAGAGGGTCTTCCTAAAATCAAGACCAAACATGAAGGTGTTTGCAAAGGATGTGCAAAAGGAAAGAACATAAAGAAGGCATTTCCAAGCAGTGAAAGCAAGGAAAAAGATATCTTGGAAATTATCCACTCCGATGTATGTGGTCCGATGTCATCTAGTTCTCTGAGTGGGTATGCTTACTATGTCTCTTTCATTGATGACTTCTCCAGGAAGACTTGGGTTTACTTCTTGAAGAACAAAGATGAAGTGTTTGATAAGTTCAAGGAATTCAAAACCTTGATGGAGAACCAAACTGATAAGAAGATCAAAACATTCAGATCCGACAATGGTGGAGAATTCACTTCAGGTGACTTCAAGAAGCTATGCAGTGATTCAAGGATTAAGAGGGAGTTGACGGCTCCTTACAATCCACAACACAATGGAGTTGTAGAAAGAAAGAATCGATCAATTATGGAAGCAGCAAGGGCAATGCTGCATGACCAGGATCTACCTGTGCATTTATGGGTAGAAGCAGCTAGGACAGCTGTATATGTGCAGAACAAAACACCCCACAAGATATTGGACAACAAGACACCAGAAGAGGTCTTCTCTGGTAAGAAACCTGAAGTTAGCCATCTCAGAATATTTGGTTGTCCAATATACACTCATGTCCCAAAGGAAAAGAGGATCAAGCTAGATCCTTCAGGAAAGAATGGTATCTTTGTGGGTTATAGTGAAAGCTTGAAGGCATACAGAATATACTTTCCAGGGTTCAAGAAGATTGATGTCAGCAGGGATGTGACATTTGATGAAAACTCAGCATTCATCAAATCAAGGAAGACACCTGTTGAAGATTATGAAGAACCTAAGGAAACTAGATTTAAATACACTACTATGATTGAAGCAATTCTAGATGCAGATCATGAAATTGAAGATCCGCAAGAACCTGTAGATCCACCCCGTGAGAATAACTCTCACAAGAGGAAACCTGCATGGGATAGAGAGCTCATTCAAGATGCAGAAAGATATGGCATTCCAGAAGAACACAGAGCAAAGAAAAGAACTAGATCACATACCAGCTATGTTGCTTTACTCTGTGATATCATGAACAAAGAACCTTCCAATTATGAAGAAGCAGCAAAAAAGAAAGAATGGAAGGATGCCATGGTCGAAGAATACCAATCAATAATGAAGAATGATGTTTGGGATGTTGTCCCAAGACCTTAAGGGAAGTTTGTTGTGACTTCCAAATGGATCTACAAAATCAAGCATGCTGCAGTTGGCAGCATAGAGAAATACAAGGCAAGATTCGTAGCTCATGGCTTCTTTCAGAAGGAGGGAATAGATTATGAAGAAACTTTTGCTCCTGTAGCCAGGTACACTTCCATCATATCAGTACTTTCTCTGGCTGCAGTGATGAAATGGAAGATACACCAGATGGATGTCAAGACTGCTTTCTTGAATGGTGTAGTTGAAGAGGAAGTGTATGTGGAGCAGCCACTCGGTTTCGAGACACATGACAGGGAGTCATATGTGTGCAGACTGAAGAAAGCCTTGTGTTGGCCCGGTTTTGCAACCAGGCTTAGTGCTATGGGCACCTGCTAACTAGTAGCAGCAGTTTCAATAGAAATAAAAACAATAAACTAAATAAACAATACTTTTCATGAATCTAAGCAAGAATCTAAGCAAATAATGTAAACATGTCAAAATCAAGAACAAGAAACATAAGAAATAATTTTTTGTATTGAAAAATGGGGGGGCAAGCAAGTGCTTGCGATATTACCTTCAATGGTGAAGGTTGATGTTGAGCAACTCCCAAGATTAGTAGCTCCAAACTCCAAGAGGTCTCCTTCTCCAAGGTTGCTTCAATGGCTAAAAGTGCTCAGGGGAGATTTCAGCAGCATAAGGATGAGATAATGGAAGGATGTGAAATGAGGAGCCCCTACCACCTTTTTATAGGTTTTGGTGGTGAGGAATACCATTTGTGGTTTTGTGGAAACCAAATGGTATTGACCAACATGGTTTAGGTACTTTTCCCTCCTTTTTCCTTTTTTGAATAAAAATAATATTTTAATTCCCTTTTTAATATTTTTGGGAATTTGGACCCTTTTTGAGGGTTTTTTATGATTTTCTTGGAAAAATAATATTTTTTAATGGAAAAAGGGGTGTACTAAGGTCTTTTGGTGACCTTTTGTTGGTTTCGGAGGCTCAGATGGTGAAAAAGTGGACAAATGGGTCATGTGAATAGGGAAATGAGCTAGTGAGCACTTTTTGGGTGTTAACAGATTGCCCCCTGATGTGTGAGGGCAGGAGCTCATCGTATGGCCGATAGACATCATAGTTCTTTTGTCCTTTTTTCTGGGGTTTAGGGGAGAGAAAAGACCGGTTGGAGACTGGAGCCACGGCCCTTGGAAGCTGCAAAAACAAAAAATATTACATGGCCTCAATATGAATGAGGTATAATCTCTGATAAAGGACGAGGCGGGCATTCCCATGCTCGTATCAAGACATATACAAAACAATTAGTCCCAAGAAGGGGGATCTAATACGTAAAGAAATATACTGGTACATCATAATGGTCCATAGGGGACATTATTGTGGGATAACTCATGATCATGGGTGATCTCAATAATTGATACACTGGAATAACTATTGAACTGCTGAAACTGAAGGTGTCCAACATCTGTATGGACTCAATGACTGTGAGCCATGTGGAATACTGTCGCCATACGCAACCCGGATATCTATAGAAAAAATGTAACTGGTTGTATCCATAGGTAGACTCTCAAATGTGGAGGAGTCAGGAGGTATCCGGGGTCTTCGACTAATAACTGAACGGACCAATACCCTGTGCGAGTCTCAACGATGCGATCAAGGTGTTGAAGTCGAGCATGTGAGAAACAACCATTCGGAGAGGCACTGAGGATTCCTCTCGAAATGATTCGTAGGCACTCATCATAAATGGTAATGAGTCCAAGACACAGGGACCTCTAGGTCTATCCTCTGGAATCAATGTGGTTGTCGTCGACAGAGGGAGACCAGCAACTAACAAGGCAATGATGTTTCCTTGATAGGAGTACGAGGTGTAGAACTGAAGTGATGTAGTACTGATGGTAGGACTGGCATACTTGTGGGGAAGGGAAATAACTGGGTCCAAAAAAAAATGGGTAGAATCAAACTTCCTTTGTTCAGAGCATGATGACATGGTTGACCTGGCAGCGTAGGGAACTGACTTGTAGGTGTGGGGATCATTGCTTTGACTGAATGGTATATATTGACTCTGGGGGGGAGGACGAGCTGATGATAGCTGTCGAGGGAGTTTCAGGGTGACATACTGCAGAATACTCTGAACAAAGGCGACCAAAATGGGGAAGCTGCTATGTGAGTAGACATGATGTGTTGTAGCGCCAAGAGGCACCATTCTTCCTTCTTCGTAGTTTTAATGAGCTCCAAGAAGGGATAAAAGTGTGCTCTGAAATGGTACGGTCCTGTGGATTTTGTGAGCCCAGGACAGCGCATGCTCATGGTTGCTTTCATGTTTAGAGAGTCTGAAAACGGTAAGTGGACTCTGTTGGTGTTTCTTTTTCGTAAGTTTAGTCTCCAAGGCCCGAAAAAGCATAAAATGATGCGAATGGAGAACTCTTCTAGCCGATGTGACTAGAGTATACCTTTTTCGTAATTAGTCTACGAGGTCCGGAAAAGGGGTAAACTTATATCAGGTAGACGCCCTTTCAGATACGTTTAGCGAGCATGAAAGGAAGCAAGATAGCTCGGCGATCTTTTCATTGTTTTAGGAGTCAGAAAAGAGCTTAACAGAAACTCCCTAAGTGCCTTTTTCGTAAAGAGGGGTTGCTCGGCCCGAAAAAGGGATAAAATTATATCGAACAAAAATGGATTGATGAGGGCGAGGAAAGGTCTCAAGCATCGTCATCAGCGCGGAAAACTGGATCTGGTGACATACGGATTGTCGAAAACGGAGAACGGCCGATGTGGCACGCAAACCGAGGTGATGAGGGGGCGTGGAAAAAATGCCCGAAAAATATAAAGGTGAGAGCGAGAAATGATCTCAAGCATCATTACGAGCGCGGAAAACTGAATCCGGCGATATAAGACACATCGAAAACGGAGAACGGCCGATGTGGCACGCAAACCGAGGTGACGAGGGGGCGTGGAAAAAACGCCCGGAGAATCTAAAGGTGAGAGCGAGAAATGATCCCAAGCATCATTACGAGCGCGAAAAACTGAATCCGGCGATATAAGACATATCGAAAATGGAGAAGGGCCGATGTGGCACGCAAACCGAGGCGACGAGGGAGGCTAAAAAATGGTCAAAAAATGGACCTCGTGAAAACGGGAAACGGAAGGAACCTCTATGAAGTTCGCGCTGTGCTGATCCCAACGGTACCAACGGTTTGAGAAATGGTGTTCGAATTTCAACATGGTTGATAACTCCTTCCAGACGGCATCTTCGAAGTGAGAGCCGTGGTCAGAGACTAACTGCTGTGGTACTCCGAAACGAGCGATAACATGGTTGAAGAAAAACCGTGCCGCAGTGTCGGCTTTGCAATTATAGGTCGGCATGGCTTCTGCCCACTTGGTGAAATAATCTACGGCCACAATGATGTGTTTGTGACCGCCGGCTGACGGGGGGTTGCAGTCGAGGAAGTCTATGGCCCATTTGCAGAATGGTCCAACAGTGATGACTGGATGAAGGGGGGCAGGGGGGGTTCTTGCTTTGGGGGCAAATAGCTGGCAGTTCTGGCAATGCTTGACTGCTGTGATGCAATCAGTGAATAATGATGGCCAAAAATAACCTGCCCGAATGATTTTCTGGGCGGTAGCCATACCGGAGAAATGGCCTCCACAGGCACCGCTATGACAATCGTTAAGGACTTGTTCTGCCTCACTATGGGAAAGGCAGCGGCGTAAGATAGTATCAATGCCGCGTCGGTAAAGTACATCCCCAATCAGTAGGTATCGGGGGGCGTGGTGTCGTATGCGACGGCGGCCATCACGATCGATGTGTGGTCGGAATTTTTGCGTACGAAGGTAAGTCAATATGTCTCCATACCAAGGGTCGTCAGACGAAATAATGAAGATCTGCTCGTCGATCAGGTCCGTTTGGATCACGGGTGATGTTGAGGAGGATGGGAGGTCCTTGATGAGGTGAGCTAGCGCGAGGGCTTTGATGCTTTTGGGAGTTTTGAAAGTGAGGTCATATTCCTGGAGGATAATGACCCATTTAGCGACACGACCTTGTAGGAGCCGCCGGGTGAGGAGGTAGACCATGGGGTTGGAGTCGGCGACAACCGTGGTATGACTAAGCAAAATATAGTGTCGCAGTTTTTGTACGGAAAAGACTACAGCTAGGGCTAATCTTTCCTCGTATGGGTAGCGTAGAGGTGGGCCAGACAAGGTCTGGCTGACGTAATAAATCACATGCTCTTTGTGGGAGGCATCTTCTTGGACCAAAACTCCGGAGACGGCATGTTCAGACGCCGAGACGTAAAGGGTGAAGTTTTGAGAGAAATCCGGTGGGGATATCAAGGGGGCTTGTGTGAGAGCTTTCTTGAGGGCTTCGAATGCCGTGTCTGCTTGCTCATCCCGAACAAAGGGTATGTGGGTACGAAGTAAGCGTAAGAATCCATGGACTTTGGTGGCGTAATCAGGAACAAAGCGCCTAAGAAAATTGGACCGCCCTTGCAAGCTCTGAAGCTGCCGAAGCGTGCGAGGAGGGGGAAGTTCTAAGATGGCTTTGACTTTAAGGGGATCGACAGTGATTCCGTCTTGGGAAACAATGAAACCCAACAACCGGCCCGCCGGGACGCAAAAGACACACTTGTGTGGGTTCAAGCGGATTTTATACTTGCGACAACGCAGGAAAACTTGCCGGAGGTCGTTAAGGTGGTCTGATCGTTTTCGGGAACGAGCTGTGAGGTCGTCGAGATAGACTCGCAAGATATGGATCAAGTCGTGAAAGCAATAGGTCATGGCTCGCTGGAAAGTGGCACCAACATTTTTAAGGCCAAATGGCATGACGCGGTAGGCAAAGGTGCCCCATGGGGTGGTAAAGGCAGTCTTGTACTGATCCTCCTTGCGGATGTGAATCTGGTTATATCCGGAAAACCCGTCCATGAAGGATAGGACCTCATGGCCCGCACACTCATCAATGAGTTGGTCAATGAATGGCGTGGGGAAATTGTCTTTTGGACAAGCGTGGTTTAGATCGCGGAAGTCAGTGCATACTCTAAGGGTGCCTTGCTTTTTGTTGACAGGAACGGGGTTCGACACCCAGGTGGTGTACGGAATAGGGTAGATGAACCCTGCGTTTCGTAGTTTCTCGACCTCAGCCTTAACAGCGGGGAGCTTGGCAGGGTGAATAGGTCGCTGTTTCTGACGAACAGGGGGTACTTCCGGCCATGTATCGATGTGGTGTTCAATAATGGCGGGGTCGAGACCAGGCATCTCGGTGTAGGACCAGGCAAAGACATCACGGAACTCTTGAAAGAGTTTTTTGTACGCCTGAGTTTCTGCTTGAGTGCAAGATGCGCCCAGCGAGATGAGCTCAGGTTTCCCTGGTGTTGTGGAAATGTCTATCTGTATAGTGGGGGAAATGTTTGACATGTTCCCTTCTTCAAAGGCATCCGGTGCTGGGATGGGGTCCTTTAACCAATCGACTTTGGTGGGTATGAAGTCTTTCGACTCGATCGATAGCTGGTTGGATGCGGTGGAGGTAGATGCTTCCGGGAGGAAGTACGAGCGATGATGCATATCATCCCAAGGGTAGTCGGGTGCAGTGAGTGTCTCCAAAATTTGCTCGTCAGTATTGAAGTAGTCAGACCATAAATCAAGGGGTTCTGGTTTGAAGGTTGTTGAAATCATATATATCGTATTGACTTCTTCTGACGAGGATGATGGTGGGGGGTGTATCTCCTCGATGAGGGGAGGAGATATCTCTAAGTCGGCATTGTTTAACTCGTACAACGCTGCTCTATAGTCAGGTAGATCAGGGCAATGGTGAGAGTAGTGGCCGTAAACACTGCATATAGCACAAGGATGGTTTGTGCGCAATGATTTGTCGCGAGGCTGTAGAGGTGGCTCTAATTTGACTACTGGGGTGCCGATGTCATCGTCCAACATATTCATATGCTCTTGGAGTGCCGGTAAGTGTGGGCATTGATGAGTTGGATGACCAATTTCATCGCATAATGAACATTTGGGGGGAGCTCGAAACACCGGTGGGGGTTTGACTGCCTTAGGAGGTGGTATAGCAGTGTATGGTTGTGGACCTCTGCCCCCAGTGGGTTTAGAAAGAAGAGGGGGATCCTTTGATGTCGACGCAATCGTGAGACCAGGAGGAGGTTTCATTGACGACGAAGGGATATTGAGGTTAGGAGGAGGTGTCGTTGACGACGAAGGGATTGCGACACCAGGAGGAGGCTGATTTGTGGTAACAATAGGTTGTACTGGTTGGAGGATGACGTCTGGTGTCGGTGGTCGAACGAGAGGCGGAATATACCACACGGGTAATCCCAATGTTAGCCCGGGTAGGCTAAGGGTAGCCATAACCGGGGCGCTTACTACACCCGAAGGAGGAAATAGGAAGGGGATGGTGTGGATGGGTGTAACACCAATGTGACTGGGGATCAATGGTGGTTGACCACCGGACGTTTGCGTATTCTGCGAGAGGGTACAGAGGTTTGCGACTTGGGTCTCCGGTGACGGTGGTGGAATGGCTTGGAATGTAGAGGTCATTGGTGTATCCGAATAAAGTCCGGGTGCCACAGAAGACACAAAGGAGGTAACTGCACTAGAAGCGGGTTGTTCAATCATGGGAAGAACATTCTCTGGTGCTGCAGGGGCGTTGGGATCATAGTAGGTGAGTTGGTCAATTTTGACCACGCGTCCCTCGTGGGGGAACATGATGGTGCGGAAGACGGAGGAGGCGACCGATTTCATGGCGTACATGTAACTGCGGCCAAGTAAAAGGTTATAGTCGAGCTGGGCGTTAATGACCTCTATGTCGATGAGCACAGTTTTCCGACCTAATTGGACGGGTACCTTGGGTAATAAACCTTGAGGTTGAGCTGACCGGCCGTCGTAGGCCCGCAATGCAGTGGTGGATTGCTGGAGAGCAGGGGATCCCAACTTCTTCCAAACAAAAGTGGACATGACGCATGTGGAGGCACCCTCGTCGATGATACATCGATGGATGACAAGATTCCGAATAGAAACGGAAACTTGGACTGCTATGGTAGAAGGCAGCCGTGGTTCAGATTGGTCTAAATCAAAGGTCATCAATTTTGAATCATTTGGGTCAATCGCCCCAATGGCGGAAAGTAAATTTTTGCGCTGAGTAGGACAGGTTTTTAAGACTTCTAACGCAGACATGGCTGCGGGAGATTGAGCTAGGTCATCTACGATGTTGTAATTGGACGCAGCCCGTGCATTGGGGTTGTTGTTGATTCGGCGAAAGGGGAAGCGAGGTGCTTTCGAAGCGCCATCGAGTGGAACCTGAGGTATACGCAATGTTTGATCAGTGGGATTAGCATTAGTATCCTTTTCGGCGGGGGGGGTTTCAGCAGTCGGTCCGTATTGATTCCGACGGGTTTGGATATTGACGTCTGCGGTGGACATCATCAATAAGTGGTGGGTGCCTGAATCAAACATGGGTTGGTCAGGAGCTGTGTAAGTAATTTGTTGTGGTTGCACGTTGCCCTGTTGGGGGGCTAACGGCTGAGTGTTCACCACTCCTTGTGTTGGAAAAGGGTTTTGTAATACCAAAGGTTGTTGTGGAGGTGGTGGGGGGTTGGGTGGAGGCTGAGGAGCCGCCTGCCCTTGACGATGGGCGTCATTTGTCCATAGTTGTCGAGCTCGCTCCAGATGTGGGCAAGCGTGGGTATAGTGGCCATAGACACCGCAAATGGAACAAGGATGGTTTGTTCGTAAATTAGCATTTTTGGGTTGCTTAGGTGGCCGATCGGGATTCTGATGAGCGGGCGCCGCGTTATTTTCTTGCGGAGGATGGGTAGGTTGTGGAGCTTGGTTACGGTTTTGATTGTTTCCACGGTTGCGTCCTCTTCCGCGGTTTTGTTGCCCACCCTGGTTGCGTTGGTTATTTTGGTATTGGGGCTGATGTTGTTGTGCGTACACATGCCCTTGAGCATTGGGGGGATTCTGAGGAGCCGCAGGTGCGGGAGCAGGTTGCGGTGGATAGTACGCAGGTGGAGCTGGAGGTGGTCCAGTTGCCTGCTGGGGTTGTTGGTACCCCTGAGCTGGTGGAGTTGTGAGGTGAGCCGGTGCAATCGGTTGTGGGTAATGCATATGCTGTTGTGGGAACTGCATGGGGGTCTGTATCGTAGGTTGAGCATAGTATGTAGGAGGTACATATGCTGATGGCGCTTGGCCATAACAATGTTGTGGACAAGAGGGTCCATGAATGTGATGGGTGTGGTTTGTTGGAGCATAAGAAGTTGTCGCTCCGGAACTGGATGTAGCCCTAGAGAGGTCTGGGGCGGGCATGGTGCTCACCATACTGAAAGGTTTTGCTTGCGGTGTAATTTGGCCAATAATGCCATCAACGGCATGTGATGCTCCCGGTGTGTCACCGCGTGCAGAGTCACCTCGTGGGGCGTCAGGTATGATCGTGTATAGGTAACCTGACTGGGCATAGATAAGATCAAACTGTTGGGCCTTGAGGATGGACTCCTCCTCAGACTGGGGTCTTTCAGATGCTACATCCTTCGCAATGAGAGGAAGGAGGGATTTAAGGAACCAGTCTAGGAAGATTCGGTCGTCTAATTTGATCTTGCATAGGCTCCGGCGCCGGCGCCAATCATGAATATGGTCAGTGATATGCGTGGCTGTGTTCTATCTGCAAGACAGTAGGATTTCGATGCCCGCATCATAGCGGACTGGTAGCTGAAAGAACTGCAGGAAGGTCGAGGCAAGGGAAGTAAATGTGGCATGCGTCCCATGGGGCTGCTCGATATACCATTTGGCTGCGGAGCCAATGAAGGTGCGTTGTAAAAGCCGTAGGCGGATTGAGTCATCCACTATGGAGTTGGAGGAACACCATAAATGGAAGGACATGATGTGATTCTGGGGGTCTTCTCCTGCCTTTCCCTCAAACTTAGGTATGTCAGAGGGAAGCTTAGTGGGCATATGGGGCCAAGCAGGATCATGTCTGATGGGGTCATTTGTGAGCCTAGCTAAATCTGGCAGGTTGAGACTTGCCATGTATGGTAGACTAGCGGATGTGGTGACCGGAACCGGGACCTGCCTAGCCATTGTGGTATGGTGTAGGGGTCCAGTAGCACCTATAGGTATGCTAGGTATGGAGGGTATGTTCCCTCCAAAAGGTGTGGCATGATATGGGTTAGCGCTCCCAAGTGCAACTTGGGTTACACTTGGGTTAGGAATCGCACCAGGGATTCCTGGTATAGCACTGCCAAGTGCAACATGAGTTACACTTGGGTTAGGAATCGCACTGGGGATTCCTGGGATAGGGTTTGTGGAAACCGAAGGGGGTATGACCCCCATGTTGGGCATGCCCATGACAGGTGGTGGTCCTGTGCTAGGCATTCCTGAATGTGGAGTGTTACCCATATTGGGCATACCCAAGGGGGTGGTTGTTGCCGTGGATGGTACTTCCGCAGAAGGGTCTGCGGATGTCTGACCTATGGTTAATGTAAATTGTGGATCAACTGGTGTTTCAGACATATTTGTGGTTGGTGGTAACTCGGTGGGGTTTTCGGATTCTACCTCCAAATCAAAGGTGAAGTGGGGTATGTCAGAATCGGATGACCGTCTAATTGATTGACGATGTGTCGAATCATGGGACAATGCTCTGCGTCTGTGACGTGGAGAGCCAAGTGGACTAAACTCTGGGAGTTCTCCCTGTAGACGACGAGAACGTCTAGAATTCTCAATGGTGAGAATATGTTTTGTATGTAAAAAATGTGTTTTAAATATCAGGTGGTGATATATATGTAAAAGACTCAAAACCCTAATGCAACCAAGGGTGCAAGAAGGGGAGTGAAAAAAAAGAAGGCTCACAGGCCAAAAAATAAATCCTCAAAAAATGCACTTATTCTAGCAGCTGTGCTACAATAAGTGGAGGAATGCAACAACTGGTCAGAATACCAACATGCAAGCGGCTCCTAGAAAAAATAGGTGTAACTAGACTCAAAAGGTGGTAAAGATCATGCAAACACCTAATCTAAAAGTATTGTGACTCAAACAGACGATATCCTCTGCAAGGTGATGAAATCCAAGTCAGACGATATGAATGTTGAGACAACGGCTAGATATCCCCCTACCGGGAGGGACACCGGGTAATCAATCCTAAAAAGACAGGCTACTAGGATACTCCGTTCATGACGCATCGAGAAAAGGTAAATCTGTCGTTTGGTCCTTTGATCGCAATATCCCAATACAGGGATATCCCGAGAACTGCGAATGGTAGCCCTTCGGTTACTGAATGGGTTTCGGTATCCCACTCAGGCTTCCGGATCCATCCTCGCGACTTCAACCCTCCTAAGGGAGAGGCCTTCCCACAAACCGGTTGTGACCGCGCCAAAAATTACTAAGAGATTTTAGCTCCCTAATTGGACAACTTCTATGTCTCAGATGTAT
Organism: Larix kaempferi; assembly: GCA_027924585.1. NCBI lineage: Eukaryota > Viridiplantae > Streptophyta > Pinopsida > Pinales > Pinaceae > Larix > Larix kaempferi. Next base: position 14,869,550 of record BSBM01000348.1, on the reverse strand, counting down.
GAACTGAGGGGTGTTATTGGAACACCTATCCCCCCAATACTACCTAGCTACAAGAATTCTTTTAGTGTTCCCCAAGTGGGGTTAAAAGTGTGTTCAAATTAAGGTACGTTTTAAGGCTTAGTTCAATTAAGTGATCGTGTGAGTGCACGTGAGGTGTTGTAAACTGAACTTTGAAAAAATTAAATGCTTTAAGGGAAATTTTCAAAAAATAAAGGATTTTTCGAAAATAAAAAGCAAATATTTAAGACTTTTTTCACTAAAAGGAATTAATATGCTTTTCAAAAGATAACTCAAAAAATAAAGTATTTCTTGGATTTATGAAAGCAAATGATAAACTCCTTTTTTTAAAAGAAATAAATGGATTTCTTCGTTTCAAGAAAAATTGCTAAGGGCAAGATTCTAAAGAAGTAAACAAGAAAAAACTTGAATTTAGATGAAAATGCAAAATGAGTCTTTCTTTCCCTTTCTTGAAAATTTTGAAAAATATTTCTAAATATGCACTTTTAAATAGTAAAAAAATTTTCAAAGCTGTAAAATATGCAGAATGCAAATACTGTAAAAAATGTGCTATGGGCAGAAAGTACAGTAAAAAATATTTTTCAAAATCGGAATGGCCGAATGAAAAAATTCAGCCGCGCGGGTTTTGGACGAACAGCCACGATGGGCCGCGCGGGTTTTGGCCGCACAGTCGCGATGGACCGCGCGGGTTCTGGACGCACAGTCGCGATGGACCGCGCGGGTTTTGGACGCACAGTCGCGATGGACCGCGCGGGTTTAGGCCTCACAGTCGCGATGAGCAGCGCGGGTTTTGACCGCACAGTCGCGATGAGCCGCGCGGATAAATGCAGAAAGGTCGCAATGGACCGCGCGACTGTCTGGAAAAAATCCGCGATGGACCGCGCGGAAAAAGGCAGAAAAGTCGCGATGGACCGCGCGACTGTCTGGCAAAAAGCCGCGAGGCGGAAGCCGTGCACGGAAACCGAGAAACTAACCCGAAAATTGAAAATTTCGGGCTGTTTATGGGGGAAAATCTCAGAACAACAATGGATCTGCTGTCTAAGATGGCAGATCTATGGATCTAAAGGTTAAAAACTCATAAAAACTAAGATTTAAAGGCAAAACTAGAGATCTAAAGTTCAAACCAAAGCGGAGTCGCCAAAAACTGTTGGCCCGGTTTTGCAACCAGGCTTAGTGCTATGGGCACCTGCTAACTAGTAGCAGCAGTTTCAATAGAAATAAAAACAATAAACTAAATAAACAATACTTTTCATGAATCTAAGCAAGAATCTAAGCAAATAATGTAAACATGTCAAAATCAAGAACAAGAAACATAAGAAATAATTTTTTGTATTGAAAAATGGGGGGGGCAAGCAAGTGCTTGCGATATTACCTTCAATGGTGAAGGTTGATGTTGAGCAACTCCCAAGATGAGTAGCTCCAAACTCCAAGAGGTCTCCTTCTCCAAGGTTGCTTCAATGGCTAAAAGTGCTCAGGGGAGATTTCAGCAGCATAAGGATGAGATAATGGAAGGATGTGAAATGAGGAGCCCCTACCACCTTTTTATAGGTTTTGGTGGTGAGGAATACCATTTGTGGTTTTGTGGAAACCAAATGGTATTGACCAACATGGTTTAGGTACTTTTCCCTCCTTTTTCCTTTTTTGAATAAAAATAATATTTTAATTCCCTTTTTAATATTTTTGGGAATTTGGACCCTTTTTGAGGGTTTTTTATGATTTTCTTGGAAAAATAATCTTTTTTAATGGAAAAAGGGGTGTACTAAGGTCTTTTGGTGACCTTTTGTTGGTTTCGGAGGCTCAGATGGTGAAAAAGTGGACAAATGGGTCATGTGAATAGGGAAATGAGCTAGTGAGAACTTTTTGGGTGTTAACACCTTGTATGGCTTGAAGCAAGCTCCTAGGACTTGGTATTGTAGGATGGATAGTTTCCTATCTAGTTTGGTATTTACCAAGAGTAAAGAAGATTCCAACCTTTATTACAAGGTTGAGGAAGGCAATCCAGTGATACTACTTCTGTATGTGGATGATCTGTTTGTAACAGGTAATGATAGTTTGATTTTCGATACCAAGAGGAAGCTTGCAGCCAAGTTCAAGATGAAGGACTTGGGGATGATGCACTATTTTCTAGGAATGGAGGTGTGGTAGAGTGCAAAGGGTATCTTCCTTGGACAAGGGAAGTATGCAGTAGAGATCCTGAAGAGGTTTGGGATGATGGACTACAAGGCCATGGCCACACCTATGGCATCGAACCTGAAGCTTCTATGTGATGCTTCATCTGAGCCGATTGATGTCACTATGTATCATCAGATGATTGGGTCCTTGATGTACCTGACGAACACTTGAACAGATATTTGCTTTGCGGTGAACACATTGAGCTAGTTCCTGACGAATCCGAGAAGTGTCCACCTGGTTGCTGTAAAGCATATTCTGAGGTACTTGAAGGGTACAGTTAACTATGGGCTCAAGTATGATGCAAATCAAAAGTTTATTATACAAGGTTATGTTTATTCAGATTGGGCACGCAGTGCTGCAGATAGGAAGAGCACTTCTGGGTGTTGCTTCAATATGGGATCAGGTGTGATCTCTTGGTTTAGCAGGAAGCAGTCTTGCATAGCACTGAGTACGACCGAGGAAGAGTATGTTGCAGCCTGTTCGGCTAGTTGTGAGGCATTATGTCTTCAGAAGCTACTGTTTGAGTTATTTGATCTCTTGCTGGAGGCTACTGGTATATTTTGTGACAACCAGAGTTGTGTGAAGCTATATGAGAACCCACTATTCCATGACAGGTCGAAACACATAGATATCAAATATCACTATATCAGGGATATGGTGCAGAGGGGAGCAGTGAAGCTCCTGTATGTTGCAACGGACGAGTAGATTGCAAATGTGTTGATGAAGGCACTAGCCAGAGTGAAGTTCGAGTACTTCAGAGAGAGGCTTGGTGTTCTTCAGATCGATGACACTTCGAGGAAGAAGTGATGGAGACATTTGTTGTAGCCATTCCTAGCATGGTGGAAGGGGTATCCTTCACATGGCTGTGGATGTAAGCGTTGGATGATGAGAATCAGGATGATGTTCTAGTTTTTGCTGGATATGATCAGTTGGATCATTTATGTATGTACGCATCATGTTGGATGCTGGATATGATCAATGGGATCTTTTATGTATGTATGCATCATGTTGGATGCTTGGACCATGTATCTCTATATGTATCAGGTGGATACATTGTATGATCAGGTAGATCATTTATGTATCAGGTAGATACATTGTGTGGATCATGTATCTATGTATGTATCAAGTGGATACATTGTGTATGGTGATATGTATCAGGTAGATACTTGGTATGCATCAGGTAGATGCATTGTATGATCAAGATGATCGTGGATGACAAGCTTCTCCAGATGACATGCATTAGGACGATGCAGTGATGATGATTAGGATGATCATGTGTACATCAGGATGATCTATGGAGAGTATCAGGTTGATACTCTATGGATATGGATAGGTTGTGTAGATGAGCATGTAAGTAGACTTGGGAGATATGGATAGGATGAAAAAGGCCTTAGATGCTCTCTCGAGGCATTGCTCTGGGAGGACATGTAAGTAGACCTGGTAGATCTGGACAGGATGAAAAAGGCCTCATATGCTCTTTCAAGGCATTGTCTTATGACATGTAAGTGGACTTGGGAGATTTGGACAGGATGAAAAAGGCCTCAGATGCTCTTTCGAGGCATTGTCATGACCACATGTAATGTGCTCCTAGGAGATCTGACAGGTAGAGCTATGTGCTTGTAATAGCCTAGGATGCTTCAGCCAGGTTTTTTGGTGAGATCACATGTAATGTGCTCCTGGGAGATCCGACAAGTAGAGCTATGTGCTCGTAATAGCCTGGGATGCTTCAGACAGGTTTTGTGATGGGTCACATGTAATGTGCTCCTGGGAGATCCGACAGGTAGAGCTGTGTGCTCGTAACATCCTGGGATGCTACCGCCAGGTTTTGTGATGCACGTAATAAGTCCCGAGGATTCCACAGTGTGGCGAGTGATGATGAATACCTGTAGGTGGTGGGCCTACATCCAGTATGAAAAACGACTGGCTCTGTAGAACTTCCTATGACGAGTAGATTCAGAGATTGATTGAGATAGCAGCAGCAGTGACGATGACGATGATTTGAGGATGATGATTCACTGATGATGATCCAGAGAAGAAGACTTGTGCTAGTAGATCTATATCAATAAATACCTCCCTAGTTAAGAGGGAGTGTTGATGTATATGTAACTTCGGAATGTATTTCATTTATATATTTATTGTACTCCTATAGAGATGTATTATTCCTCTATACGGAAGTGTTGTCATTTGTATTGACAAGTGTCGCAAGTGTGTTAACTTGTCGATGGGTTATTAGACCACCTTGTAAGGGGTTGGCCCAATATAATTTAATATGAAGTTATTGTACCTAGCTAGACAAGTCAGCCCCATAAGGTTATTGGGAAAATAGGACAAGTATAAATAGAGATTGGGAGATCTCTATTTGGATCACTCAGAACTCACTCTTCCCTCACTCGGAAAGTGGTGCACATCTGAGGAGGAGGATCAATTGCTAAGAGGAGTCTATCTCTGTGTACTTTGGTTGCACTATTACACTATCTATCTCTGAGGAAGTTGTGGGGTTTTTCACCTTAGGGTTTTCCCCACGGAAACTTTGTGTGTCTATTGTCTCTCATGCTTTTGTTTCTTGTGATGATTGACATGCTTGCTATGATTGATATGCATTGATATACTGTACATGTTTTTCTCTCAGTAAATATCCTAGAGTATCTTGAATTAATACTCAAAATTTAACAAGCATGACTACCAAAAGCAGTGGAAGGATCAACTATGTTGTAATTAGGCATACCGTATGAGAACGCGGTAGGGTTTACTGTAGGGCCTGTGTCATCATGTAACTCTGGCATCCCATATAAATTATTATGTGGAAACAAAGGATCGAACGGGTCATCCTCGGGTGGATCCAGACCAAACAAACTAGGATGAGTCTCTGGTGGATCCAGACCAAACAAACTAGGTTGGGTCTCAGGTGGATCACCCCCCCACGCCTCACGAGGAGTGGGGGTGTCTGAAGTTTTCTCAAATCTACCTGATGGACTGGTAGGGAGTTCTCCCATGCTAGAATGTGTAGTCATGGCATCGATAACGTATGTCTCGTAAGAATACGAAGATTCGGAGGGAGCCCAATGACATCCATTCTTGACATGTCATGAAATCTCGACAGCTGGTAAACCAGCCAACCAACGAGATCGACGGAGAGCAGGACTCCACTCCACGATATCTCTGGAGAGACTATAAAATCAAAACGTCCCCTAAAGGCCAACTATCGATCAAAAATAGTAAATCAAAAGCACACACCTAGAGAAACTACAGCCAAGAGCAGACAAACAGAGTGGCTAAATGAGCTCCCGACACTAGAGCCAGTATGTCTCACCTAGGAGAGCCTTGAGACTCCCAAACTATATTCGGAGGTAACAGAATTAGTTATAGAGGAACCCAAGCTTCACTTCATGCAAAGGGCCGTAGCCCTCGACAACAAACAACTGTGTTGTCCAACCCCTATCTGACTCAAGACACAAACAGTATAACCACTGCAAGTACCCTATGCGATACCTAGGTAAGGAAACTATGGTCACCGGTATAACCAATGCTTAGGGGGACAGTCGCAAGTGGGATCCATCGTATGGGCAGGGTAGCTGAGCCCAAAACTCAATGAGGGTCAAATCTCCCAAGAGTCCCCAGATATGAACAAATCCTGGAAATATCTCCCACATTCAACCGGTATTGGAGGGATATCTCTGCAACCAACCTCCTGTGACCTCGTGCTTAACTCTGGTCTGAGTAGATCTTCCTAAGCATACCGATGTATACCATGGATTTCACCACTCCCTTGTCATACACATAGTGTTTCGTCTAGTTGTCTTGGATTGTTTACTCACAATGATCTATTCCAAGACTCTAAACCTATACTAGTTGGTGTACCCTATAAATAAAATCGATCTAATCAATTTTAAGATTAAGCGTTAATTTTAATGGCTGTGGTTACTCAAAGGATATTGTCGTGAAACTAGTGATGTATATGACTCAATAGTATGCAAAATCGTCAAACTATAGACTCATCTATCCAATAAAAACAATGCCACTAGCATGCAAAATCAATCCAACGGTTTCGAAATAAAAAAAGGCAACTCTTTTATATTTTCCAATGCACAAGCATAACCTAAATGAAAGAAGCAAACACTCAATGCAAAATGCAGTACATGGAAGTAATTGTTTTTTGTATTTTCTCTTATAAACAAAACGAAAATGCAAAACTATATATTTTTTTTGTATTTTTCAATATAATGGAATGAAAAATGCAAGCAAAATCCTACTATTTAGTCACTGATATGCATAGGAGATCACTAAGATAACCCAGGAGATCCCAAATAGTAAGACTCAACCAATGGAATGAGCTCGATCGGAAAAAACCAACAAGGCTAAATCCAAGGATGGGTAAAAAAACCAACAAGGCTCAACCAAGAGAAGAGAAGAGTTATGGTCACAAACAAGTCATGGAATAGTCAAGAATCAGGCCAACAAAGACTCAGGATCATCCAAAGCCAACCCAACAACAACTAAAGGTCATAAATCAACCAAAGACGGATTTGTACGCTATTGTCGAAGGAAAACCTATGGGTGCCCGCGGGCTATAGTTCAGACAAAGATGGGTAGATGCGGCAGAGCTAAGCTCACTTGCGGGTAGGGAAAAGAAAATGGGAAAACAAAGAGTCCAATGGCTAAAAAAAAACCACTTTTCTATAGTGTATCTCAACGGCCAATCAGTGACACAGAGCTTCAACAAACAACAACTCTAAATAAGGACTAATGCTCAAAAATCCCAAAAAATGGATTTTTTCCCCAGCGGAGTCGCCATTTCTGTATTGGAGAAAACTCCCTATGGCTTGGGGTAGACCACAATAGACAGCTGACTACCAGAAATTAACTCAATTCTCAGTACTATGCTATATAAACGACAATGCTAAGATAATGAAGAATATAACCAACCTTGATCTAAACATTTGATGTAGATCCTCGTTGGAGCTTTCAATCCGTGCACTTGAACCTGCAAATTATTCTTGACAGCCAATATACAACAAGCACATATGATATATAAATGAAATTAACATTATCAATAGCAATGGTCCATGATATTACAAGTAAATGCAACCCAATGTAATATAAACAACATTCACAACATTAATGGACGAGAATATGAGTATTTCTATTAATAGATAACAAGAAGTACAATGTGATATGACCTCTTGCTGGCAACCAATCTGAACCAAGATCTGGGTCAATCCACTTGTGCCTCCACCACTTCAATCCTCCATGGAATGGCAAACTCAAACTATGATAGGAGTTTGGAAGGTGAACATAAAGGGCTCACAACTACAAGGATCAATGAGTGTAGACTCAAGAAAGGGCAAAAATCCACTAGAGTTCTCTTGCTCTTCTTTCTCCTCTCGTCCATAAGCCATATGTGCTCAATATATAGTCCTCTCAAAGGTAAGTGAAAGGACACATCGAGGTGTTTCGGGGCATATGGAGGGCCAAAGGTCACCCTATGACCGCTTTTTGGGAGTAAAAAGTAATTAACTAGTGATTTTTACCATTTTACATGCTACCCGCGGGCTATAGTGATGCAACTAGCGTACAGGGGAAAAAATAGGGAAATAATGTGTCTGAAGGATATAAAGTGGATCTGAGTCAGAAAAAATGGATCCTACAGGCCAAAGAGTGCTGATACTCACAAGGTGGAAAATTACGCTGTAACAAAAAAACACAGGAATCCTAGAACCCTCACCCTAGGATCTAACATGGTGAAATAATTATGGGCTCCACATAGTCTAGTTTGTACATCAACATCTTGTGTTTATACCTTCTTCCTAGATGGATCGAGAATTCCATTTATACACGTATATAGCATAAACACTATGGGACAGTTGGATAAGTTATTCTTTGGTGGTGATGTCAGTCTCTTTAAAGGTGGAGGTAGAGAATGTAAGGAGAATATATATATTGGTATTCATAATCATCATGTCCCCTTGTATAGTTGATTTGATGGTTTTATTTGTTGGTATTCTATGGAGGCTTGGCATTATTCCTATTGTGAATAAGGTTTTGAATTAACATAGTACTAGTAGTCTCTTTGTCTTGAATGGTTGAGTGTGATGATGGTTTCTTAACCTTCTCCTTGCGTTAAGGAGTTAGTTTATTCAGTAGAGGGTTTGATCATCCGCATGCCATTTTTAAAGTAACCTGCAGAAGCTCTAGTGATCTCTCTTTAGTTTGGCACATGTGGGATAATGGGTTTGAGGAATCGTTGCTTCAGGGTAGTGTGGAATTATTTTTTGTGTCCTCTAGTTGTCCTGTCAATATATTCACAAATTTTGGTAGTGTCATCCTTCTTGTTCAGAGTTCCTGGCTTATACTGATGTGTCTTCCCAATTTGGTGTTGATTTTATTAGGTATTTCTAGTTTTGGCTCAAATTGTGTCACTCCAATGAATATGAATATTGAAAAACGTTTTCATGAGATTTCTGAGCAAGTTAATGCATCCCATGTCAGTATTCATTACTTTGGTAGTAATATGGATTGGATGCATGAATGTATGAATAGCTTGATTGGTATGGTTCATCAGTTAGTTACCAATTATCCTGAGGTCGATAATCATTTGAATCAAATTGACCAATTCTCTTGGGATATCAACTCTAATATGGAAGCTCATTGTAGTGAATTGCAAGCGACATTCAAAGCTTGTGATGATAAATTGCAAAAAATTACCCTTCTTGTTTCGAAGCATGAAGCCTTAATTGGGGGGATTGTAAAAATGATGAAACTTCAGACATTAACAATGGAGAAGGTAATTCAATAATGTAGTAGGTCCATATTTTCACTAGTTCGATGGAAAAGGATGATAGTGAGGGTGTGCAAGTTCACTCTGATGATGACAAATAAAACGATGAAGATACCTCCATCAAAGAGCAGTCAAAAGATTCAGATAAAGATAATTATGGCAAATAAAATGATGAAGATACCTCTAGCGAAGAGCAAGAACCAAATTTAGATAAAGAAGAAGATATTGACATAAAAATGGAAGAAGAATCCTATAACTATTGAGCCTATAATTGATGAAGATGTTTCTAAAGAATATATTAACAACTCTGATAATGAAGAAGATGATGATTAGGTTCTCTATGTTGATCAGGAAACTGATAGTGATACTAGTTTCAATTAGCTTATGTTTTGAATGATTTTTTTTTGCATTTTGCTTGCTGGTGAATATGTGAAAATCGATAGTAGTTTATGGATTACTATGTGATGGAATAGAAATCCCCACTTTTAGATGATTGTATATATTAGTTTATTTGAGAATGTTACAGTATCAAAACCTCTAAAACAATCATGGAACCTCTAAAACAGTAATGGGGGTTTTTTTGTATAAATTCATCCTTTTATCAATATAAATATCTTCGTACTAATCTTTTTTAGTGAATATATTCTTCCATATTGATGATGACAAAGATGATTCAATCGTATATTATATTCTTCCATACTAATGATGAAAAATATGATTCAATGGTATCATAGGGTATCAACAAATTTCTAACCTTTATGTTTTTGTATTACAACTTTAAGTGGTAGAAAAAATCTCTTTTATTGAAATGATGGTCTTTTATTATGTTTTTACAAAGTGAGACTGAGTGTTCAAAAGATGAGGGAATTGAAAATACTTCAAACAATTTCTAATATCAAATTCATTTCAGTTCCTTATATTTGTAATTTTTTCATGGAATGTAATATACAAAGTTGAAATTTGCCTTGCGTGCGATAGTGTATTACATGTTCATAGGAAAAATAATGATATGGTTATTTTATAATTTAATTTAAATTTCATCATTGAATTTATGTATACATGGTTTTATGATTCCACAATGTGAAATTTGACTAAATGTTATTGTTGAAATATTTCATAATGAAATTTATGGATACATAATATCTTTCTCCCTGTTGGCACGAGATTAGTCCGCAGGAAGTGAGGAAGCGGACAAGCTGCGAAAGTGTCAATCCGTGGAAGAAAGCGTCATTCGCGGATAACACGGAAGTAGTTAATTAGTTAGATAAGGGTCATATGGACCATTTTGTAACCATGTAGTTTTGTATAAATAGGAGAATGATTGTAAGCCTAAGGGCATGGCATGTAATTGAATATCCGTTGATGGATAGAGCTATCAACCTTTTGAGTTTTGTTGATCTGTTTTATATCTTCGACATGCTGTATTGATTGTTTTTGCGAAGGTTATTCTGCAGGTTTTAATGAATGCATGAAGATGTTTGATTATGGTTCTAACTTTGTCTTTGTTTCTATTGAATGATAAATGTGAATGTTGATGAGATGTTTACATGCTCTACGGATTTGGTACTCACTGTTTATGCTAATGAATAGTTAGATCATGTTGATGCAAATGCTTATTATGTGTTGATGATGCGATTAATGAATATGCAAATGATGGAATGTTAGCATAGTTCGATAGACATAATATCTGGTTTCTGCGGTTGCAAAGTGTGTTTGATGCATGTCCTTAAATCCATTGCGGAAACATGGTTCCTGTAGCCCCCTTGTGCATATCGAGTGAGACCTCACTAATTCTGCGGGTGTTGCTGGAAAGGGTAAAACGTTTATGGGTCGGTGCGTAAGGGAGTTGGGTTGATGGTTTGTTGACGATAGTGCACAGAGAACCCCTGTTGGTAGTTTCCATGTCAACAAATGGTTCCGTTGTTGGGACCTTGAAGAGGAAAAGAAGAGGAAATGCTGTGGCTCCCGATGAAACCGAAGATACAAGAGTGGTTTGACAGAAAGATAGAAGAATTCACAGAAGGAGAGAAGAAAAACCCTAGAAAGACTGTTGAATGTAGAAGTACATTTTGTTGGCATGGGATTAGTCCACAGGAAGTGCAGAAGCCGACAAGCTGCGAAAGGGACAATCCCTGGAAGAAAGGGTCATTTGTGTATAATGCGGAAGCGCGGAAGTAGTTAATTAGTTAGATAAGGGTCATGTGGACCATTTTGTAACCATGTAGTTTTTTATAAATTGGAGAATGATTGTAAGCCTAAGGGAATGGAATGTAATTGAAGATCCATTGATGGATAGAGCTATCAACTTTGTGAGTTTTGATCTGTTTTTTATCCACAATATGATGTATTGACTGTTTCTCCGAAGGTCATTCTGCAGGTTTTAATGAATGCATGAAGATGTTCAATTATGGTTTTATATCTGTCTTTGTTTCTATTGAATGATGGATGCGAATGTCTGATGGGATGTTTAATTCTCTATGGGTTTATTTATCACTGTTTATGCTAATAAGTAATCAGATCATGTTAATGCAGATATCTGTAATGTGTTGATGCTGCGGTTGATGAATCTACAAATAATGAAATGTTAGTATAGTGCAAATGGCATAATATCTGGTTTCTGTGGTTACGAAGTGTGTTTGATGCATGTCCTCAACTCCACTGTGGAAACTTGGTTCCTGCAGACCGTTGTGCATATTGGGTGAGACTTCATTCGCTCTGCGAGTGTTGGTGGAAAGGTTAAGCCCTTTCTGGGTCGGTGCGTAAGGGAGTTTGGGTTGGTGTTTGTTGGTGACAGTGCAAAGTGAACGCCTGTCGATAGTCGTTGTGTCAACAAATGGTTCTGATGTTGGGACCTTGAAGAGGAAAAGAAGAGGATATGTTGTGCCACCCAAAAAAACCGGAGATTCAGGAGTAGTTTGACAGAAAAATAGAAGAATTCGCAGAAGGAGAGAAGCAAAACCCTAAACAAACGGTAAGCAGTTGGTTGCAGAAATACATTTATTCAGATATCCACGAGATATTTTTCTGCGAGTTCCATGTACTGTTGCATGAGTGGTTAGCACAACTAACATTCCAGAAGCACCACTTGCAAAAGACTGAGCCTGAACAGTGGACACCAGAACTGATTTGACAACTAAAACGTGTCGACAACACGGTATCAAGGGCTATTGATTTATGGGTGGACAATATCTTAGAGGGATATATTACTGAGTTCATAGTAGACACGATCAAGTCATACAGCGACGCAGAGAGGAATTTCTTCAGGGGACCAAGAGGAAGGTTCTTACTATTGCTAAAACTGTGGATTAAGATGGTTGTAGGTGTCACTTGAATGCATATCCGATAGAAAGATGCGAGGTAGATGGACATGAGCGACGACGAGTTTGTATGGGAATTTGACGAAGAGTGTGGTACCTTGAGGAGTGGAGCAATATTCTAGCGTCCTGAGAAGAAGAGGAGGAATGAGAGAGAGTCTCCTGAGAGGAATGGAATAGAAGACTATGAAACAGGACCACAAGGGAGAAAGCGACCCTATTGCGATGAAGACAATGACCAGGCTACCCCAGAAGTAGAAGAGGGATGGATTGTAAGTTACAACATATTTGCAACCCAGTGCACTACCCAGAATTATAGAGGAAGAAACCCAAGCTATTCGCAAAGTTTCCCTATGTGCAGCAGTAAAATTAGTGCATCAAAAAACAATAACAGTAGGAACGTTAGAATGGTAGATGACACAAAAATTCCCACCTTCCAAGGGAATGGGACTGAGGATCCCAAGCCATTTTGGTTTCTGTGCGAAGCAATGTGGATCATGAAGCAAGTACAGGATGAAGCTATTAAACAGGGACAACTAGCGACGACCATTAGGGGCCGTGCGCTGGATTGGTGTATGAAGTTTACGAGGGTTCTGAAGAGAACACCAGCCAAGTCATTGGCGCAAATCAAAGTAGGAATGATCTATGAATTTAGAAAGCCAAAGTCAGAATCGCAGTATGTCATCGAGCTTAAAGAAATCAAGAAATACCCAAATGAGCCGGTATGGGAATTCGATCAACAGTACAAGACATTGATAGCAAAGGTAAGTTTTGGGATGAATGATATGAAGCACAAGGAGTGGTTCATCGCAAGACTAGTACCACACATCTACAGACCACTAATGCAACAAAAGGTTGTGACCCAAGTGGAAGCATTGGAGATTGCAATTAAGATGGAGGCTTCACCAATCGGAAAAACTAGGTTGGGTATGGATCGTATACAAGCGTAGCTAGAAAACTTGATGATCCAAATGTAGGACATGAAGAAAGGGAAAGAGGCCCGCAAAGAGGTCTAGTGTACAAGGTTTAGGACAGAGGGACACCACAAGGATCAGTGCCTAGACTTTTGAGAGTATTTACAATCCGGTGTACCAAATCCCCTCTGTCAGGGAGGGTTTCCCTGGTGTCATATCTTCCAAATGAGAGGCCATTGACCAGAAGAGTGTGTATATCTTCAAAAGATGGTGTCAAAACCAGAGAGCTTATATTGCAAATTATGTAAATTGGTTGGTCATGATGAAAACAACCACAGAGCTTATGGCCTACTCCAGGAGAGGAATACAACCGCATACTTCATGGCAGGAGAAGAACAAGTAGCAAGTCAACAACAGCAGCAGGATAACCAGCTTCCAGCATAGTATAATCACCAGCCGTAGTAGTATGATCAAGGACAGTATGGAAAACCATAGTATGTTTAGCCGCAATATCCGGCACCACAGTGTCTACCACGAACTCCACATAACCAGAATCCACCAGCCGTGCAGATGATATCGATGAAGGCTCAAAAACAACATGCGACTATTGGAGTGGTGACATGAGGAGGAGCAACGACAGGAGCTGACGAGCCATGAACTATTCTCCAAACAATAGTATGGAAACATGTCACTTTGAATGTGGAGGCCGAAAGAGATATCTTCTTGGAAGTGCAGAAGGCGATGAGACAAAGGAGGTAGTTACCTATTCAAGAATAAGTTATCTATGATATGCTACTGACATTTGACAAGACGAAGTCACAGGGAAAGGATAATACCCTAAAATCCTTCTTAAAGAATTTCCTGGAGTTGGAAAAGGATTAGGAAGTGCTGGAGGAGATATCCAATCCATTGACTCGATGAGAGGATGTATGCTAAGAATAAAGAGTTAATCACATACACAAGAGGAAGATAGGGAGAGAGATGCGAATTTCGGCACAAATTGGAGCTTTTGATGTCAACTCAATTATCTTGGACCTAGGGTCAGATGTCAACATTCTGACCAAGTAGACATGGGAGACCATGGGGAAACCGTAGTTAGCCTGCTCACTAGTACAATTGCGATTAACAAACCAGAGTAAGGTTACTCGACTTGGTCGGGTTAACCAACTTCTCATTGAGATTGAGGGCCTCAAGTCTTATGCCGATTTCGATGTAATTGAAATTGTGGACAATACTAGACCCTACCCAATGCTGCTAGGGATCGACTGGGCAATTGATAATATAGCGGTTATCAACTTCAAGAAGTGGAACAATTTCATTGGAGAATCACGAGATGAGGGTCATCGCACCTTTGGATCCTGCGGAAGGGCATCGACACGTTGAACTGGTGAGAGATAAATTTTCAGAGGGATGGGATAGTATATACAATGTATCTAAGGATTACATTAATCCTACCGCATACGGTGAATTGGGTTGGTGCAATGTCAGTTCAGCATCGTCGGATTTGGATGAGGCACTCGAGAATTGGCAAAACTAGATGCATGAAGTGTCATTTAGGAGATGCGCAAGGATCACATAGTCACTGTGATGGGTAGCCATAGAGGAGTGCATGCTACCAACATACAAGGTATTTCCTAATTTGAGCACCTTTCTTGTATATTTTGAAGAGAAAGTGGTAGAGCCGTAACGTTTATTGGCCTTGGAGGAAGTCTTGAAGGCTACTCCTGCATGTTGGTGGGAAGTGCAAAAGTCTAATATCACAACATGGCCACTATGTCGCCACCTACTGATGGTTAGGTTCAACGATGTAGAAGGATATAGAGGAAGATATTTTGATGGTAGGGGCAACCCAAAGGCAAATTTGGCTGAGTGTGAAAGCAAATGGGGACTACGAGCAAAAGGAGAATGGGTCCACGCATTCGTTCACACTTTGGATGAAGTATCGCGGAGTTGGCATGTTGCAGCAAAATTGCGATGCAGAACAACTTCTTGGGAGAAGCTAACACTTGGATTAAGTCAAACATTTTTTTTTTTCATATGAGAACCCCTTCATCCATAGTGTGTTACAAGTGATCCACGAGAAGATATTTGAAGCAGTACCAACATAGAAACCATTAGAACTTCGGTGGAATATGACACCAGAAATGATGATGGAGTGATATAACATCACAGGAGAGCTGGATGATGAGGATGATCCAATGGCTATGCATGTGCCGGAATCAGAAGGTAGTCATAGTGTTGAGGCACCAGAAATTCCTTCTGACAAATTCGAGTAACCACTGAAGATCAAGAAAGTAAACATTGGGTCGGAGGAGAACCCGAAGTTTGCAAGCATTGGGGATTATTGGGATGAGTCCACCATTTTGAATATGGTTGATTTCTTGCATGAGTTTCAAGATCTGTTCCCAACAAAATTATTTGAGATGAAAGGAATTTCCGGGGACTTAGGAGAAATGAAGATCCCCTTGAAACCCGATACGAAGCCCATCAAGAAGCGGCCCTAATGGTTGAATCCAAGGAACAAGGAGAGAGTGCAAGCTGAGATTGAAAGGATGTTGGAAGCAGGCATCATAGAACTCGTAGAAGAATCCGAGTGGATCAGCCCGATGGTGGTCCAGGACAAGAAAACTGGTGAGGTCCGAATTTGTGTCGAATTGCGGAAACTGAATGATGCATGCTTACATGACCCGTTCCTAACACCATTCATAGACGAGGTGCTGGAGGGAGTAGGAGTTTAGGAGATATACTCATTTACGGATGGGTTTTCAGGCTATCACCAGATCAAAATCGCGAAGGAAGACAAGCATAAGACTACATTTGTCACAGAATGGGGCTGCTTTTAGTATATAGTGATGCCATTTGGATTGATGAATGCTCTAGCAATTTTTTCAAGACTAGTAGTTTCGGCGTTCAAAGACTACATTCATAAATTTATTGCCATCTATATGGACTATTGGACAGTATATGGATTGGTCAAAGATCACGTCGCAAACCTAAGGTTAATGCCGGAATGATGTCGACAGTACCAGATTTCACTAAACCTAAAAAAGTGCATCTTTTGTGCTCCATTCGGGATCTTGTTGGGGCACATTGTCTGCAGGGAAGGAATGTTGGTAGATCCGGTGAAGATTGACATTATTGTCGACCTCCCACCACCAATGACAGTCAAACAATTGAGAGCCACACTAGGCCACACAGGCTACTAGTGGAAGTTTATCTAAGGATATGCAGTAATCATAGCACTGTTGACACAAACCCAGTTGATAGGGGTTCCTGACAATGTTGACACCCAAACCACCACAATCTCCCTGAGCACCGGCCCAAACAGGTTTTACCCCATCCAGCAACACCTGCGAAGCAGATGAGGTCTCATCTGAGATGTTCAAGGGAGAGTTGACGGAACCATGTTTCCGTCGAATAAAGGAGGATTTTGTGCATCAACTGATTAACTTATTGTGACATTTAGAAATAGATCTAGGCATTCAACTCGGGTATTAAACATAAGTGCAACATCATTCAATGGATCTTATCATTGGCAGAAAATGTGCAACAGATATAACAGTAAGGCATTAATTTCAACAAGGAAACATCGCATCATTCACAGATTCATATCGCATAATGCATCTACCATAGAGAAATGGAAAAGACACAATGATTTTGCTCAAAAACTCTATCACATCATATTCAACTCCGCAAAAACCCAGATACAACAAGATATTCAATCATCAACTTTCGGTCTTCATCCATGTCAAGATATCTCAACACTTACAAACCTACATCTATTTATAGGCTTGCGCCTTTACATTTACGACCCACTTAGGAAACCGCCAAACTACTTCTTAAAAAACTCTACAAAAAGATGACCCAAAACCAACATACATTGATGAAGTGACTCCCCTGATCACTCATCAATATCTTCGGGCAACCAAACCGAGTGACACTATTGTCAAATAAGAAATGCACTATTGTTGAAGCAGTGCAATCTACAACTGGTGCAGCCTCCGCCCATCTCATCAAATAATCTTTCACTGTGATTATGTATCGTGCACCTTTGCACTTCCTAGGTGTTAATAGGTTCCACAAAATCTACTTCCCATTTGTCGAATGGCTGCAGTGTCACTTGAGGTATGAGCGGAATCTCATCCCTCTTGGAGGGTTTTCAAGTCCGTTGACAAACATCACAAGTTCGAGCATAATCTGTCGCATGAGTGTGAAGAGTGGTCCACCAAATCCCTATGTGAAGTACCTTCCTAGCAGTCGCATGACCGCCATAGTGTCCAACAGCCACTCCTGCATGTGCTTTCGACAAGATCTACCCTTGCTCGTCAGGCAGGACACAGCGCCTCAAGACTTCGTCTGATCCTAACTTGTACAATTGACCATCAATCAACTGTAAATATGAAGACTTAACCACCAGCTGCTTCTTCTGACCTGTGGTGAACCCCTCTGGTGCGGTACTTGTCACCAAAAACTGAATGATTTCTATATAGCAGTCATCAGCTATTTCGACCCTAAATAGTTGCACATCTGGAAATCCATCTTCAATGTTGGTGGGTTCCTCCCCTGTCTCAATTCGCAATAGATGATCTGGCCCTGTATTCAAGCGGCCTGGTTTCAAAATTACCTCAAAATCAAACGCCTGAAAGAGAAGTAACCAGCGACATATCTTCCCCACCAACACAGGCTTATTGACCAGATAATTCAAAGCAGGATGGTTCGTGAACATCTTGAAGTGACCACCCAATAGGTAATGCCTAAACTTTTGCAGTGCATATACCATCGCCAAGCCTTCCCTCTCTATAGTGGTATAGTTCCTCTCTGTAGATGACAAATTTTGACTCGCAAAAGCAATTGGGTGATCCAGATCTCCTTCCCCTTGTTAAATAAGCATGACTCCTAGAGCAATCGACGATGCGTCTACATGGACATGAAATTCCTTGCTCCAGTCAGGAAATACCAATATCAGTGCAGAAGCCATCTTAGCCTTCAGCATCTCGAAGCTGAATTGACATTTCGGACTCCATAAATATATCGCGTCTTTCTTTAGAAACTTCTCCATAGGGGCTGTGATCACTGCATAACCCCAGATAAACTTGCGATAGTACTCAGTATGTCCTAACAGTGCTTTCAAATGATTTACATTGGTAGGAGGTGTCAAGCTCAGAATGAGCGCAATCCTTGCTAGGTCGACTAACAATCCCTGCTTACAAACAATGTGACCCAGTAATATCCCAAATGGTGTACAGAAGATGCACTTCTTCAAGTTGAGCGATATCTAATGCTACCGACAGTGCTTCAACATGAGTCCCAGATTTTCCAGATGATCACTGATCAAGCCATACACTGTCCAGTCATCCATGTAAACTTGCAGAAACTTCTTAATAAAATCTCGGAAGGCAGCAACAACAACCCAAGAGAATATTGCAAGTGCATTTTTCATCCCAAATGGCATCAATGTGTACTAGAAACAACCCCATTCCATCACGAATGTTGTCTTGTCATGGTATTCTTTTGCAATCTTGGTCTGGTGATAACCAGAAAAGCCATCTGTGAAGGAATACATCTCTTGGCCACCCACGCCCTCCAGTACTTCATCAGTGAACGGTGTCACAAATGGATCATGCATGCAGGTTCCATTCAGCTTCCTCAAATCGACACAAATTCGTACTTCATCTGTCTTCTTGTCCTGCACCACCATAAGACTAATCCATTCAGATTCTTCAACTAGTTCAATGATGCCAGCATCCAGCATGCAAGCAAGCTCGACTTTGAATCTTTCCTTATGTCACGGATTCAGGCAATACGATCACTGCCTAATCGGTTTCGCATCTAGCTTCAGCGAAATCTTCATCTCCCCTAAATCCCCCAAGATTCCCTTCATCTCAGAAAACATCGTAGGGAACATGTCTTGGAATTCATGCAACAAGTCTATGACCTACGCCATCATCTCTTCATCCCAATAGTCCCCAACATTCACAAACTTTGGGTTCTCCTCCGTCCCAATGTTGACTTTTCTGATCTTTAGCGGCTGACTGATCGGATCTGTCAGTGCATCTAGTGCTACAACATCACTACTGCCTTCTAATTCTAGAATATTGACATTCTACGGATCATCACCATCCTCTGGTCCGCTAGTTATATTATAGCATTCCATCATCGATGGCATCTTACAATGCGTATGCAGATCTACAGGATATGCCACGAGGACTACCTTCAGAATGACATTGCCGATGAGATGCAAAGCATTATGGACAACGGGGTTGGCATCCGCGAAGCTGAAAGTATGAGTAAAGCAATCTATCAACTCTAACCAAGTGGTAATTTCCCCTCACAACTCAGCTGAAGCATACCAGGATCACGACATTTCATCCAACGTATGGATAAAATCATGGACCCATTCATCCCTTGGTTGCGAAGCACACAAAGTATGACATTCCATCAGATGACTACCAGGGTCATTCTTCCCATCGTACCTTCCGGTGTGGTAGATTTCAGTGTTGCCAAAGAGAACCGTCATCAGCCTGCGACACTGTGACCAGCCAATAATTGAATTCTTATGGGTAGCCCACCATTGTGTTGGGATAGCCTTCAGCGCCTCCTCCAATGCTTGCAACCTTTGCGGTTCTAAAACCTTAGCTTCAAATACGACTAGAAACTCAAACAATCTAGGGATTCCTTCGTATACCGACAACTCAACAATCTCAGTCACAACACGCCGCAATGAATGTCTGATCAACCCACACTTTCAGAACGATACCTCATGCAGGTGATTCTGCCAATTCTCTAGAGCATCATCCGAGTCGGAAGACGCAGAGCTGGAGCCGTACCAACCAAGTTCTCCACTAGCAGTCGGATGGATATAATCTTTTGAGATATTATATGAATGATCCCATCCTCTTCCAACTTCATCTTTGACAGGTTCAATATATCGTCGCCCTTCAGCCAGATCCAACGGAGCGATGACGCGGAGATCCGTATTTTCAAAGGTCATCATCCGCTTCTTAAAATCAATGACTGTTGTACTGTCATTAGCCCATCCAATCCCTAGCAACACGGGATAGGAGCTTCGACAACCTCAATGACATCAAAATCCGCATATGTCTTCATCCCCTCGATATCCACAACAAGGCGGGGAACCCTCCCAACGGGTGTCACCTTGGCCTAATTAGTTGTTGCTTGGTTTTTCAACCAAGCATGTGCAAGGATGCACCTATTAACTTGCAATAGCAATTTCAATATAAAACAAAAACAACTATGAATAAACTAATATAATTTGATCTAACATAAGCATGTGCAAATAAATAAAAAACTAGATTTCAAACATAAGCAATAAGATCTATAACAAAAGTAAGAAATTAAGAAATTTAATTTTTTGTATTACCTCAAGTGGTGAGGATGGTGAGTGTTGAACAGATCCAAGGTTGAGAAGCTCCAATGTCCAATGGTCTCTTCTTCTCCAATGCTTCAATGGGGTTCTTCAAACTCAAAATGGGAGGCAATGGCTCTCAAAGGGAATTTGGCAGCATAAGGATAGGATGAAATGTGGATGAAAAGTGAGGAGCCCCTATCACCTTTTTATAGTTTTTGGTGATGGAGAATACCATTATGGTTTTTAGGGAAACCAATGGTATTAACCAACATGGTTTAGGTCTCTTTTTCCCTCTTTTTCCTTTTTTGAATATTTTTTATATTTTTATTCCCTTTTAATATTTTTGGGGAATTTTGGACCCTTTTTTAGGGTTTTTTGTGTTTTTTGAGGAAAAATACATATTTTGAGGGGAAAAAAGGTGTATTGTGGTCTTTTTGGTGACCTTTTGATGGTTCTAGAGGCTCAAATGGTGGAAAAGTGGACAAATGGGTCATGTGAATAAGGGAATGAGCTAGTTAACACTTTTTGGGTGTTAACATTAGCCAATCGTAGCTGTATAGGAGACCAGCTCAATGTTGGGCTCCCCATCTTCTGCCATGCTTTCTTTGTCAATATGTTAATATCAGAGCCTAGATCCAGAATAACTGAATCGACCTCATAATCCCCAATCTAAACATTCATTCACATTTCTTTTCCCATCTTCTTCCATTGCAAGGAGTTCACCGCAGACTCCCTCCATCTCGCAGTCGCTCGACTCAACAGACTCTTGATCTCAGCCAGAGCATCAGGGTCTCTTTCCAGCAATAAAAAAATTTCCAAGAAGTGCTACAATGTACCATGCTGATGCGACGGTCCTACTTCTGGTGTTGAATCAAAATCCGGGGGCATGTCATAAATAATGGACTTACCGCGATCTTTGTCCATCGCACTACGCGCTTGAAAGAATGTGTCACGCTCAGTATCAATGTCAAATTGCACCTTATTCTTCCCAGCCAGCCTAATCATAGGATGAAAACCATCTTCACCGGTTGTCGCACCTCCATGGGTGATAACAACATTAGCAGCATCCTGTGGCCTCGGCTCTGCTGAAATTGTCGCAACAGTCAGTCCCTGATTCTAGTTCGATGGTGGGTTCGCAAGTTGATTCATATTCTGGTTGGCATTTTGATTTGGACGTTGGTTCTGATTTTGTGGTGGATTTTGATTTTGATTCTGATTCTGCAACTACGTTATGTTTCCTTCCTTCCACCACGCAATTAACTGCGGTCATTTTTCAACAGTGTGATCAGTAACAAAACAAAACGTACACTGTGTCTGCAATTGTGGGAAATCTCATTGGTAGTGTCTGAACACTTTGCAATTGTAACATTCGACAGGCCTACAACCTCGTCCTCCTCCACGACCAAAGCCTCCGTCGTGTCCTCCCTGGAATCCTCCACGAAATCCCCCTTGCTGCTAATATTGTGGTTGAGGAAACTGCTGCTACATGGGATTTAGCTGCAGCTGCACACACTGTCCTGGCTGAGTGCATGGTGCTATCTGAATGTACTGTGGCCGTTGAACATACTATGGTTGCTGTGAAGCCATCAAAATTTGAGTATATTGTGGCATAAACTGTTGTGGTTGTAGCTGTAGTACAAACTACACCTGTAGTTGAGGTAGCAGTTGGGCTACCTGTGGCTGCGGTTGCGACTATTGTACGGCATGCTGGTCATCCTTCACATAGAATGCATCATACTTTCATTTATGAAGTAAACCATACACTCGGAAATCCTTGTCTTCATGTTCCATAGACTTGTAGAATGTACAATACAGATTCATCAGTTTTGTGACCATCTTCTGCATATATTGACACTCCTCATGGTGATGCCCATATCCCTGACATATGCGGCACCACGACATACCCCCACCACTCAATGGGTTTGGCGCTCCGGATACCAGATAGTTGCGGAAGTTTGGGAAGCTACCCTTAGTATGCCCTTCTGCATGACATCGCATACACCAAGCCTCCTCACGATGTTCCTTACCCTTCTTAAGGTCTTACAACTGTATTGTCAAGTTTTCCAACTGTGTCTGAATTTGCGACATACCCGTTGCGTTCTCACCAATCGGCAAAGCTTCTAATCGCATTGCAATCTCTAGGGCTTCACTTGGTGTTGTAATGTTCTGTTGCATCAACAGTAGTCAATTGTGAGGTAGCAATGTTGCAATGAACCATTCTTTTTGCTGGACATTGCTCATGTCAAAGATGACCCTCGCCATCAGTATTTTGAACCGTTGGTCAAAATCCCACACAGTCTCATTGGGATACTGCTTAATATATTTTAGTTATGTAACATACTGTGCTTCAGACTTGGGTTTTCTAAACTCTGCAACCAATCCTTTTCTAATTTCACCCAGTGTCTTCTCTGGAGCACCTGTCGGAACTTGAACAAACTTCATAAACCAGTCTAATGCGTGACCTCGAAGAGTTGTCGCCAGTTGTCCTTTCTTGGCATCATCATCAGTAATTTTCTTAACAGTCCATACTGCTTCACTTAAGAACCATTATTGCTCAGGTTTATCTGTACCGTTTCCATGGAACAATGAAAACTTTGCATCCTCGCTTTCCATCCTGGGATTCCTTCCTATAGTCGCGGAGCTACTAGCAATCAAGTTTTGTGGACATGATGAACATGGTGGTGTCAAAGTTGTATTTCTTACTGGTTGAGAGATACTGAGCGGAGGTGTGGGAACGTTGCTGCAAGGGGTTGGTCCTGCTTCTATCCTAGGCGTATCCTGGTTGTCCTTATTGGCACTGTGAGGTCAGTTCATCCCATGTGGTCTTCCTTCATGGCTTTGTGTTTCGATTGCAGCAGGACCTTCTCCTGTCCTCTGCCTCTTTTCCTGTCGAAACCTTGCTCCTCCCCTCGTAAGACAACTCTCTTCCTAGGCTTCCTTAATAGTCTCATCACAACTTGCACCCATCTACCCTGTATCATTCCATGTACTGCCCCCTCCCCCCGTTCTCGCGGTCTCCACATCCTCTTCCCACCAGGGTTCTTACTGTTCAAGGTGCATCTTCAGTATGCCCTTTTCGCAAATAAGCATCTTAATGGACAACTGTAGCGACAACAGGAACCTGCCTCACGGCCCGTTGAAAAACTCCCTTTCAGCTTCACTATAGGATTTTATTATGTCAACTAAAGATTCAGTGATATATCCTTCCAATATACTGTCAACCTAGACCTCGACAGCCCATGATGCTTTGTTGTTGACTTCCTGCAGCTCCTAGATCAACTCTAGGGTCCAAGTTGTTGGCTCACCACCTTGGAAGTTTCGCTTCTGAAAGGTCAATTTTGCTAGCCATTCATACAAGATGATTGACAACTTGCAGAAAAAATATTCGTGTGGACCGTCGTGTATGTACTTTGCCAACCACCAATCTATCGACAACCCAAGGTTCTGATTTTCTTTTTCAGTGAACTCTCACAACTTTAAGTCAAACGAGTCTTGAATCTCTGGTCTCGTCAGATGCCACAACATACCCTCCTTTCACTTCACGTTATGGTCTCGAAAACGGAACCATTTGTTGACACAAACCCTGTCGATAGGGGTTCCCGACACTGTCAACACCCAAACCACCGCAATATCCCTAAGCACTGGCCGAGCCACGTTTTACCCTATCCAGCAACACCTGCAGAGCAGATGAGGTCTCATCCGAGATGTTCAAGGGAGAGTTGACGGAACCATGTTTCCACTGAATGAAGGAGGATTTTGTGCATCAACCGATTAACTTATTGCGACATTTAGAAATATATCTAGGCATTCAACTCAGGCATTAAACATAAGTGCAACATCATTCAACAGATCTTATCATTGACAGAAAATATGCAACAGATGTAACAGTAAGGCATTAATCGCAGCAAGGAAACATTGCATCATTCATAGATTCATATCACATAATGCATCTACCACTAAGAAATAGAAAAGAAACAATGATTCTTCTCAAAATCTCTATCACATCATATTCATCTCCGCAAAAACCCAGATACAACAAGATATTCAAACATCAACTTTCTATCTTCAGCCATGTCAATATATCTCAACACTTACAAACCTACATCTATTTATAGGCTTGCGCCTTTACATTTACGACCCACTTAGGCAACCGCCTAACTACTTCTTAACCAACTTCTACAAAAATATAACCCAAAACCCACATCATGCGGTCCAAATGACCCAAAATACACATGATGTGGTCCAAATGACCGAAAACTACAAAAAGTACTATCGCCATGTACGCTGCTTTCCTCCTTTCGGGGTTAGTTTGGTTGATCCTTGTTGTAATAACTTCAATTGTAATTGCTCATAACATAACTAAACGGTATGATAGACATTAAGGAGAGTGATTGGTCTCCATTGTTCAGTCCCTTTTAATCCATTCGGAATAAGTTGAATTAGTCATGCATTCTATTTTTTTACCATGCTCAAGGTCCTAAGGACTTTTGGATATATCTTCAGCGGATATCCCCCAATTACTCAATTGTCATAATTGTGAATTTGTTGGCATATATTTTCTGAAGAGTGAGTTGAGTTATTAAAAATTCTCCAATTAAGCTTTGTGTGAATGAATTAAGGGTTAAGGCTTCTATAATTGCAGTGAAAGTATCGGGAATAATTTTTTTTTTTAATTACATTTACTTTCACGATATAGTTTATATTCTACATTCTCGGTAGTTAGACTGGCTTCTTCTTATCATATTTTAGTACTTTAACTTCATCATTTAGTTGTGACTTTACTTTTGTAATAGTTATACTTGTTTGTTTCCTCTCCTGGAATTCTATACTTGATATGCATATTTTCTTCTAACTCTTTATTTTCTCTTTGTCTTCTGCTTGCTTGATATCATATTGCATCTGAGGATTGTAGCTTTGCTTTGCCTTGATTATAGGACATGCGAGTATTGACATGAGGAATTATGGAACAATGACCTAACCCATGAAGAATTCCCTCATTATGATGTTCGTTTTTCATAATTTAATTCATTCTGATCTAGGATCTTAACTGAAAGAACAACATGTACAGCATATCAAGCATAAGAGACAAGAGACACAAAAAATTTCACCGGGGAAAACCAAGAAGGTGAAAAACCCCGCAACTTCCTCAGAGATAGAATAAGCATCAATACAAGGATCACCATGATCAAACCCAAGAGATAGACATCTTCAGTAGCATCCTCCTCCTCCACTTGTGTGCACTCCTCCTCTCTCTCACTAATGCGAAGTGAGTGAACAATAGAATGTGTAAAATGCGAGAGAGACACTCTCTATTTATACACTAACTTGACTTGACCTTTACTCAAATAGGTCGGCCTCAACTTAACCACTTAACATAATGCTGACTAGGCCGACCCCCACTAGGGTGGTCTAATAACCCATCAAGTATAAGTTACGACACTTACAATATAACTGATGACACTTCCAATCAGAGGAATAATACATCTCCGTTGGGGATACAATAAAGTACAAATACAATATACAAGTGAATATCTTCCGAAGTTACAAATACATCAACACTCCCTCTTAACTAGGAAGGTATTCTCTTGACACAAGTCATCAATACATATAGGCACAAGTCTTTAATTCTGGAGCTAGATCATCGTTACTGGATCACGGAGCATCATCATCATCACTGTTGTTGTACTCGTCATCTCGATCACTGGGTTATCTCTGAATTCTTCTTGTCATAGGAAGTTCTATAGAGCCAACCCTTTTCATGCTGGATGTAGGCCCACCACGTGCAGGTCTTCATCATCACTAGCTATACTATAGAATCCTTAGGACTTATTACGTGCGTCACAAAACCTCGAAAGAGCATCCTAGGACTGATTACAAGCTTACTGCTCAACCTATTGGATCTCCGAGGGCATATTATATGTGACCACCACAAAACCTCGAAAGAGCATCCCAGTACTGATTACGAGCACATAGCTCAACCTAACGGATCTCCCAGGATCTTTTACATGCAACTACAAAACCTGTCCACGGCCATAGAGTATCATCCTGATAGTCATAATCATACTGATGATGTCATCTCATCGTCTATGAAGAACAACCCAGATGCACATCACACAACACTTACATTCACTAACATGGGAAGACACACTTCAACCATTCGCAAAAGGCTCAGCACTTATATCTACACCATGGGAAGACACACTTCAACCATGCGATAATGGCATCACACTTATATCCATAGCAATGGGAAGACACACTTCAACCATGCTAGGAATGGCACAACACTTATATCACAGCCATGGGAAGACACACTTCAACCATGCTCGAATGGCATAGCACTTATATCGCAACCATGGGAAGATACACTTCAACCATGCTCGAATGGCACATGTGCATTTGTGTCTTCAGAACTCATCACACATGATCCAATTGATCATGTAATGCATCCACCTGATACATATCATTACATATGATCCTCCTGATCATCATCATAGCATCGTCCTGATGCATATCATCCAGAGCATCATCCTAATACTCATCACACATGATCATCCCAATCATCGTCCTGATGCATATCTTCCATAGCATCATCCTAAAACTCATCACACATGATCATCCTGATCATCGCCACTACATCGTCCTGATGCATGTCATCATACATGATCCAACTGATCATACAAAGCATCCAACTGATGCATATCCAAAGCAATAACTGGAGGATCGTCTTGATGCTCATCACACAGCGCTTACATCCACAGCCATGGGAAGGATCCTCCTCTCACCATCCTTGGAATGGCTCCTGCAAATTTGTCCATCACTTCTTCCTCGAAGTATCTTCAATTCGAAGAACACCAAGCCTCTCTCTAAAGTACTCAAACTTCACTCTGGCTAGTGGTTTCACCAATACATCCGCAACCTGCTCATCCGTCGCAATATACAGGAGCTTCACTGCTCCTCTCTGCACCATATCCCTGATATAGTGATATTTGATCTCAATGTGCTTTGACCTGTCGTGGAACACCGGGTTCTCAGACTGCTTCACACAACTCTCGTTGTCACAAAAGATACCAGTACCCTCCAACAGGAGATCAAATAACTCAGACAGTAGCTTCTGGAGCCATACTACCTCACAACTAGCCGAACAAGCTACAACCATGGATAATTTTAGGGGCGAATCTTAGCCCATTGACGAATTTAAAGGGAATTCCAAATTTTAGTGGGCGAATTTTTATATGCAAAAGAATTTTAAAATTTTAAAAATTTCGTCGTAATTTTATTTAAAAAATAATATTTAACACAACGATGGCCACCCATTTTCTATGGGGGACAACCTCCGAAAACGGATTTCGCCCTGGCAAAAAATTGTAAAATCTTTCATTCGCCCATGTAAATAAATTAAATTTGTCTTGAATGCCTCAATCGCCCTTGATTTATGGAGGTGGAGGTTAATAATAAGTGTTTCGCCCTATATTTTACTTATAAATCCAAGATACCGCTATCATCGCCTCTGGATTATGCATTTGGAGAATTTTTTAACATAAATGAGTCCAAATATCATGGAATTGGGACAAATAGTAATGATTTTGCCCCTATATATAATATATAATTACAGAATTGGCTTTCAAAGAGTAATAGGTTTCAAAGCTCTTGTGTTCAGAACTCTGTAAAAATAGGGTTTCAAATTTCAATTTCAAAGGTTGTTCTGGAATTTGTGGAGTTACCGCTTTCGAGGCTTGAGCTTTTAGGTTTTTCTTGCAATCAAATATTCCAAAGCGTTGAACCACAGGTATGGATCTTTGATTACTTGCACATGTCTTCCTTTGATCATGCACTTACTCATCATATCTTTATTTACCAGATTAAGAGACCAGTCATTCATAGACTATTAACGTGACCCATGTAAAGCAGCTTCTGCTGGGATCCTTCCTTGCTTATATGTTCTAATATCATCCATGTCCACTATGGGAAACTTGTCGTGATTGTTGCTGTTGTCTACCAGAACTGTGTATGTAGCCTTTGTCCCTTCTCCCTTGTTGGTATTCTACGCATATTGTAATTCTATTTGGTCAGTGTTATTTTCAGTTAAATTTACACACACACCCTACTTTAATTCGATATAATCACTAGCTACTAAAACAGACCAGTACACGATTTGCTGATGTGAGGCGCATCTCTCTGCTTGCAGAATGCATGGGAACTAATGCCACCCAATTGGACTATATACACAATAGGGGTGGTGCTATCGCACTAGTGAAAGTTAACGTTAGCCATAACAGTAGCCTAAATCTCTATTTAAGTAGCAAGGATAGTAATAACCATTTATATAGTAGACGAATTCAATCTTGTAGTAGCCCGATCCATCTGGGTACCTAAACCTCTTAGACTATACCCTACTTCAACCTCCATTGGAGTATCAAGTGTGACGCTGCAGCGACTGTTTTATTCTCTGTCCACTCTCTCTCAATACCTGCATGATACTCGAATGGACATTGTCAGTTGAACATATTAATTATACTAGTTTGTTACATTCTACTCAGGTGGTTCAGGTGGTTTAGTTGAGTATCTTTTCTGCTTGTTGTGAATATTGATCCATTCAACCTATGTGCCTAGTGTACATTGTATTTGCAATTATTATTATTGTTTTTATGAGATGAGAGACTATCCATCTTGTGTATTTAAATTATCTGCCAAGGGCCATGAAACAAGACCGTGTTCTATCTAAATAGTGCATGCAATAGTTAATCATTCGCATCCTATATTCAAAATTCAAGCACTTGATTCGTGGGACCTGGATCTCTTAGTACAGCCAAATGCAGTCTTACCATCAAACGAAAATTAAAGTAGGGCCTCAATGTCACGCCAACAAATGAAGATGACGAGCTGCAAGAAGTTGTTTTGGCATTTGGGCAATTTGAAGGAGTAGTTTCATATCTATAGAAGATAAGCAACCTGGGATATGAATCAACAAATCATATCGAATACATCTGCTTGATGTTGTTGATTGTTTGAAGTTGTGTTAGCTTGAAGTTGCATTAGACTCTTGACTGAGATGGAGCTGCGTTGATGCTAAGTGGAGATTGCTGCAAAAGAGACACTCTCACTCTCCATCTGTGCATGAAGTGGTATAGTTGTGTGACTATAGCCGCGTATTGTTTTCTGTATTGAGTGGAATTCCTCATACACTGAGACCGATGATGACTGGAGATACCTCACGAATTTTTGAGTTGATGATTAATTGTTGCTTATTGAATAGACTCATGCTTTCAATGAAGAATGGAGAATAGACCGACGTCTTGGGAGATACATTTTGAGAGTTGAGACAAGCGAGTCCAAGTCTGGCGTTGTGCCCGTCGTAAGCCGAAACCCTAATTTTTTGGCTCAACATTGAATCTCGTGGTACCTGTTGAATGCGTTAATGGATCTGCTGTGTGGAGCATTTCGAACTTTCACTTAAACCATGGTTGTTGCGTGCTATTCAGAGCTTGTGTTCGTTGAGACTTGTGTGCTTGATAATCACATTCAATGCAGCTCTCTCCTCTAGTGAACATTACGTTAAAAAGGACCAGTGAACGTTGTGTTAGAAGACTACATCTGAAAGATCACTCTTGATAATGCATTGAAGTGTTAAGACCATTACACTTCAGTGCCAACGCGTGAGACTATTTTGAATATCGTCTCACTCATTTTTCTGAGATGTTTCTATGTGAGGCTCGGCCTGCGTGGGTGCCCTCTCGAGCGGTAGAGCATATGCAAAATATTTGATGTGTGTCCATTTTTTCTCTAGAACTACCAATTTTATCATAAATGATACACCCAAATATCAGTTTTGTTTCATTTGTGTGCTGGCATATTGGCTCCATCTATGGAAATTATCTGTGGTTCTAGAGTTGTGTGTGAAGACAGATTGAGAGACCGTATGCGAGTTGGAGGCCATGCTTGTTCATATATTGTAGAAGACTAATCACAAGAAATTGCAATAGAAAGAATTCTTTCTGCTTGGGTAAAGGTCGTGGTGGTGTTGCTGCACAAGCCTGAACAACTCCAAAAGTGTGAACGCCCTCTTGATGCTTAGACTCTCTCCATATCTCTGGGTACTACGTTGATCAAATGAAGAGCGTGATCGTGGGATCTCTCATATTGCTGTGTGGAGCATGACTGTGTTGCCAGATATCCATTGCGTTGAGATATCTATTGTGGCGACATGCTTGTGATTAAAGTGAGCCCTGGAGCGTTGGTGAAGTGAAACGTTGAAGACTTCCTCTTGAAGCTGCATTGTAGTGTGATGAAATGGAACTGATACAGAGAGGCTTTATATAGATGCGACCTCTCCAACAAAGAGATGTGACCGCTCTCTTTTAGGTGTTGCGTCCTAGTGTGGAAAATGGTGCATTGTATTTGTTGTGAAGTTTGTGCTGCAAGGAAGAATTTGTGAACTGTCGGAGCTAAGCGTTCGCTCCAAAGAACGAAATCCTAATCTCCTTAATCTCTACGTACTAGTAGAATTTCCACTTATTTTTCTAAGGAAAGATTGCTCTCTTGGAGCTGTGTCATTGTCTCTCAAATTTGAGGTTGTCATTGTGTCGAGATCCTATTCCATTGCCTCTGTCAAATACTTTACGGATCCACCAATTTAAAACTCTAGATTTTTGAACCATTCTTGGCTTCATGTACATCATGGTTCAATGTTACGTAGTAAAGCATGGTTGAAATTCCACGTCTTATAGGTTAAAATGTTTTTAAATAATTTTTTTATATCTTTCAGAGATAAGCTTTGTTTTCATTTCACCTTTTTTTTCAATGACATGTCAATTGAATTCAAATTCAATCATTGGCGTCACAATAATATGTTATTCCTTATGACTAAATATTATAATCTCTAAAGTCTCTTTCTCTAAAACCTTAAAACCTTAAAGAGAAATTTTAATTAAGTTGTTTAACAACATTGTCTTTTGTAAGGTTTAATTTTCTAAGACTTTTTATAATATAAAAAAATAGTGATATGTGCATGTAGGGTGCATTCTACTTAAATTTTTTTATTAAATATAAATCTAGTATATCTCATTAAAAATTATCAAGCTTTCTTCTAATAAATTTAGAATAATGATTTTTAAAAATTAAATCTTGTTATGAGATTTTTAATGGCTATAAATTGGTTTTTATAGGATTTAACTTTCTAAAACATTTTATAATATAAAAAAAATTAGTGATATGCGCATGTAGGTTATATTCAAATGAAACCTTTAAAAACTATAACATTTCTATCAAATATAAACCTTGCATATCTCATTAAAAAATATCAACATTTCTTCTAATAAATTTAGAATAATAATTTTTTTAAAATAAACCTTGTTATGAGATTCTTAATGGCTATAAATTTTATTAGCAAAAAAAACTTAATTTATAACAAACAAAAAAATCTAAAATCTAAACAGGATCAAACTTTTGATCTCCCTCAATAGAAATAAATCTTATATTAATGAAAAAACAAATTCCATTCTTTAGGAATTCAAATATGTCTCAACTCTAAAGAACATGCATTTAGATATTTAAACAAGTTATCCTTGAATATATGTACAATTAAGTTTCATTATTATCTTATATGAGCATATTTCAACATCATATGACCAGACTAACTTATCATCGAAAACCCTACTCACTACCTCTTTACAAATGGAAAACTCCCTACACTACTACATATAGGGGGGTTTTGAGACATAACTCAAGAAAAAAAGTTTGTGTTTTGTCTTAAATATTGTTTTTAAATGAGTGTCTTAAACTATTGTCTCTATATAAACAATAAATCATATGTTAATTATAAACTATATTGTCTCAAGTTGAGACAAAAAAAAAGTTATGCAAATAATTTTGTCTCTCCATATCACTTTTAACTCTCTAGAGACAATATATAAATCGATTTATAAAATACATTTTTAATCATTTGAACATCAACTAAATATTGTTTTCTTGAAAATAAACTACATTATCATGTATTATATTGATTTATGGTAGGGCACGGTGGAATTGAACCACCAACCTTTTTCTTTTCATTTGCTTTGTAATATAGATGCTCTACCATTGAGATAACGCCCTTTAAAGAATTAGGTAAGAGAGGGTAAAAGAGACAAGTTGTTATGCAACCCATAATAATGCATAGCGATACCAAATATAAAATAATTATTTTGTTTCTTAAATGTTAATTTTATTAGTATTCTTCTACAATAAAAAGTGCATAAATATTTGAAAAATGGTGTTAAAGATTATTAAAGAAAGGAACTAGTGCATAAACCATTTGCAAAGTATGGAGTATGACTAGTTAATGCGGTAGGACACTATGAACTCTATTTTATGGGTATAATTTTTATTAGGATTTGACATAATAAATGTTGTTAATAAACTTCCCTAGAAATTTAGTAATGACAAAGATTAAGATCATATAGGTTTACTAGATGTAAAAGTACAGAATATCAAAGAATCCAAAATAAAAATAATCAAGGATGCTCTCCCAATCAAAATGACAATCTTTTGAACCATGAGAAAGGATCATAAATTTTTTAGTTAGAAATCGAGTCATCAAAAATTATTTGGGGTGTTATAAATTAATATTTTTAGTAGCAAGCAAGAGGATCACATCCAACCAAACAATGTGGACCAAACCTTATTTTATAAAGATTAGAAATCTCTTGGTTTTTAAGAAATCCAAACTAAGATAATTGATGTCAACATTGATTGTTTTCTTAGAAAAATGCTAGAATTCAACTTGTTATCTAAAATCATGGGATTCACATCAAATGAGAATAATATGTTATTTAGAATAACATAAGGGGGGGAAGAAAATTCCTTAGTTAAATGATGGCAATGTGTGGTAAAGAGAAACATGTGATCCTTTGTCTTCTGCAAATGTCTAAGTACCTAGAAGTCATGAATGAAAGCACATATATCAAACTCTCATTAAATTTACTCTTGGTTTCTTTCATCTCATTATAATTATGCTTTTGTAGGGGTAGTATAATTTTATTTTTAAGAGTTTAAGCCCATTTTGCACAATTTTCACTGATTTCCGATAATATAAGTGAATTAATCCCCACTCCACAATAAATTTTATAATGGAATTGAAAGCACTCAATTTCCCCTCCTCAGTTCAGTGAAGACTGTGACCTTGTATTTTTCTCTCAATCTCATGCTTCTGCTTTTCAAAAAAAGTCAAAAGATTGGATTTTATAGGCATCCTGTTGTGGGCCCATTTTGATACTAGAAATCATTTGGTTGGATCATCATGGTCTCTATCATGGATCATGGTTGTACTAGATGGATAAATCATGACTCCAACCATGCTTTCTAGTACCATATGGCCTTCTGAAGGAAAACACCTGTCATATGCTTCAATATATATGGCCTTCTTCAGCACTATTGTCTTTGCATCATTTTATGTCAATCATTTGTCATCCCATTATATATTCCATGCAGTTCGTCCTCTTTCATTTATTGCTTCACTTTAACAATTCATTATTATTTCACTTGTTTCTTGTTCACTATTTCCTTTCATAGGGGACATAGGGGAGTGCAAAATTCATCTCCCCATGGGTCAATGGGGTCTAGCCTAGGTGGTTAAAGTAGGGTTTTTTTATCCTCTTGACCCAAGTTTGATCCCCACTTGTGACATGCTTTCCACTTGTGGGTCAATTTGTCTCCACAATATGATATTTCATGTGGATGGTGCAAGGTACTAATATTGGGCAAGTTTGGTGGAATAGATCCCCCTAGTCATGACTGCTTAGCCAATATTTTCCATCACAAATATGTGGGTGCAATTCCTTTGTTGATCTAAGCAATTAAAAAAAAATCATCTCCCAAGACTATTAAATAAGAACAAGAAGAAAACTCTACTAATTGTAGGGAGAAAACTACAAATAGAAACTCAAGTAGTAGGGGAAAAATTTGTAAGTAAGAAGAAGAGGAAATTGCCACCATCATCTGAGCTATGAATGACAATATCCACCCCAATAACCCCTCTAATAATGTTCCTCCCTTCCATGTCCATGTTGAGCATATTCTAAAAGCATTGCATTCCATGAGACCGTATCTCACTCTGGAACTTGGCCAAACACTTTATGTGCATCCTCTAAACACCCAAATTTAGAATACATCTCTGCAAGATCCACTCAACTTTGCTTGGATATGAAGGCATCCATAAGGTCACTACCATTTGGTATTGAGACCAAAAATTAAATAGATCAACTGAACCCAACATTTGAAGAAGCCTTGAACTCAGAATTAACAAGCAAAGTGCCATTCAATGTGTTTTATAAATCAATGAAAGATTCGCCAAATTTTTACAATATTTTATAATTCAGTGAAATATTCGCCAAGTTTTTCCAATATTTTATAATTCAATGAAATATTCGCCAATATTTTAAAATATCTTATAATTTAGTGAAAGATTCGCCAATATTTTATAACATCATATAATAAAATGAAAGATTTGCCAAAAAATTATATACATATTTTATATTACTCATAAAATCGCCTTCAAACTTTCCTATATATCGGGGAGATTCGCCCATTTTTTATACATATAAATTTTGGGGGGGTTCTTAAAATCATCCCTGGCTACAACATACTCTGCTTTGGCTGTACTCAGTGCTATGCAGGACTACTTCCTGCTAAAACAAGAGATCACACCTGATCCCATACTGAAGCAACACCCAGAAGTGCTCTTCGTATCTGCAACACTACTTGCCCAATCTGAATCAACATAAGCCTGCAGTTTAAACTTTTAATTCGCATCATACTTGAGCCCATAATCAATTGTACCCTTCAGGTACCTCAGAATGTGCTTTACAGCAACTAGGTGAACACCTCTGGGATCCATCAGGAACTGGCTCAATGTGTTCACCGCAAAGAAAATATCTGGTCTCGTGTTCGTCAGGCACATCAAGGACCCAATCATCTGATGATACACAGTGACATCAACCGGATCAGATGAAGCATCATACATAAGCTTCAGGTTTGATGCCACAGGTGTGGCCATGGCCTTGCATTTCATCATCTCGAACCTCTTCAGGATATCTACTGCATACTTTCCTTGTCCAAGGAAGATTCCATCTGCACTCTGGCACACCTCCTTGCCTAGAAAGTAGTGCATCATCCCAACTCCTTCATCTCGAACTCGGCAGCAAACTTGATCTTGTAGATCCACTTGGAAGTCACAACAAACTTCCCTTCTTTTCTCGGGACCACATCCCAGACATCATTCTTCATGATCGACCGGTACTCCTTGATCATGGCATTCTTCCATTACTGCATCCCGGATCCTGGGAACTTCAGATTCTTCAATATCTTCAATAGATAATTTTTATTTGATCTTCAATGTTGGAACAAATGTTGTAGTCCTTTTTGTAGGTGATGGTACACGGTCTTTCCTACAAGACAAGTCCAATTGCATGATTAGAAACTTCTCATAGTTTTTCAAAAACACATTTTTATGCATAAAGACATATGTCATACAGTCATGCAATTACCTTGGCCAATGTTTCAATACAACATTTATCCATATTCTGTAACTTTCTAGATTCCTTCCATCTCTACCAGAACATTGTTAAGAGTGTGCACAACTCCCAACATGTCAACAAAAAGGTTTCATTCTAGATAAGTAGCAATGGAATGTTGTACAGTACCATAGGCCACTTACCCATTATTTGCATATTTAGTAGTATCTTGTTCATTAATGCAACTTTTCTAATATGCATGATACATATCCTAAATATAGGAACATAAGTATGTATATGACTGGACAACATCATTTAAGTAATCATGTATAGAGGAATTGACAATTCAAATACTTATCTTTGTTTGGTTGTAGGGTGGACTCCTTCTTGATCTTTGCTTCCTGAAGTGCTCCCTCTTGATCTTTGCTACTTGGATTGCCTGTCCTTGAACTTATATCCATCCTGGACCACTATGCATGCTAGAATGTGCACTAGTGTCATCCTCAAGATCTCATACACAATCATACATCTAAATTAGTATAATCTCAATATTATCAAAACATTATGTTCCTAAAATATGTATGGTCATGATCATAGGTAATACGCATTAGTATTCAAGGTTTTAGGCAAGAGTTATTTTACTCATGCATATTCTTATTTGACCATAGGACTCTTCTGATTAGTCATATCATCAATCAAAGTAAGAAATATAATATGCATAAACCCTTGATTACTAAAACTTCTAACTTCAAGAATAAACATTATCATTTATACAAAAGTATAATATCCTAACACAAGGTAGGATTCTAAGCTTGATATAGGAAAAACATACTTGGTTATCATGTTTGCTAGTTATGTCTAACGTACCCAAACAATGTCTTCTTGTTCTCTTTAATGACTTGTGCTTAGTAACCCGCATAACTCATAAGTTAACCATTGTAGAACCAAATTATACATACCTCGTAAGTGGAGCTTCTATGTGATCCATGAGTCTTTGTCTTCATGTCACCATAGTCATATGTTCTTGATCTAGAACTTGATTTGTACCTTTCATGTTAGCAGACAACATCAACCTCATACAACACCATAGTGCATTAGTACAATCATAAGTGTCATAACCCTAATCAATGAATGTCTTCTATCATTCACATGCATTCATTCTTTTACTAGGGTGATGAGACAAGTATAAGATTAATTAAGATTGTACTAAACTCAATAATATGAAGACAAACATATCATAACTTAATCATGAACAGATTTCAAAACATACCTATATCTCTTAAAGTCATACCTGTCGGGATTGCTTGTAGCCTTCTCATGTAAAGCCTCAGCCTCATCTCCCTCTGGAACTGGAACTTCTTCACTTATGCAGGTGACCAAATCATCTTCTTCTAGGATTAACCCAATCCACTTTGATTTGCTGAGATTCGATCTCGAGCTAGATTAGGGTTTGTCAAAGAAACCCTAAAAATTCAACCTTTGAGTTTCAAACTTCTGAATGGATGGAAAGATGTGGTTTGCTGAGCTAATCAAGCTGGTATACTTTAATTTTGAAAACTGCAAAATTTGACCCCTCAAAATTGCCTTTGAAACTTCCAGATTCACTATACAGGATCCCGAACTAGGGTTTGATAACGCTCAGTCTTCTGCCCATCCAAAAGGTTTGATCTTGTGTTCTAAACTTCAATTTTTCTTAGTATCTTCCAGCCGTGGTAACAGATTTTAAAAATTCCAACTTTTGCAAAAGCCCTAATTTCCCACCTTTCCGATCAAAAATCCCAAACTAGGCTTTGATCTGTTAGGATATTCCTATACTCCATCCTAGTCCCACTAGTATTTTGATCATTTACATTTTCAGTCATGCATGCACTTTTAGGGTTTGCATGCATTCTAGGGTTTGCATGCATCCTAGTCACCAGTCCAGCACCTAGCCCTCAGTTAGCCAGCCCCCAGGAGCTTCTCACTATTTAGTTTTAGCCCTCCAGTTGCTTAATGTGCCCTTCTTCCTTGATTTTAGGGAGCAACTCGCCCTTCTTCACCTACCAGTCCAGTTGTCTTCAGTTTACACTCAATTACACTTAGTTACACTCAGTTACACTTAGTTACACTCAGTTACGCTTAGTTACACTCAGCTACACTCAGTTACACTTAGTTATAGTCAGTTACACTCAGTTACACTTAGTTACACTCAGTTACACTTAGTTACACTCAGTTACACCTACCAGAGTTAGTTTGACTAATGGTTGACAGTTACTTGAGCATTGATGACTCCACTGATGATGATGAAGACTTCCAGTTGTGCTCCGATGATCATGAGGACACCTAGTTGTGCTCCGATGACACTCTATTGATCTTATAATCACTTTGAGAGGCTAATTCGAATTGCCACCTTAGGCATTCGAATCCTCTCTACCATTGTACTATTTATTTGTCCATATTGTGATTAATTAATTAGTGTGTGTGAAGTATTATTGCTTCTATCTGAGTTCTATTGTACCATATTATTCTGTTGCTCATTATACTGTATTGTTCACTCTTCTTCTATTTTCCTGCTTAATCATAATTACTCGTGTGAGGTACACATCATCTCTTAGATCTGCTATGAGGATTTTCACATGGTATCAGAGCATGTTGAGAGTATTGTTTATCTCCATTCCTGAGAATTTTTTGCAGGTTATTATCAAGATTTCGAGTGCAGCAGTTGCAGCAATAGCAATTGCAGATATTCTCTATTGTTTTTGTAGGTCTTCTACAGCTTCAATGTTTTCAGAAGATCCTCCTCTTTATCTATTCAACTATGTTAAATGGAAACCAAAAATGATATCATATTTGAAGTGACATGATCTCTTTGATTATTGTTTTGTAAGAGAGTTTGAATCCTCTGAAGAAGAGAATGACTGGTTAGGTGAAGGTGGAAGAGCTATTGCAGCCATGATGTTTGCTATGTCTCGAAGCTTGGCATTCTACTCCCTTGATGAATATGTTAAATCTCAAAAAGAGCTATGGGCCCACCTGGATAAAAATTTTGGCAAGCAAAATGAAGGGATTGGTCCAAACCCTTTCGAGAGAAAGAAAAGTGATGCATTCGCCCTCCTTGATGATCTCATTGATCATGAATCAATATCAAACATATCTCATATTGAAGTTGTCCACAAAGAAGAAGAACTTGCATATTCTACACTCATGATCCAAATTTCTTCTATTTCGAATTCTGTGCCAGCTCACACTCTAGATATTGCAGAAGGTCCTAAATCCTCTCTTGCACCAGAGTCTATTGGTTTGCATCATGATCACATGATTATTTCGGAGGTCAAAATAGCTATTGAAGGTAATGCATTCGCTCCTCTCCAGCTATCTCCTCTTTTATACTACTATATGATCATAATTTCATGCTTTCAGAAGGTCATTGAAGAATATGGCCATTGCCATTCACTTGCGATAATTTCTCATGCATCTACTGGTTTTGATCTCACCTCTCATGGTTCAAAGGAGATCTCAAGAAACCATGATTCAAGTCTTGTATCTAAATTGGGTTCTAAGCAATTAATACTTGGGATAATTTCTCATGCATATGATAGTTTTGATCTCACCCCTGCTGGTTCAAAGGAGATCTCAAGAAACTGTTTTTTAAGTCTTAAATCTGATTTTGATTTCAAGCAAACATGTAATAGTTATTTTTGGAATAATCTCACCCATGGTGGTTTGAAGGAGAAGACAAAAGACTATATGCACTTTCATAGATTTGATCCTACCTCAGCTGATTCGAATCACATGTTCAAGGATCATTCTCATATTGTTGGATTTGTTCTCATCACATTCGATCTGAAGAGCAAGTACAAGCACATGTTTTTTTAGCATGACCCACTTCTTCCCAAGAAGAAGATACCTCCAGACTTATGACCAAGCATCACACCTGCTTGAGTTTGGAGCATTTATTTTTGTGTGTGCCTTACAATCTATTTTTTGAGGAGGGGGTATGTTTCCCATGAAATTTTCCCACTTCCTTGGTTTATTGATTGTTATTATTCATTGTATTGGGTGACCTTTGGTCTTAGTTATCAGGGCCCAGGATGGATTAAGGGGGGGTGTTAGGATATTCCTATACTCCATCCTAGTCCCACCAGTATTTTGATCATTTACATTTTCAGTCATGCATGCACTTTTAGGGTTTGCATGCATTCTAGGGTTTGCATGCATTTTGCATGCATCCCAGTCATCAGTCCAGCACCTAGCCCTCAGTTAGCTAGCCCCCAAGAGCTTCTCACTATTCCGTTTTAGCCCTCCAGTTGCTTAATGTGCCCTTCTTCCTTGATTTTAGGGAGCAACTCGCCCTTATTCACCTACCAGTCCAGTTTTCTTCAGTTTACACTCAGTTACACTTAGTTACACTCAGTTACACTTAGTTATAGTCAATTACACTCAGTTACACCTACCAAAGTTAGTTTGATTGATGGTTGACAATTACTTGAGCATTGATGACTCCACTGATGATGATGAAGACTTCCAGTTGTGCTCTGATGATCACGAGGACCCCTATTTGTGCTCCGATGACACTCTATTGATCTTATGATCACTCTGAGAGGCTAATTCGAATTGCCACCTTAGGCATTCAAATCCTCTCTACCATTGTACTATTTATTTGTCCATATTGTGATTAATTAATTAGTGTGTGTGAAGTATTATTGCTTCTATCTGAGTTCTATTGTACCATATTATTATGTTGCTCATTATACTGTATTGTTCACTCTTCTTCTATTTTCCTGCTTAATCATAATTACTCTTGTGAGGTACACATCATCTCTTAGATCTGCTGTGAGGATTTTCACATGATCAAGCCCGACCTTATGCCTAACCAAAAAATTCGATCTTGGTCTCTAAATATCGATTTTGATGAGGATCATCCAGCCATGGTCTTCAACTCCAAGAATTTCAACTTTCTCTGAAACCCTAATTTCCCACATCAGTGACGATCCAAGAATGAAGGTGCTCCAAATCCAAATCTGTTTTGACATAAATATGCACCTGAGTGTTTCTGGTGTAAATCCGAAATTACAAATCCACAGGGTTTGAAAATTCGTCCTGTGGTAGCCTGACCTGTCATCTTTCCAACCCCATAGGTCTGAACTCAATTGGATTTTCTGAGATAGATTTATGCCAAGTGTAGCAACGTGACTTGTTTATGGGATAAAACAGGAGAGCGAACTTGTACGGCATGCCACATGTCACTGGTTCCGTTTCGTCCTTTGAAAAACTTACCTATGAAAGTACAATCCATGCCCTACCTGTCACTTTTTACGAACTTTCATTTGGAGCTTCGTATCCCAAGTTGTGACCTTTTTTCCTATGTCACATGTTTATGAATGAGATCTGGAAGAGGTAGAAACCCTAGATTGTACTGATCATAAATCATAAAGTACAATGAATTAGAAGTTGTGCTTTGGAAAAAAGGTACATGGGGATATTATATATGACCTGTAAATGTTTCAGATGCGGAACCTTCGCCAAAATATATTTATAGCGAAAGTGCTACGATGACTGGTTTTTGCTATATCAAGCCCTAGTTTGCAATTTGTTGCAAGTGCAACAAGTCTCATCAATGCCATATCATGCCTTCCTTTAGGCTAGCTCTAATACCATGTTAGTTTTTCAGAATTTAATTCATTCTAATCTAGGATCTTAACTGAAAGAACAACATGTACAACATATCAAGCATAAGAGACAAGAGACAAGAGACACAAAACATTTCACCGGGGAAAACCAAGAAGGTGAAAAACCCCGTAACTTCCTCAGAGATAGAATAAGCATCAATACAAGGATCACCATGATCAAACCCAATATATAGACATCTTCAGCAGCATGCTCCTCCTCCACTTGTGCGCACTCCTCCTCTCTCTCACTAATGTGAAGTGAGTGAACAATAGAATGTGTAAAATGAGATCGACACACTCTCTATTTATACACTAACTTGACTTGACCTTTACTCAACTATGTCGGCCTCAACTTAACCACTTAACATAATGCTGACTGGGCCGACCCCCACTAGGTTGGTCTAATAACCCTTTGACCCACATGACTCATACAGGGCCGATCCCATCAAGGTGGTCTAATAACCCATCAAGTATAAGTTACGACACTTACAATATAACTGACGACACTTCCAATCGGAGGAATAATACATCTCCGTTGGGGATACAATAAAGTACAAATACAATATACAAGTGAATATCTTCCGAAGTTACAAATACATCACCATATGATGGGGCATAGATCACACTACATGTGCTAGTAGGCACCTTCCCTCCATGAATAACTGCTTTGCCATTGTTGCTAACTTTATTTACTTTTTGTATTCTAGCACTTTGCTACTTTCTTCCTCTTCCTTGCAACTAATTATTATGTCATTTTACTACTTTATTACTCAAATACACCTATAAAGTTAGTGGTATCATAATGCGATCTAACTTTGTGTTGTTTAAATACATGACTGGGGGGGCTTATCGAAATGGTGATAAGCCCCCACATAAACTCCCTAACATAAAGCTATATTATTATAATTTAGGAGTTTATACTCAGGGCAGTAAATAAACTAAAAAGATATGCCCCAAATACATCGGCCCATTTAAAATCCATCCTTGGGAGTGGCACTATATTTGTGTTAGATAAGGATTACCAAATTAGGAACCTCTCTATCATTGTGTTACCCTTATGTGCAGCATATAGAACATCCATAAACTATTTTGTTTAACTCACGACTCACAAAATGCATTTTTTAATCTCAGGACTAGCTTACGGATGCATTTTGTTAACCACAGTACTAGCTTCTGGAACTGCTGGGAACTACTTCTAAGTTTTAAACATCCTTCCATGTTGTCAATTGCTTTCCTGACATTTCAAACAACCGGAAACTACATTCTAAGTTATATAATGTTTTCCTCCCTCACTAAATGCATGTTGTTATCGGAACTAGCAAACCCCACCAGGAACTTCTCTTTTTTTGTTAACCACCATTACAAACTTAATTCTTGTTTTGAATCTCAGGACTAGCAAACGCAACAATAATACTCTTTTGTGTCACTTCATGTTCCGCAGATGCTACTTAGATGAATGTGCATATCAACCATTTTGGGAAAGCATCACCACTCATAGACGCAACAAAGCTTTTATTCACTAACACAGCATATGCCGCCGGATAACCTTCCATGTTTCAAAGGAACTTAATTGCAACATTTCAACCTTTTTGCTAACGCACTTAATTTGCAGCATACACAGCAGCTGGAAACTCATTTTTTGTTACCACATTCCTAGCATATAGAGCACGCTGGAAACTTCATGATTACAGAGCAGGCTGGGAACTTTTTGATTACAGAGCAGTACAACACTTTTTTGTGATATAACTACCCCTTCCAGCTCCATTTAAACGGAAACGCAACATCTAACCTCCTTTTAAGTTTTTAAACCCTTTCCTGACTTACAAAACAGCCAGAACTTATATGTTTTTCATTAAATGTGCATATGATTCAGATAGGGAACCACCACCTCTTTAGTTTTATGTGCTTATAGCTAGGAACCACCACCTCTAAGTTTCATGTGCTTAATTTACTGAACCGCTAGTCATTTCTTTATTGTCTTGGAATGTATACATTGTCTAGGAATTTTTATGTTGTCTCACTGAATTTGCATATAGGACTGACAGGAAACTACATTCTAATTTTGTTTTATCGCTTTCCTTGCATTGAACACACTTTCTATGTTTATTTTAATATCCCCACTTATTATGCTCTACAGATGAAAGAGAAGCAAAGGTGGAGGAAAAGGTAGGGGCAGGTATCTCTATAAATTTTGTCAATGAAGCAGTCGGCAGAGTAGTTGTTTACCCATTCTACTGGGAGGAGCCCCACCAAGCCAACAACAAGTGACTTATAGTCGCTAAGAGCTAGCTACTTAATAAGAAGGTCCTCCTCTGTCTCCTCCACATTCATTTTTGAACAGATCAAATACCTACTCTCCACCAAACAACACCAATTATATGTGTCCCCTAAACTATAGAGAAGAAGCGCTATAAAGGTTGTGTCCTCCTCTATGAGAGATCACCTAAGATTATATCGCATTGAGACATGTTTTCCAGTACAAATTCTTCTAATACTAGCGCATCTCTACTCTACTACTACGTGTCCGCATATCTACTGCTACGTTTATATACTCGACGGGGATCTATCTAAGACTAATTTCGCTCTTCTAGCTAGCTCTATTCCAATCATTTGCACCTTGGCTACAGAATTTTTATGTATTACCTGGGGGCTATACAGGTGGGTTTTTTGTGTAGGTTCTTCATTTCACCATCATCGAGGGAGGAGGTTCCACACACAAGAAGGGGCCTACTCACAGCAGGGAGTTCCACAGGGACTACTTCCACAATTTCAGTTTGGTGGACTCGCATGGATACATCCTTGCAATAGAAGAATAAATTATATATAAAACTATCTTATTAGTTCTTTTAGTTTCATTCCACCCTCCCAGGAGGTCGTTTCCATAGGGGCCTACTACTATTCTATAGGGGCTAGAAAACTCCCGACATGCATATGTCTCGTCTATCCAAAAAACACAATAAGAACTCTCTATCTAGTCTCCTCTCCTTTGGCCTCTATAGGATAAGACCTAGCGGGTAAACCTTACCTGCAGACCTACCTCACATTGCAGCCAGACCTACTACTACAACCTCATTACTCTACGAGCTTGCATAGATATGTTTTGCCACTAATAATCTCTCATATATTTCCAGTAGTCATAATCATTGTGTGTGAAGTGGAACCAACTAAAAACCCAATCCATGCATGTGGATTATTCATGCTAACTAAAACAATATATGTTTTAAGTGTGTCCATCCTTCTCTTCTTGTTCCATAAATAAATGAGAACAACAACTTAATAGTGAAACTTGTTCTCAATTAGTG
The DNA here is from genome assembly GCA_027924585.1 of Larix kaempferi. NCBI lineage: Eukaryota > Viridiplantae > Streptophyta > Pinopsida > Pinales > Pinaceae > Larix > Larix kaempferi. Next base: position 14,824,553 of record BSBM01000348.1, on the reverse strand, counting down.
TAAATGAAGCAGGAGAAGCTTTCTTTCAAATTGAGTCCAACTAGTTAGTGTTCGTTGTCTCTGTGTCAGAACTGCCCCGTAGAGTCAGATTACGAGCCCTACTGGTCTTAAGGTAGGTCTAGACTCCTATTCTTAACTGGTTGTGTTGATGCCACATGAGGGTGGTTCAACTACTACTATATGATGTCGCCATGTAGAAGTTTTTCTTGAATGGTACAATGTGAAAGATAAGTCAATTTCATGGGTTATTGATGCCAATTTATGTTAAAGGCGTAGCATATTGAAACCATACTTCCTCCTTCTGAGATGGGAACAGCTAATCCAAGCGGTGTGTGCCCATGACCAATCAAAGGAAGGAGTTAAACCAATGACCAATCAAAGGAAGTAGTTATTTACCAATCCTGCAAATTCTATGTCAGGGCGACCGTATCTATGTCGGGAAGGGGACCGACCCCAATGCACCTAGGATTGGATTCGAATGAGTGGTGCTACAACACGGTTACCTGCTTTGATCAAAGACTTGGTTAAGAAGGTAGGTGTTGATTGCTCGATCGAGGATGCAACCTATATTATATTAAGAGTGCATAAATGACATCAACCTATTTTAAGGATAGGAAGTCGAGGAAGAGGTACCTCATTCATCCATCTTGCTTGGTTTTGGTTCCACTTCATTTTATTCATTCTAGATTTATTTCCACTTAATTAAATCCTTTCTACTATACTTAATATTGTTTTTTGTTTCATTTCCACTTCATTCATTTACTAATTTCTCGATCTATCTCTCCCGGTCAATCAATCCTCCGGTATATCTCTCCCTTTATACCGGAGGATTGTGTGCCCATATCTCACCCATTGTACTACTTCTGCTACACTACTGCAAGAGAAAGGGTTGAAAGCAAGCGCTAATTTCCGTTCACATTGTACCATTCAAGAAAAACTTCTACATGGCGACATCATATAGTAGTAGTTGACCCACCCTCCTTTGGCATCAACACAACTAGTTAAGACCAGGAGTCTAAACCTACCTTAAGACCAGTAGGGTTCATAATCTGACTCTAAGGGGTAGTTCTGACACAGAGATAGCGAACACTAACTAGTTGGACTCAATTTGAAAGAAAGCTTCTCCTACTTCATTTACACTAATTGAGAACAAGTTTCACTATTAAGTTTGTGTTCTCATTTATTTATGGAACAAGAAGAGAAGGATGGACACACTTAAAACATAGATTGTTTTAGTTAGCACGAATAATGCACATGCATGGATTGGGTTTTTAGTTGGTTCCACCTCACACATAATGATTATGACTGTTGGAAATATATGAGAGGCTATTAGTGGAAAAACGTCTCTATGCAAGCTCGTAGAGTAACGAGGTTGTAGTAGTAGTTTTGGCTGCAATGTGAGGTAGGTCTACAGGTAAGGTTTACCCACTAGGTATTATCCTATAGGGGCCAAAGGAGAGGAGACTAGATAGAGAGTTCTTATTGTGTTTTTTGGATAGACGAGACATATGCATGCCGGGAGTATTCTAGACCCTATGGCAACGACCTCCTGGGATGGTGGAATGAAACTAAAAGAACTAATAAAATAGTTTTATATATAATTTATTCTTCTATTGCAAGGATGTATCCATGCGATTCCACCGAGGCGAGTCCACCAAATTGAAATTGTGGAAGTAGTCCCTGTGTACCTCCCTACTATGCGTAGGCCCCTTCTTGTGTGTGGAACCTCCTCCCTGGATGATGGTGAAATGAAGAACCTACACAAAAAAACCACCTGTATAGCCCCCAGGAAATACATAAAAAGTATGTAGCCAAGGTGCAAATGATTGGAATAGAGCTAGCTAGAAGAGTGAAATTAGTCTTAGATAGATCCCTGCTGGGTATATAAATGTAGCAGTAGATATGCAGACATGTAGTAGTAGAGTAGAGATGCGCTAGTATCAGAAGAAGTTGTACTCGAAAACACGCCTCAATTCGATATAATATTAGGTGATCTCTCAGAGAGGAGGACAAAACCTTTATAGTGCTTCTTCACTATAGTTTAGGGGACACATATAATTGGTGTTGTTTCATGGAGAGTAGGTATTTGATATTTTCAAAAAGGAATGTGGAGGAGACAGAGGAGGACCTTTTTATTAAGTATCTAGATCTCAGTGACCAGAAGCCACTTGTCGTTGGCTTGGCGGGGCTCCTCCCGGTAGAATGGGTAAACAACTGCTCCACCAACTGCTTCATTGACAAAATTTACAGATATACCTACCCCTACCTTTGCCTCTACCTTTGCTTATCTTTCCTCTGTAGAGCACAATAAGTGGGGATATTAAAATAAACATAGAAAGCGTGTTAAATGCAAGGAAAGCGATAAAACAAACTTAGAATGTAGTTTCCTGTCAGTTCTATATGCAAATTCAGTGAGATAGCATAAAAGTTCCTGGACAATGTATAAGTTCCAAGACAACAGAGAAATGACTAGTGGTTCAGTAAATTAAGCACATGAAACTTAGAGGTGGTGATTCCTAGCTATAAGCACATAAAACTAAAAAGGTGGTGGTTCCATGCCTGAATCATATGCACATTTAGTGAAAAACATATAAGTTCTGGCTGTTCTGTAAGTCAGGAAAGGGTTTAAAAACTTAAAATGAGGTTACATGTTGTGTTTTCATTTAAATGGAGCTGGAAGGGGTAGTTATATCACAAAAACATGTTGTATTGCTCTGTAATCATAAAGTTCCCAGCCTGCTCTGTAATCATGAAGTTTCCATCCTGCTTTGTATGTTAGAAATGTGGTAACAAAAAATGAGTTTCTAGCTGTTGTGTATGCTGCAAATGATATGTTGCAAATTAAGTGCGTTGGAGAGAATAGGTAGAGGCTGGCAATAAACTCACTGTCGGTCCTTAGGCTAAAACCTAACCAACTTGTGAGTAGCTTATTTCATCATAATGCAGGCCATCCACAACAAGTCTAATGCCATCCAAGTGCTAACATCCGTTGGCTGGCATGTTGAGTAGATAAATTAATTATAGGGAGACACCAAGCTAATGGTTAGTTGTTAGAAATGTATGCTTGAAACCAGCCTAGAGCCTAATAATATTATTTTTAATTGGGTGTGAGGTGGAGCATGGCATTTCAAATGCACTCCTGAGTGCATTGCTTCGATGTATTTAAACAGCGCAAAGTAAGATCACATTATGATACCACTAAATTTATAGGTGTATTTGAGTAATAAAGTAGTAAAATGACATAATAGTTAGTTGCAAGGAAGAGGAAGAAAGTAGCAAAGTGCGAGAATATAAAAAGTACATAAAGTTAGCAACAATGGCAAAGCAGTTATTCATGGAGGGAAGGTGCCTACTAGCACATGTAGTGTGATCTATGCCCCATCATAATGAGGGAATTCTTCATGGGTTAAGTCATTGTTCCATAATTCCTCATGTGAATACTCGCATGTCTTATAATCAAGGCAAAGAAAATCTACAAGGATCCTCAGATGCAATATGATATCAAGCAAGCAGAAGACAAAGAGAAAATAAAGTCCTAATTTTTCGCTACTCGATCCAAGAGTCCTAGTCGCCTCTATATAGTCGATTCAATAGAAATTGGATTTGATTGCTTTATTATACCTTCCCCACCCAGACTAGTGAAATCTAGGGTAGGGGTTGCACGAAAGAGAATATATGAAGGACACTAAGTCTCCACGCCACGATGAGGGAATGAACCTACGCTATCGCATCATACTGCTTCAGGTCACCAAACGAGACAGAAACAGAGAGAGTTACTACCTCACATAGGTCACTGAACGAGACAGAACCAGAGGTCCTACAACAACACATGGGAGATAATCCAAGGGACCTAATTGAGGGGGAAAAAATCCGCAGGGAATACTTGAAGGGAACCTAATTTGCAGGACCTACTCAATGGGACTAAGCCATAGCGAGAGGCCTAATCCATGGGTCTACTCTATGGGGCGGGGGCTACTCAATCAGTTGATCCAAGAGTCATTGTCTCCACTAGGTTTTTAATTCAATAGTCAATTCCAGTTGGAAATATTATCTAGAAAGTCTGCATGAACGTCTAGTCACATGGAAGTTCTAGTAGCATGGAAGCTATAGTAAGTGCATTGAGTATTTCGGTCATGCATCAATAATGCTCTGCTTCATAGTCGCTAGTCGTTGAATGGAAAGACTCATTGATAACCACTTGTCATCACCGATAGGCCCTAATTTCATAGTACCCCGAGTCATAGTACCTAGTCATAGTTAAATTTTGGCATAGCTAGAGGGTGAAGCAGCTAGGCAGTGCATTAAGTTCTTGCCGATCACAGGAATGAAACTCTAGTCCATGGGAAGAATCGTTTAATACTCAGTGAATGAAGTGTATTAAAAACCTCTGGTCGTCGATGCAGGAATGAATTAAGCTCCCAGTTCAGAAGCATGATGAAGCTATGTATGGTTGTTGCAGCTAGAAGTTCTTTGCAGTGGCAAGGAGTCATCAAGGAGGTGATGCCATAAATTGATGATGCTAATGTGCTACTCGAACAGTCAAACCCAAGAATCATAGTCGCCAGGAAGGGGGACGATCCAATAGTCGATCATAGGCAGTTGGTCATAACTAGGAGGTTTATAGCCAGTCTCATTGACAGGAGATCAATAGCCATCATTTCCAGGAGAGGAGGTGGATGGGTGATGCCAAATAGAGAGAATAAGTCCAAATGGATGGGGCCATCACTCCAGCCAGTAGCCATCTTAGCCAAGTTCTGAAGCCAGTCCGAAGCCAGCAGTAAGGAAACTAACACAACCAGACAACAAGATTGAGCTAAGCCCAACAGCAGGTACGATTGAGCAGTAGGATACGAAAATAACACAGCCGGATTGGTATTGCTCAGGGAAGGAGAGGGATAGCCAAACTGCCTTGATTGATTTCATCGATCGATTTTATCCCAATTAGAAAGTGGAGCTGGAGGAGTACACAGACCAGAGCTAGTATTCCACGAAGGGTGAGAGACAGAAAGAATCTTTTACCCCTCAGCCAAGAGACAAGAACATGTAACCTTTATACTTTATACTTATTACCTATTTCCAAGTCCAACAGTCAACGTAATCCACCCTTTTTCCAGATGCCAGATGCCTTTTTATAGCCACCGAGGGCCTTCAGCCTTGAACCTTGGGAATAACCTTTTTCCTTGAACAATTCTTAGCCTTGAAAACTAGGAAGGTGCCTTCATTAACAAAATAAACAAGTAAGTCCAAAGGAAGGAAGCAACATGTATCCAGTCAAACCTCTTGACTCATCAAACAGCCTACCAACAAGCACCAATGGAGAAGTTGTTGAAGAAAGATGTCAATTTTGAGTGGAATGACGAGTGCCAGAAGAGTCTGGACATATTAAAAGCAAAGATGGTTGCCGCACCTATCTTGGCATTTCCATATTACATGAAGGAGTTCCATGTCCATGTCGATGCGTCATCAGTCGCATTAGGAGTCATCTTGGCTGAACCAAGAGACTGTGACATCGACCACCCGTTAGCCTTCACAAGTAGGAAGTTGTCTACTACAGAGAAGAATTATACAACCACGGAACGAGAAGGGTTGGCGATGGTGTATGCCTTATAGAAATTCTAACACTACCTACTCGGGGGCCACTTTAAAATGTTCACCGATCACTTAGCATTAAAATACCTGGTGAACAAGCCTGTGTTGGGGGGGAATATCTATCGCTGGATGTTGCTATTCCAGGAATTTGATTTTGAGATAATTGTAAGGCCAGGACGACTAAATGCAGGACCAGATCACTTATCACGAATTGAATCAAGGGAAGAGACAAGGAGCATTGAAGAAGGACTATCGGATGCTTAGTTATTCAGGTTTGGCATGGTCGACGACCATTATGAACAGTTCGTTCAGTTTTTGGAAACCAGGGAAGCATCGTCAGGCTTCAAGACCAACCGAAAGAAGCAGCTAGTCGTAAGGGCTGCAGATTTTTAGTTGATTGTAGGACAATTGTATAAAATGGGGCTAGACAAGATACTGCGATGATATGTCCTTCCGCATGAACAGGAGAGAATTCTTGTGGAATCTCATGATGGGATCATTGGGGGCCACTACAGAGGATGTGCCACTGCAAGGAATATTTTTTGAGCAGGACTATGGTGGCCAACGATGCATGGCGATGTTGCAAACTATGCTAAAAGCTGCAATGTATATCAACGGACAGGGAAGCCATCAAGGAGGGATGAAATGCCACTAGTACCTCAATTGACATTGCAGGATTTCGACAAGTGGGTAGTTGGCTTTGTGGGACCCATCAACCAACCAGGAAAAAGACCAAGGTTGCGCTACATAATTACAGCAATGGACTACTTGACGCGATGGGAAGAAGCAGCACTAGTGAAAGATTGCTCAGCTATGAAGGCAACACGATTCCTTTTCGACAACGTGATCACTAGGTTTGGGTGCCCCAAAATACTGATGAGTGACCAAGTGACCCATTTTGTTAATCAGATAATCGCAGCAATGACAGAGGAATTTCAGATCCAACACAGAAAGAGCACCCCTTACCATCCACAAGCAAATGGAACAGTGGAAGCATTTAAAAAAATCCTAGAGCATGTGCTCACAAAGGTATGCAACACGAATCAAGATGATTGGGATTTGAAGATCCCTGCGATATTGTGGGCGTATCGCACAACTTGCAAATGTCTGACTAGTCAGACACCGCTCAAACTTGTCTACAGGAAGGAAGCCGTAATGCCGATGGAGTACATTGTCCCCAGTCTGTGGATTGCAGTTGTCACCGGCATGAGCGATGATGGAGCACTGGAGGAATGATTGGCCCAATTGGTATAGCTCAATGCGGAAAGGTTCATCGGAGGCTTTCATCAGAAGGTGGAAAAGGATCAACAGGAGGCTTGGCATGATTGCCATTAAACAAAAGCACTTTCAGTGCGGGGATACAGTTTTGCTATATGACAGTAAGTTCGCTAAGCATCCAGGTAAGTTACAGATGCATTGGTTAGGTTACCATTTTATAGATTTTGTTATTGACGGAGGTGCGGTGCAACTGAAGAGCTTATATGGCACGTTGTTTCCTAAGATGGTAAATGGGAATCGGTTGAAACCCTATCACCATGATCAAGCGCATAGGAGTTGAGAAACACACAAAAAAAAAACAATGATCCGAGTATGATTACTGCGGATCAACATCACCAGAAGATGGTGGAAGGGTATGAGCACAGATTCGACTAGGTTTTGGATACGATTTTTCAGATGATGAGAAAGTATCAAGAAGCAAGCATAAATACCGGCATCGGGGTTGAAAGAACGCAAGTCGAAGTATAGGAAATCGAAGAAGAGAACTAGTGCGTTGTCTGATGCAAGTCTATAAGTTAGATGCGGAATGTTAGGAAGTTTAGTAAGAAATCCTGAGGAAGTTGTGGAAAAGGGAAAAGGGTAGTGAGATAGTTGCAATGGTGCACTTCATTTCAAGCAGAAGCACCCTAGGTGCACTAAGAGCCAGAACGACGACGGTGCAATAAGAGCCAGCGAAGGAGGCAATAAGGACACTCGAGAGGAATGGAGACGAGGTCTCACCCGAGATGTCTAAGAGTGTGGTAGTAGTTAGAAGGGACAAGGTTTCCCCAACCACCAGAACACTAGGGGCAGAGGCCCGCTGGCCTCAGCACTGGACTGTCAAATGTGCGAAACAGATGTGGTAGAGCAGCTAGCCAGTTTCACAATTTGGCAACAATGATGAACTTGTCCCCAAGTCGCAGCAAGCCTGAAGTGCCAGAGCAAGCACAGACGAGGTAGATTACCAAGGTTTCACGATACTGGAGGATGAGTTTAAGGTAGATGATGAAGGTTGCAAGGGACTAGAGGATGAGTTTGAGAAGTACATGACAGCGAGCTCCAGACGCCAAGAACAGCTTCAGAAGCTTTCCACAACGACGACAGAGAGAAAAACCAGCGGTGTTTAGCTAAGGTGGCTCGAGGGAAAGCCACAAGTTTGTGTTGGGGGCCTGTTGGCACGATATTAGTCCACAGGAAGTGTAGAAGCCGACAAGCTGTGAAAGGGACAATCCGTAGAAGAAAGGGTCATTCACAGATATCGCAGAAGCCCGGAAGTAGTTAATTAGTTAGATAAGGGTCATGTGGACTGTTTTGTAACCATGTACTTTTGTATAGATAGGAGAATGATTGTAAGCCTAAGGGAAATTGAAGATCTGTTGATGGATAGAGCTATCGACTTTGCGAGTTTTGATTTGTTTTGTATCTGCAATATGATATTGTAATATCCCTTTTTCAAATTTTATTAAAATGCCCAATTTTCCACTTTTTTTCCCAATTTCGACCTTTGACTAGTTTTACTGTTTTGACCTCCAAATCAACCCAAATGCTCCCAAATCTTCTGTAGGAGTGTATGAATGGTATTTAGACTTGAATATCAGGTTCAGGGATGTTTTATGGCCCTCCAAATACTGCTGCAAACTTGATTTGTATTCTGATCAATATATGTAATTTTGACTAGTAATCTGTGCATCAAATCCCCCCCGGGTAACACTGCAAATGGCCTTCCAAATGCCTCCAAACTCCCACAAATTTATGAAAAGAGGTATATAATGTGTTAAGTATGTGATTAAGGTCTCATATGCACCATTAATTGATTTTTACTACTGTTATAACTCTCTCACATTCAACAGCAAAAACCCCCAATTCGACCCTTGGGGAAATGGCAATATTTCACCTCCCAATACAACTAAACTGAGTAAAAATGCTTCAAATGCTCAAGTACAGTACATGAAACTTGTATAAGACATCCAAGGCAGTATATTGATCACAAATATATCATATAATCATCCATCCATTCGAAATAATCAACATTATAGTGTCATACATCAATGCATTGGGGAAATGGACATTGTTTGCTCATTAATCAATAGTTTTGCATACAACCAGTGGGTATTTTGACCTGATACTTTTTGAATATCAATAACAGATGATATGAATCTATTACAATCATAAATATATAATGAGAAGCTCTCTCAAGAAGCACAAGTGCTCACCAAAAACGCCCTCCCTCAAGGAGCACGAATATGCCTTCAAAACTGGAAACGGTGGAGAGAAAGTGCTGCACTAAACCAAACCATGAAACTTCCTGTAGCTGCTACCTGCAAATACAAACTCCATTAAAGCACCATGAAAGACCTGAGTGGCCTCTCCAAACACCAACTTGGATGGGAATCTTTCACCCTCGAAATTGGCTAAGGCAATAAACTAGTCATCCACTAGCTCTCTCTTCACAAATGCAATTTTTCTCAAATCATCAAAAGCCATTCTCATACTTGATTTATACATTTTATAACCAACATTAGCCTTCAAGGGGTCGAAATCCTCTCAATAGATTCAATAATTTTCCATTTAGAAAATATTCCTCATTTGCCACTTGTCTCCTAGTTCCAACCTTCCATCTTCTCCCAAATTCGAATTTGAGTCTCTTTAGATTCCTCCAACTCCATGAACGCCTTCCTTGAGCCTATTTTTGGGGCTGACATGTCATAATGGTCAGGTGTAAGAAGTCAGGTCTGAATTTTGTCATAAATGTCATAGATGCTTCATTATTGTTGTCATAAAACTAGGGAATCTAGCCCAAGTGTCCACTAGTCTCCAATTTGACTCTTCCTCTCCCATGGAGGTTACTATTCCATCCCATTTCGACCTAAGATGCTCAATGCCATGTGTTATGACTACCAACTCACCCAAGAGTGTTCACCTTCCCATGAATTCGAATTGGCAAGAGAGAGCTGCCATGTGGCATTGAAAAATCAAGCTAGTGTGGGTCCCACCACCTCCATATGTCTCCAAAACCACTTGCCACCTAGAATTTCTCTTGAATTTATTTATTCATCATATTTATTAAATGCTTGAACCCTTCTAATGTCTAAATATCATTTATTAGCTTCCTTATTACCATCCCACATGTGCCCATACAACCTAGGAAACTAGTAGGATTGATGGGATTGTCTTACTATGCACTTATTTGAATGGGGACATTACAGTCCTCCCCACCCAAGATTGCTTGTCCTCAAGCAATTTCAAATTTGGATGTTGCAAAATGTTCTCCTCTTCCCATGTGGAATCTTCATTTGGTAAGTCCTTCCATTGCACTAAATATTCTTTGATGATTCTACTCCTCAACCTTCTTTCTCATGTCTTCAAAATCTTTTCCGGAACAAGTGTGAGCTGACCTTCATCATCCAAAGGAGGAAGTATTTCTGAAGTGATGATTTGCTGACCAAGAGCTTTCTTAAGACAAGAAACATGAAATACATTGTGGATTTTACTCCCTTCCGGAAGTTCTAGTTCATATGCTACTTCTCCAACCTTCCGCACTACCTTGTATGGCCCATAGTAGCTTGGTTTTAATTTTTCTACTCCATTCTTTTTGATAGATGTTTGTTTATAGGGATGCAACCTTAAATATACTAAATCATTGACTTGAAAGGTTCTCTCTTCTCTATGTCTATCAGCATATTGTTTTTGTTGATTTTGAGCAACCTGCAAATTGTCTTTCAAGAGCTTTAAAATTTCTTGGCTCTCTTCCACCCAACCTTTAGCCTTTGGGGCTCTACTATCACCAAATATAATGTCAGCAAATGTAAGTGCATCATAACCATATAATGGTTTGAAAGGAGACATTCCTATTGACATATGATAAGTGGTGTTGTAGCAAAACTCACCCAAGTGTAGCCATTTTGCCCATGCTTTTTGCTGCCCTCCCACATAGTTTCTTAGGTATCCTTCCAACCATTGGTTTACCCTCTCTGTTTGTCCATCAGTTTGTGGATGATAGCTGGTACTTGGAGTCAATTGAGTGCCTACCAATCTAAAAATTTCTTTCCAAAAAGCACCCATGAATCTACTATCTCTATCACTGACAATGCTCTTGGGAAGCCCATGCAATCTGAAGATTTCTTTGAAAAAAATATCAGCCACTTATGCAGCACTAAAAGATGATGTAACAGCAAAAAAATGAGCAAATTTTGTCAACCTATCAACTACCACATAGATACAATCCTTACCCAAGGATTTAGGCAATCCGGTGATGAAATCCATGGAAATACTCTCCCATTTGTGCTCCGGAATGGGCAATGGTTGTAATAGGCTGGCTGGACATGTAAGTTTTGATTTGTTTTGTTGACATGCTTTACATTCATTCACATACTTTTGAACATCTTCCTTCAGCCCCTTCCAAAAAAATCTTTGCCTCAACTGTCTATAATTTTTGAAGATCCCTGGATGGCCCGCTAGTGGGGAATCATGTGCTTCTTGCAAAATTCGGTACTTGAGCTTGGAGTTATGAACTAAATAAATTCTTCCCTTATAATATATCATCCCATTCAAAATCCTATAATTATCATCCCCTTTGATTCCATCCAACACATCACAAGCAAATTTGTCTTTGGCATATTCAACTAGTAGCATGTTTTTCCAATCCTTAGCAATATCCATGAGAGAAAAAGAAGGCCTTCTTGACAAAGCATCTGCTACTATATTATTCTTTCCTTTGACATATTCAATATCAAAATCATAAGCTTGAATCTTGCTTACCCACTTTTTTTGCCTTTCATTTAGATCTTTTTGGGTGAGAAAGTGTCTTAGACTATTGTGGTCAGTTTTCACCACAAACTTGCTGCCCACCAAGTATTGTCTGAATTTGGCCAATGCATGCATAATGGCCAGCATTTCTTTATCATAGATGGAGTAAAGTTTTTCATGAGGCTGCAACTTTCTTCTCTCAAAAACTATGGGGTGTTGGCCTTGCTTTAGGACAGCCCCTATTCCTCCACCTGAAGCATCACATTCCACAACAAAAGGTTTAGTAAAATCAGGAAGTGCAAGTATGGGACAACTACTCATTACCTCTTTCATTTTTTGGAAGGCCTTTTCAGCCTCTTCATCCCACTTGAAAGCATCCTTCTTAGTCAAATCAGTGAGTGGAGAAGTCAACTTGGAGAACCCTTTCACAAATTTTCTGTAGTAGGCCAATAAAGCCTCTCAATTCGGTAATATTTTTTGGTGATGGCCATTCCAAGATAGCCCTGATTTTTTCCATGTGTACCTTCACTCCTTCTTGCCCAATAATGTGCCCAAGATACAGTAGTTCTTTCATTCCAAATTCACATTTTGATAATTTAGCAAATAAGGACTCTTCTTGTAAGATTTTCAACACAATCTCTAACTGCTGCAAGTGCTCTTCCCATGTTTTACTGTAAATGAGAATATCGTCAGAGAAAACCAAAACAAACCTTCTTAGTTGCTTTCAAAATATTCTATTCATACATGCTTGAAAGGTGGCTGGAGCATTGGTTAACCCAAAAGGCATGACAAGAAATTCAAAGTGGCCAAAATGACATCGAAAAGCGGTCTTTTGCACATCTTCATCTTTCATTCGAATTTGGTGATACCCTGATCTAAGGTCAATTTTTTAGAAGTATTTGGCCCCATGCAGCTCATCCATGAGCTCATAAATCCTAGGAATAGGATACCTATTCTTTATAGTCTTTTTGTTCAAGGCTCTAAAATCTATGCACATTCTCAATGTTCCATCTTTTTTCTTCACTAGCACTACTGAAGAAGCATAAGGGCTAGAGCTTGGTCTAATGAGTCCCAACTCTAGGAGTTCTTGGATAGCTTTTTCAATCTCATCTCTAAACCTTTTAGGATGTCTATAAGGTGGTATCTGAATGGGTGAAGTACCCTCCTCCAAAACAATACTGTGCTCAACCCCTCTATCCGGTGGCCTACCATGTGGAAGGTCTCTAAAAACCTTTTCATATTTTTGCAAAAGTATCTCTATCTCCTTTGGGTGTTTGACAATATTTATAGTTGGCTTGGGAGATGTAATATGACATTCAGCAGTCCATTCTATATCCCCATGCCTCAGTATAGATCTCATGCTATTGCAAGTCACTACTTGATTTGGATAAGTGTGTTGCCCTCTCACAACTCTTTGTACTCCTTTTGAATCTTGGAATTTCATTTCGGGAATTTGATAATTTACTGTATGCTCTCCTATTGAATACAACCATTGTACTCCCAAAAACACATTAGTATCAGCAACATCAACCACATAAAAACTATCAACAAAAGTATAGTTACCTACGGTGACTTGCAGCTTTGGAACCCATGTTTTGCATTGCATTGTGTTGTGACCGGGAATGACAACTGTGAAGCCATCAAATGGTTCAATAGGTATCTTTCTTTTCTCTACCATCTCTGCATCAATGAAGTTATGAGTGGCTCCTCCATCTACCAAAATTGAAGTTCTTTGTCCTTGTACCACACCTTTGCATCGGATAGTATGATAGCGAGGTACTGCTGAAAGCACTGCCATTCTTGCTTTCTCCGGTGAAGGCTGATTTTCTTCTTGTCTTTCCTCTTCTACTGCTGTCTCATATGCCTCTTCTTGATCTGAAATATGTCCATCTTCATCCATGCCCCCATCATACCCCTCATTATCAGAAAATACTTCTATGTATTGAGCCTTTCCTTTGGTACATTTGTGCCCCGGTGTCCATGGTTGGAAGCATGTGAAGCATAGTTTCTTTTTTCTAAGTTCATCCCTGTTTAGTCCCTTTTTTTTATTCCTCTCAAATGACTCTCTTTGCCAAGGTTTCTTATCATATCCATCCCTTTGCTAAGGTTTCTTTTCAAATTTATAGCTAGGCTTAGGAGGAAATCTCGTTCTAGGAAGCACATTTTGGAGATCCCTAGTCAAGCTCATTGCATCTTTTAATGTAGTTGGCTTGTGGGATTTGACCAAACCTCTTAAGGGTTCAGCCAAACCTTCAGTGAACAACAATACTAATCTTCCCATAGATACATCAGCCACCTCGACTGATAATTTTTGAAAGTACATCATATATTCAGTAGGGGACCCAGTTTGCTTCAATTGAGCTAGTTCTTTGAAAGGCAATTCTGGATCTTTTTGTTCAAATCTTTCTAGTACCCTGTCAACAAATTCTCCATATGTTTTAACCTGATTATGACCCAAGGTTTTCATCCCATGAAACCACCATTCATTGGCATCTCCTTCCAAATGCAAAATGGCCATTTTTAATGCATCCTCTTCCAACATAGGATTTAGCTGAAAATATACATCCAATTTTTGCACCCAAGTGTTAGCAGAATTTTGAGAAGAACCATCAAAAGTAGGAAGTGACATTTTTCCAATAGCACTATTTAATTCTTTGTTTTGGAATGGAATCCTATTGTCTCCCTTCCTATTAATCTTTTTCATAGCATCAATGTAGTCACTGAGTGGTACACCTCTTTTACATTCTTCATTCAAATCATTCCAATCATTTACTAGTTTCTTGTAATCCAATTCAAGATTGGGCTCTTCTTTGGGTGTGAGAAATTTAGGTGCAGTAGGCCTTTGTGTGCTTTGAAATTCATCAGGTCTATTATGAGGTCCTGTACTTGAGAAAATATGCGCATTCCCTTTCATCTTTTCCCCTGAGTGTGAACCACTATTATCTCCTATTATCCCTTTGCTTTGAAGCTGGCTAATAAACAATTCGAATCCTTGCAACAATTTATCACCTATCCTATCCATGTTTGCTGAAAGTTTAGAGAAACATGGATCTAAGGTTGCAATAAGTTCCTCCTTATGTTTTAATTTGTCATCCTCCTCTCTACCCATGGTTTCAGTGAAAGACTCCTCTTCTTCAACAAAAACCTCTTCAACTACTGGTTCAAAGGGTGGTGGATTATTCTTTTGACTTCTTGTTAAGACCATCAGGTGCCAAGAACATGCTCTGATACCACTTGTAATATCCCTTTTTCAAATTTTATTAAAATGCCCAATTTTCCACTTTTTTTCCCAATTTCGACCTTTGACTAGTTTTACTGTTTTGACCTCCAAATCAACCCAAATGCTCCCAAATCTTCTGTAGGAGTGTATGAATGGTATTTAGACTTGAATATCAGGTTCATGGATGTTTTATGGCCCTCCAAATACTGCTGCAAACTTGATTTGTATTCTGATCAATATATGTAATTTTGACTAGTAATTTGTGCATCAAATCCCCCCCGGGTAACACTGCAAATGGCCTTCCAAATGCCTCCAAAATCCCACAAATTTATGAACAGAGGTATATAATGTGTTAAGTATGTGATTAAGGTCTCATATGCACCATTAATTGATTTTTACTACTGTTATAACTCTCTCACATTCAACAACAAAAAACCCCAATTCGACCCTTGGGGAAATGGCACTATTTCACCTCCCAATACAACTAAACTGAGTAAAAATGATTCAAATGCTTAAGTACAGTACATGAAACTTGTATAAGACATCCATGGCAGTATATTGATCACAAATATATCAGATAATCATCCATCCATTCGAAATAATCAACATTATAGTGTCATACATCAATGCATTGGGGAAATGGACATTGTTTGCTCATTAATCAATATTTTTGCATACATCCAGTGGGTATTTTGACCTGATACTTTCTGAATATCAATAATAGATGATATGAAGCTATTACAATCAGAAATATATAATGATAAGCTCTCTCAAGAAGCACAAGTGCTCACCAAAAATGCCCTCCCTCAAGGAGCACGAATATGCCTTCAAAACTGGAAACGGTGGAGAGAAAGTGCTGCACTAAACCAAACCATGAAACTTCCTGTATCTGCTACCTGTAAATACAAACTCCATTAAAGCACCATGAAAGACCTGAATGGCCTCTCCAAACACCAACTTGTATGGGAATCTTTCACCCTCGAAATTGGCTAAGGCAAGAAACTAGCCATCCACTAGCTCTCTCTTCACAAATGCAATTTTTCTCAAATCATCAAAAGCCATTCTCATACTTGATTTCTACATTTTATAACCAACATTATCCTTCAAGGGGTCTAAATCCTCTCAATAGATCCAATAATTTTCCATTTAGAAAATATTCCTCATTTGCCACTTGTCTCCTAGTTCCAACCTTCCATCTTCTCCCAAATTCGAATTTGAGTCTCTTTAGATTCCTCCAACTCCATGAACGCCTTCCTTGAGCCTATTTTTGGGGATGACATGTCATAATGGTCAGGTGTAAGAAGTCAGGTCTGAATTTTGTCATAAATGTCATAGATGCTTCATTATTGTTGTCATAAAACTAGGGAATCTAGCCCAAGTGTCCACTAGTCTCCAATTTGACTCTTCCTCTCCCATGGAGGTTACTATTCCATCCCATTTCGACCTAAGATGCTCAATGCCATGTGTTATGACTTACCAACTCACCCAAGAGTGTTCACCTTCCCATGAATTCGAATTGGCAAGAGAGAGCTGCCATGTGGTATTGAAAAATCAAGCTAGTGTGGGTCCCACCACCTCCATATGTCTCCAAAACCACTTGCCACCTAGAATTTCTCTTGAATTTATTTATTCATCATATTTATTAAATGCTTGAACCCTTCTAATGTCTAAATATCATTTATTAGCTTCCTTATTACCATCCCACATGTGCCCATCCAACCTAGGAAACTAGTAGGATTGATGGGATTGTCTTACTATGCACTTATTTGAATGGGGACATTACAGATATATTGACTATTTTTGCGAAGGTCATTTCGCAGGTTCTAATGAATGCATGAAGATGTTCGATTATGTTTTTATCTCTATCTTTGTTTCTGTTGAATGATGGATATGAATGTCTGATGGGATGTTTAATGCTCTATGGGTTTAGTAATCGCTTTTTATGCTAATAAGTAATAAGATCATGTTAATGTGAATATCTGTAATGTGTTGATGTTGTGGTTGATGAATCTCTGAATAATGAAATGTTAGTATAGTGTGAATGGAATAATCTCTGGTTTCTGTGGTTGTGAAGTGTGTTTTATGCATGTCCTAAACTCCACTGCGGAAACTTGGTTCCTGCATCCCCCTTGTCCATCTTGGGTGGGACTTCATTCGCTCTACGAGTGTTGCTGGAAAGGTTAACCCCTTTCTGGGCCGGTGCGTAAGGGAGTTTGGGTTGGTGTTTATTGGCGATAGTTCGAAGTGAACCCCTACCGATAGTCGGTGTGTCAACACATTTATTCGGATATCCACGAAATATTTTTCTGCAAATTCCCAGTACTGTTGCATGAGTGGTTAGCACAGCTAACATTCCAGAAGCACCATTTCCAAAAGATTGAGCCTGAACATTGGACACCAGAACTGGTTCAACAGCTGAAACATGTCGACAACACAGTTTCAAGGGCTGTCGATTTCTGGGTTGATAGTATCTTGGAGGGATATATTACCAAGTTTGCAGTAGACACCATCAAGTCATATAGCGACCAGAGAGGAAATTTTTCAAGGGACCAAGGGGAAGGCTCTTGCTATTGTTGAAACTATGGATTAAGATGCCCGTCTAGGAAAATGGCATATTGAGGATGAATTATAACGAGTAAATAGATCAGTCTGCAGAGGTTGTGGGTATCGCGTGAATGCAGATCCGATAGAAAGATGTGGGGTAGATGGACATGAGTGATGATGAGTTTTTATGGGAAGCTGACGAAGAGTGTGGTTCCTTGAGGAGTGGAGTGATATTTCGGCGTCCTGAGAAGAAGAGAAGGATTGAGAGAGAGTCTCTTGAGAGAATTGGAATAGAGGACTGCGAAATAGGACCACAAGGGAGAAAGAGACCCTATTGCAATGAGAATGGTGACCGAGCTACCCTAGAAATAGAAGAGAGATGGATCGTAAGTTACAACATACCTGCAACCCCGCGCACTAACTAGAATTTTACAGGAAGAAACCCAAGTTATTTGCAAAGTTTCCCTACGTGCAGTGGTAAGAGTAGTGCATTAGTAAGCAATAACAGTAGGAATGTTAGAATGGCAGATGATACAAAAATTCCCACTTTCCAAGGTAATCGGACCGAGGATCCCGAGCAGTTTTGGTTTCTGTGTGAAGCACTATGGACCATGAAGCAGGTCCAGGATGAAGCTATTAAACAAGTACAACTACCGATGACCCTTAGGGGTGATGCGCTAGATTGGTTTATGAAGTTTACAAGGGTTTTGACTAGAACACCAACCAAGTCGTTGGCACAGATCAAAGCATGAATGATCTCTGAATTTAGGAAGCCGAGGTCAGAATCGCAGTATGTCAATGTGCTCAAAGAGATCAAGCAATACCCAAATGAGTTGGTATGGGAATTTGATCAGTGATACAAAACATTGTTAGCGAAGGTGAGTTTTGGGATAAATGATATGCAACACAAGGAGTGGTTCATCGCAGTACCAGTACCACACATCTGCCAACCACTAATGCAATAGAAGGTTGTGACCCAAGCAGAAGCATTGGAGAATGCGATGAAGTTGGAGGCTTCACTAATCAGTGAAACAGGATTGGCTATGGATTGAATACAAGCACAACTAGCAAATTTAACGATCCAAATGCAAGACATGAAGAAAGGGAAAGAGGCCCATGAAGAAGTCTGGTGTACCAGGTGTAGGGAAAAGGGACACCACAAGAACAAGTGCCCAGATTTTTGAGAGTACTTGCAATCAGGTGCACCAAATCCCCTCAGTCAGGGAGGGCTACCTTGGTGTCATATCTGCCAAATGAGATTCCATAGACTAGAAGAGTGTGTTCATATGCAGAAGATGGTGTCGAAACATGAGAGATTTTATTGCAAGTTCTGTAAATTAGTTGGCCATGATGAAAACAATTGTAGAGATTATGGCCTACTCCAAGAGAGAACTGTAGCTACATATTTAATGGCAGGAGAAGAATAGGCACCGGGTCATCAACAGCAGCAGTATAACCAACTATCGACCCAATATAATCACCAACCCCAATAGTATGATCAGGGTCAGTATGGACAAACATAGTATCTGGCACCGCAGTATCTGGCACTGCATTATCTTCCACCGCAGTACCCACCATATGCACCACCGCAGCAACCACAGTATGGGAAGACGCAATGCCAACCATATGGACCACTGTGTGGAGGGGCTAGAGGAGGATTTCACGAAGTTCAAGTTGCTGGCGCAGGATGAGGAGGAGTTGTTGGACGAGGAAGAGAACCGATTATATGCTACAATTGTGGGAAGCAATGGTACTATCAGTGGGATTTCCTAAATCTAGCGCCATAGTGCATTTATTCCAGCGTTGTGGATCATAATGTTGAAGACTGTCCATAGCTCATCACAAAATGGCAGACCAAGAATCTGCCACCACCTCCACAAAACTAGAATCAGAATCCATTGGCTGTACAGATGATATCAATGGAGGCTCGAAGACAACATGCTACTGTTGGAGTAGTGACACGAGGAGGAGTGATGACAGGAGCGACAGGTCACGCACTACTATTCGACCAACAATACGAAAACATGTCACTTTTAATGCGGAGGTCGAAAGGGATATCTTCTTGAAAGCACAGGAGGCGATGAGACAGAGGATGCAGTTACCTCTTCAGGAATAATTGATCTCCGATATGCCACTGATATTAAATGAGATGAAGTCACAGGGAAAGGATAATACCTTAAAATCCTTCTTAAATAGTTTCCTAGAGTTGGAAAATGTTCAGGATGCGCTGGAGGAGATATCCAATCCGTTGACCCAACGGGAGGGTCTACACTAGGAATAAAAGGTCAATTGCATACACGAGATGAATACTAGAAGAGAGATGCGAATGTCAGCACAAATTGGAGCATTTGATGTCGACTCAATTATCTTGGATCTGGGATCATATGTCAACATTCTGACCAAGAAGACCTGGGAGACAATGGAGAAACCGCAGTGGGCCTGGTCACCAGTTAAGCTGTGATTGGAAAACCAAAGTAAAGTTACTCCACTTGGTCGAGTGTACCAGCTTCTCGTTGAGATTGAGGGTCTCAATACTTATGCAGATTTAGATGTAATAGAAATCATGGACAATACCAGTCCCTGCCCAATACTGCTAGGGATTGACTGGGAAATCAACAATCTAGAGGTTATCAACTTTAAGAAGTGGACGATGTCATTCGAGAATCACGAGATGAGGTTCATTGCACCTTTGGATCCTGCGGAAGGGAAGCGATACATTTAACCGATGCGAGATGAATTTATGGATGGATGGGATAGTCTATACAACATATCTGAGGATTACATTAATCCCACCGCAAATGGAGAATTGGGATGGTGCAGTGTCGTCAGATTCGGATGAGGCGCTCAAGAATTAGCAAAGCCGGATGCATGAAGTGTCATTTAGAAGGTGTTCTCATATCACACAGTCATTGTGATGGATAGCCACGGAGGATTGCATGCTACCAACATATGAGGAATTTCCCAACTTGAGCACCTTTCTCACTAAATTCAAAGAAAAGGTGGCGGAACCACATCGTCTATTGGCCTTGCAGGAAGCCTTGAAGGCTACTCCCGTTCACTGGTGGGAAGTGCACAAGTCTAATATTACAAACTGGCCACTATGTCGACACCTCATGGAGGCTAGGTTTGACGATGCAGAAGGATATAGTGGAAGGAAGTTTGACGAAAGAAGTGACCCAAAGGGGCATTTGGCTGAGTGCGAAAGAAAATGGGGATTATGAGCAAAAGAGGAGTGGGTCCATGCATTCATTCACATTGGATGAAGTACCTCGGAGTTGGTATGTCGCAGTAGAACTTGGACGCGGAACGACTTCTTGGTAGCAGCTAACAATTGGCTTCAGCCAAGCGTTTTCCTTCTCAGGTGAGAACCCCTCCATCCATAGTGCGCTACAAGTGATCCACGAGAAGATATTTGAAGCAATACCGACAGAGAAACCATTAGAACTTCGATAGAATCTGTCGACACCCGGAGTCGAGGTTGAAGTCAGCACCCAACCACGTATAATCTAACTAGAATCCGATGCCATCAGAACAGGTGATGGGGCCTTGGACTTCAAGGTTTGGAAGGCCAACCAGGTTATGGTAAATTTCAATTTGCTCCCAATGTTAACATTAAACCGAGCCCAAGCCGTAGCAAGTGAAGAAATCCGTGACCACAAGGCTGCAATGCAAAATAAGATGGTCGAATACAAGAATCACCTGCAAACTAGAGTGATGGAGGCACAACGACTCCAAGATGAGTAAGTTGTAGCACTGGCCGTGAAAGAGAAGGCTATCGAGGAACGAGCCAAATTAGAAAGAGCGCTTGCAAAGGCATGTGAAACGGAAGTGCTCGATTCAGATGTAGACCTAGAAGCGCAAGCTATTATGTTAGGGGTGGCTCTCATTGAGATAAGGAAGGAAAATGTAGAGCTCCAGGCTAGAGTGACACCCATCACACCGCCGGAACAGATTCAGAGTCAGCATATGGCGATCGAGGAAGTAGTAACAGAGATCTAGGAAATGAAACAGGCGGCACAGACAGTCGCAGAAGGAATCAGAGAGTTTTGGGGAAGTTTAGTCGAGGATGACCAGTTGGCCACATTGAAAGGACAACTCAGCGAAGCAGAAGCCCATCTAGAGACCTTTAAGGGATCGCTCAAAACGATGCCCACAATGATACAAATGACAAAGGCAGCAGAATTGAAAAGCATGCAGCAGCGTGTCACAAAGGCCCGTGAAAGGAAGCAACGATGGGCCGCACACGTAGACAAGGTCCAAGCGAAAGTTGAAGTCCTCATAGTGCATGTGGTGGAGGTAATGAAACAGGTTAAGTAGAAATTGGAGGAAGTGCAACAAAAAGGTTGCGACCACCCAACGAAGTAGCAGGTGGGAGAATGTGTGCAGATTAGAACATCAGCGAAGGAAGCATTTGACCAGCTCCAAACTACATATGCTGAATTTCAATAGCAGGTGAACAAACCAGCAGTGTGCATCTGAGGTGGCTCGATGGAAAGCCACAAGTTTGTGTTGGGGGCCTATTTGCACGGGATTAGTCCACAAGAAGTGCGGAAGCCGACAAGCCGCAAAAGCGTCAATCCGTGGAAGAAAGGGTCATATCGACCATTTTGTAACCATGTAGTTTTTTTTAAATAGGAGAATGATTTTAATCCTAAGGGAATGACATGTAATTGAAGATCCGTTGATGGATAGAGCTATCGAACTTTTGAGTTTTGTTGATCTTTTTTGTATCTGCGACATGGTGTATTGACTGTTTCTATGAAGGTTATTCCACAGGTTTTAATTAATGCATGAAGATGTTTGATTATGGTTCTACCTTTGTCTTTGTTTCTGTTGAATGATAAATATGAATGTTGATGAGATGTTTACATGCTCTGTGGATTTGGTACTCGTTGTTTATGCTAATGAATAGTTAGTTCATGTTGATGCGAATGCTTATTATGTGTTGATGCTGTGATTAATGAATATGATAATGATGGAATGTTAGCATAGTTCAATAGACATAAACTCTGGTTTCTGTGGTTTCAAAGTGTGTTTGACGCATGTCCTCAACTCCACTGCAGAAACGTGGTTCTTGCAGCCCCCTTGTGCATACCGAGTGAGACCTCACTTGCTCTACCGGTGTTGCCGGAAAGGGTAAAACCTTTTTGGGCCAGTGCATAACGGAGTTGGGTTGATGGTTTGTTGACAACAATGCACAGAGAACCCCTATCGGTATTCGTTGTGTCAACACTCCCATGGTATGAAATTGAGTAAATGTTATTGGGGTATGACATTTATATATACATGGATCTTTCTGTCATGATTAGTGTGCTATAGAATAGACTTGTACTAATCATAAATCTCATCAATATTTAAATATTGTAAAATTTCTATTTATAAAAAATACTAATTACTAAATAATAAAATATTATTAAGTAATAAATAATAATTAAATATGACAAAAATACAATCAAGTTTTATAACCTTAGGGAGTTGTGATGTGGGATTTCAATACCTGTTGCAATAACACCATGACAATTGGCTCTTATACTAGTAGTGATAGAGGGTGGTTGTGCTGAAGATATGGGAAGAAAGTAAAGACTACAAGTAAAACAATTTAATCTAAACTTGGAGGTGAAGTGGGCCTGAATGGGGGAAGCATGTAATTCTTTATAATATTCTATCAAAACCTGTGAAAACCACTATGAAAACCTCACATTGAAACACAATTCACACAATATAAGCTAAAAAAATGAAAAGTTAGGTTTTTTTTCGTTAGTGTATTAGTCTATGCATATGTCTTTGAGGTAGAGGATCAGTCTCTCTATATTTTTAGGTGTCAATATTACGCATGTATATTTATCAATCTCTGTGTCAAATTATGCATATATTTTATTTCATAGGTATTATACAATTAATATTAGTAGTGAATATAATTACAAATACTAGGGCCCTCCAACATAACATGGACATAACACAAGCTGAATCATTTCCATTTGCATGGATGGAGTTGTAACTTGGTACTGACTTGGTCCCTCTAGGTGTCTATATCTCCTATTGGATTTTGGTCAACTGTCCTTGGATTGTATTGATACAATTTTAAATTCAAAACAAAAGGATAAAAATTATATCTGTGGGAACATAAGCGGCATCCTAATTTGATATGTACCATCTGGATGTTCAAATATCCTCTTGGCATTTTTCCAGTTGGGTTGGCTAGAAAAATAATGAAATTTAAATAAAACCATCAACTTAAAACACCTAACACCCTTTCCCCTCTCTACCTCTAACCCCATAACACCTCCCCTCTCTCTCTACTTCATCTAAACCCCCTCTCTCTATCTCTCTCATACTCCCCCTACCCCTAACACCCCCCTCACTTTATCACTCTACAAATCCTCCTGCCCCTACCTCCTAACACCCCCTTTCTCTCTTTTTCACCCTTGACTATAGTACTGCACCCATAAAAAGATTTAGTTCCATATTATTATTCCAAATGTCGTCTCTTAAGCAACTTACTACCGACGAAAAAGCTATGATACCGACGTGTCTTTAACATTGATAGTGTAAATTTTATTTTGGTAGTGCGTCTCTTTAGCAACGTATGTCATAACTAAAATTGTAAGTTGTGGGGAAGATATATTTTTTTGGTTGATTCATTTTGTATGTGTTATATAAGGGTCAGGTATCACTTTTAATGTTTCCATATACTATCTCATACAAAGTAAATCCTATATTTATTTCCAAATTGTATTGTAGGAAAATTGTGTTTAAATTGTCTTGGTAATAATGTTCTCAAGCTCCTTGTTATAGCTTCAAATTTCCAATTAGCCTATGAATGGTACGATTTAGTATTCCTATGATGAATGTTGTTGTTATCCCTAAATTTTTCACTTTAACTTCTAAAAGGGAAAAGTTAGAGCATTTGGTTGTCATAAAGGTTAAACTGTATATTGATTTTCAAAGTAGTTTGAAATGGATAAACTTGAAAAACAGAATAGTGTTACAATTCCAAGATTGTTCTCTGAATGTAAACACAATTTGTATCCAAAACACAATCCAGTGTAAAGCTATTAGATATACAAGTTGTTAATCATTTATGAGAAACACAAACAATCAAACATTCAATTTAAGAACAGTATAAGAGAATGGGAAGCACAGTTTGCAATGATTTATTGATCTGAATAATATTATATTACTATGCATTAACTGTCTGAAAAAACAAAAGTCGACTCATTCCCTTTTTTGCTCCAATCGAACCCTCTTTTCTTCTTTTCTTTGATTTTTTATATGTTTCATTACATAATAGTTTCTAAATTCAAATCCAAAAAAGGTGGATCGAAGTCTATCCTTGAGGATCACAATTATATTAAATCAATCTCAAGTGATATTACAATTAGCAATGCAAACTTATTATTGGACTAGAGACCTTTAAAATAGGACCGCTTATTTACTTTGACTATAAAACGTTATTGTAACACCAACATGAGATTCATATTTAATAATCTCATAATTCGCAACTTCTAGATGCCTATAGAATTACTATATTCTAAATATTTACAAAACTTTGAAAAAAATCACTTTTGATCAAAACTGGCACCTATAGGCGATTCCATAACACAAGCAAAGTTTTATATATAGATATTGCTACAAGAATGATAAATGAATTCTTGTAGTGATCCTCTACCTGGAGTGAAATATAGATTACTATGTAGGGTCTCCTTGCAACTTTTTGATCTGGTAGCATTGTCTTGGAAACAAAATTTCTTCCCCAAAATACCATAAACAGGAATTAAGCTTGGAAACATCAAATTGTTCAAAGTTGTGGCCATATTTTACAAACCTTGGAAGCAACATCAACTTAAATATTCAACTTGTCAACTTGATTGTTCCTTAGAATTTTGAGTCTGGAGAGTATCCTGCAAGAACAGAGTACCGAAATCTGCTAGAATATCTAACATGCTACCACTTGTTTAGTTCCTCTGCTTCTCCTGGAGCCGTTTCGATTTCAAACATTTCCTCTTCTTATTTAGTATTTTTTTTTCTTGGATATTTTTTGGGAAAAATCATGTAATCGATTATGCTTGATGACCAACTTACTTATCCTGTTATTTATCTTGAGATTTTATTCCTAGAAATTTTTAATTTCTTGCTCCAAACTTCTAATTTCTTCTCATACTTCTTTAATTATTTACAAAGTTCCTTCTTGGCCTTGGAATTCTTATTTTCTAACAACTGAGCTAAATATATCTTATGTGCCTAAGGTGAATCATTAAGTTTGGGAGAGTAAGTAGTAAATTCTACAGCATTTTGTTCTTCAACGTCCTATTCTTCATGAGGATCGATACCTAGTATTTCTGGCATAGTATTTATGGATTTTTCAATATTATTTAGAACTTTTCCAATTTTCTTTTCCATTTATTTGAGTCATTATTTTCCTCCTCCGATGATGATTGGGTAGAAGATAATTCCCTAAGTTTTTTAGACACTTCGGGTTTCTCAAGC
Source organism: Larix kaempferi (assembly GCA_027924585.1). NCBI lineage: Eukaryota > Viridiplantae > Streptophyta > Pinopsida > Pinales > Pinaceae > Larix > Larix kaempferi. The sequence continues at coordinate 14,798,710 of BSBM01000348.1, read as the reverse complement.
TCTATAATTACTTGCTTTGCATTGCATCTAGAAATTCTCCTTACCTTTGGGGTACGTTTTTTCCTATGATTTTTCCATAGTGTTATCTGAAGGCTATTCCATATAAATTACATTATTCCTTTTTAAATAAGGTTCAAAATTGACTTACCATTTAGCCTCAGCTTATTTGTAGCTCCAGTATGGGGTTTTCTGAAATACACAGGCTTAACCATTTGTTCTTCTTCACCTCTTTCCACTTTCTTACTGTCAGTCTCTTTTTCTGATAGATGACCTTCTTCTACATTTAAATATTCACTTAGTCGCTCTGTATCCAATATTCCTAACTCTTCTTTTCCTTTTTCCTTCAAAACTTTTATGATATTTGAATCCAGTATCTCTTCTTGCTCAAAATGGAATTGCAAATTTCTCTTGGAGGAACTCTCTTCTATGGGAGATCATATTTCTTTCTTTTAACCCTAGTTTCCTTAGCTGCAATTTCATTTTGATGTAAAGCTGAAGTTTCCCCTTCGACAACAGTTTGCCATTTTTTAGGTATTTTCGATCTAGTGCCAAAGGAAGGGGTATTTCTTAATGCAAGCTCCTCTCTTTCCACTACAAAACCATTCCAGAAAATGAAATGATTCCAAGTCTTATTAACCTTATTCATCTCTTCTAATATCAACAACTTGATGAGATATTGATGAAATACATTATGTTTACTTGCAAGATAACTCTATACATTTTTTTACATCTTTGTAATACTCTTTAAAAATAAAAAGGGGAAATTCATTTTGGAATCACATTTCAAATGTAAAAGGAAGTGATACAGGAAAAACAATGAGTATCTACCCTCACCTATAATATATATTTGAACCATTCTCAATAAGTCACACCATTTTGTCTTCAAATAATTCCTTGGAATTCCTTTGTGCCATTGAGGGTTGTGAAACTCCTCCTTCAAAAATTGATTGCAATCCTGAACATGAACATTACTGCACTTGAACCACCTCTTACCTTCTTTGGGAAAACTACATGCTTGTGTAATAAAATATTAAGTGACTTGAAAAGTCAAATTTCCCAGTATGACCTGTTCTTTGTTGAAGTTCTCAGTAAATTCCCTGGCCATAGCCTTGTGATAGTCCTACAACTTGTCATGGTGATAATAGATGCAGTAGTTTGCTAGTATGGGGGTAGATCTGCAAATTATCAATATATCTTACTAAGAAATGGTGAGTTTCTATGTCAGCAAATGAAAAGATTATCACAAGATCTGCATTCATTCATCAAAAATTCAATTCTAAAGATCTGCATTCATTCATCAAAAATTCATTAAGATCTAAATCCATTTGAGAATTAAAATCATACATGATAAGCAAAATTCAAACATTCAAATGGGACAAACTTGAGTCATTTCATATTAAAAGAATGAAGAGGTACATCCTTACCATGGATCTTGGTGTGAATCCCTCCTCCATTGCCATGAGCTTTCCTTCCTTCACCCTTGCTTTTGAAGAAATTGAGCTTTTCCTCCTTCAAAATCTCTCCAGCATGCCTTTTCTCTTTCTTCCTCCCTTTACAATGCCCCAAATGCCTTTCTTATATAGCATTGGGAAGTGTGCTCTCAAGTTTCTCTTTTCAATGTGGGATTGTCTCTTTTCATGTTTTATTATTATTTTTGCTCAAAAACCCACTTTTCCATAGTTTTTAGGCTTTTTTGCGCAACTTAGCATACTTTAAGTACAATTAATGCACTTTAATGCATTCATCTTCACTTTTTGATTGGTGTAGCTTAGTTTTGGACCTTTTATGAGCGGTTCAATCACTGAACTTGATATCTTTAGGTTCTTACTTTCTTCACCTAATCCTTCCATTTATGGGAGAAGTGATTAGATTAGAGAGGATTTGTCTCTGAATGTACTTGTGTTCTATCTTCATGTTGCGGGCACATAATAAAAATGTGCTTCTTTTCTCACATGACTAAGGGTGTTAATTTGATTGTTAACACATAGTAAGCATATAAACCTGCTATTCTGAACCAGTCTTCAAATTTAGGGTAGGCCTCTAGAAACATTGAATGTATAGGCTCATGGTACACTATGTGGCAACTCCTATGTACATACATGACTGCAGATACTGAAATAAGCGATTATTTGCAATAGAATGACTGATTCTAGGATCGAGCACACTGGAGATGCTTGCTATAGAATAGATGTTCAAATCCTTCGATACCATAACATACACTGTAAAGTGAGTTAGACGGGAAATACATATTACATGGTTATCATTTAAAAGTCAAATGATAATGTTCTAAGCTCGATCCAAGTACATTGATTATTATATTACAATCATCAGTACTTGACCTGTATAATAAGTCTCAAATTAACATGATTTGGTAAGTGACATTTTGTCATTTAGCACCTATCAACATGCTATAGCATTAGGACACAATAATGCATTGCAGATTCATTAATGATTCTGTAGTGTGATTTCACATCTTAGTTTCTCAATTTGCTATAGAATTTCAACATATAGAATTAGTAACCCAAGCCAAATGCAAGTTGTTGACCATTAAAAGATCTAGATTTAGGAAATGAAGGGAGCAAGTATATGATGAACAAAACAAGAAATTAAATTGGAATTGCATGTAAAATAGTAATAAAAGAAACCCATATAAATTCATAAGCATGCTTATGCATAAAAAAACATAAGTGATAAGGAGAGACCCATTCAACAAGATATTTTACAATTCCATATCAAATTGATCTTGAACTTCATCCAAGTCGACATATGAGTCATGCATATCAGAATTTGTATCCATCTCTTCAGAATCATTGTAAGGATTGTCCAAAAAAAAATTGTAACATCTAGTGCTATGTCTTCATCAATATAGTCATCATCATCAAGATGTGAGCCAATGACTATATGGTCAACTTGATTTCCCCATACATATTCTTCTTCTTGATCTTGATCATCTTAATCTTCTTCTCTTCTTGATCATGACCACCTTCATCTTCTAGCAAAGTATACTTTGTGGATTGTCCCCTTGGATTAAATCTAACAACAAAAGACCAACGCGCTCTACTTGGTACCTCTGAAAAAATACATGCTTGCAATGAATTGGAAGCACATAGGGATCTGTATTTGGCTTGTACCTATTAGTATTAACCATGGTAAATCCATGGTCATGATCAATAATTCTCCTTTCATCACCTTGCAACAACAATTTGTACCACCTCACCTTAAAGAAGACCACTTTGAAGTATTTAAATTCTATATCCAATATGTCTTCCAAATATCCATAGTACCTCAAATCCGATGTGAATGGGTGTCTATCACCTCTGTGGGAAATATTAGTAACCTGAAAAAATTGTAGTTATACCACTATCACATGTTTTCCTCCTTTCATCCAATTGTTTGGTGTGATATTTTCTCCCATTGCACCACATAGTCTTATGCTGTTTCACCTACATTCTCATCATGTTAAAAATACATTGTCAATATTTGGTAAGTATATGTATAATATAATTTCCGAGAAAAAAAGAATTATGGGATTTGTAATATAAAACCTAAAGTTAGATATTGCTTACATTTCTAGCTTTTGCACCATATGCTATATCAATTTCCTGCTGGGTTAAAATTGTATCATGATCCAAATAAGCTTCTCTGATCAACTCTACCACCCTATTCCATGATAAGGCACCGTAAAATTATTCACATAGTTCTATCCATGTCTTAATCCAATCAAGATTATTTGCATTGTATATAATGAATTGCATCCCACTCTATACGACCTATAACAATTACAAAAAAAAATTAGTTAAACAACCAAGATACTAAAAAACCTACTAGAATCATTTATGAAAATATTAAATACAATCTAAAGATCTACCTTTCACTTTTCTCCATCTACCTTTCCCCAACAACACCTCCCCTTTAAATTTGTTGGTGGAATTGGCATCCCAAAGGAGAGGCACATCCATAGCACCCACTATTTGGGGTAAGTACTCACTAAAATATATAGTGGATTGATATAGCATGTATCCTTCAACCATTGATCCTTTTGGACATGATTTTTGTCTAAAAACTCCCTTCAGTGCCTCCAAGTGCCTCTCCACCAACCACATTGACCTTGTGTGTATGGGTCCACATATTTCAATCTCTTCCACTAGGTGTATGAGGTAGTGTTCAAGTGCATTGAAAAATGTTGGAGGCAAATACTTTTGCATCTCACACATTAGTTGGGGATTTTCACTTTTCCAATACTTGTTATCTTCTGTCACGTCCCCACCCGTCATACCAGTGCAATGGAGGGGATCTTGAGGCTAAAACCGGGCATCTAGCCCCATAAACTTTTAACCAGGCATTCATATAATTTATAAGAGATGGGGGATGTATAATTATAAAAACACAACGGAAATAATCCACTACACATCCATTTTTCATTTAGTATATTCATGCCATTCATCAATCTAACAATATCAAATCGGCAAATGGGAATACTTATCTGAACCAAGTAATCCCTGAGAAACCAGCTACACTTCTGCAACGTTCCACCCAACCGTAGGCCAGTGTGCTCCTCAATCTCTCAGCACCACTGCCACCCCCGAGCTGGGCATGATCTCCACAAGGAAAAGGGAAAAACAGGCTCCCACATAGCCAAAGGTATATCAAAATCAACCAAGCCAATCAGCAATTGGGTTTTTCAGGCTGTTAAGAGATGGGTGCATATAACATCAAAAGCATAAGTGTTGGGCATGAGAAAAACATCTATATAGTGAAGTTCCCAACAGTGGGTTTTCCTGAGCTTCAGAAAAATGTGGGTAGACTCAAAATGAAATGGAAACTAGGAAAAATCGACTGGGAGGGCAACCCATTTCAGAAAAACGCCCCAAGGGCAAAAACGACCTCTCCCTCCATCCAAAATCGCGTCCCTCCTTCCCCAGCTGCTGCAAAATACCAAAACGAGTTTCTGGGCATGGAAAAACGCCGGGTTATGGCCAAAAAACGTGAGGATAAACTTTAGGGAGCTCAGACTGCGTGAGAGGAAGAACATCCTCCATGAGGAATGGCCGTAGGCAGCATTTCGTGGGGGTTTTCTTGCCCAGCAAGCCAAAAATACGATTTTCCAGTTGATGGCTTGCCCATGCACGAAAATCTGACTGCCATACTTCTCCAATCTTCAAGACATTAACTGCCCCAACCAATCTTTGGAAGAATTAAATGATTGGGTGTATGAGACAAAATGGGTAGTTGGTGGTTCATGGTTTCCTCAATGAAATGGCTTAACACCATGGCTCAAGGGTTTGGTTATTTTTCCCTCCCTATTCCTTGTAAAGATCATGCCCCATCTCTTTGTTGCATTGCGTAGCTGGTTGTGAGTTTTTATTGAAATGGCATATTTACATGATGTCTAATTTTACATTGTGCACAGCTAGCACAAGAACCATATGCATAGATACATAAAACGACAAATCAATGGCGGGGCCTTGGCCTTGAGCTCCTCACCATGATTAAGTTACAATATTTACATCATTTACGATCTAATGCAAAGGGGGTCAAAATGGGGACATGACATCTTCTTTATGTATCTCTTTAGATGACAACCACCTACAAGAGAAAATAAATTGCATTTATCACCATTAATATAAATAAGGAAAGCAAATCAAGTAACGACTATACAATCAATAATTCAACTATACATAGCACTACACATACCTCATGTACTTGCCAAGATCATAAATAACCTTCTTTATGTTGTTGTCCAAGCTATTAGGTGGAGCTAGAGGTAGAACATACTGAAACAAGGACGTAACGTATGTTACTAACAAATAAGGCATAGATCATTACATATAATTGAAATACAAATAACCGTTAATTGCTAACATATAATCTATATATAATAAAATAATCGAAATTGCAAAATGTCAAGCCTTTACAAATGTATGCCAATCATGGTTTTTAGCCCCACCAAAATCGCCTTTCTTTGTTAATATATTACTTATGTTTGAATCAAAACCAGTGGTAAATTTTATCTTCCGTACAACTTCTTTTACAACAACGCTCTCTTGCTCTGTTAATAACCATGGAAAATTGGTGGAATTTCCACTACCATAGCGATCCTTCAAATGTTGTAATGGGTTGGATTCCTTAATGTCACTTATAATGTAACGATGTTTTCCTTGTTATTCCTCCCATCTATAATTTTCCTCAAGCACTTAGTGACATTCTTTCCAATACGCATTGTGTCAAACAAATGAGATATTTGGGTAGAGTATCGTTTTAAACCCCGTGGAATCTAACCATGATGACCTATGAGAAGTATCAATGAAAGACTAATATTTTTTACTATTCATGCTAAGTATGGAAATAAAAATAAATACAAGTCAACAAGAACGTAGTAGTAACTACAAGCAAGTATTGCTTACCATGGATCTTCTGAAACTATTTTTTCTATAGTTGAGATGTTATTCTTCATGGTTTTTTCCACTCTCTTCCTTCCCACTAAAGTCATTTATTTCAGTACTCCAATACCTATGGTCCTCATGGAGAAAATGCTTAAACTCATTGTACACATCCTTTCCTAAACTTCTTGAACGTCTAGACATTGTTCTTGGATCACATACAGGACATGCATATTTTCCTTTGTTTGAATTCCTACAAGTTATGGAATAATCATTTAATTTATAGAGTTCCATAAGTTATAAATGATGCATAGCGATACATGAAAAGTTTACATACCAAAAAAATGTGTAAAACCGAGTGCATCATAAATTGTCCATGTAAGTATTCCATGGAACTCAAATTGATTTTGGCTTATAGGTTTGGAGATGTCATACATATTGAGGTCGGACCATAATTTTAAAATTTCATCTATAAGAGGCTCAATAAGACATCCATGTATTTAACTTGATGCTTACCTAGTAGATATTTGAATAGTAAAATACATTATTAATAAGTTCTCAAGCATGCAATAATGGAAAAAATGGATTCCTTATATTTTGTTAACATTATTAAAAATATAAGTACCTGGAACAATTAATGCCAACATGTTTTAATTGTCATCCATGGAGGAAGGTTATTGTTTATAAAAAAAAGTGGCCAAACTGAAGAACTGGTTTTGGGCTCTCTAAATGGATTGACACCATTAGCTACCAATGGCAGTCTAACATTACATGGTTATTCTTTAAAAATTGGCCATCTTTCCTCAATGTCTTTGAATGCAGATCCATCACCAAGCATTCGCATGACACCATCTGCAATTATGTGTCATGCCTGGTAATCCATAAATTTTGCAATGTTTCTACACCTGAACAGTGGTTGAAAACGTGGAATTATCGGGATATGGAAAAGAACTTTGCAAGGCACCTTATTTTTTACCTAATCAGTATGATATCTACTAATTCCACATTTAGGGCACTCACTCTTTGATTTATCTTATCCGTAATATATGATATGATCATTGGGACATGCATCAATTGTGTTATACTCCATTCCTATATCTTTCAGGACGACACACATTTCTCTGTATGTGCGAGGTAAAGTATTTGATGGTGATATAGGAGTATCAACTAACAATATAAACAAAAAAATAAATGTAACAATCGTAATTACTACCTGAACTTACATATGAAAATGATAAATAAAAAAATCTAATTCCAATTACAAATGTATAAATATTGCATACCTTAACAAATGTATCATTGCTATGTTTGAAATACCATTGATGACCTTCAAGTTCACTAGCAACAAAAGAGCAAAGAGAAGATTCATATTTGAGTCTTTGTATAAGGCTTTTTTTGCCTTATCAATTAGAGGTACATCATGAATGTTTTCGTAGATCTCATCTGCAGATGCATTCTCATCTATGGAAACAAATGTGTCATTGATCAACCTATTTATCCTTTCATTCTCAATAAGGCTGTGGTCATCTTATTCTATTGTATCAACCTCAATGTTGCCACTCTCGCCATCTCTAGTATGAATTGTAGCTACTGTATTTGAAAGCGTTGATGATGTCGTCTGTGCAATAATTATGACAAAATCATTTCAATTAGTATCAAAATGTACATCAATATTAATAGTAATGCAAATAAGAAAAAATTCATTTTTTTGATATGTTACCAGGGAATGATATTATGTTCCACCTTCCAAGTTCCCATACCAATAGTAATGATTCCTAATTTTCCCTAACAACTCTTCTTCTTTTCATCCCTCGACATTGAGTACAAGGGAAATAAAATTTTCCATCACCAATTACATATTCAACATTAAAGGCTTGATTCTAATATTTGCATTACCAGGGTTGCTTGTGTAACCGTATGCATAATTGATAGTTGCTTGCATAGCAACAATTTATTAATATCTACATGAAAATTGGTGGACATGATTTTCTAACATTGTTCTCTATTTCAATAGAACACCTTATCAAAGTAAGAAGAAAGACAAAAAAATCATTAACCAAAAGCAAATAAATTTATTCAAGGGATAATCTCATTAATCCAAAAACGCTTTACCTAAAATTAGAGTTATCCCCCCAATATTATTCCACAAATTATTATTGCTGAATTGGAACCTAGAAAAAAACTTGAATATGTGTTAAATTTTTCCCAATTGAATCGGAAAAAACCTAGACATGTGTTAAATTTTGTCCAATTGAACTGGAAAAAAACGCCCCAAAAAAAACCTAGATATGTGTTAAATTTTGTCCAATTGAACCGGAAAAAAACCTAAATAGATGTTGTTTCTGAATATGTTTTAAAACATGCCGACTTTAATCGAAAAAGAGGAAAATACATTTGTCCTTTACTCGTCGCTTAAGTGAAGTTAAGAAAGTATAGTTTTATTGGCCGATGTTTGCATGTAGGACATCTCTTAAGAGGCGTCTTGTCTGGAGTCACTTAAGCGATGATAGGAGGATATTATTGAACGCATTCTAAAAAACCTTGATTAATTGACATTTTTTCGACTTGTAAAATGACTTTTCACTTTACATGTCGGTATAAATGTCAAATTCCGACCCCAAATCTAGTAGTGAGTCTATTTCTCCGTGGACGTAGCCCATATTGGGTGAACCACGTATATTGGTGTCTCTCTTGTATTTTGATATTACGTGTTTTATTCCCGTGTTATGTTCTATTTTATTGCTTTGTGATCCTGTTTTTCTAATAGTTAATTCCACCCATTATGGGGTAGTTAGCAAAGCCACAAGGGAAATAGTCCTTGAAATGGGAACCAAGAGAACCTTGCATGATAAACTAAGGGTCTTGAGTTGTACTAGACCAACACTTTTACATAAGAGAGCCCATACTTGGCCTTTTACAATGGAAAAATACCTCCTCACTCTAGTACATCCTGAAGGGCATGCTTCAAACAATTTGAGGCAATTGCTCATATTATACCACCGGTGAAAGAGATTCAAATGTGCAGTGTGACTTTGATTTTCAAAGTTATGATTGTGAATTAATGATGGGCTATGTAATTAAGTCATGGTAAGCTGAAATATACAACAATTGTTGGATATGTCATTTCCTTGATATAAATTGGACGAATATCTTCTAACCCCTAACTAGAAGAATTGTGGCTATCCATCCTTCACCTCCTAGGAGGAAAATCCACTCACTCAAGTGAAAAACTATAGTATTTGTGGACTAGTGGAGAGGTTGGTCAACCACCATGAATTATACAATGTTAAGAAAAATAAATCATAAGGCAATCCAATGCTAAGCGAAACACACTTAACTAAAAACAATTCATGAGGGCTCAATAAGCAACAACACTATCCCAAGGATTGGTCCAAGGTGTCTAGTATGTAGATAAAAATTAGTGAAGAGTTGAACATGGGAATTCATAAATTCATCCTAGGATAATGAGGTCCAAGTATGACAAGTGAAGGTGTGAGAGATAGTTGTGTAACCTTCACAAAACAATCACCCAAGGTGTGAGTACCCTCGAGAAGATGGGAACCCTCCAGGTTAGCTGAGTTAGATGTTATAGGTATGTATTAGGTACCACAATAAATTTCCACTTGCAATTACCTCGGAGAAAACCTAGGAGAGGAAACTATTGTTACCACTTTGCATTTGACAATTCGGTGGAATAGTCATAAATCAGGTGTTTGTGTATGGGAAGGTAATGTAGGAACAAGTCAACCCAAAACATCAAAGATAAATGGTGTCACCTTGAGGACTTTCCACTTATCCTAAATTTCATGTACACACATAGCCCACTAAGAAAGTGTTAAAATTTTGATAATTTCATTCAAATATTATCTAAGATCCTACTAACAGAATAGCATGCACAACATAACAATCATAGACACAAGAGACACAATGTTTCCTCGGGGAAAACTAAGAAGGTGAAAAACCCCACAACTTCCTTAGAGATAGAATAAGCCCCAATACAAAGATCACAAATATGAATCCCCAAAAGATAGACATCTTCAACAACTACTCCTCCTCCACTTGTGCGCACTCCTCTCTCTCAAATATGCAAGTTGTATGAGTGAGTGAATTGAGCAAATAGAGTGGTGCAACCAATCTATTTATACTTTAACTTAACCTGCCTTTTACCCTAACTGGGCTGACTCCCTAAGGGAGTCTAATAACCCTTCCACTTAACTCATCCAGGGTCGACCCCTATAAGGTGGTCTAATAACCCATCAAATATAAGTTACAACACTTACAATATAACTTGCAACACTTGAAAATACAAATGACAACACTTCCAATCGGAGGAATAATACATCTCCATTGGGGACACAATAAAGTACAAATGTAATACATATAATATACAAGTGAATATCTTCCAAATTTACAAATACATCAACACTCCCTCTTAACTAGGAAGGTATTCTCTTGACACAGGTCATCAGTACATATAGGCACAAGTCTTCAATACTAGAGTTGGATCATTGTCACTAGATAACTAGAGCATCATCCCCACTGTTGTTGTACTCGTCATCTCGATCACTGGTGCTATCTCTCAATTCTACTCGTCATAGGAAGTTCTACAGAGCCATCCCTTTTTCATGTTGGATGTAGGCCTAGCCTCCATGTAGGTATTCATCATCTTTGCGAATGGCCCATCCGATGGAATCTCAGGACTAATTATGTGCATCTGCAAAACCTCGAAAGAGAATCCCAGGACTGATTACGAGATACTACTCAACCTATAGGATCTCCCAGGGACCTATTATATGCAGATAAGCAAAACCTCGAGAGAGCATCCCAGGACTAATTACGTGCCAAGCACAACCTGTAATATCTCCCAGGGACCCATTACATGCTACCAGGAAAAACCTCAAAAGAGCATCCCAGGATTGATTACGTGCCAAGCACAACCTGTAATATCTCCCAGGGACCTATTACATGCCACTGCACAAGCAAAACCTAGAAAGAGCTTCCCAGGACTGATTACGTGCCAAGCACAACCTGTAAGATCTGCCAGGGACCTATTACATGCCACTGCACAAGTAAAACCTCGAAAGAGCATCCCAGGACTAATTACGTGCCAAGCATAACCTGCAAGATCTCCCAGGGACCTATTACATGCTACTGCACAACCTACAAACTTTCCATGGCCACAGAGCATCATCCGGATGCTCATGATCATACAGATCATCATCATACGGATTTTCATAGCGTAGCATCGTCCAGATTCTCATCACACAACACTTACATCCACAGCCATGGGGAGGACCCTCCTACCACCATGCTTGGAAGGGCTCCTGCATCTATGTCCCATCACTTCCTCCTGGAATTATCTTCAATATGAAGAACACCAAGCCTCTCTCTGAAGTACTCGAAATTCACCTTGGCTAGTTGCTTGGTCAACACATCTGCTTTCTGCTCGTCCGTCACACCATATAGGAGCTTCATTGCTCTTCTCTACACCATATCCCTGATATAGTGATACTTGATCTCAATATGCTTCGAATTGTCATGGAACACCGGGTTCTCAGACAACTTCACACAACTTTGGTTGTCATAGAAGATACAAGTAGCATCCAACTGGAGATCAAACAAATCAGACAGTAGCCTCCTTAGCCATACTGCCTCACAACTAGCCAAACAAGTTCCGACATACTCTGCTTCGGCTATACTCAGTGCTACGCAGGATTGTGTCCTTCTAAACGAAGAGATCACACCTGATCCCATACTAAAGCAGCACCCTGAAGTGCTCTTCCTATCTGCAGCACTGCCTTCCCAATCTAAATCAACATAACCCTCCAGGTTAATCTTTTGATTCGCATCATACTTGAGCCCATAATCAACCGTACCCTTCAGGTACCTCAGAATATGCTTTACAACAATCAAGTGAACATGTCTAGGATTCATCAGAAACTGGCTCAATGTGTTCACAGCAAAGCAAATATCTAGTCTTGTGTTCATCAGGTACATCAAGGACCCAATCATCTGACGATACATCGTGGGGTCAACCGAATCTGATGAAGCATCACTCAATAGCTTCAGGTTAGATGCCATAGGTGTGTCCATGGCCTTGCAGTCCATCATCCCGAACTGCTTCAGGATCTCTACTGCATACTTACCTTGTCCAAGGAAGATTCCATCTGCAGTCTGCCACAACTCCATACCTAGAAAGCAATGCATTATACCCAAGTCCTTCATCTCGAACTCGGCAGCAAGCTTCCTCTTCATATCAGCAATCAACCCCATCTCACCTGTCACAAATAGGTTATCTACATACAATAGGATTATCACTATATTTCCTTCCTCAACCTTGTAGTAAAGGTTGGAATCCGCTTTACTCTTGGTAAAGCCCAAACTAGTCAGGAAGTTGTCAATCTTGTTGTACCATGTCCTAGGTGCTTGTTTCAAACCGTACAATGCTTTCTTTAATTTGCACACATGTGACTCCCTGTCATGTGTCTCAAAATTGAGTGGTTGCTCCACATATACTTCCTCTTCAACTACACCATTCAAGAAAGTTGTCTTGACATCCATCTGGTGTGTCTTCCACTTCATCGCTGCAGCCAGAGCAAGTATTGTTCTGATGGAAGTGTATCTGGCTACAGGTGCAAAAGTTTCTTCATAATCTATCCCTTCTTTCTTGGATAATCCATGAGCCACAAACCTTGCCTTGTATTTCCCTATGCTACCATCTGCAGCATGCTTGATCTTGTAGATCCACTTGGAAGTCACAACATACTTCCCTTCTAGTCTTGGGACCACATCCCAAACATCATTCTTCATGATTGACTGGTATTCCTCGACAATGGCCTCCTTCGATTCATTTTTTTTTCTGCTGCTTCTTCATAACTGGCAGGTTCTTTGTTCATTATGTCACATAGTAAGGCTACATAGTTGGTGTGTGACCTTGTCCTTTTTCTTTCTCCGTGTTCCTCCTCTGGAACACCATACCTCTTTGCATCTTGGATGATCTCTCTTGCCCATGCTAGTTTCCTCTTGTGAGAGTTCTTCTCATGGGGTGGATCTATAGGCTCTTGTGGATCTTCCATCTCAAGATCTTCTTCTGGAATTGCTTCATTCATGGTGGTATCATGTATTCTGGGTTCTCTTGGTTCTTCATTGTCTTCAATAGGTGGCTTTCTGGATTTGATGTATGTTGAGTCTTCATCAAATGTCACATCCTTGCTGATGTCAATCTTCTTGAACCCTGGAAAATAGATTTTGTATGCTTTCGATTTTTCATTGTAACCCACGAATATACCCTTCTTTCCTGAAGGATCTAGCTTTGTCCTCTTTTCTCTTGGAACATGTATGTATACTGGACATCCAAATATCCTAAGATGACTGTTGTGGGGAAAATGCACCTATAGTTAAGGGGAGAAACTACCAACTTATGGTGATAAAGATAGACTTACAAGCATTCTGCAAGTACAACAAACAAATGAAGAGATTAGGGTTTAGAGATGTAGGCACCTTATTCAGAAGGTTGATCCTAGCTTTGCCTCCCTCGCTCTTCAATGCTATTCAGTGTCGCAATGCCCAGACCTGCAAAACAACTTGATACCTTTCTCAAACACATTTGACTACATATATAAGACTGATATTCATATTAGAAGAAGACATCAGATTATAAACAAACTGTAATAAAATCTAAGACACACAAGGATAGGTCATATTTGGAAAGGGAAGAACGTCTGATCTTTTTTTATGAATGAAAGCAAGTACATAAAGTTATACCTTCCTTCAAGCTTGGTACTTCACAAAACCTAGATTCAAGGTCTCCTGCTTCTGTTCCCCAAGGATTCCAGCCTCTAATCAACTGTGCTAGGGTTTACCAAAACTAAAGCACAAGAGAGGGGGATGAGGGTCTCCATTCCTCCAGCATAAATTTTTAATTGGGCTTCGTCCTCTCACATGGCCCTTCTACCGTCCTTATATAATCAGTGAAGGAGAGGAAAAGAAGTTATAACCGAGTAGGAGGTTCCCCAACCAACTTAACTTCCCAAAATTTTGAGATTTTGACCAAAACAGGGGTGTACTCTACTCTACAGTAGACAAAGTAGCGTACATATGGAGTTGAGCGCTACTATTTCATAGTGGAGTAGCACTCAGAAGGTTTGAGTGCTACTATTATACACTAGAGTAGGGTACACACGCTACTATCATGCCTGTGTACTAGCGCTCATGTTAAAAAATGGCCAAAAACAGGCTTTTCTGCTCATTTTCAGGAGATGGTTTGGTCTGGAAAAATGTTCCTAAGGGTCATATACATCAAAAGGGTCAAGAACGAGGTAATTTCAACCATTTTTAGTGTCCCAAATGACTCCTCCATCCACAAATGTCCTGTTGTGTGACTAAACTTGATCTCAAGAAATGTCGTCATGTGACCAAGGGATGCAAGTATCGTCACGAACGGAGAGGTGTCATTTCAAGCTATAATAGATGCCCCCTAATGTATGAGGTCAGAGGGAGTGCAGGAAACGATGGCCGAAATACATTATAAATAACAAAGAGTTGAATCATGGAGGAACGGAGAAACCAAGAATCATAAGCTCAAATGAAGTACCTGAAAGCAAAGGCAATGTCAGACAAACTTATCCTTGGGGTAACTGCTCATGTTCAAATGGTGGAACATGACCTCCAAGAGGATACAATAATGATCCAAAATACTGATGCATATATCATGGCCACTAAAATACAATTGTGGATCCATGAGGAACATAAGTGTAAACATAGCCACATAAATACAAGGTGGATCTATGTCAAAACTGGAGAACATAGCCATAGAGAATAAGTTGGATCTATGTCTCATCAAGACCCAAAAAGAGTGTGGCTCAGTCTTGCGCAACTTGGGCAATAACATAAATGAGGTGATGCTATCGAAGATCCCAAGGTCTTCATCCAAAAAAAGCCCAAGGTACAAACCTATCCATGTGAATAAATGAGTTGTTGTCGAACATGGGAGGTATCGTTTGATTACCGGTCATTGATGTATACCGTTAACAAACGCGAGGGTGTCCACCAATAATGAAAATGGAACCTAAGGTACCTAGTACATTCAAACAAGTGCGAATAAGTGGTCTTGCTGTCGAACACTTGAAGAATCCATCGGATAGGAGACATTGATGTATTCCCATCTATCCAATAGCGAGGGAAACTGCTACTAATGACTGCAATCCCCAAGGTACTAACCGAAACTCTAAACTTCATTCCCAGAGCACAATGAGTTGAAGTCGATGGGAAGAAGTCCGTTGGAAGGGAGGCCTTAATGCATCCTCCATCATCCACCACGAGGCACACTCAAAAGGTATGAGCAGATTTGGAGTAGGACTAAACACATGATGAAACATACTGACACCAAGGAATGGCTGACACATGAGGTCAAGGCAACTGCAGAATGGCCGACACAGGTTATATTCTTGAACAATGAGCACGACACAAGAGTGACTTAGGTAGCTTTGAACACAAAGAGACCATGATGCAAATCTGCAATGTAGGAGACATTAACATATTCTCCATATGATTGGAAGACTAACCAAACGGAGGATAGAACTCTGAGATCAAGTTTACCCTAAGGCCAACACTAGAACCCAACTTGTTTGATAGACTCAAAACAGGTGCTTTGTTCAAGGAAATAGTTGACTTGCTGCCATCATATTGAAAGATATTTTAACATTCTTCCCTTCCCTTTCCTTTTTCATTTTTTAACGAGCTTGACAAAGAACTAAAGCATGCTCGACAGTATTTTCATATTTCTAAAAAACCTAGAAGAAAACTCCATACACCTATGCGTGGATTTTATATCGAGCCCGGATTAGTCTGTGCTCGGCGATGTTTTCTTGTTTATAGAGTTGAAAAACTTAAACAGTCCTCTATACACCTATCCGTGGATTTTATATCGAGCCCAGATTGGTATGTGCTCGGTGGTGTTTTCACAATTCGAGAGTCTGAAAACCCTAAAGACGACTCCAAAGGTCCTTTTTCGTAAAGTTAGTCTCCTTCCCCGAAAAAGTGTAAAATAATGGAAGAATAACTCTTCTAGCGCATACTAGAGTATACCTAGAGTATACCTTTTCCATAAATTATCCACCAAGGCCCAAAAAAGGGGTAATTCTATACCTAAGTGGATGTCGGTTCAGTTATTGTAATGAGCCCGAAAAGACAACTATGCTCGGAAAACTTTTCCTATTTAAGGAGTCTGAAATGGGCTTAAAAGAACTCCATAGGGATCTTTTTCTGTAAAGGTTTAACGAGTCCGGAAAAGTAAACTCATGACCTCCTTACTGTTTTTAATGAGCTCAAAGGAGATACAAAAAAATGCTCATAACTTCCTTACTGTTTTTAATGAGCTTGAAGTGAAGATGAAAGAAATGCTCATAGCCTCCTTACTTTTTTTAACAATCTCGAAGGAAAGGTGGAAGACTGCTCGTAACCTACTTACTGTTTTTAAGGAGCTCAAAGTAAAAGAAGAATGCTCAAAATGGGAGGAGACGAGTGTCAGGGACATGCAAAACTAGCTCCAAGCGCATGGAACAAAGCTATGCCTAATGCAAGGAACATGGGCAAGATAAGGACACTCAGGGTGTGTCTCCTCCAGGTAAAAGGTGTCAAATTGCAAAGGCAAAATGATACAAGGTTTAGCGGAAATGAGATTAGAGATGGAGGCTTATATAACGAGCTAAAAGCGTGGAAGCCGGCATCTCATTAGTGCAAGCGAGATCATAACAGATGCACATACAAATTGAACATAAAGATGGGGTCCTTATCAGGGATGGCCAGAAATAGATGAGGAAGAAAGATATGAGGCTTCTTCTCAAAGTCATGGTAAATCTAAAAAGGCTCCTAAGCCTATGAGAAAAACTCAACATGGGCACCAGAATGGCATAAGGGTGCTGACTAGGGTGACACATGTTAGGCAGGCTCTGCTGTCGGAATCGTGCACGATGCATAAAGAGATGGCTTGTTAACACCTAAAAAGTGCTCACTAGCTCATTTCCTTATTCACATGACCCATTTGTCCACTTTTCCACCATCTGAGCCTCTGAAGCCAACAAAAGGTCACCAAAAGACCTTAGTACACCCCTTTTCCCACTCAAAAAAGATTATTTTTCCTAAAAAAGCATAAAAAACCCTCAAAAAGGGTCAAAAATTCCCAAAATATTAAAAAGGGAATAAAAATATTAATTTTATTCAAAAAATGAAAAAGGAGGGAAAAGTACCTAAACCATGTTGGTCAATACCATTGGTTTCCACAAAACCACAAATGGTATTCCTCACCACCAAAACCTATAAAAAGGTGGTAGGGGCTCCTCATTTCAGATCCATCCATATTCCTATCCTCATGCTGCCAAAATCTCCCTTGAGTTTTTGGCCATTGTAGCAACCTTGGAGAAAGGACCCATTGGAGATTGGAGCTGCTCACCATTGGAGCTACTCAACAACCTTCATCACTTGGAGGTATTGTTATTGCAAGCACTTGCTTGCCCCCATTTTTCAATACAAAATTATTTCTTATGTTTCTTGTTCTTGTTTTTTAATTCAAAATGCACATGCTAGTTTAGTTTAGTTTAGATTTAGTTTATTGTTATTTATTTCTATTGAAACTGCTGCTACTAGTTAGCAGGTGCCCATAGCACTAAGCTTGGTTGCAAAACCAAGCCAACAGTTTTTGGCGACTCCGCTGCTTTTCGAATCTTTAGATCTCACTTTTGCTTTAGATCTTACTTTTTGATAGTATTAGGTAGTTTAATTCATAGATCTTCCACCCTAGACAGTAGATCCATTGCTGTTCTAGATCTTGGCCCATTTTTTAGCCATTAACAGCCCAAAATTCTCAATTTTCGGCTTCGTTTTTCGGCATCCGCGTACGGCTTTCGCCTCGCGGCTTTTTTCCCAACAGTCGCGGCTCATCGCGACTGCGCGGCCTTTTTCCGCGCGGTTCACCGCGGCTTCGCGGCCCATTAGCGCGCTGCACATAGCGGCTTCGCGGACCTTTTCCGCGCTGCACATCGCGACTGTGTGACGAAATCCCGTGCTGCACATTGCGGCTTCGCGGTCAAAACCCGCGCTGCCCATCGCGACTGTGCTACAGAAACCCACGCGGTCCATCGCGGCTGTTCTGTCAAAACCCGCGATGCTAATTTTTTCATTCGGCCGAATCATTTAAAAAATTAATTTCTTACTGTATTTTCTGCCCACATAGCACATTTTCCAGTATTAGAAATCCTGCATATTTTACAGCCATAGAAAATTTTTACTATTTAGAATGCACATGTGAAAAAGTCTTTTTAAATATTTTCAGAAATTGAAAGAAGGATTTGATTGCATTTTATCTAGATTAAAATTTTTACTGTTTACTTCTTTGATATTTTTGCCCATAGCAGAATTTTAAAAGAAATCCATTTATTTCGCAAAGAAGTTTTATTATTTGCTTTCCTATTTCAAAAGATCTTTTGTTTTTTGAATAGTCCTTGAAAAGCATTTAATTTCCATTTATTGAAAAAGTCATAATATTTGCTTTTTATTTCAAAAGATCCTTTGTTTTTTGAATACTTAGCATTTACTTTTTCAATTTCAGTTTAAAATATCACACGTGCACCCACTCAAACACTAATTTTAAACTGATCCTTAAAACTTACCCTAATTTCAACCCACTTTTAACCCCACTTGGGGAACACTAAAA
Organism: Larix kaempferi; assembly: GCA_027924585.1. NCBI lineage: Eukaryota > Viridiplantae > Streptophyta > Pinopsida > Pinales > Pinaceae > Larix > Larix kaempferi. Next base: position 14,779,621 of record BSBM01000348.1, on the reverse strand, counting down.
GAACTTTGTAGCTAGGTAGTATTGAGGGGATAGGTGTTCCAATAACACCCCTCAATTATTACATCTGAGACATAGTTGTTGTCCATTAGGGAGCTAAAATCTCCTAGTATTTATTGGCACGGTCACAACCGGTTTATGGGAAGGCCTCTCCCCTAGGAGGGTTGAAGTCGCGAGGATGGTTCCGGAAGCCTGAGTGGAATACCGAAATCCATTCAGTAACCGAAGGGCTACCATTCGCAGTTCTCAGGATATCCCTGTATGGGGGTATTGCGATAAAGGACCAAACGGCAGATTTACCTTTTCTCGACGTGTCATGAACAGAGTATCCTAGTAGCCATTCTTTAGGATTGATTACCCAGTGTCCCTCCCGGTAGGGGGATATCTAGCCGTTGACTCAACACTCATATTGTCTGACTTGGATTTCATCACCTTGCAGAGGATATCGTTTGTTGATTCACAATACTTTTAGTTAGGTGTTTGCATGATTCAACCCACCTTTGGTCTAGTTACACCTATTTTTTCTAGAAGCTGTTTGCATGTTGGTACTCTGACCATTTTTTGCATCCCTCCACTTATTATAGCACAGCTACTATAATAAGTGCCTTTTTGAGGTTGATTTTTTGGCCCGAGAGCCTTCATTTTCACTCCCCTTCTTGCACCCTTGGTTGCATTAGGGTTTTGAGTTTTTTATACATTACCATTTTACACAGATTTTTTCCACAAAAAACTTATTTCTCACCATTGAGAATTTTAGACGCTCTCGTCGTCTTCAGGGTGAACTCCCAGATTTCAGTCTACTTGGGTCGCCACGTCACAGACACCAAGCCTTATCCCTTGACTCAACACATTGTCGGTCAACTAGACAGTCATCCGATTCTGACACGCCTCACTTCACATCTGATTCTGAGACAGAATCCGAAAACCCCACTGCGTTTTTCCCAACCAACCTTATGGCTGGAACACCATTTGACCCACTCTTTACCAGCACCATAGGTGATACATCCACAGACCCTTCTACTGCGGTGCCATCCATGGCAACCACCACCCCCCTAGGTATGCCTAATATGGCGGACACTCCACATTTAGGAATGCCCAACACATGGCCACCTCCTGTTATAGGAATCCCCAACACAGAGCCACCACCTGTTATGGGTATGCCCAACATAGTGGTCACACCCCCTCTGATTCCCACAACCCAGATTCCAGGAATCACCACTACTATTCCTAACCCAAGTGTAACCCATGTTGCACTTGGAAGCGCTGGCCCATACCAGACCACACCTATTGGAGGACACATACCTTCAATACCTAGCATACCTTTAGGAACTACTGGACCCCTACATCATACCACCATGACTAGGCATGTCCCAGTCCCAGTCACTACATCTGCTAGCTTACCATACATGGCAAGTCTGAACTTTCCAGACTTAGCCAGGCTCACCAATGATCCTATCAGACACGACCCTGCTTGGCCCCACATGCCCACCAAACTCCCCTCCGACATCCCTAATTTTGAGGGAAAGACAGGTGAGGACCCCCAGAACCATATCATGTCCTTCCATCTATGGTGTTCCTCCAACTCCATAGTGGATGACTCTGTCCGCCTCCGTCTGTTACAACACACCTTCACTGGCTCTGCAGCTAAGTGGTATATCGAGCAGCCCCATGGGACGCATGCCACCTTTACCTCCCTTGCCTTGACCTTCCTGCAGTTCTTTCAGTTACCTGTCCGCTATGATGCGGGCGTCGAGATCCTACTGTCTTGTAGATAGAACACGGCCACCCACATCACTGACCACATTCATGAGTGGCGTCGACGTCGAAGCCTCTGCAAAATCAAGTTAGACAACCGTATCTTCTTAGATTGGTTTCTCAAATCCCTCCTCCCTCTCATCGCGAAGGATGTGGCATCCGAACGACCCCAGTCTGAAGAAGAGGCCATCCTCAAAGCCCAACAGTTTGATCTTATATACGCCCAGTCGGGTTATCTGTATACCATTATACCGGATGCCCCTTGGGGCGAGTCATCCCAACATGATGCACCGGGGGAATCCCATGCCGCTGATGGCATCATTGGTCGTATGGCCTCGCATCCCCAACCCTATTCCATTGCACATCCTAGCCATGGTCCCGACCTTTCGCGGGCTACGTCTCAATCTGGAGCAACCAATTCATATGCTCCCATGGCACATCACCACCATACCCATGGACCTTCGTGTCCACCTCAGTGCTTTGGTCATGCACCACCTGCATACGCCCCCCCAGCCGCACCTCAACCAATGTATTTCCCGCAGCAAGCTGCGATGGCTAACCCAACACCTCCAATAGCTCAGGGTTACCAACAACCCCAGCAGGTCACTGGACCACCTCCAGCCCCAAAGGCTTATTATCCACCACAACCTGCTCTCGCACCTGCAACGAACCAAAATCCTCCCACTGCTCAAGGGCAAGTGTACACATAGCACAACCAGCCCCAGCACCAGAACAACCAGTGCAACCAAGGTGCGCAATAGAACCGTGGTAGAGGTCGTAACCGCGGTAATAACCAACAACATCAGCAAGGTCCTCCACCTCCCAATCCTCCACAAAATAACAATGCTGCTCCTCCCAATTGCAATCCGGATCGTAACCCTAAGCATCCTAGAAATAATAACCTCAGAAAAAACCACCCTTGTTCTATCTGCGGGGTCTATGGTCATTACACACATTCTTGCCCACATTTGGAGTGAGATCGGCAACTCTGGACCGACGATGCCCATCGTCAAGGGCAAGCGGCTCCTCAGCTGCCACCCAACCCTCCACCACCTCAACATCAACCTTTGGTGTTGCAAAACCCCTTTCCAAACCAAGGTCTAGTGAACACTCAGCCGTTAGCCCCCCCTCAGGGCAACGTGCCACCACAGCAGATCACTTATGCAGCCCCTGATCAACCCATGTTCGATTCAGGTACTCACCACTTGTTGATGATGTAAACTACCGATGCCAACCTCCAAACCCGTCGGAACCAATATGGCTCCACTTATGAAGCCCCTCCCACCGACAAGAACACTAACGTTAATACCACAGATCAAACGTTACGTATACCTCCGGCTCCACTTGATGGCGCTTCTAAAGCGCCTCGCTTCCCACTTCGTCGCATTAATAATAATCCCAATGCTCGTGCTGCGTCGAATTACAACATCGTAGACGACTTAGCCCAGTCTCCTGCAGCCATGTCTGCTTTAGAAATCTTGAAGAACTGTCCTTCGCAGCACAAGACTTTGCTCTCTGCCATTGGCGCTATTGACCCCAATGATTCACAACTGATCGCATTCGATTCAGACCAGTCCGAACCACGATTTCCTTCCAGTTTAGCATTCCAAGTTTCCGTTTTCGTTCGAAATCTTGTCATCCATCGTTGCATTAATGATGAAGGGGCCTCTACATGCGTCATGTCCACATTCGTTTGGAAGAAGTTGGGATCCCCTACTCTCCAGCAGACCACCACTGCATTGCGAGCCTACGAAGGTCGTTCGGCTCAACCACAAGGTCTTTTAGCTAATGTCCCCGTCCAGCTGGCGGGTAAAACCGTGTTCATTGACATTGAGGTCATCAATGCCCAACTCGACTATAACCTCTTACTTGGTCGCAGCTACATGTATGCCATGCGGGCGGTCGCCTCATCCATTTTTCGTACCATGCAGTTCCCCCATGAGGGACCCGTGGTCAAGGTCGACCAACTCACCTACTACGATCCCAAGGCCCCTGCCACACCTGAAAATGTTCTCCCCATGGTTGAACAACCTGTTTGTGGTACAACTACCTCATTCATTTCCTCAGTAGGACCCGGACTTTACTCCGAGGCGCCAATGACCTCTACATTCCAGTCCATTCCACCACCGTCACCAGAGACCCACGTCGCGAACCTCTGTACTCTTTCACAGAATACACAAACACCCAGTAATCAACCACCCTTGTTCCCTAAACCACCATTGGTCCCTAGTCACATCGGTGTTACACCCATCCACACAATCCCCTTTCTATTCCCTCCTTCATGCGTAGTAAGCGCTCCGGTTATGGCTACCCTTAGTCTCCCCAGGTTAACATTGGTATTGCCCGTGTGGTATATTTCGCCTCCCATTCCACCGCCAACACCAAATGTCATCCTGCAACCAGTGCAACCCATTGTTACTTCTACTCAACCACCTCCCAGTATCACTACTCCTTCGTCATCGACGAATCCCCCTCCACTCATCAGACCCACTAGGGGCAGAGGCCCACAACCATACACTGCGGTACCCCCACCCAAGGCAGTTAAGCCTCCCCCCGTATTTCGTGCTCCTCCAAAATGCTTGTTGTGTGATGAGTTAGGCCATCCAACCCATCAGTGTCCACAGTTACCTGCATTATAGGAACACATGCAAATGTTGGACGACGACCCCAACATCCCGGTGGTCAAACTCGATCCAAACCCCATGCCTCGTGATAAATCACTGCGTACCAACCACCCATGTGCGATATGCGGTATTTACGGCCACTACTCACATAACTGTCCTGACATCTCAGATTACAGAGCAGCTCTCTACGAGATGAACAATTTGGACCTTGAGACGACACCCACCACAATTGAGGAGATCTTCCCTCCCGTATCATCTTCATCCGGAGAGATTAACACCATTTATATGATCTCTTCGACCACCCAAACCTCGTCAACTGACTTGACCATTCACAGCTCCCGCAGTGATATAGAGATTCTAGAGGCTACTACTACCCCGAATTATCCCTGGGAAGACATGCACCATCGTTCATACTTCCTCCCAGAAGAGACCTCATCCACCACCGCTACCCAATTCGTAGTCGAGTCCAAAGATTTCCTTCCTACTAAAGTTGACTAGTTGAAGGATCCCATTCCTACTCCTCATGCCTCTGAGGAAAATAACATGGCCGATATTTCTCCCGTCATCCACACTGACATCTCTGACCCACTTGGTGCCCTTCATACCATTACATTAGGAGCCTCCCACAGTGAGCATGAGATCAGAGAATACCAACAACTGTTCCAAGAATTCACTGATGTCTTTCCTTGGTCAAATACCGAAATGCCTGGCCTTGACCCCACCATTTATACGATCTCCACTGGATACCCCTCTATCCAGTCGGCCCCTTCCATTGATCCCGTTCTCACACATGTTCCACTCTGCTACGTCGGTTTCGCTGATGGGGCAAGCCGTTGGTCCCCCAATCTGGCCTCCGCAGCTTGGGTAATATATTCCCCTTCACATGAGTTGATCCACATCGACGGAATGTGTTTGGGTGCCGCTACCAACAACCAGGCTAAATATGATGCCGTGACCAGTCTCTTGGCCACAGCTCTCCAAATGAGCATACGTCACCTTAACGTTTTCTTGGACTCACAACTCCTAGTTTCCCAACTCAACAATGATTACCAGGTACGCGATCCCTGTCTGTTCAGAAAATTTTTGCGCACTAAACAAATGATTCGACAGTTTGAATCCATTTCATTCACACATGTCCCAAGAAACCTCAATAGTGTAGCATACCATATGGCCAACAATGTACTTGACTGGCACACCAATTGCATCATACCATAAAAAAATAATGCATCCACGTGCATAACATGTGCCTCCACGGGCATATACCAAAAACAAAATGTGCATCCACGTGCATACCATGTGCCTCCACGGGCATACAGAAAATCAAACATGCCTCCACGGGTGAACAAAAAAGACAACAAGTGCATCCACGTGCATACATGTCACGTCCCCTCCCATCCTACCAGCTAGATGGAGAGGATCGTGAGGTTAAACCAGGCATCTAGCCCCACACTTAGAAAATAAACGTTCAATTTAATAAGGAGATGAACATATGCGTTTTCTTAAACACTTGAAAACACAGCGGAAGTAAAATCATTTAACACATCCACACACATTCCAATATTTATCAAATGATAATTACGAATTTACACAAGAGAATACTTATCTTAATGAAGTAGTCCCAAGCAACCAGTTACGCTTCTGCAACGTTCCACCCAACCGTAGGCTAGTGTGCTCCTTAATCTCTCAGCACCACTGCCACCCCCGAGCTGGGCATGATCTCCGCAAGGAAAAAGGGGAAACATGCTCTCACATAGCCAAGATATGCCAGAATCAGCCAAGCCAACCAGCAGTTGGGTTTCTCAGGCTGCTAAGAGATTGGCAAAGGTGAATTACCAAGCTAGTGGCTCAACCATGGAGCTATGGATACTCCATTGGGCTCATCAAGCCAAAACTGTCCTCTTCCACTCTTGAGGCTCTTGCTCACAGGTTCATGTCCAAAACGGGGTGCATTTAAAAACAAAACCACAATTACAGGGCATGAGGAAAACGCTGTCCACAGTGGGATGCATGAGATGGGGTTTCAACTCACTCAGAAAAACGTGGGAACACACAAAAACGAAATGGGAAGATGGGAAACAACCCTGGGAAGCCAATCCGTTTTTAGAAAAACGTCCTTGGACATTCGGGGGAAAAAACGACCTCCATACAGTCCCCAAATTGTGGCCCTTTTCTCCCAAGCTACTGTCTATGCAAAAACGAACTCCCAGGCATGGAAAAATACAGGATTTGGATGCAAAACGTGCAGGGAAAGGCCCAGCTAATTCCAACTGCGTGAGTGAGTGAAGACTCCTTGTTCCGAATGGCTTTGGGCACCATTTCGTGGGTGTTTTCTTGCCCCACAAGCAAAAACACGATTTTCCAAGTAGATGGCTTGCCCCTGCATGAAATTGGCTGCCATACTCTTTCATTCCCAAGGCATTAACTGCCCCCAACCAATTTATGGGAGAATTAAATGATTGGTCCATAACCCAAAATGGGTAGTTGAGAGTTCATTGGGCTTTCTCATGGTAACATGGATTAAACCATTGGCTCAAGGGTTTGGTTATTTTCCCTCCCTCTTCCTTGTAGAGATCATGCCCCCATCTCTTTTGTTGCATTGCGTAGCTGGTTGTGGGTTTTTCATTAAAATTGCATATTTACATGATGTCCGATTTTACATTGTGCACCGCTAGCACAAGAACCATATGCATCTATCCTAATTGCCGATACATAAAACGATAAATCAGTGGTGGGGCCTTGGCCTTGAGCTCCTCACCATGACTAAATGACAATATTTACATCATTTACAATCTTAATGCAATAGGGTTAAGCTGGGGACGTTACAATACACGACTGTATACCAACATCAAATATATACATATATATACATCATCGTATAGTCAGAACATGTCATAGGTTCCCTCAGCACCCAATATACAAAAAATACACCAGCCGTACAAAAAGACTTTCCCTATATGCTCATCAGCATTTGGGGGAAAATACATATCATCTAGTCATGAGGATCTCTGGGCTCCTCTGGCGCCTCCTCCGCTGGCCCCACCGGATCATGGCAAGCCCGAAATCTCCGCTCTGCTGGCCCCATTGGATCATCCCGTAGATGGATCCTCATCTCAGCCGGCCCTGCTGGGTCATCCCAAGCACCACCCCTGTGCTCTGCCACAAAAACCATTGTCCTCAACAAGAGCGACCGCCACTCCTGTGGCGCACTGAAGCAACGCTCCACGATGTCCCGGTCCAGGTCTCTCCAGCCATCCTCGGGGAGTCCAGCTAGAATCATGTCAAATGTCTGTCTGACACCCTCTATGGCATCATCTCGAGGGCCAACCCCTCACCCACGAGCCGCAAATCCTCCACCACGTGGAGGTGGTACCGCTGCAGGTGGTTGAGCGACCACCATCGCTCGCCCCCGACGAGCCACGTAGTCGGCCGGTGGTACAAGCCCAACATCTGCAAAATGCAAATAAACCATCATATACATATCTAACTATAATCATAAACAAATCACATGATATAGTATAAAACAAACCACAAAACATACCGTATAAACCCCAGGACTGTCCCTGGGCTTGAGGCATCTCTGGGTCGCCTCGGTAGTCCATGCCAGCATATGAGTAATCCTCAATCACCAGGGGCATCTGCTCCCACTGCTCATATACCTCCTCCGTAAAAAACCCACGGACACCACCACCACCACGAGGCATCATATGCCCCCACTGCACCATGCGTGGCTCACTCACCAGACCATCATGAATGGGCACCCGTGGTCGTAAGGTCGGCACCCGCTCGAAGAAAAAACAACATAGAAAGGAGGAATAACAGAACTCTCCTCCCTCTCAAAAGCACTTGTCCAGATCTCTCCGGACACCTGCTAAAATCATCTGAGCCCAGGCATAATAGGTCCCCCGAAGCACAGAGTCCACCATCATCGTTTGTCCCCCTAACAAACGATGGGGCGCCGCAGCACCCAGGACTCGCAGCACACCTACCCCAACAGCCTTCACACCTGCCCCAACAGCCCTCATGCCCCACTCCCGTAGTGATCACAGACTCAAGGCACTGTTCTGCAAAATGGCCCCATCAACACAAAAGGTCTGCAGCAAATCCTTCATATCAAGGTCAACGTGGAATTTCACGGCCTTCGGGGGCCCGCCGCCAAACAAAAAAGACATAATTGAAAAGGTTAAGGCGAATAGGGTTACCTGAAACTCGCGGAATCGAAAAACCAACGGTCAAATCTCCCAGAAATTGAGAAAGAGCTCTGACTGCTCTGCCAAACTCGCACGTAAGAATGACACGTCATATGGGCCCCACGCCCTATTTATAGAAATCCCACCATTTTTCAAACCGCCATTCTGGTCTCATACGACGTCCGTTTCTCAAACCGTTGGTACCATTGGAATCAGCGCAGCGAGAACTTCATGATAGATTTTTCCTTTTACTGTTTTCATTAGGTCCATTTTTTGACCATTTTTTGGGTGCCCTCGTCGCCTCGATTTACGTGCCGCGTCGGCCGTCTCCCATTTTCAATAAGCTTTATATCGCCGAATTCAGTTTTCCGCGCTTGTGATGATGCTTGAGATCATTCCTCGCTCTCACGCCAAGATTTTTAGGGCATTTTTTCCATGCCCCCCTCGTCGCCTCGGTTCGCGTGCCACATCGATCGACGTCCATTTTTGGTGAGTCTTATATGGCCGGATTCAGTTTTCCACGCTCGTGATGATGCTTGAGATCATTTCTTGCTCTCACGCTCAGATTTTTTGGGCATTTTTTCCATGCCCCTCGTCACCTCGGTTTGCGTGCCACATCGACCGTCGTCCGTTTTAGGTGAGTCTTATATCGTCGGATTCAGTTTTCCACGCCCGTGATGATGCTTGAGATCATTCCTCGCTCTCACCTCCAGATTTTTTGGGCACTTTTTCCATGCCCCCTCGCCACCTCGGTTTGCATGCCACATACGCCGTTCTCCGTGGTTGACCATCTTTATATCGCCGGATTCTGTTTCCCGCGCTCATGATGATGCTTGAGATCATTTCTCGCTCTCACGACCATACTTTTCAGCCATTTTTTCAAAATTCCCTCTCATTGCCTCGGTTTGCGTGCCACAACGGTCGCAGCCTCCTTTTGACAATCTTTATGTCACCGGATCCAGTATCCCGCACACATGATGACGCTAGAGACCTTTTTCTCGCTCCCATCAATCCCTCTTTGTTCGGTATAATTTTATCCCTTTTTCGGGCCGAGCAATCCCTTTTACGAAAAAGGCACTTAGGGAGTTTTTGTTAAGCTCTTTTCTGACTCCTAAAACAATGAAAAGATCGTCGAGCAACCTTGCTTCCTTTCATGCTCGCTAAACGTATCTGAAAGGGCGTCTACTTGGTATAAGTTTACCCCTTTTCCGGACCTTGTAGACTAACTACGAAAAAGGAATACTCTAGTCACATCGGCTAGAAGAGTTCTCCATTTGCATCATTTTATGCTTTTTCGGGCCTTGGAGACTAACTTATGAAAAAGAACACCAATGGAGTCCACTTACCGCTTTCAGACTCTCTAAACATGAAAGTGGCCACGAGCAATCACCATCCTGGGCTCGTAAAACCAACAGGACAGTAATCATAACCACTGCAGAGTCTTCTTATCGTTTTCAAACTCCTTAAAAATGAAAGCACCAATGAGCACGAACAGTCCTGGGCTTACAAAATCCACAGGACAGTACCATCTCAGAGCACACTTTTATCCCTTCTTGGAGCTCATTAAAACTACGAAGAAGGACCCAATGGTGCTTCTCGGTGCCACAACAGATCACGTTTACTCATATGGCAGCTTCCCCATTTTAGTCGCCTTTGTTCAGAGTATTCTGCAGTATGTCACCTTGAGAACCCCTCGACAGCACCCATCAGCTTGATTCCCCCCCAGAGTCAATACATACCCTGCAGTCCTTAAAAGCAATTATTCCCACACCTACAAGTCAGTTCCCTACGCTGCCAGGTCAACCATGTCGTCATGCTCTGAACAAAGGAAGTTTGATTCTACCTACTATATGACCCCAATTACTTATTCCAGTTGAATAATTCATCTTTTTTCTTCAAGAAATAAATCCAAGTCTTCCTAGAGAAATCATCAATGAAAGAAACATAATATACATACCCACTCATAGAACTGGATGACATCAGAGGGGATAATTTCCAAGATTCCTTTTGCCTTGCTTTCACTACTTGGAAATGCCTTCTTTGTGTTCTTTCCTTTTGCACATCTTTGCAAACACCTTCATGCTTTAATTGGATTTCAGGAAGACCTTCTACTGCTTTGCTTGCAATTGGTTGTGCTCTATAGTGAACATGTGCAAGCCTTCTATGCCAAAGTTCACTTGGATCCATGGATTCATGTACCATGTCTTGTTTAGGTGGTCCCTTCAATTTGTACAATCCTCCCTCTTGCTCTCCAATCACTACTTCATCATCTATGGTCTTACCTTTTGGCCACATAAGTACTTTCCATCCACAAATGCAACTCTCATCCCGTTTGCATCCAAAGATGATATGGAGATAATATTCTTCTTGAGTCCAAGTACATATAGAACATCTTTCATCTTCAAAGACTTCCCAGAGTCTAACTTGTAGGAGGCTTCACCACTTTCTTTTATAGGGTATTGATAGTCATCCCCAAGTTTCACCTTATGAGGTGACTCATGTTCAGATAGGTCCATAAGAGATTCTTTAAATCTCGTCATATGTTTGGAAGCCCCACTATCAATAAGCCAATCATTACACCCATGTGTAACAGTACCTGTGAGAGCAGAGATTAGAACATATTCTTTGTCACTTGAAGAGTCTTCACTTTGTTCCTTAGTCTTTTTCTTGGGAGGTTCATCATCCTCAGCAGCATGAGCATGATATCTCTTCTTTTTGTTCTTCTTCTTGTTTTTGTTGAAGCCTTTTATATTCCTGGGACAATCTCGAGCATAGTGTCCCTTTTCATCACATGTGAAGCATCTAATGTGAGAGTGATCTTCCTTAATGTTCTTCCTTTGATGATGGTGAGAAGATATTTTGAAATGAGATTCTCCCTCTTGAACTTACTTCTCTTGGTGTGTGCTGTGAGGGATTGGTCTTCACTTCCCATGTTTTCTTCTTAGGCCACAAGTATAGGTTCTTCTTGTGAGCATTCCTCCCATGGTCTAATTAAAGAAATCAATTTCTTTCTTGCACAAATTCCTTGGATGAAGGAGTCCCATGACCTAGGTAGTCCATTCAAAGTGGTAATCACAATTTCTCCATTCTCCACCACTTCATCCACAGCTTCAAGTTGTTCTTTGATTTTAGAGACCTTAGTAAAGTAGGATTGGATGGTCTCTCCATTCTAGATCTTCACACTCTTCAATTGGTTCCGCAATGTCATCTTCCGATTTATATTCTTTACTTCAAATAGCTTGGTCAAAGAATCAAACATCTCCTTGGGTGTCTTTAGAGAAGACACATGTGGTATGAGATGGTCTTTGATAGAATTTGCAATGATCCTCTTGGCTTTGACCAAGTTCTTCTTATGTAAGGCCTTATCCTCATCTCCCTCTATAACTGGAACCTCTTCACTTATGTAGGTGTCCAATTCATTCTCTTCTAGGATTAACCCAATCCTATACTTCCATGCTCAAAAGTTATCAGCCCCTTCAAGATTATCCTCAAGCTTGGTGTGGTGAGACATCTTAATGAGAAACTCAAATGGAAATAAAAGATTTAGGTCTCACCACTTGATTTGCTGAGACTAGATCTGGATTTGGCTAGGGTTTGACAGAGAAACCCTAAAAATCCAAAATTGGAATTTCAAACTTCTATATGGACAGGGAGATGCAATTGACTGAGGTGAGAAAGCTGGTGTGCTCATATTTTGAAAACTCCAAAAATTGACCCCTCAAAATTGACCTACGAATTTTGGAATTGCAACTTCTGTCAAAATCTGGTTTTCTGGTCGAAAACCCAAACTAGGGTTTGATAGATCTTGGGGTTCTACCCAACCAAAAAGTTTGATATTGGTCTCTAAACTTTGATTTTGCTAAGGAGAACAATCCTATGCTGAGAGAACTCCAAAATTCCACTTTTGTCAAAAGCCCTAATTTCTCGCAGCAGTGGCAGGCCAAAAACTGAAAATGCTCATAACCAAATTATGTCTCGACAGAAAGATGCGCATTCCTTAGGAGAGTCATCCTAGCCTCCTACCTTTGATGATCTGTGGAGAGAGACCCAAAAATTAAGAATCCCTAGCTTCCGCAGCTGCACAGTATCTTATTCTTAGTCCCGTTGTGATACCATGTTATAAATTTGATAATTTCATTCAAATATTATCTAGGATCCTACTAAGAGAATAACATGCACAACATAACAATCATATACATAAGCGACACAATGTTTCCTCGGGGAAAACCAAGAAGGTGAAAAACCCCACAACTTCCTCAGAGATAGAATAAGCCCCAATACAAAGATCACAAAGATGAATCCCCAAAAGATAGATGTCTTCAGTAGCTACTCCTCCTTCACTTATGCACACTCCTCTCTCTCAACTATGCGAGTTGGATGAGTGAGTGAATTGAGAAAATAGAGTGGTGCAACCACTCTATTTATACTTTAACTTAACCTTCCTTTTACCCTAACTGGGATGACTCCCTAAGGGAATCTAATAACCCTTCCACTTAACTCATCCAGGGCCGACCCCTCTAAGGTGGTCTAATAACCCATCAAATATAATTTACGACACTTACAATATAACTTGCAACACTTGCAAATACAAATGACGACACTTCCAATCGTAGGAATAATACATCTTCGTTTGGGATACAATAAAGTACAAATGTAATACATATAATATACAAGTGAATATCTTCGGAAGTTACAAATACATCAACATCAAGCAACAAGGAGATCGTATCAACCACTAACTTAGCATGACCTCATTCTTGATGCATGTGTGAAGCCTTTCCCAATAAGTTTTTCTTTCTACTAGTGGATTTTATGCTCAATTATTCAAATCCTAGTTTCATTTTAAATGGCCTAGGATAATTTACTCTCCAAACCTACAATCAAGGGCCTAGAACCTAAATTGTCGTTGGTTTTCTATCAAATAAAAACAAGTCTAGTTCATTTTAGTTATGTTGATTTTATAGGTTGTTTACTCAAGGAACAAGATGTGCAATAAAGATGTTCAAAGACATGAAATAATTAGAACCAATATGAACATTGGATATATTTCGTTGCACTTATCCTTCTCTGAAAACATGTATCTATTCAAGTTCTATGAATGATTTTTCAAAATCATAATGTAATGAAACTCGACTCATTTATTGTGTTTTTTAAATCCAATGAAACATGAACTCAATAGCTCTTCCAAATGAAAATTTACCACCTAAATGTAAAGTATGTAGAAAATTACAAAAGACAAACATAATTTTTCCTTCTTTTTCCTTTTATGAAAACCAAAATGTACTAAATTAAGCTCTAAAACAAGCAAAATTTGCTAGTTGTATACCTTAGCACCTTCGGTTGGCCCCTAATATTGATTGAATTGGAAAAATAGGGTAATAAAGGAAAGAAAATACCACTCTATAGGACCCAAATGTCTATTATGAAGGAAAGGTGAGTGACCAAATGTGTGTTCTAATGAAAAGGTGCATGTACACACTCTTTTTCCCATGGAAAAGTGCATGTACCCCCTATGAATCAACAAAAACTTAGTCAAAATCAATTTTATACCTCAAAATCCCACTTTGAGTTCCATTTCACCTTGTCATGGTTTATCCCCATGTGAAACCTAATGATGCTTCCTCCTAATGAGTGTTATAACTTACTCCCACCTAGTTCATCCCCTCTTTGGCCTTCCTTGGAATCCCTAGAGCCAAATCCAACTTGTTTGAGCCGAGTGCCACATCATCAGGTCAAGATGCCACATCATTTGGCCCACTTTCCTAGAATTTTTGCACCCTACTAGTGGTGCAAGACGCAAAAATCCCCCTTTTTCACGTTCTGCATACCTATAGGGGCTCAAAAATTTCAACTTAATCGCACCTTGCTCAACCTCTAGGGCTCGAAAACTTCCTTCCAACCACCTTTAGCTTGGATCTTGGATCTTATCTCTGAGATATTTTTATGGGATTGAGAGTTCCCTTCGAATCCTCACTCACCTTCCCTCTTTGGTCTGGTTCAACCCCCTTGATACACCATTGTCTCTCCTAGATCCACCTTCCTCTCCTAGTAGTTAGCCTCCCAAATGAAGGAGGTCATCCATGGGCTAAAGGGATAACACTTGAGGTATCAAACCTATGGTCATAAGAGTTTTATAGAGATAGCAAGGAGGAAGGCTTTGGAGTTAAATTTGTTGCTTGGACATCAAGGAGTGGCTTTGTAAGATTCTTCTAGATTTCATCAATATAACTTGTCGTATTTTCCCATTTTGTGCTTCTTGCTCCAATCAATAGCATAATTTGTTTATAGTTTTATTTAGATCCTAACTATTATACATAGTATTTGGATTTTGTGTCACTTGTTGTTTGCTTTGACTTAGACAGGTTCTACTTGCGAGTTCAAGGCTAGAGTTGGAGTTAAGAAAAACATCATATTTGAAGTAAGTCATATTACTTCCTCTTTTCAAATACATTAAGAATTTGTATGCATAGTTAGATCTAGGAATTTAGGGTTGCATTTTTTTGTTTATTATGTTATATTAGACTTAGTTGATCTTAGTTTAATCTCTGGATAAATCTAACTACTCGTAGGACGGGTTTATTAACACACTCAAAATAAAAATGCTTAGTATTACAAGCTGTCAAGCATAGTTTCACACAGTTTTTGGTTTCCAAATACCCTATTCAAAGCTAGAGATGGAAAACAAAAATCCCTACAAAGAAGAATTTAAGGAATTCCTCCCAAGTGGGGTCACCATTTTTGTCAGGGATCAAATTTACTAAATAGATAGCATCAAAACTATTCCATATCAAGACAAAGAATATTAATCTTCTTTTCCCTAAACTAACTCTTTAATGCTTGCAAATACAATTTGAGAGTGAGATTAATCAGGTACATGTTATGGTGATTGCCTTGAAATGAGAGTGGAATATTGATTCCAATGCACCCACTATTAATCTTCTATGAGTTGTATAATCTACCCATCACACCAAATACCTTTCTCAAACACACTTGGTGATAAGAAAAGAGAATACGACAAGAATCAACTCAAATTGACTAGGTTAGAAAGCATTTTCGCCAATCCCAATGCAATATAAGATTAATCTATTAATCATATGATTACTGCTTTTTTTGGGGGGGGAAGATGAGAGATCTCCTTTTATTAATATGAAACAATATAATACAAATTTACCTAACCTTCTACTACCAATAGCTTTTGTAACCATTGTATGGGTCCCTCTAATCTTGATCCACTAATGACAAGCCTTCATGAATTCATCCTTCTTTCTAAATACCATGGAGAGGCCAACAATGGAGTTTGAACCTCAACACTCAAAAGAAAAATGAAAACTTAGAAACCTTAGGGTAAGGGTATAAAAAAAAATGAAGGAAACCACAAGGCCATTACTCCAGCATGAGGGTAATATCAGCATTAGTGCAACTTTCTCTCCTGTAATTCTTTATTTTATACTTTTTTGGAATGGTTGAGACAATTAGAGGGCATTTCAAAAGAGTTAGAAGCAAGAAATTACTAAAGAAACTTTTCAAGGGTGCAAAATTCATGTTTTTTATTATTTCTTTCACATCTTTTGAGGTGTGCATGCCTTTGTTTAAGGAAAGGTCTATATATGCACCTTGCTAAGGGAAATGGTGTGTGTACTTTTCAAAATTGGATTTTTTAAGTGTTTTTTTCTGGAAAAAGGGCTACAAGTGATCTCGATTAAGGCCATTTAGACATTAAAGGCATTGAGGTGTCAAATAATGCTATAACACTTCCCCATGATTCATGTATGGTAAATGGGGTAAACCTTCAACCCTAATTACAAATCCTAGCCCTAAGGGGATCAAGAGAGTCAAACCCATGACCTCCCCTACTATGTGGGTAGTGTATAGATAGATAGATAGATATATAGATAGACAAATTTATTAAATGCAAAGTTGATATTAAGATATTTTACATAAGGTGGACAATGAAATATTTATGTATGGTCTACATTGAAATATATTATTTAGTTATTACTTTTTTAAATGCCTTGTGTAAGTCCATGTTGAGTACAAAGGAATTACACATTTCCCTCATACTCAACTATATATATCACCTCTCAACCCAATCATCCTATATATAATCTTAATATTGTTGATTGGTTCTCATAGTTGCTAAATATAAACTTAGTGTAAGTGCATATTTAAATTCTTATTTATGCATAGAATGCAATTTTTTAAATAGCTTTTTTGCTTAAGTGATAAACTTTCTAATTTGAATTTTAATTTGTAGTAAATTATATAGTTAATTAATTTTCTAACTATGTTTTATTAGTGTACTCTCAAATCAACAAAGTAAAATAAAATATGAGATTTTAAATCTAGTTATTTTATTTTAATGGAGTTAATTAAATGTTAATAACAATTATTAGGGGTGAATAAGTGGGATTCAGTCTAGTGAAGTTATCAATTATCAACTCCCACTAATCAAGACTCCTCAAGAAGGTAACCCATCCCAAGACTCCTTTAGTTCAAACATTCTTAACCATGGAGACTTCCCCATAGTCAAACCCACTTAACTTTCTACCACATTTTCAAAATCATGTCCAAGTATTGTTCCTTATGAAGTATTCATTTAGAGCTCCCTTGACTCTTTCATTGGTATTTTTGGAGATCTTTTGCAGTATTACATATAAGATATCATTTATGTGATTATCTATATTAGAAAGTCATTAATACATGACTCATAATGTCTCAAGCAAACTTAAATCAAAATGATCAATATCTCAAGAATATGAACAATCCACTTAACACTCAATGGATGTTGGAATATTCTCACCATCTTATCCTGGTTTTGCATACATGCATGCATTCCATGTAGCACTCCATGCATCCATGCATTGGAAATTGAGTCTCCTAGCACCTAATCCTTAGTTTAGGACCCCTAGAGCTTAATTTTGGTCATCACTAGCCCTCTTATCCACTCAGAGCTCCTTGTTTACATCACTGGAGTTTAAATGCACCCTCATGCATGATTTTAGGGATCTTCATAGTCAATTCCTATATTTGGGGCACCTTGTCCCCTTGATTGCTCAGTTAACTAACTACTACACCTAGTTTGATTGCTACTGAGTCTAGGAGCACCCTTTTTTACCACTGTCAGTCATATATGCACCCCCTTGGAGTCTCCTTCCCTGTTTTGGTTCCCACATGACTCAGTCATGCTCAGTTATACCTAAGTTAACTGATCATTCATCATCAGTGGCCACTAAACCTTATCGAGATATGGTTCCAATGCAAACTAAACCTATACTTGAGGTGAATTCAAAACCTATCAAAGGATATCGAATTCATTATATTGTAACATATTTTGATTACCAGCCTATTGCTGATTAATGTATCAACAACATTTTTTCATCTATTTTTCAGTTTTATGAGTGAATTGATTCATGTTTTTTTCTAATTCTTCTTAGTAATAGCATTGTGAATTGTGTGAGGTTTGTTCAATTTTAGTGATCTATCCTATGGGATTTCACATGGTATCAGAGCTTGTGAGAGCTTAGGTTCATCAGCTTGCTTTCAGTAGTGCACCAAAAGAATCTGTATTTCCATAGCAAATCCTGGTGCCATTGCATTGAATTCATTGGAGAAATCCTTTGAGTTCTAGCCAGGTGTGAAGGATAAATTCCTAAAGCAATTCTCAGTAGATTCTATAACAATCCTCCGGATATTTTTGCATTATTTTTGCAGGTTATTCCATCATCAGAAACACATTCTAAATCTTAATCCCTTCAATTTGTTTGAATGGAAGGACCAAATGGAGATATTCATGCGAATCAGAGGTCTATACATGGTGCTAAAGGGCACTGAATTTGAACCAAATGGTGCTATAGATAAGGCCAAGTATCTAAACAAGCTTTATGAAGCATATGGATTGTTGTGTCACGACATTTCCAAAGATCTAATGTTTCATCTCTTTGGTCTGAAAACTCCCAAGGAGTTTTGGACAAAGATCGAATTTTTATTTGGGAAATAGTATGATTTGAGAGGGCATCAATTGGAAAATGAGCTGATCTCTCTAAGCCCCAACCTCTTCGAATCCATCACATATTTCTTCACAAGATTCAAGAACTTGGTTGTGCAGCTAAAACTATGTGGAATTGAGAAGGAAGATAAGCATCTTATTCTTTCTATTCTTTCAAAATTGGGACCAGACTATTTTGTATTTGTATCCACCTTCCAAACAAAAAATCTATCCATCCCAAATTGGAAAATGCCCACACTAGATGCATTCATCCTATCTCTCTCAAAGGAGCATAACAAATTGGTGCATATGGGAGTCATAAAACCATCAAGGGATCAATCTCTTACTACGGGAGAAGGAAATAATGCGAATGGTAAAGGAAAGTACAAAGGAAAGGAGAAGAAACAAAATAAGAAGAATACCAAGGACTATCCCAAATAGTCAGAGGGAACTTCGAATTCCAAGAGAGGAATCAAAATAAAAAGGAGAAGACACATTGTCCATACTGCAACAGAGGTTTACATCTAGAAATTTCTTTCATGAAGAAAACAATTGATCTCATGGCTCAGCTTATAGAGAAAAACAACCTTCCAGTACCTATAGGTTCTAGGAGGAAAGAAGTTGATCCTAAATCATAGGATAAAGAGAGGTGTCATGCACTCATGGATGGCACTTCGAATGCAACCTCCTTAATCATAGATTCTGGAGCCTCCGGACACATGTATGCATCCAAGGATCTATTCTCTGAATTCGAACCTACTATTGGTCCTTCCATCCTAATGGGAAATGATTCAAAAGTTCCTTCAAAAGGAATTGGAAGGATCAATCTTGATCATGGATACTTCAGTGATGTGCTTTATGTTCCTAACTAGGTAGCTAACATCCTTTCAATTTATCAAATGACCCATACAGGAGTTACAAAGGAAGTAATTTTTACTCCTAATGTGGTTGAGATTCAAGATGTCTCTTCTGGGAAGATCATTGCACAAGGAATAGTAGATCATTATTCCAAACTCTATGAGTTCTCTCATTTATTGCCTTACTCAACACAAAGTCTTCTTCTTACTCATGCAAATGAAGTGAGAAGACATTGGCATGAAAATTTCAACTAAAAATATCTGCAAGAACTACACAATCAGAAAATGGTTGAAGGCCTCCCAAACATCAGATTTTCCAAGGGCACCTATCAAGGTTGCTTGACTGGTAAGCATCTTGAGCACATGTTTGGAAAGGGAAATCCAAAGAGAGCCTCGTCTTCTCTCAATTTGACTCATAGTGACATATCAGGACCTCTTCCTCACCTATCCCTGAATAATGAAAGATACATCTTAACATTCATAAATAACTATTCGAGATTTAGTTGGGTATATTTCTTAAAGTTGAAATCAGAAACCTTTGAATATTTTCCAAGTTTTTAAAACTTCTATAGAAAATTTCACTGACAAAAAGATCAAGATCCGTCATACCGACAATGGAGGAGAGTATGTGAATAATGATATTAATTTATTTTGTGCAGATGAAGGTATTGAAATGCAACACATTGTTCCTTACACACCACAGTAGAATGGTGTAGCTGAGAGAAAGAACAAAACTTTGAAAGAGATGGCTACATGCATGCTTGATTATAAAGCATTGGATCCTAGACTTTGGGAAAAAGCTGTCAACTGTGCTACATACCTCTAGAACTGAGTTCCACACAAAGGCCTAAAAGGAAAAACTCCTTTAGAAGCATGGATGGGATACAAGCCATATGTGTCTCATCTAAGAGTTTTTGGTTCCAAAGCTTGGGCAAGGATTCCTTCAGAGAAGAGGAGAGCCTTAGAGCCTCAAAACAAAGAGTGCATATTGGTTGGTTATGAATAGAATGCAAAAGCCTACAAACTATTGGATCTGTCTACCATGTAGACCTTTCTTGAAATAAGTGTCCAGTTTGAAGAATGGCCATTGCATGATGCCCACCATGTTGAAGCAGAAAGCTTACCAACTACACCACCACAACATGTTAAACAAGATAGTGAATCTTCCTCTCATGATAGTTTAGAATCTGAATCAGAAAGTGAAGATGATCAAATGCTAGATCCAGATCCATAAGAACCTGAAGATATAGCACCACAAGATCCATCCCCACTTCCAACATGGACTGCAAAGACCATTGAATCTGCTAGTGACCTTGTTGGAGATCCACAAGATCCAAGAAGAACAAGATATCAGTTTCAAAATACAAGTTTTGAACTCTCTCATACAGATCCCTTTCTTCCTGATATATTTTTTTGATGGTTGGATCAGATCCAAAAACCTTCTTTGAGGCCTTCAAATATCCAAGATGGATATCAGCTATGTATGAAGAGTACCAATCTCTTCAAAAAAATGAAACTTGGGATCTTGTTTCTCTCCCTCCTGGAAGGAAGCTTGTTCAATGTAAGTGGCTATACATAACAAATATGGGCTCAAATGGATTAACAAGCAAGTACAAGGATCACTTGGTTGCTAAACGTTTCTCACAAGTTCAAGGGATTGACTCTACAAAGACCTTTGCTCATGTTGCAAAGATGGACTCCATCCGTCTTGTTTTGGCTCTTGTTGCATCGAAGCATTGGGAGGTGCATCACATGGATGTGAAGGGTGAATTTCTTCATTGAAATATAGAGGAGGATATCTACATGAAGAAACCTTAAGGATACATTGATGATCCTTCATTAGCGTGCATATTGAGGAAGTCCTTATATGGGCTCAAGCAGGCTTCCCGAGCATGGTATGCTAATATGGACTCCTTTCTACTGTCACAAGATTTTCAGAGATGCAAGTCTAATTCGAATGTCTACATGAGGCATGATGGTAACTCTCTTTTCCTTATTTTCCTCTATGTTGATGATTTATTGATTACAAGGAGTCTCTCTTCATGCATTATATCTATCAAAAAAAACTTGCACAATTCCTCCTCTATGTCAGATTTGGGACTACTAAAGTAGTTTCTTGGTCTTGAAGTCTCTCAGAGTGATTCAGGAATCAAGATTGAACAGTCCAAGTATGCATCAAATCTACTTGACAGGTTTCATATGACAGAATGCAAACCAGCATCATTTCCTTTTCTTTCAGGTATCAGTATTGAGGATGGTTCTTCTTCACCTTTGGTGGATAGTACCTTGTATCGGCAACTGATTGGGAGTCTTTTGTGTTTTACACATACTCGCCCTGATCTATCCTATCCAATGAGTGGTGTCTCCAGATACATCCAAGAGCCTCATGAGATTCACTGGAAGGCAACCAAAATTATCTTGCACTATGTGCAAGGGACGAAGACCTATGGTATTCACTATTCAGTTGGGTCTCCATTGAACCTAGTTGGGTACACAGATTTAGATTGGGACGAAGACAGCTCATATCAGAATTCTACATTAGGTTTTGTCTTGATGATTGGGTCCAATCCTATCTATTGGTCGAGAAAAAAGAAAACAACTCTTTCTCTTTCATCGGTTTAGGTCGAGTACAGAGG
Source organism: Larix kaempferi (assembly GCA_027924585.1). Taxonomy (NCBI): domain Eukaryota; kingdom Viridiplantae; phylum Streptophyta; class Pinopsida; order Pinales; family Pinaceae; genus Larix; species Larix kaempferi. Next base: position 14,757,580 of record BSBM01000348.1, on the reverse strand, counting down.
TGCAATGAATGCAGCCACACAATGCATCTAGTTGTAGGGCATCTTGTCATATTTTGGGATTCACTACAGTACTTTGTGAAATTGAAACACATCAGATATATTGAACAAGATAATCAATTACAAGAGATGCATAAAGAATAATGTGTGTAAACTGTGCAAAAGACTTGCAGCAGTGGTCTATTGAACTCAGAAGTAGAATACAATACAATGTGCAGTCACAATGACGGAATAGGACAAGCCAAGCAATTCAAATTAACCAAGGAGGTCAATCAAATAGCCTCTATGGTGTAGCTTGTATCCACTAGGATTCCTCATAATCAGATCAGTGGTGCCATCAATGCACAAGTAACGGTCAACCAGGTGTCAAACTGAGTCTAACTGAATGTAGGTAGGTGTAACTGGCACATGGAGCACTAATGTAGTGAAGAATAATCCAAGGAGGATGCATGAGGAGCAGACTGGAATCAGAGCTGGCAATCTAGTCTCATGGGAGGTCCAACAAAGTGTTTCAGTTAGTTAACAAGTCAATCTATCCTTAAATTAAGGAAAGATCCACAAATTACTCAACTAACTGAGTGTGTCACTGGTGGTAGGTGAAGAAGGGTGCCTTTCACATGTGGTAGGTGAAAGTAGGGCCCATCACTGACTAGGAGGGATAGAAATGAATGGAAAGAAGCTCCGAGGATAGCAAACTGGGGACCAGGTGCTGGGTGACACCTCACTGATGACTGGGATGCATGACCGCATGCAAAATGCATGCAAACATAAAAAGTGATGATGAGATATCCTAACAACCCCCCACAAGCTATACTATGATGGTAAAAAATAAAGGATAGGGCCCTAGTAACTGAGACCAAAGGTCACCCCAATACAAAAAATAATTAAAATAAAGAATAGTCCATGAACCAAGGGAATGGAGAAAACCTCATGGGAAATCCCCCCCCCTCAAAATGGACTGCAACACACCAAAAGATTTAACTGCTCCAAACTCAAGTAGATATGTCTGGAGGTATCTTACTCTTGGAAGTAAATGGATCATGCTCCAAAAACATGTGCTTGAATTCTCCATCAGTGGATGCAAGCGAATATGGATACTTTATGAACTTGCTCTTCATACCAAAAATGGTGAGAACGAATATGAAAATATCAATATGATCCTGGGGCCTCTAATTCGAACCAAGTGAGGTAGGAATAGCTCCAATCGGATCAAATAGCTCTTGAAACTTGAACTTCTGATCAATGGAATTTAAATTAGCTCCAAGATTTGAGATATGGTTTCTTGAGATCTACTTTGAACCAACAAGGGTGAGGTCAAAACCAAAATCAACAAAAATTGCATGAGACTTGAACTCAAGCGAATGGTAGTGCTCTTCATCTTCAATAAAAATCTGAGAAACTGTGCCGATGATCGAACATAAGTATGTAGGAAGCATGTGATCAAGGAGAGCAAATGCTTCACCTCCAAAATCATATTTTACCTCCAAAACATCAAGTAGATCATCATTCTGCATACCAGCAAACTCATGTGAAAGAGAGGATTCAAGAACCTCTTCGGAATCTAGAGTATGAGCTGGTTTATCTTGCTCAGAATTCGAAATAGAAGACAGTGAGAAAATGAGTGTTGAATCTACAGTTTCTTCTTCATATTGAACAATGGTTGAGGCCGAGGCATAATCGGAGAGAACACATAAGGAGGTCTCACTGGGCTTGTTCTCCAAATGGATAGCATGATCCTCTTCTCCCTTCTTTCCAAATTCTCTATTGATTTGGACCCATAGATCTCTTGGATTTTCAGCAGTAGTACTGAGGTAGCACATACAAGGAGACATAGCAAGACATATTGTCCCAAAAGCTCTGTCACAATCATTAAGCCAATCATTCTCCTCTTCATTGGAAACAAAATCTCTTGTAATACCAATACACATATCAAAAAGACATTGTCTCTTCAAGCATGCTATCATCTTTGGTTTCCATTCATCATAGTTGAATGGAGTAAGAATATTTTGTGAAGAAGAATATTCCATCTCTGCAATAGCGAATGCAAATGGAGGAAGTAAGAAACCTGCAAATCACAAGGAAACAAGAACCATTATGGAGCAATAGCTTCCACTGCATAAAGTGCTGCAACTACGGAAAACTGTTGCAAAGTGAGCAAAAATTGCTCAATCTTCATAAAAAATCCCTGGAGAAAAGAAGTCTTGTCCCTGCCATGGCTCTGATAACATGTGAAATTGAAACACAGCAGATCTATTGAACAAGATAATCAATTACAAGAGATGCATAAAGAATATTGTGTGTAAATTGTGCAAAACACTTGCAACAGTGGTCTATTGAACTCAGAAGTAGAATACAATACAATGTGCAAACACAATGACTGAATAGGCCAAGCCAAGCAATTCGAATTAACTAAGGAGGTCAATCAAATAGCCTGCATGGTGTAGCTTATCTCCACTAGGAGTCCTCATAATCAGATCAGTGGTGTCATCAATGCACAAGTAACGGTCAACCAGGTGTCAAATTGAGTCTAACTGAATCCAGGTAGGTGTAACTGGCGCATAGAGAACTAATGTAGTGAAGGAGAATCCAAGGAGGATGCATGAGGATCTCACTAGAGTCAGAACTGGAAATCTAGTCTCACTGGAGGTCCAACGGAGTGTTTTAGTTAGTTAACAAGTCAATCTAGCCTTAAATCAAGGAAAGATCCACAAATTACTCAACTAACTGAGTGTGTCACTGGTGGTAGGTGAAGAAGGGCACCTTTCACATGTGGTAGGTGAAAGGAGGGTGCATCACTAACTAGGAGGGCTAGAAACGAATGGAAAGAAGCTCCTGGGGCTAGCAAACTGGGGACTAGGTGTTGGGTGACACCTCACTGATGACTGGTATGCATGCAAATGCATGTCTGCATGCAAAATGAATGCAAACATAAAACGTGATGATGAGATATCCTAACATACTCCACCAGTCATCTATAGGGACAATCAAAGTGCTATCAATTTCCACAGATTTGGTTCAAAGAAAGAGAACCAAACACATTGAGATACACATGCATTACATCCGAGGATTGGTGCATGATCGTACCATCACACTTCTCTATTGCTCTTCAGAAGAGCAGATTGAAGATATTTTCACCAAGAATTTTTCTGTGAAAAATTTCACTCATCTCCAATCCCTTCTTTGGGTGAGTTCTACCTTGGTTGATTAGTATTTTTTATAGTCTATCTTGAGGGGGGGGTTTGTTCCCACTAGGTTTTCCCTCTTTCCTCATTTTTTTAGATTGTTGTACAGGGTGACCTTTGGTCTTCGTAACCATGGCCCTAATTTTCATTTATTTACTTATATTTTTCCTCATAGTCCATCTTAAGGGGGGGTGCTGGAATATTCTCACCATATTATATTGGTTTTGCATGCATGCATTCATTCCATGCATCCGTGTATTAGAAACTAAGTCTCCTAGCACCTAGTCCTTATTTTAGGCCCCCTGGAGCTTCATTTTGGTCATCACTAGCCCTCTTATCTACTCAGAGCACCTTGTTTACATCACTGGAGTTTAAATGCACCCTCCTACATGATTTTAGGGATCTACATAGTTAATTCCTATATTTGGGGTGCCTTGTCCCCTCGATTGCTCAGTTAACTGACTGCTACACCTAGTTTGACTGCTACTGAGTCTCGGAGTGCCCTTTTTTACCACTTTCAGTCTAATATGTGCCCCCTTGGAGTCTCCTTCCCTATTTTGGTGCCCATGCAACTCATTCATGCTCAGTTCTACCTCAGTTTACTGATCATGCATCATCAATGGCCACTAAACCTTATCGGGATATGGTTCCAATGCAAGCTAAGCCTATACTTGAGGTGAATTCAAATCCTATCTGTAGGAATATGCAAGGGATCTAGCGGCTATAGCAACTCACAATCAAGATCACAAAAATGTTGCAAAGAAGAAGAGAAGGAGACACTCAATGATCACTCATAAACACAGTAAAATAGAGCAATATCTTGGTATTATACAATGAATAAGAATGTAAGTGAATGAATACAATAGAACAATAAGGTGCATAATATAGGATTCAAATAGGACAAGTAGGGCATTCGAATTTCTAACTCAGAGTGTGGCTTGGATGATAATGGAGTCATCATCCAGCCAATGTATCAATCATCAATGGTAACAGTCAATCAACTAAGTCTAACTGAGTGAGGTAGGCACTAACTGAATGAAGTAGGCTCAGTGGAGGGAACATGAGGAGTCTAACTAAGTGAGGTAGGCACTAACTGAATGAAGGAGGCTTAGTGGAGGGTGCATGAGGAGTCTAACTGAGTGAGGTAGGCACTAACTGAATGAAGGAGGCTCAATGGAGGGCGCATGAGGTGCTAACTGGAGTCTGAATGGGCAGACTAGTCTCACTAGAGGTCCATCAGAGTGAAACAGTCAGTGGGGGAGTCAATCCAGCCTTAAATCAAGGAAGGACTGAGTGATAACTGACTGGTAGGTGAGAAAGGCTCCTAACTGGCTGTGGTAGGTGAGAAAGGTGCACTTCTCATGTATAAGGTTGCTTTTGGTAGGTGGGAGGCCCCCTTGGGGCTGTAGACAGGCTGTCGAGAGCCAGAACCAAGATCTAGGAGCTGGGAGGTCCACCATGATGATGACTGGATGCATGCAGAATGCATGCAAAACTAAAAAATGATGGGGAGAATATTCCAACACCCCCCGCAAGCTATACTATGAGAAAATAACTTAAGAGTAGGGCCCTGGTAACTAAGACCAAAGGTCACCCTATAAAAAAGCAAGATAGGGCCCTGGTTACTGAGACCAAAGGTCACCCTGTACAATCACTCTAAAATAAACTAAGTGAGGAAAGAGGGAAAACCCAATGGGAAGAAATCCCTCCCTCAAAATAGACAGAAGGTGCTAAAGTAGCATATCATGACTTACCCTTGAAAGAGGCAAGTGACCTTCTATAAAAGGGTTGATCGATCCAATATTAACCAAAAATGTGAGAAGGATGAGTCCCTTCATCATGAAAATCTGAACAGGTTCTCCATCGATCAGCTGGATCACTAGAAGATGTGAAATCAACGGCTTCCCTTCTTGGAAGAGGAGGAAAGTCAGTTGAGAGATCATAAGGATCTAAAACTTCCATTTCTTCATCTTTAGCATTTGTTAGATCTTCAGGTTCTTGTGGGTATGGATCCAACATTTGCTCTTCATCACTGTCTTCATTCGAATCTGATCTACTATATGTTGAGGATTCGCTCTCTTGAAAATCACCAACACTTTCAAGCTTTGAATCTGAAACCTCATGAGGAGGAGTAAGAAAAACTGGCTCAACATCACACACAAACTCTGAGTTTGAATTTTCATGAAGAGAATCATGTGAAGCTAATGTCTCATACTCAGAATCTGAACTGCCATATGATGGAGATTTGTTCTCTCGAAGCTCATCACCATTCTCAACCTCTGAATCCAAAGGCTCATGTGAAGAAGCAGATGAAACTGACTCATCATTGTTCCCAACCTCTGAGTCTGAAGAAGTGGAAACATAATCAGACATGTAACCATCATGAACCTGCTTTTGAAGAAGCATGTAGATCTCTGATATCTCCCTTGAGCTGTTACTGGTGAGATCTTTTCCAAAAGAACTAGAAACAGACAAAGATGAAGATCACTAGTGAATGTAGTGTTGATGGCCCCTTTTTCCATGGGTTTTGAATCAATAGGTGCCAGATCTTCAGGTTCTTGTGGATCTGGATCTTGCATTCGTACCTTTTTAAGAGTCCTCTTTTTCTCAGCCTTCTTGGATCTATTTTTTCCTTTCAAGCAACTTTTTCATGTGCCATGAGCAATCTTGCTGATCTTGCTATCTTCATGAGTGTGAGAGCGAAGAGCAGATTCCTTTGAGAGAGGTAAGAAGTGTGAGAATTCATAGAGCTTGGAATCATGATTTGCAATACCTTTTGAAATGATTTCCCCTGAGACCATGTCCTGTACTTCGAATTCATTTGGAGAGAAGATTACTCTCTTGGGATTTCCAACATGAGTCATTTGATATACAGAGAGTAAATTTGCTGCAAGAGGAGGAACATAAAGCACATTAGAAAAATATCCATAGTCAAGATCAATTCTTCCGATACCTTGAGAAGGGATTTCTAAATCATTGCCCAATCTGATAGAAGGGCCTTTTGAGCTCTCAAACTTGGACAAGAGACCTTTGGAGGAAGACATGTGTCTTGTGGGTCCTGAATCTATAATGAAGGAGGAATCTGAAGATGCACTTGCCATGAGAGCGTGACATCTTTATTTACCTTTGGATCTAGAAGATTCAGGATCAAGATCTTTCTTCCTTCTACATGCAGGAACATGAAGATTGTTCTTCTCCAGTAATTGATCCATCAAATCTATGGCCTTATTCATACAAGCACTCTCGGGATGAATTCCTTTAAGACAATAGTTTCAATTTGGTTTTCTCTTGCGAGAATGCTTGGTCTTCCTAGGGTTTGAAACCCTATTTGACTGATCTGGACTATTTGTACCATTAGATTTCTTGCCAGAAATATTTTTCTTTCCTATATCATTCGCTCTCTCTGCAACTGTAAAGGCTGAATCCAATTTGGGTTTGATCATTCCCATCGAAATCAACTTCTCTTCCTATTTGGTAAGAGATTGTGTGAAATCATCAAATGAGGGAAACTTCCATTTTTGAATGGATAGCCTAGCTGACTGGAAAGTAGAGACAAAAACTGAGAAATTTGCCCCCAATTTTGAGAGAATGGTAAGTATAAGCTCCTTATCTTCCTTGACTATCTCATATCTTTTCAACTGTGATATCAAGCTTTTGAACTTGGTGAGAAAGGCATTGATAGATTTGAAACTGCTAGGACTCAAACATATGAGCTCATTCTCCAATTTGTGTGCTACCATATCATCCTTTGGCCCAAAGAGAGATTCGAGCTTGTCCCACACCTCTTTCGGAGATGTAAGATCGATGACATGAAAGTGTAGTTCATCAAAAATTGAGAGAAGGAGGAGACCAATTGCTTCATCAAGTCGATCCAAGTACTTGGACTTTTCAACTGCATTGAGAAGTTCTACCATCATTCCATTGAGTATTCCCGTGAAGCTCTTGGATCTCATGAAGAGAGCCATCTTGGCTTTCCACTCAACATAGTTGGAAGATGTAAGCTTTATATCCGTCTGAACATAGAAATTCGAATAGTTGAAGAAGATTCTGAACGGGTGAATAAACCTACAAGACAATAAAAGATGTGCTGATGGAGAATGCTACACTTTGACTGGACACTACCTTAAGGACACTTGGCACATGGACTAATTCCTTCACACCTGGCTAGACCTCACTAGATTTATCCAATTAAATCAAGTAATAGCACCAGGATTTGCTGTGGAAACTTAGAGGCTTCTAGTGCACAAGTGAAAGATAGCTGCTCAAAGAAATGTTGCAACTGTTGCAATTCGAATAGTTGCTTCCTGCTCTGGTACCAAGTAGGAATATGCAAGGGATCTGGAAGCTGTAGAAACTCACAATCAAACTCACAAATATGTTGCAAAGAAGAAGAGAAAGAGACACTCAATGATCACTCATAAACACAGTAAAATAGAACAACATCTCAATATTATACAATTAATAAGAATGTAAGTGAATGAATACAATAGAACAATAAGGTGCATAATATAGGATTAGAAAAGTCCAAGTAGGGCATTCAAATTCCTAACTCAAAGTGTGGCTTGGACGATAGTGGAATCATCACCCAGTCAATGTATCATTCATCAATGGTAACAGTCAGTCAACTAATTCTAACTGAGTGAGGTAGGCACTAACTGAATGAAGGAGGCTTAGTGGAGGGTGCATGAGGAGTCTAACTAAGTGAGGTAGGAACTAACTGAATGAAGGAGGCTCAGTGGAGGGTGCATGAGGAGCTAACTGGAGTCAGAATGGGAAGACTAGTCTCACTGGAGGTCCATCGTAGTGAAACAGTTAGTGGGGGAGTCAATCTAGCCTTAAATCAAGGAAGGACTGAGTGATAACGGACTGGTAGGTGAGAAATGCACCTAACTGGCTGTGGTAGGTAAGAAAGGCACACTTGTCATGGATAAGGGAACTTTTGGTAGGTGGGAGGCCCCTTGGGGACTGTAGACAGGCTATGGAGAGTTAGAACCAAGCTTGAGGAGCTGGGAGGTCCACCATGATGATGACTGGATGCATGCAGATGATTGGATGCATGTGGAATGCATGCATGCATGCATAACTGAAAAATGATGGGGAGAATATTCCAAGACTATCAGAGGTTATCTAATCCATTCTATTGTAACATCTTTTTATTTCCAGCTTATTGTTGATTAATGTATCAACAACATTTTTTCATCTGTGTTTCATTTTTATGATTGAATTGATCAACGTTTCTTTCTAATTATTCTTAGTAATAACATTGTAAGATTTGTGATGTTCGATCAATCTAAGTGATCTATCCTATGGATTTTCACAATGCATTGAGTGATGCTCATAGGGTTGAATAAGTGGGATTTATATTAGTAAAATGAATCACATAAAATCAAATATCACCTCTAAAACTTGCAAAAAAAACACTCAAAAACTAACACACACACACACACACCCTTCACTTTTATGATTTGCTAATGATAATTCATACACTACAAATATTCAAAATTCCTCTTTATTCTAACATTTTATTTCCTATCAATAAACCAAAGTTCATTTTCTTATGCTATCTACCATGCAAATGGTTGTTAGGAAAAATGCAACATATGCACTCTTCCTTCAACACCTTTCCCATTCTTTTGTTGGTTATGTATTGAACTACTCTTTGCAAATGTAGAGGTTCCATTGATTTATGCACAACAATCCTAATAGGTCACTAACTTAGATACTCCCTTCTACTTTTACCTCTTCAGAAAGATATCATTTGTTCATTTTCTCATTATCTTATCCAAATTTTTGTATTCCATGTTGTTGGTTAATGTCACAAACCTAAGAGTCTTGCCCAAAAATTTTAGTTTCCTCATATTTGGTTGTGCATCACTACCTTTCCTCGACCATAAGGGTTTAAACAACCTTGCCAAACAATGCCCCTTCACCTAAGGTATTCCCATAACTTCATATTATACTAAAATATGTTAGATGTGCAACTTTAGTTCTATTTGACCAAGTTATCCAACAATAGGCACACGTCCAACCATGGCCTTTAAAATATCCCTGGTAACAATACTTATACTTATACAATATTATAACACTTAACCAACACAATGCATCGTAGAAAACATAACAACATTCATCCAACCAAATAGAACAAAAGGAACATGTGCAACTGACACCCAAGGTGGATGCCTTAAACTTTAGTAGATGAAGTATTTTAAAATCTACAATAATGGAGCCAGGAAAATTCTTGTATATCTTTTTAAAGACTACAATTATAAACAACACCACTTCCATATAGTTGTTAATCCAACCCCTGAAGCTACCTCAGTCTTTCCTCCTATAGGTCCTATTCACTTCTTATTTTTTACTTAGACAATGCAAACTCACCCCTATTGTGAAAAAACTAAAAATTATCACAATTGTAGAGATCTTTGAAAGAATGTGATTTCAAATCAATTTTTCCCTTGTTGTAGCCTCTATGAGGAAACTTTTGAAACCTTAGAAGAAGAAGTTCATTTTCATTAAATTAATTTCAATAAGTATAGTACCTTGTGCAATATTGACTCCTTATGAATGCCATAATCATCATATTCCATGTTGCTTATTGATAAATCTCAACCTTTGTTGATGAGGATGGTTCCTCCATTGTATCCATCAAATTTCCAGTGGTGTCTAATATTTTTACCTATAGGGTAATAGTTTTCATGGCACTGGTTTTAACAAATATCTACAAATCCCTTTATGCTAAACATTTTTTCCAAATATTTTTTCAAACAATAGACTAGCAAACATTTTATCACATGTTTGAAGAGCATTCTATCAAATATTGGATGAGAAAAGATTATGTCACATAGTTGGAGAGCATCCTATGAGCTTTAGTATTGTGTATAATTGGGCACACAAGTAGGGTGCTTTTCATTATTCACAGGATATATGGATCCACATTTAATCTTGATGACACAATATTACTCAACAAATCTTTTCCAGGATTGGAATGCCCTCTAATTAAAACATGTAAAATATCTTGAAGGAAATTCAAACACTCTAAGCTTTAGCTTGTACATATATGCTTGTAGTGAAATGAGTTTCATCGACCACTTAAAGGTGGTTAAATAGGTTGTACATTAATTTATCAATCCAAGTATATTCGAGTCTCTCTTGCAAGTTATCGTGCAATGCCTTTTGCAAGAAACAAGTTCACTCTTATTATTAGTTGTCTAACGTGCATAGAAATGAAATAAAATCAACTAAAATATTTACCATCTAAGAATCAAATCTTCAATCATATGTCAAATGGGAGAATTTGATACTAAGTTGTGTACTCGGGTGAAATCAAAAGAAATGAAAATATAATCAACTAAATACATAGTTTCAGTGGTCTATCGCATAAAATACTTAGAGAGAAAACTATGCATATAATTGAATCATAAAACCCAAACAATCACAAACCTTCATCAACCAATTAACAAGAGAAATTCATAATCTACTAGAGTAGAAATCAAAGGCAATAAATTCCTTAATCTATTACAACAAAGATTAATAAATTAAACACAGTAACATATACAACTTACATAAACTAGAAATCAGTGCCTACTCTCTAAAGTGGGCCTTGCCTCCTTTGAATAGAGTTCCATGAGAGGACTCCAAATTCTAAAAACTTAATTTCCTCAATGCACACATGGAAACACAATTTTGAACCAGCTCTATGTCTTAATCAAACAAAATGTAGAAACATGTACAATAGAATTATCGCCCCATCTCAGTGACAAGTACTCCCTTTTATAATCTCATTATTGAGATAATAAGTTAAGAACAAGCTCAATAATCCCATGGATTCTCGAGCTATTCTAGCCAAAAACTATTTCAGATTACATAACTATACAAACATATTTTGGTTACATTATTAACCACATTCTTGTTTTCATTCTCAATTCGGTCCAAAGATTGGATTTGAATACAACATATTCAAATAACCTCATATCTACAAATTCCCAAAAAGGTGTATCATATCCCTTATATCTCAACTTGAAATCCGTAGCAACAACCATGGTCTCAGAATCAACAACAATATTGTAGGTAATGGGATTTGCAACATGCTTATAGCTAACAAGAACTGTAGCACCCTCTAGAAATGTAGTAGCCTATAGATGAGGGAATTGATAACATCCTATAGTTGATGGGATCAATAGAAACCTATTGCTAATAGGATCTGGAAAAACATGTAGCTAATAATATCTACACCAACCTGTATTACTTAAAGAAGGTAGTTACAAACATGTAATTTCCCATTCATTCCTCAAATAACCAATTAAATGTAAAGACATGTAAGTTAAGGAATACCTTATTCCTATATCCCTCTTAAAGCATAAAAAAAAATTAATGCGGAAATGATAGGATAGAAGAAGGCGAGTAAATTTGGAAAAAGGGGTGACAAAAAGATGGCATTTTTAAGACTCGTCATATCCCCCAATCCAGTATCATTTCATGTACTTATGCAATCAATTCATAATGAGTCTGAGGGGTCAAGTGGAAAAGTGTCTGAGCTGACCATGCTCCAATTATAAGAAGGATTCCCTGGTCCTTGCTCTATATAATATCCCAATATTTTACATGTAGTAGCCTAGAAATATTCTTCTTCAAATGGCTCAACCGTGTGCCATAAAAGAGGGAAATGAAATATGAACTTGATCTATTGTATGCCATACATCTTGAGGAATTCCATATACCATTGGGGATGATCTAGTGTAATTTGAAAATTTACGTAAGAGAAGGGATATCATCACTGATATTGAAGCATTATCACATTCCTTCATTTGTCAATGCATAGAAAGGTTTCATGTCAGTCCAAAGCTATCCTACTCTTATAGGAGGAAATACTTCAACCTGTTGGCGGGCATTTCTACCCTATAGCAAGGAAACTACTGCTATCAACTTGGTTGGGGTGACAGGTAAGTGTATTGATGCTATTACAGAGGCATTTACAAAAAGAAATAGATTGTAGATTTAGGGAACACACCTTTTAACCGAAGTCTGATCCTAGCCTTGACCCGGTCTTGTGTCCAGCTTCCGAATCTACCTTTCCTTCAGCAAACCTGCAACAACAATACCTTTCTCAAAACATTTTGGGAAATATATAAAGCTTGACATAAACAAAAGCAATGTTTAACATTCATCATTGACCAAAATAAATCCAATTTAAGATGCCATTTCATAATACATTCAGATTGGAACAAGAAAAACACTTCAACCTTTATTTGTCAAAAGTAGAATGAAGTACAAGTATACCTGATAATGAAACAGGCTTCTGCAACTAGATTCTGGGCTCTAGCTCTGCTCTGGCTTGGCTGTCTTCTGCAACAACTTCTCCAATGTCTTAAAGTTTCTCCATTAACTCATCCTCTAGCTTTTCTAACAATAATTCCTAACCTTGCTCCTTTAACCTTCTTGGTATTTATAGGTTCAAAGAAACAGTTCAGGTCAAGATGTAGTTATGGAGGAAGTTGGGGGAGTTAGGAAACTGCCATCAACTAATCCTCCTCGATGAGTTAATATATTTTTTAATCATCTTTTAATGTGTATGCGACTCTTCTTCAGTGGAGTAGCGTATAGGGTGCTACCCTAGTGTTTAACAACTAGCGCTCAATCGATTTTAAATGTCGAGCGCTACTTTGCTACACTGGAGTACCGTATACTTGGATATGGGCGCTACTATTATACAGTGGAGTAGCGTATGGGCGCTAGTCTCTTTAAGTAGAGTAGCGCTCATATCTTAAAATGATATTTTTTTGTGGTTTTCCAGTATTTTCAGGAAATGGAATGAGTTGATATACCATCAAAGGTCAACATGCTCCTCCATCCAAATTGTCCTTTTGTGTGATCAGCAGCTCAGGGTGATCACGGACGGAGAGGTGCAAGTTTGACCTATAACAGATGCCCCCTAATGTGTGAGGTCAGAGGGAAACAATGGCCAAAATACATTACAATCCAAAGCCAGAGGAGGAGCACAGAACCGCAGAAAACAAGTCACAAGAAACCTGCAACAAAGATCAAGGTCAGCGAGCAATTACATTTTTGACATCTTATAGATGTGTAGCGTGATACAACGTGATCTATGATACATAACAAGGAGATGTATATAAAGCATGGCCACTTGAAATACAAGCGTGGATCCATGTCAAACTGAGAGATCATAGCCATAACAACAAACTGGATCTATGTCTCATGGAGAGCCGAATATAAGTGAAGCTCAGTCTTGCGCAACTTGGGTGATAACAAAATGAGGTAATGTCATCAAAATCCCAAGGTCTTCATCCCACAACAACCCTAGGTACAAACCCTAACCATGTGAATAGATGAGCTGATAGTCGAACATGGAGAGCATCGTTTTATTACCGGTCATTGATGTATACCGTTAACAAACGCGAGAACTTCCACCGATAATGATGATGGAGTCCAAGGTACCAAGTACGATTCGCCAAATGTGAATAGATGGACTTGGAGTCGAACACTTGGGAATCCTGTCGAAGAAGAGACATTGAAGTATTCTCATCATTCAACAGCGAGGAAAATTGCCACTGGTGACTGCAATCTCCAAGGTACTAACCGAAACTCTAAACTTCAATCCCAGAATAATGATTTGGTGTCGATGGGAAGAAGTCCGTTGGAAGGGAGGCCTTAAGGCATCCTCCATCATCCAACGCGAGGAACACTCAACTGGTAAGAGCTGATCTGGAATAATATGCAACAAGACTGACACTAGGAAGGCCGACACATGAGGTCAAGGTAAACTGCAGAATGGCCGACACAAGGTAGATCCTTGAACATTGAGCACGACACAAAGTGACTTAGGCAGTTTCTGACATAATGGGGTAAATAAGTCTAAAATGTAGGAGACATTAGCAGACCCTCCATATGGTTGGAAGAATAACCAACCGGGGGAGTAAATAACTCGGAGGAAAGGTTCACCCTGAGGTCGAAAACTAAACCCAACCGACAAGATAGACTCAAGTAGGTGTTGTGTTCAAGGATAGAACTTGACTGAAAACTGCCTTTGACAATGAAGAGATGATATGTTTTTCCGTTCCTTATTCTTTTTAGATAAAAGAATACCCTTCTTGTGGATTTAATGAGTCCAAGAAAGAATGAAAACTCAATAGGTCCAACCATGTAAATAATTTAACGAGCCCATGGGAGGAAGACTCAGTACCTTCTTCATAATTTAGAGAGTTCGAAGAAGAGATAGAAGATTACTCTATATGTACTGATCTCTGGATTTTAATATCGAGCCGAGATCTGTTCTTGCTCGCCGGTGTTGTCAATTTTAAGGAGTCTGAAAAACTTAAACAATAACTCCATATATCTGCTCGTGGATTTTAGTATCGAGCCCAAGCAGATTAATGCTCGCCGGTGTTTTCTTGTTTATAGAGTTTGAAAAACTTAAACAACCCTCTTTTCACCTATCCGTGGATTTTATATTGAGCCCGGATTGGTCTATGCTCGGCGGTGTTTTCTTGTTTATAGAGTTGAAAAACTTAAACAGTCCTCTACTTACCCTCTCATGGATTTCACATCGAGCCCGAGTAGGTGAATGCTCGCTTGGTATTTTCATATTTAGAGAGTCTGAAAACCCTAAAGAGAGACTCCAAGAGATCCTTTTTCGTACAATTAGGCTCCTCCCCCGAAAAAGTATAAAACAATGAAAGGAGAACTCTTCTAGCGCATACAGGAGTATACCTAGAGTATACCTTTTCCGTAGTTAATCCACTGAGGCCCGGAAAAGGGGTAATTCTATACCTGAGTGGATGAGCCTTCGGATACTTTAACGAGCTCGAAGATGACAAGTTTGCTCGGCTATCTTGTTTAGGTTTAAATAGTCCAAACAAGAGCTTAAAATGACTTAAAGGTCAGCTTCTGGGATCGTAGCTTCATGCCCTGCCAAAACTAGGTCTTCAACAAAATATTAGTCGATGCGGCAAAAATCTCGAATGATATATGAATTCGGAATGTTTAGTTAACTGACAAGGTCTATCATCAAGAAATTTGAGCTTAGGAGACGAATCTGACAACAATTGAGTGAAAAATTGAACTTGGATCAGTGTTATACCTTATTTTGTGTTTCAATTAATTAATTAGGGTTTTTGAAAGTTTTTTGAAACTATGGAAAATTAAAAATTATGGGTAAAAATCAAAATCCAATTTTATATATAATTTCATTGTTAAAAAATCAATTTTCAATTTGTGTTGTAGGGCAAAAATTGGGGCAACTTTTGCAAATTTCCAATCTCCATTGCGATCGAACCGGGCATCCAACCACCAAACTTCCTCCACCAAGTAAGTAGAAATCAACCTATCTTGCACTTCAATGGTTTATTTTTAAATTTTTGAGCAAAAATGGCTTGCAACGCGATGCTCATAAGGTTTTATGCGCGGGCGCTACTATGTATACACAAGAGTAGCGTACAAACGCAATGGGCGCTACTTTGCTCAAACAGAGTAGCGCCTACACGCTACTGTGTAGTATACACAGTAGCGTACATATTTGCAAAGCTACTTTCAAGCACCGAGACTCAAAATTTTTGGGGTTTTTGTGCAGGATGGTCTTACAATGGAGGGAAAGGGAGCATGAAGACATGGATAGGTTAGCCATGCAAGACCCGGCTACCCTCCATGCGCTCCGTAGATGCGGTTTGTTGAAATTTTATCGAACCGTAAACATGCGGGCACTAAACAAGCTGTTTCGGAGATTGATTCAGTATTGGGATGTCGATACTAATACCTTCATCATCCGGGGGCAAACTCTTGAGCTTACCGTTGAGGACATATACTTTATTACTGGTCTCTCAAGGAGAGGAGACGTAATCAATCTGAAAGGGACTTCTCGTTTGGGTGCACGATC
Source organism: Larix kaempferi (assembly GCA_027924585.1). Lineage (NCBI taxonomy): Eukaryota > Viridiplantae > Streptophyta > Pinopsida > Pinales > Pinaceae > Larix > Larix kaempferi. The sequence continues at coordinate 14,741,515 of BSBM01000348.1, read as the reverse complement.
AGTGCAAGAATATGTAAATACATACTGTGTTGCTGGAGCAGAAAAATCGGGAAGCCAAGTTTTGATTACAACTATTGATGGTCTCCCTCTGAAAGTGATAGTGAGCATGATCAACCGGGTAGCCGGTAGTGCATCACAACACTTAGCTTCCAGGAATTCAATGCATATTGGTGTACAGTGCTTGCATGACCATGTTTATGATTGGAGTACTAGCTTGCTGGAAAACATGAAGTCTCAACTGACAGGTTGCAAATCCGGCACTATGAAGAATTTTGGGTACGGAAGTATCTTGTGTACTTTCTTCTTCGAGAGGATGCCTGATATTAGTTTGGGGATGCCTCTTCCACAGGTTAACCCCCATGAGCCCAGACTAGGCCGTTGGGGTGACATTTTTCTCCGCCAGGGTGGTGGGGAAAGTCACTATTGTTACCACACTAATGACTTCTGGGGGTGGTGGGAGAGGCAAGTACCCACTTTTGAGCAGTTTCCCTATGCTGGATTGGATTTCCCTCACGATCCAGAGCTGGTGCTTCCGCCAGGTGGAGCCTGGGGAGATATTGGTATGTTTAATTTTGAGAATTTATTTAATTTATTTAATTTTTTTAAACTTTTCAAGTATTTGATTTTTATGAATGAGTTTCGAAGTTCTAAACAAGTGTCATATGCAGATGTTGGGCCTGTTCGTCCTGAGGGCCATCCTACCATCTATGTGAGGCCAGCAGATATCACCGCAGCAGATGCTATGTTGGGAACCCTGGAGAGGAAGATGAGTCGGTTGACTCATGAGATTCCTGCATGCCACATGAACCAGATACCTGTTGACATGCAGGAAGATGTTATTTGGGTTCCCCCAGCATGGCTTAGGGTGCTGCGGCGGATTGCTAGAATAGTGATATGCTATCGTAATGCGGTAGATGAGGAGGAGGTTCCTCCTTCTCCATAGGAGAAGAAAACATTATATGTATATATTTTTGAGGCTACTATGCCCAGCTTTTGTACTTTTATGACTTGACCTGAGAGACTCATGACTCGAAAACTCATATTTTTTTATACGGTATCAGCTATATATACAATATCGGTTATTTACATGTGTATGCGTTTTAATTTTATGTGTGCAATGTTGTTTATAATGTATGATGCAAATGCCAGTCTAACACATAGTTTGCTAATGAATCAGCTAAAGTGTTTAAACTTCTCGGAATGTGTTCATATCTGATAGAATGAAATTGTCTTTCCAATAGTCTAACTCGTAGAAACTGACGTAGCAATCCTGGATCCCTGAACCGATAGACACCTGTTAACTGAAATACAATTAATTGTGAGTCAAGCCTTACCTCCAGGTACGAAATGCCATGACTGAGAGCATCTCGGAGGAGTTCTATAACTGCACTGTATTCAGCTACATTATTCGTGGTAGGTCCCAAACAAACCCCCCCCGAAGAGACAAGTTGGTTAGAGGGTGAGTAAATGACCCAAGCTGCTGCAGCCAACTGACAGGTGTGGCGACTAGCGCCATCAGCAAATCCTAAGAAATGTGCGGTTGACATCTAGTACACGACACGAAAAACACACATAAGATCACCTAACGAGCATAACAAAACTAACTTTACAAAAATATACAGCTATGTTACAAGAAAAAGTATTTCAGCCTAGGCGTAGTACTTCTTCAGGTGGGGTCAATGCCTGGATCCTCTTTAGGAGGCCGGGCAAAGGTGTTATGGAACTCACGGAAAAGATTGGTATATGGGATGATCTCGTCGAGATAACATCCTGTCTCAAAGAAAATATTTCCGTTGACCCCAGTGAAAATGTTCACCAGTGAGGTATGTACTCTGTTTGCTTCAACAATAGCAACTTGTGAAGGAGTGAGACCAATATTTTCATTGGGTGGTGAACAAAATTCACCTCTCTCTAACAAGTTAAGAAAAGGAAACAAGAAGGATGCGCGATCTATATGTTCACAAGGATGGTCCGGGTCATTCAAAGCTTCTAACATTTCCTCATCAGAAGGTAAAGTGATTCCTGAACTGTCGAGAGAATGGATCGGGTCAGGTGTCTGAGTAGTGGCACAATCTATGTTTGACTCGACAGACACCAATTGAGTTGACATATGTTCTGTTGTAGTTTGATGAGAATCCAGGTGGGTAACTTCTACAACAGGAGTGGGCACGGAGGGATTTGTATCAGTTGAGTGAATCTCAGGATCAGTTATTGAACTAACCATAGAAGTTTCAGGCGATGAACATCCCTCAGTACCAACAAATAAAGTAGGAGCGGGTAGGTCAAAAGTGCCAATCAGTGATCCAAAAAGTCCTGCTCCTAAACTCTCGCCAACTGGGGTGTTTTGATCAATCAAAGGAACTGTGGTTTCCGAAGAAGTCTGGTTGTTTCTCTGAGTGAAAGAAAGTTGATCGACTGTAACGATCTTACCTTCAAATGGGAACATGACCACTCGAAAAATTGCCGATGCTATATCTTGCATGGCATAAGTCCAACTCCTGCCCAATAACATACTGTAATCGAGCAGAGCATCCAGAACTTCTATCTCAACAGCAACTGTCTTACCGGCCAAAGTGACATTAAATGATGGAAAAACTCCATGTGGACGGAAAGTTCTGCCATCAAATGCAGTAAGCATTGTGTTGGAAGGGACTAACTCATGAGAACCTAGAGCTTTCCAACAGGAAATCGACATTACGCAAGTCGACGCTCCTTCATCTACTACAACTCGTCTGAAGGTCATTGGACCATGAACGACCTCAATCTGAAGGGCAACGTGATATGGAAACCGGTATTTGACATCAGTCATATCAAATCGCGCAGACATGTTGGAGGACTCCATACTCCCAATAGCTACCAGAAGTGCATTTCGTTGCAATGGACAACTCTACAAGACTTCTAGAGTAGACATGGCACAAGGGGTTTGGGCTAAATCTTCAACCACATTGTAGTTGGAAGCAGCCCGTGTGTTGGGATTGTGCGATGCCCTCTTCAAGACACCTTTCGGAATCTTAGGCATTGGGTCCACAGGTATGTGGAGTGGAGTGGAGGATTCAACAATCTCCTTATCCTTTTTCTGCGCTTCTGGGGTATAGTTCCTAGCTCTAGTTTGCAAAAGTGCATCTGAATTAACCATGTTTATAAATGTTTGATCAACCGAAGCGTGCGAAGTGCCCCCAGTTTTGGAGGTGCCAGAAGTTGAGCCTTTCCCTTTAGGAAATGGATCTTTCAAGACGGCAGGCTTCTTCTCTCTTAAGAGCTTCTGGGCTTCTTCTAGTATAGGGCATTGGTGGGTAAGGTGGTTCTGCTTGCAAAGTTTACAAGGGAACTTAACCTTCTTTTCTTCCTTGTTACCCTCTTCGGCATTGTCTTTTTTGGGCTTTTGTTGGTTCCCCTCTCCTTTCTTGCCCTTCTTTTTGTTGTTGGGCTGCCGAGGGCCCTTTTGATTGTTCTGAACCTGATTGACAGGCTCAGACATAGAAGGAGTGGTTGTGACGGAAGCAATGTCTGCAATCGAATGTTTGACAGTTAAGGCTTGGACCTGTTTGGTCAGTTCTTCGAAGGCTGCAGAGTTAACTGAACCCACTATGCCGTCAGCATGTGGTCCAGGTTTGGGTCTACTCAGATCAGTGTTTGATCTCGGTGCGTCAATTATAATCTCGTACAGTAAACCAGATTGTGCATATACAAGGTCTAACTGTTGAGTCCTTAAGATGGCTTCTTCTTCATTGGATACTCCAGATGTCGCTACTTCCTTAGAAATATAAGGAAGGAGTGATTTCAAGTACCACTCAAGCAGGAAATCTGAAGGAATGTTGGCCTTTATGAGCCTCTTCTGTCTTCACCACTCCTGAATGTGGTCAGATAGGTGAGTGGCTTTGTTTTGTCTAAAAGTAGACAAAGGTTCTGTTCCGGCATCATACCGAACAGGAAGCTGGAAATGGTTCAAAAAGACGGTTGCTAGGTCCCCAAAACTAGAGAAAGTAGCCACAGGTAGTTCAATGTACCATTTGGCTGCAGGACCAGTTAAGGTCCTTTGAAACAATCTCAACCTGATGGAATCCTCGTTTAAGGAATTGGAAGAACACCAAAGGTGGAAGGTAGTGACATGGTCACCAGGCTCTTCACCTGTTTTGCCTTCAAATTTTGGAATATCTGAAGGTAATTTGGTGGGAACTGATGGCCACGTGGCATTATGACACACAGGATCATTTGTCAGTTTAGAAAGGTCTGGCAAATTCAAAGTTGCCAGAAAAGGTAGACGAGGCTGGTAAGATGATGCTTGATAAGGGGAACCACTCATCGTTTGTCCCATGAATTGTTGGTAGGGGTTGCCCCCAGCTGTCTGGTGATAAGGGTTGCCCCCGGCCATTTGCTGATAGGAGTTGCCACCTACCAACTATTGATAGGGGTTGCCCCCAGTTAACTGTTGGTAGGGGTTACCCCCAGGTATTTGTTGGTAGGGGTTGCCCCCTGCCAGCTGTTGTTGTTGTACAAAAGAGTTATTAAAGTTTCCCCACCCATACGAGAGTGGATTAGTGCTTTGCGGGTTCATCCACTGTGGCTGGGTGTTAGCCCCGCCATAATGCTGGTTAAAGATATTACCTCCTCCCCCTGAAAATAAGGAAAAAGGGGTGTTACCTGCAGGCATGTTTCCTTGATTCAAGTTAGGGCCTACAAAGGTATTGAAACCAGTAGAAGCTGATGTGGACGGTGCAGTCATGGTGCCCATGACTGGCATGTTTGCAGAAGCACTTAGTCCTACCACAGGTGTGGAAACCCAAGTACTAGGAATCTGATATAATGGTTGGGAAGTAGAAGGTGTTGCACAGTTGGCCATACTGCTAGGTACAACAGTAGATGTAGGAATAGATGCCATCGTTGTAAAACTAGGCATACCTAATGTACTAGTGTTGAAACTGAAAGATGGAGTAGGCACAGATGTGGTTTGTGCCTGACTAGGTGTAGTAGTAAGAGAAGGGTTAACTGTGTTGGTATTCATACCTAAAGTGGGAGTTTGGGGAACCCCCTATTCACCTCCTGAGTTAGACATCAGATGTCCGGGAAAAGAAAGATCTGCACTGAAAAGTGGCTGTTGGAAGCCAACAGGTGACAGAAGCGGAATTCTAGTATTGGTTAAGGGAGGATTGAAAGGAGTGCTATACTCCACGGAAGTAAGATCTTCCACCTCAACAGTACTAAAGTGTTGCTGATCTGTGATACCTGGTAGTGGTTCCTCAGGAACCTCAATTTCAAGGTTTTCTGTTACAAGGATTTCTTCAAGCAATTCTATTTCAGAGGTAATTTCTGAAGAAATACCGGGGTTTACCCACTGTCTTCTAGCTGGCTGTATGGGTTCTGTTCTAACAGGTGGAAGGTTTTGAATCCTTCTCGATCTACGAAGTTGTTGATTCTCCGTGATTATAAATATAAAATAACAGACTAGAACCTAGTGGCCGCTACAACTAGGGGGCAAACAGCACACCAACTAAAAAAAATTCCTAAGTATACAAACCAGTCAAACAAAGGTGCCTTCCGGAGAAGAGTCTGCGATGATTAGGGCCCAGAACAGATCAACGAAGGAAGAAAGACAGTTACCCGGGGTCCACAATACAATGAATAAGGGTGCAAGCACTGGAATCACCCAACCGCCCTCCCAAAGACCTGCACGGGGTTTCCTCCCACGTCTGTCTTAGGTACAACAGATATACCCTCTGCTGTCATCTGTGTATGAACCTAGAAGTCCGATACTATGGATACCACAACACCGAAAATTCCTGGGGGAACAGTCACCGATCGAATTAGAAAGCGTGGGAAGGGTAGCTAAGCCCGAAACTCGAAAGAGTCCCCAATACGCAATCCGATCCTGGCGTATGCTCGAACAGTAAGTAGGAGGAGTATTCCCACAAACTGATCTCGCAATGACCTACTGCATAGATCCCAGGAAAATTTTGAGTGAGGTGGGTTTGCCTATGATAGTCTCACTACGATTGTTGCGCAATGTGTGATCTTGGGTGGTTTAAAGTGATTTAAACCCAAGACCCTAACCAAAACTAGTTGGTGTAGTGTACCCTAAAAAGAAAAAGTTTCTAGTTCATTTTATTAACAAATTTTAGGGCTTTTACTACGCAAAAAGGATAGTGGGTGTGTGAGAGTGGTTATAACAAGAAAAAAAAAGTGCAAATAAAATTCAATCTTTCCTACAACAAAGTTTTTTTCAATTTTTATATCTACTTCTTTCCAAAACTGAAAATCTAAGTGACCTACTTAAATTTTTTTTTTTTTTTTTTTTAAATTATACTAAGCTATTTTTCAATAACTGAAATAAGTTCTACTTAAGCTTAAAATACCAAATTTTTTTTTTGCTTTTTCAATAAACGAAAAAGAACTATGCAAAAATGGAAAGCCAAATAAAACTTTTTATGCAAAGCGTGTAAGTATGGCTAAAAGTTCTTAGGCCTATAGCTGTCAAAACCCTAGCTCGAAAAAGACTTAGTCTACAGGTTTTTTACAAAGGAAAAAGACTCTAAACTTGGGCACAAAGTGGAAGAAAACAAAGGAGAAAGACACCACAAGACTGACCTAAAGTATCTAGCCCTAGCAAGACCACAAAGCCAAGCACAAGTAGACAAGCAAGCTACCTTACTAACACAAAGAAACTGAGAGATGAAACTAGCCTACAGCTGTTTAAAAGCACTTGCAACCAACAAAAAGACAAGAAGTCCTGGAAGAAATAAACTTGACCAAAAAGAAGACACCCTAGAGGCTCTACCAAGGACCAAACCCTAAACAAAGGATGGGAGTAGTAGAGAGTAGACAACTGTCACCACAAACAGCGGATACAGGGGTATGCAGGTTTGTAAGCAGGCAACATGCAGTCAGGGTCTGAAAAACTGAAAGTGTTCGTCACCAAACACCACCAAGTCTTCCAAAAAGTCAATAAAAAGTCCCAAAGGTTCCAAAGGTCAACAAGTGGTTTAAAAGATGGAAAAAACCTCAAGAGGAGGTTCTTATGACTTAAGCAACAGTTAAAAACCTCATGCAATCATCAAAGGAGTCCTACAGCACAGTCAACAAATCATCACAGGGCTAAAACACAAGCAAACCAAAAATAGACTGCTTCAGAAAGTGTACCCTACTGTGTAGTAGGGAAACTCGCGCCCATACAGAAACGGGCGCTACTGTATATATAGAACAGTAGCGTATGGGCGCTACTATACATATATCAGAGTAGCGCGCATATCTCAAAGACTTGAAAACTGACTCTGGAAGGTATCAAAGACTGATGAAAGCAGGCAAGAAACAGACAAGGGATATCTAGAAAGTTTCTTGACACATCAAAGAAGTCAAAACAATCTGGGAAGACACCCAAAAACAAGGTTTCCTAAAGCCAAAAACTCTATTTCCCCGGTGGAGTCGCCAGTCTGTTGGCGGGAATTTCTACCCTATAGCAAGGAAACTACTGCTATCAACTTGGTTGGGGTGATAGGTAAGTGTATTGATGCTATTACAGAGGCATTTACAAAAATAAATAGATTGTAGATTTAGGGAACACACCTTTTAACCGAAGTCTGATCCTAGCCTTGACCCGGTCTCGTGTCCAGCTTCCGAATCTACCTTTCCTTCAACAAACCTGCAACAACAATACCTTTCTCAAAACATTTTTTGCAATATATAAAGCTTGACATAAACAAAAGCAATGTTTAACATTCAACATTGACCAAAATAAATCCAATTTAAGATGCCATTTCATAATACATTCAGATTGGAACAAGAAAAACACTTCAACCTTTATTTGTCAAAAGTAGAATGAAGTACAAGTATACCTGATAATGAAACAGGCTCCTGCAACTAGATTCTGGGCTCTGGCTCTGCTCTGGCTTGGCTGTCTTCTGCAACAACTTCTCCAATGTCTTAAAGTTTCTCCATTAACTCATCCTCTAGCTTTTCTAACAATAATTTCTAACCTTTCTCCTTTAACCTTCTTGGTATTTATAGGTTCAAAGAAACAGTTCAGGTCGATATGTAGTTATGGAGGAAGTTGGGGGAGTTAGGAAACTGCCATCAATTAATCCTCCTCGATGAGTTAATATATTTTTTAATCATCTTTTAATGTGTACGCGACTCTTCTTCAGTGGAGTAGCGTATAGGGCGCTACCCTAGTGTTTAACAACTAGCGCTCAATCGATTTTAAATGTCGAGCGCTACTTTGCTACACTGGAGTAGTGTATACTTGGATATGGGCGCTACTATTATACAGTGGAGTAGTGTATGGGCGCTAGTCTCTTTAAGTAGAGTAGCGCTCATATCTTAAAATGATATTTTTTTGTGGTTTTCCAGTATTTTCAGGAAATGGAATGAGTTGATATACCATCAAAGGTCAACATGCTCCTCCATCCAAATTGTCCTTTTGTGTGATCAGCAGCTCAGGGTGATCACGGACGGAGAGGTGCAAGTTTGACCTATAACACAACCTAAGATTTCTTGAATGAATAAACAAACTTATAATTTTTACCATATCACCTTTTTCGGTGATCAATATGGAAGGGTTGAGACTTCCCTTGACCCATAAATCCTCATTTATTTATGCAAGGTATAGTTGAGAGAGTTCCCTACTCTAGAAAATTTGATTTCTTGTGAATAACAAAAATACCTAGAGTTGCACATCCCTTATGAATGGTCTAGGATCCCAATTATCCTACCCTTTTAACAAAATATTAAACGAATAGATTTCTCTAAGCAAATGTTGATCTTCCTCTTGTACACTGAAATGTGTATGTATAACTAGTATGTATACAAAATGAAACATGAGTTCCCTAAGACTAGTCTTTTCATTTGAAAGGTGAATATCCTTTGAGTCCTTTAAAAATAGGGCATAGACAAGAGAAGGATACCGACATGTTGTCATTGTGTGGCCTAGATGAAAAATAAAATGTTTATCTTGTTCAAGTTGTTGTATTTTTGTTTGCAATTCTTGTACCATCATCATTGTTTCCCATGTCTTTGTCACCTCCATATCCTTTAGCTAACCAATTTTTTCATGTTTCTTTTCCAATAGGTCATTCTTTTCTTCGAAATATTTTTCTTTAGTTCTCCATTCTCTGGCTTCTCGCATTAGTATTTCAACTTCGTCAAACTCTATAGCCAAAACCCTTTCCTCCTATGTTACAAGTATTTCTTAATCAATATCAAATTATTCATCTGCAACCTCATGTTCCTATGTCATATCCCTAACATGGGCATGATCATCACCATTTGAAGCTAGTGATGACTATATTTTGTGTTCATCCATAGCTTGTACTAATATTCCTAACTTCCTCTGAACTTCATAATGTCTCAAGTGCTCCTAAACTAGTCCCAACTGTTCATGCAACCTTTGATTTTCCTTTCCCAATTTCTTATTAGACTTTACCAATTTCTCAAAAAATTTCTAACACTTTGCAATATAGAACATGGGTTGGTACTTACCCAATAAATACCAACTTTTATTCTAATGGTTACTTCTCTTTAGTTTTCCTAATTATTCTAGGTCTTGTTCCTCCAATGCTTCAAATTTTGGTGGTAGGTCTAGTGGTAAATCTTTTTGCATTGACCAAATGTCAACTTCTGAACCTAGTGATGATTCTTCCTGCAATGACCCAACACTGACTTATGCACTGTCCTCTATCACTAATTTAGGGTTATGCTATGTTCCTTTTTCAACCACTTCCAAATATATTCCTTCTATGGTTTTGATGGACTCTGTCTTGCAATGCTTAAAGATCTATCCCACTAGAACTATCTATGAAGGTCTTTGTTTCTTGCTACCCATTTTAGAAAGTACCAGTTTACTCTGCTTCATTGGAGAAGAAAAATGTATCACTTATGAAAGAATTCTAGGCCTAGTTTCTTTATGAGAGGGCATCAATTACCAACATCTTGATTAATCCATGATGATTCAAACTAGATTAGGGATTTTGGAATCTACAGACCTTTGTGCTCATCACCAATAGTGAATGGAGGAGGAAATAAGGAACCTTACCTTCCAGTGTCATAGAATATTAGGTAATGAACTTAAAATTATAGTTGAATACTAAAACGAACATGTCCTCACACGTCTAATATTTATTTGTGCATTTGGCCACTTCATGCCATGGTGGACTATGAAAATTTATTTTGACTCCTTTTCCAGTGCCCTTAACAATTTCACCATCCTCCAAGAACTCATTCCAAACAATGGTGGTTGTATTTCTCCTCTTGAACCAACATTCCCTTTTCTATGTAAGCTCCATCACTCTTGCAATGTTTTCCATGCTAATTTGAATTTGCATACCCCTAACATCTGCTACTGAAGCTCATAGTGTTTGGGAAAACTCCATGGAAATACCTTTATCAAACTCTCATAATTTATCGAAAGACTCCATTCATCCTGCTTCAGTGAAGATCCATAGCACTTCTATATTTTGTTCTATAATTGATGCATATGTGAGTTCACTTCAAACAAAGGTTCCACCCATGGTTATGGGTTTGTTATATGAAGAGTGGTGCTACAGTGGTGGTGAGGTGAAGATTCGATCAGGAAACTTGTGAATTTGGGAAAGTATCGGGTTGTAAGAGATAATTGAATAAAAAATGAGAATTGGTTGAGAGAAATTAATTGAGGAATGGGTTTCAACTGATGTGGAAGATCAATAAATATGGTGGTAAATATTTTTCATGATTTCCTTACACTCTAGATATCATGTAAGGGATCCATAGCACTTAGCTATTAAAAGTAGTCGTCTTATCCATTATCTCTTGAAATAGGAAATATTTGGTAATGATGTCATGATCATGATGGTTGATGGCATGGCATAAATATAATAGTAAGTTAATGCAATTTATTCCCCCTAGAAAAACATAGGCTAGTCCCTAGTCTAAGAAAGCATAAGTATTTTCAAATTGCATGCCTAAACTTACCGAGCAGTGACATGGCTTGATCAAGATTTGAGGAAGGATATGTAGTGGAAAATTCAGATTGAGAAACTCAAAATGATTTGCGGCAAGGAAATGATATGCATCAACATTAAAATTTGCAGCAAAGCAAGGATTTGAAGAACAATAAAAATATACAACACTTATGATAATATACAAAAATGTGACAATCTACAACAAAGTGATGTTCTGCATCATCTATGATGTTCTGCAGCAAAATGATGATGTGCAATATTGTGATGAAACAAAATGACAATCTGCAGCACTTATGATAGTAGGAAGTCAAATGATGACCCACAACATCTACGATATTCTACAACAGAATGTTGCTTTGTGTTCAACTAGAGGTAGGAATGTTGTGCAGGAGCAACTTATAGTTTCTCATAAAGAACATGTTGTACTAGACAAAGAAGATCAACAATCAAAAAGGAAAATAATGCTATGTTGATGCAAATAACACGTGGACAGATATTGGATCTGAAATATAAGATGGCACCATGTGAAAAAGTCTTGCAAAGTTAGAGGATGCTACTAAAAGAATTACTATGAATCCCAAAAATTGGTTTTCCGATACAACTGGGTCTTGTAGAGCCCAATTGGGTTTTCAGTGCAATACTTATTATTATTATTATTATTATTATTATTAAATATCTCAAAAATGTTTGATCAAATCATTATGCCAAAGACATGGGTGGTTGATCCCAATTTCTTAGATGAATGCTTCCTTGGAAAAAGGCTTCTGATATAATCATAATTGATTCCAATTAGAAATCATAGGAGTTCAAGATTCATTAATGGTTCTAGGCTTGATTGAACCATCACCATAACCTGTATAAAATTCATAAGGTCCCAACTAGCATGTGCACAACTTTCCTTTAAAATATTTATACCTGGAGTCATACAACAGGGCCCAATCTCTAGCTTGAAATTTGTGCTAACTCATCATGCATTGTTTTTTTACTATTGTTGAACAACATAAGTATGGTGCAGAGAAGCTTGGTGAATCTCATCTATCTCATTAGTCTAATATAGGTGATGTTGTTGTGATGTGGAAATATCTAACCCCACCTATAGTGTAGTCCTTAATGTTTTGATTTCAAATTCAATAGGAAAAATCACACTCTTACCATAAACAAATTCATAGGTATTTAAGCTTGTGGTATTCTTCCATGTCATTTGATAAGCCCATAGGTATTATGGAAGTTGATCAACCCAATCATGGTGGTATATTTGCACGGTCTTTGTTAGTATGGATTCTATTACCTTGTTGGTAACCTTTACTTTCCCATCAGCTTGAGCATGGTCTGGTGTAGTTGTGCTATGTCGAGTTGGATTATTCCTTTGAAATGGACTAGATGATTTTGGACATGAATTGATCCCCTCCACCAGTGAAAATTCATGGGGTAAAAACCCTATATCGAACAAGTATTTCCTCATAGAGGAATTCAACAACAACTTGTTCAATAGACTTTGGAAGTCATTTAGCCTCCACCCATTTGTGACATAATCTATACAAATCAAGATATGGAATTTAGGAAAAGAGGTAGGATTAATGGCCCTCACAAAATCCAGGGACCATTTCTCAAAAGGTTCAATGACAAGTTGAGTCTATAATGACATTTCATGTTATTTAAGAGGTTGAACCATCCTTTGATAGTTTTCATAGATCCTTACATACTTCTTGGCACTGAAAAAAATGTGAGGCCAACAATAGCCAAACATAGCACTTTATGAGTGTTGATATAGTTTTTTCGACAAGGGTTCACTTCGCACTGTCGTCAACAAATATCAACCAAACACACTTAAGCATTGACCCATAAAGGTTTTACCCTTTCCAGCAACACCCGCAGAGTGAGTGAGATCCCACCCGATATGTCTAAGGGGTGCTGTAGGAATCAAGTTTCCGCAGTTGGGAGAAGACATGCACTGTTCCACTCTCAATTGACACAAGCCAAAGATTTGAATTCGCATCAAAACATCATACTATCACCCTAGTAATCCTTAATTGCATTATCATCTCATACTTAACGAATTAAACAAATCAACAAAGGATGTTTGAGGAATATGCGATACATAACATATTTGCAAATGTATCTAATGCGATCTCAAGAAAACATCATATTGCGATAAACAGAAGATAGATATGCATGTTACTCATAATATAGAACCAAAACCAGATAAGTGCTCCATAGATCGATCTAAAATACAGAAACACAACAGATGCAAAGATATCATCTCATATTTCACAACTCAGTAAAATTCTCTCGGGATTACAATCATAAAAAGGTTCTTCTCCTCTGATCTTCCTATCGATTATCTTTAAATCTTACAATATTATTTGTATTTATAGGCACACTTGGCCATTACAAATGGTCCTAATGACCCATCGCTAACAAACTTAACTAATTACTTTTGCATATATCGGTTTTGCGACCGATCCTTTGTTCTTATATTTGACCCTTTTTCCGCTTGGGGTTCCACACTTGTGCGCTCTGACGCCATGCCAACATGCCCCCAACATAAAATTGTGGCTCGCCTTCGAGCCACTTTAGCTGGAAATTGTTGGTACATCCACTTGCTTCTTGAACTCGTCATAAGCTGTTGTGATTTGATCAACATCTTCCTTTGTCAATGCCTTCAGATTCACACAATATTCTACTTCCTCGTTTGTTGGATGCTCACCATTCATTTGTTGCGATTTCTGCAAGTCTTCTTTGATCTTGTGCATTCCATCCATTGCTTTAACTGCCACCTACTCGGATTTCATCTGCAATTCATCTAATTGCATAGTTCTTCTTTGTTGTCTTGTGTGGGCTTTGTTTACCCGATGTTGTATCTCCTTCAACTCGGTTTCTTTTGGAAGCCTCACCAGTAGGGGCATTTCCTAAAGCGATCCCCTTAATGCCTTCAGTTTCACTTATGCTTCTCTGAGCTGCACGTTAAACTGTTGCAACTGCTCATCCTGTATCAAACTTCCCCAAAATTGTGTGACATCTTCCGCTATTGTCTACACCAATTTTTCCTGTGTGGTGATATCTGTCGCAACTTATTCAATCGCATTCTTTCATTCTTCAATTTGTTCTGGAGGTGTGTTGGGAACTATCCTAGCTTCTAAATATTCATTTTCTTTTCGTAGGTCTGCAATGACCGCACCTAACCTGATTTCTTTTTCCTCTGCTTCCATGTCCTTGTCAACTTCTGGTGCTTCTTCGCATGTGATGGATATGACATGCTCAATCTCCTTCTGTCTTCAATGGCCTTCACTACATCCTTCATGCTTATTTCTTTTTCCTCTTGGAGGCGTTGAATCTCCGCCTCGGTTCTCTGCACCTATCATTTATAATCAACCATTCGATCATGCCCTGTTTCTTCTTGTTCGATAATTTATTCACTTGTTGTGTGATGTGTTCTATGCAACATTACCATTGGTAGGATGTTGAAATCTATAGTGATTATGTCATGCTGTTGCAGTGTGGAATCTAGGTCCTCATCATTGGTAGTGATAGGATTGGGTAGTATCTGGACTGTGTTCAGTCTCGCACCGATTTCCATCTCAATTCTACGTATTCAAGTACTTAGTTGCACTTCACCTTGTGGAATACTTGTGTTACACAGAAATCTTCCACCCTATGAGCATCAACATTCTTTGGCCTGTAGGATCCATTTCAGTGACTCAGATCCATTTTTATCCTTCATTGATACCAGTTTGCCCTATTTTTATTCCTACCTGCATGTTTCATCACTATAGCATGCGTACCCGCAAGTTGCATCACTATAGCCTGCGGGTATCAAGTAAAATGGTAAAAAGCACTATTTTATCACTTTTTACTCCCAAAAAGCGGTCATTGGGTGACCTTTGGCTCTCCATCTGCCCGAGTAACGCCTCGATGTGTCCTTTCACTTACCTTTGAGAGGATTATATATTGAGAACATATGGCTTATGGATGGGAGGAAGAAGAGAATAGTAAAGGAACTCTAGTGGACTTTTTCCCTATCTTGAGTCTGCACTCATTGATCCTTGTAGTTGTGAACCATTTATGTTCACCTTCCAAACTCCTTCCTAGTTTGAGTTTGCCATTCATGGAGGATTGAAGTGGTGGAGGCACAAGTGGATTGATCTAGATCTTGGTTCAGATTGGTTTCCAGCAAGAGGTTGTATCACTTTGTACTTCTTCTTGTTCATTAATAGAAATACTCATATTCTCGTCCATTCATGGTGTGAATGTCATTTATTATACATTGGGTTACATTTGCTTATGATATTATGGACCATTATTATTAATAATGTTAATGTCATTTATATATCACATGTACTTGTTATATATTGGTTGTCAAGACTAATTTGCAGATTACAAGTGCTTGGATGTGCGCGGATTGAATGCTCCAACGGGGATCTACATCAAACGTTGGATCGAAGTTGGTTACATTTCTCCATTATTTTAACATTGTCATTTATAATAGAATTGCTTTGAGAATTGAGTAGATTTCTGGTAGTCATCTATCTGTTGTGGTATTCCCAAGCCATAGTGAGTTTTCTCCAATACAAAAATGGCGACTCCGCTCGGGAAAACATCCATGTTTGGGAAATTTTTTGAGCATTAGTCCATATTTAGAGTTGTTTTTTATCGAAGCTCTGTGTCACTGATTGGATGTTAAGATAAACTGTAGAAAACTTGATTTTTATGAGCCTCTAGACTCTTTATTTGACCATTTTCTTTTCCTCACCCGCGGGCTAGCTTGGTTCTTCCCGCATCTACCCACCTCTGTTTACTCTACTGCTCGCGGGTACCCGCAGGTATTCCTTCGACAGTAGCGTGTAACTACGGCTTTTGTTGGTTTATGGCTATTAGTTGTTGCTGGGTGAGTTTGGTTGATTCCTGAGTCTTTGTTGGCCTCTTTCTTGACTGTTTCATGCCTTGGTTGTGACCAGAACTCTTCGTTTCTCTTGGTTGAGCCTTCTTGGTTTTTTACCAATCTTTGGTTTTAACCTCTTGGTTTCTTCCTTTTGAGCTCATTCCTTTGGCTGAGCCTTACTGCTTAGGATCTGCTGGGTTGTCTTAGTGATCTTCTCGGCACTTCAGTGACTGAATAGTAGGATTTTGCTTGCATTTTTTCATTTCATTTATATTGAAAAAATACAAAAATATTCATTTAGTTTTTTTTGCATTTTTTTTTCTATTTATAAGAGAAAATACAAAATTATTTTATTTCCATGTACTGCATTTTGCATTGAGTGCTCGTTGCCTTCATTTTAGGTTTTTCTTGTGCATTGAAAAGATAAAGGATTGCATATTTATTTCGGAATTGTTGGTTGATTTTGCATATTAGTGTCATTGTTTTATTGGATAGATGAGTCTAGGATTGGACGATTTTGCATACTATTGAGTCTGCACATCACTAGTTTCACGACCATATCCCTTGAGTAATCACAGCCACTAAAATTAACGCTTAATCATAAAATTGATTAGACTGATTTTATTTATAGGGTACACCAACTAGCATAGGTTTAGAGTCTTGGAATAGATCCTTGTGAGTTAACAATCCAAGACTACTGAATGAAACATTAGGTGTATGACTAGGGAGTGGAGGAATCCATGGTATAGATCGGTGTTCTCAAGAAGCTCTACTCAATCCAAAGTTAAGCACGAGGTCACGGGAGGTTGGTTGAGGAGATATCCCTCTGATACCGGCTGAACATGGGAGATATATCCAGGATTTGTTTGTATCTAGGGGTACCAGAGGTTCATCCTTTTGTGCTTCGGGCTTAGCTACCCTGCCCATATGATGGGTCCCACCTGCAACTGTCCCCCTAAGCATTGGTTATATTGTTGTAGTGTCCCCTCTATCGTACCATCGAGATAGAGAGAATCACTGTGCTCAATCCGGGCAATTTGTCCCATATTCATTATAATTAAAACTCATTGATATAAAACAGGTATATGTGAAATGCTATAGAACAGAACAAGGACTAAATAAAACATGCTGATATCTAACATGCATTCACGTTTCTGTGTCAGTCATGAAATAAAGATCTTTGCAGTATTATAAAAGATCATATGGAAATGCATAATCGTTTAAAAACAGAGTTGAAGCAAATTTATTAACAGATCCATGATACATTCAAAATATTCATCAAATAAGTAATTGCAATGTAATACAGGGGAATACTTATCTTATACAAAAGTAGTCCCATGCAACTGGCTATGCAACTGCAACGTTCCACCCAACCATAGGCCAGTGTGCTCCTTAATCTCTCAGCACCACTGCCACCCCCGAGCTGGGCATGATTTCTACAAGGAACCAGGGAACAGCAGACTCATACATAGCCAAGCATACACAAGATGAGCCAAGCCAATCTGCGATTGGGTTTATCAGGCTGCTAGGAAATGGAAAGGAAGAATTGCTAAGCTAGTGAGCTCAACCACAGAGCTATGGGTACCCCTCCCAGATCTATTCAGCTTGGTACTCACAATGCCTACACACCCAACACAAGGAAGTATCCTCTTCACTGTCACAGTCCCTCAAGCCATACCTTCCTTTCTAGTGCTCTCAGGGTGTGCATAGAAAAGTAGCCAGCCCTCTTGATCTCCCTGAGAGGATACTCTCTACACTAGGTTTATCAAGCTAATTCTGTCCACTACCATTCCAGTTTCTTGCTTACAGGTTCAAATCCAAAACAGGATGCACTTAACAACAACCACAACTGTTGGGCATGAAGAAAACGTTTTCCACAGTGGAATGCAGGAGATGGGGTTTCAGCTCACTCAGAAAAAAGTGGGAATCCACAAAAACGAAATGGGAAGTTGGTGAACAGCCCAGGAAGCCAAATCCGTTTTTAGAAAAACGTCCCTGGACATTGAGGAGCAAAAACGACCTCCACCCAGTCCCCAATTCGTGGCCCTTCTCTCCCAGGCTGCTATATATGCAAAAACGAACCTCCAGGCATGGAAAAATGCAGGATTTTTGCTGAAAAACGTGAAGGGAAAAAGCCCAGATAGCTCCCACTGCGTGCATGAATGAAGACTGCCCATTCCCCATGGCTTTGGGCACCATTTCGTGGGTGGTTTCTTGCCCCACAAGCAAAAACACGATTTTCCAAGTTGATGGCTTGCCCATGCACGAAAATGGCTTGCCCATACTTCCTCATTTCCAAGGCATTAACTGCCTTAACCAATTTCTTGGAAGAATTAAATGATTGAGTGCATGAGACAAAATGGGTAGTTGGTGGTTTATGGGTTTCCCCATTGACACATGGATTAACACCATTCCCCAAGGGTTTGAATAATTTCCCTCCCTTTTCCTTGTAGAGTCATGCCCCATCTCTTTTGTTGCATTGCATAGCCGGATGTGGGTTTTTCATTGATAATTCATAATTACATGATGTCTTATATACATTGTGCCCATCTCGCACAAGAACCATGGGCATCTATTTTTAATTTCCGATTCATGAAACGCTAAATCAATGGTGGGGCCTTGGCCTTGAGCTCCTCACCATGATTAAATTACAATATTTACATCATTTACGGTTTAATACAAAGGGGGTCAAAATGGGGACATTACATTCCCCTCCCCTTACATTAGCACTGTCCTCAGTGCTCATCAAAATTGAACAAAAATGGATATGCCACCCTCATGGCATCCTCCAGCTCCCATGTAGCCTCATCGGGACCGTAGTGCTTCCATTGCACCTTTACCTGTTCGATGGCTCGGTTCCGGAGCAATGTTACCTTCTTGTCTAGGATGCACAATGGATCGGTTTGGAATTCTCCCTCGGGTTCCACCTGGATCACATCCCAATTAATCACATGGTTAGGATCATGTACATATTTCTTAAGCAAAGAGACGTGAAAAACATTATGAGCTTTAGTGCTAGCAGGCAATGCAAGTCTATATGCAACTGGTCCTATTCTTTCAAGCACTTCAAATGGCCCACAATATCTAGGTGATAGCTTGGCACAACTCCCAAGCTTCAAGGAACTCTTCCTTGATTTCACTCTAAGATATACATGATCCCCAACATTGAATTCCCTATGCACTCTATGTTTATCTGCATAGCTTTTCTGTCTATCCTGGGCTGCTTTTAAATTTTGCCGGATCTTTGCAACCTCTTGTTCCATTTCCTTAAGCAATTCTGGCCCAAGTACAATTCTGTTCACTGGATTGTCCCAAGTCACTGGTGTCCTACACCTTCTGCCGTACAAAGCCTCATAAGGACTCATTCCCAATGATGCTTGTTGCCCGTTGTTATATGCAAATTCTACCAAGTGTAGATAATCCTCCCACTTGGATGGTTTGTCCATTACATACATGCGGAGCATGTCTTCAAGCACCCGATTTACTCTTTCTGTTTGACCATCTGTTTGAGGATGGTATGCGGTACTAAAGCTTAGTTGTGTACCCAAATCTGCAAAGAGCCCTTTCCAAAAATTGGAAGTGAACTTGGTATCCCTGTCAGAAATTATTACCTTAGGCAACCCATGTAATCTGAAAATTTCCTTCATGAAAATATCTGCAATGGCATCGGCTTTATGTGTGGACTTAACCGGTATAAAATGTGCTGCCTTCGTTAACTTGTCCACCACAACCATGATGGAATCATGCTGTCTCTTAGTCATTGGCAATCCTGTAATAAAATCCATGGATATTACTTCCCATTTCCATTCTGGAATCGGCACTGGAAGCAATAAACCCGCTGGATGTTGGTGTTCACTCTTCACCTGTTGGCATTCCATGCACTTAGAAATGTATTCAGCAACATCCTTCTTCATGCCTGGCCAGAAATAATATTTCCTTGCTGTAGCAATTGTTTTCTGATATCCCGGGTGACCAGAGTATGGAGCTTTATGGATTTCATTCATAACCATTCTCCTTAAATCTGCTGCATTTGGAATATAGACTCTATTCTTATAAGTAAGAAGTCCGCCTTCTTCCAAATGATAACCCTCATACTTCTTTTCAATGTTTTGCTGCTGCAATTTGCCCTTTGTCTGCTCATACACTTCATCCTCAACCATATGGTTAACAATCTGCTGCCTCAAATCTGGTTGGCATGTACTAAGCGCTGCCACATGCATTTCACGTACCTTCCTGCTGAGTGCATCAGCCACCTTGTTTTCTTTCCCTTTTATGTGTTTGATTTCAAAATCAAATTCACACAAAAATTCCAACCATCTAGCTTGCCTAGCATTTAAAGTTGGCTGATCAAACAAGTATTTCAGACCACAATGGTCTGTCCTTAACTCAAATTTTCTTCCCATTAAGTAATGCCTCCACATCTTTAAAGCATGTACTATGGCTGCAAGTTCTATATCATGAGTAGCATAGTTCTTCTCATGCTCCTTCAACTTTCTTGACTCATAGCATATCACGTGGTTGTCTTGCATAAGAACTCCTCCAAGTCCTTGATTGCATGCATCAATACACACCACAAAATCTTTTTCCGGGTCTGCAATCTTCAGAATAGGTGCACTTGTAAGAAGATTCTTCAACCGTTGAAAACTTTCCTCACATCTTGATGACCATTCAAACTTTATCCCCTTCTTTTGCAAAGAAGTGATCGGGTTAGCAACTTTGGAAAATCCTTCGATAAACCTCCTGTAGTAACCAGCAAGGCCCATAAAAGATCTCACATCAGTCACATTCCTTGGAGTTGGCCAATTCATCATGGCTTCAATCTTCTCAGGGTCTACAGATATTCCTTCGTCGGAGATGATGTGACCCAAATAATGAATTCTATCTTTATAGAAGTCACATTTGCTCAACTTGGCATACAGCTTATGCTCCCTTAATAACTGCATTGTCATTCTCAAATGTTCTTCATGCTCTTCTTCATTCTTAGAATAGATGAGAATGTCGTCTAGGAATACCAGAACAAACTTGTCCAGATATTTGCTAAAAACATTATTCATGAGACACATGAATGTAGCTGGTGCATTCGTGAGGCCAAATGGTACCACTACAAACTCATAGTGTCCATACCTTGTTCTAAAGGCTGTCTTATGAATGTCTTCTTCTTTGATTCTTACCTGATGGTAACCAGACCTCAAGTCAATCTTTGAAAATACCTTTGCTCCTCTCATTTGATCAAAAAGGTCATCAATTCGGGGCAATGGGTATTTATTCTTCACTGTGACTTTGTTCAACTGCCTGTAGTCGATACATAACCTGAGTGTTCCATCTTTCTTTTTCACAAATAGAACAGGTGCTCCCCACGGGGACACACTTGGCCTAATATATTTCTTTTCCAGCAACTCTTGTAATTGCATTTTTAATTCTAGCAATTCCGGGGTACTCATCCTGTACGGTGTCTTAGATACTGGTGCCGCTCCTGGCACGAGTTCAATTGTAAAGTCAATGTCTCTCTTTGGAGGGAGTCCTGGAATCTCATCAGGAAAAACATCCCTGAATTCTTGCAATACACGATAGTCCTCCAATTTCAGAGTTTCATTCTCTGTTGCCTCTAAAATGTGGGCTGCATACAATTGACATCCCTTCCTACAGAACTTCTTCAGCTGCATGGCCGAAACCTGTCTAACAGAAGTCACCTTTGGAACGCCTTTTACAACCCTCGGATTTCCTTCTTCGTCCATGCATTCAAATGTCTTATTGTAGCAGTCAAGTTTAACCCTGTGTGCTTCTAACCAATCCATTCCAATGAGAATATCGTAGGAACCAAGTGGCAAAATATTCAGATCTGCATAAGTGAATAGCCCATCCATCTCTAATGGACATTTCTCTACTATTTCACTAACTTTTCTCTTGGTTCCAGTGGCTAGTTGAACTAACCAAGATTTACTATGCTTTGATTTCTTGAAAGCACACATCTCAACAATTCTAGGAGTGACATAACTGTGAGTAGATCCAGGGTCAATCAAAATAGAAACAGATTGCTTAGCAATCTTACCTTCAACCTCAACCACAGTTGACTGATGATCTGCTTGGCGGTCGTCCACTGCTGCATAGATTCTAGGGATTGTCCTCGCCACCTGACCCACAGTTCCAGCTCCTTGGATGTTGTGAACTTGATTTGCATTCCCATTCCGATGTGGACAATTCCTAAGCATGTGGTCCCCTCCACAACCCCAACATTGAAGTGGTTCTCTTGGCTCCTTTGGATCTCTTGGCTTGTCTCCCATCATCCTAGTTGGCTTAGTCACAACTTGTGATGGCTGCCTTTGCTGATTCCTGAATTGAGGAGGCTTGAACCCCTTCTTCCTTTGATCAAACTTTTCGTTTTTCTTATCCTTCCATGCCTTATGGAATTCGGGTTTGCTTCTGTTTTGATCGAAGCAGTACTTGGCCTTTCTTATGGCCTCCTCTAGAGTTCGAGGTTCATCAAACTCAATTCTGTCTTTATATGACTGGGGTAGTCCACTTAGGAAACGCTGAATTTTTACCTTATCCTCTCGAATGTACTTGACATATCTCAGCAGCTCCAAGAACTTGTTTGCATATTCCTCCATGGTCGATTGTCCCAATCTCAGCTCATGGAATTCTTTGATCTTATCATCATAGTACCTATCCGAGAGGTACTTCTGCTTGAAGTATTTCTTGAACTGCTTCCACACGATCTTCCTTTCATTGATCTTCTTCACTTGCCTGGTGTGTTCCCACCATATAGATGCTCTTCCATTCAAGTTGAAGATGGCTACCCTTGCTTTCATATTTCCCGAGTAGTCTTGGACTTGGAAGTATTTTCTCATCCCAAGAAGCCAAGCTTCAGCTTCTTGACCAGATTTTACTTCTCCATCAAATGTAGGAGGTTTTGCCTTCTTAAATTCCCCATGTGAATTGTTCTTGTAGTGCTTCTTCCTCGTGCTCCTGTGAGATGAAGAACTTGAACCCTCGATGGATTCTTCCGAATCAGATGATTCATTAGAAGAGATTTCTGGACTATATGTCCTGTCTGTAGAAACTCTTCTTGGACTACTGGCCCTCTTTCGGGAATTTCTTCTAGAGCTACTCCCACCCTTTTCTGGATTTGATATCTGATGCCCAGAGTTTATTTGCCTTTGGATGTCTGTTAAACTCTGCAGCATGGCTGCATTCAGCTGATTTTGTTCTTCCTGGGCTTTAATCATCCTTTCATTATCTTCCCTACAGCTTTGCAACTCCACCCTTAGGCTTCTCATGGTGGCTGCAACATCTGGAGGGGTCTCTTGATTTCTTCTCCCATTAGATTCTGTTTCAGCATTCTCAACCTGTATGTTCTCCCCCATGGCATCTGTCTCAGGCTCATAGGGATCCTGTGCATCATTCATGATGTGCATTTCTTGGCCCAACCAAGATCCAAAATTTTCCAACTGTATTAACTACAGTGTTACCCTGTTGTAACCGTGGCTCTCTGAAATGTGTTCATCAGCACAATTGTTAGCTGCATTATATACTCAAAATTCATAACTTACTTCATGCACGTGGGAAAAACATTACGTTGACAATTCGTTAAATCACAAACACGACTTATGAGGAAAAAAGAAAAAGGGGGTCAAGGGGGCTTGCCCCCTAGCAGGGCGGGTCGAGGGCAGCGCCCTCGTTTTTTTTTTTTTTTTTTTTTTTTTTTTTTTTTTTTTTTTAGGAATCACGCCGCATCGGGCGGTTCGCGAATTCCTGCCGCAACGGGCAGTTCGCTGAATCCTGCCGCGATGGGCGGTTTACACACTGCTCCCGCAACTGCGGGGAGGTTCATTATATGCTCCCGCAATGGGCGGGGTGATATGCTGAAGGCTTCCGCAATGCGGGCCGGTTCACTGTATGTTCCCGCGACTGCGGAGAGGTTGGCTGAATGCTGCCGCAATTGCGGGGCGGTTCGGCGACGGCTTCCGCAATTGCGGAGCAGTTCGCCGAACGCTTCCGCAGTTGCGGAGCAGTTCGCCGAACGCTTCCGCAACGGCGGGGCGATTTGCCGAGCGGAGCCATTCGGCGAAGGCTTCCGCAGTTGCGGAGCCATTCGGCGAATGCTCCCGCAATTGCGGAGCCATTCGACGAAGGCTTCCGCAGTACCGGAGCCGTTCGTGGAATGCTTCCGCCACAATGCTTCCTCGATTTCGGGTGATTTTTCGGAATGATTCGGCGAAGTCTTCCGCAGTTGCGGAACGATTCGCCGAAGTCTTCCGCAGTTGCGGAACGATTCGGCGAAGGCTTCCGCAGTTGCGGAACGATTCACCGAAGTCTTCCGCAGTTGCGGAACGATTCGCCGAACTCTTCCGCGTTTCGGAACGACTCGCCGAAGTCTTCCGCAACTTCGGAACGACTCGCCGAACTCTTCCGCGTTGCGGAACGATTCGCCGAAGTCTTCCGCAACTTCGGAACGACTCGCCGAACTCTTCCGCGTTGCGGAACGATTCACGGAATCCTTCCGAAATTTCGGAAGAGAATTCCTTCCGCAATTTCGGAAGAGATTTCCTTCCGAAAATTCATTTTCACGGCGACACTTAGAAAATTTTTTCATTTTAAACAAAATTTTTCTCCGCTGTTTCGGAGCCATTGGCTGAATTCTTCCGCGATTTCGGGAAGGTTCGCGGAATCCTTCCGCAATTTCGGGAAGGTTCGCCGAACTCTTCCGCAATTGCGGGAAGGTTCGCGAAACCTTTCCGAAATTTCGGAACGACTTCCCGAAACGGCTTAAAACACAAATTTTTTTTTTTTTTTTTTTTTTATAAAAACAGACTTAAACTAAAATTTTTCCCAAACTCTTAAGAAAAACTTAACTTCTTCTCTTCTCTTTACTATCAGTTTTGGCCCATATCGGCCCAGTGCTGCAACGCAGCTCTGATACCATAATGTAGTGTCCCCTCTATCGTACCATCGAGATAGAGAGAATCACTGTGCTCAATCCGGGCAATTTGTCCCATATTCATTATAATTAAAACTCATTGATATAAAACAGGTATATGTGAAATGCTATAGAACAGAACAAGGATTAAATAAAACATGCTGATATCTAACATGCATTCACGTTTCTGTGTCAGTCATGAAATAAAGATCTTTGCAGTATTATAAAAGATCATATGGAAATGCATAATCGTTTAAAAACAGAGTTGAAGCAAATTTATTAACAGATCCATGATACATTCAAAATATTCATCAAATAAGTAATTGCAATGTAATACAGGGGAATACTTATCTTATACAAAAGTAGTCCCATGCAACTGGCTATGCAACTGCAACGTTCCACCCAACCATAGGCCAGTGTGCTCCTTAATCTCTCAGCACCACTGCCACCCCCGAGCTGGGCATGATTTCTACAAGGAACCAGGGAACAGCAGACTCATACATAGCCAAGCATACACAAGATGAGCCAAGCCAATCTGCGATTGGGTTTATCAGGCTGCTAGGAAATGGAAAGGAAGAATTGCTAAGCTAGTGAGCTCAACCACAGAGCTATGGGTACCCCTCCCAGATCTATTCAGCTTGGTACTCACAATGCCTACACACCCAACACAAGGAAGTATCCTCTTCACTGTCACACAGTCCCTCAAGCCATACCTTCCTTTCTAGTGCTCTCAGGGTGTGCATAGAAAAGTAGCCAGCCCTCTTGATCTCCCTGAGAGGATACTCTCTACACTAGGTTTATCAAGCTAATTCTGTCCACTACCATTCCAGTTTCTTGCTTACAGGTTCAAATCCAAAACAGGATGCACTTAACAACAACCACAACTGTTGGGCATGAAGAAAACGTTTTCCACAGTGGAATGCAGGAGATGGGGTTTCAGCTCACTCAGAAAAAAGTGGGAATCCACAAAAACGAAATGGGAAGTTGGTGAACAGCCCAGGAAGCCAAATCCGTTTTTAGAAAAACGTCCCTGGACATTGAGGAGCAAAAACGACCTCCACCCAGTCCCCAATTCGTGGCCCTTCTCTCCCAGGCTGCTATATATGCAAAAACGAACCTCCAGGCATGGAAAAATGCAGGATTTTTGCTGAAAAACGTGAAGGGAAAAAGCCCAGATAGCTCCCACTGCGTGCATGAATGAAGACTGCCCATTCCCCATGGCTTTGGGCACCATTTCGTGGGTGGTTTCTTGCCCCACAAGCAAAAACACGATTTTCCAAGTTGATGGCTTGCCCATGCACGAAAATGGCTTGCCCATACTTCCTCATTTCCAAGGCATTAACTGCCTTAACCAATTTCTTGGAAGAATTAAATGATTGAGTGCATGAGACAAAATGGGTAGTTGGTGGTTTATGGGTTTCCCCATTGACACATGGATTAACACCATTCCCCAAGGGTTTGAATAATTTCCCTCCCTTTTCCTTGTAGAGTCATGCCCCATCTCTTTTGTTGCATTGCATAGCCGGATGTGGGTTTTTCATTGATAATTCATAATTACATGATGTCTTATATACATTGTGCCCATCTCGCACAAGAACCATGGGCATCTATTTTTAATTTCCGATTCATGAAACGCTAAATCAATGGTGGGGCCTTGGCCTTGAGCTCCTCACCATGATTAAATTACAATATTTACATCATTTACGGTTTAATACAAAGGGGGTCAAAATGGGGACATTACAATTGTGGTGAACATAGTTTCCTTACCTAGGTACCGCACAGGGTACTTGCAGTGGTTATGTTGTTTGTGTCCTAAGTCAGATAGGGATTGGACAGCACAGTTGTGTTTGTGCAGTGGACTTGACCCTGTCGATACAGTGAAGCCTGTGTGTCTCTATAACTGATTATGTTACTTTCGGCTATAGTTTGGGAGTCTCAAGCCTCTCCTAGGCGAGACATATCGGCTCTAGTGTTGGGAGCTCATTTAGCCACTCTGTTTGACTGCTCTTGGTTGTAGTTTCTCTAGGTGTGTGCTTTTGATTTACTGTTTTTGATCGATAGTTGGCCTTTAGGAGACGCTGTGTCTCTCTCCGGAGAGAACGTGGCGTGGAGCCCTACTCTCCATCGGTCCCATCGTTTGGCTGGTTTAAAGCCACTTGAGGTTACACGTCGTATTGCTAGAGGACGCTGGAGGGCTCCCTCTGAGTCTTCGAATTCTTACGTGACTTACGTTGAGGACTACATGGTTGCATATCCCAATATCGGGAAAGACCCTTCTACTCCTTCGGGTAGAGTTGAACATACTTTCGATCCCCATACTCCTCGTGAGGATTGGGGAGGTGATCCACCTGAGACTCAACCTGGTTTTGTTTGGCCTAATCCACTTGACCGGGATCCGTTTGATCCTTTGAATCTGGATAAGTATCTTTACGGAATGCTCGAATTACCCGAGGAGGAAGAATAGAACAAGCCTTTCGTTCCTTCGTTTCCACGCGATTATAGATACGGGAGACCTGAGACTCATGATGATACTGGCCCTATGGTCAATCCAACTGCACTCTCTTTTGGTATGCCTAGTCACACTACTGTCGAACCTTCCACTACGGTTGGTACTCACGCTGGCACTAGTCAAAGTGTTAGCCATACTATACCCACTGGGGGCACCACCCTACCTGGGGGCATTACGTTGTCCACACACTCACATAGTATGGGGACTGGTCAAATTCCTAACCATGCCAATGTTGGAACTCGACCACCTCCTAGGAATACCCAATCTAGTCGGAATTTTGTTCGAAACATGACTCGCCATCCACCACCTAATACACATATCGCTACTCGTCAACCCAGGACTACTTTTACACATGATACCGTTCCTCCCAACCATGGGGGTGGACACATACCGCATACTTTTGCATCCACTGCCGCCACTAGTAATGCTAATGTAGGGGGTGGGAATATATCCTATCCACATGGACATCACACCACCAACCCTACTACTAGTCACGCCCATATTGGAGCTGGGAATACTTGTCATGCTTATGGCCATCACACGACTGCTCAAGCTAATCCTAATATTGGGGGTGGGAACATACCATACCATCACGGTCAATACAACACGGTTCCCGCTATGAATAGTACATACATGCCCCATACTCTTGGTGGCAACTGTTACTACAACCTAGTTGGTGCTGGCCACCAGTATCACCCACCACCTCAATATGGTGCTCAAAATGCGCATATACCTGCTTACTCTCAAATGGGTGCAGCAAGGGGAGGTTATCAAACTTATGGCCATGGGAAATATTATGGGCTATTAGGTCCTCAATATCAGTAGTTTAATCCTCATGGTTAAGCTTTTGGTCCATCCTATAACACAGCTCCGTTCAACCAACCTTTTATGGGAGCTTATAATCCAGCTTTCTAGCTGCAGCTCCCATTCCTTGCATGCTTGAATCTCCCGGATCTTTTGAACCTCACGAATGATCCAGTGTGTCACGGCCCTACTTGGACCCTAGTCCCTACCAAGCTCCCTTCGGACATTCCAAAGTTTGAATGGAAAGGTGGTGAGGACCCGAGAGATCATGTCACGATGTTTCACCTTTGGTGCTCCTCCAACTCTTTGAATCACGATTCCATTCGATTACGCCTATTTCAACGCACCCTCACGAGGGCAGCTGCGAAAGGGTATGTGGAGTTGCCCGGAAACACCTATAGGGGATTCAACGAGATTGCTTTGGTTTTCTTAGACCATTTCTAGCTGCCGGTTCGTTATGATACTAGTACTGAGTTGTTGTCCACCTTCCGTCAAAATAAGGCTACACACATTTCTGACCACGTTCAAGAGTGGCATCGGCAGAAGAGATTGGTGAAAGTCAAAATTCCCCCAGAGTTCATGTTGGAATGGTTCCTCAAGTCTTTACTTCCATACAATACTAAGGATGTTTCGATGTCCGGCATTGTGACTGAGGAACAAGCTATCTTGAAAGTCCAGCAGTTAGATCTACTTTATTCTCAGTCTGGCATTTTGTATGACATTATTCCTGATGCACTGAGAACAAGACATGAGCCTACGTCAGTTCCTGGACCACATGTCGATGGCATCATGGGGTCCGCATGCACTCGCCCTGTAGACTTGGTAGCTAATCAAATGCAAAATTTGTCGCTAAACCAGTCTGCACCAGACAGGTTCACACCTTGTCCACTTCCACTCCGTCGTCTGATGTACACAATGTGCAATCAACGAAACCATTGGGTAACCAGCAACCTGGTGGTAAGAAAAAGGGGAGAAACAATCGTAGGGGTGGAAACAATGGAAGTAACAACAATAGAAATTGTAATACTCCTCGTAAAGAGAATGCCAACCCTCCTCGGGAAGGCGGTAATGCTGGCGAGGATCATAAACCTAGGCGTAAGGTGAAATTCGCTTGCAAGCTTTGTGGGGAGGATCATCTTACTAACTTATGTCCTCGAATTGAAGAAGCATCGAAGCATTTGGCACAGAGCCCAGCTGTGTTGAAGGATCCCCTTCCTCATCATCAAAATATGGCTTTGCATGCTCCCACCACTGGTTATGGTACTAATGAAATGACAACGTCTTCTTGCAATACTAGTGGTTATGGATGTGTGAATATGGTTCAGTCGGAGGTTTGTGTTGCTACTCATCAACGCGATTATGGTACACCACAACCGAATTTGGGGAATGAGCCTCCCCCTCCTCCTGATAATTCCTTGCATATCGAGAAGCCTTCCATTATGCCGCGGATACCGAAAGGTGTTCTCAAGTGCTCCACGCATAATCCTAATGCTCGAGCCACCTAGAACTACTCCATCGTAGAAGATTTGGGCCAAACTCTGTGTGCCATGTTGGCTCTTGAGGTTTTGCAAGCCTATCCTTCTCACAAGTATTCCCTTTTGAGTGCGTTAGGAGTTCAGGATGGGGGAAGTCCTAGTGTTATCAAGTTCAACACTACTGATGTCCAACCTCGCTTACCTTACCACATGGATTTTCAAATCTAGGTGGTTTACCTTAAAAGCTTCGTCAAATGTACTATGGTTGATGAAGGTGCTTCCGCGTCAGTAATGTCATTAACTTGTTGGAAAGCTCTTGGCTCTCCTCCTCTACTTGCATCTAGAACTACACTCACTGCATTCGATGGTAGATCTTTCACACCGCATGGAATTATCCCTTCCCTTGTTGTCTACTTGGGAGGTAAGTCCGTGCCTATTGAAGTCGAAGTGGTTGATGCGCCCATCGACTACAACCTTTTATTGGGTCGGAACTGGATGTACGCTATGAAGGCTGTCGCGTCTACTGTATTTCAAGTTATTTGCTTTCCCCATGAAGGCAAGATTGTGACGATCGATCAGCTGGATTATGTTGGCACTCCTTCCATAGCATCCACGGGATCAGTAGTCCCGCAAGTTTCTGATTCTCAATCAGCAACTGGGAACATAGGTGTTGGAATGTACCCCTCATTGATGGGAACTTTTAACCATTCTGCACCTGTGAATTTTATTGGAACCATTTTCGACAGTGTGCCTCCTCCTTCAAATAGTATGCCATTCCTGACTTCCTATTGTGATGATCCATGGATTTTACCTTCCACGGATTCTATGTCTGGAGACATTGCACACGTCGAGATGTCTATGCCCTTATCTGTAGCGGAGCTCACTTACGATCATATCCAACAAACCACTGCAGATCCGGATCTCTCTTCTTCCCAGATAGTTGAAGAAGATCCCGTTACGCTGCCAATTTTAGCAGTCAGCCTATATTGTTCACATGATTGCCTCGATGGTATCCTACCTTCAGATGAAGTTTTTATTGAGGCCATGAATGGTAATGACAAGCCTTGGGAGGATTCTCATCAT
Organism: Larix kaempferi; assembly: GCA_027924585.1. Lineage (NCBI taxonomy): Eukaryota > Viridiplantae > Streptophyta > Pinopsida > Pinales > Pinaceae > Larix > Larix kaempferi. The sequence continues at coordinate 14,710,920 of BSBM01000348.1, read as the reverse complement.
CAATTTTATTTCCTTCTCACCCTTGATCTTATTGAACGAGATGAGCTTCGAGTACAACATTCCATCCATTTGAATTTGGATCCATTCACAGTCTCGTCCAACCCTGATTTGACATTTGATTCTGATGAGTCTTTGAGCTCTCCTATAGATCCACAAATCGGTGCTCCTGAAGAGTTTGATTCTATTTCTAGAATTTTCAACTCCTGTGATGATGAATTTGCCACTGTAGATTCCTTCACATCCTTCAGCTTTGCTCTTCATTTTGAAGATGATCATTTTGATCCCTCAGGTATTGGTACTATGGCACCTTCAGTGGTTAGCTCTACTTGCGTTATGTCTGAGGTTAACAATAGTGAAATTGAAAATGTTTCTACCGCAGCGACTTGTATCAGATTTTTCTTTACATACGTTTTAGAGATGATCTTGGTACTTATGTTTCTTGGAGACAGGATTCTTAGCTAGACTTATACTTGTTTATTGGTCTATTTCGACATTTGCTTCGGCCATAGTAGGAATATTCGAAACCTTGCATATAGGTTTAGGCCTCCCCATTGTTATGATGCATTTGAACCTATTATTATCCGAAATTTGCAGACACCCCCTGAGTGTCCTTATATTGCTCATGTTCCTTGCATTATGCATAGCTTTGTCTCATGCACTTGGAACTAGTCTCGCATGTCCCTGACACTCGTCTGCTCTCATTACGAGCATTCTTCCATATCTCCTTTGAGATCGTTAAAAATAGTAAGGAGGTCACAAGTTTACTTTTTCGGGCTCGTTAAACCTTTACGGAAAAGATTTTTATAAAGTCTTTTTTAAGCCCTTGTTAGACTTTTCCAAATCAAACAAGATTTCCGAGTATGCCTGTCATTTCAGACTCGTTAAAGGATTTGAAGCAACATTCTCTTAGGTATAAGTTTACCCCTTTTCCAGACCTTTGTGGATTAATTACGAAAAAGGTATACTCTAGTCATACGTGACTAGAAGAGTTCTTCTCTCATTGTTTTACACTTCTTCGGGTGAGGAGACTAACTTTACGAAAAAAGACTCCTCTTTTATATCATGTTTTGATTGCATTGCATCATCTTACTTGCCACTTGAGCCTTGTGCTGGCTCCCACTTACTCAATTGTTAGCCTAGTTCCTGAGCACTTATCCCTGTCGAGCCCTGCAGAGCTTATATTTTCCCTTCACAATTTGATGACCCTTTGACCCTGAGGGAACACACCCCCAAGTGTCCACATCCTGCACACACTTCCTTGCATTGAGCATAGGTATGTTCCACCGCTTGGGACTAGTCTGCTAACTATTTGACACTCATTCCCTCACTTGTTGTACTATAAGCAATTTTATTCTTTTTCAAGCTTTTCCCAAATATGAAAAAGACCAAAAAAATCAAATATTCCAAAAAGCCGGACGGGATTATGGTCACTATTTCTTATTGGCAGTTGTTGTGTCGCCTTTGAATAGAGCATTCATTCCACTCTGTACATTATGAGTTGGGACTATAGTTGGGCCTTAGGAGCTGTACTTGTTTCTCAGTTTTCTCCACCGATTGGTTAAGCTTCCAGTCATTATGGAGCCCTCTGTAATGCCTCTTGCATTGCACAGTTTATGTCAAGTCTATGCTGCCTGAGTCTATCCATCTACTCATGCTCTTATTCAAAGGAAGTCCTGAAACCAGTGTCAGCCACTCCTCAGATATCTTAACTATTGCATGTCGGCCATCCTTATTGAGTCAGTCCGTTTCACCTGATATCTTCCAAATCTTTCAGCATTGCTGGTACCTCGTGCTGGTTGATGGGGGATTCCTTAATGCCCTCCTTCCAGCGAGTCTTGTTCCGTCAACTTCAACTCATTTATTCCGGGACTTGAGGCTTAGAGTTCGATTGAGTACCTTGAGGCTTGCAGTCATTAGTGGCAGGTTCTCTTGCCATCGATAGTTTTGGGAATACATCAATGTCCCCTAATCGATGGATTCATCTTAGTGTTCGACTTCAACCCATTTATTCACACTTTGATGATTGTGCTATGTGCCTTGATGCCCATTTTCATTATTGATGGGTCATCTCGCGTCTGTTAATGGTATACTTCAATAACCGGTAATCAGATGATGTCTAATCAGGTTCGACCCCAACTCCCTTTATTCACTTGATGGGACTTGCACCATCGAAGACTTGTGTAGACGACCCCAGGCGATTGTGGCATTCAGTATGCTACATATGACTTTGACTTTACATCTGAGATATCACCTCTCAGATTTCAGCAGTTTGTACCTCCAGTTTGCACCAGTTGTCTTCTTTTCAGCAGAAGACCATATCTTACTATAGAGGGATCATGGCTATGATCCCTTATGACATATATCCATTATGTACTGCCTATTCATGGGCATTATATCAGATTGTTGCACTATACCGATATGTATTCAGAGATACTATTGTATTATGACGAGTGAGTTGTTCTTTCCACTTGTGTCTCCATCACTCCACTTCTGAGTTTTATAATGTATTTCGGCAATCGTAGCACATTTTAGTCTCTAACCTCACACATTAGGGGGCATCTATTACACAGAAATATTCCACCCTGTGAGCATCAACATTCTTTGGCCTGTAGGATCCATTTCAGTGACTCATATCCATTTTTATCCTTCATTGATACCAGTTTGCCCTATTTTTATTCCTACCCGCATGTTGCATCACTATAGCATGCGTACCTGCGAGTTGCATCACTATAGCCCGCGGGTATCAAGTAAAATGGTAAAAACCACTATTTTATCACTTTTTACTCCCAAAAAGCAGTCATTGGGTGACCTTTGTCTCTCCATATGCCCAAGTAACGCTTCGATGTGTCCTTTCACTTACCTTTGAGAGGACTATATATTGAGCACATATGGCTTTTGGATGGGAGGAAGAAGAGAATAGTAAAAAATTCTAGTGGATTTTTTCCCTATCTTGAGTCTGCACTCATTGATCCTTGTACTTGTGAACCATTTATGTTCACCATCCAAACTCCTTCCTAGTTTGAGTTTTCCATTCATGGAGGATTGAAGTGGAGTGTCACCTACCCAAATTTCTGAACATTATTATTTATTTGCAAAAATACTTTATGTTAAATTTAATTACAAGTTTTGAAATTATGATCAGTTTTGATCATGGATGAATGGAATTACTGAATATTATTATTTAAATAAATTAATTAGGAGACAAACACTCAAGAGGACTATTGAATGAGTGTTCACTGACCCACTAGGAGGAATGGAAGTTGTTGGAAGGTATGGGACAGATGGCATTAGTTACATCACACCACTAACTGTTGGTTATGGGACAACTTCCCCTAAAATAGGGCATTATCCCCCAGGTGGAGGGAGTGAGCAGGCAGCTCATTTAATGACCCAGTAACATTTGAAAAGGCCTAGGCAGCCTATAAAGGCAAATTCGAATTGGGCAGGAAGCCTTTAATCAATATTTTTGCAGAATATTTTCCTCTTTTAAATCAGGTGATTTCAAGAGAGATTCGAATAAGGGAGGTTAGTGGTGATTGAAAACTAAGTTTTTGCATATTATTGAAGAGAACATAGTTGTAGGAGCAAGTCTTTTGGACTACTACCTATTGAAGATTTAGAAGATTACTGCTACAACAAGAAGAAGTCCTAATTTCTGAAGTTTCTTCCTCCTGGTGGTTCAACGAATAGGCTTGGGGGTCCTAAGATAGGATTTGACTGTTTTCAAGAGTTTGGTTGGGTGGAACAGTCTTCCTGAGTTGTTTGTTGCCATACAAAGTTTCTCAGGTTCTTAAAAAGATTTCCTAACTTATTCTCAGTAAATAATTTTGTTCTGTTATCTAGTATTATTCTGTTTATTTGCTTTCGAAAAGAATTCTAATTCTGGAAATGTTTAAGTCTGAATGTTCAAGTTTAATGTTAAATTGATAAATCAATATCCCCATTTTTCTACATGTTGTTTGGTAGCATCGTACTCTAGTAGAGATATGCAAATTAAAATAGATTGGAAGATAGGCAAAATTTGCCATTGAATTCGATAGATAGATAATAATCTTATATGTATCAGTTCTCTGTTCCTAAGTTAAATAATTGTAGGAGGTTCTGTATAATAATTAGTATATATAATATTTCTTAGTTATATGACAATCAGACAATAAATAATTCTTGTGCAATCATCCTGCTTTACATATAAATTATGTCCATAGAAGGTAGATAAATTACATATTGTATATTGTTTTAAGACTGCTAACATTGAATAAAACATTCTTTATAATAAGCTGGAAAACAATAGTTTTTCACACAGATTTCATATTCATATATTTCTTTCACATACAGTTTCATTGAAATTACTTCATCAACATTATATGCATAGAAATTAAATTATAGACAGAATTGTAATTTACACAGTCTTCACGATTTTCTGCACTATACACTCACATTGCTTTCACTTACTATAGTAAGGATCTATTATCTATAAATTTAACAAATGATAAGAAATTACTAAACACTACTATTATCAACATGTATTTATTTCTCTCTTTTAGATTTGCTAACATTATTTGTGATTGTTGTAAATCTGGGTCTCGTATCAAACAGAAAACCCTAGCTAGATTCATACTTTTTCTTTTATTGTTTTATAACAAAACTTTATACTCTTTTCAAACCTAGGATCGAAACTGATCCAATATCTTGACTATTGTTTAGGTTATCATTTCCAACAAAACCCGATTTAGGGTTTGACCCTAATTGGTTCTTTTGCAAAACATTATTGAATTCTCAGTTCAACCTTTACTCTATTTAGATTTCAAACATTGAAAAATAAGAACACACATTATCAACCTACAGTACCAAGACAAACCACAAAGACGTATACGGAAAGGTAGCATACATTTCCATTTTAAGGTTGGAGTTTATTTATACACAGGACCCTTATCATCAACGATATCATCAAACCCTAATCTAGTTCCAAAGACATTTTAGTAACCTTCAATATGAATTCGATATACACAGACATTTAACCATTATACTTTAACATGCAAATTTATGTTTCAAGGAAAGAAGTATCATTTACACAGTGCTTGACCTCACAGCTCGTTTTCAAAACTTAACCATTGGAAGTGTGGATTCTCAGAACTAAGAGTTTCAACATTAATTGCAAACAAAATTAAAAATCAGGGGTTATCCCAAGTTTACAGCAGTTCTAACAAAACTCATTTTCCAGAACATCGACGAGTCACAGCTCCAGTCGGCCTCACATAATTACAAATTATAGAAACCAAGAACTAGTCAAACAAAAACAAGAGTCGCAAGCATGTTTCGAGATTTCTTCAACTATCAACCTCGACAGAGAAAATGACGAGCCTTGACAAGCCTGATACTCATCCTTTGAACAACTTAATCCACTGTCCAAGAGAACTATGAGGGTATGGAAGACCCGAAGCTTACCAGTGTGGGAGCACGTGATTCCTCCATTTGTCAAACCCTCGACAAACCCTTTCCAAAACCCTGTACCTAACAAACGATAGCTCGGGGTTAGATAAATGTTACATTTAAAACTGAAAATGAAACGCAGCAAAGAAATATCTTCACCTCAGAAGAACACTTACCTTCGTAAACTCTGGCCAAGTCTTGAGTTTCTTAGACAAGCGACGAGAATGGTGTTGTGAACGATACCAGGAAGCCTTCAACCATGACTCCAATCATAAACCGAAGCAGAGACTTAGGCTTCAACTAAAAATGACATTACACAAGTTTAAAACCTGCAACTTCAACCTGGTTCACTAGTCTCGGGGTCGAAACCCCTTCCTTGACTTTTTCCCAAAAATTTGGTAGCCTGTCGGCCACCTCCAATGAAAAACGATAATACCTTGAAACAACCGTTTCCAAGTTCATAAACTCAAACACATAGTAGAAATTAGGGTTACCATCTGACAATGTAGATTCATGATCATCAATAGTTACAACTTTGCCAGCTAAGTCTACATTGTTAGCAACGATGTCGAATTTATTGCTAATTCCCATCATAGGTTGACAACGCCACTATGGCAAATGTTTAAGCCTATAACAACTTTGCAAAGGTGTGCTATTCTTTCATAACAGTGAGCAGAAAACCTTCACATCTACGTGGATCGTTGGACATCCAACTCGGCAGGGATTTGGCACTAAGTCTTTAATGCAAGATCAATGCGTGATATCCATCACACATCGAGACATACGCCAATTATTTGATTCAACAACCTGTCCAGTATCAAGTTAAATGCCCATTTCTCCAAAACCTGTACACATTGCCACAGTGGCATATAAAGGAGCACACAACGATCAGATTGAAGGCATTTCAACATTTTACAGTGACGAGCCTTGTGGAAATTACAATAACCTTGTTTCACGTGGAACTTGGGCAATCCAAGTCACCCGTGTAAGGTATTGGGTTATTAATGAAGGATCGAGCTTTGACCTCCATGACAAGCTCGAGTGATGCGCCATTTAATGAGACAGCAACCTGTCAACCATGAATTTAATTTCATGTTAGTTGGCACAATTCATCAATATAATAATCACCTTAGGAAATACTTTGAATTAATATTTGCATTAAGTATACTTCGTACATTAGAATATAAGTTTCAATGATTTTTATTATTGATTCTTATATAGTCTCACAATATATAATCACGATTCATCTATAATGTTTTATCCATAGATCAACATTATATAGTCAAGATTGTTTGGCGCCATAATATGTTATGGTTTGTTTTATTTATGGTTATATTTTTATATATAAGTAATTGTTGCTATTACAAGGGTTATGCTATGTCTAAATAGAATTATATTGTCTCTTAAATAGAAAAAGAATTAAATAGTAATAGTGGTAGATAGGTACTAAGAGATACTGAAAAATATATGAAGATACATCATTTTGGTACTACCTTGATTGACGTCAATAAGACAACTATTCCGACAAGGACAGTAGCAGAATTAGCTAGTACAATGACGACGATAGAATCAACAAGTATAATGATGACTACAGTGACGATGCTGCTAATTAGATGCTTATTCAAATATCTAACTTGGGCTAAATTTACTCAGATACAAGACAAACTTTGAAGAGTTAAAAGAGTAAGCACATGAATCATACCTGTATGTTTTTATAGATACAGTAGTCTTTAATTATTCTATTTTATTTTCAAACGACGAATTTGAAACTCACACAAACTGGATTTTATTGTACTTATGAAACTTCTTACCTGTCGTCTGTACATAGAACAGGTTCAATGTTTTAGCATATAGCTAAGTAAGCTTCGGGATCCCTCATAGGACTCCCTTGGGAAGCAAAGAAGCAAACTGTCAGTATCATCTCGAAGAAAGAGTACCATATCATATTCTAACCTGGCATTTCATTATTACATCAATCATACTTATCAATGCATAAAAGAAAGTGTCGCATCAAAGTCTGATTTATTAGTACATTTAACTATCATAATCATAGTTATTATGAATACATTAAGTTGTCACTGTCACTTTAATTATAACAGAATTTTATTGGGATTAGTACTAACAATTGTTAGTTAATGATGTTACAGGCAGCAATTTTTTATTTTCCATAATTATAAAATATCCTAAATTAAGTTATTATTGCTAGTATCAAAATTTTTAAATTTTACGAAAATTTGGGATGTTACATGTGGTATCAGAGCACAATTTCAAACTCTAGGCATGAATGAGGTCCAAAACATGCAGTAGAAATTTTTATATACAGCAGAAATTTATACTAACTTGAAAATTTTATTATTATGTTATCTTCATAAATTATTTTCAGTTATAGGTATGGAGAACTCAATTGAACATTTAAGTGACAGATTTCAGCCTAACAATCACAATTCGGGACAGCACTATGTAGAGGAAGGTCACGGTGAAAAAAATAACAGTTCGATGGAACTGTTACGTGCCTTTCAAGATTAAAAAGTAGAAATCAGATCTATGAAACTAGATAAGGAAAGGATTCTGCAAGCACAAGAACAACTGAATCAAGTGTTGCTTGAACACAGCCAAACAGAGGAACAAGAGAAAAGCAATGAGGATATTTCCAAAGTTGAGGACATGCCTCATGCTGATAAAAATCAGAATATCAAATTCAGTGAAGTAAAAGATAGCTCAACCTCATCTGGAGATGCTATTGCAGAACGCAAAAGGAAACGTAATTATACCAGTGACAACAGTGAAGAAGATTCCAAACCAAGAAGGAAAAATAAAAAAGAATATGAGTAGATTTCTGGAGAATTCAAGAAGATAAGACCTCCAACTTTCAATGGAGAAACTGAGAAGGGTGAGACAGCTGGAGCTTGGCTATCAGGGATGAAGAAATACTTCCATATCTACAACTATTCAGAGTTCTTAAAAGCAAAAATGGCTATATAAAACTTAACCGGAAAAGCAGATATCTGGTGGCAGGATGTCAAAAGGGTAAAGGGCATCAAGGATCAAGATGTAAGTTGGAGTGCTTTCAAACGATATTTCAAAAATAAGTATCTATCTGAACAGTACTACGAAGAAAAATCTAAAGAGTTTTACGATTTGAAGTTGGGAGGTATGACCATGAAGGAACTAAACAGTAAGTTTCTGAACTTACTAAGATATGTACCCTACTTCATAGAAGAAAAACCAAAAATTCAAAGGTACTTAAGTTGTTTACCTTTCAGCATTAAAGACAGAATTGAGTATGACAGTCCTAAAACATTAAAGGAGGCTATGAGGAAGGCAGTTTTCTGTTATGATACAAATCGGAAGAGAGAGGGTATGTCTAATTGGAAAAATCATAAGCCCAACAATTTTGAACAGAAGAAGAAAAATTTCAGATTCAGTGGGAATTCCGGATTCCAAAGGAAGAATTTTCAGAATCGAAATTCCCAAGTGAATAATTCTAGAAATAATTCACAGTAGAATTCTACAGTACCCAGAAATGCACCAAATACCGCCAAGACCAATGAGCCAAAGGAACATATTAAATGTTTTGAATGTCAAGGCCCCCATTACGCATCATAATGTCCCTTAAGGAAACGGAAGACAAACAACATCAACTCTATACAGACTGAACCTACTATTGGAGACATAGCAAGGGAGATGCCAAGATTTAACGCAGCACTTGACAACAGGAAAACAGATCATCAAATCTCCATGGTAGAGATTGAAGGTATGATACATGACCATCTTGTTACTATTTTAATTGACCTAGGTGCTAGTTTAAGTTATATATCACCCGATGTTGTGGAAAATCTTAAACTGAAGACTGAAAAGTTTAGTAAATCATGGCTAGTTAGACTAGCAACTGGAACAAAGAGGAAAGTTTCATATTTTATAGAGAACTGTGTTTTATCCATGAACCATTTGCAAACACAAATCAAGCTGAATATTTTACCTTTAGGTTCATATGATATTATAGTTGGGATGGACTGGTTAGAAGCCCATCATGTCATCCTAGACTGTTACAGAAAAATTTTTACATGCGTAAATGATGAAAGGAAAACTATAGAAATAAAAGGCATTCCAAGGAAGATAACCCTTAGACAAATTTCAGCCATGCAAGCTAAGAGAGCAGTTAGGAAGGGATGCCAAATGTTTGCAGTAAACGTGATAAATGATGAGATTATGAATAAAGAGGACAAACTGAAATTAGAGGACATACTTGTCCTAAAATATTTTAAAGATGTATTTGTTGAGAAGATTCCAGGATTACCACCCAAAAGAGATTTAGATTTTACCATAGAGTTAATACGAGGAGTTGTACCAAATTCAAAAGCTCCGTACCGAATGAATATACTGGAGTTAAATGAATTAAAATCTCAGTTGAAGGAACTTATTGACAAGAAGTATATTAGACCAAGTGTGTCTCCTTGGGGAGCACCTGTCATCTTCGTTAAAAAGAAAGATGGAACATTAAGACTGTGCATAGATTATCGCCAGCTTAATAAGATGACGATCAAGAATAGATACCCGTTGCCTCGCATAGATGATCTATTTGATCAGCTACGTGGAGCAACAATATTTTCGAAGATTGATCTAAGATCAGGGTATCATCAAGTAAGGGTTAAAGACGAAGATATTTTCAAAACAACTTTCCAAACTTGGTATGGACATTACGAGTTCGTAGTCATGACGTTCTGCTTAACTAATGCCCCGACTGTATTTATGTGTTTGATGAATAATATTTTGCATAAGTACTTAAATAAGTTTGTTGTTGTGTTTATAGACAATATTTTAGTGTACTCAAAAAGCAAAGAAGAGCATGATGAACATTTACGGATTATCTTACAAGTATTAAGAGATCATCAATTGTATGCCAAAATTAGTAAATGTGACTTTCACAAAGACAAAATTCAGTATCTAGGACACATAATTTCAGCAAAAGGAATCTGGGTGAAAAAATGAAGATGGGTGTCTATTTTGGGGGGTCTCGTGAGAAAATAATTCTGTTTTTTTCATGTCTTCCAACTTCGGGCGAACAAAAGTGATATTTTTATTTAAAATTTCACTTTGCCGTAAAAAGAAAACTTTTGTAGAATTATGTTAGCTTTCTACTCATAATTTTTTCAATTTTTTTTATTAAGATTTGATATGTCGATTTCGCAAATGTTTGACAGTGTGTTCTTATAAAATGAAAAGACTACAAAAGAGTTATGATTTGTTGCACCACTAAAATCGTTGTTAGACTTGTGTTTTGCAAAAATTGAAAATGCTACGACAATCTACACACAATGTACTAACGTATGACTATAAGTTTGCATCCAATGGACCTCTATACTAATTATTATATTTTTTTAAAGTCGATCCATGGGGAAACTCAGTCGATTTTCAACAACCTTTTTGTTGCACCACTTTTCTCTCAATCCGCTATAAAATCAAAAAATCTACGACCACCCTTTTGAAGTAGACACGTCAATGAATCGACCCACATTTTCTTCGATTTTTTTGGTGTTGTATTTACAAAGTTATGGATTTTTCTTTTCGCTGTTTTTTTAAAGAGCTGAATCATAACTCGACACATGTTACAAATATAAAACTTAAAAAATATCAGTTCTTATCTATATACAACAAAATTTATACCCTCGTAAAGTAGATTCAATGATGAATCTACTGGTATGAAGTCCGACATTCGTTTTGTTGTGTAAGAGGTGGTTTTCTCCTTCCGAAAATGGAGAAACCTGAAATTTTTGCAGAGATCTGAATCGGTCATGTTTCAGAGATTATTCGGCCGAAATAATTATTCGGCCGAATAACTTTTTTTCGTAACGGCGCCGTAACTTATGGCGAAGGTTATTCGGCCGAATAACTAAACGGAAAAAAAAATAAAATAAAATAAAATAAAATAAAATAAAATATATATATATATATACTCATATAAATAAACGTAAAGTTAATTCATTATTTTCGCATGTTTGAACTTCGCATTTTTTTGTCAAACTAATTTCGGAAGGAGGAGATAATTTTTGCAAAAGGAGGTTTTTACAAGGTATGTTTCTTCTTCTTCTTTACAAAAGGCACATTGAAGGAGTTTTTTTTTCTAAGGCATATTTGCAAGGAGTTTTTCCAAACTATCTCTTTTCTTATTGCATTTTTACAAAGAAGACATTTTTTGCAAAAGGAGGTTTTTACAAGCTATGTCTTCTTCTTTTTTACAAAAGGCACATTGAAGGAGTTTTTCCAACATATCTCTTTTTTATTGCATTTTTACAAAGAAGACATTTTTGCAAAAGGAGGTTTTTACAAGGTATGTTTCTTCTTTTTTCCAAAGACACATTGAAGAAAATGTTTTTCTAAGGCATATTTGCAAGAAGTTTTTTCCAAATATTTATTTTCTTGTTGTATATTTGCAAAGAAAATATTTTTTTGAAAAAGAGATTTTTACAAAGTATGTTTCTTCTTCTTTTTTCCAAAAGACACATTGAAAGTGTTTTTTTTAAGGGATATTTGCAAGGAGTTTTTTCAAAATATTTCTTTTCTTAGACATGTTTGCAAGGAGGTTCTTTGCAAGGATGTTTTTTTTTCAAAGTAGCTTTGCACTTTTTATTTAATTGAAAGAGGTTTTTTCAAATAGTTGTTTTGCCAAAAAAATAATCATGAACATGCAAATTCAATGTACATCCATATATGTATATATCTCGTCCAAAAATAAACCTCCTCAACATGTCCAAGACAAATGTTTCCAATCTAAATGCATATCAACAACAAAAAATAGTGGACACCATGAACTATAAAATTAAAATGTATGTGCTATCCTCCACTCGGGCCTCCCCCTCCTCCACTCAAGCCTCCCCCTGGACTCAACCCTCCCTGCAACATGTGTAAAAAAAAATTATGTTCATATCATTTAAATTACTTAAACTATAATCAAAAAATTAAAATATTAAACTAATATATCAAAATACAATTCAAATATTAACAATATTACATCAAATTCTCCAAATGCTTGTCCACCACCATCCTCCAAAGGACTTTTTCCTTTGCCTCCAAAAGATTTGAGAGACCCAAGCTGCAATCCATATATAAAATCAATTTATGAATCTCATAAATCTAAATCCACAAAAATTAAAATATTAAAACAGTAAACAAAATTAAAGCAAAATTAAAGCAATCAATGAAATTACCTCTCTACCAATATCTGCATCATTAAGCAAAGAACCTATATCTCCACCCTAAAATTTAAATTGTATTAATAAATAAAACATATAATACAAACCAAAAAAATTACTATACCAATTAAAACTTAAAACTAAAACAAAAAATTTAAAAAACATTAGCTCACAATAGATGGTAAATCATTTATAAAGTTGGTATCTAAAGAAACCTGCATGGATGAGTCAAATTAACAATAAAATACACAGTTAAATTATCATTCAAAAAATAATAATTTATATATATATATATATATATATATATCAAATTCAAACATAAGTACAAATATGTTGATAATAAATATGTACCTCTCTCCCTACATTTTCGCTAGTTGAAATGTGAAAAGAATGTTCGTTCATCATTCTTGAAAACTGCAACCAATTTAAACATTTACATAATGTACCTATGATAAGGTAACAAAAAAAATAAAATCAAGATAAATAAAATATTTAATTCAAATCAAATCATATCATGTAGTCAACGAACCTCTCCCAAACTCGATGTGTCGTTGGATATAACATTTGCTGCTAAGTCACGACAAATCTTTGCATATGCCCTGAGATCTTCAATGCTCATTCCATCTATTTCATCATCAGTTTTATAAACAAACTTTTGACGAATAGCAGAACGAGCCCTTTCTCTAACCAACCCCACATCTACTCCCACTAATACTGATGATAGCCCATCACCAACAAAATTCCTTGCTGTCGTCCCAAGTTGAGATGTGGGCTCCATCTCTGATTTTAATGCCACCAACCTAGGTGGACGAGATATCTGGGGCGGAGGTCTAAGAGTTGCAGGATCTCTATGTGCACCCTCTCGATCATATATTCGACCCTTCCCAACTCCATAAAATTTTGAATGAACATCAATATAATCTGGCTTCATATTTAAAAAAAACTCAGCATAAAAAAATCTAGCAAAATACTGAGAAACCTCATCGTTCCATGGAAAACGACCATAGGCAGCAAGAAACCGATCATAAAGTAAGTGTGCCAGATGAGGATGTTTGAAATATTGCACTTTCAACATTTCTTTTTTCAAACCTTCTTTGAAATTAAACATTGATTTGGCCTGCTCTCTTGTCACTCTTTCTTTCACAACATCCCATTTGTCTGGACCCATCACTTGATCCCTTCGTCTTCGCATCAAATCTACAAAACCATCTGTAGTCGGCCCAAGATTCTCATATGCTTGAATGAAGTTTTGCAATGATCCCAAGACAATCTCCAAACTTTGTTTACTCTCCGGAGGAAGATCCATAGTAGACAAATCATTTTGCAACTTTTCATAGTGAGATCTACATCTTTCAAGAGTCATTTGATGATTACCACCTTCCCATGGAAGCTCCCGAGGTAGATCAGATGGATATGTCATAATGGGTGTACAACCCTCAGTTAATTCAACATATTGTGTCCTAGCTCTACCATCATCACCTCGTGCCGAATGGTGAGCCTCTTGAGAACCTTGCTCTGCACCGTCATCCGTCTCCCTTGTTTGCCCTGTCTCCCTCCCTACAGAATTAGGAGCATCTTCCGAACCATGCTCTGCTTCAAATGACAAAGTCTAGTTTAAACACAACTACAAATTTTGCACTCTCAAAAAAACAATTTGCATATATAAATGTTAAAAGATTGATATTCATATGTACCAATAGAGGGTCGAGATCGACGTTCTCCCATAGAAGATACAGGGGAATCATTTGTACCCCTTTCACCTTGTCGGTGTGAACTATAAAATAAATTAGAGTCCCGAGGAGAGGTTGACAACCTCCGATTATCACTCGTACCACCTACGCCAGAAGATTGTGAAGACCTCCTACGCTTTCGCCTTAAAGAATCCTCTCTTTCCATTTGATATATAATGCCTACACCTAAAGACGAATCAACTAATTACATATTCAAATCCTACAAGTTAATTCTATGAACTCTAAAAACCAACTACTTAATAGACTAAGTTATTTAACAAGTACCTAGATTTACCTAATTTATCATCTAACAATTTTCAAAAAAAATATAGCTAATATTGTTAGATGATGAATTAATGTACCAATCTTTTAGGTGTTTTTGATGTTTAAAATGAATGGAACCAATATAGTTAAGTACTAAATAATGGGTTTTTTTTTTATGTGTATGAGTTCATGAATCTCTTTTACCTTCTTCATACATAACTTAATACCTAAAACATAAATCATGAATCTATTTAACCTTTTTACTACATAACTTAATACCTAAAACATAAATCATGAATCTCTTTTACCTTTTTAATACATAACTTAATACCTAAAGCATAAATCATGAATCTCTCTCACCTTCTTAATACATAACTTAATATCTGAAACATAAATTAAGTCTTGAAAATATTTTCATTATTGACAATAAAATAAAAATTGACAATTCATGTTTTATGTTTTCAAAATTTGCCATTTGATAATCGTTTTCAGTTTCTTAAACTACAAATTTAAACCAGAAATTTTATTACTCTAGACATAAATTATATCTACAAATAATCTCATTGTTCCATAGAACAAAAAAAAATTACTGTTCAAGTATTATGATTGAGTTAAATGTCATGTTTCTCAAATTGGCCTCGTTTGACAATGATCTTTAATTTCAATCTAATAATGGTAACAATTCTTGGTATTATGTTCTCCAAGTCAGCCATGTTGCAAACAAAAGAAAACACAATACCAATTTACCACCTTTACTAGAATAAAACTCGAACCATTCTGACATAACATCACCTAGTATTTTATAAAACTTACTATAG
Source organism: Larix kaempferi (assembly GCA_027924585.1). NCBI lineage: Eukaryota > Viridiplantae > Streptophyta > Pinopsida > Pinales > Pinaceae > Larix > Larix kaempferi. The sequence continues at coordinate 14,695,488 of BSBM01000348.1, read as the reverse complement.
TACATTTAGATTAAAGCCTATTCATGTCTATAGTTCCCTTTTACATAAAATCCATTTAAATTATTGTTTTATCAAAAATAGACTGTGTATCTAAGCTAAACTAAAACATGTTGACAGAGTTCATGAACTCTGTCAACTAAGACATGTTGACAGAGTTCATGAACTCTGTCAACATGTTTTAGTTGACAGAGTTCATGTCATCATTGTTAAATTACATAAGACTTACTATAATACTTATAAATTAAAATCTATTCATGTCTTTAGTTTCCTTGTACCTCAAGTCCATTTACATTGTTGTTTTACCAAAAATAGAGTTGAACTATCTGAAATTTGTTTGTATCTGAACTATCTATTGCCAAAGTTGGTAATATAATTAATATCTTAATCTCTGAACTCTGTCAACTTAGACGAGTCGACAGAGTTCATGAACTCTGTCAACTTAGACGAGTCGACAGAGTTCATGAACTCTGTCAACTTAGACGAGTCGACAGAGTTCTTAAGTAAAACAAGCCTACATACAACTTAGAAATGTTCTTTCAAATTAAAATTAATGTTAATTTCTTTTCTAAACACAGCCAAATACAACAATTTAAAAAAGTACTCAAAAAATTTCTTTATATTTAAATTTAAATACTCCTCTTCATATTTTAATTTAAGACATTCTGGACATTCAATTCGACCAACTCCAAGAACTCAATCAACTGTACATAGTCCATGGACTCCGTCCTACTGGGCAGAGTCCATAGACTCTGTCCAACTGGGCAGAGTCCATGGAATCTGTCCAACTTGGCAGAGTCCATGGACTCTGTCCAACTGGGCAGAGTCCATGGACTCTGCCCAGTTGGACAGAGTCCATGGACTCTGTCCTGTTGCAGCCCATGGCCTCTGCCCAGTTGGACAGAGTGCAATATACAGAGAATATGGGAATTACAAAACGATCGAAAACAATTTATATAAACGGGAATTAGAAATATTTATCCACCTTACCTCTAAAACGCAGCCAATACAAATGAGCGCGACCTGAAATCTTTCGGACGACAGCGCAGATAAAATTTCTTCCACCCGAAACAGAGCAGCCGTAGCAGACGAACTGGGAGACCTGCGTAAAATCAATAACATTTTAGCAACAAAAAATAGCGATAACACACTTCACTAAAATACACATCTACAAAACAGAAAAACGAAACGATACCTTCAACCACTGCAAACGCCGTGTCGATCTGTCACCACCCGCAACTTCTCAACGACGTTCGACCCCGCGCTGTGAAGCCCTACAAGCCCAAATCTGCTACATATGTTACCAGCAGCAAGCAGCAAACAATATTGCATACCAACCGACACGATATTACATACCAGCAGCAACGTCTTTGCCGAATCCTCCCTGCGCACCAGAACACCACCACTTACCAGCAGCAAGCAGCAAGCAGCAGACAGTATTACTTACGTGCAGGTGGCTAAACAACGAGAGGCGAAACAACGACGAATGCTGGACTTACACGCAGGCTTATAGGTCGACAACACACGCCGTCGACCAATAGGGTGGCTAACGGGCGACAGGGCAGCGGGGTGATGGAGCAGACGGGCCACTACCAACACAACAGGGGTCCACGAGATCCCACGAAAGTGACGGGAGAGGGGCCGGGACAGAGCTTTTATGCCGAATAATTGTTCGGCCGAACACTTGTTCGGCCGAACAAGTGTTCGGCCGAACACTTGTTCGGCCGAAGAAGTGTTCGGGCCGAATAATTATTCGGCCGAACAAGTGTTCGGCCGAACAAGTGTTCGGCCGAACAATTATTTCCACCGCCGTGAGTTTGCTCCGTCCGGCTAGCCCATGGCACATATTCTGAGGCCTCCGTTATGTTTAACGGTGGCCCGTTAAAGATTATTCGGCCGAATAAATACTATGTTATTCGGCCGAATAACGTTAATTATTCGGCCGAATAATTAACGTTATTCGGCCGAATAACATACGCTAGAGTTCTTACCCCGCCGATTCTCACCAAAGTGTTACCCACCTTCGCGTTTCCACCCATCTCGGTTGACCCCGACAAGATAAGGGCCATTAATGACTGGTTGGTTGCCAAAGATGTGTCGGATGTAAGATCATTTATGGGCATTACGGGGTATTACATAAATTTTATAGAGAATTTCTCAAAAATTTCCAACCCCATAACTTCCTTGCAGAAGAAAGCGAAGAAATTTGTTTGGGATCAGAAATGTGATGAGAGTTTTAATAAATTAAAGGAACTATTGACGACAGCACCTATCTTGAAGATAGCTGACCCCAACAAGGATTTTGTAGTTTGTACAGACGCATGCAATGATGGACTCGGTGTAGTCTTGACACAGAAAAAGCATGCGATAGCATATGAATCTAGAAAGCTGAAAGTACATGAAAAGAATTACTCTACATATGATTTAGAGTTATTAACAGTTATTCATGCCTTAAAAATGTGGCATCATCACCTTATTGGCAGAAAGTTTACATTATTAACAGATAACATGAGTCTGAAATATTTATTGGATCTGACAAACCTGAATGCTAGACAAGCTAGATGGTATACATTCTTAAGTGAGTATGATTTCTAAATTCAGCATATCAAAGGAAAGGAGAATAAAGTTGCAGATGCCTTGAGTCGCAAGGCAAAACTAAATTTCATTTCAACAATTAGTAATTATTCAACCGATTTGGAAAATCAGATTCTGGAAAAAGGTGAAACAGATGAAGAATACAAAAAAATGAAGGAAAAGACATCCAATAGCAGTTCTGAAAATTGTATGGCAGATTACAGAATTAAAGAAAATGGACTATTACTGTATAAAAACAGATTGTATGTGCAAGATATACCAGAAATAAAATTTCTGATATTAAATGAGATGCATAAATGTCACTATTCTGGTCATCCAGGATATCAAAAGACCATCACTATGCTGAGAAAAGAATACTATTGGCCCAGAATGAAAGATGAAGTAGCAGAATACATCGCAAAATGCTTGGACTATCAAAAGGTGAAGGTTGAACACCAACATCCTGCTAGATTGTTGCAACCATTAACAATACCAAGCTGGAAATGGGAAGTGATCAGCATAGATTTCATTACTGGATTGCCTAAAAATCAGAAACAACATGATTCCATCATGGTGGTGGTGGAAAAACTCAGCAAGGCAACACATTTCATACTAGTGAAGACCACACATAAAGTACCAGACATTGCAGAGATTTTTATGAAACAGATCTTTAGACTGCATGGAATACCAAAGGTAATAATTTCAGATCGCGACTCGAAGTTTACAGGAGACTTCTGGAGATCATTGTTTAAGGGATTGAATACAACTCTAAATTTCAGTACAACATTTCATCCACAAACGGATGGACAGACAGAAAGGGTAAATCAAGTGTTAGAAGATTTATTAAGAATGTATGTTAAGGATCAGCCTGGTAAGTGGGAAGATTATCTGCATTTAGTAGAATTTGCTTATAATAATCATTATCATGCTTCAACTAGACTTAGTCCTTTTGAAATTCTTTATGGTAGAAAATGTAATACACCTGTTTCGTGGAATGATCTAGTCAATAGAGTTGTTTTAGGACCTGAATTATTGCAAGAATTAGAACTAATTGTGAAACAAGTGCAAGGACATTTAAAAGCTGCCCAGGATAGGCAAAAAAGTCAAGCATATTCAAAAAGAACTCATAAAGAGTTCCAGGTGGGTGAACATGTATTTCTCAAAGTAAGACCAAAAAAGAGTTCACTGAAATTGGGGAGCTGTGCCAAGTTGGCACCCAAGTATTGTGGTCCTTTTGAAATATTATCTAAGGTTGGAGCAGTGGCATACCAACTAGCATTACCACCTAACCTAAAAATACATAATGTTTTTCATATATCGCTTTTAAAGAAATATGTGCACGATACTACTCATGTTGTAAACTGGAATGATGTACAACTGGGACAAATGGAGATTTTCCAGTGGAACCGGATTATATCCTCGGAAGGAGGGAAACTATTCTCCGGAATCGCAGCATTGGGCAAGTGAAGGTGCAATGGAAGCACCTTAGCCCAGAAGATGCAACCTCATAGTTGAAGAGTAGTATGTGGGCATCATACCCAACTCTATTTCAGGAACACTCAAGGAGTGACTAGCCAACATCGAGGACGATGTTGAGACTTAAGGGGGGGTGTATGTCACCTACCCAAATTTCTGAACATTATTATTTATTTGCAAAAATACTTTATGTTAAATTTAATTACAAGTTTTGTAATTATGATCAGTTTTGATCATGGATGAATGTAATTACTGAATATTATTATTTAAATAAATTAATTAGGAGACAAACACTCAAGAGGACTGTTGAATGAGTGTTCACTGACCCACTAGGAGGAATGGAAGTTGTTGGAAGGTATGGGACACATGGCATCAGTTACATCACACCACTAACTGTTGGTTATGGGACAACTTCCCCTAAAATAGGGCATTATCCCCTAGGTGGAGGGAGTGAGCAGGCAGCTCATTTAATGACCCGGTAACATTTGAAAAGGCCTAGGCAGCCTATAAAGGAAATTCGAATTGGGCAGGTAGCCCTTAATCAATATTTCTGCATAATATTTTCCTCTTGTAAATCAGGTGATTTCAAGAGAGATTCAAATAAGGGAGGTTAGTGGTGATTGAAAACTGACTTTTTGCATATTATTGAAGAGAACAGAGTTGTAGGAGCAAGTCTTTTGGACTACTACCTATTGAAGATTTAGAACATTACTGCTACAACAGGAAGAAGTCCTAATTCCTGAAGTTTCTTCCTCCTGGTGGTTCAGCGAACAGGCTCAGGGGTCCTAAGATAGGATTTGACTGTTTTCAGGAGTTTGGTTGGGTGGAATAGTCTTCCTGAGTTGTTTGTTTCCCTACAGAGTTTCTCGGGTTCTGAAAATATTTCCTAACTTATTCTCAGTAAATAATTATGTTCTGTTATCTAGTATTATTCTATTTATTTGCTTTCAAAAAGAATTCTAATTCTGGAAATGTTTAAGTCTGAATGTTTAAGTTTAATGTTAAATTGATAAATCAATATCCCCATTTTTCCACATGCTATTTGGCAGCATCGTACTCTAGTAGAGATATGCAAATTAAAATAGATTAGAAGATAGGAAAAATTTGCCATTGAATTCGATAGATATATAATAATCTTATATGTATCAGTTCTCTATTCCTAAGTTAAATAATTGTAGGAGGTTCTGTATAATAATTAGTATATATAATATTTCTTAGTTATATGACAATAAGTCAATAAATAATTCATGTGCAATCATCCTGCTTTACATATAAATTATGTCCATAGAAGGTAGATAAATTACATATTATATATAGTTTTAAGACTGCTAACATTGAATAAAACATTCTTTATAATAAGCTGGAAAACAATAGTTTTTCACACAAATTTCGTATTCATATATTTCTTTCACATACAGTTTCATTGAAATTACTTCATCAACATTATATGCATAGAAATTAAATTATAGACAGAATTGTAATTTACACAGTCTTCACGATTTTCTACACTATACACTCACATTGCTTTCACTTACTATAGTAAGGATGTATTATCTATAAATTTAACAAATGATAAGAAATTACTAAACACTACTATTATCAACATGTATTTATTTCTCTCTTTTAGATCTACTAACATTATTTGTGATTGTTGTAAATCTGGGTCTCGTATCAAACAGAAAACCCTAGCTACATTCATAGTTTTTCTTTTATTGTTTTATAACAAAACTTTATACTCTTTTCAAACCTGGGATCGAAACCGATCCAATATCTTGACTATTGTTTAGGTTATCATTTCCAACAAAACCCGATTTAGGGTTTGACCCTAATTGGTTCTTTTGCAAAACATTATTGAATTCTCAGTTCAACCTTTACTCTATTTAGATTTCAAACATTGAAAAATAAGAACACACATTATCAACCTACAGTACCAAGACAAACCACACAGACGTATACGAAAAGGTAGCATACATTTCCATTTTAAGGTTGGAGTTTATTTATACACAGGACTCTTGTCATCAACGATATCATCAAATCCTAATCTAGTTCGAAAGACATTTTAGTAACCTTCAATATGAAGTCGATATACACAGACATTTAACCATTATACTTTAACATTCAAATTTATGTTCGGAGGAAAGAAGTATCATTTACATAGTGCTTGAGCTCACAGCTCGTTTTCAAAACTTAACCATTGGAAGCGTGGATTCTCAGAACTAAGAGTTTCAACATTAATTGCAAACAAAATTAAAAATCAGGGTTTATCCCAAGTTTACAGCAATTCTAACAGAAATCATTTTCCATAACATCGATGAGTCACAGCTCCAGTCGGCCTCACATAATTACAAACTATAGAAACCAAGAACTAGTCAAACAAAAACAAGAGTTGCAAGCATGTTTCGAGATTTCTTCAACTATCAACCTCGACAGAGAAAATGACGAGCCTTGACAAACCTGATACTCATCCTTTGAACAACTTCAACCACTGTCTAAGAGCACTATGAGGGTATGGAAGACCTGAATCTTACCAGTGTGGGAGCACGCGATTCCTCCATTCGTCAAACCCTCGACAAACCCTGTACCTAACAAACGATAGCTCAGGGTTAGATAAATGTTACATTTAAAACTGAAAATAACACAGCAAAGAAATATTTTCGCCTCAGAAGAACACTTACCTTCGTAAACCCTGGCCAAGTCTTGAGGTTCTTAGACCAGCGACGAGAATGGTGTTGTGAACGATACCAGGATACCTTCAACCATGATTCCAATAACAAACCAAGCCAGAGAGTTAGATCTCAACTAAAAATGACATTACGCAGGTTTAAAACCTGCAACTTCAACCTGGTTCACTAGTCTCGGGGTCGAAAACCCTTCCTTGACTTCTACCCAAAAATTCAGTAGCCTGTCAGCCACCTCCAACGAAAAATGATAATACCTTGAAACAACATTTTCCAAGTTCATAAACTCAAACACACGGTAGACATTAGGGTTACCATCTGACGGTGTAGATTCATGATCATCGACGGTTACAACTTTGCCAACTAAATCTACATTGGTATCAACGATGTCGAATTTATTGCTAATTCCCATCACAGGTTGACAACGCCACTATGGCAAATGTTTAAGCCTGTAACATATTTGCAAAGGTGTGATATTCATTCATAACAATGAGCAGAAAACCTTCACATCTACATGGATCGTTGGACATCCAACTCGGCAGGGATTTGGCACTAAGTCTTTAATGCAAGATCAATGCGTGATCTCCATCACACATCGAGACATACGCCAATTATTTGATTCAACAACATGTCCAGTATCAAGTTAAATGCCCATTTCTCCAAAACCTATACACATTGCCACAGTGGCATACAGAGGAGCACACAACGATCATATTGAAGGCATTTCAACATTTTACAGTGACGAGCCCTGTGGAAATTACAATAACCTTGTTTCACGTGGAACTTGGGCAATCCAAGTCAGCCGTGTAAGGTATTGGGTTATTAATGAAGGATCGAGCTTTGACCTCCACGACAGGCTCGAGTGATGCGCCATTTAATGAGCCAGCAACCTGTCAACCATGAATTTAATTTCATGTTAGTTGGCACAATTCATCGATATAATAATCACCTTAGGAAATACTTTGAATTAATATTTGCATTAAGTATACTTCGTACATTAGAATATAAGTTTCGATGATTTTTATTATTGATTCTTATATAGTCTCACAATATATAATCATGATGCATCTATAATGTTTTATCCATAGATCGACATTATATAGTCAAGATTGTTTGGCGCCATAATATGTTATGGTTTGTTTTATTTATGGTTATATTTTTATATATAAGTAATTGTTGCTATTACAAGGGTTATGCTATGTCTAAATAGAATTATATTGTCTCTTAAAGAGAAAAAGAATTAAATAGTGATAGTGGTAGATAGGTACTAAGAGATACTGAAAAATATACAAAGATACATCATTTTGGTACTACCTTGATTGACGTCAATAAGACAACTATTCCGACTAGGACAGTAGCAGAATTAGCTAGTACAATGACGACGATAGAATCAACAAGTATAATGATGACTACAGTGACGATGCTGCTAATTAGATGCTTATTCAAATAGCTAACTTGGGATAAATTTACTCAGATACAAGACAAAATTTGAAGAGTTAAAAGAGTAAGCACATGAATCATACCTGTATGTTTTTATAGATACAGTAGTCTTTAATTATTCTATTTTATTTTCAAATGACGAATTTGAAACTCACACGGACTGGATTTTCTTGTACTTATGAAACTTCTTACCTATCGTCTGCACATAGAACAGGTTCAATGTTTTAGCGTACAGCTAAGTAAGCTTCGGGATCCCTCATAGGACTCCCTTGGGCAGCAAAGAAGCAAACTGTCAATATCATCTCGAAGAAAGAGTACCATATCATATTCTAACCTGGCATTTCATTATTACATCAATCATACTCATCAATGCATAAAAGAAAGTTTTGCATCAAAGTCTGATTTATTAGTACATTTAACTATCATAATCATAGTTATTATGAATACATTAAGTTGTCACTGTCACTTTAATTATAACAGAATTTTATTGGGATTAGTACTAACAATTGTTAGTTAATGATGTTACAGGCAGCAAGTTATTATTTTCCGTAATTATAAAATATCCTAAATTAAGTTATTATTGCTAGTATCAAAATTTTTAAATTTTACGAAAATTTGGGATGTTACATGGAGGCACAAGTGGATTGATCTAGATCTTGGTTCAGATTGGTTGCCGGCAAGAGGTCATATCACTTTGTACTTCTTCTTGTTCATTAATAGAAATTCTAATATTCTCGTCCATTCATGGTGTGAATGTCATTTATTATACATTGGGTTACATTTGCTTATGATATTATGGACCATTGTTATTGATAATGTTAATGTCATTTATATATCACATGTACTTGTTAGATATTGGTTGCCAAGACTAATTTGAAAATTCAAGCGCTTGGATGTGCGCGGATTGAATGCTCCAACGGGGATCTACATCAAACGTTGGATCGAGGTTGGTTACATTTCTCCATTATTTTAACATTGTCATTTATAATATCATTTCTTTGAGAATTGAGTAGAGTTCTAGTAGTCATCTGTCTGTTGTGGTATTCCCAAGCCATAGTGAGTTTTCTCCAATACAACTTGTCTCATTCACTGCATTCTTTAACATCTATAATAGATGCGATACCTGATGGAAAAACTCAGTTGCATGCGAAGTAACTTTCCCCCGGTTGTCTTCCACTGTTGTTGTTACTTTCTCCATGAGTTTGTTAATTTTCTCAGCGTGAAGACCAGCTCTTGTGCTCCCTTCGCCCCTCACCATCATGTGCTTTGTCCGTATCTCTTCTTGTTGTGCTTCTAATTCTGAATTCGTGGGGGTTGCCGATGAGGCCCCATCGTGACTTAATGTATGCGATTGTTATTCCACAGGATCTCCTTCTCATGCATCCTCTTGTCTACTTTCTGAGTCCTTATCTTCATCTAGTGGCTTTGGTCTAGTTGTCGACTTCCCATTCTCCTGATCCGACAATTGATCCTTCGCTACTGGAATTTTCCATTCCTCTGGCCACCCTTCAATGATGCAATCTAGTTCTGCCTCAATGAGTTTGTATTGTGTCGGAAACCACTTCCTCTACAGATCTGCTCGTTCCTGAATGTATATTGTTTGAGACTCTACCAATAGCCTCGCAAATCGTTGATACTTATTTGTTTCCTATCAGGTCATCTGTGGTACCTCCTATGCATATATTCGCATCAGATCTAGGAAAAGATAGAATTTAATAATGTTATTTTCTTGGCGTTCTTTGTCATTTATCTCCCACAAGCTCTGGTATCGCGCTCCTTGGCGAATCTTGGCAGCTTCTGTTTCCATTCCTTGGTACTGCGATGGTTCCCTCCATCCTGCTAGTGCGATCAACATCAAGAGCCATGAATACATAAATGGTTTCCCTTTTTCCTACACTGCGACAACATCCTCCATCAATTCATTTAGAAAGAAGAGCGACCAGTTCATTTGCACTCCTGCTGTGCATTGTTCTGCATATGCAATGATGCCAGATGTGCATTGTTTCAGTCTATTCTTCCGCACTAACTTGATTGCTAGTATATTCGCTGCAACCCTAACAACTCGATCGTTAATAGTGTTAATTAGGTATCCTCTTGAGTTTTTCTCCACTCCATACTTCATTTTCAGCTTCACGGCAAGATTTTTGTCATTATCCTTCCCCTCAAAGAATTGGGAAGGATCTACCCCAGCCTTGGGTAGTCCAATTATTTTTGAAATCAAGTCGACTGTGACCGGCATTTTTTCATGAATCCATAAATACCCACCATGAAAACAAGCTAGTAATTTCTTTACACACGCATTTACCTGCACAGATCTTTACATAGTAATACTAACGCCCACTTTGTTGGTTCTCTTGTAACTGGGCCTCCTTCTCCATGTGTGACCTCGATTTAGGTGTATTTTGTGCATTCTGGGTATGCCATGAGGTCATGGTCGATGTACTGTAGCTTTTGCAGATGCTCCATAATATTACAAGCGTTGTGAACTCCTTTTGGTATCGTCAAAATCTTGATTACGTATTTTTCATTCTTTCCCAGCCGAATTGTTGGTGTCCCTTCCTTGTGTGGTGGCACATACCTCGGTATGTCCGCTATTGTTGGGCCAATATGCCCTCCTCTCAATGTTCTTTCCCTCTCAACAGTGCCCGATGTTCCTGCTTCTCCTATTGTAATTTTTGTTGAATTGCGGGTCTCTCTCTTCGGATTTTGTCCGGTATCTGTAGGTCGACTGACACTTCTCTTATTTACGAACGATCGTTCTTATGCGATCTCTGGTTTCTCATGCATAATTGGCATTGGCTGTGGTCATTCTTGGGTACTTGTGCTATAAATTAAATGCACCATCCACTCCCTATTCGGCTATGTTCTTCAGCTTCTTGGCTAACCCGCTTAATGCATAGTGATTCGAACTGTCCCATTTCCTTGCATTTATAGTTTTGATTTCCTGCATCCTTTCCATCTTGCCTATTTTGAACAATTATTACTGAATCCTCCACATGCGTTGGTCATTAAATGTACTGTTACCCACTTGCATCGTCATCCTCCATGGCTTAACTACTGCATTTATGATTAGATTTGACCCATTTGCGTCATGCCATCCATCGCCAGGCGCCAAACCTCGTCGCTTATTCTTTACTCTACTATTGTTTCATTGACAGACCCAATGTTGTCGATAGATTTACAACCTTTAATCATCACATATATATATATATATATTTACTTCACGATCTCTATTTCAGTCACCATGTGCCTGATTATGGCGATAGGGCTTCGGCCGGATTCCATTCACTAGATTTGTCAACAGTGTCCCATCTAGCTTTTGTAACTACACTGCACCTTCGTCAGTAATAAAATTTATGATATAGGAACCCAACCAATGCATCTACAGCTTACCTGGCTGCTTCGCAAACTTACTGTCATACAACAGGACCATATCTCTGCGTTGGAAGTGCTTCAACTTGACATGGCGATCGTGCCAAGCCTTCTATCGATCTGTTTCTACCTACTGATGGAATCCTACGATAAACCAATCCTCATAAAGTTGTACCAACTGTGCCAACTGTTCTTTGATTGCTCTATCGTCGCTCATTCTTGTTGCTGCTGTGATGCGCAGACTCGGGGCAATATACTCCATTGGCATCACCACTTCATGTTCATAAACTAAATTGAATGGATTATGTCCTGTCAATCATTTAAAATTCATTTTGTAGGCCCACATTATCGTTAGAATATTCAAATGCCAGTCATCGCGGTTGGTGTTACAAACCTTTGTGAGTGCATGCTCCAATACTTTGTTCAATGCTTCCATCGCACCGTTTGCCGGCAGGTGGTGGGGTAGTCCTTTTATGCTGAATTTGGAATTCTTCCGTCATGGCCCTAATAGTTTGGTTGATGAAGTGAGTGTCGTGGTCGCTCATCAGTATCTTTGGGAACCCAAACCTGGTGACCACATTATCAAAGAGAAATCTTGTTGATGTCACAGTCGTTCAATCCTTTATTGGTGTAGCTTCATCCCATCGGATCAAATAATCTGTCGTAGTGATTATATATCACGACCCTGTTATTTTTCTTGTTGGGTTGATAGGTCCTACGAAGTCAACTTCCCATTTTTCCAAATTTTGTAATGTTAGTTGAGGTACTAGCGGCATTTCATCCCTTCACGATGGTTTCCATGTTCTTTGGCATACATCGCAGCTCTTTGCATAATTTGTATCATCTCCATGCACCATAAGCCACCATAGACTAGCTCTAAGTATATTTCTAGCAGTGGAACACCCTCCATAGTGTCCTCCTGCGATCCCATCGTGAGCTTTTGCTAATATCCTTTCCTGTTCATGCGGAAGGATGTATCGACGAAGGATTTCATTTGGCCCAATTTTGTAGAGTTGACTCACGATTAGCTAAAAGTTGGCAGCCCTCACCACTAGCTTCTTTTTCTGACTAGTAAAGAATTATTCTGGTGCATGTCTTGCAGTCAAGAACTGAATTATTTGCTCATAATGGTCATCGACCATTCCAATTCGAAATAACTGTGCATCTGGTAAGCCCTCGTCAATGCTTCTTGGTTCTTCACGTGACTCAATACGGGATAGGTGGTTGGGTCCTACATTTAATCGCACTGGTTTCACAATGATATCAAAGTCAAATTCTTGGAACAACAGCAACCAGCGACATATATTTCCCCCCAACATAGGCTTATTGACCAAGTATTTCAATGCAGAGTGGTTAGTAAACATTTTGAAATGTCCTCCAACTAGGTAGTGCCGGAATTTTTGTAGTGCATAGACTATCACTATCCCTTCCCTTTCTGTTGTCGTATATTTTTTCTCCAGAGTGGATAGCTTCCTGCTTGCAAATGTGATTGGATGATCGATCAATCCTTCTCCTGGATGGGCCAATATCACTCCTAATGCAACTGGTGATGTGTCCACATGAACATGGAATTCTTTTGTCCAATCGGGAAACACTAATATTGGTGTTGCGACCATCTTTTCTTTTAGTATATCGAGGATCTTCTGGCACTCGTCATTCCACTTGAACTTAACATCCTTTTTTAACAGTTTTTCCATTGGCGCTATGATTGTTGCATATCCCCTGATAAAATTTCTTTAATACTCAATATGTCCCAACATCGCCCTTAATTTCTTCACTGTCGTTGGTGGTGGCAAATCGATGATGATTGCAATATTTGCTTGGTCAACCAACATCCCTTCCCTGCATACAATGTGTCCTAACAGAATCCCAAATGGAGTGCAGAAGATGCAAATTCTTCAAGTTCTAGGAAATTTGATGTTATCAACATATCTCCAACATTAGCCTTAGATTCGTAACATGGTCCTTAACCAATCCATATATGGTCCAGTCATCCATATATACTGTGAGGAATTTATGAATGAAGTATTTAAATGCAGAAACAACTAATATTGAAAAGATCTCCCAGGCAGTTTTAAGATCAAACAACATTACTATATATTGAAAACAACCCCATTTTGTTATGAAAGTTGTCTTATGTCGATCCTCCTTCGCAATCTTTATTTGGTGGTATCCTGAGAATCCGTATGTAAATGAATATATCTCCTGACCTCCGACACCTTCTAGTACTTCGTTAGTGAATGGTGTAGGGAATGGATCATGAAGACATGCATCATTCAGTTTCCTTAGATCGACACAAACCCTGATTCCGTCAGTCTTCTTATCTTGGAAAACCATCGGGATGATCCATTCGGATTCCTCCATAGGATCTATGATTCTTCCATCCAACATTCGCTCTATATTGGCTTTCATTCGCTCCTTGTACCTGGGATTCAATCTATAGGGTCATTGATTTACAGGCTTCACATCAGGTTTTAATGGAATCTTCATTTCTCCTACGGCCCCAGAAATGCCTTTCATTTCCAAAAATTTCGTTGGGAACAAATCTTGAAACTCATGTAGCAGATCAGCGATCTTTGCAATGGTCAAATCATCCTAGTAATCTCCAATACTTATGAACTTGCGGTTTTCCTCCCACCCAATATTAATCTTCTTGATTCGCAGTGGCTATTGGAATTTGTCAAAGGGCATATCTGGTGCTTCGACATCCCGGCTTCCTTCCAACTCGGGTACATAAACAACTTGTGGATTATCCTCTTCATCAGGTCCTCCCGTCACGTTGTAGCACTCCATCAACATTTCTTGTGTCGTAGTCCACTGTAATCCCAATGGTTTTTCCGTCGGGACTGCTTGAAGTACCTTCTCACGAATCTCATGTAGTGCACTATGGATGAAGGGGTTCTCATCTGATAAGTTGAAAGCTTGGCTAAAGCTAATAGCTAACTCTTCCCATGTACTTGTTCTGTGTTGCAGTTCTGCTGCGATATACCAACTTCGCGTTACCTCATCCAATGTATGGATCAATGCATGGACCCATTCCTTTTTTGGTCTCATTCCCCATTTTCTTTGGCGCTCTTCCAGGTGATCCCTTGGGTCACTTTTTCCATTGTATTTTCTTCCCTAGTACCCTTCAGTTTCACCAAATCTGACTTCCATTAGGTGTCGACATAGTGGCAAGTTTGTTATCATCGACTTGTGCACTACCCATCACCGTGCTAGTGTAGCCTTCAGTGCTTCCTCCAATGCCATCAATCTATGTGGTTCTAATACTCTTTCTTCAAATTCGGCGATAAATATAGTCAAATTAGGCAATCCTTCGTATGTTGGAAGTTCGCATATTTCCATTGCTACCCATCTCAATGACTGGGTGATTCTTGCGCACCTACTGAATGATACTTTGTAATCAATTTTGCCAATTCTCTAGAACCTCATTGTTGGAATGTGACAACCAATTGACGGTTGAGGTCAAGTTGGTTCACGATGGTTTCACCAACGGTATAATCAATTACACATAACTGATGGCTTTCTTAAATATGTGGCCCATTGAGGAAGATATTTAGTTGGGGCTTTAAGCCTTCTTCGGGATAGTTTGTAAACTATTGTTGATGATGAATAAAGACTGCCTGCCCTTGTCCAGTGGATGTAGCCCACATTCAGTGTGTGAACCACATATATTTTGTGTCTCTTGTGTTATTGCTGTGTTCTATTGAATATGTTGTAATATTTTGTTTTCTGTAGTTACATATTTATGATTTATGTGGACTTAATGCCCAGCAAGTGGTATCAGAGCTATAAGGTGCAAGCCTATGGTCATAGGGAAGAGTCGTTTGCAGAAGTAGAGATCATCGTAAGGGAGTCCAGCCTATGGAAAATCACCATAAGGGAGTCCTGTTATCACAGTCATGTCATCATCGGTCATAAGGAAGAATCATTTGAGACCACCGTAAGAGAGAATCATCGTTCTAACTGTAGAGAAAGGAGCCACGGTTCGTGGAACAGGTGAGAGGGCCATCACCATAGGAGAGCTCACCAGCAGGAGCTAGTCGCCTTGGAAAAGCCACGCAGGAGCCGAGGTAGCTGGTGAAGAAGCCAACAGGAGTCGAGCCCAGAAGACAGTTGGCCTACCCATCGGCCTGTGGTGAAGCGGCCAGCAGGAATCGAGCCTGTGGAGAAGGGAGAGAGGCCATCCGTCGTTGAATATTCGCGTGTAGAGACAGCTGCCGATTGGTGGAGAAGCCAGCCTGTAGAAAGGTTGAGAGTCCTCCGTAGAGCCATCTGCAGGAGCCCTGAGAGGCCATCCACAGTGGGAGACCGAGCACGTCGAGAGTTGAGAAATCCTGCGTGTAGTGCTTCTCGAGAAAGCCTGCGTGAAGAGCTTCGCTGTTGGAGTTTTTTATTTTGCATGCAGAGGTTGGAGAATCGCGTCCAGTGGGAGAGATGCCTCTGAGAACGCAGAGCAAAAGCCAATCTATGCGTAGAGTAACCATGCCAGCTAAAGCTGTGCTGTACCATGGTGGAGGTCACTGCTAGCCGAGCTTGTTGTGTCCATGCAGAGAAGAGTGTGAGCCCAGAATCAAGGCTGTTTTTATTTTCTGGAGAAGTGTTGTGGAGGAGGCAGCATTGAAAAAACAAATTGGAACGTTGGAAGATGTGCGTGAAGTTTTCTGAGCCTATCCATCACTTGCACAATGTTGAATAGAGAGCCATTTCGGAGAAGAGTACGAACTGAAGAACCGCATGCAGGTTGTTGGAAGCACGCCTGCCCCTTTGCTTGAGCCATGAAAATCGTGGAGGTCACTCCATATTTCTTTGCAGGTGGTCGGTGCTCCTGAGATCGCAGCCAGAGAGGGTGCAGGAGGATGTCGGGCTACAAAGCGTGATCATTCACAGTGTGCAGTGGAAGTGTGGTGAGACAGTGAAAGAAGCAGGTATTTTTTGTTGGTTTACTAATATTTTTGGAAGAAAGTGTTGGTAACATTTGTAAGGGCAGGGTAAAACAAAAAAAAACAATGGTTAAAAAATTAGTATTATTTTTTGGAGTTGAATTTAGTTTTTTACATGTAATTAGGCATATGACTGTAAGACCTAGAATGGCATGCATACCCCTCTAGGTTTTTGTTGGGTTGATTGTTGTGCCCATATGTTTTTTGTCCATGAGATTACATGTAATGAAGCCTATTTTAAAGGCTTGGTTAACTCTATTGTAAAAAGACCTGAAGGTGAGCGGTATAGGCTCATTTGGTTGTCTTGGCCAGAATTGGCTAAGGTCTTCGGATGTAAAGTTCGAGGTGGAGCATAGAAGGTCCTCAGGATTGCATAGGAAGATTTGTTTGCAAGCTCAAAGTAATCATTGTATGGCCTGAAACAGTCTCTCAGGCATGTGGAACAAGATGTTGGATTAATTCATGGTGAGCCAAGGTTGGCATTATGCTTGACCTAGGACAAGCATGGTTTAAGATCAACAGGTTGGATCAGGTTGTTGGACATTCTATATGAAGGATCTAAGAGCTGCAAAACAATCTTGAGCGTGAATGTACAAGAGACGGATTGATGGTAAGTTTTGGTTATCACAGTAAGAGTACATGGTAATCATACTCAAGAAATGTGAAATTGGTAAACATCATAAGCTTTCTTCAGGTTGATGTCAACGTAATGAAGAAAACGGTTATATGCCTCGTGTATGTTACGCTGGTGTGATGTATGAAATGAGATTTTTTCACATGCGGTTGGTGTTGTCGGTGGATACATGACAAATCCAAGTGAAGCAGTGAAATGGGTGCTTTGGTATTTAGAAGCACAAATGGACAAGGGCAGGGCATCAGGTAAATTGTTGCCAAGGTGGAGATTGTTGGAATGTGACAACCAATTGACGGTTGAGGTCAAGTTGGTTCACAGTGGTTTCACCAACGGTATAATCAGTTACACATAACTGATGGTTTGCTTAAATATGTGCCCCATTGAGGCAAATATTGAGTTGGGGCTTTAAGCCTTCTCCGGGATAGTTTGTAAACTATTGTTGATGATTAATAAAGACTTCCTTCCCTTGTCCAATGGATGTAGCCCACATTCAGTGGGTGAACCACGTATATTTTGTGTCTCTTTTGTTATTACTATGTTCTATTGAATATGTTGTAATATTTTGTTTTCTGTAGTTACATATTTATGATTTATGTGGGCTTAATGCCCAACACTCATCAGAATCTGACGATGCCTAACTAACATGTCGCCATCCCAATTATCCATCGGCGGTGGGATTGATGTAATCCTCTTAGATTTTGTAGACGTTGTCCCATCCTTCTATGAATTAGTCATGCATTGGCTCAACATACCTTTTCCCTTCGGATGGATCAAGTGGGGAAACAACCCTCATGTCGCGGTTCTCAAACAACATTGTTCTTTTCTTAAAGTTGATAACAGCTTCATTCTCTATTGTTCAGTCTATCCCTAACAACACCGGATAGGGGCTTGTGTTATCAACTGTCTCTATAACGTCGAAGTCTGTGTACATCTTTAATCCTTCTATTTCAACTGGAAGGTGATATAATCGACCAATGGGTGTGACCTTGCTCTGATTTTCCAATCGAAGTTGTACAGGGGACCATGCTAGTTGTAGTTTCCCCATTGTCTCCCATGTCTATTTTAGTCTAGATATTCACCTCTGATCCCAAGTCCAGAATGATAGAGTCGACATCGAATGCACCAATCTGCGCAGTCATCCTCATTTCTCTCCCTAACTTCTTTCTGTGTAATCAATTTACTATCCGGCCCTGTCGTCCATCCTCCTGTCGGTGTAATAGTCTGACTATCTCTACTAGTGCATCCTGATCTTTCACCAGTGCCAAACATATTTCTAGGAAATCCCTCAATGTGTACGTTGATCCTTCCTGGTGGCCTTTGTGAGTTTGTCGAATCGAATATATGCAGCATTTCATAGACGAGTTCTTTCTGGTCAATAGGTGGTAGCTTAGTCCTTCTCATTATATCTTGTGCTTCTAAAAATGTATCCCTCTCTGCTACTACGTCAAATCGAACTTGTTTCCTTGTTGTAGGTCGAATACTAGGCAGTGGTCTGTCTTCCCCTATTGCAACCCCCCCTCTGGTCACTACTGGGACATTCACAGGTCGACTTCTTATCTCCGTTGAGATCTTCTGTACATTCAAAGGTGGATTTTGATTTTGATTCGGATTTGGTTGAGGTTTGGGTGGATTTTTAGTTTTCTATTTCGCAATCAACTAGGGACATTCCTCAATATTGTGGTCCGTTGCGCTGCAATAAGTACACTACGGAGTTGGGTTCAGACATTCCCTTTGATAATGTCTGGACTGACCGAAATTATAGCATATAACTGGCCCTTGACCTTATCCAAAATATCCTCCATGACCAATGCCTCCACCTCCACCTCCGCGGAATCATCCTCTGAAACCTCCTCGCGGCTACTATGGTTGTTGGTTATATTGCGGCAATTGATACTACAGTGGTGGTTGGTTGTATAATGGTTGTGGTTGACTATAGTGGAGTTGTGGCTGGTTATACTATGGTAGTGGTTGATTGTAGTGTGGCTGCTTCTGACTATACTGTTATTGTTGTTGTACAAGGGGTTTGTCCTCCCCCTTCATAAAAAACGTATCTGTGGTCCTTCTCTTCATGACTGACTGATTGACAAAATTTGCAGAAAATGTTGACAAGATTTGAAACCATTTTCTGTAAGTATAGAAATTCTTCTTGTCGATGTCCCCCCGTCTGACAAATTTGACACCATGGCATTCCTCCATGACTGAGTGGATTTGGTGCACTCGACTGTCAGCATTTGTGGAATTCCGGGCACTGATCCTTATGATGTCCTTCTGATTTACATCGACTGCACCATGTTGATTTGTATGTAACTTCGGAATGTATTTCATCTATGTATTTCATATATATTTATTGTACCCTTATAAGAGATGTGTTATTCCTCTATAAGGAAGTGTCGTCATGTGGATTGACAAGTGTCGCAAGTGTGTGTACTTGCCGATGGGTTATTAGACCACGCCCTAAAATATATATTATATTGTGGATGTATCTAGATAGACAAGTCGGCCCCATAAGGTCACTGGGCAAACAGGTCAAGTATAAATAGAGATCGAGAGATCTCTATTTGGATCATTCGAAAAGACACACTTCTCTCACTCAAAAAGTGGCGCACTAGTGAGGAGGAGGATCATCTGCTCTAGGAGACTATCTCAAGTGTATTTTGGTTGAGCCATTGCTCTCTCTATCTCTGAGGAAGTTGTGGGGTTTTTCACCTTAGGGTTTTCCCCACGGAAACTCTGTGTCTCTTGTCTCTCATGCTTTTGATTCTTGTGATGCTTGTCATGATTATTGTGATTGTTATGCATTGATATGCTGTATATGTTATTCTCTCAGTAAAGATCCAAGAGTATTGTGAATTAATGCTCAAATTTTAACATGGAATCAGAGCTAACCTGAGAAGAAGACATTTTGCAGTGACAAAAACTTGAGTTTCATGTTTATTGGGTTTCTCTCCACAGTTTTTGGAAAATCCGTATAGTAGATTGACTCTACTCATCAAGGAGAATCTATCTGTCCAATCAGAATTCAATTCTGAGCATTTTCAGATTTGGCACTAAAAATTAGGGTTTCCACAAAAATATGAATTTCTGAAATCTGAAGCCATAGCTGGAAGCTCCTTGAAAAAATCGAAGTTTAGAGCTTTGGATCGAGATTTTTGGTTGGGTAGATTTCTGGGAAACTCAAACCCTAATTCAGGGCTCTCCCAAGTGAACCTGGGAGGACAAAAAGGCAAATATGAAGGGTAAAGCTTTGCTAATCTCAAATTCTGAATACACCAGGCTGATCATCTCATCAAGGCGCATCTTTCTATCCTTTCAGAAAGTTGAAATTCACATTTTGAATTTTTAGGGTTTTTTCGACAAACCCTAATCCGGGACGAGATCCAGTTTTCAACATTTCAAGTGGTAAGTCCTAAATCTTTTCTATTTCATTTGAAGTACTCTTTAAGATGTATCACAACACCAAGCTTGAGGATAAGATTGAAGGGGCTGATAACTTCCGAGCTTGGAAGTATAGGATTGGGTTAATCCTAGAAGAGAATGAGTTGGACTCATATATAAAAGAAGACATCCCTATCCCAGAGGATGAAGAGGCTAAGGTATTGCATAAGAAGAACTTGGTCAAGGCAAAGAGAATCATTGCTGATTCTATCAAAGACCATCTCATACCCCATGTGTCTTCTCTAAAGACACCCAAGGCTATGTTTGACTCTTTGACCAAGCTATTTGAAGGAAAGAACATAAATCGGAATATGACCCTGCGGAATCAATTGAAAGGGGTCAAGATGTTGAATGGATAAACCATTCAATCCTATTTCTCCAAGGTCTCTCAGATCAAGGAACAGCTTGAAGTTGTAGATGAAATGGTAGAGAATGGTGAAATTGTTATGACTACTTTGAATGGCCTACCTAGGTCATGGGACTCTTTTATCCAGGGGATCTGTGCCAGAAAGAAGTTAATCTCCTTCAGCAGATTATTGGAGGAATGTTCTCAAGAAGAAGCAAGGCTTGTGGCAAGAGAAGAGAAGATGGGAAATGAATATCAAGCTCTCACAGCTCACACTAAGAAGGGCAAGTTCAAGAGGGAGCCATCCCATCACAAGAAGAAATCTTCTCATCATTTTCACAAAGACAAGAAAGATCTAAGGTGTTTCACTTGTAATGAGAAGGGTCACTTTGCTTCAGAATGTCCCAAGAACAAAAGGGACAAACACAACAACAACAACTCCAGCAAGAAGAAGAAGGGTAACAAAAGAAGGTACCATGCTCATGCTGCCGAAGACGATGAACTACCAAAGAAGAAGGCTAGGGAAGAAAGTGATGATAGTAATGATGACTCATCAAGTGAAGAAGAGTATGTTCTAATCTCTGCTCTCACAGGTACTATCTCCCATGGTCGTAATGATTGGTTAATTGACAGTGGGGCTTCCAAACACATGATTGGGTTTAAAGAATCCTTTCTAAATCTGTCTGAACATGAATCAACCCATAAAGTGAAACTTGGGGATGATTATCAATATCCCATCAAAGGAAGTGGTGAAGCCTCCTACAACCTAGATTCTGGAAAATCTTTGAAGATGAAAGAAGTCCTTTATGTACCTGGGCTCAAGAAGAACTTACTCTCCATCTCTGCAAAAGGTATGAGGGTTGCATTTGTGGATGGCCAAGTCCTAATGTGGCCAAAGGGAAAGACCATAGATGATGCAGTTGTGATTGGAGAGCAAGAGGGAGGTTTGTATAAATTAAAAGGACAACCTGAACATGCCATGGTGCATGAATCCATGGAGCCAAGTGAACTTTGGCATAGAAGACTTTCTCATGTGCACTATAGGGCACTTCCAATTGCAAGCAAGGCTGTAGAGGGTCTTCCTGAAATCAAGACCAAACATGAAGGTGTTTGCAAAGGATGTGCAAAAGGTAAGAATATTAAGAAGGCTTTCCCAAGCAGTGAAAGCAAGGAAAAAGATATCCTGGAAATCACCCACTCAGATGTATGTGGTCCTATGTCATCCAGTTCTCTAAGTGGGTATGTTTACTATGTCTCATTTATTGATGACTTCTCCAGGAAGACTTGGGTATACTTCTTGAAAAACAAAGATGAGATGTTTGATAAGTTCAAGGAATTCAAAACCTTGATGGAGAATCAAACTGACAAAAAGATCAAAACATTCAGATCCGACAATGGTGGAGAATTACCTCAGGTGACTTCAAGAAGCTTTGCAGTGATTCAGAAATTAAGAGGGAATTTACTACTCCTTATAATCCTCAACAGAATGGAGTTGCAGAAAGGAAGAACAAAATAATCATGGAAGCAGCAAGGGCAATGTTGCATGACCAGGATCTACCTATGCATCTATGGGAAGAAGCAGCTAGAACAGCTGTATATGTGCAGAATAGAACACCCCACAAGATATTGGACAACAAGACACCAAAAGAGGTCTTTTCTGGTAAGAAACCTGAAGTCAGCCATCTCAGAATATTTGGTTGTCCAGTATGCACTCATGTCCCAAAGGAAAAGAGGACCAAACTAGATCCTTCAGGAAAGAAGGGTATCTTTGTGGGTTACAGTGAAAGCTCGAAGGCTTACAGAATATACTTTCCAGGGTTCAAGAAGATTGATGTCAGCAGGGATGTAACATTTGATGAAAACTCAGCATTCATCAAATCAAGGAAGGCACCTATCGAAGTTTATGAAGAACCTAAGGAAACTAGATTTCAAGACACTACCATGACTGAAGCAATTCCAGAAGTTGTTCATGAGTTTGAAGATCCGCAAGAACCTATAGATCCACCCTGTGAGGATAACTCTCACAAGAGGAAACCTGCATGGGCTAGAGGTCATTCAAGATGCAAAAATATTTGGCATTCTAGAAGAAGAACACAGAGCAAAGAAGAGAACCAGATCACATACCAGCTATGTTGCTTTACTCTGTGACATTATGAACAAAGAACCTTCCAGTTATGAAGAAGCAACGGAAAAGAAAGAATGGAAGGATGCCATGGTTGAGGAATACCAATAAATAATGAAGAATGATTTTTGGGATGTTGTCCCAAGACCTAAAGAGAAGTCTGTTGTGACTTCCAAATGGATCTACAAAATCAAGCATGCTGCAGATGGCAGTGTAGAGAAATACAAAGCAAGATTCGTAGCTCGTGGCTTCTCTCAGAAAGAGGGAATAGATTATGAAGAAACTTTCGCACCTGTATCCAGGTATACTTCCATCAGAACAGTACTTTCCCTGGTTGCAGCAATGAAATGGAAAATACACTAGATGGATGTCAATACTGCTTTCTTGAATGGTGTAGTTGAAGAGGAAGTATACGTGGAGCAGGCACTTGGTTTTGAAATACAAGACAGGGTGTCATATGTGTGTATATTGAAGAAAGCCTTGTATGGCTTGAAGCAAGCTCCCAGAACTTGGTATGGTAGGATGGATAGTTTCCTATCTAGCTTGGGCTTTACCAAGAGTAAAGCGGATTCCAACCTCTACTACAAGGTTGAAGAAGGGAATCCTATGATTCTACTCCTGTATGTGGATGACTTATTTGTAACAGGAGATGACAGATTGATTGCAGATACTAAGAGGAAGCTTGCTGTTGAGTTCGATATGAAATATTTGGGAATGATGCATTATTTCCTAGGTATGGAGGTGTGGCAGAATCTAGGTGGGATCTTCCTTGGTCAAGGGAAGTACACAGTAGATATTCTGAAGAGATTTGGGATGATGGATTGCAAGGCCATGGCCACACCCATTGCATTGAATCTAAATCTTCTATGTGATGCTTCGTCTGAGCCGGTTGATGTCTGTATGTATCGTCAGATGATTGGGTCCTTGATGTACCTGATGAACACAAGACCAGATATTTGCTTTGCAGTGAACACATTGAGCCAGTTCTTGACGGATCCGAGGAGTGTTCATCTGGTTGCTGTAAAGCATGTTCTGAGGTACCTGAAGGGTACAGTGGATTATGGGCTCAAGTATGAAGCGAATCAAAAGTTTAACCTGCAGGGTTATGTTGATTCAGATTGGGCTGGCAGTGTTGCAGATAGGAAGAGTGCTGCTTCAGTATGGGATCAGGTGTGATCTCTTGGTTCAGCAGGAAGCAGTCCCACGTAGCACTGATTACAGCTGAGGCAGAGTATGTTGCAGCCTGTTCAGCTAGTTGTGAGGTAGTATGGTGACGGAAGCTACTGTCTGAGTTATTTGATCTCCCATTGGATGCTACTGGTATATTCTGCGATAACCAGAGTTGTGTGAAGCTGTCTGAGAACCCAGTGTTTCATGATAGGTCGAAACACATAGAGATCAAATATCACTATATCAGGGATATGGTGAAGAGAGGAGCCGTGAAGCTCCTATATGTTGCGATGGACGAACAGATTGCAGATGTGATGACGAAGCCACTAGCCAGGGTGAAGTTCGAGTACTTCAGGAAGAGGCTTGGTGTTCTTCAGATCGACGACAATTCGAGGAAGAAGTGATGGACACATTTGCTGAAGCCATCCCAAGCATGTTGGAAGGAGGATCCTTCACATGGCTGTGGATGTAAGCACTGGATGATGAGTATCAGGACGATGCTCCAGTTACTGATCTGTATATGCATCATGTTGGATGTTGGATATGATCAGTTGGATCATTTATATTTGTATGTATGTATGCATCGTGTTGATGCTGGATATGATCAGTTGGATCATTTATATTTGTATGTATGTACGCATCGTGTTGATGCTGGATATGATCAGTTGGATCATTTATATGTATGTACGCATCATGTTGGATGTTGGATATGATCGGTTGGATCATTTGTATGTATTTGTATATGCATCATGTTGGATGCTTGGACCATGTATCTGTATCAGGTGGATACATTGTATGATCAGGTAGATCATGTATGTTGATATGTATCATGTATTTGTATTTGTATCAGGTGGATACACTATATGATCAGGTGGATCATGTATGATGATATGTATCAGGTAGATACTTGGTGTGCATTAGGTGGATGCATTGTATGATCAGGTTGATCATGATGATGAGCTTCAGGATGTTGCTCCAGATGATATGTACCAGGATGGTACGAGTGATGATGATCAGTATGATCATGGGCATCAGGATGATGCCTCGTGCGATGATGATCCGTTGGATCATGATTATCAGGTTGATACTTGGAGGTTAGAGATGATATGTGGTAGGTTGTTGTTAACACCCAAAAAGTGCTCACTAGCTCATTCCCTTATTCACATGACCCATTTGTCCACTTTTCCACCATCTGAGCCTCTGAAACCAACAAAAGGTCACCAAAAGACCTTAGTACACCCCTTTTTCCCACTCAAAAAGATTATTTTTCCTGAAAAGCATAAAAAACCCTCAAAAAGGGTCCAAATTCCCAAAAATATTGAAAAGGGAATAAAAATATTAATTTTATTCAAAAAAGGAAAAATGAGGGAAAAGTACCTAAACCATGTTGGTCAATACCATTGGTTTCCACAAAACCACAAATGGTATTCCCCACCACCAAAACCTATAAAAAGGTGGTAGGGGCTCCTCATTTCACATCCATCCATATTCCTATCCTCATGCTGCCAAAATCTCCCTTGAGTTTTTGGCCATTGTAGCAAGCCTTGGAGAAAGGACCCATTGGAGATTGGAGTTGCTCACCATTGGAGCCATTCAAACAACCTTCATCACTTGGAGGTATTGTTCTTGCAAGCATTTGCTTGCCCCATTGTCAATACAAAATTTATTTTTTATCTTTCTTGTTCTTGTTCTTTAATTCAAAATGCACATGCTAGTTTAGTTTAGTTTAGATTTAGTTTATTGTTTTTATTTCTATTGAAACTGCTGCTACTAGTTAGCAGGTGCCCATAGCACTAAGCTTGGTTGCAAAACCAAGCCAACAGTTTTTGGCGACTCCGCTGTTTTTTGAATCTTTAGATCTCACTTTTTCTTTAGATATTAACTTTTGATAATATTAAGTAGTTTAATTCATAGATCTGCCACACTAGACAGCAGATCCATTGCTGTTCTAGATCTTGGCCAATTTTTTAGCCTTTAACAGCCCAAAATTTTCAATTTTCGGCGTCGTTTTTCGGCATCCGTGTACGGCTTTCGCCTCGCGGATTTTTGCCCAACATTCACGCGGCTCATCGCGACTGCGCGGCTTTTTTCCGCGTGGTTCACCGCGGCTTCGCAGCCATTTAGCGCGCTGCACATCGCGGCTTCACAGACCTTTTCTGCGCTGCACATCGCGACTGTGTGACGAAATCCCGCGCTGCACATCGCGGCTTCACGGTCAAAAACCGCGTTGCACATCGCGGCTTCGTGGTCAAAACCCGCGCTGCCCATCGCGACTGTGCGACAGAAACCCGTGCGGTCCATCGCGGCTTTTCTGTCAGAACCCGTGATGCTAATTTTTTCATTCGGTCGAATCGTTTAAAAAATTAATTTCTTACTGTATTTTCTTCCCACATAGCACATTTTCCAGTATTAGAAATCCTGCATATTTTACAGCCATAGAAAAATTTTACTATTTAGAATGCACATGTGAAGAAATCTTTTTAAATATTTTCAGAAATTGAAAGAAGGATTTGATTGCATTTTATCTAGATTAAAAAATTTGTTGTTTGCTTCTTTAATATTTTTCCCATAGCAATTATTGAAAACGAAATCCATTTATTTCGAAAAGAAGTTATATTATTTGCTTTCCTATTTGAAAGATCCTTTGTTTTTTAAATAGTCCTTGAAAAGCATTTAATTTCCATTTATTGAAAAAGTCATAATATTTGCTTTTTATTTCAAAAGATCCTTTATTTTTTGAATACTTAGCATTTACTTTTTCAATTTCAGTTTAAAATATCACACGTGCACTCACTCAAACACTAATTTTAAACTAAGTCTTAAAACGTACCCTAAATTTCAACCCACTTTTAACCCCACTTGGGGAACACTAAAAGAACTTTGTAGCTGGGTAGTATTGAGGGGATAGGTGTTCCAATAACACCCCTCAGTTATTACATCTGAGACATAGTTGTTGTCCTTTAGGGAGCTAAAATCTCTTAGTATTTATTGGCACGGTCACAACCGGTTTATGGGAAGGCCTCTCCCCTAGGAGGGTTGAAGTCGCGACGATGGTTCCGGAAGCCTGAGTGGACTACCGAAATCCATTCAGTAACCGAAGGGCTACCATTCGCAGTTCTCGGGATATCCCTGTATTGGGATATTGCGATAAAGGACCAAACGGCAGATTTACCTTTTCTCGACGTGTCATGAACGGAGTATCCTAGTAGCCATTCTTTAGGATTGATTACCCGGTGTCCCTCCCGGTAGGGGTATATCTAGCCATTGACTCAACACTCATATTGTCTGACTTGGATTTCATCACCTTGCGGAGAATATCGTTTGTTGATCAACAATACTTTTAGTTAGGTGTTTGCATGATTCAACCCACCTTTGGTCTAGTTACACCTATTTTTTCTAGAAGCTGTTTGCATGTTGGTACTCTGACCATTTTTTGAATCCCTCCACTTATTGTAGCACAGCTGCTATAATAAGTGCCTTTTTGAGGTTGATTTTTTGGCCTGAGAGCCTTCATTTTCACTCCCCTTCTTGCACCCTTGGTTGCATTAGGGTTTTGAGTTTTTTATACATTACCATTTTACACATACAGATTTTTACACAAAAACTTATTTTCTCACCATTGAGAACTTTAGACGCTCTCGTCATTTTCAGGGCGAACTCCCAGAGTTCAGTCTACTTGGCTCGCCACGTCACAGACGTCGAGCCTTATCCCTTGACTCGACACATCGTCGGTCAACTAGACAGTCATCTGATTCTGACACACCTCACTTCACTTCTGATTCTGAGGCAAAATCCGAAAACCCCACTGAGTTTTTCCCAACCAACCTTATGGCTGGAACACTAGTTGACCCACTTTTTACCAGCACCATAGGAGAGACATCCACAGACCCTTCTACTGCGGTACCATCCATGGAAACCACCACCCCCCTAGGTATGCCGAATATGGCGGACACTCCACATTTAGGAATGCCCAACACAGGGCCACCTCCTGTTATAGGAATTCCCAACATAGGGCCACCACCTGTTATGGGTATGCCCAACATAGGGGTCACACCCCCTCTGATTCCCACAACCCAGATTCCAGGAATCACCACTACTATTCCTAACCCAAGTGTAACCCATGTTGCACTTGGAAGCGTTGGCCCATACCAGACCAAACCTATTGGAGGACACATACCTTCAATACCTAGCATACCTTTAGGCGCTACTGGACCCCTACATCATACCACCATGACTAGGCATGTCCCAGTCCCGGTCACTACATCTGCTAGCTTACCGTACATGGCGAGTCTGAACTTACCAGACTTAGCTAGGCTCACCAATGACCCTATCAGACACGATCCTGCGTGGCCTCACATGCCCACCAAACTCCCTTCCGACATCCCTAAGTTTGAGGGCAAGGCAGGTGAGGACCCCCAGAACCATATCATGTCCTTCCATCTATGGTGTTCCTCCAACTCCATAGTGGACGACTCTGTCCGCCTCCGTCTATTACAGTGCACCTTCACTGGCTCTGCAGCCAAGTGGTATATCGAGCAGCCCCATGGGACGCATGCCACCTTTACCTCCCTTGCCTCGACCTTCCTGCAGTTCTTTCAGTTACCTGTCTGCTATGATGTGGGCGTCGAGATCCTACTGTCTTGCAGACAGAATATGGCCACCCACATCACTGACCATATTCATGAGTGGCGTCGACGCCGAAGCCTCCGCAAAATCAAGTTAGATGACCGTATCTTCCTAGATTGGTTTCTAAAATCCCTTCTCACTCTCATTGCGAAGGATGTGGCATCCGAAAGACCCCAGTCTGAAGAAGAGGCCATCCTCAAAGCCCAACAATTTGATCTCATTTACGCCCAGTCGGGTTATCTGTATACCATTATTCCAGATGCCCCTCGGGGCGAGTCATCCCAACATGATGCGCCGGGGGCATCCCATGCCGCTGATGGCATCATTGGTCGTATGGCCTCGCATCCGCAACCCTTTTCCATTACACATCCTAGCCATGGCCCCGACCTTTCATGGTCTACATCTCAATCTGGAGCAACCAGTTCATATGCTCCCATGGCACATCACCACCATACCCATGGACCTTCATGTCCACCTCAGTGTTTTTGTCATGCACCACCTGCACCTCAACCAGTGTACTATCCACAGCAAGCTGTGGCAGCTAACCCAACACCTCCAATAGCTCAGGGTTACCAACAACCCCAGCAGGCAACTGGACCACCTCCAGCCCCACAGGCTTATTATCCACCACAACCTGCTCCCTCACCTGCGGCGAACCAAAATCCTCCCACTGCTCAAGGGCAAGTGTACACACAGCACAACCAGCCCCAGCACCAGAACAACCAGCGCAACCAAGGTGCGCAACAGAACCGTGGTAGAGGTCGTAACCGCGGTAATAACCAACAACATCAGCAAGGTCCTCCACCTCCCAATCCTCCGCAGAATAACAATGCTGCTCCTCCCAACTGCAATCCGGATCGAAATCCCAAGCAGCTTAGAAATAACAACCTTAGAACAAACCACCCTTGTTCTATCTGCGAGGTTTATGGTCATTACACACATTCTTGCCCACATTTGGAGCGAGCTCGACAACTCTGGACCGACGATGCACATCGTCAAGGGAAAGCGGATCCTCCGCCGCCACCCAACCCTCCACCACCTCAACATCAACCTTTAATGCTGCAAAACCCCTTTCCAAACCAAGGTGTAGTGAACACTCAGCCGTTAGCCCCCCCTCAGGGCAACGTGCCACCACAGCAGATCACTTATGCAGCCCCTGATCAACCCATGTTTGATTCAGGTACTCACCACTTATTGATGATGTCAACTGCCGATGCCAACCTCCAAACCCGTCGAAACCAATATGGCTCCACTTCTGAAGCCCCTCCCGCCGACAAGAACACTAACGTTAATCCCACAGATCAAATGTTACATATACCTCTGGCTCCACTTGATGGTGCTTCCAAAGCACCTCGCTTCCCACTTCATCGCATCAATAATAATCCCAATGCTCGGGCTACGTCGAATTACAACATCGTAGATGACTTAGCCCAGTCTCCTGCAGCCATGTCTGCTTTAGAAGTCTTGAAGAACTATCCTTCACAGCGCAAGACTTTTCTCTCTTCCATTGGCGCCATCGACCCCAATGATTCACAGCTGATCGCATTCGATTCAGACCAGTCCGAACCACGATTGCCTTCCAGTTTAGCATTCCAAGTTTCCGTTTCTGTTTGGAATCTTGTCATCCATCGATGCATTATCGATGAAGGGGCCTCTACATGCGTCATGTCCACATTCGTTTGGCAGAAATTGGGATCCCTTACTCTCCAGCAGTCCACCACTGCATTACGAGCCTACGACGGCCGTTCGGCTCAACCCCAAGGTCTATTAGCTAATGTCCCCGTCCAGCTGGCGGGTAAAACCGTCCTCATTGACATTGAGGTCATCAATGCCCAACTAGACTATAACCTTTTACTTGGTCGCAGCTACATGTATGCCATGCAGGTTGTTGCCTCATCCGTATTTCAAACCAGGCAGTTCCCCCATGAGGGACGTGTGGTCAAGGTCAACCAGCTCACCTATTACGATCCCAAGGCCCTCGCCACACCTGAAAATGTTCTCCCCATGGTTGAACAACCTGTTTGTGGTGCAACTACCTCATTCATTTCCTCAGTGGGACCCGGACTTTACTCCGAGGCGCCAATGACCTCTACATTCCAGTCCATTCCACCACCGTCACCAAAGACCCACGTCGCGAACCTCTGTACTCTTTCACAGAATACACAAACACCCGGTAATCAACCACCTTTGTTCCCTAAACCACCATTGGTCCCTAGTCACATCAGTGTTACACCCATCCACACAATCCCCTTTCTATTCCCTCCTTCAGGCGTAGTAAGTGCTCCGGTTATGGCTACCCTTAGTCTCCCCGAGTTAACATTGGGATTGCCCGTGTGGTATATTTCACCTCCCGTTCCACCGCCGACACCAAATGTCATCCTGCAACCGGTGCAACCCATTGTTACTTCCACTCAACCACCTCCTGGTATCACTACTCCTTCGTCATCGACGAATCCCCCTCCACTCATCAGACCCACTGGGGGCAGAGGCCCGCAACCATACACTGCGGTACCCCCACCCAAGGCAGTTAAACCTCCCCCCATGTTTCGTGCTCCTCCCAAATGCTCGTTGTGTGATGAGTTAGGCCATCCAACTCATTAGTGTCCACAGTTACCTGCATTGCAGGAACACATGCAAATGTTGGACGACAAACCCAACATCCCAGTGGTCAAACTCGATCCAAACCCCATGCCTTGTGATAAATCACTGCGTACCAACCACCCATGTGCGATATGCGGTATTTATGGCCACTACTCACATCACTGTCCTGACATCCCAGATTACAGAGTAGCTCTCTACGAGATGAACAATTTGGACCTTGAGACGACACCCCCTACTATCGAGGAGATCTACCCTCCCCATCATCCTCATCCGGAGAGATTAGCACCATCTACATGATCTCTTCGACTACCACTACCTCATCACTTGATTTGACCACTCAAAACTCCCGCAATGATGAAGAGATTCGAGAGGCTCCTACTACCCTTAATTATCCCTGGGAAGACATGCACCATCATCCATACATCCTCCCGGAAGAGACTTCATCCACCACCGCTACCCAATCCGCGGTTGAGTCCAAAGATTTCCTTTCTACTAGAGTCGACTGGTTAAAGGATCCTATGGCCGATATTTCTCCCGTCATCCACATTGACATCTCTGACCCACTTGGTGCCCTTCATACCATTACATTAGGAGCCTCCCACAGTGAGCATGAGATCGGAGAATACCAACGACTGTTCCAAGAATTCACTGATGTCTTTACTTGGTCAGATACCGAAATTCCTGGCCTTGACCCCGCCATTTATACGATCTCCACTGGATACCCCTCTGTTCGGTCGGCCCCTTCCACTGATCCCGTTCACACCCATGTTCCACTCTGCTACGTCGGTTTCGCCGATGGTGCAAGCCGTTGGTCCCCCAATCTGGCCTCCGCAGCTTGGGTAATATATTCCCCTTCACATGAGTTGATCCACATCGACGGAATGTGTTTGGGTGCCGCTACCAACAACCAGGCTGAATATGATGCCGTGACGGTCTCTTGGCCACAGCTCTCCAAATGATCATACGTCACCTTAACGTCTTCTTGGACTCACAACTCCTAGTTTCCCAACTCAACAATGATTACCAGGTACGCAATCCCTGTCTGTTCAGAAAATTTTTACGCACTAAACAAATGATTCGACAGTTTGAATCCATTTCATTCACACATGTCCAAAGAAACCTCAATAGTGTAGCAGACCACATGGCCAACAATGTGCTTGACTAGCACACCAATTGCATCATACCATAAACAAATAATGCATCCACGTGCATAACATGTGCCTCCACGGGCATATACCAAAACAAAATGTGCATCCACATGCATAACATGTGCCTCCACGGGCATATACAAAAAACCAAATGTGCATCCACGTGCATAAAATGTGCCTCCACGGGCATACAGAAACTCAAACATGCCTCCACGGGCAAACATAAAGACAACAAGTGCATCTACGTGCATACACGACTATATACCAGCATCGAATATATACATATATATACATCATCGTATAGTCAGAACATGTCATAGGTGCCCTCAGCACCCAATATACAAAAAATACATCAGCCGTACAAAAAAGAGTTTCCCCATATGCTCATCAGCATTTGGGGGCAAATACATATCATCTAGTCATGAGGATCCCTGGGCTCCTCTGGCGCCTCCTTCGCTGGCCCCGCCGGATCATGGCGAGCCCGAACTCTCTGCTCTGCTGGCCCCGCTGGATCATCCCGTAGATGGATCCTCATCTCAGCCGGCCCTGCCGGGTCATCCCGAGCACCACCCCTGTGCTCTGCCAAAAAAACCGTTGTCCTCAACAGGAGCGACCGCCACTCAAGCGGCGCACCGAAGCAACGCTCCACGACGTCCCGGTCCAGGTCTCTCCAGCCATCCTCGGGGAGTCCAGCTAGAATCATGTCGAATGTCTGTTTGACACCCTCTATAGCATCATCGCGAGGGCCATCCCCTCACCCACGAGCCGCAAATCCTCCACCACGTGGAGGTGGTACCGCTGCAGGTGGTTGAGCGACCACCATCGCCCGCCCTTGACGAACCACGTAGTCGGCCGGTGGTACAAGCCCAACATCTGCACAATGCAAATAAACCATCATATACACATCTAACTATAATCATAAACAAATCACATGATATAGTATAAAACAAACCACAAAACATACTGTCTAAACCCCAAGCCTGTCCCTGGGCTCGAGGCATCTCTGGGTCACCTCGATTTGCGTGCCACATCGACCGTCGTCCATTTTTGGCATGCCTTATATCGCCGGATTCCGTTTTCCACGTTCGTGATGATGCTTGAGATCATTTCTCGCTCTCACGCCTAGATTTTTCGGGCATTTTTCTCATGCCCCCCTCGTCGCCTCGGTTTGCGTGCCACATCAGCCGTCGTCCATTTTTTGACGAACCTTATATCGCCGGATTCAGTTTTCCACATTCGTGATGATGCTTGAGATCATTTCTCGCTCTCACATCCCAATTTTTTGGGCATTTTTTCCATCCCCCCTCGTCGCCTCGGTTTGCGTGCCACATTCGCCGTTCTCCATTTTTGACAATCTTTATATCATCGGATTCAGTTTTCCGCGCTCGTGATGATGCTTGAGATCATTTCTCGCTCTCACGCCCATACTTTTTGGCCATTTTTTCAAAATGCCCTCTCATTGCCTCGGTTTGCATGCCACAACGACCGCAGCCCCCTTTTTTGACAATCTTTATGTCACCGGATCCAGTATCCCGCACTCATGATGACGCTTGAGACCTTTTCTCGCTCTCATCAATACCCTCTTTGTTCGGTATAATTTTACCCCTTTTCGGGCCGAGCAATCCCCTTTATGAAAAAGGCACTTAGGGAGTTTCTGTTAAGCTCTTTTCTGACTCCTAAAACAATGAAAAGATCGCCGAGCAACCTTGCTTCCTTTCATGCTCGCTAAACGTATCTGAAAGGGCGTCTACCTGGTATAAATTTACCCCTTTTTCGGACCTTTTAGACTAATTACGAAAAAGGTATACTCTAGTCACATCGGCTAGAAGAGTTCTCCATCCGCATCATTTTATGCTTTTTCGGGCCTTGGAGACTAAACTTACGAAAAAGAAATACCAGCAGCGTCCACTTACCGCTTTCAGACTCTCTAAAAATGAAAGCGACCACGAGCAATCACCATCCTGGGCTCGTAAAACCAACAGGACAGTAGTCATAACCATTGCAGAGTCTTCTTATCGCTTTCAGACTCCTTAAAAATGAAAGCACCAATGAGCACGAACAGTCCTGGGCTCACAAAATCCACAGGACAGTACCATTTCAGAGCACACTTTTATACCTTCTTGGAGCTCATTTAAACTACGAAGAAGGACCCAATGGTACTTCTCAGTGCCACAACAGATCACGTCTACTCATATGGCAGCTTCCCCATTTTGGTCGCCTTTGTTCAGAGTATTCTGCAGTATGTCACCCTGAGAACCCCTCGACAGCACCCATCAGCTTGATTCCCCCCCAGAGTCAATACATACCCTTCAGTCCTAAAAAGCAACACCCAAAAAGTGCTCACTAGCTCATTCCCTT
Organism: Larix kaempferi; assembly: GCA_027924585.1. Taxonomy (NCBI): domain Eukaryota; kingdom Viridiplantae; phylum Streptophyta; class Pinopsida; order Pinales; family Pinaceae; genus Larix; species Larix kaempferi. The sequence goes on along the minus strand of BSBM01000348.1, from coordinate 14,660,568 downwards.
ATTCACATGACCCATTTGTCCACTTTTCCACCATCTGAGCCTCTGAAACCAACAAAAGGTCACCAAAAGACCTTAGTACACCCCTTTTTCCCACTCAAAAAGATTATTTTTCTTGAAAAGCATAAAAAACCCTAAAAAAGGGTCCAAATTCCCAAAAATATTGAAAAGGGAATAAAAATATTAATTTTATTCAAAAAAGGAAAAATGAGGGAAAAGTACCTAAACCATGTTGGTCAATACCATTGGTTTCCACAAAACCACAAATGGTATTCCCCACCACCAAAACCTATAAAAAGGTGGTAGGGGCTCCTCATTTCACATCCATCCATATTCCTATCCTCATGCTGCCAAAATCTCCCTTGAGTTTTTGGCCATTGTAGCAAGCCGAGAAAGGACCCATTGGAGATTGGAGCTGCTCACCATTGGAGCCATTCAAACAATCTTCATCACTTGGAGGTATTGTTCTTGCAAGCATTTGCTTGCCCCATTGTCAATACAAAATTTATTTTTTATCTTTCTTGTTCTTGTTCTTTAATTCAAAATGCACATGCTAGTTTAGTTTAGTTTAGATTTAGTTTATTGTTTTTATTTCTATTGAAACTGCTGCTACTAGTTAGCAGGTGCCCATAGCACTAAGCTTGGTTGCAAAACCAAGACAACAGTTGTGCAAATAGCATGTAATCAGTCCTGGGAGATCTTGTCAGTCGTGCTGTGGCACATAAATATTCCTGGAGTACTCTTTCCGGTATTGCTATGTAGTATGTAATCAGCCCTCAAATATCCGATAGGTTGAGCTGTGTGCTTGTAATCAGTCCTGGGATGAGGTATTACTACGGAGACATGTAATCAGTCCTGGAGATCCGAGAGGTTGAGCTGTGTGCTCGTAATTAGTCCTAGGATTCTCTTTAGAGATCTTGTCGATCGTAATAAGTCTTGGGATGCTCTTTAGAGATCTTGCCGGTCATGCTGCGGCACATAAATGTTCCTGGGATGCTCTTTAAAGGTATTGTGGAGGAGATGCATGTAATCAGTCCTGGGATATCTTTCCGATCGTGCTTAGGCACATAAATGTTCCTGGGATACTCTTTCCGGTATTGCATCCACACATAAAATTAGTCCTGAGAGGCCACCTCTATCAGACCGTTCGCACAGATGATGAAGACCTGCAGGTGGTGGGCCTACATCCAGTACGAAAAAGGACTGGCTCTGTAGAACTTCCTATGACGAGTAGAGTCAGAGATTGGTTGAGATAGCAGCAAAAGTGACGATGGTGATGACGATGCATCAATGACGATGATCCCGAGAAGAAGACTTGTCTATCAGAACTGTGTCGAGAAATACCTTCCTAGTTAAGAGGGAGTGTTGATGTATATGTAACTTTGGAATGTATTTCATCTATGTATTTCATATATATTTATTGTACCCTTATAAGAGATGTGTTATTCCTCTATAAGGAAGTGTCGTCATGTGGATTGACAAGTGTCGCAAGTGTGTGTACTTGCCGATGGGTTATTAGACCACCATGTGTGGAGTCGGCCCTAAAATATATATTATATTGTGGATGTATCTAGATAGACAAGTCGGCCCCATAAGGTCACTGGGAAAACAGGTTAAGTATAAATAGAGATCGGGAGATCTCTATTTGGATCATTTGGAAAGACACACTTCTCTCACTCAGAAAGTGGCGCACTAGTGAGGAGGAGGATCATCTGCTCTAGGAGACTATCTCAAGTGTATTTTGGTTGTACTTTGGTTGAGCCATTGCTCTCTCTATCTCTGAGGAAGTTGTGGGGTTTTTCACCTTAGGGTTTTCCCCATGAAAACTTTGTGTCTCTTGTCTCTCATGCTTTTGATTCTTGTGATGCTTGTCATGCTTATTGTGATTGTTATGCATTGATATACTGTATATGTTATTCTCTTAGTAAAGATCCAAGAGTATTGTGAATTAATGCTCAAATTTTAACACACCATATTTCCTCGTGAACTAATTTGCCCTTCTTGATTTCTTGTAGTTGGATTGTCAGGTTCGCTAACTGTGCTAGGATCTGGTTCATACCTAACCCTGTTTCACCAACTGGTGATGCCTCCAACTTCATCGCGATTTCCAGTTCCTCCTTATGGGATGAAATCTTCTGCTGCATTAGCGGCATACGAATGTGTGGTACTAATCCTGCGATGAACTATTCCTAATGTTGTATGTCTCTCATTCCAAAACTTACTTTCGCCATCAGGGTTTTATATCTTTGGTCAAACTCCCATACTAATTCTTTAGTAAATTGCTTTATCTCTTTCATTTCTGTAATATATTGCGACTCTAATTTCGGTTTCTGAAAATCATCGATCAATCCTGCCCTGATTTATGGCAGTTTTTTCTTAGGACTCCCTGTAGGTACTTGTATGAATTTCATAAACCAATCCAGCACACGGCCCATAAAGGTCATCCCTAGTTGTCCCTTCTTGATATCATCATATTGTACCTGCTTCACCGTCCATATTGATTCACATAAAAACTAGTATTGCTCAGGATCCTAGGTCCCTTTACCCTTAAATATCAACATCTTCACATCGTCGCCCACCATCCCTGGTATCCTACTGGTATTTGCAAACCCACTACTCCTACCTCTATTCTGACACATTGGACAACCCTGCGAAGAGATTATATTTCTTCCTCCGAAATTTGGCATAGTGCGCGAAGTTGTGGGTATGTTGTCTCTTTGGGATTGTTCTTCTTCAGCTTCAGGGGTAGCCTGGTTTCTTTCTTCATCATAGTAAGGTCACTTAGTCCCTTATGGTCCTATTTTGTAGTTCTCTATTCTGATTTCCCTAGGAGACTCTCTCTCAATCTCAGTCCTCCTCTTCTTCTCTGGCCGGAACCTCACCCCACTTCGCAGGGTACCACAATCTTCCACAGCCTCCCTTAGAATTTCATCGTATCTCATATCCATCTACCCCGCATAATTCTATCAGACCCGCATCTGCGTGGTACCCACAGCCTCCGCACACCCGATATTTACTCAAGGTAATTCATATTCAGTATGCCTTTTTCGCAAATGAGCATTTTAATCCACAGTTTCAACGATAGTAGAAATCTTCCTATGGGTCCTTTGAAAAAATTCCTTTCTACATCGTTGTATGAATTAATTGTGTTGACAGTGAATTCAGTGATGTATCCTTCCAGAATATTATCTACCCAGACCTCGACAGCTCTATAGGCTCTGTTATCCACTGGCTTCAATTGCTAGATCAGTTCCAACGTCCAATGTTCAGGCTCACCACCTTGAAAATTCTTCTTTTGGAACGTCATTTGTGCCAACCATTCATGTAATAGTATCAGGAGTGCACAGAAGAATATATCGTGAATGTCGGAGTAGATATACTTTTGTAGCGAGTCATTCGTCGACCATTTAAGGTTCCGATTTTTCTCCTCAACAAATTCTTAGCCTTCTTGTCGAACCATTCCTCGATCTTCGGCTTTGTTGGATACCACAACATGTCCTCTCTTCTTTCGCACTATGGTCCCGACAATGGAACCATTTGTTGACACAGTTCTATCGATAGGGGTTCACTTCGCACAACCATCAACAAATATCAGCTAGACACCCTTAAGCATTGGCTCAGAAAGGTTTTACCCTTTCCAGCAACACCCGCAAAGTGAGTGAGGTCTCACTCAAGAAAGGGGTGCTGCAGGAACCAAGTTTCTATAGTTATGAGAAGACATGCATTGTTCCACTCTCAATCAACACAAGATAGAGATTTGCATTTGCATTAAAACATCATACTATCTCCCTAGTAATCCTTAATTGCATTATCATATCATACTTAATGAATTAAACAAATCAACAAAGCATGTTTGAGGAATATGCGATACATAACATATCTTCGAAAGTATCTAATGCAATCTCAAGAAAACATCATATTGCGATAAACAGAAAATACACATGCATATTACTCATAATACAAAACCAAACCCAGATAAGTGCTCCATAGATCGATCCAAAAGACAGAAACACAACAAATGCGAAGATATCATCTCATATTTCACAACTCAGGAAATTTCCCTTAGGCTTACAATCGCAAAAAAGGTTCTTCTCCTCTGATCTTCCTATCGATTATCTTTAAAGATTACAATATTATTTCTATTTATAGGCACACTTGGCCATTACAAATGGTCCTAATGACCCATCGCTAACTAACTTAACTAATTACTTTTGCATATCTCGGCTTTGCGGCTGGTCCTTTGTTCTTGTCTTTGACCCTTTTGTCGCTTGGGGTTCTGCACTTGTGCGCTCCGACCCCATGCCAACAATGAGTAGTTCTTTTTTTGTGAAATGTCTTCTAAAAGGATAATCATGGGAATCCTTAAGGATTTCATATATTTCATCCTCCCAGACACATAATCAAAAGATCTAACCCTATGTGGATGAGACAACCCTATATCCAAGTGTATTTGGCACTTATTCTAATAATGCATTGGTTCTCTTTTGGTGAGAGGTTTGCTGGAATATTTTTCACAACAAGATAGTTAGTGACATATGCAAACCAAGGAGTGTGAGTAGATACTACAAACATATGTTCATTAGGGAAATCATCCTCAACCGGTATGATATCACCACCATCGAAGAGTTTGGAAAGGAAAACTGCAATGACATTTTCCCTTCCATGTACATCAATGATTGTAACATCAAATTCTTGTAGCAATAATAGAAATCTAGTTATTCTACCAATAGTAATAGGTTTGTTCATTAGAAATAGATGGAAAAGTGATTAGTGTGTAAAAAGACAGGGTAACCAGTTACATAATGACGAAATTTGTTAATGGAATAAACAAAAACAACAAATTCTTTCTCTGTTACCATATTTTTCAATTTTGTAGGGGCCAATCTTTTGATAATAAAATAAATAGTATAGGGATTTTGTTCTTCATGTTGTCTGAATATTGCAATGTTGGTAGTGCCAGAGGAATCGAAGGAGATATGGAATGGTAGGGACCAGTTTGGTCCTCTCAATAATGGATCTTCTAAAAACAATTTATTTAAAGATTCAAAAGATGTATGGCACGCATAAGTCCAAGGAAATTCTCCATTTTTAGAGATCAATGGAAACAAAGGAGATGCAAGTTTAGTAATTTTTTCAACAAAATGATGATAATAACTAGCATGTCCTAGAAAACTTCGTACATCTTTCTATGTTTTACGAATGGGAAGATTTAAAATTGCCTCAATTTTGGCTTGATCAACCTTGATACCTACTGATGAAATATGATGTCCAAGTACAATCCCCTCATTAAGTAACATGTGTCATTTTTCATTACTAAGGGAGAGATGTGTTTCTTTGCAATGTTTAAACTATGAAGAACCTGCAATAATTAATTAATGAAAATACATGAGATAGCAGAAATAACAGAACTCAGAATCGCTTTTATTGATCGCAGGCCACTTTGAGGGGGAAACCTCCTTTGAGAAAGCTCAATACAAATAACTTCACGGTACCTTCATTGGTCTCAACACAAACTTATATACTAATTATAGGCGCCAATACCATGGGTCAATACCATGTGTCAATACAAACCATGGGCCAATAAAAACTATGGATCAACAATTACTACGGGATGACTTACAAAGCATATGCGTCCAACAACAATAATGCAAACTATGGATCAACAAATACTATGGGACGACTTACAAAGCATATGCATCCAACAACAATATACTAACAAAGTAAATAGAAGGGTTGACATGGGTTCCTAACATAAATTCATTTTCAAGATTATCTATGGATTCCGCAAAAGTGTTACTTTATACCATAAATTCATCCATGTATACCTCAACATTGTCATGGACTATATAAAAAAATATACCTAGGACAACCCGCTAAAAGGTAGTAGGTTCATTATAGAGACCAAAAGGTAAAACTTGATATGCAAATCTTCCTCATGGAAAAAAGAAGGCAGTCTTATCCTGATCTTTGGGAGCAATGTGGATTTGGTTATATCTATTGAATCCATCAAGAAAATAGAATAAATATTTCCTTGGTAAGGTGTCAAGAACCTGATCAGCGAATGATAAAGGAAAGTGGTCCTTTTGGGTAGCTTTATTTAATTCATGGAAATCCACGTAGATTTGCCACTTCCCATTTTTATTTGGTATAGTTACAAGAGGTGAAACCCACTAGATACCTAAAATTGGGAAGATAAAGTTTAAATTAAGCAACTTATGCATTTCATCTTTTACAATTTCCTTCAAGGCAAGATTCATTCCTCAATGGGGATATCTATCAGGTTTGAGGTCATCTTTAATGTATATATAGTGGGTGCACAAATCTGTATGGATACCTCTCATGTCTATATATTCCCATGTAGAGGAATCACACTGTTCTTACATGAGCTTAACTAACTATGCTTTCTAGGAAGCAAAAAATAAAAATTGATATTCAAGGTTTTCCTAGGGATAATATTAACTAGGATTCCAATGGATTTTGTGATATCAGATGGAAAGGTGGGAAATGAATCCAGTGGAAAGGATAGTTGAGCCAAAAAGTACATTTCCTAGGTAGAATAATTCATAACAAAATCAAAGAATTAGAAAGTTAGTTGAGAGGATGAGTGAAGGTTAAGTATGGAACTATTAATTGTGTCGTCCTCCATTTCATCCTTCAAACAAAGTGCTTTATCGAGTGTATAGATATATTGCACCCTCCCATTGCCACTATCTTCATCCTCCACCCAAATGGGCCTTTCAGTGTATAAGATGAGTTAAGCTGGGGGTAGAACGAGATATTTTTAGCAGCATCACTATGGTATACTTGCTGGTATATTCCTATACTCCATCCTAGTCCTAACAGTATTTTTCATTTTTGAATTTTCAGTCATGCATGCAATCTTGCAATTGCATGCATCCTAGTCATCAGTCCCAGCACCTAGTCCTCATTTTGGTAGCCCCGGGAGCTTCTTTCTGATCATTCCTAGCCCTCCTAGTGCTTAGTGCGCCCTCCTTTCACATACCACATGTGAAAGGCACCCTCTCTCACCTACCACTCAGTTAGTTCCTTGATTTATGGATCTGCTCTCTGATTTAAGGACAGATGGCCTATTTAACTCACTGAAACACTCTAATGGACCTACAGAGAGCCTAGATTGACTATTTTGACTCCAGTCAGCTCCTCATGACTCTAGTTATCTCCTCATGTGCCATCCATCAGTTCTCCATGCATCAGTTACACCTTCTACACCCAGTTAGACTCAGTTTGACACATGGTTGATGGTTACTTGTGCTTTGATGACACTCCACTGATATTTTGATCTATCCATGCAGGATAATTCGAATTACACCCTTGCTATTCGAATTCTGCCCTTTGTAGCATTATTGTTTATTATACAGATTAATGAAACATGTGTGATTATTCTAATCCTATCTGAGTTCTATTGCATCTATGTTATGCTGCTCCATTCTACACTCTTCTTTTATTTTCTGCTTAATTCTTCTTGTGAGGTATACATCAGCTCTTAGATTTGCTGTGAAGATTTTCACATGGCATCGGAGCATGTTGAGAGTATAATCTATCTCCATTCTTGAGATTTTTTTGCAGGTAATTCGAAGTTCCAGTAGTTTTACCCTGTATTCGCTCCAGCAGTTGAGATGAGCAATTCGAACACTCCTCTCACTCCTAGAATCCTGACTCCTTTCAATTACTTTGATTGGAAGATTGATATGGAAATGTCCTTGAGAAGTAAATCTCTACACAAGATAACAATGGGAAGAGAAACCAAACCAAATTCAGCTGTGGAGATAACCAAGAATCTGAATCGATTAGATGAAGCCTTTGGTTACATGTGCATTCATATTTCTAGAGATCTATTCTTTCATCTCGAAGGGTTGAAGACTGCAAGAGAGTTATGGTTGAAGTTAGAGGCCCTCTTTGGAAAACAAGATGAGCTAAGAGGCCATGTTCTGGAGAATGAATTGGTTTCCCTACAACCAAGCAGTTTTGAGACCATTCAAGAATTCTTCTCGAAATTCAAAGCTTTGGTTATGCAATGCAAATAGTTTGGTATTGATAAAAAGGATGAGCAATTGGTGCTCTCCATTATGAGTAAACTAGGATCTGAATTTTCTATCTTTGTATCTACCTTCCACTCTGGGCGAATGTCAATCCCTAGATGGAAAATTCCCTCCTTAGAATTTTTACTACAGCTCTCATCCAAGAACAAGACAAGTTGATCCAAATGGGTGCCATCAAGGCCTCCAAAGATCAAGCTCTTTTAGCTGGAGAGACAAATAGTGTGAATGTGAAAGGGAGGCATAAAAGAAAGGACAAGAAGCCATCTAAACCTAAGATGAATTCCAAGTCAAGTCCATCAAAGCGGGCCTCCATCTCCAAGAAGGACAAACATAAAAGATCTGATGGATCTAAGTGTTCCTACTGCAAGAAAGGAAATCACCCAGAGAGATATTGCATGCACAAGAAAATAGATCAATTAACCAAGCTTCTTGAATAGAACAACATTGCTCTTCCAAAAGAAGAAAAAGAAATGAATCTAGATGGTCATGAGAAATGCCATGCATTGCTAGATGGATTTTCAAAATCAAAGGCCCTTCTCATAGATTCAAGAGCCTCCAACCACATGGTTTCCTCTGAAGAATCATTTTCTTCTTTAGATCTCAAAGATGGTCCTACTATTCACATGGGAGAAAACTCTCAGATCTCTGCCAAAGGGATGGGTATAGTAGATATGGAGCATGGAAAGTTCAAGAATGTTCTATTTGTTCCCTCCTTGACAGCAAATTTGTTGTCTGTATATCAGATGACTCACACCGGATCACCAAAGAAGGTGATCTTTGGTCCCGACATAGTTGATATTACAGAGATCTCTACTGGGGAGACTATAGTGAAAGGGTTTGCAAATAATGCCTCCAAGGCATATGAGTTCTCACATTTACTGCCCTTCTCTCTTCCTACTCCTTCAAAATCTAATGAAAATCTGAGTGACTCTTCTTCTAATGAAGATAAAGATCAATACCTTTATGTTGAGATAGTTCAAGAACATTCAGATTCAGATCCAGAACCAACACATGCTCTCAATCCAGAGCCAAGGCCAATATGGGCTCACACAATACTTGCAGCTGCTGGGAACACAGTTGAGGATTCATCTGATCACAGAAATACCAGATATTTGCATCATGCCAACCTTGCATTATGCCATCTACCTATTCCTGAGAGATGTTTCATAATGGTGGGGTTCAATCTACCATCCCTTGGGAAGACTCATCATGATCCATCCGTTCCAATAACAGAATTTTTTCCTGAAAGACTTGCTTTGGCCAATACATCTTCTACACAGTGGGAGACACATCAGAATACCAGATCCAGATCTAGCACCTGCATTGGCATCCTATAAAGGATCAGCTTGCCAATTTTTTTGCAAAATGTTTCACTAAGGAAAGCTTCTTTCTTCTCTGCTTAGTATGATGGTTCTTTGAGTTATTTACTGTTCTTTTGAGGGGGGGTATTTTTCCCATGAGGTTTTCCCCATTTCCTCAATTGATGAACGGTTCTTATTTTTATCATTTATTTGATTGTATGGGTGACCTTTGGTCCTAGTTACCAGGGCCCAGGATGGATTAAGGGGGGGTGTTGGGATATTCCTATACTCCATCCGAGTCCTAACATAATTTTGCATTTCTGCATTTTCAGTCATGCAATTGCATGTATCCCAGTCATCAGTCCCAACACCTAGTCCTCATTTTGGTAGCCCTAGGAGCTTCTTTCTGATCATTCCTATCCCTCCTAGTGCTTAGTGTGCCCTCCTTTCACCTACCACATGTGAAAGGCTCCCTCTCTCACCTACCACTCAGCTACACTTAGTTAGTTCCTTGATTTATGGATCTGCTCTCTGATTTAAGGACAGATGGCCTAGTTAACTCACTGAAACACTCTGATGGACCTCCAGAGATCCTAGATTGACTATTTTGACTCCATTCAGCTCCTCATGACTCTAGTTAGCTCCTCATGTACCCTCCATCAGTTCTCCATGCATCAATTACACCTTCTACACCCAGTTAGACTCAGTTTGACACATGGTTGATGGTTACTTATGCTTTGATGACACTCCACTGATCTTTTGATCTATCCATTCAGGATAATTCGAATTACACCCTTGGTATTCGAATTCTACCCTTTGTAGCATTATTGTTTATTATACAGATTAATGAAACATGTGTGATTATTCTGCTCCTATATGAGTTCTATTGCATCTATGTTCTACTGCTCCATTATGCACTCTTCTTCTATTTTCTGCTTAATTCTTCTTGTGAGGTATACATCAGCTCTTAGATCTGCTGTGAATATTCTCACAATATTGTCATGTTTCCATATTTGCAGTTAATGTAAGCATCATTTAATGGCCAACCATGGTATTCCCAAGATTAGAGGGTAGCCTCCCAAATTAGATTTCAGTTGCAATACCATGAAATCAATAGGGTAATCCCATGAATCTATAGAGTCACCACATATTCTAAAATCCCTTTATTTTTTACAGTGGATCGGTATAGTGATTGTAAGATAATAGGATTTTATTTAAGAAGAAAAAAAAAATCCAAGCTTTCTCTGTGGTCTCTTTTTTCATATCATTTATTGCAACCCCTAAATCTATCGAGGTGTTAGAAACATGGATATTGTTAATCTAGAAATCTACTATTGGATTGCCATGTTTTGAATATTTGGCAGAAAAAACTTTCCCAAGCATGAGGTATGGTATTTGACCAAATACCTAAATAGTCTAGGGATAATTGTGTTTTCTTCCCAGTTTCTTAAGGCATCCTTAATTGCTTGAAATTGTGGAATCTTAATGCACACATTCCACAATTCTCCTAACAAATAAAACTCAAACTGAGCAATGGGCCTTTCCAATCTCAACCTTTACAATAATAGAGGAATTTGGGTAGCCCTTTATTATTATGGTTGGTCTGAAGTTTCAAGAGGAGTTTACAGAGGTGTGAAAAAATTCAAATCCTCTTGATGATCATTAGAATGATTTGATTCTTGGATTCCCTCATCATATTGTTTAGTGATAGTTGGGGAGGTGTTACTGGTGAGTGTCTTCCCTCAACGGAGATGGATATATTAACATTCCATAGGTAAAATTAAATATATAGGAAATCTAGGCAACTCGTAGTGTAAGTGTGTTGTGTTGCTTTATTATTTGGAATAGGATTGGGTTCTGCAGGAATTTGTGGCATTGGAGGAGGGTTTTTTGTAGGTAGTTGTAGTTGATGTTGTTGTTGTTGTGGCATATGTTGTTATTGTGGGGTTGTTTGTGGTTCATTCCCATAATCAGGAGGTCCTCATCATCCTTGTGGCCATTGATGTCTTAGGGTTGGCTGAGGTGGCCATGGATTCCAAGGTGAGGGAGGATATAACAATTGGAAAAGAGAAGGATACACCATATTAGGATATTGTATTTGTTGGTTAACCCAATGATAATTAAAAAGATGGGAATCGTCTTGAACCATACCTAGTTTTCATGGTTTCCATGGTCACTTTTGGGGAATAAAGAAAATATCCTTCGTCTCATTATTAGATTATTGGTCATTGCTTTCAATCGAAAAATAGAAGGGTAGCTTCCAATAGAATGGATATGTTCACAAATGTTGTAGATCTCAACAGCACTAAGTGGACAATCCTTCAAGGAATTATTTTTTTGGCACTTTCAATAGAATAGATTGACAATGCTATCTTAGCATCCTTCTGCTTATTTTTAACCCTGAAGGTGTCAAATTGTGGGCTTAGGGTACTAAGAGTATTAGTTTTAAAATTTTATAATCAATTATTGATCTCATCTTGCTTGAATCCTCATGTGGATGAGTTTGTAATGTGGGAAGGAACATAGCTAGAGCCTTTCCTATTTTTCAAAATCCCCTATGAGTACTTTCAGCATAAATCAAAATATTCTTATACTCAGTTTGACAAATGTCTCATGATCCCCCCATCAAATTTAGAAGGTACAAATGTTCATCTTTGATTGCGCTGATTAGAATAGTCTTCAGGGTCTCCTTGTCCAATTTTATTTGTTTGGATCACTAAAGATTGTAATGGAACCTTTCCACATAGTCTTCTAGGATTTATTACTCCTAAGCCATCTTAAAAATTTTCTCCCAGAGATCATTTTCTTTGCAATAATCTTGGTACTTTTTCATAAATGCCTTCTTCATTCCTTCCCATGTATGAATGTTATCTCCCCCTAACCCCATAAACCAGAGAAATGATGCATTTTTCAAGGTAGATGGAAATAACTTTAATTTCTTGGCATTTATAGTGTAATTGTAGCTTCAATGCATAACATAATATTCAAATAAAAAGGTGTTTGGATCTTCACTTACCATACCATTGAAGTTTGGTAAGGCTAAAGGAGGAATATTCTTCATCTTTGTTGTACCTCCTAGAGCTCTAATTGGAAATTCAAAAGTGACAACCTCTCCTCTACTAGAACTAGTTCCTTCATCTTCCTTGTATTCCATGGAATCAAAGAGAGATATGTTTTCGTGTGCCATGGATTCTTCTAAGAAAATTAATTCTTTTGAAGGATCAGGTTCTTGAACTAGATTTTTCTAGAATTTAACGTCAATTTTCCCACTAATCAATTGTTCAATATTGGACAATGTTGTAGGAGAGTGGATTTTTACCTCTATTGCAGAAGATGAACTTATCTGAGTCTATTGCAGAAGATGAACTTATCTGAGTAGTAAAAAGGATTGGTCTAGGAGTAGCTTTAGTTGTTGTGGATATAAGATCTTCTATAGTTGTAAGAACAACTCCTGCAACTAAGGAAACTTCATCCACATTGCCTATTTCTACTAAATTGACTTATGGTATAGGAACTATTTCCTCTAAGGTGATATTCCCCACAAAGGCAGAGTTATCAAATTGTGTTGCTAATATTGTAGTTGGTTCCTTCTTACGACCAAAATTAGAAGCCCTGAACCTTCCTCTTGAGTTTATTTTCCTACAAGACGGTTAGTAGTTTGGGAGGCTTTACTACACCACGAAATCAACCTCTTAGGTCTCAATTTCTATGCATGCATTCTAAATTATTTAATTCCTAAATGAAAAAGAGGTTATGTATTTCTAAAAAAAATTCAAACAACAATTTTCACTTTGGATTTCTATACAATGTGTCATCTAAAAACTAATAGAAGGACTACTTTTACATCCTTGACAACTCCCCAACAACAAAACCAAAATGATAGGCTAATTAATCTCTCCTTTCAAGATAGTTAAATAGACTGTACATTAATTTATCAATCCAAGTATCGAGTCTATCTTGCGAGTTATTGTGCAATGTCTTATGCAAGCTACAAGTTCACTCTTAGTATTAGTTTTATATCATTTGTCGTAGTGAAATAAAAAGTACTAAATATTGACCAACAAAGAGTCAAATCTTTAGTCATATGTCACATGTGATAATTAGATACTAAGATATTTACTTAGTTGAAATAAAAAGAATTAAAAATATAATCAACCAAATACATGGTTTCAGTGTTCTATCACATAGAAGAATTAGAGAGCAAATTTTGCATCTAATTGAATCATAAAACTCAAAAAATTACAAACCTTCATCAATCAATTAACAAGAGCAACTCATAATCTACTTGAGAATAAATCAAAAGAAATGAAATCCTTAATCTATTAAAACAAAGATTAATAAATTAAATACACTAACATCAACAACTTCCATAAACTAGAAATCAACACCTTCTCTTTGGAGTGGGCCCTGACTCCTTTCAACAGAATGCTATTGAGAGGACTCAAAAGTCTAAAAACTTAATTTGTTCAACACACACATGGAAACACATTTTCTAACAAGCTCTTTGTATTAATCAAGAAAAATGCAGAAACATGTACAATAGCATCATCCCCCCATATTAGCGATAGGTCCTCCCTTTTATAATTTCATAAGGATCCATCATGAGAAAATACGTTAAGAACAAGTTTGAGAATCTCATGGATTCTCAAGTTGTTCTAACCAACATCTATTTCAAAGTACATAACCATACAAATGTATTTTGGTTAAAATCGTTAATGACATTATTGGTTACATTCTCAATCCATTCCAAAGATTGTATTTGAATGCAACAAAATCAATCGACCTCATATCTACAAATTCCCATAAAGGTGGATTGTATCCCTTATATCTTGACTTTAAATATGGAATAACAACCATGGTCTCATAATAAAAACTAGTATTATAGGTAACAATACCCGCATCAAATCTGTAGAAGACCTGTAGCCGATGGGATTTGCAACACCTTGTAGACCTATGGTAGCTTTTAGATTTGGGAATCAGAAGCATCATGTAATTGATAGCTGATAAGACTTGGAGCAACATGTAGCTAATAGGATCTGCAACAACTTGTATTACTTCAAGAAGGTAGTTACAAACATGTAATTTTCCATTCATTACTCAAATAACCAATAAAATATAAAGATAAGTAAGCTAAAGAATACCTTATGCATGTAGCCCTTTTAAAGCATCAAAAAACAATAATGTGGAAATCATAGGATAGAAGAATGCAGGTAAATTAAGCAAAAAGATGAGATCTTTTAGTCTCATCAAGTTGTACCTTCAAGTCACAATGTAAGCATTCATTTTTTGTTCAATGACATGAATATCATTACCCATCATGCAAAATAAATATGGTCCACAAATAATACAATGAATATTCGTGTGTATTTTTATTTTCTCGTGAGTATTCATATACCAACTACCCCTTATTATTATACTATTTCTTCTAACTACCTAGTGGGCATATTTGCTACCCGCCAACTACCAAGTGAGCCTATTCACATTAAATTCATGATCTCCTCAGATATATCCCTTGGTATCCCATATTATCCTCCTTATGTACATTACAACACGAGTAACTTAATTAAGTGGACCGACTCAACCATTTTTCAGCAGAAATTCTTCCCCAAATCTCTTAGGAATCCAGGGGGATTTAGCCTCACGTGAAAAGTTGATATTATCCACATATTAACTTATGAAATTCTAATAAAAAAAGGATCTAATAGCTAACTAATTCCTCACAAATCAAGAATTTGTATAAGTATGCATTAAAACAGTGTAAAAGAAGCACAATATACACAACTAATGCTGCAAATAGTTGGTAATTCTATTACAATCCAAACTAGAAAGAAGTTGGGAACATCATTATATTACATTTGGTAAAAATCGTGATCCTTTGAAGGCATTCGAATGAGCTACAAGTGGCTAGCTTACATTGGACCTCAATCCCCCCTAGGTTGACCAATAGTCTTCGAAATCACCTCAAACGGTCATGAATCTCTAATATGAACATTGGGATGGCATGGGAGGACATTAATGATGGTTTCATGTGATTGGTCGAGAAAGTGGTGGAGTGGAGGTGGCCTAGGATAGACCAAAACTGCCAAAGAGGAGGAAAAATGACCACATTCAATGCATGGGTGCCTCAGGTCAAACCCAGATCCACAAAATAGGGGATAAGGGCGTGCCTTAGTGGAGTAGTGGAAATAAATGATGGTGGTGGCCATAGATGAGGGCACCTGAATCACTGGTTGACCAAAAATGGATGTCAAGGTAGTGGAATTGGTCATTATTAGCCTAACAACCTTTGGATAATCATCATTAACCTTTCTTGAACCAGTAGTCGTTGATTAAACATCATTAGACTATGGTCCTAGGTGTAATAATGTTCTAACACCCATGTCACATACCCACCCGTGGACCCAATTCAAGGAAAGGGAACACGATACCAATATCTAGGGCTTTGACATAAACTCAGCCAAATTCATTAGATTCATACAATTAAAAACAAGAGTGTGCAGATGCAAATCAAGCAGGTAAGCACAGCGGAATCAAAACATCATCCACACACAATTCATGCTCATCCAGCATATCAACAATCACCAAATTAATGCATTGCAGAAGTAAAACATAGACAGGGAAACACGTATCTTCATTGTGCAATTGTCCCAAACAACTACTTATGTCACTGCAATGTTCCACCCATCCATAGGCCAGTTGTGTTCATCAATTCTCTCAACACAACTGCCACCCCTGAGCTGGGCATGATTCTTACAAGGAAAGGGGGACATTCAAGCTCACACTCAGCCAATTAATGATTTCATCTGAGCCAAGCCATCCCACAGCTAGCTTTGTCAGGCTACATTTGAACCCTGGATGCTTTCACTCAAGCTCAAGACAAAACAATGGATTTACCAACATGATGGCCATGGGTTTTCCCCAAATCATTTCCATCCAAAAAATGAATTGTGGGATGGGGAAAAACATTCACATGGAAGAAAATGATTTCTCCCCAACTATCTAATCTTTTAACAGCAAAAACGGTCTCTATGGAACCCCAATTCGATTCCCCTTCTTCCCCCACTGGTATGCAACACAAAAACGCCCTTCTCCCAGCTGAGAATGAAGGAAAACACAGGAAAACATGGTTGGAAAATGCCCAGGTAGCTCCCAACTCATGAGGGAGAAGAACTGCTTGATGGATAATGGCTTGGGGAGCAATTCATGGCTCTTTTCTTACCGAGGAAGCCAAACACGATTTTCCATGCAGGGTGGCTTTCATATACTCGAATTTGGACAGCCACACCTCTTCATTCCCAAGGCATTAACTACCTCAACCAACTCTTGGGAGAATGAATGATTGGGTACAAAAGTCAATATGGGTAGTTGAGGGTTTGATGGGTTATCTCGTTGACATTTGTCTTGACCTGATTGGTTCCAAGGGTTTGAATATTGCCCTCCCAATTCCTTGTAAAATCATGCCCCCATCTCTTGTTGTATTGCATAGCTAGTTGTGGGTATTTTATTAAAATGCATATTTACATGATGTTTGAAATTCCAATTTGCCTGGCTAGCACACAAAACATATGCATCAATAAATTGATGGCGGGGCCTTGGCCTTGAGCTCCTCACCATGATTTTATAACAATATTACATCATTTACATTTTAATGCAATAGGGTCAAGATGGGGATGTGACATTCCCATCCCCTTGGAATAACACCATCCTCGGTGTTCCAATACTTAGGAATAAATACCCACTTTACACATATCCAAAAATTCCCGAAATGTGGCAGATATATCATGCGTTCATCTTCGTACTTTGAAATTTCAGGATCAAGTCCTTTGGCTTCCACAAGCTGCTCCTATTGGCTTTGATCTTCCAGCGTTGCAAGTGGGCATTGCTCCACAGCAATCCCTTCCCTTTATTACCCTTCCAGCTGATCTATGAGTCTGGAATTTCATGGCTACCATCTTTCTTGTTGTCTTGGAAACTGTTTGAGGAAGATTTTCAGCCAAAATAAATAACTTTTGGTCTGCTGCCATGGCCAATGTGCACAACTGGTTCTCACTTTGCTCACTAGCAACACTTAGCTAGTAACAGTTTCAACCAATGGCTTCAATTTCTCACTTGTGAGACTCATCATGGAAATTCCTATTAGGACAAGCATAACACAATATTAAAATTAGTCAATTATTTTCCCAATTGACATAGAACGTCCATGCTTTACTCATGAGACTTCCACACATTTCATGCTTTCCCAACATACACATGAATTCATTCATGTTCATCCTTTCATAGGGAGTTAACTTATTTCATCATTCACAATTCATTTGAAGCAAATAAACACACTCTACTTTCAGTCATAACATGCATTCAACAATTTTTTGTTTCTGAAATGCATCAATCAAAAAGGAAAGAGAAAAGTAAGAGTTTCCCCCTCTTAGTCTTGTTCCAATCCAGAGCCACACCATCACTCTAGTTTCATGCTCCTTAGCCTCTTTCACTTCAATGTGAATGCTTGACTTGCCCTTTCTTGGCTATGACACTTAGTGTCTAGGGTCTGTCTAAGGATTTTCAACCAGGGAACCCTTCCCCATTGTTGCCTACAGAACCTTTGGCTGCTAGGACCCACACACGTCCACTAGCACCATCTTTCATTACTACTCATACTGATCTCTTTAGGATGGTCACATGTCCACATGCATCCCTAGGATTCCTTCGTAGTCCTTGCTTCCAGCAATACCTACACTCAAACATTGAATCAATTCACATGTTTAGTTTATTCTCATAGGGTTTACTTCTAAACAAGAGTTTAAGAAATCATAAACAATTCATATACACATGTATATTCATAAGCAAGAAGCTGCAAGATAACCAAATACTTATCTGTATTGGATGTCTTCACTTTATTCCACAGGCTCCTTCTTTGCTTTACAAGCATTGGATTTCCCGTGGATACAATAACGAATGTTGGGCTACCACATAGGCTACTCCACAATCATTTGAATGTCAATGCCAGGCCAGTACGCCGACTAGGTTTTTTCGATTAATTAAGGAGTGTTTGTCCAGCACTTTGGCTGCTCCACAACATAAAGTGGTTAATTCTCCCACCAACTATTCTCTGAATTTATCAAGCATCGGTTACTCTCTGGATTTACCAAGAATTTTAGCGCCTAACCAGTTACTCTATGGATTACCAATCATTTTAGCGCCTAACCAGTTACTCTCTAGATTACCAAGAATTTATAGTTCTTTCAGGGTCCTTGCTTTCCTACAATGACCAAGGTTTCCAACAAATAAACAACAGTGTATCAGCTTAGCTGTTAGAAGACTTATACCTGAAATATTCATTATTCCAAACAAGAAAATAAATGAAAATGAATACTTATTTGTATTGTGCATTTCCTTTCTGGTCCACATGATCCTACTTTGCTTTGCAAGCCTTGGGATCTCCTATGGACTTGGATGTTTGGCCAGCATGCATGCTGCTCCACAACATCAAATAGTTAATTCCCAACTAGTACACCTTCACGCTGACTGGATTTACCAAGCATTCGTGGTTCCCAACCAATCCCATACCTGGTTGTCCCTCTCCATTGACGAACCAACACATCCGTCTAGGTCATCAGCCAATGGAAGGAAACTGCACCACCGACCATTATAGGTCAAGGATCTACCACTCTGCCTTAGGCTTGCATCATCCTTTCACATGTGTGACAACCCTTCATGCGCATAACAATTCTTCATCCACACAAGGATAGCGCTCTTTCTCCGGTGTAAACCAGCAGTTCCCTTTAGGAACTTTATAGGTGACTTCCTTGACTGTAGGCTAGCATGGCCCTACAATACCCACAACATCCAAGCAAATAATGCCAAACTAGTGCATCGATTGGGTTTATTAGGCATGCAACAACCCTTCATCAATACCTCCACAACAACCACTCATTATGATTTTTTCATGTGCAGCGCCAAATTGCATCTGTTTTAGCTGATAACACAAGATGGATAAGCAAACTCATCAGTATTGTTGCTCTAAAATTGAAGCATAATTCATAACATTCACTATCAAGTATTGAAACACCAGGAATGCGTCCATTCCCTTAGGGTGTAGTCAATATTGACAACCCTATCATAACCCAGCACCAGAAAGGTGTGCACTCCCTTTCAGATGTAAGTCATGTAGGCCCTAATCATACTCAAGCAGTATGGAATAATAATGAAATAATAAAAAATGCTATGCATATTAAATCTAATAACCAGACATGTATATTCTGAGTTAGGGTTACAGAATACTTATCCCTTTTCAGATGTATCTTTCCTTCATTTGCGAAGAATGGGGCTCCCTTCTCTGAGTCAACAGTACTTCGGTTTGCCACCCCAATATTTTCATGTTCCATAAACCACACATGCCTTCTTCGCATAATTTCACCATCTCATTCACATGGCTTTCCAACATGCAGTGTAGCTAGGATATTAACAAAACTTACTATGGCGTTTCACCTGAAACCCATTTTCAAAGGATGGGGTCCTTCCCATCTAGTTTGGCTTCTGCAGGCCATCACACATGGTCTTCCTGTAATGTGTCATCCTGGCACACTTATCAAATAGCCAAAGAGTCAACAAAATTTAACAATAACTTCAATTCTGATTGTTTCATAACCAATCAATGGCATTAATAATTAAATTCAAGCATGAATTTACAATTCTGTCCTCCTACAGAAATGGATTGGTTTAACTATGATGCCATCCTCATATTGTTTGTCTCTCGTAAGTGGTATCACTCTATCCATTATGGTTTTACACTTGCTACCATACATGAACATCCACCTAGAACATGTCCTCCTAGCGCAATTTTATATAAGACAAACAGTCATTAGCAATTATAAGCAAATTCTCAAATCTGAAATATACAAATCTGTTTTCCTACAAAAATTAGATTTGCAACCATGAGATTATTCTCATAACTTAAATCAGACAATTTTCAGATTTGTTTCATGCATAAGTTACAACCATGAGAACCTTCTCATAACCTTTGGCTTCTGCACATGGTAGATCCTGGTCTTTACTATGGACTTATCCTCATTGCTATACGCAAGACTTTTCTACTTGAAATCTAAACTTCAATCAACCAAACACGTTGTGAGTATCTATGCATATAATCCTTTCATTGCTACAACAGTAACTGAAGTGATCTCAGAATTATAACACTTAATAATTCAAACACTCTCAGTTGTTAATGTTTGAAATGCAATGAAAGATATATCTCTAGATATGCATCATTATCATGATAGAATTGCAAGACACGGATACACTATCCATGCAATTTAAATAAAACTTCAATATTCATTACTTCACAACCATATTCTTTTTATGCAACTCTGTCCTTCCAACAGAGCACTCTGGTAGCCCATCAACATGTCTACCTTCTTCATGCAATCATTCTCCTGCATTCATAGCAGCTCATGAAATGGTCTCAATATTAGCAATGGTTCACCATTTCATCGATTATCTAATTGCATTGAAACATATATATATATCATAACCATGCACTCACACAACGCATCTCAACATGTGCACCCGCACATATGCATGCACATTCACAACATTTACAAAATATTTTGATGTGCATTCACTTAATGCATAACCCCTCAATACAACCTTTCATTAATCCATGAATACTATACATTCCAGCATATTATGGCCTAACCATGGTTGTCTCATATGGCATGTACTACCACAACATGACTATAAGTCTTTACTTTCTTTGGTTGTTAAACTCACAACCAATATACACAAATGGCATGATATAATTTCATATGAATGCATTGAGGTTTCTAAGAAACTATAGGGTGTAAGGATCCTTGCCTTTAATTACCCACACCTCACCATACTCGGTGGGTTGACATTCACTTTTAGGCACTCAATACCACATGCAAACCAATCAACATAGTTTAAACATAGTTGAAGGGGTCTTACCAAATCATCCTTCAACATTCATGCAATTAAGCATAAATAACCATTACTTGCATGCCTGTCATTAACATCGCTTGATGTTACCTTATCAATTGGCCTCTTACCAAGGATTCACAATCATTTTTCCAACCTTGTGATCATAGGTTTGTTGCACCATCCTTTCCTCATAAGGTTGTCGGTTATATGCATCAACATCTTTAGCCTTGATTTGGTTGTCTTTGGTCCTACAACCAATGCAAACACAACTAATTATTAGCAACCACAATAATTATCTCAAGTGGCTCATTGCATATGTACAAATTCACTATTTTACCAATATGCAGTATCATATACATGTACAAACATTTCCATATGCACTATGCAATGTCTATTAGTATTCCAGCTAGTACATATTCACTTCATCTATCTATCCTCTTGCATTTTCAATCATGATTCTATGGTCTGATTTGTACAACCATTATCAACAACATTACTGGTGATCAACCATAGGCAATATCATTAATGGGCTATTGCATGTGTAACTTCACTACCTTTACCCATATGCAACATCATGCTCATGCATAAGCAGTTCACATGCACTATGCAATGACTCTTTAATCATGCCTGCAAATTCATATGCATTTAATCTACTGTTCTCTCGCATTTCCAACATCCATACGCCATAATTTTCAGTATATAAGATTCAGGAAATATAAATACAATAGCAAGAGAGGAGTGAAGGAATTCTCCCTTTCCAATTCCTCATTATGACATGGAGTTCCTCCTCCACATCATAGCTAATACTTTTCTTGGCTTTCCTACCAAGCATACAAGCAATCATTAGCTATGATCTTCTCATGAATTAGCAATTCAACATATACATATGTGTAATCATTCATTCTTAATATTTTCCAAATATGCAATTCTTATGCTATAAACAAAAATAGTTTAAGGTGAGGAAATTCCCTCTGTAATCCTCCACAGTGCACATTCCAAGCATAGACATTGCCTTGCTGCTCCCATTGCTCTTCCGCAATGCATATTACAGCCAATTACTCTTAATAAGGCTTCCACAACCTTCTATGCAATCCCTGCTTCTCATCCCAACCATAGAGAATGCATGTAACACTTTCAACGACTGTCTCCGGGGGACAACGGAGGTCAATGGGGCATGTAAATCCTTCCATTTCACGCAATCTGGCGCATAAGTTCCATGGCATTTTTCAACTTTTGGCACTTAAAAAATCTCCCTGGAAAACAGCTGAAATTCCTGTTTCGGTGGACTTAAAATTTCTCCTCCGACATGTTGCGGACCAACTCGCCGAGTTTCACCGGTCGGCGAACTCATCTGTCTTTTCCAACCTATTGCGAAGCAACTCGCTAAGTTCTGCCGCCAAAAAACACTTAGAAAAATTTTGAAATTTTTCTTCCCTTCCCCAGGCACTTCCGCAAGTTCGTCGGCATAACTTAGCCAACTTTGCTGACCCTTTCGGCTCCACCCAGCGAGTTTCGCTGATCCGTTTCGGCTCCACTCGGTGAGTTTCGCCGATCCGCTTGGTGACTTTTTCCCCCTTTTCACCGAAATTTTTCCATCTTTTTCGGTGAACTTGTTAATTTTATGTTGACTGCTTTAGCCCAACTCGCTAACTTGAGTCGATAGTGTCAGAGGAACTCGAAATCTTGCGCTGAAACTGACTTAGCAGAAAAAGTAAAAAATACTTAGAAAATTTTCAAAATTTCCAATTTTCAATTTTTTCTAAAATTTTCTTAATGTTTACTGTTGAGCAAGAAGCATACTTACCTATGCAAGCTGTGATAGGTATCCCATGAAGGCCCAAATGTTGCAACCTTCTCTCTGATACCATTATGTCACATACCCACCTGTGGACCCAATTCGAGGAAAGGGAACATGATACCAATATCTGGGGCTTTGACATAAACTCAGCCAAATTCATTATATTCGTACAATTAAAAACAAGAGTGTGCAGATGCAAATCAAGCAAGTAAGCACAACGGAATTAAAACAACATCCACACACAATTCATGCTCATCCAACATATCAACAATTACCAAATTAATGCATTGCAGAAGTAAAACATAGACAGAGAAACACTTATCTTCATTGTGCAATTGTCCCAAACAACTATTTATGTCGCTGCAACGTTCCACCCAACCATAGGCCAATTGTGTTCATCAATTCTCTCAACACAACTGCCACCCCTGAGCTGGGCATGATTCTTACAAGGAAAGCGGACATTCAAGCTCACACACAGCCAATTAATCATTTCATCTGAGCCAAGCCATCCCACAGCTGGGTTTGTCAGGCTACATTTGAACCCTGGATGCTTGCACTCAATCTCAAGCCAAAACAATGGATTTACCAATAGGATGGCCATGGGTTTTCCCCAAATCATTTCCATCCAAAAACGAATTGTGGGATGGGAAAAAACATTCACAGGGAAGAAAACGATTTCTCCCCAACTATCTAAGCTTTTAACAGCAAAATGGTCTCTATGGAACCCCAATTCGATTCCACTTCTTCCTCACTGGTATGCAACACAAAAACGCCCTTCTCCCAGCTGAGAATGAAGAAAAACACAGGAAAACATGACTGGAAAACGCCCAGGTAGCTCCCAACTCGTGAGGGAGAGAAACTGCTTGATAGATAATGGCTTGGGGAGCAATTCATGGCTCTTTTCTTACCAAGGAAGCCAAACATGATTTTCCATGCAAGGTGGCTTTCCCATACTCGAATTTGGACAGCCATACCTCTCCATTCCCAAGGCATTAACTACCTCAACCAACTCTTGGGAGAATGAATGATTGGGTACAAAAGTCAATATGGGTAGTTGAGGGTTTGATGGGTTATCTCATTGACATTTGGCTTGACCTGATTGGCTCCAAGGGTTTGAATATTTCCCTCCCAATTCCTTGTAAAATCATGCCCCCATCTCTTGTTGCATTGCATAGCTAGTTGTGGGTATTTTATTAAAATGCACATTTACATGATGTTTGAAATTCCAATGTGCCTGGCTAGCACGCAAAACATATGCATCAATAAATCGATGGCGTGGCCTTGGCCTTGAGCTCCCCACCATGATTTTATAACAATATTACATCATTTACTTTTTAATGCAATAGGGTCAAGATGGGGATGTGACAACCCCCCCTTAAGCTAGAATTATGTAGCCAAAACAAATGAGGCCTTGGAAACTAAGGCTCAAGTCAACTCTTACAAATTTTTATTAGTCCATGTAACCAAGGTAAGGAGGAAACATGGGAACAAAACCTACCCTAAAAAATGGACATAAAACTAAATCTGAAACATATATCAGTCTTCACAATGCATCACCCACCCCAAGGATTGATCTAAGGTAGGTGACGGTATTCTATGTTAAACTCTTGGTGAAGATATCAGCAGTTTGCTCAGCATATGGGCAATACTGCAAGGCAATAATCTGGTCATGCACCAAGCTCCTGATGTAGTGCATGTGTATCTCTATGTGTTTGGTCCTCTATCTCTATACTGGATCAAAGGAGATCTTGATTGCACTATGATATCACACCAAATGACTGTGGGTGAATCAAATGCAAATCCAAACTCCCCAAGAATACCTTGCATCCATACGCATTGTGTATCTGCATTCACTGCTCCTCTATACTTGGCCTCAACTGATGATAAGGAAATAGTGTGTTTCTTCTTGCTAGACCAGCAAATGGGACCATGTGCAAGAATAAATACATAATCAGAAGTGGACTTTTGATGAGTGCTATCTCCAACCCAATCCGAATTAGTAAAACCAACTAGTTCAAGTGATGAACCAACTGCATAATGAATCCCAAACTGCTTGATAGCTTGCACATAATGCAAGATCCTTTGTGCATCCTTCCAATGGATCTCATGAGGCTCTTGCATGTGTATAGCAACAAAACCTACTACATAAGCCAAATCTGGTCGAGAGTGTGTGAGATATAAAAAGCTCCCAACTAGCTGTCTATACAACAAACTGCCCACCAATGTTGAGGAACCCCAATCATGAAGTTTTACCCCTAAAAGGAAGGGAAACTTAGCAGCCTTACATTCATCCATTCTGAAATTTTGTAGTAGATCTGAAGCATATTTTTATTGTGAAACTTTGATCCCTGCAATAGATTGATCAATCTCCAAACCCAGAAACTGTTTCAACAATCCTAGATCAGACATGGAAAATGCACTATGTAATGCAGCTTTAATTGAGCCTATGTCTTCAACACAATTACCAGTGATCAAGAGGTCATCAACATAAACTACAATGATCAAAATAGAGTCACTAAAATGATTCATATATACATTTGGATCATATTTTCATCCTTCAAAACCTTGAGATAGAAGAAAGTTGTCCATCTTGGCATACCAAGCTCTAGGAGATTGCTTGAGTCCATAGAGGGACTTCTTCAACCTGTAAACAAGTGGAGGATATTGAATGAAACCTTCATGATACTACATATATATCTCCTCATGAAGATCACCATGAAGAAAATCACTCTTCACATCCATATGATGAACCTCCCATCGCTTGGATGTTGCAATGGCCAAAACTAGCCTGATTGAGTCCATCGTTGCCATAGGTTCAAATGTCTCTTTGTATTCCACTCCATGGACTTGAGAGAATCTCTTAGCTACCAATATGGCTATATACTTCACTTCAGAACCATCATCAGCCATTTTGGTCCTATACACCCACTTGCATTACACCAACTTTCGCTTGGGAGTAAGAGGAACCAACTCCCAAGTCTCATTGTCATGAAGAGACTTCAACTCTTCTTGCATGGAAGCTTTACATCTTGGGTCATGTGATTCTTATTAATATGACTGTGGATCATATCCAACCATAAAAAAACACCTCCCAAGAAGATTCAAATCACAAGAATAAAATGCATTGTGAAACTGTGATCTAGTTTTCCTAGGTTCTTGTGTATCTCCTGCAAATTCACCTACATCTTGAATGGTTTTCTCATCCCACTTGGACCTTGTGGTAGGGTCATGATATGCATGCATTTAATCATCTTCATCCTCAATATCAGAATAAAAAATATCAGAAAATGAAACATCACTTACATCCTCTGCAAGTGGGGGATTTGAGCATTCCCCTTCTTCTTGGTCAGCTTCTTGCATGGGATCTTCTTTGAACTAAACAATCCTCTCAATGAAATCATTTTGAGATGAGAGATCAAAGAGCTTGTATCCCTTGGCATATTCTACATAACCAACCATAATGGACTCCTTGCTTTGGGGATGCAAGGCCTTTCTTTTCTCTGAAGGTATTCTAGCTCGTGCTCTTGAGCCAAACACCCTGAAATGAGACACATTGGGATTATGTCCCATCCAAGCCTCGAATGAAGTCTTTCCTTCCAATTTACGTGGAACTCTGTTCTGAACATATGCAGCACAATTAATGGCTTCATCCCATAGCTTAGGAGACAAATACTCAGCCTTCAACATATAGATATCCATCTCCTTCAATGCTCTATACTTGCGCTCTTCCACACCATTTTGCTGGGATGTGTAAGGCACATAATGCTGCATGTGGATGCCATCTTCTTCACATAGTTGTTGCAGGTCCTTTTTGTCATATTCTCTTCCATTATCGGTCCTTAATTCCTTTATCTTCCTCCCACTGAAGTTCTCAACCAAAGCTTTGAAAACTTTGAAAGAATGAAACACTTTAGATTTTAACTTGAGAAAGAACACCAAATAGTACCTTGAAAAATCATCAATGAATGTTAGGACATATTTGGAGTTTTCATAGGATGGTGTGGGAAGAGGTCCTATCACGTATTAATGGACCAAATCAAGAGGTTTAATAGCCCTTCTTGCCTTCCCCTTCTCAAACTTGCGCTCTGCATGCTTCCCAACAATGCATCCCTTGCATGTGCCTTTGGAAAATTTGATGCTTGGAATTCCTTCAACCATGTTTTCTTTGCTCAAATCTTGAAGATATTTGTAGTTGAGCTGTCCAAACCTCTCATGCCAAAGTCCATTGACCTCATTAGCATGTGACATAAGAGCATTAGGAGAAGAGTAAGGAAGAACATGTGAAAACGTGTACATCCTTGACTCATGATCTGTAACACCAACTCCAACCACTTTTCCAGTGGAAACTTCATAAATTTCCACATCTTCTTGAGTGAAAAACACTCTTTTGGCCAAACCTGTATGAGTCATTTGGTAAACAGAGAGGAGATTTGCTGGAAGATCAGGCACATACAACACATTGCTGAAGTACCCATTGCCTAGATTGATCCTTCCAATTCCTTTTGTTGGGATCTCTGAGTCATCTCCCATGGGAATAGAAGGACCAATGTATAGTGCGAGAGAAGAGAAATACTCTCGTGTAGACGCCATGTGCCTTGAGGCACCCGAATCTATAATGAAGGAAGAGGATTCAGAAGTACTAGCCTTCAATGCATGGCATCTCTCCTTGTCTTCAAAACCACCCTCCTTCTTCTTTACTCCTTCTGGAAGAGGGATATTGTTTTTCTCAAGGAGATGAGCCATCGTGTCAATGTTCTTCTTCATGCATGCAATTTCAAGGTTCCAACCCTTGTGAAAGTAAGTGCGTTTCAATTTCTCCTTCTTCTTCCCCTTCTCCTTGTTAGGATTCGAAACCCCTTCAGAAGATTTGCGCCTCTCTTTGTCTTTCTTCTTCTCTTGTTGATTTGAACCTTTGGCCTTTTGCTTCCCCTTTGCATGCTTCAAATCACCAGTTGCAAGAACTTGGTCCTTCGATGGTTTGATGGTGCCCATTTGGACCAACTTGTCTTGCTCTTGTGTAAGAGACTCCATGAAGTCTGCCAAATATGGCATCTTCTAGTTTCGAACAGTGAGCTTGGTGGAATGGAAAGTTGAAACAAACATAGAGTACTCAAGCCCCAATTTCAAAAGAATGGAAAACACCAGCTGTTCATCCTTCTTGTCAATGCCACATTGCTTGAGCTGCAAAACCAAGGATTTGAACTTGGTGAAGAAGTCTTGGATGGTCTCAAAGCTGCTTGGGCTCAAAGAGATCAACTAATTCTCAAGTTGGTGGCCCCTCAACTCATCAGTCTTCCTAAACAGTGACTCAAGCTTGAGCCATACTTCATTTGGAGTAGTGAGACTATCTACATGAAACAAGAGGTCTCTTGAGATACTGAGACAAAGCATGCCAAATGCTTCATCCATCCTGTTGAAGAACTTCGACTTCTCCACTGCAGAATTCGGCTCATTCTCAGTCCCCATGGTAACTCTGATGAGACCCTTTGATCTCAAATGGATTATCATTTTTTCCTTCCACTCAAAGTAGTTGAATGGAGTGAGCAAGATGACATGAGACTGCTCCATTCTATAGCTTGCGCACTTGGTGATAAAGGACACTGAAAACCTGCAATGCAAACACTCAATCATTCAGGAGGCAATCCTAAATAGCTAATTCGAACCCTCCATTGATAGAAGGCACATTCGGGAGCATGTAACACCTAGGTAGACTCCATTAGATTGGTCTAGTGGCTTCAAGGAAATGGCCCCAAGGATTTATGTGGTTGATCCACTGCTTCTGGTGCACCTCTGAAGCATTATGGTTTGAATACAAGCTCCAAGAGCTAGGATACCATGTGAAATTCTAATCACAGCAGGATCTACTAGCTAAAGAATTCCTCACAAATCAAGAATTTGGCTAAGTATGCATGAAAACAATGTAAAAGAAGCACAATATACACAACGAATGCTGCAAATAGTTGGTAACAAGGATAATTTTAAGGACCCATACTTATTTAAAAGTGTATAAACCTTGGCAAATCTTACCAATTCTTAAAATGTCAACTATAAAAAATTTGGCGATATTTTTCTAAAATTATTTCAATTTCTAAGGATTTTATATAGTTTATATAATAATTTGGTGAATTTTAGAGTGAAAAAAGTTTACCCCATCAAAATTGGGTGAAATGGGGCTTCAAAAAATGCAAATTGGCGAATCTTTTTTTGGAAAAAAACATGGAAAAATAGCCCATGGGCTAAATTTCGCCGCTAAAATTATCCTTGGTTGGTAATTCTATTACAGTCCAACCCAAAAATAAGTTTGGAACATCATTATATTATATTTTGGAAAAATCGTGAGCCTTTGGAGGCATTTGAATGAGCTACAAGTGGTTAGCTTACATTGGACCTCAATCCCCCCTAGGTTGACCACACGTTGACCAATAGTCACCCAACTCACCTCAACGGTCACAAATCTCTAATCTGAACATTGGGATGGCATGGGAGGTCATTAATGTTGCTTGCACATGAGTGGTGGAGAGAGTGTTGGAGTGGAGATGGCCTAGGATAGGCCAAAACTGCCAAAGAGGAGGCAAAATGACCACATTCAATGCATGGGCTCCTCAAGTCAAACCCAGATCCAAAAAACACGGGATAAGGGTGCGCCTTGGTGGAGTAGTGGCAATAAATGATGGTGGTGGCCATAAATGAGGGCGCCTTAATCACTGGTTGACCAAAAATGGGCACCAAACTAGTGGAATTGGTCATTATTAACCTAACAACCTTTGGATAATCATCATTAACCTTGCTTGAACTAGCAGTAATTAATTAAACATCACGAGACTATGGTCCTAGGTGTAATAATGTTCTAACATAACTCACTCCTAGCATTCAATTAGTTACAAATGAATCAATCTTACCATTAGGTAAATGTAGAACTCTAATGTGAAATTTAAAATTAAATTCTTATTTCTTAAATTTAACATTTAATTCTTATTAGCATTTTACTTGGAAAAAAAATCATATATTTTATTTGAAATGAAACAAAGATATATTTTATAAAATCCTATATTTTATTTAAAATGAAACAAAGATATATTTTATAGATGTATAAAACCTTAAATAAAAAATTAAAAGATTATTCCTTCTCTAAGTTCTTAGGAAACTAAATATGTAACCCATATAACAAAGTCATACACTTATCTTGATTAAAAAAAAGCAAAGAATGTTCCTCTAGGCCAACACTAGCTTATGATGCCTCTACTGAACATCAGAAAATACTGTGATGTTCAATAGAGGTTTCTCTTATGAGGATTCCACTCTTGAATTTCATTTTAAGACAATCTTGTTTTTTGGTAGGCAGATATTCATTTTTTTAAACTACCAAAATAATTGTACAAACTCATTGGTGTCCATAGAATTAGACTTATTTGATTTAGATGAGTAGCTGAGCCATGTCAGTAGTTTGCTGACCAAACTCCACCTACCCAACTACAAGTATATTGCTAAAGCAGCCGTATTCTATCAAAATCTGGATTCTTTTTGTAATGGGCATTACATAAATTCAAATTATCCATGGAAAATAACAAGCCAGCAATAATATTAGGTAGTAGACTAATGGTTGAGTCGAGAGCAAATCCAGCTGTTTATTCCAACACTAAGACAAAAATAATTCATTGCTAATAAGAACAAATTACAGGCACGTGATGGGAGATAAGTCATGGCCCGTATTCAATATTTAATATTTCAATAAAGTCAGCCAATGCATTAAATAAGTCATGGCCCGTATTCAATATTTAATATTTCAATAAAGTCAGCCAATGCATTAAATAAGTCATGGCCCGTATTCAATATTTAATATTTCAATAAAGTTAGCCAATGCATTCAAAATAAGTCATGGCCCGTATTCCACGTGCAGGAATATTTGTTGGAATTAAAAAAAAATTAAGAGTCGGTGGAGAAATATTGGGAAAAAATGGGTAGTTGTGGAGGGGAATATTGAAAAAAACTTTAGGGTGGTGGGAGATATTATAGAGAGCTTCTCTTTGAATTTTAAAAGTTAGTTAAGGTTAAGGGTGTTAAGAGATAGGGAAGGAAAAAAAATTGGAACGCGGGAATGAGAGAGACAGTGGAGAAAAAAAATTTCACATTGAGAGTAGTGAGACTGGAAATGAAAAGAGACATTGGAGAAAACTTATTTTAAAAAATATTAAAGAAAATATTTATACATTATCTACTTCACTTTCACCCAATAAAAATTTGTATCCATATCTACTCTTTCTCCACCCTCGACTTTAACAATGATATATTTCTCCACCCTCGACTTTAACAATGATATATTGAAGAAAACTTTTCTCTAATATCTAACCACATGTCCACTAAACTTTAGAGAAGATATGAGAGAAAACTTTAAAAAGTTTCCTCTAATATCAACCCTCGACTCTCTCAATTAAAAATAAAAAAGATTCTCAACCAAACATTAACTTAAAGGAGATATTAAAAAAATACTTAAAAAAATGTTTTTCAATATCTACCCTCACCCATCTTTAATTTAAAAAAAAATATTTCTTCAATATCTATCACACTCCCACTCGCAAATTTAAACCCCATCTCCATTCCTACCATAACCTTCAACTTTAATCCCCTCCCTCTCACTTTTAAGAAATTTTGGGTGCAGGGAAATATTGGATAAAAGTTTAAAAAAATTCTCCCTAAAAGTTTTTCAATATCCCTCACCACCACCTTTGGAAAAAAATTCAAAATCTTACTCCAACCCAAGTTTTGTCCAATTTCTCAACCCACCCTCATCTTTGACTACAAAAATTCCCAAATATATTACCCCACCCAAGTTTTGTCAAATATATTCCCTTAGCTTATCACTCAACTAAAAAGTTGCCTTGTTATCTTCTCCCAACCCTTTTTAAACGAGCAAAAATATTATTGAATATCTTTCTCATCTCACCCTCACCTTTACTTTCAATTTTATAAAGGAAAAATATGGAATAAAACTTTAAAACTAAAAATTTTACATCATTTTAATAACTATATTTTTTAATTTAAAATTTTTAAATAAAATTTATATATAATTATATTTTTATTAATTTAGAATTTTTAAATATATAATTCAATTTTATAAATGATTGAAAAATATAAAATAAATTTTTAAAACTAAAATTTTTACATCATTTTAATAATTATATTTTATTAATTTAAAATTTTTAAATAAAATTTATATATAATTATATTTTTATTAATTTAGAATTTTTAAATAAAATTTATATAAAGAATTATATAGGTTATGAATGCCCATGTTTTCATAGTATTTAGTATATAACTTCAATACATTACATGTCTTTTAATTAAAGCATGCTACTTAGCACCTCTATCATTGATATTTCTAGATGTGCAGTGCCAAAAATTAGAATGAGTATAGAGTGTGGAGAAAGGAAAAACCACTTATTCAAATTTTTTTAAGGAAGAATAGATACCATGCATAGTAAAAGTCATTAATTTAAAATAAAATTCTATTTTTTTAAAAGAAGATTTATTGGTAGATGCATAGTATAACATTTGAATATAGTATAATGTTATGTATTAGTTTAATATTAATACAATAACAGTGAGTTAGCTTGAGTGATTTAGTGTTGTGAATTGCAAGCAAGAGGTCACAAGTCAAGTTTTTAGGCTAGTTGACTTTGTGAATATTGTGGGCCTCAGTCAATGTCATTGTCAAGTTAGGTTGTCAAAACTACAACTCGATGTTTTACAGTGGGTACCATCCTCAAAATGAGGAGAAGTACTCGAAGAATTGTCCATGATGTGCATTTCATCGAAAAAAATATAATACAATTATATAGTATAGTGTTATTTAAAATACATTTATTAATATGTATAATATAATGATGTTTTAGAAGTTTTTGTACCCATCAAAAATACATTTAAATGGTTAAGCATTTTATCGTGGGGTTAAAAATATACTATCACAATCACATTCAAACATGTTCGATATATTGAGTAGTTTTAAATGTGTAAACAAATAAAATAATTAGAGAGTGGAAAAATCCTTGTGTTTTTTTACTTAATTAGACATAATGGCAAGTAGAAGAGAAGAACATTAGCAAGGTAGGGAGAGGAAAATGAGTAGCATAGGAGTAGTAGGTGCACTAAATAGAAAAATATCGATTTAGATTAATACAAAGATGAAAATAATGGTACCTAGTAAAATCCTATGATACCTTGACCTCCTTTTCGGCATGTAATTCAAAAGCATCATAAAATTGGAAAAACACACTCGTGAACATTGTGCAATGTTATCAACATAACACCAATGAATCAAAACAACTAAGCATTCGAGAAAACATAATACATGGAAAAAGTATTAGGTGTAACATGTGAATGAAAGCACCCTACTAGGATTCAAAAATATGCACACTAGTAGAATATGAGAGATAAATGACTAGACGACCAAGAAATTTGGTCACCATAGTTTTTTCAAGGTATAAATGACCAAACTTGAGTGAGCCAACTAAAAATTAACAGAGGAATGAAATATCGGGTCACGGGATAAAATATATGACCAGGTAACAAGTAACTAAACTAAAAATGACCACATAACAATAGCATTAAGAATATGATTTGGTCATTGTTAGTTGTGTCACTCCGACAATGGAAAATTTCAATTTTGACAATGAATTTGTAGAATTTACTAAATTCTAACACTGCAGATGGATGCAAAGACACTGAATCCATCTACAGTGTTAGAATTTAGTAGATTCTAGACTCCCTCATGGATTCAGTGGGTTATTCCCTCATTAATGTTAGTTGTGTTACTCCGACAAATATGGAAAATTGCAATTTTGACAATGAATTGGTAGAATTTACTAAATTCTACAAATTAAAATTTAGTAGATTCTAACACTGTAGATGGATTCAAAGACCCCCTCATGGATTAGACTGAATGCATCTGCAATGTTAGAATTTAGTAAATTCTAGACCCCCTCATGGATTCAATGGGTTACTCCCTCATTAATTTTAGTCGTGTCACTCCGTCGACAAATATGGAAAATTGCAATTTTGACAATGAATTTGTAGAATTTACTAAATTCTAGACCCCCTCATGGATTCAATGGGTTATTCCCTCATTAAAGTTTTGTCAAATTGATCATTGAGCAATAATATTGTTTTCAAATAACATATGAAAACGTATCCTTTGTTATTATAATCATCAAATATGGTTATTCCTCTCCAAGGAGTACGCCCAAGTTGTCAGTTATCCCCTCTACAACGTCGTCCTAGCCGCAATTAGACACCAAATAATATTTGATCGTGATATTTCAACTAGCTTCATAATTATACCATGCATCAACATGCGTCCCCATAGACATAATTTTGTTATAACCTGTACTATGTATAATGTCAATCAACAGAGTCACATGTCCCTAGCTCCCACAAAACCTACCATCGAATGACACAATTTATATATATTTCATCAATATATATATATTAATATTAAAAAATATTTGTTTATATATTAATTCAATATATATATATATAAATAAACATTAATATAATAAATAAACACATATAAATTATAAACCACCTATATACATAGAGAAAATATGGAAATATAATTCTTATAATATATAAACCCATAAATTAATAAAAAAGAAATAAGCAACAATACACATACATGTTGATTTCATTAATTGACATGATTGATATTACAATATCCTACCCATTACAAACCATAATTGTTTTTTGTTTTGTAATGTTGTCATTTTGATATTACATCAACCTACCCATTACAAAACATAATATTTTTGGGAAAGTTTCCATTTGGTCATCATTTGGCGACCACTTGGGGGAATTAATACTATCATGGTTCGATCTAGAAGAGTTGGGTTTGGTTCCTCTGGCACTACACAGAGATGCAGGCACCACCAACTATGCTGAAAGGAGTTTTTGTGGAGTGGCTTCAATGGAGTTTATGTTAAAGTTCAATATGCTAAGACAGAAAATAGCAGCATTACATTTCATTTCACAATAATAGCATATACAGGATCACTGAAGAAACAACAAGCATAGCATAAACACAAGAGTCAGAGATTTATCCTGGGAAACCCTCATGGGGTAGAAAACCCAGTAAAGCTTCCTCAATATAGATGACCAGCAATACACAAAGATGCAAACCCTGAGCATAAGCTCCTTCTCCTCCATAGCAGACCTCTCCTCCACAAATGCGCCTTTCTCAAGTGAGTGAGTGAGTATAATGAGGAACACACCTCCTCTATTTATACACTACTCTGATATGTATTTTACACAAGTACACGTAGGCTCGTATTTAACCAATAGGTTAAATACCCCACTACAACTAACTGGGCCGACCCCTCTAGGGTGGTCTAATAACCCTTTGACCCACATAACACATTTAGGGCCGACCCCCACTAGGGAAGTCTAATAACCCGAGTTACCACATTCCGACGGAGGAATAAACATCTCCGGATATACAATAAGATCTTCACGGAGGAATGAATCATCTCCGGAATAATAAAGTACAAATATAATATTCTTTGAAGTTACAATATTTAACACTCCCCCTTAACGAGAAGGATATTATAACAGTATCTGCACGAGCAAGGAGTCATCAACATCATACATGATACATCTATAAATCATTGGAAGCTTTCTCAACATCATCAGTAACTCAAGCAGTTACTGGAACATCTTCAATACTGGAACATCAACATCTTCAGTACTGAGTCTTTATCTTCTGCAGCACTCGAACAACTACAACAACATCAACATCTGGATCCTCACGATCATCAGTATCGTCATCTCACGACCATTAGCATCGTCATCACACGATCATCAGCATCGTCATCTCACGATCATCAGCATCGTCATCACTCGATCATCAGCATCGTCATCACACGATCATCAGCATCGTCATCACACGATTATCAGCATCGTCATCTCACGATCATCAGCATCGTCATCACACGATCATCAGCATCGTCATTTCACGATCATCAGCATCGTCATCTCACGATCATCAGCATCGTCATCACACGATCATCAGCATCGTCATCACACGATCATCAGCATCGTCATTTCACGATCATCAGCATCGTCATCACACGATCATCGGCATCGTCATCACACGATCATCAGTATCATCATCACACGATCGTCAGCATCGTCATCAACACAGGTATCCATAACAATACAAGTATCCACATCATTAGTACAAGTATTCATGCCAATACAAGTATACATATCATCAATACAAGTATCCATACTGATACAAGTAATCATGTCATCAATACATGTATCCTACCGATACAAGTAACCACATCATCAATACAAGTATCCATACCGATACAAGTAACCACGTCATCAATACTAGTATCCTACCGATACAAGTAACCACATCATCAATACAAGTATCCTACCGATACAAGTAACCACATCATCAATACAAGTATCCTACCGATACAAGTAACCACATCATCAATACAAGTATCCTACCGATACAAGTAACCACATCAAAAATCACTTTCTCGGAGACCATACGTCTACGGATCAATTCAGGGACCGAAGTCCGGGGATGATACAATCCCCACTTCTCGGAGACCTCACGTCTACGGATCAATTCAGGGACCTAAGTCCGGGGATGATACAATCCCCACTTCTCGGAGACCTCACGTCTACGGATCAATTCAGGGACCTAAGTCCGGGGATGATACAATCCCCACTTCTCGGAGACCTCACGTCTACGGATCAATTCAGGGACCTAAGTCCGGGGATGATACAATCCCCACTTCTCGGAGACCTCACATCTACGGATCAATTCAGGGACCTAAGTCCGGGGATGATACAATCCCCACTTCTCGGAGACCTCACGTCTACGGATCAATTCAGGGACCTAAGTCCGGGGATGATACAATCCCCACTTCTCGGAGACCTCACGTCTACGGATCAATTCAGGGACCTAAGTCCGGGGATGATACAATCCCCACTTCTCGGAGACCTCACGTCTACGGATCAATTCAGGGACCTAAGTCCGGGGATGATACAATCCCCACTTTTCGGAGACCATACGTCTACGGCTCTCTTTAGGACTGAAAGTCCAGGGATGATCCAATCCCCTCAACTGTCCACTAAGGACTTCATTCTCGGAGACCTCACGTCTACGGCTCTCTTTAGGACTGAAAGTCCAGGGATGATCCAATCCCCTCAACTGTCCACTAAGGACTTCATTCTCGGAGACCTCACGTCTACGGCTCTCTTTAGGACTGAAAGTCCAGGGATGATCAAATCCCCTCAACTGTCCACTAAGGACTTCATTCTCGGAGACCTCACGTCTACGGCTCTCTTTAGGACTGAAAGTCCAGGGATGATCCAATCCCCTCAACTGTCCACTAAGGACTTAATTCTCGGAGACCTCACGTCTACGGCTCTCTTTAGGACTGAAAGTCCAGGGATGATCCAATCCCCTCAACTGTCCACTAAGGACTTCATTTTCGGAGACCTTACGTCTACGGTTCTCTTTTAGGACTGAAAGTCCAAGGATGATCCAACCCCCTTCTGTATTCTCACCTATACAAGAGCAGTTATCACATTAGCATGTATTCTCACCAATACATCAAAACATGTATTCATCACACCAAAACATGTATACATCACAACTAGCATGTATTCTTACTAATACATCAAAACATGTATACATCACATCTAGCATGTATTCTTACTAATACATCTAATATCAAAACATGTATACATCACAACTAGCATGTATTCTTACTAATACATCAAAACATGTATACATCACATCTAGCATGTATTCTTACTAATACATCTAACATCAAAACATGTATACATCACAACTAGCATGTATTCTTACTAATACATCAAAACATGTATACATCACATCTAGCATGTATTCTTACTAATACATCTAACATCAAAACATGTATAAGTAAAACTAAGTATTCTAAGTAAGAGAGTCCTAAATCTAAATATTTCTAAGTAACTGGGTGTAGAGAACAGGTTACCTCATCATCGACCTTGTTGTTCGATGAGAAAATCTCATCAGTAGTGATTATACTACTCCCCCTTTCGAGGAGGGTCCTTTTGAACTACACCAAGCTTGTCTCGGAAGTATTCAAACTTCACTCGAGACAGAGGTTTGGTTGGTAACTTCTTCACTTGACGTAGAGGCTTGGTTAGTACAACGGTAACCTGTTACAAATTCAAACTTTTAGAGTTCCTTTCTGTGTCATAACTTGTTAGTTCCCTATGTTCTTTGACTTATCATGGAACACTAGATTCTATGTCATCTTGATACAACTCTAAATATCACATAGGATCTCAGTTGGTTCTATCTCTAAGTCAAACAATCCTAAAGCCAAACTTCTTCATAACTAGCAGAGCAAGCAGCCATATGTTCCGCTTGTGCTGAGAGCCACACTAGACTGCTTCCATCTAAACCACGAGATCATGGCTAATCCCAGACGATAACATCCTCTCGATGTGTTCTTCTTGTCTGATACACTTCCTGTCCAAACAGAATCTAAATAGCCATCTGAAGTCATGATCTTCAAGATAGCATAGATCAAATTCTATCGTGTTCTTTATGTGCCTCATCACATACTTTGCAACTATCAGGTAAACACATCTAGTTTCCACTAGATACTAACTCAAGGTGTTCATAACAAAGCATATATCTAACCTAGTATATGTTAGATATATCAAAGACCCAATTAATTGACTGTACAGAGTTATATCCACTAACTCTGATGAGTTATCCCCTAACAGCTTCAAGTTGGAATCCATAAGAGTGGCCATTCCAACACCTCAAGTCATATTTCTCATCATACTTTCCCTGGTTGAGAAATATTCCTTCTGAGCCTTGCCATACCTCCAGACCTAGGAAGTAAAGCATCAATTTGAGATCTTTCATTTTTCATTTCTGTATTGAATGATCTTCTGCATATCTATCTGAGCCATCTCTCGTTAGATGGGTCTACTGATATGAGCCTCAATATCATTCGAACTCTGTGGTGAGTTCCTTCTTGCATCCATGTCATATGTGTATCATATTCAACCTTGTAGTAAAGGTTGAGATCCACATCACCCATGGTGATCATTAATCTTATCAAATTATTATCGATCCTAGGTACCTATACAGAACCTGATTCATACTTCTTCTTTAATTACACCATACTTGAAGCAAACATCTTGTCGTGATTCTCTTCCCCTTTCTAAGAGAATCTTCTAGCCATGAGCCTTCTATATTTTGTTTGATTTGTAAATCTTCTTGTTTGAACATCCACCACTTGTACGGTGTCCATCATTCTTCATGACCTTTCCTACAAATCAAAATTAAGTACATAATTAGTAATACTTCATAATCATCAAAAGATAATCCATTATGCATACAGATATCATTTACATAGTGATGCAACTATTTTGACCATTACTTTGGCACAACACTTTCCCATATCCTGTATGCATACAGTGGCTATCTAGATGCCTTTCATCTCTACCAGAACATACTATCGAGAGTGCGCACAACTCTCAGCATGTCAGCAAAGAGGTTTCATTCTAGACAAGCAACAATGGAATGTTTGTCCAAACATATGCACATTAGTTGTATACTGTTCAATGCTCTATGAATGTTTACACTCAGCATTATATATTCTAGGAATACAAATATGCATGCAGGCAATATCATTACTATTTCAAATAGCAACTCAAATACTTATCTTTTATATTTGTGTGGCTGCCTCCCGCTTGATCTTCTGTATGTCTTTTGAACTTCTATTCATTCTGTACCACTGTGCATGCTCAAGAGTCATCCTCATGATCTCATACACAAACATACACTCATTAGTATATTCTAAATGCTATCAAAACATTATAGTACTAAATAATCTTGAAAACGTATAGTCATGATTATAGTTAATAAACATTAGTATTCAAGATTTCAGGGAAGTCTTCTT
This sequence comes from Larix kaempferi, assembly GCA_027924585.1. Lineage (NCBI taxonomy): Eukaryota > Viridiplantae > Streptophyta > Pinopsida > Pinales > Pinaceae > Larix > Larix kaempferi. The sequence goes on along the minus strand of BSBM01000348.1, from coordinate 14,620,499 downwards.
TTACTCATGCATATCATTGATAAAAGATATAATATGCATAATCCCTTGATTACTAACTTTATGAATAAGCATAACCAATCATTCCAAGTATACTTGTATAAGGGATCCTAACACAAGGTAAGATTCATGGGAAACATACCTGGATTAGTATACCTACTTGGTTATGTACAACATACCTCGTAAGTAGAACAAAGATTATGGATGAGTCTTTGTCTTCATGTTTTCATGATCATGGAGCCTGATTTGCAAGAACTGGACCTGGAGATGGATAAGGGTTTGTCAGAGAGACCCCAAAAATTCAAACTTTGAATTTCAAACTTCCGTAAGGATAGAGATATGCGCCTTGATGAGCTGATCAAACTGATATATTCAGAATTTGAAAACTGCAAAGTTTTACTCCTCAATTTTGCCTTTGAAACTTTCGGATTCACTGTACGTGACCCTGAACTGGGGTTTGATGAAGCCCACTCTTTTTCCCCATCAAAAGGTTTGATCCAAAGCTCTAAGATTCTATTTTTCTGACGAGCTTCCAGCCGTGGTCACAGATTTCAAAAATTCCCATTTTTACAGAAGCCCTAATTTTCCGCTTTTCTGATCAAAGTCCCGAACTAGGGTCTAATCAAGCCCGGCCTTTTGCCCAACCAAAAATTCTGATCTTGGTCTCTAAATTTCTATTTTGATGAGTAGCATCCAGCCGTGGTCTCCGATTACAAAAATTCCAACTTTCTTCAAAGCCCTAAATTCCGGAAGCCATGAATGAAGGTACCAAAAAATAATTCTGTTTTGACAGAAATATGTACCTGATTGTTTCTGGTGTAACTCCGAAATTTTTGATCCACAGGGTCTGAAAAAGTTTCCTGAGATAGTCTGACCTGTTATCTTTCCATCCTGACAGGTCTGACCTCAATTGGATTCTCTGAGAGAGAGATATGCCAAATGTCGCAACGTGACCTGTTTTGGGAAAATACAGAAGAGCGAACTTGTACGGCGTGCCACGTGTCACTGTTTGACCTTCGGCCTCTGAAAAAGTTTTCTGAGATAGCTCGGCCTGTTATCTTTCAATCCTGACAGGTCTGACCTCAATTGGATTTTCTGAGAGAGAGTTATGCCAAGTGTCGCAACGTGACCTGTTTATGGGATAATACAGGAGAGCGCACTTGTACGGAGTGCCACGTGTCACTGGTTCAACTTCGGCCTCTGAAAACGTTTTCTGAGATATTGCAGACTGTGTACTACCTGTCACTTTTTACGAAATTTCATTTGGAGCTTCCTAGCCCAAGATATGACCTTTTTCCCAAGGTCACCTGATTTTGACTCAGATCTGGAAGAGGCAGAAACCCTATATTGTACAGATCATAAATCACAAAGTACAACGAATTAGAGGTTGTCCTTTGGACACAAGGTACCTGGAGATTTTAGCTTCGTCCTGTAACAATTTCAGATCCGAAAACTTCGCCAAAACGGATTTATAGCGAAAGTGCTACGATGACTGGTTTTTGCTATGAAAAACCCTAACCTTCAAATTGTCGTAAGTAAAGCAAGTGTCTTTAGTGCCATACCTTGTCTTCCTTCAGGTTAGCTCTGATACCATGTTAAAGTTCAATATGCTAAGACAGAAAATAGCAGCATTACATTTCATTTCACAATAATAGCATATACAGGATCACTGAAGAAACAACAAGCATAGCATAAACACAAGAGTCAGAGATTTATCCTGGGAAACCCTCATGGGGTAGAAAACCCAGTAAAGCTTCCTCAATATAGATGACCAGCAATACACAAAGATGCAAACCCTGAGCATAAGCTCCTTCTCCTCCATAGCAGACCTCTCCTCCACAAATGCGCCTTTCTCAAGTGAGTGAGTGAGTATAATGAGGAACACACCTCCTCTATTTATACACTACTCTGATATGTATTTTACACAAGTACACGTAGGCTCGTATTTAACCAATAGGTTAAATACCCCACTACAACTAACTGGGCCGACCCCTCTAGGGTGGTCTAATAACCCTTTGACCCACATAACACATTTAGGGCCGACCCCCACTAGGGAAGTCTAATAACCCGAGTTACCACATTCCGACGGAGGAATAAACATCTCCGGATATACAATAAGATCTTCACGGAGGAATGAATCATCTCCGGAATAATAAAGTACAAATATAATATTCTTTGAAGTTACAATATTTAACAGTTTATTCATTACCAATTTTATGGTCATAAAACCATTGATTGGCACGAAAGTTTGGCTTGGCGGGAGGGGAGGGTTTTTTTTGGGTCGGGAGACCATTACACGGGTTGAATGCGGTGTGAAACCGGTTGAATGGGACATGAAATCGGTTGGATGGGGGATGAAATAATTGTTTGGGGCATTAAATAGCTCACGTCGGTGCAAAAATTACAATTGGAGTTTTTCCAATTCACATCTATATATTTTGACTTGTTACAATGGAGAAAAAGGTAGCACTGGAGAGAACTTGGAAGCTCCTGAAGAGGCGTGTGAAGGCTTCTCTAGTAGCGGAGGCTTCTGTAGCAGTGGAGTTGAAAACTACATCTTCATCTAAGGTTAGAAAATGCCCTGTTTCCTCTACCCTTTCTCATGCACCTTGGAAGTTGTATTCTCTATGTGCCTTGGGAGATATATTCTCTATGGATGTAGATATTGAAATGAAATGTTAATTTGGTTGAACAGAAGCATGATTTTCACATTTTGCAGTGATATTTTCATAGTTTGTAGTCAAATGAAGCATAATTTTCACAGTTTGTAGTGAAATGTTATTATGGAATTAAGGTTTCTTCCTCTTTATTTTATAGGGTTTTGAGCATTTTTATCTTCCTACTATGGATTCCCATCTTCAAATCTATTTCACATAGTGAGAGGTAAAGATACCCAATGGAAAGGCATTGTGTGGTTGTGGTTGGAAATACATAGAGTGTGTGTGCTTGTGTGTGACAATTTAAGTATGACATGATACAAGGAATAAATGGAATGCATGGTGATTGGTGATTGAGGGAGGGAAACTGATGGGGAACATTTGTATATACCTCAAGGTGTAGGTGTGGATGGAGTTCTTGGTGCAGGGGGGATGACTGCAGCCCGTCCAACCCGCACCTCCCCGGAAAATAGGGCGATCCTCTCAAATCGAGCCCCATGACTTAGCTGGAAACCAGCTAGATTATTCTCAATGGCGACGCTTCTCTCCAAAATGAGCCTTCTGCAACCTTTTGATGGTCAAAACTGACCTTTCACAACCATCTTGCAAAAACACCTTCCTTCCGCAACTTGGGTGGTCTTCTGCAAGAGTCCTTCCGCAGTGTTCATCCCGCAACGGTCCTTCTGCACACATCTTTCCGCAACCACCTTTCCGCAACAACCCTTCTGCAATACTCTTTTCCTCAACCTTACAGATTGCGGATTGCGGGTGCACCTTCCGTGCTTTCTTCGAAGAACTTTCCGCAATGCGGTTTCTGTAATTCCTCATCGTTAATGCCCACGCTTCTCCCTTATGCGGAACACTGTATCAGTCGTCAATCCTTTGCGGATCCAATCTGGGTCGTTGATTTAGGATCAATGTGGAATACTTCACCTGGGCTTGCGAAAATGCTAATTCCCATGCACATTCACTTGATCGATTCTTCCCCACCGTCGATCTTCCTTTCAGATTCGATATGAGCTGTCCAACCTCCGTTATTTGAGTCGACTGTGACTCTGCGATTTTATTGTGAGTTGATTAGAGAATCGATCAATCCAGCTCAATTCTTCATTCGGATATTGATGGAAACTAAAGATGATAAGAAATTATCTCTGACATGTATTGACGGTCCACTTACAAAGGATTTGGGCATTCTTACTGTTCATACAAATACACAGACAAATATTCATTCACACAGACATCAGGTTACCATTTGCACATAGTTCTACCTGATAGAATCTAGGCTTATTCAAATTCACAGTAACACCATTAATACACAGGCTTTCTTATTTCATTAAGTGAAAGCAAAAACATCTGTACAGTCGTATTTTTTTCTTGTGTGTAGGAAAATATCCCACCAACTCTCTCTTTACGAAGAGCTCTGACTTCTGCTGCCGAACTTCAGAACCCCATATTGACTCCTACTCTCCCCTCTTTTATCCATTCAAAAATATCCTCCCACAAAACTGAATGGTTGATCAAGTCAACAAATTCCTAACAGACTCTCCTCCATCATTGAAGGAGTCACTATCATTATTCAACTAACTGGCTAACTGGCTTGATCTCCACGCAGGGAGCATCAACTTGCCACTACGTTCTATCTCCTCAAAAACTGACACATACTATTTGGTTACAAACTTGCAAATATTTAAAACTACTTGAAAAAATGAATTCCCTCCATGACAACTCATCCTCCTGCTAGCCACAACATGTCAACATGCAATCACATTGTTGACTCAACATTGATGCTCCTGTATCAGACTCCCAAGGTTAAAAATTCTGACCCCCTATTTAGTAAATTAGCTACTGAAAAACTCTTTGTCTCCAATTCTTCAGCATTCATCCATGTATAATATTCTACAGGACGTCCTTCCCATTTGATCAAGTACTCCAAGTAGTCTCTATGTCTGGTACTCTTTGCCAATCTAGTATCCAAGATTGACTCAGCTTTTGATGGCTGGGCCATAGGCATCTGCTTTAGCCACTGAAGGTCTTCCTCTTCTGGCACTTGTCCTGTATCATCTGTCACATAAGTGTACAGGTATGCAACATTAAAAATAGGTGATATACGAATCCCTGTTGGCATTTCCAATTCATAGGCTTTCGCTGAAAAATTTATGAGTATTCTGGAAGGTCCAATCTTTTTCATTTTCAACTTGTTATACTCTCCTTTTGGAAATCTCTCTTTCCTCAGATGTGCTAAAACCAAATCTCCTACCTCATAGTTTTTCTCTCTTCTCCTGGAATCTGCTCTAGTTTTGTAACTATTGTTACTCTGCTGCAACCTTGCTTTAACTTTCTCTTGTAGTTCACTGATCATTGTTGCAAACTCTTCTCCATCTGCACTTATCTTCTCCATCTGGCCTAAATCACGAAGTTCACACATTCCTCTTGGATGCATTCCATATAGAATTTGGAATGGACTCATTCCTCTATTTCGGTTTGGTGATTCATTATATGCAAACTCTGCTTGAGCTAACACTTTATCCCATTGCTTTGGATTTTCTCCAATTAGACTCCTCAACATGTTACCGAGACTCCTATTTACCACCTCAGTCTGGCCATCAGACTGTGGATGATATGTTGAACTAAAGTTCAACTTGGTTCCCAACTTCTTCCACAAGGTCCTCCAAAAATGACCTATGAACTTCTGATATGTTGAACTGAAGTTCAACTTGGTTCCCAACTTGTTCCACAAGGTCCTCCAAAAATGATCCGTGAACTTCACATCTCTGTAAGATACAATGGTCTTAGGTAAACCATGTAGCTTCACAACTTCATTGAAAAACAAGTTAGCAATGTGTGTGGCATCACTAGTCTTATAAATGTGACATCTTAGTAAATCTATCCACAACTACAAAACCAGAAGCATTTCCCTTCTGAGTCTTTGGCAAACCCAAAATGAAATCCATACTCACATAATCCCAAGGCCTAGTTGGAATAGGAAATGGTGTGTATAAGCCTGTGTTTTGGCTTCTCCCCTTGGCATGTTGGCATATCCTACATCTGCTCACAAATTTCTCAACTTCAGATATCATATTTGGCCAAAAGAAAAAATGGCTCAACTGTCCAAAGGTTTTATCACTTCCAAAGTGACCTGCCATTCCTCCACTATGTTTCTCCTGTATCAGGTTCTCCCTCATGGAACAACTGGGAATACAAAGTTTATTGTTTTTAAAGAGTAAACCATCTTGCAACATATACTCTATCCATGGCTCTTTGTCCACCTCCACGATATTCTCACAAACTCTGTATGCATCCTAAAAGTCAATGTCAGTCTCATACAAACCTCTTAAATGCTCAAATCCTAAGACTTGGATCTGATTCTCTTGCACCATCAATTGTCTCCTACTCAAGGCATCAGCTACTCGATTTGATTGTCCACTGATGTGCTTTATCACAAAGGTGAAGTTTTGCATGAACTAAACCCACTTGACATGCTTTTGATTCAAATTAGGTTGTTTCATGATGTACTGCAATGCATGATTATCATAAAACAAAACAAATTCTCTAGGCATTAGATAATGTCTCCAATGCTTCAGTGATTGGACAATAGAATAGAATTCCTTGTCGTAAGATGAATACTTATGTTTTGACTCATTCAATTTCTCTCTGAAATATGCTATAGGTATTCCTTCCTGACTAAGTACAGCTCCAATTTCTACTCCACTGGCATCACATTTCACTTGGAAAGGATGTTTGAAATCTGGTAATTTCAATACTGGTTGCTCAATAATCTTCTTCTTCAAGAACTGAAAGTTTCTTTCAGCCTCTTCTGTCCACTTAAATGGTTGTTTGTCCTTTCTAATTGTTTCAATGATAGATGAACAAATACCATTGAAATTCTTTATGAACTTTCTATAAAAACTTGCCAATCCATGGAAAATTCTTACCTCAAAAATGCTCTGAGGTGAACTCCAATCAATGATTGCTTGCACCTTTTCTGGATCCATCCTCAATCCATCTCTTGAGATAACAAGACCCAAATACACTAGTTTTGATTTCATAAATGTACACTTCTTCGCATTCACCAACAAGTTTTCCTTTTGTAACTTCTCCAAGACACATCTCAGATGCTTCAAGTGTTCTTTTTCCGTTTTACTGAAAATCAGAATATCATCAAGGTAAACTATCACAAACTAACCTATGAAATCTCTCAAGATTTCATTCATTAACCTCATGAAAGTGCTTGGTGCATTGGACAGTCCGAATGGCATAACCATCCACTCATACAACCCATCATTTGTCTTAAAGGTTGTCATCCACTCATCTCCTTCTCGAATCCTGATCTGATGGTATCCACTCTTCAGATCTAATTTTGAAAAACATGTTTCCCCACTTAGGAAATCCATCATGTCATCCATCCTGGGTAATGGAAATCTGTATCTGATGGTAATCTTGTTAATTGCTCTGGAATTAGTGCACATTCTCCACTCACCATCATTCTTTTGGGTAAGTATTACTGGTACTGCACATGGACTCAGACTTTTCTAAACCAACCCCTTGTCTAACAATCCTTGTCCTTGCCTTCTAACTTCTTCATTCTCATGAGGTGTCAATCTGTATGTTGCCTTGTTTGGTAAAATTGCTCTAGGAATAAAATCAATATGGTGACTTATATCCCTCTTCGGTGGTAACTCATTGGGAAAGTCATCTACCAAAATGTCACTAAACTCTCCTAGCATCTCTTGAATCTCTTCAAGAAGATCTGTAATATTAGTCTTCATCACTACCACTCTAGGATTACATACCACAGCATAGTTCAGTTCTTTCTCATTAATTTGTTGCAAATACTCTTTCCCTATCAAGATCAAGACTTTAGATGCTTGCTTCTATGTCGAACTCTCTCCTTGCAAAGGATGAAGAATATGTTTTATCCCATCTTGCACGAAACTATGACAATTACTCCTACCATAATGCACTACCCTTTTATCAAATTTCCATGGTCTCCCTAGAAGAATATGGAAAACATCCATGGGCATAACATCACATACAATCTTATCCTTATATGTGCCTACTTGAAAATCAAATTCACATTGTTCACTTACCATAATTTGATGTCCTTTATGCAACCAGGATACCTTGTATGGAACAGGGTGTTTAGTCCTCCTTAGACTCAGCTTCTCCACCATCTCTGTGGAAACAACTACAGGGATAATTTTAAGGATCCATACTTATTTAAAAGTGTATAAACCTGGGCGAATCTTACCAATTCTTAAAATGTCAACTATAAAATATTTGGCGATATGTTTCTAAAATTATTTCAATTTCTAAGGATTTTATATAGTTTATATAATAATTTGGCGATTTTTAGAGTGAAAAACGTTTACCCCATCAAAATTGGGCGAAATGGGGCTTCAAAAAATGAAAATTGGTGAATTTTTTTTGGAAAAAAACATGGAAAATAGCCCATGGGCTAAATTTCGCCCCTAAAATTATCCTTGGAAACAAGATTGTCAGTGCTCCCACTGTCAATCACCATCTTACAACACTTCCCTTTGACTTTACACATGGTTCTAAATAAAGCCTTCCTTTGATCCGGTTCCACTTCCTCCTTTTCAGGTTTCAATAATACTTTGTTCATCATCAAAGACTCTCCCTTATCTGCTATATTCTCAGCCACTATCATATGCTCTTGTTGTTTCTCATTTTGAGCTACATAGGCTCCTCTCTGTCCTATGTCTTTCTTCTCTGGACATTCAAAGGATCTGTGTCCCAATTTGTTACACTTGTAACACCTGTAGACAGCTTCTCTGCCCCTTCCTCTACCTCTACCTCCTTGGTAAGGTCTTCTCCCTCTTGAGTCACCTCCTCTACCTTGGTGCTCTTACTGGTTTAATTTACTGTATCTTCCTCTTTGGGCTGCAAACCTTCCTCTTCCAACTGTTTTCCCCCTTCCTTGGGCTAAACCCGTGCCCCTATTGAAACTATGATTTCTCAATAACTTTTCTTCTGCTCTCAAGGCACATTGGTATGCCTCTTCCATGGTTCTTGGTGATATCATGCTGATCTCATCTTGAATTTCCATCCTAAGACCATTGAAATATCTAGTAGCCTTCTCTGTTGATTCTTCCACATAGCCCGCCCTTTGGTTCACCTTGTAGAATTCTTTAGTATACTCTCTTACAGTCAATAATATCTGTCTGAGGTTCTTCCTTTGTCTGTACAATGTCAGCTGGTAATCCTTGGGTAAGAATTTGGCCCTCATCTTAGCTACCATCCTATCCCATCTCTTTATCAATGGTTTGTTCTTCCTTCTCCTTTCAACTTGCACACTATCCCACCATAGGGACACATGTCCTTTCAACCTCTTCACTGCAAACCTGACCTTCTTGTTTTCTTCAACTTCATCATACTCAAATTACTTGTCTAACTCGCTGATCCAATCAATAAGGTGTTCAGAAGTAAGACTTCCCTCATAGGTAGGCAACTCAGGTTTTGGTCTCGAAGTTTCTCCAAGAATTGATAGAAAGTATCTTAGCTCAGGTGTCTCTCGCATGGGTGTTGCTTCTTCTCCTTGATCCTATTCTTCAGGGTCACTTACATCTCCTACATCTGGGTCTCTTCTCCTACCCATCTCCATGGCTTCCATACATCCTCGCATTTCTCTCATTTCCTCCATGACTTCTGCATTCGTTGTTGGTCACCCTCTACCACGAGCTCTTTCTCTTCCCAAACGTACCACCATGTATTTCCTCTATTGCACTGAGAAAAGCCCTCTATGATACCAAAATTGGTGCAGGGGGGATGAACGCATCCCGTCCAACCCGCACCTCCCTAGGAAATAAGGTGATCCTCTCAAATCAAACCCCCTGACTTAGTTGAAAACCAGTTAGATTCTTCTCAATGGCGGCCCTTCTCTCCAAACTGAGCCTTCCACAACCTTCTGATGGTCAGAACTGACCTTTCGCAACCATCTTGCAGAAACACCTTCCTTCTGCAACTTGGGTGGTCTTCCGAAGAGTCCTTCCACAATCATCGTCCCGCAACAGTCCTTCTGCACACGTCTTTTCGCAACCACCTTTCCGCAACAACCCTTCTACAATAATCCTTTCTGCAACCTTGCGGATTGCGGATTGCGGGTGCACCTTCCGTGCTTTTTTTGAAGAACTTTCCACAAACCTCTTCCGCAATGTGGTTTGCGCAATTTCTCACCGTTAATGCCCGCACTTGTCCCTTCTGCGGAACATCGTCTCAACCATCGATCCTTTGCGGATATAATCTCAGCCATTGATCTAGGATCAATGCGGAATACTTCACTTGGGATTGTGAAAATGATAATTCCCACACACGTTCACTTGATAGACTCTTCCCACCGTCGGTCTTCCTTTTGGCTTCGATCTAAGCCGTCCAACCTCTGTTATTTGAGTCGACTGTGACTCTGCAATTTTCTCATGGTTTGATCAGAGAATCGATCAATCCAGCTCGATTCTTCGTTCGGATCTTGATGGAAACTAAACATGATAAGACATTATCTCTGCTATGTATTAACAGTCCGCTTACAAAGGATTTGGGTGTTCATACTTTTCATACAAATACATAGACAAAGATTCATTCACACAGACATCAGGTTATCATTCGCACACGGATCTACCTGATAGAATCTAGGATTATTCAAATGCACAGTAACACCATTAACACACAGACTTGTTGATTTCATTAAGTGAAAGCGAAAACATCTGTATAGTCGTATTTTCCTCTTGTGTGCAGTAAAATATCCCACCGACTCTCTCTTTATGCAAAACTCTCACTTCTGCTGCCAAACTTCCGAACCCCCTACTGACTCCTACTATCCCCTCTTTTATCCATTCGAAAATATCCTCCCCCAAAACCGAATGGATGAACAGCTCAACAAATTCCTAACAGACTCTCCTCCATCACTGAAGGATTCACTATCATTATTCAACTAACTGGCTAACTGGCTAACTGGCTTGATCTCCACGCAGGGAGCATCAACTTGCCACTATGTTCTATCTCCTAAAAAACTGACACATACTATTCGGTTACGCACTTGCAAATATTTCAAACTACTTAAAAAAATGAATTCCATCCATGTTAGCTCGTCCTCCTTCTAGCCACAACATGTGAACATGCAATCACATTGTTGACTCAGCATTGATGCTCTTGCATCAATTCTACTCTAATATTTAAGCAATGAAATATTCACTAATCAATAGTATGCAAGGTATTTAGCTTGGGTTCTCCTATAAATGTTTTGTTTCTCCTTGTGGCATTAGATATTGTGTAGGTCTATCATGTTTTGTTTGAACTTGTTTCTAGTTGTTGCTTCTCACTGTACTCCTCCTTTGTTAATGGAGTGATCTATTTGCACTAGGAAACAACCCTTCATAAATTTTTCATTGTTATTTTTTTTGAATGTAATTGAATAGTTGCTTTCGAGCTGTAATATGATAGACTATATATACTATAGATTATATACCATGCATGCACTGATATTAATCCAATTGCCAGTATGGAAGGGTGCTTAGTAAGTTAATACATTCCACAACTACATCCCTTCATAATTTTTATGTGGATAGCTTTCCATCTTTCTTTCTTTGCAAATTAGTTTCCTTCTTGCACCATATCACCTAGATTTTACTAGTACATACATATTGTAGTATTATTCTTCGTTTCCTCATTTCCATCACCGATCCTCCCCTTGAAAACTGTCCAAGCCCCTTTATTGTTGTTGGTTGAGTAATTAAAGTTTAATTTTTGGTTGTACATCTAACATTAAACACTATATTTCCAGCAACTTAAGATGTTAACTACTAGCCTAACATTCAATATAACAATAATATGCTTCATTAGTTTCTCTTTTCCTAGGAGGGAATTCCCCACAATATCTCTTTTGGATTGGAAAAAACTTAGAAGTACTTCATGTTTTAATAAATTCATCATGTAATAAAGTAATAAGTTATTAAGCCAATCAATACTTAGATGTAGGGAGTGACTCTCATTGAAGCTATGTAAATGACTGCATGCCTTTTGGAATACACATTACTTGCCAATGGGAGCAAATGATCCTGCATCAGACTCCCATAGTAGGAAATTTATTACCTTGTGGTCATATGTATGTACTTTATTTAAACCTCCTAGATCCCAAACTTTATGCGGCTATTGTTGTTGTACACTAGTTCTGCTACTTTGTCCTCTTTCTGTTGTTTTCAATCTGCCAGTTTTCCAAGTTTTGTTTTGCAGTATTTCTGTAGCTCTGTTGTTCTTAGTTCCTTTTTCTCTCTAGGAATTGGTTTTGATGAATTTAAATTCAATATGAGATAGATCAAAAGAGTTGAAAGTAAGAGTGACACACCTATGTCATAATTGAATGCAAAAAATTGAAGATGAGTCAAACCCCAGTTTTTTCAACGGTTGAATACCATGCACATGATGAGAGAATAGCCGGTGAGAAGAGATTGGAGAAATATGCATGTCCATGTACTATTTTTTGTGGTGGGAAGAAGAGAACAAGATGAGCGATTCATGAACATATGATGCAACATGGTCATAGCGGTACAGACCCTTTCTCTAAAAGTCTTTATTCTGATAAGATACAATTGCAAAACATGAGAGATGCAGAGGCACCAAACATAGACGAAGCGGAAACAAACGCAGATGAAGAGGCACTAACCTTAGATAAAGGGATTGAGGTTGATAGAATGTTGAATGACGGTTTCAATGATGATTGGCACAAGTTGATGGAGTATGCTTCAAAACATGTGTATGATACTTGCAATTTAATTCAGTTGTCAACGATCCTTCTAATTTTTAATTTGCAAACGATGCATGGCTAGACAAATGGTAGTGTTGATGAGTTATTGGAATTTCTACATTGGTTGTTACCACCTAACTCCACATTGCCAACAAAAATGAGTGCATGTAAAGCAAAAATCAGTAATCTAGGCTTAGGTTATGAAAACATCCACACATGTGTGAATGGTTGTGTATTATTTCTCAAAAATCATGCAAGTGATACTGAATGTCCAAAATGTAAAAAAGCGAGGTATAGACCGGGGTTGAAACCAAATTTAGCTCCTAGAAAGGTTCTTTGCCACTTCCCACTAATCCCGTGGTTTCTTTGAATGTATATATGTTGAGACATTGTTGAGCTTATGCAATGGCATGCCCAAAATAAGAGCACCGATGGAAAACAATAGTCTCTATCTGATTCTAAGCTGTGGATGGAATTTGACAACAAATGGCATGATTTTTCCTAATACCCTCGTAATATAAGGTTGGGTTTAGCTCTAGATGGGGTGAACCTATTCTCTGATCAGAGTACTAAATGGTCAACTTGGATGGTGTTTTTGATAAACTATAACTTGACTCCATGGTTAGCAACCAAACCATTTTTCTCGATGTTGTCATTGATTATACCAGGAAAGAAAAGTGTGACTTCAGATACAATTGATGTTTATTTAGAGCCATTATTTGATGATATAGTAGAATTGTGGAAAGGAATTGAAGCAATTCATGTTTCAAGGGACAATGATTCAATCCAGTTCACTTTAAGAGCTTCTTTGTTGTTTACGATACACGATCTTCCTACATATGGCACATTGACTAGTCTCAATGTTCATGGATACTGTGGATGTTTGACTTGCATCTTTAAGGGTTTTGTGAGGCACTCAAGTAGTTTGTGTAAGTATATTTATTGTGGACATTGTTATTACCTTAAAATGGAGCATCTATATCATCGAAAAAAGCCACGTTTCAATGGTCAGGAAGAGAATCGTGAAGCACCATTGGAAATAACAAGTGATTCCATTATTCAAAATGGAGAAAAAAAATGCAATATATTGAAAATGGTGGCATTCCTAGTAGTAGAAATGATCCACTTAATAATAGTTGTGTAAGACGATTGTGCATATTTTATAAGTTTCCATACTTTAAGCATATAACCATTAGGCATACTGTTGACTCTATGCATACTGAGAAAAATATAGTTTTTCTATTATAGAAACTCTTTTTGGTGCATATGATACAGTGCCATCATGCCTAGACCTTCAAGAAATAAAGATTCATCAAAATATTTGGGTTGAAAAATATGGTGATGGAAAATATAGAAAACCTATTGCTCCTTATGTGTGGACAAAGGAACACCGTGCCCAATTCTTAATGTTGATATCTCGGAAATTCTTTCCTATTGGATATGTGAGTAGTAATATTAGAAGGAAAATTGACAATAATGGCTTAAAAGGCCTCAAGACCCATGAATATCATGTCATAATCGAGGATATTTTACCTATTGCGGTCATATCAACTTTGGGAAAGGGGCCAATATTGGCAATTATAAGGTTGGTCCTAATATTGAAGAGAATGAGTTTGCATGTAATAGATCCTTAAAACTTTGATAATTTGAGTGGAAAGGTTTTTGAAGTCCTTTGCTTATTGGAACGGGAATTTACACCAACAATATTTAATATTTCTATGCATCTTCTTATACATCTAGAACATGAACTAAAGCATTGTGGCTCAATAAGAATGAGATGGAAGTATCCTGTAGAACAATATATGAATTTCTTGAAAACGTTTGTTCATAATAAGGAAAAACGAGAAGGTAGCATATGTGAGGGATATTCAATGCAGCAGGCCATAGGATTTTGCACAGAATATATGAAGGATTTTAGTAATGTTAATCTATGTTTATGAGATGATGAAGAAGAGGAGAGAGTTTCAAGCAAAGTATTAGAAGGAAATGGGCATCACTTCAAGCTATCAAATGAGGAAAGAACTGTGATACATGCCTATGTTCTTCAAAACATATCCTCATTCGATAGGTGGCGCAAGTGAAATATTGTTTACATGATTATTTATTTATTTAATTTCATATAATAGTTAAATTATTATCATTCTTACTATCTTGTATGTTGAGATTCTATGTAGAAAATATGAAGAAGAGATTCAAATAGGGATGCATCCATCTCGAAAGCGTACACTTACGAATTTGAATATCAAATATGGCTCTTTTTCCCAAATTTGATGATTGGATTGTTGATGCAATTAGTGATGCACAAAAAGAAGGTCAGTATATAACGATCGAGGAAATTGAGCTTTCACGACCTCCAAATATATTATCTACTTCATTCAACGCAATGTGGGCCTACAGTAGTCATTTAAGAGTGGAAGGAAAGGACACATGAAAGGAAAATTGTGATTGTATTGTTAGTGTTGAATTTCATCACGACAATGAAAAGAAACTTTATCTTGGATTCATACAAGAAATTATTCAAGTTGATTATGGTGAGACTAGTCCGATATTATTAAAATGTAAATGGATCAGACCATCCGCAATACAATGTGATGATCATGGATTTGTATGTGCAAATACATGTCAAATTTTATCAAAGACTGATGAGCCATATGTTTCACCTCTTCAAATTACATAGTCATTTCTAATTTATGATGTAACAAGACCAAGATGGTTGTATGTCATTGAACTAGAGTCTCGTTCAAAAAAGGAAATCATGGAATATGTTGATATAATGGTCGATGGGAAATGTAATAGTTTACAAGAAACATTGGAAGAAGTTGAAGATGACAATAGAGTTGTTTTTGAAGAAGAAACTATTAAATTTTCAGAATTTACTTCAATCTGATCTATGATATTAACTGAGAGAACAACATGTACAGCATATCTATAGCATATCAATCATGGAAACAATAATGCAGGCACACAAGAGACACAGAGTTTACTTGGGGAAAACCATAAAGGTGAAAAACCCCAATAACTTCCTCAGAGATAGATAGAGCAATGATACAACCCAATCATAAGAGATAGACATCTCCTAGCAGCAGCTTCTCCTCCTCCACAAGTGTGCCACTCTCTCGAGAGTGTGACAGAGAATAGAATGATCAAATAGAGTGCGGGCGCACTCTATTTATACTTGACTTGACTTGCCTAATAACCTTTACTAGGTCGGCCTTAACTTAACCACATAACATAATGCTGATTGAGACGACACCCAATAGGGTGGTCTAATAACCCTTTGAACCACATGGCCGGCCCCCAATAGGGTGGTCTAATAACCCTTCAACCCACATGACTTATACAGGTCCGACCCCAACAAGGTGGTCTAATAACCCATCAAGTATAAGTTACGACACTTACAATATAAATGACGACACTTCCGTATAGAGGAATAATAACATCTCTATAGGAATACAAACACTTCTGTATAGAGGAATAATACCATCTCTATAGGAGTAAAATATACATATATGAAATACATTCCGAAGTTACAAATACATCAACACTCCCTCTTAACTAGGAAGGTATTTCTCGACACAGGTCTTCTAGCACAAGTCTTCTTCTCTGGATCATTGTCATTGGATAATCATCATCGAGTCATCGTCATCATCACTGCTGCTATCTCAATCAATCTTTGAATCTACTCATCATAGGAAGTTCTACAGAGCCAGTCCTTTTTCATACTGGATGTAGGCCCACCACCTGCAGGTCTTCATCATCACTGGCCATACTGTGGAATTCTCAGGACTTATTACGTGCATCAACAAAACCTAGCAAGAGTATCCCAGGACTGATTATGAGCACACTGCTCAACCTATCATATCTCCCAGGGAGCTATTACATGTGACCAAGAAAAACCTAACAAGAGAATTTGCCATATCTCCCAAGGAGCTATTATATGCCAGCGGAAAAACCTAGCAAGAGCATCTGCAAATCTCCCAGGGTGCTATTATATGCTTATCTGCACAACCTGTCCACAACCACATATTATCACGAAGCACAACCTAGATGCACACACACAACACTTACACTCATCGGCATGGGAGGACCAACCTACCACCATCCGTGAAAGGCTCATAGCACTTACATCAACGACCATGGGAGAACACATCTGCCACCATGTCGGAAAGGCTCTGCACTTACATCAACGCACATGGGAGAACACATCTACCACCATGTCGAAAAGGCTCTCCACTTACATCAACACACATGGGAGAACACATCTACCACCATGTCAGAAAGGCTCTACACTTACATCAACGCACATTAGAGAACACATCTACCACCATGTCGGAAAGGCTCTGCACTTACATCAACGCACATGGGAGAGCACATCTACCACCATGTCGGAAAGGCTCTATGCATCTGTGTCTTTGGAACTCATCACGCATAATCCAACTCATTATTTAATGTATCCACCTGATTCATATGATCATCTTGATCATCATCATAGCATCATCCTGATGCATATCATCTAGAGTATCGCCCTGATACTCATCACTGCATCGTCCTGATGCATATCTGGAGAAACATCCCAAAGCTCGTCATCCATGATCATCCTGATCATACAATGCATCTACCTGATGCATACCAAGCATCTACCTGATACATATCATCATACATGATCCACCTGATCATATAATGTATCCACCTAATACATACACAAATACATGATCCACCTGATCAAACAATGTATCCACCTAATATATATCAACATACATGATCTACCTGATCATACAACCGTATCTACCTGATACATATACAGATACATGGTCCAAGCATCCAACATGATGCATACATACATAAATGATCCAACTGATCATATCCAGCATCCAACATGATGCATACATACATAAATGATCCAACTGATCATATCAGCATCCAACATGATGCATACATACATATACATATAAATGATCCAACTGATCATATCCAGCATCTAACATGATGCATACATACATATACATATAAATGATCCAACTGATCACACATAGAAGAAACTTGAACATTGTCCTGATGATCATCATCCAGTGCTTACATCCATAGCCATGGAAGGATCCTCCTATCACCATGCTAGGAATGGATCCTGCAAATGTGTCCATCACTTCTTCCTCGAAGTGTCATCAATCTGAAGAACACCAAGCCTCTTTCTGAAGTACTCGAACTTCACTCTGGCTAGTGGCTTTGTCAGCACATCTTCAATCTGCTCACCCGTCGCAACATACAGGAGCTCCACTGCTCCTCTCTGCACCATATCCTTGATATAGTGATATTTGATCTTTATGTGTTTCGACCTGTCGTGGAACACCAGGTTCTCAGAAAGCTTCAAACAACTCTAGTTGTCGCAAAATATACCAGTAGCCTCCAGCGGTAGATCAAATAACTCAAACAGTAGCTTCCGAAGCCATACTGCCTCACAACTAGCCGAACAAGCTACAACATACTCTGCTTCGGCTGTACTTAGTGCTACGCAGGATTGCTTCCTGCTAAACTAGGAGATCACACCTGATCCCATACTGAAGCAACACCCAGATGTGCTCTTCCTATCTATAGCACTTCCTGCCCAATCTGAATCAACATAACCCTGCAGGTTAAACTTTTGATTCGCATCATACTTGAGCCCATAATTAATCCCTTCTTTCTGGGAGAAGCCACGAGCTACAAATATTGCTTTATATTTCTCCATGCTACCATCTGCAGCATGCTTGATCTTATAGATCCATTTGGAAGTCACATCATACTTCCCTTCAGGTCTTGGGACTGCATCCCAAACATCATTCTTCATGATCGACTGGTACTCCTCGATCATGGCATTCTTCCTGAATCCTGGGAACTTTAATATCTTCAATAGATAACTTTGTTGCTGAAACAAATGTTGTAGTCCTTCTTTTGTAGGTGCTCGTATACGATCTTTCCTACAAAACAAGTTAAATTGCATGATTAGAAACATCTCATAGTTTTCAGAACAAATTCTTACACATAAAGAAATATGTCATACAGTCATGCAATTATCTTAGCCAATGCTTCAATACAACATTTATCCATATCTCGTAACTTTCTAGATGCCTTCCAATCTCTACCAGAACATTGTTAAGAGTGTGCACAACTCCCAACATGTCAGCAAAGAGGTTTCATTCTAGATAAGTAGCAATGGAATGTTGTACAGTGCCATAGTCCAGTTACCCATGTATATTAGTAGTATACTGTTCATCAATGCAACTATTCTAATATGCATAATACACAACCTAATTCTCGGAACATGAGTATATACATTATTGAACGGTATTATTTAAACAAACAAATATTAAAATACTTATCTTTGTTTGGTTGTAGGTTTGATTCCCTCTCAGTCTTTGCTTCCTTTATGCAACTCTATTCTGATGTGGATTGTGAGAGGTGGTCAACTCCCTCTGAATATCTGCATCCTTGCAAAAACTACTGGAGTGTGCTCCCTCTTGATCTTTGCTTCCTGGATTACTTGTCCTTGAACATATATCCATCACTATGCATGCTTATTAGTATCATCATTGTTTTATCCTCAAGGTCTCATACATAATCACACATTCATTAGTATAATTTTAATACTATCAAAACACAATAATCTTAAACATGTATAGTCATGATCATTTCAAACATGGATAATAAACATTAGTATTCAAGGTTTCAGAGAAGTCTTCTTTTACTCATGCATATACTTATTTGATCATAGGACTCTTCTGGTTAGTTAAATCATCAATCAAGATAAGAGACATAAAATGCATAAACCCTTGATTACTTACATTTCTAACTTTATGAATAAACATAACCAATCATACCAAGTATACTTACCTTGCAAATAGATCTTCTAAGTGATTCATGACAATGGATGAATCTTTGTCCTCATGTCATCAAGATCATATGTTCTTGAACTAGAACATGATTTGTCTTTCTTGGTGTACCTTTCATGTTAGTGGACAGCATTAACCTCATACAACACCATAATGCATTAGTACAATCATAAGTGTCAAAACCTTAATCAATGAATATCTTCTATCATGTATTCATAATTTTATTAAGGTGATATGACAAGTCTAGTAATTAATCAAGATTGTACTAACCGTAATGATATGAAGACAAACATATCATAAACTTAACCATGAACAGAATTCGAAACATACCTGTAAGTCATACCTGTCGAGATTGCTTGTAATATTCTTATGTAAGGCCTTAGCCTCATCTCCCTCTAAAACATGAACTTCTTCACTTATGCAGGTGACCAATCCATTCTCTTCTAGGATTAACCCAATCCACTTGATTTGCAGGAACTGGATCTGGAGTTGGATTAGGGTTTGTCAGGGAAACCCTAAAAGTTCAAAATTTGAATTTCAAACTTCTCAAAGGATATAAAGATGCGCCTTGATGAGCTGATCAAGCTGGTATAAAGCCCTAGCATCATAAGTGCAACAAGTGTCATACATGCCATACCATACCTTCTTTCAGGCTAGCTCTGATACCATGTTAAATTTTCAGAATTTACTTCAATCTGATCTATGATATTAATTGAGAGAACAACATGTACAACATATCTACAGCATATCAATCATGGACACAATAATGCGGGCACACAAGAGACATAGAGTTTACTTGGGGAAAACCATAAAGGTGAAAAACCCTAATAACTTCCTCAGAGATAGATAGAGCAATGATACAACCCAAGCATAAGAGATAGACATCTCCTAGCAGTAGCTTCTCCTCCTCCACAAGCGCGCCACTCTCCCGAGAGTGTGAGAGAGAATAGAATTATCAAATAGAGTGCCTCCCGCACTCTATTTATACTTGACTTGACTTGCCTAATAACCTTTACTAGGCTGGCCTTAACTTAACCACATAACATAATGCTGACTAGGTTGACACCCAATAGGATGGTCTAATAACCCTTTGAACCACATGGCCGACCCCCAATAGGGTGGTCTAATAACCCTTCGACCCACATGACTTATACAGGGCCGACCCCAACAAGGTGGTCTAATAACCCATTGAGTATAAGTTACGACACTTACAATATAAATGACGACACTTCCGTGTAGAGGAATAATAACATCTCTATAGGAATACAAACACTTACATATAGAGGAGTAATACCATCTCTATAGGAGTACAATATACATATATGAAATACATTCCGAAGTTACAAATACATCAACAAAAACTTTCATTCCCAATGAAGAGACTGAGATGGAGAATGTAACGCATGGTCAAGAAAATATATTGTATGAGGACGATGAAGACAATGAAGTAGATGTTGTTACACCCAAAATCTACCCATCATGAGATTCAGTGTATACATCCCTGAAGATATCTTGACTGAGTAATTAACCTGGGAGGATTTGTACCCAGTTGTACCAGGTTTTGAGAGGTCGTCACAGGTTGCACTCATGCAACATGCGACGTTGCAACTTGCTTCATTACAGGGTGTGATGAAGTCAATTAATGGGAAAAAATAGCTTCTTCGAGGTTCCCTCTCAAAACTTGTTGACTTTGGGCCTTATCCCTGACCTCTAGGGGAGTTGGTACTCGATTCCTAACACCTTGGGAGGATCCCCTATCTCTCTCCTACCATATCTCAACCTATGCTATCCATACCCTATCCACTTAGTCCTATATAAGAGAAGCTCTACCCCTCTCCAAAAAGAGGAAGTCTATGGTGTCTACACGCTGGTGAAATCAATCTTGAGAGATCTCTACTCATCCTTGAGAGACTCGGGCTTCCTTAGGAGGAAATGGAAAATGGCTTTGTTGGAGAAGGCCTACAGTGTTAAGCCTCGGTTCTAGTTCTATATCTCTGCTATGTACTTCCCTATTTTTATAGTAATACAAATGCTTTCCACCAATATTGTTCATGTGTGTAATGATATTGAGTAGTTTACCTGCTTAACTGTTCACTTAGATCTCTTATTGTATAGATTCCCTTTACTTGTTTCTTTTGTTTCTGGTCTTGACAGGTCTTGCAGCTTGGATCTGAAGACCGTGAAACGTGGAGCAACATTCAGGAGAACGGATAGCGAAGTGAAAGGTAAGACATCTAGTACTCGATCCTTAAGTAGATCTAGGAAATGCATTCGTAGCCTATCTTATTTGTTCTAGACTCGCATTGAGCTAGGGAGATCCTGCTCGCATCCGCTCGAGTGGTTTGTCCGATAAACAAATATCGTGACCCCGCTAGGGACCTACATGTCTAATTCTGTAATTTCCTGAGAGTCATTTTCAATTCATTGCTTGACACAAGCCTTCTATTTGTCATTTGCTTCGTGAGTTGATTTCACTATCAGATCTTCATCTTGAAGACTCTGATCTGCTTCCTCAGAGTTTATACAACTCATTTTCAAACCATTCCATGGTTCACTGCTGGGAGATTTGATTCATTTTTTAATTTAGACCTCGCCCGTCGCACCTATTTAGTGGAAACAGAGTGACACTGTGTCATTTTTGGCCTTTGTTCTTTACCTGTTAGTCACTCGTCGCATCCGTTTCATTGGTAAACTGCGACATCGTCGCACTTCCCGCATTGGTGAACTGCGATGTCGCACTGTGTACAAGCACAGAGTGTGCTAATTTGACAAAATCTGGCATGCAGACATCCTCTCTCCATTTGTCAATCTGAACTTTGGTTTGTTGTATGAACTCCCTCTGTGCTGCAAGATCCAGCCATAGATCCCACCTTTGATTTGTGTATCGAGTGTTTGGCTTGTTTGGATTGATTTTGGGTTCCGTCTTGGACAAGTTTGAAGACCGGTAGTGGTGGATACTCTTGTCTCCTCCACCTTCATCCGCTCACCCTTTATTTCCCTTCCTTCCATTCCTGATCTAACAATTGCATTAGATCGACTTCCAGACCTCGTTTGCATTTTTTTTTTGAGATTTGCTTGCTACTGCTTGATTTTGAGTTAAGTGTGTCTTTCAGCTTGATTAAGTGCTTGTATTTTCTTGAGGTTTCTAAGTGTACTAGTGCTGCAAGTAGTGTTTTCTTTTCGTTCATTTAGATCTGAAAGCTCAATTGTTATCAAGTTTATTCTTTGATTTATCTATCGAAAAGTTAAAAAATGCTTCTTTCCCATCATTTCTTGAGTGTTTTTGTGAAAGAAAAATGTTCTTGCATTGGATTGTTTCGTTTATCAATCTATTGGAAAATAGAATGAATGTATGATCATTTGTGTTTTTCTTGAAATATGAATCGCTCATCTTCTTGAAAGGCTCAAGCTACACTTCCAATTTTGCAAAAGTATTTCCATACTAGGGAAAGATAAGTGCATTTTTTATTTTTCATTGCTTTTAGGCCATTGAAAGTGAAATTGAAAAACTTGCATACTCCATCTTAGAATTATCTCTTTTCATTACCTAGTGTCATTTTGCTTTGAAAAGAAAAAGAAGAGGAAAAATGTTGTGATTTTTTGTGTTTCGTTGAAAAAGGAAAAGAATACTTTCGTAGTCAAGTTTTGTTTGAATTGGGATTGTGTTGCGTTGTGTTGTTTTGGAAATCTCGTCGGAAAGAAAAATATTTCTCCCCATAGCTAGAATTCATTAAAAGAAAATAATATTTCGTGCATGTAGCTATGACATGCATTATGCTTCCGATTATGTACTCTCCTCATGCATTCACCTAACCATCCAAGATAAAATTAACGGTAGAACTAGGTAAAATGTTTAGCAACTTCTATATAAGTTAGAGACGTGTTTCGGCGTCGTTAAGTGTGACAGCTGTCGTTATTTGCCAACACTGTATCCGGGGGGTATTGTAGTCTTCCACGTGCTTATCGGTATATCGAGCACCTTCACGTACCCACCAAGTACCATAATCTATACTTGGCGTATATCGAAGGGTGTATCATGTACTTGGTAGTATATCGGAAGGTATCTTGCCGAACGGTTGTGCATTAGATAGAACCACTCTGGATTTGAGCTCCCACGTACCTTGCGTATATCGGGAGACACCACTAGGATTCCTGAAACCAACCAAGTTAACCATTTGGCCGTCTAGGCAAAGCAATACATCGAGAACAACACTCGGGGAGATTAACACGCACGTACTGTCCAAGTAATCGGGTATGCAGGTAAGGGTACGGTCCCAATCCTCCTTGTTGCGTCATATTGTTGGACCCTGCAGTATATCGCGATTTGCGATGCCTTGATAAGACTTTTGAATCCACTCTGTCACATAAGTCTGCTTGTTGCCTTAGTTTGAGTAGGTTTTTCTGGACTGCTTTTCTTTTTAGCTTGCCCTTAGGAGAAACGTTGTTTCAGCCACTCTGGCTGACTTTCCTGATGCTTTGAAGGATTTTCCCTGGAGAATATCCCATAGGATATTAAACTTATCACCCAAATATCCCCTTAATCTGGAGATTATTTCGAGGGTAAGAATGGATCAATGTAACACGGTCGTAGTTATTGAAGTGGAAAACCCCACTCTGAATGTTGGAGGACTTTTGTTTCCACAAAATCCTCCGGATTCACCTGCCTCTCATCTCCCACAGGATGAAGGAGCACAAATCCCCACTTTACAAGACCTTTCTCCCGTCATCCCGGGAGAACCTGGATCATTGGAATGGATAAACCGACCCCAGGACGACCCTACAGCAGCTGTTGGTCCTTCAACAACTTACTGGACATCTTCTACTAGTCACCCAGTGGCTCATTTTTCCATCGCATCACCACCCAACTGGACTACTCCAGAGTTCTCTAGACCCTCCTACATGCCTGACCTCATCGATATCTTTGCACCCATTCAAGAACGCTTGGATCTGTTATGTATTAAGGGTAATGAACTTCGAAGACAAAGTCTCGAGCAAAGACCTGGGTACAGAGATACCTCAATTCATCTAATATCTTCTGGATCACCGGAACAATCTTCCCACCACGCAACCATTAATGAGACTGGTGAGCCCTCGCAAGAGTCCAATCCTGCACCTTAAGTGAACCAACCGGTGGAAGGACAATAGTCCAACACACCTGTTACTACCATAGTTACTTTATCAGTTCCTTCCCCACCTCAAAATTCAAGGGGAGGATATTCCATTCCCACATATTATCCCATTGGTAGTGTTATTACTACGGTGGCTAATCAACAACCTACGTTGGTCCAACCTTTGAATAGTGGTCAACCTGTTATGGATGGGGGGAAACCCCCATTTCCTAACCAGAATGTAGGCGGTGGAATCCCCAACAGACCTTCCATTGGACCTCCCCAACCCGCTAGACCATCTACCATGGGATTATCTCATGTTGGGGGGCCATCAAATGTAACCCTACCCTCATGGAGTCAAGCATATCCAGGTTCTGTTAACCCTGCGTCGGGCCAATCTAATCCCATAAATGCACCATATGGGATACCTTATCCCAGGAATCCATACACTATATGGGGGAAACAGCCTGTGTTGCGACACGGACCCCAACCAACTATCCCTTAAGCACCACCACCCTCGATTGGTCCTCCCCCACCTCCTGCTGGAGGTAGTGGGACCCCATCTAACTTTGGTGGAGGCCCACCTCATTCTACCAACAATATCCCTCACCCTTCCGGCGGTGGCAAGAATGGTCCACCACCCCCTTTGGGCGAAGGCGGCGAGGGACTACACTATTATGGTGGAGGAGGACATTTCCCTTCGGGTGGTGGAGGTGGTCCGCCACCCCCTCCAGGCGGAGGCAGTGGAGGACCTAATTACTATGGTGGTGGTGGTGGTGGTGGAGACCCTCATCCTTTCGGCGACAGAGGTGGTGGGGGCCCCCATCCTTCTAGTGGCGGAGGTGGTCCACCACCCCCTCCACGCGGAGGCGGTGGTGGGCCACCTTATTACGGTTATGGACCCCCACCTCCTCTCGTTGGTGGAGGCGGACCTCCACCTCCTCCCGATGTTGGAGGTGGACCCCCACCTTATTGGAATGGACCACCTTATGGTGGTGGACCCCCTTACAGTCCGAGTGGCACAACCCCCTACGACCAATTTCCTCCTGGTACACCTTACGGTCATATCAATCCTTACACGCCTTATCCACATTATCAATATGCGCAGCCTAATCCACAACTACCCTTTTTGGATACCTTGGACCTACCTAACCTATCTTGTTTAACCAACGACCCCATTTACCACAGAACTAATTGGTCACCTATTCCGGTGAAACTTCTGTCTGATATCCCAAAATTTGACGGCAAGCTAGGTGAAGATCCTGAAAACCACGTGATGACTTACCATTTATGGTGCTCATCTAATTTCTTAATGGACGACTCAATTCGTCTTAGATTGTTTCAAAGGACTCTCACCGAGTCGGCTTCCAAGTGGTACATTGAGTTTCCACTCCACTCTTTTCCTGATTTTGGCTCTCTTGCCATGAAATTTTTGACTCATTTCCAGCTACCTATACGGTATGAAACTGGTACCGAGCTTTTAACCTCGCTCCGTTAGAATACCGCTACTCATATTTCTAATCAGATCCATGAGTGGCTAAGGAGATGTCATCTCATCAAAGCTCCCATTCTAGATCAACTCCTAGCAGACTGGTTTACGAAGTCGCTCATCCCTGTCATAGCAAGAGATGTTTCCATGCGAGGTGCTGTCACCGAAGAACAAGCCATCGCTAGTGCCCATGTACTAGACCTAGTCTACACTCAATCTAGCATTTTGTTTGATATTCTTCCTAACGCACCCCATGATGCTAACGATCCTGTGGAACCACTTAAGGGACCCCAAGTCGATGGCATCATCGGATCCCTTCACACCTAGCCTCCTCATCAAACTATTGGTACTTCGAACCCCCAGGGTTCGTCCCCATTACCAACACAGGTTGGTCTTAGCACCACCAAGTCATCCACTCCTGCTGGTACTAAAGAAGTGAATTCTGTCTCATCAACTTCACCTCAAAAGACTGGAAGTAAGAAGAAAAACAAGGGAAAACCTAAGAAATATTCTTCCCAGCAGGAACAAAAGAGCACTCCTAATGATGCCAAACAGAAACGGAAGCCAAAATATCCTTGTTTACTGTGTGGAGATGATCACTTCTCGAAGGAGTGTCCCCATAAAGACGAAGTCCAAAAGTTTATTAGGGGTAAACCCACTCCCGCAGTCCTCAATGATCCGTTTCCCGCTCAAAACCAGTAGATGATTTCTCAACCTCCCCCATCCCAGGGGGAATTGTCCAATACCACACATGTTCTCATGGTGTGAAATGAGATGATCAATTTGAACACTTGCTTGCGATCATATGACACGGTCCCTTCGAACGAACCTGTTGGGAGTAATGCTAAAAAAGCTTCCAACTCCTTACCTGATGTCACTGTACCATCAACTTCTCTCACCATTGAGAAGCCATCTTTCGATTTGATATTGCGACCGCCAAAGGGCACGATTAGAAAAGTTGTTTTTAATCCTAATGCTCGGGCAACACAAAATTACAATATCGTAGAAGACTTGGCACAAGCCCCTTGCGCCATGTCCATGCTAGAAGTTTTGCAGAATTGTCCCAATCAACGCAAAACTCTCCTCGCAGTGATCGGTGTAGTTGACCCTGATTCTTCGAATACCATCATGTTCTGACTTGACCATTTCAAGCCAAATCTTTCCCATCAGCTCCCATTTCAAGTAGCTGCAAACCTCGCTGGGAAAATTGTCCATCGTACCCTTCTGGACAAAGGCGCCTCTACGTCTATCATGTCGATCTCCTGTTGGAGAGCCATCGGCTCCCCTGAATTGAATCGCTCTCCCACCACATTGAAAGCATTCGACGGGCGTGGCTTTCAACCTCATGGGCTCTTACAAGCTCTCGCAGTCAAGCTAGGAGGAAAGACCGTAACCATCAATTTGGAAGTGGTCTCTGCCCCAATAGACTATAATCTCTTGCTTGGTCACAATTGGTTTTATGCCATGCAAGTGGTAGCTTCTTCAGTCTTTCGCACGGTGCAATTCCCCCACCAAGGACGAATTGTTACCATCGACCAATTAAATTTTTGCACGCCGAACACTACTACTCATCCTGGTGACCATGTTCCTTCCATTGGAAAAACGTCAAAATAGTATGAGAGTATAGGGGTTGGCCTTTTGAAAGATTCATCTCTCATGGGCGTTTTTCCCATTTCAGACCCCCCTAATCATGTTTCCTTAGTGAACATGATCTCCATAGAGATTTCATCTCGCTCTACTAATACTTGGCTTGTACTAGATGAATCCACAACACACCTGATTAGAGACGCAATGCCTCTTTCACCCACTGAATGTATTTATGAGGCTATCCAATCAGCACTTGAGGACCACCTAACCATGGCCTCCCCATCTTGTTCTCTACAATGGGCATCATCCCCACCCAACCTCTTACTTCGGACTTTTCATTTAGATGATTCCATCATGGAAGTTATGAATGTTGATGATGGCCCATGGGATGACCTTCACCATAGGTCCTCTTTTCTTCCACCATTGGAGTACATAGAGAACAACATTCACACCATCTTTTTCCCAGATATCTACTCGTTTCGTCATTCTCCCATACTTACATGTCTTTCAGACACGAAGGGTAACTTGGCCAACATTGAGCCTACCACCCCGGTAGACATCTCGGTAAAACCTGGTGTAGTGGAACACATTCGCATAGGCCAGAAGTGTTCCCCTGAAGAAATAGTTATGGGCACGGCCTTTTTCAAGCAATTTCGATATGTATTTGCTTGGTCCTATGCGGAGATACCTGGGATAGACCCCACAATTGTTTATCACGAAATAAAAACCTATCCTGACATCAAACCTGTACGTCAAAAGTTGTGACCGATACAACCCCGGAAGACTGTAGCAATCAAGGCAGAAATTGAAAATCTCTTAAAGGTTGGCTTCATTTATCCTTTCCCGTTGACGGATTGGGTCTCAAATTTCATCCTTGTGAACAAAAAATAGGGTACCATTCGTGTCTGTATCGATTATCGAGACCTTAATAAGGCTTGTCCAAAGGACAATTACCCAACCCTATTCATCGACCAGATTATCGACAATTGTGCTGGAAGCATCATCTTTTCATTCATGGACGACTTTTCTGGTTACAACCAGATTGAGATAAACCCAGCCGACCAACATAAGACAGCTTTCATTTGTCCTTGGGGGACGTTTTCATATCGCAAACTCCTGTTTGGCCTTAAAAACCCTGGCGCCACGTTCCATCAAGCCATGTCGTATGCCTCCCATGATATTAAGGACTTTGTGGAACCTTACCTGGATGATCTCCCTGCTCATTCAAAGCGGAGTGAGTTCCACATGGATCATCTGACGGCCATTTTCCTCAGATGCAGACGATACAATATCCGTCTGAATCCTCACAAGTGTATCTTTTGCATTGAGTCCGGATGCCTCTTAGGATTTATAGTCTTGAAGGATGGGATCCGCATTGATCCCTTAAAGGTGGAAGCCATTGTCAACCTCCCACCTCCCACCACTGTGACGGAACTTCAAAGTCTCGAAGGGAAGGCGACTTATTTAAGACGTTTTTTTTTGTAATTTCACGGAAAAGACTAAGGGGTACATGAGGTTGCTTAAGAAGGACGTCCTGTTCATTTGGGACAATCAAGCTCAAAAATCCTTCGACAGCATCAAACATGCCATCACGCATGCCCCCGTAATCCAACTGCCGAATTATTTCCGAGATTACATCTTGTATCTCGCTAGTTCTGCTATCACTATTTCCATGGTTTTGGTACAGGAAGATCAAAACGCCAAGGAACATGTAATATACTATGCAAGTAAAGGTATCACTGACACTGAAACTAGATATTCACATGTCAAAAAAATTGCTTTCGCGGCAGTCATCACCGTCCAAAAGTTCTGACACTACATCTTGCTCCGCACCACCACCATCATCGCAGACTCGAACCCCATGTACCACGTACTGACACGTTAGGTGCTTGGCGGCAAGTATTCACGCTGGATCGTGATACTGCAAGAATTTGATCTTCTTTTTGAGAAAGCCAAATCCAAAAAGTCCTTGCTATTTGCTAAGCTGATTTGTGACTTTCCCCGTGCCGATGTAGAAGTTGAGCACAATGAATCCTTTCCGAATGAGTCACTGTTTCTCATCAGTACAACCGATCCATGGTATGGAGATATTTCTTTATATCTTCAAACCCAACACTTCAACCCTCAACTCTCTCGCGATGACTGTCATTGAATTCGTCACCATGCAAAATATTATCTGATCATCGGTGATACTTTGTACCGCCATGGCATCGATTCCATTCTTTGACGTTGTCTAACTCACGATGAGGCTAAATGTGTTCTGAATGACTGTCACGCTGGGGCATGTGGCGGTCACCTCCCCATACGAAGAAGTGCACCCATCCCTCCCCGTTACACCCGATTATTGCCGTGGGCCCCTTTGCAAAATGGGGCATCAATTTTATGCATTGTAAGCCTACCTCGGCCGGGGGGCATAGTTACATCATTGTAGCTGTGGATTACTTCACAAAGTGGGTCGAGGCAATGCCTACATACCAAAACGACGGTAGAACCACCACACTCTTCATGTTCAATCATGTAATAGCGCAGTTTGGAGTTCCTCGAGCTATAGTTAGCAATCACGGTTCTCACTTTCATAACCATATGGTTGATGAAATGAGCTATAGATTGGGTTTTCGACATGAAAACTCAACACCTTACTACCCACAGTCCAATGGACAGGTCGAGGCCATTAACAAGGTCTTGAAAACTATGGTCCAATGGATGGTAGGTACACACAAGTCCAACTGGCATAATATGCTCTTTTCAGCATTATGGGCCTACAGAACCTCCATTAAAACCGCCATAGGGTTCACTCCTTTCCAATTGGTGTGTGAATTGGAAGTTATCCTGCCTATAGAGTGCGGAATTCTATCTCTACAACTCGCTGTCAAACTTCTTCCTAACAGTACTGCCGAGGAAGAACGTTTCCCGTACTTAGCAAAACTTGACGAGTCTCGTCGAGATGTTGCTCTTGCTAATGAAGCACACAAGAAATGCATCAAAGCTCAATACGACAAGTCAGTTGAACCTCGTATCTTCAACGAGGGTGACCTGGTCCTCACGTATGACCAGAAACATAACAAACTAGGAGCAGGGAAGTTCGAGTCCATGTGGCACGGACCTTACATCATCAAACGTGTTTTGGAAAAGGGAGCTTACGAGCTTGAAGATTATGACAGAATATCTTTGGGTGAACCCCGTAATGGGATTTACCTGA
Organism: Larix kaempferi; assembly: GCA_027924585.1. Taxonomy (NCBI): domain Eukaryota; kingdom Viridiplantae; phylum Streptophyta; class Pinopsida; order Pinales; family Pinaceae; genus Larix; species Larix kaempferi. Next base: position 14,589,842 of record BSBM01000348.1, on the reverse strand, counting down.
AGAGGTACTATGCCTGACCCTCTCATGCATATATTTTTCTTGTATATACTGTACATGGCGTGCTTGTGTGTTTTTGTGTGGTGTGACTCACTTGTTGTTTAGTGTCTTTAGATCTTGTTTTCGCTTCTCATACCATGTTATGTCTGAGTGTGCAGATGGAAAGGTGCTATGGATTCGCGGACGGAGCTAGCCGGCATACCCATAACCTTGCCTCGGCAGCCTACATACTGTATTCCCCAACAGGCGAGCTCATCAGTTCAGGAGGAATTGCCTTGGATTCGCAATCAATAATGCCGCAAAGTCTCTGTCAATAGTTGGAACCTTAACCGATGCAATTTCCTTGGGTATGAACCACATTGTCATCCACATGGATTCTCAACTGGTGGTTTCCCATCTTAACCGGGATTACGCTATCTGTGATCCTACCCTACTCTGTCTCTTCAAATGGGTTCGTCTCTTGGAAAGGTTGTTTGAAACCATTCAATACCTGCACATTCCACGAGAGTTAAACACAGTTGCTGACTCGATGGCCAACTTCATTTTAGATTGGTACATCGCACAGACATGATACTCATAACATGTAAAAGCATTCACAACATGTAAATTATGCATTGTATAGAAGTAAGCATATAAACAAGATCACATCATTAATTTTTGAAACACATAATATATAAATCGTTGGACTATCTGTATATATATATAATCACAAAAAGGTAGTGTTGATACAAAAATCTGAAGCCCGATAGCTTTCAGTAAGTCTCTGCAAAATCTTAAGCTTCGTAGCTTTCAGTAGTACAAAACCTGAGGCCTCTAAGTTCTCAGTACACACACAATGACAACATGTGGCCTGTCGCTTGGCCCGTACTACCCTAGGTGGTCTAGCAGCACTAGCCAGCTGAGTCTGGAAATAGTCCACTACTCTCGCAACCTTACGGAGTAGTGTGTTGAAGCATGCAGTCGCTCCAACCATGTGCACCTGCATGGGCCGCGGCACCTCGTCTACCATCGGCTCAGGAACAACTAGTGTCAACCCACTCAGGTTGGCGTAGACTATGTCCATCTCCGTGATGGCAGCATGCACAGCTGGATCCACCATTGCTCTCTCTCCTCTCTCTCTCCTAGCTAGAAGAGAGGTCCCCACTGGTCGTATAGGCCCCACATCTGCACACACATGTTGTTCACCTGTCAGCACTATATAAAAAAAAAATCATAAATGCACAAAACTTAAAAAGTTCAAGGGTTGTTTGTTCTTACCGAGGTCTCCCCATGCTGCTCCCTCGGGCAGCGGCAAGTCTAGGTCATCTGTGAAGTCAGTGCCACTATATGGAAAGTCCTCCACCATTAGTAACTGGCCTGCCAGCCAAGTGAAGAACTTAGGAGGGAATCCGATGATAGGACCCCCACCATGTCGAGCCATCACATCGGTCCACCTGGCCATGTGTGGATCTTTGAGGTCCCTATCCTCTAGTGGTACCTGAGGACGCAAAAGGGGAACCCATTCCAGCAAGAATGAGATCACTATAGAACCATAGCCAAACTGTTTGAGATCTCCTTGCTAACACTTTGTCAGCTGAGCTGGTACGTTTGCGAGGACCCCCTCGCACTAGTTGAATATTTTTGGGGACAAACAGTCCTCCGCATAAAGCATCTATGCTTTGGTGGCTAGGTGAGGAGCTTTACTCCCTGCCATCCTCATAATGGTAAATAGAATGGCCCGCAATGGGTGCTCCCGTACATCTTTAATGCAAATATTCCTGCTAGATGCATGGGCGTTGGGACCACAATGCTGTCGGATCAAATCTTCCATGGTTCGATCACTCCCACGTGATCTAGTGAGTGTCACATTGTCCCCCCTTCAGGACAAACCAGTCAGAAAATAGATGTCTTCCACATCTAGTGAAGCTCATTCTCACCAATCAGAAAGTACTGTTGGGCCGCATCCCAACATTGGAGCATGTGGATCAGTAGTGGAAGTTGGGATCTCATCCCCTGAATGCGGAAGAACTTGAGAATCCCACAATTTCTCAAAGCCTCTACACAATTTGGATCGTTTGCAGCTTGTTCATCATCTAATTCATGTTCACTTTCCCACCATTCTAGAACCATTCTGGATGCTTGGAACCTGTCAACAAGGAGTTTTTAATAATTTTAGGACTTGCTTCACCCACTGAAAGTCCCTCTTTTGAGTTTTGTTTGAGTTTGGGGATGGACGTCGCCATCGTCACACCCCCTTTTTGCAAATAGGGTGACATCATCACAATCCATGTATATTCCATTTGCGATGACACGGTCTCGTCGCAGTTCCCGAAAAGGTCAACTGCGACGATCTGAGGGCGCAATGGCCTTTCCCAAATCAACTCAAAACCCCAAAAAATGACTGAAAATCAAAATTATAAACCACTAAATTTTTGTTGGCTGAAGTTTAGGGGTACCTGTTCCTAACGACAGGTGAAATGGCTGATCGTATCTCCCGGAATCGACAAGTGAAGATTTGGCAGCAAATGGCACTATTCCTCCCAAATTTGGCAAATAGAACAATGGTGACTATATTTGGTTTTTATTTCTATTTATAGAACAAAATGGAATATTCCTTTTTCAAATATTTGATGCCGTTATGCTATTTGCTATAGTTTGGATCAGTTTTATCATATTTGAATGTTTGGTTGACTATTTGACCTAGTTTCTGAGTGTGCGGGAGTTGTGAAGTGCCTTTCTACGCCATTTTCATATTGGAACGATCATCTCAGGTATGAACACCCCTTGTGAGTTCTTGTCGTTTACCCATTTTTTTCATAGATTGCAATTAATGAGCTTACTCTTTGTTCTTTCTCGTGCTCTTGAAACTATGAGAATACGTTATCAAGTTACGATTTATCACTTGTCCAGGCTCGTTAAACTCCTGCAGAAAAGGAACCCCCGGATTCTATCTTTAAGCTCTTGCCAAGCGAAGTTGTCGCATTCATGCTTGTAAAAGAATTTGAATGGTCGTATTCCTGGTGATAGTTTACCCCTTTTTCGGACCAGGGGGCACTAGGTACGAAAAAGGTATACTCTATCCAATCACGACTGGAAGAGTCCTCTCCCGCATTGTTTTACCCTTTTTCGAGCGATGAGGCTAACTTTATGAAAAGGGACCATTGGAGTCTTCTTTAGATCTTTTCAGACTCTCTAAACATGAAATGATGACCGAGTTTACCTTCTATGGACTCGTTAAACTCTCACACTGAAGGGTCCACCATGGGACGAACCCCTCCTATCCCAGGTTCAAAAAATATTTGGGATTGGACTCATCTATGAGATGAGCTATACTGAGCATCTGGTTACCCTCATCAAGCTCGTAAAAAACACATGAGGCACTCATCGTTCATGATGGGAAAAAAGGAAAGCTTTTGTGTTACATACCTTGTTAGTGGCAATATGTAGTCATTCTTGAACATGGCACTCATCTGCATTTGCATACAGCATTTGGATCATCCGTTTGTCCTCGAGTTCCACTTATTTCCTGAGTCTTGTTACTCCTTTGAATCATTCAAAGAAAGCTTCCATCATCAGTCGCCTTAGGAATTCGTGTCACACTCATCATGTCAATACTGCCAAGTCATGCCATGCCCATGTTCAAGAATATGTCCATCATTTATCATCTGCAGTTAGTACACCCGCCATCATGTCGGTCTCCTCTAAGTCAGTCTTGCATGTTACTGTACCATCTGATCTACTCTATACATTTTTGTCGTGTTTCGTGTCGATTGATGGGGGATTCATCATGGCCCTCCTTCGACGGATTCATCCTTGTCGACTTCAACTCAACATCTGAGGATTGAATCTAGAAACCAATCAAGTACCTTGGCCCTGCATGCCTCAATGGAAGGTTACCTCGCTTTCAACATGAGTCTACATCATTGACTCTTGATTGAAAGATTTCGTCTTGCGTTCGACTTCAACTCATTTATTCAAGCTCGATGATATGTACTGTGATACCTTGGGAATCATTGACATCAATGGTGATCTCCCTCGCACTTGTTAACGGTTTACATCAATGGCTGGTAATCAAGTGGTTTCTACCATGTTCGACGTCAAGACATTGGTAATCACATGGATAGATTCGTATCATTGCGTGTTCATCTTGAAGACCCTGGGGACTCATGTTTTACCCAGTTGCGATGGAGATTGTATTGAGTTGTATCGCACACATCCACATTTGTATAGGTCGTGACTATGTTATCATCTCATCATGGATCTATGCTTGTGTCTAGTAGCCATGATTGTGTTCAGTCGATCATTACTACCATGGATCTGCATTGTATTGGTCGGCAGCCATGTTGTACTTCATATGAGATTGTCAGTTCAGAGTTAGTTGTATTGCAGCAGTGTCCTTTGTCCTACAAGTCTATTTCCATTTCTTCTATCAAAGCACTTCACCTGTCTATCTTCAACAGCTTCATGCTTTGGGGGGCATTCTGTTACACCCAAAATCTACCCATCATCATATTCAGTGTATACACCCCTAAAGATATCTTGACTGAGTAATTAACTTGGGAGGATTTGTACCCATTTGTACCAGGTTTTGAGAGTTCATCGCAAGTTGCACTCATGTAACATGCGACATCGCAGCTTGCTTCATTGCAGGGTGCGACGAAGTCAGTTAATGGGAAAAAATAGCTTCTTCGAGGTTCTTTCTCAAAACTTGCTGACTTGGGGCCTTATCCCTGACCTCTAGGGGAGTTGGTACTCAATTCCTAACACCTTGGGAGGATCCCCTATCTCTCTCCTACCATATCTCAACCTATCCTATCCATACCCTATCCACTTAGTCCTATATAAGAGAATCTCTACCCCTCTCCAAAAAGAGGAAGTCTATGGTGTCTACACGCTGGTGAAATCACTCTTGAGAGATCTCTACTCATCCTTGAGAGACTCGGGCTTCCTTAGGAGGAAATGGCAAATGGCTTTGTTGGAGAAGGGCTGCAACGTTAAGCCTCGGTTGTAGTTCTATATCTCTGCTATGTACTTCCCTATTTTTACAGTAATACAAATGCTTTCCACCAATATTGTTCATGTGTGTAATGATATTGAGTAGTTTACCTGCTTAATTGTTCACTTAGATCTCTTATTGTATAGATGCCCTTTACTTGTTTATCTTGTTTCTGGTCTTGACAGGTCTTGCAGCTTGGATCTGACGACCGTGAGACGTGGAACAACATTCACGAGAACGGATAGTGAAGTGAAAGGTAAGACATCTAGTACTCGATCCTTAAGTAGATCTAGAAAATGCATTCGTAGCCTGTCTTATTTGTTCTAGACACTGTGTCATTGGAAGAAGCTGAAGATGACAATACAGTTGTTTTTGAAGAAGAAACTTTCATTCCCAATGAAGAGACTGAGATGGAGAATGTAACGCATGGTCAAGAAAATATATTGTATGAGGACGATGAAGACAATGAAGTAGATGCATACACGAGTTATCATGATTGTGATCTTGATGGAAATGCAAATCATCACGATGATGATTTGTCACCTTAAACTTATAGAATAAATTTTCACTATGAAAATTGGATTTTATTGTTTTGGCCATGGGATTAGCCAATGGTTGTATTAAAATTTGTGCTAAACTTTGTATGGATTATATTGTGTTGGCCATGGGATTATCCAAATATTTGTTTCCAGTGCTGTGCAATGTTTCAAATATGATTTCCTTATGTTCCTTACTGTCAAATTATGTCTGATGATAATTTGTCACCTTAAACTTAGAGCATAAATTTTCACTATGAAAATTGGATTTTATTGTTTTGGCCATGGGATTAGTCAATTGTTGTATTAAACTGTGTGCTAAACTTTGTATGGATTTTATTGGTTTGTCCATGGGATTATCCAAATACTTGTTTTCAGTATTGTGCAATGTTTCAAATATGATTACCTTTTGTTCCTTACTATCAAATTATGTTTGATGATGATTTGTCACCTTAAACTTATAGAATAAACTTTCACTATGAAAATTGGATTTTATTGTTTTGGCCATGGGATTAGCCAATTGTTTTATTAAATTGTGTGCTAAAATTTGTATGGATTTTTATTGGTTTGGCCACGGGATTAGCCAAATACTTGTTTTCAGTACTGTGCAATGTTTCAAATAAGATTGCCTTTTGTTCCTTACTGTCAAATTTTGTTTGATGATGATTTGTCACCTTAAACTTATAGAATAAATTTTCACTATGAAAATTGGATTTTATTGTTTTGGCCATGGGATTATCCAATTGTTGTATTTAACTGTGTGCTAAACTTTGTATGGATTTTATTGGATTGGCCACGGGATTAGCCAAATACTTGTTTCAGTACTATGCAATGTTTCAAATATGATTGCCTTATGTTCCTTACTGACAAATTATATTTGATGATGATTTGTCACCTTAAACTTATAGAATAAATTTTCACTACGAAAATTGGATTTTATTGTGTTGGCGATGGGATTAGCCAATTGTTGTATTAAACTGTGTGCTAAATTTTGTATGTATTTTACTGGTTTGGCCATGGGATTAGCCAAATACTTGTTTTCAGTACCATGCAATGTTTCAAATATGATTGTCGTATGTTACTTATGGTCAAATTATGTATGTTGATGATTTGTCACCTTAAACTTATAGAATAAATTTTCACTATGAAAATTGGATTTTATTGTGTTGGCGATGGGATTAGCCAATTGTTGTATTAAACTGTGTGCTAAATTTTGTATGTATTTTATTGGTTTGGCTATGGGATTAGCCAAATACTTGTTTTCAGTACCGTGCAATGTTTCAAATATGATTGTCTTATGTTACTTATGGTCAAATTATGTTTGTTGATGATTTGTCACCTTAAACTTATAGAATAAATTTTCACTTTGAAAATTGGATTTTATTGTTTTGGCCATGGGATTAGCCAATTGTTGTATTAAACTGTATGCTAAACTTTGTATGGATTTTATTGTTTTGTCCATGGGATTCGACAATTACTTTCTTTTTTTCAGTACTGTGCAATGTTTCAAATATGATCGCCTTATGTTCCTGACTGTCAAATACTGTCTGAGAAATGCTATCAAGATATTTTATAGTCTTTGTTTGTCCATGTACTAATGATGCTTTTGATGGGAGATGTTCAGACACAAAGGATATGAAGAATAAGGTGGTGAAACATAAAATTTTCCCAACCAGTGATGAAAATGTTCTACAATATGAGAATGTTCGTAAAGAATGGATCGCAAGAAATGAAGAATATATATCATCTCTTGGTTTGGGAAATAAGTAAGTAGTTATTCCTTGTACCTTTTCAATTCTATGCATATTTCTTGAAAGTTGTATATAATCTATTTCATTATGTAACCTATATATGCTTTTAATTACCATTTGATAAGTTTTTTGTTTTATAGAGAGAAGTTTGATTATAGAGAAAAAGAGCATAAGCAAAAGCCAAGCAAAGGCACATCGTCTCCAGCTCATGGTTTGAAAAATAAATAAGTAGTTATTCCTCATACTTTTTCACTTCTATGCACATTATATGAGAGTTGTATATAATATATTTGATGATATAGTCCATCTATCCTTTTTATTCTAATTTATTAAGTTTTTTATTTTATAGGGAAAAGTTGGATTCCACTCAAAATGAGCATAATCAAAAGGAAAGCAAAGGCCCATTGCTGGCAGCTCGTAGAAGACTACGCCTTGTTGGATCAACCAATGGAGATGATGCTGACAATACTAATGATCATCTTCCTGGTATATCACATGATCATGTCCAAGATATTACTCATGAAAAAATGGTACATAGTGGAGATTCAGATTTGCGAGGTATTTATTTAAAATTAAAACAATGGTTTGAAGGCACATATGAGCATATTGATGAGATAGCTAGTTCCACACGTGATGTGGCCAATGAGTAACCAATTAGGCCTTCAACTACCACAAAAAAAAAAAAAAAAACTTGTTGTGTCCACAAATATGACTGCTCATTTGGCATCACCCAATCTTGATTATGAAGCTTTATCACCTTTGGTAAAAAGACAAAGAATTAGTCAAGGCTTGTATAGGAGCATAGAAAGGGAATCCAAAGAAATAAAATTAGAAGGGAATAAAGCTTATTTGGTTGAGGTAATAGATGGTGAACCTACCGACCCAAATTCTTTAAGGTGGGCCTTAGATTTGGGCACAAGAATAAGGTCTTATTTGGATGTCACCAAAGCCAATTTTGCATATCAAGATCCAAGAAATGTGGATCGAGTGATCCAACAAATGGAAAATTCCTTTGAGACTGTAGGTGGAAAGATTTCCACCAAATATTACAAGTAGAGAATGAGAAAATTGATTAATAATTTTAGGCATAAATGTAGACAATCAATTTTGGATGGAAAATAATGGAAGAGCATCTTGACTCCCAAACAGTGGGATGATTTGAAGGAAAGTATGTGTGGTGAAGAATGGTTGGAAAAGAGTACAAAATGGAAGAAAGCGAGAGATAATGTGAAGGTTGGATTTATTTTGGTTCAAGTGGGTTCCAAGCCAAAGAACACATGTTTGTAAGTATATCGATTTTTTGTTTAATATATTATGTATGGATTTTTTGTAAGTATATTTGTAAGTACATTGTGTTAATGCATTTTGATTTTTTATATATATAATCCAACTAATTGTGTGTTGACAACGATTTGTAGTCTCATGAACCTAAGAAATACTTGGATGTGAGTGGATTTCTAGACTTATAAAATTGGAAACATAAACATGTGGCAAAAAATCCAATAGGAACGTCATTGTCACCTATTGTAGTTGAGGAAAGCAAAAATATTGGAACCACATCTAGTGTTGAAAACCATTATGTGGATTATAAACATTCAATGGAATGCATAAATGGGTTGGAAATGACAATTTCAACCATAGCCTTCTCCATTCAACATCTTGTTGCTGCATGGAATAATAAGGGATTTCCTAGTGATTCAGATCAGGTAAGCTTTTTATCATTACCCTTCAAACAATTCTTCAATTGAATTTTAAATCTGTTGATGTTTAATTTTTTTCCATTTCCCATCACTAATGAAGGATCTTTTTTTTAATTGCAATTCCTATCAATCATAGGGGAAATCTATAAATCAGGGTGGTGAAAGAATTCAGAAAGACTCAAAAAATGTTGACGGACATGCAGCAAAAGTATGCACTAAATTAGTAGTGGTTTCTAATTTTTAGTGTTATAATGTTATATTTACTATTTTTGTGCTATATTATTGAGTTCTAATGGTATATTTGATTTGTGCATGATGAAATCACATACATGATATAATTAAAGGAAAAACTACAGTCTTGGAAACTCGAAAATATGACAAGATTGATGCATTTCAACATTTCCAATTAGTGCCAATTCTTGTTGGTGTTTCAAACATTGACTCGGTGAGTGCATATAATAATTTTGTTATATCAATAATTGTTCATGTTTTTCCAATTTAATTGTAATAATATTTGTTATATATTTATGTATACTTTTTTTGTTTTTGGCAGTGCCCAATAACTCCAAAAGGGCATGTTGAATTCCAGGTAGGTGAGAAAGTGAACACTTTGGATCCATATGAAGGTGTTATTGTTGGAATTGGACGCATTCAATCTCTTTATATGATCCATGGAGTGGCACTTGGTCCTGAATATGCCAATATAAATTTCATTTATGTCTCAAGTAACATCCCCTTGCATATGAAGATACAATTGACGGATTCAAACCTTTGAAGGAGACATAAAGTAGTTTTATTAGGTGTCCAAAGAAGTATTTGGGAAAATACTACTAGTGTTGCATTAATGTTTTCAAGAACTTGTACTGGATTGTTTTATCAATCAGTTGCAAACTATTTGTCTACTTTACATAGTATTTAGACAATTTAAACTAAGACAATTGTAGTGTTTTAAGAATCAGTTGTAAACTGTCTGTCTACTTTACATAGTATTTAGACCATTTAAACTAAGACTATTGTGGTGTTTTATGAATCAGTTGAAAACTTTCTGTCTACTTTACATAGTATTTAAACCATTTAAATTAGTAAGACCTCTTTTCTTGCCAAGTGCACCTTTCTATTTTGAGTTCTAAAATGTTTATGCTTGACTTCGAGTGAAGTAACTGTATATTTGTTCTAATTGTTTTTAGCAGTATACCATAAAGTTTGTGTGCAAGAATTATGTTGATTATAAAATAAAATCTATAGCATGGTTGTTGCACAGACCCCATCTATAGGTTTAGCTGTAATCTGTAGGTTGATTTGTAAGCTATAATTGTTGCATTGGCAAAATGGTGTATATTTCCTTGAGAAATCATTTCTCCTGTATATGATATTATAGAAGCAGAGATATTAGAGTCATAGTGTTCATATTACCTTTCCTACTAACATTAGGAATGAACTATAATTAGTTTAAATGGACATTGATATGTTGTGAGAAAAATCAATCCAAGTTTGTATGTTGTTTTAACCAACAACTCAAATCAAGGTGATTTGTACTGTCTTGTGAAAAAATGTAGACAAATTACTCATGGAGATTGAATGTGATGAAAAACAATCTTCATCAGGGAAACTGGTGAAGTAGGGCGTAGAGGTTGTGAGTGGAACTATCTGGTTGTCTTATTGTTTCCATAGTTTTAGTATGGTGTTGGGTTTTTGTATTATTTGTTATTTCACATTTTAACCGTTTGTAGGAAGAGAATATTTGAATTCATCTTTCTGGGAAGGAAGGCCATTATTGAGGAGCGTTTCTCCAATAATCACATCAAGAAAAGATGAAAATTTCATAGCAGATGGATCGCATGCAAGTTAATTTTTTTGTCAAGACCATAGTACACATTAATAGAGCAAAAAACTATATATTTTCTTGTGTATTTTGCATCTATGTTGTGCCACTTCCTAAACATATTTTTATTCATGCTAGTGTTAATATTGTTTGTACCATGCAAAACAGGACTCTCGAAACAATGAAAAGCATGCTCTATCATATAGACCCTACCTTTTACTGAACGACCAACTTCAATGCCTGAAAGTTGAACTGGATCATTATTAGTCTGAAGTTGAATCCTTGCAGGTGGTGGCCTATATGGTGCCTTGTTGAACAATATTAACTACATATAAAATCATTTTTTCTTAAATTGAATTTTGAATTTCAATAGTGTTAAAATCATTTATATTCAAATTGAATGTTAGGGTTGAAACATTTGTCCTTCCAATGTGTAATTTACAAAATTTATGTTGGAGGATGACAATGATAGTTTTTTGCGTCATGAGATGGAAATGAAATTTAAACTTGAATCATCTGAGGTTTCAAGAAGGGAAGATGTAGTTTCTAATGCTAGATTAGATGAGTTAGAGTTGGATTTACGAGATTGCATGACTTAAAGTAATTTATTTGAGACCAGGATTGAAGAGGATTTACAGGATTCAGGTATAACTGCTATACATATGCTGTAGTGATGCAAGAAAATTGAAATAGGATATTATCTCAGGTGCTCCTTTTGCATTATGTAATAATCATGAAATTGAATCTCTTAAGACGAATGCATTTGGAACTTCTATAGGAAGGAAAGACATTATTAGTGAATTTAAAGTCATGGTTTCAACTCTTCATAAAGAGATGGCAATAATGCAAGCACATTTAACTAAACTTAAAGAGATAGCTTGTGAAGTTCATTCGTTGCGGTAAGAGGTCCATTCTCTCTCAACTATACTTAACAGAAAGGTAACTTGTTTCCTTTATCCTCCTGGAGCTGGGAAGGGGTCATGAAATGTGTGTTTAGGTTGTAATATCATGACAGTTCCATGTTCAATGAAATATTTACTGTTTGGAATGCAGTCAAGTGAATACAAAAATCTGTCAGATAAATGTGCAAACTGTGTAGCTAAAAATAAAATCCTTGCAAGCTTTGGTACACTTCTTCAAAATTGCGGTGCTTAAAATTTTCTTCAATCTTTGTGTAGTGTTTTCACACTAGATCGTGCTAAAGAGAACCTAATAAGGATTTAGGAACCCTTAGTAGCAGTTCATGGAAATGGGTAAAAAACAGTAAATAAGCAAATGCTAACTTATATATGTGAATGCAATAATGACAATAAAAACCAAACAAACTAACTACTGCAATATGAAAGTAAGTAGGAACCCATGAATGAAAATTTGATTTTTTGTATTAATGTGAAAAAAATGATTTACAATATAAGGTTACCTCAAAAGGTGAGGTTGTGGGAGCCCTTGTAGATATACGTTGAGTAGTGCACCAGGTATCTAGAGTTCCTTGCTCTATTCCAAATGCTCAATGGGTTGGCCAAGTTTCAACAAAATGGGCACAAAAACTTAAAATGGTGAGCTAGAGTGTTGTAGGAAATTGGGCAACATAAGGGTAGGAAGAGTGAATAGTGATATGAAATGGGGGGCCTCCATCACCTTTTTATAGAAATTTTTAGTGGTGGAGTGTTGGCCCATGGTGTTGGGAAACCAGTAGCATTGGGCAATGGTATTAGGTATTTTCCCTCCTTTTTGAGTTTATTTTGACTGTTTTCCCTTTTTTTCTTTTCTTTTAGGGATTTTGGACCCTTTTTTAAGGGTTTTTAACCTTTTTGAAGGAATTTATTTATTTTTTGAGGGAAATAATGGGGTTTTTTCCCATTTGGTTACAAATTTAGGGTTTTGGGGGGTTTTGGGGGGTTTTGGGGGCCAAAAATGTAGGAAAAGTGGACAAATGGGATATGTGACTAGGGATATGAGCTAGTGAACAATTTTTGGGTGTTAACAGATTGCCCCCTGATGTGTGAGGGTAGGAGCTCATCATATGGATGATAGACATCATAGGTTCTATATTTTCCAAGGGTATGAGCATTGTGATGGCGAAGAGCAGAAACTGGTTGGATACCGAAACATGTGCTCCATACAAACTGCAAAGGAAAAACTGGAAATACATGACCTCAATAATGAATGAGGAATGATCTCAATATATGGACGAGGTGGGCATACCCATGCTCGTATCAAGATATACAAATAATAATGAGACCCAAAGGGGACCTGAACAATACATAAAGAACTGTTGTGTACATCATAATGGTCCAGAGGGGACACAATTTTGGGACATATTCATGGTACAACCATGACTGATGTGAAGAAATGGTACATGGAAATAATGGCATCCATACTCAATGTGGTACCATAACAACTAATGTTTTATTGGATCTAAAGGTGTCCAACAACTGTATGGACTCAACGAATGAGAGTCGGAATCTCAAGGGTGCAATGAACTGCATCTGAACTAGATACTCTAGGAAGCACATAGATGAAGGGATTTCGACACTATCTCCAATGCAGCCCAGATATCCGCGGGAACATAGAACTGGGGGGTTTCAAATAGACTCACCAATGTGCTATAGTCAGGGGACATCTGGGTTCTTCGACCAATAACTGAAGGGACCAATACACTGTACGAATATCAACGATGCGATGATGGAGTTGAAGTCGAGCATGTGAGAAACAACCATTCTAAGAGGCACTAAGGACTCCTCTCAGATGGTCCGTAGGCACTCACCACTGATGGAGATGAGTCCAAGGTATAGAGACCTCTGGGTCTATCCTCTAGAATAAATGTGTTAGCATCGACAGAGGGAGACCGAAAACTACCAAGGAAATGATGTTTCCTTGATAGGAGTGTGAGGTGTACAACCAAGAGGTGATAGTACTGGAGATGGGATTGACACACTATGGGGGGATACTAGGGTCGCAGAGTGGGAGTTCTCAAACTTACTTTGTTCAGAGTATGATGGAAATGATGACCTAGAAACATATGAAGCTGTCTTCAGGGAATGGGATCATAGCTTAGGGGACTAGGGACTGTGACTGCAATGAGGGAGAATCAGGGGGGGGAACTGATGAGTGATATCAGGAGACTCTAAGGGTGACACATCGCATAATAATTTGAAAAAAGGAGACCATACTGGGGATGATTCCATGACGTGGGGACTAGATATGATCTATTGTAGCGCCGAGAGGCACCATTTTATCCTTCTTCATGGATTAAGGAGCTTGAAGAAGGGATATAAGTGTGCTCAAAATGGTATTGTTGTGTGGATTTATACCAGCCCGGGACAGTGCATGCTCATGGGTGCTTTCAATTTTAAGGAGTCTGAAAGGGATAAGAAGACTCTGAAATGGTGGAAATATACCATCATGTGGATTTATACGAGCCCAAGATGGTGAATGCTCATGGTCGCTTTCATTTTTAGAGAGTCTGGAAGCAATAAGAAGACTCCAAGGGGGTTCTTTTTCATGTGTTAGTCTCCAAGGCCTGAAAAAGCATAAAAGCATGCGATGAAGAACTCTTCTAGCCGATGTGACTAGAGTATTCCTTTTTCATAATTAGTCTACCAGGTCCGGAAAAGGGTTAAACTTAGACTAGATAGACTCCCTTTCAAATATGTTTAACGAGCATGAAAGGAAGAAATATTGCTCGATGATCTTTTCATTCTTTAAGGAGTTAGAAAAGAGCTTAACAGAAACTCCCTGAGTGCCTTTTTCGTAGAGTTGCTCGGCCCGAAAAAGGGATAAAAGTATATCGAACATAGGTAATAGCCAAGTAAGGAGGAGGTGTTCAATCAAGGGACAAATGCGAGAATCAAAAAGGAAGGTGAGGGGGGGACATTGATGGGGCCTCCTTGTAGGTAAATGAATGGTGGAAAAATAACACAATAACTGCAGTATGGATGGAGCAGAGGGCTCATGGATAGGCTGCGATAAACGAAATGGTCCAAATCGAGAAAAAATTATTGCAGCCTGTGTGTCATGCAAATCAAGGCGACGGGGGGCATGGAAAAAATGCCCAATTTTTTTTTGAGTGAGAGCAAGAAATGATCTCAAGCATCACAGGCATGGAAATATGAATCCGATGTTGCAAACGATGCGACGAATGGTGCTCATATGACCCCGGAATGGGCAAAGCAATAATTAGGGAAAAATGGCTATAAATACCAAATGAGCCCACCACCACATGTCATTTTCACTGTGCAAATTGGGAGAAGGTTGGAGGGGCCCAGGAGAGGAAATTCAGATTTCTTTCAATCTGCCTGGTGAAATCCAGTTCTGTGACTTACAGGTAAGTATTTAAGTGTTTTTGACATTTTTGATCCATTATGAGTTGGATTTGGTCCACCGGGGAGTCATGCCAAATGAAACTAGGCACCACAGCGCCAGAGTGAGCTTTTCGAGGGAAATAGTGTGCTTCGAGTGCGGCTATGGGCCGTACATCCACGCGGCTATGATTCCCAGATCTGTGCTCTGAAGCACAGCTTTTCTAGAGAAAAGAGTGCTCCAAGCGTGACTGTGGGCCCCACAGGTGCACTTGAGGAGCGCACTTTTTGAGAAGAAAAGCACGCTCCAGGGCGTGCCTATGGGGGAAAAAATGCGTGCTTTGGGGTGAGATTTTTTCCTTTATCGGAGTGTTGCGACCCGGAGGAGACCAACATGGATTTATATGTTGCTGATGGGGTCTTGTTTTCGTGGTTAACATAATGCCAAGGGTCGGCTGGAGAGAACGAGAGCTTGGGAGGTTGCGTGATGATATATTGGATAGTGATGATGTCCAGGACACCCTGGCTTAGTGTGGGTTGTTGAAGTTTGCAAAGGTGCCTCCAATGCATTTAGCAAAGTTGTTGCCGAACAAGATGGTGGATTTATGGGATGCCAATGTGGGGGAATTTGTGATACAGGGGGAGCGATTAGAGATATCGCTCACAGATGTATATTTCTTGACGGGGCTCCCACGGTTGGGGATGATTGCAGACACCCATCCAAGGAAGCTAAGTGATGTGTCGATGGAGGACCTACTAGAGCTTCATTATTATGCTACAACATATGTGCATGACATTGCTATACTGATTTGTGACATTGAGAGGTTGGATACTTGGGCAATAGCGGCACTGGTGGTGCACATATTGGGATCAAAGGCCCCCCACAGGATTTCTACAGGGAAGATGATGTTGGTGTTGCAGGAATTAGTAGGTACCTACTTCGGGTGGGGGCAGATGTATCTAACTGTTGTTCGGTGAGAGTTGAACAAGGTTAGCCACACAGGAGGGGATTTATGTTTCCCTTCATTCTTATGCTCGTTCTTCTTCGAGCGAGTGTCGATGCTGAAACCCCACAGGGAAGTGCGTGATGGTGGACCTACTAAGCTGTGGATGCGGCGATGGGGCGAGATGATGACTCGCGGTGGTGGGGGACTAGTGGGTCGCTTTTTACCTAAGAGTTGTTCACGTAGTGGATACAACTGCCAGTGGTGATTGAGGACTTCCACTATGTAGGGATGGACTTCGGGGGAGATGCGGAGCTACCATGCCCACCTAGGAAGGAATAGGGACCAGATGGTACGTATCTACTCACTTTTCAGTAGCATGTTGTATCTACTCGATAGCATATATGATAGCTAGAGGATTTTTATGATACTGGCACTGATGATGTGCTCATGTGTGCAGATGTGGGGCTACGGTCTCCAACAGGGTATCAGGATCGTAGGGGTCGAGTGGAGGGAGTATACTCTCCCACACATGTACATCGTCAACAATGGAGTGCTTCGACAACCTTGGAGACGCTTCAGGTTGGGATCGACCATTTACTGGATGGGGTGATCGACGATGGATGACAGCATCTAGATTAGGACTTGATCGATATTTTCTATGACGCTCGATAAGAATTGAGGCCTGTGATGTGGAGGATTGCGATGGCGGCCGAGGCAGTGAGGGCCATGGTGTGGGGGGGTGCCCCCTATGATGATGCGGAGGAGGAGACTGATTCAGTTGAGGAGGAGGAGAAGGAGTAAGAAAAAGAGGAGGAGGAAGAGGAGGAGGAGGAGGACGATGACGACGAGGAGGAGGACAGTGACGACTGGGATGACTCAGACTAGGAAGTTTGATGGAACTACCTCCCTAATGCGATGAGCATGGGGAATTTTGTATATTCGGCCACTATTTTTTATGATGAGGATGTTGTTGGGGCACCTCAATGTATTGATGTATATGTTTTGACTGGAACACTATGACATTTTGATTATATATATATATATATGAACGTGGAGGCAGTTTATGATGATGATGGTCCTTTTTTTTATGATTATGTATGCCTATATGATGTATAGATGCATGTGAATGATGTGATGGTACATGGTTGTGTTTTAATTCCTACATGATGTGATTGATATGCCATTCTTGCATGTTATTAGCCATTTGGTCTGTGACACTGTTCTGATTTCATGGGACATGGATGAATGTAATGAACTCAAATTGTCTAATCAGTTGTTTTGTGCGCAGGAAATTTCTAAAAAGGAAAGGATCTCGTACCTAGTAAAAATTATTAATTTTGGCGACAAGGAGCTAGGAGTCGAGAAACACACGAAGGTGACTTATGCCTTGTTGGAGATTAACGGTCAGGAGACCAGTCACAGCATCGTACTCATCCTGGTTATTGGTGGCAAAACCTATGCACACTCCATCGAGGTGGATCAACTCGTGTGAGGGGGAATACAATACCCTAGATACGGAGACGAGGTTTGGAGACCATCTGTTTGCGTCGTTGGAGAAACCGAAATAGAGTGGTGCGGCATGGTCCATCTGTGGTCATGCAGGGAAGCAAACTTGTAAGGTTCAAAATGCAATAAGTAAAAAAAAAATGAATGAAACAGTATAGCGCTGACTAATGGTTCTGGAAAAGTGATAAGGATAAAAATGTTTGAGGTACAACCCGTTACAGAGGTTGGCTAAGGGATGTCCTTCAGAATTGGTAAGGATATATGCCCCCTTGCCGAGACAGGTTTGGATAATGTCGCCTTCTTTGTCTTGTTTGTCATGAGCTTGGTTATAAACAAGCACAAGGTCGCCTTCTTGGAAGGTACGGGGATGGACATGTTTGTCATAATTGGCTTTGGAATGGATTTTAGCCACCTCAGTGATTTGTAGGGCTGTTCAACGATCTTCATTAGCTTGTTACAATATAAGTAAGCGTTGCTCAAGAGGTGAAGTGTCTGGGAGGAGCTCGATGGTGATGTGCAGAGAGGGGATTTGACACTCAATGGGGAGAACAACTCTACTCCATGAACCAAATGAAAAGGGGTAAAACCTGTGGTAGTATTAGTGGATGTGCGGTAAGCCCAAGGGGCGGGAAAGAGCATATGGTTCCAGTTGTACTTGTGTTGGTTTACTATTCGTTGAAGAATGGTCTTCAAGATCTTGTTGATAACCTCAACTTAGCCATTCCATTGAGGGTAGTAGGATGAGGCATAGTGGTGGTCGAACTTCAGAAAGGTAGACAACTCTTTCCAAATGGTGTCTTCGAAGTGTTTTCCATGGTCGGATATAATTTGCTTGGGGACCTCGAACCGAGTGATTACACGATTGAAAAAGAAATGTGCGGTGATCTTGGCCTTATAGTTGAATGTAGACATATCCTCGACCCATTTAGTGAAATAGTCAAAAATCACAATGATGTATTTATGGCCATTCACCGAGGGTGGGTTACACTCTATAAAATCAATGGCCCACTTACAAAAAGGACCAACAGTGATGACTGGATGGAGAGGAGGCAAAGGGGTTCGGGATTTGGGGGAAAAACGTTGGAAATTTCGGCAATGTTTGAATACTTTGATGCAATCTGTGAAAAGGGTGGGCCAAAAATAGCCAACCCGGATGAGCTTTTGAGAAGTGGCCATTCCCGAGAAGTGGTCACTGCAGACTCTGCTATGACAATCATTTAGAACTTGTTCAGCCTCGTCATGTGTGAGGCATTGACGTAAAATGGTGTCAACATTGTGCCGATAAAGGACATCGCCAAGGACGAGATAGCACGAGGCATAATGGCGTATGCGACGTCGATTATCGCGGTCTATGTTGGATCGAAACTTTTGTGTCTCTAGGTACACTAGGATGTCGCCATACTAGGGATCATCCGACGAAATGGTGAACAAGTGGTCGTCGGGAAAGTTGGTGATGATGGGGGTCAGTATTGACGAACATGGTAAGTCAGTCATGAGTTGTGCCAAATCGAGGGATTTGGTACTCTTTGGTTTCACAAACGTCAGGTTGTGTTCTTGTAGTATGATGACCCATTTTACCACGCAGCCTTGGAGGAGGCAGCGACTCAAGAGATAGACCATAGGGTTGGAATTTGCCACAACTGTAGTTCATCTTAACAAGATGTAGTGGCGAACCTTCTGAACTGAGAAGAAGATGGCAAGGGTCAACTTCTACTCATGGGGGTAGCATAGGGGTGGGCCTAATAATGTCTGAATCACATAATAAATGACTTGTTCTTGTTGCGCACTATCTTCTTGGACTAACACATCCGAAATGGAATATTCGGATGCCGATACATAAAGGATAAAATCCTTTGAGAAATTAGGAGGTGAAATCAATGGGGCGGAATTCAAGGCTTGTTTGAGTGCTTCAAAATCTGCTTGTGCTTGTTCATCCCAAATGAAAGGAACATGGGTCTGAAGCAAGCGAAGGAAACTATGAATTTTCTTAGCATAGTCTGAAACGAAGCAGCGGAGAAAGTTGGATTTCCCTTGAAAGTTTTGTAATTGGCGTAATGTGCATGGTGAAGGAAGTTCAAGAATGGCTTGAACCTTCAAAGGATCAATAGTGATCCCATTTTGGGAAACGATGAAACCCAACAACCGGCCTGCATAAATGAAAAATACACACTTGAAGGGGTTCAGGTGAATGTTGTACTTGTGACAACACAGAAAGACTTGTCGGAGGTCATCTAGATGGTCAGACCGTTTCTTGGATCGAGCGGTGAGGCCGTCCAGGTAGACAAGGATTATATGGCCCAACTCGTGAAAGAAAAAGGTCATGGCCCGCTGAAATGTGGCACTAGCATTTTTAAGACCAAACGGCATGACTCGATAGGCAAAGGTGCCCCACAGGGTAGTAAAGGCAGTCTTATACTAATCTTCTTTATGAATTTGAATCTGATTGTAGCCAGAGAAATTTTCTATAAAGGATAGAATCTCATGACCCGCACATGCATCAATGAGTTGATCGATGAAGGGCGTAGGAAATTTATCTTTGGGACACGCTAAATTCAGATCACGAAAATCAGTACAAATGCGAATGGTGCCCTTTTTTTTTAACCGGAACAGGATTGGACACCAGGTGGTATAAGCAATGGGATAAATGAACCCATCTTGGCGTAATTTTTCAATATCAGCTTTCACCGTTGGGAGTTTAGAGGGGTGAATGGATCGTTTCTTTTGGCAGACGGGTGAGACGTCAGGCCAAGTATCGATCTGGTGCTGAACATTGGCAGGGTCAAGACCAGGCATCTTAGTATATGACCAAGCAAAGACATCATAGAACTCTTGGAAGAGCTTCTTATATGAATCGACTTTGTCTGAAGTACAGGAAGCGCCTAAAGTAATGTTCTCAGCTACACCGAGTGTGATGGAAATATTGACCTGAATGGTAGGAGAAATGTTATCCATGTTACCTTCCTCAAAGGCATTAGGAGCTGTGATGGGGTTCTTCAAACCAGTCCACTTGGCTATGGATGAAGTCTTTCAACTCAACCGAAACTTGGTTGGCCGCAATACAGGTAGACTCCTTAGGAATGAATTAGGATCGATGATTCATATCGTCCCAAGGGTAGTCAGGTGTTTTTAATGCTTCAAGGATTTCTTCGTCACTATGCAAGCATTGTGTGGACAGATCGGAAGAGGTAAGGCTGGAGGTTGGGGGCAAAGTTGGTTTTCTATTTGTGGAGATCATATAGATGGTGTTAATCTCTCCCGAGGAGGAGGATTTGGGTGGGTGAATCTCCTTGATGGTAGTGATGGATGACTCTAAATAAGACTGATTCAGCTCATGGAGAACCAATCTATACTTAGGTAAGTCAGGACAATGATGTGAATAGTGGTTGTAGATTCTGCATATGGCGCAAAGGTGGTTGGTGCGCAATAATTTGTTGCACGGGTGGGGGGTGGCTTGAATTTTGACAACCGGAATATTGGGGTAATCGTCTAACGTCTTCATGTGTTCTTGGAGGTTTGGAAGTTGTGGAAAATTATGGGTAGCATGGCCCAAGTCATCGCACAAAGAACACTTAGGAGGTGTATGGAAAGTTGGAGGAGGTTTCACATTTTTTGCTGTAGGTGGTGTAGTATGGCTATAGGTGGCCTTGTCCCCTGTTTTTTTAGATGAAGACGTTGTCGCCACACCGAGGGGTGGATGATTGGCAGTGGTGATTGGTTGGACCAGTTGGAGGGTGAACTATAGCATCAGAGTGGGATTAGGAATGGGTAAATACCATAAAGGAAGTCCTAATGTCAACCCAGGGAGATTGAGGGTGGCCATCACTAGCGTACTTACTAATCCTGAGGTTGGGAACAAAAATGAGATTGTGTGGATCGTTGTGGCTCCAACGTGGTTGGGGACCATCGGCGGTTGAGGAAGTAATGGTGGTTTGGGATGAGGGACAAATTGTTTGGACGGAATGGTGCATAGGTCAAATATCTCAATGGCTGGTGAGGGAGGTGGTAAATACTGAAACGTGGAAACCATCGGTGGTTCTGAATAAATTCTAGGACCGGTAGTGGAAACTAAAGAGGTGGGCACACCAAAAACAGGTTGTTCAACCATGGGGAGAATGTTTTCTGGTGTAGCGAGCGCGTTGGGGTCATAATAAGTGAATTGGTCGATTTTGACAACACGTCCCTCATGGGCGAACATCATGATATGAAACATCGATGAAGTGACAACCTTCATGGCGTACATGTAGCTTCGTCCTAGGATTAAGTTGTAGTTGAGCTGTGCATTTATGACTTTGATGTCAATCAGGACATTTTTACCAGCTAATTGAACTAGAAGATTAGCTAAAAGGGCTTGTGGCTAAGATGAACGGCCATCATAATCTCGTAAGGCAGTCGTGGATGGTTGTAGGGTAGGATATCCAAGTTTCTGCCACACAAATGTAGACATAACGCATGTAGAGGAACCCTCATCGATGGATAACAAGATTCTGAACGGAAACAGAAACTTGAAATGCTAATTTGGAAGACCTGCGTGGTTCAGATTGGTATAAATCGAATGCCATCATCCGTGAATCAGAAGGGTGTATTGCACCTATGGCGAAAAACAATGTTTTGCGCTGCGTTGGAAAGTTATTTAAAACTTCTAGGGTTGATATAGCAGCAGGGGACTGGGCTAAGTCATCCACGATGTTATAGTTGGGGGAAGCACGAGCATTAGGGTTGTTATTGACGTGCCACAAAGGGAATCGGAGAGCTTTGGGGGCCCCATCGAATGGTGCGGGGGGTATGCATAATAATTGTGTTAATTTTTTAGCATTAATTCAATATGATCTAGGATCTTTACTAGGAGAATAACATGTATAGCATATCAAGTATAACAATGCATATCAATCACACCAAGCAATCACATGAGACAATAGACACACAGAGTTTCACTGGGGAAAACCATAAAGGTGAAAAGCCCCACAACTTCCTCAGAGATAGAAAGAGCAATGATACAACCAAAGTACAAGAGATAGTATTATCCTCGCAGTTGATCCTCCTCCTCACGTGTGTGCCACTTTTCGAGTGATGGAAGAGTGAGTAAGTGAATGAATGAAATAGAGATCTCCCGATCTCTATTTTTACTTGTCATGTCCTTCCCAATAAACCAGTGGGTCCGACTTGTATAGCTTTTCCTAATAACCCATGGTTAACTTAATCAGGGCCGACCCCACACATGGTGGTCGAATAACCCATCGGCATGTTACGACACTTGCGACACTTGTCAATACAAATGACGACACTTCCATATAGAGGAATAATAACATCTCTATAGGATTAAAATATACATAGATGAAATACATAAGTCAAATACATTCCGAAGTTACATATACATCAACACTCCCTCTTAACTAGGAAGGTATTTCTCGACACAGATCTACTAGCACAAGTCTTCTTCTCTGGATCATCATCACGGGATCATCGTCATCGAATCATTGTCATCATCACTGCTACTGCTATCTCAATCAATCTCCGATCTAATAGTCATAGGAAGTTCTACAGAGCTAGTCCTTTTCATACTGGATGTAGTCCCACCACCTGCAGGTCTTCATCACCGGCCATACTGTGGAATCCTCATGACTTATTATGTGCATCACAAAACCTGGTTGTAGAATCCCAGGCTGTTACGAGCACATAGCTCTACCTGTCGGATCTCCCAAGGACACATTACATGCCATAGGACAAAACCTCGAAAGAGCATCCCAGGATGTTACAAGCACACAACTCTACCTGTCATATCTCCCAGGGCACTATTATATGTCCTCCTAGAGCAATTCCTCAAAAGAGCATCCCAGGTTGTTACGAGCACACAGCTCTACCTGTCGGATCTCCCAGGTCAACTTATAGGCTCATCTACACAACCTATCCACGGCCACAGAGTATCATCCTGATACTCACCATACATCGTCCTGATGTACATGATCATCCTGATCATCATCACTACATCGTCATGATGCATGTCATCTGGTGCAACATCCTGAAGTTCGTCATCCATGATCATCTTGATCATACAATGCATCCACCTGATGCATACCAAGTATCTACCTAATACATATCATCATACATGATCCACCTGATCATACAATCTATCCACCTGATACATACACAGATACATGATCCACTTGATCATATAATGTATCCTCCTGATATATATCAACATACATGATCTACCTGATCATACAACATATCCACCTGATACATATACAAATACATGGTCCAAGCATCCAACATGATGCACATACATATACATGATCCAACTGATCATAACAAGCATCCAACATGATGCATATACATATACATGATCCAACTGATCATAACAAGCATCCAACATGATGCATATATAGAGCAGTAACTGGAGCATCGTCCTGATGCTCGTCATCCAGCACTTACATCCATAGCCATGGGAAGGATCCTCCTCTCACCATGCTTAGAATGGCTCTAGCAAATGTGTCCATCACTTCTTCCTCAAAGTGTCATCAATATGGAGAACACCAAGCCTCTCTCTGAAGTATTCGAACTTCACTCTAGCTAGTGGTTTCGTCAACACATCTGCAATTTACTCATCCGTCGCAACATACAGGAGCTTCACTGCTCCTCTCTGCACCATATCCCTGATATAGTGATATTTTATCTCAATGTGCTTCGACTTGTCGTGGAACACCGGGTTCTCAGACATCTTCACACAACTCTGGTTGTCACAAAATATACCAGTAGCATCCAACGGGAGATCAAATAACTCAGACAGTAGCTTCCTCAACCATACTTCCTCACAACTAGCCAAACAAGCTGCAACATACTCTAACTCAACTGTACTCAGTGCTACGTAGGACTGCTTCTTGCTAAACCAAGAGATCACACCTGATCCCATACTAAAGCAAGACCTAGATGTGCTCTTCCTATCTGCAGCACTACCTGCCCAGTCAGAATCAACATAACCCCGCAGGTTAAACTTTTGATTCGCATCATACTTGAGACCATAATCAATTGTACCCTTCAGGTACCTCAGAATATGCTTTACAGCAACCAGGTGAACACCTCTAGGATCCGTCAGGAACTGGCTCAATGTGTTCACCGCAAAGAAAATATCTAGTCTAGTGTTCGTCAGGTACATCAAGGACCCAATCATCTGACGATACACAATGACATCAACTGGATCAGATGAAGCATCACATAGAAGCTTCAGGTTCGATGCCATAGGTGTGGCCATGGCCTTGCAATCCATCATCCCAAACCTCTTCAGGATCTCTACTGCATACTTCCCTTGTCCAAGGAAGATCCCATCTACACTCTGCCACACCTCCATGCCTAGAAAATAGCGCATCATCCCCAAGTCCTTCATCTCGAACTCGACAGCAAGCTTCCTCTTGGTATCACCAATCAAACTATCATCACCTGTTCCAAACAGGTCATCCACATACAATAGTAGTATCACAGGATTTCCTTCCTCAACCTTGTAGTAAAGGTTGGAATCTACTTTACTCTTGGTAAATACCAAACTAGATAGGAAACTGTCCATCCTACCATACCAAGTCCTAGGAGCTTGCTTCAAGCCATACAAGGCTTTCTTCAACCTACACACATATGACTCCCTGTCATGTGTTTCAAAACCAAGTGGCTGCTCCACATACACTTCCTCCTCAACTACACCATTCAAGAAAGTTGTCTTAACATCCATTTGGTGTATCTTCCATTTCATCACTGCAGCTAGAGAAAGTACTGATCTAATGGAAGTGTATCTGGCCACAGAAGCAAAAGTCTCTTCATAATCAATCCCTTCTTTCTAGGAGAAGCCACGAGCCACAAATCCCGCTTTGTATTTCTCTATGCTGCCATCTACAACATGCTTGATCTTGTAGATCCACTTGGAAGTCACCACTGACTTCCCTTCAGGTCTTGGGACCACATCCCAAACATCATTCTTCATGATCGACTGATATTATTCGACCATGGCATCCTTCCATTCTTTCTTTTTCGTTGCTTCTTCATAACTGGAAGGTTCTTTGTTCATAATATCACAGAGTAAAGCAACATATCTAGTATGTGATCTAGTTCTCTTCTTTGCTCTGTGTTCTTCTCTTGGAATGTCATATCTTTCTGCATCTTGAATGAGATCTCTAGCCCAATGCAGGTTTCCTCTTGTGAGAGTTATTTTCACGAGGTGGATCTATAGGTATTTGTGCATCTTCAATTTCACGATCTACTACTAGAATTGATTGAGTCATGGTAGTGTCTTGAAATCTATTTTCCTTTGGTTTTTCATGATCTTAAACAGGTGTCTTTCTTGATTTGATGAAGGCTGAGTTTTCATCAAATGTTACATCCCTGCTGACATCAATCTTCTTGAACCCTGGAAAGTATATTCTGTAAGCCTTCAAGCTTTCATTGTACCCCACAAATATTCCCTTCTTTCCTAAAGGTTCTAGTTTTGTCCTCTTTTCCTTTGGAACATGAGTGTATACTAGACAACCAAATATTTTGAGATGGCTAACTTCAGGCTTCTTACCAGAGAAGACCTCTTATGGTGTCTTGTTTTCCAATATCTTGTGAGGTGTTCTGTTATGCACATATACAACTGTCCTAACTGCTTCTTCCCATAGATGCATAGGAAGATCCTAGTCATGCAGTATTGCTCGTGCTACTTCCATTATTGTTATATTCTTCCTTTCTGCAACTCCATTCTGTTGTGGATTGTAGGGAGCAGTCAACTCCCTCTTAATCCCTGAATCACTGCATAGCTTCTTGAAATCACCTGAAGTGAATTCTCCGCCATTGTCTGATCTGAATGTCTTTGTTTTCTTATTAGTTTGATTTTCCATCAAAGCTTTGAATTTCTTGAACTTATCAAACACTTCATCTTTGTTCTTCAAGAAATAAACACAAGTCTTCCTGGATAAGTCATCAATGAAAGAGACATAGTAAACATACCCACTCAGAGAACTGGATGACATTGGACCGCATACATCGGAGTGGATAATTTCCAAGATTCCTTTTGATTTGCTTTCACTGCTTGGAAATGCCTTCTTTATGTTCTTTCCTTTTGCACAGCCTTTTCAAACACCTTCATGCTTGGTCTGTATTTCAAGAAGACCCTCTACTGCTTTACTTGCAATTGGTAGTTCCCTATAGTGCATATGTGCAATCCTTCTATGCCAAAGTTCACTTGGCTCCATGGATTAATGTACCATGGCATGTTCAGGTTGTCCCTTTAATTTATACAATCCTCCCTCTTGCTCTCCAATCACTACTGCATCATCAATAGTTTTACCTTTTGGCCACATTAGTACTTAGCCATCTACAAATGCAACCCTCATGCCTTTTGCATCCAATGCAGATATGGAGAGTAGGTTCTTCTTGAGCCCAGGTACATATAGAACACCTTTCATCTTCAAAGAATTTCCAAAGTCTAGGTTGTAGGAGGCTTCACCACTTCCTTTGATAGGGTATTGATAGTCATCCCCAAGTCTCACCTTATGGGGTGACTCATGTTTAGATAGATTTTCAAAAGATTCTTTAAACCCAGTCATGTGTTTGGAAGCCGCACTATCAATAATCCAATCATTACATCCATGAGAGATAGTACCGATGAGAGCGGATATTAGAACATATTCATCTTCACTTGATGAATCATCACTTTCTACCCTAGCCTTCTTCTTTGGAGGTTCATCATCCTCAGCAACATGAGCATGGTACCTTCTTTTGTTGCCCTTCTTCTTCTTGTTGAATTTGTTGTTGTCCTTTTTGTTCTTGGGACAATTTACAGCAATGTGTCCCTTCTCATTACAGGTAAAACATATTCTCCTTTCTCTATTGTAATGGTGGTGTGAAGATTTCTTGAAGTGAGATGGCTCTCTCTTAGGCTTCCCTTTCTTGGTGTGTGTTGTGAGAGCTTGATCTTCATTCCCCATCTTTTCTTCTCGGGCCACAAGCCTTGCTTCTTCTTGAGATAATTCCTCCCATAGTCTACTGAAGGAGATTAGTTTCTTTCTTGCACAGATTCCTTGGATAAAGGAATCCCATGACCTAGGTAGGCCATTTAATGTGGTCATAACAACTTCACCATTATCCACTACCTCATCCACAGCTTCAAGTTGTTCCTTGATCTGAGAGACCTTAGAGAAATAGGATTGAATGGTCTCTCCATTCTGAAGCTTTACCCCTTTCAATTGGTTCCATAGGGTCATCTTTCGATTTATGTTCTTCCCTTCAAATAGCTTGGTCAGGGAATCAAACATCTCCTTGGGTGTCTTCAGAGATGACACATGTGGGATGAGATGATCCTTGATAGAATCAGCAATAATCCTCTTTGCCTTGACCAAGTTATTATTTTGAAGAGCCTTAGTCTCTTCTCCCTCTGGGACAGGGACCTCTTCACTTATATAAGTGTCCAACTCATTTTCTTCCAGGATTAACCCAATCCTATACTTCCATGCTTGAAAGTTATCAGCCCCTTCAAACTTATCCTCAAGCTTGGCGTGGTGAGACATCTTAAAGAGTACTTCAAATGGAAATATAAAATATTTAGGTCTTACCACTTGATTTGCTGAAAACTGGATTTGGTCCTGGATTAGGGTTTGTCAGAGAAACCCTAAAAATTCAAATTGTGAATTTCAACTTTCTGAAAGGATAGAAAGATGCGCCTTGATGAGCTGATCAACCTGGTATATTTATATTTTGAGATCTGCAAAGTTTCACCCTTCATAAATTCCTTTTAGTCTTCCTGGATTCACTAGGGAGGACCCTGAATTAGGGTTTGAGTTTCCCGGAGCTTCATCCAACCAAAAATCTCAATTCAAAGCTCTAAACTTCGATTTTTCCAAGGAGCTTCCAGCTATGTCTCCAGATTTCAGAAATTCCTATTTTTGTGGAAACACTAATTTTTAGGGCCAAAACTAAAAGTGCTCAGAATTGAATTCTAATTGGACAGACAAATTCTCCTTGATGAGTAGAGTCAATCTACCTTACTGCTTTTCCAAAATCTGTTGAGAGAAACCCAATAAACAAGAAACCCTAGTTTCTTCCACTGTACAATGTCTTCTTCTCAGGTTAGCTCTGATACCATGTTAATTTTTTAGCATTAATTCAATATACTCTAGGATCTTTACTGAGAGAATAACATGTATAGCATATCAAGTATAACAATGCATATCATCCACACCAAACAATCACATGAGACAATAGACACACGGAGTTTCACTAGGGAAAACCATAAAGTTGAAAAACCCCACAACTTCCTCAGAGATAGAAAGAGCAATGATACAACCAAAGTACAAGAGATAGTCTTCTCCTAGCAGCTGATCCTCCTCCTCACATGTGCGCCACTTTCCAAGTGATGGAAGAGTGAGTAAGTGAATGAATGAAATAGAGATCTCCCGATCTCTATTTATACTTGTCCTATCCTGCCCAATAAACTAGTGGGGCCAACTTGTCTAGCTTAGCCTAATAACCCATGGTTAACTTAATCAAGGCCGACCCCACACATGGTGGTATAATAACCCATCAGCAAGTTACAACACTTGCAACACTTGTCAATACAAATGACGACACTTCCATATAGAGGAATAATAACATCTCTATAGGAGTACGATATACATAGGTCAAATACATTCCGAAGTTACATATACATCAACAGATTGATCTGTGGGGATAGTGTTAGCATCCTTATCCGCAGGAGCGGTTTCTGCGGTGGAACCATATTGGTTATGGCGAGTTTGAAGGTTAATATTGGCCGAAGACATCATTAAAAGGTGGTGAGTACCGGTGTCAACGTGTTGGTTTCCATGAGTTGCGTAGGTAACTTGTTGTTGTGGTGTCACAACCCCTTGAGGGGGAGCCAAAGGTTGGGTGGTTAGTACCCCTTGCGTGGGTAGGGGGGTCTGCAACACCATAGGTTTTGCGTTGGGTTGCGAGGGGTTAGGTGGTGTCGGAGGTGCAGCGTGTCCTTGGCATTGAGCATCTTCAATCCAAATTTGACAAGTTCATTCCAAATGGGGACAATTATGTGTGTAGTGGCCATATATCCCGCAAATAGAGCATGGATGGTTTGTGCGTAAGTTGGGTTTTTTCCCTTACCGAGGTGGTCGATCAGGATTTTGGTTAGCTGGTGTGGTACCATTATTGTTTGGGGGTTTTGGTGGTGGACCGCTTCGATCTGGAGGTTGGTTTTTCCCTCGATTACAGCCTCTTCCCCTATTTTGTTATTCTTGTTGGTTCTGTTGGGAAGGCTGGTTTTGTTGAGCGTAAACTTTCCCTTGGGGAGTAGGGGGATTTTGTGGTTGAGCAGGTGCTGGGGAGACCTGTGGTGGATAATAAGCTGGAGGGGCTTGAGGTTGTGCTGGTGCGGGTGCATCCAGTTGATGGTAGTGGGTAGGAAGTGCAGCAGGGGGAGTGTATGTTGGCAGGGTGTGACCGTAGCAATGTGTTGGGCACGAAGGTCCATGCAGACGAGGGGCTTGGGCTATGGGAACATACGAAGGTGTTGCTCCTGAATGGGATGTGGGGTGCGAAAGGTCAGTACAACTCATGGCAGCGTTATGTGTTGGATTATACGCAGGGGTAGAGGTAGGGGGTATATGGACATATGGTTGTTTATGAGACGCAACGTGTCCAATAATGTCATCGGTAGCGTGGGATTCCCCCGGCGCGTCCTTCCTGGAGGAATCTCCGTCAGGAGCATCTGGTAAAATGGAGTAGAGGTAGCCTAACTGAGCATAAATGAGGTCAAACTGTTGGGCTTTGAGAATGGCGTATTCTTCGGTTTGGGGTCGTTTGGATGCCACATCCTTGGTGATAACTGGTATGAGGGATTTCAAGAGCCAATCTAAAAAGCTGCGGTCGTCTAACTTGATCTTACACAAGCTACGATGTCTATGCCATTCATGAATATGGTAAGTGATATGGGTAGTCGTGTTCTGTCTGCAAGATAGTAAAATCTCAATACTAGCATCATAACAAACGGGTAACTGGAAGAACTATAGGAAATTCAAGGCAAGGGATGTAAAGGTGGAATGTATCCCATGTGCTTTTTCAATAGACCACTTAGTTGCAGAGCCAGTGAGGGTCCGTTGTAAAAGGTAGAGGCGGATCGAGTCATCCACTATGGAGTTGGAGGAACACCATAAGTGGAAGGACATGATATGGTTTTGGGGGTCCTCCCCACCCTTCCCTTCCAACTTACGGATGTCTAAAGGTAGTTTGGTGGGCATGGGGGGCCATGTGGGATCATTTCGGATTGGATCGTTGGTCAATCGGGCTATATCATGGAGGTTGAGACTGGCCATGAATGGAAAACTAGCAAAAGGATATGACATAGTCAAGGAGGCCTCCATGCTATCCATGGCAGTGATCGTGGGGCCGCCTCCGTCGAGTGGCGGGGCAATGGCGTGTGTCATAACGGGGATCGAGCGACCTCCGGTGAAGGGTGGGGGAATTGTCTAGGAAGGGCCAGTTCACCCAAGTGTGCTACTAGTCACCAAAGGGATTGTAGTTGGAATTGGTCCACTACCGATGGGTATGGAAGTAGTGACTAGAATTCCAGGTGTAGGTCTTGTAGATGGTATGGTAGGGATGTATGTTGAATTGGTAGTTGGGATAGTGGCGGAACCACCGCCAACATTCCCACCGTAAAAGGGGTTGGGATTCGCACCGGACATGGGGCTAGACAGAGCTGTGTGTATGGGTAACTCTGACTCAGAATCAGAGGTAAAATAATGGGTGTTGAGATGAGTATCTGGCAACGAGGCTGAGCGTCTATGACAGCTTTGGTCAAGTGGGTCGTGCTGCGGGGATAGCCCCCATAGGCATCGAGAGTGTCTCGGTTAATCAATGGTGACATGTGTACAAGTGCTGAGGAGTTGTGGTGGATAAAATGGTCAAAAATCCCAGTGCAACTGTGTGTGCAAAAGGAGAGCTCAAAAAAGATGGCGCTTAGGCCAACACCAATGCTAAAAAACATTTGCTGCAACATCGTTCTACAACAAGCGGAGCAGTCAATGAAATGGTTAGAATACCAATCAAGCAACACTCCTAAAAGTAAAAAGGTAGACTCACTAATCCAATGCGGGTATAGGAGAATGCAAACACCTATCTAAGAGATATGGAAGCTCACACAAATCGTATCCCCTGCAGGGTGATGAAATCCGCAGTCAAGCAATACGAAATGTTGAACCAAATGGATCAAGGATATCCCTCTACCGAGACGGACTCTAGGTAAAAAGAGCCCTAGAAGAATGGAAACTAAGCTACCATGTTTATGGCACGTCTAGAAAGGTGTCCCATATCTTTAGTTCTTTGGTCATTGCACACTCGGTATGGGCGCCAATATGCACGACGAGAACAATGTGTTGGTGTCCTTCAGTATAGAAGGGAGAGCGACATTCCACTCATACTTCCGGAACCAATCTTGCTACTTTCCCTCCTAAGGGAGAGTCCCTCCGACAAATCGGTTTCAACCGTACCAACAAGTAATGGGGGATTTTGGATCCCTAAAGGTCAACATCTATGTTTCAAATGTAAATGACAAAGGAAGTGTTGTTTGGATGCCTAACCCCGATGTCCTACCTAGCTACAAAATTATTTTTGTGTTCCCCGGGTGGGGTTAAAATGAGTTTAATTAAGTAAATTTTAAGGCTCTCTTGGATTATGGTGCCAGAGTGTGTACACGAGTGGTGTGAACCCAAGATCGATGTATGATCAATGCTGAAATAAAATGCTAAAAGAAACAACTGAGATTGAAAATAAAAATCTTTTTTCTTTTGTTGTTTCAGAAAATAAAAATGCAACTGCTATAACAGGCATGCAGGAAATATATGGATGTCTAAGGAGATTTAAAAGGAATTTTAAAAGGAATTGAAAGGTAAATGGCATGGTGATCAATCCAATAACAATTAAATACGTATAAGTGAATTTCATCTTTTGGGAAAGTTTCCCAAAAGTGATCTATTAATGAGATAGTTTTAGTTGTTGGTTTGTTTGCATGCAATGTGAAATTGTAGCTTTCAATGAACTGGGGGATTTCTTTTATGCATCATGTTGAATATGAAATCACCAAGAAGAATAATGCATCCCTGAATTGGAAGGATGTTACGGCATTCACCAAGAAAAACATACCTTCAAGAAGGGCATGCGAAGTAATGTAAACATTTGCCACGCTAACAACTATACAATTGACACAATAATCAAGGACAACATTCTCAAAAATTCTCCATGGCGTAATTTTTGGATTTGTTGACTACTAAGTTCTTTCTATATAACATGTATAGAGTCGTTGTACTCATAAAAGTGTTATAATGAGCAATTGACACAATAATCAAGGACAACATTCTCAAAAATTCTCCGTGGCGTAATTTTTGGATTTGTTGACTACTAAGTTCTTTCTATATAACATGTATAGAGTCGTTGTACTCATAAAAGTGTCATAAAATCATTATAGGAAGGAATTTCTAAAGGGAAAATTATGAGGTTGGCTAATGTTATGTTCTATATTATTAAGGGTTGGCAAGTTAAATGGAGATGGAATTCATCCTTAACCTCCTTTGTATCACAATTTTTCTCGTATGAAGATGTTTTTAGGTTATTTTAATGACTAGTTTCATTATGGAGATCATGAGCATTGCACTAATTTTGAAAATATTCATTTTATTATTTAAGCACATAATGTCAAAGCATATTAAGATTTATAATATCTTTGTATTATTTTAGCTTTCTTGTAATAATTTTTTTGTTGTCACTCAAACTCGTGTCTTTAAAATTCATAAGGACATGTAATATTTAATATAAGTGTTTTTAAAATTGATCCACAAAGAGACATATTTGGGGATAGGAGTGTTTAATGTAATTTTAAAAATTATATGTTATAAACTATTTTTGTTTTCCTTAATTTTATCCCAAGTCTCACGAGGGGTATTGTGGGCCCAAACTTATTATATGTAAAAAATAATTAGATAAGTAAAGTATTGGAATGCTTTTTTTATCCCAATCCCAAATTTCAACATTTTTACATTTGTTGCTAAGGTTGGTGGGTGTGGGGGCAGTCATTATGCTTCGAGTGAAATGAGGAAACAATTTTTTCTTGGGCAATTGGTATTTCTACAAACAATAAATCCAAGGAACTAGATCTTTACCAAGGCCTATTTTTGTTACAATATCAATGGATTTGGGAGGCATCAATGGTAGGAGACTCTATGGTCATTGTCAAAGTTGTTCATCACAATTCCCTTCCAAAGCAACCAAATTTGGCTCACGTGTTGCCAATAATTATTCAAGAATCTAGGGACTTTGAAAATCTTGAATCGTGTTCTAAGACATCACAACTCATTAGGATATTAAGAGCCTAATATAGGTTCTTGTCTTAACTTGGGTTTTTGTATTGTAAATGTGGGGAGCTCCATCTAACTCCCCCTATGACATGGATGTGGTTTTGATGGCTCTCACATCATTCCCCCTCTAGGGAAGTAATTCAAGCATGAAGAGATGGATATTTATGAACTAATGGCATGATTTTCGCTACTCAATATTCCCACTTGTATGAACAGTTATGAGATGTGAGATCTCAAATTCTAGCAAGAAGTGTGAGCTTAATTTAATGGACAAGAATAATTTCCTACTATTATTGAGTTTGTCGATTCTCTTTCCTATAGTTATGGTATTTTTAAGCCTTGTAACATCACACTTCGGTGGGTGAAAGAGGTTGGTCTCCTTATCTCACTCGGAGGTTGATTCCCCAAAGTCACTCGTGTGCAAGCATCTTGGGTTTGTTCCACATCCCATAGTATTTTTGTTTGAGATTCCAATTTCACATTGTCACTATAAAAGTGGGTGTTGCATTCTCCATGAACTTTGATGTGTTAAAAAAAGTTGAAGTGGTGCATTCAAGATGTGGCTAAAGCGCAATTTTGGTGTCAACATCTCTATCATTTGGAGGGAGATATGGTAATCTAAATTTGAGAATAAGGTCAAGAAGAATAATGTAGTGCAAGACACTTTTTCCATAGACACAACAATGCATATGGTGAAAATATGGGAATGATATAATGAGGTACAAATGATCATGGGCATCTAGAGTAGGAAATATTTGGAAGCTTCACTACATTTAGACTTGCTTTAGTAGATTGTGGAGTGACTTGTGGACCACCTCAACATACCTAGGGATGTGGTTAAATATTCCTCTCTTGAAAATTAATCTCCACAAGTTGATTAATGCTCTAATGGCCTCTAAGGGAACTCAACAAATCTACAATCCAAAATTCGACTAAGGCAACACTCTTCTCATAGTTGTATCTAAAGATTAAATCAAAGTGTTTCTACATAAAATGAAGCAAAGAAGCATTAATAAGCAACAACACATTATCAACCCCAAAATTAATATTTTCCTTTTTTTTTTATATTTTTTTGTGTAGCTTATCTACTTAAACAATATGTATAGTAGTGTCATTGTGAAAATATAAGGATATAATAGGGATGAATATCTTTTACTTTTGTATTTTGTATTTATGTTCTTATCCTAAACTCTCTAATTTTGTTCTTCGATGGTGTTTGGTTTGGTCATAGCCCATTTGTTAATGCAATCCTTTAGCCATTACTATTTAGTAAAAACAAAAAAGTTTCGTGTGTTTTTTTTCAAGACCTTAGTAATCATTCTAGCCTCCAATTATGATTCTTTCTAAGCACTATGGTTCTAGTTCAAATGGAAATTAAATCGTTAACTAAGTATTTATAAGATTCCACCTCTTCAAGGGTGTTATCACCATACATAAGCATAGAATAAATTATTTTCTTAGGTTCACTTATCATAAGCATGGTTTTAACGATATTAATAATGAACTCATAATTTTGTAGAATTGTTTGAGAACTTTGAGCACCTTTAAATATTTTCAATATTTTTTGTAAGGACGATGATATCATCAACATATAAAAGAAGGACAATGATTCCAGCCATGTTAATACCAATGCATCCCCCATATTCTAAACATTTCCAATCTTATCGATAATATAGATAAAAAAAGTGTAATAAATGGAACACCCTTGATTAACACTAATATTACAATCAATTTCCATTGACCAACGACATTACATTGAATTTAGGAATAACCTTTTCATAAATCCTAATCACAACACTTTGAATGTCAGGAGAGATACCAATTTCTTCCAGTATTTTCCATAACTTGGCTCTAGGAACAATGCCAAAGGCTTTCCCAAAATCAATGGAATTACAAATGAGGTCTTTTTTTTGTCTCTACAATACCTCCTAAGAAATAACTCTAATTGTGGAAAGGTGATCGTTTTAAACAGGTTGATTCCTAAACCATGTTTTCCCTTTGGCCCTTTTATTATTTTCTTCAATCCATTTCCTCGACCTTTTTTTAGAATTAAGATAGATAATTTTTCTAAAAGGGAGCTAATCATGATACTTTGGTAATTGGATTACTCATCCTTCATTCCAACGTAGCCTTTCATTCTTTTTTTTATGGAGTTCCAATCGCTTATCAACCTAATATGTATATTACATTTTCAAACAGTAAACATTATTCCTAAGTAAACATTTTTTTAAAGTATGAATTCATTGTCTTTGTCCACTAAGATCATTCGCTCATGACATGGACAAAAATACTCCAAAATTCTTCTTGTTATGTCCAATATTAAGTAGTCGATGTGGCCCATTTTTTTGAATGCTGTCAATAAAATAACAAGCACAAAATCCAAATCCCCCTACTAGTTGACATGATAAATAAAACAAAGACATCCCCTCCATCTCTTCTAACATCTACATGATGTTATTATGGTTGCCACTATAAATGATGTGAAGTTGCTCGAGACTTGTACTTGATGCAAGGAAAATATACATTTATACTTGTTTGATGAATGGGAGAACAAATTACATAATAAAAGAAGAAAGCAAATGACCCCAGCAAGTGATAAAAGGCCGAAGATCGTATTATTTATCAAATAAATATCTAAGGAAACCATTGCTCAAGATACAGATTCAAGAGATGACAAGAACCATTAAGGATATTCCTTTTAATGTTTGGTTTTGATTTTGTACTTCTATATATGTGAATTGGTATAGCATTTGGCATGTTGGAATGAAATCATTACATAACCCAACATATGATTGTGCCATCCAACTTGGCCAATTCCATTCCTTTCATTGCTTACTATTGAGATTAATGATCATAACTAATGCCTCATCATCACTATTAAACACTAAATCTCCCTAGTCCATTATTGTTCCCAAATTCATCGACATATTTGGTAAAGGAAAACATAGTAGCTTGTTTGGTTGATTAGATATTCCCTTCATAATTCCACATCATGCATGTTTGTTGCGGCATTATTAACTTGGTTATGGCCTCTTCAATCCTTATTTCATTTCAAGGTTTCAAATGTGTTGTCTACTTGCACTCATATAAAGTTAGTAAACACTCATTGGCACTTTGAAATATTATATATAGTATGAGATAGTAATATCAAGGGGGAAAAGTGAAATGATAAAAATTGAACTATTATCTTCAAACTTATCTTTGCCAATTTTATATACATTTGGATGCACTACAAAACTCTTCTTTTATTTGTCGAGGAGTCATTTTTAGTATTATAATATTATGTATTCCCTTCCAGCATGAGTTAGAAAATAATAGTCAACTTAAGATAAACAGAGTCAATAAAAATTATATTTTAGTCATATTTGTATGTTTAATTACAATTAAGCATTATCAAGCATTGTAATGCTTACACATCACAATCTCACATAACACTTAAGGAATGTCGTAAACCATGGTCAACATTAGTTAAGATGGCCAACGATAATCAACCAAACTCAAGGTGACAATCATAATGAAATATAACCATTGAGGGACCTATTAATTCAACATAAAGTTAGCCAAGATGAAATTCATAATGTGATGTAATAATTAATGAATGTCACAATTAAGCATAACAATTAAAGAATTACATAACATGTATCTGACACAACCCTTGAACAATGTTGTAATGCAACATAATCAGTAAGGAACATAAGTCAACCAAGATGAATTCCACGATGTAATATATCAAATCATGATCAACCACGAACATTATAATCAACAATAATAATCATAATTAACCATAATCACACAAACACAATACAACGTAAACCTTGAAAAATGTTGCGACATTAATTAAGATTAATGAAAATCAACATTACTTAAGATTAATATATTTCTAATTCTTGTATTACCTTACTGTGTTGGGTATGTATTTAACTCCTCTTTGCACATGGAGAGATTCCATTGCTTTATCCACATCAATATCTTCTACTCCCTTTAATTCATTTGTTAAATTCTTCATTGACATATGCATAACTTAGAAAGGAATTATATGGTTTGTTGTAACCACTATATATGTAGAGGAAAGAAAGGAAATCCTCAAAGCATAGGAATTATGTGGTTTGCTTTAACCACTATATTATGGTTTTCTGTAACTAGAATTTAAAGTAGAGGAAAGAAAGGAATTATATGGTTTGTTGTAAAATTTTATTCCTATTCTCAAAAAGCTTAGAAATGAGTGTTCATCGATCATCATAGTTTTGACATGGTGAAAGGCTAGGGAGGCATGTATTGTAAGAAATATTATGAAACTGCGATCTAATGTGGGTGTACATAGGGAACTCTAAGAGAAAGTGAATTTCATCCTCAACGTTCATAGTCTCACAGAAATGGAAAATTCTTTCCACCCATGGTGTTTTAGGAATTGTCTAGATCCATGTTTCACCATGAAGCTCGTGAGAGTTTCTTCTTATCTTGGATATATTAATTTTTTTTTCGAACTAGTTAAAAAAAAGAAATACTTTTAATCTTCTAGATTAGGGTTAATGACCTCCTTATAAAATCTTAATTTTCTTTCAACCTCTAATTATTTATCATCCCAAAATTATGAAAAAATATAAATAAAAAATAAACTACTCTCTCTATATATAATGCTTTCAAAGTTAATACAACAATACACTCATCATTCTCTATCATAACATACTAAGCTAAAATATTTTAACTATAAGGAAAAATACTTTTAATTATTTTATATATAATATTTTTCTTTTGTAAAGCTGCAGCATATCTATATTATATAGAAAAATAGAACAAAATTACAATCCAAATGTCATCGTTTTCAAGGTGGCCTAAGATGATGAAACCGCCATCCCAAGCACTCAAAAATACTATTCAGGCTGACATGTTCACAAAATGTGGCCCTACCAATAGAGGGAAAACAGGCCAAATAATAGTTGGAGACTACATGGTTCTGACTAGCTATCAAAGTCCTGAAAGGCTTACTATGTAAAAAGCTATATAAGACATAAAACCAGAAAGACTGAAAAGCACTAGTAGTGTTCAGAGCACCAGAGCACTACTTAGCTAGGATTTGCACCATGAGATGAGTCTTCATGTTCCTCAATGATCGAAAAGCCTTCAATTTCCATGTTCGGGAAGTCTTCCTCAGGAAACTTGACCAGGAGAGGAGCCTGTTTCCGAGGCAAAAAAATATTTTCCAAATCTAAACTTTGAATCTTCTTTGCAAAGGAAATACCGGGTTCTAGAGAGGACCGAGTTCCCATATGGTCAACGGGAGAGATCCATAATCTTTCTCCCTTGTCCAGTTTAAGTGCAGGCACCCATAGACTCACCTTGGGAGGATTCCCCAAACAAATTTTCTTTAGATAATCCTTGCACTGACGTCCCTGCAGCTTCGAAGCTTTTACCGAAAAGTGTGAGGTCCCATTTAAAACGATTATCCAGGCTATTTAAACCATCAACGGCCTGTTCCAAGCCAACTCTCATGTCAAGATCCATCATCTTGGAGTTCTCCCATTTGTCCTAGATATCCTCCATTAGTAAACCCATCATGTTTTTAACCACCCAGTAGTGGTTTATCTTTCCATCCAATAGAGTCAAGCTTAGTTGTTGAGAAACAATGCTATCGGCTCCTCGTCATCAATGAGGGAGCGAAGCTCTGTAGAAATCCCATTTGCATACCCATCATTCACCCTCTTCCCATACGCATTGTTACCAAAGTTGCTGCATCCATTGCTTCCCTCCTGGGCTTACCACACTGGCGAAGAGACATTCTCCCATCTTTTCACTTCTCCATCTTACTTCCAGCAACTAGCTTCCGAGGAGGGCACCAAAATCCAAAACGTTGTAGCCATTGGAATCCCAACTTGCCCATAAAACCATATATCTGCATGCGAGTGTTGTCGCACCATCGCACTAAACCAAATAATCTCTATACCATTCGCCATCCCATCTCCCATACGAAGGATCAAGGTATTGAATTGATTAGCCACCGCATTAAACTGAAATACAGTCTAATTATATGGGCCATCAAGTCTCCCACCCACCTGTATGTCAGCCAACCCCCCTTCTGCATGCTCTTCACGTGCCCTCGTGTGGCTACCGCCCGCATCCAGGATTTATATATAATAAAATTAAAATAAATAATTAGTTATATATAATTTCAATATTAAAACCAGTATAGATCCATCTTAAACCTGGATCTATCAAGCACTGAGAGGGATCTAATTTTTTAGGTGTAATTTTGTTTTTAATATTAAACCAAGAAATTTGATCCCTCTCTTGCTTGATAGATCCAGGTTTAGGTTTTAACTTTTTATTTTATACGCACACATGGATTTTTTTAATTACTTTTTATTTTTGGTAATGTTACATTACGTTACAGCATCTCCTCATACTGGGCTATAGAGCACCTCGCTCCTCTCGGTGCAATAAAAAATAATTTATATAATTTCAATATTTTTTATTGATGTATATATATATATATATATATATATATATGAAATCAATTCAATAATATATACTCATTATGCTTTCTCATAACATATTAAAATGTTTTAATTATAAGGATAAAAATTACTTTTAATTACTTTATATACATATATGATGGTGGTTGTGGTCATGGTCAACTTTGGTTTATCGAATCTTAAGAGGACAAAAAGGAATTATTTGGCTTGTTGTAAAATTTTATTCATAATATGCTCAAAAAGCTTAGAAAGGATTATTCCTAGGTCACCATAATTTTGACATGTTAGAAGGCTAGGGAGGTATGTATTGTAGCAAAGATTATAAAACTGTGATCTAATGTGGGTGTACACAGGGTACTCTATGAGAAAGTGACTTTCATCCTCAATGTTCATAGTTTGATAGAGATAGCAAATTCTTTCTACCCATGGTATTTTAGGAATTATAGAGATCCATGTTTCACTACAAAGCTCATGAGCATTTGTTCTTTTATCTTCTTAATTTTTTTATAACATTTTAATTTTTTTTAACCTTTAATTCTTTCTCATCCCACAATAAAAATAATAAAAATAAAAAATAAATTATTTTACATCTATACATATAATAATAATAATTATATTTTCAAAATTAATATAACAATACAATCACTCATCACTCTCTATTATAACACTAAGCTAAAATGTTTTAATTACTTTATATATAAATAAATAACTAAAATGTTTTAACTATAACGAAAAATTGCTTTTAATTACTCTATATATGATAAAATTTAAATAAAAAATAAGTTATATATAATTCATATAAAATTTAAATAAAAAATAAGTTATATATAATTCATATAAAATTTAAATAAAAAATAAGTTATATATAATTCATATAAAATTTAAATAAAAAATAAGTTATATATAATTCAATATTCCTGATTGATTCTTATAGTTATTAAATATAAATTTAGACTAAATACATAATTAAATTCTTATGTATGTATAGAATGTAATTTTTTAAATAGTTTTCTTAGTTAGTGATAAAAAATAAAATGTAAATTTAAATTTGAAGTAAATTATATAATTAATTAATTTTATAACTATGTTTTATTAATGTAATTTCAAATCAGCCAATTAAAATAAAAGATAATGTATTTGCTTTATTTTTTAATCTAATTATTTTATGTTAATGGAATTAATTAATATTAATAATTATTATTTTAATGAGATATTATTTTTAGGATGATCAACATAGATTAAGGGGTGAAGAAATGTGATTCATACCAGAGAAGTTATTAATTATTAATTATAATCTTTTGCTAACTAATGCTTTTCTATAATGTTACCATCCCAAAATTCTTCTAGCTTAAATATGTTTAGTCATGGATTTTTTTCCTATAATGAGCCCACTTCACTTGCTATCCCATTTCCAAAACCATATAAGTATTGTGCCTTATAAACTATTCATTTAGAACATAGTTACTTTTTTATTTAATATTTTTGTAGGGCTTGTACATTCTGTTTTATATAATATATTATTTTGGGGATTATATATATGGAGAAAGTCATTAATACATTACTCATAATATCTCATAAAAACTTAAACCAAAATGATCAAATTTGAATAGTCCACTTAACACTCAATTCATTAGGTGATGTTCACGTGAATAAAGAAGTGAAAATAATATTAGTGAAATGAATCGACAAAACATCAATCATCATCTCCATACCCCAAAAAATCAAAAAATCAATTATTTCAATATATAACTAGCACAAACACTTAATTTGTGGTTGGTGAACGCCGATAGATAGCAAGTTAAGTACCACAAAATTATACGTCAACTACCAGTCCACCTCAAATTATATGTTATCCATGCATTCATGCATCAGCTACGAGTTATCCATTTATCAACAATCAATTATTTTTTATAATCATTTTCTCTCTCTTAGATACTTTTAGTTATATGCCATGAATTGTTGGTTATTCATTCATCAGCTACGAGTTATCCATTCATCAACTACCGGTTATTTTTTATATTTTTTTGTATTTATAATTGTTTATTTCAAATTTTGAACGACTGCCATAGAATCAATCTCGACAGTACACTTGTCTCATCTTTGTCCATAGATGGAAAAACATAGATAGTAGTCCACCCCAAAAGTCTAAGCTACTAGCACAACCACTTAACTTGTGGCCGGTAAACACTGATAGGCCGCAAGTTAAGTGTGACAAATAAGTTATCTCTAACTTGTTCTCACCTTCTAATTAAACGATTATCCATACATCAACTAAGAGTTATACACGCATTAGCTACAAGTTATCCATGCATCAACTAAGAGTTATACATGCATTAGCTACAAGTTTTCCATGCATCAGCTACGAGTTATTTTTGATATTTTTTTCTTAATTGTTTATTTCAAAATTTGGAACGATTACCATAAAATCAATATGGACACTACACTTGTCTTATCCTCGTACAATCTAGAAAAAGCATAGATGTTATTCCACCCCAAATTCTAAGATATAAACAACTATCAGTGTAATTAACACCTATCGACATAAATATAACTATTTTTTTCATTCACTTTCAATTTCACTATTAACTCATAATAATTCATACACTACAATTATTCAAAATTTATCTTTATTCTAACCTTATATATATATATATATATATATATATTAAAACTTTTTAACTGCCATCTAATTGACAACATATACACACTTCCTTCAACATCTTTCCAATTATTTTGTTGTCTTACGTTGTCGGATATGTATTGACCTACTCTTGAGGTTCCATTGATTCACTAACTTCTACTCCCTTCTACTTTGACCTCTTCCAAAAACTCTCGTTTGTCCTTTTTCTCGTTACTTTATTTCGCATCTTAAACATTAATTCAAATTATTTTTATCTAACCCTATATTCATTCTCATTACGCTTACTCCATGCATTCTATTAGCCTCTCTTTTGTTTTTAGTTACCTCTGATCCAAATTTTATTATTCTTCTATTCCTTCACGTTGATGTTTTTTTAAATAACATTATTTTATTTATGTGTATCAACTCTTTATTATTTTATTTATGTGTATCAACTCTTTCTTTAGTGGACTTTTTCTCAAAACTCCTTACCCTCTTGAAAATTGACCTTTCAACTAATCCAATCTACAAGTTTGAGTTTTTATATTTAATATTTAATTTCTACTTAACACAAGGGTAAAGGTAGATATCAATTTTGACTTTCTATGTTCAACTCTAAATATTATTCTTATTTCTTAAAAAATTAACGTAGTTTCCTTTCATTTATTCTTTCAATTCACTCTATCAATCGAATTAATCGAATTAAGGTTAAAATAAATATTCCAATAATTTAAACAATCTTGCTGCTCCTAAACTTGAAAGGAATTATTCCCTTTCCTACTTTAAATTGTATGATTCTTTTGACCTCTTCATTCGCTTTGAGGGGTTTTTAAAAGAAATAACTACTAAATAAGGGGTGACTCTTTTCATGGGATTAAATCTATATTCATGCCATGCTAAGGAAGGGATAGGGATTTATATTCACATCTATTTTTGGAGTTTTTTTTTTAGATTTAGTTTTTTTGTTTAAATGGTTTATTATATTCTCGTTTTCATAATCCAATTATTAAATCTAATAAAAACCATTAGACTCAAATTTTCAATGAATTTCCAATTTCTTTTAAAAT
Source organism: Larix kaempferi (assembly GCA_027924585.1). Taxonomy (NCBI): domain Eukaryota; kingdom Viridiplantae; phylum Streptophyta; class Pinopsida; order Pinales; family Pinaceae; genus Larix; species Larix kaempferi. Next base: position 14,545,798 of record BSBM01000348.1, on the reverse strand, counting down.
TACTTTACTCATGAGTGGATTGGGGATATTTGGCAATCTTGCCCAAACAGATGTTATTGAGATTGAAATTAAAGTCGACTTAAAATTTGGAAACCATGGTATGAGTAAGAGGGTATATTTATTCCAAAACCATGGTCCCTATGGGCCTCTTCCATGACCTTTCTACAGTATTAGGTGTTTTCAAAATAAATGATTAAAAACTCTATAGAAAATCATTGATTTTCTCTCTAATCATCAACCATTGAATCTATAACATTAGGGTGACCCGTGCTTTCTCCACAATGAAGGATCTTGACAATGGAATCTTAGCTTTGGAAGAGAAGATTCTCTACTCTAAACTATGTCTTTGAAACAATGAGGCTTCATATCAAGTTTTCCCTAATTGGAGCCTCTATAGGGGGGACTTTTGGAACCTTAGATGAAGAAGTTCATTTGCATTGAATTTCTCTCACTAAGTATAGTACCTTGTGCAAGGTTGACTCCTTATGAATGCAATAATCATCATTTCCCATGTTGGTTATTCGTAAAGTGGATTTTATTGATTGGGATGGATCTTCCAAATTTCCAATGATGTTTTAGATTTTTACCTATGGGTAATAGTTTTCTTAATCGATGTTTTTACAAATATCTACAACTCCCTTTTATTTGAACAATTTTTCGAAAGATTTTGTCAAAAAATTGACCAACAAACATTTTGTCACATGGTTGAAGAGTATCCCATCAAATTGTGGATGAGAAAAAAATTTGTCACACAATTGGTGAGCATCATGTGAACTTTGGTATTGTGTATAATTAGGCACGTAAATAATAGGCTCTTCATTTTTCGCAAAAGAGATGGCTTTACTTTTCAGGCTAGGGGAAAAAGCTTACTCAATAGATATTGGCCAAGCTTCTAATGCCCTAGACTAAGTAAAATGTGTAGAATATATTGAAAGGAAAGTCGATCACTCTGAGCTTGAGCTTGTGTGTCTACGCTTGTAGTTGAACAAATTTCATGGTCCACTTCATGAGAATCAATAGTAAGTTGTGACTTTCCAACTATTGATTGAAATTTTAGCAGGAATTGAAATACACCTCTCTCTCTCTCTAGAGAGAGAGAAAGAGAGAGATGCATATTTTTTCTGTAGAATAATCGTGAATTGCCCAAAGTTTTTCTGGGAAGTAATATGCATAAAAAAATGCAACATTTAATGGATTATATCATGAAATATATATCATTGGATAAAACTAATGGTATAAATCTCAACAATATCCTATGACTTCAGTGATGTGCATAACACAATGCAACATTTAATGAGATATATCATGAAATATACATCATCAGACATAACTAATGATACCCATTAAAATTTGTATTACATAGTGCATATCACTTGTTGGAATTGTACCTTCAAGTTCAAGTCACTATGTGAACATTCATTTTTTTTATCAATGGCATGAATATCATTACCCATTATGGAAAATAATGGCTTGCGACGAAAAAGGAATGTGCTACAGCATATTCATCTTCTACTCCATTAACATAGCACCCCATCTTGATTCCCATATCAATGTAGGAAATTGGGAGCTTTATAAAGGGCACTTAAAATGTCCCATTTTCAATGAGCTATGATGGGATCCGATAAACATAACAAATATTTTCGCATTAACTCGTCATTATTTTGAAAAGTAAGTGTTTGAGTCGTTTCAAAATAGACCAAAACTGTTAAAGATAGAAGTTCTCCATTAATGAAACTTGGAATAATTATATCTAATTTTTTATTTAATTTAAATATTAAAAAATGTCATTTAAAATAAAAATGGTTTGAATACCTTATCCGTCACCCAAAGTTGATTTACCAAATTTGAAAATTGATTTTTTACAATTTCCTAAAGTTAATTTAAATTTATCAAATTTAAAAAAGAAAAATTATTATAATTAATTTTCTATTATATATTTATAATTATAATTTTTTTTTTTAATTAATTGTTAAAAAAATTATTATAGTTAATTTTCTATTATATACACTTTAGTTTTTTTCTTTTTAATTCATTGTTTTTTGTTTTCCATTGGATATATTTATATATATTAATATTTATTATATACATATTAATGCCAAACATTTAAGTACAAAAGGCTGTTGCGAATCTCCAATTTTGTGATAATAATTAGCACAAACACATTAAATAACAATGTATATCTAACACATTTAAGTATTTAATATATTTAACGTGTACTAGTTTTGTAAATAATAAATAATAATTAACACAAACATATTAAATAAAACAATGTATACATAACACATTTAATATATTTAATGTGTTTGTACTAGTTACTCACTTGGGGATGGACAAAGCTCAAATTAGTAATTGCTATAATATTTAATAATTTTTATGAGATATAATAATACAAATTGGTAAATATTTTTTATTAGACATATTTAATATGTTTTTACTAATTATGATAATTATGAGCATAAATAAATATTCAAATTAATAATATAATAATATTTAATAATTTTTGGAATAAATAATTTAATATAAAATTATATTTATAAAATAAAATTAATATATAATTAAATATACAAACTAAAAAGATTGCTTAGATTGCTGTAAAATTTATTGTTATGCTAAAAAGCTTAGAAAGAATTATTCATATGTCAGTATAATTCTAATTAGTTAGAAGGTTAAGGAGGTTTGTATTGTAGCAAAGATTATGGAACTACTATCTAACGTGGGTGTATGCAGGGCATTCTAAGAGAAAGTGAAATTCATCATCAACGCTTGTAGTCTCAAAGAGATGGCAAATCCTTTTCACCCACGGTGTTTTAGGAATTGTCCAACATATTGTTTCACTATGAAGCTCATGAGAGTTCGTTCTTATCTTGGCTATATTAATTTTCTTCTTAGAACTAATTAAAACAAAGAGATAATTTTGATCTTCCAGATTAGGGTTAATGACCTCCTTATAGTATCTTAATTTCCTTTTAACCTCTAATTCTTTTTTGCCCCGCATTTTCTCTTTAAACTTAGATGTGCTAATATTTTTAATCTTATTGATATCTTACAAAGTGCCATTTTCGTTAGACCCCTAATGGTTTAACCAAGCCATGTCGTCTTTATACCAGCCTCTCTTGACCCGAAGTTGGTCTTGACTAGATTGTAAATCAATTTTAAGAAGTCTTTGGTCTCCCATGTTATTTATCTTGTACTAGTACATCAAGTGCCTAGTCATAACGATGCTCTCGATGGGGGAAAACCCCACTTCTAGAAGGAGAATAGGGTAGGGTGTATTGCTTTTAATTTTGAGGTTATATATTATGAAATGCTTCTGGATTTGTTCAATCTTTGTCAATGATTCTCTAGAGATGTTGCAACCTCAAACTTCACAACCGAACAAGATAACGACAGTGAAGAGAGTTTCAAAAAGAACCTTCTTTTATCCCACATCACAAGGTTTTCTAATTTACAATTGTTTTCAAGACCAAAATAAGCTTTCCACCCTCCATCAATCCTTTTCTCGATGCTATAATTCCAGTTGAGCTTGTGATGAATATCAATTCCAAGATATCTGTATGAATACACTTCCTCGAAGTTGTTCTTGTCATATACAAAATTAGCATAAGTGACCTACTTCCTCCAAGTTGTCGTTGTCATTACAAAACTAGCATAAGTGACCTTGGAATTGATAATCATAACTTTTGTTTTGTTGGTATTAATAGTCATACCCATATTAGAGAAAAAATCCTTGAGAATTATTAATTTCTTATCAAGATCAAAGGGGCACCCTGCCATAAGAATGATATCATTACCATAGAGAAGGAGGATGACGACTATACAAGCTAAGGTCGTGCCAGCGCACCTTTCTTCTTTTAAACAACCTTCTAGATTATCAATGTATATATGTCAAAAAGGGTGGAGGAGAGGAGGAAACCTTGCTTAACTCCAATATTACAATTAATATATTCAACCACCCATCAATGCTCTTAAATTTTGCAATGACAGTCTCATACAACCTTATCACAACAATTCTCAACTCGAAATGAACCTCTAGCTCTTCCAATCTATTCCACAAGTTATTTCTAGGAACCTTATCGAAAGCTTTCCTAAAGTCCACAAAGCAGCAAAAGAGATTGGATTTATTGTCATGACATTCCTCCATAATAATCCTATGCATAATGTGGTGTTCCATGGTAGAGTGATGTCTTCTAAATCCTGCCTGGCCTTTAGCTCACTTACCTTTAGTTTCTAGCCATATACTGATTTTCTTTTCTAGAATGATATTGTAAAACTTGGCTAAGAGAGAGCTAGTCATAATGGTCCGATAATTAGAGAGGCTATTTTTATCACCGCTTTTAAAGATAGGAATTGTTGGCACATATCTACTTTGACCAGGGTTCATTCAATTAAACACCAACAAACCCCAAGACACTGGCCATTATGGCATCACCTACAAAGAAGGATAAGTCTCACCTGAGGTATCTATGGGAGCGGTAGGAACATGAAACTCTCCAAAGAACACTTCATGAATATCTGTAAAAATATGATTATCTAGCAATTTTTCTGCATCAATATGTGGATATCTGTTCTTGGTTTTGGAAAACTCTCAGATTAGCTTCTTATTGATCCAATCCTGGATTTCGGGATTATTCGGATGCCACATACTCCTTCGACACAAATCTTGGTCCAGGAAACAGAACCATTTGTTGGCGCATATCTACTTCAACCAGGGTTCACTCAATTGAACACCAACAAACCCCAAGACATTGGCCCTTTCGGCGTCACCTGCGAAGCAAGCGAAGTCTCACCCAAGGTATCTATGGGAGTTGCAGGAACCATATTTTTGCAGTAGTGAAGGGGTGTGATAGGAAACTAACAACCATAACATTCCAGACCTCGATAGATCACATTACTTGACAGTTCGCAGAAATGCATATATAACATTTATGTAATGGTGACATGTGTTCATTAATATATCGTTCATAGACATCAATTAACAGTTATTCAGCAAGATTCAACATATAACAACATACATAACACATCGTCACAGTATACTGCATGCATATTGGACACCAGCTTTAACGTGGAAACCCAAATAGGAGAAAACCACGGAAGTGCTTTGTTTATTCATGAGTCGCAGTCAAAATAAGCACTTCATATTGTTACATTGACTTGCATATTTCTCTTTCTTTTTCAGTGGATCTGCGCAGACATCCTATAGATTTTGCAACTCTTCTCCTCATAGCAATCAATGTCTTCATCATAAAAAATAGGGTTCACAAAATATTGAACATCGACTAACCATTAAACTCACCCATTGGTTAACTGATTCACTAACAACCTCAAAAATACCAACCCATTACAAATTTATAGGGCACACACAGCCTGCCCCACTCCCACTACTCTACTACGCAAATACTCCACACATAATTGTATGTGTAAAAAAATCCTAACTAACTTACTCAACTCTGCCCTTAACATAGTCAAAATTCCCATATTCATGGATACTCAACCGCTACGTCGGAGTTGACTCTTCTTCACTGGACCACTTCGCCTTAGCCTTGTTCACACCAAAATTGTGTAAAAATTTACCCAAAATTTTACTTGGCCCAACAGGAATAATAAGGATATGAGTCCGAGCAGTAGGGAAACCTTGCTTGATTCCTAGATTGAAGAGTTTTTTGATGTGAGGAATGAGGACCTGCTCGCCAATTTTTAATATTTCTGCTTGGTATCCTTCACTACCCTTAGTTTTTCCATTTGCAAGGCGCTTAACCCCAAAATCAATGTCTTCTAATGAAAAAATTGCTTCCATTGTAGGGAGGGTTTGAATATTATCAATGGCATCCAGGGATTCATAAATATTTTTGAGATAGGCATTCCAATCTTCCAAATAAATCCTATTATTATATTTAGTTTTACTAGTTAGAATTTGCCTCCAGAATTTCTTAGGAGCTACCTTAGAGAGGTGTAAAATATTTTCCTACTTTTTATTTATATAATGCATTTTTTTCTTTTAATTAGGCCTTAGTATATGTTTATCTTGTCAATTTTTAGAGACTCTTCAATAGCTTCCTTGATGGCTCTTCTTGCATTTTTACATTCTTCACCATAGTAGGGGTTTATTCTTCAATTTTTCATTTTACTTGAAACTTCGATGGAGAGATTGTTAATGGAATATCAGAGGACCATAGTAAAATTATGATAGAGGTCTCATATATTGTCCATATTGGTTAGAGGAAACAAGTAATTTTTTAACTCATTTATGAAAAAATCATTCGTATTTCTATCGAGGATCAAGTGTTTTTTACTGTGAGAATTTTATTCTATGAGATCTCTATGCATGACAAAATTGAGGGTTACAATTAGAGGTCTATGATATTTGTCAAGCTCATGGTCGTTTAAAATGTCTAGATTTTTCAATTTGTTGTACAAAGGGATATTAGATATAACATAATCTACCACACAGCTACCAAGCCCATGGATACAAGTTTATTAACTACAAGTGCCTAAACTTCTATAGTGCATAGACCATGGCTAACCCTTCTCTTTCTGTCGTAGTGTAATTTCTTTCTGCAGTGGACAATTTCCAGCTGGAAAATGCGATAGGATGATCAATGGCTCCTTCTCCTAGTTGATTAAGAACGACACCCAATACAATGGATGAGGCATCAACATGAACATGGAATTTTTTCCTCCAATCAGCGAACACTAAAATAGGTGCAATCAACATCTTTTCTTTCAATGTGTTGAGGCTTTGTTGGCACTCTTCATTCCACTAAAATTTAGTATCCTTCTTCAACAACTTCTCCATTGGCGTTGTAATCTGTGCATATCCTTTAATAAACTACCTATAATACCCTATATGGCCCAAAGTCGTTCTCAATTTTTGTACTGATGTTGGTGGTGGTAGATCAATGATAATGGCAGTCTTCGCATGATCTACCAACGGACTTTATTTGAAAACCACATGGCCTAACAATATACCAAATGGAGCACAGAAAAATACATTTCTTCAAATTTAAAGATATTTGATACTATCTACAATGATCTAACATCAGTCTCAAGTTATCAATATGATTCTTCAACAGTCTGTAGACTGTCCAGTCATCGAAGTATACCTACAAAAATTTGCGTATGAACTCTTTAAAGGCTACGACCACAACCTTGTAAAAAATAGCAGAGGCATTCTTGAGACTGAAGGGCGTCACTGTGTACGGATAGCACCCCCATTCAGTTGCAAATGTGGTCTTGTGTTGATCCTCCTTAGCAATCTTAATTTTATGATACCCTGAAATTCCATCTGTGAATGAATAAGCTTCCTGTCCTCCCACATTTTCGAATACCTCGCCTGTAAAAGGTGTCAGGAATGAATCATGAAAGCAAGCATCATTCAGCTTCCTTAGATCTACAAAAATTTGTATTTCACCTGTGTTTTTATCTTGAACCACCATCGGACTAATGCATTCAGACTCTTTGATGGGTTTGAAATAATTCTTATGTTGAGCATTATGTCGAGCTCTACTCTTACCGTTTCCCTATATTTTGGATTTAATCTGTACAGTCGTTGTTTAATAGATCGGGTTTTAATGGGATTTTCATTTCTCCTAGATCACCAGCAATACCTTTCATTTATGAAAACTTTGTAGGGAAGAGATATTGATATTCATGTAGCAGGTCAATAATCTTTCCTACAATCTCATCATCCCAGTAATCACCAACATAGCAAATTTCAGATTTTCACTTGACCCAATATTTACCTTCTTTGTCTTCAAAGGCTGCAAGAACTTATCATACTTGATCTCAGACCCTCCATCTCTCAACTTCCTTCTATTTCTAGGATATTCACATCCTTTGGATCATCATCTAGGTCACTAGTAATATTGTAACATTCCATTTCTTGTTCAACTAGCATATTCCACTACAGCATATTAGATAGATGCACAGGTATTTATTCATAAATTTTGGCTTTAATTATCTACAGAGATGCATCTATTGACAGGTTCTCATCTTCATAACTGAACATCTTCCTAAAATTGATAGTCATATTTTCCCAATCTATTGTACCTTGTTGTAGTTCCAAAGTTGTATACCAGCTTTGCGGTATAGTATCCAAGGTATGAATGAACATGTGGACCCACTCTTGTTTAGGTACATGTTCCCATTATCTCGTACATAATGCCAAATTATCTACAAGACTAGTTAACCCATTATTGTTTTCTTGCTTGTAGTATATACCTTCTCCAAATCTAACTTCTGGCAACTTTTTGCACTGCAACCAACTTTATACCTTTTCCTTATGGGTAGCCCACCATCTTGCCAGAGTAGCTTTCAATGCTATATCTAATGATAATATTCTTTGTTGTTCAGGTACTTTTACTTCAAAATAAAAAATGAATACATCAAATTTAGGAAGACCCTCATAAGTAGGTAGATTACATACCTCTTTCCCAACCCAGCAGAGTTATCTAGTAACCCGAGCACACATTCTTGTGGAAACTTCATGTAGCATGTTCTGCTATTTTTCTAGTGCTTCCCATGAATCTGAGGAACGGGAACTAGCACTTATCCAAATCAAGGTACCATCTGTGGTTGGGTTAACATGATCATCCATTCTTTAAGTTACCTTATAGATATTGTTTAATTCTTAAACGGTGTATTCCTCTCAGACAAGTTCGACATACCTTGGACCCTCCAAAGGATCCAAAGGTGCAACAACTCTGATATCCCCTCCTTCAAATTTCATTAACATTTTCTTAAGATTTATGATAGTCTGGTTTCTCAATGGCCCAATCAATACCAATCAATGCTGGATAGGGGTTGGTGTTATCTACTATTTCTATAACTTCAAAATCAACATAGCTTCACAGACCATCAATGTCAAAAGGGACACCCACCATTCTTCCAAAAGATATAACTTTATGTTGATTAGCTAATAGTAACTAGATAGGTCACCATACCAACTTAGTTTTTCCCATAGCTTCCCATGTTTTCTTATAATGACATTCACATATGACCCTAGATCCAAAATAATAAAATCCATGTCAAAGTCCCCAATCCGTGCACTTAGTTGTAGTTCCCTCCTTGTTCTTTTCCTCCTTTGCAAGTTATTTAAATATTTTTCCCGAGGAATTTCTTTTTCTGACTCATCGATTAAACTCTGTAATTAAAGCAGTTTCATATTTTACTAAGTCTAGACAACTTTTTAGAAAATTATTCATTGTACTTACCTTTCATGAGCTTCTCTTTGGAGTTGATCGGTCGAAGCAGACTAGCATATCATATATAGGAACTTCATCAAAGGATGGGGTTGTAGATGTTGAAGGGTCCCTATGAATTGTCGTAAATTCCTTCCTTGCGTCCACAAATGTTTTTTTTCCTTCTGAACATCACATGGTATTGTTCGTTGCACGCCTGGTCTGATTTTAGGAGCACGTGGGTTAGTACATATTTCTCTATCATCTCCTATCGTGGCTCCTCTTCTTGTAACAACAACGACAGTCAACTGCTCCTATCATGGTTCGACTGATATCTTTTGGACATTCTGGTTCCAGTTCTTATTTCAGCTCTGATTTTCCTTAGCTTGCCATTTTGTTATGAGTTGCGGGTAATCCTCGATAGTGTGGCCCAATGCTCAATAGTATGTGCATGATGAACATGGATTTGGACAATCCCTAGAAAAATGTCTTTCCTAACTACAGTTATAACATATTATCTGACCTCTACCTTGACCAAATCCTCCTCGAGTCCTCGGAATCCACCCCTTGGTTAATTAAATTGTGCACTACTCCCTTGACCTTGTTCCTCTTTCATTCGATAAGCATCTGTAGTTCGCTCTATGAGAAATTGATATGCTCGACATTCCTTCTCGTCATGGCCAACTAATCGATAGAATTTACAAAACGGGTTTTGTGGAGTACTTACAATTTTTTGTAATAAGTAGCATTCTTATGGTCGATGTTCCCTAGTGTAACAGATCCTACACCAGACTCCAACTCCAAGGTTCAACGGATTAGGAGCTCCAACAGCTGTATAGTCCTGGAATGTTGGGCAATGGTCTTTCAAATGACTTTCCCCCTTACACCTAGTACACCAAACATCTTCTATTTTCATATCAACTCACTTCTTACAACATACTCTCAGACCATTCCCCACCGGCATCCCGAACCACCACGCACAAATGGCTTACTCATCAGATTCCATTTTCATAACCCCTTTTCACAAAGCAACATTTTAACCCATAGTTTCAAATATTTCAAGTACTTACCTCACGGTCCCTGGAAGAACTCCTTTCAACAGTGCTATAGTATTTTATGGTGTCTACAACAAACTCCATAATATACCCTTCTAATATGATATCTAACCAAAAATCAGCAGCACGAGATATTTTATTATCAATACCTTTAAGCGTTTGTACTAGCTCAGGTGTCCAAACCGTACGCTCACCCCCTTGAAAGCACATCTTTTGAAGTGTTAACCTTTCCAACCATTCAGTTAGTATAACAAGAAACTCTCCAAAGAACACTTCATGAATATCTGTAAAAATATACTTATCTAACCAGTTTTTTGTATCAATACGCGGATCTCTGTTCTGGCTTTTAGAAATCTCTCTCAGCTTCTTATCAATCCAATCTTGGATTTCAGGATTAGTCAGATGCCACAAACCCCTTCGACAAAGATTTGCATGTTTTTATTTATATAGTGCGCTTTTTTATCTTTTAATTAGGGCTTTGTATATGTTTATCTTGTCAATTTTTAGAGACCCTTCAATAGCTTCCTCGATGGCTCTTCTTGCATTTTTACATTCTTCACCATACTAGGGGTTTATTCTTCGATTTTTCTTTTTACTCAAACCTTCGATGGAGAGCTTGTTAATGGAATATGAGAGGGCTATAGTAAAATTATGATAGAGGTCTCATATATTGTCCATACTGGTTAGAGGAAACAAGCCATTTTTTAAATCCTTTATGAAAAAATCATCCTTATTTCTATCGAGGATCAAGTGTTTTTTACTATGATAATTTTCTTCTATGAGAGCTCTATGCATGACAAAATTGAGAGTTACAATTAGAAGTCTATGATCTGAGTCAAGCTCGTGGTCGTTTAAAATGTCTAGATTTTTCATTCTGGTGTATAAAGGGATATTAGATATATGACATAATCTACCACACAGCTACCAAGCCCGTGGATACAAGTCATCTAGATAGAATTTGGCCACTTCATTATATCGTTACATATTATAATATCTTGAGCGCTACAAAGCTTGATTAGCTCGAATTCAAACAAATTCTCACCTAGATCTGCAGAAATTCTTTTGTATCGGTAAACAAGAGAAGGTCTTCATCTAACCAAAGGGGATTAGGGTTGCAATAATTTCTTAGAAGAGTAGCTTGTTTACTCGAAGTTGGAGTGTTTAAGTCACCCATTAAGATGATATTGCCTTCATTCCTTAGATTAGAAATATCATTTTCCAAGCCATTGTAAGGGAAGTTTTATCTATATTGCTTTTCTTATCAAAGTTAGAATTAATAGCGGTGAAATAACATATTGCTATGTAGGTTTTCATAGCATTAATGTCAAAAATCTCTATCCAAATATACTAGTTGTGAGGGTCTTTCTTATAGGGCTTAGCATGGGGGGAGATATTTTCCCTAATGTAACAAGCTATACCTCCAATTCCTTTACGACAATGTCGTTTGTTCCAAATCGACCATAGGATAAATCCTTCTATGTTAGGAACCTTATATTCCTCATGTTCACAGGTTTCAACAACAAGAAGAAGAATATCAATTTGACTAGGGATCCAACTTAACTTGGGGCATTTGTTCCATACGAAGCCTCCTCAAGAGTTTGAAAAAAGAATCAAATTTATATATATATATATATATATATATATATATAATGAAATAAATAATAATTTAAACTATAAATCCATTCATCTTCTAAATATTATTAATCACATTTTCTTAGAGATGATAAATCCATCAATAAGGATAATAAATTATAGTCCTCTCCTTAAACATAAGGGGTTGGGGTTGGGATCTAAATTAATTGAGAACACATAAAACCACATATGAATATCAATATCCATAAAACTATATTAACAATTTTATCTTTTAAAGTTTAGATTAAATATGAATGTTAGATTTCAACACTAAAACACTAATATATTTATTGCATTTTTTTTTTCTTTAAGGATTATGTCTGGGGAAAAAAGTCATATATGCTCATAAATACTAAGATTGATATGATATAACAAAGTATAAAAACGGACTAGAGACTATAGCCTTCTTATAGCCTTCTTATTGAGTGAAGGAATTTCATATAAAAGTTAATTAATCAATATCCATAAAACTCTAAATTAATTGACAACACATAAAACCATATATCAATATCAATATCCATAAAACTCTATTAACAATTTTATCTTTTACGGTTTAGATTAAATATGAATGTTAGATTTCAACACTAATATATTTGTTGCATTTTTTTTTCTTTAAGGATTTGTGTTTGGGGCAAAAAGTCATATATGCTCATAAATACTAAGATTGATATGATGTAACAAAGTATAAAAACGGACTAGAAACTATAGCCTTCTTATTGGGTGAAGGAATTTCATATAAAAGTTAATTATAACTTTGATTCTATGTTGAAATATCAATTTATATTTTTTTGTCAAATCAAAATTACATAATATAATATAATATAATTGTATTAAATTTTCATAATTTATTACATATTTATAAAAAATGTTATCATGGTTGTATTTTGAAATATCAACTTATATTTTTTTTTCAAAAGAAAAATGTCAAAATTACATAATATAATATAATTATATTAAATTTTCATAATTTATTACATATTTATAAAAATGTTATTATAATTATAATAAATAGATTAGCAAGTTAAGTTCAAAAATCTTTCCAAAGCTCTCAAGGTAGCTTTCAATCATTCAAGGCCGCCAGGCTTTGAATCTCACTTTCAGACGCCAAGGTGGCTTTCAATCATTCAAGGCCGCCACTTTTTTAATCTCACTTTCAGACGCCCTGAATTTCATTTGCAGACACAATATTGATCAGATACAACCAAAATGATTACACAAACTCATGGGGTCTCCATAGTTATTCATTTGTTTAACAACCAAAATAATTACACAAACTCATGGGGTCTCCATAAAATAGAGTAGCTGGGACATGTCAGTGAATTGCTGGCCAAACTCCACCCACCCAAAGGACAACTATATGGAAAAAATATTGACAAAGCAGACATACTGTATCAATCTATGGATTGCTTTTGTAACAGGCATTAGAAAAAGTCAAATAGATAACATAAAAGCAATAGTATTGAAAAGTACTACAATAATGGTGGAGGAAACAGCAAATGGAGCTGTTTATCTAAACACTAAAACAACAATAATTCATTGAATCTGGCATTTTGTTTGTGAAAATCCAACAAGAATAACTACGTCCAGTTGCAGGTACGACGTGATCATGGCCGGCCTAATAACATTCATGACTCCTAGTCAATACTGATTATGAATTTGATGAGCCTGAGCCTGAAGACTGCTACATTTGTAGTAGCCCTCGGAAACGATCCATGGCGCTTACGGGAAGGCCGAGAAGAACGTTAATGCTCTTCCTCTGTTTTCCATGGGAGAGAAAGAGAACAACTTCCCTGGCTGGCAGAGTAACAGGCACAGACTGCACTGGCTCTCCCCACCCAAAGTCCGTCGTGTGGAACGAGAGCCGAGACCAAGTAGTGACGAGTAGAGTTGCTGTGAGCGAGGGCCTGGAACGAGTTAGTTCAAAGTAATCAATGGCGGATCTCATGAATTTGTCTGTAATCATGCCTATGGCCTTCTGAATCAGCCCGACTCCGAAGGATAAGGGTTTCTCGCTCAATTCTCCAGCCTTGCCGATGGCTGAAGTGAGGACAATTCCATTTCCGAAGTAGCCCTTGGGCAGTGGGGGGTCAAATTTGGCCCTCCCGTCTACTGCGAAGAGAAGCTTGGCTTCTTGTTCAGGCGCCATGTTGAGGGCCTTGCTGCGAGATATCCATACCAGTGCCGAGAGCGCTTCGAAGGTTGAGCATCTGGTGAGAACCCCATCCTCCATGGCTTGCTTCTTTAACTCGTCTAGTTGCTCTGGAGTGAAGCAGAAGGATCTGTACACAAGTTCTTCGCTGTGGAGCTCGGTGGAGTCGCTGGACACTTCCTTTATCTCCGCGAATTCCAGGTGGGGGGATTCTATTTTTGGAGGAGATCTGGCTTTCAGCAACGAGCGGTCCATGAATGGCGGTACCGACAGTGGCAGGCCGCGTGCTGTTTCGGCCCAGGAGTTGACGAATTCCATGGCTCCGATTCCATCGAACATGCAGTGGTTCATCCCAAGCCCCAAGACGAAACCTCCACATTTGAATGTTGTGACCTGCGTTTTTAATATTTTAAACAAATCAAGTCAACCAATGCATTAAATATATCATGCAGAGTATTCAACATTTCTGCAGAGTATTCAACATTTCTAGTTATACCTCCGAGGATTAGCTTAATTGATAAGATGTGTGAACACTTTCGGGGAGGTCACTAAACAGCAATGCCATTGAAATTGAACAATAACAGAAAATGCCAGAAGTATCCCAAATCTTTGTCACCTTTGTCAAGTGACTTGTGAAAGCCATAGAATAAATATGTTATGATAATAATCAAAATCCAAGAAAAACTTATAAATTTGTCAACTAAGGTTTCTTTAAAAAAAAATAGAAATAGAAACTAAGTTATGATAATGATGAGAATCTAAGAAAAAAACCTGAAATTTGATGAAAGCCATGGATTGAGATTCATATTCAAACTATATAAAGAATATTAACTATCAAAATGAGAAAATGGAAGTCAATTGGGTTCTGGTTGAACATGGAAGTAAATTGAAGTCAATTAGGTTTAGTTAGGTTTAGCTGTAATGAATTTAGTTATGGAAGTCAATTGGGTTCTAGGGAAGATGGAAGTAATTGAAGTCAATTAGGTTTAGCTGGAATGAATTTAGTTAGCGCAACAGTTGAGACACTTTAGAGGAGTGAGGAGTTTATCCTCCCCATAAAAGATGGTCACACCAAATGTGAACATGGTATTGGGTTTAATTGGATCTATCTAGTTGAAGATGGAAATCAATGGAATGAATTTAGTTGACCTAACAATTGAGAGGAGTGAGTTTAGTTGGCCCAACAGTTGAGAGGAGTGAGGAGTGTTATCCTCCCCATAAAAGATGGTCACACCAAATGTGAACATGGTTGGTGGGAATGACGATCTTAGTGGTAGAAAACACAGTAAGAGGAAAGACTATCATGACAATGACAAGAATTCAAACAAAAACCCTGAATGTTTGTCAATTTGGGTAAGGCGATTTGGTGAATTCTAGCCAGATGCCATAATCAGATTGATATTTATTAGGTGATACGGTGAAGAAAATGTAGAACTCACAACAATCAATGCTGCGAATTGAAGAAAAAAACTTTGTTCAACCTGCATAAGGTGATTTGGTAAGAAACATAAATTGTAGGTTATATTGCAGGGAAACCATATTCAAACTGGATGGACTAATAAGGTGAAGAAAATGTGAAGAAAAATTTGCTCTGCTTAAAATCTTAATGGAGAAAGCAGGAAAATGAAAAGCTTACTAGAGTTCACATACCTGGATAACAAGGGGAGGTATTTCTAATATATTTTTGGCACCAGGAATATTGTAAACAAGGCATTCCAGCTTAGAAGGATCTGGCTTCGTCATATCTCCAATGTCCTCGAGTACACAGTCTGCCTCAGCTTCCACAAACACAGCCCCCTCGCCTGTGCAATGAACGTTGAGCTTCCCTTCTGGGCTGATGCCAACTCTTCCTGCAAGAGGATAATAAGCAACTAACACCTTACTCAGAGCCTCTCGTATCACATCGTATGGCCTCACATTCCCCATCTCCTCGCTGGCCTTGAAACAGTACACAGTTTGAACTATGACAGCAATGTTCTGATCAAGATTCGAAAGAAAATAGACATGATTCTCTGTAGCCTCAGCTGGGGCAACCATTGTGGGTTCATGCCTCGTTACGTTCAATTTCATGACTGCACTGCTGTTTTCTGTCTGCAATGATCCTTCCATTTGCCCAACTTGGATGGAATTCAATAAATGGAAACGATAAAATAGGCAAAGCACTCAGGAACTTCTCTGCAAATGCTTAAATTCAGCTTCAGGTTCTGCAGACTAAATAACTGCCTCGAATTCGATCTGCTGCACACAAAGTCAAATTTCTCATTAATGAATCCCATTATGTAAAACCAAAATCTATAAATGTCTCTCATCCATATACAGAATCCAACCCCAAAAAAACACAGAAAAACATTTGGTTTCAATTTCAAAAACATATGACACTCCAAAGTCCAAACAGTACGAAATCCGAGGATAGCCTTGGCAGAGCCACTGTTTTTTTATTTTGTACAGTGGAAGTCAGCCTCTTTGATTGAACCATCCAAGGAATATAGAGAAATTTGTACATTTGTGAGCTTTTTGGATCTCAGTCCAAGGAATATTGACATTTGTACTAAATTCATAAAAATTAGGCACCTGTTATGACACTCTACTAAATTACAGATCATTCATATATTTACTCCTTGGAATGAACCTGGTAAGCAACAGAGAATTAAAGGTGTCCAAAAACCAAGACATATGCAATGAAAGAACGTAATTTATAATACAGGATCGCCATGAATGGAACAAATGAGCTTCCTGCTTACCAATATAGCAATGAATTCTTGCTCAGGCCTGCACATTAAAGTGACTGACAGAAGAAACAGCAGGAAGATGTGATCATTACAGGGCTGGGCTGAAGGAAAGATTTGAGCGGGTGGTATTAAATGCCAGTAGCATCCTCTCTTTATCTTCTTCCCACGCCCTTTTTTTCTTCTTTGGAGTGATCGTTCTTTGTAATGTCAGATCTCTTTTGCTGTCTGTGGGAGAGTTGTTTAGCTAAAGGGATGGATTGGGTGGCATTTTATGGACGTTTGGTGAAGACTTGCGTCACGAAATATACCGCTGAGTCATATACGCAAACATAAAAATTGCTCTGCCACCCAATAACTTGCATAGATAGGGTTCTTGATTATTGTAATGGAGGAAGATGACGTGTGATGCCATGGAGATGGGACACTGAAAAAATGCCATGTAAGAGAAAACAATGTGGGTCAAACCAATAAAGGGTTGGCCACTGACCAGCAGATGCCCGGGTTGTTTGCTCGTCTATATTGTCTATATCACTTTGGACAAGAAAAACTCCAGCTCTTCTAGAATCTAGTGGTTGGATTTCTATCCATATTTTTCTACTCGCATTTTTAATTATATATTAAATGCCTTATATAGATTGAATTACTTTGTTCAAATCTGAATACGTTAAAGAGAATGAAATAATTTTTTGAGTAGGTCAATTATTATTTCACTCGTAACAAATATATAAAAATTAAATTAGAACATACAGATATATGGACCTTACTTATAATTACGTAAAGTTCATAATTTGTTTTTATTTAGATCGGTTACAAATAGAATAAATATTTTTGTGTAGTTCAAAGCATTATTAGTGTCATCAACTACTTCTTTACTCCAACATATATATATATATAATATAATATACTCCTAGCACATATATATAATATATAAGTAGAACATAGAGATACGTGCTGTAAATTTTAATTTACAATTTCTTTGAGTTTTTATCTTTTCAATGTAACAAGCTATTGATCTCTTATAATTAATTTCAATATATATATATATAATATACTCCTAACACATATATATATAATATATAAGTAGAACATAGAGATACGTGCTGTAAATTTTAATAATTTACAATTTCTTTGAGTTTTCATCTTTTCAATGTAACAAGCTATTGGTCTCTTATAATTAATTTCAAATTGAATAATTCAGATTCAGTAGGTATGTATAATTTTATGGATGAAAATGCATACATACAGCTATGTATGAGATCTCCATTTATCCCCACATTCATATCTAACTTTGTATTTTTTAATTTAAAAATATAAATAAAGAATTTGTATTTTTTGACTTTTCAAGATTACTAAAATATTATTTATCATTTTTATAAAATAATATTTTCTTATTGAAAGTTTTAATTTGAATGATTTATTTTTATATGTAATAAGTTTTTAAGTAAGGTTTTATCTTTCAAAGTTGTTAGTACAACCACAAGTTAGTTTTGTGGAGATCGTTGGTTATTAAACAAAGGATAGACATTAAACTAATTAATATAAACATAAAATAAAGACTATTTAATAAACATACATATTTTCTTAACCACCACTTAACTGAAGCTTGTTTAAATATTAATCAAGATGCATTTGAGCATAACAAGATACGAGGACCATAAAATGAATCCCTATTGTACACTTGTTACACTCAGATTAATCTTGTTGATCCACTCGAAGAAGTCCAAAATCTCAAATAATATCTAAACACCTATAGATGTAATTATAAACATTTCTCTAAAAAAAAATTAAAATTTTATACAATTTTTAATATACCTTCTCAACCTAATGCAAAAATGTACGTAATATACCTTCTACAATGTACACCATAGTTGCTCAATATACACTTAAGCTCAACATTGCTCTATATACACTAATATAATTCCCTTCTCTTCATCACGCTTAAGCAAAACATGGCCCTATATACACTAATATAATTCCCTTCCCTTTCATCAAAGTTAGTAGCAAAACCACCTTCAGTGGGACAAAGATTATATTATGTTTACGTAAACTCATGATGATGACATGATATTCTAGAAAAGTTGTAAGTGTCAAGCTTCTAATGACGACATGACAAAAGCCAAGGCAATGAAAATCTAAACCAATCAATGAATTCTTAAGGAATTGGCACGTCCATTGCATAGTAGGTTTCTCCATCTCATATATTCAGTTTTGACACGTGCTCACCAAGTTGTAAACCTCGAACCATTAGAAACCATTGGGATTGATTAACTAACAAAAAGGTAATGTATGAAATTAAATAATAAAATAATCTCTACTCTCATTGAGTCAAATAAAATAAATATGTACCATTAGAAACCCCTGGGATTCATTAACTAACAAAAGGTAATCTATGAATTTAAATAATAAAATAATCTCTACTCTCATTGAGTCAAATAAAATAAATATGTCGATGAAACCTTGACACCTTCATCATTTGCATTATATTCGACCTCCATGGCATTTGTTTCGAATTGATTGCTATCATGGAAGTTTGTGTATCTACAAGGTTATGGGAGAGTTCGTAGCACATGAGAGAAATCTTCAAATTGTTGGTGTATGGATTAAGTGGTGTGCTTTGTGCTTAGATATTTTTGGCCGGTTGTTTGGCTGTATTTTGTATGTCTTTTTTATTATACTCTTGTGAGTCTATCTGGTCTTTTGCTTTTGAGGCATTTTGGATGGATTGGATCTATCTGTAACTCTCCGTACTTGTTTGGGTTTCCTCTTCGACCCTGTTTATGTGGGAGACTAATCTATACTATTTGATTCAGCTTATTGAATAACAATAGTGGAAAAAAAATAAAAAATAAAAATAAAAATAAAAAAGAAGAAGAAGAAGTGGTGTGGTGTGTAGAATAAAACATTAAACAAAGTGTTTATGAAAAGAAAAAATTTTAAAAACATAAATAAATAATAATGATTAATATGACTAAATATATTAAAGTGAAAGGGAATTCATTTAAAGTCATAATAATGATAAAATAATAATAACAATTTTAAAAATGCATTTTAAGTGTATGTTTAATATTTATGTTTTACGAAGGAAATAGCATAGGTTGGCATCATAATTGTTAAGAGAAGACTACATAATATCATTAGATATAATATGATTAGATGATGATGAGAAACAAGTTTTAAGTGAGTACACTATATATTAGGGTTCTTTGATAACAATCAACAAGTATCTTGATCAAGGTATTTAAAAAAATTTATGCCTCAAAATGTTTTAAAAAATTCACAATGTCTATGATGAAACCAACAATTACAAATCCTATCAAGTCAACATGATAACAAAACTGACAAAATTAAAATCAAATGTTATATATGATTACAAGGACCTCTAAAAATACATCTAGACTTACCATAGTATCATATGTCTATAAAACAAGAAAATAAGAAAACAACTGAAAACTATGAAAAAAAAATAACGAACTTTCTTAAAAGTTAATAAAAAAATTGCATGGATCATAAAATAATGGCCATTAGAATACCTAGAAATGAATTTGAAATGTTTCTAATAATATTGTGAACATTACGGTATAAGAAACATAAATCTTAAAACATAGATTGTGTTGGTGTGTAGAGAATGAAATATACATACTCTAGAAAGAAATAAAGAAAATAGCATTATTTTTTTTAATATGACGATTTGAAAATTGTTTTAAAAAAACAAAATCTCAATTGAAAGGTGTCCTAAAATCACCTGCATGACATGTTGACATGAAATTTATGTTCATGTGGAAACTAACTTTAAAATGGCATGCCAATACGAGCATGGTCGAGATAATGATGTGTTAGTACAATGTGTTGTCAAATGGCGAGTGAAAGGAGGGATATTGAAATATCACTATATGATGATGACACGTGTAACTATTGTTGTTTTCCATGTGTGTTGGTATGTCTACTGAGGTGCTAGGCCTCTATTGTGGCAAGCTCTACTCTATATGTCATAATATAGGTTCCATGTGTTAAAAGTGTGGTTGGGGTATTTGTTTACACTAGAAAAAGAGCATGCTCTAAGGTTTACTGACTACAAAAAGAAGGGAGACAACATGAAGGAAGGGAGACTTTCCACATGAAAAAAGGTGATGCATCCTGAAAGAAGATGTTTATGTAGGATCCCACAAAACAATCCATCAAAAGGATACATGTCATTAGGAAATAGGGGCATGGGCCAAAACGGAGGGGTGAAGGTCACTTGAAAACACAATAAAAAAATGGAGTATGCGCTGGGAAAGGACATATCGTAGCTTGAAAAACAAGGTCATGTGATCCATAAACCACCTTGTATATTACAATGGTCCTTTCACCAATACAAACATACAACTACATCAACTACCATGAGACTATGATCCACTAGTCTTTTTGTATTTTTAGTGATTTAACATAAAATAAGAATGCCAATTAGATTCTTTAACTACCATGACATGAAATCATATCCACAATAGAAAAGAGACACACATAGGAACACAAGCATTTTCCTTTGAAACTCAGTATCAGAAACTCAACCAAAAATGAAGTGTTATCCATTTTGTCATCTTATACCATGGAGATTACATTGCATATTACAATCATCTCAAGCTTGTTACAAGGATATGATACATAATGATATTCTATAGTCCTTTACAATATGGTTCTCTCTCTTTTCTCTATTAATATGTCCCTGACACTCACTTCTCATACTATGGAAAAACAATGGTGGATAAAGAAAATGATTCCCTTTCCCTCTTTCAAGTTTAAACTAGGTTTTTGATAGCTAAAATTGGGGTTAGGTTTAGGGTTCCAAAACCCCTTTTGAATTTCCTTGATTCTTATAGAAGTCTCTAGTGGAATTCCATATGGTACTAGCTCAATGTGTGTGAATTGTAGTGAGATTACATGGATGCCACTTGGATCTATGAGGAATAATTAAATTGTTACCTTGTTTAGGCATAACTTTCACCTATTGACTCTATTAATGAACAATTTTTGGAAATATATAGACACATAGAATTCAATGAGGATGCCTAGGAACCAGTTCTTTAGCTTACAAGACCCTAAAAATCTACTTATTTAACCATAAGATGGAGGATTTTTAGTTACAGACCATTAGTGTCGGTTTTAAGATTTGTCTTAACCTAACCCTTATAGGTCCTAAATTCTATAGTCCCAACTCCATATCATCAATAAAATCATATACTAACTATATCTTAGCTCTTTGATTTTATTTCTTAGTCGGTGTAGCCTTTCATTATTAAGGTGGAAACAAACTCTATCTCCTACTTTGAAGGTATTTTCAACTCTAAGTTAATCATGTCTATCCCTATGCTTCTCTTAATATTTCTTCAAATTCTCTTGAACCTATAAGTGTATCTAGATGATCCTACTTATGAACTTCTGTTCCTTCATTACCGCAATTGAGGTCAATTCTGCTACTTCGAGTTGTCCATATACAATATCGAATTGTGATGGTGATAAATATAAAAAACATATTTTAAAGGGTGACTTATTTGTCGAAGTGTGGACAATCCCATTATATGAATGTTGTTTATAAACTAACTTTTCGTGCTAAATCCTTGATTTGTTTTGATTGTATCCTCTTATATGTTGCACCAAATTCACCTCCTCCCCTTACCCCTATATATGTGGTGAAAGGTAATGAATCTATTTAGCTTTGTATCCAATTTAACATATAGTTAATTCCAAAATGTATTTATAAATCTAGTATATTTATTTGAAATGATGATTCTCCTTGGAATCCCAGTGTACACACATGCCCTTTCAAAGAGAAGGATTGTAGCTTCTTTTCCTTTAATGATCTTACAAGCTAGAATGCACATCTTACTGAACATGTCTACTACCACATACATGTAGTCATGCCTTGTTCTTATCCTTGGAAACCCCCCAATAAAATATATGGATATGGTTTCCCATGCCCTTGTAGGGACAAGAAGTCATTTTTATAATCCTTGCTTCATATTACTAGACTTGTTGGTACAATATATAGTAAAATTATATACTTCTTCTTGAATTGTGAGATAATAAAAATACATCTAAAAGTTACTCACGGTCTTCCTAGCACCAAAATAGCAAAAACCTTAATGGTGAGAACCTCCCTTATCATCTTCACTATTTCTTCCTTTGGTAGACATAGATTCCTCGTCTTGTAAAATAATCCATCATGGAGATAGTAATCAATGCATGTTTGGTCATGTTGGCATTGTATTTTGTATGCATTCCCTTGATATCCTAATACTCTATGTACTACTCTTTGTATACTTCATGGATGAATGGTTCAATGTGAAAAATGGCCCTCAGAGCTGTGATTTTTGGTACTAGAGGTATGGATCACAAATCATCCAGCTTGGGAAGCTCCCTTCTTATACCTAATAACTCAATTAAATTGTTACAAAAATCCCATCCATTTAAGATTCCTGTCTTGACAAGCTTACTCTTGACTATGCAATTATTGTAGAGGTTAGTGATCTATATGAATAATGGTCTTTATACCCAATAGTCATGGATTCCATTTATTCACTTCTTGAACCATAAGTTCATTTTCGTATGTAGGTTATTTAAATATTTATCCATGGAATATCACTAAATGTTATTAGATCGGTTTCCCATTTTCCATTAACATTATTTCCATTGTTTTAAACCTGATTTTTACTCACCTAGTTGTCAAGAGTATCATCAACTATAAACATCACTTTGGTAGCCTTAGCCCTTATTTTTGTACTTCCATCATTATATGACCTCAGTATTTTCATCATGACCCAAATAAAATCTCAAGTTTGACCAAAAATTCAAATTGTGGTATTCATCCATTTTTATGTGCACAGTGCATACATTAAATATTTTAAAATCGGCACTATGACCCCAAAAATGGAAATTTTATAATTTTCCAACACATTAATGCCTATGAACCTTAAAAAAAAAATGGCATAATGGACAAAAGTGGACCTTATCAAGCCATTATTTTCCAAATACATGAATTGACCTAATCTTCATGAGTTATCCTTATCACGTTGTTGCATTATTATAATGCGATTATTCACATTGAAGCGGGCTCTAAAGAGAGGCCTACTATTTCACCTATAAATAAAGCTATTAAGATCATCCATTTCATCCATCACTCATTAAAAGGATACGCAACCAAATTTCCATTAGAGAAAATTTACGCACTAACTCATTCTTTCTAACAAATTGGAATTTAGTTTCAACCACCAAATCTGGGAGTGGAGCACATATGAGGATAAGGACCCTCCCTCAAGGTGGATTTGGACCCCACGTTACTTCTACAACAATTATTGAGGTGTTGAACCTATAACTATTGGTTTACATCAACAATAAAGTTACATTCATTCTTTGTTTTAATATGTGCTTTATATTATGATGCATACTGTTATTTAGTATCTTTTATTTTGCAGAAGATAGAGTAAGGAATGGTTCACTAATAAATGGATTTTTTATATTATTCTTTCTTCTTCTTTTTGTTACTTATGTCACATAAATATTAACTAATCCATTTTGATATACATCCTAGTAAGAAATGCCATCAACATATTGGAAACTTGACTCGGGAAGAAACCATTGTTTCCTTCTCTGGTTGTGTGTGTTACATTGGGGTTTATGGTAGTGTAGTTTCCATTACTTTTTTGTTATTTGTGCTTGCGATAGCTATCATTTTCAAGTGACCTGGACAAGAAACCCTTATTTTCAATGTTAATTGTGGGTAGTTTTCAATGATTTTCTATTCAAAACATAGTGTGGTTTCCTACCCAAAATTTACATGCACAAATATTTTTGTTACACCAAAATCTCATCATCCTGAGTCATGTGCCAACTCCGTGCCTTAATCCCTGAAATTTCCTTGGTTGAAGACATCCAGAGCAAGTTGTTGTCCTTATGTTTCCACAATGCCTAGTTGCACTGGCTCATCCTGCTTTCTAGAAAGAGGCTCCAGACCATGCCCGACGCATGATGCTCTCTTGTAGAGTGCGCCAGTGGCTCTTGTTTCCCTTATGCAACCTATACCGATCCCTTCCTGGCGCCAATTGCCTTAATGAAAGGTACGCCAGAGGTGGTTAATGTGGATAAAAAGGATCTTCGAGCGACTTCTCGAAGCTTGGTGACATGGAGGTCTATCCCTAGTTAATAGGAGGGTTGGTATTGGATCTTCTAACCTAATGGTAAGATCCCTTAGACCTCTCCCCTTAATATTCAACCTACTCTATCCATTTAGCCTTATAAATATTAAGCCCGTCTCCATTGTGAAGGGAGGAAGTACTATAGTACTCTCATTCTTGTGGAATTTCTCGAGGTGATCCCTACTCATCCTTGGGAGGAAAACATCATCCTTTGGAGGGTTGGCTTGGATTGTTGGACGGAAGATTGCAATGTTGAGGCTTAGGTTGTAATGTTCTCTCTCTATGTACTCTCTATTATTACAGTTAATAAAAACTCTTTCCATAAACATTGTTGTGTTGATAGTGTTTAGAACATTCTTCATTAATTGTTAGTTTAGATCAATTCATATTTAGATATGCTTTTACTGTTTGCTTGTTTCCACTTGTTCAGCAGGGTTTTGCAGCTTGAGATCTGAAGTCTCTAGAGCATTGGATCAACAAAGAGGAAGAGGATTCGCAAACTTCATGTAAGTGATCTACTTGTTAATATACATTTCTATTGATCTAGGAAAGTAGGTTGTGTTCTATACTTATTTGTTCTAAATCTGCTTGGACTAGGGAGATCTAGCCTGAGTCCACTTGAGTAGATTGTCTGTAAACAAATATGGCGACCATACTAGGGAGTATCATAGCTTTGATTTCAATTTAGTTTGATTTCATTGATTATTTATTGATCCATTTTCTAGCCTCCTAAGCCCTTCCCATCATTGGATCTTGTCATTAAAGAGTTTGTTGGCTTCCCCTGACTCTGTTTGGGATCAGTATTGGACCTCTTGCTTTTCATTATTTGAAGATCTTGTTATTTTTTCACTTGTTATTTGCCCTACACACCTGGGTTGTATATTCCCCGTGCCACTGTGATTCTGGCGCACATAGCCAGTGAGCAACCTGCGCCATTGGCACCATATTCCTAATTGCAGAGTGTGCCACTAGCACCATTCCCCTGTGTACAAAGCGCGCTTGGTGCTCTGGTGTATGACAACATGGTGCTCCACCCTCTATTGCTTGGTATTTAGTGCCAAGTTTTCTCCATTTTGGTTTTTGGTCTGATTTTCTGAGATCTGTGTGTTGCACCTTACAGCCATAGAACCCCTAGACACAACATACTGTCATTTTCCTCTATTTTTTTGTCTTTTTGAGATTCAGATCCATGTTTGGCCCTTTGAGTCAAAACTAGTGTTTTGCTTGCATTTTTAAGCAAAATGGGGGGCCATGAATCATGTATCCTATAGTCATTTTGACCCATATTAAGGTTTTAAGATAATTTTTGGTTTGGTGTGATTGGCTTGTTTTAAAGACTTGAAAATGGTGGGATATCCATGTCTTTTTTAGCCTCTTTTTCTTGGGTTATGCATCTTGTTTCCTTTACATGGTCAGCTATCTAGTGATTGTTGGAAAAGATTGATTCCTTGTCTCCACTTTAGTTCACAGAGAAGCTTGATTTTGTCACTCTTTTGCTAGATTCACAAAATTGGAAAACATAAATATTCTTCTTGCTTTAATTTGATCATTTGACATTCTTGGTCTTATATTCATAAGAAGAAAAAAGGCTTGTTTCATATTTGTGTGCATTTGAGTTAGACAATATTATTGATTTCTTTTCTTTGTCTTACATTCGATCGGAAATGTTTGTGGAATCTTGCTTTTCATAGCTTATATGTATCTTTTTCGAGTGTAAAAAGATAGGAAACATATTAGAATTATAGTATTTGGTGTTGATAGAATGATCTCTATGTTTTTCCACTTTAGGATGATTTGGGGTGCATATTTTTAAATTTTCATTTTGAAAAAGTTAAAATTGCATTTGCATGGGGTTGTGCATTTGGGAAGAAAAAAGATGTGTTTCAACGTCTTTAAGCGTGGCAGCTGTCGTTATTTTCCTGCACTGCATCCCGGGGGCTTGTAGTTCTTCCATGTAGCAAATTGTATATCGAATGGACTTTCACATACCCTTGGGTATATAGAAAGGTACTTCACGTACTCGATAGTATATCAGAAGGATCCTGTCGTACGGTTGTGCATTAGAAAGCACCACTACGGATTGGCACTCGCATGTACCTTGAGTATATCGGGGGACCCCATTAGGATTCCTAGAACCATATGAGCAAACCTTTTGATCGTCTTGTTGTCACAATACACCGAGAACAACACTCGGGGAGATTACTACGCACGTACTGTTAGGTAGTCGGGTTATACGGCCAACTAGGGTACGGTCCTAATCCTCCTTGGTTAGTGCTCTAAAAATTTGGGCCGAGTATAACTATTGGACCCTATAGTATATCACGAGTTGTGATAGCTTGACACACCCATGAGGATCCAACTTTTACATCCCTCCTATTCATAATTTTTCATGTTGCTTTTAGTTTGAGTAGCATTTATCGTGCATGATAATTAGAAGGACTTAGAGAGTTTATATATGGAAGCCTCTTATGGGACTACCAATCAAGAGGCCCATTTTCAACGGGTACCTTTTGTCTTTCCTCCAATTGGAGATATTGGTCCTCCTTTTATTGCCACTTTAAATCTTCCTGTATTAACCATAGGATTACTGGTATGGTTATTCAATCCGGTGATTCCGACTATACCCAATGTTTCAAATGTTAACTCTCCACCATCAGAGTTTCAATCCCAAACTGGTCCTTCCCCTTCTTCATCGGATGCATCTTCTTTCATTTCTTCTTCCTCTCCTGATCAAAGTAGTAGTGTTAGTAATCAAGAGGATAAGAAGAAGAATAAAAGGAAGATAAAGAAGAACAAGGATAAGAAAGAGACTAACCACCAACCATCTGCCTCCGATGGCACTCATTCTATTTGAACACCTTGAAGACCCAAGTTCCCTTGCAATATTTGCAAGGGTGATCACCTTCTCAAGGATTGTCCCGGTCTTTCCAAAGTGTTAGAAGAGTGTTCTAAAGCCTCCAAACCACCTATATCGTCAGCCTCTGTACATTATACTGATGATACCCCATCAACTAGTGAATCTATGGTCAAGGGTCGGAAAGGTAAAGTAAAAAATCCTTGTTTGCTATGCAAGAGTATGTACTTTACTTACCTTTTTCCACACATGGATGAAGCCTCACAATTTTTGGAAGACATTACTGCATCTAAGAAACACCTTCCAATTGGATGTCATCATTCGTCCCTTGACCCCCCATTGGTTGATGAAATGGTCGATCCAGCTCCATCCATTGGTTGATGAAATGGTCGATCCAGCTCCATCCTCGGTCGATCCCACTCTTTCTTCGAAGAGTGAAGTTGAAGCGGTCGAGTCGATATCACCTCCACTCGATCCCGCTCTTTTATTGGAAAATTCCCAGACTGAAGCAGTCACCATGACACAATCTTCGTCTCATTCTAATTTTCCGGTTGAGAGTGAATTGAAAACTGTTGATGTTTTCCTGGTCAGTTCAGACTGTTCTAGGAAAGGGGAAATCCTGCCCATTTCCACAGGACCTCCTCCAAGTATTGAGGTCATTTCCTTTGATTGGAATATCCTAGTAGAATCTCGTCTTCCTTCAGATGTTCCTTTCCAGATATCTATAGGAGTTTTCGATAAGGAAATATTTCACACTATATTTAATGAGGGAGATTTTGTTAGTATTTTATCCTCAACTTCTTGGAAAGCTATAGGTTCTACTCAACTTGTGCCAATCACTAACCAGATACTGGCTTTCAATAGAAGGCCTACTGGACCTTTAGGGATCCTTCTACAGTTACCTATCACCTTAGGAGGGAAAAATGTTTGTATTGGTGTTATGGTAGTCCAAGGTCCCTTAGATTTTAATCTGCTCCTTGGATGTGATTATGTCTATGCTATGAAAGCTGTAGTGTCCACACTTTTTCGAGTGATGTATTTTCCCTATGAAGGGAGGATCGTGACCATTGATCAGCTTTCCTTTGTGACACTGAATCATTGCATGAATTCCAGTCATCAGACTTCCCTAAATGTTCCACATGTTTTAGTGGTTTCTACCCCTTAGGGATAGGGGGCATGTCTCTAGCCTCTAGACATAATGTTGGAGTTACCCCCTAGATTCTTAGGCTAGGGGGCATACTATCAACCTTTGGACATCATGTTGGGTAGGAACCAATCCCAAGAATCGTTTACTTTTGGTTTCAAGCTTGTGTAAAAATGAAACCAATCCCAAGCATAGTTTACTTTTGGTTTCAAGCTTGTGTAAAAATGAAAACAATCTCAAGCATAGTTTACTTTCCATTTCAAGCTTGTGTAAAAATGAAACTACCTCCAAGCATAGTTATTTTATGTTTCAAGCTTGCATAAAAATGAAACAGGTCCTCCCAAGCATAGTTTACCTTTGGTTTCAATCTTGCGTAAAAATGAAACCAGCTTCACAAGCATAGTTCTATTCCTGTGTCAAGCTTGTTAAAAAATGAAACAAGTCCCCTCCCCTTGAGTCAAGTCTTTCGCCAGATTTAATATCTGAACCTTCATTTCATTCGCCTATGTTATTTAATCCTATTTTTTCATCCTCCCATGGTGAAAATATTCCTATTAATAATGATGAGTTCGATTGGATGAAGAAAAAGTGTAGACGAATGAAACAAAGCTTGGGGGGCATGTCTCCAACCTCTAGAAATCATACAAGAGGTAAGCATCCAGCTTCTTGTGCTGGGGGGAAACTTCCAACTTCTGGGTATCATGTTGGGGAGAAACCTGCCAATGGGAATTATACTGAGCTTATTTCATTAAAAAATGAAGCAGACATCTTGAGCATTCTTTTCACCTATCTTCGAGCTCGTTAAAAACAGTAAGATGGTATTGAGCTTACTTTTCACTTTTTTCATGCTCTGGTTGAAACATGAAAAGTGGTTTGAGATTACTTTTTACTTTTTCGTGCTCTGGTTCAAACATGAAAAATATTCTAAGTGCTTTTTATACCATTCTCATGCTCGTTAAAAAATTGAGCTAAAAGGTGTGTCTAACAAGTATAGGTTTATCACTTTATCCGGCCTCGCTAGACTGCTTACGGAAAAGGAACTGTGCCGATTTTACTTTTTCCTTTGTCGTGATCGGTCATCAACCATGACAAAGTTGTATATGGATTTCTCTTTAAGCTTTTTCTAGACTCCCTAAATATGAAAATATCGCCAAGCGAACTTGATGCTTTCACGGTTGTAAAAGTATTTGAATGATCGCATTCTTGGTGATAGTTTACCCCTTTTTCGGACCAGGAAGTGCTATTTACGAAAAAGGAACACTCAGGCTAATCATAACTGGAAGAGTTCTCTCTCATGTTGTTTTATCCTTTTTTGGGTGAAGAGACTAACGTTTACGAAAAAGAACCTCTGCAGTCTTCTTTAGTTCTTTTCGGACTCTCTAAACATGAAATGACGTCGAGTTTACCTTCTTTGGACTAGTTAAAATTCAACATCAAAGGGCCCATTTTCAGATGAACCCCTCCTATCCTAGGTTCGTAAAACATTTGGGATTGGAATCATCCATGGGATGAGCTATACCGAGCATATGTTACCCTCCTCAATCTCATTAAAAACAAAAGAGGTACTCATCAATCATGATGGGGATAAGGGAAGAATTTGTGTTTTATTATAGTTACGGCAGTACATAGTCACTCTTGAACATGGCACTCATATGCATATGCATTCAGTACTTGGGTAATCTGTTTGTCTTCGAGTCCTGTTGATTCCAAGAGTCTTCTTACTCCTTTGGTTTGTCCAAATAATGCTTCCACCATTAGTTGCATTAGGGGATTGGTATCATTCTAGTCAAGTCAATACTGCCAATTCATGCCATGTCCATGTTCAATAGAGGTTTGTTCATCCATTCACTATCTTTAGTCACCTTCTATCAAGTCAGTCGTCTCTGAGTTAGTCCCACACATCACTCTACTGTCTGATTCACTCTAAACATCT
Source organism: Larix kaempferi (assembly GCA_027924585.1). Taxonomy (NCBI): domain Eukaryota; kingdom Viridiplantae; phylum Streptophyta; class Pinopsida; order Pinales; family Pinaceae; genus Larix; species Larix kaempferi. Next base: position 14,514,958 of record BSBM01000348.1, on the reverse strand, counting down.
GCGATCGCGTTTTGTGTCAATGATGGGGGATACATCATGGCCCTCCTTCGACGGATTCATCCTTGTCAACTTCAACACATCATCCAAGGATTGAATATAGAAACCAATCAAGTACCTTGGGCCTACATGCCTCAATGGCAGGCTACCTCGCTTTCAACATGAGTTTACATCATTGACTCTTGATTGAAACATCCCATCGAGTGTTAAACCTCAACTCATTGATTCACACTCGATGGTATGTACTGTGATACCTTGGGGATCATTGACATCAATGGTTATTTCCCTCGCGCTTGTTAATGGTATACATTAATGACCGGTAATCAAGTGGTTTCTACCATGTTCGACTCCAAGACATTGTAATCACATGGTTAGATTCGTATCATTGCGGGTTCAGCTTGAAGACTCTGGGTTAACTCATATCTTTCCCAAGTTGCAATGGATATTGTTTGAGTCATATCACACAAATCCACTTCGTATTGGTCAGCAACCATGTTATGAGTCTTATGAGACCTGTATCTCAGATTCATTTGTATTGCAGCAGTTTCTTCCAACCAACATCCTTACCTTCGATCCTTCACCTTACAAAGAATTTCACTTGTCTTATTTCACCAAATTCATGCTTTGGGGGGAATTATGTTACACCAAAATCGTCATCATGATTCATGTGTCAACTCTGTGCCTTAATCCCTGAACTTTCCTTGGATAAAAACATCCAGAGAAAGTTGTTGTCCTTATGTTTCCACAATTTCTAGTTGCACTGCCTCATCCTGATTTCCAGCAAGATGTGCCAGACCATGCCTGGTGTATGATTCTCTCTTATAGAGAGCGCCAGTGGCTTTTGTTTCCCTTATGCAACCTGCACTGATCCCTTTTTGGTACCAGTTGCCTTAATGCAAGGTGCGCCAGAGGTGGTTAATGTGGATAAAGAGGAGCTTCGAGTGACTTTTCGAAGCTTGGTGACATGGAGGTCTATCCCTAGTTACTAAGAGGGTTGGTATTGGATCTCCTAGACTGATGGGAAGATCCCTTAGACCTCTCTTCTTAATCTTCAACCTACTATATCCATTTAGCCTTATAAATATTAAGCCTCTCTCCTTTATGAAGGGAGGAAAGACTATAATACTCTCATGCTGGTGGAATTTCTCTAGGTGATCCCTACTCATCCTTTGGGAGGAAAACATCATCCTTTGGAGGCTTGGCTTGGATTGTTGGAAGGAATATTGCAACATTGAGGCTTAGGTTGTAATTTTCTCTTTCTATGTACTCTCTATTTTTAGAGTTAATACAAACTCTTTCCATAAACATTGTTTTGTTGATAGTGTTTAGAACTTTCTTCCTTAACTATTAGTTTAGATCAATTCATATTTAGATATGATTTTACTGTTTGCTTGTTTTCACTTTTTCAACAGGGTTTTGCAGCTTGAGATCTGAAGGCTATGGAGCATTGGATCAACGAAGAGGAAGATGATTCGCAGACTTTAGGTAAGTGATCTACTTGTTAATCTACATCTCTATCGATCTAGGAAAGTAGGTTGTGTTTTGTACTTATTTGTTCTAGATCCGCTTGGACTAGGGAGATCTAACTTGAGTCTGCTTGAGTAGATTGTCCGTAAACAATTTCCCTAATTTTTCTATGCATACATGGAAGTTGCCCAATATTTTTCGTAGTATATATATATAGATTGAGGTGTATTAAATAAATGGATAAGAAAATCCCAGAAGCGGGATATATATATATATATATATATATATATATATATATATATATATCCCGCTTCTGGGATTTTCTTATCCATTTATTTAATACCCCTCAATCTACTTTCATATTTTGATTTATTTTTTAGTTCTTTTTCATAGACAATTGTAGATGAAGAAGAAGATTGTATACCTTTTGCATTTGTTGTATTTAGTATTATATTAGGAAATATTTACTTATTTATATTTCAATTTTTGTTTCAAAATTTGTTTATTTGTTGATTTCTCCTTTTGATTTTCTTAAAACCACATAAGAGTTAGTTATGGAATAACTCTTTTACATTTGAAGTTCTATTCCTTTTGTTTGCCAATCGTAGGATTTTGCATCCCATTTGCATCACCTTTTTTTATTTTGGTTGTTGAAGTGATTCATTTTTGGAAAGTTGCTTGATTAAGAAAGGAATTCCCTATATTTATATTTATAGTATTAATCAACATTGTTTCATTTTCCTAGTTTTTGTATTCCATATAAGATTGTATTAGACATTGTCCAGTTCATATTTGGAGATTTAATTTTTTATTTTATAAAAATTGAAAAAGTTACATTATTTTTAAAGAAGAAGAATCTTACATCTTTAGTACTTTCGCATATTGAATTTTTCATCTTTTGCACTTGTATTTTCAACAATATTTTAAGTTAATTTTTAAGTAATCTCTTACTAGTGTACACAGCATAAGTGCACACAAGTTACATCTAAATCAAATATTTTGTTTATGATGTTATGTTTAGACTTACAAGTAATAATTTAATCAAAACAAATAAAATTCATCACTCAGGGACTAGGACTAGAAGAATATTTTAGTTAGGCTAAGGTTGTAGGGATATGTATCTAAACAATTTGTGACAACCTTATACAATGGGACATAGATTTTGACATTTAAGAAACTTAAAATCCTTTTTATCGAATCTAGTTCAAAAATCCCATTCAATAACGAGCATGCTTTTAGACAGGATAATGTCAAGGTTGGGACCAAAGGTTTGATTGAGACTCCTATTTCTTTGATACTAACTATCCCCTAACCATTGATTTCAGTTATGTTGAATGTATATGTGAAGATGTATCTTAGTGGTCTTCTCTACATTCCTACCCAGGAGGATCTCATGTGGGTGGAAATGCACCTAAGAAAAGTAGTTGTTGGTCATTGGAACTTGCCCCCATTTATTTTATTCTTATGTTATTTGAGGAGTAGAACTACTTAGGTAGTAGGCCTTTTATTTTCTTGGGTTCATACTATTTCTTTCGTTATTTACTTTATTAGAACACATTGCACCCAGTTTTCACATAATTCCAATTTAATAATTTGTTGTAATAAAGTTATTTATTGTGTTCCCTTCACTATATTTAATAGGTGCTATTACTTTCTTGAGAGAACTTTCACACCTAGTAAAGATTGCACCTCCAATATCCCCTAGGAATTCGTGTAGGCTCTAGGGATTTTCCCCTTCTCTTGGTATCCCTTAATGTGTCATTGTTTCATTTCTCTCACTCAACATGTCAATATCGAACCCAATCATCTCCCATTTTTGTTGGAATCGATTCAATAGTAAGAGTGGGGGTGAATCAGTATTAGCACAGTTATCAGCAATTTTTACCTTCTTAAAACAAATTAGCCTTTACTTAATTCTTATCTTTTGTTATGCATCAATTAATAAACATCCACACATATATGCACCAACATAAATAAGACATAACACACATGATTTTTACGTGGAAACCCAAACGAGAGAAAACCACAAAATGCTTCTTTAAAATGAGAAAGAATACATTCGAGGAAGCACCAACTTCTTATGTTTACCAGCATCGACTGGAAGGAGAAACCAACCCCCCGGTTTTATAGGATTCAACCTAAAGGAAGCTACAACTCCCAGTGTTCCTCCTCCACCAACTAGAAGGAAGCACCGACCCCCTGTCTCCTTGTTGTTTTACAAGCACCAACTTGAAGAAAGCTCCAACTCCCTGCCTCCTTGCCTCGTGTGACTGCCTTGATGTCCAATGTATGTTGCTGTCATAGTGAACTTCAACTTTATGCACACTTCTGATCTTTTGATTATAATTCTAATGTGTGCGACATTCATATGCAGTCTATAATCTGTCACTAAGTTGCATACTTCACTTGACTTCTCATTCCTCTCAAATCGCACTTCTGATGATGACTTACTTCATGTTTTGTGTGCTCGTCTATACTACAGTCGGCGTCACTAATTATTTCTATGTTCTGATAATTGCATGACTGAAATGACCAACTGATACTGTTCTTTCAATTGATAGTTTGTTGTGCTGAAATAAAGCACCAGTAACAAATAGAACTGCTCACATACTAATGGGTCTATTATGTTTAAGTGCTATAGTTTCTTAGACAATCTACGACGTCATGTGCATCAGCTGATTCATTGGTTCTTTTTAACGCACTTGTCTCATATCATATTCTTCATGATGCGCCTCTTGGATCATGGTGTTGTTATGTCGTTGCGCATCAAATGGAGTTCTCAACTTCGCACACTTTCACTTATATTCATATGCATCAGCTAGACATCTGCGCATTGTCTAATAAAATTCGGTTCTGTCTCTACAACATTTGTGACTAACAACATGTTGACTGTAATGTTGTATTTCGAAACATAAAGCACTTGTGCATACTTAAGTATTTCTTCCTTCCAGTACTTGTGCATCCGTCACAGATCTACATCAACTTTCTGCGCAACATCAAAACTTTGTTCAAATACATGTGCACATTCAACTCCTTGCTATATCATATTGTTTTGTCCTTGAGCCCTTTGATTCCCCATATATCAAACTTCAACAAACACTTGAATCTCTTATGCTCTCACCATCAATATTACATCCATTCTCCAAATTGCATATCTATTTATACATGTCCTACATGGATTGTATGTTAACAATTTGGTCGTGGAATCCCTTCTTCCATACTTCATGGGTTGTGCATATGCCACGTGTCATATTTTGCATTGTTGATGTGTCATCTATTAGGTATCAAGCGCCTTCATGGTCCACAACATAGTATGACTCTACACCTTGGTGGTATACCTTTGTTCCCTTGATGTACCATTTCCTAGAGGTATGTGTGCATCCTTACTATTCATCATGATGAGCATGTAACCTTTGTTGTACCATCCCTTGTGGTATTAATGCTTCGTGGAATTTGCACATACTCCAACTTCTACTTAGTGGGATTATGACCCTTGCCTTTTCATCTCTTGTGAATCTTGTGAACTTGTTGTACCGTCGGTTGTGGAATTTTCTCATAGACTTATTTCAATTGTTGTACCTTTCTAGGAACATGTGCGCATTCCACTAACTGAATGTTAAATTTTGAGCATTAATTCACAATACTCTAGGATCTTTACTGAGAGAATAACATGTACAGTTTATCAATGCATATCAATCATATCAAGCATGTCAATCATCACAAGAAGCAAAAGCATGAGAGACAAGAGACACGGAGTTTCCATGGGGAAAACCCTAAGGTGAAAAACCCCACAACTTCTTCAGAGATAGAGAGAGCAATGGCTCAAACAAAGTACAACCAAAATACACAGAGATAGTCTCCTAGTAGAAAATGATCCTCCTCCTCACTAGTGCACCACTTTTTGAGCGAAGGAAGTATGAGTTTCTGAATAATCCAAATAGAGATCTCCCGATCTCTATTTATACTTAACCTATTTTCCCAATATCCTTATGGGGCCGACTCGTGTAGCTAGGTACATTAGTTACATATTACATAAAATAGGGCCGACCCCACACATGTTGGTCTAATAACCCATCGACAAGTTAACATACTTGTGACACTTGTCAATACACATGACGACACTTCCTTATAGAGGAATAACACATCTCTTATAAGGGTACAATAAATATATATGAAATACATAGATGAAATACATTCCGAAGTTACATATACATCAACACTCCCTCTTAACTAGGAAGGTATTTCTCGACATATATCTGCTAGCACAAGTCTTCTTCTCTGGATCAGCGTCATCGATGCATCATCCTCGAATCATCATCATCATCACTGCTGCTGCTATCTCAAACAATCTTTGCATCTACTCGTCATAGGAAGTTCTACAGAGCCAGTCCTTTTTCATACTGGATGTAGGCCCACCACCTGCAAGTCTTCATCATCATTGGCCATACTATGGAATCCTTAGGACTTATTACGTGCATCACAAAACCTTGCAAGAGCATCCCAGGCTGTTACGAGCACACGGCTCTACCTGTAGGATCTCCCAGGGCCATATTATATGTGACCTCACCACAAAACCTTGCAAGAGCATCCCAGGCTATTACGAGCACTTAGCTCTACCTATAGGATCTCCCAGGGACAGATTACATGTGGTCATGGAAAAACCTTGCAAGAGCATCCCAGGACTTATTACGAGCACACAGCTTAACCTATTAGATCTCCCAGGGCCGATTTATATGCCATAGGAAAAAACCTCAAAAGAGCATCTGCCAGATATCCCAGGGCCAAATTATATGCCATAGGAAAAACCTTGCAAGACTATCTGCAGATCTCCCAGGGCCAAATTTTATGTCCTCCCAGAGCAAAACCTCAAAAGAGCATTTTCCAAATATCCCAGGGCCAGATTACATGCCATAGGCAAAACCTCGAATGACTATCTGTAAATCTCCCAGGGCCAAATTATATGCTCATCTGCACAACCTGATCCACGGCCATAGAGTATCAACCTGATACTCACCATACATCATTCTGATGCATACATGATCATCCTGATCATCATCACTGCAACATCCTGCTGCATGTCATCTGGAGCAACATCTTGAAGCTCGTCATCTATGATCATCCTGATCATACACTGCATCCACCTGATGCATACCAAGTATCTACCTAATACATATCATCATACATGATCCACCTGATCATACAATGTATCCACCTGATACATACATAGATACACAATGTATCTAACTGATATATATCAACATACATGATCTACCTGATCATACACAGTATCCACCTGATACATATACAGATACATGGTCCAAGCATCCAACATGATGCATATACAAAATAAATATAAATGATCCAACTGATCATATCCAACATCAACCTGATGCATACATACATATACATATAAATGATCCAATTGATCATATCCAGTATCAACGTGATGCATATACAGAGTAGTAACTGGAGCATCATCCTGATTCTCATCATCCAACGCTTAGATCCACAGCCATGTGAAGGATCCTCCTTCCAACATGCTTGGAATGGCTTCTGCAAATGTGTCCATCAGTTCTTCCTTGAAGTGTCATCAATCCAAAGAACACCTAGCCTCTCTCTGAAGTACTCAAACTTCACTCTGGCTAGTGGTTTCATCAACACATCCGCAATCTTCTCATCCATCATAACATATAGGAGCTTCACTGCTCCTCTCTGCACCATATCCCTGATATAGTGATATTTGATCTCTATGTGTTTCGACATGTCGTGAAACATTGGGTTCTCATACAGCTTCACACAACTTTGGTTATCACAGAAGATACCAATAGCATCCAACGGGAGATCAAATAAATCAGACAGTAGCTTCCGAAGCCATACTTCCTCACAACTAGTCGAACAGGATGCAACATACTCTGCCTTGGCTGTACTCAGTGCTACGCAGGACTGCTTCCTGCTAAACCAAGAGATCACACCTGATCCCATACTGAAGCAGCACCCAGATGTGCTCTTGCTATCTACAACACTGCCTGCCCAATCTGAATCAACACAACCTTGCAGGTTAAACATTTGATTCGCTTCATACCTGAGCCCATAGTCAACTATACCCTTTAGGTACCTCAGAATATGCTTTACAGAAACCAGGTGAACACTCCTCGGATCCATCAGGAACTGGCTCAATGTGTTCACTGCAAAGCAAATATCTGGTCTCATGTTCGTCAGGTACATCAAGGACCCAATCATCTGACGATACATAGAGACATCTACCGGCTCAGATGAAGCATCAAAAAGAAGCTTCAAATTTGATGCCATAGGTGTGGCCATGGCTTTGCAATCCATCATCCCGAACCTCTTCAGGATATCTACAGTATACTTCCCTTTTCCAAGGAAGATCCCATATGTACTCTGCCACACCTCCATGCCTAGAAAGTAGTGCATCGTCCACAAGTTCTTCATCTCGAACTCGGTAGCAAGCTTCCGCTGCGTGTTGGAAATCAATCTATCATCTCCTGTTACAAATAGGTCATCCACATACAAAAGTAGTATCACTGGATTGCCTTCCTCAACCTTGTAGTAAAGGTTGGCACCCGCTTTACTCTTGGTAAAGCCCAAACTGGATAGAAAGCTATCTATCCCACCAAGTTCTGCACATATATGACTCCCTATCATGTGCCTCAGAACCAAGTGGCTGCTCCACATATACTTCTTCTTCAACTACACCATTCAAGAAAGCTGTCTTGAAATCCATCAGGTGTATCTTTTATTTCATCACTTGTATACTTCTCTATGCTGTTATCTACAAGATGCTTGATCTTGTAGATCCTCTTGGAAGTCACTACAGACTCCACTTCAGGTCTTGGTACTGCATCCCAAACATCATTCTTCATGATCGACGAATCATGGCATTCTTCTATTTCTTCATCCCAGATCCTGGGAACTTCGATATCTTCAATATCTTCAATAGATATCTTTGTTGCTGGAACAAATGTTGTAGTCCTTCTTTTATAGGTGAAGGTATACGGTCTTTCCTACAAAACAAGTTAAATTGCATGATTAGAAACATCTCATAATTTTCGAAAGATTCTTACACATAAGGAAATATGTCATACAGTCATGCAATTATCTTAGCCAATGTTTCAATACAACATTTATCCATGTTCCATAACTTTCTAGATGCCTTCCATTCTCTACCAGAACATTGTTAAGAGTTTGCATAGCTCCCAACATGTCAGCAAAGAGGTTTCATTCTAGATAAGTAGCAATGGAATGTTGTGCAGTTCCATAGGCCTACTTACCCATTAAATGCATATTAGTAGTAAGTTGTTCATTAATGCAATCATTCTAATATGCATAACACACATCCTAAATCTAGGAACATAAGCATATACATCATTTGAACAATATTATTTAAACAAACAAATATGCAAGAAATGACAATTAAAATACTTATCTTTGTTTGTTTGTTGGGTGGACTCCCTTTGAGTCTTTGTTTCCTTGCAGGAGCTACTGAAGTAGCTTCTTCTACACCTTTCTGTTGTGGAATGTAGAAAGATGGTCAAGTCCTTCTAAATATCTGCATCCTTGCAGAAACTACTGATTCACCATGGCATGTTCAGGTTGTCCCTTCAATTTGTACAATCCTCCCTCTTGCTCTCCAATCACCACTGCATCATCAATAGTTTTACCCTTTTGCCACATTAGGACTTGGCCATCCACAAATGCAACCCTCATGCATTTTGCATCCAATGCAGAGATGGAGATAAGGTTATTCTTGAGCCCAGGTACATAAAGAACTTCTTTCATCTTCAAATATTTTCCAGAATCTAGGTTGTAGGAGGCTTCCCCACTTCCTTTGATGGGGTATTGATAGTCATCTCCAAGTTTCACTTTATGGGGTGATTCATGTTCAGATAGATTTACAAAAGATTCTTTAAACCCAGTCATGTGTTTGGAAGCCCCACTGTCAATAAGCCAATCATTACAACCATGAGATATAGTACCTGTGAGAGCAGAGATTAGAACATACTCTTCTTCACTTTATGAGTCATCATCACTTTCTTCCCTAGCCTTCTTCTTTGGAGGTTCATCATCTTCGGCAGCATGAGCATGGAACTTTCTTTTGCTGCCCTTCTTCTTCTCGCTGGAGTTGTTGTTGTTGTTGTTATCCCTTTTTTTTTTCTTGGGACATTCTGAAGCAAAGTGACCCTTCTCATTGCATGTGAAGCACCTTAGGTCCTTCTTTCTCTTTTGGTGATAGAGAGTGGATCTCTTTTTCTGAGAGTGCTCCCTCTTAGGCTTGCTTATTTTGGTGTGATCTGCGAGAGCTTGATCTTCACCTCCCATCTTTTCTTCTCGAGCTACAAGCCTAGCTTCTTCTTATGAACACTCCTCCCATAGTCTACTGAAGGAGATCAATTTCTTTCTTGCAAAAAATCCTTGGATAAAGGAATCCCATGACCTAGGTAGGCCATTCAGAGTGGTCATCACAATTTCTCCATTCTCCACCACTTCATCTACTGCTTCAAGTTGTTCCTTGATTTGAGAGAATTTGGAGAAATAAGATTAAATGGTTTCTCCATTCAGCAGCTTGACCCCTTTCAATTGATTCTGCGGAGTCATCTTTTGATTTATGTTCTTCCCTTCAAATAGCTTGGTCAAAGAGTCAAACATCTCCTTGGGTGTCTTCAGAGATTACACATGTGATATGAGATGGTCTTTGATAGAATCAGCAATGATTCTCTTTGCCTTGACCAAGTTCTTCTTATGCAATACCTTAGCCTCTTCATCCTCTGGGATAGGGACCTCAAAGTTGATGTAGGAGTCCAATTCATTTTCTTCCAGGATTAACCCAATCCTATACTTCTAGGCTCGGAAGTTATCATCCCCTTCAAGCTTATCCTCAAGCTTGGTGTGGTGAGACATCTTAAAGAGTACTTCAAATGAAAATAGAAAATATTTAGGTCTTACCACTTGACTTGTTGAAAACTGGATCTGGTCCCGGATTAGGGTTTGTCGAAAAAACCCTAAAAATTCAAAATGTGAATTCAACTTTCTGAAAAGATAGAAAGATGCACCTTGATGAGATTATCATCCTGGTGTATTCAGAATTTGAGATCTGCAAAGCTTCACCCTTCAGAAATTCCTTTTTGTCTTCCCGGGTTCACTAAGGAGGACCCTGAATTAGGGTTTGAGTTTCCCGAAGATATACCCAGCCAAAAATCTCGATCCAAAGCTCTAAACTTCAATTTTTGCAAGGAGCTTCCAGCTATGTCTTCAGATTCCAGAAATTCCTATTTTTGTGGAAACCCTAATGTTTAGGGCCAAATCTGAAAATGCTCTGAATTGAATTCTGATTGGACAGATAGATTCTCCTTGATGAGTAGAGTCAATCTACTCTACTGCTTTTCCAAAATCTATGGAGAGAAACCCAATAAGAAAGAAACCCTAGTTTTCATCACTGCACAATGTCTTCTTCTCAGGTTAGCTCTGATACCATGTTAAATTTTGAGCATTAATTCACAATACTCTAGGATCTTTACTAAGAGAATAACATGTACAGTATATCAATGCATATCAATCATATCAAGCATGTCAATCATCACAAGAAGCAAAATCATGAGAGACAAGAGACACAGAGTTTCCGTGGGGAAAACCCTAAGGTGAAAAACCCCACAACTTCCTCAAAGATAGAGAGAGAAATGGCTCAACCAAAGTACAACCAAAATACACAGAGATAGTCTCCTAGTAGTAGATGATCCTCCTCCTCACTAGTGCGCCACTTTCTGAGTGAAGGAAGTATGAGTTTCCGAATAATCCAAATCGAGATCTCCCGATCTCTATTTATACTTAACCTGTTTTCCTAATATCCTTATGGGGCCGACTTGTCTAGCGAGGTACATTAATTACATATTACATAAAATAGGGCCGGCCCCACACATGGTGGTCTAATAACCCATCGGAAAGTTAACATACTTGCGACACTTGTTAATACACATGACGACACTTCCTTATAGAGGAATAACACATCTCTTATAAGGGTACAATAAATATATATGAAATACATAAATGGAATACATTCCGAAGTTACATATACATCAACACTGAAATCATCTTCTAATTTGCTAGGATTGTGTGCTTTCAGGACTGTCCAACTATTTGGTGGTTCTTACTGCTTGTGCACTTCCAACCATCAACCAATCAATGCTTAGACTTGCTTGCACACTCTTACCATTTGTTCAACCAACTCCTTGGTTGCTTGTGCACATGTACCACAGTCCAACCAACACCTTTGATTGCTACAATGAGAGAGTATGACTTGGAGGACTTGATATCTGCACAAAGACCACATGCAGAAGTATACATTACTTGTGTTCTTCTTTGAATTGGATCTGCATAATGTATATTACTTGGACACACTTCTTCAGACTGAATGCACTTCTAGATATACTCCATTAAACTAACATCCATGTTTGTCACCTTCACCATCTTGAGCATATACTTTTGGCATTCATTTTCTTCTTTATCTTGCGCATATACTTCTGGCATTCATGTTCTTCTTCATATTGTGCATATACTTCTTCAAAGTGACTTCCATATACTTATTCACACTATTGTAGGAATGATGTATCAACTTTGACATCAAGTGATATCAATGACTCATACTTAATCATTTGACATCCTCTTTGACATTAGTTGACATCAATGACAACCAAATTTCAACAATCTCCCCCTTTGGCATTGATTTCAACACCTTATGAAGTTGTTCTTGATATTATTTGGACTGTATGCTCCATCCGTACCTAGTCTTAGTGTTCCCCCTGTGCATATGTTCCCACTGATTTCTTTGGGTTGTTGGCTACTATGCCTTCTATCGTTTGTTCATTTGCAACCTCTACGTGAACCATGGTCTTCTACTACTTCTGTGCAAACCATATTCTTCTTCTACTTCTACATGAACCACGTTCTCTTGTTATTTCATGTCCTCGGCCGCCCTGGTGCCCTTCAGAGGTGATGGAAGACAACCTGATACTTTTTTTTCATAATTCTTTCTGCTCTTACACACAGCCATAATAATCTTCAATCTGCAATCCACAATCCGCAAGCCACAGGTCGAGTTCGGACAGTTGGCACTCCAACTTGCCCTTTCGAAGAAATCACTATGCAATCCGCAATCCACAACGTGGAAGTTGGAAATCGGATCACCAAATCCACAAATTCGTAGAAACTGTGCTTCTGACTTCTAGAATCCGCAATCTGCATTACGGAGGTCGAAAGTTGGAACCCCAAAATCACCATCCAGGGAAATTTACTCGTCTGACTTCCGCAATATGCAATCCACCTTGCGGAAGTCGGGAATCGGAACCTCAATTTACCGTCCTAGAGAAATTACTCATCCGACTTCCGCAATTCGCAATCCGCGTTGCCAAAATCGGAATTCGGGACCCCCAATTCACGAGTCTGGGAAAATCACTCGTCCGATTTTTGCAATCCATGTTGCAGAATTCGGAAGTTGGAAACCCAGTTCAAAACTCCGGGGAAAAATCACCTTCCAACTTCCGCAATCCGCAATCCACCTTGTGGATTCGGAAAGTCGGAAGTCCAATACGCAACTCTGTGGAAAAAACACCTTCTGAGTTCCGCAATCCGCAATCTGCCTTGCGGATTCAGAAATTCGGAAGTCCAAGACGCAACTTTGTGGAAAAATGACCTTCCGCATTCTGCAATCCGCCTTGTGGATTCGGAAAGTCAGAATTACACAACGTATAATCCGTAAATTTTATCCTCCGTCCTCCGCAATCCGCAATCCGGATTGCGGGTTTTGAAAGTCGGGACCACATACCCCTGTTACTGCCAACTTCCCAGGATGATAACTTCCTCATCCTAAGGCCATTTTTTGCAAATATGGTGCCGTTGGAAAGATCTCAACAAGCCCTATGAAAGGATGTGATCCCCTGCCACATATGAGAACTATGAATTTGTCATTTTTTCAACTGAAGCATTTCCCCAAACCTCCTCAATCCTCTTTACCCCTCTGTAAAGATCTCTGGTTGCACTCTGTTATGGCCCCTCCCTTCATGTAAGCCACATAGGGATCATGGACACAACAGGGGTTTCCTAATTCATTCCCCAAGCCCAAGTTATGCAATACAACCCATATAGAGGTGTGTGCAATGTATGATATCCTTCACAATGAACTAAGTCTGATTAATGCATCTACAACATGTGAGACTAATAGCACATTTAACACAAGCAAATGGTGATAAAATCATACAGGAATCATCCTCCTTCTCAGGCTTATACATAGAATTCATACTGATTAATTGCATGTGATCATCCATTTAATTGAATTGAAATAACAAGTAGACATAACATAGGAAATTAGCATCATTTAACACCACAGAGAACACTTATCTTTAAAAGAAGTTGACCAAGCAAATGGCTATGTGAGAGCAACGTTCCACCCAACCATAGGTCTTTGTCTAGCCTATAGTCTTACAGCTGATAGACCACCCTCTATTTGGGTTGTGTATCCCCTAAGAAGGGATAAATAGGCTCACTCAAAGCCATGGTTTCTCACCAACAAACATGCTAATCCAACACACAGTTGGGTTTATCAAGCATGAAAAGAATTTAAGAGGGAGGATGGTGTTAACACCCAAAAAGTGCTCACTAGCTCATTTCCTTACTCACATGACCCATTTGTCCACTTTTCCACCATTTGAGATTCTAAAGCCATCAAAAGGTCACCAAAAGACCATAATACACCCCCTTTTCCCCTCAAAATGAATATTTTTTCTCAAAAAGCATAAAAAACCCTCAAAAAGGATCCAAAATTCCCAAGAATATTTAAAATATTCAAAAAAGAAAAAAGGAGGAAAAAAGGTACCTAAACCATGTTGGTCAATACCATTGGTTTCCTCAAAACCATAATGGTATTCCCCGCCACCAAAAACTATAAAAAGGTGGTAGGGGCTCCTCACTTTCCATCCATCCATCATCCTATCCTCACGCTGTCAAAATCTTCCCTGAGACTTTTGGCCATTTTTAGCATCTTGGAGAAGAGACCTTTGGATCTTGGAGCTACTCACCCTTAGAGTTTCTCAACATCACATCCTCACCATTTGAGGTATCTTAATACAAAACATCTATTCTTTTATTGCTTGTTCTTTCCATGAATCGTTTTTAAATTTATTTGTTATATGCACATGTTAGTTTAGATTTAGATTTAATTTACAATCGTTTTTGCTTTCTATATTGAAACTGCTATCACATTGTTGATAGGTGCTCATTGCACAAAGCTTGGTTGCAAAACCAAGCCAATATTTTTTGGCGACTCCGCTGGCTTCGAATTCTTAGATCTCAGTTTTTTGCTTTAGATCTTAGTTTTTGTTAGTTTTAGTCATTTTAATTCATAGATCTGCCATCCTAGACAACAGATCCATTGTTGTTCTAGATCTTGGCCGTTTCTATTGCCATTAACAGCCTGAAATTTCCATTTTTGGGTTCATTTTTCGACGTCCATTTTCGGATTTCACCTTGCGGCTTTTCGCCCGACAGTCACGCGGCTCATCGCGACCTCGCATCCTTTTTTCGTGGGGCGCACCGCAGCTTCGCGGCCATTTTGCGCTGCACATCGTGGCTTCGCTGACATTTTCCCCGCTGCACATCGCGATTGTGTGACCGAAACTCGCGCTGCACATCGCGGCTTCGTGGCCATTTTCCGTGCTGCACATCGCGACTGCACAGCCGAAACCTGTGCTACACATCACCACTATTTCCCCAAAACCCACGATGCAGTTATTTTGAATTCGGCCAATTTTTTAGAAAAAAATTTGCTGTATTTTTTGCCCAGTTACCCTATTTTACAACATTATTTTTTCTGCATTTTTACAGCCATACTAAATCTTTTTCTATTTATATATGCTCCATAAAAGTCTTTTTAAAAATTTTCAGTAATTGAAAGAAAGATTTTCTGCATTCTATTTAGATGAAAGGTTTTACTGTTTATATGCTCAATAGTTTTCCCAAGCAATTTTCTAAGAGATCCATTTATTTCTTGAAATATTTATGTTATTTGCTTCCCTTTAAATTATTTCGAAGATCCATTATTTTTTAATAGTTTTTTCAAGCATTTACATTTCAAAAAACGCCTTTATTTTTTGCAAACTATAAGCGTCTTTTCTTTCATTTGTAATCAATCGCCCAAGAGGCAAATCAATTTCAATTTAAATATCACACTTTCACCCACTCTGCCATATAATTTAAACTGAGCCTTAAAATCTACCTTAACTCAACAAACTTTTTAACCCCACTTGGGGAGCACTTAAAAGAATCTTGTAGTTAGGTAGAATTAAGGGGATAGGTGTACCAATAACACCCCTCAATTATTTACATTTGAGACATAGTGGTTGTCTTTAAGGTCCAAAAATTCCTTATAATTTTGACACGGTTATCAACCAATTTATCGGGAAGGCCTCTCCCTTAGGAGGGTTGAAGTAGCCAGACTGGTTCCGGAAGTTTGAGTGGAATACCGCAATCCATTTCGTAACCGAAGGATACCTTTCAAAGTTCTCGATGTACACTCAAATGGGGGTACAGTGGCGATAGAACCAAACTGCAGATTCACCTAACCAAACGTGTCATGAACGGGGTATCCTAGTTGCCACTCTTTAGGATTGTCTACCCGGTGTCCCTCCCAGTAGGGGGATATCTAGCCGTTGATTCAACACTCTATATTGTCTGAATTGGATTTCATCACCTTGCGATAATATCGTTTGTTGACTCACAATACTTCTAGTTAGGTGTTTGCATGATACAATACCCACCTTTGGTCTAGTGAACACCACTTTTTTTCTAGGAACTGTTTAACTTTTGGTATTCTGACCATTCTGTTGGATCCCTCCACTTATTATGGTACAGTTTCTATAATAAGTGATTTTGAAGTTGGTTGTTGGCCTGAGAGCCTTTATTTTTTCACTCCCCTCTTGCACTCATTGTTGCACTAGGGTTTCGAGTTTTTTACATCACCACCTTCCACTGAAATTTTTAAATATTTCTCACCATTGAGAATTTAAGACGATCTCGTCATCTTCAGGGTGAACCCCCTCAGTTCGGTGCACTTGACTCGACACATCATCAGCATAGAACGCCATCATCCGATTCTGACGCGCCTCACTTCACATCTGATTCTGAGGATGAATCCGAAAACCCTACTAAAATATCACCAACCAACCCCATGGTTGGATCACAATACGAACCCCTCTTCACCAGTGCTATTGGAGATACATCGACAAACCCTTCTACGATTGTGCCACCCATGGTAACAACAACCCCTTTAGGAATGCCTAATATAGGGGCCACTCCACCTTTAGGTATGCCTAACACAGGACTACCTCCTATTATGGGCATGCCCAACATAGGAATCACACCCCCTCTCATTACCACAACCTAGATCCCAGGAATTCCTAGCACTATTCCTAACCCCTCTGCAACCCATGTTGCACTTGGGAACTCTGGCCCATCCCACACCACAATGGTTGGAGGACACATACCTTCAATACCTAGCATACCCTTAGGGGCCACTGGAGCACTACATAATGCCACCATTAACAGTTATGTCCCAGTCACTACGCCACACCCATCTGCTAGTTTACCATACATGGCTAGTCTGAACTTACCAGACCTAGCCAGGTTAACCAACGATCCTATCAAGGACAACCCTACATGGCCACGCATGCCTACAAAGATCCCCTCGGACATCCCCAAGTTTGAAGGAAAACTTGGGGAGGATCCCCAAAACCACATAATGTCATTTCACCTATGGTGTTCATCTAACTCCATAGTGGATGAATCCATTAGACTAAGACTGTTGCAACGAACGTTCACTAGCTCTGCAGCCAAGTGGTACATTGAACAACCACATGGGACCCACCATACATTTACGTCCCTCACCTCCACCTTCCTTCAATTTTTTCAGCTACCTGTACGCTATGATGCAGGAGTTGAAATACTGTTGTCTTGCAGACAAAACATAACTACCCACATAACTGACCATATCCATGCGTGGCGCAAGCGTCGTAGCCTCTGCAAGATAAAACTGGATGACAGTATATTTTTGGATTGGTTTCTCAAATCACTCCTACCCCTCATAGCCAAAGACGTAGCTTCCGAACAACCCCAGTTAGAAGAAGAAGCTATCTTAAAAGCTCAACAGTTTGACCTGATTTATGCCCAGTCAGGCTATCTCTACACCATCATACCAGACGCCCCACGAGGCGATTCTTCACGCGGTGATGCTCCTGGGGCATCACATGCCACTGATGGTATTATCAGTGAAGTCACGACACAAAATAAACCTTTTAGCATGGTGAGCACCATAAATGCCCCAGACCTCTCTAGGGATACATCTAATTCTGGAGCGACGACTTCATATGCTCCAACGAATCAGACTCATCACATTCACGGACCCTCTTGTCCACAACATTGCTATGGGAAAGCGCCATCGACATATGTTCCACCCACATACTATAACCAACCGGCCACCCAGAACCCAATTCATTTACCGGCCCAACCAATGTATTACCCCCAGCAAGCTACACTAGCTAACCCAACACTTCCAATAGCTTAGGGTTACCAACAACCCCAGCAGGCAACTAGACCTCCTCCAGCCCCACCAACTTATTATCCACTGCAACCTGCTCCTGCACCTGTGGCACCCCAAAATCCTCCCACTACTCAAGGGCAAGTGTACACACAACACAATCAACCCCAACACCAAAACAACCAACGCAACCAGGGCGGACAAGAAAATCGCGGAAGAGGATGTAACCGTGGCAACAACCAACAACATAATCAAGGTCCACCACCACCCAATCCTCCAAATAATAACAACGCTGCTCCCCCAAACTAGAATCCTGATCATCATCCCAAGCAGGAAAAAAACAATAACCTGAGAACAAACCATCCATGTTCTATATGTGGAGTCTATGGACACTACACTCACAACTACCCCCATTTAGAGAAAGCACGTAAAATTTGGGCTGACAATGCCCAACGCCAGGGCCATGCTGGACAACCAACTCCACTTAATCAACCGCAACCCATGATATTGCAAAACCCATTGCCAAACAAGGGAGTAGTAAATGCTCTCCCAATGGATCCCCCACAAGGATCTGCTGCACCTCAGCAGCAAATTACCTATGCCGCAACTGATTATCGGCATATGGATTTAGGCACACACCATTTATTAATGATGGCATCCAATGCCATCAACCTCCAGACTCGCAGGAATCAGTACGGCCCACCCCCGGAAACTCCTCCCACTGACGCATCCACCTCCCTTCCATCAGATCAACCACTACGCATACCAAATATGTCGTTGGAAGGAGGACCTAAAATCCCTCGCATCCCTTTGCGAAGGATTAAAAACAATCCTAATGCTCGCGCAGCATCCAATTATAACGTCGTGGAAGACCTAGCACAATCCCCCGTTGCTATGTCTTCTTTAGAGGTACTGAAAACATGCCCTGCACAACGAAAACTACTACTATCCGCCATCGGAGGAGTAGACCCTAACGATACACACATGATGGCTTTTGACTTAGACCAAGCCGAACCTTGATTGCCATCAAATTTGGCCTTCCAAGTATCAGTAAACATTCGAAACCTTGTTGTGCATCGATGCATCATCGATGAAGGAGCTTCAACCTGCGTTATGTCCACTCTTGTGTGGCAGAAACTTGGCTCCCCCGCTTTACAACCATCCACCACAGCATTACGAGCTTACAATGGGCGCTCAACTCAACCATAAGGCCTCTTAGCGAACGTACCCGTAGAACTAGGTAGCAAATTAGTTCTCATTGACATCGAAGTGATCAATGCCCAGCTTGACTACAACCTCCTTCTTGGACGTAGCTATATGTACAAAATGAAAGCCGTCGCTTCATCTGTGTTCTGCCTCATGATGTTCCCACATGAAGGACGCGTTATCAAGATTGATCAACTCACATATTATGATCCTAATGCCCCCGCAGCTCCTCAAAATGTGCTACCAATGATTGAACAAACCGTTCAAACTGCACCAACATCATTTGTCTCGTCAATTGGTCCTGGAATCTACACCGTGTCACCTAAGACTTCCACATTTCCATCGATCCCACCACCTTTACCGATAACAAAAACATCCAATTTGTGCACCCTGTCGCACACCACATAGTAGCCCTCGTCACTACCACAAACACCCACAGTGCCTACTCATATTGGAACAACACCAATTCATACTATCTCGTTCTTGTTCCCATTTTCTAGAGTTGTCAGTTTGCCAGTAATGGCTACACTCAACCTTCTTGGTTTAACATTAGGGATACCTGTATGGTACTTACCTGCTCCGAGCCCCCCACCGACTTTGACTATTATTTTACAACCGATACAACCTATCCCTACTACCAACCAACCACCCCCTCCTATCACTCATCTGCAAAAAAGACCACCCCCAATAGTGACTACGGCATCAACGTCTAGAAACATCCCACCTCCATTATGAAACACAGGGGGCAGAGGCCCAGAAAATTATAACACTGGACCCATAACTCGCACCCCCCCCAACAACCCCCAAGGTAGCCAAGAACCCCCCAACTATTCGCATTCCCCCTAAGTGCTCGTTGTGTGACGACGTAGGCCATGCCACTCATCAATGTCCACAATTACCTGCACTCCAAGAACACATGAATATGTTGGATGACGACACCGGAATTCCAGTGATAAGACTTGAGCCACCTCCTCAACATCGCAACAAAATGCTTTGCACTAACCAACCTTGTGCGATATGCGGCATTTATGGCCATTATTCACACCACTGCCCTGATCTCCCAGATTATAGAGCAGCTTTATACGAGATGAACAATGCCGAATTAGAGATATATCCTCCCCTCATCGAGGAGATCTACCCTCCGAAATCATCTTCTTCGGAGGAAATCAATACCATCTATATGATTTCAACCACATACAAACCTGAACCCATTGATTTATGGTCTGATTACTTTCGTACTGATGAGCAAATTCTAGAAACACTCACTGCACTGGACTACCCTTGGGATGATATGCACCATCGATCATACTTCCTCCCTGAGGCGTCTACATCCACTACAGAAAACCAACTATCAATCGAATCAAAAGATTTTCTACCAACTAAGGTTGATTGGTTCAAAGACCCCATCCCAGCACCAGATTCCTTCGAAGAGGGGAATATGTCCAACATTTCCCCTATTATACAAGTCAACATTTCCACCACATCTGGAAAACCTGAGCTCATCTCGCTAGGTTCCTCATGCACTCAAGCGGAGACTCAGGCATATAAGAAACTCTTCCAAGAGTTTCAAGATGTCTTTGCCTGGTCTTACACCGAGATGCCTAGCCTCAATCCTAACATCATGGAACATCACATCGACACTTGGCCCCATGTGCCTCCTGTCCGACAGAAACAACGCCCAATTCACCCGTCTAAGCTCCCAGCTATTAAGGCTGAGATTGAGAAACTCCAAAAAGAAGGATTCATATATCCTATTGCCTACACCACCTGGGTTTCAAACCTAGTGCCAGTAAACAATAAAGTGGGCACCATACGCATTTGTACTGATTTCCGAGACCTCAACCTCGCTTGTCCCAAAGACAACTTCCCCACCCCATTCATTGACCAACTAATTGATGAATGTGCGAGGCATGAGGTTCTTTTGTTTATGGACGGTTTCTATGGATATAACCAAATCAAAATTTTTAAAGAAGATCAAAACAAGACAACTTTCACTACCCCATGGGGCACCTTCGCCTATCGCGTCATGACTTTCGGTCTCAAGAATGCTGGAGCCACTTTCCAATGCGCCATGACTTATTGCTTCCACGATCTACATAGAATCATAAAATTTTATCTAGATGACCTCACTGCTCAATCTAAGAAACGATCTGACCACTTAGACGACCTTCGACAAGTTTTCTTGCGTTGTCGAAAATACAACATCCGCTTGAACCCACTCAAGTGTGTCTTTTTCATTACAGCAGGTCGCCTGCTGGGGTTTGTCATTTCTGAAAAAGGCATCACTGTAGACCCCTTGAAAGTCCAATCCATTGTAGACTTACTGTCACCCCGTACATTAAGACAACTTCAAATCCTTCAAGGAAGGTCCAACTTTCTCCACCGCTTTGTCCCTGACTATGCCACGACGGTCCATGGTTTCCTTCGAATACTACATCTGCATACCCGTTTCATATGGGACCAACAAGCAGAATCAGCTTTCACCGACTTAAAGAAAGCACTCACGAATGCCCCATTGATCTCTCTGCCAGATTTCACAAAAGATTTCACCCTCTAGGTTTCAGCATCCGAATATGTCGTATCTAGAGTTCTTGTCCAAGAAGATACTGCACGCCAAGAGCATGTCATCCACTATGTGAGCCAGACCTTGTCAGGCCCACCCCTCCGCTACCCACATGAGGAGAAGATCGCCCTCGTTGTCGTCTTTTCAGTACAAAAGCTAAGACATTACCTTCTCCTCAGCCACACCACGGTTGTAGCCAATTCCAACCCAATGGTTTACCTCTTGACACGTCGCCTTCTTCAAGGCAGCGTAGCTAAATGGGTGATTATCCTGCAAGAATACGACCTAACTTTCAAAACCCCAAAAAGCACCAAATCCCTAGCACTCGCTCAACTCATCACAGATCTCCCATCCTCTTTGTCATCACCCACTATCCAAACGGACCTCATTGACGATCACATTTTCATCATTTCCTCTGACGACCCATGGTACAGTGACATCTTAATCTACCTCCGCACACAAAAATTTCAACCCAACATCAATCGTGACGGATGCCGTTGTATACGACACCACGCCCCTCGATATCTCCTATTAGGCGATGTACTTTATCGACGCGGTGTCGATACCATCTTACGACGCTGCCTGTCTCATGACAAAGTAGAACAAGTTCTTAATGATTGCCATAGCGGTGCCTATGGAGGCCATTTCTCCGACATGGCCACCACCCAAAAGATCATC
Source organism: Larix kaempferi (assembly GCA_027924585.1). NCBI lineage: Eukaryota > Viridiplantae > Streptophyta > Pinopsida > Pinales > Pinaceae > Larix > Larix kaempferi. The sequence goes on along the minus strand of BSBM01000348.1, from coordinate 14,492,450 downwards.
CATGCAGGTTACTTTTGGCCCTCATTATTTACTGATTGCATCACCGCATTCAAACAATGTCAAAACTGCCAACTTTTTTCCCCCAAGGAAAGAACCCCACCCGCCCCCCTTCATCCAATCGTCACTATTGGACCATTCTGCAAATGGGCCATCGACTTCCTAGATTGCAATCCCACGTCAACCAGCGGTCATAAACACATCATTCTGGCCATATATTATTTCACCAAATGGGTAGAAACCATGCCAACTTACAATTGCAAAGTCGACACCGCAGCACATTTTTTCCTCAACCATGTTATCGCTCGTTTTGGAGTGCCAAAGCAACTAGTCTCGGACCACGGCTCTCACTTTGAAGATGTCGTTTGGAGAGAATTATCAACCCTACTGAAATTTGAACACCATTTCTCCTCTACCTACTACCCCCAAGGGAATGGCCAAGTCAAAGCGATTAAATAAATTTTGAAGACCATCCTCCAACGCACTGTTGACAAACACAAATCAAATTGGCATCACATGCTCTTCCCGGCACTATGGGCATACCGTACATCAACCAAAACTGCCACCGGTTTTACCCCTTTCCATCTAGTTCATGGTGTCGAATCCATACTCCCCATTGAGTGCCAGATTCCATCCCTACACATGGCCGTTGAACTCCTACCGGACACTTCCCCAATTGAGCAACGCTTACTACTTCTAGAGCAAGCTGACAAAGATCGACGCACAGCCCTCCAAACCATGGAAGTAGCCAAGAACTGATCCAAACTGAGTTACGACAAACATGTCCACCCAAGAACCTTCACTGAAGGGGACCTTGTCCTCGCTTATGATCAAGCTCATGACAAAACCGGAAAAGCAAATTTTGTGTCCATGTGGCAAGGCCCATACATTATACATACCTGCATCGGACAGGGGGCATACATTCTGACCGATTCAGAAGGCAACCCTCTACGCAACCCACGCAACGGGTTGTACCTCAAGCGATTTTACCCATAGAAAATCTGATGGACACCACCGTCCATAATTGTACAGTCTTATTTTGTTTTTTACAAAAAATACAAAAACCTAAAAAATTGTTTTTCTTGCATGACCACAAATGGATCCTGTTCCACTTTGCTACGTTGGTTTTGCTGATGGTGCAAGCTGTTGGTCCCCCAATCTCTCCTCCGCAACTTGGGTAATATATTCCCCTTCACATGAGTTGATACACATCGACGGAGTGTGCATAGGTGCCGCCACCAACAACCAAGTTGAATACGATGCTGTGACCGACCTCCTGGCCGCTGCTCTCCAAATGAGCATAAGTCACCTCAACGTTTTCTTGGACTCATAGCTCCTTGTTTCCCAGCTCAACAATGATTACCAGGTATGCGATCCCTGTCTTTTCAAAAAATTCCTGTGCACTAAACAAATGGTTCGACAGTTTGAATCCATTTCATTCACACATGTCCCAAGGAATCTCAACAGTGTAGCAGACCATATGGCCAACAACATTCTTGATTGGCACACCAATCAAACCATGCAGAAAATACAAAATGTGCCTCCACGGGCATAAACAAAAAGTGCATCCACGTGCATAATATGTGCCTCCACGGGCATATACAAAAATAAAAATGTTGCATCCACGTGCATAACATGTGCCTCCACGAGCATACAGAAAATCAGACATGCCTCCACGGGAAAACAAATAGACAATAAATGCATCCATGTGCATACATGACTATATACCAAAACATATATAAATATATATAATCATATAGTCAACATGTCATAGGTGCCCTCACCACCCAATATACAAAAATACATAAGCCGTACAAAAAGGTACTTCCCCATATGCTCATCAACATTTGGGGGTAGATACAAGATCATCTAATCATCATGCTCCCTGGGCTCCTCTGGCGCCACCTCCGCTTGCCCCGTCGGATCATACCGAGCCCGAACCCTCCTCGCCGTCGACCCTGCTGGATCATCCCACACCCGAATCCTCCCCTCCACCGGCCCTGCTGCATCATGCCGAGCCCCATCCCTCCACTCGGCCACCACCAATGCTGCTCTGAGCAGGATAGAGTGCCATTCATGAGGCGCATCGAAACAACGCTCGACGATGTCCCGATCCAAGTCCCTCCACACATCCTATCACAATCCTGCTAGGATCATGTCCAGTGTCTCTCGTACGACATCAACGGCATCATCGCGAGGCCCAGCTCCTCGCCGAAGAGGCCCGACTCCTTGAGCATGAGGAGGCAGAACGACCACCATCGCCCTTCTAGAACGAACCACATGATCGACCGGTGGTACAGGACCAACATCTGCACAATCACACAAGTGAACCATCATATAAATATCTCTAACTATAATCATAACAAAAACATCTAAAAAACACATGATATAGTAGAGAACCAAACACAAAAACATACCATCTAAACCCCAGGCCTGTCCCTGGGCTCGAGGCATCTCTGGATCTCCTCGATAATCCATACCAGCATATGAATAGTCATCAATCAATAGGGGGATCTGCTCCCACTGCTCATACATATCCTGTGAAAAGAACCCGCGGATGCCACCACCACCACGGCTCATCATCTGCCCACACCGCACCATGCGTGGCTCACTCACCAACCTGTCTCGAACCGACACCCGTGGCCGCAAGGTCGGTATCCGCTCAAAGAAGAAACAACACAGGAAGGAGGCATAACAGAACTCTCCCCCCTCCCGGCTGACGTTGTCCAGATCTCTCTGGACACCAGCCAAAAACATCTGACCCCACGCGTAGTAGGTCCCTCTCGGCACAGAATCCACCATCATCATTTGTCCCCCAGACAAACGATGTGGCACCGTGGCACCCAACACCCGCAAAACACAAGCCCCAACAGCCAGCATATCCCACTCCCGCAGAGATCTCAGGCTCAATGCGTTGTTCTGCATGATAGCCCCCGGAACACAGAATGTCTCCAGCAGATCCTCGATATCCAAACCTATAGGGATCCTTGATAGAAGATCCCCTACCTCCCCTAAGCAAGGAAACCTCGTAAGAAAGTACACATCAATGAGGGTGATCTCTAACCTCTCACCCCCAACCATAAAAGCACCCTCTGCAGGGACCCAGAGGCCCACCAATTTGTTCAGCAGTGGTCCTACTGAACCCATCGGTGGAATCTGAGCGAACTTCAAGAGCCCACTCACATCCAAAGTCTGTCGGACCCCCTAATCGGTCCGAATCCGAATCGTCAGGTCCTCCTCCATCTCCCACTCTCGCCATGACACCAGCGGTCTCCTCAACATCCTGCCAAAAAACAAAGAATTTTTTTTACAAACAGAAAAAAATTTCAAAAACTTTCATCGCGGCTTTTCCATCAAAAGCCGCGATGATCATCGCGGCTTTCATGCGTGAAACCGTGATGAACATCGCGAGTATTGACCCCACAGTCGCGATGCGCATCACGACTTTCAACCCCACAGCCACGATGAACATCACGGCTATCAGCCCCGTAGTCACGATGAACATCGTGGCTTTCAGCCCGACAGCTGCGATGAACATCGCGACTGTCGGCCCCAAACCCACGATGTTCATCACGGAAAAGGACGCGAAACCCGCGATATTCCACGTTGGAAGGCCAACATGGAATTTCGCGGCCTTCGAGGGCCCGCCACCAACCAAAAAAGACATAATTCAAAAGGCTAAGGCGAATAGGGTTACCTGAAACTTGCGAAATCAAAAACCAACGGTCGAATCTCCCAAAAATCAAGAAAGAGCTCTGATTGCTCTACCAAACTCGCATGTAACAATGACACGTCATATTGGCCCCACACCTTATTTATAGAGATTTGACCATTTTTCAAACCATTGCGGTATCATACGACATCCGTTCCTCAAACCGTTGGTACCGTTGGAATCAACACAGCGAGAACTTCATGATAGTCCTTTCCTTTTCCTGTTTTCACTAGGTCCATTTTTTGACCATTTTTTCACACCCTCATCGCCTCGGTTTGCATGCCACATCGGCTGTTCTGCGTTTCTGATGAATCTTATATCGCCGGATTCAGTTTTTCGCGCTCGTGATGATGCTTGAGATCATTTATCGCTCTCACCTACAGATTTTTTGGGCATTTTTCCCATGCCCCCTCATTGCCTCGATTTGCATGCCACATGGGTCGTCGTCCATTTCTGATGAATCTTATACCTCCAGAATCAGTTGTCCGCGCTCATGATGATGTTTGAGATCACTTCTCGCTCTCACACACTATTTTCGAGCATTTTTTCAAAATGCCACTCATCACCTCGGTTTGCGTGCCACATTGGCCATTGCCCATTTTTTACAATCTTTATGTCACCGGATTCAGTATTCCGCACTCATGATGATGCTTGAGACCATTTCTCGCTCTCATCAATACCTTTTTGTTCGGTATAGTTTTACCCCTTTTTCGGGTCGAGCAATTCCTTTTACGAAAAAGGCACTTAGGGAGTTTTTGTTAAGCTCTTTTCTGACTCCTAAAACAATGAAAAGATCGCCTAGCAATCTTGCTTCCTTTCATGCTCGCTAAACATATCTGAAAGGGCGTCTACCTGGTATAAGTTTACCCCTTTTCCGGACCTTGTAGACTAATTACGAAAAAGGAATACTTTAGTCGCATCGGCTAGAAGAGTTCTCCATTTGCATCATTTTATGCTTTTTCGGGCCTTGGAGACTAACTTACGAAAAAGAACACCAATGGAGTCCACTTACCGCTTTCAGACTCTCTAAACATGAAATCAACCACGAGCAATCACCATCCTGGGCTCGTAAAAACCCACAGGACGACACTCCACCACCACTACAGAGTCTTCTTATCGTTTTCAGACTCCTTAAAAATGAAAGCACCCATGAGCACGAACAGTCTTGGGCTCAAAAAATCCACAGGACAGTACCATTTTAGAGCACACTTTTATCCCTTCTTGGATCTCATTAAAACTACGAAGAAGGACCCAATGGTGCTTCTCGGCGCCACAACAGATCATGTCTACTCATTTGGCAGCTTCCCCATTTTGGTTGCCTTTGTTCAGAGTATTCTGCAGTATGTCACCCTGAGAATCCCTCGACAGCACCCATCAGCTCGTCCCCCCCCCAGAGTTAATACATACCCTTCAGTCCTTAAAATCTATGATCCCCACACCTACAAGTCAGTTCCCTATGCTGTCAGGTCAACCATGTCATCATGCTCTGAACAAAGGAAGTTTGAGTCCATACACTCTATGACCGCAGTTATTTCCCATCCCCACAAGTATGTCAGTCCTACCATCAGTACCACCACACTTTATTTCTACACCTCATGCTCCTATCAAGGAAACATCATTGCCTTGTTAGTTGTTGGTCTCCCTCAGTTGACGACAACCAAATTTATTCCAGAGGATAGACCTAGAGGTCCCTGTGTCTTGGACTCATCACCATTTATGATGAGTGCCTACGAATCATTTCGAGAAGAGTCCTCAGTGCCTCTACAAATGGTTGTTTCTCACATGCTCGACTTCAACACCTTGATTGCATCGTTGAGACTCGCACAGGGTATTGGTTTGGTCCTTTCAGTTATTTGTTGAAGACCCCGGATACCACCTGACTCTTCCACATTTGAGATTCTACTTATGGAAACAACCAGTTACATTTTTCCTATAGATATCCGAGTTGCGCATGGCGACAGTATTCAAATGTACCCCAATTTTATACTCCCTCGAGTATACAGTTACATATACTCCTCAGAGTTGACTTAGAGTCATTTGAGTCCCTACAGATGTTGGACACCTTCAGTTTCAACAGTTCATCAACCCTTCTGAGACCTTGTTCAGAGCGGTTGTCGCTTTATTTCAGTGTATCATTTATTGAGATCAGTCATGTTATGATCATGAGTACATCCCAAAATAGTGTCCTCTTTGGACCATTACGATGTACCAGCAAATTTTTTATGTATTATTCAGGTCCCCCTTCTTGGGACTAATTTTTATGTATATGTCTTGATACGAGCATGGGTATGCCCACCTCATCCATTATTAGAGATTATTCCTCATTCATATTGAGGCCATGTAATATTTTTTGTTTTTACAGCTTCCAAGGGTCGTTGATCCAGTCTCTTCTCTTCCCCAAACCCTAGGAAAAAGACAAAAGAACTATGATGTCTATCGGCCATACGATGAGCTCCTACCCTCACACATCAGGGGGCAATCTGTTAACACCCAAAAAGTGCTCACTAGCTCATTTCCTTATTTACATGACCCATTTGTCCAGTTTTCCACCATTTGAGCCTCTAAATCCATCAAAAGGTCACCAAAAGACCATAAAACACCCCTTTTTCCCCTCAAAATGAATATTTTTCCTCAAAAATCATAAAAACCCTCAAAAAGGGTCCAGAATTCCCAAAAATATTAAAAGGGAATAAAAATATTCAAAATATTCAAAAAATGAAAAAGGAGGGAAAAAGGTACCTAAACCATGTTGGTCAATACCATTGGTTTCCTCAAAACCATAATGGTATTCCCCACCACCAAAAACTATAAAAAAATGGTAGGGGCTCCTCACTTTCCATCCATCCATCATCCTATCCTCGCGCTGTCAAAATCTCCCCTGAGACTTTTGGCCATTTTTAGCATCTTGGAGAAGAGACCTTTGGATCTTGGAGCTACTCACCCTTAGAGTTGCTCAACATCACATCCTCACCATTTGAGGTATCTTAATACAAAACATCTATTCTTTTATTGCTTGTTCTTTCCATGAATCATTTTTAAATTTAGTTGTTATATGCACATGTTAGTTTAGATTTAGATTTAATTTACAATCATTTTTTCTTTCTATATTGAAACTGCTATCACATTGTTGATAGGTGCTCATTGCACAAAGCTTGGTTGCAAAACCAAGCCAACAGATGGTGGTAAGCCAGTGAGATCAACCATAGATCTACAGGCATCTCAAAATACTCAACAGCCATGGCACCCACAATACTTACCACACCCAACACAAGGAAGGTCCCCTTCTCTATTGCACAGTCCCTCGGGAACCCCTTCCTTCCATTTATCTTCAGGGTGGGCATAGAAAAGTCCAAGATTCTTGTTCCATGATACTTTATCCTTCATTGTGTTTATCAAGCAGATCCAACCTCTGTTTTATTGTCTTCTATGTTATTCAAGCTTGGATCTCCTCGGGGTTGCGACTGAAGGCTCTGTCCCGCAACTCCATTCTCGGCTATCGGATCAGCATTTCGTCACGGGTTTTCTGAGCATCTCACACTCTATAATTTACCCCAGGTTTTAGGTTCATGGATTCCCCAACGGTTTTACTTCCCACACAGAATTACTAGGCGTTCTCGGCTCTGCAAATTGTGGCTTCTTCAGAATCACGATTTTTCTCTCTTCTTCACTGCTGGGCTATGTAATTCGTGATAATTGCAGCGTCTTGGTCCACAATGGAATGGGGATTTGGGATAACGAATTCCCAGGAGGTAGAGTGGATTATGGGACAAGCAAAACAGAGCCCATACCCTGCCTTACGGATTTCAGGGCTTCCCATACTCCATCGACCTCATGAACAATTTTCTTCGACCACCTCCTTACAGTAGAATTTAATGTTAGTAAGGAAGTCAAATGGGTTCACACGATAACATGTGGCAGCATGATTTCAATCCCACAACCCCCTCACCTCTCCCTAGTGGATACACATGGCCCCCTCTAATTGGTTGCCTCCATAACCATTTTTCTTGGTATTTTATTACAATATTAATATTTACATCATTTACAATGCTCGATGGCTTGATAGCACATGGGTAACAGAATGTCAAATACTTTCCTTTTAAATAAAATCTGAGCATCCACTATTAGGGCCTTGGCCTTGAGCTCCACACTAGGGAAAACATACATTCCATGTATACAATATTTACATTGAAAGAAAATAAACCCTAAGGGTCAAAATGGGGATGTTACAATCCCTTCCCCCTTAGAACAACATCATCCTCGGTGTTCTCAAAACTGAACAAAAATGGGATTGCCTCTCTCATGGAATCCTCCAACTCTCATGTAACCTCCTCAGGACTAAGGTGCTTCCATTGCACCTTTACATGTATGGTGGCTTGATTTTGTAGCAATGTGACCTTCGTTTTGAGGATGCACACATGATCCACTTGGAACTCTCCCTCGGGTTCCACCTATATCACATGCCAATCAATTATGTGATTAGGAGCATGTACATATTTATTAAGCAAAGAAACATGGAAAAAATTATGAGCTCTCATGTTAGCAGGAAATGCAATTCTCTATGAAGTTGGCCCTATCCTATCAAGGACTTCAAATGGCCCATAATATCTTGGTTCCAACTTGGAACAACTCCCCAACTTTAGGGAAATTTTCATTTCCTTCAATCTTTTCAAATTTGCATAACTCCTTTTCATGTCTTGCGTTGCCTTTAAATTCTGCCTGATGTTAACAATTTCTTGTTCCATTTCCTTGATCATATATGGCCCAAGAACTACCCTATTCATTGGACTGTCCTAATTCACTGGAGTCCTTCGTCCTTTGCCATACAATACCTCAAAATGACTCATTCCCAATGATGCTTGATGTCCATTAATTATTGTATGCAAATTTTACCAAGTGTAGATAATCCTCCCACTTGAATGGTTTATCCATCACATAAATTCTCAGCATGTCTTCAAGAACCTGATTCACCCTATCAATTTGACCATCTGTTTGAGGAATATATGTTGTACTAAAATTCAGAAGAGTCCCCAATTCCTGAAATAATCCCTTCCAAAAATTGGATGTGAACTTTACAGCTCGATCTGAAATTGTTACCTTGGGCAATCCATGCAATCTGAATATCTCCTTCATGAAAATATTTTCTATGTCACTTGTCTTATGAGTGGACTTGACTGGAATAAAGTGAGCTACCTTTGATATCTTTTCCACCACTACCATAATTGAATCATGCTTCCTCACTGTCATTAGAAAACCTGTTATAAAATCCATAGAAATTACTTCCCACTTTCATTCTGGAATGGGCAAAGGCTGCAATAATCCTGCTGGATGTTATTGTCTTTTGATATCCTGGATGTCCAGAGTATGGCATTTGATGTATTTCATCCATCACAAGCTTCTTTAAATCTACAAAATTTGGAATATACAGTCTGGTACCTTGATAAAGGAGAATATCATCTTCACCAGGCTGATATCTTGCACACTTTTCATCAATATTTCCCTGCTGCAAATTTTCTTTGATTTGAAGGTAAGCTTCATCATTGGTTTGAGATTTTAGAACCCTTGTCTTCAAATCTGATTTGCACATACATACTATTGCAACATGAAATTTTCTGCTAAGAGCATCTGCAACCTTATTCTCCTTCCCTTTGACATGCTTAATTTCAAAATCAAATTCACAGAGAAATTCCATCCACCTAGTTTGCCTAGCATTCAGGTTTGGCTGGTCAAACAAATATTTCAAGCTCATGTGGTCTGTCCTGAGCTCAAATCTTCTTCCCAACAGATAATGTCTCCACCTCTTGAGAGGATGTACTATGGCTACTATCTCTAAATCATGTGTGGCATAATTATTTTCATGCTCTTTTAATTTCCTTGACTCATAGCAAATCACAAATCCTTCTTGCATGAGCACTCCACCTAGCCCTTCAATGAAAGCATCCGTGCACACTACAAAATCATTCTTTGGATCTGCAATCTTCAAAACAGGAGCGCTAGTAAGTAACTTCTTTAGCTGTTGAAAGCTTTTCTCACATTTTTTAGACCCTACAAACTTGGCATTCTTCCTCTGCAATGATGTAATTGGATGAGCTATTTTGGAGTATCCTTCCTTCTATAATATCCTGCAAGGCCCATAGAAGATTTAACATCTATAAGATTCTTTGGAGTAGACCAATCCATTATGGTTTCAATCTTTTCTGGATCCACTACAATTCCTTCTTCTGAGATGACATGACCCAAATAATGTACCTTCCTTTGATATAAATCACACTTGCTCAGCTTTGCATACAATTGGTGTTCTCTAAGAACTTGCAACACCATTCATAGATGTTCATCATGCTCTTCTTCGCTCTTTGAATAAACAAGAATTTCATCCAATAACACTATCACAAACTTATCCAAATACTTGTTGAAGACGCTATTCATGAGACACATGAATGTAGCAGGTGCATTGGTAAGACCAAATGGCACCACTGGGAACTCATAATGGCCATATCTTGTCCGGAAATATGTCTTGTGGATGTCTTCTTCATTTATCCTCACTTGATGGTATCCAGACCTCAATTCAATCTTTGAAAACACTTTAGCTTCCTTCATTTGGTCAAACAAATTATCAATTCTTGGAAATGGGTACTTATTCTTGATTGTCACTTTATTTAGCTTCCTGTAATAAATACAAATACTTAAAGTCCCATCCTTTTTCATGACAAATAACACCGGTGCTCCCCAAGGAGATACACTTGGCTCGATATACTCCTTGTCCATTAATTCTTGTAACTGCATCTTTAACTCTATCAATTATGGCATTCTCATTCTATAAGGAGCTTTGGAAATTGGTGCTACCCCTGGAACAAGATAGATCGTAAAATCAATATCTCTCTTTGGTGGCAGTCCCGACACTTCATCCGGAAACACGTCTTTGAACTCTTGCAACAACTGAAAGTATTCTATCCCTGATCCTTCATCCTCTGATGAATCTGATATGTGAACTGCATATAATTGGAATCCCTTCTTATAAAACTTTCTCAACTGTAAGGTTGAAATCTGCCTTACTAATACTTGCTTGGGAATTCCTCTTACCATCCTTGGTATTCCCTCTTCATCAATGCATTCAAGTACCTTTTCACAGCAATCTATCTTGGATCTATGTCTTTCCAACCAATCCATACCTATTAGGGAAGCATAACATCCTAATGGTAGGACATTCAAATTTACCTTTGTGAGGAATCCATTCAACTCCACAGGGAACTCCATCACTACTTCACTCACCTTTCTCTTAGTCTCTGTGGCTAAATGAACTAGCCAAGACTTGATGTGCTTCACTATTCTAAGAGAACAACCTTCAACCACTTCTGGAGAAACATAACTATGATTAGATTCTGGATCAATCAAAATAGAAATAGATTACTTAGCAAACTTACCTTTAACTGCTACCAATGTGGATTGATGGTCTTCCTGATGATCATCCAATGCTGCATAAATTCAAGGCACTGCCCTTTCCATATCCTATATTGTAGCTTCTGCTTTTAAGTTGTGCAAGCTCCTAGGATTATCCCTCCGATGTGGGAAATCTATAAGCATGGGGTTTCCTCCACATCCCTAACACTAAAGTGGCCCTTTTGATGTTTTTTCTGCTGCTACTACTGGCTTGTTCCCACTTCATGCTTGCTATCCCTGTGGAAAATTTCTAGGTTGATTTTTGAATGGTGGCTTAAATCCACTTTTCCATTATTCAAACCTCCCTCTTGGATTTCCTTTCCATGCTGGGTGAACCTTTTATTTTCCTTTTTTCTGCTCATAGCAATGCATTTCCATCATAATGGCTTCATCAAGACTTGGTGGATTGACAAACTCAATCCTCTCTCTGAAATTTTGAGGTAGACTTCCAAGGAAGCATTGGATTTTTATCATTTCATCCTTGATGTAATCTACATACCTCAACAACTCCAAAAAATTGTGGAATTGTTCTTCCATGGAATTCTATCCCAAATGGAGTTCATTGAACTATTTCTTCTTGTTATCACAATACCTAGCTGATAGGTATTTTTCCTTAAAGTACCTTTTAAATCGCTCCCAGTTGATCCTATTTTCACTGATCCTCTTTACTTACATGAGGTGCTCCCACCAAATTGAAGCTCTGCTATTTAGATTGTAAATGGAAATTCTGGCCTTTTCATTTCCTGAGTAATCATGAATTCCAAAATATTTCTTCATCCCAAGAAGCCATGCCTCTACCTCTTAGCATGTCTTACTTTCTCCATACAATATGGGAGGCCTTGCCTTCCTGAATTCTCCCAATGGAATCCCTCTTAATTTCTTTTTTCCTTCAAATATGCTAGGAGTATGCATTGGACTTCTTTGAGAATCTCTAGAGTCACATGACCTGCTGGAAGGATATATTGAGGAGGGTGTTTTGCACTTTTTGCTCACAGAACTCTTTCTTGGGCTTGGAGTTCTCTTCCTAGAATGACCTCTAGAGAGAATCTATGCATCTCTTCATTCTTTGACTACATTGCTTCGGTTGGAGCCAAGGTTTATCCTCTACTGCATATCAGTGAGGCTCTGCAAAATATCAGCATTGAGTTGGTTCTATTCTTCTTGAGCCTTCATCAATCTTTGATTAAAGCTTACCATGGTTTCAACCAAATTTTGAGGATTTATCTTCTCCCTTCTCCCATTGGATTCAGTCTCAGCGTGTGCTTCTTGCACATTCTCTCCTAACACATCCTCATCATTCTCATAAGGATCTTGGGCATCATTCATGGTCACCCTTTTCCTTTGCTTTCCCTATGTGCTGCCTCTACTGCAACTATTCAACCATTATCAGCTGCAGCACTGTGCATTATAGAGACATTTATTAGACATCTTAAGAAGGCATATAAAACATAAAACATCCACATTAACATAAGTAAATGCATGGAATAATTCACGAAGTTGTGATGCTTTCTTTCTTTGCCCCATCCATGCAATTCTGGAAATTACTCATTTGAACAACAACAATAATATTTTTTTTGTCAAAACAACGCCATTAGCACTTTTATGTCTGTAAGCTCATTCATAATTCGTCCCAAGTAGCCCCAGTGTTGCAACCTTGGGCTCTGATGCCATCTGTCATGTCCCCAGTTTCCCTGGTTCCCTTCAGAGGTGATGGGAGACAACCTGCTATATTTGTTTTCCATAATTCTTTTTGCTCTTACACACAGCTGCAATAATCTTTAGTCCACAATCTACAATCAACAATCCACAAGCCACAGTTCAATTTCGGAAATTCAGCACTCCAATGCACCCTTTTGAAGAAATCAATCCGCAATGCGAAAGTCAGAAATTGGATCACCAAATCCACAGCTTCGTAGAAACTACACTTCCGACTTCCACAATCTGCAATCCATGTCGCTGGAGTTGGAAGTCGAAACCCAAAAATCACCATCTCGGGAAAGTTACTCGTCTAAATTCCGCAATCCACCTTGTGGAATTCAAGAATCAAAACCTCAAATTTACCGTCACGGAGAAATCACACATCCAACTTCCACAATTCACAATCCACGTTGCAGAAATCGGAAGTCGGGACCCCCAATTCACGAGTCCGAGAAAATCACTCGTCTGATTTCCGCAATCCGCAATCCATGTTGCAGAAGTCAGAAGTTGGAAACCCATTTCACAACTCCAAGGAAAAATCAACTTCCGACTTCTGCTATCCGCAATCCTCCTTGCGAATTTGGAAATTCGGAATTCCAATGTGCAACTCCGTGGAAAAAACACCTTCCGACTTCTGCAATCCTCCTTGTAGATTCGGAAATTCGGAAGTCCAAGATGCAACTCCGTGGAAAAATCACCTTCTGACTTCCGCAATCTGAAATCCTCCTTGCATATTCGGGGAGTCAAAGTCCACAATGTATAATCCTGAAATTTGATCCTCCGTCCTCTGTAATCTTCATTGCGGATTCAGAAAGTTGGGACCACATACCCCTGCTACTGCAAACTTCCCAGGCTGATAAATTCCTCATCCTAAGGCCATTTTTGGAAAATCTAGTACCCTTGGAAAGCTCTCGGTGAGCCCTATGCAATGATGTCATCCCCTGCCACATCTGAGAATGCTGAATTTGTCATTTTCCCAACTGAATCATTTCCCTAAACCTCCTCAATCCGATTTACCCCTCTGTAAAGAGCTCTGGTTGCACATTTTCATGGCCCTTCCCTTCATCTAACCGACAGAGGGATCATGAACACAACAGGGGTTTCCTAATTCCTTCCCCAATCCCAAGTGATGCAATACAACCCATCTAGAGGTGTGTACAATGTATGATATCCTTCACAATGAACTAAGTCTGATTAATGCATCTACAAGATGTGAGACTAGCAGCACATTTAACACAAGCAAATGGTGATAAAATAAGACATGAATCAGCCTCCTACTTAATATTATACACAAACTTCCTATTGATTAATTCCATGTGATCATCCATTCAATTGACTTGAAATAACAAGTAGACATAACATAGGAAATTAGCATCATTTAACACAACAGGGAACACATATCTTTAAAAGAAGTTGTCCAAGCAACTGGCTATGTGAGAGCAACATTCCCCAACCATAGGTCTTTATCCAGCCTATAGTCTTTTAGCTGAGATACCACCCCCGAGCTGGGTTGTGTATACAATAAGGAGGGATAAATAGGCTCACTCACAGCCATGGTTTCTCACCAACATACATGCTAATCCAACACACGGTTGGTTTTATCAAGCATGCAAAGAAATAGGGAAGAGGGTGCTAAGCCAGTGAGCTCAACCACATAGCCACATTCATCTCAAACTACTCAGCATAGATGGCACCCACAATACCTACCACACCCAACACAAGGAAGGTCCCATTATCTGCTGCATAGTCCCTCGGGCGCCCCTTCCTTCCAGTGCTCTTCAAGTTGGGAATAGAAAATTCCAAGCTACTAGTTCCATGAGACTTTATCCTTCACTAGGTTTATCAAGTAGATCCAACCTCTATTTTATTTTTTCTTTGTTATTCAAGCTTGGATCTCCTCAAGGTTGCGGTCAAAATCTCTGTCTCGCAACTTGATTCTCATCTATCGGATCAGGGTTTCCTCACGGGTTTTCTGAGCATCTCACACTCTGGAATTTACTCCAGGGTTTAGGTTCATGGATTCCCCAGTGGTTTTAATTCCCACATAGAATTCTTGGGCGTTCTCGGCTCTGCAAATCATGGCTTCTTCAGAATCATGATTTTTCTCTCTTCTTCACTGTTGGTTTCTATAATTCGTGAGAACTGCATCTTCTTGGTCCACAATGGAATGGGGAGTCGGGAGGACGAATTCCCAGGAGGTAGAGTGGTTTATGGGACAAGCAAAATAGATCCCATACCCTTCCTTACGGATTTCATGGATGCCCATAATCCATCAACCTCATGAACATCTTTCTTCAACCACCTCCTTATAGCAGAATTTAGTGTCAGTAAGGAAGTCAAATGGGTTCACAAGATGACTTGTGGAAGCATGGTTTCAATCCCACAACCCCCTCACCTCTCCCTAGTGGATACACATGACCCCCTCTTATTGGTTGCCACCATAGCAAGTTTTTCTTGGTATTTTATTACAATATTAATATTTACATCATTTGCAATGCTCCATGGCTTGATATCACATGGATAACATAATGTCAAATACTTTCCTTTTAAATAAAATCCGAGCATCCACTAGCGGGGCCTTGGACTTGAGATCCACACTAGGAAAAACATACATTGCATGTATATAATATTTACATTGAAATCCAATAAACCCTAAGGGTCAAAATGGGGATGTTACATGTTACTTTTTCCCAAACCATGCTATCATCAATATTCATGTCATTTCTTCAAGTGATCTTCTTCACTCTCTTTCACATCTGATGAAGCTTCATATTTCTTGTTTTTTTTGTTGTCTGAATTTCCCCCCTTTCATGTTGTCTTGTTGACTTCATGCATCTCTCCATGTATCAGCTTCATGTCATGCATTTTATGCCTCAGCTTCATGTCATGCATTTTATGCCTCAGCTTCATGCATCTCTTCCCCTTTAAAATCAATGGCAAAAAGGTGGCATTAGTTGTGCACTATGCATTCTTATGTTTGTTTTACGCTGGCATCACCCTTAACTGTATTCATGGATAACTCCCCCCTATATTTATGCTTCATTTCTTTGTAGAACTATTGTACTTGTATCTTTTCATAATTATATTTGATTGCCTTCTTGATATAGACGTTGCATTGTTCCTTCATCTTGATCTCATGTTCCTGTCACAAAACTTCATCATTCCTTACGCAGTGTTCCATACAGACTTCCTTACTTGTCAATTGCGTAGTGTCAAAGCCATTCTTCTATTGGTTTTTCATTACACGTCATGCACCTGACTACTTCATCTGTCACATTTACTATGCGGTTATAGGGCTTTGTTGCATTTAATGTTGTTGCATCCTTTGTCATGACAACCAAATATATGGTGTGCTTTTCATTTATTAGCCACCTCGGTATAAAAACAGACATGACACTCAGTTCATGCAACAACATTGATGTGTCACTTCTGTACTCGAACCTTTTCAGGAAACATTCTTCATCGTATGGTGCAATGAATTGAATTTTTGCCTTTTTGTCCTCTTACCAAAAAACTCATTAAGGATAGCATTTTCTTTTGGAGACTCCACCACATTCTTCGAGTTGTGCAACATTGAATACATTTCTCATCAATTTAATTTCATGCATGAGAACATCTTTCAATCAACTCTATAATATTTCTGCGAACAATGCCTGGTTCATCACTTCTTGCGTTATTGCATTTTTGTGTCGCATTACTATCTCATCCTTCATCTGGTTTTCCTGTTTCCTTTCAATGGCCTCCTTCTATCACAGAATAAACAATTCCCTTGATAATTTATGTCATGTCGTCCAGAATCAACAGTTTCATTTTTCGCATTTGAGATCTTATATGGGTTCCTGACAGTAGCGAATGCAGGAAAACCAAATTCTTCATCAATACTCTCAGTCACAGGTGAACCATAGACCTTCTGAGCAATTAATCCTTATGAATCATCAGGTTGATAATCTAGAGCATCAGTAGCAACAAATTATGGATGAATTATCTCGTCTTCGTCCTCAACATGTTGAACCATCGTCGTTTGTCACTCTGCAGCTTCTTCCACTGTGTCCTACTTCTAAATGTACAACACTGGTTTCGGTCGAATTGGAGTTAAATCTTGCGAACCAATCAGATATGGAGCTTGATCTCGAACTGCGGCTATAGAATTCTTCAATATTTTCTCAATTTTTCTTCTTCTATCACCCTTCTTGTATATGCCATCCTTGCCTTCAGCGTGGAGTCTTCACTCATGAAATTTTTTGTAATCATGCCCTAGATTGAATATAATGAAAAGATCCATTTTATGCAATCTCATGTCTTTCAGCAATGTAAAGATCTTTTGTTTGTATATTTAATCCAATCTGATACTCCTTGTTCTGCAATATATCATATGCAGTGAAAATATACAACCACTTAATGTATGCATGCACTTCCTTTTCTCTGTGACATTATCATCTTAACATAATGAACACGTTCTAACCACACATTCTGACCAACATCACGCATTCTTAACCACACACCTAACTAACATCCCCTTGAATTCCTTAAGATGCATCGTGTTGAACTCAAGGGTCTCCCACAATCCTTATGATATTAGCCAAAGAGGCAGCAATTGCTTTCTTAATTAGATGAACCTAGATTGTCTGCATATTTAGCACACTCCTGAGGAGATTTCCTTACCCAAGCCTTGTTCTGTGAGCTTCTATTTTGATTTTGTTCTGGATATTTTCCACTGAAGTCTCTTTGAGTGTGATAGATTTTTTGCAACAAGTCTTCATCATGATAACTTACTGCTTTTGAACAGTTCATGGCCTTGTGTCCAAAACCATCGCATGCATAACATCTCACAGTTTGAAAATATTTTGCAACATGGCCAAAACGATTGCATCTTGTGCACTTCAACCTATTGATCCTTCTTCAATTGGTTTATTGAAAATATTTATAACTGAAGGAATTATCATACCTGAAGGACTTATCATGATTTGAGCAATTCTCTCTGTCACAAACCTTCCTTGGTTTTTTTACATAACCAAGACCTGTTTTGTCTTCTGGTGGTCTCTGATCCTTCATAATCTTGTTCGATATTTCTGTGTTATCTTTTAACCTATTCTACACTTCATATTCATATTTTTTCTTGTCACTTTTTTATTGTGTGTAGACAAGGTCGCTACTTGCAATACATACTTGTTTCTTTCCCTTTATATCAACCAACTTGTCTTCTAGATGAGATATCTCCTTATCCTTTTCTTCAAGTTGATTTGTTATCATCCTGATCTTTTGCGCCAATTCCTCCAGTGAGGCTCTCATTGCATATTTATCTTTCTCAATTATTTGAACCTTTTCTTGTGCGCAACTCAGTTGAATCTCATATCTAGTTATCTTTTCACGTATATCTGCGTCAATGGATGGTTTGTTCTGTTCTTCATACTTTGACAATTGATCCTGCAAGAGTTTATTATTCTTCTTTGACTTATTTAACTCATCAAAGGAACTAATCATATATCCTTACCATTCAATGTATGCAGTGTCTTTCGGAATAATTAATCCTTCCTACAATTCATTTATTTACATAAGATGCATTAATTAATCCTGTGTTGGTTAATTCTATGTAATAAATAAGGAAATTGCCATTGTGTGGACCACAAGGCAATATGAGAGGCTAAAATACATCCATGGTGTGATCTACAAGCCACCTAGGACACTTGGGCACCTTCCAAAAGATTTCTGGATAAGGTTTGAGGAAGAAAGGCGCACTTGTGGAAAACTGTTGCTTTTTACTGCTTTTTCCCCCATAAGGAAAAGCTAGTCAACCTAGGAAAGTGTTTTTTACACCAAAAACTTTCCTTAATGTTATTTCCACCCAAAATTCATATTTGGCATTTTTTTTGTCTATATTTCACCTTCAGCTCACTAATTTAGCAATTCGTGAGCTTTTGGGCTGATTTGGAAAGTCAACTTGCCACCTAGGGGGGATGGGCATATTTAGCAAGTCTGATGATTAGGAGATTTGTTTGGCATATTTAGACATTTGATTTTCTGCTGTAAAGTTATTTAATAGCAGCCTATTACATTCATATGTTGGTTGATGTAATTTTATTCATGAGAAGTTAATACTGAAATCTACTCTTGTGCATAATGTTTGTGTCTTTGACTAGTTGTGTGAGATTTTTCTTATGAGAGAGTGTAATTTCTTGAATAGTTATTGGGTGTGAACTGATTTTAACATGGTATCAGATCCATCAAGCTATTCCTTTCATCTATTGATTGTCTTGCAGGATCCAATAGTCTCAGGAAGGGCACATTGATCAATTCACCGAGTGAAGTCTATTCTCTGCAGGGCGCATTTTGGAATCCATAAGTGTTCTAAAATCAGTCCATAAGTTTATATCAGTTGCATCAATGGATCATACACAACATATCATCCTCACTCCTTTCTATTAATTTTATTGGAAAGCACAGATGGAGATTCTACTGAGGAGCAAAGGGCTCTACAGGGTGACCATGGCAACAGAAGCTGAGCCAACCTCAGCAATGGAGAAATCTAAATGGCATAATCGAAGGGATGAAGCCTATGGGTTGTTATGTCTCACTAACTCTAGAGAACTCTTATTTCATCTTGATGGCCTCACTTCACCCAATGAAGTATGGCTGAAACTTCAAGAACTGTTTGGTAAAACCGATGGATTGAGAGGCCACCATGTGGATAACGAGCTAGTCTCTTTGAGTCCGCAAAATTTTGATAATCTACAAGAATTCTTCTCCAAATTCAAGTCTCTTGTATTGCAACTGGAGCAATGTGGAATAGACAAGAAAGATGAGCAATTAGTTTTGGCCATTCTCTCCAAGCTTGGCCCCGACTATTCAATTTTTGTTTCCACCTTCCATTCCACCCGGAAAGCAATTAAAAATTGGAAGAGCCCATCACTTTCATAATTCATGGAGTCATTAACATAAGAACAATAAAAGATGGTCTTAATGGGAGCCATTAAAAATCCATCCAAAGACCACTGTCTAAATGTTGGAGACTCAAATAATTCGAAAGGCAAGAAGAAAGGAAACTTCAAGAAGCCCACCGGTGAGCAGAAAGACAACCAGAATTTTAATGGAGAGTCATCAAACTTCAAGAAGAATCCAAACAAAAAGAATGAGAGGACAAAGTGAAATTATTGCAGCAAGGGCTTTCATCCTAAAAGCTTTTGCATGAAGAAAACCATTGACCAATTGACTTCACTCTTGGAGAAAGCCAACATTCCTCTTCCAGAGAGCGCAAGGAGGAAGGATGGAGGACAAAATTCCGATGATAAAGAGAGAGTTCATGCATTGATGGCCAGCACATCAAATTATTCATCATTCATCATTGATTCCAATGCTTCAATACACATGGTGTCTGCAAGTAAGTATTTTACTTCACTTGACTCTTCCAGTGGTCCGAACATTGTATTGGGAGACAATTCTGAAACTTCTAGCAAAGGCAAAGGTAGCATAGATCTCGAGTTTGGGTCATTTAATAATGTTTTATATGTCCCTAGAATTGCTGCAAACCTACTGTCAGTCTATCAGATGACCCATACAGGGCTGCCCAAGAGAGTAACCTTTACCCCCAATGATGTTGAGATAGCAGAAATTTCAACAAGAAAAATTATTGCATTTGGTACTGCTGATCATTGTTCTAGAATTTACAAGTTTTCTCATTTTGTGCCAAACTCCTCACCTTCTGCTCTGTTAACTCATGCCAATGAGTCCAGCAAACTATGGCATGAGAGATTTTTCTACCTTAATTACAAATACCTTTCCCAACTTCATGAGAAAGAGATGGTTATAGGGCTGCCCAATATCAAATTTTCCAAAGATGTCTGTCAATCCTGCATCCTAGGAAAACATCCTGAGCCTAAGTATGGGAGACCTACCACTGAGAAAACCAATGCACCATTGGAAATTATACACACTGATATATAAGGTCCATTTCCTCATGAGTCATTGAATTCAGAAAAATATATTCTCACATTCATAGATGATTTCAGCAGGTATTGTTGGATTTATTTCATCAAGCTTAAATCAGAAGTTTTTGGGTTATTCAAGTTATTCAAAGCCTCAGTTGAGAATAAGTCTGATAGGCATATAAAAGTGTTAATATCTAATAATGGTGGTGAGTATGTGAAATCAGAGTTTCAGCAATTTTGTGCTTCATCAGGCATATAGATGCAACATACAGTTCCATATACACCTCAGCAAAATGGGGTTGATGAGAGGAAAAATAGATCTCTTAAGGAGATGGCCACATGCATGCTTGAGGAAAAATATTTGTCTCCCAAGCTATGGGATGAGGCAATAAATTGTGCCACTTATATTCATAATAGAGTGCCACACAAATCTCTCAAAGGTATCACTCCTTTCGAGGCTTGGACAAGTCACAAACCTGACATCTCTCATTTCAAGATTTTTGGCTCAAAGGCTTGGGCTAGGATTCTGATTGAGAAGAGGAGGGCTATGCAGCCCCAAAGCCAACCATGTTTGTTTTTTGAATATTCATAGGAATCCAAAGGTTATAAGCTGCTGAACATGACCACTCATAAAGCATTCATCAAAAGAAGTGTGCAGTTTGAGGAAGAGCCCTCTCAGAGAGCAAACATTGGAGATTCATCTTCACCACCGACTGAAGAAGAAGTAAGTGATGTTCTTGATATTTTTTATTCTGAAATTTCTGATGATGAGGATCAATTTATTGCAGATTATAACTCACCTACAAGGCCTAAGTGGGCTACAAAAACTTTGCAAGCAACAGGTGAACTAGTAGGCATTCCTCAGGACCAAAGAAGGACTAGATCACAATTTGAGACTGCTCTCAATGTGAATGATCCTTATCTTTATGAGAAATGCTATATGATAATAGATTCTGATCCAGAAACATATTAGGATGCCTCACATCATCCTAGATGGCATATTTCTATGGATGAGGAGTTTCAGTCATTGCAGAAGAATGAAACTTGGGAGCTAGTCAAGCTCCCCGCAGGCAGAAAGTTGGTAAGATGCAAATGGATTTATAAAACTAAATGTGAAGAAGATGGTACAACCATTAAGTACAAAGAAATTCTAGTAGAAAAGGGGTATTCTCAGGTCCAAGGACTTGATTATAATGAAACATTTGCACCGGTAGCTCAGAAAGACTCCATTAGACTAGTTTTGGCAGTGGCAGCTTCCAAGCGTTGGGAAGTACATCAAATGGATGTGAAAAGTGATTTCCTCCATGGGGATATTAAAGAAGAAATATATATGCAGCATCCATAAGGGTACACATCAGATCCAAACCTTGTTTGCAGGTTGAAAAAATCTTTGTATGGACTCAAGCAAGCCCCCAGGGCTTGGTATGCAAAGATGGACAATTTTCTGTTGTCACAATCCTATGTTCGGTGTAAATCTGACCCAAATGTATATATGAAGTTTGTTGATGGTTTTATAATGTTAATAGTGTTTTATGTTGATGATTTGCAGATCACAGGTGATAGCACTGAACAAATAGCATCACTAAAGACCACAATGCACCAAGCACTCTCCATGAGTGACTTGGGAATTTTTAAGCAATTTTTGGGGCTTGCGATTTCTCAAAAAAAAGAAGGAACCAAGGTATGTCAGTCAAAGTATGATTTTGATCTGTTAAAGAAGTTTAAGATGGTTGATTGCAAGCCTTCTAAGACTCCATTCCTTTCTAGAGTTAGAATGGAAGAAGCAGAATCTACACTGCTTTTTGACAGTACTCTATATAGACAGTTGATTGGCAGCTTGCTCTACTTGACACACACTCGACTAGATCTTGCATATGTTGTGAGTGTGGCATCTAGATATATGGAGCAGCCACATGAGTTAAATTGGAGGGCTGCAAAAAGAATCCTTCATTATGTGCAGGGCACAAAGAGTGATGGGATTCACTATGTGGCAGATTTGAGCTTAGATCTCTTGGGTTTCACAGATTTGGATTGGGTTGGTGATAGCCTTGACAGGAAATCCACATCAGGATTTGTATTCATGCTTGGAGGTGGCCATGTTTGCTGGTCCAGCAAGAAACAAAATGCCATAGCACTATCTTCAGTGGAGGCAAAGTACAGAGGAGCAGTGAATGCTGCTACACAGTGTGTTTGGTTGCAGGGGATTTTGTCTGAGTTTGAGATTTCTTTCAGTACCCCTACTGTCATTTATTGTGACAACCAGAGTTCCATTAGAGTTTCATTTGATCCAGTACAGAGGCAGAGGACCAAGCACATAGATATTTATATGCAATACATCAGAGGCCTAGTGCATGATCAGATCATAGATTTGCAGTATTGCCCCATAGGTGAGCAAACTACAAATATCTTCACCAAGGCTTTCACAGAGAAGACATTCAACTATCTTAGATCACTGCTTGGGATGGTTGAACATGTGGTGGAGTGAAGGGTTGATCAGCAACCTTTCAATTTTGATAAGTAAATGTTTTGAGGGGAGGTTTTTCCCATGAGGTTTTCCTTCTATCGTTGTTTTGTGGACCGGCGGTATTTTGTACGGGGTGACCAAGTCTTGTTACTGGGCCCTTAGTATTTTATTTTCTGATATTTAGATCATTTAATTCAGACTTAAGAGGGGGTTTTGGAATAATTAAGCCTTCCTACCATTCATTTATTTACATAAGATGCATTAATTAATCCTGTGCTGGTTAATTCTATGTAATAAATAAGGAAATTGCCATTGTGTGGACCACAAGGAAATATGAGAGGATAAAATACATCCATGGTGTGATCTAAAAGCCACCTAGGCCACTTGGGTTCCTTCCAAAATATTTCTAGATAAGGTTTGAGGAAGAAAGGCGCACTTGTGGAAAACTGTTGCTTTTTCCCCCATAGGAAAAAGCTAGTCAACCTAGGAAAGTGTTTTGTACACCAAACACTTTCCTTAATATTATTTCCACCCAAAATTTGTATTTGGCATTTCGTTTGTCTATATTTCACCTTCAGCTCACTAATTTAGCAATTTGTGAGATTTTGTGCTGATTTGGAAAGTCAACTTGCCACCTAGGGGGGATGGGCATATTTAGCAAGTCTGATGATTAGGAGATTTGTTTAGAATCTTTAGCCATTCAATTTTTTGTTGTAAATTTATTTAATAGCATCCTATTACATTCATATGTTGGCTGATGTAATTTTATTCATGAGAAGTTAATACATAAATCTACTCTTGTGCATAATTTTTGTGTCTTTGACTAGTTGTGTGAGATTTTTCTAATGAGAGAATGTAATTTCTTGAATAGTTCTTGGATGTGAACTGATTTTCACAGTGTCATCATCGTTGGATTGACTATCAGTCTTGACTTATATAGTAGTTTTTGGAGGCGTGGCTTGCTTTGGAGGTGTTTTGAACGATCCACTGAAGAAATACTTATCTAGTGATCCTGGCTTGCTCTGTACAACTGGAGTGTTCTTCGAACTAGTCCCCTTCTTTTCATATTTTCTCTATTCTACTACATGGGCCATGAAGAGTACTTTTTTAGGCTCTTTGTCGCAGTCACTTCCTTCAGATGCATTACTTCCTTCGTTGGTGTACATACTCTTTCTCTATTTTGGAATCCTCCTTCTATTCTCAGGTTTGTGTTGTGAGTATGCAATCTTCTGATTATACGAACTATATTCCTCATCACTATTTCTATCTCCAATTTTCTTGAAAGGACACTTTGAAGCATAATGACCTACTCCTCCACATATAAAGCATTTTAAGGGTAACTTGTTCTTGTACTTACCTCTTCCTCTTTTCATCTTTTTGACAAAGTTTGATTCCTCATCATCTGACTCAGTAAAAAAATCTTTGCCATGATCATGATTATCCTTTCCTGTGGATTTAAAAGCAGCTTCCTTTCTAATGGGAGTCACTTTCTCATTTCTCATCTCATATGCAGTGAGAATTCCCTAAAGCTAATCCTTCATCAATTCTTCAATATTAGCTCAACCTTCTAGCATAGAAACTTTCGCATTGAATCTTTGAGGAAAAGTTATCAATATCTTATGTACCACTGATTCTTCATCCAGAGTGACCCAAAGACTCTTGATAGAATTAACTATCTCATCTACTCTTAAGAAGTAAGATGTAATGTTCTCTTCACCTTTCATTCTTGGATACTTGAACTCCCCAGAGTAGTTTAGTTGATGCACAATAAATAACTTTGATGAATTCGTCACCCGTCAATCCACAGAGAAGGATCTAGCATTGCTTTCATAGATTCTCCTTTGTGCTAGATTAACTGGTACAACTATTGGAATATCATAACCATCGACAATAGATTTCCAAACATTTGCTCCCAATGAGTGAAAATAAAATTCCATACGTACCTTCCAGAAAATATAATTGGTGCCATCAAATATTGGTGCTCTGTTGGTGGAAAGGCATTCCTGCTTATCCATTTATGTGCAATGAGCTACCTTCCAGATGTTAATCTGTTACTGGAGACACTCTCTCTGATACCAATTGTTGGAATCGATTCAATATTGAGAGGGGGGTTAAATCAATATTAGCATAGTTACTAACAATTTTTACCTTAGCCTCCACTTAATTCTTATCTTCTAGTATGCATCAATTAATAAGAATCCACACATATATGCACGAACATAAACAACACATAACATGGGATTTTTACATGGAAACCCAAAGGAGAGAAAACCACAGAATGCTTCTTTATAATGAGAAAGAATACATTCGAGGAAGCACCAACTTCTTGTGTTTACCAGCACTGACTAGAATGATTCACCAACCCTCTGGTTTTATAGGCTTCAACCTGAAGGAAGCTACAACTCCATTTGTTTCTCCAGCTCCAACTGGAAAGAGGCACCAACCCCCTGTCTCCTTGTTTTTTTATAGGAACCAAACTGAAGGAAGCTCCAACTCTCTGTCTCCTTGCCCCATCCGATCACCCTGATGTCCAATGTATATTGTTTTCGTACTGAACTTCAACTCCGCGCACACTTCTGATATTCTAATTACAATTCTGATTTGTGCTACCTTTGTATGCAGTCTATACTCTCTCACTAATATGCATACTTCACTTGACTTCTCATTCCTCTCAAATCACGCTTTTGTTGATGACTTACTTCATGTTTTGTGTGCTCGATGATATCGTAGTCGACGTCACTAGTTATTTATGCGTTTTACTAATTGCGTGACTACAATGACCAGCTAATACTGTGATTTCAAATGATAGTTTTTTGTTATGAAATAAAGCACTAGTAACAAATAGAACTGTTTACTTACAGATGGGTCCATTATTTTTAAGTGTTATAGTTTCTTAGACAATCTGTGACGTCCTGTGCATCAAATGATCCGTCTGTTATGTTTAACGAACTTGTCTTAGATCATTTGCTTCATGATGCACCTATCAGATCCTGGTAATGTTATGTCATTGCGCATCAGATGGATTTCTCGACTTCAGACACATTCACTTCTGCTCATATGCATTAGCTAGACATCTGTGCATTATCTGATAAACTTCAGTTCTATCTCTATGCTTCTAAATCTACAACATCTGTGACTAACGGCGTGCAAACTGTAATGTTGTCCTTCGAAACATCAAGCACTTGTGCATACTTCAGTATTTATTCATTTTAGTACTTGCGCATCTGTCACATATCTACAACATATTTCTATGTACCATCAAAACTTCATTCAACTGCATGTACACATTCGGCTCCTCACTAGATCATATTGTTCTATCCTCGAGCCCTTTGATTCCCCGAATATCAAAATTCAACAAACACTTGAAGCTCTTATGCTCTCGCCATCAAGCTTACATCCATTCTCCAACTTGAATATCTATTTATACATGTCCTACATAGATTGTATGTTCACAAGTTGGTCATGGCATCCCTTCTTCCATACTTCACGGATTGTGCATATGCCACGTGTCATATTATGCGTTATTGATGTGTCATCTATTAGGTGGCAAGTGCCTTGATGGTCCATAACATAGTGGGACTCTACACCTTGCTGGTATACCTCTGTGCCCTTGAGGTATGTGTGCATCCTTACTCTTCATCTTGATGAGTCTATAACATTTGTTGTACCATCCCTTGTGGGTATTGTGCCCTTGTGGTATGGATGATTCACAAAATCTGCGCATACTCCAACTTCTACTTGGTGGGATTATGACCCTTTCCTTGTCATATCTTATGAATCTTGCGCACCTGTTGTACCATCGACTATGGAATTTTCTCATAGACTTGCTTCAACTGTTGTACCTTTCTAGGAACCTAGGCGCATTCCACTAACTGAAATCATCTTCCAATTTTCTAGGCTTGTGTGCTTTCAAGTATCCAACTATTTACTGGTTCTTACTGCTTGTGCACTTCCGACCATCAACCAGTCAATGCTTAGACTTTCTTATGCACTCTTACCATTTGTTCAACCAACTCCTTGGTTGCTTGTGCACAGGTACTACGGTCTGACCAACACCTTTGATTGATACAATGAGAGCGTATGACTTGGTGGACTTGATAGCTGCGCAAAGACCTCATGCATAAGCATATATTACTTGTGTTCTTCTTTGAATTGGATCTACATGATGTATCTTCCTTGGACACACCTCTTCAGACTGAATGCACTTATGGATATACTTCATTAAACTAACATCCATGTCTGTCACCTTCACCATATTGCGCATATACTTATGGAATTGATGTTCTTCTTTATCTTGTGCATATACTTATTCAAAGTGGCTTTCATATACTTATTCACACTGTTGTAGGAATTATGTATCAACTTTGACATCAGGTGATATCAATGACTCATATTGAATCAGTCGACATCCTCTTTGACATTAGTTGACATCAATGACAACCAAAGTTCAACGATTTTTTTCCAGTTTTAGATCTTTCAAGTTGAGTTTGTCCTCATCTAGTTCCTCCTTATCTAGTTCATATGTGACTACCCCTTCGCATAGTCCATTAGTTAATATGGCTAGTACCCAAAACCCTAATAATGTGAGTGCCAACATGAATAACAAACCTAATATCTAATTTATGGTTATTCTTAATCTCCAAACTATGTATAATGTTACCAATTATTATATCCAACACAATCTTGCTTGGCCACCCATGCCCACCAATCTTCTTTCAAATATTTACAAATTCGAAGGATGTGTTAGTGAATATCCATGCACTCACATAATGTCCTTTCACTTATGGTGTTACTTAAATAGTATCATTAATTATTCTATATTATTACACTTATTTCAATGAACCCTCACTTGAGTGGCCATGACATGGTATATCGATCAACCCACAAGGACACATATCTCCTTTGCATCTCTAGCGGATAACATTTTTAACCTTTTTTCCATTTTCCCCTAAATATAATGAGGGATTTTAGGTCATCTTTTTATGTCATCGAAACATGGCCACTCACATTATAGACCACATCCATGAATAGTGTAAAGAAAGTATCTTATGTAAATCCAAGTTAGATGATTTAATTTTTTTCAATTAGTTGTTTAAATCACTTCTCATTCTGATAGATAAAGATGTTGTATCAACTATGCCCCAAATTGAGGATGAATCCATTATGAAGGCTCAACAATTAGACCTTATATATTCCTAGTTGGGTTACTTATACACCATCCTTCCCAATGCCCCTTGTAAATAGCCTAATTTTTCCCACCTACCTTGTCATGATTTTCATCACCATCATGCAACATCATCAGCAGTATTAGCACCATTTATACCTTCTCCATCCATATGAGCCATGCAATATGACCAAAATTTTGAAAGAAATGTCCATTTTTTACCTTGTTAAACCTTGGTCGCCCCTTTTTCCTTCATAAGGGAAACCAAATCAACATGGTTGCTCCTTTAGACCCTAAAGTAATGACCGATCGCTCATCCCTTAAAAGTAGAAACTCAATCCAAAAAAGATAAAATTTTGGTTTTCATCCATCATTGCACACTCCCAAAGGAATTAAAAGTTCAAAAATGGACAAACACTATTGTCAAGGTCAAAACTAACTATTGGTTTGGTATTCCAAACCCTAACCTATCCACTAAGTCATCAATGGAATGAAGAGTATCCACACTAGAACCGAATATCATTTTTACCACTATTTCTAAATGCAACCATCATAGTCACCATTTTCAAATATCCATAATCATATTCTTAGAGCACCATTATGCTACTGAAATTCCACTAGAAAGCACAAAATAGGTCATACCATCCTTTCTACTTTCACCATTGTGGTATCTTTGATTAGTCACCTCGATGAATACTAGGATACAAAGAATATCAAAGAAACCTCCCTTGGATCAGTTGTGGAGTCCCTCTAATATCCACAACCGATACCAAGGTATGATTCTAACATCATATTCTTTGTGTAGTAATAAAAAAATATTGTTCTTTTACGTGTTGTATTTCTCCTTTATGGCTAGTTTTAGAATGAATGTCACATACATGTTTAAGAAATTATCCATTTCGATTAGTTTATTTTAGATTAGTTTCATTTCCATTTGATCTGATACTAAGGATTACATCACCCCTTAGTAGTTGAATTTTTCACATGTGTGAGAATTCACACACAATAGATTTGGTGACTCCATTGGGGATAAATTCATGTTTCATCCTTGGTTTAGAATGCTAGTTTTTCTAGCCTCACCCATAGGTGATTAGGGTAGAATTCTTTTTTTTTTTCTTGTTGTTATTTGTTAATCACTTTTTGGTAGGTCTAACCTGGGTGAAAACCCTCAATTTTTGTCACAATCATGCACTTTTCTGGTTCTTTTTTTGGGTATTGGGCTTCAGTCACCCCTTTGGCCTCTAAAGGAAATATTATTTGCTACTTTAGTCCCAATAGGTGCAACCAGCCATTGGTTTATCCCCTATAGGTGCGACCAAGTGAAAAATATAGTCTATTTTCATAATTTCAGTTGGTTCCAATCCCGATTTCTATCAAGTTTAGTTCGGATTTCTATTTTGGGCCTACATTTGGTTTCACTCTTTCTGTTTGTGGCCTATTATTTGTTGTATTAATTTATTTTTTCTTCCTTGTAGACTATGTAGATGAATAAATATTTGAAAATTACAAGTATCTATTTCCTTTAGGGTTCAAATAGGTTCCTCTTCAACTTTCTTTTATGTTTCTGCATATTGATTTTTGAATCGAATTTTAGTTGAATGCTTGGATTTACTGAAAATACTTTGCATTATTGGTTGGGAGTCATATTTTCTCTTCCTTGTAAGTTCATTACTAGTTTTCTATTCCTTTTGCATGTGTGTCAGAGATTGTTTTTTCTAGTTCAGTAGTGGTTCATTACTTTACAGATAAAGCATATATTTTTTCAAGAATCACTAGTTTCTAGTATTGAATATTATGTCTTTCTTTATGCCACATTTATTTACAATCATTTACTATTTCTTGCAATCTCATTTACTTGTACACACCACTTGTGCCAACACACTCACACCCTTAATCAAACCTTAGTTGTTTCATGACCACAAGTGGAGCCTAAAATCAACCCTTAATCTAACACATTAAAATCCCTCACTTGAGGGAAAAAATAATATTGTAGTTAGGTTAGGACATTGGGGAAGTGCATCCAAATAACATCCATTAGTAACTATACATATGAGACTTAGTGGTTTTCGTTAAGGGAGATACAATACTTTTCTAATGGATACGGTCGAGAGAAATATATCAATAGGCCCATCCTTTTAGGGTGGTACATGCCAAGACTAGGATAGGAATTCTAATTGGGATACCTTTCCCTTCCAGTAACAAATATACCTTGATGAATTTTAGCTAAAGGTGTAGGAAACCTCCTGGATGTGTATGTGAATAAGGTATACTAATGAAAATTCTATTAGGAGTATTACCCAAAGGTGGTTCTAGTAGGTGGGAGGGAACCCAGGGAATATAGAAATAGGCCAACTAGAGTTTATCCCAGTATCATGCTCTATATATATCCCATTTTCACCTTCATGCACTTACTCTGTGGGATTTAGACCCCATCTAGTTTAGTGTTTGGAAGGCCCTTGTTTGGATTTATACTTCTTTGTCAGCAATGGATTTCACTGTGACCTATTTGAGGAATATTTGAGAAAGTTTTATTTTTCACATAATTGTTTTGTATAGTTCTCCTTTTAGGACTAGTTAGTATTTTCATTTCTATGGTGTTCATTTCATTTATATTTACTCTCTGCTTAGATTAGATCATGTGTTTCACCCAAATTGCAGTTTTTATTTGATTAAGCATCATGTTTAGATTTAATGTTGTTGATTTAAGAACTTCCTTCATTAGTCTTAGTTTAGAGCTATCTAGTTGAGTTAGTGGTCTTATTTGTGCCACCATTTTTCCACCAACGTACTCTCATGGACTTAGAGGAAATCCCCTCTATGGGATTTATTGCCATACCATTATTCCACCTCAATGAGTGAGAATTGAACAACCTTCCAGGGTGATTCCATGAAGATGGGTAACTCTTTTTGGCCAAATATGACGGTGAAAAATAGAAATTTTACCCATGTATTAAATTGAATCCATCGAAACTCATACTTGCCACATGAATTTTGACATGCGATTGAAAAACGGAATGTAGAGAATTATGTTGTCTTTCCAATGATATTTTTTTTGAAATATACCAATGTCATATACCATGTCGAATTTTCATTTAATGAAACGTGTGTACTTAAAAATTTGAAGAGCAATTAACAAGTAGTTTGTGTGCGTTCACAATAATTTAATGTTAAAGTAATAATTTTAAAAAATGAAATATGTGAACATGATCTAGACATAATGCACTAGGGTTTACATATTTTTCTTTTAATTTTTCTCGAAAAAATATATTTAATATTATTTTTCGAAAATGACCAATGAATATTTAAGTCACATTTTGCACACGTGTGTGCGTGCACGAAATCTTTTGATTTTTTACATAATTTGCAAAACTAAAAATACCATTTTAAAGAGGACGCGTTTATCTAGGGCTTGTGTATTTTTTCAAATTTTTTGGATGTGTATTTTGAATATTGTGGATTTATCTTTGAGCTCAATCAAAGTTGTCGACAGGGTTTTTTAGGGCAAGTTTTAGTAGAAATTTAAAAACAAAAGACATATGAAGATAAAAATTCGTAAATTTTATATATCTGGATAGAGGATTCGTTGACGAATCCAATGGTATCAAGTCCGCTCAATAATGAGCATTTAATGACATGGTTTAACTCTATGGAAGGCAGACAAAACTTTCATTCTATAGTGAAAAGGGCTCTCGGCCTATTTTTTAAGCCCTCGATCGAGGTATTTTAAAACCCTCGATCGAAGGCCTAAAATGAGCCTTTTTATGTTTTTCAAAAGCTAGATCGAGCTTTTTCAAGCTTTTCAAAAGATTGATCGAGCTTTTGCGAGCTTTTCAAAAGCTCGATCGAGGGTTTTAAAAGCTAGATCGAGCTCTTGTTTCAACCCTCGATCGAGGTCTTTTAAAACCCTCGATCGAGGTATTTTAAAACCCTCGATCGAGCTTTTAAAACCTCGATTGAGGGTTCGAAAAAACAATTTTTTTAGCTTCCATCCACCAAAAATGGTGAACCACCTTCGTGGAATCACCCTCCACCTCTCCCAATTCTCCTTCAGTTACCTGAGTCATCTTCAGGCTCCTCACATCCCAAATCAACATCCTCTCCTAGCACTACTAGTCCATTTGGTATCCCATTGTCCAATATGTATGATGCTATCCCTACCTCTAGTGGAGTTCCTACTAGTGCGAGAAACCCCAACCAAGCCATTGATGGGAACACCAACCCAAATTTCATTGGAACCATATCCTCTTCCATGCCTACTACAAGCCTCCCATTCATGGATACTATTAACCTTCTTGATTTGGATAGATTAACCAATGATCCCATTCGACATGACACTAAATGGCCTCAAATGTTCATTTCGGATAAAATATAAGATGGAAATTTTGTTATTTGATAGGCTAGAAAAATGAAACATTCTATTGTGGCCGAAGATGTGAATTTTACTAAATATAGAAAAATGTTAGCAGCATTTGAACGGTCACTATTTTTGTACTACTGGATAATATCCTTGGGTCATCAACTTCTGTTATATGTACATACAACCTATTTCTATTCCCTTCTCTACAATATAAGAAAATGTCAAATTACTAAAACTCCAAATAGTCTGCAAAGCTGACTAATGCCCATTAGCTCCCGCATTCCTCTTGAATATGCTCAATTTACTTGGACAAACAACTTTAAAGCATTGCCTTACATGTTGATCTTTGAGTAGCTTTTGAGATCCAATGGGATACAGTCCCATGGTTTCCTTTTTTATAAGTTTAGCTACCTGCATTTTATGAGCCTTTAACCTTTTCTTTTACATGGCATAGCTATTTATTTACTTTCCTTGTAGGAATAGCTAATATATTAGGTAACACATATCCCCTTAAAATAAAATAAAACCGAGTAGAATTATCTTTCCTTGCTTCTTTAATTTGGCCTACCTCCCTCATATCGGAGGGTAGAAGGGCTTGAAAATAGCAATTCATCTTCTCAATTTTTTATTTATAGGGATCCAAGCATGGATTTGCTACCTCCATATCCACTAATAAAGTATTATACACTCCGTTTCTTTTTATCTTATTTAGCATCATGCATAGTCTCCAAAGCTACTAAATAATGAGCAAATATATAAACTTTGTTAAACATGATAGTTGAGTGTAACACAAAATGATTACTATGACCAATAGTAGGATTCTGGAAAAATCCGCTAGCCTTCTGAGCAGCATGGCTTACTGTTGAAATATTTTAACTTCAAAGAATATTATATTTGTACTTTATTATTCCAGAGATTTTTCATTCCTCCGTGGAGATCTTATTGTATATCCGGAGATGTTTATTCCTCCATCGGAATGTGGTAACTTGGGTTATTAGACTTCCCTAGTGGGGATCGGCCCTGTATGTATTATGTGGGTCAAAGGGTTGTTAGACCACCCTAGAGGGGTCTACCCAGTCAATTGTAGTGGGGTGTTTAACCCAATGGTAAAGTTGGGGCCGACCTAGTTAATATATTGTACAAGTCGGAGATGTGTATAAATAGAGGAGGTGAGCTCCTCATTTGACACACTTCCCTCACTTGAAATGTAGCGCACTTGCGAGAGAGAGCTCTGCTATGGAGGAGGAGAAGATCATGTCTTTGGTTTTCATCTTTGTATATTGCTGGTCATCTATATTGAGGAAGCTTTGTTGGGTTTTCTACCCCATGAGGGTTTCCCAGGATAAATCTGTGTCTCTTGTATTTATGTTGTGCTTGTTGTTTCTTCAGTGATCCTGTATATGCTATTATTGTGAAATGGAATGTAATGCTGATATTTTCTGTCTTATCATATTAAATATTAACATGGTATCAGAGCTGACCTGAAGGAAGGCAATGTATGGCACTTACGACACTTGCTTCACTTGAGACAATTTCAAGGTTTGGGTTTTGTATAGCAAAAACCAATCATCGTGGAACTTTCGCTATAAATCCATTTTGGCAACGTTTCAGGATTTGAAACCTTTACAGGTCGTAGAAAACATCCCCAGGTACCTTGTGTCCAAAGGACACCCTCCGATTTGTTGTACTTTGTGGGTTATGATCAGTACAAGTTAGTGTTTCTGCCTCTTCCAGATCTCAATCAAAATCAGGTGACCTAGGCAAAAAGGTCATAACTTGGGCTAGGAAGCTCCAAATGTGATTTCGTAAAAAGTGACAGGTAGTAAATAGACTGTAATATCTCAGGAAATGTTTTTAGAGGATGAAGTTGAACCAGTGACACGTGGCATGCCATAAAAGTTTGCTCTCCTGTTTTATCCCATAAACAGGTCACGTTTCGACACTTGGCATAACCCTCTCTCAGAAAATCCAATTGAGGTAAAACCTATCGGGATGGAAATATGACAGGTCAGGATACCACAAAAAACGTTTTCAGACCCTGTGGATTGAAAAGTTCAGAGTTACAGGAAAAACAATCAGGTACATATTTCTATCAAAACAAAAAAAAAATTGGAGCACCTTCATTCATGGCTTCCGGAAATTAGGGTTTTGGAGAAAGTTAGAATTTTTGGAATCGGAGTCCACGGCTAAATGCTACTCAGGAAAATCAAAATTTAGAGACCAATATTGAACTTTTTGGTTGGGTAGAAGACCGGGCTTGATCAAACCCTAGTTCGGGATTTTGATCGGAAAGATGGAAAATTAGGGCTTCAACAAAAGTTGGAATTTTTGAAGTCTGTGACCACGGCTGGAAGCTCCTCAAAAAAATAAGAGTTTAGAGCCTTGGATCAAACCTTTTGATTGGGCAGAAGGGTGGGCTTCATCAAACCCTAGTTCGGGATCCTGTCCAGAAGATCCAGAAGTTTCGAAGGCAATTTTGAGGGGTCAAATTTTGAGATTTCAAAATTGAAGTATGCTAGTTTGATCAGCTCAGCAAGACACATCCTTGCATCCATTCAGAATTGTGAAAGTCAAAGATTGATTTTTTAGGGTTTCTCTAGCAAACCCTAATCAAGCTCCAGATCAAGTTTCAGGGGGATTTGAGGCTAAGGCCTTACATAAGAAGACTACAAGAAGTCTCGATAGGTATGATTTAAGGAGGTTCAAGTATGTCTTGAAATCTGATTCCTGATTAAGTTCATAATATGTTTGTCTTCATATTATTTATTAGTACAATCTTGATTAATGTTAGAATTGTCTTATCACCCTAGTAACAGTATGAATGCATGTGAATGATAGAAGACATTCATTGATTAGGCCTATATGATTGTACTAATGCACTGTGGTGTTGTATGAGGTTGATATTGTCTGCTAACAAGATACAGGTACATCACGAAAGACAAATCAAGTTCCATGACCATGACAACATGAAGACAAAGATTCATCCATAATCTTTGTTCTAATTACAAGGTATGTATGACATTGTTATATTATGCTTAACCTATGAGATATGCAGGTTCTAGCACAGGATCTCTAAATCATTGAAGAGAACAAAGAAGATATTGTTTAGGTATGTTAGACATAACTAAGCAGGTATACTAATCCAGGTATGTTTTCCTATGTCAAGTTAGAATCTTACCTTGTGTTAGGATCCCTTATATAAGTATACTTGGTATGATTGGTTATGCTTATTCATAAAGCTAGTAATCAAGGGTTTATGCATATTATGTCCCGTATCTTGAGTGATGATTTAACTAACCAGAAGAGTCCTATGATCAAACAAGAATATGCATGAGTAAAAGAAGACTTTCCTGAAACCTTGAATACTAATGTTTATTATTTATGATCATGACTATACATATTCAAGATTATTTAGAATTATAATGTTTTTATAATATTGAGAATATATTAATGAATGTATGTTTGTGTATGAGATCATGAGGATGACACTAGTGCACACTTGAGCATGCACAGTGGTACAAAATGAATAGAAGTTCAAAATACATATAGAAGATCAAGCGAGAGACAACCACACAAACATAAAAGATAAGTATTTGAGTTGTTATTTGAAATAGTAAATGATATTGCTTGTAATAGTTGTATACATATTTGTATTCCTAAAATATATCATGATGAGTGTAAACATTCATATAGCATTGAACAGTATACTACTAATATGCATATGATTGGTGAATTGGACAAACATTCCATTGTTGCTTGTCTAGAATGAAACCTCTTTGTTGACATGCTGAGAGTTGTGCACACTCTCGATAGTATGTTCTGGTAGAGATGGAAGGCATCTAGATAGCCACTGTATGCATACAGGATATGGAAAAGTGTTTTGCCAAAGTATTGGCCAATATAGTTGCATAACTATGTAAATGATATCTGTATGCATAATAGGTTATCATATCAATATGATTTGATGATTATGAAGTATTACTAATCATGTACTTAATTTTGATTTGTAGGAAAGATCATGATGAATGCTGAACACTGAACAAGCGATGGATGCTCAACAAAAGGATTTACAAATCAAACACACTATAGAAGGCTCGTGGCTAGAAGATTCTCTTAGAAAGAGGAAGAGAATCATGATGAGATGTTTTCTCCAAGTGGCTAGATAAGACCATTATCTCAATAATGTAATTGAAGAAAGCTTTGTTCGGGTACCCAGGATCGACAGTGATCACCATGGGGGATGTGGATCTCAACCTTTGCTACAAGGTTGAATATGGTTTCTATACACAGATGACATGGATGCAAGAAGGAACTCACCACAGAGTTCGAATGATGTTGAGGCTCATATCAGTAGACCCATCTGACAAGAGATGGCACAGATAGATGGCTGCAGAAATGAAAATGAAAGATCTCAGATTGATGCATTACTTCCTAGGTCTAGAAGTATGGAAAGGCTCAGAAGGAATCTTTCTCAACCAAGGAAAGTATGTCGAGAAATATTAAAAGGACTTGAAATGTTGGAATGGCCACTCGCATGGATTCCAACTTGAAGCTGTTAGCGAATGACTCATCAGAGTTAGTGTATATAACTCTGTACAGACAAATTATTGGGTCATTGATGTATCTAACAAATACTAGGTCAGATATATGCTTTGTTGTGAACACCTTGAGTCAGTATCTAGTGGAAACTAGATGTGTTCACCTGATAGTTGCAAAGCATGTGATGAGGTACCTAAAGGATATGATAGACTTTGATCTATGCTATCTTGGAGATCATGACTTCATATGGCTACACAGATATTGATTGGGAAGAAAGTGTATCAGACAGGAAGAACACATCGAGAGGATGTTATTGTCTGGGATCAGCCATGATCTCGTGGTTTAGCTGGAAGCAATCTAGTGTGGCTCTCAGCACAAGCGAAATATATGGTTGGTTGCTCTACTAGTTGTGAAGCAATATGGCTTATGGATTGTTTGACTTAGAGATAGGCCCAACTGTGATCCTATGTGACAAACAGAGTTGTATCAAGATGGCAGAGAATCCAGTGTTCCATGATATGGCGCAGAAAGGAACTATAAAGTTTGAATTTGTAACAAGTTTCCGATGTACTAACCAAACCTCTACCTCAAGTGAACAAGTTACCGATGTACTAACCAAACCTCTACCTCAAGAAAAGTTTGAGTATTTTTCGAGACAATCTTGGTAGGACCCTCCTCGAGAGGGGGAGTGATGTGGTCACTTATGACGAGATTTCCTGCATCGACAGTGAGGTCGATGATGTGGATACCTATATTGGTGATACTGACAGAGAGGTTGGTGGATGGTCCTTAGACAAGGTCTAAGTTGACGAGGGGATTGCATCATCCTTGAACACATGTTCTAAAAGGATCCATAGACATATGTCTCTAAGAAAGAAGAGGGATTGCATCATCCTTGAACACATGTTCTAAAAGGATCCGTAGACATATGTCTTCGAGAAAGAAGAGGTATTGCATCATCCTTGAACACATGTTCTAAATTGATCCGTAGATAGATGTCTCCGTGAATATGGTCCCTAGTGGACGAGAGGATTGTATCATCCCTGGACTTCAGTTCTAAAGTGATCCGTAAACAGATGTCTCCGAGAATGTGGTCCCTAGTGGACGAGAGGATTGTATCATCCTTGGACTTCAGTTCTAAAGTGATCCATAGACAGATGTCTCTGAGAATGTGGTCCCTAGTGGATGAGGGGATTGTATCATCCATGGACACATGTCCTAAAAGAGATCCGTAGACATATGTCTCCGAGAAAGTGGTCCCTAGTGGACGTGATAGGACTACATCATCCCTGAGTGTTTGGTTCAAAATGTACGTGATAGGATTGCATCATCCTTGGACTTATGTCCTAAAGTGATAGGGATTGATCATCCCGTAAGTGGATCAGGATTGCATCGTCCTTGGACTTATGTCCTAAAGTGATAGGGATTGATCATCCCGTAAGTGGATCAGGATTGCATCGTCCTTTGACATATGTCCTAAAGTGATAAGGACTAATCGTCATGTAAGTAGATTGGGATTGCATCATCCCTAGACATGGTGAGGTGTCTTAAAGTGATAAGGACTAATCATCCTGTAAGTTTATTCGGGATTGCATCGTACCTAGACATGGTGAGGTGTCTTAAAGTGATAAGGACTAATCATCCTGTAAGTTGATTCGGGATTGCATCGTCCCTAGACATGGTGAGGTGTCTTAAAGTGATAAGGACTAAATCATCCTGTAAGTTAATTCGGGATTGCATCGTCCCTAGACATGGTGAGGTGTCTTAAAGTGATAAGGATTGATCATCCTGTAAGTTGATCTGGATTGGATCATCCATAGACATGAGAGATGTCTTAAACTGAGAGGGACTGATCATCCCATAAGCGGATCAGGATTGTATCATCCTTGGACCTATGTCCTAAAGTGCGAGGGATATATCATCCCGCAATTGGATCATGTGTGTTGCAGGGTATGCTGCTATTGTGTATACTTGTATTGATGAGGATACTTGTATTGATGATATGTACACATGTATTGATGAGGATACTTGTATTGATGATATGTATACTTGTATTGATGAGGATACTTGTATTGATGATGTTTATACTTGTATTGATGAGGATACTTGTATTGATGATGTGTATACTTGTATTGGTGTGGATACTTGTATTGATGATGTTTATACTTGTATTGATGAGGATACCTGTATTGATGATGTGTATACTTGTATTGGTGTGGATACTTGTATTGATGATGTATACTTGTATTGGTGTGGATACTTGTATTGATGATGTATACTTGTATTGGTGTGGATACTTGTACTAATGATCTAGATGACGATGCTACTGATCGTGATGATCTAGACGACTATGCTGTTGATCGTGATGGTTTAGATGACGATGATGTTGATCATGATGGTCTAGATGATGACGTTGATGATCGTGTGATGACGATGTTGATGATCGTGTGATGACAATGCTGATGATCGTGTGATGACAATGCTACTAATCGTGATGATCTAGATGACGATGCTACTGATCATGATGATCTAGATGACGATGCTATTGATCCTAATGATCTAGATGACGATGCTACTAATTGTGATGATCTATATGACTATGTTGTTGATAATGATGGTCTAGATGACGATGCTGCTGATCGTGATGGTCTAGATGATGATGTTGATGATCGTGTGATGACGATGCTGATGATCGTGTGATGACAATGCTGATGATTGTGTGATGATGATGTTGCTGATCGTGATGGTCTAGATGACGATGCTGATGATCGTGTGATGACAATGCTGATGATCTTATGATGACGATGCTGCTGATCGTGAGGATCCAGACGTTGATGTTGCTGTAGTTGTTCAAGTGCTGCAGAAGATAAAGACTCCGTACTGAAGATGTTGATGTTCCAGTATTGAAGATGTTCCAGTAACTGCTTGAGTTACTAATGATGTTGAGAAAGCTTCCAATGATTTATAGATGTATCATGTATGATGTTGATGACTCCTTGCTCGTGCAGATGCTGTTATAATATCCTTCCCGTTAAGGGGGAGTGTTGAAATATTGTAACTTCAAAGAATATTATATTTGTACTTTATTATTTCGGAGATGTTTGATTCCTCCGTGGAGATCTTATTGTATATCCGGAGATGTTTATTCCTCCGTCGGAATGTGGTAACTTGGGTTATTAGACTTCCCTAGTGGGGGTCGGCCCTGTATGTGTTATGTGGGTCAAAGGGTTATTAGACCACCCTAGAGGGGTCGGCCCAGTCAATTGTAGTGGGGTGTTTAAC
The DNA here is from genome assembly GCA_027924585.1 of Larix kaempferi. NCBI lineage: Eukaryota > Viridiplantae > Streptophyta > Pinopsida > Pinales > Pinaceae > Larix > Larix kaempferi. The sequence goes on along the minus strand of BSBM01000348.1, from coordinate 14,451,881 downwards.
CCAATGGTAAAGTTGGGGCCGACTTAGTTAATATATTGTACAAGTCGGAGATGTGTATAAATAGAGGAGGTGAGCTCCTCATTTGACACACTTCCCTCACTTGAAATGTAGCGCACTTGTGAGAGAGAGGTCTGCTATGGAGGAGGAGAAGATCATGTCTTTGGTTTGCATCTTTGTATATTGATGGTCATCTATTTTGAGGAAGCTTTGCTAGGTTTTCTACCCCATGAGGGTTTCCCAGGATAAATCTGTGTCTCTTGTATTTATGATGTGCTTGTTGTTTCTTCAGTGATCCTGTATATGCTATTATTGTGAAATGGAATGTAATGCTGATATTTTCTGTCTTAGCATATTAAATCTTAACACTTACAACATGATCAGTGTTAGCAAATTGCTGGAGGAATCAGTATCTAAATTCATCTTGTAAAATACTTCAATTTGAGTACAATTATTTGACATTTCATCTTATGCTTTAGAATTATCATTGGTCCAGTCTGTGCACATGCATAACAAGTTTCCCAATTTGTCACATTGTGATCCCAAACCTTTTATCCTGCAAGCCCCCATTTGGACTAGCTCATAGACCTTTCAACAGAGCTAGAGTGTTCCTTCTTTTACATGGCACACTTGCAAGTTCACATTCAAGAGCTAGAGTGTTCTCGTTGTCACATTACACAATTGCAAGTTCACGTTCAATATCTCTATCCTTAGCAGTTACTTCCTAACTTCATGGTGCAATCAATTTTTCAATATTTGATTTCATTATTATTAAAAAGTTCAAGCTCAAAGTCATATCCTTTAATTTCTTCGGTCCCTCCCTCAAATACACATGCTAGTTAATGGAATTCATAATTTGTGTAATTAGATCTTGCTTGCCACATCCTCACAATATTGCATATCCAGTGTCTTCATTTATAGGTTCCAAGAAGATTGAAAACCTCCTCTGCTTATTTATATGATCATCAATGGATAGAAAGCATGCAATGTTATGATTGAAAGTTTTATAAAGATAAAGCTTATAATGGCCTTGGTACTAATGATATTTAAAGGGATACTTCCACTACACCTTCATATGTTGTTGTTGTCTACCTAGAGTTTGTTTCATAACTCTTCTGAAAGATGATGATGCTCTAGTTTCATTTTCAGTTCGTTTCCTACCAACTCTTCTGATAGATGAGTATCATTTGTTTCCATATATCCTTTTCATTATAGAGCACGCCCTCTATCAGTATTCCTGGAAGTACATAGAAAAAAATCAGAATGCCTTGAAATCATGCCAGAATTTGGGAATTGTTGCTTTCACATACACTATGGGGAATCCTTTCATAAAAAAGATATATGTGAACATTCTTATTAAGGATTCAGTAATTCTCTTGTAGGATCTTCCTATTTGGCTTTGATTTGCTCTGATGTATTCTTCTTTTGCTCAACTGATTTAGGGGCCCTCTTGTCTTTATGCTTTTGTTCAATAACCTGCAACCAGTCTTGATGCATCTTTTATTTTATGATTGCATGAGAATCCCTATGTAGTTCATCCTCTCCATCAACACCTATTCTGGTAGATTCTGCAATAATCTCTTCCCACTCGAGCAAGCATGTTTCTTGCAATTTCCTCTTCTTACGTTGTTCTTCAAAGGCCTTTCTCATTGTTATTCCAATCTTCATCTTCTGAATCCTCACTGCAAGAAATAATTTTCGATAATAAATTAAGAAGATTGTTAATTAAACAAGATGTAACAAGCAAGATATAGAAGCTTGAAGGAAAGTTAAAAGGGCATATCTAAACAATAGTTAGACTGTATCAACTATAAATAATTTAAGGAAATATATCTGAAGCCTCAAGTGTGAAGTAAAACACCATACATGATAATTTTGAGGATTATATATGAGCTAGTGGGTGAAAACACGAAGCTGGGAAACAATTTCGTGACAACGGAGTGAAAAAAAAAAGAAGGCACGCGGATGAATAGGGGAAAAAAAGTCAACCTCAAACTCTCGGCCGAGAGTTTTAAAAACTCTAAGTCAAGAGTTTTGAGAGTTCAAACTCTAGGCCGAGAGTTTGAACCAATCACCGCGGTGTATTTTCAAAAAAACTCTCGGATGATATTTTGAACTAAACTCTCAGCCGAGAGTTTGGAAGATATTTTTCGGCCGGGAGTTTATGGTCAACAAAACCTGCGAAAATAGCAGGCATCTTTTTGGAACCTACAACTTCAGCAAGCCCGAACCCTTGCAAATACTAAGTATTATTTGTCGGACTTGGTAGCAATAGATTCATCTCTGAATCTAGTTTCCAATGATATAATAATTGTTTCATTTCGATTTGAATTACTATTTTTTTTCTAAACCTTATCCCTTAAGAATTTTATTACTCTGAAAATCACCCGAAATGAAAATTCAATATCATAACAAAGACAACACCAACAAGTTTGAAATTTCACAGAGCTCATAATTGGCTCGTCCTCTTCAAAAGGGTACTTTTAGTTTTTCCAATAAGAGTCACATTTGAAAGAAAATGTGAAGACAAAAACATGTGTCGATAATGCACCATTTTCTGAACATACATTGTTTCGATAAATAATAAAAAATAGTTCCAAAGTATTAAAAAACTCAAAATACAGTCCAGGATCAAGTGTAGTGTGTGTAGATTATGAGCCTACAATTTTTTTCCCTAAAATGAAAAGCCATCTATCAAAAAACCTTTTTCAACATAGGTCACGCATTATCCATACCTAAAATTTTCAAGTATATGCCGTTGATTGACAACAAATTTGTCCCACGATATGTCCATAAAAAAAATTTAAAAAAATACAAGTAGAAATCTAATTCAATTCTCTAAAACTTTCGTGTTTGCTTCAAGTTGAAATTCCTAAGGGAGATATGGGGTTGAAGAGGTTGAAGTTGAAAAACATAAAATTTAGCAGTTTTGTTTGTCAAAAACAAGCCAAAATTGTTTCCCAACTTCATGTTTTCACCCTAGTGTAAGGGTTAACAAGTCAAGCTTCCCTTGAACTTTGATGGGAGTAAAGGGGTAGGGGTAGAAACCCCCTCCAAACCCTAAATTTTATAGATAAATGGTGACGAATCCCGACAATCGACCTTCAATGGATGAGATTCTGAGAAAGCGGAAGGACGACATAAGAAAGAAAACCTTACCTCAGACCTAAGCAATTCAAATACAATAATTACATGAAACTGTCACACCTAGTTGAAGATATAATAAGGCTTACAACAAAGGGTATGATCGCTACTTCCTAAATCGACTGTCTTGTTCTTCACAGAGGAAAGAGGTGTTATTTTAGGATCCAGACAATGGCTCACCAGCACAGCAGGCATGTTCATGATGTTTTGGGCCCAGAGTTTTAATCCAAGAGAAGAAGTCAATATCATCACAATCACCACTATTAAAAGGTTGAAGAATATTTATTAATAATTATTATGCGAAACGTGGCCATGTAAATAAGATAGGTGGTGATATGACAATTTTTTTATTTATTTTTAAAATTTGAAAATTAAAAGCATTTATGTAGGGATTTATGTCCCATCAAAAGTCTACTAGCCAAATACAAAATCCAATTTTTAAATTTTAAAGATTGTTATAATTATTTTAATTTTCCAGATTATTATCTTTAATAACAAAATTTTTGAAAACTTAAGAAAACTTTATAAAATAATTTGTGTGAAAATGTAAAATAATGAAAATCAACAAGATTTGACTAATCATTGATTATATATCCCTATATTAGCAAGGAATAATAAAAATAAAATTATATCATATAAATATGGATTTAAACAATTTCTTAAACTTCACCATAATAATAATAATAATAAAATTATATCATATTTATATGGATTTAAACCAGTTCTTAGACTTCACCATTGTTATTATTTAGATACCTCCATAAAAAAGAAACATTTTTTAAATAGGTCAAAGTATTGTTAATTTTTAAGTAGTTCAAAGTATTATCAATGCCATCAACTACTTCTACACTGGAGCATATATATAATTTAAAATTAGAAGATAGAGATATGAGCTATAATATTTTTTAACAATTTCTTTGAATTCATGTTTTGTGTGCAATAAGTTATTAATCTCTTATAACCAATTTCAATTTAAATCATTCAGGTCAAAGTATGTGTGTGTCAAGTTCTTCAATCTTATAACCAATTTACATTTAAATAATTCAGGTCAGAGTATTCGTTCTTCAATTTTTCTTATTTTGATAGATATGTCTGTTTATCCCCACATTGATATCTAACTTTGTACTTGGTTTTTTAAAGAAGCATATAGCTATTAACCTTATTTTGACTTTTCACGATTAAGAAAACATTATTTATCATTTTTATATATGTAATAAGTTATCAAAATATTATCTATCATTTTTATATGTAATAAGTTATCATATTTTTTATATGTTATAAGTTATGAGTGTCTTATAAACCATTTCAATTTGAACAATTCACGATTTAGATCAGTATAAAAGTATTTGTAATTTTTCTATGTAACAAGTTAAGACTATCTTATTGAAAATTTCAATGTGAGTAATTCACGCTTTAGATAAAATATAAAAATATATACCTATTACGAATTATGAATGTTTACTTTTTTCACATTTATATCTAACTTGAAACCCACACGACAGGATTTTTTGGGGGGACTTTCCTAAACTTGATATGCGAAATTAAATATTTAATGTATTTGGTTTCTTATGTCTAAGCAAATTGTATAAAAAATAACGCGCTTGTAAAAAGAACTTACAAAAAAGAAGTGTACGAATCATAAAGTTATGGCCATTACAAATTCTAGAAATGAGGTTAATGGAAGGGTGTTCGAGAAAACTATAGAAATGAGGTTAATGGAAGGGTGTTCGAGAAAACTATGAACATTGTAGCACAAGAAAGTGAAATATTCAAGAACATATTACACTGGATTGTACGGTATAGTTATGATTATCTGAAGTTTTCTTTAAAATATCAATTGATAGGTGTCCTAAAATTATTGTTGTGTTGACATCAAAGGTAAGTTGACATGATGTTGATGCGCCAAATAATTTGCCAATGGCATGGCAACATTGACATGGTAGGATGTTGACATGTCAATACGATGTAATGCAATGTGGTAAATGAGAGTATGGATTTTTGTTGGTGTCCATGTGTGTCAAACTATCTACTCAGGTGGTATCTAGTGATGTGGCCATCTTTGTTTTACATATTTTGGTAGATGTTCCATGTGTAAAAGTGGGGTTGGGCTCTGTGTTTACACTCCAAAGAGGGCATGCTCTAAGGTGTAACAATTCCAACAAGGGAGACAATGTGGGAGACAATGTGAAGGAAGGGAAGCTACCCACATGAAGAAGGGAGTGTCTCCCATAGAAGATGACTCCATGGGAGCCGACATCACAATCCCATCGAAAAGATAATGCAACCGATGAAGGATACATGTCACTAAAAAAGAGGATAGTGGGTCAAAAATCATGACCATGGGATAAAAAAGAGGGGTTTCAGTTGCCTGAAGCACCATCAAAAAATGGAGTATGTGCCAGGAAAACAGATATCATAGCTTGAGAAATTAGGTTGCATGATCTATAAACCACCTTGAATATTCCAATGCTTGCCTTGCCAAAATATACCTACAACTATAACGACTATAATGAGACTATGTTGGACTAACATTTTTTGTATTTTTTAGTGATTTAACATAAAATCAGCACACCAATTGGATTCTTTAACTATAGTGACACAAAAGCATAACTATAATAACAAAGACACACGCATTGAAACACAAATATTTACCCTTGAGACCCAATATAAGAAGACCGGTAGGAAATGAAGGATTATCCCTTTTGTTATGTTATATTATGGAGATTATAATAAATATTACAAAGTTCTAAATCTTGTTGCAAAGATATGAGACACTATAGTCTTCTTGATCCTTAATAATATACATCTCTCTCTTTTCTTTGTTAGTATCTCCTTCACACTCACTTCTCACACTATGCAAAGCAACGTTGCATAAGGAATTGAAACCCTTCCCTCCCTTGACTAGGTTCTCGACAACGAACATTTTAGGGGCAAAATTTCGCCAATTGGCTATTTTTTTAGCTTTTTTTCAAAAAATAAATTCACTATTTGGTCATTTTTAGTCCCTCATATCGCCTATATTTACATAAAATATGTTCTTTTATCATAATATTCGCCAAAATTTACAAATTTCAGTAGTAAATTGTATGTTTCATATTTAATATTCGCCTACCAATCTATGTATATATTTTTTTCAATCCAAAATAATCGCCTAGAATACTATACTGAAGTATGCTTTTATAATCCTTAAAAATACCATGGTTCTCGATAACTCAAATTAGTGTTAGGTTTAGGGTTTCATAACCCTCTTTGAATCTCTTTGATGCTTATAGAAGTCTCTAGTACATATGTTACTAGCTCCACATTTATGAATTGTGGTGAGCTTGAATGGTTGTCACTTGGACCTATAAGGAATAATTGCATTTTACTTTATCGAGGGCATAACTTTCACATGGTAGCTCTATTTTACAAAAATGAAACACTGTTGGAAAGATATAACTACATATAATGTAGTGAGGATTCCTAGGAACTTGTTTCGTATCTTATAACACCCCAAAATTCAACTTATTTGACCATGAACTAGAAAAATTTTAGTTATTGTCAATTAGTGTGGTTCTTAATATTTGATGCAAACTAACCCTTATAGGTCCCAAATTATATGTTACCAACTCCATAGAATCTATAAAGTCATATACTCATTATGCAAATCCATTTTGGATCACCTCTTCCCATTTTGGGAGGCTTTTAGTCTCCAAAAGATTTAGTTTTAAAGGATATGAGGAAACAATTTCTCAACTTTCTCCCTTGAGTACCATTCTTCCTTCCCTAGTAGTTGTCCCTCAAATCACACCTTCCAGAGTTCATTTCGACCCTATCTAGTCACTTTGATCTTTTTATGCGAAAAAATATCCTCTAATAATTATTCTTATGCATCTGGTGCAAAATATTCTATGAAAGGGAAGACCTAGTCAACGCCATCCTCATTGCACATGGATATAACATAGGGTTTCGAGTTATCCATATTTACTACTATGCAAATGCACATATAAAGTGGGAAATTGAGTCTATGAGAATTTTTGCATACCTTATCCAATATTTTGAAAGGTTCATATCTTAAGTATGTGATTTCTTTATTTATTTGTGTAGCCTTTCCTTATCAAGGTGCAACCAAGATCTATCTCCAACTTTAAAGGTGTTATCAACCCTTTGTTTCCCATGTATGGCCTTGTACTTCTCCTAATATTTCTTTATATTCTCTTGAACATATAAGTGTGTAATATACCTTCAATACTATTGGAATCTATTTAATATTGAGAGGGGGGTGAATCAGTATTAGCACAGTTATGAACATTTTTTAACTTCTTAACTAATTAATCTAAACTTTAATTATGCATCCACCATAAATAGAACATTCAACATCACATGAGCACAATACACGAAACACACAAAATTTTTACGTGGAAACCCAAATGGGAGAAAACCACTGGATGCTCTCTTATAATAAAATATTACATTCAAGGAAGCACCAAATTCCTAATTTTTCCAGCACCAACTGGAAAGAGGCACCAACCCCCTGGTTTTACAGGCATTGACCTGAAGGAAGCACCGACTCCTTTATTTACCAGCTTCAACTGGAAGGAGGCACCGACCCCCTACTCCTTGCCCCGTCTTGCTGCCCTGATATATAAGAAGAAGATATTGCTTTATTGTTCTTCTGATCCGCGCACTCTCCTGATAAATTGTTGTTCAATATGTCATGCACACCTTCTACAACCTTGAGATATTGCAATCACTGATCTGTATCACGAAATTCACTTGAAATCATCAACTAGATACACTTGACATCATACTTCACAAACCGTGTATTGTTTCATCATATTCTACAGTCTACGGTCTAAATCAATATTTTGTTTTGTTTTTGTGCATCTACAACTTCAACTGATACTGTGCATCTTCTATAGTATTGTTGTTCTGAATCTGCACATCAACATCAGATGTTTGTGCACCTTCTATGATATTTTTATTCCGTCTTGGTGCAACAGTCTCTAGACAATATACGACCTACTGTGCATCAAGGATAATCTTAGGGGCGAAATTTAGCCCATGGGCTATTTTTCCATGTTTTTTTCCAAAAAAAGATTAGCCAATTTGCATTTTTTGAAGCCCCGTTTCTCCCAATTTTGATAGGGCAAACTTTTTTCACTCAAAAAATCGCCAAATTATTATATAAACTATATAAAATCCTTAGAAATTGAAATAATTTTAGAACAAATATTTTATAGTTGACATTTTAAGAATTGGTAAGATTTGCCAAGGTTTATACACTTTTAAATAAGTATGGGTCCTTAAAATTATCCCTGTTGTGCATCATCTGTGATTCGGCCTTTTTGTTTAACGCACTTGTCTCAGATCATCCTTGTCATAATGTGCATCCTTTACTATGATGCAATTCTATCTTAGTGCATCAGATAAACTTCTTTACTTCGTGCATTACAAGATATACTTCAAGTCTTCCTTTGTGATTCTGTATTAGATCATATGTGAATGTCTACATGATTTCCGTGATAATATCATTTTGGTCTTGAGCACTTGCACATTCTCTGTATTGTTGTATTTCTATCGTTGTGCAACTATCACAGATAGATTACATCATCTTGTGCACCATCAGCAATTCCATACCTCTACTTGTGCGCACTCGGATCTCTACTAGATCATGTTGTTCTGGTTCCACAAGCCCTTGATGCCCCGAAATAAGAAGCTTGCTAAATATGTATCTTTCAGTCTTTAGCTAACAAGATTAATTTAATTCTCCAACTTGGCTTATTATTTATACTTGTTCTATTTGGATGGTGATGTCCACAAATTGGTCGTAGCATCCCTTCTTCCTTGCTTCACGATTCCCCTTACTTTACGCTTTCTCCACTTGTCATCGTTTGCACCAATGAGGAGTCATCTTATGTGGGTCTTGAACATACTTGGTCCTTTGGCTAGTGGGACTTGCGCCCTTGCGGTTTGATCTTGCGCCATTGATGTATCGTCGCTTGTGGGACTTGCGCACTTGACTTCTCCAACCGCCACATCCTTTTGTAATCTTGTGCTCTTCAACAACTTGAATGCCTCTTCTGATTGGTGAGTCTTGCGTGCTTTCAGGACTTGCTTCCTTGTTCAACTGTTTCTTGCTCCAAGTCACCTTGCGCACTCCCGAACCTTGTCCAACCAATTCTTTTGACTTATCCTTGAGGTCGCATGACTAAGTGGACTTGGGACCTACGCATGTACCATATGTATTGAATGTATTCCTTATGTACTTCTTCAAACTGGATATGCTTGATTTACTTCTGGATATACTTCTTTAAAATGGATTCCATGTATTTCTTCAAACTTCCTTGCATATACTTCTTGAAACTGGCTTCCACATATTTATTCAAACTAGCACAAGGAATGTTGAATACTCTTTGACATCAGTTGACATCAATGACAACCAAAGTTCAACAATCTCCCCCTTTGGCATTGATCTCAACACCCAATGAAGTTATGCATAATCATCTCATGAAGTTGTGTGCTTCATCTGTTTTGGTCACAGTACTCCCCCTGTGTGTACTCCCCCTGTGTTCTTTGTCAGTTTGAGCCTTTGCTCATCTGCACAATCCGTTGCCAGTGTTCTTCTGTTATATTTTCCTTTTGCGTGGATTGCATGCTTACTGATCTTTCTCATTTGTTTTTCATCCCTTTGTCGATCGCATGCTTCATGATCATTCTCCCCCTTTGACATCAATTGAAAAGAGGTGCCATTACTATGCAATTACATATTCTTTTTTCTTTTGTTTTGCGTTATACATATGCTTCCTGGAATTGTTCCCCCTGTCTTCATGCTTCAGTCTTTTGTTGGGGTCTTTGCACAAATTTTAGTTACCTTGCAATCTGTATAGTGTATTTGTAGTTGACTCGGATATGCTCCCCCTATATAGTTGATATCCTCCTTATTTCTTGATAAACCATCAATCGTTAATCCTTGTGCAATCCTTCATACCATCTTCCTATCATGTATACTACGCAGTGCCAAATTCTATCTGCTTCTGGTTTTTGCACTATATTTTCCGTTGATTTATTCCTACGTCTAATTGTTCCTTATGTTGCATTTACTGCGCTAAGACTAGTCATCATTACCTTTCCTGACATCGCATATCACGTCATGAAAAACAAATATTTTGGACATATTTCCACCTGTTGGCCAGCTTAGCAATAAAGTGATGTGACAAATAATTCGTGTGGAAACTTTGATGTGTCACATTCGTACTTGAGCTTTTTGGGAAACTTCATTCTAATTGTATGGAACAATGAATTAGATTTTCGCTTTTCATCCTTTTCCCAAACTCATTAAATCGTGCAATTACTGTTTGTGTCTCCATAACCAGCTTCGAATCACGCAGAATTGAATGTGATTTACTCCCCGTCTCTTTAACTTAATTTTTGCGTGCACGAAGAACTTCCATCCAATTCTATAAGAGAGATGAAAAATGCCTTGTTCATCACCCTTCTACTTATTCCATCTATATTGCTCTGCGTCTATTTGCCTCTTTGTCTTTCCACTTCTTCAATCATAGCTTCCTTCTTCCAGAACTTTTATGATTCACTTGATAGTGTAGGCCTCGCGGTACAGTCGCAACAATCAGAGTTCACTCAACTGAGAATGGACATGGGCATTTGGTAAGTCCAAATGAAGGAGTCTGAGTAATTATTCGGTCTAAGCAGGAAAGTAGATTTTTTGGATTAGCAGCAATGTCGTATTTTCGACATGTTGAACACGCTTTGGGCCAAACAGTTAACTAGAAATGAATCATCTGTAACTCTACAACTATATCCTCTGCAACCAACCTTTGATTTCAATGAGCCAGTTTCAATGGATTTGGAACTTCGACTTGCACAACAACCAGGAAACGATGATGCGGATGTAGACCTTGAATTACAGCTCTGAATTACCCCTGTAACTCTTAATTTTGCTTGATACAACCTCAACTGTCTTTTGGCCTTTGCATGATGCCTCTTTTGTTTATCAACTCTCTTCTCAACAACAAAAGAATCATGCATTTTGTAATAAAAAAAATTGAATATAATACAAGTTCATTTATGTATCTACACAGACTCATGTGTTTTTTCATTGGCAATTCTCATTTGACTTTTCTTTATCCTGTTACAAGTATGTGCACTTTGCATGATAATTTAACTTCCACACATCACATCAACTGAATTAATATGTGTTGATGTATATGTAACTTCGGAATGTATTTCACATATATGTATATTGTATTCCTATAAAGATGTTATTATTCCTCTATACGGAAGTGTCGTCATTTATATTGTAAGTGTCGTAACTTATACTTGATGGGTTATTAGACCACCCTATTGGGGGTCCGCCATGTGGGTCAAAGGGTTATTAGACCACCCTAGTGGGGGTCGAACCAGTCAGCATTATGTTAAGTGGTTAAGTTGAGGCCGACCTAGTTGAGTAAAGGTCAAGTCAAGTTAGTGTATAAATAGAGAGTGTGTCTCTCTCATTTTATACATTCTATTCTCTCACTCACACTTGGGAGAGTGGTGCACTTGTGGAGGAGGAGGCTCTGCTGCTAGGAGAAGACTATCTCTTGTATTCTGGTTGTATCATTTCTCTATCTATCTCTGAGGAAGTTATTGGGGTTTTTTACCTTTATGGTTTTCCCCAAGTAAACTCTGTGTCTCTTGTGTGCTTGCATTATTGTGTCCATGATTGATATGCTGTAGATTTTCTATACATGTTGTTCTCTCAGTTAAGATCCTAGATCAGATTGAAGTAAATTCTGAAAATTTAACATGGTATCAGAGCTAGCCTGAAAGAAGGCATGATATGGCATGTATGACACTTGTTGCACTTACGATGCTAGGGCTTGATATAGAAAAAACCAGTCATCGTAGCACTTTCGCTATAAATCCATTTTGGTGAATTTTTCGGATCTGAAACTTATACAAGTCGAATATAAGATCCCCATGTACCTTGTGTCCAAAGGACAACCTCTAATTCGTTGTAATTTGTGATTTATGATCTGTACAATATAGGATTTCGGCCTCTTCTAGATCTGAGTCAAAATCAGGTGACCTTGGGAAAAAGGTCATAACTTGGGCTAGGAAACTCCAAATGCAATTTCGTAAAAAGTGACAGGTAGTACACAGACTGTAATATCTCAAGAAATTTGTTCAAAATCTGAAGTTGAACCAGTGACACGTGGCATGCCATACAAGTTTGCTCTCTTGTATTATCCCATAAATAGGTCACGTTGCGACACTTGGCATAACTCTCTATCAGAGAATCCAATTGAGGTCAGACCTATCGGGATGGAAATATAACAGGTTAGGCTATCTCAGGAAAAAAATTTAGACCCTGTGGATCGAAAATTTCAGAGTTACACCAGAAACAATCAGGTACATATTTTTGTCAAAACAGAATTATTTTTTAGCACCTTCATTCATGGCTTCCGGAATTTAGGGATTCGGAGAAAGTTGGAATTTATCTAATCAGAGACCACGGATGGATGCTACTCATCAAAATAAAAATTTAGAGACCAAGATCAGAATTTTTGGTTGGGCAGAAGGCCGGGCTTGATCAAACCCCAGTTCGAGACTTTGATCGGAAAGATGGAAAATTAGGGCTTCTGCAAAACTTGGAATTTTGGAAATCTGTGACCATGGCTAGAAGCTCCTCAGAAAAATTGAAGCTTAGAGCTTTGAATCAAATCTTTTGGTTGGGTGAAGCTCTGGGAAACTCAAACCCTAATTCAAGGTCCTCCCTAGTGAATCCAGAAATCTAAAAGGCAATTTCGAGGGGTGAAACTTTGCAGTTTTCAAATTTTGAATATACCAACTTGATCAGCTCATCAAGGTGCATATTTCTATCCTTTCAGAAGTTTGAAATTCAAAGTTTGAATTTTTGGGGTTTCCTTGACAAACCCTAATCCAGGTCCAGGTCCAGTTCTTGCAAATCAAGTGGATTGGGTTAATCCTAGAAGAAGATGGATAGGTCACCTGCATAAGTGAAGAAGTTCCTGTCTCAGAGGGAGATGAGGCTAAGGCCTTCCATAAGAAAATTACAAGCAATCTTGATAGGTATGGCTTACAGGTATGTTTCATGGTTAATTTTATCATATGTTTGTCTTCATATCATTACAATACAATCTTGATTAATTACTAGACTTGTTGTATCACCTTAATAGAATATATTCATTGATTAAGGTTTTGACACTTATGAATGTACTAATGCATTGTGATGTTGTATGAGGTTTATGTTGTTCGCTAACATAAAAGGTACACCAATAAAGACAAATCATGTTCTACTTCAAGAACATATGATCATGGTGACATGAAGACAAAGATTCATCCATTGTCATGGATCACATAGAAGATTTACTTTCAAGGTATGTATAACTTGGTCCTACAATGGTTAACCTATGAGACATGCAGGTTACTAGCACAAGTCACTGAAGAGAACCAAAAGACATTATGCGGGTATGTTATATATAACTAGCTAGCATGCTAATCCAGGTATGTTTTTCCTATATCAAGTTAGAATCCTACCTCATGTTAGGATCTTATACTGTTGTGTTGTTGATAATGATTATTCATGAAGTCATAGGTTTGAATAGTCATGGATGTATGCATATTATTTTTCTTACCATAATTGATGATATGACTAACCAGAAGAATCATGAAGGTATAGGTTTGAGTAATCACGGGTTTATGCTATGATGATTTAACTAATCAGAAGAGTCCTATGATCAACTAAGAATATGCATGAGTAAAAGAAGACTTCCCTGAAACCTTGAATACTAATGTTTATTATTTGTGAATGATCATGACTATACATGTTTAAGATTATTGTGTTTTGATAGTATTAAGATTACTAATAAATGTGTGATTATGTATGAGACCTCAAGGATACCACAATGATGATACTAATAAGCATGCATAGTGATTAAGGATGGATGTAAGTTCAAGTATAGGTAATCCATGATGCAAAGATCAAGAGGGAGCACACTCCAGTTGTTCCTGCAAGAAAGAAAATGAGCACACCTCAGTAGTTTCTGCAAGGATGCAGATATTCAGAGGGAGTTGACCATCTTTCTACATTCCACAACAGAAAGGTGTAGAAGAAGATACTTCAGCAGCTCCTGCAAAGAAGCAAAGACTCAGAGGGAGTCCACCTAGCAACCAAACAAAGATAAGTATTTTTAATTATCATTTCTTACATATTTGTTTGTTTAAATAAAATTGTTCAATGATGTATATGCTCATGTTCCTAGACTTAGGATATGTATTGTGCATATTAGAATGATTGCATTAATGAACAGTATACTACTAATATGCATGTGATGGGTAAGTGGCCTATGGCACTGTACAACATTCCAGTGCTACTTATCTAGAATGAAACCTCTTTGCTGACATGTTGGGAGTAGTGCAAACTCTTAACAATGTTCTGGTAGAGACTGGAAGGCATCTAGAAAGTTGTGGAACATGGATAAATGTTGTATTGAAGCATTGGCTAAGATAATTGCATGACTGTATGACATATTTCTTTATGTGTAAGAATTTGTCTAAAAATTATGAGATGTTTCTAATCATGCAATTTAACTTGTTTTGTAGAAAAGACCGTATACCTTCACCTACAAAAGAAGGACTACAACATTTGTTCAAGCAACAAAATTATCTATTGAAGATATTGAAGTTCCCAGGATATGGGAAGAATGCCATGATCCGTCGATCATGAAGAACGATGTTTGGGATGCGGTCCCAAGAGCTGAAGGGAAGTCTGTTGTGACTTCCAAATGGAACTATCAGATCAAGCATGTTGCAGATGGCATCATAGAGAAATATAAAAGTGATAAAATAGAAGATACACCAAATGGATTTCAAGACAGCCTTCTTGAATGGTGTAGTCATATATGTGTGCAGAACTTGGTAGGATAGACAGCTTTCTATCTAGTTTGGGCTTTACCAAGAGTAAAGCGGATTCCAACCTTTACTACAAGGTTGAGAAGGCAATCCAGTGATACTACTTTTGTATGCAGATAACCTGTTTGTTACAGGTGAAGATAGATTGATTGCTGACACGCAGCGGAAGCTTGCTGCCGAGTTCGAGATGAAGAACTTGGGGATGATGCACTATTTGTTTTTGGCATGGAGGTGTGGTAGAGTGCAAATGGAATCTTCCTTGGACAAGGGAAGTATGCAGTAGAGATCCTGAAGAGGTTCAAGATGATGGATTGCAAGGCCATGGCCACACTTATGGCATCGAATCTGAAGCTTCTTTGTGATGCTTCATCTGAGCCGGTTGATGTCTCTATGTATCGTCAGATGATTGGGTCCTTGATGTACCTGACGAAAACGAGACCAGATATTTGCTTTGCGGTGAAAACATTGAGCCATTTCCTGACAGATCTGAGGAGTGTTCACTTGGTTGTTGTAAAGCATGTTCTGAGGTACCTGAAGGGTACAGTGGATTATGGGCTCAAGTATGAAGCGAATCAAAAGTTTAACCTGCAGTGTTATGTTGATTCAGATTGGGCTGGCAATGCTACAAATATAAAGAGCACATCTAGATGTTGATTCAGTATGGGATCAGGTGTGATCTCTTGGTTTAGCAGAAAGCAGTCCTGCGTAGCACTGAGTACAGCTGAGGCAAATTATGTTGCAACCTGTTCAGCTAGTTGTGAGGTAGTATGGCTATGGAAGCTACTGTCTGAGTTATTTGATCTCCCATTGGATGCTACTAGTATCTTTTGTGATAGCAAAAGTTGTGTGAAGCTGTCCAAGAACCCAGTGTTTCATGACAGGTTGAAACACATAGAGATCAAATATCACTATATCAGGGATATGGTGTAGAGAGGAGCCGTGAATCTCCTATACATTGCGATGGACGAGCAGATTGCAAATGTGCTGACGAAACCACTAGCCAGAGTGAAGTTCAAGTACTTTAGAGAGAGGCTTGGTGTTCTTCGGATTGATGACACTTCGAGGAAGAAGTGATGGACACATTTGCAGAGGCCATTCCAAGCATGTTGGAAGGAGGATCCTTCACATGGCTATGGATGTAAGCGTTGGATGATGAGCATCAGGACGATGCTCTAGTTACTCCTCTGTATATGCATCAGGATGATGCTGGATATGATCAGTTGGATCATTTATGTATGTACACATCATGTTGGATGTTGGATATGATCGGTTGGATCATTTGTATGTATTTTGTATATGCATCATGTTGGATGCTTGGACCATGTATCTGTATATGTATCAGGTGGATACATTGTATGATCAGGTAGATCATGTATGTTGATATGTATCATGTATGATCAGGTGGATCATGTATCTGTATATGTATCAGGTGGATACATTGTATGATCAAGTAGATCATGTATGTTGATATGTATCATGTATGATCAAGTGGATCATGTATGATGATATGTATCAGGTAGATACTTGGTATGCATCAGGTAGATGCATGATATGATCAGGATGATCATGGATGACGAGCTTCAGGATGTTGCTCCAGATGACTTGCAGCAGGATGTTGCAGTGATGATGATCAGGATGATCATGTATACATCAGGATGATGTATGGTGAGTATCAGGTTGATACTCTATGGCCGTGGATCAGGTTGTGCAGATGAGCATATAATTTGGCCCTAGGAGATTTGCAGATAGTCTTTTGAGGTTTTTCCTATGGCATATAATTTGGCCCTGGGATATCTGGCAAATGCTCTTTCGAGGTGTTGCTCTGGGAGGACATATAATTTGTCCCTGGGAGATCTGTAGATAGTCTTTCAAGGTTTTTCCTATGGCATATAATCTGGCCCTGAGATATCTAGCAGATGCTATTTCGAAGTTTTGTCCTATGGCATATAATATGTCCTTGGGAGATCCGACAGGTTGGGCTGTGTGCCCGTAATAAGTCCTGGGATGCTCTTACGAGGTTTTTCCATGAACACATATAATCTATCCCTGGGAGATCCTATAGGTAGAGCAGTGTGCTCGTAACAGCCTGGGATGCTCTTGCGAGGTTTTGTGGTGACCACATATAATCTGTCCCTGGGAGATCCTATAGGTAGAGCTGTGTGCTCGTAACAACCTGGGATGCTCTTGCGAGGTTTTGTGGTGAGGTCACATATAATATGGCCCAGGGAGATCCTATAGGTAGAGCCGTGTGCTCGTAACAGCCTGGGATTCTCTTTCGAGGTTTTGTGATGCACGTAATAAGTCCTGAGGATTCCACAGTATGGCCAGTGATGACGAAGACCTGCAGGTGGTGGGCCTACATCCAGTATGAAAAAGGACTGGCTCTGTAAAACTTCCTATGACGAGTAGATTCAGAGATTGATTGAGATAGCAGCAGTAGTGACGATGATGATGAATTGATGATGATTATCCAGTGACGATGATCCAGAGAAGAAGATTTGTGCTAGAAGATCTATGTCAAGAAATACCTTCCTAGTTAAGAGGGAGTGTTGATGTATATGTAACTTCGGAATGTATTTCACATATATGTATATTGTATTCCTATAGAGATGTTATTATTCCTCTATATGGAAGTGTCGTCATTTATATTGTAAGTTTCGTAACTTATACTTGATGGGTTATTAGACCACCCTATTGGGGGTCATCCATGTGGGTTAAAGGGTTATTAGACCACCCTAGTGGGGGTCGGCCCAGTCAACATTATGTTAAGTGGTTAAGTTGAGGCCGACCTAGTTGAGTAAAGGTCAAGTCAAGTTAGTGTATAAATAGAGAGTGTGTCTCTCTCATTTTATACATTCTATTCTCTCACTCACACTTGGGAGAGTGGCACACTTGTGGAGGAGGAGGCTCTGCTCCTAGGAGAAGACTATCTCTTGTATTCTAGTTGTATCATCGCTCTATCTATCTCTGAGGAAGTTATTGGGGTTTTTCACCTTTATGGTTTTCCCCAAGTAAACTCTGTGTCTCTTGTGTGCTTGCATTATTGTATCCATGATTGATATGCTTTAGATTTGTTGTACATGTTGTTCTCTCAGTTAAGATCCTAGATCAAATTGAAGTAAATTCTGAAAATTTAACAATATGCATATATCTTGTATTCTTATAAACAATATTGATTTTCATTATTTTATGTGACAGTCCAACTCAACACCTATAACTTTTGCAACGTAATATTAATGCGACAACCAACTTCAAATATTCTCTAAATATAACCTTCACTAACATACTCCTTGAATTCCTAATAAGAATCGCGTTGAATTCAAGGATCTCGCTAAATTTCTTCGAGATTAGCAAGAGGTGCAGCAATCACTCGTTGCTTGAGACATACTTGACTTGTCAGTTTCTTCTGCACAAGAAGTTTTCCTTACCCACTTTTTCATGTGTGCATTTCCATTTTGATTATGCGCTTGATTGTCTTCCCTTTTGGTCCTCGTATTGTGATTGCTTTTGTGCAGCATGTTTCCATCTGGATAGTTCATTGTTCTTCAACAATACATAGCCTTATGTTCAAATCCATCACAAGCATAACATCTCATAGTTTGAAAATACTTCGCAATATGACCAATGTAATTGCACCTTGTGCACTTCATTATGTTAGTCCTTCTTTGGGTAGTGTAATGAAAGTAATTATCATAATTGAATGAATTCATTTGTTTTGGATGATGTTCACTATCGCAAACCTTCTCATTTGATTTGCAATAGCCAAGTCCCAACTTGTCTGCTGATGATCTCTGAACGTTCATAATCTTATTCAGGATTGATGTGTTTCCTTTGAATTTGCTCTTCACTTCATCTTCAATACTAGCCTTGTCACTTCCTGGATGTGCGCAATTCGGAGTATCACTTATGATGTGATCTTGAACTTGTTTCTTTCCCTTTAGCTTGATCAACTTGTCTTCGAAGTGAGATATATGTTTATCTTTCTGTTCAAGTTGACTTGTTAGTGATTTTTTCTTCTATACCAACTCTTCCAAGGAAGTCTTCAATGCTGAATTATCTTCTTGGAGCACCTTGGTATTTTCAATTGTGCAATTCAGTTGTTTCTCGCAATTCACTTCCTTTTCACTAACTTGTTTCTCAATAGACTCTTGAAACACCTTAGTTTTCTTGACATGTTCTTCATATTTAGTCAATTGGTCCTGAAATAGTTTGTTCTTCCTTCTTGACTTATTCAGTTCATCTAAGGCACTCACCATTTATCCTTCCTAATAAACCTCTGCAAATTCTTCTTCCTCGGATTGACTGTCAAATTTAATTTTTGCGACAAGATTTGAAGGTGTACACAAATACTTATCTAGTGATCCTGGTTTTCTTTGCCAAACTAGTGTATTCTTCTTGAATGGCAAACAAATATTCTTCTTTTCCTCACTGCTTTCTTCTTCCACAAAGGCCATGAATAGTACCTCTTTTGGCTTTTCCTCGAAATCACTTCCTTTGGATTAAGTGTTGTCTTCCTCAGTATATAGACTCTTCTATTTTGGAACTTTCTTCCTATTCTCGGATCTATCCTGAGTGTGTGCCATCCTTCGTTCATGGGAACTAGCTTCCTCTTTGTTGTCACTATCTCCATCTTCCTTATACAGACGCTTCGAAGCAAAGTGGCCTATCCTTCCACATCTGAAACATTTAAAAGGAAATTTATTTGTATACTTTCCACATCCTCTTTTCAACTTTCTTGCAAAATTTGATTCTTCCTCATCTAATTCATCACAAGAGATTTTTCCATGCTCATGCTTATCCTTTCTAGTAGCTTTGAAAACAACTTCTTTTCTAAAAGGATTTTATTTATCTATTCTCATCTCATACGCAATCAATATCCCTTGAAGCTCATCCTTTGTCAGATCTGCAAGATTGGCTCTATCTTCTAACAGATATACCTTTGTGTCAAATCTTGGAGGCATAGTTCTTAGTATTCTATGCACTATTGATTCATCTTCTAGTGTGACTCCAAGACTCTTGATAGCATTAACTAATTCGTCAACTTGCAATAAGTAAGAAGCAATATTCTCCTCATCTTTGCAATCCAGAGTAATTCTGCAACTTTGCTTTCTTTACTTTCTCATCACCTTTATAGACATTTTTGAGTTTATCCCATACCTCCTTAGATGATGCGCAATGCATGACCTTAGTAAATTCTGTTAGAAAAACAGGATCGCAGAACAAAAAAACTAAACAAGATGCAAATATAAAACACACAAACACATTACAAGAGAGACACCAATATAACGTGGTTCACCCAAGATGGGCTACGTCCACACAGAAATTGCCAGTCCTTATTATTATACCATCCAACAAATGAAGGGATACAGCCCACAACACATCCACTGCAACTTCCGCTTCACTCTCTCTCTGACTCTCTACACGATCTCATAGATATTTACAATGCTACAATACACTACAATACACAATCGGATTACAATGTCTTCCTTTTATAGGGTAAATACCATGGAAAAATACCACGAGCTACCCAAAACCATGGGCTCGTAATCTGTTGGCGCAAAAAACAACCCATATCAAAAATTTCTTTCAGGGGTGCTGCCCCCGTGCCCCCCAGCCGGGGGAGTGCACCACTCCCCTGGACCCCTTGTTGCGTGTGCTAGGATCATAACCAAATATGCAGTACAACATGGCTGAAACAACATCATCTATGATACTGGAAGATCATGCTCCACAACCAACAAATTCAGTGTCTGTTAGCCCACATAATAGTGTGTTTCTGGCTGTTGCATTGCATTCATATTGTCTCTTCTCAGCTGGATCAACTAGTGAGATTGTTGGAACATTATAACCATCCACAATGGACTGCCAGACTTCAGCTCCAATAGATTGGAAATATACTTCCATCTTGATCCTCTAGAAGGTGTAGTTAGTGCCATCGAATCTTGGCGTTCTGTTGGTCGAGAGACCTTCCTGCTTTTCCATATCTGCGCATGGATCTATCTTCCATATGTTAATTTGTTACTAAAGACACCCGCTCTGATACCAATTGTTGGAATCTATTTAATACTGAGAGGGGGGGTGAATCAGTATTAGTGCAGTTATGAATAGTTTTAACTTCTTAACTGATTAATCTGAACTTTAATTATGCATCCACCATAAATAAAACATTCAACATCACATGATCACAATACACATAACACACATAATTTTTACATGGAAACCCAAATGGGAGAAAACCATGGAATGCTCTCTTATAATAAATTATTACATTAGAGGAAGCACCAAATTCCTAAGTTCTCCAACACCAACTGGAAGGAGGCACCAACCCCCTAGTTTTACAGGCACTGACCTGAAGGAAGCACTGACTCCCTGATTTACCAGCTTCAACTAGAAGGAGGCACCGACCCCCTGCTTCTTTCCCGTCCTGCATCCCTGATATAGAAGAAGAATATATTGCTTTATTGGTCTTCGGATCCATGCACTCTCCTAATAAATTGATGTTCACTATGTCATGTGCACCTTCTGCAACCTTGAGATCTTGAAATCACTAATTTTTATCATGAAATTCACTTGAACTCATCAACTAGATACACTTGACATCATACTTCTGTAATGTCCCCATTCAAATAATTTCATAGTAAGACAATCCCATCAATCCTACTAGTTTCCTAGGTTGGATGGGCACATGTGGAATGGTAATAAGGAAGCTAATAAATGATGTTTAGACATTAGAATGGTTCAAGTATTTAATAAATAGAGTGAATAAAGAAATTCAAGAGAAATCGTAGGTGGAAAATGGTTTTGGAGACATATGGAGGATGTGGGACCCACACTAGCTTGATTTTTCATAATACATGGTATCTCTCTCTTGAAAATTTGAATTAATGGAAAGATGAACACTCTTGGGTGAGTTGGTAAGTCATAACACATGTCATTGAGCATCTTAAGTCAAATTGGGAAGGTTGGTAACCTCCATGGAAGATAAAGAGTCAAATTGGGAGTTTGTGGACACTTGGGCTAGATTCCCTAGCCCCTATGACACCAATGATGGAGCATCTATGACAACTATGACAAATTGTAGACCTGACCTCTGACATATGACCACTATGACATGTCAGCCCCAAAAATAGGCTAAAAGTAAGGCGCTCATGGGAGTTGGAGAAGCCAAAGAGACTCAAAATCGAATTTGGGAGAAGATGGAAGGTTGGAACTAGGAGACAAGTGGCAAATGTGGAATATTTCCTAAATAGAAATCTATTGAATCTATTGAGAGGATTTAGACCCTTAGAATGCTAATGTTGGTTATAAAATGTAGAAATCAAGTAGGAGAATAGCTTTTGATGATTTGAGGAAAATTGCATTTGTGAAGAGAGAGCTAGTGGATGACTAGTTTCTTGCCTTAGCCAATTTCGAGGGTGAAAGATTCCCATCCAAGTTGGTGTTTGGAGAGGCCACTCAGGTCTTTCATGGTGATTTAATGGATTTTGTATTTGCAAGTAGCAGATACAGGATGTTTCATGGTTTGGTTTAGTGCAACACTTTCTCTCCACCATTTCCAGTTTTGAAGGCATATTCATGCTCCTTAAGGGAGGGCGTTTTTGGTGAGCTCTTGTGCTTCTTGGGAGAGCTTCTCATTATATATTTATAATTGTAATAGATTCATATCCTCTGTTCTTAATATTCAGAAAGTATCAGGTCGAAATACCCACGGGTTGTATGCAAAAATATTGATTAATGAGCAAACAATGTCCATTTCCCCAATGCGTTGATGTATGACACTATAATGTTGATTATTTTGAATGGATGGATGATTCTATGATATATTTGTGATCAATATACTGACATGGATGTATTCTAGAAGTTTCATGTATTGTACTTGATCATTTGAAGCATTTTTACTCAGTTTAGTTGTATTGGGAGATGAAATAGTACCATTTCCCCAAGGGTCGAATTGGGGATTTTTGCAGTTGAATGGGAGAGGTTGAGAACAGTTGTAATAATCCATTAATGGTGCATATGAGACATTAATAACATAATTAACACATTT
This sequence comes from Larix kaempferi, assembly GCA_027924585.1. Classification (NCBI taxonomy): domain Eukaryota; kingdom Viridiplantae; phylum Streptophyta; class Pinopsida; order Pinales; family Pinaceae; genus Larix; species Larix kaempferi. The sequence continues at coordinate 14,428,777 of BSBM01000348.1, read as the reverse complement.
CATACCTCTTTTCAGAAATTTGAGGGAGTTTAGAGGCATTTGGGAGACCCTTTTCAGTGTTACCCCAGGGGGATTCAATGCACAAATTACTAGTCAAAATTGCATATATTGGTCAGAATATAAATCAAGTTTTCAGAAGTCTTTGGAGGACCATAAAACATCCCTAAACCTAATATTCAAGTCTAAATATCATTAATACACTCATACAGAAGATTTGGGAGCATTTGTGTTGATTTGGAGGTCAAAACAGTAAAACTAGTCAAAGGTCGAAATTGGTAAAAAAGTGGAAAATTTGGCATTTTAATAAATTTTGAAAAAGGGTCATTACAAGTGGTATCAGAGCATGTTCTTGAAACTTGATGGTCTTAACAATAATTCAAAATAATAATCCACCACCCTTTTCCCCAGTAGTTGAAGAGGTTTTTGTTGAAGAAGAGGTAGTAGAAGAAGAGAAGTATTTTGCTGAAACCATGGGTAGAGAGGAGGATGACAAATTAAAACATAAGGAGGAACTTATTGCAACCTTAGATCCATGTTTCTCTAAATTTTCTACAAATATGGAAAGGATAGGTAACAAATTTCTGCAAGGATTTGAATTGTTGATTAGCCAGCTTCAAAGCAAAGGGGTGATAGGAGATAATAGTGATTCACACTCAGGGGAAAAGATAAAAGGGAGTGAGCATATTTTTTCAAGTACAGGACCATATAATAGACCTGATGAATTCTAAATCACACAAAGGCATACTACACCTAAATTCATCTCACCTAAAGAAGAGCCCGATATTGAGGTGGATACTAGTAAACTAGCCGATGAATGGAATGATTTGAGTGAAGAATGTAAAAGAGGTCTACCATTTAGTACATTCATCGATGCTATCTATAAAATGAAGAGGAAGGATGACCATAGGATTCCATACCCAAACAGAGAATTAAATGGTGCTATTAGTAAAATGTCAGTTCCTACTTTTGATGGTTCTTCTCCAAATTCTGCTAATACTTGGGTGCAAAAATTGGATGTGTATTTTCAGCTGAATCCTATGTTGGAAGAAAATGCATTAAAAATGGCCATTTTACACTTGGAAGTAGATGCAAATGAATGGTGGTTCCATGGATTTAAAACCTTGGGTCATGATCAAGTTAAAACATATGGAGAATTTGTTGACAGGGTATTAGAGAGATTTGAACAAAAAGATCCAGAATTGCCATTCAAAGAACTAACCCAATTGAAGCAAACTGGGACCCCTACTGAATATATGTTGGACTTTCAAAAACTATCAGTCAAGGTGGCTGATGTCTCTATGGGAAGGTTGGTATTTCTTTTCACTGAAGGTTTGGCTGAACCCCTAAAAGGTTTGTTCAAAGCCCACAAGCCAACTACATTAAAAGATGCAATGAGCTTGACTAGAGATCTCCAAAATGTGCTTCCTAGTATGAGATTTCCTCCCAAGCCTAGCTACAAATTTGAAAAGAAACCATGGCAAAGGGATGGATATGATAAGAAACCTTGGCAAAGAGATCCATTTGAAAAGAATAAAAAAGAAGGACTAAACATGGATGAGCTTCGAAAAAAGAAACTGTGCTTCACATGCTTCCAACCATGGACACCAGGGCACAAATGTACTAAAGGAAAGGCTCAATACATAGAAGTATTTTCTGATAATGAGGGGTATGATGCGGGCATGGATGAAGATGGACATAATTCAGATCAAGAAGAGGCATATGAGACAGCAATAGAACAGGAAAGACAAGAACAAAATCAACCTTCACCGAACAAAGCAAGAATGGCAGTACTTTCAGCAGTACCCCGCTACCATACTATTCGATGCAAGGGTGTGGTACAAGGACAAAGAACTTTAGTTTTGGTAGATGGAGGAGCCACCCAGAAATTCATTGATGAAAAGATGGTGGAGAAAAGAAAGATACCTATTGAACCATTTGATGGATTTATAGTTGTCATTCCCGGTCACAACACAATGCAATGCAAAACATGGGTTCCAGAGTTGCAAGTCACCATAGGTAACTATAATTTTGTTGATAGTTTTTATGTGGTTGATGTTGTTGATACTAATGTGGTTTTGGGAGTGCAATGGTTGTATTAAATAGGAGAGCATACAATAAATTATCAAATTCCCGAAATGAAATTCCAAGATTCAAAAGGAGTACAAAGAGTTGTGAGAGGGCAACACACCTACCCAAATCAAGTAGTGACTTGCAATAGTATGAGATCTATATTGAGACACAGGGACATATAATGGGCTGCTGAATGTCACATTACATCTCCCAATACAAATATAAATATTTTTGAACACCCAAAGGAGATAGAGAGACTCTTGCAAAAGTATGACAAATTTTTTAGAGACCTTCCACATGGTAGACCACCAGATAGGGGAATTGAGCACAAAATTATTTTGGAGGAGGGTACTTTTCCCATTCAGATACCACCTTATAGACATCCTAAAAGGTTCAGATATGAGATTTAAAAATCCATCCAAGAACTCCTAGAGTTGGGACTCATTAGACCAAGCTCTAGCCCTTATGATTCTTCAGTGGTGCTAGTGAAGAAAAAAGATGGAACATTGAGAATGTGTATAGACTTTAGAGACTTGAAAAAAAAGAATATCAAGAATAGGTATCCTATTCCTAGGATTGATGAGCTCATGGATGAGCTACATGGGGCCAAATACTTCTCAAAAATTGACCTTAGATCAGGTTACCCTCAAATCCAGATGAAAGATGAAGATGTGCAAAAGACTACTTTTCGATGTCATTATGGCCACTTTGAATTTCTTGTCATGCCTTTTGGGTTGACTAATGCTCCAGCCACATTTCAAGCATGTATGAATAGGATCTTTTGCAAGCAACTAAGAAGGTTTGTTTTGGTTTTCTTTGATGACATTCTTATTTACAGTAAGATATGGGAAGAGCATTTGCAGCAATTAGAGATTGTGTTGAAAATTTTGCAAGAAGAGACCTTATTTGCTAAGTTGTCAAAGTGTGAATTTGGGATGAAAGAATTGCTATATCTTGGGAACATTATAGGGCAAGAAGGAGTGAAGGTACATATGGAGAAAATCAGGGCTATCTTAGAATGGCCATCACCAAAAAATATTACCGAATTGAGAGGTTTTATTGACCTATGCACCTATTACAGAAAATTTGTGAAGGGATTCTCCAAGTTGACTTCTCCACTCACTGATTTGACTAAGAAGGATGCTTTCAAGTGGGATGAAGAGGCTGAAAAGGCCTTCCAAAAAATGAAAGAGGTAATGAGTAGTTGTCCCATACTTGCACTTCCTGATTTTACTAAACCTTTTGCTGTGGAATGTGATGCTTCAAGTGGAGGAATAGGGGCTGTCCTAAAGCAAGGCCAACACCCCATAGCATTTGAAAGCAGAAATTTGTAGCCTCATGAAAAACTTTACTCCATCTATGATAAATAAATGCTGGTTATTATGCATGCATTGGCCAAATTCAGACAATACTTGGTGGGCAGCCAGTTTGTGGTGAAAACTGACCACAATAGTCTAAGACACTTTCTCACCCAAAAAGATCTAAATGAAAGGCAACAAAAGTGGGTAAGAAAGATTCAAGCTTATGATTTTGATATTGAATATGTCAAAGGAAAGAATAATATAGTAGCAGATGCTTTGTCAAGAAGACCTTCTTTTTCTCTCATGGACATTGCCAAGGATTGGAAAAATATGCTATTAGTTGAATATGCTAAAGACCAATTTGCTTGTGATGTGTTGGATGGACTCAAAGGGGATGAGAAATACAGGGTTTTGAATGGGCTGATATACTATAAGGGAAGAATTTATTTAGTTTAGAACTCAAAGCTCAAGTACCAAATTTTACAAGAAGCTCATGATTCCCCACTAGTGGGCCATCCGGGGATCTTCAAAACTTATAGACAGTTGAGGCAAAGGTTTTTTTGGAAGGGGCTGAAAGAAGATGTTCAGAAATTTTTAAGTGAATGTAAAGTATGTCAACAAACAAATCAGAACTTACATGTCCAACAGGCTTATTACAACCATTACCAATTCCGGAGCAAAAATGGGATAGTATCTCCATGGATTTCATCACCGGTTTACCAAAATATTTGGGTAAGGATTGTATATATGTGGTAGTGGATAGGTTGGAAAATTTTTCTCATTTATTTGCTGTTACATCATCTTTTAGTGATGCACAAGTGGCTGATATACTTTTCAAACAAATATTCAGATTGCATGGGCTCCCCAAGAGCATTGCCAGTGATAGAGATAGTAGATTCATGGGTGTTTTTTGGCAAGAACTCTTTAGATTGGTGTGCACTCAATTGAATCCAAGAAACAGCTATCATCCACAAACCGATGGACAAACAAAGAGGGTAAATCAATGGTTGGAAGGATACTTAAGAAATTATGTAGGAGGGAAACAAAAAGCATGGCTCAAGTGGATCCACTTGGGTAAGTTTTGCTACAACACCACCTTCCATATGTCCATAGGAATGTCTCCTTTCAAATCACTCTATGGTTATGATGCACTCACTTTTTTTGACATTATCTTTTCTGATATTAGGGCCCCAAGGGCTAAGGATTGGGTGGAAGAGAGTCAAGAGATCTTAAAACTATTGAAAGACAATTTGCAGGTTGCCCAAAACCAACAAAACCAATATGCTGATAAACATAGAGAAGAAAGGACATTTCAGGTTGATGATTTAGTATATTTGACATTGCAACCCTACAAACAAACTTCTTTGAAAAAGAATGGAGCAGAAAAGCTAAAACCAAGGTACTATGGCCCTTATAGGATAGTTCGGAAAATTAGAGAGGTAGCATATGAATTGGAACTTCCGGAAGGGAGTAAAATCCATAATGTATTTCATGTCTCTTGTCTCAAGAAATCTCTTGGTCATAAAATCATCACTTCAGAAATACTTCCTCCCTTGGATGATGAAGGTCAGATCACACTTGTTCCCGAAAGGATCTTGAAGACACGAGAAAGGAGATTGAGAAGTAGAACTATCAAGGAATATTTGGTGCAATGGAAGGACTTTCCAAGTGAAGATGCTACATGGGAAGAGGAGAAGATTTTTCAGCATCCTAATTTCAAATTTATTGAGGACAAGCAATCTTGGGTGGGGAGGACTGTAATGTCCCCATTCAAATAATTTCGTAGTAAGACAATCCCATCAATCCTACTAGCTTCCTAGGATGGATGGGCACATGTGGAATGGTAATAAGGAAGCTAATAAATGATGTTTAGACATTAGAAGGGTTCAATTATTTAATAAATAGAGTGAATAAAGAAATTCAAGAGAAATCCTAGGTGGCAAATGGTTTTGGAGACATATGGAGGATGTGGGACCCACACTAGCTTGATTTTTCATAATACACGGTATCTCTCTCTTGCAAATTCGAATTAATGGGAAGATGAACACTCTTGGGTGAGTTGGTAAGTCATAACACATGTCATTGAGAATATTAGGTCAAATTGGGAAGAATTGGTAACCTCCATGGAAGATAAAGAGTCAAATTGGGAGTTTGTGGACACTTGGGCTAGATTCCCTAGCCCCTATGACACCAATGATGGAGCATCTATGACAATTATGACAAATTGCAGACCTAACATATGACATATGACCACTATGACATTTCAGCCCCAAAAATACGCTCAAGGAAGGCACTCATGGGAGTTGGAGAAGCCAAAGAGACTCAAAATCGAATTTGGGAGAAGATGGAAGGTTGGAACTATGAGACAAGTGGCAAGTGTGGACTATTTCCTTAATAGAAATATATTGAATCTATTGAGAGGATTTATACCCTTAGAAGGATAATGTTGGTTATAAAATGTAGAAATCAAGTAGGAGAATAGCTTTTGATGATTTGAGAAAAATTGCATTTGTGAAGAGAGAGCTAGTGGATGACTAGTTTCTTGCCTTAGCCAATTTCGAGGGTGAAAGATTCCCATCCAAGTTGGTGTTTGGAGAGGCCACTCAAGTATTTCATGGTGCTTTAATGGATTTTTTATTTGTAGGTAGAAGCTACAGGAAGTTTCATGGTTTGGTTTAGTGCAGCACTTTCTCTCCACCGTTTCCAGTTTTGAAGGCATATTCATGCTCCTTAAGGGAGGGCGTTTTTGGTGATCTCTTGTGCTTCTTGGGAGAGCTTCTCATTATATATTTTTAATTTTAATAGATTCATATCCTCTGTTATTAATATTCATAAAGTCTCAGGTCGAAATACCCACGGGTTGTATGCAAAAATATTGATTAATGAGCAAACAATGTCCATTTCCCCAATGCATTGATGTATGACACTATAATGTTGATTATTTCGAATGGATGGATGATTCTATGATATATTTGTGATAAATATAATTCCATGGATGTCTTCTACAAGTTTCATGTACTTTACTTGAGCATTTGAAGCATTTTTACTCAGTTTAGTTGTATTGGGAGGTGAAATAGTGCCATTTCCCCAAGGGTCGAATTGGGAATTTTTGCAGTTGAATGGGAGAGGTTGAGAACAGTTGTAATAATCCATTAATGGTGAATATGAGACCTTAATAACATACTTAACACATTAGATACCTATGTTCAGAAATTTGATGGAGTTTAGAGGCATTTGGGAGGCCCTTTTCAGTGTTACCCCAAGGGGATTTGATGCACAAATTACTAGTCAAAATTGCATATATTGGTCAGAATATAAATCAAGTTTTCAGAAGTCTTTGGAGGACCATAAAACATCCTTGAACCTAATATTCAATTCTAAATATCATTCATACACTCATACAGAATATTTGGGATCATTTGGGTCGATTTGGAGGTCAAAACAGTGAAACTAGTCAAAGGTCGAAATTGGTAAAAAAGTGGAAAATTGGGCATTTTAATCAATTTTGAAAAAGGGTCATTACAACTTCACAAACTGTGCTATTTAATCATATTCTATAGTATGCACTCTAAATCAATATTTTTTTATGTTTATGCGCATCTTCAACTTCAAATGATACTGCGCATATTCTGTAGTATTGTCGTTTGGACTCTACGCATCAATATCAGATGTGTGTGCACCTTCTATGATATTTCAGTTATGTCTTGGTATAATAGTTTCTAGATAATCTATGACCTACTGTTCATCATCTGTAATTCGTCCTTTCTGTTTAACGCACTTATCTCAGATCATCCTTTTCATAATGCGCAGATGTTTGTGCACCTTCTATGTTATTTCAGTTATGTCTTGGTATAACAGTTTCTAGATAATTTGTGACCTACTGCGCATCATCTATGATTCATCCTTTTTGTTTAACGCACTTATCTCAGATCATCCTTATCATAATGCGCATCCTTTATTGTGCTGCAATTCTATCTTAGCACATCAGATAAACTTCTTTACTTCGCACATTACAAGATATACTTCAAGTATGGCTTTTCACTTTTGTCTTATATCATCTGTGACTATCTGCGATACTGTCATTTTGGTCTTGAACACTTGTGCATTCTCTGTAGTTCTTCCTTTCTATATTTGCACAATTGTCACAGATAGATTACATCATCATGTGCACCATCATCAATTCCATACCTCTACTTGTGCACACTCGGCTCTCTGCTAGATAATATTGTTCTGGTTCCACGATCCTTTGATGCCTCGAAATAAGAAGCTTGGAAAATCGGTATCTTCTATTCTTTAGCTCACAAGCTTAATTCAATTCTCCAACTCAGATTATTATTTATACTTGTTATGCGTGGATGGTGATGTCCACAAGTTGGTCGTAGCGTCCCTTCTTTCTTGCTTCACGGTTTCGCTTACTTTATGCTTCCGCTACTTGTTATCTTCTATGCCATTGAGGAGTCATCTTATGTGGGTCTTGTGCATACTTGGTCCTTTGGCTAGTGGGACTTGCGTCCTTGAGGTTTTATCTTACGCCATTGGTGTACTGTTGCTTGTGGGACTTGCGCACTTGACTTCTCCAACCGCCACATCCTTTAGTACTCTTGTGCGCTTCAAGAACTTGAATGCCTCTTTCGATTGGTGAGTCTTGCGTGCTTTCGGGACTTTCTTCCTTGTTCAACCGTTTCTTGCTCCAAGTCACCTTGTGCACTCCCAAACCTTGTCCAACCAATTATTTGGACTTATACTCAAGAGATAGCATGACTAGGTGGACTTGGGACTTTCGCATGTACCATATGTATTGAATGTATTCCTTATGTACTTCTTCAAACTTGATATGCTTGATGTACTTTTGCATATACTTCTTTAAACTGGATTCCATTTATTTCTTCAAACTTGCTTGCATTTCTTCTTGAAACCAGCTTCCATATATTTCTTCAAACTGACACAAGGAATATTGAATCATCTTTGACATCAGTTGACGTCAATGACAACCAAAGTTCAACAAATAGTAATTTAAAAGAGTGGTTTGTTCATCTAATAATTCATTGATGGAAACTATATGTTAAACAAATGTCAGCAATATAAGACCATATCAAAAATAAATCCTTGATCTTATCTACTCAATGACAATGTTTGGAATTATTTAATATTTTGAATGTAGTGTTTAGATTAGCACTCTCTCTTAGTCAACATAAATCATGTTGTCCATCTTTAACAATTAATTAGAAACTATCACTAGTATTTGGAATACACAATATAGAATAATATATATTGATGTCATTATCAAATCATAATGAACACGAACATTAATTTCACAAACCAAATGCCTATCTTATGTTCGTCTATTCATCTCAACTCAAAAATCTCTTAGAATCTCTTGTACGGAGTGTTTAATCCATTTCAAGGATGGAAGTCCTATGGATTAGGATTTAAGGTTTTTAATCTCATATATTTAACATCATAAGTATTGATTAGATAAAGAACCAATACATCTCAAGGATCTTAAAATCCTAAGAAATCAATTCATTGCCTCATAGGCTTCTTGCCACATCATTTGAATATGCATAGCTACATAAAACACCAAAAAACATTTATAGAGTAAGCATGTCTACTCATATTAAGGGTGTGAAGTGCCTCTTCAATAGCTTAGTTACTATCAAGTATCTCATACTTAGATTCATAATCAAAATGAAGTCATTTAAGACATAATTCAATCCATATTACAATTTATGTAGCCAATTTCTCAAACATGTTACAATTTGCTTATGGAAAGAAGCAATTGGTTGAGGTATTTTGTCAAACATGTTGCATTCACTCTCTTATAGAACTTATGTCTTTATCCTAATAGTGAAAGAATACTTAATTCACTTAAAGTGAATCGGATTGAATTTGCATTCAAACATGAGTAACACTAAATATCATCAATACACTAATAATCTAATCACCCTCAATAAAAGGTTAGCATCCATTGCCATTAATTGCTATGAAGGAAAATTTGCTACAACCATGATAAACAATTGATATATGTCAAACTATGATCTAGTTTTTAAGATATTTTATGAGCCTTTTCAAATATATTTCTAGAGTCCCTATACCAAACTCACACCTCCCCATATCAAAGATATTGAGAACAAGGTGAATCTTTAGAGAGTCACTGAAACATTCCTAAATTTGAAAATTTCTAAAACTACTCTAATAAAAATTTAATATCTCCATAATTTTGATCTATGTACTTGATATGTTTTGTGGGTGTTTCCATTCCCATATAAATCTTCTCTCTACCAAAAATCACATTGACCCATATCACAAATGTTTAGATACAAGCAAATAATTGGGCTTATATTCACATGCATGCCCAACATTACATATCATTGAAGAATTTAAGCGAACACTTGGCATGAAACCTCAAGCTACAACTAGTATACTCATCAATACCTACATGAATTTTTAGTGAAAATCCTAATAAGAAATCGTGAAATTATATTCTTCATCACACAAGATTGAATTCATAAAAAAGAAGGAGAATAAAAGAAATTATATTTTTATTGAATTCCAAGGCAACTGACTATGAATGAACCATTTTTATCCCAACCATAGAAAAATTATTTATGGATGCCACCCACATGTTGGGCTATGAAAGCGCCAAGGAGAAAAAATTTCAAAGCTCCCAAATCACTCTTCTTTTTACCAAAGGATTCCAAACCAGCCATAAAGCCAACAAAATTGCAAACATTGAACAAGGTATTTCCCTACTCAATCTTGGTTTATAATTCCACGTGATATTTCCTCTTTCATCTCTCCATGGATCTTATGATAGAGAAGCTGATTTTTTTCATCAAGAACTCTACTCTCTCCTCAAGGCTATTTTCACAAAGTGTTCTTCCTAATTCGAATTCTCTCTTTTGCATGAATGAAGAAGAGGTAAATAAGGAGTCCTAACCCAACTCTTCCACTTCCTTGATGATAGGAAACAAGAGTCCTAATTGAACTCTCCTTAATTGCAAGAATTTAGGAATTGGTTTCTCCAAAATAGGAGGTAGGTACTTGAGGGTGGGAAATAATTTCTTAATGTAATTAATCATTTCACCAAGCTTATAATTGTAATAGTGATGATAGGAAAATCACATGAAGGAGGTTATCTATAGGTTATAGTAGGATCACGATACATATGTCAATTGCCCCCTTAAACCCCCTCACCTTTTCCCTCCAGTGGATAAGAATTAGGATGAAATTATAATAAGACAATCGCATGAAGGATTTCATACACAGCTTATAGAAGGATAATGAGACATAGGTCAATTCCCCCCCTTAGACCCCCTCACCTTCCTATCGATGTTCACCCACTAGTCAACCTTGGAACCTTTCATTAAATTCGAAATTGATCCTGTTTAGATGTCTTTAAAATCATCATGGTAAGTCTACCTCATGGCATGAATAAAAACATAGTAATGAAAAGCATAATTACAATATAATAAAGATCAAGTTCAAAGGGTCTAGACCAAGATATTACAAGGTTTATCTACATGATCTTATTTATGAACTTTGCTTCCTTCAATTCACCACTTAAAGTTGATTACCCTTCTTCAAGTTATCCATATAAAATAAATGTCCATTTTTTATGGTGATAAATATCTAAAACCAATTTCAAAAGGAGGCTTACTTGTGGAAGTGCAATCAACCTTATTATAGGAATGTTTCTACAAACCAAAAATTCATGCTAGGTCCTTGGTTACTTCTGATTGTAATCTCTCAAAAGTTGTACCAAATTCATATTAATTGCCTCCAACTACCCATTAGTATGTGGGTGTAAGGAAGTGGATATCTTTGGTTTAGTATCCAATTTATTCCATAATTAATTCCAAATGTATTAATAAATATATTATATCTATTTGAATCGATGCCCCCTATTTGCCTGAAGTACATCCAAACCATTGCAAAGAACAAGATTTGTTGGAATCTATTGAATACTGAGAGGGGGGGTGAATCAGTATTAGCATAGTTATGAACCATTTTTAACTTCTTTAACAGATTAATATGAACTTAAACTTGATCTTCAATTATGCATCCATCATAAATAAAATGTTCATCCACATATGCACCAAAACACAAAACACAGAACACACGGAATTTTTACGTGGAAACCCAAATGGGAGAAAACCACGGAATTCTCTTTTATAATGAAAATATTACATTCAAGGAAGCACCGAATTCCTGTGTTTACTAGCACCAACTGGAAGGAGGCACCGAACCCCTTGTTTTACAAGCACTGACCTCAAGGAAGCTACAACTCCCTATGTTATCCAGCACCAACTAGAAGGAGGCTACAACCCCCTGCTCCTTGCCCCATCTTGTCACCCATATATATAAGAATATAATGTTACTCTTCTAAACTTCTAATACATGCACACTTCTGATCTTCTGGTGTTCGTTCTGCTATGCGCGCCTTCTGTATGCAGTAGAATTGTTGTCACTGTGTTGCATACAATACTTCACTTCACTTCACCTCAACTGATGTCGCACTTCATATAATGTGTGTTACTTCAACTGCTGCAGACTACACCAAGAGTAAATATTCCATTATGCAACTACGCATCTTCACTTTCAACTGATATTGTGCATCAACTGATAACTAGTTGTTCTGATATTGCGCACTAGTATCAGATGGAACTGTGCACCTTCTAAGATGTGTATGTTCTTTTTAAGTGCCACAGTCTTCAGACAATCTGCAACCTTCTATGCATCATATGATTCATCCTATTGGTTTAACACACTTGTCTCATATCATATTCATCATGACATGCATACTTGATTATGTTGTAACTCTATCTTTGCATCTGATGGTCTTCCTTACTTCGCACACATCAACTTAGTCTTCTATGCATGAGTGAAACTTCTTCACATCGAGCATTACAATATATACTTCAATTTTGTCTCTGCGCGCTTCTGAACATCTATGACTGTATGTGTGCCATCTATGATACTATCATTTTTTCCTCATGCACTTGTGCATACTCTACATTCTGCCTTTATGTCTTTGCACAATCGTCACAAATCTACATCATCATTCTATGCACCATTAGCTATTCCATTCATCTGCTTGTGCACACTTAGCTCTCTTCTATATCATGTTGTTCTAGTTCCACGATCCCTTGATGCCCTGAATATAAATATGTATCTTCCACTTACAAGCTCTTCATACTTGCTATCAAAATTACTTCAAATATCCAACTTGATTTCCTATTTATACATGTCTTGCATGGATTGTATGTCCACAAGTTGGTTGTGGATTTTATTCTTCTTTGCTTCATGGTTTATGCTTCTTCCACATCTCATGTTCTGCATTGTTGATGTGTCATCTCTTGTGGATCTTGCGCATACATGGTCATTGATTTAGTGGGACTTAACCCTTGCGTTGTAGTCTTGCTCCTTTGATGTACCATTTCCTATGGAACGTGTGCATACATGGTCCTTGACATAGTGGGACTTTAACCCTTGTGGTGTGGTCTTGGGCCTTTGATGTACCATTGCCTATGGAATTTTGTGAAAATCCTCACAGCAGATCTAAGAGCTGATGTATACCTCACAAGAAAGAATTTAGGAATAAGATTAAGAGTGGTCAATGCACTGTAAATGAGCAACAAAATAATAATACAGTAGAACTCGGATAGAAGAAAAATAACTTCACACACACTAATTCATTAATCACAAATGGAAAAATAAATAATACAATGCATGAGGATTCGAATTCCAAGGTGGCAATTCGAATTATCCTTCATGGAGTGATCAAAAGATCACTGGAGTGTCATTGGAGCACAACTAGAAGTCTTCATCACCATCAGTGGAGTCATCAATGCACAAGTAACTGTCAATCATCAGTCAAACTGAGTCTAACTGAGTGTGGTAGGTGTAACTAGCACATGGAGGCACTAACTGAATGGAGGAGTCTCAGTGGAGGGCGCATGAGGAGCTAATTGGAGTCAGAATGGGCAGTCTAGTCTCACTAGAGGTCTATCGGAGTGATACAGTCAGTTGAGAGTCAGTCTAGCCTTAAATCAAGGAAAGAATTGAAGTACAACTAAATGGCAGGTGAGAGAGGGCAAGTGGCTTCCTTAAATAAAGGAGGAAGGGCGCACTAAGCTCTAGGAGGGCTAAAACTGATATGAGAGAAGCTCCCGGGGCTAGCTAATTGAGGACTAGGTGTTGGGACTGATGACTGGGATGCATGCAATTGCATGCATGCATGCATAACTGAAAATGCAAAAAGGAATAATGCTGGTAGGACTAGGATGGAGTATAGGAATATCCTAACACCCCCCCTTATCCATCCTAGGCCCTGGTAACTGAGACCAAAGGTCACCCAATATAAATGAACAATAACAGTCAATAAACCGAGGAAATGGGGAAAACCTCATGGGAAAAATACCCCCACTCAAAATAGACTATAGGGCACACCAAAAATAAATGCTCCAAACTCAAGCAGGTGTGATGCTTGGCCATATGTTTGGAGGTATCTTCTTCTTGGGAAGAAGTGGTTCATGCTCAAAAAGCATGTGCTTGTACTTTCTCTTCAAATCGAATGTGATGAGAGAAAATCCAAAAGTATGAGGATGATCCTTGAACCTATGATTTGAATCAGTTGAGGTAGGATCAAATCCATGAATATGCAGATAGTCTTTTGTTTTCTCCTTTGAACCATCATGGGTGAGATTATGCCCAAAAGAACCATCAAATATCAGTGATTGCTTGGAATCCAAATTAGATCCAAGACTTGAATCATGGTTGCTTAAGATCTCCTTTGAACCATTTGAGGTGAGATCTAAACCAGTAAATGCATGAGAAATTATCCCAAGCGAATGGAAATGGCCATCATCTTCAATAACCTTCTGAAATCATAAAATAATGATCATATAGTAGCACATAAGAGGTGAGTGATCAAGGAGAGTGAATGCATTACCTCCAATGGTTGATTTTACCTCCAAAACATTCAGTAGATCATGATGCAAACCAACAAACTCTGGTGTAAGAGAGGATTTAGGAACCTCTACAATTTCTAGAGTGTGAGTTGGCACAGAATTCTAAATAGAAGGAATTTGGAGCATGAGTGTATAATATGCAAGTTATTCTTCTTTGTGGCTAACTTCAATATGAGATATGTTTGATACTGATTCATGATCAATGAGATCATCAAGGAGGGTGAATGCAATAGTGGGATTGCTCTCGAAAGGGTTTGGACCAATTCCTTCATTCTATTTGCCAAATTTTTCATTCGGTTGGGCCCATAGCTCTATTGGAAATTCAACAGAATTAATGAAGTGGTTCATCATGCAACGAGACATAAAAAACATCATTGTTGCATAGACACTGTCACCTTTATTTAACCAGTCATTCTCTTCTTCAGAGGATTCGAACTCTCTTTCAAAACAATAATCAAAGAGATCATGGCTCTTCAAATATGCTATCATTTTTTGTTTACATTCATCATAGTTGAATGGAGAAAGAGGAGGGATTTATTATGAATACATGGAAGCTGTAGAAGACCTGCAAAAACAATAGAAAATATCTGCAACTGCTATTGCTGCAAAAATACAGAAACTACTGCAACTACTGCACTCGAAATATGGATAATAACCTGCAAAAAAACTCTCAGGAATGGAGACAGACAAAACTATCAACATGCTATGATACCATATGAAAATCCTCACAGAATATCTAAGAGCTGATGTATACCTCACAAGAAAGAATTTAGGAATCAGATTAAGAGTGGTCAAGGCAATGTACATGAGCAACAAAATAATAATACAGTAGAACTCGAATAGAAGCAAAATAACTTCACACACACTAATTCATTAATAAAAAATGGACAAATAAATAATACAATGAATGAGGATTCAAATTCCAAGGTGGCAATTCGAATTAGCTTCATGGAGTGATCAAAAGATCACTGGAGTGTCATCAAAGCACAACTAGAAGTCTTCATCAGCATCAGTGGAGTCATCAATGCACAAGTAACTGTCAATTATCAATCAAACTGAGTCTAACTAAGTGTGGTAGGTGTAACTAGCACATGGAGGCACTAACTGAATGAAGGAGGCTCAGTGGATGGCGCATGAGGAGGTAACTGGAGTCAGAATGGGTAGTCTAGTCTCACTGGAGGTCTATCGGAGTGATACAGTCAGTTGAGAGTCAGTCTAGCCTTAAATCAAGGAAAGAACTGAAGTACAACTGAATGGTAGGTGAGAGAGGGCGAGTGCCTTCCTTAAATCAAGGAGGAAGGGCGCACTAAGCTCTAGGAGGGATAAAACTGATCTGAGAGAAGCTCCTGGGGCTAGCTAACTGAGGGCTAGGTGCTGGGACTGATGACTGGGATGCATGCATAACTGAAAATGAAAAAAGGAATAATGTTGGTAGGAATAGGATGGAGTATAGGAATATCCTAACAAATTTGTGCATATGATAACTTCAACCGCCACACCCTTCTTGGTACTTGTGTGTGCTTCAACAACTAAAATTATCCTCCGATTGGTGAGACTTGCGTGCTTTCAGGATTTGCATAATTGCTCAACCATTTCGTGTGCCATGTTGCTTGCACACTTGAACCTTATCCAATCAATGCCTTGACTTGCTTGCGCACTCTTCAAGCTTGTGTCCAACCATCACTTTATCTTGTACCTTGAAGGTCTATGACTGGATGGACTTGTGACCTCTGGATGCACTTCTGGATATACTTCTTTATATTGGCATCCATATACTTTTTCATATTTTCTTTCGCATATACCTCTTCAATGTGGCTTTCATATACTTCTTCAAACTACCATAGGAGTACGGAATCATCTTTGACATCCTCTTTGACATTAGTTGACATCAATGACAACAAACTTAATCAGTTGACATCAATGACAACCAAAATTCAACAAGATTGTACCTTCTTGTCCTTCAATTATCTTCTTACAAGCTAAACCACCACATATTACTTGAACCCATCCACTACCACATACTTGTAGTCGCACAATATTCTTATCCTTAGAAACTCCCCAAAAAATCAATGGATATGCTTTCCCATGGCGATGTAGGGATAAGAAGTGATATGTACACTCTTGTCTTCCTATTACTATGATTGTTGATACAACATAAAACATAACATATGACAAACCTAAATACTTCTTCTTTCATCTTGGGATAATCAGAATACCTCTGCAAGTTAGTCATAGTCTTCCTTACACAAAATGAATGACAATTTTGACAGTGTGAACCTTGTTTATCATATATCCACTTTCTTCTTTCGATATGAACAACTACTCCATCTTGGAGATTGTAATCAATGCATGTGTGTTCATTTTGACATTGTAGTTGTCAATGCATTCCATGGAAATCCTCATACTCCACATACTCTTCTTTATATGCTTCATGGGTGAGTGATTCAATGTGCATAATGGATTATAGGATACTTGTAATAGATCATCCAACTTAGGAAATTCCCTTCTTATATTTAATAACTAGATAAAACTGACACAAAAATCCCATCCATTTAAAATATCTTACTTATTAAGAGTATTCAAGTATTGTTAAAGCTAATGATATATAGTGATTCCATTTCTTCACTTCTTGCACCATGGCATAGAGTTCCTTTCCATATGCCAGGTATTTCAATATTTCTCCATGGAAGATATCTAAATGATAGTAGATTAGTTTCCCCTTTGTCATTAACACTACTCTCGTATCATGCCCACTAGCAGCAATTTCTACTTCAAATGAATTCTATAAGTTAGGTAGTGCTACGACTAATACTTGACTATCTTATACTTCAATTCTTCAAATTAATTTTTCTAATTATTACCCCATTGGGAACTCATACTACTAGTTGTGATAACATGAAGTGGTGTTTCCACAACTAAATGATGCTATGAACTTTCTTAAATTTTAGGAAACTCCCACCCAACTCTTAAATTTTGTGCTTCTATAGGAATTAAAAATTTAATAATGGATTCTATCTTTCTAGGATCAATCTTTAACACACCTCCTTCAATCACATGCACCAAGTAACCCAAGTAATTCCTAAAAACTCACATGTGTTTATGTTTTCATATGATGTTTACTTAGTGTTTCTAGCACTTGCTTTAGATGTAGCACATGTTCCTCCCAATTATAACTAGCGATAAAAATTTCATCCATATGTACTGTGAAAAATTAATCTATAAATGGGTTAAAATCCATCATTCATTAAACGTATAAAAATAGATGGTGCTTTATTCAAATTAAAAGGCATCACTAACTGAGTCATGCATGTTGATGTATATGTAACTTTGGAATGTATTTCATATATATTTATTGTACCCTTATAAGAGATGTGTTATTCCTCTATAAGGAAGTGTCGTCATGTGGATTGACATGTGTCGCAAGTGTGTGTACTTGCCGATGGGTTATTAGACCACCATGTGTGGGGTCGGCCCTAAAATATATATTATATTGTGGATGTATCTAGATAGACAAGTCGGCCCCATAAGGTCACTGGGAAAACAAGTTAAGTATAAATAGAGATCGAGAGATCTCTATTTGGATCATTCGGAAAGACACACTTCTCTCACTCAAAAAGTGGCGCACTAGTGAGGAGGAGGATCATCTGCTCTAGGAGACTATCTCAAGTGTATTTTGGTTTTACTTTGGTTGAGCCATTGCTCTCTATATCTCTGAGGAAGTTGTGGGGTTTTTCACCTTAGGGTTTTTCCCACGGAAACTCTATGTCTCTTGTCTCTCATGCTTTTGATTCTTGTGATGCTTGTCATGCTTATTGTGATTGTTATGCATTGATATACTGTATATCTTATTCTCTCGGTAAAGATCCAAGAGTATTGTGAATTAATGCTCAAAATTTAACATGGTATCAGAGCTAACCTGAGAAGAAGACATTTTGCAGTGACGGAAACTTGAGTTTCTTGTTTATTGGGTTTCTCTCCACATTTTTTGGAAACATAGTATAGTAGATTGACTCTACTCATCACGGAGAATCTATCTGTCCAATCATAATTCAATTCTGAGCATTTTCAGATTTGGCCCTAAAAATTAGGGTTTCCACAAAAATAGGAATTTCTGAAATCTGAAGCCATAGATGGAAGCTCCTTGCAAAAGTTGAAGTTTAGAGCTTTGGATCGATATTTTTGGCTGCGTAGATCTCCAGGAAACTCAAACCCTAATTCAGGGCTCTCCGAAGTGAACCTGGGAGGACAAAAAGGAAAATCTGAAGAGTAAAGCTTTGATGATCTCAAATTCTGAATACACCAGGCTGATCATCTCATCAAGGTGCATCTTTCTATCCTTTCAGAAAGTTGAAATTCACATTTTGAATTTTTAGGGTTTTTTCAACAAACCCTAATCCAGGACTAGATCTAGTTTTCAGCATTTCAAGTGGTAAGACCTAAATCTTTTCTATTTCATTTGAATTACTCTTTAAGATGTCTCACCACACCAAGCTTGAGGATAAGCTTGAAGGGGTTGATGACTTCCGAGCTTGGAAGTATAGGATTGGGTTAATCCTGGAAGAGAATGAGTTGGACTCATATATAAAACAAGACATCCCTATCCCAGAGGATGAAGAGGCTAAGGTATTGCATAAGAAGAACTTGGTCAAGGCAAAGAGAATCATTGTTGATTCTATCAAAGACCATCTCATACCCCATGTGTCTTCTCTAAAGACACCCAAGGCTATGTTTGACTCTTTGACCAAGCTATTTGAAGGAAAGAACATAAATCAGAAGATGACCCTACGGAATCAATTGAAAGGGGTCAAGATGTCGAATGGAGAAACCATTCAATCCTATTTCTCCAAGATCTCTCAGATCAAGGAACAACTTGAAGCTGTAGATGAAATGGTGGAGAATGGTGAAATTGTTATGACTACTTTGAATGGCCTACCTAGGTCATGGGACTCTTTTATCCAGGGGATCTGTGCCAGAAAGAAGTTAATCTCCTTCAGCAGATTATGGGAGGAATGTTCTCAAGAAGAAGCAAGGCTTGTGGCAAGAGAAGAGAAGATTGGAAATGAAGATCAAGCTCTCACATCTCACACTAAGAAGGGAAAGTTCAAGAGGGAGCCATCCCATCACAAGAAGAAATCTTCTCATCATTTTCACAAAGACAAGAAAGATTTAAGGTTTTTCACTTGTAATGAGAAGGGTCACTTTGCTTCAGAATGTCCCAAGAACAAAAGGGACAGCCACAACAACAACAACTCCGGTAAGAAGAAGAAGGGTAACAAAAGAAGGTACCATGCTCATGCTACTGAAGATGATGAACCTCCAAAGAAGAAGGCTAGGGCAGAAAGTGATGATAGTAATGATGACTCATCAAGTGAAGAAGAGTTTGTTCTAATCTCTGCTCTCACAGGTACTATCTCCCATGGTTGTAATGATTGGTTAATTGACAGTGGGGCTATCAAACACATGACTGGGTTTAAAGAATCCTTTGTAAATCTGTCTGAACATGAATCACTCCATAAAGTGAAACTTGGGATGATTATCAATATCCCATCAAAGGAAGTGGTGAAGCCTCCTACAACCTAGATTCTGGAAAATATTTGAAGATGAAAGAAGTCCTTTATGTACGTAGGCTCAAGAATAACTTACTCTCCATCTCTGCATTGGATGCAAAAGGTATGAGGGTTGCATTTGTGGATGGCCAAGTCCTAATGTGGCAAAAGGAAAAGACCATAGATGATGCAGTTGTGATTGGAGAGCAAAAGGGAGGTTTGTATAAATTAAAAGGACAAACTGAACATGCCATGGTGCATGAATCCATGGAGCCAAGTGAACTTTGGCATAGAAGACTTGCTCATATGCACTATAGGGCACTTCCAATTGCAAGCAAGGCTATAGAGGGTCTTCCTGAAATTAAGACCAAACATGAAGGTGTTTGCAAAGGATGTGAAAAAGGTAATAATATTAAGAAGGCTTTCCCAAGCAGTGAAAGCAAGGCAAAAGATATCCTGGAAATCATCCACTCAGATGTATGTGGTCCTATGTCATCTAGTTCTCTAAGTGGGTATGTTTACTATGTCTCATTTATTGATGACTTCTCCAGGAAGACCTGGGTATACTTCTTGAAAAACAAAGATGAGGTGTTTGATAAGTTCAAGGAATTCAAAACCTTGATGGAGAATCAAACTGACAAAAAGATCAAAACATTCAGATCCGACAATGGTGGAGAATTCACCTCAGGTGACTTCAAGAAGCTTTGCAGTGATTCAGGGATTAAGAGGGAGTTGACTGCTCCTTATAATCCTCAACGGAATGGAGTTGAAAAAAAGAAGAACAAAACAATCATGGAAGTAGCAAGGGAAATGCTGCATGACCAGGATCTACCTATGCATCTATGGGCAGAAGTAGCTAAAACATCTTTATATGTGCAGAACAGAACACCCCACAAGATATTGGACAACAAGACACCAGAAGAGGTCTTTTCTGGTAAGAAACCTGAAGTCATCCATATCAGAATATTTGGTTGTCCAATATACACTCATGTCCCAAAGGAAAAGAGGACCAAACTAGATCCTTCAGGAAAGAAGGGTATCTTTGTGGGTTATAGTGAAAGCTCGAAGGCTTACAGAATATACTTTCCAGGGTTCAAGAAGATTGATGTCAGCAGGGATGTAACATTTGATGAAAACTCAGCATTCATCAAATCAAGGAAGGCACCTATTGAAGTTTATGAAGAACCTAAGGAAACTAGATTTCAAGACACTACCATGACTGAAGCAATTCTAGAAATTGTTCGTGAGTTTGAAGATCCGCAAGAACCTGTAGATCCACCCCGTGAGGATAACTCTCACAAGAGGAAACCTGCATGGGCTAGAGAGCTTATTCAAGATGCAGAAAGATTTGGCATTCCAGAAGAAAAACATAGAGCAAAGAAGATAACCAGATCTCATCCCAGCTATGTTGCTTTACTCTGTGACATTATGAACAAAGAACCTTCCAGTTATGAAGAAGCAGTGGAAAAGAAAGAATGGAAGGATGCCATGTTTGAGGAATACCAATCAATAATGAAGAATGGTGTTTGGGATGTTGTCCCAAGACCTAAAGAGAAGTCTGTTGTGACTTCCAAATGGATATACAAAATCAAGCATGCTGCAGATGGCAGTATAGAGAAATACAAGGCAAGATTCATAGCTCGTGGCTTCTCTCAAAAAGAGGGAATAGATTATGAAGAAACTTTTGCACCTGTAGCCAGGTATACTTCCATCAGAACAGTACTTGCCCTGGATGCAGCAATGAAATGGAAAATACACTAGATGGATGTCAAGACTACTTTCTTGAATGGTGTAGTTGAAGAGGAAGTATATGTGGAGCAGGCACTCGGTTTTGAAATACATGACAGGGAGTCATATGTGTGCAGATTGAAGAAAGCCTTGTATGGCTTGAAGCAAGATCCCAGAACTTGGTATGGTAGGATGGACAGTTTCCTATCTAGCTTGGGCTTTACCAAGAGTAAAGCGGATTCCAAACTTTAATACAAGGTTGAGGAAGGGAATCCTGTGATTCTACTTCTATACGTGGATGACTTATTTGTAATAGGAGATGACAGATTGATTGCAGATACTAAGAGGAAGCTTGCTGCTGAGTTCAATATGAAATATTTGGGAATGATGCATTATTTCCTAGGTATGGAGGTGTGGTAGAATTCAGGTGGGATCTTCCTTGGTCAAGGGAAGTACACAGTAGATATCCTGAAGAGATTTGGGATGATGGATTGCAAGGCCATGGCCACACCCATGGAATCGAATCTAAAGCTTCTATGTGATGCTTCATCTGATCTGGTTGACGTCTCTATGTATCGTCAGATGATTGGGTCCTTGATGTACCTGACAAACACGAGACCAGATATTTGCTTTGCAGTGAACACATTGAGCCAGTTCCTGACGGATCCGAGGAGTGTTCACCTGGTTGCTATAAAGCATGTGCTGAGGTACCTAAAGGGTATAGTGGATTATGAGCTCAAGTATGAAGCAAATCAAAATTTTAACCTGCAGGGTTATGTTGATTCAGATTGGGTTGGCAGTGCTGCAGATAGGAAGAGCACATCTAGGTGCTGATTCAATATGGGATCAGGTGTGATCTATTGGTTCAGCAGGAAGCAGTCTTGTGTAGCACTGAGTACAGCTGAGGCAGAGTATGTTGCAGCCTGTTCATCTATTTGTGAGGCAGTATGGCTACGGAAGCTACTATCTGAGTTATTTGATCTCCCATTGGATGCTACTGGTATATTTTGCGATAACCAGAGTTGTGTGAAGCTGTCTGAGAACCCAGTGTTTCATGACAGGTCTAAACACATAGAGATCAAATATCACTATATCAGGGATATGGTGCAGAGAGGAGCCGTGAAGCTCCTGTATGTTGCGACGGACGAGTAGATTGCAGATGTGTTGACAAAGCCACTAGCCAGGGTGAAGTTCGAGTTCTTCAGGGAGAGGCTTGGTGTTCTTCAGATCGACGACACTTCGAGGAAGAAGTGATGGACACATTTGCTGAAGCCATCCCAAGCATGTTGGAAGGAGGATCCTTCACATGGCTGTGGATGTAAGCGCTGGATGATGAGTATCAGGATGACGCTCCAGTTACTGCTATGTATATGCATCATGTTGGATGCTGGATATGATCAGTTGGATCATTTATATTTGTATGTATGTACGCATCGTGTTGATGATGGATATGATCAGTTGGATCATTTATATTTGTATGTATGTACGCATCGTGTTGATGCTGGATATGATCAATTGGATCATTTATATTTGTATGTATGTACACATCGTGTTGATGCTGGATATGATCAGTTGAATCATTTATATGTATGTATGCATCATGTTGGATGTTGGATATGATCGGTTGGATCATTTGTATGTATTTGTATATGCATCATGTTGGATGCTTGGACCATGTATCTGTATCAGGTGGATACATTGTATAATCAGGTAGATCATGTATGTTGATATTTATCATGTATTTGTATTTGTATCAGGTGGATACACTGTATGATCAGGTGGATCATGTATGATGATATGTATCAGGTAGATACTTGGTGTGCATTAGGTGGATGCATTGTATGATCAGGTTGATCATGATGATGAGCTTCAGGATGTTGCTCCAGATGATATGTACCAAGATGGTACAAGTGATGATGATCAGTATGATCATGGGAATCAGGATGATGCCTCGTGTGATGATGATCTATTGGATCATGAGTATCAGGTTGATACTTGGAGGTCAGAGATGATATGTGGCAGGTTGTGCAAATAGCATGTAATCATTCCTGGGAGATCTTGTTGGTTGTGCTGCGGCACATAAATTTTCCTGGGGTACTCTTTCCGGTATTGCTATGTAGTATGTAATCAGTCCTCAGATATCCAATAGGTTGATCTGTGTGCTCGTAATCAGTCCTGGGATGATGTATTACTACGGAGACATGTAATCAGTCTTGGAGATCTGAGAGGTTGAGCTGTGTGCTCATAATTAGTTCTGGGATGCTCTTTAGAGATCTTGTCAGTCGTGCTACGACACATAAATGTTCCTGGGATGCTTTTTAAAGGTTTTGTCTATCCACATGTAATCAGTCCTGGAGATCCAAGAGGTTGAGCTGTATGCTCATAATAAGTCCTGGGATGCTCTTTAGAGATCTTGGCGATCATGCTGCGGCACATAAATGTTCTTGGGATGCTCTTTAAAGGTATTGTGGAGGAGATGCATGTAATCAGTCCTGGGAGATCTTTTCGGTCATGCTTAGGCACATAAATGTTCCTGGGATACTCTTTCCGGTATTGCATCCGCACATAAAATTAGTCCTGAGAGGCCACCTCTATCAGACCATTCGCATAGATGATGAAGACCTGCAGGTGGTGGGCCTACATCTAGTATGAAAAAGGACTAGCTCTGTAGAACTTCCTATGACGATTAGAGTAAGAGATTGGTTGAGATAGCAGCAGCAGTTATGATGATGATGATGATGCATCGATGACGATAATCCCGAGAAGAAGACTTGCCTATCAGAACTGTGTCGAGAAATACCTTCCTAGTTAAGAGGGAGTGTTGATGTATCTGTAACTTTGGAATGTATTTCATATATATTTATTGTACCCTTATAAGAGATCTGTTATTCCTCTATAAGGAAGTGTCGTCATGTGGATTGACAAGTGTTGCAAGTGTGTGTACTTGCCGATGGTTTATTAGACCACCATGTGTGGGGTCGGCCCTAAAATATATATTATATTGTGTATGTATCTAGATAGACAAGTCGGCCCCATAAGGTCACTAGGAAAACAAGTTATGTATAAATAGAGATCGGGAGATCTCTATTTGGATCATTCGGAAATACACACTTCTCTCACTCAAAAAGTGTCGCACTAGTGAGGAGGAGGATCATCTGCTCTAGGAGACTATCTCAAGTGTATTTTGGTTGTACTTTGGTTGAGCCATTGCTCTCTATATCTCTGAGGAAGTTGTGGGGTTTTTCACCTTAGGGTTTTCCCCACGGAAACTCTGTGTCTCTTGTCTCTCATGCTTTTGATTCTTGTGATGCTTGTGATGCTTATTGTGATTTTTTTGCATTGATATACTGTATATGTTATTCTCTCAGTAAAGATCCAAGAGTATTGTGAATGAATGCTCAAAATTTAACAATGCATACTTTCAATGTTTGAAGGAAGTCTTCCAAGTGTCTTCTTACTTGATCTAGACTTAATGATATTTGGATTTAAAATCCATCTTTGTGAATTTCCTTGTATGTTGTAATTGATCTAACAATTCATTCAACCATGGAAAAGGATATTTATTCTTGAAATTTATCATGTTCAAAGTTTAGTAGTCCATGTAAATTCTCCAGGTCTTGCTCTTCATTAGTACTAAAATGATAGGGGAACTACATGATGAGGTGCTTGGCCTTATGACTCCTTTCTCCAACGACTCCTGTAAATACTTCTTCACTTCATATGACTCTAATATGGGTCATTTTTGAAATCCTAAGTTTGGTAAATGAGAATCTGGAAGTAATTGTATGCCGTGCTCTACTTCCCTCTTGGGTGGAAATTTTTTTGGATATTGGAACAATTATTTTCATGCCAAAAAAATATATTCTAACTGAAACTTAATTTTCATACTCTCTAATTTGGTGCCTTTTTTGTTCTATCTCAAGAAGATAAGTATATACTTATTGCTTAAGTTCATCAATATTTTAGCTTAATGGGAATTCACTAGAGATATATTAGACTTCCCTTTATGTACATTGATGATAAAATATTTATCATCTTTGATAAGGCAATCTGGGTTTCTCTTCTCATGAATATGGCATCCGTCATATACATTCAGGGACTCCCAAACATTATATTATGGCCATCAAGAAGCACTATATCGACTTCCATTTCATCAATTAAATTTTCAATGATAGCAAATATAAGATTGCGCTAATTGGTAAATTTTAACTCTACATCATTATTCACCCTTTCCAAAGGGTATGGGTGAGGGTGATCATGCATCTCTAAGCTAATCTTACTTGTCAAGACCTCTACAATGAAGTTGGCCAATGAACCAAAAGAGAACAATGCATCAACATCGTTGTTCTCAATATGAATATTGATATGGAACAAATTTTTCATCTCCTTCTTATTGTGATGGAGACAACTTGAGTTCACCTTAAATTGCACTATTGTGCATACAATAGTTTCTTCCACATTTGAGCTAATTTTTGTCTCCTTTCTCACTTCCATTAGAAGATTCTTCTTCTTGTACTTCTCTTGCTTATGGTTCTTGGGATTCAACTTTATATGTAATTTCCAACATTTTCTTTAGTATGGACATCAATGTTTCATTTTCATAGTAGTTCTTAGGGTTCTAACACACATGTGAAATTGAGGGAGACCTATTACTTTTCCCTCCCCCCTTATTTTTCTCTTCCTAATGGGAATCCATATACATTCTAACTAATATGAAGCACTTGATTGCCCCGTATTCTTGTAAAATTCATTACACCTAGACTTTACATAGGCCTCATCAATAGATGTGATTGAATAGAAGAACTTTCCTTGTTATGTGACTATGAATACCACCCAAGTACTTGATGATGCATATGGGTCCTTGGTATTTATTCCCAACTGAATTGCTTGCTTATATAACTCTATGGTGTACTTGTGTCCACTATATCCTTCCCATAATCAATAATAATTCCATCAAAGCCTTGGTTCCTCTTCCTATTTGATAAGGTAAAATTGAGACTTGAGGAGGTTTTTGAATACCTCCCACTTAATACTTTTGTGTCTACCCATTAGCATAAGGGCCACTATGTAGCTTCCCTACCAAGTTTGTTCATGGAATGTCCTCTATTGAATGCTCCCCTCAATTTCCATTGGTATTTTAAAGTTGAGGACTAAAGTAGGTTTCCCAAGTGTCAAAGGAAAGATGAATACCCATTGTTACCTCAATATTCATTCCTCCTATTTTAGGGGTGGTACATTACCAACCCAATAAAAGCATCTCTAAATAACATAATTCGGCATTGAATTTATTAAATTATAGATTTTACAATGTAGCACAATAGTTCATATAAGGGAAGCTAAACTAGGGACACAGTATAAATATATATGGGGATCTACTCAAGTGGAATGGTGCCTTAAATCTAGGCTATGGAGTCTAAGGAATGACATTAGAGGTGGCGAATGGAGATGAAGAAATTTAATGGAGCATTTCACTTTTAGTGAATCCCAAATAATTAGATTTCCCAGCTAATCATTATAATACAAGGATGAAAGCATTCAAAGGATAAAAGGCATCCATCAATAATCATAGACAACACAAAAATTAAGTGAATCAAATATCCAATAGTTTCACTAAACAAATATTCTTAGTTCCAACTGTTAGTACCTAGCTGAAATGTGTATGCAGTTAGATAAGTTTGGTCTGTGTTTATCTTGCTTCTCCTCTTAGCCCGAAGAGAAGTCCATGTGAGGTGACTTAAGGTAGTGAAAGATATTTTGAGAGTGAGAGGTATATATTTTCCTAGTTATTTCTCTTTTATTCATTTTTTTCAATAAGATGTCCAAGATCTGCTAATCAAGTTGATGGTAGTGCTTAAAGATCAGTTTGTTCAGAAAGTGTTGTTGAATCATTTCATAGCGCATCAGCTTAGAGTTATTTCAGAAGGTGCTACAAAATTATTTTGTAGCAACAGGACATAAAAGTATCAAAAGGAGCTCTACGAA
The DNA here is from genome assembly GCA_027924585.1 of Larix kaempferi. Taxonomy (NCBI): domain Eukaryota; kingdom Viridiplantae; phylum Streptophyta; class Pinopsida; order Pinales; family Pinaceae; genus Larix; species Larix kaempferi. The sequence continues at coordinate 14,401,177 of BSBM01000348.1, read as the reverse complement.
AACTTCATGTAGCGCATTCTTTTCCATCCTATATTCCTACTTTTCAAGGATCTTCAAATCAATCTTTTTGGCATTTTCCATATTTGTGGAAGCTAACATATGAAAGGATAAACCTATAAGAAACTAATAAACCACAGGGGATTTGTTTTGATCCATGATTCTAAGCAACAATAGCTCATCCCATATTTACCACAATTTCCCATATTTTCGGTACAATATGGTAAATTCGAGCTCCATTTTCGGTGTAACCATAAGGAATCTTCCAAAACGGTTAAAAACCCACTTATGGAATGGGGTGATTCAAATTTTTGCAATGGTTTTTGAGACAATTGTCTTTGTTCAAGACACAATTTTCTATAAATTTCATGTGGTCGGTTTTCAAACACTAAGTCATCATCCAAGCAACTCCAGATCATGGATTCCAAGGGATTCGACTTCAGTTATCCTCAATTTCCTGCAAGAGATCATTGATGGCTTCTATGTTTAGTTTTTTTGTTAAAATTTTGTTCCAAAATTCTTGCAATAGCCTGAGTCTTGTAATTTTTATAAATTGGATAGTTTGAATGTAAAATGGGAGCCCTTCCTCTGAGAAGGAAGTAGGGGTTCATAATTTTGAAGTCCTCAAGAGGTTGTTGGACATATGTAAAGATAAGTTTTAATTCAGTAATATACGCATGCTTAAGTACATTTAGACCATGAATTGAACTATGTCACTAGCATTTTGTTGTTATTCCTTCATTTGAATACAAAATTTCTTTGCACTGCATTAGTTAGTTGTGTTTCAGATCGAATGACATTTATACCTTTAAATGTATGTTGCTTGAAAACCACTGTTCTATTTTTCATGTGATATTCCAAGTATTAACACTGTTATGTTGGGATCCTACCCTATGAAAGTAGAAGTAAACCATTGGTTGTTTATATGATCACATGTGCACTCTGTTTACATGGGCAGTGATGTTTGATTTACAAATCTAAACCTTTGAATCAATGATGTATTGCTCGTCCATTACAACTTTTGTTTGAGTTATTCGAGACGTTGTGAGACTTTAATAATCTCTTATCCAAAATGTTATCAACCCAATCAAAACCATCTCCAAATTCAAGATGTGTTGAACTTGTCCTTGTTGCAGTTAGAGGGAAAATTTTAGCGCTAACATATTTTTGCGTCGTTGCCAAGGAATGAAGATACGATACAATCATCCCTGGGTGTAGTTATTGCATAGATCTAATTTCTGATGGTGAACAGGTGTCTAACATTGGATTTGACTGCAGATATTTCAGTGGTGACTCCATCCTTGATGATTCTATTGGAGATATTCTATCTCAGAGGTATGAAATTTTTTATTTTTCAAAAGTTCTTGGCTTTCTTAATCCTATGCCTAAAAGAGATGAATGGGAAAATTCTCTCCCGAGGTTTAGAGGAGAAGATGATGAAGTTCCTGCTGAGCTTTTACTGGATTTTCATGAATGTATGCATAGACTTGGTATTTTTCATGAAGATGTCTTGCAGATTGCTCAAGATGTTTCAGTACTCCCTAGAGGGAAAAGCTCAAGAATGGTATAAATCTTTTCCTTCCTCTAGTATTTCTTCCCTCAAGGAATTTCATGCCGCTTTTCGTTTTCATTATAAGAAAAAAATTCTGTTGAATTTATTTATCCAAAATATTGTGAAGAATTTAAATTGTTGCATATTTGTCACAATAACAAAAGTCAGGGTGATAGCCATGAAGAGATAGTCCGGCAGAAACAAGAGTTCATTGTGCATAACATTCCAACTCTTGAAATTGATAAAACAGTGTTGCAGCCTCTTGATTCTCATGATTATCTTGATATTTTGGATGCTTCTAAAGTATTTTCTACTGAGCAAATTAATCAACAATTTCATGGACTTGATGATGCCTATGATTGTAATAAAACAAGTGATATTCATGGGTTTTTTCAAGAGGATTATGGTCTGATAAATGAAGCAGAAATTACAGATGAACAATTTAGTCTTCTTCAACAGTTGGAGTTTTGTCGAGATTTTCAGGATCCAATAGCCATTTACATGGATTCTTCTTTTGCAAAGGTTTCTCGTGTTGCAACCTTCGGTATGCTATCAATTCACAGCAGTAAGTATAAAACGCCAAATAAAATTATGCTACAAAAAGTTCATTGTTTCTACACTCTTTCGTTCAGTTGCAAACAATATGATCATTTTGTCTGTCGAATGCTCACTTGGTTTCATTGGAATTTTTTCTATACATAACCAAGATGACATAACTATTTAGAGTAGGAGTTGTATGTTAATAAGCTCGCCATCCGAGCATTGGCTTTCAGTTTACAATAGTTTTATTTTATTTGGTCTGCTATATAGTTTGGTTTGCAGTACATGGTTGATTTTCAGTTGCCTAGCAGTTTGGATTTCAGTTTGGCTTGGTGTACAGAAGATTGGGGTATTATCAGAAGATGAATGTGATGAAATAGCTTCTTCAACCTCATCTTTTGATTCATAATTTTGAAAAAAATGTGAATTATTTTGTTTAAAGTTACAGCTCAAGTATCTTCAGTTATGTATGGAATCATATGGAAGCTTGTTGACTCAGGATAAGTCTCCTAATTCTTATTATCAGAACATTACTTATGAAACTTCTTATGAGCAACAATATGAATATGCTATTCAGGATTATGAATTAGAAAATTCAGAAATTCGTGAAAGACAAGATAAGACTTATGTTGAATTATATGAAGGATTACCTCTGGACACTATTTCTGTAAATACATCTAAAAATTGTTAAGAAGAAGGAAAGGAGTTCATCAATTAGCAAGTTGAGTTTTACGTTGAAACTCCTTTATCTTTTTCAAGTAGTGAAAGTAGTGAAGGATACCAAACAAATTATGAGAAAACCATTTCAAAATTATCTCAACAGGTATTTCTTACAAAATCTATGGATGATTATGATCGAGATAAGGAATTAGATGTCTATCGTTATGTTCGTGAAAATTATGTTGTCTTGAATTTTTATGAAATATATGATGAACCATTGGAGAAGAAAAAAGATATTGTTTTAGATTGTCATCATTACTCTTTGCAAGATACAAAGGATTTTGATTTACTTGTTTATGACGAGTATCACGACCTTGGTGATAACTTACATGAACAAAAGCAAATATTTTCTTCTTCTGAAAATTCTGATCAGCCTGTTTATGATGAAGATGTTTTATGCCCAATCTTTGATCAAGATGATCAGTTTTCTTTCCATCCAATTCATGTTACGGAGTTTTATGTTGAAACTATTATTCAAGAGGATTTTGAGCAAACCATCTCCTACAATAATCTTCCATTGTTTGATGAATATGAGGAAAGAATGTAGGACATGAAAAATCATTTCTCCTTCGTTTTAGAAATGTTGAGAAGCATATTCAAGATTTCATTAAGCCTGAATATGGCATCGTTGAGTCAGAAATAGAAGAATTATAGCAGGATAAAATCAGCCATGGAGGTCGAATTGAAGAATGTTGTGAATATTTTAATTTGTTGCATTATTTCCCAAATAACACAAATCAGTATTTTATTTCTGCTAAAGATGATGATGTATGTAATGAAGGATTTACTGCTAATGAATAAAATCATATTGATATAACATCCTTTTTAGAAGCTTTAGGAAGTGAATATGACAGCTATAAACAGTAAAGTGGAGACCCATACTTGTAGGAAATTCCATAGCAGAAACTACATATTTTGGATCAAGAGGAAGCCATTAACTCATAGGTAAACTTTTGTAACGTCCCCATTCAAATAAATTCATGATAGGAAAATTCCATCAATCCTACTAGTTCCCTAGGTTGGATGGAGACATTGGGATTTGCAATAAGGGAGCTAATAAATGATGTTTAGACATTAGAATGGCATAAATATTTAATAAAGGAGCTAAATAAATAAATACAAGAGAAAATCAAAGTGGCAATTGATCATGAAGACACATGGAGGGTGTGGGACCCACACAAGCTAGATTTTCTATGCCACATGGAAACCTCATCTTGTCAATTCGAATCCATAAGAAGCCCAACGTTATTGGGATGAGTTGGAAAGATCATACACTTGGAAATATGCATCATGAGTCGAATTGGGGTAGAAGTGTAACTCTCATGGAAGAGGAAGAGTCAAATGAGGAGTTATTGGACACTTGGACTAGATTCCCTAACCTCTATGACAACAATGATGAAGATGCTATGACACCTATGACAAATTGTAGACCTGATTGTTGAAATATGACATTATGAAATGTCAGGACTAAAAATATCCTCCAAGAGGGCACTCATGGGAGTTAGAGAATCTCAAGATATTCCTACTCGAATTGGTGGAAGGTGGAAGGCTAGGAAATGGAAGACACATGGAAAATCATGAACCTCTCCCTAATTCGAATTGGCTTGGAGTCTATGGATGGAATTGGAATATTAGAAGGATAAGGATGTTTATAAAATACAGGGATCAATTAAGAGAAGGGATTTTGATCATTTTTAGAATTTTCATTTGAGAGGAGAGCTAGTGGAGTACTACTCTACTTGCCTTAGCACCAATTTCGAAGGTGAAAGATTCCCATCCTAGTTGATAATTGGAAAGGCCATTCAAACCTTTCATTTGGAGATTTAATGGATTCATATGTTGCAGGTTCAAGATTCAGGGAAGCTCGTGGTCACTTCTAGTTCAGCTTGTTTCTCCAACCATTTTAAGTTTGCTCAGCATATTCATGATCCTTGAGGAATTGTGCCTTTGGTGAGATATTGTTCTCTTTGGGGGAGCTTCTAATGCCCCATTTTCTTATAATCTGATGTAAATTCTCTTTTATTCATATTCATAATACCTTCAGGTCGAAATTCCAGTGGAACTATGTAAATCTGATCATTAATGAGCAAATGGTGCCAATTTCCCCACTATGTTGATGTATACCAATGATCTGATGTTATTTTCGAATGGACAAGTGAAACGCTGATGATTTTATGATATATGGAATTTTAATAATGTGTTATACAAGTTTCATGTTCATTTCTTAAGCTTTTGGAATCATATTGTTCAGTTTCATAGCATTTGGAGAAGATTTCCTATCATTTCCCCCAAGGTCGAAACTAGTATTTTTGTATTTGATTTGAGAGGGTTGTATCAGACTTCATAAAGTGAATGTTTATGCATATGAGACCATATTAATTTCCCCTAAACATCCCTTACTTATTTTCATAAATTCGAGAGGGTCCCATAGCATTTGGAGAGCCATTTCCAGCATCTACCCAAGGGGGATTTGAACCCCAAATTGCTAGTCAAACTCCCTACTTTGGCCAGAACTTAAAGGAGAGTTGAAGAAGACTTTTGAAGAATATAAAGAATCCAATAACCTCATAATCATGTCATAATATCATACATACACCTTCTGTAACAATTTGGGAGCATTTGGAATCATTTGGAGACCAAGAACCCAATACTAGTCAAAGGTCGAACTAGTGGAAAAAGTTGAAAATTTCACCATTTTAATCAATTTCAAAAAAGACACATTACAAGTGGTATCAGAGCATGATCTTGGCACCTTATGTGGTCCGATATTCATGAGGACAAGAATTCAGGGACCTCCATTAGATATTGAAACCAAAAGTGCTTTTGTTGAAGAGGAAAAAGTAGGAAAAGAAGAGCATTTTTTTAGGAAACTATGACTAGGGATGAAAAGGGAACTTCAGATGATGGTGAGGAGTATAGGAAACTCATAAAACCCATATTTGAAGACATGACTAAGCATATGATGAAAGGATTCGAATTTTTTTCTAGCCAACTTGGGAGCAAATGAGTAATAGGAGGCAGCAGTAGTTCTCATCATGAGGAAAATAAGGTAATGGGTGAGCATATTTTCTCAACCACATTACCCCATAATAGAGCTAATGAATTTCAAAGTGAAGCAAGGTCTACCAAACCTAAATTTATTGATTCCAGAGCAAATATTAATACTCAAATTGATGTGCAAGAACTTCTAATTGAATTGCAAAATTTGAGTGAAGATTGCAGAAACACCCTACCATTTGATCAATACCTCATTTCTCAAACAAGCTCAAGATTAAGGAAGGTAATAAGAATCCATTTCAAAATAGAGAATTGAATTATGCAATAAGTAAAATTCCACTTCCCACCTTTGATGTCTCATCTCAAAGTTTTGCACATACTTGGGTACAAAAACTAGATGTGTATTTTCAAATGAATCCAATGGTGGAAGAGGATGCTTAAAAAATGGCCATTTTTCATCTTGATGGGGAAGCCAATGATTGGTGGTTCCATGGTCTGAAAAATTTCGGGCATGATCAGGTTAAAACATATGGAGAATTTGTTGACAGGGTATTAGAAATAGTTGAGCACAAAGACCCAGAATTGCCTTTCAAAGAACTATCCCAATTGAAGCAAGTTGGAACCTTGCTGAATATATGTTGGAATTCCAAAGATTATCAGTTAAGGTGGATGATATATATATATGGGGAGGTTAGTATTACTCTTTACTAAAGGGTTGGATGAACCATTAAAAGGTTTATTTAAGTCCCACAAACCAAATTCATTTAAGGATGCCATGAACTTGGCAAGGGATCTACAAAATGTGTTACCTAGGACAAGGTTTCCTCCCAAGCCTAACTTCCCTTCCAAATTCAGATTTGACAAGAAGCCTTGGAAAAGAGATGCATTTGAAAAGAATAAGAAAGAGGGACTAAACAGGGAAGAACTTAGAAGAAGAAAATTATGATACACATGCTTTCAACCATGGGCACCGGGGCACAATACATTGAAGTATTTTCTAATAATGATGAGTATGAAGGGAGTATGGAGGAAGAAGGACATATTTCAGATCAAGAAGAGGGATATGATACAGCAAAATAAGGGAAACAAGAATAAAATCAACCTTCACCTGACAAAGCAAGAATGGTAGTACTTTCAGCAGTGCCTCGTTATCACACTATTCGATGCAAGGGTGTGGTACTAGGACAAAGAGCCTCGGTATTGGTAGATGGAGGAGCCACACATAAATTCATTGATGTAGACATGGTGGAGAGAAGGAAGATACCCACTAAACCATTCGATGGCTTCACAGTCATCATTCCAGGACACAACACTATGGAGTGAAAAACTTGGGTTCCAAAGTTGCAAATCACCATAGGTAACTATACTTTTTCTGATAGATTTTATGTGGTTGATGTTGCTGATACTAATGTGGTTTTGGGAGTGAAATGGTTGTATTCTATAGGGGAACATACAGTGAACTATCAAATTCCTGAAATGAAATTCCAAGATTCGAAAGGAATACTAAGGGTTGTGACAGGGCAGCACACGTATCTGAATCAAGTAGTGACCTCCCACAGTATGAGATCCATATTGATGCATGGAGACATAGAATGGGATATTGAATATTTTATAACCTTTCCCAAACCAAACAAAAATGTTTTTGAACACCCAAAGGAGATAGAGAAACTACTACAAAATTATGAAAAAGTTTTTGGAGACCTTCCACATGGTAGACCACCTGATAGGGGGGTTGAGCACAACATTGTTTTGGAGGAGGGTACTTCACCCATCCAAATACCACCCTATATACATACAAAGAAGTTCAGAGATTAAATTGAAAAGGCCATCCAAGAACTCTTAGAGTTCGGACTCATTAGACCAAGCTCTAGCCCTTATGCCTCTTCAGTAGTGTTGGTGAAGAAAAAAGATGGAACCTTAAGGATGTGCATAGACTTTAGAGCTTTGAACAAGAAGACAATCAAGAATAGGTATCATATTCATAAAATTGATGAGCTCATGGATGAGCTATGTGGAGAAAAATATTTCTCCAAAATTGATCTTAGATCAGGTTACCATCAAATTGGAATGAAGGAAGAAGATGTGCAAAAGACTGCTTTTAGATGTCACTATGGCCACTTTGAGTTTCTTGTTATGCCTTTTGGATTAACTAATGCTCCAACCACATTCCAAGCATGCATGAATAGGATCTTTTGCAAGCAGCTTCGGAAATTTGTTTTGGTCTTCTTTGATGATATTCTCATTTATAGCAAAACTTGGGAAGAGCATTTGCATCATTTAGAGGTTGTGTTGAAAATTTTGCAAGAACAGTCCTTGTTTGCTAAGATGTCTAAATGTGAATTTGGGATGAAGGAACTTTTTTATATTGGGTACATTATTGGACAAGAAGGATTGAAAGTGCACATGGAAAAAATAATGGCCATCCCCAAAAAACATCACAAAATTAAGAGGATTCATTGGAATATGCACCTATTATAGGAAGTTTGTGAAAGGGTTCTCCAAATTGACTTATCCACTCACTGATTTGACAAAAAAAGATGCTTTCAAATGGGATGAAGAGGCTAAAAAGGCCTTCCAAAAAATGAAAGAGGTAATGAGTAGTTGTCCAATACTTGCATTACCTGATTTTACTAAACCTTTTGTTGTGGAATGCGGTGCTTTAGGTGAAGGGATAGGGGTTGTCCTAAAGAAAAATCAACACCCTATAGCCTTTGAGAGCAGAAATGTGCAGCCACATGAGAAGCTTTACTCCATATATGACAAAGAAATGTTGGCCATTATGCATGTCTTGGCCAAGTTCAGACAATACTTTGTGGGAAACAAGTTTGTGGTGAAAACTGATCACAATAGTCTAAAGCACTTCCTCACCCAAAAGGATCTTAATGAAAGGAAACAAAAGTGGGTAAGAAAGATCCAAGCCTTTGATTTTGATATTGAATAGGTAAAAGGGAAGAATAACATTGTAGCAGATGCATTATCTAGAAGACCTTCCTTTTCTCTCATGGACATTGCAAAATATTGGAAAAACATGTTAATGGTTGAATATGCCAAAGATTGATGTGTTAGATGGTGTCAAAGGGGATGATAACTATAGGATTTTGGATGGTATGATATATTATAAGGGCGGAATTTATTTGGTTCAAAATTAAAAACTCAAGTACAATATTTTGCAAGAAGCACATGATTCCCCACTAGCTGGCCACCCGGGGATCTTCAAAACTTATAGGAAATTAAGGAAAAGGTTTTTTTGAAGAGGTCTAAAGGAATATGTTCTAAAATATGTAAATGAATGTAAGGTATGTCAGCAAAACAAATCTGAACTCACACCCCCATTTGTTTTGTTGCAACCATTTCCCATTTCGGAACAAAAATGGGAGAGTATCTCAATGGACTTCATCACAGGTTTGTCCAAATCTTTGGGAAAGGATTGCATATATATGGTAGTGGATAGGCTGACCAAATTTAATAATTTCTTTGTTGTTACATCATATTTTAGTGCTGCACAAGTGGCTGATGTTTTTTTAAAGAAATCTCCAGATTCCATGGGCTCCCCAAGAGCATTGTAAGTGATAGATATAGTAGATTCATGGGTGATTTTTGGAAAGAACTTTTCAGATTGGTGGGCACTCAATTGACTCCAAGCACAAGCTATCATCCACAAACTGATGTCCAAACAGATAGAATGAATCAATGGTTGGAAGGTTACCTAAGGAACTATGTGGGAGAGAAGCAAAAAGCATGGGTAAAATGGCCACACTTGGGTGAGTTTTGCTACAACACCACTTTTCATATGTCAATAGGAATGTCTCATTTCAAATAATTATATGGTTAGGAAGCACTCACCTTTGTTGAGCATATATTTGGTGATAGTAGAGCCCCAAAAGCTAAATATTGGGTGGAAGAGAGCCAATAAATTTTAAATCTTTTGAAAGACAACTTGCAGGTGGCCCAAAATCAACAATAACAATATGCAGATCAACATAGGGAACAAAGGACCTTTCAAATCAATGATTTCTTATATTTGAGGTTGCAGCCATTTAAACAAACATCCTTGAAAAAGAAGGGAGCAGAGAAGCTAAAACCAAGGTACTATGGCCCATACAAGGTAGTTCAGAAAGTTGGGGAGGTAGCATATGAGCTAGAACTTCCAGAAGGAAGTAAAATTCACAATGTATTTCATGTTTCATGTCTCAAGAAGGTTGTTGGTCAGCAAATTGTCATTTCATAAAAACTTCCTCCTTTGAATGATGAAGGTAAGCTCATACTTGTTCCAGAAAAAAAATTGAAGACTATGGAAAGAAGATTAAGGAGCAGAACCATCAAAGAGTACTTGGTACAATGGAAGGATCTCCCAAGTGAAGATGCCACATGGGAGGAGGAACAAATTTTGTAGCATCCAAATCTAAAATTGCTTGAGGACAAGCAATCTTGGGTGGGGAGGAATGTAATGTCCCCATTCAAATAAATTCATGACAGGAAAATTCCATCAATCCTACTAGTTCCCTAGGTTGCATGGAGACCTTGGGATTTGCAATAAGGGAGCTAATAAATTATGTTTAGACATTAGAATGGCATAAATATTTAATAAAGGATCTAAATAAATAAATACAAGAGAAAATCAAAGTGGCAATTGATGATGAAGACACATAGACGGTGTGGGACCCACATAAGCTAGATTGTCTATGCCACATGGCAACCTCCTCTTGTCAATTCGAATCCATAAGAAGCCCAACGTTGTTGAGATGAGTTGGAAGGCTCATACACTTGGAAATATGCATCATAGGTCGAATTAGGATGGAAGTGTAACTCCCATGGAAGAGGAAGAGTCAAATGAGGAGTTATTAGACACTTGGACTAGATTCCCTAACCTCTATGACAACAATGATGAAGATGCTATGACACCTATGAAAAATTGCAGACCTGATTGTTGACATATGACATTATGAAATGTCAGGACTAAAAATATCCTCCAAGAGTTGTAGAAGCCTTTTGGCCAGAACTTAAAGGAGAGTTGCAGAATCCTTTTGAAGACTCTAAATAATCCAATAACCTCATAATCATGTCATAATATCATCCATACACCTTCTGTACCAATTTGGGAGCATTTGGAGTCATTTGGAGACCAAGAACCCAATACTAGTCAAAGGTCGAACTAGTGGAAAAAGTTGAAAATTTCACCATTTTAATCAATTTCAAAAAAGGGACAATACAACTTTTATGTATTTCACGATTCTGTAGTTGATTATTTGGAGTCTACGAGTAGTGCAGACATTAGACAGTTCATACTTAAAGGATGTTGGTTTTGTTTTCATCACAATCTGCATTTTTCTATTCCTTGGATTATTTCAGTTTTTCAATCCAAATAAAGAGTTCAGTTACTTGAAAGATTTCATTGGAAGTTTGTATTTATTTGATCAAGTAACTTTTTCAATCAGTTAGAAGTAGGTGTATATACATAAATAAGCTCTTTTTCGAGCATGAAGTTTTAGTTTGGTGTGAAGTAAATCAGAAATAAGACTCCATAGCCCAATGGATTAGGCATTGTACAGAGTGATGGCGTTTTCAGATTACAGTTTGCATGCAGAGAGGTTGTTTCAGCTTGCATATTTTGGTTTTCATGGTGTGGATGTTTTCAGAGTATATTTGTAGGATGCAGGATCTTGAATGAAAAAGGCACATGGTATATGGTTCTTAGCATCTCGCAGGGAGGATTCCATCCCCAAAAGGATCCAATGTTAGTACCTAGATGAAATGTTTATGCAGCTAGTTAAGTTTTGTCTTTGTCTATCTTTCTTCTCCTCTTATCCCAAAGAGAAGGCCATGTGAGGTGACTTAAGGTAGTGAAAGATATTTTGAGTGTGAGAGGTATATATTTTCCTAGTTATTTCTCTTTTGTTCATTTTATTCAATAAGATGTCCAAGATCCGCTAATCAAGTTAATGGTAGTGCTTAAAGATCAGTTTGTTCAGAAAGTGCTGCTGAATCATTTTGTAGCGCATCTATTTAGAGTTATTTAAGAAGGTGCTACAAAATTATTTTGTAGAAAAAGTATTAAAAGGAGCACTACGAAAACTTTATGTGGCGCATTCTTTTCCATCCTATATTCTTACTTTTCAAGGATCTTCAAATCAATCTTTTTTGCATTTTCCATATTTGTGGTAGCTAACGTATGAAAGGATAAACCTATAAGAAAACAATCAACTGCAGGGGATTTGTTTGATCCACGATTCTAAGAAGCAATAGCTCATTCCATATTTACCAGAATTTCCCATATTTTATATACAAGACAGTAAATTTCAAGCTCCATTTTCGGTGAAACTGTAAGGAATCTTCCAAAACGGTTAAAAACCCACTTCGGGAATGGGGTGATTTAGCTTGATTGCAAGCTATTTTCAAAGTTTTGCAACATTTTGAGAGAAAATTGTCTCTATTCAATACATAATTTTCCAGCAAGTTCATGCGACCGGTTTTCAAACATTGAGTCGTCATCCAAGCAACTCCATAGCATGGTTTCCAAGGGATTCGACTTCAATTATCCTCAATTTCCTACAAGAGATCATTGATGGTTTATATGTTTAGTTTTTTTGTTAAAATTTTGTTCCAAAATCTTGCAACATCTTGAGTCTTGTAATTTTTATAAATTGTATAGTTTGAATGTAAAATGGGAGCTCTTCCTCTGAGAAGGAAGTAGGGGTTCGTAATTTTGAATTCCTCAAGAGGTTGTTGGACATATGTAAAGATAACTTTTAATTCATTAATATATGCATGATTATGTACCTTTAGACTGTGAATTGAACTCCTTCACTAACATTTTGTTGATATTCCTTCATTTGAATACAAAATTGTGTTGCATTGCATTAACCAGTTGTGTTTCTGATCGAATGTCATTTATACCTTTAAATGTATGTTGCCTGAAAACCATTGTGTTGCTGCTGCAACATCCCCCCACATTTTTTAATATTTGGGTCCCTCCTATTATTTTGAAGGTTTCCTTTGTCTTTCTCAGAGCTTGCTTGTTCATCAAAGGTTGATTTTCCTTCCTCTCGTCTTCCAAAGATTTTTGTTTGATTTTTTTACTAAGGCAAAAAACTATCTTTAGCATTGAGCGCAGTTTTTAATGACAACTTTTGCGACAAGAGCGCAGGAATTATTTTTATTTTGGCCGACACCGGCGCATGGCTTATCCTTAAAATCGCAGATGGATGGATTGTTTTTCTAAGGCAAAGTTATCTCCAGCCTTCGGCGCAAGTTTTAACCATAAATCTCCCGCCTTCGGCGCAAGTTTCGATCATAAGACTGTCATCTTCGGCGCAAATCATAAACCTAACTCTGCCTCTTTGGCGCAGGTTTTAATCATAACTCTGCCACTTTGCCAAATTTTCACTACAATTCAACCATTTTTAGGCACGAGAACTTAAGTATAATTCGACCATTGTTTTTTATCCTTTCTCACGCATGTCTTAAGTTTAAAACGGTCCCCTTATGGCACCCATCTTAGCCTTATTTTGGCTGCCTTTAGCACAAATGCCAGTGTTATTTCGAACGCTCCGGCGCAGAGTTTAACCTTTAGCGCACTTGAAAGCTTGTTCTGGCGTAGATCGTAATCCTATCTCGGCCGCCTTCAATGCAATTACTAACAATATGCTAGGCGCTTTGGCACAAGATTTATCTTTAAAAGGAATGCCGACACGAGGATCCTTTAAGTCGGTTTTCCGTGACTCCATAGCGCCCTTTTCATCTGCACAAATGTTGCATCTAAATCCTCCGCCAACGTGCAAAAATTATCCCTATAGCGCCCGCCATTATAGCCGCGCCTCATCCTTGGATGCAGCCCTGAGCTCAATTCTTGGCGCAGCCCATTAGTGCAAAGATTAACACTAAAATCGTCGCTTTGGCGCGGAAAGCATTTGGGCAAACGTATGAATATGGAGTTGGTTGGGCCATCAATAGGGCCATGTGCCATTTTAATTTCGGAAGGTCTCGAGCCCCGTGCTCATTCAATATGCCAACCCTGATCCTAACCATCATTCCAAGAATAATGAAACCAAAGAGGGCTTTTATAGCTTGTTAGCATTTGCATCTAGTGTTTCTCATGATTTTCAACTGTGAAGTGGTAGCTGTAACTATGAATTAGTTGATCATTTTGTTAAAACAACCTCCATGTTATGAAAATGGCATATTCTAAATTTTCCATAACTATTTTGCTAATTAAAGCCAACTCTGTCATGTTTTCTTTCTAGAGTAGGAGGAGCAAGACAGAGTGTTCCAAGAGCAAGCTCTCAAACAGCAGCAGGATCAGGAAGCAACAAGAGTTCAAAATGAACAAGCTGCCAAACTTCAACAGAAAGAAGCAGCAAGAATACAACAAGAGCAGGCTCTTCAATTGCAACAAAGAGAAGAAGCTTTTAGAATCCAGAAAGAAGAGGAAGACAAGATCCTCCAAGAGCAAGCCACTAAGCTGCAAGAAGAAGAAGAGAGACCCAATGGGATAGCAGAGCCAGCTGGACAATAGCTTTCCTTATTTGATTTTAACAGTTGTTAATCGTATAATGTATATATAGAAAGTTGTCCTTTCCTTTGTCTTTTGTAAAAGGATTGTCACGAATCATCAGGATTTGATTTTTTGAGATTTTAATGATATATCAAATTTCCTAGGTTAAGGGTACACCTGTCAACTCAAGGGGCAATTTGTAAACTTATAAATAGCAAAACAGAAGAAGATAGACGGACTTTTTGTAGGTGAAAGAAATTTTCTAACTTGTACGAATTACTTTGCTACTTGCTCCAAGAAACTGGATTTTGCTTAATAGAAGCCTGGAGAGGACGTTTTTGCCTGGAAATGTGTGTTGAATGTTTGTTGGACTATTCCTATAGCATTCGTATACTACTGTGAGATCTTTCTTTACTATTATGAATTATTTCTATGTGATGAATGATCTCTCTATTTTCCTGTACAATGATGTCTCTCTTAAATGAGTAATGGAATGTATTCAGTGAATTAAAGCTATTTTTAATATCTGTTATCTTCTGCTGAGATTACATCTCTATGATCTAATGGTTATCTGTATGATCTTTAGATGTTTCTTTCAGCATATTGCTCATATTTACAGTTTGCTCCTTGCAAGGATAGATTAGATTTACTTATATTGTTTTAGGTTAATTTAGATTAGTTACTTGCATTTAGCTTAGGGCACTTGCATTTCATCTTTAAAATTAAAATCACAAAAATAGTGGATCAGGCCGCAACCGGTGCAATGATTAAGAATCTTTAAATCTTACGGTAGCCAGAACCGTTAACCGGATGGATTCCCCACACCAAACGGTGAGCAATCTAATTAGACTTGCTTACCGGGGAGAATCCCTTGCTGCTTGGTGCTGCGATTTTCGGGGCATCAACACATTGTTTTTTTTTCATGTGATATTCCAAGTATTAACACTGTTATGTTGAGATCCTACCCTGTTAAAGTACAAGTAATCCACTAGTTGTTTATATGATCACGTGTGCACTCTGTTTACATGGGTAGTCATGTTTGATTTACAGATTTAAACCCTTGAATCAATGATGTATTTCAAGTCCATTGCAACTTTTGTTTGGGTTATTCCATACCTTGTGAGACTTTAATAATCTCTTACCTAAACTCCTATCAACCCAATCAAACCCATCTTCAAATTCAATATGTGTTGAACATGTCCTTTTCACAGTCAGGGGACAACTTTTAGCGCTAACACCAACAAAGTTGAAAAATTCAAACATTAAAACCATTTAAATTCATAAATAAGTATCCAATGATTGAAAACATAATCACTTATTCAATTTCCTCTTTCAATTACAAACTTTGCATATATAGACCATGAGTACAATAATTCATGTTGTCTATGATTACAATATTTCATGTTGTCTATGATTACAATTTGAAATGTTATGTCTGAGATAGAAAAATAAAGAGAAGAAATGGAATACACTTGAAAAATATAAGTCTTAAAAACTAAGACACTAGCCAAGAACCTAATACCAAAAATATCAAACCATTTCTCTATGGAAAAAAATTGTATATAGAGTCTCTTGAACACTCTAATGTTTGGTTAGGTCTTCTCAAACTAATTGTACAAAAAATAACTTTAATGAATGCATCTATCCCTGATTAAAATACACCCATGTTGTATGAATCCCCCATATATTTGATCATTCCTACCTTTCCCCTTCTAATGAAATCAACCATCCTATGAAGAGGTGATCTAAGACAATCATGGTAGAAACTAATTGCCAACAACTTCTCCATTTATGATTCATGGAAAGAATAGGTTGCATAACTTTGTCTATATGAAGGAATGGCATAGATTGATTTTCCTATTGATATGTACTTATTTTTGCAAACTTCTTTGTAATGTCCCTTTTTATGAATTTATTAAAATGGAAAATTTTTCACTTTTTTCCCTAGTTCGACCTTTGACTAGTTTTGATGTCTAGGTCTCCAATTTGCTCCAAATGCTCCCAAATATTATGAGTAGGTATATGAATGATGTTAGGACTTGATTATTATGTTCAAGGATGATATAGGAACAACTAAAGACTTCTGCGAACCCCTTTAAGATTATGTCCTAAGTAGGGAGTTTGACTAGCAATTTCTCTTTGACTAGTATTGGTCCCTTGGTCTCCAAATTACTCCAAGTTCTCCAAAATTGAACACAAAAGGTACTTGGATGATATTAATACATATTTATAATTTTTATGGATTATATATAGTGTTCATGTGACTTCTGCAACTCCTCTTTCAAATCTGGACAAGATAGGGATTTTACTAGTAAATTGTGGTTCAAATCCCCTAGGGGTAGATGATGAAAATGACTTTCCAAATGCACTCAATCCAACTCGAATTTATGAATGGAAGTAGGGGAAATATAAATGAAATAAACATGAACTCATATGCATCACCATTCAACTTTTAATTTCTTCTATAACTCCCTTAAATCAGATGCAAAAAGACTAGTTTCAACCTTGGTGGAAATGACAGGCAATCTTCTCCAAATGCTATGAAACTCAACAAAATGACTCCAAATGCTTATGTACTAAACATTAATACATCATTAACAGTCCATTAATTAATAAACCATTAGTATTTTACTTATCCATTCGAATCCATCAACATTACATTGGTTCACAACAAGGTAGTGGGGAAATGGCACTGTTTGTCCATTAATGAGCAATTTAACATAGTTTTTCTTGGAATATCGACTTGTGGATATTCTGATATGGTTATTAAAGAGATATATATCATCTTACGTGTACATTAATTCTAAATTTCATTCCTCCACTAACTATATGCAACCACAAGAGCACTATGCAAGAGCTATGGGGAAAATGGCACCATTTCTTCATTAAAAATCAGATTTATACATTTCCACTTCGAATTTCAACTTGAAAATTTCTGGAGATGAATAAAAGAGTATTTACTTCATATTATAAAATAAATGGGGCATTATAAGCTCCCCCAAAGAGTAAAACATCTCACCAAAAATGCCCTCCCTCAAGGATCAAGAATATGCAATGAAAACTGGAAATGGTTGAAGGAATGAGTTGCACTAGAAGAAACCATGATCTGACCTGTAGCTTACACCTG
The DNA here is from genome assembly GCA_027924585.1 of Larix kaempferi. Taxonomy (NCBI): domain Eukaryota; kingdom Viridiplantae; phylum Streptophyta; class Pinopsida; order Pinales; family Pinaceae; genus Larix; species Larix kaempferi. The sequence continues at coordinate 14,383,753 of BSBM01000348.1, read as the reverse complement.
CAAAAAATGACTCCATTAAAGCTCCAAATTAAAGGTTTTAATTTCCTTTCCAATTACCAACTTGGATGGGAATCTTTCACCCTCGAAATTGGCTAAGGCAAGAAACTAGTCATCCACTAGCTCTTCTCTCACAAATGCAATTGCAAATTCTAAAAATGATCAAAATATACCTTCATTCTTTGTTCTTGACATTTATAAAGTTTCCAATCTCTCTATGGGTCGAATTCTTTCCAAGATATGCAGTTCAACTCAAGTTGGGAAGAGATTCCAAAGGCTGCCACTTGTACAACAATTCCTAGTCTCCCACTTCCACCAAATCACATGTGGAAGCATCTTAGATGCCCTAACTCCCTTGAGCACCCTCTTGGAGGATAATTTTATCCCTGACATGTAATATATGTCAGATGTCAGCCTTCGGGTCCAATTTTTGTCATAGGTGTCATAGCATCTTCATCATTGTTGTCATAGAGCTAGGGAATCTAGTCCAAGTGTCTCACTAGCTCCAAAATGCCTCTTCCTTTTCCATGGGAGTTACTCTTACACTCAAAATCGAACTTAATTGATTCATGCCAAGTATATTGACCTTCCAATTCATCCCAATACCCTTGGGATTCTTATGGATTTGAAATGACAAGAGGAGGATGCCATGTGGCATAGAAAATATAGCTTGTGTGGGTCCCACTTCCTCCATGTGTATTCATGGGAAAATGCCACTTTGATTTTCGCTTGTATATATTTATTTAGCTCATTTATTAAATATTTATGCTATTCTAATGTCCACACATAATTTATTATCCTTCTTATTTCAAATCCCAATGCTTCCACCCACAACCTAGGAAACTAGTAATTTTCCTCCTTGGCAATTATTTGACCCTTAACATTAATTTGACAAACTCTCATGAATATGGCCAATGGGATTAGGCCATTGTGACCCAATGCAAAATTTAGGACATGGAAAATCATCCCTTCCCAATATTTCTTGTCCTCAAGCAATTTCAAACATGGGTGTTGAAGAACCTGCTTTCTGTATAATTCTTTGAAGTTGCCACTGAGTTGCCCAAATTTGAGTCTTTGAGCTTCCATGAAGATTTTAGAGAGGAACCACCATGCTTGCTTCTGCACTACTATGATTAAAATCACTTTATTAAGTGGGGAATCCATCCCCCATACTACTTGTTTCCCAAAAAAATTGAAACCAATGAGACTAAGAATTATCCCAGGGTCCCATTGCTTGTATTGCACTCTGACAATTAGAAGTGCTCTCCAATTCATAGTTCCTGGATCCCATTTTCTTGTATGCATTCTTCCAAACATCATGAGTACAAAATATATATCATCAAAGTACATAAAAACATAATGAAAATGAACATCAAGAAGATGCTTCATCAAAGAATCATGAAAGTGCTTATACCTCCAAGCAAGTAGACCACCATTTTCCAAGTGCATACAAGCATCAAGTAACCAATCAAATCTGCTCCAATGACAAAGGTTAGGATCCCATGTCCTATCATGCTGCTCCAAAAGGATGTGATATGCATCAAAATATTCAGCCATGTATTCTTTCATCCAAGAAGTGAATGAAGAATCTCCACTAAAATCTGAACCGAATAATGAGCAAGAAAAACAAGGAGACTTCAAATGACTCAAAGAAGTCTCACCCATACATCCATGAATGTGAAATCATAAAGATATAACAAAGTATGTGGCTTCCAACAAAAATGTTCTCCAATCATAAATCTATTTACCCCAGTGTTGGATGAAGTTCCTCCAACATCAAATGAACCAAGTGTTGAGCAAGAAAAACCATGAGTCTTCAAGTGACTCAAATGCATATCATAGGTGCATCCATGTAGATGTGCATCATCATAAAGTAACAAAGGATGCTGCTGCAAATGTGAATAATAATGTGCTCCAACCATGTCATCATAAAATGCAAATCTAGGAGTTCCATACTCCTCATGTGGCACCATCAAAAAGAACCCTTTCACCCATACTTCATTGAGACTAATGCTGCAAAACATGGAATTGTAGGATGTAGGAGAATGAAATAACTCACCCAAATGATCAAAAGGTGAAGAATATTCATCATGGGATGGATCCATATGGGCAGTATCATGCAGCTCCTTCAAAAGTATGAAACCTTTGTCATAGATTGGTTCCAATGTAGAGGAATCATGCTCTTCTTTAAAAATTGCATAACCTTCATCAAGAGACAATTCAAGTTCCTCTTCCACCACATCAAGTGTTTGTATCTCTTCAAATTCATCTTCAAACAAATCAAGCATATTCAAATTTCCACAGTTCTCATGATCTACCATGTAATGAGAATCCTCTAAACAATCTACTATTTGACAATCTGAAACATAAGAAGAAAAACAAGTATCTTGCAACTTTTCAAGAAGTTGCTCATTTTGAATTGTGAGCTTATGATTATCCTCATTATTCTTCAAGTATGCATCATGTAACAATTCATTATGCTCAAACAAATGGTTTCTATCAAAAATCAAATACATGAAATTACCTTTGATGTGGCACATTGCTCTTTGAATCTTCTCCATGTCTTCAAGGAAGGATGTTTCCTCCAATGAAGTAGCTCTCCAACAATAATTTGACACCAATGCTTGAGTGTCATGGAGAATGATAAGGGACTCTTGGATCTTATTTTCATTCATATTTAAGTATCCTTCAAGAAAATGAGGCTCTTGCAAATGAACTTCCTCATCTTCTTCCTTCTTGCTTGGACCAACTTCATGAAGCTCAAGTGGTGATGGGGAAGTTGATCTTGTTTCTTTTTCAAATGCTACAAGGTCTTCATTTTCACGCTTAGGGGAATTTTGTCTTGCAGCAATACTGTCAAAAGTGATCTCTATGTCACCAACATAGAGGTGTGAGCACCCATCAGTAGGTACTCCTTGATTCATGTCCAAGGTAGAATGTGTCTTGAAATGATCTTCAATACTTTCAATAGGATCTTCTTCAAGTTCATGGGATCTATCTTCATATTTCTCCTTCAAGCAATTTGATGTCCTTTTTCCCTCATTTTCATTAGGATCAATATCTTTGGAATCTCTTTTTGAAGAAAATCCAAAAACTCTCATCCAGTAGGAAAGAGATCTATTCTTTGAAGGTTCAGATATTTCACTGCTCTTTTCACTCACACACACATGATTTTCTCTCCAAGGTCTTTTACAAGAAGGGCATAAACCTTTCTATACTAACTCCACGTATTCATTTTTGGGTCTATTAGCAAAAACACACTCAGTATAGTAATCAAAAGACATGGCATTTTGTGTATCTTCCCTCAAAGCAAGATATGCTTGATATCTGTGATATTGTTGGGGCAAGGTTTTATATGTTGCTCTCCATCTTTGTAACTCATTCATAGAATCATCCTTTGATGGTGTGCCATATTCATATTTATAATACATATGTTCATAATAATAATATTCATTCCTCCTGAAATTGTAGGAAGTGTTGCATGATGGCACCTCTTCCTCTTACCATTCACATTCTCCTTCATATTGTTCACAATCATCTGCATATTCCTCATAAGAATTGTACTCATAGGATTCATCATAAACGTAATACATGGATGCAAATTATTCTTCAATGTATGATATTAATTCACAGGTGCAAGTACCATGCTCTGATACCTCTGTAATGTCCTTTTTTATGAATTTATTAAAATGGCAAATTTTTCACTTTTTTCCCTAGTTCGACCTTTGACTAGTTTTGATGTCTAGGGCTCCAATTTGCTACAAATGCTCCCAAATATTCTGAGTAGGTATATTAATGATATTAGAAATTTATTATGATGTCCAAGGATGATATAGGACCAACTAAAGACTTCTGAAAACCCCTTTAAGATTCTGGCCAAAGTAGGGAGTTTGACTAGCAATTTCTCTTTGACTAGTATTGCTCCCTTGGTCTCCAAATGACTCCAAGTTATCCCAAATTGATACAGAAGGTACTTGGATGATATTAAGACATATTTATAATTTTTATGGATTATATAGAGTGTTCATGTGACTTCTGAAACTCCTCTTTCAAATCTGGTCAAGATAGGGATTTTACTAGTAAATTGTGGTTCAAATCCCCTAGGGGTAGCTGATGAAAATGACTTTCCAAATGCACTCAATCCAAATCGAATTTATGAATGGAATCAGGGGACATATAAAATACATCAAAATGAACTCATTTGCATCACCATTCAACTTTTAATGTCTGCTATAACTCCTTTAAATCAGATGCAAAAAGACTAGTTTCAACCTTGGGGGAAATGATAGGCAATCTTCTCCAAATGCTATGAAACTCAACAAAATGACTCCAAATGCTTATGTACTGAACATTAAACTCATGTAATACATAAATAAAAGTTCATTAATCAATAAACCATCAGTATTTTTACTTATCCATTTGAATCCATCAACATTACATTGGTTCACAACAAGGTAGTGGGGAAATGGCAATGTTTGTCCATTAATGAGCAATTTAACATAGTTTTTCTTGGAATCTCGACTTGCATATATTTTGATATGGTTATTACAGATATATATATCATCTTATATGTACATGAAGTCAAAATTGCATTCCTTCACTAACTATATGCAACCACAAGAGCATTATGCAAGAGCTATGGGGAAAATGGCACCATTTCTTCATTAAAAATCAGATTTATAAATTTCCACTTGGAATTTTGACCTGAAACTTTCTGGAGATGAAGAACAGAGTATTTAATTCATATTATAAAATAAATGGGTCATTACAATCTCCACCAAAGAGTACAATATCTCACCAAAAACGCCCTCCCTCAAGGATCAAGAATATGCAATGAAAATTGGAAATGGTTGAAGGAATGAGCTTCACTAGAAGAAACCATGATCTTCCCTGTAGCTTACACCTGCAAAAAATGAATCCATTAAATATCCAAATGAAAGTTCTGAATGGCCTTTCCAATTGCCAACTTGGATGGGAATCTTTCACTCTCAAAAGTGGATAAGGCAAGAAACTAGTCATCCACTAGCTCTTCTCTCACAAATGCAATTGCAAATTCTAAAAATGATCAAAAGATACCTTCATTATTTGTTCTTGGAATTCATAAATTTTCCAATCTCTCTATGTGTCGAATTCCTTCCAAGAGATGCATTCCAACTCAAGTTGGGAAGATATTCCAAAGGATGCCACTTGTACAACAATTCCTAGTCTCTCACTTCCACCAAATCACATGTGGAAGTATCTTAGCTTCCCTAACTCCCTTGAGCACCCTCTTGGAGGATAATTTTAGCCCTGAAATTTCATATATGTCATATTTCATCCTTCAGGTCTGATTTGTGTCATAGGTGTCATAGCATCTTCATCATTGTTGTCATAGAGCTAGGGAATCTAGCACAAGTGTCTCACTAGCTCCAAAATGCCTCTTCCTCTTCCATGGGAGTTACTCTTCCACTCAAATTCGACCTTAATTGATTCATGCAAAGTATATTGACCTTCCAACTCATCCCAAGACTATTGGGATTCTTATGGATTCGAAATGACAAGAGGAGGATGCCATGTGGCATAGAAAATCTAGCTTGTGTGGGTCCCACTTCCTCTAGAAAATCTAGCTTGTGTGGGTCCCACTTCCTCCATGTGTCTTCATGGTCAAATGCCAATTTTATTTTCCCTTGTATATATTTATTTAGATCCTTTATTAAATATTTATTCTATTCTAATTCCCACACATCATTTATTATCCTTCTTATTTCAAATCCCAATGCTTCCACCCACAACCTAGGAAACTAGTAATTTTCCTCCTTGGCAATTATTTGACCCTTAACATTAATTTGACAAACTCTCATGAATATGGCCAATGGGATTAGGCCATTGTGACCCAATGAAAAATTTGGGACATGAAATTCTTCTAGGTAAATTCATGGGAAACTACATCAATACTCTTTCTATCTCACTTTGGATTACCATGTACAACTCATGGGTGCCCCCAAATTATCTTACATATGAGATGATTGTTCTCCATGATGACCATAAAAATATTATTCATCAAGATGACCCTTATTTATGAAAATACTATAGCATGTGGCCTACCAGTGAAATATATACATGCCTGGAAGTCATGAGACAATGGTCTTAACTTCATGGAAGGAAACTTGTTGGTGGTCCCCACACACCATGTGGAACTTATTGATTGGTCCACATATGCTACAAACAATCTCAACATCACCTTGGAATTCCATTTGTTGTCTAGTTATTGGTCCATTTATTCATCCAAGTTATTGTACTAATCCTTTATCACCCTTTTCCTTGTCTTATTTGTTAATGGTCTAGGGTGGGGTCAACACCCCGCATTATGAAATTGTTCGTCTCTTCTTCACTTCTTTCCCTTTAATGCAAGGGGTTGAGAACAGAGGTGCATGCATTTATTTTGATTTCCCTTTTATCTTCCCTCTATTTGGATAACCCTTTGTTGTTTGGTTGATGCAGAGGATGGAGGTAACACCTCCACCTCAAAATAATTTCCCATAGTCACTTGATAATGTTGAGGGTGGAGAATGGGATCTCTTCTAGCACCTGATTTGGACCAGTTTAAATTTTATAAGTTAGAGGATGGGTCTATGGTCCTTATTTTCCCCATTTCTTAATGCAAAGAGAAAAGGATGGGATCCTCGCCACCTCTAATAGTCACATCCCCACACTCTTAATAACTCGGGATTTCCCAAAATAAAGAACAATAGTATTAGCCTTTGTAATAAAATGAATTTGGGATTTTAGGTGTAAAGGAGGCACATGCACATTTGTATTGAAGTTGGACCATTCATGCCAGATGACACTTATTAATAGGTATAGGCATGCCTTTTCCTTATTTCCATGTCACCTTGGCCTACCATGTGGCACCTATTGACTATCATGCATAAATCATTGGGTACATGTGTATAGATTTAAGGATGAAGTAATTGGAGCTACAACCACCATAGGATCTTCGACCTTTCATCCTTAATCATTGGATTGGAGTATAAAATGGTCTTCAACAATGCACTAGGTGTACAAAATATTCATGGTTTACATATATGAATGATTTCCTATTATATGGTGTGATACAGTGGGGTTAACATGGAACTCATCACATCCCCTGGGGTGTAGACTAGTTGGCGATAGGGTGTACTATTAAGGAACTCCTTGTGACGTCACAGGTTAAAAATCCAATTGATCCCTGTGCACCGCATGTAGGGTAGCATTGGTACGCACCTAGGGGTATAGTGTAGCTCATCACCCAAATCCAAGTGGAATTGTTTACTGTGTTTCCACTTGTTATTGAACCCTATCATTGGTCACCAATTGGTTTGCCACATCATTGTCCAATAGACACATGTCATTAAGCCATAGGTTTCCACCTATCTGATAATTTCAAGATGTTGAGAGTCTTTGATGTGGAGAGGATGAAAAAACATGGAATGATAATATGGATTACCTATGCCTTCCACCTCAATGGAAACTAAAGTGTGAAATGAAGGGACAAGGGAAGGAAGTATGTGGAATGGAAGCATAGTGGGTAGGAATGTGTGGCAAAGGAAATATTTAGATTGGGAAATGAAAATACCTCCACCCTCCACCCTAATCAAAGGAACAAAATAAATTTGGAGGGGCAAGAAAGGGAAGGAATAATATGAGGAAAGGAGGCCTAACTATTATTGAAGGAGGACGAGGATATGAAGATGACATGACTTGGGGGTGGAGGATGGGATATCTATGACTTCAAATTAAACCCAAACAAAACAATTTATGGGGTGTATAATGATATATTTGTGACCCTTACTTAATCCAATAGAAAAAAATCTAATTCATAAATAAGAAAGGATGGGATTTCCACTAGCTCATATCATTTTCCTACCCCCAAAATTTTATTGAAGACTTAAAAGGGTGGAAGGAATTAAGAAAAAAATGGAAAAGAGAGAAAAAAAATATTTGCATATATACATAAAATAAAGAGGGGAAAAAGGATTAAGAATAAATACTTTAAGGGAAGAAGATGAAGTGGTGAAGGCACTCATAACTGCAACAGTACCCAAATTCAAATCCTTTAAGAGATGTGTCAAATATGTGTTGTATTCTTTGCAAGTAGACTTAGTCACATCGCAATAGGGAATTAGGGTATAGTACCTAAATGAAGGGGTGTGGGGGGGTGTGGGGGGTGTGGGGGGGCACTGGGTTCCAACGGGACCCCCATTTAGGGTTCTAGGGTGAATCCCTTGAGAAAAACAATTCTAATTCACTATGTATTATTTAGGCCAATGGTGCGGGCCCATTATAAACTAATTCTAAATACGTAATTAAGGTTGTAATCTATATGGGCTAACATATTATGGTTTTGCATGTTATGAATATTGTATTTTGAAGATATACAATGAGATAGATAGAGGAGATAGATAGATTTTGGATGTTATGCTAGTTTTCGTACTTAAGAGTTTCCAGGGTAAATCTTTGTGTATTGTGTGTGTATGTGTGTGGTATTATTGTTTCCTATGTTTTAGATTATATTGGTATTTATTTTCTTACACAAGTTTAGAAAACTCTTCATTTGGTATCATAGAAAAGTTATTACCTTCACGGGAAAGCCTTGTTTTCTAGGGTTTATCTTATTCCATGAATAATAAGGGTATCTTGGGTTTGCAATAAACCTATGTTTGAGTGGGAATTTTTTATATTGAATCTTGTGTAAAAAACAATGTTGATTAGTTCAGCAATAGAAATATAGGAGTTTAATAGATAGATATTTAAGGTATGGAAGATGAATATGGAATATATTCTTGTAGATAGACAATAGTGGGTTGTTTTGGATCCAAGGAAAAATATTATCGATATGTCAAAATCTAGAAAGAAAAAAGAGAAGCATGATTCAACTCTACCTCTTAGATTTAGTGTTGTTGAACATCTCTAGATAATATAGCACAAAGAAGTTGTGAGATAAGTTGGGGAGTTTGTATCATTCAAAGTCCCTAATAAACAAGTTGTTTCTTTAAAAGTTGTGTCATCTTAGGATGTAGGATGGAAACTCGATGATGGAGGATTTAAATGCCTTTAATACTCTCGTAAGTCAACTTGTCTATGTTGATTTTAAGATGGAGGAAGAGGATAAGAGTATTACCTTGTTATGTTATTTTAAAAAACATTGGGATAATATAGTTGTAGCAATTGGTAGTACCACTCAATCGACATTAAAGTTTGAGGTAGTAGTTGCATCCTTGTTATCAAAGGAAATGAGGAGAAAATCCATTGAGGGTGTAAACAAGGATGTTTTATTTGTGAGAGGTGCTCCCCGGGAGAGGAAAAATAAGTCATTGGGGAACATGTATAAATATAATGGTAGATCTAAGTATCTAGGACAATATACAAGGAAATGTGGTAATGTTGGGAACTATAAGAAGGAATAATAATGTAAGTAAAAGTAAGCAATCTGATGATTCCCCTTCTCGAGAAATGAAAACCTCCGTGGAAGAAGGAGGAGATGGTTACTTGACATCTATAGGTACATATGTAGATCATGATTTATAGTTGATCGACTTTGATTCTTCAGTTCATTAGAATCCTCACAATGAGTGGTTTTGTAAATATGAAAAGTACAATTGAGGTGACTCGACAACCAAAATCATAGGACATGGAAGGGTCAAGTTTTGGGTCAAATATGGAAGGATTAGAACTCATCCTAGGGTTTTGCACCTTCCATATCTAGCCAAAAAATTGATATATTTACGTAAGATGGGTGGTGTAGATGTGCATATTGTATTTTAAAAGGACACGTGCAAGATGGTTTTAGGATCAATGGTTTTGATCAGGAGAGTTCAGATTGAAAATATGTACAAGATATTAGGAAGCAATTTTAAAGATGGGTGTAATATTTTTGTTGTTATTTATTATAGCAATGAAAAAAACAAGACCACTATTGTACTTGGATACAATACCATGATAGCATCAAATACTAGGACATATTGGAGAGAAGGAAATTCGAGAATTACTTGGTAAAGGTATGGTTAAATGTGTGTTTGATTCCTCATTATGTCTTTATTTTTATGAACATTGTATATATGGTAAACAAAATCGAGTGAGATTCACATATGGTGCTACAAGAGCAAAAGGAATATTAGAGTCAATACACAGTGGTGTGTTTGGACCTATTCATGTTCTATCACTAGATAAATATGTCTTATGTTTCATTCATTGATGATTTCTTGAGGAACACTTTTTGACTAACACAATATATTTCCAAAATATCGAACACCTTGAGAAATCACTCACAGAAACAAATATCATATGAACACACCAGGTTTTTATGTGGTTCAAACCCTCTAAGAGGGAAACAGACCACAACCCTAGCCAAATATCTACTTGAGGCAATATATTATGCAAAGGAAAACTAATGTTACGTGTGAGTTTCTCACAATCGATCATCAAGAAAATGACCCTCCATGCTTGAGATGAAGATCAACCATCAGATCACTCTATGTCTAGAACATATCGTGACGGAAATTGATCAGTAGTCATTAAGATCGAGATGGAGATCAACCATCATATCACTCTATGTCTAGAACATATCATGACCGTCGAATTACATAAATACAAATGCATACTAATGCATATTAAAGAAACACACTTTACCTAAAGACACATTATCCTAACATCCCCCATTAAGAACAACTTGGGATAGGATTGAAGAATTTACAAAAGTGGCACTACAAGAGAAGGAAGGGGGCATTAGATCATATCCCCTCTTAATGACAAATTCGTGGACTCCTAATCATAGATTGAAGTTTAGAATAATTCACTTCTATAAAAGACTTTGTGAAGATTTATGCAACTAAATCATCAGTAGGGAAAAAGAGCGCTTCAAGAACGCAATCCTGAAAAAGATTTTTGATGAAGTGCATATGTAGCTCAATGTGTTTTCTTCACTGATGTTGAAATGGATCTTTGGTGAGCTTTATGACACTCTAATTTTCACACCAAAGGGTAGTCGGATATTTTTGCTCAAATACAAACTCTGAAAGGATATGTTTAAGCCAAAATACTTCCTAACTTGCATTCACTAAAAATCAATACTCTACTTATGTTAAAGAAAAAGTAAGAGCATGTTTTTTCTGACAAGCCCAAGTGATAGGTTGATAACTAGGAGTGAAAACATAACCTACAATATACTTCCGATCATCAGGATCACTGACCCAATTTGAATCAATGAAACCAACCAACAAATGATTCCCCCCTAAATTGTAATGAATCTCAAACTGAATTGTACCCTAGATATACCAAAGAATCATTTGTGTTATTTTCCAATGGCTTTCATGGGGCATTTGCATATTCCAAACAACAAGACCAAGAATAAAGGAAATATCAGGACAATTGTGATTCAAGTACAAGAGACTACCAACGAGATGATGATACAAGGTGGCATCTACTTCAGGTGAAGTGCAAGTGGTAGTAATTTTGACTGATAGACTGGAAGGTAGATGGGATTGGTTTATAATCATCCATGTGAAAGCATTGAAGAATATCACAAGCATACTTAGACTGAGAAATAAAAATTCCTTCTTTGGTTTGCAGCACTTGGAGGCCAAGAAAATAATGCAAATTTTCTACGTCTGTCATTTCAAATTTCTTCTTAATTTTGGATTTCACATGGGTTAAAATCTTATGGTCATTGTTAATAAGAATAAGGTCATCAACCTAGAGAACAAGTATGATAAGATGGTTTCCTACTTTCTTGGTATAGGAATTGGGTTCAAACTGGCATTAGAAAATCCAGATTCAAGGAGAAAGCTATCCATTTTGGCATACTACGAATGAGGAGATTGCTTAAGGCCATCGGGAGATTTTTAAGGAAATATACAAGGATGGAATCATTATGAACATAGCCAGGAGGTTCCATGTAAATTTATTCTTTCAAATCCCCATTAAAAAAGGTGGACTTGACATCCATTTGATGGAACTCCCATTTATGTGAAGTGGAAAGGGAAAGAACAAGGCAGATGGAGTTCATTTTGGCGACATGAGAAAAGATTTCATTGTATTCAATTCCATTAACTTGGGAAAATATTTTGGAAACTAACCTTGCCTTACGTTTTCAACACTTCAATCTAATGCATACTTAGTTCTATAGACCCATTTACATCTAACGAGTTTTCTTCCTTTTAGAAGAGGGACAAGGTCCCAAGTATATTTTTCCATTATGGAACGATATTCTTCATCTAGTTGCATCCCAATCCAAATGGCTTGAAGCTTCTACAAATGTCTCTGGATCTTGATTCTCTAAAAATTGAAACAAAATAGAAGAGGCGTGTTGGAACTGTGAACATGTTCAATGTTGATCTCTGGGATTACCAAAAAGATGATAAGTTGCTTCGTATGTTGTACGAACCCGTCAAGGAAGTAGTTGTAATGGTGCAACTGGAGGGAAATGAGTATGCAGAGGTGGATTTTCATCCTCACTGTAATCATCAGAAGAAGAAGTTGTAGTAGGAACACTATCAATGAGTTTGGGATAAGAAGATGGCACAAGCATTGAAGATGGATCAAAAGCCTCAAATGGAGCAGACGTCAAATTAGGATCGTAGGATAAGATGTTTTCATCAAATTTAATATCTATTATAATAATTATATCATTGGAATGCGGTCGAATAATTCTATAACATTTTACATATTTAGAATATCCAACAATTATGCACTTTTCATTCTTAAAATACAATGCTTTATGTTTTTCATCAAGAATATGAGCCCATGCTTCACTACCAAACACATGGAAGTGGTTGATATATGGTTTAATTTTACTCCATGATTCTTCTAGTCTTATATATTTTAGATCCTTAGTGGGAGTGTGATTGACTATCTAATTGGAACAATTAATGTCTTCAGCCCAAAAATTGAAGACTTAATCCCTTTGTTTGGATCATACAATTAGCCATTTCATTTAATGTGCAGTTCTTTCTCTTAAAAACACCATTTTGTTGTGGTAATTAGTAAATCAATGTATGTTGCATCTAAAATCATTGTGAAGTGTATTAATTAGCAAATTTGTTGTTTACATATTCACCTCCATTACCCATTCTTAACTTATGTATTTGATGTCCAGATTGTTTCTCTACAAGGGATTTTTAGGCCAAGAACTTGTCAAAAAATTCACTTATAAGTTGTAAGAAATAAACCCGAGTGAATTTGGAGAAGTCTTCAATTAAAGTTAATAAATACTTGAAGCCAGAAAAATAAGCAGAAGGGAGTGTAACACACAAATCACTATAAACAAGTTGCAATGGGGTCGAGGCATGCCAAGAGCCATGTTTCTCAAAAGTGTCTCGATGATGTTTTACGAGAAAACACTCAATCCAAACACCATCTTTGCAATAGATGAGAGGAATACCATACACCATTTTATGATTATATATTTGTTACAATGAGAGGTAGTTTAAATGACCAAATAATTTGAGCCAAAGTTTGCTCATGTCATCGCTATGGGAAACAAAAACTAAGGGAAAAGGTGATGACCCAATTTTTTTGAATTTGTACAACCTGGTAATATCATCAACAATTCCAGTAGCTGGGACATGCTTAGGATATTTTAAATCCTTAATTACAACTTGGTGAGGTGTAAAATCTACAGTATTACCTTCACCAAAATTAGTGATTTGATAAATTGACAACATATGGCAGGAAATTATTGGAACACATAATACATCATTGAACTGACCATCTTCTAATGAATTGTTCCATATCTTACAACATTAATATATATATACCAACAAATATTTGTTTGGTTTTACATTCATTTAGAGCAGAAAGAATGGCTTTATCCTTATCCATATGATAAGATGCTCTAGAATCAATGAGCCACTCATTTGAAGAAGAGGAAGAAGATGCATTGAAGGAAAAACCAGAAGTAGAAAGTGCATGTCCATGAGTTGTAGAGTTAGAAGATGAATCAAGGTTGATGTTGTGCTTCTTCATTGTTTCTTCCACATCTACCATCTTCATAAAACACTTAGATTCCACATGACCATCTTTCCCACAAAAATTGCAATGAGGCTCATTGTTCTCACCCTTTGATTTGGTTCATTTTCATCATTGGAAGGATGATATAGCTGAGAGGGTTATGGACCCTTGTTTTGCTTATTGTTGTGAGTTTGTTACTTATTGGGATTCTTGGTTTTACTCTTTTGGTGTGCCACTAAATATTTTCTAGATGTATCGACAGCGTTGATTACTCCAGGATATAAGATCTTATATTTCTCTCTAATCAAGGAATCACAAAAAATTCAAGAGTGGGTTTTATATATTTATCCCCCATAGATTCTTTCATGGAGTTAAAGGTAGATACAAAAACAGAATATGTGGGACCAAGCTTGGAAAGAAAAGCATAAATACATTGCTTTTCTAGTTTAGCTATTTTGCATTCTTCAACTAAGGTTCTGAAGGTTCTGAATTTAGATTGATAGTCTTGAATGCAAGAGAAATCACTTTGATTTAAAGAAACCAACTCATTTTTAAGTTTGTGACCTCGAATCTCACTGTGTTTACTAAACATTGTTTCAAAATTTTCCCAAGCCTTATCTGGTTCATCAATTCCTTGAAGGTGGAATCGTATCTCATTAGAAATTAACATCCCGATTAATCCACGTGCTTCATCACATTTATTGTCCCATTTTATTTTATTATCGGCATAAGTGGTTTCAATTTTTTCCCATTGTAATCTGGAAAAGTACCCTACTTCGTAGGGCATCCTCCATATGGAATTTCCTTGAGAAGTAGTTGGTACTTGTAAGAAGAATATCACATGAAGTGGCCATATTGTAATATGCAGGTAATAGGGTTTCAAAAGCATAAATTGATGGTCTATATGCAAATATCTCAAAAAATAGGCAGTTTCAAAAAAGAGGCACTGAAAAAGCACTTTGGATGTCAAAGTTATGCCCTTTTGAAGAAAGGCATAAAAGGGAACCAAGGGACCAAGTGGTAGGAAAAGTTCGATCCACGTGATGATGGGAGAAAAAAATGCAATAAATAATCCCCCCATTACTAACTTTGCCTATAAGCTCACTTTTACAAATAAATTGCTTTAAAATAACTTACCCACTTTTATAAAACAAGTGGGAAGCACTTTTACAATTTAGTTAATTTATAACTTAAAGTTACATGAACTTTTATAAAAGTAATAAAAAGAAGGATTTGAACCCAAGATGTCTTTCTTTTTAATGTAACTTTCAACCAAGTGAGCTAAGCATGGGGGTGTTTTTTGTTGTTGTTGTTGTTGTTGTTGTTGTTGTGGGAGAGCATGCATATCCGGAAAACCTTGATTTTTGGCTTGCAAGACACTTTACACAACCACACAAATCAAAAAAAAATTATGAAACCGAAATTTCTTAGATTTGGGGTTAGTCATTGGTTACGTAGAAAATGTTAGTTTTCACATTGTTTCTAGTTTACTGATGTTGCATGAGGCACACAACAAAGAGAATACACAGTCAAGAAAACACTTTCCACTATGTTTCTGATTTGTTGAGTTCACACTGAGCACACGACAAAGAGCATACACAAACTAAAAAAGGTAGAAACTAGGAATAAAATATAAAACCAAGCTAAAATATGAAAGAATATGAGAAAAAAAAATTAAAACACATAAGTATAAATAGTATACCTCTGGATTTGGTGAAATGGTCATATATTGGGAAAATGGAAACCTTTGTCAATGAAACGAAAAGTGTTATAACTGAAAGAATCACTCTAAATGTAATGGAACACCTCTCTCAACCTAGAAATGCACAAAAATATCATAAACGAGAAATCATTTTATGCATATGGTAACACTGGTTCAAGATATCGATCATCAACAAAAGTGAAACTTCATAAGAGCTATGGATCCATGTTCAACTAACACAGGATATTTCCACCAAAAGGTCAAACACCTTGAGCAACTTCTAACACAAAGAGATAATAGATCAACACATTAGGTTTTTACGTCGTTAAAACCGTTGAAGAGGGAAACAGTTCACAACCCCAACCAAATTGCTACTTGAGGCAATATATTATACAAAGGAAAAGGAAAGTTACATATGAATTTCTCACAATCGATCATCAACTAAATGACCATCCATGCTCTTTAAATAGATTTCATGGTCCAATAAGGTGTTAATGAAAGAATCAATAGTTGTTAAGATCGAGATGAAGATGAACCGTCGGATCACTCTATGTCTAGAAAATATCGTGATCATCATATTACATAAGTACAAATGCATACTAAATAAACACACTTTACCTAAACACACATTATACCAAGTTGATCTTAACTAACTCCTAAGAGTCTAAATATCCTAAAAAACACATGGGTATATTTCCTTCATAATAAATCTAGGTTTTCAACAAATTTAAAGAGTTTAAGTCTCATATATTAAAAAAAAAAAAAAAAAAAAAAAAAAAAAAAAAAAAAAAAAAAAAAATAAAGGTGTTTAGGAAAAATAATGGTGAGAGTTCTATGGAAATGAGTTTGAGGAATTTTGTAATAAGTGTAGATTAGAAAGGAAAAAACTATTCCATACACACCTCAACAAAATAGAGTTGTGTAAAGATTGAACATGACACTGATGGAAAAAGAAATAAATGTGTTCAATGGTACAAGGTTATCACTATGATTCTAGGCAGAGGCAAAAATGCTACATGTTATTTGGTAAATCAATCACCTATATAAGCATCGTTGAAAAAAATTTGCATGAGGCATGGACTATTAAAACCCTTTAAACATCTCAATTTTTTTGGTTGTGATGGTTATGTGCATGTTCCAAGGGAAAATAGGATAAGCTAGATAATAAAATTAAAAATTGTATCTTTATTAGTTATAAAGATGGTAAAAAAGGTTATAAACTTTGGAACCCAATAGATAAGAATATTGTTTACAGTTGGGATGTATTTAGAGAACTTGAAGTTGTTCCTGAACAAGAATTCCAACCAAGGGAATAAGAACTAGAGACAATAGAGTTTGAGTTGGAGTGTGAGAATTCTAACTCAATAGAAGAAGATGAACCAGAAGAGGAAGAATCTCAGACTCTAGTCTTAAGTATATTGGTTCAGGAAAGAACGAAAATAAAAAGGTAGCATCCACTTAAATTTGATTCTATTTTTGTTCTATATATTACTAATGATGATCCTAGAATTGTTAGGGTGGCAGTGGATTTACAAGATAGTAAAATTTAGAAGAAAGCCATGGTTGAAGAAATGAATGCCTTGGAAAAAAATAAGATATGGTATCTAGTTGAGTTGTCAGGTATAATAAACCTATTAGTATTAAATTGGTGTTCATCAAGAAGTTGAATGCACGAGGTAAGGTAAAGAAGTACAAAGATCACCTAGTAGCAAAGGGATATTCCCAAGTGAAGGGAGTCTATTTTGGTGATATTTTTCTCGTGTTGATAAATTAATTTTTATTAGGTTTCTTTTGTCTATTGATTTTTCTTGTGATAATGAAGCAGAGTATATGGATGTGAAGATATCATTCCTACATGGTAATGTTGAAGAATAAATCCACATGAAACAAATAGAAGGTTTTGTATTGAAGCAAAAGGAGGAGTGAGTTTGCAAGCTAAAGAATCCCATGTATGGATTAAAACATTCATCAATAATGTTGTATCAAAATTTGTATACTTCTATATGTTAGAGTTTGCACTTTAATTCAATTTAATTAGATCTTTAACTGAAATACAGACAAGCACAGCAAAACACAAGAGACATAATAATTTTCCTTGGGGAAACCATAAAGGAGAAAACCCCGCAACTTCCTCATAAATAGATTTGTCACTAATACAATATCAAGCAAGATAGAAAACCAAAATGTAAGATGTCTTCTGCATCTCTCTCTCTTTCTCCTTCAGCGAACTTGTCTTCTCTCTCTCCTTATGCGAACTTGCTTGAGTGAGTGGTGTGTGCAAAATGAGAGAGAAAGCCTCTCTATTTATACTTTATGTGTGGGTGACCTTTTTTCCTTATGGATCCGACCTCACTAACTTGACTGGGATGACTTGTCCTAGGGAGACTCAATAATACAATTTACATTTGACCTTTGGGGAACTATTGCCCCGACTTACAATGGAGTTTTTACCTCAATAATTCTTGCATGACCAAACATAATAATGTCATCCTTGAATGGAGGAAAAACATCTTCATCGGAGGTACAAATAAAATACAATAATAATAATAAATACAATGAATATCTTCCGAATTTACATTTACAACAACACTTTCTCTTAACTAGGAAGGAATTCTCTCGCCACAGTCATCATCACTCTTTGGACACAAAATATAGACAATGTCATCATCAATGCTTGAACATCATCATCAACACTGGATCATCATCGTCGCTGTAGAAATCCTCATCTTGTTGATCATTGACTAGTTACATCTCTCGAATATATCCGTCATGGGAAGTTCTATAGAGCCATCCCTTTTTCATGCTGGATGTAGGCCTATCTTTCATCTAGGTATTCATCATCTCTACGAGCAAGCCATCAAGTAGGTACAGCCTAGGACCACACATTAAATTTCCACAGCAATCACCTGCGTCTCCTACTATCATCTCATCGTATCCATAGCAGCTCATCATCTCACACGGAGATCCTCCCAGGTTCACACCTCATGTCCAACAGACCACCTGCGTCTCCCACCTAGTAGGTACAACCTAGGAGCACCCCAGGTGCATTACGTCCCAAGGACCACCTACATATTCCACCATGCGAAAATGATCATAGGCGCACCACAGGTGTATTTTTGGCCGGTGGACCTATCGGCATCTCCAACGTGTGGATACATCCCAGGAGCACCCCAGGTGCATTACGTCCCAAGGACCAGCTACGTCTTCCACCATGCGTCTTCCCTAGTGCACTTGCATCTTCCGGTCTCATCACTCCCTCTTTCAAGGAACCTCGATCTGGATAACACCAAGCTTCTCTCTAAAGTAATAGAACTTCACTCTTGATAAAGGCTTAGTCAACACATCGGCTATCTACTCATCTGTCACCACATAATGGAGCTTCACTCCTCCTCTCTACACCATATCTCAGATATAGTGATACTTGATCTCAATATGCTTCGAATTGTCATGGAATACCGGGTTCTCAGACAACTTCACGCAACTCTAGTTGTCATAGAAGATACAAGTTTCCTCGAGCTCAAGATCAAAAAAATCCGTCAGTAGCTTCCGAATTCATACTTCCTCGCAACTAGCCAAACAAGCTGCAATATACTCTACTTCGATTGTACTCAGTGCCACGCATGAATGCTTCCTGCTAAACCAGGAGATCATACCGAATCCCAAACTGAAGCAACATCCCGAAGTGCTCTTCCTATCTGTGCAACTTCCTGCCCAATCTGAATCAACATAACCATGTAGGTTAATCCTCCGATCCGTCTCATACTTGAGCCCATACTCAACTGTACCCTTCAGGTACCTCAATATATGTTTTGCATCCGTCAGGTGAACATGCCTCGGATCTGTCAAGAAAATGGCTCAGGGTGTTCACAGCAAAACACATGTTTGGTCTCGTGTTCATTAAGTACATCAACGAACCAATCATCTGCCGATACATCATGGCATCAATTGTCTCTGATGAAGAATCACACAGTAGCTTCAAGTTCGATTTCATTGGTGTGGCCATTTCCGCTCAGTCCATCATTTTGTACCTCTTCAGAATATCCACTACATACTTCCCTTGACCAAGGCAAATTCCATCTGTACTCTACCACACCTCCATGCCTAAGAAGTAGTGCATCATCCCCAGTTCCTTCATCTCTAACTCTACGGAAATCCTTCTCTTTCCATCTGTAATGATCTCATCCTCACCTATCAAAAATAGGTCAACTACATATAGCAGAAGTATCACTAGTCTTCCGCCCTCAACCTTGAAGTAAAGGTTGGAATCTTCTTTACTCTTGGTAAAGCCTAAGCTCATCAGAAAGCTATCCATCCTGTCGTACCATGCCATGGGTGCTTGCTTCAATCCGTACAAGGATTTCTTCAACTTGCACACATGAGTCTATCTTTCATGTGTCTCGAACCCCAGTGGCTTCTCCACATACACTTACTCTTCAACTACACCATTCAAGAATGTTGTCTTGACATCCATCTGGTGTACCTTCCATTTCATTACTGCAGCCAATGCAAATATAGATCTGATGGAAGTGTATCTTGCTACAGGTGCAAATGTCTCCACGTAATCTATGCCTTCTTTTTGGGAGAAGCCACGTGCCACAAATATTTCCTTGTGTTTTTCTATGCTTCCATCTGCAACATGCTTGATCATATAGATCCATTTCAAAGTCACAATAGACTTCCCTTCTGGTCTTGGAACTATCTCCCAGATATCATTCTTCATAATCGACTAGTACTCCTCAATCATGGCATCCTTCCATTCATTCTTCTATGTTGCTTCCTCGTAGTTGGAAGTTTCTTTATCAATGATGTCGCATAGCAGGGCCATATATCTGGAGTATGGCCTGGGTCTCTTGCTTTCTCTATGTATCCCATCTGGAGCACCATACTTCTCTACATCTTGTATTTCTTCATGTGCCCATGCTAGTCTTCTCTTGTGGGATTTCTTCTCATGAGGTGGATCTACAGGTTCTTTTGGTTCTTCCATGTCATGATCTTCATGATCTTCTTGAACTGTTTCTTCCATCACTGTGTCTCTAGTTTTGGGAACTTCAGGTTCTTCATTTTCTTCATCTCGACTTCATAAATATTCTTGAATTTTATAGCTGAATCATCATCACTTGTTCTTCGAAACAAGTATCTCTTCTAGGTGATGGTACACGATCTTTCCTACAAGTCAAATTTAGTTGTGTGGTTAGAAACATTTCATAATTTTCAAAGATAAATTTGTATGCATATAGACATAGGTCACGCAGTCATGAAACTATCTTAGCCAATACTTCAACACAACATTCCTCCATATCTCATATTCATACAGTAACTTTCTAGATTCCTTCCATCTCTACCAGAACATTACTAAGAGCGTGCACTACTCCCAACATGTTATCAAAGAGGTTTCATTCTCGATAAGTAGCAATGGAATGTTGTACAGTACTATAGGCCACTTACCCATTACTTTCATATTAGTAGTAGTTTGTTCATCAATGCAGCATGTATAATATGCATCTAACTCTAGGAACATAAGTATGTACACAACTGAACAATATCATTTAGGTAATTAGATATACAAGAAATGACAATTCAAATACTTATCTTTGTTTGGTTGTTGGGTGGACTCCCTATTGATCTTTGCTTCCTTGCAGGAACTATTGGAGTCTCTGACAGTTTTCTCTACTTCATCGTCTAATTCTGAGGACATGTTCCTTTCTTGCTTATGATCGGAAATGTTGAGAAAGAATTCTACACTTGTTATTTGTACTGGAGTAGACTTTGTGTGTCCCTTCTTCTGCATCTTAACCAATGTTGAAATGGATGAGAGGTTCTTCCATAGAGCATTCATATTTATTTGTTTTCTGGAGTCCAACGTTGTAGGAGCTTCTCCTACTCCTTTCATGTAATACTGAAAGTCATCTCTAGCTTCACCTTATGAGGTGGAACCTATTGAATGAACCCTTGTAATTGGTTACCTTCGGTTATTACAATAGATATTCTTCATCACTTAAAGAATCTTCTTTTGTTCTTTTTCTTGCGGATTCATCATCTTCTGTGGTGTGATCATGATGCCTCTTCTTCTTGGTATTTTTGGAGGATCCTTGATTTCTAGGACAATTTCTTGAGTAATGTCCCTTCTCATCACATGTGTAACATATGATACTGGAGAGATCCCTTCTAGGTCCATGATTCCTATTGGGCCTTCTGGATCTTTTGTGATGATGGTCCTCCCCCTTGTTATGATTCTTCTTGGTATGAGCAGTTAGATCTTGGTCATTAACAACTCCCATCTTCTCTTCTCTTTCTACTAGTCGAGCTTCTTCTTGGGTGCATTCTTCCTATTAACACCCAAAAAGTGTTCACTACCTCATCTCCTTCATTACATGACTCATTTGTCCATATTTCCTACCATATTTGCCTCCAAAACCTTAAAAACCCCCTTTTTTCCCCAAAATAATGTAAATTCCTCCAAAAATAGCAAAAACCCTCTAAAAAGGGAATACAAAATACAAAAAAGAGGAAAAAGAAGGAAAAAAGGAAGTAAAAACCCTATATAGCTGACCTAAACCATATGGTGCCCAAAACCATGGGTCAGCACTCCACCACTAAAAACCTATAAATAGGTGATGGAGGCTCCCCATTTCATATCCACAATCTTCCCAATCCTCACTCTGCCAAAATCACTTCTGAAACCCTAGCTCACCCTTTTGAGCTAATTTCACATTTGAGTGCCCCTTTGGCCCATATCCAAAACACTTTGGAGAAGGAGAAGGAACCCATTGGAGCTTGGAAGCAGCCCTCCTGGACTACTGCAAGAGCTTCACCAACCTCACATTGGAGGTATCATCAATACAAAAACCATTTTTATTATCTTTCTGTTATTTTATGCACATGCTTAGAGTAGTCTACTATTTTATTTACTGTCATATTTCACCATTTTTATTGAACTGCTACTAAGGAGTCCCTTCTCCTTAGTAGGTGCCCATTTGCACAAGCTAGGGTGAAAACCCTAGCTACTGTTTTGGCGACTCCCCTAGTGTTCCTTTGAGTTTCTGGTTATAATTTTTTAAAAGTTTTATTTTCTGTAAATATTTTTCTGTTTTTCCCTTTCGGCAGTTGGGTTTGCTGCCGGAAATCGCATATTTTTTCCCCACAGCTGCGATCCGACCGCGGCTTTCAGTCTGCTTCCTACGATCCGACCGCGACTTTCAGTCTATTTCCCGTGATCTCCCCGCGGCTTTCAATCTGTCTCCTGCAATCCGACCGCGGCTTTCATCCTGGTTCCTGCGATCCGACCACGGCTTTCAGCCTGGTTCCTGCGATCTCCCCGTGACTTTCAGCCTGTTTCCTGCGATCTCCCCGCGGCTTTCAGCGTATTTCCTGCGATCTCCCCATGGCTTTCAGCCTATTTCCTGCGATCTCCCCGCGGCTTTCAACCTATTTCCTATGATCTCCCCACGGCTTTAAGCCTGTTTCCTGTGATCTCCCCGCGGCTTTCATCCTATTTCCTGCAATCGCTCGGCTTCTTTCAGCCTGTTTCCTGCGATATCCCCATGACTTTCAGCTTGTTTCCCGTGATCCGGCCGCGTAGTTTCGCCACAGACCCGCAATCTGTTTTCTGCACTTTTTTACCCTTTTTTGAACCCAAAACTTTGCTGCAATATTTTATGCACCTGCACAGCAACCTATTCTATCTGCAGCCATACTTACCTACAGCCTTCTTTTGCAGTTTTCTTTCTATTCCATTTACAGAATTTCTTACAGTTTAATCATTTCAATTGAAAAAAGAAAATTTTGCATTACAAGTTTAATTTCTGCATTATTATTAGTTAGAAAGTTGCCCACCCCGTGGCACTTTTGATTGGGTTCATTACTTCACACGCACACACTCTATCACCTAATTCAAGTGAGCCTTAAAATACTACTTAACACAACCAAAATTCTAACCCCACTTAGGGAACACATAAGAATATTGTAGTTAGGTAGGACAGGGGGGATAGGCATCCAAATAACACCCCTCGGTCACTTAGACTTGAGACATAGTTGTTGTCCATTAGGGAACCAAAACCCCCTAGTATTTTTTGGCACGGTCACAACCAATTTATCAGAGGGTCTCTCCCTTAGGAGGGTTGAAGTAGCCAGATTGGTTCCGAAGGCCTGAGTGGAATACCACAATCCAATCAGTAACCGAAGGCTACCTACTTGTTGGTCTGTGTGTGGTGATTCCTTTTAGGCCCACATGGTGATAGGACCGGAGCTACAGATTCACCTTTTCTAAACGTGTCATGAATGGGGTATCTTAGTTTCCTTTCTTCTAGGATTGTCTTACCCGATGTCCCTCCCAGTAGGGGGATATCTTTAGCCACTTGGCTCTACTATCCATATTGTCTGACTTGGATTTCATCACCTTGCAGAGGATATGTCTGGTTGAGTCAGAATACTATTTAGCTAGGTGTTTTCATGCTCCCTTACCTCCCTTTGGTCTAGCGAGTCCACTATTTTTATTTTTTAGGAAACCTGCTACTTGTTGGTATTCTGACCATTGTTGTTAACGCTCCACTTATTGTAGCACAGCTGTTACAGTGAGTATTTTGAGCTGGTTTTTGGCCTGAGTGTCGTATTTTTTGCGCTCTCCTTCTGCACACTTGGCTGCATTAGGGTTTTTGAGTTATTTTTCACTCGACAAAACCCCCAGATACTTGACACCATCTATCACCATTGAGTCCCCGAGACATTCTCGGTGCCTCCGGGGTGAGCCCCCGCAGCACAGTTCACTTGACATCACCCTTCATAGACGTAGAGCTTCATCACTCGACTCCACTCGTCGACGACACAGAGCTTCGTCCCCTGGCACTGACGCCCCTTATTTCACATCTGATTCTAAGGCAAAGTCCGAGAACCCCACTTATACTGCACCAACCAGCCCCATGGCTGGCACGACATCCAACCCTTTCTTTGTAGGGACCATTGGTGGAGCATCCGCCACCACCCCAGCTACCACACCCACTTTGGGTATGCCCTCGATGGGGCCCACACCCACCATTCCTATCACTGTGCCCATTCCAGTGGCTAGCATACCCAACCCAACTCCACCAGTGACTCACACTACCCTTGGCGGTGCAGGACCATCCCATACCACCTTCATTCCTCCCCCTGGGGGCAACTTCCCCAACCCAAACCCAGCCCCTACACTTGGGGGCATTGGCCCCAACGTGGCCACGACCACCAGTATGTCACATCCTTCTACTAGTTTTCCATTCATGGCTAGTCTCAATCTTCCTGATCTGGCTAGACTAACCAACGATCCCATCAGACACGACCCTATGTGGCCTCACATGCCCACCAAGCTCCCATCAGAAGTCCCTAAGTTTGAGGGCAAGGCAGGTGAAGACCCCCAGAACCACATTATGTCCTTCTATCTATGGTGTTCCTCTAACTCCATAGTGGATGACTCTGTCTGACTCCGTCTGTTACAACACACCCTCACTGGCTCTGCAGCCAAGTAGTACATTGAGCAGCCCCATGGGACCCATGCCACCTTTACTTCCCTCGCCTCGACCTTCTTGCATTTCTTTCAGTTACCTATCCGCTATGACGCGGGATTTGAGATCCTACTGTCTTGCAGACAGAATACGGCCACCCACATCACTGACCACATTCATGAGTGGCGGCGACGCCGAAGCCTGTGCAAAATCAAGTTAGATGACCATGTCTTCTTAGATTGGTTTCTAAAATCTCTCCTTCCTGTCATTGCCAAGGATGTGGCATCCAAGCGACCCCATTCCGAGGAAGAGGCCATCCTAAAAGCCCAACAATTTGACCTTATTTATGCCCGGTCTGGTTATCTATATACCATTATACCTGACACCCCCCGCGGTGATTCCTCCCGACATGATGCGACGGGGGCATCCTATTCCGCCGATGGCATCATTGGCCGTATTGCCTTGCATAACCAACCCTTTTCCATAGCACATACTAGCCCTGGCCCTGACCTTTCGTGGGCTACATCCCACTCTGGAGCAACCAATTCATATGCTCCCATGGCACATCACCACCATTCCCACGGACCCTCATGTCCACCTCAGTGCTTCGGCCATGCATCCCCTGCTTACGCGCCCCCCCCCCCCCCCCCCCCCCCGGTCGCACCTCATCCATATTACCACCCACAGGCCGCGCAAGCTCCTGTATCCTCTCAAGCCCCCCTGTTTATTATCCAACACAGGAAGCACCTGCGGCAAACCCATAACTCGTCACACAGACGTATCAGCAACCCCCACAAGGCTCAGCACCTGCACTGCCTCCACCCACTTATTATCCACCGCAGCCCGCTCCCGCACCTGCACAACCCTAGAACCCACCTGCCGCCCAAGGGAAAGTGTATGTGAAACAAAATCCCCAGCTGAACCAAAATAACCAACGCCAGCAAGGCCAGAAAAACCACGGAAAAGGACGTACCGTCGGAACAACCCTCCTCTAGACCAAGGCGGCCAGCCACCTAATCCCCCAAACAATAATAACGCGACACCTACCAACCAAAACCTCGACCAGCCGCCCAAGCAAGCCAAAAATTCTAATTTGCGAACAAACCATCCTTGTTCTATTTACGAGGTCTATGGCCATTACACACACGCTTTCCCACATTTGGAGTGGGCTCGACAACTTTGGACTGACGATTCCCACCACCAAGGGCACGCGGCTCCTCAGGCACCGCCCAACCCCCCACCAACTCAGACTCAACCCTTGGTGACACAAAACCCTTTACCAACCCAAGGCGTAGTGAACACTCAACCATTGGCTCCCCCTCAAGGAAATGCGCCGCCACAACAACAAATCACTTATGCCGCTCCTGATCAACCCCTGATAGACTCAGGTACCCATCACTTGTTAATAATGTCCTCCGCCGATGTCAACCTTCAAACCCATCGGAACCAATATGGATCCACCCCTGAAGCCCCTCCCACCGACAAAAATACCAACACTCTTCCCACCGATCAGTCGTTACGAATACCTCCGGCTCCACTAGATGGTGCCTCCAAAGCCCCTCGCTTCCCACTTCGCTGCATCAACAATAACCCCAATGCTCGTGCTGCATCTAATTACAACATTGTAGATGATTTAGCTCAGTCCCCCGTAGCCATGTCTGCGTTAGAGGTCTTAAAAAACTATCCTACACAGCGCAAGACTTTGCTTTCAGCCATTGGTGCTATTGACCCAACTGATTCACTAATGATGGCCTTCGATTTGGACCAATCCAAACCACGCCTGTCTTCCACATTAGCATTCCAAGTTTCTGTATCCGTTCGGAATCTTGTCATCCATCGATGCATCATCTGTTGGTTGTGGAGCCAGATCTTCTAGTCTCATAGATGATATTGTATTAGCCGTGTTTGTACCCCAGTTCTATATGATGTGTAGGTGGAATGTACACTCACCCCAGCGGGGGGGTGTGGGGGGGCATCGCCCCCCCACGGGGTTCCAAGGGGGCCCATCCCCCCTGGCTGGGGGGTCCGGGGGCCAGCGGTCCCCCGGCGGGGGTTCGGGGGCAGCGCCCCCGAGAAATGGGGGTTCGGGGGCAACGCCCCCGAAGAAAATTTTTGGGGCTGTTTTCGCCAGCTGTTTTGCAGGCCCATGGTTTTGGGTATCCCGTGGTATTTTCCCATTGTATTTCCCTTATAAAAGAAAGACATTGTAATACGGCTAGGGTTGTTGATGTATTAGGTTTTATGCATTGTAAAGATCTTTGAGATCTGGAGAGAGACTGTAAAACAGAGAAGAGGAAGTGCAGCGGTTGTGCTGCAGGTTGTATCCCTTCGACTTGCTGGACGGTAATAATAATAAGGACTGGCAAATTCAGTGTGGACGTAGCCCAAGTTGGGTGAACCACGATATATCTGTGTCTCTCTTGTAATGTGTATGTGTGATTATATTTGCATTTCTGTTTATTGTTATTGCTCTACGATCCTGTTTTTCTAACAATTGGTATCAGAGCCAAAGGTCTATTTGGCAGTTAAACCCGCAGGAAGCTAGGGTTTCTGGTTCGAGTGGGAGCAATGGCAGAAGAAGGAAAGTTTAAGGTCGAAAAGTTTAACGGCCAAAACTTCGGGTTATGGAAGATGCAAATGGAGGACTATCTATACCAGAAGGATCTATACCTACCGTTGGGAGGAAAAGCAAAGCAGCCGACGACTATGAAGGACGAAGAATGGGTGGTTCTTGACAGAAAGGCTCTGGGAACAATACGGTTGAGCCTGGCTTCGTCGGTGGCTTTCAATATCTCAAAAGAAACGACAACAGAGGGTTTGATGAAAGCATTGGGTAAGCTGTATGAAAAACCCTCGGCTTCCAACAAGGTATTTCTAATGAAGCGTTTATTTAATATGAAGATGTCTGAAGGTGGATCTGTTACTGATCATTTAAATGAGTTTAATACGGTTACAAATCAGCTAAGTTCTGTAAGTGTGACCTTTGATGATGAGGTTAGGGCTCTTCTAATCTTGTGTTCATTGCCAGAAAGCTGGAATAGCTTGGTCATGGCTGTAAGTAACTCTGTCTCTGGTTCAAACACCTTGAAATTTGATGATGTTATTGGTGTTATTCTTAGCGAGGAAATGCGAAGAAAAAGCACAGGTGAGACATCAGGAAATGCGTTGACCATGGAGAGCAGAGGAAGACAAAAGGAGAGAGGAAAGAGCCAAGGTAATCGTGGAAAGTCTAAAACGGGCAGATCTAAGTCCAGACTGGGAAAGATAGAGTGCTGGAACTGTGGAAAGAAAGGACATCTGAAGAAAGACTGCAAATCTCTAAAGAAGAAAGGAGATGCATAGAAGGAGACTACCCAGGAAGCAAATGTAGCAGGTGATGTGTTACAAGATGCTTTGATTCTTGCATTAGATAATACTAGTGATTATTGGGTAGTAGATTCAGGAGCTTCATGTCATGCTACACCCCATAGGAAATACTTTCATGAGTATGTTCCTGGCGATTTTGGACATGTTTTATTGGGTGATGATGAGCCATGTAAAATTGTTGGAATGGGTAAGGTATGGATAAAAGTTAAGAATGGAACTGATTGGTTGTTGAAAGATGTTAGGCATATTCCTGCTATGAAAAGAAATCTGATCTCAACAGGGCAGTTGGGAGATGGCGGCTGTCTATCTACGTTCGGAGAAAAGTGGTGGAAGATCACTAAAGGATCAATGGTGATAGCAAAAGGAGACAGAGTAGGTACGTTGTATTTATGTCCTCATAATACTGACCATTCTATCTCTTTAGCTTCCACAGGAACAGATACAGCATTGTGGCATCATAGGCTTGGCCACATGAGTGAGAAGGGGATGCAGATTCTCCACTCAAGGAAGTTGCTGCCGGATTTGAAGCAGGTAAGTTTGGAATTTTGTGAAAACTGTGTTTATGGAAAACAGAAGAGAGTCAGATTTCTCAGGGTTGGGAAACAGAAGAAGAATGAAAAATTAGAGCTTGTGCATACAGATGTATGGGGACCAGCTCAGGTACAATCTCTTGGTGGCTCTCATTATTATGTTAAATTTATTGATGATGCAACTAGAAAAACTTGGGTTTATTGCATTAGACATAAATCTGATGTGTTTGCTACTTTTAAGAAGTGGAAAGCTTTGGTTGAGAATGAGACAGGAAAAAGGTTGAAGTGTCTCAGATCTGATAATGGAGGTGAGTACTGCGGCAAGGAGTTTGATAGTTACTGTTCATACCATGGGATTCGTAGAGAGAAGACAGTCCCAGGAACACCACAGGAAAATGGTGTGTCAGAAAGAATGAACAGAACGATCATGGAGCGTGCAAGGTGTATGCGACTACATGCAGGGTTGCCCTTACAGTTTTGGGCGGATGCTGTAAATACTGCTGTTTATTTAATAAACAGAGGACCTTCAAGTGCTTTGGATGGTGGTATTCCAGAGGAAGCATGGACAGATAAAAAGGTAAACTACTCATTTCTGAGAACGTTTGGTTGTGAAGCATTTGTCCATATTGATAAAGAAAATAGAACAAAGCTTGAAGCAAAATCCAAGAAATGTACCTTTATTGGATATGGGGTTGATGAATTTGGTTATCGATTATGGGATTATGAAAATAACAAAATCATCAGGAGTAGAGATGTGATATTCAATGAAAAGGTCATGTATAAAGATCAGTTGCAGGGAAAGAAACAGGAAAAGGAAAGCACAGAGTACATAGTGCTTGATGAAGTTAAAGAAAATGAAGTTCCGAAGGTGCCAGAAAATCAAGAGCAGCAGCAAGTACCCGAAACTCCTGCAACTGTAAGAAGATCTACCAGGTTAAGTAGACTCCCTGAACGATACTCTCCTTCAATGTATTATTTATTGATGACTGATTCTGGTGAACCAGAATGTTATGAAGAAGCAATGCAGGTGGAAACTAGAAAGAAGTGGGAGCAAGGCATGAATGAGGAGATGGACTCATTGGTAGGAAACCAGACTTGGGATTTGGTTAAATTGCCTGCTGGTAAAAGAGCATTGCAGAACAAATGGATTTACAGGTTGAAGGAAGAAGAAGGAGGTAAGAAGCGGTACAAGGCCAGACTTGTTGTAAAGGGGTTTGCACAGAAGAAAGGTATAGATTTTGATGAAATATTTTCTCCTATTGTAAAGATGACTTCAATTAGGACTATCTTAAGTCTAGTGGCGGTAGAAGATTTGCATCTTGAACAATTAGATGTAAAAACAGCTTTCCTCCATGGGGATTTGGAGGAAGAAATATATATGCAGCAGCCACAAGGGTATGAAGTCAAAGGTAAGGAGGATCTGGTATGCAGGTTGAAAAAGAGCTTGTACGGCTTGAAGCAAGCTCCAAGGCAATGGTATCTAAAGTTTGACAGGTTTATGACAGAACAAGGTTATAGTAGATGTCATTCTGACCACTGTGTTTATTTCAAGAAGCTAGACAATGGAAGATATATTATCTTGTTATTGTATGTGGATGACATGCTTGTTGCAGGGTCTGACATGCAGGATATAAATGTACTCAAAAGAAAGCTAGCTAATTCATTTGCGATGAAGGATTTGGGTGCTGCAAAGCAAATCCTTGGTATGAGAATAATGAGAGACAGGAAAAATCGCAAATTGACATTGTCTCAAAGTGAGTACATACAAAAGGTGTTGGAGAGGTTCAGAATGCAGAATGCAAAACCTGTAGGTACACCTTTGGCTAGCCATTTCAGTCTAAGTAAGGAAATGTGTCCCAAGACACAAGAAGAGATAGATTACATGTCCAAGGTTCCCTATCAATCAGCAGTTGGCAGCTTGATGTATGCCATGGTGTGCACAAGACCAGATATTGCACATGCAGTGGGAGTTGTGAGCAGATATATGAACAATCCAGGTAAAGAACATTGGAAGGCAGTACAGTGGATTCTCAGGTATTTGAGAGGCACTACCACTGAGGCATTATGTTTTGGAGGTTCAGACACTGTTCTACAGGGATATGTTGATGCAGATATGGCAGGTGACAAGGATAGCAGGAGGAGTACCACAGGGTATGTGTTTACTGTAGGTGGAACAGCAGTAAGCTGGATTTCGAAACTACAGAAGGTTGTTGCACTTTCAACAACAGAAGCAGAGTATGTTGCCATTACAGAGGCTAGTAAAGAGATGATTTGGTTGCAGAGGTTTATGGAGGAAGTGGGTAAGAAGCAGAAGGATAGCAGACTGTATAGTGACAGCCAGAGTGCCATTCATCTTGCAAAGAACTCAGCATTCCATTCCAGGACTAAACATATACAGCTCAAGTACCATTTCATACGCTCTGTTCTGGAATATGAACTGTTAAAGTTGGAAAAGATACATACTAGCCAGAATCCTGCAGACATGTTCACAAAGGTAGTGACCAGAGAGAAACTGAGTTCGTGTTCGGTTTCAGTTGGCCTTCTAGCATGAAGGTGAAGAGGAGAAATTTGCCAAGTCCAAGTCCAGCAAGTGCAGCAGCGGTGGATTTGTTGTGATCAGTCTCCAAGTGGGAGATTGTTGGTTGTGGAGCCAGATCTTCTAGTCTCATAGATGATATTGTATTAGCCGTGTTTGTACCCCAGTTCTATATGATGTGTAGGTGGACTGTACACTCACCCCAGCAGGGGGGTGTGGGGGGGGCATCGCCCCCCCACGGGGTTCCAGGGGGGCCCATCCCCCCTGGCTGGGGGGTCCGGGGGCCAGCGGTCCCCCGGCGGGGGTTCGGGGGCAACGCCCCCGAGAAATGGGGGTTCGGGGGCAACGCCCCCGAAGAAAATTTTTGGGGCTGTTTTCGCCAGCTGTTTTGCGGGCCCATGGTTTTGGGTATCCCGTGGTATTTTCCCATTGTATTTCCCTTATAAAAGAAAGACATTGTAATACGGCTAGGGTTGTTGATGTATTAGGTTTTATGCATTGTAAAGATCTTTGAGATCTGGAGAGAGACTGTAAAACAGAGAAGAGGAAGTGCAGCGGTTGTGCTGCAGGTTGTATCCCTTCGACTTGCTGGACGGTAATAATAATAAGGACTGGCAAATTCAGTGTGGACGTAGCCCAAGTTGGGTGAACCACGATATATCTGTGTCTCTCTTGTAATGTGTATGTGTGATTATATTTGCATTTCTGTTTATTGTTATTGCTCTGCGATCCTGTTTTTCTAACATCATCGATGAAGGGGCCTCTACATGCATTATGTCCACATTCGTTTGGCAGAAGTTGGGATCCCCTACTCTCCAACAATCCACTACTGCGTTGAGAGCCTACGACGGCCGTTTGGATCAACCTCAAGGTCTCTTATCTAATGTCCCCATCCAGTTGGTTGGTAAAACCGTGCTCATTGACATAGAGGTCATCAATGCCCAACTTGATTATAACCTCTTACTTGGCCGCAGTTACATGTACGCCATGCAGGCGGTTGCTTCATCTGTTTTGTGTACCATGATGTTCCCCCATGACGGACGCGTGGTCAAGGTTGATCAACTCACCTATTACGATCCCAATGCCCCCGCTGCACCCGAAAATGTTCTCCCCATGGTTGAACAACCTGCTTGCGGTGCATCTACCTCGTTGATTTCCTTAGTGGGACCTGGAGTTTACTCAGAAACACCGATGACTTCAACATTCCAAGCCATTCCACCCCCGTCACCCACGACCGAAATATCTGACTTATGTACCCTTTCCCACAATACACCAACACCCAACCATCAATCTCCCTTGCTACCCCAACCACCAATGGTACCTAGTCATGTTGGTGTTACACCCATCCATACAATCCCCTTCCTATTCCCCCCTTCAGGAGTAGTAAGCGCCCTGGTTATGGCTACTCTCAGCCTCTCGGGGTTAACTTTAGGACTTCCTGTGTGGGATATCATGCCTCCCGTTTCCCCCCCAACACCAAATGTCATCGTACAACCAGTGCAACCCATCACCACTACTAGTCAACCACCTCCCGGTGTCACTATTCCTTCCTCCTCCATTAATCCATCCCCTCTTATCAAGCACACTAGGGGCAGAGGCCCACAACCATACACTACTTTACCACCGCCCAAAATGGTTAAAAACCCCCCCACGTTTCGTGCTCCTCCCAAATTCTCTTTGTGTGATGATTTGGGCCATGCTACCAATCAATGTCCACAATTACCTACATTACAAGAGCACATGCAAATGCTTGACAACAACCCCAACATCCTGGTTGTCCAAATCGACCCTACCCCTAAGCCTCGTGATAAATCACTGCGTACCAACCACCCTTGTGCAATATGCGGTATTTACGGCCATTACTCACATCACTGTCCAGATCTCCCAAATTACAGAGCAACTCTCTATGAGATGAATAATTTGGACCTCGAGACGTCTCCCCCTACCATTGAAGAGATCCACCCCCCGGAATCTCCGCCAACAGGAGAGATCAATACCATTTATATGATCTCTACTACTAGTGCTCCCTCGTCAACTGATTTGATGACTCAAAGTTTCCACAATGATGAGGAGATTCTTGTGGATCTTACTGCACCTGATTACCCCTGGGAGGATATGCACCATCATTCCTATTTCCTCCCGGAAGAATCTTTCCCCACCACAGCCACCCAATTTTCGGTTGAGTCCAAAGATTTCCTCCCCACCAAAGTCAACTGGTTTAAAGATCCCATTCTCGCTCCCAATATCATGGCCAACATTTCACCCACAATCCACATTGATATCTCTACCCCAGCCGGTACTCCTAAACTCATTACGTTAGGAGCCTCCTGCACTGAGTACGAGATCGGAGAGTACAAAAAACTTTTCAAAGAGTTCCGCGATGTCTTTTCCTTGTCTTGACCCCGCTATCATAAAACACCACATTGACACCGCTGAGTTAGGAGGCATGCTAGATTACCTCGACCTTTGGATAGGGGGCATGATCAATCATTTTTAACCTTCCCCATCACATCTATCTTAGTATTTCAATGACCCCATTTTTCAAACCAACACATATGTGATCCACAATCACAAACCCCATGCACATAGCATGGGGGCACGTCATTAACTATGCTCTCTTTTTCACATGCATGATCTCAACCATTTTTGAGGTCACATATCACTTGTGTATTTGATTTGATTTGATACACCTAGTATTCTTCCCCCGTGGGTCATTATTTCTCCCCACCACTGCATCCTTGGCTTGGTGGGCTCACCGTTATTTGTAGCCATTTTTTAACCTAGTTATTTCCTTTAACCATTCCGGAGTCCTTATGACCTCCGTTTTTCGCACCATTTGCACCGCCGGATTCATATTTCCATGCGCGTGATGATGCTTGAGATCATTTCTCGCTCTCACCAAAAACTTTTGGAATTTTTTCCCATGCACCTCGCCATCTCAATTTGCGTGGCACATTGGCCATTCTCAGTTTTTAGCATTCCTTATACCATCGGATTCATTTTTTCGAGCTCGTGATGATGCTTTAGATCATTTCTCGCTCTCACCCCCAGATTTTTCGGGTATTTTTTCCAAAAACGCCCCCCTACCACCTCGACAGTTATCCGTTTTTGACACTTTTTATATCGCCAGATTCAGTTTTTCGAGCTCATGATGACGCTTGAGATCATTTATCGCTCTCACAAGGAACAGTTTCAACATTGTGTCCCGACACTTTTCTGCCTCAATTTGCGCACCACATCGGCCGCCATCGGATTGTTACATATTTTTACATGAGCCATTCATACTGCAATTATTTCATTATTTTGCCACCATTCATCATCCCGCAAGGAATCCCACCAGTGTTCCCCCCCACCCTCGTTCTTGGTTCTCATCGATGTTCCTTGATTGAGCACTTCCTCCTTGCCTGGCCATGCCTTTTGTTCAGTATAATTTTATCCCTTTTTGGGGTCGGATAAGTCCTTTACGAAAAAGGCACTTAGGGAGTTTCTGTTAAGCTCTTTTCTGACTCCTAAAAAAAATGAAAAGATCGCCAAGCAATCTTGCTTCTTTTCATGCTCGTTAAAGTACCTAAAAGGGCGTCTATCTGGTATAAGTTTAACCCTTTTCCGGACCTGGTACACTAATTATGAAAAAGGAATACTCTAGTCACACCGGTTAGAAGAGTTCTTCATTGCATCCGTTTATGCTTCTTCGGGCCTTGGAGACTAACACATGAAAAAGCATCCCCCCTGGAGTATTCTTATTTCTTTCAAACTCTCTAAAATTGAAAGCAACCACGAGCATGAACTGTCCTGCGCTCGTACAAATCCACACGACGGTACCATTCCATTATTCCAGAGTCTTCTTATCACTTTTAGACTCCTTAAAATTGAAAGCAATCACGAGCATGAATTGTCCTGGGCTCGTACAAATCCACACAACAGTACCGTTTTGAACCACTTCTTCTAGTTCCTTAACCCATGAAGAAGTCCCCCCAGTGCCTCTCAGCACCATGATCGATCATTTCGGCAGCACCCCCAATAAGGTCGCCTTTGTTCAGAGTATTCTGCAGTCTGTTGCCATCTTACACCAACTTGAGTATCACTCATCCCAGTCACCATCCTTGATCCATTAAATCTATGATCCCTTTCCCACCAGTCAGTTTCATATGCTGCCTGATCATCCCCGCCATCATACTCTGAACAAAGGAATTTTGAGTCCACCCACTCTACTTTCCCAGTTACCCCCCCCAGTATGTCAGTCCTACCATCAGTACTCTCACACTTCGGTTCTCCACCTCGTGCTCCTATCAAGGAAACATCATTGCCTTGGTAGTTGCAGGTCTCCCTCTGTCGACTCCAGCCCATCTATTCCAGAGGATAGACCCAGAGGTCCCTGCGCCTTGGACTCATCACCATCTGTGGTAAGTGCTTATGGACCATTTTGATATGAGTCATCGATGCCTCTCCAAGTGGTTGTTTCTCACATGCTCAACTTCAGCACCTGGATCGCATCGTTGAGAATCACGCAAGGTATATATCCCTTCAGTTATTGGTTGAAGACCCCGGATTTCCCCCGACTCTAGCACATTGGTGAGTCACTTCGGAACACCCAGTTATATGTTCCCATGGACGTCCGGGTTGCGTTGGCGACTGTATTCGGAAGCCATCCACTTATATGCTTCCTTGAGTACCCAGTTCAACTCCAGTTCAGTGTACCATTGAGGGTATGACTCTCCGTCATTATGTTCTTCCAGTTCATCAGTTCCTCTGGTACCATACTCAGCAGCACTATTTTTCTTCCAGTGTATCAGTTCTTCAGCTCATACATGGTCAGCCCAGCAGTATGTCCCAGATTTGTGTCCCCCTGGACCCTTATGATGTACATGGTGGTTCTCCATGTATCCTTCAGGCCCCCATTGTGGGCCTCTCTGTTATTTTTTATAAATATTGATATGAGAATGGGTATGCCCGCCTCATCCATATATTGAGATTCTTCCTCATTCATTATTTGAGGCCATGTATCTTTCCGGTCCCATTTTTGGACCTTATTGTTATTATTTTAGATCTTGATACGAGCATGGGAATTCCCGCCTTGTCCATATGTTGAGATTATCCCTCATTCATTATTGAGGTCATGTATTTTTCAGTTTTTGCAGTTTGTTCGGGACCGTTGTTCCAGGCTCTAGTTCGTTTCTTCTCCTCTCCCCATCCCAGGAAAACCGTACAAGACCTATGATGTCTATCGACCATACGATGAGCTCCTACCCTCACACATTAGGGGTGTTGGTTGTGGAGCCAGATCTTCTAGTCTTATAGATGATATTGTATCAGCCGTGTTTGTACCCCAGTTCTATATGATATGTAGGTGGACTGTACACTCACCCCAGTGGGGGGGGTGTGGGGGGGCATCACCCCCCCACGGGGTTCCAGGGGGGACCATCCCCTCTGGATGGGGGGTTCGGGGGCAGCGCCCCCGAGAAATGGGGGTTCAGGGGCAACGCCCCCGAAGAAAATTTTTGGGCCTATTTTCGCCAACTGTTTTGCGGGCCCATGGTTTTGGGTATCCCATGGTATTTTCCCATTGTATTTACCCTATAAAAGAAAGACATTGTAATACGGCTAGGGTGGTTGATGTATTAGGTTTTATGCATTGTAAAGATATCTGAGATCAGGAGAGAGACTGTGAAATAGTGAAGAGGAAGTGCAGCGGTTGTGCTGCAGGTTGTATCCCTTCACCTTGCTGGACGGTAATAATAATAAGGACTGGAAAATTCAGTGTGGATGTAGCCCAAGTTGGGTGAACCACGATATATCTGTGTCTCTCTTGTAATGTGTATGTTTGATTATATTTGCATTTTTGTTTATTGTTATTGCTGTGCAATCCTGTTTTTCTAACAAGGGGGCAATCTGTTAACACCCAAAAAGTGCTCACTACCTCATCTCCTTCATTACATGACTCATTTGTCCATATTTCCTACCATATTTTCCTCCAAAACCTTAAAAAGCCATTAAAAAGCCTCCAAAAGGCTAAAAAACCATTAAAAAGGCCTCCAAAAGGCCAAAAAAACATTAAAAAAGCCTCCAAAAGGCCCAAAACCCCCTTTTTTCCCCAAAATAATGTAAATTTCTCCAAAAATAGAAAAATCCCTCTAAAAAGGGAATAAAAAATACAAAAAAAGAGGAAAAAGAGGGAAAAAAGGAAGCAAAAACCCTATACAGCTGACCTAAACCATATGGTGCCCAAAACCATGGATCAACACTCCACCACTAAAAACCTATAAATAGGTGATGGAGGCTCCCCATTTCATATCCACAATCTTCCCTATCCTCACTCTGCCAAAATCACTTCTGAAACCCTAGCTCATCCTTTTGAGCTAATTTCACATTTGAGTGCCCCTTTGGCCCATATCCAAAACACTTTGGAGAAGGAGAAGGAACCCATTGGAGCTTGGAAGCAGCCCTCCTAGACTACTGCAAGAGCTTCACCAACCTCACATTGGAGGTATAATCAATACAAAAACCATTTTTATTATCTTTCTGTTATTTTATGCACATGCTTAGAGTAGTCTACTGTTTTATTTACTGTCATATTTCACCATTTTTATTGAACTGATACTAAGGAGTCCCTTCTCCTTAGTAGGTGCCCATTTGCACAAGCTAGGGTGAAAACCCTAGCTACACTTCCCATAATCTGTTGAAGTTGATCAGATTCTTCCTAGCACATATTCCTTGAATGAATGATTCCCATGATCTTGGGAGACCATTCAAGGTGGTCATAACAATCTCTCCTTCTTCTACTTTGTCTTCTATCACTTCAAGTTGCTCCTTGATTTGAGAGACCCTTGTGAAGTAGGATTGCATGGTATCTGAGTTTTGGATCTTCACATTCTTGAGTTGGTTCCTTAGTGTCATCTTCCAATTGATGTTCTTCCCCTTGAATATCTTCGTCTAGGCTTCGAACATCTCATTGGGATTCTTCAGGGATGACACATGAGGGATAAGATGATCTTTAATGGATTTTGCAATAATCCTCTTGGCCTTGACCAAGTTCTTCTTGTGGATTTCTTTTGCCTCTTCTCCCTCTGGTTCTGGAACCTCCGTATTGACATACTTGTCCAAATCATTTTCTTCTAGGACAAGGGATATCCTATACTTCCATGCTTGGAAGTTGTCATCTCCCTCAAGCTTATCCTCAAGCTTGGTGTGGTTAGTCATTTTGAAATGAAAACCTCAAATGGAAATAGAAAATCTTTAGATCTTACCAATTTGATATGCCCAACCTGGTTCTGGAGTTGGTTCGCCTAGGGTTTGTTAGAGAAACCCTAATTTTCCAAACTTGGAATTTTGAACTTCTAATTGGACAGAAAGATGCACCTCCTCAAGGCGAGTTTTCTAGTGTACTCCTTTGTCCGGATTGATGGAGGAAAACCCCAAAAGTTTGATGCCCTATTTTTTCTCTTAGCACTAGTGACTGGGTCAAAAACGAAAATTCTTCAAACTTGATTCTGCTTCCTCCAAAAGATGCACCCTCCTAGGGAGAGTTATCCTAGCCCTCATTTTCTGATGATCTATGGAGAGAAGACCTTGAACTAGGAATCCCTAGTGTCCCGCTGTTGCACAATGCCTTCTTTTCAGATTGGCTCTGATACCATGTTAGAGTTTGCACTTTAATTCAATTTAATTAGATATATAACTGAAAGACAGACAAGCACAGCAAAACACAAGAGACACGATAATT
This sequence comes from Larix kaempferi, assembly GCA_027924585.1. NCBI lineage: Eukaryota > Viridiplantae > Streptophyta > Pinopsida > Pinales > Pinaceae > Larix > Larix kaempferi. Next base: position 14,344,467 of record BSBM01000348.1, on the reverse strand, counting down.
TTCCTTGGGGAAACCATAAAGGATAAAACCCTGCAACTTCCTCAGAAATAGATTTGTCACTAATACAATATCAAACAAGATAGAAAACCAAAATGTAACATGTCTTCTGTAGCTCTCTCTCTTTCTCCTCCAGCGAACTTGTCTTCTCTCTCTACTTATGCGACCTTGCTTGAGTGACTAGTGTGTGAAAAATGAGACAGCAAGCCTCTCTATTTATACTTTATGTGTGGGTGACCTTTTTCCTAATGGGGCCGACCTGTCCTAGGGAGACTCAATAATACAATTTAAATTTGACCTTTGGGGAACCCGACTTACAATGGAGGTTTTACCTCAATAATTCTTGCATGACCAAACATAATAATGACATCCCCTAACGAAGGAAAAACATCTCTGTCAGAGGTACAAATAAAATACAATAATAATAATAAATACAATGAATATCTTTCGAAGTTACATTTACAACACTATATTTGGACTTTGTTCCTTAAAAAGCAAATATAATCATTTTATGTATTCTAAGCAGTCAGTGACCATTTTACTTATGTGATTGTGTATGTTGATGATATGTTTTTTATTGGAAACAATAAGGAAATCATCAAGGATGTTAAAGATCGGTTGTATTTTAATTTTGATAAGTAAGATTTTGGTGTTGCAAATTTTATTTTGTGCATGGAAATTAAAAGAGACAAACATGTAACTTTGGTTGAATCGAAGGAAATATGTTGAGACAATATTGCAAAGGCTTAATATGAGAAAATGTAAACCGTTAAAGGCCCATATTCCTATAGGTACAAATTTATATGTAGATCAGTGTCCCAATACTCAAGAAGAGGTTGAAGACATGTCGTATGTTCCATATGCTAGTTCTATTAGAAGTTTGATGTATGATATGATATGTACTAGACCAAACATTGCACATGCAGTGGGAGTTTTGAGCAGGTATATGTCAAAACTAGAGAAGGAACATTAGACAATTGTTAAGAGGATTTTCATATAATATTTGTGTGGTATATTAGACTTTGAAATCTACTACTAATGAAGACCAAAACCTTCCAAACTTTGCGGGAATATTGTGGGAGAAGCGGCCCTGAGCAATTGGATGGAAGAGAATTGGAAGCATTGTTTAGATCAGGTCCCAACCTTTCATACTATGTCAAGGGGTTGGATTCTATTCAGAGTTCATTCTGAATTTTACAGACAAATACTATTAGAACGTGACTAGTGTCGGGGTCCCTCTGGTCTAATCCTTAAGAGGTGGCAAGTAGACTTTGACGCCAAAAGATCACCATATAATTTACAATGTGTCTAGACTATTCTGCCAGGATCGCCTATGATATTTTGGAAAATACCTCTGTTAGAAGCAATTGGAAAGAAGTTAGGTAGATTCATTGCACTGGAGGATAATTGGGAATCGAAGGTAGACCGAAGATGTGCCAAAATCCTAGTTGAAATGGACCTCCGAGATGGATTGTATGAAAAGATAAAATTGGAACTGAATGGTAACATTTGCTACCAAAGGTTAGATTATTGGAAAATTCCCTTCAGGTGATTTGGATGCAGACAAGTCGGACACAATATCTGCGAGTGCCCTTATCCTAATTCTCAAGTGAAACATCGCAGGAAGGTCTAGGTTAAAAAGTTGACGTCTATTTCAAAATCCATGGACGAGGCAGAAAATGAACTCAAAGGTGACGGGAAGCAAGCTCTAGAGGAGAACGTTTGCGAAACTGTACCATGCAAGACGATAGGAAATTCATCACCTACACCTAATGGTAATCTTATTGTTTCCAATGTTGTCCCTCCTAATAAAGATAATTTGCTATATGTACCACCTGGTGGGAAGCCTGTCCTCTCTTGGGAATTCCCTCCACAAAAGTTGACAGTGTCAGATACAGAAGACTCCATTAACCTTTCTCCAAGACCGGTGTCAAAATACAATGACACTATTCCTTATTTCACTAATACTTACAATACAAGGGATAGGTTGGCTTCTCTGCAAAGAAATGAAGGACTGACAACTGGAGGTTTACGCCTAGACCCTATGCCAAAATTTAGTCTTGGAAGGAAGTCTGAGATAACAAAATCTAAGAACCAAGAAGTGTTGGATATAAGAGCTGGGAAGCAATAAACCATTAATAAGGCCCTTAGAGTAGGGAAATCCCTCTCAAAGGTAACCTAATGCTTTGCCTTTCCTACAATATAAGGGGGTTAGGATGCGCCCCAAAAATAAATTCCTTCAAGAGGATGATTTGTACAACAAATCCATTTTTCATCCTCTTACAAGAAACTATGGTTGAAGGTTTAAAAGCTCAAGAAATTCTAATATCCCTGTTGAAAGATTGGTCCTTTGCCTCTCTAGATGCGGAAGGTCACTCAGGAGGGTTAATTTCGACTTGGAGTCCAGAATTGAAGGAAATTTCCTCAAGTAAGTTTGATTATGTGTTGAGAACGGTTCTTGAAGATATCTCAACAGGTGAAACATTTGTAGTGTTGAATGTGTATGGGCCCTTTCATAACAGAAGAATTTTTTGGGAAAATTTTGCTTCAAGCAGGCTATGGGAAGATTGTAATATGATTATTAGAGGGTATTTGAATATCACAGTCTCAGAAAGAGAGGTCTGGGGGAATTTGGATCGAACAGACTCCCTAAGAAATTTTTTTATTTCTTTGTTCGAGAGGAGAGGTCTTGTGGATGTCCATCCAATTAAGCTTGAGCCTACTTGGAGGAATAGGAGAAGCGGGGAAAACGCAATTTCAAAGAGATTGGATAGATTTATACCTTTTAACAAGCCCCCTGTCTATAGTATCTTGGGTAGAGGATGGAGTTATGTCAGATAATAGACCTATAATGATGGCCATAGAATTACAGGAACAGAAACCGGCTCCTCCATTCAAGTTCAACCTGGTATGGCTAAAATAGGAGGAGTACAAGAAATTGGTTGAGGAGATATGGATGTTGTTGAGGTATGAGCCACAGGAATCGTTTATGAAACAGATGGTGGATAATATTATTAGGGTTAAAAAGGATACAAAGGAATGGGGAAAAAACTTTCAAGCGAGACAGCAAAAACAGTTAAAAGAGGTAGAAGGTATAAAAGAGATCTATAGAGGAAACCTTGCAGGGGGTTTTTCTGAAGAAAAGTTATTACAACTAAAAACCCTAGAAGTTTAGAGATCTAACCTTCTGGATAATGACGAACATTTTTGGAGGCTCAAGAGCAAGGCTATTTGGATAACAAAAGGCGATAATAACACCAAATGTTTCCACAGGTTTGCTGCTCACAAAAGGAGTATAAAGACTATTGCGGAGATCCATAACGAACAAGGGCAAAAGGTTCGATCTTTTAAGGAAAAATCAGATGCATGGATCTCTTTTTTCAAAGGAATTTTCAGTGAATCACAATATTTCCCTATTCAAGAGATTATGCAAGTCCTTAGGATTTTCCCAAGATCAGTTACCAGAGAGATGAATGAAACCCTAAATGAGGAAGTAACGGAAGAAGAATTAAATAGCATTATACACTCCTTTTAGAAAGGGAAGAGCCTAGGACCTGATGGTTTCACAGTTGAATTTTTTCTAGGATTGTATGATATCCTAGAGGATTATTTTCTGAAGACAGTCCGCGAGTCTCAGCGCTCAGGTAAATTCTTAGGGGCTTTGAATTCCACCTTCTTATCCCTTGTACCCAAAAAACAAAATCCCTTGGACTTTGGAGACATTCATCCAATTTCTTGTTACAATGTGGTATACAAATTAATTGCAAAAATTATTGCACAGAGGCTAAAGCCAGTCCTAAGTCAAATCATCTCTGAAGAACAGTATGGCTTCCTTTTTAATCAAAAAATACATTATGCGGTGTCTCTGGATCAAGAGGCAATACACTCGATTAATAGGAATAATTTGAGTGCTTTCGCCCTGAAATTGGATTTGTCAAAAGATTATGACAGAGTGAATTGGACCTTCCTTCGTCTTCTTCTTTTGCAAGTTGGTTTTTCTGTGGATTTGGTGAACTGGATTATGGGATGTATTGATTTATCTTCCTTTGCAGTGTTAATCAATGGGGCTCCTACTCCATTATTCAGGTCATCTAGAGGATTAACATAGGGGTGTCCTCTTTCCCCCTTTTTATTCCTTTTAGTGGCTGAAGCTCTGAGTAAACTTGTCAAGCAGGATAAACGAGAAGGATATTTTAAGGGGGTTTTTGTCTCTGATACAGTGGATTTGATTCACATTCTTTTTTTGGATGACGTACTGTTGTTGGGGGAAGGATCTGCAAATAATTTGAGAACTGTCTCTCAGATTTTACAGCTCTACAAAAAGGCTACAAGCATGCTGATAAATGTGGATAAATCTAATTTAGCCTTCAACAATTTTTCAGAGGAATTGCAACAGGGGTCAGATGTTATTTATCCTCTCATCCCTTTGAAAGAAGGTTTCAAATACTTGGTTTTTTATCTCAATCCCAATGCTTACTTTTTCAGGGACTATCTTTGGTTATATAAAAAGATCGAATCTCGCATATCCTGCTGCGAAAATAGATTCCTCTCAAGAGGTGGAAGATTGGTACTTCTCAATTCCGTCCTACAAAGAATTCTGGTATATTGGGCTTCCATTGATTATATCCCAAAATGGATTCTAGCAAAGATTCACAAGAAGTGCTTCTCCTTTTTGTGGACTGCAAGCAAGAAGAGGGAAGGTATTCCTCTAGTAAAGTCGACAATTGTGGAAAACCTAAAGGAGTTGGGTGGTTGGGGAATAAAAAAACATGTTTTATTTTGTCAATCACTATCAGCAAAATCTCTCTGGAGATTGGTTCAGAATGAAAATTCCCTCTAGGGGAGAGAAATGATCTCCAAATACTATCCAAATTCTTTTATATTTGATTGGTTTCGAAGCAGAGAAAAAATACATAAATGAGGATCAATCGGATGGAAGGATTTAGTTCTCTCCTTTCCACTAATTGGACAATAGACGGCATGGAAAGTTGGTAATAGTCGGAGTACATGTATTGGAGAGGATCCTTGGGTGGGAGATGGAGAGGCTTATTTCCTGTCTCCAGACACAATATCTAGAATCATGAATCATAATATTTTTCGTTTAGCTGATGCGAAGAGCAGGTCATCGCTGGGTTTTGGAAGTGATATTTGGAAATACGCTAAGATCTAGGTCTAGTAGGAGATGCGGCAAGGGAATGGACAGGATTAATAAACAACTTAAAGTTGAATTTCATCACTTTGGATGAAAGTGAACCAGACAAATTAGTTTGGACAAGGGATGGTAATTATGGAGAATACTCAGCCAAGTGGGATATGAATTTTCTTAAACTAATAGTTTTTCTGGAGAAAAGGAGTGGTGGTAGCCTGCTATGTGGAAATCCTGTGGACCCCTGAAGGCAAAGTTACTTCTTTGTCTAGCCTTAAGCAGAAAAATGCTAACATGGGAAAACCTATTAAAAATAGGTTGGAATGTCCCTAGCCGGTGTGCATTATGTCTTTCAAATTGCAAAACTAGTACTCATATTTTTGTTTCATGCTCCTATGTAGTGGTTGTTTGGAATGTGACCTCCAAAGAATTGAACAACACAGAATTTGAGCCAGAGGATACACTTGTTCAATGATACCATAAGTGGTGGTCGAACCCAACGGTACGCAATTTTGATGCTTTTCCTTCCCTGTTGACATATGGTCTTTGGTGGTAACGGAACTCTGCAATCTTTCAAGAAAGAAGGATCCCTTCTAATGTAACCTCTACATTGGTTGTGCATTGGACCAAAGAGCATAAGAAAAGGGAAAAATAGAGGAAGCCTTGACTGTTATTCTATCCAAACATAGACAAGAAGTTCCCGTGGGCATACTTTGATGGAGCCAGTCAGGGAGAACCACCTCTTAGAGGTTCTGGTGCCATTCTTTACATGGCTGATGAAGTGAAGATCAAGATCTGGTATGGACTAGGCCATTGTTCCAACAACAAGGCGGAATTAGTTTCTCTTTGGGTTGTTCTTAACTATGCTTTCTCTCGGAATATTCGCAGCCTGCAAGTCTTTGGAGACTCAAAAATTGTCATAGAATGGGCCAACAACAGGTTACAAATCAGAGCTCCCCATTTACAGCACTTGCTGGAAAACATCAGAAACCAAATCAGGATGTTCAAAACCATTTCCTTCACACTTGCGTATCGAGAATCGAATGAAGAAGCGGATGCACTCTCAAAGAGTGTGATGCTTCTCATACCAGTAACGTTGGTTGAAGAATTTTGAGGGGGAGGCGCCCCTGTGAAACCATATAGTAATTTGGAAGTTTCATAAATACAATACAAACTTAGTTTTTGAGGCTAAGAAGAACAGAGAGAGGTATCTCCCATGCAGTAGCAGCAAAGGCAGTTCCAGTTTTGGCTTTTTCGAATTGTGAGTTGTATAGGAAATTTTTGTAATATATGTAATTTCAAAATGTAAAAATGATGGTCTTCTCATGAATGAGAAGCATTATACAGAGACATATGTAAAGATAGCTCTAGGAGCAATGATGTAAGTCCTTCTGGACAATCAATGTTATTCACTATGAATAAAATATTTTTTCCGAGGGAAAATATATATATATATATATATATATATATATATATATATATAAGAATTTTTTTATGCATATTGGGCTGGAGATATTGATTGCAAAAGATCCACATGTTATGTATTTAACCTATTTGGTGGATGAATTAGTTGGATACGCAATAGGTAGGCTATTGTTGCATTGTTGACTACAAAATTTGAGTATATGGCAACCACTCATGGATGTAAGGAAGCTATATGATTGAAAAGATTGTGTTCAGGTATTGGTTTTGTTCAAAAAGTAGTGAGGATAGGTTGCGATAGCTCAAATGCATTTTTTTAGCAAAGAACCTTACTTATCATTCTAAGACAAAGCATATTGATGTGCAATACCATTTTGATAGAGATATGGTTGAAAACAATAAAGTGTTGCTAAAGGAGGTTGATACTTTGAAGAATGTTGGAGATTTAATAAAAAAAAATGTTAGTGCTGAAAATTTCTCTTGGTTTAGTGAATCAATAGGAATTGTATCCCCTAGTAGTTGACTATATCAATGTCTTTCCTTTGCCCCCATTTTCTGCAAAGAATTGAACCAGCGAGAGAATGTTGGAATGTGTTGTATTCTTTATAGGTAGACTTAGTCACATCCCAATAGGGGTTTGGGGGCTAGCCCCAAAATGAAGGGGGGTATGGGGGCCTAGTGGACTCCCCATTCAGAGGTTCAAGGGTGAAGCCCCGAAGTGAAAAAAAATTATTGTAGTTTATGTATTAAACAGCCAATGGTTTCGACCCGTTGTAAACTAGTCAAGAATCTAGAGTTGTAATCTAACATGGATTAATGGATTAGAGTTTTGGATGCTATGAATATTTTATTATAAACAATGAAGATAATATAATGTGATATAGATATGATCAATTCTCAGTTACTAGGTTGGTTTTCCCTGTTAAGAGTTTCTAAGTTAATTATGTGTGTACGGTGTGTGTTTGTGTGTCATTGTTATTTCTTGTGATTTAAATTATGTTTGTATTGATTTTCTTACAAAAGTTTATCAAACTCTTCAATATGGTCTTTTATGATAAATTTTGGAAGCCCAAAATCCATTTACATCTAAAACACAATAACACTATTCATGCTCCTACTCATGAGAAAAATACTTTGAGTCAATTATTCATTCTCTATAATTAGAGTCCAAATGCATAGGATGCAACAACACCCCTAATGGAGTACTGGGAACCTCAAAATCTATAGTTGTAGAATTATGCAAGAAACATCATGACACAATATTTGTATAATAACAATAATTGAGGTAGGGAGAGGTGCCCTTGAATCCAAATAGATTTGGAAATTAACACCAAGGTTGACAACATGCTTCTCTTGGAAATCTAATTAAACCTAACTTTTAAAAAAACATGGTGTATAAAGATTAAAAGTAGCCAAAAAAACAAATGAAACAAACTAATATACTTCTCAATTGAATAAATTATTTTGATTATTGAAACACCGGCCTACTTACTATAACCTATAAAACACCAATACGTCAACTAAAATATTATTAGTCCTCTCTAGCCTGCTAAGCAACAGGGACTATAGAAACCGGTTTGCCGATATTTCAATTAATATTCATAAAAACCAATAGATTTTATCCTAAGTTTTTTAAACATTTTCTGCTTCTGACCAATAGCCATATTACAAGCCTTATTTGGCCTTTTCCCGAGGTTATCCTAAGTTCAGCTCGAATGGTTATGAGGTTATTCTTATTCATATTTAAATTCGTTTTTTTAGGAGAGCAGCATGTCCTCCAGCTGTTGATGTATGTACTCCATCTGTCCTACACTTGCATGTCCTTTGCCCACGGGAACTTCGACTGTCCTCCAACTGCATGTCCTTTGCTGTCCACGAGGCACTTCGACTAGGATTACAAATATGGACTTGGTTATTTCTTGCAGTCGACCTTGTTGCTTCTCCTACTCCGTATGTAATCGGCAGGTCTCAAAATGAAAACGCCTCCAGATCCAACTCTCTCTTCTCAGGTTTTATGATTCCTCACTGGGTAAGCCTCTCCTCTCCATCCTTGCAAGAGCATTTGGATCTGATTATTCTCATTTCATTGCATCTTATAATATTCTGAGTAATGAAATAGTAAACCAGTCATACATATTCAGTGCATGCAATTAATATGACAGATGATTCTCGTGTGGTGGAGATGGTATTATTGGTTCCTGGTCACTGTATGGGCTTCTGAATTCTCAATATGGTAACGTGAATCCTGAAGAAAAAAATGCGATCTTCGAAATCACAGTCAACAAGGCAATGCCTTTTCTGAAGGTAGTAATCGTCACAGCAACGGAAGAATCAAATCTGGAAAATCTGGGAGTTCTGCTGCAAACAAAAATATAATTTTGGAGAGAAAGAGACGTGGAAAATTAAATCAATGAATTTATACTTTGCGTTCACTTGTCCCCTTCATCACCAAGGTAAGTTTCTATACCACTTATGTGCTCCCTGAAACCTAATAATGGTACAGGAAAATGTATAGTTTCATAGAATATTATAGAACAATTAGATTCTAGTTGTTTCTACTTTATCTTGCTTTTTCAGGCAGATATATTGCTTTTTAGTAATATGAATGGGATTGTAGAATGTGGGGCATGGCTGTGAGATTTTGTCAGCCATATTGTAAAAGAAAGCAATCAAAATTCCACTAAGAATATCGTATTCATGGAGTGACACAACAAACTTAGATGTTTGTTCCTTTGATTTAATGGAAAATGTTTTCATCGTTTCATGGTCCAATTCAATGGTTGACCAATTAAAAATCTACTATGAGGCAGTTAAACATGATTAATAAATTAATCTATGCAAATTTGAGCAGATGGACAAGGCATCTGTTGTAAAGGACGCAATTACATATATACACCATTTGGAAAATCAAGTTAAAGAGATTCAGACTGGGAAGCTCTTCAATCCAACAATCAAAGCGACTGCTCTTCGTCCGTTATATCTCACGAGGACCCATTGGTTGCTGAAATTAATGAAGATGGTGTGAATGCAGAAATTCCCATCCAAGCTCCTATAATGGCAACACCCGGAAGCAGGGTTCAAAATTGAAGCCGTCACAGCCCGTCAAAGGGGTCCTAGCACGTCTAAGAAGTGCAGTGAAAAAAATGGACGTCAAAAAAAATTTAAATTTAAATTTTTGACATTTTAACTAAAAATTCTAGATTCAGATTAAAACTTCATTAAAAGGGCGGTTTTACAAACGGCCCATCAAAAATTAAATTTGCCTACGAGTTCCAAATATCAACTTACTACGGTAGTGGGCACCCTCGATGCGGATGTATCCACGGAGTCCACTCAACCTGGTTCTTTGATCGATGGACACGTCCACTAGTAAGGACGATTGCCAACTTGCCAAGGTACCTAGTACCTGGAGTTGTTGGCATTTAAGGGAGAGCGATGTTAGATGGGATGGGCTCTCCCATCGGTTAATTCAGTTGGGCCATATCTGAATTAAATGTATTAAGTTCACAGGTGTCGGTGAAAGTTAGCAGCAGCAGAAAGTCCTCAGGGAAACCGGGCTAGATTTGCATTTATAGAAGGCTCGAGTATGGATACTTCCTTATGAAGTGGAATTGGATCCTTCCTGTAATTCCAAGCCTATGAATACAAGGCTCAAGTATTTGTTGCAGAGAGATAATTTCGATGGAGAGCTCCTCCACTACGACGACCAAAAGAACATGTTCATTGTAGAGACTACGTTGAGGAAGAAGGATTACCTCGACAGAAAAGAAATAGACTTCAAGATCATTCCATGTCCAGGCGCAAATATTTATTAGATGAAGCTGAGGAGAGTTAATGTCCTTGGCGACATTGGGCTCAGATCTTTTCTCATGGGAGGCATAGCGAAAAACCCCTCGTATTACCGTCAGGCCTCGGAAGTTATCATGAGGGAAGGTCCTAACTCTTCTCGTTTTTGCTACACTGTTAATAATGCCTCCTATTATTGGGATCCTCGTGGTCAATTTAAGGAGTTGAATTTGAAAGGCGACGGAGAACAACTGGGAAATGGAGGTTACTCTATTGGGGATTTGAAGGGTTTTATTCAGATCCTACGTGCTATAGATCACGTCCTCACATTCAAGGGTTTTATTCAGAGGCGGCGTGCTGGAGATCGTGGCCTCACATTCAATCTGGACAGTGCATCCATGGCCTTCCATCGAAAAATAAAACAGGCAGATTATTTAGAGGGGAGAGGAATAGGTGTGTGGGCTATTCCTTCTTATCGAAACAACACAACGAAAATCTTGGTGGATTTGTATGTTGATGTCTTGCACCGAACAACTTACAGGAAATATAAGATTGCTGACATTTCAGATAAACCAACTTCAATGTGCCAACTTCGTGATGGAATTACTGTGGTTAATTATTTTCAACAAAATTATCAGGATATTAAAGTTATAATGGAGATCTTCTTTGTGTCATTGTGAAAGGGGATCCATAGAGAGAAGAAAAGAGCAATCCTAGAAAAGAACAGAACAATCCTGAAAACCAATCGGTGAAAAGAACAGAACAATCCTGAAAACCAATCGGTGAAAGTTAGCAACACCAGAAAGTCCTCCGGAGTCCACACGAAATTATCAGACTTCTTAAGTTGTATCTCCATTGACTCAACAATTTTAACGGCTCTCTGGATTGGACTTTTTGGGCTATAATCTCTCTGCTCTAGCCCTTTTCATATTACTATTTTTCAGGATGGCTTTATAGAAGAATCCAAAACTCTCTAACTCTAACAGAATAATAAAATCCAATGTTCCATAGTAGCCGAGGACCCGAGATACGAAGTTGCGTCATTTTTTAATCATGCTGAGGCATTTTTATTTGTGGGATTTTGAGTGCGGCATTTTTGGAAGTGTTTCTTTTCTGGAATCAGTTTTCTTTTTGCTAAGGGAGGATGCAGACTAGAGCACGTTGTTATGCTTTTGAATCTCTGCTGATTTCTGTCCACATTGGATTCAAGGTAGATTTTTATCTCATTTCTTTTTATTTTTATTTTTTCAATGTGTTGAAATCAATATTTGAAAAGTTCTATTCCATAAATAAATCTATTCTAGACATGTAGCATCATGTAATTGCAATTGGATTTATCAATTTTTTTAGTTGAAAATTTTAATTAAAAATGTAATATTTTATTTAGCAATTTTTTTATGAAAGGCTGAGTTAATTTATTATTGTCAATTGAAGGGTAACTTTTTTTAGAACTTTTCACCGTAGAAGGGCTGCATTAATATATACCCTTCTATTTGAAATTAAGACCAACCCTTCAAATTTGATCCCTGCCCGGAAGTAAACATGTAGGTCAAACTGTTCTTCAAGTAAGCAATTATTACTTGTTTAGCAGATTAGATCACATTTGATTTTTCTGTAGATTAACCTGTCATTTGAAAGGACTGTAAAGAATAGTATTTATTTAGTTTTTGCTTGGTTTTGATCTGGGGATTCAGGTTGATGTTTATTGGTTGAATCCTGTGGCCTGGTCATTGTATGGGCTTATGACTTCTCAATATGGTAACGTGGAGACGAGTTTAAAAATGACAGAAGGGAAGCATCAGTCGGTGAAGCATTTCTTTAGAACTTTTACTGCTTGCTTTACGCCGACAAGGGAAAGGAATTACAGTCGTCCTTAAGGAACTAACCCGGGCTACATTGGCTCATTGTAACCCTGCTTGGATTCAATACTTGGGAATGGAAGCGAAGGGCCAGCCTTTATAAACCTGTAGCCACCATATTTACACCAGGAACTTCCTAGCCCACTTATGGTTGCATTCGTTCTACAGTTACTTTGATACATCATGCTCAAAACCTGATTATCCCTAAGGTTGAAAAAACTTAAGACGGAAAATGAGTTTAACAGAATGCACACAGAATATTGAACGCAGAAGGATGCACCATAGTTTGCATTAGATGGTATTTTAAATATTACAGAATTGACGGTTCAACCAAGAAACCGTTAACAACTGTATAACTACTATCTAACGGTTAACAACTACGTAAACTCAGACTAAAGAGATTATTATTTCTAACACTCCCTCTTAATCTCGAGGGTTACATCTTTTTTATATCCACGATGCCAAGATTTTGTCTTTGAAACTCAAAAGGAATTCTTCCCAAAGGTTTGGTGAAGATATCTGCCAATTGTTCTTTTGAACCACAAAACTGAAGTAAAACATCACCATTCAGTACAAGTTCACGAATGAAATGAAACCGAGTGTCAATGTGTTTGCTTCTCTGATGAAACACACTATTCTTTGACAAGGAAATGGCAGATTTGTTATCACAGAAAATTGTAGTAGGTTCCTTCTCCATATATCCAAAATCTAAAAAAAGTCTTTTAAGCCAAACAACATGACAAGTTGTTGTAGTTGTTGCTACGTACTCTGCTTCAGCAGAAAATATCGAAACTATGGGCTGCTTCTTAGATGCCCATGAAATCAAATTCTTGCCAAATAAGAAAGCGTATCCAGATGTGCTTTTCCTATCATCAATACTGCCTGCAAAATCACTGTCGATGTAACCTTTGAGCTTATTGTCTTCTGAAGCTGTGTACCACAAACCATAAGTGGTTGTACCTGCAATATACCTTAAAATCCTCTTTCCAACTTTCCAATGTGAATCTTTAGGAAATTCCATGAACCTTGAAATAAAACTTGCCGCATATGCTATATCAGGCCTAGTAGCAGTAAGATATATAAGACTTCCAACAAGTTGTTTATACAATGTAGAATTAACTGCTGACCCAACATCTTCTTTGCTTAACTTAGTACCAAATGCAATGGGAGTATCTGCTGGTTTACACTTTTCCATCTTGAATTTTTTTAAAACATCTGTAGCATACTTATGTTGACTGACAAAAATACCATGATCAGATTGTTCCACTTCAATGCCTAAGAAATACTTCATTAAACCAAGATCTGTCATTTCAAACTCCTTTTTCATTGCTTCTTTAAATTCATCTAAAAGCATGTTCCCTGTATAGATCATGTCATCAACATAAAGACATAAGATGAGAATTTTACCTTGTGGATTTGTCTTCATATACAGAGTAGGCTCATTTTTGCTTCGCTTGAAACCATCATCGAGTAAATAACGATCAATTCTGTTGTACCAAGCTCTTGGAGCTTGCTTCAAACCATACAATGCTTTCTTTAATTTATATACTTTGTGTTCTTGTCCTTTGATTTCAAAACCATATGGTTGATGCACATATACTTATTCATTTAGTATACCATTTAGGAAAGCAGACTTTACATCCATTTGATAAATAGGCCACTTGTTCTGTGCTGCAATGGCCAAAACAAAACGAACAGTATCTAATCTTGCAACTGGTGCAAAAGTTTCATCATAATCTATGCCAGGTTGTTGTAAGAAACCTTTGGCAACTAACCTTGCTTTGTACTTATCAATCTCTCCTTTTTCATTCAATTTAATTTTATAAACCCACTTAACACCAATAATGTTTTTATCTGCTGGAAGATCAACCAAATCCCATGTTTTGTTTCGTTCAATAGCATCAATTTCAGTATTCATTGCATCTACCCATTCTTTTTGCTTTGTGGCTTCTTCAAAACAAGTAGGTTGAGATGAAATCAAAGCAAATTGTGCTATACTATTATCATCTTGCTCATAAATATCTTTCAAACTTTTCATTTTTTGATGTCTACTATCAGAATCAAAATCACTGCTAGATGAAGAACTATTTTCATCTTGAACCTGCAATCTTGGAATATGTTCTGAAGATGTTTGATGTTCATCAAATACAACAAATGGATTGTGACAAGTATCTTTTTGCACTTCATCCCATGAGGAATCTTCCAAAAATTTAACATCTCTACTTATCAAAAATTTCTTGGTGATAGGATTATACAAACGATATGCTTTGGATTGTTCACTATAGCCTACAAAAATTGACTTCTCACTTCTATCATCAAGCTTCTTTCTAAGTTCTTCAGGTACATGAGCGAAAGCAATGCATCCAAAAACTCTGAAATGAGAGACATTTACCTTAGTTTCACTCCATATTTCTTCTGGTACTTTACCTTGAACACTGGAAGTTGGTGATCTATTTAATATGTATACAGAACATGCAACTGCTTCAGCCCAAAAATCTTTGGACAAATTTCTTGCTGTAAGTAAACTTCTAGCCATGTTCATGATAGTTTGATTTTTTCTTTCTGCTACTCCATTCTGCTGTGGAGTATATATGGTAGTTGTCTACTTCTTAATGCCTTGTTGTTTAGAAAAATCAACAAAATCTCTGGAATCATACTCTCCTCCTCCGTCTGACCGCAATATTTTGACAAATTTGCCACTTTGTTTTTCTGCTAAAGCTTTAAATTCCTTGAACTTAGTAAAGGTCTCAGACTTGTGTTTGAGAAAATAAACCCAAACTTTCCTGCTAAAATCATCAATAAATGTCAAGAAATAAAAAGTTCCACCAAGTGACTCTGTTTGCATAGGTCCACATAAGTCTGTGTGTACTAACTCTAAGCGATCTTTAGCTCTATAAGAGGCCATTGGAAAACTATCACGCTGATGTTTTCCTTTAATGCAACTTTCACAAGAGGAGATTTGACCAACCAAAGAAGGCAATCCATGCACCATAGATTGTTTTTGTAACAAACTCATACTTTTGTATGGTAAATGACCATAGCGACAATGCCACAAATTAGATTCATTGGAACATGAAACATTATACGCAAACATCTTCCCACTTCTCATCTCTAAAGGAAACAATCTGTTCTTCGTCATATAAATTTTTGCAACAAATTTTCTAGTTGGATCAAAGATCATGCAATAACCATCATGAAAATTAACATCATAACCATGTGCCAATAACTGTCCCAAACTCAACAAATTATGCTTGAGATTGTCTACACGATAAACATCATAAATATTTAGCACAGAATTCTGCTTGGTTAATACTGGCACAACACCTTTTCCTGAAGCTTTAATTTGATGATCATCTCCCAAACTAATTGTAGAAGTGATGGATGTATCAAGTTTAGAAAACAAATCAGTTTGACTTGTCATATGATTACTACACCCACTATCAAGCAACCAAATGTGCTTATCATAAATTTGCTCAGTAACTTGACAAGAAAGAAATAAAGCTTCAGATGTTTCACCTTCAGTGTTAGAGATATTAGCTCTATTCTTATATTGCAGCTTTCTACATTCACTCTTAATATGACCATACTTCTTGCAATAACGACATTGAATTGCTGACTTATCTATCCATTTTTTACCATGTTCTTTTTGAGGTGGGTCTGGCGGCAACAGTTCTGGTTTGTCTCTTGACTGAAAATGTCCTCTACCTCTTCCTTTTATTCCTCGAAAACCTCTACCTCTGCCTCTATCCATGAAAACTTTAGACTGAAATGCATATTCTAAATTACCAACTTCCAAATTAAACCTTTCCTCATGTGACAACAAAGAACCAGTTAATTCTTCTACAGCAAATTTAGTCAAATCTTTAGATTCAAGAAGAGCAGTCACAACCATTTCAAACTTCTTTGGTAAACTCCTAAGAACTTTCTCAACAATCCTCTGATCTTTTATCTTTTCACCATTAATCCTAAGCTGATTTACAATATGCATAACTTTTGTCATAAACTTATCAACACTATCTGATTCAGTCATTTTGAGCGTTTCAAACTGAGTCCTTAGGGTTTGCAATCTCACAATTTTTACCTTTTCATTACCCTGATATGCCAAGCGAAGAATATCCCAAATTTCTTTAGCATTCTTTGCACCAACAACTTTTGGAAATATAGAATCATCTATAGTATTTAAAAGACATGATTTTGTTTTTCCTTCTTTTTGTTTTTGTTCATCTAATTTCTGTTTTTGTGTAGCAGTCATAGCAGCAATAGCTGCTGCATCAGGTTGAGTAAACTCAGATTCAATACAATCATAACATCCTTGACCTTGCAAAATAGCTTGTATTCTCACACTCCAAGCATCATAATTTGATCCAACTAATGTAGGCGTTTGGACAGAAAAATTAGATGAAGCCATTCTTCAGAAAACTATAAACAACCAAGATTTTTACCTCAAAAACAAATTTTGATTTCTGGTTCTGCTGACTGCTCTGCTTTTCTGGTTCTGCTGATTTCTGTCTAATTCTGCATGCACGGGCTTCAAGTCTTTGCTCAACGAATTGGTGATTTCAGAATTTTTTAACAGCAGACTTGCTTCTGCCTTCAACACCAATATTCAACAAATGTCTACTATGTAGCAGACCTTTCAAAACCTCCGACCAAACATGAAGAGGCTCCTCCAAACCGTCACCAACGGCTCTGATACCATGAAAAAACTTAAGACAGAAAATGAGTTTAACAGAATGCACACAGAATATTGAATGCAGAAGGATGCACCGTAGTTTGCATTAGATGGTATTTTAAATATTACAGAATTGACGGTTCAACCAAGAAACCATTAACAACTGTATAACTACTATCTAACGGTTAACAACTACGTAAACTCAGACTAAAGAGATTATTATTTCTAACAAAGGTGACCTTTGGCCAACTCTTACATGTTAATACTACTATCACTAAATTAAAGCCCACAAAAAACCCTACCTTGAGTACATAGATGTCTTCTCCTTTTAGGGACCTGCTACTTCTGCATATGGATTAGCAAGTATAGGATCTGAATCTTAATATTGATGGTCTCCACCAATTGATGTACCTTCATACCTTGGATGCGTTGATTGGCCTGTGGTTTTGCACTTTCCACTATTTACTTCCACCCAAACCTAGGTTGCATTCCATGTTTTGTATGCACATCACTTAGTCTGGAGGACATGGATTTTGTACCATTTAAGATTTATAATTAATTATCATGGGTGAATCCTGTGGAGAACTATGTATTGATTCTTTAACTTCAACTCCAATATTGGTAATATTTCCCAATATTCATCTACATGGGAATTTGAATCACTATCCTCCCATCAAGATTTATATTGAATTTTACTTTTATTCCATATTTGATATACCTTCTCTCCCATGCTCTTGGGAAGCCAAAACATTATGCAATTTGAGAAATTTTTGTCAAACGTTTAATGTTTTTTTTTACTATCACAACCTACAAAATAATAATCAAATATGTCATCATGGTGTGAAAAAACCAAGGATTGTGCTTTGAAATATTGGTAAGAATACGGTGCAGGGAGTCCACAATTCAATGCTTTAAATCTCTCCCAAGGACTGTGCTTTAAAATATTGGTAATTCCATTCCATTAGAAATTTATGTGTGTTTGTGGACGAGTGAATCATCTGAAAAGGATTAGTCCACCCAGGCTTTCAAGGACAAACACAATACAAATGCTGTTGTTTAATCCTCACTTTTTAGTTGATTATGATTGGTTGTTCAGCGCCTCCATGCTATTTACAGAGGGCGATTGACGGAAAGAATGGAAAACAGACCATTGGCATATAATTGGTGATATATGGAATTTGAAAACTCTCCGTCACACCATGCTTGTGTTTTTTTTGTTCTTAAACTATATCGTTTACAATTCAACCATGTAAGACCATTGATATCTACAGAATACGTATCCATTGGAAACTGCCCTTCATCTATTACACCAATCTGATTGAGTTTTGATATTTCAGTAATAGTGAATATCTAAGTATTTCTTTAAATTGCAGATCATAAATTTAGTTTAACTGAGATATAAACAAACATATATAGTAAATTTGAGGAAATTGTTGGATTTATGAAAGTCAAATGTTCTTGTTTTTAATTCAGATTTATTGTTGGCAATGGATGGGTACAATAAAGTATCACTTACCAAAATACTAGCAATGCAGCATATTGTATTTTCTATGCATCTGACTCAAATGATGTTTTTTCTGTAGCTCTACCGCTTGTATTGTTTCTCCCACTACCCGCCTTCCTGTTGCATGCCATCAAAATGACCTCTCATTCCAAATAGGCCATATTCAATACTACCGCTACGAGGAATAATACTACAGGTGGTGCCATTGTTGGGTTGGTTGTGTGTCACTATTAGGAGAATTTTGAGGTCAAAATTGGGTCTCAAAACAAAAAAATGTACTATCAAAATCAACTTTAAAAGAATCAATCACATTCTAAAGGATGACATCATCTATAATGGTTGAGGTGGCATTGGTTGAGTTAAAAATGTTTATTTGTCAAATTCTAAATGGTGAAAAAAAACACATAGTTAACCATATCAATTTTGTAAGTAAAGTACTCATAATAAAAAGAGTACTCATAGATTACTTTTGAATATAATATAAATGTTGTAAGTAAAGTACCCATAATGAAAAAAATACTCATAGATTACTTTTGAATATAATATAAATGTACTAAATATTCTTAAAATACTTTTTATCTTTCAATATAAAATAAATTACAAATATCAAAAATATAAATACTCTATTCAAAATCAAAATCACATAATATTTTTCAATATATAATATATAATTTTAAAAAATAAATTGCAAATATTTAAATCATATTCATAATCAAAATCATATTAATGTAAATACTTTTTAAAATATACTTTTAAATCCTTATTTAATGAATACATAGTATTCTAACTTTTTTTTACCATAATTATTATGATATTTGCTATGAAATAAAATAAATTAAATGAGTCCTTATCTAATAAACATGATATTAACTCAAAAGTCCGTAATTGCTGCGATATAAAATAAATTAATTGATAAGTAAATGCATCGAAAAACAAATACGGTGGTGTCCTAATATATTAAACATTTAATTCTTTAATTTAATTAATAATGCACATATATACATGCAATGGAATCATTAAACTTGTAAATCTGTTTCAAATGAATAATGAAGACTAATGAATAACCAATACATATTATTTACAGGGTTATGGGATATGTGTTATTAGCCCCTGTCAAGGCAAGGCAGGGATATACTTTCCGTTGAAAAGTCAAAGGCCTTTGACTTGCATTAGTTTGTAATTTTTTTGCAAATCATAATGTTATTTTCATAATGTTTCAATAAAAAAGTATTAATCTGATTTTTTATAAAATAAAAATTATTTATTTTAATTTCTGAAAAATGAAATTCTGATTTTCTGATTGGTGAAGGACATGTGTGAAAAGACATAAATCCCTGCAGGAGATGGCTTTATTTTCGGAATTTAAAATAATTTAAAATTAAAAAATTGCAAAATTTTACACCTGTCCTAGAATTTAAATAGAAATTTTAATAATAATAATAATTTTATATCAATTATTATTACATAATTTTTTGTTTTGGTTAATTTATTTACAATGTAATAAAAATAAAACTAATAAAAAAAACTTTGGTTAAATCAATTTCCTGCGTTGGTTTTTGGATCGCATACCTGCTGGTAGTGCGGGCATTCTCTTCAAACCTGCTCGTGGTGGCCGCGTGTCTGGGCATTATGTTGGGCATTAAGTTTGAAGGCATGTAGTACTGATCTTTTTTCTGTGCCCTATCTAGGTTATACGTGAGAAGTGTACTGTGTGAGAGCTGTATTGAAGCGATGAGCTCTCATGTTCTAGCCGTGACCTGTAAGATGACTCCCTTCTACTATGTCAGCCGGGAGCTGTAATGAGGGTTTTCCGACGAATTAAGTTTTCACGCATTTGGCTAATTATTGAAGTAGCGATGGTGTTTAAAGCGAGTTTCTGCTATGTGTGCTGGAGAGTTTGTGATTTAAAGGGGACTGGTAGTTATCTTGTTGTTCTTCTTTGTTGGTTTCGTTGTCAGTTGCCTGGTGTGAATGGTGGTTTGCGGGGACGAGTTTCTATAGGAGAAGCTGAAATTTGTTGCGATTTGGGAAAATACATTGTTCAGCGTTGTTCCAGCAATGGTGAGGCATTGTCCAGGTGTGCGCATGTTCAATTGCTTGAGGCTTAAAATTCCTGACCTTTGGCAAATTTGTTTCCTGTATTCACACCCAAAAACCCTTGCGTCTATTGCATGTGGCTGAATTTTTGCTGTTGCGGGCTTCGAAAAAGCTCATACATACTCAGAATTCACTTTTATTACTAGGGCATTGCTTAAGCTTGGTGGTAGATGCTGTCAAATCGGCTTAAAAATCCGTATCTTCGAAAAATTCGTTTATATTCTGTTCGCACTCCCTGTATTCACGCCCAGCAACCTTGGCTTGACTTATATTGTGCCTGGTCTGAGGTGGATTGTTAAAAAATAGACGGCCTATATTTCCACCAGTCGCAGAAAGCCTTGCCTCTGCCGCATGTGGCTAGATTTTCCCAGAATTGGCTTTTATTACTACTGTGGCTTACTTTTTTTAGAAACTGGTCTTTGGAGCTGAAGTTTAGCCATGTTTTTTAGTATGTTACGCAGGGAGTCAGAGAGAAGTAACATTTTCTTTCCCATTGCCTTGTTTTTTTGTATTCGCCTCTTTGTTAGATGTAGTAAGTCGGTGTCAATACCTATATCTCATTTTGATTTAGGTATATTCTGTCTAAAACGTCATTGCTTGAACCATTTCCTAAGACATATTCTTTTCCCATTGCCTTGTTTGTTTTTATGGGCCTCTTTGTTAGAGTTTGTATGTAGGAGAAGCTGAAATTTGTTGCGATTTGGGAAAACACGTTGTTCAGCATTGTTCCAGCAGTGGTGAGGCATTGTCCAGGTATGCGCATGTTCAATTGCTTGAGGCTTAAAATTCCTGACCTTTGGAAAATTCGTTTCTTGTATTCACGCCTAGAAACCATTGCATTTGTTGCATGTGGCTGAATTTGTGTTGTTGCAGGCTTCGAAAAAGCTCAAACGTACTCAGAATTCGCTTTTATTACTAGGGCATTGCTTAAGCTTGGTGGTAGATGTTGTCAAATCGGCTTAAAAAACTGTCTCTTCGGCAAATTCGTTTATATTCTGTTCGCACTTCATTTATTACTACTGTGGCTTACTTTTTTTAGAAACTGGTCTTTCGAGCTGAGGTTTAGCCATGTTTTTTAGTCTGTTATGCAGGGAGTGAGAGAGAAGTAACATTTTCTTTCCCATTGCCTTTTTTTTTTTTTTTTGACTCTTTGTTAGATTCTGTATGTAGACATACTTTGTTCTCTGCATTGTAATAAGTCAGTGTCAATACCTATATCTCATTTTGATTTAGGTATATTTTGTCTAAAATGTCATTACCTGAACCATTTCCTAAGACATATTCTTTTCCCATTGCCTTGTTTGTTTTTATGGGCCTCTTTGTTAGAGTCTGTATGTAGGCATACTTGGTTTCTGTCATAAGTCGGTTTCAATACCTATATCTCATTTTGATTTAGGTATATTCTATCTAAAATGTCATTGCCTGAACCATTTCCTAAGACATGGACCCAAATGCTCTGCAGAATGAAACAATTGTTTCTGTCATAAGCCAATGTCAATACCTATATCTCATGTCAATTTAGGTATATTATGTCTAAAATGTCATTTCCTGAACTGTTTCCTAAGACATATTCTCATTCTCTTGCCTTAGGATTTATTAGTCATCAACG
Organism: Larix kaempferi; assembly: GCA_027924585.1. Lineage (NCBI taxonomy): Eukaryota > Viridiplantae > Streptophyta > Pinopsida > Pinales > Pinaceae > Larix > Larix kaempferi. The sequence continues at coordinate 14,322,375 of BSBM01000348.1, read as the reverse complement.
ATTAACAATTATAATTTTTGCTCCATATAGAATGTGTGTGACTTTATAATATAGTTGCATGGAAGTATTTGAATCCAGAGGGATGGAATTTTTTGTTTGAGCTTGTCATTGCCTGAATCATTTTTCCCATTTCCTTGTTTGTTTTTATGGGCCTCTTTGTTAGAATCTGTATGTAGACATACTTTGTTCTCTGCATTGTAATAAATTTGCATGAACCCAAATGATCTGCAGAATGAAAGGATTGTTTCTGTCATAAGTCGATGTCAATACCTATATCTCATGTCAATTTAGGTATATTCTGTCTAAAATGTCATTGCCTGAACTATTTCCTAAGACATATTTTCATTCTCTTGCCTTAGGATTTATTAGTCATCAACGATCAACAATTATAATTTTTGCTCCATCTAGAATGTGTGTGACTTTATAATATAGTTGCATGGAATTATTTGAATCCAGAGGGATGGAATTTTTTGTTTGAGCTTGTTGGATTTGTTTACTAATAGGCTAAGTAGCCGAGCCATGGAATTCAAAAAGTTGAAACTGGCTCTATACAAAATACAACACAAAACTCTTTTTATTGGTACATTCGGCTGGTAGGTCATCATTTGTTTGGTATTCTTCTAGAGACAACATATGGTGAGCATGTGAGCATACATGGTTACACCCTAAACATTTGATAAATTCAGGAGATTGATGTAAATAAGTGTCTGTGAAAGAGTTATATTGACAGGAAATGTTGTCTATTGCAAAAAAAACATTGTAGCTGATTTAATGGTGCAAAAATGCTTGTAGTGTTGGATAAGTGAATTAAATCATTTCAATTTTCAATTTAGGTATATTCTGTCTAAAATTTCATTGCATGAACTGTTTGCTAAGACATATTCCCATTCTCTTGCCTTAGGATTTATTAGTCATCAACAATCAACAATTATAATTTTTGCTCCATCTAGAATGTGTGGGACTTTATAATATAGTTGCATGGAAGTATTTGAATCTAGAGGGATGGAAGTTTTTGTTTGATCTTTTTGGATTTGTTTACTAATAGGCTAAGTAGCCGAACCATGGAATATGAAATACAACACAAAACTCTTTTTATTTATACATTTGTCTAGTAGGCAGTCATTTGTTTGGTATTCTTCTAGAGACAACATATGGTGAGCATGTGAGCATACATGGTTACACCCAAAACATTTGATAAATTCAGGAGATTGATGTAAATAATTGTGTGACAGATTTATATTGACAGGAAATGTTGTCTATTGCAAAAAAAACATTGTAGCTGATTTAATGGTGCAGAAATGCTTGTAGTGTTGGATAAGTGAATTAAATCATTTCAATTTTCAATTTAGGTATATTCTGTCTAAAATGTATTTTTTAGTTTATTAAAAATCAAATCAATATTTATATCTTGAACAGTTCAATGCAATATCGTTTCTAGAATTAGATTTCAATGCTCTTTGATTAAAGTCTATTATTCTTCTCTATGTAATGCATTATTTGCCAATGTTCTATGTTTGCCCATAGGTTCTTGTATTGTATATTCTGCTTTTACTAAAGTTGCAGTGGGTTTTTCCTTCTTTCTATTGATACTTGTTGTTCATATCAAGGAACATGGAAAAAGGAGAAATTGATGCTGGAAACATTGGAGCAATTGCTGCTAGTAGTTGTCCCATTGACCTTCATACTGTGTTACAAGCAAATGGGTTGTCTCGCCTTGACAACTTTGTTTATGTTTTTGGTGATTGTCTCTTTGACTCTTTCTGTATTCTCTTAAACTATAAGTACACATCACTTGAGTTACGAGAGAGGACAATTGAGTTTTTTTGGGAATGCTTGGTGGCAAAGGATCCAGATGCAATATCATCTTACAAGAATGACTTGAACACATTTTCTTTGATGGAAATGCACAACATCGATGATCAAATGATTTATCTAGCTCGGATGTCAAGATCCGCATCGTTGTCTTTACTAGGAGAAGAATGAGGCCTATGGGGTGACATATTTTGCATAAAATGGCTTTCAAAGTGGCTTGCAATACCAATACGTGTGTGGTCAAAGACACAAAATATGTGTTATATGTATTTCAATTCAAGTTTTGACAAAGATACTTTTGACATATTGTTCCATGATGAGAATCCACTCAATGGCCATTTTGAACGTTTGGTACGAAAGCAATATCTTCATCAATGCTATTCCGAGTCGTCACATTCAAACTTTGGATCACAACAACAAGTAGAACACTCATTAAATGGATGTCCATTGCCTCCTTCTAAAATCACGGGTGTAGAAGACAGGCCAAGGTCTTTATGCAAATTGAAAAAATCCATTAGATCTAATGTTGTTGTGCACGATGATGCATTGGTAAAAGACTCAAAGTTGTGCAAAAAGAGATTGCGTGAATTGGATCTTAGATTTGTTAAAGAAAACAAGAGCATATTTCTATCAGAGATGGACGTGCCAAACAAGAAATTGCGAACCATGGAGAATGAAAATGCAAAAGAAGTTCATGGTCAACAGTCCACTCTGACAAATATTGCTTCTAGCCAATGTAATGACATAAGAATGGTCGACAAACGCCTCCCTCTTCGTCAAATCAAGAGATTTCTTGGAGCCAAGGGTTGCATGCAAATTATGACTAGAAAAAATGGCGCATGTTTACGCAAAAAAAGGATGAATAAAGCAAAATGTACAATTGAGAAATCTAGGAATTTGTTGAAGGTGCATTTTGAGAAAATATCTTTGAAGCAATCAAAGAAAAGAAGAAATGGTAAGAAAGAGAAAAATGAATCTGCATTTTGTTCTCTTGCTGAGAAAGAATACCATCGTCAAATTCAAGACACACCGATTTATGATTGTGCAATATGCAATCGTACTTGGTTTAGAAAAGATGTAGTTCAACAGACTTTGTCTCAAATAAATGAATCTATGGTTGAGACAAATGAAATCAATAAAGAATTTTGGACTGAAAACACTAGTCATATTGATTGGGTTTGCAAGAGTTGTGAGAGAGCAGTTTCTCTTGGCCAGGTTCCAAAATTTGCAGTCCCAGAATGCATTAGGCGAAATAGACGAATATGCAAGGTGCAAAAGTTGCAAGAACTTGAAGAAAGGCTTGTAGCATTGAGAATCCCTTTTTTGCAAATTAGAGAGCTTGGGCATAAGTACAAGAAACCACACTTAGGCTTGACAGGAGGTGTCATCAATGTTCCAACTGACACATCGCGTGTGCAACATGCTTTCCCACATGACATCAAAGAAACTGACACAATAGCAGTGGCAATAAAGAAAAGTTTACAATACAAGAGTGCATATATTGTTGGCCGAGTGCGTGTCCATGTTGTGATGAAGGCGATGAAGCGTTTGTGCAACACTCCACTTTATAGAATGGAGAAAGCTATAATGAATGATGCCTGGCAAGAGAAGTTCCACCAAGAGACACTTGCATCGACAAGTGATAGCGATCTTGAAAATACTGGTAATGATGATGAAATTGAAGAGGAGCCTATAACAAAAACACTTTTGCATGGTTTCACCGATTCCTATAGTATTTATGATCTTGATGGTTATCAAATAAACATTGCTCCAAGTGAGGGCTACTTTCCATTGGGCATTTTCAAAGACAAATATTCTGAAGAAATGAGCTTCCCTGTGCTTTTCTATGGACAAAAAAGACCTGATGATATCACCCAGAACTCCAGTTATCAAAGTAATTGTCAATGGGAGATTCTATACAAGGACCATGACTTTTCTTATCATACAACAAATCTTTTCTACAAAGGAGTACGCATTATTCTGAACCAAGTTCTCTGTTTCATGTGGATAAGAATACGGAAAGGACAATTAAAGGGAAGAAAATTGCTAGCAAGAGATGTGAAAAAAAAAAACAATTTGGATCGAATACTAAAATCCAACATTGGCTACATGGATTTGCAAACAATTCGAACATCACCAGACTATCATCAACATCTATGGAAAACGTTATATGCAATGATACGTCAGTTGGGCCCACCAACTTTCTTTGTGACATTTAGTAGTGCAGAACATTGTTGGGAACCGTTGGTAAAAGCATTGAAACAAATTAGACAGTTGAATACTATGTCTTGTGTTGACAAGATAGATGGTGATGACATTGCATGCTTGGTCAGAAATGACCTAGTAACTTGTGTTCGCTATTACAAAAATAGAATGAACGCTTTGTGCCATCTTATTTGCAATGATCACAAATACTATGGTGAGATTGTAGACCACTTTTTCGTGACAGAATTCCAGAATAGAGGAAGCCAACATGATCACGGCTTTCTATGGATTAAGGATGCACCAATATATGGAAAAAATGGCAATTCTGAAATAGAGAATTTTGTGGACAAGTACATTTCTTCTGATTCGACAATGATTACAGAAGAATTAAAAAAAATTCATAGACACCATCACACGACAGCTTGCAAGAAACGAAGGAATGCACAATGTCGATTCAACTTCCCAATTCCACCAATGAGAAGAACAACAATCCTTGAACCAATGAAAGTTGAAAATGAAGCTATCAAAGAAGATGCAAAACGCATATTTGACACTTTGCAATCTGTTGTATATGATGACACATTCACATTTGATGCTTTCTTAGATAACTTGCAATTTGACAGAAGACTCATACATTCATGCAATTCAGTGCAATCTCACTAGAACAATGCTTTTGTTGCAAAGGAGACCATCAGACATTTGGACAAATAGCTTTGCTAGACATGTTTCAACAGTATGGGAAGCGAATACAGATTGCCAATTTGTTCTTGATGCATATGCTGCAGCAACATATTGTAGTTCTTACATGACAAAGCTAGATAAAACAATAACTTCTACATTTAAGCATATACAAAATGAACAACAGAGGAGAGATGCAAATGTTTGTGAAACAATTGGCAGGCTTGGAAAAGCTTTGTTGAATTTGCAACAAATGTCTGCACAACAAGTTGTTTACATTGTGCTTTCCCTGCCATTGAACACTTCATCTAGGAAGTGTGTCTTTATAAACACTTATCCAAAAGAACATAGAGATTTAATATTAAAAAGATCGAAACAATTGCAACAAGAAACTGATGACTCGGAAGACATATTCTGTGCTTCAATAATTGATCACTATTTGTAGCATCCGGAGTCAATTGAAGACATTTGCTTGGCAGAATTTGCTTCTAGCTATACAAAAAAGGGAAAGAAACGAAGGAAATATGCCAAAGCATGTGTCATACGAAGTGTACGATACAGTGAGAATAGAGATGCTGAGAACTTCTACAGGGAGCAACTTATGCTATATGTACCTTATCGAACTAATGAAAGTACTTTGATGCAAGAATTTGAAAATTGGAAAGATGCCTACTTAGGAATGCAAGCAACAATATGCCAAAATGGACGAGAGTTCACATACAAAATGAATTTAGCATGGGGGAACCTTGACGATGCCACAAGTAAACTAGAAAATCGTGAAGAACAACTATTTAGTGTGCATGTTGTTGAAGAACAAGAAAGGTTGGACAAAACAAATTCACATTCTAAAGACACATGTTATGAGCAATATGACATAGCTTCTGATGTTTCTCATTTTCAAAATACAAAAAGGATACAAATATCAATGGATAGACCTTATCAAATTGTTAAGCAACCAAATATTTTGAATAACGTAGAATTCAATAACATGAGAAGACAGTTAAACATAGAACAAGCAAGAATAGTGCATGATATCTTGACTAAAAAAAAGAACAACCTAGGTGAACCATTTTATCTTTTCCGCACTGGAGGTACTGGAACTGAAAAACATTTGTTGCAAGGGCTATCTTCCAATCACTTGTTCGCTTGTACACCAACACTGAAGAATATGACCCTACGGATATTAAAGGAATAATTGGCTCTTACACAGGCAAAGCAGCTTTCAATGCAGGCGGTGTGACTTTGCATTCTACCTTTTCCATGCCATTCAAAAAATCAAAGTACATTCCTTTAAGTAGTGAGAAACTTGATACTTTCACAAAGCACTATCACGTATTGCATGTACTTCTCATTGATGAAGCATCTCTTATAGGTGCAACATTCTTATATCAACTTGACAAACGGCTACGACAAATAAAGCATACTCATGTTTCATACTTTGGAGGCCTTGACATATTTTTGTGGGTGATCTTTATCAAGCACAACCAACCAGAGACTCTTGGATTTTTGAGGAGCCTATCATCAACAAGGAAAGAGTGCCATACAATTTTTGGCAAGAAAAATTCAAATGCTATGAGTTACACATGACAATGCGTCAAACAGATACAATCTTTGTTGTAATCTTGAACAGAATGAGAACAAATGAACAATCTCATGAAGACATAGAATATATCAACTCTCATTGTTGGCGAGATCCACCAGCAGATCCTTTACTTCCATATATGTTCTCCAATAATACACAGGTTCATTATCATAATGAAAAAATGCTCGAACTAGTACATGAAGATCTCATAACTCTTGAAGCCATTGATCAACATGAAAACGATCAAATGGGATTTAGACATTATGACAAAACTATTACTTTGCCTATGAAAATCTTGATCAAGCGAAATTTGTTAGTTGAGCTCTATGCTGGCAACTATAACATAGAGGATGGGCTTGTAAATGGTGCAGATGGTATACTAAAGGCATATGCACAAAAATCAAAAGAGCTAGATGTAGTTTGGATAGAATTTGCAGATCGGAACATTGGGGGTTTCCAAAGGAGAAAATTCCATGAACTTTATTCTGAAGAAATTTCAACAAATTGGACACCAATATTGCGTGTTGCAAAACCACTGCCAAATAGCAAAAGACAATCTAGACTAATTGTCAGAAAGCAATTTCCAATACAAATGGCATGTGCTAGAACAATACATAGAGCTCAGGGTCTTACATTAGATAGACTTGCATTTGACCCAACTGGAATAGCAACACATGGACTAGTATACACAGCACTATCACGTGTGAGAACAATTGATTCATTGTTTCTTGTCAATAGACTAGAGGAAAAGAATTTCTGTGTTACAAAGAAAGTGACAAATGAAATGACACGTTTATTGGGTAGTGCCACATGGAAACTAGATCATTTTGACTGGTTCCCATCAAGTGCATCTACATTGTCAATTGCAACTTTGAACACACGTAGCTTGCAAGCACATGTTTACGACATCGTGCAAGATAAAGATCTCATGGGAAATATGGTGATTTGCTTTCAAGAAACATGAACAAAAACTCCACCAGCAGATAATGGATTTGCTCATTTCCATCTCAACTCTGCATACTTTGTCCATGGTGTCCTATCATGCATACAAAAGGAAATTAATGTCATAAGCACTAAATCATTTGGCAACCAGAAAGTGGAAGTTGTCATGTCATATTTCTATGCTCTTCAACCAGTTTGTCTAATCAATGTATATGCTACTCCATTTGCATGTGTCTCAAAAGTCATTGAGATGCTTGTATTAGAAAAGAGTCAATCTATACATAAGGAAAGTGTTATTATAATCATCGGTGACTTCAACATTGACATTAATGTGAACAACCATAGAAGCGGACAACTGTTGGAGTACATGCAGTCAAAAGAGCTACACGAGATTACACATTGTCACAGACCAAAGACAAAAACTGTCATTGACCATATTTGGACAAATTTTCCTCCTATGCATTGTAGCATAAGTACACTTGATGCATATTGGACTGATCGTGATGCAGTGTATGCACTTTTACAATTTTGCTAGACCTTTTTTTAATATGCATATATATGGTTTTTGACATCTTATATTATTCATAGTACTATACAAGAAATAATATGGCATAATACATTTGAGAATCTTATTAGCATTTTCCACATGGATCTATGCAAATTATTTGATCACTGTTGGCATCCCTCTTCTAAACTGGTGCGCTGTACTGTCAATACTATTGTGCAAATGATGCAGCTGCTTGGAAACATACTTTTGTTGTTCTATTGCAAAGGGTAGCCTATATAGATTTTTTCCCATGTTTAGTAATCATTGTTACAATGTTCTGCAGATGGACTTGATTTTAGATGACATGCAAGGATCAAAGGCAATTTTTCTTTCGAGTGTTGCTACTAATGCTGACATTAAAACTGAACAAACAGAGTGTTGTGCTTCTACCCAAAAACGATTAGCTTTAATCATTTTTTTCTTGAACATTTTTAAGTGTTGTCATTCATATTTCAGAATGATTTTTCCATTTGTATATATGCTCTCTTAACGAAGTTCTATTTGCTTACCATGAACAGTGCAAATTCTGTTTTTGTTGTTGGTGAAGCTGCTAGCTTCCATCTGGACAGTGAAAACACACCTAAACAAATAAGGTATTGTGATTTTATGCAACAATGTTACCTTCAATAAACTGTTCAATTATTATTTTTTAACATTTTTATGCATCTTACAGATTCCTTCTGTCATTCAACATACAGATATGTTATAGTTAGATTCTTTAATGACTTGAAACCAATAGTGCACAATCTATTCCAACATCTGTTGGACATGCTGAATTGCATCAAGAAAGCCAGGATACACTTCAACAAACAGACTATTATGTTTTTTCACCAAAAATACTAGCTTCAGCCAATTGTTCTCACAAACGTTTTCGAACATTTTGATTTTCCTATATGTTGTGTCAACTAAATTACTTTTCGCATATGGGAAGAATACTGCACATTCTGTTTATGCTGGAAATGTTAAGTTGCATGTTGATAGTTAGACTCTTTCTCGTGGAATTTCTAAAGATTTTGATTTCACTATTTTGCATGTATATGCTCTCTTAACGAAATTCTCTTTGCTTGCAATGAACAGTGCAAATTCTGTTTTTGTTGTTGCTGAAGCTGCTAGCTTCCATCTGGATGGTGAAAGTACACCTAGACAAATAAGGTATTGTGATTTTATGCAACAATGTTACTTTCAATAAACAGTTCCATTATTTTATTTAAACATTTTGTTGCATATTACAAATTGCTTCTGTCATTCACCATATAGATATGTTATAGTTGGATTCTTTATTGACTTCAAACCAATACTGCACAATTTGTTCCAACTTCTGCTGGACATGCTGAATTGCATTACTTATGTTTTTAATACAATCATATTTCAGATTGCTTTTTCCATTTTCTATATGTCTTGTTTAACCAAATCCTTGTTGCTTGCGACCAACAGTGCAAATTCTGATTTTGCTAACATTGAAGCTCGTGATTTACATTGAAACAGTGAAAATATAGCTCAACAAATTCGGTAGTGTGCTTTCTCCGGGAAGATTGAGTTGAATCAATTGTTCTATTGACTTTAGTTAAACATTCTAGGAACATTTCACACTGCTTTTTCCATCCACGATATATAATATATATGTTATATTCAAATTCTTTCTCATGGAATTTTTAAATATTTTGACTTTCCTATTTCACATGTTAACAAACTTCTTTTTTCCTTAAAATGAACAGTGCATATCCTTCTTCTGCCTGTGCTACAGATGCTGAGTTGCATACTGACAGTCAAGATAGGGAGAAGCAAGACTGTTCTTTCTAATATAACTATTTGAAACATGCTTCAAGATCTCAATTATGCAATGCCTACTTTGCATCCCATTTTTTCTAGTTTTCTTATTTCTTTCACAATTGATCTTCGCAGTCTTAAGCCTACTGCACAACCACGATGTTCAGTAATTCACTTCTCACAACAAAGTTACACAAGTGTGTTTGAGGGGGACATCTTGTCTGTGTATGGGCCAGGCTGTAGCAAGGATCCACATTCACCCTGCAAGGCACAGTTGATACACATTGATTTGGTTGACAAAGATGGCCAGCTAACCATCACCATGAATATTGGTAACAATGTCATACCAGTGTATCGGCCTCAGTTTCAATTTGGCTCAAGTGTTCGAATAATAGACTTTCTGCTCAAACGAAAAACAACATATGAGAGAGGAGACTCAGAATATTGTTTGCAAATCACTCCAAATACCAGTGTTGAGATCATAGCTACAGTTTGCAAAGAAAGAAGCCTAGCGCCAAATGTCAATATTCAAGGTTTGGTGGAATCAAAAAATTCTTATACTGTCGGCAGTGTTGCTGCAATTGTCACAAGATGTGAAGAAATTAGAAAGCAGTTCCTTTTATACATAAAGGATGGAGAAGCAATAGACAACACTGCAATAGTAAGCATTGTCTATTTTTCCTGTCTGTGTTGTTCTTTCATTATTTTGAAAGAACTCAGTGCCTGATATATATCTATTCACCATTCTTACTGCAGCTACAACTAAATGAAGGCTTCAACAATTGTTTTTGGGAAACACAAGCAAAACTAGCTATTCAATGCATTCCAATGCTATTGTTCAAGAACATTGTTCGACATGGACCTAGGGGATCACACACTCTATGTTTTGTAATGTCAACTTACATCGAGGTGCTAAACGATGAATGTGCAAAAGAACAGTTACAGCTTCTTGTGCACCTAAACATCTAGGTATGTATCCATATATTCTAACAATCAATGAACTACTTCTTGAAAACAATATCCTGCTATCACTGGGTCAGTGATAGCCTCACATTGCAATAGGAAATTACAATAACATATTTCATGTTGCAGGTTCAAGGTGTTCTGAGAGCAAAGAATACATATGCACCACCTTTTGCACCTTTCTGTAGCAACTGTCACCAGCAGGTGACAGGAACATGCCTTGATCACAATGGTTTGTGCTTTTGTGCAAATTGCCAAGCAAATTCAACATTCAGATATGAGCATTGTTTGCAGTGTATACTTCAGAAAGACAACATAGAGATTGACTGTGTTTTGAGAAAACCACTACTTGAGCAGACTTTCCCAAGACTTTCTGAATTAGTTATCAGGAATACAGAGAAGACATTTCGTTGACTTTATGGTTGCTACGTACATTTGAAAGAAAGGGTTATTTCTCAATGGATATGGACAACATACTGACAGAAATTCGACTGCAGGACTAGGATGGACACTAGAGAAATTTAGCATAATGCACTAAGAAATATGTCCAGTTTTTTGCTCCCTAAATAAAAGCCAAATTCGATTGTCGCTGAAGTGTTTTTTGTTTTTTTGTGAGCCTATCAACTGAACTTATTTGAAAATGCATGTGCACTTAGCTGATGGTAACTCTATCTATTTTTGTGTCTTCGTATATACGAATACCTTGCAGTACATAAAACAAGATGCACAGCAAAGAAACAGATATTTCCTTGCAATACTTTACAGGATTCTCCAAGAAATCTGGCTGCAACAGTTGTTTGACTATTCAGAGTTGCATACACAACGCTAGGAAATGCCAAGTGCATTTTGATCAATATGCAATCATCAAATAGCATCATCATAGCTGATTGACTCTTACAACTCAAATAAATCTGGCTGCAGCTATTGTTTGGCTATACAGAGTTGCATACACAATGCTAAGAAATCTCAATTGCATTTTGATCTATATGCAATCAGCAAATAGTATCACTGTCAAGCTGTTTTTAGGGTGCAGCTACTGAGCAATTTCTTTTGCAATTAAGCATCATAGCTGATTGACTGTTACAAAATGTGTTAGGTATTTCTACAAATATGTATATGTATCTGGATACAACTTACGATATAAATATATATCCAATTTGCAAATGATATTGATATTGTCTGCCGTGTTTATTTTTTGGAAAAAAAATTGCTTGCACCTTTAACATCAGCTTCCTATTTCTTTCAACATCAAAGATTTATGTTTTTTTACTAATGGACATAGTATCATGTGCACAGACAAACAACCAACCTTACATTGTTTTCACTACAGATATTGTTTTTTGTTCTCGAAGGCTAGATAACTAATTTGAAACAACATTGTTTGTTGCTTACACTAAATTGCAAAGAAAAAACCTTATAATTTACTTGGCCGCTTAGCTTCATGCTTATTCAAGCTTCTTTTGTGATAATATATAATATAGACTTTCTAGATCTCTATCCTAATAATGAAACATTGTCTAAGCAAAACACTTTTTAAACTTTTCTTAAACATGCATAAAAGCCAGCATCTCCACATCATAGATTGATAGTACATTGTCCTTATTAGTTAACTTCAAGCTTTCAAAGAAATGTGGCCATTAATTTTGCAAGGGTGATGCAATTTTGTACTTCTTTTTTGCATTTTTAAAGTGATTTGTTTATAGAACTTGCATTGGTTCATTTGGAATTTTGAGAAGTTAATAAATTTACAATTTATATTTGATTTCGGAGCGTACCTGTGCTTAGACTTCACATCCAGCTATAAAGCGATCTGAGATCTATGGACACAATCACAAGCTTGAACATCGTCACCTTTTCTGTTATGTTGAAAGGAATTATCTATTTCATATGTCCATTGGAACTAGTCCCTTTTTCAGATCCAAGAGACTTCCAAATGCAATGTGCCAACAAATAATTCCTTCCATACCAAGTACAACAAGTTCACTCTTTGCAAACCCACAATTTTATTTTCTTCAAATAAACAAATGAGACACAAGAGTTCCAAAGCAATTTCGAAATAATGCAATGCTTGACCAAATGAAATTTCCCAAATAATGCTTGAAATTTAATTCATTGTATTGTAGAATTGCTTACTGTATTGGTTAGACCAAAATATTTCATGCAAAAATTAGAAGAATCCAATCCAATCTTGTAAACACTCTTTTCCCATATAATTTTTCTAGTAATCCATTTATACACAGGATGTGGAATCTATTTTTATCAGTTCTCTTGTTGAATTCCTTGCAGTCATATTGCATAAGAAAAGAACTGCTGGTCATCTTTACAAACAAGACACATGAAACGAAAATGGGATTTTTTTAAGAACTATATGACTTGTATCGATTATTTATTGCATTGTTATTTTCCTCATGTCTTCAAATAACTTTGGATACATGGATAAATATTGACAACAATGGACCTTTGCTCGAATTCAATGATGTGCATTGGCTACTGGCATCCCATGAAGTAGATCTTGTAAGACATATGAAAACAGAACATTTTTTAAATGAATTTGTTTGTGGAAATAAACTATTTTTTCACCGTGTTTCATCCCTCTAATTGTTGTAAATTGTTTCGATAGGTAGGGAATTCAAATGAATGATTAGACATCGATCTCCAATGTTATTTTCACAACATTGATAACCAGTGACAGTCCAAATGCTTCATTGATGGGAAATTCAACTACACATATTTGTAACCACGAGGCTCAAATTATGATTGTCAATTGTGCCAAGTCAATAGACCCCAAAAACCTACATCCATCCTTCTTCAAAGATCAAAAAGCATTTGAATTGGGACCCCAGTTCGCATGGAAATGCATTTTTCATTGAAAGACTAGTTGTTCAACTTCACTTTCTTCTCTGTATAAAATCTAATATTGTATCAATATCAATATAAATTTGGATCTTTCTAAACTGAATCTTTAATTCCTAGAAAAATGTACTCAAACTTATGACCATAAGTCCTTTTCAAGGTGTGTGCTTTATCAACCTACTCAAGACCTATATTAAATTCAGTTATAAAGCAATGTGAAGTCTATGAGTACAAGTGCCAACTTGAACATTATCAGCTTAGTCATGACAAAGTTTGATGAATATCCGACTTTGGTGGCCATTTAGAGCCTCATTATTTATGTATTCTATCTTAGAAGTTTAATTTTATGTATATCAAATCTTCAACTTCTATCTTGATGCAATTTCACTTATTTACACTCTTACATGCAATATAAATTAAGGAACTTAAAATTTGGTCTCTAATTGTTTCCATTTTTGCATCTACATTGATGTGTGTATATATGATATTAAAATTTAAGTTTTAATTTTTAATTTTTCTATTTGACCCAGTATTAGCTTCTGCTCTAATTAGAGTCCAAGTCTGATAACTTTGCATGGAAATAACTCGGTTTTTATAAAATCTGAGAACATAAACTTCAAACAAAAATAAGGAACATATACTTGACAATCAGTCAAGAAACTTGGAAACAATTTCATTGTTTTTCACATACTTTAAAGCAAATAATTGAAATCAACGTTAAACTTCAGAAAAAGAAAGACCTTTCAAAGAACTAGCGGCAAAAATCTTGAGACTTTTTGTCCGCAATCGTGTAGAAAGTTAGATACCTGTTGCTGAGCCTATCGAACGTTTTGACTGAATTTTCCGCAACGGCGGGGAAACATCCGCACATCTTCCGCAAAGACTATTTTGTGCAACTTAAGATTTTCTTCGGTTTACTTTTTTCCTTACTCATTTTTCTAAGCCGCGCCGCGGAAGTTCTGAAGCAATCTTTCCGAGACAGTGGAAGAAATGATCAAATCCATCACTGCAAAACTCACCTTAAACTTCCGAAAAAGAAAAACCTTGTAGTGAACTAACGGCGAAAATCTTGAGACTTTTTGTCCGCAATCGCGGAGGTAGTAAGATAAGTGCTTCTGAGAATGTGGAACATTTTCAGTAAATTTCTCCGCAACAGCGGGGAAACATCCGCAAGTCTGCCGCAAATTCTGCAAACTCTCTCGTTCCCTAAGAGTTAATAATTTTTCCTTGAAGCATCGGAGAAACTGGCCAAAGTTTTCCGCAATAGCGGAAGAATTTCACTAATCGTTGCACAATGGCGGATGAACTTAACTCACCACACAGCGGAGAAACTTACGAAATTTCCTCCGCAAATTTCCTCTGAGTTAATACAATATACCTGCAAGTGCATCTAGAAGTGTAGATTTCCCAGATCCCTAAGGACCCATCAGAGCCATTAGGTTTCCAGGCTTTGCATATCCTGTCAAGCCATGAAGTACAGTTTGAGTTTCACCATTGCTAATAGAAACAAGGACACAGAGCTCTTGCCATGTAAGCCACGCCGACACGTTTCCAATGTTATTTGTGTCTGTCATTTCCTTCCACAACATTTGGTTGAGTGGACTCAGACCCCCTTTCTTGGGATTTTCGGGTATTCTCACTTCATTCCTACTGAGACTATCCATTAAATTAGCAGCTATAGAATTGCCAAAAGTGTTCAAATCTGCATGAATCACCACTATAATTAGGCCTAATTTTCTTAATAAAAATCCAATTAATCGACTTTAGCTACTGAAATTTTGGTGGGCCTTAACGTGACACGAGTCAGAGTAATCGACTTTAGTTATCAAAATTATTGTGTCTTCACGTGACACGAAATAAATAATAATAATAATAAATAAATAACTTACAAGAAAATTGGTCAAATTTAACGTTATGTTTAAAAGTTTTATTCATTGTACACCAACTAAATGTTAAAATAATCGACTAAAATTTCAAATTAATGCATGGCAATAACTCCGTTTTCATAAAATCTGAGAACATAAACTTCAAAAAAAAATAACATATACTTGACAATCAGTCAACAAACTTGGCAAAAACTTCACTGTTTTTCACATACTTTAATGCAAATAATTGAAATCAACGTTAAACTTTGGAAAAAGCGAGACCTTTCAGAGAACTAGCGGCGAAAATCTTGAGACTTTTTGTCCGCAATCGGACAGAAAGTTAGATAGCTGTTGCCGAGACTATTGAACGTTTTGACTGAAATTTTCCGCAATGATAGGGAGACATCCGCACATCTGCCACAAAGACTATTTTGTGCAACTTAAGCTTTTCTTCAGTTTATTCTTTGCCTTACTCATTTTTTAAGCCGTACCGCGGAAGTTCTGAAGCAATCTTTCCAAAACAGCGGAAGAAATGATCAAATCCGTCGCCGCAAAACTCACCTTAAACTTCCAAAAAAGCAAAACCTTGTAGTGAACTGACGGCGGAAATCTTCAGACTTTTTGTCCGCAATCGCGGAGAAAGTAAGATAAGTGCTTCTGAGAATGTGGAACATTTTAACTAAATTTCTCCGCAACAGCGAGAAAACATCCGCAGGTCTTCCGCAAATTGTGCAAACTCTCCCGTGCGCAAAGAGTTACGAATTTTTCCCCGAAGCATCCGAGAAAGTTAGTTACCTGTTGCCGAGACTATCGAACATTTTGACTAAAATTTTCCGCAACAGCGGGGAAACATCTGCAAATCTGCCGCAAAGACTATTTTGTGCAACTTAAGCTTTTCTTCCGTTTACTTTTTGCCTTACTTATTTTTCTAAGCCGCACCATGGAAGTTCGGAAGCAATCTTTTCGAAATAGCGAAAGAAATGATCAAATCCGTCGCCGCAAAACTCTCTGCAACAGCGGGGAAACATCTGCAGGTCTGCCGCAAATTGTGCAAACTCTCCTGTGCTCAAAGAGTTAAGAATTTTTCCCCGAACAATCGGAGAAACTGGCCAAAGTTTTTCGCAATAGCGGAAGAATTTCGCTAATGGTTCCGCAATGGTGGATGGACTTAACTCACCAAACAGCGGAGAAACTTACCAAATTTTGTCCGCAAATGTGAACAGACCTACTTAAATCCTTTCGATACGCATTTCCACGCTTTTCAAATGAATAAAATCAGATAACTTCTCCGAATTAACGGAGCATTGTTTGCAGTGTATACTTGAGAAAGACAACATAGCGGTTGATTGTGTTTTGAGAATACCACTACTTGAGGAGACTTTCCCAGCACTTGACCTTGTTCTCCCGTTTTCAACGGTCGCATTTAATACGAAAAGTTTTTATTTGACTTTGTCGGTATGCCTTCATTAGTGCCGTTTTATTTTCGTGCCTACCCTATTAATTGTTTGTGCGTGCGAAATCCTTTATATGGAGTATGAAACCCGTTAGAGTTTTGACAATTTCTATTCACTGGAAGGCTTGCTCCGTTTCCAACGAGTTTCGGCACACTTGCTCCAGCATTACCAGCTCCGTTGCAGCAATCTCTAGTTCCATTCTAACAGGTTAGTACATCACAAAGCCTCGTACACTCAATCTTTACAAGTTGTATATCTCAAGCCTTTGATGTGCGTGGCTTACAAGTTTCATAGGTTTGCATCTTAATAGGTTTATATGTATTTTTATAGCTACATATGTAATCTTGAATATAAAAACTCTTATACTATTTATAAAGGGATAAAATATCTTAGGAAATTGACACGTCTACGGTAAAACAAGGTTACATATGTCATGTAATAAGCATACCTCCGAGTCAATGTTGTGCAACATGGTTGTAGTTGAGACAAACGGATACTACCTGGAGCCCTTTGTTGTTCAAGACCTCAACTTATACGCAGGAGAAACTTATTTAGTGCTGATAAAACAAAATCAAAATGCTTCCATAAATTACTGGGCAAGCTCATCACGCCAAGACACCAACTAGACGTGCCATTTTAAGATATCTTCCAAATTCTCTGTCCATGTTGTGTCCCTCCATGTCTCTGAAAGGCCCGCTTTAGAATGATACTGCTTCCACCAAAAATCAAGGCAGGCCAGAGCAGGGTACCTAATCCTTCATCCCCTCAGACCAGCGCTTCTGAACATAGGACAAAATCAACGCTTACGTCAGTTGGGAAATTAACAATTAGTTGTATTTTGTGAAATAGATGCACCCACTAGTGGGTTCTACGTGCTTGTCCTCTCGTACAAAAGGCATCGTGAATTTATTTTGGGGAGTGAGTCCTCTAATAAAGGGAAAAAGGGCAATAATACTACATAAATCTAAATATCTTCATAAAATTCTTATGGGCAGAGGTATTTGAATCAATTTCTTGTGTACTCTGCTAGAGGGAACGGTCGTCCAACTCCCCATGAAAGCAGGTATATTTTAATTCCATGTTTATTTTAAACTTGTTGTCCTTACCAACCGAATCCATCATCTCAACGGAACCATCATATTCAATTTTCACTGCGGAGAGCTTCTCAGAAGAATTGTTGTAAATTTGATTTTGGAGCCTCTACGTTCTCGCTGAAACTGAACTATCAAATCTTTCAATGCCCTAACGACTTTAATATCAAAAAAATTGTGTCACACATTTCTCAGAAAAAGTTATCGGGCAGTGAGTTCCATTGATTTTAAAACTATGAAGACAAAGTTTAAAAAAATTGGCCATTTTGGTTTTACAAACTCCCCAAAGTTTTTCGCAATAGCGGAAGAATGTGGGCAAGGATTCCGCAACCGCAGATAGAATCTAAATTCTTTCTCGATGGCCCACTTCTTTTTTAAATATTGGAACTCACCATACACGGGAAGAACTTACCAAATTCCCTCCGCACCTCTGAACGGACTTTTCTAAATCCTTTTGATACGTGTTTCCATGCTTTTCAAACAGATAAACTCAGATAACTTCTTCGAATTAGCGATCCATCTCAGTGATCTCTTCCGGAACAGCGGAGCACTTCACCTTGTTTTCCCCTTTTCGACCGTCACATTTAATACGAAAAGTTACGCAGCAATGCATAGAGATGTAATTACCGTCGCCCAGTAAGATCTTCTGAAACTACAATGGATACTTATGTCATAGTTTTTGTCATTTAAATTTTTAGATTTTCCATTGTGGTCGATAATTAACACTGTGTTTGACCTGGGTTTAGTTGGAGTATAATTAACACTTTGTTCAACCATTTGTTTTTGTTGTTTCTACAAGTGATTGAAATCACCCAAAAAGTATTTAAATGTAGGACAAAGCATCAGAGACAGGGTCCTGAATTACTCCAGCAATGTGTATGCTAAAGTTTTTTGATACTCACCTATTATGTGTTAAGCTTTCTTGTTGACGTTTAGTAATTCTGCATTGATAGATAGGAATTTGGCTATTCCCGTCATGAATAATCCTATTCCCGTGTCTCTTGTAGTCCTTCTAGGTATACCTATATGTAAACGACGTGAATTGGAGAGACGCTAAGATATATTTCCATTCTCTTGCTTTAGGATTTATTAGTCATCAACGATCAACAATTATAACTTTCCCTCCATCTAGAACATGTGGGATTTTATAATATCGTCGCATGAAACTTTATGGTGACCATGTGAGCATACATGAAGATTGATGTAAATAGGTGTCTATGATAGACTTATATTGATAGGAAATGTCGTGTATTGCAAAAAAAACATTGTAGTTGGGAGTTGCAGCACTAAAACCTTGATAATCAACACATTTAATAGTGCAGAAATGCTAGGAGTGTTGGATAAGTGAATTAAATCATTGATTCATATTGTTCAATGGGTAGGTGCCGATATGTCTAGGGTTTATGTCCTCATAGGAATACGTTGAGGCAAATTAATGGATTTTTACTATTTCCCTACCTTTCTTTGGGACAAGATGTTCGAAAGTGCACTAGTCATTGGCGCTACAATGAGGGAAATTGTCGAACCTTTAAATTTTAAGTCTATGATTATGTTTCACAAATGGGCCTTAAAACTATTATCTTAAAACTATTTCCCATAATGGGCCTTTGATAATCGTTTCTTACTCAGTAAGTTTAGTTTTAAGATAGTGTAAGTGTCGGAGCCTGGAAATAAATGTCAATTGGATAACTTGTTCATATGTTTTCTGCCATTGGCAATATTACTTTTTTTCCTTGGTTTTGCTTTATAACAAGTTGTTATCATGTCAAACTCATGCCATAAACATGACTCTGTTAGTTTCAGGAATCCATTGCTTATTCTAAAAAGCACACGATTATTAAAAGACGTATGAAATGAACGTCTGAAAGATTGTTCATTGAAAAAACCATAACCATTTGAAATTCATAAAAGTTTTCCATTAGCATTTGAATATTACAACCATGAATAACATTCTAGTTTTGATTACTGATATTGTGTCATATGTTCTTATCCATGCACTAACTACTGTATACTGATTACTAAACAGGAGATTCAAAATGCCTAAGGGTGTTAAAAGAAAGGCAAAGACAGCTAATAACAATGCAAGAATGGAAACTAGATTCCAAGATACAACATGCACCACAGGTGTACCTCTAGAAATAAAATGGGGAGACGTTTACCACATGGTGAGAGATCAGTATTTCCCTGAGGCCCTTATCGAAGAAGAATGCCTATACCAGAACATTAGGAATTCTTGTATATCCAAAGCATCTACACGTCCAGTGCTCTTCCCATGTTCAGAAGTAATTGGATGGATTTTGCAGCATGCAAATGCTGAGACTAGAGTTCTAACAGATAGCAAAGGAATAGCATTTGCTTCATTCCACCCATCTTATATCTCAACAGCTTACAAGTTTCCCAAGCCTCAGCAACGGCTTGATGATGCATGGCTAGAAGCGGTCAAGATGGACAACCTAGAGATGGCTAGGAGGTTGTTGATCTCAGGCAAACAGATCAGGAAAAAGGATAGTGAAGAGTATGAGGTTCAGAACCTGAGACCCCCTTTCAGACTAATCACTCTCATGCTAAGCAGAATCTTCGGAAGACCTGATGGCACAATGTTTATGCTCCAATGGATACCTATCATACACTATGTGGCATTCAAAGGGACAATCTTCAGCTAGGCTGATATCCTCTCAGACAGCCTGGAATCAACCATAATCACTGCACAAGAAGGATTAGTAGAAAGAAAGGCAGAATATTATATGGCATCTTACTTGATAGATTGCATTGTGGCAAAATGCCCCTTTCCTAGGATGGGATGAATATGGAACTCGCTTGACAACTCAGTGTTCATCGCCTACAAAATTTTTTGGGCTCAACATTACAAAAGGCATTACAAACTCATTTGCGAAGAATTCATCATTCCTTTATATGATTTAATGTTCAATAAAGAACCCAACTGCCTATCTGAGAATGCTATGCAAGTTTTATAGAAATATGGTGATTTTTATTTTTCGCCAGAAGGTACCTATATAAGAATGTACGGAGGTTCCAAAACCCCGTATATCCTACCTAGGTATGCTATAGATTATATAGTCCATAAATAAATGGTGAGACAAGTATTCATTGATGGAATTGGTAATGCTTTGTACAAGGCAAAGAAGGCCTCCTTCCCGCCTTTACCATTTTATGTTGGTGCTTACAGATTTTCAAAAATAACAACAGCAGAAGAATTCGTTGATGAACTCAAAAGCTTCCATTTTGGGGAAAGAATTTTCCACATAAATGATCGGCAAGGTAAAGCTGCAGAGCATTGCAAGGAAATTGGTACCCCCTTTGAATACACTCACTTTTATGATAGAGATGAGGAACCACATAGAGGAATTAGCAATTTGTCTGGGCTCCAAACTTGTCAACTTGGTAAAGGAGGAACTGCCTCGAGCTCTAATGTTATTGCAAAACTAGATCAGCAGCAAGAAAAGAGTACCTTGAAAACTGTTGAGTCTCTCTCTAAAGAAGAACAAAGGTCCAAAGGGAAAGCTAAAAAAATTCAAGAGGAAGCTGAAAAGAACATCAATGCAAAAGAAGATAAACTTTTGGAAGAAAAGACCTTAAAAGACCAAGCACATGAAGTTGAAGCTATCAGGGTTCAAGAAGTAGAAAAAACCAGATTGGCAAGAATCGCCAAGCAGGAAGAAGAGGAGAAACTAAAAAGAGAGAAGGAGGAAGAAGCACTAAGAAAAATAGAAGAAGAAAAAAAGCAAGAAAAGCATACTAGTACTCAAAGCCCAAATATTCAAGACCTTGATATCAATGTCTCCATTGAGGAGCTTCCACTGGTGGCCTTCACACCATCTAGGGGCAGTACCATATCTACATGGGATATATTTGCCTTTAACAGGAAAAGGAAATCTATCATCAAAGAAACAATTACTAGTGTCAAAAGGCCTTTTAAACCTGATATAGTCACCAGGCATGAAAGCACCATCATGCAGGGGACTCAGAATGATCCTGAGCTCATGGCATCAATATCTATAGCATATGTTATGGCAATAGCAGATAATGTAAATATTTTGGGAGATGAATTGAAACAGGAGAAAGAGAAAACTTGGCAATTACAGGAGGCTTTGGTTAAAGAAAAGAATTACACAAATTTGATAATTGAGAAAAATGATGCTCTCATAACTCAGAAAGAGAGCTTAAATATAGAACTTCAACAACTAGAGGCTAATAGGAGAGCCCTAGCAATGCAAGCAAGAGCACTAGAAATAGTGAAAGGAGAACTTGAGGATAAAAACTTAAAGCTAGAAGAAGGAAGAGAATCGTTGGAACTACAATTGCAACAAGCTACCAGTAAAGTAGCAGATATGCATCCCTTTCATGAGCAAGTTTGTGAGTTAACAAGAGCAATCTATGGTTTACAACAACTTATAACAGAAGAGATTTGCAAGCTTAAGACAATCAGGGCTAAAATTGTAGAGATTGCCAGAGAAGCCATCAGACGCAAGAGAAAGTACGTGCGAATTATTGATGATATCCAGAAACAGATGCAGTGGAGAGATGGAAAGTCCGGTTTCCTAGCAAATCTTTCATTTAAATCCATATCTGGCTTCAATTCAGATATACGCCTTTTAGGTTTTTGCAAAGAATACAGAATAAAGTTGAGCGACATGTCCGCTGCTACCATTGAACAATGCAACAACTTGTACCTTCGGATGCAGATGGCCCAGGAAAAATGCTTAATCAAGATGCCACGGACTATAGAGGACTTTCCAGAGAGCTCACTACATTTAGCTGAGCTAAAGGACGAGTTAGATGCAGAAATAGAGTACATCATGAAAGTGGATACATTGACCGCTGAAGATCTCGACCACTGGATTGATCATGCCACTGTTCACAAATACATCTTAGAAGAAAGTCCCCGGGTCGCTAAGATAGAACTTTTGAATATGGAAGAATATCTCACCAATCATGAAGTCTCACTAAAGACAATGCTTCCTCTTTCCGCCAACAATGCCATTAAGGAAACTATTGCTTGGGAAAACTACATAGAGAAGGCAAGCAGGGCATCAGCATCGAATCAAATTCCAGCCTCAAAAAATGCTCCAGCAGTTGCAGTAACTCAAGTCTTAGTGGAAACACACACGGCTTCAGAAACACCTGAATTAACGCATGCGCCAGCCACAAGATAACTCACATTTGCTCACATTCATTCATTAAAGTTAGCATGTGTCCTTGATTTTGTTTTATGTATACTATTAAGACATTAAAAAGGCATTTGGATTTTAACTCCCGTTCCTTTTTTGTAAACTTGATTTGGATATTTACCCTTTTTATAAAATTAGCGCTACAAGACAAATTAAAAGAATCTAAACAGTTAGGATATGGGTAGTAGCTCTTGCAGCATTTTGTAAAGCTATATATAGCTAACTAGAACTAGAAAGAATGGACTTTTGACAAGTGGAAGAATTTCTTTTGATGTATGAGAACTACTTTAGCTACAGTGATGAACAAACGATTTTGGCCTGTGAACTGATGAATGTTTGTCAAATTATTTCAGCAATTTTCATTTGCATGCACTGAGATCTTTCCTGGCATATGTGAATTACTTCAATGTCGTGAATGATTTCATGTCCTTTGCAAAACTCTTGTATCTTATGAGTAATCGAATATTGTTTCTAAAATCAGAATTATCTTTGATATCACTTACAATCAACTGAAAATGCATTTGTTGATTTAATGCGCATCTCATGGGAAGAACTTTTGTCCAAACTTGGAAAAAAATGTCAACTTGCACCTTCTGAGCTCTTAACTTAGCTAATTGCTTGACCCTATCAAATTTCATTAGTATACTTAGGGCTCTATGCCTTCTTATTATATTATTTCTTCTAACTAACCACCAACTAGACCATATTCCATTATTAAAAGCCACATACAATAGTATGCCTTCTTATTATATTATTTCTTCTAACTAACCCCCAACCACCAACTAGACCATATTCCATTTTGGGTACTCATTACACCATTTATTCCCCTTAGGCACCTTTCTACGTATCCCATAGTTCAATTACAATTGAATAAAGTCATCTTGAAACAATTTCATTGTGTCATTCACTACCATGCTCAGTTCATCAACATTACCTAAAATACCATTTGGCAGGGGCTTAGCTGCACCGCAGCTATTTCCCTTCTTGAATAAAATAAAAATAAAAAATAGATGTATAAATAAATATTTGATGAATTAAGTATGTTTAAATAATATAAATATTTATATAGGTAAAGAATGAATATATTTAAATAATATTTATATTTATATAAATAGATGATTAGGTTAGATTTATATAAAAATTTAAATTTAATTTATATGAATATATGATTAATTTTTAATTTTAATGAATATAAGTTAGATTTATATAATGGATATATTTTTTTTTAAATGTTAATTTTTCACATAAATTTAATTTATGTTTAAAATTCAAAATTAAAAATATATAGTATTATAAAAATATTTTGAATATTGAGTAAGTTATATTCCAAAATTCAAATTGATGAGTACATTACTTTATAAATACATTCATCATATTCTAGGATCGACCCCACGACCCCATCAGATTTGGCGCTCTCGCAGTATTGAGCCGTCAGTTACACTACTCATGTGAAAAAAAAAATACATACATCATATTATATTCAAAAGCAATTTACGTATTCAAAAGTACTATTACTTTTAGTCACATCAAATAAGGTTTTTTATTGATTTTATTGTGGACATCTTTTCAATTTAACTTAACCATAGTTACATTGGTTGTAGTGTAAGAGCTGAGTTGTAAATATACCTCCCCCACCAAATACCTAACTCATAATATTTTATTATATCTCTTAGGAGGCCCATTTTAGACCTCAAAATTCCCCTAGAATATCATGTAATTTAACTTCATGGCATTGGACACAAATCAAAACAACATCATGTAACATGTTGCTCTTTAAATACTATGGAAAATGCATTGTATAGTAATATGGAATGATTTGGTAGCGAATATAATAATTACTCTCTCCACAACCAACACACATGTTCATGGTTTTCAGCTTCTGGGTGACCTTTGGGCTCAAAAAGGAGTTTTACAGTTAGAGGATAATCTTCTACAAGTTATGCAAATTTCTTCAAAAATTGTGCAAGCAATGCTTTTTGCTACTTCATTTTGACAATCAATAGTAGGTTGTAACATCATCATTATTTTTATTTCTTTTACACACTAGCAAAGTTCTTCTCATCTTTGTATTTATTGATCTCACTGTAGTTACGATATCAACTTCCTTACTAACAAGTAACAACTACATCATTTACGCCAGCAATTTTTTAAATTCAACTGTAGTTTCTTATTGGATGTACACAACTACATCATTTACACCAGCAATTTTTTTAATTCAGCAGTTTCTTATTCGATTTCCCTGAACAGATTCATAAGTATATGATTTCAACATTTAACAAAATAGTGCACAAGAATGAGTTTTCAATCCACGTGATTACGCAGTACCATGTTCTTACTCAAGTTGAAAAGTTCACAATCAATGTGACCATATTACATTTATTACTCTGATATCATAGCATATGGCAGGGACTTGAAGCTCAGCTTCTACCCATCTTGTTTGAAATGCAACAAGGCATGCATTTTGTCTTTGCAATTGCTCTAGCTCGAAATTGCGTGATAAGAATCAGGAAACTATTAGATTTGATTCAAAAGGATATGAATAAATTATTGTGATTATTGAAACACTAGCCTACTTACTGTAACCTATAAAACACCAATACGTCAACTAAAATATTATTTGAAATGCAACAAGGCATGCATTTTGTCTTTGCAATTACTCTAGCTCGAAATTGCGTGATAAGAATCAGGGAACTATTAGATTTGATTCAAAAGACTATGAATATATTCACACAATAATCTCAAAGGAAGGGGATTGCGGAATTCATGATAACATGAGCGAAATATTTCAAAATATGGATTGCATCAATAGCTATACATAATCAATGCTAGTTGAAAAATGAAGAAATTATCAGTAACCAATCTCAATGGATGTGATAACAAAGGAAGAAAAATTTACATCATGTCATTATGTGAATGTTATTACTCTCAAAGAACGAGGCTAATCGTGTGTCCTCCATCCTTGGCATGTATCTTCATGGGTCGGCTATTTTTTTCTTAATCACTTGGTAATTTTATTGTTGAGATGGGATTTGTCAGTAAATGTCAATGCTTCTCCCAATCATGCAAAGAAGGAACGATGCTTTAAAAAAATTAATAAATTTCATCCATTTTATTTGCATTCTTCCATGGAAAAGTCTAAAAATTCGATGATTTTGCTCGTCTAGTGAGTTTTTTTATTGGAAACCGATGATTTTTTTTAATAAATCCGAATTGTGTGCTATTCAAATCGTACTTATGAATGCATAAATGGACTCAACACCCTCAAATACCCTAGAGCACCAAGAATATGCAAGTTTAGACATTGTTCTTTGAGATATTGGGAATTTCTAGAAAAAAATTACCAGATTGATCAAAATCCTACAGAAAAATGTTTTCGAAAAAGGGCAAAATCATCAAACATTTAGACTACGCAATTTATGAATGATAAATGGGTCACTATACAAGTCACCCAATTCATGGTCTAACCCTTTCTCTATATTTTCAATGTTGATCACGGACTTAGGAGAGAAGATGAAGTCATGTTTGATACATTAAAGTATGTTGAGTCCTCTTCATATTCCATCTCACAAACATTTTCTTCATTGCTAGGAAAATCAAAGATTTGAGGGTCACCTAAATGATCTAAGCCAAATCCACCCTCTACTAGTTTTTCATAAGCTATTCTAAATTAGCATGGCTATAAAGAATGTCGATTTCCTCGAATGGTGATAATGACTTTCCTTCATTAACATGCATGTTTTTCCTTACAACATTGTGAAGATTGTAAACATGTAATGGGGATTTATAAGAGTGTATATGATATTCATGTTCTTCATCAAATGAGAATAATAAAAAAATCAGAGATATCTTTATCATTTCTGTAGACATTGTAGTCTTCCCTTGGCTCACTAACAGAGAGAGGGGAGGGGATAGGAAGAAAATAATGTATGAGTTTTCATCTTCCTCAAGAACATGAATGTCATCAAAATTATCTTTCCTGAGGTCTTCATCCAATTCATTATCAAATTTTTAAAAATAAATGAAAGTGTGCCTTGTCCCACATCCTCGTTAAGGAAAGGGATATCATAGGATTTTCCTTCAACAACATCTTGATTTTGGATTTTGATCGTTGTGTAAATTCATAATATTCTAGAAGAAAAGAGAGTATTCATCATCATTCTTTGGAAATTCATGATCAACATCACATACCATGTTTTTTTCAACACTAGAATTATTGGTGGCAGTTGAAAGGTCCATTACACTGGCCATATGTAGTCATACTTTTGATGGGACTCATTTTGGTCGGTTGATTGGCCCATCTTCACATCATCTAGAAGCTTAATAAGGAGACATAAGGATTTAGGATGAGAATCATATGAATAAACTTTGTGATAATTAACCCCTAGAGCCTTTGGCATGTGTTAGTAATAAATCTAGTGATAGCTAGTTAAATGTTGTTCCTCTTTTTGCTTTGACTTTCCATGATTTCAGTTGATCAGTCTAACCAGTTCGTGCTTGAGTTGTGAGATTTCATAGGCAGAAAGAGGAGGCTGAATGGAATGGATCATCGACCAAGCAAGGTGTTATCGGCGTAGTTCATTAATGATCTAACCAATCTCAAAGATGCAGGATATCCCTTAGGCACATCCGAACCTCGATTTAGTCCCAAATGGCACACTTAGCCAAAGTTTAAGATCGTGATTTCAATTTATTGCCTAATTATAGGGGTGAACTACCCAAAGTTCATTTTGATATTTTATATAAATAAGACCAGAGGGCACAACCCAATGGTGGATGGTTGTTAAAACTTTGATACATTTGAAGTTAAAGACTATGTGCAGAGTTGTTTACTTTTGTAATACATTCCATGATATGTAATCCTTGTTTTTATCAATAACGAAGGAATATTAATCTTATTTGAGTAGTTAGAAGTTTTCATAGGTTCTTATACCAACTTTGGGGAGGGCCCCCTCAAGACAATACAGGGGCCTTTTTATTCTATTATATACTTCGATAGAATAGATTAAAGTTAATCGTAGTTTCCTTGTTCATTTTGCATACTTGATTTTTCATGTAGTTACTTGACAGTTTTCATGTAGTTCTCTATTTATGATAAGCAACATTTGTTTTATTGACATTTAATTCTAGCATTTTATTTCTAACATATTTTAATTAGTTTTTCCTCACATTAGAAGTCTGTTGACTTAGATTATGCTTGGCATGTTTTATAAAGTATTGAAACTAAAAGTATTTCTTTATATTATTTTTGGAAACTCATATACAGTGACCAGACAACCTTAATCCTTCGACTCTTTAACTTGAGGATCGGATTGAGCCCACTAGCTTAATGGATAAATCTAAAACATTTTGATTTAGAAAGTCGTCTTTGATAAATAGAAGTTAGATCCTTGTAAGTTGCATATATTTCACACAATACCTCTAAATTTTATGCGCTCCTTGGGTTGATAGTTTAAATTTAAAATTCAAGGATTCTAGCAATTATTATCAATAATATTTGTCCCACCAATTTTGGCATCGTTTCCAAGGAGGTGCTAAACCTATAAGGGAAATATTGAGAGAGAGAGAGAGAGAGAGAGAGAGAGAGAGAGAGATTTCAATATAGATTTGTTTAGTATGCATGACTCAATCAAAAGATGAATAATTCGGACGATTTTTACCAAAGAACCTTATTATGATTGAGGCAGGACCAAGTGAAAAATATTTTCAAATTTTTGAGTTTATTGAACCCGGATTTATAGAAGACCATCTTATCAACCCTCTAGCATATTTGGGAAACCCAATTTCCACTAGAGAATTTGATCAAGAAGAATATCAAGTTAGGATATCCATGGTAGAAGAAGATCAACACAAAGTCTTTGAGTTTCCCATCATAGTATCCATTGAATAGACCAGGATGAATAATTTCAACCGTTATGGTCTCCCCAATTTTCATGGGTTAACTTCAGAAGATCCATATACTTTTATATTTTTCTTTGAATTAGTTTTCAAGACTTATGAGTATTCCTTAGATACTCAAAAACTTAAACTTTTCCCTTATACCTTAGAAGATTTAGCTTTAAGATGGTTTATGAGTTTGGAGGGTAATAGTATTGCTTCATGGGAGCAAATGAAACAAACTTTCATAGAGAAATATAGCAATTATTAAAAAGCTAAGGATAACAGAGATGAAATCTTTAGGATGATGCAGGGGGAGAACGAATCCCTAGAGGACTATGAACAAATATTTCAGGTAAGTTATAAGAGAGCCCATAACTGCATGCTAGATGAACAATCCCTAAAGTTAGTACTCCTCGGAGGGGTAAGAGAAGACTTAATGGAAATATTAAATATCATATCCAGTGGAGATATATTTCAATTGGATTCTAATGAGATAAAGCGAATTTTGAAAAACTATTCTAGTTCTGCTAATAAGAAAGAAAGGAAGAGTAAGAGCATTGTTTTTCAATCATCTAAACCCATAGCCTCAACCCTTACCAAATATGAGATAGGAATTTTATTAGATAATATGAATACGTATATCCTTCACTCTCTTTCCATGCAAATGGATTCAATGCAAATCAAGTGGAAAAAGGAAGAATTTGAGCAAGCCTTGGCTATTTTTTGCCCTAAATGCCAAAAGAAGCATGAGAGAAACCAATTTCCACTAGACGCAATAGATATTTGTAGAATATGTGTAAATAATCATGCAACCGACAATTTCCTATTATTAACTTCTTTGAAAACAGAAATAATTCAAGAATCGGGACCAAGGGATAATATAGAACCATTTTGATTTGTTAACCAAAGAAGGCATGGCTTGCCAAGATCTTTTCAATCCTATAACCATCCTTAATTTTGTGCATATGTGAATTGATCATCTGACTAGGCTCTTATGGGCCAAGATGCATGGCCAAATCAAATGTCATTTCCATGGCAGTATCCTCATATCCAACCCTATCATCAGTTTCCTCAAAACCACCCATATCCATCTCAACCTGCCATGCAATTTCAAAATCAATTTCGATCATCAACCAATTGGATACCACAACAATAGCAAGATTCCTTGATGTACTCAATCCTACTCAACAAACACCAAAACAACCTCATATGCCTACCCAACCTACACCAAACCCCAATAACACTAGGCAAATTCAACCTGACTACAACAATGAGATGGTCAATTTTCAAACCTACTCCCTAGATACGGTAAGCCTCGATTAATTAAATCTACGTTATGGGAAAGTAATGTAGGACCCTCCTATCATTACCAAGAAATTACAAGATAGATATGTACATTAGGATAATCCTATTATTCATACAATAGAAAAGGATGACACCAATCAAGATACAAAACATCAATTTCCTCAAACTCCCCCATTTCTTGAAAGACTAGAATCCAAAAAGATTGGCAATTAAGAAAATGCTCTTATAGAAGAACTCAAAAATGTATGTGCGAATATTTTGCTCCTTCAAGCCATTAAGGAAGTACCCATATATAATAAGTTCATTAAAGAGACATGTATCAGGAAACCTGGGAGAAAGAAAAGGGATCCTCCAACCATAAATCTCATAGGACAACTTTCAAACTTGATGTTAAGTAAAACCATCAACCCTAAGTACTTAGATCCAGGTATCCTGGTAGAGGATGTCCATATTAACCAAACCCTCATACAAAACAATCTGATTGAATTAGGGGCAGCAATTAACATAGTGACCAAGGACACAATGGTAACATTAAAACTAAATTCATTATTAAAACATACAACTATCATACAGTTAGGAGACAGCTCAACCATGTGTCCAAAAGGAGTCCTAGAAGATATCATTGTGTCAATAGATCCATGGGAATGCCCTGCAGACTTCATAGTCTTACATATCAAGGCCAATCTTAGTGGGTATCTTCTTATTCTAGGTATACCATGGTTGGAAACAACAGATGCCTACATTAGTTGTAGAGCAGGAGATATGACCATCACAAGTGGTCTTTCTCAAAATAAATTAACTCTCTATCCACCTTCCAATCCATTCATCGACACACACAAAATTCTATATGCTTAGAAGAAAATGATAATTTCAATCAGATTATTCATCCAATTCTTAGCATAGATAGAGCTCTGTATTCAGATATCCTAATTAAGAACAGTCATATATAACTTCTTGCATAATATTTACCCCAATCCTCATTTAATTGAGAACATTCACACAGATGTGGAAGAGGAAATGATTGGATCCATAGAAAAACTAGAATCTCTTTTCCAAAGAGTGTTATGTCTTGAAGAACAACTATCCTCTATTAAGGTTGTTGATATTTTCCTAAGAAAGTCCCTAAAAATCAACAAAAATATGTATCCTAACCAAGAGAAGCAATTGTTAAAATTCCTCACCAACCATAACGCAGTCTTTGCTTGGACCTATATAGACATGAAAGGTGTACATCGGAACATATACAAGCACCGTGTTTATATCAAGGAAGACGATTTTCCTCTTAGGAAACCTCAAAAGAGGATGAATCTTGCTCTAAGAGATATTGTCAAAGATGAATTAAAAAAGATATTGGATGTCAGCTTCATCTATCCCATTTATGACAGTGAATGGATATCTCCTTTGGTCATAGTCCCAAAAAACGGATGTAAATGGAGAATTTATGTTGACTACAGAGAACTCAACAAAGAAACTAAGAAATACCAATTTCCGTTACCTTTCATTGACGTATTATCCAAGAAAAAAATCATTTTTTTCTATATGGTTTTAGTGGATACATTCAAATCCAAATTCACCCAAAAGGTCGGGATAAAACAACTTTTACTTGCCCTTGGGGTACTTTTTCTTATAAAGTTCTTCCATTTGGTTTATGTAATGCTCCGCAAATTTTTAAAGGTTTGTCTTAATAATTTTCGCATACTTTTTACATGACAGCACGGAAATCTACATGGATGACTTCGCACATTATGGAAAAACCTTTCAACAAGCCTTAGATAACTTAGAAGTTGTGCTAATAAAAGGCATAGAGATGAGCTTATGTTTGAGTAACGAAAAATGTGAAATATTCATGATTGAAGGAATCGTCTTAGGGCATCATGTCTCCTCCCAAGGCATAAGAGTTGACAAATCCAAAATTGAAATCATCAAAAATATGCCCCCACCTATGAAATAGATGGACATAAGAAGTTTTCTAGGACATGTAGGTCATTATGGAATATTTATAAAATATTTTAGCAAGATAGTTGCACCTATGTTTACTTTTCTAACCAAGGATGCAAATTTTGTATGGATGGAGGAATGTATGAAAGAATTTGAATGCATAAAACAAGAACAACGAAAGCTCATGTGTTACAAGGCCCCAAATGGGGAATTCCATTCTATACACACTAAGATGCCTCCGATAAATCTTTTGGAGAATTACTTGAAGAACAAGAGAATAGAGATCCATTTTCCATCTATTATATCAACAAAAATCTATCTAGAGTTGAACTTAATTACATTGTGATAGAGAAAGAATTCCTAGTTGTGGTTTACTCTATCAACAAATTCTTGCACTACATCACAAGCTATCCAATGTATGTACATATTGATCATTCAACCATTAGCTATTTAATGAACAAACCCAATGTTAATGGTAGAATAATTAGATGGCTATTACTTCTACAAGAATTTGATTTAACTATTCTTGATAAACCAGAAAGGTATAATTTTGCTGCATATTTTATATATTGACTAACCCATGTTGCATATAAGGAAGTTATCGATGATGCCTTTCTATATGAGCACCTCTTTGTTATCTCAATAAAGACCCTGGATCTTTTTTTGATATAGCAAACTATGTAGCCACTGTAAAATTACCACAACACTTCAGTTATCAAGAATGCTACAAGATCATCAAGAAAAGTGTAACTTATGCTTGGATCAAGGGGTATTTGTTCAAACAAGGACCAGACCAAATCTTGAGAAGATGTATAAGGGAAGATGAGGTGCATGCATGTCATAATTAACCCTATGGGGAACACTATGCAGCAAAGAGGACAACTTGTAAAATCCTACATACAAGTTAGTACTGACCTACGCTCCACAAAGATGTTGAGAAATATGTTTCAAGATGTGATGAATCCAAAGAATGGGGAAACCTACAAAGAGGGGAAAAATGCCACTACATCCTCAAGTATTATTTGAACCATTTGAAAAATGGGGCTTAGATATTGTAGGGCCAATCAATCCCTCCTCTAACCAGAAACGTCACATTATGTTATGTATTGATTACTTGACAAAGTGGGAAGAAGTTAAGGCTCTCAAAGTCGCAGATGAAACATGTGTAGAAAAAAAAATTTACTGAACACATTTTTACTGGTACCATCATCTGCGTACCATCCCCAAGAAAATGGTCAAGTAGAAGTGACTAACAGAGAGCTTGAAAGAATACTCGCAAAGACAATCCAACTTCATAAGAAGGACTAGGAAAATAGATTGAACGAATTTTTTTTGGACCTACAACACAACCTTAAAGACTACCACGGGGTTCACCCCCTATGAATTAGTCTATGGAAACAAAATCATGTTTCCTATATAATTTGAAATAAAAATGATGAGAATGGATACATACTTAAATCTAGATTTCTCATCAATGCACAGGGACAAAATACAACATCTGAATGCTCTAGATGAATATAGGAAAGAAGCATTGTTTCATACTGAGGTAGTTCAACAACAAATAAAAACATGGCATAACATATTTACAAATACCAAAAACTTCAACAAATAAGATTAGGCACTCCTATATGATTTAAGGTTTAAAGAATTTAAAGGAAAATTAAGAACAAGATGGCTTGAGCCATATCAAATTGGAACTTGCTATGAAAATGGATCAGTAAATATTAGAACAATAGGTGATGGTCACACACCTCTCCTAGTTAAAGGTCATAGCCTGAAGCTATATAGAAAACTCATGTCCAAGGATGAATTCACAATTAAAATGGACAAGAAACACTTTAGTTTGATTGAGGACACTAATTCCCTCATTCCTATTTGAAAATCCTTGTTACTTGTCAAAAAGAACAAAGAAAAAAAATCTTAAATGAAAACCCCTAAGAGAATTTAAGAACAATCCATTCCTTGAAAATATCATCTGAGTCGAGCCTTGGATTGCAATTTAAAAAATAAAAATAAAAATAAAAAAACATTTGTATTCCATTAATATAGTATCACTCTTTTTGCATAAACAAAGGAGTGTAGTAGCTACTACAACAACTATAGATGCTCACAATATCCTATCATATCCTCATATACCCTCTTTCATATAACCTGCTTCATATACTATGTTTTCTACATCAACTAAAGGATGCATCTCCAACAATACAACAACAATTCCACCACATTTTTCACCAATGAAGAGATATCATCAACAAGCAGTCCTAGCAATCATCAATAATACACTCAAAAGAAAATGCAATCAAATCCAATACTAACCCATCGTTTATTTCACAATTATACGTTGGTGATTAAAGGTACACACTCCCTTCTATCACTCTATTCATTTAACATGCATGCAAGCTCATCATATTATCCAAAGTTATATTCATGCCATTGAGCACGTGAACGATTAAGTTGGGGGGGAGGGGGGATTACAACTATTCCAAATGAAAACACATGTCAATTGCAATCATTGGAATAAGTGGTGATAAATTCAGTGTGGATCTAAGTTGCAATCACTCGAATGTAGGGTGACAGGCTCAAGGCGGCCTCACTGGATTACCACAATTACTCACATGACTTGTGCATCAGTCGAGTAAGGCAATTGAAATCATTAAAAGATCCTGATAAAGAGGGGCATCAAAGAAGTGAGTGACTTTGTTCAAGAAATGATGGCATTTTTAGAAACATGAGGGAAATTAAATATGAACTAATCTTCCATAAAGAACTTGAGCGATTTGGATTTCAAGTCCCAATTTTCAATTGTAAAATTCAAGTCTTGATAAACATCATTGGAAGAATGACAACAATGTAGGGGTAGGTCATGTACGAATTCCGCCACTATAAAGGCATATGTTGAAGATGCATTATAGTAGTATAAAACTCATACAGGCATGCAAGTAAGGCTATTGGTCCCTAAAACTATCTCTGAAATTTTTCTTCGGTAAAAAATTTCAAACCCCTCGGTTCAGGATCTGCTGAATAATTTTGGAATTTATTTTTATGTGCCTCCAAGTAGAAGAGGAACTCTCCTTAGGGTAATTGAATAGAAATTGTTTATATTTAAGAGAGTGTGTAGGGTATTTTTGAAAATTTTGAAGGAAATATTTGAAGGCCTACGTAAAAATACAGAAAATGATAGTAGGATTTAAGAGGATTGAACCCATGGACCATTCCAAACTGTTAGAAAATACAGGATCGCAGAGCAATAACAATAAACAAGATGCAAATACAAATTACACAAACACATTACAAGAGAGACACCAATATATCGTGGTTCACCCAAGATGGGCTACGTCCACAGTGAAATTGCCAATCCTTATTATTATACCATCAATCAAATGAAGGGATACAACCTGCAGCACATCTGTTGCACTTCATCTTCACTTTCTCACAGTCTCTCTTTACGATCTCAGAGATATTTACAATGCATAATACCTAATACATCAACCCTAGTCGTGTTATAATGTCTTTCTTTTATAGGGGAAATACAATGGGAAAATACCACGGGTTACCCAAAACCATGGGCTCGAACCCCAAAGTGGGGGAATGAGTGTACAG
Source organism: Larix kaempferi (assembly GCA_027924585.1). Taxonomy (NCBI): domain Eukaryota; kingdom Viridiplantae; phylum Streptophyta; class Pinopsida; order Pinales; family Pinaceae; genus Larix; species Larix kaempferi. Next base: position 14,286,707 of record BSBM01000348.1, on the reverse strand, counting down.
TAAGCATGGGGTACAAACACGACTGAATAACATCTCTGAATCTGGAATATCATGCTCCGCAACCAACAATCTCCCACTTGGAGACTGATCACAACAACTCCACCGCTGCTGCACTTGTTGGACTTGGACTTGGAAAATTTCTCGTCTTCACCTTCATGCTAGAAGGCCAACTGAAACCAAGCAAAAACTCAGTTTCTCTCTGGTCACTACCTTTGTGAACATGTCTGCATGATTTTGTCTAGTATGTATATTTTCCATCTTCAACAGTTCATCTTCCAGAACAGAGCGTATGAAATGGTACTTGAGCTATATATGTTTAGTCCTGGAATAGAATGATGAGTTCTTTGCAAGATGAATGGCACTCTGGATGTCACTATACAACTTTTTATCCTTCTGCTTCTTACTCAACTCCTCCATAAACCTCTCCAACCAAATCATCTCTTTACTAGCCTTTGTAACAGTAACATACTCTGCTTCTGTTGTTGAAAGTGAAACAACCTTTTGCAGTTTCAAAATCCAACTTACTGTTGTTCCACCTACAATAAACACATACCCTGTGGTGATCCTCCTGCTATCCTTATCACCTGCCATATCTGCATCAAAATATCCATGTAGAACAGTGTCTGAACCTCCAAAACATAATGCCTGAGTGGTAATACCTCTCAAATACCTAAAAATCCACTGTACTGCCTTCCAATGTTCTTTACCTGGATTGTTCATATATATGCTCACAACTCCCACTGCATGTGCAATATCTGGTCTTGTGCACACCATGGAATACATCAAGCTGCCAACTGCTGATGAATAGAGAATCTTGGACATGTAATCTGTCTCTTCCTATCTCTTGGGACACATTTTCTTACTTATATTGAAATGGCTAGCCAAAGGTGTACTAACTGGTTTTTCATTCTACATTTTGAACCTCTCCAACACCTTTTGTATGTACTCACCCTGAGACAATGTCAATTTACGATTTTTCCTGTCTCTTGTTATTCTCATACCAAGGATTTGCTTTGCAGCACCCAAATCCTTCATCGCAAATGAATTTCCTAACTTCATTTTGAGCATATTTGTTTCCTGCATGTTAGACCCTACAACAAGCATGTCATCCACATACAATAACAAGATAATATAACTTCCATTATCTAGCCTCTTGAAATAAACACAGTGGTCAGAATGACATCTACTATAACCTTGTTCTGTCATAAACATGTCAAATTTGAAATACCACTACCTTGGAGCTTACTTCAAACCATACAAGCTCTTCTTCAACCTGCATACCAGATCCTCCTTCCCTTTGACCTCTTACCCTTGTGGCTACTGCATATATATCTCTTCCTCCAAATCCCCATGGAGAAAGGTTGTTTTTACATCTAACTGTTCAAGATGCAAATATTCTACCACCACTAGACTTAAGATAGTCCTAATTGAAGTCATCTTAACAACAGGAAAAAATATTTCATCAAAATCTATACCTTTCTTCTGTGCAAACCCCTTTACAACAAGTCTGGCCTTGTACCGCTTCTTACCTCCTTCTTCTTCCTTCAACCTGTAAATTCATTTGTTCTGCAATGCTCTTTTACCAGTAGGCAACTGAACCAATTCGCAAGTCTGGTTTCCTACCAATGAGTCCATCTCCTCATTCATGCCTTTCTCCCACTTCTTTCTAGTTTCCACCAACATTGCTTCTTCATAACATTCTGGTTCACCAGCATCAGTCATCTATAAATAATACATTGAAGGAGAGTATCGTTCAGGGAGTCTACTTAACCTGGTAGATCTTCTTACACTTATAGGAGTTTCAGGTACTTGTTGTTGTTCTTGATTTTTTGGCACCTTCGGAACTTCATTTTCTTTAATTTCATCAAGCACTGTGTACTTTGTGTTTTCTTTTTCTGTTTCTTTCCCTGCAACTGATATGTATACATGAACTTTTCATTGAATATCACATCTCTACTCCTGATGATTTTGTTATTTTCATAATCCCATAAACGATAACCAAATTCATCAAACCCCATATCCAATAAAGGTACATTTCTTCGATTTAGCTTCAAGCTTTGTTCTATTTTCTTTATCAATATGGACAAATGCTTCACAACCAAAATTTCTCAGAAATGAGTAGTTTACCTTTTTATCTGTCCATGCCTCCTCTGGAATACCACCATCCAAAGCATTTGAAGGCCCTCTGTTTATTAAATAATTAAATAAACAGCAGTATTTACAGCATCTGCCCAAAATTGTAAGGGCAACCCTGCGTGCAATCTCATACACCTTGCACGCTCCATGATCGTTCTATTCATCCTTTCTGACACACCATTTTATTGTGGTGTTCTTGGGACTATCTTCTCTCTACGAATCCCATGGTATGAACAGTAACTATCAAACTCCTTAGTGCAGTACTCACCTCCATTATCAGATCTAAGACACTTCAACATTTTCCTGTCTCATTCTCAACCAAATATTTCCACTTCTTAAATGTAGCAAACACATCAGATTTATGTCTAATGCAATAAACCCAAGTTTTTCTAGTTGCATCATCAATAAATGTAACCGAATAATGAGAACCACCAAGAGATTGTACATGAGCCGGTCCCCATACATCTGTATGCACAGGCTCTAACTTTTCATTCTTCTTATGTTTCCCAACCTTGAGAAATCTGACTCTCTTTTGTTTTCCATAAACACAGTTCTCACAGAATTCCAAACTTACCTGCTTCAAATCTGGCAGCAACTTCCTTGAGTGGAGAATCTGCATCCCCTTCTCACTCATGTGGCCAAGCATATGATGCCACAACGTTGAATATGTTCTTGTGGAAGCTAAAGAGATAGAATGGTCAGTATTATGAGGACATAAATACAACGTACCTACCCTGTCTCCTTTTGCTATCACCATTTATCCTTTAGTGATCTTCCACCACGTTTCTCCAAACGTAGATAGACAGCCGCCATCTCCCAAATTCCCTGTTAAGATCATATTTCTTTTCATTGCAGAAATATGCCTTACATCTTTCAGCAGACAATCAGTTCCATTCATAAATTTTATCCATGCCTTACCCATTCCAACAATTTTACATGGCTCTTCATCACCTAATAAAACATGTCCAAAATCGCCTGGAACAGAATCATGAAAATATTTTCTATGGGGTGTAGCATGACATGAAGCCCCTGAATCTACTACCCAATAATCACTATTATTATCTAATGCAAGAATCAAAACATCTTGTAACACATCACCTGCTACATTTGCTTCTTGGGTAGTTTCTTGTTGTCCATCTCCTTTCTTCTTTAGAGATCTGCAGTCTTTCTTCAGATGTCCTTTCTTTCCACAGTTCCAGCACTCTATTTTTCCCAGTATGGACTTGGATCTGCCCTTTTTAGACTTGCCATGATTACCTTGGGTCTTTCCTTTCTCCCTTTGTCTTCCCCTGCTCTCCATGGTCAATGCATTACCTGATGTCTCACATGTTCTTTTTCTTCGCATTTCCTCGCTAAGAATAACACTAACAACATCATCAAATATCAAGGTGTTTGAACCAGAGACAGAGTTACTTACAGCCATGACCAATCCATTCTAGCTTTCTGGCAATGAACACAAGATTATAAGAGCCCTAACCTCATCATCAAAGTTCACTCTTACAGAACTTAGTTGATTTGTAACCGTATTAAATTCATTTAAATGATCAGCAACAGATCCACCTTCAGACATCTTCATATTAAATAAATGCTTCATTAGAAATACCTTGATGCAGGCCGAGGTTTTTTCATACAGCTTACCCAATGCGCTCATCAAACCCTCCGTTGTCTTTTCTTTTGAGATATTGAAATCCACCGACGAAGCCAAGGACAATCGTATTGTTTATAGTGCCTTTTTGTCAAGAACCTCCCATTCTTCGTCCTTCATTATCGTCGGCTTCTTTGCTCTTCCTCCCAACGGTAGGAATAGATCCTTCTGATACAGATAGTCCTCCATTTGCATCTTCCATAACTGGTAGTTTTGGCCATTAAATTTCTCGACCTTAAAATTTCCTTCTTCTGCCATTGCTCCCACTGGAACCAGAAACCCTAGTTTCCTATGGGTTTATCCGCCAAATAGACCTTTGGCTCTGATACCAATTGTTAGAAAAAACAGGATCGCAGAGCAATAACAATAAACAAGATGCAAATACAAATTACACAAACACATTACAAGAGAGACACCAATATATTGTGGTTCACCCAAGATGGGCTACGTCCACACTAAAATTGCCAGTCATTATTATACCATCCATCAAATGAAGGGATACAACCTGCAGTACATCTGCTGCACTTCCTCTTCACTTTCTCACAGTCTCTCTTTACGATCTCAGAGATCTTTACAATGCATAATACCTAATACATCAACCCTAGCCATGTTACAATTTCTTTCTTTTATAGGGGAAATACAATGGGAAAATACCACGGGTTACCCAAAACCATGGGCCCGTAAACTATTGGCGAAAACAGCCCAAAAAAAATTTATCGGGGGAATGAGTGTACAGTAAACCTGGGGTACAAACACCACTGAATAAAATCTCTGAATCTGGAAGATCAGGCTCCACAACCAACACAAACTATATTCAAACCCAGAAGTGTTTGAAATTTTCCAGCGAGTGGGATGGACAACTTTCTTTTCCAATATAGATGGTTTTGATGATGATATTGCTTTGGAATTTGCTAAAATCTTCAAGCAGTCGGAAGAAAATGAATTTTTCATGAATGTTAGGGGGGTTCAAATTGTCTTAAATGAATCTTCCTTAATCAATAGCATAGGGATTCCAAGAGAAAAACCTTGGACCAAAGAAGATAGAGAAATGGAAAATTGATCAAAGAAGGAATTCTTCGAAGCCCACGAAAAGTATGAGGAGGAAAAAAATGGAGTGAAGAGAGATACTCGGCCTAACCCATGAGATGAATTCATGTCTTTTATTCTTAAATATATAACCTATACATGAAGATTGAGTATGATTCATGCTTATCATTTCAAGTTTTGGAATCTATCGAGAAATATTTCTCATCAAGCACCAAAACATAATATTAGCATTCCACACTTCTTATTAAAATCTTTGGGGAAATGATTATCAAGGTACAGCAAGGCAGAAAGGATGCATTGACTCACCACTGCCTCATAAAACTGATCATATGTAAAATCCTAGAATATCAATTTCCCCAAATATCTTGGGAAGAATTCATTCATATGACAAAAAAGGATGTTTAAGGACTAGGAAGAACCATTGAAGTTAAACCTCTTTCCACTATAGAAAATAAAAAGAACGTATCTTGAGATGGGTCTTCAACTAAAACCGAGGCCCAAAACAAGAACAATTTGGAGGATGAGGATGAATTAATATAAAATACTTTGATCAACTTAAAAGAAATGAAGTATACCTCCTCTATGAGGGCTTATGAATTCAGAAGATTATTAAGAAGATTAAGGACACAGTCCTTGTCCTTCAAGGAATAATATAGCATATCTATAAATGAAGATGAAGTAGATATTATAGACCATGGCCCAACTCATACAAAAGATGAATTAGATCCTATATACCATGGCCCACGTCATACAGAAGAAGAAAAAATCCTATGAACCATGGCCAATCACCAATAGGGTAGAGGCAGAGTTAGTACAAAAGACGGAAATGTAATTACAAATCCTGGTGACAGAACTGGACAAGGATAAGCATGAAATATTAAAATCAAAGGCAAAGGCAGTGTCTCAAGCTAAAACAGCTATTGAAAGTACTAACAAAAATGTATCGTATTCTCAAGAAGTATCCATACTACAAGAAAAGATCCAAATCTTGAGGATGCAACACTTGGGCAGTAAAAAAGCACCTTGAAGAGGAGAATAAGGAACTCCAGGAATAATTGCATAATGATAAAAGGGATGGTAAGAGCTTATAGGATTGATGCACTAAAGGGAAACATGGCTAGGATGACTTAAGTCTTCAATGATATGATGAGCTACATACCTCCTTCTAGGTGTCAGCATAATTAATACTCCATCCTTGTCCTACCTAGCATTATTTCTTTTTCCTAGTAGTTGATGATGTCATTTTCCCCCTAGTGGTGTGCAGATGTCATCTAGGATCCATCTACCACCTAATGTGCCCTGCATGCATCATTTTAGGACAACTTAAGTCAGCTCCCTATATTTTAGGGGCCTACTCAGTTTTCCAATTCAGTTCACCTGAGTTAGTTGACTCTTGTGGGGGGTTTATGCTCTGATTTCCACTTATTGTGGCCTCATGTGCCCTTTTCTGAGTGATTTTCATGAAAAACTCACTAATGCACCCTCCTTAGTCAATTAACTAATTGTGTCTTCAGTTAACTGAGTTTAGGTTTAGTTGAGTTGAGTTTGGGTCTTCTAGAACACTACAGTGGTGACAATTCCTATGCTAGACAAACTGAGACTTGAATTCTCCTAGGTGATTCAAATTCTCTCTATTCTAGCATCATTGTTGAATATACTGATTATTGGATCATGTGACATTATGTTGTTCCTATCTGAGTTCTCATGCATGATTAATTGTCTGCTCTTTTTTACTGCAATTTTCACTGTAACTCAATTTCTCTGTGAGGTATACTCAACTCCATGATCTGCTGTGATTTAGAATTTCACATGGTATCAAATCCAAATGAGCGTAGGTTGACCAACCGCTTTCAATAGTGCACCAGAAGCCTCTAGATTTCCACAGCAAATCCTAGTGCCATTGCATTGAATTCATTGGAGAAATTCTTTGAGGTCTAGCCAGGTGTGAAGGATCCGGAAAAATGTGCCTATTGTCCTAAAGCAATGCTCAGTAGTAGTCTATCTCCAAAATTGAGAGTTTTTTGCAGGTTATTGAAATTGTTTCAGTGCAGCAGTACCACATTGTATTCGCTCCAACAGTTCTAATGGATAATTTGAATGCTCCTCTCTATCCCAGGATCCTGACACCCTTGAATTACCTTGATTGGAGGGTTGATATGCAGATGGTATTATGCAACAAGTCACTGTACAGGGTAACAATGGGAAAGGAGGTCGAACCTCAAGCAGCTGTTGAGAAGGACAAGTATCTGAATAGATTGGATGAAGCATTCGTTTCATGTGTATTCATATTTCCATAGATCTACTCTTCCACCTCGATGGATTGAAGACTCCAAAATAGGTTTGGTTGAAGTTGGAGACGCTTTTCGGAAAATAAGATTATGTAAGGGGCCATATTCTGTAGAATGAGTTCATTTCTCTTCAACCTAGCAGTCTTGAGACCATCCAGCAATTCTTTTCCAAATTCAAATCCTTGGTCATGCAATGCAAGCAATGTGGAATTGAGAAGAAGGATGAGCATATGGTGTTATCCATTCTGAGCAATCTAGGTCCTAATTTCTCCATCTTTGTCTCTACCTTCCATTCAGGGAGAATGTCAATCCCTGGTTGGAAAATGCTATCCTTAGATGTTTCCATTGAATCCCTCATCCAAGAACAAGACAAATTGATCCAGAGGGGCACCCTGAAGGCCTCCAAAAATCAAGCTCTTGTGGCTGGAGAATCAAAAAGTGAGAATGAAAAAGCAAAGCACAAGGGAAAAGAGAAGAGGAAATCTGAACCCAAGCAGAATGCCAATTCTATTCCATCGGAAGGAACCTCTAGCTCCAAGAAGGAAAAACAAAAGAAATTTGAGAAATCCAAGTGTACATACTTCAAGAAGGGTAATCATCCTAATATTTCTTGTATGAATAAGACCATAGATCAAATGGAAAAACTCCTTGAACATCAGAACATTTCCCTCCCTGAAGGCGCAAGGAAGACTGATCCAGGTGGCAAGTCAGAAGATCATGAGAGATGCCATGCATTGAAGGCTGGATTCTCACAATCCCAAGATTTTCTTATTGATTATGGAGCCTCCAACCACATGGTTTCCTCCAGATAGTCATTTTATTCATTATATATCACTGATGGACCCAGCATACACATGGGAGATGACTCTCAAATATATTTTGAAGGGAAGGGTACTATACAGCTTGAGCATGGAAAGTTCAACAATGTGATGTATGTGCCTTCTCTAGAAGCTAATCCATTGTATGTTTATCAGATGACACACATAGGTTCACCAAAGAAAGTAGTATTTGGACCTGACATAGTTGAGGTTGCAGAGATATCATCTAGGAAGTTGATATCCAAAGGAGTTGCAAAACATGCCTCCAAGGCATATGAGTTCTCCTGCTTCTTGCCATACTCACATCAAAGTGCTCTCTTGACTCATGCAAATGAGACAAGTAGACTCTGGCATGAAATATTCAGACACCTAAACTTCAAATATATACAGTAGTTGCACAAGGAAGAGATGGTTGAAGGTTTGTCGAAAATAAAGTTCTCTCAAGAAATCTACAAAGGTTGCTTGGTAGGGAAGCACCCAGAGAAAAAGTATGATGTTGGGAAGGCAAAGAGAGATTCCTCCATCATATATCTAATTCATATTTATGTTTCAGGATTGATGCCCACTACTTCAATGAATGGCTCAAGATACCTTATGACCTTCATTGATGACTACTCTAGGTTCTGTTCGATCTACTTTCTCAAACAGAAATCTGAGGTGTTCGAAAGCTTCAAATTTTTCAAGGCCTTAGTTGAGAACACTACTAGAAGGAATATCAAGGCACTCAGATGAGATAATGGAGGGGATTACATCAAGAAGGATCTGCAAAATCTATGTGCTTCCGAAGGTATTCAAATGCAACATTCTACCCCATACACACCAAAACAAAATGGTGTAGTAGAGAGGAAGAATGGGTCATTGAAAGAGATGGTTACTTGCTTGCTTGAAGCAAGATATATCCCATCAAATATCTGGGTAGAAGCAGTGAAATGTGCCATATACATTCAGAATAGGGTACCCCACAAATATGTTGATGGGTTCACTCCATTCGAAGCATTGAAGGGACACAAACCCGATGTCTCTCATCTGAGGGTTTTTGGATCCAAGGCATGGGCCAGAATCCCCTCCAACAAGAGGAAAGCACTTCAACCTCAAAGTAGCGAATGCATCCTTCTTGGATATGTAGAAGATGCAAAAGCTTACAAGTTGATGGATATTTCAACCAAGAGATGCTTCATTGAAAGTGTTCAATTCAACGAGGATCCATTGCATGATCTTCAACCAGTTGAATAAGAAGGCATAACTAATCTACCTCTTCCATTCGCTCCTAATGATGTTTCTACCAGTGATCCTCATTCAGATTCCGAAGAAGAAGATCAATATGATTGAGATATAGATATTGAGCATGAAGATCTATCATATCCAGATCCAGATCCAGATCCAACACCTACTCCCAATCTAAAACCTAAATGGGCTCAAAATATTATTTAGGAAGCTGGGGATATTGTTGGAGATCCATCTAACTATAGAAGAAGAAGATCTCAATACCAAGATGAAAACAGTGCACTTTTCCATACCGATCCACTTCTCTCTGAGAGGTGCTTCATGATGGTGGGGTCTGATCCATAGTCTTACAGAGAGGCTTGCCATGATCTGAGATGGCAAGTAGCCATGGATGAAGAACATGAGTCACTGCAGAACAATGAAACATGGGATCTTGTCCCTCTTCCCCCAGGGAGGAAACTAGTTCAGTGCAAATGGATCTACAAAACAAAGCTTGCATATGATGTATCTGCAACCAAGTACAAGGATCGGTTGGTTGCAAAGGGGTACTCACAAGTTCAAGGTTTGGACTACAATGAGACATTTGCTCCTGTAGCAAGAATGGATTCAGTAAGAGTTTTTTTGGCCATTGCATCTTTGAATGCATGGGAGGTACATCACATGGATGTAAAGAGTGCCTTCTTGCATGGTGACTTAGAATAAGAGATCTACATGAAACATCCTAAGGGATACACTGATGATCCTTCCTTGGTATGCAGACCGAGGAGATAATTGTATGGGATCAAGCAATCCCCAAGGGCATGGTATGCAAATATGGATTCCTTCTTACTATCACAAAAATTTGAAAGATGCAAATATGATTACAATGTTTACATGCAACAAAAGGGAGTATGTCTATTGTTGATTGTTTTGTATGTGGATTACTTTCTCATCACCGATGGGTCTGCTACTGGGTTGGATCACATCAAGTCTTCCTTGAACAAGGCATTCACTATGATAGATATAGGACTGTTAAGACAATTCATTGGCCTTGAAGTAACTCAAAATGCTTCAAGGATCATGATTTCACAGTCAAGGTATGCATCTGATTTACTGACAAAGTTTCATGTGTCTGATTGCAAATCCACATCCTTTCCCTTCCTATCTGGCATTAGATTGGAAGAAGGTGGTTCCACTCCCCTGGTTGATAGCATTCTTTACAGCAGTTGATTGGTAGCTTGTTGTATTTGACACATTTGAGACCATAGCTATCATATGTTGTTGGTATTATGGCTAGGTACATGCAGGAGCCACATGAGCTACATTGGAAGGAAGCTAAGAGGATCTTGCACTATGTTCAAGGTACGAGAGAGTCTAGTATACATTATTCTACTTGTGCTCAACTAGATCTGGTTGGTTTTACTGACTAAAACTGAGCTGGAGACAATACTGAAAGGAAGTCTACTTCAGGGTACATATTCATGTTGGGATCAGGACCAATCTGTTGGTCAAGCAAGAAGCAAGCAGCACTCGCACTTTCTTCGGCAAAGGCAGAGTACAGAGGGGCTGTGAATGCAGTTATCTAGATAATTTGGGTGCATGGGATCTTGACTGAGTTTGGCATTTGCACTTCTCCTTCAGTAGACATTGTTGATTAAATTAACATTGTTGGAAACATAGATCATATTGCAATAATTGATGGAGTGGCATAGATCGAAAAACACGATTGAACCTTATCAAGAATATATTGAGTTCGATTGAGTGATCATCTTATTGATCAACAGAGAACGAACAATCCAATCAACGTAAAAACGCACAGTCGCAGCAATCGAATTTAGCATAGATTGGACGGCTCAGATCATCTCAAGGAGATAGATCGATGACGGGGAAAGAGTTCATGAAGTAGAGATGCATGGGAGATAGCGATCCGCAAAGCCAAAATCAAGATTTCTGCATAGCAACAGGTTAACGGATGAGATCGAATCCAAAGAGATCGACGGCTCACATAGCGATCCGCAGAAGAAAGAAAATCGAATATTAAGCGGATGAGGAGTTAGCGTGGGATTTAAAAGTCCACTGTAGATCAAAGATCGGACAACACAGACAGACTGCGGAAGATGACTTGCAGATCTGACAGTCGTAAAGAATTGCGGAAGACGATTTGCAGGAGATGAATTGCGGAGCCAGAAAAGGTCGGAAGGCACGCCCGCAACCCGCAACCCACAATTGTGGAAGGGAAGTGCACCCACAAATTACGAAATAATTCGCTGCAGAAAGGACTGTTGCAGAATTTGATTGCGGAAAGAGTTTGCAAAGGCACGCTCGCAATTGCGGAATGGAGTACGCCCGAAATTGCGGAAGGGAGATGATTCCGCAAGGTGGTTGCGGAAATACCATTTGCGGAAGAAGGTTGTTATGGAAATCCAATTGTAGACTGAAGGTTGTTGCGGAAAGGACATTGCAAAGAGGAAATTGCAGAAATGCAATTGCGGAAGAAGGTTCTACAAATTTTAGAATTTGATTTTGAAGGGTTACGATGAATATACGTGATTGTTAAATGAAGAGGCACGGCTGAAGGTGTATAAGAAGAGCTTTAAACCTTCAACTAAGTGTCTTTATATATTCAATTGGAAGATCTATTGGAATACATAAGTCAAGGATCGAATTGTCATATAAGGGTGGTTGGCAGGCGCAAAGACAGGCTGCAAGCCTGTAGGGGGTCATAGCCTCCTTCCAATTGTTACTGGTAAATAGGGTGTTGGTGCATCCAGCAAGTTGGTGCTTGCAAACTATTTGTAAATATAATTTTGCAGTAATAGAAAGTATTGGTGGTTTTCCCAATTGGGCTTCCACGATAATATCGTGTGTTCTATCGTCATTGTTGATTTTGCTTTTAAGTGATAAAAATTTAAATAGATAGCTTAATACCGATTCATCCCCCCTCTCAATATTACTTGATATTCTAACAATTGGTATCAGAGTGGGCTCTTCACTAAAATTTTAAACACTTGAAGAGAAATTCTTTATCACTATGGATCAACAAGTAAAAAATTCCTCCAAGGTTCCAATATTCAATGGAGAAGATTATGCTTTCTCGAGCATCAGGATGAGAAGCCATATAATGTCTCTTGGATTAGATGTTTGGATGTCTATAGAAACAGGGTATATATATCCAAAAAATCCTCCCAAATATCTTGAAGGAATAAAAAAATTGGATACAATGCTAAAGTTGTTAATGCAATCTTGGATGTATTAGCTAGAACAGTCTTTTCCAAAGTTATGCATTGCAAAACAGCGAAGGAGATCTGGGACAAATTGCAGACCATCTATGAAGGAGACACCAAGGTAAAAAGGGCCAAACTCCAAACTTTTAAAACTCAATTTGAAATTCTAAAAATGAAGGAAGAAGAAAACATTTCAGAATACTTTGAGAGAATTGATGAAATCATTAATGCAATTAAAGGGCTAGGAGCAAAATTGAAAGAAAAGGAAATAGTTGAAAAAGTACTAAGATCACTTCCAATGATTTACAATCCTAAGATATCCACCCTAGAAGATAGAGAAGATCTTGACAAACTCACCATGGAAGAACTATATGGGATTCTCATAGCTTATGAAATGAGGATTGGGAAAGATAATTCTCAAAAGAAGGAAGTAGTTGTTAAAGCATCAAAAGTAGCTAAGAAATCTAAAATGAAATTTCAATCAGAAGACTCTGATGATGAAGGAGCACTTCTTGTTAAAAATATTAAGAGAGGTACGGGTAAGTTCAAAGGGAAATTTCCCTTAAAATGTTTTAACTGTGGGAGAATTGGTCACTTTGCTTCCAAATGCCATTATCCAAAACAAGAAGATGATGATGAGTGACCTGTTAACTTAAACAAAACCAAAAAGATTTTTAAGAAGAGAAACAAAAAGAAGACCTTTTATTCCATGGATGATAGCTACTCAAATGAGTCTAGTGAAGATGAAGAAGCAGAAATCCTATTCATGGGAATAGAAAATAAAATCTCTAAAGAAGAAGTAGAAGGTGTGGTAGATCTTGAAGCAGAACTTGTAAGTGATCTTGAATAATTAGAAAGAATTATTGTTGACTTAAAAAATCATCTTCAAGAAGCCAAAAAGGTTGAAAAAAATCTAGAACAACAGCTTAATAAACGAGAGGAAGAATTAGAAAAGCTCGAAGCTGATGAAGAATCCTTTCAATCAAAATTTAAGAGCAACTCAAAAACTCTATATGACATCCTAAGTTGTCAAAGATCATTCAGTAATAAAACTGGATTAGGTTATGACAAAGGAAAGAAGTCAGAACAATCCTCCTTCATAAATAAAGAAGGAAATAAAAGAATTTATTATGATGCGCTTATGAGACCAGTTGTAAAGGAATACAGTCAAAAATTTTCTCTCTCAAAATAAAAGCAGGACAGATAATGTGCCAAGCAGACATCAGCAACTCTTTTTGGGAAATTGTTATGCCTGTAACAATTTTGGACATAAATCAATGGAATGTAAAGCATACCAAAAACATAATCAGGAATCTCTCTACAATAATGGAAATTATAGTGTTTTTCAAGGAGGAAGAAAGCAGAATTCATTTACACCCTTACCGAGGTATGACATAGAATGTTGCAAGTGTGGTAACCACGGACATATAGCTAGAAATTTTAAACTAAATGTTCCTATTAGGAAAGCTATCACATCACAATCCCTTTTATATAAGAAGAATGTTACTAGAAGTAATCCAAAAGGAAGAACTTATAACTCTTTTGCTCCTCTATAGAGTTATAGTATAGAATGTTACAACTGTGGTAACCAAGGACACATAGCTAGAAATTGTAAACTTGTTATTCATATGGAGAATGACACCACAAAATCTCAAGGCAATGAGGAAAAGAAGGTTTGGAAGAAGAAGGAAGATTTGGAATGTTCAATAGCCCTATGTGCAACAAAAAAACAAATTCTATGGCATGTAGACAGTGGATGCTCAAAACATATGACATGAGACCCAAACAAGTTTATAAGCTTACAAAGAAATCAAAAAGGAAAAGTCACTTTTGGAGATAATCCATCCTCTAAAATAATTGGGAAGGGTACAGTGGCTCTTAGAGACAAGATGAAAGCTGAAAATGATTTGCTTGTAAAGAAATTAAAACCTAATATTTGAAGTGTGATCCAAACATGTGATCAAGGACACATATGTATATTTCATTCCAAGAAGTGTGAAATTGGAAGAAAGGATTCAGGAAAACTTGTTGGGACTGTTGTGAGAACTCCGAGCAATGTGTATATTCTAGAAAATGAAGAACAATGTTATATGAGTCAAATTGATGAAAGTTTGCTATGGCATAGAAGGATGGGGCACTTGAAATTTGACAATATTGTAAAAGTTAGTAAGAAGGGAGCTGTAAGAAATTTACCAAAGATCATAAAACCACCAAACCATGTTTGTAGACACTGTCTTCATGATTAGCAAACAAGATCAAGCTTCAAGGTCAAAGAGCATACAACCTCACGGTCATTAGAAATAATTCACACTGATCTTTGTGGACCTACAAGGACTAAAATATTTCAAGGTGAACATTACTTCATGTTATTAATTGATGATTATACAAGGATGACTTGGGTGGCATTTCTTAAAGAAAAATCAGAAGCCTTTATGAAATTCAAAGCCTTCAAAGCACTTCTTGAAAATGAAGCAAATCTCAAGATTAAATGTCTAAGATCAGATAATGGTGGTGAGTTAACCTCAAATGAATTCAATGATTTTTGTGAAACTCATGGAATCAAGAGGCAGTTTTCATCCCCAAAAACTCCTGAACAAAATGGAGTTGTTGAGGGGAAAAATAGGACTATCCAAGAAGCAGCTAGAACTATGCTAAACGAAGCAAAAATTTCTGATGGCTATTGGAAAGAAGCAGTATATACTGTTGTCTATATACAGAACAGAGGATAGATCAAAGTAAATAGTGACAAAACTCCTTATGAGCTATGGTTTGGAAGACCATATTCAGTTAAATATTTTAGAGTCTTTGGAAGTAAATGCTACATAAAAAGAGATGATGATAATCTAGGGAAGTTTGACTCTAGAATAGATGAAGGAATATTTCTTGGATATTCTTCCACCTAAAGGGAATACAAATGTTATAATCTAAGGTTGCACGAGATCATAGAAAGTGAAAATGTAACTATTGATGACACTAAACCAAGAAGATTACAAATCCAAGAAAGTGTGGATGTTGAAGAAACTGATAATGAATAAATAGAAGAAGAAGAAAGTACACAAGAAGATGATGTTTTTAAAGAAGAAGAAGAAGAAGAAAAAGAAAAAGTAGAGAAAGAAGAATCACATTAAAATGAGAGTGAAGACTCTCCTAGATAAGACACAAAAACACCATCCAAGTGGGTTCAAAAGAATCATCCTGAAAGTCAAATAATTGGTGAAAAAGATTCAAGAGTTCAAACAAGGAGAAAATTGTTTTATGATGAAGAACAGGCACTACTTTCGATAGTAGAACCCAAAACCTTTAAAGAATCTTGCAAAAGTGAGGATTGGATCAATGCTATGAATGATGAACTTGATCAAATAGACAAGATCCAAACTTGGGAACTTGTCCCAAGACCTAAGGACATGAATGTTATTGGAACCAAATGGATTTTTAGAAACAAGTTAAATGAGGATGGTCATGTGATAAGGAACAAGGCCAGATTAGTATGCAAGGGATATGCTCAAGTAGAAGTTGTTGATTTTGAAGAAATTTTTGCACCTGTGGAAAGACTTGAAGCCATTATGATGTTTTTAGCTTTTGCATGCTACAAGAACCTTAAAGTGTATCAAATGGATGTAAAATCTGCATTTCTTAATGGATAACTTGAAGAAGAAGTCTATGTTGAGCATCCTAAAGGTTTTCTCTTATCAGAAAATAGAGATTATGTTTGCAAACTTAAGAAGGCACTCTATGGTCTTAAACAAGCTCCAAGAGCATGGTTCTAAAGACTTGACAAGTATTTAAAGCAGCAAGGATATAGAAGAGGGGCCACTGAAAGTAATCTATACATAAAGTTTGAAAACAAAAATGTGATCATTGTTGTAGTCTATGTAGACGATATCATATTTGGAAGTGATCTACAAATTCTAAGTGTAAAATTTGCTTTAGAAATGAAGAAGGAATTTGAAATGTCAATGGTGGGATAACTAACATTATTTCTATGTTTACAAGTATTTCAATCAGAAAAGGGGATCTTCATCTCTCAAACAAAGTATATCAAATAGATGTTGAAATAGTTCAAAATGGAAGAATCCAAACTTGTTAGTACTCCTATGGTCACTGGTTGTAAATTGATCATTTATGATGAATCTTTAGAAGTTTATCATACTATGTATAGTTCAACGATTGGTAGTTTATTATATGTAACAGCTACAAGACCAGATGTAATGTAGGTTGTAGGTTTGGTTTTCAGATTCCAATCAACCCCAAAAGAAACGCATGTGGTTGCAGTAAAAAGAATTCTTAGATATCTAACAAGTACTATGGATTATGGATTATGGTATCCAAAAAGAAATAACTTCACTCTAAGGGAATTCACTGATGCATATTGGGCAGAAAGTATTGATGACAGAAAAATCACTAGTGGGGCAGCATTTTACTTAGGAGATTGCTTGGTGTCATGGCTAAGCAAAAAGAAGTCTTCCATTTCACTGTATACAGCAGAAACCAAGAATATTGTTGTTGCATCATGTTGTACACAATTCATTTGGATGAAGCAAACATTGGAAGATTTACTTGTAAAATATGAGGATCCCGTTGTTATACATTATGGCAATACAAGTGCTATAAACATATCCAAAAATCATGTTATGCACTCTAAGACAAAACATATTCCAATCAAATATCATTTTCTAAGAGAGCAATTGACTCAAAAAGTGGTCAAATTGGAGTATATTTATATGAAGGAACAAATTGCAGACATTTTTACTAAGCCATTACCTGGAGAATCATTTTCCTATCTTAGGCAGCAATTGGGGGTTATCCCTCATCATTAGAAATTAAATAAAAGGATGAAAACCCTGTCACAAGAAGAGGAGAAATGTTGACAGGGGGAGACACACCCATAGGGAGAGTGATTTTTAAAAAAAATATATGGTCCGTTAGTAAATAATTCTGAGTGGTTTTGTATCTATTCAAAGGCGTATTGATGTTACTGATATATAGAAAAATGGAGCAACATTACAGGGAGAGCTTCTTTTCTAAAATTTGTCATTGTTGTCAAAGGGGGAGAAAAATCTATTTTGCTCCTTTCCGACGTCAAAATAAGATGTTTCCAATCAATTCCAAAGGGGGAGATTGTTGATTAAATTGGCATTGTTGGGAACATAGATCATATTGCAATAATTGATGGAGTGGCATAGATCGAAAAATCCGATTGAACCTTATCAAGAAGAGATTGAGGTCAATTTTTTGGTCCTCTGATACACCAATAGAGAATGAACGATCCAATCAACGTAGAAACGCACAGTCGCAGCAATCGAATTTAGCAGAGATTGGATGGCTCAAATCATCTCAAGGAGATAGATTGACAACGAGGAAAGAGTTCGTGAAGTAGAGATGCATGGGAGATAGCGATCCGCAAATCCGAAATCAAGAGTTTCGCATAGCAGCAGATTGACGGATGAGATCAAATCCGAAGAGATAGACGGCTCACATAGTGATCCGCAGAAGAAAGAAGTTTGAAGGTTAAGCGGGTGAGGAGTTAGCGCGGGAGTTAAAATTCCACCGTAGATCAAAAGGCCCAGAGAGACTGCAGAAGACGACTTGCAGATCTGACTGTGGTAAAGAATTGCGGAAGACGATTTGCGGGAGACGAATTGCAGAATCCAGAAAAGTTTGGAAGGGACTCCCGCAACCTGCAACCCACAATTGCGGAAGGGAAGCGCACCCGCAAATTGCGGAAGAATTCGTTGCAGAAAGGAGTGTTGCGGAAACCGATTGCGGAAAGAGTTTGCAAAGGCACACCCGCAATTACGGAAGGGAGTACACCCGCAATTGCGGAAGGGAGTATGCCCGCAATTGCGGAAGGGAGACGATTCTGCAAGGTCGTTGCGGAAATATCATTTGCGGAAGAAGGCTATTGCGAAAAGGAGATTGTGGAAATCCAATTGTGAAAGGAAGGCTGTTGCGGAAAGGACATTGCGAAAAGGAAATTGCGGAAGAAGGTTCTGCAAATTTTAGAATCTGATTTTGAAGGGTTACGATGAAGAGACGTGACTGTTAAATGAAGAGACACGGCTGAAGGTATATAAGCAGAGATTTAAACCTTCAACTAAGTGTCTATGTACATTCAATCGGAATATCTATTGGAGTATAGAAGTCAAGGATCGAATTATCATATAAGGGTGGTTGGGAGGTGCAAGGACAGGATGCAATCTTGTAAGGGGTCGTAGCCTCCTTCTAGTTATTGCTGGTAAACAGTATGTTGGTGCATCCATTAGTCGTAGCTGAAAAATTTGGGTTTTGGTGCTTGCAAACTATTTGTAAATATAATTTTGCAATAATAGAAAGTATTGGTGGTTTTTCCAATTGGACTTCCACGATAATATTGAGTGCTCTGTCTTCATTGTTGATTTTGCTTTTAAGTGATAAAAATTTAAATAGATAGCTTAATACTGATTCATCTCCCCCCTCTCAGTATTACTTGATATTCTAACAGACATTTTTTGTGAAAATCAAAGTGCCATCAGGATCTCTACTGACTCGGTACAAAATAAAAGGACCAAACATATTGAGGTTCACATGCACTACATCGGGGAGCTAGTGCACAACAGGACCATCTCACTCATTATTGTACTCCTATAGAGGAGATTATTGTGGACATATTCACTAAGTTTTTCACTCAAAAGAGATTTGTTTATTTCAGATCTCTACTTGGTGTAAAATTTGTTTGAGCTCTCTCCTGTCCTATTTTGAGGGGGGGTTTCCCATGATGTTTTCCCCATTTCCTTGGTTCATGGACAGTTATTTTATTTTCATCATTTATTTGATTGTATGGGTGACCTTTGGTCTTAGTAATCAGGGCCCAAGATGCACAAGTTTGGATTAAGGGGGGGTGTTAGGATAATTAATACTCCATCCTTCTCCTACCTAGCATTATTTATTTTTCCTAGTATTTGATGATGTCATTTTCCCCCTAGTGGTGTGCAGATGTCATCTAGGATCCATCTACCACCTAATGCACCCTGCATGCATCATTTTAGGACCACTTAAGTCAGTTCCCTATATTTTAGGAGCCTACTCAATGTTCCAGTTTAGTTCACTTGAGTTAGTTGACTCCTGTGGGGGGGTTTATCCTCTGATTTCCACTGATTGTCGCCTCATGCGCCCTTTTCTGATTGATTTGCATGAAAAACTCCCTAATGCACCCTCCTTAGTTAGTTAACTAATTGTGTATTCGTTTAACTGAGTTTAGGTTCAGTTGAGTTGAGTTTGGGTCTTCTGGAGCACTCCAGTGGTGACAATTCATATGCTAGACAAACTAAGACTCGAATTCTCCTAGGTGATTCGAATTCTCTCCATTGTAACATCGTTGTTGACTATATTGATTATTGGATCATGTGACATTATTCTGTTCCTGTCTTAGTTCTCATGCATGATTAATTGTATGCTCTTTTTTACTGCAATTTTCACAGTAACTCAATTTCTCTGCTCATTCTTTCTCTGTGGGGTATACTCAGCTCCATGATCTGCTATGATTTAGAATTTCACACTAGGGTCTATACAACATTTTTAAAACAGAAATGGTATAGATTTCATTTAAAAAGGTTAAAAAACCAATTTCCATGTGAACTGAACACACCAAAATACTTTATGGATACCTGCCACCAAAGCATAGAAAAGGAGAAGGACCTATTGATTGAATTTCATATGAATAAGCATGCATTATTGCATCCCTACAAATGGTCCCCAAATCCATATGTAGGAGATGCACGGAAAAGGGAATTATGTTCCTACCTACATAATGATATTGAGAGAGAGCGAGAAATGTTAATCTACCATGCATAGGAATGGGGAATCCAACTATGGATCAAAGCTAAAGCTACCAACCCTAAGGAGGTTATCAGAGCTCACAAAACCATGTGTACATATAAATAAAATAGAATCTAATGATAATAATTAGATCTATCCCACTAGGTAGCAATACCCCTTCAAAGGCCTAATAGATAAGCAAAAATCGAAACCAGCTATTAATTAACAATACAAGTTACCTCAAATAAATAACATGTGAGATGTCAACATACACACATTGGGGGTCCAAGCTTGGCAGGTGTGGGGGGGTGCTCTTTGACCCTAGAGGAAAAAAATCATGTACATATTCTTGGGGATTGGGTGAGTCTTCAAATAATCAATCTGAGGCTATGGTGCTTTGGCAAGGCTTGAAACTAGCACAAAGTAGGAAAATAAGGCATCTAACAATAGTCAAGTACTCAATGATTATAATTTGTCATTTGGCTCTAAAATTGACCCCAAAGGAAGGAATTATCTATTGGATTATATGGTGAATACAGCAGCTGATAACTGAATTTGATGAGGCTAAATTTTTCCATGTCTTACAGGCATTAAACAAGTGAGTGGACCTCCAATCCAGTCGTACTTGTCAGCCTGAGCAGGGAACTTTGGAGTTAAATGGGGGGAGGCTTGTTATTCCATCACCCCCTTCCAGTGACATCCAAAATCTCGGCATTAACCATGCAAGTAACAAAACTGGTCAAGGATGAAACCCTCTGCTATATGAAGCCTCCATTTGAATACATGTGCCAGTATTACCTCAACAAATGGTAGGTTAACATCATTCAAGAGATGGCATTTAAGTTTGAAATCGTCGATGAATTGAATGAATTAGGTTTGACAATCCTAAAGAGTCGTTCTACGTGTGAAATCAGGTGGGAATTGATGCATGAACTAAGTTTTATGTCCTTCATCGCAAATTTAATTAATGAAAGGCAGGTCGGGGGAAAATGTGCAACTCCATGGACTTATTTGGAGGTTAGTTTCAATAGCAATGAAGTAGTCATTTAAACTGAAACATGGTGGAAGTCAAATTATCAGATTGTTCAAGAAACTATTTGTAAATTTTAGCACATGAAGGATCTGGAGGGGAAATTGAGGAGAGAGTTCAAACTTCCGAATCTCTTAGGCTTTCAAACTCGACTTTCATTAGATCTAGTTTGAATTATATTGTTAATGGGTGTCTAAGGATTGGGGAATTCCAACGCTAGTCTCCGGAGGATAATCTTATCGGGGAACATCATCTTACAACTTATTGGGGAGAAAGGTATCAAGAGATAGACTTGAGGTTTGAAGCAGTGAGGTTCCATAAAGGCAGTCCACCTGAGAACATATATGGACACCCTGATTCCATCAACAATATTTTATTCAATTTGAAGGTAAGCACTCTAGAAACAAAAGTTGTGCGTTTGTTTGGATTTATGAATAAGAAGAAGGGTAGATTTGTGAGGATTACATCTCAAATAGATCAAACCATTAGTACGGATTTTGGAATTTATGTAGTTTACAAAACCCCCTATTGTAGGCTATCAATTAAAAAAGAATTATATGTATGGCAGTTGAAGGAAGGATTAGGCTAAATCATTGCATGGTCGAGAACCCGGGAGAGCAAAGGGAACTAATTGTTAGGGAATCTGATAGTAACAATTCATACTCTGCATAAAAATGAGGATAGGATTAAAAATTTGGAGGCTATTTTGGCCAAAAACACTTCAATCTTGCAATTTCAATTTAAGACCCTGAGTGAGTAGGTGAATAAATTTACCACAAAGCCTATCATGACTGAGGTTGAAATTGAACATCTCAAAGGAAAAACATCTGTGCAAGAGAAGAAAATCAGGGCATTGCACAGAAAGGTGAAGAACCAGGATTCAAGAGAATTTTCAGGATTTGGATAATAATTGAAGGCCCCAAACTTTGAAGACTCGTGTAGCTTATATGGTAGAGAACATAAAATGATAGGAAACAAGAATAAGGTGGATCAAACAAGCAGTGAAATGCAAAAAGCATCAATCAATCGTCCAGCATAAGGGGAGATGGTAGAAGGCATGTAATGGCCAGGTTTTCTTTTTGATGAAAAATGTTCTGTAGTGTGGTTTTTATGTATTTTTCTTGTTGGACAGTTCTGTAGGATTGACCTAAGTAAAATAGACAGTCGGAATAGAAGAATAGAAGCTTACAACTAGTGTGAAATCAAAATTTTGATTTTTGTAAAGATCTTTGTAGAATTTTCTTACTGAAACACAATGTTGTATACACATGTTAATTGGTTAGGCTACAATCTCTTTTCTTTTGCTATCAATACAGAAATTAATCGTTCTTATAAAAAAACATCCACACATTGGGAACAACACTTTTTTGACCTACAAAGTCTAGCTTTATTTATCATTATTTGCAGTTGAAAGATTACACAATACCAAAGCTCTTTCTCCCAGTTATAACCAACAAAATGAGAGAGGAGGAGCTTCTCTTAAATAGAAAAACATGACATTGGGACCTTCTCCATGTATGGAAGGAGAAGGAGCCACATGTAGAGGCAAAACCCTAACTCCATGCAAGAGAGGGCACCACATGTGAGCTAAAACCCTAACCATGCAAGAGAAGGTGCCATATGTGAGCTAAAACCCTAACCATGAATGAGTTAATGCGCCATCACTTGGAGGAGAGGCCATGCAAGATTTAAGGCACCACAACTTCATGCAAACTGAAGTCAACTAAAGGGGAGGGGCACCACTTTAAGAGAGAGTGATCAATTCCATGCAAGGAGCATGCAAACACATGCATGAGCTAGGTGAGGTTGCCACAGGCTCCCCTGGATGAGGGAAAACACATGCATGCACCTTCTTTGAGGGGAGAGGTGTTGGGAATATTCCATTTTTAATAATTGACCCCCTCAACTCCTTTTTACATATTTTTTTTACATTTTTACCCCCCCAAAGGACCTAAAAGGTCATACATGTTGCTAGGGACATGATGACTGACTCAAATTTTGACATTAGACCCCAAGGACTTAGACAGCAACATGAGGCACCTGTATTATAATATACTTTGGCTTTGGAGGTGTGAATTAAAAAACCGGGATAAACTTTGATCACTAGGACTTAAGTTCTTCTAGGTGAAAAAAACACTCCAAAGTAGCCATAATACAAGTGACTCACTCGGGATAGCCCTTTTACACATGTAATGGATGTCAAAATTTTACAAACAACTTCCTTTGACTATGACAAAGGAAGTGCAAAAGAAATGCAACTGGAAAGAAGTCTTCCTGATCTCGATGGGGAACTAAAAAGGTCCCTGGCTGGCTGATGTCTTTTGTTTGTTGATCCTCTTGTGTAAACTGGGTGGTAATAAGCCCCATGATTGTCCTATGTTGCTCATCAATTTCCATTTTTTTTCTCTATAATCACTACCTAGCATCCTCACATACTAAGACATTTCCAAAACTCTTGTTTAATGGCCAATTTTGATATTGTTTAACATATATATTATTTAATATGATGTGTTTGGCCCCATTTCAAAAGGAATGTGATAAATGCATGGTATGTCTTGGATGTTGGGGTTTCTTATGTGGATTGAAATGATATGCCGCACTAACATTGTTGAAACCTAGCTTACACTATAGAGTTTGTTTTATTAATTATGAGAATTTATTTCATGTGTTTTCGTACCAAGTAGAGGTTCAACTCCATGCAACCACTTCACCTCTAAAATGGTAGAGAAATAATCTTGATCTCGCATCAAAATGGAGACAATTATGGAATCATATCATCTCAATTTATCAAAATAATTAAATAAGTTACCAATCCAAAAGAGGCTTCCATTAACTCAGTTGGAATTTGAATTCTAAATATTAAATCCATCTTAGATTATGTCTAGTAAGAGAAGTTAGCAATAAATCTCAAAATCCAAGTGTGCATGAGTGAGAGAGAGTTAGTTAGGTAGGCACATTCTTAGCATTTAGGGATCTAATTCATAGATCCATTGGAGCTCTTCCATTGAAGGATCCTAGGCACATCACTACATACATGACTCATGATGGAAGAGATAGTTCTTGATCATTCTATTGTTAATGTCGTGTATCTAGTTTGAACTATTCAATTGAGATAATTTTAATCATTGTAATTTCTACACCATTGTAAATCAAGATTTAGCTTCTATTTTGAGTTAATAAATTGTTGCATAGGTTATACGACTCCCTTGGGTAGGGCCCACTAAAGGGTAGTATAGCACGAACATTATAAGATTGCTTAGTTTAGTTGAATTTTTTGAAAAATTGTGTTCTGATTAGGGCAAGTCACTCCATTGTTCAAATGGAATTAAGATGGACAAGGAAAGCGTTACATGAATTATCCATGGAATTATACAAATTGCATTTGAAACTAGCTGGTGCGATTCGCGTTGATATCTAGGAAAGACTAGAATCGACATCCACGGGAATAATGGACAGAACACTGGTCAAATCCGGAGAGAATCAAATCAAGAAATTTGAATCGTTGAAGAAGAAAGAAAAACCAGAAGTGACAACTGAGCATAAATCGAATGTAATGAACATCTCGAACTATGAGCTGGACGTATGGACGTACCATTAAGACTTATAGTAAATACTATAGGTTCTCCGACTTAATCTCTCGCAAAATTCCTTTTAAAGAAATTAATAAGCCTCACGAGAAATTCATACTCCTTCGTACAGAACTCAACACATCTCGTTAATTAATTGAAGAACCCGAGGGGAAAAAAAAAAGACAATATATTAGTCATATTTCCTGCCTATCCATTTACGTTTTAGGCCATTTCATTGAGTGTCAATTTATTTTGTATGTTTAATGTAAATGTGACTAAAATATTTGCATAGAAGGACCATGAATAACCATGACATGCGACATATATGGGCTATGTTGTTTAGGTAGTGGATAAAGTGGTAAAGCTCGACGCAAGCCCCACCTAATAAGTAAAATAGGTTCATGACCTACTCTCGAGAGCATTTCACCTTCTCAGATCCGGGCGGGCTCCTCTTGTCGTGTGTGATGGGGCTATCCATGATAGCTCGCTTGTGCAAAACAATAGACCATTTCCCTAGGTTGCCGCAATATAAACGGGATGGGAGGGAGCAATGAGACTAACCCTCCCATATTTTATTGGACATATTCTATTAGATACCAAATAGAAGATTTTCACTATTTCACTACCTTATTCAGGATCAAAGATAGAATATTTTCACTATTTCACTACCTTATTCAGGATAAAAGGCATGAGAGAGAAACACGCACAACCAAAAACACAAACAAGAATGGAAATTGGGAAGTCTAATCTCCTCAGAACTGAAATGCCGCCAAAACAAAAACCAAAAAAACAATATTCTCATCAATGTTTTCATCCTAACCAAAACGAAAAAGTTAAAGGCGGGATTCCACCTAAAACCTGTACCAGTTACCACACTTCAAAATCTCCCAGGGCTGTCAATTAAATTTATCGATTTTTTTTTTAAAATATAGACCTAACTATTTGATCGATTTGCACTTAAAAATGATATCAAAATAATTTGCATGGACTAGCTAGCCTCCTTTAGAAAAGGAGGCAAATAAAAATTTTAAAAAAAAAGAGGACTTCGAACACGTTAAAAATAAGAGACAGTGCACCTGTAACTTAAATATTTGCCATTTCCGGTAAGGATGCTCTGGTAATCCTCACTGAACCGTAAAAATGCACGCTGAATCACCTCTTAACCTTCTTCAATGTTCGAACAGTCTAAGATATAGGACGCCGGAAGTGAAAAAGAATGACTCCCCTTCTGAAGTCTGTCAAATCTTGAAATGCCTCAAGATTTTTCTCTTGGCTCACATTATTCCAACAGTCACAAACATATAGGCCGAAATAATGTCTATGTGGATGTCCGTTGATTCACTTAAAGGCAAAAGCATAAACACCACCACCAACCAGCACCTCTGGCGCACTAGACAACGAGATTTTCAGGGGAAAATGTGACTTCCCAAAAGGTCCAAAACTAATTTCCTTGTCGACCTTGCAAACCCTTCAACAAGTAAATATATTAAAGGGAGCTATCCATAACTTGAGCTTTGCCACTGAATCCTCAGTCTAGAGTGTCTAAACGACTGCCACCATCAAGTCAATTGCAAAAGAGCAAAGAATGTGAAGTTTTTTTCTTCACATTCTGTTCAGAAAATATACAGAAATTCAGTCTGACGCCCTCTATTGAAAAAGGAAATGCAACATTACAAACAGGGCAGAAATTCAGTCTGACGCCCTCTATTGAAAAAGGAAATGCAACATTACAAACAGGGGTCACAAGGGAACTATAAAAAAAGCATAAATCTAGTGAAATTTCTTACCACCACATGATCTATCAAATTTATTTATTGTTTGTTTGGTTTCTTCCTCCGTCCAAAATCCAGCCTGGATCAAACCATCTGCAAGGGTCTCCCACGGTCCCACTGGGGGATTAGTATTCCTCGTTTATTGACAAGACTGGGCGTGCACTGAAAGGCATTGGCATTGGACAGTGTCTCGGTAGGCGGTAAGAGGTTGTGGCTTGGAAATTAAATATTTTGAACAATCAGGGAATAGCTTATAGCAGTGTAGAAGCGGGCCCAGTACAATGGCCAAGGTAATTACGAGCAACCCAGAGCAGTTACTAAGATGTATAGGTTAGGGTATAGGGTTGCAGGTATTAAAATTTTTGACGGGACTTCTGAATTCATAGACGTCATATAGACGTTTCAAATATTTTCTTAACCGTCATTGTTGACGTGTTTGTTTCATATCCAAGTGTCAAATACGTGTTTGAATGAAAAAAATGTTCTGTGGGCCGTCAAATTCCAAGCCTACTCCCCACTCTCACCAATATTGGCTAACATATACATGGAACATGTTGAGAACACGGCCCTATAAGCCTTTCCATTAAAGCCAAAATGGTGGAAAAGGTTTGTGGATGACACAAATGTAAACTGGCCACACAGAAGACAGATCTTGGACAAGTTTCTCGAGCATTTGAACAAAAGATCATATCACATTAAATTCATAATGAAGGTGGAAGAAAACAAACAAATACCTTTTTTGGATGTCCTCGTCACAAAGGAATACGATGGTTCATTAACTCACCAAGTTTATCACAAGAAAACACATACAGATAAATATCTTCACACAAACTCACACCACCATCCGACTCGGAAACTTGGGATTATCAACATCTTGGTGACACGTGCCATGAGAATATCAGATAAGGAGCATCTCGATAAAGAAATAGAATACTTGTCTATGGTGTTCAAGAGGAATGGTTATAAAGAAAGAGAGGTTAAAAGAGTGATATCAAAAGCACAGAAAGAACCTCATAAGAGACGAAACAATGATAATTAGGGAACCCTCAATAAGATCACTCTCCCTTACATCAAAGGGACAACAAATAAACTTGCAAAAATCCTCAAAAAAATAAATATTAGAGTCACATTCTCCCCACCCAGCACCATTAAGAATATGCTTGATAAGAAAAAGGACCCGACTAATCCTAAAAAACACAAAGGAATCTATACTATCCCTTGCAATTGTGGAAAACTATACATTGGGGAAACGGGACGCTCAATACAAGTAAGGTTAAAATAACATTGTGTTGACATCGCTCACAATCAATTTCCAAAATCAGCATTAGTTGGGAATTCTCATAGCATAAGCCATCTGATCTGCATTGACAAGGCAAGTGTTATCGCAAGGGAGGAACATATGCAAAAATGCATATCCGTGAGGCAATAGAGATTGAAAATAATCCCAACAACATAAATAGAGACGATGGATGGAACTTAGTGAAATTTCGAAGCCTACTATTCGTTGTATAAATAAAAAGAATAACCTCGTAAATAATGGAGTCAATCCTACGTAATAAAAACGAGCAAAGACCACTATTTATTAGTTAGTATCTATGATATTTTTATTCGAGATCTTCTTTTGCTCCTGATGATGGGCCCAACATGAGGCCCAAAACCTTGAGTTTAAAAAATAGAACATAGTATTCCGACACATTCAACTATTTTGCTCTACTTAGTAACAATGAACAAATTGCTTAGTTTAGTTTACTTAGCTCAATGGTCTTTGCTCATTTTTTATTACGTAGGATCGACTCCATTATTTATTAGTTAGCATCTATGATATTTTTATTCGAGATCTTCTTTTGCTCCTGATGATGGACCCAACATGAGGCCCAAAACGTTGAGTTTAAAAAACAAAACATAGTTTTCCGACACATTCAGCTATTTTGCTCTGCTTAGTAACAATGAACAAATTGCTTAGTTTAGTTTACTTAGTTCATTCTGTTTACATTCATGTTCAGTTTAGCATCACTACACTTTTTCTTAGTTTAGCTACTTGCAATATTGTTGATTTATTTTGCTACGTTCCTCGATAGTATAGTACAATGATAAATCATTGGTTTTGTAAGCCCTTTATTTGGTTACTGTAGATGTTACTACTCTATTTGGTTTCAACTAGTAAATGCACAAGCAATAACCAATTCATTACTTACTTCAATTCCTCATTCCATTGGAGTAATGATATCAGACCTCATCTAAATTCAAGCAAACTATATGAAGAGATGATAAAAATATGATTCCTCTAATTTATGTTGAATAGAGCCATGTTGATTTCCTTTGTCAAAACATAGGTAGTCAAGTATTTTACTATTACATCATAAACTAGGACATTTAGAAGTCGTCAATGTCTTGTTTCTTAGTGGATTAAATCCAACCTATGGTTTGCATACATACTGCACAAAACCTATGAATTCGGTATGCCTTATGGTCGATAATTAGTGTTGCGAAGTTCAATAATCTAATATTGTAATTGTGTATCCTAACATCTTGTAATTGAGAGATACTCCTGAGGATTAGCTTAAGCGATCATGAGTCAAACATGAGAACTTTCCCCCAAAGTTGGGGAGGTCATGGGTTTGACTCTCTTGATCCGATATTAGGCTCTATAATCAGGACTGATGATTCACCCATTTACCATCCATAGATCATGGCGAACTACTCATAAGTTTTTCTACAAGGTTTTCCTTTAAAAAAAGAAAAGAACTTGCAATTGAGAGAGAGTATGAAAATGGGATGACTAGCAAGAAAAAAGTCTCACTCAAATGATGGCTCAATTGTACCAAGAATTGATAGCAAAGGAGCGGGTAATGGCCAAGTTACAGGTAATGTCCAAGAGACCAAGGAGAAGCAAGCACCTTCCATTGCTACCATAAAATCCAGCATCATGATCGAGACAAACCTAGTAAGCTTACCCTCCAAGGACTCTCAATCAATTTTGGAAGAGAACTTTGGTAATTTTGAAATCATACCAAAGGCAAAGTTTCAATCTAATGAGACAAATGGTCTACAATGGTTAAGGGGTAGGCAAGATAAACCGAAGGTCAAGCATGAAGACCTAAATTTTGTTGGAAAAGAGAAAATGAGTGACTATAGTGCATATCTTAAAAGTACGGCTCAAGCTAAGACCACCAAGATTACAATTGTCGAGTTAAGAGGGTCAACAAAGAAAAGCCATTTCAATTGAAGAAAAGGCAGGGAAAAAAGAGTGGACAGCAACTCCAACATGCTTAGAGAAGCTTGAATGAGGCTAACCAAGGGATGTTCCCACCATCCAAAACTACACCAACACTTGAATGGTGGAATATCAAATACATATACACACTAGTCGTTTGCTTGCACAATTGTTTAAGTTGAATCTTTGGGCACATTTTGCAAAGCCGATGTTACGCCTGTATTTCTTTGAAGGTAGCCATTGATAGCCGAGAATAATGTGGAGATTCTAGGTCTACATCTGCAAATTTAACGTGCTAGACCTATTTTCAGATTTCTTGAGATTCTAAATCTCTAGTAGTTGAAAATGCCAATTCCTATCACATGCACTCGTTGGGCATCGGAGAGAAGTCGTACATATCCCCCGCCACTAGAAAACTACTCAATTAATAGGATACAATAGTTGCCACACTTTTATATGCCATTCCTCGGTAGCACTCAAAGCAAATTCCCTTTATCATTGCTAACACCCGATTCTCGATTTCACCTTTAATTGAGTCATTGGTTTTGATCTATTACGTGTGAACTTGTAAGTCACAAGAATAGCCTAGATTGGCATCATAACTCCTTTACTTTGTCATTGGTATTAAAAAAATTGGCTTGAATGTTGTGCAAGCACATGCTACAAGCCAACGGCATATGGGCATAAATTCATGTCCATGTTTATTTAATTGTTGGATGATGCATACATTGCATAGTATATCCTATAGCCACCCTTTGACTAAGTTAGGGTCATGATTATTGATATCATCTACCTACAACATAATCACTCTCAACCTATGACTTGATCAACGGTGACAACCATCACTTTCCAAGTCAATGAATACATAATTGCGTCGTAGTTACAATGACTGTGCGATGAGGAACAAGATTGGTATTTGGAATTTTGGTTGAACATGTTATCTCTTCAATGGGCAAAGTTTTGGGACTGAGTATTGTGTTTTCACATCTAAATATACAAGGTGTACTCATGTTTTCACATCTAAATATACAAGGTGTATAGCAGGATAAGAGAAGTGGATTTGTTTCCTTGGTTGAGAATTGGCTTTAGCATTACAAAGCCAGCAAACCAAGCCTTGACACCAAAACAGAAACAAAGAAATACATGCATATTAATGAATCAAAATTTGAGAAGTGTGATCTCAGCTTAAAGGGGGATTGCAAAGACATCAAATTTTTACTTTGGCATTGAAGGTTTGTGTTGACAAGACAAATGGACCATCGGCCTACTGTTTACGAATCACTTAACGATATATTCTTGGCCATTTTGTTTGAACAAAAGGAGACATTTGACATGGTTTGCACTATAAGTACCAAGAGATATGAACCATTGCATCCCTAAAACATCTACCCCTCCAACTTCTATGACATGAAAGAAGTCTTTGAGGATATAATCTCTTATGCATAATTCAACATTGCACACCGCACCAACACATCGAATGCGCTTATGACCAATAATGTTGATGGTAAATTGCTCATGATTATCCAAATAAATCCCTAATCTATTCGCTTCCATTTTTATCAAAAATGTTTAGAGTGCTACCAACTTCAACTAAATAAGTACCCTATTTTTCCTAATGGACCCATATGCCTTAAAGGTGTGTCGAGACAACACATCCCTATCTTGACAATGATTGAAAGAGAGGGCTCCACTATGTTCATACTTTTGGGAGGATGAGTTCCTAGTGATTCATCCTCGTGATTTCTCGTGACATGTCAAGCCTCTTCTAGAGTGTTTTCCTCATCATCGTCCTCCATATCATTATTTAATGTATTTAATGTTAAAGATAGTGCAGGTGCGAGAGCCATTCTCTGGCAGGATGGCACCCTAGTCAGTTAACTAGGGTTCCTGGTCAGTTAACCAGGCAGAGTAAGTCCCTAGAAGGTACTCTAGGGCCCCAGCAGTCTACTGGGGTTCTTGGTCTGGGACCAAGCAGGTTGATGACATGGAAAAGACCCTAGCATGTGGATAGGACCCCTATTTATCTATAGGCAATTCTGGTTAGGGACCAGATAGTGCTTGGTCATAAGGACCAAGCAGATCTTGCAAGCTAAGGCAGAGACATCATGGTCTAGGACCAGGAATATTCTTGGTCAAGGACCAAGCAGGTCCTGCAGGTGATTGATCAACATTCAGTCTGGGATTGAAGCTTAGCCTGGGGTTAAGGACCATTCTCCAGGAGAATGGAGGACCTGGTGAGGGACCAGGGGTTGATCAACATTATTCAGACTAGGACTGAAGCTCATCCTAGGGCTAAGAGCCACTCTTTATGAATGGAGGATCTTGGTCAGTTAAGCAAGATGATGATGTGTGATGCCCTCCTCTCCTAGGTCTTCAAGATGGTTGAGCTAAGTCGTCTCCTCAAGGGACTGGCCACCCCTTGTGGAAGTCACGAAGCAATTGACCTTAGGAGCAGTTAGGAGGACCAAAGGATCACATCATCCAATGTGAACCTTCCTTATGTGGTGATGATGAACTTTCAGTTATTATTTGGAACACCTATAGATCACATACCTTGAGAGAGAGAGTTAAAAGGTTGTTAACCCCTTCCTTGTTGTTTTTGGTCTTGTGGGTAAAAGGGTTTTTTATCCACCTTGTTGTTACACCTTTGGTCTTGTGGGTGTTACACCTAAAATCTTACCATCATGAGATTCAGTGTATACATCCCTAAAGTCCACTTGGCTAAGTTATTAACCTGGAAGAGTTATCATTGCATTCATGCTAGGTTTTGAGAGATCGTCGCAGGCTGCACTCATGTAACCTACAACGTCGCATCTTGCTCTCTTATAGGGTGCGACGAAGTTAGTTAATGGGAAAAATAGCTTCTTCGAGCTCATTCTCGAAGCATGCTGACTTGGATCCCTATCCCTGACCTCTTGGGAGAGTTGGAACTCGGTTCCTAACCTCTTGGAAGGATCCCCTATCTCTCTCCTACCATATCTCAACTTACCCTATCCATACCCTATCCACTTAGTCCTATATAAATGAAGCTCACTCCCATTCCAAGAGGAGGAAGTCTGTAGTGTCTACATGCTGGTGAAATCATCCTAGAGAGATCTCTACTCACTCATTGAGAGACTCCTACTTCCTTGAAGAGGTAATGGCATTGGCTTGGATGGAGAAGGATTGCTACGTTAAGCCTCGGTTGTAATCATTCTTGTCTATGTACTTTCCCTATATTTACAGTAATATAAACGTTTTCCACCAATATTGTTGTTGTTTATGATGTTGTGTAGTTTACCTACTTAACTGTTTACTTAGATATGTTATTGTATAGATGTATTTTACTTGTTTGTATTTTTCTATGCATCTTAATAGGTTTTGCAGCTGAGATCTGACGACCGTGGGGCGTGGAACAACATCCAGGAGAAAGGGCTACAAGTTTAAGGTAAGACATCTAGTCACTCGATCCTTAACTAGATCTAGGAAAGTAGTTTATAGTCTGTACTATTTGTTCTAGACTCACATTGAGCTAGGGAGATCTGGCTCGCGTCCGCTCAAGTGGATTGTCCGTCAAACAGTGGGTAAAATGGTTGTTTATCCACCTTGTTGTTACACCTTTGGTCTTGCAGTTAGAAGGGTTACATACCCATCCTTGATTTATGGATTGCCTTGTGTTTGGTCTTGTGTTGACCCCTCGTTGGTCCTTGTGCTAAGCATCCCTCCTTGGTTGGGTCATCTTACCCTTAACCATGACCATGGTACCCTACTTAGAAGTCATATTATTTTTTATGTTTCTATTTGATAACCCTCCTATTTTATAGGATGTCTTGACCTAACTTTTGGTAACCCTAAATTCATCAAAAGAATAGAAGGGGGATCCTTCTAGAAGATATTAAAAAGTATAATTATGAGTTCAATATCTCATCATAAGACATATTCAAGAAATGAAAGTCTTAGATCTAATTGCCTATGTCTGATTTGGGTTTGATGCTTGACATCTACGGTTCCTAGACTGATTCTGCTGATTTAGGTTCTACTCCTCATCTATGATATTCCCTTCATCTGTTAGTGTCTTCCTTCCTCCACATGTGTGGGTCGTCTGTTGTTTTATGGTTGTTTTCAGCCTGTGTGCGGAGGTCGTGACCTTGTTGAGGCTTGTTGAGGTTTCTTGAGGGTGTCGTGAGCTTGTTGTCAGCCTATGTGAGGAGGTCAGGACCTTATTGGGGCTGCTGAAGGGTTGTTGAGGGGGCACAGCCTATTTTTGGTATGTGTTAGAGGGTCGTTACCCTTGTTGGACTGTTTCTTGGACTGTTTCCTTGTTGGACTATCTCTTGGATTGTTTTGAGGGTTCCATGTGAAGGTTGATGTTGATTAAAGACTGATTTAGGTATTCCTGATGTCTTTTATGGAGACCACTGCCACCTTTGGACTGATTTAGGGCTGATTGTTATCATTTGTGAAGGTCGTTGTCCACTATGATCTCATTTAGTGCTGCCACTTGCCACTTGTGTAGGTCGATACCTTATTGATCTGTTGTTTGGGTCATATCTACTGTGTTAAGACTTGTTTGGGACAGATCTACTACATTAAGATTTGTTTGGGTTAGATATATTGTGTTTAGGTCACCACTGCTTATCACATCCTGTGTGTATGTTGCCACTGCTAATGGGAAGTGTTTGAGGGTACATATTGCCTCCTAGTGGATGGCGTCCACTACTGTAGTCTTCTTTGTGGCTGTCATTCACCATTGAACTCATGTTAACTATCTTTGGGTTGATCTTGGTCTCCTATTGTATTTGACTAACCCTCTCTCTCTCTCTCTCTCTCTCTCAAGTATGTGATTAACCTCAAGTAAGGGTCAGTTAGTGGTTCCATTTAGTGACTTGTCTCTGAGAGACAAGATCATATATGAAAGCTATATTATGAGTATAAGGAAGGACCTCACAATTAGATAAGTTCTATTTTGTTTTGTCATGTTGTTTATGATTTACTTCAATTGTATAGTTTATTGTTTATGTTTTCAGCAGTACTTTACATTTCTGCGTTTATTTATATTATTTTTTCAAACCCTAACTTTAACATAGTGATCTCTAAGGGAGTGTTAAAGTTTAAAGAGATGAAAAATTATATCTAGACCGTTACTACTGCTGTACTTTTCCATCAGTACTATTTTGTAGCTTAAATTTGCATTAAAAGTACAAGTTTTTTTAACTTTATGAAAAAGCCCTAGAACTTTAACATTTAATACATGTAGTCTTTTCAAAATGCATTTTTCCTCTTATGATCAAGGCTCGCAACATCTATACCACTTGAAACTTCCTTGTAGTTGGGTGGGCATACATAATTCTTTATTCCTTGATCTTTCTCTGATTGTCTCTTGTCAATATTTTTTTTACCCTTGGAGGAATCTTAAGAACTAATATATTTCCCTCTACTTCTCTAGAATATTTTAATGGAACTTTCCAAGCTCACTAGAAAATCCATTCTCACTATAAACCTTATTTATGAGCTAATATTAACAATGTAAATTTATCTTACTTCCTTTGCATTAAAATTTTCCTTTAAACTTTGATATTTGAAATTTCCTAACCGCTAAAAAAATGAGCAAGTTGTACCTCATATGGCTCATCCTAATTATGATTGGCACTTTGGAAAAAACATTGATAGTCATGGTATTCATATCATTCCATTATGCTCCCCACATACATACTAAACTTTCCATATATTGAAAATCTATGCACACCTTGCTCCAGTTATTAGCTACCTTGATGCGGTCAAATGGTTCAACCTCCTCATTGAACTTAAATTGGGGAATCTTAATTTGAAAATTCTATGAGACCCTAAAACAACTTCCATGTGTATTGTAGTTGGAACCATGACAAAAATTGTTGTCACCATCAATGTTGTTGCTCTTGTAGTTGGAACCATGACAAAAATTGTTGTCACCATCAATGTTGTTGCTCACTCTATCAGAGATCACTCCATTCCCATTTCTTGGTGTTGTATTATTAAATCCCTTATCACATAGATTCATGCTTAGATTTCTACCCAAATTTGTACATGATAACTTGTGAATCTTGGAAGATATTGTCCTTTAAATTATTCATTTCCATTGGCCATGTCCCCTATAAACATGATATGAAATGACATAAAAATGACATAGGAAGGGTTGTGATCTTTCACAGATGTGGTGATAGTATGATATGCTAGATATGGAAGGGTTTGAAAGTGAGATATAAACGGATACAAATATGAGATATGAAGAGTATGACCTTTCACACTTATTGTGATATTAAGAGATGTCATATATGAAAGGGTGTGAGATGTGAAAGGATAGAAAAACAAGATGTGAAAGGATGCAAAATGAGATATGATGTGTACAACCCTTTTTATGTCTCTAATGACAATAAGAGATGTTAGATATGAAAGGGTGTGAGATATAAGAGGATGCAAAAACAAGAATTAAGGGGTATGAGTCTTTGAACTTCATATCTAGCATTATTAAGCTATGATACCACTTTCTATTTGTTTTGCAACTAGGATAACTTATTTGTAAAATTAGTCAAAAATAATGTGAACTTTAACAAAATAAAATAGAGAAAAATATGAACTCTTAATACATCGTAATTATGTGTACACATTAATATTGGATAACACTTTACATGCCCATTAGATGATACATGGTGCACTCTACAACCCTAACACATGAATAGAATGCACTCTTCAACCCTAGGATATGATTCATATGCCCCCTTGAGCTTATGAGATGAATATGAGTAACTTCTAATGATGGTGATGATTCCTTGGAAATGAACAAGATCAACTTATAACCTAGAAAGAGTTACCAAATCCCTAAAAACATAACTCTTTAGAAAAGACAACTCATGTCTCCCAATTATCCCTTAATTAGTATTTATAAAGTATAGAAGAATTGGCTTATAATTGATCGACTTTTATAGGCCATAACTCCCTTGATTTTCAACAAAAATATGGTATATTATATATCGTTGGAATCATCTTGGAACAAACTTCACAACAATGACATTAACAAGATGAAGATGAATTTAGAAACCTAATAAGAGAATTTAATGGAAAACATATCACTCACATATTGAGTATGTGTTGTGCAGGGCACAATTGGCTCAATCAAAGGCATTTGTTCCCTCCTAGTCTAAAGTGTCAGACTCATGCCTCCACTTCACCCTTCCAATGGCACAGTGGAGGAAGGATTCTTGTAGTGGTGAGCTCAACTCCTTAGTCATCTACATATCAATGTCTTCTACTCCCACCTCAATGGGTAGGGAAAGGGGCAAGATCATTTATTGGAGCTCCAAGCATAGTTACCTCTAGATACATAGGTGGATTCACTGAATGATGACTTGGTGCCTAGTCCTTCCACTTAGGTTTAGTATATGGTCATTTTTTGACCTAACAGACCCTTGCCTTCAAGCGATAAGTTTCCAATGTGCCCATGGTCAAAGCAAACCCTACAATATAGCCTTAAGTTTTCATAGTCCAAAAGTTGTCCAACTACAATTCCTACACTCCATCAAAAAGTTGTCCAACTACAATTCTCACACTCCAATACAATTATATCCAAAATCATTTTGATCAAATTTGCATAACTGCATATTCGAACAAAAATGGCAATAGACCTCCTCATTATTTCATAGCATGAAGTTATTTAAGTGTAATTAAAGCCTCTGTGAAAAAATATTTAAGTTTTTGAAACCAAATTGACATGGCTTCATAAAGAAACCAATTTTGTCTCTAAACCAAGTGCCCTTATTTGCAACTTTCAATATGTCTTTATTTGAGATAAAATAGAGAATGTATTTAGGTGCATCTAATTCCAATTTCTCTATTAAAGAACACAAAAATAAACAATCCAAACAAATTTAATAATTACCATAAGCCATTCGACCTACATATCATCCCTATTTCAAGTAGAAAATTTCAACCTCTTTAACCCATTTAGGAACAAGGTTCAAAGTCAACATGGAGACTACCCTATACAATGAAGAACAAATCATGGACCTTCTTAAAAGGGAAGGAAGAATTAGTTGGGACCACGCAACTTGTATAATTAATTTTCTCAAAAGGTTTTCTAAATCAAGAATAATGTCTTTTTGAACAAAATTAATTCCATAATTGGGTTGCATCTTTATTTTGAAACTCATTTGGTTTTCCTCTAATTTTGTTATTATCATGATATATTTATTTCTTACAATCATGTTTTATAACTAAGCCCCATGCAAACAATGTACATTTTTCCCATATTTTGCATGGGTCATTCACGTGTTCATTATGACAAAAGTATCTTTAAAAAGGAGTGACTTAAAATAACATCGCAAGGCATCGTCATTAATGTTTCATGTTGAAATTCATGTCTAAAGACCCAAAAAGCTGTAGGTCTAGCGGATAAGGAGGAAAAGGAAGTTTGGGTGTCCCTCACAAATTGCGGGTTGTTGGATATACCTTTGGGAGGTTGTTGTTCCCATGGTTAAAAAAAATTATTTTAGAGGCATAGATTTTTGTTTTGGAACATAGTTGGACTTGCATCCTTTTTAAAACAAAAAAGGATTGAATTCAAAATTAGTTAGAGCTTGCGTTATAATGAAGTGGTTTTGACTCAATAGTAATAATAAGAGGAGATAGAATTGTTACTTCTAAAGAACAGTTTAACATTAGTGAATTAGAGAATCGAGTTGAACTTGTAAATTATATGGTCAATTCTAGTAAGAGGAGATAGAATTGTTACTTCTAAAGAACATTTTAACATTAGTGAATTAGAGAATCGAGTTGAACTTGTAAATTATATGGTCAATTCAAAACTAAGGTGTTCAAAGAAATAAGACTAGAATTTCAAAGAAATAAGATTAAACAAGATCTATATATCTCATTATATGCATTATAACCTACAAAATTAATAAAATGATCTCATTTTTTTTTCAAGCCGAAAAAAAAGTAACATGTTATTCAGAGCGAATCAAAGTTACATCAGTTCAAAATATATATAAAATACTTTCCGATTTGCCTTTCCCACAGATTTCTTCTTCTTTACAAAGTATCATGCTAAAAGCCTTATACCATCGATAAGGAGCAGCCTACCAACAACCCAAAAACACCCCACAACATATAATCTAATATCAGATTGACAAAAGACCGTACAATCAGTTACAAGAAGAAACTTCAGCAAAAAAAAGCTAGAACAGTTTGAAAACTCCCACATCAATAGGAATTCCTTCCATGAATTCCTCATAGTGAAGAGTCCCATCCATATGGCCCACGGCTTCCTTAGATAAGAGATCAACTTCTTTGTTAAATTCCATGTAGATATGGGAGAATGAGATGTGAAAAGTCTTCCTTTAAATCCAAAATTATGTTCATTCAATGAGTAAGGTGTAGCACATTTAGATTTGTTTTCCCATATACCTGGTTGATAACCACCAGAGAATACCCCACAACCTGTAAATATTGTACTCCTTTCTTTATGGCAGTCCAAAATAAACCCCGTAAAGCAAGCAATTCCGCTTATGTAATATAATGATCTCATTATACGCATTATAACCTACAAAATTAATAAAATGGCTTTATTTAAGCTTGGGTTATAATGAAGTGGTTTTGACTCACTAGTAAGAGAAGAAAGAATTGATACTTCTAAAGAATATTTCAACATAAGTGAATTAGACACTCAAATTGAACTGATAACATAAATAAATAATCAAATTGAACTAATATATCACATGGTCAATTCAAAGCCAAGGTGTGGATTTCATAACAATAAGATTAGACAAGATCTGTATATCTCATTATACACATATAATCTACAAAATAGAATGGCTTTATTTATGAAGTTTGTCTATTGTTCTTAGCTAGTTTGCAAATATGGTTTAAGAGGTAAAGATTCTCTTAAAATTATGTATTAACAAAGATTTTACTTTTACAATAGAATTGTTATCTACATATAACCTACAAAATAGAATGGCTTTATTTATGAAGTTTGTCTAGTATTCTTAACTAGCCTGTAAATATGGTTCAAGAGGTAGAGATTCTCTTAAAATTATGTAATTATTGTGTATGAACAAATATTTTACTTTTACAATAGAATTCAGGTCGAAAATACCCAATTTTGAAGTTCAAGGGATCTCTCATCTCTCATCCAACAAAGAAAAGTGGAGAACTTGACTAGCTATAAAATTGATAGCAAAGAAAATCAATTGAACCCCATACTAAAAGATATGGAGGCTAATAGGCATGGAATTGGAAACACTAAACAATAAGAGCCATATTTTTTAATACGATTAAAAAGGTTGATATAAAAAAAAGGCCTTCAATATCTTAATTTAGTGTTATCTTGATGAGTTAAAAAAAGCTTTGAATATTGTAATTTATCATTTTCTTGGTTACCACTCAATCTATACAAAGATTATTACAAAGACAAAAAAAATGACAAATACCAAGAGACCTACAATTACAAGGCTTATATTTTTCTATCTTCTTCTTCATCTTTTGCATCTCCTTTGGCCATGGTCAAAAGATGATTATTGTAAAATGACATGACACCTATATTGTATGTGTAAAAAGTCTAGCCCAACTATGATAGTTATAGTAAAAGTTGCTCTAAAGAAATTTTTAACTAATATAAATATAAATACTAGTAATCTGTATTATCGAAATTTTTCCACTTAATCATGTCTTCAAAACCATGAGAATCCCTATTGTATTTGCCATAGGCTGGTGTTCTTGGTCCTTAGTGTTTGTGCCATGCATTACTTGTGTCACCATGTATGTTGTATTTTAGTAGTTAGTATAGATCCCTTGTGTTGTTCTAGCTACGTGAGGTATCCTCACTAGCCAAGTCGACCTGCAAAATAAATAAACAATAATGTATTTTATTATTACAAAATGACAAGTCGACCCAGTGGGGAAAATCGCCCAATAGTAATGTATAAATAGAGGAGCTGCCCTCATTTGTCACTCACCTCAAGCAAGTTCGCTCAAGCAAAGGAAGTTGGACTTCTGGGTTATAGAAGACATTTTGGAGTTGTTTTATTTGGCATCTATTCTTCTTGTGATTTTATCTTTATTGTACTGAATCTCTAAGTAAGAAAGGCTTGTTGGGTTTTTCTCGAGTTTGGGTTTTCCCATGATAAACTATTGTGTCTCTATTGTTTATGTGCATAGTTATTCTTGAAGTGATCATATATTGTTTATAAGTTGAAAGAGATGAAAATTATACTGCTATAATTAAAATCTAACATGGTTTCATAGTAGTATTGAAGGAGACTATTGCCGGAAACTAGGGTTTCTTGTTTCCTCAACTTTCATCCACTGATTTGGCTCGCCCTTAGCATCATTGAGCTTTCCCTAAGAAGGCACAACTTCCTGTGGAAGCAGATTTTCATTATAAAAAAATTCAATTCTGACCTAATTACTGTAGGAGGTCAAGAATTAAGGTTTGTTGTTTTTCATTGTTCCGACCACAAATCAAGAAGAAAATGAGGCTAATTCAACTTGCCTTGGAAGGGTGAATTCATCTGTGTTGAGATATTGTAACTTCAAAGAATATTATATTTGTACTTTATTATTCCGGAGATGTTTCACTCCTCCGTGAAGATCTTATTGTATATCCGGAGATGTTTATTCCTCCGTCGGAATGTGGTAACTCGGGTTATTAGACTTCCCTAGTGGGGGTCGGCCCTATATGTGTTATGTGGGTCAAAGGGTTATTAGACCACCCTAGAGGGGTCGGCCCAATCAGTTGTAGTGGGGTATTTAACCCATTGGTTAAATACGAGCCTACGTGTACCTGTGTAAAATACATGTCAGTGTAGTGTATAAATAGAGGAGGTGTGTTCCTCATTTGACACACTCACACACTTGAGGATAGCGCACTTGTGGAGGAGAGGTCTGCTATTGTGGAGGAGGAGATCATGTCTCAGGGTTTCATCTTTGTATATTGCTGGTCATCTATATTGAGGAAGCTTTGCTGGGTTTTCTACCCCATGAGGGTTTCCCAGGATAAATCTCTGTCTCTTGTGTTTATGCTGTGCTTGTTGTTTCTTCAGTGATCCTGTATATGCTATTATTGTGAAATGGAATGTAATGCTGCTATTTTCTGTCTTAGCATATTGAATTTTAACAATCTGTGGAAGCAATTTTCCAAGAGTCCAAAGTTCATTTTTGACCTAGCTTCTGCTAGGGTTTCTAAACCAGTTTGCAGTCAAAATGTCAAGCATCAAGGTTGAATATAGGCTTGATGGAGCTTCAAATTTCCATTCATGGAAGTCTAGAGTGCTCATTGCTCTAAAAGAAAATGACCTTCTAAATTTTGTTGTGAAAGGAGTACCAAAGCTTGAAGAAAAAGCGGAAAAGACTCGATGGAAGAAGAGTGATGCCAAGACAAGAAGGATCCTAATAGATTCAGTCAAGGATCATTTGATTCTTCAAATTTCTCAAAAGAAGACAGCTAAAGCCATGTTTGATACCTTGAAGAAGTTGTTTGAGAACACAAATGTCAATAGGGCTCTTGCCTTGAGACAACAACTCTCGAATGTCAAGATGTCCATATCTGATTCTATTGCATCATATTTCATGAAGATCACAGAGATCAAGGATCAATTGGGCACTATTGGTGAAATTATTGCAGATAGAGAATTAGTCATGATGACTTTGAATGGACTCCCTCAATCTTGGGAACCATTCATTCAAAGAGTGACTGGAAGATCTAAGCTACCCAAGTTTGAAAGATTGTGGGAAGACTATACACAAGAAAAAACCATACTTGTGGCTAGAGGCAAAGATCACGCCTCTCATGAAGAAAATCAAGCTCTTACTACACACACACCAAGAAAAGAGGAAAGAGGACCTTTGGTAGAAAAGACAAAGATGAAAGATCAAGTACAGACCCAGAACAAAGGAAGAAGAAAGATCTTTCACAAATCCAATGCTTCAATTGCAGAAAGTTCGGCCATTACAAAAACCAATGCCAATCAAAGAAGAGAAAGGAACATGTCTCTATAGTTGATGTTGATGAAGAGACTCCACCAAATAAGTTAAAAAATGCAAAAGATGATGACCATTGAAAGGAGTATTTCTTTTAGTATACCAATGATTGAATTATCTATAGATGAGGAGATTGTCATTGGTAATATATGAAGATCCAAGTTGCAATTTATTCAATGGGATTCCAACAAGAAATAAGATAAAGATCTAAGGACTCCAGTGATCCCTGCAAGGAGGCGGAGATCAAGAGGGAGTCCACAGAAAACAATAAAAGATAAGTATTTGGATTTGGATTATCATTTGTCATTATTGCTCTTGTAAATCAAATTTGAGTGTTCATAACAGTTGTATGTAGATCTGTATTCTCATAATCAGGAAGTGTGTTATGCATGTTATAATGTAGCATGTTATACATATGACTGATACTGACGAGCAGTAGGCTCTTATAGTGCATGTTATGTATATATTGAGTAATCATCCTGTAGTGCTGCACAATATTCCATGAACCCTAGATGGAACTAGTCTAGGATGAAACCTCTTTTCTAACATAATGGAGCAGTGCACGCTCCTAACAGTATGTTCTGGTGGAGAGGGAAGGCATCCAGATAGACACCAAGTATGTTTGGGATATGGATGGATGTTGTGCTGAAGCATTGGCAAAGATGCTTACATGACTGTGTAAACTATTGTCATTGCATTGAAATATAATTTGATCTTCGTGATTATGCAATGTTGCTGACTATTTGACAAAATATGACTTGTAGGGAAATACCATATGCTATGGCCTAAAAGAGAAGGACGATGGCACTTGTTCTAAAGAACAAGTGATGGATGTGTAGTCAGCCAGATTAAGTTCTGTTGATATTCAGTATTTGAGAGGGAGCAAGATGCTCATAAATGACTCTCAAGATCAAGTAGCAGGATGGCTTTCGTGACAAAGGGAGCAGCTAAAGTGGATGTGATGACTATTCAGTAGTAATAGCAGACATATGTGGATCTAGTACATTCAGTCGTATGTGGACCCATGACCCACAGGTCCAGGAGATCTCATATGAAGATTGTCGAGTGGTCTCTCTCTACTACAGATGTTCATCCTCCGATGAACATAAGGAGTTGAAGTTAGCAGCAGCAGATAAGTTCTTTGAAGTTCATCAGTTACTTAAGTATGAGATGTGGGGACTACATAAATAGCAGTTGGCTTCCAGTTGGTTATTGCTTGTGCCTAAGTGGAGAATTAGCATGCTCTAGGACAAGAACTACTTAGTTGACCTCAGAGGAGGTGCAGTATACATATATCTAGTTAGAGCAATAGCTATATATCTAGTTAGAGCAGTAGCTCAGGCTTCAGCATGTGCAGATGACATAGGTTGTTGATGATGATTCATTGATCGTGATGTTGTATACTAGTGATCAGTTCCCCACCAAGACAGAGAGATTTATTGACAAGTACAGAGGGAGTTGTCCTTTAAGGTCAAGATGAAGGGTCTTAACCTGATGCATTACTTCTTGATATTAGAAGTATAGGAGAGACCAGATGAGATATCCCTCATTCAGAGGGAGTACACAGTTGAGGGATTCAGGATGATGGTCCATGAGTTCATGGCTACACAAATTTGAAGAAGCTAAGTATGCTTCCGATTCAGATTTGGTAACAGTTGACTGAGTCTATGATATACTTAGTCTTATAAGGAGCTATGCTTATTTGCTCTATGGGAGATAATGTTTAGGATGCAATTTAAGTTGGCATCGGAGATCACACCTCATACATACTAATGTACTAGCCAGTGAACAGCTCCAAAGGGAGAGTATGATGCAGAGTTGAAGAGGGAAACTACAGCAGCGATCCAGAGGGAGTCTAGATTGACATCTAGTATTATTGAGAGAACGGGAAGTTCATCTCAGTAGACTCACTTAATGAGACATGACAGTAATGGATGAGCAACATTGTCAAGCAGTATAGCTTGCAATGGTATGCTCTAGTGCAGAGGGAGCGGAAGAATCCAGCACGGAGGGA
The DNA here is from genome assembly GCA_027924585.1 of Larix kaempferi. NCBI lineage: Eukaryota > Viridiplantae > Streptophyta > Pinopsida > Pinales > Pinaceae > Larix > Larix kaempferi. The sequence goes on along the minus strand of BSBM01000348.1, from coordinate 14,241,963 downwards.
GCAATTGCAACATATCGAGATCAAGTACCACTATATTAAAGACATGGTACAGAGAAGAGCAGTTCAACTCCTGTATATTCCAACTAATGATTAGATTGTCAACATTCTCACCAAACCTCTTTCCTGAGTGAAGTTTGCATACTTCCATGAAAGACTTGGAGTTTTGGAGAATGACTCCCTCAATGAGAGGGAGTGCTCTGAGTCCACCTAGGACAGGCGGTCATGTGTAGACTGAGAAGAGCTCAATCCAGTTAGGACAAGCGATCATGTGTAGATAGAGAAGAGCTCAGTCCAGTTAGGACAGGCGGTCCTATGTAGACCGAGAAGAGTTCTGTCCAATTAGGACAGGCGGTCCTGTATAGATCGAGAAGAGCTTAGTCCAATTAGGACAAGCAGTCATGTGTAAACCAAGAAGAGCTCAATCTAGTTAGGACAAGTGATTCGATGTAGACTGAAAAGAGCTTAGTCCAGTGAAGACAAGCGGTCCTATGTAAAACGAGATGAGTTCTGTGTGAACTACTATTCTTGTGTGGAACATTCTCCTGTGTGGAGAGGACTCTTGTGTAGAGTATACTTGGATCCTTGTGTGGGATGTTGTCCTATATGGACTGTGTTGACATTTCTTATGATGACGAGATGTACAAGACCAACCATGATGATCAGATGATGCTCAGATGTGTTCCAGTGTGATGATACCTCTCTAGCTAAGAGGGAGTGTTGTTGTAGCTACATGAGGTATCCTCACTAGCCAAGCCAACCCGCAAAAGAAATCAACAATAAAATGTATTTTATTTTTACAAAATGACAAGTCAGCCCAGTTGGGGAAATCACCCAAAAGTAATGTAGAAATAGAGGAGTTTCCCTCCTCATTTGTCACTCACCTCAAGCAAGTTCGCTCAAGCAAGTTCAACTTTTGGGTTGTAGAAGACATTTTGGATATGTTTTCTTTAACATCTATTATTCTTGTGATTTTATCTTTATTGTACTGAATCTCTGAGTAAGAAAGGCTTGTTGGGTTTTTACCGAGTTTGGGCTTTCCCAGGATAAACTATTGTGTCTCTATAGTTTCTCCGCATATTTATTCTTTCAGTGATCCTATATTGTTTATAAGTTGAAAGAGATGAAAATTATACTGCTATAATTAAAATCTAACACCTTGGTATCAAATATATAATAACATTGAGTTTCATGGTCAAAAGGGGTGTTAAACACATTAATGTATAGTATACACCCTTTTAGAACCCCTTTTTGAGCCTAAGACAAAATCCCCTCAAATTTGGAATCTATAAAGAAATTTGAGTAATTTTAGGAATTAGGTGAAAGGAAATAATCCCTTTTCCCCATTGGGCTCCAAGCTTGTGATGAGGTGTTACATGGGATTGGTTTTGGCCTCAATCAACTCATTTTGTTTCCTTCTTGTCTTTAAAGGTGGCACATGAGGGTTTAGAGAGCTCTAGTTAACTGAAGAGGTATCATTTTGATCTCTAGTTAACTATAGAGGTGTCTACTTGTACTCTAGTTCACTATAAGAGTGTGCTTTTGCTCTAGTTGACTCCAAGAGAAGACACACTTCTCCATACACCTCTTCCTCTTGAAGTGCACCCCCTTGCTCTCCCCTCTCTTTCTTGGTGGTTGATGCTTGAGGCTTTGAAGCTATTGTAACTTTTACTTGAGACCAATATTTGTTGAATAAAGAAAGACTTTGGAGGCCTTATCTAGAGCAGTTTCTTGAAGTTCGATGCTAACTTGTCTTATGTTTCTAAGGTAACATGTTTCTTTTACAATTGTGAATTCTTCTCTCTTTTTAAGGGCATTGAAAGGGTATTACTACACAATTGAATGAGATTAATCTAAGTATATGTTTGGTTTAATCTCATTGTCAGTCTGCTTGTGAGGTGATTGTTTTCAATATCTTTACTGTGTTGGATTGTGCTATATTAACCCCTTGCATGTAGATTACACCTAAGAGAGTAAAGAAGATAAGATCCAATCTCTTTTACAAGTGTTTATTTGATTGCAAGTTTATTTTTCATCGAGAGGATTGTTGCTAGCCTAAAGCAACCTCATTTTTTCAATGATCTTTCAGACAAAGCCCTTGTAGTTGCTCCTTAGTGACTTTATTGCCATTCTTGCTACCACTTCTCTTTTTCTCTCTCAATCTTTGAAAGTTGAAAGAATCTTTCATTCACTTGTTTCAATCTATTGCATGTAAGATTATATCATATCATAGATTGCATATCATAAATCTTTTATTAACATTTGATTATCATAAGTTAGATAAGAAAAGTTTTGAACTTGCATGACAAATTTAATCATTCATATTTCATATTTTTCCTAATTTTTTATAAATATGCATGTTTTATAGTGTTAAAAAATCATCTTCGATTGCAAATTTGTAAACAAGAAGCTGGTATTTCAACTAAAAACACTTGCAAGTTGTCCCATAAGTCCTCCATTGCATTTTCTACAATTTATACTTGTTGATTTTTACTAACAGAGTGCAGATTTGAGCAACCATTAGGAAACCTAGGCGTCGCAGCTTAGTCTCGAGAAAAAAGGATGATCAAACTACCCATCTTCCAAGCATTTCTCTATCATTTTCCAACCTCTTCCTTAAGTGTAAGCTTATCTATTGTCCTAAATCACAAACCAGCAAGCATTTCTTAAAGTCTTGAAAGGGCATTGTAACCCACATATGCAAAGTGATTCTCACCACTAGCTTTGTCATTTTTTTTTTATTTATTTATTGTAACCCACATATGCAAAGTGATTCTCACCACTAGCTTTGTCGTTTTTTTTATTATTTATTTATTGTAACCCACATATGCAAAGTGATTCTCACCACTAGCTTTGTCATTTTTTTGCTTATTTATTTTCTGCATTAACTTTCAATAACGTAGATAAGTTAGATTAAAATTTATCAATCCGTCCATCACTTAACAATCTAAATTATGACTAATTATTAATCACTTTTACATTCCTTAATTAAAAACTAACCACTATATTTTTCTTAGTTAAACTTTTCTATTTTTTTTGTCCATCCCTATGTGGACACCAAACAATCTAAACTAGGCTTTTAAACCATCTACAATCTAATCAAGTAAAATATATACAAAGCACTTAATTCATTTGGCATATCTCAATTTCATTGTCAAGTATTGCATCAAAGTGATTTTATGTTACAAAGTTTATACATGCAGTTTACTTGATGTTACAGATCTAGGTACTTATTTTTACTTGATTATCTTTCTTGGAAGGAATCTTATATGATTATGAAAATGTAGATCTAAACTCTTGTGACATTGTTATATCATAGAGTAGATTTGTTTTAAGTGCTTTATTTCCTTAGTGGCTTGTTGTAATTACATCAACTCCTATAGTTTATTTATCCTTAGTTTATTTTATTAGGGTCTACCTCCCTTGGCCTTGTTTAAGAGTTGGCCTAAACAGAGGCACTAGTGTTGTGGTGATAGTTGTGCCCAACCTTGCCCCTGTTAAATTTTCAAAATTTACTTCAATCTGATCTAGGATCTTAATTGAAAGAACAGCATGTACAGCATATCAATCATGGACACAATAATGCAAGCACACAAGAGACACAGATTTTACTTGGGGAAAACCATAAAGGTGAAAAACCCCAATAACTTCCTCAGAGATAGATAGAGCAATGATACAACCAGAATACAAGAAATAGTCTTAGCAGCAGAGCCTCCTCCTCCACAAGTGCGCCACTCTCCAAAGTGTGAGTGAGAGAATAGAATGTGTAAAATGAGAGAGACGCACTCTCTATTTATACACTAACTTGACTTGACCTTTACTCAACTAGGTCGGCCTCAACTTAACCACTTAACATAATGCTGACTGGGCCGACCCCCACTAGGGTGGTCTAATAACCCTTTGACCCACATGGCCGACCCCCCAATAGGGTGGTCTAATAACCCTTTGACCCACATGATTTATACAGGGCCAACCCCAACAAGGTGGTCTAATAACCCATCAAGTATAAGTTACGACACTTACAATATAAATGACGACACTTCCGTATAGAGGAATAATAACATCTCTATAGGAATACAACCACTTCCGTATAGAGGAATAATAACATATCTATAGGAATACAATATACATATATGTGAAATACATTCTGAAGTTACATATACATCAACACCCCCAGGGTTGTGCCCAATGAGTTGAGATTTTTCTCACATAGATGCAAATTAGGCAAGATGAGTTTAAAAAAAATCCTTGAATGTCTGTATTTTGTTTAATGGGTTAATTTTGAATAACCAAAAAGGAATATTTAGTCACTATGAAGAACCTTTGAGTGCATTATGCAAGTGGGGGTATTAGGTAAGAGAACTAACATCCTGCAATATCGAAAGTACGTAAAACAAAATCTTCTAATAAGTCTTTGAGACCCAACACCCTCATTTTTGCGGCAAAATCAAGCTTTGAACCTCAACCAGATATCCAAAAAGCATCATACAATATCGGAAGTATGAGAAGTAATTAAAACAAAAACTCTTTTGTTTAATAGGTTAATTTGGAATAACCAAAAAGGAATATTTAGTCACAATGAAGAACCTTTGAGTGCATTATGCAAGCGGGGGTATTAGGTAAGAGAACTAGCATCCTACAATATAGAAAGTATTGAAAGTACGTAAAAAAAAAAAAATCTAACAAGTCTTTGAGACCCAACACCCTCATTTTTGCGGCAAAATCAAGCTTTGAACCTCAACCAAATATCCAAAAGGCACATCATACAATATAGGAAGTATGAGAAGTAATTAAAAAAACTCCTACTATGTCTTTGAGAACCAACAATCTTATTTTTCATATTGATGTCAATAAGATTGCTCCAATTTTCTATGAAAGTTACTTCCATAAACACACCAAAAAGGGTTGCATTACATAAAGGTCAAAATCCATTAGCTTAAGTGATAGGTATAAGGGGTTATTTATTTCACCAAAATAGTTCGAGACTATGGTGATAGGTACAAGGAATCATCTATATTGTTAAAGAATGATAAATAATTTAAAAAAAAAACCTTTTTAATAAGTCATTGAAACCTAACAACCTTATTTTTGCAGCAAAATCAAATTTTAAACCTCAACCAAATATCAAAAAAGCATCCTACAATATTGGAAAGTATGGGAAGTAATTAAAGAAAATCCTTGTACAAGTATGTGAGTCCCAACAATCTTATTTTTTGGGTTAATATCAAATAAGATTGCTCCTCTTTTATTTGAAGGTTACTTCCATAAACACACCCAAAGGTCCAGGGTTGATTACATAAGATAGAACTCCTTTAGCTCAAATGATACGTACAAGGGATTATCTATTTTGCCAAAATAGTTCAAGACTTGGATCTACACCTAACCACCACAAGAATAAAGCCCTGATAAAACAAATAAAACAACTTCACACACATAAACCTTGCCACTTATCAAAATCCCATTCACTAATTGGCCCTCTTTTCATATAGATATAATCCCAGAAATCAAGAATTCATGCTTCATTTACCCAACAATTAATGCAAATTGTCACTTTAGTGTCTTAAAAAGAAGCCAAATGATATAAACAATTGGAGACCCAATTCCTTTTATGATGATAATTATAATATCATTGCTAAGCTACTGTTAAAATTAAATAGTCCACTAGCCAATTTCAGTGAAACGAATCAGATTTGTACCAGTCTGACAAATTATGGACAAAGATTCTGCACATCATTATGAGCGAACAAATCAGATTTGTACTAGTCTGACAAATTATGGGCAAAGATTCTGCACACCACTATGGTACATGAATCTTTCCACCTAATCCTATATAAGTAACAAGCAACATGAATCTTTCCACCTAATCCTATATAAGTAACAAAATGAATCTTTCCACCTAATCCTATATAAGTAACAAGCAAGATTGTTTTTAGTTTGACATGAAAAGGCATTAAAAAGCAAGAATATTAATCATAATTGTTCCAAATGTGAAGGAATTCAAGGGCAAAGTGATATTTTGTCTGTTATCAGTGTGCTGAAAACAACAAATGTCATTATACTAGTTAATGATATCCCTACTCATTTTAAGAATATATATATATATATATATATATATATATAACTGCCTTACATTTTTCTTAGTTAATAGCTGTCAGGATCACAGATAACAAGATAACAATTTAATTTTAATATTATTTAAAGATAGACATTATCAATAAAAGATGTTCTTCTTTCTAAGAAGCTAAGGCTTTTAAGGTCTTTTGTAATGATAAGAATACACCTTTTATATATATATGTGTGTGTTTTTTTTAATGATAAAAATACACCTTTTATATATATGTTGTGCGCGCGTGTTATATAATAATTGTCTTACATTTTTCCTTAGTTGATAAAGGTCAGGATCACACGTTACCAACAATTTAATATGACATTATCCACAGAAGATGATCTCCTTTCTAAAAAATGAGGTCTCTAAGGCATTTTACAAAAAGTCTGTAAAAAAAATAAAAGCATAAAGAATAACTAAAAAGTAATCAACTATATAACAGTAACAAAAACTAAAAATTTGACCATAATAATTATAAAAAACAGTAATAGAATAAAACGAAATAGATCTATCTTAATATCAGACTATTAATATTATATAACTATTTTCCAAATTTTTAAAACTAAAACTTTGCTTTTTGTTAAACTTTTCCTATGATAGTCGAACTCTTCAAAGTGGTACTAATACAATAATAAGCTGAACTAAAATGTTATAATACTTTGTCAAACTCTACACCATATGCCAAATTTATCAAATTTATCTTTGCTCAACTTTACATGCCGCCCGGTTAAAAATGAAAATATTAATCAGTACTTTCCATATTCCCTTTAAACGCCATACCAGTGCATAAATTCATACCGACAGGTTAAAGCGATTGGCAAATTGGGTCAATTCAATTGTTTGCACCAAAATGCTTGTTTGCACCAAAATGCTAGGAGCAGGGACGGCCATGGAGTACAGACCCTATTTGTGGAGTGTGCATACAATTATATTCTATTTATAAATAATGACTAACTATATAGAAGCATGTCATCTATAGTAAAATGTTATTCATATTCGAAGGAATAATGTTACTATGATGAATGAAAGTTGTAAGCAAAAGTGAAGATAAAATATTCTTATTAAAGAAGTAGCAACCTGCAATGAAAATCAGTTTAACCCGATCCATAATTTTTTAATAAAAAAATCACAATTATGATTGTTTAAAAGTCATTTTTAACAAATAATTAATAAATAATATTCAGAAAATTCATATAAATAGCTTTAGTCATTGAAATAATAATAATTTATTTTTCAATCTTTAAAAAAAACATATAAACATAATAATATTTTATTTATTACATAATCTAATCAAACATTATTGTATGAACCCTTTTATTTATCATAAGATATTTTCTATCAAATACCAATGTATCGTAAGATGTTTTCTTTTAAACACTAATGAGCCATAAACAACAAAAGTAGACAATCTTGAAACACTATACACACAACATATCGTCAGGAGTACAAGACACATAATTGTGACTACAAACTATCACTTGCATTGTGCATTTAGTGAATAAACAGAACCTTTAGTTTAGTATAGTCATGCATCTTTTGAATCTTATCAATGAGTCAAGACGTGTCAAGATCCCAACTGACCAATTCTCTAACCATCTAGTTACTCTGTAAACCCAAAGTTCTTAAATTCAAAATAAGTAAATCTATGAAACTTTCACAACTTTAATATGGAAATGAGTGCAGAAATTCCAAGTCCAACCGATAACAGTCTTAATTAAAGGAAAGGGTAATTCAAGTTAAGTAAATCTATGAAACTTTCACGACTTTAATATTGAAATGAGTGCAGAAATTCCAGGTCCAACAGAGAGCAGTCTTAACTAAACGGAAGGGTCTACTCACAAGGTTTATCAATATGCATTAGCATAGATCCACTTTGACATTGGGAGTGATTAAAAAAAACAAATCTCATGTTTATCTCTCTCTCAATGTATAATAAATTCAAGGACAATGTATAATAAAATCAAGGTAATATGGATATGTATTAGTTTATTTATATCTATTGTTGTTCAGATAATACTACGTTGACTCTTTTTTAAATTCTCATAATTAAAAAAATAAGAAGTTGGCTCCGCTTTCTTCCTTGGATCAGTTGTGGTGAAGATGTGGAGCTTCCACTGCGTATCGTCTGAGCCAAGCCCAAATGAGATGCTAATAAGGGCAGGTTGCACATTTTAAACCCTGCGGTTCACCAACTCTAGGTAAAAGCGGTAACACCTAAATCATTCTAAAAGTAGCAACACCTAGATCATTCTAAAAGGGAATAAAAAGAAACCAATTTCTCTGCGCTTCCAAACTTTGTTTTCAAAACCAGCCCCATTCTATGTAATTGCCTAAAACTTAAAAGCATGGAATGAAATCAGTCCGGAAGCAATAACACATCCCCCAAATATTTCAAGAACCAAGGTTGACTTGATCAATGGACATTTAATTTGCAGAGAAATTGTTTTGTCAAAAGTAACTTGTTTATAGGAACTGGCCATTGAAAAGATTGTCAAAGTTAGGAAGGCACATATCATTTGGTGAAACTTTGTTTTGTCGAAGAAAAACAGTTGTTGGAGCTGGTCATTTGAAAAGACTTGGGAAGAACAACCATGCCAATGGCAAATGTTGAGCAAACAGTCCAACTGATATGTCTTGAATACCATCTGGACAGCTTTCAAATTTGCATTTGATTATTATTTTGTTCTTAATAAATATTACACATCAAATGTCAGAGGATATGCCTTCTACAACAAAACAATACATGTTAACTGACGGACGATACTCTGGTAATTTAGAAAGATTATATATTCTGCAATACATAAACCAAAAGGTCATGGACATTACCTAAAAACCTTCTTCTGTTAAGTTTGTCCCCTTTAAGTATAATGAGTGTATACTCATTAGAAATCAACTATTTTTTTTGTGATTCCTGTGAAGATGAATGTGTACAGACATTGCACGGTTACCCATGTAATACAGTCCAAGCATATTTCATAGGTCATTCAATCACTCAGTAAACTGATCCGTCAGACGGTGTCAAAATATTTTTCAATATGGTATAAAGGTTTTAGCAATTGAAGAGTTGCAAAAGATAGAGACATGTGGATGCATAGAGTCTCAAAATTCAGTTAGTTATATAGCAACCAGAAATGAGGAATGAAAATACCATAGTTGCACAGGTACTGCTCCCAGGATTTTGGCAACCCATACCCATGTTTCCCTGCTCCTAGGAGCTTGGGAGCTGGTACAAAACTTTCCCTTTTTGTTGGGAGCTTAGGAGTTTTTTGGAAACTTGCTTCAGCCACTATCTTTTTTAGGGAGCTCTTACAAGCTACCTGTGTTTAGGAGCTTCTAGAAGCTCCTTGATAGGGAGGGAGCTTGTTGAAGCTCCCGGCCATATGGGGCCCAAAATCATAAGAAAAGTGGCAAAAATCAATTATATTATTGTTGTTTATGGTTCCAAGAAATCGCCAACAATAAAAAAAATCAATTGAATCTACCAATAATGCCATTTCCATTATCTTCAAGGTTATAAAAAATTAAGAGGGCTCACACCTCTTAGATCTTTAAGATCCATTCACACTCAAAATATAAGATGCCAATGTATTTAAGACTTAAGTGAATAAACACAGATCTTTCTACACCAGTGCTAAGATATTGAACAACTTTAATTCATGTCTCAAATGTTTATAGCTGGCCTACAATATTCAATTTGATTGATATAGCAATTTAAGATCATAAAACCACATAGTCCGATGGGTTAGCTCAAGTGGTTGAGAGCTGTGAGTTGTAAGCAGAAGGTTTCGGGGTCAAATCCCCAGGTGGCTAGCATTGATATATAAGGGCCTCACTTGATGTTCCCACCGGGTTAGGCTCCATAATCAAAGCCGGCGGGGTGAGGCCCCTTCGGGTGGGACCCCTGTGAATTCTTCCCGTGGACGTAGCAACTCCTCTACGAGGTTGTGAACCACATTGAAAAAAAATAATAGACCGCATCAAATTCAAAATACCAAAGACTTTGAAAGTTTGATGTTAGTTGAACTTGAAACAATCAAGTTCATTAACTTGAGAAGTAAGCAGTAGTTACCATCTAAAAAATGCAGAGGCACCCAAATACTAAGCACTCTCGGGAGCAATAATAGAAATGGAGTTGGAACAAGGAATTAGAAAAAGATTGAATCTTATGATTTATGAAAATATTGGTGCTTCATACATCTATAGATATGCAACTTGCCTTTACAAACTCTAACAATGGGATGAAATTGTAGGTCAAATTTACAAAACATACCATGGCCCCAGAGTGATGAATAGTTAGTAAAGGGTTGATTCAGGTCACACAAACCCAATTTTTGTATAATGTGGACCTAGGGGAGTGAGTAAATTTAAAAGGATTGAATTTCATGAGTAAATTTAAAAGGATTGAATTTCATGAGACTACAAGAGCCTTACGAGGCTAAAAAAGTTTAAGCTATGAAATTAGTCCATTATGTTCTGTTTCAATTTTTTAAATTTCATCAACTTTCTTTTGTATATATTTTTAAAAACTTAATATATCTTATTGCCACTCCCAACCTGGCGTTTCCTACAAATTTGGGCAAAGTTTCTAGCTGTACCAGATACGTGTACCCATGTACCCGCATTCCAGAAACTTGTGCAACATAGGAAAATACAAAGGAAGATACATGCTAAAGAAACACAGGGAAGGGAAATATATCTTAGAAAGAAAAAAGTAAATAAACAACATATAAAAAACCAGGGCTTTTAAAGAGGTAATGGCATGCATGATTGAGATACAACAAACCTAATGCAATCCTAAAAGTGAAAAAAATCAATGAAAACTAGTCATGAAAGCAAGAAATGTAGACTAACATGAAAGGAATATTTCATTTTCCCTGGATATGTCACACGAAAAGAGCAGACCAAGTGACAGTAATCGAAGGAAATATAGAAAAAAGAGAATGGATGGATAACGAATAAGGGAATATCTTTATCACTGGACAGGAAAGAGAGTCTGGAAAAAATATATGTTTATCGTCATCAAAGATAAATGATCTGAAATGGATCTGAACCAAGCAATGGTTATAAGACTTGGTCATTAAATGTAATCCAGCTATTAAAGAAGGTAAGACAAAGACAATGCAATGTAAAGTTAAATGGGACAAAGGAGGAAAAATAATGAATTAATTGTTTTAAATGAAAATGGAAGAGTGGAATGGGAACTGAAAAGTCAACCTCTCAACCTTCCCATTACCCCCAAGTCTCTTATATCTCCCTGTCATTTTATTTTCAAAAGGCTTTTTGCTTGTTTGCTAGCCAAGAGTGGGAGAATGTCAAAGAGCCATGAGCTGCATTATAACCAGATATTGTCTCAACCTTCCCATTACCCCCAAGTCTCTTCTATCTCCCTGTCATTTTATTTTCAAAAGGCCTTTTGCTTGTTTGCTAGCCAAGAGTGGGAGAATGTCAAAGAGCCATGAGCTGCATTATAACCAGATATTGTCAAAATAGAGAACAGAGCAACCATTGAATGTTGGTTTTCTTGTTTGGGTTTCCATAGTAAAATCAATGTGTTCATTCTGTGATTGGTTTTTTTTTAAGTATGATGCTGTTATATGTGTATGATATGCTATTTGTATTCATCTTTAATGGCTGTCTGTGTTTTAATGGAAGATGCTCTATTTAATTACTGCCTGGACTTATGTTAACGGTTAGAGAATCCATCACATGCTGTAACTCTGGATTTTCTTCAAAATTTCATTCTCCATTAGAAATTGAAGAAGCCAAACAGCTTTATTGTGTCCACCATCTCATTTGCAAGAGGTTCAAGATCGGTGGATACCATTAACGGACTGTTGCACTATATCAGCTGAGTTTCCACTTTCCATTCTCAGCCCTGGAATTTAGCAATACATTGCAATTGAGGCCATTGGGCATCTAATGAGTCATACACAGCAAATCTAGATGACAGTACACTGCCCTCCTCCACTCTCGTACGATCATGCTGGACGTGTGTGAGGCCATATGCTGCTTGGGGGTGCGTTCTCTCTCCTAAAAGCATGTGAACTTTGAAATTTGAATAGGCATCAATTTGGTTGTTGGGTATCATTTTCAGGGCTCCCATCATATTACTGGAGGAGAGTGGATTGAAATTGCTGCTCTCAGGTGTATTGATGGCTTCCCTGGTGATTGCCAAAATCTACCACAACATTTTCTTTCAAATAAGATGAAGACGAAAGCAACTCTTGATATGAACAAAAAGAATCGATTTCCAGTGGAAAATGAAACTGTTGCAAGAAAAAGTGTTTGACAGCTAGAACAAACTTGCATTGCTCCCCAGTGGTTTGAAAGTGCAAAACGAAACACAGCATAATTGTTTTGGACATTCCCAGCATTCTAGTGAAACCAGAGCATATTCCCAGCTCGAGAAAGTCTACTTACCTGCAGTGTTTTCGAACAAGAGAGGAGGATAGAACTCACAAGAGATTGAGTTCGATTCCTGGAGAATAAAATCGATCTGCTACAAATCACTCGAGGACTCATCCCGGAGAAGAGCACATCAATGCTTGCTATTCAGAGTTCATTTCTCAAGCATTAAAAAGGAAGAGGATTGTTAGTAGTGTTGGAGACAACAGCACGGTCAAGTAAGCTCATGGAAAGCCCCTTTCCAAACTGATTTCTCTGCATTTAGATATGACTAGCAGACCTAAAGATTGAGAAGAAGAACAAAATATTTGAATAGGCAATGTTCTAGCAGCCTTGAGTCAGTGCATATGATGTTGTATGGAATACCAGCCCAGAATTGCACCATAGGTTCAGTACAGAGCATGGCAGATGTCACCTACAGTGATATTTCCAGATCATGAAGTAGTTGGGTTATTTATTGACTACAGCTCTTCCTAGTTACTGTTGATTGAGTCGTTGGGGCAATTTGCAGTGAAGATGGTCTTTAATCAACCCATGGGTTGGTGGAAACATTGGCATATGGGTACAGTTGTTTAGCATTGTTATGTATCTTAGCCATGTACACTATTAATTGTGATGTCATGGTTGGGTGAAGGAATGACTGCACTCAGTTTAACTGAAAGTTCACATTTAAAAAAAAAAAGACATGTGCTTCGGCCTTGTAGCAGGAGTTGGCCTAGCCTTTGATATCTTGCAAACAAATAGGCTAACCCAAACCTGAATATAACACAAGAAGCCTGAATTCATTTTGAAGTCCAAAGAGAATGGAGGCCACGGAGTCAATCCTGAAGACATAATCCTCAGTGACAGGGCAATAGCAGAGCCTTGGTTTGTATTGGCCTGACCACTGGTTGCTTCTGTGCCTACCTGGTGAGAACCACCAAGAAACTAACTTCAAATACTGGTTGTTAATTGCATTGTCATTGGTTGTTCTGTGCAAGCTACACTGAGAACAAAGACCTTCAAGCCATAAAGACAGGAATCTCTATACAAGACTAAGAACAGAGACCAAATATTATTTCCACATAGTATCTATGTTGGTGAAGTGAGTGGCCTATAAGTCCCTCATTTATAGATCATAAGGTACGAGAGCAGTTGAATCCTTAACCATGAAGCAGCTGCCAGAACTTTGCAAACTAGCATGGGAGAAGAAAACAGAGAAAGGTTGGAAGACCTGCAATCTATCAATATTCAGCTTCAAGAAGAGAACAAGAACTTGCAGGAGAAGCCCTAGATATATGACCAGCTGATAGCAGAGATGGAGAAGAACCTTGAGATCTTGACAAGGCTGCTTCCATTGCTAAAGAATCGATTTGATGAATGCCAAGACTCCCTCACTGCGGTTAAGGCAGATTGGAACAAGCAAGGAGTGCAGCATGTGCAATTGGGAGCAAATTCACAGGAATCGCAACCTAAATCAGAATCGGCAGTCAAACGATCCGATTCAGATCTTTCCAAGTTTGACTCGGGTAGGCAGAGTTTGACTTGGTCAACTCAGGTCAAACTCATGATTTTTTTCCCTAACTCGCGATTTAAAGCTCCGATTTTTTGAACTGCACCCCCAGGAAAAGTTTTTAAGCCTGATTTTGACTGTTTTTGGTCATTATTTGCTTGCTGGAGGTGTTTCTGCCTGCTGGAGGTATTTTCTACTTGCTGGTGTGAAGGGACAGTGAACAAATCATCCACAAAGAGGCTACCTGGGTAGGATTTAAAACAGCCAAACTTCCTTATTCGTAATATGTGTATATATTTAATTTTTTGTATTTGCCGATTTCTTCCCAATCTGATTCTGGTGACTGTGATTGGGAAAGGTTGCCCAGATGGATAGCTGGTAGAAGAATAGGCTCACTCATATGATGACCCAGCCGCACCAAGAATTAGCAGAGAAGAGAAGGCATTGGCAAAAAGCTACAAGTAGCAGTTAAAGAGAACCAAGAAGCAAGGCCACCTTCCATTGCCATTGCTGAAACCACACCATGACCAAGACAACTCTGGTAAGTTCACCTTCTCAGGACATTTCTCAAATGCATTTTGGCGAATTTGAGAAGCATAACAAAGGCATTTGTCCAAAGTTGTTAAGGCAAATGAGCTACGATAGACAAGGGCTAAGCAAGAGAAGACAAGGCATCCTAAGCCCCATCGTAACTGAACTAAGGGTCAAGCATGAAAGCCCATGTTTCGATTACAGAAAGGAAAAGGCCCTGAACTCCAAGACCACTTTTGTGAAGCCAAAAGACATGATAGAACTTGCCTACTCATCATAAGAAAAAAAAGTAGTGAGGGGAGAGAGAAGCACATTCTCACTACATCTTTCTTGTGGCAAACTGCAAATGGACAACAGTGAGGAAAGTGCAAAGACTCAACCAGCACCAACACTTGGAAAAAGTGAGGATGTGTGATCTGAAATGGATCCAAACCGGCACCAACACTTGGAAAAAGTGAGGAGTGTGATCCAAAATGGATCCAAACCATCACCAACACTACATCTTTCTTGCGGCAAACTGCAAATGGACAACAGTGAGGAAAGTGCAAAGACTCGACCAGCACCAACACTTACAAAAAGCGAGACGGTGTGATCCGAAATGGGTCCGAACCATGCAATGGTTGTAAGACTCGATCATTAAATGTAATTTGGTTATTAAAGAAGGTTAGAAATAAAATAAAATGCAATGTAAAGTTAGATAAGACAAAAGAGAGGAAAAATAAACAATTAAATAAAATGAACATGAACATGAAAATAGGAGAGAGTGAAATGAGAACTGAAAGGTCAGCCTCTTAGCCTTCCCATCACCCCCAGCTCTCCAATATCTCTTTGCAATTTGATTCTCAAGGACATTTTGCTTATTTGCTGACCAAGATAGGGAGAATGCCAATGAGCCATCAGTTGCATTGTAAACAGAGATTGTCGAAATAGAGAACTGAGCAACCATTGAATGATGGTTTTCCTATCTGAGCTTCTAGGGTAAATTCATTGTGTTCATTATGCGATGGGATTAGCGTATATTATGACTCTTACATGTGTGTGATATGTTGCTCATATTCACCTTTAATGGTTTCCTATGTTTTAATAAGATGCTTTGTATTTTATTAATTGTTGCCTGGGTTTATGTTAATGGTGAGAGAATCCATCACATGCTGCAGCTCTATGGATTTTCTTCAAAAGCTCATTCTCCATTAGATATTGAAGAACACTGACAGCTCTATTATGTCCACCATCCAATTTGCAAGAGGTTCAAGATCGGCGGATACCATTGATGGACTTTTGCACTATCTCAACTAAGTTTCCATTCTCAACACTCGAATTTAGCAATGTTGAATTTTTAACTTAGCAGTACAATTTTAAATTTTCAACAAAAAAAACAAATGGATCACTAAAGATAACCATGCACAGTAGACACAAATTTTAGTATTTTACCCTGGGAAACCCGAACTCGGGAGAAAAACCCAACAACCTTTCTTAAGAAGAATATTTCCAAATAATAAGGGTACAACAACAACAATAGAAGAACCCTAGTTCACAAGTGTTTGACAAACATCACTTGTTACCCAGTCATAGAAGATGTGCACTTGTTGGAGAGTGTAGCAAACCCAAGAAAGAGATAAACAATAAATCTTCAAGATGCTTCTTCTTCAATCTTCACTTTTCCCTTTTAGACTTGTGCACCAAAGAGGAGAGGATGTCTTCCACAAATTGGATGATTGAAATGAGGAATCACTCCTCTTATTTATAATTTTATACACATCAAGTCACTTGATCTTTACTAGTCTTTACTAGTGGAGCCGACTTCTCTTGTTGGGGCCAACTTGCCTTTTGACCACTTCAATTGTTATTCATTTGTTGACCATTTATTATTGGATTCTTCCGTCTTGTTAGGAAAGGTTGTCCACTGTGATGATGTTATACTTCTCCATCACATGCACGTCTATTCACCGCATAGAGCCCTAATGTCGCTTTGACCCACACTAAGAAGTCCCGATCACTTCTTAGTGCTTATGTCAAATTCAACATTAGGCTAGACTTGTAGATTTCACAAGGCGATGAAAGCCCATAACAAAATAAAGTCAAACACTCTAATATAGAATAGATCACTCCATTACAGGAGCAGGCAACGTGAAAGCATCCTGGGGTCCATCTCCACACCATATCACTGGGAGAAGTACTACCCTTGCCTGGGCCATTCACCTCTAGAATGTGAATGTATCATTCATTACTAGCCAAATCAGCATGGCCTCACTACCCAAATCAGCATGGTTATCCGTGAGTGAATGTGTGCCCGATGTTGCACCTGGAGAAACATCAACAAGCAATACATTGCAATTGAGGCTGTTGGCCATATAACAAGTCATACACAGCAAATCCAGATGACCATACATTATTGTCCTCCATTATCATGACCGTACAATCTTGTTAGACGTGTATGAGGCCGTACACTACTTGGGGGGTGCATTATCTCTTCTAAGAGGGTTTGAACTTTTGTATAGGCATCAATTTGGTTGTTGGGTATCATTTTCAAGCCTATGATCGTATCACTAAACAAGAGCAAATCAAAATCATTGTTGCAAGGTGTATTGATGGCTTCACAGGTGATTGTCAAAAACTAGCATAACGTTTTCCTCTCAAATGAAATGAAGATGAAAACAACCCTGTATAGGAAATAAAAAAATCAATTTCCAGTCGAGAATGAATGTGTTGCAAGGAAAAGAGTTTGACAGCTAGAATGAATTCATATTACTCTGTGATGATTTGAAAGTGCAAAATGAATCACAATATAATCATTTTGCACATTCACAGTGTTCTAGCGAAACGAGAGAGTATTCTCGGCTAGAAAGAGTCTACTTACCTGTAGTGTTTTCGAACAGGGGAGAAATATAGGACTCACAAGAGTTTCAGTTTGAGTTCGATACTGCAGAAGAAAATCAATATGCTACAAAGCATTCTATAGGAGTTCCAAAGAAGAGCACATCAATGCCTTGCTAGTCAAAGTTCATTTCTCAAGCAGCAAAATGGAAGAGTATTGTTAGTAGCCTTGGAGACAACTACACAATCAAGTAAGCTCATGGAAATCCCCTTTACAAACTAATTTATCTGCATTTAGATAATGAATAGTGGATTTGGAGATTGAAAAGAATAAAATATTTGAATAGGCCATGTTCTAGCAACCTCAAGTCAATGCATATGTTGTTGGATGGAGTACCAACCCAGTGTTGCACCATAGGTTCAATACAAAACATGGGGGACATCACCTATAGTGGTATTTCCCAATATGAAGTTGTTGGGTTATTTATCGAATAGAATTCATTCTATTTACTGTTGCTTGAGTCATTGGGAAATCTAAGTGTGCATTTGGTCAGCAAGAAGTGGAATAATTAGGGCATGCTATTTCTAAAGAAGGGGTAAAAGCTTATCCACAAAAGATTGAAGCCATTACAACATGTCCACCCCTCATAACATTACAAGATTAAGAGCCTTCTTAGGCCTCAATGGAGAATACAGAAGGTTTGTTCACAACTATGCCAAAATTGCAACCCCCTGAAATCCCTTTTAAAAAAAGAATTAATTTCATATAGGTGATGTTATCATTGCTATAATTAAAGAAGCAGTACCTAACATGCCCCTGGAAAGATCGGAAGTAAATTTGCAACGAAGATGGTCTCTGCTCCAACACTTGGGTTGGTGAAACGTTGGCATATGGGTACAAGTATAACTGATTAGCATTATTATGCATCTCAACCAGGTATGTTATTAATTGTGATGTTATGCATGGGTGAAGAAATGACTGCACTTAGTTCAATAATTTAATTGGAAGTGTACATTTAAAATAAAAACAAGGTGTGCTTGAGCCTTGTAGCCGGAGTTGGCATGGCCTTACATAGCTTGCAAACAATTATGGTAATCCAAACATGAATATAGCACGATAAGCCTAAATCCACTTCAATGTACAAAGAGAATAGAGGCTCGAAATCAATCCTAAAGACAAAGTTCTCAATGACAGGGCAATAACACATCCTTGATTTTTATTGGCATGACCACGAGTTACCTCTATGCCTACCTACTAAGACAACCAAGAAACTAACGTTGAATACTAATTGTTAATCATCCTTGTTTTTTATTGGCGTGACCACTAGTTGCTTCTATGCCTACCTGTTGAGAACCACCAAGAAACTAACTCTGAATATCGATTGTTAATCACATCATAGTATGTTGTTCTGTGCAAGATACACCAAGAACAAAGACCTTGCATCGATACTACGGACAAGGAACTTTATCGAGAGTCATAACAGAGACCATATATTATTTCTACATAGTATTTGTTTTGGTGAAGAGAGTGGGCTATAAGTCCCTTGTTTACAAATCATAAGATATCATAGTAGTTGAATCCTTGACCATGAAGCAACTGCCAAAACTTTGTAGACCTAACAAGGATAAAGCAAACAAAGAAAGGTTTGAAGACGGTAAGACCTACAATCCATCAATGCCCAGCTTCAAGAACTTGAGGGAGAAGATCTGCATGCATGATTGTTAGATAGCAAAGATGGAGAAGAGCCTTGAGACCTCGACAAGGCTCTCCTTCCATTGTTAAAGAACCTATTTGATGAACGCAAATACTTCAACATTGTGGTTATGGCAGACTGGGTCAAGCATAGAGTGTAATTAGGAGAGGAGACCATCCAAATGGATGGCTAGTAGGAGGATAAGCTCATTCAGATGATGACCCAGCTACATCGAGAGTTGATGGAGAAAGAGAAGGCATTGGCAAAGCTACAAGGAGCAGTTCAAGAGCACTGAAAAGCAAGGCCACCTCCCATTGCCATTGTCAAAGCCAACACATTGACCAAGTCAACTCTGGTAAGTTCACCTTAATTGGACATCTATCAAGAGAATTTTGGCAAATTTGAGATGCATACCAAAAGCATTAGTTCGAAGTTGTTATGGCAGATCAACTATGTTGGACAAGGGCTAGGAAAGAGAAGACAAGGCATCCTAAGCCCCATTGTATCTTTGAACTCAGGTTCAACCATGAAGGCCTAGGTTTCGATGGAAAAAAAGAAAAGCCCATGAACTACAAGACCATTTTTGTGAAGGTAAAAGATAGGGTAGAATTGACCTACTCGTCATAAGAAAGAGTTGTAGTGAAGGAAGAGGGAACCACACTCCCACTCCAACTTTCTTGTGGCAAATTGCAAAAGGGTGACGAGGAGGAAAGTGCAACAACTCAACCCAACACTAGCACTTAGAAGAAGAGGCAAGCAAATCAATTGCACCAAGAAGAATACCAAGAGGTACGCATCAAGAAAGACCTCCATTGTTTGCCACTACTGCAAGAAGCAAGGCCACAATGATGACAATTGTTGGTACTCAAAGACATGTTCACTTTGTGGGAAGAAAGGCTATTGTGTGGCATCTTGATGAGAGAAGCAAGAGACATGCCACAAGCCAAATTAATTCCAAAGGTGGAATGGTAAGAAGACCTCCCCAAGCAAACAACGAACTCAGTAAAAATTTTACAACCCCAACCCGGTTTCAAGCTTTGAAGCTTCTCTGCATATGGTTTAATGCCCAAACCCCAGTATGCACATTTTTATTCATAAAAATGACTTGACTTGAAACACATGAAATTCTTTTCTCAAATTTTATAACTCAGAAATTTAATTTGCAGCCAATAAATTCAAACTCAGAAATTTACACCAGCCATTCACACATAAAATAAACACAGTATTTTTTACCAAAATGGCACAAGATAAAACCCCTAAGGGAAAACCTAACTAAGAGAGATTTATTTATTTCTTCAACAATTTACAAAAATCACAGTAGTACTTATCTTCTTGAAAACTGTGCCAAACCTCACTGTACAAAAACCTCAAAAACTATATTGTACGGCCCTCACACGTGTGGCTATACGAACTGTTCTTTCTTGATTTATGTGCCAAAAATCAACCTCAAAATCTGTGCCATGTACGATCTCATCATAGCAATTAATGTTGTACTTTTTCTCCTTGAAATTTGTGTTGTACGGATCCCTATTGTACGGCCTCTGCTGTACGGATTTCTTGGGAAATGTGCCCCGGTTTCTCCTTGGAATTCAAGCCAGCCTCTGCTTTCTTCTTCTCTTGGTTGAAATCTCTTCAAACCCTTTTCTCTCCTCTCTCCCTTTCTCTCCAAAAATTATCTCTTGGATGTGAATAATGATTTAGGTTTGCCTTCCCCAAGCCTTTTTGTTCATGGCAACTTCCTCTTTTTCATCCAATGGTCTAGATTAGATTAGATTGAGGGATCTCAATAAATGCTCAAAAATAATTATTAAATAAGATTTAGTGCACTCAAGTCATTTAATAAAGTGATGACCCTTTTAATTACTCACTCACTTGACTTTATCGTTAAAATGAACTTAGGATATAACCATGACTAAACTTTTAATAAAGTGACTTTATTAAAAATAAAGTACTTCCTCACTTTATTAATTAATGAGGGGTCACCTTTTTAAAGTGTTCTTGTCCACCCCAAGGCAACATAAGGGGAACAACACTTCCTAGGTAACTTTTCAACACTCCCCCTTACCAAGGAAGGTGTTCTTCACCACTCCCAACTTGTTTCTGAAATAAACATGCTTCCCTCTACCCAAAGACTTCGTGAGAATGTCTGCCACCTGCTCATCAATAGAAATGTACTACGACTCAACAGCTCCTCTCTGAACATAATCTCTGATAAAGTGATATCTGATCTCAATATGCTTTGACCTGTCATGAAATACCGGATTCTCAGAGAGCCTGATGCAACTCTGATTATCACAATGTATAACTATAGGTCTCATCTCTTAACCAAATAAGTCTACCATCAACTTGCGAAGCCACAAAGCTTCACAACTAGCCTGACTGGCTGCCATATACTCAGCCTTTGCAGAACTCAATGCAACGGAATTTTGCTTCTGACTGAACCACAACACAACTGCCAAGCCCAAACTGAAGCAACAACCGAAAGTGCTCTTCCGGTCCGAAACACTACCTACCCAATCTGAATCTGTGAAACCAACCAATCCCACTCCATCAAACCTCCTGTAGTCCAAACCATAATCCATTGTGCCTGCAAGATATCTCAAAATGTGTTTTGCGGCACTCCAATGCACTCTCCTGGGCTCCACCATGAACTGACTAAGAGTGTTCACCGCAAAACTAAAATCTGGTCTATTGTTGACCAAATACATCAAAGAACCAATAAGCTGACGATACAAAGTAAGATCCACCAACTCTCCCTTAGAAGCATGAAGCTTCGTCCAGATGGTTGTCAAGGGTGTGGACATGGGTCTGCACTCCTCCATCTAAAATCTCTTCAGAACATTTGCAGCATATTTTCCTTACCCCAAGAAAACATGTCCATCCTCCTACCAAATCTCCATCCCCAAATAGTAATGCATCAGCCCAAGGTCAATCATCTCAAACTCTGAAGCAAGATCTTTCTTACATGCTTCAATCAGGCGCTCTCCTCCTATAATGAACAAATCATCAACATATAGCAAAAGAATGAGCGAAACACCTCCAACCACAATGAAGTATAGGTTGGGATCAGCCTCACTCTTCTAAAACCCAATCGAAAGTAGATAACAATCCTTGAGTACCAAGCCCGAGGGGCTTGCTTCAGACCATACAAGGCCTTTTTCAGCCTGCACACATGTGAATCTCTCCCATGAATCTCAAAGCCCTGAGGCTGCTCCAGATATACCTCCTCTTGTAGAAAACCGTTCAAAAAAGCGATTTTCATATCCATCTGATGAATCCTCCAACCCATCTCTGCAAGAATGGAGATCATTGCTCTGATCGAAGAAAATCTAGCAACCGGTGCAAAGGTATCATAGTAATCAACTTCCTCTACCTGTGAAAACCCTCGTGCCACAAACCGAGCTTTGTACTTGTCGATGTTGCCATCCGTAGCATGCTTGATTTTATAGATCCACTTGGAAGTCACCACTGACTTCCCCTCTAGTCTCAGAACAATATCCCACACGCCATTCTTCATGATGGAATTGTACTCTTCCATCATGGCATATCTCCAAACCTGATGTGGGGTAGCCTCCTCAAATGTAGTAGGCTCGGAATCACTCAAGCTAGTCACCATCGCCATATAACTGGAAAATCTCTCTGGTGCTTTGCTCTCTCTGACCTCCCTCTTGGGTGGCCCCACAGACTCCTCAGCTTCCTTCACAAGATCCTTAAGCCAACTTTGCTTACGTTTCTTGGAAGTAGCTTCCTGCGGTAGGCCCTCCTCTAGAACCTCCTCATCTGACAACTGTCTCCCTAAAGAAGTACCCGTGGCCTGAGATCTTGTACCTGGTGATCTTAAACCTGTACCACCCGAATCACATGAAGGTGAAACCTGTGACTCCTGAACATGTCCCTGTACCAGAAGTCCCTGTAGACTGAGTCCCTGAAACTGATGAACCTGTAACCTGTGACCCAATCACTCCTGAAACCTGTGACCCTAAACCCTGACTTGCTGAACTCTGAGATGTTGTCGACTGTGGAGTAATACTCTGTTGTTGCTCCATCATCTCTAAATCATAAGACTTCTTGAAGGCTTTCTCCTCCTCAAATCTCACCTCCCTCCTCACCACAACTTTCCTCTGTGCAGGAAGGTATAAACGAAAATCCTTCGAAGTCTCATCATAACCGACAAAGATGCCTTTCTCTGTTGTAGGCTCTAACTTTGTCTTCTTCTCAGAAGGGACATGAGAATATGTAAGGCATCCAAATATACGAAAGTGACCGATCTCAGGTCTCTTCTCGGTGAACATCTCCTCGGGAGTTTTACACCCCCAAAGCACGGTGTGGACTCCTGTTCTGCACATAAACAGCAGTACTACAGGCCTCTTCCCATAGAAAGAAAGGAAGACTCTGATCATGCAGCATGGCTCTAGTTGCTCCCACGATAGCTTTGTTCTTCCTTTCGGCAACTCCATTATGTTGTGGAGTATATGGAACTGTCAACTGCCTCATGATACCCTCCTGTCTACAAAACTCATCAAACTCCTTGGAGGTATACTCACCCCCATTGTCTGACCTGAGTGCTTGAATCTTCCTCCCCGTTTGGTTCTCAACAAGAGCTTTAACCTCTTGGAACCTCTTCAAGACCTCCTGAGATTGTTTACTTCTCAGAAAGTAGATCCAAGTCTTCCTGGAGTGGTCATCAATGAAACTGATATAGTACTCAAATCCTGTCACTGAAGCAGAAGACATAGGTCCACATAAATCGGAATGAATCAAATCCAGTACTCCACCTGATCTAGTGTCACTGCTCGAAAAAGTAGTCTTGGTGTACTTTCCCAAAGCACACCCTCTGCACACACCACTCTGCTCTGTGTTGAACTGCGGTAAACCTGTAGACATCTCCCTCAGCAATCTCAAAGCTGAATGATGAAGGTGGCCCATCCTCATGTGCCACAACTCACACATCTCGATGTTAATGCTAGTATGGGCCAATGCATGATGAGGCTGAAAGAGAAGCTTGTACAATTTCCCACATCTAACTCCAATGGCATATGAAGTAGATGGTCCTGCTACTCTGGGAAAAATATACACTTTCCCATCTAGGACACATACTCCAAAACCCCTATCCTCAATAGTGGAAACTGAAACAAGGTTCTTCTTCAGCCCGGGGACACACAAGACATCCCTCAATATCATAGACTACATAGACTCCCTCTGAAAGGTAACAATCCCTCGCCCAACTCCTCTCACAATCGTGTCATCACCCAACACTACCTCAAGACTCAAGCCTGTCTGAGTCATCTCGGTGAACACATCTCGAACACGTGTCATATGGCTCGAAGCCCCACTGTCAATGTACCAAGTGGAAGTAGTGGTGGAAGCACTCAAAGAATGGCCAACCAATAAGGAACATTGAACCTGATCCTCCATATCACTGCTGGTGAAAGATGTCCTCTCTGTACACCCAACATAGAGAGAAAACTCTCCCTCAAAATGTGAAACAAAATCATCCATGTCTGTTGTAGCTGTCGTCTGCTATCCTTTCTTCTTCTTGTTCGGACACTTTCCAGCATAATGTCCAAACTTCTAACAAGCAAAACATTTGATTTTATTCAAATCTTTCTTTTGCTCACCAGTGTGTTGCTTGGCCCCACCCTTAGGGCCCTTCTTGAACTTCTTCTTCTTGCTTTTAGCTGCCAATGCCACATTGTCCTCATCTTCCCTGTTATGTGATGAACTACCCTGTATATATATCCTCTCCGAGTCTCCTCCTGTATGAAGTCGTCCCAAAGAAGATCCCAAGAAGGCATGTTCTCACGACCAACAATGGTCTGTACGAACACACTCCAAGGCTGTGTCACGCCATTTAAGGTTGTACGCACCAACTCACTGCCATGTATAACCTCCCCAACAGCTGCAAGCTCATCCCTCACCTAAGTAATCCTGGTAAGATAAGAAGCCATGCCTTCACCCTTACTCATGCATACATTCTTCAACTTTTCCTGCAATACCATCTTCTTCGTGTTTTCATTTGAACTTTGGTAAAGACTAGTCAAAGCTGTCCACATCTAAAAAGCATGTGTCTTCGCTAAAATATGTGGGATCACATGATCCTTCACACAGCATCAAGAATGATCCTTCATGCCTTCAAATCTCTATTCATAAATGTTGCCTTATCAGTAGCATCAATAGGAACAGTCACAGGATTTGTTGTTGTACTATTGACTATTTCCCATAGTTCATTCTCCTCAAGTATTAACATAATCCTAGCCTTCCATGGGCTAAAATTTGTAGCCCCATCCAATCTGTCCTCTACTCTAAGTCCAGTCACCATGACTACAACCTGTACCTATTCTTCTCAAGCAAACTGTTCAAGAACCTTTTTTTCACAAACCCTCTGTTTTTCTCAAATCTGAAATATTTTTGAGTGTTTAAATTTTTTATTTTTATAACCACTCTGATACCATGAAAGTTTTAGAACCCCAACCCGGTTTCAAGCTTTGAAGCTTCTCTGCATATGGTTTAATGCCCAAACCCCAATATGCACATTTTTATTCATAAAAATGACTTGACTTGAAACACATGAAATTCTCTTCTCAAATTTTATAACTCAGAAATTTGATTTGCAGCCAATGAATTCAAACTCATAAATTTACACCAACCATTCACACATAAAATAAACACAATATTTTTAACCAAAATGGTTCATGATAAAACCCTTAAGGGAAGACCTGACTGAGAGAGATTTATTTATTTCTTCAACAATTTACAAAAATCACAGAAGTATTTATCTTCTCAATAACTGTGCCAAACCTCAATGTACGGCAACCTTGAAAACTGTGTTGTACAGCCCTCACGTGCAACTATACAAACTATTCTTTCTTGATTGCTATGCCAGAAATCAGCCTCGAAATTTGTTCCCTGTACAGTCTAATCACAGCAATTAATGATGTACTTTTTCTCCTTGAAATTTGTGTTGTACGGATCCCTGCTGTACGGCCTCTGCTGTACGGATCCCTGCTGTACGGCCTCTGCTGTACGGATTTCTTGGAAAATGTGCCATGGTTCCTCTCCTTGGAATTCAATCCAGCCTCTGCTTTCTTCTTCTATTGGTTGAAATCTCTTCAAACCCTTTTCTCTCCTCCCTCCCTTTCTCTCCAAAAACTCTCTCCTGGATGTGAATAATGATTTAGGTTTGCCTTCCCCAAGCCTTTTTGTTCATGGCAACTTCCTCTTTTTCATCCAATGGTCTAGATTAGATTAGATTGAGGGCTCTCAATAAATGTTCAATAAATAATTATTAAATAACATTAGTGCACTCATGTCATTTAATAAAGTGATGACTCTTTTAATTAATCACTCACTTGACTTTATCATTAAAAAGAACTTAGGATATAACCATGACTTAACTTTTAATAAAGTGACTTTATTAAAAATAAAGTACTTCCTCACTTTATTAATTAATGACTAGGGTCACCTTTTTAAAGTGTTCTTGTCCACCCCAAGGCAACACAAGGTGAACAACACTTCCTAGGTAACTTTTCAACACTCAGGCACATGGAGAGGAGAAGCATCTCAAGCAAACCATCCAGTGCCAAGAATTTTTGACGCTACTGCAAGTTCCACTCTAGAAAACAAGTGTTGGAGGCTTCATCCAAAGATTCACTCCAAAAATTGAACCAAGAGAACATCGTGGAGAGTGAAGAGGAAAGTGGATGAAGAGTGGCTTGCATCTCTAGCCCAAGGAGCACAAGCTATCTAAGGAGTAGTAGCAACACAGGGGGTCTACATCACCATCGAAGAGGACAACAGGTTGACAACGATATGAAGAGCAACCCTTGTCAAATTGTTGCCTTCATTCTTCCCAAAGAAGATACATTTCTTGAAAATGTGTTCAAGATTGGTGCACGAGGATTAATGACCTTGGGGGTTGCCTAGAACTCCATGACATCACCAAAAGAAACTGAATGTTGGATACTTCATGAAGGTTGTAATTGCACATCAAGGTTGTTATCCAAATGACGTTGTTGCAAAGACAAACTGTTTGTAAGCACATGTAGCTACAAAGGGTTGCTTACATGTCAAGAAGCAATTGATCCTAGTGGATGAAGGAAATCCACACATCCGCTTAGGGAACCACTACATGATGGCATTGCTTACTAGGATCACACTGAACAAGAAGACTAGAATTCAACTTGGCTTTATTGAATGCCAAGATGGACCACCTCCAAGACTAAGAGCGCAAGAGACCTGCACATTGAAGATATGAGTGATTCTATTCAAAAAATTCAAATTTGAAGATTGCTCAAAGCTGAGAATCATTCAAAAAACATCTACAATGCAAGAACAAGCGAGTTGGGAACCAAAGCCATGGCCAAAGCCACGAACAAAAGGCAAAGCCAAAGTTAGAGTTGTAGCCAAGGGCCAAAGTCAAAGCCATGTTCCAAAGGCAAAAAGAATGTGAATTAATCCAAATTGGTTTCCTCAAAGCTTTTGGAGACCCAAAATCCTCACAATGAGGTGTGACCCGAAATAGATCTTAATCAAAAAATGATTGTAAAACCCAATCATTAAATTTAATTTCGCTATTAAAGAAGGCTTGACATAAAAGACAATGTAATGCAAAGTTAGATGAGACAAAGGAGAGAAAAAATAATGAATTAAATAAAATAAATAAAAATGAAAGTAGGAGAGAGAGGAAGGGAACATAAAGGTCAGTCTCTTGGCCTCCCCATCACTCCCACTCTTAATTTCATTCTTGTTGACCACCAAAACCGACTTGGTGGACAACCATGTACCATACACATGTTGAATGTGCCTTGAAGATGAGAATGAAGTACTTAATGATTATATCAAGCGAGGCAGCTCCTTTTCTTGTCTTCTCTCCATGAAATTTTCGCACCCCTACGGGGAATTTTGTAAGGATATGTCAACATGAGGGTCTAGTTTTGTGTAACTTAGTCACCTAAGAATTTATCATTAGGGAAGTCCTTTCATCGAGTATTTTTTCACTTGGATAAATAAAATTTCTCTTTAGAGATTTTAATTATTTGAGTTTTTCACTCAAAAATACCTCCAAAGTGGTGAAAGGTGTTCTAGTGATCGAGTCCATGGGGTGATTCCATGGGGTGATTGGGGCCTAGGAATGTTCTATATTACCATGCTAGACATTATCTAGAGTCTTGCGGAATTCATTAAGTTTTACATAGGATTTTTTAATTTTTGGTCATTAAAAATTGTCGCTTAGGACAATTTGTTGTAATGTAAAGGAGGGTTACTTGGTCCTTTTTAATGTTGTATAGGGGTATGGGTACTAAATGTTAATGTAATTGTAACTTCGGAAGATATTCAGTTGAATATTTTATATTGTATTTGTATTTTATTATTGTACCTCCGACGAAGATGTTTATTCCTCCGGTCGGAGAAGTCATTATTGTATTTGGGTCATGTAAAGTCAATGAGGTTAACCCTTCATTGTATGATGAGGCATTGACCCCACAGTTGAGTCTTTCATGGGTTATTAGACTCTCCTAGAAAAGTCGGCCCAATCAGTTACACTTAGGGGCCAACCTGTTTGGGGTTAAGGCTAAGTGAAAGGTAAAGTATGAATAGAGAGGGTGCTCCTCTCTATTTCATCATTCACTCACTCATCAAGTTTGCATAAGTGAGTAGGAGGACAAGTTCGCACAAGTGGAGAAGAGAGAAGTTGTTGAAGACCATTTCTACTTTTGGGGTTTATTGTATTGTTGCTCATTCTATCTCTAAGGATAGTTGCGGGGTTTTCTCCTTTATGGTTTCCCCGATGAAATTCTTTGTGTCTCTTGTCTCTTGTGTTTGAATTGTTGTGCATGTTATTCTCTCAGATAAGATCCTAGATAATCTTGAATTAAATTGTGAAAAACTAACACTAAAGACAAATGGCATGAGACCCCCTACACCCTTGGGCCATGTTTGAAGTCATTCATACAAGCATTACTATGGTTTTGGTCACTTTTGCCCAGGTCAATCATGGAAATCAGGAAATTGAGCATTTTGATTTAATTAGAGAGCCAAATTTTGTAAAAGTGACTATAGTCACTTGGGGTGGCCAAGTAAAGGTTCTAAAGCCTATGTTATGTACCCAACATGAAAACTAAAGCATAAAAAGGCCCCCCGTGAGTGTATTTCATTAGTTATGAGTTGCTGACTCTAGGGGTTGTGACCTCCTCTCTTTGATTGGTTGGGTGAGTAAAAGTCAATGGAAGGGGCCCCACTATGGTGGTTTCCTCCCCATTTGACATAGCAATAAGGTTGGGAGCATTAAAAGGGGGGTTTCTCTCCCCATATTTGAGATCCCAAACCTTGGTTTTGCCCTCCTTGAGCAAATTCACCCCTCTCGTGGCACTTTGTGTCCTCCAGTTGAGCACCCAGCAAGTCTTGAGTTTGACCCGTAGAGCTAGTTGGAAATCTTGTGTTCTCAGGTTGAGCACCCGACATTCTCTCTCTAATCGAAGGAGATAGTCTCTTTGGGGTAGACATCTAGATTAGTTTCATTTTTTTGCAACAAACACATTAATCCCCTAAGTAAAAGAGAGACATTAAAATTTGCTAAAATTTAAAGGATCACCTACAAAACATTGTTACAATCTTTTCTATTTTGCAAGCATTTCACTTAGCTATCTTGTTCACAAACATTTGCTTCAAGTACTTTATTTTCAGCTCAATATTGTTACATGTATCATTGATTCCATAAGTTGTTAATAATCTACACTTCAATGCTTTATGTGATATATTGATCATCTTGTTGCAAGCATTTCATTTACATGTTCATTTACTAAAAGTGATTATTCATTGTTGTATCTGTTAAAGTGAATGAGTTAACACTTTGGGAAAGTACTTGTTTAAGTTAATTATTGTGACTCCATAGCCCAAGTAGTGACGGCACTGGTATTGTTAGTTGGTAAATTGTTTCTCTCTTGCATTTCATCATTTGGTTGATCACTAAAGTGTTTGCTTGTCATTGAAGGATTTGCATAATTGCACGCTGCCTGTCATTTTTATCTTTGTAACTTACAACTCCAACAAAAACATAAAGAAACTTAGTAGTTAGGGACTACCCCCCTTGACCTTTAGGAGTTGTGGTCTAAAGGGAGGAGTTTAGGACCGAGGTGACAGTGGGTTCTTAACTCATAGTTGCCCTTAGGAACACACGCAGCAGTTGGGAGACTTACCCGTGTGCAAGTGTGTTTTAGGCGGCAACAATTCCCAAAGGGCTTTTTGCTTGCTTGTTGGCCATGATAGGGAGAACACAATTGTTGGGTAAGCATATTTGATTCTCATTATGCAATGCTCAATTTTTTAACTCTTTCTTTGTTCAAATTATGATCGAAATGATCTTCTCGAGTTTACCAAATCTAGTATTCTTTCAATATAAATCTTTTTTTCCATTATTATTCATCGATATTACTAATGAACAATCATTTCAAATATTACCTATCTATTGCCATTTTAAAAAATCAATTGGGATAGATAAAATAAGAACATATTTACAATTGTGCCTAAGATCCATGAGCTACATTGTAACCAAATATTGTCAAAATAGAGAATTGTACAACCATTGAACGTTAATCTTTTTGTTTAGGTTTTCAGGGTAATATAATGGTGTTTGTTATGTGATTGGTTTTGTTTACAGTATGACTCTCTTATACATGTGTGATATGTTGCTCATATTCATCTCTAATGATTGCGTGTGTTTAAATGGAAGAAGCTTTGTAATTAGTTTTTGCTTAGACTAATGGTGACAGAATCCATCACAAGTTGTAGCTCTATGGATTTTCTTCCGAATTTTATTCTCCATTAGAAATTCAAGAAACTAATAGCTATGTTGTGTCCACCATCTGATTTGCAAGAGGCTCAAGATTGGTGGATACCATTAATGGATTGTTGCACTATCTCAATTGAGTTTCCATTCACAACCCTGAAATTTAGCAATACATTGCAACTTCAGTTATTGGGCATCTAACAAGTCATACACAACAAATCTGGATGACCATACGTTGCCATCCCCCATTCTTATGGCAATACAATCTTGTTGGACGTGTGTGAGACCATACATTGCTTGGGACTCTGGAGTGTGTTCTCTCTCCTGAAGGTGTGTGAACTATTGCATAGGCATCAATTTGCCTATTAGGTATCATTTTTGGGCCTCCCATTGTAATATTGGAGGAGAGCAAACCGAAAAACTGATCCCAAGTGTATTGATGGCTTCCAAGGTGATTACCAAAATCTAGCATAACATTTTCCTCTCAAATAAAATGAAGACAAACAACTCTTGATAGTAACAAAAAAATCAATTTCTAGTGGAGAATGAAGCTATTGCAAGGAAAAGTGTTTGATAGTTAGAACGAAGTCATAATGCTCCCTAATGGTTTGAAAGTGCAAAACGAATCACAACATAATCATTTTAGTGAAACCAAAGCATATTTCCAACTAGAGAGAGTCTACTTATCTATAGTGTTTTCAAACAAGGGAGGAGGATAGAACTCTTAAGAGTTTTAGTTCGATTCTTGGAGAAGAAAATCGATCTACTACATATTTCTGATCTCAGGTTTCTGCGGTGTTCATTTTGAGATTGTTTCTGGAATATCCACATTGATAGACATAGTATCAACATTTCAAAATGTAAACCCATTTTCATCTTCAAAACAACAAGTCAAGATCGAGATTGACGTTGATTTATGCAATATATACTCATCTGTGCATCCTTGATATCCTAGTTCTTCTCCAAGTCGACTCTACTAAGGTTTATCCCTTTGTTGTTGGATTAAAGGAATCCAACCACCGCTAATCTCAAGCCCTCTGTCTCTATTGAGATTATTAGGGTGTTTGATAATCTCAAGAGCCTCTCTCACCCGACGTTTATAGTAATGGTCCTCCTTCGCCGAGATCTTAGCGCCCTCTAATTCAATGTGGTAATAGGTCTTGAGTGAATGGTCAGCTAAGGCCAAGGTTCAAGTGCATTTGTTGTGGATATCCGCATTGTGCTCTTTTATCCTTACTTGAAAGGAACAACCTATTTCACCTTTGTAACACTTTCTGCATGAACACAAAATCTTGTAAACCCTTTTTTGTTGCCTTGGATCAATGATGTCCTTCATTGACCTCATTAATTGTCTCATGGTGCAATGAGGCTTGAATGTCGTTGTGATATTCTTATTTTTAAGGATGCCTGCAATTTTGCATGTAACACCATGAATGTAGGGTAAGAAGGCTTTAATGCCTCACTCTTCATTTCGATACATATTGTTCTAAAGGAGTCCCAGAGAAGAGCACATCAATGCCTTGCTAGTCATAGTCCATTTCTCGTGTAATAAAAAGGAAGAGGATTATTAATAGCGTTGGAGACAACAGCATAGTCAAGTAAGCTCATGGAAAGCCCCTTTGCAAACTAATTTCTCTGCATGTAGATAATGACTAGCAGATATGGAGATTAAGAAGAAAAATAAAATATTTGAATAAGCAATGTTCTAGCAACCTCAAGTCAGTGCATATGTTGTTGTATAGAGTACCAACCCATAATTGCACCATAGGCTCAGTACAAACTCACAAAGCATGGTTGTACCCAATTGAGAATTTGTTGGGTTATCTATTGACTACAGTTCTATTTACTGTTGCTTGATTTGTTGGGGAAATTTGCAATGAAGACGATCTTTGCTCAAGTCATGGGTTGGTCGAAACCTTGGCATGTGACTACAGCTTATTGGCATTGTTATGTATCTCAGCCATGTGCGCTATTAATTGTGATGTTATGGATGTGTGAAGAAATGACCACACAGTTTAATCGAGAGTGCACATTTAAAATAAAAAAAATGCATGCCTCGGCCTTGTAGTCGGAATTGGCCTGGCCTTCCATAGCTTGCAAACAAGTAGGGTGGCCCAAACATAAATATAGCACAAGAAGCCTAAAATAATTTTAAAGTCCAAAGAAAATAGAAGCCTCGAAATCAATATTGAAGACATTGTCCTCAGTGACTGGGCAATAACAAAGCCTTGGGTTTTATTGGCCCAACCACTAGTTGTTTGTGTGCCTACATCATGAGAACCACAGAGAAACTAGAATGTTGGTTGTTAATTGCATTGTGTGCAGGCTACACTAAGAACAAAGATCTTGCAACCATCATAAGGGCAAGGATCTTTGTTCAAGACTAAGAGAAAGCCCAAATATTATTTCCACATAGTATCCATGTTGGTGAAGCAAGTGGGCTATAAGTCCCTTGTTTATGGATCAAAAATGTTATGTTACTAGAAGAGCATAGACATGTACCTCATAACTACTAATGTAAAGTGGGGTTGAAAACCAAAAATGAATACAAAGGTTAATGAAAAGGTGGCAACCAAAAGATGTAGTGAGAATTAAGAGTGATTTCAATGGAAAGAAGTGGAAAATGAAATAACCCAAGTTCGACAAGGAAAGAAATAGAGAATGCAGATGTAAAGTCATATCAACATATAATATTTCAAAAAAGTACTAAAAGCAAACAAATGTTCTAATAATGTTCATATTGTAAACATAATAAATTATAAAACTAGGAGAGCAACGAAAGATAATTTGGGGATAGGCCAAACAGGGTAGGGAGAATTGTTCGCATACCAGAGGGTATATTACATTTTTCCTACAAAATGGGCTTTTGTATGAGTACCAACCTTAGTCACCACGTTCGGCGAATTTCAACCTTGAAATTCAAAATTCATCGAACTTGAAGCCGAATTACAAAGTCGAACTTCAAGATGAATTTGAAGTCAAAATTCAAGTCAAATTTGAACTTCAAGGCGAACTTCAAGGTGAATTTCAAGGCAAATTTAATCGAATTTATTCGATAAAAATTTTAAAAGGTGAAAAAAAACAAGAAAACCTAACCTAAATTTCTAAATTTTTAACAAGATATCATCCTTTTGAAATATAATATAATTATATATACTAATGTTGGCATGCAATTTTCATTTTATCATATATGTTATACTAATGTTGGCATGCAATTTTCATTTTATCATATATGTTATACTAATGTTGGCATGCAATTTTCATTTTATCATATATGTTATACTAATGTTGGCATGCAATTTTCATTTTATCATATATGTTTAACGAGTGCCTAGAATTTTATATATATATATATATATAGTCTCTTGAACTCAATCATTGCCAACTTTTTGTCGAACTTCAAGGTCACCAAAATCGAACATGAACTCGAACCAGGTGACTTAGGTACCAACAACCAAGTTGAAGTGCAAAGTATCCTAAATGGATGGGAGCACAAATTAATAATGGAATCCCAAACCTGCATTGTGTAGGGGATTTGACACCAATAATGAGGACAATGAATCTAGATTTTGCTTTTTGTTTAGAGTTCTTTAATCTCTGTTTTTCCACAAGGCTAGTTATCCCAATGTTCCCCCAAGGTTCCGAGACGGCGGGACGCGGGTGCGGGGAGACGCACATTCGGGACGTGTGGAGACCACCCCCAAATTTTAGAGAAATTCGGGGGGACGGCGGGACGCAAGAGTTATAAATTTTTTTAAAAATATTAAAAATATGCAAAATATAAATCCCAACAATAACAAACCATCCCATGCAAATTAGTGAATTACTAAACACTACATTCATCATTGTGCAATCATTGTGCAATCATGCAATGTAAATGCAAAGTTCAAACAAATTACACGATTCATCATAATTATATTAATATATGAATCTATGATTAACATGAACATCATATTTCATGTTTGTCACTTTTGAGTCTTTGTCATTTGATATTTCAGTTTTGAGTCTTGCTGGAGTTTCGGGGGGGACGCCCACAAGTCTCGGAGTTTCGGGCGGGACGCCCACAAGTCTCGCCGAAGTTTCGGAGTTTCGGGGGGGACGCCCACAAGTCTCGCCACCCACCGAAACGTTTCGTTGTGCGTTTCGCCAAGTTTCGCCCAAAGCGGGACGTCCCGAAACGTTTCGCATGGAGTTTTGGAGTCCCCGGGACGCAAGAAACGCCGAAACGCGTCCCCGACCCTTCGGGACGCGTCCCCGTGGAACACTGAGTTATCCTTCAGTTCTATTATACATTGTTAAGGAGTAAGATTAAAATTTACTAGTCAAACTAGTGGAGATTTTGATGTACTTCGCAAAAGGATCATAATTTGCCTACAAGTATAGCTGATGCGAATCAAGTGATTTTGCATCATCATGTTAATATAGCATAAATTCTCATTTCAATTATAAAACCAGCAATAAGTAAATTGAACTAGCTCAAAATTTCCATACAAATATATTAAACCTCATAAAGAACAAAAGAAGAAGATGAAAACATTGTCAAGAGAAAAATAATCATAAAAATTTAAATAAAATCCAAAATTTTCAGCCCCTAGCGAAAAAGAAGTTGTCAAGTTCTCTTGGGGTCTAGGATGTACTACTAATAACTTTGCCAAGATATGCGACTTATGCTTTGGATCGGAGCTAACTTCGTCCTTGGCAATATCTCAATTGACGATCTTTGGGGATTTTCTTCTTGCCATAGAGCAGTTTCGTAATTTTTTTTCAATCTCATGCGATCCAAAATCGTATAGTCAATAGGATTGACCAAAATCTTCATCGCATTGAAGAGTACTACTTTTGGCATATCCAACAACATAATAATAGTTTGGATAATAAACTCGCCAATGAAGCCACTCAATTGGACAAAGGTGCAATGGTGATAAATAACGACCCTCCACTGCAAAGGTGGATCCCATAATTTATTATGCTAGGTATGTGTGTATGCAATCACTCCTTAATCAACATTACTGAGGAATGCAATTGTTTTATTATGGATTTTCAAACAAATGGAAAAATGTTGGTTTATGCATGAATGTAGGGTGCCACGTGGCCATGAAATACACTGGTTGATTTCAAGTTATATGACATTTATTTCACACACACATTACATCTTGTCTCTGCGTGCTCTCAACCTCGCACCATGTATGCTTTGGATTGTTCAAGGGTAATTATGGAGTCTGCACTGAAATCCTGGGGAGCAGATGGGATAAATACAGGATGGAAGATGGCGACTGGTTGTTACCCTGGTTTGTATGAGGTTGTTTTGCTTGGACTTGATGCAGTAGTTTTTTTTTTCTGCGTTATGGTGTTCGCTTCAAGATGGTAGAGGCTTGGTTGTTGGGGGAACGCGTGGAATCTTGCTCATGATCTGGAATTCGCTTTAAGGTTGTAGAGTCTGGGCTATTGGGGGAGACTTGGAATCTTGTTCATGGTTCAAAATTCGCTCAACGGTGGTAGAGTCTGGGCCATTGGGTAATCAAATTGCAAGTCTTTTCTGGCGATCGAGGGTGGATTGAAGCCTGGCAGGTGCTCAGGAACCTCGTGCGGCAGGTCTGAAGGCTCTGTTGTTTTTTCCTCGTATAGAGGCAAGGATACAAGGTGTTCAAGGTGGTGCCCCAAAAATTATGCATGCACTGGGGAAATTGTTGGCATGAGAAAGACAATGCATAAAGTTGTTGGGCAGTTGGAGAGAACTGAGTATAATTGTCAAGGGGAACGGAAAGAGCAGTTTTGTGGTCGTCTGGAGAAAAGGGTGGAGGTGCAAGAAGGGAAGTTGACACAGCTGCCTCTACACAAAGATCAACACCAAACCCTAATCTAGGAGCTTGCGTTCAGTCGTCGCTTTCACTCCAATGTGAGGGACTTCTCCAACTCCAACGCTATAGAAATGGACATGGTGCAGCAGACTGCTCTAACCAAGTTTGAAGGCTCCAGCGCTCCACAACTGGAGGATGGGGAGGATAATAGACCTGTTTAAGGTCTTTCTGGGCCTGTTTTGGTTCTAATAGTATATGTTTTGTCACTATGTCCTGCTGTAAGGTCAATTTGTTAGAAGTTATAGGAGTCAAACTTCATGGTATTTACAACTTCTTGTCTGTATGTATAAGGGTTGAGGTACTTTTGAAGTCCCTAATTCTTGAACAAGGCATTTTGTATTGGAATTGTAATGCTCAACATTTTGGGCCACTCAGGGATTTCCTCAACCTTTTTAATAGAATCTTCCTAACCGTTTCTGTTAATAAAAAAAATCTAAAATTTTCAGCACATAAAACCCGACCACCCAATCATAGTCAACCCTTTTACTCAAGTATAAATATGCCATATCTCATATTGTATTATATCATTCTAACCCAGTGCAAACGCCATATCCAATCATTTCTAAAAACGACACAAATCCCAGGATGGATACTGATCTCAATGCATTTTTTTGACAGATCTGAACGTGAAAATTCAAAAAATAAAAAAATAAAGAGATGAAAAAAATAAATTAGTTCTGAAACATAAAAAGATGCTCCCGAATAGGCCATCATATTGTTTTCAATCTCTTCACCTATGTTTATAATTTTCATTTTACAATTATGCTTTATGGCTCCTTCTAAAAACAGCTGTAAGAAGGGATTAAAGCAGCTAGAGGTATTGGGAGACTCCAAGTTGTTGATGGATTGGGAAAACAACACATATGTAGAATAGAAAACTTGATGCAAGGTCCAATCATGAATCAAGTTATAGAGGCCAAAAGCAGATTTAAGGAGCTTACTTTTACTAAACTTTATAGAGTTCGGTATAAAAGTAGATCAGTTCTCAAAAGATGCTTTATTAATGGAGGAAGGACTATTAATAATACAGGAAGGGCTATTATCTGAACAAGAATGCAAAAGAGGGACTCAAATATCAAATGATGAAAGATCTCTATATTGATGCTGGAGATGGAAGGATCCTAGTAATGTGCTTGGATTATGTTTTGTTTAGTTGTTTTGAGCCACTGGGCTGTAAAAGTTTTTTGTAAAGTTTCTGAAAGGCTACCTGAATGGAGCCTAGGATGACTTCAATCTCTAGGTGTAGGTATGAAATGAGGACTGAGGACTGGTGAAAGATAGGTCAGTGACTGTCTTATTTTTAGCCTTTCAAGGTAGTCAAATGTATGTTTTGATTTCACACTTGAAATATTGAATATAAAGGTTTTTTTGGGGGAAAAAAAAACATTTTACCATTGTATATTATAAATTTGTTATGTACAACCAGAGTGGGTCTAATGGTTGATAAGATGTGTTATCTCCTTGGAGGTCACAGTTTCAATTCTGGAGGGAACGGGGGGTACCAGCAACCTCATTTTTGTATCCGAGCTCAAGAGAAGGGTGTTCTGTATTTCTCAGGGCAGACCTTAATGCCCAAAACTAACATGGAAAAAAGATTATAAATTTGTTAATGCGCTTTTCTGTGTTTGTATATTCATTAAAAGACTAGCTTTAATGAATCCCTAAATCTTAAAATTTGAAATTTATCACTTGCACACCATTTGCAACAAGACCCACACCAACACTTCTGATAACTTTGCTTCAACACTAATGGACACTTCACAACAAAATATTTGGCAAGTTGTGCAATGTTATCGTGCATGGGTTTCTAATAAAGATTTTGTGAAAAGCAACATAAAACAATCTTGACTAAGTATCATAGTTTCCTCAGTCCCTTACAGTAAACACCGCGTGATCTCTCACTGCCAAACTTGGATATTCTCATTTTTCCCTATTTTGCACAAACTATTCAATTTTCGGTTATCAGGGCCCAGGAGTACAAGTACATTCTAAAATTCAGGTGCAGGTTCAGGTTTGGTAATTCAAAAAACCCAAGTTCATATATTAGAGGATACAGCAACATAAGCACAAGTAAAACAAATGTAGATGCAAAGATCACAAGGCGCAGTAGAGATTATAAAAGCATGCACATTACATTGAAGAAACAAATAACAATTATAGCAAGAAATAAATGTTATAGATTTCTCAAGATTGAATGACAACAAAAACCAGAAATACAGTACAGAACTTTTACACTATGAAGCAAAATAATTCAACGGAAATATATGATTATCTTTATTGACAAAACAGTGCCATAACAAACAACTTACACTTATCTGCCGGGCTGTGGTCTAATTGCTTGAAACAGAGAGTCACCACAAAAATGGCCCAGGTTCAAACCTCGGCGGGGAATCCTAATCATGTGTATGAGTTGACCCACATCGAAGAGGATTTGCAGCGATTATGCAGAATTGAAATCCATAGCTCTCCAAAGATTTAAAAAGAAAAGTTTACCCTGACCTAAAATAAAAGGACAAATAAACAACTTGCACTTAATTTTCTTTTTCATGTTTTCAAATTCCCAGTCGTACACCCAGAAAGAAGCCAAACCCTCTTCATTCAGAGTTTTTTATTTTCTTTGTAATGTACATTAGGGGATGTCCCAGGGTCGAGGTTCGGGCACGGCGACCACCATGCCCTCCAGGTCTGGCTTGAGCAGAATTTGGCAGCCGAGCCTGGCGTGCTTATCGTAGTCCCCTCTCAAGGCCGCGCATTTAAGGACGTAGATCTCGTCATCAGAGGGCGGGGGCAGCTTGTCGAGCCACTCCTGCGCCATTCGAACCTCGCACTCGGCGGAGCAGGCATAAATATCCTCCAGCCGGTGCGATTCCGGGTCGATCAGCCCGGCGTTGGCGAGAGACCTCAGCAGGGTCTGCCCGGTCAACCCCACCACGGAGTGCCGATGCCCATCGGGGTCTATTGCGATCAGCCTCACTAACCGATCCGCGACCTTCTTCGTGCGGGATTTGGACTGGGATTCAATTGTGCCAGATAATCGGGCCGGAAAAACTCTGCAAGGGGAAGCTATGTTGCGCGCAGGGAGGAGATGTTGCGATAGCCTTCGAAGAGAAAACGCCATCGCCATTTCGCATCAGCTAAAATCCCAAAGTTAGCACAGACAAGCCTATATGGATTTGATTTGTAATCAGTGGTAAATTCCTTTGAGAACGGAGGATCGATCTATTTATTCATGTGTTTTGTCGCGGTCATATATTATAATATATATGGGGAGGGCTCTCGATATGTCGAGAGCTATGGATCTCTGCGACAACAAAACTGATTAATTAAAGATCATACCCCAGCGAGAATTTAAATTGAACAAATAATTATAATTAGCATTTGTCCTTTAGAGGCAAAAATGAACGCTGGTAGGGAAAAGGGAAAAGGAAAGTTAGAAGGAACAAAAACATAGGCTCAGGCACTCAAGGATACTGGTAGGAACATTAAAGAGTGTGATTGCAAGGAACTTCTGCTGTGTGGGGATGGAGTGTCTAGTAACTGCGATTCATTTGAAGCTACTATGTATTTTATTTTCTATCATGTGCTAAGAAGTCTTCTTGCATTGAAGATCTTCCTGGGCATCGAATGAACGACCACAAATACCAATCTATGATTGAGATGATGGTGGATGTCTATTTGCATTGGCGTTAATGCTATCAACGGTGAATGCTCTATCTTGCTGAAGCAACCAATGAAGAATAGCGTGGATCTTTGAAGGTTGAATGAGCTACTTCTTGTTGTTCACTTATTCCCACATGCTCTTGTTTTAGTGATATTGGAATAAAAATGCTTCCTTGAATGTGTAAGTTGTCAATGGTTTGTATTGGTGAGTTGTTGTGTGCACATTTCCTTCTATTTCCTAATAGAAACAATCAAATTCAGGAGTTGAGGAAGGTCAATGTTCCATAGAGCAATTGCTTCCATGAGAGGCAAAAGGAACGCAAGTGGAAAAGAACATAAAGAAGGAAAAACACTTATCCTAAATTAGTGGTAGAAGGTTAAACAAAGTAAATTTTAATTAGTGGGTCACTTCAACATATGTACCATTGGATTAGTATTCGTTATGGAATTTACTATTTTGCTATATCTAATTCAGGTTCATTTTTTTTCAATTCGTTGTGACATTTGAATCAAATTTTCATGGAATATTAGACATTTAAGGACCATTTGGCCGAGCACTTTGAGGACTTTTTCAACTCAACATGTCAAAAGACTTTGGAAGATGTGATCATCAGGCTAGGAATATGAGTTTTAATGTATAACTTAAATATTGAATAAATAATCATAACATGAAATTATAATGAAAATGACTAAGAGAGACACCCTTCAAATGAATGAACAACTCAAGTAACAAGTAACAAGTAGCATCTCCAATAAAAACCTCATAGGATTAAATGAGGCATTAATATCTACAACATCAAAACTTTTATTACGACATATAACTTAACAATATTCGAGATTACATCAAGGGCTAACGAGGGTTGAGAACCTCACACTTAGTCCCTTCTCATATGCAAAGACTAATCAGTAAAAACATTAGCCACTCTAGTATAATAACATAATCATCCAAAAGAAAAGACATGGATGATGGAAGCCTCACATATACTTTTGTTGATACCTTTACTTCCTCTTTTTAAATGTTCAAATAGTTGAAATACAATGTAGATTTAAACTTGATAATTATAAATATTAAATATTAATTTTATTTAAAATATCAATTTTAACAATTTTGTTTAGAATTTCTCTAAAAATATAAAACTGAAATTGATAATCACAAATAAAGATATTTCACCTCTTATAATAATATAAAAGCTATATTCTTAAGCACAAATAAAATAGTTTCAAATGAGACTCTGGCATTGAAAGGTTTCCCCCTAGCGCAGTTGACCTGATTTCATAATATGATTGTATGGTGGCCTTTGTGACATGGATGATGGAAGCCTCACATATACTTTTGTTGATACCTTTACTTCCTCTTTTTTATGTCCCCGTAGGGGATATATTATGTTTCATCAAGACCCTATTAATTTGGTGCCTACGGCTATAAATTTTTCCTCCATACTATGGTTTTGGGTTATTTGTAAATAGTTGGAAAAAAAATTATTTATATAAATTTTTAAATAATGTTGATTTGTTAACGTTTCATTGGATGAGAGCTGATAACGTCAGCCTCGGTAATCGCTTCCCGTTTTGGCGGCGGAAGGTGCGTCATGCGAGTTAAGGCTTAGTTGCTGCTTAGTGTAAATAACAGGTGGTGGGCGCAGCAACGCGTGGCATATAGGCTTGTCTAGTTCTTTGCGCCGGGAAATGCCTTTGGCAGTAATGCGATGGTTATGGTTGTAATAGGAGAATGGAACAAATTTAAGGGGACAGGTGGCGGACGTGTCAAACGAGAGTAAGGACAGGGCAATGAATGTTTTAATGGTTCAAGGCTGGCGGGCAAGGGTGTCCTGTCATAGTATTAACTCTGTTGCGGGTTCCCTAGGTGGAGTATCTACGTGGTGACTAATGTGGCTTGCAACCTGTCATGGAGAATGGTGAGTAATAAATGTGATATTAATGTATTGAGTAGCTCGTTAGCGGTTGTGCTATAATGTCGAAATCTTCGTTGTTGTTGATGTTATATCCGTGGTAATATTCATCGAGCTTGTTTTTATGAATGGCATTGTTTTTTGTTTTGTGTTTCGGAGTGGTTTGAAGGAATGGTCCAGCGGCCTGCGATGTATTAGGTTTTAGATTCAGCAATTGGGTTTCCGGTTCGTGGTTTGAACTCATAATAACCAGTGCTTCACGTCTCCA
The DNA here is from genome assembly GCA_027924585.1 of Larix kaempferi. Classification (NCBI taxonomy): domain Eukaryota; kingdom Viridiplantae; phylum Streptophyta; class Pinopsida; order Pinales; family Pinaceae; genus Larix; species Larix kaempferi. The sequence continues at coordinate 14,199,443 of BSBM01000348.1, read as the reverse complement.
CCGTCGTTGTCGGAGTCGTACCACTCTGATGTTGTTGTTGATGCAAGGTTTCAAGCTGGTTCTCGTCAGTTGCAGAAAGGTTTTGGCTTTTGGTTCGAAGTCTGCTTACAGCAATGTAAGTTGTCAAATTTTGCTCCGGTTTTGAGTAGGTTAAAGATATAGGTTTGAATGTATTTGTTATGACGTTTTAACTTTTTCAATGGTTTAACCAGAATCGTATACTTGTGGCAGGTAAAACGATGTCTCTGGTTTTCTGCTTTGCAGTAGCGGTGCAACAAGCGTTAAAACCGGTAAGTCTCGGAGATTGTTATGGTGGGTTTGCTGGTTCTAGGTCTGGCTTAGCCGAGACTTTCGTCAAAGGTATTGGAAAATAGTTTTAGTTGTTTTTTGTTGGTAGCCAGTATGGCATGTGAACAGAGCGTGATTCTCAGTCTGCGTTGTTCTATCTGTGCACTAGTCTTGTATTTGCAACATTTTGCGATGCTGCGTGCGAGCTTCAACCTCTAGCATTTGTGATGAATAATGAATAATATGGATAAGGGTTTTAATATTGTAGTTTTAAGTATAGATCTGGTTCTGCTGAGATGGTTCCTTGGTTTACATGGAATTTGAATGATAAGTGTGTTTCTTGTCGTCGATAGCTTAGAAATCTTAAATTTCGGTTTAAGATGTCTTGAATTTGAAACAATACCATACGGCTATACCCTTCAGGAATTTAATCACTGACAGTAGAGTCAAGAACCGGCCAAATGACCGATACTCTCATTTTTTTGCTTGCAGCAATCTAAGTTGTCAGATTTTGCTTCAATTTTCAGTAGGTTAAAGATATAAGTTTGAATGTATTTGTTATGACGTTTTAACTTTTACAATGGTTTAACTAGAATCGTATGCTTGTTGCAGGTAAAACGATGTTTGTGGTTTTCTGCTTTGCAGTAGCGGTGGAACAAGCATACAAATCGGTAAGTCTCGGAGGTTCTTATAGTGGGTTTGTTGGTTCTAGGTCTGGCTTAGCCGAGACTTTCGTCAAAGGTGTTGGGAAATAGTTTTAGTTGTTTTTGTTGGTAGCCAGTATGGCATGTGAACAGAAGGTGATTCTCAGTCTGCGTTGTTCTATCTGTGTGCTATTTTTGTATTTGCAACGTTTTGCGATACTGCCTACGAGCTTGAGCCTCTGGCATTTGTGATGAAAAACGAATAACATGAATAAGCGTTTAAATATTATAGTTTTAAGCATAGATCTGGATATACTGAGATGGATCCTTGATTTACATAAAATTTGAATGATAAGTGTCTTTCTTGTCGTCGATAGCTTAGAAATCACCAATTAATGTCGACCCTATGAATAGGGGATATTGTGTCCCCATAGGGGATATTATATATTTCATGCAAACCCTATTATAGTTGCAACTAGTTTGCACCTATGCCTATAAAAAAATTTCCTCCATGCTATGATTTTGGGTTATTTGTAAATACTTGGGGAAAAAATTATTTATATAAATTTTTAAATAGTGATAATTATTTGTTAACGTTTCGTTGGATGAGAGTTGATAACATCAGCCTCGGTAATCGCTTCCCGTTTTGGCGGCGGAAGGTGCGTCATGCGAGTCAAGGCTTAGTTGCTGCTTAGTGTAAATAACAGGTAGTGGGCGTGGCAACGCGTGGCATATAGGCTTGGCTAGTTCTTTGCGCCGAGAAATGCCTTTGGCACTAATGCGATGGTTATGGTTATCATAGGAGAATGGAACAAATTTAACGCGAAAGGTGGCGGACATGTCAAACGAGAGTAAGGACAGGGCAATGAATGTTTTAATGGTTCAATGCTGGCGGGCAAGGGTGTCTTGTCGTAGTATTAACTCTGCTGCGGGTTCCCTAGGTGGAGTATCTACGTGGTGACTAATGTGGCTTGCAACCTGTCATGGAGAATGGTGAGTAATAAATGTGATATTAATGTATTGAGTAGCTCGTTAGCAGTTGTGCTATAATGTCGAAATCTTCGTTGTTGTTGATGTTATATCCGTGGTAATATTCATCGAGCTTGTTTGCACCTATGCCTATAAATTTTTTTCCTCCATACTATGATTTTGGGTTATTTGTAAATAGTTGGGGAAAAAAATATTTATATAAATTTTTAAATAGTGATAATTTTTTAACGTTTCGTTGGATGGGAGCTGATAACGTCAGCCTCGGTAATCGCTTTGTGTTTTGGCGGCGCAAGGTGCGTCATCCGAGTTAAGGCCTAGTTGTTGCTTAGTGTAAATAACAGGTGGTGGGCGTAACAACGCGTGGCATATAAGCTTGTCTAGTTTTTTTGACGCCGGGAAATGTGTTCGGCGCTTTCTGCACAATGCGATGGTTATGGTTATCATAGGAAAATGGAACAAGTCTAGCGCGACAGATAGCGGGGGTGTCAAACGGGAGTAAGGACAGGGTAATTAATGTTTTGGGGGTTGAATGCTGGCGGGCAAGGGTGTCCTGTCATAGTATTAACTCTGGTGCGGGTTCGCTAGGTGGAGTATCTACGTGGTGACTAATGTGGCTTGCAACCTGTCATGGAGAATGGTGAATAATGAATCAAATGATCCAAAATCAGTTAAACGGGACAGGTCGCACACGTGGCAAACCAGAGCAAGGACAGGGTAATTAAAGTTTAAGTGGTTCAATGCTGGCGGGTAAGGGTGTCCTGTCATAGTATTAACTCTGTTACGGGCTTCCCTAAGTGGAATATCTACGTGGTGACTAATGTGGCTTGCAACCTGTCATGAAAAACGGTGAGTAATAAATGTGATATTAATGTATTCAGTGCCTCGTAAGCACTTGTGCTATAATGTCAAAATGTTCGTTGTTGATGTTATGTCGCTCGTAACTATTCATCGAGCTTGTTCATGAATCAAATGATGCAAAATCAGTTAGCGTATGCTTTTTTCAATTATTTATGGACGAGATTGTTTGTTTTGTGGTTGGGAGTGGTTTGAAGGAATGCTGGGCAGGCCTGCGATGTTTTAGATTTTAGGTTCAGGAATCGCGTTTTTCCTTCGTCGGTTGAACCCACAGCCTGTGTTTGAGGTCTCCGTCGTGGCTCTCAGAGTCGAACCACTCTGATGTTGTTGTTGATGCAAGCTTTCAACCTGATTCTCGTCAGTTGCAGAAAGGTTTTGGCTTTTGGTTCGAAATCTAGTTTCAACAATGTGGGTTGTCAGATCTTGCTCCGGTTTTCACTACGTTAAAGATATAAGTTTGAATGTATTTGTTATCACGTTTTAACTTTTTCAATGATTTAACCAGAATAGTATACTTGTGGCAGGTAAAACGGTGTCTATGCTTTTCTCCTTTGCATTAGCAGTGGAACAAGCATTCAAATCGGTAAGTCTCAGAGCTTTCTATGCTGCCTTTGTTGGTTGTAAGTCTGGCTTAGCCGAGACTTTCGTCAAAGCATTTGTGATGAAAACTGAATACTATGAATAACGGTTTAGATATTGTAGTTTTAACTATAAATCTGGTTCTACTGAAATGATTTGTTGTTTTACATGAAATTTGAATGATAAGTGTCTTCGTTCTCGTGGATAGCTTAAAAATCATTAATTAATGTCAAGCTCTGTCGTTTTTCTTCTATCGATCGGTCGATTGTGAAAGTGGATGAGCCCAAACTAAAATGGACGTTTAAATGTATCTAAATGACACTAAAAGCTTTAAATTTCGGTTTGACATGTTGACAAAAGAATGAGGGTATCGGTCATTTGGCCGGTTCTTAACTCTACTATCAGTGATTAAATTCCTAAAGGGTATAGCCGTATGGTGTCGTTTCAAAATTCAAACATAGGTTGCCTTAGGGGAATGTTTTTATTGTTATAAGATGTAAAACAAGACGATAGTTATGGTTATCATAAAAGAGCTTCAACATTTGTTGATAATTAGTTGATGCTGCATAGAGGCTTCAAACTCTAATCTATTTATATATAATAATAACCCGTTTATATATAATAATAACCCGACACGTGGCAGAAGTGACAAACAACAGCAACATAGGATAATTATTAAGATCTTAATGGTTCAATGCTGGGGGGAAAGGGTGTGCTGTCATAGTATTAACTCTGCTATTGGCCTTTCTAAGTGGAATATCTTCGTCGTCGATGTTATATTGCCTTGGGTTTTGGCGCTTTAAAAATCCTGATCCTCCACTGCGTATTCATCGAGGTTGTGTATTGATGGCATTGTTTCTTTCGTGTCTGGGAGTGGTTTGAAGAATTGGTCGACAAACTTGCCATGTATTAGATTTCAGATTCAGAAGTGGCGTTTTTCCTCCGTGATTTAAAACTATAACCTCTGGTTCAGGTCTCCACCGTGGCTCTCAGAATTCAACTACTCTCATGTTGTTGTTGATTCAAGCTTTCAAGCTGGTTCTCGTCAGTTGCAGAAAGGTCTTGGCTTTTGGTTCGAAGTCTACTTTCAACAATGTAAGTTCTCAGCTCTTGATCCGTTTTTCAGTAGGTTAAAGATATTAGTTTGAATGTGTTCTGCCTTCACGTTTTAACTCGTTCAATGGTTTAACCAAAATGCTATACTTGTGGCAGGTAAAACGGTGTCTCTGCTTTTCTTCTTTGCAGTAGCGGTGGAACAAGTATTCAAATCGGTAAGCCTCGGAGGTTCCTATGCTCATTCTGCTGGTTGTAAATCTGCCTTGCCTGAGACTTTCGTCAAAGGTGTTGGGAGATAGTTTTAGTTGTTTTTGTTGGTAGCCAGTATGGCATGTGAAGAGAACATGATTCTCAATTTGCGTTCTCCTATCTGTGTGCTATTCTTGTGTTCGCAGCATTTTATGCTACTGCCTGCGAGGTTCAACCTCCGACATTTCTGATGAAAAATGAATAACATGAATAAAGGTTTACATATTGTAGTTTTAACTATAAGTCTGCTTCTAATGGAACAGTTCCTTGTTTTACATGGAATTTGAATGATAGCCGTGTTCCTTGTCATAGATAAGTTAGAAATCACCAATTAATATCAAGCTCTGTCGTTTTGTTCTATCAATCGGTCGTTTGTGGAAGAGAATGAGCTGAAACTATAATGGACGTTTAAATGTATCTAAATGAAACTAAAAGCTTTAAATTTTGGTTTAAGATGTTGGCAAAAGGATGAGAGCCTCCGTCGTTTGACCGGTTCTTAACTCTCCTGTCACTGATTGAATTGCTGAAGGGCGCAGCCGTATGGTATGGTTTCAAATTCAGGCATGGGTTATCTTAGAAAAATGCAATAGCACTAGAATGATTATGAAAATGTTGAACTATTGTTAGACTTTAACTATCATGACTCTCAATATATGGCCTATGTACTAACATCGTCAAAATGATTAAATTGTGAGACCCACGTAGACATTCGTTGCTAGGCAAACTATCAAAATATTTGAATATTAAAATTTCCATAAATGCGACCATGCTGAGAAGCTCTTGTGCCTAGAATCACATGGTCTCTTCGGTTTAAGTTGATAGTATTTTTGGTGGCCGAGACCTGATACGCCGAGCATTGTTAGTCTTGATGAGAATAAGCCGTCGCTACATCTCTTATTGGCAAGCTGGATCAGTATTGGCAAACTTGATTCATCGTTGGTGACAATGATTAAAAGCAAATTGATGTGGTAGATGAAAATGAACTCATAAGCTTCGCTGGCTATTAATCAAATTGATGTGGTAGATGAAAATGAACTCATAAGCTTCGCTGGCTAAATACTCACGCTAGAGATATGACGTTCTTGCTGCTTGCACTAACCCTAACGTTCTACTAGACTTTGTTCGAGACCTGTTTCCTTAGAATCCATTTTGCATCGGCCAATTTGAGGGAAGAGGCCGACAGGAGCTTCTGGTTAAAATGCATTAGAAGAATAAACTTCATTTAAAAATTAAATGGCTCCCAGTAGAACCTATACAGGGTGTTTTGTGTTAAGCAAAACAGTGCTCCGAACATATCAGTCGTTGTATACACATAATATGGCTCGGAGTTTTCGTCAGAGGCAAAGATGTAATCTCATCGTAGAATGCCCAAATGAATTCTTCTTCTTTGCTTTGTTCAGGGTGTCTATGTGAAGATTGAAAGCCTATAATCGGTTGTTTCTTCCTTATTGGAAGTATAAAAACCTTGCTTTGCTGCTTGTAAATCTTTAGGTGTATAATCTATACTAAGAGGAAGTATAGAAAGCTTGGTTTGCTCGCTGTAATACTCTAGGTCCTAAACAATTCATTTCTTTCTTTCTGTCATACAAAACACTAGATTGTTTAATCTTCTAGATTTTGACTTGGCAAAATTATAGTTTCCAATATTTTGCTTTGCAAGAAATAAAAAAATAGCTTGATTTCACTTTTCAAAGACTGTTTTAAACTAGGCTTATCCAGTAAAAATATTATGTAAGATGATGTACATGTGCCCTAGCTTATATTTTACCGACTGTATGGAAACATTGCAGGAAAGCCTTTTCTATTTTGTGCTTGTTTGGAGGCTTACTTCACATCATCTCTGTCAATGATAGCTAGGAAAGCCAGATCTCAATCTTCTTAGAAATAGGTATTTTCCTCTTTCGCTATGTTGCTTCAATTGCATTCATTGCAGAACACACATGCTTTTGCTTATGAAATCCATCCGAATCCAGACATGGATATGCTTCATGAATAGAGTTTCTAAGCTTATATTGATTCTTTTAAAAGCAAATGGATTAAGCGTCTGGTCTCGGCAACTTGGCATCGTTATATTATTATGGTTACAAGTCTGAAGATTTAGTTATAGTTATAGATGCTCTTTTTAATTATTATATATATAATAACAATAAACAGTTAATATTGTGCACATTGAGACTTTTTGTATTGATATCAAATCTTGGATATTTGATAATTTCAAGTTAGCAATCGACATGTTGTTTTTCCCTATTCTACTAGGAGGGCAAAATACATTTCATTTGAAAAAATTTAGTTATGAATACGTTGTTTTCTTTGCTTTGGTTGTTTGCAATGGCAACAACAATTTACAATGTTCATAACATTATGATTTCAGAAAAAAAAACATGCCCTTTTCTTCTTTTCTTTTCCTTAGGATCTGCTTCTCTTCAGTTGGCTGCAGGTTTCCCTGTATAGACGACCGAGGGAATAGAAAAAGAACAACAAAAAAAAGGGAACAAAAATATATGTTGTTGCAAATGTTCTTGTAGGCAATATGCGAAAAGACAAAGGTAGAAGCGACTATGTTTTAGGAGCAAATGGCCTTGGGATCAAATACTCTAATTGGCAACAAATTGATGAGACTTTGGCTACAAGCAATCTGTTTCGACTAGACAATTTCCATTATGAGCCAGGAAATTGCTTATTCGATGCACTTGCAGTATTATTGCATTTTCGATATACATCAATAGAGATAAGGGAAGGGATTGTGAACCATTTCCGTGTTTGTCTAGATCAAAAAGATCCCTCTGCATTGTTATCAATGCGCACATAATTGACAATTGACTACTTGCAAGAATTGCACAGCATAGGAAATGTCAATGAATATCTCAATCGCATGTCACAATCTGCTTCGCAACCAGATGGTCAAAGTGTATATGGACTATGGGGTGATATATTTTGCATTAAGTGGTTTTCAAAATGGTTGAATGTTCCAGTCGCTGTTTGGTCATTAACAAAAGGAACAAAATACCTTCATTTCAATTATGGGGGATTTGAATATTGCTACAATATATTGTTCCATGACCACACACCAGCTTCTGGCCATTTCGAACCATTATTGTCATATAAAACAATGCAAGTCAAAAGACAAGCGACCGATATGCTTTGTCAAAACGTATAAGTAAATCAGCATGTATATAACGAAGTTGAAACATAGCTTCAACTTCGAGGCGATTACCATGAGTCCTTGTTTGAATCAATCTCCAAATTGACACTATTCGCTGATGGACAAAGTATTAGAAAAGCAATTGCGCAAACTTTTTATAACTCTATTGCTTCAAACGATATTAGAGCAACACAATGCTTGGACATATATCTTGATAAAAACACATTAGCAGATACATCTCTTGTTTCTGAATGGAGAACCTATATTGTCCGTTTGGCAGAGCCATATATCATTGGTCACATAGAAGGAGATCGATTTGCCCTTCAATGGTTATGTGAGTTGCTAAACGCTAATATACATGTATGGAGCAATAATTTGCAAGAAAATATTGTCGTATTCCATGCAACAAATAGATTGTCAAAAGTTCTATGCCTGATGCAACATGTAATAGATAGAATGCATTCGCATTTCCAACCCTTGTTACAAGAACACTATGGAAATAAAATGCTCTTTCCGCTTGATTGCAATATAAATACTTCTACTACAATTGCAGTGGATAATTTTGGAAAAAGCAAACAGACAATAGCAACAGAAAAAATTGTAGAGAAGAACATTAACAAGGGATCTTTGAACGAATCAATATACATAGATACAATTAAAGCAAAGAGACAAAAACAAAAGATAACAAACATAGAAAAAAACAGCTGTTGCATTGCCAAGCAATTTTTAGAAACCAAAACCAACATGCAAACATGCATTAATGGCAATACGCGAAAAAACTTGCGCTTGTTGAAACACAGTCTACGTAGACAAGGGAAGGACATTCGTCAAAAGCAAAAAGAATCTGCAAAGGCAAAGAAAGCAATTGTCACATACTTGAAAGCTATTCAAGACACACCTACTCATGCATGTTCTGTCTGTAAGCAATTGCATTTTAAAAAAGACATTTCTTGTGTGAACAAGACAATTAAATTAGCCTACGAAACTCTAGCAAATACAGACGCTATGACATGTCCAATGGTACTTGTTCAAATTTGTAGATCTTGCAAGAAAGCAATTGCTAATGGGAAATTGCCTACATTTGCATCGCCTACACGAATCTGTCGCAATAACATATTGCCATCTGTAGCTATACTGACTCCTTTGGAAGAACGATTGGTATCACCAAGAATAGCTTTTGCACAAATAAGACAGCTTGGTTATAAAAGAGCACAAATTGGGCTGACTGGCTCAATTATCAATGTGCTTGCAAACTTGGATAGAGTTCAGATAGCATTTCCTAGAAGTCTAGATGACAATTTGACCATTGCAGTTATGCTAAAGCGAAAATTGGAATACAAAAATGCATATCTATCTGGAAATATTCGGCCAAAGATCATTATGACTGCGCTAAGTGATTTATGCAAAACCGAACTTTATAAAATTGAAGGCATTGTAATCAATACTAGTTGGGAAAAAGTATTTAATGAAACAGCCAAACAAGAATCAAATACTCAACAAACAACGCAACAAGTAGATGATGATGAAAATGAAATAGACATAGAACCAATATCATAAACATTGATACATGGATATGGAGAAACACATCTGGTAGATGATTTAGACAACAAAATCATAGAAATTGCACCTTCTGAGAGCTTCCGACCATTGAGCATTTTCCAAGACAAATACTCTGAAGAGCTCAACTTTCCCACACTTTTTTACGGATTCAATCGACCCAATGAAATTTTTGATCGCTTTTCTTATCAACAAGTATCGCAGTGGGAGCTACAGCATGAAAGTACAGACTTTGAAACGCATGGCACGAACATTTTCTTCAAAGCAATTAAAGTCATAATAAAACAGGTAAAAAACACTGATTGGATATCGATTCGCATGGGAGAGTTAAAGGACAAAAAAATATTGGCAAAAGATGTCAAGTCAAAAGACAATCTTGTAAAGATACTCCAATCTCCAATTGGGTTTCGTACATTGAAAGCAATCAGAACATCACCTGATTACTTTGAAAATATGAAAAAAGATCTATTTGCAATGATTCGACAGCTTGGTCCTCCTACGTTCTTTCTAACATTTACAAGTGTTGAACACCTTTGGACACCTTTATGCAATGCATTGAAACAAATTGAGGAAAAACATTTGGCAGACTTGCAAGACAGTGCATTGGAAGAAAATATTGACATTTTAATAAGAAGACACCCAGTGCTTTGTACTCGCTACTATAGACACAAAATAGCAGCACTAAAGTCTCTTATGTTAAAAAACAACACATTATTTGGAAAAATACAAGATTTCTTCTTTACGACCGAATTTCAACAAAGAGGAAATGAGCATGAACATGGACTAATTTGGATTCAAAATGCACCTGTCTATGGAAAAAACTCAAACGAGGAGATTACTAGCTTTGTTGATCGCTATATATCCACAGACTCGTCTTTACTTGATCAAAATCTTATTCAAATTCAAACACATCGTCACACAAAAACATGTAGAAAACATCGACATTCCACATGCAGATTCAATTTCCCCTTGCCTCCTATGGATAGTACCATCATTCTAGAGCCATTGGAAAATGCTTCAAATGATCTCATTCAAAAAGCAAAAAAAGTATTCGGTCTTATTGAACATAAAGAATATTCTAAAAACACGTCATTTGCACAATTGCTTCTAGAGCTAGGCCTAAGCAAAGATGAATACATTTTGCTATTGCGGTCTTTGCTTTGTCGTTCTACATTAATACTAAAAAGAGATGCTGCCGACATTTGGATCAATTCATTTGCAAAAGTGATACCAGAGTTATGGCAAGCAAATATAGATGCACAATATATCTTAAATGCTTACGCTGCAGCAACATATGTAAGCTCCTACATCACCAAATTTGATAGATCCATGACAAATGCATTCAAAAAGATCAAAGAACAATGTCTTATTGACAATGACGGGAAGATTGAAACAATACGAAAGCTTGGAAATGCGCTCCTGAACATGCAACAAATGTCTACTAGACAAGCAGTACATATCATACTCTCATTGCCTCTACATTCATCCTCTAGGAAGACTATTTTCATTAACACTGCTCCAGACGACAAAAAAATAGTTGTCTTGAAAAAACCATCACTCTTGGAAAAAGAACCAGATGACTCTGATGACATTATTTGTCCATCAATTTTGGACAAATACGTTGCACGCCCTGTTGAGCTTGAAAACATTTCCTTGGCAGAATATGCATCTTCCTATTCTTGTATACACTCAATTACAAGAAAAAGAAATAGACCATGTATCATACGATCTATTCGCTACAACAAACAAAAAGACCCTGAAAATTTCTTCCGAGAAAAGATCATGCTTTTTATGCCATATAGAGACAATTGCAATTTGCTAAGAAGCAATTTCAAAACATGGTCAGACACATATTGCACATTCAAAGAACAAATAGATATTGTAGAACAAAAGTTCATGGCATCAACAACGACAAAGTGGGGTGATCTTGATAATGCCGTTGAAACAATTGAATTGCAAGACATAAGTATGCCTCCTGTAACAACAGACAAAACAACAACTCTGTCTGGATTAGAACAATATGACATTCAACATGATCTAATGCGCAAAACTATGCCTAGCGCACCAAAACCTGGGATTGTGTGCAACTTAACAGAAAAGCCATTTCTTTTGGACATGCATGAATACCATGCAATTCGAAGAAACCTAAATACTCAACAACAATCAATTGTGAAAGAAGTTATCGCAAGGAAAAAAAACAATCCCCACACTCCAATCCACTTGTTCCTAACAGGAGGCGTAGGAACAGGTAAAACTTACACCGCAAAAGCTATTTATGATGGTCTCCTACATTACTATGACAAAGAAATTGGTAGTGATCCTTTAAAGAAAAAAGGTCTTATAGTTGCATTTACTGGAAAAGCAGCATATAATGCAGGTGGCATTACAGTCCACTCTGCCTTTAGACTGCCATTAAGTTCAAATATGCTTCCACTAAATTCAAACACCCTAGATCTTCTGACAAAAGATCGTGAACAACTTCGAGTATTGTTGATTGATGAAGTGTCTTTAATAGGGTCTCGGATGCTATACAACATTAACAAACGACTACGTGAAATAATGCACACACCAACCAAAGCATTTGGAAACCTTGATGTCATATTCTGTGGTGATTTGTGTCAAGCACAACCCATTCATGATTCTTGGATTTTTGAACAGCCAAGATTCCAACAACAGACATTTCCTTACACATTTTGGTTCGATGCCATAAAATGCTATGAACTTACAACAGTTGTACGTCAAAGAGAACAAACATTCATATCGATTTTGAATAGAATCAGAACATGCTCTCAAACATTGGATGACATAGATTACTTAAACCAACATTGCTACAAACAACCACCAGCAGATGAAACATTTCCTTATCTTTTCCATAGTAATAAGGATGTTCAACAACATAACTCAAAAATGTTGTCAACTAGGCAAACAGAAACATTCACACTTGTAGCACATGATAGCAAAATTGACTCAATTGAAAAAAATGACCATAAACAAAAGACATTGCAACTTCCCTCTACAATAGTAGTAAAAAAGGATATGCTTATTGAACTAGTTGGAGGCAACTACTCAACTCAGGATGGATTGGTTAATGGTGCAGAAGGTGTGTTTAAACACTATAGTCAAACAAACCAAGATATTGTCCGGATTGAGTTTGCAGATCCAAAAGTAGGAGACAAGCAACGTGCAACGATGCAACATCTTTATACGCCTGCCGTAAAGTCCAATTGGACACCAATCAAAAGGATTGTGATACAAACAAGAGTTGAAAATAAAATCAATGTTATGCGAGCACAATTCCCAATTCAGTTGGCATGTGCAAGGACAATTCATAGAGCACAAGGATTGACAATGAACAGATTGGCATTTGACCCAAAAGGAATTAAGAGACATGGCCTTATTTACACTGCACTATCGCGTGTGAGAGATATGGATTGTCTTTATCTTTTAAACAAATTGGAACAAGGAAATTTTATAGCTTGTCCAAAAGTCAGCACTGAAATAGATAGATTAAAAACACAAGCAAGTTTGCAATTTGAATATGGTCTGCATTCAATGTCAAACACTGAGCAATTACTCATTTCATCGCTGAACACACGCAGCTTGGTTTTGCACTATGACGATGTTCTAAATGATCATGAACTTATGCAAGCAGACATTCTATGTTTGCAAGAAACTCATATGCGCACACTTAGCAAAGAAACAACAATCATAGAGAAATACAATTTCTTCTCAGCATTTTCAGTGCATGGAATCCTTACATTGATTAAAAAAACATTGCTATTATCAACTCTAAAAACTATACAGGAAACTTCACTGAAGCAATTTGCATAGATCTAGAATTAGGTTCCAGTGTATTGAAACTAGTGAACATTTACAATAGACCGTGTGGTGTGCTTGATGATCTCTTTCATATATTGAGTTGCATTTTGTCAAGTTGCACACCAGCCACTCAAATCCTAGTAGCTGGTGACCTGAACATTGACATGTTGCAAGAGACAACATCAAAAAGAAACCTGCAATTGTTTATGCAAATGAAAGGCTTGACACTAAAAACAACAAAAGCAACAACAAACACCGGTTCAATGCTTGATCACTTTTGGACAAATCTGAAACACAGAGAAATTGTTTTCAATATTTCAGAGGCTTATTGGACTGATCACTATTCAACATTCCTTTCGATCTTTGATTAAAATGCATAGTCTATTCACTTTTGCATTATCTAACTTTATTGTCTTCCTATCTATCAACGGATTCATGATAGCATCTTTGCAGAAAATCAAAACCGGGTACTATTCTTTCCCCTGCAACTTCCATGCACTTTAAACTACGGCAATTTGGTTTTTTCCTATTCATAGTGAGCTAGTTTACCTTAGCTTTTGGCATCTGCAATATTAATGTCACAGCTATGAGCTCAATTTTTGTTGAACTTTCTCATATTTTTATACACTATTTTGTAATGTCAAATCTTGATTATTTTTTGCTATTCATAGTTGCTTACACTTTATTTCGTCCACAATTCAGATCTAAAAAATTTGCAATTATGTGACAACATATGTAGACACTCTTTATAAAAAATATGCATCTGCTATCTGCATTTTATAATAATGCAGACCATACATAGGCGACATAAAATGTGTTAGTAATAAATTCTTATGATCAAAATAATTTTAGATCGAAATTTGTTCAACATCTAACTATAAATAGTTTTCAGTGATTGTTTAACTGAAATTCTTGACACTGCATAGACTTTGCGCTATGCATATGTCGAAAAACCAGTCAAAGAATTATAGACATTTGTTGTTCTTTTTCGCTTCTTTGTTTTTATGCTGTCTGTTTTTCCCATATTTCCCATCTATTATAAATCTCTTCTACTCTCTACCCTAATTAACAATCTCAGTTAGATCTGATTAGCTTAACCCTTATTGCATGCACAGGTTCTCAAACTCAAACCCAAAATTGCAAAATAATGGAGTTCATTGGCTATGCACAGCACAACAAAAACAACTTCAGCACCAAACAACCCGCCAATGGGAAAAACGTCAACTGCCGAAAGTCCCAAAAGGTATGCAATTATTTTGGTTCTAATTGCTTTTTACATCATTTTTAATACACGAAACTTCTCCATCTTCTTTTATGATTTTCTAGCACACAAAACAACAGAATATAGCTTTTGCATTGATAAGTATTTTCTCATTCTCAAACTTGATCCAAGTTTCAACCTTGCTGCTATTGATTCCTGATAATTTGCCCCCTGGCCATGTTCTCCAACTATAACAATAACAGGTTCAAAGAAACACCTTTAGAAGCAGCTACTATTATAGAGCTATGCACAATAACACCGAAAATTGTTTTTGAAGGAGACATCTTGGCTGTATATGGGCCTGCACAAAGCAAAATCCAAACTTCTCCTGTAAAGGCACATATATTGCATGCAGACTTTGTTGATAGAGATGGGCTAATGACAATCACTGCTGGAATAAGTGACAATTTGATCAAACGTTTTGGTGGCTACTTCTCAACTAGCAAAAGTCTAAGAATCACTCGATTTGGGCTCAAGAAAAAGGGCCAATATGACATAGGCGATGCCAAGTATTCAATAGTCATATACCCACATACAATAATTCAGACAATTGATCAAGTTTGCAAAATGAGAAGGCTAGCCCCCGATATGACAATTTCTGATTTGTTGTCATCAAACGACTCCTACTCTGTTGGCTTTGTCGCAGCAGTTGTTGTTGCATGTGAATACAAAAACAAGCAATTTGCATAGCTAATGTTCTTTTGAAATTGCTTGTTGTTGTAACGGCAAACGACCATGCAACGGTAAATATGCCATTTGCATAGCTAATGTTCTTTTGAAATTGCTATTTTTTAAAGCTATATAAAATTTCTACTCTTTTACATAAACAACAAAATAGAAAAAAAAACAAACACAAATAGCTTTAACGATTTCTAATTGCAATTCATGTTCATTGACTACTGTCTTCTACTATTGCAGTTACAGGTCGGTGAAGGCTTCAAAGAACTGCTCTTGCAAATTCAAGAACAGCTTGCATCTGATAATTCTCCATTCTATCTGTTTAAAAACATTGTTCGAAATGACACTAAAGGAAGCCACATGCTGCGGACCTGTGCAGCTACCTTTATTGACCCTCTTAATGATGATTATGCAATTCAGAACTTGCTGCCAATCATTGATTCAAAGACACAGGTACATTGAAAAATTGCTTCTTTTGTTTTTTTGTCTCTTGTTCATTGTCTAGTAGCATTGACTTTGTTAATTATAATATGCTTCAGTTAAAAACTTTTCTAACTTCTTCTAGTCTCTTGAAAATATTGTCATCAAAACTGATATAGATTTTGCAAACAAACACATGTTGCTTAAACCTATGGATTTTAATCTCTTTTGGCGATTTAGACAGGAGTATTTGCCTTTCTATAAAAGCAGTTCAGTTCTTAGATTTATTTGAGCACATCATAACTAATTTTAAATTTTCTTTGATTCTTATTTCGAATCATATGTTTAAGCCTATCCAATTGGTGTTCCCAGCAAGGCATGTCATTTTTGCCATAGATAAGCACCCCAAATACTTTTAAAAATAAAGGCAGTCGATCAGAAGCTTTTAAGAATTTATACAAAGATTCAAATAGTATGATTAGGAAAAATTGTTTGAACGCATGTGAGCACAAGAGCTGTTGGGAGTATTGTGAATTCAGGCCAATTGTTTTATAAATCGATGACGTTTCCAGGGCCCAACTTGTGAAAACATTTTGATCTCGACATCTAATCAATATCAAGCTATTTTTTGCAAACAAGGCTTTTAACGACCAAAACTGTATTCAATTAATTCATGTTATTTACATCATCTAAAACTATTAATGACAAATAACATGACAGTGGCATGGCTAGATTTTTTGTGATCAGAAGATGCATGCACGACGCTTAGAGTGCCACAAGACAGGTTCTATATTTGTTTAACTCCTCAAAATTGCATTTGCAATGCCATTGCAGATTTGGATATTTTGCTTCTCGCAAAAACTACATTGTGTGTCTGTGCTCTCGATCTCTGAGGGTAAATTATGAGAATACAACATTGTATCTCAATTAAATGAAAATACTCTTTGCCTATACAATATTTATTGCATAATGGAAAAGTACAATTTATTCTCTTCCTGGCAATGTTTCAGAACATTGTTTGCATGGCGACAAATTTTAAATTCAAGCCTGCAACTTTGTTCAGAACATTCTTATTCATCAGTTTCCAGCGATTGTTTTTTGCAATGTCTCTTTGCTTTCACCCTTTTGACTAACGACACTTGGCCAATTGCCACATTGCCCATTAACATTGTAATTAGTAATAGTGCTTTGAATCTAAATTTAATTATTGTTTAAATAAAAAAAAATACTAACATAATTCTATCTAAAAATAGGCTGACATTATATGCATTTTCTATGGTCATTTGTCATGTGGCTTTGACAGATACAAGGAATACTCAGAGCGAAAAATCCATTTGCACCTCCATACCGATGCATTTGTGCTCACTGTAAACAACCATTGATTCAGAGCTATGTGGTCTGTGCATTTTGCAAAAAAGAAATGCAAATTATGTATGAGCATAATCTGGAATGCAATTTGGACACAAATGATGGGCTGATAGAATGCACAGTGCGCAACCCACAGCTAAAAGAGTTTTGTGCAGAAGTTACAAATATTTCATTTGAAGAATACTAAAAAAACATATCATCAACAGTTTTCAATCTTCGAAAATTTTCTCAGCAAGGACTATTTACATTGGCCCTGGACAATAGAATCATCAGCTTGAAAAGAAATTGACTTGCAGGTACACAAATCTATCTTTTGTTCTGAAGAGTTCAAGTTTCTAAAGAGTGAAATTGCATGTATTTAACTGTTAAATTCATTCATGACAGACATTTGACCCATCAAGTTTTATCACTGTTTCTGCACTTAAGTGTCTAGGATCTTCATAAATCACTATGTAAGATCTTACTAAAATCTTTTAAGATCACTAGCATCGAATTCCTAATTCCATCTCAGTGATGTAAAAAGATCTTACTTAGTGATCTATAAAGATCTTGGACACTTAAGAATAATAAAAGCTGTTTTTATGCCAATAAAACTCAACCATAAATAATAAAGTGTATATTATTGGAATCATGATATATTCCGCTTGCTAAGTAGATTCGCGATTGTAGCCATCTAAAAAGATCTTGGACACTTATCAGTAGCAAAAAGCCATCCTTTATGGAATTATCTATTGACATGGCACTGAAAACCACATTTTATGGCAATAAAAGTCACATTGTAATACTGGTGTGTAATATGTCAAACAGATCCAGGCCGCTGTGTCCTTTTGTCATGTTATCAAATTGAAGTTTATGTCAGTGAAAATTACGTTGCAATACTAATATGTAATATGTCAAACAGATTCGGGCCACCATGTGCTTTTGACGTGTTATTAAATTGAAGTTTGCATTGAATAATTTTTCCCAGCAATTTCAATGTGATCCTGAAATTTGAAATCCATTTAAACAATAAGTATCATGGCAAATATAGCATTGTCACAGTGCTTTGAATTTATGCATTCCTAGATTCTAGATCACTATACTTCGTTTATGGTTTTTGACGAAACAACATCTATTCATATAGTCTACTCATAATAATTGACAATTACACTACTACAAATAATATTACTGGCCTCTGCAGACTATCTTTTGAAAATTGTATTCAGTTGCATTAGCTACAAACACAAACACTTTGCCATTTCTTCAGTTTACATTGATAGTTTGTAGCTTCAAAACATTTGCTATATGTCTAGATTAGCATATAATGACCTTTCAGTTTATGAACTTTTCCTGCTCAGTTTTTGCTTAAACAATTCTCACAAGGTTTTGCTTCACATTTGGATTTGATTATCTGTTCCAAATTTCGAAAATCTAACAATAGAATGGCATGATTTAAATAGTGTCGATTTAAATACGAACATTTTATAAAATCCTAATTTCAGTGGCTTAATACTCTAATTATTGATAGCAACTGTATTGCAAAATAATTTCCGATAATTTATCACATAACATAATAGAATAATTTGTTACTCTTCACAAGATTTTTCCTCTTGCTAAATTGTTGCTACAGATTTATTGCTTTGAAGCTCCATGATTTGAGATAAACTATAAATAATGTCAACATCTTAGTCCAAAAATTATCTAGTCATTAGAAATAGTTCTAGTTTTGGTGCTATTTCCCAATTATTCTGACTAGACCTTGAATGCTATTGGCAGGTGCACCAAGAATAAAAAACTACCACAACGTCGCTGGGACTACAATCACTACGAAAGTTGATATCACAGAGCTTTTTTGCAAAAAAAAAAAAAACAAGCAAAGATCCATTTGCCCATGCAAAAGCACAACTGCAGTTTGCTAGACTTATTGGCTTTTTTTTTGTCCTCTGGTTTGTTGACAAGACTCAGCGTGTTGGGTTTATTCCTTTTTTGTCCTCTGCTTTATCAAACTATCAAAGAGCTATTTTCCCTGCTCATGTCATGGCTTTATGGCTTTAGACAATATAAAAAATACAGTGGAACTTTCTATGATTGACATTTCCATAGTTTTTTGTCATTTGCTAAGTAGACAAATATGCTTCTCACAGATTTACATATATAGTATAATATTTGCTGCATAGTAATATGTTCCCTTCTTTTGCAAATTAAATATGTTTCTCCCTAACATGATGTGTTCATTATTATGTCCCCGAATAGAATATTATATATTTCATTCAGACCATATTAATTTGCACTTAGTTTGCACCTACAGCTATAAATTTTTGCTCCATACTATGGTTTTGGGTTATTTGTAAATAGCTGCAAAAAAAATTGTTTGTATAAATTTTTAAACAGTGCCACTTTGTTAAAGTTTCATTGGATAAGCACTGATAACATCAGCCTCGCTAATCGCTTCCTCTTTTTGCTCCCTGTGCTTCTTTCTACCATAATCTGTTCCTTATTATTATGTCCCCAAAACGAATTATATATATATATATCATGCACACCTATTAATTTGTATCTAAGATTATAAATTTTCCCTTCCTGTTTCGGCAGCCAAAACTCTGTCATGGATAATTAATCCTTATTTAAAATTTATTTAAAAACACATTTATCTCTGATGCCAATCTGGGATTTTTGTGCCCCAAGGACAGGCGGTGAGTTGACGCCACCATTCAGCCATGTGGCAAGCGTTCTGACAAACAGGTTTCATTCCTGCAACAAGTGTTTTGACAAACTGGTCCACATCTAATTAACTTCTTTATTGTGTCTTCTCTATTGTGTTGAACACATATTGTAAATTTAACGTAATTGCGGGATAGTTGAGTATGTGGTCTCCCGTCATGTTACTCCAGCACATGCTGCTTATTTTCCAGTTCTCGCAGGTCATTCAGATTCATTTGCTTCCACCACTTGCTAACGAGACTCCAATCTACGTTCATTCTGCTTGAGAATTCTCGTGCCTCCACATTGTTTAATTGCAATCTAATTTTATTTAAGTGCAATCCAATGTTGACAAATATGCCATGATTTGTTCCCTCTATTGGCCAAACGGTAGTCTGCATGTTGAATAGTCAATACTACTGGGTAGCATTCTGGCGTATCTTGGCTATAAAAAAAAGATCATAAATAGTCCTCGCTGAGTTTATGCACCTAAGCTTCTTCCAATAGATTAGTCACAGGTGTCATGGGATCCGCTTATGAATGACATGCAATGCTAATAGAACTAGTGTGTATAACCCTAGCCCATCCCTCCATGAACACGTAGTGCAGAATTCGGCTTCTTAAAGCACTAAAACCCAAGGGGGTATAACATCAACAACGAAGATTTTGACATTATAGCAGAACTGCTTACGAGCTACTAAATACATTAATATCCCATCTGTTATTCTTTTCTACGACCAAGTCCAGGTAGCAGAATTTCCAGCTTATTTGATAGCACAGCTCAACATTGCGAAAACACTCACCATTTTTCATCACAGGTTGCAAGCCACATTAGTCACCACCTAGATATTCCAGCTAGAGAAGCCGGTGGCACAGTAAATACTGTGACAGCACACCCTTGCCCGCCAACATTGAAACATAGACAATGTACTTCTAGCACAACTTATTAGCAGTAGGCAAGCGACCGAGCTCAAATGTAAGTGCCATGACTAATGCTTGGAATCACGATAAAAAAATCAATTGGCTTAACAAATGGCACACTGTAGCAGTCGCATACATCCAACTTCACAAATAGAAAGCATAAGAACAAAATTCATAGACTCCATTTCTGTCAATACTGAATAGTGAACCAAATTCTGACTCCTGTATTCCATTCTAATAGCAACCCAGTCACTTGTCTCCACTTCTAGCATATCAATTCATTAATTATATTTCTGCTATTTTAGCATATCAATTCATTAATTATATTTCTGCTATTTCAAAGGAGCAATAAACTCCACCACTGCTAACTACATTGCCATGTTCTTCTTCTAAGTTGAGTATCAAAAACATCGACATTTTTTTAATCTCTTCATAAAATCAATACAACAAGGATAAAGCTACGTTGCAACAAGTCATTGCCAAAGGGAGATGTCGGTGCATAAGAGCATAATCGGCGAAGGATAAAAAAGTAAGGTATGTTGTCTCATTAAATGTGCGGCCAAGTAGTGCACAAGGAAACATAGAAGTAACACGTCGTTACAAAGAGGAGAATAGTTGTTTCCAATTGAATGAAATATAAGTCATAATTGGATTGGAGAGAACTGTTATAAGGGCAGAATAATTATATACAATATTATTACTGCGTCAACTAGCGCATAAGAACACTTGTTACTGTTTCTAATCAATTGAACACAATAGATAGTGTGGGCCTGAAACCACTCGAATAAACGCACATGTCCTGAGTAAATGGATGGATAAGCCTTGTGTTGACTGCCAACATTTGTTTCAGATGCTCGATTTCAATGTTTTCCCCTTTCGTTGCAGACACACACTCAACATTTGTTATTGTGAATTTTCTCATGCATGTAGCTAGCATTGATATGTGGCCCTGCCATACCTTGATCTGCCAACTATATCTTGCCCATTGCAATGATTAATATAGCGTTAACCCAACTTGGGTTAAAACTCTCTCAGCTACATCGTCGCTGATGTTCCAAAGCTATAGTTCACCGACACTTCGAATATATGTTTAGTTAATCAAACACTAATTACATTTTCAATTTTGACAGTGATTTTTTATCATTTAACTGGAAAATGAAGCAGTCTCTTACTTAAGGTAACTTACTTATTATTATTATAGTTCTCTAGTTGACCTGTAGAACTCATAATAAGTTATTATGCACAGGCTTCCCGCAAAGCTGGCAGTCATTTTGCTCAAGGACATAATCTATTGCGTTAAAATCGGTTTCTCTCTGTCAATTTGAAGTGACATGAGCAATATTTTTTAATAATATCAATGGTGACATTAAACCTGTATCAATATCACCATGTAACATTCTTTAAATACACTCTCGTAGTTGCTCATCTTTTTTGCAACAAACTACTGAAACCAACCAGAATCTCTATGGCCTGCTAAATAAAAAAGCTTAATGGCATTCATTTCTGCTAATTAATGACATCTATGCAAATTGCTTCACTGAAGTTTTCTGTATAGTTTTTAGAGTTCATAATAGCAATGTTTTCCTTAATCAATGTAAGGATTCCATGCACTGAAAATGCTGAGAAGAAATTGTGTTTCTCTATCATTGTTGTTTCCTTGCTAGGTGTGCACATCTCAGTTTCTTGCAAACATAGAATGTCTGCTTGCATAAGTTCATGACCATTTAGAACATCGTCATAGTGCAAAAGCGAGATCTGTGTGTTTAGCGATGAAATGAGTAATTGTTCAGCATTTGCCATTGAATGCAGACCATATTCAAATTGCAAACTTCCTTCTGTTTTTAATCTATCTATTTCAGTGCTGGCTTTTGGACAAGCTATAAAATTTCCTTGTTCCAATTTGTTTAAAAAACAAACACAATCCATATCTCTGACATGCGAGAGCACAGAGCAAACAAGGCCATGTCTCTTAATTCCTTTTGGGTCAAATGCCAATCTGTTCATTGTCAATCCTTGTGCTCTATGAATTGTCCTTGCACATGCCAACTGAATTGGGAATTGTGCTCACATAACATTGATTTTATTTTCAACTCTTGTTTGTATCACAATCCTTTTGATTGGTGTCCAATTGAACTTTACGGCAGGCGTATAAAGATGTTGCATCATTGCACATTGCTTGTCTCCAACTTTTGGATCTGCAAACTCAATCCAGACCATATCTTGGTTTGTTTGACTATAGTGTTTAAACACACCTTCTGCACCATTAACCAATCCATCCTGAGTTGAGTAGTTGCCTCCAACTAGTTCAATAAGCATATGTTTTTTACTATTATCGTAGAACGAAGTTGCAACGTCTTTTGTTTATGGTCATTTTTTCCAATTAAATCAATTTTGCTATCATGTGCTACAACTCTGAATGTTTCTGTTTGCATAGCTGATAACATTTTTGAGTTATGTTGTTGAACATCCTTGTTATTATGAAAAAGATAAGCAAATGTTGCACCTTCGGGTGGTTGTTTGTAGCAATGTTCGTTTAAGCAATCTATATCATCCAATCTTTGAGAGCAAAATATATATATGCAACGGTATGCAAATATCCTTCTTTTAATACAAATGCAAAGTGTATCGCAAATTTATTGACAATCATTGTAATTCAATTCATGCCTTTAAATGTTCATTACTTCATGCATAAATCCAAAAAATTGTTTTTTAAATCTTTAAAAATAAAAAATTGTTTTGGTTGTGCCTACGTTTGACAATTTTATTTTAATATATTATTTTACTTTGATTTATATACAAATTATAATAATTTTTATTTCCTATTAATTACATTTTTTTAAAGGTCATATGTTGATCATCTTGTCTCTAAAAATGACCTCTAAACCCAAATCGTATTATCTATTGAGTATATTAGTTTGTTTACTAGTACTCATGCATAACCATAACCACTGCAAATGTTGTATTACTATATGTTTTCAGTATTCTGCTGAAAACACACTTCCAAATGCCCAAATATGCAACCGATCTGATCGTAGAACCAAAGGCAAAAACTTTAAATCATGCCAATCATTACTATGAGTATAAACAATGTCACTTATTCCCTATGCTATAATTTTGCGGCAAAAGTATCATATTTCCATAGCTTTTCTCTTCTACCAATAGTTGTTATTGCTATTAGCACCTACGGGGACATTGCCACCTCGTGGCTCTTGTTAAATGTTCAAATAGTTGAAATACAATGTAGATTTAAACTTGATAATTATAAATATTAAATATTAATTTTATTTAAAATATCAATTTTAACAATTTTGTTTAGAATTTCTCTAAAAATATAAAACTGAAATTGATAATCACAAATAAAGATAGTTCACCTCTTATAATAATATAAAAGCTATATTCTTAAGCACAAATAAAATAGTTTCAAATGAGACTCTAGCATTGAAAGGTTTCCCCCTAGCGCAGTTGACCTGATTTCATAATATGATTGTATGGTGGCCTTTGTGACAACCTCCATAAGGCCTAGATCTGCAAAGAAAAGAGTGAATATTGTACTCAATCTATTATAAACATCAAAATATTGCTTCAAAAGTTTGCACAAGTTGTGCCATTTATGAACTCAGTATTGATTCACTTGTTTTACTTATATATTATTTATCAAAGTATTCAAAAGCTGTAGCATTAAAAAGTAAGAGAAAGTTGTGAGTCTTCACATATAGTCAAGAAATGATTTATTTTCTCTTTGCTCACCATTTTTGTTTCTTGTGCCTATGACAAAATCTGATGGTAATAGGAGTCGGAGAATAGTTCTGACTCAGTTCGACCTTTCTTTATTGGTCACAGGTCATACAAATAGGAGTGAATGGTCAAGGAAGGTGGCACTTTTTATCGTCGCATTGGTATGGAGGGTTCATATAGAGTTTCCTCGGTTTTCTTTTTGTAGGTAATGGAATGGATCTCTCCTCAAAAGGTAAAACATAAAAATTTATAAGTTTTTGTTTAATTTCATTTTAAAATTTTAAATATGAATGGTTTAAAAAGATTTTCAAGCAAACCTCACACAAAAGCCCGTGGCCACTTGCTCGCCTTTTGTGGATGGTACCTAGTGTAACCCATTAATTTTTCTTCTTGAATATTCTCTTCCCTTAGGACATGCTTTCACCTTGCCCTTATATTCTTCACATATTGTATTCTTTACAATGGCATGAACCAACTTTGAGCTTTGATGGACATTAATTTTGTTTCCAAAGAAAACCTTGCTAGAAAACCCTAAAACATTTCCCTAATTTCATGAATGGTACTAGATGTAGTCCATCAATTTTCCTTCTTTTAGATTATTTTCCTCCTAAGATATGTTTTGTCAACTTTGACTTTTAGTGGACACTAATTTCTTACATATGTTATTTAGTATAACTAGTAGACATTAATCACGACAACTAATCTTATAAAAACATTTAACGAGGCACTCAACAAAGACAACCAACACCAACTTGAGGAGTTCACCTCATTATCTTTACATATTGTAATCCTTACAATCCTATACACCAGCTTTGAACTTTAGTGTACACTAATCTTTTAAATGTGACATTCGATATAACCCAATTAATTATGACATCTAACTCAATAAAATCGCTTCTTTGAAGCTCAAAATACTTAAGCACTTCAACTAGTTTACTAAACATTAATGTCTAAATTAAATTAAATCATTAAAAATTCTAACTTTCTTAAAATTATAATTATAATATTTAGTATTCAAAAATGATAAATTCATTTTTATATTAAAAATCAATGATTTCAAGACACCCAAAATTATGTTTTCTTACCCAAAAAATTTATAATCGAATTTCAAAATTATATGACTTCCAACATTCTTCAATTTTAAGAAATCATATAATAATTATACACTTAGATATAATATATTCCCATACTTGGAATACGAAGTTTACATTAAACAATTTTATTAAGTAAAAAATTAGGCCAAACTAAAAATAGCATATTGATACTTTTACATTACAACAAACTCAAAATGAGTTTGAGAAACGCGAAAAATAATTACGAGCGGCTGCGGCTCTAAAAATGAGCGACGACGCATTGGAAAGATGTACACAGGAAATTAGCATTTCACGGCTAATTTCACGGCACCTTATTACTGCGAGAGGGTCTCGAGTTCGAAACCTGTCGCGCCAACGATATTATTGCAATTGCGAGTGAACAACAACAGAGTGTTATGAATGAGATCAGACGTAGAAGAATAGATGAGATCAGATGTAGAAGAGGGCCGAATAGAGGATCTCGTTCTAGATATCAGGAAGCCCAAGCAGACACCAGTGGCTGCAATCTGCATAGCGCTGGGGATTCTTCCATTGCCCGACTGACAAATCGTTGTTGTATGTCGAAGGGTAAGCGTCCTCCCTTAGCATCGACAGCATCATGATATTGAGGAACGAGACAGACGATCTCATAGCTCTCACAACGCTTTCCGCCACTTGGAATTGCGGAGGATAGGCGCCCAGATACGAAGACCCCGCCGTGGGTTCTTTCTCGTTGTAACAGTTACGGCCATTACTGTCGCTGCACAGCACAACGATTCATAAAAAATCAAGCAACGCCATTCATATGATGCAACTTTTTAACATTTCCAGCCGGATCTAAAGATTGCCAAACCTGAGATGCGAGGGAGAGAAACTGCAGAAAAAGACTCTCGTTCTGCGGGGATTGATGTTGGAATCGACCCACTTTCCCCAAGTAGTCATTCCTTGCCGATAAGCTACCATCTGATCCATGGTCACGTAGTACCGACCTCCTTCCTGCGTGTAATCCCAACTTCCCCCCCCCAAAAAAATGTCAGTCATTCAATCCAACATAAAAGTTCACAATCTAAATCTAACAGTTACCATTAATGGCGTGCATATAAGTACCCTCTGAGATTGCCTGTGTGAGTCCACCAATGGCCAGAGTTAAAAACAAGAATATCGGCTTCCTTCCAGACCCTCCCATTACTCTCGGCTGAGTCCAGACGAAGAACCACTTTCTGTTGTCCATTCATCACAGTGGTCTCCATGTCCACCAAGTACGGAGCTCGATAAAACGATACTGTAACTCCGTAATCCTGCCAATATCCAATACCCAAATCAAAACAAATTAGCTTAAAACAATCACAGCAGAGACCAATAAGTATTACAATAAAAATCATATGAGCCAAGATACCAGTAACTACCACGGCTTTGAAAGTGGAAAGAGTATCTCCACCAACAATTGACGTCCTCGCCTGTGGCAACACTGAGTGAAGTAGACAAATCATGGACTGCCATTGGTCTCGATTGAGCGAATCTCCCACAAACATCAATGTTTTCCCCCTCAGCTTCTGTAGCATGTCCACTGCGTTGAATCTGCGACAACAAAACAACAAATTCGTCTTAATCACAAAATTTGTATATTTAATTACTCGAGCGCAGTGTATATATAAATGTATTTGGGATTTTTGTACTCATGTGCCTTGGAATATTGCAGTAACGAGGCTTCCATCTCCATTTCTCGTAGTCTGAATCAGGCCTTCCATTCTTCTTACAGTTGAATTCGCCATCGATATAAGGGCACTTACTCCAATCATAGAGCGGATACGATAAATCGTAAACCCAAGTCTCGGATGATATATCGCATCTGGTTCTAATAAATAAATTCGGCATTGTAAGGTTCTGGGATGGATTTGCAGTCTTTAACTTCTTCTGCCATGACTGACTATAGCTGTAAATTCCGCTATCGCCCTTAGAACTTGTAGAGGAATTAACTGAAGAATGGGCGGGATTGAATCCCAGGGACAAATGAAAATTTAAAAAAATTAAATTAAAAAATGACCGGCGACCGGCGCCCATGTCTCATAAATTTTAAAAAATTAAATTAAAAAATGACCCGGCGACCACCGCACCGATTCGCAGTTTTTTTAGTTTCTTTAGCCCTTTCACCGCAACGGGCGACTAGCGAACTATTAAACCATTCCGCACCGTTTCGCAGTTTTTTTAGTTTCTTTGGCCCTTTCACTGCGATGGGCGACCGGCGAACTATTAAACCATTCCGCACAAAAGAAAAGAAAATTATTTAATCCCGGACAATTATAAAATTTGAAATATAGATATCTAATTCCATGACAAATTGCAAATCTAAGAATGAAGATCTTAAATTCCACGGCAAATTACAAATTGTAAAATAGAGATATTTAATTCCCGTACAAACTACAAATCTGTAAACAAAGATAACAGTTTGCAAATTTGAAAATAAAGATGTTTAATTCCAGGACAAATGCGAAATAAAGATATTTAAGCCCATGGAAAAATCTGAAACCAGAGATATTTAATGCCAGGGCAAATTATAAATCTGGAAATAAAGATATATAACTCGAGGCCAAATTACAAATGCGAAAATAAAGATATTTAATCTTGGGCAAATAACAAATGTGAAAATAAAGATATTTAATCCCAGGAAAAATCTGAAACCAGAGATATTTAATGCCAGGGCAAATTATAAATCTGGAAATAAAGATATATAACTCCAGGCCAAATTACAAATGCGAAAATAAAGATATTTAATCCTGGGCAAATAACAAATGTGAAAATAAAGATATTTAATCCCAGGAAAAATCTGAAACCAGAGATATTTAATGCCAGGGCAAATTATAAATCTGGAAATAAAGATATATAACTCCAGGCCAAATTACAAATGCGAAAATAAAGATAAAGATATTTAATCCTGGGCAAATAACAAATGTGAAAATAAAGATATTTAATCCCAGGACAAATGACAAAAATCTAAAATAAGCATTTTCACTGTTATGACCAACTAGAACGAGAAAAGGGTAAAAGACATATGCTTGCTGGTAATTTTAGAGTATAAAGTTGGACAAAAGGGAAAATCGCACCTTCTCGGTTCTTCTCAGAGGCAGATTTACAACAAAAGATGTCGGTAAAGAATCAGTGCTTTTACCCTGGGTAACTTGCTCCGTTAAAGCAGCAGCCATGATTATGACTCTTCTCTTGGAGAGAGTGTGAAAATCAAAGCCAGAATGTCCAGATAATAATTTCCCCTTTATATATATCCATGTCTACAGTACCTCGGTTTAGAGGCCCGAGTTGTCACAGAGTGTTTAAAGGCCCTGCTAAATTCTAATAAATTTACAGGCACATTCCTTCCCTCTCTTGAATTCATATACAACAATAGTGTCGAGCTTTCCCTGGAAGCAGCAGGAGCCAGCAATGCCTAGAAGCAGAAGCAAAACTCACCATTTTTCAGCGACATAGAGACCCGTCCAGGAAAGGCATGTCGCGGAGAAGCACAACCGTCCACGTGGCAAGATTCGATTCGCTCCATGAGCGAGGAATCTTGTTGATGTGGAAGTAATGCTTCTCCATGGTGAACGCCTACAGCGTAATTATAAAATGAAGTGTACATCTTATGAGATTTTGGTTACATTTCTTAGATACACATTCAATATTAGGTATGTGATTACGGTGAAAAACAGTGGCAGAATTATAAGCAAATCCTGGATCTCTTTTGCAATGTCTCTTGGAGAATGACATTAGACAATAAATTAGTCTGATCCTCTTTTTCAATTTCAAGGCGCTGTCAAAGGGCTCAAAATATCTTGGATTCATTATAAAACCAACCAATTATCTCATTAATCACTGGCACTAGCTCTTAAAGAGATTCCACAAGAGGATAAGACATTGGTGTTGGAGATGGCTTTCCTTGGGGGGTAGGCTCACATTAGCAAAATCTGTGTTACAGAATTTAGTTGTATAATGGCTCTCCCTCTGCAAAATTCCAAAGGCGATTATGAATGGGATTCGCAGAAGAATCTTTGGTTTCATCTGGTCGAGAGGTGCAGAAAAGGATAAGTATCATCTTGTAAATTGGCAGAGGTTGGCTCATCCCCTGCCTTTGGGTGGGTGGGCTTTAAAAAATATTGAATGATTTGCAATAGCTTTACGAGCGAAAAGTTTGTAGAGAGCCCTCTTTTCCAAATCTTCCTGGATCATATTAATAAAAGAAAAATATTTAAAAGCCCTTTCAATTGCAGATTGGTTTAGGAAGGGACACCCTGGCACTAAGGGAGTGTCAAATTATTGGAATGGTCTTTTGGGTTCTTTTCATACAATTTCAAATTGGCTCTCATGGATTTTGGGGGTTGGCAGACAGATAAGAATAGGGGAAGACTCTATTATGGGTGGTCCACCTATTTTCAGATTATCTCCAGGATTAGTTTTTTTCTTGAGATCTAAAGGTTACTGTACCCTAAATCATTCGTTGGCCTCTTCCTCGGAAGTTGTGGGAAGATCATTTTGGTTAACAACTCAACAATTGGGGCTCTTCGGTAGGATGGGGGATGAATGGTCTTTATGTAAGGGGCCTTTGGCGTCTAAATCTCCATTTATCGGATTCTCCGGACAAGCTTGTGTGATCATGGAATGTAGCCAAAGGTTCAGTTTCAGCGAAGCTAGCTTATGAGTCCTTATTCTCCAATGAATTCACACAACCTTAGTGGTGGCACAAGAGTGTGTGGGCACTATCCATTCCCCTCAAAATTAAATGCTTCATCTGGCTCACATTGAGCAACAGTATCCTAACCTAGGATAACCTTTGTCGCAGAGGGGGATGTGGCCTCAGCAGATGTCCTTTATGCTGTCAGCAGGAAGAAACGGTTGATCATTTATTTACACAATGTAGGTTTGTGAAACATTTATGGTTAGCTATCAGAAGAACAATTGGGTTGACTTTGAGTTGGTGGTCCATTTCTTTTAATGAGAGCCTGAGTCATTGGATTAGTAGCGAGAAGAAATGGGCGGCTCTTCCTTGTTTTGTGGTCTGGGAAGCCTGGAAGGCTCGCAATCTCAACATTTTTGAGGATAAATAGCCTAATATGGAACTTTTAAGATGTAGGGTTATCGCCTCCTTTAATGAATATAATAACCTGGTGGCTATTCCAGATATTTCAACCAACAGATCCATTCGTTGTGACTTCTCTAGGGTTAATATTTTTCCCTGTGGATATTTCGACGGGGCCACTTAGGTTGGGGCTACTACTAGTGGGGTTGGGGCGGTTTTGTTCCTCAATTCAAGTAGTTTCTTCAAAATATGGTTGAAAACTGGGGGCGGTACCAATACTCGCAATGAATTATTAGCACTTTGGATTCTCCTTCGTTTTGCTCTGTCTAAGGTGGTGTCCAACTTCCATGTGATGGGTGATTCAAAAGTGATTATAATGTGGGCAAAAGAATTTACATCCATCAATGTGTTGTTGTTATCCTTGTGGCTTAGAGAGACCAAAAGTCTTATTTCTAGGTTTGAAAGTACTACTTTCACTCATGTTTACAGAGAACATAACCATCTGGCTGATGGTTTATCAAAATCAACTTTATCAACTTAGGAGGGCTTACCTTTTTGGGAGGAATGGTGCGAAGATCAGCTGATTTCCCATGGATCAAAAGATTTATTTCTTAACTAGTTTTATTTTCCCATTTTCCTCATATATACGTATTTATATTTTTTATGCGGTTGTATCTATCCTTTTTGTAGGTGATTAGTTTTTGTTTTCCAATGCCTAATTGGACTTTTGAGCTTGTCAGTACGGTATCTTGGTGGTTGGCCCGGTCATGAGCCATACTATCTATTGTGCCTGATATGCAGTCCACTCTCTTGGTGGGATGGTCTTGTTGTTTCTTTGGTACTGATCTTTTTTGTGATCTGCCTTATGTTAGGCTGGTAGTTCTCCTTGTTCAAGTGGTTCTCTTTTTATTTGATATACCTCGGAGATATTGTGGATCGACGGTGAATCTTGGTCATCATCAATTGATGAAATGAATCGATAGCCTCTGTTAGGCTGATAGTCCTATGATACTGGATGTATCTTTTTGATTGGTTGGTTTGAGCCTTTGGTTTGTACCTTTTTTATACTATTTCTGAAATTAATCGTATGCTATTTTTCATTTATGGAAAATAAATAAATAAATAAAATGGTGATTAATCATAATTTAGCTATAAATCAGTTTGAATGTTATGTCGAAGGTCACATAATTTTAAAATAAAATAGTTCTAATTAAGTAGCTTATATGTTGAAGGTCATATACTTTTAAAATGAAGTGGTTCTATTTTAAGTAGCTTATATGTTGAAGGTCACATAATTTTAAAATGAAGTGGTTCTAATTAAGTAGCTTATATACACATCAATCATTAGTTATGTTATGATTAGTTATTATCTTTAGCGAATGAGAACAAGTTGTTATCTTTAGCTAATTAACAAATCCTATAGTGGTAATGATGAAGTTGGAAGCTGGTGAACCTTATAATGGTTGGTGTGGGGCAATCATCTTTGCTCTTGGAAGACCCAAAGGAACTAAGTTGGCATGGAGCATTGGTGAAGCCACCAACAATGACACTTAGGCATTAGTTGTTTTCCAAGGATTAAAAGTCCTCGCCATGATAACAAGGAGCACCATAAAGATCATTGGAGACTAATCTTTAATCATCAACACCATTTGAATGAAGAGAGCAATGCATCCACTGCACTATCCATACTCAATCTCATAACTAAAGCACTAGTGTGACATTTTTATCAAGTTCATTTCCATCATGTTTAATGAACAAATAACTCAAAGGCAAATGTGATGGCAAATCAAGAGTATCCCTTGGAAAAGGTTAATTGAAATAATTTGGTATGGAGGGGATCTTCATGCATCACAAATTCATTCCATGGCGCAATCCATAGTAATACCTTGGAAAAAGTTTCGAGGGAAATTTCCATCTAGTCTCCTCCATCATTGTTTTCACGTCTCATTTATGGAGTTGGGGGGCATTCAAGGCCCCTCCATCCCACCATTTTTCTTGCACATGTAGAAGCATGTGGCCTCCTTAACCACCCAACCATTTTAGGTCACTCCATTGAGGAGAGCGAAGGCGTCCACTTTCCCCATCCCATGCCCAACACTTGTAGATTTCAACATTGTGGATTGGAGCTTCCATTCATGGGTAGAGATTTTCTCCATTTGTGAGGAAGGGTTCCTATGTTAGAACTATGTTCACATGAAGCATTTTTCTCTTTACATGCTATCCATCCACTCTTGAAAGGTTCCCCTTGCTTTCTGTTATCTAGAAAATCCTTCTCTAGAATCAACATTTACTGCCTATCCTCCCAGGCTGGTATCTGGGGTCTTTTCTCCTCTCTTCATTTGGTAGCATGGACCTACAATATTTCAAATGCAAGCTAGAAACAAAACTAGAAATATTTTCTAAGCAATGTACCATAGTGGGAATAGACCCAAGGTTACATTCTCCTTGGAAGGCCAATCAATGCAAATGGTGCTAGATGATGGTGCAACCCACACACACACACTATGCCTAAACAAAAAGGTCCTCCAATTGAATTTCAATTGTCTCAAGCTTACGTACAATATTTTAAGGAATGGGAGTTAAAGGTCCAACTCTTAATAGCCAATGTAAAGCAACAGAGGAAGAACTGAAAGCTACAACAAATGTGCTAGAAGTGTTGGTAGTGTGTTTATCAACATTCGTGTTAAACTATTGGTCCTACTACCTCTCCAAGCCCTTGGATCTCTGATGGGTATATCAAAACACTTACATTCTACTATGCAAATGGAATCTATAACTAGTGTTAGTGATGGGCATTAAGCTTTGTTTGAACTATAATAATCTTTTGTCATTGTTTCTTACTTCTAGGATAGTGCATCAAACAAAACATTGATAAATTTTAGCTACAAAGAAAATTAATTAGATTAAGCCTAGACAATGAACTTCTAAAGTCTTTTATGCATTGTAATAGTCTCCTCGAATTTGGTCATATTAGCAATACAATGTTGGCCACCACATTTTGACTCAATACAAATTAATCATGCCAATTTTTTTGAATGGTGAAGTTGGTAAAACACAAGTAAACCACATATATGCTTTCTAAACCTTTTTCAAAATGTTTTATAATATCTCTATTAGTACTCTAGATTCAAGAATAGAGAGGCTAGAGAGTGGAATATTATCAATATTGAGGGCAAACGAGTGCAAAAATGTCATAACCTCCACATACCAAGAGTGCCGATAACTCCACTTGTGTAGATGCATGAAACACTAGCATAGAAGAGAGTACTCTAGGCTCAAGAATAGAGAGGCTAAAGAGTGAAATATTATCAATAATGAGGGAAAAAGAGTGCAAAAATGGCATAACCTACACACACCAAGAGTGTAAATAAAAAATTATACTTATGCTTATTAAAACTATAATTGAATACGTGAAAATATCCCAATAATTAATAGCATAAAAATTTAACTTTACAATAAATAATAGTACAAGAAATTAATGAGTTTAGAGAACATGCAAATAAAGATTGTCAAGATTTTATGATCTTTTTTGGACTGTGGATCATCATGGATCCGCTTATCGATCTTCCTGTTGTTGTAGTTGGGGGGTGTGGGCTTTCCTTTTTGGCCCTGCTCTGCCTTGGATCTGTTTTTTTATGTTGTCCTTGCGTCTCTGTTGACGCCTCTGCACTATTTGTATGGTTGACTGGTTCTCTTTGTGGCTTGCGCACCGTTGTGGTGGCTTTTCATGGTAGTGGGTGGCCATATAGTACTGTCTTTTTATGTATCACACCTAGTTGTGACTAGTTTTTGTTGTCAGTGAAGACTCTTGTTATACTATATTCTAATAGTAACGATATTTTTTCATTTTTGAAAAAAAAAATTCTCAATACTTGATTATTCTATTTGTCAAAATCTAATAAACCAATCAAATTTCACATCCATGTAGATGTAATAATATCATTGATAGAACATTGTTAAAAATGTTGATCTCCTTGTTAACATATTGACATTGAAAATGTAGCATTGTGCCTTATAAAGTTAAAATAGTTCAACCCTTATTAGTCCCTGCCCAGCAGGGTAACTATTGTATTCGATCTCTGTTGACTGCGTATTAGTTAACGTTGACTGAACAAACAACCTACATTTTAACCAAAGTTTCAAACATTTTTTTTATTTATTGATGTAAAAATTAAAATTTTATGAAAGGTGATTGGCTAATACTTTGAAGCGTTATTGCCACAACGACGGCGTATTTATTGGGAACAAAACTGTGTATAAATGCAGAGGCGATGACATGGGTATGTTCTGCATTGTTCTTCGAGCTAGGCCTTGTCGTATAGCATCTATTGACGGTTCCGAGTTGATGACGTGGGTATGTTCTGCATTGTTCTTCGAGCTAGGCCTTGTCGTGCAGCATCTATTGACAGTCTTGTCAAGTTCGCCAATCCAGGAATCTATAATTTCGGCTGGCTGGTCAAGCCATATTTTCCTATAACAATGAACTTTGTTGCTAATTCTTTCAATCCTCCAAAGCTTGCGAGTTGTAGGGCATTAAGGTAAGGGTGAGTTTGATTTAATTTATATCAATTGTATGTATCCACAGTCTGATTCTTGATTTTTATGATGCAGAATTTAATTTGCTTTTGAATTTGTATACAGATGTGTTTGTCAGACTACCTCTACACCGACGCACTACTTTGGCCTCTTATGCACCGCTACCTCTACACAGCCGCATTGCTTTTGCCTCCTATGCATTGCCTTTGCCCCTATGCATAGCCTTTGTGCCTCCTATGCACAGGAGGACCGCCTTTCCAATTTCAATTATCGACTTGATTTTCATTGTTTCAGTGCCTACTGCTTCTGAATTACAAGTAACTTGTTGCTTAAACATTGTTGGAGGTATTGATGCTGAGTGGTGCTTAAACTGCTTCCGGTGGTACTAATGCTCATCCAACAAAAAAAACTTGCTTGTTGAATCTACAGATGCTTGTTGTTCAACTGCTTCTGCTATTTAATCAACAAATTCATAGATAGGTATGTCGAGTTCGCATATAGCCGCCCACAAAGAAAACTTGCTTGTTGAATCTACAGATGCCCGCTGTGCAACTGCTTCTACTATTTAATCAACAAATTCATAGATAGGTATGTCCAGTCCACATATAGCAGGTATGTCCAGTTCACATATAGCCGCCCAAAAGACTAGTTAAATAACCCAATGAAAGATATGATGACTAGAATGCATGTGCTTTGATCAAAGATGACAGGGATGACTACCTAAAATTGATAC
Source organism: Larix kaempferi (assembly GCA_027924585.1). Lineage (NCBI taxonomy): Eukaryota > Viridiplantae > Streptophyta > Pinopsida > Pinales > Pinaceae > Larix > Larix kaempferi. Next base: position 14,163,795 of record BSBM01000348.1, on the reverse strand, counting down.
TAAAATTGATAATAAAATCAGGAAAAAATATTTGACAAGTCAAGCTACATGTAGTAAACTGCAAAACCTTTAGTTACACAGGAAATCCGTAAATTTTCCTCGTTTCTTCCCTTGTTTCTGCATTGTATAATTACATATATTCAAAGTGACATTAGTGCAAGTTTTATGTTATGAATCGCATCAATAATTAATCATTTATCAAGGTTGCACGATGGAATCAAATGGATTAAAAGGGATTTTCTTTTACTGCACTCTCTCATTTGATCATTTTTCTTTTATGCAGACCTCGCTTTTGATTTTATGGATTATTAATATGCATTTTCCTATTGATGCAGGTTTCTAATGCAACGAGAAAATGGCATATTAAGTCAAATACGGAACACAAAGGACCAGAAGTTACATCGAACCACGAGCAGAGGTTGATATTCTTGTTGTTTGGTTTCGCAATAAAAATAGATGAAGTTACGTCGGAATCATCTTCTAGAAAATCTCTGAGATTGCGGTCAATATAACATAAATAGATTCTTTTTTTAAGTTTTGCAAATAGCAACTATGCTTTTTTTTCCTGGAACTCAAACAAAAAACAAGTTCAAATATCCTCATACTATATAACACAATTATTACTCTTATCCTGCATCCGATATAATGGGCTCTTACAGTATTTTTCAAAAGCTAATGTATAGTCTACATCCCATTTTACAGAGTTAATGGGCTCCAAGACATACTGGTACAAATCTAGCAGGTATGGTTATCCACTTTCATGGTACCTGGCTTCACAAACTATAAAATTTCCAATCATTCAAGTCGATATTGTCGACGTCTTAATCCTTGTTGCTAATGCGAATCAACCCCAGATGACAGAGACTTCGGTCAGAATTCCTATTATCTCTTTGAAAGTGGAAGACATCGTTTTCATAATCAAAAGCAATTAATATCTTTGCCAAGAAATGCCATGAACCTCCCTTCACAAGTAACATATCTACAGATAACGAAGAGCATTTCTTGACATTTACTCTTTAATAGCTTAGAGTGCATACCTTTTTTGAAGTTAGTGGTTTTAATTGGTCAAGCCAAGAAAGTTTTCCATTGTACATCCTTAAGTGCTGAATGCTTGAACCATTTTTCACCCGTAAAAGGAAGCTCTGTAGCTTGGGAAATTAAACCCTTGTCAACATCATGTTCTAAATCACCAATCTCCACAGTCTTTCCATCAAACATTTGTGCAAACATAGTGGTAAAAAGCCTATTATGGCCATAAAAATTTAGCAGAAATTTTGACCAACTCACGTGTTGAAAACATTGAAACACCTCGTCATAGGACTCAATAAACTCAACACTATTTGGCTCTGCTTTGTTAATTAAACATGGTATTGGAAAAGCTTGAATAGCATGGTAATGGTGAACGCATACACAATTCACATTGGACGATTCACCAATAGTAGTATAATCGAAACCCTAGCAAGGCAATTGCAGAGCAAGAGAAACTCAGCGAGACCAAATGCCAATGCATATTTCCATAACCATCGAATAGTTGGAAGTATGACAAGTAGAGTTATTAAAACGACCACGTTGCATGCATGCACATCAAGGGAAGAAATGTCTTTCCTCCTTTCCTCGTGTTACTGGGCGAATTGGGCGAATTGACAATGGTAGGTATAGTGGCCAGATGTAAGACATGTGGTCTATGTCATATGGCTGCATGGAAACATATGTCCAGTTGGGCAATGGGTGACCCATTACCAGTTGGTAAATTCTCCTGATGTTCTAGCAAAGCTGTTTGTGAAAGCATTAGTCAATGCTGCAAATTCATGGTATAAAAATCTAAGGCTAAAGGCGATAGGCATAAGGTAATGTCTTACCTATTCATTATATCTATTATATCCAATGTGGCAGGGACTGTGCCACCATGTGGCCTTGTTAATTTGGTATTAAGAAGTGAAGCCCATATCAAGTATTACTCTCAATAACAACATGCCAAGATATGTATAAGGTTTTGAGAACATCCACTATATTTCTTGATCCAAAAACATAAATGTTAGAGGGCCTTTTTATGGAAACATCGTAAACCATAAGATAATACTTAAACAAATTATTATTATGTTATAATTCTATTTTTTTTTATGAAAAAAGTATCCTATTTCATTATAATTAAAAAAACACATTTTCATGGCCATAAGAAGGCCGCTTGCAAAATAAGTCTTATAGAGAGAGTATAGAGATCCCTCTTTCAAAATTTAGCACGTAGGTTGTAATTCTAATTATTATTATGTAAAAAGAGCATTGAATTTGTTCTTGAGATATATTTTAATTATAGAAAAAAGAGCATTAAATTTGTTGTTGAAATATATCTTAACTAGCATTTGCTCCTTGAGGGGCAAAAGTGAACGCCAGTAGGAAAAGAGAAAAGTTTGTAACAATCTCGAAATACGCATTGCCGATTGGAACAGTTAGTCGACTCATCGACCATCACATTTCTGGATGGAGTTGAATAGCATAGATGGTGACAAGAAGTCGACAGAACTCTAAGTTGGGTGATAAAAGTTGTCCCGTCGATATGAAATGGGCGACCTTATGGTCATTATTATTAAAAGTTGTCGGCATTGTATTTTTTTTTGTAAACTATGTTCGGTTCGATGAGTCATTCTATTGTAAACATGGTCGATGTAGTTGTGTTGATACTAATTAGTCGAGAGTCATCTTTAATTGATTATAGATCATAAATTTCTATGTGGACGAGATATATCAATTTTGTAGGCAGCATTGAGTTATATATGTGTACTAAGAAATGGTCGACTGCTCTAGAATGAGAAACGTGATAACAGGAGAAGGCGGCATAACTAGGCGATGGTGTAATTAGTCGGCAGTGAACTTGTGCGTGGTCGGTTGGGTTCTTTGGTCGACAGTTAGTCGGTTATGTCGATCACATCCATTGACGATTGGTCGACTTTTTAAAAAAACATATGTTGACCAAATGATGCGTTGACCACCTCGAGCATATATTTAAGAACCAACCAATAAATATAAACTATACTGATCATATAACTTTTAATATTTCGATGATAAAGTATTGACCGTACTATACTCATTTAAATATGGAAAAGGTATTCTTGACACAGATGTAAGTATCGATCACAATTTTTATATGTCGACCAACAGATCGATGAGATTGGGCTTCGACCAAATGCAAACACTTATAACTTTACAGACATATGAACATTGACATGAGGAGAATAAGGGAATGAAACGTACAACTGTGTCGACCAAGGAAGCATCGTTGGAAGCTTGACCACCGAGTATTAATATCGAATATTTGCAAATTGGTTGATAGCGATTGATCAACCTCATAATCCCATCGTCCAAATTTGACCATTAAATGACATCTCTTACCAGGTATAATGCTAATTTGCATACATTTTTTGACCTCCGACTTGGCACCATCATCCACGAATTGAGAAGTTAATTGAAAATGGAAGACTCTATCATTCGACCTGACCACCGATTGGTAAATTTATTAATATATCAACCTATATTTGAGTCGAATTATAAATATTGCTTATAAATTTAGGAAGGTCAAGACATTTTAAGTTGAATTTAACATATGGTTGAGGCTTATAGTTGGTTAAAATATTAGTCGAATTAGCACTATGGTCGATCTTGAAAGTTGGTCGAGTTCAATATTATATTGGTCTATATTTCAAAGTGGTCGACATTGTAATTGCAAAAGAGTATCAGTTGGTCACAATGATATTTAAGATCTCCCAGCGCATTTGGAATGCATGGAAGTGGTGAGTTTGGTGTTAGGCAACAACCCAAAATTGGCGAAGGATCCAGCATCATCCCTCTTAAATATGATGTCTTTGAAGGTTCTGGATCTATCTTGCTGCACCTTAATAACATCATTGGGGAAACTTCAACAACTTGAGTTCCTTAATTTGACAGGATGCTATCGTCTAAAGGAATTGCCGGAAAGCATATGTGGGCTTTCTCCTCTTCAATTTTTGAATCTTCAATGTTGTCAATCCCTGCTTTCTTTGCCAGACAAGATAGGAGAGCTCCCTCAGTTGATGACAGTAGACCAATTTTAATGTCTCCAAATTTTCAAACTTACAAATGTAATTGGGAAAACTTATAACCCCCTGATAATACCATAGATTTAAGCTTTGCAACCTGTTCATATTTTGGAGAGGGAGAATATCGACCATCAATTCATCTACATTGCGATCGTCCAGCGCAACATTGCCAGGTGCCTCTGCATCATTTGCAACTACCTCTTACTTTTCTCATCTCCGGCTATTACTGCTACAATCGCAAGTACTCATTGTCGATGCTTTTACTGCTATTCTATTCACATACGGGCTGCCATTAGAAAGCATACTATGATTACTTTTCAACATTTCCCATACATATCTTTTCAACGAGGGACTTCAAAAATCAATCATACAGTCGTTGATTTCGAACATTCCTCATAAGCTTCCCGTGCAATTAAATTTAACTCATGTTGTCTTTGACACTCCTAGTAGGGTTTTCATCGTTTCCCATATATATCTTTTCATTTTGATGATGATTCCCATGCCGTCTAGAGTCTGACATAACTCCAAAAATTGTGTTCCACTTTGGGAAATCGCAAAGCTCCTTCATTCCACGACAATCTGCTAGATCAATAGCTTCTTCTTCCAAGTATTTGCAGTGCTATGTTCATTCAAGTGCGGAAATAAACAAGTTGAAGGAGCTATTTGTTTTTTAAAAGGTAGGAAAAAATGAAAGTTAGAAGAAACAAAAACATAGGCACATGCAGTGAAGGGTACTGGTAGAAAAAGAGCAAAGTTTGTAACAATTTCAGATTACAAAGACATAGGCAGTCAACCCATTAAAAAAAAATGTTAAGTTCATCAACACAGTGAGCCAACTACAATTGCTTTATTTCTTCATGTTTCTTTCTTGTCATTGAGGATTTCAAGTCCACAATAAAAACTTGACATTCTTCTCAACCATGTAAAGGTGAATAGACCTATCACTACATGAACTAATGAAAGTTCAAATCCAATTCCTGTAGTTATGGATATAAGCGCAATCCAAATTCATGGAGAGTTATACATTTGTGACAATAAAAACTTTACATGCTTCTCAACCATGTAAACGCGAATAGACCTGTCACTATATGAATTAATCTTCTGGAAATCACTAATAAACCAAGGAAAGTAATTGGTTATCAATGACTCTCACCGCATCAAGGATTAACACGTTTTCTGACAATATAGATAGTTCACAACAATGCACAATAAAATGCAGACTTGCAACACAATAGGAATGGTCGTAGCTCTCAATATAAAGGTTTTATTGATTCAACGTGGAGGTAGATGAGGAGAGGTCGCTTTGCTTGGTTGCTTTGTTTTTATGAATGTAAAAGAGAGTACACTAATATTTAGATCACAACTGGTTGAGATAATCCATTATGAGCTTAGCTTGAAAATCCATTGCCAATAAGGAAACTGAAGAGCATTGAACTAAAAAAGTAGTAAAATATAGCACTGTTACAAAAATATGAAGAAGCATTTAGGTTTTTTAGAGAAAAGGACGCTTCTAAATTGGAAATATGGTTTGCCCATGTAGTAGCTTCTTTAGGGGAGATGTGTGTGTGTGTACTTATACAACTTTAAGAAAACCCATCTCAATGAACAATTAAGATATAATTAAGAAAACACATATGCCAAGATTATATCCCAAACTACTCCAACATGTTTTCAAAACCCCAAACGGAGTGTGATTTCATAGCCACCTATTTTGTGGATGATGTAGTTGCTTTTATTTTGTTTTTTTTTCTTATTTTGAGGATGATACAACGTATTGAACAATTTGACCCTCTACACCTTCATATTTTGCGGTTGCATAACTGGTTTCTTGCAGCACTACTATATTGTGGCTTTTCAATGAGTTTTTTTAGCATCCTCTTTTGTATAAATTGGAAATGCACAACATTTTTTTGACAGATCTTGAAATATGAAATTCGCAACTGTTACTTTAATTTAACACACTTCTTGCATCTATTTTGCATCTTAGAGCATCTTGTTTTGTGTTAATTTCTTTGTTATAGTGTCCATTATTGTATCTTCTTGCATCCTTTATTATGTCTATGTGATGTCATTATTGTGTCCTTATTTTTCTAGTTTTGCTTTGGGATAGGGCATCAAGGTTAAGAGTTAGGATTAGTGGTTGATAGGTTAGGTAGGTCAAGTGGGTTAGGTGGTTAGGTTTGTGGTCTAATTGGGGTATGTATGTTAGGTAGGTTAGGTAAGTTAGTAAGATAAGTAGGATATTTGGGTCTGTGGGTTAGCTAGCTTAGGTCAATTAGCTTTTGGTAGCTTATGCCATAGTAGATTATGTGGGTTACGTGGTTAGATATATTAGTGGGTTAAGAATATAGGTTACATGGGGTATGGGATAGTAGGTTAGGTTGGTTAGTGGATTGGAAGGTTAGGGAGATTACTTGAGTACATTAGGGTTTATTTATCTTAGATAGGTTACTACATTATATGGGTTAGGTATGTTAAATTCGTTAGGTATTGGGTTAGTGGTGAAGGTCATGTATTAGGTGGGTGAAGGGGTTAGTTGGGTTAGGTAGTTGTTGAGACCTCAATTATCCTTAAGTCACCAGGCTCGAGGATCCCCCCCACTTAAAAAACAAAATTATGTCAAGGTTTGTCCTCGAATGGGATTTGCATAAACATGGATCCTTTACGAAAATGTAATTTGTTGTCTGGTATCATAGTTTTGTAGAGATATCTATTCTTAGAGTGACTCCAAGGTTATGTTCTCAATGTAACCTACATGCAAACAAGAAGTTGACAATGCAATGGCAATCATGATTTTGGGGTCAAGTTTCTCTCTGGTTAATCACCAAGCGGGAATACATGAAATGGTGATACTTCTCGGATTCAAGAATTGTGTTATTCCATGTTTGCAATGCTTATGTTTAGGTTCCAATTGACTGACACACACTCCAACTTTATATGTAAAAAACCCATCAAGGATTCATATCCAATTTCCAATTCTTTCATTCATATATCTCATTTGTAAGGTGCTACGAACATAAAATAAGATAATAATTAAATAATTAATAATTAGGTTAACTAAAGTTAGGTTATGAAATGAGGTGTCTCCTCAACATCAAATGCCCGAGCCATATTTAAGGCAGGGCCATCAATGTAGCATATCATCTTTTATCCTATCATCTAATATATTATTCTTACTTATTATCCAATATGAGAGTCGGATTTGACTATTAACTTAGTGAACGGATACGTTCACTGCATTTGGCTCAGATCAATGCTCTAAAGGCGACATTCTTAAACGAAAATGACATCGTGAAAGTTCCCTATTGACACCCCAACCATAAAAACCGATATTTGAAAAAGTGGGAAATGTCGAAAGACGATGGTACTAATGTGATCAAAGCTCTTAATGACTGATCAGTGGGGAATCCCAATAGTCAGCAACAAATCAATTTGGGATGGATTGACCCATCCACATATCGGAAGTTATGCTCTACACTTAGCAGTTCGTATCGACATGTTTCGTCAGCCATGACATCGCAAAGAACAATGCGACAAAATTATAAGGCTTTGAGGACAAAGCCTTTCTAAGAGAGTGGCAATGCTACGAACATAAAATAAGATAATAATTAAATAATTAATAATTAGGTTAACTAAAGTTAGGTTATGAAATGAGGTGTCTCCTCAACATCAAATGCCTGAGCCATATTTAAGGCAGGGCCATCAATGTAGCATATCATCTTTTATCCTATCATCTAATATATTATTCTTACTTATTATCCAATATGAGAGTCGGATTCGATTATTAACTTAGTGAACGGATACGTTCACTGCATAAGGGAAACACATTCAACTTAATAAATGTATGAAGTAAATGGTTAAATGGATGATAGAGTACTAATCTCGAATTCAACAAAACTGATTGTAACTCAACAGTGTTATGCTTATCCTGTTGTCTAAGTATGCAAATAGTTCAAAACAAAAGTATAACCCCTACCATACAAACATGTGCTAAGCAATGGTATATCAATCCACCATGGGGATTTAGATATGCTCTAGCTTTGAATTATGATATCCAAATACTAATTCTATCCAAAACAAAGTTTTATACAACCCTTTACTTTAGAATACTTCAACAACATATAAGATATATATGTATGTATGTATGCAATATGATATTCTATTTAGATATTTTAGCATTCTTGAATTTTTACCAAGGCAAGAATGCACCATAGCCACTCAAATCAAATCCACAACAATAAAGTTACAATGCTTCCCAACTTCATTTGTACAACTTACAATCCAAAAAAAGATTTTCCCCCGATGTCTAAGCTAATAATAATTTATTAATTACTTAAAGAAGGATTTAATTACTTAAAGAAGGATTGAGATACCAATTAGATGTGAAAGAGCCATATGTTCAATTCTACATGCAATCAAATAGCAAAATTACTATCTTAGAGAACTATAAAAGTGAATCGAGTGTCTCAAGTATGAGTGACTCAATTAGAACTTGGTTGACTCAAGCAACAAAAGGAATACATACAACTATATAACCATATTGAATGTCAATGGTTAAGAACAAGAATGAATTGCTAATTCTAAGATGATATGAATGTATAGTTAACCAAAAAAATTAAACAAGTAGTTAATGACAACCATTGATGTCTTGGATGCAATAAATGAATGGTTTGGATTTTTGGGTGGCTTGGCTTCAATGTTGTCATGAATTACACGAGGCCATCAAAACACCAGGTTTCTCAACTACAAATTTCACACCAGCATACAATGTTTGCATTGAGGAAATAAGGGATTGAGCGATGAGAATCGTTGATTGAATTAACTTCCACGAGAACACTAAAATGAAGTAGAATGTAACAACATCCATTTATATTCACCTTGGATTAAAATGCCCATTAATTTAATATAATAATGAATCCAATACAAATACAAACATTAGTACAAACAATAGAAATTAATTACTTATAATAGACATAATGATTTTGTCTATAAAAATCTATAAAAAAAAACACTTTATAATAATTGTTCAGTTTTTATTTCAACAATTTCATATTAAACTGTAGAGTATAAATCCATGGCCATTTAACAATTTACAAAGGCAATCTTTTTCCATACTTGGATTGAGGTTAAGCAATGGGTCGCTCAATATAAAATAAAGTGAAGAAAAATGATCTTTCCTACACTCAACTCTATATTTTGTGATGAAAAAGAGAGGATATTTTTTATTATCTAGAATAACGATGAATTATATTCTTCATTGCATAATTTATACAATTTCCCATGCTTAAGTTTCCTTCCGCATCCATAAAGTAAAGTTTCATATCCTTTGGCATCCACAAAAATAAAAGTTTCATATCCTTCCACATCCACAAAAATAAAAATCCATTCGAGGAAGATCTTATTGAAGATTTTCTAAGAAGAGTTGACTAAGCACATAGTCTTTTGAATGAAAGTAATAGAGAGATTATACTTACTGGTGAGTCTTTTGAGAACCTTTTTGTTACAGAGTGGAAGCGTACAGTTTGAATTCTTAATAACAAGTAAATGTATATACAATGTATTGAATAAAATAAGAGATTAATAAAAATCTTTTGAAATAATTTGTTTGTCAACTTATTCTTTTATATATATATATATAAACTCACTTCCCCCTTAATAACGCTTATATTTTAATGCTCATAACATTTTCCTCGTGTCAATTAATAATGACTTTTGAGTTGGTAATAATTGAAACCTTTATAAAAATCTTAAAATCTTTCCTCTTAAATATTATTTTTATATAAGTTATCATTATAATTTAATGCACTTCCTCTTTGATTTCTTTAACTATCATGATGATGGTTAGTTTTGTATAATGACTTTTGAGTTGGTAATAATTGAAACCTTTATAAAAATCTTAAAATCTTTCCTCTTAAATATTATTTTTATATAAGTTATCATTATAATTTAATGCACTTCCTCTTTGATTTCTTTAACTATCATGATGATGGTTAGTTTTGTATAAGTCCTCATATTCCACATTATATTCATGTCTTTTAAGTACTTTATATTTTATGCAATATATGATTTTCCGCACAAACAAAGAATCTGATAAACACCTTTACACATTATCTAATTTATTCAATACCACTTTGAAATATAATATTGAACTCGGCCAACTTTCAAGATTGACCATAGTGCTAAGTCGACCAATATTTTAACCAAATATAAGCCTCGACCATATGTTAAATTCAGCTTAAAATGTCTTGACCTTCTTAAATTTATAAGCAATATTTATAATTCGACTCAAATATAGGTTGATATATTAATAAATTTACCAATCGGTGGTCAGGCCAGATGATAGAGTCTTCCATTTTCAATCAACTTCTCAATTCGGGGACGATGGTTCCAAGTTTCTTTTTGGTCATTATTATTACAATGGTCGGTTGTAAAAGGTCAATGTTTAAATATGGTCGCTACTATAATAAGGTCGATGTGTCGAGATTGACTACTTGTCATGTATTGTCGGGTCTTTGAAAATTAGTCGAAGCTTCGACTAATTTTTGGACAAGCTCGTCCAAAAACTTAGACTAATTTGTGGACAAGCTCGTCCAAAAAACATTATTTTAAAATAAAGATTTTATTTGTTTGAAATTCCTTATAAATTATTTATTTTTGACATAAGTAAAGTGGAACTGGAACGTTGGACTTATCTTTTTATGGTAGGTGTTAAATATCGAGTGATGACATTTTATAAACATTAAGGGTTCATTCATCCTTATTCATTTTCAAACTCACCAGGTCGGAAATATTAAACGCTGACACAATTACAAAAGTTCATCAACTTGATAAGGTTTCCGGACACTTATCAAGATCTCATTTGGCTACGTTTGGTGAAAGATGTATGTAAATAAAATGGACCATTTTGTTCAGCTTCCTGTCGAACCTCGACAGACTATGTCTCCACTGGCCTGTTGGAGCTTCTGTTTCCATTTTGTTCAGCTTCCTGTCAAACCTTAGGTTGCTTTATATAACATCAAAATAATCGTGCGATCTTGTTATGCAATATACCACATTGTATAGTATGCTTAATACGTCTCTACCTATTGTTTTCCAAACCAACTCCAGGATTGTTTCCCAGGTTCTCCCTTGTTTCTTATGCTTTCCAAGTTCTGCAGTTATTTTAGTATTTAGAATATCCGTCTTGAAGTGCATCAAATATGCCTTTTTTTTTACACAACACATGAAGGCAGTGGGTGTTCATTGGCATGCCCTAGCCATGGAGCATGTGCCAGGGGTCGTGGTCGGTCTGGAGGTGCACCACGTCGATCTGCAAAGAACAAATTCTGGTTATAAATTTCAGATCTGCTTAGCACGTGCCCAGGCGACCTAAGGCTTCCAGTGATCAATGTCATGGTTTTAGCAGTGCTAAACATACGTGACAAGTAATTGATTCTGAGGAAGAAACATTTCTGAATTGGATCACAATATTGATTTGCATGTCCATTCTTTGATGGTAGGGGACGAATTGTTGAGTGGTCCACCAACTATTTGGAACAAAAGAATAGGAAACAGATTGTCTCCCATTGTGGGAAATCACAAAGCTCCTTCATTCCACGACAATCTGCCAGATCAATAGGTCGAGGAGGTTAGAGGAGGTCGGAGGAGGTCGAGGTCAAGGAGGTCGAAGGAGGTCGAGGTCGAGGAGGTCGGAGGAGGTTAGAGGAGGTCGGAGGAGGTTAGAGGAGGTCGGAGGTCGAGGAGGTCAGGGAGGTCAAAGAGGGACAATAAAAGTTTTATGATTACAGTACTTGTCGAAACGCGACGTGATTCTGTAAATTCTCTGCATGCCAGATCAGTTATCTAAACAAAACTTGCGACATTTTTGGCATCCCGTGCTAGCCATCTGCGTCAGGCTTGCTTGGTTGCTACTTCAAAGTTTAGGGTTGGTGCTGAAGTCACCGACAATAGAATGATAAGATTATCAGACTCATAGAAATCCTTCTAAAAGTTAAGAAGAAGAATTCGGTTCTTGTAGGGGAGAAGAGCCTGAAGCTGTTTACCCATTTGACAACTTATATTGGAGGAATTTTTGAATGGCACAACGATTAAATATATTAATCTACTGATTACTTTGTGGAAGAATGGTAAAGGTCATCATTTTTTGATAGCATTTACTTTGCAAGACTTTTTAATTGAAAAAGTAGGCAACCTCATCGTCTTTTTGAAATGTGCCTCACGCACTTGAGCATTCCATGTCGAGAGATTTTTTAATTCTACATTTGAATAAATAATTTGTTTTTCTCATTGAAAAAATTCACATTGTGAATAATTTTTATGTAGTGAACATTAAATTAATATAATATAATATATAGGTTGATAAAAATAAAGAAGAATGATTGTAATTATAAGGTCTTAATTTTTTTTTTAACAGTTGATTTGATTCATATAAACCATATTAAATATAGTTAATATAATTATTAAAATTTTATTTTATGAAAAAGAAAAATTAAGTATTTTATAGAAACATATGAGAGATAAATATACTAGTTTAGATATGTATTAATTATGGATTTATTGAATATAGAGAAATATTAAAAAACAACAAAATGAAAATTTTAATGTATTTAAAACATAGATGAATTTAGATATGTCTTAATTATGGATTTCTTAAATATAGATATGCAAAGAATAGAAAAAGGACACAACATGTGAAGGCAGTGGGTGTTCATTGGCATGCCCTGGCCATGGAGCATGTGCACATGTTTTTAAAGAGCCACCATGAAGACGATCTGCTAGGGGTCATGGTCGGTCTGGAGGTGCACCACGTCGATTTGCAAAGAACAAAGACTGGTCAGAAATTGCAGATCTGCCCAACACGTGCCCAGACGACCTAAGGTTGCCAATGATCAATATCATGGCTGTAGCAGTGCAAAACATACATGACAAGTAATTGATTCCGAGGAAGAAACGTTTCTAAATTGGATCACAATCTTGATTTGCATGTCCATTCTTTGATGGTAGGGGACAAATTGTTGAGTGGTCCACTAGCTATTTGGAACAAAAGAATAGGAAACAGATTGTCTCCCACCGTGGGAAATCGCAAAGCTCCTTCATTCCATGATAATCTGCCAGATCAATAGGTCAAGGAGGTTAGAGGAGGTCAAAGGAGGTCGGAGAGGTCGAGGAGGTCGAGGTCAAGGAGGTCGGAGGAGGTCGAGGAGGTCGGAGGAGGTCGAGGAGGTCGGAGGAGGTCGAGGAGGTCGGAGGAGGTTGGAGGAGGTCGGAGGTCGAGGAGGTCGAGGAGGTCAGAGGAGGTCGGAGAGGGACAATATTACAGTACTTGTTGAAACGCGACGTGATTCTGTAAATTCTCGGCATTCCAGATCAGTTATACTAAACAGAACCTGCGACGTTTTTGGTAGCCCGTGCTAGCCATCTGCGCTAGGCTTGCTTGGCTGCTACTTCAAAGTTTAGGGTTGGTGATGAGGCCACCGGTAATAGAATGATAAGATTAGAAGACTCATAGAAATCCTTCTAAAATTTAAGAAGAAGAATTTGGTTCTCGTAGGGGAGAAGAGCCTGAAGCTATTTACCCATTTGACAACTTATATTGGAGGAATTTTTGAATGGCACAACAATTAAATATATTAATTTGCTGATTACTTTGTGGAAGAATGGTAAAGGTCATCATTTTTTGATAGCATTTACTTTGTAAGACTTTTTAATTGAAAAAATAGGCAACCTCATCGTCTTTTTGAACTGTGCCTCACGCACTTGAGCATTCCATGTTGAGAAATTTTTTAATTCTACGTTTAAATAAATAATTTTTTTTTCTCATTGAAAAAATTCACATTGTGAATAAATTTTATACAATGAACATTAAATTAATATAACATAATATATAGGTTGATAAAAATAAGGAAGAGTGATTTAAATTAATATAATATATTATACAGGTTGATAAAAATAAAGAAGAATGAGATATGCAAAGAATAGAAAAAGGTGAAACCCTAGCGCAACTTCAGATCCTTCCAAATCATTCCGCACTTGAATGAACATAAGACTGGAAATCCTGGTAGCCCAATTCAACCAAAGGTTGCATGTCTGAATGTTGGGACTAGGATGCATGTGAAACCTGAGGACCCGACTGATCCTAATCATGATAGATTGGAGCTTGCAATACAGGAGCCTGCTGGCATTTTTAGGTACCTTCTTAGGTCTTTTGCTTTCATTTCCAGCTTAAAAGATTGAATTAAAATTATGTGCAAGCCCTGCTTGCTGATAATATTAGAATGTTGTATTTGTTAGAAATTCTTTGGGAGTTTCTCTTGAACCCCTCAAGAAAAAGACATGGCAAGCACACTCTGAATTGGCATCCCCCAATTGTAGACATCCTTTTGAACTAAGTTTCTCTTGTGACAGTGGAAGTACTCCTAAGGTCTGTTGTGGAGCCGGACAGGCTGCCATGAAAGAAAGCTGCTCAAGTATTTTGAGGCTCTTGGTGGATTATTTTGATGCAATAGCTACCTTGATCCTGAGGATTAACTTACCCAACAACCCAGTACTTGATGACTGCAACCGGAACAATTGTTTCCCCTTTTCTATAAGGAATTCCAACATCTCTTGGGCTGTGAAAAGAGGTCGGCCATCTTCACCTTTGCGAATAACGAAGCAACGATAATTCCCCCAATATTGGTCCTGGAGGCAATGTCAAAATAATTTGAAATGTGTGCATTTGGATTTCCCGTCTTGACTTTGAGAGCGTTTTGGAGATTAAGAGATAACATCAGGCGAGAATCCCTCTCATTCCACCTCCATCGATGCTCAAAATGCACACTCTTTTTGTTGATTCTGCATTAATCTTTGAGTTCTCGGCATGACATGATGATGATCCATATTGTGACAACCAATTGCTTTACAGTCAGGAGAAAATTTCACAGCTGAACTTGTCACTATCCTGGTAACTCTCCTTCGACTCATCGCTTACTTGACAAGTGCTCTTCATTAAGGCCATGAAACCGCATCGCAAAATGATTTTCTCAGATATAATAAGACACCTTCAGATCGAATCTTATTATTTTTTGGCATTGCAAAGCCGAGCCAAAGTATGCCCTCAATTGGAAGAAATTCGAAAGTACGTTAACGCCTTTTCCCTGGTGCTCAAAACGAATTTAAAACAAAGTTCCTTCTTTCTGTATTTGTCCCCAGATTTATGGCGCAGTTAGCTTTAACGTTCTTGTCCGCCGACCACCCTTCACCCACTTGTGCAGTCGCCTGTCGGCTATGCCAAAGCAGTCAGTGCTCGACCACTTGCTTAGCAACCGACCACTTCAGGTCGACAGAGTTAAATTGTTAATTAGTCGGCAGGTAGATTTTAAGCACGAGCTCGGTTCCATTGGAAATACAACTATTTGCTCAATTTAATCGACTTTGCCTACTAAATCGAAGAAGAAGCTATTGATCTGGCAGATTGATCAGGAAGAAGAAGTTATTGATCTGGCAAATTGTCGTGGAATGAAGGAGCTTTGCGATTTCCCATAGTGGGAGACAATTTTTGGAGTAAAGCTCAGATGCATTTTAGTAACATCGACCATACTAAATCGACCTGTAAGTCGCAATGGACATCAACCTCATTTTAGTAACATTGACCATATGAATAATCTCACAATCGATAGATTTCAAAATATCCTGTTGGTCGACTCTTCATGATGGAACAAGTCGGATGTTGTCTTCAACCATCCAAGCATGTGTCGATGGTCGACTTAATGAAAGGTTTGCAGTTGACGTATTATAGATTTTCTTTTCACCTGCAGTCGAACTCGGTCTAAAGCTCCACGCATGGTCGATGGATTCCTAGTTGATGAACAATCAACATCCTCGGAAAAGAACAACGCGAAGGCAGTCGACCGATTTCCAGTGTTGTGTTCAGTGTTATGTTCATTCAAGTGCAGAATTCGTGCAAATAAATTCTATTTTATTTTCCACTTTGTAGACGAACCTGTCGAGATGACCCTGTCGTCGCGAACTTGTTGAGGATGAAACTGTCGGGGATCGCAACCTGTCGACCCAGTTAAACAAATGCAATCTACACCAGTCGACAACGATCACTCAACCGACCAAACATGTTTTAACAATGGGTCGTCTTAAGACAAGTCATATCAAGAAAACATCTAGTAAAAAGGCAAGATCTAAAAGGAAATCCGTCCAGACTATCTAAAGGAAGCCAAGGCTGCTCCCTCAACGGCAATTGATCATTCATTCTAGCTCTAAACTTATATTATAGGATGGGTAATCTATTCCCTGTTGCGGGTAATTCAACTAATGTGTTAAAGCCTTCATTCACCGAGTGTCTTTTCTTTCGCTCACCCCTGAGACGGATAGCTGCTTCAATTGCTCGACTGAGGTTGAAGGATGGGGCCTAGCTAATGTATAAGCAACTCCACAGGCCAATTGTATTACAACATATAGGGTTCACTGCACAGGTGTAGTCTTGGAGCAAGTGGATGCGATACCCATGTAGAATTAAAACTGTTATATATATCATAAATCTCCATGGGACTAGTAGATCTGTTCCAACAAGGCACTGATTCTGGAAAAATACCCAAAAAGTTTCTAGATCGCGCCAAAATTGAAAAGAGTTAATCCATCGAATGGGTGAAGTGTGCAAATCACTGCGACACGAATGGGGGTTTGCGTGAAAGGGAAAAAGTAATGCAAATAAAATCGGCGTGCGCGAAAGCGACATGATTCCATTGGATGTATAGACGATGAATCTATCTGAGGTGGAAGGTCACGCTTCTCGTTGATGAACGCCTACAGCGTAATTATGGGAAAAAAATAGTGTTAAATTTGTTTTTGAAATTTATTTATTTTTATTAAATTTATTTTGAATAAATTTGTTTTTAATAAATAATCATATTATTGTTAATTATTGAAAATTATAATTTCATTAATCTCTTTTTAATTATGATATTTAACAAGTTAAATATTTAACTTTTAACCATGTGTTTAGGTTTAAGTATCTAACATACTTTATATATTAAAAGCCAAATATGAAGAGGTATACTTCTAAATTTATTAATTGAAGATTTTGTAGGTTTAAACACTATTTCTTTGTTTTATTTTTTAATTCTTCCTGGATAATATTCATTATCATTGATTTGCGAAGAATGAAATTTTCTACAACTCTAATTGCATTTCATTGTATAAATTAGATAAATATTTTTTTTTTCATCCAAATTATTTGATTTATACTTTAATTTCATTTTATATAAATAATAAAATGGAGAAACCAACAATGAAGGGCTTAACTTTTTACTGAATAATTAGAAGATGAAGTCAAGCAGCCATATTAAGAATAACTATAAGTATAACCCGATAGGTAAATATTATTACATATATAATAATAAATTACCGCTTCAAATTAAAAATAAGAAAGAAAGACTAACAACCCTTGAGCATATAAACTCCCTAAAACTCTTTATCACTCTTTATTCCCATTTGTTCTTTCCTTATGTCGCGTACTTTAAATTGACTTATCTAGTGTTTCCTTCTCTTATTGAAACACTTATACAAGCCTATCACAAAACTAAAAAACTTAAAAAGATTCTTATAAAACATTATTTTGTATTTACACATTTGTTATTTCACTTTAGAAAAGAAATGTCATTCCATATATCTACTGACCATTCAAGAATTCTATAAGACAAAAGACAAAATTAAAAAAGATTTATAAAACATTATCTTGTATCTAAGCATCTACCATTGCACTTTAGAAATGAAATGTCATTCTATTTTTTTTTTCCACTCAAAAATTTAACTTACTGTTAATACTGCGAAATAGTAAATGTGTCCAACTGTCATATGAGTACATAGGATATAACCTTGTCCACAGAAAGACCAGGGATTTCTGGCACATGGACAGCCAATAACATCAACAAGTGTCCAAATATGGCCCAAAATATCAGTTCCTCAAGCCACATAAGTATCCAAGGATCAAACAGGGAGAAATCATGTAGAGTAACAGCATATATGCATCCGCATATTACATGTAATATATAACAAAATACATAATTGTCTAAAAATTCAGCCGACCGAAAAATCAATGGCCCATCCATTGACCTTTGACGGAATTAGCGTATAGTTCCTTCCGTGCAGACCACATTAGCATACATGAAAAGTTCAATAGTGCATATACATCCGAAACAAAAAATTGCTACAATAGATATGTATAAAATATAGCCACAAAATGAATATATAGCAGGAAGCCCAACGAAGAGTTGGATGTTGTGGCATTTAAAAACCTGCACATAGTAATATCAGTCGCAAAAATCATATGATGATACTGCAAAAAACCAAAGATAAGCAATATGAAACAGTCTAATAGAAGACAAAAGCATCAAGACCAATGTAAGTGATAAGAACCATGGGTAAAGAGAAGTTCCTCCCGCCATTCCTACCGCAAATGACCCCCGCCTGAGAGGTCAGAGCCCGCTTGGAGAGCATATCAGCCTCAGTATTCACCTCTCTGTAAATATGGGCGAAA
Organism: Larix kaempferi; assembly: GCA_027924585.1. Lineage (NCBI taxonomy): Eukaryota > Viridiplantae > Streptophyta > Pinopsida > Pinales > Pinaceae > Larix > Larix kaempferi. The sequence goes on along the minus strand of BSBM01000348.1, from coordinate 14,145,198 downwards.
TGTGTGTGTTCAAATTCGAGAATTAACTTCCGAGCCGCATCCATCCAATGAGTAAGCAGCAGAACATTGAGTGGTTAGATGCCTTTTGCCCAAGAAATGATAGACAAAGAGTCACCCATTACCACAAGAGAGGATATCTGCCGGGTGCGAGCAAAATATAGCAAGAGCCAAAGGGTGCATAACTCACTGCGAGTATTGGATCCAATTCCTAGATTGAGCCAAATATGGAAAAAACAAGTGTTGGAAATGTGCAATATTGCACCAGCCCCACCCACCCCAGGCCCCCCCACAACTTCCCCATCAAAGAAACCACATGGGTACAACAAGACCGGAGGAGTCAAACGCCATCTTTTGTTCAGTACATTCCTACCAACTTCATGTCCATGTATTGATGAATATTCCTTGAATGCAGCCAGGGTTCTACAGCAAATCCAATCCCGATGAGGCACAAAATTCTCAAAGATTCGAGAATTTCGAGCCTTCCAAACCTCCCAAATCATGAAATAAGGGAGTTCAACACACATATTGGAATGTCGAAGCCATGAATCAAGACAAACACTAAGAGAAGAATGCCTCCAGACGAATTGTATACCAGAGAGAGATGTAATTTGTTTCCAAAGATCCTGAATGAATGTACAGGAGGAGAAGAGATGGTCAACTGATTCCTCCTGTTTGCAACATAGCGGACACCAACTAGGGCCATTGAAGCCCCGATGAAATAAATTGTCCCAAGTAAGTATCTTGTTGCAAAGCGCCAACCAAATAAAGCATTTTATTTTTAGCGGAAGAGCCAGTTTCCATACAGTTTTGTGCCACCAGCTTGTCTCAGGATGACAATTTGCAAACATTGAATCATATGCTAATTTTGCAGTAACATTGCCACGGGCCACATCCCACGACCAAGCTAATCTGTCCGGTGTCTCAGATAATTGAATATTTGATTGATAAATAGGTCTGATATATTCTGCCCATTCATTCCCCATTATACCATTTAATCCCAGCTAAGGAGCCGAGATCCACATTGAACGCCCATCCTTATAGTGACCAGTCGCATGTGCAAGGATGCAAAATCCTTTTTCCCTGAGATGTGCCCTTAATTCCGAAGACAAGATGTGTGCAGAGGGTCCCCCTAATATAGGATCAAGTCCCAGCCTAATGTCACGACCATTACTAGGAATCCATGTTATCTGTTGTGCTATAACATTGAATGAACCCATCAATCCATTCCAAAAATTCGATACACCGATAGTAGTCGGACGACCCATACAGAGCCAATTTGCAACTGTAGAATTTTTCAAGTACTTGGCTCTGATGATCATCCCCCAAAAAGAATCATCAAAAAGTACTCGCCATAGACTTTTTGCATGCAGAGCCGTGAGAAAATGATCCAGGTCCTTTATATTCCAACCTCCCAAGTTCCAGGGTCGAACCAGCAAGGACCATTTTATAAGGTGAAATTTTTCCTGCACCCCACCACCAGACCATAAGAAACTGAAAATCTTCCTTCGTATAAGTCTGAGGACGGATCTTGGAGTTTTACAAAGTGAAAACCAGTAGACACCTAGATTCTGGAGAACTGCTTTTGCCAGCGTAAGTCTGCCACCGATGGATAAGTGTCGAAAACTCCAATGGCCAATACGATTTTCAAATCGTCTAACAAGACATGACTAGTCATTTGAAAGGTAATTTGAAGGTTTGATGAAAAAACCCAGAAATTTTGTTCCTTCAGCCATTTCTTTGAATTTTAGAGGCAAAATCGAGCTAATCGACTGTTCCACATCAACCAGCAGGGAATGTTTCAAAAAATGTGACTTAATATAATTGATGATCATACCAGTTACCGAGCAGAAAAATTCCAGTATCTTCTTATATTGAATCCACTCTGCAAGGATACCCAAGCCAAATAACATAACATCATCCACAAATAGAGAATGTGTAACAGATATATCTTTTGTAATCTTGATGCCAACAATCTGCCCCTCCCTTTTTGCCTTATGTATAGTGAGACTCAGTCCTTCAATGACCAACAGGAAAAGTAGCGGTGATAGGGGGCATCCCTGACGAAGACCCCTGGAGGCTTTAAAGTATTCCGATGGTTGACCATTAATGATTACAGCAAAATTTACTGATGATACACAGGCCATAATCCATCTCATCACCTTCCAAGGCAGACCGATCTGGATCATAATTAATCTTAGTAGATTCCAATCAACCCGATCATAAGCTTTCACTAAGTCCAATTGAAGAATGAGTGCATCAAGCCTCTTCTATTTTATACTGTGAAAAATTTCCTGTGTCACCCCCACAACATCATGGATCTGACGGCCCTGCAAAAAACCATACTGCTCCATAGAGATGTGCCTTGAAAGGATCAGTTTGATCCGATCAGCAATAATCTTGGAAATTATCTTATAAACTAAATTACAAAGTGCAATAGGCCTGAACTCATTAAAAAAATTTCGGGTGGGATGATTTCGGAATGAGAGCCAGATAAGTAGAATTTAGAGCCCTAGAGACAAGTCCCAATTTCCGAGATTCATCCACAGCCTCCTGGAGGTCTTCCCCCATGATGTCAAAAAAATGGATAAAAAGTTCCATTGTCCACCCATCCGAACTGGGAGATTTATCCTTAGCAAATCCCAGCAAGGTGTTTTCCACATCCCTTATTGTTACATCCACAAAAATACTGTCCCCCTCCAGTTCATTGAACATCCGAGGATATTCCTTGATTATCTTAAATTGTTTCATCAATGTTGTATTTTTGGGGTCACAATAGTACTCCTGAAAGTGATGAGTTGCCTCATCCATCAATTCCACATCCCCCTGATCCGCCGACTAGAGTGATCATTAAGATCCCAAATTGTATTTTGGATCCTCGGAGAATCCGCAAAATGGTGAAAAAACTTTGTGTTCAAATCCCCAGCTTTGAGCCAGATGGGTCGACTCTTCAATCTCCATGTTTCCTCCTGTATGAGTAGTATCTTCAATTTCCTCCTCTCCATTGATGAGAGTTTTGTACTTTCCATATGCGAGAGACCAGATCTCACAGACCGATGCATCAATGTGTCTATATCCTTTTCAATCTCAGCGAGTTCTACACCCAGCATTGCTTTTTTATTTTTTTCCCACAATATAGTATAATCTTTAATGGCCTATAATTTCACCGCCAGCTTGTCCATCGCAGATCTCTCCCCCGATACATCTATGTGTAACCAGTTTGTTCGCACACCCGAAGTGTAATAATCATCAGTTAGCCATGTGGAGTTGAATTTGAATGGGAAATAGTGATGAGAGGCCTCGGCATCAAATTGAAATATAATTGGGAGATGATCACTTATTTTTATCTGCTGAATCCAAGACCTGTAATTCTGAAAACAGTCTAGTAGTGGTTTTGATATTAGAAATCGATCAATGCGTTTCTGGATCAGATTTCCATCCTTCCTACCATTGGACTAAGTCGGGGCCATTGACCTCGGAGCAACATCAATCAGGGAATATTTAGAGAAGAGGTTTCTGAAATAAATACCCAGGGGATCCCTCCTAGCCGAATTTCCCCAAAATTCCTCATCTCCCCAAGTGAAATTCAAATCCCCAGCAAGAACCAAATTCTCCAATTCCAGCAAATGACCCCAGATATCCAGGTCCTAGAAAGCCACCCTATCACAATAAGGGCCATAGCAATTTATAATATTTATGTTCTTTTCCGATCCCCTGAAATTACTAGACAATAAAATACCCAAAGAGATAATAGATGGATTTAGCCTCAGAACCATTGGGTTCCAAGCATCTAAGAGACCACCGGAAAGACCAACAACATCCACAGTGCACATCATCCAACCAAGTTTAATTTTGTTAAATAATATACGGGCCTTCTCCCCACAAACCATAGTTTCCTGGAGAAGGACCAAATCAAGATTTATAATATGTAGAACACGTTTGAGGGCCAATTGTTTGGGAAGACCCCCCACACCTCGGATATTTTGTGAGAAAAATATCATTTTCGAACCCTAGCAAGGGCTTTAATTCCTCTAAGAGCCTGGGTATCAGAAGAGTTAGGGGAATCCACAATACAACGGTCAGCCTCCATCCCCCCCGGAGTGACCTTCATGTTTTTCCTAGCACTTCTCATTTTTAATGGAGAGAAATCCGGAGCCAATCCACCCCTATGTGCACCCTTTTTAACACATTGATCTCCCAGAGATTTAGGTGGATTCTCAGTAGTATTTTTAAAAGATTCCTCCGCCGGCTCAATGGTCTTCTAAACCGTGGGAACCTCCAAATCCTCATTGGGCGACTCATTTACAACCACCACTCGATTCTTGTAAAATATAGGAATGGGCATCTTTTTCACCATTTCTGAATATGATGGAATATGAATAATTTTATCCAGCGTATCCGAGACCCCAACGGGTCTCACAAGGGGGCAATCTGAGCCCGATGGATTCACAGTTATATAATCATTAACCCCCGCCATCAATACGTCAGGGACAGAAGAAAGCAGCCCGGGATCCGTTATATCATTACCCCCACACAACAATATATCAGGACCGGAGATAGGCAACTCAGAATCAGTGGATATAATAATAGTCGGGGAAGAGGAAAGGGGGATTCCGGGAGAGACAGACAGAACCAGAGAGGAGTCAGATGGGAAAATATGTGTAGACCTCACAAACGGCTCATTCTTAGAGACGGGGACATCATTCTCAGACGAATCATTGGACACCTTCTCAGACCCAATGGAGTTTGATAGCAGAGGATTGATTTGTCAATGGCCCATATAATTTCCATTATTCCCATTATTTAAATCTAAAGCATTTATAAAGGAGATATCCAAATCATTTAATGAGTGGTAGAAAGATGGGTCTTGTTTTTCCAACCTACGGATTAACGCCGAGTCTGGAGGAGAAGGGAAGGGAACCTTGTTGGAGAAGCCTCTAGCATACCCGACGCGTCCAATTCCTTATCGCTGCCATCATCCGAGGACCAGTAAGTTCCCCCCTCTTTTGACGACCGGAAGATGAATTTTCCTTACATTGGCGCCACAAATGACCCACTCTCTTGCAATTTGAACAACGGAAGGGGATGCCCCAATAGTCAATGATCTGTGAGAGCTTTCGGCCACGCCAATTGATGTGAAGAACATCAATAAGGCCCAACAAAATATCCACCTCAACAAGTACCCCCGACCAATACGTCGATCAAATCTAGTAAGATGTTCCTCATCCACATGAAGAAAACGACCAATGCAGTTACCAATGGCTTCAAAAGCCCCACGGTTCCAAAGTGCCAGTGGAAGCCCCGGAGGAGCACCCACAAATGTCGCAGTCGGACAGACGCTGTGTCCGGATCAAAGTCTGTTTGCCATTTCTGGAGCATCAGGCTGCCCGCACCATAAAGCCACAGTTTATTCAGAATGATGGAGCAATGTGCTTCTTGTTCAAACTTAAAACCATACCAGCCACAAGCCATGGCAAAAACTTGGGGGGTGTAGTTTAAAATGGGATTCCACTTTTCTATTACCCATTTTATTATGTCCTTGCGATTCATAGCATGGTATGAGAACTTGCCCACCAGCACCGTCATGTTGAACTCCACGAGTTCTTCCAGATCAATGTCTTTGCCCATCGTTAACCAGACTTGACCGGGCCTGCAATAATACTTTTCTTTCAGACGCCGAGCCGAGGAGGAGGAAGGCAATGGTTTTCCGCTGTTTTCCAGACGTGGCGCCACCCGAGCATTGCCAACTGATGGGTCTGAACCTGAAGCATCAACAGGTGTCCCCACCAGTGTCAAATGTCCCTTTGTTGCCTTAGCATGAGGCGCCACATGTCTCATGCCAGAGCTATGTGCCCATTTCCCCTTCAGCTGGTTTTTGAAGAAAACGTCCGGTTTGAATAAACCGGCCTCCTCTATCATGAAATCTGAAATGTTCATCTATTATCCGCCGGGACGACTATATTCGACACATTATCACCCATATCCGACAGTCTAGAATTCGCAAAACAGGGTTTTGTTGAATACACGGGCTCAGGCATTCGAATGCCGGAAATAAACCCTAGACAATATGGTAACATCGGAATAATGGCACCCAACCCACGCTTGTCCGGGGAATGAGGGCACCACACCTTGATAGTGCCACCTGCTACAAAAATCAAGAAAAAACTAGAAAACTTTTAATAGAAAACTATACCCCTGTGAGATCAACTGTTCAGTGCAATTTCCGGCAGCCTGCAAATGTAGTAAACCACACCGATTACCAAAAACGCCAATGTAAAAACCCTAACCCTCGCCATTGTAGAAACCCTTCAAAACCCTGCACCCTTCCAAATGTCATTATATTTATCTCTTGACCATCCAAGAATTCTATAAGACAAAGGTACTAGGGATCATCGTCGGGGTCTCCTTCGAAAGCTCATTCGCTTTCGCTTCCGCTTCCTTATTAAGATCTATATATATGGATGAAGGATATCCAATGAAACGCTTATAGTGAGCTTCTGATTTCCGGTAGAAGATGTTCCAAACGAGCAATTTTCTTTATTTTCCCAATGGATGATGACTTTGGAGTTTACCATCATCTAGATTTGTTTTTTTTTTTTTTTTAATTTTTGCACAGTGAAGTAAAGATCAAAGAGCCAAAATTTGCTTCGATCCGTTGCATATCTAATATAGAAACAATGAGAGTGGTTTAAAAAAACATTGCCCCAATGCCGTAGAGAGGAGGGTGGCCTTGATTGGCCTCGTCAAAAAATCCCCAAGGAATTTTTTAGTCCAATTGAGGCATTACTGGATATCATACTTTTGCTAGTTCGGGATTGTAGGGCCCCTCCTGGGACCCTAGCTAAAACTGTTTAACATTTAGAATTTACCATATCTCAAATTTATATTGCAAGATCAAATAAATTACAACAATAATTTCTTCAAATATTTACTCAACAAAACTTAAACAAATAATTGAAATGAACTTGAATTATGAAGGTCGATCTAGTTGCTGTAGAGGTTTCCAAAGGTCTGCACAGTCCTGAGCCGTTCCAAATCTTGCCAAGTTCCGACCAACTCCTTGGTTGACCTTCCTACCACACTAGGAGTAATCTTCTTCCTCCCAGTCCCCCGAGCTATTATTGGTCGCAAAGAATAAAACACAAGCCTCAAATACCCAGTAATGATCTCCCAATCACTAAGATATTTCTCAAGCCAAACTCACATAGATACACAATTTCTCAATCTTTCATTACAAAAGCCATCCAGCATTAGGGAGAAAAAAATGTATTTTCCTTTCCATGCCTTCTTTCTTAAATAACAAAATCCTTGACAACATGTGTCGCTCACATGCAAAATTATTTCTTTTATTGATTTTCCAAATATTATTCCTCCCCCAACCATGTGTCACTTTCACATGAGGTGCACATAAGTCCTACAATTTACTCCTAGATGTCCCTTTATCCTAGGATCCCAATCCCCAAATTAGTGGGTGCAAGTGGAGTTTAAATCAAACATATCCCAAATCTAAATTTGCTCCAACTCTGGATATCATCCATTTATTTATTCCCAATATTTTATTTGATGCACATCTCCCTAAATTAGTGGGTGCACATGAAGCCTATTTCAAAATATCTTCAATCTATGTTTGCCCAAATTTAAATATTTTCCTATTTAATTATTCTCTATTTTAAACTTTAATGCATGGATAATTTAAATGCATATCTATGTGTTAGTGCAAGCATGCGCATTATTTACTTCTCGCCATTGTCTAGGTACCACATCCACGGGTCCTCTCGACAACTAAATTGTTGTTGTCCTTGTGTGGGGAGTGTGATGTAGCGATTTAGGAGTCCTTACCTTAATCGATCCGCTACATTCTATGTGAGACTAATGACGGCTGAGGAATAAGGTTGTCCTTATTGTGCACCCCTCAACTTCGTCGTACACTACCAAATCATTATGGCCTACTTGTACGACACATGCTACCTGAGTAAAGTTGATAGGGCTTTCAACTTGTGCGTGGATTGTTGCTAAGAGTTGACAATCAGTCGTCGCACTCTTATGTGTGTTTTCCCGTTCTTTACAACCCCCTTTATTTCCATTTGAGAGTTAGTCGATAAGTCGTTTTACTTGCCACTGCACACACTCAAAGCGCACATTAGTAGCGCTGCACAATATAAAATATAATTATGCTTTATTCAATTTTATCCATTGCTAATCAACAATCAACATTTATTCACATCTACGGAATACGAAAGCATTATTTCCATTCATTCATAACATAAGTATTTGCTTACTTTAATTCTATTTTCACAATTTATAAAACATAGTCATTAGTTGTTGGTCAGCCAACAATTTTGACTCAAAACAAAATATAAACATTTAATCTAGTTTATTTAGCCAGGTCACTTTCAAACAAGTGCCCTCAAAATCCATCAGTTAATCGCAGTCAAAGGCGGCCATTACAGGGATCTACCTTAAATTCATGTTCCCATTTCAAAATGTTATCAGTCGTTACTTCCGAGGGGATACTTCGGTCCTTAAATATTTCTTGATTGTGCGCCCACCATAGACCATACACAAAGAGGCTCAAAACTATTGCATAACTACTGATTGTGCGATCTTGGTACCACTGTTGAATACTATGCTCGAAGTTAGAAGACCCCCATTGGATTTTTGGCTTGAGAATATTCAAAACCACATTCCAAGCTTGTCCCACATATTGACACTTCACAAAAATATGAATTACAGTCTCGACATCTTATTTACACAGTGCACACTAGTTGGGACTGCACCAGCCCCGTTTCAGGCAATTATCCCATGTCAACAATTTATTATTCAATGCCAACCAGAGAACTACCTTGCTTTTAAGTGCACCAGGTGTTTTCCATATAAAATCCCGCCACCACTTTTTTTTTCGGAGGAGCCCCAAGTTCAGCTTGGGCTAAATAGCTTACTTTTGTGTTCAAACCTCTCATTGTAGGGTTCTTCATCCAAACAAGAGAATCGAGTTCATCTTTGAGAAGTATGAAGTTTGAGCATAGTTTTTCTATAAGACAATCCCATTCCTCCGCTTGCTCTCCATGGAAACTGAGAGACACTGACGATTTCCACCAATTTCTCCCCTATGCTTGAGGTGGGCCTTTGCATCCACCAAAAAATGAATGTTGTGCTCATGTAGCACTCACTAGAGGTTCTCTGATAATTGAAATGAATCATCGGCCTTCTCTGATAATTGAAACTCATCATTGACCCACAACCATAGGTCCTCACTAATTCTTAATCTCCTCCCATCGCCTACTCTCCATGTTGTCCATCTACCGATACGAGGAAAGGAGTCTACTAGTGTTTTTGAGACGATTGATATGTTTTTTGAGCTTTTGCGAGGGTTATGATACCACTCCTCCCATATAAGAACTAGAGAATGTTAGTTTTGTACCTAGGGAAGTGTTCCCCAAGTGACTTTTGCCTAAAGTCACTTAGAAGGGGGAAAAATGTGACCCTCACATTAAATGACTTAGTAAAAGCATTTAATGAGACTTTATAAACTCAAAGTCACTTTTTCATAAATTTAAGTGGGTGAGGGAAATTAATATTTATGAGAAATAAATGGAGCATTTAATTTTCACCATTGATCTAAATCTATCTCATCCATTGGATTTAGAAAACCCTAGGGTTTGAACAAAAAACATTGAGGGAGGCATTTGACATTCACTTTTGAGAGATTCAAGTGAAGAGAAGAGAAGAGAAGAGAGAGCAACACGATTTCCAAGGAGAGGTTTTCCAGCACAGGAATCGAGGAGGTTTCTAGCATTATTATATGCACATTTCCCAAGGCATCTGTACAGTCGCACTTTCTACATAGTTTTTCGAGGTGTTCGTACAATTGTACTTTCTGCACAGTTTTCGAGGCATCAGTACAGTCGTACTTTATGCACAATTTTTGAGGCATTCGTATAGTCATACTTTCTGCACAGTTTTCGAGGCATTGGTACAGTTGTACCTTTCTGCACAGTTTTTGAGGCGTCCGTACAGTCCATACAGTCGTACTTTCTGCATAGTTTTCGAGGCAGTCATGCTGCATGAATTTCAAGAAGTTTGGCACAGCTTTCGAGGTGTTGTTTTGGCACAAAAATAGAGATAGATTTGTGGCACAGAAATCGAGACAGTTGGTTCAGTTTTGAGTTGCAGGTTGGCACATAAATCAAGGCAGATTTCTGGGTGACTTTGGGTGGTTGAGATAAGTACATCTTTGACTGAAAAATTATTGTACTGATTTTTTTGCTGAAGAAATAAATCTCTCTCTCTTTGACTGGTTTTCCCCGTGGGGGTTTTTCCAGGGCTTATTTGGCCAAAAATTTCTGAGTCTGAAAATTTTATGGCGTGCATGTTAAATTTAATTTTCTGCCTGTTAATGTGAATTTACAGCATGTTTATTGTTCTGAAAATTTCATAAGTAATTTCGAGCCAATGCAAAACCGGCTGGGGATGAAAAACACTGAAAACTTGGCATAAACCAACAAGCTGCAAATACACATAAAATTTACATGGTATTAGAGCTTGGGGGCAGAAAACAGTTATATTTTGCAGACACACAGAAATTTCCAGAACTCAGTAATTTCAGTAATTTTCTTCTGTTAGTGAACAACACTTTGATGGGTTGGCTGAAAGATGGCTACAGGTCTTAGGTTGGAGGATAGGCTAGATGGGACAGGTGACTTTGTGCCATGGAAGGCTAGGATTTTGTTGATATTAGAGGAAAATGAACTGTGGGAGGAGGTGGTTAGAAATACTACAACAAACCCGGTTGTCATTCCCGTTGCTACAGATGCAGCAGCATTATCAGCCTTCAACAAGAAGGACTGCAAAGCTAGAAGAATTATCCTAGATGCAGTTAAAGATCATATTATCCCTCACATTTCAGGTAAGAAGAAGGCTCATGAGATGTGGACAGCCTTAACCAGTTTATATGAGAGTACCAATGAGAACCGGAAGATGGTTCTCAAGGAGAAACTCAAGAGTATTAAGATGAATGGTGGAGAGGGAGTAACCACTTACCTTACCAGGATATCTAGAGTTAGAGATGATCTAGTAGCAGTTGGGGAGGTGGTCACTGCTACTGAGCTTGTACGTACAACAGTGAATGGGGGTTCAAAGCCCTGGGGTGCATTTGTGCAGGATATAGTGGGCAGAGAGAACCTACCTTCTTGGGAGAGACTATGGGATGACTTTGTGCAGGAGGAGACCGGGAGAGGTCTCGTACAGGGCAGTTCATCACAGGGTGGGGTAGATGATGAGAATGTGTCTTTGACAGCAAAGGGGAAGAAGAAGAAGAAGGGTCCCAAGAAGGGTGGGGCCAAGCAGCAACAGCAGCATCAACAGGGTGGGAAGAAGAAGGACTTGAGTAAAATCAAGTGTTATGGTTGTCAGACATTTGGGCACTATGCTTCACAGTGTCCAAGCAAGAAGAAGAAGGGGCAACAGACTGTAGCTTCAGCGGAGGTTGATGAGTTTGGAGACAGATTTCAGAGGGAGTTTTCCCTGTGTACTGGACAGATTGAGAGAGAGAGAGACTCTTTAGTTACCAGTACTGATATGGATATGGAGAGGGAGTATTCCTTTGTGACTGGGCATCAGATGAGTGCATCCACCATAGGCACTTGGTATATTGATAGCGGAGCCTCAAGCCACATGACAGGAGCTCGAGAGATGTTCTCCGAGCTATCACAAACATGTAGAGATGTGGAGGTTGTGCTTGGCGACTACACCATTGTTAGAGTAGTTGGTCGGGGGACCATTACATTTCAGAGGGAGTCTATGAGTCCCATGACTCTGAGGGATGTGTTATATGTCCCTGGGCTGAAGAAGAACCTTGTATCAGTTTCCACTATTGAGGACAAGGGTCTTGGGGTATGTTTCTCAGATGGGAGAGTACAGGTATTCCCCAGGATTGCAGGAGTGTCTACATCCATGGACATTGGGGTTAGATGTGGAAAGTTGTACAAGCTCTTGTTTCAGCCGCAACACGCTCTAGCACACAACAACAACAGTGAGCTATGTGAGCTATGACATCGGAGGATGGCCCACTTACATCACCCAACTCTGAGATTGTTGAGGAGCATGGTTACAGGTTTACCCAAGTTCAGCACTGAGCAGAGTGATGTGTGTAGGGGGTGTGCTTTGGGAAAGTACACCAAGACTGCTTTTCCAAGCAGTGACACCAGAGCAGCATGAGTGCTTGACTTGATCCATTCTGATATTTGTGGTCCTATGTCATTAGTCTATTTGATTGGATTTGAGTACTACATCACCTTCATTGATGACTACTCCAAGAAGACCTGCATCTACTTCTTGAGGAGCAAGAAGTCACCCTTAGTATTGAGTGTCTTCCAAGGGTTCAAAGCCCTTGTGGAGAAGCAAACAGGGAGGAAGATTCAGATGTTGAGATCGGACAATGGGGGTGAGTATACCTCCAAGGAGTTCGATGGATTTTGCAGACAGGAGGGTATACAGAGACAACTGACAGTTCCCTACACTCCTGAGAAAAATGGAGTAGCAGAGAGGAAGAACCAGTTTATTGTGGGGGCAGCGAGAGCGATGCTCCATGATCAAAGTTTACCGTTCTTTCTATGGGCAGAGGCATGCAGCACTGCAATTTATCTGCAGAACAGGAGTCCTCACCGTGCTGTGGGGAGGAAGACTCCAGAGGAGATGTACACAAGTAAGAAGCCTGAGGTGAGCCACTTTCGTATATTTGGTTCTTTGACTTACTCTCACGTCCCTTCTGAGAAGATGATGAAGTTTGATCCCACTGCAGAGAGAGGCATCTTTATGGGATATGATGAGACTTCGAAGGCTTATCGGATTTACCTTCCTGGCTAGAAGAAGGTTGTTGTTAGGTGGGAGGTGAAGTTTGATGAGGAGAGAGCCTTCAGGAAGTCCAGAGAGTTAGAGCATGGGGAGTCACCAACTCCCACACCTCAGTTGACACAGGCTTCTTCGATACAGGTTTCAGGTCCACAGGTTCCAGAGTGACTGGATCACAGAGTATAGGCACAACTCCTACAGGTTCAGTGGTTCAGGTGACAGGTACTTCAGGGACAGGTTCAGGGACAGGTTCAGGTTCTAGTTCACAGGTTACAGGTTCTTCAGGGACTTGTTCATCAGTCACTGGTCCTCGGGGTGTTGGACCTTCTGCTTCTGGGAGTTCTTCAGATGAGGATAGACCAGAATGGGAGGAGCCTTCAAGGAAGAGGAAGCCTAAATGGCTTCAAGACACCTTGAAGGAGGTAGAAGCATTTGGTAGACCCCAGGAGGAGATCAAGACAGTAGTGATGCCAGACAGATTGGGTATGGCTCTTGTTGCAAGTCTTCGTGACTCTAAGCCTTCCACATTTGAGGAGGCTTCTCAGCATCATGTATGGAGAGATGCCATGATGGAAGAGTACCATTCCATCATGAAGAATGATGCTCGGGAGATAGTGCCGAGACCTGAAGGGAAGTCAATTGTGACTTCCAAGTGGCTTTACAAGATAAAGCATGCTACAGATGACAGTGTGGAGAAGTACAAGGCTCGGTTTGTGGCTCGAGGGTTTTCACATGTTGAGGGAGTTGACTATGATGAGACTTTTGTGCCAATTGCTTGGTATTCTTCCATCAGAGCAGTGATTTCTATAGCGGTAGAGATGGGTTGGAAGATCCACCAGATGGATGTGAAGACCGCATTTCTCAATGGTCTTCTGCAGGAGGAGGTGTACTCAGAGAAACCACATGGATTCTAGATTCATGGGAGATATTCTCATGTGTGCAGGTTGAGGAAAGCCTTGTATGGACTGAAGCAAGCTCCTAGAGCTTGGTACTCCAAGATCGATACATACTTAACATCGATGGGTTTTCAGAAGAGTGAGGCTGATCCCAACCTATACTACATTGTGGTTGGTGGATATCCTCTCATTCTTTTGTTATATCTTGATGACTTATTTATCACAGGGGATGAGCGTCTCATTGCACATTGCAAGAGAGACCTTGCTGCGGAGTATGAGATGACTGACATTGGGTTGATGCATTACTATCTGGGGATGGAGGTTTGGCAGGAGCCTGGACATATTTTCCTAGGACAGGGGAAGTATGTAGTTGATATTCTAAGGAGATTTCGGATGGAGGACTGCAAGACGATGTCTACACCTATGATCACAACTGGAAGCAACTTCATGCTTCTAAGGGTAAGTTGGTGGATCCTACACTTTACCGTCAGCTCATTGGATCGTTGATGTATTTGGTCAACACCAGGCCAGAATTTTGTTTTGCGGTGAACACCTTTAGCCAGTTCATGGTTGAGCCTAGGAGTGTATATTGGATTGCCGCAAAGCATGTGTTGAGATACCTGGCAGGCACAGTGGACTACAGGGGTTCGGGTGGAGTCAGCTTGGTTGGGTTCACAGATTTAGACTGGACATGTTGTGTGAGGGATCGGAAGAGCAGCTCCGGTTGTTGTTTCAGTTTGGGCTCGGCAGCAGTGTCGTGGTTCAGTCGAAAACAAAAGTCCGTTGCATTGAGTTCTGTCGAGGCTGAGTATATGGCATCCAATCAGGCTACTTGCGAGGCACTGTGGCTTCACAAGTTATTGGTAGATTTATTTGATCAGGAGCTTAGACCTATGGTGATCTATTGTGACAATCAGAGTTGCATTCAACTCTCTGAGAATCCGGTGTTCCATGACAGGTCAAAGCACATTGAGATCAGGTACCATTTCATCCGTGACTACGTCTAGAGAGGAGCAGTTGAGTTGCAGTATATTTCCACTAATGAGCAGGTAGCAGATATCCTAACGAAGTCTTTGGGGGGGGGGGAGTTTGTCTTCTTCAGAGACAAGTTGGGAGTGGTGCATAACACCTTCCTTGGTAAGAGGGAGTGTTAGTTTTGTACCTAGGGAAGTGTTCCCCAAGTAACTTTTGCCTAAAGTCACTTAGAAGGGGGAAAAAGGTGACCCTCACATTAAATGACTTAGTAAAAGCATTTAATGAGACTTTATAAACTCAAAGTCACTTTTTCATAAATTTAAGTGGGTGAGGGAAATTAATATTTATGAGAAATAAATGGAGCATTTAATTTCCACCGTTGATCTGAATTTATCTCATCCATTGGATTTAGAAAACCCTAGGGTTTGAACAAAAAGCATTGAGGGAGGCATTTGACATTCACTTTTGAGAGATTCAAGTGAAGAGAAGGGAAGAGAAGAGAGAGCAACATAATTTCCAAGGAGAGGTTTTCTAGCATAGGAATCGAGGAGGTTTCCAGCATTTATTATAGGCACATTTCCCAAGGCATCCGTACAGTCGTACTTTCTACATAGTTTTCGAGGCGTCCGTATAGCCTACACAGTTTTTGAGGCATTCGTACAGTCGTACGTTCTACACAGTTTTCGAGTCGTCCGTACAGTTGTACTTTCTGCATGGTTTTCAAGGCATCCGTATAGTCGTACTTTCTGCACAGTTTTCGAGGCATCCGTATAGTTGTATTTTTCTGCACAGTTTTTGAGGCGTCTGTATAGTCCGTGCAGTCGTACTTTCTGCACAGTTTTTGAGGCAGTCCTACTGCACGGATTTCAAGAAGTTTGGCATAGCTTTCGAGGTGCTGTTTTGGCACAAAAATCGAGATAGTTGGTTCTGTTTTGAGTTGCAGGTTGGCACAGAAATCAAGGCAGATTTCTGGGTGACTTTGGGTGGTTGAGATAAGTACATCTTTGACTGAAAAATTATTGTACTGAATTTTTTCCTGAAGAAATAAATCCCTCTCTCTCTGTGGCTGGTTTTCCCCATAGGGGTTTTTCCAGGGCTTATTTGGCCAAAAATTTCCGAGTCTAAAATTTTTATGGCATGCATGTTAAATTTAATTTTCTACCTGTTAATGTGAATTTATAGCGTGTTTATTGTTCTGAAAATTTCATAAGTAATTTCTAGCCAATGCAAAACCGGTTGGGGATGAAAAACACTGAAAACTTGGCATAAACCAGCAAGCTGCAAATACACAGAAAATTTATAGAGAATAAAGCTCTAGATACATATGCATTTGTAGTAAATTTCGAAATTCACTTAAGTGATAGAGTTAGCAACATGTCAACTCTCACAAGGATCATACATAAAAGCTATTGAGGTAAATGAGGTGTATAATTGATGATGCAGGTAGTAACTTGAGAATAACATCCATTAAGTAGTGGTTGGTGGGAATCAAGAAGTCACTTTTTGGAGAAACTAACAATGGAGGGCTTAACTCTTTAGAAACGTGCTCTTAATATTGTATGCATATTTACATATATACTATTTAATACACCTTGTTTATAAAATATATGGTTTCTCATCATTTTTTATCATATTCAATATTTTACTTAGATTTGAGAAAGGCCATGTAATGATGTTTCCTATTATTTGTTTTGTATTGTTACAATGTTGTTCAAATCCATTACTAGAGTATAAAACTCTAGTTACATATGCATTGGTAGCAAAATTCGTGTAATTCCCCCCTCTAACTGAGTTTGACCGATGAACCTTTGAGGGCACTTATTTGAAAGTGACCTGGTTAAATAAACTAGAATAAACGTTTAATGTTTTATTTTGAATAAAATTTGCTGACTGACTAGCAACTGATGATTATGTTCAATAAATTGTGAAATTAGAAACAAAGCAAGTGAAAGCTTATGTTATGAATAAATGGAAATAATGTTTTGTTTTTATTTTATTTTATTCCATAGATGTAAATAAATATTGCTTACTGATTAGCAATGGATGAAATTAAATAAAGCATAATGATGTTTTATATTGTGCAGCGCTATTAATGTGCGCTTTGAGCATGTGCAATGGTAGGTAAGATGACTTACCGACTATCTCTCAAATAGAAATAAAAGGGGTCGTAGAGAACGAGAAAACACACATAAGAGTGCGATGACTGACTATCGACTCTTAACAACAACCCACACACGAGTTGAAAGCCCTATCAGCTTTGCTTGGGTGGTGTATGCCATATGGGTGGGCCATAATGATTTGGTCACATACGATGCAGTTGAGGGACGTGCAATAAGAACGATCTTATTCCTCATCCGCCATTAATCTCACATAGAATGTAGAGGAGCAATTTAAGGTAACGACTCCTAAATCGCTACATCACACTCCTCACACAAGGAAAATAATTAATTATTCGTCGAAAGGACCCATAGATGCGGTACCTAGATAATGATGAGAAGTAATTTATGTACATACTTGTACTAGCATATAGGTATGCATTTAGTTTATTTGTGCAAAAAAAAAGAGAAAAAGTAATAGATTTATCTCATGAAAAGATGTGCATTGAATTAAATATCGAGAATAAATAAATAAAGAATATTTAGATTTGGAGCAAATATAGACTTGGGATATTTTTGAATTAGTCTCCACTTGCACCCACAAATTTGGGGATTGGGATCCTAGGATAAAGGAACATCAAGGAGTAATTTGTGGGACTTATGTGCACCCTTGTGTGAAGGTGACACATGGTTGAATGATAAATAATATTTGGAAATTTAATAAAAATGATATTTTTGCATGTGAGCAACACGTTTCGCAAAAGATTTTTCTATTTAAGAAGGAAAACATAGAAGGGAAAGACACCTTTGGCTCTCTAATGATGGATGGCTTTCGTAATGAAAAATTGAGAATTTGTGTGACTATGTGAGTTTGGTGTTGGAATTATCCTGGTGATTGGGATTATCCTGGTGATTGGGATATCATTGTTGGATAATCTTGGCTTGTGTGTTATTATTTTACGACCCCTACTAGCTCGAGGGACTGGGAGGAAGAAGATTACTCCCAGTATGGTAAGGAGGTCAATTGAGGAGTCGGTTGGTATTTCGGCAAGGTTGGATTCGAAATCGAGACTACCTGACCTTCGACAACATCCTCGGTAGCTGGGACAACCGTCGTAATCAGGTTTCATCTTTCAATACTACTTGTTTTTATAGCTTTAAAACATTATTTCATTTTCATTATAAAGAGTACATGAAATGAGTTACAAGTAGAATTGTGTATTGTTGAGATCGATGAAACTTTGTTTTTTTTAGAGGATTATTTAAGAAATGCATATATTTTTATTGTAATTTTGAGGGTCCTTAGATGAGGATCTCTACATTTGGTATCAGAGCAGGGTTCAAATGCTTGGACCCAATGGTTCATCATTTGTCTAGTCAAAATTTTTAATTGTTGCAAAGTTTGTAGACCTGTTAAAGATTTTGTTGAGTTAATTTAAAAAATAACTACTAACTTCTGCGATTTTCCTAGAATGGATTCTAATTTTTAAGATACATGTATATATGCTTCTTCCGTTTGGAAGAATATATCTATATATATATTAGAATGATTCTAAAAGGCTGAGAATAAACTTGCCGTGGTGATTTTGTACAAAGGATAGTTAAGCTTAAATTATATGAAAGTGTGGTGGTATTTATGTTATAAAGTTATGGAGACAATCTAAATTGCTTTAATTGTAGTTACAAATTCACCCGTAGGAAGTTGTATAGTTTATTTATAGATCTTGTTATATGTCGACCGAAGGATCCCTAGACTATAAAACTATTCGATAGAGGTCAATTATGCCTCTACCATGAAGGGTTATCATTTAAAAAAAATGGTTAGTGTGAACTGTTGACAAAAGAATGAAACATCTGAACCTGCTACCTAGTTTTTTTTCCTGAAGACCCAACCCTTAGAATGGGTGCGAAACCGTTGCATCCAGGATGGATTGTAAATGAATATATTTTAGTGGGATACAGAGATCATATCCCTTGAGACTAGTTATTAAACTGTAATTTGAATGAGACCGACCCTTTCACAACAACTCTATATATGCTGGAATGAGCCTGATTTTTTTCAAGCTTTCAAACGGGTGTCCTAAGTATAACCACTGATATCAAATTGTGAAATTGCTTATCGAGCTTAGCTTAATCCAATGATTGATAGTTTTTTTTGTTTTTTAATCATAGAACAGTAACCTCCCAAGAATATATCCAACAACCCTCAAACCAGATAGTTAGTTACAATTAACCATCACGCAAATTTTTGCGCAGTGAGTACGAACTCCATTAAGTCTCTCAACGAACGAGTGGTTAACTTGAACTTCTTGAGATTCGGTTGCCAACTGGGTGATGCCATGCACCACGTGGCTGACTGCCTTAACTACAAGTTAAACCCAGCGTGAATATGTTCTTATTAACTCAGTCTCGGATCGGTTGTAGATAACACGATCCCCTCAATAATTAGAGCCCGAGTTAAGGAGGTGGATCATATAAAGCCTGGGTTCAGAACTCAAGTTTAGTTTAGAATGATTTTAAGAATAGATTTATGTAATTTGATTTGATTATGAGGTAGTAGCTCAACCGCATTACTGCGTATAATGGTTTAAGGTATATTAATTAATTTTTTTTCTTGACAGTGCTGGATTGATAGGTTCCGAGTGCTAGTTCGTATCCCTATTTTTAGTGTGTGTATAACAGAAATAGAAATTAAGATTAAAGTTCGCGATAGGGGATATATATTTTGTGGCTTCATGGTATCATTTAAAGTTTAGAATGGATTTTCAACAGTTGTGATATTATGGAATTAGTCCAAAAGTAGCTATATTTTACATACTTCTTATTAGTCCATGCTGAAGGCCAGGGTATCTATTGTATTTGATAAACTTTGACTTATTATTAGTTTACGTTTGAGTTTGCAGATTTCAAAAGTATGTCCTATCTTTTTGCATTGTTTGTAAATATATCAATTATTAATTCAATTCTATGTTATTTTTTAGCAAAGCTATTGGATGATAGTTTGATGCATTATTGTTGGGCCGACGACGGAGCTCTTGGAATTTGGGAGGTTAGTTAATGCTCTCCTTCACAGCCCTACCGTTTGCATTAAATACACAATCTTGAAATGACTGCCTGCTTCCCTTCTACTGCCTCCACTACCCAGGTGTTCTCATACCACCTTCACAGCTACACCGACACTGCTGTAAGCTCTAGCTTACTGCCATGGCTAGAGAGGTGCATTAATGAGTCATTCAGTTGTACTATGTTAAACATTGATTTTCCATTAAATCAAATGTCTAAGGTGATTGCCATTGCCTGCTCTAAATGATAGGTAGAAATAGAGATCATTTACCTGAAAGAGTGTAATATACATGCTATTCACTAAGCCAGATCAATAACTTCAATGAATAGGGAGAAGCTTATGACATTATTATAGAGATAAAGAGTGTAATATACATGCTTCATGCTAGCATTAATTCATAACATAAAATGTCTAAGGATTCACCATTGTCTGCTTCTGCACCGCCCTCCATTGTTTCCAATGCACCACCTTTGTGACCATTTTCATGGCTCTATGAAATGCTTAACAAATTGTCTCCATGTCTAAGCTGGATCCAGACTGAACAATGAAGAATGGGTTGTACTGCTTCAACTACTAGCTCCGTGGAACCAGTCATGGATCTATTCCCATAATTCGTTGTGCAACCTGCATCAATATGTTCACCTCCAGGTTTTCTAAATTATATCAGGTATGTCTACATATAAATTTTGACAGACTCAAAGAATTTGAGCACTAATTTAGGACTGTCTAATAGTTATTCTAGGACTGAAATGAATAGCTTACTGACCACATTCAACTCCCTGCTAACTGGCATCAATTGCCTCTCAGTACCATGAAAAGATTGAAATATTTGCAAAACAAAGACCAAATACCTTTGTCTTGTAGAGGAAGGAGTAAAACTCATATTCAATAGAACCTTCCTATCCTTGGCCTTCCCAAACCATTTTGAACTACAATTGAGCAGCAATCAACCTCTACAAATACTCTTGTGTACAATTTCTTCAAGCCATGTAAATATACAATTTAATTATGAGATCCCAATAATTGAATTTGTAATATTCTTTGCCAAACTTTGACGACTTGATTATGACTCATAATTTGGGTTGATGAGCCATACTCACCTGGATTTGCTTGGCCTCTACAGCAAAAGGGCCAACACATCCGCTATTGCTTATAAAACTTTTTATTGCTTCATACTACAAAAATCCCCCATGCTTGTTTCTGTGGCCTTGATAGATTGGTTCTTTGGGGTTGTCCAAGAACTCTGCTGCAGGATATATTTAGATAGATTGGTTCACCTATTTAATCAACCTCTACTGCTCTTGAGAGGTCAAAGAAGTATGTGCTATCATATAATCGATCTTTCTCATCTCTTCATCAATTTTCTCCACACAGACATATGGGAGTTGTCTCGAAGCGATCTCGCCTCCTGCTGCCGCATTCACTCTCAAGCTTTGTCTGCCATTTCAAAGAGGTATTGTGGTTTAGCCTCATCCCACAAGCTATTTTTTGACATAAAAATGCTCCCAACCTAAACCAACATAACTAAACTTACAGTGAAATATTAGCAAATTCTAAACCGTGACATGAAAGCTATGCTAGGTTTTTGTATTCTGGATACAGAACACGGTAGCTGTGCAATTAAGCTCCCACCATCTTCCAACATAAATTACCAGAGGGCATGGACACAATGCCATGTACTAGTGTATCTTCCATTCTAATGGGTTCCAATTGTTTCACTTCAACAGGTCATGTGATCTAGAAGCTTGGTCTAACCCTAGCCTATATGGCAACAAATACTTCACAATACTACATAGAGAAAACGCTGACCTTAAATTCAACCAACAATGTATGTTACTGTAGAATGTTGAAGAGAAAACGCTAACCTTAAATTCAACAGGGCAATGTATGATATTGTAGAATGTAGTATTGTATTGTAAATTTCATATAATGGGCTATATGGAACATGCAAAACAGGGTTATGGATTTCATTACCTGAGAAGTAAAATGATGGCCTAAAGTCTCAGGAAATCAAAATCGCAATCTTCGGTAGAGCAACTCCTAAGATGTGAGGATCCCATCAGACGCGGTAAACCCTTGATTTGGACTAGCTTTGTTTTATCTTGGTAAATACAGGGACAAATTAGGAATGAACAGGAAGAAACCTTATCAGCTTATAGTTTTAGAAAACATGCACTAGGTGACTGTGTTCCATTATTCATATCGAATTGCAAAATCAATGTATGTGGTTAGATGTTAATGCAACATGAACCAAATGAGCCAGGTGGTGGTGTGCATGGTATTGTCTTTTCTGTGCAACGAGAAGAGCAAATTGTTTGGTTAATTAAATTAAGTGTGTCCACGTACAAGCCCATGCATCCATCATGCGTGATTGTTTGGTGCATGGAACAATTGTGCCACTTGTCTTTAGAACTTCAATGCATAATTTGGAATGTGCTACAGTACTTGGCAAATCGTGACGGCATCGCTAGCAGTCACCGAATACTGTGTAAATTTACTTCATGTAAATGTTATAATTTCCTCCCCACAAAATTCATTAAAAATGTTTAAATCAAATATAAAATTTCAACATTGCTACCAACTACAAATGACACAACCGTGTTGCTTTTATGGTTTCAACTCACATTCACGTTCCATGGTGTGTAAATAAGTGCTCGTATGAGAAGCTATGTATGAATGGCGTATGATCCTCAACATGCACGAATATTAAATAAGGAAGGCGCTCAACCTCAAAGCAAATGATTCCCCATCCCGCTTGCCATAGTGCAACGTGGTGAAATGCCAATCTTCGGTAATGAAAAAATAACTTTGCCCGAATGAGCACTACGTTCCTCCGACCCAGTAAAAACAAGGACCTCCTCACCGAAAAGCCCCAGAAAACAAATCTCAGTTTCCTACTGCCCACGGTTATCTATTCACCTTGGTCGCAGCACACCCTGTTGATAGATACTCATGCATGTTGCTGTTCGCCTTACGAACAATGGTCCACCTACCTCGTCACTCATTTAGATCCTAACTCAATTGTTTTCATCCCTTGACTGTTATGAAAGGCTTTGAGGGCAATCCATGGTGTGAAATACCCCCTATGCATGCTCATAGTCTAGCTGGAATCCAAAGATTCACTATAAAGGATATGAATGGCAGTTGGAGGCTTCTTCCATGGCCATCGACTCTGAGAAACATCATTCTAGGCCAAGGCCCTTTATTTCGTCCATTAGAATCAAACTTTTACCAGAGTTACCTAATTTCTTGGATTTTGAGAGGCAAATCCAACCTATATGATAGAGTGTGACAAGGTTGTTTTAGAAATTGACGATAACTAAACTAGAGACCAAAAACCTAATAAACTAAAAATATATGCATTTCAATAGCAATAAAGTTTATTCAGTTTCTACTACAACATAGAAGTTTACATAGTATTTAGAACGACTCAGTTGCAAGCCTGTGTTGCATCTCAGGGTGGCTAGTCTTTGTTATAAAAGGGATATATCTCAAATCGTATAGTGCAAGTAGCCAGAAACACTTGAGCTCCAACCTGAGAAGAACAACACTGATTCATAGTTGTAATGGCTTTTTGCAGACAAACAACACAGTCAGGGCCGTCAAGACTTCTCCAACACATTTCCAATCCGTAGATTGTGACAGAAGAATGGACTTCTGAAGATTTGGTGGCGAATCTTTTCACGTTTGAGGGAGCTCTAGCTGCCATAGATTCCAGGAGATTCTCGAGAGTTTGATTGAAACCATGGACATCGCTGTTGCTTTCAACATCCATCAATAAAAACTTGTGCAATGTAGTAATAAATCATAGTGCAAATGTCTAAAGGTATCGACAGGTATTTCAAACCTGTGCCAACCAACTAATCCAGTACCAAGTCATGCAATTCGGCAGGGACATCGCCATCCCATGGCACTTGTTATAAATTATGTTCTACAAGTTTATTAAAATATCCCTCTCTATATATATGCATACAGAAAAAATTGCACTATATACATTTTATAAATACCAAAGAAAATGCATATTATATATATTTTATGGACAAAATCCATTTTGTATATTTGTATTTAATGAAGAATGTATTTTATATATGTTATATAAAAGAGAAATTGCATTTTTCATTTTTATTGAAAGAATTGCATGGTATACATTTCATATGTATTGACATAGCATTTATATATTTATGCATATGGAAGGAATTACTTTTTATATATTTTAATCATTGAAATAATGATATATCAAATAATTACGCCGTAAGGCGTTTCAACAAATGGGAATCGACTCACTGAATTTTTTTTTAATATTTTCATTCGACAATTGGGAAAATTTGCCTCGTTGATTTGCTCTACTGCCTGGCATTTATGCCACTGAACGGATGGCCACCTGCTCCCTTAAATGCACATCAATTCAATGCCTGCCGACACTCTTAGGCTGACACTCTGAGGCGGTGATGCCTCTGTCTACCTTCAATTCGTATTCCTCGCAGTTCCCTGTATCGGTTTTTTTTCCGTCCAGTTCAATTCATATGCACACCAGTATCGGTTTTCTGTCCCTGCACAACACAGTCCCTGCAGAAGCACAACACATCTTGCACAACACATTCTGTAGGACACACAGGTTTGGATTCTGGATGCAATATTTACTTTATTGGTTAAATCTTTAGCTGCAGTAACATCAATATTTTTAATAACCAACAAATACTTGTAAACATGCAGCTAGCGTAAATACCTGATGTTGAAGTGAAGGAAACTTGATTGTTGTCCAATATTTTTATTAACCAACAAATACTCGTAAACATGCAACTAGCGGAAATACCTGATGTTGAAGGAAACCTGATTGTTGTCCATAGATAACCTAAGTACATGTCACACGTTGAGAGTCTTCAGAATCCTCATGAAAAAGTTTCTGCTAAAAAAATTGAACTCTGTCTATAATAACCTTGTTTTCATCATCACCCGATTAGTTGTAAGCTTAACTGAATTGCTTGAAAGAAGCAGGTTCCCTATTGGAGAAACCACCAAACGAGGTTGAACTATTGCACCAGATGCCATGTTGTGATCATGTTGTGATCAGAAGCAGATATCAACTTTCCGCCAGAACCACTGTGTAAGAATCCCCAAAACTCATTACTCCTGAATATCCCTCCTCTTCCTTAGTGAATACCCATGAAAAAATCCCAATCACAACGAATCTCAGATCAGATTACAAAATAATGGAGGCAAAAGAGCAAAATACAAGGTCAGACATTTATACCTCCAAACCGTATCCAAATTTGAAGAAAGCCCCAAATCGAATTTCCTGAAATGAAATCCTTTTAAAACCAGTGTCTGATAACCTGGGTTTAAAACCCTGAATTAGAAGTAGATTGAGTAGAGGGAGGACAAACAAATTGAACCATCCACAACACTTTATAGTATCTTATGTATAATTCCCCTCGCTCTCTTCATCCTCATCGGCAAACCACATTGAAAACACATAATTTTCCTGTTGAATGCTCCCATGGGCAGGGTTTCAAGTTTAGTTATTTGTCTCGTGTATTTTCCTTATTCTTCCTTATCAGCAATCTTTTGCTATTTGATAGATTTTGAACTACATAGAACTACTTTTACTAGACATATGGGGGAAATTGAAATTAGTGTGCATGAAAATATTCATGTAATAACTACCATGCCATTCTGTCCAACAGTATGAATTTCCTCCATCCCAGAAGCTTTGCCAGAGCCTCACAATTATAAACCTATCCGTTTTTCCAAAAGCATTGGCAGGAAAGGGCTTCTCATTCGTTTCATCATCGACTTCAAAGCCCATCTTCAACACCTCCATGGCACCATCGGCTTCGTTCGCGTCCTCACTCCATGGTGGCACCTCTGCATATACACCGCCTTCAAAAACAACCCTAATGACCACTTCTTTAGAGTCCTCGATGGCCACAGGCAATACAGAATGCAGTGTGCAAAGTTCATTAAGAAGACGCTTTGTAAAAATCTTATCAAGGAGCCGCTTTTATCCATTAGCAATGCCATGCTATTACCTAATATTGTGCTTGTGAGGGGTTAAACTCTATATATTGCGAATGCAGGGGACTCTAGGTCTATTATCACGCAGAAAAAAAGGGGATATAATGGAGTCCAGGCTTAAACATGACGAGCCATAGGTGCCTAGCCAACCTGCATCTCCACAGCCCATGGCAAACATAGTTGGGCACAACGCGTCTTAGAGGCCGCATGCGGATATGGTTTTTGTGCCATCTGGGGCCGCATGCAGCATGCAGGTAGGATTACGACATTCCATTTGGGTGGCATGCAGTATGGACATGCATATGTGTATGTCGATGGCGGTGGCACTCAATTCTATTTTTTTATATAATAATTTATTAGCATGCTTAATTAGTCTCCTTGTTAACTTTGTGGTGGATTGTTATCAATCCTCAACCCCCTGTTTGTAGTTGGAAATCAACCGCAACGTTGTTAACGTTTTCATCCATTTTCTTCTCCATGTGTTGTTGTAATATTGATTCTCTTGGTTCCTAAGAGTTTGTTTTCATCCATTTTCTTTGCATGTATTGACTAGCGCCAACTGGTTCAATTCAGTGCATGGCTGCCCATGTGTTGCAATTATTGTTGATGTGCTTTATGTACAGTACAAGCTAAATCAATGGATTACAATGACTCCATTTGTTTTCTTATTTTAGAAAAGAAATTAATTTGAGTTATCAGTTGTAGTGCTTTGATCTTTAACTCTTTGGTTTTTTGTTGTTTCTATACATAAACAGCTATGCATTCTTCCGTACCTAATTTAACCTTGAGACTCTCTCTTGAATATGAGCCCTACTTTGCGGCTCGAAACGTCAAATTACAACTAACGCAGTCTTCCTCCCCACCATCCTCATCTTTCACTGCGTGATCATGAACAGCTATGCATTCCACAATATGCAACAAACCCTGATTCTTTACAAGCTTAGAGATATCCAGGATTGATGTTGTATTAGTTATATTTATAAACTAGCTCAAGATCATAGGTATAATCGTAAAAGAGAACAATGCAAACACATTTAGATAACTCATGTCAATCAACATACGTAGCGGCCGCAAATCTAACTTCGTAAAGAATACCTTTGGTTTTTGAAGTTTTGCCATCAAACAAAATTTGCTAACAAAGTTATTAATTATGGGCGTGCAGCTAGCCTAGTCATTAGGAACAGAAAATCCATGATGAATACGGTCGAGGAAAATAGCTTCTTATGCCACATGGAGAGTACAAATTCATAACAGTGTCCATCAAGAAAAAGGTGCAAATTATCTAATCCTTCTACTCCTCTTTTGCACTGATTCAATTAATTCTGTCTATGTAGTATAGTTTAGCTTGCAGTTAGCATTTATGCGAGTAACAATAGTGTCTCACATACCTTCCACCGTAGTATACACAACTGGCTTAGGGATTAGAACATTCAGTATTGTTGGCAAACAGTCTTTCTTGATCAGAGAAACAAATCTAGCAAAGAGATGTAATAGCATGATGATTTGTTTTCCATGCCACATATAGCTATGGTAGAGATTACGTTGACCTCGTCTCACTCGCCCTCCGATGCTTGCAATGTCCAGAGGAAAAGTGTTGCCTATGAAAGGAATAGAAAATCATTGACAACCTTCATATACAACCAATAATTTATGTCTATGAAGGCACAAATTCCTGATATTTTTTTGCTGTCCATGAATGCTGGACAAACTCTATAATCAGGACAATGGGGGCTCATGAGAAACCAGAAGCAAACCCATCCTTCTACCGTATAATGCATCAACTCATCTCATAGTCTATTTTCACCCTCAACTCTTTCCAACCTATATTTTTACCCTTTCTTTAATATCAATATATAGAATTTCTATCATTCTTTTGGCTAGCCAAAAGCAACTGGTTTCCAAGTACTAGTTCTCATTAAGTCACGGGCCTTTTCGTCAGCGTATAGTCAGCCAAATCCAGATCCGTAGAGACTTTTCAACACTTAATGGATAAGTGATTTTACTTCTCAGTTTATGTGGCTGTGAAAGTGGTTTTGAAATGTTAAAGATAACAGCAGTTTATGTTATTCTGCAGATTGGCATTCTGAATCGCAGTTTTAATGTTGGTCATGGCAGGAAAAAGATACGATTCTTACTCCAAGCCGGGTAAAACCTCGTTGCCCACTGCAATGTATTTTATATTGGTGGTGGGATAGAAGGGGACAATGTTGTCCTTAACCCAGTCGTTGGCTGAGTCTTGGTTGGAGGATATGTCTTGGTTGGAGGATATGGCCTGCAATTTGCCATTACTGACTCCCACGATTACATTGATCCCAGAATTTGCGAAAGCTTTTCATCTCTGTTTGCTTTTTAAATTAGTATTTTCTGATGTTTTTGTTCATAAAAGTGAGGTTAAACCAACTATTTTCATATAGTTAGTGATATAATTTTGTATATTTCTGGATTCAATTTGCATAACTTTGTTAAGTGACAATTAATATGATTTTTTTTTTTAATTTTGATGTTTCTTGGCATTGAGAATTGAGATTTTATTTCATATTGGAAAATTCCATAACAATATTATGTTTAAAAGAATATAGATGTTTTAAGATCCATGTCTTGATCGATAAATTTGATATGGATCTCAATCATTTATACCGGTTGTTTTTCTATTAGGAAGTGCCCCACATACAATGGTTTAGAAATGGGTTTAACTAACATAGAAGACATGAGGGCGAAGTTATTAGAGTTGATCGTGTAGTTAATATATATTAGCATAACCCCCATGTCTTGATTGATAAATTTGATATGGATCTCAATCAGATTTTGGTGAAGTTCCCACCATATTCTTGGCTTTCCTGCTGATCCTTCACTCATTTTGTTTTCCCTTGGTTCCCAACTGCTCTTTTAGTATGTGATTTTTAATTACATTTTTAAATTATAATATTGATTTTTTAAATTTAATTTAATTATAAATAAATTGATTTTAACTACTTAGTTACATATCATATTTTCAAAATAAACTTATATGAAGTACATTGGATTATATATATATATACATATTGTTATGCTATGAACCATCCACAATTTAAGCTCTTGCAATACGACGCGACATTCTTTCATTGCACCCCAAGGTGCAATTGCTAGTTTATATAAAATGGAATATATATATATATATATATAGGATTGTATTTTATATACTTATGAAGGTTGCTTAAAGTATACTATAAAGTAAATTACCAAGATCTCGTTCTTATAAGAATTAAAGGGTTCCATTATATATGAGCTAAATGAAATTGAAATAACATTAGAAAATGTCTAAACTAAAGTTTAATGTATATGTTGAAATTTTATGGCCTTTGCAAAGGTTAGTCAAGATGGCTTCATCATGTTTGGTATGATGCCATGGCAATGGAAATGTAGACAATGGTGATATAAACCCGATACATAGTGGAGCGACTTTTGGGAGTGACAGAGCGATGGTTTGGCACAATGAACTTAGGGTTTTGTTAGAGGTGATGGTTTTGCTTCGGTGAGGTTTCAACTAGGTTTGTTCATACATTTTGAGTGTTTGGTAAAACCAGGGTGCTCATATTTCGGTGCCGATTTTTTCCACATATTGGTCTGAGCTCCCGGGATTTGGTGGGTGCACCTTTCTATATTGGGACACCCAATAAACCCAGTGAACAACAGTCAGAGTTTGTCTCTTTTACCTCCTCGGCGTAATTGGTGGTGTTTCCCTCGGTCCATTTGGTTCGTGGTCTATTAGTTTTCCGGTGGTCCACATATTCTGGTAGGGTTACTATTGTTTGTCAGGGCTCCCAGGGGAGTGCTACTTCGGTGGGCGTTCCCACTACTTGCCGTTTGTCAGGCAAACAATCCATATTCGGCATTCCATTGGCCATGGGGGAGGTTCCGAATACTGGTGGCCCAAGTTTGTTTCCCCCCATAGAAACAAATTTATGGATTGAAGAAAATGACATAATGAGACTGGATGCATATTACAAGGATCTACTAAAAGGTTAAAAAGGAATAGTTACAAGTCACAAGCATGCGAATGTGCATAAGACAAAATCGCTTCCAGGTGTCGGGAAAGGCCCATTGACAAAGTCAAATAAGGTGTTTGGTGTCGGGAATAGGGGTGGGTTTCTGGTTTCAGGTAAGACCCTTTCGGTGGTCACCCCACTTTCTGATGGTAGTGGTGTTGATGGGAGGATTTTGGGGGTTTCTAGCATGTCGGTCGCGCAACATACTATCAGACCTAGCAAGAGGAGTAGGCAGCTGAACCGACGTCCCGTGGTGCACTGGATGAATGTGGGCAGAGACCTAGGGTTAGAAGAGCTTATGGAACTCAATATGACTCCCATGGTCGGTAAATTTAGCTACAATGCCATGCATAGGAAATACATTGTGAAATGGGTGACGAGAACTTGGACCCCTATTCCAGATTACTCTCCCAAGGTATCCTTTCTATCCAAAGGTTGGTTTGGGTTTAAATTTCAGGAAGAATCTCATGCTACCTTGATCTTGGAATGTCTTTGGATCAAAGGGTCGGGTAGTCTCATGCTCCAACGATGGCATACATATTTTGACCCTGATAGGGCCACCATTAAGCTCTGGCACCTGTGGGTATTACTACCCAGCTTTCCTCTAGCAATGTGGAACCGAGAGATTTTCAAAGTGGTTGGAAACAAATTGGGCCGGTTCCTTCATCTGGGTGTGAATGTGTTAAATGGAGTGGATAAGCGCATTGGGCATATTTTGGTGGAGGTGGATATATCTCTTGGGTTGATTGATGAATTGCACATTGATTGGCGGGGGCGCTAGTTCACCCAAATAATCAACTACTAGGACATTCCTTTCAAATGCTCAAACTGTAAGGAGCTTGGTCACCTGTGGTGGAATTGCAAGGGGCCTGCGGTTAGTTTGGACGAGTCCTTTGTTGATGAGGGGGATGCATTTTAGTCGGAGCAGGAGAGCAATGACCAGGATTTGGATGCGGCTGGTTCACTGGATGGCTTCTCAAACCGGATCTCTCCACCGGGGACTGCTCCATCAGATATTTTGGGTAAACTCCAATTAAATGATCCATCATTTTTCCATTCTTTGAACGAACTTGAGAAACCTTTCATTATTTCACTAGAAATCAAAAAAATTGATTCGGGCCTACTAGTAAATGAGATGTCTTTGCCTTCAAATGTGATTGTTCCGCCTTCCTAGAG
Organism: Larix kaempferi; assembly: GCA_027924585.1. Classification (NCBI taxonomy): domain Eukaryota; kingdom Viridiplantae; phylum Streptophyta; class Pinopsida; order Pinales; family Pinaceae; genus Larix; species Larix kaempferi. The sequence goes on along the minus strand of BSBM01000348.1, from coordinate 14,114,105 downwards.
GCCCATTATGGATAATCCTTCTAGTTTAGAGGGGAACTCTCCTAGGAATATGGTCAGCCCTGTTGGCCCCTCACCGACTCCTGATTCACGACATTCAAGTGAGAACTTGGCTCAGATAATCTGTCTCAAAACGATACTATTCAAATCTCCTCAGATGTCAATACTACCACCCCTGTAATTCCAGATATGGTTCTGTCGGATCGGGGTTTGTCTTCAGATCCTATGACATAAACTCAGACTATGGTCGACAATACCTCACTTGATGCAGATTTCACTCCATTGGAAAAACTGAGATGTATCCATGTGCACTCTTTTTCGGATATGGTTAAGAAAAAGCCAATCCCTTTGTTTCAAAAAAATCGAGAAGTGGTTCTGGATGGGGTTTCTGTGACCGAGTCATCTTCTAGGTTTTGTTCTAAGAACAATTTGGTCCATGGTTCCAGGGAGGGGGGTTTAGCTATGGATCTTTCACCACTAAAAACCATAAGTGCCCGAAAGGGTGTTCCAAAAGGGGACCCTTCGAGCCAGATTATGGTCTCTTCGGGTCATAAACATGACTCTCCTTTTATTGATTCCGAGGAACTTAGATATATAAAATCCCTTGCTAGGGTGAAGAAATGATTTGTCTTTCTCTGAACATGCGGGGAGTGGGGGGCCTCTCAAAACAACTTGCCCTCCAATGTGTTCTGCTGTTACACAATCCTAATATTGTTATGCTACAGGAAACAATGGTATTAGATGTGAAGGCTCAATTTTTTTTCACTAAAATAAAACCTAATTGGAAAATGTGTGTTATCGGTGCGGATGGCCTTTCAGGGGGTCTAATAGCTGCTTGGGACCACCAGGTATTAAATTTGAGGCCATTTATGTCTCTGGCGGGGATCCTACTTACTAGAAGATCAGTGGGTTTCGACGTTGAGTTAAACTTCATTAATTGCTATGGGCCATATTCAAATAGACAGTCCTTCTGGGAATCGATTTATGCTGATAATTTGCTAAACTTGGAAAATCTAATCCTCACAGGGTGATTAAATTTCACTTGGTTGGTGGGTGAAGTGTGGGGAAAACATGCAAAAATGGATCCCCTGGGATCTTTTTTTTTCATAACATGTTTTCCTCCAGGGATTTGATTGATATTGAGTCGGTTCCCTTGTTACCTACCTGAAGGAATGGTCGTCAGGGGGATAATTTTGTGTCTAAGAGATTGGATCGTTTCCTTATTGCAGGAAATCTGTTATCCAAATTCACTAAATATAGATCCTCGACTAAGCAAATCTGCATTAGTGATCATCTCCCTATTTTCTTCCAGTTTGATATTTCTGTCAACAAAGTTATTTACCCTTTCAAATTTAACTCATCTTGGTTATATGATTTGGAGTTTCGAGCGGCTGTGGCAGCTTTTTGGACTAGTTTGGCTATGGAGGCAGGGGTTTCTACAATGGAGAGTTTGGTTAAAAAATTAAAATGCCTTAAATATTTCACCATTAGTTGGGAAAAGAGGCGAAATAAGTTGATGTGATTGGAACTTACTCAAGTGGAGGATGATATTGAAGCAATTATATCGACAAATTGCTTATCTCATATTTAGGGTCCCGACTCGATCAGATTGTGTGAGTTGGAGGGTAGAAAAAATCACATCTCGAGGTTTCAGGAAGAACGATTGCGCTTAAAAATTCGAGCTCTTTGGATTAAGGCCAGGGACAACAATACCAAATTTTTTCATAAATTTGCGGAATCCTGAAAAATACAGAATGCTATATGGGAATTAAATGATAGTGATGGGAAAAAGGTCTCCTCTCCAAAATATTTACACTCAGAAGTGGTCCTACATTTCCATAACATTTTTCAGGATCTGAAAACAACCACACTAATAGAACTGTTTAAAGTTATCAAAGAGTATCCTTGGATCTTCATTGAGGAAGAAGGTGATGGGATATATTCCCCGGTAACTTTGACTGAAGTGGAGAATGTCGTCAAAGGTTTTGCAAAGGACAAAAGCCCGAGACCTGATGGTTGGTCCGTGGAACTGTTTCTTCCCTTTTTTGACATCATGGGATAGGATATCCTAAGGGCAGTAGAGGAATCCAGATTGTTGGGATCAGTCATAGATGCGATTAACTCCACATTTTTTACTCTTATTCCAAAATGCTCACATCCTGATGGATTTAATGATTTCCGTCCGATCTCACTTTGTAATTTAATCTACAAATTCATTGCTAAAATTATTGTTGTAAGACTGAAACCAGGTTTATCGAAATATATCTCAATGGAACAGTTTGGTTTTCTTCATGACCGTCAAATCCTGGATGTTGTGGGGATGGCTCAGGAGGCTTTTCAGTCCATTAAAACAAAGCACTTAAAAGCAATACTTTTAAAACTAGATCTTGTGAAGGCATATGATCGAGTGGACTGGTCATTTTTAAGATTAATTTTGATCCAGATTGGTCTCCCATGGGTTGTCAGTAAGTGGATTATGGCCTGTGTGTCCTCGGTAAACTTTGCAGTTATTATAAATGGTACTACCTCAGATTTATTTAAAATTTCTTGAGGATTAAGGCGGGGGTGTCCACTCTCCCCTCTATTATTCCTTCTGGTTATTGAGGGCCTCATCAAGCTTAACCATAAAGCGTGGGGTGATCATAAACTACTTGGTATTTTGGCTGCTCCACATACTGTGGTGACCCATACGTTATGTGTGGACGATGTATTGTTACATGGGGGTAGAACTCTTCCGGAATGGGCTGAGACAAAGGTGATTTTGGATGTTTTCTGTAAAGCTTTGGGCATGCTCATTAGTAAGGAAAAATCGATTTTGTTGTTTTCTGAGGTGGAGGAGGACATTCTTGTGCATATTAGACATATTCTGCCTTTCAATTGCAAGCGGTTGGAGGAGGGTACAAACTATCTGGGCTTTTACATCAAGCCTAACAATTACCTAGTGCAGGATTGGAGGTGGTTATTACAGATATTTGACAAAAGAATTGCCCACTGGTGTTGGAGATGGATTTCTTTGGTGGTCGTCTTATGCTTGCAAAATTAGTGTTGCAGAATTTAGTTGTTTATTGGCTCTCTTTATGCAATGTCCCTAGGGCCATTGTGACTGGCATTCGTAAAAGAATTTTCAAATTCATCTAGGAAGGTGGTGCTGATAAGCGCAGGTTCCATCTGGTGGGTTGGCGGAAAATGTCCCAGCCATTTTTGTGTGGGGGATGGGCCATTAAAAATATGGAATTATTTGGGAAAGCTCTTAAGGCAAAGAACCTCTGGCGGGCTTTATTTGTGGATTCACTTTGGGGTTTGATTATTAAAGACAAATATCTCAAAAAGTGTTCAGTGATTCAATGGTTTCGGAATGGTATACTGACAACCAGAGATGTTTCTAATATATGGAAGGGCCTACTCGGTTCTTTTAATACGCTAGCATCCTGGCTATCCTGGGTCCCGGGAAATGGTTGAGAGATACGCTTGGGAGAGGATCCAATACTGGGCGGCCCTATTGGTTTCAAACTCTCCACGGAACTCAAGTATGTTTTGAGGATTAAAGGTTACTACACACTCAATCATATCATGACTACTAATGTGTAGGGAAGGAAATAACATTCTTGGATCAATGCTTGTCAGCTGGGGTTATATGGTCAGCTGGGAGAGGAGTGGACTGTGTATATTTTGAGCCTTAAACGATTAAATATCCAGTTGTAGGAGTCCCCAGACTCATTATTATGGTCATGGAATACTGTTTCAGGTGTGTTCACTGCTAGATTGGCTTACGATTCAAAGTTCATCTCATCCGATCCCCCCATGCAGTGGTGGTATAAGCTGGTTTGGACACTCAACCTCCCGCTCAAACTAAGGTGCTTCTTGTGGCTTGTTCTTGACAACCGTATCGTGACGTGGGATAATTTAATCAAACGAGGTATTCATGGCCCGAGTAGATGCGCTTTATGTGGATTGGATGATGAGTCAATCAAACACGTTTTTTTTACCTGCTCTCTTTCCCGTGCTGTATGGTGGGAGGTATATTCATGGGCCGGAATTGCTTTCTGCTGGAATCGGGGAACCTTTATGGAAAAACTATGTGATTGGTCCAAGGCCGATTCACATTAGTTAACTCTGCCAGTCTTTGCGACGTGGGAGGTATGGAAAGCACGTAACTTGCTAATATTTGAAGGAAAACAACCCTTTCGGCCCGAGATTAGTTGTCGTGTAATGGCCTGTTTCTATGAGGTTACTGGGGCTGTTCCTTCTGGTGTTGGTCGACTTAGCCATGCTCTTCACCCAACGCCATGCATGGATGTTGTTCTTCCTTGGGGTGCATTTGATGGTGCCTCACAATTGGGTTTACGGGTTTGTGGGGATGGTGATGTACTTGTATTGGCTGAAGACCGCATGCTCAAAATATGGATGAATTGCGGAGGGGTACATATACAAAAAGTGAAATCATTGCACTTTGGTTACTTCTATATGTATCTTCGAAGTGTAACATCCCTCTGCAACATATCAAGGGGGACTCCAGAGTGATCATCAATTGGGCTCGCAATGAGTGCTCCCTAAAGGTCCTACACCTTGACTTTTGGTTGAGGGATACGATACACCTCATCAATTGTTTTGGTCATATTTCATTTGTTCATGTGTTTAGAGAACACAATTTTCTGGCCGATGTGCTCTCTAAGCGAGCTTTAATAGTTCTGGAAGGCACTATATTTTTGGAGGAATGGTGTGAAAATAATTTATGTGACTGGTCGTCTCTGGATTTTTTTTTTTTTTTTTTTTTTGATTTGGAGGATTATTTGTTTTCTCTGTCTATAATTTACACTTTCCTTCCTGCAGGTCCTTAGCTCATTCAGTTGGTGGTAGATTTATGGACTACTTCTGGTTTCTATATTTGCTGGTTATGATGGACCGGTTTGGTTTTTGGGTAGCGGTGACTACCTCTGTGCTCTGAGGGGAGCATTTATTTCTATTTTCTGCATCTTTCTCGATATGTATGGATCAATCTTTCTTTTTTGGTATTGTTTGGCACATTTGGTATTTGGTACTTTGGTATTTTTGTTTTTCTCTGGGCCAGTATTTTGTGTGGCCGGTATGAACAGGATTTTTGTCTATGTGTTTGGATCGACAGTTTGGCTTACTTCATAACACTTGAATATTGAACTCTGTAATTCCTATTTACTGTTTTTAATATAAATAGTAAGAACTTTTTTCAAATGAAAAAAAGAAAAAAATTGAAAAAGAATTGCAATTTTTTTATATGTCTACATTTTTACAATTTGAAAGAAGTGGACTTATTACGTATTTATGAATATAAAAAATAATAATAATTGTTTTTAGATCATATATAAATTGAAAAGAATTGAATTTGATGAAAATTGAAATAACTGTGTTTTAGGATTGAAAGTTATGGGTTGTAAGTTATATATTTTATTATGATTAATGAAAGGATTTGCATTTTGTATATGTTATACAAATTGAAAAAAACCGCATTTAGAATGGAAAGAATTGTAAGTAATATATTTGATTTATAATGAAAGGATTTGCATTTTGTACATGTTATACAAATTGAAAATAACTGCATTTAGAATGGAAAGAATTGTAAGTTATATATTTTATTCATAATGAAAGGACTTGCATTTTGTATATATTGTACAACTTGAAAAGAACTACATTTAGAATGGAAAGAATTGTAAGTTATATATTTTATTCATAATGAAAGGGCTTGCATTTTGTATATGTTACACAAATTGAAAAGAACTATATTTAGAATGGAAAGAATTGTAAGTTATATATTTTATTCATAATGAAAGGACTTGCATTCTGTATATGTTACACAAATTGAAAAGAACTCCATTTATAATGGAAAGAATTGTAAGTTATATATTTTATTCATAATGAAAGGATTTGCATTTTGTATATGTTATACAAATGGAAAAGAACACACTTAGAATGGAAAGAATTGCAAGTTATATATTTTATTCATAATGAAAGGACTTTCTGTATATGTTATATAAATTGAAAATAACCGCATTTAGAATGGAAAGAATTGTAAGTTATATATTTTATTCATAATGAAAGGACTTGCATTTTGTATATGATATACAAATTGAAAAAAAACTACATTTAGAATGGAAAGATCTGTAAGTTATATATGTGCATCTTATAGGTATTATATATATAGATTGAAAGTAGGCCTATTTTATAATGCATTTTATGAAGATTGTACATTAGGTACTTAAAAAGAAAAAAAGAAAAAAAATAGTCTTGAGGAAGGGTATCCCTTTTGTCTTTAAAATGGAGGACATTGGCATTTTCTTGCAGGGAGCACCTCGTAGGTAGCTTATAACTTTAGGAACATAGCCATGATGAGAAAAATGGTGGATGATCCCAAATGAGCAATTAACGAAGGAAGTAAACTTGGTGATTTTGGCCGTCATGACACAAAAATGCATATACTTGCCGAGACTTCGACAGATGGTTGTGAGGGTGAAACAAACTCATAAATTGGAACACAAGATATCGATGTCACTATTGTGATGATCTAAACACAAAGACATTGATTTTTCATCATGACGATACTATTAATGAAAATGAAAAACTACAAACTTGACTTGACCCTCACATGATAAACTTGCCAAAAATGTCAAACAAGGATTATTTTTACAAAACAAAGTATGGAGACGATCAACATGATGAGCTGAATGTATTTATGCTAACCACATGGCAGAATGAAACCTAGATGAAAATACAACTAGTCCTTGAGACGAGACTTGATGAGACTATATCGACACATAAGATGTCACTTGGAAAGTCTGCCAAAGGGGTCATATTAACATGGAAATGATGAAATGAGTTAAGGACAAGATGAGCTCCTTGACCTAGACATTATGGCACTGATGAAATGACTAGGTAGTTAAATTTAATATTAAATAATCAAATTATGGCACTGATGTATCAAGTTTAAATTTAACTACCATTATGCCATAATAAGATTGATTATTAAATTATGCCATAATAAGATTGACACTTATGGGACACTGGGCATTATGCCATAATAAGATTGATTATTAAATTCCAAGTCGCACTTGTTTCGACACTTTCGTATCAAGTTGATAATCAATCTTATTAAAATTTATGGAATTGGAAATACTATATGGGAATATTGAATGACTTATGCATTGATTTGTGATGATGGGGTAGTCCCCCTTGAACCGATAATTCATGATTATAACTACCAATCTGTATTTTAGTGAAGATTGTATGATGTTTATCTTCTCACCTCGGGGAAGAGGATAGTTGAATAGGTTTGAATTCTTACTTGGATTTTGATTGGGTACCTACTATATGGTTGTTGATGTGATCTAGATTATAGTTTAATTGGATATCACGAATCCTTGTGGATGACTAGGAGGCATTGGAAATCTAAGTCAGTATCGAGGATTATTGAAAAGTAGTACTGGATTTACATTACATGAAATTACCGTTGAATTATTGAGAATGTGTTGGAACTTTGTTGGATGAAACATAAAATTAGTGATGATAGAGCAGCTAGTGTTTATGGCCATGGTTATTTAATTAAAATAGAAGAGAATGGCATGAAAACTTGATTATGAAAAGAAAGTGAAAGTGTCTTTGGATGTACAATAAAAATTAACTTCGGGACGAAGTTTCTATAAGAAGGGGTGTATGTAATGCCCCCCTTTGATCGAGTTTGACTGATGAACTTTTGAGGGCACTTATTTGAAAGTGACATGGTTAAATAAACTAGGATAAACATTTAATGTTTTGTTTTGAATAAAATTTCCTGACTGACTAGCAATTGATGATTATGTTCAATAAATTGTGAAATTAGAAATAAAGCAAGTGAATGCTTATGTTATGAATAAATGAAGATAATGTTTTGTTTTTATTTTATTTTATTCCGTAGATGTGAATAAATGTTTCTTACCGGTTAGCTATGGATGAAATTAAATATGGCATAATGATCTTTTATACTATGCAGCGCTACTAATGTGCACTTTGAGTGTGTGCAATGGCGGATAAAACGACTTACCTACTGACTCTCAAATGGAAATAAAAGGGGTCATAGAGAGCGTGAAAACACACATAAGTGTGCAACAACTAATTGTCGCCTCTTAACAGCAAGCCACGCATGAGTTGAAAGCCCTATCAGCTTTGCTCGGGCGGTGTGTGCCGTATGGGTGGGACATAACGATTTGGTCACATACGATGAAGTTGAGGGGTGCACAATAAGAACGATCTTATTCCTCAGCTGCCATTAGTCTCACATAGAATGTAGAGGATCAATTTAAGGTAACGACTCCTAAATCGCTACATCACACTCCCCACAGAAGAAAAATAATTAATTATTTGTCGGAAGGACCCATAGATGCGGTACCTAGACAATGATTAGAAGTAATTTATGTACATACTTGTGCCAGCATATAGGTATGCATTTAGTTTATTTGTGCAAAAAAAGAAAAGAGAGAAAAAGTAATAGATTTATCTCATGAAAAGATGTGCATTAAATTAAATATCAAGAATAAATAAATAAATAATATTTAGATTTGGAGCAAATATAGACTTGGGATATTTTTGAGTTAGACTCCACTTGCACCCACAAATTTGGGGATTGGGATCCTAAGATAAATGAACATCTAAGATTAATTTGTGGGACTTATGTGCACCCTCATGTGAAGGTGACACATGGTTTGATGAGAAATAATATTTGGAAATTTAATAAAAAGGATATTTTTGCATGTGAGCGACATGTGTCGCAAAGGATTTTTCTGTTTAAGAAGGAAAGCATGGAATGGAAAGACACATTTGGTTCCCTAATGCCGGATGGCTTTCGTAATGAAAAATTGAGAATTTATGTGACTATGTGAGTTTGGTGTTGGAATTATCCTGGTGATTGGGAGATCATTGCTAGATAATCTTGGCTCGTGTGTTATTCTTTTACGACCCTTAATAGCTCGGGGGACTGGGAGGAAGAAGATTACTCCCAGTATGGTAGGGAGGTCAACCGAGGAGTCGGTTGGTATTTGGGCAAGGTTGTATTCGAAATCAGGACTACTTGACCTTCGGAAACAACCTCGGTAACTGGACAACCGTCGTAATCAGGTTTCGTCTTTCAATACTGCTTATTTTTATAGCTTTAAAATGTTATTCCCTTTTCATTATAAAGAGTACATGAAATGAGTTACAAGTATAATTGTATATTGTTGAGATCATTGAAACTTTGTTTTTTTAGAGGATTATTTAAGAAATGCATATATTTTTATTGAAATTTTGAGGGTCCCTAGATGAGGGTCTCTACAATTTGAAAGTCACTCAAGCGACATAGTTAGCAACATGTCAACTCTCACAAGGATGATATATAAAAGCTACTAAAGTAAAGGAGGTGTATAATCGATGATGCAGGTAGTAACTTGAGAATATGTTTAACATCCATTAAACATTGGTTGGTTGAAGTCAAGAAGTCACTTTTTGGGGAAACTCGCAATGGAGGGCTTGACTCTTTACAAATGTGCTCTTAAGAGTGTATGCACATTTAAATACATACAATTTAATACACATTGTTTATAAAATATATGATTTATCATCATTTTTTCTCATATTCAATCTTTTACTTAGATTTGAGAAAGGCTGTGTAATGATGTTTCTTATTATGTGTATTGTATTTTTACTATGTTGTTTAGATCCACTACTAGAGTATAAAGCTCTAGTGACATATGCATTGGTAGCAAATTTTGAAAGTTTTTTTTTTCAAAAGAAAAAGACTATACCATTGTATTAATAGTATATGTAAAAATAACAGAGAATAACAAAAGGTCACGACAACAAATAGCCAAAACAAACCAAGGAAGCCAAACATGCACCCCAAAACTGATCCAACACCAGCCAGCAAGGATGACACAAAAAAGGAACCAGCGAAGGAAAAACAACCCCCCATCGGGAGCACAAGAGACAAAACAAATAGTCTCCAAAGAAAGGAAGCAAATTTTGAAAGTTACTTAAGCAATAGAGTTGGAAACATGTCAACTCTCACAAGGATGATATATAAAAGCTACTAAGGTAAAGGAGTTGTATAATCGGTGATGTAGATAGTAACTTGATAATATGTATAACTTCCATTAAGCATTGGTTGGTTGGAATCAGGAAGTCACTTTTAGCTTTTCAAATTATTGGAATGCTTGTTGTCAAATGTGGTAGGAGTCACTATATTGAAGAGGAGAGAGGTTGTTGTCAACATCCATGCCCGAGAAATTCTTGTTTACAAATATGACGAATGAACCATTAATGTTAGATTTGTTGTAGATGTTAGCCATGCTTTTTTGTATTGTAAAATTGATTGTATGTATACAAATGCAATTATTTTCATTTATGTTATTTGGTTAATTTTCACATATTTTGGATGAAATTAAGTTGATATTATTTCATAATGATGGTTTATGTTATTTCAAAATTAGAACTTAAATTGAAATGTAGAAATTTCATGAAATCAAGTTTATTTTGCAAATTCATAAATTTCATCTCTTTCATGGATCTAATTCCTATGAATTATCAACCCCTAGCGTTTAATTGAAATTTAAATTATAGTAGTAAAAAAATTTCGAACAATATTTAACTTCACATCATCTCCAATACACTAGGCAATCCAAGAGAGAAGGTAGAAAATAAATGTCAACAACTTTTGGCCCTTCAAGCAAATCTTTTCATCCATAAACTACAAAGTTAACATTCACTTAGTCAAAGAGTAATTAAGTTAATCTTGATTATGTTAGTGATGGGTTTATTGTTGGTGGCTTACAAGCCCATGGTATTTGTCCATCGTATTTGTTAATGTGATAAAGCCTTTAAACAGGCTTGGCCTACTCCATTATAAAGTGTCTCAAGCAGCCTAGTGTTGGTCAGATTGATTGAAGGTAATGAAAGCTATCTTTTGAAGGCTACTTTTCCTACTAAGGGATTTTATCGGTAGCCAAGACTCTCTCAGGGGAGTGACTTCATTGTTGTGTGATGATATCAAATCAACACAAAAATAGAATTTCATAAAGAATGAGAATGTCATCGCTGAAAAAGATGTTGGATAAAGAGTGGTGTATTTTGCTGGAACTCGATCTTCTCATACATGGATCAATGTGTTGGTGATAAAGGAAAATTCTGACAGTTAAAGATGAATGATATGGTTATATTTTGTGCATGTTCATTCATTATGGATATTGTTATTATTTTTGTGCATGACAAATTGCACATGTTATACTGGATCTATTGCTCATTTGTTGCCCAAGAAAACACCATGATGTTAGACTAGAACGGAGAGAATTGGCTACGGAGGAACTCATGCCATTTGTATTCATGTGAAGTCTAAAGATTAATTACCCACATAAACAATAGTGCACATAATTAGACATGTCCAACAATCATAGGAGGGTCGTGTTGGTTCTCCCATATCCTAATTGGTTGGTGAAGATGAGTTGGAACTTAAACAAGGATGCACTCATGTCATGATGTAGGGATTGGAAACCTCAACTACTCGATTACATATGACTGAGGCTTATTCTATTTGATGGCACTACTGTAATTGAAGACAGTTCCGTCTCTCTCAATAATGAAACAAGATTAGAAAGAGTTACAAATGTGATGCATGTTTAGAATGTGCTTTCCTAGAAATGGAAAAAGGTGGTTGTGAAAAGACTTGGGCTAGGACCATGCTATGGCCATGTAATAAAATTGATTTCCCAATGATACTTTGTCACTATTAGTGGATATGGTTGTTGGCGGGCGGTTTGGATGAGTCAGCATCGCGCATGCTGCGACAGGCCGAAGGTACCGTGGAAGGAGGAAAGCAGCGTGCAAGTCGATAGCATTTTATGTATTTTGGGTCATTTGGACCGCATCATGTGTATTTTGGGTCATTTGGACCGCATCATGTGGGTTTTGGGTCATTCGACCGCATTATGTGGATTTTGGGTTAGTCTTCTTGTAAAGTTTGTTGAGAAGTAGTTAGACGGTTGCCTAAGTGGACCGCAAATGTAAAGGCGTAAGCCTATAAATAGACTTAGCATTGTAAGTGTTGAGATATAAGTTGATTAGGAGATAAGTTGATTAGGATATAAGTTGATTAAGAGATAAGTTTATTAGGAGACAAGTTGAATAAGAGATAATTGACGAAGAGATAGTTGAGCTGATAGTTGATAATTGAAGATCTAAAGACAGATTTGGAGATACATGAGCTGATGAATTTGCATGTTATTATCTGTTAAATCTGGGTATGTGACAGAAGGATTATCTTGTTGTATCTGGGTTTTTGCAAAGATGAATATGATAAGACAGTGTTTTGAGCAGTATCATTATGTCTTCCCTGTTTTCCATGTGATGAACGCATTATGCGATATAAATCTGTGAATGATGTAATGTTTCCTTGCTGCGATTAATGTTTTACTATTATATTTGTTGCGCATTACTGGTTATGTCAATGATGCGATCTGTTGAATAAGGTTGCAATTATGTTTAAATGCCTAAGTTGAATGCTTAGATCTATTTCTGAATGTCACCGTAAGTTGATTAGTTGATGCACAAAATCCTCCTTCATTCGGCGGAAACATGGTTCTGTCAACTCTCTCTTGAACATCTCGGGTGAGACCTCTTCTTCTTTGTAGGTGTTGCTGGATAGGGTCAAACCTATCTGGGCCGGTGCTCAGGGAGATTGCAGTGGGTTGGATGTCGATAGACTGAGGAACCCTTGTCGACTGGGTTTGTGTCAACAAATGGTTCCGTTGCCAGGACCATAGCGCGAAATGAAAGGAGGATATGTTGTGGCATTCGACGAGATTGGAGATTCAAGATTGGTTCGACCTAAAGTTGTGAGAGTTTGCTGAAATAGAAAACCAGAACCCTGGGTTGTTTACAGATTGGTGGTTGGAAAAGTACATACATGACTGTCCACACGAATATTTTTTCTGTGAGTTGCCAATCATCCTGTATGAATGGTTAGGAAAATTGACCTATCAGAAAAGGAACTTCCAAGGTGGTGAGCCGATAGCTTGGACCTCAGAATTGTTCCAAAAGTTGCAAGAGGTCAACAACAAATCGTTGTGGGCTGTTGAGGTCTGGGTCGATAATATATTGGAGGTATATATCATCGAGTTTGCGGTTGATACAATAAAATCCTATAGCGAAGCTGAAAGGGAATTTTTCAATGGACCGAGAGACAGGTTCTTGTTGTCGCTACAATTGTCCATCAAGATGCTCATCTGTGAAAAGGGCATACTGGAGACGCACGTAGATTAGTAGAATCTTGGTGGGAGGAGGCCGTGGGTACCGCGATAGCAGGGGGAAAGTGAATGGAATGATACGGGGGTAGATGGGTGCAAGTTATGACGAGACTGTGGAGGAAGCTGAGGAAGAGAGTGGTCTTACGAGGGGAGGAGAAAGGGTTCGACAAGAGAAGAGGCAGACGATAGGGGAAGGTCCTGCTGCGATTGAAATGTGAAACCATGAAGGAAGACCACGCGGGACAAAGCAACCTCACAGTGGCGACGAGGGCGACCAGGCTACACCCCAGATAGAGGCAGGACCGACCCCCAGCAGCAACGTACCCACACCTCTGTTCGTTATATGACTAGTAATAAATACGACTTCAACATTGCCGTGTTCATCGGGTCAACATAAGTTACTTACTAGAGGGATAGCGACTGGAGGAAGGAAGCCAAGGATGGCGGGCGAAGATGCAAAGTTGCCATTGTTCCATGGAAATGGGACAGACAACCCAGAGCAATACTGGTTTTTATGTGAAGCTGTGTGGACTGTGAAACAAATCACAAATGATGACGCCAAGAAAGGTCAAAGGGAGACGACTCTTCGGGGTCACGCATTGGACTGGTTTATGAATTTTGTTCAAGTTCCTACAGGTGCACTAGAGAAAACACTGGATGAAATCAGAAAAGGATTGATTGTAGAATTTAGAAAACCGAAGTCTGAGGCACAGTATATTACAGAACTGAAAGAGATTAAGCAGTATCCGAATGAAACTGTTTGGGATTTTGACCAACGGTTCAAAACGATGATGGAAAGAGTCAGCTTTGACATGAGCGATGTCCATCACAAGGAATGGTTCATCATGACATTGCTACCTCACATTCGACTCCCGTTGATGCAACAGAACATTACGACGCCGAGTGAAGCTCTGGAGATTGCGATGCGGTTAGAAGCTTCGCCTATTGGTGAGAATGCAACGGGCATGTCGCAGATTCAGACGCAGCTGGCCAACTTGACAATACAGTTGTAAGACCTTAGGAAGGGTAAGGAACATCATGAAGAGGCTTGGTGTATGCGATGTCGTGCAGAAGGGCATACTAAGGATAACTACCCAGATTTTTGCAATTATCTGGTATCAGGAGCGCCGAATCCATTAAGTGGCGGAGGTATGCTGTGGTGCTGTATCTATTAGGTATATGGGCATCGACATGAGGAGAGTCAATATATGCAGAAGATGGTCACAAAATCGATGAATTTGTATTGTACATTCTGCAAGTCTGTGGGACATGACGATAAGGGTTACCGCGCAAATGGCTTACTTCAGGAGAGAACGTATGAAGCATTTTATGTGAAGGACGACCAACGTGTAGTACAACAACCACAACCGCAGCCATAAGTGGTTCAACCGCTAGCACAACCGCAGATGCAGTTTGTATCGCAGCCGCAACCACAACCACAGTTTATGCCCCAATATACTCCAATGTAGATGGCTCCGCAGCAGCCACTGTATGTTCAACAGTCACAGTACGTTCAGCCAGGGCAGTGTGTTCAACCTGGGAAGCGTGTTTAGCTACAACCGAATCCCATGCAACAATAGTTCAACCAACCACAATATTAGCAACAAGGGGGATTTCACGGAGGATTCCAGGGAGGACGTTGTTACAGGTCAAATCTGCACTTCTCCGTCCGTGATCACATTGCTCTGTTGATCACACAAAAGGACACTATGGATGGAAGAGATAGGTTGACTTGGATGAGTTATTGCTGAAACTACACTCTCCAGCTGAAAAAATTATTTTTTCTACAGTTTTCATGACATGTGTGCTACTATTGCCACAGTGATCCAGCTTTCTAAACGCTACTATGCTTGAAGACAACCAATGCACACCTTTAAAATATTGCAAACGCTGGTTGTAAAGTGCAAAATTTGCTTATTGTGCGCTAGTATGGTTGTATGAAACCTGCGCACATCTTAAGATGAAATGAAAAAATATATTAAGATTACAAATTGGGATTAGTTGAAGTTGTTTCTGCAACTTCCCCAACCTTGTCCCATAAATACAAGGAGGATCCATGAGAGAGGGACCTAGAAGGAATGCTTTAATTGCTATTACGCTGGAGGAATTCCCAAGTCATTGTGAAGAGCAGGATCCCAGGACTCGGTTGCAGAAGTGTTTGGACAGATCAGGTATATCTGTACTTTTCTACATTTCTTTGACAATAAAAGGTGGAAATACCCTTCCTGTCCCAAATTGAATGTTTACTGGATTGAATGTTCATTTGGTTTAATGTCTGATTGTACTTGATGTTAAGTTGTTTATGATTTCATCATATTTATTACAGTCAATATACGCTGAGGAAGGTTAAATTTTTGTTGCAGGTTCATCATAGCAAAAGATCAAGTGAAATCTAGGACCAACTATCGTTAAAAAGGTACAACTTTTGATATCTTGATCTCTTTCCATTTGTAATAACTAATGCAAGAAAATGAATGTATTTACCTGTCACCC
This sequence comes from Larix kaempferi, assembly GCA_027924585.1. Lineage (NCBI taxonomy): Eukaryota > Viridiplantae > Streptophyta > Pinopsida > Pinales > Pinaceae > Larix > Larix kaempferi. Next base: position 14,098,341 of record BSBM01000348.1, on the reverse strand, counting down.
CACCCAAGTTGGTAGTGTCATCTCCCCACTATAAGGTATTTTTCCTACACAACAGATTGGTGATTCCGTTGGGGATTAACCGGTTGTTTTTATGTTTTAGGAGACCCTATTAGGTTTTATTCTAGTTTATTCAGTCTTTTGTTCTCTGAGAGGTTTTATAGGTTATTTTTGCCTGTTCTTTTTATCTTGATTCATCTCAGTTTGCTTCAGCAAAGCTTTTTTGTTTGCTTCAAGTCTCTGTGCGTTGGTTTATTGTACTTACAGTAGCGCATTTTTTGCCATGAACGCTGCTTTGTCTCCAACACAGTAGTGCACTTCCTGTGATAGGCGCTGGTTCCTATACCACACAGTAGCGCACTATTCCTGTAGGTTCAAGCCTTCTGTTAGGGTTTGGTTCCAAGTTATAGGATCTACTTCTAGCCTTTTGCTTTGATTCTTTGGCCGACCCCTGAGACTTGTATGTCCTTTTTTAGTCTTGTTGGCCTCTCTGAAGTCCTTTAGTTTTCCTTTACTTGCTTTAGTACTTGTGTAAGGTGTATTTTGTTGTTTAAACCCTGCTTAAGGATGTGCGCTACTCTCTGTTAAACATAGCTGCGCACTTTTTTCCCTAGACATTTGTTGCAGTTATACAACCCCATGTTCTGAACGCTTGTTGTCTGTGGCAACAGTAGCGCACTTATACTGTTTCTTGTCCTTTTATTGGTGTTTGATCTCAGTCTGAGTTCTTAGGGTGGCTTTGAAAGGTTGTTTAGTCTAGATACCTTCTGAATATCTATTTAGATCAGTTTGAGTGAGTTAAAGCTTTCTAGTTAGCTTTTCTTTTGAGTCGGTGTGTTAGTGAGGTTACTTTTTGGTTTGTTTACCTACTCCTTTGTTTGGCGGGTGTTTTCTTAGGTTTTTGGTGCTTAGGAGTAGCCTTTTAGGTCTGTCTTTCCATTGGAGGCATCTCTTTTCCCTTCTTCTTTTACACTTTGTTCCAAACCTAGAGTTTTTTTCCATCGAAACAACTCAGTAGGTGGAGTCTTTCTCAAGTATTTTGATTTGATTGTTTTAAGCCATTAGGTCATTTGTCTTACTCACACTTTGCGTTAGGTCTTACTTTCTCCTTTCCAAGTTCTTTTTCTTTTGCAATTATTAGAAAAGACAAAAAGTGAAATTGGTTGCTTAGTAGTAAGATTCATCATCTTTTTCGAAGTAGCATAGATCGTTTGCTTTGAAAAACTAAAAGAAAATTACAATTTTTTTGTTTGCTTAGGATTACCTATTTGCTAGTTTTGAAGAATATAAACGAAAAGAAAATAGTCTTTTGTGAATTTGAATGCATTATTTCTTTACACACTTTGCTTTCTGTCGAAACCATTCCACACACTTCACTACCCTTATTGAGTAAAAAGCATCCCTTAAAAATAAATCTTAATAAAATTAACTATCAACCTTTTTCTTTTTAGGTATACACATCATCAACTAGCTTAGGCTAGGGTTTCGGGTTTAAATCACCTTAAACTAATCAAAATCAACTTCATTACTCAACAATCATAGTAAGACTATTTATTAGATAAATCCACCTCTATCAAAATATCCTGGGAACGCTTTACTCAAACTAGAGTTAAGCACGAGGCCGTGGGCGATTGGAACTGTTGAGGATACCCCCTCACTTTCCCCTTAACCATAAACCAGAGTTGATTCGCGTACGGGGGTCCACTAGCACATTTTAAAGTGCTTTTGGATTTCGGGCTTTGCTACCCTGCCCATGCGTCTTAACTAGGTTGATGACTGTTCCCCCAGGTTTTTTCGTATTGGTGGCATCCTTAGTATCATAACCCTAGGGCTCTACACAGGTAGAGTGGAAGGATATTTCCACTTCACCTCGGACAGACGCGGAAGGTAACCCTTTGGCAGTAATCCCGGTAGGGCGGTTTGGTGATTCAAATGCTTGCACCCAGAGGACCTCCATTGGATGCCGCGTAACTGACCGTCTATACTCTATTAGTTTTTTCTGGGCCTTCATTATCCCAAACTTGCTTCTGAGAGTATTTGCCTTGTTTGCCTGGTTTGATCACTTAGGAATTTTTTTTAGTGGTATGCTGTTTGCTCCTTAGTCGTAGTGGCCACTAGGTTTTGTACTTAGTTTTCTTTTTATAGTTGTGGAGGACCAACCTCTTTGTAGGTCTCGGAGGTTGCAAAACCTTCCCCCACTCACTGTGGAGCCTCCACCGCCACCGCGACGCCGGAGGATGGATTCCCGTGGTTCATTTGAACTTACGGGCGAAACAGAAGTACTTGGAGAACCACAGCCCAGAACCCAGGATCAACAGGTCTTTGATACTGTTGAGGTTGAGGACCTAACTTCTTGAGAGTTTCGTAGTCCTTTCAACCCTCCTCTTACTGGACCCAACAACCTACTACTGGTACCTGTAGGATTTCTAGGACAACCTGAGTACAATGCGTACTTGTTTACACCTGGTTACACCATGACTAATCCAGGAGATTAGCAGGGAGTTCCTCAAACTCCCACAACCTCTATGGCTACAAGGATTATTAATCCTTCTTTTACAAACACTGCAACACTGATCTCGTCACAGACTACTTCTGCTTCGACCCCATCCTTTAGTTTTAATACTGGTACTCTAGGCATGCCGAGCTCACAAGCTTAGACATCTGCCTCAGTTTCTACCCCTACTTTTGGACTAAATAATGTCCCTTTGACAGGGATACATGCAGTGAATTTCACTCAGCCTCCTGTTACACAACAGTTCCAGGGTGTAACTCAAACTATTGCTTCCACATCCGTTGTAGGATCGATCCCTTCTGCATCTATGCCTGTTATGGGTATGATGACGGCACCGTCTGTTACTACTACGCCTAGATTTAACCCCTATGTAGGTTACAATGTTAATCCATCAAATATACCTACAGGGAGTATCCCTTTCTCTTTGTTTGCTAGAGGAGGGGGTAATATTATTAATCCACAATTCGGTGGGGTTAACACCCAACAACAATGGACCACTGCCCCAGGAAGTAATCCGCTTTCTTTTGGGTGGAGCAATTTTAATGCATTCACTTCACAACCGATGGCTGGGGGAAACCCCAACCAACAGTATGCGAACCAGGTAATGGGAGGTCCTCAATACCAGGTTCCTGTTTACCAAATGCCATCGGCTCGACCCTGTTTACCTTTTCTGGAAACTTTGAATTTGCCAGATCTTTCAAAACTCACAAATGACCCTGTGTGCCATGATCCTGCATGGCCACCTGTTCCCACTAAGTTGCCCTTAGACATCCCAAAGTTTGAAGGTAAGACTGGTGAGGACCCCGGTGACCATGTCATGACATTTCATCTCTGGTGCTCCTCGAATTCACTGAATAATGACTCCATCAGGTTGACTTGGATGAGTTAATGCTGAAACTACACTCTTCAGCTAAAAAAATTATTTTTTCAGTTTTCATGACATGTGCGCTACTATTTCCACAATGATCTAGCGTTCTAAATGCGACTCTGCTTGAAGACAACCAACGCACACCTTTAAAATATTGCAAACGCTGGTTGTAAAGTGCAAAAGTTGCTTACTGTGCGCTAGTCTGGTTGTATGAAACTTGCGCACATCTTAAGATGAAATGAAAAAATATATTAATATTACAAATTGGGATTAGTTGAAGTTGGTTCTGCAAGTTCCCCAACTTCCCAATTCAATCACCTCTCGAATTCAACTGCCTACCTTATCCCATAAATACAAGGAGGATCCATGAGAGAGGGACCTAGAAGGAATGCTTTAAATTCTGTTACGTTGGAGGAATTCCCAAGTCATTGTGAAGAGCAGGAGCCCAGGACTCGGTTGCAGAAGTGTCTAGACAGATCAGGTATATCTGTACTTTTCTACATTTCTTTGACAATAAAAGGTGGAAACACCCTTCCCGTCCCAAATTGAATGTCTACTTGATTGAATGTTCATTTGGTTTAATGTCTGATTGTACTTGATGTTAAGTTATTTCTGATTTCTTCATATTTATTACAGTCAAGATACACTGAGGAAGGTTAACTTTGTGTCGCAGGTTCATCATAGCGAAAGATCAAGCGAAAGCTAGGACCAATTATCGTTAAAAAGGTACAACTTTCGATATCTCGCTCTCTTTCCATTTGTAATAACTAATGCAAGACAATGAATGTATTTACCTGTCACCCCACCCAAGTTGGTAGTGTCGTCTCCCCACTATAAGGTATTTTTCTTGCACAACAAATGCGGTGGAGGCTTTGGTCGCAAAGGAGGACGAGGTCATGGACCAGTCCAGTGTTATAATTGCGGAGTGTTGGGACACTACCAGAGAGATTGCCCGCGGTTGCATACACAGTGTACATTTTGTTTTGGTGGTGATCACACAGTTGAGAACTGTCCACAACTGATCACTAGATGGTAGGCAGGGAATGTTCCGTAGTTGCAGAAGTAGAACCAGAATCAGTTTCAGAATCAAAATCAGGTTCAGAATCAACAACTGGTGTAGAATCAAAACCAGCCGCAGAACCAAAATCAGCGTCCAAATCAGAACGCCAATGAGACTGTGAATCAACTAGGGAATCCACCGCTGAACTAGACTCAGGGCGCAACTATCACGACAATTTTTGCAGAACCAAGAATGCAAGATGCCACTGTTTCCATTATCACTCACGGAGGTGTGACGACGGGTGAAGATGGTCCGCATCCACTCATCCGTTTGGCTGGGTAGAAGAAGGTGCAGTTCGATATTGATGATGAGCATGACGCATTATTTTAAGTGCGTAAAGCGATGGAAAAGGATCACGGTAAGTCAATTGTGTATGACATGCCCCCGATTTTTTACTCCACTTCGAAAGCAGGACCGTCGCATCAGCATGGTACTTTACAACATTTATTTGACAGTTGCTTATCACTGGCACAGGACCTGTTAGAAAAACAGGATCGTAGAGCAATAACAATAAACAGTAATGCAAATATAATCACACATACACATTACAAGAGAGACACAGATATATCGTGGTTCACCCAACTTGGGCTACATCCACACTGAATTTGCCAGTCCTTATTATTATTACCGTCCAGCAAGGTGAAGGGATACAACCTGCAACACAACCGCTGCACTTCCTCTTCTCTGTTTCACAGTCTCTCTCCTGATCTCAGAGATCTTTACAATGCATAAAACCTAATACATCATCATCCCTAGCCGTATTACAATGTCTTTATTTTATAAGGGAAATACAATGGGAAAATACCACGGGATACCCAAAACCATGGGCTCGCAAAACAGCTGGCGAAAACAACCCCAAAAATTTTCTTCAGGGGCGTTGCCCCCGAACCCCCATTTCTCGAGGGAGCTGCCCTCGGACTCCCCAGCCAGGGGGAATGGTCCCCCCTGGAACCCCATGGGGGCGAGATGCCCCCCGACACCCCCCCGCTGGGGTGACTGTACAATCCACCTACATATCATATAAAACTGGGGTACAAACACGGCTGATACAATATCATCTATGAGACTAGAAGATATGGCTCCACAACCAACAGGACCCTAATGCTCTTACCAAGCTCGAGAGTTTGTTGCATTGACCAACCAAGGGATGGAGGGAGTCCATGGTGAATTCCCTACAAAGGAAGAAGACAGGCAAAGAGATGCGCATGAACATCCAGATTGGGGACTATGATGTAGATTCAGTCATTCTGGATCTTGGCTCAGATGTCAACATTCTAACCAAGGAGGCATGGAAAAAGATGGGGAGCCCAACGCTAAGTTGGTCTCCTGTGCAGTTGCGATTGGCTAATCAGGCCAAAGTCACATCCATTGGGAGAGTTCCACGCCTTGTCGTGGATATCGAGGGAATGAAAACCTTTGCGGATTTTGATGTCATTGAGGTTGTTGAAGAAGGAAGCTCCTATCCCGCGTTGCTAGGGATTGGATGGGCTAATGACAGTGCAACTGTAATCGATTTCAAGAGGAGGATGATGACCTTTGAAAATCGTGACCTCAGAGTCATAGCTCCGTTGGATTCGGCTGAAGGACGCAGATATATTGAACCAGTAAGGGATGAAGCTGTCAGCAGATGGGAACATGCATACAACATTTCAGAAGACTACATCCATCCGTCTGCTGACGGTGAACTCGGTTGGCGTAGTTTTAGTTCTGCGTCTTCCGACTTTGATGATGCTTTGGAAAACTGGCAGAATCACTTGCATGAGGTGTTGTTTCGCAAGTGTGGGTTAATAACACAGTCATTATGCCGTGTCGCAACTGAGACTGTTGCATTGCCAGTCTATGAAGGACTGCCTGGGTTGTCTGACTTTCTTGTGGCATTTGAAGAAAAAGTGTCAGAACCACAGCGGTTGCTGGCGTTGGAGGAAGCACTGAAGGCTACTCCAGCACAGTGGTGGGCGATCCATAAGAATTCGATTACTGGTTGGTCATAGTGTCGAAGGTTGATGACGGTTCGCTTTGGCGACACAGAAATATACCACACCGGCAGGTACGATGGACGGAATGACCCTGGCAGTCATCTAATGGAATGTCAGGCTTTGTGGGCTTCACAACAAAGGGAGGAATGGGTCCATGCTTTTATCCATACTTTGGATGAAATGTCGCGATCATGGTATGCTTCAGTTGAGTTGTGAGGGGAGATTACCACTTGGTTAGAGTTGACAGTTTGCTTTACTCATACTTTCAGCTTCGTGGATGCCAACCCCGATGTCCATAATGCTTTGCAGCTCATCCGCGACGTTATTCTGAGGGTTGTTCTAGTGGCATATCCGGAGGATCCGCATACGCACTGTAATATGAAAACAATGATGGAATTTTATAACATCACTGGCGGGCCAGAGGATGGTGACGACCCGCAGAATGTCAATATTCCGGAATCAGAAGGAAGTCACAACGTTGTAGCACCTGACGCATTGACAGATCCGATCAGTCAACCGCTGAAGCTCCGGAAGATCAACATTGGGACCGAGGAGAACCAAAAGTTTGTGAATATTGGTGACTACTGGGATGAATACATGATGGCAAAGGTCACCGACCTGTTGCATGAATTCCAAGATTTGTTGCCTACAAAGTTTTCAGAGATGAAGGGCATATTGGGGGATCTCAGGGAGATGAAGATTCCATTGAAGCCGGATGCAAAACTAATTAGGCAGTGACCGTATCGATTGAATCCGCGGCATAAGGAAAGGGTCAAGGTTGAACTTGACCAAATGTTGGACGCTGGCATCATTGAACTAGTCGAAGAATCGGAATGGATTAGTCCAATGGTGGTGCAAGACAAGAAGACAGGTGAGGTCTGGATTTGTGTCGACCTGAGAAAATTGAATGACGCATATATGCATGATCCATTTCTGACACCCTTCACTGATGAGGTACTGGAAGGAGTGGGCTGCCAAGAGATGTATTCCTTCGCAGATGGTTTCTCTGGATATCATCAGATCAGATTGCGAAAGAGGATCGCCACAAGATGACATTCGTGACTAAATGGGGTTGTTTTCAGTACACGGTGATGCCATTTGGGTTGAAGAATTCACCTGCAATATTCTCTCGGGTTGTTGTTGTTGCTTTCAGGGATTTTATTCAGAAGTTTTTGCAAGTTTACATGGATGATTTGACAGTTTATGGGTTGATCAACGATCATCTGGATAACCTGTGCCTTATGTTGGAGTGCTGTCGACAGCACCAGATATCGCTGAACTTGAAGAAGTGCATTTTTTGTGCGCCATTTGGGATATTACTGGGTCACATTGTTTGTAAGCAGGGATTGTTGGTTGACCCATTAAAGATTGCGCTCATTCTGAGCTTAACACTGCCTACCAATGTGAAGCAGTTGAGAGCGACATTGGGGCACACCGGGTACTATCGCAAGTTCATCCGGGGTTATCTAGCGATCACGACCCCTATGGAGAAGTTGTTGAAAAAGGATGCGGTATTTCAATGGAGTCCAGAATGTCAAGTAAGTTTCGAGACGCTGAATGCTAAGATGGATTCAGCACCAATAATGGTATTTCTGGACTGGAGCAAGGAATTCCATGTTCATGTAGATGCATTATCAATTGCGCTGGGAGTAGTGCTCGCATAACCAGGGGATGAAGATCTGGATCACCCAATTGCTTTTGCGAGTCAGAAGTTGTCGTTTGCGGAGAGAAACTATACCACTACAGAGAGGGAAGGATTGGCGATGGTATATGCGCTACAGAAGTTTAGGCATTACTTGTTGGGGGGTAACTTTAAGATGTTCACAGACCATTCTGCGTTGAAATATCTGGTAAATAAGCCTGTGTTGGGGGGGAAGATATGTCGCTGGCTACTTCTTTTCAAGGAGTTTGATTTTGAGGTGATTAAGCCAGGTCAATTGAATGCAAGGCCAGATCACTTGTCACAGATTGAGACAGGGGAAGAATCAACCAATATTGACGATGGGCTACCAGATGCACAACTCTTTAGGGTTGACGTAGCTGATGACTACTATGAAAACATCATTCAGTTTCTGGCGATAGGAACCGCACCAGAAGGGTTCAACACTAGTCAGAAGAAGCAGTTGGTGGTCAAGACTGCAGATTTCCAATTGATTGTAGGACAGTTGTACAAACTGGGATCAGGGAAGATCTTCTCAGAAGTGCATGCAGGAGTAGCTGGTGGGAACTATGGCGGTTGTACGACTGCCAGGAAGGTGCTTCACGCAGGGATTTGGTGGCCCACTCTTTACAATGATGCGATGGATTATGCGCGAACCTGCAATGTCTATCAAAGAACTGGGAAACCCTCCAGGAGGGATGAGATGTCGTTAATACCTCAAGTGACACTGCAACCATTCGATAAATGGGCAGTGGATTTCGTGGGACCTATCAACCCACCTAGGAAGTGCACTGGTGCACGATACATAATCACAGCGACATATTATTTGACAAGATGGGTAGAGGCTGCACCATTTATAGATTGCACCGCTGCGACAGAAGCATGGTTCTTGTTCGACAATATTGTCACTCAGTTTGGATGTCCGAAGGTGCTGATGGGTGATCAGGGCAGGCACCTCATTAATCACACAGTCAGTGCATTGACAGCGGAGCTTCAGATCTAGCATAAGAAGAGTACGCCGTATCATCCGCAGGAAAATGACACAGTGGAAGCCTTCAACAAAGTATTGGAGAATGCGCTGACCAAGGTTTGTAATGCGAATCGCGATGACTGGGATTTGAATATTCCAGCAGTCTTGTGGGCATATCGCACCACTTGTAAAAGGTTGACGAAACAGACACCCTTCAAATTTGTGTATGGGTAAGAAGCGATTATGCCTATGGAGTACATTGTTCCGAGTCTATGCATAGCGGCAACGACACGCATGGATGATGAAGCAGCATTAGGAGAACATCTGGTGCAGCTAGTGCAGCTTGAGGAAGACTGCTTTATCGCAAGTTGTCACCAGCACGTGGAGAAGGATCGACAAAAATCTTGGCATGATTGCCATATCAAGAATAAGCAGTTTCAGCAGGGTGACTTGGTGTTGTTGTATGATAGCAAGTTCATGAAGCATCCAGGGAAGTTATAGATGCATTGGATTGGTGTTGTTGTATGACAACAAGTTCCTGAAGCATCCAGGGAAGTTACAGATGCATTGGCTTGGTCCATATCGCATCAGTAGCATAACTTCAGGAGGCGCAATACAACTACAAGAGTTAGATGGAGCGATGCTCCCAAAGTTGGTGAATGATAGAAGGTTGAATCCCTACAGGACGGGCTCGGAGTAGCGCGATGCTTGAGTCGCATCGGGAAAAACAAAAAAAAAATGCACAGGACGCTAGGTGGTAAGATGGCGCACCAGCAGGGACAAAATGCGCAAGTTGGAGCACTTGTATCGTAGTTTAGGAGCTGTGTCACAACAACCATAGGGTTGCGACCTAGTCAAATCAACAATAAATGCAGGAAGTTAAAAGCAGTTAATTAGCGGTGCGTGATGAAATGATCGGGATTAATGGCAGATCCGACCGTTGGATTGACAGGATCGACGACGGATTTAGGTAATTAAGGCATGATTTGGTCATGATGAATGGTTTGATTTGGTAATGATGATTAAGGAACCGATTTGGCGCTATAAGAAGAGGCTGACCCTGGTCGGAAGGGACCCTTGTGCAGAGTGTGAAGTATAACTCAGTGTTGCATTGTTGAGTTGAGCTGCCGAGTTCAGTATAGTGTATGTGCTAGCAGCACATTGTGCACGTTGCCCAGTGTTAGAGGTTGAGGAACTGTTGAGCTGAGAGGGGCCCTGGCGCGGCATGCCGAGTACACCAGTGGTTGAACTTTCCAGTGGTGTAGAGTCACCAGCTAGGCCAGTAAGCATTGAAGAAGAAGTCACCAGCATGCCAGGTGGAGCAGCATTCACAGGTATGCCAAAGAAGCGGAGGGGGGGCCAGCAATCTGACTCCCCGCAGAGTAAACGACAACTAAGGTCATCCACGATCGCTATGGAGGAGGTGCAGGTGGAAGTGGGCCAGTCGAGCCACAGAATTGAAGAGTTGGCCGCTTGGGCAGGGATATCTGTTGCGGATATCCATGGGTATGTACCCCCCTGTCAGCCTGGTATGCTGACTCGAAAGCCCACTAAAAATTAGAAATACCCAGTGAGGATGCCAACACTACTAGCAGGAATGGAATGCTTTGCCGATATTGTGCCAACATTGATGCGCATGAAATATGACGACCACGACATGCTGACATACAAGGAGATTATGACTGACCCCTATGAGTCGGGGACACAAATTGGCAGCAAGCTGATTCCGCATGCTTGGGCGCGTGGGTTGGACAAATCGAGATTGCTTGGACTCATCAACATGCCACAGTTTGGGCGATTGCTAGAGGTGAATGCTTGTGTGAAGCAGTTGCTGGCCTACTTCCATGGTGGAACATTGTGGCTAGACATATCAATTATAATCACCGTTGATTTAATTGCTGAGATCACTAGGTTGCCGAAGGATGGAGTGGACCCTTCGCAATACTTCAGAGGGAAGGAGAATGATAAAAAGAGGGCAGCATAGTTGGTACAGTGCTACAGATTGGAATGTGACGGCCGTGCCTACCGCACTGGAAGTATTAATGATAGGGCGGTCCTCACTGGAGCAAAGATACTGTGTTGCAAAGTAGTCCGCAAGAATCGACCTAACCAGTGTAATTTGGGGGTCATGGCGTGTGCCGAGTAATGCGTGGAAGGCATCTAGATGAGCTGGTCACTCTTTTTGTTGAACCAGTTGACAGAGGACGCAGCAGCTGTCCAAGATGGGAAGGGAGCATTCATGTACAACTGGCTCCTAATTTTGATCACGCTTTTCGCATGGAAGGAGCCTGCCACCTACCAAGGAATGGAAGTGGATGTCGCAAAAGACCGTAAGGGGGTGCGCTATCAAAATCTGTGGTGGTGCAAGAACCTGAGCACCTTAAGGAATGTGCAATGCAGTTTTGGCTCTATTGGGAGACATTACAGGCAACATCGATAAGCATGCCTCACTTATCTGAAGAAGCTGCGACAAAATACAAACTGTTTGCTCACTTTGCGATTGGGCCTCATTCTATTCATGTGCAAGCATGGTGTGACCTCGTGAAGCAATGGTTGTTGAACCACTACAAATTTTCCGATGAGGAGTTGGACGACATCGTCAATGATTGGCCTGTCGAATGGCGGAACCAGTTAGTATGGCGGAGATCATGGCGGGCCCAGTTGATCCACCACTCATGCAGGATCAGCAGAGTCGCCATGACTCAGATCAGGAATCAACATAGACGCCCACGGATGATGAGATAGACAGTGAGTTTGAGGAGGGAAGAATGAAGGCACGCTATGAGCATGGTACGATCAGTGGGGCCTCTCCAGGGACGAAAGCATAGTTGGGATGGCTTATAGCGGCTGTAACAAATGCAACAAATGTGGTAGCTTGAACGATGATGACATAGGTGGAGGCAGGTTTCAACGAGGTAAACGCTCGCCTTGATTCTTTATGTGATATTGTTTCGCAGAAGGCACCAGAGGCTGCACCTGTGCAGGTAGTTCACGCACCCAACATTACGCCGCGGGTTCAGAATGTGCGAGTTCCCCCGACTGCGGTTGCGACCGATGATGAGGCTGTCCAGGCTTCGTAGCAGTAGCTACAGGGCTTGTCCATCAATATTAGCACGCTATCATCAAAGACGTTGGTGCAGATGCAGGCAGTTACCAGCCACGAGCTAGAAGAGAGAGAGAAGGATGCCAGTGGTCAAGTCTTGCGGTCGTAGGAAAATGAAGCAGTGGCTCAGAAAGAGGTAGAGGAGCTAACAACGAAGGCGGTAGAAGCCAGGGCAGTGGTCGATGAGTTGGAAGACAAGATAGAGCAGCTAACTGCTGAGAAGGCTCGAGCAATTGAAGAATTGAAGAAGGAGCAGGATCACCTAACGGTGGAGAAAGCCACCATTTTTGATAGCAAAGTGCGGTTGGAGGAAGCAGTTTCAGAGGCATGTCAGTACGTAATGGATCCCACCGCGCAGTTGGATCCAGTTGAGCAAGCACAACGGCTTGGGGATGTCATTTCTCAGTTATAGCATGACAATGCCGAATTAACCGCTCTACTCAACCCAGGTACACCGCAAGAGCAAGTAGATGAATGTAAACGTGCCATCGAGGAGTTGGAGACACAGATGGGTGAGTTGGAACAGGTAGCGACAAAGATCACTACAGACAATGTGCAATTTTGGGGCAGCATCGTTCAGGATGAACAGTTAGAACAGCTGACCAAGATGCAACAAGAAGTGGAAGGGCAGCTGGAAATAATCAAGGTGTCGATGAGAACGCTGCCACCAGTTGCTCAGGTCACCAAATCGGCAGAGCTGAAAGAATTGCAGCAGCACATCGCACAAGCCGAGGAGCGTCAAAAGAAGTGCAACACACAGCTGGAGGAATTCCAAGAGGTTGGCGGACAGTTTTTGCTCAAGGAAAGTTCCGCACTATAGGTTGTGCAGGAGGGTCACCGACAAGTTGATGAGAAGATGAGTGTGCATCCATCCGCGCAGGATGTGACAGAAATTCAGGCAGTGGCCGCGGCAGTAAAGGAGCAGGTTAAGGAGGTCGATCAGCAGTATGAGGACTTCAGGCTGAAGACCACTGAGTACACCATGTCCAGTTGACGTGGCTCGAGGGTGAGCCACAAGATTGTATTGGGGGCCTGTTGGCAGGTTGTTTGGATGAGTCAGCATCGCGGATGCTGCGACAGGTCAAAGGTACTGCGGAAGGAGGAAAGCAGCGCGTAAGTCGATAGCATTTTATGTATTTTAGGTCATTTGAACCACATCATGTGTATTTTGGGTCATTTGGACCACATCATGTGGGTTTTGGGTCATTCGACCGCATTATGTGGGATTTTGGGTTAGTCTTCTTGTAAATTTTGTTGAGAAGTAGTTAGACGATTGCCTAAGTGGACTGCAAATGTAAAGGCGTAAGCCTATAAAGAGGCTTAGCATTGTAAGTGTTGAGATATAAGTTGATTAGGAGATAAGTTGATTAGGAGACAAGTTGATTAAGAGATATTTGAGCTGATAGTTGATAATTGAAGATACATGAGCTAATGAATTTGCTTGTTATTGTCTATTAAATCTGGGTATGTGACAGAAGGATTATGTTGTTGTATCTGGGTTTTTGCAAAGACGAATATGGTAAGACAGTGTTTTGAGAAAAATCATTATGTCTTCCCTATTTTCCATGTGATGAACGCATTATGCGATATAAATCTGTGAATGATGTAATGTTTCCTTACTGCGATTAATGTTTTACTATTATATCTGTTGTGCATTACTGGTTTTGTCAATGATGCGATCTGTTGAATAAGGTTGCAATTATGTTTAAATGCCTAAGTTGAATGCTTAGATCTATTTCTGAATGTCACCGTAAGTTGATTAGTTGATGCACAAAATCCTCCTTCATTCGGCGGAAACATGGTTCCGTCAGCTCTCCCTTGAACATCTCGGGTGAGACCTCATCTGCTCTGCAGGTGTTGCTGGACAGGGTCAAACCTGTCTGGGCCGGTGCTCAGGGAGATCACTGTGGGTTGGATGTCAACAGACTGAGGAACACCTGTCGACTGGGTTTGTGTCAACAATGGTTGGTAGTGTTGTACAATTATCAACGGTGGTGACTAAGCCTTGTAGTTTATAATGGTTTTGTTTTGGTGTGCCAACACATATAGTGGTATGTGGGTGATGGATCTACAACTGTATTACTTTATTGCTGAAATTTGGGCTAGTTTAAGATTTGTGATTGATGGATCTGCAAAGTATGTGTAAATTATTTTTGGATCTCATGTTGGTCGTATGTTTGTATCTATAATACGTATGGTGTTCATGCTATCGTCGATGTCCTGGAATGGTAAATAGAACTACATGTTTGAATCTATTGATGTGTGAATTGATCTTGTTGGTGCTTTCAAAGCTACCATTAGTGAGAGGTGTGGGTAATCACTTTGTTGGAGCTTGTGATTTACTCATCTATTGTGTCATCGAGGAATGCCTTATTTTGAGGGTATGATGGAGGAATTTGATTACCCAAAGTCGTTTCTCATGCCTTGAGAGTAATCCATGTATGGAAAATGCATACAAGTGATTGGTAAGGATAAAGAGGTGCTTGGTAAAGAAGTACTATGTTCATGTAATTGTATTTGGAGTAGTAGGGATGCTTGAAATGAAATAGGTTGATGTTTCATAACATCATATTTTGAAATTCTGGAACACAACAGATCATTTAGCTTGAGAATACCTCACAATGATAGGATTAGCAAGGAGGAAGAATTACAATGAAATCTAGCAAGAATTGAGCAGTAAAATTAAACATGCATTGAAACTCAGATGTGCACAGAAATGTGTGTCACATTCCATTAATCAGCATTGTAACATACCCCTTTGCTGAAACATTTTATGTTTGAAGAAAACATTATCTTAACTTTTATTGTAAAGTTTTATATTTGGCCAAGTGGCCAAGGATGACTGTAATTGCACAATATTATTATTTAATAAAATAAAATAAGAGACACTCACCCGTAGAGACTGTTGAAAGAGTGTTTAATGACCCACTAGGTGGAATGGAATCTGGGGTAGAAGGTAATGGACAAGTGGTAGCATCATGAACTCAGTAACTAGCTGTTGTTATGGGACAACTCCCTTGCAATGTGGTCATAGCTCCCTGAAAGATGGGACTGGATCTTGAGGCTCATTTATTTGGAAACTGACCACTAAATACCTAGGCATCTTTATAAAGCCATCGAATTGAGTAGAGGCTCACACTTTTTCTGACAAGAAAATTTACCTTGTGGCTTTGCTGTATGCACACAAGAGATTCGATGAGGGGAAGCTATGTTTTGAGTTGTAGTGTAAGTCTGTTCCATTTCTGCTAGATGCAGAGTTATTTCTTGCTTAGGGCAGAGGTTTTAAGGTGTATTGCAAGTCTCCATTGATTGCTGGAAGTACAACCTGAGTGCCTTGCTTCTACACATTATCTTCTACCTAGTGGTTCAGTAAATAGGCTCGAAGGTCCTAAAGGAGCAAGTGATATTGGCTGCTTATTCTGGAGAAGGTTGGGAGGAACATGCCTCTTTGGGTGTTTTTCCACCCTATCTACAGTTGCAGGTTCTACTTTCAATTTCAGTTCCTAAGTAGTTATAATTTATTTCTGTAATTGTTGATTTAGGAGTTATTAGTTAAATGTTGATAGTTATCATTCTGCAAAAGTAAATGTTTGATTTCCTGAATTGATTATGATTCTGTAAATTATTGAGAAAATAATATGAAATGATAGATTAGATTTCTCCCCTATATTTTTCCACACACTGTTTTTGTATTGTACTCCAGTACAGGGAAGGATGTTTAAAATAGATGAATGATATGCAGAAGACATAATGACTAAATAGATAAAATGTTGATACATTTTCCTTATCTATTTGCAGTTTGAAAACTTACATGTTTCATGTTTAAGCCATGGAAAAACAAAAGAATATTTATTTTATTCATACATGTAAATGTCTTTTCACTTTACAACATAGAAGTAAAAACACATAACAGTTTTATATTTATGCATAAACCCAGAATTTATTATCAGTTAACTATATCCTTGCAGAAGACCAATGAGTTATCTATTCTCTTCTATTCTTTTTCCTTCTTTCAAATTTTTTATTAAAATATACTAGCATTCTGTATCTATACACTATCAGTATCGAAAACCATTACAGTAGACTCATATCATTATTTAGGATTCGAACCTACAGTATTTAGACCATTTTGCAAATGCTTTAAACAACCTTAATTTATTTTTGAACTAGAAACCCTAGTTATTCATGCAGTTACCTTAACAGTTTTTAGTTTTCGAGTAAAATATTCACATTCAGCCTTACGGCCTTAGTCTCTTCACCATTCTAAATTTTGGTAGCATTCCAACAGGTTTCAAACAAGGCATTTAGCCTCAGTTATTGTACAAAATTATCACAGTACAATGTAAACTTGCTAAACCATTAGAAACTTTAAACGCTGAAGCATTCGTAAGGAATCACAACACCAGGGAGTTGCAGGTTCAACCCGTATAACTATACTTTGAACAGAACAAAAGAAAACAACACTTTCTACCATTAAGTTCTTCGAACTTTGCTCTCAGATTTACCAAAAGAAACAACAACAGCAACCAAACCATTTTGAACTGTCAAAAACAAAACAAGAAATATAATTTTCATTTCTAAAATATCTCCATCTCCTACAGTTAATAGTTCTGCAGACTGTAACCGTCTTTTACACAAAAAGAAACTTAGTAAATTCTGGAAGTTACAGTGACATTACAAGGTCGAAACCCCCAAACTGTATTTCCTAAAACCCAATCAAAATCTTCAAATACATAATCGTCAAGTATCATTTATTCATCATAATGGCCAAGGGTCAAACCCTTAGCATGATTGTTACACTTGTCAAACTAATATACAGTAAAATCTTAAAAGAAACCACCTGGAGGTAGGTCGAGGATCCCATCCTCCCTAACTTTTGCCTTACGGCTTAAGGAAAGTTACAATACAGGTAAAGACCAAGGTAAAGACCAAAGGAGGGACCGACACTCTTGCTAGGCTGCACCTACAGGTAATCACCGAGGCTTAGGTGTAAAGCTACTCCATTTTCTTCATTCCGTAGCACACAAAAAGCCATCAGTCGAGAAGTTTCCTGCGAGAACATTGACAATCTAGTTAAATCAAGAAAGACAAGTATTAAAACCCCAAACTCTTATGTTTTCAACAACAAAATTCAAAGGGTAAGAACTACAACGTACTTACCAAAACAAAACCGAATTTCCAATCCAAACTCTCCAGCATTGCCAAATGTTGAACTTGCCACCAGTTTCCGAGTAAATTGAAGTCAAACCAAACTCCATTAAAATGCAGCAAGCTTAGCTCAGGCCTGACTCAGCCTTCAAACACACACTATTTACATTTGATAGTCCACAGGTCATGACTTCAAACCCTGGGAAGGTGCACCCAAGCACCGTTTGGAAACCCTAAGTTTGTGCAGGCCGGTCGGCCTCTCCATCACCCCACTCTTTGCATAATGAAAAACTAGAATTATGTTTTGGAACAATAAACCCCAAGCAATTAATGCAACACTACAACCAAGAAAATTTTCTGCGTGAAGGATCGCCACGGTGGATGCCAACGAACATTCCACCCATCTCACTTCATTGCACTTTAAATAAATCTCAGCTACCATAGTACGTAGGTCCCTGCCAGCACAACCATGCATTGGGGTTATTGCTGGGCTTTTCTATGGTTAAACATTACATTATAAACAAGATTTCAAAGGTCACCCCAACATACATGTGTTTATATTTCGCACCATACCCTAGGTCAAAGTATCGACCATCCTTTATGGCGGGCCTCACAAAATGTTATTTTAAAGTGACATTATTACTAAAGGAATCCTTGTAATCAAATCTCAGTACCAAAGACTATATCAATACCAACGTATGTTTACAATACTCATTATGTAATAGGTGCTATCATGACAAATGTTTAGCGTGCTTAGATTATGTTTACAACATATAAAATTATCATCTCACCTTTTTGGCCAATACCCCGTAGATCAAGTCTAGACTAAGTGTTATATTAAACCTCAGCACTTAGACCTAGGTTGTAGTTATATTAATTAAATTAGAGGAATAGTGTAAAAGGATTATGTATTATTTCCTAATATTGCTGTCAATACTTGTGACTATCGCTAAACATTTGAAACATCTTTTTAGAGTGCTCTTATAGTTCAAAACTTCACACTTAGTGTAAGAATTACAAATTACACTATTGTTAACATATAGTATGGTTAAGACAAGCCCAATAGGTCCGTACATACTTCAGGTTCGTATTATAGTTAGACCAAGACTTTCCTTAAGCAAATCAATACATTAAGATATTATAAATAGTGCTCATAGCTGAAAGTTAGGCCCAGAACTGCTTTACAGTTTTAACACATAAGTTGAAATTGTCCCCACTTATGTCAGGTACTTAGATACCTAGTATGTTTGGATAGATGCAGGGTTGAAGATCTAAAGATTAGGAAGCAAACGATGTTTTATACTTTCCACAGCACGTATCACAAACAAACGATCATAAACAATTGTAAATTTTGTATGTAAGTAACTGAGAGTTTTACATGTATAATTTAAATGCAGAAGATAAACAATAAATATAATGAAATAAATATCACCCGTAGTACTTCAAATTACTCTATTTTACAAGTCGAAGGTTAACTGAAAATTTTAAAGTAGGATCTCTTTCTTTAAGAAGCGTCACTCTTACCTGCGATCTGCAGCAGAGGTTCAAATGCTTTAGCTACAAAGCTAAGTAAGCCTCGGGGTGCCCCATAGGACCCCTTCGTCATCAGCAAAGAAAGTAAACAGTTAGCACATTTAAAGACATCAGCATCATAAATAAACCTAAACAAAATATTGACGTAACATGTTTTAAACTTATGAAGTGGTATTATCATTATTATTTAAGCATAGTGATATATATATTTTTTTCTGCATATTAATTATAGCATTAAGTGCTACCTCAGAAAAATTTTAAATTTTTATGAATTTTCGGGATGTTACAAGCATAGTCAACAGATATAGTACAATTGAGAGAATTCGATTATCCAGGAGGAATTCGAATCCATGTTAGTAGAGCATAGGAAATATCATGACTATAGTGCTCCAGAGGTTCCAAACTCAACTGATTGTCAGTGAACTGAAGCTATTGTCAGTTAACTGAGCATGAAGGGTGCATTAGTGAGTTTTGCATGCAAATCAGGCTAGAGAGGGTGCATTTGATCACAATCAATTGCAATCGGAACTCAAACCCCCCATTAGAGTCATGAACTCAGGTGGACTGAACTAGATCACTGAGTTAGCTCCTAAAATGTAGGGAACTGAATCTACATGGCTTAAATTGATGCATGCAGGGCACATCAAGTGGATAATGTGTCCTAGATGACATATGCACACCATTAGGGGGTCAATAACATCATCCAATATTAGGAAAAGGGAAATAATACTAAGGTGGACAAGGATTGGAGTATTAATTATCCTAACACCCCCCCTTAATCCAAACTTAGACAACTTGGGCCCTAGTAATTGAGACCAAAGGTCACCCAAACAATAAACAATAATTTCTCATGAAACTAAGGAAATGGGGATAACCTCATGGGAAAAAAAACCCCTAAAAAATGAACAGCAGGAAACTCAAACAACCTTCACACCAAGATTTGAGATAGGAAAATCTCTTATGAGTAAAAGACTTTGTTGAGATGTCTACACTCTACTCCTTTGTAGGATAGTAATGCAGGTGCTGGATCTGGATCTAGATCTTCTCCTTTGATGTACCTCCCACTGTTTCGAAGTTGTAGTTGCCAAAACAAGTCTGACAGAGTCCATTCTTGCTACTAGAGTGAATATCTCATTGTAGTAAAAGCCATGAACCTTTGAGTACCCCTTTCCAACCAACCTAGATTTGTACTTGGTTATAGATCCATCAAAAGCAAGTTTTA
The DNA here is from genome assembly GCA_027924585.1 of Larix kaempferi. NCBI lineage: Eukaryota > Viridiplantae > Streptophyta > Pinopsida > Pinales > Pinaceae > Larix > Larix kaempferi. The sequence goes on along the minus strand of BSBM01000348.1, from coordinate 14,078,292 downwards.
TTTTGTAGATCCACTTGCTCTATACTATATTTCTCCCTAGGGAAAGAGGGACGAGATCCCATGTCTCATTGTCCTGCAGTGACTCATATTCTTCATCCATGGAAGCCTGCCATATTGGATCATGTCAAGTCTCTTTGAAGGATTGTGGATCAGACCACACCATCATGTAGCACTTCTCTGGGAGAAGTGGATCTGTATGACATAGTGCAAGGCTTGCATCTCGATACTGAGATCTGGTTCTTCCATGGTCAGATGGATCCACAATAACTCCAAGGACTTTGTGAGCCCATTTTGTCCTTGGATTGGGAGCAGGTGCTGGATCTGGATCTTCATACTCGACATCAATATTTGATTAAGCTTGGTCCTCATATTCATAATCTGAATCTGGATCATTAGAAAAGACATCATCCTGATCTTCATTAGGTGCAAATGGAGTAGGCAGAGTGTATGGAAAAATATGTGAGACATGGTTTACAACACCTTTCACTATTAGATTCCGAGATGAAATCTATACAATCTCAACTGTGTTAGGTCCAAAAAAAACTTTCTTCGGTGAACTTGTGTGTGTCATCTAATAAACATATAACAAGTTTGCTCCCAAGGAAGGCACATACAAAACATTTTTGAACTTTCCATGCTCCAGTTGTATTGTGCCCTTCCCTTCAGCAGAGATCTTTGAATTATCTCCCATGTAAATACTAGGACCATCAGTGAGATATAAAGAAGAAAATGATTCTATGGAGGTAACCATGTGGTTGGAGGCTTTAGAATCAATGAGGAAGGCTTGGTAATCATCTATCTCACTTCTAGAATTAGTCTTCCTTATGCCTTATGGGAGGGAAATGTTGTGTTGTTCAAGAATTTTGGTCATTTGATCTATCTTCTTCTTCATGCATGAACTCTCTGGATGGTTTTATTTCTTGTAAAGGTACACTTGGTCTTCTCAAACTTCTTTTGCTTATCCTTCTTGGAGCTGGAGGATCCTTCTGATGGATTAGGATTCTCCTTTGGTTTGGATTCAAATTGATTCTTGTCCTTTCCCTTCTGCTTCCCTTTGGCATTTGCACTTTTTGAATCCACAGCCATAAGAGCTTGATTCTTGGAGGCCTTCAGGGTGCTCATTTGAATCAGTTTGTCTTGTTCTTGGATGAGAGATTCAGTGAATGCATCTAAAGAACGCATTTTCCAATTGGGGATTGACAATATCCCAGAGTGAAAGGTAGAGACAAATATTGAAAATTCAGGACCAAGCTTGCTTAGGATGGATAGCACCAGCTGCTCATCCTTCATGTCAATTCCACATTGTTTGCACTGCATAACCAAGGACTTGAACTTTGAAAAGAACTGTTGTATAGTTTCGAAACTGCTGCGTTGAAGAGCATTTAATTCATTCTCCAAAACGTGGCATCTCAGCTCATCTTGCTTTCCAAAGATAGTTTCAAGCTTCTGCCAAACCTCCCTTGGGGTCTTCAATCCATCAAGATGGAATAACAAATATCTGGAGATGTGAATACACATAAAACCAAAAGCCTCATCTAACTTGTTCAGGTACTTTGCTTTCTCAACAGTTGCTTGAGGTTCGACCTCCTTTCCCATTGTGACCCTATACAAACTCTTTTTTCACAACACAATTTGCATATCTTCCCTCCAATCCATATAATTGAAGGGTGTCAGGATTCTCTGTGTCAAAGGAGCATTCAAATTCTCCATCTACAACTACTGGAGCAAATGCAAACTGCTACTGCTGCATTGAAAACTTCTCAAAATCCTGCAGAAAACTCTCAAAATGAATATAAACCAGCTCTGCTGAGCTCTGGTACTATGTGAAATTCTGGAACACACAGGTCATTGAGCCTAAGAATACCTCACAGTGATAGGATTAGCAAGGAGGAAGAATTACAGTGAAATCTAGCAAGAATTGAGCAGTAAAATTAAACATGCATTGAAACTCAGATGTGCACATAAATGTGTGTCATATTCCATTAATCAGTATAGTCAATAGATATAGTACAATTGAGATAATTCGGTTATCCATGAGGAATTCGAATCCATGTTAGTCTAGCATAGGAAATATAACCACTACAGTGCTCTGGAGGTTCCAAACTCAACTGATTGTCAATAAAGTGAAGCTACTGTCAGTTAACTGAGCATGAAGGGCACATCAGTGAGTTTTGCATGCAAATCAGGTTAGAGAGGGTACATTTGATCACAGTCAGTTGCAATCGGAGCTAAAACCCCCGACTAGAGTTATGAATTCAAGTGAACCGAACTAGATCACTGAGTTAGCTCCTAAAATATAGGGAACTGACTCTGCATGGCCTAAATTGATGCATGCAGGGCACATCAAGTGGATAATGTGTCCTATATGACATATGCACACCACTAGGGGGTCAATAACATCATCCAATACTAGGAAAAGGGAAATAATACTAAGGTGGACAAGGGTTGGAGTATTAATTATCCTAACACATATGCTCAAGCATACAATTGTAATCACTTTGTGAGTTTGCAGTTTATCACATGTAAATGGGCATATGGTTGTAAGAATTATTTAAGCATGCATACCCCTGGTTTATTAGTTCACTGGTGTCATGACTGGATGTAAACCTAGGTGATAGGGGGTAGGTTGTAATTGTAGATGCTCAGCTATAATGTTTGAGGGGTTAGGTGTTTGCCCCAAGTCAAGTTTTAAAGGGGGGAATGTTGAGTTAACCTTAACTCCATCAAATAGTAATTAGGTTAATCCTAATTATGTTGGTGATGGGTTTACTAGTGTTAATTTATGGGTCCATGATATTAGGTGTCTTATGGTATTTTCCCATGTTATTTTTTTTCCAAGAAAAAAACTTATTTTCATTCATTTCTGATAAAAAATACAATCCTCAGTGCTTGAAAGCAGAGCATAATAGAAAAATCTAGAAAAGCTCAAGTAGGAACCAAATGCTTACCAAGTCTGAGACTATCAGCCCAAATTACAATATAGAGGACAAAAATCCCTTCTTAATCATCACATAATGCTGGGAGGGAAAAGAAAACAAGAGGCGAAAAAGTGCCCCCCTGAAATTCTTCTAGGCTTAAAGCCCCTTCATGCAGAACCAAATATTGCTTTGATAGGGCATCAACTTGATCATTAAATTACCTGTAAATATGACTGAAAAATAGATCCTAGAAAGAGTCCTTGATCCTTCTCAGTTGATCCACTAAAGAAGCTAATTCAATATTTACAATCTCATCCAACCCCTGCATGCACTTGATAACCAACATCGAGTCACCAAAAATATGAATTCGAGTTAGTCTATGTCTGACTGCATGTCTGAGCAAGTAAAAATGACCACTGAGTTCTGACCTATTATTAGTACTGTTGAATATTGTAACTTCTAAGAATATTATATTTGTACTTTATTATTTCGGAGATGTTTCATCCCTCCGAGGTAACCCTATTATGTATCCGGAGATGTTTATTCCTCCGAGGGTTTGTGTTAACTAGGGTTATTAGACCCACTATGTGGGGGTCGGTCCTGTGGTTATATTTTTGGGGTTATTAGACTTCTCCAGGAGAGGTCGGCCCCATTAGGTCTTTTAGTCAGTTAGGAGTCAGTATAAATAGAGGAGGTGAACTCCTCATTAGATCACTCATTCACTTGTGAAAGATAGCGCACTTGTCTGGGAGATCTGCTAAGGAGACAAAGAAGGAGGGAGCACATGTTGTATTTTGGTTGATCATCTTATTAAGGAAAGCTTTGCTGGGTTTTCTACCCCATGAGGGTTTCCCAGGGTATATTCTGTGTCTATCTTGTGATTGTGTTTCTTTCAGTGATCTTGCTAGTCTATTTGGTTTAATCTTAACATGGTATCAGAGCTAGACTGAATAGGACATCTTTCACAAGGTAAGAATAGCTCTCTCTCTCTCCGGTGAAAGTTAGGGTTTCAGCAAAAAGTTGGTATTATTGATTTTTGGTTACATGGATGGATAGCCCTCTTCAATACCAATCTTTTAAGCCCTAGATCGAACTTTTTGGTTGGGTAGAACTCCGGGAAATCCAAACCCTAATTCTACCAAAAGTGCGATAAGTCAGAATTTGGTTTCAGAAAAAAATTGGCATTTTTAAATTCTAATTACATGGCTGGATAGCCCTTCTCAAGAAAATTCTTTTGAGCTCTAGATCGAACTTTTTGGTTGAGTAGAACTCCGGGAAAGTCAAACCCTAATTCTACCAAAAGTGCGATAAAATTCTGTCCCAGATTCCGGAAAAGTGAAAAGTAACATTTCCAGGTAAGTCTACTCCGTCTCTTGGACTCTCCCAAGAGAAGATAGCTCCAAACACTAAGCTTGAAGACAATCTAGAAGGTATAGAGAATTTTTGGGCATGGAAATACAGAATTGGTCTCATTCTTGAAGAGAATGATCTTGCTCATTATATCAAGGAAGAAGTTGCAGAACCAGAAGGAGATGAAGCCAAAGAAAAACACAGGAAGGATTTGATTAGGGAAAAGAGAATCATAGTTGATTCTATTAAAGACCACTTGATTCCCCAAGTGGCTTCCAAGAAGACTCCAAAGGAAATGTATGATGCCCTAGGAAGAATGTATGAAGGAAAGAACATCAATAGGAAGATGAATCTAAGGACTCAGTTGAAGAGTACCAAGATGCACAAAGGAGAATCCATTCAAGACTACTTCTCAAGAGTCTCTCTAATCAAGGAGCAACTATATGCCATTGGTGATACTCTTGATGAAGATGAACTTGTGATGACAACTCTAAATGGTCTCACTAGACCATGGGAATGATTCATACAAACCATGTGTGCCAGAAAAGAAAGCATGAAGTTTGATATAGTATGGGAGGATTGTGTTCAAGAAGAAGCTAGGGTTGCCAACAGAGAAGCATTGCTCAAGGAAGATGACCAAGCCTTGGCCACCCATACCAAGAGAAGAAGGAATCGATCCTACTTTAAGAAGGATAGTCACAAAGAGTCCCATCCTCCACAGAGATTTCAAAAGAAAAGAGAATCCTTCCAAGGAAGAGATTACTCCTCATTCCAATGTTTCATTTGTCACAAATTAGGACACATTGCTAAGGACTGTCCTAACAAGAAGAAAAAGGGTACTTACCACAAAAGACATCAAGCACATCTTGCAGAAGATGATAGTGAAGAAGAAGTTGAAGAGGAACAAAGGCCTCACAAGAAAAGATCTAGAAGAGAAGAAGAAGATGAAGAAAGGACCTTCTTCAAGAGAAGACCTAGAAGAAATGAAGAAGAAGATGCAGAAGAGTATGTTCTTTTCTCCGCACTCTCCGGATCTATAACACCTGGAGAAGATACATGGGTCATTGATAGTGGTGCCTCAAAGCACATGACAGGACAAAAGAAGACTCTATCAAATCTTGAAGAAAAGACCTCTCCTCTAAAGGTATCTCTTGGAGATAACTATCAATATCCTATCAAGGGAATTGGTGAAGCAAACTACAAACTTGATTCTGGAACCCCCATGAAGATGAAGGAAGTTTTGTATGTTCCAGGATTGAAGAAGAACTTGCTTTCCATCTCAGCATTGGACAAGAAAGGATATAGAGTTGCATTCATTGATGGACAAGTATTAATGTGGTCCAAAGGTAAATCTATTAAGGATGCAATTGTTATTGGTGAAGAGGAAGGAGGTTTGTACAAACTCAAGGGTCATCCAGAAGCTGCCCTTGTTCATGAAACCTCTAGCCCCAGTGAGCTATGGCATAGAAGACTAGCTCACATTAACTACAAAGCCTTACCCTATGTAAGCAAGGTGGTCATAGGACTACCAGATTTGAAGGTTGATCATGATGGCTCGTGTAAAGGATGTAAGAAAGGGAAGAATGTCAAGAACCCCTTTCCAAAGAGTGAAACAAAGACTAAGAGTATCTTGGAGCTAATACACTCAGATGTATGTGGTCCAATGCCCACCACTTCTTTAATTGGATTTGAATACTATCTTTCATTCATTGATGACCATTCAAGGAAAACTTGGATATACTTTCTAAAAGGTAAGAATGAAGTCTTTGGAAAGTTCAAAGAGTTCAAGGCTCTAATAGAAAATCTCTCAGAAAAGAGAATCAAGATTCTCATAACAGATAATGGTGGAGAATATACTTCAAAAGAATTTGAAGAATTTTGTAAAGAAGCCAGAATCAAGAGAGAACTAACCACTCCCTACAATCCCCAACAAAATGGGGTTGCTGAAAGGAAAAATAGAACCATCATGGAAGCTGTGAAGACTATGATACATGACCAGGATCTTCCCATGTATCTATGGGCTGAAGCAGCCAAGACAGCAGTATATGTACAAAAAAGATTATCTCATAGTGCTCTTGATTTCAAAACTCCAGAAGAAGTGTTTACAGGAAAGAAGCCCGAGGTGAGCCATCTTAAAATATTTGGGTGTCCTGTGTACATCCACGTTCCAAAAGAAAAGAGAACCAAGTTGGATCCTTCTGGTAAGAAAGGAATATTTGTTGGTTATTGTGATTCATCCAAAGCCTTCAGGATTTACATACCATGCTTTCATCATATAGAAATAAGTAGAGATGTAACATTTGATGAAGAAGCAGCTCTCAAGAAATCTAGAAAATGCCAAATTGAAGAAATCTATGAAGAAGATCACTCTTCTAGAAACTCAGAGGCTGTACACATTCCTGAAGATGATCTACCAGAGGATCATGACATGTTGGAACCACAAGAACCTTCTATCACAATTTTATCAAAGAAAAGAAGGCCAGCATGGGCTAGAGATATTATCCAAGGGGTTGAAAGATATGGAGCTCCTGAAGGCTCCATCAGAGAAAGAAAGAAACCAAAGCTAGTGTCCAACTATATGGCCTTGATGTGTGATCTTGTGGATCAACTACCTACTAGCTATGAAGAGGCAGCTCAGAAGAAAGAATGGGTAGAAGCAATGACAGAAGAATATCAGTCAATAATGAAAAATGATGTTTGGGATTTAGTCCCCAAACCAAAAGATACAAGTGTGGTTTCTTCCAAATGGATTTTCAAGATAAAACATGCTGCAGATGGTAGCATTGAAAAATACAAGGCAAGATTTGTAGCCAGAGGATTCTCTCAGAAAGAGGGAATTGACTATGAAGAAACATTTGCTCCAGTTGCTAGGTATACTTCAATTAGAACTATCATGGCACTTGCATCCATGATGAAATGGAAATTGCACCAAATGGATGTTAAGACAGCTTTTCTGAATGGTGTAATTGAAGAAGAAGTATACATAGAACAACCACAAGGATTTGAGGTCAAGGACGGAAGGACCCATGTATGCAAACTGAAAAAGGCATTATATGGTTTGAAGCAAGCTCCCAGGGCTTGGTACGGAAGGATTGACAATTTCTTAACAAGCATGGGCTTTACTAAAAGTAAAGCTGACCCCAATCTTTATCTCAAAGTGATGGATGATGAACCAGTTATATTGCTGTTATATGTAGATGATCTATTTCTAACCGGAAATGAGAAACAAATTGTTGAAAGCAAGAAGAAGCTTTCTTCAGAATTCGAAATGAAAGATCTCGGATTAATGCACTACTTATTAGGCTTAGAAGTATGGCAAGAACCAAAAGGAATATTTCTAAATCAAGGTAAGTATACTGTGGAGATTCTCAAAATGTTTGATATGTTGGAGTGTAAAGCCATGGCTACTCCCATGGACTCCAACCTGAAGTTATTAGTTAATGATTCATCAGAATTAGTGGACGTAACTCTATATAGACAAATCATTGGATCTTTGATGTATTTAACAAATACCAGGCCGGCTATATGCTTCGCTGTAAATACCCTAAGTCAGTATCTAGTAGAACCTAGAAAGGTTCACTTAATAGCCGCAAAGCATATAATGAGGTACCTAAAAGGTACATTAGATTTTGGCCTATATTATCTTGGAGGTCATGAACTCAAGTTACATGGTTACTCAGATTCTGATTGGGCAGGAAGTCTCTCAGACAGAAAAAGTACTTCAGGTGGATGTTATGGTCTTGGATCTGCCATGATCTCCTGGTTCAGCAAGAAACAATCTAGTGTGGCCCTCAGTACTGCTGAAGCAGAATATATAGCCACCTGCTCTGCCAACTGTGAAGCAGTATGGCTTCGAAATTTTTTATCTGGAGTGTTTGACTTAGAAATGGATCCCACTGTGATCATGTGTGACAATCAAAGCTGCATCAAGATGACTGAAAATCCTGTGTTCCATGATAAGTCAAAACACATTGAGATCCGTTACTTCTACATACGAGATATGGTGCAGAGAGGAGCTATCAAGCTCGAGTATATAATCACTGAGGATCAGATTGCTGATATCCTGACTAAACCTCTGTCTCGAGTAAAGTTTGAATACTTCTGAGACAAGCTTGGTATAGTCCAGAAGGACCCTCCTCGAAAGGGGGAGTAGCATAGTATCTGATAACAAGTCTGTCCCTTAAATTTGCTGCATTTAGAACTCTTATATCTTTTACTTTTGATGTTTGATGTATACATGCTTTTGATGTTAGATGTATTAGTGAGAATACATGCTAGATGTATACATGCTTTTGATGTTAGATGTATTAGTGAGAATACATGCTAGATGTATACATGCTTTTGATGTTGGATGTATTAGTGAGAATACATGCTAGATGTATACATGCTTTTGATGTTGGATGTATTAGTGAGAATACATGCTTTTGATGTTTGATGTATACATGCTTTTGATGTTAGATGTATTAGTGAGAATACATGCTAGATGTATACATGCTTTTGATGTTAGATGTATTAGTGAGAATACATGTTAGATGTATACATGCTTTTGATGACAGATGTATTAGTGAGAATACATGCTTTTGATGTTTGATGTATACATGCTTTTGATACTGAATGTATGAGTGAGAAATACATATGTTTTATGATACATGTATTGATTAAATGTACTTGTATGGATGAGGATACTTGTATGGATGAGAATACATGTAAGGATTGGATCATCCTTGAACTCAAGTTCTAAAGTGAGCCATAGACGTGAGGTCTCCGAGAATGAAGTCCTTGGTGGAGAGATAAGGATCGGATCATCCTTGAACTCAAGTTCTAAGGTGAGCCGTAGACGTGAGGTCTCCGAGAATGAAGTCCTTGGTGGACAGATAAGGATTGGATCATCCTTGAACTCAAGTTCTAAAGTGAGCCATAGACGTGAGGTCTCCGAGAATGAAGTCCTTGGTGGACAAATAAGGATTGGATCATCCCTGAACTCAAGTTCTAAAGTGAGCCGTAGACATGAGGTCTCCAAGAAAGAAAAGGATTGAATCATCCCTGGACCTCAGTCCTAAAGTGAGCCGTAGACAGGTGTCTCCGAGAATAGAGGATAGGACTGCATCGTCCCTGGACCTTGGTTCAAAATGCACGTGATTGGACTAATCATCCTTAGACAGTAAATCCAGTAATTCCGAAAGAAAGGATAGTCTTAAATGTGATTGTGATTGGACTAATCATCCTTAGACAGTAAATCCAGTAATTCCGAAAGGAAGGATAGTCTTAAATGTGATTGTGATTGGACTAATCATCCTTAGACAGTAAATCCAGTAATTCCGAAAGGAAGGATAGTCTTAAATGTGATTGTGATTGGACTAATCATACTTAGATAGTAAATCCAGTAATTCCGAAAGCAAGGATAGTCTTAAATGTGATTGTGATTGGACTAATCATCCTTAGACAGTAAATCCAGTAATTCCGAAAGGAAGGATAGTCTTAAATGTGATTGTGATTGGACTAATCATCCTTAGACAGTAAATCCAGTAATTTCGAAAGGAAGGATAGTCTTAAATGTGATTGTGATTAGACTAATCATCCTTAGACAGTAAATCCAGTAATTCCGAAAGGAAGGATAGTCTTAAATGTGATTGTGATTGGACTAATCATCCTAAGACAGTAAATCCAGTAATTCCGAAAGGAAGGATAGTCTTAAATATTAATTGTGATGAGATTGATCCCGTAATTCCGAAAGGAAGGATCATGTGTATAGCAGAGTATGCTAATGACGATGCTGATGATCGTGTGATGACGATGCTGATGATCGTGTGATGACGATGTAGCTGTTCGTGTGCTGCAGAAGATGAAGACTCAGTACTGAAGATGTTGATATTTCGGTATTGAAGATGTTCTAGTAACTGCTTGAGTTACTGATGATGTATAAAGAAAGCTTCCGATGATTTATAGATGTATCATGTATGATGTAACAGATGACTCCTTACTTCTGCAGATGTTGTTATAATATCCTTCTCGTTAAGGGGGAGTGTTGAATATTGTAACTTCTAAGAATATTATATTTGTACTTTATTATTCCGGAGATGTTTCATCCCTTTGAGGTAACCCTATTATGTATCCGGAGATGTTTATTCCTCCGAGGGTTTGTGTTAACTAGGGTTATTAGACCCACTATGTGGGGGTCGGCCCTGTGGTTATATTTTTGGGGTTATTAGACTTCTCCAGGAGAGGTCGGCCCCATTAGGTCTTTTAGTCAGTTAGGAGTCAGTATAAATAGAGGAGGTGAACTCCTCATTAGATCACTCACTCACTTGTGAAAGATAGCGCACTTGTCTGGGAGATCTGCTAAGGAGACAAAGAAGGAGGGAGCACATCTTGTCTTTTGGTTGATCATCTTATTGAGGAAAGATTTGCTGGGTTTTCTACCCCATGAGGGTTTCCCAGGGTATATTCTGTGTCTATCTTGTGATTGTGTTTCTTTTAGTGATATTGCTAGTCTATTTGGTTTAATCTTAACAAGTACCATGTCCAATACAACCCTTTCCAAGAAAAAATGGTTTTTTTTATATACAAGCTGAAACCAAAACAACCTCTGAAATCCTGGCTAGCCCCATCAAAGAAATCCCTCGACCAGTGTTCAGCAATCCTTGGAGTCTCCTGGATCTGATCCGATCTACCAACAGGTTCTGCTCTAAAGTGCTGGAAAATCATGAAGGATTGAGAGGTAGTCTAAAAAGCAGGCCTATGATGGTCATTGAAAATTGCATCATTTTGGGCCAACCATACTCCCTATGCAATGATGAGAGGGAGTGATCAGAGATGAATCAGACCCGGAATCTAAAAGTAGCAACTGAAACACTCTTCCACCAAACCACCTAACCATAGGGAGGAGCAAGATATAAGAGTTTCGATCTCGCCGTAGACCTCCTTGGATGTTGTACTGATTCGTTCACATCTTTACATAAAAAACAGAGACCAGGACCATGAAAATTGAAGCGTTGCAATCGGTCCCGGGTTAAAATCATGTTCATCAACAAAAGCCATAAATGTAAAATCAATTTTGGAGGATATTTTATTTTCCATAACGACCTCCACCACCACTTACTCAGTCCATGAACTTCTGATCATATAGACATGTACCCTAACTTTACTGTATAGTTACCTCCATGTAAATTATAGGCCCACCCAATGCATATTCTCAGTTCTGAATATGGATGTGAGACTTAATAAGCTTATCTATGAAAAGGTCCCATTTAATCTCCAGTTCCATCTTGAAACCAAGATCCTCCCCTGATAACCACCCCTGTTTCCAAAGAGTTTGTCTTCCTAGATTGACTATCTTGTCCAGAGTAGATAGACCTCTCTCCTGTAAATGAGCCAATACACCAGGACTAAGGTGGGCACCCTTTGAAATGCCAAGGATAGAATCACACCCAACTCAAATGGATTTCTCATTCCCAAATTTCCAAGCAAGATAAGGCAAAGTTATCTGGAAGGCATTCGAAAGGCATTTCCAGTGATTAGAATCATGCCTACATTTCTTATCCCTTCTTCTGATCCATTCAATTATAGAAGACAATGCTATATATTTGGAAATCAGGATGTTCCTCCACAAACTATCTTTAGTAAAGAAATTCTATAATGGTTTTGCAGCCAGAGCTTTATTGAAGAGTATAATATTCTTCATTCCCCACCCTCCCTACTGCTTAGGTGCCGCTAACAAATTCCACTTCACTAGATGGAAACCCTAATATTATGAACTGTGCCTGTAGAGAAAATTGAAGTAGAGTTTCCTAATAGAGTTGAGGATCGAAATAGGGATGGAAACCAAGAGATGCCAGTAAGCATGGATTTCCTCTAACATTGACTTAACCAACACCAATCTACCTCCCCTCGACAACCATCGATTACAACACAAATTTGTTCTATCTCCAATCCAAGCCACCAGACACCACCAGTCCCTCTTTCCATAGTTATTGGGATTTAGTGAAAACCCAAGGTATTGGATACCTTCCTCCATTCTTTTACAGTCAAAGGGGACAAATCTCCTCCAGAATCTTCTGTCCTCCATTTGGTTATCCAAAAGGTAAATTGCATACTTCTCCAAGCTAATATCCATTCCTGTAGCCCTAGAAAATAGCTCCAGATTTGCTTCCAATCTCTAACATTCCAATTGGGAATAAATGCATAACAAGAGAATATTGTCCACAAACATTAACTGAGTCATATTTTCTCTACCATTAAAGGTGGCTCCCGTAAGTCTTATTCTTCTCCTGTCAGTATTCAAGATCCTACTTAGACCTTCCATAATTAATAGAAAAAGGTGGGGGGGGGGAATCCTTGCCTCAGATCTCTTGAAGACTTAAAGAAAGAAGTACCTGCTCCATTTATAAGAATTGAAAAATGGGGAGATGTCACACAACTCATAATCCAATTTGTAAGATCCAAACTAAAACCATTAATATGTAGTAGAACCAATCTCAAGAATAACCAAGAGGCCTTTTCACAGGCTTTAGAGAGGTCTAGTTTCATAGAAACCATCCTAAGATTGCAAGTTTTAATGGTATGAAGACCCTGTTGGGATGATCCCACTACCTCATGGATAAATCTGCCCTGAAGAAAACCAAATTGTTCTTTGGAGACATATATGGATAAAAGAGGCTTCAATCTAATCGCTAGGATTTTGGCCATTATCTTGTAAGCACCATTGCATAGTGAAACTGGCCTAAAATACCTGAATGTTTTAGGCTTGTCTTTCTTTGGAATCAAGGCCATAAATGTCGAGTTTAAAGAGACATGGATGATACCAGATTTTTGAACCTCTTCCACCATATTAAGAAGATCTCCACCCATTGTGTCAAAAAATTCCAAGAAAAACTTTGGGGGCCAGTCATCTGGTCCCAAAATTTTATCACATTGAAAGCCTTTAGTTCACTCTTCAATTCTTCCATCGTCACTTCGAAAAATAACATCTCATTTTCCTACCTGTTGAGTAGCAACAAAAACTTCTCAATGATTTGTAACATTCCCATCATATCCTGATGCACAAGCTCATAGTAAATAATTTTAAAATGGTGAACAATGAGCTCAGAAAAATCCTTGAATCCTCTAATTGGATGACCACCCTCATCCTTCAATTCCTAGATGGAATTGAATTCTTCCTATGGGCCACCATTTTTTGAAAAAAAATTGTGTTATGATCCCCTACTTCAAGCCAAAGTGCCCTACTTTTAAGCCTACATTCCACCTCTGCATCCTTGAAGTACTGTTGTTTCTCTTTCTCCAGATCCACAATCTCCTTCTTAACTTCCTTTGAGGAGAAAATGATAGTGTCTCTTTTGTGCAAGCAACCAAGTTTAAGCTCTTTCTCCACTAGCCGCACTTCAAAATCCCTCCTCCTCAATCTATTCCATTTCACCACAAGGTTTTTTAATTCTCTCATATTATCCACCATTTGAGAGTAGGCATATCCATTACCCTCAATGATATGTCTCCAATTATTCAGAATTTGGTCTTGGAATTGTGGAATTTTGACCCATTTAGAATTGTATTTAAATCGCGAGCCAGGTTTGTCTTCCATCATACCAATTTCAAGAAAGACATGAAAATGATCCTTGAAAATAATAGGCCCAATCCAGTATCTATACAACTATAAAATGGAAGCAAGATTTATATTTAAAAAGAAACAGTCAAGTATTTTGGAGTCTTGGAGATACCTTGAGCACCAACTCGCTTATTGCACCATGTAGGCTTGATAATTGTTGGATTGATGTCCATCCAATCACAACGGTCAAATAAATCCCAAAGGGTCGGCCCTAAGAGGTCCTCTCGAACCATATACCCCCAACTCTCATCTTCCATGAGAGTAAGATTCAAGTCTTCCCCTACTACCACATCAACCTCCTTCACAAAGTCCTTCGATAACAGAGAGGTCCAGAATTCCAATTTGTTCTCATAAGGACCATATGCCTTGGAGTCATGGTTTGCAACACCTTTCGCTATTAGCTTCCCAGAAGAGATCTTTGCAATCTCAACTATGTCAGGTCCAAAAACAACTTTCTTCGGTGAACCTGTGTGAGTCATCTGATAAATAGATAACAAGTTTGCTGCCAAAGAAGGAACATACAGAACATTTTTGAATTTCCATGCTTCAGTTGTATTATGCCCTTCCCTTCAACAGAGATCTGTGAATTATCTCCCATGTGAATACTAGGACCATCAGTGATATCTAGAGAGGAAAAAGACTCTCTGGAGGCAACCATGTGGTTGGAGACTCCAAAATCTATGAGGAAGGCTTGCGATTGTGAGAATCCAGCCTTCAGTGCAAGGCATCTCTCATGATCATCTGTCTCACTTCCAGAATCAGTCTTCCTTGTGCCTTATGGGAGGGAAATGTTTTACTGTTCAAGAAGTTTGGTGATTTGATCTATCTTCTTCTTCATGCATGAACTCTCGGGATGGTTTCCTTTCTTGCAATAGGTACACTTGGTCTTCTCAAACCTCTTTTTCTTATCCTTCTTGGAGTTGGAGGATCCCTATGATGGATCAGGCTTCTTGTTTGGGTTGGATTTAGATTGCTTCTTGTCCTTTCCCTTTTGCTTCCCTTTAGCATTCACATTTTTGGACTCCGCAACCATAAGAGCCTGATTCTTGGAGGCTTTCATGGCTCCCATTTGAATCAGTTTGTCTTGTTCTTGGATCAGGGATTTTGTGAATGCATCTAAAGAAGGCATTTTCCAATTGGGGATTGACAATCTCCCAGAGTGAAAGATGGACACAAATACTGAAAAATTCAGGCCAAGGTTGCTCAGTATGGAGAGCACTAGCTGATCATCCTTCTTGTCAATTCCACATTGTTTGCACTGCATAACTAAGGACTTGAACTTTGAAATGAACTGTTGTATGGTTTCAAAATTGTTGGGTTAAAGAGCAATTAATTCATTCTCCAAAACGTGGCCTCTCAGCTCATCTTTCTTACCAAAGAGGATTTCAAGCTTCTGCCAAACCTCCCTTGGGGTTTTCAATCCATCAATATGGAAGAGCAAATCTCTGGAGATGTGAATACGCATAAAACCAAAATCCTCATCTAACTTGTTCAAGTACTTTGTTTTCTCAATAGCTGCCCGAGGTTCGAATTCCTTTCCCATTGTGACCCTCTACAGACTCTTTTTGCATAAGACAATTTGCATATCTTCCCTCCAATCTATATAATTGAAGGGTGTTAGGATTCTTGGTGTCAAAGGAGCATTTGAATTCTCCATCTGTAGCTACTGGAGCGAATGCAAACTGCAGTCTGCACTGAAAAAAATCTCAAAATCTTGCAGAAAACTCTCAAAACGAATATAAACCAACTCTACTGAGCTCTGATACCATGTTAAATTTTGTAACACATAATATCATTGATCCTAGGAAAATCTCACAGTGAAAGAATTAGCAAGGAAGAAGAATTGCAATGAAATCTAGCAAGAATTGAGCAGTAAAATCAAACATGCAAAGAAACTCAGATGTGCATCAAAACTGGTGTCATATTCCATTAATGTGTATATTAAAAGAATATAGTACAATAGAGAGAATTTGATTATTCAGGAGGAATTTGAATCCATGTTAGTCTAGCATAGGAATTGTATCCATGTTAGTATAGCATAGGAATTGTCCCCACTACAGTGCTCCCATGGTGCCAAACTCAAGTGAATGTCAGTGAACTGAAGCTACTGTCAGTTAACTGATCATGAAGGGAGAATCAGTGAGTTTATCATGCAAATTAGGCTAGAGAGGGCACATTAGTGGACAATCAATGGCAATCGGAGCTCAAACTCCCCACTACAGTCATGAACTCTGGTGGACTGAATCAGATCACTGAGTTAGCACCTAAAATGTAGGGAATTGACTCTACATGGCCTAAATTCATGCATGCATGCATACATGGCCTCAATTCATGCATGCATGCATACATGGCCTAAATTCATGCATGGAGGGTGCATCAGGTGGCTAATGAGGCCTAGATGACAACTGAACACCAATAGGGGGTCAACAACATAATCCAATACTAGGAAAAGGGAAATACTACTAAGGTGGACAAAGGTTGGAGTATTAATTATCCTAACATCCCTATCTTTGAAACCCCTTTTATTCCCTTGACTGGAGAAGTTCTCCTTCCTTTATATCTTCTCCATACTATCCAAGAAGGAGTATTGGTGTCTTGGGAGGTAATATCATGAGTGGCTCAAGTGGTAGAAAAACCTAGATGAAGGTTTCAAAAGGAGCTAGTGGCATCCAGGTATGTGTACTTGTTGGTATTTACCTATTTAATAAAGACATATCCTCTTTCCCTTCATAATCTCACATTCAGTGCTTGAGTTATCTTGAAGATGTATCTCTTGAAAGGGTTAATCTTTTTGGTAGATTGATTAGGATCAATTGTTAAGATTTACTTGATTTATGTTTAGACCTATGCTATTTTTATCCCATAAATAATGAGAAAGTCATCATGTCTCTGTGCAAGTTACATATCTGGTATATTGGATCCACGTTAGAGATCCAAAGCAGGAGAAAGAAACATGAAAGTTGTCATAATCAAGGTAACTCTTGTCTCTTTATCTTGAATTGTTTCTCTACTTGTTTCATTCTTTGGTTGATTGCATAGATTTGGGTTTGTGATCCTAGAGGGATGTAGGATAAATATCTCTCCATTCGATCTGGTATAGTGAGTCCTACACTATATGAGAAATTTTCATCTCAACCAAAGTGACGACTCCACTGGGGATTCATTGAATTACTATTTTTAGGGCCTTTATAGAATTGTTTTTATAGCTCTATTTAAGTGCCTAGAATCCAATTCACTTGTAAAACAATAGAATCTTGAATTTGCATGAAAAAAACATTTTTTAGTTTTTGGTTATTTCAGGCTATTTTAGGAGGTCCACGTGATTCTCAGTGGACACAAAAGCATGGGATATGAGATCCACGTACCTCTCCTGACCAAAATATGCATAGGGTTTTTGAAAAGTTCTTTTTGGCCCTGTTTTGCATCTTTTCCCCAGTTTATTACATGATCTAGTCTCTATTGTAGTTGGAAAGTTGTTATCCTAAGTATAGGGGTATTTGATTGCCTAAAATATCTCAATTGGGTTCTTGACTAGTTTCAAGAGGTGAAAAGAAGAAAAAAAAACTTGTCTAGTATTCCTTTCATTAGTTTTCCTTACATCTAGAGTGAAAAAGAAAATAAGAATTTGGGTTTCTTTTGCCTTTGTTTCTTACATTATATGAGAAAGATTATAGCTTATTTTTCTCTTTGAATTGAGTAATTGAATGAATGTTTTAATGAATAAATGAAAGAGTAATTGGATATGGTGGTGTGATTGCTCCTTGAAATTGAATTGGATACCTGTTTCAAAGAGGAAAAGAATGGTGAAAACTATTTGAATGTTCTTCTGATTTGTAATTAGATTATATCACTTGGACATCCTATTTTGACTTCTTGTTTCATGTTTAAATGTTTGGTTCATTAAAGTATTTTTATTTAAAAAGAACTAGTTTTGTTTCTTATGTTAGAAACCAACATTAATCTAGGCTTTAGGGCCTTGGCTGTAGGTTTGGAGAGTCAATTCTAAAATTCCATTAAAATAAAACTAGAATCTCACTAATTGAGTGTGAAAATCCATTAGTAGCAAGAGACATTTGTTGGGAAAGCAAGCTTAATACATGTGTTAAGCATGGCATAAAGCTGAGCAAGATGGTGAGTTTATCCACTCATTTGTTTGTTTTGTGGGCTATGTCAGTTAGGGGTATTTGAGTGGAGAGGAAATTCCTTGCGGTGACACCATTTTTCACAAAAGTTTTGGGTATAGGACTAGGTCCTACGTTCCTACCCTATCACAGACACACCAAGGATGGTTCTACTCAACTGTTAAATGCAAAGTGGTAACCTTAGTTAATTATTCTATGTTCCTCCTTGGTGACTGTAGGTGGGAAGTGTTTGTGGTACCTTGAATAATAATGCTCCTCCACTCCCTTTCTTTGTGTCTTCATGAGTGTACTTTCACCTTGGGTGATTATGGTGTGATAGGTTACTGTAATTGTCTCTCGCACCTTTTCTTGTTGGACTTGGGCTCTAATAAATACTTTTATAGGTGTGTGTTGATTGTAAATTTTCATCCCATTTGAATGCCTTATAGATTTTTCTCTTAATTGAGTCCGAGGGTATGGATAAATTTCCTGAGGAGACCAACTAAGGGACCCCTATGCAAGGGGATCCTTGTGCTCTTCCTTTCTTTAGAAAGGCCAGTGTTCCCTTGATGGACATGTTTGATCTGAAATGGACCAATATATAATTTTTCATCTATTTTGGTGCTTTTTGGGTGGAGATATTTGATGAATTGGCTTGTAGAGCCCATTTTAGGGGCAGGTCTCACTTTGCAGATTTGGGGTCTAAAACCTTTAGGGGCCTATTTGAGGGTCTAAATGATGTTTTTTGGGGTAAAAAGTTCATCACTTGAGACATTCCACTTGTTTCAATTCCACACTTTGAGACCTTTTCAACAGTCCAAGAATTGCCTCAAATGGATTATGTATGAAGAAGTTATGCCTCCCACAAGTTCACCTATCTAGTTGGCCACCATGGTAGCCAGTGGATTCCATGTTAGCTCTTATTTCTCACACATGTAGAGATAGTCACGTGTGGAATTTTAAGAAAATTCTAGAAGGTCCAAAACCCTAACCCTAATTGGGAGTTGGGGGATGCAAAAAACCTAAAATTAACCCTAAACGACTATTGGGTAATGTTAAATATCGGTCCATTAGGAGAATAAGGGGTTCCACTCTTATGATGTTATTGTCTTGTTCCATAGTTTAGTAGTAGCATGGGAGTGGATATTAGAGAAAAATAGAAGAAGTAGGAGATCTTGTAGTAGCGATTCTGGTCATAGACAACTCCATAGAGGGTACCCATTCCTTTGTATTTGCATTCTAAATAATAGAGCAAGACATACTCGTCATTTATAGCTGAGTTTTCCCCATAGTGGGATTTCCCAGGGTATACCTTGTGTTATTGTGTGGACTGTGTAATTATTTGCTCTATTTATTTTACTTTTAGTTCTAGTTATTTAACATTCAATGGAAATAATCCAATAAAAAGAACTAAGTTATAAGATCTGTTGTGATGAACTGTCTTCCATGATAGTTTATCGATCAACCTTGAATCTTCCCGGAGTCACTATGGGGTTACCGGTTTGGTTGTTTTCCAATATATATGTCCTAAATGCTCCCGACACTTCTAAAATTAGCATTGTATTTCAACACCATCAAAACCCTTTGTCTTCTTTGCAAGGGAAACCTTGTCCTCCTCCTTCTACCTCATCTAGTGAAAGTATAACTCCTAGTAATTGGAAGTCTAAAAGGAACAAAAACAAAAAGAATAAGAAAACAATGCAAAGACAATGGGGCATGCCACCAACCATTGTGAGTCATGCTTGGGGAAGTTCCCAACCAATGCAGGTCATGCTAGGGGAAAATAAATTGCTAATTAAAATCATGTTGGGGATATTGATATTGTTGAGAAACCTAGACAAATAAGATGTAATCCCAAGTTCCCTTGTAATATTTATGAGGGAGATCACCTTATTCATATCTGTTCCGCAATTCTAAAGGTACAAAGAGTGTGGTCCCTATCTAAAGGATCTTCTGATCACGAACAACCTATGGCTTACCAGCAACCCTTTCAACCTTTAGTTGATGAAGTGGTCAATATGATACAATATTTGATCATCCCCTCTCTTCCATTGGAGAGTGACAAGATTGAAGTGGTCAAACCAATGCAATCTTTGGTCGATCCTACTCTTCTCTTGGAGAGTGAAAATATTGGATTGGTCAAACTGAATCAATCTTCAGTCAACCCCACTCTTCTCTTAGAGAGTGATACTATTGAAATGTTAGAATCAATATAATATTCAGTCGATCCCACTCTTCCTTTGGAGAGCATTGCGACTATTTCTCAAGTCTTATTTATTTCCAGTTAAGAGCCTTCTATAAAAATGGGAACTCATCCACTTAGAGTGATCCTCCACCAAGCCATAAGATTGCTACCTTTGATTGAGATAGTCTAGTTGGGATTTGTCTTCATTCTTTTGTACCCTTCCAAATAAGGGTTCAAGATAAACATCAGATGGTTTTTTGATGTATTGCAGATGAAGGATCCTATATTAGTATTTTATCTGCATATTCTTGGAATGGTATAGGTTCTCCCAACCTCATGCTAGCTTCCAATCTGCCACTAGCCTTTGATAGCAAACCAAACCAGTCCATGGGGTTGCTTCCTCAAATTCCTATTACATTAGGTGGGAAGACTATCTTCATCTATTTTATTGTTATGGAGGGACCATTTGACTTCGATATGCTCCTTGGGCATGATTATGTATATGCTATGAATGTTATTGTGTGTACGTTCTTTCATGTGATGCATTTCCCTCACAATGGATGCATTGTCACTATTAATCAACTTGCATTTACTATTCCTCGTCTTTACCTGATTTTAGATCAAGCATCTCCTTCTTCTATGTCTAGTGAATTTTGGTAGGCACTACCCTTCCATGAGTGAATTATGTGGCCTTATATCCCTTGTGTCCATTTTTTACTGAGAATAAGCCTCTGTATTCATGGTCATATTCTTTGGAATTTGTTTCAACAGTTGTCGAGGTGATTTATGCAATGGGGGCATTGGTTCCTATTCTCCCCTTTATTGGTCCAGGTGAATGTTTCGACATACATTTTCTTTGGAATGATGTTCTTTATTCATATGAACTTCTCCTAGAGGCTACGATCGATTATGACATTCCTTCGGATATTTTCATCATTTCCAAAGATCATGTCTTTGGATTGGACCCAATTTCAATCAAATCCAACCCCAATTTTCCTTTTGAGGTTGATCCCGCTATTTGTGGATCCTTAAAAAATGGAATTTTTGAGTCTCTTGACCCTTTCACTGAGCTGCAAGTTGGTTTTGCTGATGAGTTTGATCCTTTTTGTAGATTCTTAGACTCTTGTGATGCTGACTCGTATGTTCCTATAGAATCTATTATTTCTTTTAGCTTTAAAATTTTCTCTTGAGTTTGATATTATTGACAATAGGTACCCAATACTTGGCATTCTTGAGTCTTAACTAGTAGACTTTTACTTTGTAACAAATATTTTTGAATACATTGAAGTTGAAAATACCCCTATAAAAGTAACTCGTATCATATATTTCTTTTTTCATTTTTTGGATATGATCATGGTATTGTTCTTCCTTGGATACAATATTTAAGTTGGATTCATGTTTGCTTAGGTATAATTCTTTTCATGTTTTTCCATTCGGTCATGTATACTCAAAAACTTGCATATAACTTTAGGCCTTCCTTTTGTTACGATGCATTTGAACCTTATTGGCATGTCAACATTTTCTATCTGCATTTTGCACTAGTCGCACGAAAGAGCCTACCTATCATGGGCACCCTAGTCAGCACCTTAATTGAATTTCTAGTGCCCATGATGATATTTCTCATATGCTTGGGAGCCTTTTTATTTGTACCATGACATTGAGAAGAAGCCTCATGCCTCTCTTTCTCATCTATTTTTGGCCATTCCCTATAAGGATCCTATTATTGTTCATTATGCATTTACTTTTCATTGGAAACCTAATACTTAGGGTTACGAAACTATTCGTGTCAAGTGTCATAGATGAATAGGAAAGGTCATGAGAAGTCCAAGAGACGCCTTGGGAATATGAACCCAAGGGTCATCTCATTATAAAAATATGTACATATCATTAATACGAAAACGTGCTTTGATGCCTACCTTCATTGTCTTTGTGTGCGCTATTATCTATTTGCTCTTTTGGGAACCTAACAGTGGTATCAGAGCCTTCTATACTCCTCATTCTAGCCTCTGTCCTCCTCATCCTACAATATTATCTGCTCCCTCTACCTACAACAAAATTTGACAGGTAGTCTTCCATATTCGTTACTTATCTTCTTGCATAAACCCTAATCTACAACCGTTTTCCAATCATCCATGTGACTATCAATTTCCCCTCACTGAGTATATCATTGCTTTTTTGTATAATCCTGTGTAAATTTTTTCCTGAGCATGCCCCCTCTTCGCATGCATCTCCTCCATTGTTACTGTAATAAAGAGCATTTTCATATATGTTGTGTTCTCTTAATTCCATTTCACAACTTATCGAGCCATCCTTCGCATGTATCCATGTGTTCCCTTAGAAACACTAATATGTAACCCGACTACCAGTTATGTGGATGGAAGCATACACCCACTAAATCCTGTGTGTATTCTTGCTTTGTTGTCGGTGATCTAGGGTTTGATGGACACTAGTTGATGAAACAATTACACTTGTGCATCTATGCCAAGCCATACGTAGAGCAGATTATTGGAGATGTCATGGGATCTCTCTTGATGGTGAATGCTCTCTCTTGATGGTGAACCTTGAGTGTGACTGTGTGAATCTATAGAATTCTCGCTGATATTGAAGGTTGCATGGAGACTTGGAGTCGTTGGTATGTTGCTTGAAGAATTATGATATTGTTGTGTGAAGAGCAATGGTGACAACTGTTCGCTTGGAAAAATAGTATTACTTATGGCATGGTTTTGTTCCACGTTAAAAGAGTACTACCATTTAAATCATTTGAGACATTTAACAAACAAACTCTGGTATATCGAGCATTGATAACTTACTATAGGGTTCTCACTAGTACATATGGCTCAAAATTCGACGAAATATTGCGATGGTTGAGATAAAATCAATTTTATCGTAAAAAAATACATTAAAAATGTGAAAATTTTTGTTTTTTTCATTAGCCCCGACATTCATTGATCTTTCGACATTTTCCCAATTGTGTTGATATTGTGACATACATTAGTCGTAATAGCGACGACATGTTTCACATGCGTGAACCACACGTTTTTGGGCAACGGTCATTGACTTTTGCTTTTTCGGTCAACTATAACCATATCGTATGTTCATCGAAATATCAACGATGGCCGATTATAAATATATGTTCATAGAACAAATTTTGACAAATTTGTTATAGTTGCGATATTGCTTTTTGTGATTGTTTGATCTACGATTTTTTCGTCAAGTATTGGTTTAACAAATCCAATTTTTGATCTACATAGCTCGGATTTTTCTATTAGGTATTGGTTTAACACATCCAATTTTAGATCTAGATAGGCCGGATTTTAGAGTTTCAAGGTTGGTATTTTTAATTTTTCTGTCTCATCCTTTAATATAAAGCTATGTTAAGAAATTTGAATACCATGATATGGCTTTATGCGTTAACTTCATAATGTATAATTGTGAAGTTTATATAATTTTGTTTTCATAGCTGGGAAGCTCATTTATAATTTTTTCCATTGCAACATTTGAAATTGTTTGTTTGCTATCATTGATCGATGCATGAAATTTTACATTTCTATCTACTTCTTTCACAAGATTGTCAATTCTTGATTTGCAGGTGTGGAGGTCGTTAATTGGATTTTTCCCATAATTTTGGCCATTAATATATTGAATAGTTAAATGAATTTTTTAAAATATTAGAATTTTATTGCATGAAATTGTAGGTTGAATTGGTTAGGATTTTACTGGATGAAATTGGTTGAAATAATGCAATTACATTTGTGAAATTGGTTGAATTAATGATGTTACATTTGTGATATTGGTGTTATATATATATATATATATACATACATGCATATGTATACATATATACATACATACATACATATATATGTATATATATATACATACATATACATGTATATATATAGTATACATTTGTGTATGTATACATATATATATACATGTATGTATATAGTATACATATACATGTATGTATACATATGTATGTATATATGTATACATACATGTATATGTATACATGTATACATCTACATACATGTATATGTAGATGTATGTAGATGTATACATACATCTACATAGATGTATGTATACATCTACATACATCTACATATACATGTATACATATACATGTATGTATACATATATACATACATATGTATACATACATGTATATGTATACATATATATGTATATATACATACATGTACATATGTATATACTTACATGTACATATGTAAGTATATACATATGTACATGTATGTATATAGTATATATATACATGTATACATATACATGTATGTATACATATGTACATATATACATGTATGTATATAGTATATATATACATGTATACATATGTATATACATACATATGTATACATACATATGTATGTATACATACATGTATACATGTATGTATACATACATATGTATGTATACATATGTATGTATATACATATGTATACATGTATATATATACTATATACATACATGTATATATGTACATATGTATATATACATGTATGTATATATGTATGTATACATGTATATATATACTATATACATACATGTATATATGTATATATACATACATACATGTATATATACATATATACATGTATGTATATAGTATATATGTACATATGTATATATACATATATACATATGTATACATGTATATATGTATATATACTATATGTATACATGTATATGTATACATATACATGTATGTATACATATACATGTATGTATACATATAGTACGTATACATATAGATGTATGTATACATACTATATGTATACTACATGTATATGTATTATATGTATACATGTACATATACATGTATGTATACATGTACATGTATACATATAATACATATACATGTAGTATACATATACATGTACATGTATATATATATGTATACATATATACATACATGTACATGTATACATGTATGTATATGTATACATATACATACATGTATATGTATACATATACATGTATGTATATGTATACATATACATACATGTATACATGTACATGTATGTATATATGTATACATATATACATACATGTATATGTATACTATATATAGACTTCAGTATACTATATACTGTATGTATACTATATAGTATACATACAGTATATAGTATATAGTATACATACAGTATATACTATATACTATATACTGTATACTATATAGTATACAGTATATACTATATAGTATATACTGTATAGTATATACTGTATACTATATAGTATACAGTATATAATATAGTATATACTGTATGTATACTATATAGTATACATATAGTATATAGTATATTATAGTCTATATATAGTATACATATACATGTATGTATATATGTATACATATATACATACATGTACATGTACATATACATACATGTACATGTACATGTACATCTATACATACATGTACATGTACATCTATACATAGATGTACATGTACATGTACATATAGATGTACATGTACATGTACATGTATGTATATGTACATATACATACATGTATATGTATACACATGTATGTATATATAAATATATATATACATACATGTATATGTATACATATACATGTATGTATATATATATAGATATACATACATGTACATGTATATGTACATGTATGTATATGTACATATACTGTACATATACATGTATGTATATATACATACATGTATATGTACAGTATATGTATATATACATGTATGTATATATGTATGTACATGTATGTATATGTACATATACTGTACATATACATGTATGTATATATACATACATGTATATGTACAGTATATGTATATATACATGTATGTATATATGTATACATGTACATGTATGTATATCTATATATATATACATACATGTATATGTATATATACATGTATGTATATGTACATATACTGTACATATACATGTATGTATATATACATACATGTATATGTACAGTATATGTATATATACATGTATGTATATGTACATACATGTATATGTACAGTATACGTATATATACATGTATGTACATGTACATGTATGTATATCTATAACATGTACATGTATGTATATCTATATATATATAACATGTACCTATAACATGTACATGTATGTATATCTATATATATATAACATGTACATGTATGTATATCTATATATATAGATATACATACATGTACATGTACATACATGTATATATACGTATACTGTACATATACATGTATGTACATATACATACATGTATATATACATATACTGTACATATACATGTATGTATATATACATACATGTATATGTACAGTATATGTACATATACATACATGTATATATACATGTACATGTATGTATATCTATATATATATACATACATGTATATGTATACATATATACATACATGTATGTATATATATGTATACATATATAATACATATAGATATACATGTGTATATATATGTACATGTATATATATGTATACATATATATACATGTATACATATACATATAAATATATATATATATATATATATATATATTCAATGTACTTATATATTGATTTAGTTGAATTGGTTCTTATAGGCATTTAGAATGTCATATAAATATACTGGAGAAGAAAATGCAAGGAGGCTTGCTCAGTTTAGGATAGCATTGGAGGCGAAGGGTGATGGAAAATGTTATTGCCCTTGCAATGATTGCAGGGGCTTGCACATGAAAATAATTTTAACAACAACAACTGAAAAACGTTGTAGGGAGAAGGGGCACACTAAAGGGGGGTATGAATATCATCCCTTGGTAAGACGTTAATAATTATATAATGTAGTACTCTTTGAAATAGTGATCATGTATTTGTAAAATGTTTTATCATTTTAATATTTGTTGTATATACACTACTTTTATTATATTTTTTGTAATTATAAAGACAATACCCCCTAAATGTCGACTGCTGGAGAGTTATTTACCAAGTAGTAGTAGAAATACCACTTTACAAGGTGATAGACATGGAGATCAAAATATTGATGATCAAGTTCTTAATGATACTATGGATGAAGATAACATTATTGATACAAATGAGAAAGATGGGATAGATAGATTGATTCAAGGCACATTTTCTCCAATGGATGAGGAAAACCTTAATAATATTCATGATGTTCTTTTACTCAAGAAGTCATGACAACCTCTTTTGATGGCCCTATGAAAAATATTCTATTTGCTATATTGTTGTTGGTGAATGAGAAAGTTTTGAATGGTTTATCAAACACTTGTCTCACAAAGATCCTAAGGTATATTGTAATGTGTTAATTTCATCCTCACATGTACAATATAGAGGTTGTCTATTTTCCTCTATTGTTAGTGTTTAATTTGTGAAATAGGGATGCAATATTAATGACTAATATTCTTTACAATAACTTGCTTTTTTCAATGTTGTAGTTTGTTAGGTGAATTTCTATTACCACGATCAAATATTTTACCATGCACATATCAAGAAATATCTCTGATTATGAAAGAAATTGGAATGGGGTATCAAGCTATTCATGCATGTCCTAATGATCATATTATATATTATGGACAATATGCATCCGAATACAAATCCCCAGAATGTAAAATAAGTAGATATCGAATTGATGAAGTAACAAAAAAGGTGCCTCGCAAAGTTCTTCATTATATTCCCATAATTCCATGTTTCCAACGATTGTTCAGGTGCCAAAGTACAACACAGTTTTTGATTACCATGCAAAGAACATAAGTGAAGACGGTGTTCTTTGAATGCCTGCAGATGGTTCTCCATTGAAGAACATTGAAGAAAAATGGCCAATTTTTCAAGAAGAACCTCGTAATGTTAGACTTTCATTGGCATCTAACGGTGTCAATCCATTTGGAGAGCTTCGGTCTACTTTATCATTATGGCCTATTTTTGTTATAAACAATAACCTTCCTCCTTGGATGTCGGTAAAGAGAGAGCACAAAATGTTGGCAATGATTGTTCCAAGTATTTAATTAGTTTGGAATATTTTTTTGAAAGTAAATATATAATATTTCTTTGTTTCATTGCATGAGAATATATTTTATCTATAAGGACGCATAAGCAAATATAATTGTATGTTGAATCAATTAGGTAAGTACCAAGTGGAATATATGAATGTATATATTGATCCTCTTATCGACGAGCTATTGAATTTATGGGTTGGCATCACTATGTATGACATCTCTAGACCAATAGGGAAAAACCAATTTCAATTCCATGGAATACTTGCATGGACAATTCATGATGCTCTCGGGTTAACACATTTTTGTGGTATGTACTAACTTTATGTTGCACTTTAATATTATATAACTTTTTGAAAATATCATGCATTTTTTAAATTATTAATCCTTTGCTACATTAATACATATATGTTGCAGGTATTCAAACAAAGGGTAAATTTGCATGTCCAGATTGTGGTCCTAGGATAAAATCTCGTCGATTAAGAAGTTTAGGGAAGAAGGTGTTTGATGAGTATAGGCACTTCCTCCCTAAGAATCATAGGTATCGAAATACCGATAAAACACAATTCAATGGTAAAGAAGAGAATGGAAAAAAACCCCGAAGAATGACTCCTTACCTATGGAAGTTGGAATATAACATAAAATCGTCAAGTTATGCAAATTGTTTATGTCTCATTAGTAATCGTATGATTTATTTTAGTTAATTTTGTTTACCGTATTTTCCATTAATTATTGTACTTAATGTGATTTCGTTTTTGTATCATGAATGTTGTTAAGGAATCAATGGGCTTCCACGAGGAATGAAAATTTACCCCACACAATTCAGTAGGTTTCCCTACTACGAGCACTTACAAATAGCTCATTTGTTTGATACAATGCATGTCGGGAATAATGTAACATAAACGTTATGGCGAATCTTAGATGGAAGGACTGACAAAGAAAGAATTGAAAAAATTTGTAGTGATAATGAGGAAGCCAATCACGAAATGCAAAGCATGATTCATTCTAATGGTGATGGAGACCAAAATATTAGTCTTCCATGGTTATTGACTGAGCAACAAAACAATGTTGTAAAAGAGGTCATTCAGAAAATTAGGTTTTTGATGGGGTTTTTTTCGAACATACAAAACATATTAACGAAAAAGGTGAATTTGGTGGGGTTAAAACTCATGAGTGGCATACATTCATTAAGGTAATTATTTAGGTATATTTCCATATTTTTTTTTTAACACAAATGATTTAATAGGTTTCGATTAAAAATAAGGTTGAAAATTACAAAGTGCAAAAGAAGACTGCTCCTTTAACAAGGTAGCATCCAAAGTATCCAGCTCAGTCTTTACATTCTTAAAACCATGGAGAGGCATTCCAAGTCCATGTGTGCTATAGCATTTCACAAACTGTCCTAGAAGTTTTAAGCATAAGAAAAACATGACTGTACTAGTATCTAAAAGCTAAATTGTAATCTGCTGGAGCCGTCCCAAAACAGAGAAATTCCTAAGTTCTTTCATGCCAAAGTTTCTGAGAAACAAGTCCTGAACCAAAACTGTGAGAAATAAGCAAAAAAACCAAAAAGATGAGACCAACCATAAGCTAGGGGTTTTCGGTGTTCAGGATTACGCCACTGGAGCCTGCAGTCTCGTTCCTATCATGGCTGAGGTCGACGAAATTCCCAGCTTGGGCCATAATTTTCTTCAATTTCTCCAGATTCCTGCGCAGACTGTCCAGTTCATTGCTGTCAATGCCAACATTGCATTTTTTGTGAGGGTATCCCAGACCAATACTTTCCTCCAGATGCTCCACTTTTTCTGCCACCATGCTGTTCTGGTGCTTCACCTCAAGATTTGCAGTTTCAGTCAGGGAGTAGAGTCTAATTAGAACCTTCCTAAAGTCCAGGTTTTCATTTCTTATCAGCCTGACCTGTCCTTCCAATTCCAGCAGCCGGCTCTTCATTTCCAGCTCAAAGTTTGTATGGCCTCGTCTCTCATCCGCATTATACGTGCTTCTACCCCTATCCTGCCTACGACACATGACATGTGCAGTATTCCTTAGCTCCTCCATGTTACCATTTTCTTCGTCAACCATCGGGTTGGCCCTGATACAAGCAGCATTAGGGCCTCTAGTGGCCTTACTGCACCTAAAGCACCTCAAATAGAGGCTATCCCCATCTTGAGAATTCACATGCTCCATTTTACACTTCACAGAGGCGAATACAGAAGAGCTCTCAGAGCACAAAGACGTAAATTGCAGGGTGCTCAGACCAAACCAAAGCATAGGAATGCCGATGAGAATGCAGAGATCCCTGCCTTAATGCAATCCTCTGCCCTCGCATGTAGGCCAACTGGCGGGCCATCCAGTGGCCATAAATATTGGCATGCTTCAAGCAACAGTGAGGAATGAGCAGACCGTCAAAAAGGGTGGCGGTGTGATCTAGAGTCAAGAATTTCATAATTGTATAGTTTAGGTTCCTTTGGTTGGGGAATTGATTAGGGAGGTTGGTAGAGACCAACGATCCCCCATGGTGACAAGGATTATGGGATCCAAACATTGCTAGAGGTGATATTGTCGCAGTCAAGGTGTCCATAAGGGAGTCTGACACCAGAGTTCGCCAATTCATCTGCTTGTTCATTGAGGTTTCTCAGAGAGTTGAAAAAGGAGACCTCTTTAAAATATTTGCTGATGCTGTAGAGGAGGTGGTGAAAATTGGAGGAGGGGGTCTTCTTATTTTTCACAATTTTCCTTGCCTCTCTAATGACTATGAGAGAATCTCCAATTACATTTAGGTTTTCAATGCCCAAAGCTGCGGCAATATCTAAACCTTTAATGAGCACAAGCGATTCCGTGCCATTGTTCGTCTTTCTCCCTATGCCCCAAGCATAAGTTTTCATTTTTTTCCCCATGGAGTCAAAGATCACTCCCCCTGCGCCTGCCAACCCTGAAAGAAGATAGGTATATTTCCATATTGGTATACATATTTTTAGTAAATTTTTCTCTCTTATTTGGAAATAAATAATGATTCGCTTTTTGTTACAGTATGTTCTACCTCTATCTCTCCCAAACATATTTGACAACAGCATAAAACAAGTTATATATGATCTTGGAAAATAATGATGAGGTAAGTAACGATTTATATGCAAAATGTTTGTTCACTTTGTTGCATAACTTATTGACATATTGTGCTTTACTTGCGATTTTATATATGCCTTGATCTCGTTGAAACCTGTTACTTTCTTGCATTATTTGTAGGTGGCTTTCATCTGAAGAAATCCATGAAGAAGATATTAGGTATTGGAAGAGAGAAATTCCCTGTCTAATGTGTGAAATGCAGAGTATCTGCCTCTAGTATTTTTCAATGCACAAGAACACTACCTCATACATCAAGCCGAGGAGATTGAATTGTGTGGACCTGTACACACAAGGTCGATGTGGATGGTGGAGAGGCAGTTGAAGTCATTGAAGGATTTTTTTAGACAAAGAGCACGTCCTAAGGGTTCTATGGTGGAGGGCTATATGATATATCAATGCTTGGTGTATATTAGTCAATATCTTCCTAAATCAGCAGGAAATATCAATGTGCCTCACATTTGGCATGTTAACTCCATCAACAAATTTGAAAGGGAGGTCCTGTTGGGGAAACATAGAATGAGGAAAGTGAAAGGTAAATAGATGTTGTAAATTTAAATTATTATACATTTAAATTTTCAATTTTATATATATCCTAGTCATTCAATTTTTATTATGCCATCAATTATATAAAACTTTTCCAATGACAGCTAATTAATGATATCGAATTGTTAATTTTTCATATAGTCGGTAGAGAGTGGGACGCACTACATTTATACATTGCAAACAATCTTGATTGGATGGAAGAATGGATAGAATTCTATGGTAGTTTATCATGGGAAGGGGTGAGTAAGTTGATTAAAACAGTGCATGGTCATCGACAAGAATATACTGGTCTTACGCAAAGGGAAATTGATTTAGCATATGGTTTAAAAGATAAAAAGGCAAGTAATATTCATCCACATTTCTTTAGTTATTTCCCATTTTATCAATGTATTTACTTTTTTTTTTCTTCTTCTTCAGACATACATTTACTAAGTCCATATTATAAGATGTTTATTAATTGACAATGCATGTTATACTTGTTGGGCATGTTGCAGTTGAAACACCACAAGGCTGTGTGGTGCAATGGCTGTAAATTTCGCATCAAAAAGTTGTATGATAAGAGGAAAACCTTTGATTGAAGGATAACTACAGTTTTTCAGTTCACTAATGTTTCCTCTAGAAGTGACATGCATCCAGAAGTATATAAAAATAGGTACTATGGGTATTTGGAAGATATAATTGAGTGTGACTTTAATTCCTTTAAAATAGTTCTTTTTGAGGTCAAATGGTACAGGTTACGAATGAATGAACGTGATCTTGAAAGAATTGTTATTGATCATGCTAATGGATCTACCATGGTTAATACAAGGGTTATGTTATTCCAATTCAATATGAGCAGGTCTTTTACTCAGATGTATCAGGTAAATAAGGTTGGTCATACATTGTTAGATATGATCGAAGAGGAACACCTGTGAAGTACAATATTGTAGAGGAAGAATATCATGTTGAAGAAGAAAATGATGTAGATTAGGAGCAAGTGGCCGTATATGTGGCAGATGAAGAAGTCGAAGAATTTGATTGTCCAAATGTATCAGAAAATGTTCTCATTGATGATATCGATGATGATATTATAAAAAATGACATTGATGATGATAGTGATATGAACGATCCTTTCAAATTTTTTTATTCTGAAACAGATCATCAAGATTCATATGTTGAGTTGGATGCAAAAGAAGACGATGAATGATCTTTAAATCTTGAAATGTATGAGGTATGTGATTATATCTTTTCTATGATTTATTCTATTAATTATATATTTAATATTAATTATATGGGTTGATGCTTAATTGGACTACTATCGAATGATACAGATGATCATCAGGAGTTGGATGATCTAAAAGAAGATCAATGATATTGCAAAAATGTTGAAATGTAGGAGGTTTGTGGCTATATCTTTTATATGATTTAATCTCTTTCATCATATACATCGTGACCCAATTTGTCCATCAATGCCAACAAATATCAAACCTGAGTACTTGAATAAACCATGATTAATTCTATTAAGTTAAGACACCCCAAAAGAATTTTATAGTGTCCAACATGCATTTGGTTTAATGGTTAATTTATTAGGGATTATATTGTGTGAAGGGCTTAACGACATCCATCAACCTTGCACAATGAGAAGTGAATGGGGCCAACGTTGAAATTTCTTCAAACTGTGTCTGTATGTATCAAAATTTGACATGGTCAAAGTAGAAACATGCCTTGACGGTATGGGATGGTTTTAGGACTCATCACCATCATCATGGTTTTCACTATTTCCATCATTGTCATCATCATATACATCGTGACCCAATTTGTCCATCCATGCCAACAAAAATCAAATCCGAGTACATGATTAAACCATGATAAATTCTATTTATAAGTTAATACATCCCAAAATAATTTTATAGTGTCCAACATGCAGTTGTTTTAATGGTTAATTTCATAGGGATTATATTATGTGAAGGGATTAACGACATGCATTGATCTTGCACAGTGAGCAGTGAATGGGGCCAACGTTGAAATTTCTTCAAATTGTGCCTGTATGCATCGAAATTTGACATGGTTAGAGTAGAAACATGCCTTGACGGTATGGGATGGTTTCAAGACTCATCGCCATCATCATGGTTGTCATAATTTCCATCGTTGTCATCATCATACACATCATCACCCAATTTTTCCATCCACGCCAACAAAAATCAAACTCGAGTACATGATTAAACAATGATAAATTCTATTTATAAGTTAAGACATCCCAAAAGAATTTTATAGTGTCCAACATGCATTTCGTTTAATGGTTAATTGCATAGGGATTATATTGTGTGAAGGGATTAATGACATCCATTGACCTTGCACAGTGAGCAGTGAATGGGGCCAATGTTGAAATTTCTTCAAACTGTGCCTGTATGCATCAAAATTTAACATGGTTAGAGTAGAAACATGCCTTGATGGTATGGGAGGGTTCCATAACTCATCGACATCATCATGGTTTTCTAATGTCCATCATTGTCATCATCATATACATCATGACCCAAGTTGTCTGTCCATGCCAACAAAACTCAAACACGATTACATGATTAAACCATGATAAATTCTATTTATAAGTTAAGACATCCAAAAATAATTTTATAGTGTCCAACATGCAGTTGGTTTAATGGTTAATTGCATAGGGATTATATTTTGTGAAGGTCTTAACAATGTACACATCGTTAATTCCTTCACGATATATATATATATATATATATATATATATATATATATATATATCATGGAAGGTAGACATTCTAGCCATTGTCCACACAGGCCCTAGGATAGGTATCACTGAGATGTGGCAGATAGGTTGGCCACATTATTGGTAGATGAGGGGGTTTAGCCTATACGGGTGCACAGAATTATTCGATAGCCTCACCTTGCAGAGATATGGAGGATTCTTCCCCATGATATGAGGTTGTTGATGCACCATATTGTCGGTGCATGCATTCAGTTGGATACTAGGAGGGATTACCATCAACCTCCTCCTCCACCTCCACCCCCTCCTCCATCATATTTGACATCTACTACTCCACCTCCTCCTCCATCAGCTTTGTCAACATCTTATCCACCTCCTCCTCCTCCTCCACCTCCTCCCCCATCAACTCCTTTATCATCTCCTCTACTCCTACTTGACTGACCTGACAATTTGACATCATCATTTCCTGATCTACTCCTGCTTGACCGACCTATCGATCCTACTGATCGACCCGAACATCCACCATTTCCTGCTCTAGTTGCCTCTATTGTAGATATGATGCTTAGAGGGGGCATGATTCAGCTTGATGGACCTATCTATGCTACCCTCCGAGCTAGTTTTTTTTTTCCTGGCAGAGGTACTCATGATGCCTTTGGCTTTATTGGTGGAGATTTAGATGCCTCCAAATCTGCTGGAAGATGTGATGATACCGCCTCTGGTTCTATTGGTGGAGGTGACGATGCTTCTAGATCTAGTGGGAGAGATACTGATGATGCCTCTGGTTGAGGTGGATCAGATATGTCATAGGAGTTATTGGACTTGAGATATTTATTTGGCATGTATCATCAGTTTGATGTTATATATATATATATATTGATGTTTATTTATATGTACACGATGGTGCGTATGTTAGCTCAAGTTAGATGATGTTTGTTAGATGTGTGTGATAATTATGCATGTTATAATATAATGTGGCTTGTGTTATGTTAGATGATGTCAATGTAATGTTTAAGATGTTACACTCATGTTTATGATGCTATACTGATGATTTTTATGGTTTATGTTAGATGGTGAAAATGATCATGATGATGTTTATGTTTATGTTTTTTAGGTGGTATGATGATATATATTTAAAATTATAAATTATGATATTTATTAATTTCATGTGATTGATTGATCACGCGTTTAAAATAGTGATTGTTAGATGATGACAATGATAATGATGGTATGTTTATATTTATGTCATGAAAATGATGACGATAGTACGTTTATATTTATGCTTATGGTTAAGTATATGATGGTATGGTCATGAAGTTTATGTTTATGTTTGTTATGCGTTGAAAATGATGATGATTGTAGGCTCATGTAAAAGAACTTTGTACTATTCAAAATCATGTGGGTCTTTAAATCAACAACTATTAATTTAGTCGACAAAAACATCACAATTTAC
Source organism: Larix kaempferi (assembly GCA_027924585.1). Classification (NCBI taxonomy): domain Eukaryota; kingdom Viridiplantae; phylum Streptophyta; class Pinopsida; order Pinales; family Pinaceae; genus Larix; species Larix kaempferi. Next base: position 14,042,303 of record BSBM01000348.1, on the reverse strand, counting down.
ATTGTAAATTATGATATAAAACAAGTTGTTGTGTGACTTAACAAGTTTTCAAAGCATTAGACCTTTGTAATGAAAGTTATTGGGTTTTTAATTTTGGTTAAAATATTAGCATCATTTTGACCATTTTCATATTAAATAATTTCAACCTAAATTTTGTAGACAATTTGAAGTATGGTTTCATATATAGGTTTATATATTGGTTAGAAAATGAATTCGAAAGTATGGTTGGTTGCCAGGTCATCATAAATGTGAAAATATCGGGATTGGAGTAATGGTCATTGAAAATGTTGAAAATTAATGTTTCACTAATTAACTTAATATCGGTTAAATTTTTTATTTTTACATAATATAATTGAATTAATTTTTTTTTATGAATTTTGTATTGATAATGGATGAAGTTGTGGCAACTCTATGATTTATTATTGTTGTAAAATAATTTGTCATAGTATCATGTTTATGATTTTTTATAGTTTGTCATAGTATTATGTTTACATAATAATATTTTTTATATTTGGTGTTCATAAACATAAATGAATCATTTTTTATAAGTCTAACCAAACATCATAACAAAAAGTCAAGTATTACCATGTAATATTATTATAAAATATGAATATGAACATCACAAAAAAAATGTAAATATGAACATCAATATGACCTATCAATGTATCATTCAATATTTTAATTTTTTTGACAATAACTCACTTTACAATGACAAATATCAAAGCTCCAATAGAAAGAAAGACAAATACTTAATTAAAAGAACAACCTTTTCAAATGATGGAATAACCCCTCTGAAATGACCCATCAACAATGAAACTTGAAATAAATATAGATATGAATATGTATATTCCAAATATAGGGTTTTAAAAAATATTGTTTGTTATTTTTAATTTATTATATCATATAAATTTTAAAGGATGTACATATTTTATTAATCTTGCCATAAGTTTTTCTGCCTTAACATTATTTATGTGTCTAAGTATCTAAAATATAAAATATAAGTGTCTAAGTATAATATAATCATTAAATTGACCCTGTTATTGAGATGAGAGTAGATGAAATTACAACAAACAATCAATATAATTAACAACAATGATAATTCGTACTCTAATTCACTGATTCAGATTCAATTTTAACAATACAATAAATTAAATGATAAAACCCACAATGAAATTATGAACTAAATGGAAAGCTACAAATATCATCTCTAACTATGGAGAATGACATATAATCATTCCATACAATCACAAATTACTTGATAGACATGAAACATATTTCACATCAAATTGGTTGTTAACCAACTCAAATTGTTTAAACACTGTATCCGGTAATCAACTTTCCATTTCCACCATCATAACATAAAAAATAAGCAATATAATTAGACAATCAAAGATAACAATAACAAAATGATATCTCAATATGTAAATGATGAAATAAAAAATGTACATATCACTCTTCATTGCCATCACCCTCATTATCTTCCTCGGTTGGCATGATATCACTGTTGTTCTTAATATGAACCACCAATATTTATCCAACACATCCAAGTAAAAGAACACTTGCTTGTAGTGTTTTGGGAAAACATATAAGGCTCCTTACTTTCTTCCCACATCTTTCTAGAGTTGATACATATCAACCCATGTGCACTATCATGATCTTCCTTTACATTATTCCTATCGAATGTGTCCCACCACCTACACCTAAAAATAACACATTGGAAAGATGAGAATTCTACTTGAATGATCTCTTGTATCTTTTCGACATAACCCAACATCCCTCCTATCAGGGTTCAATCACGGTGGCTAGCACGACTAGATTGGTTGAACTTGACTTCCACTCCATAGTCTTGTCTAAGACGTCCATCATTAGCATCCTCGATGCACAAATGATGTCCAAAGCCCACATAGATGGGAATAAATGCACCTATAAGAAAAGTTAACGAATGATGGTGTCATATGTCTAAAAACCAAAGCAGTAATATATTAACATAGATGTTATAATTCAAATTTGCATTATAAAGTTAGAAATGTATAGAAATATTGTATTACTGAGTTGTTGCACTCGATCCCAATGTTTAGTGCATCCTCCTCTTCAGGAGGGTAACAACTGGATGCATCATTTTTCTCTCTAACTTGGCCTGCAACCCAACTATTGGGACAAATCATTGGCATATTTCATTTAAATGATATAGAAAAGGCATGCTTCTACCATGCAACTAACTGAATTCTTTTATGTCAATGCCCCATTTCCTCCTCTTCTCTTCATACAATGTGACCCATGATTGTGTTTGCTCCGCGTTGTAAATAATGAATTTATTGATTGCATCAATTTCTGAATTCGTTGTTGTATTCATGGAAACAAAACCACATTTAATACGTATGGGATCAAATATAGATTTTGAAATTTGTTGTGAATAGTTACTATGTGAAAATTTGAAGATCGAATATAATGACTTACTCTTTATCATGTTCCTTTTTCCGTTCATTTCCAGTACCTCCCCTTCCCTTTTGTCCTCATCATGTTCATCATCTGAAATCACCGCGCATGGTGTGTGTTCGATTTGATTGATGTACTACTCACTAGCATAATAGAATGAATCATATACTATGTAATCCTCTACCATAGACCCCTCGGGTTTTTCCCTTTGTCGAACAAATCCCTTCACTTTTTTCATGAACCTCTCCAAGAAGAACATCCAGTGAGTTGATACCACTCCGACTAATTCAACCTCATCGACTAGGTGAATTAGAAGATGAACCTGCAAGTCCATGAAACTCGACGGTAGTTCCTTCTCAAACATACAAACAATCTCAGCTACCTCTTGATGCCATCATGGAATGATAGCGATGTAAATCTCCTTTGATGTGATCCACCATACAAATGTAGATAGTTTAGATATAGCACACCGTAGGTCATCAGGAAATTTGTGGTTCACACACCCACGCACAAACAATGGATAATGACACTACAAAGTAAACACAAAACGTTAATTGCATTTTAACTTTTGTGGTAAAAGATATAAATAAAAAGTAAAAATAATTTTTTGACATTATATGTACCCTTAGAAGGTTGATATGGTCATGTGATTTCAAACCAGACAATGTTTTGTCTATAATGAAGCAACTTCATAGAGTAGACCCATAAAAAGAAGGCTCCTTCACACCCAATATAACTTCCTTTGCAAAATTAAGATCATATTTCTTCAAAACCCATGGGAAATCACCTTTTTTAAATGAAAAAGAGGGGTGAACCTCTCTATTTTCTTGTTTTGGCCAATGCTTCTTTTTAGTATTTGAAGAAATAAGATATTTCCTGACAACCAACTTGTCACTTTTTTTGGATGATATGTGACACCACAAAGAACTTGAAACATTTTTAAATATATGCATGGGATCTAGTAAGTGGGGAATCTTAATATTCTCCAAATATGGGAGCTCATAAAAATATCGATTTCCTTTTCATCCCTTTGGGCATTTTCTCAACATAGTGTTAAATAATTTAGGATCATCAATCATGGGTTGCACATCTGAATCAAACATCTCTGTGTATTCCTTCTCCTTCTCTTTGTCATATTCCCTAAGCTATTCAGTCGGTGTCATTATTTCAGGCCTTTGGGTTATTTCTCGTTTACCATTGAAAGCAGATCTTGCTCTTCAATAAGAGTGGTTTTTCAGGAGGAATACCCTAGAGACTTCATACACTGACTTTCATAGGTCTTTGGACCACCTAGCCTTCATAGAAGGTACACAAATTTTACATCCATAATAACCTTTTGTTACAATACCTACGATGTTATAGTAAAGAGAGCACGTTAGTGTTGAATATCAAGATAGTCGCACCAAATTAAATATGCCAAAAATTATTGCTTTGAATATAAACAAATCAAACAACAATATGTTTACCTGAGCAAACTCCTAACCCCAAATAATCATGTGTGGTGTATGCACATATTCCATACAACGTAAAACTCCTCTCTGATGGGATGGGTTTGGATACATCATATACCTATATGCCTATCCATAATTCCTTGAATTCATCGATCAATGGTTGTAGGTAAATATCCATATTCTTCACTTGTCTTTTACCAGGGACTATAAGAGCCAGCATAAGATGTTCATTCTTCACGAAAAACCATGGGGGGATATTTTTATTGATCACTACTATAGGGCAAACAATATAGATGGTGTTTGGTTGGGAATATAGGTTGATGCCATCAATGTCTATGATCAATCGGAGGCTGCGTACTTCATCCTTGAATTTATTGGGCCATGTATCCTCTATATGATTCATGGCTATTGAATCTGTTGGGATTCACGTAACTCCTTCCTAACTTCATTGCGATGCATGCCATCCCTGCATCATAACTAATTCTTTGCAACAAAAGAGCCTTTAAATCCTTGGGATTATAGGCATGTGCATCAATATCTTATGAGGAGGACCATGTGCTTTAGCCTTGTTATTCGATTCTTTGTACCTGTCATGCCCACATTTTGGACATATCTCTTTGTCTACATATTCGCCTCTATATAGAATACAATCATCAGGACACGCATGATATGATATGTACTCAACACCCAACACTTTAAACATTTTATTTTCCTCTTCACAGCTATCGGGCAAGACATTATCATTTGGAAGTACCTTATCTTTGAATAACCTATAGTTAGTGGGAAAAATATAAATGTACAATGTCATTTAATGTTCATAAAATTGACCATTTTCAATGATGATTGTGTCACAAGATTCCTCAAAATATAATGTAGTTGATGGTCAGTTACCTCAACATTGTTGAGAAACACATGTCCAACATGCGATACTTTGATTTCAAGTTGTATAGTAACATTGTTGTCCCCAATTGCGTAGAATTTGATTAGCCAGGTTCAAAGAGAGGGGTGGCAGAATCTAATTTAAATCTTTCGAAGAAGGCTTCAGTGATATGAGCATCATCCCCCAACTCATTGTCATGGAATGTATGTAAAAAAATTGCATCCACGACACTCCTTTGTCATAATAACTCATCCATACCAAAGTCTACTTCATTGCTTCCATTGACAACATGTGAAGAACTACTATCATTGTAGGCATTCCTAATTGGTGAGGATGGACGCAGTGGAAATTGAATAGGTGGTTGACTCAACCATGCTTGGTATGCTTCCTCTCCAAGTTGTGCTCTTTTTTCAACCTTCTCTCGTTTTGACATTGTACTGGGGTGCAGAGGAAGATGATAGGCAGGTTGTTCATCATCATAATATTGATTTCAAAAGTATTGAACATTACATCGATGATGTTAGTAAGCACAATGCAATTGGTTTGATCTAGCATTATACAAAACAATTATTACAGAAACACGAGAATCATTTCCAATAAAAAATGTTAAGCTACAAACAATTTATAAAGCAAACGTTCAGATTGAGTGATAAATTAACATCAATTCCACATTAAATATAAAAATTTAAAATTGAGCAACACATTTTCAAATTCATGAATTTGTATATTAAATTAAAAATTTATAAAACATAATTTCAAACTAAGCAATACATTAACATGACTCCCATTGAAAATTAACAAATACAATTAATCAATGTTTTTTTTGTCTTACGCCCCAAGGGAACGTCTAAGGGTAATCCCAATGCAAGGAATCTCTGACGAGCGGTTGGTGGTCTACAAAATTTCTAGTTTAATAACAACTCTTCACTAGGAGACAAACTATGTATTGCATGTACAACAAAAAATCTGGACGCTTTCCTTTTCATAAAAAAATTCCTGGTCATTGAAGCGTTCCTCAAATGAACAATTTGCAGAAAATAAAGAGCACCTAGAACTATTTATGAACCTTGCAATGTTCCCATGAGTGTGTGGAAAACCATCTATATATAACAGGTTCTTCCTGTTAAAGTTTCCAAAAACATAACCATTCATGGGCATACTATACATGGAAATGTTATGCTTGTATTTAATAATATTTGAACGACCACAGACTAATAGGGTGTCATAAAAGAGTTCTAGCTCATGAAGAATTACCGTAGATGAACCAAGATTATGGCTTGAAGATGACATGTTACAATTGGCGGGGTAAAGTAGCTTCCCATTTTCATCCACAAACTGCTTGAGGTATCCTTCTCCTGATAAGAGCTTACGGCGTTTTGAAATTGGTGGAATGTCTTCTGCATCCGAACTTGTAACCTACCTAGAACTTGAAACATTTTATGTTTTGGAAAACATTACTTTAAAAGTTTATTGTAAAGTTTTATGTTGTTGACCAAGGATGATCAAGGATGACTGCAATTGGATATTTTTATTATTTAATAGATTAAATAGGAGACACCTATCTAAAGAAGACAGTTGAAGAGTTTTCATTGAACCACTAGGAGGAATGAACTGGTGTAGAAGGCAAATTGACAAGTGGAAGCAACTGCACTCACTTTCTAGCTGTTGCAGGAGGCAACTTCCCTAAAAATGTGGTCATGTTCCCCAAGGAAGGTGGAACTGAGTAGGTGGCTCATTAAATGATAAAACTAACCCAAAGACCTAGGCAATCTATAAATCCATCGAATGAGCAGGAGGCTCACTAGTTTTTACCTTGTGGATGGATGCATACTGAAAGGTTAAGCACACAAGAGGATTCGATGAGGGGAAAGCTAAAGTGAGTTGCTAGTGTAGGGATTGCAAGTTTATTCTGCTGAGTTTGCAGAGAGTGTTTTGTCTGCAAGTCTTTATGATTGCTGAGATACAAAGAGATTATTACATGCTTCTACACAGTGTCTTCGTCCTGGTGGTTCAGTGAACAGGCTCGGGGGTCCTGAAGCAAGTAATCTTGGCTGCTTCTAGGAGACGGTTGGGAGGAATGGTCTTCTTTGGGTGTTTGTCCACCTCAAAAATTAAACAGGTTCTACATTGTTCTAGTTTAATTACTTCTAAATTGTTATGTATATTTCTGAAAGTTTTTATCTATAAGTTATCGGCTGTCTAATGCTTCTTTGATTTTCTAATAGCATTTAGAATTATTTGAATATAGAACTGATAAATTATTTATGTATAAAAGTCTGTATGATTAGAATTGAATTATAGAATAATGAAAAATAAATCTTCTCTGTATTTTTCCTTTCACCGAAGTGATGTACTCTAGTACAGAGAGTTTGTTTAAATAGGTAGATTAGAAATGATCTCAATAAATAGCAGAATGTTGATCTTATCAGATGTAGACATATAAATTATATACAGTAAATAATATACATATATTATTGAAAACCTAGAAATTTATATTGTTTTCACACAGTACTTACAAGTATAAAACAATAGATAGTTATAAACAATAGTTATCAAATAGTTTAGATTACATTCTTGTAAGAAGAATACTGCTCTCACTGAAATATAGTTATAGACATACAAACCTCATACATTACGCATATTTTACTGTAAACATTAGACAGTTAAACATTTAAAACCTTAGACTCGAATATACATCACAAATGTACAGAATATAATACATATATCTATAAATAAATAAATCTTTATTATTACACTGAAATCGAGGGTTCAAGACCCATAAGGGATCTCCCCTTTCAAATATACATTTTGTCAACATTTAAAACAAGCACATGCTCAGTATTTGACTATGGCATGGATTTTCAAAGCAAGCCATAATAAATCAAATCTTTAATAAATTAATGCAAACAGAGCCATCGTGGACTTAATGGTTATAAACTCTTTATCTATCAGCTTAACGCAATTACACACCGAGTTATCACAAAATTATTATAATCTTTTACAAAAACAAACAATAGATTGACGAAACCTCACTAGCATTATAACCATCTAATCCAGTACGCATAAAGTATACATGATCACGACTAGGGTTTATCCCAGAAGACATTATAATCTTACACTTAAACAAAGTTACTCATCAAAACTGTTCGAGCATACTGTAAGCTCTGGGCTATGCCCAGTTTCTCTTAATAAACAAAATACTTCTTTTAAACAGAGAATTGCCATCACCAGCTGTTAACAAAACAATATCAATCTCTTACTACAAACAGGGTATAAACATTTAAAGAATATTCTGGAAATAACTTAGAGTGAAATCGATTCACCAATAATTTATCCAACTTAATCGACAGACTTAGGTTATGGTACATAGTCCAGAACCAAAACAAAAACCCTGTATTTCTTATTCAAACAAACAATAGACAAGATGAAACCCTAATCTACAGGTGCTTAACCCAGATAAACTATAGTATCACTGTTCTTTATCTTTGTCTTACGACATTGAAAATACAATCCCTAATACTGGAAACATTTAAATAAGTAGAACTAAATTATAAACACAATCTGAGTTACATTATCAACAGAGCCGTAATGACATTAAGAAATTATTAAGACTTTGTGTGTCGAAATAGTGTATAGGGCTCTGCCCAAATCATTAAAGAACAAATACATTATCTTTACAACAAAATCGTATACCAGAATTGTGGGGAAAGGAATAACGCTAACACAATCAACAGACTTATCATAAGAGATGCATATAACAGAAAATCAAAACATCAAATTGCCCATAGGAATGTCGAAGGGTCAAATTTGAAACCCTGTAATTTATATTCATCATAACATTGGTGAATACAGGCTTTTAGCCATAAAAATATTACAATACAGTAATACCCTTACGTCATTACAGAGTTTCCCTCATGGCTTCTTTAAGTAAACAAAACAACCCTAAAAATACTTTTAATAGCAACATATCAAAACGTAACCAGAACATTGTTTAACGTAGGCAACTTGATCAGGGTGCTCTAGGAACGCCCGTGGCTTACCAACATTGAAGCCTTCCATTTAACCTTCTAGGTTTGGAACTCTCGACCAGGGCCAGAGCGAAACCCTTCTGTCACTACAAAACCAAAGCTGAACATTAGAAACTTTTTACAGTTCATTAAAATGAATAAAATATTATGATTTGAATAGGGTGTCGAACCTTACCTCTACTTTTTAGGCCATGACTGCAAGCTACCTATGCGAGGAAGCCTTATCCCATAGCCACGATTCAATCAACAAGCCATCTCTGCTTACAAGACCTCCCACAAGACACCATAAAGCCATTACACCATTACACTGTGTGGAGCTCTCCATGGCCATGGATGCCGAGGGCCAAGAGCTCAGCTCTCCAAAACAATACAAATAAATTCTAGTTCTTCGATTCACCCTTTTTCCAAGGAGATAGGGTTCTTACCCTTAAGTGGAATCAAGCTGTAAACCACTATAGTTTTTTATTTTAACCCTCACGCTATAGTTCATGATCACATTTTAAAACATGACTTAAACCCGCTAAAACCCTTTTCTAGGATTGCAATTATCCTAAAAACAATTTCACATGTTCATATTATAACTTTTGAGTGTGGTCTTCAAGGTCGAAGCTAGGATGAAGATTCATCCCATAGTTTGGGATCATTTATAACACTTTTATGTTGATGCTCAACCATAAGATAGAATACAGTTTAAACTTTAATAAGTCTTATATCTTCAACAAGCCAAACATGAGATGTTTAGGTCATTACCTAGTTTCAAAACAAAGTATCAGTATCTGTTAGCTTCATAGAAGCTAAGTAAGCCCAGGGTTATCACAAGAACCACTTTCAAACAAAAATAAGGTCGTTAGTAACACAAACATCAGAATTAAGAGGAAATTTAGTAAACGATGTTGTAAGACATAAGATTCTTCTATTAAAAGACTTTGAAACGACGACGTCAACACAATAAAGAGATTAACTATTATTCATCAATGCCTTTCAGACATAATAAATCACATTAGATTCACGTCGGTTTTGTATCTTGAAATGAAACAAGTTAAACTCATACATTACAAAAATATTGTTAGTGAACACGAGTAAGAAATCAAGCAGCTAACAACTTAAGAAGTAATTCTTAATGCATAATTCGAGATATTATGGACAGTTGTACTATATATATATATATATATTTTTATGGATTTTTGGAGTCGTTACAGAACTCGAACTGAATCGAGATCCTGCAATAAAGAATAAATTGATATTCAGATTCACATGGATAACACAAATTCAAATAAATAGTCAAAATATAATTAAAACCATAACTTACTAGGGACGGAAAGGGAGAACTTGTCGAACTTTGAATAAGATGGAATGAGTTGGAATATGAAGAATTGGCCATTTGATACTACAAACTTTTATCCCTACATTTGAGCAAAATCAACAATCAATATACATCTCTACAGTCCTAATTTTTTTTCAAGAACTATATTACAATCTAACTTCCAATATAGTTTGAACACAATTGTTTCTCTAACGATAGTGAAGCGGAGTGGGTTTTGGAGACCTCTGAAGGTGGAAGTACTAACGACGACCATGGATGCAAATGTGGGGGGAGGCAATCCACCCCCCCTAGCAACCCTCATGATGGGTTTCAGGTTGGAGGGATCCCGATCCCGCTCGAAGGAATGGGTGGTATGGGAAAAGGATCACAAGATCTAGGGTTTGTAGACCTCACTATGGGAAGGAAGATGGGACAGTGCATACCCAAAGTGGCTTCTATCCCATCAATGAAGATCAGATCCAGTAAGTTAAGGGAATGAATCCAATATATGTAGGATCACGTGCTCATAGGTAAGTTTGTGGGGATGATTCCCTCAAAAAAATCCCTAATCTGGTGGATCAATTCCACATGGAAACCGAAAGGACATTATGACCTCCAACTGGGGTCCAAGGGTTTCTTCACGATCTCTTTCCTCAGCCTGGAAGATAGAAACAAATTTTTAGATGGGGGGCCCTATTTTTTCTACTTTGTGGGCCTCTTCTTGAGACCTTGAAAAGAAAAGTTTTTCCCTGAGAAGGAGGATATGCGGGTTGCTCCTATCTAGATCACGCTTTATTCACTCCCAAGTGAATATTGGGATGCTGAAATCTTGGAAGACATTGGGAATAACCTTGGATCCTTTGTTAAAATTTCGGAGCAAACTAAAGCTCAACGGTACACGGCATATGCTCAGATTTGTGTTTACATGGATCTCTCTAAATAACTACCAGAAGCAATCAAGATGTCATGGGAGGATGAGGATTGGTTTCAACCCTTGGACTACAAGCAAGTCTCATTCAGATGTCTTCGGTGCCATGAACATGGACACTTATTCATAGATTTCCCCATGAATAACCCTAAACCCTCTCGTAGGGTTGAAGAGGAAAACAAAGATCAAGGGTTTTCTAGGGTTTCAAATCGCAAGCGAGGTGGGAGAAAACATGAAATTATGGATGGATCCAAGAAGATTATGACCTCTAATCAATTTGAGGTACTCGGAAAAAAATCAGAGGACATTACTTCTATCTCGACCCAGGAGCAGAAAGACACAAGCAAGCAAGAGAAGGAGACTGAACGCCCCCAAGCGTCTAATTCTAAGGCGGTGGAAACCCCAAATGAAGATCTTGGAGGGGATACTGGTGAAGATACGGAAGATATGGACATTGGAGATCTGGATCTGGAGGGAATTGAACAATCCTGTGAGGATGTCGAGAAAGGGTATGTCCCACAAGAGCAAGTCATCCTCCTGAAAGAGGCTATCATAAAGGCTCGGGAGTCTAATTGCCTTGGCATTAGTCCAGGATCTCTGAAAGACTATAAGAGGAAACATGAAGAGAACTTTAAGAAGCTAGGACAAAAATTCAACTAGCAATGAATTCCTGCAGCAGGAATGAAGCTGGTTGAATCAGGTCAGTACCCTACGATAAGGGTTGATTTAGGTTTATAAATTTAGTTTTTGTAATGAAGATTGTTTCCTGGAACATCAGGCGTCTTAACGACCCGCAGAAAGTTAAATTCCTTCGGAAAAATATTAGGATTAAAAATCCAGCCGTAGCAGGAATGAAGCTGGTTGAATCAGGTCAGTACCCTACAATAAGGGCTACTTTAGGTTTATAACTTTAGTTTTTGTAATGAAGATTGTTTCCTGGAATATCAGGGGTCTTAACAACCCGCAGAAAGTGAAAATCCTTCGAAAAAAGATTAGTATGAAAAATTCATCCATTGTGTTTCTTCAAGAAACAAAATGCTTAGCAATTCAATTGCAAGAGAGATGTAAAAAAACTGGAAAAATAGTGAGGCAATGGGCATTGATGCTAGAGGTATGGCAGGAGGGATGGGTATTCTATGGGACCCCTGTAAAGTTAATTTGATGGGATTCCATGGGAATCACTAGTACCTCTCTGCAAAATTTGGGGTTATTGGATTCCAAGTTTCTGGACTTTTAACCAATGTCTATGGCCCCCATACCTCCCCTGGAGAAAATTGCCTTTGTTGATTCCCTGAGGCATATTGGGGACGGAGTGGGGAACCAACGTTGGATTCTAGGAGGTGACTTCAGCCTTATCACTTCCTTAAAGGAAAAGAAGGGAGGAAGACGTCACCTCGAGGATGAGTGTGCCCGTTTTAAGGATACTATTGATGCCCTCAAACTTGTTGGTTTTATCCCAGGGGAAGGGAGATTTACATGGAATAATAAAATAAAAGGGGACCGCCATATTTCTTCTCGTCTGGATCGGTTCCTAGTTTCTGAGTCAGTTATGGAATCAGGAAGTGAAGTTGAAACCTCCATTCTCCTAGCTTCTGGGTCAGATCACTGGCCAGTAGAACTTTGGTGGAGTGGGTTGGGATCTCAATTTAAAAAAACTTTCTGTTTTGAACAGTTCTGGCTGGGTCATCCCGATTTCAAGGGGAAGTTAATTCAATGGTGGGAAGAGCTCAGCTCAGGAGAGGGCTAGATTATGTACAAGTTCCAGTAGAAAATGAAGGTGCTCAAGGAGAAAATAAAGAAGTGGAACAAGAAAGAGTTTGGGAATATCATTGAGGACAAAAAATCCCTAGAATCTAGACTGGAGGAAATCCAGAGTAGGGGCATGTACTCAAGATACACCTCTGAATTGCAGAGTGAGGAAACTGATGTTTATAACAAATTGCTAGAAAGGGAACGTCATGAGGAAATTCTGTGGCATCAAAAGGCTAGAATTAATTGGCTCCAAGATGATGAAAGGAACACTAAATTCTTCCACTGATCAGTCATCCAGAATAGAATGCAGAACATGATCCTAAAGATAAAGAACAGGGAGGGAGAAAGGATAGAAACTAGAGAGGAGATAGCAGGTGAGCTCAATGATTTCTTTCAAGACATAATGATTGAAACTACTCTTGATAGAAGAAGACACATTGAGATGATTACCCAAAATATCCCTGCTCTTGTTACGCAAGAGCAAAATGATCTCCTAATGAGGCCAATATCTATGACTGAAGTTGAAGAATAAGTGCAACAAATGGAGGATGGAAAAGCCCCTGGTCCCGATGGCTTCACCACTAATTTCTTTCACTATTTTTGGGATCTCATCAAGGTGGAAGTTTGTCAAATTGTGGAATCTTCCAGGTGCTCCGGGAAAATCCTTCCTGCGTTCAATGCATCCTTCGTGGCCCTCATCCCTAAGTGTGAGGGGGCGGAATCCCCTGACAAGTTTCGCCCTATCACTCTTTGCAATGTGATTTACATAATTGTAACAAAAGTGATAGCAATCGCCTAAAACCTATCCTCCCCTTTCTCATCTCTCCAGAGCAGTCAGGGTTTGTTGAAGGTCGACAAATCATGGATGGGATCATCCTTATCCATGAGGTGCTTCATTCCCTCAAAAAGGAAAAAATATCAGGCATGATGCTAAAACTTGATATCGCTAAAGCTTATGACAAGTTGAACTAGCAATTCATGAAGGCCATGCTGCAAGCGTTTGGTTTTTCGACTGACTGGATCAGATGGATTATGAACCTAATTTCAACCACCTTCTCTTCCATTTTGCTTAATGGCATTACTACTGGCCTTCTCAAACCTTCCAGGGGAATCCGCCAAGGGGACCCTCTTTCTCCATTCCTCTTCATTATCATGGTTGAAGGGTTAGGAAGAACAATCAAGGCCATGCAAGGCAATCATGATCTGCAAGGGATCATTATTCACCCTAGAGCGGAGTGTTAGACTCATCAGCAGTTTGTGGATGAAAAAATGTTAATGGGGCACCCATCTATCCAAGAAGCCCGGAAAATGCGTATCTGCCTCACAAAATTTGGAAAAGCTTCTGGTCTTGAGGTTAATGAACAAAAGTCTCAGGTCTTTTTTTTCAACACCCCCAATATCATGAGAAGAAATATTTGTCGTATTTTGGGTTTCCAGGAGAGCTCCCTTCCGTCCAAATACTTGGGTGCCCCCTTGGTTGATTCCATGCCTCGTCAGGGGTCATGGAAAGAATTGCTTGACAAAATGAGAAAAAAATTATCCAATTGGACTCTCCATCCACTGAATTTCGCTAGCCGTCTGGTCCTAGTTAAAGCAGTTTTGTAAGCTATGCCTATATATATGTTTTCGGCCATGACAACCCCCAAAGCTATTCTTAGGGAAATAAGAAACATTCAGCGTAATTTCTTATGGAGCGGCCCGGGGGATCAGCGAAAATGGGCCCTGGTCAATTGGGAAGTGATATGCTCCCCCAAGGAGTAAGGGGGTCTTAATCTCTGTGACCCCGAGCAAGCCAATTATGTCTCTGGGATAAAATCTGGTGGCGCTGGATTTATCACGACTAGGAACCTTGGGCTAAACTCTGGCATGATAAATATGCAGACGGTTGGGAGAAATCTAACCTGATCCGTTTCTTTGAAACTACTCCAGGATCTCATATATGGAAGATGGCCAATCAAGGTAGGAACCTTGTCCAGGATAACGGCTTCTAGGAAATCAGAAATGGTCGATGAGCTAATGCCTAAGATGACTCATGGAAACAATTACCCCCCATCGCTAGTAGTGTTGAAGCTCCCCATGTCATTCAGGAGTGCATTAATAATAACAAAGTTATGGTCTAGGATCTTTGGGATGCAACTTCCCCAGAACAAGAATTTAGGGTTTGGGTGGCTCGGGACTGGTGGGAACCTTTTGGTCATGAAGAGGAATTAAACTAGTTGGATGAAGCTTTGAACAACTGCAGAATCAAAGTCCATATAGGGGAGGACAAATTACGATAGGGATTCGAACCTAAAGGTAACTTCTCTATCAAATAATCCTACAACATATGGATGGGATTCAATAATTAGGCTTCGATGTTGAAATGAAAGAAATTGTGGGATGCTAACCTGTGGCCTAAAATATCAATTTTCATCTGGTTGGTAATAAAATGATGCATTTTAACCAGTGATAATTTGCAGAAGAGAGGTTTGAGAGGTCCTTACCAGTGCGTCATGTGCATTATGGTGGAGGAAACCATGCACCACCTTTTGGACTTGTGCCTGTTTGCTTCATGCCTGTGGGATCGTGGGGCGATGGCTTTCAGAAGGTCAAGTAGAATTGGCGACAATCTTGTCCAAACTATCTGTGAATGGACCAAGGCTCTGTTCCAAAACCTTGTGGTTAACCGTCTCTGGAAAATATTTCCATACTTTCTAACATGGGAAGTATGGAAGGAACGCAATTACAGAATCTTCAGAGAAATAAAAAATTTAGAGGAAAGAGTGTGGACTTCCATTCACACCAAGATGATTGAAACTGTCAAATTACAAGCCTGGAATAACACTAACTGGGAGGCTAGCGAAGCTGAGACTTTAATCCTGCGAGCCTGGGGCATCTCTGGTCTGGTATGCTTCCCTGTATTCGAAAATCAAAGTGTCTGTCTATGGTCTGTGCTAGACCAAAGGTCTGGTCTCCCCCCCATCCTGGCTTTTTCAAACTCAATTTCAATGGAGCCTCGAAAGGAAATCCAGGCCCGGATGGATATGGGTATGTTATTAGGAATGATGACGGAATTATGCTTGGCTTCAAAATAGGATATATCGGGATTGAGTTAAATAACGCTGTTGAGTTGGAGGGCCTTCTACAGGGAATCCAGTTGGCAAGATCCCAGAATTGGACACCCCTCATCGTTGAAGGCGACTCCGCGATTATCCTCCACATGGCTTCTGAACTCCACAATGGCAAGCAAAGCTTCAAAGTGGCGTCTTCTTGGCGGTTAGAAGGAAGACTCGAGAAGTTGATGATGATATTTAACCCTGGCTTGGCTCTAACCTTCTCCCATGTTAAAAGAAATGGGAACAAATTAGCGGACCCGCTTGCTAACCTCAAGAGTGATAATCACATGGACCTCTGTGCTTACTCGTGGGAGAGCCTACATGATTCAGAGGTGAGGGGCAGGTGTAGGGATACTTTATCCCGCGACATTATGTGCTATTGTGCTGATCATGAGAGGCAACGTCAGGATGAGGCTCGCCATGCCACGTGAAGGTCATTATCCTTTATATCACTTCTCCTTCCCATGAGGGAAGGAAGGAAGGAGGTCTTTCCATCTCCCCCAAGGGATTTTTTCAGTCCTCTCCATGAAGAAGGGCAGTACTTCGACCATGAATGCAGAAAGGAGGAGTTCCAGTTGGGCGGATGAGAATGTTTGCCACTTCCATTCGCAGTACGATTTGCTTTTAATAGATGGTACCTGGTTCATAAATATTTGGGGTGGAGAATTTCTTTATAAAGGTGGGCAGGATGGTAACCACGAACATATTAGCCAGAGTAATAGCTACATGCATAATCTGGGTGCTCTGTCGTTAATGGAGAAAGGTGACAGTCAAAGGGTGGGATTTATGGGAGATCACAGTAATGGGGAAAGACAGAAAGTGTGAAAATCCTCACAGCAGATCTAAGAGATGATGTGTACCTCACAAGAGTAATTATGATTAAGCAGGAAAATAGAAGAAGAGTGAACAATACAGTATAATGAGCAACTGAATAATATGGTACAGTAGAACTCGAATAGAAGCAATAATACTTCACACACACTAATATATTAATCACAGTATGGACAAATAAATAGTACAATGGTAGAGAGGATTCGAATTCCTAAGGTGGCAATTCGAATTAGCCTCTCAGAGTGATCATAAGATCAATAGAGTGTCATCGGAGCACAACTAGGTGTCCTCATGATCATCGGAGCGCAACTGGAAGTCTTCATCATCATCAGTGGAGTCATCAATGCTCAAGTAACTGTCAACCATCAGTCAAACTAACTCTGGTAGGTGTAACTGAGTGTAACTCAATGTAACTAAGTGTAACTGAGTGTAACTCAATGTAACTAAGTGTAACTGAGTGTAACTGAGTGTAACTGAATGTAACTGAGTGTAACTGAGTGTAACTAAGTGTAACTGAGTGTAACTGAGTGTGATTGACTGTAATTGACTGTAACTGAGTGTAACTGAGTGACAACTGGACTGGTAGGTGAAGAAGGGCGAGTTGCTCCCTAAAATCAAGGAAGAAGGGCACATTAAGCAACTGGAGGGCTAAAACTGAATAGTGAGAAGCTCTTGGGGGCTGGCTAACTGAGGGCTAGGTGCTGGACTGATGACTGGGATGCATGCAAACCCTAGAATGCATGCAAACCCTAAAGGTGCATGCATGATCGAAAATGTAAATGATCAAAATACTGGTGGGACTAGGATGGAGTATAGGAATATCCTAACACCCCCCCTTAATCCATCCTGGGCCCTAGTAACTAAGACTAAAGGTCACCCAATACAATGAATAATAATAATCAATAAACCAAGGAAGTGGGAAAATTCCATGGGAAACATACCCCTTCCTCAAAAAATAGACTGTAAGGCACACATAAAAATAAATGCTCCAAACTCAAGCATGTGTGATGCTTGGTCATATGTCTGGAGGTATCTTCTTCTTGGGAAGAAGTGGATCATGCTCAAAAAGCATGTGCTTGTACTTGCTCTTCAGATCGAATGTGATGAGAACAAATCCAACAGTATGAGAATGATCCTTGAACCTGTGATTCGAATCAGCTGAGGTAGGATCAAATCTGTGAAAGTGCATATAGTCTTTTGTCTTCTCCTTCGAACCACCATGGGTGAGATTATGCCAAAAATAACTATTACATGTTTGCTTGAAATCAAAATCCGATTTAAGACTTAAAAAACAGTTTCTTGAGATCTCCTTTGAACCAGCAGGGGTGAGATCAAAACTATCATATGCATGAGAAATTATCCCAAGCAGTAATTGCTTAGAATCCAAATTAGATCCAAGACTTGAATCATGGTTTCTTGAGATCTCCTTTGAACCATGAGAGGTGAGATCAAAACCAGTAGATGCATGAGAAATTATCCCAAGCGAATGGCAATGGCCATATTCTTCAATGACCTTCTGAAAGCATGGAATTATGATCATATAGTAGTATAAAAGAGGAGATAGCTGGAGAGGAGCGAATGCATTACCTTCAAAAGCTGTTTTGACCTCCGAAATAATCATGTGATCATGATGCAAACCAACAGACTCTGGTGCAAGAGAGGATTTAGGACCTTCTGCAATATCTAGAGTGTGAGCTGGCACATAAAGAGAAGAAAGTTTGAGCATGAGTGGAGAATCTGGAAGTTCTTTGTCAACAATTTCAAAATGAGATGATACTGGTTCATGATCTGAGAGACCATCAAGAGGAGCAAATGCATCACTTTGCTTGCTTTCGAATGGGTTAGCACCAAGTCCTTCATTCTTTCTGCCAAATTTTTTATCCAGGTGAGCCCATAACTCTTTTGGAGTTTCAATATCAATGATGGTCGGGAGCAATATGTAATCCAGCATAGTAAGCTTCATTCTTCCAATGTGCATGTCACCTTTATTCAACCAGTCAATCTTCTCATCAGAGGATTCAAACTCTCTTTCAAAATAACAATCAAAGAGATCATGGCTCTTTAAATATGCTATTATTTTTGGTTTCCATTCATCATAGTTGAATAGAGAAAGAGGAGTGATTTCTTCTAATTCAGGATACATTGAAGCTGTAGAAGACCTGCAAAAACAATATAGAATAACTGCAATTGCTACTGCTGCAAAAATGCAGAAACTGTTGCAACTGCTGCACTCGAAATCTGGATAATAACCAGCAAAAAACTCTCAAGAATGGAGATAAACAATACTCTTAACATGCTCTGATACCATGTGAAAATCCTCACAGCAGATCTAAGAGATGATGTGTACCTCACAAGAGTAATTATGATTAAGCAGGAAAATAGAAGAAGAGTGAACAATACAGTATAATGAGCAACAAAATAATATGGTACAGTAGAACTCAGATAGAAGCAATAATACTTCACACACACTAATTAATTAATCACAGTATGGACAAATAAATAGTACAATGGTAGAGAGGATTCGAATGCCTAAGGTGGCAATTCAAATTAGCCTCTTAGAGTGATCATAAGATCAATAGAGTGTCATCAGAGCACAACTAGGTGTCCTCATGATCATCGAAGCGCAACTGGAAGTCTTCATCATCATCAGTGGAGTCATCAATTCTCAAGTAACTGTCAACCATCAGTCAAACTAACTCTGGTAGGTGTAACTGAGTGTAACTCAATGTAACTAAGTGTAACTGACTGTAACTGACTGTAACTGACTGTAACTGAATGTAACTGAGTGTAACTAAGTGTAACTAACTCAGATAGAAGCAATAATACTTCACACACACTAATTAATTAATCACAGTATGGACAAATAAATAGTACAATGGTAGAGAGGATTCGAATGCCTAAGGTGGCAATTCGAATTAGCTTCTCAGAGTGATCATAAGATCAATAGAGTGTCATCGGAGCACAACTAGGTGTCCTCATGATCATCGGAGCGCAACTGGAAGTCTTCATCATCATCAGTGGAGTCATCAATGCTCAAGTAACTGTCAACCATCAATCAAACTAACTCTGGTAGGTGTAACTGAGTGTAACTCAATGTAACTAAGTGTAACTGAGTGTAACTGAGTGTAACTGAGTGTAACTGAGTGTAACTAAGTGTAACTGAGTGTAATTGACTATAATTGACTGTAACTGAGTGTAACTGAGTGACAACTGGACTGGTAGGTGAAGAAGGGTGAGTTGCTCCCTAAAATCAAGGAAGAAGGGCGCATTAAGCAACTGGAGGGCTAAAAATGAATAGTGAGAAGCTCCTGGGGGCTGGCTAACTGAGGGCTAGGTGTTGGATGATGACTGGGATGCATGCAAACCCTAGAATGCATGCAAACCCTAAAGGTGCATGCATGACTGAAAATGTAAATGATCAAAATACTGGTGGGACTAGGATGGAGTATAGGAATATCCTAACAGAAAGCCACTGCTGGCTGAAGCCAAAATCTTAATAGTGACGATTCCCTGGGGGATGCGAGAGGGAGATTTTCCCATGCTCAACATAAGGCTCGTTGGGAGTCCAGGATCTTTGATCTAGACCTTCCTTTGATCATTCAACAAGAAATTCAAGGTGTGGAACGACAATTATGGCAACAACTTGACAAGGAGACTCTACGTGAGGAACGCAAAAAACTGAAAACTGGGTCATGGACCCAGGGAATACAGCTAGTAGGTTTAGTCTATATGAACGAACAGTTGCACTCTATTGGGTGATGAAGAACCTAGTTGGGTATGCTTTCCGTGATATAATGGAGCTAAGGAATGAGAATGTGCAAGTAAACTATGAGCAGGGTATCCTCAAGGAAACCAGAGCTGTGCATCGGAAGCTGGACTTCATCCTTCAGTCCATGGAGCTTTGTCCTCCTCCTATGCCGACGTCTGTTCCTGTCGTTCCTCCTCCAAGCCATTTTTCAGATATTCCTTACATTTTACTTTAGATGTTTTTCGGGATGTCTCGTGTCATTGGTTTTGGCTATCAGGTTGTATTTTGGTCTGTCTGCCTCCTATTCAGGCGACAATAGTATAGAGAATTTTGTTTGCAATGGTTGTCACGGTGCTCCTTTGATGTTTCTGGCCCGAATTGTCTGGAAGACAGGCCTGCGAGCCTGGTCATGTAGTATAGTGTATTTCGAAGCTTAGGTCATTTTGGGTAGAATGGTTTCACAGAATGTCCATGTTGTTAGGCTTGATCGTATGGTTATGCAGTGCAGTCACATGACTTCGGTCTGCTCTCTCTTGATTGTAACTTCCTTTTTCGTAATATAATACAAACTCTTCTTACTTAAAAAAACAAAAAAACCTTCAATATAGTTTGGAAACCATTTTGTAAGAATAAGTTGAGTTTAAGCAACATATATATACTATGAAATATTGTAATTGGTGTGGTTTAATACTAAAAGAACATTTGAGATGAATATATAATTTTAAGTGGATACATAAAACCACAGGAGGATTTACAAATTACACTAGTGTGTCTATTCAAATATACACACATCAGTGCATCCACGTATACAAAATGCACCGATGTGTAACAACTATAAACAAACCATTAAAGAACATCCACAATATGAAATAATGATCACATGTAGATCTATGCAACACAAAAACTTCCTAAAAAAAGAGAGATAGAATTGATGCATAAACAAAACATCTATTGAACAACTGTATAGAATCCAACTTGGGCAATGAGATGGTTTTCCAAATATATACAAATAGCATAAAATTCAAAGCCTATGGAGGCATTCGAATTACACTCAAGTGGCAAGCTTACAATTAGCAAAAATCCTCATATAAGGAAACATCAAGCTTCCAAATCATGCAAGGAGCTCATGAATTGCCTAAATCAGACTTGGTACACCATGAGTGACAAAAAAGTATTAAGATGATGGATTTTCAGGAGAAAATCATGGAGTATGTGGTGGCCAAAAAGAGGTAAACTTTCCAAAAGAAACCTAGCACCCCTACCTCATCCTTATCTACGACAAAAGCATAACAAAGATGCTTTATGTGAAGAAAAGAAGGATAAGGCATCCTAAAAATAGCTAGTGCGCTCTTACTAAGAAAAATAGAGTAAAATAAAGCAGAAAAGTTGAAAGGGTGCTTGGGTGGATAACTACAAAATAGAAGTGGGCCAAGTATGCACTAGGGGCCAACAACATTGTCTAAACACCTAGGAAACATTAATAATGCATAATAAATTATATTTGAAGGTCTAGATGGGGTCAGTTTATTCTAACACCCCCCTTAAGCCTGATTCTGTGAGTGAAAAATCAGAAATAGGGACCAACAAAAAAGGCTATGGTCACCCTTTACATTTTATTTGTCCAAACAAAACAAGGTAAAAGAGGAAAACCACACGGGAAAAACCTCCCCTCTAAATATGGACATGAACAAAATTGATTTTTTTTCCTTAATATGTCTTCACCATGTCTTCATGCACCCCAAGCAGTGACCCGAGATGAATGAATGTCTTCTTTGAAAAGGACTTGGTGAATATATCTTGAATCTAAATTGAATATGGACAATATTGCAGAGAGATGATCTGATCATGCACTAGTCCTCAGATGTAGTGCATATGAATCTTTATGTGCTTGGTTCTATGCCTCTATACCATATTTGTTGAGATTTTTATGGAACTCTGATTATCACACCATATGACAGTAGGTGTACTGAATTCAATACCAAACTCTGATAGTATGCCTTTCAACGAGACACACCATGTGGTTGCATTTACAACTCCTCTGTATCCAACCTCAGCATATGATAGTGCAATGGAACCCTGTTTTTTACTTGACCAACAAATAGGACAATTACCAAGCATAAAAACATATCCTAAAGTTGAATTTCGGTCTAATATGTCTCCATCCCAATTAGAATATGAAAACCAATGAGATCCAGTGAAGAATTAGCAGCATAATGTATCCCAAAAGGCTTTGTTCCTTGCACATAATGAAAGCTCCTTTTACCAGCTTTCCAATGGATTTCATGTGGTTCCTACATATACCTTGATACAACATTTACTGCATAGGATATACCAGGATGAGTGTGAGTAAGATACAGTAAACTCCCAAGGAAACTGCATGTACAAAGTATTGTTCACCAATGGGGAAGAGTCACCATATTCAAGTCTTATACCAGAGAGGAAGGGAAACTTGGATGGCTTGCACTCTTGCATTCTGAAATTCTTGAGCAGAACTAAAGCATACTTTGATTGAGAGACCTTTATTCCTAAAGTGGACTAAGTGATTTCAAGTCCCAGAAACTGTCTCAACAATCCCAAGTCAGTCATTAAGAAAGAATTATGCAAAGAAGTTTTTATTGAAGCAATCTCTACAGTGGAACTACCGGTGATTAAAATATCATCAACATATGCAACAATAAGTAAAAGAGAACCATTAGTATGCTTCATATACACATTAGGATCTGATTTTCATCTGGTGAATTCTCGTGACAGAAGGAAGTTGTCCATTTTGGCATACCAAGCTCTAGGAGCCTGCTTGAAACCATAGAATAAATTTTTCTATTTGCACACAAGAGAGGGGTCATGAACATAACCTTCTATTTGCTGCATGTAAATTTCCTCCTCAAGATATCCATGGAGAAATGCACTTTTAACATCCACATGGTGCACTTCTGAGTGCTTGGATGCTGCAATATCCAAAACTAGTCTAATGGAATCCATCTTGGCTACCGAAGAAAAAGTATATGTGTATTCAAGGCCTTGGACTTGGGAGAAGCCCTTAGCCACCAATATTCCCTTATATTTGACTTCTTCACCATCAACATCCATCTTTTTTCGAAAGATCCACTTGCACTGAACCAATTTTCTGCCAGGGGGTAATGAAACTAGTTCCCAGGTTTCATTATTTTGAAGAGACTGGAATAATTCATCCATGGAATCTTGCCATATGGGATCTTTTGAGGTCTCAGCATATGATGTTGGATCATATTCTATCACCAAATAACATATTTAAGGAAGATAAGGATCACTAGCAGAAAAATGCACAATGTGCATTGTCAAATTGAGACTTAGTCTTCCTTCTGTCTTCTGGATCACCTACAAGATCTCCTACTGCTTCAAGGGTCTTGACAACCCATTTTGGACTTGTAGGTGGATTAGGATATGCAATCAGATTCTCATATTCATCTTCAGACTCATAGTCATAAAATTCACCTTAGGCTTCACTTACATCATCAGGTGGAGGATTTGAGCTTTCTCCTTCTTCCATTTGAATTATCTGCAGAAGTTCTTCTTCAAATTGCACACTCCTTTCAATGAATGTCTTTTGAGTGGAGATATTTATAAACTTCTAACATTTTTCATCTTTAGGATAGACAACAAAGATGCATGGTTGGATTTGAGGCTGCAAATCCCTTCTCTTCTCAAGAGGGATCCTAACCCAAGCTTTTGAGCCAAAGATCCTAAAGTGTGATACATCTGGCTTGTGCCCACTCCAAGATTCAAAGGGAGTTATTTCCTTTCGAGGCTTTATGAGGCACTCTATTCTGGATGTAGGCTGCTCAATTAATGGCCTCTTCCCACATTCTTGGAGATAGATTCTTGGACTCTAGCATGTAGGTGGCAATATCCTTGAGAGATCTATTCTTGCTCTCTACCACACCATTTTGTTGAGGTGTGTAGGGCACAATATGATGGATTTGAATGCCAACATCATCACAAAATTACTGCAAATACCCCTTGAAATATTCCCCTCCATTTTTAGTTTGAAGGGACTTAATCTTCCTTCCATAATTTTTTTTCATAGAAGCTTTAAAAACAGTGAAAATTCCAAATACTTCTGACTTAAATTAGAGAAAATAAACCAACAGTATCTTGAGTAGTCATCAATGAAAGTCGACACATACTTTGCATTACTTAAGGACACTGTAGGAAAGGGTCTTTAGATATCATTATGGATCAACTCAAGAGGTGAAGATGTTCTCTCCGTTCTACCTTTTTCATACTTTCGCTCTGGATGCTTTCCAAGGATACAACCTTGACAAATGCCTTTTGAGAACTTAATGTTTGGCAACTCATCAACCATAGAAAACTTATGCAAATATTTCAAATACTTATAGTTGAGGTGGCCAAACCTCTCATGCCATAGATTTTCGGTCTCATTGGCATGTGTTAGGAGTGCATTAGGTGATGAGTAGGGGGGGGAATGAGAGAACTTCTAGACCTTTGAGTAATGGTCTGCAGCTCCTAGTGCAATAATTCTAGTAGTGGAAATTTAAGAAATCTCCACATAATTGGGAGTGAAGGTGACTTTGTTAGGAGATCCAATGTGCATCATTTGATGTAACACAGAAAGAATTTTTGTAGCCAAACTCAACACATACAAGACATTCTTGAAACAACCATGGTCAAGATCAATTCTACCCTTACCTTTTGATGGAGTCTCTGAGTCATCTCCCATCATAATTGAGGGACCACTAGTGGATTTGAAAGTGTAGAATGACTCCCTTGTGTAAACCATATGACTGGTTGCTCCATAATCAATAATGAATGAAGAATACTTTGATGTGCTTGCCATCAATGCAGGGCATATTTCTTTTCCATCTGAACTTGCACCTCCATCTTTCTCTTTGCACTTTCAGGAATTGGAATATTGTTCTTTTCAAGAAGTTGATCCATCATATCAATGGTTTTCTTCATACATGCACTTTCAGGGTGCCAACCCTTATGACAATATGTGCACTTAGTCTTCTCCTTCTTCTTCTACTTGTCCTTCTTGGAATTCAAAGAATCCTTTGATGGTTTGGATTTATACTTCTTCTGATATGAAGGCTTCTTATCTTTAGCCTTCTTCTTTCCTTTGGCACTCTTGGAATCTCCTGCTGCAAGCACATGGTCTTTTGATGGCTCCCATCTGGACCAGATTGTCTTGCTCTTGGGTTAGAGACTCCATGAACTATGCCAAGGAAGGAATCTTCCAGTTTTGAACTGTTAACTTATTTGCATGGAAGGTAGAAAAAAAAACTGAGTATTTTGGACCCATCTTTGAGAGAATTAACAGAATCAGTTGTTCATATTTCTTCTCGATCCCACATTGTTTGGCCTGAAGAACCAAAGATTTGAACTTTGTGAAGAAATAATGTATGGAATAAAAAATACTGGGACTAAGTGAAATCAATTCATTCTCCAACTGATGTCCCTTTAATTCATTTGAATTTACAAATAATGACTCGAGCTTGAGCCAAAATTCATTTAGAGTGGATAATCCATCCAGATGGAATAAGATATCTCTGGAAGTGTTGAGAGGTAGTAAGCCATACACTTCATCTCTTATATTGTGCCATTTGGATTTCTCTACAATAGACTTTGGCTCGAAATCAGTACCCATAGTAACTCTGTAAAGGCCCTTGGTCCTTAATAGAATCACCATCTATGCTTTCCAATCAAAATAATTGAATGGAGTAAGAGTGATGGAATGAGACTGCTCCATAATCAACTGTTGTGCTCCTAGTGATACTGTATCTGAAACCTGCACTTTGCAAAACAAGACTCCGAAGGAAAATTGTTAGCACAATCAATATCTACTTCGACACTAAGCACATTTAGGAGTGCATCACGCCTGGGTAGACCCCAATGGAAAATCCAAATGACTCAAGGCACTAACCCCGGGACTTCTGTGGAAACTTCACTGCTTCTAGTGCTTCAATGGAAGTATATGAGAGAAATTGGATGCATAATGCACTTTGATACCATGTGAAAATATGGTCACAGGTAGATCTATGCAACACAAAAAATTCCTCAAAAATTGATAAGCAAAGATTGCCTAGAAACAATGAAAAGAGAGATAGAATTGATGCATAAACAAAACATCTATTGAACAACTATATAACAACCAAAATTGGGCAATGAGATGGTTTTCCAAATATATACAAATAGAATAAAAATGAGCCTATGGAGGCATTCGAATTACACTCAAGTGGCAGGCTTAATATTAGCAAAAATCCCCATCTAAGGCAACATTAAACTTCCAAATCATGCAAGGAAGTCATGAATTGCCTAAATCAAACTTGGTACACAATGAGTGACCAAAAAGTAGTAAGATGATGATTTTTCAAGAGAAAATCATGGAGGATGTGGTGGCCAAAAAGATGAAAACTTTCCAAAATCAACCTAGCGCCACTACCTCATCCTTATCTATGACAAAAGCAGAACAAAGGTGCTTTATGTGCATAAAAGCAGGATAAGGAAACCTAAAAATAGCCAGTGCACTCTTACGTCTAAGAAAAAAAAAGTAAAAGCAGGCAAAATAGTAGAAAGGGCGCTTAGGTGGATAACAACCGCATAGAAGTGGGCCAATTATGCACTAGAGGCCAACAACCTAGTCTAAACACCTAGGAAACATTAATAATGCATAATAAATTATATCCTAAGGTCTACATGGGGTCAATTTATTCCAACATGCGAAATCCCCTATGGTAGAAAATATCTGCTACATTTGGTAGTGGATATTTCTACATGCATTTTACAACATTTTTCATGACGACGCATTTCGTAAAAATAAGCGCATCGGGGCGTACTAATTATACATGCACTGCGACATGCAATTTTTTTAAAACTTGCTGAATTTAATGTTGCTAGTGTTGTGTCAAAATTCAAATGTCTGGTGTGTTTCTTATATGGACGCACCGGTGCGGCATGGCCCAAAGCACACCAGAATGCTGGAAAAAGAAATTAAAAAAAAAAATCGTACAAGCTATTTTTGCCCTAAACTGAAAAAAGGGCGACAATTTTAAGTTAGAAAACTAATTCTAAATAGTGTTTAAAAGCAAAAAACCTAAACATTAATTCATTATTTTTCCGAAAATTTCAAGGGAGAATTTTGGAAGAAAGATTTACGTGGAAGGAGTTTGGAGCAACTGGATGATTCTGAGGATTGAAATTTGTTAGGTATGGTGAATCAAACAAAACCCTGCATAGTAAAAACTTCAAGTATGTAAATATTATTGTTGATATTATTACCTTATTTAGAGTTTAACTAGATTTAGAAAAAAAAACTTCATACTTACCTTCAATGCTGCAACCCTTATTTTCTCGTTGCTTCTTTTCGTTTTATGTGGCTGCAATATTTTACATTAGGGTTTAAATCCCTCTTTTGTTATACACAATTACGATTTCACCTTTTAGGATTTTAGATTTGATGAGCTTGTGATTATATATAGAAATCGTAGGGTGAGATGGGGCCACTTTTTGGGTTGAATCTGTAACTATGTTGGCCCTAGTAAGTTTTTTTTTCAAGAAAAAACCGCATGCGTCAAAATCAGTGTGTTTGTATTACACTAATGCAGCGGTGCAGGTATAAGGAAAGCACACCGGTAATGATATGCAGCATGTTGTGTTTTATTTTATAAAAACACAATAATCATTTTTCGTTGTTCGGTTCTCTGTTCGCGGTGTGTTTATACGAATGTCGCACTGTTAATGGTAGGAGCGCATCATTTTTTATTTTCATAAAATGTTAAATAATTTTTAGCCACTCACGGTGCACCTGTGTTTATATAACGCCCCGTTGAGTTTATGTATACAAATGCACCGGGGTGTCTTATGTGATAGTGCGCACCGATACCAAACTTTTTTCTTTTTTGAAGGTCTGTAACTTATTTGTATAATATATTGATAGCTTCTGTACTTAATGGTCCAGGTTTTTTATTGATACAGAATGCATGGTATTAGTTCAATGAATAACTTTAGTCAACATGATGCCAAGCATATCCAGAATTACGAAGAAGGCAAGTGCTTTTAATTAATTTCTGTATTTAAATTAATTTGTTTCAATTATTTGTAAAGTTAACTAATATGTATTGGTTAATGTGTGACATGCAGAGCCAAAAAATGAGGAAGTTCGATAATATTCTTACCAGTCTAAGTCTAGAAGAGCGTAAAATGTTGATGGAAAAGTTGCAGAGAGATGAATAAGGTGAATACAAAATAAGTCAATGAATTATTTCTTCAAATTTGAGTAGTAATGTACTTAAGAATATTCACTAATATGTTTCAAATAATCTATTTCACATATGTTGAATGTTATGCAGGGACTGACAGCAATAGAAGTCAATGTCATCATAAGATTTTTTTATATTTTTTATGGAAGACGAAAAATGATGATCAATTGGTCCTTAGCTCACCTGGAATGGTGCTATAAGTTAATAGAAGGGGCAAAGAATTTTATAATACTATGAGGGATATAGTGGAAAGAACGTACATACGTACTTTTTACTTAAATACGGAAACCAATTAAATGATTCGAATAATCAAGTCATATGTAAACTACAAGAGGTGTTCCCAAAGCAGTGGTCAATGAGACATGCTAGACTTACAATAGAAAAAACATACAACAACAAAAAAAAATCATTCAAAAAGTAATATTCCTTAACATGTTTATGTAGAATATGTATCTATAAATACTACAAAGCATCATTCCTTCAAAATTTTTAATTCTGCTATATTTATTTTTCAAATCAACAGAAAAATAGTTTAATGCCATTTTACATTTCTAGGAAGATTATGAAAATCACAAAGGATGAACGAGGTGATATGCGAAATGTGCCAGTAGGGATATCCAAAAAAGTGTACAAGGAGATGGTCAAGGAAATGGACATAATTGCATCGCAGGAGGATCCATCTCAACAACAACGTGCTTCAAATGTATGAATTAATTGATTTTTAGGATTATATACATCTCATTAATTAATTGAGCATTAAATATTAATTTTCAATTGTTTAATTTGTTGCATAAAACAAAACAAAATGGAACCCAGTCAGCACACAAGACAGAGTGACAAGGAAAAATGGGTTGATACCAAATTTTGTGAGTATATTTGTGATTTACTTATAAGAAATTAGGATTTCGTAGTGGTCGTGATTTGTATATTTAATTTTGTTTGTTTTCACTGGAAATCCTTGGATATCTTGAAACAGGTCTTAACATATAAAGAGGAGCCATCAGAAGAATTAATTGACTTTGGGTTAAGCAAGGGTTGTGAGTATATGTTGGCATATCAAAAATTAATTGTGGATTTTGTAAGTATTTATGTTGTTTTACTTCTCTCATTTTATAATTAATAAAACAACAACAATATTTTAGATTAAGTCTATGATTTGTGACGGGGCATAAAATTTGCGGGAAACAAAGTATGGAGTGGAACCAACAGAAGACTTGTCGATAAAAGGCATCAGATTTGGTTTTGAAAGAATGTGTATCATTCATGACTCAATTATTTATATGGTACGCTGCCTTTCAATTTACATTCATGTATACTATATATTTTATTTTTCATTATTCCCGACAATGTAGATACACTCAATACACTTTATTTTTATGTTTACAGATGGAAGCTGAAGAAGAGGAAAACAATCGAGACATTAAACAAAACTTTTGGCCAAATAACCCAAATGATGCAACTAACTTCGAGCACCGATAACAGTTCCAGTGAAGAATGATGATCCATATTTAATTTTGATGTTAATGCAAGTTGTTGTAGCTTGTTGTATATTTTGGAATAATTGTCTATGAAAACTAGACATTTTGTATAATAATGTACTGGACATAGTGTCCGAATTGAAAATCAACGGGTTACCAATAAGTGTAACAATTACATGCATGTTGACATTTTGATTATTGTTATCTCTATGTTGTTTTTGTATGACAAAGGAACTCTTATTGATATATAATAAAATAATTTTATTTTATTTTATTGCATTCTTCAATGTTATTGTCAAATGTTACATGTGAAATGGCACATTGGTAATTAAATCCATGGATGATTAAATATTATAATTGATACTTGCATCTATGATATAATAAATTAATCCAAACAAGCGCAATAATTAAAATTGAAATGAATAGTACTATAAAAAAATATTTCAATTTCAGATGAATAATGGAATAAAAAAAATAAAAAATAATAATATATATATTTGACTCCAAGGTCAATAGCCACTATTCAAAGAATCATAAGTGGTGATTTTTATAATTGATGTCGCCCGATGCGCCTACCCGAAATATACGCACCAGTGCGTTTATGTCAACGACATGCCTGACAATCTAATATAAATTAAATGCACCGTTAAATTTTAAAAATAAGAATGTCCATGTGCCAGACGGTTTATCCAGTGAGTTTTAGTTTTTGTATAGCACCGATGCATGTCAATGGTTTATACACACCGTTAACTATCAAAGATTATACGAACCAATGTTTTTTTGTGTTTAAGCGTTCCAGTGCGTTTTAGTTGTTTAAACGCACAGGGCTATTTTGATAGTTTGTAAGCACCGATGCGTTTTACAATTTAATGCACCCGTGAGGTCTTATAAGTGGACAGTACCGGTAAAATTTAAAAATATTAAAAATTGTCCGATGCATATGATGTAACATATCGCATCGGTGTGTTTATTTTGTGCATAAGCGCCAATGCGTAAAACCTAAACGCAAGAACAGGTGCAACATTGAAATTTGGTTCTTTTCGGTGCTTGTTCTGTTTGAGTGCACCGGTGCATATTTTTACATTATACAACATCAGTGCATTGTGTTTCTACACACACACACCGGTGCACACAGTTTAAACAAAATGCATCGGTATAAAAAAAATCCGCTAAAACATCTGACCGCTGAGTTTTTTTTGTTATAAAATATATCCGTAATAACCTCCGTTAAAACTTCCGCTACCATTGGCGAAGGTTGTAGTGAAGGTTTTTTGGACAATTTTTACAAATTTTGTAACACTAAAAGCCTCCGCTATGTCCTCTACTATAGGATCTTTTCCATGTAGTGTAATTTCCATTAACCCTTCATCATCTTCATAGAAAACGAAATGATTGTCTCTCTACATTTGGGGTTCGAATTTGGTGAAAGGGTTTTCATTTTTGCAATTGGGGTTCGAATTTGGTGAAAGGGTTTTCATTTTTGCAATTGGGGTTTGAATATGGTGAAAATGATAGAAGAAAACAAATATGCACTCAACAGAGATAAAATGAACCCATATAGGTGATTGGTGAGGATGGAAGGTCTCTCCTTTCATTATATCTCCATAAAATGGCCCCATGAGTGTTTACACCTTCAATAGTGGTGCGCCCTCTCTCCTTGTGTATAACAGTGATTCCCCCCCCTTAAAAATCTCCTCATACCACAATGAAATGGCTCCTCTTTGACTGTAGAAACATTAAACTAATAAATTTGTTCTCCTTGGACTTCACTAATAGAGGTTGGCTATGGGTGCGACCTCCTTTTCTAATCTAGAAGTCACCACAAAGAGTGCACCCTCACTCTTATTTCTCCATAGGCTCACAATATACTCCTAGAGGTTGTGCCCTCTTCTCTTTGGATATGGAATCTGCGTCCCCTTCAATATACTCTAGCAATGAAAATAATTGCTCCCTCTAGATTGTAAATTGATCTCTTCTTAACACTTTTATTTTTATTTTTCTTGAATCCCATGGAAACCATAAAATTCCAACTTCCTACGACATATTCTTTGATAACACTGGATATGCCTCTAATAGTGGTGGCATTGTACACCCACTCAAATTTGATAGATATAATCCAAGAGAAATAAAACCTTCAAAAAAACTCTCTACATGTCCATTGGAAACCTTTTGAGAGATACTCAACAATGGGAGTGTTGATATTCAAACCTAAGGTTGGTAAGTTAGTAATTTTATTGCCTAAATGTCTACCTCATTACCATCACTTTCCTAATATGTATAATATATATTGGCCACAAATTGATTGTATAGAGTCAGTGATTATGATATTTTGTACTTTTTGAAAGCTCTTAGATGAAAACAATATACAATAGTGTACTCAATTTTTGAATTAAGGCTAGGAATGGATTTTGTTTAATGCACAAAGAATTTCCATTTTACATCCCAAATTGACAAGGAGAGCTATAAATTGATCAAAGAATTAACTTGCAATAGAATTCTTGGTCCCGTAGCTGCATGGAATCTAGTGAACTCATAGGTTGAGTCAACACAATCCTAAACATGTTAAATCATTAAATGCAGGGCCAAAACTATTCATGTACATGTGATGATCCACAACGTCAAAAAGTGGTCAAATGACATCAAATTATCCTAAAACACGGACAATTAGATTCTTTTGGGAATGGTATATGACATGCCAACATATAATCATCAAATTGAAACTAAGATGTACCTCAATCAAGTGTTGCAAAAATTGTGTCGTTTACCTTATTAATAATTAGAAACAAAATTTTTATTGTGACTCCAATTTGGAAATGCACCAAAACTTTGCTTCTAATTGTAATCATGCAACTATGATCTAGTTTTCAAAAAGAGAGAAAATTAGTTTGCAACATACAATTTGGATTTTGACTAAATTAAATTGCAGATCTAGAAAGTCAACTTTGTGATAGAATATCCCCTCAATATTCCTTGAAATTTCTATTACGCCAATTAGAGAGTGGTGTCAAAACATTGCCTTTGATGGTATTAATGCAAGTGAAATATGGTTCCTAAGCAAGAGAAAAAAATATTACAAGATAATAGTTAATTGATCTCTTTTTTTAGTAGAGTTTTGAGACCACAACCTAGAGTGGAAGTAACCTCCTCGATATTGATTAGAATCGCTATTGTAACCCTAATTAAAAAATGGTTCCATAATTCTACTTCTGGTGGCATTATTGTGACTACAATCTGGTTTTTAAGCAAAGAGAAAAATATACCACAAGATAATATACAAAACTCACACACATAAAAGTTATTCATATTTTTCTAAATGTATGTTATGATACCTATTAGGATCCAAATTGCATAATAATAATAATGATAATAGAAAAAACACACCAGTAGATGCCAAAATATTTCTGTTATCCACCCTATTTGATAGATTGGGGACTCTCCTAAAAAATTTGAGAGGGAAACCTCTAATACAAATGTCATATTGGAATTTACACTAATTAGCCACCATACCTCTATTAATCCTAACTCTATTGGACCTTTAGGTATTCATTACATACTTGGGAAAATCATAATATACCAACCCCCTTTGAAAGTTTGAATCTCAATTATTACAATTAAGATGTTCAGTACTAAGTACAACTATAATCCAAGGTCTTGTATATGAGTTCTATCCCCAACCTCCAATTGGAAAAATGTGAAAGTTTCTTCTGTTGGGTCAAGTAAACAATTTGAATTGGCTAAGTTGAATGATTGGAGTTCAAATTGATAGAATAATTCCTATTGCATCAAACATGTCAACTAACACAAGTTGTGTGCTAGAAACCTGAGTAGAACTTGTGGAAGTCACTAGTGAGGGTTTTTTTTCCCTTCATATGAATTAAAACAACCACTAAATCCTTTATAACAACCTTTTGGAACTAGAAGTGGTGCTTTCTCATAACATTCCTCTATTGTGCTTAACTTCAAATTTGTTGTCTCATGATCATCAAAAAGGAGAATATGCACTTCTTATAGTTTGTACAATTAGTGAACCATAAGTAGTTTTTCGTTATGGATTACTTCAAGGCTTCATTAACCATGGTTCTCCTTCACAATTTATTCAAGTTATATTAAAGACTTCTAGTTATTCTCTTCATATTCCATAATGTATTCAAGAAATATTTCTTTATGGGTTTCTTCCACATAGGTTTCCCATAAACCTAGATATTCCTCAATCAAGGGAGCAAAAATATCCATGTTGAATGGAGGATGTCCTCTAATTATATCTTGTAATGATATGAAGGGTATCTTTGTAGAAATCATAGAGGACATGAAGTGGTATACCATTCAAATACCTTGTCCGAAGCCAATCTTAACTACAACACTTACAAGAAGGATTTTTATGCACTAGTCCAAAAACTTAATCAATGGCACCTGTACTCGCTTAATGCAGTACACATTTCATGACCTTCAAGTAAACAATTGTCATCTCTTACAAAATAGTTAGCTCACTAACTTCTTTTCTCATTTTATTGACTGTAGGTACCACCAAATAGGTACTTGTCAAATATATCTTCCTTGAGTGAGGAAGATAGACTATGAGAGTTTGAAAGTGAGACATCTAGTACTAGATTTAACAGATCTAGATCAACTAGAGGTGAAAAGGTAAGGAGAAGATTTTGTAGACGCATGGAATTTTTTTTGGCTGAAGGAGGGTCATGTGATTATGATGATGAGAGCATTGGTGACATTGAGTTTCCCTTGAGGTATATATATCTAGTGCAATGATCGGTACCCAAGGATCTACGTCAAGTGGACACATATTTCTTCATTAATGGGAGGACTTATCACATTGCCCCATCATCCTTACATGGATTGGGGCTATTTTCAATGGATGGCGTAAAGGTCAAATATGGAACTGTAACTGAATTGATGGAATATGTCGGACCATGCTACAAATACAATGTATGGATATTGTTGCTCCACTATATGCAAAGTATGCAGAGATACAGAGTTGCTATATACAACTACTGGACAACAATCAGAACAATGGAGCGACCATGTATATTGATGGAAGGCCAAAATATTGCAGGGTTTATAAATAGTACAAAAGCAAGGACAAAAAATAAGCAACCCAATTACATATTTGAGGGGGGTGAAGGAAATAATGTATTCATATGTGCAACAAAATCAATAGTTATAGGTGAAGAGTTGTTGATCGATTACAATTTGAATTGAATAGATGCAGTGGATGTTATTACTATATACAATTTAACTCAATCTATGATCAATGATTCTTATTATTTAACTTTTGCATTAATTTTAATTATATCTCATGGTTTTTATTATATATGCAAACATTTGAATATGTCTTTTTTATTGTATTGTGGTAGAGTGATCATAGCCAAAAGCCACTTGCAAACAACTATGATAAAGTAAACATCAATGTAATAGTAACCAAATTTTTTAACTCAACAACATATCTTTTATGTCCCTCAAATAACTCAGAACATACAAAGTATTCATGTCATAACGATCTAGGACATTTGACCTTTTCTATGCTTATGATCTCAATATGTGAAGATGATATCATGCGTATTATATTGTGGCAGGGTGATCATGGTCGGAAGCCACCTACATGCAGCTCTGATAAGGTAAAATTCAATGTAATAGTTGTTAATAGTTGTAAATTTTTTGATTATGTAATAGTTGTTAACATTTGACCTTTTCTATGCTTTTGAGATCAATATTTGAAGATGATATCGTGCTTATTATATTGTGGCAGGGTGATCGTGGCTAGAAGTCACCTTCAACCAGCTTTGATCACGTAAAGTTCAATGTAATAGTTGTTAACAGTTATATGTTTTTTTTATTATATAATAGTTGTTAACATTTGACCTTTTCTATGCTTATGAGCTCAATATTTGAATATTATATCATACTTATTATGTTATGGCAGGGTGATCGTGGCCGGAAGCCACCTGCAACCAACTCTAATAAGGTAAACATCAATGTAATAGTAACAAGATTTTTTTATTATAAAATAGTTGTTAAAATTATACCTTTTTGATGCTTATGAACTCAATCTTTCAAGATGATATCATGCTTATTTTATTGTGGCAGGGTGACTGTGGCCGGAAGCCACCCCTAGGCATCTCTGATCAGGTAAACATCAATGTAGTAGTAACCAGATTTTTTGATTTTATAATAGTTGTTAACTTTCGACCTTTTCTATGATTATGAGCTCAATATTTCAAGATGAATATATCATTCTTATTATATTGTAGCAGGGGTTCCTCAGAACATACCTGTAGCGTCTACTCAAGTAACGTCAATGTAACAGTAATTTAATGTTATTCATCATTAATTAGACATGGTTAAATTCATACTTTTCAATTTGATTATGTATTACTTCTTGTATTGTGGCAGGGTGACCGTGGGAAGTCACCTACACCCATATACAATCATATTGACAGTGGATGTAAGCGCTGGATGATGAGCATCAGGATGATGTTCTGGTTTCTGCTTTGTATGATCAGTTGGATCATTTATATGTATATGTATGTACGCATCATGTTGGATGCTAGATATGATCAGTTGGATCATTTATATGTATGTACGCATCATGTTGGATGCTGGATATGATCAGTTGGATCATTTATATGTATGTATGCATCATGTTGGATGCTGGATATGATCGGTTGGATAATTTGTATGTATTTTGTATATGCATCATGTTGGATGCTTAGACCATGTATCTGTATATGTATCAGGTGGATACATTGTATGATCAGGTAGATCATGTATGTTGATATGTATCAGGTATGATCAGGTAGATCATGTATGTTGATGGATACATTGTGTGGATCATGTATCTATGTATCAGGTGAATACACTGTGTATGATGATATGTATTAGGTAGATACTTGGTATGCATCAGGTAGATGCATTGTATGATCAGGATGATCGTGGATGACGAGCTTCTCCAGATGACATGCAGCAGGATGTTGCAGTGATGATGATCAGGATGATCATGTGTACATCAGGATGATGTATGGTGAGTATCAGGATGATACTTTGTGGCCGTGGATCAGGTTGTGCAGATGAGCATGTCTGGGAGATCCTATAGGTTGGAGTTGTGTACCCGTAACAGCCTGGGATGCTCTTTCGAGACATTCCTTTGGGAGGACATGTAATCTGTGCCCTGGGAGATTTCAGGTCGGAGTTGTGTACCCGTAACATCCTGAGATGCTCTTGCGAGGTTTTGTCCTATGGCATGTAATTTGCTCCTGGGAGATCTGGACAGGATGAAAAAGGCCTCAGATGCTTCAGCCAGGTTTTGCCATGACCACATGTAATTTTCTCCTGGGAGATCTGGACAGGATGAAAAAGGCCTCAGATGCTTCAGACAGGTTTTGTGGTGGACCACATGTAATTTGCTCCTGGGAGATCTGGACAGGATGAAAAAGGCCTCAGATGCTTCAGCCAGGTTTTGTGGTGAGATCACATGTAATGTGCTCCTGGGAGATCTGATAGGTAGAGCTGTGTGCTCGTAACAGCCTAGGATGCTTCAGCCAGGTTTTGTGATGGGTCACATGTAATGTGCTCCTGGGAGATCCGACAGGTAGAGCTGTGTGCTCGTAATATCCTGGGATGTTGCAGCCAGGTTTTGTGACGCACGTAATAAGTCCTGAGGATTCCACAGTATGGCCAATGATGATGAAGACCTGCAGGTGGTGGGCCTACATCCAGTATGGAAAAGGACTGGCTCTGTAGAAATTCCTATGACGAGTAGAGTCAGATATTGGTTGAGATAGTAGCAGCAGTGATGATGATGATGACGATGCATCGATGACGATGATCCCGAGAAGAAGACTTGTCTAGCAGAACTGTGTCGAGAAATACCTTCCTAGTTAAGAGGGAGTGTTGATGTATATGTAACTTCGGAAAGTATTTCATCTATGTATTTCATATATATTTATTGTATCCTTATAAGAGATGTGTTATTCCTTTATAAGGAAGTGTCTTCATGTGGATTGACAAGTGTCACAAGTGTGTGTACTTGCCGATGGGTTATTAGACCACCATGTGTGGGGTCGGCCCTGAAATATATATTATATTGTGGATGTACCTAGATAGACAAGCCGGCCCCATAGTGTAACTGGGAAAACAGGCTAGTGGAAATAGAGATCGGGAGATCTCTATTTTCACCACTCGGAAACTCACACTTCTCTCACTCAGAAAGTGGCGCACTAGTGAGGAGGAGGATCATCTGCTACTAGGAGACTATCTCAAGTGTATTTTGGTTGTACTTTGGTTGAGCCATTGCTCTCTCTATCTCTAAGGAAGTTGTGGGGTTTTTCACCTTAGGGTTTTCCCCACGGAAACTCTGTGTCTCTTGTTTCTCATGCTTTTGATTCTTGTGATGCTTGTCATGCTTATTGTGAATGTTATGCATTGATATACTGTATATGTTATTCTCTCAATAAAGATCCTAGAGTATTGTGAATTAATGCTCAAAATTTAACAATTCATGTCCTAAGGATCTAAGACATTTGACCTTTTCTATGTTTATGATCTCAATATTTGAAGATGATATCATGCGTATTATATTGTGGCAGGGTGATCATGGCCGGAAGCCACCTACATGCAGCTCTGATAAGGTAAAATTCAATGTAATAGTTGTTAATAGTTGTAAATTTTTTGATTATGTAATAGTTGTTAACATTTGACCTTTTCTATGCTTTTGAGATCAATATTTGAAGATGATATCATGCTTATTATATTGTGGCAGGGTGATCATGGCTAGAAGTCACCTTCAACCAGCTTTTATCAC
Source organism: Larix kaempferi (assembly GCA_027924585.1). NCBI lineage: Eukaryota > Viridiplantae > Streptophyta > Pinopsida > Pinales > Pinaceae > Larix > Larix kaempferi. The sequence continues at coordinate 14,003,306 of BSBM01000348.1, read as the reverse complement.
ATAACGTTCAATGTAATAGTTGTTAATAGTTATATGTTTTTTTATTATATAATAGTTGTTAACATTTGACCTTTTCTACGCTTATGAGCTCAATATTTGAATATTATATCATACTTATTATATTGTGGTAGGGTGATCGTGGCCGGAAGCCACCTGCAACCAACTCTAATAAGGTAAACATCAATGTAATAGTAACAAGATTTTTTTTATCATAAAATAGTTGTTAAAATTATACCTTTTTGATGCTTATGAGCTCAATCTTTCAAGATGATATCATGCTTATTTTATTGTGGCAAGGTGACCGTGGCCGGAAGCCACCCGTAGGCATCTCTGATCAAGTAAACATCAATGTAGTAGTAACTAGATTTTTTGATTTTATAATAGTTGTTAACTTTCGACCTTTTCTATGCTTATGAGCTCAATATTTCAAGATGAATATATCATTCTTATTATATTGTAGCAGGGGTTCCTCAGAACATACCTGTAGCGTCTACTCAAGTAACGTCAATGTAACAGTAATTTAATGTTATTCAGCATTAATTAGACATGGTTAAATTCATACTTTTCAATTTGATTGTGTCTTACTTCTTGTATTGTGGCAGGGTGACCGTGGGAAGTCACCTACACCCATATACAATCATATTGACAATGGGAAGTCACTCGTAGTGCTGCATCAGGTAAATGTCGATGCAATAGTAACACTAACGTTATTCATCATTAATTACATTTATTAGACATGGTTAGATTCATACTATTCAATTTGAATATGTATTGCTTCTTGTATTGTGCCAGGGTGACTGTGGGAAGTCACCTGCACCCATATATGATCACAGTGATCGTGGGAAGTCACCCATAGTGCAACAACATGTAAATGTTAGAGTAATAGTAACTAAATATGATTACAATAAATAAATATTTTGGTAATATACATCTTATTTGTTTAATTTGAATTTTTTAATGTTAAAATTAATTTCATTAATTTTATTGATTGATGTTTGTAATGCACACCCAATGAGGATGATGTGTGGTTTGATGATATTATATTGTGGCAGGGTGATCATGGCTAGAAGTCACCTTCAGCTAGCTCTGATCAGGTAAAGTTCAATGTAATAGTTGTTAATAGTTATATGTTTTTTTATTATATAATAGTCGTTAACATTTGACCTTTTCTATGCTTATGAGCTCAATATTTGAATATGATATCATACTTATTATATTGTGGTAGGGTGATCGTGGCCGGAAGCCACCTGCAACCAACTCTAATCAGGTAAACATCAATGTAATAGTAACAATATTTTTATATTATAAAATAGTTGTTAAAATTATACCTTTTTTGTGCTTATGAGCTCAATCTTTCGAGATGATATCATACTTATTTTATTGTGGCGGGGTGACTGTGGCCGGAAGCCACCTACATGCAGCTTTGATCAAGTAAACATCAATGTAGTAGTAACCAGATTTTTTGATTTTATAATAGTTGTTAACTTTCGACCTTTTCTATGCTTATGAGCTCAATATTTCAAGATGAACATATCATTCTTATTATATTGTAGCAAGGGGTTCCTTAGAACATACCTGTAGCGTCTACTCAAGTAAACGTCAATGTAACAGTAATTTAATGTTATTCATCATTAATTAGACATGGTTAAATTCATACTTTTCAATTTGATTATGTCTTACTTCTTATATTGTGGCAGGGTGACCGTGGGAAGTCACCTACACCCATATACAATCATAGTGACAGTGGGAAGTCACTCGTAGTGTTGCATCAGGTAAATGTCAATGCAATGGTAACACTAATGTTATTCATCGTTAATTACATTTATTAGACATGGTTAGATTCATACTATTCAATTTGAATATGTATTGCTTCTTGTATTGTGCCAGGGTGACCGTGGGAAGTCACCTGGACCCAGATCTGATTAGAATGACCGTGGGAAGTCACCCATAGTGAAACAAAATGTAAATGTTAGAGTAATAGTAACTAAATATGATTACAATAAATAAATATTTTGGTAATATACATCTTATTTGTTTAATTTGAAGTTTTTAATGTTAAAATTAATTTCATTAATTTTATTAATTGATGTTTGTAATGCACACCCAATGAGGATGATGTGTGGGTTGAGGATATTTTGTATTCGACAAACCCAATGGAAAATGTGAGGAAGTATTTGAAAAGGTCAAATGTAGAATTTCCTACTCTAATTAAAATGATACCCATGACATGGGGGATCAAAGAAAGAATTACATAGCTACAAGAAGAAATACAACAATATGGGGCAATTTCCATCGTTACAAAATATTATTAGCTATGACATATATTCATTTAATATTTTTAGTTATGTATTTTTTATATGATTTGATCAATTTAAGTTTTCTTTTTGTAGGTGTTTTTGGATACACCCGTGCTTGGACAACCTGCACAGACCGATGTTGGTAGCAGTGATGCTCCAATGCCATAACATCGACGTAGTACCATAGCAGTGAGGCTATTTGACTCTAATATTTATGTGGGCCTCGAATCAATTGATGAGTAAATCAATTTTGTGTATGATGACATGACCGAGTAGGGCCCTTCAGACTTTAGGACTTCACAGTATGTTAGAGAAGAAACTAGTGTCGATCGTGATGATTGCTATCCTGGAGCAGCAAGTGTGAGTAGCATAGGAACACTGCCCGTCACCTTTTTGGTGGACTAAGATCGTGTTTTGATCAAGATACCAAATATCACAGGTATTAATTAATTAATTAATTTTTTTATATCATCTAATTGAAAACCACATATCTCATATTATTTTAAATTAATGATCAAATCATTTTTTCAGGAAACAATATATTTTATAAGAGCTTACATGACAAGGACTTTGAGATTTTTGGGCCCTCCATTCAAACATGGTGTAATTCCAAAAATAGAAAATTGAAAGATGGTCTAATTGACCATATGGTCAACTTGTTTGGTAATACCTTCAACAAAAGAGGTGTCACCTCAGTAGCTAGCTTGAATTTGAAATATGTGAGGGACAAGTATAGGGTTAATTTGAAAAAATAACGTTAAGTGTGAGCATCTTCTAATGGTTCTAGAGAAGGAGTGGAAGGCCCTCATATATGATGCAAAGGAGAAGGCGCTGAGAAAACAAGGAAAGACTCGACATGGTTCAACAAGGTATGGTGCATATGATATTTTCAATGAAATATGTTGATTTTTTTTAGTTTTAAATAAAAATTGCGATATCTGACATACTTCAAACTTTTCATAGGATCCACGACACCACTATAGCGACAAAGGTGAGATTGGAAAAACACAGCCAACATAAACTGGGCCAGGGTGGAAATCAAAAACTAAAACCACGATTTGTAAGATTCAATTGATTAATTTTAGCCAAATTTATTTAACTCTAGCGAACAATTAAATGATTTATTACAAGCAAATTTCATGATGTTAAGAATTGCAGGGAAATACATTCAATTGGCTGCCACCAAAGAAGACCTAGAGCTTGGTTTCAAGTACGGTTTTCAAGGTGTGGTGGAATATCGAAAAAGATTGGGGTAGACCCCACTTTCCCCATCAATGAAACACAGGTAAATAACATCAATAAGGCAATCATTGTAATATACTTGTAAAATCCATTCATGATTGATTATATATCACTAATAAATAAATTTGTTTGTTTTTTTAAAGCATGAGAGCAACAAAAGCAATGAGGGTAGTGGTATTGAAAAGGTACCAGATGATAGTGGGCAGCTGCGTCATGATGGTGGCCAACAACCTAGCCATTTAGGTATGTATGCTATAAAAATGGAAGATATTACTATGATTATAAATATTTAATTTCTGACGTGCACTTATAAATTTCCTTTTTCAATGGAAGAGCATGTTTCTGATGATGCTCAACTAGAAGAGGAATAAGTGGCACAACCAATGAACAATCTAGTTGTATCGGCTATTCCAACAGGTTAACAACATTGTAATGATATTGGAAATAATGAAATAATTATATCAATAATAACTAAGCATATCTATATAATCGGCTTCGTTATTGTAGTTGATGCCCCTTTACAATGACCTCCACAGAATTATCATTGATGTACTAGACGTATGGTACATGTGAGAGCATGAAAACTGGATCAACATAAGGAGAGGACACAACAAATACAACGTAAAATGTAAACGATGATGCCTCTTTCATGAGTATTTTGGTCAACAAAAGGTCAAAATAGAGAAATAAGTGATTGCATAAATTTAAGACTCGTATTTTTTATGAACATCTTTATTAATATAAAGTTTTTGTTTGAACAATTCTTGTTATGTTCTGTTGATGTATATGTAACTTCGGAATGTATTTCATCTATGTATTTCATATATATTTATTGTACCCTTATAAGAGATGTGTTATTCCTCTATAAGGAAGTGTCGTCATGTGGATTGACAAGTGTCGCAAGTGTGTGTACTTGCCGATGCGTTATTAGACCACCATGTGTGGGGTCGGCCCTGAAATATATATTATATTGTGGATGTATCTAGATAGACAAGTCGGCCCCATAGTGTAACTGGGCAAACAGGCTAGTATAAATAGAGATCGGGAGACCTCTATTTTGATCATTCGGAATCTCACACTTCTCTCACTCAGAAAGTGGCGCACTAGTGAGGAGGAGGATCATCTGCTACTAGGAGACTATCTCAAGTGTATTTTGGTTGTACTTTGGTTGAGCCATTGCTCTCTCTATCTCTAAGGAAGTTGTGGGGTTTTTCACCTTAGGGTTTTCCCCACGGAAACTCTATGTCTCTTGTCTCTCATGATTTTGATTCTTGTGATGCTTGTCATGCTTATTGTGATTGTTATGCATTGATATACTGTATATGTTATTCTCTCAGTGAAGATCCTAGAGTATTGTGAATTAATGCTCAAAATTTAACATGGTATCAGAGCTAACTTGAGAAGAAGACATTTTGCAGTGACGGAAACTTGAGTTTCTTGTTTATTGGGTTTCTCTCCACATATTTTGGAAAAGCAGTATAGTAGATTGACTCTACTCATTAAGGAGAATCTATCTGTCTAATCAGAATTCAATTCTGAGCATTTTCAGAATTGGCCCTAAAAATTAGGGTTTCCACAAAAATAGGAATTTCTGAAATCTGAAGACATAGCTGGAAGCTCCTTGCCAAAATCGAATTTTAGAGCTTTGGATCGAGATTTTTGGCTGGGTAGATCTCCGGGAAACTCAAACCCTAATTCAGGGCTCTCCCTAGTGCACCCGGGAGGACAAAAAGGCAAATCTGAAGGGTAAAGCTTTGTTGATCTCAAATTCTGAATACACCAAGCTGATCAGCTCATCAAGGCGCATCTTTCTATCCTTTCAGAAAGTTGAAATTCACGTTTTGAATTTTTAGGGTTTTTCTGACAAACCCTAATCCGGGACCAGATCCAGTTTTCAGCATTTCAAGTGGTAAGACCTAAATATTTTCTATTTCCATTTGAAGTACTCTTTAAGATGTCTCACCACACCAAGCTTGAGGATAAGATTGAAGGGGCTAATAACTTCCGAGCTTGGAAGTATAGGATTGGGTTAATCCTGGAAGAGAATGAGTTGGACTCATATATAAAAGAAGACATCCCTATCCCAGAGGATGAAGAGGCTAAAGTATTGCACAAGAAGAACTTGGTCAAGGCAAAGAGAATCATTGTTGATTCTATCAAAGACCATCTCATACCCAATGTGTCTTCTCTAAAGACACCCAAGGAGATGTTTGACTCTTTGACCAAGCTATTTGAAGGGAAGAACATAAATCGGAAGATGACCTTGCGGAACCAATTGAAAGGTGTAAAGTTTTAGAATGGAGAAACCATTCAATCTTATTTTTCAAGGGTCTCCCAGATCAAGGAACAACTAGAAGCAGTGGATGAAATGGTGGAGAATGGTGAAGTTGTCATGACCACTCTAAACGGCCTACCTAGGTCATGGGACTCCTTCATTCAAGGAATCTGTGCAAGAAAGAAGTTGGTTTCCTTCAGCAGACTACGGGAAGAATGCTCACAGGAAGAAGCAAGGCTTGTGGCACGAGAAGAAAAGATGGGGAATGAATATCAAGCTCTCACAGCTCACACCAAGAAAGGGAAGTCCAAGAGAGAGCCATCTCACTCCAAGAAATCTTCACATCACTTCAAAGAAAGAAGAATATGCTTCATCTGTAATGAAAAGGGACATATTGCCATAAAATTGTCCCAAGAACAAGAAGGACAACAACAACTTCAACACGAAGAAGAAGGGAATCAAAAGAAGGTTTCATGCTCATGCTGCCGAGGATGATGAACCACCCAAGAAGAAGGCTAGGGAAGAAAGTGATGATAGTAATGATGACTCATCAAGTGAAGAAGAGTATGTTCTAATCTCTGCTCTCACAGGTACTATCTCCCATGGTTGTAATGATTGGTTAATTGACAGTGGGGCTTCCAAACACATGACTGGGTTTAAGGAATATTTTGTGAACCTATCTGAACATGAATCACCCCATAAGGTGAAACTTGGGGATGATTATCAATACCCAATCAAAGGAAGTGGTGAAGCCTCCTACAACCTAGATTCTGGAAAATCTTTGAAGATGAAAGAAGTCCTTTATGTACTTGGGCTCCAGAAGAATTTACTCTCCATCTCTGCATTGGATGCAAAAGGTATGAGGGTTGCATTTGTGGATGGCCAAGTCCTAATGTAGCCAAAGGGAAAGACCATAGATGATGCAGTAGTGATTGAAGAGCAAGAGGGAGGTTTGTATAAATTGAAGGGACAACCTGAACATGCCATGGTGCATGAATCCATGGAGCCAAGTGAAATTTTGCATAGAAGACTTGCTCATATGCACTATAGGGAACTTCCAATTGCAAGCAAGGCTGTAGAGGGTCTTCCTGAAATCAAGACCAAACATGAAGGTGTTTGCAAAGGATGTGAAAAAGGTAAGAACATTAAGAAGGCTTTCCCAAGCAGTGAAAGCAAGGCAAAGGATATCCTGGAAATCATCCACTCAGATCTATGTGGTCCTATGTCATCCAGTTCTCTAAGTGGGTATGTTTACTATGTCTCATTTATTGATGACTTATCCAGGAAGACTTGGGTATACTTCTTGAAGAACAAAGATGAGGTGTTTGATAAGTTCAAGGAATTCAAAACCTTGATGGAGAATCAAACTGACAAGAAGATCAAAACATTCAGATCCGACAATGGTGGAGAATTCACCTTAGGTGACTTCAAGAAGCTATGCAGTGATTCAGGGATTAAGAGGGAGTTGACTACTCCTTATAATCCTCAATAGAATGGAGTTGCAGAAAGGAAGAACAGAACAATCATGGAAGCAGCAAGGGCAATGCTGCATGACCAGGATCTACCTATGCATCTATGGGCAGAAGCAGCTAGAACAACTGTATATGTGCAGAACAGAACACCCCACAAGATATTGGACAACAAGACACCAGAAGAGGTCTTTTCTGGTAAGAAACCTGAAGTCATCCATCTCAGAATATTTGGTTGTCCAGTATTCACTCATGTCCCAAAGGAAAAGAGGACCAAACTAGATCCTTCAGGAAAGAAGGGTATCTTTGTGGGTTACAGTGAAAGCTCGAAGGCTTACAGAATATACTTTCCAGGGTTCAAGAAGATTGATGTCAGCAGGGATGTGACATTTGATGAAAACTCAGCATTCATCAAATCAAGGAAGGCACCTATCGAAGTTTATGAAGAACCTAAGGAAACTAGATTTCAAGACACTACCATGACTGAAGCAATTCTAGAATTTGTTCATGAGTTTAAAGATCCGCAAGAACCTGTAGATCCACCTCATGAGGATAACTCTCACAAGAGAAAACCTGCATGGGCTAGAGAGCTCATTCAAGATGCAGAAAGATTTGGCATTCCAGAAGAAGAACACAGAGCAAAGAAGAGAACCAGATCACATACCAGCTATGTTGCTTTACTCTGTGACATTATGAACAAAGAACCTTCCAGTTATGAAGAAGCAGCGGAAAAGAAAGAATGGAAGGATGCCATGGTTGAGGAATACCAATCAATAATGGGGAATGATGTTTGGGATGTTGTCCCAAGACCTAAAGAGAAGTCTGTTGTGACTTCCAAATGGATCTACAAAATCAAGCATGATGCAGATGGCAGTGTGGAGAAATACAAGGCAAGATTCGTAGCTCGTGGCTTCTCTTAGAAAGAGGGAATAGATTATGAAGAAACTTTTGCACCTGTAGCCAGGTATACTTCCATCAGAACAATACTTGCCCTGGCTGCAGCAATGAAATGGAAAATACACCAGATGGATGTCAAGACTGCTTTCTTGAATGGTGTAGTTGAAGAGGAAGTATATGTGGAGCAGCCACTCGGTTTTGAAATACATGACAGAGAGTCATATGTGTGCAGATTGAAGAAAGCCTTGTATGGCTTAAAGCAAGCTCCCAGAACTTGGTATGGTAGGATGGACAGTTTCCTATCTAGTTTGGGCTTTACCAAGAGTAAAGCGGATTCCAACCTTTACTACAAGGTTGAGGAAGGGAATCCTGTGATTCTACTCCTATATGTGGATGACTTATTTGTAACAGGAGATGACAGATTGATTGCAGATACTAAGAGGAAGCTTGTTGTTAAGCTTGATATGAAAGATTTGGGAATGATGAATTATTTTCTAGGTATGGAGGTGTGGCAGAATGCAGGTGGAATCTTCCTTGGTCAAGGGAAGTACACAGTAGATATCCTGAAGAGATTCGGGATGATGGATTGCAAGGCCATGGCCACACCTATGGCATCGAATCTGAAGCTTCTATGTGATGCTTCATCTGAGCCGGTTGATGTCTCTATGTATCGTCAGATGATTGGGTCCTTGATGTACCTGACGAACACGAGACCAGATATTTGCTTTGCTGTGAACACATTGAGCCAGTTCCTGATAGATCCGAGGAGTGTTCACCTAGTTGCTGTAAAGCATGTTCTGAGGTACCTGAAGGGTACAGTGGATTATGGGCTCAAGTATGAAGCAAATCAAAAGTTTAACCTGCAGGGTTATGTTGATTCAGATTTGGCTGGTAGTGCTACAGATAGGAAGAGCACATCTGGGTGCTGCTTCAGTATGGGATCAGGTGTGCTCTCTTGGTTTAGCAGGAAGCAGTCCTGCATAGCACTGAGTATAGCTGAGGCAGAGTATGTTGCAGCCTGTTCAGCTAGTTGTGAGGCAGTATGGCTACAGAAGCTACTGTATGAGTTATTTGATCTCCCATTGGATACTACTGGTATTTTCTGCGATAACCAGAGTTGTGTGAAGCTGTCTGAGAACCCAGTGTTTCATGACAGGTCAAAACACATAGAGATCAAATATCACTATATCAGGGATATGGTGTAGAGAGGATCTGTGAAGCTCCTGTACGTTGCGACGGACGAAGATTGCAGATGTGCTGACGAAGCCACTAGCCAGGGTGAAGTTCGAGTACTTCATGGAGAGGCTTGGCATTCTTCAGATTGATGACACTTCGAGGAAGAAGTGATGGACACATTTGCTGAACCCATTACAAGCATGTTGGAAGGAGGATCCTTCACATGGCTGTGGATGTAAGCGCTGGATGATGAGCATCAAGATGATCTTCTGGTTTCTGCTGGATATGATCAGTTGGATCATTTATATGTATGTACGCATCATGTTGGATGCTGGATATGATCAGTTGGATCATTTATATGTATGTATGCATCATGTTGGATGCTGGATATGATCGGTTGGATCATTTGTATGTATTTTGTATATGCATCATGTTGGATACTTGGACCATGTATCTATATATGTATCAGGTGGATACATTGTATGATCAGGTAGATTATGTATGTTGATATGTATCAGGTATGATTAGGTAGATCATGTATGTTGATGGATACATTGTGTGGATCATGTATCTATGTATCAGGTGAATACACTATGTATGATGATATGTATCAGGTAGATACTTGGTATGCATCAGGTAGATGCATTGTATGATCAGGATGATCGTGGATGACGAGTTTCTCCAGATGAAATGCTTCAGGACGATGCAGTGATGATGATCAGGATGATCATGTGTACATCAGGATGATGTATGGTGAGTATTAGGATGATACTTTGTGGCCGTGGATCAAATTGTGCAGATGAGCATGTCTTGGAGATCCTATAGGTCGAAGTTGCGTACCCATAACAGCCTGGGATGCTCTTTCGAGACATTGCTCTGGGAGGACATGTAATTTGTGCCCTGGGAGATTTCAAGTCGGAGTTGTGTACCCGTAACATCCTTAGATGCTCTTGCGAGGTTTTGTCCTATGGCATGTAATTTGCTCCTGGTAGATCTGGACAGGATGAAAAAGGACTTAGATGCTTTAGCCAGGTTTTGCATGACCACATGTAATTTGCTCCTGGGAGATCTGGACAGGATGAAAAAGGCCTCAGATGCTTCAGCCAGGTTTTGTGGTGGACCACATGTAATTTGCTCCTGGGAGATTTGGATAGGATGAAAAAGGCCTCAGATGCTTCAGCCAGGTTTTGTGGTGAGATCACATGTAATGTGCTCCTGGGAGATCCGACAAGTAGAGCTGTGTGCTCGTAACAGCCTGGGATGCTTCAACTAGGTTTTGTGATGGGTCACATGTAATGTGCTCCTAGGAGATCCGACAGGTAGAGCTGAGTGCTCGTAATAGCCTGGGATGTTGCAGCCAGGTTTTGTGACGCACGTAATAAGTCCTGAGGATTCCACAGTATGGCCAGTGATGATGAAGACCTGTAGGTGGTGGGCCTACATCCAGTATGAAAAAGGATTGGCTCTGTAGAACTTCCTATGACGAGTAGAGTCAGAGATTGGTTGAGATAGCAGTAGCAGTGACGATGATGATGACGATGCATCGATGACGATGATCCCGAGATGAAGACTTGTCTAGAAGAACTGTGTCGAGAAATACCTTCCTAGTTAAGAGGGAGTGTTGATGTATATGTAACTTCGGAATGTATTTCATCTATGTATTTCATATATATTTATTGTACCCTTATAAGAGATGTGTTATTCCTCTATAAGGAAGTGTCGTCATGTGGATTGACAAGTGTCGCAAGTGTGTGTACTTGCTGATGGGTTATTAGACCACCATGTGTGGGGTCGGCCCTAAAATATATATTATATTGTGGATGTATCTAGATAGACAAGTCGGCCCCATAGTGTAACTGGGAAAACAGGCTAGTATAAATAGAGATCAGGAGATCTCTATTTTGATCATTCGGAATCTCACACTTCTCTCACTCAGAAAGTGGCGCACTAGTGAGGAGGAGTATCATCTACTACTAGGAGACTATCTCAAGTGTATTTTGGTTGTACTTTGGTTGAGCCTTTGCTCTCTCTATCTCTGAGGAAGTTGTGGGGTTTTTCACCTTAGGGTTTTCCCCACGGAAACTCTATGTCTCTTGTCTCTCATGCTTTTGATTCTTATGATGCTTGTGATGCTTATTGTGATTGTTATGTATTGATATACTGTATATGTTATTCTCTCAGTGAAGATCCTAGAGTATTGTGAATTAATGCTCAAAATTTAACATGTGCCACTTTCCTTATTATGCATGAATGCTAATTATATATATGTTTTGTATGTACAAAAAATCATTTATTTTGCACATAGTACATTTAATTATTTTCATGCATAATAGATTTTAGAGAAATTAAAGTACATGGTCTAATCAATGATCTTAAGGTTCACCTCATTGTTTGTCTAGATATATCAATCTTAAAGGATATATGGTTACACGATCACACATATTTCATCACACTGTACAATGTCACACTAGATAGATTGCGTATGGGGAATTGAGAGCGATGTAAGGGGGGGGGGAGGGGCCATATGAGCTTCCACCTTCATGTGGTTGGGCCTGTTCAGTAGAGAATAACTTATTCTTGAAACAAATAAGAGCTCATTAAGGTATTCTACTTTAGTATTATATAGTCTCGTACATGTTTAAATTCTTGTTTAATTGCTTAATTATTATTTAGTCATATAATATTTTAATCTTTAATGATTTATGCAGGTCTTGGTGATGGAAATGCAACTTGTGGTGGATGCATATTAAATCATCACCAAAAGAGGATATCATAGTTTATTTATTCAATAGTTTATTTATTTAGAGATTACATATCTTTGTCTCTCTCAATTGATTCACTATAATCCCTTGATTATCACTACCCTCATGCTACTATTCCTCAATGATCGAGGAATATAAAATGTATATATACTTATATTACAAGATGCTTCCTCCTATCATAATGAAACAAACATGCTTGTGTCCTTCTACAATCAAACATTATTACAATGTAGTGTGGTTGACTTACAACTCTAAAGGAAGATACCTTTAGTTGATATGAAAAAGGCGTGGGCTCTCTATTCCACCAAAATTGCTCAAGACTTGAACCTAGATTGATCTACTTCAAACAATATGCTTGCACAGGAGAGACAATCACCACCACTTAACCATTGAACCAAGACATCATACAAAATTATACATAATTATTGACCTTATTTTTTTTTTATCTACTTCTTTGCATTCTTATTGACCTTATTAGTTCAATCAAATGATAAAATTTGCAGTGTTTCTTAAAAAAATTATGTCACAAGTTTCATTTCATACCACTTCAAGGTCAAAAATTAAAATCAAGAACATAATTAAGGGTTCTATCTTTGATATGAAATAGAAGTTGAAGGATACATTTAAAATGACCGACCTAGGTCTTTTCCATTTAATTTTAGGCATCCAAGTGTTATATATCAATGATGGTATCTTCATTTATCAACCCAAATATGCACTTGAATTGTTAAAATGATTTATTATGGCCAATTATAAACCTTGTCAAACACCATTCTTGATAGGTGTTAAAATGAATAAGGAGTGTCATTCTCCAAAAGTTGATGTTACTTTATACAAGCAACTTGTTGGGAGTTTGATTGATTTAATTCGTAATCAGTTTATAGTTTGTTCACTATTAGTATGGTTTCTAACTTCATGCAAGACCATAGGGGAAACAATTTGAAAGCAATCAAGAAGATTGTTCAGTATTGTAAAATTAGACATAGCAGATCTATTGAACAAGAATATCAATCACAAAGATGTAAAACAATTTGGAGTAAAAATTGTGCAAGAGAGATGCATCAGTGCTCTATAATCCAGAATGGTAGAATTATAATACAATATTGTCACAATGAGTGAGCAATTCGAATTAGAAAAGGAGGTCATTCGAATATACTGCATGGCATAGCTTGGCTCCAACTAGGAGTCCTCATCATTAATTAGTGGTGGTCATCAATGCACAAGTCACTGTCAGACAAGTGTCTAACTGAGTCTAACTGAGTCTAATTGGGTGTAATAAGTGTAATTGATGGTAAGTGGCACTAATGTAGGGATGGAGGCTCAGTGGAGGGCGCATGAGGAGTTAAATGCACTCAGAATAGGTAGTCAAGGCTCATCGGAGGTCAATTGGAGTGGTAACAACAGTTAGGAGTTAGTCTAGCCTCAAATCAAGGAAAGACAACTAACTAACTGAAGTGAAACTAACTGGTAGGTGAGAAAAGGAGCCCTTCTACAGTGGGAGGTGAGAAGTGGGTGCCTCCCTGGCTGGAGGTTAAATCTGAGTGGAAAGTAGCTCCCGAGTGTTGGAAGACTAGGGACTAGGTTCATACTGGTGACTGGGCAACATGCGGGTGCATGCAATGCATGCAGAATGCATGCATGCATGCAAAGTACATACTGAATGATGAGATATCCTAACACCCCCCCTCAAACTATACTATGATGTAAAAAATAAAATGTAGGGCCCTGGTTACTGAGACCAAAGGTCAGCCCAATACAATAATCCAAAAAATGTTGAAAATAAGCTAAGTGAGGAAAGAGGGAAAACCCAGTGGGAAGAAATCCCCCTCTCAAGATAAACATAAAAATGGATCTAATATGTCTCCACCATGATGGAACTCACCCCCAACAGTGAACGGAGGTAAGAGAACTTCTTCTCAGTGAAGCTCTTGGTGAAGATGTCTGCAATTTGCTCATCGGTAGGGAAATATTGCAGAATGATAGTGCGATCATGCACCAACTCTCGGATGTAGTGCATATGAATCTCAATGTTCTTGGTCCTATGCTGCTGAACTGGATCGGTGGAGATCTTAATAGCACTTTGATTTTCACAAAATAGGACAGTCGAATAGTGCTACCAAAATCAAACTTGAAAAGAATACCCTGCAACCAAACTGTCTGAATGCAGGCAATGACTGCCCCTTGATACTCTGCCTCTGCTGAAGAAAGTGCAATGGTTTCCTGCTTTTTGCTTGACCAACAAATAGGGCCATGGCCAATCATGAAAACATATCCATAAGTGGACTTCCGATCTATGCTATCACCCGCCCAATTTGAATCAGTAAAACCAATGAAATCTAGCTCAGAATCTGCAGCATAATGTATGCCAAAATGTCTCGTACCTTGCACATACTGCAAGATCCGCTTGGCTTCCCGGAAATGAAGCTCATGGGGCTGCTACATATACCTTGATACAGCACTCACGGCATATGAAATATCAGGCCTTGAGTGTGTCAAGTAGAGTAGTGAACCAATCAACTATCGATACATAGTGCAATCTGCAAGCGGTGTGGAATTTCCCTCTTCAAGACTGATTCCTGAGAGGAATGGAAACGGAGCAGCCTTAAATTCTACCGTCTTAAACTTTAATAGCAGGTATTTAGCATAATTTTGCTAAGATAATGTGATCCCATCAAAATTTTGAGCTATCTCCAAGCCCAAAAATTTCTTAAGCAAGCCCAAATCGCTCATATCAAAGGCTAGATTTAAAGTGGTTTTCATCTTGTTAATTGTAAGGAGAGTGTTACCAGTAATGAGAAGATCATCAAAATATAAAAAAAAATCAGCAAATTACCTTTAACTTGCTGTAGGTACACATTCGGATCAAATTTGCATCTTTTGAAATTCTGAGAAAGAAGGAAGGACTCCATCTTTGCATACCAAGCTCTTGGGGCCTGTTTCAATCCATACAAAGATTTCTTCAACCTGCAAACTAATGATGGATCTGATATGTATCCTTCTGGTTGCTTCATATATACTTCTTCATCAAGGTATCCATGTAAAAAATCACTCTTCACATCCATATGGTGCACTTCCCAGTGCTTGGATGCAGAAATGGCCAAAACTAGGTGGATGGAATCCATCTTTGCAACCGGTGCAAAAGTCTCAGTGTAGTCCACTCCTTGGACTTGGGAGAAACCTTTTGCCACCAACCTAGATTTGTATTTTCTAATAGATCCATCAGCAGCAACCTTTTTGCGGTAGATCCACTTGCATTGAACCAATTTTCTTCCGGGTGGAAGAGAAACTAGCTCCCATGTATTGTTCTTTTGAAGAGAACTGTACTCTTCATCCATGGCGGTTTGCTATTGTGGATCTCGGTGGGAATGATAGTATGATTTAGGATCTGAACCAATCATCAAATAAACTTTCTCAGATAATAATGGATCATCAAATGAAAGATCCATACTTGCTCTTTGAAAGTCTGCTCTTGTTCTCCTTGGATCAGCAGGATTTCCAATGTTTGGAGCAACAGATTGTAGAGTGTTTTGGGCCCACTTTGGTAACTGAGGAGGATCATTATGGTCTGATTCCAAACTTGATATGTCATGGCCATCAAAGTCTGATAAATATCAGAGATATCAGATCCAATGCTTTCTTCATATTCTCTCGAATCTTCATCTTGTGGAGGCTTCGGATCGGCAGTGTTTTCCTCAACTAGTTTCAGATCAGGCAGCGGCCCTTCAAACTTCACACTTCGCTCTATGAATATATTTTTGGATCTGATATTCATGAGTTTATATGCTTTTTATTCTTCTCCATATCCTATTAGGATGCATTCAATACTTTGTGGATCCAAATCTTTTCTCTTATCAGAAGGAATTCTAGCCCATGCAGTGGAGCCAAAAACCCTCAAATTGGACACATCCGGTTTGCGACCAGTGAATGCTTCAAAAGGAGTTTTACCTTTCACGGATGAATGTGGAACTCATTTTTTAATGTATGCAGCAACATTCATGGCTTCAGCCCAAATATTTGCAGCCAAACCTTTTGACTTAAGCATACAGGTAGCCATCTCTTTCAGTGACCGATTCTTCCTTTTCGCTACACTGTTTTGCTGGGGTGTGTAGGGAACTGTATGTTGGATCTGAATTCTGCTTTCGGAACAAAGTTACAGCAACTCAGTCTTGATATATTCTCCACCATTATCAGATCTAAGAGCTTTGATCTTTCTCTCAGTGGCGGTCTCAACAGAAGCCTTAAAATCCTTGAATTTTCCAAGCACTTCTGACTTGTTTTTGAGAAAAAATACCCAAGTAAAGCGGGAGAAGTCATCGATGAATGTCAAAACATACCTTGAACCATTCATGGGCATATTTGGCAGTGGACCACTGATATCAGAATGTATGAGGCCCAAAATAGTAGAAGCTCTGCTAGCTTTGCCGCGGTCGAACTTGTGCTTGGGGTGCTTCCCAACAATGCAACCGGGGAAAATTCCCTTCGAAGAACGGAGTTGCGGAAGACCATCAACCATGGATTTCTGTTGTAACAGAAGAAAATACTTGTAATTAAGGTGTCCAAACCTTTCATGCCAAATTCTACTAACCTTGTTTCCATGAGTGAGGAGAGAAGTGGGATTTTCAAGCGGCACAAAGTGAGAAAATTCATAGTATTTTGCAGTGTGGTTTGCCTTTCCGACTGCAATAAGTCTTCCACTTTCAATATCAAAAATTTCAACTTTGTTAGGGCTGAATGTAACTTTCTTCGGTTCACTAGTGTGTGTCATTTGATACACAAAAGTAGATTTGAAGCCAAGGAAGGCACATAGAGAACATTCTGAAAACTTCCATGCTCTAAATGGATGGTACCTTTACCCTTTGATAAAAATTTTGAGTCATCTCCCAAATGGATGGGGATGGAGTTGTTTGGATCGAATGAAGAGAAGGAGTCAAAATTTGCGGCCATATGATTCGAGGCATCGGAATCTATCAGTAGAGTGGCGGGTTTTGAAACAGTTGCCATGAGTGCTTGACCTCTTTCATGATCATCATTTCTATCCTTCTTCCGTGCACCATCAGGAAGAGTTATGTTATTCTTTTCCAAGAGAAGGGCCATTTGATCTATTGTCTTCTTCATGCATGAACTTTCAGGATGAAAGCCACGGTTGCAATAAGTACATTTAGATTTTTCTTTACTCTTTTGCTTGTTCCTTGAATCGGATGGTGCATCCGATTGCTTGCCTTTCTCTCTTTGCTTGGTAGGTTCGAATTTGGGATTCTCCTTCTTTTGCTTTCCTTTTCCATTTGAATTCTTGGATCCTTGAACAAATAGGGCTGAATATTTGGAGCTTATGGACCCCATTTGAATCAACTTGTCATGCTCTTTGGTAACGGATTCAATGAAGGCATTCAAGGTAGGCATCTTCCAATTCGGGGTAGTTAGCCGACCGGAATTGAAAGTAGAGTCAAATACTGAGAAATCTTTACCAAGTTTTAAAAGAATGGAGAGGATCAATTGCTTATCCTCTTTGATAACTCCACTGTTCTTAAATTGTAAGGACAAATGCTTGAATCTTGTGAAAAATTCATTGATGGTCTCGAAATTTTCAGTATTCAATGCAATCAATTCATTTTCCAATTGAAAAGACCACATGTCATCTTGCTTCCCGAAAAGCTTCTCGAGTTGCTCCCATACTACCTTTGGAGTAGTCAATCCACTGAGGTGAAAGTGAAGATCCTTGGAAATATTGAGGCAGAGAAGAGAAGACCATATGCTTCATCCAACTTGTTGAAGTGCTTTCATTTTTCAATGAGTGTATTGGGCTCAACTTCAAGGCCCATGGTGACTCTGTAGTACCCTCTTGAGCGAAACATGATCTCCATGTCATTCTTCCATTCAAAATAATTGAAGGGAGTGAGTAGCTTAGAAGAAGAAGAATCCATCTCAATGATAGCGAATGTGTTGAGATATTGTAACTTCAAAGAATATTATATTTGTACTTTATTATTCCGGAGATGTTTCATTCCTCCGTGAAGATCTTATTGTATATCCGGAGATGTTTATTCCTCCGTCGGAATGTGGTAACTTGGGTTATTAGACTTCCCTAGTGGGGGTCGGCCCTATGTGTGTTATGTGGGTCAAAGGGTTATTAGACCACCCTAGAGGGGTCGTCCCAATCAGTTGTAGTGGGGTATTTAACCCATTGGTTAAATACGAGCCTACATGTTTTGTGTAAAAGACAAGTCGGAGTAGTGTATAAATAGAGGAGGTGTATTCTTCATTTTACACACACTCACTCACTTGAGAGTGGCGCACCTGTGGAGGAGAGGTCTGTTATGGTGGAGGAGGAGATCATGTCTTTGGTTTGCATATTTGTATATTACTGGTCATCTATATTGAGGAACCCTTGCTGGGTTTTCTACCCCATGAGGGTTTCCCAGGATAAATCCGTGTCTCTTGTGTTTATGCTGTGCTTGTTGTTTCTTCAGTGATCCTGTATATGCTATTATTGTGAAATGGAATGTGATGCTGCTATTTTATGTCTTAGCATATTAAATCTTAACATGGTATCAGATCTAACCTGAAGGAAGGCAATGTATGGCACTTACGACACTTGCTTTACTTACGTCAATTTGAAGGTTAGGGTTTTATATAGCAAAAACCAGTCATCGTGGAACCTTCACGATAAATCCATTTTGGAGAAGGTTCAGGATCTGAAACCTTTACAGGTCATAGATAACATCTCCAGGTATCTTGTGTCCAAAGGGAACCCTCAGATTCGTTTTACTTTGTAAGTTATGATCAGTACAAGCTAGGGTTTCTGCCTCTTCCAGATCTCAGTCAAAATCAGGTGACCTAGGAAAAAAGGTCATAACTTGGGCTAGGAAGCTCCAAATGAAATTTTGTAAAAATTGATAGGTAGTACACAGACTGTACTATCTCAGGAAACGTTTTCAGAGGCCGAAGTTGAACCAGTGACACGTGGCATGCCGTACAAGTTCGCTCTCCTGTTTTATCCCATAAACAGGTCACGTTGCGACACTTGGCATAACTCTCTCTCAGAAAATCCAATTGAGGTCAGACCTGTCGGGATGGAAAGATGACAGGTCAGGATACCATAGAAAAAGGTTTCAGACCCTGTGGAGCGAAAAGTTTGGAGTTATAGCAGAAACAATCAGGTACATATTTCTGTCAAAACAAAATTATTTTTGGAGCACCTTCATTCATGGCTTCCGGAATTTAGGGTTTCGGAGAAAATTAGAATTTTTGGAATCAGAATCCATGGCTGAATGCTACTCAGGAAAATTGAAATTTAGAGACCAAGATCAAATTTTTTGGTTGGGTAGAAGACCGGGCTTGATCAAACCCCAGTTCGGGATTTTGATCGGAAAGATGGAAAATTAGGGCTTCAGCAAAAGTTGGAATTTTTGAAGTCTGTAACCACGGCTGGAAGCTCCTCAGAAAAATAAGAGTTTAGAGCCTTGGATTGAACCTTTTGATTAGACAGAAGGGTGGGCTTCATCAAACCCTAGTTCAGGTTCCTGTCCAGAAGATCCAGAAGTTTCGAAGGCAATTTTGAGGGGTCAAATTTTGGAGATTTCAAAATTGAAGTATGCTAGCAAGACACATCCTTCCATCCATTTAGAAGTGTGAAAGTCAAAGATTGAATTTTTAGGGTTTCTCTAGCAAACCCTAATCAAGCTCCAGATCAAGTTTCAGGGGGAGTTGAGGCTAAGGCCTTACATAAGAAGACTACAAGAAGTCTCGACAGGTATGACTTAAGGAGGTTCAGGTATGTCTTGAAATCTGATTCTTGATTAAATTCATGATGTGTTTGTCTTCATATTATTTATTAGTACAATCTTGATTAATGTTAGAATTGTCTTATCACCCTAGTAACAGTATGAATGCATGTGAATGATCGAAGACATTCATTGATTAGGGCTATATGATTGTACTAATGCATTATGGTGTTGTGTGAGGTTGATGTTGTCTGCTAACAAGATACAGGTACATCACAAAAGACAAATCAAGTTCCATGACCATGACAACATGAAGACAAAGACTCATCCATAATCTTTGTTCTACTTACGAGGTATGTATGACTTTGTTATATTATGCTTAACCTATGAGACATGCAGGTTCTAGCTCAGGATATGTAAAACATTGAAGAGATTGTTTAGGTATGTTGTACATAACTAAGCAGGTATACTAATCCAGGTATGTTTTCCTATGTCAAGTTAGAATCTTACCTTGTGTTAGGATCCCCTATATAAGTATACTTGGTATGATTGGTTATGCTTATTCATAAAGTTAGTAATCAAGGGTTTATGCATATTATGTCTCTTATCTTGATGATTTAATTAACCAGAAGAGTACTATGATCAAACAAGAATATGCATGAGTAAAAGAAGACTTCCTTGAAACCCTGAATACTAATGATCATGACTATACATATTTAAGATTATTTAGAATTAGAATGTTTTGATAATATTGAGAATATACTAATGAATGTATGTTTGTGTATGAGATCATGAGAATGACACTAGTGCACATTTGAGCATGCACAGTGGTACAAAATGAATAGAAGTTCAAAAGACATATAGAAGATCAAGCGGGAGGAAACCACACAAACATAAAAGATAAGTATTTGAGTTGTTATTTGAAATAGTAAATGATATTGCTTGTATGCATATTTGTATTCCTAGAATATATCATGCTGAGTGTAAACATCCATAGAGCATTGGACAGTATACTACTAATATGCATATGATTGGTAAGTTGGACAAACATTCCATTGTTGCTTGTCTAGAATGAAACCTCTTTGCTGACATGCTGAGAGATGTGTACACTCTCGATAGTATGTTCTGGTAGAGATGGAAGGCATCTAGATAGCCACTGTATGCATACAGGATATGGGAAAGTGTTGTGCCAAAGTATTGGTCAAAATAGTTGCATAACTATGTAAATGATATCTGTATGCATAATAGGTTATCATGTCAATATGATTTGATGATTATGAAGTATTACTAATCATGTACTTAATTTTGATTTGTAGGAAAGATCATGATGAATGATGAACACTGAACAAGCGATGGATGTTCAACAAAAGAATTTACAAATCAAACACACTATAGAAGGCTTGTGACTAGAAGATTCTCTTAGAAAGAGAAAGAGAATCATGATGAGATGTTTGCTCCAAGTGGCTAGATAAGACCATTCTCTTAATGGTGTAATTAAAGAAGAAGTGTGAATCAGGTTCTGTATGGGTTCCCAGGATCGATAATCAATTGATGAGCTTAATGATCACCATGGGTGATGTGGATCTCAACCTTTGCTACAAGGTTGAATATGGATTCTATACACAGATAACATGGATGCAAGAAGGAACTCACCACAGAGTTCAAATGATATTGAGGCTCATATCAGTAGACCGATCTGACGAGAGATGGCACAGATAGATATGCATAAGATCACTCAATGTAGAATGTGAATGATGGAGAATTGACAACTTCTTGACAAAGCTTGGGCTTTAATAAAAGTAAAGTTGTTCCTAACCTTTACCTTAAGGTTATGGATCATACTATTATTGTATGTAGATGATATCTTTCTGATAGGGAATGAGAAACATAAATAAAAATGAAAGATCTCAGATTGATGCATTACTTCCTAGGTCTAGAAGTATGGAAAGGCTCGTAAGGAATCTTTCTCAACTAGGGAAAGTATGCTGAGAAATCTTGAGAAGAATTAATGTGTTGGAATGGCCACTCTCATGGATTCCAACTTGAAGCTTTTAGCAGATGACTCATCAGAGTTAGTGGATATAACTCTGTACAGAAAAATTATTGGGTCATTGATGTATCCAACGAATACTAGGTCAGATATATGCTTTGCTGTGAACACCTTGAGTCAGTATCTAGTGGAAACTAGATGTGTTCACCTGATAAGTTACAAATCATGTGATGCGGTACCTAAAGGATACAATAGACTTTGATCTATGTTATCTTGGAGATCATGACTTCAGATGGCTACACAGATGTTGATTGGGCAGGAAGTGTATCAGACAGGAAGAGCACATCGAGAGGATGTTATTATGGGATCAACCATGATCTCGTGGTTTAGCAGGAAACAATCTAATGTGGCTCTTAGCACAAGCAGAATATATGGCTGCCTGCTCTGCTAAGTTATGAAGTAGTATGGCTTCAGGAATGTTTGACTTAGAGATAGACTCAACTGTGATCCTATGTGACAAACAGAGTTGTATCAAAATGGCAGAGAATCCAGTGTTCCATGATAAGTCAAAGCACATAGAGATCTGACATTTCTATATACAAGATATGGTGCAGAAAGGAATTAATGTTCGAATTTGTAACAAGTTACCAATGTACTAACCAAACCTCTACCGATCCGATGTACTAACCAAACCTCTACCTCAAGTAAAGTTTTCCGAGACAAACTTAATATAGTTTAGAAGGACCCTCCTCGAAAGGGGGAGTGATGTGATCACTTATGATGAGATTGCCTGCATCGACAGTGAGGTCGATGATGTGGATACCTATATTGGTGATGCCGACAGAGAGGTTGGTGGATGGTCCTTAGACAGGGTCTAAGGTGACAAGAGGGATTGCATCATCCTTGAACACATGTTCTAAAAGGATCCATAGACAGATGTCTTCGAGAATGAAGTCCTTCGTGGACATGTGAGGATTGAATCATCCTTGGATTTCAGTCCTAAAGTGAGCCGTAGACAGATGTCTCCGAGAAAGAAGAGGGATTGTATCATCCTTGAACACATGTTCTAAAGAGAGGCGTAGACGTATGTCTTCGAGAATGAAGTCCTTGGTGGACATGTGAGGATTGGATCATCCCTGGACTTCAGTCCTAAAGAGAGCCGTAGACATGATGTCTCTGAGAATAAAGTCCTGAATGAATAGGTGGGGGATTGTATCGTCCCCGGACTTCGGTCCCAGAATTGAGCCGTAGACTGGGTCTCCGATAATGTAGTCCTGAATGAACAGGTAGGGGATTGTATCTTCCCCAGACTTCGGTCCCAGAATTGAGCCGTAGACATGATGTCTCCGATAATGAAGTCCTGAATGAACAGGTAGGGGATTGTATCTTCCCCGGACTTCGGTCCCAGAATTGAGCCGTAGACTGGGTCTCCGATAATGAAGTCCTGAATGAACAGGTAGGGGATTGTATCTTCCCCGGGCTTCGGTCCCAGAATTGAGCCGTAGACATGATGTCTCCGATAATGTAGTCCTGAATGAATAGGTAGGGGATTGTATCTTCCCCGGACTTCGGTCCCAGAATTGAGCCATAGACATGATGTCTCCGATAATGAAGTCCTGAATGAACAGGTAGGGGATTGTATCTTCCCCGGACTTCGGTCCCAGAATTGAGCCGTAGACTGGGTCTCCGAGAATGTAGTCCTGAATGAACAGGTAGGGGATTGTATCTTCCCCAGACTTCGGTCCCAGAATTGAGCCGTAGACTGGGTCTCCGATAATGAAGTCCTGAATGAACAGGTAGGGGATTGTATCTTCCCCGGACTTTGGTCCCAGAATTGAGCCGTAGACTGGGTCTCCGAGAATGTAGTCCTGAATGAACAGGTAGGGGATTGTATCTTCCCCAGACTTTGGTCCCAGAATTGATCTGTAGACTGATGTCTCCGAGAATTGAAGATAGGACTGCATCGTCCATGAATTGGGTTCAAAATGTACGTGATGGGATTGCATCGTCCCTAGACATGAGACTTGTCTTAAAGTGATAAGGATTGATCATCCTGGAACTTGATCTGGATTATATCATCCATGGACCTATGTCCTAAAGAGAGCAGGATTGATCATCCTGTAATATGATCATGTGTGTTGCAGGGTATGCTGCTGTGTATTGATGATAGATGTATTAGTGAGAATACATGCTTTTGATGATAGATGTATTAGTGAGAATACATGCTTTTGATGATAGATGTATTAGTGAGAATACATGCTATTGATGATAGATGTATTAGTGAGAATACATGCTTTTGATGATAGATGTATTAGTGAGAATACATGCTATTAGTGAGAATACATGCTTTTGATGATAGATGTATTAGTGAGAATACATGCTTTTGATGATAGATGTATTAGTGAGAATACATGCTTTTTGATGATAGATGTATTAAGTGAGAATACATGCTTTTGATGATAGATGTATTAGTGAGAATACACGTTTTTGATGATATATGTATTAGTAAGAATACATGTTTTGATGATAGATGTATTGGTGTGGATACTAATACAGATGATTCAGATGCTGTAGATCGAGATGATCCAGATGTTGTAGATCGAGATGATCCAGATGCTGTAGACCGAGATGATCCAGATGCTGTAGATCGTGATGATCCAGATGTTGTAGATCGAGATGATCCAGATATTGTAGATCGAGATGATCCAGATGTTGTAGATCGAGATGATCCAGATTCTGTAGATCGTGATGATCCAGATGGTGTAGATCGAGATGATCCAGATGCTGTAAATCGAGATGATACAGATGTTGTAGATCGAGATGATCCAGATGCTGTAAATCGAGATGATCCAGATGTTGTAGATCGTGATGATCCAGATGCTATAGATCAAGATGATCCAGATGCTGTAGATCGTGATGCTGTAGATCGAGATGATGTGACGATGCTGATCGTGTTGATCTAGACGACGATGTTGATCATGTGATGACAATGCTGATGATCGTGTGATGACTATGCTGACGATCGTGAGGATTCAGATATTGATGTTGCTGTAGTTGTTTGAGTGCTGCAGAAGATAAAGACTCAGTACTGAAGATGTTGATGTTCCAGTATTGAAGATGTTCCAGTAACTGGTTGAGTTACTGATGATGTGGAGAAAGCTTCCAATGATTTATAGATGTATCATGTATGATGTTGATGACTCCTTGCTCGTGCAGATGCTGTTATAATATCCTTCTCGTTAAGGGGGAGTGTTGAGATATTGTAACTTCAAATAATATTATATTTGTACTTTATTATTCCGGAGATGTTTCATTCCTCCGTGAAGATCTTATTGTATATCCGGAGATGTTTATTCCTCCGTCGGAATGTGGTAACTTGGGTTATTAGACTTCCCTAGTGGGGGTCGGCCCTATGTGTGTTATGTGGGTCAAAGGGTTATTAGACCACCCTAGAGGGGTCGGCCCAGTCAGTTGTAGTGGGGTATTTAACCCATTGGTTAAATACGAGCCTACATGTTTTGTATAAAAGACAAGTCGGAGTAGTGTATAAATAGAGGAGGTGTATTCCTCATTTTACACACACTCACTCACTTGAGAGTGGCGCACTTGTGGAGGAGAGGTCTGCTATGGTGGAGGAGGAGATCATGTCTTTGGTTTGCATCTTTGTATATTGCTGGTGATCTATATTGAGGAAGCCTTGCTGGGTTTTATACCCCATGAGGGTTTCCCAGGATAAATTTGTGTCTCTTGTGTGTTAAGTTTAAACCAAATAGACTAGCAAGATCACTGAAAGAAACATAATCACAAGATAGACACAGAATATACCCTGGGAAACCCTCATGGGGTAGAAAACCCAGCAAAGATTTCCTCAATAAGATGATCAACCAAAATACAAGATGTGCTCCTTCCTTCTTTGTCTCCTTAGCAGATCTCCCAGACAAGTGCGCACTCTTCCACAAGTGTGTGAGTGATCTAATGAGGAGTTCACCTCCTTTATTTATACTAACTCCCAACTGACTAAAAGACCTAATGGGGCCGACCTCTCCTGGAGAAGTCTAATAACCCCAAAAATATAACCACAGGGCCGACCCCCACATGGTGGGTCTAATAACCCTAGTTAATACAAACCCCCGGAGGAATAAACATCTCCGGATACATAATAGGGTTACCTCGGAGGGATGAAACATCTCTGGAATAATAAAGTACCAATATAATATTCTTTGAAGTTACAATATTCAACACTCCCCCTTAACGAGAAGGATATTATAACAGCATCTGCAGGAGCAAGGAGTCACTATACATGATACATCTATAAATCATCGGAAGCTTTCTTCAATTTGTCTACATCAGTAACTCAAACAGTTACTGGTATATCAATGTCAACATCAACATCGACATCACGATCATTGGCATCGTCATCACACGATCAGTAGCATCGTCATCACAGGATCAGCAGCATCGTCATCACACGATCAGCAGCATCGTCATCACAGGATCATCAGCATCGTCATCACAGGATCAGCATCGTCATCACACGATCAGCAGCATCGTCATCACACGATCAGCAGCATCGTCATCACACGATCAGCAGCATCGTCATCACACGATCAGCAGCATCGTCATCACACGATCAGCAGCATCGTCATCACACGATCAGCAGCATTGTCATCACATGATCAGCAGCATCGTTATCTATACACATGATCCTTCCTTTCAGATTTACTGGATCAATTTCATCACAATCATATTTAAGACTATCCTTCCTTTCGGAATTACTGGATTTACTGTGTAAGGATGATTAGTCCAACCACAATCATATTTAAGACTATCCTTCCTTTCGGAATTACTGGATTTACTGTCTAAGGATGATTAATCCTACCACAATCACATTTAAGACTATCCTTCCTGGATTTACTGTCTAAGGATGATTAATCCTACCACAATCACATTTAAGACTATCCTTCCTGGATTTACTGTCTAAGGATGATTAATCCTACCACAATCACATTTAAGACTATCCTTCCTGGATTTATTGTCTAAGGATGATTAATCCAATCACAATCACATTTAAGACTATCCTTCCTGGATTTACTGTCTAAGGATGATTAATCCAATCACAATCACATTTAAGACTATCCTTCCTGGATTTACTGTCTAATGATGATTAATCCAATCACGTGCATTTTGAACCAAGGTCCAGGGACGATTCAGTCCTATCCTCTATTCTCGGAGACACCTATCTACGGCTCACTTTAGAACTTGAGTTCAAGGATGATCCAATCCTCTCAAGTCCACCAAGGACTTCATTCTCGGAGACCTCACGTCTACGGCTCTCTTTAGGACTGAAAGTCCAGGGATGATCCAATCCCCTCAAGTCCACCAAGGACTTCATTCTTGGAGACCTCACGTCTACGGCTCTCTTTAGGACTGAAAGTCCAGGGATGATCCAATCCCCTCAACTGTCCACTAAGGACTTCATTCTCGGAGACCTCACGTCTACAGCTCTCTTTAGGACTGAAAGTCCAGGGATGATCCAATCCCCTCAACTGTCCACTAAGGACTTCATTCTCGGAAACCTCACGTCTACGGCTCTCTTTAGGACTGAAAGTCTAGGGATGATCCAATCCCCTCAACTATATTCTCATCTATACAGGTACAAATATCCAAGAGCATGTATCACATCAAAACATGTATACATCACTAATCAAAACATGTATACATCACACCAAAACATGTATACATCTAGCATGTATAATCAAAACATGTATACATCACATCAAAACATGTATACATCTAGCATGTATTCTCACTAATACATCTAACATCAAAACATGTATACATCACATCAAAACATGTATACATCTAGCATGTATTCTCGCTAATACATCTAACATCAAAACATGTATACATCACATCAAAACATGTATACATCTAGCATGTATTCTCACTAATACATCTAACATCAAAACATGTATACATCACATCAAAATATGTATACATCTAAAATAAAAGATATATAAGAGTTCTAAATCTAAATAATTGTAAGTAGCTAAGTGCAACAAAATTTAAGGGACAGAATTGTTATCAAATACTATACTACTCCCCCTTTCGAGGAGGGTCCTTCTGGACTATACCAAGCTTGTCTCAGAAGTATTCAAACTTTACTCGAGACAAAGGTTTAGTCAGGATATCGGCAATCTGATCCTCAGTGCTTATATACTTGAGCTTGATGGCTCCTCTCTGCACCATGTCTCGTATATAGAAGTAAGGGATCTCAATGTGTTTTGACTTATCATGGAACACAGGATTTTCAGTCATCTTAATGCAGCTTTGATTATCACACATAATCACAGTGGGATCCATTTCTAAGTCAAAAATTCCAGATAAAAGTTTCCAAAGCCACACTGCTTCACAGTTGGCAGAGCAAGCGGCTATATATTATGCTTCAGCAGTACTGAGGGCCACACTAGATTGTTTCTTGCTGAACCAGGAGATCATGGAAGATCCAAGACCATAACATCCACCTGAAGTACTTTTTCTGTCTGAGACACTACCTGCCCAATCAGAATCTGAGTAACCATGTAACTTGAGTTCATTACCTCCAAGATAGTATAGGCCAAAGTCCACTGTACCTTTTAGGTACCTCATTATATGCTTTACGCTATAAGGTGAACCTTTCTAGGTTCTACTAGATACTGACTTAGGGTATTTACAGCAAAGCATATATCCGGCCTAGTATTTGTCAAATACATCAATGATCCAATGATTTGTCTATATAGGGTTATGTCCACTAGTTCTGATGAATCATTAACTAATAGTTTCAGGTTGGAGTCCATGGGAGTGGCCATGGCTTTACACTCCAACATATCAAATCTTTTGAGAATCTCCACAGTATACTTACCTTGATTTAGAAAGATTCCTCTTGGCTCTTGCCACACTTCTAGGCCTAAGAAGTAGTGCATTAATCCGAGATCTTTCATTTCGAATTCTGAAGAAAGCTTCTTCTTGCTTTCAATAATTTGTTTCTCATTTCCGGTTAGAAATAGATCATCTACATATAATAGCAATATAACAGGTTCATCATCCATCACCTTAAGATAAAGATTGGGGTCAGCTTTACTTTTGGTAAAGCCCATGCTTGTTAAGAAACTGTCAATCCTTCTGTACCAAGCCCTGGGAGCTTGCTTCAATCCATATAATGCCTTTTTCAGTTTGCATACATGGGTCCTTCCGTCTTTGACCTCAAAACCTTGAGGTTGTTCTATGTATACTTCTTCTTCAATTACACCATTCAGAAAAGTTGTCTTAACATCCATTTGATGCAATTTCCATTTCATCATGGATGCAAGTGCCATGATAGTTCTAATTGAAGTATACCTAGCAACAGGTGCAAATGTTTCTTCATAGTCAATTCCCTCCTTTTGAGAGAATCCTCTGGCTACAAACCTTGCCTTGTATTTTTCAATGCTACCATCTGCAGCATGTTTTATCTTGAAAATCCATTTGGAAGAAACCACACTTTTATCTCTTGGTTTGGGAACTATATCCCAAACATCATTTTTCATTATCGACTAATATTCTTCTGTCATTGCTTCTACCCATTCTTTCTTTTGAGCTGCCTCTTCATAGCTAGTAGGTAGTTGATCCACAAGATCACACATCAAGGCCATATAGTTGGACACTATCTTTGGTTTCTTTCTTTCTCTAATGGAGCCTTCAGGAGCACCATATTTTTCAGCCCCTTGGATAATATCTCTAGCCCATGCTGGCCTTCTTTTCTTTGATAAATCTGAGATAGGAGGTTCTTGTGGTTCCAACATGTCATGATCCTCTGGTGGATTATCTTCAGGGATGTGAACAGCCTCTGAGTTTCTAGAAGAAGGATCTTCTTCATAGATTTCTTCAAGTTGGCATTTTCTTGATTTCTTGAGAGCTGCTTCTTCATCAAAAGTTACATCTCTATTGATTTCTATATGATGAAAGCCTGGTATGTAAATCCTGAAAGCTTTGGATGATTCACAATAACCAACAAATATTCCTTTCTTACTAGAAGGATCCAACTTGGTTCTCTTTTCTTTTGGAATGTGGATGTACACAGGACACCCAAATATTTTAAGATGGCTTACCTCGGGCTTCTTTCCAGTAAACACTTCTTCTGGAGTTTTGAAATCAAGAGCACTATGAGATAATCTGTTTTGAACATATACTGCTGTCTTGGCTGCTTCAGCCCATAGATACATGGGAAGATCCTGGTCATGTATCATAGTCTTCACAGCTTCCATGATGGTTCTATTTTTCCTTTCTGCAACCCCATTTTGTTGGGGATTGTAGGGAGTGGTTAGTTCTCTCTTGATTCCAACTTCTTTACAAAATTCTTCAAACTCTTTTGAAGTATATTCTCCACCATTGTCTGTTCTGAGAATCTTGATTTTCTTTTCTGAGAGGTTTTCTATTAGAGCCTTGAACTCTTTGAACTTTCCAAAAACTTCATTCTTACCTTTTAGAAAGTATATCCAAGTTTTCCTTGAATGATCATCAATGAATGAAAGATAGTATTCAAATCCACTTAGAGAGGTGGTGGGCATTGGACCACATACATCTGAGTGTATTAGCTCCAAGATACTCTTAGTCTTTGTTTCACTCTTTGGAAAGGGGTTCTTGACATTCTTCCCTTTCTTACATCCTTTACATGAGCCATCATGATCAACCTTCAAATCTGGTAGTCCTATGACCACCTTGCTTACATAGGGTAAGGCTTTGTAGTTAATGTGAGCTAGTCTTCTATGCCATAGCTCACTGGGACTAGAGGTTTCATGAACAAGGGCAGCTTCTGGATGACCCTTGAGTTTATACAAACCTCCTTCCTCTTCACCAATAACAATTGAATCCTTAATAGATTTGCCTTTGGACCACATTAACACTTGTCCATCAATGAATGCAACTCTATTGCCTTTCTTGTCCACTGCTGAGATTGAAAGCAAATTCTTCTTCAATCCTAGAACATACAAAACTTCCTTCATCTTCATGGGGGTTCCAGAGTCAAGTTTGTAGTTTGCTTCACCAATTCCCTTAATGTGATATTGATAGTTATCTCCAAGAGATACCTTTAGTGGAGAGGTCTTTTCTTCAAGATTTGATAAGGTCTTCTTTTGTCCTGTCATGTGCTTTGAGGCAACACTATCAATGACCCATGTACCTTCTCCAGGTGTTATAGATTCAGAGAGTGCGGAGAAAAGAACATACTCTTCTACATCTTCTTCTTCATTTCTTCTAGGTCTTCTTTTGGAGAAGGTCCTTTCTTCATCTTCTTCTTCTCTTCTAGATATTTTCTTGAGAGGCCTTTCTTCCTCTTCAACTTCTTCTTCACTCTCATCTTCTGCAAGATGTGCATGATGTCTTCTGTGGTAAGTACCCTTTTTCTTTTTGTTAGGACAGTCTTTGGCAATGTGTCCTAATTTGTGACAAATGAAACATTGGAATGAGGAGTAATCTCTTCCTTGGAAGGATCCCCTTTTCTTTTGAAATCTTTGTGGAGGATGGGACTCCTTTTGACTATCCTTCTTAAGGTAGGATCGATTCTTTCTTCTCTTGGTATGGGTGGCCAAGGCTTGGTCATCTTCCTTGAGCAATGCTTCTCTGTTGGCAACCCTAGCTTCTTCTTGAACACAATCCTCCCATACTATATCAAACTTCATGCTTTCTTTTCTGGCACACATGGTTTGTATGAAAGATTCCCATGATCTAGTGAGACCATTTAGAGCTGTCATCACAAGTTCATCTTCATCAAGTGTATCACCAATGGCATCTAGTTGCTCCTTGATTAGAGAGACTCTTGAGAAGTAGTCTTGAATGGATTCTCCTTTGTGCATCTTGGTACTCTTCAACTGAGTCCTTAGATTCATCTTCCTATTGATGTTCTTTCCTTCATACATTCTTCCTAGGGCATCATACATTTCCTTTGGAGTCTTCTTGGAAGCCACTTGGGGAATCAAGTGGTCTTTAATAGAATCAGCTATGATTCTCTTTGCCCTAATCAAATCCTTCCTGTGTTTTTCTTTGGCTTCATCTTCTTCTGGTTCTGCAACTTCCTCCTTGATATAATGAGCAAGATCATTCTCCTCAAGAATGAGACCAATTCTGTATTTCCATGCCCGGAAATTTTCTATACCTTCTAGCTTGTCTTCAAGCTTAGTGTTTGGAGCCATCTTCTCTTGGGGGAGTCCAAGAGACAGAGTAGACTTACCTGGAAAGTTACTTTTCACTTTTCCGGAATCTGGAACAGAATTTTATCGCACTTTTGGTAGAATTAGGGTTTGACTTTCCAGGAGTTCTACCCAACCAAAAAGTTCGATCTATAGCTCAAAAGAATGCTCTTGAGAAGGGCTATCCAGCCATGTAATCAGAATTCAAAAATTCCAACTTTTTTCTGAAACCAGATTCTGACGTATCGCACTTTTGGTAGAATTAGGGTTTGGATTTCCCGGAGTTCTACCCAACCAAAAAGTTCGATCTAGGGCTTAAAAGAAAGGTATTGAAAAGAGAGATCTAGCCATGCAACCAAAAATCAATAATACCAACTTTGGGCTAAAACCCTAACTTCACCGGAGAGAGAGAGAGAGAGGTATTCTTACCTTGTGAAAGATGTCCTATTCAGTCTAGCTCTGATACCATGTTAAGTTTAAACCAAATAGACTAGCAAGATCACTGAAAGAAACATAATCACAAGATAGACACAGAATATACCCTGGGAAACCCTCATGGGGTAGAAAACCCAGCAAAGCTTTCCTCAATAAGATGATCAACCAAAATACAAGATGTGCTCCTTCCTTCTTTGTCTCCTTAGCAGATCTCCCAGACAAGTGCGCACTCTTCCACAAGTGAGTGAGTGATCTAATGAGGAGTTCACCTCCTTTATTTATACTGACTCCCAACTGACTAAAAGACCTAATGGGGCTGACCTCTCCTGGAGAAGTCTAATAACCCCAAAAATATAACCACAGGGCCGACCCCCACATGGTGGGTCTAATAACCCTAGTTAATACAAACCCCCGGAGGAATAAACATCTCCGGATACATAATAGGGTTACCTCGGAGGGATGAAACATCTCCGGAATAATAAAGTACAAATATAATATTCTTTGAAGTTACAATATTCAACATTGTGTTTATGCTGTGCTTGTTGTTTCTTCAGTGATCCTGTATATGCTATTATTGTGAAATGGAATGTGATGTTGCTATTTTCTGTCTTAGCATATTAAATATTAACAGAATGCACTTGATGGAGATGATAAACCTGCCATTCACAATCAAAACAAGAATAGTAAGGTCGAACAATCCACCCTTTTAGAGTTGCATCACACCTGGGATTGGAGATCAAGCAAGCTTGAATGGATCCAATGTATAAAATCCAGGAATTATGTGGAAAACTCAAGCTTCTGGAGTGGATTGGAGTGTATTTTCTGCTTTGCATGCACATGAGATTTTGCATGCCAAACTTTCAGTAATTTTGAGCAAATTCACTCAATTCTTCATGTAGAACACCTATAGAAGAGAGATCTTGTCCCTGCAATGGCTCTGATACCATGTAAAATTAGTCACAGTAGATCTATTGAACAAGAATATCAATCACAAAGATGTAAAACAATTTGGAGTAAAAACTGTGCAAGAGAGATGCATCAGTGCTCTATAATCCAGAATGGTATAATTACAATACAATACTGTCACAATGAGTGAGCAATTCGAATTAGCCAAGGAGATCATTTGAATATACTGCATGGCATAGCTTGGCTCCAACTAGGAGTCATCATCATCAATATGTGGTGGTCATCAATGCACAAGTCACTATCAGACATGTGTCAAACTAAGTCTAACTGGGTGTAATAAGTGTAACTGATGGTAAGTGGCACTAATGTAGGGATGGAGGCTCAGTGGAGGGCGCATGAGGAGTTAAATGCACTCAGAATAGGTAGTCAAGGCTCATCGGAGGTCAATCGGAGTGGTAATAACAGTTAGGAGTCATTCTAGCCTAAAATCAAGGAAAGACAACTAACTAACTGAAGTGAAATTGACTGGTAGGTGAGAAAAGGTGCCCTTCTGCAGTGGAAGGTGTGAATTGGGAGCCTCCCTAGCTAGGAGGGATAAATCTGAGTGGAAAGTAGCTCCCGAGTGCTGGAAGACTAGGGACTAGGTGCTGGAGGCATCATACTGGTGACTGGGCAGCATGCGGGTGCATGCAATGCATGCAAAGTACATATTGAATGACGAGATATCCTAACAAGTATGTGAAGAGAACATCTCGATTGGGAATTGAGATTATACCAACCAATCTTTACAATTGATCAAGCATATTGAATCAATTTGAGATGGTGATATTGATGACTACAAACTGACTTATGGTTATGTATTTAGCCCTAGGTTAGGATCAATTATGTGGTAAGATAAGAAACAAAAAGTAATTTCACTATCCACCATAGAGGTAGATAAAATGTTGGAATGAATGCAACAACATAAAATCATAAGGAGTGGGGTGGTCTAGGTTTTGGGGTTTTGTTTTTAAGTTTGATCTCTTTTGCAACCTTAGTCAGTAATGAAAACTTTTTTTTAGTATAGTTTTCAATGTTTCCATTGTTTTCTCTAGTTATGCAAAGGGATTGTACTTGGGGTAGGAACTCTCACATCTTATGCTTTGAAATACATCACATGTCTAGTTGGTCGAACGTTAGTCCAATCATGATTAGGGTTGGGGATTGTCATAGTCAACAATCATTGTTGTTTTCAAGTGCATAGTTGTAAGCTAGCATGGATTTTAAACCTTTTGGTAAGCCTAATTGTCGCCTATTTAGAGTCTAATATGTTCGACTAAGTAGAAATATTTATGGTTATCACTGTAGGTTGAGAGTTGTGTTGGTATAATTTATTACAGGATTAGACATCTCTAGTTAAATACTATTTGGGTTGATGTGCCATAATTCCATCACCAAGTAAAGGAGTATGTCCTATGCCAATTCCTCTATGCATGTTCCCTCAAGGGATTTCAAATGTTTAAGTCTATTATGAAATTGTAAGCCACCCTTCATTGAGACAAATCCATTGTAGTGTGGATCCTTTGACAAAAACCCTTTCTTCAAAAACCTTATATCCCATCTATAGCATCCATTCTCTCTCTCTCCACACACACACCTATGGCATTATATATATTATATGTCTTGACAAGAAATTATATATTATTTATAGTAGTAAAATACGTTAAGTTTATTACAATTAAAATATGGTAGTAAATTGTATCCCGTTGCACCTTGGTACAACTAGGTATTGGGCATGTTAGTGCAATTGCTTGCAAATTTTCTTCTAGAGAAGTTGAGTGGGTGAAGTCCAATATTGAAGAATATATTTTCGAGGTGCTTTAGATTCCCTAAAGATTTTAGAGATGTGCAAACCATAAACAACATTCAACTCTTTAAATTGTACATGTCCTTGTGATGTAATTTTTGTTGTTTAGGAATCTAATCTTTGAAAATACATGGTTGTGCTAGAAGGTACATTAATTCTCATTTAGGAAGGATTTGAAAAGATCGATCCAATACTAACACCAATATGATGGTACATGTTTTTAAGATACCTATCTTCAATTGTAAGGAGCTATGATTTTCTCATAGTAACAAAAAGATCAAAGAAGCACATATAGTTTCTAACTTGTTGATAAATCCAATGTACCAATCTCTTTACAATCTTCATTGTTGACCTCCATCCACTTCTTCTCTAGTGCTAGAAGACCTTTCAACCTTGCGAGTTTGATCCATCTCATAGTATTACGAACAAATCCTTGTCTTCTTCGAACAATACCTAAGAGTAGACATTTCATGTCTCTTTCAATCATGCCATGACTAATTTTAAGGTTGTTTTTTTTTATTTTGATAGGATGATTGTAGATATGCCATTTTCCCATGAAATGCCTTAAACTGTCTAAGAGTTAATGATGATAAAAAATATGCTTCAAAATACTAATAAAGGAGTGCCCAAAGCCTCCTTATGGGTTGATTTACCAAAGTAGAGTCAAATCCGTTGTATTCACATTCTTCATGGGTTTGTGAGCTCCATGTAAAAAAGAAAAGAAGAACTAAGTGGATCAACAAGGCTTTCATTTGATTTAGATTTAATAGAGAAGACAACACTATCTAAAAGGAAATAAGAAGTTGAAGAGTACAATGATTATCACAATGAGGAGGAAAAGTAAAGTACGCAATGAAAATGTAAAAGTTGTGTAGATTGTACCAAATGTGCCAAACGACCATAAATAACAAAATGAAAGTTGTGTACTTTCATATAGAAGGGGAAAGATGCATGTGATGAGAACATTCGGAAGGTTGATAAAAAATATGTGGCGGGTAGAGGCCAAATCAAAGGTTGGAGGATTTTGAGGACAAGGATGAGGAAATGGTGATTATGGAAGGTTGATAAATTGTTATACTTGTGAGACGGTCACAAGTTATTTGAGTGCCCACAAAGAGGACTATGTGTAGATTAACCCAAGAACTTAATGCAATGAGAAACTAGAGAAAATATGTGGCACAAAGGAATGATCAATGTGTTAGAGATGTAACAAGTGCCAAAAGAATATAGGTGATTGAGATCATCTTTTGAATTAAATGCAAATTGGGTGGCAACTATTGTAAAGTCATTATTGATTATAGTAGCATAGAAAATATGCTTGTAGTGGAGATGATAGAAAAAATGAGGTTGGCACGACATAAAACACAAAATATGAAGCGATGGTGATGTGTACGTATCTTGTCATATCTTAAAATAAAATAGAAATTATTTATAATGCCCCACATTTTGATTTAGGTTGTTAGAACTTTAATTTGTACTCATCTTAGTATGCCATTGTTTAATATTTATTTGGAATTAGATAGAATGATAGACATAATTGTAATATACCTGATCATATTGGGGATGATATTATCCAAAAATTTAAACTTATAACACAATTTTTCACAAGCAGAAACTAGTTAACAAAACTAGTTGAAAAGGAGTTGGTCTAGGGCACAAGAAGATGACTCCAGGGTTATGAATTTGAGATATTTAGGATATGAAAAATGTATGGGTGAATGTGAAGAAGCAAACATGTTAGAACTAGGGCTAGATTTTGAGTCCTATGCACAAGGTACTGGGTCCATTTACGTTTCAAAAATAGTTGTCGATGGGTCTACTCTGAGGCTTCCTGGGAACACCAACATATGCATACTAAACTCATTTTCTCACACCTGAAGGTAAATAAATATATTATATCAGATATTAAACTCCTAACTAAGTGTTGGACAAGATATTTTGAGAATTTGGGAGTTTCTGGTTGAGTTTGGAAACCAAAAAGTCAAGGGCGCTATCTTGGATTGCTCAACTAGTATTTTTCCAAGTTCTTCCAAACAGGATGAGAGGCCTTCAAATCCTCAGGGAGATGGTTGGGGATGCTTCATTAGGGTATTAGGATTCACAAATTACCATCTGAACATAAAAATGACTCATACATATCTTTGAATTACAAAAATTGCAAAACTAGTCAAGAAAAAGTGATTAAACAGCTAGTCTTGGACTTGCTTGATTCAAAATGCCTCTAAATATTACAAAATTCACTTATGAATTATGTTAGTTCTGTGACATGAATTTATTAACAACATCAAATCGAAATTGAGGACCCTGAATAGAAAATTAGAGGACTTTTAACCTTTAGATCTTCAAGGAGTCTCCAATGCTAGAGAAATCTTACAAAACTTGGGAGAATGAGTATGAGATGAGGAGAAAAAGGACAAGTTATGCACTAGATATGAAAGAAGGATTAAATCAGATATGGTAGATGTAGATGGAGGGTGCACGGGACTTCATGAGCTGCTCAGGGGTGTTGAAATTTGGTTGAGCTTTGACCTTTAATTCTTTTAGATGTAGAGACTTGAAGCAATGAGACAATTCAATCCATGAAATTCATACAACCATAACACAAGACATACCCTGGCGAAAATCCTCAAAATTATGAGAACAAAAAACCCAACAATTCTTCTCAGTATAATATAATGGATAGCATAGAATGCTTTCTTTTACAACATAGCAGATTGCTTTCAGAAGATAAGAGATCACCAAACTTCTTGGTGAAGATACATAAGCAATAGATAAGAGAGATCAATCGGATGTGTGCCCAACACAACAATAACAAGCATGAACAATACCCTGCACAAAGAGAAGCACCTTGCCTTCAATGGAGAAGACAATTCACTTCACACTGGATTCAACAATCCTGTATAATATATTTATACATTCTTCCCTTCTATTTTTAACTTCTAACTTTAGGATAAACTCGACCTGAAACTGGATGTATTAATCTTGCATGGATTGGTGCGCCCCACTTCTCATGTAGTGATTCATCTCATTGAGCTGTCACTTAGGACGAAATCACCTCTTAACTGAAAGCTTTCCCACTTAGTTAGGTGGCTAACTTAAGTGTCGACATGTAAGTGTCACAACTCATGTGTGATCTTTTAGTTTAACATAAGCATCGTCATGCAATAACACTTAGTTAACTAGATCTTCTCTTTAACTGCAGTGTCGTCTTTTAGTTTAACTAAAGTGTAAATACTTTAGTTAACTAGTCCCCTTTATCTAACACTTAGTTAACTGAAATCATGCTGATTGATTTACTTGAAGTGACCACTATGATTTATTTAGTTAACTGATGCTTTAACTAAAGCATTGATACTTAACTGAAGCTTTATAACTGAAGCTTTAATAATTCGAGTTCTCTTTAATTAGCTGAAGTGTCTACATGGGAAATTTCAAAGTCTCTTGATCTCTGTGATTTATCTTTATTTCTTTATCTTTTACTGCATGGTCAATATGTGCTAACTTTAATTATCCATCACATTACATTATACTAAGAATAATTATCTGATGTTGTGATCATATTATATTATTCCAGACCAAATGATCATATGCTAAAGTGATTCACTTTAGAGGTGATCAATATCTAAAGGAGACTTAATAGCAACCAATGATCATGGTTAATAATATATCACACAACATTAAATGCTTTTAACAAGTAAAGCATGACCTTTATATGGAAGGTCCACCTCTATACGGGAGGTCCATCTCATGGATACCTTTATACGAAAGGTTCACATGATAATCATGACTTGACACACACAAGTCTGGAGCCTTGTCCAACAAGACTTTACAACATCATTACTTTGATCAATTACCTCTATATGGGAAGAATAACCTTTACATGGAAGGAAATCAAAGTACTCACCTCTATACGAGAGGATCAATCTTGACTACATAAGATTGGTTTGGAGAATGTCTCCTGATGCTGTATATTTAACACTCCCTCTTAGTGAGGGAGGCATTCTCTGCCATATCAAGCTTGTCTCGGAAGTACCTGAACTTCGTCACTGACAGAGGCTTTGTTAACACATCTGCAATCTGCTCACAAGTAGAAATGTACTAAATTTTCATTGTACCTTTCTGGACCATGTCTCGAATGAAGTGATACTTCATTTCAATGTGCTTTGACTTGTCATGAAACACTGAGTTTCCGGAAAGCTTGATGCAACTCTGATTGTCACACCTAATAAATGTAGGCTCAATATTTTCACTAAACAACCCTACAAGTAGCTTTCTGAGCCACATTGCTTCTCGGTAGGAAACACTAGAAGCTATGTATTCTGCTTCGGTAGTGATCTGGGATACAGAGCCCTGCTTCCTACTAGACCAAGATATTCATAGATGATCCTAGGCTATAACAGTAGCCATATGCGATCTTACGGTCCACAATGCTTCCTCCCTAGTCTGAGTCTGTATAACTAAGTAACATGACTCCTCCACTGGAGGCATATCTAAGTCCATATGAAATTGTACCTCGAAGGTACCTAAGCACATGCTTAGTAGCTATCCAGTGTCTGTGTCTTGGATCATACATAAATCAACTCAGAATGCTCACAGCATAACATATATTAGGCCTCGAATGTATCAAGTACATTGGCAAGCCTATAATCTATCTATACAAAGTGGGATCTACTGGATCTAATCCAGAGCCTGACTCATGAAGTTTCCTCAAATTGGAAACCATCGGTGTAGTCATAGATTTGCAACCTAGCATGCCAAACTTACGCAATATATCCACATTGTACTTCCCTTGAGATAGAAAAATTTCATCTTTTCTTTTCCAGATCTCAAGGCTAAGAATGTAGTGCATTAGACCTAATTCTTTCATCTCGAACTCTGAGGTGAGCTCCCTCTTGCACCAAGTAATCAGATGTTTTTCTCCAGTAAGAAACAAATCATCAACATACAAAACCAATATCAAAGGTTGGTTCTTCACTACTTTGAAGTACAAATTTGGATTAGCTTCACTCTTACAGAAACCCATTTTCTGAAGGTAGCTATCAATTCTAGAGTACTAAGCCCTGGGGGGTTGCTTAAGCCCATATAGAGATTTCTTTAGCTTGCAAACATGGGAATCCTTCCAATGCACCAAAAATCCTTCAAGATGTTGAATATAAACCTCTTCCTCAACCTCACGATTGAGAAAGGCTATCTTCACATCCATCCGGTGAAGTTTCCATCCTAGAACAGATGCAATTGCAATCATTGCTCGGATTGTGGTGTACCTTTCCACAGGGGAAAAGGTCTCATCATAATCAATGCCTTATTTCTGAGAGAAACCTCTGGCAATGAATCTGGATTTATACTTCTCAATGCTA
Source organism: Larix kaempferi (assembly GCA_027924585.1). NCBI lineage: Eukaryota > Viridiplantae > Streptophyta > Pinopsida > Pinales > Pinaceae > Larix > Larix kaempferi. Next base: position 13,962,731 of record BSBM01000348.1, on the reverse strand, counting down.
CCATCTACAACATGCTTTATCTTGTAAATCCATCTGGAAGTCACAATGGACTTCCAATCAGGTTCGGGAACAACCTCCCAAACATCATTCTTCATTATAGATTTGTACTCTGTTGTCATTGCATCTTTCCAAACTTGTTGCTTTACAGCTTCTTCATATGAGGATGGTTCTAAATCATTGATGTGAATCATCAGTGCAACATACCCCGAATATCTGTCAGGTTGCTTGCGCTCTCTGGATGATCCTGTTGGTGCTCCATGTTTCTCTACATTTTGTAAGATGTCTCGGCACCAAGCAGATCTTCTTTTAGTGGGAGGTTCATCAGGTGACCTCTCAACCAGTTCTACTGGTTCTTCAGGAGCTAGCGAATCTGAGGCATCTTCTGGTTTCTCCCTCTCTAACTCTGAAGGGGGAGAATCATACTCGAGGTCCTCTATCTCTGAATCACATTGAATCTCTTTCGATCTTTTGAAAGCAGATTCCTCATGGAAGGCAACATATCGGTTGACTTCAATGTGTCTCTCACCAGGTACATATATTCGGCATGCTTTGGATGACTCGTTATAACCCACAAAGGTGTCTTTCTTTCCAGAAGGCTCCATCTTTGTTCTCTTTTCTTTTGGTACATGAATGTATACTGGGCTCTTGAATATCCTCAAGTGTGAGATGTCTGGCTTCTCACCAATAAACACTTTTTTCTAGTGTCTTCTCATCTATAATGGCATGTAGGATTCTATTCTAGATGTACACAGCTGTACATGTGACTTCTTCCCATAATGAGGTAGACATATATTGAGCATGCATCATGGCTTTTGCAACCTCACATATGGTTCTATTCTTTCTTTCAACAACCCCATTTTTTTTAGGGTTGTATGGTACTGTTAACTATCTACATATTCCTGCATCACTACATGGCTCATTAAATGCATGTGAATCAAATCCACCTCCATTACCAGACCTTAATGCACGGATGTGATTTTCTTTATGATTTTCAACTAGGGATTTAAACTCTTTAAATTTTCTAAGAGTTCCACTTTTAGCCTTCATGAAATAAATCCATGACTTCCTAGAAAAATCATTTATGAACAATACATAATATAAGAAGCCACCTAGGGAGGGGGATGCCATGGGATCACATACATAAAAATGTATTAAATCTAAAATCCCTTTAGATCTAGTAGAACTACTAGAAAATATTTTCTTAACATTCTTCCCAAGTGCACAACCCCGACATACACTATCATGCTCAAAATCAAATATGGGCATACCTTTTACCATCTTTTGAAGTCTTGGTAGAGCTTTGTAGTGTAGGTTTCCAAGCCTTCAGTTCCATAGCTCACATAGATTGATAGTGTGGTGAATCATAGCTTGAATGTACTTCCCAGGTACCTTGTAGAATTCTCCCTCTCAAACTCCAATCACAACAATAGATTCTAGGGTTTTGTTCTTCGGCCATAAAAGTGATTTGTTATCCATGAAAATAACTCAGAAGCCTTTGTCTCCAAGAACCGAAACTGAGAGGAGGTTCTTATTCAAGCCTAGAATATATAGAATGTCCTCCACATGTAGAATATCACCGGTGCTCAGTTGGAATGAGGTGGATCCAACTCCTTGGATCGAATAAGTTGAGTTGTCCCCCAACTCTACCATGCATATGAATTATTTATCTTTTAGATCGATGATGGTACTCTTGTAACCAACCATATGTTTGGATGCACCATTGTCAATCAACCATGTGTATGCATTTGTGATGATGGATCCCGAAAGCGATGAGACAAGATAATACTCCCTTCTTGTCTCCTTTTCTTCGAATGCATTATTTTGAGTGATTTCATCTTCTATGGCAGTAGAAGCATGGAAATTTCCTTTCCGCTTTTCTCTACAATCTCTTGAGAAATGGCCTTTCTTGTTTCAATATTTGAAGCATCTAGCTTTTGACTTGTCAAATCCTTTGTTGAACTCCTTCTTCTTTGAATGAGAGAACTTCTTTTGGAAGAAGGGTTTCTTTCCTTTCTTCATTCTTATCGTGTGGGCAAGATTTTCTTCTTTGATGCAAACTGACTTGCTCTGGATTCACCCCTCTTCTTGCAGGCAGTCATGCCACAACTTTTCAAATTTAGGATGTACCTCTCGGCCGTTTACCAAATCCAAGAATGTCTCCCATGAGGATGGGAGACCATCAATAGCGGTTTGGAGAAGATCATCTTCATCCACCACTACTCCAATACTAGCAAGATGATCTCTTACCTATGAGATCTTGGAGAATAAGGAGGCCAATGTCTCTTTCATCTCCATATTTAAGTTCTGAATCTTATTCTTCTATGCCCTCAAGATGGTCTTCCGGTCGTACAGAGACTGATGCCATAGTCTTCAAATCTTGTGCTCAACTTCTTAAGATCTATGTAGGCTCTAGATGGCATGCAAAACTGAGCTCCTTCATGCCCCAAGCTCTGATACCATGTTGAAATTTGGTTGAGCTTTGATCTTTAATTCTTTTAGATGTAGAGGCTTGAAGCAATGAGAAAATTCAATCCATGAAATTCATACAACCATAACAAAAGATATACCCTGGGGAAAATCCTCAAAATTATGAGAACAAAAACCCCAACAATTCTTCTAAGTATAATATAATGGATAGCAAAGAATGCTTTCTTTTACAACATAGCAGATTGCTTTTGGAAGATAAGAGATCACCAAACTTCTTGGTGAAGATACGGAAGCAATAGAGAAGAGAGATTAATTGGATGTGTGCCCAACACAACAATAACAAGCATGAAAAATACCCTGCACAAAGAGAAGCGCCTTGCCTTCAATGGAGAAGAGAATTCGCTTCACACTGGATTCAACAATCATGTATAACATATTTATACATTCCTCTCTTCTATTTTTAGCTTCTAACTTTAGGATAAACTCACCCTCAAACTGGATGTATCAATCTTGCATGGAGTGGTGCGCCCCACTTCTCATGTAGTGCTTCATCTCACTGAGCTATCACTGAGGATGAACTCGCCTCTTAACTGGAAGCTTGCCCACTTAGTTAGGTGGCTAACTTAAGTGTCGACATGCAAGTATCACAACTCATGTGTCATCTTTTGGTTTAACATAAGTGTCATCATGCAATAACACTTAGTTAACTAGATCTTCTCTTTAACTGAAGTGTTGTCTTTTAGTTTAACTAAAGTGTAAATACTTTCGTTAACTAGTCCCTTTTATTTAACACTTAGTTAACTGAAATCATGCTAATTGATTTACTTGAAGTGACCATTGTGAGTTCTTTAGTTAACTGAGACATATATTTAACTGATGCTTTAACTAAGGCATTGATACTTAATTGAAGCTTTATAACTTTAATAATTCGAGTTCTCTTTAATTAGCTGAAGTGTCTGCATGGGAAATTTTGAATTCTCTTGATCTCTATGCTTTATCTTTTACTGCATGGTCAATATGTGCTAACTTTAATTATCCATCACATTACATTATACTAAGAAGAATTATTGGATGTTGTGATAATATCATATTATTCTGGACCAACTGATCATATGCTAAAGTAATTCACTTTAGAGGTGATCAATATCTAAAGGAGACTTAATAGAAACCAATGATCATGGTTAATAATATATCACACAACATTAAATGCTTTTAACAAGTAAAACATGACCTTTATACGAAAGGTCCACCTCTATATGGGAGATCCATCTCATCGATACCTTTATACGGAAGGTTCACATGATAATCATGACTTGACACACAAGTCCGGAGCCTTGTCCAACAAGACTTTACAACATCATTACTTTGATCAATTACCTCTATACGGGAGGGATAACCTTTACACGGAAGGCAATCAAGTGCTCACCTCTATACGGGAGGATCAATCTTGACTACATAAGATTAGTTTGGAGAATGTATATCGATGCTGTATATTTAACAAGGGGTGCCTTCACTGAAATGGGTTATCTCCTCCATAGTAACTTCTTCAAAATTCTCTCCAATTGCACTGTGACTGAGGATAACTCTCTGGATATCTTAGATTCTTCAATGATGGAATGATGCAGGCTTGTAGATCAACATTCCATGGCTCTGGATCTGATCATGGACAAACTGGAACAATAATTGCATTGGGGTTCATCTCCCAAGCTTGGTTGAGGCACATCACTCAAATTTGAGAAGAAAATTGCTCTCAAGACAAATAACAAAAGACCAAAAATTATGAATGGTGCGCACTAGCCTCCTTTTATAACTTGCGTAACTTCTTGGGAAAGCCATTGGCACGTGTGAGAGGTGAGGGCACCTTCCTTGAGAGAATTAACAACAATTTTTCTTTGTGCAACTTGCTTGCTTTGTGTCTTCAAATGAATTTAGCAATTGCACCCTACTTAGCTTTTCTGGATGTTGCCTTCTTTTTCAAACTGGTTGCTTTCTGCACTTTCCTTCTTTTTTACTTTCTCGCTTTGTGCTTTTGCCTGTTTTTTCTTGCTTTTTCCAGTTTCTATCTTTTTATGCTGCCACCTTGCTTTTAGCTGACTCCTTGTTGTTTCTAACTTTTCCACTTGAGTAGGTGAGGTCCACCTTGTCCTCATGTGCCTTCCTAGCCATGTCAACATCATCACTTTCCAAAAATTTGATTAATAATGATAATGCATTAATTATAAAATAATTAAATTTCAAAATATTAAAATTATTAATTACTATAGGCCTTGTGCCAAAATTCATCCCAATTAATTAATTATCCTCAATTTAATTCTTCTTCCTAGACCCTTAGGGATTGGAGGGTCCAAGTATTGACCAAATGGCCACTAGGGAAGGAACATGACAATAATATAGAGCTCTGTTGGGCTATTATTATTATTTTTCAAAATTCTCCAGATATCGTCGATATATCGATGATTTTTCGTCGTTAATGTTACAAATTTTCGTTGCTAGTTCAACATTGTCATCACAACATTTTGGCTTCGCGTCGCTGTATCGACGCATCTTCGTCGTTAAGTGCTACAATTATTTGTTGCTAGTACAACATTGTCGTCGCAACGCTATAATTTTTTGTCGATCTGTTGAGGTCATTTCATTGAAATATCGATGTTGGTCCGCTGGAAAATCGACGTTAGTTCGTTGCAACACCGACATTATGCCCTTTGGGGAGTTCTTGTGGGTCGAATGTACCCATCTCTCTATCGAAACTTTTTCGTCAGAGCCTTTATTCCATTTCATTGCAACATCAACACTTTTGCTTTGATCACCTCAGGATGATTCGTTGCAACATCAACGATCGAGCGTTGCAACATCGATGACCATTTGAAATAATAAGAAACAATAATAACCTGAAACAGGCCATGTGGAATGTATTTATTAGTTGGTATTTCGACAGTTTTTCTTCAATGCCATAATAACGACGAAACATTATATTTACTTTCATTGCAATTGCAACAAAAGACCGTTGAAAAAGCAACGTATGGGCATCGAAAAATTAGTCATGGGTTCTAGTGTTATAACATTGTCAAAGATATTTTCCATTCATTAAGACCAAAGCAAAGGGTGGGGTCAACAAGACAAGCAATACACGAACAAATCCAAGCGTTGGGTTCACGAAAAAAAGAAGCTAGAGACATCCATCCATTCACCAAGCCAATCAAAACAAAACAAAGCCATAGACAATAAAAGACAACAGTTAGTCTAGATGAAACTATTTTCGAGTAGTGATGAACGAAGAGACACCTTTAAATAAATAAACCTAACTATTTCTATGGGCATGTAACAGTTATAGAGCACATATACAGTGAATTCAACGGGGGATACAACCAGCTCATAGCTATGGAGTAATCTCTTAGGATGATAGTTTGTCAATAAACCCACATTTATGCTATTTCCATGCCACAACTCTAGAGTATATATCCAAGCGAATTGCTTTGGGGGAGGTCAAAACCTTGGAGCAACTATCTAGGGGAGCAACACAACATAAACCCAAGACCAACAAATGATGCAACCTCTAGCCAAAACCCAAATAAAAATGAGAATTTGAAGTAGGATTCGACTAATTTTTTGTAGATAGGGAAACAACCCCAACAACCAAAAAGACAATTAGAGCAACTCGCTACATACCTTGGTCGGAAACCCGGAATGAAATGAATACAGATGACACAAGAGTAGAAGTGAGAACCAACCTCCAGATCAAAGTCAGAAACCCCAGTACATAAAAATATGCATCCAACCAATAGCCATGCATAAAAACTTGCAAACGTGAAAGCCTCTAAAGCAAAACACAAAACAACAACAATAACTGGGTATAATCCAACCTCCATAACCATAGACATCAAGCCAATGTTTTGCACTCTCGCTAGTCGAAAGAGCAATGCACACACCCATGATGGCTCTAGGGGAAAAACAAGCCACAATCCGTAAACAATCCACGCCACTGCATAGCATTAATACCAACAAAAAACCAACGCAGAACAATCTAGAAAAAAACAACACAAAACCCCATGCAAACATCACATTTACCATGGCACGTGCCAACATTCAAAGCCGAATCCGTAGATAATAAAAGAACTATACATAGGACCCGAATAATAAATAAATACAGAGCAAAAACAAGAATACACCAAACCCTTGTGGATCGGCCAAACCAAAGTATCAGCAGGGAGGAGGAGTCTCGGCATGGACATAACCAAAGTCTCGGCATACCGAGCTTAATAAATACACTTCCCAAGCGCTCGATGTCAGCAGCCGCCAGCCACTGGACTAGAGAGCCCGAGGGTGGACATCAGCTCAAGCCACCCATTCCAACACCAGAAAAATCATTTTTAAAAATGCAAATAATTGCCCAAATTCCTGACGAAGAGCCACAATAGTGGGCTCAAAACGTTGACAACCATAATGGATTCAATCGTAGAGGAATCTCCAGTTTTTTACTATAACTATAACTGCTGTGAATTCTCAGCACAAAAAATTGATAGCCAGTTCAGAGCCAATACATTGAGAGGAATAAGAGGATTTGAGAAGCTAAGGGTGACAAAGAGTAAGATGTTGGTGCACATTTGGTTTAGTACTTAGTAGAACTTGGCTTCTGATCATTAAAGGGTAATAGATAACAACTTAAGGGGTCGGCTTCCATAAAGCATAAAAAATAATTAATGAACAAAACTCATATTTATGAGTTAAATCTTACTCCATCCTTAAACTCGACAACAGTCCTTGTCCTTACGAAGAACCATAGTAGCGGGTAATAGTAACTAGTTCAAAGAAGAAAATGAACATAGCCAAGATTATAACAAACTCTTGACATGAGCTCCATAGCGAAACAAGGCATTGGTCTATTCCCAAAACTCTGTGGGAGGAAAGGGTTTTCCATCTTTGTGAGTCTATGAATGTTGAGGACGAAAATCACTTTCTCTTAGAGTGTCCTGATTACACCCACATTAGATATGAGTTTCATAGTATTTGCTACAACAAAACACCTTTCTAACCTCTTGACTTGCCAAAACTATAGTGATCTTGGAAAGCTTCTTTCTAAGCTTTTTGAGCATAGGAACAAAAGTTTAAAGCAAACCAAGTAATAACCTTCTTACGGTCCGATAGACCAAAGTTGGTCTCGGTGGACGTTAATCATCATCATCGTCAATTTGTAGTAAATTTAGAAATATTGATTTTAGTTAGACTATTAAATTTAACAAATATTCGATTTGAAAAACTTACACATTGATAAGTATAATAAAGAAATTAATTAAAAAAAAATTGTTTATAGTTTTTTTTTCAAAAATCCATTGTCTAAAAATTATAATTGTGCATCATAAATTAAATATTTATAAATATAATTTTTTAACTAAAATATAAAAGACATTTATACCCATGTCATTAATTTTTTATTTATAATGTTTTTGTGATTTAACAAATTTACTTAAATTGTATAACTTAAATCCTTTACATATACATATATGAATCATTAAAATTACTTCTAAATTCAAATAATACTAATAATATATCTTACATTTAAATAACTTTATATATAAAGATTCCTTTAAACTTTCACAAACAAAAAAAAATTGTACATATAAATAAAATTGCAATTTCATTAACATTTATAATTGTTGGAATGAAGAATTTTTAAAATTGAAAGTTTTATAACTAGCATTTGCCCCTTGAGGGGCAAAAATGAACGCCGGTAGGAAAAGAGGAAAGTTAGAAGGAACAAAAACATAGGCATAGGCAGTGAAGGATACTGGTAGGAAAAGAGCAAAGTTTGTAACAATCTTAGATTACAAAGACACAGGCACTCAACCCATAATAAAAAATAATGTTAAGTTCATCAACAGAGTGAGCCAACTACAATTGCTTTTCTCACAATCTCTATAGTAGTAATCTCCACACTATAGATTACTACGATATCTGGAATATATAAGCAATTTGAAAAAATATTTCTGCAATAATATCAATGAAAACAATGATTATAATAGCTCCTAAACTGCACAAACTACTTGTGAACAAAAGTTTGATTTCATGCCATGTGTTGTAGCAATAAATTTAGGAATCTCCATATACAAGTATAGGTATAGAACTCTTTCATGGACCAGCTCTTGATAGTGCCACAATCTAAGTTGTAAATGAATCTTCGTTATGCTTGCTTCAAGAATGGAAGATGCAGTGGGAAACCGAAATATGTTTCTTTCTTCTCATTGAGGATTTCAAGTCCACAATAAAAACTTTACATCCTTCTCAACCATTTAAAGGCGAACAGACCTGTCACTACATGAACTAATCTTCTGAAAATTACTAATAAACCAAGGAAAGTAATTGGTTATCAATGACTCTCACTACATCAAGGATTCACACGTCTTCTGACAATATAGATAGTTCACAACAAAGCAAAGCCATTTCTTTTGCCCACTTTTCCCTAAGTGTTGGCTGTCATATTCCCCGCTACCTTTGGGTCTTAGTTGCTTGTCTGGTACCATCATCTTCTTTGCACATTCAAAATTATCTATATTGGCATGCCTTACCCAATCATCAGTAAGCATAACTTTGGAGGAAGGCAGCTTGTATGCGGCTGAAAGGTGTCCTGGTTGAAAGGAGGCGAGTCCTTCTCCATTGGCATTTGAAATGATCTTGGTGGTTGTATCTACATGGGGCAGAATCCACCCAAACACCTCTGAGCAAGGAAACAATTCTGGTCGGGTTGCTGCCTTGTGAAGGGAAGACCTCTTGATGTTTTGGTAAACCATTGATTCCTCTAGGTTTGCATCTGGTATTTTTCCATCTCTGATAGCTGTGTACAGATCACCCCATTTGAATTCTGGAGTGGCCCTTGTGATGGGTTTGATGACTTCAAACATTGTTTCAATTAGTATAATTGGAGTTGTTTCTACATTAGGCTCAATCTGCTTGCCCTTCTTCTTGTTGGCTTTTTTAATCATACCTGATGTGAAAACATAAAGGGTGAATAGTGAGGAACTTGACATGTGTATAAGGGATATAATATTGAAGATTGAGCAACTAAGAAGTGGTTAAACAACAATTGAAAGTTGATGTTGTTTGGCATAGGTATGGCGTGCAAGGCAAGGCACATGGCCCTTGGCAGGTTCTATTAGTGTTATATAAATGTCTATGCTAGAATCTTCTTTACATAACATAGAAAAAGCAAGTTTAGAAGATTGAATGCCAAATACAATTTGGCCTACACTTAAATGTTTGCATTGCTGAATTGCGTAAACTTTTGTTGTTGTTCTAACTATTTTTTGCTTGCACTACTAATCACTTTTATTTATTCAATTGGAATTAATTCAGGTTGTATTGGACAACTTGAATCACTGTATAGGCACAAATTTGCCAGAGTGCCGACGCGTTGCTGCGTTTTGGCGATTTTGTGCTGATCATGATCGGCACAAACGAGAATCAGGAACTTGTAAAGCTTAAATCATTGATCATTAGGATTTATTTTCATTTACTGCAGAGAGGCATTAATAGCATATCCTCAGCTCGAATTCCGCAACCTCTTATGGGTTTGGAGTAGCTGGTTGTAGTTATATCCCTAGATAGCTACCTATAAATCTCCTAAAATGTCTTCGTTCTGGTTCACTGCAAACTGACACTTAGGTTCACTTAGAATGCTTGCAATGTGTTCTCTTTTGCAGGAAACTGCCCTTAACCATGTCTGGCTTTTTGGGCTATCTGGGATGGATTCGGTGCTACATGTGTCATGCTCGAAGGCAATGTCATAAGATTTGGCATTCAATCTTATGGGTTGTGGCTTGCACTCTTATTTATTCAATGTCTATTAATTCAGGTTGTATTGGAGAGAAATGTAGTGGCACAACAATTTGCTTGGAAGACATGTATAAAGTGTGTGTTATATTAAGCAGTTTAAAGTTGAATTTCTGTGTGTTATCTTACAGCTTACAACAAAATTGTGTGTTATGCTTCTAGAACTAAAATGCATCTCTACCAATATTAAGTATATGAAAGTGGAGAATTTGATAACTGCTGCATCTTTTTGACGAGTTGCAAAATAAGCATGCGTCAAGCATGCTTGATATATGTCGTATATTTTTGGCAAGAATGTGATATGTCTCCAATATTTAATCCAACTCGCGAATATTAAATATATGTGTGTGTTCTGTTGCACACTAACATTATTTTCTTCACATGAGATGAGAATCTCATGTGCAGTTAGTTAACTTAGGTTGATGGTGAAGTTACTTAACTTACCCTCTGGTATAGTGAAGCGTGTAAAAGAGATGGACAGTTGGAGTACTCTGTTACTCATGGGAGCTAAAAAAGATACTGAACCAGCATTAGAGAATTGTGACCATGCATCATGACCATGGATGATGAACATGAATAGTTGCGGTGAAAATGATATGCCTAAGTCAGCAGGGAGAATAGATTGGTAAACATAAGTAAATGAATATATGAAATGCTTGTTTTGCAGTATACTAAACATAAATATTTTTTCACAGCAAAGCCATTTAATATCTGAGGAAAAGTACAAAGTTCTATGAAAACACAAGCATTACAAAATAAAAAAGTAATACTATGGGAATACCAAGATGCTATTGAAACACAAACATTATACAGGCAAAGGAGCAGCATGGGCCTAGGCATATAAATAAGATATCCCCATAACCTACCACATAATGCTTTTGAAACACCATCATTACAGAGGAAAGTAAGAACATGGGCCTTTAGCATTTAAATGGATTACACATCCCATACACTGCGAACAATGAATTTTTTTTTTTCCAATTATAGCTTCTAAAATATTTGAGAATTTGTTTTATGAAAAAAAAATTCAAAAGAGAACAATGGGCCATTAGTTTCTCTAAAATATAGGTAAGTGATAAAATTTCTAGCTTATTGTGTATTGTTTTTACTTTGGATAAGTGATGTGGACAAACTAAGTTACTGTGTATTGTTCCTACCTTTTGTGTGCTATGGCAGAGAGCTATCTATTCAACATGTAATTGTTTAAAATATTTTATGGGTATATGGCAGAGTAGTGGGCCACTTGATTTATCTGAAACGTAGGTAAATGATCAAGTTTTAGCAATCAACTTTGGATAAGCGATATGCAGACATGTAAATGTTTTGAACTTTGTACTTTTTACCTGTTATTGCATAAAGCTATCCAGGGAACATGTAATTATTTTGGAATATAGGTATATACCATGCTTGCTAAGTGTTAGAAATTTACTTTTCAATTGTTAGTATGATTATTTGTTTGACAATTTGGGTTTCCATCTTACTCGATTCAATTTACAATTATTCACTTGATTGCATTTTATTTTTATTTTTTTGTTAAGGGATTTTTATGTAAATCACTAAATTTGCTTCTTGGAATGGAATGGCCTGGAGCTATATTAGGTTTCGATAGAGACATCAATCAAGTGAGAAACCTACCCTAAATAAATCCATGCCTAAAATGGATATGGGATGCGTATGTAGATGAATGCGTTTCTTTCCTTTTGAATATGTATCAAACAATAATTATAAATATTAACCATACAGTAATAGGTGATTCAATTCACCTAAATTTTACAATATTCAAATCTGTATGCAGAATTCTAAGTTGTATTTGCACAGTAAATAATCTTTAAGAGAAGCATAAAAATTACTCTAAAATTAATGTACTATTAACTAATCTAAATTAACTGTACTATTAACTGTATTATGAACTAAAATATTAACACACAGAGTCTGCAATTTTAATTGCAAACCTGTGTATAGGTGTTAGGCATGGCTTAGATGGAAAGGAAAGGAATGGAAGGTGAAGTTGAAGGGAGAGGGAGTTGAAAGAGGTGGAGAAGGGAAGGCGGATAGGAAGAAGAGGGTGGAAGGAATGTAGGAGAGGTGGATGGGAGTAGGCCGAAAGGAAAAGAGATCTATGGATGGAAGACGAGCACGTCTGGAGCAGAAGAGAAAGGCGCATGCAGGAGTAGTGAAGGAGGGTTGGTGCAGGTGCTCTGAGTTGGAAAGATATGGTAGCAAAGTGGAAGTCGAGGAGGCCGAGGGTGTACAGTGGGGTAAAAATGGATGTTGAGCAACCCCATCAGATCAGCAAAGAATAGAAAAAGGTGAAACCCCATCGCAGCTTCAGATCCTTCCTATTGAAACAAAGATACCCACTTTATGTTGAGGAAGAAGAATATGGTTCTCGTCGGGGAGAAAGAGCCCGAAGCTGCAATCAAAAAACTTGTGGAGTGACACAGCTGGACCAGAAATAAAAAATAAAGAAACGTCCTTCCACCATGTGGACTATGGACCTTCGGCAGCTGAGTATGAAATTAACGAGGAGTGTAAAAAGGCCTGAGAGAGGTAAGAACAGGCTATGTAGGAGCTTCTGCTGCAAACGCGTGCTTATGCATTGGCAGTACCTTCCGTGCGTGCTCATCTTCATCGTCTGAACGAACCTATTACCTTGTTTGGTGAGAGTGAGATGGAGAGGCGTGATCGGCTCAGAGCGCTCATGGGGAAGCTTGATGTGGAGGAACAACTTGAGAAGCTCATGAATGTTCAGGAAGAAGAAGAAGCAACTTCCAATGTTGATGCTGAAGAGTCTCAGGGATCGTTGGATCAGATAACCAATGGTGGCGATTAATTCAACGATTGGGAAGATCGAAAAAATTGCAGGATAAAACCTTGTCACAAGCAGACATAACCTTCACAACGGGACCATCCACGTGGCAGCATTCCATTCGCTCTATGAGCGAGGAATCTAGCCGACGTGGATGGTTATGCTTCTCGTTGGTGAAACGCCTACGACGTAAATGTATTACACAACTTTAAAAAGTGGGTGAAAAGTCTTCTTCCTCATTCTCATGCCTTTTGGTAAGACAATAAGAAGGGCAGTGGCCCACATCAACATGGAAAATGGTTTCGACATAGAGGTAAATACATTAATTATTTCATTAAGTAACTTAAATTCCATGCTAGTGACTACAAATTCACAAAATCGTGGATTGGTAAAAAACACATCAAATTTTAGAGCCTCGAGCTCCTAATTACTCATGTATCTAGAATTTTCGCAAATCGAGCCATTAACAAACTTCTTTTGTTGTTATGGTTCAATATAAAAGGTAGATTGTCGAGACTCAAACATGCAGCGAGTCGCAAGGATCCAGTTGACTTAGGATTGATTCCATTTCCCCTCCATCCCATACTTGTATGTTGTCACGACAAGTGTTGAACAACAAAATTTGATTCCCATGCCCCTATGATGCTAGCGTTGCTAACTTACTTGGTATGGAGGATTTTTTTTTAATGCTTTTTTGAGCTATGTATTATTTTTTCTTAGGCGCCTAACGTCCATCATTCTAACATCTCTCAATCTTGGATGGTTGACCTCTCTCCGGTTTGAATTAAGGTTTTGGTTGGTTTTATATGTATATTTTGGTTGTAGAATTATTATAGCCTCGTTTTGCTTAGTGGCTTCTTTTTGTACATAGTTAACAGTAAGTAATTTTCTCATGGTTCTAGTTTTATTTTAAGACTATATCTAGTTACAACGTCTTGCACTATGCATAAGATCATGCAGATGCCCCAATATGGTTATTGAATAGTCTAAGTAGTTTTTCTGTATAATGAAGTGTGGTCTAACCTAGAAAAATACAACAAAATAGTTGTTATTTTAATGAACTGTAAAATTAATGTTACATATATGTCAAATTAATGTATTTAGATTTGGTTTTATTGAAAAGATACCATTTTATCATGTAGATATTAAGGAGTGCTCAGTTGTTTAAGATTGTAAAAATTTAGATGGGAAATATTTGTTTTTTGCATTTTTTTTGGGAAAGGTTTAGTTAATTTATACTTGTCAATTGAAATACAATTATTTAAATTGCCCTTCATCTTTGAAGGACTCCCAGAACAAATGACCTTCCCATAAAAATTAAGACCCACCCTTCAAATTTGATCACTGTCTCCATCTCTTACAAGAATTTTGTGGTCACGCAAATAAATTTAATAAATATGTCATTAACAATATAAATTATAAGGTCAAATAAGGCAACCATAAAGAATTATATAGTCGACTATTTATAAAGCAAAGGTCATTTTCGATTTTTTGAAAACAATGGTGTCCATATATATATATATATATATATATATATATATATTTTAAATATTGATATATTTAATAATGAATTTTTAAATTTGAAGATTTTTTAAACTTTTTTCTGCTGAAAAAATGTTTTTTTAAACTTTAACTTAATTTATTGCAAATAAAATTTGGCGTTGTCTAAAAATTCGAGGATTTGGTTTGGATGAGACTTTTCACTGGAATTTCACATTTTTTATTTTGCAAAATTTGAATTTAACTATGTTTTAATGGTGATTTTGATGGTAGAAATAGATTCAACACCATCAGAAACCCCTGGACACCCAAAATTAGAGTTTGGGAATTATAATTAGGGTTTTAAAAAATTTCTCTCAAAATAGTGCCAGGCTTTTTTACGAATGATGGTGTTTGTGATTATTAATAGTCCATTGAAATCAACTTTGATTTATAAAAAATGTGAATCACTTTTTTTTTTAGAATTTTTTTATACCCTAAAAACTTTAATAAAAGCATTATTATTAGAAAGTTTAATATTATAGCATATGTTTAGAAATTGTGATTTAATGTGAGTATAGGACAATTCTAAGAGAGAGGGATTTTCATCTCCAACATTCTAGTGTCACAGAGATAACAAATTCTTTCATCCCATGGCGTTTTAAGAATTGTCCAAAACCATATTTTACTATTTAAAATAAAGAGATACTTTTACTCTTCTAGATTATGGTTGAAAACATCCTTATATAGTATCTTAATTTTTAATTACACCACAAATTCTTCTTAAATTAAGATGTAATAATATTTTTAATATTATCACTATTATGATAGTGAGTCGTGACCTCTTCTTTGACTTCACACTAAATCCAAGACTTACATCTTAATTGGAGTTGAAAGCAATCTTAAGAAGCCTCTTGTCTCCCATATTGTTTATCTGGTTCTTGTATATTAGACACCTAGTCATAGCCATGCTCTTAGTGGGGTAAATACTCGTTCCCTTTAATTTTGAAATTTTAAGTCATAAATTTTTTTCTTCTCTACTATTATCTAAAAATGGTACAACCCCAAACTTCACACCCATATAAAATAATAAGAATAACCATAAATTCAAAATTGAGTTTCTTCGTATTCCAAAATCAAAGATTTTCCCATTTATAATTGTTTGTGAATCTATAGTAAACTTTCCACTCTCCATTTAACTTTTAATTTATATTATCATAATTATCATTATTTGAATATACTCTCCATTTAACTTTTAATTTATATTATCATTATTTGAATATATTGCAAATATATAATCAAAGTCAACTATTACATATTTTATTAATTTTTTTTAAACTTAGAAAAATAATTATTTATATATTATATTATAATTTTTTTTAATTTTAAAATTATTATTATTATTATTTTTAAATAAGTATCTACTTGTGATTTTCTATTTACAACTTTTAATCTCATGCATTCATTATTAATTATTAATTGCTATTCTTAATTTTAAAATTATTGTTTACTCAAATATGGATTTTTTTTTTAAATTATTGTTTACTCAAATATCAATAATTTTTTTTACCAAAAATATCCATGTGACTTAGTATTTATAAATCATTATTAAGTAGAAAATATCTAATATTTCATTTATTAAAAATATCTAAATTAATTTATTATTATTTTAAATTAACGACCCTTACATAG
Organism: Larix kaempferi; assembly: GCA_027924585.1. Lineage (NCBI taxonomy): Eukaryota > Viridiplantae > Streptophyta > Pinopsida > Pinales > Pinaceae > Larix > Larix kaempferi. Next base: position 13,946,503 of record BSBM01000348.1, on the reverse strand, counting down.
ACATGTGGAATACTCGTGAAAGTGAAAAAGACATTGTAAGCTTCGTTGAACCGATCACTTCGGTTTTCCTAAACTTTGACTTCTTCCAAGAAAGTTATGAGATTCGGTGTGTGAAAGATGCGTAGAATCTAAAAGGAAGAGGAGTTTCCATCACGCACACTGTACCTGTAAATACAAGAATGTTCCATGTTTCTATATATTTCAATCAATTTGCCCATCTCTTCTTGTTCACTCCATCTTCCTCAAATCTCATTTGGATTCCTCCCCCAATTTCATCCAACGAATTCATTTGTTTTCTTCTTCTACTGATTTTCATCCCCAAATTTCTTCCAGCGAATTCATTCGTTTTCTTCCTCGACTGAATTCATCGTAGTGTGATGGAGTCGCGGTATCATCCTGGTAGCTTAAGCAATTTCCGATGACCACGCCTACTGTGGGGCTACACCCGTTCCCCGCTCAAACCTCCTATGTTACATCATTTAACCTAATATCAAATTTACTCGATTCGTCTTTCAACTTTATATCCTATTTCAAATTATTTAATTAATTTACCTCAAAATTTAAATCCTCCAATCAGCTTCAAATCTAATCCTAACATATGAGATTTGATTTGTCATCTAACTTTATCCTAACGTTTATTTATATGTATTTTTAAATCAACCTAATTAGTATATATATATATACATTCATCAATTTGAAATAACTAAAATTGAACAAAACCTATTTCAATTATAGTTTAATGTATATATATCAAAATTCCAAATAAATTAATTTTAAAATATATATAAAATCAAATTTTTATAACATATTAAGACTAAAATTTTAACCCACAACATTCAAATAATTTATCCCATTAAATTTGAGTTTTTTTTTTAAACCTTTATAACCTATATCAAAACATTCACCATGAATAATTAAAACATTTTAACAATTTAAATACATAAGAATAAAAATATAAAAAATAAAATAAAATAAAAAATTATTCGTAAACCTACACCTAGCCCTAGATCCTAGGGCATCCTGGCTTCTTTTCACTCCACGAGATCCAACTTTCCCTTCTCCTTCTCTTCACATGGGATTCCACGTGAGAGCCCCACCTCAACAGTTCGTCCACCCTATCTTCTAACGTCTTCCACTTGTCACCCTTTCCCTACCATCCTGCTCCTCTCTCCTTCCCCATACCACCTTCCAGCCTCTCCCATTGTCTCCCTCTCGTACCCTCTTCTCCACCTGTCAGCTCTCCGCCGCTTGCTTCCCATGCTCCTCCACGTGCAGCCACACTTCTCTGCCTACCCCTCCTCCTTCTCCTCTGCGTGGCTAGCTCTCACCACTAGCAATTCCCGCGAGCCATTAAACGACCATGTTCCCTCTCCACACACCCGTTTCCACCTGCTCCCTCTATGCACCACTATGTTAACCCCGCTGGAAGGGAATCACTAGGGCCCCCGGGCTGCATGTAAGCCATGCAGGCTGCATGTAGGCCCTCTCCCCACCGTCCATATGCAGGGAGCCTCCCTTCAAGGGAAGTTAATCCCTCCTTGCGCACGTGAAGGCCCTTCGGGCTCGAACCAGGGTGAGTGTGGAGAGAGGCGTTGATATCTCTCAGCTTAGAGGAGCTTCCAAGTATGGAATATTTTCCCATGAGGGTTTCAACATCTGAAATACCAGAGACATAAGCTGCATATAAAACATCTTTATTGCTTTCTTCTGCTAGGATAGGTACTTAGATTTGAACGCATCTATTTGATTGGAGAGGATTATCTATCGTTAGCTATTGCAACGGTTAAATTGCCAATTGTTTGTAGCATTCTGTTTTCAATCACAGTAATTGCTGACAAAACTCGTAAGCTGAGCACGTATTATTGCTGTACATATTCTTCAGTTATTTTTAAATTTTTAGAGTTTAGTTTGTGAACAGACTACCTTCTAACTACATTCTCCTCTTGTACTAATTTGTTGATTCTGTTGTTCCTTGTCTAGCAAACGCATTGGCTCTAATATGAAGATGTGGAACTTGGCATTCCACAATTTTATGGGTAGAGTTGAAAATGATGGCACAGAGGTTGTGTGACAAATTCACTAGGTTTTAAGAAAGGAAGATCTTACCTGCATTGGTAGCAGTAAAAACCCTTTTTTTTCGGCAATAATGCGAGCAGGTTTAAGCATAGTGCAACAAACGCTAACCCCGGAGGTGGCTGCGACGTTTTTTGGCAGCCCTTGCTAGCCATCTGCGCCAGGCTTGCTTGGCTGCGACTTCAAAGTTTAGGGTTGGTGCTCAAGCCACCGGAAATAGAAATGATGAGATTAGAAGACTCATAGAAATCCTTCTAGAGGTTAAGAAGAAGAATTCAGTTCTCGTAAGGGAGAAGAGCCTGAAGCTGTAATGAAAAAAAAACTTGTGCAAAGAATAGAAAAAGGTGAAACCTTAGCGCAGCTTCAGATCCTTCCTATTGAAACAGAGATATCCACTTTCTGTTTCCGAAACAAAGATAAAGACCACATTACTATGAAGTTCAGGAAATTGGACCAAATGGTGGAAGGGCGTTTGAATAAGGGCATTCATTTTCTGGCTATATATATTACATATATAGATACATAGATTATTGTGTTTGAAATTTACCAAACTGTTTTACTATGCCGTTAACTATATATCATTCTGGTTAAAAAAAAATAGCCCATATTCTCCTAAGTCGAACCTTTAACAAAAAAATCTAACCTGTCAAATTTTGTTTATGCAGGTAATCGGTTTTTGTGTTGTCGCATGTAGTTCACAGGCTTAAGTTAAGATATCATATGTCGGTGTAGCGCGGGCAGACTTTAACCTTCAGACCATGCCTTGTGATCAACATCATCCCTAACTTTGGAGCCACAACTTCTCCTTTCACCGCTTCCACACGATATTGGACAATAATGGAGGATGTCACCCACTTCATTTGCAGATACGCGACCTCCCTTCCCGCATAGCACCGAGGGCCTTCATTGAAGACTAGGTATACGAACTCCGATTTGGCATGGATTTCCCGTTTCTGAGCCACCGCTCTGGCTTGAACTTGCGAAAATTCGTGCCCCAGATGCTCTCCATTTGGCCCATGGCGTAGAACAGACACAGAACCTTCAATCCCTTCTTCAACTTCGTTCCATCTGGTAGCTCGTCGTCGTTTGCAGCTTCTAAAATCTCTATCAGAGCCGAGGGATAAAGTCGTAGAGTCTCAGACAGCACTGCTTGCATAACCATCCACGTGGCAGCATTCCATTCGCTCTATGAGCGAGGAATCTAGCCAACATGGATGGTTATGCTTCTCGTTGGTGAAATGCCTACGATGTAATTAAATTAAAATAAATTTATTAAATTAAAAATATTTTAGTAATTAATAATCTAAATTGTAATTTTTATCTGAAAATGACATAATACTTTTAACTTTTTTTCTTTTCCCATGGAAAAAAGCGTAATTTCATTTCAATCTTTCGAGTACAAAATTACATTCTGGTTCTTCACTCTTTTAGAGTGTCTATGCTGACTGCTGAGATAAAACTTGATAGCCTACGACCTTCAATAAGATTGGCCTTTTGAAAACATCTATAACTTTTAACTCTATGAGTAGTCTGGTATATTCTTTGTCTTTATACAGAGACATTACAAGATAAACATATAACATGGCCAAGAGATCTGGCCAATTCCGGAACATAAGTATCCAAATGACACATAAAAACTAGACATTCAGGTTCTCCTTGTTCAAAGGATCGAACCAATCCACAAAAAACTGAAAGACACCATCAATGAACCTCCCCTCTTTCTATAAAGGGACGATGATAAAATTCTTTGATCACTCCATTTGTAAATTCTCTGATCTTCCATATCCCAATCCCCAACAACAACCCTTCTTTCGATGCCCTGTCCGCTTCTGTGTTGTTCTCCCTGTAAACATGCCTGCAGGAAAAGTTGTCAAATGTATGAGTGGCATTCTAGATGAAAACCAGAATATGAGCAAGTCTACAGCTGTGACAATTCTGAACTCCATTAACCCAATGAATCACATTCATGGAGTCCCCAAAGATAGATATGTTGTGGATCTCTAACTCATGAGCATAACTGATAAGATATCTGAGGCTAAGTAGTTCTACCCAATTGTTGCTTCCAACCCCTAAACCCAGGGACATTATATAATAGTGCACAGGAGAAAGAAAAATTAATGCCCCTCCCCCACATATATTGTTATGGTAAGCCCCATCAAAAAAACCCCAAGGTTGAGAGAAATCTATATCCAGTGGTTGAATATTGCGTGCACAAGTAGCAGATGACAATTTTATGCTTGTTAAGTAAAGACCACAGCATTGCACGATTGTCTGTGCAGGACTACTTTCTACATCAGTAAATACGCGCTTGTTCCTTGCAAGCCATACTCCCCATACCACCAATAATGGAAGAGCCTTGAAAGATTTGTACATAGGATTTTGATACCATGCCAACCAAGCAGCATTTATCGAGTTTCCAGTCCATCGAAACAAAACCTTTAGAATTCGTGAGAACAAAATCCACACTTCAACAACATATGGACATTGTAGAAACAGATGATCCATAGTCTCCAGGGCCCGACGACAGAGGGTACACCACCCCGGTCCCTGTTTACTTTTGCGCTGTAAAAAATCCCATGTAGGAACCCGATTCGAAAGAATACACCACATGAAAAGACGGGTTTTGTGTGGGCTATGTAATTTCCATAAAGACCACCACCACCATTCTGGTTCCCTAGCCAGCATACCTGCACTAATATGAAGATAACCACCTTTTGGAGTATAGTCACCAGACGGATCCCCATCCCAACACAATTCATCCTCTTGATCGCCCAGATAAATATGATCCCTTCTAAGAGCCTGTAGATATATACCCAACTCCAATTCCTCTTCAGCTGCAAGTCCAAATTGATTTTCCGGACGCCAAGTGGGGTATCCCATCAATAGTTCCTCTGGATTCGATAGTTGGTGTAAGAATTGAATACCCCTTTGGCTCAAAGCCTCAATAGTCTCTACAGATAAGAGATGTTGACATTCACACCCAACCCACGGGTCCCTACCGATAAGCAACTTTCGACCACTTCCGACATCCCAGACCAAGTTTTGTTCAACAACATGGAAGGATTTAACAATCACCTTCCAGATAGCCGTGCCACCCGTATGAGATTTATGGGGATTGCAGATCCAACCCTCTAGCAAGGAGGGAGCAATATATTTATGGATCATGACCCGGACCCAAAAACCTCCAGATTTTACCATTCTCCATCCACACTTTGCAGCCAAAGCCTTTGAAAAGGAGAAAATATTCTTTAAGTCCCAACCTCCCAGCGCCTTTGGAGCAGCTATTCTGTCCCACTTAACCCAGGGGGCCACAAAGGTATTCTCCTTTCCACTCCATAAAAAACAGAAACAGAGTCTCTAACATGATCCATAATACCACGGGGAATCCAAGCCAAAGACATCCAGTAAACCGGGATAGCCTCCAAGACCGATTTGACCAGCACTAATCTGCTTGCTCTAGAGAGCCATTTAAAACACCAACTTCTTAATCTTACCTCCAATTTCTCAATTAACCACACCCAATCTTGTTTTTTATATTCATTTGGTTTCAGCAGAAACCCAAGATACTGGAGACCTTCCAATAGAGTAAGAAGAGTGAAAGGGAAAAGATCTGAATACAACCTCAACTCCTCCTCCGAGAGAAGATTTGTAGAGAGAGTAGATTTTCCTGCGTTAATTTCCATTCCAGTAGCAAGAGAGAAGATATCCAAAATTTCTTTTAACTTGACTCCATCCCTACATGTTCCCGAATAGAAGATGAGAATTTCATCAACGAACAGGAGGTGTGTAATGAACATATCTCTGGCCACCTGAATACCCCCAAAAAAACCCAACCTTTTTGCTTCTTTGAGTGCCCTACTGAGACTTTCAACCACAAGTAAGAAGAGTAGAGGAGATAGAGGACATCCCTGTCTTAATCCCCTGCCCGAATGGAAGAAAGGGGTAGCAGCACCATTGATAAGGACCGAGAAGGAAACCGTGGAAATACAACTCATAATCCACTGGATGAAGCCAATACCAAAACCCAGATGTGTGAGCAGAAGACGAAGATATAACCAGCTCACTTTATCATATGCTTTTGATAAATCGATTTTTAAGACTGCCCCCTTCAATTTCTTAGTTTTTAAGCTGTGTAATCCTTCCTGTGCAATACCAATGGCCTCATGAATTTGACGCCCTTCCAAGAAGCCAAATTGTTCCTCCGAAACATGTGTAGACAGGATGGTTTTTAATCTCCTAGCTATGACTTTAGAGATGATTTTATAAACACAGTTGCACAGGGAGATAGGTCGAAAATCATTGAGTGAACAAGGATTGTCCATTTTAGGAATAAGGGCAATAAAAGTCGAGTTGAGGCTAGCTGGGATCCTGCCCTCCCTCCGGGAGTCTTCGACCAGTTGAAGGAGATCATCTCCAATGATATCATGAAGGCCAATTATAAATTCAATGGTCCATCCATCTGGCCCCGGACTTTTGTCCTTCTGAAAACTATTCAAAACCAATTTTAGTTCATCCGTTGTAATACTCTCCATCAACATCCTATTGTCTTCCTCTTCAACAAACCGAGGAAAAAACTGTGCCACCCTGACCACTTCCTCAATGTTAACCCTGTCACTAGCTTTAAAAAGATTTTGAAAATGTTGAACCCCAACCCTAGCCATACTCTCAAAGGTAGAGTTATTGATAGCCTCCTGATCCTTCAGGTTCCAAATAGTATTAGCAGATCTGCGCCCTTTAGCATATGCCTGGAAGAATTTACTGTTTTCATCCCCACTTTCCAACCATATAGCCCTACTTTTCAAACGACAAGAATCCTCTCTCTCCAACAATAACTGATTCTTTCGACCTTTTAAACGAACTAAAGCATCCTTTTTCGTCTGAGTAAGAAATCCACCCCCAGAAACCAAAACCATGGATGCAATCTCCCCTTCAACCACCTTCAAATCATTATCATCCTTTTTTCTCTTGTCCACCACCCATTGTTTTATAGGTCCCTTAACAATCCTTAAATTTTCAGCAAAATGAAATGCTGCTGTGAGTGGATTCCCAGGTTGATATGGAATCCAAATAGATTTGATTAAATCAAAAAATGATGGATCCTTCAACCATGATTTATTAAACTTTAATGGAGCTGGGGGCTTATGAGGACCATATAAGATCTCCAGAAAAATGGGGTCATGATCAAAGAAGCCCCCCGATCCAACCCACTGTCGAATGTGAAAAAAAGACTCCACCAACTGTTCTGCAAGCAAAAATTTGTCCAATCGTTTGGCAACCCCGGCATCCCCCACCCTCTTATTCCTCCAAGAAGGCTTAAGAACAAAAGGTTCAACATCAACCCAATTGCCTTCAGTCAATTTTCTGATGAAGAACTCCATGAGACTGTCCACCTGAGCATGTGGACCCCATACCTCTGCTTGTCCCAGGGAGAAATTGAGATCTCCACCCAAGATCACTGACTCACCTTTTATAACCTCCCTAGCCAGTAAAGCCTCCCAGAAAGGTTCCCTACTGCAGTAAGGACCATAAATGTTCACCACAGTAAATTCACGATCAAAATCCACAGATCTGAAGTTCATACCCAAAACTGATTCAAAACCCCAGATATTAGAAACATTAACCCTAGACTCCCGCCATCCTATGGCCAATCCTCCAGACCGTCCCCTGGCATCCAAAGCCTCAAAACCCCAACCAGGAAACCATGATTTCAACTTCCCTGAAACCTCAAGACTACCTCCCAAAGTTTCTTGTAGTAACAAAATATCCGGGTGTTCCATCTCCACCACTCATCGAAGAGCTGATTTTTTAGGGGGACTAGCAAGACCCCGACAATTGAAGGACATTATTTTCATTTAAACCCCTCTATCTGGGCATTCATCGCTCTAAGTGCCCTCTCAATAGAAATTTGTTTCCCTTCCAAAAGTTCAGTGCAAGCTCTGGACTTTGCTTTCTACAAGAAGGATTTTCGGCCTCGACCCCTAACCGCCCTGATAGTGTCCTTGCCCAGTCCCCCGACCGACAATTTATTCAAGGAACGTAAATTGTACCCCGATCCTGACGATCCCCGAGGAGGCTGAGGCGCTTCCTCATTAGAAATAATAACAGGAGGTTTAAGAGGTGAAATTTCAGAGGATTCCTTCAAAAGAAGGTTAGTTGAGGGATTCACAAAAGAGGGGCTAGGCGGCTCCGGAATGTTAAACAGAAGATCAGAGGAAATGTGTAAATTTTTTAGTCCTGCCACCTAATCCAGATTAGGAAAAGATAAATTTTGAAAAAATAAATTAATGGAAGGAGGTGTGATAAGGGATGAAGAAGTACCCGAGACCAAATCAACCGCTTGTAACAAGGAATTCTGGACATCCCCAGCATCCTCTTTCAATGGATTAACAGGGATGTCATCCTCCTTGTCTACAAAAGAGGTCGAGTCCGGAACTTCTGCAGCAACGCCCAAATGAACGTCCACTCCCGTCGGCTGGACACGTGACTCAGAAGGAGGCAGTCCATCCCCTTCACCATTCGAGTCCTCAACAGCCGTATGACAGTCCAAATCGTCAAACACCCGACGCAAAGAGGCTCCATTCCTAATGCGCAAAGGTAGATGACATTCCGTTGCAGGATGACCATAAGCATGACAACGACGACAACGAAATGGCACATTCTCATAATCAAGAATTTGGGGGAAAATATAAGGTCCCCAGCAAAGATCCATTCCATCTGACAAACCCTCCCTAACATTGATATTAACCAGAATACACGCAACCTTCTGTACTGACGAAGAAACAAAGGAAAAATCCGCGTCCAGATAAGACCCCAGGATATTGCCAATCCTGCGAAAATGTTCTTCGGCCCAGTAATGAAGTGGTAGCCCTGGCTGACGAACCCACAATGGTATGGTGTCCATGCATTCCCGACTGGCATCAAAAAGAGGATTCCATGGTTTGAGTAGCAGGGGAACATTGACCATGCTCCAATTTAAACCCAACACTCACTGTGCATGATCTTCAGACGAGAAATGAAATGCATACCAACCGCCAGAAAGCGCCACAATCCTCGGGACATAACCACAGTGACCCAACCAGGCCTGTGAATCCCATCTAATGACTGTCTTAAGAGCCACTGCCTGACCATATACCCTACCCATCAAAACAGTCTTGGCCATACTAATTAAATGTTGAAACCCGATATCCTCCCCCAACGAGTAATTTGGAGCCTTACTCGTGTTTTTCAACCACTTTCTACAGACCTTAGCATGCGAGCATGTCTCCCTACCGTCATTAACCCTAATCTGCTGAGTTGAAGGAACCTGAAACCCTTCTACCGTAGGACTAGGATAACCTCGCTATTCTGCAGAGCTCGGGACTCTAGCTAAAAACCCTTCCAATGGTGAAGAAAAAGAGATCCCAACATCACCGACAACCGGCTCCGAAGACTCACCACCCACAGCAAGTCCAGAAGGCACCAGCACATTGGGTTCAATAAACGGACCACCAGATGAATTCGAAAAATCCGGTAAACTATCCAGGTTGGATGGGGAACCGGAAAGTGTAACACCCCACAGGTTAAATCCACGAACTTCCTCCGAGCATACACCGTCCAAAGCAGACGTTAAACGACCAACAACAGGGTTGTTCACAGACTGCAGGATTGAGAAAAGCTCCACGCCTTCAAAACCTTGAGTGAATGCATGGTTCGATGGTAAAGACCGGTGAAGCCCACCCCCACAATAGGGTTCGACACCTTCCTCAACCCTATACCCGCCAGGTGGCGAGGACCAGATATCCCGGTGCGTTAAGGAATCATAGCTATAGTCAACAGCTTCCTCCATCTCCACAAACAACTAACAATCCAAACCCTAACAGAGAAATGGTGAATGGTAAGGTTAAAACCGGTTAGCGAAAAGTTACCAGCACAGTAAATAGTAAATCCACCGTGAACAAAGACTCCATCTTGAGAACTGTGCCATCCTCCTGACACTAACAGGCCGTCGACGGGCCTGCTACCTGCAGAGATCCTACACCAAGCCGATTGCCATTGTCGATGAAACCCTAAACCGCCCTATTCCATTGTCAATTCAAGTAGTAGTCATTATTACCTTAATACTTTTAACTTACAATTTATAAATGTTTAGTAATAAAATTATAAATAGTTTAAAAAATTTGATTGCTTGATATCTTTAAATTGTAATTTAGAATTGTTTAAATACTAATTATAAAGAGTAAAAATAATAAATTTTGCTACACAATATTTTTAAATTATAAAAATAATTTAATCTAATAATATATAAATGTTTTATTTTAGTAGTTGTATATAGTTGAAAGCTAAAAGTTATCTCTTATTAATGTTAAACTAATTATTATAATCATTATTATATAGTTGATATTAGTTATAATTTTGTGTATAGAAAAATATGATTTCAAAGTAATGTTTTGAACTTATAAGTCATTAACCCTAATCCTAAGAAACAAAATATCTATTATGTAAAATTGAAAATTAATAATAAATATATATCATGATGGTATAACTGGGTTAAGATGTGGATCTTAATTCCCTTTAAAGATACAAGAAAGAGTACACAAAACGCCTAGAGACTTAACCTTTTTGAGTTTTTTTTTTTTAATTTTGAAATTATTTTAATTTTCTGAGAAATATAGCTCAAACCAGATAATATTTATCAAATCATAAATTAAGACCCATAAAAATTGAGAAAAATACAAAATATTTGATTTCAAAAATTAAAAAAAACAATTATTAATTATCAGCCAGAGGGTACTCAAATTTAATTACGCCCCGGCGTTCAAACAAGGAAGACGATCCTCAACCCTGTAGCTGGATTAGTCGCTCATTGAAGCAATGAGATTATACCACGTCGCTTCGTGAGGTGTCCTTATACACGGTTTTCGTCGTGTAGCTCTCAAGGTTCCTAACGTCTGTACGCAGCACCACCGCCTCACTTCCTCTGGATCCCAAGGGCCGAGCCGTGATGATTGGGGCTTGGAGAAGCAGAAACTTGTTTATGTAGTGTATTCAACAGCCGGGGTTGACTGTGGTTTCGATAACCCTGTTTTTGATTATTCGGAAGCTGACCAGGATTCCACTGGGCAAGCAGCGAATGAGGCACAGACGCATCTCACCTTTTACGAACTCGATCTTGGGCTTAACCATGTTGCGCGTAAGTGGTCTGGGTCTAGTGACAATGGTGCGAATTTGCTGGTTACCGTGCCGGGAGGTGGAGATGGTCCCAGTGGTGTTCTAGTGTGCGCTGAGAATTTTGTGATTTATAAGAACCAGGGCCATCCAGATGTTCGTGCAGTCATTCCACGGAGAGCAGATAGATTTACCGGCCGAGCGCGGCGTCTTGATAGTATCTACCGCAACCCATAGACAGAAGGCCATGTTCTTTTTCTTGTTGCAAACTGAGTATGGGGACATCTTCAAAGTTACTTTAGAGCACGAGAATGATCGGGTAAGCAGGGACGCTATTGTGTAGTCATTTATCACCAAATTTCCATAGGTTGTTAAGAGAAACACTAAAACCTGAATGGATCGTCTTTTTTTCCTCCCAGTGACTGAACTGAAGATCAAGTATTTTGATGCAATTCCTGTAACATCAGCAATGTGTGTTCTCAAGTCAGGTTTCCTCTTTGCTGCCTCTGAATTTGGGAATCATGCGCTCTACCGGTTCCAAGGAATTGGGGATGATGCAGATGTTGAATCATCTTCCGCTACTCTCATGGAAATTGATGAGGGATTTCAGCCAGTATTTTTCCATCCCAGGGGCCTGAAAAACCTTGTTAAGATTGATGATATAGAGAGTCTTATGCCAGTGATGGACATGAAAATTAGTAATGTCTTCAAGGAAGAAACCCCACAAATTTTTGCTCTTTGTGGAAGAGGACCTCTCTCCTCATTAAGGATACTGAGGCCTGGTCTTGCTGTCACTGAAATGGCTGTTTCACAATTACCAGGTATTCCTAGTGCTGTTTGGACAGCGAAGAAAAGTATAAATGGCCCGGTCCTTTGCAAATGCCACTTTGGTGCTGTCTATTGGTGAAACGGTTGAAAAAGTTAGTGACAGTGGATTTCTTGATACTACTCCTTCACTGGTTGTTTCTCTTCTGGGAGAAGATTCCTTAATGCAGGTCCACCTCAATGGAATTCGGCGTATAAGAGCAGATGGGCTTATCAATGAATGGAAAATCCCTGGGAAAAAGACGATTGTCAAAGTTGGCTGCAACAGATTGCAGGTCATAATTGCTCTGAGTGGGGGAGAGATTATTTATTTTGAGAGGGATATGACAGGGCAACTGATGGAGGTGGAGAAGCGTGAAATGCCTGGAGATGTGGCTTGTCTAGATATTGCTCCAGTTCCTGAAGGCAGACAAAGATCCAGATTCCTGGCTGTAGGATCATATGACAGCACCATTCACATATTATCTTTGGATACTGATGACTGTATGCATATTTTGAGTGTGCAGGCTGTATCTTCTCCCCCAGAGTCTCTTCTCTTACTTGAAGTGCAGGCTTCTGTTGGAGGGGAGGATGGTGCTGATCATCCAGCGAGTGTGTTTTTGAATGCTGGTTTGCAGGATGGCGTTCTTATTAGAACTGAGGTAGATATGGTAAATGGTCAACTTTCAGACACCCGGACCAGATTCTTGGGTTTAAGAGCACCGAAACTTTTTTCTGCTCTAGTGAGAGGCCGTCGGGCAACTCTTTGTTTATCAAGCAGGCCTTGGCTGGGGTATATTCATCAGGGGCACTTTCTTTTAACTCCACTTTCTTATCAGACTCTGGAATATGCAGCATCATTTTCTTCTGATCAGTGTGCTGAAGGTGTGGTTGCAGTTGCCGGGGATGCCCTTAGGGTTTTTACAATTGAAAGGTTGGGAGAAACATTCAATCTGACCGTTGTGCCTCTTAGATATACTCCAAGAAAGTTCATTTTGCATCCCAAGCAAAAATCCTTGATCATTATTGAAAGTGATCAGGGTGCATTCACTGCAGAAGAACGTGAAACTGCAAAAACAGAATGTTTAGAAGCTGCTGGTTTAGGGGAGAGTGGGAACACAGAAGCTGAGCAGCAGAATGGTGATGATGAAGAGAAGGAGGATCCTTTTCCCGATGAGCAGTATGGTTATCCAAAAGCAGAGTCAAATAAGTGGGGATCTTACATTAGAGTTTTAGATCCCAAAACTGGTGAAACTACATGCCTCTTGGCACTGCAGGATAATGAAGCTGCATTTAGCATTTGCTCTGTTACTTTTCATGACAAAGAACATGGAACTATCGTGGCCATTGGAACTGCAAAGTATTTAGAATTTTGGCCAAAGAAACATCGTTCAGGAGGTTTTATTCATATCTATAGGTCTGTGGATGATGGCAAAGCCCTGGAACTTTTGCATAAAACACCAGTTGATGGAGTACCTCTTTGATTATGTCAATTCCAAGGTCGCCTATTAGTTGGAATTGGACGGGTGCTGAGAATATATGACTTGGGCAAAAGGAAATTGCTGCGGAAATGTGAGAATAAGCTCTTTCTCAATACGATTGTGTCTATTCACACTTATGGTGATCGTATTTATGTTGGAGATATTCAAGAGGTATGTGTCAGCTTTTCTCTATTTCCTGCCACTCTTTCTATGAGAGCTAAGATACAACAAGAGAAATATTAATTGGAATTTTTTTGGTTAAAAAGCAATATTTATGTTAAAAGAAGTCTGAAACCAGGCATAGATACAGAATAGTCTAGAACTTCATAGCTTTTAGTTTGAATCAGGATTGCAATATATCCGACAACCTGAAAACTACTACTAGAGGACTACAAGGCACGTAGTGTCTTTACTCATTTACTTACTGATATACATAATCAAAATACTTGGGGAGAGGATGCTATACATGGCCTTCCTGATACTCCCAGGATAAGGTCACAATGAAAACGGAAGTGCAAGATTAGCTACTGATTACCATCCTTTAGGAAATAAGTCCAGTCATCAAAACAGATTTCAGATCATAAGGTTGCAGTTATCACAAGCAAAGGCCTGCCTCAAGTCTTCTGATCTGGCTTCTCCTTATCACTGGAATTCCAGGATCCACTGCTACATTGAAGAGTCTGAGATCCTCTTGTTTGTCTGTTCCTACTTCTGCAAGATCACTTGTCTAGAATGATCAATTATTACTCTGTCGGTGCACATCTATACGCACTATCCTGAATCTTTTCTTTCAGCCTCTCCAAGATTGGAATAGGTTCAGACTCAGAGTAAGAGACACTTTGATCAACCAGATTCTATAGGGGAAAGAAGAATCAAGAGCAGAGTTGGAAGGAATTGAAAGATGATGAGAAGGGCCAGAATGCTTCTGTTCTTTATATAAAGCGCACCCCCCTCCAAGATTTCTGAATTTAAGCAAGATCTCATGATCTGCCTCTATCTATCAATGTGGGTTGTGAAGCCGTTTCCAAGGCATTCTTCTTTGGAGTGGCTTCCTGTTGTTGAACACCTGCAGATGTTCTTTGGACTGTTTTCTTTCTTTTAAAGACCCCTATGTAATATGGGTGTTTGTTTTCAATTCTGATTCTTCTGTAGTCTGAGAAGGTGTGTTAGGGGCCACAGGGTCTCAGTTCTCTAGAGTTTTTTGGCTTATATGGCGAAGGTGACACTGGACTATAAGTTTATCTGTTGTTCCTCAGAAGTTGTTCTGCAGTATGGTGCAGCAGCAATGCTAGATCGATACAGAAGATCCAGTATGCTTCTGTCCTTGTGCAGATATGAGGGAGGCATAGTTTTGGAGACAGCAGTAATGGTTGTGGGTAGAGGGCGCAGCAATGAAAGAGTCACAATACAACAGTGTACAGCCTTTAGCACACAGAGGATCCATAACTTGGCGCAGCAGTTCCTTACCTTGGGATGTTGCACAGAATTCCTGGAAGAGTGAAAGCGCAGCACTAGTTGCTTTGGGAGTGTAGGAGCTACAACATAGATGCACCAACCTTAGAATACTTCTGGTTTTAGTTCTACTTCTAACCTATCATTAGAATTTGCCTCTGTTTTGGAACTGAACTGGCTTTTTAGAATTAGTATATTGGATTTCCTTGTTTTAGTTAGCTGCTGCTCCTATTTTAGTTTAGGAGAGATTCTACAAATAGCTGGGTGCCTATCTCTAGCGTAGTTGAGCATGCTATTCCAGACACTCATATGCAGACTAGGGACTAGGGTGCTCTATTTTAAGTGATTGTCTAAGTCAGGGTTTCCAATTTTAGCACTGCAGGGTGGTCTAATTTTGTAATCACTAAGCCTCTGCATAAAAACATGCCAGGGTGTGTGGTTTATTTATTTCAGTTTTGAGTAAGATGGTTGGAGTGACAGATAGAGTTTTGAGCTACATCATTGTAGTTCTTTAAGTTAATAGAATACAGACATTGGGCTTAATAGTTGGTGCCGCATGATCTATTTTTAGACATTGGGCTTAAAATGGAAGGGAGCCTTGTACACTTGGATATAACCAACTGAACAATCTCAAGAGACAATGGCAATGCTCCAAAATTTTGACCTTAATCTTATTGGATGGTACAATGGTACATATCTCTATGGACAATAAAACTTAAAAAATGTACAGATGTAATTTCTCCTCATTACTTTGTCTTGTAGAATACTCGCCTGGATAGAGTGGAAGAATGGTGTGGGTTTAGGACTTATCAAATTTATGTGAAAAAATCAGATCATTGAAACAATTATGTGGAAAAATGGATGTGAAAGGGCTTCTCAAATTTATATGTAAAAAAGAAAATTTCTTAAATCCCTTAGGGATGAGGTTCATGCAGCACTGCGGTTTGCAAATGAGCCTGACAACCTAGTTTTGAATGCCTTGGAGGGTTGTTTTCCCTACAAATCAGTCCTCCAATCATCCAATCAAGGCACACATTAATGAACCTTCCATATCTTTACAAAATCAACCAGTCACAAATCTAGGAATGAGCTCAATCCCATGACATAAAAAATATACATCACAAAAGCCAGTAGCTCTGAAGATTTAAAAAAAATTCAAACCCTCACATTGAATTGGATTTAACTAAAAACTGTAGCACATATATCTCATACATCAATAAGCCACTGTCGCTGAATATTAAAAAAATGAAACCCTCACATGGAATTGGATTTTGAGGGTGTAAATGAAAACTGTAAACACATATAAGTTAAGTCTAGTATTTTTAGGCATGCATACAAGCTTTTATCCTCTTATTTGGATCTATGATAACGACAAGACTAATAAATCTTAGAAACACTGTGGCAAATAACTAAAATGAGTATTCTATCGATAGAATGAAGCCTTTAAACTTAAAAACCCACCTGCAATCCTAAGATTCCACGACAACTATTATATTAGTAGTCTAATTCCCTTTCCTTCCCAGGCTGATGTCGGCACTTGGCACACATTGCATTCATTCCCTTCCTACTGGCATTCAATCCCATCCCATCGATCATAGTGCCCTGGCTAGGTGGTTGGCACTCGAACGGGATACAGCTGCAAAGGTAGAAGCATCAGAGGCAAGTGTATTTTTCTTCTCACATAGTAAAACACAAGAATTATTTTAATGAAATATTTAATATCATTTAATTGTGTGACCTCACTGGTTAATGAAATTAGGGTGTTATTGTCCAAGCGACGACGGAATTATTGGGGTTAGCAAAGTTGTTGAATGCACCGACTGGACCTGGCTTGGCCTCCTCCACCGCCTGACCGCCGTGCATTGAATTAAGATAGGGTTGCATGATCTATCAAAGGTCGTAGGTTGCACATGTTGAAAACATCACCACCTGTATTGCAGACATTAGACATGTGTTGCAGGAAAACAAATCGAATGGCACATAAACTTCCCACTTATTATAAGAAATCTCCTACAGAAAATAGCGAAAACAAATAAAAACATTCTCAGACAAGTTCAAATAGCTAATGATCTTTCCTGATTTTACATGTGGGATCTCTTGGAAACATGGATCTTGGAAATAGTTTCTACCGAAGGAAGATCAAGAGGATTTGATGGTGCATATTCATCTTCATCTTCTAGTTCATCAAAAGCGTATTCATCTTCATCGTCTGGTCGAGCCAAAGTGTAATCATCTTCATCTTCATTTGCAGTCAACCGAATGCAACAGAGATTAAAGAACGATGGTTCGTAAAGCTATATCAGAATAAGACAACAATAGTGGTGTACGGACAAATTCATAATTACATTTTTTCTTTGAATTTCTACTAATTGCATTACTTTTATGCCATAATCAACTGCTTAGTAAACTGGTTAAACTACTACTACTAGTGTTGGGTCTCAATTCTTAAGCTCATAATCTATCTTAGGAAGGTCCGAATCAACCAACTGAATTACCTGAATCAAGGGCATTGTGTGCTTTTTAGGCTTATTCTAGTGGTTCAACTTCTTAATTTATTGCCCCTTGCCTCTTGGAAGAAAGTGAGTACCTGCTGTTCAAGGACCTTTTGTTCTATGAACCATCCCCCAACACCAAAGCAAAGACAACAAAGCAAAAGAAAGCAGATGAAAACTTAGATAGAAGAGATAGAGAAAAGGTTTTGTGCGGTTTTTGGATCTCCCCGGCCAAGCTTCACATCTACAATCTTCGAGCTGCCAAAATTTGTAATTTGTGCCAATTTCTCCATTGTTGGCATGAATGTCAGTCTCTTGTGGATTTCTATTGGTTTTTAGTAGCATTGCTATTAACTTTATACCCTAAATTATTTATTTTTGTCTATTTATATTATTTTATTTTTTATAATTTTGAAAATATTGCATGTTTTTCTTTTGTGAGATGTATAGACCAATTTCTTTTCCTACTGGACTTTTCCGTCACATATTTTTCTGTATTGTACCATATCCATATCCAAAATTGTGCTCATATTTGCTCACTATGCTTTGGAGTCTGGAGTCTGGATGAAATCTATATTTGAGGAAAGATAGCTATGCAGGAGAACAAAGTGACGATCAAGTGCCTAGTCTCATTTACATGTGGGATCTCTTGGAAACATGGATCTTTAACATATTATCACTCCATGGATCTCCTTTAAGACTTAAGTTCCATTTATCAAAAGCAGGAACTGTCTTCTCATATGTCTTCAAAGTTATTGCAATTCATATTCTGAAATCACCTAGAAAGGATCCTTATTTATGTGGAAAAATAAGCAATAAATATAGTTTCGGAGGACATCTATAGAAACATGCTTTTTATGGTACAGTAATCTTGGTGTATGTAAATTAATGTTTGGTATACATTAGACATGTACCGCCCATGAGTTGTTCAAAAGCAACATATGAGACATATTATCAACATTTATTATGTGTTCAAAATTGGGTCACCACTTGTACCTGTGTACATCCAAGCATATGCAAAAGTAGGCAATTTGAAGAATAAACATCTCATTTAGATCCATAGATAGATCGAGAAGTTGGATTATGCTAAATGGAGGGTCTGTTATGGTCCCATTTATGTAGTTGTGTACTAACATTTTATGGGATCTTTGGTGAGCTCATACAATAATTTGTGTTTCATTATGCTTTTAGTAAATGTGTCACAGGGACAGTGTGTGCTTAGGTTCACATAATTGGCTTAGTAAATGGTTAGAATTGATGTGTAAGTCTTCATTTGTGATTATTGTGGTTTTTGTTCTTGAAAGGCATTGGCTGCTGGCAATGCTTGTTGGTAGTATCTTTAATCTGGTTAATATGCTAACCTTGTGTGATACCTACAAATATTTTTTTTAGAAGCAACAAGAAATGAAATGAAATTATACGAAAATATACAGATTCACCCCAGCTATACATGTAAGTTTTTCAAGTCCTACACTCAGTTTTTACATATAATGCAAAAACAATTATCTGTAATGGGACTGTCTTATATACATGATTTTTTCTGATTTTACTTTAGTTTCCATCTGGAGGTGCCAAACTTGCTTTAAACAGAGTAGTTGAGGATTTGCCGTTGATAACATAGATATATAAAAATGACATTCCCATACTTCATAATGACAAAACTTGACACAATCATTACACCAACCAAAAGAAACAAAAGGAGATTCATAGAGAGATCAATGGCACATCTACAGTGGCAGGGTTTCCTTTCTTCAGTCTTCATCTTCCTCGGTAGTTTGGTCAAATTGTGAACTGTGAAACATGTCCCAATATCCGTCCAGTCTTTTTTCAAACTCCCTTCGAGTATCTCTTTTTAACCCAAATCTTAATCTATTTCTTTTTCAATTTATCCGAACACATCCCTATTACTGTCTTCATGGTCCGGCTGCTGATGGAGATCACTCCCAAGTTGGCAATTCAACTTTACAGGTTGTGCATTTCTCTTTATTGGTTGTATTCATTTGTTTGATTGGTTTGATTTTGTAAGGCTTGAATGGAGGAATTGAAGCGCTCCTTAGTTACACAACTTGAGTGACCCATTATGCTTTGGGGTTTTTCAACTTTTCTCTCTAGTCAACTTTTCTGCACAGAGAGAACAAATTTCTTGAGTGAAAATTGTCTTACATTCAAAAAGGGACTGAAGTGTAAATAATTAACTCCCATCATGACCTTGGAAATAATTAGGCCTGTAGCAGCTCCTTGGTTTGTCAATTTGTCTGCCTCAGTAGGGGAAGCTCCTTGGTTTGTCAATTTGTCTGCCTCAATAGGGGAATGTACTTTCTGGGTTGATTTACTTGCTACAGATCCTTTCAAAGTTATTATTCATAGGATTACTGTCAGATGCTATTACAATTAAAAAAAGAAAAAAAGAATTACACAGATTGCAGGTTTGTCATTCCATTAATGGCTGAGAGTTCCATGGCCTTCATTAATACTAAGTCTCTTGTAGTTTGTTCATAGATGTTCTGAGAACCCTTCATACAGAATGTGAAGTCTCCCATCGCTGGCTTCCCTCAGTTTCCTTTAACTGCCCCACTTCCTTTCTCTGTTTTGCAAATGGTTATATTGTTATTTGCATTTGTTAATAATATATCATTTTGAATGATCGGTAGCCTGATGCCCAATAAAAATGAATTGATTTAGGCAAATTATCCAGGGCTTGAACAAGGGTCAGAGGTATCCGGCATAGGGACTTTAAAAGTTTGTTCAGTTGGAAGCCAAATAAAAGCATTGGCAAGCTTATGGCCATTTCCTTCGGCTTTGCAGAAAGCATGCCTAAATTCTGATCTCTTTAATAGTAAAAACTGGAATGTAACATCACCAGTCGGAGAAAAAGTGATTGGTAGCAACGGTAGCATAGAATTCCTCTCGGATTTTGCTTGAAACAAACCGCAAGTGGCCTATTCCGACGATTTTGAAAGCAGTTAAGCAAATTTTAGAATGATAATCTCTCTCTGTCTATCGAAAGGCAGCTACTGAAACTAAGAAATCGTAAGTTGGGGCTGATGAATCTGCTATCGTTTTTTTAATTTGCAAGGGATGTCCAGATTTCAAATAACAATGCCATAAAAAGAAGAAAAATTTCAGTGCAAGAGCTCAAAAGAACAAGGTAAGCAGGTTTCTAATTCAATTTTTCTATAATTTATTCCTCCCTACAGATTTATTCTTTTGCGTTAATTCACCATTTTCCAATGGAATAGTATCTCTATGTAAATGATCAGGTAGTGTTATGGGAACAGGTGTGGGTCGGCGAGCATTGCTATGAAAGGCAGAACAACTTGTGCAAGGGATTCCAAAATATTTGAAGCACTGCTATGAAAGGCTGAACAGCCTGATTCCATGGTTTGCAAAAATGCTCCTTCATATCCATTAGAGAAAATCCACTATCTTAAGGGACTGCCCATCACCATTTTTCAAGAAATAAGATAAATTACTGTTCTGGATGATAATAGTTTTCATAAGCTGACCTCTGGTCATTTGATTTGACCGTCTACCTAAAAATTGTTAAAGTTTCCCAATCTTGCTCTCATAATGTCTTGAATTTCAGAAACATCCTTGAACATTAATGACCAATTCTTTGATCAAAACTCAGTCACAATAGTTGACACATGGATATGGATATACATCAATCATACATTAGTCCAGCAGATATACTGAAATTGATTTTATAAGCTGACCTCTGGTCATTTGATTTAACCTTATGGTCACCAATATCTTTGCTTTGCTCACAGTCCTTGAACATTAATAACCAATTCTTTGATCAAAACTCATTCCAAGCCATGATGTATTCACAATAGTTGACACATGGATATGGATATACATCATTCATACATTAGTCCAGCAGATATACTGAAATTGATTTCATAAGCTGACCTCTGGTCTTTTGATTTAACCTTATGGTCACCAATATCTTTGCTTTGCTCACAGTCCTTGAACATTAATAACCAATTCTTTGATCAAAACTCATTCCATGCCATGATGTATTCACAATAGTTGACACATGGATATGGATATACATCATTCATACATTAGTCTAGCAGATACATTGAAATTAGATAACAACTGCAATTGTTTTTTGTACTTTTCTTCTTTTCCTGTCGGTGTTCCTTTGGCCCCTCTTGGGGCAATTGCTAGTTATAAAAGATGTATGTCTACAACTTCAAATTCTCATTTTTGTTACAATGAACTGGGTACCTTTAAATTTATATAAATAACAATTATCAACGCCATGATTTTGCTAAACTGTGATTAAACCCCACTGTGAAGAACCTTACGACCGCTTCTTCGACTTTGCTTTTCATCTACTCCCACACCTGACACTGTAATTTGGGACATACGGAGACATCAGGCGAGAACCACGTACAATCTTCAACACCTTCCACCTCTTCTAACTCGGAGCAGCCGCTCACATCCAGCATCTCCAGCTTTGTCAACAGCAATAAACCCCCCGGTATGCTCTTCAGCTTCACACATCCATATGCACAAAAGACCTCCAAAGATAGCATTGTTTCTGTGCTCGGCAGCTCTTTTAACTCATAGCAACAACTGACACTGAGGAGTCGAAGCTTTGTAAGCGGCGCGAACACCCGTATGCTCTTCAACTTCACACATCTGTCTGCACATAACTCCTCCAAAGATACCAATTTTTCCATACTTGGCAGCTCTTCTAACTTAGAGCATCCACTAACATCTAACTTGCTAAGCTTTGTACACTGTGCTAAGCCCCGTATGCTCTTGAGCTTCACGCATCCTTCTGCCTTAAACATCTTCAAAGATACCAATTTGTCCATACTTGGCAGCTCTTCTAACTCAGAGCACCCGCTGACTTGTAGGCTTTGAAGCTTTGTCAACGCCGCCAACCCCTGTATAGTCTTCAATTTCACACATCTCTCTGCCCGCAACACATCCAAAGATACCAATGTTTTCATACTGGGCAGCTTTTCTAACTCAGAGCACCCGCTAACCTCTAGGCATAGAAGCTTTGTCAACGCCGCCAAACCCTGTATAGTGTTCAATTTCACACATCTCTCTGCCATCAACACCTCCAAAGATACCAATGTTTCCATACTTGGCAGCTCTTCTAACTCAGGGCAGCCACTAACATATAGCTTCCTAAGCTTTGTACACTGTGCCAAGCCCCGTATGCTCTTTAGCTTCACACATTCATATGCCCGCAACTCCTCCAAAAATACCAATATTTCTATACTTGTTAGCTCTTCTAACCCAGAGCACCCATAAATACATAGGACTCTAAGCTTTGTCACTTGCGCCCATCCCCATATGCTCTTCAGCTTCACACATCCGTGTGCGCACAACTCCTCTAAAGATACCAATGTTTCCATACTTGGCAGCTCTTCTAACTCAGAGCACTTACTAACTTTTAGCTCCTTAAGCTTTGTACACTGTTCCAAGCCCTTTATGCTCTTCAGCTTCACGCATCTATTTGCGGACAAATCCTCCAATGATACCAATGTTTCCATACTTGGCAGCTCTTCTAACTCGGAACAATCATCAACAGATAGCTTCCTAAGCTCTGTGCACCCCGCCAACCCCTGTATTCTCTTCACCTTTACACATCCTTGTGTAGACAAATCCACCAAAGATACCAATGTTTCCATACTTGGCAGCTCTTCTAACTCCGTGCACTCACTAACATTTAGCTTCCTGAGCTTTGTACACCGTGCCAAACCTTGTATGTTCTTCACCTTCACACATCCGCATACCCACAACTCCTCCAAAGATACCAATGTTTCCATACTTGGCAGCTCTTCCAAGTTGGAGCATTCACTAACTTTTAACTCCCTAAGCTTTGTACACTGTGCCAAGCCCCGTATGCTCTTCAGCTTCACATATCTGTATGCGGAGAACACCTCCAAAGATACCAATGTCTCCATACTTCGCAGCTCTTCTAGCTCGGAGCACTCACCAACATATAGCTTCCGAAGCTCTGTGCACTCTGACAACCCCGGTATGGTCTTCAACTTTACACATCCGTCTGCGGACAAATCCTCCAAAGATACCAATGTTTTTATACTTGGCAGCTCTTCTAACGCAGAGCACTTAAAAATACATAAGGTTCTAAGCTTTGTCAACTGCGCCAAACCCCATATGCTCTTCACCTTCACACATCCGTGTGCGCACAACTCCTCCAAAGATAACAATGTTTCCATACTTGGCAGCTCTTCTAACTCAGAGCACCCTCCAACATTTAGCTTCCTGAGCTTTGTACACTGTGCCAAGCCCCGTATGTTCTTCAGCTTCATACATCCGTCTGCCCACAACTCCTCCAAAGATACCAATGTTTCCATACCAGGCAGCTCTTCTAACTCAGAGCACCCGCCAACATGTATGTATTGAAGCTTTGCCAGCGGCGCCAAACCCCGTATACTGTTCAGCTTCACACATCTTTCTGCGCGCAACTCCTCCAAAGATACCAATGTTTCCATACTTGGCAGCTCTTCTAACTCAGAGCACGCACTAACATTTAGAATCCTGAGCTCTGTACACTGTGCCAACCCCACTATGCTCTTCAGCTTCACGCATCCTTCTGCCAGCAACTCCTCCAAAGATACCAATGTTTTCATACTTGGCAGCTCTTGTAAGTCAGAGCAGCCACTAACGTTTAGCTTCCGAAGCTTTGTCAGCTGCTCCAATCCCTGTATGCTCGTCAGGTTCACACATTCTGCTGCCCACAACTCCTCCAAACATACCGGTAACTGCAAAGATCCCTGCAGAAGCAAAATGTTCACCCGTTTCAACCGTAAGAAAGAAATATATGTTGTGCGACAGTAATAGCTACGAAACATACAACCATTAGAATTCGTTCGAGACATTGTGATGGGAGAATAGCTACTAAGCATACAAATATTAACACACCAAATATCTATTTACCTGTGCTTCTCCTTCCCTTTGCCACAATGTATTTAACAGGCTCTTGGACACTTGTAGAAACCTTAAATTCTTCAGTGGAACCCAGGAAGGCAGGGAAGAGTGAGGGCACCTTTCCCAGCGTAGCCATATGACATCTGGTAACTCGACCCTCCTCACAAGGCGTTCCAAGAGAGCGTTTTCAGTATCAAGAATGCGCAATCTCCTGAAAATTCTTTTCAAGCGAGCAATTTCATAATCAAGAAGGTCAAATACATTATCTCTATCATCACCATTATGGTTACCATGAACCATCCGAATTCCCCGTACGGGTGTTTCCTGTCCATTGTTGAAAAACGACCGTTATTACTTGTTCATTCAAGAATTGATCTGATATTTTTACTGAATAATCTATAAAGGATTGAATGACTAAACACTTACAGGTTCTGATAACAGTTTATTATCAAGGACGTCCTTTGTCCAACGCCAAACACGACGCGGACACGAATCCTCAGCAATGTCTATTCTCAGATCTCTTACGCGCTCGTGCATATGTATATGATTTCTACTGTCCACTTCGACCAGACATTTGTTTTGGAGATTTTGAAACCCCCGTCTTCCTCTCCAGCCTGATTTGTCCCATATTCCTATGGCCGTATCCCTGTTTTGTCCGATGAAAAAGCATGCAATGTCTAGGAACATCTGCTTTTCCTCATTATTGAGAGAGTTATAACTTATCATAAATGTCCGGTTTATCTCAGCCTGAGGTATTTGTTGGAGACTCTCCAATTCGTCTTCCCAGTCAGATATGTCTCTTCCGTAAAGCAGTGCCCCAAACACTTTTAAAGACAGCGGCAATCCATCGCAAGCTTTTAAGAACTCAGCTACTAGAGATTCAAATCCTGGGGCTGGATAGGGTTGGCTGAAGGCATAGGAACAGAAGAGCTCTCGTGAATGTTTTTTGTTGAGACCAGTTAACCTATAAATTGATGATTTTTCAACTCTTGAGCTTCTGAGAACATCCTCATGTCTTGATGTAATCAATATCAAGCTACCTGAGGGGAGATCAACAGGCAAAAGTGAAGCCACCTGATAGATATGGTCTACATCGTCTAAGACTACTAAGGCGTTAGACACATGACATACATTGTCATCAACATTATCCATGTGAGTGAAGCTCTGGTGAAGTTTTGAAGATTGGAGATGCTTTTTGAGCATTCCGATCCCTTCATCAACACTGTCTATGGGCTTATCCATATCAGTCAAGTCCCTCAAGAGTTTTCTCTGCAACGATTTTAAAGAGCCTTTTGCTGCATTATCTCTGACGTCAGCTAAAAAGCATGATTTATGATAATCTGCCTTCTTACTATTGAAGAAATGTTTTGCGAAAGTTGTCTTCCCAACGCCACCTAACCCCACGATCCCCGAGATCTGAGGTTTCCCGCTTTTCTGTAGCTGCAACAGGACTGTATCTTCAAAATGTTTCAGCTTGTCATCCGAACCTGTTGGATAGTCGGCCACGGGCAAGTCTGGCTTTTTCAGCATTTCCGACAGACGTTTAACCAACTTATCTAGCAGCTCCATCTCCACCTCCTCGCTAATTATTGAGAAGAAAATAAACATAATTAGTGAGAAACAAACGTCTATGTCTATTTATCAAACATAAAATACTACATGTCGACAGCTAAGGTTGAGTTCTCACCCAATATCAGACGCCTGCAGCTCGAAACCGCTAATGTCTGCAACATCAGAAAGTGCATTTCTCCATTTTTCGATAGTTTTGGACTCATATCTCAGCTTACCTTCATCAGTTTTCTTCTCTGCCAGCTTTTGTAGGGCTTGACCATACTTTCCCCTCGTCCACCGAACCTCAGAAGGCGAGACACCGTAGAAGACTGGAATGACGGGAGCCTTTGAGTGCAACATCATTACAAGCTCATCTAGGCACCAACTTGATTCTGCATATCGGTCAGACAAGATCGCCACATGGGCTGAGGCCGTTCCAATGGCGTCTTTTATTTGAGAAGGAAAATTGAATCCCCGTTGCAACTCGTCCTCATCCAGAAAGGCTCTGAATCCAATTGAACGAAGGTTATTGTAAAGAGACTTAGCGAAGGTTTTCTTGACATCAACCCCGCGATGGTTAATGAAGATTGCGAACCACGGATAGTTGCTGGAATGAGCAATGGTGGAGGAGGAGGACGCGGAGGTGTCGGTTGAGGTGGATGCAGCCATTGCGAATTGGAAAACAGAAATGAAGATGGTAGTGATGGTCGATGCTATGGACGCAATTTGCAGAGGATGAGATGAGTTAAGAGCTTTTACTTTTGCAAAGTGACAGTGTTTATTCCACCGGCATTCATTCCGAAGACGAGATGCTCAGAGCGTAAGAGATGTAAGCGACGGAGAAAATGCTCAAACCGCTTTACTGGAGAAAAAAATAATTTGAATGGACATCACTGCTCTCCGGCGACTCGGCGAGGATGCTCAAACAGCTGTACCCAAAGAAAAGTTAGATGGAATTGGACGGCACTCAGATCGCCCCGGCCGGAAATTTGGTAAAGTCGTCCTTCACCGGGCCCTACCTCTGGCGCCCTTCGAAGTTTAGTAGCTTCTCTTCTTAAATTTGTACTCTGAATGGTTGCTGGTGGAATAAACACAGTGGTCGTTAATGGTTGGCCAGTACGAATTAAAAAGAAAGGCAAAGGCAAAATGCGTGGAAATATGACTGACTGGAGAGGCCAAGGGAATATTTTGTTTATGGGCGAGTGGAGACCGAGGGAATATTTTGTTTTGTTTCTATGGGCAAGTGGTCAATGTACAATTCCGATCCATTCAAAAGAGGCATAAGATTAGATAACACTTTACAACTTGACAAGAAAAATGGTAGACAATGTACAATTAAAGCATAGCATCTCTTTAAAAGGACATAAGATGAGAAGGCACATACGATAAGATAAGACACCACTGTGCAACTTCATAAAAAAATGTAGTCAATGTACAATTCCATTAGCATCCATTCAAAAGGTAAGATGTTTATAGCGTTAGAATAGATACCAATCACATCCATTTAAAAGGCAAGATGCTTATAGGGTTACAATAGACACTAGTCACTGACAAGATGTTCAAACAATTGTATTCCCAATTAAAAAAAAGTAAGCTGAACTCTAGACTTTACACCTAAAATTTGACGATTTTTCCGGTTGAATTTGCTGAAATGACAGTTTTGGGTTGTTGGAATTGCATAATCAGGGTTCCCCATGAGTAATCTAGCACACTGAATCCATTTCTACAATCAAAATTGCAATTTGAAAAATCAAAATCACAATTTCAATAACAAATCATATCAACAGATTCCAACAAAAAGCATCAGAAAAATGCAAATCATCTAAAATTTAGCTTACTCCCCCCAAAAAATAATGAACAACACTACTCTTTAAGAGTATTTGGTCCACATTTATATTCTCATCAATCTCAAACAAAGTGCTCAAATAATTGGACACCATTGCTTTTTAGAGTAACTAGTTAACTTTTATATTCCCACCATTAGACAAAATGCTCAAACAACTTTACCTAAAAAGAATTGAATGGACACCACTTATATTTTCTCTTACTTGAGTTCACTTTTATAATCTCCTTCCTAAATGTTTTAGCAAAACACACGTCTGAGAAATTCAAGAGCATTAAATTATTTTTATGCCTTTGCATAGCAAGGACAAATAATTTTGAGGTATTTTTGGAGTCGCATTAAATTTTGGGTTATGTAATGTTTGCATGGACAGTTGTGTTTAGTGGCATTTGTGTTTTGGAGCTCAGGTGGTCTCTAATCCTTATGAGGTTAATAGGGGTGATGGCAGAGTATTGGGTTATTAATGTCTACATGTCATTTGGTGTCAACATGGGTTTGGATGTCAACATAATAGGTGTGGGTACGAGGGGTTTAATTGTTTCATTTGTTACGGGCTTAGGTTGGGGTTGTTCAATCCATAGGCGAGACAATTTGCGATGGTTGTGAAGTTGGTAGGATTTGGTGTGGTTATGGGATTGGGTTTGTTGACACTCACCTCAAACCTTGGAGTGCACATGGTGGCGGCGAGGGAGCATCAATTGTACTTGTAGATTCCGTGTGATGATAAGCGCGTACAAGCATAAGGTGCAATGATGGGTTTCATGTAGTGATATACAAATATTTGGGTGGGGTTTTTGGAGGTTATTCAAGGATTGCTATTGTGGTTTTGTCATTTTTGTGGTTGTGGGTTATGATGTTGGTTGTGGGCGCTTGTTTTGGTTCTGACTGTTGTGTGGTGAGCTGTTACGCCTAGCTTTTTCTTCTGACTAATGCATGGTGAACTGTTGTTAGCTAATATTGGTTGAGACTGTTGCGTGGTGAGTTGTTCGACCTAGTTTTTTTTCTTCTGTCTAATCTTATCTTTATAGTGGTTCTATCGTTTTGTGGTCGTAGGCTTTGAGGCTGGTTGTGACCGCTTGTTCTAGTTATGGCAATGATGATCATTATTGTGGTTGTAACTGTTTCGTGGTGACTTGTTCTCTAGCTTGGATTTCTGTCATTCCGAGTGTTCTGTGGTCAATTGTTCTTTAGCTTATATTAGCTTAGGTTTTTTGGTTATGTGGTCTATCAACTTTGTTTAGTGTGGGTTGTGTGCCTGGTTTAGCATGGTCCATTAGCTTGGTTTAGTATCGACCGTGAGCTTGGTTATGGCGACAATATGGTCTAGTTCTGTGGTTTCGGTTGTAGCCACACCATGGTCACTGTCGTGGGTTGTGAGCTTGGTTTAGCGTTAGTCGTGAGCCTGGTTGTGGTAGCATTATGGTTTGGTTATATGGTTTCGCTTGGGATGCATTGTGGTCTAGTTTTGTGGTTTCGCTTGGGCCGCACTATGGTCTAGTTCTATGGTTTTGGCAGCACCATCATTGGTTGTGAGTGATTTCAAGGATGATTTGGTGAGCCTAGGCTTCAAATTTCATGCAGGTAAGTGTTTTGCAGGTTTTATGAGTTGTTTATGTTGGGAGTATAATGGATGAATTGAGGCTTTATGTTTTGCAGGTTTTATGAGTTGTTTGTGCCAGGGTTCAAGCATGTGAGGGCTACAGGTGGATCTTTGAGGCATTTGTTCATGTTCGAGTAAGACTCCAATGTAGCCTAGTTGTGTAAGAGATTGTTATATATAGTTTGTTTGTGTGGTGTGGTGTGTTGAGTTTGGATATTGTTTGTGTGTTTCTGTTATGTTATTGTGTATAGGTGTTTGGGTTCCATGTCATTTGCATGTGTTTGTTATGTTGGTTGGACATTTGTTTGGGTGCTAGCATAACAAGTGTGGATACGAGGGGTTTTGTCTAGTTAGCCTAGGTATGGCTTGGGTTTTGTGCACTAAGTTTGGTTTTGGTTTATTTAGTGATTTTGCTTGTGGTGTGTCGAGTTTGGATGTCGTTTGCATGTGTTTGTTATGTTAAAGAAGACAAGTGTTTAGGTTATGGGTGGATTATAAGCCTCGATTTTATTTGTGAGACTGGGTCGTCTGCAATGGTTGCATGCATAGGTGTTCGATGGTGTTTGCATTGGGATAGGTTCTAATCGTTTTGATGTGCGGGTTATGCGGCTCGGGTGGTGTTTGCATTGGGTTGAATTTTGGTCATGTTAATGCGTGGGTTATGGAGCTTCGAAAGTACTATGATGTTAGTGTTTGCATGTCCTTGTTATGTTAATGGTTGTGAGGTTAACATAGGTCCACCTAGTTGTTGGCTTGGGTTTGTTGAGTCTCTCCTCGAACTACATATTTGCATGTAGTTTTTCAGAGTTGTTCAAGGGTGCCTCTAATTTATTGTGACAATGTGGAGAAGAGGGGACATCAACTATGATAACTACAAGTTTGGTATGTTTGAGGGCAGTTTTGATTTTAATCTGCTTCAGTGGGTTTTGATGGTGCTCTAATGGTTGATGTCATTGCGTATCTCAACATTCATTTCATGTTTTCTTCCTATGTTGTGATGGTTTCAGCTCAGAAAGTACAAGATGAGCAGCCGCCAATGACTGAGATTACCAACACTCCATTCGAGATGGCATCATCCACAATGGAAAAATGTGGTCCATGCCATGGCAAGTACATGGACTATTAGCTTGTGTGCAAAGCAGACATTGTGAGGGAGTATGTGAATGCAGCAACAACGTTAAATGCTAAGTTATTAGTGTTTGCATGTCATTTCCATGGAGAGGTGTTCGGTGGCATTCGCATTATGGAGATCGGGTGGTCTACGATCGTTGTGAGGTTAATAGGGGTGTTGGCACAGTACTGGGGTATTAATGTTTGCATGTCGTTTGTTGTCGGTTGGATGTTCGTGTTATGTTAATGGGGACAGGTGTTTTGATGCTAGCGTAGCAGGTGTGGGTATGAGGGGTTTAATAGTTGCATTTGTTTTGGGACTGGGTTGGGGTCGTTTTAATTCCTGGGTTAGGTTGTCCACGATGGTTGTGATCATTTTTGGTACTTTGTATACATGGATGGATCGACTTTCAAATCCGAATGAATCTATTAATGTAGTATTGATGGGGTAGTTTTTGTGCCTTTTGTTATTCTATGGTAAACATGATTATCTTTTGTCCTTTACATACTTGGATGTATTGACTTCTGAATCTGAATTAATATTATATGATCTTATGATTATTGCACATTATGTCTTTTTTGAGCTTAGATTCGATTGATGATATGAATTTTTTTATTGCTATTGTTATTATTAGATCTAGCTAACTGTGTGATCATTGTTGTGTTATTCTATGCTATTTACAATTATCTTTATTTCCTTATATACTTGGATTTATTGACTTTCGAATCTAAATGAATCTATTAATATTAAATGGTCTAGTCTTTTTTGAACTTAGATTCGTTTGAAATATGAAGTTTTTTATTACTAATGTTGTTATTGGGTTTTTGCAACTATGTGATCATTACTGTAAATTTGATTTTTTAGCCATTATGTGATAATTAAATAATTGACTAGAGCCTAAGATTTTATATCACATTAGATAGAGGAATATTATATGTCACTAATGATGGAATAACTATATTTAAATTGTTGTTGTTTGCATCTCATTGTTATGTTAATTCAATGGTTTTAATGGTGGCGAGGGTTTTGATTTTCTATTACAGTAGCATCAATTTATGTTAACTTTGAACCTATACAGTGGTGGGGTATTAATGTTTCAATGTCATTTGTTGTCATTTGCGTCTCCTTGTTATATTAAAGGGGGCAGTTTTAAAAGTGATAGGTAAACCGTTGATATGTTAATGGGTGACAGGGGGTTTCAATGGGGTTGTGGCTTCCATGGTTGTCAAATCATAGTAACGATATATGGGAATTGGGAGGGCATCAAGGTTTTAGAGCTACATAATGAACATCATACAAGTAAAGTTGATGAATGAATATTGTATACATTTGTTGAGGACTATACAATTGTAATTGATAAAATATAAACAAAATAAAATAGAAAATGATATGATATTGTTCATATTCACTAAGGTCTATAGGTCTATAGACTAAATATAAAAAACGTAGAAGACATAGGAAAAAAAACGTAGAAGACATAGGAAAAAGTTATTAAGCTAGAAAAAAATGTTAGTCATAAATCTAGGCACACAACCCATGCTAAACCAAGCCGAGAACCCACATAACCAAAAAAACTAAGGTAATCTAAGCTAAAGAACAACTTAGCAAATAACAATCAGAACGACAAAAATCCAATCTAAAGAACAACTTATACAACTAACTTTATCAAGAAATATATTTTTTTAAGTATGTGATTTCAATCATAAGATCAACTCAGGGGTCTCATGGTATATTTGCATATACAAATTGAATCCATCGTATTGAGGAAAGATTTAATTGAAACACAATTAAGAAACCAAATTCACAAGGAATTAGAATCCTATAATTTAAAATGAAGTCATAATTACAAATAAATGCATGCCAACCAATTTGAGGAGAAACGAAGATTAGATGTAACCTAGATTTTGATTTGCATGTGAATTCTAGGGGTTTTCCATCATGGCATTAAATAAGAACTTCACAATAGTGCATTTAATGTTGTTGTTGGGGATTGTGAACCATTGGATTGATTGTTGGATCAAATCCAATGATTCATATCCACACAATAGCAACATCAAATGCATTGCTGTGGAGTGCTTATTGAAAGCTTGCCATTATTGTATCAAGCACTAATGTACAATTTGGGATAATTGAATATTGACTCCAAAGCATAAATCCAATTTCATTATCCTACCTGAATTAAAATTGATTCTAATTGAAATGAAAATAAAGTGTTTTAAGTTGAGACTTGAACATCAAGGTGGAGCTTGATAAAATTTGGTAACAATGAGCATTGATGGATTTAGAGTCAAGGATTTTAAAAACAAAATTACTTGAAAAACATGGGATGGGTTTACTAAAATTCGTCAGGACTTAAGATTATAACAATTGTACTTGATTATATGTGCTCTTCTTTCTTTTTGACATTTGCATGTGTGTTTGGAGGTTTCATTTGCATGGGTGGTTGGTTCTTCTAGACATTTTTCTAAGGCCTTAATACATATCTTGTGACAATTTATGAATGGATGGTTTTTAAATAACATGGGAATAATAATCTAATATCTCTGTTCAAGTGTTTATGGTTGCTTTATGTTAAATGTATTTATTGGAATTAATTTTGTGTTGAAATGTTTTAAATATTAAAAGCCATTGGAATTCATTCTAAGTTGCATATGTTTTGGATGTTTTTTAAATGTATTTTTGGTTCAACTGCTTTGTAAAAAAATCTTCTTTCATCTCGAATTTCAAGTGATAGTTAATTAGTATATAGATGTTCAAGTCTGAAGAAGATATTGGCATATATCTGATTATTTGAAATAACATTAAAATCAACCTTAGAAGAGGTCACATAAAGAATTGAAATCAAGTTTTAAGGATGTGTATCTATTTGCAAATTAATCATTATAAAACTATGTATATAACAATGTATGCATATTTGATGATTTGGTTGTCTTGTGTAGAGTTATTTGTTTCCTTTTTTTTGGTTAGACAACTATGCTTTGAAATTATATTCAAGAAAAAGGCTACTTTTAATTTTGCACCTTGTACTATGCTCCATGATAGATATATTTTTTTGGAAACTTTAAATAAATAAATAAAAGACAATGTGTACAAAAGTTGCTACAATTTATAACTTTTGTTGTTTAAGAATCTAGATCTAGTTGTTGAACATATGTTTTCATTTGTCTAGTTTTATCAAGGATGGTTGATTTAGATTTGGAGGGAAAATTGATCAATGAACGAATAAGCATACATGCATCAAATGTATTTGGACTAAGTGAATCAAACTTTGAACCAATTGATCATGTTTTATCTAGATTCAATTTGTTTTGATTACAAAGTTTTCATTATGAACCGGGAAATTGTTTGTTTGATGCATTGGTCATTTTTCTCCATTTTTGTTATACATCGATTGAAATATGAGAAGGAATAATAAACCATTATTGTTCCTTGCTAGATTCTTGAGACCTAGTAGTTCTATTATCATTAAGAACATAATTTAATCCCAGTTTTTTGCAACAATGCACAATGTCTCAAAGATTGATACATATTTGCATAGAATGTTTCTTTCTACTTCTTGTAAGCAACAATGTGGTGAAGTTGGATTGTGGGGTGATATATTCCATCTTAAATGGTTCTCTAGATGGCTAGATGTCCCAGTGTATGTTTGGTCATATAACAAAACAAAAAAATACCTCAGTTTCAATCAAACAAAATATGGGTATGTCTATAATACATTGTTTCATGATCAAAATCCATCTTGTAGTCACTTTGAACCACTTTTGACATATAGATCATTGAACGCTAAAGGATCTTCAATCAAAAGAAGTATTCTTAGTTAACAAGACTCAAATTCTGCAGATTGAGAGCAACACGTTATCTATTAAACAAGTCCTTTTAGAACAACAATTTTACATAGCGTTGTGCATTGCTAATGATTGCCATGACTCTTTGTTTGATGCAATTTATAGATTAACATCTAGATTTAATGTGCCTTCTTTGAGAAAATGTGTAGCACAAAATTTTTGTAATTCATACATTGCAAGCAACAATAGGGAACTAATATGCTTGAATAAACATCTTTCTAATATTGTCATCAGACAAGAGCAATCAATTTCAAATTGGCAAGGTTATATAGTAAATTTCTCAAACTTGTACAAAGAAGAAAAGATAGAAAACAATTGCAATGCAATGGTTATGAGAACTATTTAACATCAATATACACGTTTGGAGCATTGAGTCACAAAGTATTATTGAAATATTCTACTCAACAAATGTTTCCTCAGGGAAAGTGTACCAGATGTTTCAAGGTTTCATGTCTTTTCGTGCAAATTTCTATTTATTTATTAAATGCAACATAATTAGGGAAATTTTGAGGAA
This sequence comes from Larix kaempferi, assembly GCA_027924585.1. NCBI lineage: Eukaryota > Viridiplantae > Streptophyta > Pinopsida > Pinales > Pinaceae > Larix > Larix kaempferi. The sequence goes on along the minus strand of BSBM01000348.1, from coordinate 13,911,672 downwards.
AATGGGTCTCATAAGAGATATAATAAAATATTGTGAGTTTGTCATTTTGTGGGGAAGGTATATTTACAACTCACCTCTTGCATTACAATTCATGCAACTATGATTAAGTTAAAGTGAAAAACTATGTACAAATAAAATTAATAAAATATCATCTTTGATATGACTATAAACCTGACTACTTTTGAATACATAGATGTTCTAAAATAAAGTACTCATAAAATAAAATATTTTACTTTTGAATTGTACACCTAAGTTAAACTTTTGCAAATAAATTATAAATTATATAAAATAATTCACCTTAATATTTTTTTTTATTTTAAAATATATTAACTTATTCAATATAAAATTATAATCTATATTCATAAATTAAATCTAACATCATGAATATTATATTATATTTATTAACGTAACCTTTATTATATTGTAAATTTATAAATTATAAATTATATAAAATAATTCACCTTAATATTTTTTATTATTTTAAAATATATTAACTTATTCAATATAAAATTATAATCTATATTCATAAATTAAATCTAACATTATGAATATTATATTTTATTTATTAACATAACCTTTATTATATTATAAATTTATAATACCACTTTATTATTGTACAATTTTTATAAGATTTATTATAACATGCTATACAACCAATTTTAATAACTTTATTCATATAATAATTATTATAACATAATATAACTCAATTCTTATAATAATATAATATAACTCAATACAAACACACTACAATAATTCATACATTATTTACCAAAAAATGGTTCACACTATAACTCTTCCTAGGTTATAAACCATAACACACTTAATCAGGGATTTGAATGGTAATTCATGTTATAATTGTTCACGATATAGGAAATCTATATAAGTACTAGGGAGAAGCTATAACCATGAAACGATTCCAAAAGTATGTATGCATGATTTCCTTTTTAAATTTAAGTTTGACTTTTAATTGTTTATATAATTTTATATTGAAAAGTGAAAGTAATTTAAAGTAAAAGTATTTTAATTACATTTCTACTAATTTTATAAGTATATTTTTACATTATGAGTATGGTTAACTATAGATTTTCATTTACCATTTAGAATTTGACAAGTAGATAACTTTAACTCAAGCACTACCACCTCAACTATAATGGATGATGTTATTCTCTAGATTTGTATTGGTTTTTATAAAGTTGATTTTGATAGTACTTTTTTGTTTGTTTGTTTGGAGACCCATTTTTTACCTCAAAATTCCCCTAATTTGGAACACAATTGTCTTGATTCAACTATTGATACAACAAATGTTGTTAACCATGACAATATGAATGAATATAAACTAAAACTTTCAACACAAGAGTAAACAATATCAACACATTCCCTAGTTTCAAAATACGCAATGAACAAAGTGTTGTGTAGAGTCACAAGAAATACCAAAAGAAGAGAAAAATTATATTTGCACATACGAAAAAACAAATAGAAAAATTAGATCTATAATGCAAAAATAGACTGAAGCAATGAAAGCAATATCTATCTATGTGGAGACAATTAAAGACACACCAAATTTTGTATCTACTAGGAGCAATTAAGGACATTTTGAATCATAGCATGGAGATTCCTTGGCCAGCCTATGCTGGAGCACTGGAAAGAAATCAGGGTAACAAACTTGAGGTACTGTTAACTTAGAGAAGGGAGACTAAGGTACTTATTAACTTAGAGAAGGGAGCCCCATTCCTTGTGTTGTGTAGGATGATGGGGGAGGAGTGCTATGGATTGGGACAACTGTAGAGGGTGTGTCAAGAAGATCAGTGAGTTGAATTATTCGCGTGGCAACCTTGTGAAAGGAAAGAAATCTGCATGCAGATAAGTATTGGATAGAGATTTCCTACTTATTTGATGAAATGTTTATGTGTTCTTATATTTTGGAATTGGAAAATCATTATAGACATTATCAATATTTCATGAGAATGATTATAACATGCATAATTATTGTTAATAAATGACATAGGTACATGTAGATATGTTTGAGCCTGGAAAGAAAACTAAGGAAGTGGAGGATAAGTGTTACTGCATTTTGGATGAGATGGTCGACAAATATACTAGATTTCAAGGACCAAGAAAATTATGGCAACTATGGATGAGAAAGCAACTTGGAAACTTAAGGAGGTCGTGCATCGATATATTGTACTTGTTTTAAGACATGTTAAAATTCCGTCATTGTATATATAATGTTGATGATGCATCGAGGACGATGCATAAATTAAGGGGGAGGGGAATGTAACACCCCGTTTTTGACCCCATAATGTAATATTGTAAATATGGATGATATGGCTAGAAGCCAAACAATAATAATGTAATTATGTATATTTTATATTTAATATAACACACGACTACTACAAACAAAGAAGGAAAAAGAAGAGATGGGGGGCTATCCTTCCACAAGGGGGAGAGTGATCATCCTAATCCTGGGATTGGAGGGGGGAATATGTCCAACACCAAGTATGCCACTTGTCCAACTATCCTTAGAAAAGAGGAAAAGTGTCCAATCGCATGGATGCGAAGTCGCTAGTTCCTATAAACCTTGGTGCCACTTGGCTAGTCTCAACCATGCATATAAAAAGAGAGAGCTATCCCATTATTCTATCATTCTTCCTATCATAAAAAATCATTCTAGCTGCCGGAACTTAACCACCTACATCAGAACCATTGTCACTGCTACTACCATCACCGCACCACCATTATTCTCCATGCTAGAGCCATCACTATTGTTAGACCTGAACCACCAATGGTTGTATCACCATCACCCGAACAGTGGGTTGGAGCTAGACAAAGAATAGAGGATTGGGTAGTTGTAGCAGGAAATCAATACCTTCTTGTGGATGGGTGTCCCCAACTCAGGGGTGGTTTTGTCAAAGAAGGATATGACTTGATAGAGCCTATGGCTAGGAGGAATGTCCTTAGTTTGCAACCAATACACTGCATTTACAGATAAGTTTCACACTTGCTGAAATGAATGGTCATTATTTTTTTATTGTATTAATTATTTCCATCACATGAATTATGGAATTGAATTAATGGAGATGTAAATGCATTCTTATGGAGGTAGTTACCAGAGCTTTCATTTATAAATTATAATTATTTTTTCTATAAATGTATAACTAAAATCAATAGAAAACGATATTACATATCAGAGGAAAATTCAATCAACAGATTAGTACCCCGTGGCCCAAAGCCATCATGAGGTCATTAGGTAGGTAACAAAACTGCTATCTCACAAACTAAGCAATTCTGTGAAAAATCCCTCTAACCCAATTTGTTTAGCTTGTTGAGTAGGTAAAATGTTGAGTTGATAATTTTTTCTTGTTTTGACATCTCAGGTCACTTACCTCCTCCAAGTTTTCCATGATTGCATGCCCAAATAGTGGATTTTGGCCTTATTTTTCTCCTATATTCCACGCCCTTTGGAATTTAGCAAAAAAACATATTGGTTATTTGTGTGCTTGGACGATGATTGCACCATAACAATTTCAACCCCAATAAGGCCCCCTTCTAGTCACTAAGTGATGGTCTTTGAAAAACATGATTTCCCATTTTTAGGAAATCTACAATAGAACAAGTCTACACCTCTCTTTGGTGATTTTGTAGTCAGTATTAATGACATCAAAATGTTGCATGTTTCATCAAATTTTGAGCTAATCAACTACTTTTATGACCAACTCAATTTTTGGGCTCCATACTTTTTGTCAAATATTTTTTAATATTTTTCTAATTTTTGCTAACATGGAACAGAATGTGGCTGCCAATGTGGTAGTGGGATCTTATGTTTCACCAATAGGTGCAGTCACATCATCCTCTACCGTTGCCCCATCATGTTCCTTCTTCATGAGCCTTCCATGCCATCACAACCCTTTTAAACTTTGTGATTTATCTCCATCATTGATTTAATTTTCTAATCAATCATGTCCATTCAAGACCCTACCTTTACCATTTTATGGTGATTCCATCTAATCCATTGATCCTATTGGCATGATCATATATGGGTTTCTTGCAGCGATATCACATGTGGTAAACCCCAATCATATTAACTTGCATGAATGGTCATGATCGCATGGTGGAACATGCACGATCAAATATCAACCATTTGTGGGAAGGGTTCCTATATTATCCTTTGATCACTTTACCTTCCCATGAATGGTCTAGATCGCATGATGATACATGAATGATTAAATCCTGGCCATTCAAATCAAGAACACTCGAGTTAATTATATCATATTTCCATGCATAAATAGTTGAGATAAACTTGCTCTAAACTACTTGATCAATCTCAACCATTCGCGACAAGGGTACCCATGTTAAGGCTCACACTTCTCCTTTCCCTGTGAATGGTGTAGATACTGTGATTGAAGTTGCTTAATCAATCTAGGCCATCCACGTAAAAATCCCATTCTATAACCTCTTATCATGTTTTGTTGCATGAATGGATCAAATCTAAAGATCTGACTTGCTCAGGGCAATCTAGGTCGTTTATTGCATCGTCTGATATTCATCTATCCAATATGGATACCACCCACACATCTGACCCCTTATTGGAATTGTCACTTGTACACTCATTCCACATGGCTGATCCATGTCATGCTTCCTACCCACGTGGCTCCTCTACATCACACCCGCATCCATGTAGTACTAGTGGGGCCCACCTCATTTTTTTGAAATTTTTATTATTTCTTAAATTTTGAATTTTTGTAATAGGTGGCTAACATGAAAATTACATCTGACAGGTTTGCAAAAATAGATGTCCAAACTGAATTTACACTTGACCTTTTACCATATCAGAAACTTTTTGGTGTCAACTAACAAAAATCGTAATCTTTGACACTGGTTTGAGTTCTTGCATGAATTCCTTAGAATCGAGTTTTCCATATTTTTCACTAAGATTTCTTGTTCTAACTCCATTGTTCATTCTAAAAATAAAATATGATCATTTGAAGCCACAAATATCCTAAGGGAATTCCATCAAACAATTTGCTTTTAAATTGTAAATTTTCACCCGGAATCTCACAATACCAATTGAAACTCCAAATTTTACTCAAGTTACCTTCCAAATTCAGCCAACCATTTAAGTAACTATTACATGTTGGAATTTAATTATCTGGAAGATTTAACATTATTTTCCCATAAAATTTCTCACATACAATTTGTCAAACATTTTATGTCCAAACTTGAATTCTTCTTGTAGAACTCAATTTTGGCCCATGCAATCCTAGTGCTACAACATGTAACTATGATACCACTTTATATGTACCCCATAGCCTCTTTATGCCATGGAGACCATGGGGTACTCAAATCCCTATATAAATTCTACTCTTGATACACATTTTAAATTTTAATCCATAGACTAGTTATATTATTAATTTTGATAGTGGAAGTGATACATTTATATAACAGTGAGTTATCCAAAATATTCATTATCCTTCATTGAATTATTACTACCATGAATGAATCCAAACCATGCTGAATAAATCATACATAGAAACAATTCTATACGATAATTGAAACAAACACATAATAGAAATAAAATCTATGGAATTCCAAACACATTTGGAACTTATCTTCCAAATATCCTTCAACTAGCTACAAGTGAAGGACGTTCCTCCTAGCTATATGCACTATGCCAATCCTTATGTTTCTTTCACAGATACCATCCCTAAGTTGGGGCTATCAATCCACACAGGATTAATTTCCACCTCTTCCTCTTCAATTCATAACCACACTCATCTCCAAGAGCTCCCCACCCAAGTCCACCTATCCTCTACCCAAGTGGTGTTGGTAACCCCATCCAAAACTGACCCCAACCCTCACTCATTCCCCATTAGCCTACACAATGCTAGTGAAGGTACCCCCTTATTTGCACTATAGTCCCTCAGGATATCCCTTCCCCTTCTGGTTCTCCAGTACAGGTTGACAAAGAAGTATTTGTGAGAAGGATCCAAGGATGTCACACTACAGGATAGGCTCCCCAATCCCTGGGCACTAGTTTATCAGGGTAGCTAGGATGTCGTTTATCAGGGTGGGATTGAATGATAGCTTATGAAGCATCAGTATTCATTTGAATTCCCAACTAGATATACCATAGCATGGATGATCTCTCTTGTTGAATGATCATCTGGAGTTCAGCTTACTCCAAAAAAAATTGAATGGACAACACTACTCTTTAAGGGTATTTGGTCCACATTTATATTCTCATCACTCTCAAGCAAAGTGCTCAAATAGTTGGACACCATTGCTTTTTCGAGTAACTAGTTCACTTTTATATTCCTACCACTAGACAATATGCTCAAACAACTTGACCTAAAGAGAATTGAATGGACACCACTTATATTTGCTCGTACTTGAGTTCACTTTATAATCTCCTTCCTAATTGTTTTAGCAAAACAAGTTTGAGAAATTCAAGAGCATTAAATTATTTTTATGTCTATGCATAGCAAGGACAAATAGTTTTGAGGTATTTTTGGAGTGACATTAAATTTGGGATTATTTAATGTTTGCATGTTGTTGGTTGTCATTTGCATGGACATGTGTTCAATGGCATTTGTGTTTTGGAGCTTAGGTGGTATGTGATCGTTGTGAATTTAATAGGGGTGTTGGAAGAGTATTGGGTTATTAATGTCTGCATATCGTTTGGTGTTAATGCGGACATGGGTTTGGATGCCAACGTAGCAGGTGTTGGTACGAGGGGTTTAATTGTTACATTTGTTATGGGCCTGGGATGGGGTAATTTAATCCCTAGGTTAGGCTATTTGCGATGGTTGTGAAGTTGGTAAGGTTTGGCGTGGTTGTGGGATTTGGTTTGTTGACGCTCACCTTGAACCTAAGAGTGCACATGGTGGTAGTGAGGGAGCATCAATTGCACCTGTGGATTCCATGCGATGATAAGTGTGTACAAGTGTTGGGTGCAATGATGAGTTTTGTGTAGTGATCACTGGATATTTGGGTAGGGTTTTTGGAGGTTATTCGGGGATGGCTATTGTGGTTCTATCATTTTTGTGGTCGTGGGATATGATGTTGGTTATGGGTGCTTGTTCTAGTTCTGACTGTTGCGTGGTGAGATTTTACGCCTAGCGTTTTCTTTTGACTATTGCATGGTGAGTTGTTGTTAGCTAATTGTGGTTGCGACTATTGCATTGTGAATTGTTCGACCTAGTTTTTTTCTTTCTAATGTTAGCTTTATAGTGGTTCTACCATTTTGTGGTCGTAGGCTTTGAGGCTGGTTGCGACCACTTGTTCTGGTTACGGCAACAACGATCGTTATTTGGGTTGCAACTATTTCTTGGTGACTTGTTTTCTAGATTGGCTTTCTGTCATTCCAAGTGTTCTGTGGTCAATTGTTCTTTAGCTTATATGAGCTTAGGTTTTTTGGTTATGTGGGCTAAAAGCTTGGTTTAGCGTGGGTTGTGTGCCTACTTTAGCATGGGCTGTGAGCTTGGTTTAGTATTGATCGTGAGCCTGGTTATGGAGACAATGTGGTCTAGTTCTGTGGTTTCAGTTGCGGCCACAACATGGTCACTGTCGTGGGTTGTGAGCTTAGTTTAGCATTAGTCGTGAGCCTGGTTGTGACGACACTATGGTCTGGTTCTGTGGTTTCGCTTGGGTCGCACTGTGGTCTGGTTTTGTGGTTTCACTTGGGCCGCACTATGGTCTAGTTCTATGGTTTTGGTAGCACCATCGTTGGTTGTGAGTGATTGCAGGAATTATTTGGTGATCCTAGGCTTCAAATTTCATGTAGGTAAGTGTTTTACAGGTTTTATGAGTTGTTTGTGTTGGGAGTATAAGGGATGAATTGAGGCTTTGTTTTTTGCAGGTTTTATAAGTTGTTTGTGTCGGAGTTCAAGCATGTGAGGGTTGCAGGTGGAGATTTGAGGCATCTATTCATGTTCGGGTAAGACTCCAATCTAGCATAGTTGTGTAAGAGATTGTTATATATAGTTTTTTTGTGTGGTGTGGTGTGTTGAGTTTGGATATTGTTTGTGTGTTTTTGTTACGTTATTGTGTATATCTGTTTGGGTTCCCTGTGATTTGCATGTGTTTGTTATGTTGGTTGGACAATTTTTTGGATGCTAGAGTAACATGTGTGGATACGAGAGGTTTTAGCTAGATAGCCTAGTTATGGCTTGGGTTTTGTGCACTAAGTCTGGTTCTGGGTTATTGAGTGCTTTTGCTTGTGGTGTGTTGAGTTTGGATGTCATTTTCATGTGTCTGTTATGTTAATGAAGACAAGTGTTTAGGTTATTAGTGGGTTTTAAGCCCCAATTTTGGTTGTGATCCTGGGTCATCTACAATGGTTGTGATGGTTGCATGCATAGGTGTTCGATGGTGTTGCGACGGGTTGGGTCCGATCGTTTTGATGTGCGGTTTATGGGGCTCGGGTGGTGTTTGCATCAGGTTGAGTTTTGGTCATTTTAATGCATGGGTTATGGAGCTTTGAGAGTATTGTGATGTTAATGTTTGCATGTCATTTGTTGTGGTATGCATGCCCTTGTAATGTTAATGTTTGTGAGGTTAACAAAGGTCCACCTCATTGTTGGCTCGGGTTTGTTGAGTCTTTCCTTGAACTACATATTTGCGTGTAGTTTTCCAGAGTTGTTCAAGGGTGCCTTTGGTTTATTGTGGTAGTGTGGAGAAGAGTGGGCATCAACTATGATAACTACAAGTTTGGTATGTTCGAGGGTGGTTGTGATTTTAGTATGCTTCGATGGGTTTTGATGGTGTTCTAATGGTTGATGTCATTGCATATCTCGACATTCATTTCATGTTTTCTTCCTATGCTGATGTGGTTTCAGCTCAGAAAGCACAAGATGAGCAGCCACCAGTGACTGAGATTTCCAACACTCCGTTCAAGACATCATCCATAATGGAAAAATGTGGTCCCCAGCATGGAAAGTACATGGCCTATTAGTTTGGGTGCAGAGTGGACATTGTGAGCGAATATGTGAACACGACAATGACGTTAAATGCTAGGTTATTAGTGTTTGCATTCCATTTCCATGGATAGGTGTTCGGTGGCATTTGCATTATATAGCTCAGGTGGTCTACGATCATTGTGAGGTTAATATGGGTGTTGGCACAATACTGGGGTATTAATGTTTGCATGTCATTTGTTGTCGGTTGGATGCCTGTGTTATGTTAATGGGGACAGGTGTTTCGATGCCAAAGTAGCAGGTGTGGGTATGAGGGGTTTAATGGTTGCATTTATTTTGGACCTAGGTTGGGGTCATTTTAATACCTGGGTTAGGTTTTCCACGATGGTTGTGATCATTTTTGGTACTTTGTATACGTGGATGCATTGACTTTCAAATATGAATGAATCTATTAATGTAGTATTGATGGTGTAATTTTTGTGCCTTTTGTTATTCTATGGTAACTATGTTTATCTTTCGTCCTATACATACTTGAATGTATTGACTTCTGAATCTGAATTAATACTATATGATCTTATGATTATTGCATATTGTGTCTTTTTTTAGCTTAGATTCGATTGAAATATGAAGTTTTTGGTTGCTACTGTTATTATTGGATCTTGGTAACTATGTGATCATTGTTGTGTTATTCTATGATATCTACAATTATCTTTCTTTCTTTATATGCTTGGATGTATTGACTTTCGAATCTAAATGAATCTATTAATATTATATGGTCTAGTCTTTTTTGAACTTAGATTCGGTTGAAATATGAAGTTTTTTTTACTACTGTTTTTATTGGGTTTTTGCAACTACGTGATCATTACTGTAAATTTGAATTTTTAGTCATTATGTGATAATTAAATAATTGACTGGAGCCTAAGCTTTTATATCACATTAGAGAGAGGAATATTATATGTCACTAATGATGGTATAACTATATTTAAAGTGTCGCTGTTTGCATCCCTTTGTTATGTTAATTCAATGGTTTTAATGGTGGCGAGGGTTTTGATTTGCTATTACAGTAGCATCAATTTATGTTAACTTTGAACCTGTATAGTGGTGGGGTATTAATGTTTCAATGTCATTTGTTGTCATTTGCGTCTCCTTGTTATATTAAAGGGGGCAGTTTTAAAAATGACAGGTAAAAAATTGATATGTTAATGGGTGACACGGGGTTTCAATGGGCTAGTGGCTTTCATAGCTGTCAAAGCATAGTAACGATATATGGGAATTGGGAGGGCATCAAGGTTTTAGAGCTAAATATTGGACATCAAATGTGGTTGCAGGATACAAGTAAATTTGACGAATGGATATTGTATACATTTGTTGAGGGATATACATTTGTAATCGATAAAATAGAAACAAAATAAAATGGACAACGATATGATATTGTTCATATTCACTAAGGTCTATAAACTAAATATAGAAAATGTAGAACACATAGGAAAAATTTATTAAGCTAGAAAAAATGTCATTAATAAATCTAGGCACACAACCCATGCTAACCCAAGCCGATAACCCACATAACAAAAAAAAAAAGTAATCTAAGCTAAAGAACAACTTAGCAGGGAACCGTCATAATGACAAAAATCCAAGATAAAGCTCAACTTATACAGCTAACTTTATCAAGATTTTTTTTTTTTTAACTCTATGATTTCAATCAGAAGATCAACTCATGGGTCTCATGGTATATTTGCATATACAAATCGAATCCATCATATTGAGGAAATATTTAATTGAAACACAATTAAGAAGCCAAATTCACAAGGATTTAGAATCCTATAATTTTAAATCAAGTAAATCAAGTCATAATTACAAATAAATGCATCCCAACGAATTTGAGGAGAAACAAAGACTAGATGTAACCTGGACTTTGATTTTCATGTGAATTCTAGGGGTTTTCCATCATGGCATTCAATAAGCACCTCACAGTAGTGTATTTAATGTTGTTGTTGGGGATTATGAACCATTGGATTGATTGTTGGATCAGATCCAAATACTCATATCCATGCAGTAGCAACATTAAATGCGTTGTTGTGGGGTGCTTATTGAAAGCTTGTCATTATTGTATCGATAACTAATGTACAATTTGGGATCATTGAATATTGACTCCAAAGCATAAATCCAATTTCATAATCCTACCTAAATTAAAATTGATTCTAAGTGAAATGAAAATATGTAGCTTATAGTGTTTTAAGTTGAGACTTGAACATCAAAGTGGAGCCTGATAAAATTTGGTAACAATGAGCATTGATGGATTTAGAGTCAAAGCTCTTAAAAGAAAAATTCATTGAAAAATATGGGACGGGTTTACTAAAATTCGTTAGTTGGACTTAAGATTATAACAATTGCAGTTGATTATATGTGATCTTTGTTAGAAAAACAGGATCGCGGAGCAATAATAATAAACAAGATGCAAATATAAAACACATAAACACAATACAAGAGAGACACCAATATGCGTGGTTCACGCAATCTGGGCTACATCCATGAAGAAGTTGCTAGTCCTTTTATTAATATATCCAGCAAATGAAGGGATACAACCCATAGCACATCCGCTGCAATTTCCTCTTCACTCTCTCACAGTCTCTCTTACAAAATCATAGAGATTTTTACAATACTACAATACCCAACCATATTACAATGCCTTCCTTTTAAAGAGGGATTACCATGGTAAAATACCATGGGCCCGTAAATCACCCATTATTGACCAAGTCATGACTATGGAATTACAACATTTTACAAGGATTTTTTTCCAAAATTTTAGCTACGGGGGCAGTACCCCTGAACCCCCACCAAGGAGGGGCTCCCAAACTAGTCGTTTCCCCCCTTGGACCCCCCATGGTGAATGTAGTGGGGGGGAAAAGTCACCCCACACCCCCGGTCATGGGATGGGTTCCAAACACGACTGAAACACGACCTCTGAATCAAGAAGATCAGGCTCCATAACCAACACTCTTCTTTCTTTTTGAAATTTGCATTTGTGTTTGGAGGTTTCATTTGCATGGGTGGCTGGTTCTTCTAGAAATTTTTCTAGGACCTTAATACATACCTTGTGACAATTTATGAATGAATGGTTTTTAAATAACATGGGAATAATAATCTAATATCTATGTTGAGGTGTTTATGGTTTCTTTATGTTAAATGCATTTAGTTTTTTTTTAACATTTTAAACTTTGTGGAATTAATTTTGTGTTGAAATATTTTAAATATTAGAATCCATTGGAATTCATTCTAAGTTGCATATGTTTTGGATGTTTTTTAAATATGTTTTTAGTTCAATTGCTTTGTAAAAAATATTCTTTCATCTTGAATTTCAAGTAATAGTTAATTAGTATATAGACATTCAAATCTAAAGAATATATGGGCATAGATATTATTAATCGTAGTAACATTAAAATCAACATTAGAGGAGGTCACAAAAAGAATTAAAATCAAGTTGTAAGGATGTGTATCTATTTGCAGATTGATCAATATAAAACTATGTATATAATGATGTAAGCATATTAGATGATTTGGTTGTCTTGTGTATAGTTAATTGTTTCCTTTTTTTCGGTTAGACAACTATGCTTTGAAATCTGATTCAAGAGAAAGGCTACTTTTAATTTTTCACCTTGTACTATGCTAAAGCTAGTTGGCTCAACGATAGAAATAATTTTTGGGAAACTTTAAATAAATAAATAAAAGACAATGTGTACAAAAGTTGTTACAGTTTATATCTTTTGTTGCTCTAGAATTTAGATCTAGTCATTGAACACATGTTTTCATTTGTCTAGTTTTAATAAGGATTGTTGATTTAGATATGGAGGGAAAATTGATCAATGAATGAATAAGCATACATGCATCAAATGGATTTGGATTGAGTGAATCAAAATTTGAACCAATTCATCACATTTTTTCAAGGTTCAATTTGTTTCGATTACAAAATTTTCATTATGAACCAAGAAATTGTTTGTTTGATGCATTTGCCATTTTTCTCCTTTTTTGTTATACATCGATTGAAATGTGAGAAGGAATAGTAAGCCATTATCATTCCTTGCTAGATTCTCAAGACCTATTAGCTCTATTGTCTCTAAGATCATAATTTAATCCTAGATTTTTGCAAGAATCCACAATGTCTCAAGATCGATACATATTTGCATAGAATATCTCATTTATGCTTCTTGTAAGCAATAACGTGGTGAAGTTGGATTTGTGGGGTGATATATTCTATCTTAAATTGGTTCTCTAGATGGATAGATGTCCTAGTGTTTGTTTTGTCATATAAAAAAACTGTTAGAATATTAAAAACCCATCTAGACTTTAGGATATAAAGTATTATTCATTTTATGATTACTTTCCTAGGTGTTTTGACTAGGTAGTTGGCCACATATTGCCTTTTAGGATCACACTTGCCATCATTATCCACATGTGCACCCTCAAAAATATTCTGGATAGATTTTGTTGCTTTTATGACTATCCAGAATTGGTAAGAGTGCATTCCTGCTTTAACACAGTTTTTGTCCCTCTGTTTCTCTACTTTTCAGTGGATAAGGATAAAGCTAGGTGTTTTTATGGACTTGGCAAGCTGTCTAGTTTTTGGCCAACACATCCTCCATATTTTTCTCTCCAAAAGCCATCATCTTATTTTCCATCACTCATGAGCTTCCATAATTGATTTTTCTAATTCATGAAGTCCTTGATTGACTTTGGAAAGTGATTTTGCCACTGGAATATTAAAAACCCATCTAGACTTAGGATACAAAGTATTATTCATTTATGATGCTTTCCTAGGTGTTTGACTAGGTAGTTGGCCAAATATTTCCTTTTTAGGCTTACACTAGCCATCATTATCCACAATGTGCACCCTCATAATAATTCTAGATAGATTATGTTGCTTTTATGACTATCTAGAATTGGTAAGAGCGCATTCCTTCTTTTACACAATTTTGTCCTGCTTTTTCCGCTTTTCAGTGGATAAGGATATAGCTAGGTGCTTTTATGGACTTGGCAAGTTGTCTATTTTTTGGACAACACATCCTCCATCTTTTCATATCCAAAAGCCATCATCCTATTGATTTTCCATCACTCATTAGCTACCGTAACTAATTTTTCTAATTCGTGAGGTCCTTGACTAATTTGGAAAGTCATTTTTCCACCTTGGGGTTTTTTTTGCTTTTAGTAAGCCTACCTTTTGTGAGTTTTCAAATTTACTTTAGTGCATTCTATTTTCTCTCCTGAGATGTATTATTAATTTTATTATCATTAATGAATATGATCATCATGGATTTGACATCAATTGTGTTCAGTCTCACATGTTTCTGCTTCATTTTTTCTTCTCAATTATGCTAATCTTTGAGTAATTTCTTAGTGAGGACTTCTCTGATTCCAGATCCTAGCTTGTAGAAATTCTTACATGGTATCAGAACCATAGAATTCTCATATGGTATCAGATCTCAGGGAGCTCATAGCTTAGATCCAGATGAGTCTTCCAGTATAAGTTTTAGAGTTTGTTTTGCAGGCACACAACTTCTTCAATGTATTCAAATTCCGTTCCTCCTATTGCACCATTCAATTATGTTGAGTGGAAGCCAAAGATGAATGCATATCTTAAGAGACATGAACTCTTTGATGTGTCTATTGGTGTTGTGAATGATACATAATCCTCAGAAGAGAAAAATGATTGCTTTAATGACTCTGATGGAGCTGTTGGAGCAATGTGTTTGGCCATATCTTCAAAGATGCGCCACCTCATTGATACTGTTGATACTCCAAGTGATCTCTAGTGCATTTTAGACAGAGAATTTTGTTAAATTTTCAGAATTTAATTCAATCTGATCTAGGATCTTAACTGAGAGAACAACATGTACAGCATATCTACATCATATCAATCATGGAGACAATAATGCAAGCACACAAGAGACACAAAGATTTACTTGGGGAAAACCATAAAGGTGAAAAACCCCAATAACTTCCTCAGAGATAGATAGAGCAATGATACAACCAAGAGATAGACATAACCTAGAAGCAGATCCTCCTCCTCCATAAGTGCGCCACTCCTCCTTGAGTGCATGAGTGAGAAGTGAGTGAGCAAATAGAGTGCCTCCCGCACTCTATTTATACTTGACTTGACTTGCCTTTTTTTACCTAACTCATGTAGGCTCGAACTTAACCACATAAAATAATGCTGACTGGGCCGAACCCCAATAGGGTGGTCTAATAACCCTTTGACCCACATGGCCGACCCCCAATAGGGTGGTCTAATAACCCTTTGACCCACATGACTTATACAGGGCCGACCCCAACAAGGTGGTCTAATAACCCATCAAGAATAAGTTAAGACATTTACAATATAAATGACGACACTTGCTTATAGAGGAATAATACCATCTCTATAGGAATACAATATACATATATGTGAAATACATTCCGAAGTTACATATACATCAACACTCCCTCTTAACTAGGAAGGTATTTCTCAGCACAGTTCTTCTAGCACAAGTCATCTTCTCTGGATCATCGTCACTGGATAATCATCATCGAGTCATCATCATCGTCACTGCTGCTGCTATCTCAATCAATCTTTGAATCTACTCGTCATAGGAAGTTCTACAGAGCCAGTCCTTTTTCATACTGGATGTAGGCCCACCACCTGCAGGTCTTCATCATCACTGGCCATACTGTGGAATCCTCAGGACTTATTACGTGCATCACAAAACCTGGCTGCAGCATCCCAGGCTATTACGAGCACACAGCTCTACCTGTAGGATCTCCCAGGAGCACATTACATGTGACCCATCACAAAACTTGGCTGAAGCATCCCAGGCTGTTACGAGCACACGGCTCTACCTGTCGAATCTCCCAGGAGCACATTACATGTGATCTCACCACAAAACCTGGCTGAAGCATCTGAGGCCTTTTTCATCCTGTCCAGATCTCCCAGGAGCAAATTACATGTGGTCATGGAAAAACCTAGATGAAGCATCTGAGGCCTTTTTCATCCTGTCCAGATCTCCCAGGAGCAAATTACATGCCATAGGACAAAACCTCGCAAGAGCATCTGCCAGATATCCCAGGGCACCGAATTACATGCCATAGGCAAAACCTCGAAAGAATATCTGCAGATCTCCCAGGGCACAAATTACATGTCCTTCCAAGCAAAACCTCGAAAGAGCATTTGCCAGATGTCCCAGGGCACCGAATTACATGCCATAGGAAAAACCTCGAAAGACCATCTGCAAATCTCCCAGGGCACAAATTACATGCTTACCTGCACAACCTGATCCACGACCACAAAGTATCATCTGATACTCATCA
This sequence comes from Larix kaempferi, assembly GCA_027924585.1. Classification (NCBI taxonomy): domain Eukaryota; kingdom Viridiplantae; phylum Streptophyta; class Pinopsida; order Pinales; family Pinaceae; genus Larix; species Larix kaempferi. The sequence continues at coordinate 13,895,422 of BSBM01000348.1, read as the reverse complement.
AACATCATCCTGATGTACACATGATCATCCTGATCATCATCACTGCAACATCCTGCTGCATGTCATCTGGAGAAGCTCGTCATCCACGATCATCCTGATCATACAATGCATCCATCTGATGCACACCAAGTATCCACTTGATACATACATAGATACATGATCCACACAATGTATCCATCAGCATACATGATCTATCTGTTCATACAAAGATACATGATCTAACTGATCATACAAAGATACATGATCCACACAATGTATCCATCAACATACATGATCTACCTGATCATACAAAGATACATGATCACACAATGTATCCATCAGCATCCAACATGATGCGTACATACATATAAATGATCCAACTGATCATATCCAGCATCCAACATGATGCATACATATATACATATAATGATCCAACTGATCATATCCAGCATCCAACATGATGCATACATACATACATATAATTATCCAACTGATCATATCCAAGCAGAAACTAGAACATCATCCTGATGCTCATCATCTAGCGCTTACATCCACAGCCATGTGAAAGATCCCCCTTCCAACATGCTTGGAATGGCTTCAGCAAATGTGTCCATCACTTCTTCCTCGAAGTGTCCTCGATCTGAAGAAAGCCAAGCCTCTCTCTGAAGTACTCGAACTTCACTCTGGCTAGTGGCTTCGTCAGCACATCTGCAATTTGCTAGTCCGTCGCAACATATAGGAGCTTCACAGCTCCTCTCTGCATCATATCCCTGATATAGTGATATTTGATCTCTATGTGTTTTGACCTGTCATGAAACACTGGATTCTCGGACAGCTTCACACAACTCTGCTTATCACAGAAGATACCAGTAGCATCCAATGGGAGATCAAATAACTTAGACAGTATCTTCCGTAGCCATACTACCTCACAACTAGCTGAACAGGCTGCAACATACTCAGCCTCAGCTGTACTCAGTGCTACGCAGGACTGCTTCCTGCTAAACCAAGAGATCACACCTGATCCCATACTGAAGCAGCACCCAGATGTGCTCTTCCTATCTGCAGCACTGCCAGCCCAATCTGAATCAACATAACCCTGCAGGTTAAACTTTTGATTTGCTTCATACTTGAGCCCATAATCCACTGTACCCTTCAGGTATCTCAGAACATGCTTTACAGCAACCAGGTGAACACGCCTCGGATCTGTTAGGAACTGAATCAATGTGTTCACAGCAAAGCAAATATCTGGTTTCATGTTCGTCAGGTACATCAAGGACCCAATCATCTGACGATACATAGAGACATCAACCGGCTCAGATGAAGCATCACATAGAAGCTTCAGATTCGATGTCATAGGTGTGGCCATGGCCTTGCAATTCATCATCCCGAACCTCTTCAAGATCTCTTACTGCATACTTACCTTGTCCAAGGAAGATTCCATCTACACTCTGCCACACCTCCATGCCAAAAACAAATAGTGCATCATCCCCAAGTTCTTCATCTCAAACTCGGCAGCAAGCTTCCGCTGCGTGTCGGCAATCAATCTATCTTCACCTGCAACAAACAGGTTATCCGCATACAAAAGTAGTATCACTGGATTGCCTTCCTCAACCTTGTAGAAAAGGTTGGAATCCACTTTATTCTTGGTAAATCCCAAACTAGATAGAAAGTTGTCTATCCTACCATACCAAGTTCTGCACACATATATGACTGCACCATGCTGTCTTGAAATCCATCTGGTGCATCTTCTATTTCATCACTTTCATATTTCTCTATGCTGCCATCTGCAGCATGCTTGATCTTGATAGATCCATATGGAATTCATAACAAACTTCCCTTCAGGTCTTGGGACTACATCCCAAACATCATTCTTCATGATCGACGGATCATGGCATTCCATTTCTTCATCCCAGATCCTGGGAACTTCAATATCTTCAATATTTTCAATAGATATCTTTGTTGCTGGAACAAATGTTGTAGTCCTTTTGTAGGTGAAGATATATGGTCTTTCCTACATGTTGATGTATATGTAACTTCGGAATGTATTTCACATATATGTATATTGTATTCCTATAGAGATGGTATTATTCCTCTATAAGGAAGTGTCGTCATTTATATTGTAAGTGTCGTAACTTATACTTGATGGGTTATTAGACCACCTTGTTTGGGGTCGGCCCTGTATAATTCATGTGGGTCAAAGGGTTATTAGACCACCCTATTGGGGGTCGGCCATGTGGGTCAAAGGGTTATTAGACCACCCTATTGGGGGTCGGCCTAGTCAGCATTATGTTATGTGGTTAAGTTCGAGCCTACATGAGTTAGGTAAAAAGGCAAGTCAAGTCAAGTATAAATAGAGTGCGGGAGGCACTCTATCTGCTCACTCACTTCTCACACATGCACTCAAGGAGGAGTGGCGCACTTATGGAGGAGGAGGATCTGCTGCTAGGTTGTGTCTATCTATTATGGTTGGTTGTATCATTGCTCTATCTATCTCTGAGGAAGTTATTGGGTTTTTCACCTTTATGGTTTTCCCCAAGTAAATCTTTGTGTCTCTTGTGTGCTTGCATTTTTGTCTCCATGATTGATATGCTGTAGATATGCTGTACATGTTGTTCTCTCAGTTAAGATCCTAGATCAGATTGAAGTAAATTCTGAAAATTTAACACTACAAAACAGGTTAAATTGCATGATTAGAAACATCTCATAATTTTCAGAACAAATTCTTACACATAAAGAAATATGTCATACAGTCATGCAATTATCTTAGCCAATGCTTCAATACAACATTTATCCATATCCCATAACTTTCTAGATGCCTTCCAATCTCTACCAGAACATTGTTAAGAGTGTGCACAACTCCCAACATGTCAGCAAAGAGGTTTCATTCTAGATAAGTAGCAATGGAATGTTGTACAGTGCCATAGGCTACTTACCCGTGCATATTAGTAGTATACTGTTCATCAATGCAATTATTCTAATGTGCATAATACACAACCTAATTCTAGAAACATCAGTATATACATCATTGAACAGTATTATTTAAACAAACACATATGCAAGAAATGATAATTAAAAATACTTATCTTTGTTTGGTTACTGGGTGGACTCCCTCTGAGTCTTTGCTTCCTTGTAGGAGCTGCTGAAGTAGCTTCTTCTACACCTTTCTATTGTAGAAAGATGTTCAACTCCATCTGAATATCTGTATCCTTGCAGAAACTACTGAAGTGTGCTCCTTTGCTTTCTTGCAGGGACAACTGGAGTGTGCTTCCTCTTGATCTTTGCTTCTGTCCTTGAACTTACATTCATCCTTGCATGCTTATTAGTATCATCATTGTGTTATCCTCTAGGTATCATACATAATCAAACATTCATTAGTATAATCTTAATAAAACACAATAATATCAAGTATGTAGAGTCATGGTCATTTCAAACACAGATAATAAATATTAGTATTCAAGATTTCAGGGAAAATTTCTTTTACTCATGCATGTTCTCATTTGATCATAGGATTCCTCTGGTTAGTCAAATCAATCAATATAAGAGACATATTCTTTTACTTATATTCCTATTTGACCATAGAACTTTTTTGGTTAGTCATATCATTAATCAAAGTAAAAAGCATAATATGCCTAAACCCATGATTACTAACTTCAATGAATAATCATAATCAATCATGCCAAGTATACTTATATAAAGGATCTTATCACAAGGTGAGATTCTAACTTGATATAGGAAAAACATACCTAGATTAGCACGCTAGCTAGTTATGTCTAATATACTCATATGATGTCTTCTTGTTCTTCTTCAATGACTTGTGCTAGTAACCTGTATATCTCATAGGTTAACCATTATAAAACCAAGTTATACATACCTCGTAAATGGATCTTCTATGAGATCCATGACAATGGATGACTCTTTGTCCTCATGTCATCATGATCATATGTTCTTGAACTAGAACATGATTTGTCTTTCTTGGTGTACCTTTCATGTTAGTAACATAAACCTCATACAACACCATAATGCATTAGTACAATCATAAGTGTCAACACCCTAATCAATGAATATTTTCTATCGTGCATTCATAATTTTATTAAGGTGATATGCCAAGTCTAAAATCAAGATTGTACTAACCGTAATAACATGAAGACAAACATACCATAAACTTATTCATGACCAAATCTCAAAACATACCTCGATGAGTCATACCTGTCGAGATCGCTTGTAATCTTCTTATGTAAGGCCTTAGCTTCATCTCCCTCTGAAACAGGAACATCTTCACTTATGCAGGTGACCAATCCATCTTCTTCTAGGATTAACCCAATCCACTTGATTTGCAAGAACTAGACCTGGAGCTAGATATGGGTTTGTTAGAGAAACCCCAAAAATTCAAACTTTGAATTTCAAACTTTCGAAAGGATAGAAATATGCGCCTTGATAAGCTGATCAAACCAGTATATTCAGAATTTGAAAACTGCAAAGTTTCACTCCTCAATTTTGCCGTTGAAACTTCCGGATTCACTAGACGTGACCCTGAGCTGGGGTTTGATGAATCCCACTCTTCTGCCCAATCAAAAGGTTTGATCCAAATCTCTAAGATTCTATTTTTCTGAGGAGATTCCAGCTGTGGTCATAGATTTCAAAAATTCCCATTTTTACAGAAGCCCTAATTTTCCACTTTTCTGATCAAAGTCCCGAACTAGGGTCTGATCAAGCCCGACCTTCTGCCCAACCAAAAATTCTGATTTTGGTCTCTAAATTTTTATTTTGATGAGTAGCATTCAGCCGTGGTCTCCGATTACAAAAATTCCAACTTTTTCCGAATCCCTAAATTCCGGAAGCCATGAATGAAGGTACTAAAAAATAATTCTGTTTTGACAGAAATATGTACTTGATTGTTTCTGGTGTAACTCTGAACTTTTCAATCCACAGGGTCTGAAAACATTTCCTGAGATAGCCTGACCTGTTGTCTTTCCATCCTGACAGGTCTGATCTCAATTGGATTCTCTGAGAGAGAGTTATGCCAAATGTCGCAACGTGACCTGTTTTGGGATAATACAGGAGTGCGAACTTGTACGGCGTGCCATGTGTCACTGTTTGAACTTAGGACTCTGAAAACGTTTCTTGAGATAGCTCGCCTTGTTATATTTCCATCCTGATAGGTCTGACCTCAATTGGACTCTCTGAGAGAGAGTTATTCCAAGTGTCGCAACGTGACCTATTTATGGGATAATACAGGAGAGCGAACTTGTACGGAGTTCCACGTGTCACTGGTTCAACTTCGGCCTCTGAAAAAGTTTCCTGAGATATTGCAGTCTATGTACTACCTGTCACTTTTTATGAAATTTCATTTGGATCTTCCTAGCCCAGGTTATGACCTTTTTCCCAAGGTCACCTGATTTTGACTAAGATCTGGAAGAGGCAGAAACCCTGTATTTTACAGATCCTAAATCACAAATTACAACGAATTAGAGGTTGTCCTTTGGACACAAGGTACATGGAGATCTTAGCTTCGTCTTGTAACAATTTCAGATCCGAAAACCTTGCCAAAACAGATTTATAGCGAAAGTGCTACGATGACTGGTTTTTGCTATATCAAGCCCTAGCATCGTAAGTGCAACAAGTGTCATACATGCCATATCATGCCTTCTTTCAGGCTAGCTCTGATACCATGTTAAATTTTCAGAATTTAATTCAATCTGATCTAGGATCTTAACTGAGAGAACAACATGTACAGCATATCTACAGCATATCAATCATGGAGACAATAATGCAAGCACACAAGAGACACAAAGATTTACTTGGGGAAAACCATAAAGGTGAAAAACCCCAATAACTTCCTCAGAGATAGATAGAGCAATGATACAACCAAGAGATAGACATAACCTAGAAGCAGATCCTCCTCCTCCATAAGTGCGCCACTCCTCCTTGAGTGCATGAGTGAGAAGTGAGTGAGCAAATAGAGTGCCTCCCGCACTCTATTTATACTTGACTTGACTTGCCTTTTTTACCTAACTCATGTAGGCTCGAACTTAACCACATAACATAATGCTGACTGGGCCGACCCCCAATAGGGTGGTCTAATAACCCTTTGACCCACATGGCCGACCCCCAATAGGGTGGTCTAATAACCCTTTGACCCACATGACTTATACAGGGCCGACCCCAACAAGGTGGTCTAATAACCCATCAAGAATAAGTTAAGACATTTACAATATAAATGACGAAACTTCCTTATAGAGGAATAATACCATCTCTATAGGAATACAATATACATATATGTGAAATACATTCCGAAGTTACATATACATCGACAAATTTGGAATGCAAACTGATGAGGATGAGACAATCCATGTGGAGAGCCTGCCTACCATATATGCCTTCTCAAATCAGCTCATTAATGTCGCCAATGTCTTGGCCACAATATTTTCTGATGAAGTTGTTCATGAAGATCAAACTGCAGAATCTTCAACACTAGTTCCTTAATTTGAAGAGACATCTTCTTCTGGTACACAACTTGATGTTGCTGATGAAGAAGACACAAGAAAGTTCCTTAATTTGAAGAGACATCTTCTTCTGGTACACAATCTGATGTTGTTGATGTTGAAGATATGTCTATCCATTCTCACATGTTCTCTCATAAATATTCTATTCTAAATTCTAAGTTAGATAAGCTAGTTTATGCTCTAGAATATGAAGAGGTTTTTGAATCCTCTCTTCCACATGAGTTTGTCGTTGTGCAGAATGTTGATCTATTGAATTTTTTGGAGGTTAGAACAGAATTTAGAACTATTGCATTTTCTCTACATGATCATATGCTTCCTATGTATTTATATTTGATCATTGGCATATGTTCTCAGAGTTGCATTGAATATGGAGTACACTACCATTCACTTGTGTTCAAGTCTTAGACATATTTTGGTGATTTTGGTTCTGATCTCACCCTTTCTTGTTCAAAGGACATATCAAGGAACCATGTACTTAATCTTGGATATGATTACAACTCTACTGCTTTGGAGTTGATGTTTCGAGTCTCTACAGTTGGTCTTGATTTGATCATGAATTCAAGGCACCATCTATCAATTAATGGAGCTGATTTAACTTCCACTAATAAGAATTTCAAGTTTCAAGAGCAATAATATCTGATTGAAGCTGATCCCGCCTCCTGTGGTTTGAAATTCAAGTTCCAGAATGGTCTGCATATTCATGGATTTGTTTTGATCAAGTTTGGTTCAAAGAGAAAGTTCATAGAGCTTCCAGATTCGCTTGCATCCACTGAAGGAGAATTCAAGCACATATGTTTGGAGCATGATCCACTTCTTCCGAATAGTAAGATACCTCCAGACATTTGATCAATTTCACACCTACTTGATTTTGGAGCAGTATTAAGTTTTGGTGTGCACATGTCCATTTTTTAGGGAGGGTTTTGTTCCCATGATGTTTTCCCTGTTTCCTCAGTTTACATGGGCATAATAATTGTAATGGGGTGACCATAAGCCTTATTGCTTGGGCCCTAATCATATTTTACTCACTCTAAGTCATTCTTAAGGGGGGGTGTTAGAATATTAAAACCCATCTAGACTTATGATATAAAGCATTATTCATTTATGATACTTTCTTAGGTTTTTGACTAGGTAGTTGCCCACATATTTCCTTTTTAGGCTCACACTTTCCATCATTATCCAGATGTGTTCCCTTAGAAATATTCTGGATAGATTCTGCTGATTTTATGATTGTACAAAATTGGTAATGGCGCATTCCCTCTTTTACACAGTTTTGTCCTTCTTTTTATGATTTTCAGTGGATAAGGATAAAGTTATAGGTGCTTTTATGGACTTGGAATGTTGTCTAGTTTTTGGCCAACACATACTCCATTTTTTTCTCTGCAAAAGCCATCATCTTATTGATTTTCCATCACTCATTAGATGCCATAACTGATTTTGCTAATTCGTGAGGTCCTTAACTGATTTGGAAGGTAATTTTCCACCTTGGGGGATTTTCACTTTTAGTAAGACTACCTTTTGTAATCCTTTTGAATTGCCATTAGTGCATTTGATTTTCTCTCCTGATATGTATTATTAATTGTATTCTCATTAATGAATATGATCATCATGGATTTGACATCAACGGTATTCAGTCTCACATGTTTTTGCTTCAATTTTTCTTCTCAACACTACAACAAATCCTGGAATTAGCATATGTTTTAGCTCCCTTTTTAGCGTCCACTATCACTTTTAGTGTATTTTTTTATCATTTTTTGTACAAAGTGGACGCTTTTCCACGAGATGGAACTTTAAATGGCATTATTTGCGTCCTTTTTGGAAAGTAGATGTTAATTGGGATGCTAATTAGCAACCCAATTAACGTCCCAATTAGCATCCCAATTAACATCCCAATTAACGTCCATAATAACATCCCATTTAACGACCATAATAGCCTCCAAAATAATGTCCAAAATAGCGCCAGGTACAAATTAAGCGATTGCGCCAGGAATTCTGAAAGGAATTACACCATGAATTGCACTAGGAAAAACGTCCGATATAGCGCCAGGTATAGATCCAAGCATATATCTAGGCATAGTTCCTGGAATTGCTCCAGGAATTTTGAAAGGAATTGCGCTAGAAAAAAGTGCGAGGAAAAATCCAATGTTGCGCTAGGGATAATGCTAGGCATGTTGACAAAAGTAGCATCTAAATGGCCATCTTGTAAACTAAGAGACCCTAATTAATTGTAAATAACCCTAAGGAATCCTATGGTCCATAACGACATTATAGTGTGCCTAACAACATGCTGATGCATATATTGACAATTATAAATATGGCAATGATGATTTATACAATATTTAATAGGATGTTGATGATGACAATGATGTCAATGTCAATAATGATGATGCAGGTTATTATAGCATTATTTGATATTGGTTGGTCATAATGGAAACATAATTCACCTTAATGGCATCAGAGTGACCACAATATCCCCTAGATGACCCTAATCGCATATGACTGTCCCTAACAACATTTGAGTGACCCTAATGAAACTTGACTCGCCGTAAAAGCATGAGGATGATCATGTTGATGATGCATGATGGAAAGGATGTTGATGATGATGATTATGATGATAATAATGAGGTTGAGATGAATGACTATGTTCATGATGATATATGATCGGATGCCAATGATGATGATGATGATGTTTATGTACTCATGTATGGTGTTGATGATGATGGTTATGATGGCGACAATATCAATGATCATGATTCATGTGATAGTACTAATGGATTTTTATTTATCGTAGTGGCACCTAATTACCGTAATCATGGCACTTTTGGATCTTGATTAATGATCCTAATCTGGGGTAAATTACCTTAATGTCACCTAAATTTCTCTAATGGCATTTTATTTTCACCAACAACATTTGATAGACTCTAATGAAATCTGATTGACCCTAACAATATGATGATGACGCATTATGATAATTATGATGGAGCTTATGGATATGATTTGATAATTATAATAATATATAATCCATTCTTGCAAGGAAGTAGGGTTCCTTTCTCATTATTATCACAATTATATTGATGATGAAAATGATGTACTTGATGACTATGACGATGATGATGATGTTGATTTATTGTATGATGATGATGATGACGTTGATGTCAATGATGATTATGCATGTGGTAGCACTTCTAGATCCTGATTGATCCTAATGGCACCTAAATGTCTGTAACAACATCTAAATGACCCTATTATCACCAAAACGACTGTAAGGACATATAAACGACCCAAACAATTACATGACATGAATCCTAATGGCGATGAGTGATTATGAACACTAATGGCATATGAATTACCATAATGACAATGATGACGATGATTTTGTTGATGATGTACTTGATGGTGACAATGACAATGGAAATGAGGATGATGATGAAGATGATGTTGATGTACCATATAACATTGATGATGATGACAACAATGTTGATGTCCATGATGATGATGCATGTGATAATACTTCCAGACACTGATTGATGCTAATGGCACCTAAATTTATTTAATCACATATGAGTGACATACTAATATCACCTAAATGACTATAATGGCATTCAATTGTTGTCGACGACATTTGAGTGACCTTTATGGAATTTGAGTGATTGTAACAACATGACATGAATGCAAATGGTGATGATTGATGATGAACCATAGTGGCATATGTTTGATCCTACAACAATGATGTGGTCGATGATGTACTCATTGATGAGGAAGACGATGAACATGATGTTGTTGATGATGTACTTGTTGATGTTGATGTTGATGATGATGACGATGGAAACAATGATGATGATGATGTTGATGCAATGTATGACGTACTTGAAGATGACATTCACTTGTCCTCGACAACATTTGAGTGACATTAATGGCATTTGAGTGACTCTAAAAACATGACATGAATCCAAATGTATATGAGTGACGATGAACCCTAATGGCATATGAGTGACCATAACGACAATGATAACAATGATGTCATTGATGATGTACTTGTTGATGATGTTGATGATGATGATGATGATGAAAATAAGGATGAGGATGATGATGATGTTGATGCACCGTATGATGTATTTGATGATGACATTTAGTTGTCCTCGACAAAATTTGAGTGACCTTAATGGCATTTAAGTTAATGAAGAGTAATGTTGGCCTTGATTGGTTTAGCCATGTAGATGCTAACAGATTCAAGTGTACATGCAAAGCATAAATGCAACCCCCAGATGGATATTGGTGTCGGTGATTTCAATCAAGGACACTTAATGCAGTGCCTTATTTGCAGGATATCACAAGCACAAGAGATGGAAAATTTAATGGAGCGACAGGGCTCGTCTAAGGAAATTTGTAGTCGATCCTTCTAGTAGTGTACTAGGACCTTGCTTCGGGTTGATGAGAAATTTTTTAACAATGGGAATGTGCCCCTATTTCTTATCCATGCGAATATCGCCAAGATTTCTTTCTCAAGCTATGTCCCTCTAGGATTTGTGTTTGGTCTTTTTTTCGTGTTACTCATGTCCCACTTGAGACGTAGAGGCCATCGTCGTAGAGTTGGTGGAGCTCGTACCTGCTTTGTTTCCAATTCAAGAGAATGCATGATGATTGTTTGGTTTCCCCACCATTCTTCAGGGACACACGAGGATAGTTTGATGAAGAATTATGTCTCATTAGTCAGTTGGTCAGAGTCATAGGTTTGGAGTTGCTAGGTTGAGTGGTTCAATGGGAACATAATTTCTTTTAGGTTTGGGGAAAACATGGTCCATGACATTGAAGGTGAAGAACAAATTCATATGAAATTGGATTCCTCAAGGGATCAATATCAATAGGCACTTTGGATTGGAGCAAATATATGGTCCAACCTATTAAAATATAACATATATTTAATGACTACATTATCCATTAGGGGGGATGCTCCCATTTCCCCTAGTTTGCTTAATGGTCTATGACGTCCTTTAAAACATGTATTACATGAACACCTATTTTGGTGAGGATACAATCATGCCAGGGAGACATAGGGTTGTCATGGAACAACTATATGTTATTAGTTTAAATTGAGTACAAGGATGCAAGGGTGGTTAACAATATCCTTATTGCATTAAACACTTCCCTTACATATGGGAACTAGATAGCCGGGAGGCTCTTGCACTATGTTGATAAGATTATAGAGCATCACACCCCTTTATAGGTAGATTGCAACATTGCTGAAATGTTATCATGATGCATTAAACCTTTTCACTTTTTCTCACACTAGTGGGAGGGTGGGTTTCCCTTATGCATTTGAATTATGTTGCATATTTTTTTAGAGGATTCCTGACACTCGTATTGTGATATGACCCCAAGGGGGGAATACATGGTGTTAAATGTATATATAATGCATTAAATGTATATGTATACTTCACACACCAGATTCTCATATTGTATGACATGATCAATCATACATTTTTAAAACCACAATCACAAATTAATAGGAAAATGCCAAAGACCTTCTTTATCCACAAATATGAAAAAAAATTACACAAGTTTTATTTTTTAAAACTATGTATACTTTCAAATATTTAAACTATTATTTTTATAATAATCATTACTACATAATTTTTTTTTTAAACTTTGTTTATTTTCAAATAATTAAATTTATAACAACATTTAACAAAAACATTAAAAATTGATTTCTAAAAACTTTTTCTAGAGCCAATATGCAGGGCAGGATTATGTTTCATATAGGCGGGAAATTAAAAACGTTGGTAAAAATATTGGGTCTCACCAGGAGTCCAATCCCTTTTTGTTTTTCAAGTTAGAGGTGCTTAGTTCGAAACTGTGTCCAAGCCATAAGTCCAGTCAGACCAACTATCAAATGCCAAGACGAGAAAATCCATCACATTTTGTATTGTGTAAAACGCGAGGGTTTATCAAATGCATCTTGTGGGCGTACTAGTTTCAGATCCTTGGCTTCAGAGAAAATTCACCCAGATAGAGCTTCATCGATTTGCACCTGTGGTGAGAATGAAGAATCGTTGGGGTTTCAATGGCAATGAGGTACTTCCTAGAGAACTTATTCCTTTGCATTTACTTACAGGATTTAGGTATTTCAATGCCAATCCTTTACAGTCTTGTGAATACCAGTCTGCTATGTTTTCTATTTTCTAACAGTATATGCCACTGGATCTGCTCCTCTTCCTTTGATGATGTTGTAGTTTATCTATGTATAAATCATGAGTTATTCTGTTAAAATCTTGGATTCTCTTTTAAGTTTTCTATGGAACAAATGGAAATCCAAATTATTTCATTTTGAATTAATTTAATGCTAAAGAGAATACCCATTTAAGAACGATTCATTTGTCAAGTCTGAGCGCACTTGTTAATGAATTATTGATGGATACCATGGCTATAATTTATTCGATTCCTTCTAGTTCCATAATCGTGGGTTGAAAGTGTAATTGCAATTTAAGTCCTGTAGGTACTAAATCCACTTCCAGGGAGTCGAAGTCTGCTCTCTTGGAAACATGGTATTTTTATTTAATTGTGAACGATTTACACAATATTAAAATTTGAGTGAATTGAATGGCAAGTAGCATAAATACATTGAATAATGAAGACAAAATTCATCTCAGATAGATTGTTTTCAGGTTCAGCAACAAGGTCATGGCGTTTCCCTCCTTGGGGATCCATTATCTCATTTATCAGGGGCCAACCCTAAGCAATTTTCATCTCAGCAACAATCTACATTATTGCAGTAAGTAACCTTCACTCCTAAAGAAGACATTTTCCATACTCTTCTATACGTCTATAAATTAAATCAATGTTATTTCGGGAAGGTAATGCTAATTACTATGTAATTTTTCTTCTAAATAATATGTTTTGGTAAATGAGAAATATTTCAGTTATAATTATGTCAAGTTTGAGTTAATAGGTTTAGTGTCATGACACACAGCTATAGATTTACTTAAAGAGAACAATGATCAACCTTCTTGATATTTTCAACATCGGTTGTAATTGAACATAAAGGTGTTGTGTTCTTGTTCTATTACAAATGATGTGTTTTTGAATAGTGTCATTTAAAACAACATACTTGCAACATAATGTGTTTTCAAAATCCCCACTTTAATTGATGTACTATGTTGTGCACCAAGCATCATCATTATTGAATACAATATGATTTGTATGAACTTGGGATGTCGTTTGATTTTTTTCCAAGGAAAAAAACATATTTCATATTCAAGTAGAATATAAAATACAATCATAAGTTGCTGCAAGCACTGACCATATTGGACCCAAATACAATGACTATAAGTGACCATACAGTTAGACTAGCAGTAACTCAACAAAAACTCTCTGAGAGTTGTCACCTATAGTCCAAAAATAGACATATTACAAACTCGATCATAAAAGCCTATCTTCAGACATCACTATAGTATCACTGACATTTTACATAAACCACGTTATAAAAAATCATTGAGATTAGATTTTCCACTAACTATCCTTAATCTTTTGGAATTGGAAGAATTTGGTTGCAATTCAGGCATATACTTTCCAACTTTTTTGAATGGCCATATGTGAGGCAAAGTTGGTTCTTGTTGATGTGGAGGGTTATGTTTTTATTGAATAGTTATTTGGGGATATTTTGATTTCCAAGCCATAGATAATCCCTACAATTTGGAGCAACATCGCCTACACTAGCCTTGGGTATGATTGGCTATTCTATAGGCCTAACAATAAGCGTTGTTACAATATTAGCAAAAATTTAAGCTGCTACTGATAGTGTTCCAAATAGGAGATTTAAGGTGGAGTTGGCCATCGTCCTACCATGAAGAACATGGGAAGATATCTAAATATGATGATTCTTTCCATGGTCTTTCTTTTTTAGGATCCTTGTCTACCCTCCATAGGATGATTTCCATGTCTATTATTGTTCCCTAGCATACATCCAACCCCTCTACTAGAAGTAAAGGTCACTTGTTCAAATTTTGATCCAACCAATGGAATTGGGTGATTACAACAACTTAAAACCATGTGTGATTTCCCTACATTTGCAACTGGTGCCTCATTGACAGTGAGGTTATAAGGATTACCATCATAAATAGTTGCACAGTTGCAACTTGAATGGATATGTAGATGATCATCTGTAGCCTAGTTGTTAAGGATATCCATAGTCACACCTTTAGAATGAAGAAAATGTGTGTCCTTTTCTTTCCTTTTATAAAATGTTGAAGTTGAATGCACATTTGCAACATGATTCTAGCGAATAAACCATTTTATATTTAGTAGTGCATCCATGATCAAATGTAATATAAGAATTACTTCCATTTCCAGTGACCCAACCATTGAAAAAAGATCAATGACCACTTGCATGACTTCCTACAAATTTATGAAATTACAGTTTGATCTCCTCCCAGTAACTTGATAACTGGCCAAACTTGGAGCATCCATAAGATTTGTCCGCTTGCCTTGATAAACATTTGACTCAATAACCATCTATTAGTACCTTTCAAAGGACTCTGCCATTACATACTATGAGGGATCCATATGTGTCTTTGTGGGGTTCATGTATTGACAAATGTTATTGCATCAATACCCATTTATTTGAACTTCTTCATTCTCTCAAATGATTTAGTTGGGTTTTCCCTGCATCCTAACAACACTGATTTCTTTGTTAGAATACTAGACATAACATAAGTTTCCAATACTAGTGTCTTTTGATGTCTTTGTCTGATTTCTGTGACTCTTTTTGAACTTGTATTTTCCTATATAGTTGTATTATGAGGCATCAGGGAAACTTGGGTACCATCTTGGACTCAGAGGATTCCTTGTGGCCTTCCCATCCCATTTTACAGGGGACATTCCCATTTCACAAGGGACATATCAAGGATGTCCAACATGGATTGGGGACAACAGGGTTTATTCTAAAGGTCTTTCTTTGTCATTGAAATGAAGGGGACATAGAATCAAAACCCTAGGGATGTGTCTTTGTGGTACACTGAATGAGGTTTAGATATAGGTAATCCATTGAAATAAATTTTATTGGTAAGCTTACAATCGGAAGTCTTGGACTGCTTGCACAATGAGCACTTTTGGAATTCACCTTGGACTAGAATCTTTCCTCCTCCGCTTTCTTGGTATTAACATGTTCCAAACACAAGGGATCGACCCAGTGGTGTTTAAACTAGGTTCATCATCACAATGAGATCTCTACCTTACTACTAGACCATGGTCCACAGGATGAGAGATTGTCTTTTTCTTATTATGTTTTTAAAAACATCCAAAAGTGGACTCCATGAGGAAGTGGCTTGAATGATTATCAAGAATATATATTTATTTCATTTTTCAAATCATCTGCTAGTGGAAAGGTCAAGAATTTTTTTCTTTAAATTATTTGTGAAGAATGCTCTTCTTAAGAAAATATTGATCTCTAGATGAGTGATCTTGACAACACTGCTGGCACATTGAGGAATATATTGATTAGATGTTGGTGGAAAGTATGTTGGAAGAGATGTTCCCATTGAAACATAAAAGGGCCTATGAGAGATGAAATTGAAACTAGATCCTGGAAAACAAATATGGGTAGATAAGACGAAATCAAGCAATTAAAGGCTTCATTTCCCAAACATCTCCATAATTCATTGTACAAAACATCTTATTTAAAAATCAAAGAGAAAATAAATGGGACGATAATTAAAGCTCCAGTGTAGGTATCTATGGACGAAAAAAAATAATTGGGGTAATACACTCACGAATCATAGGTTAGTCCCTGGTATCTTCTTTCTGAGGCAGGGGACCATTGGTTTTGTGCAAGGTGCATTCCTAGTCTTTGAGCTCCTTCTTGACGCCCTTAATTGACTCTCCATTATCTTCCCGCATAGCTTGATTTCTGTGGGGATTAAATAAATTTGGGTCTTCCATTTTGACCTCGTTCATCCTTTGGAGGAAATGGGTTTTGATGAGCTACATCATGAAGGGAGAGCAAGAGGAAGAGCAAGGAAAAATCTCCATGCACAAATATCCCACCAAGATGGCAATGAGATTTTTTACTTAATGCATTGAGATGGCAGGTAATAAGAATATGGTCACATGGAAGATGCACTGCAATTCAAGTTCTCACAGCCTTTTGTATATCATACTTGAGTTTCTCCATGAGAACCTTGAGTTTGCATCATAGGGTGATATCATTTATCCTTTGCACTACTTAATTTCGGTGAGTTGGAGATATGTAGATGTTTTGGGCTTTGAGTATGCATGACCCCTGCCTAATTGCATGAGAGTAGCGAGATGCTTGCTCTATAGCCCAGTATGGGGGAGATGTTCCCACATAATGTAACATTATGTTTGCATGGAGAGTAGCAAAAAATAATCATATCATTAAAAAATGCATATAACAGAACGGATTGAAATTCTTTGGAAGAAGTAGTGCAACAGGTTGAAGGAACAGTTCCTTGAGTTGAGGAACTGTGGGTTTTAACCATGGGTTAGGCATTGTGGTACTCAACCTTGAGTTGAGAAATTAAGGGTTTTATTCTTGGGTAACGAATTTTGGTATTCAACCTTGAATTAAGAATGGTGAGATTGAGTGTTCTAGAGTGAATCCTTACCTTTCATGGCGCTAACTGGGAAAGGGAAGGTGTCATCATGACTATGTATGTGGGTTGGGCATAGGTGATGGATAAATTTCATGGCCGTCAAACCTTCTTTTTCTATTTTTAGCTTATATAAAGCTGATGTAGGGCCCGGAAACTTGGCCCTACTTTTGGAAACTGCAGGAAACATTCTAGGAAAAATAAACATTGTAATATCCAACAATATGGAGGCATTATAGTAAAACACTCTAGCTTATGTGGCATGATTTGATGACATGGATAGCTTATATGGACGATGCATTTGAGTGATATTGTTCATGTGATGTACTTAATGCTTGAGAGTGTTTTGATGTACTTCATTCCATACATTCCTAGAATTCAAAGACCTCTGAAGGTAAAGGCATCTTATGATTGATGGAAAATAGATTATAAAAACAATAAAAAAATCGCAAATATCATAAAAAGAGAACATGAAAGAAAATTGAAACAATATTATGGTTAGTACCTGGTTCTGACAAAGTTAACTTATGATAATTTAAGATAGTCTGGGTACCATCTGCAGTGGTCCAACATGGGATCCATATCTTCAAAGTAGAATTCATGCTATGTTCCCTCAAAGCCTCCATTGTTAGACATGAAAACCAACATTCATATTTAAATCAGTATATCCAAATTTTACTCTAGTAGTGTACATTTATACACATTAGTCTAGTAGTATTCTCTATTTATAAAGAGAAGTCACCTCCTCTTTGTACTAGATATAATTACTGTGTATCCCTTGTGTGGGTAGTTCTCACAAAATTTATTTTTAAAAAATGAAGACTTCGCACAAGTAAGCAGAGAAACCTTCACTTAAACATAAACTATTAACAACACAGTAGAATGATATTAGATGTCCTATTTAAAATGCAACAAATTTGAGCAACTACATCAAGTCTACCCACCATTGGCCTCCTGTTTCTTCTGCTTTTAATGATTCAACTATCCATATGGTTTAATATCTAAGGTCAAAATATCACCATAGTAAAAATAGTTAGAAATTGAAGAATACCTTAAATTTGAAGAACTCCAATGAGACACGAAGGTATGGATCTGATGCAGAAAATGGCCCAACTGTTTGCTTCAGAAGCAATCATGCTTCATCCCAAGTAAGAGTGCTAGATATAAATTGGATAACATACAAGGTGGGAAATTTTCCACCCTCCTGAAAGTAGATTGAGTCACCCAATTTTGAAAATGATTCAATTCCTGCACAGAGAATAAAAGATAAACCAATTGTGAAGAATTTACTTCCTCCCAAAAAAAAACATGATACTGAGTGTGTAGACCGAGATGTGTTTTAGTCCTATGTAGATAGACAGTCCTGTGTAGACCGAGAAAGTATGTTAGATTCCTCCTCTATAGACAACATTACATACCTGCTCTTTCAGACTTTATGTTTTTGGGTTGTTTGAGTTTGAGTAGGCGTTAGTTAGTAACGGTAGACCCCAATAAAATGCAGTCCATTATTATAAATGTATGTTATATATGAGCAAAGTCGATGAATGAAATTGTTTTCTTTGTTTTGTCAAAATTTTAATGATTTTTGGAACTCTGTGATTGTTATTTTGTTGAAGGTTCGATTCATATTGGCATATGATGGATAAATGATGTAAATTTGTTATTATCCAGATGAAGGAAGACTGAAGGAGTTTGGATTGAAGTCAATGTAGAGGATCCCCAATGGCATAATCAGGAACATGCTGAATGGTAATGAATCTTATCCGTCCATGGTGATTTTCCATGCCCCATCCGAAAGAAAGTGATAAGTAAATGTAAAAGCATGTATACCAAACCCTGATATGTCTCATTCATGTATATGCACATGCCTCCACACACATGCATGCATAGAGGGTGAAAGAAAGAGAGAGTAGAATATAATATAATAACTTTATAAAATATCCATGAGATTTAATTGTCTATGGGGGTGGAGGGGTAATATCTTTAGGAGGTAATTCCTTCGAAAAAAAACTAAAAGAAAAACAATATATGTAAATGTGGGTGTGTGAGAAAGGGAGATGTTCAATGTATATCAAGTCTACTCAAAGGAAGCCACAAATACTGTTAGTGCTTTTTAACAATAATGATTGTGTTGTAGAGTCTGCAATTATGCACATCACAACTAACATATTGACACCTTTTGTATCTAGCATCCATTCTGTCTCAGGCTTAAATCCATCATTCTCATCAAATTTGTTGATTTTTCCAGACTTGATAAAAACTTTATTAATATATGGAATTCCCCTAAGAGCCATTTCTGTATGTTACTTTCAATTTTCTTTAAAAATACATCATATTCGTAATTTTGGTCTTGTGATTCCCCTTTAGGACCCTCTTCATTCATAATGCGTATACGCAGAATAAGTTTTTTCTGCATTATCGTCATTAAAAATGCATGTCAAATCATCATCAAACTCAAGGTTGATCTTTTCTGCAATGTCTGCCATACTTAGCTTTTTATCAACCATCATCTCTCTGTTCAATTCTATACGGAGCAGCCATGGAGATAATTTTTCTGGTGCAATATCCTCATCTGGCATTTCATAATATGATTTGACAAATTCAACATCTTCCTCTATGATATTACTCATTGGATCCGGATCATACCACACTTCACTTGCCTCTGTAACACTTCGCAAGGTTGTGTACTCTAAAGTACACTGCACATTCTTTGCCCTTTCCTTTTTCTTGTTGACCTCAGGTTTTAGATACACAGACAGTGATGGTGTTTTATTTTCTTTGACACATTTATGATTTCCCTCAACCTGGGGACACCGAGAGTAACATTCTTATCATTGACACCATCATATTGGAAAGTATTCAGTGTCATCTAAGTGGCTGGTTCACCAATAGACTGTGCTGTGAAAATCCTCACAGCAGATCTAAGAGATGATGTATCTCACAAGAGAATAATTATGATTAAGCAAGAAAATAGAAGAAGAGTGATACATGCAGTATAATGAGAAACAGAATAATATGGTACAGTAGAACTCAGATAGAAGCAATAATACTTCGGTCATACTATGTTATTAATCACAAATGGACATATAAATAATACAATGCATGAGGAATTCGAATGCCTAAGGTGGCAATTCGAATTAGCCTTCATGGAGTGATCAAAGGATCACTGGAGTGTCATCGGAGCACAACTAGGTGTCCTCATGATCATCGGAGCGCAACTGGAAGTCTTCATCATCATCAGTGGAGTCATCAATGCTCAAGTAACTGTCAACCATCAGTCAAACTAACTCTGGTAGGTGTAACTGAGTGTAACTCAATGTAACTGAGTGTAACTCAATGTAACTGAGTGTAACTCAATGTAACTGAGTGTAACTGAGTGTAACTGAATGTAACTGAATGTAACTGAGTGTAACTGAGTGTAACTAAGTGTAACTGAGTGACAACTGGACTGGTAGGTGAAGGAGGGCGAGTTGCTCCCTAAAATCAAGGAAGAAGGGCGCATTAAGCAACTGGAGAGCTAAAACTGAATAGTGAGAAGCTCCTAGGGGCTGGCTAACTGAGGGCTAGGTGCTGGACTGATGACTGGGATGCATGCAAACCCTAGAATGCATGCAAACCCTAAAAGGTGCATGCATGACTGAAAATGTAAATGATCAAAATACTGGTGGGACTAGGATGGAGTATAGGAATATCCTAACACCCCCCCTTAATCCATCCTGGGCCCTGGTAACTAAGACCAAAGGTCACCCAATACAATGAATAATAACAATCAATAAACCAAGGAAGTGGGAAAATTTCATGGGAAACATACCCCCTCCTCAAAAAATAGACTGTAAGGCACACATAAAAATAAATACTCCAAACTCAAGCATGTGTGATGCTTGGTCATATGTCTGGAGGTATCTTCTTCTTGGGAAGAAGTGGATCATGCTCAAAAAGCATGTGCTTGTACTTGCTCTTCAGATCGAATGTGATGAGAACAAATCCAATAGTATGAGAATGATCCTTGAACCTGTGATTCGAATCAGCTGAGGTAGGATCAAATCTGTGAAAGTGCATATAGTCTTTTTTCTTCTCCTTCGAACCACCATGGGTGAGATTATGCCAAAAATAACTATTACATGTTTGCTTGAAATCAAAATCAGATTTAAGACTTTCAAAACAGTTTCTTGAGATCTCTTTTGAACCAGCAGGGGTGAGATCAAAACTATCATATGATGCATGAGAAATTATCTCAAGCGGGTGGCAATGGCCATATTCTTCAATAACCTTCTGAAAGCATGTGCTAATGATCATATAGTAGTAAATAAGAGATGTTTGCTGAAGAGGAGCGAATGCATTACCTCCAGTAGCTGATGTTACCTCCGAAATAATCATGTGATCATGATGCAAACCAACAAACTCTGGTGCAAGAGAGGATTTAGGACCTTCTGCAATATCTAGAGTGTGAGCTGGCACAGAAAGAGAAGAAAGTTTGAGCATGAGCGGAGAATCTGCAAGTTCTTTGTCAACAACTTCAATATGAGATGATACTGGTTCATGATCTGAGAGATCATCAAGGGGAGCGAATGCAACATGATCTGAGAGACCATTAGGAGGAGCGAATGCATCATGATCTGAGAGACCATCAGGTGGAGCGAATGCATCACCTTGCTTGTTTTTGAAGGGATTTGGACCAAATCCATCATTCTTTTTGCCGAATCTTTCATCCAGATGAGCCCATAACTCTTTTGGAGTTTCAATATCAAAGATGGTCAGGTACAATATGTAATCAGTCATAGTAAGCTTCATTCTTCCAATGTGCATGTCACCTTTATTCAACCATTTAATCTTCTTTGTAGAGGATTCGAACTCTCTTTCAAAATAGCAATCAAAGAGATCATGGCTCTTCAAATATGCTATCATCCTTGGTTTCCATTCATCATAGTTGAATGGAGAAAGAGGAGTAATTTCTTCTAAATTCATTGAAGTTGTAGAAGACCTGCAAAAACAATATAGAATAACTGCAACTGCTACTGCTGCAAAAATGCAGAAACTGCTGCAACTGCTAAACTCGAAATCTTGGTAATAACCTGCAAAAAACTCTCAAGAATGGAGATAAACAATACTCTCAACATGCTCTGATACCATGTGAAAATCCTCACAGCAGATCTAAGAGATGATGTATCTCACAAGAGAATAATTATGATTAAGCAAGAAAATAGAAGAAGAGTGATACATGCAGTATAATGAGCAACAGAATAATATGGTACAGTAGAACTCAGATAGAAGCAATAATACTTCGGTCATACTATGTTATTAATCACAAATGGACATATAAATAATACAATGCATGAGGAATTCGAATGCCTAAGGTGGCAATTCGAATTAGCCTTCATGGAGTGATCAAAGGATCACTGGAGTGTCATCGGAGCACAACTAGGTGTCCTCATGATCATCGGAGCGCAACTGGAAGTCTTCATCATCATCAGTGGAGTCATCAATGCTCAAGTAACTGTCAACCATCAGTCAAACTAACTCTGGTAGGTGTAACTGAGTGTAACTCAATGTAACTGAGTGTAACTCAATGTAACTGAATGTAACTGAATGTAACTGAGTGTAACTGACTGTAACTAAGTGTAACTGAGTGTAACTGAGTGTAACTGAGTGACAACTGGACTGGTAGGTGAAGGAGGGCGAGTTGCTCCCTAAAATCAAGGAAGAAGGGCGCATTAAGCAACTGGAGAGCTAAAACTGAATAGGGAGAAGCTCCTAGGGGCTGGCTAACTGAGGGCTAGGTGCTGGACTGATGACTGGGATGCATGCAAACCCTAGAATGCATGCAAACCCTAAAAGGTGCATGCATGACTGAAAATGTAAATGATCAAAATACTGGTGGGACTAGGATGGAGTATAGGAATATCCTAACATGTGCTGCAACACAACCAATCATCTCACCAGTATTAGAATTTGAATGATTGATAGGAGTGCATCCATGGAGCTGAGTAAAGAGGGAAGAAACTAAGGACCTCAAATATGTCATAGCCATCAAATGACCTCGATATCTCATTGTGTCACATAGAATAACTAAATGCCTATAGTTCACATATGACCCATCAAAAGATATCACAACTCGAAGTTCATCCAGAAAAGCCTTCCTCACAGCCTCAATTCCAAGCACTTCAATAACCTCAATCAAGTGATTACTTATTGTCCTAGTAGCATCCACATCTTCGTGGAACATCACAGCTAACATATTGACACCTTCTATATCTAGCATCCATTCTGTCTTAGGCTTAAATCCATCATTCTCATCAAATTTGTTGATTTTTACAGACTTGATAAAAACTTTATTAATATCTGGAATTCCCCTAAGAGCCATTTTTGTAAGCATGTTACTTTCAATTTTCTTTAAAAATAGATTATCTTCGGAATTTTGGTCTTGTGATTCCCCTTTAGGACCCTCTTCATTCATAATGACTATACGTAGAATAAGTTTATCATCATTAAAAATGCATGTCAAATCATCATCAAACTCAAGGTTGATCTTTTCTGCAATGTTTGCCATACTTAGTGTTTTATCAACCATCATCTCTCTATTCAATTATATACGTAGTAGCCATGGAGATATTTTTTTTGGTGCAATATCCTCATCTAGAATTTCATAATATGATTTGACAAAGTCAACATCTTCATCTATGATAGTACTCATTGGATCCAGATCATACCACACTTTAGTTGCCTCTGTAATACTTTGCAAGGTTGTGTACTCTAAAGCGCACTGCACATTGTTTTCCCTTTCCTTTGTCTTGTTGATCTCAGGTTTTAGATACACATACAATGATGGCATTTTTATTTTCTTTGCCACATTTATGATTTCCCTCAACCTGGGGACACCGAGTGTAACATTCTTAGCACTGACACCAGCATAATGGAAAGTATTCAGTGTCATCTGAGTGGTTGGTTCATAAGTATTATACACTGACTCTGACAAGCACCATAGGGGTGAGACATATTGAAACTTGTAATAAAGATACCAGAACTAAAGTGCACACCCAAACCTGTGAAAATTCCCAATTCCCACCATACTCCTTAAGCGGAAATCCCTCCTGAGAATGTTGCCCAGATTCTAAAGGTATCTATAAAATTCGGATAGACCAAGGTGACCCAGCAAACAACATTCCAAGCCCAAATGAAGACCAATTCAGGACAAATATTTGGCATACCTCTAATGTGATTACAACCTGAACAATGCCCTTGTTGGAGGAACAATAAATGATGATACTCTCTTCCAAGACTGCATCTAACATAACATTCACTACACCACAAAATTGCCAAATCCAAACCAAGCTCCTCCACCACTACCAACAAGAGTTTCCACTAGGGATATCCCACCTTCACTACAGAGCCGACATACTTTAAAGAGACAGTTATTCTGATGGTTAAGCAGGGAATAAGAGGACTGAGGGAAAGAGGGAGATTGAAATCTCCCTCGCACGAGGCTTTAGTAAGGAGAGGACTTGCATGTATCTCTGGACTACAAAGACACCGAGTGTTATTGCCATTCATTAATGCTAAGTTCATATAATGAGAGTGGGTCTTAATCATACCATTTCCCGTCATAATATAACTGGGGGATCCAAAACCTGATAGGATGGTCCCCATTTTTAACAAGACCCCCTTATCAAGATTCATTGTTGCATTCGCTCTCTGATCTGCAATACCATTATGAATTAGATGACTATGGAAGAATTGATTATCTATCCCCTTCAAAATTTCTATAACTCTTTGAAAATTTTGATGGAAGAGGGTCTCCTTAAAATTCTCTTGCATTTTCTTAATAACAAAGAGTGAATCCTCCAGAATTATGGCTTCCTTGACTTGGAGATTCTTCAAAATCACTATCCTTAATTATAATGCATATAGTTCTGCTTGATTCTTTATGTAAATTCCAAGCCCTCATGAAAAACTTACTTCAAAAATTTATTTTGGGGTTAATGAGAACCCTTCCTACTCATGCCACCCCTTTCAGACGTACCTATATTAGACATGTCTTGATAGTTCCATTTATCAGAGAGTGTTTCACACCAAGGGCCCAACATGGATAATGCAGAGGACACTCCAAACCTTAGAGAATTTAGAGTTATAAAAACAACCATGAACATGCATAGGACCAGTTATGCTGTCAGATTGTTTACACATTCCCAATTGAGATAGAGATATAGCATTACAGATCTTCCATTAATCGTCAAAATGTGGAAAACACATGATAGTACAACTAACAAGGGTTATGAGATTGAGATATCTTGAATACCAAAGTTCTGAGAATTGTAAGGCGGAATCCTATTCGCCAGGGTACCAAAGATCTATGAGCTATAACAAGATGAATGCACAAATATTTATACAGATGCACCTAGACATGGTTACAGAGAGGGGTTGATCTTCAAGAATTGTCTTTTGCTTTGGTTGGCCTTCTTGGTTGCAGGGGCACACAGTGCCAAAAGGTGCATGTGTGGGGCACCCTCCACATTCCTGGTTGTAGGGTGTGCATAGACTGCTAAAGAGTGTATATATGGGGCTAGAACTTGACACCTATGCAATGTAACTATCTGTGCATGGTGTTGTTGTCACCAAAATCTGCATGGGTTTTGGGAGGTCCCCAGGGGGGAATCCTCTTAGGCCTTGTGATGGGAACTACGTGCCTCAGTCTTGGTTTGCAAGGGTTGGTAAAAATTGTACAGCTAGTGATGCAGTGGACTAAGAACCTCTATCAAAGCCAAGGATAATATTGTAGTGCATCTCCAAGTCACTGGCAAGTTTTTTTTGTTTCAGAATCTGGGATTTTAAAACATATCTCATTTATTCCTATTTCTTTTAGTGGGATTACTCCAATGGAGCCCCAACATGGGGGTGCCCAAGTTAATTTGGATTTTATTAGGGGTGTTACTGCTTTGCTTCCAAATTTCTAAGCCTCCTCTAACATTCTCAACTGGTTGATCTATGCATCTCTTTCTTCTTCCTTGGAAGTATTTTTTATGTAAAACTTTCTTCCACCAATCTGTATGCCTTGTAATGAGTTGCCACATTATCTTTTCTCCCATAGTAATGATATTTTATCCCGTAGTAATGTTCATAAGCAATGGATCTCAGATACCTGGACCTCCATTGTCCTTAGGTTCCCTAACCATGTTCCATAATCCATTTAATTAGGTGGAATTTCTTATTATTGGTTTTTGCACATCAAAACCAAAGAGTATCTTCAGAACATAGATTAGGACAGTATCGTACTTGTCTCTGACTGTCTTTGAACTTGAGTACTTATACCTTTAACTTCATATTTGGTTCTCATTTCCTGTAGCTTATCTCAAGTCTTATTAACTTCCTTATCAGCTGCAAAAATTTAAGAAAAACAAAAATGAACTTTATCTTCCTTTGCTACATGTTGTTCTATTACCATCTCAAGTTTTTCATAATCTCCAAGATCAGAGCATTTATTTTTATTTTTATTTTTAGTTTATATCACCCTGTGGCTGCCTCCCTTTGCATTACTGTAGTCCTAAGCTACCCAAAAGTCAGAGCATAGCACTTGATCTTCATAACATACTTGTCTACCCGAGCTAAGTGCTAAGACTTGTGCTACTGCCCTTTCAAGATAATGAAATCAGAGATTGATCTTTAGCTTAATCATACATATTTACAGTCGTGTCTCTGAGCAAATGTTTGTGGCTACCTTCCGTGCTTGATCTTTTCAACCTTGAAAGAACTCGTGTAAGCAACAGTTCACTGTACTCACTGGTTTTGCTAAGTATTTTTTTTGTATTTTTGCAACATATAATACAAAAATTTGATTAAAAAGAGATTACAAGTGAAGATAAGGGAAATAAAGACCTGAGTCTCTTCCCTTCAAGGCCATTGAGGAATCGTGGTTAGCGTTCATTTCAAGAATTAACAAGATCCAATTTGATGAATTAGAGCAACCAAGAAACCCTAGGGTTGTGTTGTATTTGACGTAATTAGGGAAAATATAGGTGCCAAAGGCCTAACACTTCTACACCCTTGACTATTAATGTATGCACCCTAAGGCCCCAAAATTCTAATCCTACCCTCTCTTTCTTTATTCACTTTTCATCATGACTTTTTGGAGCATCTGGAGTTGAAGAATTCAACATGTTGTTTGAGTTTATTTGAAGTTTCTTTCATAAAGGAGTCAATCCACGTTTGTTGTCTACCTATTTTCTAGCAGATTGAAGAACTTATTCATGGAATATGACTTGTTCAGCTACAATATTATTCAAAAAATCAACATGATGTAAGGTTAACAAGAGGGCTTAGAAGTTAAGATTCAAATATGGAAATTTTTTGTGTTTTTATTTTCTCCATGCTTTATAAATTATTAGTTGTTTTCATAAAACAAATTGATTTCTGCATATGGAATCTGGAATTTAGAAGGACATCCAACATCTAAATAAGTACCATTAACTTGCACCTCATCTTTACTATGACTTATTAAACTAGAACCATCTGTGAGTTTTCCTCCATTTGGAGTAGAAGAGGTTGACTTTCTTCTCCCAGATTTTCATCTTTGAGACCTTGATTCTGTAACCGTGTGATTAAGGGAAGACTTATCTCTCTCAATTTCATTTGATGAAAAAATATTAGAAACCACATTTGTCCCCAAGTTGCAATAGATTTCTGAGTAATATGTACTTTTGCTTCTTGTACTTTCTCATGCATGACTTCTTCACCTGCTCCAGTAGGAAAATCCTCTCCAGCTGATATCAACTTGCTTGGCTTAAAGTAATTCTCATCTTTATTTTTATGGTTTCTTTTACTCTTAATAGTCTTTGCAACACTGCACAACATATCTGTGTTCTCATCTTGGAGTGAGGGATTCTTGGAACCAATTTGTTTATGAAGCAAATTCTTTGTTTGTCTGGTTGAGTCAATCGCTACTTCCCCTACCTTCAGGAATGTCCTTTCTCCATCTTCTCCAGTTGAGTCAACTTCTCCAGCTGCTTTTGATTTTGATGACTAATCGATACTCCAAGAATTGTTTACCTTGTCTGATATATCTTCTACATCTGCCTGCTTTCTTTTTCTCCCAACACTCTTTTCCACATTCTTTGACATTGAAAAATCATGAGCCTTTTATTTTGTATTGGGACTCTTTGAATCTATCTGTGCTTCAAGTTTATATGTCTCCATTTTCTTTTGATTTCTTTGTTTGGATGAATGTCTTTCCAATGTTCCAGCCATTGACTACATCCTTTCCAAAGCTGCCTGGGTTGGTTGTATTTCTCCACTGGATTTTGATAACTAGTCGGTTTCCAATCTTTTTTTCTTGAAATCATTTACAGAAACATTATGTATATCCCCCTCTTCATCATTTTTTGCTTTAGAACTTCCAAAACTAAA
The DNA here is from genome assembly GCA_027924585.1 of Larix kaempferi. Lineage (NCBI taxonomy): Eukaryota > Viridiplantae > Streptophyta > Pinopsida > Pinales > Pinaceae > Larix > Larix kaempferi. The sequence continues at coordinate 13,866,945 of BSBM01000348.1, read as the reverse complement.
TTTTATTCCATGCATTTCCCTTGGGTTCATATTGCTTGTTCTCCTAGTAAAGCGTCCTACTCCTGTGCCTACTCTTGTTGACTGAAGTTCTCCAGCTAGTGTTGATGTGACCTCCACATCTTCCCCTTCTCTTTTCCTCCTAACAACCTTTGTGAAGTTTTGAATTATATCTTGGTTCTCTCCAAGAATTTCAGAACCATTGTATTCAACATTCTCTTTTCCATTTTGCTTGGAAATTCTCGGTATTCACTGTCTCCTCTCACCCTTTTGTTGGACTTGTCCTTCATCTTCTGCACAATGGACACTCCTATTTTTTCCATGAGTAGAAAAACTATTGTCGGCCTTCATTTGCTTTGCAAATGTTTCACCATTTTCAGAGTCATTATTTAGTAATGTCTCCTTTCTAAACAAAATAGATAGTCCAGTATTCCTCTTCCTTGATTCTCCAGATTTGGTACAGCCTTTTTGTTCTACTGTACATGTGTTTTCCTTGGTTGCTTGCTTAGGGAGAATCTCTGCTGTCATTGACTACACCACTTCAGCAACCAATTCAACATCAGTGTCAATATCAGACATGCTTAATGTCTGTCTGCAACTAGGACTTTTTCCCATCTGTTGTTTAGAAACTTCTCCCAAATTCAAGGGGAATTTCTCACCTATAGAATTTTTTTATCAAAAGTAATGTTTTGGTTCATGTGAATATACCGTTCCTCAACAAGTTGTAACCTTGCTGACTGCCTGGAGACCTTAGCAGATTCTGACTTGCTCACCCCTTTAGATAAGGTAGCCTTTGCTCCTTGGAATTTGGTCCCCACATTAATTTCTTGTCCATGTAGTGCATCAGATGCCATGGTTATGTTAGAATCTAAACCTCCTGAGTTAGTTAGCTTTACCAATCCCTGCAATATAAGTTTTTTTTTTGTCTTTTCCAATCTTTAAATCCTTACTATTTGGAACCGAAGCATCCTTATTATCGTTATAAGATATTTGGCTGATTTGCTTGGATTCTTTTTTGATTTTATCCTCCCCAATTCTAGATGATGAAAAAATCCAAGCCATTCTTACGAAAAAACTGGCACCCACCTTCATTGTGTTGGCTATCACCCAATCAGAGACTACAATTTTTTCCTTTGGACTTTTGCATTCCACCAAGTGAGCAAGATTTTAAGTTCCCCTTGCACTCCTCGGCCTAAAGTATGTCATTTCATCCAAATTTTCAAGCTCGGGTTCTTGGGACAACCCACTTGTATTGAGCCATACCAATTTGTCAACCATATTTAGTGCATTAACTTCGTATTGGTCACCTGTTTCTATCAAGATAGTTTAAACCAGAAGAGATAGGGTGGTTATATGATTTTTCATTAAACCCAAGATCATATATTCCCACGAACTTAATGTCCTTCATATTTAAATGGTTGGAATTCTCTTGTTTGGAATCTAGACAAACTTCGAAACATTCTTCAACCCATGCCACCAAAAATCTTCACTTCTGGTTTCCATTACTCAGCTCAGGCATACCTTTAACTTCAGTAAAAAGAACAAGGTTCCCATCTTGGAATACTAATTTTTCACCCTCAACATAAGATACAAGATCAGGATTGTCATTGCTAATAGATGCAAATGTACCAGCGTGGGGCTCTTCATCATATACAATGAGCTCAGGTCCAAAGTCACAAAAAACATGTATATCCAGACAGTCCATGAACATATAACTCAATGAAAGCTATTGGTGGTTTGTTCTTATGATCGCAATCAACAAAGTCAATTGTTTTTTACTAATGCCATTTATTTAAATAACATTTTGTCGCATCCTCCAAACAAGCCATGGTATCTTGTATTATTGTTTCCATTAGTTCACTTGGCTGAATTTTTATTTATGCTCTTGTAGTTGTAACCAGGATGTTGTGGCATTCAAATCTTCAACTACCTACTTCTACACACCTGGAGGGTTGAAATCTGATTTCTCACTCTTCTTTGCATCAATGTTTCTTGTCTTCATTCCGAGCACTGATGCTTCTTCTCTTCAATTGCAATTTCTTCTTTGTCTACTTCAGGTAGAGGAATGTAAGTTTAAATCCCAAGGATATCCAACAGGCCCAATAGACCACCTATTCTGGGTTCAGCAAACATAGGCTCTTGAAATTTCCCTATGCCTTTTTTGCATTGTCATCTTCTTGGCCAGTCATGTTGTAGAAGTCAAGGCATTGCAGCATAAAAACATGTCCATTTCATCATCATAAAGTATACCATTGTGACACAGTTAAGTCTTGAGAGAAATAAATGTAATAAATCAATCCCTTTATCACTTTTGAACATAACTATCAGCATGGCCTCCTTCAGGATCAGGCTCATCTTCATTGTCTGATGTGAACAATATTCCTTCTAGGCTCCTTCTTAGGAAAGATTTTGATGGAAAAGGAAGGAAGCCTTTAGAATATGTTTAGGGTTGATCCCTACAGGAAACTTTTTAATAACATCCTCAGAAAACACTGGGACTACTTCACAAAAATGAAAAATTTGTTGATATAGGGAATTTCCTTTTACAACCCTGCCCTTATTTTGAATGTCCAGTTCAGAAAGATCAACACCACAATTATGAAATCCTTCTAGCTATTACTTAGATGATGAAACATGATATAAACAGAATTTTAAAAACCCTTAGCCATCACACATATGTAGGTACGTTTCTGTCCTCAGGTTGGTACCCCTCAATATCCTCCATAAGTTACACCCAGCTGAAGATTTGTGATCAAAATCACTACTGGAAAATCCCATGCAAATATGGGGGTAACAAAAAGAACATTTCTCATTGGGTTGCCATATTCTCATGTGCTTTACCATAATGTTTTGCTGCAGCTTGCCAATTATTTCAGGTTCTAAGCATTCTATGTATTCTACCTAAATCCTATCCTAAATAACCTTAATATTTCATGGCTCTGTACAAAGGAAATAATCCATTAAATAAAGTTAAGATAAAATGAAGATAATTTTATTAATGTCCAACAAATGAACAAAAATGTATGCCAATGGGACTGCTGAATATAATAGTGCCAAAACATACTCATAGTCATAGAAACTAATGCCTTCAAAACATGTGGTGGATTGAGTTGATCAAACTACATGGAGGTATAGAATTCAGATTTAGTTGAATGGGAGTTACTCCTAGTGAGATTAAATATCTAAAAGTTGGGCTTTCCATTCCACGTTCTTTTGTCCATTCCCTATACTTGTTTTCACTACAAGTAAATGATGCACAAACTTGATCCATATTACTAGTCTTAAACTGTAGTGTTGCACTTACCAGAGTAGGATTCTATTTCGCAACTCTTGCCTGTATGTACCATAAATGTTTGTGGTAGGACTCTTAAGCATATTATTGCTTAGAAGATTCTAAAGTACTCTTTTTCTAGATTGTTATATCACTACATGGATTTTAGACATTTGAAAAAGTTGGATGATGATGACCTTGTAATATTCACATTAGTGAATTTCTCTATAAAGGTGTTGAGATAGGATGCCACGCTATATTATTTATCATAATATTATTGAGAGTGCTTGGGAAAATACTTCTCAAGAAAATGTTTATTGGTTGAGAATTGAATTTTATTCATTCAAGTTCAAGTATCTATACTCCTTTCATGGTTCTATTTTGGAATTATTTTTCAGGTTTCATTTTTTGTTTCAACAATTTATTTTTTAATCAAGATTTAGTAGATTTATTGGATTTGTTTAAAACAATTTGCATTGTTGGTTGAGAGTCTCTTTTATCTCTTCTTTGAAAATACATCATTAGTTAGCTATCCATTTTGCATGAGTACTTGATATTTCCATTTGTTTGTTGGTATTAGTCCTTTACTTTATAGAAAAAGTACAAATTTTAATTCAAGAAAAGAATATTAGTTTCTAGTATTGAAAATTTCTGTCTTTCTCTACACTACATTTTTTTACAAGCATTTACATTTCTTTGTAATTTCATTTACTTATTTTACACACCACTTGTGCACACACTTTTCATACCCTAAATCAAACATCACTTGGTTCATGACTCCAAGTGGAGCCTCAAAAGTAACCTCTAATCTAACACATTAAATTCCCTCAATTTAGGGACAAAACAATCTTGTAGTTAGGTAAGGACTAATAATTGAAATATAACCAAAAAATATGCATTATGTAATGAAATTAATATTAATATTTTAAATTGATCATTTCTGGTTGTTTGCAGAAAAATGGTGAAGATGACTCCTTAGATGATCTAGATTATGTTGTCACCAATGTACCAGAGAAATATATTGTTGATAATGATGCAAATGGATCAAATGAAAATGATGATGAATATGATGTTGGGATAGATGAGGATGATGATGATGATGATTAGAATGATGATGATAATGGTGGTGGTGATGATGATGATGATGGTAGCCATTGATGCTACTATTGAGATTGTGGATGTTTATTTTTTTCTCGATGCTACTAGACACGTATTCTGATTTTTGTGATGATCCAAGTTCATATTAAACTATGGGTCATTTTGATTTGTATGGTGGATTTATGTTGACATAAAACATTTGATTACCCTTGATCATTTTGACATTTCTAGATATGGATATTAAAAAATATATTTCTTGTGATATTGGTATTTTCACTATATATATCGTTCACTTGTTCTTTTAACCTTAATATGATGATCTGTATGATAGGCTATTGATGTGATGTTGTTTTATAAATTCACTTCTTTTGATGAAAGATAATGGTGATGTTATTGTTATTATATTGTAAATTTATCTATATTGGAAGTTGTCGATGATATTTTCATGGAAAATTAATATATATGATGATGTTACTACTTTGGATAAATTTTGTCTGTTTGTGTTAAATTTTCTTCATAAATGCTATGCAATTAATTTCAATAATGGTATCTACAATTAATTTGAATGTTTCATTATGTTATTTCAGAACTTTGAAGTAAATGATATATGAGAACTATTGAAATAATTATAATAATTTGATATAATAAATATATTAGCACACAATTGGATATAGCTGTAGGTGTTAAATAGAAAGCCTAATGTGGTGCTAATAAGGAATCAAAATAGGAATCAAAACTAGGAGGTAAAATGGAATCCCACTATATCCAGAAGCAACATTGGATGCAATACCTAGCACTAAGTTGGAAGTCAATTTTGATGCTATTTTGGACGCCAAAGTAGAAGCCAAACCAGAAGCTACTAGTGGCCAACAAAGAAAAAAAATTAGATGCTTAATGGGAAGCTAAATGTGGCGTTCATGAGGAAGCAAAACAAGAAGAAATTCAAGGAGCTAAATGGAAAGCAAAATGTGGCACTAGTGTGGAAATAAAAATGGACGATAAATTGGGCACAAAAGTGGTAGAAAAACATGCTGCTAATGTTGACATCAATAGAGATGCAAAACTAGGCGTTAAAAAGAGGCCCAACACTTGACGCTAATGAGGAAGCCAAACATGGCATTGATATGGTAGCAAAATAAGATGTTACTTTGGATGCAAAACATGGCACTACATAGGAAGCAAAATATGGTGCAACAATAGAAGAAAAATTTGGCTCCATCTTGGTAGCAAAACACGATGCAAAAAAGGAAGCAAAAATTGGTGCAAAATTAGAAGCGAAAATTGGTGCATATTGGAAGTAAAACGTGGTGCAAAATGGGATGCTAAAGTGGTAGCACATATGGATGAAAATATGGCGCGAATGTAGATGCAAACATAAATGCTAACACGATGCTTTTAAGGATGCAAATAGGGCGCTTATGGGGACGTCATTTAGGAAGTAAATGAGGACGATCTCTAGGAAGAAAAATAGGATGTTATTTAGGAAGCAAACCTTGACGTCGTTTAGGAAGCAAAATTGGACGCTATTCTGGAAGCTAAAAAATGGGTGCTATTTTAGACATCAGAAAGGATGCTATCTAGGAAGCAAAAAAAGACGTTATTTTAGACTCTTTACATTTTTTCCTTGATGTGTCCCATTTAGCGTCTAATTTGGCTATTCAATGAAAAAAAATTAACACTAAAAAGGGATGCTAAATGGGACGCTAATTCCAAGATTTGTTGTAGTGCAATTATGCTAATCTCTGAGTAGTTTCTTAGCGAGGACTTCTCTGTTTCCAAATCCTGGCTTGTGGAAATTCTTACATGGTATTAGAACCATAGAATTTTAATAAAAACAACAAAATACCCCAATTTCAATCAAACAAAATATAGGTATGTCTATAATATATTGTTTCATGAGAAAAATCCATCTTGTGGTCACTTTGAACCACTTTTGACATATAGATCATTGAACGCTAAAGGATATTCAATTAAAAGAAGTACTCTTAGAGAACTTTTGTATATTGAGAGTAACATGTTATCTATTAAACAATTCCTTTTAGAACAACAATTTTACATAGCGTCGTGCATTGCTAATGATTGTCATGACTCTTTGTTTGATGCAATTTATAGATTAACATCTAGATTTAATGTGGCTTCTTTGAGAAAATGTGTAGCACAAACTTTTTGTAATTCATACATTGCAAGCAACAATAGGGAATTAGTATGATTGAATAGACATATTTCTAATATTGTCATCAGACAAGAGAAATCAATTGCAAATTGGCAAGGTTATCTAGTAAATTTCTCAAACTTGTACAAAGAAGAAAAGATAGAAAACAAAAATTTTGCAATGCAATGGTTATGCAAACTATTTAACATCAATATACACGTTTGGAGCAATTATTATTGAAATATTCTACTCAGCAAATGTTTCCTCAGGGAAAGTGTACCGAATGTTTCAAGGTTTCATGTCTTCTCATGCACATTTCCATTTATTTCTTAAATGCAACATAGTACACAATTGTCTTGATTCAACTATTGATACAACAAATGTTGTTAACCATGAAAATATGAATGAAAGTAAACTAAAACTTAATTTCAATGCAAGAAGTAAACATTATCAACAAATTGTGCCTTGTTTCAAAATAAGCAATGAAAAAAGTTGTGTGTAGAGTAGCAAGAAATACCAAAATAAGAGAAAAATTATATTTTCACATATGAAAAAACAACTAGAAAAATTAGAGCTATAAAGAGAAAACATACTAAAGCAATGAAAGTAATATTTATCTATGTGGAGACAATTAAAGACACACTAAATTTTGTATCTTCTAGGAGCAATTCAAGACATTTTGAGTCATAGCAAAGAGATTCACTGGCTAGCTTATGCTGGAGCAGTGGAAGGGAATTGTGGTAACAAACCTGAGGTATTGTTAACTTAGAGAAGGGAGACTAACATACTAATTAAATCGGAGAAGGGAGCCTTATTCCTTATGTTGTGCAGGATGATGGGGGACGAGTGCTATGGATTGGGACAACTGTAGAGGGTGTGTCAAGAAGAGCAATGAGCTGAATTATTCCTATGGCAACCTTGTGAAAGGAAAGAAATGTGCATTCAAACAAGTATTGGATAGAGATTTCCTACTTATTTGATGAAATGTTTATGTGATATTATATTTTGGAATTGGAAAATCGTTATAGACATTATCTATATTTCGTAAGAATGATTATAACATGCATAATTCTTGTTAATAAAAGACATAGGTACATGTAGATGTGTTGAGCCTGGAAAGAAAACTAAGGTAGTGGAGGATAAGTGTTACTGCATTTTGGATGAGATGGCCAATAAATATACTAGATTGCAAGGACCAAGAACATTATGGCAACTATGGATGAGAAAGAAACTTGTAAACTAAAGGAGGTTGTGCAACGATATATTGTACATGTTTAAGACATGTTAAAATTCCGTCATTGTATATAATGTTGATGATGCACTGAGTACGGTGCACACATTAAGGGGGAAGGGAATGTAACGCCCCATTTTTTACCCTAGAATGTAACTTTGTAAATATAGATGATATGGATAGAATCCAAACATGAATGATTTAATTATGTATATTTTATATTCAACATAACACACGACTACTGCAAAACAAGAAGGACAAAGAAGAGATGGGGGGATATCCTTCTATAAGGGGGAGAGTGATAATCCTAATCTGGGGATTGGAGGGGAGAATATGTCCAACCCCAAGTATTCCACTTGTCCAACTTTCCTTAGAAAAGGGGGGAAAGTGTCCAACTGCATGGATGCCAAGTGGCTAGTTCCTATCAACCTTGGTACCACTTGGATAGTCTCAACCATGGATATAAAAAGAGAGAGCTAGCCCATTCTTCTATCATTATTCCTATCATAAAAAAATCATTCTGGTTGCCAGAACTTAACCACCTACATCAGAACCACTTTCACCACTACTACCATCATCGTACCACCATTATTCTCCATGCTAGAGCCATCACTACTGTAAGACCTGAACCACCAATGGTTGTATCACCGTCACCAAACAATGGTTTGGACCCAGAAAGACAATAGAGGATTGGATAGATGTAGCAGGAAATCAATACCTTATTGTGGATAGGTAGCCCCAGCTCAGGGGTGGCTCTGTCAAAGAAGGATATGGCTTGATAGATCCAATGGATGGGAGGAATGTCCTTGGTTTGCAGTCAGTTGGTTGCATTTACAGATATGTTGCACACCTGCTGAAATGAATGGTATTTATTTTTTATTGTATTAATTATTGCCATCGCATGAATTATAGAACTGAATTAATGGAAATGTAAATGCATTCTTATGGAGATAGTTAGCAGAGATTTCATTTATAAATTATAATTATTTATGCTATAAATGTATAACTGAAATCCATAGAAAAATGATATTACATATTAGAGGAAAATTCAATCAACAAATTCAATACTCTATGGCCCAAATTCATCATCATGTCATTAGGTATGCGACAAAATTGCTATCTCACAAACTAAGCAATTATGGGAAAAATCCCTCTAATCCAATTTGTTTAGCTTGTTGAGTAAGTAAAATGTTGAGTTGATATTTTTTTCTTGTTTCGACATTTCAGGTCACTTTAACTGCCTCCAATTTTTCCATGATCGCATGCCCAAATAGTGGATTTTGGCCTTATTTTTCTCCTACACTCCATGCCCTTTGAAATTTAGCAAACAAAAATCTAGGTTATTTGTGTGCCCAGACCATGATTGCACCATAACAATTTGGCCCCAATAAGGCCCCCATATAGTCACTAGGTGATGGTCTTCGAAAAACATTATTTCCCAATTTTAGGAAATCTATAATAGAACAAGTCTACACCTCTCTTCGGTGATTTTGTAGTCTCCATTAATGACATCATAATGTTTCATGTTTCATCAAATTCTAAGCTAATCAACTACTATTATGACCAACACAATTTTTGGGCTCCAAACTTTTTGTTAAATGCTTTTTTATACTTTTCTAATTTTTGTTGATGTAGCATGAACTGTGAATTCCTATATGGTAGTGGGGTCTTATGTTTCATCAACAGGTGTAGTCATGTCATCCTCTACCTTTGCCCCATCATAGTCCTTCTTCATGAGCCTTCCATGTCATCACAACCCTTTTAAACTTAGTGATTTACCCCCATCGTTGATCTAATTTCTTGATCAATCCTGCCCTTTCGAGACCCTACCTTTACCCTTTTCTGGTGATGCCATCTAATCCATTGATCTTATTTGCATGATTGGATCTAGGTCGCTTGCAGTGATATCACATGTGGTAAACCCCAATCATATAAACTTACATGAATGGTCATGATCACATGGTGGAACATGCATGATCAAATATCAACCATTTGTCGGAAGGGTTCCTATATTATCCTTTGATCACTTTACCTTCCCATGAGTGGTCTAGATCGCATGATGATACATGCAGGATTAAATCCTGGCCATTCATAGCAAGAACACCTGGGATAAGTCTCTATCATATTTCCATGCACAAATAGTTGAGATCAACTTGCTCTAAACTGCTCGATCAATCTCAACCATTTGCAACAAGGGTACCCATGTTAAGGCTCACAGTTCTCCTTTCCCTATGGATGGCGTAGATATTGTGATAAAATTTTCTTAATCAATCTAGGCCATCCATGAAAAAATATTATTCGATAACCTCTTATCATGTTTTGTTGCATGAATGGCTCAAATCTAAAGATCTGACTTGCTCGGTGCAATCTAGGCCATTTATTGCATCGTCTGATCTTCATCTATCCAACATGGATACCACCCACACATATGAACCCTTGTTGGCACTATCACTTGTACACTCATTCCACATGGCTGATCCATGTCATGATTCCTACCCACGTGGCTCCTCTACATCACACCCTCATCCATGTAGCACTAGTGGGGCCCACCTCATTTTTTTTGAAATTTTTATTATTTCTTAAATTTTGGATTTTTGTAATATGTGGCTAACATGAGAATTGCATCTGTCATGTTTCCAAAAATAGATGGCCAACCCAAATTTACACTTGACCTTTCCCCATATCAGAAACTTTTTGTTGTCAACTAACAAAAATAGCAATCTTTGGCACTGGTTCAAGTTCTTGCATGAATTCCTCATAATCGAGTTTTCCATGTTTTTCACTAACATTTCTTGTGCCAACTCTATTGTTCATTCTAAAAATAAAATATGATCATTTGAATCCACGAATTTCTTAAGGGAATTCCATCAAACAGTTTACTTGCAAATTGTAAATTTTCACCTAGAATCTCACAATACTAACTGAAACTCCAAATTTTACTCAAGTTACCTTCCAAATTCAACCAACCATTTAAGTAACTATTACATGTCGAAATTTAATTATCTGGAAGATTTAACATTGTTTTTCCCATAAAATTTCTCACATACAATTTGTCAAACATTTTATGTCCAAACTTGAATTCTTCTTGTAGAACTCAATTTTGTCCCATGCAATCCTAGTGCTACAACCTGTAGCTCTGATACGACTCTATATGTACCCCATAGCCTCTTTATTCCATGGAGACCGGGGGGTACTCAAATCCATATATAAATTCTACTCTTGATACAAATTTCAAATTTTAATCCATAGACTAGTTATATTGTTAATTTTGATAGTGGAAGTGATACATTTATATAGCAGTAAGTTATCCAAAATATTCATTATCCTTCATTGAATTATTGCTACCATGAATGCATACAAACCATGATGAATAAATCATACATAGAAACAATTCTTTATGATAATTGAAACAAACACATAATAGAAATAAAATCTATGGCATTCCAAACACATTTGGCACTTATCTTCCAAATATCCTTCAACTAGCTACAAGTGAAGGACGTTCCTCATAGCTATAGGCACTATATCAATCCTTCTATTTCTTTCACAGATACCATCCCTAAGTTGGGGCTATCAATCCACAAGGGGTTTATTTCCGCCTATTCCTCTTCAATTCATAACCACACTCATCTCAAATATATCCTCACCCAATTCCACCTATCCTCTACCCAAGTGGTGTTGGTAACCCCATCCAAAAATGACCCCAACCCTCACTCATTCCCCATTAGCCTACACAATGCTAGTGAAGGTACCCCCTTCTCTGCACTATAGTGCCTTAGGCTATCCCTTCCCCTTCTGGCACTCCAGTATAGCTTGGCAAAGAATTTTATGTGATAAGGATCTAGGGATGTCACACTGCAGGATAGGATCCCCAATCCCTGGGCGCTAGTTTATTAGGGTATCTAGGATGTCGTTTATCAGGGTGGGATCAAATGATAGATTATGAAACATCAGTATTCATTTTACTTCCCAACCAAAGCTAGCATAGCATGGATGATATCTCTTTATTTATGATGTAATGAATGAATGATGACTCAATGAGTTTCTAACAAGATATATGCATGACTATGGTTTGACAAGTGGATTCCCCAGAAGTGACCACTTTACCCTTTTCAATCCTACTTAGGATAACTAATCCCATAATTAATTAATGTGATACACAATAATGGTTAAAGAAATTTGGGTAAAAATGGTTATTGAAGACTAGGTACATTAGCTAGGGTCATCACTCCTTATCCCCTCTCAGTTCCCCCACTTGTGGAATCAGATCCCCCATCTCTTCTTTATCTTTATTCACTTGTAGTTGTTAGGGATTTTTATATTAAAAATCAATGTACATATTTACAATACATCCAGTCATATTCAACCATTTGTATTTGGATTCTAGCCTTTTCATAGTTACATATATTTATATATTGGAGACTATCAAAAAGGGGTGTCACAACCCAAATTTAGACCAAGCATCCCCTTCGAAAGACACTACCCCTCCATGGGTGAATTAGGTGGCATCATATCCCTTGTGTTCAATTTCTACTAAGAAGAATCCTTTGCATTCATGCTTATCTTCTTGGGACTTGGTTCTGACAGTTGATAAGGTGATTTATCCAATGGGGGAATTGACACCTTTTCTCCCCCTGTTGGTCCAAGTGAATGTTCGGACATACGTTCAATAGGGTCCAACCTGATGGATATTGGTGCATCAACATTTTTAATATGCCAGTCTTCATAACCAAAGAACTCTACTGAAAAATGCATTACAAATACAAGACCTCAATGTTCTATCCATCGAAATGTTTGGCCCTCAAATAATCGTCATGACTTTACATATGATGATAGAAGTTCATTTCATTACATTATTACTATAATATGGTGATATAATATGGATTGATTACATTGCATTCCTTCTTAACATCAACCATCCTGGTGAACAAAAGATTTCAACTTTGTTGTTGTCAAGGATAAGTGGAAAAGAGGAACAATATTGAAGAACCAGAGATAACCACAACAATATGCTTAAGATAAGAAGGAATGACATAATCAAGCTGTCCCACAACTTTTTAGAAAACATTCCTCTAGAGAAAGTGAAGTAAATAGAGAGATAATTTACACAAAATAACTTCCAAGAGTAAAGCATTTAATAAACATGATAAGCCCATAATTACACAAGAAAAAATCATGACATGACATATGAAAAATATATGAGTGTATGAAATTGATTTTACACAACAAGGGTTAGCAACAACATATAATGAGAGAGCATAATATGATACCAAGATAAAATATTGAGCAAAATATGACACTAGGTTAGAAGCATCATCATTATTAAAAGAGTGAGACCATATTAGCATATTGAGCAAGAAATTGATCGAATAAAACAATGATATCACTTATCTATCTATATATATATATATGAAAATATAGCCATCGAGCAATTAATCCGGTTGATTTCTTGATGTCACCATTACCATACTAGAGATCCATGCCCATGTATATGAAAATATAGCCATCAAGCAACTAATCCTAAACATAGGTTCATTTCTTGATGTCACCATTACCATACTAAAGATCCATGCCCCTAAAAATGTCAAAACATCTTCCACATAAGAAGGTCATAGAAAAGTAAAATAGGAACAAGACAACCTCTATAAACATGATGAATAAACTAAGAACATAAACCATAATGCAAAGAGAAAAAGAAGCTCATAACAAGAATTTCAAGATAAGAAATGAATAAATCAAAGATTTCTCACCAATACTGAAACCTTACTGTAACTAACCTATGGATCTGTACCTCTGTTGCAGAAAACAATTAAAAGAAATCACCAAATGACAAAAATTACACTGAAGAAAGGGAATACACACCTTTGCTCACTGTAGGGTGCATATGTACCTAGTTCATATGCTCCTTTGCTACGTATAGGGAATGTATATGCCGAAAGTTTCCCGAAACCTCTGGATATGGTAAAATTGTTGTAGCTTGGGAAAACATAAACCTTTTTCAGTGAAATGAAAAGCATTTCCACCAAAAACAATGTTCTGGACACAATCAAACACTTTTCACAACCCATAAATGCACATAAATATTAGAACCATAAATCTTTTGACCACCAACAGAAACTTGCAACAAAAAAACACAACCAAAGCTGAAAACAAACCAGATATGCTAGAAAACAAATACATCCTTGATAACAAGTTAGTATATAACCGATTTTAATCCAGATCTACAGAAAAATCAAGAGAACTTGAAGAAAATATGTAAAATTTCTAAAAATTAAAAGTGAGGGTTAGGTTTTTTTATTTTTGTTTTTCTCTCAAACTAGTAGCAAAATGACTAGATCTAAGAAAATACCACTTGGGTATGATAGATTGGATGCCAATATACAAAATATGGAGGACCCAACTCTCAAAATATGAAGAATCGTTGCTTATAATGTTTTTTTGAATAATTATTGAAGAAGTTAGAGCATAACAACTAACTCTAATACCATGTTGGAATATAAAGAATGTGCATGAACATACAACAATACATTTACACTAACATGTAGAATCTAGATCAATAGCATATATCTACTAGTCTAGAATTCTATCCGTACATGCAACAATAATCGTGTAAGAAACAAGAGACAAGAGAACAAGAAAACAATACACCATATATATGTGGTAAAACCCCAAATGGAGAAATATCCATGGAAGGCTTGGTCTTCTATATTCATTCACAATATACCAGCGTACATCCATCTTAAACCTAGAGGTTTAAGATTGGTCTATGCTAGTTTTAATTTTAATTTCTTGAACCGACATTGGATTTTTTTCATTACTTTTCATTTGGTTTAATTTTTATTTTATGAGCTCACATGATTTTTTTCAATTGCATTTTATTTTTGGTAATGTCACGTTACATTACATGACAACATCACCTCCATATTGTGCTATAGAGCACCTCACTACTCTCGGTGCAATCACAACATACCCAAAAGGGTCTCATTCACCTCTATTATATGGCTAGGGGTATGGAATATTTACATCCCATAGCACATGTGGGATAAGAGATTTAATTATGCGGTTAAAGAATGGTTATATGATATTTGATTACATGATGCATGTGGGATAACCCTATTTTATAATATTAGAAATATTTTATGCCTTTTAATGATATTTTACCAACAACACCATACAAGTCATCATTACATATTCTAACAAATAAGGGATGCCCTTGCTCCTAAAATGAATGATAAAACACCATGTGTATAGTTGGATCCACTAGTCACATCATTCTCAATAAGTGTGCAAGTAAAATAAAGGAAAAATGGACCTTTGGGCAATATAAGGTGACATGGAGGCGAGTAGAGAATGACATGGACGCATCAGGGAATGACACGTCGAACCCCACTTCCATGACGTAGCACACCACAATAGCATCCCGCAAGAGTAGTTTATTTCACAATTCAATGAAACGAATGAAATTTTAGTGCCATTAAGGAACACTACATAATTTCTAGTGAGGGGAATGGGCCTATTTTGCAACAAGTTTTTAGAAATGGTGAATTAGTGTTTTTGAAGTGACGTAACTAGTGACTGGAGGGAGGATACATTGGGAACAAATTTGTTATGGTGTAGTCATGGTCTGGGCATGCAAATAAATTTTGTTTATTTTGGCCAAATTACAAAAGGTGTGGAGCCTAGGTGCAAAAGAAGGCCAAAATACACTATTTGGGCGTGCAAAAGTGGGATTTTGGAAAATTTGGAGGTCAAAGTGACCAATAATTTCAAAACCAATTTTTTTTACCTTGACATTTTACCTAATCATTGAGTGAACAACTTTGGTTCGAGGATTTTTCCCCAGAAATGCTTAATTTGGGAGATAACCATTTCTACTAAAAAATTCTAAGTGTGGAGAAAATGCTAAAGTTAAAAATTGTCAATCCTAGAATTTAATATATTTTGGATGGTATATTAGATCAAATATATGAAGGTTTCTAAGTATTCAAATCTTATGATCTATTAGTGGTCGATACAAAAGTGTTTCTAGTTCTTCATAGATGAAGTTTCTTCTATGGGTTTCCAAAGTTGGTCTATGAGATGAAGTGTAGCTACAGGAACAATGCAAAATTGGGTAAAATTGCAAATTTTGGAGAGCTGTAACTTCCATATCCTATCACAGAAAGGAGAATGGGTACATTTATTGGAAAGAGTATTAGCAGGATGATAAATAATATAAATTATATTAGAAATCAATGTGTTATATACTCTCAGAAAATTGGACAGAAAAGGGATCGTGGCTATAATTAGACAAAATTGTCAAATTAATAATTTCCAAAATTCTTATAAATGTATGAAATTTTATTGAATTTTGGAAATAAAGTTTAACTAATAGATTTGATGTAAGAACACAATGCAGATAACCAGTTACATCCATTTTTTACAAGTTATAGGTTTACATTAGACATTATAGAACCAAACTAAAGAAGTAAAAAATTGGAGAAAGGGAAATTTCATACAGTCATGAAGAAGAAGCTATAGGTTAGTATACTAGTGTGGGCAATGAGGAAACTATGTCTAATGGGAACAAAGTCAACATTGAACCAATAGAGTTGGTGGAAACCATGAAAATATTGAGGATGGAAGTCCAAAGTTGTAGAGATAACAATTACAGAATGATGAGGGCTTAGGAGCAACACAACCAATTGAACACCCAACTGATGTAGAGCTTGAATTTACTACAGAGGAAAATGCAGGTTGGTTTAGCCTCATTCCATGAGAGAGAAGATAAAGAAAATTTGAGGAAGGTATCCCATGAAATATCCAAGCATTCTAGGAGTGATACTAGCAGTCCTAAGCATTCTGCCTCACCACCTCATGTATCCAGAATGTCCTACTCACTTGAAGAATCAAGGTGAGTCCCAGAAATGTATTCATCTAGACATAATAAAATAAGACACGTGGAGAAATAAATGCAAGGAGATATTAGGAAGATTAAGACACCCACTTTTCATGGTCAGCATAAGAAAGGAGAGATGTTGAAGCTTGGATATTGGGGAGGAGGAAGTACCTTCAGTTACATAACTACTCCTCTAATATGGAAGCTAGAATAACCATTTACAATTTGTAGGGCAAGGATTCCATTTGGTGGGATCAGCTAGTCCAAGTAAAGCGTATCAATAAAAAGAAGATAACAGGAAGTTGTTCAAGAAGTATTTTCAATAAAAGCATTTATCTAAAAATTATTATGAGAAGAATATGGAGGAGTTATTTGAACTCAATATTGGAAACATGACTATGGAAGATTATGAAATAAAGTTTTTGGAATTGCTTAAGTATGTTAGGCTCCTTAAAGATGAGAAGGTAAAAATACAAATATTTTTTAGTGGATTACCTTCACTTTATAGAGACATAATTCATCTTGATGAACCCAAGACTCTTGAAGAAGCAATTTGAAAGGATAAATGCATGTATGACCAAAGCAAATGAAAGGTTGATTTATAGAAGTTTTGGAGATATAAGAAGAGAGACAAGAGATATCAAAGGAAAAAGGGACTCAAGCCACCACTCTTCAAGAACTAATCTAATTCATTTTAGCAAAGAAATCCAACTCAGAGGGGACCCAGGATGGCATAGTCTTGAGAGAGAGAGGAATAGGGCAACAACTTAAGTGTTGGGGATGTGAAGGAGATCACATGTATAGATATTGTCCTCGTAAGGGAGACATATTGAGGACTATTCACAACATTCAAGAAGAAAGTACAGTGGAGGATGTGGCAAGAGACATTCCCAGAATCTATGCATCCTCGGATACCATATAGGCAGAGCATCAGTCTAATATGATTAAGGTTTAAGGTAATATTTTTTTTTTAAACAGAAACAGGTGAAAGGGTTGTATTAACAAAGGCTGTGCACAGCCATTCAGTACAGAATCAAAATCCAGCTCTCTGCATCAAAGGAGGGAAAATTGCAGAGGCTTATATTGTTTATCCCCTGGAGTTCAACACCTTCAGAATTCCTAAAAACTCTAAATTTACTGGTGGGGTAAACCCTCACAAACTGATTACATATTTTAAGGCAAAAATACATTCAAAATAAACAGCTGAGAGAACCTGCAAACATGAGACTGCCATTATCCATAGTTCTGCTGGTAGACTGAAGCTGCCTCTGCCATTTCCATATTTACTGTTGGGGCCTCCTGAACGTAGCTGCATTGTGTTTTGTATAAAAATGCAGAGATGTCTGTTTTAACATTGTCAACCTTCCCCATTAATTCAATTATGTTCCTATCACTATCCTCCATGCGTGATTCCAGACAGGATAGCCTGGAATGAATGTATTTATCTTCCAGAACAAGCTCATCGATTTTGTTTTCTGTATTACAGACTGTTGCATAAGTTCTCGACAGATAAACCTTAATGTCGGAAGTGAGTCGACTCAGAGTGGCTATCGCCTGCCTGACGCCGTCCATTTCTCTACCAGCCAGAAGAGGGTCGCCTTCAAACAGCACTGTGGGTTCCTGAGAGAGGCAGAGATTTCGCAGAGCCGGGAGAGGGTCGCCTTCTAAAAACACAGTGGGTTCCTGAGAGAGGCAGAGAGTTCGCAGAGTCGGGAGAGGGTCTCCTTCTAAATGCACAGTGGGTTCCTGAGAGAGGCAGAGATTTCACAGAGCCTGGCCGAGAGGTGGGGATGATGGGCCATCCATCTTGAACAGAAAATCACCAACTATCGCCTGGGTTGATAAATGCTCAGGCGTGGGAACTGTACTCACCACGGGGAGAGCACGTGGAGTGATGTGAGGTCTCCGAGACATGATATGGCGGTGGAGAGGGTGAGGGCTATAACCAAATTCGCCACCAAGATCATGGCTATTAAGCCTTAGGTTTTCCCAAAGTGTAAAATGCCAAGACCACATTTCCATTAAGGTAAAAAATGGTATCTTAAGGCTTTGTTTAGGATTGCTTGCCCATTTCTAACTTGACTCCATCATTGGCCAATGTGTCCGCGATACCATTATGGTCCCTTAGCACATGATAGTAGAGTGTGTCCCTTGGGAGAGCAAGACACTTAATTCTTTTCTGAATTCTCTGATTTTTGTCGTTCTTGAGGGGGATGCCATTGCTCATAGCTTGAATAACATGCCTGGAGTCCCCAAAAATCTGAAGATGATTCATGTTAAGGGTGGCCACTAATTCCAATGAGTAGTACAAGGCAAGCCATTCTGCTTGGTTGTTGGTGCTGATGCCAAGTCCCCAAGAGAATTCTACCAGTTTATTTCACCAGGGTCAAAAATTACCCCCCCCGCACCTGCCGCCCCCGAAGGTTTAAGGTAATACTGACAATCAACCTATTTCCATTTTAATTGATTCAAGGGAAAGTAATAGTTATATTTCTCCTAATATGGTTAAAATATTTCAATTAAATAAAATTAAGCATGATAAATCATGGTTGGTTTAGTTGGCTACTGTAACCAAAAGGAGACTCAATGACATAGTAATGGGTTGTCCTTTAGATATGAATGGATTCCATACTTTTGTAGATTTGAACATAATTCCTCTTGGTTCCTATGATGTGATTATTGGGTTGGGATGGTTGGATTCACAACATGTTATTTTGGATTGCCATAATAAGACTCTCACTTGTATTGATGAAGAAGGAGAGCATAATATGGTGAAAGGCATTCCAAGGCCTATTTACATAAGGAAGATTTCAGTTGTGCATTTAAAAAGGTTTTTCAGGAAATGATGTTAGTTGTATGTAGCTCATGTGAAGGAGATAGAAAAGAGTAAATCCCACAACTTATAAAATTTTCCAATATTACACGAATTCACATATGTGTTTGAAGAAATACTAGGTTTTCCACCTAAAAGAGACATTGATTTCTCTATTGACTTGGTACATGGAGATACCCCTGTTTCAAAAATTCCATATTGGATGAGTACACCTGAGTTGAAGGAATTACATATGAAAATATAGGAGTTGTTCAAGAAAGGATACATATTCCCAAGTGTGTCTCCTTGGGGAGCACCAATACTCTTTGTAAAGAAGAATGATGGAACACTTAGGATGCATATTAAATTTAGACATTTAAATAAATTCTCTGTGAATAATAAATCCTCTTCCCATATTGATGACTTGTTTGATCAATTTAAGGGAGCAAGGATTTATTCAAAGATAGATTTGAGATCATGTTATCATCAGGTGAAGACAAAGGATGAAGACATTAGCAAAACATATTTTAGAACTAGATATGGTCATTATGAGTTTGTAGTGCTTCCATTTGGGTTAACAAATGTACTGGCTACTTTTATGTGCTTAATGAATGCCATATTTAGATAGTATTTGGATAAGTTTGTCATTGTATTCTTAGATGACATTATTATTTATTCAAAATCAGTGGAGGAGCATGAGGAGCATTTGAGACTAGTACTACATGTGCTAAGAGAGAATTGACTCTATGCTAAGTTGAGTAAATGTTCATTTTATCATAAGCAAATTCAGTATTTGGGACACATCATATCTAAGGAGGGGATAACAATAGAATCAATGAAGATTGAAGCTATCATGGGATGGCATACACCTAGAAATGTATCAAAGGTAAGGTCATTTATGGGATTGGTTGGATATTATAGAAGATTCATTGAAGGTTTCTCAAAAGTGGCATATCCAACTACCTATTTACAAAAGAAAGGAATGAAATTTGAATGGACACCATAGTGTGAAGAAATTTTTCAACAGCTAAACTCACCAGTACACCAATTCTCAAAATTGTTGATACAAATAAATATTTTGTGGTATGCACAAATGCTTGTAAGGAAGGAATTGGTGGAGTGCTTATGCAAAATGGACACGTGGTTTGTATTGAGTCCAGGAATATGAAGGAACATGAAAAAAATTATGTTGCACATGATTTAGAGTTGGATGCTATAATGCATGCCTTAAAGATGTGGAGAAATTATCTTATGGGTAAGAAATTTGAATTAAGGATAGATCATAGTGGTTTGAAGTATTTGTTTGAAAAAACATACTTTAAATGTCATATGGATAAGATGTGATGGCTCCCAAATTTTCCATCTTCCATATCATTAGAAAGTCAAATATATGGGAAAGTTTGATTATAAAATTTGGATTTTATATCGAATCGTACTCATTTTGTTCTAAGATGAGATCATTAAAGTTTTTCGTGGAATTATTGTTTAGGAGAAGGAAAACACTATATATTTTGGTTAATTTTAGTATTTTAATACTTATAATTGATTTTGAGTAATTTTGTTACTAATGGTGAAATGTTGTGTTTCATAAATCACTTCTTATCATTCTGGCACTAATTCCGACACTCATTCCTGCACTAGTTGTGTACCACGCTCCATGGTTGACATACTTCCACTTCACCAATTCAAATTCTACCATTTCGAGGTTTCATCAGGATACTTCTATATGGTGAGGAATCTATTAGAACTCACCCAGCTCACACATGTAAAGTTAACATTTGCAAAATATTCCAGTTGGTTGTTTTGTGGCGCAATTTTCGAAGTGATGCGGTTGAATTTGAGAAATCGAAGACAATGGTTTTTCTCCCAGCATATGCAATTGGGGCTTCAAAATACGGTTTTCAAAAAATCCAAATATTTTAGGCGATCCTGGGGGTTCTTTAACTCGAATTCACCCAAAATGACAAAAACCCAGAATTGTAGGAAACCAAACTTAATCAATTTTCCAAGTGGCAAACGAATTGGATGAATTTGTGGAGGTTGTTTCCTGAATTCCATATATAAATAAGGAGTTTAATGAAGAAATCACACTCTTGTTCTTTTGTTACTATTGATTAATTGATTTTTTGTACGAATTATATGATGTTGTGACTTGTACAAATTGATGATGGATGATCTCTGCATTTTGAACTTGATCTGGTGCAATTACTCTTGCTAGTTTTGTAGAGCTTTAACGTGAGTTACCTGAGTGGCAAGGGACCACCACCTAGGTAAGCTTGCCTTGTTTTTATTTTGTTAGGTGTAGATTTCATTTTGTTCATAGATTATTGAAATTTGATTTCAATCTTTATTAGTTTGCTTAGTATTGAAAATCATTTGTGTGGTTTGCATTTGATTATAAACCAGTTTGAGATCAATTACATTTATGTTTTTAACAGAGAATCAAAATCCTGAAGTAGAGCTTGAAAATCACTTTCCTGTAGAACATTTATTTGATGTGTGTTTCATTATTTGAATTGGAAAGAAGTGAAGAACAAGTAAATTCAATTTTCCAAATTTGAAAACCTTGATTTGATGAATGACTACAATTCGAACTAATTAAATCCATGCACATTGAATATTAGATGGCAATTAAATTGTAAACTTGGGATTAGAATTCAATGTTAAATTCAATTTGATGCATGTAATTTGTTGCGGGAAGCATATAAGAGTGAATTTATTACAACAAAGCATAGCATTTAATTGTTGTAGACAGTGGGATTATGGAATGATTAAACACAACTATTTTTCTATTAATTAAATTGAGTACTGATACACAGTCTGTGAATTAAAACAAGAATTAAAGTTATGAACTAGACAAAATTCAGAGCTCTGTCTTCATTTTAAAACATTGGTTTGAATTGTATGCTTGACTTAAAATTTGGTCTTTGAATTGATAATTGGAAGTATGGTTTGATGCACAAAAATCCTCTCTGTAGTTAGTATTTTGAGATTCCAATTAACCTTCAATTTGATCAGTGGATTTTGAATTGAAAAGAAAAAGGTTTGCTTGAGCTTTGGTTTGGGATATTTCATAGACTTGTTTTGAATATCCATCTATTTTTCTTATCTAATGCTTTTTGGTTCATTTTGAAAACTATGCCTCTGTTTCAAGAATACATTCATTAGGATTGAACAACTAAATCATATAACTCAACCATTTCATTTGATTCAAACTTGGAGTGTATGACTGGTATTCTGATTTAATTCCACTTTGCTACTAGTTTTATTGTGATTCGATATTTGAACTTTTATTCTCTTTGCATTGGTTTTATTGAGATTTTTTTTGGTTTGATTATTTGATTTTGAGTGAAAGGGTGATTTGAATTGTGGTTTGAGAGAATTTGCCTGATTTAAATTTGCAATGTCCATTGATCTATAAGCTTTGAACTTGAAGTTTTGACTCTTTTTTGGTGACTTTGATTGCCTTTCGTTTGATGCTTGAACTGGTTATCTTTAGGAATATGTTGATCGTTTAACTAGTTTGGACATTTTCCTGATAATTTATAGAGTTTGCAAAGTTACATGGAGATATTTGGTTTGTTTTGTACTAGAATGATACTGATCATTTGTTGATTTGATATCGGTAATTGATTGGTGTAATTTCATAGATTTCCTTTTAACATTTTGTTTGGTTTAAACATTCTTTCCTGCTAAGTTTGGAAATGTTTTGTATTGATTTAATTTAATGATCTTGAAGTTCTTGCATTTGAATTTTCTAGTAGTTTCAATAACCAATGGAGAAATTAATGGCCTAACTTGGGAGATATGGTCACCTTATGATGAGTTTCCTTCCAAGGTGATTGGGCTAGTTTCGATTGTTTTGTTTGCATTAAAGGGTGTTTGTCAGCACTAGGTTAGGCTAGACTAGGCTTTGATCCTACACATATAGTGCTATCACCTCTAATTCTATGGATCTTGGTCGATAATTGAATGTCGTAAATACTATCATATATTTTTACCGACAAGATGGATGGAATTTATTTGTGAGTTTGATTTTTATATCAAACATATAAAAGGGAAAGAGAACAAGGTTGCAGATGCACTCAATAGGATAGTACATGCAATTCATGCTACAACCATTAGCATGTGCAAATCAGATTCAAGAACTAGAATTATTGAGGTTGTTAACTTAGATGAATGTTATCTATAGGTAAAAGAAGGATTGCAACAAGAAAATGTACAACATAAATATGAAGGATGTGGGTTAGAAGATGATGGACTTCTTATGCATAAAAATAGAGTTTATGTTCCTAAATCTATTGTGAATCTATTGCATTAAAGAAATTGGTAATGAATGAGCCGCATAAGGTTCCATATGTAGGACCCTAGTTACCAAAATAGAATTGTAGTAGTGAGAATTCCATACTTTTTGTCAAGAATGAAGAAAGATATTGTTGAGTATATAGGCAAGTGCATTGGAAAGTTAGAAGGTAAAAGTGGAGCACAAACATCCAACCAGCTTACTACAACCACTAGCAATACCAGAGTGGAAATGGGATGTAATGACCAATGATTTCATCACTAAGTTTCCCATGATAGTGAAGCAACATGATTTCATCATCAATGGTAGACAAGTTAAAAAAGGTTTCCCACTTTATTCCAAACGCACAAGGCAGTTGACATAGTAGAAATTTATATGAATGAAATTATTAGGTTGCTTGGGATATAAAGGACATTGTTTCAAACATAGGTCCAAAGTTTACTTCAAACTTTGAAAAAGGTTTATTTAAAGGATTTGGAACAAATCTAAATCTAAGTATAGCATATCATTCATAGACATATGGGTAGACTGAGAGAGTTAATCAAGTTATTGAATATATGTATGTGATGGATCAACCATCTAAATGGGAAGATTAATTTTACATGGTGGAGTTTGCATACACCAATGGATGTCATGCTTCTCTGAAGATGAGTCCATTTGAAGCTTTGTATGGTAGAAAGTGCAATACTCCAATCAGTTGGGATAATCCAACATATAGAATATTAATTGGGCCATAATTGCTTAATGAAATGGAAGAGAAGATTGTAAAGATCAGGCATAATCTAAAGATGGCACATGATAGATAGAAAAGTTATTGGGGTGAATGCATGAAGATGGGTAACACTTTTTGGCCAAAAGTGACGGTGAAAATTTGATTTTTTACTCATTTATTAAATCAAATCCCTCATAACTCATATATGCCTTGTGAATTCCGACATGCAACAAAAAAACAAAATGTAGGGAATTATGTTGTTTTTCCACCTATATTAAAAAAAAATTAATATGCCAAATTTGCATTTAATGATAGGGTTGTTCTTGTAAATTTCAGGAAAAGTTAACAAGTGGCTTGTGTGCACGTAAAATAATTTAGTGATAAATGCATTTTTTTAAAATTTAAGCTGGAAAATTATATTTTTTATTAATTTTCGAAACTGATTACTGAAAATTGTAATCGCATTGCGTACACATGTGTGTGCACGTAAACTTGTTTTTTACTAGTTACAAAAATCGAAAAAAAATATCCTTTTGAAGAGGAAGCATTGATCTAGGGTGTATATATTTTTTGAAATTTTTTAGTTGTGTACTTTTTTATGTTATTGATTTTTCTTTGCACTGATTCGAAGTTGTGGACATGGTTTTCTAAGTGTAAATTTGGAAAACAAAAATAAAATTATCACATGAACTCAGAAAACCATAATTATATGCCAATGGATAGATGATTTGTTGTCGAATCCATTGATATGAAATCTTCCACCTAAGTTGTATCCTAGGAAAGGGTTTAGGCCTGGAAAATAGGGTAGTAAAATTAATTTGTAGAAAAAGGGGATAAAAGTCTGTTTTAAAGCCCTCAATCAAGCTATTAGCTTGATCGAGGGTTTTAAATCCCTCTATTGAGATTTTGCATGCATTTTTTAAATACCTTGATCAAGGGTTTAGCTTTGGTTAATCCAAAAGCTTGAACGAGCTACTTTTTACTTTCTATAGTCTTCCCATAGACTTTTCTTTATTTTTTAGTAATGACAATAACTTGATCGAGATATTTAAAAAATCTTGATCGAGGGATAATAAAACCATCGATTAAGATATAGAGCTCGATTGAGGGTTTTCTTAATCCTCGATCGAGATTTTTTAAATGGTTTGATCAAACACCTGATTAAACCCTCGAACGAGCTTTTAAAAGCTCGATTGAGGGATTAACAAAAGCTTTATCAAGGGCTTAACAAAAGCTCGATCGAGCTCATTTTTTTCCATACTCGTGCCCTCCACTTATCAAAAAGTGTTACCCATATTTTTGGAAACACCTATGCATACAAGGGTAGAGTGGCAAGAGAATTCACAGTTGGTGAACATGTGTACTTGAAAGTCATGCCAAAGAAGAGTTCATTGATACTCAAAATTTGGCCTAAGCTAGCACCCATATATTGTAGGATGTTTGAAGTATTAGCTACGATAGGACATGTTGGATATGAGCTTACATTACTTGCTTGCGTAAAAGTGCATAATGTATTTCATGTGTCATTATTGAAAAAATATATGCCTAATCCTAACCACATTATTGATTGTGTTGTGATTTAGGTCGAACCAGAAGGAGATATTCTGGTGTAGCCAATGTGCATCCTCAACAGGAAGATTACATTACTCAAGAAAAAATCCATAGGGAAGGAAAAGGCCCAATGGATGCATTACAGTCCTAAAGAAGCAACATCAGAATTGGAGGATGCCATGCAGGAGGCATACCTGTGGCATACCCTCAACTATTTTGAAATATTTTGTTATCAATTTTTTACTTGTACATCTTGCTAATATGCATGAAGGACAGTGCATAAATTAAGGGGGAGGGGAATTTAACACCCCATTTTTTACCCCAAGATGTAAATATGATGTAATTATGTAAAGGCTAGAAGCTAGACATGAATGGTTTAAAATGACCAAATATATTGTAAATGTTGTATATAATTTTTAATATAAAAATCCCTGACAACAATAAGTGGAGAAGCATGAAGAAGAGATTGGGGGATATGATTCCATAATTGGGGGAATTCAGGAGGTGCTAAGGGGTGATAACCCTTGCTAATGTCTTTAACTTCATTAACCTTTTTAACCAAAGTGCCTTAACCTTAGTTGAGTATCACTTTAATTAATTATGGGATAAATTATCTTAAGTGAGATTAAAAAAGGGGAAAGTGGTCACTTTTGGGGAAGCCCCTTGTCAACCCATAATAATCCATATATATTGTTAAAAATCATTGATTCGTCATTCATTCATTCACTCCAACATTTAGGGTGAGATCATCCATGCTATGGTAAATATATTTGGAAAACCAAGGGAAGACTAACTTTTCATAATCTATCACTCGAGACCACCCTAATAAATGATAACCTAGCTACCCTGATAAATTGGTTCTTAGATATTAGTGGATATGGCCTATAGTGTGACATCATTGGAGCCTTGTCATGGATATTTCCTAGATGGACTACATTGTAGCGCTAGAAAGGGAAGGGTTGTGCAGGTTGATGGTGATGAGTGAGGGATTGGGATCAACTGTGAATGAGGTTACCAAAACCACTTGGGTAAAGGATAGGTTCCCTTGGGTGAGGATAACTCTAATATGAGTGTGGTTGTGTACTGAGAAGGAAGAGGTGGTAGTTCGACCCTTATGGACCGATATCCCTAGATTAGGGGTGGCATCTATCAAAGAAGAGATGGCTTGGTAGAGTTCATATGGTTGGCAGAATCACCATTCACTTGCATCTAGTTGGAGGATAATTGTCTTAAAGATAAGTGTTAATGTGATTTGAATTGCTTGTTTATAATTCTATAATGAGTTTATCTAAATTGCTATGTATGAAAATGTATGGCCGCATGAATTTCATGGTGGTTGTATGAGTTCAATCATGGTAATAAATGCATATGCATTTTCTAAATGGTTAATTAGTTAATTATTTCCTAATTTACATCCATTGTTAGATAATTATGACATAAGCTCAATGTAATTCGAATGATAGAATCGAGAATATTAGTTTAGAAGTGAAATTCAAGTACCCCATCACCTTAACATTGTTACAGACGTGGCTAGGTACATTACAAAAACAATTAAAATTTCATTTTTAATCTATTAAAATTCAAAAAATGTACCAACCTCTCGAGTTTGATCCCATTGGGCCGATGGAGGGTTGATGAATGCAAATGAGGGCTGGTGGGGTCATTGTGCAGCTTATTCAAGCATTTTTGGGCGTCCACTTCACCGCTTGGTCAAGTGGTTTCTAAGGGGGGGAACACGATTATGTTTCAAGCAATCAATTTAATGCTTGGACTGACACCATCTATCAGTTGATCAATTGGTTAACATTGTTTGATCGTATTCTTGATCGATATATTAAATGCTCAATCAAGCTATTTAATGCTCGATCAAGCTATTTAATGCTCAATTGAGCTATTTAATTCATGAACTACACCGTAGGTTGGTTGGTTGGTCGATTGGTCAAGACTATTCAACCAATAGTTTAGTCGAGGAGCTTGATTGAGCTATTGAATACTTGATTTAGACTTAGAGCTCAATTGAGCTCAATTGTTTGATTATACATTTTCTTAACCTAGACAAACCCTCAATTGAGGGTTTGTCTTTACCACTAAAAAGGCTCAATCAAGTGTTTATACAAGCTTTCAATCAAGTTCTTAATGGCTCAATTAAGAGTTTAAAATAGATTGATCAAGCATGTAACAAATTTCTCTCCCTCCGTTCGTCTTGCTAAAAATTGTTTCCCATCTCCATGGATTCACCTAGATGTACCTCTAGGTCATAATTTGAGATTTCTTCTTCATTATTACAATGAGAAGATTTTAAGTTTCACCGGAAATAAGCTAGGTGTTGATCAAAATTTCACTCTCAAAACCCTAGATTACAAAAGTGTGCCTAATATTTTATTATGAATGTTATAGGTCTTCCTATTTATCTCATTATTGAAAAAAAATAAAAATGAGAAGAACTATATCATCAACTATGAAAATATTCTGTGTTGGTTTTGACACTATTGAGAAGATACAAAATCCAATCAATATTTATTTATAAAATCCATAACATTTCTCCACCTCTATGTATACATTTTCATAACATATGAAAAATTAAATGATTCTAGATATTGTTATGAATTTCAATAAATTGCATTGAATCAAACTCATCAAAAGTAGGGGGATACCAAAAGCAAGTGAAGCAAATCATAATCTTTGGAATTTGATTGCATTGTTATCATTATGTCGTTGTAAAAGTAGCTGCATAAATAAAAATGGCCCAACATTAAAAAATCTAAATATATGAATTTCATTACATAAAAAGCAAACTCATGATCCATGCATCATCAAATCTAAATCCATGATTTTTACCACACCATTTCTTTTTGGCAAGATTCAACTCTTTCGTAAACATATTGACAACATATAGGCTAATGAGATTATAAGCACATGCAATTTCAATGACATGGTTACAAAAATCTTTGTATCACGTATTAGATCTATATATTTGCACACTTATTTATAATAATGTTAGTTGAAATCCCAATAATATAAGCAAGGAGAAACTAAGTTAGTACTTTTGAGTAGGAAATTTGACTCCTAAATCACGCTCACTGGAAACAAACTTAATTACAACTTAACATAAGATATGAAAGAGAAAAAAATAAGTAATGACTCATTATCTTTGGAGTTAGATGATACAAACTATGTATAGTTGAAGTAAGGTTATGTAAAACCCTAACATGAAAGTCACTTTATCATAAGAAAATAGATAAAAACCTTCATGGGAAACAACCTCATCGCAAAGATAAAAACAATAATTTGGATTTAAAAATAAGGGTAGCATTATTGAATCTAACACATTTGGAGGTAGACCATATTTAAATGACAAAATATTAAACTATTGAAAAACACAAGAAGGGCATTGAATTCGAACAAAAATTATACCAGAACAGAGATGAACGAATGGGATGAAGATGTCGTGAATTAAAGGTAGATTAGTATCAAGTGACTTGAATCATGTTTTCCTTACCTACAAAACAATATAAAAAAAAATATTTCATTTATAAATAGAAAAATCCCACCAACTATACAATTATATAAAAATTACAGTTTGCATAAATCCAACATTACAAATTTCATCAGCTACGACCCAATAAAATGAGTGATTTCTCACTATTACAATTGTTATGGAGTTTAAAATTCATGAAAAATTGAGGGTAAAAACATGTGAATATGTACACTAAGGACAATGAAAGTTGAGTTTATTCTAAGTGGTGACAGGGTAAAGTTTTGAAATGGCTATTCTTTACATCTTATTACATTATTACATGCATATGAAAAACAAAGGCAAACCAAAAAGGATGACCAACAAAGAAGAGAAAATCCAAAGTATGGGTGACAGGGTAAAGTTTTGAAATGGCTATTCTCTACATCTTATTACATTATTACATGCATATGAAAAACAAAGGCAAACCAAAAAGGATGACCAACAAAGAAGAGAAAACCCAAAGTATGGGTTGTACAATGAAAATCCTTTCTTCTACATGTTAAGGGTTAAGGGTTTGCATAATCCATATAGAGGAGTTTTTTGCACCACAATAGAGGCTGGTGAGTGATTCAAGGAGTACAATGTTCATAATGAGGGGTGCCATAAAATGATTCTTCTTGATGTCTATCATAATTAATTTTAGTTCAACTTCCTCTTAGTAATGATTTCATTGTTGTTCTAGGTATTAAATTTAAACTTCATTGTAATTTAATATTAATATTTGTTGATATTACTAATTTTATCATCTTCTTTATGACATTATAGTAGTCAAGTCAAGCTTCAAAATCTCTATCCCAACCTCTTTTAAGCATGCAATGGCTATTGTGTATAATAGAAGTAATAACATGAAGTGTATCTATGTTGAACTTAAAATCAATTGATGTTTGTAATCTAAATATATAACCATAGCTTTAGACTCCACATAAGTACATCCAACTCCAATCAAGAGATTGGGGTTAAGGAATGTTGCATTTTAAATTTAGAAAATGTAGGTTATGAAGTATTTTTGGATTTGATCAGTTTTATTCCAAGTCTAAGGAGGGATGTTGTTGGCCCAAACCTTACAGTCATAAAGAATAATTAGGCTAGCTAAAATGTTGGAAATTATTTTTTTCTTATCCTATTTCCATAGCTTCACATTTAGATACAATTGTTTTCAAGCCAATTATAAGCTTTCAAACTACATATGATTACCCTCTTAACATTGTGATTTTAGTTCACATGGTAATTTGACTTTGTAAGTTTTAAACATGTGAAGTGGAATAATGCATACAAATTCATAAGAAAAATAGATAGTAAACAATGGCACACATATAATTCATGGATATTCACACTAGAAACCCTTAATCGGGAAAACCATCAAAACTTCAAGACTCACCGCTATCTTTCTTGTCGTGTTTCTTAACCATTCACAATACAATATTTAGGTACTTCACAAAACCATAATCCATTGACCTAGATTAGATTGCACCCCTGTCCCTTAGGTGAGAAAAAATTTCATATTTTTAGAAAAAAATCCAAAAATAGCCCAAAAATTTCACCTCGCCTTCTACTCATAATGGAAAAGGGCTATTGCCTACTTTGCAGAACAAGGAGAAGGCACCAATGCTCCCTCTGGAGAAATTTTTAAGGGCGAAATTTCGCCAATTAACTATTTTTGGGGATTTAAAAAAAAAAAAAAATTCACTATTTGGCTTTTTTTAGTCTCTAATATCGCCTACATTTACATAAAATTTGTTTTTTAATCATAATATTCGCCAAAATTTACAAGTTTCAGTAGTAAATTGTAGGTTTCATATTTGATATTGACCTACCTATCTATATATATGTTTTTTTCAATCCAAAATAATTGCCTAGAATACTATACTTAAGTATACTATTAGAATCCTAAAAAAATACCCTGCCCCCCCCCCAATGACCCCACACCCACCATGCAAAGAATATAACACATACCCAACATTCTTGCACTTGTTGTTTTCTTTGCATAACAATGGGATACATACTGATAGAGTCACAAGTTCAGGAAACAATGCCCATAGATTATCTACACCAAGAGAACTTCTCAGTACTAACAGACTTCGTCAATGAGTTTGGAACATTATTCAAGGTGTTAACCTATTATAGAAACACCTTCTTGTCTTCCACCATATCTCTCACAAAGTGGTACTGCACATCAATATGCTTTATTGTAGCATGATAAAAGGGTTCTTTGCCAGAAAAATTGCACTTTGAATGTCACAATATAACCTTATAGCTTTCTCTACAAACCCATTACCTGAACACAATCTCTATAGCCATACAACTTGTTTACTTGCATGGGTGGTTTCCATGTATTCTTTTTATGTAGATGAGAGTGACAGAAAAATTGCACTTTGAATGTCACAATATAACCTTATAGCTTTCTCTACAAACCCATTACCTGAACACAATCTCTATAGCCATACAACTTGATTACTTGTATGGGTGGTTTCCATGTATTCTTCTTATGTAGATGAGAGTGTAATTACAACCTGTCTCTTGCTCATCCAACTGATATATCCTCCAAATATGTTAAACACATAACCACTTGTAGACCTTCTACAACCAAGACCTCCATTCCAGTCTGCATCAAAAAATCCATGTACATCTATTACTCTGTCTAATCTAGGTCTTCCTTGGTAGGATATTGCATAATCTATGTGTCACACAAATATACGAAGACCTTCTTTGCAACTTTCTAGTGATCCTTTCCTAGTTTTGACATATACCTACTAAAAAATCCCACTGCATGAGCGATGTTCAGTCTTGTACATACCATTACATACATCAATCTACAAATGATATTGGCATAAGGAATTCATGACATGTCTTCTTCGTCTTATCGTGTCTTGGGACACTGATCTATAGATAACTTACAT
Organism: Larix kaempferi; assembly: GCA_027924585.1. Classification (NCBI taxonomy): domain Eukaryota; kingdom Viridiplantae; phylum Streptophyta; class Pinopsida; order Pinales; family Pinaceae; genus Larix; species Larix kaempferi. Next base: position 13,834,526 of record BSBM01000348.1, on the reverse strand, counting down.
CGACAAGAGTAGGGACCTTGATCGAACTACTTTTCGACATGTTAAATCTCTATAGTATCGTCTCAACATATTTGATCTAATTCAACCAGAGTTTCGTGTTTTTCTGATCTATTTTAATCTCCATTCCTAGTATGAAGTTTGCAGCACCGAGATCCTTCATGTCAAATCTTTAGGATAGTTGTGATTTCATCTCCCTTACGACATCCATGTTGTTTCCAATCAACAACATGTCATCAACATACAATACTATATTAATTAAGTGATTACCAAACTACTTGGAATATACACAGTAATCAACCTTGCTTATCACAAACCCAAATTCAAGGATGTATGTGTCGAAATTTTGGTACCACAACCTTGGAGATTGCTTTAGACCATAAAGGGACTTCTTTAGCTTGCATACTAGCTCTTTCCTTCCCTTTATTGTAAAACCTTCTAGTTTTTTCATGTAGGTTTCTTCTTAAAGATCCCCATGTAGTAATGTTTTCTTCACATCAATCTACTCTACTTCAAGATCAAAAGCAGTAGCAGTAGAGAGAAAGAATCTGATAGAAGTTAATTTAGCAATTGGAGAAAAAATATCACCAAAATCAATTCCCTCTACCTAGGAATATCCCTTTGCTACTAATTAGGATTTGTACTTCTCCACTTTACCTTCTACATTCAAAATCTTCTTAAAAAACCATTTTCTACCAACATTTTTTCTTCTAGATGGTAACTCAACTATATCCAAGGCTTCATTTTTATCCAAGGAATCCATTTTTTAAACCATGGCCTTCTTCTATACATCACTATCCTCTAAATCAACAACTTCCTTCACATTTCTAGGATCATCATGAGAAATAGACAAACAAAAACAAGACAAAAAATCAAGAGGAGAATACCTTTTTGGTTTCCTTGTTTCTTGAGATAATCTCCTCAAAACTGGGGTATGATGAGGTTATTATTCTTTGGATTCAACTTCTTTTGTTGATTTAGATTCTTCATCGTCCAACTCAAACTCTATTTTCTTTAGTTCCTTTTCCATTGGAGTGATTTCCTGTTTGGGAACATAAAATCAACATCTTAACTATAAACAATCTTCTTAGTTACTGACTTCTAAAGTTTAAATCCTTTCACACCATCTTTATAACCAAGAAATATACATTTTTCAGCTTTATTATCTAGCTTACTTCTTTTTTCTTTCGGAACACAAGCATCACACCCAAAAAATTTCAGATGTTTAATAGAGGGTTTCTTACCAGTCCATACCTCGTGAGTATTTTTGTCAACCAATGATGATGTGGGTGAATTATTTACCAAGTAACATGCAATATCCATTTCCTCTAGGAATAATTTTTGTCCTATCTTGGCACCATTGAGCATGCTCCTTTCCTTTTCCATAAACGTCCCATTCATTATTTCTATAACCCCATCCTATTGAGGTGTGTATGGAGTATTCTTCTTCCTTGTTATTCCACACTTCTTATATAATTCCTTGAATTCATTCCCACAAAACTCCCCTCCATTATTTGTCCTCAACACCTTTATTTTCATTTTTGTCTAATTCTCTACAAGAGCCTTAAATTCTTTAAATTGATCAAATACTTCATATTTATTTTTAAGTAATAAATCCATGTACTCCGAGAGAAATTATCTATAAATGAAACATAATACACATATATACCTAATGATGGAACAAACACAGGTCCAAACACCTCACTATGTTTTAACTCTAAAATTCCCTTTGCTCTTGTAGCACCAGATGCAAATCTTACCTGATTCTATTTTCCATATATGCAATGTTCATAGAATTTGAAATCTAGTGTGCAATCAAATATACCTTCAAAAATACCTTCACCTTGTAATGCTTGAAGGTCCTTCTCTCCAATATGCCCCAATATTTGATTCCATAGCATTGTCTTTCCTCCAAACATAGTAGGGGTTCTCTCTTCTGTATCTCCTCCCTTAGGCACAATAGAATTGTTACTCCCATTGATGATTTTGATTCCCAATAGTTTGTACAGAGTTCCATTTTGAACTCCCATCATCAATACCATTGATCCTCGAACCATTTTTCATGTTTCTTTTGAAAACACAATCTGTATGCTTGCATCACCCATCTTTCCAATGGATATCAAGTTTCTAGATATATCTGAAATGTGTAAAACCACAGGAAGAGTTCTAATCCTTTCATCCTTGAGCTAAACTTAACTCTTCCATGTCCAATTATTTTGGATATTGAAACATCTACTAAGAAAACATCTTCTCCATTGTACTTTTCATATTCTCAAAACCACTCCCTATGATGAGTCATATGAAAAGACACACCCAAGTGAATCAACCATACATCATGATTTGAATGGGTACCTGTAGTGTCCAGGTACACATCCCCTCCTTCTTCAGAGGAGGTTTTCACCTTTGTTGAAGGGGTATCATCAAATCCCTTCATTTTTTCAACATTTTTAGATCTACAATCCTTCTTGTACTACCTACTGTTACCACATGTCTAGCATTTCCTCGTATTTTGTGGAGATTTAGATCTACCCTTACATTTCTATCTCCCCCCCGAGGCCTTATTTTTATTTCTCTCTTGGGACAACCTATCAAAAACAAGGTATCCATGCTATGACTAACCACGGTTTTCCACCTCATTTCCTCTAATAGTAGGGATTCCATTATCTCCTCAAACTTTAAGGTGGCTTGAATAAGAATACCTATTAATACAATCAAATTATCCCAGGAATTTGGCAAAGAACATAGTAATGTAATACATTTATCTTCTTCCTCAATTTTAATACCAAAAGAGGTGATTTGACTTACCAAAGTATTGTGGACATTTAAATGATCCATCACTGTCTCCTAATCATCCATCCTAAGTTGAAACAAATTCTTTTGAAGAAACAACTTGTTTACTAGGGATTTTGATGATACAAACTCCCTAGCTTAGCCCATAGTTTCAATGCATTGTTTTTGCTAGATACATTCATAAATACTGAATCTGAGAGAAAAAGTCAAATTGTACTCCTTTCCCTTCTTTACAACTTATCCTAGTATTCTTTCGTTGAACTAGTGGGTTGTGTACATGGATCCACAACAACCCACTATTCTAGATCTACAATAATATATTGCAATTGGAGCTTCCATAACTCAAAGTTCTAGCTTTTAAATTTCTCAATATTGATTCTCGAACTACTTACCATTCTCTTTCAACACATGAATCACTACTACAAAGATCCCACTAGACCTAGGTTTATCATAGACCCAAAATCCATCAAATAAGTTGAACCCTCAGGAACAAAGGCCCCCCCATGAAGCCAATAATCAAGCTCTAATACCACATGTAAGTTTTAAACATGTGAAGTGAAATAATGCATATAGATTCATAATAAAAACAGATACCAAACAATGGCACACATACTGTACACATAGATTTACCTTGGAAACTCTTAACCAAGAAAACCAACAAAACTTTGAGCCTCACCGATATCGTTCTCATTGTGTTTCTTAACTATTCACATTACAATATTTAGGTATTTTGTAACACCCAAAACATTTATTAGTTAACTCAAATTAGATTACACCCCTAATCCCTTAACTAGGATTAAATTACACATTTTTAGAAAAACCCCAAAATATCACAAAAATATAATATAACAAGGATCGTAAGGTGACACACCCAACACCCACATGAAAATAATATGACACATATCCAACAAAATTGAAACCTAAGTACTTGTAAGATTGTACATATTCAAGGGTGTTATCACCATACAATTTTTTAGGATAAGTTATTTTCTCAAATTTAATTATCAAAATCTTGATTTTATCAATATTAATGTTATGTTCATAGTTTTTGTAGAATCACTAGAGAAATTTGAGTCGAATGCAAAAATATTCATTAGTTTTATCAAGGAAAACAATATCATTAGAATATGAGAGAAGGATGACAACGAGTTGGGCCATGTTAATGCTAGAATGCATCCCTCATCTTCTAAACATTACTCAATTTTTTTAATGAATATAGGTGGGAAAAGGGGTGGGAGAAAGGGAACACCCTTTCTTAATACCATTATTATTGTTAAGGTCCTACCCTAACTCACTTACATTGCGATTTAGTCATACATTGTATATGGCCATTTCTTTGAAATAAGGCCGAGTAAGTTAGTGGTCAACAATCAATGTAAAAAGGGTCTCTTTATTAATTAAGACCCACTAGGAAGTTGGTACTCGTTAATTATTTGACCATGTCAAGTAGTTAGGGTTTTGGATACGGGAATCCTTTTTAAAGAGCTACAAGTCTATGAAGGGTTTTTTCAAGAATTATTGTAATGGATCTTTGCTCAAGTGAAAGGTCACCCTACTTCAAAAGGCTTTTGAACATTGATTCCCGAAGTTATTCTCATAATATAAACCTTATTTCTCGCCATATTGATCTTTCTATTGTCTAATGTTTCTTGTTATTCTCTATCAATTCTAGTTTATTGCATCTTAACCTTTGTATATCCTATGTTTTTTAAATCTCAAGCTTCAAGAACACCACAAGTGGTATCAGAGCTACCTTCCTGAGACAATATGCATCCAATATATTATGGATTTTTTTTAAGGTTAGAGACATGTTTCAATGTCTTTAAATAACTACATATATCTATTCTTCAATAGGTAAAACTGTAGCTGGGGAACACTACATATAACAAATATAGTTGGTGCTTGTTCATGTTGTACCCTCAGTTGGTACACTTGTTGGACGCCATTGTAACTCATGTTGGTACCCCTTCAAGTAGTACCGAATCAGACAACACCTGCACATGGAAGCTCACTTCCACATACCCTCAAGTATATCAAAAGTACCCTAGGTCACCTGAAATTAGTTGTAGATAATCTAATTAGTCGTCTTGTTTTTATAGTTGCACTAAGCACAACCATGGGAAAATACTCTCGTGTACCTAGGTAGTACAACTAAGGGCATGGTCAAGCCACCTTAGTTAACACCTTGAGAGATTGGGCTAAGTAATACTATTGAACCCTTCACATATATAAGATATCTATAGCACTTGATAATCCCTTGTCTGCAGGACCATGGAAACCCTAGAAACCCTTACCTTTGCAACCTACCAATGAAATTTCTTCATTCTATCCAAGCAGTAAGTGCAACAACCTGATTCTCTATGGGTGGCTAAGTGAAATTCTTGTATATTTGCATATAGTAGGAATTTGGGAATTCTCTCATCACAATAATATTCACTAGGGATAAATACTCTTACCAGTGTTATAAAAAAACCTGGTGGGTGCCATAACCCTTATTTGTGACCTACCTCAAAGGAATCCTTGCATCGTGATGGTTGTTTTGATATATATATATAATAACCCTTTTTGGGTAATCTTAGAAGCCCTTCTTTGTGACCTACCTAAAAATCCTTCTTTCCTCATGCTATATATATATATATATATATATATATATATATATATATATATATATCACAACCCTTTTTTGGTGGACTCGACCATTATTACTTTGGTGTTCATACTTTTCAAGTTTCATGGTACACATATGAAACCAAGCCCATATGGAGGATTCCAACTATAATCCACCCCAACCAAATATGACCCCCGAGATTCAATCCTTGACCTCATTACTCATGTCAATGGATAAGAAGTTAAACAAACTCACCCTCAAATTGAATGACAACACCAACACCTTGAGTAACCATGACCATTTTCTATCTTCTATTTCCCAACTTGTCGTATTTGCTCAACCATTTGATACTCCAACCCATGAAGTTGTGGTCATTTAAGACTAGGGCTCTCATACTCTATTCTCAAAAAACCAACATCACCCCTTTGAGGATATAACTTCATGGCACCACTTTATAAATATTGACATGCGCAAATTTGATGGCTCTGATCCCTTGAGTTGGGTTAACCAAGCGGAACATTATTTTACTCTCCATGTCATTAAGGATGATATTCAGAAGTTGAAAATTGGGGTTTTATATTTAAATTTTGAACACTAGAAATGGTGCTAATGGTATGATAAATATTACCATTGTTATGTCCATTGGAGCCAATTTGTGAAGATCCTTCAAGAGCATTTTGAATGAGACGCTAACTACTTTGGTAGGTTAACCAAATTGTTCTAAATTGGTACCATTTTGGATTATATTAAAACATTTGAGCAATTGGAAATCCACAAAAAAGGTCTCTCTAATTCTTTTTTTTCAAGAATGTTTCATCAATTTCCTCAAAGATGAAATTCATGCCCATGACCTTATGCAACGACCCTCCACTTGGTTGGAATCTTGTAATAGAAGTAGAGAAGTTGAAATGGTGGTCAATGGCCAACCCAAACGCTCTTCCTTTATCACCTACACAGGGCCTCTCATGGATCCTAATTCCATTAATTCTACCACCTCGCCTTTACAAATCCAAAAGTTGACCCTGGATGCCATGGATGAACTCCAATGCTTGGGCTTCTACTATAATTGTGATAAAAAATATTTTAGAGGGCATGAATGCAAATAATAGAAGTCATTTCAGATCAAGGTAGTCCCCTATGATTCCTTGAAGGATAACATCATAAAATATTCCACTTGAACTAGAAGTGGATTATACTATGCCCCCCTTGAAGATGCTCATGATATTCCAATTCTTGAGGAGTAAACCCAAATTTCACTCCATGCTTTATTAGGAATTTCCACACCTTATACATTGAAATTTATTGGCTACATCAAGCACAAAAAAATCATAATGTTAATCGATAATAATAGCACCTATAATTTCATTCATCAGTGAGTGGATGAAGAAACCTATTGTTATATCTACCCCATCTCCCAGTATCAACATGTTTTTAAGTCACCAAAGTACTACCTCCCTCCCATGGGGAACATGAACATGGTATTCCTTTAATCCTAGGAATTCAACCCCCCAATGTATGCCCCTATTTCCACCCTTTTGCATAGAAGAATGAAATTGAGAAACTAAGTTAGGAATTATTGGAGGCAAGTGTCATTTTCCCTAGCACAAGCTCTTATTCTTCACCATTGGTTGTGGCTCTAAAAAAGGAAGGAGATTCCCACACGTGTCCTGATTTCCAAGCTCTCAAAAAGTTCATCATCAAAGATAAATTGAGTCCACATTCTTGTCATTTATGATCTCTTTGATAAATTTCATGGTGCCAATTTCTTCACAAAATTCAACCTTTGGTTGGGATACCATCAAATCAAAAAGAAAGAGGCATATATTCCCAAGATAGCATTTTGTACTCATGAGGGTCATTACGATTTTTTATTCATTCCCTTTGGCCTCTACAATTCCCCCTCCACTTTTTAGATCCTCATGAATAAGATATTCCACCCCCTTTTCCACCATTTTTCCTGGTTTTCTTTGATGGTATCTTGGTCTATAGCCTCACCTAGGAAAGACACCTCCAACATGTTGCTCATTTCTTGCAATTATAACCAGATCAAAATTTATATGTGAAACAATCCAAGTGTGATTTTGGGGTGACTGAGGTTGCATACTTGTCCCATATTGTAAGTCAAGGCAATGTATGTGTGGATCCCAAGAAAGTGGAAACTATGCAAAACTGGCCATGCCCTAAGAGTTTGAGAGGGTTCTTTGAACTTGCTGGATACTATTATAAGTTTGTACCAAACTATGAGAAGATTGCAACTCCTCTTACAACATTGCTAAAAAAATGAAGTTTGAGAGGGTTCTTCGGACTTGCTGGATACTATTATAAGTTTGTACCAAACTATGGGAAGATTTCAACTCCTCTTACAACATTGCTAAAAAATAATGTTTTCACATAGAATGAGGCAGTGGAGTAGGCCTTCTACTCTCTAAAGGAAGCTATGTGCACTATGCTTATGTTAGCTATGTCGTATTTCACTAAGAAATTCATCTTAGAAAGTGATGCCTCTTGACGCAGCCTGGGAGCACTCTTATTGCAAGACGAACATCCATTGGCCTTCACTGATAAGCAACTTTATGATCAAAACTTGGGAAAATATGATAGAGAAACGATGGATATCCTTCATGCAGTTGATACATGGGGACCATATTTAATTGGATGATGTCTTGAGATTAAGATTGACTAGCATAGACTCAAGTATTTCCTGGAATAGTCGTCCTCACCAGAGAAACATAAATGGGTCACTAAGATGTTGGGTTATTATTATGAGATCATATGTAAGAAGGGTAGCCAAAATGTGGTGGAAGATGCTTTGTTCAGGGAATTTGAAGAGGAGGTTTCCCTCTTCACCTTATTACCAATCCCAGTATGGCTTGACGAAGAATGGCAGGAATGGTTGGCCCAAGACACAATGCAACACCTCATCAAATGGCTACAAGAAGACTTGAACCATTTTCCTGGGTATACATGGAAGCAAAATATCTTGGGGTATAAGGAGTGCATCTTTCTCACCTAAGATTCAACCTTGAAACCATAAATCTTAGAAGATTACATTCATCACCCATAACATGCCACTTAGGATTTCATAAAACCTATGAAAGAATTAAGCCCTCCTTCTTCTGGGAAGGCATGTAAAGATATATCCACAACTTTGTTATAGCATGTGACATTGTCCAATGACATAAGGGTAAAATAGTGAATTCATCAGGTTCTTTGCAGCCATTTCCCATTCCAAGCCATATCTAGAAGGACATCTCTATGGATTTCATTGTGGGGCTTCCCAAGGCAGGAAATAAAAAAATCATTATTGTGGTAGTCGATCATCTTACCAAATACACCCACTTTTGTGCCTTACCACCAAATTTTACACCCTCACTGGTGACACAAGCCTTCATGGATCAATTTTTAAGCTCCATGGCATGCCCATATGTACTGTATCTGACCGTGATCCCACTTTTACCAACAAGTTTTAGTAGGAATTGTTTAAACTTCAAGGAACTTAGTTGAATCTCAACACATCATATCACCCCTAAACAAATGATCAAATGGAAGTGGTCAATAAATTATTGGAAGCCTACTTATGATGTTTTTCATTGGGCATGCCACACCACTGGGTCCATCTGGCTAAATGGTGGTATAATATCATTTATCATGGCTCCCCCAAGATGACACCATATGAAGCAATGTATCATCAAAAGACCTTACTAGTGATTTCTTATCTACCAAGTACCTCCAGGGTTTAGGCAGTGGACAATACACTTTGCACTCGAGTATATATTCTCCACACCCTTAAAAACAATCGAGTTATGGCTCAAAATAGAATGAAACAACATGCAGATCAACATTGCTTCGAGTGCTCCTTTGAAGTCAAGGATTATGTGTTTATTTGAATCCAACCTTATAAACAAACATCTCTCAGGACCCATCTCTGTTAGAATCTCACTTTGAAGTTCTATTGACCCTACACCATCCTCAACCACATTAGAGAGGTGGCCTACAAGCTTGTTTTTCTAGAACACTCTGAGATTCACCCCATATTCTGTTTCTTTCCTAAAAAATGTGGTGGGGTATAATTGTAAAGTGAAGACCAACTTACCCAAACTAGATGAGGAAGAATCCATTTGGCTCTTGCTAGAAATAGTCTTGGCTTCTAGGGAATGATAATTGCACAAGCGGAATTTTTGATCCAATGGAAATATATGATGCTAGAAGATGCCACTTAGTAACCATCAGACATTTTACAACAATTTTCGCACCTTTAGCATTGAGGACAATGTTTCTATTGAATGGGAGGGGCATGTTAGGGTCCATCCTAACCTGCCTTACTTTAGGAGTTAGTAATACATTAGATATGGACGTATCTTTGAAACAAGACCAAGTAAGTTAGTGTTCAACAATCAATGTGAAAAGGGTCTCTTTATTAATTAAGACCCAATAAGAAGTTGGTTCTTATTTAAAAATCGCCATACATAGGGGAAACTTTGTAAACTTATGGAGACTGTGTTATTGTTTAATGGAGTAATTGTTAATTATTTGACCATATTAAGTAGTTAGGGTTTTGGTTTTGTGAAGCCTATTTAAAGAGCTACAAGGATATGAAGGGTTTTGTCAAGAATTATTGTAACAAATATCTTATCAAGTGAAATCTTGACCTACTTCAAGAGGCCTGTGAACATTGCTTCCTGAAATTATTCTCATAATATAAAGCTTATTTCTTGCACTATTTATCTTTCTATTGTCTAATGTTTCTTGTTCTACTCTATTAATTCGGGTTTATTGCATCTTAACCACTGTATATCCTGTGTTGATTTAAGTTTTAGGGATAAATAAAAACACATTTATATTTGATGCACATTGATCTCTCACTATCACACTTCATATTTGCAATAACCATTTTAAAGATCCTAATCATACTACTATAGAGCTCATGAGGGATGCCAATTTATTCTAGTGTTTTCTATAGCATGACTCTAGGTACAATGTCGAAGGATTTTCTAAATTCAACAAAACAATAAATGAGATTTTTTTTTGTCTCTACAATCTTCAACAATAACTCTAAGGGTGGCAAGTTGATCAATATAGGCATGTTCATCCCTGAACCAAACTTTTCATGTGGCCCTTATATTGTTGTCCTAAGAAATTGACTAATTCTTTTTAGGAATAAAGAAAAATACTTTTACCAAAAGGGGTATACTCATGATAGTTCTATTATTGTACATCCCATATAAGTTTCTAGATTTGAAAATAGGGATGATTACACATTTTGTCCATTTCTTATGGAATTTGTGCTTGATAGATTGGTTGACATATGCTTAATATGAGGCATTGAGATCAAAAGAGTCTAAGTTTTAATATCTTGGCTTTACATCTTTCAATGTCTTTAGCTTCCCCATTAGCAAGGCATTTAATGCCATATTTTATCGTCACTTGTGAAGAACTTATCTTTCAATGTCTTTAGCTTGCTCATTAGCAAGGAATTTAATTCCATAGTTTATATCGTCACTTGTGAAAACCTTATTTGATTGATGAGAGTCATATATGTCACTAAGACTTGAGGGTAAAACTAAAATTTGTTAAGGTAATATTTCCATTGATTTATGTTAATATTAAATTGAATTCTTTAACTCTTCTAGAAATGATGATGACAACCCTTAAAATTTTAAATTATTGTTACATAGATAAGTCTTTTTAGAGGTTTAAATATTGATATTTTTTTTATAAGGGTTCATATAATGATATTCATTTTTGGGGCCATTTGCATAGAGTAATTCATTAATCATAATTAATCTATGACTCATGTTTAGGAGGTCAGCCATCCAAATACTATGGAGTTTCCCTCACAATCAAGCCCACTTAACTTGTTACCCCATTTTTTTCTTTGTTACTTTTAAGAGTTCATATTATATTAATGTTACTAGATGTGATTTTTTTTCCTTAGAAAATTATTCACAGATCTATTATATTAAAATAAAATCTCTTTCTCCCAGGAAAAAAGCCTTACATAAGATACATCAGCTTATCATGAGCTTAGAGCATAAACCCCATATCTAAACTATTAATCCACAACCTAGATCCTTCCTAGACTAGAAACTTCAATAGCACCAAGACATTGAATCTTGAAAGCATAAATACACAACTGATAAAAAATGTCATAGACATATAGGTAGGGAAATCATTGGGGGAATCCCCGTACCCCTATAGAGAAAATATTCAGAAATCCATTAGATAGGCAGAGCACACGATTTCCTTTCTCTAAGTGACCCCTTAATAGGAAGTTGACAACCTGCATGAACATCCAAAACCGATTGATCCCTTGTTAGTGCCAACACGGATTTGCATCTCCTAAGCCTCAAATAGTACTTCGGAGAGTGGCTCCGCAAGATACCTCTATGAAATCCATTGACCATACCAGAGAAAAATGGCTTCCTAGGCCTTAGGAAGTAGAGCTGAGGATCTGTAACAATTCCAATATTCTATCCATAATCAGAAATTGAGGAATACTTTGAAAGCATAATGGGAGTCAGTTCCACAACATCGATAACCTACCCATTAAAAGAATCCTCCAGAGGTGGCATAGCCAGATCAAGAACATAAATTGGAGAACATGAGGATGATGAAATAAACACAGTGATGTTTATACTCTTAGTCTATGCCCTACAATGATCAAAGATAACTTCGAAAGGCACAAATGCTCCCTTATGAGAGATACCTCCCAGATAAGCCATTGAGATAACCACTAGCATGTTTAAAGAAGAAAAGAAGGATTGGACTGAGCCAATAATACCTGAAAACATACCCCCATGGACCAACTTGGAAGACACACTAGAAACAAAAGCAACCGTGGATCCCATATCATGCACATAGGATGAGGGAAAGTTATAAGGATTACTAGGTCCCGTGGACTACCATAGACATGCCTTAGAAGAATCACGAAATTCATCATCCGATACCCCATCGCGATAACAACCAAATCTGAGCAGAGGCTCAAGAACAAAGAAGCAATAGACTCCTCCAATCCAAGACGGGCCTCCTTAGAAACAGAAAAAAGACACCAATTCAAGACATGGATAATATCATATGATGAAGCACCACTAGAGGTGCTACCACCATATAGAACAACGTCTACCCCTAAATCACATGGAGGCACCTATCTCGCTATTGCAAGATGATTAAAAGCAGATAATGAAGCATCGTTGGAAGTGATATGACTAGCATATCCCTGAAACACTTGGACTCACCGAGCCCATGCTAGGAAGAGAGGCAATAAAATCCATAGATGTCCCAGTACTAGGAAAAAAAGGATTGACTATTACAAATACCTTCAGAAGGACCAGAAGGCACTCCAGTGACATGGGAAGGTGGACTGCAACGTGCCAAAGGAGTAGAGGAAACATGTTGGTGTCTGTTTTTGTCATCATTTTTGAACATCAATTACATTTTGATTGGCATTTCTTTCACCATTTTTTATGTAATAAGTCACTCTCTTTGCCATTTAGACCGTCAAAGAGATCAGGTATGCATATATTTACACATAACATAAATTTTGGGTAAAATTGTCATTTGGTGATATATTGATGTTTAAATTAATACTTCTTGGCTTGCTTGGAAAACATATTCTATTTTACAGGTTGTGGATCTCAAACGAACCTTCACTCAGACGTGTATCTACACTGCAAATGATCAGCTGCATTCAACCCGTCGTTCAGACTTGCAGTCAACCCGCGTGATCATCGGTTGAGATATTCTAGGGCCGTTAGAAAGCAAACTATCACATGGGTTCTGTTTGGGACGTGGCCCTTATGGTACGCGAGCTGATGTTCTGGAAGATTCCCTCTCCTGCACGCTCAACCCGACAGCACATCTATCTCTGCCCACGTCAAATGAGGATTAGCGCTTCAACAACTGCATGGAGGATCGACGCTGTGAAACCGGGAAGATGCTCTGTGCGCTGTCATGAAATATTACGAGGTCGTTCCTTGGCTTATGTGTTGTCACGAGTAATTAAGTAGAGTCGTTTCTTGGTATTGAGACTATCTATTATTAGAGTAGTCAACCACTAAAGGGGTTGACTTGCTCCCTCGATTGTAAATTTGTATATATAGACGTCTTCGCGACTAAGATGAGTTAAGTCTTGTCTTGTTAACATGACTGAGATAGAGTTAGTCTTGTTAGTCTTTCCCAAGCTGCAAATAGATATAGAAATACTGTAAAACTCAGTTTTAATTCCATATACCTTTGTTCTAGTTTTATAAAAATTTAGCAGCATGCGTGGTGATTAACTGATCAAGGCACAACCTCTGATTGCTGAGAAGGGCCCCTCAACAACCAGTGGTATTCTGTCTAAGTATATACTTTGTCTTTGTCTTCTGCAGATAAGTTATGTTACCTTGTTTAATTTCTGTATTTATGTTTGCATATGATATCTCTATTCTGTAATGTATATGTTGTCTTACTGCTTATATAAATGATCTCTCTGTTTTATAATCTGTATGTTTTACTTACTGTTTATATTAATAACATTTCCAGAATGTAATTGGTGACCAGTCACATTTAGTCCATTTAGTTTGCTTAAATAGTTTAGTTCATTTAGTTTGCTTAAATATTTTAATTCATCTAGTTTGCTTAGTTTAGTTCAATGGTTGAGATTGCTTGGTTTGCTTAGAGTCTAATTAGCTTAACCTTATAAGTTCACTCAAAGTCGAATTTAGGTTTAACAGTTTCTTCTATGTAATAGAAGATTAGCTTTAGTCACATTCCAGTCTCGTTTTTAGGATGAAAAAGAAATAGTTGGTTTCCTAAAATTTGATTAACATAGATGGCTTTTTCTTAATCTAGCTCTTAAATAGCTTATTCGCTGCTTCCTTTGCACCTTAGGATCACATGCATAAGCCAGCTGGTAGTTAAGATCATCCATTCTTCTCTTCCCTTAGTCTAGATCATTTTCTTCCATCTGGACTGTCATTCGGACAACCATCCGGAACGTCATTCGGACCTCAATAAATTTTTGCATGATTTTAGATTCCAGTTTCTTAGGCTTTTAACTGTAATATTTCTTGCTTTTAATTAGTAGTCTTAGATGTAATTAAGATCTTGTTTTACATTGCATAGAATTTTTAATTAAGTTTCATCATCATCTTTAGTTTTCATTCTATTTTTCCTTACTTTGCTTCAGTTGTTTTACGAATTATGTTTCTTTTATATCTGGTTCATTAATACTTTACTATTTCAGAATTTATCAGTTTTCATTCTTACGGTAGTTTACTATATGTTCTCAAGATTCACTTTGTATTAGAGTTAATAATTTCATTCTCCAAGTATCTTAGTTTTGATAGTTTCTTCATTAAGCTTAGGATCAGTTTTCCATTTCACACAGATAATGAAGGTGTTCATAGAATAGGATTTGGTTCAGAAGTAAAACATCTTTATCAAGTTTTCTACTTGCTTCTGAATACAATATCTTTATCAAGTTTTCTACTTGTTTCTCAATTAAATTCAGTTTCAAGTAAATATCCTCATTAAGTTTTCTACTTGCTTCTAGACTTCATCAGTTTCAAGAAAGTAGGTCATCATGTTTAAAGTTAATTGTAGTTGGATAATCTTTAGTTTGCATTTATTTGTAGAAGTTAAACTATATTTAGTTCCATTTTGTTTCCTTGTTACATTTGAAATCCACTTCGATACATTCAACCCTATTCCCATTACATTTGACACACTTCCTCAGAATCCCCAAGGAGAATGGAATTAGATGCTTTAGTGTAGTCTTGAATAGTTGTTGAATTCATTAAATAGTTTGTAATTTGCTTTAACATAGTTTTTTGTTTATGTAATTAAGTCATTTCATAGATAGGACTCTAATTTCATTTATAGTTGTTTCTAATTCCTAGATTAGAATCTGAGAATTGATCAAGTAGTTTCCATTCTTACAAAGAGTAGTTTGCTTTTTTATTAGTATTTGTCTTTTCCATTATTTAATCATAGAGTAGAGTAGTATAGTTTGATCTGATTCTGATCTGTTGGTTTAGATAGGTTCAGTTAGTTTATTTGTTGTTTTTTTGAAGTTTGATTCGGTTTTTCATTTTGAAAGATATTTCGATCTTTTCTTTATTAAATCTTTCTAAGGTCTGACAAGCTGAAACTCTTAGGTACCATTCTACCTCAACATATACTTTGCCTCAACTCTAAGATTACCAACCCCAGTCGATAATTAAATATTTTGGTGATTCTTTAAGACAGTAAATACACCTCAACATTTTGGCGCTGTTACCGAGGAGTTGTAGAAAGATAGGTAGAATTCAGTAGTAGGTAGGTAGAACCTTCTCTTAAGAACTTAGGGATAGATTTGAATTTTCCTCTTTTTTAAATTTAGAAATAAGCTGGTGGCGGGTGAGAGGTAAGACGAGAGGTAAGAACCTGCACATCTGTTATAACAGGCATCCCCAAAACCCAGCAATAGTAGTTATGCAGTAGAATTTATTTCAGTCATAGTTTGTTTTCATGATTAGGTATAGAGACTCACAAGGTAGATTTATTAAAACTATCCCTCCTACTAAAATTCCCACTAACCTATATGGGGGGGCTTGCCACCCCAACCACTAACTCAGCAGAAAGGTATCAGAAGACACCTAAAGGGGATAGACCCACTTGGAAAGCTAAGGAAATCCTTTCCGAAAACTAATTAGGGGAAACCATAGGGACATCAGAAAGTTCTGTTCATAAAGAAATTCCACTAGAAGAACCTCAGGCTCATCTGGAGATTGAAACACCCCTTATTTCACCAAGAAAGGAACCACCTAGGTATCCCCTCTTTGGAAATCGAATCTACATGGAGGAAGAAAATGAAGATCATGTCCGACAAGATGAAGGAGAAAGAGAGGTTAGAACCAAAGATACTTTTGGATTCCCTATCTTAGACACTGCACAAGATGTGACTATAAAAAACATCCCTCCCTCCTCACTACCAACCTTCTATGGGAGAAGTAGTGAGGGGAGGGATGTTTTGACACACTTCCTCAGAATCCCCAAGGAGAATGGAATTAGATGCTTTAGTGTAGTCTTGAATAGTTGTTGAATTCATTAAATAGTTTGTAATTTGATTTAACATAGTTTTATGTTTATGTAATTAAGTCATTTCATAGATAGGTCTCTAATTTCATTTATAGTTGTTTATAATTCCTAGATTAGAATCTGAGAATTGATCAAGCAGTTTCCATTCTTACAAAGAGTAGTTTGCTTTTTGATCAGTATTTGTCTTTTCCATTATTTAATCATAGAGTAGAGTAGTATAGTTTGATACTATTCTGATCTGTTGGTTTAGATAGGTTCAGTTAGTTTATTTGTTGTCTTTCTGAAGTTTGACTCGGTTTTTCATTTTGAAAGATCTTTCGACCTTTTCTTTATTAAAGCTTTCTAAGGTCTAACAAGCCGAAACTCTTAGGTACCATTCTACCTCAACATATACTTTGCCTCAAATCTAAGATTACCAACCCCGATCGATAATTAAATATTTTGGTGATTCTTTAAGACAGTAAATACACCTCAACAAAACATCCTCTACCTGTTCAGACCCCACCCGAGAAAAAGGAATCCACAAAACCAGAAGAAACCGAAGGAAGCACTATTTCCAGATGAGAAATATCCATTCCCCCTTCCACATCCGATTACATAAAAACATCGTGTGTAAGCAAAGTTCTACCAACAAAATGACGAAAGGGAAGAGGGCACGATTTTACAAGATGTCCATGCTTAATGCTTATGACATCTAATATAGTGGAAGGGAACCCCGACGTAATCCAGTTTTTGGATAATGGTTGTAGGGCCCTTCTTGATAGAAATATTTGCAACTAAACCATTCTTAACATCAATGTTAACCAAGATACAAGCCATGGCCATAACTACAGAGCTCTAAAAAGTCATGTCATCTTGAATGAAATATCCCAACTCCTTTCTTATCAGAGCGAAGATTTTCTCAATCCAAAACTCTGGTGGAAGACAAGGAAGAAAAACACATATGGGCATAGAGAAATTTTTCTCTCTCTTAGCATCAAAGAAGGGGGTCCAATATTTAAGCTTCATGACCACCGAGCCCCATGACAAAACCCTAACCAGAATATCAACATCATCCTTACTAGTCTTGAAAATGGCACCCACCCAACCCTTATCTAGCACATAGAAATTTGGAGTATCGCCAAGGAGGCTGGAATAATGAGATCCAACCTAATCCTTCAGGGTATGGTGACCCATATTGTGCCCATATTGCTCCCTACAAAATGGGCCACCACACCAGTCCCAAAAACAGAAACTAAATAACTCATCGCAACATCATCTCCTATCACCAGATTAATAGTACACTACTTCATCCTAACATAGGTTTTATAGAGACCCCCAGCTCCTAGTTTTTTCATGCTCACAGGAAAGGAGTAGGGAAGGATCAAAGATTTTGTTTAAATTAAAAAAATACAACTTACAACTGCTAGAAACACTGCACCATGCATAAATCCTAACAAATACAGATGAAGAGTTGAGTCCAGAGCAGGGAAAAGAGTTGCGATAGCAAAAAAGCGACACACGGGATCTAGAACCCAAGGAAAAAGAAAGAAAACCACAAGATAATATGCAGCCGAAACTACCACTCAAAAAACCAGTCCTTTGACCAAAGATCCATATCTCCATGGACGCCACTCAGAAACCCTAAACTCCATAATAGTATTATGTTCCTCCTCTTACTAGATGTGTTAGTTTCATTAGCATGCCCAAATTCCTATGGGGGTGGGGTGTTAAAAGTTTACTCCATTTTAGCTAGGCATTATGCCTTAATAGTCTATGGAGGTGTTTGTTCGATTTAAGCCTGTGGTGTGAAGTCTTTAGATCCAAATAACTTAGGAAAGTCTCGGTGGAAGATTGACTCCCTATAGACAAAAAAATTGTTTCGCAAACCTCTAATTTCTGGTATGGATTCACCAGGTCTTCATCTTTGTTGGGCACTTGGCTGTCTTGGAGAATTGGTAATGGCGAGAAGGTGGTATTGGGAGTTGACCCCTTCATTGGAGGGGATAGTTTTTATAAATTCTCCAACCCTCCTATTTATTTCTTATCCAACCGAGGTTATAACAAAATTGGACACATTAAAAAACCAAACTAAGGTATTTTGGATGTTTCTTATTAGTTATGAGCTTTGATCTAGGCTTGACAGGATGTCTAGCGGTGGAATGGTCCACTTCTACCATAGGGTTGAGTCATCTTGGAATCAAACTCAGAGAGGAGGTTGATGTACTGGTATGGTCCCAAAACAATAGTTCTGGTATAATGATACAACCTATCTACAGCATATCAATCATGGACACAATAATGCAAGCACACAAGAGACACAGAGTTTCACCGGGGAAAACCAAGAAAGTGAAAAACCCCGCAACTTCCTCAGAGATATAAAAAGCAATGATGCAACCAAAGTACAAGAGATAGTCTTCTCCTAGAAGCAGATCCTCCTCCTCACAAGTGCACCACTTTCTGAATGAGAGAAGTGTGACTAATGAGTGATCAAATAGAGATCTCCCGATCTCTATTTATACTTGTCCTGTCCTACCCAATAAACTAATGGGGCTGACTTGTCTAGCTTAGCCTCATAAGCCATGGTTAACTTAATCTAGGCCAACCCCACACTTGGTGGTCTAATAACCCATTTACCCACATGACTCATACAGGGCCGACCCCATCAAGGTGGTCTAATAACCCATCAAGTATAAGTTACGACACTTACAATATAAATGACGACACTTCTGTATAGATGAATAATAACATCTTTATAGGAATACAAACACTTCCGTATAGAGGAATAATAACATCTCTATAGGAATACAATACACATGGGTAAAATACATTCTGAAATAACATATACGTCAACACTCCCTCTTAACTAGGAAGGTATTTCTCGACACAGATCTGCTAGCACAAGTCTTCTTCTCTGGATCATCATCAACGAATCATCATCCTCGAATCATCGTCATTGTCACTGCTGCTGCTATCTCAATCAATCTCTGAATCTACTTGTCATAGGAAGTTCTACAGAGCCAGTCCTTTTTCATACTGGATGTAGGCCCACCACCTATAGGTCTTCATCATCACTGGTCATACTGTGGAATCCTCGGGACTTATTACGTGCATCACAAAACCTCGCAAGAGCATCCCAGGACTTATTACGGGTACACAGCCCAACCTATCGAATCTCCCAGGGAGCTATTACATGTGACCTCACCACAAAACCTCGAAAGAGAATCCCAAGACTGATTACGAGAACACAACTCAACCTATCAGATCTCCCAGGGCGCTATTATATGTGGTCACCACAAAACCTCACAAGAGCATCCCAGGACTTATTATGGGAACACATCCCAACCTATCGGATCTCCCAGGGTGATATTACATGTGGTCATGGAAAAAACTCGAAAAAGCATCCCAGGACTTATTACGTGAACACATCCCAACCTATTGGATCTCCCGGGGTGCTATTATATGCCATAGGACAAAACCTCGAAAGATCGTTTTCCAGATCTCCCAGGGAGCTATTATATGCCAGCGAAAAAACCTAGCAAGAGAATCTGCAAACCTCCCAGGGCGCTATTATATGTCCTCCCAAAGAAAAACCTCGAAAGAGCATTTTCCAGATCTCCCAGGGAGATATTATATGCCAGCAGCAAAACCTAGCAAGAGAATCTGCAAACCTCCTAGGGCGCTATTATATGTTTATCTGCACAACCTGTCCACAGCCACAGAGTATCAACATGATACTCACCATACATCATCCTGATCTACACATGATCATCTTGATCATCATCATTGCATCGTCCTGATGCATGTCATCTGGAGCAACATCCTGAAGCTCATCATCCATGATCATCCTAATCATATAATGCATCCAACATGATCCACCTGATACATACACAGATGCATGATCCACCTAATCATACAATGTATCCACCTTATATATATCAACATACATGATCTACCTGATCATACAATCGTATCCACCTGATACATATACAGACACATGGTCCAATCATCCAACATGATGCATATACAGAGCAGTAACTGGAGCATCGTCCTGATGCTCATTATCCATCGTTTACATCCACAACCATGGAAAGATCCTCCTCTCACCATGCTCGGAATGGATCCTACAAATGTGTCCATCACTTCTTCCTCGAAGTGTCATCAAACTGAAGAACACCAAGCCTCTCTCTGAAGTACTCGAACTTCACTCTGGCTAGTGGCTTCGTCAGCACATCTGCATCCTGCTCATCCGTCGCAACAAACAGGAGCTTCACTGCTCCTCTTTGCACCATATCCCTGATATAGTGATATTTGATCTCAATGTGCTTTGACCTATCGTGGAACACCGAGTTCTCAGACAGCTTCACACAAATTTGGTTGTCACAAAAGATACCAATAGCCTCTAGCGGGAGATCAAATAACTCAGACAATAGCTTCTGGAGCCACACTGCCTCACAACTAGCCGAACATGCTACAACATACTTTTCCTCGGCCATACTCAGTGCTACACAGGACTGCTTCCTACTAAACCAAGAGATCACACCTGATCCCATACTGAAGCAGCACCCATAAGTGCTCTTCCTATCTGCAACACTGCCTGCCTAGTCCGAATCAACATAACCCTGTAGGTTAAACTTTTGATTCGCATCATACTTGAGCCCATAGTCAATTGTACCCTTCAGTTACCTTAGAATATGCTTTACAACAATCAAGTGAACACCTCTGGGATCCGTCAGGAATTGGCTCAATGTATTCACTGCAAATCAAATATCTGGTCTAGTGTTCGTCAGGTACATCGAGGACCCAATCATCCAACGATACATAGTGACATCAACTGGATCATATGAAGCATCACACAAAAGCTTCAGGTTCGATGCCATAGCCTCGCAGTCCATCATCCCGAACCTCTTCAGGATCTCAACTGTATACTTCCCTTGTCCAAGGAAGATTCCATTTGCACTTTGCCACACCTTCATACCAAGAAAGTAGTGCATCATACCCCAAGTCCTTCATCTCGAACTCGGCAACAAGCTTCCTCTTTGTGTCGGCAATCAATCTATCCTCACCTGTTACAAACAGGTCATCCACATACAATAGTAGTATCATTGGATTTCCTTCCTCAACCTTGTAGTAAATGTTGGAATCCGCTTTACTCTTGGTAAAGGACAAATGGGATAGAAAGCTGTCTATCCTACCATACCAAGTTCTGCACATATATGACTTCCCGTCATGTGTCTCAAAATCAAGTGGTTGCTCCACATACACTTCCTCTTCGACTACACCATTCAAGAAAGTTGTCTTGACATCCATCTGGTGTATCTTCCATTTCATCACTATAGCCAGAGCAACTATTGATATGATGGAAGTGTTCCTGGCTATAGGTGTAGAAGTCTCTTCATACTCAGTCCCTTTTTCTGGGATAAGCCACGAGCTACAAACCTCGTTTTGTATTTCTCCATGCTACCATCTGCAGCATGCTTGATCTTATAGATCCATTTGGAAGTCACAGCAAACTTCCCTTCAGGTCTTGGGACTGCATCCCAAACATCATTCTTCATGATCAACTGATCATGGCATTCCTCCATTACTTCATCCCAGATCCTGGGAACTTCAATATCTTCAATAGATATCTTTGTTGCTGGAACAAATGTTGTAGTCCTTCTTTTGTAGGTGAAGGTGTACGATCTTTCCTACAAAAAAAGTTAAATTGCATGATTAGAAACATCTCATAGTTTTCAGAACAAATTCTTACACATAAAGAAATATGTCATACAGTCATGCAATTATTTTAGCCAATGCTTCAATACAACATTCATTCATATCCTGTAACTTTCTAGATGCCTTCCAATCTCTACCAGAACATTGTTAAGAGTTTGCACTACTCCCAACATGTCAGCAAAGAGGTTTCATTCTAAATAAGTAGCAATGGAATGTTGTACAGTGTCATAGGCCACTTACCCATCACATGCATATTAGTAGTATACTGTTCATTAATGCAATTATTCTAATATGCATAATACACAACCTAAGTCTAGGAACATAAGCATATACATCATTGAACAACATTATTTAAATAAACAAATATGTAAGAAATGACAATTCAAATACTTATCTTTGTTTGGTTGTTGGATGGACTCCCTCTGAATCTTTGCAACTGCTTTCTGATGTGGATTGTGAGAAGTGGTCGACTCCCTCTGAATATCTGCATCCTTGCAGAAACTACTGGAGTGTGCTCCCTCTTGATCTTTGCTTCCTGGATTGCATGTCCTTGAACTTATATCCATCCTCGATCACTATGCATGCTTACAAGTATCATTATTGTGATATCCTTGAGATCTCATACATAATCATACATTTATTAGTATATTCTCAATACTATCAAAACACAATAATCTTAAGCATGTATAGTCATGATCATTTCAAATAGAAATAATAAGCATTAGTATTCAAGGACTCTTATGGTTAGTCATATCATAAATTAAAGTAAGAAACATAATATGCCTAAACCCTATATTACTTAAATTTCTAACTTCATAAATAATCATTATCAATCATGCCATGTATACTTATATAAGAGATCCTAACACAAGGTAGGATTCTAACTTGATAAAGGAAAAACATACCTGGATCAATATGTTAGCTGGTTATTGTCTAACATACCCACATGATGTCTTCTTGTTCTCTTAAGTGACTTGTGCTAGTAACCTGCATATCTCATAGGTTAACCATTATAGAACCAAGTTATACATGCCTCGTAAGTAGATCTTCTATGTGATCCATGGCAATGGATGAACCTTTGTCTTCATGTCACCATGGTCATATGTTCTTGAACTAGAACATGATTTGTCTTTCTTGATGTACCTTTCATGTTAGCGGACAACATCAACCTCATACAACACCAAAAGGCATTAGTACAATCATAAGTGTCAAAACCCTAATCAATGAATATCTTCTATCATGTATTCATAATTTTATTAAGGTGATACGACAAGTCTAAAGTTAGTCAAGATTGTACTAACCCTAATGAAGACAAACATACCATAAACTTAATCGTGAACAGATCTCGAAACATACCTGGATAAGTCATACCTATCGAGATTGCTTGTAATCTTCTTATGTAAGGTCTTAGCCTCATCTCCCTATGAAACTGGAACTTCTTCACATATGCAGGTGACCAATCCATTCTTTTCTAGGATTAACCCAATCCACTTGATTTGCAAAAATTGGATCTGGAGCTGGATTAGGGTTTGTCAGGGAAACCCTCAAAATTCAAACTTTGAATTTCAAACTTCTGAAAGAATAGAAAGATGCGCCTTGATGAGCTGATCAACATGGTATACTCAGAATTTGAAAACTGCAAAGTTTCACCCCTCAAAATTGCCTTTGAAACTTCCGGATCTTTTGGACAGGATCCCGAACTAGGGTTTGATAAATCCCACCCTTCTGCCCAACCAAAAGGTTCGATCCAAAGCTCTAAACTTCGATTTTTTTGAGAAGCTTCTAGCCGTGTTCACAGACTTAAAAAATTCCAACTTTTGCAGAAGCCCTAATTTTCCACTTTTCCGATCAAAGTCTCGAACTAGGGTTTGATCAAGCTCGGCCTTCTACCCAACCAAAAAATTTGATCTTGGTCTCTAAATTTTGATTTTGATGAGTATCATTCAGCCATGGTCTTTGATTACAAAAATACCAACTTTCTCTGAAACCCTAATTCTCGGAGCCATGAATGAAGGTGCTCAAAATCCAATTCTATTTTGACAGAAATATGCACCTGATTGTTTCTAATGTAACTCTGAAATTAAAAATCCACAGGATATGAAACTTCTGCCTGTGGTAGTTCGACCTATCATCTTTCCAACCCCATAGGTCTTACCTCAATTGGATTCTCTGAGAGAGATTTATGCCAAGTGTCACAATGTGACCTGTTTATGGGATAAAACATGAGAGAGAACTTGTACGGAGTGCCACGTGTCACTGGTTCACTTTTGGCATCTGAACCTTCGACCTGTGAAAGTACAGTCCGTGCCCTACCTTTCAATTTTTATGAAATTTCATTTGGAGCTTCCTAGCCCAAGTTATGACCTTTTTTCCTAGGTCACCTATTTATGACTCAGATCTGGAAGAGGCAGAAACCCTTTATTGTACAGATCATAAAACACAAAGTACAATGAATTAGAAGTTTTCCTTTGGACATAAGGTACATGGGGATCTAATCTTCGACCTGTAAAAGTTTCAGATCTAAAAAATTCGCCAAAATGGATTTATAGCGAAAGTGCTACGATGACCGGTTTTTTCTATATCAAGCCCTAGCATCGCAAGTACAACAAGTGTCATACATGCCATACCATGCCTTCTTTCAGGCTAGCTCTAATACCATGTTAGTTTTTCAGAATTTTCAATCTGATCTAAGATCTTAACTGAGAGAATAACATGTACAGCATATCAATCATGGACACAATAATGCAGGCACACAAGAGACACAGAGTTTCACCAGGAAAAACCAAGAAGGTGAAAAACCCTGCAACTTCCTTAGAGATAGAAAGAGCAATGATACAACCAAAGTACAAGATATAGTCTTCTCCTAGCAGCAGATCCTCCTCCTCACAAGTGCACCACTTTCCGAATGAGAGAAGTGTGAGTAATGAGTGATCAAATAGAGATCTCCCGATCTGTATTTATACTTGTCCTGTCCTGCCCAATAAACTAATGGGGCCGACTTGTCTAGCTTAGCCTCATAACCCATGGTTAACTTAATTCGGGCCGACCCCACACTTGGTGGTCTAATAACCCATTTATCCACATGACTCATACAGGGCCGACCCCATCAAGGTGGTCTAATAACCCATCAAGTATAAGTTACGACACTTACAATATAAATGATGACACTTCCGTATAGAGGAATAATAACATCTCTATAGGAATACAAACACTTTTGTATAGAGGAATAATAACATCTCTATAGGAATACAATACACATGGGTAAAATACATTCCGAAGTTACATATACATCAACAGGTGGCTGGAATTCCATCTCGTTATTTTGATGGTGCATCCAAGGATGGGCAGTGTGGTGGAGGCATGGTCGTGAAAATCATCGAAGATCATATTTTTCTTTTGAGGATGGATGTGACCTTGGGACGAATTTGAGAGCTGAATTACTAGCACTTTGAGGTTTACTATCCTTTATTGCTCTTAAAGGATACCAGTCTGTAAAGGTTTTTGGGAATTACAGGATCATAGTGGATTGGGCTATTAGTGTTTCTGCCCTTTAGGTTTCACTTTTGTAGCAATGGTGCTTTAAGACCAGGCAACTATTGGAGAGCTTCAACTGGATTTCTATTAAGCACATTTATCATGAATTGAACTCTTTAGCAGACAACTTATCTAAATAGGCTATTGGTTTGCCAAAAGGGTTCTTATATTTCGAAGAATTCTTGAACTTCTCCATGAAATCATTTGGCTCCTTTGTCATTTACTAAATCAACCTGATTTGTGTCTTAGCTCACTCTGTGAGCATTAACCTTTATTGTTTGCATGTCTTTTTATAGCATTTAGGAGACTTGAAGCTTACTAGTGATCAACAACTGATATGGTTAAGCCCCTTTGTAATGACTTTTTAAACTTTGATTATGTTTGAAATATGAAGTTAATGGTTTTTTAGTTGAAAAAAAATGTTAGTTTCATTAGATACTTTTTTAATAATTATTTTACAATTCCACATTATAAATCAATCTAAATATTTGATAATAAATTAAAATTAAATATCAAATATTAAAAATACATATTGATAAATTATTTATTAATTATTATAATTAAATAAAAAATATAAATTAAAATAACATAAACAAATTCTTTTTTATATTATTTACTTTTAAATATTAAATATTAAATATTATTTTACTTTGTCGGATGAAATTCAAAAAATATTCTTTACAGTATTCTTAGTAACCCTATAAATATAGATCAATCCATTTATATATACACAACCAATTATATTGATTATAACTATTTAATAGAATTCATCCAGATATCTTTAACTATCTACCTAATTAATGATTTCCTAATTTTTTAAAGGTTCCATAGTTTACGCAAACGTACTCAAACATTATCATTAACTTTGATGACGGGCATGCTTCAATTTAAAATATTGAAATTCCAATCGTTCATAACTTTTCGACAGACACGCTTATTCCACGGCGTATGATATTTTCCATTTTTCTTCCTCGCTGAATACATGGGAAGACCACCGACCAGTGTTGGAATTTGGTGACATCTTTATCTTTGGTTTTTATTTTTTTGTAGTTTTGCATTTTTTCTCGTGACAAAACCTTGAAATATTTACCATTCAATAATATCCATTCATTTCTATTACTAATCATATTTAATTGTTTATTAATCACACACTTATTATAAAAAGGGATGTGTACTTCTTCATTTATTCATAATTTTGATTAACTAAAGAAATAAATAGAAGGATGTGTACACAATTTTATTTGTAACAAAAATAAAGAGATTCAAATATACTTGTATTCAAATATACTTGTATTCAGTCCTTTATAAAAAAAAAAGATATTGATTTGTGAGTTTTGTTTTCCTGGGGTTGAGAAGCACATGAAATAACAATGCTAATTATCATCGTACCTTAAGTATCAAGCTTTCACTTTTTCTAACTTTATAACTACCTCACATTAATATCATCTCTAATAACGTTTTAAAAAATAAACAGTGAAAAATACTTTGTAGATATCAACAATTAACGTTTTAAAAAATAAACAGTGAAAAATACTTTGTAGATATCAACAATTAACCATCATTGATTAACTGTTTTTATAGGGTCGAAACTCACGAAATAACAAATGCTAATCATCATTGTGCCTAAAGTGTTAAGATTTCACCTCCTCCAACCTTATAACTACCTCACCTCATATTAATATTATCAATAATGATGTTTCAAAAAAAGACAATAAAATTTTTATTTTTTTTCAATCAGAAAAATAACTATATTTTGTTGACAAGTATATGATAAAAAGTACATAACGCCTCCACCGTGATCGAAAAAAACAACAAAAGAGCCATCCCACAGGACAAGTATAACGCCCAAACCCATGAGCAAAGACCCCATACAACATAGGAGAGAAAGGTTGCCCCTAACCACAAAGAAGAGTTATCGCCCAACCATATGAGCACATATCACAGACCAGAAATAAAAAGGTCGCCCCCAACCAGGAGGAAAGAAAATAATACACTACAGAAGATAAAGGACCAAAAAATAAAGAGCAAAACCGTTGGCCCGATTAATCCGAAAGACTACCAAGGATCAATACATGTTGAAGTTGCCGGCTTCCCGAAGAATATCATTGGACCAAAACTCAAAAAAAAGAATACCTTCCACCGAACACAAGGCCCGCTTCGAGAGAGAGTCCGCAAGCACATTCTCAGCGTGAGGGACATGCAAAAATTGGATACCCTGAAAATGTTGCTGTTGCTGCAGAGACTTGATCTTATCCAACCAAGGAGTAAGCACAATGACATTGATAAGCCCAATATGTTTAATCCAATTAATTACAACTTGAGAAGCACCTGCAATTTGCCACAGCGCCAGACTTCTAAATTTAGCAAAATGAAGGATAATCCAAAGTGCACAGATTTCACTTTTGGAATTTGTCCTCAGGCCAAAATTCATCCAGATATTAAAAAAACAGCTGTGGTTTAATACAATGACTCCACCCGCACCACAAAGCAAGCCCGAATCCTGTGAAACTCTGTCAAATTTTATTTTTTTAACCACAACCCACAAGCTAGATATACTAGAAACTTGTGACTCAGCAGGGGCCGAGACGTCCCGAGACCCTTTATCCCAAGGGAGAGCCTCTATCCCAAGAGTCACCTACCCTTCGAGCCTTGTCACAACGGGCCAATGAGCAACCCTACCCCCGCAGGTTTTGAGAAGCCCCATCAAATTTACCAAAAAACACCGAAAATATAAAAGGAATGGGCCTGCATATGGGGAGTTGCTTACCCATAATTTCCCCCCGTTTCCCCAAACTTCATAGTGTTCCACCACCGCTTTCCTCGCCACCCACATCGACTGGAGAAACTTGTCTTTGAAAATAGCGAGATTTCTTGCCTTCCATGTTTCCCAAACTCCAAGGCAAGCCAATGCTGCAGCAGTTAAACGTATAGCAGATGTGCAAACCATCCGCCAGAGACTGATCGGTCGAGGATGGAAAAACAACAAATGTAAGACGAACCACCTCCCATACCTGAACACTAAAAACATATTCGAAAAATAGATGCTGATCCAAATCTACCGCTATTTACATAAAATACATATACTGGGCCCAATGAAACCACATTTCTGCAAATTATTCCAGAACAAAACAACCACATGAAGACCTTAATTTTTAACGGGATGTTTCATCTCCAAAGATTCGCATGCCACCAACAGGAAGGTGCCCTATCCGGGAAAAAGGTCTCATAAGCCGACCGAGTAGTCAGCATCCCTGTGGAGGAATATCAACCATTATTATTTACAGATAATCAAAATTTTTAACTTTAACAAATGAACAAAATACTTAATGAAAACCAAAATGCTCCTCGAATTCCAACCCTGTCACCAACTATTGCTGTTAGTGTTTTCACCGACCCTTACTTTTTCAATCAAAATTTTTAACTTTAACAAACCGACAAAATACTTAATCAAGGCCTAAATGCTGGTCAAATTCCAACCCTGGAACCGACCATTACCGTTGGTTTTTTCACCAACCCTTACTTTTTCTTTTGTAATTTTCGTGGAAGACAACCGACCTCAGGTAGGAATCTTTTAATAAAGTAAATCAAGATTTTCAATTTTGTACGCTTCATCTCTGTGCCCCACTGGAAATCACGATTTCCCTATTCCCATTGTCCAATTTTCTAGATCTCTCGGCATCTCACGAATTCTACACAGCAATTGATGTTAAAACTTCTGTAAATCGAGGAATTTCCCCACTCTTTCCTCCTACCTAATTCCCACTCATTGCGTTAATTTCTCTCGCGATCTCCAACGAGATTTTGAGAAGTGCTGTAAAACTATATGTATGAATGTACATAGGCAAGATTAGCACGCACAAGCTGCTTTGAAGGAAGTTGGAATAGGAGAGCAAGAAATGGGTCATAAAGATGTTATTCTGATGATGCTTCTGTGCTTTTCATATCATCATCCATAGACGGCCACGATAAAAGGGACGTCCATGCCCTTTTCTCGTTCCTAAAGGGTCTCACATCTGATCCTTATCGATTGTTTTCCAATTGGACGGCCATGAATTCCGAGAACATATGCTTCTTTCATAGTATTTGCTGCAGGCATCACAGTAGAAAAGTAGTTGCCATAGACCTTCATGGATCAAGGTTGCAGGTATTCTTTTTCCCTTTCTTGGCAACTTCTCATTACTTATTGCGTACTTCGAATTTTTCTCATAATTTGTTCGGAAGAATTCCACCTGAGATCGGATAGCTTAAAGCGCTAGAAACACTTGACCTCAGCTATATGCTTTTCCTGGGTGCTATTCCAGTTGAACTGGGCTTGCTGGACAGATTAGAGTCTCTGGATCTAGAGGCCAACGAATTGCACAACGCCATTCCTCCATCTCTGGGAAACTGTCCTTCCCCTAGGATTTCATATTTGGGAGACAACCGATTGTGGGGCAGAATACCACACCAACTGGGTAATTGGAAACAGCTTACACACCTATCTATTTATGGCCCAATTTTGCCCAATTTTGTTTTCAGGACGCAATATTTGGGGGAACATTCCAGGTTCTATCCCTTCTGAGATAAGAAATTGCAACAATCTTCTATCCCTTCCAGAGACTCTAATCTGTCCAGCAAGATTATAGCTGAGGTCAAGTTTTTCCAGTGCTTTAAGCTGACCTAATTCAGGTGTAATTCTCTTTATGAGAAAAAATCGATAGACCTACATGGATAGAAATGCTTCAGGTTCCTTTGACATGGGAAATTGCAGCAATCTTGAATGGTCTATCACAACCACTCTTCTGCTGTGTTGCCTGTAGCGAATACCATAGGAGGAACATATGTTCTGGGAGTTCTGGACCGTCCAGTTTGAGAGGAATCCATATGGATCAGATTTGATGCCTTTCAGAATGACAAGAGAGCATCGACGTCCCTTTTGTCGTGGCCGTCCATTGATGATAATATGAAATCAACATCCTGTAGCATGCTGATTCAATTTACTAGTTGTTGCAGCCACAGAGGCTGATTTCATATTATTAGTCTGATTTCATATTATTGGTTGTTGCAGCCACAGAGGCCGATTTCATATTATTAGTCTGATTTTGACATATTATTAGTTGTTGCGGCCACAGAGGCTGATTTCATATTTATAGTCTGATTTCATTTTATTAGTTGTTGCAGGCTGCAGCCACAGAGGCCACCATGAACAAAAAAGCACAGAAGCATCAATAGAATAGCACATTTATGATCCATTTTTCGCTCTCCTACTCCAAGGTACTTCAAAGCAGCTTGTGAGTTTATAAAATTCTGTTAGAGATGATGCCAAGCAAAATTAATGCAATGGGTGGAGAACAAGTACGAGGAAAGAGTGTGGAAATTCCTCGATATGTAGAAGTTTTGACATACAGTGCTGTGTAGAGAGATCTGAAAAAGAAAGAGCGAAAGTTGAAATTCTCCAATTACTTTTAAAAAGGTTGTTGAGTGGTATCAATTCATTTATATGCCCTTGTTTTTCTTCAACAAAATCACAGAAATAAGAGTAATATTTACAAAGAAACAAGTCCCGGTCATTGATCATGATATGTTAAACTAAGTCATAAAAATGGAAGAAGTGGTTTTATAATGACAACCATATATTTCTATATCTTTATCTTCTTTAAAATATTTGGAAAAATGAAATTCTGATTATTATTTGAATGGATAATAAAGTTGGAAAGAATATTTGGAAAAATGAAATTCTGATTATTATTTGAATGTATAATAAAGTTTTCCAAATGCAAAGTTATAATAATATTCCACTTTTTTTATATGGCAAGTATTATGGATTATCTTCGTCAATATGTAAATTAATGGATTTATATCAAATCAAATTCTTCTTTATATGCAAAAGCTAAATGAGTTGCATGAAAAAAAATTAAACATAAATTAATTTTATAAAAAAAAACATAAATTATTTTTAAAAAATTAAATAATAATTCAAACTTTGTATGGTTATATAATTAAATGATATTAATAATATCTGACTTTTTTTTTCAAAAGATTCATTTTACTTCTGTATTCATAATTTTTAAACTTTGATTTTACTCAAATTTTATCTCTAGATTGCTTATAGACCATTCTACATGAAATCAAAAACAGAATTTTTAATGCTAGAAACTCCATTCCTGAAACTTTTATTGCACACCAACTTTGCCTGCAAAATTATTCCCTCCTTTGGTAATGCATCTGCTTTCTCATTCTCTTCTCTAAAGATATGACATCTCTTCAAAGAGTTGAATGTTCCTGCTAGTCTCTTTGATTATGCTCCAATACCTTGCAAGTTAATGTTTAGGATTGATCTTTTACCATTCATAAATTCAGATCAAAGTTCAGAGTCACCATAAACCTGGAAGTTTTGGATTTCTTCCTTTCTTGCTAGCTTCAAAAGAGTTCTTGAGGCCAAACCTTCGACCTTGCTATTGGTACATCTCCTAACATTTTCTTTAAATTCTACCCTTTGAGAATCTAAAATCATCATGATGCCCCCTAAACCACATATTCTATTTTCACCTTCACAAGCTCCATCATAAAAACTATGGATTTCTTTCCCTTTGATCATTTTTGGAATTTACTTTCAGCTTTCACAAAGAATCTTTTTCTTTGTAATACCCATACAAAGCCAACACTTGGGCCAAAACTTGAAAGCCTATGATACTTCTATCCTCAAAGATCGATTCATTCCTAGCTCTCCATATTCCCCACAGGGAAAAGAATACACCTTTTTTTTTCAAACCTGTTTTCTAGAAGCAATGGATTAAACAATCTTCAATTGAGTTTTCTTCCCACAGATTTTCTTCATGAATTCCTTGTTCTATTTCTGCCCATACTTGTTTTGAAAATGAACATAGAATGAAAAGATGTTCTTGTTCTATTTCTGCCTATACTTGTTTTGAAAATGAACATAGAATGAAAAAATGATCTGTGGATTCCTCATCTTGTATGCAGAGGTTATAGATGCTTGGACCATTGAAATTTATCTTCCTTATCTTACATTGATTATTCTTATTGACTATTGAAAGACCAAAAGACCATATTAGTATCCAAAAAGCCATGTAAAATTTTTCCAAAT
This sequence comes from Larix kaempferi, assembly GCA_027924585.1. Lineage (NCBI taxonomy): Eukaryota > Viridiplantae > Streptophyta > Pinopsida > Pinales > Pinaceae > Larix > Larix kaempferi. The sequence continues at coordinate 13,801,752 of BSBM01000348.1, read as the reverse complement.
TTCATTTTTATTTACTTATTCTTATTTTTAATTACTTGGTTTTTTAGATATCTTATAAATAATATTTTCATTTTATTTATTTATTTTTTGTTTAGATACCTTATAATTATTATTTTCATTTTAATTACTTATTTTTTATTTAGATATTTTACAAATAATATTTTCAATTTGTTTATAAATTTAATAAATACAATTACTATTCAATCAATACTTTACTTTAGATATTTATTTTTATTTAGTTTTTCTCAAATCCACATATCTTAACTTATAAAATCTTAGTTTTTAAAGTTACTTTATTTTCTTTTCTTTGAATGGTTTCTTTTCTTTTTCTAATGTTACTAAACAGTAATATTAACTTTAAAATATTGAAAATAATGAATTGATATATTTAAATATTTTTTAAATAATATGTGAAATAATATAATTTTTTTAAATAATATATTATTCATATTATATTTCTATTTATTTTTTATTTAATTAATAAAAAATATTAAAATATTTTACTCATATAATATTAATTATAATTATATTTTTAATTAAATTGGCACATATGTATAAAACAATCTTGTTACCACATTGTAAATATGCATCAAATAATGGATTGTTAGGTTAATCAAATAACATAATTTATAATAATAATAAAATATTTAAACAAATTAAGAATACTGGATTATATATATATATATATAAAAGCAGCTCTCACTATGTCTCCACTAGGCATCGATAGTTAATATAAGAATTAGGTTTTAATGAGTATTTCAAAGATAAAGTTGGTTTTGGTGGGTTTGGAACAATATAAAAGGATACATTTCCAAACAAGACTAGAGTTGTAGTGAAGAGACTTGAAGGAAATGAGCAAGGGGAGAAACAATTTTGCATGGAGGTTAAAACCATTGGCAACACTTAGCACTTGGCTTTTATTGATGAGTCATCTAAGGAGCTCGATTGGAACACCCACTTTGTCATATCCCTTGAAACTGCAATAGGAATCACCTATTTGCATGAAGAATGTAGAGATTGCACTATCGATTGTGATATTAAACCTGAGAACATGTTATTTGATGACAATTTCCACACCAAAGTCTCTAATTTTGGGCTTGCATATCTCTTAAACGTGAGAGAACATCAAAGTCGTGCTTCAAGTAGTGTTATTGGAACGGGAGGATATTTGGCTCTAGAGTGGCTTTCCAATTTACCAATCACTTCCAAATCTATTGTTTTAATCTATGGAATGGTTTTGCTGGAGCTAGTTGGTGGAAGAAGAAACTTTGATATATTTGCAACGTCTGGAAGAAGGAATATCTTGACATGGGGATTTGAGCAATTTCAAGGGGATATTTTGATAATGGTGGATGAGAGGTTTCGACGTGGCAATATAAATATGGATTAGGTGAAGAGGGACATTCAAGTTAGTTTTTCATTTATTCAAGAGCAATCTTTTAGGTGACCTTCAATGGGAAAGGTTCTTCAAATGCTTGAGGGTTTTTTACCTATAGAAAGACCACCAACCCATAGATATTTTGAAGGAGCTCAAAGCACTATTAGTGTTAATGCTAGTGATAACAAAATCTATGTGCTTGAAACTTCTACTCCACTAACTTTTTCCTCTTCTAGGTATGTCTTTGAGAGTTTAGATTCTTAGAATGAATATGGAGGATATACTCTATTATAGAAGGTAATTGAAAATTCATGGAAGCTTCTCTTTTGATTTGTACAAGCACGGATTTATGTTTTGAGAGTTGAGCCTCACTAGTTCAATACTATGATTAATTTACAAGTAATGAATAACTCTTCAAAGGACTTGCGGTTCTCCATTAATGTCTCAACACCAACAATTTATGGATATGGATTTTTAATCAAAATGTCATATTAGGGAATTTTGTAAGATACCTATGTTATACTCCTAATTTTGTAGTTGGATTGAAGGAAAAATACGAAGAAGGGAAGAATTCTGATTAAGTTCAAAATCCCAAGTCCTACATTAGTAATGGGGTAGAATTATGATAAGTTCATAAGACTGAGTTCTACATCTATACTAGAAAGAAACTCCGGGAAAATTTCTATTTTTAGACCAGAAATCATTGTAGTAGGAAAAGCAAGAAGCAAGAGGTCTAGAGTCCTAGTTTACAACTAGGATTCTACTTTTATTTCCCTTGTCTCCTTAAGTAAGTTATTGGAGAATGACCCAAATTATTTCAACATTGATTCAAGAAACTTCATTACCCAACAAGAAGAATATGGACACCTAAAAAAAACATCAAGACAAACTAGGGGGAAGAAGAAGCGGTAAGACATAATGTAGGTTAGGAAATGCTTGCACTATGGAATACATAAAATCCCATAGTCGAGGGATGGGCCCATGGGTCCTAAGATACTATGCAATGCATGTGGTGTAAGATATAAATCTGGTAGGCTTGTGCCCAAATACATACATACTCCAAGTCCCACATTTTTTGCCATGAAACACTCAAATTCCCACAAGAAGGTCCTTGAAGTGAGGCATCAAAGGGAGTCAAGGATGCAAAAATATCCCTCTCAAGAAAAACAATCATATTTGGGTTCCATAGATGATTTCTTGGTGAACATTGGTGAAGATTACAAGATTTCTTATATGTTACCTTAAATGGAAAGGGGAAAAGTGCAATATTTTATACTGTAAGTGTTAGAATTCTATTGGAGGCATGTCCATAGATTGGTCCCTTGTCCTTTAATAATAGACATTCCTCATTGATTTTATAGTGTAGAGTTCATGATTCCGACGGATAAGCTACAATACATTGCCTTTGTTCTATATGCAAACAATATGCAAGGGACATCATGGTTGTTTATGATAGAGAGAGAGCATTCTATATGTATTGAGGAGAGGTAATGAGTGTTAAAGTTATAGTCATTGGATTAATTCTTTTTGTAGGATTAGTTTATTTGTTGAAAGTGTGAAGTGAGGAGTGGGGTACTTGCAGAAAAGATCCAATTTCCCAATTGAGAGGACAAATTTTTTTTGTCATTATAAAAGTTTCAATGATGATGATCAAGAGTCTTGTTGAGGAAGTTAGCATTGCAGTGAGGATGATTAAGAGTCCTATTGATGAGGTTATGCTCTATCAAATCTTGTAGAAAAAAATAACATAAAAATTGTGTAGGATGAACAACTATTTTCTTCCAATGGAATTATTAACTCCACATTTATTTCTACAAAAGTCATGGAGTGTTTTTCAAGGTTGTTCTCAATTAGGATTCAAAAAAAAAAAATCTTAGTGTTTTTTGGAGTTTTGAATAGGTTGTTGGATTTGGGACTCAAGGAAATAATAAGAAATTAGAATGTGGTTATAAGTCGTGGAGTGTTTTTTAGGATTGTTCTTGTCAATTAGAAGGTAACTTTTTAGTGTTTTTTGGAGTTTTGAATAGGTTGTAGGATTTGGGACTTGAGGAAAAAATAAGAATTTAGAATGTGGTTGTTGGTTATTAGTGGTGTTCTTGATGTAAGTTTTTCATATTTATGGTATGGCTTTGGCCTCCATTGAAATGGTGATGATGCTTTTAGAATTTAGAATGTAGTTGATTGGTTGTTCTTGATGTAAGTTTTGCATCATCTTTATGGCATTGATTTGGCTTCCATTGAAATGGATGGTGATGCTTTTAGAATTTAGAATGTGGTTGATTGTTAGTGTTGTTCTTGATGAAAGTTTTGCATTTGAAATGGATGGTGATGCTTTAAGAATTTAGAATTTTGTCCATTGGTTGTTAGTGTTATTCTTGATGTAAGTTTTGCATTTGAAATGGATGGTGATGCTTTTAGAATTTAGAATGTGGTTGATTGATTGCTACTAGTGTTAATGGTGCAAGTTTTGCATTTGAAATGGATGGTGATGCTTTGTGATTGATTAGTTGTTAATGTTACTCTTGATGCAATGCATCATTTGTATAGCTTTGGCCTCCATTATAATGAATAGTAATGATTATCAAAAGTTATAAATTGTTATGGTTGATGATGATTTAATTAGTTTTAAGTAAATGGAATCCTTTATGCTTCATAAGAAGATGAGACTATTATAAAATGACATGTTTGATAAACATAATAAAAATTGATCTTACTATTTTTAGTATGTGTGAATTTTTTCTTAGTGTTATTTGTAACTTATTGTTTTGTTGTAATTTGTGTCCAAATTTTGCATAATTTCATATCCAATAACAATTTAACATTCAAAATTTTTGAAATCCAATGACAATGATGGAGCTTAAGGAAAATGTTACATGAATTAAAAAAGCTACAACCAAAGTGTTGTTGGATTGGATTCCAATGATGAAACTCAATGAAAATGCTACACGAGCTTTTAAAAAAGCTAAAATAAAACTAAATGTGTTGTTTATATAGTTCTCCTTTTGTTTTTATATTCAAACAAGCAAACAAAAATAAATTTATGAGTAGAAATCATTTTGGAACGTTATATTTTTTTTAATTATTTGACACCACTATATATTATATTATTATGAATAACTTCGAGACTACTCAATGGCATAGTAAAATAAACTTAATATTTATTAACATTAAAAAACAATTAAATAATGAATATATGGTTTTAATATATATATATATATATATATATTTTAAATATTATATAATAATTTTTTATATTAAAACATTGTGTTTTTTAATTGCTCCATGGATATTTAGGTGTTTTACAGTCTAAATATATATTTTTAATATATTTATTATTTTTTTAAATTATTATATAATAAATTTTTTATATTAAAATATTGTGTTTTTTAATTGTATCAAGAGTAGTTAGGTGTTTTACATTTTAATAGGGGAACATTACATACCGTTATGTAATGTTATGCAAGGTTATGTAGCATTATGTAAGGTAGGGCTTATAAGTTATCAAAAATAAAAAGTAATTAAAAAAAATCATGTTGTCTCACAAGATACCAAAACAAAAAAATTTAAAAAAAATTCATGTTGTCTCATAAGTTACCAAAAATTCATGTCAGTTCATAAAATAAAATAATTAAAATGAGCATACATCCATCATAAACCTCAATGTATCAAGCATCATCGAGAGGGATAAAATTTCTTAAGGTGTATTTTTTTTTAATATTAAATATTTTATACATAATGAAAAAATGTACACCTAAAAAAATTTGATTCCTTTATAGATATGGATTTAAAATAGATCTATATTGATTAGAACAATTTTTTATTTCATACATCACTAAACTATATATATATATATATTATGTCCATGTGGAGACATATTAATATTCATGTACGTTATAACATGAACTAAATATTTAACCTTGCAAATATTTTTTCATATTATTTTAAATCACTTAAATATTGATTTTTCTTCGGTTTGATTGGTATGTATAGCGATGACATCCCTTATCCACAAAGCAAACGAAAATAAAACGAAAATAAATGTATTATTAGAAATGATAAAATGAAAATAAATGTATGATTAGAAATGATTTTGAAATTTTATATTTTTAATTATTTGACACCACTATATATTATATTAATTAATATAATTACATCGATAGGTGTATACATTTGAACATAGGGAGGGAGTCAGCATATTTTTTCTTTTTAATTATTTGTTTCATCTACAGAGATGATTGCACAAATATAGAATATAGAATAGAGATTGAAGGGGTTAATTTTCCTACAAGTTTAAATAATCTTGAAGGCGTTTTAGGCACGGGGGCTTCTCTCAATAAACCATTATCATAGCATGTTCGTTCGTGGCATATGAAACAATACCCCTAATTTCACTAAATATTGAAAAATACCTTCCAAAATCATTTTTTTTAACACCCTCCCAATATGCCTTCCCAATTTAAAAAAAACCCTATTTTCACTAGATATTGTATGTATCAATTTTTTCATTAACATTTTCTATACCCCTTTATATTTCTACCTAGTATATTGATATGATACCCCTCTTATGACCCCACATGCATTCTACAATGCACATTAATTCACCTACAATGCAATTACTCAACCACATATCATTATGATTTGCAACATCTAATGGTCTAATGAAGAGATAGGAGATCACTTCTTGTATGTCACTAGAGCCAATGCACATAGTACAACATTTAGATTGCATGTTGCAATTCTCCAATCGCTAACTAAGCCTGTTGTGGGCTAGGTATCCAATCCCCCAGGGCCTGTAACAAGCTCTAGGAGGCTGACTAAACATCCCAAGGCCTGTAATAGGCATGAGTGGTTTGGTATTCAAGCCCCCAAGGCCTATCGAGGGCCTATAATAGGCCCTGGAGGCTTAGAGCCTCCCAAGGCTATTGGTAACAACTGGCTGAGTGTTATTGGTAAAAAATGGATGTCAATGGCCACTGTCTCTCAACTATGATCGACTGGAAACCCACTTCACCACAAAACCCCTAGCCTCAAGCATGCCTCAAGACGTGATTTCCTTGCGTACTAGTGAGCCCGAGCCTTGCCTCAACCTGATTTCTCATCTGGCCATGATCCCGCCATCTCCATTTGGCAGATATTTGTCAGCTTGCCCATATAAAAAAGACCCCAAAGTATTTTTGTATTGTTACATTAAATAAATAAAAACCCTTTGCCCCTTAATATATAAGCAATATATTTTTTAGGTTTTCATGAATATTTAATACCGCAATATGAATGAACGTGATATTATATTGTCTTCTAGTGAAGCCCCCGTGGTTTTAGGCAGTTTAACTAATCCATAGGCAGTAAATGAAACTGACGACTGTTTTCAACCTCCATTTTGTAATCTCCCTCTCGCCACGTACGGAGGCGTTAGTTCTACTTCTGTGAAGATTCATGCCCGATATAAATAAAATCTGGCATGGTAAATTAAATCCCTATGCCAAATCCGGCATGGTAAATTAAATCCCTATGCCAAATCTGCCAGCATTCGAGCAAGGATTTCCTCTAAGCCCTTATCCAAGATGTCTCCTCTAAGCACTTGGTGACATGTAATGTCTCAACCTAATTACTATCCAGATATTAGACATGGAAAACCAGGAACCTGCACCATTTTGTAAATGTTTATATACATGTATGGATATGTATTACTTCAGTGGAAATAAACCATGATCTGGAATGGCATACAGATAGGTATTTAGTATTTTCATGGCTTTGAAGGAGCTCCTTCACTTTAGCTCCTTCTTGCTTCTAATATTGTAAATTTATTTACTGCATTATGTTTTCGACAACTACTTATACTACAATGTTAGTGATTGGTTACATGATATTTGCATGGTTTGTGCTTTAAGAGCTGCGGCATGTGTTCAATTTTATGTTGTTTGTGATAGATGCGAAACCTTTCTTAACGAATGAAAAAGTTGACACAAATAGTCCTTGAGAAAAGTTCTACTAGTAACAACAATAAAATGCTTCCTATATAGCTTTCTGCTCATATTCTTTCAAACTTAAATATGATTAAAATGATAATAATGTGTGGGACATGGAAAATTTTAGGGGCTAATCTTAGCCTATGGGTTAAATTTAGGGGTTTTAAGTTTTTAATGGGATAATTTTTTTATTAAACACCCATTAGGTGTGATTAGACCACATTTTATTTATTTATTTATAACGAATACAAGGTTAGCCTCATCAAATTTAAAAAGGGGAGGCAAGATAAAACAATTTTGTCTCTCTAAAGTTCTATTTAAACCTCTATTTTTCCACGAAAATCACTAGGAAGCTCCCATTCACCCTTGATTTATAGAAATGACAGTTGTTAGGGGCTCTTTCTCCTTCTATTGATCATGGAAATTAAAGTTAGAGTTACACTCGTCTTGATTTTATGGGTTGAATTTCGTTTTGTAAGTTTATTAATGTCCACATGAGAAGGGTAGCTGATATTTACTATCAAGTCTTATAGTGACCCATTTGCATCTAGGAGAGTTCTGAATCCCATTTCCTCAGATCCAATTTTTCCTCAAGAAACATGGGGATTGTGAATCTCACGATCGGTTGCTTGGGGCATCATGCCTGGGGGATAGGACTTCATTCGTACCCTCATATTTGGGTGTGCAGGGTGCCACGATGCTACTTATAACCAATGCCATTTTGTTTCAACTTATGTTTTTGTTCTCCTTTGTAGGACAATACATGGGTGGAGTGACTCGTATTTCTACTATCTTTGATGCTTCTTTTCATTTGGCCATGATCATGTATTTTTACATGTTTTTTGTTTTGCTTATTGAATTTTATGGTTCTCAAAGGATTTATGTATGGTTGACATTATATTTTGTGGTTGGATAACCTATTTTTGCAGTGTGAATGTTGCTATGTTAATAAGGGGGAATAGCATTAAATTGGGACTTACATAGTTGGAAAAATAGATATGTGAAGCATCAGAGAAGGTATTAAATGCTTAACTCTATTTTTTTGGTTGCCACATAGAAATGTGTATATGATGTTATGTTAGAATTGACGATATTGTGTGTTATTTGACTAACTCTTCCTAAATTCAGTATGTAAGGACCATGGATAATTTTAGGGGCTAAATTCAGCCCATGAGATAAATTAACGGGGTCACATAAATTTAGTGGGCTATTTTCTTATATGGAAAGGTTTTTTTTTGTTTTTTTGTTTTTTTGTTTTTTTGTTTTTTTGTTTTTTTTGTTTTTTTTGTTTTTTTTTTTTCAGTTGAAATATTTTTTCCCAATATTGATTAGAAAATAAATAAATCCAAAATGAATAGCCTCCCATATATTAATGAGGAAAATGAAAAGAACTATTTTAGCCCTAGCAAAATATCCCTCAAATCTATCTTTCATCCTCGATTTCTAAAGAGATTCCAGTGGAATAATTCCTTCGCCCTTGATTTTCAGTAGTGGAGGCTCCCAAGGGTTATTTCTCCCTCCATTTTCCCTGTAATTCAGGCATACAGTTGCATTCACCTATATTTTTAGTCAACTTCATGTTGATACCTTCTTTGAGCCCTTGATTTCCACTATTGTAGGGAAAATCAGGGGCAATTTTGTCATATCTAATTGATGCAGTGATTGATGGTTCACCCACATAGGATTGTACTTGCAGATTGAAGGTTCCAGTTTATGTGATTCCACTTTTCATTCTTAGTTTTATCGACATTTTAATCTTTGCACAACATCTCCACGGTGGAAATCTCTAGTCTTGAAGGGGCATACCACACATGAAATTTATCAGAGAATACAAACTCACATCATGCTTTTTATCCAATAATTAATGCAATATGATTTTTACCATGCATTTTATGCTTTTTATCCGCAACTAAAATAGATTATTATATTGTAAATTTTCCTTTTATCATGCTTTTTATCATGGATGTTTTTTAAGGCCTGTTGAATTCTAGGGCACTTTTGATTCTTAGGGCTTATTATGTGTTGTTAGGGTTTGTAACTATCCTAGGAGTACTGGTTTTGAGAAAAAAATATAGATCTCATAAGATATGATTTATTTTATAACTTATCGTGTTTAAACCATTGAATGGAATGTATACATTGTCTGTGGCTACTATTCGTGATGGAGAGATGCCACATGGTTTTTATATATTCAAACTAAATTTGACCTAGTTGTTTAAAATATGTTTCTATTAGGATCTTGCTCTGCAATTATTATTGGACCTAAGGAGTTCATGAGAGTGTGTATGTTCATATTTTTTATTTTTTATTGTTGATGTTTGAATGCCAATTTCATTAAATTTGGACATATTATGCAAATTTTGGACTAAGAAAGTGTGAATTTCGACTATGAAAGTGTCAATATCAACATTTCTAAAGTGCAAAATCAGGTTCTGAAAGTGGAAATATTGGCTTTGAAAAGTGTGTTGTCTATTCGAATAGTGTGTTTTTGGACTACTTATGAACCTTAAAAGTGTGAATTTCAAATAAAAAATGCGAATTTTTATTTCAAAAGTGTGAATCTCAAATCAAAAAATGCAAATTGTCATTTGAAAAGTGTGAATTTCAAATCCAAAAATGCAAATTTTGATTTGAAAAGCGTGAATTTCAAATAAAAAAATGCAAATTTTCATTTGAAAAGTGTGAATTTCAAATCAAAAAATGCAATTTCTGATTTGAAAAGTGTGAATTTCAAATAAAAAAATGCAGTTTTTTATTTGAAAAGTGCAATTTTCATTTTTAAATGTTAAAAAATTTAAGGTGAAAAGTTCAATGTCTAAAATATTCAGTCATTGTTTGAATAACCAGTCAATCGGCTAAGTTATAACACATAAAAATGGTTTGTCCCGACTTCCGTTTTCCGACAAGAAGGGTCAGCCACCCCTTCTTTTCGTAGTTAATTGTGAAAACCTTTATCTATGAATTCAACTATATCCATAATGGAGAACACAAGAAGCGTCGACCGACCCTTCTTGCAGTGTTGAACTATTATGAAAATATTATTGGGAATACGAAGGATCGACGACCCTTCAATTACGAAGCATTCTGGCTTTCCTCCCATCGCAATGTACCAAGATGAAAAGGGTATTTTATGGTCCAAGAACAACAAAAGATTGTGGTTTTTTTGAAGGGTTGTCATAGCCAACATTCGAGCAAGAATTTCCTCTAATCCCTTCTCCATGATGCCTCCTTTAAGCACTTGGAGACAAGCAATGTCTCAACCTAATTATTCTCCAAATATTAGACTTGGAAAACCAGGAACCTAGACCATTTTGTAAGTGTTTATTTATATGTATGGATATGCATTATTACAGTGGAAATAAACCGTGATCTAGAATGGCATACAAATAGGTATTTAGTATTTTCATAGCATTGTAGGAGCTCCTTCACTTTAGCTCCTTCTTTCTTCTAATATTGTAAATTTATCTACTGCATTATGTTTTCTACAACTACTTATACTACAATGTTAGTGATTGGTTACATGATATTTGCATGGTTTGTGCTTTAAGAGTTGTGACATATGTTCAAGTTTATGTTGTTTGTGACAGATGTGAAACCTTTCTTAACGAATGAAAAAGTTGACACAAATAGTCCTTGAGAAAATATCTACTAGTAACAACAATAGAATGCTTCCTATATAGCTTTCTGCTCATATTCTTTCAAACTTTTATGATCAAAATGATAACAAGAGCCACGAGGTGGCAATGTCCCACGTCATTGCAAATTGGATTTTTTTGAAATTTGCAATCAACATGTGAGTTGTGAATTAATTGGATTTTCATTGTTGGCCCTTACCCTTAATTATACAATTAATTAGTCTTCAAACTTCTGAACATAGTTATAATTAATTAACAATTTTGAACTAGTCTCCCTTGAATAGAAGAGTGAACTAATGAACAAATTTGAACTAGTGTCCCTCAGTAACAAGGGGTCAAGGTAGCAAATGAATTTCTTTAATAAAATTCTACAACATCCATCACATTCATAACAAAAAGGAATGGAATTGAGGGGATGAAGGATGAATTAATGAACAATTTTTATAGACTTAAATTATATATTTAAAAAGATCAAATAATCATATTTGTATTTACCTTTTTAATATAAACTTTTAAAATCATATACTTTAAAAATTGTACATTAAAATAATATGTATGGTTAAAAGGACGTTTTGAAAGTTAAATGAAATAATATTGAGGCCTTTATTAAAAAGATTTCCTATCATTCCCCTCACAACATTTATTTCCCTATAGTCATTTTTTTCACACAAGTTGAATTAAAATTAAAACAATAACAAATAAATATGAATCTAGGGCACCAGACCCTAGAGGCTATTGGTGTGAAAGAGAGCATTCCCATGGCGAGAATCCACACATTTGGAAAATGAAGGCACAAGCCATGCATAGGTGAAATGATTAATGGTGAGGGAAAATGACCATGTAGCATGCAGAACTCGAGGGCACGAGCTACACAGACCCTAACCCTACTCCACGTGGATTGAGAAAGGAGTCGGACATAGTGGATATGCAATGAAAAGGAAACGTGGCAAGGGAGGGCATCTTCGAGCTGCTCTTTGGAAATTAAAGGAAATGTAAAGATGTAGTGGATGACAAAATGAAGAGGAGAATAAAAACTAAAGAACCCCAATGCATGGAATAGGTTGTTTCCATGTCAGGAACCCAGATAGAGGAGAGGATAGGGCATGATTGGAGGATATTCTTCATGCATGGCAGAACGCACATGGTAACATAGACATACATACGTGTAGATAGATTTGTTACTTAGTAAACATGCCAATGAGAAAAGCATGCTATGCTTCCATGGATCAAAGGGACTGTTGGAGATCAAACTTGAAAAGGGGAAGAGACACAAAGATTAGGTGGAGAATGTGCCACTAGTGAAATTGCCATCACACCATCAGATTCAACGATTCATAGGTGGAGACGTAGTCTCAGAGCGAATAGCAAAGAGGCACATCAACACATACATTGAACGCATGATTCAGAATAAGAAACCCCTAAAATAACATCCAACGGCCACACAATGACAATCCTGGAAGGGTACGAGCATGGGAAAACTGACCATGATGTGCATGACATGAGTGCATTCCAATCGCTTATGTTGTTGAGAATGGAGTTACATGTTGCAACAACAATGAGAGGTCATTTGAAATGATGATTGTGTACCTGGTGCACTGTCCCAACAATGACCACATCAATTGGCAGTTCTTCATTCACTTTTTGATTTTCTCTACAAACACACCACAAAGGTGGACATAGACCCCTACCTTACTACCATTGTTCTCATCTTCCTCCTTCTGGACTCTGTGTGCATAGTATACTAGCAGGGAATTGGTACTGTGTTTCAGACACAACTAATGGGATTCAATGGACGAACGAGGAAAATTATTTGAAAATAGTGATAACTGCCATATTTATATATGGAATATAGAGAAAAATTCACGTCCCTCGAAATGGAGCTAGTGCATATCTGTATCTATTAAAGAACTAAATAGAAAGGGGCCGCAACCAGAAAAGGAAAATGAAGAGAAAGACTAGTATCGACCCTTGGAGAAGCAACATTGCCTTTTTGGAAATGTACACTAGATACTCGATCTCCACTTCCAACTTTGTCAAGCGAAACTGTCAAAGAAAAACATACCTCCAAGCCACCATTTGTGAATAACAATTATCATGAAAGGTTGTTTTAGTTTGTTTTTATCGATGCAGTTTCATAAAGAGATCATAGTTGTTGTGTTTGTTAAGAAAACTGCTTCTACTTTGTCAACATAATGAAGAGAATTTGTACCTAGATTGGCTCTTTTAGAGGCAGTATTAGTTCGAGTTGCATTTGGTCGAGGAACTTAAGTTGAGTAAAGGCCCTATAAAGTACATTTTGTCCTTCTCAGACTTCTATTAAACATACGAGTATTTACCAATGCTTCATCAGCTTTGACTGATAGGGTTGATAGGGTTGGTCTATCCCTACTTAAGAGACTGTGGAAATGAATACCATGCACACATCAAAATTTTTTATTATACCTACGTATGAACCAAAAGATTATAACTTAAAAGAGAGGAAAGCTAAATTCCATGTATTAAGAAAATAAGTCAGAGGGATCTAAGCATTTATTTTCATGACTGTGGATGAGCATTGGTTACTTGTGGCTCACCCTCAGACGAACATGAGAAAACTGAAAGGTCAACCAATGCAACAACCTTTCAACTCCGAGTAGTTTCCAAAACTCTTTAACTTTTCTCACTATAGATGAAGTGGTTCACCCTTGCCACAACCTTTAAAATCTTGGCCAAGCCACCGAAACAATCATCTCGCACAAGAGGTAAGAGGAGAGTACTACTAGCTTCTGCTATGTGTTGTTTCCCTTCATACTTAATCGTCCATGAGCCTAATAGGAGGAAATTGCAGTTAAGGCCGCTACAGTACAGGTCTATTATTAGGTCATAAATGTTGTAAACATTTATAAATTATACATAATAAATCAAAGTATCATATGGTACAAAACCTGAAACAGGTAATGGAAAAAACTGGACTATAATAGCATTTGTTGAATGTGACCTTGAGACTGATTGATTATGGGGTTAACCCCTATGTACAGCTAGAAATATCAATGTGTAGAGAACTGAAAAGTTGTATGACTCTTTTTTACTTATGAAATTGATTTTGAGCTAGTAAAGCTCAAAGATCGAACTAAGCTCATTGCATGCCTGCAAGATCCACATTAGTCCAAAAGGTTTATCGGCTTACAATGTTACTCGTAGTAATATGCTTTCGTGAGTAACCTGAATTTCAATCCCTACACCCCATTCATAAAGATTGTTTACATTAACAACTAAACATTGGTGCAGGTGAGTCTAAATTTTTTTAGAGAACATATTGGGAAGATTGTGCATGACCTTGAAAGTGTGAACTCCAAAACCTTCCATATGCCTAAAGTAAGATGGGATTCCTCAGTCATCAAACAAAAATGTGAACATATGACAACTCTCTGATACATGTGAAAAGAAATCCATGATACGCCATGCCTCCTGGATATGGGTTTTTGGATTGGGCTTCAGAGCATGAATGACATCTGGAAACTGCATAACCAAAAACAAAAGATCGAAAATTTAACAGAATCAATAATCTGTGAAAAACACTCTTATATTTCAGCTTTACATTACTTTAGTCCAAAATGAGTCCTAAAAATATGAGGGATCGATTTTAGTATATGGTACCAATAAACAAACCTGTATACCATCACGAAAAAAAACAAAGGGATGTTGTTGCCAACAAGGTCAATGTTCCCTTCTCTTGTGTAAAATTTCACTGCAAAGTCCCTGGGATCCCTCAACGTCTCTGGGCTCCCACATTCATGTATAAAGTAGAGAACTGAACTATGACAATGGTCTGAATTCCGGGTGCCCTCAAGAAGTCAGAGCATGTAAGTTATGAAATGTCATGTGTAACTTCAAAAAATATCTTGGCAACTACTCCTCTAGCATGGACAACACGTTCATGGATTATTTCTCTGTCAAACTGGAATCTTTTCTACCAAGTGATAATCTTCCAACAACACAAGACCTATTGCATAGAAGTAATCCCCACTCTGAGAATTTAACATTTGAAGCTCAAAATTTGAAATGAAATTATACACTTAATCTATAATAGTCACAGTAATGTCACTAAACCATGGTAATATTCTTTGAATGAATAAAATACTCACCTATTTCACCAACTGTAAGAGAAGAGTTATTATTCCAAACATGGGCACCCTGGTTCATGGTCCAGAAAGGAGCATGGTGAACACTAGAAGGTCGACATCTATATGGATCCATTACACCTAAAGCACCAAATGCTAAATTCTATAGTCTGTTAATCTCTCCTGCAATGACAATTCAAAATAAGCATGAAACTTCAGTTCCTACAAAACAAACTGTTCAATGTTCTACTTGAGCTATGCCAGATTGTTCTTAGCCAAATTTGTTGTAATTGTAACGTTGTATGTTATCAATTCGTTTCAATATTCACAAAATAAAATAGGCTACAAAACCATAAACTCTGACTGAGGAGGTGGCGGAGCTGGTGTCTTTCATAGCCGCTCAATATTTGATGACTCGAATGTTGGCTTCAACGTGTCTATTCACTGAAGGAATGGATTTAAATTTATTATCAAAGCTTTCACTGGCTATGGATATAGAATGTAAGGGATTGGCATATATATTAACAATAGTTAAACTCTTAATTAATCAAGCGAGTATGTTGGTCGATTTTGAGGAAAAACCTGGCGTGAATGCCTGCAGCGTCCTGTTCACTGTCATGTCAGTTGCTGCAAGTTCTGTGATATGCATTAAACTAATGTACAGACCCTGACAGCATCGTGTTGTCGGCTCTTGGGGTACCCCTTTCAAGACTTACATCATCATTTCAGAGCAAATAAGGTTTGAGATAAATCATTTTTTATAAAACGTAGTTTAATAAATAAAATTGTAACTATGTAAAACTATATAGATACAAAAAATTAAACTAGAGTATCGAGGCAGATTAATAGGGTATAATCAATCCATATATTTCCTGCTATGCAGGACATAATAATGTGTGGGACATGGAAACTTTTATGCGCTAATCTTAGCCCATGGGCTAAATTTAGGGGTTTTAATCTTTTAATGAGATAATTTTTTTATTAAAAACCCATTAGGTGTGATTAGCCCATATTTTAAATACCTCGATCGAGGGTTTAGCTTTGGTTAATCCAAAAGATCAAACAAGCTACTTTTTACTTTCTATAGTCTTCCCATAGACTTTTCTTTATTTTTAGTAATGACAATGAATTGATCGAGCTATTTAAAAAATCTTGATCAAGGGATAATAAAATCCTCTATTAAGACATAGAGCTCGATTGAGGGTTTTCTTAACCCTCGATCAAGCTTTTTAAAATGGCTTGATCGAGCACTTGGTTAAACCCTCAATTGAGCTTTTAAAAGCTCGATTGAGGCATTAACAAAATATCGATCAAGGGATATACAAAAGCTCGATCGAGCTCATTCTTTTCCATACTTGTGCCCTCCGCTTGCAAAAAAGTGTTACCCATATTCATGGGAACACCCATGCATACAAGGGTAGAGTGGCAAGATAATTCATAGTTGGTGAACATGTGTACTTGAAAGTTAGGCCAAAGAAGAGTTCATTGATACTCAAAATTTAACCTAAGCTAGCACCCAGATATTGTAGGATGTTTGAAGTATTAGCTATGATAGGACTTATTGCATATGATCTTACATTACTTGCGTAAAATTGCATAATGTATTTCATGTGTCATTATTGAAAAAATATATACCTAATCCTAACCACATTATTGATTGGGTTGTGATTTAGGTTGAACTAGAAGGAGATATTATGGTGTAGCCAATGTGCATCCTAAACAGGAAGATTACATTACTCAAGAACAAATCCATAGGGAAGTGAAGGTCCAATGGATGCATTACAGTCCTAAAAAAGAAACATCGGAATTGGAGGATGCCATGCAGGAGGCATACCCTAACCTATTTTGAAATATTTTGTTATAAAATTTTGTACTTGTACATCTTGCTAATATGCACCGAGGATGGTGCATAAATTAAGGGGGAGGGGAATTTAACACCCCATTTTTACCCCAAGATGTAAATATGATGTAATTATGTAAAGGATAGAAGCTAGAAATGAATGGTTTAAAATTAACAAATATATTGTAAATGTTGTATATATATTTTTAATATAAAAATACCTGACAACGACAAGTGGAGAAGCATGAAGAAGCGATTGGGGGATATGATTCTATAATTGGGGGAAGTCAGGAGGTGCTAAGGGGTGATAACCCTTTCTAATGTATTTAGCTTCATTAACCTTTTTAACCAAAGTGCCTTAACATTAGTTGAGTATCACTTTAATTAATTATGGGATTAATTATCTTAAGTGAGATTAAGAAAGGGGAAAGTGGTCACTTTTGGGGAAGCCACTTGTCAACCCATAATCATCCATATATATTTTTCAAAATCATTGAGTCATCATTCATTCATTCACTCCAATATTTAGGGTGAGATCATCCATGCTATGGTAGATATATTTGGAAAACCAAGGGAAGACTAGCTTTTCATAATCTATCACTTGAGACCACCCAAATAAATCATAACCTAGCTACCTTGATAAATTGGTGCTTATGGGTGAATCCACGAATGTGGTTCACCATTTTTGGTGGATGGAATCGAAAATAATTGTTTTTCAAACCCTCGATCGAGATCTTTTCAAGCCCTCGATTGAGGTTTCAAATGCTTGATCGAGGGTTTTAAAAGAGCTCAATCGAGGGTTGTAAAAGACCTCAATTAAGGGTCTTTAAAACCCTCGATCGAGGGTCTAAACAAGCCCTCGATCGAGCTATTGCTTGATCAAGGGCTTGGTTAGACCCTCGATCAAGGGATTGAGACAGTGAAAAAAACAAAATTGGGCTCGACTGGCCCTGTTTGTGCAGTGTCGACAGTGACGGCTACAACGACGGAACCAGAGGCCCTGGACCGAGCTCACGCCCACACCACCTCACCACGCCAACGCCACCTCATGACAGCATCTCCACCATGTCTTCTATTCCACCAGGTGGGTGGAATTCAACCAATTTTTTGTTTTTTAAAACAAATTTAAATTTTGTTTGTGTTATATAAAATTTTGTTTTTGAGAAAACCTAGATTTTATTTGGTTTTTAAGAATTTGTTAGGATGTAACCATTGAAAACAAACTAGCATTGAAACCAAAAACCACCATTGAAACCAAACTAATTGAAAAAAAGCCATTTGAAACTAAAACAAAAACCAAAACCATTTAAAATTTGAAATAGGTTTAGGGTTCTAAATTTATTTTGCATTTATTTGTTTAAAGTATTTGGTATATATATATATATATATATATATATATATATATATATATATTTATATTAACCGGTAGCATTTTACCGCATAAATGCTACCGGTTTTATTTTAAAATGTGTTTTGACAAGTAGAAATGCTGCCCATTTTTTTCCAATCCTTTGAGAACTCCAAGAGGATTGAAAAAAAAAATCATATATTACATTACTTAACCTATAAAATTGTGTTTTTGATAAAATCTAGCTTTTATTTGGTTTTTGTGAATTTGTTAGGATGTAGCCATTGAAACCAAACCAACATTAAAATAAAAAACCACCATTGAAACCAAACTAATTGAAAAAAAAACCATTTGAAACTAAAACAAAAAACCATTCCAAAACAAAAACCAAAACTATTTGAAATTTGAAATAGGTTTAGGGTTTTAAATTTATTTTGCATTTATTTGTTTAAATTATTTGGTATATTTTTGTTTATATCAACCGGTAGCATTTCACTGCATAAATGCTACCGGTTTTATTTTAAAATGTGTTTTGACAAGCAGAAATGCTGCCCATTTTTTTTCAATCCTCCGAGAACACCAAGAGGATTGAAAAAAAAATCATATATTACATTACTTAACTTATAACTCTAAACCTACCAATATAACATCACAAAAAATGAATATTAATAATATAATATAAAAAATTAAAAAATGAATATATTAATAATATATAATCATATATTATTAATCATAACCATAACCTAACAACTTGCTACCATAACCAATTCATGTAGCATCATCCAACCACCTAATATTGTAACCACCATGTAGGACAATCATTCATTTATGACTAACATGTAGGATCATTGATCAACTATGACTTGTCAGGGAGGTAAGATCTATGCCAATATTCATCATCTAAGTCAAAAGGGTTTCCAATCATAAACCCTCTCCCACTCCACCCCACCCCACCCAGGAATAACATGTCACCCAATCATCTAATACATCTATAACCAATATGTAGGATCAATTATCAACTACACCACGCTAGCCAAACTACGTTACACCCCATTACCATTTAGAATTAGTGAACCCCTCACTAATGACTACCATAACCAACATGAGTATCAACTAGCAACTATCACCTATCTAACCTCTCACCCCAACCCCCAACTATTGTAACTAACATGTAGGATAAACCAACCAACCACTACCATAACTAGAACATAGCATCAACGATCAATCACAAGATCTCTACAACCTATCATCCCAATATGCATTATTATAACCAACATGTAGGATCAACTATCAACTATAACCTCTCTTTAGCCTATCACACCAACCACCCACCATTTTAAATAGTAAGTAGGATCAATGATGACTTGTTCATGCCATGTTAACAAATGTGTAGGATCAATTGTTAGCAATGACATGTTAAGACAATCAACAAGTCCAATATTTATTGAAACATGTTAAAAGGGTCAACAAACACACATCCCATACCATATTATCCTTAATGATCCCTAGTGAAACTCACCCCTCAAACCACCTCTTGCAAATGAGTATACACATAATATATATTTGAAAACCTAATATATTTAAGTAATGTCATGCCTTAAGAAAATATATATATTTGTTTGAAAACATTGTAATCTAGAATGAAATACTTTGAATATATATATATATATATATATATGAAAACATCATAGTCCAAGTTTGTCATGCATTGAAAAATACAAGTATACATGGCATATAACACAAATTATCACATGGTACCATAAATTATCGGGAAGGAAACTATTATGTTTTATAACACATTAAATAAATGTATAAAGAATACTAGAAATTGAATTAACAAAAGTATAACTATATTGGCACATTAATACTAAACTTGAGCACTACATTTTTATAAATAAATTCATTACATTTACAAATATAATAAATTAAAAATATTATTATTATATTTTTTAAAGCTATAATGAAATTATATTAATCATCAAAAAGATATGAAATTGTTTCAAAGTGTTGGTGGTCAACCACTAGGGAAACCCGACCATATATAAAACATTAGTCTGTCATTTACAATCTTAAGTAACAAACTAGCACAGTAAAAGCAAAAAAGATGATATGTTGTGACCTATATATTCCTATGATCCCTTAGAAATAATGCTAAACTAAGAAACATTGTCATCATCTAAAACAGTGGTTGTATGAACCTTCCTCTCACTCGATGGTTGAGGATCAATAGGAGCAAACTCTAGTCCAGTGGTGGCCTTGAATTTGAATTGGAATTGAATTTGAAATTGAAATTGAATTTGGAATTGAATTTGAAATTTAAATTTGAAATTTGAAATTTAAATTTGAAATTTGAAATTGAAATCGAAATTTGAATTTGAATTTGAATTTGAAATGTGAAATTTGAAATAGAATTTGAAATGTGAAATTTGGAATAGAATTTGAAAATTGAATTTGAATTTTAAATGTGAAATTTGAAAGAGAATTAGAATTAGAAATTGAAATGTGATGCAGAGAGTCTTGAAGAGAGAGCTTCATTGCTTTGTGCTCCGCAACGCACCAGAGGATCTGACGTCGCCCAAGAGGGTGGCCATCGGCAGCGCTCCCATTCGCCGAGGAGTGCGGCCACACCGGGGTTGGCTGCCACTGGTGGTGGCAACAAGAGAGATAGTGTGTCAGTTCATCTTGAGGACATACACGTTGATCCCCAAGTGGGGGATGGGCGGAAAGAATCTAGTGCATCAGGTGCATATTTTTTGTTAGATACCTTTTCAGTAAATTTTTAGTATATAATCCATTGAATTTCAGTTGCAAGTTATAATATATATTTTTAGTAACATTTGTGTTTTGGTTTGGATCGCAGGTGCCCCATTAAGGGGATCGTACGACGATGAGGTCGCACGGATCACTCTCGCTGATATCACTTCCCAGTGAGAGTGGGTGAACTCATGTGTGTGCACATTGAGGGAGGATTCTCGCACACGACGATCTTTATCCATGATGTTATTAGTAGTTGATGAGATGTTGGCCCTATACAAGAGGGTGGGACCTCTCAGTGACATTTGGCATCATTCATGCCAGAGGAGGAGACGAGATGTCATTGGGATCCACAAATGGGAGGATGTCAAAGTCGCCATAAGAGGGCATGATGTCAAGGGTACTTTGTTCGACATCCCACCTAATCGCCCTTCCAGTCAATTGCTTAGACTCAGGGAGTTTAAGTTGGAGGCCGCTGCACCACATCTATATGATAGATTCGTCATAGTGTGGGGCATGTTTCCCCACCATGACCAAGTCCCGTTGTACTTTGCAAAACATGTTTATGCAGAGTTTGTTTTGGACATGCACCCAGATTACAACAACACAGGGTCCAAGTTATATGTGGTTGGTAAGGGACGCTCCTCCCAACATCCTGGAGATCAGAGAGACCCTCCCTTCATGCCACCCCCTCTGAGGTTGGTACCGTTTCCAGACAGGACGGTTATCAGGTCAGGGGATGTGGCACAATCATCCTAGCTTGCTTCAGAGGCTAGACATGACCTTGCAGAGTCATTGTTCATGACCATGGGAAGTGCTATTGTTGTTGCGCATGGAGAGGCATCTAGACCACCCCCTGCACCTGTAGAGCCAGAGATAGAGTATGTCCCTAGTGCCATGCTCAGGATTTTCGACAGTGAGGCCCTACTGAGGTATGTTGAGTCAGCCCGAGATGCATACTTTCAGTTGTATCGTAGATCCATCAGTACAGGATAGGTATACTTTTGTACAATTATGCATATATGTTCTTCATGTTACATCATATTATATGTCGTAAATTGAATGGTTAATAATAATTAAGGGATTTGTATTCTATTGATCCATGAAGGGAAGCACATTCATGGATCAACTCTTTGCTAGTGAGCCATCGGTTGGTCCATCCGCTCATCCCAACCTGCGGGTGGCAGTAGTCGAGGTAAGTTATAATTTATGTTCTAATTTAATTTGAGTTTATTATTTCCCAGTTTAAATAATTTATGTTTTATTTCTTAATTTTCGAGATTTTATGTTTTAGATCTTAACTTGAAATGAATTTCAAATTGTATAGGGCAAAGGAAAGGGCATTTCTCATGATAATAGACATGAGCACCGCAAAGTTCCTGACTAGCCGGGTTCAGACACAGAGGTGAGTTTTAATTTGTGTTCCAAATCATGTTATTTAATCACATTTAGTAATTTATTTGTGTACTTTATGTTTCAATTTTTGAATTATAACTTAAATTATGTTTTAATTTTAATTTTTAATAAATCTAACTTATTACATCTAATGGCATATTACACAGGAATCGCTACAGGAGGGTGTCGATGTGGCATTAGATTTCACATATGATTGGGTTACATCTCAAGCAGATGGTCCTGGTGGAGGGCCATCTACCCAGATTCCTACCCAGATGCCGGATATCACCCTTGACTCGCTGGATATCGAGGCATTACTTCATGGTTTACCATCTCATAGCCAACAACTAGGACCTGATGGGGGTAGTGGCCAATGAGTTGATGATCTATACATTTCCATGTTTTGGATATTTTCATATTTTATATATTTTCATGTTTTGGATGATTTATGTATACGTTTTCATGTTTTGGATATATTTTCATCTATCTATCATTTATACATGGAATTTTATCATATATGTACTTTGGATATAGAATTTTGGATATTTTGTTACATATTTTGTATATTTTATCATATTGATGTCTTCATGTGTATTTTGTATCTAATTTGAAATCAATCAAGTTTTTTATATTACATATGGATATAGTTATTACAGTTACAAATTTATGTTTTGTCGTTTCAAATGCAAATTTAATGTGCAGTGATTGCAATATAAAATTTCAATCTCGATGTGTGTAGTTACAATTTAGTTCATTTTAAAATGCAAATTTCGACTACATTACAGAACTTCTTCCAAAAATTAGAATTGAATACATACATTATATTTTAAAATTGAAATTCCAATTCCAATTCAATTACAATGTAAAATTTCAAATTTAATGTGTAATTTCAATTCCAATTCAATTACAATTTAAAAGCTCGTTTTCAACTACATTACAATTGCATAAATGAAATCAAAATGTAAAATTAGAATACATTTGAAATTAAAAATTGAAATTACAATTACATTATGTTGTCTACACATTATAATTCATTTACAATTTACACATTCCAATTCAATTACAATTTAAAATTAAAATTTCAAAGTTAATGTGTAATTTCAATTGAAAGTTCAATGTGTTGTTCCAATTTACAAGTTCAATTTCAATTACATTACAATTGCACTTGAAATAAAATTTTTAAATAGAATACATTGTACAATCTAAAATTTAAATTTTACAATTTTACATTGTATAGATGTATTTAAATTCTCAATTGTATTTGAAATAAAAATTTAAAATTAGAATACATTTGAAATTGAAAATTGAAATTAACATTTTGCATTATGTTGTCTACACATTACAATTCACTCACAATTTCCACATTCCAATTCGATTACATGGAAAATTTAATGTGTAATTTCAATTGCAAATTCAATGTGTTGTTGTATACAAGAATGTTTTTGTCCATTGAGAGTGTGAAATATCCCTTGAGACAAAATTCTCTAATTACAAGTTATATAGTATGTAGGTAATCTTTGTGTTATTTTCTTTTAAGTGTGTTCTTTAATATAAAGTCATAAAAGTATGGTTTGATTTCTTGGCAATGAGCATAACCACCTAGTTAATATAAGAAATGAAAATATGTTGATAACAAATGCTTGTACAACTATGGTAGAAACTATGCTTGTACAACTATGTCATATGGTTTATGTTTTGATGACAAATGGAGATAATGGCACGATTTGATCCAACTAGGTAAGTTGCATATATGAAGGCACATGTACAAGTTATTACGTTTCTATGTTATTGTTACGTTTACGTTTCAACTTTCATTATTACACAATCCATGTCTATAAAAAACAAAGGCATGTACAAGTTATGTTTTGGTTTGATAATTGAGGTTTTTTTACGCAAGCAAGGCCATATAATACTAACTAATTTCTCTCAAAGAGATTCCATGCCTATGTGTGCAAAACTGCATGATAAAGATGATTTTTGATACATGTAACCCAAAAATTGAGAAGATTTGATGGTTAGAAATTGTCTGCATGAAAATATATTCAAATATTATGTGTAAGTGCCGTTTAGTTGAACTGTACCCTCTATCTCCTATGTTATATGAATCCATGTAGCACCAAGTGCCAATATTTTTATTAAATGGAATGAGGAGAGGCAAAAAAATTTGGTCCTAACTTTGATATGTTCTTGATAACAAAAATAATTGATTATTGTTGAATGAGACATTTTTTCAATACATTGATACTTGATAATATTTTATATAATTAACAATGAAATACAATGTAATTGATGAGGAAATACATGAATGGATTATAATGTATAAAATTTTGCATCTGAAATCAAAATTTAAACTTAGAATACATTGTACAACTCAAAATTTAAATTTTACAATTCCACATTGTATTTTAAATTCCCAATTACATTACAATTGTATTTGAAATCAAAATTTAAAATTAGAATGTACATTATAATTTAAAATTGAAATTTTACAATTACATTATATTGTCTACACATTACAATTCAACTATCTATTAGATCTTTAATATTGTTTTTAAAGCATCTAAACAAATATCTATAAAACTATTATGGATGAAATTCATGGAGAATTGACCATACATTGAAGTGTATTCACATTGGAGCACCATGACCCAAATTTCACAAAACCTCCCATCTAGTATATGTATTATTGGCATTAAAGCATCTACAAATATACATTTATAAAACAACCTCAACAAAATTCTTCAAAAAAATATTACAGAAGACAACATGAAAACTATGTCAATGATGCAAGTGGCATACATGTAACTCATTCATCTGGCCAATGGGTTATAGGAATGGAAGTCTCCATAATACAATCATGGTCAACTTATATCATCTTCCATCTCTTTGGCTCACCTCTCTTCAAATGATTTCTGTTAGATGTATTTGAGCTTCCACCACCAAATGATTGTATTGACATGATATATATTCAATCATAAAATCTCTGTAAATAATATGAGCACCATGTTTTTTCACTTTTTCAAAAAAGTGTCCCATTAGAACCATGTCTCCAGTTTGGTATGTGAAGTCCCCATCTTGGTAGGGTCGCACCAACCTACTTTTTATTTGCATGCACCGCATCAAATAGTATGCCACATTTTCTTGGTTGTGGGGGGGTGCAATGACAACGAATACATCACCTGCAAGATACATTACAAATATTATTCAAATATCCTACGTGCATTTCTACAACATTTGTATATGTGTAATATATAATGAACTAATTAACTTAATGAAGACTCTTGTACCTTCCCTAACCATATCAAAAACTCGATCATGATCTAATGAGACCATTTCCTCTTCAGTGTGCATATCTTTCCATGTTGGAATTGGATGTGGGCCCTTTGGATTAAGAGAGACATATTTCCATGGTTTCACATATACATCATTTTCACAGTGATCAAGCCCGCATCCATTTGTATCAATGCAAAAATCGCAAAAGCAAGCATACTTCCTTATTTCAATGGAAAATATGTCACCCATGTCTTTACTTCAAACAAAATGTATTTCCCTTGTACTAGGGATGGTCTCACAATACCACAGCATGTATCTATTAACATCTCCAAGGGAAACATCCCAAAAGAACTTGCATGGAATTCAGTTTGTCATATGTAAATTCCTATCGAGTATGTGTTCTTTTGGAAATGATGATATTGAATCTTATTAGAGTTATTAATTGAGTTTGGAGTTTATTACCTGCACACCGGCCTTGCTTGTTCGTGACCTTGATGTCCCAAATGACGTGCGCACTAATCAACTACTTCAGTGGAGCATTTGAGTCGGGTTGCACCATGACTCATCTGGTACCTTCGAAGTGCTCATTTCACACATGCACCTGCACCATCATGTTCACCCTTTCCATGCCCTGTCTCAAAAAAATCCAGGTGTGTCGGATTCCTGTCTGTTTGTGAAGGCGACTCAACCAATAAAATGAGCATGCCGATTTGAATTTCCCTGCACACCCATCTGACCAAATCCAGTGTTCAGTAAATGATGCGCCTCTCTGCCTGAATGAATTATAAAAACCCAAAGTAGTGTTGAATGAACAATGTGTCATGCTCACAATCATCACTAACATAAAAATGGTACTTCTTGATCACTTCACGTGACTGAGGAGTGCTATCCCTACCATCAATGTTATCCTGAGCATGTCTGTACAATACATGTACGAAGATAGACACCTGGTCGGAGTGATAGTACTCACTATGTATCTCTCTCTGAGGAGCAAAGGTGTAGTTCTTTGCAAAGTCTACCACTGATGTGCCCAACTCAAATACCTCACGAGAATGTTTGAATTTTGAAGCTTGCCACCTGGACGTATGGGAGTGCTTTATGTATTTATAAATCTGACTTTAAAACTTCTCTATGAAATCTGAAACATGGATCTCATCATCGAGCAAGTCGATCCTCTTGGATGGCATAGATGAAGAAGATGTTGGATTCATGGTGACTTACTTGTACCTCTTCCACCTAACGGTGATATCTGACAATCCATGGTGTGTTGGATCGATAGAAAAGTTTCTATGGAACAATGTCAAATCACCGCATTCATGGCATTTTCTCCCACCTACACACCTCTTATTGAAAAAAAGGTGTTTAGGATTCCTATTGCATAGTATCATACAAATAAAATCTCGCACTGTGTGAGGAGCTAGTACACCGTTCCAGTGCCTTTTGAAAAAAACCAAAAATGTGTCATAGTATAGTTGAAATTCAATGTGGTACTGGCAGCAACAAGTGTCGCGAATCGTATTCGGCCTAATATACCATTGTTTCAATTTGTTGAACATGCTAAATGATATTTGAACACCAAGATTGGTTTCTTGGAATTCCTCGTAAAGTGCAACTCCCGTCATCTCCATTACATGCTAATAGTGCTCCTGATAAATGCCTCTGGATAAACGTTGTCGCAGGACATGCTTTCAGTCTGGAATAGCACAAGAATGGCTATCCCAAAACTCTATCACCTTCTCTCTAATGCCTGCTTCCATCCTGTCTTGATAGGGTTCCCTAAAAATAAGAGCCCAACAAGTAGTTTCATCATTTTCATCTATCTGGACCCTAAATTTAGTATATTTGAGCAATGTTCTTTTTGAAACATTGAGCAATGATGCCATTGTTGATACCACTCGATTTCTTGAGGTACTTTGTGCCACAACAACTGTTGTAATTTCCCTACGAGCAGCTCAGGTATCATTGCTTCTTGATTTTCCAAATGAAGATAATGTAGTTCTTACGTTTTCTATTGCATTCTCACATGTCTTTTTTGTTTTAACATCTTGAAAACCCAACAACTTTGTGGCACGTTTCAATTTTTTGTGTTTTATCAACCCATGTAGGATTTGAGCTTGTGCCATCATTGAATGTTGTTCAAAATATGACTTGATTATGTTATTGACATGCTCTCTAACTCTCCGACCAGGGATAGAGTTCCCAATCTCTTCTTGTGCAGAAACAACTGCACAATCCTCTAGAAAATTTTCACCCCTTCCAACCCCACTGCAACTCCCAATTATACTTTCAATGTGAGAGGGAAAGGTGTCATGTGATGGCTGATCAGGATCATGAGGGGGCATAGGGTCATGTGATTCTTGATCACCATGATGTGATGTATGACCATAATATCTCCCTACATAACATGTAAATTAACAAATTGAAAATTGGTTACTTGATAGTTGTGCATTGAGCTTTAAAATTGCTAGTAACTTGAAATTTGATGTGGAAATTGAAAAATTGCATGTGAATTGAATTTTCCAACTAATATATTTAGCTTGAGAATTGTTCTAAGCAAAAATTGAAATTGCTAATAACTTGAAATTTGAAATTGCTAACTTAATTAAACTTGAGAATTGTTCTAGAAGTAAAGTTTGAAATTGCTAGTAAAATTTGAAATTGCTTGTAACTTGAAATTGGTAGTAACTTGTACATTTAACTTTAAAATTGCTAGTAACTTGAAATTTGTTGTACATGTAAATTAACAAATTGAAAATTGCTAGTGACTTGAGAAAAATTCGGTACAAATAAATTGAAAATACATTAAAACAAGAAAAATGTTTGTAACTTAATTTTAAAATAACTAAATATGTACATGTAACTTGAAATTGCACACTTAGTTTGATAATTGCTAGTAAAGTTTGAAAATCAAGTATATATATAATTTAACTCAAGATAATTATTAATAACTTAATAATTGTGCATTGAACTTTAAAATTGCTACTATAACTTGAAATTTGATGTAGAAATTGACAAATTGAAAATTGAGTGTGAATTGAATTTTCCAACTAATTATACATAACTATTAATTTTTAACTTGAAAATGATCCATTTAACTTGAAAATTGTTAAAATTTTTGAAATATAAATTATATACCTACTATAGGAAAAAAAAGTTAACTTATCCCTACATTAATGCATAGAAAAAATTGGTACATGAATTGGAAGTACATTAACTATGAAAATATTTTGAAGTGTAAATTGATTTGATTATAAACCTAGGAAATTTAAATAAATAGGTGTTAAATGAGGGACATCATTTCATTCACAATGCATTAATTGATTGGGATACAATTCCTTCTTTTAAAGATCACTCTATACAATTTTAAAACTCTTATATATATACATTCAATAAGTGATAAAGCGATATTGTTAATGGTGAATGTTTTGCTAGAGTATTGGGCTTGCCATTGAAACCATTACAAATTCACAACCCACATTAACATTGTACCCATTAAAATCGTTATAGAAATTCACCCTCAAAGATTTTTGAAAATAATCTCAACAAAAACACATTTCTCTCAAATAAAAAATGGAAAGAATAAAAGATAATACAATTCATAATTAAACCAATCTATGAAACCCTCGCTGACAATCTTTATAAATCAAACTCAATTTAAATAATGCTTCACATATCAAAGCAAGGTTGCAAACATTGCAAATAATTATTTCCAATTTGTCCTAACAAAATATATGATTCTAATAATTAATCTTATCATGGTAATATGTCATGTTATGTAAATAAAAGCATGTGATACATGGAACCATTAAATGGATATTTTTTAAAGTAAACATTATAATTTATCTCTTTGAACATTCATTTGTTTTCAAATATTCATAACTATGAAAATATTGCCAACCACCATAACTATGAAAATATTCATTCATTTGTTTTCAAATTGAATTTTCTAACCAATCCATAACTATCATAACATGTTCATTTCAAAATATTCATTCATTTGTTTTCAAATTGAATTTTCTAAGAAAACAAGAATTGAAATTACATTTAACTTGAAATTGTTAGTAACTTAGAAAATTGCAATTACTTAAATATGTACAATTTAACTTTCAAAAATAGTGTCCAAGTGCACATTTAATTTGAAAATTGTTAGTAAAGTTTAGAAATTTGAAAATAATTAATATGTACACACGTTTTAACTTGAAAATAGAATCCAAGTGTACATTTCATTTGAAAATTGTTGAACAATAAAATTGAAAATTGTTACCAAATTTGAAATAATTTGAAAATTGTTAAAGCAACTTTGAAACATAAATTGAAAATTGTTAGCAACTTTGAAGTAATTTGAAAATAGATAAAAACATGTACATGTATTAATATGAAAATATAATCTAAATTTACATGTTTCATTTGAAAATTGTTCCAATTTAACATTTGTTAGCCACTTGAAAATTGTTCATTTAACATAAAAATTGTTCCAAAATTTGAAATTTAAATAACAAATGGATGAAATAAATAAGAATATCATTACAAATAAATATAAAACAAATTAAATTATGAAATTTAGTTAAATTTATTGAAAAATTGTTACTAATTTTGTAAATTATGTAGCATGATATTTAAATTAAGATAGCATGTAATTCAATAATTTACCTTGGTTGTCCTCAATTGAAATTTGTTACACCAAATGTACATCTTATTCTTCTCTCAAGTTTGCTCTATGTTGTCTCATCTTTTCTCTAGCCTTCTCACGCTCTTCATTGTCATTAGCTTGATGAGCATGCTTTTTTTGTCTTTTTCTCTTACTCCCCATCAAACTACATTGAAAACAAACAAAGATTTATTCAAATTGTTATAACAAACAACAATATGTTAGTATAAAATATGTCTACAAAGAAATCTTACATGTCTAATGAACTCTAATTGAACAATATCAAAATCACCAAGCTCTAATTGAAAAACATCAAATTCACCAAGCTCTAGAATTGAACAACATCAAATTCAAATAGCTCTAATTGAAAAAAAACTAGCAATGAGTTAAATTAGTGTTATTCATCAATGTTTTAGTAATTATATAGAGTTTGGTTGTCATTTTTATGAGGGAATGGTGGTTGGAAACATTAATTGTCCAACTCCTTTCCTGGGCTCGTTTTTATAATTTTTTTTACATAGACGAACCCTCGATCGAGTGTATTTTACAAACCCTCGATCGAGCAAATACCTTGATCGAGGGCTTGAACATACCTCGATCGAGGTCTTGTTCAACCCTCGATCGAGGTCTTGTTAAACCATCGATCGAGGCATTTTAAATGCCTCAATCGAGCAAACAACTCGATCGAGGGCTTAAAAAATAGGTCGAGAGCCCTTTTCATTGCAGAATGAAACTTTTGCTTGCCTTCCTGAGAGTTGAACCATGTCATTAAATGCCCATTAATGGGTAGACTTGATACCATTGGATTCGTTAATGAATCCTCTATCCATATGCATAAAATTTTTAAATTTTTATCTTCATATGTCTTTTGTTTTTTAATTTCTACTAAAACTTGCCCTAAAAAACCTGCCGACAACTTCGATTGAGCTCAAAGATAAATCCACGACATTCAAAATATACATCCAAAAAAATTAAAAAAATACACAAGCACTAGATAAGCGCCTCCTCTTCAAAAGGGTATTTTTAGTTTTTCCAATTATATAAACAATCAAAATATTTGGTGCACAAACACACATGTGTGCAAAATACGATTGAAATATTCATTGGTCAGTTTCGAAAAATAATAATAAATATAATTTTTCGAGAAAAAATAAAAGAAAAAATAGGTAAGCACTAGTGCATTCTGTCTAGATCATGTTCACATATTTCATTTTTTAAAATTATTACTTTAACATCAAATTATCGTGCACAAACACAAACTACTTGTTAATTGCTCTTCAAATTTTCAAGTACACACGTTTCATTAAATGAAAATTTGACACGATCAATGACATTGGTATATTTCAAAAAAACTATCATTGGAAAGCTAACATAATTCTCTACATTTTAGTTTTCAACCACATGTCAAAATTCATTTGGCAAAGATGAGTTTCGAGGGCTTCAATTTAATACATGGGTAAAATTTCTGGTTTTCACCGTCATATTTGGCAAAAAAAATTTACCCATCTTCATGGAATCACACTTATAGATTAGGGGATATGGCCTATAGTTTGACATCATTGGAGCCTTGACATCCTTGGATCCTTGTCATGGATATTTCCTGGCTGGACTATACTGTAGCGCCAGAAAGGGAAGGGTTGTGCAGGTTGAAAGGGATGAGTGAGGGGTTGGGATTAGCTATGGATGGGGTTACCAAAACCACTTAGGTAAAGGACATGATGTTCCCTTGGTGAGGATAACTCTAATATGAGTGTGTTTTTGTAATAAGGAGGAAGAGGTGGTATTTCGTCCCTTATGGACTGATAGCCCTAAATCAGGGGCGGCTTCTGTCAAAGAAAGAGATTGTAACAAATAATTAATAATACATTAATATTAATAATAAGTAGGAGTAATAGTTAATGAGAGGATGCGTCCCCTCAAATAGGCAATGCCCAAGCTACTATAAAAGCAGGCCAACAATTGTATATTTAGCATCTTATCATTATCAATATTTATTATTATTTACCAATATGTGGGATTCAGATTGCCTGTGGACATTAGAGAAATTACAAACGTAAAAAGAAGCTTTTATGCTTCAGTGGTATCAGAGCCTCGTGCTTGATTCCAGCCTTTGGCTTTCCCTTCGTTTTTAACCATAAGATTAGGGGTTCCCTAAAAATAGGATCTTGTCCAAAAAAAAAAGAAAAAGTAAAAAGAAAAAGAAAAGAAAAGAGTAAAAGTAAAAGAAAAAAAAAAGTAAAAAAAGAAAAAAAGAAAGAAGAAGTGAAATCGCACATGGTTTTATGAAAGGGCACGTGGTTTTGCGAGAAGTGGGTTTGGTTTTATTCCCTAATAACAAACCAAAAGTGAGATTCGAACTTGGGTGGGGAAGGTAACAATCATTCATCCCAACCATCCATTTTACACCATTTTACAAAAATTAAGGGGAAATTAAATTAGAAGAGCACTAACACAAATAATTTTTACAAGAAGAATCATATTGAACATTATTATTGAAAAAATAAAAAATCCAAGAAGGATTCTTTCCAAAATTCAAAAGAGAAGAAGACAAAATCAAGGAAGACTCCCTTATCAAGAAGTCAAGTCATCGAATACTAATTATTGTCAAAGTCGAGACCAGTATCATCAAAGAAGATCAAGTTAAAGAAGAACTTGAAGCAAAGACAAAGTCATGAATTATGGCGAATTCAAATTTAGAAATCACATCGTAGTCACAAGCAACACTAGACGAATTAGAGCAATATAAGGCGATCAATAAATATCTACAAGTTGAGGTTGAGATGTAGAAGTTTTTGAAAGAGTGGAAAGACGATGAGAATCATCGCTTATGGAATCAAAA
This sequence comes from Larix kaempferi, assembly GCA_027924585.1. Taxonomy (NCBI): domain Eukaryota; kingdom Viridiplantae; phylum Streptophyta; class Pinopsida; order Pinales; family Pinaceae; genus Larix; species Larix kaempferi. The sequence goes on along the minus strand of BSBM01000348.1, from coordinate 13,768,576 downwards.
TCAATAGCTAGAATGAGCCATAAGAGATAACAAGAAAATTTTATCTGATCGGGATAAAGAAATCTCCTGTTTAAAAATCCACAATCAAAACCTAGAAGACCAGATCAAAAAGTCAAAAAATGATGACAAGTCACCAGATGGAAGCGATAATGATTTAGAAGAAGAAATAAAGCGTTTAAACTAGCTCGTCATGGACAAAGATGATAAATTGACGCAAGTCCAGAGGAAGCTACAAAGTCAAGAATCTGACATAGGTCAACAACAACAAAAGAATAAGGAACTCCAACGAGTGTACAACACTACTAAAAATGCGCAGAAAGTGGAAATTAAGAAAATCAATGACATATTAGCAAGCAATACCGAAGGACTATTTCGATTAAGAATTCATAACAAAACATTACTTACGAAAATCAAAATGTTGAAACATAGTAAGAAGATGGAACACTCCAATGAAGACCTAGAAGGAAAAATACTAGAACAACAAGAAGAAAACCATCATCTGAAAAATCGTAATTAAGAACTTGAGAAACAAATTGAGAAGTTTAAAGACGACAAAAAGTTGCAAGACGAAAGGTTCAAGAAAATTCAGAATAATAACAATCTTTTAGAGAGCAAATTAGTGCAAATCTAGGATGAAGCATCCAGACCTTCTGGAAAACAAATTCAAGTTGAGGAGATAAATTTAGTCCTCGAAACAATTAAAAAAGAAGTCAATCTAGCAAAAAAACAAATAGGAGGGACTCCTTACCGACACCCCAATTATAAACATCATTTTGACCAACGACAGGGTCAAAATGAACATACACCAAGGAATTACGATGCCAAAAAAGCAAGAACATAAAATCAACATACTAAGCATAAAAAAAAAGTTTCATTGCACAAAGCGTTCAAATAGCTCTGATAAAAATATATCTCGAATGGACCACATCAGAGACGATGCGACAGTTCTTCCTTGGGATTCGTAACTCGTATCACCTCATTTCATCAAGTATTGCAAATACAAAAAAAATCTAGAGATAACAGTTCAAGCTAAAAGAAGACATAACCCTTGTCTTCAATAAGCTTTGAGGACAAAGCTTCCCTTAAGGGGAAGGCAATGCAACAAATAATTAATAATATATTAATATTATTAATAAGTAGGAGTAATAGTTAATAAGAGGATGCGTCCCCTCAAATAGGAGGATGCGTCCTCTCAAATAGGCAATGCCCAAGCTACTATAAAAGCATACCAACAATTGTATATTTAGCATCTTATCATTATCAATATTTATTATTATTTACCAATATGTGGGATTCAGATTACCTATGGGCATTTTAGAGAAATTATGAATGTAAAAAGAAGCTTTTACGCTTCAGAGATGGCTTCGTAGAGTGCCTATGATTGTCATAATCACCATTCACTTGCATCTAGTTGGAGGACAACTGTCTTAAAGATAAGTGTTAATGTGATTTGAATTGCTTGTTTATAATTCTATAATGAGTTTATCTAAATTGCTATGTATGAAAATGTATGGTTGCATGAATTTCATGGTGGTTGTATGATTTCAATCATGGTAATAAATGAATATTCATTTTCTAAATGGTTAATTAGTTAATTATTTCCTAATTTACATTCATTGTTAGAGAATTATGACATAATAACAATGTAATTCGAATGATAGAATCGAGATTATTAGTTTAGAAGTGAAATTCAAGTACCCCATCACCTTAACAGTGTTATAGAGGTGGCTAGGTACATTACAAAAAAAATTAAAAATTCATTTTTAATCTATTAAAATTCAAAAAATGTACCAACTTCTCGACTTTGATCCCATTGGTTGATGGAGGTTTGATGAATGTGAATGGGGGATGGTGGGGTCATTGTGCAGCTTATTCAAGCATTTTTGGGCATCCACTTCACTACTTGGTCAAGTGGTTTCTAAGGGGGGGAAACGATTATGTTTCAAATGATATATTTAATGCTTGGACTGACACCGTCTATCAGTTGATCAATTGGTTAACATTGTTCGATCATCTTCTTGATTGATATATTAAATGCTCAATCGATCTATTTAATGCTTGGACTGACACCATCTATCAGTTGATCAATTGGTTAACATTGTTCAATCATCTTCTTGATTGATATATTAAATGCTCAATCGATCTATTTAATGCTTGATCAAGATATTTAATGCTCAACTGAGTTATTTAATTCATGAACTACACCATAGGCTGGTTGGTTGGTCGATTTGTCAAGACGATTCAACCGATAGTTTAGTCGAGGACCTTGATTGAGCTATTGAATACTTGATTTAGACTTAGAGCTCAATTGAGCTCAATAGTTCGATTATGTATTTTCTTAACCTAGACAAACCCTCAATTGAGGGTTTGTCTTTGCCACTAAAATGGCTCCATCAAGTGTTTATACAAGATTTCAATCGAGCTCCCGGTGTCTCAATCAAGAGTTTAAAATAGATTGATCAAGCATGCAACAAATTTCTCTCCCTCTGCTCGCCTTGCTAAAAATTGTTTCCTATATCCATGGATTCACCTAGATTTACCTCTAGGTCATATTTTTAGATTTCTTCTTCACTATTACAATGAGAAGATTTTAGGTTCCACCAGAGATATGTTAGGTGTTTATCAAAATTGCACTCTCAAAACCCTAGATTACAAAGGTGTGCCTAATATTTTATTATGACTGTTATAGGTCATCTTATTTATCTCATTGAATAAAATAAAAATGAGAAGAAGTATATCATCAACTATGAAAATATGAAAATATTTTGTGTTGGTTTTGACACTCTTTAGAAGATACAAAATCCAATCAATATTTATTTATAAAATCCACAACATGTCTCCACCTCTATGTATACATTTTCATAGCATATGAAAAATTAAATGATTCTAGATCTTATTAGGAATTTCAATAAATTGCATTGAATCAAACTCATCAAAAGTAGGGGGATACCAAAAGCAAGTGAACCAATAAATTGCATTGAATCAAACTCATCAAAAGTAGGGGATACCAAAAGCAAGTGAAGCAAATCATAATCTTTGGAATTTGATTTCATTGTTATCATTATGTCGTTGTAAAAGTAGTTGCATAAAAAAACATGGCCCATGCATTAACAAATATAAATCTATGAATTTCACTACGTTAAAAGCAAACTCATGATCCATGCATCATCAAATCTAAATCCATTATTTTTACCACACCATTTTTTTTTGGCAAGATTCAACTCTTTAGTAAACCTATTGAATTTACGGGTTCATATTGACAACATATAGGCTAATGAGATTATAAGAACATTAATTTTCAATGACATGGTTGCAAAAATATTTGTATCGAGTATAAGATCTATATATTTGCATCCTTATTTCTAATAATGTTAGTTGAAATCCCAATAATATAAGCAAGGAGAAACTAAGTTAGTACTTTTGAGTAGGAAATTACTTTGACTCCTAAATCATGCTTACTTGAAAGAAACTTAATTACAGCTTAACATAAAATATGAAAGAGAAAAAATAAGTAATGAATCATTATCTTTGGAGTTAGATAATACAAACTATGTATAATTGAAGTGAGGTTACGTAAAACCCGAACATGGAAGTCACTTTATCATAATAAAATAGATAAAAACCTTCATGGGAAGCAACCTCATCGCAAAAATAAAAACAATAATATTGGGATTTAAAAAAAATGGCAACATTATTGAATCTAGCACATTTGGAGGTAGAGCATATTTGAATGACAAAATATTAAACTATTGAAAAACACAATAAGGGTAATGAATTCAAACAAAAATTCTACCAGAACAGAGATGAACGAATGGGATGAAGATGTCGTGAATTAAAGGTAGATTAATATCAAGTGACATGAATCATGTTTTCCTTACCTACAAAACAATATAAAAAAATATTTCATTTATAAATAGAAAAATCTCACAAACTATACAATTATATAAAAAATTATAGTTGGCATAAATCCAACATTACAAATTTCGTCAGCTACAACCCAATAAAATGAGTGATTTCTCACTATAACAATTGTTATGGAGTCTAAAATTCATGGGTAAAAACATGTGAAGATGTACACTAGGGACAATGAACGCTGAGTTTATTCAGTGGTGAAAGGGTAAAGTTTTGAAATGGCTATTCTCTACATCTTATTACATGTATATGAAAAACAAAGGCAAACTAAAAAGGATGACCAACAAAGAAGAGAAAATCCAAAGTATGGGTTGTACAATGAAAATCCTTTCTTCTACATGTTAAGAGTTAAGGGTTTGCATAATCCATATAGAGAGGAGTTTTTTGCACCATAATAGAGGTTGGTGAGTGATTAAAGGAGTACAATATTCATAATTAGGGATGCCATATAATGATTCTTCTTGATGTTTATCATAAATAATTTTAGTTTAACTTCTTCTTAATAATGATTTCATTGTTGTTCTAGGTATTAAATTTAAACTTCATTGCAATTTAATATTAATTTTTGATGATATTACTAATTTTATCATCTTCTTTTATGACATTCCAATAGTCAAGTCAAGCTTCAAAATCTGTATCCCAACCTCTTTTAAGCATGCAATGGCTATTGTTTATAATAGAAGTAATAGCATGAAGTGTATCTATGTTGAACTTAAAATTAATTAATGTTTTTAATCTATATATATAACCATAGCTTTAGACTCCACATAAGTACATCCAACTCCAATCAAGAGAATGGTGTTGAGGAATGTTGCATTTTAAATTTAGAAAATGTAGGTTATGAAGTATTTTTGGATTTGATCAGTTTTATTCCAAATCTAAGGAGGGATGTTGTTGACCCAAACTTTATAGTCATAAAGAGTAATTGGGGTAGCTAAAATGTTGGAAATTATTTTTTCTTTTCCTATTTCCATAGCTTGACATTTAGATACAATTGTTTTCAATCTAATTATAAGCTTTCAAACTACATATGATTACCCTCTTAACATTGTGATTTTAGTTCACATGGTAGTTGGACTTTGTAATTTTTAAACATGTGAAGTGGAATAATGCATACAGATTCATAGGAAAAATAGATAGTAAACAATGGCACACATATAATACATGGATATTCACCCTAGAAACCCTTAATCGGGAAAACCAACAAAACTTTAAGACTAACCTCTATCTTTCTCGTTGTGTTTCTTAACCATTCACAATACAATATTTAGCTACTTCACAAAACCATAATCCATTGACCTGGATTAGATTGCACCCATGATCCATTAGCTAAGAAAAAAATTCATATTTTTAGAAAAAACCCAAAAATAGCCCGAAAATTTCACCTCACCTTTTGCTCATAATGGAAAGGGGCTATTTCCTACTTTGCAAAATAAGTGAAAGGCACCAATGCCCCCTCTGGAGAAAATTTTAAGGGTGAAATTTCGCCAATTGGCTATTTTTGGAATTTTTTTCAAAAAATAAATTCACTATTTGGCTATTTTTAGTCTCTAATATCGCCTACATTTACATAAAATAGGTTTTTTAATCATAATATTCGCCAAAATTTACAAGTTTCAGTAGCAAATTGTAGGTTTTATATTTGATATTGGCCTACCTATCCATATATATGTTTTTTTTAATCCAAAATAATTGCCTAGAATACTATACTTAAGTATACTATTAGAATCCTTAAAAAATACCCTGGGTCCCCCCTCCCAATGACCCCACACCCAACATGCAAAGAATATAACACATATCCAACATTCTTGCACTTGTCGTTTTCTTTGCATAACAATGGGCTACATACTGATAGAGTCACAAGTTCAGGCAACAATGCCCATAGATTATCTACACTGTTGGGCACCATTTTGACCTCTTTTTGTCATCTAAATATCCTCCATTTTACTCCATAAAACCCTCATACCAATCTATAAAGCTTGTAGTTCACCACAGACTTTGTTTAAAAAGGTATTAATGTCATTGCTTGTTAACAAATTGAATTTTGAGGTTTTTAGAGCATTTAAACTAAGGTTTTTTAAAAATTACAGGATGTGCTAACTTCCCGTAATGTCTCCAAAGTTGAGCACTTGCAGGACAGCTAGGCATTAACTGAAAGATGGAGGAAAGATCCTCAATGTCCAAGGATGGACAAATTTCCAACGAATAGATGATGTGGCTCTCACAGATGGCAAGTCAAAGTCGGTCAAAGATGACCACCTGTGCTACCACTCAGCACAAAAGCAGGGCAGTTTGGATTCTGTTGAGTTTCACGATTCTGCATGAGGATCTCGATGGCTATGTTCATTAATTAGTTTACAAGATTATAGCATTTCCAGTTTTCTTTTGAATTTGTATAAGTACTTCACAAAACATTGGATGGATAATCACGATTTGGGGAAGAACGCATACTGCTTCTGAACTGCGTGGTTTTACTGTGTAATCAATTTATGGTGAATACAATTAGACTTTCAGTTCTGTAAATCTTCGACTGTGTGTGGAACGAGGAACTGGAGGGCCCCCATTGTTGAGTTCGCACACCATTACATTGCCAGTGTATGCGATTTATATGTTTGCAACGATTTAAATTTGATGCATGCGATTTAGATTGAGCCATTGGTATGTGTTAATCCCTGTAGTAGCTAGCATATTGTTGCAGAACGAATTCAGTTAGTTTTCAATTAATTTTATTATAGCTCAGTTCTCATTTAAATAGTTCAAGCCACGATTTCGTTAATGCTACACATCACTTACATTTCTATGAGCTCTGTCTTCTATTATGTTAAATGTTAAAGGAACGGTTCAGACTGTGATTTTGATATATCATACATTGCTGCTCATTTGAAGACAAAGTGTTTAGAACAATTATCAATTACGAACAATGTCCTGTAAGGGAATTTAATGGTTAATTGTTCATTCATTAGTGGGATGTCAGGCAGAACTTTGTAGTCTATATCTTAGGGTTAGAATCATTGTTAAATTGCTTTCACTAAATCAGTTCTTTCATCAATAGATTGCTTTGCTAAACAGATTGCTGTGTACTTAAAAGAACAGATGAAGTTATCCCTGTAAAAGGATTTTTTGTATCTTTAAAGTTACAGTACTTCTCATATGACAGTAGATTCAATTCACAGAAAATTAGGTTAACCAAGCAAGTCTAGCTCTAGGTCCTAAAACTTGGATATGCCTCTAAGCTTACAGACCCGGATTGATATATAAATTTAAGGTTCGATCTTCATTAGTGGATTGAAGCCCAACATACACCAAGATAACTTCTTAGTACTGACAGACTTCGTCAATGAGTCTGCAACATTAATCAAGGTGTTAACCTGTTCGAGAAACACCTTCCTGTCTTCCACCATATCTCTCACAAAGTGGTACTGCACGTCAATATGCTTTATTGTAGCATGATACATGGGTTCTTTGCAAGAAAAATTTCACTTTGAATGTCACAATATAACCTTATATATTTCTCTACAAACCCATTACCTGAACACAATCTCTATAGCCATACAACTTCTTTACTTGCATGGGTGGTTTCCATGCATTCTTCTTATGTAGATGAGATTCTAATTACAACTTGTCGCTTGCTCATCCAACTGATATATCCTCCAAATAGGTTAAACACATAACCACTTGTAGACCTTCTACAACAAAGACCTCCATTCCAGTATGCATCCAAAAATCCATTTACACCTATTACTCTATCTAATCTAGGTCTTCCTTGGTAGGATATTGCATAATCTATGTGCCACACAAATATATGAAGACCCTCTTTACAACTTTATAGTGATCCTTTCCTAGTTTTGACATATACCTACTAAAAAATCCCACTGCATGAGCGGTGTTCGGTCTTGTACATACCATTGCATACATCAATCTACATATGATATTGGCATAAGGAACTCTTGACATGTCTTCTTCCTCTTCTCGTGTCTTGGGACAATGATCTATAGATAACTTACATCGACAGGAGTAGGGACCTTGATCGAACTACTTTTCGACATGTTAAATCTCTATAGTATCGTCTCAACATGTTTTATCTAATTCAACCAGAGTTTCGTGTTTGTCCGATCTCTTTTAATCTCCATTCCTAGTATGAATTTTGCAGCATCGAGATCCTTCATGTCAAATTTTTAGGATAGTTGTGATTTCATCTCCCTTATGACATTCATATTGTTTCCAATCAACAACATGTCATCAACATACAATACTATATTAATGAACTGATTACCAAACTACTTGGAATATACACAGTAATCAACCATGCTTCTCACAAACCCAAATTCAAGGATGCATGTGTCGAAATTTTGGTACCACAACCTTGGATATTGCTTTAGACCATAAATGGACTTCTTTAGCTTGCATACTAGCTCGTTCCTTCCCTTTATTGTAAAACCTTCTAGTTTTTTCATGTAGGTTTCTTCTTAAAGATCCCCATGTAGTAATGTTGTCTTCACATCAATCTACTCTACTTCAAGATCAAAAGCAGTAGCAGTAGAAAGAAAGAATCTGATAGAAGTTAATTTAGCAATTGGAGAAAAAATATCACCAAAATCAATTCCCTCTACCTAGGAATATCCCTTTGCTACTAATTAGGATTTGTACTTATCCACTTTACCTTCTACATTCAACTTCTTTTTAAACAACCATTTTCTACCAACATTTTTTCTTCTAGATGGTAACTCAACTAGATCCAAGGTTTCATTTTTATCCAAAGAAATCCATTTTTTAAACCATGGCCTTCTTCTAGACATCACTATCCTCTAAATAAACAATTTCCTTCACATTTCTAGGATCATCATTAGAAATAGACAAACAAAAACAAGACAAAAAATCAAGAGGAGAATAACTTTTTGGTTTCCTTGTTTCTTGAGATAATCTCCTCAAAACTGGGGTATGATGAGGTTCTTATTTTTCGGATTCAAATCACTAGTGGATTTGGACCCAAAATCCGACGACCTCCGACGAAAAAGGACTTTGTTTTGGACCCAAAATCCGACGACAAAATCCGATGACCTCCGACGAAAAAGGACTGTGTCATCGGATTTCACCATAAAAATTTCAAAATTTGATGATTTTTTTAAAAATTGATAGAAGGAGACATAGGATATCCGACGAGGCCTCTGGGATATCTGGCGGATCTGTGGATATACGACAACATATTAAGCCTTAGGATGTCGGATATCTGATGCCCTAAGGATGTCGAAAATCCGATATCAAAATTCCAATGGTAACTAGGTTCAAGGCGTCAGATATCTGACGGAAGGTTGACTTTTAAAACTTATAAATAGTGAAGCATTCCGACATGTTTGCTATACAAGCGATGGTTTGCAGAAGTTTTTTTATTCGGCGGACTATTTTTCGGTGGACTGTTTTTCATTATTTTCATTGTTTTTGTGATTCAAGCAAGTGAAGTGTGGAGCTTCATTTTCTAAGATTGATAATCTTCATTCAAGCTCTTTATGATAAAATGTCAACTAGCAATATTCCTGATCCAGACGAACAAAATTGACAATTGCTTGCTAGATTGTCAGAAGGAGTTGAAAGAAGGGGTGATGGGAAATGCTATTGTCCATGTAGTCAATGCAGGGGCTTTAAGAGGAGAAGAATTTTGAACACAACAACCATAAAACATTGTAGGGAGCATGGGCACACTGAGGGGGGACATGAATACCATCCATTTGTAAGTTTTGCATTATATATGTTTTTATTTTGATTGCTTTTGTAAATTTTTGTATTGATTGTGGTTTCAATAGATGGGGACTAACATGGAAAATAAATATTATTTTAATATTAAATATTTATTATAATATTTTTTTCTTTCTTTTGTGCATATTGAATCTAGGGTATAGTAGAATAACTCATTTATTTGTTTGTTAGTGAGACTAACCCACTCATCGAGGAAAGCACTTAATTCTCTAGATTTGTGACACTTTCCATCATGACAATAGAAATAACGACTATATTGGCATGTTGTAATTTCTTTTATATTTTCTCTATAGAAATTACCATAGCATCATTTATCTTACCTTAGTGGAGTACAATATGAGAAATTTTGGGTTATATTTGAGTAGCTTTGCTTAGTAATTGGGTCAATTATTATGTCTCTTGGATAGTTTGGATGCACCTATTTGACCAACAGTACAATTGGCTGTTATTCTTTTCATCGCAACAGTACAAAATTTGTTACATTTTAAATGCATCACATAAATGTTTACATTTTGTGTTTGAATTTCTTATATTAACTTTTATCTATTGATGGTTTCATGTAATTATAAAGGAACAACATCCCAGGGCACTTCGTCCAGAGGAAGTGCTTCCAGAACAAGTATTGGAAGCTATGAATATTAATGGAGAACAAATTAATGATCACATTGAAGAAGATGATCATACTGATAACATAGTTGAAGATGATGTTACAAATAATTTGATCCATGATTCATTTAATGTTGGAATGGATGTTGATGATCATGATCATGATCATGAAAATGATGAACATTTTGATGATATTCATGATATACCTCTTCTTGATAAGGCATACGAACCCCTTTATGAGGGCTCCAAGACAAATCTTCTCTTTGCTATATTGTTGATAATGAACTTGAAGGTTATGAATGGTCTTTCAAACATATCAGTCACATGGATGTTAAGGTATGTAATATATTCCATCACAAAATAAATATGATTGTGTATTTTATTGTTAATTCATCTATAAGTCAAATTATTATGGATGAAATTTGTTTCATTAATATTATTTCTATATTATATTAACTATATTTTTATTTTAATCTATTGTAGCATGATAGGTGAATATTTGTTACCAACGTCAAATATTTTACCTCGCACATATCGAGATTTACTTCCATCATGAAAGAAATTGGAATGCAGTATGAAGCAATTCATGCATGCCCTGATGACCATGTTCTATATTACAATCAGCATGAATTTGCAACAAAATGTCTTAAATGTCATATCAGTAGATATCACACAGATCAAGTAACTAAAAAGGTGCCTCGCAAGGTTCTAAGTTATTTTCCCATTATTACACGTTTGCAACGACTGTTAAGGTTCAAAAACATAGCGTAGTTTATGGATTACCATGCACAGAACAGAAGTCAGGACGACATAATTCGGATGCCTGCAAATGGGTCTGCATTTAGAGATATGGAGGAAAAATGGCCTCACTTTAAAGAAGAAACTCGTAATTTTAGGATTTCTTTGGCAGCAGATGGTGTCAATCCATTTGTAGAGATGAGATCTGTTTACTCGGTGTGGCCTATTTTTGTTATCAACAACAACATTCCTCCATGGTTGACAATAAAGAGGGAGCACATAATGTTGTCGATGATTATTCCATGTACGAACCTTGCATTTTTTTTTAATGTAGTGGTATCTCATTTGTCGTACTTTTGTCGCATAATGTCACATATATATTTAATGTTTTTCTATTGTGCAATATGGTTTCATATATATAATCTAAATGGTACGTCTCATAATTATATTTTTTATATGTTCAAAACAATCAGGTAAGTACCAAGTCAAAGATATGAATGTGTATATCGAACCTGTTATTGACGAGCTACTAAAGTTATGGAATGGCATCACTATGTATGACGTATCTAGACCAATACGACAAAGGAAATTTCAATTCCATGCAATGCTTGTATGGACAATACATGATGCCCCAGGGTTAACCCTTCTTTGTGGTATGTAATTATAAGTTCCACTTTATTTGCATTTAATTTTATGAACTACTAGTTAATATACTACGCACGCATTTTTTTCTAAATAATCCAGTCATTTTGTATATAATTATCATTGACATAGATATTCCATCTCTTTATGTAGGTCTTCAGACAAAGGGAAAATTTGCATGTCCAGTTTGTGGTCCTAAGATCAAATCTTGTCGTTCAAAAAGCTTAGGAAAGGAGGTGTTTGATGAGTATAGGCACTTCCTCTCTAAGAATCATAGGTATCGAACTATCGAAAAACATTTCTTCAATGGCAAGCAAGAGACTGTATTAAAACCGCAGAGAATGACACCTTGCCTATGGAAGTTGCAATATAATAGAAATCGTCATGGTACATATAATGAATCATCGTATATGTTATGTTATATTGTTTTTTTTAATATTGTGTGTTGTTTACTGTAATTGACATTGATTTATGTAATTTCATGATTGTCGTTCATGTGATAATGAAGGCATTAATGGGCTTCCACGAGGAATGAAAAGTTATCCTAGACAATTTAGTAGGTTTCCCTACTATGAGCACCTACAAATTGCTCATCTATTTGATACAATACATATTGGAAAGAATGTGACCGAAACATTATGGCGAATATTGGATGGAAGGAGTGACAAAGAAAAAATTGTCAAAATTTGCAAAGACATTCAAGATAGCAACCATGCAATGAAAGACGTCATTCAATTTCATAGCAATGGAGAGAAAATTAATATCAACTCACTTCCATGGATGTTAACGGACTAGAAAAGTAATGTTGTAAAAGAAGTCATTCAAAAAATTAAATTTCCCAATGGATTTTGTGCGAACATGAAGAATAACATAACAAAGTGTTGTTGCAGCAACATTCCCCCCAAAATTTTTGTACATATTGGGGCCCCTCCTTTATTTTTCTAGAAAGACTGCTGTAAGAAGCCAATTCTCTTTTTTCCTTTGTTTTCAAATGAAAATCCTGCTTTGATAATTCCGAGTTTTCTTCTTCTAAGGATAAAATTTGAATTGCAAAAAGCATTTGAGAAAGCCTCCGCAATTGCGGAAGTAATCGAGCTTCCCTCCCGAAACGGTGGAAGCCATTTCTATACACTTCTCGAAAAAGGACTTAGAAACTTTTTTGAAGTTTGCGGAACGATTTGAGAAAGCCCCAACGTTGCGGAACCATTCAACTTATCCTCCCGAAATTGTGGGAGTCATTCACCAATCAGTCCCGAAACTGTGGAAGCTTTCAGGTTATCTTTCCGAAACCCCGCGGAGACTTAGAATTGTTTTTTGAGTTGCGGGAGCCGTCAGCTTATCTCTCCAAAACATCGGACGCATTCGCCAATCCGTTCCGAAACTGCGGAAGCTAATCGCGAAGGCTTTCCGCAACTTTGGAAGCACTCTTGAAGCCCGACCGAGACTTAAAAAAAATAAAAAAATTCGAGTTGCGGGAACCTTTTGTGAAAGCATTCACGAAACCCTCCCGAAACTGCGAAAGCTAATTGCAAAATCCCTCCGCAACTACAGGAACATTCATGAAGCCCCACCGAAAGACTTAACTTTTGTGTAGCCGTTCGGTTTATCTTTCCGAAACGGCGGGAGTCAGTTCGCAAGTCTTCCCCGAAAAGCCGCTGAATGACTTAGTTTCTTTTGACAAAATCGTAAGTTTCTCTCTCAAAGCTGCGGAAGCATTCGCGGAAGCCTTCCGAAACTGCGGAAATGTTTGCGGTATTCCTTCCGAAATCCCGCAGATCGCTTTTCAAAAAAACTTACACTTCTGTTCAACTACGGGAGCCATTCGCCAATTCCTTCCGAAACGGCGGGAACCTTCGCGGAATCATTCCGCAATTACGGAAGCCATCGACATATATTCGTGAAAATTACGGAAGGATATCCACTATTATCCCGAAGCTGAGTCTCCAAAGGCCGCATTGCGGAAAGATTCATCAATCTCTTTCAAGACGCCGAAGGAGTTCAACGTAACCTTCCGCAATGGCGGGTGGAATTTATGAGTCTGTCCCGCAGGTGGCGGTCGTGCACGCATATCGAGACTGCTTGATATGACGACGACGTACAAATATTAAAGCCTCGTTTTAAATGCACCACCCACCGTATTAAAAGCCGCACGTGTCCAACTCGTTTAAATAAACGGGTGGGTTTGGGCCGACCACATTGTTATTTTTTGATTATCAAACATCGTTGGAACGCCGCGTCAGACCGCTCCATCTCAACTCGTTCGCCCACGTCCATGTCCACCTCATTCAGCCATCTTTACGGTGCTAGGTAGGATTTTAACCGTTATTTTTGTCCCTTGTTTACGTCAAGTTACCCTTGATTTTTTCTCGTCCATAGCATGGCCGTATGTCTCTATTTGTTTTATTTTTAAGGCCGCCGAAGCCCCGTAGTTTCGCAGCTCTCCCGAAGCCATAGTTTCTCCACCGGCTATATTTCAAGCACCGTCACCCTCATTTAAAATCCAAGCCGACCACACAGCGTATCATAAATCTTACTACTAGCGGTGGTGGTCGAGTGAGATCCCTCGTCTTTTGATGATTGTGTCCGGCCCCTGGTTTCGTCACAATATCACTTCAATCCGAGCTCACCCGTTGTGCAACCATGGAAGTCACCCTCTCTCCTAGGGATATACCGAGAATAGATTGTTTCCACGACGTATACTTATCCTTTCGGGAACATTCCAAAATTTGCCCCTTTAAGATAGCCAAATCTCAGAACTATGCTTCTTGCTTGGAATGGTTTATTTTGCTTTCCCAATAGGCAACATCTTAATTTGTTTATATATCCCATGAGCATGTTAAAATGGTGTTTCTCTTTGTTAGAATCTCATAACAGTTTGCATATTTTATAATGACTTGTATTTGGTTGCTGGCAGGGATAAGTCAAGATGCCAAAAGGTGGTAGGAAGAAGGCTAAGATGACAGAACCTGAACCAGTGCCACTTAAGACTGAAACCATGTTTCAAGATACTAAGTGCACCATCGGTATTCCTCCCGAAATCCGATGGAGTGACATTTACAGGATGATCCAAGACCAAGATATCCTAGATATGTTTCTTGAAGAAGGGCATATTTATCTCAACATTAGAACTTCGGGCATAGCTAAAGCTTCTACCCACCCTGAGTTGTTCCCATGTTCTGAAGTAATCGGGTGGGTACTCGAACATACTAATACAGAGACAAGGGTATTACATGACAACAAAAAAATAGCCATCGCCTCATTCCACCCAGCATATCTTGCTGCAGCCTATAAATTCCCACGTCCCCAGCAAGCCTTGAGTGATGAATGGTTGGGCCAGATGAACAATATTGAAATGGCCAAAAAATTATTGGTCGCAGGCAAGCACTTGAGAAAGAGAGGTAATGACGAGTATGATGTGCAGAATCTAAGACCTCCTTTCAGGTTAATCGCCCTGATGTTGTGCAGAATCTTCGGTATGCCCGATGGCACCGTATACAAGATACAGTCGGTTCCCATCATCCACTTCGTGGCTTTTAAAGGAACTGTTTTTGACTGGGCTACCATCCTGTCAGACAGTTTGGCATCAATGGTGGTTGCTGCAAAAGAAGTTCTGGCCTTAAAAAAGGCAGAGTTTTACATGTATTCGTATCTTATTGATTGTGTTTTGGCCAAGCTGTCTTTTCCCAGTTTAGGTTGCACGTGAGATAAGGCCAACACCCCGGTTTACACCGCTTTCAAGATGATGTGGGATCAAAACTACAAATCCAGCTATAAGCTCATCTGTGAGGGGTTCATCATGCCCCTATATGAGCAGATATTCAAGGAGGAGCCCAACTGTTTGTCGGAGAATGCTATGGAGATCCTTGAAAACTATGGAGATTTTTATTTTTCAGAGCAAGGCACCTACCTCAGAATGTTTGGAGGGACCAAAGCTCCATATATTTTCCCAAGGTATGCTACTGACTATGTAGTCCTCAAGGAGGCAGTGAGGCAAATTTTCCTGGATGGAATTGGAGCAGTGCTTAACAAGCAACATAAGGCTTCTTTCCCCCCTCTACCTTTCTGCATAGGAGCTTACAAATTCTCAGGAATTGCATCAGCTGAGGAGTTTGTGCAAGAGCTAAAAGCTTTCCACTTTGGTGAAGTTATTTTCCATAGGAATGATAGGGGGGGAAAAGTCGCCGAGCACTGCAAAGAAATTCATGCTCATTTCGAATACGCCCATTATCATGATGCCGAGGAAGAGGCATTCAGAGGCATCAGCAACATGACTGGGTTGCAGATTTGTAGCCAAGGCAGTAGAGCAAGCTCTAGCTCTACCAAGGCCCAAAAAACCAGCCTGCCGAAAGATAAAGAAGCAGATGATGCCAGAGCCCAAGAAGAACAAAGGTTAAAAGAGGAAGCAAGGTTACTGCAAGAGGCTGAAGTTGCAAGAGTGCAGCAGGAAGCTGAGGTGGCGAGAGTGCAGCAAGAAGCAGAAAGTGAGAGGCTACGGAAAGAGGTTGAGGAAGCCCAGCAACGGAAAGAGGCTGAGGAAGCACAGCAACGGAAAGAGGCTGAGGATGAAAGGCAGCAGAAAGCTGAAGAAGAAGAGAGAAGGCAACAAGCTGAAGTAGGGCGGAAAGCGGAAGAAGAACTCAAAGCAGTTGAAGATGCCCAAGCAGGAGACCCCGACACCCAGGACATGGAAATAGAGGTACCTCAAGTAGGTGTCTCCGGCTCTCAAAATGTGGAGGCGTACCCAGCACAAGTAGGTGTCTCTGGTACCCAGAATATGGGAACAGATCTAGCTCAGGTAGTCCAGACCCCACCCGTGGAAGCAGAAATAGATATTATAGATCTCCCAATCGTCCCGTATACTCCATCAGAAGAACATACCGTGTCCAGATGGAATGAATTTGTCTATGATAAGAAGAGGAAGGATATGGTCCTTAAATTGAAAGAGAGGATAAAGAGACTCTTCCAGGAAAATATTGTCACTCACTGGGAGACCACAGTAATGCAGAACACAAACAAGGATCCTTTAGCTATGGCATCCGCCTCTGTAGAGACAGCAAGAGCAACACTAGACAACGTGGCTGATATAGTTAAAGAATTTGAGTCGACTAAGAGGAGAGCTCACATGCTACAACATACTGTGGCCAATGAACAAGCCTACAGGGATCTCGTGGTAAATAGGTATAATCGCCTGTCCGTTGAGCATAAAGAGCTTTCAGACAAGTATAACCAGCTAGAAGTAGAAAAGGAAAGCATGATGGTTCATATGATGATCTTAGAAGCAGAAAAGATTGATGCAGAAACTAAAGTATCCGATCTAGAGGTAGATAAACAAGTATTGGTTGAGCAATTAGAGCAGGAGGAGAGCAGAGCGATGGACATGTCTCCTTTCCATGAGCTGTCCTGTGGCATCCTAAGGCAAATCCATGACACGCAGGAACTGATCACTGAGGAAGTATGCAAGCTCAAGGCCATGATGGTTAGATTGGCAGAAGTTAATATAGAAGCCAATAGACTTAAAGCTAAACATACTCGGGTTAAGGAAAATATCTTGAGCCAGATAAAATGGAGAGAAGGAAAGGTAGATTTCCCCAGACATCTCCCATTTAAATATGAAGATGGTTTTAATGAAGACGTAGCCCTGTTGGAATTTTGCAAAAACTGTGGCATTAAGCTAATGGCCAAGATCCAAGGGACAATGGATAAGAGTAGCAGACTTTATCAAAGAATCCATGAAGTGCATGACAAATGCAAGTTGAGTTTCCCTCAATCCCTTGATGATTTCCCGGGCAAAGAGCAACGTTTAGCGGAACTGAAGGAAGAGCTGGGCATCCAAACGGAATATGTGAAAATGATTGATGTCCTAGCCATTGATGATCTCCAACACTACATTGGGATGTCATCAATACACAGTCATCTGCTTAAGGAAATACACCAAGCAGCAGTAATGGAAATTCAAGGTATCGGAGCAGAGCTTGGAAAATACGTAACTTCTCAGAAAATCTTGCTCCCTGCTTCAACAAATGTAGTTATAAGGGACACTGGTGTATGGTATAGTTACATTGTAGAAGAGGAGAAGAAAGCAGAAGCATCAGCTGGGACAACAAACCCGGATTCTTCTCTCCCAGCAGCAATAGCTGTAGCAGCTAGCTCGATTTCCTCTCTCCCAGCAGCAGCAGAAACTCCAGCTGGCTCATTTTCTCCTCTCCCACCAGCAGCAGCATCAACAACTAGTTTGAGCGCCTCTCTTCCAACTGAAACGCATGTCCAGGAGTGAAAGCGCTGATATTAGAGCATTAATTCTTATATTTTGTATTTTAGACTTTCATATGTATAAAACGTGGAGTTATGGGACAGCTGTCCTTTTCTTTTTAAATAATTTTCTGTTTAAAAGGGAGGTCACTTTTTTGTCTATAATAAGGGGAAAATTTTGTAGGTGACAAGTGTAAAAGGCCAGGTGGAAGCCCAAAGGGCATTTTGTAACATTATAAATAGAAAGGTAGGAAGGAATAGAAAGGACTTTTTGGCAGGGAATTATTTTCTAGACTTGTACGAGCTATCTTGCACATGTTTTAAGAAAATAAAATCTTCTAATAAGAGCCTGGAGAGGACGTTTTGCATGAGAATGGAGATTGGATACATTGTGGATTATTCCTGTGTCTGCTATACTTTGCTGTGAGATCTTTATTACTGTCTTGAATTATTTCATTGTATTAAATGATCTTGCTTCTCTCTTTGAAAATGAATTCTCTCTTTCATGAGTAATGAAACGTGTTATATTTAGTTAGAAGCTATCTTCTGATATCTTTTATCTTTGCTGTAGCTGTCTCTTTAAGATTTAATGGCTGACTGTTTATTCTTTAAGATAACTCCTACAGCTCATTGCTCATGCTTTAAATTTGCTCCTTGCAGGGATAGTTAGATTTATTTCAGTTTTAGACTTAGATCTATTTTCCAATTTGCATTTAGATTAAATTTAGACTAGGCACTTGCATATCATTATAAAATATAAAATCAAAAGAACAGTGGATCGGGCCATAACTAGTATAATTGGAATAAAACTCCAAACCCATGGTTGCCGGAATCGCTAACTGGACGGATTCCCTATACCAAATGGTAGATAATCTAATTGGGATAATCTATCGGGGAGAATCCCTTTCTGATTGATGTTGTGATCTATGGGGCATCAACACAAAGAAAGGTGATTTCGCGGGGGTGAAGACTCACGATTGGCATGTCTTCATGAAGGTAATTATTATGGCATGGATTTAATTATCTTTTTTTCCTATTCCAATCAATATGGTTGGTATATTTTTTGTTTTTCTACTCTAATTTGTTGATAAAATGAAATGATTTGCATATTATTGTTACAATATGTTCTACCTCTCATAAAGAAGACATAAAGTATTGGAGGAGAGAAATTCCTCGTCTCATGTGTGAAATGCAGAAACATCTATCTTCGGCATTTTTCAATGCACAAGAACACTAGCTCATACACCAAGTTGAGGAGATTGAACTGTGCGGACCTAGGCACTCAAGGTTCATGTGGATGGTTGAGAGGCACTTGAAATTTATGAAGGGTTTGGTCAGACAACGAGCATATGCTGAGGGTTCTATGATGGAGGGATATATGGTATACCAAAACATGCTGTATATTAGTGAATATCTTCCTAAATTAGCAGAAAAGCTCAATTTATGTCACATTTGTGATCCGGAATCCAATAAGAGTTTCGAAGGGGAGTACCCAAAGGGGAAAGGTAAATCGAGGAAGGTGAAAGGTAATATAACACATTTGACTGGTGATTTTTATGTATATATAATATCATACATATTCTATTTTTATATTCAGTATTTTGCATCAATTTAGAGTGTAATATACTTTGTTAAGTTACTATACATTTGTATTGAATTTTAATTTTATTGTCATCAAACAGTTGGTCGAGAGTGGGATGCGATTAATTTATACATCGCAAACAATCTTGACTGGATGAAGGCATGGATCGAATGATGTGAACAGTCTGGTCATGGAATATCATGGGAAGGTGTGGTTTCATTGGTTAAAGCTGCACATCGCAATGGAGACACCAACCTAGCACAAAGGGAAATCGATTTAGCAAGAGGTTTGAAAGATAAGCAGGCAAGCATATTAATCATCCACACTATTTTTTTTTGTAAAAAATAATGTCGTTGTACCTCACGCTCATTTTTTCCCTTGTATGGCATTATAAACATGCACTAGTTAATCATAAATATTGGATGATCATTATGTAATCTTTTCCTGTATGGCTTGTTGTAGGTAAAACACCATAAGGTTATGTGGTGCAATGGATGTAGATATCGCATCAAAAAGTTGGATGAAACAAGGAAAACATCTGATTGTGGGATATCTACAGTCTTTGAGGTGACCAATGTTTCTTCTAGAAGTGATAGACATCCAAAACTCTCTGAAAATCGATACTATGGGTATCTGGAAGACATTCTTCAGTGTGACTTTAACTCCTTCAAGCTATTTCTGTTCATTGTCAAATGGTACAGGTGTCGATTGAATCAACGTGATCCTGATAAAACAATTATTGAACATGATAATGGATTTGCCATGGTAAATACAAGGTTGTTTGAGCTAGGAACGGAGCCCTATGTTCTTCCAACCCAATGTGAACAAGTATTTTACTTTGAGGTTCTATGTAGAGCGGGTTGGTCATTTTCTGTGAGACACGATCCAAGGGGAAGGCCAGTAAAGTATAACGTAGATGAAGGTAATGAAGAAGTTCTCGAAGAAGAAGACGTCATTGAAGATGATCATGATCAACATGAGTTAGATGATCATGTTCCAGTAGAAGACGTCGAAGAACTTCTTGAATCAGATGATGTATCAGACAATGTACTCCATGAAGATGATATCGACGATGACATGATGATCGTAACTAACATCGACGACGATGATGATATGGATGATCCTTACAATGTTGAATCTAGATCATCGGATGATAGTACAGATGATGACTCAGATGAAGAAGATGATGAAGGCCAATGAAGTTTACGAGGTATGTGGTAATAATAAATTAACTATTTCTTAGTGAGTTTCCATTTTCCTGTATGTTATAATTAGAAACATGTTGGCAGGTGGTTTGGTAAGGAAGAATCGCAACATCGTCGATGCTGTGACATGTCAGACGCGATGGCAGAAGGAAGAAGGCTCTATTTTTTATGTATTTTTGAGTCGGTTGTACCGCAATAGGCGGGTTTTTTGGATCATTTGGACTGTAGACTTTGGGTCATTTGTCCAGGAGTCAGTTAGGAAGTTGTTAGTAAGTGGACACACATTGTAAAGGAGAAAGCCTATATATAGAAATAAGATTGTAAGTGTTAGGGAGGGGTAGAGAAGTCGGAGAGAGAGAGTCAGAGAGTCAGAAGAGAACTTTTGGTATGTTTTGGTGTGGAATTGTTGAAGTCTGCGATCTGCAAATGGACTGTATTGGGTTTTTACGGTAATAATATGATGTGATAATACTATTCCTATGCAATCCTGATGTGTTTTCTGTCTTTTGATGATAATGCAATGTTTCTTTGATGCAATAGTCGCTTTACTGTTATGATTTTCCGTAACAATGAATGTTTCCCTTAAATGATGCTATGAGTATAATAATGTTGAAGTGAATATCTAGATTTATTGTTGAATGTTAAATAATATTAAATAGTCGATGCCATAACATCCTCCTTCATTCTATAGAAACATGGTTCCGTCTGCTCTCCCTTGATCACCTCAGGCGAGATCTCATTTGCTCTGCAGGTGTTGCTGCGCAGGGTAAAACCTGTCTGGGCCGGTGCTCAGGGAGATTACAGTGGGTTGGTGTCGACAGTGATGGGAACCCCTGTCGACTGGGTTTGATTCAATAAATGGTTCCGTTGCCGGGACTGTGTGCGAAGTGAAAGGAGGATATGTTGTGGCACCTTCCATAACGGGAGATCCAAGAATGGTTTGATTGGAAGTTGCAGGAATTCGCTGAAGAAGAAAGTCAGAACACTCGACTAACAATGGGTCAGTGTGTAGATAGATAAATTCATGATGGTCCGCATGAATGGTTCTTCTCTGAGTCTTGTTGTTCGAATGGTTGGCAAAGTTGACCTTTCAGAAGAGGAACGTCCAAGGTGGCGAACCGACAACTTGTACCCCTGAGTTGATTCAGGAGCTGCAGGAAGTTGATAATAAAGCATTGCAGGTTGTCGAAGTCTGGTTCGATATAAGCATCCTAGAGGGATATATCACATAGTTTGTGATTGATACTCAGAAATCCTATAGCGAAGCCGAAAGATATTTTTTCCGCATACCCTGGGGCAGGTTTCTGCTGTCACTTCAACTGTCGATTAAAATGCTTATTTGCGAAAATGGTATATTGAAAATGCATCTTGATCAGTAGATAGCATGGTGGGTGGAGACCGTGGGTACCGCGGTGGTTGGGGGGCGGTACATGGAATGATAAGGGGTAGATGGGTGCAGGTCATGATGAGACTGTGAGTGAAGCCAAGGAATTAAGTGGTATTACGAGGGGAGGACGAAGGTTCCGACAGGAAAAGAGGCAGAGGATGGGAGAAGGTCCTGCTGCGGTCGAACCGTAAGGCCGTGAAGGAAGACCACATGGGATGAAGTTCCCTCATAGTCTCGACAAGGATAACCAGGCTACGCCCATGATAGAGGTGGGACCAAAACCCTGCACCAAAGTACCCACACCTCCGCTCACTATCTCTTAGATGGCAAGAAATACCACTTTGACACCGCCGAGTTCATCAATACTGCAGAAGTTAATTGGTAATAGTACAACGAAAGGAGGAAGGAATCCCAGAATGGCAGGCGATGATGCTAAGTTACCATTGTTCCATGGGGGTGGGATGGACAACCCAGAACAATATTGGTTTTTGTGTGAAACAGTCTTGACCATAAAACAGATCACTGATGATGTCGCTAAGAAAGGATAGTTAGCAACAACCCTATGAGGTCATGCATTATATTGGTTTATGAAGTTTGTTCTAGTTCCTACAGGAGCCCCAGAGAAGTCATTGGATGAGATTCGGGATGGGCTAATTGCAAAATTTAGAAAGCCCAAGTCTGAGGCTTAATATATTACGGAATTGAAAGAAATTAAGTAGTATCCCAATGAGACGGTGTGGGATTTCGACCAGCGATGCAAGACACTGATGGCAAGGGTTAGCTTTGACATGAGCCCTGTCCAACATAAAGAGTGGTTCATTGCGGCACTACTACCACATATTCGGCTACCATTGATGTAACAAAACATCTCGATTCCCAGTGAAGCTTTGGAAATTGCAATGCGATTGGAGGCATCGTCGATTGGGGAAACTACAGCCGGGATGTCATAGATACAAACATAGCTCGCTAACTTGACTATACAGCTGCAAGATTTGAAAAAGGGCAAAGAGCAGCGTGAAGACGTATGGTGTACATGGTGTCGGGGAGAAGGACATACTAAGGACCATTGCCCTGACTTTCGCAACTATTTAGTCTCAGGAGCACCAAACCCGTTAAATGGAGGTAGCATTCCATGGTGTCATGTCTACCAAGTATATGGGCACAACCATGACAATTTCTCATACATGTAGAAAATGGTCACCACCCCGAGGAACCTTTACTGTACATTTTGCAAATCGGTGGGTCACGATGACAAAGATTGCCGTGCATATGGGTTGCTACAAGAGATAATGTGTGATACATTCTACATAAAGGACGACTAGTGTGTTGTACAACAGTCGGAACCAGAGCTGCAGGTATCCCAGCCGCTACCTCAACCGCAGATGCAGTTCAAACCACAGTAGCAGTAACCACAGTAGTTCATACCACAATATCCTTCAATGTAGATGCTTCTGCAGTAGCCACAATATGTGCAGCAACCGCAGTATGTAGAGCAAGGGCAAGGAATGTAGTTGGCACCCATCCAACAACAGTTCAACCAACCACAGTACCAACAGCAGGGAGGATTCCGGGGAGGATACCGGGGAGGACGTAGCGGAGGATTTGGTCGTGGAGGAGGACGAGGTGGTCGCGGACCTGTTCAATGCTATCACTGTGTGGTATGGGGACACTACTAGCGATACTATCCACTACTGCAGAACGAGTGTACGTTCTGCTTTGTTAATGATCACATGGTTGAGAACTATCCACAGTTGATTGCGCAATGGCAAGCAGGAAACACTCCCCAGTTGCAGAACTAGCCCCAGGAATAGTAGCCTCCCCAGAACCAAGTGCAGAAACCAGTGCAGAACTAGAATATGCAGCCTGCTCAGAATCAGAATGCGAACCCACTCGAGAATCCACCGCTGAACTAGACCCAGGGTGCGAATATCGCAACAATCTCTGTGGAGCCAAGACTGCAAGATGCTTCCATTGCTATGGTCACTCATGGAGGAAAGAAAACTAGAGTAGACAACTCACTAATCTAGTTAGCTGAACAAAAGAAGGTATCATTTGACATTAATGCAGAGCGGGAAGCATTTCTTCCAACATGTCATGCACTAGAAAATGACCGAGGTAAAGTTGTTGTGTACGACATGCCCTCTACTTTTGATGCTACTTCGAAGGCTGGCCTGTCGTGGAAATCCAGCACACTTTAAGCATTTTTGGAACATTGTTTATCCCTGGCAAGAGATCTTGATGCTCTTGCTGCAATTGAAGTTTTGTTGCAATGACCGGCCTAGGATCGACAAGAGCTCGCGGTCAATTCCCTACAATGACGAAAGACGGTTAAGGAGATGCAGATGAATATTCAAATTGGCGACTACGATGTTGATTCGGTTATTCTGGACCTTGGTTCGGATGTCAAAATCTTGACCAAGCAGGCTTGGCAGAAGATGGGGAGTCCCCCATTGAGCTGGTCTCCTGTACAACTCTGGTTAGCTAATCACGCTAAGGTGACACCGATTGGGAGAGTCCCACGAATGGTGGTGGATATCAAGGGAATGAAAACATATGTCGACTTTGATGTAATAGAAGTAGTCGAGGGAGGAAGCTCCTATCCAGCACTACTGGGGATTGGATGGGCTAATGATAGTGGAGCTGTAATCAACTTTAAGTGACGGATGATGACTTTCAAAAATCGCGATCTCAGAGTTATTGCCCCGTTGGATCCGGCTGAAGGACGCCGCTACATAGAGCCAATGAAGGATGATGATCCCAGCGGATGGGACCATGCATTCAATATCTCTGAAGATTATATCCATCCGACTGTCGATGGTGAGTTGGGATAGCGTAGTGACAGCTCTGTGTCTTCCAACTTTGATGATGCATTAGAATATTGGCAAACCGCTTGCATGAGGTATCGCTCTGTAAGTGCGAATTGATCACACAGTCATTATGCCGTGTCGCCACTGAACCGGTTATGCTACCAATCTATGAAGGACTACCTGGCTTATCCGACTTTCTGACAGAGTTTTACAAACGAGTTTTCAAACCACAGCGGTTGATGGCATTGAACGAAGCGCTGAAGGCTGCTCCAGCACGTTGGTGGGAGACACACAAGGCATCAATTGATGGATGGTCGAAATGAAGAAGATTGATGACGGTACACTTTGGTGATACCAAGGTTTACCATACTGGGAAGTATGATGGTCGGAACGATCCTGGTGGTCACTTGATGGAATGTCAGCAGTTATGGGTATCGCGACCAAGAGACGAATGGGTCCATGCTTTTATCCATATGTTGGATGAGATGCCACGATCATGGTATGCTATGGCTTATTTGCGAGGAGAAATTACTACTTGGCTGGAGTTCACAGTATGTTTTACCCATACATTCAGTTTTGTGGATGCCGATCCAGAGGTCAATAATGCTTTACAACTCATCTGTGATGTAGTCTTGCAAGTTGTTCCGGTGGCATACCCTGTGGATCCGCATACACACTTCCAGATGCAGTCTCTAATGGAGTGTTTGAACATCACTAGTGGGCCAGATGATGGAGATGATCCGCGGAATGTCAATATTCCGGAGTTAGAAGGCAGTCACGATATTGTACCTCCTAATGCGCCGAGCGATCCGATTAGTCAACCATTAAAGATCCACAAGATTAACATTGGGAACGAGGACAATCCTAAGTTTGCAAACGTTGGCTACTATTGGGCTGATGAGATGGTGATCCGAATCACTGACTTGTTGCATGAATTCCAGGACTTGTTTCCCATGAAGTTTTCTGACATGAAGGGAATTCTAGGCGATCTAGGTGAGATGAAGATCCCATTAAAACCGGACGCTAAGCCGATCCGGCAACGACCCTATCGATTGAATCCGCGACATAAGGAGAGGGTCAAGGTAGAATTGGATCGCATGTTGGATGCCGGTATCATTGAACCGGTCGAGGAATCAGAATGGATTAGTCCTATGGTGGTCCAGGATAAGAAGATGGGTGAGGTGCGCATTTGCGTCGACCTCAAGAAGCTAAATGATGCATGTTTGCACGATCCATTCCCCACCCCATTTACCGATGAGGTACTTGAAGGAGTTGGTGGCCAGGAAATGTATTCTTTCACAGATGGGTTCTCGGGCTACCATTAGATCCGCATTGCGAAGGGAGACCACCACAAGATGACGTTCATGACAGAATGGGGCTACTTTCAATGTACGGTAATGCCATTTGGATTGAAGAATGCACCTGCAATATTTTCGTGATTCGTCGTTGCTGCATTCAAGGATTTTATTTAGAAGTTCTTGCAAGTATACATGGATGATTGGACAGTTTATGGTTTGATTCGTGATCATCTAGCCAATCTATGGTTGATGCTTGAGCATTACCGACAGCACCAGATATCACTGAATGTAAATAAATGCATCTTCTGTGCACCGTTTGGGATATTGTTGGGTCACATTGTGTGCAAACAAGGGTTGTTAGTCGATCCAGCAAAGATTGCGCTCATTTTGAGCCTGACACCGCCGAATACCGTTAAGCAGCTAAGAGCGACGTTGGGCCATACGGGGTATTATCGCAAGTTCATCAAAGGATATGCAGTGATTACCGCCCCTATGGAGAAATTGCTGAAGAAGGACGCGCTATTTCAGTGGACCCCGGAATGTCAAGACAACTTTGACACATTGAAGGCGAAGATGGCTTCAGCGCCGATATTGGTATTTCCAGACTGGAGTAAGGAATTCCATGTCCATGTCGATGCCTCATCGATTGCGCTGGGAGTAGTATTGGCTCATCCTGGAGAGGGGGATCTTGATCACCCCATTACTTTTGCCAATCGGAAGCTGTCATCAACAAAGAGGAACTACACCACTACGGAAACGGAAGTCTTTGCCATGGTTTATGCACTGTAGAAATTTAGGCATTACTTATGGGGAGGCCATTTTAAGATGTTCACAGACCACTCCGCATTGAAATACTTGGTCAATAAACCTGTGTTGGGGGGGAAGATATGCCGCTGGTTACTACTCTTTCAAGAGTTCAACTTTGAAGTAATTGTGAAACCAGGGAGACTAAATGCTGGACTAGATCATCTATCACGGATTGAGACGGGGGAGGAGCCCACCAATATTGAAGATGGGTTGCCTGATGCGCAACTATTTAAAGTTTTCATCGCTGATGAATATTTTACCGAAATCATTCAGTTCCTGGAGATAGGTACTGCACCCGAAGAATTCACCACTAGTCAGAAGAAGCAGTTGGTAGTCAAGGCTGCATATTTTCAGCTAATTGCAAGAGAATTATACAAGATGGGTGCTGATGAGATATTGCGCAGCTGTGTCTTTCCGCATGAGCAAACGCATATATTGGCCGAAGCACATGGAGGAGTAGCCGGCAGGAACTATGGCAATCGAGTAACTGCTAGGAAGGTGCTGCGTGCGGGACTTTGGTGGCCCACTTTGCATAGTGATGCGACAGACTATGCGCGGTCATGTGATGTTTGTCAAAGAACTGGCAAACTGTCTCGACGCAATGAGATGCCACTAATGCCTCAATTGACATTACAGCCGTTTGATAAATGGGTAGTGGATTTTGTGGGACCAATTAATCCACCAAGGAAGCACACTGGTGCACAATACATCATCATTGTGACATAATACTTAACTAGATGGGCGGAGGCTGCCCTAGTTGTTGATTGTTCTGTCACGAGAGCTGCACGATTTGTGTTTGATAACATCATCACTTGCTTCGGCTTCCCCAGGATATTGCTGAGTGACCAAGGTAGCCATTTTCTCAATTGTACCATTAGCGCATTGACGGAGGAACTGCAGATACAGAAAAAGAAGAGTACACCCTATCATCCGGAGGCCAATGGCACAGTGGAAGCTTTCAACAAAGTATTAGAGCATACGCTGACAAAGGTGTGCAATGCGAACTGTGATGACTGAGATCTAAAACTTTCAGCAGTGTTGTGGGCCTATCGCATTACGTGTAAGATATTGACAGGACAGACACCATTTAAGTTAGTGTATGGACAAGAAGCGATTATGCCCATGGAATATATTGTTCCAAGTTTGCGCATTATAGTAGCAACAGGCTTGGATGATGCAGCAACATTGGATAAACGTCTAGAGCAGTTGGTACAACTAGAGGAAGATCAGTTCATTGCTGGGTTCCATCAGGGGGTGGAGAAAGATCACCAGAAGGCTTAGCATGATCACCATATCAAGAGTAAATAGTTTCAACAGGGCGATTTGGTGTTTTTGTATGACAGCAAGTTTATGAAACATCCAGGAAAATTGCAAATGCACTGGCTTGGTCCGTATCGCATTAGTAGTATTAATTCCATAGGAGCGGTTCAGTTGCAGCAGTTGGATGGGGTGATGCTCCCCAAGTTGATTGATGGTCATAGGTTGAATCCCTATCGGACGGGCTTGGAGTAGCGCGATGCCTGAGTCGTATAAAAAAAAAGAGTGTAGATTGACTGGTGGCAGGATGGCGCACCAACAGCGACATAATGTGGAAGCAGGGAGGCTTCTACGGCAAGTTACGACCGGTCTGTGACAAGTGGCAGCGTTGCGATTGGGTCACATCAGAAATAATTATGCAGCTGGCACTTTTTCCATTTGGGACATATATGATCATTATTCGCATCCGATTGTGTCAAGAGAACACACATTTGGAATAAGGAATATATTGAGGCCGCATGGCCGACGGCACCTGGAGGGATGGTTTGCAGGGTTGGCGTGAGGCATCCACCATGGTAGCATGGCCGAGGACTACTTCGCACATTTTTGCACACAAGGCGACAGTCGAGGGTATGGTCACTTTGCCCACCTTCGATGTTCGAAGAGTGGAATCTTATGATTACTCTGGAGCGTGAGTAGGTTGTGCACCGGATGGCCAAGGCAGACAAATGGTTGAATGCGATGTATAAATAGAGGAACCAAGAAGAGTAGGAGCACAGAGGTTGTTCTAGTTAAGAGGGGTTATGTTATGAGAAACTTGGGAAGCTAGCTAAGTTAGAAATCCAAGGAGGTTGTGGAAAAGATCCATTTTATTTCCTATGGGAGCACACCAAGCGTGCTAAGGGCCCGAACCACAAGTGTACATGAGTGGATAGAGCAAGCTGCGGCTCGGCCACTCAGAGGTTACAAGCATGAGGCTTGTCCGAGATGTCTAGCAAGTTGGTGATGTTTCAAATTCTGGTGGTCCTTGTGACCACACCAAGGGGGGGGGGTCATGGCCTGTTTTACGCCCTGGCGTTTCTTGCAAAGTTCCTCTCCGTCTACAATCGGTCTCTCGAGACTGGAGGATGAGTTTGCAAGGCCTGCGACAGTAAGCTGGGAAGAGTCCATTTTTAGGCAAGAAGTACATGACAGTGAGTAGATGATCAGTGTAGCAGAAGGAGCAGAACAACACCACGCAGTCCAGACAGCAAGAACAATTGTAAAACTTGAGTTGAAGCCTCGTTGAGTGAAGACCATAGAGTACACCATGTCCAGTTGACGTGGCTCGAGGGTGAGCCACAAGATTGTGTTGGGGGCCTGTTGGCAGGCGGTTTGGTAAGGAAGAATCGTAGCATCACCAGTGCTGTGACACGTTAGACCTGGTGGTGGAAGGAAGAAGGCTCTATTGTTTTATGTATTTTTGAGTCGGTTGTACCGCAATAGGTGGGTTTTTTGGTTCATTTGGACCATAGACTTTGGGTCATTTGTCCAGGAGTCAGTTAGAAAGTTGTTACTAAGTGGACACACATTGTAAAGGCAGAAGCCTATATATAGACATAAGATTGCAAGTGTTAGGGAGTGGTAGAGAAATAGGAGAGAGAGAGTCATAGAGTCAGAAGAGAACTTTTGGTATGTTTTGGTGCGGAATTGCTGAAGTCTGTGATTTGCAGAGGCACTGTATTGGGTTTTTGCGGTAATAATATGATGTGATAAGACTATTCCTGTGCAATCCTGATGTGTTTTTTGTCTTTTGATGATAATGCAATGTTTCTTTGATGCAATAGTCGCTTTACTGTTATGATTTTCCGTAACAATGAATGTTTCCATTAAATGATGCTATGAGTACAATAATGTTGAAGTGAATATCTAGATTTATTGTTGAATGTTGAATAAGATTAAATAGCTAATGCCGCAACATCCTCCTTCATTCGGCAGAAACATGGTTCTGTCTACTCCCCCTTGATCGCCTCGTGTGAGACCTCATCTGCTCTACAGGTGTTGCTGGGCAGGGTAAAACCTGTCTGGGCCGGTGCTTAGGGAGATCGCGGTGGGTCGGTGTCGACAGTGATGGGAACCCCTGTCGACTGGGTTTGATTCAACCAAACATGTTGTATATAGACATTTAATTTTTTTGTACATAGATATTTTTGTTGGGTTATGGGGAATTGAGAGTGATGTGAGGGGGGGGGAAGGGCTATAAGAGCTTCCACCTTCATGTGGTTGGCCCTGTTTAGTAGAGAATATTAAATTATTCTCGAAACAGAGAGAAGCTTAGTAAGGAAATACTTAGGAAAAATAATTAATCACTAACGAATGTGTGATAGTAATACAAAGACTCATAAGTTGTATATTTAGACAAAACTTAAGAGGTGGGGGCACTTTCCCCATGAGGGGCTTAAGGCTTATAGACCCAATATAAATGGGGACTACTATGGCATCTTAGATAATAATGTTTGATATTGGTAGGCATCTAGTGAATTCACTTGTGTTGTATGAATATTATATTTACAGTGTTTTTCCCTCTCTTTGGTTTCTTATTTGTGTGGATACATTTTGGGTAATGGTACTACCTCATTATCCTAGACTAGATTCAAAGATGTGGTAAAAAAATAAAACAAATTCTCCATCTGATTTGAATCCTTCTATATATGCTCAATGCACATGTAATGGATAAGGTGTAAGAGGTTTCATATTTGGAAGTGTCTTCCTATGAGATCAATTATATTTAATCTAATTACAAAAAGGAAACAATCATATGTAGGTTTAATGGTTTTGACCTACTTCTAAAATTTTGTATGCGTGGATTCATAGAAATCAACTCTAAAGCATCTTTTATTGTTCTTTTCTATAAACATGATGTATATCAGAAAGTGATGGAGGAAGGACCTTAGTTTTTGGTGGCAACTAAACTAGATCTTGGTAGATGGGTTCGTGAAAAATACTAGGAGAACCTTTTGAACTACCTGGAGCAATCTTTGACTATTGATAAAGACAGTTGTGGGACAGACCTTCATAAGTTAGATAATTTCTTGTAGAACTACTGAAGCATTGTAATTTGGATCCTAGAAATGATAATAGTATGATGTCCCTAACATATCATGTTTTGGCTCTAATTTTAATTGATGCCACATTTAACACCAAACATGACTGCTAGGAGGCGATGACTGTCATTGACAAACAACTTGACCATAGATTCAACCTCCCACAGAGTTGACTGATTTTGTTGAGTTTGACTGTGATTTGACTAATTTTGACCTTCCTTAGACAACGCTGACTTTCAGAGTGTTGATTTGACTATCCTTGACTTGGAGCTGACCAATTTCTGGGCTATTTATGGATGAGAATTATTTAACTATGCTCTATGTGTGATAGGAGGCTTAAACAAAAATAAATATGGAGAAGGGTAAGTCGACTCTTCTCCATTATTTCCCAATGAACTTTATGGATAAGGGTTGTGTTGTTGCAGCAACATCCCCCCCAAAATTTTTGTACATATTGGGGCCCCTCCTTTATTTTTTCTAGAAAGACTGCCTTAAGAGGTTAATTCTCGTTTTTTACTTTGTTTTCAACTGAAGATCCTGCTTTGAAAATTTCAAGTTTTTCTTCTAAAGGATAAAATTCATGAAATTCTCCTGAAGTTGTGGAACCATTTGAGAAAGCCTCCCGAAACTGCGGCAATATTCAAGTTCCTCTCCCAAAATCCTGGAGAGTTTTCCTCTCGAAATTACGGAACCATTCAGGTTTCCCTTCCGAAACTGCGGGAGCCATTCGCATAAGCCTCCTGAAACTCTGCGGAAAGACTTAGAAATTATTTCTTGAAACTGCCGAAGCTATTTGGGAAAGCCTCTCGAAACGGCAGAAGAATTCAAGAAAGCCCCTCGAAACTGCGGGAGTCATTCGCAAATCTTCCCTGAAGCCGCCGAAGGACTTATTGTCTTTCCTCTCGAAGTTGCAGAAGCTATTTACGAAAGCCTTCTGAAATGGCGGAAGCGTTCACGTTATTCTCCCGAAACCCCACGGAAAGACTTAGACTTTTATTCAAGTTGCGGAACCATTTCAGAAATCCCTCTCGAAACGGCGGAAGAATTCAAGAAAGCCCCTCGAAACTGCGGGAGTCATTCACAAATCTTCCCCGAAGCCACCAAAGGAATTAGTGGTTTTCCTCTCGAAGTTGCGGAAGCTATTTGCGAAATCCTTCCGAAACGACGGAAGCGTTCACGTTATTCTCCCCAAACCCTGTGGAAAGACTTAGACTTTTATTCAAGTTGCGGAAGCCATTCGCCAATCCTTTCCGAAACGGTGGAACCTTTTAGGTTTCCCTTCCAAAACTGCGGAAGCGTTCGAGTTCTTTTCCCGAGAGCCATTCAGGAAAGCCTCCCGAAACGGTGGGAACCTTCACGAAATTGTTCCGCAATTGCGGAAGCAATTGGCATATCTCCATCGAAATTGCGGAAAGAAATCCAATGTTCTCCTGAAACTATGGGATGACTCAGCGAAACCGCTTGCGATAAGTTTCCAAAGGTTGCATTTCAGAAGGATATGCCAATCTCTTCCGAAACACCGAGGCAGTTCGCCATAGAGTTCCGCAATTGCGGGTGAAACTCCTAAGTCCACCCCGCAAGTGACGTTCGCGCAAAAATGCTGAGACGGCTTGAAATGACCGCACCGTACAAAAAAATTTAAAACCCCGTTTTAATGGCACCACCAACCGGTTTAATGACACACGTGTCTAACCTTTTAAAAGGATGGTGGGGGTTTGGTTGGTCACATTGTTAGTTTTCGTTCAAACAAACGTTGTTGAGAAGACCGCGGCGAACTGCTCCAGCTCAGCTCATCCACGACCACGTCCACCTCACTCAGCCACTATCTCATTGCCAGGTAGGTTTTTTAACTGCTATTTTTGTCTCATCTCCACGTCAAGTTACCTTTGGGTTTTTTCCCGTCCATAACGTGGCTGATAGACATTGGTTGCATATGTCGTTATTTTTGTTTTTAAGGCCGCCGAGGCCCCTTTGGTTTCTCGTTCCTACCAGCTAAAAGCCATAACTGTGACCACCTGATTTTTTCACTGGCCACATTCCAGGCATCGTCACCCTCATTCAAAATTTGAGCCGGCCACACAACATGTCGTAAATGTTATTAATAACAGTAGTGGTCGGCTGAACCCCTCACCTTTTGATAAATGTGGAAAGCGGTCCCTTGTTTTGTCATAAGATTGTTTCAATCCAAGCTCACCTGCCATTGACCATTAGAAGTGCAATGATGAAGGATACCCTCTCTCCTAGGGCTAAATGGGAAGCAGGTTGTTTCCACGTCGTATGCTTACCCTTTCGAAAACATTCCAAACTTTGTCTCCTTAGGATAATCAAGTCTCAGAACTATATTTCTTGTTTGGAGTGGTTTATTTTGCTTCCCCAACATGCAGCTTCATAATTTGTCTATATCTCTCATTAGCATGTTGAATTGGTCCTTCTCTTTGTTAAAATCTCATAACAGGTTGCACATTTTCATAATGACTTGTATTTGGTTGCTAGCAGGGATAAGCCAGGATGCCAAAAGGTGGTAAAAAGAAATCTAAAGTGATGGAACCAGAGCCAGTACCACTTAGGACTGAAACTATGTTCCAAGATACTAAGTGTACCACTGACATTCCTCCTGAAGTCCGTTGGGGCGATATTTACAGGATAATCAGGGACCAGGATATCCCAAATGCATTATTGGAAGAAGAACAGATCTACCGCAACATCAGAACTTCAGGCATAGCTAGGGCTTCCACCCGCCCTGAATTGTTCTCATGTTCTGAAGTGATTGGGTGGATACTGGAACATGCTAACGCGGAGACAAGAGTATTACATGACAGCAGGGGAGGGGCCATCGCCTCATTCCACCCAGCATAATTGCTGCAGCCTATAAATTCTCACGTCCCCAGCAAGCTCTGAGTGATGAATGGTTGGGCCAGATGAACAATATTGAGACGGCCAAAAAATTATTGGTTGCAGGCAAGCACTTAAGAAAGAGAGGTAATGATGAATACGATGTTCAGAACCTAAGACCTCCTTTTAGGTTAATCACCCTGATGCTATGCGGAATTTTTGGCATGCCCAATGGCACTGTATACAGGATACAGTGGGCTCCCATCATACACTTCGTAGCATTCAAAGGGACTGTGTTTGACTGGGCTACTATCCTTTCGGACAATTTGGCATCCATAGTGGCTGCTACAAGAGAAGGTCTGGCCTTAAAAAAGTCAGAATTTTACATGTCTTCCTATCTCATTGACTGTGTTTTGGCCAAGGTATCTTTCCCCAGCTTAGGTTGCACATGGGATAAAGCCAACACCTCGGTCTACACTGCTTACAAGATAATGTGGGCTCAAAATTACAGAGCTAGATATAAGCTCATCTGCGAGGAGTTCATCATGCCTCTATATGAGCAGATATTCAAGGAAGAGCCCAACTGTCTGTCAGAAAATGCCATGGAGATCCTGGAAAACTATGGAGATTTTTATTTCTCAGAGCAGGGCACCTACATCAGGATGTTTGGAGGGACCAAAGCACCATACATTTTGCCAAAGTATGCTACTGACTATGTGGTCCTCAAGGAAGCAGTGAGACAATTTTTCCTTGATGGAATCGGAGCAGTGCTTAACAAGCAACATAAGGCTTCTTTCCCTCCTTTACCCTTCTGCATAGGAGCCTACAAGTTCTCAAGGGTTGCATTAGCTGAGGAATTTGTTCAAGAACTGAAAGCTTTCCACTTCGGCGAAGTAATTTTCCACAGAAATGATAGGCGGGGGAAAGTTGCTGATCATTGCAAAGAAATTTATGCTCATTTTGAATACGCTCATTATTATGATGCCGAGGAAGTGGCATTCAGAGGCATCAGCAACATGACTGAGCTGCATATTTGTCGCCAAAGTAGTGGAGAAAGCTCTAGCTCTACCTCAGCTCGAAAAGCCATCCTACAGAAAGAGAGAGAAGCAGCTGATGCCCAAGCCCAAGAAGAGCAAAGGTTAAAAGAGGAAGCAAGGTTGCAGCAAGAGGCTGAAGTAGCAAGGTTGCAGCAAGAGGCTGAAGTTGCAAGATTACAGCAAGAAGTTGAAGTGGCAAGATTGCAGCAAGAAGCAGAAAATGAAAGATTGCAGCAAGAAGCAGAAAATGAAAAGTTGCAGAAAGAAGCTGAAGATGCAAAGCAGATGGAAGAAAATGAAAATCAACGGCAAACTAAAGAAGAAGAGAGAAGGAAACAAGCTGAAGTGGGGCGAAAGACGGAAGAAGAACTCAAGACAGTTGAAGATGCTTAGGTAGGTGGCTCCGGCACCTAGGATATGGAAATATGCATATCTCAAGCAGGTGTCTCCAGCACCCAAAATGTGGAGGCGGATGCAGCGCAAGCAGGTGTCTCTGGTACCCAAAATGTGGGAACAGATTCAGCTCAAGTAGTCTAGACCCCACCCGCAGAAGCACAAATAAATATAATAGATCTCCCAATCGTCCCTTACACTCCATTAGAAGAGCATACAGTGTCTCGATGGGATGAATTTGTGTATGATAAGAAGAGAAAGGCAGTGGTCCTAAAATCGGAAGAGAGGATAAAGAGACTCTTCCAAGAAGATATTGTTACCCGACGGGAGACCACAGTAATGCTAAATACAAATAAGGCTCCCTTAGCTATGGCATCCGCCGCTGTAGAAGCAGCAAAAGCAACGCAGGACAATGTGGCCGATATAGTTAGAGAAGTTGAGTCGACAAAGAGGAGAGCTTGCATGTTACAACATACTATGGCTAATGAGTAGGCTTACAGGGATCTCGTAGTGAATAGGTATAATCGCCCATCTGTTGAGCATAAGGAATTGTCAGACAAGTATAACCTTTTAGAAGAAGAAAAAGAGCACCTGGCGGTCCAGATGATGGTTTTAGAAGCAGAAAAGAACGACGCAGAAGCTAGAGTGTCCCATCTAGAAGTAGATAAGCAGGTATTGGTTGAGCAATTAGAGTAGGCAGAGAGCAGAGCGATAGATATGTCTCCTTTCCATGAGATGTCCTGTAGCATCCTAAAACAAATGCATGACACTCAGGAGCTGATTTCTGAGGAAGTGTGCAAGCTCAAAGCCATGGTGGTTAGATTAAAAGAAGTAAATGCAGAGGCCAATAGGCTTAAGGGTAAATATACTCGGGTTAAACCAAACATCCCGAGCCAGATGGAATGGAGAGAAGGGAAGGTTGATTTCCCCAAGCATCTCCCATTCAAATTTGTAGATGGTTTTAATGAAGACATATCCCTTTTGGAATTTTGTAGGAACTGTAGCCTTAAGCTAATGGCTAAGATCCAAGGGACAATGGATAAAGGTAACATTCTTTATCAAAAAATCCATGAAGTGCATGATAAGTGCAAGTTGAGTTTCCCTCAGTCCCTTGATGAGTTCCCAAGCAAAGAGCAACGTTTGTCTAACTTGAAGGAGGAACTGGGTATCCAAACAGAATATGTAAAGAAGATTGATGTCTTAGCCATTGATGATCTCCATCATTATATTGGGATGTCATCAATACACAACCATTTGCTTAAAGAAATCCACCAAGCAGCAGTTGTGGAAATTCAGGGTATTGGAGTAGAGCTTGGTAAAGATGTGACTTCCCAGAAAATATTGCTCCCTTCCTTAGCAAATGTAGTTATCAGAGACACTGGTGTCTGGTTCAGTTACATTGCAGAAGAGGAAAAGAAAGCAGCAGCAGTAACAGCCAGCCCGAGTGCTTCTCTCCCAGCAGCAGCAGTAGTAATAGCCAGCCCGAGTGCTTCTCTCCCAGCTGGAGCACCTTCCCAAGAGTGAACACGCTGATCCTAAGGTGTTGATTCCTATTTTTGTTGGCCTTCATATGTCTAAAGCGTAGAGCCATTGGACAGCTGTCCTTTTCTTTTTTGGGAATTTTCTGTTTTTTAAAAGGGGTCACAATTTTTGTTTATTAAAAGGGAAAAGTCTGTAGGAGACAAGTGTAAAGAGCCAGGTGGCAGCCCAAAGGGCATTTTGTAATATTATAAATAGAAGTTTAGGAAACAGTGGAAGGACTTTTGGTAGGGAAATAATATTCTGAACTTGTACGAGCTATCTTGCACTTGTTTCAAGAAAATAAAATCTACCTAATAAGAGCCTGGAGAGGACGTCTTTTGCATGGAAATGGAGATTGGATGCATGTTGGATTATTCCTGTGACTTCTATACTTTACTGTGAGATCTTTCTTTATTGTCTTGAATTATTTCTTTGTATTGAATGATCTTACTTCTCTCTGTGCAAATGAATTCTCTCTTTTATGAGTAATAGAATATGTTATATCTGTATTAGAAGCTATCTTCTAATATCTCCTGCTTCTGCTGTGGATCTATCTTTAAGATTTAATGGCTTTCTGTTGAATTTTAGATAACTCTTCCAGCACATTACTCATACTCACAATTTGCTCCTTGCAGGGATAGTTTAGATTTATTTCAGTTTTAGACACAGATTTGTTTTTCCAATTAAATTAAATTAGTCTAGGCACTTGCATATCATTCTAAAACATAAAATCAAAAGAACGGTGGATCGGGCCATAACCGGTATAATTGGAGCAAATCTCCAAACCCACAGTTGCTGAACCGCTAACCGGACGGATTCCCCATACCAAACGGTGGACAATCTAATTAGGATAGTCTACCGGGGAGGATCCCTTTCTGATTGATGCTGCGATCTCCGGGGCATCAACAGGTTGTTTGAATTTACTCTATTATGCCCTAGGGAAGAAATATACTACATGTGGGAGTGAGGGTCTCAATTAAATATCTAGGATTGACGGTTAATAAAAATATGTGTGGGGTTGAGGGTTTGAATGAAAATAGGTCAAGAGAAGGGTCAAATGAACCCTTCCTATCCCTAATGATAAGCTATGCTTTTATTAAACACACAGTTCTCAAGCTTAAGCATTGTATTTTCCACATCCTACCTTGCATTTTTTTATGTTGAGCATTGAATATTATGCTTTTCATTGAGTTATTATATATCCATCATATAAATGTTCATGATTCTTTATATAGTCTTTATGGGGAATACTTAGTCTATAAATGCTACATGGTCATCACTTAATAATTAAAATACTAGGGATGGTTCTTAAGGCTTAGTTCATTGCTATGGTCAACATATAAGATTTAAGTAAATATAAATAAATTATATGGATTATCGACTATACATAGTAACCCACACCCCACACATTCCCTAAAAAAGGAATATTTAGTGTGCAAAGGAGATGTGGCATTCATTTTAAGTATTAATGAAACAAGGATGGTTGTTGGAGTCCATAGAATGTTTTAGCACCAAAATCCATAGTCTTAAGACAAAATATTTGTCTATAGGTGATCAATGGCTATATTTGACATCGCAAATACATTGAGTAGGGTATATTTGGCCTATATGTTCAATATGGTGGCCATTCTAAGGTTTCATGCACTAGGGATTGCTTGGATGGACTAATCCATAGGAACAAAAGATATGGTTATAGACCATCTCATTTTCCTTTGAGGATCACACACTTTGAATATAGAAATAAGACCTCGCACATGCCTTGCATCTAGATTATAACATAAAGTATTAGGTTGGGATTTTATTAAAAAACGAATCAATTCAAATTAAAAAACAATACATAAAAAACAAATTACCAACAAAACAAAATCGTTTGAGATCAGGCGGTAATTTGTGATTGTGGCAAGGGAGAGGGAGTGACCCGATGAGTTAGCAGTCGGAGTGACCAAACGCGCAAGCAACGGGACAGACGGGATAGACTAGTGGATAGTTGGATTTTTTCGAGACCACGCTCCCATTGCATAGGAGACTTTTGTTCCTGGAGGATATCGAGACCTTTACAGAGAGAAACCCTACTCCCATAGGATAATAGAGGGGATCGATTCGCCCAGTGGAGGCCACATTGTAGATCAGGATATTGGCACACCAGCTGGAGGAGGAAGTCCAGAGGATATTGATGTGCCCAAAGGAGGCATTGCGGTGGAGACCATATTCGACTAAGAGACTGATAATGGGAAAAAAGGGCTCGATGTATTCAGTAAAGACATTAGCCATTCTTCCCTGCAACCCCTTGAATTTTTGAATTGAAAGAGTGTTTTATTACTCTGCTGCTTGAGACTGCCCCATAGTTGGTTTTATTGATGCAAATTCATGAATAAAGGGTTCCTTGTTTTCCTGATCAATAAGATGTTACCCTAACATCTGTGTAAAAAATGAATCCCCTTATCGATATGACCAACAATAAGAAAACCAACAATTTATAAAAGTGTGGATATGACCCACTTGTAGGCCTTGACCTAGTTAGAGGCATAAGCGTTGGATCAAAGTGGTCAATAATGAAGTATTCTTCAACATCATTGAACTACTTAGCCTAGAGGAGTGATGGAAGGAGCATCCAGTATGGGAGAAAAGAGTTCCATAAAATTAGTATTGGAAAACCCTAAATAAGGCCCTCAGCATCATCTATCTGCTTAGTAATTAATACATGATTTTTAGGTTCCGGTTTGCTTCACTTTTCACTAAGAACACGAGCCCATGAATTTGATCCAATAATTCTGAAATACAAAACTAATATTTTGTTTCTATACCATATATCATATTGTGTCATACCTTGAACAACACGATTATGTGTCTTTAATTGATGACGTTGGTTTCACAAACAACTGCTTCTCCCCTTGATTTAAGCTCAATATGCTTCAACAGAAGCATGCATTGACCCATCTCCATATTAAATCTATTCTTCACTAAGAGTTTGTTTCCATAACAGTTTCATATGGTGTCATACATTGAAGATCCTGAGTATGTGTCTAATTGATGATGTGGGTTGCACAAACAACTACTTCTCCCCATGATTTAAACTCAATTCGATACAAGAGAACCATGCATCAAACTATCTCAATAATAAATCTATTATTTTGTTCAACTACTCCACTCTATTGTGGACTATAGGAAAGAGTCCTCTACCAAGAGATGCCATGATAAATGTTAAAATCATAGTTGGTATTTTCTCCTCTATCATCAACCATAACATACTTAATCATTTCCATGTTTTGATTTTCCACTAATGAATTGAATTCTTTGAATTTCCCAAATGCTTCATCCTTGGGTTGAAGTGTGTATATCCAAAGGACTCTTGATAGTGTTTCCCCAACACCCACCATTTATAGAAACCACTAGGGAAATCAATTTGTGAAGATCAACAATGTGCAAATGTCTCATATTCTAAAAACCAATATTTGTATGCCCCAAACGTTCATCCCATAGCATGCCAATGTCTCCAACATTGGCTAGCATAGCAACAAATCCTTGCATTTCATGTACGAAGTCTTTCCAAACTTGTACATTTGAATAGATTCATCACAAATCCCTAAATCAACCACTTTAAATCCATCATTCACGTCCTTTTCAACCAATTGATTCAGCT
The DNA here is from genome assembly GCA_027924585.1 of Larix kaempferi. Taxonomy (NCBI): domain Eukaryota; kingdom Viridiplantae; phylum Streptophyta; class Pinopsida; order Pinales; family Pinaceae; genus Larix; species Larix kaempferi. The sequence continues at coordinate 13,727,829 of BSBM01000348.1, read as the reverse complement.
TAAAGGTGACCTTCTTGTTGGTGTGTGTGATTAAAAAATAGAAGAAATATTTGACCCAACACCTAGAATATGTATTATGAAGGACATCTCTAGACCCGATGGTATTGATGATAACATCGCCACATTCTAAAATTCACAAGATTGATTTATCACCAATGACCACTCTCTCCATTGTGCTACTATCAGCAACTGAAGAAGTGTTGATTATTAGTCCTATGAGTGGTAGCTTTAGAATTAGCAATCCATTCCTATGAAGAGGAGGGCCAAAATGTTCAATGCACGACAAGATGTGCATTGTGAGAGGATCTAGAAATATCTTCAAGCATTCCCTTGTCACAACTTGTTTGTTTCCCAAACTCTTTAATCTTTTGAAGACAAGAAATACAATATGTGAAGGTGCGGCCTTCTTTATGACAAAAATTGTATGTGAGTTTTTTCTCCTTTATACTTCTTCAACTCATACTAAGAAGATGAAGAGATAGCTTTTGAATGAGCTTGACCTCAATAGGTGGTTCTCCCATATTCCTCAATGTGACTTGATTCTAGAGAAAATTAGATAAAACGTCCTCAAGAGAGGGACCTTTTCCATGGACTATGTGGCATTTGCAATATAAATTATTTTTAGGCTTGTACAAAAACCTTCTATTTGCCAAAAAATTGACTATTGTGAGATGGATTCTTCAATCCTCACATAGTTACTATGTATCTTGTTAGTTGCCTAGAAGAGCATAATTTTACATATTGTATTATCTTTTACATAGTACTTGTTGACCAAATACAATGGGGCTTGGGGCTTCCCTATTGTTCCTTGGAAATTTTCAATTATGCCCAAGGATGAGGGATGTCTAGGATTGATTGATACTACCACTTAGTAATTGAAGAATTAGACACATCCAACGCTCCAACTCAAAGAATATCTTAATAATCTACCTTATATTGATAGTTCATTGCAATGATATTGAGTGGTTTCTTACCTTAATTACAAACACAAAAATTTTTATCTACATATAATCTCTGTCTTTATTATATTCAACTCATCTCCTAGCCACTAAAATACCTCCTTCTTAGACATGTCCAATAGGTTTCCTACTGTTAAATTTTGAGCATTAATTCACAATACTCTAGGATCTTTGCTGAGAGAATAACATATACAATATATCAATGCATGACAATCACAATATGACAAGCATCACAAGAATCAAAAGCATAAGAGACAAGAGACACAGAGTTTCCGTGGGGAAAACCCAAAGGTGAAAAACCCCACAACTTCCTCAGAGATAGAGAGAGCAATGGCTCAACCAAAGTACAACCAAATAACACTGAGATAGTCTCCTAGTAGCAGATGATCCTCCTCCTCACTAGTGCGCCACTTTCTGAGTGAGAGTGAGTTGCTTTTTCGAATGAGTAAAATAGAGATCTCCGATCTCTATTTATACTAACCTTTTTGCCCAGTGACCTTATGGGGCCGACTTGTCTAGCTAGGTACATCCACATTATACTATATATAATTCAGGGCCGACCCCACATGGCGGTCTAATAACCCATCGGCAAGTACACACACTTGCGACACTTGTCAATACACATGACGACACTTCCTTATAGAGGAATGACATATCTCTTATAAGGGTACAATAAATATATATAAAATACACAGATGAAATACATTCCAAAGTTACATATACATCAACACTCCCTCTTAACTAGGAAGGTATTTCTCAACACAGATATGCTAGACAAGTATTCTTCTCGGGATCATCGTCATCATCATCGTCACTGCTGCTACTATCTCAACCAATCTCTGACTCTACTCGTCATAGGAAGTTCTACAGAGCCAGTCCTTTTTCACACTGGATGTAGGCCCACCACCTGCAGGTCTTCATCATCACTGGCCATACTGTGGAATTCTCAGGACTTATTACGTGCATCACAAAACCTGGCTGCATCATCCCAGGCTATTACGAGCACACAGCTCTACCTGTAGGATCTCCCAGGAGCACATTACATGTGACCCATCACAAAACCAGGTTGAAGCATCCCAGGCTGTTACGAGCACACGGCTCTACCTGTTGGATCTCCCAGGAGCACATTACATGTGATCTCACCATAAAACCTGGCTGAAGCATCCTAGGCTATTACGAGCACACGGCTCTACCTGTCAGATCTCCCAGGAGCACATTACATGTGGTCCACCACAAAACCTGGCTGAAGCATCTGAGGCCTTTTTCATCCTGTCCAGATCTCCCAGGAGCAAATTACATGCCATAGGACAAAACCTCGAAAGAGCATCTGCCATATATCCCAGGGAAACGAATTACATGCCATAGGAAAAACCTCGAAAGACTATCTGCAGATCTTCCAGGGACAAATTATATGTCCTCCCAGAGTAAAACCTCGAAAGAGCATTTTCTAGATATCCCAGGGCACCGAATTACATGCCATAGGCAAAACCTCGAAAGACTATCTGCAAATCTCCCAGGGCAACGAATTATATGCTCATCTGCACAACCTGATCCATGGCCACAAAGTATCATCCGATACTCACCATACATCATCCTGATGTACACATGATCATCCTGATCATCATCACTGCAACATCCTGCTGCATGTCATATGGAGAATCTCGTCATCCATGATCACCATGATCATACAATGCATCCATCTGATGCACACCAAGTATCTACCTGATACATATAATCATACATAGTGTATCCACTTGATACATAGATACATGATCCACACAATGTATCCATCAACATACATGATCTACCTGATCATATCTGACACATATCAATATACATGATCTACCTAATCATACAATGTATCCACTTGATACATATACAAATACATGGTCCAAGCATCCAACATGATGCATATACAAAATACATACACATGATCCAACCGATCATATCCAGCATCCAACATGATGCGTACTACATATACATGATCCAACTGATCATATCCAGCATCCAACATGATGCGTACATATATATAAATGATCCAACTGATCATATCCAGCATCCAACATGATGCATACATACATACATAAAAATGATCCAACTGATCATATCCAGCAGAAACCAGAACATCATCCTGATGCTCATCATCCAGCGCTTACATCCACAACCATGTGATGGATCCTCCTTCCAACATGCTTGGAATGGCTTCAGCAAATGTGTCCATCACTTCTTCCTCGAAGTGTCCTCGATTTGAAGAACGCAAAGCCTCTCTCTGAAGTACTCGAACTTCACTTTGGCTAGTGGCTTCGTTAACACATCTGCAATCTGCTCATCCGTTGCAACATACAGGAGCTTCACAGCTCCTCTCTGCACCATATCCCTGATATAGTGATATTTGATCTCTATGTGTTTCGACCTGTCATGAAACACTGGGTTCTCAGACAGCTTCACACAACTCTAGTTATCACATAAGATACCAGTAGCATCCAACGGGAGATCAAATAACTCAGACAGTAGCTTCCGTAGCCATACTGCCTGACAACTAGCTGAACAGGCTGCAACATACTCTGCCTCAGCTGTACTCAGTGCTACATAGGACTGCTTCTTGCTAAAACAAGAGATCACACCTGATCCCATACTGAAGCAGCACCCAGATGTGCTCTTCCTATCTGCAGCACTGCCAGCCCAATCTGAATCAACATAACCCTGCAGGTTAAACTTTTGATTCGCTTCATACTTGAGCCCATAATCCACTGTACCCTTCAGGTACCTTAGAACATGCTTTACAGCAATCAGGTGAACACTCCTCAGATCCATCAGGAACTGGCTCAATGTGTTCATAGCAAAGCAAATGTCTGGTCTCGTGTTTGTCAGGTACATCAAGGACCCAATCATCTAATGATACATGGAGACATCAACCGGCTCAGATGAAGCATCGCATAGAAGCTTCAGATTCGATGCCATAGGTGTGGCCATGGCCTTGCAATCCATCATCCCAAATCTCTTCAGGATATCTACTGTGTACTTCCCTTGACCAAGGAAGATCCCACCTGCACTCTGCCACACCTCCATACCTAGGAAATAGTGCATCATTCCCAAATCTTTCATATTGAATTCAGCAACAAGCTTCCTCTTAGTATCTACAATCAGTTTGTCATCTCCTATTACAAATAAGTCATTCACATACAGGAGTAGAATCACAGGATTTCCTTCCTCAACCTTGTAATAAAGGTTGGAATCCGCTTTACTCTTGGTAAAGCCCAAACTGGATAGGAAACTGTCCATCCTACCATACCAAGTTATGGGAGCTTGCTTCAAGCCATACAAGGCTTTCTTCAATCTACACACATATGACTCCCTGTCATGTATTTCAAAACCGAGTGGCTGCTCCACATATACTTCCTCTTCAACTACACCATTCAAGAAGGCAGTCTTGACATCCATCTGGTGTATTTTCCATTTCATAGCTGCAGCCAGCGCAAGTACTGTTCTGATGGAAGTATACCTAGATACAGGTGCAAAAGTTTCTTGATAATCTATTCCCTCTTTTTGAGAGAAGCCATGAGCTACAAATATTGCCTTGTATTTCTCTACACTGCCATCTGCAGCATGCTTGATTTTGAAGATCCATTTAGAAGTCACAACAGACTTCTATTTAGGTCTTGGGACAACATCCCAAACATCATTCTTCATTATTGATTGGTATTCCTCAACCATGGCATCCTTCCATTCTTTCTTTTCCGCTGCTTCTTCATAACTGGAAGGCCCTTTGTTCATAATGTCACAGAGTAAAGCAACATAGCTGGTATGTGATCTGGTTCTCTTCTTTTCTCTGTGTTCTTCTTCTGGAATGCCAAATCTTTCTGCATATTGAATGAGCTCTCTAGCCCATGTAGGTTTCCTCTTGTGAGAGTTATCCTCATGGGGTGGATCTACAGGTTCTTGCGGATCTTCAAACTCACAAACAACTTCTGGAACTGCTTCAGTCATGGTAGTGTCTTGAAATCTAGTTTCCTTAGGTTCTTCATAAACTTCGATAGGTGCCTTCCTTGATTTGATGAATGCTGAGTTTTCATCAAATGTTACATCCCTGCTGACATCAATCTTCTTGAACCCTGGAAAGTATATTCTGTAAGCCTTCGAGCTTTCACTGTAACCCACAAAGATACCCTTCTTTCCTGAAGGATCTAGTTTAGTCCTCTTTTCTTTTGGGACATCAGTGTATACTGGACAACCAAATATTCTGAGATGGCTGACTTCAGGTTTCTTACCAGAAAAGACCTCTTTTGGTGTCTTGTTGTCCAATATCTTGTGGGGTGTTCTGTTCTGCACATATACATCTATTCTAGCTGCTTCTGCCCATAGATGCATAGGTAGATCCTGGTCATGGAGCATTGCTCTTGCTGCTTCCATGATTGTTCTGTTCTTCCTTTCTGCAACTCCATTCTGTTGTGGATTGTAAGGAGTAGTCAACTCCCTCTTAATCCCTGAATCACTGCAAAGCTTCTTGAAGTCACCTGAGGTGAATTCTCCACCATTGTTGGATCTGAATGTTTTGATCTTCTTGTCAGTTTGATTCTCCATCAAGGTTTTGAATTCCTTAAACTTATCAAACACCTCATCTTTGTTCTTCAAGAAGTATACCCAAGTCTTCCTGGAGAATTCATCAATAAATGAGACATAGTAAACATACCCACTTAGAGAACTGGATGACATAGGACCACATACATCTGAGTGGATGATTTCCACGATGTCTTTTGCCTTGCTTTCACTGCTTGGGAAAGCCTTCTTAATGTTCTTACCTTTTGCACATCCTTTGCAAACACCTTCATGTTTGGTCTTGATTTCAGGAAGACCCTCTACAGCCTTGCTTGCAATTGGAAGTGCCCTATAGTGCACATGAGAAAGTCTTCTATGCCAAAGTTCACTTGGCTCCATGGATTCATGCACCATGGCATATTCAGGTTGTCCCTTTAATTTATACAAACCTCCCTCTTGCTCTCCAATCACTATTGCATCATCTATGGTCTTTCCCTTTTTGCCACATTAGCACTTGGCAATCCACAAATGCAACCCTCATACCTTTTGCATCTAATGCAGAGATTGAGAGTAAGTTCTTCTTGAGCCCAGGTACATAAAGGACTTCTTTCATCTTCAAGTATTTTCTAGAATCTAGGTTGTAGGAGGCTTCACCACTTCCTTTGATTGGGTATTGATAATCATCCCCAAGTTTCACCTTATGGGGTGATTCATGTTCAGATAGATTCACAAAAGATTCTTTAAACCCAGTCATGTGTTTGGAAGCCCCACTATCAATCAACCAATCATTACAACCATGGGAGATGGTACCTGTGAGAGCAGAGATCAGAACATACTCTTCTTCACTTGATGATTTCTCATCACTTTCCGCCCTAGCCTTCTTCTTGGGTGGTTCATCATCCTCGGCAGCATGAGCATGAAACCTTCTTTTGCTGCCCTTCTTCTTCTTGTTGGAGTTGTTGTTGTCCTTCTTGTTCTTGGGACAATTTATGGCAATATGTCCTTTCTCATTACAGGTGAAGAATATTCTTCTTTCTTTGAAGTGATGTGAAGATTTCTTGGAGTGAGATGGCTCTCTCTTGGACTTCCCTTTCTTGGTGTGAGCTGTGAGAGCTTGATCTTCATTCCATATCTTTTCTTCTCGTGCCACAAGCCTTGCTTCTTCTTGTGAGCATTCTTCCCGTAGTCTACTGAAGGAGATCAACTTCTTCCTTGCACAAATTCCTTGGATAAAGGAATCCCATGACCTGGGTAGGCCATTTAGAGTGGTCATCACCACTTCACCATTCTCCACCATTTCATCCACTGCTTCTAGTTGTTCCTTGATCTGGGAGACTGTTGAAAAATAAGATTGAATGGTTTCTCCATTCTGAAACTTTACTCCTTTCAATTGGTTCCGCAGGGCCATCTTCCGATTTATGTTCTTCCCTTCAAATAGCTTGGTCAAAGAGTCAAACATCTCCTTGGGTGTCTTAAGAGAAGACACATGGGGTATGAGATGATCTTTGATAGAATCAATAATGATTCTCTTTGCCTTGACTAAGTTCTTCTTATGCAATACCTTGGCTTCTTCATCCTCTGGGATAGGGATGTCTTCTTTCACATATGAGTCCAACTCATTTTCTTCCAGGATTAACCCAATCCTATACTTCCAAGCTCGGAAGTTATCAGATCCTTCAAGATTATCCTCAAGCTTGGTGTGGTGAGACATCTTAAAGAGTACTTCAAATGGAAATAGAAAAGATTTAGATCTTACCACTTGAAATGCTGAAAACTGGATCTGGTCCCGGATTAGGGTTTGTCAGAAAACCCTAAAAATTCAAAATGTGAATTTCAAATTTCTGAAAGGATAGAAAGATGTGCCTTGATAAGCTGATCAGCCTGGTGCATTTAGAATTTGAGATCAACAAAGTTTTGCCCTTCAGAATTGCCTTTTTGTCCTCCCGGGTTCACTGGGAAGAGCCCTGAATTAGGGTTTGAGTTTCCTGGAGATCTACCTAGCCAAAAATCTCGATTCAAAGCTCTAAACTTCGATTTTTGCAAGGTGCTTCCAGCTATGTCTTCAGATTCCAGAAATTTCTATTTTTGTGGAAACCCTAATTTTTAGGGCCAAATCTGAAAATGCTCGGAATTGAATTCTAACTGGACAGATAGATGGGCCTTGATGAGTAGAGTTAATCTACTATACTGATTTTCAAAAATATATGGAGAGAAACCCAATAAACAAGGAACCCAAGCTTCCATCACTGCAAAATGTCTTCTTCTCAGGTTAGCTCTGATACCATGTTAAATTTTGAGCATTAATTCACAATACTCTAGGATCTTTGATGAGACAATAACATATACAGTATATCAATGCATGACAATCACAATATGACAATCATCACAAGAATCAAAAGCATAAGAGACAAGAGACACAGAGTTTCCGTGGGGAAAACCCTAAGGTGAAAAACCCCACAACTTCCTCAGAGATAGAGAGAGCAATGGCTCAACCAAAGTACAACCAAATAACACTGAGATAGTCTCCTAGTAGTAGATGATTCTCCTCCTCACTAGTGCGCCACTTTCTGAGTGAGAGTGAGTTGCTTTTCCGAATGAGTAAAATAGAGATCTCCGATCTCTATTTATACTAACCTTTTTTCCCAGTGAGCTTATGGGGCCGACTTGTCTAGCTAGGTACATCCACATTATAATATATATAATTCAGGTCCGACCCCACATGGTGGTCTAATAACCCATCGGCAAGTACACACACTTGCGACACTTGTCAATCCACATGACGCCACTTCCTTATAGAGGAATGACACATCTCTTATAAGGGTACAATAAATATATATAAAATAAACAGATGAAATACATTCCGAAGTTACATATACATCAACACCTACACTTTAAGCAAAAATAGATGATCAAGATGATCTTCAAAATTGAAAGGGAAAGTTGCCCAAATAAGATGTTGATTTCAGGATCCACTTAAATTTATAAACAAAATGGTGTTGAGATTAATGTGTGGAAAGTTTGTGCAGAACCGAGCATGTACAACTAGAAAATGGAGTTGTAATGATATTAAATGATTGTAAAGTAATGAATCCCATCTTGTCTGAAAAAAATCTAATAAAAAACATAAGTAAACTAGATCTACTCTAACATAAATCCTCCTAGAGTGGTTGAATCTCATATCAATCATGGATATAGAATAACTCAATGAAAAGCATAATATTCAATGCTCAACATAAATAATGCAAGGCATGATGTGGAAAATACAATGCTTAAGCTTGATAACTATGTGTTTAATAAAAGCATAGCTTATCATTAGGGATAGGAAGGGTTCATTTGACCCTTCTCTTGACATATTTTCATTCAAACCCTCAACCCCACACATATTTTTATTAACCCTCAATCCCAGACATTTAATTGAGACCCTCACTCCCACATGTAGTATATTTCTTCCCTAGGGCATAATAGAGTAGAGTCAAACAACCCTTATCCATAAAGTTCATTGGGAAATGATGGAGAAGAGTCGACTTACCCTTCTCCATATTTATTTTTGTTTAAGCCTCCTATCACACATAGAGCATAGTTAAATAATTCTCATCCATAAATAGCCCATAAATTGGACAAATATCCCAGAAATTGGTCAACTCCCAGTCAAGGATAGTCAAATCAGCACTCTGAAAGTTAGCATTGTCTAAGGAAGGTCAAAATTAGTCAAAGCACAGTCAAACTCAGCAAAATTAGTCAACTCAACAAAATCATGTCAGCTCACCATAATTCTGATATGGACTTCTACTTCTAAAAGTATCATAGAGTTTCCAAGAGAATTTTGCTATGAAAAACCTAGCAAAATAAGGGAAAACAATTCACTTTTCCATTAGGTGTTGGTCATCCATAGTATGAGTAGAAGTGTGGAGGTGATGCTAATATAGAAGAGAGACAAAAGCATATTGTAGAGAACTCTAAAAGGCCATAGTGTCTCATCATGTCAACTCACCATAATTAGAATATGACCTTCTACTTCTATAATAATAATACAGGTTCTAAGAGGATTTCAAAACTCTAAACCTAACCCTATTTTTAGCTATCAAAAACCTAACAAAAGGGAAAACGGATTCACTCATTTATTAGGTGTTGATTGTTCCATAGTTCCATAGTTCCATAGTTCCGCTTCCAATAACTTGTTGCAAGGGATAACTGAGGTTTGTGGCCTAAAATTCATAATTATGATTGCCAATACTTATTCAATGGCTGAAATATGTCCAACATTTGAAAAGATGACCCCTTGAAATATGCCCAACGTTGTTTTAGGGTTTCATATGTAGCTGCAAGGTGCCCAGAACTCACCAAAACCCTATAAATTTTGATTTCCATTTGAAATCGGTGCAAAATTATCTAAAACCATCTAATAGTTATTTTGGATATCAAATAAATTTGTCCTACAGTTGTGTTGCCAGCGGTCTTGAGTTTCAGCTTGGCAATGGTGACCCATGCCAATCGTCACCGTTGCCATGCTGAAACTCAAGACCACTGGAAACACTCCTCAGATCGAGTCACATTGTAATCATTACTAGTAAATGATTGTTCTTTAAGTTCACAATTTTGTCCTGCATAATGAATGATGTAATTAGATGTATTTAATGGTTGCCTAGAAGAAGAGGAGTTTTAGTTCACTATCACTATGTTTTTGTGAAGAATGATTGAAGAATGTTATAAGTGTGCCTAAAGAATTATGAACATGGATATATACCCTTATATTTATTATCACTTTGTTTTATGTGATGAATTCATTTGCATGACTTGAGTATATCTGAAGCTCTCCTTGAGGTCTTATGAAAGAACCTGAACACTTGTTGCATTCATTTAATTTGAAAGAGTAGTTATAGTTTGAAAGAACTCTCTCCTTACCTTAGCTAGCATTCATTGAAAGGAAAGGCTTATTTTATTCATATGCATTTTCATGGTTTGAGTCAGTCATCACACCACGAGTTGCACTTCCATCACCCGACTGAGTAATACAACCATTAAAATTTAACTCGTTAACTCAACACACTTTAACCTGGCTTGAGGATAAAAAGAATTTGTTAGTTAGGTAGGACACTGGGGATAGGCATCCAAATAATTCCCCCTTGTCATTATCATACAAGACATAGTTATTGTCCTCTAGGGTGCTAAAATCTTCTTGTACTTGTTGACACGGTCATCAACTAGTTTGTGGAGGGGCCTCCTGTTGTTTCAGGGGTTAAACAACTGCGAGATCAAGAACCGGATGGACTCTGTGGAATTCCGCACTCCACTTAGCCCTAAGGCAACATCGATCATTGTCTTCCTTGTATTCTCCAGCCACCATACTGGTGATACAAGGGTGATAAGGCAGAAGCACCAAAAACCTTTTCCAACGTGTCATGAACGAGGTAGCTTAGTGACTTTTCTACTAGAGCTCTTTTACCTAGGATCCCTTTCGATAGAGGGATATCCTTCCATTATTGGTATCTCATTTTGTATTGTTCGACTTGGATTTCATCACCTTGCGAAGGATGCAACTTGTTGAGGTCTCCAGCTCTTAGTTAGGAGGTTTTGCTTGCTATTTCACCTTTTTAGAGGGTCTTTTTCTTTTTAGTGCTGCTTGTTGGCATTTTGGCCACTTTTGTTTTAGATCGCTTACTGTGACATCTGTCCCAGTATAGTTTTTTGAACTGGTTTTTTTGGCCTGCGAGCCTTGTCTTTTCCTAGCTCCCCTTTTGCATGCTCGGTTACTTTAGGGTTTTTGAGTTCTTACACGATCAGTTACCAATTATTTGATGATGTGTGATGTACTCTTCTCCTAGGTCTTCGAGATGGTTGAGATAGATGGTATTCTCAAGGGATTGAACACCCCTTGCTGGAGCCACTAATGCTTGACCCTAAGAGTAGTCTAGAGGACCACATGATGAGATCATCCGTGTGGAATTTTACATTTACTGTGATGATGGTTTTTCGGGTTATATGGAACAATGGTACATTTGAGAGAGAGATGATTGGATGTACCCCACCTTGGTTGATTGTCTTATGGTCCTTCCATTTTGTCGATAATATTTGTGTGGTACCTTGCGTTTTACCTTTTGAGTCTTTTACTCATCTTGGTATATCTTTTGATTTGTACCACCTTTTATGTTTTTTGTATTGTGGGTACTATGGTAGTTTGTCCACATTTGAGGTACACCCGCTTTGTCTAAGCTGTTATGAGTCTTTATACCCACTTCATACCACCCTCCAGACCTTAGTTAGGAAGGTTGCTTGCTATCATACCTTTTGGTGGTCCTATTTTAGTTACAAGAGGTAGTTACAGGGAGTTATTGCATATAAGTGGTAGTTACAAGGAGCTATTGCATATAAGAGGTAGTTACAAGGAGCTATTGCATATACTTGACATTATTTGACCTTCCATCTCTTTGGCATGTCAAATAACAGGTAGTTACAAGGAGCTATTGCAATATAAATTTGACCTTATTTGTACATTCCCCACAATGGTTGATTTACTTTTGGTCCTTACACCCTATAGTTTATTGGTCTTGTTGTAGATTGTCCTTTAATTTTGGTCCTTTCATTTTTTTGTGGTACCTTTCCTATCACCTTTTGGGTCTTTTACGGATATTGAATTATCTTTTGATTTCTACCAAATTTTATGCTTTTGGTCTTGTGGGTATAACTATGGACGTAGTTTGTCCACATTTGAGGTAGTACACTCCCTTAGTCCCAAGGGTCACTACAACCAATTTGACATTTAGGGGTGGTTCCTTTCCGCCTCCAAAAGTAACTTTTGGGGGCGGTTTTGGATTTGGAGGTGGTCTTTCCAAAACCGCTCCTAATAGCACCGATGCCAAAAGTTTTCACTTTTAGGGGCGGTTTAGGATGAGATCAAAAACACCCCCAAACGTTGGTTTTGGCGGCGGTTGATTACTGCCCAAGCCACTTTTGGGGGCAGCTCTAAACCCCCCATAAAGTCACTGTTGGGGGCGGTTCACAACCGCTGCCAAAAGTCACTTTAGGGGGGGTTTAGAACCGCCCCCAAACGTGGATTTTGGGGGCAGTTCTACCCCCCGCCCCCTGCAAAAAAAGTTACTTTTGGAATGTTGGCAGCGGTTTCCTTCCGCCTCCAAAGGTTAGTTTTGGGGGAAGTCTTTAGAAAACCGCCCCTAATAACACCAACGCTAAAAGGTTTGACTTCTAGGGGTAGTTATGGAAGAGATCAAAACCACTGCTAAAGTGACTGTTGGTGATGGTTCTAAACCCCCGCAAAAGTGAATTTTACGGGTGGATATAAACCCCCTCGTAGGTACCTACGGGAGCGGTTTCGAACCACCCTTAAACCGCTTTACAAACATTTGGTGCAGTTATAAACCCCCTTCGTAGGTTCCTACGGAGGTAGTTCAACCCCCCCCCTAAAATTATTTACAAACATTTGGGGGTGGTTATAAACCCCCCTCATAGGTACCTATGGAGGCGGGTCAAAACCCCCGCTAAAACCCTTTACAAATCTTTGGGGGCGGTTATGAACCTCCCTCGTAGGCACCTACAAAGGCGGTTCAGAACCCCCCCTAAAACGCTTTACAAACCTTTGGGGGCGGTTATGAGCCCCCCTCGTAGGTATCTATGGAGGCGGTTCAGAAGCCCCCCTAACACTCTTTACAAACCTTTGGGCGCGGTTATGAACCCCCCTTGTAGTGACATATGAAGTCAGTTTAGAACACCGCCTAGTAGCCATAATAAATCATAATAAAATATATTTTATTTAAAACATCAATATTGCAATATTGTTAGGGCACTAAGGAATCGAACCTTCAACCTCCTGCTTGTAAAGCAAGCACTCTACCATTGAGCTAGAACCCTTTAAGAATTGGGGAAAGGGGAAATATTAACACCAAGATTGCATCATTTGTAATTCTAAGAAAAGACTAATAATCCCCACATTGTGAATGGATCCGACCTTATAAGTTGGCTAAACTTGAAAGGTTTCATATGCAGCATTGGTTCAATAAAGAAAACAGTAATACATAAATGTTTTGTAGGACAAAGTTGGCATTCAAGTTCATACACATACTCATAAAGTGAACATCTAACTAGAATTTCAAGTATTCATGGATAAAAATGAGCATCTTTTCTAATGGTTGCTTGATGGATCCATGCAAGAGTAGCCTTCTCTTAAAATTTATGTCAGTAGATCAACGGGTTCTACAATTATAACATATTTAGACCCAACTCAATTGATTCTGGTGATATAAATAGCATTCAACTATAGGATGGAGAAATACAAAGATTAAAAATTGCATAGCACAGATAAATCTATAAGATTTTCTAAGATAAACAACTCATAATAATGCATTTATAGATATAGAATACCTACAACTGATCTAATCGCGAATGAACACCACCATCAATCAAAAGGCCATGATCTAATTGTGAATGACTCCTTAATGTATTTAAACCCTGCTCCCTTGTATATTTAGCTAGAGGCAAGAGCATAATCCACTAATTTTGCTCTGCACCCAAAGTCAAAATCAAAGTTAATATGTTTCCCATTCTAAAAGTTTTAGCACAAATAAATAGTAGAAATATCCTTTCAGTTACCATTTATACAATTATAAAGTACATCTTATACAAATATCATATAATATCACCCCAATTTGTAAGGTGGTCAATAAATTAACAAAATGTTAATGCTTACCAAATCTTAATAATGCAGGGAAAAATACCCAATGTATAGGATTCTCATAAGTCACTCTGAATGCAGAAATGATCCACATGCAAGATATTCCTCCTTCACTCTAATCCTTGACAGTTTTCATCAATAATTTTCCAAAAGTAAAAAAACCATAGTAAGCAAAAATAAAATGAGTTGCTTGTTTACCATACTGGAAAATAACAGATATCAAGCATCGTGAGTCATAGAGGATAGTAGAGTCGAATAAGGACTTTGTTCTTTCTTTGAAGGATCTGGAAAACATAGTAAGAGTTATATTTAATCCAGTTGAGTCATTTAGATGGATAACTTGGCTTTAGCTTAAAGAGATTGTTAGCTCGCATAAGCTTTTAGGTAGCATAGTGGAGCTTAGTTAGCTCGAGGAAGGTTCGATCAAGAGGAACAAGCTCAAAGTTTTGACTCTTGGAGCTTACACAGAGAGAGAGAGAGAGGTCTCTATTTGTAATGATCGATCCATTGTATTTAGGTTCAGATAAAGTACGATTGTGAAATAAGATCCTATGCTTGTATTTTTGGCTTAATTGAGTTTGGGAGCAATTTCCCATTTGAATTGTATCTTGTGACCACGTTGACTGAAGAAATGTCTTGAGTATTGACATTTACACAAAGTAGTCAATGGGATTGCTAACTACATTATGTAAAATTCTTTAATAGTGGTCAGGGAAGCTTCAGGAGACCTATAGGTGATACTCCCAATGCCTAAAAGGAAACCTATAGGTGATACTCCCAAATAATGTTGAAATTGTATTGATAATAAGGATCTATACCTCTTAATCCCGGCCTAGTCGGCTACGGGTGTGTTCTTAGGGATACAGAAGGGTAATGGTCAGCTTCAAAATTGGCCATCTGGGGCATGAGACTAATAATGCAGCTAAGCTGGAAGGTCATCTTCAGGTAATCCAGCTGGCTTGCACCCATAATTGTACTCCCCTTGCCATGGAGGGAGATGCCTGGATTATTCTCCACATGGCCAAACGTAGCTCAAAGGTGGTGATGTCATGGCGGTTGGAGTGCAAGTTGGATAATTTAGCGTCTCTGCTATCTCTGGGGTTGGCTATTTCTTTCTCCCATGTTAAGCGCAATGGGAACAAGTTGGCGGACCTGCTCGCTAACCTTGGGGCAGTGAATCACTTGGACCTAAGCACCCAAACTTGGGAAAACCTGTCGAATTCGGATATTCTTTCTCGCGATATGATGAGTTACCATGCTGATGACAGAGGGCGATGTCAGGTGGGGGATCGTACTGCCACATGATCCATTCCACCCTAATTCTTTCTCCCTTCTTTTAAAGGATGATTGATGAGCAGTCTTTTCATCCCTTTCCCGTGGAGTTTGTTGTCTTCTCACTAACTCGAAAAGGTACTTCTACCATGATTACAGGAGGGAAGGATTTAAGTGAAGCACAATTTTCCATTAATGGAAAGTGAGAAAGGTCACCACCTTCAGTTGCAGTACGATTTTCCATTAATGGATTGTGTGAAAGATCACCACCTTCAGTTGCAGTATGATTTTCCATTAATGGACAGTGGGTGGCGGAACTCTTTTTAAACCCAGGGAAGGTGGTAGACATGAACGTAGAGTTCAGATATTTAGTTGCATGCACTACCATTGTTTTCTTGTTAGATAGTATGGGAGATCATGGTAATTGGTATAGACACAGTGCCACTGCAGGCCGTTGTCATTATCGGGTGGGTGAGACTTCTCAGGGTGAATCCAGTGGGAATTTCTCTCATGCCCAGCAAATGGCACGTTGGGAATCTAGTGCCTTTGTTAGGGATGTTCCCCAGCATCTCCAGAAAGAGATTTGCACTATAGAACGACAACTTTGGAACTAGCTTGATAAGGCGGCTTTGGATACCAAATGTCATCAAACTGCAAATTGGGTTACGGACCCAGGAAACACCGCGGGTCGTTTCAGCCTGTATGAGCGCACCATTGCGCTCTATTGGGTAATGAAAAATATTATGGGTTATGCTCTCGAGGATAGGATGAAGCATTCGTTTGTAAATGAGATGCTCAACTATGAAAGAAGCATTTTGGAGGAAACCAGGGTTGTCCACCGTAAGCTAGATTTTCTCCTTCAGGCTATGCAGATTCAACCTACCTAGTGCAGCCGACAGCTTCTGCGGTTCCTCCTCCTGGGTGCTATCCTGATTTCCCCTACATTCTATTCTAGGCTAGCAGGGGGGATGTTTACTGTTTGGGTGTCTGTCTATCATCTATTTTCATGAGTTTTTGTTGTGCAAAGGAGTGATAATGGGAATCAAAAGGCCTGCGTGCATGTGTTTTGTTTTAGTTTTGTAGTATCTGTAGTATTCGTCTCTATAGTTATATGTATGGTCAAGCGAAGTCCTCTTCGGAGGTGACTTTGTTCAGTCAGGTGACTTAGTGTGATGGCTGGGTTATGAGCTTTTTGGGTTCAGTTGTAAATATTTCTCTTTTAATATAAATTTCTCTCTTCTTACTTCCAAAAAAGAAATAAGGATCTATATGTCAGATGATCTTGGCATCCTCTGTGCTTTACACAAATATTTCACACAAATTAGTTGTTACACCATCAATCTGGTATACTTATGGTTGTAATAAATGTGTTGTAATTAAATTTGTTGTAATCAAATACTTTCAATATTGTTCATTACATTACCTTCCCATTCTCAATAGCTATCCCGCAATCAACGTTTTTCCTTCAACAAATGTGCAACAAAATCAATTCATAAAAAAGAAAAACTTACAACTGTACTTAAAATGAAGAAATCAACACATTATAATCAATGAAACGACAATAAGATTTCTAATTGACAAATTCGTTATGGTGATAAATTACAAATATGCAAATTGTAAGTTATATTGAAATAACTTACAATTTATGGAGATTTTATTAAGTGGATTAAGTATAAGAGAAAGTCCATGTGAAAGTGGGGAGAGCAATCCCAAAAATTTCACCAACTGATGTTGAAATTCTTCACGAGCACTGCAGATATGCCTATAGTCTGGACTGTCTGATTAGTATACACATTTTGTATACAAATTCTACTTTAAATTCCATTATTTTGTCCTCCTTTTCAAGTCTGTGTATAATAACAATAAAACAGATAAGATCCATGCATAAATAGTAGCAAAACAAAAAACATATGCATGAAAGGTAAATCCAAGTAATAATCTAAGATGTATACCTCATTTTCAAATATGTCCAATCCCTTTTTTTGTCCATTTGAAAATAAAACAACCCAAATTCTTGAATTGGCTCCTCGAGAGTTGGCCTCTCAACTTCCTTCCAATATACGGTTACCGTGAATATTCCTGTAGTACACCCATATACTTTCCAAAATAGCGTTTACCAGCACATAGCAACCATATATTACACCATACAAGCTTCCACCTTATAATAACCAAATCCAAACATCAATTACATAATATTTTGGTTTTAACTTGGAGTTGAGATAAGAATTTTGGGGAAGCTACAGACTTGATGTTGATCGGAGGATTAAGTATAAATGAATGTGCCTGCAGCGCTGATTAACGCCTATAGACAGTTTGGATCGAAAGCAGGGGATATCAACGGTCATGAGCCTCCTTCATGGAACAAGTTGAAGGTCTTTTAAACGCTGGCGGGGTGCTAGCCTGCGGGCAGGTCAAGGAAGATCGATGGCGGAAGGCTTAGATCAATGTTCATAAAATTGTTTGCGATTTAAACATGCGCGAAAAGGGTTATGATTCAAATCCGTGAACTTTTGATAAAGTTCGGCATCTCCCAACGGTGCAGATCTAGTGAGATGAAGATCGACGGCTCGGGATTAGTTCATGGATATGACTTGCGTGTGAAATCAACAGACCCAAAATTTGCGAACTTGGTAAAGGGTGAATCCGGGGACGGTAAAGATCCAAGAGGAGAGCGTATCGACGGTTGAAATTGTTTTTGCAGATTAAAGGTGCTGTCGAGTTGATATGTGGCAGGTAAAGGTCAAGGAGATCTACGGATGAGAGTTGATCATATGGATAGATGGCTGACGTGAATCCGTCACTATCATAGCTGTAAGGGTGATATGTCATTTTTATATTATAAAATGCCCGTTTGCACGAAGATTCACATCCCAGTTGACTTGTGTGCACTGGAAAGCGAAAGGAGCGGATCGTTCAGAGCCGACCAGCCAACCAGAGACCTAAAATCTCTACCTAGTTGTCAACCGACCAGGTAGGCCATCCACCTCCACCCTAAACTATTTAAATGGCTGGACCCGTGGTACCCCCAAGCTTTGAGCCTCCAAATATAATTGACCTATTAGAGGATAAATACTGTGAGGTTTACGATCCCATGCTGATAAATAGCACCATAGAAATTGCCAAAGAAAGATTGGAGGCCATAAAGGCCAGACAAGTGGATGTCCATAAGATTTATCAATCCTTTTTCCATTTTTTTACAACCAGCCAAATCCCTAGTTTCCCGAAATTTGTAGACTGGTGTGCCGACCATTACTCCTCGGACCGAAGAGCAATCATGGATGTCTCAAACTCTAAAATCCTGTTCTATGTAGATGCCCCTACTATTAGGAAAGCTTTGGCCGTTCCAGAAGAATTCTGCCAAAAATCCCAAAGTTACAGAATGGAAACCTTGATCCAACATTTCCATCAATCCCCAGAAGACTTCAAACATAGCTTTTATCATGCTTCCCTGCTACCAAATATCTCCTCTTAGGGCGCACCTTTTCCTGGTGAGCCCAACCTTTTTAGGGAAGAGTCGAAGTGTGTTATCTCCATGCTGGCCCAGTTCCTAGGCTTAGATAATGACCTATACATAACCAAGCCCCTGATAAGTTTGATGTTTGTTCTAAGCACTTGTCTTATCGAGCCAGCAGGCCCAAATTCACTTACCCAATGTGCATGCCTAATGTTTGATGAAGCCTTAGCAAACAACATCCACTCCTATCTCATAGAATTCCCTAAGACGAGAACTTTCAGGTTCCAATCTTACTTGTTAAAAATGTTCCTGGCAGCTAATGAAGAAAACCTGCAACCTCCAAAGCTGCAGTTGACTAAGGAGATGTATTCAGACTACAAAACCTTCATGAATGATCTTATGGCAGAGATATATTTCATCTTTTTCCAGAAGAGACTGCCTAGGGTACTGCTTGAGATGAAAGACCTACTGCAGCGATCCATGGAGAAGAGGGTTGGGGATTGGTTCCTGCTGGAGCATGGGACTATGATTAGAGTTTATGGCTACTCCCATGCCCCCTATGTGCTACCTACCTTCCTAACCCCTAGAGTACTCACCTTGGAATTTATAAGAAAAAAATTGAAGGTGGAGTGTGAACATTTCTTGGATGACAGGAAGTCTTCGGACATCAGATTTCCATGGACATTGGGCTCCTTCATTGTAAAAAACAAAAGAGCTCTCCCAGTTATTGAGCGAATGATGGGTGATCTAGGATTCCCATCCAAAGTGGCCATAAACTATAATCCTCACCATATTATCTCAGAAAGAAGGAAGGAAAGTAACAGGAAAGGATATGAGCACTTCAAACTGACAGGTCTAGTTGAGATGGAAAAATGGTTAGAATACATTGACAAAGGCCAGTTGGAAGTAGACCCACCAGAAGATTCTTCATCTTTAGCATTCATTTTTCAAAGTAGCACATCAGTAGTGCCTGGTTCACCTGGTAAAACCCCAGCAATATCAGCAGCCATATCCCTTACCATTCCTCCAGAAAAATCTATAAAGGAAGGGGTAGTGAGCCCATGGATGTAGACAGTGATGTTGAGAGAGCCTTGAAGAGGAAAAATGTAGATGATCCTGAGCAGCAATTAGTACAAGTACAAGCAAAGCAACCCAAGAAAAAGCAAGTCATATCCTCGGTGCCATCCTTCGAGGTTAAGCAACATGTGTTCAACAAAACACCTACTGGAGCTGTAGCTTCAAGCCTAAGCAGGGCTAAGTTACTAGAGGGATATGAGGAGAGCCTAGATACAATCTCAAAAGAAGCTAAACTATATGCTGGTGCAAGAAAAATGTCCAAGAAGGATGTAGCCTTGGTGGCAAGCGAGAACCTTGCCCAGAATGCCTTGATTCTTGCCTTAGCCACTAAGAGTAAGGCCACAGAACTAAAAGTAAATCTGGAAGACATCCCGATACCTGATGTGATCATTCTGCATAAGGAGATAGGTGAATTCATCTATAACAAGTTGTTGAGGGCTTCCATAGAGCTATCAAAAGTGCAGGCCAGCAAAACCAAAGTGCAAAAGCAGTTGAGATTGGAAAAGGTGGAGAACAAGAGCTTGAAGGAACGGGTGAAAAAGTTCCAGGCTTCACTATTGGCCACTTAAACTCAAGAAGATAAAAGGGCTAGCATTTAGAATCTATTAGATGAAAAAGATCAAGAAATTCTGTCTCTAAAGAAGAAATTGAAGATTCCAGCTGCCCAACTGGTGAATGCACCAGAAATTGCAGAACTAGAAGAGGAAAAAGAAGAGCTGCAGGGTAAGTTGACTTATTGTAAATCTAGGCTAGTAGAGTTTGAAGAAAGAGAGAAAAAGTGGCAAGTAGATATGAAATTTATAATGGACAGTGAGGAAGCTTTGAAGGCTAAAGTTGAAGGGCTTGAGAAAAAGTTGAAAGACAAAGAACAAGAGATAGAAGCCATGGTCACACCCTCGGTGGAGGTTGGAGATTTTTCCATTGTAGAGAAAATAGCCAAGGAAAGTATGGATGATGTAGAAGTGGCAAGATTGAAAAAGCAGAATGCCAACCTCAAAACCATGCGGGATGATGCCGAAAGGGACAAAGAGGCCTCAGAGAAAGACAAGAAATCTTGGGAAACCAAGTACCAAGCGATGCAGGGTGATTATGACAAGCTGAAGTAGCAAGTTATAGGGAAAAATGCATTGCAGGAGGCAAAGAAGATCATCTGGGATGATGTTATTGTACAGGCAGAGGAGCTGAGGCCATATTTGGAATTCATGGTATATAAGGAAGCTGTAATCAAACTGGCAAGGTCAGCTGTCATAGTGGCAAATGAGAAGTTAAACAAGAAGCCTAAGGATTATGCACAAACTGAAATAGAGTTCTTAAATGGTCTATCTAAAGAGTAGGATGAAGCAACCAATATAAAGGATAGAGTGGCCACAATCATCAACGCTAAGAAGGTAATACTCAAGCACCAGCAAGTGAGCACTGTCCAAGCAGGGATAGATGTCCTGGCTAACCAAGTGAAGCTGTTCAGGGAGGCATTTGATCCATTATTTAAGAAAGGTCTTCCTATGTTTTGGGAAGAAGATGGAGCCATGAGGACAAAGGAGGGATATCATGGCAAGCTATGGGAGTGCAGGTTAGACCAGGAGTGCTTTGCAGATATGGAGCATCCTTTGGCAGGCAAGACGGTGGTGGAAAACTAACAAAGGATTTTGAGTTGGTCTCTACATTTAAAGAAGCTCTTACACTCCTCATCAGCTATTCATACAAAGAGCCTACCGAAATGAGGGTGTGGCTTAAAGAGCTTGCCGCCTTGGATTTACCAGCAACCGAGCAATGGAAACTCATCTTAAAGTATGGGAAGGAAAAACTGAAGCTGAGTGCATGAATTGTCAAAGATAGTGGAAGAGGCCGAATGGAGGAGCAGTTACCAAAACATTTTGTCTTTTTGCTAGAGTCTGTTGTCCAGTGGTAACTAATTTTGTCAATGTAACTAATTTTGATGCCCTATTTTGAGATACATCTCAGGGGTAAATTGCACTATAAATGTAACCTCAACGGAGGAGGAAGGGTTCGATTTTGATTTTTGAAGCCTCTTTGCTTGGATTGTAGCTTTGTATATTTTCATGGAAGTGTTAATGAAAAGTGTTTTTTTGAGTTTCTGAGATTCATCACAGTGTTCATATTCAGTTTGTGTTTCCTCTTTGCGTCATTTGTGTGTAAATTTTGCTAATGCTTTCTAGAGAAAACCATGACCTGTCTTGAGCCTGCCAAGGGCTGTTGCTGTGACATGTCTTAAGCCTACTAGGACTGTCATGATTGGCTGAAAGTGCCTTGAAGACTGTTAAGGGTCCCAATCCTATGTATGAAGGTACCATGACCTACTATGGGTTACTAAGGGTGTCATGAGGTTGTGTAAATGTGTTGGCAGCCTAATTGTGTACTTATTGACTAGGTCGTGATCTGTTAGTATGGATGGCATTCTGTGTGAGGTCTAGTATGTGGGTCGCTACCCTTTATTGGACTAGTTGTGGAACTAATGAAACCCCTAAGTTATGCCTCTCACACATGTGTTTCCTACCAAGCTGGGAGCAAAGCTCACAGAGGTCAGAAAGAATGGAACCTACTCCTGGTTGAGGCCTGATGGAAAAGCACAAGTAACCATTGAATACAAAAATGATAGTTGTGCTTGGTTCCTCTGCACATTCACACAGTTCTTATCTCCACCCAACATGATGAGATAGTGACCAATGAACAAGTTTTATCTAAAGGAAGTGAGAGGGTTTGATTTTTATACAAGGGGGATATGCTTTGGATAGTAAAATGTAATGACCCCCATCAGATCCTGTTGATTTTTTTGGCTTATTTGCTTATGTAATTTTGTTAAGGGATTTCGTAAAAACACTTGTCAAGACTAAAAAATATCACTGAGCTGTTCCAAATAGTCTTAGTTGGTTTTTGTATTCAATGTACTGTTGATACGTTGATGCAGGAGAATAGGCTCAAGAGGGCGAAGTCATTCATGACTTCACAAGGTCAAGGGAACTCTTAAGAGACCTAGGGTCTCGTACATTTGTAATTTGCTTTATTTTGTAAACTAAAATGGATAAGGAATCTAGATCCTTTTCCACATGTAATAGTCAAGATAGATTTATTTGTGAGTCATCGGGTTAGCACAGATCAATAAGGATTGTACTCCTTTGTTATAGGATCTAGAAACATAATCCTCTTGTATTTAAATCAGTTCGAGTTATTTTCTTAGCATCTTAGTTAGCTTACAGAGCTTGTTGGCTCGCAGAAGCTTAGGTTAGATCACAGAGCTTAGGATAGCTCATAGAGGTTTGAGGATAGCTCAAAGAAGCTTTGATTAGCTCATAGAGGTTTGAGGATTAGCTCATAGAGCTTTGATTATCTCATAGAACTTGAGAGGGAGGAATGAGAGGTGTGTGCACAGAAGAGTGGGCGAGAAGTGAATGGAGGAATGAGAGGTGTGTGTATTTGAATTTCCGGTGAATTGAATAAAGAACAGAGGATTAGAATTTGCATGTGGTTTTGATGGATTAGAAGTATGAATTCATCCCGCTTTCACTCCATATAACCCTGTGTATAAACTATGTGGCTTTGGATTGCCATAGTTTCCAAATTGCAGAGAAGAATTGATCCTACCAGTGATCAATTAAGTGAAGCTTTGTAGCCCTAGAGTTTAACCTTAACTAGTCGCTCAAATAAAACAAGATCGTAGAGTGGGGATCAAGCATGGGGAAAAGATCGACGGTTTATAGTGATATCGCCAGGAGAAGTTGCAAGCTTTGAAAAACTTTTCATGTGCGTGATATTCTATGGAATGCTCTTAATAAATTTTGGAATTCACCAGTTATTTGGTGGGGACACTGATCGAACAATCAGAAAGCCATTTCGCCGTGAAATTGATAGATCAACGATCGATATCGAGATCAACGACGGGGAAGAAGCGTTGTGCGGAAACTCTATTCCCGCCTTCTGGAAAGAAATCTACTGCGGAAGAAAGTGTGGAAAGAGTTTGTTTTGGGTATCAAGGGTTTCAGATCTTGATTTTCGTAGCACTAACAGTGAATAGTAAATGCAATAGAGATTGCTTTGCATAAATAACAAGGAAAATAAACCCTAAATATCATATTCATATAACTTTGAGTTTACAATGACTGTAACAACAGTTCTAAGGTGGACAAACAAATCTGAAATTACTTTAACTCTAACCTATAGCCTTCTTTGGTGTTTGCAGCCAGCTCCTCAAAACAACCCAAAGCGTCTTCTTCTCAGACTCCCTTATTATGCTTCAACGCCCTCCTTCACTACCCAGAAACATTATGCACAGTCGTAACAAGAAGGAAGACTGCAATGAGAGTAACCAACAACGTTGTAGGTGTCAATATGGATTGCAGCTCCCTTTTTGGATGTAACAACCCTTGATATTGTCCCAGATGAAGCGTGGAGATCACTGTAGATGTGGAACTTTAAGGATATGCACCCAACAGAAAGTAAATCATCCTCACAAACAAGACTATGTCCTCTCCAAACGATGTCACATCCCACACAGTCCAAACTCAGCCAACAAATCAAGAATACGGCCTCCACAAGATGAAATCGGCCCCTTTGTTACTCCTTTTTTTTTCAAAAACATAAAAACCAAAAAAGACAAAAAAAGAATATGCATGAATCTATAGCATCTTATATCTAGATGGGCATGAAAATTTGTTGTATGTATAACCACAGCATGAGCCTATAATCCTAAGTATAATATAATATTGTTACTTGTTAGACTCATAGGAAGACCCCCTTGGGATAAACCTTATTATAGAATATGCTATGGGGATGGTACTAGGGAGTGCTAGTTTCTTATAATATTCTTATTTTACTTATTGCATAATCGTTTCTAGATTTTATTCTATTGCTTGTCAAAGATATTTATAACTTACATTGTAGGGAGGCAGCTCTATGGGTTAAATATAAATATGTTTCTAATGTGGATATATCCCAACCTTTGGACTAACTAATATGTTTTATATGTTGTTAGTATGATAGGAGATCAAGATGTTAAAGTTGTCACCACCATTTTAACATATCAATGTATTTTTAGGAGGAGTTAGAACTGGCTTCGATCACCTCGTTTAATGGCTTGCAAGGTATGGGAAACTTCATTTCCTTTAGAGATCAAGAAATCTCACTTGGGAGTGAGTAAATTACTCAAAGGTGCAGTGCAATGGCCATAACATTATTAGAGATCACTTGGTTCAATAATTTCATATGCCACCTAGAGTTGACTCTCGAATGACCTAAATAGAAATTCCCATGCAGGCATCTGTATAAACTACTACACTTCCACCACTAAAATGGTCCATTGAACAATGCAAACACATAAATGAGGTGGAGGCTATAGATTGGCATCGCATGATATGTGGTAGATGTAAGGTAGGAATCACTAAAAATTGACTAGAGGGATATATTAGCAAGTAATCAGATTTTCAATAGGAGATCAATAGTTTCAATGGTATAATACTGGTCTAAAACATCTAGGTTAATGGTTCAAATTCCTTTTATCTTTATAAGAATTTCTTATGGTTGGAAGAGTTAATGATACAAATTCTTAATATTTAAAAGGTTTGTATAGGTTCTTGTAGGTTTTCTCCAAGTAGGAACTTAACCAATGTATTGAATTGTCAAACTTATGGAGAGCAAATAGAGAAAATGTAGCACCATATATCTCTTCTCATTATTCTAATATCCCTAGTTACCTAATTGATATGTCAATTAAGAATGTAGATTTGTAAGGAATACCACCGTAGAAATTTTAGCTCATATTATTTCCATAAGAAGAGAGATCATAATGAGTCATAATTGTTTGAATGCATATGATAGATCTCTTTGTAAGGCTACAAGAAAGAATAATGAGTCATATCATGCCAGTAGTTAGAATTAATAGCTTAAAGAGGAAATATCTTGTGTAGAATCTTAAAAGAGTTTATGGAAATAGACTAATTTAGTACAATTATTTTATCCTTATGGTATCCTTACTTATTGGCATGGGACCTTGAATGATATATAAGTAATTTGATCAAGTAACCGGTAAATCCACCTAGTTAGGTATAAATGCAGTAGATACCGACTAGAAATAATACTATGTTTGCATGTAAACTCAACATCTAACCTAAGATGAAAATGACATGATCCCTTATGTGGTAAGCTAAAATTGATTACTAGTCATGCACTTGAATCCATTCAAATTAACAAACTCATTGTCCCCATCCTTCTAGTACAAATAAACCTCACAATCAATGCCTTAGAAGCCATGCTTATTACATTATTTAACTTCATGTCATCCACCACAATAGGCTAATATACATGGTCGATTTCATGGTATACCCTCTCAACCTCCTTATTTGTATCAAGTCATTTTCCTTGTGAAATCCATTCATCAAAGGATTGTAAGTATGAATACTTGCTTCACAACCATTTTCCTTCATATGGTGCTCCACTAGTGCAAGAATATAAATTTAGGCCTAAAGGTCTAACAATGATGTCTCCAACCACCAAATCTAACCTCTTGAGGGGATATTTGTCCTTATAGTCAGAATATGGGAGTTGTTAAGAAGTTTCTGAGCATTAGGTATGGGTCTTGGGGTTCTAGACATGGTTAAGGAATGGAAACTGGGCCTAATTAGGACCTAAATAAAGCTTCTAGGTATCTATAGCCAAGAATGATATGTTGAAATACCACAATAGACCTTTCCATGGTATCTTTGGCCTATGAGTGGGTTTTTTGTGGCACAGTGAGAATTTTAAGACTAATTATAGGTTCGAACACCTTGGATATGGTTGGGGAGAAAAGAGTGGGGCTAAGCCCCTAAAGGAAATTCTAGGCATATTTGGCTAAGAACAATTCCTACAATCACCAAACATGACCTCCCAATAGCATATTATTCATATAAGTGGAGATATTAGTTCCATTAGAAATTTTTGAGAACCTAGTATAGATATTGGGTTCCCTAGACATGCTTGAGGGAGAACAAATATTGGGCCTGAATCCTTGGAAAACCTTTTGAGAATCCATTGCCAAGAAGAACAACGTACTTGAACAAACACACATAGATTCTTGAGAGTATCTTTAGTGTTTGAGTAGGGATGTATATGTCATTAGATGGTTTTGAATAGTAGTTAGGGGTCTTGAGGCTCTATACATAGTTAAGGAAGGAAGTCAGAACACCAAAGGTCTCAACTTCGCAGAATTGTGTGGCCTCCAACTTTCGCGATCTGCAATCCACGACGCAGGAGTCGAAAGTCAGAACTTCAACGCACCACACTGAGAAATCACGCTTTCGACTTCCGAAATCCACAATCTGCACTGTGGGTTCGGAAATTCGGAAGTCTGATCCACTCTGCCATGTCTCCTCCCTTCATTTGACCCACAGAGGGAACATGAAAAAATAAGGGGTTTCTATTTCTCCCCCAAAGTCATGACTGAACATTCTGAACCTCCTAGGCCTCAACAAGACTTGGCCCTATTCATCAATGAACAAATTCATAAAAGCACATGATATAAACCGTAGAGAACAATTACCCTTTTATTGAAATATCCAAGCAACTAGCTATGGAATACAATGTTCCAACCCAACCATAGGTCTCTGCCCAACCTGTATTGTTTCAACGTCACTCAGAGACTACCCTCGAGATGGGGCTATGTATCCACTAAGGATGAACTACTCAAGTCCACTCATAGCCTTAGGCACAGTGAATCAGGGTCATACAACACACAACTGGATCTAGAAAGCAAGTGGGGAGATAGGGTAGGAGGTTTCTAAGTTAATGAGCTCAACACACAGAGCTATAGGCATATCCAATTGACTTTAAATCACAGTCTAGGAACCCTTATCCTTCCTATTCTACCACAGCTACAACACCGCCAAGTTGCCCATATTTCCTATTTCGAGGAGCTGCGACACCTCCAAAAGTGCATATTTTTCCTATTTCAAGCAGCTGCAACACCTAAAGTTGTCCATTTTTCCTATTTCGAGCAGCTGCGACACTTCCAAAAGTGCCTATTTTTCCTATTTCAAGCAGCTGCAACACCTCTAAAATTTCCCATTATTCCTATCTTTAGCAGCTATGACTCCACTAAAGTTTCCTATCCTTCCTATTTGCAACACCGCCAAGTTGCCTATTTTTCCTATTTCGAGCAGCTGCGACACCTCCAAAAGTGCCTATTCTTCCTATTTCAAGTAGCTGCAACACCTAAAGTTGTCCATTCTTCCTATTTCGAGCAGCTGCGACACCTCCAAAAGTGCCTATTTTTCCTATCTCAAGCAGCTACAAAACCACTAAAATTGCCAATTATTCCTATCTTTAGCAGCTGCAACTATGCTAAAGTTGCCTATCCTTCCTATTTTACCGTAGCTGCAACACTGCCAAGTTGCCTATTTTTCATATTTCGAGCAGCTCCGATACCTCCAAAAGTGCCTATTTTTCCTATTTCAAGCAGCTACAACACCTAAATTTGTTTATTTTTCCTATTTCGAGCAGCTGCGACACCTACAAAAGTGCATATTCTTCCTATTTCAAGTAGCTGCAACACCTAAAGTTGTCCATTCTTCCTATTTCGAGCAGCTGTGACACCTCCAAAAGTGCCTATTTTCCTATTTTGTGCCGCTGGAACACCGCTAAAATTGCCTATTATTCCTATCTTTAGCAGCTGTGACTCCGCTAAAGTTGCCTATCCTTCCTATTTTACTGCAGCTGCAACACCACCAAGTTGCCTATTTTTCCTATTTTGAGCAGCTGCGCCACCTCCAAAAGTGCCTATTTTTCCTATTTCAAGCAGCTACAACACCTAAAGTTGTCCCTTCTTCCTATTTCGAGCAGCTGCGACACCTCCAAAACTGCCTATGTTTCCTATTTCGAGCAGCTGCAACACCTAAATTCGTTCATTTTTCCTACTTTTGGCAACTGCGATTCCGCTAATTCGTCATTGAATACTGATTATTTATTTTCCCATCGATATCAGCGCTCTCCATCAACAATGTGACTGTGGAAAGGCGCCACCTTGCAGCACGACGGTTTGGCATTACATTTAAAGGTACGCCGTATTAATCATAAACATCATTAGGCATGACTAAATGCAGTAATCAATAATGAATATATTTTGTCGTTAGCCCATGTCAGTTATCCCTAGCCAATCCACTGAGATGGCAACTCGTTTGATTTGTCCTTTGCTTTTGTTTTTTTACCTCCATTCGACAACCTGTCACCACTTTTTACCAAAAATACCCAAACCAACCTTTGCCTATCCATCGCTCGTTCTGCATGCAGTAGATCGACGTCTAAGACTGTAACTCATCCCGCTAGTAGTAGAATTTATAGATAGATTTGCAATATGGATATCCCGGTATGACACGAGCCTGTCAGCATAGAGCCTCTGTGTGCAAACAGAGGGGTTTTTACTATCTTCCAGGAAGCTGGCTGGATTGACTATTTCCAGCGTTTGAATGATTTTCATGTAGAAACCGCACTTGAGTTTTCTCAAAATCTAACCGGCACTCATTCAGAGGTCCGAGGTATTCGACTAGATGTTTTAGAAGCAATCATGGTAGAGGTAACAGGATTTTCCAGAACCGGGATGCAATGGTTCGATCGAAAGTGCCATAATCCAACTGCAGCAGAAGAATTTTTGGCATCCGAAGAAGTTGTTCGGCCGCATGGCCGAGAAATAGCATTGGAATCCTTGCCAAATCCTTGGAACTAGGTGGCCACCTTCATAAAGAAATACATTTCCTATGAAGCTAGGTACAAAGTGGTTTACATATATGAATTCTTCCTCCTTTCACATTTACGCCACCGCGGATTGTTAAATATGTCGTTTTATCTTTTACAATCTCTGCAAACTATGGCTCGGTATGTCAAGGGTGCTCAACACCCCTTATCTTCCCTCTCAAACCACGGGTTGATTAAGCTCTTAATATTAAGGGCCCTTGTGCACCAGAATTTGACATGGGAAGAGTTTGTTGCTCGGCCAAGGGTGCCCCGAGCACCTACCATGGAAATAGGAGGTGTTGAGATGGTAAATGAGGACCGTATCAGTTCCTCCAATTTAGTTGGGGGGAGGGATGGAGCATTGGCAGACCAGGTGGAAGAGGTAAATATGGGGGAAGCTGCGACAGCAGTGAACCCTGTTGAAGAAGGGTATATGATGGATCCAGTGGTGAATGAGGAAATGATATTGGAAGCTACAACAGCAACAAATCCTATAGAGGAAGAAGCAGACCCAATAGAAATTGCAATTAGGGTGGCAGTTGAAGCAGTAGGGATGGCATGATTAGCAGCTGCAACAGAGGAAGCTGAAACTAGAGTAGCTGTTAAAGCTGCGGCAGTGGAAGCTGTAGCTGCAGGAGTTACAATGCAAGGGGAAGAGCATCAAGCAGAGGTGGTAGAAGGAGGAAATATGGAGGTTTTGGATGTCGAATCCTCCCTTGAAAGAAGGAGAACCATCATTGAAGAAGAGTAAATGACCCCTCTTTCTGAAAATTTAGAAACCCCAGTGTCACAGAAAAGAAGAAAATGGTCAGGGAGTAAGGGTCAGACATCTATCTCAGCAAAGAAGAGAAGAACCAGAGCTGTTATAGTAGCAGCAGTATGCAGTGAAGGCTAGCCATCGGGAGTTGTTGATAAAAGAAGGACTCGGTCTGTTGCAGCAGCTGAAACAACATGTGCAATTGGGGAAAATAGTGAAATTCCCACAGCAGAATTAGCATGTGCAATCGGGGTAGGCATAGAAATTCCTATTTTAAACCCCAAATCATCGGTTTTTACACAAGAACCTGCTGTGGAAAAAACCCAAATTAAAAACCTCCTTTTTGAAAATGAGCTGCTAAAGGAGGAGGTGCAAATGCTTCGGAATGAATTGGAGAAATGGAAGGAAGTGAGTGGAAAACAGGCAGAGAAGAATTTGAATATATTAGTGGAGGCTGCAGATCTGTTAAAAAATTCATCTCCTATTTTGGAAAATGAAGAACAAGGAGACATGGTATGCCCAGAATGTGGTGACATATTTAATTCGGCAGGGCACAGAGTCATAGTATTGGGTTTGGTAGCACAAAATCCTGCACAAGAAGAGTAAGAAGGAGAAAAAGCACCAGCAGTGGAGATGATGGAGGGGAATGAGCTAGAGATAGACATAATCCCTTATTTAAAATTAGGAGAAGATGAAAAGATGCAACCCCAGCCAGCAGGAAATACTGAACTATTCTAGAACCAATCTCATCATCCAGAAGATATCGAGGTAATTCAAGAACAACCTCAGCAATCTGAAGAAATTGGAAAACAGGATGTTGTTACACAAGAACCATCATCCTTGACAATATTTAGTGACGTTGCAACCTAGATAGCAATTGCTAATATTGAGGTACAAGAGGAAGACATTGTTACAAAAGAACTAGTGTCATTAAAAATGCTTGCTGAAATTGCAACTTAGACTGAGGTTACTGAGATTTTATTAAAGAAAAAGGATGTTGCCACACAAGAACCAACATTCCTAAAAGTAGTTGATGAGACTGCAACTCAGGTAGAAGCGGCTGAGTTTGGTATTCAGGAAGGGAATGATGTCACACAAGGACCAGTGTTCTCGAAATTAATGATTGATTCAACAACAGAAACTGAGGCTGTTGAGGTAAAGGAAGAGGATGCTGTTACATAAGAACCAACATCCTCAAGATTAACTGTTGATATTGCAACACAAGTAGAGGCCATTGCAACACTGATGGAAGAGGAAGCTGCTACACTGCCACTCGAAAATAAGGAAGCTGCTGCACTGCCACCCAAAAATGAGGAAGCTGGAACATCTGGTGGCAGGGTAGGAATGCAATTTTATCAAGAATTTGTTGCTTTAGACTCTGATGATGAGAAGGATGTGGAGGATAGAAGGATTCAACGATTGGAGAAACAACTTTCTTTGTTAGAGGTGGAGTTAGCTAAATGGGAAAAGTACATTGATTAGTGTCAAGCAGGGATGGTCCCTCTCTCTGAACTTAGGAAGACTATCAAATAATTAAAGGGGAAGTGGGCAGAGGAATCAACTCTTTAGAAATTTCAATTGGAAGAGGTGCGAAAAGAATTGTAGGAGTTGAAGGAATTCAAATCCATACAAAAGGAAAAAGACCAAATGTATGACCTCTCTCTGGAGCTGCTGATTTTAAGAGGCCCATCTCCTTCCTACCCAGTATTTCTGTATGAGAAAATGACCCTATTCAAATTGAAAGCTTTACAAGAGGGTAGACCTTATCAGTTAATGATCCCTTCCCAATTTCTAGAGACCTTTTTGTCAAGTATTTTTCTTGAGCAGCACTTGTTGTGTGAATTGTATTTGCACAATATGGCATGTTTTGGTGATTCTTGCTCTAATCCTATTCCCTATGCAGGTGATGTTCAGTTGAGAGCCTTTTCCTCTTTTGTTAATAATCATGTGCAGTGGGAAGATTCCTTTCAGACAATCTCTAGGAATGAGGCTGGTGCAAATTTATGGATTAGGAGTGAACCCAATCTCCTTGCGCTCTCATCATAAACCATGGAAGATGTTTCTTATCTCCTCGAAAGACTCAGCATCTGAAGAAGATGCAAGAGAAAGTTATCTCTACCTGTGTTGACTTGATCTCCAAACAAAAGCATCTTGCCTTAGAGGGTAGCAAGCACAGGTGGCAGACTTCTTCTCCAGCTTTGAAGAAAAGGGATCCTTACTGCCTTAAGAATTTTAAATAGGCTCTTCCTTCAACTTTTCCTTTCAGCATGAACGGGGACCAGATTCAGACTCAGATTAGTTTTGCCTCACTATTCCCTGATTTGGAATTAGGAGAAGATAATCATTCAAGACTACTTATGGCTATAATAGTTCCATTGTAAATCGGCAGCCTGAAGATCGTAGATATTCATGGCTTCCCGATATTTTGTGAAACAAATTCATGTCATCGAGGTATAAATGTAAAGAGGCGTTCTGAGCCTGGGGTTGGAGAATTTATAATTTTATAAGCTGAAACAGAGTGTTGTGACTGTGATTCATTATTTCTAACACAAGGAGCAGAGTTTCTTATATCTTGGTGTTTTAATTTGTGTTAGGACACGACATCT
Source organism: Larix kaempferi (assembly GCA_027924585.1). Lineage (NCBI taxonomy): Eukaryota > Viridiplantae > Streptophyta > Pinopsida > Pinales > Pinaceae > Larix > Larix kaempferi. The sequence goes on along the minus strand of BSBM01000348.1, from coordinate 13,694,771 downwards.
CTATTAGAAGGCCAGGGTTCGCCTTCTCACAGAGATCACCGAGTTAAGTAGGTAGTTTAATTTCTTTCATGTTGTGTGGTGTGGAATTGCATTAGATGTGTTACTGCGAGCTGCAACAATGAAATGATAATTGCATTCTTCTTTGGTAGTTTATGATTGCATCCTCAATGATTCATATCAACATCATGGACATATATCATGCTATTATGCTAATGATTCATATCAATATCAATATCATATATGTAATTTTAATTAATGTGCAAGCAGCAATACCAATGTCAAATGTGTGTTACTTGTTGAAAACTTATTAACTTAATAATATATATATTAATATAATTATTAATTATAATTTAAACTTGAAAATTATATATATATCTTCTGAATGGAAAATATCCATCACCCTAAATAAATAATGCAGACTTGTCAACCAACAAAATGGGTATAACTAAACAGTAATAGCAAGTAATATCAAACTGAGTGAGAATGATAATCCTCTACTTATGAACTCAAGCTAATTCATCAGCTGCAAGGGAATGCGTCCTAATTTCATGCATTCGTTCAGTAGTTATATTACTTTCTTTTCATTCCATAAATTGCATCACTTGTATTGCTGAAACTCTAGTGGAAAATTATAGGTTGATTACAGTCACACTCATAATTCATCCAATAAGAGTTCAATTCTGGTTTTTTGGTCTGTTGATCCTTTATTATGCACTCAATCGGTTTGCTTAAACTGTCATATGGTTTGTTTGGACTGTCAATGGGGTGTCTTCAAATGTGATTAGACTCTTTAACCAAATTCATATGTTCTTCATTAATTAATCCTAATTATGACCAAACTTGACATCCTGTGTATGAAATCTGGAATGGCATAATTACACATTTTTGATCCTACTCATCCATGAATCAATGCTTTCAAAGTGGTGAAAAAAAGTACATTAGACAAATTAATAATATCAAGAAGAAACCCCGAAGAAGAAAAAAATACCTAAAACAAAAATCAACTTTTTAAAAGCAGAGACGGTACTTACAGTTACTTAAAACAAAAGAACACTTATGACTGTGATATGGAAGAATAATTCTTTGGGAATACTAAACACCATTCCAAGAAGCCTTTTTTTTTTTGGAAGTAAGGAGATTTTGCGTTATATTAAAAGGAGGAATTACAAAAGGAGGAATCTGGCCAAAGCTTAGAATTGTTCATCAAAACAGACCAACTTGGTTTTACCCATTGACACACACCCTCGTGCCAGTCTGAACAAAACAGAACAAAACTACTACCCGAACAGATAAAAACCATAGAACCAAACACTTTCTTCCCATAGGCTCGCAGGCCAAAGAGCATAATGCTTCATAACCAGCTAGCCCCAAACCACCCAAATAAACACCCACCCAGATATCAATGAACTATATAAGGAGCTTCTGGAGAACTCTCAAGATGGTGAAAGCTGGAAGAAGAAGCAGCGCAAGGAGGAGGTTGAAGCGCCATGAAAGATAGAAGGAAATCCAGCTTCCGGTGAATCGCGCGAGACTCTTCAAAGAGAAGTTGCGCATTGTCATCTCTGATAGGATGCCCATCACGAATGTCATAGCCAACCAAGTTTTTCATCATCCAAAATAGCGCAACAGTGTCCTCGTAAATACTAACACGCCCAACCGTGTTGTCGGGATCCAGGATCCAATTCTCCAACTTCTTACGCTCCCCCAACAGGGTTTCCCTACTCAGACAAGCCCACCATTGTTGTTCATAGTTATTGAGGTCCCTCTGTATTTCCAAGGGGATGTTAAGAGCGAAGGAAAATGCCTCCCTACGTGCCCGCTAAGAGGCACGAGACATACCACCACCTGGATCCCCGGGAGAATCCCCACACCCTCTCTTCCTATTGCGACTGGAATTATCTCCAACCTCGGGATGACAGTTAGTATCTTGTGGCTCCTTCATCCTCTCACCAGAGGCTTGTTCCATAACCAAAAATTGCATGCATGCAGAAAACTAGCAATGACGATCACGGTTGCCACCTTGAGCCTCCATATATTCTCACCTGCCACTGACTATTATGATGAATCGGCTACATCTTAATAAGTCTTAATAAATGAATGAGGTACATCTTAATAACTAAAGGAGGTACAGTTATTATTTACTTCCGTCATTTCCCCCATCGAAGAACTGCGAAGGAGGATGAAAAGACTAATCGAGAACTGCAAAGGAGGATGAAAAGACAAGAGTTAAAGGTCGATGCAGACAACTGCAAAAGGCAAGAGTTAAAGGTCGAATATGCGGACAACTGCAAGAGTTACGTGTCCCGATTATCATCAGCATGATGTCTTCTCACACGAAAAACCATCATGTCTTGGCCTGGATAACTCTGCAGCTATCCCGAAAAACTGCTTCTATCAAATCGTCCCACGTGAACAAATCAGCTTGACGTGGGAGAAGGAAAGCGTTACGCTTAACCGCCATGACAATGCCACTTTGGACCTTGATTTTCCATGGTGCATCTCAGTAGCCATGTGGAGAATGATCTTGGAATTACCTTCCACGATTAGAGGGGTCCATTTTTTTGACATGCGAGCAGTATTCCTTGGTGAAGACCTTGATTTAATTCAATAACATTATTAGACTCTATCCCCAAAAGACCAATTTTGAACATGGGATTTTTTTTAAAAAATCTGCCCCCAACAGTCAAATTCTAAGGAGTTTTGAGGGGGGTTCTTAAGGACCACCCCCAATAGTCAAATTCCAAGGACTTTTGAGGGGGGTTCTTAAGGACTGCCCCCATAAGTCAAATTCTAAGGACTTTTGAGGGGGGTTTTTAACAACCGCCACCAAATACCTTTAAAAAACATTTTTTTTTTGGGGGGGGGCGAGTTTATCAAGGCCATCGCAAGCCACTTTTAGGGGGTCAAGACTTTTTGCGGGGGGGTTTTCCACAACCGCCCCCAAGTCTATTGAAAAATGGACTTTCGGGGGGGGGGTTTAACCAACTGCCACCAAAAGTATTAAGAATTGGACTTTGCGGGGGGTTTACAAAACCGCCCCCAAAAATCCTGACAATTGGTATTTTTAGGGGGGTTTTTTAAAAACCGCCCCCAAAAGTCCAATTTTTGGGACTTTTGAGAGGGGTTTTGAAGAACCGCCTCCAAAGACCGAAATTTTTTTTTTTTGGGGGGGGGGTTAGCAAAACCGCCGCCAAAAGGGTATTTTGTTGTAGTGGGTTATGAGTCTAATTTATACCCACTCTTTTCATTTTTACTTTTACCTTACTAATTGGTTGTTTTACCCTTTGGTTTGTCCTTGTACCTTACTGGAGGCCGTGAGTCTCTTTGGCCTCAGTCTGCTAGCTGTCATCTCATCTTTATTGTGATTGTACTGACCCTTTTGACTGTCATTGACTTTCTTTGATTGACCGTACCATAGCCCAGTCATCTCTCTCTCTATGGTTTGTACTAACCCTAATAGGGTCACTTGGTTCCTAGAGTTGACTGGCATCTAAGAGGCATAGTCATTTCTAAAAGTAACTCTTCTGAGTATATTATAGGAAACGTCTACAACCAGGTAATCAAATATGTGTTGGTTATAAGACTTAAGTAATCAAATTGGTGGAAATCAAATATTGGTAAATAATTTGAATTAAGTAGTTAATACTTGTCCTGTCAGACAAAATTGTTGGTAATAAAATTATATTTGTTGGTAAAGAATTTTAAGAGCGGTGGAAATCCTCAATTGAACTTGTGAGGAAAATTATCTTGGAGAATAAGTGTCCTGACAGAAAACTGAGTAGAATTATGACTTTATTTGTTGAACCATGGCTTTATCATAAGAACAGATTTCTCTAGTCTTCTATTTGTGCTGAACAACACAATAAAATTTGCAACGGAAAAAGGAAATTTTACAAGATGGCAAGCATTGTTTTGATGTTATAACTGTATTGTTCATGAGCACATTTCTGGGAAAGAAAAAAGCATTCCTGCCTTTTTAACAAGAGAATATTTGACACAGAAGTGTGCTGTTAATTTTTAAGAAGCGAGCCTGAAACAAGCGATCCTGGTGCAAACGAGCACGAGGCAAGCGAGCATAGAAGGTCAAAGCGGAATCTAGTGGTCCCATAACCCACAAGTAAACATGAAAATATCTGCTTGGACTGGAGGAAAAAATCATATCTATACTATCAATGATAATATGAGTTGGTTGGATTATATGCAAGACTGGAAAACTAGGTGGGAGTTGTGACATGCGGAAGTGTTAGATGCTAACTTACAGGGATTTGATGCTTTTATTAGACTAGTTCCAGAACTCAGAAGAATGCCAATGGGATCCAGTATTGTACCAGAGAGGATTTACAACAAATCCCTGAGAAAAGTAGCTGATGTAAGCAATTGGTTAACACACCTCTACCATGATCTTAACTTAATCTCGACGAAGGGCTCTACACCTCACCCTGGGATACGACTAGACCAACAATACATGGGGGATTCACTCAATAAACCGCTATCATAGCACGTTCGTTCATGGCATATGAAACAATACCCCTAATTTCACTAAATATTGGAAAATACATTCCAAAATAATTTTTTTTAACCCCCTCCCAATATGCCCTCCCAATTTAAAAAAACCCCTATTTTCACTAGATATTGTATGTATCAATTTTTTCACTAACATTTTTTATACCCATTTATATTTCTACGTAGTATATTGATATGATACCCCTCTTATGACCCCACATGCATTCTACAATGCACCTTGCTTCTTTCGATGTATATTGTGGATGCACATTACTTCACCCACAATGTAATTACTCAACCACATATCATTATGATTTGGAACATCTAATGTTCTAATGAAGAGACAGGAGATCAATTCTTGTGTGTCACTAGAGCCAATGCACATAGTACAACATTTAGATTGCATGTTGCAGTTCCCCAATCGTTGACTAAGCCTATTGTGGGCTAGGTATCCAAGCCCCCAAGGCCTGTAACAAGCTCTAGGAGGCTGAATAAACCTCCCAAAGCCTGTAATAGGCACGAGTGGCTGGGTATTCAAGCCCCCAAGGCCTATCGAGGGCCTATAATAGGCCCTGGAGGCTTAGAGCCTCCCAAGTCTATTGGTAACAACTGGATGAGTGCTATTGGTAACAATTGGCTGTCAATGACCACTGTCTCTCGACTATGATCGACTGGAAACCCACTTCACCACGAAACCCCTGGCCTCAAGCATGTCTCAAGACACGATTTACCTGCGTACTGGTAAGCCTGAGCCTTGCCTCAACCCGATTTCTCATTCGGCCGTGATCTCGCCATCTCCATTTGGTGGATATTTGTCAGCCCACCCATATAAAAAAGACCCCAAAGTATTTTTGTATTGTTACATTAAATAAAAAAAACCTTTTCCCCTTAATATATAAGCAATATAATTTTTAGGTTTTCATGAATATTTAATACCGCAATATGAATGAACGTGGTATTATATTTCCTTCTAGTGAAGCCCTTGTGAAACAATACTATTGTATTAACCAGATACGTTCTTTGGAAGCATGGCCACATCACGATGCTAGTCTCTAGTTTTCAAGTACTACACACACTTATGAAAAATATAAAACATTATGTTGGAAATTCTTGAGAAAAGAAAATACAGATAGAACATATTATACCATGCTAAAGTTTGGACCTCAAATGACACATATCCATGAGGATCCTGGATGGTTGGTCCCTGATTGGACTAGATACTGGTAGTGGTCATTCGGCATCAACCTGACAACATTAGATCCAACTTCTATTTATAATCTAAAACGAGAAGTTGGAGAATCTCTCGAACAGGTCAAAGATATTTTGTAGACAAAGCTTACTGAGGCTTAAATCCTTGGGTACTACATTAAAAACAAACGATAGTGGCTAGTCAAAACCCACATAGACGTCCACATGCATCAGAATAGACGCATGGCCTTGAGGTCTGTTTATTCAAAGGCATGGGTTGTTGAATCCAATGTCTTTCGAGAATTATATGGTCCCCCATACTCCGATGAGTTGTAAATATGTCAAACGTATTTGGCTATGAGTGGGGCATGTCCATTCAAATTGTCATAAAGATTGAAAAGAAAGTGTTTGTAACTATGTCATGATAATATGAAGAAAGCCCTACTTTTCTCTATGTCAATATGATTGAAAATCTATGTTATGAATTAAATACCCTAAGTCAATATTACAAGTAATTGTTCAAATGCAACATTAGTTGGGAGTATGACTGAAAGCTACCATTTTTCAAAACAGCTTACATGTTTACGGTTTTGTTTTTGCTTAATTCAATTACTTTCAGTCATCTAAGAAGACCATGCTTGAATAAGATTATACAAGTTCCACAACATTATACAAAATATTGTTTTTGAAGATTTTTGAACACTTATTAACCACCTAAAATATCTTACTTTTGAAAGTCATAAAAAATTTTAGACGTTTTCCATAATGGTTAGTGATTTTTATTTTATATTATTATTGCTGAATATAAATATCTTACTAAATGTGACTAGACTTCAATTACTGTGTTGATGAACCCAAACTGATGGGATGATAGAGACTTTAGGGCTATGACGACAAAGCTGATAGTTGGATGGTTTGATATGGGAGCCAAGACACAAAGGAGCAATAAAAGAAAGCTCATAATTGCGTGAATTTGTACTCATAAGAAAGATAAAGTGATCGTCTTCCTCATCGCTTGAATGCCTACATGTTGAGAAAGGGAATGAGGATCAAGTAACATTATAAAAGGTGCTACACGTCACCTTTTAAGAGGCGCTATGCCTTGCGGTCATATCTAAACTTTTTTCCCATGGTACAGGTAGAACCAAATAGGTATTTTTCAGATCTGTCTTCCTCGAGCAAGGGGAGTTTAGGAAGGCCAGAGGAAAGTGAGACATCCAGTAGGTCTAGAAGAGTTGTATCAACTAGATGTCAAAAGACCAAAAGAAAATTCGATAAACGCAATGAATTTTTTCACGGTCGAGGGGGGTCATGTTCCTATGGTGATGAGACAAAAGACGACCTCGAGGTGCCCTTGAGGTACATACATTTAGTGAAACAATGGGTACCCAAGGATCTTCCTCAACCGAACATAGATTTTTGTGTGAATGAGAGGATATATCGAATAGCACCGTCGTCAATACATGGTTCCGGGTTGTTCACCATGGATGGCATAAGGGTCCCTTACAACACATGTATAGAATTGATGGAGTATGTTGGACCCTATTACAGCTACATAGATTGGATGCGACTGGTCCAATTTACAAAAAGTATGCGTAGCTATGGATTGTCAACAAACTATTTACAGTTGAAAGACAAAAATAAAAATAAAGGAACAACGTTGTACATGGACGGAAGGCCAAAGGCCACAGGGAATATTGCGGGGTTTATAAACAGTACACAACCAGGGTCTACAATTAAGCGACCAAATTGCAAATTTGAGGTGCGTGAAGGAAACCGTCTTTTTGTAGTTGCCATTAAATCAATATCTGCAGGGTAAGAGTTGCTTATTAATTACAATTTGAACAGAGTAGATACAAAAAAGGTTACTATGGGAGTGGTACATATAATAATTTACCCAACCTTTTATTAATGAATTTATAACATATTAAGGATTTTTTCGTTAGTTTATTTCATTCAAATTTACCATATTTACTTTGCAGGCTAGTGATCGGGATAAAAACCTGCCAGCAAATGGTCAGAGGAGTACATCTTCCTCGAGGGATCAGGTATACATCTTTGTAATAGTGCAAATATAATTAGAAAAAATAGTTTTTTTTTTCCTTTGTTTTTTCATTATTAGTATATTAGTTTCGTTCCTATAATGTTATCTAATTATTTTGTTTACGTAATTTTCTCTATGTTTTTTATGCAGTCCAATTCTGCAAGGGTCATAGTACCCTCGATGCAATAGGTATACATATTCTGTTTAATAGTAAAAATATAATACTTAATAATAGTTTTTAATTGATGTGTTTTCTCATGATTAGTTTTGGATTCGTTTAGGTGATCACTTTCACTATGTTTTTTATTTAGGTATGTAAGGGGCAGCTCCCAGATATTAGCAAATCGGGGCAAGTCACCTATGAGCATGGATCCGAGGAGTGGATCACGATCCTCTACATTGAAAGAATAATCCATTGGAATTGCACCAATATAATACGTATCATAATGTTTATTTTGTTATGTATTTTTCGTGTGTATACTGGTTTCATTGTGATAATGTTTTATAATTCTTTTTTGTAGGGGCCCGATGATCGAGGCAAGTCCACAGCTGTGGATTAGACGACACCATCGTCCAGGAACCAAGTAAACCTAGTTGTAATTTTAGGAATCTATCATGATCATAGATATGTTTTGTTAATATAATTTTAGGAATCTATCATGATATAACTCAATAGTGTTTTATATATTTTTGTTGCAACCTAGTGAATCGTTGTATGAAACAGCATCAGAAGAATGTTCAGTAGATATTGAAGTGGCTAATATCATTAAAGATTCCCACGTAATTGGTGAAGCCACAAACCTGTTTAAGATGATAGACAAATTGTTGGAAAAATATAGTGCGGAACTCGTTTCTTTGCTAATCAAGTTTCCGCAGACAAGCCAAAACCTGGCAAGGATTGAATTGTTGGAACGGAAATCTAAATCCTTGGAAGTAAGTTGAGGAATCTTGATTCATAAAATAATTCATTTATGACTTTATAATTTTATCTTTTATATGATAGTACTGAATGTGTAAGACGTGGTTTGTATTTACAGAATTATCGAAGAACACACAATAGTGGTGGAGGCGATGTTGTCCCCAACGAGGCTCATGGAGAGACATGGCATCATCAACAAACAAATCCATGTGCATCGACTCCTTCTCCATTGTTGTCGACTGAATAGTCGGCAACACGTTCTGACACACCACGGACCCCAACTATGAGCACACCGGCCGCTAGTGACCAACGCACATTGGATCCTCCAAAAGAAGGGGTCGACACCGAGAATCCTCGTAATATTGATATCGACCTAGCTTCATTTCTAGGATCTTCCTGTGTTAGTAGCACGGGAACAATGGAGGTAACATTTTTGGTCAATGTAGATCTCGTCCCAATAAATATCGATAAGGTCCCAGGTAATTAATATATGTTGATCAAGTTAGTGTTTATAACTTCATTGTAATATACTGATAAAACGTTTTCTTTCAACCAATGTATGAGTGCCCTCCAATGATTCCACTAATGTAGTGGAGAGATCTAGTGGAGGATAGAAGAGAGAGGGCTCAGAGAAGAGAAGGAAAGATAACACCAGGCACAGGGAGGTATGCAATACTTTCCGCAATGTAATTCAAAACCTTATTATTATTGAATATTTCTATATCGAACTTGGAACATCTAACGTATTTCAACACTTGCATATGCTGCCAGACACATCAAAGGCCACAAAGGAAAGACTTGAAAAAATAGGTCAGCACAAGCTTGGGCCTGGTGGTTATTCCAATTTCGCGGCACGATTTGTAAGTTTTGAAAAACCAATAATGCATAGAAATAATAGATTGCAAATTATTTTTCGTTTTATTGCACCGGAAAATGTTAATTAACGACGTTATGCAAATATGCAGGCCGAACGATTCAATGAATAGGCCACTGAGGAAGACATGAAGCTTGGCTTCAAGGAAGGATTTGGAGCTATTGTTGAAAGTCGAAAAAGCTTGTCTGGCCAAACATAGTCTTTTGGTACCAATCCATCCGGTGCATAGGTAAAGAGAATCTATATACTTTATTGAAGATTAACCACTTGTGCAATCTATTCGTTATAAATACTTGACAAAAAATATTGACTCTGTTTTGAGCAGGAAAGTAATGATCCCCCTAATGTCAAGGAGGAAGAACAACAAATTGAAGATCATGCTTCGAATCCTATTAATGAATTTATTCATATGCTACAATTTTATGTATAGCATTACAAATGGTGAACATTAATTGTAGTTCACCATATTTCAACTGCAGAGCATGTAGAGGGTGAAACTGTATAGGTTGAGCCTAGACAAGAACATGAACTACATGATGTGGCTACACCAGGTAAAAAAACACCTATGTAATGTTTTTTTTAAATGAAATACTTGTCATTACAATAGAAAAATACAACGATGTAACATTTTCACATTGTTGCAGCAAATCCAAACCCCTTGCCACAAAATCCATGTCTAGATCAGCACTCTAGGATGCGGACATCACCACAAGTGCCTGATGAAGAACCAAGAACTGGAAGAGAAAGTCCAGATGTAGATGATCCTCTTAGAGATTATTTACCACTTATAAAGAGAAGAAAAACTAAAAAGAAGTGACTCAAAAAATGTCGTCTAATTATTTTTTATAACAATATATCGTCCATGATTTTTGGCCTAATGAATGAATGAATGATTTAATGGTTTAATGATTCAATGTAGTAAACTGTTACCTTTATTGAATGTCAGTTTTTATTAAATGAATGTGTTGATTGAATGAATGAATGGTTTATTGAATGTTATCTTTTATTGTATGAATGTGTTGACTGAATGAAACAATGGTTTAATGAATGTTATCCTTTATTGAATGAATGGTAGATGAAAGTTCATCATGAAATATGGATGAATTTGCACGTTTTTATTTTTTTAAAGTACATGCATTAGGTATGGGGAATTGAGAGTGATGTGAGGAGGGGAGTGGCCATAATCCACCTTCACGTGGTTGGCCCTGTTCAGTAGAGAATATTAAATTATTCTTGAAATAGAGAGGATCTCAATGAATGGATACGATGCTAGCTTTCTACAACCCACTCACGTGTCATCTAAATGTTGACAATTTCTTGGATCTTGTTGTGACGTTTGGTTGCTCATCATAACCAATTTTGAGTTTCAACAAATTCAAAGGCTGAGTAAATGATGCACTGGAATCAATATCCTTAACCTTCTCTTTAATTTCCTTGGAATCAATATCCTTAACCTCACATTAAACCCTTCCAAAATGGTCTATTTACCATTGAAGCATGATATTTGCAACTAATCTAGCATACACCAACAACAATTAGAAACATGCTTCCTGTTGTCAATGTTCATCATTTTTTAGGGTTGCAACTTAACTAAAGAGATTCGAACCTGTGACCTATGTCTAGTCCCAAGGCTAACACCTTCAAGATTGAAGTGCAACTGACAATGGGAGACCACCTTCAAGCAGCTTGATTCATTCTGCATGCATTTCATAGTGGGAGACGATGGGATACCACCTTGCTTGATTCATTATGCATGCATTTCACTATGCAATAGTCTCAAATTCCCTTTGCGCTTTCCCTCAATTAGTTTCTCGATTTAGCATGATCGATGCCCGCCATCCGAGGAGTGTTTCCAGCGGTCTAGAGTTTCATCTTGGAAATGGTGATGATTCATGGTATTATGTTTCCCTTCGGCTGCAATATGACAAACTCAAATATCTCATACGAAGGTTTGTCTGACAAATGTGATGGTTTCGGTTTCTCAATTCAGCATGACCCAAACAGTCACATTTGTCAGACAAACCTTTGTAGTGGACTATGAGTTTTCCATATTGCTGCTGAAGGGAAACATAATACCATGAATCGTCATCGTTTCCAGGATGAAACTCAAGATCGTTGGAAAAACTCCTTGGACAACGAGCATGGGTCATATTGAATTGAGAAACTAATTCAGGAAAAATGCAGTGAATCTGAGACCGTTGCATAGTGAAATGTATGCAGAATGAATGAAGAGTACTGGGTGTCGAGAGAAATGGTTGTGGGACTTCCTATGAGAGGAAATGGCGATTGGAATTGAGTGATAAGGTCAGGCTTGAAAGTGGTAGCATTGGGACTAGACATAGGTTGTAGGTTTGAATCTCCTCAGTTCAGTTCGTACCCGGTTATTCTTTTGATGCAAATTATATATTTTATTTATTTTCCTTTGTCAACTTTACGTATCTCTTTGTGTGTTTTCTTTATTTTCCTTTTTTAACATTATGTATCCCCTTGTGATAATCAGAATTGTTAATATCGAGTCACTCGAGAATGAACGTAAAGAGGATTTCCACGGAAATCCGTTCCATCCAAACCTATCAAGTGTACTTTTAGGTCAAAAATATTCTTGTAACAAAGCGATGAAAGATCTTAGAAGCAAATGTAACAAATCCCTGAAAGAATTTCGCGTAACATAGTGGTTTTTGTTTGCAGGAATCCTTCAATTTATAGGGTGAAAATGGCCATAGAGATGCCACAGTTCAGAGACGTCAAAATTGTTGACCTAAAAGTGCACTTGATAGGTTTGGAATATGGAATATATTACCGTTGAAATCCTCTTTATGTTCATTTTATATTTTTGAGAAAACTAGAGATATATGAAACGATGCATTATGATAGTTGGACTTCACAGCCACCTCTTGAAATCAAGGTAAGACTTGGATACGGCAGGACAAGTTCATATGATAGGGGGAGTAGTTGGAGCAAATGAAGTAAAAGTTCATTTGCTTTGACTACTCCGCCTATTGACTAATCTTGATATTGTGTCTTGTAAATTATCCTTGTACCTTGCCATCTTCATCAACATTTTGCTGTTGGTTTTTTCATGCTAAAATGCTCCCCCTTATGGCGCTACTTCGAACTTCAACAAGGTTCTGTCAAGTAAATTCATAAAAGGTAAGCATGCATCATCATTCCATACTCTCTCAAATCTCTCTCTCTCTCATTTTTTTTTGAATCGTTCTTACTGCCTCTCCATCCTCCCTCTTCTACAACATTACCATTTTCAAGCAACAAACTCCACAAATTATTGGATTTCTCAATCATCTCCTCTTTTTGATTTTTTTTTAACGCAAGAACTCCTCTATTGCAATCATATTCAACACAATGTTGCTCTATTTCATCTCCACTCTTTTCGATAAACTATTTATGATACAACTGCTATATTTTTACTTTGGTTTTATCAACTCTGTTCTCTTTTGTTGCACTTTCAAAGTCATCTGCAATGATATCAACACACTACACATTATGGGAATAAGACGTTCACATTTGCATATTCCACTTTTACATCTAATTAAATATCATGTCCTTGCAACTCCACCATTGTAACACCACTCTCTTCTATAGTGTCATCTTCTACTACAACACCACTCACTACTGCAACATATATCCATTACAACTTTTCCATTGTTTCTCGAGTTTCTTGTACAAGCTCCTTTATCCCCAATCTTTTCCTTATTGTATTTTGCTACAATTAATTCTTCTGCACCTTTATTTGGAATTATATCAACAACATACACTTCCAAACAATAATGTTTTTTTTTTTAATTTCCCAATGGTGTCGGATAACCGACGACCACAACAAAGACAACCGACAACTTTTCCATAGATTCGATGGAAAAATACGTCGGTACTCAGCCATTTTCAAGTGGGATGGGCGTCGGTTTTCCGACCAACACAGTGCACAAAATCAATGACTTTGCCATAACTTCAATGGCAAAAGATCTCGGTGCCTAGCCATTTTTAGTTGTGATGAGTGTCAGTTATCCGACAACCACAGTGAAAAATACCGACGACTATGCCATAGATCCAACGAAAAAAAGACATTGGATCCAAGCCCTTTTCAGTTATGAGGGGCGTCAGTTATCCGACTACCAGAGGCGTCAAAGAATCGACGAAGGCTGAGCCGTCGGTTTTAATCCGAAATTGGACCAACATTAAAAAACACTGAGGTTGTCAGATAGTCGACCATAAGATGTAGAAAATATGACTTTTTGGCTATCGGATTTTGGGTCCAAAAACCCTAGTGACTTCTTTTGTTGAGTCAGATTCTTCATCATCCAACTCAAACTCTATTTTCCTTAGTTCCTTTTCCATTGGAGTGCTTTCCTGTTTGGAAACATAAAATCAACATCTCAACTATAAACAATCTTCTTAGTTACTGACTTCTAAAGTTTAAATCCTCTCACACCATCTTTATAACCAATAAAGATACATTTTCAACTTTATTATCTAGCTTACTTCTTTTTTTCTTTCGGAACACATAAGCATCACACCCAAAAAATTTCAGATGTTTAATAGAGGGTTTCAAACCAGTCCATACCTTGTGAGTATTTTTGTCAACCAATGATGATGTGGATGACTTATTTAACAAGTAACATGCAGTAGCCATTTCCTCTAGGAAGAATTATCGTCCTATCTCGGCACCATTGAGCATGCTCCTTTCCTTTTCCATAAATGTCCCATTCACTCTTTCTATAACCTCATCCTATTGAGGTGTGTATGGAGTATTCTTCTTCCTTGTTATTCCACACTTCTTATATAATTCCTTGAATTCATTCCCACAAAACTCCCCTCCATTATTTTTCCTCAACACCTTTATTTTCACTTCTGTCTAATTGTATACAAGAGCCTTAAATTCTTTAAATTTATCAAATACTTCATATTTCTTTTTAAGTAATAAATCCATGTACTCCTAGAGAAATTATCTATAAATGAAATATAATACACATATATACCTAATGATGGAACAAACACAGGTCCAAACACTTCACTATGTTTTAAATCTAAAATTCCCTTTGCTCTTGTAGCACCATATGCAAACCTTACTTGATTCTATTTTCCATATATGCAATGTTCATAGAAATTGAAATCTACTGTGCAATCAAATATACCTTCAAACATACCTTTACCTCGTAATGCTTGAAGGCCCTTCTCTCCAATATGCCCCAATATTTGATAATATATCATTGTATTTCCTCCAAACATAGTAGGGGTTATGTATTCTTTAGCTCCTCCCTTAGGCACAATAGAATTGCTACCTTCATTGATGATTTTGATTCCCAATAGTTTGTACGGAGTTCCAATTTTAACTCCCATCATCAATACCATTGATCCTCGAACCATTTTTCATGTTTCTTTTGAAAACACAATCTATATGCTTGAATCACCCATCTTTCCAATGGATATCAAGTTTCTAGCTATATCTTAAATGTGTAAAACCACGAGAAGAGTTCTAAACCTTTCATCCTTGATTTCAACTTAACTCGTCCATGTCCAGTTATTTTGGATATTAAATCATCTACTAAGAAAACATCTTCTCCATTGTACTTTTCATATTCACAAAACCACTCCCGATGATGAGTCATATGAAAAGACACACCCGAGTGAATCAACCATACATCATGATTTGAATGGGTACCTGTAATGGACAAGTACACATCCCTTCCTTCTTCAGAGGAGATTTTGACCTATGTTGAAGAGGTATCATTAAATCCCTTCATTTTTTCAACATTTTTAGACCTACAATCCTTCTTATAGTTCCTACTTTTACCAAATTTCTAGCATTTCCTTGTATTTTTGTGGAGATTTAGATCTACCCTTACATTTCTATCTCCCCCCGAGGCCTTATTTTTATTTCTCTCCTAGGGACAACCTATCAAAAACAAGGCATCCATGCTATGACTATCCACGGTTTTCCACCTCATTTCCTGTATTAGTAGGGATTCCATTATCTCCTCAAACTTTAAGGTGTCTTGAATAAGAATACCTATTAATACAATCAAATTATCCCAAGAATCTGGCAAAGAACATAGTAATGTAATACATTTATCTTCTTCCTCAATTTTAATACCAAAAGAGGTCATTTGACTTACCAGAGTATTGTAGACATTTAAATGATATGTCAATGTCTCCTAATCATCCATCCTAAGTTGATACAAATTATTTTGAAGAAACAACTTGTTTAATAGGGATTTTGATTGATACAAACTCCCTAGCTTATTCCATAGTTTCAATGCATTGGTTTTGCTAGATACATTAATAAATACTGAATTTGATAGACAAAGTCAAATTGTACTCCTTCCCCTTCTTTCCAGCTTATCCTAGTCTTCTTTCATTGAACTAGTGGGTTGTGTACATGGATCCACAACAACCCACTATTCTAGATCTATAAGAAGATATTCCAATTGGAGCTTCCATAACTCAAAGTTCTGGCTGTTAAATTTCTCAATATTGATTCTCGAACTACTTACCATTCTCTTTCAACACATGAATCACCACTACAAAGCTCCCACTAGACTTAGGTTTATCATAGACCCAATATCCATCAAATAAGTTGAACCCTCAACAACAAAGGAACCCCCATGAAGCCAATAATCAAGCTTTGATACCACATGTAATTTTTAAACATGTGAAGAGAAATAATGCATATAGATTCATAATAAAAATAGATATCAAACAATGGCACACATACAATACACATAGATTTACCCTGGAAACTCTTAACCGAGAAAACCAACAAAACTTTGAGCCTCACCTCTATCGTTCTCATTGTGTTTCTTAACCATTCACATTACAATATTTAGGTATTTTGTAACACCCAAAACATTTATTAGTTAACTCGAATTAGATTACACCCCTAATCCCTTAACTGGGATTAAATTACATATTTTTAGAAAAACCCCAAAGTAGCACAAAAATATAATATAACAAGGATCAAAAGGTGACACACCCAACACCCACATGCAAATAATATGACATATATCCAACAAAATTGATACCTAAGTACTTGTAAGATTGTACATATTCAAGGGTGTTATCACCATACAATTTGTTAGGATAGGTTATTTTCTCAAATTTTATTATCATAATCTTGATTTTATCAATATTAATGTTGTTCATAGTTTTGTAGAATCACCAGAGAAATTTGAGTCGAATGCAAAAATATTCATTAGTTTTATCAAGGAAAACGATATCATTAGAATATGAGAGAAGGATGACAACAAGTTGGGCCATGTTAATGCTAGAATGCATCCCTCATCTTCTAAACATTACTCATTTTTTCAATGAATATAGGTGGAAAAAATGGTGGGAGAAAGGGAACACCCTTTCTTAATACCAATATTATTGTTAAGGTCCTACCCTAACTCCCTTACATTGAGATTTAGTCATACATTGTATATGGCCATCTCTTTGAAATAAGGCCGAGTAAGCTAGTGGTCAACAATCAATGTAAAAATGGTCTCTTTATTAATTAAGACCCACTAGGAAGTTGGTACTCGTTAATTATTTTATCATGTCAAGTAGTTAGGGTTTTGGATATGGGAATACTTTTTAAAGAGATACAAGACTATGAAGGGTTTTGTCAAGAATTATTGTAATGGATCTTTGCTCAAGTGAAATGTCACCCTACTTCAAAAGGCTCGTGAACATTGCTTCCCGAAGTTACTCTCATAATATAAAGCTTATTTCTCGCCATATTGATCTTTCTATTGTCTAATGTTTCTTGTTATTATCTATCAATTCTAGTTTATTGCATCTTAACCTTTGTATATCCTATGTTTTTTAAATTTCAAGCCTAAAGAACACCACAAGTGGTATTAGAGCTACCTTCCTGATCCAATATGCATCCAATATATTATGGATTTTTTTTTAAGGCTAGAGACATGTTTGAGTGTCTTTAAATAACCGCATATATCTATTCTTGAATAGGTAAAATTGTAGTTGAGGAACACTACATGTAACAAATATAGTCCGTGCTTGGTCATGTTGTACCGTTAGTTGGTACACTTGTTGGATGCCATTGTAACTCATGTTGGTACCCCTTCAAGTAGTACCGCATCAGACAACACCTGCACATGGAAGCTCACTTCCACAAACCCTCAAGTATATCAAAAGTACCATAGTTCACCTAAAATGAGTTGTAGATAATCTAATTAGTCGTCTTGTTTTTATAGTGTCACTAAGCACAAGCTTGGGAAAATACTCTCATGTACCTGGGTAGTATAACTAAGGGTATGGTCAATCCACCCTAGTTAACACCTTGATAGATTGGGATAAGTAATACTATTGAACCCTTCACATATATAAGATATCTATAGCACTTGATAATCCCTTGTATGCAAGACCATGTAAACCCTAGAAACCCTTATCTTTGTAACCCACCAGTGAAATTTCTTCATTCTATCCAAGCAGTAAGTGCAACAACCTGATTCTCTCTGGGTGGCCAAGTGAAATTCTTGTATATTTGCATATAGTAGGAATTTGGAAATTCTCTCATCACAATAATATTGACTAGGGAGACATATTCTTACCTGTGTTATAAAAAAACCTGGCAGGTCCCATAAACCTTATTTGGGACCTACCTCAAAGGAATCCTTGCATCATGATGGTTGTTTTGATATATATCTATAATAACCCTTTTTGGGTAATCTTATAAGCCCTTCTTTGTGACCTACCTAAAAATCCTTCTTTCCTCATGCTAAAAGTATGAACACCAAAGGAATAATGGTCGAGTCCACCAAAATAGGGTTGTGATATATATATATAATGGTCGAGTCCACCAACATAGGGTTGTGATATTTTGGTGGACTCGACCATTATATATATATATATATATATATATATATATATATATATATATATATATATATATATATATATATATATCACAACCCTATCTTGGTGGACTCGACCATTATTCCTTTGGTGTTCATACTTTTCAAGTTCCATGGTACACATTTGAAACCAATCCCATATGGAGGATTCCTACTAGAATCCACCCCAACCAAATATCACCCCCAAGATTCAATCCCTGACCTCATTACTCATGTCAATGGATTAGAAGTTGAACAAACTCACCCTCAAATTGAATGACAACACCAACACCTTGACTAACCATGACCATTTTCTAACTTCTATTTCCCAACTTGTCGTATTTCCTCAACCATTTGATACTCCAACCCATGAAGTTGTGGTCATTGAAGACTAGGGCTCTCATACTCTATTCTCAAAAAACCAGCATCACCCCTTTGAGGATAAAACTTCATGGCACCACTTTATAAATATTGACATGCGCAAATTTGATGGCTCCGATCCCTCGAGTTGGGTTACCGAAGCGGAACATTATGGAACGACCCTCCACTTGGTTGGAATCTTGTAATAGAAGTAGAGAAGTTGAAATGGTGATCAATGGCCAACCCACATGCTCTTCCTTTCTCACCTACACAGGGCCCCTCATGGATCCTAATTCCATTACTTCTACCACCTCACCTTTACAAATCCATAAGTTGACCCTCGATGCCATGGATGAACACCAATGCTTGGGCCTCTACTATAATTGGGATAAAAAATATTTTAGAGGGCATGAATGCAAAGAATAGAAGTCATTTCAGATCAAGGTAGTCCCCTATGATTCCTTGAAGGACAACACCATAAAATATTCCACCTGAACTAGAAGTGGATTATACTATGCCTCCCTTGAAAATGCTCATGATATTCCAATTCTTGAGGAGTAAACCCAAATTTCACTCCATGCTTTACTAGGAATTTCCACATCTTATATATTGAAATTTATTGGCTACATCAAGCACAAAAAAATCATAATGTTAGTCGATAATAGTAGCACCTATAATTTCATTCATCATTGAGTGGATGAAGAAACCCCTTATTATATCTACCCCATCTCCCAGTATCAACATGTTTTTAAGTAACCAAAGTACTACCTCCTTCCCATGGGGAACATGAACATGGTATTCCTTTAATACTAGGAAGTCAACCCCCTAATGTCAGCCCCTATTACCATCCTTTTTCATAGAAGAATGAAATTGAAAAACTAATTTAGGAATTATTGGAGGCAAGTGTCATTTTCCCTAGCATAGGCTCCTATTCTTCACCAGTGGTTGTGGTTCTAAAAACGAAACGAGATTCCCACATGTGTCCTGATTTCCAAGCTGTCAACAAGTTCATCATCAAAGATAAATTGAGTCCACATTCTTGTCATTTATGATCTCTTTGATCAATTTCATGGTGCCAATTTCTTCACAAAACTCAACCTTTGGTTGGGATACCATCAAATCCAAATGAATGAAGCATATATTCCAAAGATAGCATTTTGTACTCTTGAGGGTCACTATGATTTTTTAGTCATGCCCTTTGGCCTCTACAATCCCCCCTCCACTTTTTAGAGCCTCATGAATAAGATATTCCACCCCCTTTTCCACCATTTTTCTTGGTTTTCTTTGATGGTATCTTGGTCTATAGCCTCACCTAGGAAAGACACCTCCAACATTGTAGGACCTCGACCGTAGATTTTCTGAGTTTAACAATAAAACTACTTATTTTATTCTGTTTACATACTGTGTCAATTTTTGTTTCTGTTTTGTTGGTTTGTGTTCAACTTCAAGTCTGTTAAAACTAACATTTACATTTACAGGTTGCTATAAACATATTTACTTTTCTAACATTTACCAATTTTGTGTAGGTTCAATAACATATATGTACATGTGCTTATTTACAATAATTTCACTAACATCATAACTTGAAATACTAAAATTTACAGGGTAGAAATGGATTTTATACCTGCAGGAAAATACCTCAAATAGCTAGAAGATCCCTTTACTGCTCCCTTTCAGTTCTGTTGTATGCCTCGTTGTAGCCCTGCAACAAATCCTTCCCCAAACCTTTGAAACTCAACCAACCAGACAAGTATGCCACCTTTCCAACTGGTAAGGTCTCACCAACCACCCAGCTCCAAAGGTACCCCTTTGGACCCACGAGCCCAAACCGAGTACAAGCCAACCACAGTTTCTATCCCTTTGAAAATATCCAACAAGAATCCCCTTCTTCTTCCTCCCTGAAATTTTCCTCTCTCTCTACTCTTCCTTCTTCTCCCAAAAATATGTTAAGGTGAAGATCCCTTCTCCTCCTCCTCTTCTCCACCTTATTCCCCCTTTTCCGACTCTCCCCCCTGCCACCAATACCCTTATCTCCCCCCATTAATGTTTTCCCTCAAAGTCATTCCTCGAGCCCATCCCCCATGACTCCTATTAATAATTAAAATATTATAAATGTGTTGGTTGGGGTAACTTGCCAACCATCACTTCTCATTAAAATAATTTTTAATTCATTTAATTCCCTTAATCATTTGTTGACTCATAATTCAATATTGCACAAATTAATTAATATTTTAATTAATTAACTAAAATACAATATAATTACAAACTTTGTTATAAAATGGCATAAGGTAACGCCTTCCACCACATTCAATATTTTTGAACCTCAAAGTATTTACCTTAATCAATACTTATTTATTACTGTAACCTAATTAATTAATTAATCCTAATTATTTGTAATTAACCTAATAATCATTCATGATGCTATTACCATTCAACATTACTCTCTTAATTACATTTAACTTGATTAATAATTACTACTAAAGATAAGAATAGCCCAATTAACATTAACTAATCACTATTAACACATAATGAACATTAGTAAACAATAATTAACATTATTCCAAATTATTAACATTAATCCACAATAATTAATCATTAATCAACTTTATTAACATTAATCAATAATAATTAACATTAATCTACATTATTAACATTAATCATCATTATTAATCTTAATCGACATTATTAACATTAATCAACAATAATTAATTTTTAATCGACAATAATTAACATTATTATTCAACAATATTTCATGCAACTTATAAATATGTAGGCGATTTATGTAAGCGTAGCTACTGCTTACATACCTCACATAAGTACACTAATAGTAATAAATTACATGCATCAATCATAATCACGAAACATATTGTTCACTAACACATGTTCAACATAGTTTGCAAGGTACAGTCTCTTACCGAAGTGCATCTTATTAAGTTATGACAATTCATACATTACTGAGTTATATCTTGTTTTCATTCCAACTTCAAGCTACACCTATCTGCCTACATCATATACCTAAATCACAACTAAATTCCACATCCTATCCTTTCCTCTTCTGGACTACCCTAAAGTGTCAAGCCATGATCGACTCCAACTAGAACCCATAAGCAGAAGTGTCGAGTACATTGACCAAGATTCCCCAACAGGAAACCACTAGTCATCATCACACACCTTGGGGAATGCGTCGTAGCACAACCCTCCCATGAATCTGGGTTTTGGGGATAAACGGTGGGTAAAGCCTCCACCCCCCTAATGGAACAAGGGACTATGTCTACCCGACATAATAACTGCGTTGCACCTGTACTCGGTTTGTCATCGTATAACCAATCCAGGTGGTTGAGTTTCCTGAAACCCTACCCCACCCATGTCATAATATACATCATAATAATCATTCTTAAGTAAATAATGCATCACTCACATACCATTTATCTTTTGAAGTCCATGTCCCCGAGGCTCTCCCACCTTGTAGGATCCAGCTATTACTTAGCATTTTAACCTGTAAGTTTGTCTCTGACATACATTCTAGAATACCGTGCATAAATCCTCAACATGTACACATACATTTCATCATAACATAAAAACAATAAATTCATTTATTCACCATGCACCTGGCATAACATTCGTTCATTCAACATATAACTGTAACGATATCCACGCACCCATCATTCAGTAATTCGCATATATGAGACATAATTAACACATGATACATATCTAAACATGACTACCGATCATAATACTAACATCACACACACACACACATATCAGCAAAATAATAGAACCATATGTCCACAATGTCGTCAAACCGACGAAGTCTCACAATCAAACAAATACAACATATAATACTAGTTCAGGTAGTAATGTCAAAATGGGGTGTTATATACACCCACCCTTCAGGAAACTTTGTCCTAAAGTTATGGTCAAAATAGTGTGGGATAATCACGATGCATGGTCTCTACGTCCTCCTAGGTAGCAGGCCCTGAGCTATACTGGTACCACTGGACCTTAACCTGGTCCACCAAATGGTGCCTCAGCTATCTAACCCTACGGTCCAATATATGTAACGGTTCGACCCTGATGGTCCCCTTGTCCGAAACCTGCAGTTCCTTCCAATTTATTTTATGAGACTCATCAGCTACATAATGTCATAAAATAGATACATGAAAAACATTGTGATTTTTGTGCAAGTGGGGTGGCAGCGCAAGACGATACGCGACGGGTCCAACCTTCTCTAAAATTTTAAAGGGTCCTATAAATTGTGGTGACAACTTTGTCCCTTTCCCAAAACTAATGTTTCTTTTTCTAGGCTTGATGCATATGAACAGTGCATCACCAACCTTATAGCTTCGATCAACCCTATGCGCATCGGCATAACTATTCTATCTATCCTGAGCTTCCTTTAACCGTGGTCTAATCTGAATTACCTATTCTTCCATCTCCTAAATCAACTCAGATCCTATAATTACTTGATACTCTAACGTCTCCCAACTCAATGGTGTTCTGCATGGCCTCCCATACAATGCTTCATATGGAGGCATCCCAATTGAGCTATGGTAACTGTTGTTGTAAGCAAACTCAACCAAGGGTAAGTGCTTCTCCCAATGAGTCTGTTGATCCATGACGTACATCCTAAGCATGTCCTCCATCACTTTATTCACTCTTTATGTTTTTCCATATGTCTCTAGATGGTAAGCAGTGCTTAGGTTCAACTGAGTACCTAACGTCGACTGCAAACTTGTCCAAAACCTAGACGTAAAACTGGAATCCATGTCCAAAATTATCTTCTTGGGAAACCCATGGAGACGAACTACTTCATTTATGAACAAACGAGTCACATCCGTGACATCATAGGTCTCCTTGACTGGAATGAAGTGAGCATTTTTGGTCATTTTGTCAACGATGACCATAATGGAGTCATGCATATGAGAGGTAAGAGGAAATCTCACCACGAAGTGTTAATTTTTCAGAATTTACTTCAATCTGATCTAGGATCTTAACTAAGAGAACAACATGTATAGGATATCTACAGCATATCAATCATGGACACAATAATGCAAGCACACAAGAGACACAGAGTTTACTTGGGGAAAACCATAAAGGTGAAAAACCCCAATAACTTCCTCAAAAATAGATAGAGCAATGATACAACCCAAGCATAAGAGATAGACATCTCCTAGCAATAGCTTCTCCTCCTCCACAAGTGCGCCACTCTCCAAATAGTGTGTGTGTGAATAGAATGATCAAATAGAGTGCCTCCCGCACACTATTTATACTTAACTTGTCTTGCCTAATAACATTTACTAGGTCGGCCTTAACTTAACCACATAACATAAAGCTGACTGGGCCGACCCCCCAATAGGGTGGTCTAATAACCCTTTGACCCACATGGCCAACCACTAATAGGGTTGTCTAATAACCCTTTGACCCACATAACTTATACAAGGCTGACCCCAACAAGGTTGTCTAATAACCCATCAAGTATAAGTTACGACACTTACAATATAAATGGCGACACTTCCATATAGAGGAATAATAACATCTCTATAGGAATACAATATACATATATTTGAAATACATTCTGAAGTTACATATACATCAATATTCCCTCTTAACTAGGAATGTATTTCTCGACGCATGTCTTCTAGCACAAGTCTTCTTCTTTGGATCATCATCAGTGAATCATTGTCCTCGAATCATCGTCATTGTCACTGCTGCTGCTATCTCAATCAATATTTGATCTACTCGTCATAGGAAGTTCTACAGAGCCAGTCCTTTTTCATACTGGATGTAGGCCCACCACCTACAGGTCTTCATCATCACTGACCATACTGTGGAATCCTCAGTACTGATTACGTGCATCAACAAAACCTCGAAAGAGCATCCCAAGACTGATTACGAACATACTGCTCAACCTATCAGATCTACCAAGATCTTTTACATGTAACTCCACAACCTGTCCATGACCATGGAGTATCATCCTAATACTCATAATCATACTGATCATTATCCACGAAGCACAGTCTAGATGCACACAACACATCACTTACACTCACCAGCATGGAAGGACTTTCCTCTGACCATCCGGGAAAGGCTCAGCACTCACATCAACGCAAATGGGAGAACACATCAGCCACCATGTCGGAAAGGCTCTGCACTTACATCAACGCACATGGGAGAACACATCTACCACCATGTGGGAAAGGCACTCCACTTACATCAACGCACATGGGAGAACACATCTACCACCATGTCGGAAAGGCATTGCACTTACATAAACGCACATGGGAGAACACATCTACCACCATGTTGGAAAGGAACTGTGCATTTGTGTCTTTGGAACTCATCACACATTCATTAGTATAATCTTAATACTATCAAAACACAATAATCTTAAACATGTATAGTCATGATCATTTCAAACACAAATAATAAACATTAGTATTCAAGGTTTTAGGGAAGACTTCTTTTACTCATGCATATTCTTATTTGATCATAGGACTCTTCTGGTTAGTCAAATCATCAATCAAGATAAGAGACATAATATGCACAAACCCTTGATTTCTTACATTTCTAACTTTATGAATAAACATAACTAATCATACCAAGTATACTTATGTAAGGGATCCTAACACAAGGTAATATTCTAACTTGATATAGGAAAAACATACCTGGATTACTATGTTAGCTAGTTATGTCTAACATACCCACATTATGTCTTCTGGTTCTCTTCAATGACTTGTGCTAGTAACCTGAATGTCTCATAAGTTAACCATTGTAGAACCAAGTTATACATACCTTGTAAGTAGATATTCTATGTGATCCATGACAATGGATGGATATTTTTCTTCATGTCACCATGATCATATGTTCTTTAAGTAGAACATGATTTGTCTTTCTTGGTGTACTGTAAGTCATACCTGTCGAGATTGCTTGTAATCTTCTTATGTAAGGCCTTAGCCTCATCTCCCTCTGAAACAAGAACTTCTTCACTTACGTAGGTGACCAGTCCATTCTCTTCTAGGATTAACCCAATCCACTTGATTTGCAGGAACTGGATGTGGAGCTGGATTAGGGTTTGTCAGAGAAACCCTAAAAATTCAAACTTTGAATTTCAAACTTCTAAAAGGATAGAAAGATGTGCTTTGATGAGCTGATCAAGACGGTATACTTAGAATTTGAAAACTGCAAAGTTTCACCACTCAAAATTGCCTTTTAGTTTTTCGGATTCACTAGGGAGGACCCTGAATGAGGGTTTGAGTTTCTCAAAGCTTCACCCAACAAAACAGTTTAATTCAAAGCTCTAAGCTTCTATTTTTCTGAGGAGATTCCAGCCGTGGTCACAGATTTCCAAAATTCCAATTTTTGCAGAAGCCTTAATTTTCCATCTTTCCGATCAAAGTCCCGAATTCGGGTTTGATCAAGCCCAACCTTCTTCCCAACCAAAAAATCTGATCTTGGTCTCTAAATTTCTATTTTGATGAGTAGCATCCAGCCGTGGTCTTTGATTACAAAAATTCCAACTTTCCCGAAACCTTAAATTCCCGAAGCCATGAATGAAGGTGCTCAAAAATAATTCTTTTTTGACAGAAATATGCACCTGATTGTTTCTTGTGTAAATCTGAATTTTCCAATCCACAGGGTCTAAAAATGTTGTTTGTGGTATCCTGACCTGTCATCTTTCCAACCCCATAGGTCTGACCTCAAATGGATTTTCTGAGAGAGATTTATGCCAAGTGTCGTAACGTGACCTATTTATGGGAAAAAAAAGGAGAGCGAACTTGTACGGCATGCCCCGTGTCACTGGTTCAGTTTTGGCCTCTAAAAACGTTACCTGAGAAATTAAAGTCCGTGAAATACCTGTCACTTTTTACGAAATTTCATTTGGAGATTCCTAGCCCAAGTTATGACCTTTTTTCCTAGGTCACATGTTTATGACTCAAATCTGGAAGGGGCAGAAACCCTAGATTGTACAGATCATAAAACACAATATAAAATGAATTAGAAGTTTTCCTTTGGAAAAAAGGTACATGGGGATATTATATTCAACCTGTAAAAGTTTCATATCCAAAAAATTTGCCAAAATGGATTTATAGTGAAAGTGCTACGATGACTGGTTTTTTCTATATCAAGCCCTAGCATCGCAAGTGCAACAAGTGTCATACATGCCATACCATGCCTTCTTTCAGGATAGCTATGATACAATGTTAGTTTTTCAGAATTTACTCCAATATGATCTAGGATCTTAACTGAGATAACAACATGTACAACATATCTACAGCATATCAATCATGGACACAATAATGGAAGCACACAAGAGACACATATTTTACTTGGGGAAAACCATAAAGGTGAAAAACGCTAATAACTTCCTCAAAGATAGATAGAGCAATGATACAACCCAAGCATAAGAGATAGACATCTCCTAGCAGCATCGTCTCCTTTTCCACAAGTGCGCCACTCTCCAAAGAGTGTGTGTGTGAATAGAATGATAAAATAGAGTGCCTCTCGCACTCTATTTATACTTGACTTGACTTGCCTAATAACCTTTACTAGGTCGGCCTTAACTTAACCACATAACATAAAGTTGATTGGGCCGACCCCCTAATAGGGTGGTCTAATAACCCTTTGACCCACATGGCCGACCCCCATTAGGGTGGTCTAATAACCCTTTGACCCACACGACTTATACAGGGTCGACCCCAACAAGGTGGTCTAATAACCCATCAAGTATAAGTTACGACACTTACAATATAAATGACGACACTTCCGTATAGAGGAATAATAACATCTCTATATGAATACAATATACATATATGTGAAATACATTCCAAAGTTACATATACATCAACATGAAGTCCATGGAGATAACCTCCCACTTCGACATAGGTATGTCATGTGGCTGTAACAGTCCTTACACGTGGTGATGGTCATCTTTTACCTGTTGACACTCGAGGCACCTAGTGATGAATTTGACCACGTCACTTTTCATCCCTGCCCAAAAGAAGAGTTGCTTCATGTCTGCATACATCTTCTTTACACCCGGGTGTGCGTAATACACTTCTCTATGGGATTCCTTAAGGACAGTCTCTCTAATATCTCCCTCCTCAAGAATATACATCCTCCCTTGATACCGTAACAAACCATTGGCTTCCAACTCATAGCCTTCAAACTTAGGTCACACCAGTTTCCCACTCTGGAGTGCTGATGTGACATTTAGGTACCAACTATCCCCAATTAGCTATCCTAAAAATCTTTCCCCCAAATTAACCTTCAAAGGTATAAGAGAGAAAAGTATTGGTTTTCTGCTTAAGGCATCAGCTACCACATTCTCCTTCCCTTTGATGTATGAAATCCCAAAATCATACTCGCTCATGAATTCACTCCATCGCCTTTTCCTAGCATTTAGGTCACTCTGAGTGAAGATATACCTTAAGCTTTGGTGATCAGACTTGAGCTCAAAGCTTCTTCCAACAAGTTAATGTCTCCAAAGATTCAAAGCTAGCATCACCGGATCCAACTCTAGGTTATGGGTAGGGTAGTTATCTTCATGTGTTTTTAACTTTCTCGACGCATAAGCTATTACCCCGCCTTCCTGCATCAACAATGCACCCAAACCTTGTCTTGAGGCATCTATGCAAATTGTGAATTCCTTCTCCATATCTGTAACTCGTAGAATCGGTGCACTCGTCAATAGTCTTTTCATCTCAGTGAATGTGACATCACACTCATTCGTCCAGTCATATCTAGTGCCTTTACGTTGTAGGGTAGTTATGGGTTTTGCGATTTTTGAGAAACCCTCAACAAACCTTCTGTAATACCCGACTAATCCCATGAATCTTCTCACTTCATGAGGATTCCTTGGCACGGGCCAATCCATTATGGCCTTCACCTTCTCAGGGTCCACTGAAATTCCCTCACCCAAAATTATATTCCCTACATAATGGATCTCCTTCTAATAAAATGAGCATTTGGACAACTTATTGTACAACTGATGCTCCCTTAAGCATGAAAACACTATCCACAAGTGTTCCTCATGTTCACTTTCATTCTTGGAGTAGATGAGGATGCCATCGAAGAAGACTTGCACAAAATTATCTAAGTACTTTCGAAACACGCTATTCATGAGACTCATGAATACAGCTAGGGCATTGATCAAACCAAAGGGTACCACTACAAACTCATAGTGCCCAAACCTTGTTTGAAAGGCAGTCTTAGGTATATATCCTTACTTAATTTGTAGCTCGTGGTAACCTAATCGTAAGTCGATCTTGGAGAAGGTTGTCGCCCCTTTCATTTGATCAAAGAGATCATCAATTCGAGGTATCAAGTACCTATTCTTCATGGTGGCTCTGTTCAAATCTCGGTAATCAATGCAAACATGCAAGGAACCATCCTTCTTCTTCACAAATATTATTGGTGCACCCCACGGCGAAATACTTGGTCCGATGAACCCTAGATCTAGTAGTTCCTTCAACTACATTTGTAACTCACAAAGTTTCAGGGCCGTCATCCTATAAGGTGTCGTCTATGTTGGCTGCGAACCAGGTTTTACCTCAATGGTAAAATCAAGTTCCCTCTTAGGAGGTAACCTAGGTAATTCCTTTGGAAAGACGTCACTGAATTTGGCTAACACTGGGTACTCATCAAATGAGGGTCCCTTCTCATTGTTTACCACTTCAACAATATACAACTGACATCCCTTTCACATACATTGCCTTACGTTCATTGTGGATATGAAACGTAGGGACACCTTCCGTTTGATACCCTGGATCTCGATGGCCTCTCCTTTGTCATCAATGCAAAGAACTTTATTTCCATAACAGTCCAAGAAAGCTCGATGTTCCTCAAGCCAATTCATACCTATGATGAGATCATAAGTTCCGAGGGTGGTGATGTACACCTTGAATTGTGTAACACACACCTCGATATCTACTACGCACTTGTTGACACTAGGTCCTACTTCTTTCCTTACCAAGTCCTACTACTTTCCTTACCCCTAAATCCATTTCAAATAAGTTGTAATCCTCATGCTCGTAGGATGCAAACCCACATTTGTCTAATGCATATAGAGAAATGAAACTATCTGTAGTACTAGGATCAAACAATATTCTAAGCTAAACATTATTGACCATGCCTGATGATTCCACCAAAGTAAATTGGTGCTCTTCCTAATGGTTGTTTACTGCTGCCGAGATATGATTCCTACTACCCACACTCCCCATTGGAGCCTTCCCTTCTCGATGCACTCTATCGTGATCCGCACTTCTACAGACTAACCGCTGCAAAGCTGGCTCCGTAGACGGAGGAACAACTCGGAGAAGCTGCAGGTGGCTCAGGGACGAGCCACATGTGAGTGTTAGGGGCCTATTAGGCCTGGCCCAAGTGGGGAAATTTTGAGCAAGAAGGAGTTTTGGAACTGCGAAGCTGAGTGCAGTTAAGTTGAAACAATTTTGTATAAGTGTTTGGGATGCTGCGAAGTTGCGCGCAGCGTAGCATCAGAAGAGCTGCGAAGTTTAGTGCTATGAAATGTCCAATCTACGGTATTCCAGCAAAGCAGAGTGTTGGAAAAAAGAAGGCACATGTTCCGGTTAGACCATCGATGGTCTATTTTTGGAAAATATGCTCCAGGAGTGCTAAGCGGCGGGTGGGGGAAGAAGAGGAAAGAAAGTGACTGGTCGCACACGCGAAAGATACCACTGCCTCAACCAGTCACACGAGACCGTTAGAGGAGGAACGGCTCAGTGAAAGCATCCTGTTGGAATGCATGCAACAGGAAGGACGATAGAGGCGCGATGCATGTGTGGAAGACCGCCATAATGGAATATTCGCTACCAGAGGCCAGAAGTTCAGTTTTGGGGAAACCGTGACAGTTTGTAAACCTAAGGGTTTTTGCCTTTGAAATTGTAAATACATGACCCATGGGAAAGATCTATAAATAAGGAATTTTTGTATGCGAAAGATTGTAAAGGCTCTGCAGCTATGTGCGCAAAGACCTATCTGAGAGAGAAGAGAGTCTGTAGCTGAGTGCGCAGACTCGGAACTGTTGTACCCTTCCCAAAGATTAATATAACAACTATTCTTGTGGACGTCGCCTCCATCCGGGGGGTGAACCACGTTAAATACTATGTAGTGTGATTGTTTTGTTTCTGCATTTGCTTATTTTCCTACTTGGAATGTCTGGGTTCTCATTCATAAGCTATATGTTAATGCTTTTATATGTATTCACCATAGAGGAAAGATGGGAATAATATGTTAATTCTTACATGAAGAGATGAATGATGAAGGCTAGTATTATAAGCTGGTAGAAGTATTTGTTTATTGAATAATCACAAGTGGATGTAACATTCAAATTGTATAAGTCTCCATCGCACAAGTGCCTAGTGTGCGCAGTATTGCTTGCCTCATCTGTTGTATCAATTCAAACTTAATTAATCTAAGGCAGTAGACGAATGGTTAAGTGTTAAAGTAAAACCCTTGAGATCTGTTAAGTCTGGAAGCGGAAGCGTATTAGATCGTGTGCTATCCTATAAGTGATATCCTGCTCATACCGTGCAACACTTAGTCTGTAGAAGTGCGGATCGCGATGCAGTCTATCATCATGCAATGCTCCGTTCGCAGCACAGGTCAGATAGTGCGCTGCGCAGAAGTCCTGTCTGAACAACTCATCACATAACTGTGGAAACCCGATTTCGCAGTACCCCCATAGATACACCTCGAGTGAGACCTCATCCTATTCGTAGGCTGTTGCCGAAAGGGCCAGTGAAAAGGGGTTTTGTTGGTTAAGTGAAACTGCGAAGAACCTAAGTCCATATTGGAAAACCTCTAGGTTAGTTTGTAAGCCAACTAATGGTTCTGTTACCGCGCTAAGAATTTGTGATGAGTTGAAGTCGTGATGTGTGAAGTAGAAGAAGTTGAGTTGGGCGTCGACATTTGGTATCCAAACAAGAAAGAAATCTAGGCTTGGTGTGACAAGATAGAGAGAGACTTTGTAAGGAAAGAAAATAGACACCCACACCTCTCTGACATTGACTGGTTGAATAAGTACCTGTGGAAAGACGTTCACGAGGTATTCTGGGCATCTTTTGGAAACGAGATACACGAGTGGTTTTCAAGACTTGTAGAGCATAGAAACTATCTACCGTGAAACGTGTCAACCGAGTGGACATCGGAGCTTATTGAAAGGCTCAAAGCATTGGATAGTCCGTTTGTACGCGCAGTTGACTTCTCCGTTGACAACACACTACAAAGCTTTGTAACACAGTTCGCTCTGGACAAGCTAAAGTCCTACAGTGTAGCCGAGAGAGAGTTTTTCAAAGGAATCAGAGGTAAGTACTTGAACAACCTCGGTCTATACATTAAGATGCTCTTAGCTGAGAAAGGTTTTTTTAGATTACTATAAAGTTTTTGGAATTTGTAATGGTTAATAGAATTTTTAGTGATTCTGACGAAGAGACGCGTAACCTAAGAAGTGGGAAAATATATAAATACACACCTAAAAAGAATTCTAGTGGATCTGGGCTCCGCGTAGATATTGATTTAGAAACTAAACTTGATAGCCAAACCGCACCTCTATATGCAACCTGTCAGCATATTACGCCCTAGAATCCACCAGTTGTGAACGTTGCACCTCTCATTACACAAACCCATCCAGTTCATAACCCCGCAGTCGTGAAGAATCAGCACAATACCACATTTATTTTTTTCGCGCAGAACACTGCATAGAACCCTCCACCACCCAGAAGAAGCATGACTGAGGACATTAAGCTGCCAATATTCAAAGGAACAGGTCTAGAAGACTCTAATCAGCATTGGTTTCTATGTGAAGCCGTATGGAGAGTAAAACAAGTGCAAGACGACGATGTGAAGCAAGCGCAGCTCGTTACCACCTTTAGAGATAGAGCCTTGCATTGGTTCATGAAATACTCACAGGGACAGCCGAGAACCCTGATAGAAATCAAGGCTACACTCTTAGCAGAATTCAAGAAGTCAAAGTCAGAGTCGCAGTGTATCATAGAGTTAAAAGAGATCAAACAAAAACCTAATGAAACAATCTGGGAGTTTGATAAAAAATTTAAGACATTGTTGGACCAAGTAAGATTCGTCATAGCACAACAACAGCACAAGGAATGGTTTATAGCTGCATTGTTGCCCCATATCAGGTATCCATTAATGCAGCAGAAGGTGGCTTCACAGGAAGAAGCCTTGGAGATCGCGATGAAGCTAGAAGCTTCACCGATTGGAGAAACTAGCACTAGCATGTCTCATATTTAGAACTAGTTAGCTACCCTGACACTACAATTACAAGATATCAAGCAAGGAAAGCAAGAGAGAAAGGAAGTCTGGTGTACAAGTTGTAAGGGAGAAGGACACACTAAGGATCATTGTCATTTATTCCAAGAATTCCTTAATATGGGTGGACCAAACCCATTAAATTCGCACCCAGGGCCATGGTGTGAAATTTGCAGAACCAGAGGACATCAGCCAGAATATTTCCACATGATACAGAAATACGTAAGAACACCTAAAAACCTATATTGTAATTTATGTAAGTCAGTCGGGCATGATGAGTCTAATTGTCGTGCATATGATCTCATTTTAGAAAGCAAGAAGGATATTGAGCATATATATGGAGGAATGTACAGATTCCAAGAAGAGACTCCGCAGAAATAGAATAATGCCCAACCTGATCAGGGCGTATATAGAGGTCGCGAAGGATACTGCGGGAGAGGAAAGAATAACGGTCCGGCACAGGGACGGGGCCGAGGTCAAGTAATCTATTATCACTGTGGCGAAGTAGGCCCTGTATCCAGAGATTGCACCAACCCATGCACTACATGCAGTTATTGTAGCTCATTTGATCATGTTATTGAAGACTGCCCTGTGTTATAGGTAGAAATGAAGAAAAAGAAGCGGCCAGAGCCGCCAAAGCCAAACATCCAGTTCATCGCAGCAGAAAGGAGACTTGCGGATCCAAGTATCAACGTAGTGACACAAAGTGGCACTACGACAGGAAGGGATCGAGGAGCAGAAGCTTCGACATCTCGATATTTTGACACTAAACAGTCTCCTCTTGAAACAATATGGATAAGAAAGTCTGCTCGGAAAGCACCTCTGCTCGATTTGAAAAAGAACAAGGAAGCATTTACAGAAACACGGGACATCCTCAAGGAGTCGGCACCCACATCGGCAAGAATCCCGCTATGCAGTGAAATACCGTATATAGAGGATAGGCCAGCTACCTATGACAATATGAGCCATGCAGCAGAGACAGGCACCTCTGTTGTGCAGTTCCTAAGGAGCTGCATGAAGATGTTGAAAAGCGCAGATGCTATCACGAAATTGCAAAAACTGTTGAACCAATATGAACCACAGAGCGAGACGGAGATTATCGATAGTGCAGTTCACTAGATCAAGAAACATCAAAGAACCGATCGAGAAATGAGGCTTAGTGCCCAGATAGGAAACTATGAAATGGATGAAATCATCCTTGATCTGCGATCTAAAGTAAATGTCTTAACTAAACAGACATGGCAGTAGATGGGGCGACCAAAGCTGTTATGGTCACCTATCCAGTTGAGAATGGCCAACCAAGAAAAAGTAATACCCTTTGGAAGGTTAGCCAACGTTCTTGTTGACATCGATGGAGTACAAAGCCATGCAGACTTTGAGGTGATTGAGACTGTCGATGATAGTCAGCTTTATCCTGCGTTGCTGGGGATTGACTAGGCTATGGACAACCTAGACATAATAAAATTGAAAACGAAGAAGATGATCTTCTAAGGGAAGCATCTCAGGGTCATCGCACCATTGGACCCTGCAGACGGGGACAGATACAGTGAGCCGATTCAGGAGGAATCCAGAGCTCAAGATTTGGACAGACTGTACCAGACGATTATGAATAAGGAAGATTATATTAACCCGACTGCGGATGGTACACTCAGCTGGAGATGCGACATCTCTTGCATCTCCGACTCATACACGGGATTGGAAAATTGGAAGAGTCGCATGCATGAAGTATCAGCAAGGAGATGCGCGCAAGTTACAAAGTCACTGCGCTGGATTGGAAAGGAGGTAATCCCAATTCCCGACTATGATGGTTTTGCTAATGTTTATTCCTTTATCAAAGAATATACTGCAGCTATTGCAGATGAACATCGCTTACAAGCATTAGATGTGGCACTGTGTGAGACACTTGCAAGATGATGGGCTATGCATAAGAAGACACTCACCACATGGGATCAGTGTAGAATCAAGATGTAGATCAGTTTTGCTGATAAAGTTACACTACCTTTTAAGAAATATAATGGACAGATAGATATGAAATAGCATATGGAAGTCTGTGCACAAGCATGGAAGGAGCGACCACATACAGAATGGGTGCATCTATTTGTGCACACGCTAGAGGATGACATTCTGAAGAAATGGTACTTAGACCTGGAGTTGCGTAGAGAAACCACAAATTGGGCCATGCTAACCGCGAAATTCCAGAAGGACTTTAGTTTCGAGGATGAGAACCCGCTTATACACAACGCTTTGCAAATAATTAAGCAATGAATATTCAGGGAAGATTGTCCACCTAGAAATATGACTTTGGAGGAATTCTTTGACGCAGGTAGCATACCTGCGAGCTTACAGTCATATTGGAAGGACCAGGTAGAGCATGCCATGGAATGTTATAATCTAGCTGAGGGGGTTGAAGAAAAAGAGAACAGTGATGAGGAGGATCCGTGCAACATCAAGATATACCTGAGTCAGAAGGTGCGCGCGACGTAGAGGGACCTCCGCTAGAAATCCCAGACATGAGCGGACCTATGAAGACAAAGAAAGTGAACATTGGCACCAACGAAGATCCAAAGTTTGTAGCTATTGGAGACTACTGTGATGATCAGACTATTGTGGAGATTGTAGATACATTACATGAATATCAGGAGCTATTTTCGAGTAAGTTCATAGAGATGAAGGGCATTTTGGGAGACTTAGGAGTGATGAGAATACCTCTTAAGCCAGGCGCAAATCTTGTGAAGCATAGTTTGTACTGACTGAACCCGCGCTACAAAGAAAGAGTAAGAGCCGAACTAGGAAAGATGCTAGAGGAAGGAATCATTGAGCCCGTTGAGGAATCTGAGTGGATAAGCCCAATGGTTGTCCAAGATAAGAAGACAGAGGGGGAAATCAAGATCTGTGTGGATCTTAGGAAACTGAACGATGCTTCCATGCATGACCCAGTCCCTACTCCTTTACGGATGAGATGCTTGATAATGTGGGAGGAAATGAAGCCTATTCCTTTATTGATGGTTTTTCGGGATATCATCAAATAAGAATTGATCCCACGGATAGGCACAAGACTACTTTTGCTATAGAATGGGGGTCGTTCCAATATACAGTGATGCCATTTGGCCCGAAGATCACACCTGCTATTTTTTCTAGAGTTGTGGTTGCAACATTCAAAGACTTCATGCATAAGTTTCTAGAAGCTTATTTTGATGACTAGACTGTGCTTGGACTACTGAAGAACCATTGCATGAACCTGAGAATGATGCTGGAAAAGTGTAGACAACATCAGATCTATTTGAATCTAAAGAAGTGTGTTTTCTATGTTCCTTATGGGATTCTATTGTGACACATTGTCTGTAAACAGGGCTTGATGGTTGACCCTGCAAAGATCGCAGTCATCGTAAACTTGCCCATGCCAAATTCAGTTAAGCAGCTGCGCACTACATTGGGCCACACTGGCTATTATAGAAAATTTATAAAGGGTTATGTGCAGATAACCGCAGCCATGGAGAAGCTGCTAAAGAAGGACGCACCGTTCATCTGGAACGTAGAGTGCGAACAAGGGTTTGATACATTAAAAGAAAATATGGTCACTGCACCGATCCTAGTTTTTCAGGACTGGGAAAATCCATTCCATGTACATGTTGACGCATCATGCATAGCGTTGGGGGTTGTCCTATCTCAGCCAGGAGAGGGAGGTATTGACCATCCCATCGCATTTTCAAGTCGGAAGCTCTCATATGTAGAAAAGAATTATAACACCACTAAGCGGGAAGGCCTGGTGATGGTCTATGCACTGCAAAAGTTCAGGAACTATTTGCTTGGTGCACACTTCCTTATGTTCACTGACCATTCTTCTCTAAAATACTTGGTCAATAAGCTAGTGTTAGGGGGGCGAATCTACAGATGGTTGTTACTCTTCTAGGAGTATGATTTTGAAGTCATTGTTAAGCCAGGAAGATTGAACTTAGGAACTGACCATCTATTAAGGATTGAGTTAGGAGAAGAACCTACAAACCTCGAAGACAATCTTCCTGATGCGCAGTTGTTTGCTATCCAGATAGCTGATGATTACTATAAAGACATCATAGACTTTTTGACTACTGGAATAGCATCCACAGAGTTCACTACGCAGCAAAAGAAGCAGCTGGTAGTGCGAGCAACAGACTTCACCATTATTGTAGGTCAGCTATAAAAATTAGGACCGGATGAAGTACTGCGCAGATGTGTATTGGAGCATGAGAAGCCATTCATACTGGCTGATGCACATTCCGGAGCAGCAGGAGGTCACTATGTAGGTAAGGCCACTGCGCAAAAGATATTGCGCGCAGGACTATGGTGGCCTACGATCCATAAGGATTCGAAGGAGAATTGTCAGAGCTGCGATGTCTGTCAGAGGATAGGAAGGCCATCACAAAGAGACAAGATGTCGTTAAATCCATAGTTGACATTATAGGCATTTGAAAAATGGTCCATTGATTTTGTGGAATCTATAAACCCATCGGGGAAGAGAACTGGCGCGAGGTATATCATCACTGCTACCGATTACCTTACCAGATGGGAAGAAGCGAAACCAGTAAAGGACTGTACCGTAGCCACTGCTACACAGTTCATATTCGAAGAAATACTTATGAGGTTTGGATGTCCAAAACTTCTGATGAGTGACCAAGGAACCCACTTTTTGAACAGGACTATTGAGGCATTGATAGAAAAATTCCACATTCATCATCAACGTAGTACACCTTATCACCCATAAGTAAATGGAACTGTGGAAGCGTTCAATAAAATACTGGAGAATGCGCTCACTAAAGTATGCAATGTGAATAGTAATGACTGGGACCTACGCATTCCAACTATACTATGGGCATATAGGAAAACATGCAAGAAACTGATTGGCCACACACCTTTTAGGATGGCCTATGGGTAGAAAGCAATTATGCCAATGGAATACATCATTCCCAGCTTGAGGATAACTGCATTTACAAGTATGGAGGATCAAGCAGCATTGGACGAAAGGCTTCTACACTTAGTTGGGTTGGAGTAAGATCGCTTCATCACAGGCTTTCACCAACAAGTGCAGAAAGACAAAGAAAAAGCATGGCATGATCGCCACATCAAGAGCAAATATTTTTGGGTAGGTGATATAGTCCTCCTGTACGATAGTAAATTCATGAAATTCCCAGAAAAGTTTAAAATGCATTGGCTTGGCCCATATACTATTGTACATGTTACTAATGGTGGGGCAACTCAGTTGGCCACATTAGCATTAGATAACTTGCCCAGTTTAGTTAATGGAAGCAAACTAAAACCCTATCGGGATAGTCTTGTTTTGTAGAACCTGTGATGATCAGAAAGTCAGAAGGAAATTTCTAAGTGCCAAGTACAATTGGAAATTGGAACTAGATATGGGAATGAATCTGTACGTAATGTACAATAAGGAACATGTATATACCGCGCAGCACTGTTAAGATGTGCCGTTGCGGCAAAAAAATAAGAAGAAAAAATGAAAAAGAAAAAAAAATAAAGAAACAAAAAAGAGAAAGCGCGTTGTTGCGAAGTCCAAAAGGCAATTGCGAAGAGGAAGCGAACAAGGAAAGATATTAATATTAGAAGCAAGAAATCAAGCACCGCACAGTAACTGCGTAGGATCAAGCATGACATGTCGCTCAGTTCGACACAACAGTCAGAAAAATAGCCGTTATGATGTCGGTCAAAAAT
This sequence comes from Larix kaempferi, assembly GCA_027924585.1. NCBI lineage: Eukaryota > Viridiplantae > Streptophyta > Pinopsida > Pinales > Pinaceae > Larix > Larix kaempferi. The sequence goes on along the minus strand of BSBM01000348.1, from coordinate 13,656,045 downwards.
ATAGCCATTATATAGCGGTTGTGAGTGACCGCTTGGGCATTTAACGCATAGGTAGCCAGTCTGAATGGGTTTATGAGGGAAAGGAACAAAGGATCTGTTGGATTTGGCCAATATATACCACCATTAATGCTCATATAGCCATTGCAGGGCGGGGAGGAGGTTAGTTGTGCCTATAACTAACGTTGCATTTAGACTCGTGGGCGTTACCAAACACTTAGAATTTTCTTGCGAACATTTCTGTGTGAGTTATTTTTCGCAAGTTATCTGAAAACCCTGTTAAGTTAGCTAGTGAATGTCTGAGTGGTATCCCATACAAGAAGAGTTCACCATCCAAGAGATTTTGAAGCTATTTCACTACGGATGGATCAAAGGGTTAATGAGAAACCTAGCTAAGAAGGTTGTCTTAGAACCAGGTCAAACGTCAAGACGATCAATGAGACAGAGTCCAACCATGCAAGATAGAGGTAAAAATCTAGTGGGACCAAGAATGAAGGTACCCAAGATGGCTTCGACAGTATAGAATCTACCAATAGCGGATAAGGAGATACCCTTGACCATGACCCCAGACTACATTTCACCGCGTGCACTGGACGCAGCGGTCTTTAGATTATCAAAGAGTGTTGAATATGACATCCCACTATCACCCATCTCAAAACATGTCGATGTCGAAAAACAATTATTGGGTAAAATCCCAGAATGTAAATGGGAGGATTATGATCTACTTGCGATGCAGAAGGAGGAGCCTAATGAACCAAAGTTCCCACAGTTCCAAACTGATCAGTACATGTGCTGCTCAATTTGCTCAGACTTCCACATTTTGACAGATCACCGGAGCTAAATGTGGTAGTGCGAACACTGATGGCATGCATTCACCAGGGGTACTTTTGGCTCGACCGCAATGTTGACCTAACCATTGACATTATCCACTGCATTACAGGGTTGAGAAAAAGGGGTAAAGATCCAAAGCAATTTTTCCAGGGGAAGAGCAAGGACAAAGAAGTCGTGGCAAAGATTAAGAAAACTCAGACAGTCGTCAAAGGAAAGAGGGGCTCCCAAATGGACAACATCGATGACAAAGCTACAAATTTTGTCATGTAGCTGTTAGTAGGCAAGATCTTAAGAAAATGCAGGCCTCTAGTGGTAAGCATCAAATTTCGTCATGCAACGTGTGGAGCTTGACCTGGCAAAAATACCACTGCCTGGCCTGCATTATTTACATCTGCAGTGTGTTGAAGAAATGCATGAGAGAACCACTCACGTGTTGAAGGGGTAGGCTGAGTTGCAAGAAGCTAATCGGTAGTTGGAGGAGTCTAGCTCGCGGAGAGCTATGGAGCTATAGGATGAGTATGATCGTCGACAAAGACTAGAATCCATGATCACCGCGGTCGCAGATGATATAGATGAATTTGAAGTCCAGGCAGATCCTGCGGATACTATTGTCAAGATTGGAGCATTGGTTACCAGTCTTAAGACAGAGATGCAAGACATGGAGGTTCTCCATGAGGCTAACATTGTTGCCTTGAAGGAACAGATCAATCCACAGACCCCACCAGATTAGCAGTAGCTAAGGTCAAAAGAAGTGAAGGCCGCAGTAGAGAGTATTGTTGTCAGAGTGGCTAAGTGCCAGAGTCTGTTGGATGTGGCACCGAAGGCATTCACTGCTCTCAAAGAAGACCCGGGATTGCTGCAAGTAAAGAATGCAGTGAAAGATAAGCAAGCAGCACTAGAGAAGTTGGATGTAGAAGTAAAGGCCCTACTACCAAGAGATAGACTTCAAAAGTACAGTGAAATAAACTCCCTCAAGAAGGAAGTGCAAACCTTAAGAGAAAAAGAGATGGAAATGGGAGATAAGTCGCAGCCATTACTGGAGGATGCCAGCACGATCTCACAGGAGATCGAGGAGAAGTTAAAGGAGTTGCGTGAGAATCAAGAACAGGTGAAAGGCCAAATCGGTGATGAGATAACACCAGAGATGCTAGATACAGTCAAGTAAGTGGAGCAAGATACGAAGGATGTAGTCGAGAAGCTAATCGACACATACAATGAGTTCGCTGCGAAGCTGGCTTCGTAGCTGGAGGAACAACTCGGAGAAGCTGCAAGTGGCTCATGGACGAGCCACATGTCAGTGTTAGGGGCCTATTGGGCCTGGCCCAAGTGTGGAAATTTTGAGCAAGAAGGAGTTTTGGAACTGCGAAGCTGAGCGTAGTTCAGTTGAAACAATTTCGTATAATTGTTTGGGATGCTGCGAAGTTGCGCACAATGCAGCATCGGAAGAGCTATGAATTTCAATGCTGTGAGGAGGCAGTGCTGCGAAGTGCCCAGTCTACGGGATGCCAGCAAAGAAGAGTGTTGGACGGAAGACGGCATGTGTTCCGGTTAGACAATTAGTGGTCTATTTTTGGCAAAGATGCTCTAGGAGTGCTAAGTGGCGGGCGGGGGAAGAAGAGGAAAGAAAGTGACTAGTCGCACACACGAAATATACCACTACCTGAACCAGTTGCACGAGACCGTTAGAGGAAGAATGAATTGGTGAAAGTGACCTGTTGGCATGCATCCAACAGGAAGGTCGATAGTGACGTGAAGCATGCATGGAAGACCACCACGATGGAATATTCGCTACTAGAGGCCAGAAGTCCAGTTTTGGGGAAACTGTGACAATTTTGTAAACCTAACGGTTTTTCCTTCAAAATTGTAAAGACATGACCTACGGGCATGATCTATAAATAAGGAATTTTTGAATGGGAAAGGGTTACTCTTAGTTTTGTTAAGTCTTGAATATTGCTAAATCCTTTGAGCTAGATTACTATTGTAAACGCTCTGTAGCTGTGTGCGCAGAGACCTATCATAGAAAGAAGAGAGTCTGTAGCTGAGTGCGCAGACTAAGAACTGTTGTACCCTTCCCAAAGACTAATATAACAACAGTTCTTGCGGATGTAGCCTCCATCCGGGGGGTGAACCATGTTAAATACTATGTAGTTTGATTGTTGTGTTTCTGCATTTGCTTATTTTCCTACTTGGAATGTCTGGGTTCTCATTCATGAGCTGTATGTTAATGATTTTATATGTATTCGCCATAGAGGAAAGATGGGAATAATATGTTAAGTCTTACATGAAGAGATGAATGAAGAAGTCGTAGTATTCTAAGCTGGTCGAAGTATCTATTTATTGAATAATCACAAGTGGATGTAACATTCAGATTGTATAATTCTCCATCACACAAGTTCCTAGTGTGCGCAGTATTGCTTTCCTCATCTGTTGTATCAATCCAAATTTAATTAATCTAAGGTAGTATATGAATGGATAAGTGTTAAAGTAAAACCCTTAAGATCTGTTAAGTCTGGAAGCGGAAGCGTATTAGACCATGCGTTGTCCTATAAGTGATATCCCTCTCATACTGCACAGCCCTTGGGTGCGCTGGTTGCGTAGCGGTTAGTCTGTAGAAGTGTGGATCGCGACGCAGTATATCGTCGTGTAGTCCAGCGTTCGTACCGCAAGTTGGATAGTGCGTTGTGTAGTAGTCCTGTCAGAACAACTCATCACATAACTGTGGAAACTTGATTCCCTAGTACCCCCATAGCTACACCTCGGGTGAGACCTCATCCTATTCGCAGGTTGTTTCCGAAAGGGCCGGTGAAAAGGGGTTTTGTTGGTTAAGTGAAACTGTGAAGAACCTGGGCCTATATTGGAAAACCTCTAGCTCCACATCCCCAACAAGCAAACTATAATGGAGTGGGCGAGATAACCTATTCAGACCTCTGAGAGGGGTTCCTCCCCTGGGACCCCTTCCCCTGCTGACTGGTCCTTTAAAATTCCTCACACCCCGATGAGTTCCTGTGGCTAACTGAGGCACCTCCCTAGTTGTCACTGATCTGTCTACTGCTACAACTCTTGGTGTGCTCTTGTTTTCGTAGGGAGGTGGCCTCGCATATCCTCCCCGAGGGTAGTTTTGAGGGGCATTCCCCACAAACTGTGAAGCACCTGCAACAATTAATTAATAAGAATATGTGAAATAGCAGAAATGACAAAACTCAGAATCACTTTTATATTGATCACAGGCCACTTCGAGGGGGAAACCTCCTTTGAGAAAGCTCAATACAAATAACTTCATGGTGCCTTCATAGGCCTCAACACACACTTATATGCTAAGTCTAGGCGCCAATACCATGGCTCAATACTATGTGTCAATACAAACCATGGGCTAAGTCTAGGCGCCAATACTATGAGTCAAAACCATGGGCCAATACAAACTATGGATCAATAAAACTACGAGACGACTTACAAAGCATATGCGTCCAACAAAAATATACTAGCAAAGTAAAGACATGGGTTCCTAACATCCCCTCTCCCTTAGAAAAAGCTTTGTCCTCAAAGCTTTAGATGTGGAAATTGATGCAGAATTTGAAGGAGTGGGTCCCCTGTAGCATCCTCGAGTTGCATTCCGAGCCACTGGCGCCTTTGGAGTTTCAGGGAGGATTGCATGGAAGGTTGTAGACAAAGAAGAACCATATCAACGATGTGAAAAGTCCACTCAGAACGATGTTGATCGGCTTGTTGTTTCAGTCGAATGCTTGCCATGTGAAAATTGTCCTGTAGAATGAGAAGAAGCTGATCATGGTTTCGAAGAATTGAGTCAATTGCCTGAACTGGAGAGCTGTTGAAGGTGTATGGAAGAAGAACTGGTGGTGCCTGTCCAAAGACTGCTTCATATGGTGTCCTTTGAGATGTGGTACTATACCACTGGAGCGCTTCTAGGAAATCCATATAAATAGTTGTCCAAATCTGTGGAGGGATGGGCAAGGGTTCGAGCAGTCCCGAAAGGAGGGTTGTTTCACCCTTGTTGACCTAGGAAGTATCACAATCAACCACCATCCGTTGAATTGTCCTTTTGAGTCCCTGCCAAAAGAAGTTTCATTGTTCCTGGTCATACCTTTTGAGGAACCTAGAGTGCCCTACTGATGAAGAAGCATGGAGTTCATAGAAGAGATAGCCCCGTTGAACAGATTGCAACCAATTTGGAACAAGCAGAGAAATAGATGTAAGAGAAAATGGGTGATCAAATGTGCAAGGAGGAGAATCTTCCACCAGATTGTCCTTACCCTTCTGGTAAGTGGTCACATAGTCATAACCCATGAGTTGGATAACCCATTTTAGGTGTGTTGGGGAGGAGACCCGTTGTTCCAGGAAAGTTTCCAGACTCTGGAGATCAGTCCTGATGCAGAAATAATTCCCCAATAGGGATGGATGCCACTTGTGTACTGTATGAAAAATAGCCATCATGTCCGGCTGAGATGTAGATGCGGCTAAATGCTTACCGGAAAGGTCTCATGAAGGCAACAAGCCCACTGGTGCAACAAAGAAACCTGCATATCTATCCAAGGAAGTAGTGGAGACCATTGGTGGGTGCATTTGAAGGGAATGGAGATGAGCAATGACATCATGTGAATTCTTCTTAAGGATCTTTTCCAGGCGATGTGAACTGATGATGTGGAGAGACCCTAGTTGTAAGCCCATAATTTTGTGTTGTGTCCCATTGGCTGAAAACTGCATCCAAAGTTCAGCAAAATCCCATAAGATGGGGCCAAGTGTGCATAACCATTGAACGCCCAAAACCACATCACATCCACCTAAGGACAAGGCAAACATGTCAAAGTGTAGGTTATAATATTCCATAGAGATACGCACATTGTGACACTTCCCCTTGCAACGTAAGGTGCCCCCATTAGCAACCATGACTCCAAAGTTGGAGCAAGGATGGACAAAACAATCAACCTATTTGGCAATCTGAGGGTCAATGAAGTTATGAGTGCTACCAGAATCAATGAGTATGGTAAGAGGGAGATTCTTGAAGTATCCTCTGACCCACATTGTTTGTGGGGTGGTGACGCCGGTTACAGCATGGAGAGAGATCTCGGGTGGGTCGTCCTGAGATGGGGTGTCAACAGGTGGGTGTTGAATGTCGACCTAATCATCTACTATATCCGTAGCTTCTTCACCAAGTTCTGAGGTAGGTGGAGAATCCACATCCAGGAGATAGAGATTTTGTTGAACACATCTATTTCCCCGAGTGAATTTCTCATCACAATTATAACAAAGCCCTTTTTCTCGGTGTGCCTGCATCTCTGTTTCAGAAAAATGCTTGATAGGAGTTGGTTGAGGAGCAAGCGTGATGGGAGGTCGTTGGGAACCCATATTTCTAAAGGGAACAAAGGTGGGTTTGGAGCGTTGTTGAGCTGCGATCTTGTCCTCTACCAATTTATCCAACCCTAGGACTTCCATCATTGTGTTGGGACAGAACATTTTGACCTCTGAGTGGATTTCATCCTTGAGACCACTGATAAAACAACTCCTGTAGAATTCATCAGACAATTCTTCTGTGTGATTGGCCAGTTTCTCAAATTCTGTCTGATACTCTCTCACTGTGCCCATTTGGTGAATTTTAGTGAGTGCTCCTGTGAAGTCATCAAAAGCACTAGGACCAAATCGTGGCAAAAGGAGTTGGCAAAAATCTGTCTAGTTTAGCTCAGGATGAGCTTTGATGTACCAATGGTACCATTGAAGGGCTTCTTGTTCCAAATGAAAGGATGCAAGTGGAACTTTATGGACATCAAAACTATTATGCAGACTGAAATATTTTTCTGCTCGGTAAATCCATCCAGTCGGATTAGTACCATTGAAGCGAGGAAAATCAAGCTTCGGACCACGAAAATTGCTGGAAGAAGAGAACCCGGTGGCTGCAAAAGATTCTGGCTGTTGGTTATTGTTCATGGCTGAATGCTGAAGATGGAGGCTGAGAAATTTTTCATCCAGATCTTGGAGTTTGGTTTGGATGGATGCAAGTGCTTCCTCCATGGCGTGTGCTCCTGCATGGGTGACAACCATAACCAGGGTTTTTTGTTTTGTTTTGTTTCGTTTTTGTTTTTTTTTTGGGGGGGGGAATGGGTAGAAAAACACAAACAGAAGCTGATTTAGTAAAGGAAAATTTGGATTGGGGAAAAAATATGATGGGTAATTAGGGTTTGACTAGATTTTGGACACTGTCGAAAGGACAGGAAAGCAGAAAAGGGGGATTTCAAAAGCAGGGTGAAAGAATGAGAAAACCTGGCAGAGAGGGACAAAGAAGCAGAATTAGAAAAGGAACTCTATGGTAAAATTTGAAGGCGATCGGGTGAAAATCGAAGAAGTTATGGCAAACCCTAAAAATAGACAAATGTGAGATTTCGGGTGTTGGGAAGTGGAATGTGGGATACGGTCCTCAGGAATGAAATATGCAGAATGGGATAGCAGGGGTGTTAGAGAAGTTTCAAGGGAAATGGAGTTAAAACAAGGGAGATACGGCGAAAAAACTGATTTTTTTTTTTTTTTTTTTTAGAATGGAGCGGCTTCAGCTCAGAAGGGATCTGAACAGATAGATCTGCAACAACCCGGAAGTGAGCAGAAATAGAGGGATCTGAAATGGTGCCGAATGGAGCGAAAACGGTTGGATTTGAAATAGATATGAAATGGCGTAGCAGTGATCGACAACAGTTCAGCTGAAAATATATATGGACCCCAGGTATGTGCGGCTTCCTAATAGTTCAGGGGTTTCACTCAGCCACCAATGTTGTCTGACGGCTTTCGTATTGGGGCAGTACCCCTCACTCCATGGCTCAGGTAAAACTGATATCCGCTTTGCCACAAACGACAGCTCTTGGTTTACCTCACGGGTGGGAACTAGTTAATCAGGTAGGGGTCGTTGCCCTTTTCGCTGGCAGGTCCTCTTAATGGGCCAACTACTTCAGGGTTCCTATGGTACTCCTCACAATGAGTTTTAGGGCTTATGCCCAAGTACTTCCCACAGTTAAGCGGATAGGGATTATTCCCAAATCCAAACCTGCAACAGATGCGAAAAAAAAAAAATTGGCAGAAATTTCACCCAGCGAGCCCGAGAAAGTGCTCTGATACTAGATGTGAAGCACCTGCAACAATTAATTAATAAGAATATGCTAAATAGCAGAAATGCCATAACTCAGAATCACTTTTATATTGATCACAGGCCACTTCGAGGGGGCAACCTCCTTTGAGCAAGCTCAATACAAAAAACTTCACGGTGCCTTCATAGGCCTCAACACACACTTATATACTAAGTCTAGGCACCAATACCATGGGTCAATACTATGTGTCAATACTGTGTGTCAATACAAACCATGGGCTAAGTCTAGGCGCCAATACTATGAGTCAAAACCATGGGCCAATATAAACTATGGATCAACAAAACTACAGGACGACTTACAAAGCATATGCGTCCAACAACGATATAATAACAAAGTAAAGACATGGGTTCCTAACACAAACCCTGACTGTTGAGAGTTGAATGACCTGATGGGCTTTGCACCCAACATCTCCTCTATTTAACGAGTGCAATCAACTGCTTTGGCAACCGAAGTCGGTTTACACATATGTACCTGGTCGCTGATCTTGGTATTGATCCCATGCATGAAGCCCTCAACCTGGCATTCGTCATTGTCCAAGTAGGGGACATACTTGACTAATTCCATGAACCTTTCTTTATATTCTTCCACGAATAGATTCCTTTGTACTAAGGTATGCAGGTCCCCTGCTTGTTCTTCCTGGTAGGATGTAGGTAAGTAATTCCCCTTGAATTTTTCCACAAACAGTTCTCATGGGACCGTGTCTAGTGTAAGGTGTAGCTACCTTTCTTGGTTCCCCCACCAGTTCAAAGCAATTCACTTAAGATAAAATATTGCATTATTAGACTTGGACGTGGAAGTGTACTCTTATAAGGTTAAGCGCCTAGTCATCTCCTCCAACCAAGACTCTACTCGTATCCCTGCTCGACCCCCTGAAAACTCTGGAAGCCTTATATTCTGAATCTCCCTTGTGATATCCTGATGCGGAGGTCTCGGTACCATATTCACTTCTACCACAGGAATTTGCTCCCTTATTGCAGGGTCCTCCACTTCTACCTCTGAGGTAACACTTCCTCTTTGTAGTCCCCGGAGTGTTTCGTTTATTGCTTCCAGCGAGCGCAATATAAGGATGGTCTCTGGCGATGGTGTTGGCACATTCGGCTTAGGTAATATTGTCGCCTGACCTCGCCCCCGACCTGCTCGCGTTCTTACCATGTTTATCCATGTAACATGACATAATATGATAATTAGCATATGACGACATCAGGACTATGTTACTATTTAAACTCAACTGTTAATCTCAAAGGGTGCATCGGACTATTGTTTTTACGAGCGTTTTTACTCTAAGAGCTATAGTTCTCGGCGTTTCGATCAGGCCATCTTAAGGCCACCCAGTACTAAATCTACTACAGTAGTTCTACGTAATTCATGTATCGAATTCCACGCAATACCCATTAAGTCGCAATTTAACCCTTCATGAAATTTTAATTAATGTTTAGCACCTCATTTCTTATTAATAACCATTTATTAATGAAATTACCGCCTTATTTACCTTAACCCTAACTCCATTAACACTATACTACATTATAATATGAAATTAAACCTTAATTATTAATGTGCATTAATACCCTTATACTATCTCATTAACAATTAATAATTTAATAATTTAATGATAGTATAATCTAAGTAAGTTTTTTTTTTTGAGTCGTGTTTATTAACCATATCTATCATGGAGTAGAATCAGCGTTCTAGCGATCAGCTCGTCATGTTGGTCACTGTGGTGTCTCATTTTTGAGATTCTGTGTCTGTCTTGCCCCTTCGACTATACGTCAAAGTTTCGGCAAGGAGCATTTTCAAGAAGAAAATAAACTAACAATGTTAATTCAACTTACCATTAATGTCATCTAATGGTTATGTATTTAATTTACCTAACATGTAAATTTTAATTAATTACATAATTAGTCAATTTATATAATCCATTTAAATAATTCAATTAGATAATATAAAAAATAATTTAAACCTCATAAATTGGATTATTTAGATTTACATATACAATTTAAATTCCTTCCTCATATATTTAATTTTTTTTTTTAGCATAATAAATTTAATATATTAATTCAATAATTAACATAATGTATATATATATATATACAAATTTTAAACCTAATTTAAAATTTTAATTAATTAAATTTTAAACTATTAGGGTAATTTTAAATTTTAACTTAGCAACCTGCATAATTTAAAAGAATATAAAAAATATATACAAAAAGTAAATAAAAATATATTAATTATTTAAAATTTTAAAATATATTTATATTAAGTTAAATTACATAAACGTTACATTGAATCATAATTCGATAACTTAATTGTAACTACTATTTACTTACCCTAACCTAGCCAACCCTAAACCCTTAAGGGCCGGCCAATGGAATCTCGCATGTGGGCCACGCGGCTCGCATGCAATAAAATTCATTAAATTAACCTTCAAACTCTAATAGGGTAGTATCCTTTCCCATCATTATTTCTCATGCCCCGACTCTGCAACTCCCGAGTGAGCTCCGCAATGTGACAGAGGAAACCTGCAGCCGACCTATTGAGGTAAAGCGAGTCTCTCCTCATGATTTTGGTTTGAAGGGGTTTATTTTTTTGCATCTATTTATTTATATTTTTTTTCTCTCTCAGTCGGCTGCATGCTCGCCGCAGCACAGGCTGCTGGCCGAGTTGCCATGGCCACGCCCTGCGGCTACTGGCCAGCCTTTTCAAATACAACACGAGTTAAATTTAATTGCATGGGAAGCTTATTGGGATCTTAGTGTCTCTCACTAAGAATTTATTTTTCTCAGTTAAGAGAGATTTATCGAATGTTTCCGAAAATTGATTTACTTATCAAGAAGTTTTTTTTTTGTAAATTTATTATGTATTTTTTTTTGTTGGTCGGCTGCATGCCGAGGTCGTAGCTAGTATGAACACTCAGGTTTTTTTTTTAAATTATCGGCAATAATGTGAGCAAGAAAAATCATAGTGCAGTAAACGCTAACCCCTGGAGGCGGTTCTCGTAGGGGAGAACGCCCACGGTCGCAACCTGCTGGGTTGCTGGCCGGCTTGCCCAAGCCGTGCCCTGTGGGATGTTGGTCGGGCCGCCATGGACACGCGTTGCTGGGAGGCTTTCCCAATCCGTTCCCTAAAGGCTTTTGGCCTGACCGCCATGGTCGCGCCCTGCTGGGCTACTAGTCGGCTTGCCCAAGCCACTCCCTACGGGATGTTGGTCGGGCCGACATGGCCTCGCCCTATTGGGTTGCGTTCATGCCGGCCCATGGCCTCCAATATGCACACCCTCTAGGTTGCGCTTAGGCCACCCATGGCCGCCGAGATGCTGCAGGTCGGTCGAAACCCCAAAACAATTTTTATTTTTATTTTTTTTACAATGTAAAATTTTTTTTCTTTACTTTGTTGTGGTTCGAAATTTCGAAGTTTACGAAATTTTTCTCTTTTGCTTTATTTTTACATTTAAATATTAAATCTCCCTTTTGTTTTAATTCTGATTCAAAATTTAAATTTAAATTATTATTTTTTTGTTCTTTTTTAATTTAATTTAAATTTAAAAATCTCCCTTTTCTTTTGTTTAATGTAAATTTAAATTAAAGTAAAAATTTATTTTGTTCCTATATATATATATATATATATATATATATTGTATTTTGATACTAAGGATAATTCTATATTTACATGTTCTTATAAATAATGTAGTTTCTTTATATTTTTATATAAATTTCTATCTCGCATCCCTTTTCATGCAGGTCTTAAGCTTCTGCAACAAGTCTAGACAGAAGTCTTATTAAATTCAGTTTTTTGTATTTTCCTTTTCATTGTTTTTTTTTAAATCAATATCTATTATGTTCTATGTCTATTGTAGTAAGTCCTCTAGTTCCAGATTTGGAACCATGGCTCTGATACCATATGTAGGATCCTGGTCATAGATTTCCTGAGTTTAACAATAAAACTACTCATTTTATTCTGTTTACATACTGTGTCAATTTATGTTTCTATTTTGTTGGTTTGTGTTCAACTTCACGTCTGTTAAAAATAACATTTACATTTACATGTTGCTATAAACATATTTACTTTTCTAACATTTACCAATTTTGTGCAGGTTCAACAACATATATGTACATGTACCTATTTACAATAATTTTAATATAATTTCATTAACATCATAACCTAAAATAGTAAAATTTACAAGGTAGAAATGGATTTTATACCTACAGGAAAATACCTCAAAAAGCTAGAAGTTCCCTTTGTTGCTCCCTTTCAGTTCTATTGTATGCCCTGCTATAGCCCTGCAACAAAGCCTTCCCCTAACCTTTGAAACTCAACCAACCATACAAGTATGCCACCCTGCCAACTGGCGAGGTCTCGCTGACCACCTAGCTCCAAAGGTACCCCTTTGGACCCCCGAGCCCAAACCAAGTACAAGCCAACCACAGTTTCTATCCCTCTGAAAATCTCCAACAAGAACCCCCTTCTTCTTCCTAGCTGAAATTTTCCTCTCTCTGCTCTTATTTTCCCCAAAAATATGCTAAGGTGAAGATCTCTTCTCCTCCTCCTCTTCTCCAACTTATTCCCCCTTTTTTTACTCTCCCCCCTGCCATCAATACCCTTATCTTCCCCCATTAATGTTTTCCCTCAAAGTCCTTCCTCGAGCCCATCCCCCATGACTCCCATTAATAATTAAAATATTATAAATGTGTTGGTTGGGGTCAACTGCCAACCATCACTTCTCATTAAAATGTTTTTTAATTCATTTAATTCCCTTAATCATTTGTTGACTCATAATTCAATAATGCACAATTTAATTCATATTTTAATTAATTAACTAAGATACAATATAATTATAAACTTTGTTATAAAATGGAATAAGGTAACGTCTTCCATCACATTCAATAATTTTGAACCTTAAAGTATTTACCCTAATCAATACTTATTTATTACTATAACCTAATTAATTAATTAATCCTAATTATTTGTAGTTAAGCTAATAATCATTCATAACACTATTACCATTCAACGTTACTCTTTTAATTACATTTGACTTGATTAATAATTACTACTAAAGATAAGAATAGCCCAATTAACATTAACTAATCACTATTAACACATAATGAACATTAGTAAATAATAATTAACATTATTCCAAATTATTAACATTAATCCACAATAATTAATCATTAACCAACTTATTAACATTAATCGACTTTATTAACCTTAATCGAGAATAATTAACATTAATCGTCATTATTAACATTAATTATCATTATTAACCTTAATCGACATTATTAACATTAATAAAAAATAATTAATTATTAATCGACAATAATTAACATTATTATTCAACAATATTTCACGCAATTTATAAATATGTAGGCGAGTTATGTAAGTGTAGCTACTGCTTACATACCTCGCGTAAGTACACTAACAGTAATAAATCATACACATCAATATTCATAATAATGAAATTTATTGTTCACTGACACATCTTCAACATAGTTTGCAAGGTACAGTCTTTTACCGAACTACATCTTATTAAGTTACGACAATTCATACATTACTAAGTTACGACACATAATCAATCAAGGGTTTTCCACACACACACAGTTAGATCTTGATTTCATCCCGACTTCAAGCTACACCTATCTACCTACAACATATACCTAAATCACAACTAACTTCCACATCCTATCCTTTCCTCTGTTGGACTACCCTGAAGTGTCAATCCACGACCGGCTCCAGCTAGAACCTGTAGGCAGAAATGTCGACTACATCGGCCAAGATTCCCCGACAGGAAACCACTAGTCATCATCACACACCTTGGGGAGTGCTCCGTAGCACAACCCACCCACGACTCTAGGTTTTGGGGATAAATGGTGGGTAAAGCCTCCACCCCCCTAATTGAACAAGAGACTATGTCTACCCAGCATAATAATTGCATTGCACCTGTACTCAGTTTGTCATCGTATAACCAATCTAGGAGGTTGAGTTTACTGAAACCCTACCCCACCCATGTCATAATATACATCATAATAATCATGTGTAAGCAAATAATTCATCACTCGCATACCATTTATCTTTCGAATTCTATGTCCTCGAGGATCTCCCACCTCATAGGATCCATCTATTACTTAGCCTTTTAACCTGAAAGTTAGTCTCTGACATACAATCTAGAATACTGTGCATAAATCCTCAACATGTACACATACATTTCATCATAACATAACAACAATAAATTCATTTATTCGCCATGCACCCGACATAACATTCATTTATTCAACATATAACTGTAACGGTATCCACGTACCCATCATTCAGTAATTCGCATATATGAGACATAATTAACACATGATACATATCTAAACATGACTACCGATCATAATTCTAACATCACACACACACATATGTATATCAACAAAATAATAGAACCATATGTCCATAGTGTCATCAAACCGATGAAGTCTCACAATCAAACAAATACAACATATAATAGTAGTTCGGGTAGTAATGTCAAAATGGGGCGTTACAAACATGTTGCTCATATCTTACAATTATAACCGGATCAAAATTTATCTGTGAAACAATCCAAGTGTGCTTTTGGGATGAATGAGGTTGCATACTTGTCCCATATTGTAAGTCAAGGCAATGTATGTGTGGATCCGAAGAAAGTGGAAACTATGCAAAACTGGCCATGCCCTAAGAGCTTGACAGGGTTCTTCAGACTTGCTGGATACTACTATAAGTTTGTACCAAACTATGGGAATATTGCAACTCCTCTTACAACATTGCTAAAAAATAATGCTTTCACATAGAATGAGGCAGTGGAGTAGACCTTCTATGCCCGAAAGGAAGCTATGTGCACTATGCTTATGTTCACTATGTCGTATTTCACTAAGAAAATCATCTTAGAAAGTGATGCCTCTTGCGCAACCTGGGAACACTCTTATTGCAAGATGAACATCCATTGGCCTTCACTGATAAGCAAATTTATGATCAAAACCTAGGAAAATATGATAAATAAATGATGGCTATCCTTCATGCAGTTGAGACATGGGGACCATATTTAATTGGATGATGTCTTCAGATTTAGTTTGACCAACATAGACTCAAGTATTTCCTGGTCGAATAGTTGTCCTCGCCAGAGAAACATAAATGGGTCACTAATATGTTGGGTTATGATTATGAGATAATATGTAAGAAGGGTGGACAAAATGTGGTGGAAGATTCTTTGTTCGTGGAATTTTAAGAGGAGGTTTCCCTCTTCACCTTATTACCAATCCCAGTATGGCTTGACGAAGAATGGCAGGAATGGTTGGCCCAAGGCACAATTCAACACCTCATCAAATGGCTACAAGAAGACTTGAACCCTTTTCCTAGGTATACATGGAACCAAAATATCTTGGGCTATAAGGAGTGCATATTTCTGACCTCAGATTCAGCCTTGAAACCATAAATCTTAGAAGATTACATTTATCACCCATAATAGGCCACTTAGGATTTCATAAAACTTATGAAAGAATTAAGCGCTCCTTCTTCTGGGAAGGCATGAAAAGATATATCTACAACTTTGTTATAGCCTGTGACATTTTCCAACAACATACGGGTAAAATAGTGAAGTCATAAGGTTCTTTGCAGCCATTTCCCATTCCAATCCATATCTAGAAGGACATCTCTATGGATTTCATTGTGGGGTTTTCTAAGGCAAGCAATAAAACAATCATTATTGTGGTAATCGATCATATTACCAAATACACCCACTTTTGTGCCTTACCATCAAATTTACACCCTCACTGATTACACAAGCCTTCATGGATCAATTTTTTAAGCTCCATGGCATGCCCATATGTACTGTATCTGACCATGATCCCACTTTTACAAACAATTTTTAGTAGGAATTGTTTAAACTTCAAGGAACTTAGTTGAATATCAACACATCATATCACCCCTAAACAAATGATCAAATGGAAGTGGTCAATAAATTATTGGACGTCTACTTATGATGTTTTTCATTGGGCATGCCACACAATTGGGCCCATTGGCTCCCTATGGCTAAATGGTGGTATAATATCCTTTATCATGGCTCCACCAAGATGACACCATATGAAGCAATGTTGAATCAAAATACCTGACTAGTGATTTCCTATCTACCAAGTACCTCCAAGGTTTAAGCAGTGGACGATACACTTTGCACTGGAATAGATATTCTCCACACCTTTAAAGACACCCTCGAGTTATGGCTCAAAATAGAATGAAACAACATGCAGATCAACATTGCTTTGAGTGCTCCTTTGAAGTCGAGTATTATGTGTTTCTTTGACTCCAACCTTATAAACAAACATCTCTCAGGGCCCATCTCTATTAGAAGCTCACTTTGAAGTTATATTGACCCTACACCATCCTCCAACGCATTAGAGAGGTGGCCTACAAGCTTTCTTTTCTAGAACACTCCAAGATTCACCCCATCTTCTATGTTTCTTGCCTAAAAAATGTGGTGGGGTATAATTGTAAAGTGCAGACCAACTTACCCAAATTAGATGAGGAAGGATCTATTTGGCTCTTGCTAGAAATAGTCTTGGTTTCTAGGGAATGATAATTTCACAAGCGGAAGTTTTGATCCAATGTAAATATATGATGCTAGAAGATGCCACTAAGGAACCATCAAACATTTTACAACAATTTTTCGCACCTTTAGCATTGAGGACAATGTTTCTATTGAAGGGGAGGGGCATGTTAGGGTCCATCCTAACATGCCTTACTTTAGGAGTTAGTGATACATTAGATATGGACATATCTTTGAAACAAGACCAAGTAAGTTAGTGTTCAACAATCAATGTGAAAAGGGTGCCTTTATTAATTAAGACCCAATAAGAAGTTGGTACTTATTTAAAAATCTCCATACATAGGGGAAAATTTGTAAACTTATGGAGACCATGTTATTGCTTAATGGAGTAATTGTTAATTATTTGACCATATTAAGTAGTTAGGGTTTTGGTTTTTTGAATCCTATTTAAAGAGCTACAAGGCTATGAAGGGTTTTGCCAAGAATTATTGTAACAAATCTCTTATCATGGATTTGTAGTGTATTGGTCGGCAGCCATGTTTTGTGAGACTTGCGGATCTCAGGTCATTTCTGCAGCAGCTCCTTCCAACCAGCAAGTCCTTGCCATTTTTCTTACTACAAAGCATTTCACATGTCTCATTACATCAGCTTCATGCTTTGGGGGGCATTCTGTTACACCAAAATTTCATCACCCTTGTGCAAGTTTCGCAAGTGTTGCAAGTGTCGTCATCATGACCTAGTGTCGTCATCCTGACCTAGTGTCATCACCATGACCGTTGCAAGTGCCGTCATTATGACCAAGTGTTGTCATCTTGACCATTGTGTAAACTCCTTGCTCTGACTCCTAAACTCATCCTAGGATGAAACACATCCAACTGAGATGTTTCCCTACCTAGTTGACCTCTTTGAGTAGGCTGTCGCACTTTGTCTTCCTACAGTGTGCAACAGACCCCCTATGTTGCTCTGTGTCCTCTACTAGGGTGCGACGAGGTTGGTTAAAGGCTATTTTTGGGAGTCTCGAGGTCTTTCTAGAAGTTTGTTGAGGTGGAGATCTATCCCTAGACTCTAGGTGATGTGGCATTTCAGTTCCTAACCTAATGGGAGGATGCCTTAACCATCTCGCCCTAATCCTCAACCTACCCTATCTCTTTATCCCTATATAAGTGAAGCTCCTCTCCACTCCAAGGGGGGGAAGGTCTATAGTATCCTTATGCTGGTAGAATCCACATTGGTGATCCTTTATCATCTCGGGAAGCTTATACCATCTTGGAGGTTTGGCTTGGACATGTTGGATGGAGGATGCGACCGACATTAAGGCTTTGGTTGTGTTCTTCTCCTTTCTACGTATTCTCGCTTTTAATACAGTAATACAAACTCTTTCCACAAATGTTATCATGTTGATTATTATTTGTAGTTTACTTCCTTAACTGTTTACTTAGATCAGTTATTGTTTAGATATATTGTACTGCTTGTATTGTTTCCATATTGTCTTGACAGGTTTTGGAGCTAAGATCTGAAGACCATAAAGCTTGGAACAACATCAAGGAGAAAGGATCCACGATCTGAAAGGTATGATATCTAAGTACTTGATCTGTAACTAGATCTAGGAAATGAGTCTTCTATTCTCTCCTATTTTATCTAGATTCACCTGAACTAGGGAGATCCGGCTCGCGTCCGCTTGAGTGGATTGTCCATTAACAAATTTGGAAACCATATTGGGGATCGAAATAGTAGAATTGATTTCATTTATGTTTGATTTCATGTCTTTTGTCTGAAGCATTTCTATTCTTTTGAGCCTCCTTACCATCAGATCTCTGTCATTAAAGAGTTTCTTATGTGTCCTTGATTCTCTTTAGGATCATTATTAGGCCTCCTACCCTTCTATCTTGAGAGATTTCACACTTTTACTACTCAAAATTCTACTAGCCCACCTGGGTTGAGTCTTCCCTGCACCATTGTCTGGCCGTCTCACTTTTCCTGAAGCCAAACTGCGACGGTGTCACACCTTGTTGATGTATTTGTAACTTCGGAATGTATTTCATATATGTATATTGTATTCCTATAGAGATGTTATTATTCCTCTATACGGAAGTGTCGTCATTTATATTGTAAGTGTCGTAACTTATACTTGATGGGTTATTAGACCACCTTTTTGGGGTCGGCTCTGTATAAGTCATGTAGGTTAAAGGATTATTAGATCACCCTATTGGGGGTTGGCCCTGTCAATATTATGTTATGTGGTTAAGTTAAGGCCGACCTAGTAAAGGTTATTAGGCAAGTCAAGTCAAGTATAAATAGAGTACGGGAGGCACTCTATTTGAGCATTCACTTTCTCACTCATACTCTCATTGGAGAGTGGCACACTTGTGGAGGAGGAGAAGCTGCTGCTAGGAGAAGACTATCTCTTATGCTTGGGTTGTATCATTGCTCTATCTATCTCTAAGGAAGTTGTGTGGTTTTTCACCTTTATGGTTTTCCCCAGTGAAACTCTATGTGTCTATTGTCTCTTGTGTGCTTGCATTATTATGTCCATGATTGGTGTGGGGAATGGAAAAAATGTCCAAAAGTGTTTGGCAAGAGCAAGAAATGATCTCAAGCATCATCACGAGCACGAAAATATGAATCCTGCGGTGCAAATGGTGCGAAAAACGGAGGTCATAAGGAATCTGGAATGGTCAAATGAAATAACTAGGTTAAAAAATGGCTACAAATAAAGGTGAGCCCACCAAGCCAAGGATGTAGTGGTGGGGAGAAATGATGACCCGCGGGGGAAGAATACTAGGTGTCTCAAATCAAATCAAATATACAAGTGATATGTGACCTCAAAAATGGTTGAGATCACGCATATGAAAAAGTGAGCAGGGTTAATGACCTGCCCCCATGTTATGTGCATGGGTTTTATGATTGTGGATCACATATGTGCTGGTTTGAATTCTGGGGTCATTGAAATATTGAGATAGATGTGATGGAGAAGGTTCAAAATGATTGATCATGCCCCCTATCCCCGGGTCGAGGTAATCTATTATGCCCCCTAACTCAGAGGTGTCAATGCGATGTAGATGTTGTCTTAGAGAGGGATCAACAGGGCATTGACCAACTGTTGGCGGGGGGGTGTACCATGAGGCTGTGGGCCATGGTGGCATACTAAGGTGATGATATGATGATGGGGGATTCCCCTTGTGGGGTGGATTCCCCCAGTATCTCAGATGAGAATCACGATGATGATGAGTAGTCAAGGTTTTGGGCCTGCCCCCATGTTGTGGACATGTGGTTTCCTCGTCGATTTGGAAGGGTTGAACATGTGTGTCAAAGGGATCAGTGGAAGGGGCCGACCGGACAGAGGGGTCTCCAGTGGAAACCGTGTAAATGGTGTTAATTTCTTCTGAGGAGGAAGATTTTGGGGGATATATTTCCTCAATGAGAAGAGGGGATATATCTAGGTCAGCATTATTCAGTTTGTATAGTGTTGCTCTATAATCTAGGAGATCAGGGTAGTGATGTGAATAATGGCCGTAGATGCCGCATATCGCACAAGGGTGGTTTGTCCGCAATGATTTGTCGTGGGGATGAGGGGGTAGTTCTAGTTTGACAATTGGAATGTTGGTGTCGTCATCCAACATATTCATGTGTTATTGAAGTGCTGGTAACTGTGGACATTGATGGGTGGCATGGCATATGTCGTCGCACAAAGAGCACTTGGGGGGAGCACGAGTGGTTGGGGCATTCTTCGTAAGTTTTGGGGTCGTTGGGGGTTTGTGGGTTGTGGGTCCAGTGGTATAGGTTGTGGGTCCAGTGGTGTAGGTTTGTGGGCCTATGCCCCCATTGTAGTGGAGTTCAGGGGGAGCATTACTAGATGTTGATGCAGTGGCCGATTTTGGATATTTGCTACACCAGGGGGTGGATGGTTAGAAGAATTGATGGGTTGCACCAGTTGTAAAATGACGTTCGATGTTGGGGGAGGGGTTGGGGTAGGTAGGTACCACATAGGTAGTCCTAATTTTAATCCTGGGAGATTAAGTGTAGCCATGACTAGTGTGCTGATGGCGCCTGAAGGGGGCAATAAAAATGGGATAGTATGAATTGGTGTGGCTCCTACGTGAGTTGGCACTGAGGGTGGTTACGGGAGTAAAGGGGGTTGTTGGTTTGGTACCTGTGTGTTATGCGAGAGGGTGCACAAATAAGATATCTCAGTTATCTTCAAAGGGGGTGGGATAGATTGGAATGTGGAAGTCATAGGTGATTTCGAGTATAATCTGGGTCTAACTATGGAGATGAATGATGTAGGTTCATTCTGAACTGGTTGTTTAATCATAGGGAGAACATTTTTAGGTGTAGTTGGGGCATATTGGTTTTGACCTGTTTGGAGATTCATGTCGGACGATGACATTATAAGGATATGATGAGTACTTGAATCCATCGGTTGGTTTGTGTGTGCAGCATATGTGATTTGCTGTTGTGGTGTTGTGGTTCCTTGAGGAGGATCCAACAAACGAGTGTTCGCCACTCCTTGTGTGGGAAAAGGATTCTACAGTATCATGGGTTGTGGCTGAGGAGGAGGTGCTGGCTGAGCAGCATGTCCCTGTCGTTGGGCGTCGTCGGTCCAGAGTTGATGCGCTCGATCTAAATGGGGACAATTATGTGTGTAATGGCTGTAGACTCCACATATTGAACATGGATGGTTTGTTCTCAAGTTATTATTTTTGGCTTGTTTTGGTGGACGTTCAGGGTTTTGGTTAGGGGGAGCAGCGTTATTGTTATTTGGGGGATTAGGTGGTGGTCTACCTTGGTTGTGTTGTTGGTTGTTTCCGTGGTTATGTCCTCTTCCGCGGTTTTGTTGACCTCCTTGGTTACGCTGGTTGTTCTGGTTTTGAGGTTGGTTTTGTTGTGCGTACACATGCCCTTGGGCAGTGGGTGGGTTCTGAGGTCATGCAATCTCTGGAGCATGTTGCGGTGGGTAGTAAGCAGGAGGGTTATGAGGTGGACCAGGTTCTTGTTGCGGTTGTGGGTAACTTTGAGCTCCTGGAAGTGTTGGAGCAAGAGATGCTGCCTATTGAGGATAATAAGCCGATTGGGCTTGTGGCTGAACTGGAGTTTGATGGGCTTGTTGGTTATAGTATGGAGGTGGTGCATAAGCTGATGGTGCTTGCCCATAAAACTATGGTGGACATGAGGGTCCATGAGTGTGGTGGGTGTGCGTTACTGGAGCATACGAAGTTGTAGCTACAGAATGAGATGAAGCCCTATAAAGGTGTGGGGCGTTGTTTGTACTCATTATGGTAAAAGGTTTGTTTTGCACCATAACCTAGCCGATAATACCATCGGTGGCATGGGATGCCCTCGGTGCATCATGGCGGGATGGATCACCACGTGGGGAATCCGGTAAAATGGTGTATAGATATCTAGATTGGGTGTATATGAGGTCGAACTGCTGGGATTTTAAGATGGCTTCTTCTTTCGACTGGGATCGTTCAGAAGCTACATCTTTGGATATGAGGGGGAGGAGTGATTTGAGGAACTAGTCCAAAAATATACGGTCGTCAAGATTTATCTTGCAGAGGCTATGGCGCTTATGCCACTCATGGATATGATCGGTGATGTGTGTAGCGGTGTTCTGTCTACAAGACAAAAGTATTTCCACTCCTGCATCATAGTGTACAGGTAGTTGAAAGAACTGAAGGAACGTTGAGGAAAGGGATGTAAAAGTGGGGTGTGTCCCATGTGGCTGCTCAATGTACCACTTGGCTGCAAAGCCAGTGAAATTTCTTTGTAAAAGTCTTAGTTTAATAGAATCATCTACTATGGAGTGTGAGGAACACCATAGGTGAAACGACATGATATGGTTTTGGGGATCTTCTCCAGCTTTTCCTTCAAATTTTGGGATATCCGAGGGAAGCTTTGTGGGCATGGGGGGCCACGCAGAGTCGTGTCTAATAGGGTCATTGGTTAACCTTGCCAAGTCTGGTAAGTTTAGACTAGCCATGTATGGCAGACTGGAAGATGGGTGTGGCATGGTCACTGGGGCATAATTGCTAATGGTGGCATTATGGATTGGTTCGGTATGCTAGGTGTGAAAGGGATGTGTCCTCCAGCCGATGTGGTGTAGGAGGGGCCTGCACTCCCAAGTGCAACATGGGTTGCATATGGTTTAGGAATAGTTTCAGTAATCACTGGGATCTGGGTAGTGGCGATGAGGGAGTGGGTGAACCCCATGTTGGGCATACCTAATATAGGTGTTGGTCCTATGTTGGGCATGCCTAAAGAGAATGTGGCCCCCATATTAGGCATGCCTAAGGGGGTTGTGGCTACCGTGGTTGTCACGGTAGTAGCGGGGACTATTGATGTAGCTCCAACAGAACTGGTGAAAAGGGGGTCATATTGTGATCTAGCCATGGGGTTGGTTGGTGATGTCTCGGTAGGGTGTTTGGATTCAGCCTTAGAATTAGATGTGAAATGAGGTGCATCAGAATCAGGTGACTGGGTTCTATGCCGATGACGTGTGGAGTCAAGGGATAACACTCTACATCTATGACGTGTAGAGTCAAGTGTACCGAACTGAGGGGGTTCACCCTGAAAACATTGGGATCGTCTTAAGTTCTCAATGGTGAGAGATGTCTAGAAATTCCAATGGATGGTGGTGAGATAAAAAAACTCAAGATCCTAGTGCAACGAAGTGTGCAGGAGGGGAGTGTGAAAAAACAATCGCTCTCAGGCCGACAACTGACCTCAAAAGCACTTACTATAACAGTTGTGCTATAGTTAGTGGAGTAATCAAGAAAAGTGGTCAGAATACCAAAAATCAAGCGGCTCCTAGAAAAAAGTGGTGCTCACTAGACCAAGGTGGGTAGCAGAACATGCAAACGCCTAACTAAAAGTGGTATTATGATTCAACAAGGCATATCCTCTGCAAGGTGATGAAATCCAAATCAGACAATATAAATTGTAGAATCAAAGGCTAGATATCCCCCTACCGGGAGGGACACCGGGTAGACAATCCTAAAATTTTGACCACTAAGATACCTCATTCATGACACGTTCGGTTGGGTGAATCTTCAGTTTGGTTCTATCGCTATTGTACTCCCATAAGGGTGGTACACCGAGAACTACGAAAGGTATCCTTTGGTTATTGAATGGATAGCGGTATTCCACTCAAGATTCCGGAACCAATCTAGCTACTTCGACCCTCCTAAGGGAGAGGCCTTCCCAATAAATTGGTGTATAACCGTGTCAACAAATAATAAGGGATTTTTGGTACCCTAAATGTCAACCACTATGTCTCAGATGTAAATAATTGAGGGGTGTTATTGGAACACCTATCCCCCCAATCCTGCCTAGCTACAAGATTCTTTAAGTGTTCCCCAAGTGGGGTTAAAGTGTTTGTTGAGTTTAGGCAGATTTTAAGGCTCATTTAAAAATGTGGCAGAATTGGGTGCAAGTGTGATTATTTAACTGAAAAAGAATTTGCCTCGCTTAGGCGATTTATTACAAATTAAAAACAAAATGATTTCAATTTGCAAAAAATAAAAGGTTTTTTCTCAAATGTAAATGCTTTAACAAAAAATAATTCAAAAACTATGGACTTTTGAAATAATTTTTTAAAGAAAAACAAATATCATAAAATTTGCAAGAAATAAATGGATTTCTAATGCTTTGCTTGGGCAAAATATTGAGCAATTTAGAATGATGGTTCTAACCTTGCAAAATGTGAAACTTATAATCTGGAAAAATTCTAAATAATCTCTCTTTCACTTAACTGAAATTTTTTTAAAAAGATTTAATAAAGCAAATGTAACATAAAATAAATTAATAATGTTGTAAAACGAAACAGTAGGCTGTTCAAAAGTGCAGGGAAGATGGCTGGAAAATATCGGCCGAAATGGGTGAACTGAAATGATAAATAACACTAAAATAAAAAATTAGAGAAATTTCTATGAAAAAATTCTTAAATTCAATAGTATATTCGGATTCCTTATTCGAAAACACCCAATTTGAAAAAACAAATTATCTCAAACGGAGTTCGGGAGAGGGAGATATGGGCGTTCGAAAGTTGAGTCACGCTATCAGGTGATTAGATCGCGGGTTTTGGGCTAAAACCTGCGATCGGATCGCGGCTTTCGGGATAAAACCTGCGATCAGATCGCGGTTTTATCGCTAAAAGATACGATTTGATCATGGCTTTCTACTAAACAGCCGCAATTGGATCGCGCCTGTAGGTTTAAAACTCGCGATTTACGAAACGGAAATTGGCGGACGAAAAATGAACCCAAAAATTGAAATTTTGGGTTGTTTTGGGCTGCATAAAGGGCCGATGGCTAGGGCAGCTATCAAGAAGCTAACTAGTATGGCAGATCTACAGTTTTAAATGGAAAAAACTACTAAAATAAAGATTTAAAGTTCGAAACCCAGCGGAGTCACCAAAAACTATTGCTTGGTTTTTCAACCAAGCATGTGCAAGGATGCACCTATTAACTTGTAATAGCAGTTTCAATATAAAACAAAAACAACTATGAATAAACTAATATAATCTGATCTAACATAAGCATGTGCAAATAAATAAAAAACTAGATTTCAAAACATAAGCACTAAGATCTATGGATAAACAATAACTTGAAAAATATTTGATTTTGTATTACCTCAAGTAGTGAGGATGAGGATGGTGGGTGTTGAGCAACTCCAAGGTTGAGAAGCTCCAATATCCAATGGTCTCTTCTTCTCCAAAGCTTCAATGGGGATATTCAAACTCGAAATGGGAGGCAGTGGCTCTCAAAGGGAATTTGGAAACATAAGGATAGGATGAAATGTGGATGAATAATGAGGAGCCCCTATCACCTTTTTATAGTTTTTGGGTGATGGAGAATACCATTATGGTTTTAAGGAAACCAATGGTATGGACCAACATGGTTTAGGTCTCTTTTTCCCTCTTTTTCCTTTTTTGAATATTTTTTATATTTTTATTCCCTTTTAATATTTTTTGGGAATTTTGGACCATTTTTTAGGGTTTTTTGAGGAAAAATACATATTTTGAGGGGGAAAATGGGTATTATGGTCTTTTTGGTGACCTTTTGAAGTTTTTAGAGGCTCAAATGGTGGAAAAAGTGGACAAATGGGTCATGTGAATAAGGGAGTGAGATAGTGAGCACTTTTTGGGTGTTAACACAACATTTGTTTTAGCAACAAAGTTATCTATTGAAGATATTGAATATATTGAAGCTTCCAGGATCCAGGAAGAATGCCATGATCTGTCGATCATGAATAATGATGTTTGGGATGTGATCCCGAGACCTGAAGGGAAATCTATTGTGACTTCCAAGTGGATCTATAAGATCAAGCATGCTACAGAAGGCAGCATAGAGAAATATAAAGCAAGTGATGAAATGGAAGATACACCAGATGGGTGTCAAGATAGCTTTCTTGCTTGATGTTCTTCAGATTAACGACACTTCGAGGAATAAGTGATGGACACATTTGTAGGAGCCATTCTGAGCATGGAAAGAGGAGGATCCTTCCCATGGTTGTGGATGTAAGCGTTGTGTGATGAGCATCAGGACGATGCTCTAGTTACTGCTTTGTATATGTATCACTTGGATGCTTTGTATGATCACTTGGATCATGTGTATGTATATGCATCATGTTGGATGCTTGGTATGATCAGTTGGATCATGTATATGTATATGCATCATGTTGGATGCTTGGTATGATCAGGTGGATCATGTATTTGTATATGTATCTGGTGGATCATGTATGATGACATGTATCAGGTAGATACTTTGTATGCATCAGGAGGACGCGGTGTATGATCAGGATGATCATGGATGATGAGCTTTAGGGTTTTGCTCCAGATGATATGCATCAGGATGATGCTGTGATGATGATCAAAATGATCATGCGATGATGTATCGTCAGATGATTGGGTCCTTGATGTACCTAACAAATACGAGACCAGATATCTGCTTTGCAGTAAACACCTTGAGCAAGTACTTGACAGATCCGAGACATGTTCACCTGATAGATGCAAAGCATATTCTGAGGTACCTGAAGGGTACAGTTGACTATGGGCTCAAGTATGAGGAAAATCAAAAGTTTAACCTGGATGGTTATGTTGATTCGGATTGGGCAAGCAGTGCCATTGATCGGAAGAGCACTTCGGGGTGCTACTTCAGTATGGGATCCGGTATGGCACTAAGAACAACCTAAGTAGAGTATGTCGCAACTTGTTCGTCTAGTTGTGAGGAAGTATGGCTTAGGAAGCTACTGTCTGATTTGTTTGATCTCCAGTTGAGTGCTACTTTTATATATTGTGACAACCAAAGTTGTGTGAATTTGTCGGAGAACATAGTGTTCCATGACAAGTCGAAGCACATTGAGATCAAGTATCACTATATCAGGGATATGGTGCAGAGAGGAGCAGTGAAGCTCCTATATGTTGCGACAGATGAGTAGATAGCTGATGTGTTGACCAAGCCGCTTTCCATAGTGAAGTTTGAATACTTCAGAGGGAGACTTGGTGTACTTCAAATCGAGATACCTTCCAAGGGGAAGTGATGAGTCCAGAGACATAGATGCACATGAGCCATTCTCACATAGTGGTAGGCTGTTCCTCCTATGGTGTAGATGTAAGGGTTGGAGCCATTCTACATAGTGGTAGGTTGGTCCTCCTATGGTGTAGATGTAAGGGCTGGAGCCATTCTTACATGGTGGTAGGTTGGTCCTCCCATGGTAAGATATAAGTGTTGGGCCATTCTGACACGGTGGTAGGTTGTTCCTCCCATGGTCATTGATGTAAGTGTTGGGCCATTCGAGCATGGTTGAGATGTGTCTTCCCATGGCTGCGATATAAGTGCTGGGCCATTCAAGCATGGTTGAGGTGTATCTTCCCATGGCTGCAATATAATTGCTATGCCATTCCTAGCATGGTTGAGTTATTCCTTCCCATGGCTATGGATATAAGTGTTGTGCCATTCTTAGCATGGTTGAGGTGTGTCTTCCCATGGCTATGGATATAAGTGCGGTGCCACTCTCACATGGTTGAGGTGTGTCTTCCCATGGCGTAGATGCAAGGGTTGAGCCTTTCATGGATGGTTGAGGTGTGTCTTCCCATGTCGGTGAGTGTAAGTACTGTGTGTATGCGTCTAGGTTGTGCTCCATGGACGATGACGATGATCTAAAGACGATGATGTGACAGTATGGTACATAGGTTTTGCAAAGGCATATGATCAATCCTGAGATGCTCTTGCAGGTTTTACAGAGGTAGTGTAATTAGTCCTGGGAGATCTTGCAGGTTTTGTAGAGGTAGTGTAATCAGTCCTGAGGTGTACCTACTTGATGGCTTGCTCACTGAGATGACATGATCAGTATGATCATGAGTATCAGGATGATAATCTGTGGCCGTGGATAGGCTGTGCAATCACATGTAAAAGATCCTGGGAGATCTGATAGGTTGAGCAGTATGCTTGTAATCAGTCCTGGGATGCTCTTTTGAGGTTTTGGCTTAACGCATGTAATCAGTCTTGAGGACTCCACAGTATGGCCAGTGATGATGAAGACCTACAGGTGGTGGGCCTACATATAGTATGAAAAAGGACTGGATATGTAGAACTTCCTATGATGAGTAGATGAGAGATTGATTGAGATAGCAGCAACAGTGATGATGACGATGATTCGATGATGATGATCAGTGACGATGATCCAAGAAGAAGACTTGTGCTAGAATACATGTGTCGAGAAATACCTTCCTAGTTAAGAGGGAGTGCTGATGTATTTGTAACTTTGGAATGTATTTAATATATGTATATTGTATTCCTATAGAGATGTTATTATTCCTCTATATGGAAGTGTTTGTATTCCTATAGAGATGTTATTATTCCTCTATACGGAAGTGTCGTCATTTATATTGTAAATGTCATAACTGATACTTGATGGGTTATTAGACCACCTTGTTGGGGTCGGCCTTGTATAAGTCATGTGGGTTAAAGGGTTATTAGACCACCCTATTGGGGGTCGGCCCTGTCATCATTATGTTATGTAGTTAAGTTAAGGCCGACCTAGTAAAGGTTATTAGGCAAGTCAAGTCAAGTATAAATAGAGTGCGGGAGGCACTCTATTTGAGCATTCACTTTCTCACTCATACTCTCATTGGAGAGTGGAACACTTGTGGAGGAGGAGAAGCTGCTGCTAGGAGAAGACTATCTCTTATGCTTGGGTTGTATCATTGCTCTATCTATCTCTGAGGAATTTGTGGGGTTTTTCACCTTTATGGTTTTCCCTAGTGAAACTCTGTGTGTCTATTGTCTCTTGTGTGCTTGCATTATTATGTCCATGATTGATATGCTGTACATATGCTGTACATGTTGTTCTCTCAATTAAGATCCTAGATCATATTAAAGTAAATTCTGAAAAACTAACACACCTTTCATGTGTACAACCTGTGACGGACCCCCTCTGTCGCACCTTGCCTGTGTATAGGGTGCGACGATCTCTTAAAACTTAGGTATCAACATGGATTTCCCTTTTTTGGGGTTTTTGGTCTGATTGCTTGAGGCCTATAGGTTGTGTATTATGGTCACACATTCCCTAGATCCAGTGTAGTCCTTGTTTGGATGTGTTTTGGTTGATTTTGGGTGCTTAGTCAGTCAAGTGTTTGGCTTGGTTGTGGCGGGAAATTTCGATGCCCCACCAGTTGGTTTGATCTTTCCACCTTTGATCACCCCACCAGATCTTGTTGGATCTATTCATATCATTACATCTGATCTCCAAACCCTTATCTCACTCAATCATTGAGTTTTGTTTGCATTTGGTAGATTTTGAGCCTTTCTTGAGTACTTTTGAGTTGTTTGGGTGCCTGTCGTTCTTTTCTTTGGGGATTTCTGAATGAGTAGTGTAGTAGATATTTTCTCACTTTCTGTATATAGATATGAAAACCATTTAGTTATCAAGCTCCATTTTTTATACATACATGTGATAATTGAAAACGCTTCGTTATTTTTATCTTATGCATTGTTAAAATTCGTCGCATCTTTCATTTTCTTTGTGCTTTTTAGCTTATTATTGCAGAATGTTAGAGTTATTGCACTCTAGGAAAGAATTCTTATTTTTTTTGCTATTTGAGTACTTTTTGGTTTGAAAGAAAGAAAAATCTCTCCTTACCTTAAGTAGTTTTCATCGAAAAGTAAAGAAAAGAGTGCATTTTTCATGTAGTTGAGGATTGCATTATGTTTACATTTATGTACTCACTTCATGCATCCACCTAAATGTACAAGATAAAATTAACGCTAGCTTAGGTTAAAATCATTTAGTAACTATGTGTAAGTTAGAGATGTGTTCCAGCTTCGTAAAACGTGGCAGCTGTCGTTATTTTCCAGCACTGTATCCCAGGGGTATTATAGTCTTCCATGTACCAACCGATATATTGAAGCTCTTTCACGTACCAAGCAGGTATATTGAAGCTCTTTCACGTACCCACCAAGTAATTCACATACTTGGTGTATATCAAAAGGTGTTTCACGTACTTGGCGTATATAGAAAGGTGTTTCATGTACTCGGTAGTATATAGGAAGGTCTCGTGTCGTACGATTGTGCATTAGACATCACCACTACGGATTTGAGCTCCCACGTACCTTGATTATATTGGGAGACACCATTAGGATTCCTGAAACCAACTAAGTTAACCATTTGGCCGTCTTGGCATCACAATACACCGAGAACAACACTCGGGGAGATTACTACGTACATACTGTCAGGTAGTTGGGTATTCAGGAAAGGGTACGGTCCCAATCCTCCTTGTCACATTTTACTGTTGGACCCTTCGGTATATAGCGAGTTGCGAAGCCTTGATAACTACATATCCACTCCTATTCACACAGTTTGCTTGTTGCTTTTAGACTTGAGTATTGTTTGATTTTTGTGGTACTTCAAAGACTCTTAGGAAGTTTAGATATGGAAGATTCTTCTGGGACTACCAACCAGGAGACCCCTTTCCAAGGAATGCCATTTTTTATTACCCCTTGTGGAACTGTTGGTCCTCCCTTTATGGCTACATTGAGTCTTCCTGGATTGATGATAGGATTTCCAGTATGGTTGTTCTCCAATCTAGTTACACCAAGTGCACCAATTGTGTTGGACCTAGGTCCTTCATTACATGAGCCTCAACCTCATGATGACCCTTCTTTTTCTTCCTTGAAAATTGAATCTGCTTCCCTCTCTTCCTCTTCTCCTACTAAAAACTCTGATGTTAGTAAGAAGGTGAGTGAGAAGAAGAAGAAAGGGAAAACTATGAAGAAGAACACCAAGAAGAAGGTCACAATCCCATCCTCTGACCATCATGTTGGGGACTCACCAGCCACTGATCATCATGCTTAGAACATCGATACATCTGTTTTGAATTTGCGTAAACCGAAATTCCCTTACAAACTTTGCAAAGGGTCCCATTTTCTTAAGAGATTCCCTGGTATCTCCAAGGTCTTAGAAATATGGTCGCATTGTTAACAACCCATGTCATCGGTCTCTGGACATCATACTGAGGATACCCCATCAACTAGTGACGTTGTAATTAAGGGTATGAAGGGTAGAGCTGCAGACCCTTGCTGGTTATGCAAGGACATGCATCATACTTACCTTTTTCCATGCATGGATGAAGCTTCACAATTTTTGGAAGAGATTATTGTATCTCAAAACCACCTTCCAACTGGATATCGTAAGTTTTCCCTTGACCCCCCATTGGTTGATGAAGCAGTCGATCCAGCTCCATCATTAGTTGATCCCACTCCTTCTTCAAAGAGTGAATTTGAAGTGGTTGATTCGATATCAAATCCACTCGATCCCACTCTTTCATTGGAGAATGTCCAGACTGAAGAAGTCACCATGACATGATCTTCGTCTCATTCTAGTCTTCCAGTTGAGAGTGAAATAGAAACTGCCGATGTTTTTCTGGTCAGTTTAGATTATTCTGGGTGAGGAGAAACCATGTCCATTTCCATAGGACCCCCTCCAAGTACTGAGGTCATTTCCTTTGATTGGAATGGTCTAGCCGAAGCTCGTCTTCCTTCGAGTGTTCCTTTCCAGATATCTGTAGGAATTTCCGATAAGGAAATCTTTCGTACTATAGTGGATGAGGGAGATTCTATTAGTATTTTATCCTCAACTGCTTGGAAAGCTATAGATTCTCCTTGGCTTGTGCCAGTCACTGACCAGATACTAGCTTTCAATAGAAGGCCTACTGGACCTTTAGGGATCCTTCCTCAGTTACCTATCACTTTGGGAGGTAAAACTGTCTTATTGATGTCATGGTTGTCCAAGGTCCTTTAGATTTCAATATGCTCTTTGGATGTGATTATGTCTATGCTATGAGAGCCGTAGTGTCCACACTCTTTTGAGTGATGTATTTTCCCTATGATGGGAGGATTGTGACCATTGATCAGCTTTACTATGTGACAGACACTAATTACATGACTCCTAGTCATCAAACTTCCCTAAATGTTCCACATGTTTTAGTAGTTTCTTCCCCCTCGTGATGGGGGGAATGTCTCCAGCCTCTGGGCATCATGCTAGAGTAGTTCCCCTAGCTTATTATGCTGGGGGGAACTCTACCAACCTCTGGTCATCATGTTGGGTATTTTCCAAGCATAGTTTACCTTTGGTTTTGAGCTTGTGTAAAAATGAAACCATTCCCAAGCAAAGTTCCCCTTTTGGTTTCAAGCTTGTGTAAAAATGAAACCATCCCCAAGAACAGTTTACCTTTGGTTTAAAGCTTCTATAAAAATGAAACCGTTTCTGAACATAGTTTCCGTTCTGTTTTAAGCTCATTAAAAAATGAAACAGGTCCCTCCAAGCATAGTTTCCCTTTGGTTTCGAGCTTGTGTAAAAATGAAACCATTCAATGAGCATAGTTCTTTCCCTATGTCAAGCTCGTTAAAAAATGAAACAGTACCCAATGAGTATGGTTCCCTTTCTGTGTCAAGCTCGCTAAAAAATGAAACAGGTCATACGAGCAGAGTTCTATTCCTGTATCAAGCTCGTTAAAAAATGAAACAGATCATTTTCCATTGAGTCGAGTCTTTCTATTGAATTAGTAACTGAACCTTCTTTTCATCCGCCTAGGGGTAGCTTAGGTGATGAAGCTTGGGAGCATCTCTTCAACATCAGTATGTTATGATGAAGTCACTTACTTCTAGAAATCATGCTGGGGGCATAGTTCCATTTCTATGGAGTTAAGTCACTTACTTCTAGCAATCATGCTAGGGGCATATACCAACCTCTGGATATCATGATGGAAAAACTTCGGCCAATGGGAATATTTCTGAGCATACTTTCTTTTGAGTTTCGAACTTGCTAAACCATGAAAATAATCCTGAGCATAGTTCATTTTCTGACACAAGCTTGTTAAAAAATGAAGCAGACACCATGAGCATTCTTCCAACCTATCTTCGAGCTCGTTAAAAACAGTAAGATGGTGTTGAGCTTACTTTTCACTTTTTTCGTGCTCTGGTTGAAACATGAAAAGTGGTTTGAGCTTAGTTTTTACTTTTTTGTGCTCTGGTTCAAACATGAAAAAGATTTTGAGTGCTTTTGATACCATTGTCGTGCTCGTTAAAAATTTGAGTAAAAAGGTGTGTCTACCGAGTATAGGTTTATCACTTTATCCGGCCTCGCTAGACTATTTACGGAATAGGAACTGTGCCGAGTTTACTTTTTCCTTTGTCGTACTCGGTCATCAACCATGATCAAGTTGTCCATGGATTCCTCTTTAAGCTCTTTTAGACTCCCTAAATAGGAAAATATTTCCAGGTGAACTTGATGTGTCCACGCTTGTAAAAGTATTTGAATGATCGTCTCTCTGGTGGTAGTTTAGCCCTTTTTCGGACCAAGGGGCACGACTTACGAAAAAGGAGCACTTCAATCGATCATGATTGGAAGAGTTCTCTCTTGCGTTCTTTTATCCTTTTTCGAGTAGAGGGACTAACTTTACGAAAAAGAACTTCCTGGAGTCTTCTTTAGTTCTTTTCAGACTCTCTAAACATGAAATGGCGACCAATTTTTCCTTCTCTAGACTCGTTAAAACTCAATATTGAAGGGCCCATTATGGGATGAACCCCTCCTTTTCTAGGTTTGTAAAACATGTGGAATTGGACTCATCTATGAGATGAGCTATATCGAGCATCTGGTTACCCTCATCAAGCTCATAAAAAACACATGAGGTACTCATCAATCATGATGGGGAAAAAGGAAAGATTTTGTGTTACATCTTAATTACAGCAGTACGTAGTCACTCTTGCACATGGCACTAGTTTGCATTTGCATTCAGTACTTTGGTAATCCGTTTGTCTCCAAGTCCTATCAATTCCGTGAGTCTTGTCACTCCTTGGGGTCGCCCAAAGAATGATTCCATCATCAAGTTGCATTGGGGGTTGGTGTCGTTCTCGTCATGTCAATACTGCCAAGTCATGCTATGCCCATGTTGAAGAGACATTTGTTACTCATCATCTGCAGTCAATACACCTTCGATCATGTCGTTCTACCTTGAGTCAGTCTTGCACATTACTGTACCATCCAATCTACTCCAACTATATGTCATCGAGTTTCGTGTCGTTGATGGGGGAATCATCATGGCCCTCCGTCAACGGATTCATCCTTGTCGACTTCAACTCATCATTCGAGGTTTGAATCTAGAAACCAGTCAAGTACCTTGGGCCTGCATGCCTCAATGGAAGGTTACCTCGCTTTCGACGTGAGTTTATGTCATTGGATCCTGATTGAAAGATTTTGTCAAGCGTTCAACTTAAACTCATTTATTCACGCTTGGTGATATGTATTATGATACCTTGGGAATCATTGACATCAATGGTGACTTTCCTCGCGCTTGTTAATGGTATACATTAATGACCGGTAATCAAGTGGTTTCTACCATGTTCAACTCCAAAACATTGTAATCACATGGATAGATTCGTATCATTGTGGGTTCGACTTGAAGACCCTGGGAAAGTCATATTCTACCGAGGTTGTGATGGATATTGTTTGAGTTATTATACACGGATCCACTTTGTATTGGTCGTGGTTGTGTTATCATCTCATCATCGATCTACAATTTTGTATAGTAGCAAGGATTGTGTTCGGTCGATCTTTACTATCATGGATCTGCAGTGTATTGGTCGGCAGCCATGTTTTGTGAGACTTGTGGATCTCAGGTCATTTCTGCAACATCTCCTTCCAACCAGCAAGTCCTTTCCATTTTTCTTCTACAAAGCATTTCGCCTGTCTCATTATGTCAGCTTCATGCTTTGGGGGGCATTCTGTTACACCAAAATGTTGTCACCCTTGTGCAAGTGTCGCAAGTGTTGCAAGTGTCATCATCATGACCTAGTGTCGTTACTATGACAGTTGCAAGTGCCGTCATTATGACCAAGTGTTGTCATCATGACCATTGTGATAATGTCGTCATCTTGACCATTGTGTAAACTCCTTGCTCTGACTCCTAAACTCATTATGGGATAAAACACATCCAACTGAGATATTTCCCTTCCTAGTTGAACTCTTTGAGTAGGTTGTCGCACTTTGTCTTCCTATAGGGTGCGACAGACCCCCTCTGTTGCTCTGTGTCCTCTACCAAGGTGCGACGAGGTTGGTTAAAGGCTATTTTGGGGAGTCTCGAGGTCTTTCTAGAAGTTTGTTGAGGTGGAGACCTATCCCTAGACTCTAGGTGAGGTGGCATTTCGGTTCCTAACCTAATGGGAGGATCCCTTAACCATCTCCCTCTAATCCTCAACCTACTGTATCTCTTTAGCCCAATATAAGTGAAGCTCCTCTCCACTCCAAGGGGGGGAAGGTCTATAGTATCTTTATGCTGGTAGAATCCACATTGGTGATCCCTTACTATCTCGAGAAGCTTGTACCATCTTGTAGGTTTGGCTTGGACATGTTGGATGGAGGATGCGACGTTAAGGCTTTGGTTGTGTACTTCTCCTTTCTATGTATTCCCACTTTTAATACAGTAATACAAACTCTTTCCACAAATGTTATCGTGTTGATTATTATTTGTAGTTTACTTCCTTAACCATTTACTTAGATCAGTTATTGTTTAGATATATTATACTGCTTGTATTGTTTCCATATTGTCTTCACAGGTTTTGCAGTTGAGATCTGAAGACCATAAAGCTTCGAACAACATCAAGGAGAAAGGATCTGCGATCTGAAAGGTATGATATCTAAGTGCTCGATCTGTAACTAGATCTATGAAATGAGTCTTGTATTCTGTCCTATTTTCTCTAGATTCACTTGAACTAGGGATATCCGACTCACGTTCGCTCGAGTGGATTGTCCGTTAACAAGGCCTGTGAACATTGCTTCTTGAAATTATTCTCATAATATAAAGCTTATTTCTTGCACTATTTATCTTTATATTGTCTAATGTTTCTTGTTCTACTCTATTAATTTGGGTTTATTGCATCTTAACCACTGTATATCCTGTGTTGATTTAAGTTTTAGGGCTAAAGAAAAACACATCTATATTTGATGCACATTGACCACTCACTATCACACTTCATATTTTCAATAACCATTTTAAAGATACTAATCATACTACTATAGATATCATGAGGTATGCCAATTTATTATAGCGTTTTATATAGCATGACTCTAGGTCCAATGTCGAAGGATTTTCTAAATTCAGCAAAACAATAAATGCGATATTTGTTTTATCTCTACAATCTTCAACAATAACTCTAAGGGTGGCAAGGTGATCAATATAGGCATGTTCATCCTTGAAACAAACTTTTCCTTTGGCCCTTATATTGTTGTCCTAAGAAATTGACTAAATGTTTTATAGGAATCAAGAAAAATACTTTTACCAAAAGGGGTATAATCATGATAGTTCTATCATTGTACATCCCATCTAAGTTTCTAGATTTGAAAATAGGGATGATTAAATTTTTTGTCCATTTCTTATGGAAGTTGTGCTTGATAGATTGATTGAAACTACGCTTAATATGAGGCATTGAGATCAAAAGAGTCTAAGTTTTAATATCTTGGCTTCACATCTTTCAATGTCTTTAGACTCCCCATTAGCAAGACATTTAATGCCAGAGTTTATTGCCACTTGTGAAGAACTTATCTTTCAATGTCTTTAGCTTGCTCGTTAGCAAGGAATTTAATGCCATTGTTTATATCGTCACTTGTGAAAACCTTAGTTTATTGATGAGAGCCATATATGTCACTAAGACTTGATGGTAAAAATAAAATTTGTTTAGGTAATATTTCCATTGATTTATGTTAATATTAAATTGAATTCTTTAACTCTTCTAGAAATGATGATGACAACCCTTAAAACTTTAAATTATTTTTACATAGATAAGTCTTTTTAGAGGTTTAAATATTGATTTTTTTTATAAGGGTTCATATAATGATATTCATTTTTGAGACCATTTGCATAGAGTAATTCATTAATCATCATTACTCTATGACTCATGTTTAGGAGGTCACCCATCCAAAGACTATGGAGTTTCCCTCACAATCCAGCCCACTTAACTTGTTACCCCATTTTTTTCTTTTTTTCTTTTAAGAGTTCATATTATATTAATCTTACTAGATGTGATTTTTTTTCCTTAGAAAATTATTCACAGATCTATTATATTAAAATAAAACCTCTTTCTCCTAAGAAAAAATCCTTACATAAGATACATCA
Source organism: Larix kaempferi (assembly GCA_027924585.1). Lineage (NCBI taxonomy): Eukaryota > Viridiplantae > Streptophyta > Pinopsida > Pinales > Pinaceae > Larix > Larix kaempferi. Next base: position 13,618,868 of record BSBM01000348.1, on the reverse strand, counting down.
GCTTATCATGAGCTTGGAGCATAAACCCCATATCTAAACTATTAATCCACAACCTAGATCCTTCCTAGACTAGAAACTTCAATAGCACCAAGACATTGAATCTTGAAATCATAAATACACAACTGATAAAAAAGTGTCATAGACATCTAGGTAGGGAAATCATTGGGGGAAGCCCCATACAACCTGCATGAACATCCAAAATCGATTGATCCCTCGTTAGTTCCAACACGGATTTGCATCTCCTAAGCCTCAAATAGTACTTGGGAGAGTGGCTCTGCAAGATACCTCTATGAAACCCATTGACCATACCAGATAAAAATGGATTGCTAGGCCTTATGAAGTAGCATCAAGGATTTGTAACAAATCCAATCTTCTATCCATAATCAGACATTGAGGAACACTTTGAAAGCATAAAGGGAGTCAGTTCCACAACATCGATAACGTACCCATTAAAAGAATCCTACAGAGGTGGCATAGCCAGATTAGGAACAGAAACTGGAGAACATGAGGATGATGAAATAACCAGAGCGATGTTTATACTCTTAGTCTACGCCCTACAATGATCAAAGATAGCTTCAAAAGGCGCAAATGATCCCTTATGAGATATACCTCCCAGATAAGCCATTGAGATAGCCACTAGCATGTTTAAATAAGAAAAGAAGGACTGGATTGACCCAACAATACCTAAAAACATACCCCCATGGACCAACTTGGAAGACACACTAGAAACAAAAGCAATCGTGGATCCCATATCATGTACATAGGATGGGGGGAAGTTATAAGGATTACTAGGTCCCATGGACTACCATAGAGATGCCTTAGAAGCATCATGAAAGTCATCATCTGATACACCATTGCGATAACAACCAAATTAGAGCAGAGGATTAAGAACAAAGAAGCAATAGAATCCTCCAATCCAAGACGGGCATCCTTAGATCCAGAAAACAGGCACCAATTCAAGACATGGATAAGATCATATGATGAAGCGCCACTAGAGGCGCTACCACCATATAGAACAACATCTTCCCCTAAATCATATGGAGGCACCTATCCCACTCTTGGAAGATGATTAAAAGTAGCCAATGAAGCACCGCTGGAAGTGCTATGACTAGTATGTCCCTGAAACACTCGGACTCATTGAGCCCATGCTAGGAAGAGAGGCAATTAAATCCATAGATGTCCCAGAACTAGGAAAAAAAGGATCAGCTAGTTCAAATACCTTCAGAAAAGGACCAGAAGGAACTGCAGTGACATGGGGAGATGGATTGTAACGTGCCAAAGGAGAAGAGGAAACATCCTCTACCCATTCAGACCCCACTTGAGAAAAGGAATCCACAAAACTAGAAGAAACCGGAGGAGGCACTATTTCCAGATGAGTAATATCCATCCCCCTTCCACATCCAATTACATAAAAACATCGTGTACAAGCAAAGTTATACCAATAAAATGACGAAAGGGAAGATGGCATGATTTTACAAGATGTCCATGCTTATGACATCTAATACAGTGGAAGGGAACCCCCGACGTAATCCATTTTTTGGATAATGGTTGTAGGGCCCTTCTTGATAGAAATATTTGCAGCTAAACCATTCCTAACATCAATGTTAACCAAGATACAAGCCATGGTCATAACTATAGAGCTCTGAAAACTCATGTCAGCTTGAATGAAAGATCCCAACTCCTTTCTTATCAGAGCAAAGATTTGCTCAGTCCAAAGCTCTAGTGGAAGACAAGGAAGCAAAACACATATGGGCATAGAGCAAGTTTTCTCTCTCTTAGCATCAAAGGAGGGGGTCCAATATTTAAGCTTCATGACCATCGAGCCCCATGACCAAACCCCAACCAGAATATCAACATCATCCTTACTAGTCTTGAAAATGGCACCCACCCAACCCTCATCTGGCACATAGAACTTTGGAGTATAGCCAAGGAGGATGGAACAATGAAATCCAACCTAATCCTCCAGGATATGGTGACCCATATTGTGCCCATATTCCTCCCTACAAAATGGCCCACCATAACAGTCCCAAAAAGAGAAACTAAATCACTCGTCGCAACATCATCTCCTATCACAAGATTAATAGGACGCTGCATCATCCTAACACAAGTTTTAGAGAGACCCCCAACTCCTAGTTTTTTCATGCTCACGAGAAAGGAGTGGGGAAGGATCAAAGATTTTGTTTAAATAAAAAAAATACAACTTACAACTGCTGGAAACACTGCACCATGCATAAATCCTAACAAATATAGATGAAGAGTTGAGTCCAGAGCATGGAAAAGAGCCACGATAGCCAAAAAGCGACACACGGGATCTAGAACCCAAGTAAAAAGAAAGAAAACCACAAGAGACTATGAAGTCAAAACTACCACTCAGAAAACCAGTCCTCTGACCAAAGATCCATATCTCCATGGATGCCACTCAAAAACCCTAAACTCCATAATAGTATTATGGTCCTCCTCTTACTAGATGTGTTAGTTTTATTAGCATGCCCAAATTCCTGTCGGGGTGGGGTGTTAAAAGTTTACTCCATTTTAGCTAGGCATTATGCCTTAATAATCTATGGAGGTGTGTGTTCAGTTTAAGCCTGTGGTGTGAAGTCTTTAGATCCAAATACCTTAGGAAAGTCTCGGTGGAAGATTGACTCTGTAAGGACAAAAAATTTGTTTCGCAAACCTCTAATTTTTGGTATGGATTGACCAGGTCTTCATCTTGGTTGGGCACTTGGTTGTCTTGGAGAATTGGTTATGGTGAGAAGTTGGTATTGGGAGTTGACCCCTTCATTGGAGGGGATATTTTTTATAAATTCTCCAACCCTCTTATTTATTTTTTATCCAACCGAGGTTATACAGAATTGCACACATTCAAAAACCAAAATCAGGTATTCCAGATCTTTCTTATTGGTTATGAGCTTTGGATTTGGGCTTGACAGGCTGTCTAGCGGTGGAATGGTCCACTTTTACTGGAGGGTTGAGTCATCTTGGAATAAGACTCAGAGAGGAGGTTGATGTACTGGTATGGTCCTAGAACAATAATTTTGGTACAATGACCGCTAACGAGGCATATAATGCCATCACTGTCTCTTCCATGTTTCTGTAATCAAATGGTGGTACAAAAGGATATGGAAGTGGTCTTTCCCTCTCAAGATTAAGTGTTTTATATGGTTGTGTTTGGAAAATTGAATATTGAATTGGGACAATCTAAACAAAAGAGGTTTTGTCGCACCAAATCTCTGTGCACTATGCAGGATTGTTGAAGAAAATGTGGGGCACTTGTTTGTTAATTGTGTTTTTTGCAGGAGTTTTTGGATAGACATCTCTCAGGGACTGCAACTACATAATGAAGATGGGCTCTCCCCTCATTAGAAAGGAACATGTTTTGCTGGATAAAGAACTTCCCTCAACATCAAACTTTACCCTTTTTTGTTATGTGGGGCTTGTGGAAAGCCATGAACGCATTGGTTTTTGAAAACTATGTACAGAGTGCCACTGTGGTGGGCCTTAATATTTTATGTTTCTTCAAGGAATTCCAATCAAACCAATCTTACAAATAGTCGCGTCTCCTTCAGGAACCAATGATGGTGGCTGGAATTCCATCTGGTTATTTTGATGGTGCATCCAAGGATGGGCAGTGTGGTAGAGGCATGGTCGTGAAAATCACTGAAGATCATATTTTTCTTTTTAGGATGGATGTGACCTTGGGACGAATTCGAAAGCTTAATTACTAGCACTTGGAGGTTTACTATCCTTTATTTCTCTTAAAGGATATCAGTCTATATAGGTTTTTGGTGATTCCAGGATCATAGTGGATTGGGCTATTAGTGTTTCTTCCCTTTAGGTTTCACATTTGGAGCAATGGTGCTTTAGGACCAGGCAACTATTGGAGAGCTTCAACTGGATTTCTATTAAGCACATTTATTGTGAATTGAACTCTTTGGTGGACAACTTATCTAAATGGGCTATTGGTTTTCCAGAAGGGATCTTATATTTTGAAGAATTCTTGGACTTCTCCATGAAATCATTTGGCTCCTTTGTCATTTACTAAATCAACCTGATTTGTATCTTAGCTCACTTTGTGAGCATTAACCTTTATTGTTTGCATGTCTTTGTTATAGCATTTCAAAGACTTGAAGCTTACCAGTGATCAACAACTGATATGGTTGAGCATCTTTGCAATGAATTTTTTAACTTTGATTCTGTGTGGAATATCAAGTTAATGGTTTTTTCTAGTTGAAAAAAAATGTTAATTTCATTAGATACATTTTTAATAATTATTTTACAATTCTACATTATAAATCAATCTAAATATTTGATAATAAATTAAAGTAAAAAATTAAATATTAAAAATACATATTGATAAATTATTTATTAATTATTATAATTAAATAAAAAATATAAATTAAAATAACATAAACAAATTCTTTTTTATATTACTTACTTTTAAATATTAAATATTATTTTACTTGATGTCGGATGAAATTCAAAAAAATATTCTTTACGGTATTCTTAGTAACCCTATAAATATAAATCAGTCCATTTATATATACACAACCAATTATATTGATAATAACTATTTAATAGAATTCATTCAAATATCTTTAATTATTAATATAAATATAGATCATTTTATTTATATATAAATAACTAATTATATTGATGTTTATTGGTTGTATTTTGGGTAGTTGAGAAGAAAGATTGTTGCTCTTCTCACCCAAATTCAATTCTTGTAAGTAACATGATGCTTTTATTGAATTATATTATACTTTTCTTGATTCTTTCGAAATAATAAGAAAATGATTTTTTAGCTGAAAAAAACACAACTATATTAATAATAACTATTTAATAAAATTCATCCAAAATGCTTTCCTAATGAAAGGTTCCATAATTTATTCAAACATTATCATTAACTTAAAATATTTAAATTCCAATCGCTCATAACTTTTCGACAGACACGCTGATTCCACGGCGTATTCTATTTTCCATTTTTCTTCCTCGCTGAATACATGGGAAGACCACCGACCAGTGTCGTAATTTGGTGGCAGTTTTATCTATAGTATTTTATTTTTACGTTTGGCTTTTTTATGTTTTGGATTTTTTAGTATTTTATTTTTATGTCTGGCTTTTTTTAATGTTTTGGATATTTTTTTTTTGGTCACAAAAGGTTTTGTTGAAATATTTATCATTCAATAATTTTTTTTTTTTTACTAATTATACTTAATTGTTTATTCAGTTTCACACTTGCTCTTAATTAATTGTTTATTCAGTTTCACACCTACTGTAAGAAGGGATTTGTACTTTTTTATTTATTCATAATTTTGATTAATTAAAGGAATAAATAGAAAGCTGTGTATACAATTTCATTTGTAATAAAAATATAAAAGTGAGAGTCAAATATATTTGTATTCAGTCTTTTACAAAAAGAAAGATATTGATTTGTGAGCTTTGTTTTCCCTGGGTTGAGAGGTACATGAAATAACAATGCTAATTATCATTCTGCCTTAAGTATCAAGCTTTCACCTCTTCCTACTTTATAATTACCTCATATTAATATCATCTCTAATGATGTTTTAAAAAAAATAAACAGTAAAAAATACTTTGTAGATATCAACAATCAACCATCATTGATTGTATGCTTTTATAGGGTTGAAACTCAGGAAATAACAAATGCTAATCATCATTGTGCCTCCAATGTCAAGCTTTCACGTCCTCTAGCATTATAGCTACCTCACCTCAGATTAATATCATCTATAATGATGTTTCAAAAAAAGACAATAAAAAATACTTTTATTTTTCAATAGAAAAATAACTATACTTTATTGACAAGTATACGATAGAAACTACATAACACCTCCACCCCGATCCAAACCCATGAGCAAAGGCCCCATAGAACACAAGATAGAAAGGTTGCCCCTAGCCACAAAGAAGAATTACCGCCCAACCATATGAGCACATATCACAGACAAAAAATAAAAAAGTTGCCCCCAACCACGAGGAAAGAAAATAACACACTACAGAAAATAAAGGATCAAAAAATAAAAAGCAAAACCGCTGGCCCAACTAATCCGGAAGATTACCAAGGATTAATACATGTTGAAGTTGCCAGCTTCCCGAAGACCAAAACTCAAAAAACATAATACCTCATGCAAATTGAAAACCCTGAAAATCTTGCTGTAGAGCCCCGATCATATCCAACCAAGGAGTAAGGGCAATTACATTGATAAGCCCAATATGGTTAATCCAATTAATTACAATTTGGAAATCACCCACAATTTCCCGCAACTCCAGATTTCTAAATTTAACAAAATAAAAAATAATCCAAAGTGTACAGATTAAAAGGAATGGGCCTGCAAATGGAAACTTGTCTTCTGCAAATGGAAACTTGTCTTCGAAAATAACGAGATTTCTGGCCTTCCATATTTCCCAAAATACAAGACAAGCCATCATTCGAAAAATAGAAGCTATCCAAATCTACCGCCTATTTGCATAAAATACATATCCAAGGCCCAATGAAACCACGTTTCTGCAAATTATTCCAGAATAAAAGCTTGCCCTCCAGAACCAATCACATGAAGACCTTAATTTTTAACGGGATGTTCCATCTCCAAAGAATCGCATGCCACCAACAGGAAGGTGCCCTATCCGGGAAAAAGGTCCCATAGGCCGATCGAGCAGTCAGCATCACTGTGGACGTATATCAACCATCATTGTTTACAGATAATCAAAATTTTTAACTTTAACAAATGGACAAAATACTTAATGCCAAAATGGTCGTCAAATTCCAACCGTCACCAACCATTAGTTTTTTCACCGACCCTTACTTTTTCAATCAAAAATTTTAATTTTAACAAACCGACAAAATACTTAATCAAGGCCTAAATGCTGTCAAATTCCAAACCTGCCACCGAACATTACCATCGGTGTTTTCACCAACCCTTACTTTTTCTTTTGTAATTTTCGTAAAAGACAACCGACCTCAGGTAGGAATCTTTTAATAAAGTTAATGAAGATTTTCAATTTTACACGCTTTCTTCATCTCCGTGCCCCACTGGAAATCACGATTTCCCTATTCCCATTGTCCAATTTTCCGGATCTCTTGGCATCTCACGAATTCTACAGCAATGTATGTGACAACTTCTGTATATCGAGGAATTTCCCCACTCTTTCCTCTTACCTAATCCCCACTCATTGCGTTAATTTCGCTTGGGATCTCCAATGAGATTTTGAGAAGTGCTGTAAAATTATATATATTAGAACGCACAAGCTGCTTTGAAGGAAGTTGAAATCGGAGAACAAAAAATGGGTCATAAAGATGTTAATCTGATGATGCTTCTCTGCTTTTTTAGCACTCTGGCCTGGGAATGGGAATGCACTGGAGACTGCTAATTTCATATCATCATCAATAGAGGGCCACGATAAGAGGGACGTGGATGCTCTTTTCTCCTTCCGAAAGGGTATCACATCTGATTCTTATCGATTGTTCTCCAATTGAACGGCCAAGAATTCCGAGAACATATGCTCCTTTCATGGTATTTGCTGCAGGCATCACAGTAGAAAAGTAGTTGCCATAGACCTTCATGGATCAAGGTTGCAAGGTATTCTTTTTCCCTTTCTTGGCAACTTCTAATTACTTGCTGCGTACTTCGAATTTTTCTCATAATAATTTGATCGGGAGAATTCCACCTGAGTTCGGGTAGCTTAAAGCCCTAGTGGAAACACTTGACCTCGGCTATATGCTTTTCCTGGGTGCTATTCCAGTTGAACTGGGTTTGCTCGACAGATTAGAGTCTCTGGATCTAGTGGCCAACGAATTGCACAACGCCATTCCTCCATCTCTGGGAAACTGTTCTTCCCCTAAGATTTCATATTTGGGAGACAACCGATTGTGGGGCAGAATACCACACCAACTGGGTAATTTGAAACAGCTTACACACCTATCTATTTATGGCCCTATCTATTTTGTTTTCAGGACGCAATATTTGGGGAAACATTTCAGGTTCTATCCCTTCTGAAATAAGAAATTGTAACAATCTTAATCTATCCCTTCCACAGACTCTATTCTGTCCAGCAAGATTATAGCTGAGGTCAAGTGTTTCCAGTGCTTTAAGCTGACCGAATTCAGGTGGAATTCTCTTTATGAGAAAAATTCGATAGACCTACATGGATAGAAATTGCAGCAATCCCTTCAGGTTCCTTTGACATAGGAAATTGCAGCAATCTTGAATGGTCTATCGCTACCACTCTTCTACTGTGTTGCCTGTAGTGAATACCATTCGAGGAACATATGTTCTGGGAGTTCTGGACCGTCCAGTTGGAGAGGAATCCATATGGATCGGATTTGATGCCTTTCAGAACGACAAGAGAGCATCAACGTCCCTTTTGTCGTGGCCGTCCATTGATGATAATATGAAATCAGCATCCTGTAGCACGCTGATTTCAATTTATTAGTTGTTGCAGTCACAGAGACTGATTTCATATTATTAGTTGTTGAAGCCACAGAGACCGATTTCATATTATTAGTCTGATTTTGACATATTATTAGTTGTTGCAACAACAGAGGCTGATTTCATTTTATTAGTTGTTGCAGATTTCATTTTATTAGTTGTTGCAGCCACAGAGGCAAATCTCATATTATTGTCTGATTTCATTTTATTAGTTGTTGCAGCCACAGTGGCCACCGTGAACAAAAAAGCACAGAAGCATCATTAGAATAACACATTTATGATCCATTTCTCGCTCTCCTACTCCAAGGTACTTCAAAGCAGCTTGTGAGTTTATAAAATTCTGTTGGAGATGCCGAGCAAAATTAATGCAATGAGTGGAAAACAAGTACGAGGAAAGAGTGTGGAAATTTTGACATACAGTGCTGTGTAGAGAGGTGTGAAAAAGAAAGAGCGAAAGTTGAAATTCTCCAATTACTTTAAGAAGATTGTGGACTGGTATCAATTCATTTGTATGCCCTTGTTTTTCTTCAACAAAATCACAGAAATAAGAGTAATATTTACAAAGAAACAAGTCCCTGTCATTGATCATGATATATTAAACTAAGTCATAAAAATTGAAGAAGTGGTTTTATAATACTTTTATTGAGTCTAATACATTTAATCTTTATGTATGTCCGAATAGTTTTTAAGACAGCAATATATTTTTATATCTCTATCTTCTTTAAAATATTTGGAAACATGAAATTCTGATTATTATTTGAATTTGAATGTATAATAAACTTTTCCAAATGCAAAGTTATAATAATATTCCACTTTTTTTATATTGCAAGTATTATGGATTATCTTCGTCAATATGTAAATTAATGGATTTATATCACTTCAAATTCTTCCATATGTGCAAAAGCTGTATGGGTTGTATGAAAAAAAATTAAATAATAATTTAAACTTTGTATGGTTATATAATTAAATGATATTAATAATATCTGACTTTTTTTTCAAAAGATTCAACTTACATTTATATTTATAATTTTTAAACTTTGATTTTACTCAGATTTTACCTCCAGATTGCTTATAAACCATTCTGCATGAAATCAAAAACAAAATTTTCAATGCTGGAAACTCCATTTCTGAAACTTTTATAGCACACCAACCTTGCCTGCAAAATGATTCCCTCCTTTATAATGCATCTGCTTTCTCATTCTCTTCTCTAAAGATATGACATATCTTCAAAGAGTTGAATGTTCCTTCTAGTCTCTTTAATTATGCTCCAATACCCTGCAAGTTAATGCTTAAGATTGATCTTTGACCATTCATAAATTCGGACCACTTCCAAGTCACCATAAACCTGAAAGTTTTGGATTTCTTCTTTTCTTGCTAGCTTCAAAAGAGTTCTCAAAGCCAGACCTTCAACCTTGTTATTGATACCTCTCCCAACATTTTCTTTAAACTCTACCCATTGAGAATCTGAAATAATCATGATGTCCCCTAAACCACATATTCTATTTTCACCTTCAGAAAGCTCCATCATAAAAACCATGGATTTCTTTGGCAGAGAATCTTTTTCTTTGTAATACCCATACAAAGCTAACACTTGGGAAAAAACATGAAAGGATGTGATACTTTTATCCTCAAAGATCAATTCATTCCTAGCTCTACATATTCCCCACAGGGTCAGGAAAGGAATACACCTTATTTTTTTCAAACCTGTTTTCTGGAACCAATAAATTAAACAATCTTCAATTGAGTTTCATTTCCACAACTTTTATTTATGAATTCCTTGTTCTATTTCTGCCCATACTTGTTTTGAAAATGGACATAAAATGAACAAATGATATGTGGATTACTCATATTTCATGGGACTATTGAAATTTATTTTCCTATCTTACATTGATTGTCATTGTTGACTTTACAAAGACCAAAAGACCATTTTAGTATCCAAAAAGTTATGCAAAATTTTTCTCAACTTCATTTTTAATTACTTATTCTTCATTTTTAATTACTTAGTCATTTTTAGTTACTTATTCTTGTTTAGATATTTTATAAATAACATTTTGTTTATTTGTTTGTTTAGATACCTTATAATTATTATTTTCATTTTAATTATTTATTTTTTATTTAGATATTTTATAAATAACATTTTCAATTTATTTATAAATTTAATAAATACGATTACTATTCAATACTTTACTTTATTAGATATTTATTCTTTATTGATTTTTTTTCTCAAATCTACACATCTTAACTTATAAAAATCTTTGTTTTTATCCCATCGAAAAAATCTTAGTTTTTAAAGTTACTTTATTTTCTTTTCTTTGAATGGTTTATTTTCTTTTTTCTAATGTTATACTAAAGAGTAATATTAACTTTAAAATATTAACTTTAAAATATTGAAAATAATGAATTAGTATATTTAAATATTTTTTAAATAATATGTGAAATAATATAATTTTTTGAAATAATATATTATTTATATTATATTTCGATTTATTTTTTATTTAATAGGTTCTATTAAGATGTTTCAAATATAAGAACAACCTAGGTCTTTACACATAGCTTTTTAGGCTCAAGTACCATGAAATAACAATTAATTAGTTGTTAAAATTGCAATTTATTGTCGTTTAAATTGAAATTAATGAATGGTTGAAATTACACTTTTCATTTAAAAATTGTGAAATTATCGTGAATAATTTGATTGTTGAAATTGTAAATTTTTGATTGAATGTTCCTATAATTATGAATTGTGGTCTCAATAATTTTATTGTTGAAAGTGCGAATTTGAAATCGCAATTTTTTATAGCTAAAATTTCAATTTCTAATTCTTTAATTTACTATATGCATTGTCCAAATTCCCATCAATTAGTTGTTGAAGTTTCTGAATTTGTATGCAATTTGTCCTCAATCTTTTTATTGGTGAAATTATGAATTTGTTGAAATTGCAATTTCAATTATTAAAAAAATATAGTTACTTCTAGAATATCCAAATAGATATCCAAAATATTTGGGATTGCTTAAGTTATTCAACCCATCAACATTTTGAATATTCCATAAATAACTAGATTTTATGAATCCTTCATAAATTGTAACTTCAACAAGTTCACAGTTTCAAGAATTGATTGATGGGAATTTAAAGAATTAGAAATTGCAACTTTAGCAATCAAAATTTGCAATTTCAAATTCACACTTTCAATAATAAAATGATTGATACCACAAGCTCTGGGGGGTAGCTTAGTTGGTTGGATCTTCCGGGACCAAGACGACACAAGGTCAAGGTTAGGGGTTCAACTCTTTGGGTCTTTCTGAGTTAGGAACCATTGGAATTCCAAAAGGAGTGAGGCCCCTTTAGGTGGTCCACCTTGGTTTAGATCCATGGACGTAACGAGCTCCAAAGGTCGTGAACCACATTGAAAAAAAATGATTGAGACTGCAACTTTAAACTATATGAACATTTGATTAGAAATTCACAACTTCAACAATCAAATGTTTGAGGAGAAATTCACATTTTTTAAGGAAAAGCACAATCACAACCATTCATTAATTGCAATTTCAACAATAAAAAATTGCAATTTCGACAATTAATTTAATGGTTGATCGGTATTTCATTGTGCTTGATCTTGAGAAGCTATGTTTAGGGCCCTAGGTTGTTATTTCCCTCCCTTTAAAATTTTTAAGAGTCTAAGGCTATTGTTTCCATACAACGACTATGTTCAAGTCCTTGAGATCCATCCACTATGTATGAAACATCTTAATGGCATCTATTTCCAACAGCTAGGGAAAAGATCCCCTAGTGAGAGTTTGTCTCACTATGTCTAGGGTTTGTCCATGATGCTTGAGTTCGAGAAGGTTTAATTAGGGCTTAAGGCCCTTGTTTTTGTGGTACTAGGATATAGGTCACTTAGGCCAGATCTTAACGGCATAGGGATATGGTGGAATGTAAAAATATGGAATTAAATAAAAGATTCTTAATTTTTTGTATTTTGTATTTTTTAATATGATTTTTAGTAAAATCGCGTAAAGAAACATTATAATACTTAATTCCAACACATTCAACCATGATAATATTTTCAAAAATATAATGATTCAACTAAAGGATTGACAATATTTTTGTAATGTCCCTTGTTAGGAATTTTATTAAAATGGCAATTTTTCACTTTTTTCCCTAGTTAGACCTTTGACTAGTTTTGATCTCTAGGTCCCAAATTTGCCCCAAATGATTCCAAATATTCTGAGAAGGTATATGAATGATATTAGAACATAAATATGTGTTTCAGGGATGCCTTTGGAACTTTAAAATACTTCTGCAAATCCTCTTTCAATTCTGGTCAATGTAGGTAACTTTACTAGTGATTTCCCTTTGACTAGTATTGGTCTCTAGGTCTCAAATTGACTCCAAATGCCTTCAAATATTCAAGGAAGGTGTATGAATGATATTAGGACTGGAATATGATGCTTAGGGATGACATATGGCCACCAAAAGACCTCTGCAAACTCTCTGCATATTCTGGGCCAAGTATGCAATTTTACTAGTAATTTGGGGTTCAAATCCCCCTGGGGTATGTACTGAAAATGGCTTCCCAAATGCCTCCAAAGCCACTCAAATTTCTGAATAGAGGTAGGGAATGTATTAAGTATGTTATTAAGGTCTCATGTGCACCATTAATTGATTATTATATCTGTTCCAACCCTCTCCCATTCAACTGCAAAAATCACCAATTCGACCCTTGGGGAAATGGCACTATTTCTTCTCCCAATGCAATTAAACTGAGTAAAAATACTTCAAATGCTCAAGTACAGTACATGAAACTTGTAAAATACATCCATGGCAGTCCATTAATCACAAATGCATCATAGAATCATCTATTCATTCGAAATCATCATCAATACATTGGTTCACAACAAGGTAGTGGGGACATGGCATTGTTCTTCCATTAAAAATGAGATTTATACATTTCTACTTGCAATTTCGACCTAAAACTTTCTGGAGATGAAAAACAGAGTATTTACTTCATGTTACAAAATAAATTGAGCATTATAAGCTCCCCTAAAGAGTACAATAGATCACCAAAAACGCCCTCCCTCAAGAATCAAGAATATGCCATCAAAACTGGAAATGGTTGAAGGAGTGCACTACAATAGAAGAGACCATGAGCTGCCTTGTAGATTACACCTGCAAATAAAGACTCTATTAAAGATCCAAATGAAAGGTTTGAATGGCCTTTCCAATTGCCAACCTGGATGGGAATCTTTCACCCTCGAAATTGGCTAAGGAAAGCAACTAGTCGTCCACTAGCTCTCCCTCTTCACAAATGCAATTGCAAATTCTACAAATGATCAAAAGCTGGTTTCATTATTTGTTATTGACATTTATAAAGTTCTAATGTCCTCCATGGGTCAAAATCCTTCCAAGAGACTCATGCCACCTCAAGTTGGGAAGAGATTCTAAAGAACACCACTTGTACAACAATTCCTAGTCTCCCACTTCCACCAAATCACATGTGGAAGCACATTAGCTGCCCTAACACCCTTGAGCGCCCTCTTGGAGTCTATTTTTAGCCCTGACATGTCATATATGTCATATGTCAGCCTTCAGGTCTGATTTGTGTCATAGGTGTCATAGCATCTTCATCATTGTTGTCATAGAGCTAGGGAATCTAGCCCAAGTGTCTCACTAGCTCCAAATTGCCTCTTCCTCTTCCATGGGAGTTACTCTTCCTCTATGTTTTGACCTTGGATGAGTCATGCTATGAATAATACCTTTTGGACTCCCCCAAGTATGTTACCATTCACCTTGAATTCAAATTGGTGAGAGAATGATGCCAAGTGTAGTGGGGAAATCTAGCCATATGTGGGTCCCACTTCCTCCATGTGTCTTCATGATCAAATGCCACTTTGATTTTCACTTGTATATATTTATTTAGCTCATTTATTACATTACATTAAACACTATGTATAAAGTTTGGAAAATATCTAAAAAAAAACTAGAGAACACAAATTATTTACATAATAATGTAGTAGGCAATGACCTCTCTTTTGCTATATAGATTTTAGAAAATCTATCAAATTTATTATTTTCTTTCTTGATAAATAGTTTTTAGAAAAAGTAGTCAATAGATGTTTTGGTAAAGTAGTTGAGAATTATTACTCAATTCTTTTATTACTTGAAAATACAAAAATATTAAAAAAATTAAATATATTTAGTCAAAAAATTATAAATTTTCAATGATACAATAAATCAACTAAATGTCATTGTATAATATTAAATAAAAAAACATTCAATTATATAATATTAAATAAATCTATTATTATAGTTATAATTATTATTGTAATTTTTTTTTAATGTATTATTCCATTTCCACATACATAAAATATGATGTTTCTATTTTCACCATACCTTAAACCCCAAGCAGTGCAATGCCCTTTTTCCAAGAAGTCCATGCTGTAATGCCAATATGAGATTAAAGACACTATCTGTGTTTTTTCATATAATTCATTGATCTTTCACCATAAGCTCTAAAAATAAAATTGAAAATATTCAAACATTAAGAATAATAAAATTGAAAATATTCAAACATTAAGAATATAAAGGAATTACATTGAAAAGGGCATTGCAGTGCTTGGGGTTTAAGGTAAAGTGAAGATAGAGACATCACGGTTAAACATTTTCATCTACATTATGTGACATGGAATAACACATAAAAACTAGTTTAATCCCAAAATCATAGCTTTATTGAAACCCAACGTAGCTGTAATCATTGCATTGATTCACTTTAATCCTCCAAATTCTATAATGGCATGCCAAACTGGATCATCAGTTATTTATGGATTAGTGTTTATCAGATCAACTATTCAATACATTTCCTGGACCCTGTTATCAAATCAACTCAGTTATTCAATACATTTCTTGAACCCAAAGCAAAGAGTTTCTTCTCACGCGAATAGTACATACGTCCGTTTGAACAGACGGAGAGGAGGCACATGGAAATATGGAACCTGTGGTGACCCATGATGTCTTTTCCGATGTGGTGACAGCCACAACAAAAGGGACGTGGATGCTCTCTTGTTGTTCTGAAAGGCATCAAATCTGATCCATATGGATTACTCTCCAACTAAGTGGTCCAGAACTCCCAGAGCATAGGTTCTCGGTATGCTATTCGCTACAGACAACACACTAGAAGAGTGGTTGCAATAGACCATTCAAGATTGCTGCAATTTCTTATCCAAGAAGCAATCTGAACAGATTGCTGCAATTTCTATCCGTGCAGATCTATCCATTTTTTCTCATAATAATTTGATCACAGAATTCCACTTGAGTTCGGGTACATTAAAGCACTGGAAACGACTTGACCTATTCCAGTTGAACTGGACTTGCTGAACAGATTAGAGACTCTGGATAGAACCTGGAAATTTGAAAGTTAATCTATACAGAAGGGATCTAGAAGATTGCTGCAATTTCTTATCTCAGAAGGGATAGAATCTGAAATGTTCCCCCCAAATATTACGTCCCGAAACCAAAATTGGGCCATAAATAGATTGCTGTGTAAGCTTTTCCAATTTACCCAGTTGTTGTCTCCCATATATGAAATCTTTGGGGAAGAACAGTTTCCCAGAAATGGAGGAATGGCGTTGTGCAATTCGTTGGACTCTAGATCCAGAGACACTAATCTGTCGAGCAAACCCAGTTCAACTGGAATAGCACCCAGGAAAAGCATATAGCCGAGGTCAAGTGTTTCCACTAGGGCTTTAAGCTACCCGAACTCAGGTGGAATTCTCCCATATATGAAATCTTTGGGGAAGAACAGTTTCCCAGAAATGGAGGAATGGCGTTGTGCAATTCGTTGGCCTCTAGATCCAGAGACACCAATCTGTCGAGCAAACCCAGTTCAACTGGAATAACACCCAGGAAAAGCATATAGCCGAGGTCAAGTGTTTCCACTAGGGCTTTAAGCTACCCGAACTCAGGTGGAATTGTCCATATAACCGAGGTCAAGTGTTTCCACTAGGGCTTTAAGCTAGCCGAGATCAAATTATTATGAGAAAAATTCGAAGTATGCAGTAAGTAATGAGAAGTTGCCAAGAAAGTACCTTGCAACTTGATCCATGGAAATTTATCGCGACCACTTTTCTAATGTGATGCCTGCAGAGAATAGCATGCCAGGAGCATATGTTCTCGGAGTTCTTGGCCATCCAATTGGAGAGCAATGCATAAGGACCAAATGTGACGCCCTTTCGGAACTACAAAAGAACATCGACGCCCCTTTTATCGTGGTCGTCTATGGATAATGATATGAAATTAGCTTTCTCCACTCCATTCCCATTCCCATTCCCAGGCCACCGTGCTGGAAAACACAGAGACACCATGAGATCTTTATAACCCATTTCTTCTCTCCGATTCCAACTTCCTTCAAAGGAGCTTGTGAGTTCTAATCTCGCCTATGTACATACATATATATAGTTTTACAGCACTTCTCAAAATTCCATTGGGGATTCCGAGCGAAATTAACGTAACGAGTGGGGAATAGGTAGGAGGAAAGAATGGGGAAATTCCTCGATATACAGAAGTTTTCACAGACAGAATTCGTGAGATGCCGAGAGATCTGGAAAATAGGACAATGGGAATAGGGAAATCGTGCTTTCCAGTGGGGCACACAGATGAAGAAAGCGTGCGAAATTGAAATTCTCGAATAACTTTATTAAAAGATTTATGAAAAGATTCCTACATGAGGTCGGGCGTCTTCCACGGAAATGACAAAAGAAAAAGTAATGGTCAGTTGAAAAAAACTTTGGTCGGTGGTCTGCCCATGTATTCATCGTGAAAGAAAAAGGGAAAAATCATAGGCGGTGGGATGAGCGTGTCTGTTGGATAGTGATGAGGGATTCGAATTTCAACATTTTAAAATTCAATTTGCCCGTCATCAAATTTAAAGATAATGTTTGACTACGTCTGCGTAAATTCAGGATAATCATGGCCATAAGACACAAAATGTCTTCCTTGCAAAGTAGAAGGACGATGGAAAGCATTCCAAACCAGATGACAAAACTGGCAGAAACTGATAGTTCATAACAACGAGACATATCATGCCAAGAGACCAAAAACAAATGCTGAAACCGAGACAAAAAAAACCACCCTAAACATGTTTTAATACTCAAACAAGAATAAGGAACCAGAAGAAGTCTGATAACCATTTGTCCATTACTCCCACCATACCCACCCATCTTCATCATTTAGAGCTTCTTTTGACACAGCGTCTGCAACATCATTGAATTCTCTGTAAATATTATGTATGGAAAGATCATAGAAAGAGGACTTCAAGTGGTTAATTCTACTACATTAATGAGAGAAGTGTCTCAAATCGAGATTGTATTCTTGCCACTCCCACTTAGCAATAACTAAAGAGTCACCATAAAGATGAATGACATCAATACTAAAAATATTGGAAATTGTTAGAATACCCCAGATTCCTAGGAGTTATGTCTTCGTATTGGTGCCCAAACTACATGAAAGTCTAAATCTGAAAGAGATGACTTAGTCAATCAACAAGTAGAAACCCGCACCACATTTGTCGTCGACCGAGGAAGCATCAAAATAGGCTATAGCACAAGGAGATGAGTCAAAAAATGAATCTGTTAAAACTCTCGGATTTCTATTGGTGGCACAATCTGTCTTGTACAGGTTCAAAAGATGAAGAACATAATTGACACCTAAATGCACCGAGAACGAGCTCTGTTGGAAAATAACCCTCTTATGAATCTTCCATATAACCCAAAAAACCAATGCTGGTAGGTTCTTAAGGTCTAGATGGTTCTTCACCCATTTTAAATAAGAATCCTCAATATCAAATGAAGACCAGTTGTCCATGATACCCAACGACCTGCAAATTTAAGACCAGGCACTTCTCGAAAACTGACAGCTGATAAATAAGTGATTCACTGATTCACTATCCCTTTTGCAAAGCATACAAATATTTGGACCCTGTCTACCCAGTTGGGTTAAATTTTCCCACGTCAATATTTTATCTTAAAAAACAAGCCACAAAAAACACTCCACCTTTAGGGGAAGTTTCCATTTCCATAGAGTAGCAAACAACCATTTTAATTCGCCCTCATAATGAGCTTCAACAATTGATCAATACGTTGATTTCACCATGACCTGTCAAGAGGCAATGTTTTTGCTCCAAACCAAACTAACCTTCTCAGAAGTAAGTCAAATACTAGAAGAATTTAATTTATGAATGTAATGGTTCCATTCAACAGCCCAGATGCTACCTAAACCAAGATCTATAGCTGTTGACCAATAAGACTGATTGAAGGGCATCCAATTTGTTCTTTGGATTTTGTTAAGTGTTTTAAAACCCAAATCAGCTAGGTAATCCCAAATGAATTTTGACAGCAAAAAATCAGTCTCATTTCCTATAAAAGGATCGATGCCCACAAGGGATTTTTTCCCCATTGCCTACCTGCCAATCCAAATGAGAACTAATCCAAGGAAAAAATTTCATTAAGCCTTGCCAAAAAAAATATGCATTAATTACTGTAACATTTTGTAGGATTCCTAATCCAACAAACAATATCACTCTTAATATACTTTTCATGTAAAAAATCAGTCCACAAACTTGTCCCAAATAACCCCCACCACATACTTTTCAAGAAGAGAGCTGAATTAAACCAAAAAATCTTCTTGATGTTCCACCCACCCAATTTCTTGGGAAATGAAATGTGTTCCTAGTTAATCAAATGGTAGTGACCTCCCTCTGAGCTCCCTGACCAGAGAAATATGAATATGAGGCCTCTAATCCTCTTTAATATAGATTGTGGGATTTGTGCCAATAGGGACCAATAACTGACATACCACATAGAACAAAATTTAACAAAGTGATGCGCCCACCCAAAGATAGGAATTTGTGACACCAAGTGTTAATCTTCTTCTCAAATCAACGTATTAACCAAAACCAATCACTAACGACATATCCATTTGGCTTGATGAAAAACCTCAAGTACTTGAAGCCGTCATTCAGGATGGACATTTTATAAGGTAGAACAATTGAAACATAATTGAGAATATCATTATCCACATTGTTGTATAATAAAACATATTTGTTTGAACGGACTTCCATACCCGACGCCTTACATAAAATATTGATAATATTAGCAAAGACTCTCCATTCTTCAATGGTACCTTCACCAAATAGGACCACAACATCTACAAAAAATAAATGAGTTATAAAGACTCTTGGAGAGATTTTGATGCCTTTGAGGTCACTAGCTCTTCTAGTAACACAAATCATGCCAACGCTCTCATCCAGCCCCACTACATCCAATTATTGTCGTCAACCCCTTTACAAAATGGGGAATAGATTTCATGCATCCTAATCCTACCTCAGCCGGGGAGCATGGTTACGTCATCATTGTCGTTGACTATTTTACCAAGTGGGCCGATGCCATTCCTACATACAACGAATACGAAAAAATTGTCGCACTCTTCATGTTTAACCACATCATTGCATGATTCGAAGTCCCACAACCCATCGTCACTGATCATGGATCCCATTTTCAGAACAAGATGGTGGATGAACTTAGCACTAGATTTGGTTTTCAACATGAGAACTCAACTCCTTACTACCCTCAATCGAATGGGCAACTAGAGGCCATCAACAAGGTCTTGAAAACCATGATCCAAAGGATGGTAGGGACACATAAGTCCAACTGGAAAAATATGTTTTTTTCATCCCTTTGGGCATATCGAACTTCCATCAAAACTGCCATTGGATTCACGCCTTTTCAATTGGTGTATGGACTAGAGGCAGTGCTACCGATAGAGTGCGAGATTCCATTATTAAAACTTGTTGTTGAACTCCTACCCAATACCACTGCCGAGGAAGTACGTTTTCTCTACCTAGAGAAACTTGACGAAACTTGTCATGTTGCTACTCTAGATAATGAAGCTCATAAAAAGCGCATCAAGGCCCAATATGACAAATCCGTAAAACCTTGTGTCTTCAACGAGGGAGATTTGGTCCTCACTTACGACCAAAAACACGATAAACTGAGGGCAAGAAAGCTTGAGTCCATGTGGCATGGTCCATATGTGGTCAAACGAGTGTTGGAGAAAGGAGCATATGAGCTCGAAGGCTACGATGGGATATCTTTGGGGGGTCCCCGCAATGGGCTCTACCTGAAACGGTACTATGCTTAAGTTTTTTTTATGCATTAGTGCTATGTATATATTGTACATGATGTGTGTTTTGTGTGGTGTGACGCTTTGTTTGAGTATGTTAGGATCTTGTCTCTACGCTTATACCATGTTATACCTGAATGTGCATATGGAAACATGTATTGGATTTGCGAATGGCGCCAGCCGGCATACCCGTAATCTCACCTCAGCAGCTTGGGTACTTTATTCCCCTACCAGCGACGTCATCAGTTCAGGAGGAAGTTTCCTAGGATACGTGAACAACAATTCCACTGAGTATCACGCAGTGATTGGATTGCTAACCGACACTCTTTCCTTGGGTATGGACCAGGTTATTGTCCACCTTGACTCACAACTAGTGGTCTCTCATCTTAACCGTTTCTACGCTATCTGCGATCCTATGGATCCATCTATTTCGACGAGTACGCCTCTTGTAGAGGTCTTATGAGTCTATTCAATACCTGCATATTCCTAGAGAGATGAACACGGTTGTCGATTCTTTGGCCAACTTCATATTATATTGGTACATTGCACTTTCGTGAAACATTTTATTAAAAAGATGTAAAAACGAAGCAACATGTAAATTATCCATGATGTATAAGCAAAAAATCTACAATATCCCATAATCATCAATGAAACACAGTATATAGAGCCGCAAATAGAGTGGTTTATATATATCATGTTGGTATAAGTACAAAAATGTGGTACTAGTACAAAATCTGAACCACATGAGCTTTCAATAAGAGTCTCCTCTACAAAAGTATGAATCCGGTGGCTTTTAGTACATACATATATACATGATCCTAGTACCTAGGACTCTCATGATAACAGACGATGGCCCTAGCTACTTTTCGAAGCAGCGAAACAAAATGTGTGGATACCCCCACAGTATGCCATTGATAGCGATGAGGTAGCTCGTGTACGGGTGGATCAGGGATATCCATGGTCAACCTCTGGAGGTTCTCCTCCAGCTCATCTAGATCCTCTCTCACGTCTTGATCCACAACAACCATCTCTCGCACCACCCCTCTCCGCTCAATAGAGAAGCACCAACTGGATGAGATGGACCAATGTCTGCACCAAACATGTATCAACTATTAGTACTACACCCAAAACATAAAAAACATCATAAAAAAAAACATGACAAAGTTGTCGTTCTTACCTAGATCTCCCCACATCATACCCTCAGGAAGAACCAAGTCCGGGTCTCATATGAAAGTAGTACCCGCATAGGGGTTATCCTCTACCATGAGGATATGTCCCCTCATCCACCTAAAAAAAAGAGGACCATAACTGATGATAGGACGCCCACCTCCATGGCGGGCCATCACCTCGGACCAACGAACCATGTGCGGATCCCTCTGATCCAAGTCATCGATCTCTACTTGTAGTCGTAGATGAGGAATCTGATCTAGGAAGAATGAGACCACTATTGATCTGTAACCAAATTGCTTCAGCTTACCACGAAGACATTTGGTGAGCTGCTCTCGAAGGTTTACGAGGAGTCCCTCGCACCAGTTGAATACAGTCGAAGCCATACACTCCACGACATACAACATGTGGGCCTTGGTGGCTTGGTGAAGAGCCCTGCTCCCTACCACCCTCTCAATGGTAAAAAGGACCATCCGTAGTGCATGATCCCTCACATCCTTGATGGGGAATTTCCCACCAATCATCTAAGTGCCAGAGGTGCACCACTAAGCCACTAAGTCCTCGGTATTTCAGTCACTTCCCCGTGACCCCGAAAAAGATAATAGATCCCCTCGTCGATATAATCTCGTCAGAAAGTAGATGTCTTCCACATCTATGGTCAGTATGTGAACACCAACCCGAAAGTGTTGTTGGATGGTATCTCAACATCTGATCAGATACTCTAGAAGTGGTACTTGGGCCCTCATTCCCTGGACGTGTAAGTATTTGAGCAACCCACAATTTCGAAGCACATGCATGCATTGAGGATCATTGGCCGCTTGGGAATCCTCCATTTCATGCTCACTTTCCCTCCACTAGACCATTTTCTCTACCCAAACCTGTCCACATAGCATTTAAACATCCATTAGAAGCTTGCTCTACTTTCCAATTTGACAAATTTTGGTATATGATTAATTTCATGAGGCCGAGTTGCACCAGCGCACCCCATCAGTACATACAGGGCGGCACCGACGCACGCCACCCTTACAGGAAGATCGCCATCGAGCCCTAGACTCACTTCCCGTAAGGGGAGAGTGTGCCAGACTGAAGGCACACAATCCCCTCATTACACAAGCCAACAAAATAAAAAAATGGAAACAAAAAGCAAAGAGCACTTGAAAATCGACTCCAAATGGTATTTTTTCACCCTCCCAATTTGCTAAAAAGCAATAGTACATAATTTTTACTATTTTTCCTTTTTTATGTTGAAAAATGGAATATTCTCTTTTAAATTTATTCTTTTTGGGTCATTTTTACTATAGTTGGGAATATTTCTACGTCTAAATTCCTAATTGATCGTTTTGACCTAGTTTTTGGAGTCTACAGGTGAAGTAAAGTGCCGTATTAAAACATTCGGTTATGATCGTGGTCATCTCACGCCTATTATTAGGTGTGAACAACTTGTCGAGCATTTTTGTGTTATTATTTCACTTGTTAAAATTGAACATTAATGACACTGAGCTTACTCTTTGTTCCTTCTCGTGCTCGTAAAACGATGAGAATAAGTCACTGAGTTGTATTTTATCGTTTTTTCAGGCTCATTAAACTCCCACGAAAAAGGAATCCCTCAGAGTTCTTCTTTAAGATCTTTTTAGACACCCTAAATATGAAAAGATCGCCAAGCAAACTTGATGTTTCATGCTTGTAAACGTATTTGAATGATCATCTTTCTGGTGATAGTTTACCCCTTTTTCGGACCAAGAGGCACTATTTACAAAAAAATGAGCGTTCCAGCTAATCATGACTGGAAGAGTTCTCTCTCACGTTGTTTTATCCTTTTTCGAGTGAAGAGACTAACTTTTACGAAAAAAAACCTTTGGGGTCCTCTTTAGTTCTTTTCAGACTCTCTAAACATGAAATGACACTGAGTTCACCTTCTTTGGACTCGTTAAAATCTAACATCGAAGGGCTCATTTTGGGACGAACCACTCCTATCCTAGGTTCATAAAAAATTTGGGATTGGACTCATCCAAAGGATGAGCTATACCGAGCATTTGTTACCCTCCTCAAGCTCATTAAAAACCATAAGAGGTACTCATCAATCATGATGGGGATTAGGAAAGGGTTTATATTTTGTTGTAATCATCGCAGTACTTAGTCGCTCTTGAACATGGCACTCATATGCATTCTCATTCACATGCTTGGGTAGTTTGTTTGTCCTTGAGTCACCGATCCCATGAGTCTTGCCGCTCCTTTGGATCATCCATAGAATGCTTCCCTCATCTGTTGTATTAGGGTTTGGTATCATTCTCGTTATGTCAATACTGCCATGTCATTCCATTCCCATGTTCGAGAGATCTCTGTCCATCGAATTGTTATCTGCAGTTATACTACCTTCAACCATGTCGATTTTCCCTGAGTCAGTCTCCAACATTGCTCTACTATCCGATTCTCTCCAAAATATATTTGATCATGTTTCGTGTCGATGATGGGGGATACATCATGGCCCTCCTTCGACGGATTCATCCTTGTTGACTTCAACACATCATCCGAGGGTTGAATCTAGAAACCAATCAAGTACCTTGGGCATGCATGCCTTAATGGAAGGTTACCTCGCTTTCAACATGAGTTCGCATCATTGGCTGTTGATTGAAGGATCCCATCGAGTGTTCGACTGCAACTCATCTGATTCACATTCAATGGGATGTACTATGATACCTTGGGAATCATTGACATCGATGGTGATCTCCCTCGCGCTTATTAACGATATACATCAATAATCTGTAATCAAGTGGTGTCTACCATGTTCGACTCCAAGACATTTTAATCACATGGTTAGATTCGTATCATTGTGTGTTCAGCTTGAAGACCCTAGGTTAAGTCATAAATCTCACCCAAGTTGCAATGGAGATTGTTTTGAGTCCTATTACACAGATCCACTTTGTATTGGTCATGGATGTGTTATAATCTAATCATGGATCTACACTTGTTTCTAGTAGCCATGATTGTGTTAAGTCGGTCTTTACTATCATGGATCTACATTGTATTGGTTAGAAGCCATGTTATGAGTCATGTGAGACATGCATCTCAGAGTTTGTTGTACTGTAGTAGTCCTTTCCAAATGGTGATTCTTTCCTCAATCGCTTATCTTGCAAAGCATTTCACCTGTCCTATTTTACCAGGTTCATGGTTTGGGGGGAATTTTGTTACACCAAAATCTCGCTACCATGAGTCAGGTGTCATCCCCATGCCTTGATCCCCAAATTACCTTGCATTGGATGTCAAAAGAGAGGTTGATTTCCCTACCATTTGACCTTTTCTAGTAACCCTGACGCACTCTGCTTTCTAGCAAGAGGCATCAGACTTGATGTGGCGCACTATGCAACTTAGCAGAGGGTGCCAATGGTGCAGTTTGTCTTTGTGCATTATGCCCTGGTCTATCTCTGGCGCAAGTTGTCTTGGAGCAAGGTGCACCGGAGTTGGTTTAAATTGATAAATGAGAGATTCGAGCAACTTCTCGAAGCTTGGTGATGTGGAGGCTCATCCCTAACATGTGGTGAGGTTTCCTTCGATTCCCTAAGCTATTGGGATGATCCCTTAGATCTCTCCCCTAAATATTCAACCTACTCTATCCATCCAACCCTATAAATATGACCTCTCTATCCATTGAGAAGGAGGAAGGATTATGCACCCTCATGCTGGTGGAATTCACTCAAAACATTCTTCTTCATCCATAATAAGTTAGGAGGCATTGGATATTTGAGGCAAGATCGTCCATGTTGGAGTTGTGACGTCAAAGATTTGGTCATAACTCCCCTCACTTTGTATTTGCTACAATTTACATTAATATAAACATCTTTCCATAAATGTGTTATGTATTGTGATATCATTTATGATTTGCTTATTTGACCGCTTATCTAGTTAGATTCATAAATATATGCTTTCACGTAGTTTGCTTTTTTCCATCTCTTCTATCTTGTTTTGCAGCGAGAGATCAAAGGATTCAAAGCGAATCAAGCAAAGAGAAAGGGATTGCGATAACTAGGTAATTCATCTATCCTGCAATCTAATCTAAATAGGAAGGAATTCATGTTGTGTATCCTTTTGTGCTAGATCTATACCATTTAGGTCTAGAGAGATCTGTTTTCGTCTGCGTTAACAGATTGTCTACACACACTCTTCAAGCCACCCAAGACAGTGCCAAGAAGTGTCATGATTGGCATCGTACTCCATTTTTATTTCATGTAGGGGATTGTTCCTGCTTATTGCTAGAAAAAAAATGATTTAAGGGCCAACATCATCACAAGATCCATCCACTCAAATATGGGCCTTATATAGTCCTAGAGCAGATTGGGGAAAACAATTACTGGTTGGCTCTTCCTTCTTAGTTGGGTATTCATGATGTTATCAACGTGAACAATTTGAATTTATTTGAGCCCCCCCCCTTCTTGAAGAACCAGTCACTGTTACTCTTCCAACAAATAATATTTTGGATTTTCAAACTCCATTGGTCAAAGATACAGTTTTGGATACATGTATTAGAACTACCAGGAAGCAACACCGCCATAGTATCACATCTCCTACGTTGTGTGCCGCCAGGGACACCAACCAACATAATCCAAGTGGTTCTCCTCTTCTCCCTTTCAATGCACTTTTCCTCATCTTATGAAAGAAGCAAGGACGCATCCAAAATTAAAAAGGGAGGAATTGGGCCAAGAAGAAGGGCACGCCTTTCTTTTCCCATTCGGATTAACTTAGGCACACTTCCCAAGGAGGGATCCTCTCCATCTTCTTTACTATGTGAGCAATTAATGTAATTTGGTTTATTTAATTAGTTTTTGGACTTCTAGAGGATATGTTAAAGAAGTCCTTGTTTATAAAAGGATCACCTGTCTCAATAATAATGTTGATGTTGTTTGTCTATTTCTTATTGTTTTTCATGAGATGGATTATGTTTTATGTTGTTAATATTAATATTCAAATATGCAATCAGATCAAGGACACTACTATAGAGGCTCCACCCAAATCTGATGTGGAGGATAATATGCCCCATTTGGAAGATGCTCCCGCTATATCCATCCCGGAGGATCAACCCCAATTCTCACCACGCCTTAACCAATTTCTCCACACCTCAGACATTAAAATTGATTGTCTACATCAAAAACATGAAAATTTGTGTTTTAGTTGATAGTGGTAGCACCCATAATTTCATTCTTCAACATGTGTTTAAAGAGACCCATTACTATATTCACCTTATATATATTTTCCAAATTATGATAGCTAATGGATACACGATGAAATGTTGGGGCAATTGTGAAAATTTCATTAAAATTTAAGCATATATATATATATATATATATATATATATATATATATATATATAGTCCAGTGGGCTAGCTCAAGTGGTTGAGTGCTGTAAGTTGTGAGGAGAAGATCTCGGGATCAAATCCCTGGGTAGCTATACGAAGTACCTGAAAAATATGGAATCAAATAAAATATTCTTAATTTTTTGTATTTTGTATTTTTTAATATGATTTTTAGTGAAAAACTTGAAAAGAAACATTATGTGTAATTCCAACACATTCAACCATAATAATATTTTCAAAAATATAATGCTTCAACTAAAAGATTGATAATATTTTCTAAAATATGTTCATTATATTTAACATTAAACACTATGTATAAAGTTTGGAAAATATCTATAGAAAACTAGACAATATTTTCTAAAATATGTTCATTATAGTTAACATTAAACACTATGTATAAAGTTTGAAAAATATCTATAGAAAACTAGAGAATACAAATGATTTACGTAACAATTCTGCTGTTATATAATTTTTAGAAAACTTATCAAATTTATTGTTTGTGATCTTGATAAATATTTTTTAGAAAAAAGAGTCAATTGATTTTTTTGTAAAGTAGTTGAGCATTATTACTCAATTCTTTTATTGTTTGAAAATACAAAAATATTTAAAAAAATAAAATATATTTAGTAAAAAATTATAATTTTTCAATGATACAATAGACCAACTAAGTGTCATTGTGCTTCTTTAACTTCAATGAAAAGTTTCATTACATTGTATGTTGTTAAATTCAAATGATGAATATGTAAACTATTGCACGATTAGATAGTTGTGTTTCTATCTCCCTAGTTAAGGTGTCATTAAAATGTAGGTGTTGATAGCGTTTCATCATCTGAATTTTGGATGATATAATTTTAAATAGTTTTTCTAAACTAGAATAATAATAACAAAAATTGTTTAGATATATTGTATTTGTTTGTTCATATTTTAAGGTGTTTTAATGCTCTTTTAAATATGTTATATTTTTTTATTCTCTTTTTACAAACATATCAAAGATGAAAAATTGCAATGACTTAAAATATAGTCTAAAGGTGCTAAGAATTAGCCCTTTTCAAGTGGAACTTGACATTTTTGGATTGAGGCATGTTAACATTGCATTGGGATATCGGAGGGTGTTGCGTCCATTTTTTCAATTAAAGTCACAATTTTATCAACCCAAAATTGACAAAAAATGTAAAATTAGTGTCTCTCTTTGCTTTATAACATATTGATTTTTCATTCTATTTGATATTTAAATTTATAAATATGCACCATACCACTGTGTTTTATTATGCTTATCATATCTTACACTTTAATTGAACCAAAATTCAATCTCAATGCACACAATTAAGACATGTTCATTGCATATAAAATATGATAGATCCATCTTAACTCCCTATATATCATGTAGGATCGGGCTTCAGATGGATCTATGATGGTGATAAAATTATATTAAATAAAATCATAAAAAATGAATTCTATTATCATTATTAAAAAACAAAAAACAAAACACTTAAAGTGGAAAATAAAATAAAAACCATGTAAATTGCAAAGAGATATATATATATGAGGTTGACATTGTAAATTTTTTACTTTATATTTTATTAATGTACCGTATGTCAACTCCATGTTAAGCACATAATTACACTTCTCTTTAAAACACATATAAAAACAATAATTTAATTTAATTAATAAACACAAATTAAAATAATTTAATTTAATTAATAAATAAAATATAAATAATATTATGTATTAATGTGTAAGATATAATATTTAAATATAAATTAATAATATAGGAAATTATACTACTCTATTTTATAATTCTTATCTTATTTTATCCTTTAATTAAACAAAAATCTAATCTCATTCTATACAACTAAGGCATATATTATCTTCTGGAAAAACTAAGCATATATTATACAATAAATAAATTAAATTAATTAATAGATAAAAAATAAAATATTCATAATTTAATTTAATTAAGAAATATTAATATAAATATTATTAAATATTAATTTACAAAATAAAATATTAATATAAATTTTATAAGAAATTACACAAACTTTTCAAATAAAAAACATAAAATTTAAACCATAATTAATATTTGATTTCCTAATGAAAAATAATATAAAATTCTTATCTTTCACAAAATTCATTATTTTTATAAATATAATAATCTAATTAAATTAAATGAAAAACATTCAACTATATAATACTAAATGAATCTGCTGCTGTTGTATTTATAATTTTTTTGTTTAACCGGTGTTGTCTCTATTTTCATCATACCTTAAACCACAAGCACTGCAATGCACACTTTTTCCATGAAGACCATGCTGAAATGCCAAATGCCAATATGATATTAAAGACATTCTCTGTGTTTTTTCACTAAAAATAAAATTGAAAATATTAACAATATTCTAAATATTAAGAAGATCAAGGAATTATATTAAAAAATGCATTGCAGTGCTTGGGGTTTAAAGTATAGTGAAAATAGAGACATCATGGGTTAAACATTTTCATTTACATTACATTATGTGAGATGGAATAACACATAAAAACTAGTTTAATCCCAAAATTATAGCTTTATTGAAACCCAACTTAGCTGTAATCATTGCATTGATTCACTTGAATCCTCCAAATTCTATTGCCAAACTACATGATCAGTTATTTATGGATTAGTGTTTATCAGATCAACTATTCAACATTTCTTGGGCCCTCTGATCAAATCAACTCAGTTATTCAATACATTTCTTGAACCCAAAGCACAGAGTTTCTTCTCACGCGAATATTACATAGTTACCATTTTTCGGTCAAAAGTTTTTCGAGTTGCAAACGTACGTTTGAACAGACGGAGAGGAGGCACATGGAAATGTGGACCCCGTAGGGACGCGTGATGTCTTTTCCGAATGTGCACCGCCACGACAAAAGGGACGTCGATGTTCTCTTGTTGTTCTGAAAGGCATCAAATCTAATCCATATGGATTACTCTCCAATTAGATGGTCAAGAACTCCCATAACATATGTTCTTGGTATGGTATTCGCTGCAGGCAACACAATAGAAGAGTGGTAGCAATAGACCATTCAAGATTGCCGCAATTTCTTATCTCAGAAGCAACCTGAAGATATTGCTGCAATTTCTATCAATTTTTTCTCATAATAATTTGACCAGAGAATTCCACTTGAGTTCGGGTACACCAATTTCTTATCTCAGAAGCAACCTGAAGATATTGCTGCAATTTCTATCAATTTTTTCTCATAATAATTTGACCAGAGAATTCCACTTGAGTTCGGGTACATTAAAACATTGGAAACACTTGACCTATTCCAGTTGAACTGGACTTGCTGGACAGATTACTCTGGATATAACCTGAAAATTTGAAAGTTAATCTATACAGAAGGGTTAGAAGATTGCTGCAATTTCCTATCTCAGAAGGGATAGAATCTGAAATGTTCCCCCCAAATATTACGTCCCGAAACCAAAATTGGGCCATAAATAGATAGCTGTGTAATCTTTTCCAATTTACCCAGTTGTTGTCTCCCAAATATAAAATCTTAGGAGAAGAACAGTGTCCTCGAGATGGAGGAATGGCGTTGTGCAATTCGTTGGCCTCTAGATCCAGAGACTCTAATCTGTCGAGCAAATTACCCACTTCAACTGGAATAGCACCCAGGAAAAGCATATAGCTGAGATCAAGTGTTTCTAGGGCTTTAAGCTATCCTAACTCAGGTGGAATTCTCCCGATCAAATTATTATGAGAAAAATTCGAAGTACGCAGTAAGTAATGAGAAGTTGCCAAGAAAGTACCTTGCAACTTGATCCATGAACATCTATCGCCACCACTTTTCTAATATGATGCCTGCAGAGAATAGCATGCCAGGAGCATATGTTCTGGGAGTACTTGGCCATCCAATTGGAGAGCAATGCATAAGGACCAAATGTGACGCCCTTTCGAAACTACAAAAGAACATCGACGCCCCCTTTATCGTGGTCGTCTATGGATAATGATATGAAATTAGCTTTCTCCACTTCATTCCCATTCCCAGGTCACCGTGCTCAAAAAACACAGAAACACCATGAGATCTTGCTCTCCGATTCCAACTTCCTTCAAAGCAGCTTCTGAGTTCTAATCTCGCCTATGTACATACATATATAGTTATTCCGAGCGAAATTAACGTAACGAGTGGGGAATAGGTAGGAGGAAAGAGTGGGGAAATTCCTCGATATAAAGAAGTTTTCACATACATTGCAGTGTAGAGTTCGTGAGATGCCGAGAGATCTGGAAAATAGGACAATGGGAATAGGGAAATCGTGCTTTCCAGTGGGGCACACAGATGAAGAAAGCGTGCGAAATTGAAATTCTTGAATAACTTTATTAAAAGATTCCTACAGAGGTCGAGCGTCTTCCACGAAAATTATAGGCGGTGGGATGAGCGTCGGTGGTCTGCCCATGTATTCATCGTGGAAGAAAAAGGGAAAAATTATAGGCGGTGGGATGAGCGTGTCAGTTGGATAGTGATGAGGGATTCGAATTTCAATATTTTAAAATTCAATATGCCCGTCATCAAATTTAATGATAATGTTTGAGTACGTCTGCGTAAATTCAGGAACCTTCGAAAATTAAGAATGCCTAAATTCTGGAACCTAAAAAATTAAGACATCTTTAGGTTTATACGTAAAGATAAGTGTGTATAATTTCAATTAATTAATTAGTTTTTTTCTTAAGAAGAAAAAACACGGTACTTTGCCATTATTGAGAATCAGAAAGTATATTTCTAGAGATACATTATCATCTTCATAAGATTCAAAATGTCCATTCCTTGCAAAGTAGAAGACTATGGTTTTCAAAAATCATCCAAACCATATGACAAAATTGGCAGAAGCTCATAGTTCATAACAACGAGACATATCATGCCAAGAGACCAAAAACAAATGTTGAAACCGAGACGAAAAAACCACCTCAAACATGTTTTAATCCTCAAAAAAGAATAAGGAACCAAAAGAAGTCTGATAACCATATATCCATTCCTCCCTGTATAGCCATCCATCTTCACCATTTAGAGCTTCTTTTGATAGAGGGTCTACAACATCATTAAATTCTCGGTAAACACGATCTATGGAAAGCTCATAGAAAGAGGACTTAAGCTGGTTAATTCTACTACACCAATGAGAGAAGTGTTTCAAATTGACATTGTATTCCTGCCCCGCCCACTTAACAATAACTAAAGAGCCACCATAAAGATGAATGGCATCAATACCAAAAATATTGGCAATTTTTAGAATACCTCAAAGTCCTAGGAGTTATGCCTTCGTATTGGTGCCCAAACTACATGAAAGTCTAAATCTGAAAGAGAGGACCTAGTCAATCAACAAGTAGAAACCTGCACCACATTTTCCGTCGACAAAGGCATCATCAAAATAGGCTATGGCACAAGGAGATGAGTCAAAAAATGAATCTGTTAAAACTATCAGATTTCTGTTGGTGACATGCCCTGTCTTGTACAAGTTGAAAAGATGAAGAACATAATTGGCAGCTAAATGCACCAAGAACGACCTCTATTGGAAAATAACCATGTTCTGAATCTTCCATATAACCCAAAAAACCAATGCTGGCAGGTTCTTAAGGTATCGATGGTTCTTCACTCATTTTAAATAAGAATCCTCAATATCAAATGAACACCAGTTTTCCATGATACCCAACGACCTGCAAATTTGAGACCAAACACTTCTAGAAAACTCACAACTGATAAATAAGTGATTCACTGATTCACTATCCCTTTTGCAAAGCATACAAATATCTGGACCCTGTCTACCCCGTCGAGTTAAATTTTCTCATGTCAATATTTTATCTTCAAAAACAAGCCACAAAAAGCACTTCACCTTCAGGGGAAGTTTTCATTTCCATAGAGTAGCAAACCACCATTTTACTTCGCCCTCATAATGAGCTTCAACAATTGATCGATAAGTTGATTTCGCTGTGACCTATCTAGAGGCAATGTTTTTGCTCCAAACCAAACTATCCTTCTCAAAAGTAAGTCGAATACTAGAAGAATTTAATTTCCGAATGTAATGGTTCCATTCAACAACCCAGATGCTACCGAGACCAAGATCTGTAGTTGTTAACCAATCAGACTGATTAAAGCACATCCAATTTGTTCTTTTGATTTTGTCAAGGGCACCCACACGAAGCTGGTACCCAAAAAAGGTTGTAATGGAAGCGCGAGAGCGAAAAAAAAACAAGGACACACACACACACACTTCTAAACACGTGTGTGCGCCTCTGCTTCGGCAATGCCGATCGTCAACGTTGGTGAGTTGACATGGACAATATTTGCGCGCATGCGCTATTAATGCGTACACAAACATAGGTGCGCACGGGTTATTAACGCGTCCACGCACTTGTGTTTTTTATTAAAAAAAAATAGTTTGCGGGTTTGTTATCACAATAACAAACCCGCGATCGAGTAGTGGAGATATTGGACCCCCCACGAGCACATGTTGGAGCACCCAACGACCTCCCACTCAACATCAAACTTAACCTCCACTCCGTAGCTGCTAGTGCCTCCAGGTAGGTGGTCAACCATTCATTTTTTTGTTGTTTTTTTGTTTTCCATTACAATTTTAAATTAATTTTTTTTTGCAATCAATTAAAAAACCAACAAATTGTCATTGCAGATAAAATACACTTAACAAAATGAGAAACACACCACAACCATCAAAGGAAGCCAATGAAACTGAACCATCAGACGATAACATCAACATTGGAATGGACAATGAACCTCATGATGAACCATTTGAAAACCCCGAGGATGAATTACATCAAGATTTAAACCAAGTAAGGGTCTTAAGAGATGAGTTGAAGAACACCTAAGAACCCTCTCAGGTTTCCCTAGCTACATCATTTCAAAACATCATTGAATCTATCAACATTTCCCACAGTTAGATCACTAATCTAAGCCAAAATAGGGCTCGAATGAGGGAGCAGTATTCCACCAGGATATCAAAAGAACAAATTAAATACCTCAAGATCACGAAAACACAATTGTACAACAAATTCATAGATCCCAAAACAAGGCAGCCTCTAGATGTAAGGAAGAGATGGGATTACATGGACTGGTGTAATTACCAACCATGGAGAAATAACTGGAGAAAGAGATGGTTTATGGTGTTTGACAGGTCCCCATGCAATAATTTGGAGGTCCCATAGTATTTTCTGAGGAAATTGTGGGCTGAGTTTGAGCTAAGATACCATGTCAATTATTTTGACATCACTGAGTTTCAAGGTGTCAGTCTTGGCTCTACCCAAGATCAACCTCAGGCCCACCGCAACCCACTCAGAAGACCACTTGCACCCAGGAGAGAGCCAAACCCCCCTCCTCAGCCACTTGGGTTTGGTAGTGGCCTAGATGAGATTGATGACTTGGTTAGACGTGCCACATGTCATCTGCTTAGACATACCACATTTGCGTCTATGTCTTCACAGAGATGGGATGACAACGATGAGACACACACTGTTGCACAGTCTATGGGTGGTGTCCAGGACAGACCAGGTACAGGTGGAACCCAGGAGGGGCCATCTAGTTTGACTGGAACAACGACACATCGTTGTTCTCACTGTGGTCATTCTTGCCATGGTCGTATGCAGCAGCATGCCATGGAGAGCTACATGGACCAGGTTAGCTATTGTTTTATTTAATGTTCAAGTATTTATTGTATGTTATTCGATATCATATTTTTTAATATATTTAACTTTGAATTACACACTGTTGACTTCATTTGTTTTAATGTAAATTTATTCAAGGTCGAGTCTCCATCCTCCACATGGGAGGACATTGATTCCTTTGACCTAGACCTATCCATGGCAGCAGCAGAGGAGATTGCAGCACCATACACACAGGTAACTTCTTTACTTTGAATAATTAGATCAAGTAATTACAAATTAGTTAGCATTGAGTAACCATTTTTTTTATATTATCATCATTTAAAACTAAAACTAAAATGAATAATTCTCACAAAACATGTCTATCATATTATCATCGAATTTTACAATTGTGTTTATCATATTGTCTAAATTATTTGAGAGCTATAAATTCATATAATCCAGCCAAAAAAAATAAAACCTTATCAAACATGAAAACCTAAGAAAACTAGACATGTGTCTCATGTTCACTTTAGGAATCCTTTGCTTCTCCATTTTCAACTTTTTTCATTTATGATGCTACTTGTGCTTATTCTATGTCTTCATAATCACCAAAATCCCGTTGAACTGCAAAGTATTTTAGACGAATACCATTCACTGAACCTATGGAAACTATAGGGTGTAATGTTACGAGGCATTTCTAAATCTATAGCCAACTTCTCTAACCTTTCACTTTGTGCTTCCATTCTCTTTTCCATATCCAAAAGCCTATACAATTGGTCTTCATGATGACTACATATACTTTTCATATGCAAAATTACCTCTTGTAAGGTGTTCATCTGTGGTGATAAGCACCTCAAGACGTTGTGAAGCTCTGTAAATCCACAATGAACACACTCATCATGTTGGTTGTTTTCTTCCATAGTACCAACATAAAGTACAAGAGAAAGGGTGCTTGGAGAAATAACCTAAATTGCAAAGAAATTGCCTAAGTCTCCATTGAGATCACCTAGATAATAAACCAAAAAAGGATTGCCTAAAAAACAAAAGTTCAATTTTTCATCCACAAACATGAAACGAACATTGCCAATTAAAATAATCATGCCATAGTCCAATTATTAACAAAGAAACAAACCAAACAAAATTATTCTCATCCTCTTCACTACCCAACAACATTCACCACCACCCCTTGAGTTTGTTTGATCTTCAAAAACTTTGTTACCACGTCAAAAGCTGGGCAGGGGATTTCTTTCCTTGTCAAGACTTCAAGCATAAATTGTCAATCTTCTTTGCCACATTATCTTCAACGAATGACCACAGAATGGGTCATTTGTTCCTATCATGGGCCCAATCCATTGTGCGTCAAAGGACATGATCCCCACAACCATGTTCTTTACCAAGTCTTGAACAAATGGACTCCACCAATACAATAAAAACTTTATATAATATCCAAATCCCATCAAACCACCACATATGTGGCTACAATGCCTGCAGACATTTTCCATTACAGCTGGCGGGCATTTTTCTTGACCCAATTGTGGGCATTTTCCTTCCAAGTGGCGGGCATAATGCCTAAGATACTGCGGGTAGTTTCTTATTGCACATGCGGGCATTTTTCATAGTCTTGCGGGAATTTTCTATTATCTCATGCGGGCATTTTTCCATAAGGCATGTGAGCATTTTTCAAAGGGCCTGCGGGCATAATTCATGTGGGCTTGCGGGCATTTTCTATTAGCTCATGCCGACATTTTTCTTCATGGCTGCGAGAACTTTTCCACTGGGCTTGTGGACATATTTATTACTCATTTGCGGGCATTTTTTCCTTCATGCTGCGGGCATTTCAACCAATGGTGGAAGGCATTTTTCATTTTCTTTAAGATGCTGACGATGAATATGAGGACGATGATGATGATGAGGATTATGATGATGATGATGATGACGAAGATGATGATGATGATGATGATGATGATGATGATGACGAATATGATGATGATGATGATGATGATGATGATGATGATGAAGATGATGGTGGAGACCATGAATATGATGGTGAAGACCATGAAGATGATCATCTTCATCATCATCATTGTCGTCATCATGATGACCATGAAGATGATCATCGTCATCATCATCGTTGTCGTCATCATAACCATCATCTTCATGGTCTTCATCATCATCATCATCATCATCTTCGTCATCATCATCATCATCAACAACAACAACTTCATCATCATCATCATCATCATCACCATCTTCATCATCATCACCATCATCTTCATTATCATCATCATTGTCGTCATCATCATCTTTATAATGATCATCATCGTCATCACCCTCTTCCTCATCATCATCATCATCATCACCATCACCCTCTTCCTCATAATAATATTCATCATCATCATCGTCATCACCGTCATCTTCATCATATTCATCATCATCATCATCATCTTCATCAACATCATCATCATCATCGTCATCATCATCATCATCATCATCTTCATCATCATCATCATCGTCGTCGTCATCGTCGTCGTCGTCATCACCATCATCATCATCATCTTCATCATCATCATCATCATCATCATCATCACCATATTCATCATCATCATCATCATCATCATTCCCGTCAGCATCACCACCATGATCATCATATTTATTAGCGTCGTCATCATCATCTTCATCATCATTCATCACCGTCATCGTCATCATCATCATCATCATCATCATCTTCATCATCTTCATCATCATAAGGAGCTTCTCTAATTTTGGATATAAGGAACTTCTCTAATTTTGTTGAATCATTATTGGTGTGAGATGATGATGATGATGATGAAGATCATGATGAATATGTTGATGATGATGTTGATGATGATGACGATGATGATCATCATCATGATCACGATGAATATGTTGATGATGATGATGATGAAGATGACAATGATGATGATGATGATGATGATGATGATGATGATGATGACGCTGATGATGATGATGATGATGATGATGATGATGAAGATGGAGATGATGGTGATGACGATGACAACGATGATGATGAAGATGATGATGATGATGATGATGATGATGATGATGAAGATGATGATGATGAATATGTTGATGAGGAAGAGGGATATGACGATGACGATGATGATGACGATGATGATGATGAGGATGAGGATGAGGATGAGGATGAGGATGAGGATGAGGATGATGATGATGATGATGATGATGATGATGATGATGATGAAGATGATGATGAGGATGATGAAGATGAAGATGATGGTGATGAAGATGATGATGGTGATGATGACGATGATGATGATGATGATGATGATGAGGACGATGATGATTATGATGTTGGTGATGACGACGACAATGATGATGATGATGATGACGATGAAGATGGTGATGACGATGATGATGATGATGATGATGATGATGATGATGAAGATGGTGATGACGACGATGACAATGATGATGATGATGATGATGATGATGATGATGATGATGATGAGGAAGAGGGTGATGACGATGATGATGATGATGATGAAGATGATGATGATGATTATGATAATGAAGATGATGATGATGGTAAAGATGAGGATGATGATGACGATGAGGATGATGACGATGATGATGGAAATGATGATGATGATGATGATGACGAATATGATGATGATGATGAAGATGATGATGATGATGATGAAGAACATGAAGATGATGGTGATGACGACGACAACGATGATGGTGAAGATGATGACAACGATAAGTGTTAGGGGTTAATTTTTATTGGATTAGATACTTTAGAGGTTAGAATTACATGGTTAGGATTATAGGGGTTAAGGGATATATATCATTATGTGTTAGTATTTAGGAGTCTTAGGGGCTATACGAGTTTAGTATTATAGTGGGCCAAGAGTTATGGTGGTTAGTTGTACTATGGACTAGAGATTGCAGTGGCCAGGGACTAATGGTTAAGGGTTTGGGGATTGAGATATAGGGTTCATGTATTTATGGTTACAAGGATGAAGATTTATATGTACATGAGGATAATGCGAGTTAGTGATTTTTTGTAATAGTATATCTCCTAACCCTTGTGGTGAAGGAGAGAAGGGAGGGGTGAGGGAGGGAGGAGGGATTGGGTAGAGTGGAAGAGAGTGCGGGGGATTGGGTGGATAGGAAGAGAGGGGGGGATCCCCAACCTTAGAGGCAATCTCATCTTATTCAACAAAAATAGTGAATGAAAATAGTTTGGAACTTTTATGTCTAGGAATGGAAATTAGATTTTATAGAGATAGAATTAACACATCCACGCATAGCAACACGTGTGCGCATAGAAAAACGTGTGTGCATATGCACGCACACGTGTCTAGATTCAAATTATTTTTGGCACCCTTGCAGGCTTGGTTTTAGCTTCGGATTTCCAAACCTTGAGGCTCGACCTGATTTATGGAAGAACACATCAAATGTTGTAACTTCATGCTTTTCACGCTTAGTTCTGCATATGCTCCACTAGTGCACTATTGATGAAATTGCACACACTTGTCGAGCTCTATGTGAAGATTCTAACTATATATTTTTTTAATAGATCTTTTGTTGTTTTCTATTTTTAATTCATTTTTAACTGCACTCCTTCCAAATTTGTAAAAAACATAGGTCGTTGATTTGGCCTATAACTTTTGATTGGCTTACATATTTCGAAAACGGAAAAGAACCCACACAAGAGTACAAGAATACCTACAAGCTATAAAAAAGGGTTGATTGATTATGTTTAGACCATTATATGGTGGACCAACACTCGACCATGTCGTTTTAAGGCTTCACTAGATTTCATAATTTAAAAAAAATATAAAATTAACTTTTAAAATTTTGGAAAAATATCCCCACACAAGATTTGTCTGTTGCCTACGCCTCTACATATTTGTTTCCTCATAAATTTACAATTTACATAACAAACCGGTGGACCAACAAAAACATGTGCATTATGTTTTAGAGAAAAAATAACATACCAATATTAAAATAATGACATTTTGGGGTGGTTATATCACTTTTCCATAAATAAAAGTTATATATTTCGGAAGGTGATTCGTTTTTCTAGGTTTCATCTTTTTACACCTAATTCAAAAAAGTTTTGTAGGTACCTCTAATAATTCATTTTAATGATACTATTTATGTTTTTCCAGCATGTCATTGCAACTAACGTGTCATAATTGGGTATCATTACCTTGCACCAGCCCATAAGCACCATGAAATAATAATCAATAAATTAATCAATCATTTGTTCAAATTGCAATTTCTATCATAACAACCTCGTGCCTTAAACATAGCTCTGCATGCCTAAGCACCTTGAAATATCAATAAATCAATTATTGAAGTGTCACTTCTCCTTTAAAAAATGTGAATTTCTCCTAAATCTTTATTATTGACAATTGTGAATTTTTAGTTGTTGAAATTTCAATTTATGATTGCTAAAATTATAATTTCTAATTCATTAAAATGTAATATACGATTCCCAAAATTATAAAAGTTGTTGTAATTTTATTTTCTTGATGTTAAAATTTCAATTTCTATGATCCTGCAATTGTGGTTTATGATTATTAAAACTGCAATATTTGATAGTCAATCAATTTTTTAAATTGTAATTTCTAATCAAGTGTCCATGTTCTCTTATT
Source organism: Larix kaempferi (assembly GCA_027924585.1). Classification (NCBI taxonomy): domain Eukaryota; kingdom Viridiplantae; phylum Streptophyta; class Pinopsida; order Pinales; family Pinaceae; genus Larix; species Larix kaempferi. The sequence continues at coordinate 13,578,467 of BSBM01000348.1, read as the reverse complement.
GCAATTTTGTTGTAATTTACAAAGTGTACTTTATGTCTAAATGATATTCTCTATGTGAGGTCATGTGGCATTGATCCCACTACAAGCCACACTAAATCTGTGTTGTACTTTAACTTTTATTATTAAAAAATTAAGTTAATAAATAGTGAAACCAAGAGCTTCTTATGACAGTTGGAAAGAGACTCTATGATTATGATCCTCACTTTGCTCCTATTTGGGATGCTCTCATTCATCCCACATTAGCGAACCAAATGCCCTTCTTGGATTATATCATTCGATAGGGTTGGATATATAAGTTGAACCAATTGTGTGTTCCTAAATTTTATGACCGACTAGTATTGATATAAGAAACACACTCTTATCCTTGTGGTGGTAATTTTGGTACTACCACGACCCTCCAAAACCTTCAATGTCAATTCTATTGGCTTGCTATGTAGAAGCAAGTGAATCACTTTATTCATTCTTGCACCTTTTGCATCCAAGCAAGCCCTCCAATCGCAAACATGGTCTCTACCAACCCCTCCCCATTCCATACACCATCTCCATGGAATTTCTGAGCAAGTTGATTCCAACCTTGCACAAACATGATGCCATATGGGTGGTTGTCTGTTGGTTTTCCAAGATGTCAACCTTCATCCCTTTCCATAATACTACCTTTGCCTCTTAAACTGACGAGATATTCTTTCATCGTGTCTGGACACATTTTGGCCTTCCTAGAAGTAAAATTTTTGACCAAGACTCATGTTTTATCAGTTCCTTTTGCTTTTCCACCGCTTTCCACCCACAATCTAATGGGCATACTAAATTAATGAACTGTACTTTGGTTCATTCCCTCCACATTTAATTTTCTAAAAACCACCAATAGGACTCCTTCCTTCATGTCATTCATCACAACTACAACTGAGCCAAAAATTCTTCCACTATTCTCTCTCCTTTTGAGGCCTATTATGGGTATCAACCCTTAGACCCATTTGAAATGCCACTTTCTCTTACTCCCTCTGGCTCTGCTCATCACCAGTGGGAACAAAATTCAGCCCAACATTTTTTCTAGACTTTGGAACAAAAGCAAACACAAGTCTTAGTTTCTCTTCAATCCACCCAAGATAGTGCCAAGAAGTGTCATGATTGGCATTGTACTCCATTTTTCTTTCATCCAGGGAATCATGTCTTCTTATTTCTAGAAAAAAAATGATTTAAGGGCCAACATCATCACAAGATCCATCCACTCAAATATGGGCTTTATACATTCCTAGAAAATATTAGGGAAAATGATTACTGATTGGACATTCCTTCTTAGTTGGGTATTCATGAAGTAATCAACACGAACAATTTGAAGTTATTTGAGCCCCCCCCTTCTTGAAGAACCAGTCACTATTACTCATCCAACAAATAATAATTTGGATTTTCAACTTCCATTGGCCAAGGATACTTTTTGGATACCTGTATTAGAACTACTAGGAAGAAACACCACCATAGTAGCACATCTCCTACCTTGTGTGCTGCCAAGGATGCCAACCAAAATAAGCCAAGTGGTTCTCCTCTTCTCCCTTGTAGTGCACTTTTCCTCATCTTATGGCAAAAGAAAGGACTCATCCACACTTAAAAAGGGAGGAATTGGGTCAAGAAGAAGGGCACACCTTTCTTTTCTCAATCTGAGTCAGTTAGGCACACTTCCCAAGGAGGCACCCTCTCCATCTTCTCTACTATGTGAGAAATTAATGTAATTTGGTTTATTTAATTAGTTTTTGGACTTATAGAAGACAGGTTAAATAAGTCCTTGTTTATAAAAGGATCACCTATCTCAATAATAATGTTATGGTGTTTGTTTATTTCTTATTGTTTCTCATGAGATGGATTATGTTTTTATGTTGTTAATATTAATATTCACATCTGTAATCAGATCAAGGACACCACTACAAAGGCTCCACCAAAACATAATGTGGAGGATACTATGCCCCATTTGGAAGATGCTCTCGATATATCCATCCTGGAGAATCAACCTCAATTCTCACCACACCTTAACCAATTTCTTCACACCTTAGACATTAAAATTGATTGGCTACATCAAACACATGAAAGTTAGTGTTTTCGTTGATAATGGTAGCACCCATAATTTCATTCTTCCATGTGTGGTTAAAGAGACCCATTACTATATTCACCTTATATATATTTTTCAAATTATGATAGCTAATGGAGACACGATGAAATGTTGGGGCGATTGTGAAATTGTCATTAAAATTTATACATATATATATATATATATACATACATACATACATATATATATATACATACATATATATATATATATATATATATATATATATATATATATATAATAGTGGTGGAATGTAAAAATATGGAATCAAATAAAAGATTTTATTTTTTTGTATATGGGTACCCGCACGAAGTTGGTACCCAAAAAGGCCGAATATAAGCGTGGGAACGGAAAAAAAAGGGTGTGCATGCACATCCAAACACGCGTACGTGTAACATCCCAAAAATTTGTAAAATTTAAAATTTTTGATAATACCAATAGTTATGATATTAATTATGCGGAAGTAATTATCTGTTTGGTTTATTTAGCTTTACTAAAACATCTTACTGTTGTTTAACGATAGTTTGTTAAGATTCTTATTTTACAATTGAATATTTCAATTGTATTTAACTAATCATGTCTTCTTCTGATTATGAAGGGGTCTTTTGACACCCGGGGCTTACTTAACTGCAATGCTAAAGTCATTTATCTTGACGCAGGTTCACAGGTAAGAGTAAATTCCAATCATTGAAGTTATTTTGTGATCTACTAGCATTTAAAATAACAACTGTATTTTTAATTGAAGATTATTCAGGTGAGATCTCTATTTTTATGTAGGAAGTTCACATGACCTATTCCCAAATCTATCATGAGTTACTATATGTGTCGGAACTGTAAAAAGAATAGCAGCAAAATGAACGTATAGTATCGTAAGCTTGAATGTTACCATTTACAAAAGAGTTAGTGCAAAAATCTACATTCAAGTATGTCCTGAACTATTTTTATCCATGAGTTGTTACAACTATAATGACAATAATTTTATACAATCCAATTGTCATTTATGAGTCAAAAGGACAAAAAATGACGATACAATTCTAATGTCATATGAACATTGTCGTTTTATAAGCACATAGTGATACACCTAAACTATGCAGTCAACCTAAGTTAGATCATCCTATAAATGAGTCAATAATACTAATATTGCAATTGTATCCAATGGATATAGATATTATAGTGATGTATAGTGTATAATTTCAGTATCTAAATGTTTAGAATATCAACAATATAGTCAACTAGATGCATGGCATTCTAAACTCTATTCTATGAATCCAAAAAGAATTAATATTAGTATTGGTCTAGAGTTTGGTCATGAACCAAAACATATCTATTACAAATAGATATAATGTAATGACCTTAGACTTATTATATATTAAAAATATAAATACAATCAATATATGAAACCATAGCCTATAATATAATTCTTAGCCATAATGTATTGGACTATTATTGTGATAAATTGAAGTGTTAACAAAATCGATGCGATGATATAGTATTTCAATCATAAGTATGGATATAGTTTTTGTAGTCATTAACGTGTTAAATCTAATGTTAATTATGATATGATGTAATTGATGATAGATCAAAGGCAATATGCTCATAGTGTAATAAGTAAGGAATTCCACATCGTTCTAGTGTGTAGGTTGGCCAGCACCAAGCATTAAATGGCTTTAACTCAATGTCCTTTGGATTTCCACGGTGGCTTCATACCGCTAGCTGGTATAACATGGCTTCGCCTTGGTTTCTGTGATCTTGCACAAGTGTTGGTTTAAACCATTATGTCTAAACCCTAATTCATTGTTGCGGTTGAACTTTGGGGTGAGGCTAACTGGTTGCAAAATCTAAAGGTTTGAGGAGTTTGTTCAGGGTTTGGAACCCACGACCTCTGTGTTATTTTAATGGATTTTTGAAGAACTTGTACAAGAGTAGCTTTGAAGTAAGTGCAGGGTTTACAAATGATTTGTTTGGAGATTTGAAACTGTAACCCTTTCAATGTTTTGTAAAGGGGATTTTGAATACTGTAATTGGTAACTTTGATAGTGCAACCTTTGAGTTACTTCTATGGTGATACCTGGTTCTAACTTGCAGGAGTTTTCAATGTGTTGTTCAAGGTTTTGACCACGATCTTAATGTAATGGATTAGGGTTTTTCGTTGTGCCCTCTGGATTAGGAATGTTGTCTTAGAGTTGTTGAAGCCATGACTTCCAAAAATTGTTCTGTAAAAGTCTGAACCTAGCCCGTAGAGTGTTGGAGTGAATGCTCAAAATTTGTGACGTTTTCTCAGTTTTTGAAATGCTCGCTCAGGATCGAAACTATGACCTCTGTGCTATCAAGGATTGTTTAACTGGTCTCGTTTCAAGGTAAAAGAAATGTCTTTGTTTTCTGCAATACTTAGTTTAATTTCTTCTTTCTATTTCCTTGAATTCTAACAGTTGCTATTGAAACAGTGCATGGTTTACGATGGAGTAACAACCTTACTCGTTGTGGAAGATGGAAGCCGAGGAATCCTTTGTCCTGGTAAGTCTCGGGTTCATCCATAACCCTGGACTTGTTGGAAGTTGACATGTTCTGCTTAGTAACTTAGGGTTAGGTTAATACGTTGGTAGCGATGTTTTGGTTTTTGGTAATGATGAGGATTTAATGCCTGCGTTGTAACTGTATAAGTTATGTGATAACACTACGCTATACTATAGCTCTCAAATTCATTTGTTGGACCAAAAGTCATAACTCTTGGAAATAAAACATGGTTTTGGTTGATCTAAACGATGTGCTATTTTGTTAGGATTTCAGTACTGTTATTTACTAAAATACAGTGGTTTGATTTTTGTAATGGGTAAAAGAAACATTCGTAACTATGTTAGGAATGTTGTGCGAGTGCGACTCGAACCTGTAATTGTAGAGTGATGTTTTTATTTTTGTAATGTTTCGTTTATGTTGAAATTTGTATCTTTGGCAGGGTTGTTAGAACCCTAGCCACGCCATCATTCTGAGTTTGAAGCTCGAAAAACAAAAGACTGTGTGACTTCTAATAGTAAGGTTTAATACAGTTGTACTAAAAAGGTCGAGAGTCAATCTTAGGGTTTTGAAATGAACTTGGAAATGAATACTAGGAACCTTAGATTTTATGAAATAAAAAGTGAATACTAAATCTTGTATAGTACTGTTCTACAATGTTATTGCATGTAACTACTGTGACTCAGCTTCTATTGCTAGAATGCTTGTAATGATTTTTTTAAATGAATATGTTTATTTTACAGCTGTTAAAAGAAAATCCAGAGAGAAAGCAAATACGATGTTTAAATACAGAGTTAGGGTTTGTAATGTATTGGTTTCTGAGGCTATTACAATAAACAATTGATATATGAATTCAAATAGGAAACTCATGCAGAATTTAAGTATGTAAGATGATCAGAAAACTATAAGTTGATTAGTTCTTGTAACTGTGAAACGAACCTTGGAAAATACTATTACTTGGGAAACATGATATGTATGATTTTAATTGCATTTGTTTGCTATCTTGTTTGAATAGAAATAGGAGGAAAATACATGAATCTGCAGAAATTAAACTATGTTTATATTTTATGAAATGACAAAAGAATCCTATAACACTATCTATGTTTATACAATAAATTCTTACTTTGTTTAGATATAGATCAGAATGGAAAACAAATCACTTACTATAATTATTTATCCAATCAAATGGCAATCTGCCTATCTCTCATATATTATTAAATTTTCTTCTCTATACTGAAGTATGATGCAAATAACAGCATGTGAAAAAATATAGAGATGGTTTCGAATCAATAATTCTCAAACTTCATCATGCGGTTATGGAACATAAATAAAAAATAAAATAAATTCTTTTATAAAACAGATTTTGATAAATCCTACTAGACAGAATATTGAACTGTAAACAAAATAGGAAACAACAAAACTTGGTAAATCTGTAGGGAAACAAACAGCCCAATGAGCCTATTCCACCCAACCAACTACTGAAGACAACCAAGTTACTTGCCTTAAGACCCCCAAGCCTGTTCACTGAACCACCAGGAGGAAGAAACTTAAAAGCTTAGGACCTCAACTTGCAGTAGTAATAGTTATCCAGTCTTAAAGACTTAGCAGTCAAAGGGACCTGCACCAGCACCTTTGGTTCTCCTTTTTAGAATAATTTTCAGACTTACAATGCACTCACATAGCCTCCCTATTCGAATCTCTCAGTCATCACCTGATGCACATGAGGAATATTTATGTAGAAAATATTGTGTAAGAGATGCTTGCCCAATTCGAATTTTCCTTATATAGGCTGCCTAGGCCTTTTCAGTTGTTAATTCGTCATTAAATGAGATTCCTGCTCACTCCCTCCAGCTAGGGGATAATGCCACATTTGTAGGGGTAGTTGTCCCATAACCAAAAGCTAGTGGTGAAGTGCAATTGCTGCCATCTGTCCCATTCCTTCTTGTTGAATATTGTAACTTCTAAGAATATTATATTTGTATATTATTTATTCCAGAGATGTTCCATACCTCCAATGTGATTATACTATGAATCCGGAGATGTTTATTCCTCCGAATTGGTTGTGGTAACTAGGGTTATTAGACCCACCATGTGGGGGTCGGCCCAATCAGTTATAATAGGGTATTTAACCTAATGGTTAAATACGAGCCTATATGTACTTGTGTAAAATACATGTCAGTGTAGTGTATAAATAGAGGAGGTATGTTCCTCATTTGACACACTGACACACTTGAGAGAGGCGCACTTGTGGAGGAGAGGTCTGCTATGGTGGAGGAGGAGATCATGTCTTTGGTTTGCATCTTTGTATATTGTTGGTCATCTATATTGAGGAAGCTTTACTGGGTTTTCTACCCCATGAGGGTTTCCCAAGATAAATCTGTGTCTCTTGTGTTTATGCTATGCTTGTTGTTTCTTCAGTGATCCTGTATATGCTATTATTGTGAAATGGAATGTAATGCTGCTATTTTCTGTCTTAGCATATTGAATTTTAACATGGTATCAGAGCTCACCTGAAGGAAGGCAATGTATGGCACTTACGACACTTGCTTCTCTTGCGACAATTTGAAGGTTAGGGTTTTATATAGAAAAAACCAGTCATCGTGGAACTTTCGCTATAAATCCATTTATGCGAAGTTTTAGGATCTGAAAAGTTTACAGGTTGTAGATAAAATCCCCAGGTACCTTGTGTCCAAAGGGAACCCTCAGATTCGTTGTACTTTATGAGTTATGATCAGTACAAGTTAGGGTTTCTGCCTCTTCCAGATCTCAGTCAAAATCAGGTGACCTTGGAAAAAAGGTCATAACTTGGGCTAGGAAGCTCCAAATGAAATTTAGTAAAAAGAGACAGGTAGTACATGGATTGTACTATCTCAGGAAATGTTTTCAAAGGCCGAAGGTCAACCAGTGACACATGGCATGCCGTACAAGTTTGCTCTTCTGTTTTATCCCATAAACAGGTCACGTTGCGACACTTGGCATAACTCTCTCTCAGAGAGTCCAATTGAGGTCAGACCTGTCAGGTTGGAAAGATAATAGGGCGAGATATCTCAAGAAAAGTTTTCAGAGGCCGAAGTTCAAACAATGACAAGTGGCACATCGTACAAGTTCGCTCTCCGATTTTATCCCATAAACAAGTCACGTTGCGACACTTGGCATAACTCTCTCTCAGAAAATCCAATTGAGGTCAGACCTGTCAGGATGGAAAGATGACAGGTCAGGCTACTGCAGAAAAAGTTTTCAGACCCTGTGGAGTAGAAATTTTAGAGTTATAGCAGAAACAATCAGGTGCATATTTCTGTCAAAACAGAATTATTTTTGGAGCACCTTTATTCATGGCTTCCGGAATTTAGGGTTTCGGAGAAAGTTAGAATTTTTGGAATTGGAGTCCACGACTGGAAGCTCCTCAGAAAAATAAGAGTTTAGAGCCTTGGATTGAACCTTTTGATTGGACAAAAGGGTGGGCTTCATCAAACCCTAGTCCGGGTTCCTGTGCAGAAGATCCAAAAATTTCGAAGGCAATTTTGAGGGGTCAAATTTTGGAGATTTCAAAAATTGAAGAATGCTAGGTTGATCAGCTCAGCAAGACACATTCTTCCATCCATTCAGAAGTGTGAAAGTCAAAGATTGAATTTTTAGGGTTTCTCTAGCAAACCATAATCAAGCTCCAGATCAAGTTTTAGGGGGAGTTGAGGCTAAGGCCTTACATAAGAAGACTACAAGAAGTCTCGACAGATATGAATTAAGGAGGTTCAGGTATGTCTTGAAATCTTATTCTTGATTAAGTTCATGATGTGTTTGTCTTCATATTATTTATTAGTACAATCTTGATTAATGTTAGAATTGTCTTATCACCCTAGTAATAGTATGAATGCATGAAGACATTCATTGATTAGGGCTATATGATTGTACTAATGCATTATGGTGTTGTGTGAGGTTGATGTTGTCTGCTAACAAGATACAGGTACATCACAAAAGACAATTCAAGTTCCATGACCATGACAACATGAAGACAAAGACTCACGAGTGGTACAAAATGAATAGAAGTTCAGGAAACATACATAAGATCAAGCGGGAGGCAACCACACAAACATAAAAGATAAGTATTTGAGTTGTTATTAGAAATAGTAAATGATATTGCTTGTATGCATATTTGTATTCCTAGAATATATCATGCTGAGTGTAAACATTCATAAAGCATTGAATAGTATACTACTAATATGCATATGATTGGTAAGTTGGACAAACATTCCATTGTTGCTTGTCTAGAATGAAACCTCTTTGCTGACATGCTGAGAGCTGTGCACACTCTCGATAGTATGTTCTGGTAAAGATGGAAGGCATCTAGATAGCTACTGTATGCATACAGGATATGGGAAAGTGTTGTGCCAAAGTATTGGTCAAAATAGTTGCATAACTATGTAAATGATATCTGTATGCATAATAGGTTATCATGTCAATAAGATTTGGTGATTATGAAGTATTACTAATCATGTACTTAATTTTGATTTGTAGGAAGAGAATCATGATGAGATGTTTTTCTCCAAGGGACTAGATAAGACCATTCTCTTAATGATTTAATTAAAGAAGAAGTGTGAATCAGGTTCTGTATGGGTACCCAGGATCGGTAGTCAATTGATGAGCTTAATTATCATCATGGGTGATGTGGATCTCAACCTTTGCTACAAGGTTGAATATGGCTTCTATACACAGATGACATAGATGCAAGAAGGAAATCACCACAAAGTTCGAATGATTTTGAGGCTCATATTAGTAGACCCATCTGACGAGAGATGGCACAGATAGATATGCAAAAGATCACTCAATGCAGAGTGTGAATAATGGACAATTGACAGCTTCATGACAAAGCTAGGGCTTTACCAGAAGTAAAGTTGTTCCTAACCTTTACCTTAAGGTTGTGGATGATGAACCTATCATACCATTATTGTATGACGATGATCTCTTTCTGACAAGGAATGAGAAACAGGTCATGAAAATGGTTGCAGAAATGAAAATGAAAGATCTCGGATTAATGCACTACTTCTTAGGTCTAGAAGTATGGCAAGATCCAAAAGGAATCTTTTAAATCAAGGTAAGTATGCTGTGAAGTTTCTAAAAAGAATTGTTATGTTGGAGTATAAAGCCATGGCCACTCCCATGGACTCCAACTTGAAGTTATTAGTTAATGACTCATCGTATTTAGTGGACCTAACCCTATATAGACAAATCATTGGGTCATTTATGTATTTAACAAATACTAGGCCAGATATATGCTTTGCTGTAAATACCCTAAGTCAGTATCTAGTAGAACCTAGAAAGGTTCACTTAATAGCTACAAAGCATGTAGTGAGGTACCTAAAAGGTACATTAGATTTTTGGTCTATATTATCTTGGAGGTCATGAACTCCGTTTACATGGTTACTCAGATTCTGATTGGGCAGGAAGTGCCTCAGACAGAAAGAGTACATTAGGTGGATGTTATAGTCTTGAATCTGCCATGATCTCATGGTTCAGCAAGGAACAATCTAGTGTGGCTCTCAGTATTGCTAAAGCAGAATATATATATAGCTGTCTGCTCTGCCAGCTGTGAAGCAGTATGGCTTCAGAAGCTTTTATATGGAGTGTTTGACTTAGAAATGAATTCCACTATGATTATGTGTGACATTGAAAACTGCATCAAGATAGAAAATCTTGTATTCCACGATAAGTCAAAAACACATAGAGATCCGATACTTCTATATACGAGATATGGTGCAGAGAGGAGCTATCAAGCTCGAGTATATAAGCACCGAGGATCAGATTGCTGTTATCTTGACTAAACCTCTGTCTCGAGTAAAGTTTGAATACTTCCGAGACAAGCTTGCTATAGTCCAGAAGGACCCTCCTCGAAAGGGGGAGTAGCATAGTATCTGATAACAAGTCTGTCTCATCAATAATGAGGTTACCTTTTTACTGCACCTAGTTACTTAGAATTATTTAGATTTAGGAATCTTATATTTTTTCTTTTGATGATAGATGTATACATGCTTTTGATGATAGATGTATACATGCTTTTGATGTTAGATATACATGCTTTTGATGATAGATGTATACATGATTTTGATGATAGATGTTATGCATGTTTTGATGATGAGGATACATGTTTTGTTATACATGTTTTGATGATGAGGATACATGTTTTGTTATACATGTTTTGATGATGAGGTTACATGATGCCTTGATGTATTGATACGTGTTTGTACTTGTATGGATGAAGATACTTGTACCCATAGTGATGTGGCGATTGGATCATCCCTGGACTTCAGTCCTAAAGAGAACCGTAGACGTATGTCTTCGAGAATGAAGTCCTTGGTGGACTTGAGGGGATTGGATCATCCCTGGACTTCAGTCCTAAAGAGAGCCGTAGATGTATGTATTCGAGAATGAAGTCCTTGGTGGACTTGAGGGGATTGGATCATCCCTGGACTTCAGTCCTAAAGAGAGCCGTAGACGTATGTCTTCGAGAATGAAGTCCTTGGTGGACTTGAGGGGATTGGATCATCCCTGGACTTTAGTCCTAAAGAGAGCCGTAGACATATGTCTTCGAGAATGAAGTCCTTGGTGGACTTGAGGGGATTGGATCATCCCTGGACTTCAGTCCTAAAGAGAGCTGTAGACATATGTCTTCGAGAATGAAGTCCTTGGTGGACTTGAGGGGATTGGATCATCCCCGGACTTCAGTCCTAAAGAGAGCCGTAGACGTATGTCTTCGAGAACTAAATCCTGAATGAATAGGTAAGGGGATTGGATCGTCCTTGGACTTTAGTCCTTTGAATTGAGCCGTATACATGATGTCTCCGAGAACTAAATCCTGAATGAACAGGTAAGGGGATTGGATCGTCCTCGGACTATGGTCCTTTGAATTGAGCCGTAGACATGAGGTCTCAGAGAATTGAATGATAGGACTGGATCGTCCCTGGACTTCGGTTCAAAAGGTACATGATAGGACTAGATCATCCCTGGGCTTCGGTTCAAAAGGTACATGATAGGACTGGATTGTCCCTGGACTTCGGTTCAAAAGGTACATGATAGGACTGGATCGTCCCTGGACCTCGGTTCAAAATGTACGTGACAAATCCTAGAATTGTTCTAGGTTACATCCAGCATGAAACAGGGTTGGCTCTGTAGATGTGATACATCCAGCATGAAATAGGGCTGGCTCGTCCCTGGACCTCGGTTCAAAATGTACGTGACAAATCCTAGAATTGTTCTAGGTTACATCCAGCATGAAACAGGGCTGGCTCTGTATATATGATACATCCAGCATGAAACAGGTTTGGCTCTGTATATATGATACATCCAGCATGAAACAGGTCTGGCTCTGTAGATGTGATACATCCAGCATGAAACAGGGCTGGCTCTGTATATATGATACATCCAGCATGAAACAGGGCTGGCTCTGTAGATGTGATACATCCAGCATGAAACAGGGCTGGCTCTGTATATATGATACATCCAGCATGAAACAGGGCTGGCTCTGTAGATGTGATACATCCAGCATGAAACAGGGCTGGCTCTGTAGATGTGATACATCCAACATGAAACAGGGCTGGTTCTGTAGATGTGATACATCCAGCATGAAACAGGGCTGGCTCTGTAGACGTGACACATCTAGTATGAAAGAGGACTGGCTCTGTGGCGGTAAATCCTAGATATGATCTAGGTCACATCCAGTATGAAAAAGGACTGGCACTATGGTTGGGATTAGATCGTCCCTAGACATGAGACTTGTCTTAAAGAGATAAGGATTGATCATCCTGGAACTTGATCTGGATTGTATCATCCATGGACCTATGTCCTAAAGAGAGTAGGATTGATCATCCTGTAATATGATTGTGTGATGACGATGCTGATAATCGTGTGATGATGATGCTGATGATCGTGTGATGACGATGCCGATCGTGTGATGTCGATGCTGATGATCGTGTGATGACGATGCTGATCATGTGATGACGATGCCGATGATCTGTGATGACGATGCTGATCATGTGATGTCGATGCTGATGATCGTGTGATGACGATGCTGATAATGGGATGACGATGCTGATGATCGTGTGATGACGATGCTGATAATCGTGTGATGATGATGCTGATGATCGTTTGATGACGATGTTGATGACGATCGTGTGATGACAATGCTTATGATCGTGTGATGACGATGCTGATGATCATGTGATGACGATGCTGATGATCGTGTGATGACAATGCTGATGATCGTGTGATGACAATGCTGATGATCGTGTGATGATGATGCTGATGATGTTGATGTTCCAGTAACTGCTTAAGTTACTAATGATGTTGAGAAAGCTTCCAATGATTTATAGATGTATCATGTATGATGTATGACTCGTTGCTCCTGCGGATGTTGTTATAATATCCTTCTCGTTAAGGGGGAGTGTTGAATATTGTAACTTCTAAGAATATTATATTTGTATATTATTTATTCCGGAGATGTTCCATACCTCCGATGTGATTATACTATGAATCCGGAGATGTTTATTCCTCCGAATTGGTTGTGGTAACTAGGGTTATTAGACCCACCATGTGGGGGTCGGCCCAGTCAATTATAATAGGGTATTTAACCTAATGGTTAAATACGAGCCTACATGTACTTGTGTAAAATACATGTCAGTGTAGTGTATAAATAGAGGAGGTATGTTCCTCATTTGCCACACTCACACACTTGAGAGAGGCGCACTTGTGAAGGAGAGGTCTGCTATGGTGGAGGAGGAGATCATGTCTTTGGTTTGCATCTTTGTATATTGCTGGTCATCTATATTGAGGAAGCTTTACTGGGTTTTCTACCCCATGAGGGTTTCCCAGGATAAATCTGTGTCTCTTGTGTTTATGCTATGCTTGTTGTTTCTTCAGTGATCCTGTATATGCTATTATTGTGAAATGGAATGTAATGCTGCTATTTTCTGTCTTAGCATATTGAATTTTAACACTTCTAACAGCTTCCATTCCTTCTAGTGGGTCAGTGAACACTCATTTAACAGTTCCCTTGGGTGTTTATCTCCTACTTTAATTTATTAAATAATAATAATTCAGTAATTACATTCATCCTTGACCAAACTTGGTCATAATTACAAAACTTTGTAATTAAAATTTAACATAAAGTATTTTTCCAATAAAATAATAATTTCATAAATTGGGTAGGTGACATACACCCTGGCCTTAAGTCTCAACATCGTCCTCGATGTTGGTCAATCACTCTCTGAGTGTTCCTGAAATAGAGTTGGGTATGCTTCCTGCATACTACTCTCCAACTCCCAAGTTGCCTCTTCCGGGCTAAGGTGCTTCCATTGCACTTTCACTTGCCCAATGGTGCGATTCCGGAGCAGAGTTTCCTTCCTTTCGAGGATACAGTCCGGTTCCACCTGAAAATCTCCGTCTTGTCTCACCTGTACATCATTCCAGTTTACAACATGAGTAGCATCATGTACATACTTCTTTTAAAATGATATATTAAAAACATTATGTATTTTTAAATTTGGTGGCAAGGCTAGTTGGTATGCCACTGGTCCAACCTTGGACAATATTTCGAAAGGACCACAATACCTGGGTGCCAACTTGGCACAGCTTCCCAATTTCAATGAACTCTTTTTCGCTCTTACCTTGAGGAATACATGTTCACCAACCTGGACCTCTTTATGAGTCCTTTTTAAATCTGCTTGACTCTTTTTCCTATCTTGGGCAGCTTTTAAATTTCCTTGTACCTGTTTCACAATTAGTTCTAACTCCTGCAATAATTTAGGTCGTAAAACAACTCTATTTACTGGGTAATTCCAAGAAATAGGTGTATCACATTTCCTACCATAAAGAATTTCAAATGGGATAAGTCTAGATGATGCATGATAATGGTTATTATATGCAAATTATGCTAAGTGTAAGTAGTCTTCCCACTTACCGGGCTGATCCTTAACATACATTCTCAGTAAGTCTTCTAAAACTTGATTCACCCTTTCTGTCTGTCCATCCATTTGTGGATGAAATGCTGTGATGAAATTTAAGGTTGTATTCAATCCTTTAAACAAATATCTCCAAAAATTTCCATTAAATTTAGAGTCACAATCTGAAATTATAACTTTTGGTATACCATGTAGTCGAAAACTCTGTTTCATGAATATTTCTGTAATGTCGGGAACCTTATGAGTAGTCTTCAGAGATATAAAGTGTGCTGCGTTGCTCAATTTGTCTACTACCACCATGATAGAGTCATTTTGTTTCTGATTTTTGGGTAGTCCAGTAATAAAGCCTATGCTTATCACTTCCCATTTCGAACTCGTTATAGGTAATGGATGTAACAATCCAGCAGGATGTTGGTGTTCAACTTTCACTTTTTGACAATCCAAACATTTAGCTACGTACCCTGCTACTTCATCTTTCATTTTGGGCCAATAGTATTCTTTCTTGAGCATAGTAATGGTCTTTTGATAACCTAGATGGCCAGATTAATGGCTTTTGTGCATCTCATTTAAAATTAGAATTTTTATTTCTGGTATGTTAGGTACATACAATCTGTTTTTGTATATCAATAGTCCATTTTCCTTCATTCTGTAATCTGCCATAGAATTTTCAGAACTGTTGTTTGTTGTCTTTTCCTTTAATTTTCTGTATTCTTCATCCATTTCATTCCTTTCAAGGATCTAATTTTCTAAATCTGTTGAGTAAGTACTGATGGCTGAAATAAAATTCAGTTTTGCTTTATGACTCAATGCATCTGCAACCTTGTTCTCTTTCCATTTAATATGCTAAATTTTGAAGTCATACTCACTTAAGAAAGTTAACCATCTAGCTTGTCTGGCGTTCAGATTTGTTTGATCTAACAAATATTTCAGACCCATGTTGTCTGTCAATAAGGTGGTGATGCCACATTTTTAAAGCATGAATTACTGCTAATAACTCTAAATCATAAGTGGAGTAATTCTTCTCATGTATTTTCAACTTTCTTGATTCATATGCAACAGCATGCCCTTCTTGCGTTAGGACTCCACCGAGTCTGTCATTACAAGCATCTGTGCAAACTATGAAATCTTTATTAGGATCTACTATCGTCAAGATAGGTGCTGTAGTCAATAATTCCTTTAACTTCTTAAAACTGTCAGAACATTTCTGATCCCACAAAAATTTATTCCCTTTCTTTTGCAAGGAAGTTATAGTGTTGGAAATCCTCAAAAAACCCTCTATAAATTTTCTTTAATATCCAGTACTGCCCATAATTGATCTTACATCCAACACATCCTTTGGAACCAACCAGTCATTAATGGCCTTTATCTTATCGGGGTCAACTGAGATTCCTTTAGAAATTATGTGTCCTAAATACTGAATTTTGTCCTTGTGGAAGTCACACTTACTAAACTTAGCGTATAGTTAATGGTCTCTCAGAACTTGTAAGATAATCCGTAGATGTTCATCATGCTCTTCTTTGCTTTTAGAATACACTAAAATGTCATCTATAAACACAACTGCAAACTTATCTAAGTATTTGTGCAGAATATGGTTCATCAAACACATAAATACAACTAGGGCATTAGTCAAGCCAAGCCAAATGGCATGACTACGAATTCGTAATGTCCATATCGAGTTCTGAAAGCTGTCTTGAAAATATCTTCATCCTTAACTCGCACTTGACGATATCCTGACCTTAGATCAATATTTGAAAATATCGTTGCTCCACGCAGCTGATCAAATAGATCATTTATGCAGGGCAACGGATACCGATTCTTGATTGTCATCTTATTAGGTTGACGATAATCTATGCACAGTCTTAGGGTTCCATCTTTCTTCTTAAAAAATATAACAGGCACTCCCCAAGGAGACACGCTGGGTCTTATATAATTCTTATCAGCCAGTTCCTTCAACTGTGATTTCAATTCATTCAATTCCAGTATATTCATTCTGTATGGAGCTTTAGAATTTGGTACTGCTCCTGGTATTAACTCGATGGTAAAATCTAAATCTCTTTTAGAAGGTAAACCCAGAATATCCTCAGGAAATACATCCTTGAAATCCTTTAGGACATGTATGTCTTCTAATTTCAGTTTGTCCTCTTTACAAATAAACTCATCATTTACTACATTTACTACAAACAACTGACATCCTTTCCTAACTGCCCTCTTAACTTGCATGGCTGAAATTTGTCTAAGGGTTACCTTTCTTGGGATAACTTTTACTTCTACAATTTTTCCTTCTTCATTTAAACATGTAATTTTTTTTTCGTAATAGTTCAGAATGACATGATGGGCTTCTAACCAGTCCATTCCGATTATATTATTATAGGATCCTAAAGGTAAAATATTCAACTTGATTTGTGTCTGTAATTGATTCATGGATAACGCACAAATTTCTATAAAATCTAATACTTTCCTCTTTGTTCCAGTTGCTAGTCTAACTAACCAAGATTTACTGACCTTTTCTATTTTCAATTTAAGACTTTCCGCAATATCTGGTGATATATAACTTAAGCTAGCACCTAGTTCAATTAAAACAGTAACAGGATGATTTTGTAACATACCTTCAATTTCTACCATAGATATTTGATGACCTGCTTTCCTGTTGTCGAGTGCTGCATTGATTCTGGGCATCTCCCTCGCTACATCTCCAATAGTAGGTTCAGTCTGAATAGAGTGAATGTTGTTAGCTGTCCGCTTCCTCTTGGTACATTCTGATGCATAGTGAGGACCTTGACATTCAAAACATTTGATAGGTTCCTTTTGTTCACTGGTCCTGGTATTATTCGGAGCATTTCTGGGAGCTGTAAAATTCTGTTGCTGACTATTTCTGAAATTATTTCCTTGAAAATTCCGATTCTGGAAATTTTTATTTTGGAAACCGGAATTTCCACTGAATCTGAAATTTTCTTTTTTAGTTCAAAATTGATGGGTTTATGAATTTTCCAGTTTGTCATTCCTTTTCTTTTCAGATTAGTGTCATAACAGAAAATCGCCTTTCTCATAGCCTTTTCCAAGGTATTTGGGCTATCACATTCGATTATGTCCTTAATATTGAAAGGTAGGCAGCTCAATTATCTTTGAATTTTTAGTTTCTCTTCTATGAGGTATGGCACATATCTCAGTAAGTTCAGAAATTTCTTGTTCATTTCCTTCATGTTCATACCTCCCAGCTTCAAATCGTAGAACTCTTTGGATTTTTCTTCATAGTATTGTTCAGATAAAAACTTCTTCTTAAAGTATCATTTAAAAGTACTCCAGTTTACATCTTTATCCTTGATTCCCTTTACTCTTTTGATATCCCACCACCAAATATCTTCTTTTCCGGTCAAGTTATATATAGCCATTTTTGCTTTCAAGGATTCTGAATAGTTAGAAATCTGAAAATATTTCTTCATACCGGACAACCATGCTTCAGCTATCTCGCCCTTCTCAGTTTCTCCATTAAACGTTGGAGGTTTAATCTTTCTGAACTCCTCGAAAATCTGCTCATACTCCTTATGACTTTTCTTTCTGGGTTTGTAATCTCCTTTACTATAATCCCTTGAATAGTTACGCCTCTTTTTACGTGCTTCCATAGCATCTCCTGATGATGTTGAACTACTGTTCATATCATCGATTTTCATTTTCTTACTTTTGTTACCATGAGGAAGATCCTCAGCCTTGGAGATATCTTCATTATCTCTCCCCTACTCATCAATTGGGCACTGTTCAAACAACACTTGGTTTAACTCTTCTTGTGCTTTCATAATTTTTTCATTGTCTTGTTTCACATATTTAATTTTTGCCTTTAATTCCTGAAACGCATGTAACAATTCTGACAAATTGTTATTCAATTCCCTGTGGCCTTATTCTGCATAGTGCTGTCCCGAGCTATGACTGTTTGGTTGAAATCTATCTTCTACATGTTCAGCTGAGTTGTCCATACCTATAACTTAAAATAGTTTATGTATAACACAATAGTTTAAATTTTAATTAGTAAGATTTTCTACTGTAATAAATTTGTGTTGAGTGTTCTTGGACCTTTTTCAGGCCTAGATTTCGAACATGAGCTCTGATACCACATGTAGCATCCCAAAAATTTGATAATACCAATAGTTATGATATTAATTATGTGGAAGTAATTATCTGTTTGGTTTATTCAGCTTTACTAAAACATCTTACTGTTGTTTAATGATAGTTTGTTAAGATTCTTATTTTACAATTGACTATTTCAATTGTATTTAACTAATCATGTCTGCTTCTGATGATGAAGGGGTTTTTTGATACCCAGGGCTTACTTAGCTGCAATGCTAAAGTCATTTATCTTGACGCAGGTTCACACGTAAGAGTAAATTCCAGTCATTGAAGTTATTTTGTGATCTACCAACATTTAAAATAACAATTGTATTGTTAATTGAAGATTATTCAGGTGAGATCTCTATTTTTAATGTTTCTTCTGTAGGAAGGTAAAATGACCTATTTCCAAATCTATCATGAGTTACTATATGTGTCGGAACTGTAAAAATAATAGTAGCAAAATGAACGTACAGTATCGTAAGCTTGAATGTTACCATTTACACAAGAGTTAGTATAAAACTCTACATTCAAGTATGTCCTGAACTATTTTTATCCATGAGTTGTTACAATTATAATGACAATAATTTTATACAATCCAATTGTCGTTTATGAGTCAAAAGGACAAAATATGACGATACAATTCTAATTTCATATGAACAGTGTCGTTTTATAAGCACATAGTGATACACCTAAACTATGCAATCAACCTAAGTTAGATCATCTTATAAATTAGTCAATAATACTAATATTGCAATTGTATGCAATGGATATAGATATTATAGTGATGTATAGTGTATAATTTTAGTATCTAAATGTTTAGAATATCAACAATATAGTCAACTAGATGCATGGCATTCTAAACTCTATTCTATGATTCCAAAAAGAATTAATATTAGTATTGGTCTAGAGTTTGGTCATGAACCAAAACATAACTATTACAAATAGATATAATGTAACGAGCTTAGACTTATTATATATTAGAAATATAAATACAATCAATATATGAAACCATATCCAATAATATAATTCTTAGCCATAATGTATTGGACTATTATTGTGATAAATTGAAGTGTTAACAAAATCAATGCGATGATATAGTATTTCGATCATAAGCATGGATATAGTTTTTGTAGTCATTAACGTGTTAAATCTAATGTTAACTATGATACGATGTAATTGATGATAGATCAAAGGCAATATGCTCATAGTGTAATAAGTAAGTAATTCCACATCGTTCTAGTGTGTAGGTTGGCCAGCACCAAGCATTAAATGGCTTTAACTCAATGTCCTTTGGATTTCCACGGTGGCTTCATACTTGGCTGGTATCACATGGCTTTGCCTTGGTTTCTTTGATCTCACACAAGTGTTGGTTTAAACCATTATGTCTAAACCCTAATTCATTGTTGCGGTTGAACTTTGGTGTGAGGCCGATCGACTGTGAAATCTAAGGGTTTGAGGAGTTTTTTCAGGGTTTGGAACCCACGACCTCTGTGTTATTTTAATGGATTTTTGAAAAACCTGTACAAGAGTAGCTTTGGAGTAAGTGCAAGGTTTACAAATGATTTGTTTGGAGATTCGAAACTGTAACCCTTTCAATGTTTTGTAAAGGGGATTTTTAATGTTGTAAGTGGTAACTTTGATAGTGCAACCTTTGAGTTACTTCTATGGTGATACCTGGTTCTAACTGACAGTAGTTTTCAATGTGTTGTTCAAGGTTTTGACCACGATCTTAATGTAATGGATCAGGGTTTTTCATTGTGCCCTCTGGATTAGGAATGTTTTCTCAGAGTTGTTGAAGCCGTGACTTCCAAAAATTGTTCTGTAAAAGTCTGAACCTATCCCATAGAGTGTTGGAGTGAATGCTCAGAATTCGTGACGTTTTCTTAGTTTTTAAAAAGCTCGCTCACGATCGAAACTACGACCTTTGTGCTACCAAGGGTTGTTTAACCGGTCTCGTTTCAAGGTAAAAGAAATGTCTGTGTTTTCTGCAATACTCAGTTTAATTTCTTCTTTTGATTTCCTCGAATTCTAAGAGTTTCTATTTAAATAATGCAGGGTTTACGATAGAGTAACAACCTTGCTCATTGTGGAAGATGGAAGCTGAGGACTCCTTTGTCCTGGTAAGGCTTGGGTTCATCCATAACCTTGGACTCGTTGGAAGTTGACATGTTCTGCTTAGTAACTTAGGGTTAGGTTAATACGTCGGCAGTGATGTTTTGGTTTTTTGTAATGCCGAGGCTTTAATGCTTGCATTGTAACTGTATAAGTTATGTGATAGCACTATGCTCTACTACAGCTTGCAAATTCATTTGGTTGGACCAAAAGTCATAAATCTTGGAAATAAAACATGGTTTTGGTTGATCTAAATGCTGTGCTATTTTGTTAGGATTTCGGTACTGTTATTTACTAGACTACAGTGGTTTGATTTTTGTAATGGGTAAAAGAAACGTTCGTAACTATGTTAGGAATGTTGGGCGAGTGCGACTTGAACCTGTAACTGTAGAGTGATGTTTTCTTTTTTGTAATGTTTCGTTTATGTTGAAATTTGTATCTTTGGCAGGGTTGTTAGAACCATAGCCACGCCATCATTCTGAGTTTGAAGCTTGAAAAAAAAAAGGCTGTGTGACTTCTAATAGTAAGGTTTAATACAGTTGTACTAAAAAGGCCGAGAGTCAATCTTAGGGTTTTGAAATGAACTTGGAAACGAATACTGGGAACCTTAGATTTTATGAAATAAAAAGTGAATACTAAAGTTTGTATAGTACTGTTCTACATTGTTCTTGCATGTAACTACTGTGACTCAGCTTCTATTGCTAGAATGCTTGTAATGATTTTATGAAATGAATATGTTTATTTTTACAGTTGTTAAAAGAAAATCCAGAGAGAAAGAAAATACGATGTTTAAATACAGAGTTAGGGTTTGTAATGTATTGGTTTCTAAGGCTATTACAATAAACAATTGATATATGAATTCAAACAGGAAACTCATGCAGGATTTAAGTATGTAATATGATCAGAAAACAATAAGTTGATTAGTTCTTGTAACTATGAAATGAACCCTGGAAAATACTATTACTTGGGAAACATGATATGTATGATTTTAATTGCATTTGTTTTCTATCTTGTTTGATTAGAAATAGGAGGAAAATACATGACTGTGCAGAAATTAAACTATATTTATATTTTATGAAATGACAAAAGAATCCTATAACATTGTCTATGTTTATACATTAAATTCTTACTCTATTTAGATATAGATCAGAATGGAAAACAAATCACTTACTATAATTATTTATCCAATCAAATGGAAATATGCCTATCTCTCATCTATTATTTAATTTGCTTCTCTATACTGGAGTACGATGCAAATAACAGCATGTGGAAAAATATAGAGATGGTTTCGAATCAATATTTCTCAGACTTCATCATGCAGTTATGGAACATAAATCAGAAATAAAATAAATTCTTTTATAAAACATAGTTTGATAAATCCTACTAGACAGAATATTGAACTATAAAAAAAATAGGAAAGAGCAAAACCTGGTAAATTTGTAGGGAAACAAACAACCCAAGGACCCTGCTCCACCCAACCAACTCCTGAAGACAACCAAGTTACAGTATGTGCCCCTACTTCAGCAATGTCAATCGTCCACATTGGTGAGGTTACATGGACAATATGTGCGTGCATGCGTTATTAACGTGTACACAAACATATGCGCACATGCGTTATTAACGCGTATGCAAACATACGCATGCATGTGTTATTAACGAATGTGCGTGCTTGTTTTTTTTTATAAAAAAAATAGAGCACGGGTTTTTTATTGTTTAACAAACCCGTGAGCGTGGAAAGGCAAAACAAATACCCCATGAGCACGTTGTGGAGCACTCAAATCCTCCTAATCAGAATCGATCCGAACCTCCACTATGTTGTCAACATTGCCTCCAGGTAGGTGCTCAACGAATCAAGTTTTTGTTGTTTTCTTGTTTTGTTTTCCATTGCAATTTTAAATTAAAAAAAAATTACAATCAATTAAAAAACCAACAAATTGTCATTGTAGATTAAATACACCTAACAAAATGACAAACACACCACAACCATTAGAGGAAACCAATAAAACTGAACCATCAGAAGATAACATCAACATTGGAACAGACACTGAACCTGGTGATGAACCATTTGAAAACTCCGAGGATCAATTACACCAAGATTTAAACGAATTAAGGGTATTAAGCAATGAATTGAAGAGCACCAAGGAACCCTCTCGGTTTTCCCTGGCTTCATGATTGCAAAACATCATTGAATCCATCAACATTTCCCACAGTGAGATCACAAATCTGAGCCAATACAGGGCTCGAATGAGGGAGCACTATTACACTAGGATATCCAAAGAACAAATTAAAGACCTCAACATCACAAAAGAAAAGTTGTACAACAAATTCATAGTTCCCACAACACGACAACCTCCAGATGTGAGGAAGAGACGGGTTTGCATGGACTAGTGTATTTACCAGCCATGGAGAGATAACTAGAGAAAGAGATGGTTTATGGTGTTTGACAGGCCCCCATGCAGTAATTTGGAGGTCCCACAGTATTTTATTAGGAAATTCTGGGCTGAGTTTGAGCTAGGCTACAATGTCAATTATTTTGAAATCACTGAGTTTCAGGGTGTCAGTATTGGCTCTGCCCAAGATCGACCTCAGGCCCGCCGCAACCCACTCAGAGGACCTCCTGCACCCAGGAGAGAACCAAAACCCCCTCCTCAACCACCTAGGTTTGGTAGTGGCCTATATGAGATTGATGACTCAGTTAGATGTGCCACACATCATTTGCTTAGACATACCACATTTTTGGCTATGTCTTCACAGAGCTGGGAGGAAATCGATGAGACACACACAGTTATACGGTCTATGCGTGGTGGTCGGGACATGCCGGGTACAGGTGGAACCCAGGTGGGGCCATCTAGTTTGACTGGAAAAACAACACATCATTGTTCTCACTGTGGTCATTCTTGACATGGTCCTACGTAGCAACATGCCATGGAGAGCTACATGGACCAGGTTAGCCATTGTTTTATTTAATTTTCAAGTATTTATTGTATTTTATTTGATATCGTAGTTTTTAATATATTTAACTTTGAATTACACATTGTTGACTTTATTTGTTTTAGTGTACAATTATTCAGGGTCGAGTCTCCATCCTCCAGGTGGGAGGACATCGGTTCCTTTGACCTAGACTGAGCCATGGCAGCAACAGAGGAGATTGTGGCACAATACACACATGTAACTTCTTTACTTTGAATATTTAGATCCAGTTATGAGTAATTTGTGTTCAATAATTACAAATTAATTAGCACCGAGTAACCATTTTTTATATTATCATCGTTAAAACTTAAATGAAATGAATAATTGTCGCAAAAAATGTCTATCATATTATCATCGAATTTTACAGTTGTGTTTATCATATTGTCTAAATTATTTGAGAGCTATAAATTCATATATAATCCAACCAAGCAAAAATGAAACCTTATAAAACATGAAAACCTAAGAAAACTAGACATGTGTTCATGTTCACTTTAGGCATCCTTTGCTTCTCCATTTTCAACTTCTTTCATTTATGATGCTACTTCTGCTTATGATTGAGGATTTCAATGCTCTTTTTCTCTCACTCTCTCACTTTTCCCCTCTCTCTCTCACTCTCTCACTTTACCTCTCTCTCCCTCTCTCCTTCTCTATATCCCCCCTACCTCCATCTCACTATATTCCTCTATCTATCTATCTCTCCCACAAATATATCCATCTCCCTCCCTCCTTAAGTCTCTCTCTCTCACCCTCTTTACATCTCTCTCTCTCTCTCTCTCTCTCTCTCTCTCTCCCCCTTGACCTATCACTCTTCCCATTAGTACAAAATGAGAGATAAGTGACCAGGCAACCAAAAAAAGTGGTCACCACATTTTTTTCAAGGGACAAATGAACAAAATTGAGAAATTTTAAGTGAACTAACTAAAAATGACCAATTTGGTCACGGTATAAGAACTAAACTAAAAATGACCAAGATAAATGACGAATTTGGTCACAGGATAAGAACTAAACTAAAAATGACCACATAACAATTGGTCATTTTTAGTTGTGTCACTCCGACAATGGAAAATTACAATTTTGACAATGAATGTCTACAATTTACTAAATTTTAACACTGCAGATGGAATCAGAGACCCCCCAGGGGGTCTCTGATTCCATCTGCAGTGTTAAAATTTAGTAAATTGTAGACACCCTCATGTGTCACAAGTCAACAAGGGACCCCCCTCTGCGCAACGATTTAACTACTAATGGTTAAAACAGTTATTTGTGTGAATCACATGTCTTCAAGATGACTCCAAATAAGCAATCCGAATACAAAGGGAAATCACCCTAGTTTGGGCCCAATCTCTTAGCAGTTTATTAAAGTTTCGGTAAGTTCATGTATTTTGCGTCATGTTAGCTAAAAATTGTCAATTTCACAACCTTCATTCGAAAGAAGTTATGCACGAGGATAAGGAAAAAATGGGTTGAAGGAACAGTTTGAAGGAAATTCGAAGTCAACATAAAGGGGAAGAAGTATATACAAGAAAAAGGAAGGACGAGTCAGAAGAATCTGAAGCAACAAAAAATAGAATTAATCTCTGGAAAAATGTTGGTTTCATAAATTGAATATACCACCATGCTTGGATGAGACTTAGATCAACAGGATGGAGTTCTTAGTGATAAAAAAAATGAAGGGTCCCAACATGTTGTAAATTTTCTTTTGAAAAAAATCTCTTTGAGGCTTGCACATTGAATTTGTAAATTTGACCTTAATGTAATAGAAGGTCAGTTGAGCCTATAATCATTTAAAATTTAGGACTTTTGTGTCAAAGTTTGGTGTTTTAATTTGATGTATGTGATGGTTTATATTAAATCCTATTCCAATGGAGATTTTTTCATTGTATGTGTGGTTTAAATTCCATATTTAAACTATTGCTTGTGGTTGTTGGAAATTGTTGGGCCCTCTTGCATTGCAATATGGGTTTAAATTGTTTGATTGCATCAATGAATCACTAATGAGTTTGTGGGCCAACGTTGTTTTTAGGACATGTTGTGTCCCAGCTATAATTGGTGGATGTTAGTGTGTTTGACTAAGAATTGCAGAGAGGGGTGAGGTCCCCTCCCTACACTAAGGCCTCATACACCAACTTGGTGTCTCGCTTAGCGATGACTTTAAAAATAGATTATTATATGCTAATATATATATTGTCAATGTATTAATATGTTATATAATGTTAATATACTATATACATGTATATTAATGTTATATATAGATTTATATAGGTAATGTACTAACATTAGTATTTGATATATTGAAAAAATAAGAATATAATCAAAACAAACATAATAATAAAGAGAGGGAAACGAAAGTAGAAAAAAAGGGGGGGGAAACGATTTAGTTGAAAAAGTGTGTAAATTAAAAAAAAAATTAAGAGGGAACCGAAAGTAGAAAAAAAGGGGGGGGGGGAAAGATTTAGTTGAAAAAGTGTGTAAATTTTAAAAAAAATTAAGAGGGAAAATATGATAAAATAAATGAAAATAAAGAGAGGGAAATGAAAGTAGAAAAAAAAAGAGGGAAAAATGATTAGTTGAAAAAGTGTGTAAATTAAAAAAAAAATTAAGAGGGAAAATAGGATAAAATAAATGAAAATAAAACATTTTTAAAAAGAATATCCCTAAAGAGGGCAGAGTGATCCAATTGAGGTAGCTCTAAAATCAAATTTACACTCCATCATGTGGGTGTTGAAACCCTAAGCTGAGGAGGAGTCCATTGAACTAAACGGGTGAAAAAATATTGATTCATGTTCATCTTCTTGATGCAGAGATATCTATCTATCTGATCAATGGTTGTGCGGAGGATCGATCGCGATGGAGGTGAATTCTCGCCATTGAAAATATGCATGATCGGGGCGGGAGGTTTATGTGTGAGAAGATGATATCGGATATGAAACAAACAGCGCTCTCCATTGACGTTTACAGAGACAAGATCCAGCATCTCCTGGAGCCTGGCCATATCTGCTCTGGACGCATCAAGTTGCATAGGATAAATATCAAGCACTACTCCAAAAAGGACTCATTAAGATGGCGGATCTGGTAAGTTATATGTAACTTTTTTCTTCTGAGGTGTGCCAGAAAATGCTGCATTTTCTAGATGTTTGGGATCCACCAAAATCTTCTTCCATTTTATATGTAACATAGGTGGCTTTTATGCACTGAATTTATTCAACTTGCATATGAAGGAATTACTAAGCCAATGGGAACGCCTTTTCCTTCTTAGGTGTCTTTCCTTATCCATGGAATTATGGATTTCTTTACCCATGTTGGATAGATCGATGAACTCAGACTTTTACTATTAGCACAATCCATTAAAATCTTTGAATCGGTAAATACCTCTAGGGTATCAATACTTTTGTCTGATGCATATTTTTTAAGAATCCACAGAGCCAATCATTTAGCACTGTTGCTTGTACCTGCACGTCCTGCAGATTTCAAATAAATAAAATTATTTTCATATATGAATAATTTATCTCCAGAACTAGACTTCACTTTTTGATAGGCTCCATCAAAGAACCCGATACTCTTGAATAATCTATTTCAGGATTTCTGAGAGTTTTTGGAGACTTATCTCAATTTTTTTTATTTGTTTGCTATGATATTATTGAGGTGTAACCTGGATAAATGATAATAATTAAATTGTTAGTTTAGTTTTCTATATGATCTTATCTGTAATTAATGGTGAAATTAGTACACATGCTAGGCATAAGTCAAGGTATAGAAAAAGGTAGGAGTAGTAAGCTCAAAGGCAGAAGTCACATGGGCTATAGGGAAAAAGGAAAAGGACACATAAAAATGGGCATAGGTTGTTGGCCAAGTGGAAGCACCACCACTATACAAGCTAGACTATTCAATGACCATTAAATCGTCAGTATTCCCGCCAGTTTGAGTGCTAGTTGGTGAATCCAATATGCCCACCTACACGCATTAGGTCTAACTCCTCCTTGTTTTAAGATAAGGTACTTCCTACCTTTCAAGTGTCAACCCAGGCACAGGATTTACTCTCGTATTATATTTATCCTACAATAACTAAGATTAAAATGGTCCTTGGTGTTTTTCAGCCAGAGTTCGTCCCAAGATTGTATTTCCAGGCCCCCTCAACCCAAAGTATTCTCCAGATGATGTCATCAGGCTTTGCATCGGTTCCTTCGCAGTGATAAACGGAGACAGGAAGACCTATTATCCCTCTATACTAGACAACTGAATATTTTGAGATGGTTGACCTTAGGTTTCATACCAGTGAAGACTTCTTCTGGTGTCTTGTTGTCCAATATCTTGTGAGGTGTTTTGTTCTGCACATATACAACTGTCCTAGCTGCTTCTACCCATAGATGCATAGGAAGATCCTGGTCATGCAACATTGCCCATGCTGCCTCCATGATTGTTCTATTCTTTCTTTCTGCAACTCCATTCTGTTGTGGATTGTAGGGAGCAGTCAACTCCCTCTTAATTCCTGAATCACTGCATAGTTTCTTAAAATCACCTGAAGTGAATTCTCCACCATTGTCGGATCTGAAAGTCTTGATCTTCTTATCAGTTTGATTTTCCATTAAAGTTTTTAATTCCTTGAACTTGTCAAATACTTCATCATTTTTCTTCAAGAAGTAGACCCAAGTCTTCCTAGAGAAATCATCAATGAAAGATACATAGTATACATACCCACTCAAAGAACTGGATGACATCGGACCGCATACATTGGAGTGGATAATTTCCAAGATCCCTTTTGATTTGCTTTCACTGCTTGGAAATTCCTTCTTAATGTACTTTCCTTTTGCACATCCTTTGCAAACACCTTCATGCTTTGACTTGATTTCAGGAAGACCTTCTACAGCTTTGCTTGCAATTGGTAGTGCTCTATAGTGCACATGTGCAAGCCTTCTATGCCAAAGTTCACTTGGCTCCATGGATTCATGTACCATGGCATGTTCAGGTTGTCCCTTCAATTTGTACAATCCTCCCTCTTGCTCTCCAATCAATACTGCATCATTTATGGTTTTACCCTTTGGCCACATTAGTACTTGGCCATCTACAAATGAAACCCTCATGCCTTTTGCATCCAATGCAAATATGGAGAGTAGGTTCTTCTTGAGCCCAGGTACAAATAACACATCTCTCATCTTTAAGGATTTTCCAGAGTCTAGGTTGTAGGAGGCTTCCCCACTTTTTTTGATAGGATATTGATAATCATCCCCAAGTTTCACCTTATGGGGTGATTCATGTTTAGATAGATTTACAAAATATTCTTTAAACCCATTCATGTGTTTGAAAGCCCCACTATCAATGAGCCAATCATTACATCCATGAGAGATAGTACCTGTGAGGGCGGATATTAGAACATGTTCATCTTCACTTGATGAATCATCACTTTCTGCCCTAGCCTTCTTCTTTCGAGGTTCATCATCCTCAACAGCATGAGCATGGTACCTTCTTTTGTTGTTGTTCTTCTTCTTATTGAATTTGTTGTTGTCCTTTTTGTTCTTGGGACAATTTATAGCAATATGTCCCTTCTCATTACAAGTGAAACATATTCTCCTTTCTCTATGGTGGTGTGAATATTTCTTGAAGTGAGATGGCTCTCTCTTGGGCTTCATTTTCTTGGTGTGTGTTGTGAGAGCTTGATCTTCATTCCCCATCTTTTCTTCTCGGGCCACAAGCCTTGCTTCTTCTTGAGAGCATTCCTCCCATAGTCTACTGAAGGAGATTAGTTTCTTTCTTGCATAGATTCCTTGGATAAAGGAATCCCATGACCTAGGTAGGCCATTCAATGTAGTCATAACAACTTCACCATTATCTACTACCTCATCCATAGCTTCGAGTTGTTCCTTGATCTGAGAGACCTTAGAGAAATAATATTGAATGGTCTCTCCATTCTGAAGCTTTACCCCTTTCAATTGGTTCCGCAGGGTCATCTTCTGATTTATGTTCTTCCCTTCAAATAGCTTGGTCAGGGAATCAAACATCTCCTTGGGTGTCTTCAGAGATGACACATGTGGGAGGAGATGGTCCTTGATAGAATCAGCAATGATCCTCTTTTCCTTGACCAAGTTCTTTTTGTGAAGAGCTTTAGCCTCTTCTCCCTCTGGGACAGGGACCTCAGAGCTTATGTAAGAGTCCAACTCATTTTCTTTGAGGATTAACCCAATCCTATACTTCCATGCTCGGAAGTTATCAACCCCTTCAAGCTTATCTTCAACCTTGGTGTGGTGAAACATCTTAAAGAGTACTTCAAATGGAAATAGAAAATATTTAGGTCTTACCACTTGATTTGCTGAAAACTAGATTTGGTCCCGGATTAGTGTTTGTCAGAGAAACCCTAAAAATTCAAAATGTGAATTTTAAATTTCTAAAAGGATAGAAAGATGCGCCTTGATGATCTGATCAACCTGGTATATTCAGAATTTGAAAACTGCAAAGTTTCACCCTTTAGAAATGCTTTTCAATCTCCTGGATTCACTAGGGAGGACCCTGAATTAGGGTTTGAGTTTCCCGGAGCTTCACCCAACCGAAAATATCAATCCAAAGCTCTAAACTTCGATTTTTCCAAGGAGCTTCCAGCTATGTCTTCAGATTTCAGAAATTTCTATTTTTGTGGAAACCCTAATTTTTAGGGCCAAAAAAGAAATTGCTCAGAATTGAATTCTGATTGGACATAAAGATTCTCCTTGATGAGTAGAGTCAATCTACCTTGTTGATTTTCCAAAATATGTGGAGAGAAACCCAATAAACAAGAAACCCAATAAACAAGAAACCCTAGTTTATGCCACTACACAATGTCTTCTTCTCAAGTTAGCTCTGATACCATGTTAATTTTTGAGCATTAATTCAATATA
Source organism: Larix kaempferi (assembly GCA_027924585.1). NCBI lineage: Eukaryota > Viridiplantae > Streptophyta > Pinopsida > Pinales > Pinaceae > Larix > Larix kaempferi. The sequence goes on along the minus strand of BSBM01000348.1, from coordinate 13,547,865 downwards.
CTCTAGGATCTTTACTGAGATAATAACATGTACCGCATATCAAGTATAACAATGCATATCAATCACACCAAGCAATCACATGAGACAATAGTCACACAGAGTTTCACTGGGAAAAACCATAAAGGTGAAAAACCCCACAACTTCCTCAGAGATAGAAAGAGCAATGATACAACCAAAGTACAAGAGATAGCATTCTACTAGAAGCTACTCCTCCTCCTCAACTAGTGCACCACTTTTTGAGTGATGTAGGAGTGAATAATGAGATGAACAAATAGAGATCTTCCGCTCTCTATTTATACTTGTTCCGACTTGCCTAATACACTAGCAGGGTCGACTTCTCTAGAAGAGTCTAATAACCCATGGTTACATTAATCTGGGTCGACCCCTTACTAGGTGGTCTAATAACCCATCACAGCAAGTTACAACACTTGCGACACTTGTCAATGCAAATGACGACACTTCCGTATAGAGGAATAATACATCTCTATAGGAGTACAATACACATAGATGAAATACATTCTGAAGTTACATATACATCAACAATTTGCAGGATGAAACATGCAACAGTTCCATCCACCATTATACATTTATGCACTAAGACCCATACCAATGTTTTTGAAGGAGACATCTTAGTTGTGTATGGGCCTGCTCAGAACCGAAGTCAGAACTCCCCAGTAAAAAAAAAAATTCTACATGTAGACTTGGTTGATAGATTTGGCCTCATGAAAATAACAACCACCAGAAATGATAGCTTGGTCAATCGTTTTGGTAGTCACATATTGCATGGAAAAAGAATTAAAATCATTGGCTTTGAACTAAAAATAAAGGGCCAGAAGATCATGGAGATGCAATATTCACTATGACAGTATTGCCTGATAGCATAATAGAACCAATTGAACAAGTTGTAAACTGCGCTCCATACCACCAGACATGACAATAGATGAAATTATCGCCTCAGATGAATCATATGCAGTTGGATCCATTGCAGCAATTGTTGTTGGTTGTCAATACAACAACATGCAACTAGATTTATTCATTAGAGATGGACAAACAACAAATGATTTTGCAACTGTAAGCTTCATAACCTTTGAACTTTTTTTTTTTCTATTTAATTCACCATTTTCTTTTATCTAGTTGAAAATCATTTCATTTTTTATTGCTATGAAAAAAAAAGTAGATTTAAAAAAAAACCATTTAACAGAGAAATTAGAAAAATAACACAACAATAGAGAAAAAAAAAGTGAGGGGTACTCTGTCTGCACTTGCAATCAGCAGATATCCCGTTTTCTATTTTATAATAGCAATTTCCTTTGCAATTACAAGTTAATGAAATATATAAAAACTTATTTTTCTGAGTTCAACAACAACTTGCAATCAATGAACCACCATTCTATCTATTCAAGAACATAGTTAGAAATGGCAACAAAGGAAGCCATATGATAAAGACATCACAATCTACTTTCATTGACCCTTTGAATGATGAGTCTGCAATACAGTTTTTGTTACCTGTTGTTGAGGAAAATATATAGGTAACTAACCACAACCTCCTTTTTTTTCCCTTTTCCAAATACTCACAAACAAAAAAATGTTGGTTACAATGACATTGAAAAAAAATCTGCAATTTTGTTTTCACTTTTTTTTCTTGGTTTCAAATTGCATAGATAAATACCATACTACCATTATTTTACATCTATAGACAAATGCAATGCACATGTATACATGCTTCTACATATTGACACTTCTATATCGATAACATGTGCACTCTTTTCTATGACATTGACTCTTCCCAAACAAACCCTGTAAAAATTGCTCAAACTCTTCTACCCACAAATCATGACAACAACAACAACAACAACAAAAATTAAAAGGAAAAAAACCAAACTGATCTTCTCTTTTTCCTCTTTTGCACCGAGCTTGAATTGCCATTGTCAATGGTCAATGCCAATCTACTTTCCTCATTCATAGTTATATTTATAGTTTTTTTTTCCCTCTCTTTATTATGAGCTTAATCTTCTTCAACTGTTTCAGGTCTATGGAACGCTTAAAGTAAGAAACGCGTTCGCGGTGCCGTTCCAATGCATTTGCTGTGAATGCAAATTGCCCATGATACTTAATACTCGCATATGTGCATTTTGCAATCTTCAAACGAAAACAATTTACAAACACAATTTGCTATGCAAGTTGGACACTGATGATGGAATTATCGAATGCACATTGCGAGGTCTGCAATTGCAAGAAATTTGCCCATTCATTGCTGCTGTCACGTATGAACAATACTCCAAGACTGTTTCATCAACAGTCTTCAATCTTCACAGGCTCTCTTTACAAGGACTGTATACTTTAGCCGTGAACAACAGGATACTCGATGTGGAAAGAATCTGAAAATGGCAGGTGCATTCTCAAAAACAACTTTTGTTTTCTGGAAATTTTACAGCCATATAACATCTCTAATTTTCCAGAATAATTGCTATAATTTTCTTGCTATCTAATGTTGGTTCATTTCTACAAATTTCTAGAATTTCTTGCTTTATTTTAATTACAACAAACACTTCTTAACATGAAATAAATTTTAAACTGATCCTTTTGTTGATATCAGTTTATAACTTATTGTTTGATTTCATTTGATTTAAGCACATTGGTTAAATGGTTCAGTTTTAAATTCTGTCAATCCACTTGAGAAAGTTTAATTTCTAAAACATTTTTCTTTATCAAAAGTTCATGGGATCTATTTTATTTCATGAATCACATTCTCAAAAACAACTCTTGTTTTATGGGAGTCTTATAGCCATATAGCATCTCTAATTGTCCATAATAGTATAATTTTTTTGTTATCTAATGTTGGTTCATTTCTAGAAATTTCTTGCTTTATTTTAACTACAGCAAACACTTCTTAACATGAAATAACTTTTAAACTGAACCTTTTGTTGTCACCAGTTAATAGCTTATTGTTTCATTTCATTTCATTTAAGCACATTGGTTAAACGGCTCAGTTTTAAATTCTGTCAATCCACTTGTGAAAATTTAATTTATGCAACATCTTTCTTTCTTTATCAAAAGTTCATGGGATCTATTTTATTTCATGAATCATGGTTGTATTAGACACTGTTAAATTTATAAGCTCAATTGAAGTGTTGGCACATTAACACCTAAACTCCACTCTTGCAATTCACAATTGAACTTTTCAATAGTTGTATTAAAAATCCTAAAAGTATTTACATCAATGATTATTGTCAATAATAATTTGCTCTCGAAATTCACGTGGCAAAATCCCAGACTTGCTTCTACAAATGAAAGAGTAGAGATACGTGCAAACAATCTCTATTCTAGACTTGTTGTAAATTTCAATTATATTTTTTTATCTAATCAACTCGTTGACAAAATGCAAGCAAAAATATATTTTATGATCAATATATATATATTTTTTTCTAGTTTCTATGCTCCATGAAATACCATTTGCACCATATAGGCGCTCTGTTTCTGTCCACACTTGAATTCTCAAACTACAAAAAAAAAAAAAAAACTTGAAATCAGCTTGCATAGTGCTACATAGACTAGATAGAAAACCTTTCATTTTCATCTTCAAACACAAAACATGATTAAGTAAACTGCATATTAGCTTCTATAACTGATTACTATATCAGTGAAAATTTCATATTTGTTTAGATAACATGTCAATTTTCATGCATCCTTTCCTTTTTCCATGTACACAAAGTTTTTAACAATCTTTTTGCAATTTGCAGGTAACAAATTTTGAAAATCCTGGAACAACAACGATTCTGCCATTTTGAAGTGCAATTTTGAAGATGCCTGCCATTTTTGGGTGTCGATAAAAAACACAACTCCTCTTTTTTGCACTTTTCTACAAGGAGTCTTTTGCACTTTGATAGTTGCATTATATAGCACATCAACCATTGACATTGTCAACATCATTTTTGACATAGCCTACGTCTTGTTTACTTTATTTTCCATTCACAACAAAACAATCTGAACTAAATTATGTTGTTGTTATGGCTTTTTTTTATGGCATCTTTCTTAAATGACTTCAAATACTAAAGATATACCATCCTAGCTTTTGTAAATGTTATTTCAAAACATGGGACATGGTTTTGTTAATATATACATACTTTCAAGTTGAAGTTTTAGTTACAAAACCCTTTTTTATTTCTTACACGTCCAATTGTTTTTTTCCTTTTTAAAGACATGATTTAATTTATCTTGAATCAAATATATCCATTGGATGCATGCCAAAGGCTAGATTTTTATGTTCACTGATATGCTTCTTTAATATGATGCTAGATTCTAATGTCCATGAATTAATCTTTTAAACATTGTCAATTAATATAGGGAAGTTAGCCATACATTAGCAATTTCAAGTCTACTTTGAATATTATGATACTGAAGGTTGACTCTTAGAAATTTTTTGATCAATATATGTCCATATCCATCTATAGGTGCATATACAAAATTATTTTGAAATTGATTGCAATGAGAATTGGTAATATACAATTTGAATCCATATCAAGAGAATGATTTGCTTTTATCTATGAAAGGCATATGCATGTGTCTGTAGGACTAGTTCAAATAAAAAAACTATACACCATTAAAACAAAAATGATCCATATCTAGTTATCAAAGTTGCTCCACCCAAATCCTATGGCCCTATTGCTTGTATATGAGCATTGGGTTCTCATGTGCATTTGTATATTGAGTCATGGATTGTGCTTCTTTTGTATCATTTTATTTGTTAATTAATGCGTCAGATTTGGTTTCATTAGTCCACATAGACAAATGTGGTACGGGTTCCCCCTTTTTGCACAATTGTTTTTTATTGTGCCTAAGCATTCCAATACAATTTTTTTGGGAAGCTGACAGATGTCATAATTTCACAGGTATAAACACTAGTCACAAGTTTGTTCTTTCTCACTTTCTTTTTGTCACTCATATCATGATCTTTTGTAAAGGTAGTTGCCAATGTGCAATGAATTCATAGAGATTCTTAACCTTCATTATACATCCATTGATAGGTGGGTCTATGATTTGTTTATTTAATGTAGGTGAGAATGACATATATTTTTGCTCACAATTATTTCCCTTTTACAAGTATGGAAAAGATACATCCATTGATAGGTAATAAATATCCATGGATCTTTGATTTCTTTATTTAATGTAGGTAAGAATGACACATATTTTTTCTCTCAATTATTTCCCTTTTACAAGTATGGCAAAGATGGATTATATCATTTGGGCTTCTATCTAAAACCAATTGCATATTGTATGAAGAATTGAAAATTTCTCGCTACTAAAATGGAAAAAAAATCTTGTATGTATGGTGTAATCAATGCTTATGTCATGGTGCTACAATTGTTCTTATCAGGGATATATTAGAGGCTATATTTTTTTTATTGGATGTATTTTTTTTTGCTTCTGAAAGAGTTCCTGAAAATATTTAATAGATCAATTTCATATTTCTTTGATTTGGGAAAATGGATAAGAGAGGTTTAGATGTGGTATAAAAAAATTTAATTTATTTATCATAATCATGCCTAATAAAAAAAGATAGTTTTCCCATGGACAGGTATGACAATGGATTTTTCTTTAACCGAACAGGATTGCTTTAAAAGGTAGATAAAGGCACAAAAAGGTGAAATTAAGATATGTTACGGGCATTGGATGTGATAAAATCCTCATCTTATCAAAGAGTCTTATAGAAAACCTTCATAGAGAAGAACATTTCTCCTAATTCACATAACTCTTCGGAAAACAACTAACATTTGCTGCCATGATTGTAAATTTGCTATTCTGTTGGTATTATTTAAGGATCAAATTCTAAAAAAAATGTGGATTTTTTTTATGTGTGCTATATATGACCTTAAATTTAAGATCTTCCTGGATTAAAAGACTATTTCGGAATGAATTATGAAATTTATTGCTAAGGGAAAAACTAAAAGAAGAATCAACATGTGCATAGTTTCAACAATAGCATGATCACCATCAAAATAAACACAAAAAAAATACAATCAACTTTAATCTAAAAAACATAATAGCATAAAATCCATGGAAAAAAATTAACAGTTAATTAAAGAATAGGACTCTAGATTCATAGCACAACTTTTATTGACACAATGGAATCTTAAAGACTTAGAGTAAATTGCGCATATTCCTTGAAATTTAATTCAGTAAATTTTATGAAGTCACATTAAATATTGTCTCTGTAACTAATATAAGATGGACTAATATGTACTTCTTGGCTAAGAATGTTCCAATATTTCCCAAAAAATAATATTTATTTCATAGAAACTGGGTTGACATGAGTTTATGTGAGTTTAATAGTGTTGTCGGCAAACAAATATTATGTTGTAAATATAGTTATGGAATAGCACAAAGAAATATTCTACTTTTATTATTGAAATTTGATTATTGATATTTTAAATTATTAGCTTGTGGTTTTTATATTTTGATAATTTTTTAGTGGAATCATTACTCACAAATATTTAGTTTTATAAAATATATACACATATAAAATAGCAAAAAATTATGCATTGATTATAAATTTTGCCTAGAATATTGAAAGCTAAGTTTTGGAAACATAAACCTTCAATATTTTGTAAAACATTTCACTTAATGAGTTCATGGCAATTTCATATGCACTTGCCAATACCCCACTAGCAATGTCGGGGACATCACCACCTTGTGGCTCTTGTTATTATTTAATAAATGTTTTATTAACCTTTTATTATTATTTTAATGGTTTTATTATTATTTTTTGTGTTTTTTTGTTTTTAATTTAATTTTTTTTTAAGTCTTTTTTTAATTTTTGTGTAAGATGATTTAAAAAAATGTTTTTGAGGTCATCTATGAAAGAAAGGGGTACCACAAATAGCATTTATTTTCGATTCATGGTTGATTTTAATCCCGAATAAAAATGAGGGTGATTCTAGAGGACCACTTTTTCGATTTAGGCATTGATTTTGGGTATTGATTGCATCTATACTAGCCAGAGTTTCCAAAAAGTTGTAAATTTAGTCACGAAAATAAAGTGGGTACGATGAGCAGTATTAGTTTTCAATTCCGGGTTTGCTTTTGGCGTTTTTATGCAAAAATGTGAATTTTTATAGCTAGAGTTCTCATTTTGAGAATATAGTTCTCGTCATATTCTCTAATGTGTTTTTAGGCATGTGTACCCTTGGTTTAATGGTTCTCCAGTGTAAAATTATAGATGTAGACTTAGATGATAGGGGGCATGTTGTATTCTCATATACCCAGTTAAAAACATTGAGGGGGTAGGTGTTTATCCCAGGTCAAGTTTAAAAGGGGGAATGTTAGGTTAGTCTCGACTCGGTTATAGAGTAATTAAGATAAACCTAATTTTGTCATTAATGGGTTTACCATTGGTGGTTTACGAGCCCATGGTTTTGGACAAACCATGGTATTTACCCATGGTATTAGTATGTGACTAAGCCTGAGTAACTCCATTGTAAAATTCCTTATATGGCTATTATTAGTTGGATTGTCCATGGATAATGAAATATATCATTTGAAGGTTGGGTATCCCAGTAAAGGCCATGTTTGGGAAGATAAATCTCTCTCATGAGAGAAACCCTATACCATTGAATTTAATTAAGAAGTACTTTATTAAGGAGTGCATTATTTTGCTCATTATATTTGGAGCAAGACAAGTGTAGGTAATGAAACAAGCATATGTTTCAAGCATCACATATTTGAGGATACAATTGTGGGAATTTTTGTGGAGTTGGATTTGATGACATATGTAAATGGGAATATGACCCTAAGACCTATTTAGGCACATGTACCGTAGTTTCATGATTCACTAGTGTAAAATCTATACATATACTTAGGTGATAGGGGTGGCATGTTGTATTCATAGATGCCTAGTTAAAAACTTTGAGGGAATTAGGTGATTATCCTAGGTCAAGTTGAAGGGGGGAATGTTGGGTTAGTCTTGACACATTTAGAGAGTAATTAAGATATTAACCTTGCTTTGGTCATTTATGGGTTTACCATTGGTGGTTTATGGGTCCATGGTATTATAATGTGATTGATGAAAGCCTATTTAAAGGCTTGAATAAATCCATTGTAAAATGCCTCAAGTGGTCAGCGTTATCCAGATTGGCCATGGCTTGGTCGAATTTACCAAGGGTAATGAAAGATATCTTTTCAAGGATGGTTTTTCCAATAAAGGATTTCCAAGGTAAATATTGGCCATTATTAAGTGCATGCTTATTATTGTGTATTTTTATTTCTCCATAATAATTGGTAAATATTAAAATTTAATTCATGTGGACACGAGACTTCCAGGTGGCCCTAGTTATATGATATTGATCCTAACTTTGCTACTAGATTTCAAACACTAGGTGTAGGTAAATAGGTTTCATATTTTCACCTTCAAGATGGACCTATATGCCATCTGGGTCATCATTATGTTGCTTCAAGTGAGCATGAGAAGATAATTTTGGAGTCGCATTATCATGGGGTGGCAAGGCACTTTATCATGGAGAAAAAAATAGTAGTACTGCAAAAGTAATTTTATTAGCCAAACCTTCAACAATATGTCAACAAGTATATAAAATCACACACTAAATATGCCATAACTAACCTATCATTAATAAATAAGGGTTATACACTCATTTACCTACTCTAAATAATCCTTGGGAGTTAGTCTTCATGGATCATATGTTAAACTTGCCCTCCAAAAATCCTGGTAACAATTGTGTATTTGTATTTGTTGATTAATTCTCTAAGACAACCATTTTTGTACCCTATAAGAGGAGTATCATGATAGAAACCATTGCTAATATCTTCTTCAAGTGCATTTGGGTTCATTTTGAGTTTATATGCACCATTGTTTAAGATAAGGAAAATAGGTTCCTCGATGCTTCCTAGTCTAGCCTATGGTTAATGATAAGCACTAAGTTGATCGAATCACCTTGCTTCCACCCCCACACTTATGGAAAGGTGATGGTATTCAATACGATGATTGCACTTATCCTAGAATGTATAGCTCCAATCATCCACATACATGGTAGGAAATCCTTCCTTATGTTCAACATAACTATAATCAAGCCCTTTAAAATCCTATTGGGCACAACCCTTTTCAAGTGTGTATGGGGTTCCAACCATTAGCCCAATTAACATAGCTTTTCCTATTACATCTCATTCTTAGGAAGAGTCATCCCCTAGTCAAACCAAGGTAGACAGAGTAGCCAAATTTTTTTTGACAAATGCAATACATCTAAGAACAAGTTCATGATGTTACACAAAAATCGGATGCCAAGTACAAGCAGTGACACAATCAAAATTCAGTTCCACACAAATTTTAGGTTAGTGATAAGGCATGGTTACACTTGTATAAAAATTGACTCATAAGCCTTCATAGGAAGTTGAGAACAATTCAATATGGGCCTTACACCATGACCAAGGTTGTAAATGAGAATTATTTGGAATTTAGTATTCCACCTTTCCTTGGCTTACATCTTGCATTTAATGTGGAGTTACTTCAACCATATTTTTCACCTCTATTGGACATCCCAAAGGTGGTAGAGAACTTGGTCCCTAGAAAACCCATGTAATACATCCATTTTGACCCTTGGAATTATTGGTTTGACATGTAAATATTGTAAATATGCAGTGTATGATTCCTAGCATGGAGCTCAAGACCAAGGCCCTGCTAGCGAATTCCCGTCTTGTAAAGGTAAGTATTTTATATTTTTTGGACACATGCTAGTTGGCCATGGAAAAATGTAACATCATGTACATATTTATAATATAAATAAATTGTTTAAGAGTTGGCTATGGAAGCAACTAAAATGAGGGGGTTGTGTGTATCCACTAGGGAGAGGTGAGGGGTGTGTGTAGATCCAATCCTTTGTTTCCAAGTGTCATCTTGAGAACCCATTGTGCCATAAATGGTAAGCAATTACCTAAGTGGTATTCCATGCTGATATTTATTTCTATTGTAAGAAGGCAGCTAAGAAATCACCTCTTGAATTTAATGGAGCCTGGAAACAACACATAAATTTGTATGGATGAGTATGGGATAAGTTTTTTGTACCTAGAATTCAATCCTCCTCAGGGGAATTCGTTTCCTTTCATTTCCATTTTATTGTTGGGAAATCAGAGAGCAATTATCAACAAGCTATGCATTTCCAACAAGCAAAATTGCAGAAATCACAACTTGAGAAAATGATTTATTTTAGGATGTTAAAATCACATAGAAACTCATGTTGATTGTGAATTCAAGGGGGAGATACATAGACCCAACCCCTGGGGATAATTTGAGAGTGTCAAAAGCCCAAAAATCCATGGAAGAACCAAATTTGGAAGCCCAGAAGTTGAATTTCGTGACTGCAAATTAGCATTGCCAGAAATCAGAAAATCCAAGAGACCATTGAAGTCTGAGAGACATGAGAGGTTGGAATGGCTTGATAAACCTAGTGTAGGAAAATATATCTGAAGGTTTAGCATATTGGACCTTTCTATGCCCACCTTGAATAGCACTAGAGGGAAGGGACGCCTCAAGGACTATGTAGTAGAGAAGGGCACCTTCCTTGTTTTGGGTGTGGTAGGTATTATGGGTGCCAAGGTTGGATGAGACCAATTTAGATTCCTATAGCTCTGTCGATGAGCTCACTTTCTTAACATTCACCTTCATTTCCTCTCTATATGCTTTGATAAACCTAGTTGTGCACTGGCTTATCATGAATGTGTGTTCCTATGGATGTGAGTGAGCATGCATAGTTCCTCCCTAGTGGATACATATCCCAGCTCGAGGGTGGCCTCTCAACAGAAAGATAAAGTGTTGGACAGAGTGCCTATGGTTGGGTGGAACGTTGCTCTTCCATATCCAATTTCTTGCATGACTTTATTTAAAAAGATAAGTGTTTATTGTTGAATTACTGTTGTGTTGAATATGCATGCATTATTATTGTTATCATGCTTGTGATGAAAATGTCAATATATGCATGATGTGTGTGCGTGGATAGATTTATTTCTGGACATGTTTACAAATTTCATAATGTCATCGTGGGGGTGAAAATTAGAACCCCTGTAATTCATTCATGTCCACATCGTCGATATGATTGATGGGTGGGGACGTGATAGAGTGGTATCAAGGAAAAAGGTTGCAGCGTTGGGGTTGTTGGGATGAAATCCAAACCCACAGGAAAGAAATAATATGCACCGGAAGTGATGATAGTGAGTAACTGTGACATCCCCAAAAATTCACTAAAAAATTAAAAATTTTCAAGTAGCAATAAATACTTTAGTTTGTTGTGCGAAAATAAAAAGTGTAGTGTTAAATAAACATAGTGTCTTAAAATGTTGTAATATCATTATCGTCAAACAAGCGTCTGGATGTTAAATATTTCAAATGTTTATATTATGTACTTTATCTTTGATTACATATCATCACTTTTGTTCTAGTTTATAAGTTTGATTCTAGAGACTAATTGATCATCTCACTGTAATGAAGGGGTCCTTGTGTACGCCCCGAGGCTTACTTAGCTATTGCTAGCTAATTCTCTTAAGAACTATTTGCATAATGCAGGTAAGACAGAGAAGTTTCAACTAAAGTATATCAATGCATTTCAGATTAAACTTGCAGTACAATGTTAGCCTTCATAGTTAAAATACTAATGCATAGAGAAAATATCTGCCTTGCAAATAAACTTAGGTATAAATTGTGCAATCGTATTTGGTTATCTCCATATATTTTGTAATTATATGTTTTGATTGGTTTTATCTATTTGAAGATAACAAGGTGATAACTTATCCTAACCAAAACTATGGAGAATACTTTGTAATATCATTACATACTATTATATCCATAGTATGGAGAAATAATACCTTGTAATACCTTTCCATTTTAATAGGCTATGACCTAATACTTATAATATGTATGATGACCAAAAAAATTGGTTTGACCATGCTATATGTTGTCACTATGGTTAATATGCGCTTTCAAAATACATAAACCATAAGCATCAATTAAATGCTTGAAAACTATATGCATAAATTGTACGTATGCAACTATATGCATAATTTATATGTATGGAAACTATGCAATGTTGTTTGATTATGCTGCACGCATAATACCCTAACTCTTAAATTACGAACTATGCAATGTTAAGTGTTATATAAATAACACCGTAGTGAATTGGTGTGCTGGCAGGCACTTCGAACCAGTACTAAGGTATTTATGGTGTAATAACTGCAATATGGTGGATTACTTGATGGAAGCTCTCGTGGAAGTTTTCACGTGAATGGAACATGGAACATAGTGGAAAACCTTCGTTATGTAATACTTTAAACTGTAATATTCTGGGCAAGATATGACCCAGATATTAACTCCACCTTAAAACTTTTACAACTTTTACTAGTGAAATTTTGTGGCAAATCCTTTGAACCGGACAGGAGGTAAGTGAGGGGTATTGGTGTGCATACTGAGGATGGTGGGATGAAAGTTTGATTCTGGAATTTATATGGGATTAGGTGCAGCAGCTGAAAAATATGTTTTTAGCAGGAGTCCTTGGCACAAGGTACTAGAGCCATTCATTTTTCAGCAATAGAATGAATCTATTGCCTACTTCGAGGCTTCCTGGGCTTCTAGCATATGCCAACAAGACTGGGTAAAGGTTAAAGGTGTTTAGGATAGACACATATCAGTCATACAACTCATAGGGAATGCTGGAATAAAGACTAGATTGACTTGGAAATGTTTGGAATAATTTGGGGATTATTTGCAGATGGTGGAGTACTGAGCTAGTCACAATATAGGCTTTTCAAAATGAAGTTAAAAGAATTCAAATTCTTATTACAGGGACTGATATGGATATTATAGTAAACTAAAAACCTCGTCCAACTGACAGAATGCAAAATGAATCCTCATAAAAGATTCAACAGCAAATATGGTGAAACTAGTCTAGATTAAGCACCAAACTAGCTAGTCTTGCATTTTAATCCTTTAAACTGCTCCAATAAATGATAAAATATGCTATGACATTAAATAATGATCTGATATAACATACTGAACATATGCAGGTAAAAAATAATACATCAGAATCCTTCTTTTATTGATTTAACTGTCTCCCAACACAACAGTGCCTCATAGGCTAAATATTCATTACATTTGATGGAGAATGAAGAGAAGAAATAGAATATTACTGTGGATCTGCTATGGTGATAGGATCAGGTCATATACAGGTCATATGATTGTAAATGGCTGCTTATTGAGATTCTGAACTTGTCTGGAGCGCATTCACTAGGTCAACCCTCTCCTTCAAGGAAAACTCCTCTATATTTAGCTGTGAATGGAGAACGAGTGAGAGGAGACATATGAATATGATCTGAAGCTGGTTACTGATCTTGAAAACCTTTTATGTCTACAACAATGGTTTCACCAACTCTCCTTCAGCCCCTGGGCGCTCTCCCAAGTTCTATCTTCTTCAATGGATGGATCTTCACCAAAACTAGCTGGAGAATCACTGTTGGAGGAACTTGTTCTCTTGAATGACTATAGATATTCAATGGAGGCTAGAAGCATATGTTATTGGCTGCAATATCTTGACATATACCTACACAACACTCTCTGGAAACTAAGGGCCTTGGGGCACATCACTCAACTAGAGAAGCATCAGAGCTCTCATGAGAAAACATAAATGATAAAAAGTTCTTCATTGGAGTTGGTTGGCTTCTTTTACAAACTTTATGATGACCTATTGAGTAAGTTACTTAGCTTTGGTGACTTGTGAGAGTAGGTTACCACTTTCCCATCCTACTCCAAGTCATGAGGGCACCTTTCTTGAGGAGAATAGCAACTTCTAAGCTTTCAAAACTTTCTTTCCTTCACCTCCTTCACTGAATTTGGTCAAGTGCACTTTAGGTAGATTTTCTGGTTGTTGCTATTTTCTTTCTGAAAGCTTTTCTCAATCTTTCCACTTTCTTTACTTTCCTCTTTCCTTCTTTTGTCCGATTTTGCCAGCTTTTGTTAGTTTCCTTTATGGGTTCATCTTGCCAACTTGTCTCCACTACATTCCTTAGCTTTTCTGATACTTTACCACTTATGCAAGTTTGGCTCACTTACCAATTCAAATTTCCTAGGAATATCATCACCACTTGCTAATATTTATTAGCAATATTTATCAATAAAAATATTCCAACTCAGAATTAATTCCAAATTCAACATTTAAGCAATTAATTAATAATTAATTAATTCATGTGGTATAATTGCCTCAAAATTAACCCCTACTCCAATTTGGAAACATCTTCCACATGGGTGCCCTCTTGTCCCACTTGCTCATTATCCATTAATTTTATTTATCAAAATTACCTTTAATAAATAAATTTTCCAACTTGGGAGACTTAGGCCAAAATTAATTCTAAGCAAATAGAACTAATACCATTTAATTCCCTTAGGGGTTGATTTTGTCCACTTTCACCCATGGTACTAGATGAACCAAAATTGGGGACATGACATAAACGCTGAGCTGTGCATGGTTTTGTATGTGTGTAATTAAGTGCTAGCAAAGCATCGAGCTTTGATAGTTGTGGTTTTAAATGCTAATTAAGGAATTTTGGTGGTCGTATACTGGCTCTACCTCGTGGTAGGATTTACACCATCAATCACCAGGATGGTCTCAAGTTTGGGTTTAACCCTAACCTACATTTATATCTCCATCCCCTTTGCAATTCATTTCATTTGCAAAAATATAGGAAGAGGATTATAGGATCTGCATTTTTTTAGGGGTTAGGTTTTTTTTATGGTTGCGAACTCTCCCGGGGTTTGATATGGAGGCCTATCGTCTAAAGTGATGCACCATGGTTTTTTACAGGTCTCAATGTAGCGTCTTGTTGGGATTTAATGATCATCTAGACGTTGGTACTTTGGCTAAGTTATCAACCTTTGTTGGGTTCTCGGTTGAAGTTACTCGATACCTGAGTGATAGCAGTACTGTGTTATTGATAGACAACAGTGCTGATACCGTCCTTGAAGCATTCAAAGATGCAACGAGTGTTGCAGGTAAAATAATCCGAGTCTATCCTTAGCTTCATAATTTTTATTTTTAAAAACATTTTTAATGTTTTAGACTTTACAGTTGGATACAGTTTTAATCACTATCGAAAATGTTGTTTTGCAGGTTCTAAAATGACAAAGAACTTAGGTTCGGCTGGACAGGGAGATGAGCACAACGGCCCTAGTAAGCCTCAGTGACATCCCAAGGGTATCCCAAGTACTCCGCAGTTTAGGTGATGAACTTGACACTAACCGGTCTTCGTTGGATAACCAAGAAATTGAAAATGTTTTCACGCTTTGGTTTTTATAGTTATTAGTAATGGTTTGAGCCATATGGAAAATGCTTAGTTTGTAGTAAGATTGGAGTTGTTACTTCTGATCCTTTGAAGGCTCTCGTTGCATTCTCAACGACTTATATAAAATACCATTGGTTTATGCATAATTTATTTGTGGTTTGGTTTAAAGTATGGCGAGATACTCTCGGCCAATCCTCGGTTAATTTACAGTGTTTGATAATTAAATGGGCAAGGCCCATCGTTGTTACTATATGTAGTATTGTTTTGTTTTTACCATTATGTATAAATGTTGAGTGTGAACTTGGGTGTTAAACCCTGCTATAAGATTACTATGTTTTCTTTTTATATGTGGTTAAAGGTTTTAATGAAGATCAAACCCTCGACCCTGCCCTGCAGTAGTATTATATAAATATTTAAAGAATTGTTTGCATGACTGTGTTATGCCTGGAAGTGTCAAACCCGTAGGTTTTCTCTCGACAATCTTTGATGTTTTTATATTAAGAGATTTTGTTTTGTTTATAAACTTAGGGAAAGACCCTTCGATGATAGTAGAAGAGTGATTATTTGCTTATCCTTTTTGTATTTAAAAGCGATAAGTCTGGGTGAACCTTTAAGGTATCGAACCCTGATATATGTATCATTCCTTCATTTGGTTTTAATAAATAAAAACGTTTATCAAAAATATAGTTATCGATAGGGTTTGTACCCCAGACATTCGTCCGATGGATTAGTTGCTATTAAACTAATAATATTTACAATTTGGTAACATAGTAGAGTTAAGTCAACTCTTATGTGATATTATGTTATATTTACAGTATTGTACTGTATTGTTATACTATAAGGGTTTGCAAGTCAATTTTTTTAGACTATGATGATGCTCTTTGTAATGTTTTAAGAGAATAATCTATGATTAATAATGTTACTAATATATATAAATAGTAGGAATTGTATCTAAAATAGTTCTCTGTAATTTGTGTACAAATTATCTGATTACGATAATTGTTTTTATTATGGCTTAGTATCCAATGAAAACCTAGTGTATTAATCTATTGTGATTGAGAAATGAGGATTTTACTACTAAAATTATGGATGATAAACACTTAAGTTTCTTATTTAATTTCTGTAATAAATTATCTAAAACAGTATACTTGTAAAGGAAAGAATGAAGTAGATTTGTTTAAGCTTTAAGTACTACAAAACTGTTTACAATGTTATCATCCAAATCTAAATATAATTCCATCTTCCATGTACCAGAGTACGACATTTAAAACAATGTGTGGAAAAATGCAGGGAAGAAATTTTATTCTTCTACTCTTTAAACAAATCTTAACTAATCATTTATTAAAATAAATCTAACAGTTGTTAAGTCTTTCAAAATAGATAAATTATAGAAAGAACCATTCATTGACAAACCAGGATATCTCAGATGAAATAGCAAGCTGATAGCATAATAGCATCAGATTTTTAGTAACAATCTTGACAGAAGTAAAATAACATAACACAAAATGAACCTGGTAACTTGTGGAAGAAACAAACATCCAAATGAGCCCTTTCCACCCAACCTACTCCTGAAGACAGCCAAGTTACTTTCCTTAGGACCCCTGATCCTGTTCACTGAACCACCACGACGAAGATGTTGTGTGGATAAATGGAATAAATTCCCTTGCAAATCAGCAGTAGTACTTCAAGCTTTTAACAATATTGAACTCAGCAATGTGGTTGCACTAGTTCAAAATTCAATATTAGTTCACTCAAACACTTCTAACCTTCCCCTCATCGAATCTCTTGTGCTCAGAAATTATCACAAGGTAAGAATGAACAGCCCCTGCTGAATTCGATGGGTAGATAAGTAGCATGCCTAGGTCTTTTGGTCACTTTATTTTAGTAAATGAGCCACCTACTCAGTTCCACTTTCTTGGGGAACATGACCTTAAAAGCAGGGAATTTTCCCCCTGCAACAGTTAGAAGTGAGTTGAGGATTCTTCCAAGTGTCATTTTGCTCTCCACCCCAGTCCATTCCTCCTAGTGGGTCAGTGAACACTCATTCAACAATCTCCTTTGGATGTTTGTCTCTACTTTTATTTATTTATAATAAAATATTCAAAGTAATTAATTACAATCATCCTTGACCCCACTTGGTCAATAGTCATAAAAATTTACAATAAAAATAAAGCATAATGTTTTCTACATAAGATAAAATGTCTAGAGTTTGGGTATGTGAAAAAGACCCCCTCTTAAGTTCAACATCGTCCTCGATTTTACTTTATTCATCATCCTCTTGTTCCTCCTGGAACAACATTGGATATGCCACCCGCATATTACTTTCCAATTCTCAAGTTGCTTTGTCCGGACTAAGGTGCTTCCACTGCACCTTTACCTGTCCAATGGAACGATTATGAAGCAAAATTTTCCTCTTGTTGAGGATACAATCCGGTTCCACTAGAAAATATCCTTCTGGTTCCACCTGTACATCATTCCAATTAATCGCATGAGTAGCGTCATGCGCATACATTTTCAAAAGAGAGATGTGAAATACATTATGTAATTTAAGATTCTGTGGCAATGCCAACTGATATTCCACTGGTCCTACCCTGGAAAAGATTTCAAAAGGTCCACAATCCCTTGGTGCTAATTTACCACAGCTTCCCAATCTTAGGGAGCTCTTTTTAGGTTTTATCTTGAGGAAAACATGTTCACCAACCTGAAACTCTTTCTGAGTTCTTTTAAGATTTGCATGAATTTTCTGTCTATCTTGTGCAATGTTCAAATTGTCTTGAACTTGTTTCATGGTTAGTTCCATTTATTTTAATAAATCAGGTCCTAATATTAACCTGTCAACTGGATTGCTCCAAGAAATAGGAGTATTACATTTTCTACCATATAAAATTTCAAAGGGACTGAGTTTTACTGAAGCTTGGTAATGATTATTATAAACAAACTTAGCAAGATGCAAATATTTCTCCCATTTACCTGACTGATCTCTAACATACATTATTAACATGTCTTCAAGAATTTGATTAACTCCTTCAGTCTGCCCATCCGTTTGTGGATGAAATGATGTATTGAAATTCAAAGTAGTATCTAAACCTTTAAATAAAGACTTCCAAAAATTCCCTGTAAACTTTAAGTCTCTGTAAAAAATTATAACTTTTGGAATCCCATGTAAACGAAAAATTTGTTTCATAAAAATTTCAGCAATGTTAGTAGCCTTGTAGGTTATCTTAACAGGTATGAAGGGGGCTGCTTAACTAAGCTTATCCACTACTACCATTACAGAATCATTCTGTTTCTGATTCTTAGGTAAACCAATAATAAAATCAATACTAATTATGTCCCACTTCCAATCTGGAATAGGTAGTGGCTGCAACAAACTAGCTGGGTGTCTGTGTTCAGCCTTTAATTGCTGACACTCTATACACCTAGCAATATATTCAGCTACTTCGCTTTTCATACATGGCCAAAAAAATATTTTCTCAGCATAGTTATCATCTTTTGGTAACCAAGATGTGCTGAGTATGAACGTTTTTGCAATTCATTTAAAATCAACAACTTAATTTCAGCCACATTAGGCACATAAAGTCTATTTTTATACATTTGTAACCCTCTTTCATTAATTCTGAAATCTGTTATAAAATTTTCAGCATTATCTTCCGCAATTTTATTAAGTAAATTCTGATATTTTTCATCCATTCCGATTTTGTCCTTAATCTGATTTTCCAGATCAGTTTTATAAGTACTGATCGCTGAAACAAAATTTAGCCTAGCATTTATGCTTAAGGCATCAACAACCTTATTTTCCTTTCCCTTAATGTGTTGAATCTCAAAATCATTCTCACTAAGGAAATCTAGCCACCTAGATTGCCTTGCATTCAGATTTGGTTGATCCAACAAATATTTTAATCATTTATTATCAGTCATTAAAATGAATTTTCTTCCAATTAAGTGATGGCGCCACATTTTTAATGCATGTATTACAACCGCCAACTCTAGGTCGTAAGTTGCATAGTTCTTTTCATGAATCATTAAATTCCTAGATTCATATGCAATCATGTGACCTTCTTATGTTAAGACCCCACCAAGTCCATCATTGGACACATCAGTGCATACAATGAAATCCTTGTTTGGATCAACAATTTTTAGAATAAGTGTTGTTGTTAACAGCTCTTTAAGTTTCTTAAAAATTTCTTCACATTTTTTATCCCAAATAAATTTCTTACCTTTCTTTTGTAAAGATGTTATAGGATTTGCTATTCTAGAAAATCCATCTATAAACTTACGATAGTAACCTGTAATTCCCATAAAAGATCATACACCAGTTACGTCTTTCAGGGCAGGCCATTCATTAATTGTATTATCTTGTCTGGGTCTACTACAATTCCATCCTTGGATATCACATGCCCTAGGTACTGTATTTTGTCTTTATAAAAATCACATTTCATGAACTTAGCATAAAGTTGGTGTTCTCTTAACACTTGTAAAATTATCTTTAAATGTTCATCATGTTCCTCTTTAGTCTTAGAGTAAATCAAAATTTCATCAATAAAAACAATTACAAACTTATCTAAGTACTGACGTAAAACATTATTCATAAGGCACATGAAAACTACTGGAGCATTGGTCAGCCCAAAAGGCATAACCACAAACTCGTAGTGCCCATAACGGGTTCTAAAGCAGTCTTAAAGATGTCCTCATCTTTAATCCTGACTTGATCGTACCCCGACCTTAAGTCTATTTTAGAAAATACCTTTGTGTTGCGTAGTTGATCAAATAGATCATCAATGTGAGGCAAAGGATATTTGTTCTTTATAGTCATTTTATTTAGCTAACGGTAGTCTATGCATAAACGCATAGTTCTGTCTTTATTTTTAACAAAAATTGAAGGTGCTCCCCATGGAGACACATTGGGCCTTATGTAATTTTTATCAATCAATTCTTTAAGCTGTGATTTAAGTTCATTTAGCTCCAGAATATTCATTTTGTAAGGAGCCTTTGAGTTTGGTACCGCTCCCGGTACTAACTCAATGGTGAAATCGAGTTCCCTTTTCGAAGGTAGTCCTGGAATTTCTTCCGGGAATACATCAGAAAATTTCTTAAGAATGGGTATATATTCCAGCTTTAATTTGTCTTCCTTAGTGGATTGTTCGTCATTAATTACATTTACAGCAAACAACTTACACCCTTTACGAACAACCTTTTTAACTTGTAAAGCAGAAATTTGTCTAACAAATATCTTTCTAGGAATTCCTTTTATTGTTACAGTTTCGCATGCATCATTCAAACAAGTAAAAGTCTTTTCAAATCAATTTTATACTACTCTATGCTTTTCTAACCAATCCATTCCAATCAGAACATCAAAAGAACCTAAAGGTAACACATTCAGTTTAACATGAGTCCTAAACTGATTCATCAGTAATTCACATTCTTTCACATAATCAGTCACCTTTCTTTTTGTGCTAATAGCTAATTGAACCAACCATGCTTTATCAAACTTATCTATTTTCAGATTACAACATTTAACTAAATCAGGTGAAACATAGCTAAGACTTGCCCCTAGATTAATTAAAATAGAAATGGGTTTATTTTTCAACATACCTTCCACTTCAACCATGGAAGTTTGATGATCAACTTGTCTGTTTTCCAAAGCTGCATTTATCTTGGGCATCTCCCTTTCCAAGTCACCAACAGTAGCCTCCTCCTGTATAGTATGTATGTTGTTGACAGCCTTGTTTCTGAGTGGACAGTTTGATGCATAGTGAGGTCCCTAGCAGTCCCAACATTTAACAGGTCCTTTCTATTCATTATTTTTAACAAAAATTTTAGGTGGATCACTGTTCCTTGTAGTTGTAAATTTTGACTATGTATTACTTGTTGCACTATTTCCTAAAAAAAATTTGTTAGAATAATTGCGTGAATTATTATTTCCAAAGTTGCGATTAAAAGAGAACTATTTCTTCCTTTGCTCAAAGTTGTTAGGCCTTTTTGCTTTCCAGCTTGGTATACCTTCTCTTTTCTTATTTTGTTCATAACAAATGTTCGCCTTCCTCATGGCCTCTCCAAGGATTCAAGGACCATCTTACTCAATTCTGTATTTTATGTGAGAGGGAAAACAACTCAGAAATCTCTGAACCTTAGGCTTTTCTTCAACGATATAAGGCACATACCTTAATAAATTCAAAAACTTGCTACATAAATCTCTCATATCCATGGAACCTAGCTTTAACTCATAAAACTCTTTAGCTCATTCGTCGTAATATAGTTCTAACATAAATTTTCTTTTTAAATATTTCTTAAAATTGCTCCAATTTACACTTTTCTATTTTAATCCTTTAACTCGTTTTAGATCTTACCACCGAATGTCTGCTTTTCCAGTTAAATTATAAATTGCCATTTTAGTTTTTAGATGACTTGAGTAATTGTAAATCTAGAAATACTTATTCATACTAGACAACCATGCTTTGGCTATCTCACTCTTTTTTGTTTCTCTATTAAAAGTTGGTGGTTTGATCTTTTTAAACTCACAAGAGATTTCTTCGTAGGGCCTGTACTTATTTTTCTTAGTGTAGCAATCACTGTCACTACTATCACTAGAATACCTATACTTTTTATTGTGTGCCATTTCATCAAATTCAGAAGATGAACTGCTATCATAACCAGTCAATTTTACCTTTTTATCATTACGTTGGTAGGACATAGTTCCAGATTCAACATTATTTTATGTTACCTTATCTTAATCATTTTTATGAAAATTATTCAGCAGAATTTGATTAAGCTCCTCTTGAGCTTTAAGGATTCGTTCGTTTTCTTCCTTAACAGTTTTTATCTCAATTTTTAAATCTTTTATTGTCCTTAATAATTCAAATGAATTATCATTCAATTCGACAAATAGATTTTCTGCATTAATGTGTCCTTGTTCATTATTATTCTGTCCGTTATTAAGGGACCTTTCCTCGGCTGACTCTACTGGTCCTTCCATACCTACAATTTAGATTTATAAAATGCTGAAATTGAAAACAAAATAATTAAAATCAGTAATTTTGTAATTTTGTCCTAAATTTTTATTTGTGCGAGTGAGCCACTTCAGGCCTAGTATTTGAACTTGCGCTCTGATACCACATGTGACATGCCCAAAAATTCACTAAAAATTAAAAAAATTTCAAGTAGCAATAAATGTTTGTGTTTGCTGTGCGGAAATAAAAAGTGTAGTGTTAAATAAACAAAGTGTCTTAAACTGTCGTAATATGATTATCGTCAACAAGCGTCTGGATGTTAAATATTTCAAATGTTTATATTATGTACTTTATCTTTGATTACATATCGTCACTTTTGTTCTAGTTTATAAGTTTGATTCTAGAGACTAATTGTTCATCTCACTGTAATGACGGGGTCGTTCTGTATGTCAGTTTTTCATCATTTAATTCAATAGATATATGATATTAACTGAAAGAATAACATGTACAACATATTAAGCATATGAGACAAGAGACAAGAGACGCAAAACAGTTCACCTGGGAAAACCAAGAAGGTGAAAAACCCCGCAACTTCCTTAGAGATAGAATAAGCATCAATACAAGGATCACCATGATCAAAACCAAGAGATAGATATCTTCAGTAGGATGGTCCTCCTCCAATTGTGCGCACTCCTTCTCTCTCCCACTAATGCAAAGTGAGTGAATGAGAGAGATGTGTAAAATGAGAGAGACACACTCTCTATTTATACATTAACTTTCACTTGACTTTTACTCAACTAGGTCGGCCCAACTTAACTAGTTAACATAATGCTAATTGGGCTGACCCCTCTAGGGTGGTCTAATAACCCTTTGACCCACATGACTCATACAGGGCCGACCCCATCAAGGTTTTCTAAAAACCCATCAAGTATAAGTTACGACACTTACAATATAACTTGCGACACTTGCAAGTACACATAACGACACTTCCAATCAGAGGAATAATACATCTTTGTTGGGGATAAAATAAAGTACAAATACAATATACAAATGAATATCTTCCGAATTTACAAATACATCAACACTCCCTCTTAACTAGGAAGGTATTCTCTTGACACAAGTCATCAATACATATAGAAAAAAGTCTTCAATTCTGGAGCTCGATCATCATCACTGGATCACAGAGCATCATCATCATCACTGCTGCTGTACCCGTTATCTCGATCACTAGGATATCTCTAAATTCTTCTCGTCATAGGAAGTTCTATAGAGCCATCCCTTTTTCATGCTGGATGTAGGCCCACCTCTTACAGGTCTTCATCAACACTGGCCATACTATGGAATCCTCAGGACTTATTACGTGCATCAACAAAACCTCGAAAGAGTATCCCAGGATCCTTTATGTGCCTAAGCATGACCGGCAAGATCTCCCAAGGCGTTATTACATGTTGACTGTCACAAAACCTTAAAATAGTGTCTTGACTAGCAAGAACTCTAAAGAACATCCAAGGCCTTTTACGTGACTAGCACAACCTGTCCGGATCTCCAGAACGTATTACATGTGACCCCCACCACAAAACCTTAAAAGAGTGTCTTGACTAGCAAGAACTCTAAAGAGCATCCAAGGCCTTTTACGTGACTAGCACAACATGTCCGGATCCCCAGGACGTATTATATGTGGCCATGGAAAAACCTTGAAAGAGCATCCCAGGACTGATTACGAGTGTATTGCTCATCCTATTGGATCTCCCAGGGCGCTATTATATGCCATAGGACAAAACCTCGAAAGGGCATTTTCCAGATATCCCAGGGTGCTATTATATGCCATAGGAAAAACCTCAAAAGAGTATCTGCAAACCTCCCACAACGCTATTATATGTCCTCCCAAGAAAAACCTCAAAAGAGCATTTACCAGATATCCTAGGGCGCTATTATATGCCATAGGAAAAACCTCGAAAGAGTATCTTCAAACCTCCCAATGTTAGGATATTCCTATACTCCATCCTAGTCCTACTAGCTTTTCAGTCATTTTTATTTTCAGTCTTTTAGGGTTTGCATGCATTCTAGGGTTTGCATGCATTTCCAGTCATCAGTCCTAGCACATAGCCCTCAGTTAGCTAGCCCCAGGAGCTTCTTCCTAATTAGCTTCAGCCCTCCTTGTGCCTAGCGTGCCCTCCTTTCACCTACTACATGAGAGAGGTGCACTTCTTCACCTACCAGTCCAGTTATGTTCAGTTAACAAGAGTTCTCTCCCTAATTTTAGGCTTGACTCACTCTTTACTGACCTTATCACTTTGATGGACCTCCAGTGTGACTAGATAGGTTGTTCTAATTTCAGTTAGCTCCATGAGCGCCCTCCACTAAGCCTCCTTCACTACATTTGTGCTTCCATGTGCCAGTTACACCTACCACATTCAGTTAGACTCAGTTTGACTTCTGGTTGACTATTACTTGTGCATTGATGACTTCACTGATGATGAGTTGGACTCCTAGTTATGACTTGCTGACACTCCATTGATTATGGATCTGTCCATGCAGGCTAATTTGAATCACACCTAGTGTATTCGAATATTGAGCATTGTATATTTACCTTTTTACTATTCAGATTAATGGAACATGTGTAATTATTCTGCCTCTATCTGAGCTCCTTTGGATCTGTGTTCTTCTGCTCTATTCTTCTTCTGTCATTCCTAAATTCTTTCATTGTGATATTTACATCATCTCTTTGGATCTACTGTGAGCATATTCACATGGTATCAGAGCCATTTGGGAGTATATTCTACCTCCATTCTTGAGAGTTTTTTGCAGGTATTTTGAAGTTCCAGCAGTTGCAACAACAATATCAGCAGTTTCTTTTTGCACTTGTTCCAGCAGTCAAGATGAGCAATTCGAATGCTCCTCCTTCTCCTATGATTCTCACTCCCTTCAATTACTTTGAATGGAAGGGTAGGATGAGATTACACTTGCATAATAGATAGCTAAATTGAATAGTATTTGAAAAAGATGCCATACCACATCAAGTTGTAGAGAGAATCAAGCATTTAAATAGAATGGATGAAGCTTTTGGATTCATATGCCTTCATATGTCAGAAGATCTATTGTTTCATGTTGAAGGATTGAAGTCTCCAAATGAGTTATGGACAAAATTGGAGAGTTTGTTTGGCAAACAATATTGGCTAAGAGGACACATTCTAAAAAATGAATTGGTTTCCCTACAACCTAGAATTTTCGAGAGCATTCAAGAATTCTTCTCAAAATTTCATAAATTGGTTTTACAATGCAAGCATTGTGGAATCACTAAAAGTGATGAGCAATTGGTACTCTCTGTATTGAGCAAACTTCGATCTCAATTTTCTGTCTTTGTATCTACTTTCCATTCTGTTCGAATGTCAATCCCTGGATGGAATTTTCCCACCTTAAAATACTTTTCTAAAGCTCCCATTCAAGAAGAGGACAAACTAATTCAAATGGGTGCCATCAAGGCCTCCAAAGATCTAGCTCTTCTAGCTGGAGAAGAAAGTGGAGCGAATGCAAAGGGGAGGAAAAAAGACAAGGACAAGAAGCCATCTAAATCTAAAAGTGACAAACACAAGAGACCTAATTTCTCCTACTGCAAGAGAGGAAACCATCCTGAAAAAGCTTGCATGCACAAGAAAATAGACCTACTAACAAAGCTTCTTGAACAAAACAAAATTGTTGTTCCAAAAGAAGCAAAGATGTCTGATCCTGGAAGTGGATCTGATGATTTCTATGCATTGATAGCTGGTTTTTCAAAATCACAAGCCCTCCTCATAGATTATGGATCCTCCAACCACATGGTTGCCTCTGAAGATTCTTTCTCCTCTTTAGATCTGAAATATGGGCCTACTGTTCACATGGGAGACAACTTTCAAATTTCTGCCAAAGGATTGGGTACAGTACATATGGAGCATGGTAAGTTCAAAAATGTTTTATTTGTTCCTTCTCTAACAGCTAATTTGTTATCAGTATGTCAGATGACTCATACAGGATCACTAAAGCAAGTAACTTTTGGTCCAAACACAGTAGAGATTACAGAGATCTCCAATGGAAAGATTATAGTGAAAGGGGTTACTAATCATGCCTCTAAGGCATATGAGTTCTCTCACTTCATGCCCTTCTCTCCTATTATTCCTTCAGATTCTGATCAAGATCAGAGTGGCTCCTCTTCTGATGAAGAAGAAGATCAAGATTTTGATGTTGAGATCATAGTTCAAGAAGATTCAGATCCAGAACCAACACATATTCTCAGACTAGATTCGAGGTCAATATGGGCTCACACAGTCCTTTCTACTACTGAGAAAATAGTTGAGGATTCATTTGTTCACCAAACTACCAGACTTCAGCATCATGCCAACCTTGCATTATGCCATCTACCTCTCCATGAGAGATGCAGCATGATGATGGGGTTCTCTCTTCCATCACTTGGGAAGACCCCTCATGTTCCATTCGCTCCAGTTGCAGAAAGAGTTCCTGAGAGACTTGATTCATTCAATCCATCCTCTACACATTGGAAGGCACATCAAAAGACTAGATCCACATCTAGCACCTGTTTTGGCATCCTACAGGGGATCAACTTGTCAAGTTTTTTGCAGAAGTTTTCATTGATGAAAGCTTCCTTCTTTTCTACTTAGTATGATGGTTCTTTGAGTTATTTACTGTTCTTTTGAGGGGGGGTATTTGTCCCATGAGTTTTTTCCCATTTCCTTGGTTTATGGACAGTTCTTTATTTTTCTATCTTATTTGATTGTATGGGTGACCTTTGGTCCTAGTTACCAGGGACCAGGATGGATTAAGGGGGGGTGTTAGGATATTCCTATACTCCATCCTAGGCCTACTAGATTTTCATTCATTTTTATTTTTAGTCTCTTAGGATTTGCATGCACGTTTAGGGTTTGCATGCATTCTAGGGTTTGCATGCATTTCCAGTCATCAGTCCCAGCACCTAGCCCTCGGTTAACTATCCCCCATAGCTTCTTCCTGATCAATTTCAGCCATCCTAGTGCCTAGTGCACCATCCGTTCACCTACTGCATGAGAGAGGCACACTTATTCACCTACCAGTCCAGTTATGTTCATTTAACAAGAGTTCTCTCCCTGATTTTAGGCTTGACTCACTCTTTACTAACCTTATCACTCCAATGGACCTCCAGTGTGACTAGATAGGCTGTTCTGACTCCAGTTAACTCCATGAGTGGCCTCCACTGAGCCTCCTTCACTACATTTGTGCTTCCATGTGCCAGTTACACCTACCACATTCAGTTAGACTTAGTTTGACTTGTGCATTGATGACTTCACTGATGATGAGTTGGACTCCTAGTTATGACTTGATGACACTACACTGATTATGGATTTGTCCATGCAGGCTAATTCAAATCACACCTAGTGTATTTGAATCCTGAGCATTGTATATTTACCTTTTTACTATTTAGATTAATGGATCATGTGTAATTATTCTGCCTCTATCTGAGCTCCTTTAGATTTGTGTTCTTCTACTCTATTCTTCTTCTGTCATTCCTAAATTCTTTCATTGTGAGGTTTACATCATCTCTTTGGATCTACTATGAGCATCTTCACACCCAAGGTGTTATTATATGCTTATCTGCACAACCTGCCCACGGCCACAGAGTATCAACCTGATACTCACCATACCTCATCTTGATGTACATGATCACCCTGATCATCGTCACTGCATCATGCTGATGCACGTCATCCAGAGAATCATCCTGATACTCATCACACATGATCATCGTCACTGCATCATCCTGATGCATGTCATCCAGAGCATCGTCCTGATACT
Source organism: Larix kaempferi (assembly GCA_027924585.1). Lineage (NCBI taxonomy): Eukaryota > Viridiplantae > Streptophyta > Pinopsida > Pinales > Pinaceae > Larix > Larix kaempferi. The sequence continues at coordinate 13,519,777 of BSBM01000348.1, read as the reverse complement.
CATCACACATGATCATCATGATCATCGTCATTGCATCGTCTTGATGCATGTCATCCAGAGCATCGTCCTAATACTCATCACACATGATCATCTTGATCATCGTCACTGCATCATCTTGATGCATGTCATCATACATGATCCAACTGATCATACAAAGCATCCACCTAATGCATATACATATACATGATTGAACTGATCATACAAAGCATCCACCTGATGCATATACATATACATGATCCAACTGATCATACAAAGCATCCACCTTATTCATATCCAAAGCAATAACTGGAGCATCATCCTGATGCTCATCACACAGTGCTTACATCCACATCCATGGGAAGGATCCTCCTCTCACCATGCTTGGAATGGCTCCCGCAAATGTGTCCCATCATTTCTTCCTTGAAGTATCTTCAATCTAAAGAACACCAAGCCTCTCTCTGAAGTACTCAAACTTCACTCTGGCTAGTGGTTTCATCAACACATCTGCAACCTACTCATCTGTCACAACATATAGGAGCTTCATTGCTCCTCTATACACCATATCCCTGATATAGTGATATTTGATCTCGATATGCTTCGACCTGTCATGGAACACTGGGTTCGCAGACAACTTCACACAACTCTGGTTGTCACAGAAGATACAGATAGCATCCAACGGGAGATCAAATAACTCAGACAGTAGCTTCCTAAGCCATACTACCTCACAACTAGACGAACAAGAAACAACATCCTCTGCTTTGGCTGTACTTAGTGCTACGCAGGACTGCTTCCTGCTAAACCAAGAGATCACACCTGATCCCATAATGAAGCAGCACCCAGAAGTGCTCTTCCTATCTGCAGCACTGCCTACCCAATCTGAATCAACATAATCCTCTGGGTTAAACCTTTGATTCGCATCATACTTGAGCCCATAATCAACTGTACCCTTCAGGTACCTCAAAATATGATTTACAGCAACTAGGTGAACACCTTTGGGATCCGTTAGGAACTGGCTCAATGTGTTCACCACAAAGTAAATATCTGGTCTTGTGTTCGTCAGCTACATCAAGGACCCAATCATCTGACGATACACTGTGACATCAACCGGCTCATATGAAACATCACACAGAAGCTTCAAGTTTGATTCCATAGGTGTGGACATGGCCTTCCAATCCATCATCCCGAACCGCTTCAGGATCTCTACTGCATACTTCCCTTATCCAAGGAAGATTCAATCTGCACTCTGCCACACCTCCATACCTAGAAAGTACTGCATCATACCCAAGTCCTTCATCTCGAACTCGACTTGTGTCGACAATCAACCCATCCTCACCTGTAACAAACAGGTCATCCACATACAGTACTAGTATCACTAGATTTCCTTCCTCAACCTTGTAGTAAAGGTTGGAATCTGCTTTACTCTTGGTAAATCTGAAACAGGATAGAAAGCTGTCTATCCTACCATACCAAGTCCTAGGAGCTTGCTTCAATCCATACAAGGATTTCTTCAATCTGCACACATATGACTCCCTGTCATGTGTCTCAAACCCGAGTGGCTTCTCCACATACACTTCCTCTTCGACTACACCATTCAAGAAGGTTGTCTTGACATCCATCTGGTGTATCTTCCACTTCATCACTGCATTCAGGGAAAGTATTGTTCTGATGGAAGTGTATCTGTCTATAGGTGCAAACGTCTCTTCATAATCTATCCCTCTTTCTGGGAGAAGCCAAAAGCCAAAAACCTTGCTTTGTATTTCTCTATGCTACCATCTGCAGCATGCTTGATATTATAGATCCACTTGGAAGTCACAATAGACTTCCCTTCTCTTCTTAGGACCACATCCCAAACATGATCGACTGGTACTCCTCGATCATGGAATCCTTTCATTACTGCATCTCAGATCCTGGGAACTTCATATTCTTCAATATCTCTAATAGATAGTTTTCTTGAACTTCCTTGCTGGAACAAATGTTGTAGTCCTTCTTTTGTAGGTGATTATACACGATCTTTCCTACAAGTCAAATTCAATTGCATGATTAGAAACTTCTCATAGTTTTAATAACAAAATATTACACATAAGAATATATGTCATATATTCATGCAATTATCTTAGCCAATGCTTCAATACAACATTTATCCATATCCCGTATTCACACGGTAACTTTCTAGATGCCTTCCATCTCTACCAGAACATTTGTTAAGAGTGTGCACAACTCCCAACATGTCAGCAAAGAGGTTTCATTCTAGATAATTAGAAATGGAATGTTGTACAGTACCATAGGCCACTTACCCATTACTTGCATATTAGTAGTATCTTGTTCATTAATGCAACTTTTCTAATATGCATAATATACATCCTAAATCATAAGTATGTAAATGGTTGAACAACATCATTCAAGTAATCAAATGACAATTCAAATACTTATCTTTGTTTAGTTGTTGAGTGGACTCCCTCTCAATCTTTGCTTCCTTGTAGGAACTACTGGAGTGTGCTCCCTCTTGATCTTTGCTTCCTGGATTACCCGTCCTTGAATTTATATCCATCATGAACTGCTATGCATGCTTAAGTGTGCACTAGTGTCATCATTGTTTCATCCTCAAGATCTCATACATAACCATACAAATATTAGTATAAACTCAATACTATCAAAACATTATGATTTTGAATAATATTAAATATGTATGGTCATGATCATTTCATACATAGGTAATAAGCGTTAGTATTCAAGGTTTCAGGGAAGACTTCTTTTACCCATGCATATTCTTATTTGACCATAGGACTCTTCTGGTTAGTCATATCATCAATCAAATTAAGAAACATAATATGCATAAACCCTTGATTACTTCAACTTCTAAATTCATGAATAATCATTATCAATCATGCTAAATATACTTATATAAGAGATCCTAACACAAGATAGGATTCTAACTTTATATAGGAAAAACATACCTGGATTGTCATGCTTGCTAGTTTTGTCTAACATACCCACATAATGTCTTCTTGTTATTTTCAATGACTTGTGCTAGTAACCTGCATATCTCATAAGTTAACCAATGTAGAACCAAATTATACATACCTCGTAAGTAGGGCTTCTATGTGATCCATGACTATGGATGAGTCTTTGTCTTCATGTCACCATGGTCATATTTTCTTGATCTAGAACTTGATTTGTACCTTTCATGTTAGCAGACAACATCAACCTCATACAACACCATAGTGCATTAGTACAATCATAAGTGTCATAACCCTAATCAGTGAATGTCTTTTATCATGCATTCATACTTTTACTAGGGTGATAAGACAAGTCTAAAATTAATCAAGACTCTACTAACCTCAATAATATGAAGACAAACATACCATAAAATTAATCATGAACAGATTTCAAAACATACCTGTATTTCCTCAATTCATACCTGTCGATATTTCTTGTAGCATTCTTATGTAAGCCTTAGCCTTATATCCCTCTAGAACTAGAACTTCTTCACATATGCAGGTGTCCAATTCATTATTGTCTAGGATTAACCCAATCCACTTTGATTTGCTGAAACTTGATCTGGATTTGGATTAGGGTTTGTCAGGAAACCCTAAAAATTCAAACATTGAATTTCAAACCTCTGATTGGATGAAAAGATGCACCTTGATAAGCTGATCAAGCTGGTATACTTCAATTTTAAAATCTCCAAAATTTGACCCCTCAAAATTGCCTTTGAAACTTTTAGATCTTCTTGACAGGATCTCGAAATAGGGTTTGATAAAGCCCAGTCTTTTTCCCATCTAAAAGGTTTGATCTTGTGTTATAAACTTCAATTTTCTGAGCAGCTTCTAGCCATGGTCATGGATTTAAAAAATTCCAACTTTTGCAAAAGCCCTACTTTTCCACCTTTCCGATCAAAATCTTGAACTAGGGTTTGATCAAGCCCATCCTTCTTCCCAACCAAAAAATTTGATCTTGGTCTCTAAATTTCAATTTTTATGAGGAGCATCTAGTAGTGGACTCCGATTCCAAAAATTCCAACTTTCTCTGAAACCCTAAATTCCTGCAACAGTGACAAGCCAAGAATGAAGGTGCTCAGAATCAAATTTTGTTTTGACATAAATATGCACCTGATTGTTTATGGTGTAACTCTAAAATTTCAGATCCACAGGGTCTGAAACTTCAGCCTATGGTATCCTGATCTGTCTTATTTCCAACCCCACAGGTCTGATCTCAATTGGATTCTCTGAGAGAGAGTTATGCTAAGTGTCACAACGTGACCGGTTTATGGAATAAAACAAGAGAGTGAACTTGTATGGAGTGCCACGTGTCACTGGTTCAATTTCAGCCTCTGAAAAACTTCCCTGAGAAACTACAGTTTGTGCTCTTACTATCACTTTTTACAGAATTTCATTTGGAGCTTCCTATCCAAAGTTGTGACCTTTTTTCCTAGGTCACCTATTTATGACTGAGATCTGGAACAGGTAGAAACCCTAGATTGTACTAATCATAAAACACAAAGTACAACTAATTAGATGTTGTGCTTCGGACACAAGGTACATGGGGATTTCATCTACAACATGTTAAATTTTTCAATCATGAAACTTCTCCAAAATGGATTTATAGCAAAAGTTCTACGATGACTGGTTTTTTCTATATCAAGTCGTAGCTTCCGATTTGCCACAAGTGCAACAAGTCTCATAAATGCCATAGCATGCCTTCCTTCAGGCTAGCTCTAATACGATGTTATTTTTTCATAATTTAATTCAATAGATCTAGGATCTTAACTAAAAGAATAACATGTAAAGCATATTAAGTGTAAGAGACAAGAGACAAGAGACACAAAACATTTCACTGGGGAAAACCAAGAAGGTGAAAAACCCTGCAACTTCCTCAGAGATAGAATAAGAATCAATACAAGGATCACCATGATAAAAAAAAGAGATAGATATCTTCAGCAACATGCTCCTCCTCCACTTGTGTGCACTCCTCCTCTCTCCCACTAATGCGAAGTGAGTGAATGAGAGATATGTGTAAAATGAGAGAGACACACTCTCTATTTATACACTAAATTTCACTTGACCTTTACTCAACTAGGTCGGCCTCAACTTAACCACTTAACATAATGCTGACTGGGCCAACCCCTCTAGGGTGGTCTAATAACCCTTTGACCCACATCACTCATACAAGGTCGACCCCATCAAGATGGTCTAATAACCCATCAAGTATAAGTTACGACACTTACAATATAACTTGCGACACTTGCAAGTACACATGACGACACTTCCAATCAGAGCAATAATACATCTCCGTTGGGGATACAATAAAGTACAAATACAATATACAAGTGAATATCTTCTGAAGTTACAAATACATCAACAGTGTACACCCTGAGGCTTACTTAGATATTCCTAGCTAACGCTCCTAAAATCTATTTGCAGAATGCTGTGATGAACCTGGAATAATTAATTAATGCAAATACACGAGATATCAGAAATAATAGAACTCAGAATCACTTTTATATTGATCACGGGCCACTTCGAGGGGGAAACCTCCTTTGAGCAAGCTCAATACAATTAACTTCACGGTGCCTTCAATGACCTCAACACACACTTATATACTAAGTCTATTCCCAATACTATGAGTCAAAACCATGGGACATATAATACTACGGGACGACTTACAAAGCAATTGCATCCAATACTATGGGTAAATACCATGGACTAATATAAACTATGGATCAACAAACTCTACAGGATGACTTACAAAGCATATGCATCCAACAACAATATACTAACAAAGTAAAGAGAAGGGTTGACACAGGTTCCTAACATCCCCTCTCCCTTAGAAAAAGCTTTGTCCTCAAAGCTTTGGTTGGGGAAATTGATGCAGAATTTGAATGAGTGGTTCCCTGGTAGCATCCTCATGTTGCATTTCAGGCCACTGGTGCCTTTGGAGTTTCAGGGAGGATTGCTTGGAAGGATGTAGATGAAGAAGAACCATATCAGCTACGTGAAAAGTGCACTCAAAATGGTGTTGATCAGCTTGTTGTTGCAGTCGAATTCTGGCCATGTGAAGATTGTCCTGCAAAATGAGAAGAATTTGATCGCAGTTTCAAAGAACCAAGTCAATTGCCTAAACTGGGGAGCTGCTAAGGGTGTATGGAAGAAGAACTGGCGGTGTTTGTCTATAGACTGCTTCATATGGTTTCCTTGTAGATGTGGTATTGTACCACCAGAACTCTTCTAAGAAATCCATAGAAATAGTTGGCCAAATCTGTGTAGGGATGGGAAAGGGTTTGAGCAGTTCCGAAAGGAGTGTCGTTTCACCCTTGCTGACCTGGAAAGTATCACAGTCAGCCACCATCTGTTGAATTGTCATTTTTAGTCCCTGCCAAAAGAAGTTACATTGTTCCCGATCATACATTTTGAAGAACCCAGAGTGCCTTGTTGATGAAGAAGCATGCATTTCATAGAAGAGATAACCATGTTGAACATATTGCAACCAATTTGGAACAAGCAGAGAAATAGATGTAAGAGAAACTAGGTCATCAATTATGCGAGAAGGAGCATCTGCCACCATATTGTCCTTACCCTTATTGTAAGTGATCGCATAGGGATAACCCATGAGTTGGATAACCCATTTCAGGTGTGTTGGGGAGGAGACCCATTGTTCCAGGAAATTTTCTAGACCTTGGAGATCAGTCTTGATGCAGAAATAATTCCCTAATAGGTATGGCTACCACTTCTGTACTGCATGCAAAATAGCCATCATTTCCTGCTGAAAGATAGATGCAGCTAAATTCTTACCGGAAAGGTCTCTTGAAGGAACAAGCTCATTGGTTCAACAAAGACACCTGCATGTCTATCCAAGGAAGTAGTGGAGACTGTTGATGGGTGCATCTGAATGGAATGGAGCTGAGCGATGACACCATGTGAATTCTTCTTAAGGAGTTTTTCCAGGAGATGTGAACTGATGATGCAGAGAGACCCTGGTTGTAAGCCCATAAATTTTTATTGTGCCCCATTGACTGAAAACTACATCCAAAGTTTAGCAAAATCCCATAAGATGGGGCCAAGTGTGCATAACCATTGAACACCCAAAACCACATCACATCCGCCTAAGGACAAGGAAAACATGTCAGAGAGCAGGTTATAATCTTCCATAGAGATATGCACATTGTGACACTTCCCCTTGCAAGGTAAGGTGCCCCCATTGGCAACCATGACTTCAAAGTTGGAGCAAGGATGGACAAAACAATCAGCCTGTTTGGCAATCCGAGGGTCAATGAAGTTATGAGTGCTACTAGAATCAATGAGTATGGTAAGAGGGAGCTTCTTGAAGTATCCCCTGACTCACATTGTTTGTGGGGTGGTGACGCCAATTACAGCATGGAGAGAGATCTCGGGTCATTCGTCTTGAGATGGGGTGTCAACAGGCAGGTGTTGAATGTCGACCTGATCATCTACTGTATTTGGAGCTTCTTCATCAAGTTCTGAGGCAGGAAGAGAATCCACATCCATGAGAGAGAGCTTTTGTTGAACACATCTATGTCCTCGAGTGAATTTCTCCTCACAATTGTATCAAAGTCCTTTTTCTCGGCGTGCTTGCATCTCTTTTTCAGACAAATGCTTGATAGGAGTTGGTTGAGGAGCAGGCATGATGGGAGGTCATTGGGAACCCATATTTCTGAAGGGAACAAAGGTGGGTTTGGAGCGTTGTTGAGCTGCGATCTTGTCCTCTGCCAACTTAACCAACCCTAGGAATTCCGTCATTGTGTTGGCACAGAACATTTTGACCTTTGAGAGGATTTCATCCTTGAGACCACTGATAAAACAACTCCTGTAGAATTCATCAGACAATCCTTCTATGTGATTGGAAAGTTTCTCAAATTCTATCTAATACTCTCTCACTGTGCCAATTTGGTGAAGTTTAGTGAGTGCTCTTGTGAAGTCACCAAAAGCACTAGGACCAAATCGTGGCAAAAGGAGTTGGAAAAAATCTGTCCAGTTTAGCTCGGGATGAGATTTGATGTACCAACGGTACCATTTAAGGGCTTCTTGTTCCAAATGAAAGGATGCAAGTGGAAATTTCTGGACATCAAAAGTATTATGCAGACTGAAATATTGTTCTGCTTGGTATATCCATCCAGTCGGATCAATACCATTGAGGCGAGGAAAATCAAGCTTCGAACCATGGAAATTGCTGGAAGAAGAGAAGCCATTGTCTGATGAAGACACGAACTATCGTTTGTTGTTCATAGCTGAATGTTCAAGATGGAGGCCAATAAATTTTTCATCCAGATCCTGGAGTTTGGTTTGGATGACTGCAAGTGCTTCTTCCATGGTTTTTGCTCCTGCGCGGGTGACAACCATAACCAGGAGTTTTTTTTTTTTTTTGGTTGACAGGGTAGAAAAACAAAAACAAAAACTGCTTCAATAAAGGAAAATATGGATTTGGGAAAAAATCTGAAGGGTAATTGGGGTTTGACTAGGTTTTGGACATTGTCGAATAGACAAGGAAGCAAAAAATGAGCATTTCAGAAGCGGGGTGAAAGAATGGGAAAATTTGGCAGAGGGGGACAAAGAAGCAAAATTCAGAAAGGAACTCTGTGGTAAAATTTGAAGGTGATTGGGTGAAATTTGAGGAAGTTATGGTAAACCCTAAAAATAGACAAATGTGGGATTTCGGGCTTTGGGAAGTGGAATTGGGGATAGGGTCCTCAGGAATGAAATATGCAAAAAAAAAATTTGGCAGAAATTCCACCCAACGAGTCCAAGAAAGTGCTCTGATATCAGATGTGATGAACCTGCAATAATTAATTAATGCAAATACATGAGATACCATAAATAATAGAACTCAGAATCACTTTTATATTGATCATGGGCCACTTCGAGGGGGCAACCTCCTTTGATCAAGCTCAATACAATTAACTTCACGGTGCCTTCAATGACCTCAACACACACTTATATACTAAGTCTATGCCCAATACTATGAGTCAAAACCATGGGACATAATATACTACGGGACAACTTACAAAGCATATGCGTCCAATACTATGGGTCAATACCATGGGCTAATATAAACTATGGATCAACAAATACTACGGGACGACTTACAAAGCATATGCGTCCAACAACAATATACTAACAAAGTAAAGAGAAGGGTTGACACGGGTTCCTAACAAATGCAGGTAAGACAGAGAAGTTTCAACTGAAGTATATCAATGCATTTCAAATTAAACTTGCAGTACAATGTTATCCTTCATAGTTAAAATACTAATGCGTAGAGAAAATATCTGCCTTGCAATTAAACTCGGGTATAAATTGTGAAATCATATTTGGCTATCTCCATAGATTTTGTAATCATATGTTTTGATTGGTTTTATCTATTTGAAGACAACAAGGTGATAACTTATCCTAACCAAAAACTATGGGGAATACTTTGTAATATCATTACATACTATTATATCCATCGTATGGAGAAATAATACCTTGTAATACCTTTCCATTTTATTAGGCTATGACCTAATACTTATAATATCTATTATAACCAAAAAAAATGGTTTGACCATGCTATATGTTGTGACTATGGTTAATATGCACTTTCAAAATACATAAACCATAAGCATCAATTAAATGCTTGAAAACCATATGCATAAACTATATGTATAATTTATATGTATGGAAACTATGCAATGTTGCTTGATTATGATGCACACATAATACCCTAACTCTTAACTTATGAACTATGCAATGTTAGGTGACATATAAATAACACCGTAGTAAATTGGTGCGTTGGTATGCACTTCGAACCAGTACTAAGGTATTTATGGTCTAATAACTGTAATACGGTGGATTGCTTGATGGCATCTCTCGTGGAAGTCTTCAAGTGAATGGAACATGGAACACATTGGCAAACCTTCATTATGTAATACTTTAAATGCTGAGCTATGCATGGTTTTGTATGTGTGTAATTAAGTGCTGGCAAAGCATCGAGCTTTGATAGTTGTGGTTTTAAATGCTAATTAAGGAATTTTGGTGGTCGTATACTAGCTCTACCTCATGGCAGGATTTACACCATCGATCACTAGGATGGTCTCGGGTTTGGGTTTAACCCTAACCTGCATTGATATGTCCATCCCCTTTGTAATTCATTTCATTTGCAAAATAGATGAAGAGGACGGTAGGCTCTGAGTTTTTTTAGAGTTAGGTTTTTTTTTATGGTTGCGAACTCTCCCAGGGTTCGATATGGAGACCTCTCATTTGAAGTGATGCACCAGGTTTTTTTACAGGTCTCAATGTAGCGTCTTGCTGGGCTTTCATGATCATCTGGAAGCCAATACTTTGGCTAAGTTATCAACCTTTGTTGGGTTCTCCGTTGAAGCTACTCGATACCTGAGTGATAGCAGTACTGCGCTATTGATAGACAACAGTGCCAATACCATGCTTGAAGCATTCGAAGATGCAACGAGTGTTGCAGGTAAAAGAAACTGAGCCTATCCTTAGCTTCGTAATTTTTCTTTTTAAAAACATTTTTAATGTTTTAGACTTTACAGTTGGATATAGTTTTAACCACTATCGAAAATGATGTTTTGCAAGTTCTAAAATGACAAAGAACTTGGGTTCGGCTGGACAGGGAGATGATCACAACGGCCTTGGTAAGCCTCGGTGATATCCCAAGGGTATCCCAAGTACTTCGCAGTTTAAGTGATGAACCTGACACCAACCAGTCTTTGTTGGATAACCGAGAAATCATAAATGTTTTCAGGCTTTGGTTTTTATAGTTATTAGTAATGGTTTGAGTCATATGGCAAATGCTTAGTTTGTAGTAAGACTGGAGTTGCTACTTCCGAGCCTTTTAAGGCTCTCGTTGGATTCTCAACGATTTATATAAAATACCATTGGTTTACCCAGAATTTATTTGTGGTTTGGTTTAAAGGATGGCGAGATACTCTTGGCCAATCCTCGTCTAATGTACAGTGTTCGATAATTAAAGGGGCAAGGCCCATCGTTGTTACTATATGTAGTATTGTTTTGTTTTTACCATTATGTAAAAATGTTGACGGTGAACCTAGGTGTTAAAACCTACTATAATATTACTGTGTTTTCTTTTTATATGTGGTTAAAGGTTTTAATGAGGATCGAACCCTCGATGTTGCCCTGTAGTAGTATTATATAAATATTTAAAGAATTTTTTGCATGACTGTGTTATGCCTGGAAGTGCCGAACCCGTAGGTTTTCTCTCAACAGTCTTTGATGTTGTTATATTAAGAGATTTTTGTTTTGTTTATAAACTTAGGGCTTGACCCTTCGATGATAGTAAAAGAGTGATTATTTGCTTATCCTTTTTGTATTTAAAAGCTGTAAGGCTAGGAGAACCTTTAAGGTATCGAACCCTAATATATGTATCATTCCTTCATTTGGTTTTAATAAATGAATTTGTTTATCAAAAGTATAGTTATCAATAGGGTTTGTACCCTGGACATTCATTTGATGGATTAGTTGCTATTTAACTAATAATATTTATAGTTTGATAACATAGTAGAGTTAAGTCAACTCTTATGTGATATTATGTTATATTTGCAATATTGTATTGTATTGTTATACTATTAGGGTTTGCAGCTCAATGTTTCTAGACTATGATGATGGTCTCTGTAATGTTTTAAGAGAATAATAGATGATTATAATGTTACTAATATATATAAATAGTAGGAAATGTATCTAAAATAGTTCTCTGTAATTTTTGTACAAATTATCTGATTATGATAATTGTTTTTATTGTGGCTTAGTATCCAATGAAAACTTAGTGTATTAATCTGTTGTGATTGAGAAATGAGGATTTTATTGCTAAACTTATGAATGATAAACACTTAAATTTCTTATTTAATTTCTGTAATAAATTATCTGAAACAATATACTTTGAAAGGAACGAATGAAGTAAATTTGTTTAAGCTTTAAGTACTACAAAACTGTTAAGTACTACAGCTGTTAAGTCTTTCAGAATAGATAAATTACAAAAAGAACCATTCATTGACAAACTAGGATATCTCAGATGAAATAGCAAACTGATAGCATAATAACATCATATTTTTAGTAACAATCTTGATAGAAGTAAAATAAGATAACACAAAATGAACCTGGTAACTTGTAAAAGAAACAAAAATCCAAATGAGCCTATTCCACCCAACCTACTCCTGAAGATAGCCAAGTTACTTTCCTTAGGACCCTCGAGCCTGTTCATTGAACCACCAGGACGAAGATGTTGTGTGGAGAAATGGAATAAATATCCCTTGCAACTCAACAGTAGTACTTCCAGCTTTTAGCAATATTGAACTCAGCAATGTGGCTGCACTAGTTCAGAATGTAGTCTTAATTCTCTCAATCACTTCTAACCTTCCCCTCATCGAATCTCTTGTGGTTAGAAATTATCACAAGGTAAGAATGAATAGCCCCTGCTGAATTCGATGGGTAGATAAGTAGCATGCCTAGGTCTTTTGGTCAATTTATTTCAGTAAATGAGCCACCTACTCAATTCCACTTTCTTGGGGAACATGACCTTAAAAGTAAGGAAGTTTCCCCTTGCAACAGTTAGAAGTGAGTTGAGGATGTTTCCAAGTGTCAGTTTGCTCTCCACCCCAGTCCATTCCTCCTAGTGGGCCAGTGAACACTCATTCAATAGTCTCCTTTGGATGTTTGTCTCCACTTTTATTTATTTATAATAAAATATTCAAAGTAATTAATTACAGTCATCCTTGACCCCACTTGGTCAATAGTCATAAAAATTTACAATAAAAATAAAGTATAATGTTTTCTGCATAACATAAAATGTCTAGAGTTTGGGTATGTGACAGTAATAGATTGAATTAAGGAAGTAATATGGGAAAATTTTGATTATATAGATTTATTGGTAGAAAGAAGAAATCATGATTAATGGGTATGGTTCACAGCGCATCCACAAATTGCACACTAGATAACAATGGGTGGGAAATCCGTTGGGAATATACCACCTATCCATTTTTTCAATTTTAACTAGTAGTAGCTCCAATATTAGCCTTTCCAAGACTACTTTCTTAGTGAGCCGTTACCACTTACGAAATTGGAAAATTGAGAAATTTGAGCTGGACCCCATCCATGCCATCTAGGAAAGAGGGTTATGATGTGAACCATCCATGTTGTAAGGCACGTGGGTGGACGATTCCCACAATTTGCAGGAAGCATGGAGCATATATTGCAACGGTCATCGGCGTCTACCCTTGAGAATTACCATGAAGAGAAGTTATAGGAATCCGCAAAGAAAAGTCCACGGGCATAATGAGGAAGAGTCCGTGGAAGTCCGCGTGGAGCAGTTCATGGAATGACCGCGGAGATAGGTCTATAGGAGCGACAAGAGAAAACGTGTGCGACGGTCGATGGTAGTTGGATGTCGTTCATCGGTCGGCGGTGCGTACCCACGGGGTTGCCAAAATGTGCTTCAATAAATAGGGCATGAAGAAATGTCTGCAGGTGTAGCGGACTGTAAGTCCGTGGATCTCATCATTCGACGATAGTCAGGAATCATTCATCAATCGGTGGTTACCAAAATGTGTCATGAGGAAAGACCATGAAGATAAGTCTATGGGCGGGAAAAAGTATAGGTCCACAGTGGTTGTCGGTCGTTGATAGTCGGGCGATGCTTGTCCATCCGTGGGGGTGAAAAGTTATCTTCCAAGGAAAATCCCACAGGGCTTCGGCGATGCCATTTCGAGGTTCCATTGAGAGGGTTTCCAAGATGTAGTTAGGAGAAGGACCGACAAGAGAGGTCTGACCCTGCAGTGGCAATTCAGAAAATTGTTTTGGCCATAATAGGATCATTTTAGCTCAGAATTTGATGAGACCAGAAGTGTTCAGATTCCATTAATGAAGGCCACAGAAACACCAGTGAGAGGCTTGAGCCCATCTTGCTCCAATTTGGCTGAAATTTCAAAATATCTACTTTCAAATATATGTGTCCTGAGACCCGAGGAGTACTCAATTTGGGCTGAATTTGATATGGCGCGGTCATCAACTAGGAACACAAGTAAATCCAAAATATTGGAACCAAATTCCAAAGGGTGTGAGGTCAAGGTGCGAAAGAATGTCAAAATTCACTATTACGGAGCGCTTTTTGAGAATTTTGGAAAACTTGCAGGAGGTAAAAGTGACCCTATATGTCGAAACCAGAAAAATTATTGAACTCAAAATTTTATCTACTCATCAAGACGGACAAATTTCGATAGATGAATTTTTTCCAGAAATTCCTAGTATATGAGATAGCTAGTTTTTGTAAAAATTCTAAGTCTGAGAAAAAGTGCAAAAGTTAAAAATAGTCAAACCCATAATTTTATAGAGGTTGACTAGAGCATCAAATCAGATATCTGATATTTTTTGTGTGATCCTTGTTGTATACACTAACTTCACCCAATATTAAAAAAAAAAAATCTAGTTCCTGCTAGATTTGCTTCTACAGATGGCTGAAGTTGGTCTCCAAAATTAATTGCACTTGTAAAAATAGTCCAGAATTAGGTAGAAATAGTATTTTTGAGAGGATGTAACTTCCAGCTCCGTGATTAGAATGAAGCATGAGAATAGTGTAATATCCCTATTTTGACCCCATTTCATTTAACATGTAAATGATGTAGTATCGATTTAGTGTTAAAATTGATGCATATGGTTTTTTTGTTAGCCAAGCACAATAGAAATCATAAATATCATGTAAATATGCATTTTAATAAAATACCCACAAATAGCTATGCAATGCAATACAACAAGAGTATGGGGGCATGATTTTTACAAGGAATTGGGAAGGAAATATTCAAAACCTTGGAGCCAATAAATTCAAGCCAAATGTCAATGAAAGAACTCGTGAACCATCAACTACCCATGTTGACTTTTCTACCCAATCATTTATTTCTCCCTAGAGTTGGTTGAAATAATTATTATTTGGGGAAATGGTGAGGTATGGATATCACACATTCGGGTATGGGAAAGCCACCATTTTTTGAAAAATGAGTTTGGCTTCTTGGGCAAGAAAATGGCCACGAAATTGCTCTACAATCCATTCTTCATGGATGGGTTTTCTCTCTCATGAGTTTGAATCTATGTGGGCTTTTTCCCTCGCGAATTTATGAGTTTTCCTCCATTTGTCTCTAGCTGGTAGGTCATTTTTTTGTAGTAGTATGTATGGGAGGAAGGGAGTCACGATTTGGGGGCCTAGAGAGGTCGTTTTTTCCTCTAAACACCCATATACCTGTTGGGAACTCGATTTTGTTCTCCATGTGGTCTATTTCCCTTCCCACGGTTCTATTTTGGGTGTGCCATGAATTGGGAGAGCCAATGGGAACCCTGTTTTGAAAATTCCATAGTTAAAAATGTTTTCCCTATGCCCAACATATGTGTTTTGCTATGTGTGGGAGAGAATGATGTCGTTTGAGTTATGGGTATCCATTGTTTTTCCTTGAGTTTGAGTGCAAGCATCCATAAATGAAGATGATTCAGTTTTGGCTTGATAAAACCCAACTATGGACTGGCTTGGCATATATGTGGTGTTCATTTTTATTTGCATTAGTTGTAGGTTCCCTTAAAGGGGTGGAAATTATGTTGAGAGATTGATGAACACAATTGGCATATGGCTGGGTGGAACATTGCAGCTGCATAGCTAGTTGCTTGGGACAAATTCACCATCAAGATAAGTATTCTCTATGGTTTTTACTTCTGCAATGTTTTAATTATCTGAAGACTATTATGATTATATGATGAATGTGTGATAGATATGTGTGTGGATAATGTTTCATTCCATTGTGTTTATTTGAGTATACATCTGCACAAATGTGTTTTTATTTGTATGAATTTGATGAATGGGGTTGAGTTTTTGTAAAAGCCTGGAATGGTACTCATGTTCCCTTCCTAGCGCCAGATCGATGGGAGGGGACGTGACAAATAGGAGTTGGAAAGCTTATTCCTAGGGGAACAAAGGTGCATAGACAGAATATGAGTGAGGAATTCACATGCCTCAGAGATAAGAATAGAAAAGTCCCTATAACCTTAGTTTAACGAAAATTGTCAATAATGGTAGTTTCTGTAATTACATCAATGGAACAAAAAAAAATTATGACTCAATAACCCTTGAATTATTCCATGAGACTAATTCAATTAAAGAATAACATTTTTATGTGTCATTGCATTATTACTAATGTGCCTAATAAATATATATATGATGCACAGTGCTTGTAGTTGACAATCTTTGCAAAGTTGTAGTAGAGGGAAGCAAGTAGAAGGGAGAGAGCCTCCAAAGAAAATGGTAACCATGAATGATTCCCAAGACCCTATGAACATGATGAGGATGTCCTAGTATAAAACATGCAAGAACAAAATGACGAGACAAAATCCAATGGGAGAAGAGAGCAAATAACTCAAAATTTGATTGAAATAATGAGAGATTGATCAAAGTTCAAGAAGAGAATAACCAAATTAAGTAGTTATCCTTCAGAGTCTCACTGAAATCCAATAGAGGTCTCATCTTGAATCTAATCCAAGCAATCTTGATCAAGAAATAAGAAGTGCAGAAAGTCGCTCTAGAAGTCACACTAGAAGAGGACTCCAAGTCCAAGAAATGTCTATTTGAGTAGGCCACGTAAAGTATCTTTGTCAAGATCTTCTTCTAGCAGTTCATATGATTCTCAAGGTTAGCAAAGAATCCCAAAACATGTTTCCAACATATTTGAAAGAAGAATAAATTTCAAGAGGATTCCACAAGGAGAATTCAGGAAGACGATACTACCCACATTTGATGGAGAAAGTAAGACAGGTCAAGAAGCGGAGGCATGGCTTCTTGGAATGAAGTAATATTTTAGGATTCATGATTACTCAAGAAATGAAAAGTCCATAATTTCTATTTACAATATCAATATACCAGCTTCGATTTGGTGGGAGAATCTCATGCAAGTAAAAGAAATAAAAGAAAGAAGGATCAATTGGGAGCGATTTAAAAAGTATTTCAAGGAAAAATACGTTTCTGCTAGGTATTATGATAACAAGAGAAAGGAGTTCAATGAACTAAAATTGGGACATAATTGTATGGAATAACATGTCCATAAATTTGTGGAATTATGAGGTATGTGGATTACATCAAGGATGAAAGGATAAAAATTCAAAGCTTCCTTGGAAGTCTGCCACAAAATTTCAGAGACAGGATTGAGTTTGTTAATCCACCAACTCTTGACGAATCCATCAGAATGGTGATGCATTGTTATGAGTAGAGCAAAGGAAAATCAGAAGATCATCCAGCATGTAAAGGAAATCCAAAAGGAATATTTGACCAAAGAAGAAATGGTTTCAAACCTCCATTTAGAAACCAGTCAAAAAATTTCCAACAAGGCTAGCAAGAGCGAAGTGGAATTAAGCCAACAGTAGCAGCAAAAAATGGAGCAAAAGGACCACTTCGGTGTTGGGGATGTGGAGAAAACCACATGCATAAATAATTTCCACATAGAAAAGATAACTCTAGAATGATGCATAACTTATAAGAAGAAATTGTAGAGGATATGGCAAGAGCCACTCCTCAAATTTATCCAGCATTGGATTACCATCAGGGAAACTATCAATCAACAGTAGAGGAAGTTGAAGGTAAGATTTCCAAGCAATCTATTTCTATTTTTATTGATCCAATATCTATTAATAGTTATGTTACTCCAAAAGTGGTTGAAATTTGTTCTTTTATGAAAATGAATGATCATAATTCTTGGTTAGTTCAATTAGCCACGGGAACAAAAAGAAAAGTGAGTGAAGTAGTAATGGAGTGCCCCATGGAGTTGAATGGACTCCTCACACAAGTAAATTTGAATATCCTGCCATTAGGATCATATGATGCTCTTAATGGTATGGATTGTTTAGAAAAGCACAGAGCCAAGATAGACTACTATGAAAATATCCTTGAATGCATTGATGAAGAGAGAAGGGGAAAGTGGTGAAAGGAGTTCCCAGGAAATTTTCAGTAAGGCAGATTCCAACCATGCAATTGGGAAATTTCTCCAAGAAAGGTTGCTACCTATATGCGATCCATATATCATATTCACTAGAGTACAAAGGCCCAAATATAGAGGATTATTAGTTGTTGGAAGAGTTCAAATATGTGTTTCCAGATGAAGTGCCAGGACTACCACCAAAAAGGGACATTGATTTCACAATCAATATTGATATAGGGGCAACCCCAATTTCTAAAGCTCCTTATAGAATGAACATGCTACAATTGGTAGATTTAAAAATGTAGCTACAACAATTAATGGACAATAAGTATATCATGCCAGGTGTTTCTCCTTGGGGAGCACTGGTGTTATTTGTCAAGAAGAAAGATGGGACTTTAAGGCTATGTATTGATTACAAGCAACTAAATAAAGTGATAGTCAAGAATAAATATACATTGTCTATAATTGATTATTTGTTTGATCAAATGAAGGGATCCAAAGTGTTTTCAAAGATTGACTTGAGATCTGGTTATCATCAAGTGAGAATAAAAAAAGAAGAAAATCCACAAGACAACTTTCTGGATGATATGTGGCCATTATGAGTTCACAGTGGTGCCATTTTATCTTACCAATGCACCTGCCACATTCATGTGTCTCGTGAATAGCATCTTCAATAAGTATTTGGATAAGTTTGTATTAGTGTTCTTGGATGACATTATTGTTTACTCAAAGAGTGAAAAAGATCATGAGGAACACTTAAGAATGGTATTGCAAGTTCTTAGAGAGCACAAATTGTATGCCAAGTTAAGCAAGTGTGACTTATATCAAAGAAAGGTACAGTATTTGGGCTATATTATATCAAAAGAAGGAATTGCAGTGGATCTAGAAAAGATTGAATCCATAATGAATTGGTCTACTCCAAAGAATGTTATGGATGTTAGGTATTTTATGGGTCTTGCATGATATTACAGAAGGTTCATTGAGGAATTCTCCAAGACTGTTCATCCAATTGCATCGCTGCAAATAAAGAAATAAAATTTGTATGGTCTGAAAAATGTGAAGAAAGGTTTCGGAGATTGAAGAAGTCACTTACTAGTGCCCCTGTTTTGAAGATTGCAGATCCAAATAAATATTTTGTAGTATGCATAGATGATTGCATTGAAGGATTACGTGGAGTGCTTATGCAAGAAGGATCTGTGATTTCCTATGAGTCTAGGAAATTAAAATAGCATGAAAAGAAATTAGCAACTCATGACTTAGAGCTAGCATCCATAGTACACGCCCTCAAGATGTGGAGGCATTTTTTTTGGGAAGAAGATTCAAGCTTAGGATAGATCACACGAGCTTAAAATATTTGTTTGATCAACCAAACTTAAATGGCATGCAATCTAGATGGATGGAATTTTTTTGTGAGTTTTATTTTGAAATCAAACATATGAAAGGAAAAGAGAATAAATTTGCAAACATTCTTAGCTTCAAATTTCATATAGTAGCCTTAAGTATGTGAAAATCATATTTGAGAACAAGAGTTCTTGAAGCCCAAAATGGTGATGAAACATACCTTCAAGTACAAGAGAAATTGCAACATGGAAATTAAGATGAAAAATATGAAGGATATCAACTCGGAGAAGATGGTATTCTTGTTTATAAAGGTAGGTTATATATTCCAAATTGTGCAGGCTTGAAGAAGGTGGTGATGGATGAAATTCATCAAATTCCATACTCTGGACATACAAGATATCAAAAGACAACAACAATAGCAAGAAAACAATACTTATGGCATGGCATGAAAAGGGATGTAGAAAAATATATTTCCCAATGTAAAAAATGCCAACAAGTTAAGGCAGTGCATCAACATCCAACAGGACTATTGCATCCTTTACCCATTCCAGAATGGAAGTGGGAATTAATTTCTATGGATTTTATAATAGGTTTTCCAATGACAAAAAGGAAACATGATTCAATCATGGTTGTCGTGGACAAACTATCAAATGCAACTCATTTTATTCCCGTCAAGTCCACTCATAAAACAAGTGACATAGCAAATATCTTCATGAAAGAGATATTCTAATTGCATGGGTTACCCAAAGCAATAATCTCAAACCGATATGTAAAGTTCACATCCAATTTTTGGAAAAGGTTTATTTTAGGAATTGGGAACTAAATTGAATTTTAGTATAGTGTATCATCCTCAAACAGATGGTCAAATTGAGAGGGTGAACCAAGTTCTTGAGGATATGTTTGTTGATGTATATGTAACTTTGGAATGTATTTCATCTATGTATTTTATTGTACTCCTATAGAGATGTATTATTCCTCTATACAGAAGTGTCGTCATTTGTATTGACAAGTGTCGTAACTTGCCGATCGGTTATTAGACCACCATGTGTGGGGTCGTCCCTGATTAAGTTAACCTAGGGTTATTAGGCTGAGTTAGACAAGTTGGCCCCATAGGTTTATTAGGCTACTCAGAACAAGTATAAATAGAGGGTGGGATCTCTCTACTTGATCATCTCATTATTCACTTGTACATCACTTGGAAAGTGGTGCACTAGTTGAGGAGGAGGAGCTGCTAGTAGAAGACTATCTCTTGTACTTTGGTTGGACTTTGGTTGTATCATTGCTCTTTCTATCTCTGAGGAAGTTGTGGGGTTTTTCACCTTTATGGTTTTCCCCGGTGAAACTCTGTGTGTCTATTGTCTCATGTGATTGCTTGGTGTGATTGATATGCATTTTTATACTTGATATGATGCACATGTTATTCTCTCAGTATAGATACTAGAGTATATTGAATTAATGCTAAAAAATTAACATGGTATCAGAGCTTCCCTGAGAAGAAGACATTGTGTAGTGGCGAAAACTAGGATTTCTTGTTTATTGGGTTTCTCTCCATAGATTTTGGAAAAGAGGTAAGGTAGATTGACTCTACTCATCAAGGAGAAGCTATCTATCCAATCAAAATTCAATTCTGAGCACTTTCAATTTTGGCCCTAAAAATTAGGGTTTCCTCAAAAATAGGAATGTCTGAAATTTGAAGACATAGCTGGAAGCTCCCTGGAAAAATGGAAGTTTAGAGCTTTGGATCGAGATTTTTGGTTGGGTGAAGCTTTGGGAAACTCAAACCCTAATTCAGGGTCCTCCCTAGTGAATCCGAGAGATTGAAAAGCATTTTTGAGGGGTGAATCTTTGCAGTTTTCAAATTCTGAATATACCAGGATGATTAGCTCATCAAGGTGCATCTTTCTATTTTTACAGAATTTTGAAATTCACATTTTGAATTTTTAGGTTTTCTCTAACAAACCCTAATCCGGGACGAGATCCAGTTTTCAGCAAATCAAGTTGTAAGACCTATATCTTTTCTATTTCCATTTGAAGTACTCTTTAAAGATGTCTCACCAAACCAAGCTTGAGGATAAGCTTGATGGAGTTGATAACTTCAGAGCATGGAAGTATAGGATTGGGTTAATCCTAGAAGAAAATGATTTAGACAGTTACATCAGTGAAGAGGTCCCTGCCTCAGAGGGAGAAGAGGCTAAGGACTTACAGAAGAAGAATCTGGTCAAGGCTAATAGAATCATTTCTAATTCTATCAAAGACCATCTCATACCTCATGTGTCTTCCCTAAAGACACCTAAGCATATGTTTGACTCCTTAACCAAGTTGTTTGAAGGAAAGAACATAAATCGGAAGATGACTCTGCGGACCCAATTGAAAGGGGTAAAGCCTCAGAATGGAGAAACCATTCAATCTTATTTTTCTAGGGTCTCTCAGATCAAGGAACAACTTGAAGCCGTGGATGAAATGGTGGATAATGGTGAAATTGTCATGACCACTCTGAATGGCCCACCTAGGTCATGGGATTCCTTTATTCGAGGAATTTGTGAAAGAAGGAAGTTGATCTCCTTCAGTAGACTGTGGAAGGAATGCTCTCAAGAAAAAGCAAGGCTTGTGGCCCGAGAAGAAAAGTTGGGGAATGAATATCAAGCTCTCACAACTCATGCCAAGAAAGGAAAGTTCAAAAGAGAGAGATCTCATAGGAAATATTCTCACCATACTCAAAGGGAGAAATTTAAAGATCCTTCTCTTGGTAGATGTTTTACATGTAATGAGAAGGGACACTTTGCCCGAGATTGTCCCAAGAACAAGAAGGAAAACAACAACTTCAATAAAAAGAAGAAGAAGAAGAAGAGGAGATATCATTCTCATGATGCTGAGGATGATGAACCTCCCAGGAAGAAGGCTAGAGCAGGAAGTGATGACTCATCAAGTGAAGATGAATATGTTCTAATCTCTGCTCTCACAGGTACTATCTCTCATTGTTGTAATGATTGGCTTATTGAGAGTGGGGATTCCAAACACATGACTGGGTTTAAATAATCGTTTGTAAATCTATCTGAACATGAGTCACCCCACAAAGTGAAACTTGAGGATGACTATCAATACCCTATCAAAGGAAGTGGTGAAGCCTCCTACAACCTAGACTCTGGGAAGTACTTGAAGATGAAAGAAGTTCTCTATGTACCTGGGCTCAAGAAGAACTTACTCTCCATATCTGCATTGGATGCAAAAAGCATGAGGGTTGCATTTGTAGATGGCCAAGTCCTAATGTGGCCAAAAGGTAAAAATATAGATGATGCAGTGGTGATTGGAGAGTAAGAGGGAGGATTGTATAAATTGAAGGGACAACTTGAACATGCCATTGTACATGAATCCATGGAGCCAAGTGAACTTTGGCATAGAAGGCTTGCTCATGTTCCCTATAGAGCACTACCAATTGCAAGCAAAGCTATAGAGGGTCTTCCTAAAATCAAGACCAATCATGAAGGTGTTTGCAAAGGATGTGCAAAAGGAAAGAACATTAAGAAGGCATTTCCAAGTAGTGAAAGCAAAGCCAAAGGAATTTTGGAAATCATCAACTCCAATGTATGCGGTCTGATGTCATCCAGTTCTTTGAGTGGGTATGTATACTATGTCTCTTTCATTGATGATTTCTCTAGGAAAACTTGGGTTTACTTCTTGAAGAACAAGGATGAAGTGTTTGATAAGTTCAAGGAATTCAAAGCCTTGATGGAAAATCAAACTGATAAGAAGATCAAGACCTTCATATCCGACAATGGCAGAGAATTCACTTCAGGTGACTTCAAGAAGCTATGTAGTGATTCAGGGATTAAGAGGGAGTTGACTGCTCCTTACAATCCACAACAAAATGGAGTTGCAGAAAGAAAGAATAGAACAATCATGGAAGCAGCACAGGAAATGCTGCATGACCAGGATCTACCTATGCATCTATGGGCAGAAGCAGCTAGGACAGCTGTATATGTGCATAACAGAACACATCACAAGATGTTGGACAACAAGACACCAGAAGAAGTCTTCTCTAGTAAGAAACTTGAAGTCAGCCATCTCAGAATATTTTGTTGTCAAGTATACACTCATGTCCCAAAGGAAAAGAGGACTAATCTAGATCCTTCAAGAAATAAGGGTATCTTTGTGGGTTACAGTGAAAGCTCGAAGGCTTACAGAATATACTTTCCAGGGTTCAAGAAGATTGATGTCAGCATGGATGTAACATATTATGAAAACTCAACCTTCATCAAATCAAGAAAGACACCTGTTGAAGATCATGAAGAACCAAAGGAAACCAGATTTCAAGACACTACTATGACTGAAGCAATTCCAGATGCAGATCATGAAATTGAAGATCCGCAAGAACCTGTAGATCCACCCCATGAGAAGAACTCTCACAATAGGAAACCTGCATGTGCTAGAGAGATCATTCAAGATGCAGAAATATATGGCATTCCAGAAGAAGAACACAGAGCAAAGAAGAGAACTAGATCACATACCAGCTATGTTGCTTTACTTTGTGATATTATAAACAAAGAACCTTCTAGTTATGAAGAGGCAGCAGAAAAGAAAGAATGGAAGGATGCCATGGTCGAAGAATATCAATCGATCATGAAGAATGATGTTTGGGATGTGGTCCCAAGACTTGAAGGGAAGTCTGTGGTGACTTCCAAATGGATCTACAAGATCAAGCATGCTGCAGATGGTAGCATAGAAAAATACAAGGCAAGGTTTGTAGCTCGTGGCTTCTCTCAGAAAGAGGGAATAAATTATGAAGAAACTTTTGCTCCTATAGCCAGATACACTTCCATCAAAACAGTACTTGCTCTAGTTGCAGTGATGAAATGGAAGATACACCAGATGGATGTCAATATAGCCTTCTTGAATGGTGTAGTCGAGGAGGAGGTGTATGTGGAGCAGCCACTTGGTTTTGAGACACATGATAGGAAGTCATATGTGTGTAGGTTGAAGAAAGCCTTGTATGGCTTGAAGCAAGCTCCTAGGACTTGGTATGGTAGGATGGATAGTTTCCTATCCAGTTTGAGCTTTACCAAGAATAAAGCAAATTCCAACCTTTACTACAAGGTTGAGGAAGGCAATCCTGTGATACTAATTCTGTATGTGGATGACCTGTTTGTTGCAGGTGATGATAGTTTGATTGCTGATACTAAGAGGAAGCTTGCTGTCGAGTTCGAGATGAAGGACTTGGGGATGATGCACTACTTTCTAGGTATGGAGGTGTGGTAGAGTGGAGATGGAGTCTTCCTTGGACAAGGGAAGTATGCACTAGAGATCTTGAAGAGGTTCGAGATGATGGACTGCAAGGCCATGGCAACACCTATGGCATCGAACCTGAAGCTTCTGAGTGATGCTTCATCTAATCTGGTTGATGTCACTATGTATCGTCAGATGATTGGGTCCTTGATGTACCTAACAAACATGAGACCAAATATTTGCTTTGCAATGAACACATTGAGCCAGTTCCTAACGGATCCGAGGAGTGTTCACTTGGTTGCTGTAAAGCATATTCTTAGGTACCTGAAGGGTACGGTTGATTATGGGCTCAAGTATGATGCGAATCAAAAGTTTAACCTGGAGGGTTATGTTGATTCAGGGCAGGCAATGCTGTAGATAGGAAGAGCACTTCCGGATGCTGCTTTAGTATGGGATCAAGTGTGATCTCTTGGTTTAGCAGGAAGCAGTCCTGCATAGCACTGAGTACATCCGAAGCAGAGTATGTTGCAGCTTGTTCAGCTAGTTGTGAGGTAGTATGGCTAAGGAAGCTACTGTTTGAGCTATTTGATCTCCCGTTAGATGCTACTGGTATATTTTGTGACAACCAGAGTTGTGTGAAGCTGTCTGAGAACCCAGTGTTCCATGACAGGTCAAAGCACATAGAGATCAAATATCACTATATCAAGGATATGGTATAGAGAGGAGCAATGAAGCTCCTGTATGTTGTGACAGATGAGCATGTTGCAGATGTGTTGATAAAACCACTAGCCAGAGTGAAGTTTGAGTACTTCAGAGGGAGGCTTGGTGTTCTTCAGATTGATAACACTTCAAGGAAGAAGTGATGGACACATTTGCAGAAGCCATTCCAAGCATGGTGGTAGGAGGATCCTCCCATGGTTGTTGATGTAAGCGTTGTTTGATGAGCATTAGGATGATGCTCCAGTTACTGCTTTGGATATGATCAGTTGGATCATCTATATGTTCATGCATCATGGTGGATGTTGGATATGATCAGTTGGATCACGTATATGATATGCATCAGGTAGATGCATGATATGTATCAGGTGGATACATTGTATGATCAGGTGGATCATGTATGTCATATGAATCAAGTGGATGCATGATATGTATCAGGTGGATACATCGTATGATCAGGATGATCATTTGTGATGAGTATCAGGACGATGCTTTGGATGACATGCATCAGGATGATGCAGTGATGATGATCAGGATGATCATGTGATGATGTACATCAGGATGATGTATGGTGAGTATCAGGTTGATACCCTTTGGCCGTGGAACAGGTTGTGCAGATAAGCATATAATCCAGCCCTGGGAGATTTGCAGATGCTCTTTCTAGGTTTTGTCGCTGGCATATAATAGCTCCCTGGGAGATCTAGCAAATGTTGTTTCGAGGTTTTGCTTGGACGGACATATAATAAGGCCCTGGGATATTTACAGATGCTCTTGCTAGGTTTTGTCGCTGGCATATAATAACTCCCTAGGAGATATGTCAAATGCTCTTGCTAGGTTTTGTCTATGGCACATAATTTCTCCCTGGGAGATCTTGCAGGTTGTGCTGGGCATGTAATCAGCCCTGAGATGCTCTTGCTAGGTTTTTCTTGGTAGCATATAATGTCTCCCTGGGAGATATTGTAGGTTTTGTTGGGCACGTAATCAGTCCTAAAATGCTCTTTCTAGTTTTTTCTTGGTCACATGTAATAACTCCCTGGGAGATCCGATAGGTTGAGTAGTATGCTCGTAATCAGTCCTGGGATGCTCTTGCTAGGTTTTGTTGACGCACATAATAAGTCCTGAGGATTCCACAGTATGGATAGTGATGATGAAGACCTGCAGGTGGTGGGCCTACATCCAGTATGAAAAAGGACTGGCTCTGTAGAACTTCCTATGACGAGTAGATTGGAGATTTATTGAGATAGCAGCAGCAGTGACGGTGATGATGATTCGAGGATGATGATTCGCTGATGATGATCCAAAGAAGAAGACTTGTGCTAGCAGATCTGTGTCGAGAAATACCTTCCTAGTTAAGAGGGAGTGTTGATGTATATGTAACTTCAGAATGTATTTCATCTATGTATTTTATTGTACTCCTATAGAGATGTATCATTCCTCTATACAGAAGTGTTGTCATTTGTATTGACAAGTGTCGCAAGTGTCGTAATTTGCCAATGGGTTATTAGACCACCATGTGTGGGGTCGGCCCTGATTAAGTTAACCTGGGGTTATTAGGCTGAGTTAGACAAGTCAGCCCCATAGGTTTATTAGGCTGCTCATAACAAGTATAAATAGAGAGCGGGATCTCTCTATTTGATCATCTCATTATTCACTTGTACATCACTTGGAAAGTGGCGCACTAGTTGAGGAGGAGGATGAGCTGCTAGTAGAAGACTATCTCTTGTACTTTGGTTGGACTTTGGTTGTATCATTGCTCTTTCTATCTCTGAGGAAGTTGTGGGGTTTTCACCTTTATGGTTTTCCCTAGTGAAACTCTGTGTGTCTATTTTCTCATGTGATTGCTTGGTGTGATTGATATGCATTGTTACACTTGATATGTTGTACATGTTATTCTCTCAGTAAAGATCCTAGAGTATATTGAATTAATGCTAAAAAATTAACAATGTTGAGGATGTATGTGATGGCTAATCCATCCCAGTGGGAAGATTACCTGCACTTGGTAGAATTTGGATACAATAATGGACATCAAGCATCATTTAGAATGAGTCCATTTGAGGCATTGTATGGCAAAGGATGCAGAACTACGGTGAGTTAGGATAGCTTAGTAAACGGAATAGTACTTGGGCCATAAATGCTCAAGGAAATGGAACAAGAAATTGTTAATATCGATCAGAATTTAAAGGCATCCCGAGACAGGAAAAAGAGCTATGTAGATTTAAAAAGAATGCACAAAGAATTTAAAGTTGGGGATCATGTTTATTTGACAGTAAAGCCAAGGAAAATTTCCCTAAAGTTGGGAAGTTGTGCCAAGTTGCCACCAAGATATTGTGGGCTGTTTGAAGTCCTTGATAGAATAGGACTAGTTGCATATAGGATTACATTTCTTGGTAACATGAGAGCTCATTATTTTTTTCATGTTTCTTTGCTTAAGAAGTATGTACATGATCCTAATCATGTAATTGATTGGAATGTGATTCAGGTGGAGCCTGAGGGAGAGTTCCAAGTGGAACCTATGCACATTCTTGACAAGAAGGTAACATTGCTATGGAACCAAGCCATCGGACATGTAAAGGTGCAATGGAATCACCTTGGTCCCAATGAGGCTACATGGGATCTAGAGGATGCCATGAGAGAGGCATAACCATTTTTGTTCAGTTTTGAGAACACCGAAGACGGTGTTGTTCTGAGGGGGAGGGGAATGTAATACCTCCATTTTGACCCTTGGAATTACTGGCTTGATATGTAAATACTGTAAATATGTGGTGTGTGATTCCTAGCATGGAGCTCAAGGACAAGTCCCCGCTAGCGAATGCCCAGCTTGTAAAAGAAAGTATTTTATATTTTGTGGAAACATTCCAGTCAGCCATGAAAAAAAGTAATAGCATGTAAATATTTATAATATAAATTAAATCTATAAGAGCTAAGGAAGAAACTAAAATGAGGGGGTTGTGTGTATCCACTAGGAAGAGGTGAGGGGTGTGTGGGGATACAATCCTTTGTTTCAAAGTGTTATCTTGAGAACTCATTGTGCCATAAATGGTAAGAAACTACCTAAGTGGTCTTCCATGCTGATATATATTTATGTTGTAAGAAGGCAACTAAGAAATCAGCTCCTGAATTTAATGGAGCATGGGAACAACCCATAAATTTGTATGGTTGAGTATGGGCTCAGTTTTTGGTACCCGAAATTCAATCCTCCTAATGGGAATTCATTCCTTTCATTCCCATTCCATTGTTGCAAAATCATAGAGCAATTCTCAACAAGCTATGCATTCCCAGCAAGCAAATTTGAAGAAACCGCAACTTGAGAAAATGCCTTATTTTAGGCTAGTAAAATCGCCCAGAAACTCATGTTGATTGTGAATTCAAGTGGGGGATCCATATAACCGACCTCTAGGGCGAATTTGAGAATGTCAAAATCCCAAAAATCCATGGAAGAACCCATATTTGGAAGTTTGGAAGTTGAATTTCATGACTGCAAATTATCATTGCCAGAAATTAGAAAATCCAAGAGACCATTGAAATCTAAGAGAGATGAGAGGTTGGAATGGCTTGATAAACCCAATGTAGGAAAATATCTCTGAAATTTTAGCAACTTGGACCTTTCTATGCCCATCCTGAATACCACTAGTGGGAAGGGGCGCGTGAGGGACTGTCTATAAAAGAAGGGGACCTTCCTTGTGTTGGGTGTGGTAGGTATTGTGGGTGCCAAGGCTAGCTGAGACTAATTGAGATGCATGTAGCTCTGTGTATGAGCTCACTAGATTAGCATTCACCTTCATTTCATCTCTGTATGCTTGAAAAACATAGTTGTGTGTTGGCTTAGCATCAATGTATGTTCCTATGGATGTGAGTGAGCATGCGTAGTTCCTCCCTAGTGGACATAGCCCAACTTGAGGGTGGCTTCTCAACAGAAAGATAAAGTGTTGGACAGAGTGCCTATGGCTGGGTGGAACATTGCTCTTCCATATCCAATTGCTTTCATGACTTTATTTAAAAAGATAAGTGTTTATTGTTGAATTATTGTTGTGTTGAATATGCATAAATTATTATTGTTGATATGCTTTTGATGAAAATGTCGGTATATGCATGATGTGTGTGTGTGGATAGATTTATTTTCGTTGTGATTTTATTTATGCATCTACACATGCAGTTACATGTTTATGAATTTCGTAATGTGGTTGTGGGGGCGAAAATTAGAATCCCTGTAATTCGTTCATGTCCCCATTGTTGAACATATTGATGGGTGGGGACATGAAAACCCAACCTTGACTGCATTGAGTAGGCTATATTTGATTGGATCATGGAAGCCAAGATGAAGGGTAATCACCAACAAAACATACAAATTCAATAAGTCGTTGAAGTAGAGAAACTACTTCCAGGGCATGGGGTTCAATAGGAACTAGATTTACCATTTGTTGGAGGAACTTGAGGTAGTTGATACCAATACCATTGATTTCGAAAGGGAGGTGATTAATATAGATAAATACAAGTTTCCACACAAATGTACACATAAATGATCCTACATATTTGACAGACAATCTACCAAGAGAAGACACGAGGCTTGATCTCCCTAGCTCAATGCGAGTCTAGAAAAAATAGAACAGAATATAAATCACTCTCCTAGATCTAATTAGAGATAAAGGAAATAGATACACTTACCTTATAGATCGTTGATCCTTTTCTCCTTGAATGCTGTTCCAAACTTGACGATCTTCAAATCTGAGCTGCAAAACCTGTCAAGATAACAAGACAACAAAACAAGTAAAACGTATCTACACAATAATAGATCTAAGTAAGTAGTCAAGCAGGAGAACTACACAAGATATCATTAACACAATGAGATTTTGGTGGAAAGAACTTATATTATTGTATTGAAAGAGAAGTACATATTATGAAGAGATTACAACCAATGACTTGACGTAGCAATCCTCCTCTAATCAAACCAATTCGAAAGCCTCCCAAGGAAGTGTGAGTCTCCCAATAGATGAGTAGAGATCTCTCCTAAGTTAATTTCACTAGCATGTAGACATTGTAGACTTCCTCCCTTTGGAATGGGAATGGGATTCACTTATATAGGACTAAGTAGATATGATAGGTTGAGATATGGTAAGAGAGAGATAGGGGATCCTTCCAAGAGGTTAGGAACCGAATGCCAGCTCTCCCAAAGGTTAGGGATAGGGATCCATGTCATCTATCTTTGAGAATGGGCTCGAACAAGCTATTTTTGTTTATTAACTGACATAGTAACAGGATGCAAGAGGCCAACCTGCGACGTCACAGGTTGCATGAGGACAACCTGTGATGACCTCTCTAAACCTAGTATAAATGGGTTTGCATCTCTTCCAAGTTAATGACTTAGCTAAGGAAACTTTAGGGATGTTTACACTGAGTCTCATGATGATAATATTTTAGGTGTAACAGAATGCCTCCCAAAGCATGAAGATGTTTGAAATTGGACAGGTGAAATGCTTTGACAGAAGGAATGGAAATGGTTTGTCAGACGAAGGATGTTTCTGCAGTACAAATGACTCTAAGAATACAGTCTCATATGACATACAACATGGCTGTCGGCCAATACAATGCAGATCCATGGTAGTAATGACCAACTGAACCCAATCATGGGTACTAGACACAAGCATAGATCCATGATGAGGTAATAACACAACCATGACCAATACAAATGTGGATCCATGTGATATGACTCAAAACAATCTCCATCGCAACCTGGGTAAAACATGACTCCCCAGGGTCTTCAAGCCGAACCCACAATGATATGAATCTATCCATGTGATTACAAATGTCTTGACGTTGAACATGATAGAAACCACTTGATTACCGGTCATTGACGTATATCGTTAACAAGCGCGATGGAAATCACCATTAATGTCAATGATCCCCAAGGTATCACAGTACATATCATCAAGTGTGAATAAATGAGTTGAAGTTGAATGCAAGATGAAATATTCCAATCAAGAGTCAATGATGTAAAATCATGTTGAAAGCGAGGTAACCTTCCATTGAGGCATGCAGGGCCAAGGTACTTGGTTGGTTTCTAGATTCAATCCTCGGATAATGTGCTGAAGTCGACAAGGATGAATCTGTCGAAGGAGGGCCATGATGAATCCCCCATCATTGACACAAAACACGACAAATATGTGTAGAGTGGATCAGATGGTATAGTAACATGCAATACTGACTCTTAGTAAACCAACATGGTAGTAAGTGTACTGACTGCGGATATGAATGGTGAGAATATTCTTGAATATGGGCATGGCATGACTTGGAAGTATTGACATGACGAGTATGACACCAAAACCTAATGCAACTAATGATGTAAGCGTTCTTTGAATGACTCAAAGGAGTGACAAGACTCAGGAAGTAGGTGAAACTCGAGGACAAACAGATGATCCAAGTACAGTATGCAAATGCAAATGAGTGCCATGTTCATGAACGACTAGGTACTGCCACAGATAAAGGGTGTAACATAAAATATTTCATTTTTCCCAATCATGAATGATGAGTGCCTCATGTGCTTTTTACGAGCTTGAGGAGGGTAACCAGATGCTTAGTATAGCTCATCTCATAGATGAGTCCAATCTCAAATATTTTTTGAACCTGGGATAGGAGGGGTTCATCCCATGACATGCCCTTCAATGTTGAATTTTAACGAGTCCATAGAAGGTAAAACTCAGTCGTCATTTCATGTTTAGAGAGTCTGAAAAGAACTAAAGAAGACTCCAACGGTCCTTTTTCGTAAAGTTAGCCTCATCGCCCGAAAAAGGGTAAAACAACATGGGAGAGGACTCTTCCAGGCATGATCGGTTGGAGTATACCTTTTTCGTAAGTAGTTCCCCCTGGTCCGAAAAAGGGGTAAACTATCACCAAGAAGATGACCATTCAAATTCTTTAACAAGCATGAACGCAACAAATTTGCTTGGCAATATTTTTCGTATTTCAAAAGCCTGAAAAGATCTTAAAGATAGACTCTGGGGGGGGTCCTTTTCCGTAGGAGTTTAACAAGCCTGGAAAAGCGATAAATAGTAACTCAGTAACTTATTCTCATGGTTTTAAGAGCACGAGAAAGAACAAAGAGTAAGCTCGTCATCATTAAATAATTACAATCTAACAGATAAAAAATAATGACAAAACATTAAAGGGGTTGTTCATACTTGAAATGACCGCTGGAATGTGAAAACGGCGCAAATAGAATACTTAACGACTCCTGCACACTTGAAAACTAGTGTTGATGTATTTGTAACTTCATAATGTATTTCATATATGTATATTGTACTCCTACAGAGATGGTATTATTCCTCTATACGGAAGTGGTTGTATTCCTATAGAGATGTGATTATTCCTCTATATGGAAGTGTCGTCATTTATATTGTAAGTGTCGTAACTTATACTTGATGGGTTATTAGACCACCTTGTTGGGGGCCCTGTATAAGTCATGTGGGTCAAAGGGTTATTAGACCACCTTGTTGGGGTCGGCCAAGTGGGTCAAAGGGTTATTAGACCACCCTATTGGGTGTCGGCCCAGTCAGCATTATATTATGTGGTTAAGTTAAGGCCGACCTAGTAAAGGTTATTAGGCAAGTCAAATCAAGTATAAATAGAGTGCGGGAGGCACTCTATTTCATCATTCTATTCTCTCTCACACTCTCGGGAGAGCGGGACACTTGTGGAGGAGGAGAAGTTGCTTCTAGGAGATGTCTATCTCTTATGCTTGGGTTGTATCATTGCTCTATCTATCTCTGAGGAAGTTATTGGGGTTTTTCACCTTTATGGTTTTCCCCAAAGTAAACTCTGTGTCTCTTGTGTGCTTGCATTACTGTGTTCATGATTGATATGCTGTATATATGCTCTACATGTTGTTCTCTCAGTTAATATCCTAGATCATATTGAAGTAAATTATGAAAAATTAACATGGTATCAGAGCTAACCTGAAAGAAGCCATGGTATGGCATGTATGACACTTGTTGCACTTACGATGCGAGGGCTTGATATAGAAAAAACCAATCATTTTAGCACTTTCGCTATAAATAAATTTTGGCAAGGTTTCAGGGTCTGAAAATAATACAGGAAGAAGCTAAGATCCCCATGTACCTTGTATCCAAAGGAAAACCTCTAATTCATTGTACTTTGTGATTTATGATCTGTACAATATAGGGTTTCTGCCTCTTCCAGATCTCAATCAAAAACAGGTGACCTTGGAAAAAAAGGTCATAACTTTGGCTAGGAAGCTCCAAATGAAATTTCGTAAAAAGTGACAGGTAGTGCACAGACTGAAATTTCTCAGGTAACTTTTTTCAGAGGCCAAAGCTGAACCAGTGACATGTGGCACGCATACAAGTTTGCTCTCCTATTTTATCCCATAAATAGGTCACGTTGTGACACTTGGCATAACTCTCTCTCAGAGAATCCATTTGAGGTCAGACCTATGGGGTTCGAAAGATGACAGGTCGAGCTATGACAAGAAATGTTTTTAGACCCTGTGGATCGAAAAGTTCAGAGTTACACCAGAAACAATTAGGTACATATTTATGTCAAAACAAAATTATTTTTGAGCACCTTCATTCATGGCTTCCGGAATTTAGGGTTTCGAAGAAAGTTGGAATTTCTATAATCAGAGACTACGACTGAATGATACTCATCAAAATAAAAATTTAGAGACCAAGATGAGAAGTTTTGGTTGGGAAGAAGGCCGGGCTTGATCAGATCCTAGTTCGGGACTTTGATCGAAAAAGTGGAAAATTAGAACTTCTGCAAAAATGGGAATTTTTGAAATCTATGACCACGGCTAGAAGCTCCTTAGAAAACTAGAATCTTAGAGCTTTGGATCGAACCTTTTGATTGGGTAGAAGGGTAGGATTTATCAAACCCTAGTTCGGGGTCATGTCCAGTGAATCCAGAAGTTTCAAAGGCAAATTTGAGGGGTGAAACTTTGCAGTTTTCAAATTATGAGTATACCAGCTTGATCAGATCATCAAGGTGCATATTTCTATCCTTTTGGAAGTTTGAATTTTTAGGGTTTCTCCGACAAACCCTAATCCAGCTCTAGATCCAGTTCCTACAAATCAAGTGGATTGGGTTAATCCTAGAAGAGAATGGATTGGTCACCTGCATAAGTGAAGAAGTTCCTGTTTCAGAGGGAGATGAGGCTAAGGCCTTACATAAGAATATTACAAGCAATCTCGACAGGTATGACTCATCCAGGTATGTTTCGATATTTTATCATGATTAAGTTTATGGTATGTTTGTCTTCATGTTATTACGGTTAGTACAATCTTGATTAAATTTAGACTTGTCGTATCACCTTAATAAAATTATGAATGCATGATAGAAGATATTCATTGATTAGGGTGTTGACACTTATGATTGTACTAATGCATTATGGTTTTGTATGAGGTTTATGTTGTCCGCTAACATGAAAGGTACACCAAGAAAGACAAATCATGTTCTAGTTCAAGAACATATGATCATGATGACATGAAGACAAAGATTCATCCATTGTCATGGATCACTTAGAAGATCTATTTGCGAGGTATGTATAACTTGGTTCTATAATGATTAACCTATGAGATATGCAGGTTACTAGCACAAGTCATTGAAGAGAACAAGAAGACATCATGTGGGTATGTTAGACATAACTAGCTAACATACCAATCCAGGTATGTTTTTCCTATATCAAGTTAGAATCCTACCTTGTGTTAGGATCCCTTATATAAGTATACTTGGTATGATTGGTTATGTTTATTCATAAAGTTAGAAATGTAAGTAATCAAGGGTTTATGCATTTTATGTCTCTTATCTTGATTGATGATTTAACTAACTAGAAGAGTCCTATGATCAAATAAGAATATGCATGAGTAAAAGAAGACTTCCCTGAAACCTTGAATACTAATGTTTATTATCTGTGTTTGAAATGATCATGACTATACATGTTTAAGATTATTTTGATAATATTAAGATTATACTAATGAATGTGTGATTATGTATGAGACCTCGAGGATAACACAAAGATGATACTAATAAGCATGCATAGTGATGGATATAAGTTCAAGGACAAGTAATCCAGGAAGAAAAGATCAAGAGGGAGCACATTCCAGTTGTTGCTGCAAGGAAGCAAAGATCAAGAGGGAGCACACTCCATTTGTTCCTGCAAGGAAGCAAAGATCAAGAGGGAGCACACTCCAGTTGTTCCTGCAAGGAAGCAAAGATCAAGAAGGAGCACACTTCAGTAGTTTCTGCAAGGATGCAAGTATTCAGAGGGAGTTGACCACTTCTCACAATCCACATCAGAATGGAGTTGCGGAAAAGAAGCAAATACTGAGAGGGAGTCAACCCAACAAACAAACAAAGATAAGTATTTGAATTATCATTCCTTGCATATTTTATTGTTTAAATAATATTGTTCAATAATGTATATACTCATGTTCCTAGAATTAGGTTGTGTATTATGCATAGTTGCAATGATGAATAGTATACTACTAATATACATGGGTAAGTGGCCTATGGCACTATACAACATTCCATTGCTACTTATATAGAATGAAACCTCTTTGTTGACATGTTGGGAGTTTTGCACACTCTTAACAATGTTCTGATAGAGATTGGAAGTTATCTAGAAAGTTACGGGAGATGGATAAATGATGTATTGAAGCATTGGCTAAGATAATTGCATGACTGTATGACATATTTCTTTATGTGTAAGAATTTGTTCTGAAAACTATGAGATGTTTTCTAATCATGCAATTTAACTTGTTGTGTAGGAAATATCGTATACCATCACCTACAAAAGAAGGACTACAACATTTGTTTAGCAACAAAGTTATCTATTGAAAATATTGAAGATATTGAAGTCCCCAAGATCTGGGAAGAATGCCATGATCAAGGAAGTACCAGTCGATCATGAAGATGTTTGGGATGTAGTCTCAAGACCTGAAGGGGATTTTGTAGTGACTTCCAAGAGGATCTACAAGATCAAGCATGCTGTAGGTGGTAGCATAGAGACTTTTTCTCCTATAGCCAGATCCACTTCCATTAGATCCGTACTTGCTCTGGCTGCAGTGATGAAATGGAAGAAACACCAGATGGATTTCAAGACAGCTTTCTTGAATGGTGTAGTTGAAGAAGAAGTATATGTAGAGCAGCCACTTGGTTCTGAGACACATGACAGGGAGTCATATATGTGCAGAACTTGGTATGGTAGGATAGACAATTTTCTATCCAGTTTGGGATTTACCAAGAGTAAAGCGGATTCCAACCTTTACTACAAGGTTGAGGAAGGTAATCCAGTGATACTACTTTTGTATGTGGATAACCTATTTGTTACATGTGAGGATAGATTGATTGCCAACACACAATGAAAGCTTGCTGCCGAGTTTGAGATGAAGAACTTGTGGATGATGCACTACTTTCTAGGCATGGCGGTGTGGCAGAGTGTAGATGGTATCTTCCTTGGACAAGGGAAGTATGTAGTAGAGATCCTGAAGAGGTTCGAGATGATGGACTGCAAGGCCATGGCCACACCTATGGCATCAAACCTGCAGCTTCTGTGTGATGCTTCATCTGAGCTGGTTGATATCACTATGTATCGTCAAGTGATTGGGTCCTTGATGTACCTTATGAACACGAGACCAGATATTTGCTTTGCGGTGAACACATTGAGCCAGTTCCTGACAGATACGAGGAGTAATCACCTAGTTGTTGTAAAGCATATTCTGAGGTACCTGAAGGGTACAGTTGATTATGGGCTCAAGTATGATGCAAATCAAAAGTTTAACCTACAGGGTTATGTTGATTCAGATTAGGCAGGAAGTGTTGCAGATAGAAAGAGCACTTTTGGGTGTTGCTTCAGTATGGGATCAGGTGTGATCTCTTGGTTTAGCAGGAATTAGTCCTGTGTAGCACTAAGTATAGCTGAGGCAGAGTATGTTGCAGCCTGTTTGGCGAGTTGTGAGGCAGTATGGCTTCGGAAGCTACAGTCTGAGTTATTTGATCTACCGCTGGAGGCTACTGGTATATTTTGTGACAACCAGAGTTGTGTGAAGCTGTCTGAGAACCCAGTGTTCCACAATAGGTCGAAACACATAGAGATCAAATATCACTATATCAGGAATATGGTGTAGAGAAAAGAAGTGAAGCTCCTGTATATTGCGACGGATGAGCAGATTGCAGATGTATTGATGAAGCCACTAGCCAAAGTGAAGTTCAAGTACTTCAGAGAGAGGCTTGGTGTTCTTCAGATCGACAACACTTCGAGGAAGAAGTGATGGACACATTTGCTGAAGCCATTCCAAGCATGTTGGAAGGGGGATCTTTGACATAACTGTGGATGTAAGCGCTGGATGATGAGCATCAGGACAATGTTCCAGTTACTGCTCTATATACGCATCATGTTGGATGATGGATATGACCAGTTGGATCATTTATATGTATATGTATGTACGCATCATGTTGGATGCTGGATATGATCAGTTGGATCATTTATATGTATATGTATGTATGCATCATGTTGGATGTTGGATATGATCAGTTGGATCATTTATATGTATTTGTATATGCATCATGTTGGATGCTTGGACCATGTATCTGTATATGTATCAGGTGGATACTGTGTATGATCAGGTAGATCATGTATGTTGATATATATATCAAGTGGATACATTGTGTGGATCATGTATCTATGTATGTATCAGGTGGATACATTGTATGATCAAGTGGATCATGTATGGTGATATGTATCAGATAGCTACTTGGTATGCATCAGGTGGATGCATTGTGTGATCAGGATTATCATGATGACGAGCTTCAGGATGTTGCTCCAGATGATATGTATCAGGATGGTACAATGATGATGATTAGTATGATCATGAGCATCAGGATGATGCTTCGTGCGATGATGATCAGTTGGATCATGAGTATCAGGTTGATACTTGGAGGTCAGAGATGATATGTGGCAGGTTGTGCAAATAGCATTTAATCAGTCCTTAAAAATCCGATAGGTTGAGCTTTGTGCTCGTAATCAGTCCTGGGATGAGGTATTGCTATGTAGTATGTAATCAGTCCTCATAGATCCGATAGGTTGAGCTATGTGCTCGTAATCAGTCCTAGGATGAGGTATTACTACGGAGACATGTAATTAGTCTTGGAGATCCGATAGGTTGAGCTGTGTGCTCGTAATAAGTCCTAGGATGCTCTTTAGAGATCTTGTCGGTCATGTTGTGGCACATAAATTTTTTTGGGATTCTCTTTAAAGGTATTGTCTATTCACATGTAATCATTCCTAGAGATCCGAGAGGTTGAGCTGTGTGCTCGTAATAAGTCCTGGGATTCTCTTTAGAGATCTTGTCGGTCGTGATGTGGCACATAAATGTTCATGGGATGCTCTTTAAAGGTATTGTGAAGGGGATGCATGTAATCAGTCCTGGGAGATCTTGTCGGTCGTGCTTAGGCACATAAATGTTCCTGGGATGCTCTTGTCAGGTATTGCATCAGCACATAAAATTAGTCCTGAGAGACCACCTCTATCAGACCGTTCACACAGATGATGAAGACCTGCAGGTGGTGGGCCTACATCTAGTATGAAAAAGGACTAGCTCTATAGAACTTCCTATGATGAGTAGACTCGGAGATTGATTGAGATAGCAGCAGCAGTGATGATGAAGATGACTTAATGACGATTATCCAGTGACGATGATCCAGAGAAGAAGACTTGTGCTAGAAGACCTGTGTCGAGAAATACCTTCCTAGTTAAAAGGGAGTGTTGATGTATATGTAACTTCGGAATGTATTTCATATATGTATATTGTACTCCTATAGAGATGGTATTATTCCTCTATATGGAAGTGGTTGTATTGCTATAGAGATGTTATTATTCCTCTATACGGAAGTGTCATCATTTATATTGTAAGTGTCGTAACTTATACTTGATGGGTTATTAGACCACCTTGTTGGGGTCGGCCCTGTATAAGTCATGTGGGTCGAAGGGTTATTAGACCACCCTGTTGGGGGTCATCCATGTGGGTCAAAGGGTTATTAGACCACCCTATTGGGTGTCGGCCCAGTCAGCATTATGTTATGTGGTTAAGTTAAGGCCGACCTAGTAAAGGTTATTAGGCAAGTCAAGTCAAGTATAATTAGAGTGAGGGAGGAACTCTATTTCATCATTCTATTCTCTCTCACACTCTTGGGAGAGTGGCGCACTTGTGTAGGAGGAGAAGCTGCTGCTAGGAGATGTCTATCTCTTATGCTTGGGTTGTATCATTGCTCTATCTATCTTTGAGGAAGTTATTGGGGTTTTGAACCTTTATGGTTTTCCCCAAGTAAACTCTGTGTCTCTTGTGTGCTTGCATTATTGTGTTCATGATTGATATGCTATAGCTATGCTGTACATGTTGTTCTCTCAATTAATATCCTAGATTAGATTGAAGTAAATTCTGAAAAATTAACAACTATGTCAAAAAGTCGACCGGGTATTCAAATGTAATAAAAATGATCCAAACTATAGCAAATGAGCTAAAAAGCATCAAATATTTGAAAAAGAATATTCCTTTTTGTTTATAAATAGAAAAGAATGTCCAAATATAGTTACCATTGTTCATTTGCCAAATTGGGGAGAAGAAGTGCCATTTGGAGCCAAAATTTCACTTGCTGATTGCCGGAGCTACGAGCAACCATTTCACGAGTCGTTCGGAGCAGGTAACCCTAAATCTCATCTAGCATATTTCCAGTGGTTTAGAATTTCATTTTTAGTTCAATTTTTAGGGTTTTGGAGTTAATTTGTGGGGAGCTTGTGTTCCCTCGAGTCGTCACAGGTCTCCCTTACAAGAACTGCGACGAACCCGGGTCATCGCAAATCCCACAAAGCTAGGTTGCGATGATGTCGCCCTGTCCACAAGGATGAGGCATGATGGCGTAAACGCCCATGTTCAAACCAAAACCCAAGTCAAAAGAAAAAGTTTTAAATGCTTGAGTGAGTTCTAATGGTATTAAAATGCTCCTATTGGCAGGTTAGTAGCAGCCAACATGGTCTTAGAGTGGCGCGAACAAGAACACGAGGTAGATGATGTGCAAGCAGCAAATGATCCGTTATGTGTGACGACATTGAGGAACTATGGACTTCTAAATTTCTTCCAGATCCAGGGTATGAGGGCCCAAATCCCGTTGCTAGAACATATGCTTCGGAGCTGGGATGTAGCTCAGCAATATTTCATTATCGGTGAGCACATATTAACCATAGATGTCGAGGACATCTACTTCTTGACTAGATTGTCCCGTAGGGGGGACCACGTGGCTCTTACCAGATCATGAGGAAGTGATCAAACTATGGATGACTTGATCCTTTAGCATTGTACTCCTCATGCCTGTTCCTCTAGTTGGAAGATTCCCATCAAACAGGTGTGAGAATGTCTGCTGCATGCCATACTTTTCACCATAGTGAGGATAGAAGGGAGCCAAGCAGCTCACCTAGCTAGCAGGTCCCAGATGCTGTATGCGGAGGAATGTATGTCCCTGAAGGTATTCAACTTGTGTGAGGGAATCCTCACCAACATTCGAGCTCAGCTGACCAAGTGTCGGCGTGGAGAGCTCAAGCAGTTCGGATATGGGTCGATAATGATCTCATTTCTATTGGAGCGGGTTCCCCTCTTTCACCTGTAGGTTCCTTTAGATGATAGGGATCCTAAGGATCCTCACGTGGCATGATGGACAGAGTTGATGGCCCGCCATGGTGGAGGTCCTATCATCGAGTACGGTCCTACATTCTTCACCTGGCTAGAAGGACAGCTACTCATGGTAGAGGACTATCCATACAGTGGTACAGATTACAAGGAGGACCCAAACTTGGTGCTGCCCGAGGGAACAGAGTGGGGAGACATCGGTAAGAACAATGACCCTTGTACTTTTTAGTTTTGTGTATTTATGATTTTTTTGTTATAGTGCTGATAAGTTAATAACATGTGTGTGCAGGTGTGGGACCTCTGCGACCAGTAGGAGTTTCTCATCTTGCGAGGAGAGGAAGGGGGGCATCCATGGCCCCATCCATACATGCTTCCATCATGGAGATGGAGGATGTCTATGAGAACCTGACCGGGTTGATATTAGATGTTCTAGAGCCGATAGTGGATGAGTTACCATGGCCCATGCAGAGATATGCAGTTGGGGCGTATGTGCGCTTCAATGTGCTGCTCCGCAAGGTCGTGAGAGTAGTTGACTACTTCCATACTCAGCAAGCTAGAGCTGCGATACCTAGGGGTGTACGGGCCAGGTATTAGGCCTTATGTTGTTATTATTTATGTACTGAGAGCTTAGAAGCCTCATATTTTGTACTACTGAAAGCTATGAGGCTTCATATTCTATATAGACTCACAGAAAGTCGCCGTGCTTCAGATTTTGTGCCAGCACTAGTTTTTATGATGATATATATATATAGACATTTTGGCGGTTTTATATATTATGTATTTTAAATGGATGAATGATGTGATCTTGTTTATGTGTTTGCTTATAAAATGAGTTATTTACATGATATGTCTACTTTTAACAGTTCATGAATATGCTTATGTGTGTGCAATGTACCAATGTAAGATGAAGTTGGCCATGGAGTCGGCAACTGTGCTCACGTCTCATGGAATGTTCAGGTACTGAATGGACTCGAAGGACCTTTCCAAAAGATGGACTTGTCTATAGAGATGGAGTAAGGTAGGATCGTAGATGGTGTAGACTCGGTTAAGATGAGAGACCACTAGTTGAGAATCCAAGTGGATGACAACGTGGTCCATACCCAAAGAAATAGCGTTCGTTACGGTTCCAATGACTACTTGGTATTCCACAGCAATGTTGGCCATGAAACCTAGACACATTCCTCCTGAATTGAAAAGCTTTCCAGTAGGTGAATAGAGTACCCAGGCTGCCGAAGCAAGGTTGTGGGTATGTTGGCTAGTGTCGTCCGCGAATATGTAGCAAGTTTCCATCTTCACACGCAGACAAAACATGGTATAAGAAATGAAACAAGACCTAAGCATGCAAAAATCAAAGCGTCACACCACACAAAAATACACACATGCCATGTACAGTATATACAAAAGTACTTATGCATGAAAGACTCAAGCATAGTACCTCTTTAGGTAGAGCCCATTGTGAGGCTCACACAAAGATATCTCGTCATAGTCTTCAAGCTCATAAGCTTTCTTCTCCAAGACGTGTTTCACTATGGAAGGTCCATGTCACATGGACTCAAACTTTTCTGCCCTCGGCTTATCATGTTTTTGGTTGCATGTGAGGACCAAATCTCCTTTGCTGTAGACATGAGGTTCTACCGACTTGTCATATTGTGCTTTGATGCATTTCTTATGATCCTCATTGACAAGAGATGCATTACGGCAACTCTCGTCGAGCTTAGATAGGTAGAGGAAGCATTCTTTCTCGGTAGTAATGTTGGGGAGAAGTTCAATGGAAAGCTTGAGGGATGGAATATCGCACTCAATAGGAAGGACAACCTCCAATCCATACACTAGTTGGAAGGGAGTAAATCCAGTGGCGGTTTGTTCGGATACATAGGGTACTACCAAAGGACTGAACAGCAAGAGCAAACACTTCACATAAACAGATCACAGATCAACACACCGATGTTTTGACATGGTTTAAACCCTCTTGAGGGAAACACTCCACAGCCCCGGCCAAATAGCTTCTACGGGACAACTTATTATGCAAAGAAAGAAAGTTACAAATGAGCTTCTCATAATCAATCAACTAAACAATGACCCTCCATGCTCTTTAAATAGAGATCATGGACCAATCGGGTGTGAAGCCAGGGATCAAGGTTAGGTTTGGTCTAAGAGATGTTGAGCCGTCAGATCACTCTATGTCGGGAACATATCGTGACCATCGGATTAAGTATTTACAAATGCATACTAATTCATACTAAGGAAACACACTATTCCTAACGGATATATTACACAAGTTGATCTTAACTAACTTCTAAGTGTCTAAATATCCTAACATCCCCCCTTAAGAAAAACTTGGGATATGATTGAAGGATTTACAAAAGTGACACTATTAAGAGAAGGAAGGAGGCATTAGAGCCTATCCCCCCTTA
This sequence comes from Larix kaempferi, assembly GCA_027924585.1. Taxonomy (NCBI): domain Eukaryota; kingdom Viridiplantae; phylum Streptophyta; class Pinopsida; order Pinales; family Pinaceae; genus Larix; species Larix kaempferi. Next base: position 13,476,461 of record BSBM01000348.1, on the reverse strand, counting down.
ATGACAAGTTCCTGAACTCCTAACATAGATCAAAGTTTAGAAAACTTCACTTCTGTAAGAGACTTGGTGAAGATGTATGCAACTTGATCATCTGTAGGGAAAAAGAGCACTTCAAGAACACGATCATGAACAAGATTTCTAATGAAGTGCATATGTATCTCAATGTGTTTGCTGCATTGATGTAGAACTGGATCTTTGGCAAGATTTATGGCACTTTGATTGTCGCACCAAAATGGAGTAGGCTGATGCTGCTCGAATCCAAACTCTGAAAGGATCTGTCGAAGCCATAAAGCTTTCTGACTGGCATTAACTACTGCTCGATATTCTGCCTCTCCTGAAGAAAGAGCAAGAGCTTGTTGTTTCTTACAAGCCCAAGTAATAGGTCCAGATCCCAGAATGAAAACATAACCTGCAGTAGACTTTCGATCATTAAGATCGTCGGCCCAATCTGAATCAGTGAAACCAACCAACAAAGGTTTCCCCCCTGTATTATAATGAATCCCAAACTGAACTGTACCTCAAATATATCAAAGTATTCTTTTAGCTGCTTTCCAGTGACTTTCATGAGGTGTCTGCATATAACGGGCAACACGACCAATGGCAAAGGAAAGGTCAGGACGGGAATGAGTCAAGTATAAGAGACTACCAACAAGCTGACGATATAAGGTGGCATCGACTTCAGGTGAAGTACAAGTGGCAGAAAGTTTGACTCCAGACTGGAAGGGAGAAGGGGCTGGTGTACAATCTTCCATGTGAAAGTGACGAAGAAGGTCACAAGCATACTTAGACTGAGAAAGAAAGATTTCTTCTTTGGTTTGCAGGACTTGGAGATCAAGAAAATAATGCAAATTTCCTAAGTTTGACATTTCAAAATTTTGTTTAAGACTGGATTTCACATGGGTTATAAGCTTAGGGTCACTACCAATAAAAATAAGGTCATCAACATATAGAACAAGTATGATGAGATGGTTTCCTACTTTATTGGTATAGACATTGGGGTCAGAATGGCATCTAGAAAAACCAGTGTCAAGGAGAAAGTTATCCATTTTGGCATACCAAGCTATAGGAGCTTGCTTAAGGCCATATAAGGATTTCTTAAGGTGGAAGACAAGGCTAGAGTTATTCTGAACATAGCCAAGAGGTTGTTCCATGTAAATTTCCTCCTGTAAATCACCATGTCAGAAGGCAGACTTGACATCCATTTGATGGACTTGCCAGTTGTGTAAGGATGCAAGGGAAAGAACAAGGCGGATGGAGTTCATTTTTGCGAGGGGAGCAAAGGTTTCATTGTAGTCAATCCCTTCAACTTGGGAAAAACCTTTGGAAACTAACCTTGCCTTAAGTCTTTCAACACTTCCATCTGATGCATACTTAGTTCTGTAGACCCATTTACATCTGACAAGTTTTCTTCCTTTTGGAAGAGGTACAAGATCCTAAGTATCGTTCACCATTAAGGAAAGATATTCTTCATCCATGGCTGCATCCCAATTTGGATTCTCTGAAGCTTCTGCAAAAATTTTTGGATCATGATTCTCGGAAACTTGAGACAAAAGAGAAGAGGCTCGCTGAAACTGAGAACGTGTTCGATGTTGATCTCTAGGATCACCGGCAATATCACCAGCTGCTTCACATGTTGGACGGACCCATCGAGGAATCACTTGTGCTGGTGCAACTAGAGGAACATGAGCAGGAGGAGGTGGATTTTCATCCTCACTGTCATCATCAGAAACTGGAGATGGAAACCTGTCAAGGAAGTTGGAAGAAGAAGAAGAAGGCACAAATGCCAAATCAGGCTCACAGGCCAAAGATGGCACAATTGTCGAGTTAGGCTCGTAGGCCAAGATATTTTCATCAAATTTAATATCTCTTCTAATGATTATATCATGAGAATGTGGTTGAATAATTCTATAACCTTTTACATCTTCAGAATATCCAACAAATATGCACTTTTCACTTTTAGGCTACAATGCTTTCCGTTTTTCATCCGGAATGTGAGCCCATGCTTCACTACCAAACACATGGAAGTGACTTACATCAGGTTTAATTTTACACCATGCTTCTTCCGGTGTTATACCTTGTAATGCTTTAGTGGGGGTGCGATTAACTATGTAATTTGTACAATTTATGGCTTCAGCCCAAAATTGAAGACTTAATCCCTTAGATTGGATCATACAATTAACCATTTCTTTTAAGGTGCGGTTCTTCTTTTCAGCTACACCATTTTGTTGTGGTGTATATGGAATAGTGTGCTTTTGTTGGATGCCTTATTCATTGCAGAAAGTAGTGAACTTTTTGTTAACATATTCTCCTCCATTGTCAGATCTTAATTTAATAATTTGATGACCGGATTGTTTTTCAACAAGGGCCTTGTAGGCCAAGAACATGTTAAATACTTCGCTCTTAAATTTGAGGAAATAAACCCAAGTGCGTCTTGTGTAATCATCAATGAAAGTTAAGAAATATTTGAAACCATAAAAGGAAGCAGATGGAAGAGGACCACACAAGTCACTATGCACAAGCTCCAAGGGAACCGAGGCGTGCCAAGAGGCAAGTTTGTCAAAAATGTCTCGATGATGTTTTCCGAGTACACAACCAGAACAAACACCATCCCTGCAAGATGCCATTGGAAGACCTGTCACCATATTGTATTTACATAGTTGTTGCAATGAGCGGTAATTTAAGTGACCAAATTGCTCATGCCAAAGTTTTCTCAAGTTATCATTATGAGCAACAAAAACTGAAGGGAAAGGTGATGATCCAAAGTTGTTAAACTTGTACAACTTGGTAATATCATCAATAATTCCGGTAGCTAGAACCTATTGAAAATCTTTAAAATCCTTGATTACAACTTGGTGAGGTGTAAAGGTCATAGTTTTACTTTCACCAGAAGGATTGATTTGATAGACTGATAACAAATTGCAGGAAATTCTTGGAACACATAGTACATCACTAAAATGACCATTATCTACTGGAACTGTTTCAGCTCCTACAACACATAGAGATCTATCATCACCAACAAATATTTGTTTGTTGTTACATTCATGCATAGTAGAAAAGATGGCTTGATCCTTAGCCTTATGATAAGATGCTCCAGAATCAATGAGCCATTCATTTGAAGTAGAAGAAGAAGATGCATTATAAGAATAACCAGAAGCACAAAGTGCATGTCCATGAGAGGCAGATTCTGAAGGCGAATCTAGGTTGATGTGGTGCTTCTTCATTGCTACTTCCAAGGCTGCCATCTTCTTGAAACACTTAGATTCATCATGATTATCTTTCCCGCAATAGTTGCAATGATGCTCAATCTTCTTGCCTTTTGGATTGGATCATTTGTCATTTTTTAAAGAAGGAGCTGACTGAGAGGGTTTTGGACCCTTGTTTGACTTATTATTGCGAAAATTATGTTTCTAGGGAGGCTTGGACTTTTCTTTCTGTTGGGACAATAAGGCTTTCCCAAATGTATCTGCATTGTTGATTATTCCAAGATGAATGAGTTTATCTTGCTCTCTAATCAAGGAATCACAAAAGGATTCAAGACTAGGCTCTTGATAGCTAGCTGCATTCAAGGATTCTTTCATGAAGTAAAATGTAGATACAAAAATAGAATATGCAGGTCCAAGTTTGGAAAGAATATGATAAATGCATTGTTTGTCTTCCCTCTTAATCTTATATTCTACACATAAGAGTTTAAGAGTTTTGTACTTAGGTAAATAATCTTGAATGCATGAAAAGTCACTTGGATTTAAAGAAATCAACTCATTTTCAAGTTGGTGACCTCGAATTTCATTGTGTTTACCAAATACAGATTCCAACTTGTCCCAAGTAGCATCAGGCTCATCAATTCCATATATGTGGAATCGCAAATCAGTAGAGATTGACATCCCAATCAATCCACGAGCTTCGTCACATCTATTTGCCCATTTTATTTTCTTATCATCATCAGTGGGTTCGGTTTCTTTCCCTGAGGTAATTCTGAAAAGTACCCTACTTCATAGAACATCCTCCATACGATATTTCCATGAGAAATAGTTGGAAGTGTTAAGTATAATATCACAAGAAGCGGCCATATTTGTAAATTAATGGATGTAAAAGTAGAAACTAGTAGTCTGGATATGAAGAGCTCGAAAAAATAGGTGGTTTAAAAAAAAATGGCACTGAAAACTGACTCTGTATGATGAAGTTATGCTTGAACAAAGAAACTGTTAAATATGTCCCCAATAGTGACGTGGCAGCTAGAGAATGTCCAGCAAAAAAAAGAACCCCCCTTTTCCCAAGATGAACTTTTTGACAATCACTTTACAAGAAAGTTGTTTTAAGTGAACCACTTTTGTAAAATAAGTGATTTCACTTTTACAATGATATTACTTTTAAATAATGCAACAATAAAAAAAAAAACTTAAGTGACTCATTTGTATTTTTATTTTTTATTATTTAAGTTAGATGCACTTTTACAATAAAGTAACTTGAAAATAGAAATTCCATGCACTTTTTCTTTCAAAAGAAACTTCCTAAGACTTGAACTCAAGACCTATTAAAGAATAAAACAACTTTGAACCAAGTGAGCTAGATTAAAAGGTATGTAAAATATGGGAATAAGGAAGGGTTTTTTTTTTAACTCTTCTTGCTTGGTTTGCGTGCTTGCCATTTTTCTTACAAAACACACCACAAATCGAAAAAAAAAAATAAAAAAAAATCCACACTTGTGGAGTTAGATCTCGTTAGCTTACCCAGAAAGTCTATGTTTTCTCTCTGTTTCTGATTTGCCGAGATCACGCAAGGTGCACGGAAAGACCATACGCAGCCGAGAAAAAGCCTTTCCCTTTTTGTTTATGATTTGCCGAGATCGCTCAAGGTGCACGGAAAAGAGCATATGCAGACAGGAAAGCAACAATTCGAACCCAAAAAAAAATCTAACTGTAAAAAAATGATAAAATATGATATTTTTTCTTTTAAAAATAGAAAATACAAAAAATGTGTCACTATAACATTATGCCCTCAAATTTGATGAAATACGCGTTTCTGGAGCAACCGGGAATTGTTTTCGATCAAACGAAAACTATTTTCCAATGGAAATGATGCTCTGGATTCAATGGAACACCTCCCATATCCCAAAAATGCACATAAATACCAAAACCATAAACCCTTTCGAGTTTCGGCAACAACAATTCAAGATCTAGATCATAACCGAAAGCGGCTCTTCATAAAAGCTCTGATACCATGTTCGGGTACACAGGGTACTACCAAAGGACTGAACACCAAGAGAAACCACTTCACACAAACAGATCACAGATCAACACACCGATTTTTTGACATGGTTTAAACCCTCTTGAGGGAAACACTCAACGGCCCCGGCCAAATAGTTTCTACGGGACAATTTATTATGCAAAGAAATAAAGTTACAAATGAGATTCTCATAATCGATCAACTAAACAATGACCCTCCATGCTCAATAAATAGAGATCATGGACCAATCGGGTGTTAAGCCACGGATCAAGGTTAGGTTTGATCTAAGAGAAGTTGAGCTGTCGGATCACTCTATGTCGAGAACATATCGTGACCATCGGATTAAGTAATTACAAATGCATACTAATGCATACTAAGAAAACACACTATCCCTAATGGATATATTACACAAGTTGATCTTAACTAACTCCTAAGTGTCTAAATATCCTAACACGGTTTTGATGGAAGTTCAGTAGGCCCATAATGTTGAAAAGAGCATATTATGCTAGTTGGACTTGTGCATACCCACCATACGTTGGAACATAGTTTTCAAGACCTTGTTAATGGCCTCGACCTGTCCGTTGGACTGTGGGTAGTAGGGTGTTGTGTTTTCATGGTGAAAACCCAATCTATCGCTCAATTCCTCAACCATGTAGTTCTGGAAGTGAGAACCATGGTCGGTAACTATAGACTGAGGAACTCCAAACTGCGCTATGACATGATTAAACATGAAGAGTATGGCAGTTTTGTCGTGGTTTTTGTATGTAGGCATTGCCTCGGACCACTTTGTAAAGCAATCTATAGCTACGACAATGTAACTATGCCCCCCGGCCGAGGTAGGCTTACAATGCATGAAGTCAATTCCCCATTTAGCGAACGGGCCAGCGGCAATAACCAGGTGTAATGGGGCAGGATGGGTGCACTTTTTGTATGAAAATATTGACATGGAGGACATTTGTTTACGGCCTCAATACAATCTTTAAAGATAGACGGCCAATAATATCTCACACAAAATATATTCCGGGTTGTAGCCATCCTAGAGAGATGACCGCCACAATCCCTAGCATGACAGTCATTTAGGACATGTTCATCCTCGTCATGAGTCAGACAACGTTGAAGAATAGAATCGATACCACGGCAGTACAAAGTATCATTGATTATCCGGTAATACTTTGCATGGTGGCGTATTCGACCATGGTCATCACAAGAAATTTGAGGGCTGAAACATTGGGTCTGAAGATATAAAGTGATATCTCCATACCACGGATCAGATGTACTGATAAGAAACAATGACTCATCCGGAAAAGAGTCATTGGGATCAGATTCTACATCAGCACGGAGAAGGTCGCAGATGAGCTCAGCAAACACCAAAGACTTTTTAGACTTAGCCTTCTCAAAAAATAGTTCAAATTCCTGCAGTATCACGATCCAGTGTGAATACTTGCCCCCAAGCACCTGATGTGTCAAAATGTGGTACATGGGGTTCAAATCGGCGATGATGGTGGTGGTGCGAAGTAGAATGTAATGTCGAAACTTCTGGATGGCGATGACCGCCGCGAGAGCGAGCTTCTCAACATGCGAATATCGAGTTTCGGCATCAATAAAACCTTTACTGGTGTAGTATATCGCATGTTCTTGGGTGTTCTGGTCTTCCTGCACCAAAACCATGGCGATAGTGGTGTCGGAAGCAGCGAGTTATAGAATGTAATCTCGATAGTAATCCGGCGGTTGGAGCATGGGGGCATGGTGATGGCATGTTTCAAACTTTCAAAACATTATTGAGATTGGTCATCCCAAATGAACGGGACATCTTTTTTTATCAATCTCTGTGAAGAACCTACAACAATTAATTAATGAAAATACATGAGATAGCATAAATAATAGAACTCAGAATCGCTTTTATTGATCGCAGGACAATTTGAGGGGGAAACCTCCTTTGAGCAAGCTCAATACAAATAACTTCACGGTACCTTCATTGGTCTCAACACAAACTTATATACTAAGTCTAGGCGCCAATACCATGGGTCAATACCATGTATCAATACAAACCATGGGCCAATACAAACTATGGATCAACAATTACTACGGGACGGCTTACAAAGCATATGCGTCCAACAACAATAAGGCAAACTACGGATCAACAAATACTACGACACGACTTACAAATCATATGCGTCCAACAATAATATACTAAGTAAATAGAAGGGTTGACATCGGTTCCTAACATCCTCTCTCCCTTAGAAAAAGCTTTGTCCTCAAAGCTTTAGATGTGGAAAGTGATGCAGAATCTGAAGGAGTGGTTCCCGTGTAGCATCCTCGGGTTGCATTCCGGGCCACTGATGCCTTTTGACTTGCAGGTAGGGTTGCTTGAAGGTTGTAGACAAAGAAGAACCATATCAACAGCGTGAAAAGTGTGCTCAGAATGGTGTTGATCGGCTTGTTTTTTTAGTCGAATTCTTGCCATGTGAATATTGTCCTGCAGAATGACAAGAATCTGATCGGGGTTTCGAAGAACCAAGTCAATTGCCTGAATTGAGGAGCTGCTAAGGGTGTATGGAAGAAGAACTGGCGGTGCCGGTCCATAGACTGCTTCATATGGTGTCCTTTTAGATGTGGTATTGTACCACTGGAGTGCTTCTAGGAAATCCATAGAAATAGTTTTCCAAATCTGTGCAGGGATGGGCAAGGGTTCGAGGAGTCCCGAAAGGAGTGTCGTTTCACCCTTGTTGACCTAGAAAGTATCACAGTCAACCACCATCTATTGAATTGTCATTTTCAATCCCTACCAAAATAATTTACATTGTTCCTGGTCATACATTTTGAGGAACCCAGAGTGCCCTACTGATGAAGAAGCATGTTGTTCATAGAAGAGATAGCCCTATTGAACAAATTGCAACCAATTTGGAACAAGCAGAGAAATAGCTGTAAGAGAAACTGGGTCATCAAATGTGCGATAAGGAGCATCTACCACCATATTCTCCTTACCCTTCTTGTAAGTGATCGCATAGGCATAAACCATGAGTTGGATAACCCATGTTAGGTGTGCTGAGGAGGAGACCCATTGTTCCAGGAAATTTTTCAGACTCTGGAGATCAGTCTTTATGCATAAATAATTCCCTAATAGGTATGGCTGCCACGTTTGTATTGCATGCAAAATAGCCATCATTTCCTGCTGAGATGTAGATGCAGCTAAATTCTTACTGGAAAGGTCTCTTGAAGGCGACAAGCCCACTGGTTCAGCAAGGACACCTGCATATTTATCCAAGGAAGTAGGGGAGAGCGGTGATGGGTGCATATGAATAGAATGGAGTTGAGAGATGACACCATCTGAATGCTTCTTAAGGATCTTTTCTAGGCGATGTGAACTAATGATGGAAAGAGACCCTTATTGTAAGCCCTTAAATTTTTGTTGTTTCCCATTGACTAAAAATTGAATCCAAAGTTCAACAAAATCCCATAAGATGGGGCCAAGTGTGTGTAACCATTGAATGCCAAAAACCACATCACATCTTCCTAGGGACAAGGAAAACATGTCAGAGCACAGGTTATAATCTTCTAGAGAGATACGCATATTGTGACACTTCCCCTTGCAAGGTAAGGTGCCCCCATTGGTAACCATGACTTCAAAGTTGGAGCAAGGATGGACAAAACAATCAGCATGTTTGGAAATCCAAGGTTCAATGAAGTTGAGAGTGCTACCAAAATCAATGAGTATTGTAAGAGGAAGCTTCTTGAACTAACCCCTGACCTGCATTGTTTGGGGGGTGGTGACATCGGATAAAGCATGGAGAGATATCTCTGGTTTTTCATCCTGAGATGGGGGGTCAATAGGCGGATCCTGAATGTCAACCTGATCATCCATTGTATCTGGTTCTTCACTAATTTTAGAGGCAGTGATCCAGGTGGATATCGGTGGCGGCCCACCTCTTCCAACTGGCTCAAAACAGTCTTCTGGCAATTTTGGTAAATTACTATTTTTAGCAGTTTTTCGGGTCCTGAACTTCTGGAGCCATTTTGAGGCCCTAAACGACATTTTTTGGCGATTTGGGGGACCAAATAGGTGCCTCCGGCATACAATTGGGCCCAGTCGAAAGTTTTAAATCTTGGATAGACCTTTCCAACGGGCTACCGAGCGCCCCAAACGGAGATCGTATGCAAAAGTTACGACCCCGAGAAGTGATGTACTAACTTACCCAAACGGGGCCCACATGACTTTTGGCGCTTCATCTCCTAGGGTTAGGTTTTTGGATGTTTGGGATTCTTTCCCTCATTCTTATGATAAATAGGTCCTTTCAGCCTCTCTTTGTATTCATCTTGGCACGAATGAGCATAGCGGCCACATCTCTTCTCAGAGATAGCTACCACCATTCTAGCTCTTGTATTTTACAGTCTGTTCTATTTTCGCTATTTAATAGAATATGTGTTTATTGTATCACTGTGTTATTTGCAATATATCTCTGTATATGATTCTGTATATGCTATCTTTTGTTTCATTCCCACATAAATCCGGATCAGTGGTATCAGAGCGGTCTGCTCTTTGATTGTTTCTCGGTGCATGTCCCCGACGAGGTTAGGATACAGAGAGTTGGGTCTCAAACTAGTTTCACTTGGGGAAGACCACTCCCGCCGCCCCAAACGGCCTCCCATGGCGGAAGAAAAGAGAGACGACAGAGCAGTAGATCCTATCAATTTGTTGCTCGAGGAAGCCCTCACGCGACAGAGGAACGAGATGATGGATAATTTCGCCCAGATCCTTCAACGCATGCCAACAGTGGCAAATGCACCCTCAACAAGCAGCCATTTTGGAGATACGACTCCCTTCAAGGTACAAGTTAATTTTGATATCCCTTTATTTGAAGGCCAAATCGATGCCGATGCCCTAGATAAATGGTTGAATCTACTAGAAGGGTATTTCTCTGTCCACAATTTTTCCGACAGGGAAAAGATCGTCTTTGCACTCCTCAAGGCCGTCCCCCATGTCAAAAATTGGTGGGAAACTTATTGTGAGCAAAACTCATCAGACGAGTCTGGATTGTTTGAATATTCCAATCCCACTTGGGCCTCTTTTATAGATGCCGTCAAGGAACAATATTACCCTGTTGGAAACTATGATGACCAGTACACGAAATGGACCATTCTGCATCAAGAGAGGGACCAAACGGTGTCGGAGTACACCAACAAATTTCATAGCTTGCGCACAAAGCTAGGTATCAAGGACTCCGGGCGGCACCTAGTACTGAAATATCGCAGTGGCCTACACCGGTACATCCGAACAGAGATGGATTTCCTGGAAATCTCTTCACTCGGATCCGCCTATCGATATGCCGTCAAAATTGAGCAGAAATTTTAGCAAAAGAACAAGCGTGACTTCGGACCTGCGCAGAAGCAGGGCAGGGGAAACTCTGGCTCACAGAACACGGGGCAGGAAAAGGACAACCAGTCCCAACCACAGGCGAAGAAGGGTAAAGAAAAGACAAAGAAGGACACCGGGAAGTGGTGCGAGTTCCACAAAAGCACCTGGCAAAACACTGATGATTGCCGCTCAAAACAGTCATTGGTGGCTGAGATCAAAGCTTCAGAATCAGATCCCAGTTCCGATTCGGACTCGGAACCTAATTTCATAGCCGCGCAAAAAGGGAAGCAGATCATTGATGCAGAACCCAGTGTCGTTGTTGCCACCACACAGATTCAGGCAGAGGAGCCTGAAGAGTCGGAGGCAGAGGAGCGCCTTTTCCACTCACAGATGTGGGTGAAGGGAATTCCCCTACACTTTGTTGTGGACAGCGGCAGCCAGAAGAACCTAATCTCAGAAGAAGTCATCAAGAGATTGGAGCTACCAATAACGCCACACCCACAACCATACACCATTGGATGGCTAAGCCAAGGATGAAGGATCCGTGTCAGTCACCAATGTCGCCTACCATATGGCATCAAGCCTTTCAAAGATGAGGTATTGTGTGATGTGGCCCCACTTGAAGTATGTGATGTTCTTTTAGGACAACCATATATGTGGAAGCGTCATGCTGTATATGAATCACGACCTCGCAGTGTCATTGTCACTTTGGGAGGACAACTCTATCGGATACCAGAGATAGTTGCACCTACCCCAAACGAGCAGGGAAGGAAGATAATCTCCCACACTGGGAAATTTTCCCTATTCGCAATTGCCACTAAAGGTGAACATCAGACCGCAGAGACATCCACAACCTCTGCAGATTATCCTTCTACTCAGCAGAAACAAGAAAAACACAAAGTTAGTGCAGCATCGCCTATTCGGGTACCTCTACAGTGCAAGGCCACGCATTCAAGGGGCCCCTCCAAAAAGAAACCATCCACACCGGTGCATACCAAGGATACAACAACAACCAAAACTATTGAACAGCTCCAACGCATCCATCAACAACAATTACAACCCTCTGAAGATGTCAAAGTAAGGCAACCTTTCCACTTCAGCAAATGTCGCACCAAGAGCTCAACTCGACACACAGCTCGACATATGATAAGGGATTTAACGCAATGGAGACCATTGCTTCCTAAGAAGGGAGGATTGATCCAGGTGGATATCGGTGGCGGCCCACCTCTTCCAACTGGCTCAAAACAATCTTCTGGCAATTTTGGTAAATTACTATTTTTAGCAGTTTTTCGGGTCCTGAACTTCCGGAGCCATTTTGAGGCCCTAAACGACATTTTTTGGCGATTTGGGGGACCAAATGGTTGCCTCCGGCGTACATTTGGGGGACCAAATGGTTGCCTCCGGCGTACATTTGGGCCGATTCGAAAGTTGTAAATCTTGGATAGACCTTTCCAACGGGCTACCGAGCGCCCCAAACGGAGATCGTATGCAAAAGTTACGACCCCGAGAAGTGATGTACTAACTTACCCAAACGGGGCCCACATGACTTTTGGCGCTTCATCTCCTAGGGTTAGGTTTTTGGATGTTTGGGATTCTTTCCCTCATGCTTATGATAAATAGGCCCTTTCGGCCTCTCTTTGTATTCATCTTGGCACGAATGAGCATAGCGGCCACATCTCTTCTTAGAGATAGCTACCACCATTCTAGCTCTTGTATTTTACAGTCTGTTCTATTTCCGCTATTTAATAGAATATGTGTTTACTGTATCACTGTGTTATTTGTAATATATCTCTGTATATGATTCTGTATATGCTATCTTTTGTTTCGTTCCCACATAAATCCGGATCAGTGGTATCAGAGCGGTCTGCTCTTTGATTGTTTCTCGGTGCATGTCCCCGACGAGGTCAGGATACAGAGAGTTGGGTCTCGAACTAGTTTCACTTGGGGAAGACCACTCCCGCCGCCCCAAACGGCCTCCCATGGCGGAAGAAAAGAGAGACGACGGAGCAGTAGATCCTATCAAGTTGTTGCTCGAGGAAGCCCTCGCGCGACAGAGGAACGAGATGATGGATAATTTCGCCCAGATCCTTCAACGCATGCCAACAGTGGCAAATGCACCCTCAACAAGCAGCCATTTTGGAGATACGACTCCCTTCAAGGTACAAGTTAATTTTGATATCCCTTTATTTGAAGGCCAAATCGATGTCGATGCCCTAGATAAATGGTTGAATCTACTAGAAGGGTATTTCTCTGTCCACAATTTTTCCGACAGGGAAAAGATCGTCTTTGCACTCCTCAAGGCCGTCCCCCATGTCAAAAATTGGTGGGAAACTTATTGTGAGCAAAACTCATCAGACGAGTCTGGATTGTTTGAATATTCCAATCCCACTTGGGCCTCTTTTATAGATGCCGTCAAGGAACAATATTACCCTGTTGGAAACTATGATGACCAATACACGAAATGGACCATTCTGCATCAAGAGAGGGACCAAACGGTGTTGGAGTACACCAACAAATTTCATAGCTTGCGCACAAAGCTAGGTATCAAGGACTCCGAGCGGCACCTAGTACTGAAATATCGCAGTGGCCTACACCGGTACATCCGAACAGAGATGGATTTCCTGGAAATCTCTTCACTCGAATCTGCCTATCGATATGCCGTCAAAATTGAGCAGAAATTTCAACAAAAGAACAAGCGTGACTTCGGACCTGCGCAGAAGCAGGGCAGGGGAAACTCTGGTTCACAAAACACGGGGCAGGAAAAGGACAACCAGTCCCAACCACAGGCGAAGAAGGGTAAAGAAAAGACAAAGAAGGACACCGGGAAGTGGTGCGAGTTCCACAAAATCCTCTGGCACAACACTGATGATTGCCGCTCAAAACAGTCATTGGTGGCTGAGATCAAAGCTTCAGAATCAGATCCCAGTTCCGATTCTGACTCGGAACCTAATTTCACAGCCGCGCAAAAAGGGAAGCAGATCATTGATGCAGAACCCAGTGCCGTTGTTGCCACCACACAGATTCAGGCAGAGGAGCCTGAAGAGTCGGAGGCAGAGGAGCGCCTTTTCCACTCACAGATGTGGGTGAAGGGAATTCCCCTACACTTTGTTGTGGACAGCGGCAGCCAGAAGAACCTAATCTCAGAAGAAGTCATCAAGAGATTGGAGCTACCAATAACGCCACACCCACAACCATACACCATTGGATGGCTAAGCCAAGGACGAAGGATCCGTGTCAGTCACCAATGTCGCCTACCATATGGCATCAAGCCCTTCAAAGATGAGGTATTGTGTGATGTGGCCCCACTTGAAGTATGTGATGTTCTTTTAGGACAACCATATATGTGGAAGCGTCATGCTGTATATGAATCACGACCTCGCAGTGTCATTGTCACTTTGGGAGGACAACTCTATCGGATACCAGAGATAGTTGCACCTACCCCAAACGAGCAGGGAAGGAAGATAATCTCCCACACTGGGAAATTTTCCCTATTCGCAATTGCCACTAAAGGTGAACATCAGATCGCAGAGACATCCACAACCTCTGCAGATTATCCTTCTACTCAGCAGAAACAAGAAAAACACAAAGTTAGTGCAGCATCGCCTATTCGGGTACATCTACAGTGCAAGGCCACGCATTCAAGGGGCCCCTCCAAAAAGAAACCATCCACACCAGTGCATACCAAGGATACCACAACAACCAAAACTGTTGAACAACTCCAACGCATCCATCAACAACAATTACAACCCTCTGAAGATGTCAAAGTAAGGCAACCTTTCCACTTCAGCAAATGTCGCACCAAGAGCTCAACTCGACACACAGCTCGACATATGATAAGGGATTTAACGCAATGGAGACCATTGCTTCCTAAGAAGGGAGGATTGATCCAGGTGGATATCGGTGGCGGCCCACCTCTTCCAACTGGCTCAAAACAGTCTTCTGGCAATTTTGGTAAATTACTATTTTTAGCAGTTTTTCGGGTCCTGAACTTCCGAAGCCATTTTGAGGCCCTAAACGACATTTTTTGGCGATTTGGGGGACCAAAGGGTTGCCTCCGGCGTACATTTGGGCCCATTCAAAAGTTGTAAATCTTGGATAGACCTTTCCAACGGGCTACCGAGTGCCCCAAACGGAGATCGTATGCAAAAGTTACGACCCCAAGAAGTGATGTACTAACTTACCCAAACGGGGCCCACATGACTTTTGGCGCTTCATCTCCTAGGGTTAGGTTTTTGGATGTTTGGGATTCTTTCCCTCATGCTTATGATAAATAGGCCCTTTCGGCCTCTCTTTGTATTCATCTTGGCACGAATGAGCATAGCGGCCACATCTCTTCTCAGAGATAGCTACCACCATTCTAGCTCTTGTATTTTACAGTCTGTTCTATTTCCGCTCCTTAATAGAATATGTGTTTACTGTATCACTGTGTTATTTGCAATATATCTCTGTATATGATTCTATATATGCTATCTTTTGTTTCGTTCCCACATAAATCCGGATCAGTGGTATCAGAGCGGTCTGCTCTTTGATTATTTCTCGGTGCATGTCCCCGACGAGGTCAGGATACAGAGATTTGGGTCTCGAACTAGTTTCACTTGGGGAAGACCACTCCCGCCGCCCCAAACGGCCTCCCATGGCGAAAGAAAAGAGAGACGACGGAGCAGTAGATCCTATCAAGTTGTTGCTCGAGGAATCCCTCGCGCGACAGAGGAATGAGATGATGGATAATTTCGCCCAGATCCTTCAACGCATGCCAACAGTGGCAAATGCACCCTCAACAAGCAGCCATTTTGGAGATACGACTCCCTTCAAGGTACAAGTTAATTTTGATATCCCTTTATTTGAAGGCCAAATCGATGCCGATGCCCTAGATAAATGGTTGAATCTACTAGAAGGGTATTTCTCTGTCCACAATTTTTCCGACAGGGAAAAGATCGTCTTTGCACTCCTCAAGGCCGTCCCCCATGTCAAAAATTGGTGGGAAACTTATTATGAGCAAAACTCATCAAACGAGTCTGGATTGTTTGAATATTCCAATCCCACTTGGGCCTCTTTTATAGATGCCGTCAAGGAACAATATTACCCTGTTGGAAACTATGATGACCAGTACACGAAATGGACCATTCTGCATCAAGAGAGGGACCAAACGGTGTCGGAGTACACCAACAAATTTCATAGCTTGCGCACAAAGCTAGGTATCAAGGACTCTGAGCAGCACCTAGTACTGAAATATCGCAGTGGCCTACACCGGTACATCCGAACAGAGATGGATTTCCTGGAAATCTCTTCACTCGGATCCGCCTATCGATATGCCGTCAAAATTGAGCAGAAATTTTAGCAAAAGAACAAGCGTGACTTCGGACCTGCGCAGAAGCAGGGCAGGGGAAACTCTGGCTCACAGAACACGGGGCAGGAAAAGGACAACCAGTCCCAACCACAGGCGAAGAAGGGTAAATAAAAGACAAAGAAGGACACCGGGAAATGGTGCGAGTTCCACAAAAGCCCCTGGCACAACACTGATGATTGCCGCTCAAAACAGTCATTGGTGGCTGAGATCAAAGCTTCAGAATCAGATCCCAGTTCCGATTCTGACTCGGAACCTAATTTCACAGCCGCGCAAAAAGGGAAGCAGATCATTGATGCAGAACCCAGTGCCGTTGTTGCCACCACACAGATTCAGCTAGAGGAGCCTGAAGAGTCGGAGGCAGAGGAGCGCCTTTTCCACTCACAGATGTGGGTGAAGGGAATTCCCCTACACTTTGTTGTGGACAGCGGCAACCAGAAGAACCTAATCTCAGAAGAAGTCATCAAGAGATTGGAGCTACCAATAACGCCACACCCACAACCATACACCATTGGATGGCTAAGCCAAGGACGAAGGATCCGTGTCAGTCACCAATGTCGCCTACCATATGGCATCAAGCCCTTCAAAGATGAGGTATTGTGTGATGTGGCCCCACTTGAAGTATGTGATGTTCTTTTAGGACAACCATATATGTGGAAGCGTCATGCTGTATATGAATCACGACCTCGCAGTGTCATTGTCACTTTGGGAGGACAACTCTATCGGATACCAGAGATAGTTGCACCTACCCCAAACGAGCAGGGAAGGAAGATAATCTCCCACACTGGGAAATTTTCCCTATTCGCAATTGCCACTAAAGGTGAACATCAGATCGCAGAGACATCCACAACCTCTGCAAATTATCCTTCTACTCAGCAGAAACAAGAAAAACACAAAGTTAGTGCAGCATCGCCTATTCGGGTACCTCTACAGTGCAAGGCCACGCATTCAAGGGGCCCCTCCAAAAAGAAACCATCCACACCGGTGCATACCAAGGATACCACAACAACCAAAACTATTGAATAGCTCCAACGCATCCATCAACAACAATTACAACCCTCTGAAGATGTCAAAGTAAGGCAACCTTTCCACTTCAGCAAATGTCGCACCAAGAGCTCAACTCGACACACAGCTCGACATATGATAAGGGATTTAACGCAATGGAGACCATTGCTTCCTAAGAAGGGAGGATTGATCCAGGTGGATATCGGTGGCGGCCCACCTCTTCCAACTGGCTCAAAACAGTCTTCTGGCAATTTTGGTAAATTACTATTTTTAGCAGTTTTTCGGGTCCTGAACTTCGGGAGCCATTTTGAGGCCCTAAACGACATTTTTTGGCGATTTGGGGGACCAAATGGATCCCTCCGGCGTACATCTGGGCACAATAGAAAGTTGTAAATCTTGGATAGACCTTTCCAACGGGCTACCGAGCGCCCCAAACGGAGATCCTATGCAAAAGTTACGACCCCGAGAAGTGATGTACTAACTTACCCAAACGGGGCCCACATGACTTTTGGCGCTTCATCTCCTAGGGTTAGGTTTTTGGATGTTTGGGATTCTTTCCCTCATGCTTATGATAAATAGGCCCTTTCGGCCTCTCTTTGTATTCATCTTGGCACGAATGAGCATAGCGGCCACATCTCTTCTCAGAGATAGCTACCACCATTCTAGCTCTTGTATTTTACAGTCTGTTCTATTTCCGCTATTTAATAGAATATGTGTTTACTGTATCACTGTGTTATTTGCAATATATCTCTGTATATGATTCTGTATATGCTATCTTTTGTTTCGTTCCCACATAAATCCGGATCAGTGGTATCAGAGTGGTCTCCTCTTTGATTGTTTCTCGGTGCATGTCCCCGACGAGGTCAGGATACAGAGAGTTGGGTCTCGAACTAGTTTCACTTGGGGAAGACCACTCCCGCCGCCCCAAACGGCCTCCCATGGCGGAAGAAAAGAGAGACGACGGAGCAGTAGATCCTATCAAGTTGTTGCTCGAGGAAGCCCTCGCGCGACAGAGGAACGAGATGATGGATAATTTCGCCCAGATCCTTCAACGCATGCCAACAGTGGCAAATACACCCTCAACAAGCAGCCATTTTGGAGATACGACTCCCTTCAAGGTACAAGTTAATTTTGATATCCCTTTATTTGAAGGCCAAATCGATGCCGATGCCCTAGATAAATGGTTGAATCTACTAGAAGGGTATTTCTCTGTCCACAATTTTTCCGACAGGGAAAAGATCGTCTTTGCACTCCTCAAGGCCGTCCCCCATGTCAAAAATTGGTGGGAAACTTATTGTGAGCAAAACTCATCAGACGAGTCTGGATTGTTTGAATATTCCAATCCCACTTGGGCCTCTTTTATAGATGTCGTCAAGGAACAATATTACCCTGTTGGAAACTATGATGACCAGTACACGAAATGGACCATTCTGCATCAAGAGAGGGACCAAACGGTGTTGGAGTACAACAACAAATTTCGTACCTTGCGCACAAAGCTAGGTATCAAGGACTCCGAGTGGCACCTAGTACTGAAATATCGCAGTGGCCTACACCGGTACATCCGAACAGAGATGGATTTTCTGGAAATCTCTTCACTCGGATCCGCCTATCGATATGCCGTCAAAATTGAGCAGAAATTTCAGCAAAAGAACAAGCGTGACTTCAGACCTGCGCAGAAGCAGGGCAGCGAAAACTCTGGCTCACAGAACACGGGGCAGGAAAAGGACAACCAGTCCCAACCACAGGCGAAGAAGGGTAAAGAAAAGACAAAGAAGGACACCGGGAAGTGGTGTGAGTTCCACAAAAGCCCCTGGCACAACACTGATGATTGCCGCTCAAAACAGTCATTGGTGGCTGAGATCAAAGCTTCAGAGTCAGATCCCAGTTCTGATTCTGATTCGGAACCTAATTTCACAGCCGCGCAAAAAGGGAAGCAGATCATTGATGCAGAACCCAGTGCCGTTGTTGCCACCACACAGATTCAGGCAGAGGAGCCTGAAGAGTCGGAGGCAGAGGAGCGCCTTTTCCACTCACAGATGTGGGTGAAGGGAATTCCCCTACACTTTGTTGTGGACAGCGGCAACCAGAAGAACCTAATCTCAGAAGAAGTCATCAAGAGATTGGAGCTACCAATAACGCCACACCCACAACCATACACCATTGGATGGCTAAGCCAAGGACGAAGGATCCGTGTCAGTCACCAATGTAGCCTACCATATGGCATCAAGCCCTTCAAAGATGAGGTATTGTGTGATGTGGCCCCACTTGAAGTATGTGATGTTCTTTTAGGACAACCATATATGTGGAAGCGTCATGCTGTATATGAATCACGACCTCGCAGTGTCATTGTCACTTTGGGAGGACAACTCTATCGGATACCAGAGATAGTTGCACCTACCCCAAACGAGCAGGGAAGGAAGATAATCTCCCACACTGGAAAATTTTCCCTATTCGCAATTGCCACTAAAGGTGAACATCAGATCGCAGAGACATCCACAACCTCTGCAGATTATCCTTCTACTCAGCAGAAACAAGAAAAACACAAAGTTAGTGCAGCATCGCCTATTCGGGTACCTCTACAGTGCAAGGCCACGCATTCAAGGGGCTCCTCCAAAAAGAAACCATCCACACCGGTGCATACCAAGGATACCACAACAACCAAAACTGTTGAACAGCTCCAACGCATCCATCAACAACAATTACAACCCTCTGAAGATGTCAAAGTAAGGCAACCTTTCCACTTCAGCAAATGTCGCACCAAGAGCTCAACTCGACACACAGCTCGACATATGATAAGGGATTTAACGCAATGGAGACCATTGCTTCCTAAGAAGGGAGGATTGATCCAGGTGGATATCGGTGGTGGCCCACCTCTTCCAACTGGCTCAAAACAGTCTTCTGGCAATTTTGGTAAATTACTATTTTTAGCAGTTTTTCGGGTCCTGAACTTCCGGAGCCATTTTGAGGCCCTAAACGACATTTTTTGGCGATTTGGGGGACCAAACGGTTTCCTCTGGTGTACATTTGGGCCCATTCGAAAGTTGTAAATCTAGGATAGACCTTTCCAACGGGCTACCGAGTGCCCCAAACGGAGATCGTATGCAAAAGTTACGACCCCGAGAAGTGATGTACTAACTTACCCAAACGGGGCCCACATGACTTTTGGCGCTTCATCTCCTAGGGTTAGGTTTTTGGATGTTTGGGATTCTTTCCCTCATGCTTATGATAAATAGGCCCTTTCGGCCTCTCTTTGTATTCATCTTGGCACGAATGAGCATAGCGGCCACATCTCTTCTCAGAGATAGCTACCACCATTCTAGCTCTTGTATTTTACAGTCTGTTCTATTTCCGCTATTTAATAGAATATGTGTTTACTGTATCACTGTGTTATTTGCAATATATCTCTGTATATGATTATGTATATGCTATCTTTTGTTTCGTTCCCACATAAATCCGGATCAGGCAGGCAGAGAATTGATATCCAAGAGATAGATCTTTTGTTGAGCACATCTATGTCCTCGAGTGAATTTCTCATCACAATTATAACAAAGCCCTTTTTCTTTGTGTGTCTGCATCTCTGTTTCAGATAAATGCTTGATAGGATTTGGTCGAGGAGCTGGCAGTATGGAAGGTCGTTGAGAACCCATATTTTGGAAGGGAACAAAAGTGGGTTTGGAACGTTGTTGGGATGCAACCTTATCTTCTGCAAACTTAGTCAAACCTAGGACTTCCATTATTGTGTTGGGAAAGAACATTTTAAGCTCTGACCGGATTTCATCCTTAAGACCACTGATAAAACAACTTTTGTAGAATTCATCATACAATCTTTCTATGTGATTGGCTAGTTTCTCAAATTCTGTCTGATACTCTCTCACAGTGCCACTTTGACCAAGGTTACTGAGTGCTCCGGTGAAGTCATCAAAAGCACTAGGACCAAATTGTTGCAAAAGGAGTTGGAAAAAATTTGTCCATTTTGGCTCGTCATGGGCCTTAATGTACCAATGGTACCATTGAAGGGCTTCCTATTCCAAATGAAAGGATGCAAGTGGAACTTTTTGGACATCAAAAGTATTATGCAGACTGAAATATTGTTCTGCGCGATAGATCCATCCAGTAGGATCAGTACCATTGAAGTGAGGAAATTCAAGCTTCGGACCACGGAAATTGCTGGAAGAAGAGAACCCATTAGCTGCAGAAGATTCTTGATGTCAGTTATTGTTCATTGTTGAATGCTGAAGATGGAGGTTAAGAAATCTTTCATCTAGATCTTGGAGCTTGGTTTGGATGGCTGCAAGTGCTTTCTCCATGGTTTTTGCTCTTCCACGGGTGACAACCATAACAAGAAGTTTTCTTTTGGGGGGGGAGGGGAATAGATAGAAAAACACAAACAAAAGATTATTTAGTAAAGGGAAATTTGGATTTGGGAAAAACTTGGATGGGTACTTGTTGGCAAGCGGTTTGGTAAGGAAGAATCGCAGCATCGCTGATGTTGTGGCACATCAGAAGAGGTCATGGAAGGAAGAAGGATAGACTATTTTACGTATTTTTTAGTCGATTGTACCGCAGAATGCGGCTTTTTGGGTCATTGGACCATATGAGATGTAATTTTGAGTTAACTGTACCACAGAATGCGGGTTTGTGGGTCATTTGGACCGTGTCAGTTAGATTTTGGGTCATTTGTCCAAAATTCATTTAGGAAGTTTTTAATAAGTGGACAAGCATTGTAAAGGCGGAAGCCTATTTATATTCAAAGAGTCATATGGATTGGATAACCTTTTTGGACCTGATTTGGCACAATTCTTGGATGTTGTTTATGCGCAAATTTGAGTCTGTATGTGAGATATAGAGATCATTGTTGAGACTGTGAGTGAAGCTGAGGAAGTGAATGGTCTTACAAGGGGAGGAGAGAGGTTTTGACGAGAAAAGAGGCAGGCAATAGGAGAAGGTCCTGCTGCGATCGAACCGCAAGTTCGCGAAGGAATACCTCACAGGATGAAGCAACCTCATAGCCCGAACAAGGACTCATAGGCTACGCCCAGGATAGAGGTAGGACCTAACCCTACCAGCAACGTACCCACACCTCCGATCACTATCTGTCAACCAGTGAGAAACACCACTTTGACCCCGCCGGGTCAACAAAACTTGATTGCTAGTAGTTCAGTACCTGTAGGAAGGAAGCCTAGGATGGTGGGCAATGGCGCTAAGTTACCGTTGTTCCATGGAAGTGGGACAGATAACCCAGAACAGTATTGGTTTTTGTGTGAAGTGGTCTGGAGCGTAATACAGATCACTGATGATGATGCCAAGAAAGGACAGTTGGCGACGACCCTGCGAGGTCACGCCTTAGATTGGTTTATGAAGTTTGTTCTAGTCCCTACAGGAGCTCCAGCGAAGTCGCTAGATGAGATCAGGGATGGGTTAATTGCAGAATTCAGGAAGCCCAAGTCTAAGGCCCAATATATTACGGAATTGAAAGAAATTAAGCAATATCCCAATGAGACAGTGTGGGATTTCGACCAGCGGTTCAAGACACTGATGGAAAGGGTTAGTTTTGATATGAGTGTTGTCCAACATAAAGAGTGGTTCATCGCGGCACTACTGCCGCATATTCGGCTACCATTGATGCAACAAAACATCTCGACACCCAGCGAAGCTCTAGAGATTGCAATGCAATTGGAGGCATTGCCGATTGGAGAAAATGCAGCTGGGATGTCGCAGATATAGACACAACTGGCTAACTTGACCACACAGCTGCAAGATTTGAAGAAGGGCAAGGAGTAGCACAAAGAAGTATGGTCTACGCGATGTTGAGGAGAAGGGCATACGAAGGACAATTGCCTCGACTTTCGCAACTATTTGGTTTCAGGAGCACCAAACCCATTAAATGGTGGTGGCATGCCATGGTGTCACGTTTGTCAGGTGTTTGGGAACCGCCAAGAAGAATGTCCATATATGCAGAAGATGGTCACTAAACCAATGAATCTGTATTGTACTTTTTGCAAATCAATGGGACATGATGACAAATATTGTCGGGCATATGGGTTGCTTCATGAGAGAACGTATGACGCATTCTATGTAAAGGAAGACCAATGTGCTGTACAACCACAACTGTAGTCGCAGGTAGCCTAGACGCTACCTCAACCATAGGTGCAGTTTGTACCACAGCAACAACAGCAGTAGTTTGTGCCGCAATATGCTCCGATGCAAATGGCTCCACAACAGCCACAATATGTTCAACAACCGCAGTATGCGCAGCAAGGGAAAGGCATGCAACCAGCTCCGATGCAGCAATAGTACAATCAACAGCAATACCAACAGTGGAGTGGATTCCATGGAGGATACCAGAGTGGATGTGGTGGAGGATTTGGTCGCGAAGGAGGAAGAGGAGGTCACAGACCTATGTAGTGATATCACCGTGTGGTATGGGGACACTATCAGTGCGATTGTCCACTATTGCAGTCGCAGTGTACATTTTTCTTTGTTACAGACCATACAGTGGAGACCTGCCCACAGTTGATTGCATGATGGCAAGCAAGGAATGTTCCGCAGTTGCAGAATCAAAACTCGCCACATCAACCAGTACAAAATCTGATGTAGCAACCAGTCCAGAACCAGAACCAGCGACCAATTTAGAATGCTAATCAAAATGTGAACCAGCAAGGGAATCCACCGCTGAACCAAAATCAGGGTCCGAATGTTTCAACAATCTTAGCAGAACCTAGGCCACATGATGTTGCTGTTGCGATGATCACTCGGGGAGGTGCAAAAACAGGAGAAGACACCTCACATCCATTGATCCGGTTGGTCGGGCAGAAGAAGGTATCATTTGACATTAATTCAGAGCGCAATACATTCCACCAGGCACGACGGATGTTGGACAAAGGCAAGGTTGTCATCTATGACATGCCCCCTGTCTTTAATGACACATCAGACGCTGGTCCATCAACGCAATCTGGAAATTTTCAGAAATTCCTAGAAAACTATTTGTTGCTGGCACGGGATCCTGCTGCACTTGCAGAGATTGAGGGGTTGTTCCAGCGATTTCCAAGGGGACGCCGGGAATCCTCGATGAATTCCTTACAACGGAGGAAGACTGGCAAGGAGATGTGGATGAATATTCAAATTGGAGATTATGATATTGACTCTGTTATTCTTGATATTGGTTCGGATGTCAACATATTAACCAAGCAGGCATGGCAGAAAATGGGGAGTCCCCCATTGAGCTGGTCTCCTGTACAGCTCCAGTTAGCTAATCACGCTAAAGTGACACCGATTGGGAGAGTTCTCCTATTGGTGGTGGACATTGAGGGCATGAATACCTATGCTGACTTCGAGGTCATCGAAGTGGTTGAAGGAGGAAGCTCTTATCTCATGTTGCTAGGGATCGGATGGGCTAACAACAGTGGAGTGGTAATCAACTTCAAGCGATGGATGATGACTTTTGAAAATTGCGATCTCAGAGTTATCACCCCATTCGATTCGGCTGAAGGATGTAGATACCTTGAACCAGTGAAAGATGAAGATCCCAGTGGATGGGACCAGGCATTCAATATTTCAAAAGATTACATTCATTCGACTGACAACAGTGAGCTTGGATGGCACAGTGACAGCTCTGCGTCTTCCAACTCTGATGACGCGTTAGAACACTGGCAGAACCGCTTGCACAAGGTGTCGCTCCGTAAGTGTGGATTGATCACGTAGTCGCTATGCCTTGTCAAGACTCAAACGGTCACACTACCAATGTATGAAGGACTGCGTGGCTTGTATGCCTTTCTGGCGGAGTTCGAGGAAAGAGTTTCAAAACCACAGCGATTGCTGGCATTGAACGAAGCACTGAAATCTGCTCCAGCACGCTGGTGGGTGACACACAAGGCATCGATTGATGGATGGTTGAAATGAAGAAGATTGATGATGGTACGCTTCGGCGATACCGAGGTCTACCATGCAGGGAAGTATGATGGTCGGAACGATCCTGGAGGCCATTTGATGGAGTGTCATACATTATGGGCATCGTGACCAAGAGATGAGCGGGTCCACACATTTATCCATACTTTGGATGAAATGCCACAGTCATGGTATACGGTAGCTGAATTATGGGGAGAAATCACTACTTGGTTGGAGTTGACCATCTGTTTTACTCATACATTTAGTTTTTCTGATCCCAACCTGGACGTCCATAATGCTCTACAGATCATTCGCGATGTGGTTCTAAACGTTGTTCCTGTGGCGTACCCGATGGATCCGCATATGCACTTCCAGATGCAATCCATAATGGAATGTTACAATATCACTAGTGGGCCCGACGATGGTGATGATCCGCAGAATGTCAACATTCCGGAGTCTGAAGGAAGTCGCAATGTGGTACCACCTGGTGCGCCAAGTGATCCGTTCAATCAGCCCTTGAAGCTTCTCAAGATCAATATTAGGACAGAGGCCACTCCCAAGTTCGTGAATGTTGGAGATTATTGGGATGATGAGATGATGGGAAAGGTCACTGAGTTGTTACATGAGTTCCAAGACCTTTTTCCTACGAAGTTCTCTGAAATGAAAGGTATGTTGGGTGACCTAGGAGAGATGAAGATTCCCTTGAAACCAGATGTGAAACCGATCATGCGGTGACCTTATCGGCTCAATCTGCGACATAAGGAGAAGGTCAAGGCAAAACATGATCGCATGTTGGATGTTGGTATCATTGAACTGGTCGAAGAGTCAGAATGGATCAGTCCTATGGTAGTGCAAGACAAGAAGACTGGCAAGGTGTGCATCTGTGTTGATCTTCGGAAGTTGAATGACGCCTACTTCCATGACCCCTTTCCGACCTCGTTTACTGATGAAGTGCTTGAGGGGGTAGGTGGCTAGGAGATGTATTCTTTCATGAATGGGTTCTCAAGCTATCATCATATCCTTATTTCCAAGGAAGACCGCCACAAGATGACTTTTGTGATAGAATGGGGATGTTTTTAGTATACTGTCATGCCGTTCGGACTGAAGAATGCACCTGTGATATTTTCTTGGGTTGTTTTTGTGGCATTCAAGGATTTCATCTAGAATTTCTTGCAGGTATACATGGACAATTGGATAGTTTATGGTTTGATCCGTGACCATTTGGCCAATATCCGGTTGATGCTGGAACGCTGTCGACAACACCAGATATCGTTGAATTTGAAGAAGTGCATTTTTTGTGCCTCGTTTGGGATATTGCTGGGTCACATCATATGCAAACAAGGGTTTTTGGTCGATCCAACAAAGATTACGCTCATTTTGAGTTTGACACCACCAACCACTATGAAACAACTGAGAGTGACATTGGGGCATACCGGGTACTATCGCAAGTTCATCAAGGGATATGCCGCAATCACCGCCCCTATGGAGAAGTTATTGAAGAAAGATGTTGTATTTCAATGGATCCCTGAATGTCAGGATAGTTTTGAGCAGCTCAAGGCTAAGATGGCTTCAGCACCGATACTAGTATTCCCAGACTGGAGTAAGGAATTCCATGTCCATGTTGATGCATCATTAATTGCACTCGGTGTGGTGCTAGCACAACCGGGAGAGGGGGATCTTGATCACCCTATTGCTTTCTCCAGTTGGAAGCTATCATCCGTAGAAAAGAAAAACACCACTACTGAGCGGGAAGGATTGGCAATGGTCTATGCGCTATAGAAGTTCTGACACTACTTATTGGGTGGACATTTTAAGATGGTCACAGACCATTCGGCGTTGAAGTACCTGGTCAATAAGCCTATGTTGGGGGGGAAGATATGTCGATGGTTACTTCTTTTTCAATAATTTGACTTTGAAGTAATTGTGAAGCCAGGACAGTTGATTTCTTGCCCTGATCATCTATCGCGGATTGACACAAGAGAAGAGCCAATGAATATTGAAGACGGGTTTCCTGATGCCCAACTATTTCAGGTCAAAGTAGCCGATGGCTATTTTGCAGAAATCATCCAATTTTTGGAAATAGGTACCACACCAGAAGAGCTCACCACTAGTCAAAAGAAGCAGTTGGTGGTTAAAGCTTCCGACTTCCATATCATCTCAAGAGAGATATACAAGATGGGTGCCGACGAGATATTACGACGGTGTGTCTTGCCACACGAGCAAGCATAGATATTGGCCAAAGCACATGGCAGAGTAGCTGGAGGACACTACGATGGTTGGGAGACTTCCAGGAAGGTGCCTCGGGCGAGGCTCTAGTGGCCTACGCTCTATAATGATGCGACCGACTATGCGCGGTCCTGCGACATCTGTCAGACAACTGGGAAGCCATCCAGGAGGGACGAGATGTCATTGACGCCTCAGTTAACACTACAGCCATTTGACAAATGGGAAGTGGATTTTGTGGGACCCATCAATCCACCGGGTAAGCACACTGGTGCCAGATATATCATCATGGCAACAGATTACTTGAAAATATGGGCGGAAGCTGCACCAAGCGTTGATTGTTCTGTAGTCACAGCTGTGTGGTTTTTGTTTGACAAAATTATCACTCGCTTCAGCTACCCCAAGATATTGCTGAGCGATCAAGGTAGCCAATTTCTCAATCACACTATCAACGCACTGACGAAGGAGCTGTAGATTCAGCATAAGAAGAGTACGCCATATCATCCACAGGAAAATGGCAAGGTGGAAGCTTTCAACAAGATATTGGAACATGCACTGACAAAGGTGTGCAATGCAAACCGTGACGACTGGGATCTCAAAATCCCAGCAGTATTGTGGGCCTATTGCACCACATGTAAAAGGTTGATAGGTCAGATGCCATTTAAGCTAGTATATGGACAAGAAGCAATCATGCCAATGGAGTACATTGTTCCAAGTCTACGCGTAGTAGCAATGATAGGAATGGATTATGGCATCATTAGAGGAACATCTAGCGCAGTTGCTGCAACTGGAGGAAGATCGCTTTATCACCGGTTTCCATCAGGGTGTGGAGAAGGATCGCCAGAAGGATTGGCATGATCACCACATCAAGAACAAATAGTTTCGACAGGACGAATTGGTGTTGTTGTATGACAACAAGTTTATGAAACATCCAGGAAAATTGCAGATGCATTGGCTTGGTTCGTATCGCATCAATAGCATAACTTCAGTAGGAGCGGTACAGTTGCACCAGTTGGATGGAGCGATGCTCCCCAAGTTGATTAATGGTAGAAGGCTGAAGCCCTATCGGTCAGGCTTGGAATAGCATGATGCTTGAGTTGCATCGGGGAAAAAAAAAAAAAAACAAACAAAGTGTAGATTGATCAGTGGTAGGGTGGCGCACCAACAAGAATGGAATGCGGAAGCAGGGAGGCTTGTGTCGCAAGTTAGGAGCGGTCCATGACAAGTGGTAGGGTCGTGACTAGGTCAAATCAACAATAAATGCCAAAAGTTAAAATAGTTAATTAATGGTGCTTGTTCAAATGATGGGCATTCATGGTGGATCTGGTCGATCAGCTGACAGGATCGACGGCCGATTTGCATCATTAATACAGGATCTCGGTTGAATTAATGCAGGATTTAGTGATGATTACGGAGACTTCGGCTGGACGCTATAAAAATGGGTAGAAGTTGGTCAAAAGGCACCGAGAATTCAATTGTTAAGTGCTTGTACAGAGATGAAGAGTATTGTTATAGCTTGGTGAGTGCAGTTGTGCGTTGGGAAAGGTTCAGTTGAACTTGCAGACTGCCATTAGGACAAGAAGCTATCAGTTGAGAGCGTTGGGTAAGGTATTTCACAAGAGCTAGAAACGGTCAAGATTAGTAGTGAGGTTGAGTCTCCTTTCACTGCGATTTCCATTGAGGAAGAAGTTGCATCTATGGGAGACATCAATATTGAGGTAGAAGTCACAAACATGCCGGTGGGGACGTCAATAATGGCCAAGAAGCATCGAGGGGGTCAGCATTTTGAGTCCCCGTAGAGCAAGAGGAAACTTAGATCATCTGCCAGAGTGGTAGGACAAGCTCAGGTGTAGGTAGGGCAGTTCAGTCGTGATGAATCTACCCCATGGGAGGGACTGTCGACTGTTGACATCCTTGGGTATATCCCTCCCAGTCGACCAGATGCAAGCCCGCGCAAGCTGAACCCGAAGCAGAAGTATGGCATGAAGATGCCAGCGCTCCATGCCGGAATGGAGTGCTCTGTCGATATTGTGCCAGCGTTGATGCACCTACAATATGATGATCATGATATGGTGGCCCACCCATAAATTGCATCAGCCACATATGTGCCTGGGTCATGACTTACCATGACACCGATTGTACAAGACTCGGAACGTGGATTGGAATAGGCCGGCTTGTTAGGGCTCATTAACATGCCGCATTTTGGGCAGATGGCGGAAGTTAATGCGTGTGTGAAGCAGTTGCTTATGTGCTTCCATGGTGGTTCTTTGTGGATGGATAGAGAAATTTCAATCACTGTTGATTTGATTTCGTACATTACCGGACTTCCTAAAGATGGAGTCAATCTGTGGCAATACTTCCAAGGGAAGGAAAACAACAAAAAGCGAGCGGGTCAGCTGGTGAAGAAATATGGCTTGGAAACGGTTGGCCGTGGGTATCGCACCGACAGTTTCAATGATAAGATAGTACTCACCGGCACCAACATTTTATATCTACAAGGTGGTTAGGGGTGGTCGTCCTAACATGTGCAACTCAGGGATTGTCGCATGTACAGTACAATGTGCGGAGGGCATCCAAATGAACTGGTCCTTGTTTCTATTAAATCTGTTGGCGGAGGACACCATGGTAGTTCATGCCGGTAAGGGCTCATTTACATATAGCAAGGTTGCTTCAACACAGCTGTCTGTGGATGATCTCGAGAAGGATATCAGGAAGGAACAAGCTGAGAAAGATCACAAGATCAAAGAATTGTAGAAAGAGCAAGACTGCCTCATCATCGAGAAGGCCAGTATCTGGGATGACATTGTACGGGTCGACCAAGCCATCACGGAATCCTATCAGCATGTTCTAGAGCGCACTGATGAGGTGGATGTGCTCCAACGGGTGCAGCGACTGGGGGATGCCATTGTCCAATTGAGGCAAGAGAATCAAGAGTTGAAAGCTCAGGTGAATCCTGGCACGCCTCAAGTTGAATTCGACGACAGAAAAAGGGCGATTGAGGAAGTCGCAACTCATATGGAGGAGCTCGAAAAGGACGCGATGAAGCTCACAGCCGATACTGTACAGTTCTGGAGCCAAATTATCCAGGACGAGCAGGTTGACTAGTTGATCAAGTATTGACAGGACACAGAAGGATAGTTAGCGACACTCAAGGAATCCATGCACAC
The DNA here is from genome assembly GCA_027924585.1 of Larix kaempferi. NCBI lineage: Eukaryota > Viridiplantae > Streptophyta > Pinopsida > Pinales > Pinaceae > Larix > Larix kaempferi. Next base: position 13,446,262 of record BSBM01000348.1, on the reverse strand, counting down.
AATGCCACCCATGGAACATGTCACCAAGTCTCAAGAAGCGTGCTTCGTAGTTGGAGAAGTTTCAGGATGTCGGGGGACAGTTCATGACCAAGGCGGGTGATGTGCTTGAGGAAGTATAGAAGGGTTGTCAACAGGTAACGGCGAAGCTCACTACACATCCATCTGCAGAAGATGTCCTCGAAAATCAGGTGGCGGCTACAGAGGCCAAGGAAATGGTGACGACAGTCGCGCAGTAGTACAATGATTTCAAAGTGAATACCACATAATACACCATGTCCAGTTGACGTGGCTCGAGGGCAAGCCACAAGATTGTGTTGGGGGCCTGTTGGTAGGAAGTTTGGTAAGGAAGAATCGTAGCATCGTCAATGCTGTGACATGTCAGAAGAGGTCGCGGAAGGTAGAAGGATAGACTATTTTATGTATTTTTGAGTCGATTGTACCATGGAATGCAAGTTTTGGGGTTATTGGACCATATGAGATATAATTTTGAGTTAACTGTACCGCAGAATGCGAGTTTGTGGGTCATTTGGACTGTGTCAGTTAGATTTTGGGTCATTTGTCCAGGAGTCAGTTAGGAAGTTGTTAATAAGTGGACAAGCATTGTAAACGCGGAAGCCTATTTATAGTCAAAGAGTCATATGGGTTGGATAACCTTTTTGGACCTGATATAGCACGATTCTTGGATGTTGTTTATGCACATCTTTGAGTCTGTATGTGAGATCAAGAGATATTGCTGAGATTTGGTTTTGCGCAGATGTTGTATCAGGGTTTTTTCTGAAGTAATATGACATGATGGAAACTTTTGGTGAAATTCCCTATGTACCTTTTATGTTAATGCATGTTGCGATGATTTCTTACTGCAGTTAATACTTTAATGTTATAGTTGTTGCGATGAATGTTTCTGTTGAATGATGCTATGAATACGAATGATGTTAATCTTGAATGCATAGATTTGTTTTGAATGTTACGATAAGTAAGTTAAGTAAGTAGTGCCGCAATCATCCTCCTTCATTCAATGGAAACATGGTTCTGTCCACTCTCCCTTGATCACCTCGGGTGAGACCTCATCTACTCTGCAGGTGTTGCTGGAGAGGGTAAAACCTATCTGGGTTAGTGCTTAGGGAGATCACGGTGGGTTGGTGTCGACAGTGATGGGAACCCCTATCGACTGGGTTTGAGTCAATAATAATTGTGGTTTGAGTAGGTTTAGGACACTTTATGATGGACAGGGAAGCAAAAAATGGGGATTTCAGAAGCAGGGTGAAAGAATGAGAAAAAATTTCAAAGAGGGACAAAGAAGTAGAAATAGGGAATGAACGCGGTGGCAAAATTTGGAGGCGAATGGGTGAAAATTGAAGTTATGGCAAACCCTAAAAATAGACAAATGTGAGATTTCTGGCTTTGGGAAGTAGAATTTGGGATAGGGTCCTCATGAATGAAATATGCAAAATGGGATTGCAGGGTTTTTCGGGAAGTTTCAAGGGAAATAGAGTTTTTTTCATAAATGGATCTGCAACGAAGCGGAAGGGATCAGAACAATTGGATCTGAAATGGTGCGAAAGGGATCGGTAACAGATGGATCTGAAACAGCGCCGAATGGATTGAAAATGGTTGGATCTGAAATGGATTTCAGAATAGATCTGAAATGGCTGGATCTGGAACGGCTTGGAATGGATCGAAAATGGCTGGATCTGAAACAGCTTTCAAAATAGATCTAAAATGGCTGGATCTAGAACGGCTTGGAATGGATTTGAAATGGCACGGAAGTGATCGACAACAGTTCAGCTACAATTAGATATGGACCCCAGGTATGTTCAGCTTCCTAACAGTTAAGGGGTTTCACTCGGCCACCAATGATGTATGACGGCTTGTGTATTGGGGCAATACCCCTCACTCCATGGCTAAGGTAAAACTGATAACCGCTTTGCCACAAACAACAGCTCTTGGTTTACCTCATGGGTGGGAACTAGTCAATGAGGCAGGGTTCGTTTCCCTTTTAACTAGAAGGTCCTCTCAATGGGCCAGCTACTTTGGGGTTCTTATGGTACTCCTCACAATGAGTTTTAGGGCTTATGCCCAAGTACTTCCCACAGTTAAGCGGATAGGGATTATTCCTAGATCCAAACTTCCAACAGATGTGAATAAAATTTTTGGCAAAAATTCCACCCAACGAGCCCAAGAAACTACTCTGATACCAGATGTGAAGAACCTGCAACAATTAATTAATGAATATACATGAGATAGCATATATAATAGAACTCAGAATCACTTTTATTGATCGCAGGCCACTTCGAGGGGGAAACCTCTTTTGAGCAAGCTCAATACAAATAACTTCACGGTACCTTCATTGGTCTCAACACAAACTTATATTCTAAGTCTAGGTGCCAATACCATGGGTCAATACCATGTGCCAATACAAACCATGGGCCAATACAAACTATGGATCAATAATTACTATGCGACGACTTACAAAGCATATGCGTCCAATAACAATAAAACAACCTATGGATCAACAAATACTATGGGATGACTTACAAAACATATGCATCCAACAACAATATACTAACTAAGTAAATAGAAGGGTTGACATGGGTTCCTAACAATATCATGTAACCTTATGTCTTTTGCACGAAATTACAGATAGAAAACCTTAAATAAGTCGCCCTTCCTTGTAGACTTTAAAGTTCCGTAACATTAGTTGGAGGTGGGAGAGTGAAAATGGCTTCCACCCTCAAGGGATCAATGCGTATACCATCTTTCGCGACGATAAACCCTAAGAGGCGTCCAGACTCGACACAAAAAATACACTTATGAGGGTTCAGACGGATATTGTACCATCTGCATCTAAGGAAAACGACCGTCAGATGATCTATGTGGAACTCGCACTGATTTGAGTGGGAAGGGAGGTAATCCAAGTAGGGTTCCACAAATTCCTTCACATCATGGAAGGCATATGACATGGCCCACTGGAATGTGGCACCAGCATTTTTAAGACCAAACAGAAGTTTACGATACGCAAACATTCCCCTAGGGAAGATGAATGCAGTCTTGTGTTGGTCGGTGGGGTGGATCTCAATCTAGTTATATCCAGAAAAGCCATCCATAAATGAAAAAATGACACTTCCGGCACAATTGTCGATAATCTGGTCAATAAAGGGAGTCGGGTAGTTTTCCTTGGGACAAGCCTTGTTGAGATCCCGATAATCGACACAGACACGAATGGTACCCTACTTTTTAGTGAGAGGGACGACATTGGAGACCCATTCTGTCAATGGGATAGGGTAGATGAAGATTTCCTTCAAGAGTTTCTCAATCTATGCCTTGATTGCCACAGTCTTTCGAGTGTGTACCGGTCCCAACTTTTGGCAGACAGGTTTGACGTCGGGATAGATTTTGATTTTGTGTAAAACAATGGTGGGGTCTATCCCAGGCATCTCCTCGTAGGTCCAAGCGAACACATCTCAAAATCGCTTGAATAATGTCGTATAAGCAATGACTTCTTCAGGGGAACACTTCTGGCCTAACTGGATGTGTTCCACTACACTAGGAGTAACCGAAATGTCAATCGAAGTGGTAGGCTTAATGTTGGCTAAGTTTCCTTCGGAGTCTATTTGACACATGAGTATCGAGGACTAAGAGCCAGAGTAGACATCCAATGTAAAGATGGTGCTAATGTTGTTCTCCACAGTATCGAAGAAGGGAAGGGAAGACGAACGATGATGGAGGTCTTCCCACGGAGGATCATCTGCACTCATGATTTCCATATTAGACTCATCAGAATGAAAAGTCCGTAGCAGGGGGTCGGATGATGTCCGCTGTAGAGAATAGTAGGTGGAGGCCACAGCTAATTGGCCCTCCGGTGCTAACTGGATAGCCTCGTATGTGAGTTTAATGGGTGACAGAGGAATAATGTCTCCAATTAGGTATGTGGTGGCTTCATTAGGTACAAGCCATGAATTAGTGGAGTTAGGGATAGATGAAATCTGCGAGGAGATCATGTTCACCGTGGCAACATGATTTGGGGGATACGAAGTAGGAAAAATGCCCATGAGGGATGAGTCCTTAATGAGGCTGAAACCCACACTCTCATACTGATGCGAAGATTGTCCAATTGATGGAAAGTTATCGCCCTAGTGAGTAGCAGTGTCAGGTGTGTAGAAATCCAGTTGGTCGACAGTAACAATTCGGCCTTGATGATGGAATTTTACTATGCGGAAGACAGATGAAGCGACTGCAGTCATGGCATAAAACCAATTACGAACAAGCATAATGTTATAATCTAACGGGGTAGAAACAACTTCCATGTTAATGGTTGTGGTCTTTCCCCCCAACTCGATTGCTAAAGCTTGTAATAGCCCATGAAGTTGAAAGCCACGTCCGTCGAATGCTCTCAAAGTGGTAGGAGAATGGTTCAACTCAGGAGAGATAATGGCTCTCCAGCATGAGATCAACACGATTGAAGTAGAGGCACCTTCATCCAAAATGGTATGATGGATTGTCTTCCCAGCAATTTTTGTGGAAACTTGAAATGCCAACTGATGGGAGAGCCTCGGTTTGAAGTATTCCAGCCAAAACATGATGGTGTTCGATGAATCTAGGTCAACTACACCGATGGCAGCGATGAGAGTCTTGCGCTGATTAGGACAGTTTTGCAAGACCTCAAGCGTCGACATAGCACAAGGAACTTGTGTTAGCTCCTCTACAATATTGTATTTCTGAGCAACCCGGGCATTGGGATTGAAAACCAATTTTTGAATCGTGCTCTTGGGTGGATGCAACACTGACTCTAAAGAGGGCTTCTCAATGGTGAGAGGAGCAGCCGGTACAGTGACGTCAAGCATCGAAGTGGAAGCTTTTTTAGTATTACTTCCAACAGATTCCTTTTCCGGGACAGAGTCATATGAACGAGAATGGGTCTTCAAGTTGATGGTCTCACTATGCATCATGAGAACATGCGCAGTGGAGGATGCTTCTCCTTAGGAACAAGAGGTGTGAGCAATCAACTACTGATTTTGAGTAGGGAAGGGATCGTTGAGAACTATGGGTATGGGTTTTCCCTTAAGAAACTTTTGAACTTCGTCTCTATGGGGGCACTCTTTAGAAAAGTGGTCATCACCACACAGTAGACAAGGATACTTGAACTTCCGTTTCTGTTTGGTGTCATTAGGGGTGCTCTTGTGTTCCTGCTAGGTGGAAGGTTTCTTAGGTTTCCATTTGTTCTTATTCTTACCACCATACGTCTAAGATGAAGCTGACGAAACAGAATTCACTTCTTTGGTGACAGTAGGAGTGGATGATTTGGTGGTGCCGTGACCAACCTGTGTTGGTGATGGGGAAGAACCTTGGGGGTTCAATGATCCAACAGTTTGAGAATAAGGGTGGGTTTTAAGGGATCCAATGATGCCATCAGCTTGGGGTCCCTTGGGTGGTTTCGTGGGGTCGTATGTGTTACAAGGTGCATCAGGAAGAATATCAAACAACATGCCAGACTGAGCATATACTAAGTCTAATTAATTGGCACGGGCGATGGTTTGTTCTTCAGTGACAGCCCCTCCAATGGAAACATCTCATTCTATGGTAGGTATGAGAGGCTTCGTAAACCAATCCGCTAGGAGTTGATCTAGAATAGGAGCCTTAATAAGACGTCGTCTCCTCCGCCACTCATGTATATGATCTGGGATGTGAGTAGCAGTATTTTGATGAAGCGAGGTTAGAAGTTTCGTACCAGTTTCATACCGTATAGGAAGCTGGAAATGAGTCAAAAAATTCATCGCAAGAGAACCAAAATCGGGAAAAGAATGGGGTGGTAGTTCAATATACCAATTGGCAGCCGAACCAGTGAGGGTCCGTTGAAATAACCTAAGACGGATCGAGTCGTCCATCAAGTAGTTGGATGAACATCACAAGTGGTACGTCATCACATGGTTTTTAGGATCCTCACCTAGCTTGCCATCAAATTTCGGGATATCTGATGGAAGTTTCACCAGAATGGGTGACCAATTAGTTCCATGGTAGATGGAGTCATTGGTCAAGCGAGACAGATCGGGAAGGTTGAAAGTAGCCAAAAAGGGCAGTTGCGGATTAGGCTGCGGGTACTGATAGTACTGATAAGGCGTGTAAGGACCAGTGGGACCTTGCATTGACTGACCATAGGGTGTTGCAAGAGGAAACTGGCCATAGGCATAAGGGCCGCCCGGACCAAACATAGGTCCACCTCCATAGTAAGGTGGTCCATTACAATAATAAGGTGGCTCGTTACCGTAAGGTGGGGGCTTGCCTCCACCGCTGGGAGGGGGTGGGGCGCCTCCAAATGGTGGTGGTCCACCACCACCGCCAGAGTAGGATGTGCCACCACCGCCTCCCCCAGGAAGAGGTGGTTGTCCACTACCACCGCCGGAATAGGGTGGGCCTCCACCACCTCCGCCGAGAGAGGGTGGTGGGCCACTATCGCCTCCGGAAGGGTAAGGGCCTCCTCTGCCACCTCCACCATAGTAGGGTTGTGGTCCACCACCACCACCAATATGGGATGGTCCTCCACCACCACCACCAGGATGGGATGGTCCTCCACCTCCACCACCAAGATGGGATGGTCCTCCACCACCACCACCAGGATGGGATGGTCCTCCACCACCACCGTTAGGAAGGGGTGGGCCATGATGTACAGAATGAGGTGGTCCTCCGCTAGAAGGTATAGGTCCTCCTCCTCCAGAGTTGTGTGGGGGATTTCCACCTCCAATGGGGGGTGGGGGTGGACCAAATGGGGGTGGGGGGACTTGAGGGATTGTCAGCAGGGGTCCATGTTGTAAGACATTTTGCTATCCCCATAGAGTGTAAGGATTTCCCGGGTAGGGAACCCTATAGAGTGCGTTTCCAGGATTAAGTTGTCCCGACATACGGTTAACATGACCTTGATATGCTTGACTCGATGGTGGGTTGAATTACATTGGACAGTCCCCCGACATGGGATAATCTAGCAGTGGAAGGTCCGGGAGGTAAGTAATTTCCAACGGAAGGACTGATGGGAACTCCTGCAGCAGTATTATGGTTAAGAGATGGGGGTTTCCCCCCAACAACAATTTGCTGACCACTAAGTAAATGTTGACCCAACACTAGTTGTTAATTATCCACCGTAGGATTATCATTACCTGTAAAGAAGGTAGGGGGTAAAAAGTGTCCTCCCATCAAATTTTGGGGTGGGGGAGGAGAAGGTGACGTAACCGTGGTGGTCACAGGTGTGTTGGACTATTTTCCTTCAACAGGTTGGGTTGTCTGAGGTATAGGACTGGTCTCCTATCTAGGAGATGGATGTGTTAAGATCCTGGTGGGCGGCCTTCACTAACACCTCGAGGTTTTGGTGTAACGGTTCGTATCATCTGGTATCAGAGCCTCCACCCAGGTTCAAGTCACAAAGCGGGTGGCAACGCCGGTATTGCAGTGTTCGCCCGGGGCTCGTACTGCACAAAGGGGACACCACCGTACGGGCGCACATCCAGCCCAGAGTCTGGACTGCAGAGCGTGGTGGGATGTTAAGATCCTGGTGGGCGGCCTTCACTAACACCTCGGGGTTTTGGTGTAACGATTCGTATCAGGATGTGTAGGAGTTGATGGTTGACCAACCTCAGAAGTGGTCATGTGTTGCGTGGATGATTCCGGTGAATCATAAGACAAATACGACTTGGGAGTGGTTGATAAGGAGGTAACATCGGGTCAGTGGCCCGTCGTGCAAGACTCTGGTTTGTGAACTCTATGGCCATAGCATGTAGTCGAGGCAATTGTTCACGATAAGGTGTCATGCGGTCATTGGGAGTAGCCCAACTAGGTGGTGATGCAACGGAAAAATGAGCCACTGGGTGGCCTAGAGATGATGTCCAATAGGCTATTGTTGGACCAGCGACTACTGAAGGGCCGTCCTGGGGTGAATTTATCCATTCCAAGGATCCAGGCACTCCTGGTAGAACGGGAGGTAGGTCTTGTGAAGTAGAATTTGGTGCTTCTTCACCCTGTGGGGGATGAGAGGTAGGTGAATCTAGAGGAAACATATGTGTTCCAACATTTAGAGTAGGGTTTTCCACATCAAGTGACATGACCGTGGCTTGTGGGTCCATCCTTACCTTTTAAATTACCTCCTGATTAAGGGAATATTCGAGCGGCAAGTTCTGAATCCTACGAGTCCTTCTCCAAGTAAATTCAGCCAAAGTGACTGAAACAAAAGTTTCTACTAAGGCAAGCTAAACAAAAGAAAAGTAGAGCAGACCAAACCCTACACAAACTAAGGCCACAAGCAAACTTATGTGACAAGAGTGGATTCAAAGGTATGGAACCTCACGGGATTGTCAAGTCTTCACAAATCGCTATATACAGTAGGGTCCAACAGTAAAATGTGACAAGGAAGATTGGGATCGTACCTTGCTTGAATACCCGATTACCTGGATGGTACGTGCACAGTAATCTCCCCGAGTGTTGTTCTCGGTGTATTTCTCTGCCAAGACGGCCAAAATGTTAACTTAGTTGGTCGTAGGAATCCTAATGGTGTCTCCCGATATACACAAGGTACGTGGGAGCTCAAATCCGTAGTGGTGTTGTATAATGCACAACTGTACGGCACGATACCTTCCTATATACTATCGAGTATGTGAAACACCTTTCTATATATGCCAAGTATGTGAAACACCTTTCGATATATGCCAAGTACTTGAAGTACTTGGTGGGTACATAAAAGAGCTTCGATATACCTGGTTGGTACGTGAAAGAGATTTGATATACTGATAAGAATGTGGAAGACTACAATACCCCCGAAATAAAGTGCTAGAAAATAACGACAACTGCCACACTTAACGACACCGGAACACCTCTTTAACTTACACATAAGTTACTAAAAATTTTACCCTAGTTCTACCGTTAATTTTATCTAGACGGTTAGGTGAATGCATGAGGTGAGTACATAATCGTAAACATAATGCAGGCCCTAACTACATGCAAAAAAAGTACTTTTATTTTGATGAACTCTATGTATGGGAGGGAGAAATTTCTTTCCAATAATTCTACCAAAGCAACACAATGCAACACAATCTCAAATCTACCAAAAATGATTATGGAGTATTCTTTTCCCTTTCAAGCAAAACAAAAAAATAACACAACACTACTAAGCCAAATCAAAGCATGTTTTTCTTTTTTTTTTATCTTTTCAAAACAAAAATGATGCTAAGTGATGAAAAGAGAGAAGTTCTAAGTAGAGCATGCAAGCTTTTCACTTTCACTATGATGGCCTAAAAGCATAAAAACCAAAATATGCATGTAACTTTCCAAGCACAGAAATTCTTTTTCAAAACTTGATATCTACTCGAATTTTTCAAGAAAATGAGCAACTCATAATTCGTGAAAAACACAAATAATTTAATTTTCTTTCAACTTTTCCAAAATATCTACAAGTGAGGCATTCCAATGCATGTACAATTCTTCAAATGATCTTGAAAAATGATGGAAATGAAATACTTGCGATTTTTCAATGGATGTATCAAAATAACAATTTGATGACAACGATGCTTTTAAACACAAATACTGAAATGAAAAGATAACTTACAGCACTCCAATGACTCAGAAAATATCAAGAAAAGACAAGCACTCGTATGGACTGAAAGTACACACAAACACTCAAAATCAATCAGTAGCAAGCAACAATAAAGCAAGCAAAGTTCAACAATGTATGCAAATGAGGTATGGAAACTGATCCAATACAATGACCAGATCCGACAAGGAGAGGAGGGAATGCAAGGATGAGTGGATGCAGATGGGGGAGACAAGAGTGTCCACCACTACCAAATCTCAGACAACCTACGACGACCTCTCTAAACCTAGTATAAGTGGGTTTGCATCTCTTCCAGGTTAATGACTTAGCTAAGGAAACTTTAGGGATTTTTACATTGAGTCTCGTGATGGTAATATTTTAGGTGTAACACTACATCTTGCCAGTTTTACAACAATCTTGTAGGACATGAACATTCGATGTAGTTTTTCAGGCATTTCCCATGTGTTTATGGTGATTGAAATGACCTAAAAATATTTAATTGCTCATATAAAAAAAACATAGTGCTCAAAATAAGATTTGTAACAATGTAAGAAACACCGAAAATAAAGTTCATATGAAAAATTTGTAGCCCTGGGAAGTTGGCATATCAACTAGGATCCTCAAGGCTTGCATTCCTCTAGCCACCTCATATTCTAGGGTGATGGTTTTGGATCTTGGGGTTTTATACTTTATGTTAAAATGAATTTTTAACCTCTTGTGATGGGACTTTTGTGAATGAGTGTTGTGAACACATGTTATCTTAGAGATAAGCTACCACATTCTAACTAGTTTGTATTGTTTTTTTATTTCATAGTGTTTTACTATTTCATGCATTAATAGAGTTTGGGTTTCACTATATTATTGTATTGTTTACAATATCTTTTTGTTATTTCACCTATTATTGTTATCTTCAATTATTAGATTCATATATATATATATATATATATATAACAATTATGTTGATTTATTATTGCTAAAAGTATGAAGAACAATAAGCTTTAAATAAAATTATTTGTATACCATTGATCCAAATCCAAAGGTGAATACCACAAGATACCAATGTCTATTAATATGTTAGAAGCATTAAAACACTAATTATGCTAACTATAAAATAATATAATACATTGTCTTTAAATTGTCACACATTTACTACCCAAATAAATGCATAAACACATTATATTTCTCAAAATAAATCAATGAATATCATCCAACATATCAACGTGGGGGGAATAAAAACAATTATAAGAAATAAAATATACTAAAAAACATTAAAAGAGTTAAAAGAGAGATCAATGAAATCAAGAATTCCAAAATGTCGTTGACATGTCTTATTCCCCGTATTACCACCTAGATGACAGAAATTAAGACTTGCATGCTAGATTAGAGATCCAACATACAACCAAGATTGAGGTCACATGCTCCTCTCCCTAGTATCCATAACCTGTCATTTGTGAAACTGTAGGATGGGAACAAGAACATACAGTTCATAATAATATAGCTATTAATCCTACAACTGTCTGTATAGAACCTGATACTGAAATTAAAAGACATATTTCCCCAGAGGTCGAGGTTCCTAACCATAAAATAAAAAGTAGTTGAATCCATGGCAAAATCTGGTTGACCAGACTTAGACAGAGCCCTCTTGGAGCAATAGCATAAGGGAATATTAAGAATCATCCGAGATAGTGATGATAGGAGACACCTTGGATTCAGGTTCCTTCATGTTCATAGTCACCTTGCTAGTTTGTTCTGTATTTTGTTTCCCACAATAGATGAGCTCAGATTGAGTTGGAGGAAAATTCCTTTGGAAGACCTTACCGGTGAGCTCGTGCGCCAAGGCATTGAGCTTCGTATATGTTTCCTAGTGGCCTTTGACAATTTGTTGGATCAAATCCCCCAAACATTCCATCCTGGCTAAGAGAATAAGGCCATTGTTCTCCTCCCCAAATAAGCCATTGGCATTGTCCATAATAGCACACCCTAAAATCATTTTCGTTTTCCAAAGAAGAGATAATGTCTTTGTATATCGAGTTTCCCTAGTGTGGGTGTTCCCAAGATCATCCTTCATTTGTCTCAGGTACAGGATACAAGCTCCTCAAGGATCGAAACCTCGCAATACCTTCCAATTCTATAAAAAAAAAAAATTAAACTTTGTAAACAATATTTCCTTAAAAAAAAAATAATCATTTAAAAAAATAATTAAACTTTGTAAACAATATTTCCTTAAAAAAAAAATTTATATGAGAGCGAGGAATCTTGTACAAATACATATCAACCATGTTAATCATAGTTACCAAGTTCGAGTTCGAATTCGAATTCTAATTCAATATGAAAAAAAATTAACTCCTTAAAATTCAGTATGGAAAAAATTTGATAGTATACATTTTATAAGACAAAAATATCTCGGTAACGAAATCTCAGTCATTTGTTAAACAACATTGAAGATATGTGAATAAAATCTTTCTTTTTGAATAGATGAATGAAATATTTATGAATAGATGAATGGAAGCCAATCTCTAAACCCATCATCCAAAAGACAAAATCTCAACAAGAAAAACATCTTGAAAGTTCTTCAAATTTTGTTTTTATTTTTTATTTTGATGAGTTTATGTAAATAGAAAAATGAAATTTTGATAAGTTTTTATAATTTTTTTTTTAAATTTTAGTGGGTTTCTTCAAAAATTAGTAAACTAGTTTTCATAGACCATCATCAAAAAAAGGAAAAAAAATTATTGTTTGCAAGGGTTCCTTTCATTTCTGCCACGGTAAATTTCAATTCAACAAATTCCTTTCATAAAAGTCATGGATAATTTTAGGGGTTAAATTTAGCCCATGGCATAAATTAAGGGGGTTACAAAAATTTAGTGGGATATTTTATTATATGGAAAGGGTTTTCTCAACTAAAATAAATTCACCCAATATTTATTAGAAAAATCAATAAATCCAAAACAAATAACATTTTGTATATTAATGAGGAAAATGAAGAAAACAATTTTCGCCTTAGAAAAATCTCCCTCCAATCTATCATTCACCCCCAATTTCTAGAGAAATTCCAGTGAAATCATTCCTACACCCCCAATTTTTAGTAATGGAGGCTCCTAAGGGTTATTTATCCCTCTATTTTTCTTGTAATTTCTTTCACTTGGGTTTTCAATCAATTTCATGTTGATACCTTTTTTAAGCCCTCGATTTCCAATATTTGAGGGGAAATCAGGGGCAATTTTGTCATATATAAAGGATACAATGATTCATGGTTCACCCATATCGGATTTCACTTGCAGGGTGAAGGTTCTGGTTTACACAATTCCACTTTTCATTCTTAGTTTTCTCGACATTTTAATCTTTGTGTATCATCTCCAGTATTGAAAGCTCAGGCCTTGAAGGGGCACAGTGCACATGCAATTTATCATAGAATACAGACTTGCATCATGTTTTTAATCCAATAATTAACACAGTATTATTTTTATCATGTGTTTTATGTTTTTTATCCACAACTACAATAGATTATTATACTGTAAATTTTCTTTTTTCATGGATTTTTTTAAGGCCTATTGAATTCTAGGGTGCTCTTTATTACTATGGTTCATTCGATGTTGTTAGGGTTTCAATCTATCGTAGGAGTATTAGTTTCATGAAAGCATTATAGAGCTCATGATATATGATTTATTTTATGCCTTGTCTTGTTTAAACCATCGACTGCCATTTAGACATTGTTACTATTAGAAAAAAATTTAGGTCTAAAATGGGCCTCCTAAGAGATATAATAAAATATTACAAGTTAAGCATTTTGTGGGGGGTGTATATTCACAATTCACATTTTACACTACAATCAATGTAAATCTAGTTAAGTTAAATTGAAAAGATATTTAAAATAAAATCAATAAAAAAATCATTCTTTGATGTGACTAAAAGTAGTACTCTTGAATATATAAATTGCTTTTGAATATAATATGATGAATGTACTTATAAAGTAAAAAGTAATTTACTCATAAAGTAAAATGTAAAAAGTAATGTACTTATAAAATAAAATAAAATATATTATTTTAAATTTTAAAATATAACTTGTTTAATATTCAAAATATAATTATAATAATATGTATAATTTTCAATTTTCAATTTTAAATATAAATTAAATTGTTATGAATAAATTGTTATTTTTTTAAATATATATTAATTATATAAATTTAACTTATATTCATTAAAAATAAAAATTAGTCATATAATCATAAAAATCTAATTTATATTTCAATATTTATAAAATAGGTTGACTAACTATTATATAAATCTAACTTAAATTTATTAAAACTAAAACTTAATAATTTATTAATATAAATATTAACATTATTTAAATATTAATAATCTATTTACATAAATATCTACATTATTTAAATCTATTTTTATTTATAAAATACATAATTATCTTATATATTTATATTTATATATCTATGTTACAAATTGCATATCTATAATTTAGATAACCAAGTATTTATTTTATGTATTCATTTAATAATCAACACAGTTATTTTTCATTTGTTTTAATTTATATATTTTACAAATTTATTTTTTATTTTTTATTATTATCTTGTATCTCATAAAACTTATCCCACTTATATTAATATTCTTAAATTTAAAATTATATATTATATAAATAGTAATTATTTCACATATATGAAATATTTATGGCTTTAAAATTATATATATATACTAAAATAAAATAATATATTTTATAATTACATATTCATAAGAATTTCGTATCCATAACATAAGGTTTAAAAAGTTTAAATTTCAAAGGTTTTAAAAGTTTAAATATCATATCAATTATGTCAAACATTAAGGTAGAATGGTATGTAAATAATATTTTTAAAGTTTAAAATAATTTAAATTATATATTATATACATATTTTGATTTTAGTTGAATAGTACGCATTTTTACATAAAGTTTTAAAACTTCATCAATCTATTTTAAATTATTATAAATTATACATTATCATTATATTGTAAATTATATATTATCATTATCTTGTAAATTTATCTATATATTATAATTTATTTAAATAAAATTTAAAAATTATATATTATATAGTGTAAATTTATATATTATATAGTGTAATTTATTTAAATGATTTTGAATAAAAAATTTATTTTTTTAGTATTAATAATTTATTATTTTAAGATATATGCTATATATTAAAAAATAATTTTAGAGTTTTGTTTTTTAATAGAGCATTCACTTTTTTTGTATTTGTAATTTATTTATTTTATATTGAAACATAAAAAGTAACTTTTTTCTAAGTACTTTAAGGTACTTTAGTACATTTATATTATATTCAAAAGTAATATAAGAGTATTGTTTTTATTATGAATACTTTACTTACAACATTGATATGGTTAACTATAAATTTTCATTCACTATTTAGAATTTGACAAATAAGCATCTTTAACTCAACCAATGCCACCTAACCTATTATAGATGATGTCATCCTCTAGAATGTGATTGGTTCTTTAAAAGTTGATTTTGATAGTACATTTTTTGTTGTGAGACGCATTTTTTATCGCAAAATTCCCCTAATATGATGGCTATATACTCTTGATTGAGAGATGCCATATGTTTTTTTATATATTTAAACTAAATTTAACCTGGTTGTTTAAAATGTAATTTTATTAGGATCTTGCTCTGCAATTATTATTGGATCTTAGGTGTTCACGAGAGTGTGTATGTTCATATTTTTGTTTGTTATTGTTGATGTTTGGGATTTATGTAATATAAATGAATGCACACTAATTATAATGGTGGGGCTACAGTGAAATGGTCATTATTTTGGCACTATCTTCCCGTAGAGTTGTCCAAAGCATTCCAGTAGATTCTTTTATTTGTATTGAGAAGTTTGTGACTGGTACAAAATTTTATTAGTATTGCCAAGTTCATCAATTTTATTTTCTAACCTAAATTTGTCGACCTCAATATTTGTTTTATGGTATTTTTTTGTAATGGTCCTTCAAAAGTAAAATATTTTTTTGGTGATTTGTTTTGATGTGTAATTGCTATCATCATCTAGAAATGGGTTTAGCTATGTATAATGAATATATGATTTAGTTGAAACACGATACTTCATTTCCACCATGATTATATATAATATGTACGGGGCATGTTTGACCTAAGATGTAAACATTTTGTTATTTTATATCTTGTTTTTTCTGTTCAATGAGGGTGCTAAAACACTTTTACCACATTTTGCATGCTTTCAAAATTTTCAAGGACATGGATACAAACACTAGCTCAATTTATATGAGAAAAAATAGTTTTTAACATAGTAGTTCTAATGATATGCATGATGATGAATTAATGCACTTTCTATTCATGTTAGTGTATGTTCTTATTTTTAAAAACCATTGCAAGTTTCTTCTAAAAATTCTAAATCAAATGACATAATTCAGATTTTGATTGTCAACAAAAGAAAAGAAAAAGTGGTATTCGTAACTATAAACATATAAGAAGGTTATTTTTTTTCTTAGAGGGTAGCTTAAAATGGGAGATTTAGAAAATAAGATAATTGAGAATTCATACATCATATTAAGATTGCGGGTCTCAATAAGACTCCACATTGTAATAATGGTTTGTGGGTGCCATAATCACTCCATGGTGTAAATTTTTCGATTCTATCACTTTGTGGGTCTATCAAGATTTGGGTCTGCACATGTCCATTGGACCATTAAGGGATGATATGACAAGTGGGGTCCCTACTTTCCCTAAATCGAGTTAGTGCAATTGTGTTTTACTGACACCTTCAGTTGTGAGTGACCGAATACTGCTCGTGAAATATATAAATAAATCCCTCCTCTCTTATTCATGCATTTGCTCATTCTAGAGTCTAGGAGTCGAGAGAGTCAATAGTTGAGCTCTGTTATATGCTCTTCTATTGCACTACCTTAGTAATCTGCATAATCAAAATTTGAGTCTTCCTGGCAAAAGATTCACCAAGATGTTACAAGGTTTTATAATTCGAAGAAAGATTCACCAAGTTTTTACAATATTTTATAATTCAGTGAAATATTCGCCAATATTTTATAATTCAGTGAAATATTTGTCAATATTTTACAATATCTTATAATTTATTGAAAGATTTGCCAATATTTTACAAGATTATATAATAGAATGAAATATTAGCCAAAAAATTATATATATACATATTATATTATTGATAAAATAGCCTTCCAATTTTCCTATATATTAGGGAGATTTTTCCATTTATTATACATATAAATTTGGGGGACGTTCTTAAAATTATCTCTGATAAAAACAGTTCTTAACCAAACCAGCAACCACACGACTAATAAGATTTCTACCATAATTAAATTTAATTCAACAAATTCTTTTCATAGAAAATAGTTCTTAACCAAACCAGCAACTGTGAAGGGCATGTGCACGCCGAATAAGATGACAAACAGAGAAACTTGAGATCAAAGATGAAAGCCTCCAATCCAATTTTAGATATCCATTGAACCCAAAAAATATTAATGATTTGCAAAACCAAAGATTATATTCCTTTAGTTGTATTTGCAAATTTAACAAGTTAAGTACCATATCTAATCTCGAATTGGTCAATTAATCACATAACCAAACCGTATTAAAAAAATTCTCGGTTTTTTAAGCCCAATACGGCTGAATTTGGTAACTACAATCTTAATCTCAATTCTCTAATATATGTTTTATTTCTTATGTTAAAAAGGAGCATGCCTATTAATAACAGCTTTGAAATCTAATAACAAGGATATGAATTTATCCATAAACATGTGAAACGAGATCTTTTTAAAAATGAATGGACATGTGAAATAAATTTTTCTTTGAAAATGAATACATGTGAAAAATAACATCTAGAACGTTACAATTTTTTTTGTTGATTTGATATTGAACATTTGAGATGATTGTTTCAAATTTAATGGTGTGATCCAAAATATGTGTCACTATGTGTTAATGTGGAAGTTTATCCTTCAGTATCGCAAAGCTTTAATGTATTAATTAATTTTTGATGAATTATTATTGTATGGTATACATTTCTTAAAAGGTAGTTTGAAAGTTTATAATCATGTTAACAAGTTTGTGATCATGCTAACATTATTTAACATGAAAACTTATGTTGCATATGAATTGATCTCAACACTAAAACTAAATGATATACATATAAAGAATTATACTATATTATAAACAATTTACATAATCTATTTCTAATTAATTACATATCTATTTAATCTTTATAAATTATCCCTAATCAGCTACCCATCAACATAATCTATCACGAATAAATTACCCATCTACCTAATATTGACTAAACCACCACCATTTTGTTTATGAATTTAACCACTATAGCTTGAACAATATTTTCCAATTCCTTTAAATACCATTGTAATTAGGCTTTACTTAAAAACTATAAAAGATGGTGATTTGATTTTTGAAAAGTTGGAGTGATTAAATTTTGGGTTATTTTCCTAAATATTTAGGAAATGATTAAACAAAATGTAAACAAAATATTTAGGAAATGTCTTTGAATTTCAAATAAACCTTTTTGCTTTATTTTTAATGGTCCCTAGTTGGCTATCACCTTTTAATTTAATAGTAAATAGTCTTTGAATTCTTCAATGATGAATATTAAAGATCCCAACTATTAATAGATAAATGGGATGCGAGTAATAATAAATAAAAAGCCACACATCATGTCCAATTATTACATGGCAAATGATTTAGTACAAAACCAACATAAAGTTAAGTTCAATGTAGGGTGCTTGATATAATACAAAACCAATAAACCGTCAAATTCATTGTAGAATTCCTCAACATTCACCTAATCTCATGGCACATTGTTAAAAGCGAATGGAAATGATTCAGTACAAAACCAAATAAAGTTAAGCTCGGTGTAGGATACTTGATTGTACTAGACCATTATAGAGTCAAGTTCATTGTAAGATCCTTCACCATTTACCAAATGGATTCCTCACCCTTCACCAATTCTCATCACACGTTGTTAAAAGCGGAATAATAAGTAGAACATTCATGCTCTATGTTATTTATTACATTTTTACTGTACATTGTGACAATAATTATAATTTATTCTTTCGATGAAGATAAATGCTCTATGGTATTTATTACATTTTTAGCCTACATTGTGATAATAATTATAATATATTCTTTGTATGAAGATAAATACTTCATTGTACATAATAGTTAATATAAAAAAAGTTTATAAAGTTGAGTACTAATAAGTTGGCTATAAAAATAAATTTAGCTACATTTAGGCAATTTGATATGTTAAAAGACTAAAAGTTATTAAAATAATCTATTATTATATGGCCCTTTTATCATTTCCATCTTGCCATGCGAACATGACTCTATAAGGGAAACCAATATTTCACTACTCTCTAAATTCCTTCATGACTGTATGATGACGGTATAAGGGAAACCAATAATTCACTACTCTCTAAATTCCCTACTAGATTCATGGAAAAGATAATTATTTTTACCCAATATGCATTCCTCTCTAACTCTTATAGTTAGAAAACCTTATTAACCCCCTAGTTGAAGTTAGAAAAATGAACAGAATCCAACCATAAAAAACCTTGTTAACATACTAATTTAGTATGATGAAAGTTATAGTAACATTAGGTTTTATTGATTTTATCATAACAATTACCATTACTTTGTTATTTGTTATTTCATTTACTAGACATTAGTTGTTAACGTACTAACATAATAAGTTGAAAGTCATAACAATAGTTAAATGAGGGGTGGTAGGAGAGGGAGTGGCTCTCATTAGTCTTGATGGAAATATAATGGTTAGTTGATCTTGAGGACTTGGAATTGCCTCAATTAACAACTAGATGAAACTATTTGCATTATATATTGGCATGATTTTATTGCATGATTTTCAGATTAAGAAAGCTATATTCTCAGGCGACTCTTCATTTGTTATATAGAAAATGTATAAGAAGATTATTAGGGAAGGCACTATGTCCCAAAGAACCTTGCACATAATTCATCATAATTTGGAGGGGATTGAAGATGTCAAGTTTTTATCATGTGACATGAAGCAATATTCAAATTGTTGATGATGAGGTGAATGTGGCGATGTATTTGGACAAGTGTGTCCTAGTTAAAAATGGGGACCCCCTATCAGGCCAAGGATTCCTTAGTTTTTATGCATCACAACATCAAGAAAATAGGTCTTATACTTCATCACTTTGGACTTATGCATGGGAATAACGCTTGTGTAATCGTGGAGAGGCAATCATGGCAGTCCTTCTCACCATTTATAGGTTGCATGAGGGAGGTGTTATTGCCCCTTGTGCGCACTGCCTATTTTCTCCTTGCATTTATGTTCTCATGGTGGCAAATTTTCAAAACACTACAAGCTAAGGATTGTCTATGAAAGTGGGATATTGTGGTTGTAGGTTTGGATATAAGGTGACGAAAAACGAAAGATGGCTCTAGGTGTTATGTGTATTGAGTCTCAAGGAGCTAAGGCTTGGTGTGGTTTATGTTCTCTGCCTCCTCTTTCACTTCATTGTGTTCCTTCTTGTAACTTATGGACGTTCAAAGGTATGTTATCACTCTTCCTTGCAGAGGTTTTATCTTTCATTTGTAGTGTTAACAAGTCATATCATATTTTTTACAAGTCTTTCCATTACTATGAAACGGTGCTTATCTTTATGTGCTCTTTATTAGGGGAGTGTTTTTGGAATTCTTGCTTGATTATGGGATTCTTTCTAATCTTAGAATTAATAAAAATTTGGATGGTCTTGTTTTGAGTTGCACAATGGATCACCCTTCCAACCTGGGGCATGGTGGTGTTAATGACAATAGGAAGATAAAAGGATTCTTTGCAGAATACAAAACTATATTGAGGGGTTATGATAGTCAATTCAATATTTAAGTATTCATTTGGAGAAGCAAGAAAATAAACAAGGAGAGATGGATGAAAAATATGACAAATTGCCAAAGATTTAGAAATGCATTTCAATATTATCATTGGGTTTGCCAGAGGTTCACAATCTTCAACAAGTCATCTAAACTTATCAACAAGTTCTATCAAAGAAAAGGTTGGTGATGAAGAGAGTCTGCAACAAATTGTTGTTACACTGGAAGAGTAACCACTTAGTCTAGAAGGAGATAGAATGGAATGCAATCATATGGAAATGGAGAAGGCACATTCTAGGCATAACTTTGATTGATAAGTTTACAGGTGCTTTTCATGTTTACGATTACTCGAATAATTTATTAAATAATACAGTTTCAGATATATTGTAATAGTTACATGCTATAGGCTAATATATTACCTTTTTGATATTTTGTATATGTCATTCTAGCTTAGAAAAACAAAAATTGAACTGAACTTAAACACATTATATGTAAATTTTGGTTATTTGGATCTTCCCATAACCTTATATATTATTATTATAATAATAATTTCACTTTCATCTTCCACTTCAATCCCAAAATTAACAACTATTTTAAAGAAAATCATTGACACAAAGCTAAACCAAATGCAAAATCCTAGCCGAACTGTACAACCGTTTCATGCCATATTTTCAAAAAGACATTTGAGTTTATCTCATCTTTTCCTAGATCTTCCTTATTATACTCTTCTTCAATATTATACGTATACTAGACTTTGAAACTAACAATTTGGAATCATGCACATGAAGCTTAGGCAAAGTTCCACCAGCTTTATGAACATCAAGATATTTTTTAGGTGAAAAAGTTGTTTCACAAATTTTTTTTTGCATATGCCCTTTTTATAATAGCTATATAACTCCTGCAAAAACTTTAAATTCCTTATAAAATTTACAACTGCGTTGTTTTAAAAAAAAAATCCTGCAAAAACTTTAAATTCCTTATGAAATTTACAACTGCGTTATTTAAAAAAAAAATTAAGTTGAATTTTTTATATTATATTATTATTATATAAATAGTTATGAACAAATATATAGAAGATGATACACACTGATTATGTTAGCTTTCAATAAAGCATTTGGTATGATTTCTTTTTATAGTTTAGGGTTCAAAGTTAACTTGGATTATAGATTCATTGTACATTTTATTGGAGTTCAATTTTCTACTTTTGTATATATTTTTTATTTATCTTTGTTTAATGTTTTCTCAAGATAATTTTTTTTTTTTAAGATAGAAAAATCTATCATAATTCAGTTATGAACCCGCAACAAGGACAATCATCATTGACTGCTATGATTCACCACCATTATTCAAGTAAAACTATGCTACCTGAAATAACCTGTTGGTGGTATATAAATAATTATGAACAAGTATATAGAGAATGATACACACGGATTATGTTAGCTTTCAATGAAACATTTGGTATGATTTCTTTTTATAATTTAGGGTTCAAAGTTAACTTGGATTATAGGTTCATTGTATTTAGGGAGAACATTATTTTTTTTTCACATTTTAGTGGAGTTCAATTTTCTACCTTTGTATATATTTTTTCTCTATCTTTATTTAGTGTTTTCTCAAGATAAATATTGTTATTTTCTTTTGAAGATGGAAAAATCTATCATAATTCAGTTATGAACCCGCAACAAGGACAATCATTATTGGCTGCTATGATTCATCACCATTATTTAAGGAAAACTATGCTCCCTAAAATAACCTCATAATTCAATTATGAACCCGCAACAAGGACAATCATTATTGGCTTCTATGATTCATCACCATTATTCAAAGAAAACTATGCTCCCTGAAATAACCTTTTGGTTGTCTATAAATAATTATGAATAAGTATATAGAAGATGATACGCACGGATTATGTTATCTTTCAATGAAACATTCGGTATGATTTCTTTTTATAAGTTAGCGTTCAAAGTTAACTTGGATTATAGGTTCATTGTATTTAGGGAGAACATTACTTTTTTTCACATTTTAGTGGAGTTCAATTTTCTACCTTTGTTAATATTTTTTCTCTATCTTTGTTTAGTGTTTTCTCAAGATAAATATTGTTTTTTTTTAAGATGGAAAAATCTATCATAATTTAGTTATGAACCCGCAACAAGGACAATCATCGTTGGCTGCTATGATTCACTACCATTATTCAAGGAAAACTATTCTACCTGAAATAACCTGATGCCTTTGGGTCTTGGGTCATTACCTTGTAAGATGAGCTCTTAGCCAACCATAAGTGCTTTTAGGTCTTACTCGAGGAACAAAACATGGTTTCAACATAAATAGTATTCACAAGAAAGTCAATATCCCTTGTGGTCATTATTGAGATTACCTACAATGTGGCCATGTGTTCTTTTAGCAACATTTAACCTTAATCTTATATACAAAACCAAATACTATCCCTTATTGCATTTAACCTTTTATATAAAAAACTTTTTTTTTAAATTACATTCCTTTTTATCATTTTTTTTTTAACTAAATTTAGTTTTTCCATTTCTCTTTTTATATCTTTTTTCTCCCATCCTCTTCAATCTCATTATATCTTTTTATATCTTGTTTCTCCCGTCCTCTTCAATCTCATTAACCAAATTTAACTATATATAATTAAATATATATAAATAATAATATATGTTAATTTGAATTTAAAGTAAATTATTATAAAACTATTACAAACTTTTTTTTCAACAAAATAAATAATGAAATATTATTTGTTTCATTTTACATCATTTTCACCTCAAGTTCAATGTACTCAACTAAAAAAATCTTTTTATTTATTTAAATAATTACTATATTAATTTAAATTTAATTATATATAAATATAAATACTATATTAATTTAAATTTAGATTATTATATAAATATAAATATTATATTAATTTAAATTTAAATTATTATAGATTAACGACTTTTTTTTCAGTATAATAAATACGAAAATATTATTTGTTTTAGTTGATATAACATTTTACCTCCCACTGTATTCAACTAAGAAGGCCTTTTTTTAATACTTTTGAAACGACTTCATGGTAAATTGGTATAGGTTTTGGTTGTGGAAAAAAAAAGTAAAGTTAAAGTCTTTCTCATCATTAAAGAGACTTGTCTGCCATAATGTAGATTTGAGAATCTAAAATTGTTGATAGTCATAATGTAATGTAAAGTTGAAATTTATAATATAGAATTGAGGTATAATTTTCTATACATAATTAAAAATGATATTTTAATAATGATAATTCATTTTTAAAGTTATAATATGATTAGAAATTAAATTAATATATAAGATTGTTTAGTTTATACGAAAGGATCTTCTTCACTTAGTAATTTCATCTTATCTTTTTTAGATTTGAATTTATGATCTAGTTAGAGTGTGTATAAATGATTTTGATAGAATCATTTAATAAAACAATATAAAATATATATTATATATATTATTAATTCTATTGTAAAAGAATTAAAATTTCAAATTATTGTTCATTGATTATATTAGCTTACTATTTAATGAGAGTATTGCCAAACACAACTTTGTAAAACATTATAGTATCTAGATTTTGAAAGAGATAATATCCATAAGGCTTTCCTACATGTTACTAGCCTTCGATGATTGGTTGACTAATGTTTTTTTTTCCTCGAGTTGGTTCATGTTGCACTGTGTCCTCCTCTTTTACCATTACATGACCAAATATGAATGATCTCGTAGAAACATTAAGAGGAGGAGCCACAAACTAGAGAACCAAACAACACAACTCTTCTCGTTTTCAAGCTTTGCAATTCTTTCTTACATCATACCCACTTTCTCTTCCATTTCTTCAAACCTCTAAATATTTTTTTTTCACTTGGAATACACGGATTCATAATATTCACGAAGAATCAAGGAAACCTCAATTACATATGAGTTACATAAACACCAAATTTTCAATTTACATTTGCTTACTTTTTAGAAATTCTATCTGCAAATTTAGGTTAATATTTGCGGCCTGTGCATTCCCTAAGCCTCCATTGAATTTTTTTTCCCAATTTTTCTCCATCCCTCCCATTTCTAGACATAGATCAATAAACAATCTTGGACTTCAACCACACGCCTCTCACATCTCTTTATTCCTCTACACAAGTTAGAGTTCTCACATATTGCACAATGTTCATAAGTGTTGGTCATTGCTTCTAACTTGAGCTAGCTCTTCTAGCTAGCTTCCAAAGATGTTACATGGGACAAACTCCATTCCATAAATTGAGCCAAGGTGCAACACCTCAAGGACTGTTACAACTTGGATTGCAAAGAGAAGAAAAATCCCAAAGATTGATAGCATTTTATAGACGAATCAACTCATAATACCACATGAATTCAGCTATCCCATCCTCGCATAGTTGATAAATGAAACCTCTAGTAAAGGATTGTGTGGAAGTACGCGACGATGAAGAGACTTTAATGCCCATTTACTTGCCACCTTTGATAAGCACCACTCATGCCTTGAATGTGATTGCAACATCCTTATATTGAGCTTAAAACGTATGTCATAGGAGGTGGGCTTGGAATGGATCCCCATTTATCCTTAGCATTCTCTTGTTGTTGGACTTTGATAATGTATATGGCATATTATCACTATCCTTAGCATTTCCATGTTTTTGTTGACCTTTGATAATGCATATGGCATGTTATCACTATAGAGTCCCCTACAGTCGACCACTATGAGCTATGTAGTCCATCATTACTTAACAGCCGTCAACCCTTTGTATCAATGCCAATGCCTCTTCTTGATTGTTGGTGGCTTTACTTAATTCCCAAGCATATGTTTCTTCGGGATTAAGAACATCCCCACACCTATGGCCCCTAATAATTTCATATTTTTTTAATACATTATAGTTTTTACATTAATATAATTGTTATTATTTATAAATGATTAAATGTGTTATAACTTTGTTTGAATAACAGTTTTAAGTTCATAACAACAAAGTGTGTTCCATTAGCTCTAGGCTTTGTGATCCCTATTCTTGATCATGTTCATATATATACATATATATATGATATGAACAAGTCTAAAAATTAGACGGTTTTTCCCATCCAGCGAGTTTTTGATCAAAATTCGACGATTTTTTTTAAATCCAAATTCTGTGTTGTTCAAATCATTCTTCTGAATGCATAAATGGATTTGGTGCCCTCAAATACCCCCAGGGCACCTAATTTAAGCAAGTCTAAACAGTGTTCTTTGAGATATTAAATTGTTTTGCCGGATTCCATTAAAATCGTGTCAAAAATTGCTGTAAAAAAACCGCAAAATTGTCAAAGTCAAATGTTTAAGCTATGCCTATATTATACCATAAATATAGTTATTGGATTGATATCATTATTAGATTGGAGATATGAGAGCTGATGATTTCACAAGCCTTTAACTACAATGCTCACAAAATACATCAGAATAATCATTATCATTGTTGACATATTTGCCTGAACAAGAAAGTGCCATGGTAACCTTTAGCCGATCTTGTGACATTTTAGCTGGAATAAACCCACAAATAAGAATGAAAGGATATATAGAGCCTCAAAATGAAGGTGAAGTCATTTCATAGGGGGACAGAAAAATAAAGAATATATGATATATAAGTTTTTTATAACAAAGTGCAACATAGCATGGAGCACTTGCACAACATAATCGAAAGGCTTGTCCTCTCCACTAAACTAAAATATATATCAGATCTTATGGAATTTAATCATGAGTATGGGAATTTGAGCTTTCTTGAAGCAAAGTCACCTTTTGACCAAAGCCCAAGCAGCTTCTTTGCCACTGTAACTCTGCTTTTCAAAGTCTTAGGATTCTTCAAAACCAGAACTGTTACCAGTTTGATCATTGTTCCTCACTATTAAGCCACTGTAATGTAATCATATCTTTTATTTAGGCGCCAGAGAACCAAATTTGTTCAACCCACGATCTTTTGTAGGGTTTAGGCAAGGTTCTGTGTCTGAAGGTTCTCTCCTATTCTGTTCTGTTTTGGCTATCAAGTTGGGTTTGCTTCGTAGCATATCTGAAGCAGCTCTGGTTTCTCTGGTTCGATGGTCTTTTATAGGACCTTTTAGTATCTCTGAATCTTTTGTAACTGATCTAATAGTAGAAATTTCAAAGGAAATATGAAATAACCCTGCTTCATAAATGTGAAGGTTTAAGGAGGGTTTTATCAATTTTAAAAATAGATGGTGGTTGTGGGTCATGTGATGAGGCGAGTCATTGAGGGAAGCATAATGCACATGTGATCACACAACTTCCCATGCCTCGAAAGGATGGAAACCTGCCAACTGGTTAGAGGAAGACAAAGTAGGTATTAAATCCATCATTCATGAAAAGCAGTAGGTCCCTAGGAATCTGGGATGCCCTTCTTCCTCTGCCCAGCCTTAAAAACTTGCATTTTTATATATCCAAAGAATGCCATAATCTCCAGAGAGCTGAGTAAACACATGTTGGATGAGATAAGACAACACTGTTTGGATCAGATCAACGCTCAAGCTTTTTGGTGCACTCTGTTTCTCAGGTTTCTTCTTTCTAATAATTCAGAGCTTGAGATTGTTTATTTGTGTACTGTTTTCTTTCTTTATTAAATTAGTGAAGTTCAAGGCTCAAGGCAACTCCATGCCTCTTAGATATCCATGTTCTCATTTATGGGGGGACGTGAAGTGATGAGTATCTTTTTCCAAATTAGGAATTGGTTTATGTGTTTTCTTTGTGGGGAAGTGCAGAACAATTGTTAATTATGCTATTTCAGAGGTGCAGAAGTATCTTAACATCGATCCTATCACTACCCATAGATTAGTTTTGCAGTATACCATGCTGCACAGAGAGCAATTGATAATTATGCTATTTCAGATGTGCGGAAGTATGTTAATATCGATCTCATCACTACTCACAGATTAGTTTTACAGTATCCCATGCTGCATTGAGCCCAAGAGAGTATGTGTGAAATAAAAAAGAATTAGATCTTCTTCACTTGTGTCGTTATTAATCTTGGTATGGGAAAGGGTAAACTTCTTTCAGTGGTTTGCGTTCAACTTGCATGAATGCTCGCTATCTTTCACATTGTTGTGGATATCAGATTGTGCAAGGGTAAGTGTTTTGGGAAGAAATGGGCATCATTTCAGAGGATTTGATCTGTAGATTCAAGAGTGGTACCGTATTTTGCTTCAAATTTACTTGGGCACATCCTATAATCTCTATTCTTCTGTGTTGCTTTTGCCTGATTGCAACATCATTTCCCATGGTCTTCAGAAGCCTGATTTTCTTCTTAGCCCTGATTATATCAACTACCCTGTTCATAGAAGCAATTCTCAGTTTTATAACCCAACCCAGAGCCCTGGAATCTGAAAGGCAGGCAGCCAAGACATCTATAGAGAGCCAAGAAGTTTATGAACAGAAGGAGCTTGTTGAGATTAATAAGCATGGAGAGCCTCAAGTTGCGGAGTGTGAAGCGGAAACAAGAGCAGAAATTGTTGAATCCGGTCATCAAGGGGAAGAGAAAGAGGACGAACAGAATCCGATTGAAGACAAGCTTGAAATCAGCAATGCAGGGATAGAATTGATGGAGTTCAAGTTTACACAAAAGGAGGATGAAATTACAGCACATAAGCCTGAAGAAGAAGAAGAGGCTATAAGATACATAAGTCCGCTAGGTGTCGTCAATGGCGGAACTCAGGAGGAAGAGCGATCATTTCATGTTGGGAAGCCTACATTTTATTCAGGTCTGGATTTAGTAGGAGAAGCAGAAGGTGATGAGCCACCCAGATTTTCATTGGATTTGGGCTCGAATGATTTCTTCTCTATACCATTACATTCTTCTTGGGAAAGGTTCGATCCCTCTTCAGACTCTGGCTCAGAGGCATCCTCAGAGAACTTGGGTCCTCTGTTGGATGATTACAATCCACATTCAACAACAGATGGACAAAACCCAAATGAGGATAAGAATGACCCACCTGTAGGTTTCCATTTCCATGGCAGGGACGAGAATCGCTTTGAGCTGTTCCATGAGGATTCTTCAGATTCGACATCCGAAGATGAGAATTTAATAGAGATTGCCAT
Organism: Larix kaempferi; assembly: GCA_027924585.1. Classification (NCBI taxonomy): domain Eukaryota; kingdom Viridiplantae; phylum Streptophyta; class Pinopsida; order Pinales; family Pinaceae; genus Larix; species Larix kaempferi. The sequence continues at coordinate 13,417,705 of BSBM01000348.1, read as the reverse complement.
TTCAGAGCAGCAAGTTCTGAAGAGATATGGCCGAGGGACGCATGGACTGTACCCAGATGTCCCAGGGGAACCCAATCTCATTGATCTGGATTATTTCGAGGGATTTCCTGAACAGGGTTCTATTCGAGATCAAAATCTCATTGAAATTTTGTCAGACGAGAGAGCTTCATTTCCAGAAGAGGAAAATCTGATTGAAATTGATCTCTCAACCGAGGGTTTCGCAAATCTTGCAAATGTGCAGATCGGCCCAGCTGACATCAAATTTGTTCCAGAGGAGGCAAGCCCAATTGAAATCCCAAGAAGACAGAGAAACCCAGTTACTGATATTTTACATGAGCCGATCCGTACAGATTATTATTCATTCTTGGATGATAGAACTCGGCCATGGAGAGCTGTGTGGCCGCCAGAGAACCGAAAGGAAAACAGCATTTTGCAAATGAAATCTATTGAGTATGCTGGAACTCAGGTTAGTCACTCGCCATTAATGGCAGATGAGAGGTAAATGAAGGTTTTATAATACTATTACAGCTGTTGTACTTTTTACAGTGCCATTAACCTATTTTTGTTGTTATGACATTAATATATTTTCTCAGCAAGCAATATAATTTCTCCAGCAAGCCAACCTGCAAGAAGATAATGCAAAGACTGTATTAAACAAAATTTACTGATTCAGTTTTCTTTATAGTTTTATATACCCATATAATTTGTAAATCTGGATATATTTCAAAACATGTATGAAGATATGCTTTCAAAGCAAATATTTGCTGTTGGAAATTAAAATTGTTGGGCTTTATGTTTGATTCAATTAGTATATTAATGTTAATGCCTCTGAGATTCGAATAGCAAATTTTAAACAGAGGAGCTTATTTTTTAAGGAAACAATGGCTTCCTTTGTGTTTTCTTTTACCATTGAAATTTCCATTTTAATTATTTAAATAAATTAATAGAACAAATATATAGATTTATAAAATTAATAGCGTAATGTTTATCATTAGTTTTACAAATTATATATTTAAATAAATTAATAGAACAAGTATATAGATTTATAAAATTAATAACGTAATGTATTATTAGTTTTACTAAATAATTTGTTAATGGAAAGACTATTTAAAAAACAATGGGTTATTAATAAAATAAATATATAAAATTGATATTTTTTTTAATTTATATGAAAAATATCACCTTCAAAAGTAATATTTATCATTATTTTTATTTAGTTTGTTTTTAGAAAGATTATTGAAAAAATTACAATAAAACTGCTCATACTTTCAATGGCAAGTCTTATCATGAAGATGTTGTCCAATTGTATTTAGCTTTTCAATGGCATGTCTTATCATGAAGATGTTGTCTAATTGTATTTAGTTTTAGTTTTTGAAAGACCATATTTATCAATATGATATTTTCCAAAATGCATTCCCTTTTCATCTCAAGGGATTACATAGTAAAATCACTTAACCTTATTGTACTCATTCAACTTTAATATAGAACAAAGTAATACACTTGCATGCATTTTTTTATACCATGCATTTATGTTATATATGCATGCACACATTTATAGAAGGGGAAAAGAAGAAAGAGTCATTATGGAACAAATAAGTAGTTCTTATTAGTGTTTTGACTTTATATTAGTTTAATTTTTACAATATAGGTGTTTTTGTTTTAGAAATTGGGGTGGATAAGAGCCTATGCTTTTGCTAGAGTGTACGAGGACAAGACAAGTGTACTATCTAGATTGATTTTATGACCATCGTTCTAAATTTGAAATAAACAATAATATTAAAAAAAGAATATTAAAGATAATTGGTAGCTATCTATGGATAAGTGGTAGTTGATGCATAAATAACTCGTAGTTGATGCATGGATAACTCAGAGTTCGTGCAACTACACATGGAGAACAAGTAACTTGTCGGTGACACTTAACTTGTGACCTATCAATGTTCACTAGCCACAAGTTAAGTGGTTGTGCTAGTATATTGATATTGATAATGATGATGATGGTTAAGGTCCACGAGACCAACTTTGGTCTATTGGTCCTTAAGAAAAAAAGTTTTAAATTTCACTTATTTCATTTTCTAATTGGTCAAGAAAGTTACCAAATGGGACATAAATATAAGGGAGTGTGGCTTTATTTTTAAAACACAAAACAAGAAAATTAAAAACATTTGATATGAAATTTTGTAAAAGTGTCACTTTGCAACTTTCACATGTTATTATTGATTCATGTGATGTTTTGATTTTGATGTGATCAATTTATATATATTTTAAGGATGCATAATTTTCTTAAAGTGTAAAAACCTTGGTGAATCTTATTAATTATCAAATTTTCAACCTAAAAATGTTTTGACGATAATTTAAAAAACATATTCAAATTTCTAAGGGTTTTATATATATTTTTGGACAATTTTGGCGTGTTTTAGAGTAAAAAATTTTAGTCCTATGGAATTTAGGCTAATCATATTTGGAAAAAAATGGAAAATGACGAATATTTTTTTGGAAAAAAAACCTCGAATCTATCCCATGGGCTAAATTTCGCCCTTAAAATTTTCCTTGGTGATAAATTCTATAACTTTTTTTTATATTATTATGATTTATCCTTTACTTTATCAATTTCTATGCTCAACATAAAACTTATTCTCCTTTGTACAACTATCTTCCAACATATGTGTCAATTACAGTGTGTTGTTTTTCCTGATATGCAAATTGTTTTTCCTGACATGCAAACTACATCATCATCTCCTCCCACAACCTCCTCTCTACATTCACACCATATATGGAGATCGCAATACAAGTATTCTTGTTCAATTCACAACCTGATTCACAAACATAAACCATATTTCCAAGAAAATCTTTTAAACATAACATTATATTACTGGCATAAAACTTTTAATGGATACATTCATTTCTCTACTCAATTTCCTTCCAATATAGGCATGGACTTATCTCTATGCAACTCTATTTCTTGTTAATGTATAATCCACAACAATAAATCCAAAAACCTTTACATCTCAAGTTTGTGTCTATTTGTAAATTGCATCAGATGAAGGTAGTTATAACTACCAAACCTACTTTGGATGGTTGATTTGACCAGTTGGTCCACTAACTCAACTACCTATTCGATTACATCCCTTGATCAACTAACTCTATTGAAATGCTTTGGTCAACTCTTTAGCCTACTCTAGTTGACTAAGCTCCTCCAACATCTCCTTCAACCTCAAAATCTTGTTCATCCTAAAAAAACGAGGAGATGGAAATACAACTTATTACAAAAAAATATGTCTATAATCATTGTCTATCCACTTAAGTATTGTTGGTCATGCACTTGTGTATGCCGAGGGTTGGTTTATTGATACACTAGGGTTGAAAAACTCAAATCTTGGTCAGAGAGGAACTAGTGAGGAGCATATTGGAATTTGATTAGGGTTTGCTCATTTTGCATCCAAATACATTTTATAAATATGCAAGTTAGTCTAGTTCAATTAACCTTCAAAATCTTGCCAACATTCCAAGGCTTGTTTAGTTGTAATATGAACTATTTTCGTTTTTCCAAAGTAGCTAATATTTTCTTGTATTGATGTATCCTGCATGCACCAAGTTGGTATTTTATTCTTCCTACATGTGCTTAAGTTGTTTGTGGACATCCCATATATGTGTTATTGTTGTTTTGTCTAAGTATTCAATTTTGTTACTTTCCCTTCACAAAACCATTTTATTCCTTGTGTATGTAATTCTTTTTGTTTTTAGTGTTCTTGTTTAAGTTGGGAGACTAAGGTATCCCAATTCATTGTCTTGACCATGACATTTCTTTTATTATCCACTTCCAAAATTATTACTTGAGTAATGTTAAGGTCGCAACAAACATTAGCATAATACCTTAATCAATTGTCCAGCACAATGGTGACAACAATTGTTGTTGTTAGTACACCTTGCAATCAGGGATAATTTTAAGGACCAATACTTATTTAAAGGTATATAAACCTTGGCGAATCTTACCAATTCTTAAAATGTAAACTATAAAATATTTGGCGATATTTTTCTGAAATTATTTCAATTTCTAAGGATTTTATATAGTTTATATAATAATTTGGTGATTTTTAGAGTGAAAAAGTTTACCCCATCAAAAGTGGGCGAAACGGGACTTCAAAAAATGCAAATTGTTGAATCTTGTTTTGGAAAAAAATTGGAAAAATAGCCCATGGGCCAAATTTCGCCCCGAAAATTATCCTTGCTTGCAATTGTTGTTTCATTTATTCAAATATTTCATATTCGTAATTTAGCGCGGTTTTTGTCTGGTCAAATTTGAGTTATCAATTATCATCCAAGATATATTTTCATTGGCTTATCAAGTTGGTGACCAAATCCTACAAGGAGTTGACAAGGGTCATTTGATGTGTTGGCTAGGGTGACACCAAGTGCTTGTTCTTCTTCAATTTTGCAAGCTTTCCAAGTGTTTTATTCTTTCCTCCTCCTCTATTTAAGCTTCTTAGTTGATGCACTTGATCTTATACTCCTCTCTTTGCTAACTATTTTCTATAATTCTTATATTTCTAACTCTGATGTGCTTATTGGATCAAAAGCAAATGTTGATTTTCCTTGTTCTCCCTATAGTATGATCATAGTGAATACTTTATTGGATTTTTACTTTCTTCCTTGAATACTTTATTGGGTGATCTCTTGTAGAATGGTTCATCATATATCAATGCCACAAAAATACTTAGTGTGCACTACTCTAACATCCTAGTGTCTATCCATCAACTCCTTCTATTAGCAATTATTTTTTGTGTGACCCTACTTCACACAAATTGTGCACCATCAGTATCATATTCTCATTGTTAGGTCATGAATTGATCTCTACATCAACTCTATATTTTCTTCCAATCTTTTATTCAACGATGAGGTTACCCCTTCATCGTCAGACTCTATTTGTTGCGCCTTTTAAAGATCCTTTTCACAACATTTAATCTCATGCATCCTTAGTGGTGCCCTAATTCTTTGGAGTAGGCCAATAATGAACCATTTCATAATTAGTTCATTATCAATTGTGTAACGAATGTGGCTTAGCATTTTCTTAAACCTTTTATCACAATCTCTATTTGATTTACCTAGCATTTGATTGATCTCTTTTAGTTTTTGGACTATCAAATGCTTAACATCTTGGGTTTTATAGAATGTAAAGAAATTACTCTTAATTTTGATCTTTATTTTGTTTTGATTGTCAATAAAATTCATGAACCATGCTAAATCTCTTTTTCTTAGTGCCCTTGGGAATTGTTCCATTTGTTTCGTTTCGTCAGTTACGTCCATGGCACACCAAGTCATTTCATAGATAAACAATGTCTCTTGGATCCCCATCACTCTCCCATAGAGGGATATGAATAGAATTGTTGCGAGACATATTTTTTGGTGACAATAGGATCAATGGTTGACATGGTAATGTCAACAGTTTATTAGGCATTGAGTAATTCACATTTTCAGCTAGCATCCTCTTTTGACTACTACTATTTATGTTTTTACCGATGCATTTTGACCACCCCTCTCTTGTTCGACCTATTCTATTTGAAAACTTTGATCTTTATATTCAACCACGCTATTTCTTCTTGGTCATGTCTCTTAGTGTAATGCCTCGTTTTGACCTTACTACCTGAACTATCTATATGTTGTATTTGCTTATTATTGTGAGACTTTATTCAATCACAAATAATTATAATTAAAATTGATCAATATATATTTATATTAATTAAATAATATTATTTAAGACTTAATCAAACTCATTCACCTAGTACTATATTAATTACACTTTAGTTTATAATTAAACTAATTAACAATTATTACTCAAGATAATAACAGTCTCATTAATATTAATTAACATTATTAACGCATAGTTAATTTTAAGGAATCAAGTTAATAATATTTCAATTAATATTAGCAACACCATTATCCTTTACTAACGAGGTAATTGAACTAACTAAAATCATTAACACTTATTTAACATTCCTTAACCAGGTGCTTCATTTACCAATCGCTCCAAGTAATTTATAATTAAATTAATTGATATTTATTTAATGATGACCGAAATTACTAATTAACCTTAATCAGAATCAAACCCTTCATTAATAAATTGACTCAATTTTATTAGTTCATAACCTAATGAATAACATGTACAATGTAACTGGCTATAATTACAAAACATCAAGGTTGATCTAGCTCATTACAACATAAAATTTATACAAGTATATATACATATATATAGATGAGTTATGTAAATGTAGCTAATGTTTACATGCGTTGTGTAGGTACACTAATAGTAATAAACCACACAACATTCATAATCACATAAGTTTATTGTTTACTGACGTAGTCTTAAACACAATTTGAATTGTTGGATAATTCACTTAACTAAATATAATTAATTGATGAACAAATATACAAGTTAATGAGTTACAACACATGACTCAACAAAGTTTTCTCAAGCATACACAGTTAATCAAGTTTCCTTCCCAACTTCATGATACACCTAATTATATATATTGTCTATCTAATTCACAACTAACTTCCATTTCATATCCTTCCTCTGCTGGACTACCCTGAAGTGTCACGCCATGACCAGCTCCAGTTAGAACCCATAAGCGGAAGCGTCAACTACATCGACCAAGCTTCCCCAGCAGGCACCCACTAGTAATCATCACACACCTTGGGGATCGAATCGTAGCACAACCCTCCCATGACTCCAGGTTTCAGGGATAAATAGTGGGTAAAGCCTCCACCCCCTAATGGAACAAGGGACTATGTCTACACCGACATAGTGACTGCATTGTGACTTGTACTCAGTTTGTCATCGTATAACCAATTCGAGCGATTGAGTTTCCTGAAACCCTACCCCACCCATACATCATGATAATAAATAAAATAATCATGCTAAATAAATAATGTGTCACTTGCATACCATTTATCTTTTGGAGTCCATGTCCCCGAGGTACTCCCACCTCGTAGGATCCAGCTACCACTTAGCCATTTTAACTTGTAGGTTAGTCTCCAACATACGATCGAGAATATCGTGCAATCCTTGACATGTATATACATTTCATTACTAAGAACAATAAAGAAAATCATTTCTATGTACCATGCACCTGGTATCACATTTATCCATTCAACATATAAATTTTAACTTGGTATCCACGTACCCATCATTTAGTAATTTTGCATGCAAGAGACATTATTAAAACATGTATATATATCAAAACATGAATACATATCATAACATTAACATCACACACACATATATATCTCGGAAAAATAATAGAACCATATGTCCACAGTGTCATCATTACTATGTTATATTAGGTCACGAGATAAACATACCATGGAAATTTTTGAAAAACAAATATAACATGATTATTTGTGAACAACAACAAAAGAAAATTTCCATGGCTGACCGAGGGAGGACACCAATGGGATATGAGTTCACCACTGAAGAAGAGTAAGGCAGTGGAAGGGGTTCCTATTCCTTGTGATGATTCCTAACCTAACTCATAATCCTCTTTCCTTTTTATTTCTTTATTACTAGTATGCTAAGTTAAGCCTTGATTTAAGTACCTCGAAAGCAATGGGAAGGGAATGTGAGTTTAGACATAATAATTTTAGTACAAAGTGCCTAAATCCTATTTAAAAATAACCACCTCCTAACTTTAAGGAACTAAGATAGGAATGGAGTAAATAATCCACCCTCACTCCTCACTCTTGCATGCACTCAAGAAAAGATCGAATAATGGAGGGAAAGATAGAAAAAAAAAGTTTTTGAAGGAAATAAGAGTTTTGAGGAAAATAAAACTCTTCCTAGCTAATAGATGAACCATGGAGGAGTGAAATAATGGCTCTACAGAGGTAGTAAACACACATAGAAGGAACTTAGAATCCAATTTAAAATCTCTAAGTACTTTTGGCCTGTTATGCTATTTACAATGTCATTAAACTTTTTCCTGAAAAATTTCAAACTATTGTGAAAGAAAGCTAGAAGTATGTAGTTTCTTGGGATTACCTTGGCCATACTGAAAAGCTCATAAAGGAAGGACATGCATGAATAACTATTTAAAAAAGAGAGGTTGGATTCCTATGTTTTATGGATCAAGGTAAAGTGTGCCAAGAACTGAGCTAGCTAAAAGGAGGAATGGATTATTGTGGTGACATCTTGGTAGATTTTGTGTAGGATTTAGTAGTTAGAAAAGAAAATTTGGCATCCCTTCTTCTCATAAGTAATCTAATAGATAGAAATGGGGTGTAATTTTGTAGCGGAACTACCTATGGTTTGGAGGAAATCATTCCTGCCATAATCACCTTCTTTATAACACATTTGAATAAAACAAAGATACGTTCTTTATCCATTTCTTTATTATAAAATTTGACATGCATGCCCATATATTTTCCATTTCGGTTGTAGAAATATGTTAAGAATTTAATTTGTAGAGGACCATACTTGTAATCTGATATGCATGAAATGGTTGTATATTGAATTTACGATTGTGTGGAGAAGAGTTTATTTGAAAGAATCATGTGTTGCACTTTGCTTTTCTTTTTATACCTTGAATTTTAAAACTGAATTCAAAGTGGTTGCAATGTTTTTGTATTGTGAACTAATTTCACTTGTAATGAACAATATTTTTCTTAGTCTCATGCAATTATCCTGGTAACACAAACTAGTGAGAGTATTAAATAATTTTTCACAACTAGTTAAAGAAGAGTAACTACCTGAAAACTAGTAGGTTATATGCAATGAGTGTTGACTTCAAACCTATAAAAGAAATGGTTATAGGAGTGCTGAATTCAAACCTATAAAAGAAATGGTACTAGGATTTTTGGCTTTGAACTTGTGAAAGAAATGGTTCTATAGATGGGCAAGGAGCAATTTGGTGGTAGAAATTACACATTTTTATTATTATTGAAAAACACATAAGGTTACCTAGTAGAATTAATGTAATCTAAGGGTATAATAATTTTAAAAACTTACTCTCCTAAACTCAAAACTCCATTTCCATAATGGTGATCTCTACGATAAATATCCTTTCCTCTCAAGACATTTATTTATAGGAATTCTTTGAATTCATCGACGAAATAAATGTGAGGTTTCTCCCCATGAACTCTCATCTACCAAGTAAGACTATATTTTTGGTTGTCTTGTTATAACTTTACATGGATGGAGTTGTACAAGATTATTTTCTTGTAAAATTCAAGCACAACAGATCTATGAAACAAGCACAACATTTACTAGAGATGCATGCAACAAATTTTATGTCAAAGCACTGGTGCAAAAGGTTTGCAACAGTTCATGCATTATCATTAACTCAGAAGATGATTACAATGTGTAACAATAGCTAGTACAATAAGCCAAGAAATTCGAATCCTAGAGAGGTCATTCAAATTGGATGCATGAGAGTGGCTTACTTAGCAATTAACACCACTAAGTACATCAGTTAACCACTTAACTACCATGTAATTGGCTCTAAACAAACTCTGAAACTGTCTAACTGAGTCTAACTGAATCTAGAACTCAACTGAATGCCCAAAATTAGGGGACGACGCATTTTTGAACTTCAATTAACCGAATATTAGGTTGAATAACACCATATGAAGTCAAACTGAGTAGGAGGGCCCCTTTCTGACTTCAATTGGCTGCATATAATAATAAATGGTGTCAGTTGGAATGAGTAGGGCGCTTTAGTAATGAAAATCACATCAGTTGGATCCTCGGATGATGGAGGAGGACCATTTAAATGATATTGATGGCCCAATTGACTCCCCAAATGAAGGAGGAGGCCCAATTCACTTAAATTGATGATTTGTTGATGATGTAAGCACATAATTGAGTCAAAATACTTAGGATAAGTGGAAAATTAAGCTGTGAAGCCCAAATAAATGATGTGTGGTTGGAAAATGCTCCAATACTCCCCTTTAAGCTAATATCATGTGGAGGAGTAAAATAAAATAATAAAAGGGCCCCGACAACAAAGGCCATAGGTCACCCAATACATAAATAATTCAAAAAATGCTCAAAAACTCTAAGTGAGGAAAGACGGAAAAACCCAGTGGGAAAGAAACCCCCCCCTCAAATTGAACATTAAAGGATATAATCTGTCCTCACCATAATAGAACTCACCCCCAACAATGAACAAAGGTAAGAGAACTTCTTCTCAGTGAAGCTCTTGGTGAAGATGTCTGCAATTTGCTCTTCTGTAGGGAAATATTGCAGTACAATGGTTATGTCATGCACAAGCTCTCGGATGTAGTGCATGTGGATCTCAATATGCTTGTTCCTATGTCTCTGAACCGTATCTATCGAGATATTGATAGCACTCTGATTGTCACAAAAAATGACAGTGGAATTGGTGCTACCAATATCAAACTCTGCTAGAATACCCTGCAACCAAACTGCTTGAATGCAAGCATTGACTGCTCCTCGATACTCTGCCTCTACTGAAAATAAGGCAATGGTGGCCTGATTTTTGCTTGACCAGCAAATAGTGTCAATCATGAAAACATATCTGGAAGTGGACTCTCGATCAATGCTATCACCTGCCCAATCTGAATCATAAAATTCAACCAAGTCAAGATTGGAATCCACAGCATAGTGAATGCCAAAATGTCTCGTACCTTGCAAATAATGAAAGATCCTCTTGGATTCCTTCCAGTGAATCTCACGGGGCTTCTGCATGTACCTTGAAACAACACTCATGGCATAATAAATATCATTCCTAGAGTGTGTCAGATACAAAATACTTCCAACCAATTGTCGGTAAATTGTATAATCCACCAACGGTGTAGAATCACCATCCTCAATACTGATTCCTGAGAGGAATGGGAATGGTGCCGATTTAAATTATTCCATATTGAACTTCTTTAGCTGGTCCAAAGAATATTTTGACTGATAAATCATAATCCCATCAAAATTTGTGTGATCTCGAGACCAAGAAACTGCTTCAGCAGGCCTAAATCACTCATATCAAATGCTTGGTGTAAAGCAGTTTTTATAGTGTCGATCGAAGCAAGAATTATTCCTGTAATCAATAGGTCATCAACATAAATTAAAATGATCAGAAAATTACCTTCATGCTTCTATATATACACATTTGTATCTGATTTTCATCTCGCAAAGTTTTGCGACAGAAGAAAGGAATCCATCATTGCATACCAAGCTCTTGGGGTCTGTTTTAAACCATACAAGGATTTCCTTGATCTGAAAACAAGTGTCAGATATGATATGTAACCTTAGGGATTCTTCATGTAGATCTATTACTGAATATCCCCATGAATAAATTCACTCTTCACATCCATGTGGTGCACCTACCAGTGCTTGGATGTAGAAATTTCCAAAACTAGGCAGATTGAGTCCATTTTTGCAACCAGTGCAAAGGTTTCTGTGTAGTCCACACCATGGAATTGTGAGAAAACTTTTTACACAAACCTATCTTTGTATTTTAAGGTTGAACCATCATCAACAACCTTGTTTCGGTAGACCCATTTTCATTGAACCAATTTTCTCCTAGGTGGAAGAGAAACTAGCTCCCATGCTACATTTTTCTGAAGAGAATTGTACTCTTCATCCATGGCGATTTTCCATCTCGGATCTCGATGGGAATGGTAGTATGATTTAGGATATGAAAAAATCATCAAAAAAAAAAATTCGGCCAGCAATGGATCACCATATGAAATATCCATACCTACTCTTTGAAAGTCTGCTCAGGTTGTTCTTGAATTGACAAGATTTCCGAATGTTAGAACCGACAGATGTGAGAGTCTTTTCTGCCCACTTTGGAAACTGAGGGGGGTCATCTAGATTTGAATCCAAACCTGATATTTAATGTTCATTAATATCATACATAATATCATAAATACTGGAACATAAACTTTCAGTATCTTCTTTCGAATCTTCTTCCAGAAGAGGAAGCAATTTGGCAGTTTCTTCCTCCACTAGTTGTAGATCATGAAGCGGTTCTTCAAATTGGACACTTCTCTCGATGAATATTCTTTTGGATATGATATCCATGAGTTTGTATCCTTTTTATTCGTTAGCATATCTAATGAGAATGCAATCAGTACTTTGTGGTTCCAAATATATTTTCTTCTCAATCAGAATTCTAGCCCATGCAGTGGACCCGAAAACCCTGAGATGTGACACATCGGGCTTGTGACTAGTGTAGGTTTGGAGTTGTACATTTGATGGATGAGTGTGGAACTATGTTATGAATTTATGTAGAAACACTCATGTACTCATCCCAAATATTTGAATCCAAACCTTTCGACTCAAGCATACAAGTAGCCATCTCTTTCAATGATCGGTTTTTCCTCTCCGCTACACCATTCTATTGAGGTGTGTAGGGAATTGTGTGCTGGATTTGGATTCCATTTTCTACAAAAAGTTGAAGCAAATATGATTTGATATATTCTTGACCATTATCATATATAATATCTTTGATCTTGCTCCTAGTGGCAGTCTCAATAGAATCCTTGAACCTTTCAAGCACTTTCGATATGTTCTTGAGAAAGTAGACCCATTTGAATCTAGAAAAGTAATGAATGAATTCCAAAACATACCTTGAGCCATTCATGGAGGGATTTGGTAAAGGACCACTGATATCACTATGAATCATCCCCAAAATACAATAAGCTCTACTAGCTTTGCCTCGATCGAACGTGTGCTCAGGATGCTTGCCAATGATGCAACCCTTGCATATCCCTTTTGAGGATTTGATGTTTGGAAGGCCTTCAACCATGGAATTATTTTGTAGAAGCTGAAAATATTTATAATTTAGGTGTCCAAACCTCTCATGCCATATCCCTCTAACCTCATTTCCATGAGTCAGAAGGGCACTTGGATTTGAATACGACAAAAAGTGAGAAAACTCATAGGTTTTGGAAGCATGATTTGCCTTGTCTGTTGCAATGAGTTTTCCGGTGGTAATATCATAAATTTAAACATCATTGGGGATGGATACAACCTTATTTGGAAAACCAGTATGTTTCATCTGATACACAGAAAGCAGGTTCAAATCTAGAGAATGAACATAGAGAACATTTTAAAAACTACCATGTTCTAAATGAATAGTACCTTTTCCTTTCAATGAAATTTGTGAGTCATCTCCCATGTGTATGGAGATGCAGCTGTTGGAGTCCAATGGTGAGAAAGAGTATTTAATTGCAACCATGTGATTCAAAACTCGTGAATCTATGAGAAGAGCTGTATAATTCGAAACACTTGCCATGAGTGCATGACCTCTTTCTACATGATCATTATTGTCCTTCTTGCCTGCGCCATCTGGAAGAGTGATGTTGTTTTTCTCCAAGAGAAGGGCCATCTGATCAATAGTTTTCTTCATGCATGAGCTTTCAGGATGAAATCCCCTGCCACAGTAAAGGCTGTCTTCTCCTTTCCCTTATGCTTGTCTTTTCTTGAACCGAAGGGCTCATCTAACTGCTTGGTATTCTCCTTCTTCTTGGGATGATCAAACTTGGTCTTCTCTTTCTTTTTCTTTCCTTTACCATCCGTAGCCTTGGGTCCTCCAGCAAATAGGGCTTGATCTTTGGAGGATCTCATGGACCCCATCTGAACAAGCTTGTCATGCTCTTTTTTAAGGACTCAATGAATGCATTTAAGGATGGCATCTTCCAATTCATAATGGTGAGTTTTCCCGAATGGAAGGCAGATACAAACACTAAATAATATGATCCTAGTTTCGAAAGGATAGAAAGAATCAATTGATCATCTTTCTTCTCAACACCACATTGCTTCAATTGAAGCACCAAATGCTTGAACTTAGTGAAAAGATCATTAATGGTCTCGAAATTTCCAAAATTGAGGGAAATCAATTCATTCTCTAACTGATAAGCCCTCATATCATCCTACTTGCCAAAAAGAGTAGCAAGTTGTTCCCATACTTCTTTTGTAGTCTTCAATCCGCTAAGATGGAAAATAATATCTTTCGAAATATTGAGACATAAGAAACCATAAGCTTCATCAAGCTTATTGAAGAACTTGGGATTTTCTATGGATGCATTAAGCTCTGGTTCTGTGCCCATAGTAACTCTGTAGATTCCTTTGGAGCGCAATACAATCTCTATATCATCCTTCCACTGATGATAGTTGAAAGGAGTAAGAAGATCTTTTGAAGAAGAGTCCATTTTAGCTATTGTGAATGCAATAGGAGGCTGTGAGAAACCTGCAATCAAAGACAAACAAACAATATTTAGGTTGACAACCTGCACTTTTCAAGTTGCATCACACCCGACATAGCCTATCTATCAATCAAGCTTGATAAGTCGGATGCACATTATCCAGGATTTATGTGGAAAACTTTCAACTTCTGGTGCAGCGTTGGAATATTTTTGAGCAATCTTGCTTAAGCTTCATATGTGTTCTAGGTGCAGAAAGCACTGGTGCAGAAGTGCAGAAGTGCAGAAACACTAGTGCAGAAAGCTTCATCAGTAAAAATCTGTAGAAAATTTTCCTTTTCCTGCCATGGCTCTGATACCATGTAAAATTCAAGCACAACAGATCTATGAAACAAGCACAATAGTTACTAGAGATGCATGCAATAAATTGTATGTCAAAACACTAGTGCAAAAGGTTTGTAGCAATTCATGCATTATCATTAACTCAGAAGATGATTACAATGTGTAACAGTAGCTACAATAAGCCAAGCAATTCAAATCCTAGATAGGTCATTCAAGTTGAATGTATGAGAGTGTCTTACTTAGCAGTTAATACCACTCAGTACACAAGTTAACCACTTAAATACCATGTAACTGACTCTAACAAACTCTGAAACTATCTAACTGAGTCTAACTGAATGCCAAAACTTAGGGGACGATACCTTTCTGAACTTCAGTTAACTGGATATTAGGTGAAATAACACCAGATTAAGTCAAACTGAGTAGGAGGCTGCCTTTCTGACTCCGGTTGGCTGAATGTGATAATATATGCTGTCAGTTGGACTGAGTAGGGCGGTTTAGTCATGCAAATAAGCTCAATTGGCTCCATGAATGATGGAGGAGGCCCATTCAACTGATATTGATGGTCCATTTGACTCCCTGAATGAAGGAGGAGGCCCATTTCACTGAAACTAATGATCTGCTGATGATTTAAGCACATAATTGAGTCAAAATACTTAGGATAAGTGGAAAATTAAGCTGTGAATCCCAAATAAATGATGTGTGGTTGGAAAATTCTCCAACATTTCTTGCTAATTTTGAAGAGGAATATAGGGTCATTATCTATTGTATTCAATGTTAGATTCATGACTTCAAAATAATAAGCCACACAAAAATATCTTTACTTGCAAATATTCCTGACATTCCCACAAGTGTGTCTACAATATGTCTTCTTTTTATATTCCAATTTTTATCTTAAAAGTATTTGATAAAGAAAATGTGTTTTACATAAACTAGTAACCAAACATTGTTGTTGATAGTTGCACATGTCAAATCATACGAGAAGTAGGTCTACTCCAACCATTGTGTTATTTTCTTACTACTGTATAGGTAGGTATTCATTCATCCTTGTTGTAAGTTGGAGTTCATTTTATTCCTCTTCTAATTAACTGGATGACCAAGCATATCTCGATAGGAAGAAACAATAGCCTTGTTAAAAAACCTAGACCTAAATACAATTTTTTATTTATAGAGCATTTAAAGATTATGCCTTTGCCAACATTTGGGCCTAGTTGAGAACTCAATTGTCATTGGCAGCTTCCTACATCTTTTCTTTGTTAAAATTTATCAAATTATTGAATTCCATTGGAAATATCACTTGATGTATTTAACCTTTGTTTAATTTTCTTCTTTCTTGTTTCAATATATGCATTACTATGTAATGATTTCATAATGTTGATTGTTTCTAAGGAAGAAACGCTAAGTACATAGTTATATAATGTGATTATGGATCCATTATTTGGTTGGATTTGTTATGTGATATAGATGGTATGTTATAAGAATAAACCACCTCTATAAAGGATGGTTTCTTGTTATGATATATAATGTCAAATCTATTAGATATTGATACTATTTGCATACTTGAGAGTTTCTTCTTGGAAATTTCGTCAAGATGCAAGGTGAAAGTGTAGAAGAGGGGAGTTTTAATGTTGTAGTGATTGTTTGTCCAGATGGGGTGACTTAATTTGAATCGACAAGGATAGATGGAAAAAATATGTGGGAGCTAAGGAGAGCGCATTCAAGTTGATTTGTTTCCTAGAAATCCCCTCCTTGACCACTTATCATTGTGTATCTTTGTCCGGAGTTGTCTGGGATTGAGAAGGGGGGATTGAGAAGGGTTTTGCTTGCATTTCTTTGAAAAATGTTTGTACTCAGGACAAATATTTCACTTGAAAGTTGGTTTCTCATAGTCCAATTTCCTAAAGTGCTTCAAGTTGTTTAGAGATGTAAGAAGATTCATGCTTGGTAATCCCTCTCTAGATCGACCTCAACACACACTCAAGCATATGCAAACATTCCATCTTTTTGTTTGGATTTATCATTGTATTTCCCTAGAGTGTTGCCAATAACTTAGAGGGAGTCCTCATTTGAACAATGGGGAGACGGGTGAGGAAGTTCAACCTAGACTAGGATAAAAGAATCCTGGACATCCAAATTTAGATCGAAGTCAAGAGTCTTATGATTAAGGTACATTCCTTTCGTGCCAAAGAAGTATGGACAATTTTAAAATATGAGATCTCTATCTTCCTTCACTTCAAACAAAATAATGTAAAACCCTCACCCACAAAAGTAATGGGTGAGCCCTCCTTTGATCAACACCTACTAATTCTTATGGACCTAGTTTGTCATAGAGCAAGGTGAAGGCTAGATAGTAGTAAATTGACCAATTAACTCCAGCTAAATCTAAATCCATATGTTGAGAGTTAGAGGTGGAAATAGGAGTCTTAGGAGTGTTTTCCAATTATTCCACAAAGCGAGATGGTTGAGATTTCACTGTGAGTTTCCAAGGGTGGATACTAGATCTTAAAAGGTCTAAGATTCTTCATTTGAAGGGGGATGTAGACCCCTAGGATTAGGATCCATGGATATCATAAAGAGAACGTGATTGCTATTAAAATACTAAGAGAAATTACATGCAATTTTGCTTTCTGATAAAATTTGTTATTAAACAAATAAAAATATATTTTTAAACAATATTTATATTAATTGTTTTTAATAATTAGTTTTTTTATGTTTCCATAAACACCTTACAACCTAATATAGCATAAATGTTATCCTATAATAACCTAATATAGCACACATGTTGTCATATATTATAATGTAATGTATATACACACTAGTACAATTGACTTATAAAATACATATAATAATAATAATACAATGACATACTACATTTCGCCCATATCGAAAGAAAATATAAAATATTACATCATCTAAACCTTACTAAATTCAATATCATGAAAAATTACAGTAAAACAAAGCAGTGAAGTTCTTCAATTAATTAATTTGAGTATATTATATTCTAATAGGTTCACTATAAATTCTCTGCCTCGAAGTAACAGATAGTGGTAAGTTACACATTATGGATTATCTTTCCATTTCTAGTAAAGTAATAATCACTGGGCATATGTATAATATACTTTCGAATAAAAATATAAATCCATTGTGCACATAAATATAATCCACATTTGAATTAAAATATAATTCATTATGTGCAGAGGTATAGTGTGCATAGTTGTAGCAATGCACATAGTTACAGCTGCATAATTTTATTGGTCACTATGAATTTGTGGATATATAAGGTAGATGCAATGTTCTTGGATATATAAGGTAAATGCAATGTTCTTGGATCTAGGTTTCGAATTTGAATTTGTGGATGTATATTAAGTCACTTTGAATTTACCATTTATTTACGAGCGAGCAAATATATATTGCACTTTTAAATTAAAATATAAACCATTGTGAGCATAGATGCAATGTATATACGAAGAGATGTTTCACCTAAATATAATGTGTGAATATTGTCCACTTGTAATGATAATCCAATATGTGCTATGGATGTGTATATATCAACAATTAAAGAAACAAAATTTCATTATTAAATGATGGATCACGGTTTTAAGTGATTTGAAATGATGGATCATGGTTTTAAGTGATTTGAGTTATGGAAAATATTATCTATTATTATATTGGTAGTTATTAAAATAATATTGATCTGTTATTCTTTCCATTCTTTTGAGAGGAAAGTCAATCTCCAAAAGTGCTAGATTTATGGACATTCTTCGTTGTGGTCAATCTCGTTTTACTACTCCGTGGTTCAAAACCCTTTGACCTTGCAACTCGTTCGCCACTCCGCCACTTCTTGGTATTTTTTTTAGTAAAGCTAGTTTAGATCCTTATATTATCAGTAATTAAACATTACCTTAAGCTCATATGGGCCCGCCTATCCGGAAACCGTACCCATCCTTCACTATTCACACATATGTTCCAAAAATACTATAGTCTACCCCGAGGGGAAACATGACAGAGTTTGAGATGTCAAAATAGTAAACAAAAAAAGGAAGGATTGTTCATTGCTGTGCAAATCAAAGACTACTATGTATATTCTAGTAGGATAAACCATAAGTATACAACCTATTATAGAAAGTAGAACCCAAATAAAATTTTATGGAGTATCTTCATTAGAGACATAAATGACCTAGGCTTCCTTTGCTTGAGCTAATTGTGGTTGTTGAGCTTTGCGAATCATCTTGAAGACCATTGTAGTGGTTGACTTGTCTAGCAAATTTAGTTTGTCTTCAAAATTGGACATGGATTTGATCATGGTAACGAATTTATGATTCAAATTATCTATTTGAGCTTGCTTCTAGTCCAATTAAAGAATGATTCTTTTCTTCTCTTCTTATCGATCCAACATGGATTTTCCAATCATAATTTCGATGTGCCAATACAGGAGAATCATTTTTGCATGTTTGGTTTCTTGGGTGCATGAGGTACTAGTGTCCTTAAACTAGGTTTGCATTTCTTCCTATCTTGTCAATCCTTCTAGGGTGTCATACTCTGACTTCACCTAGTCCTCAACCTGTTTGATTTTTTTTTCTTATGCTTTCTGAGATACACTGTTGTAATGTGCTTTAGCTTCCTCAACTTCCCCTTTGACTCGGGGCATGTGTTGGTATCCCCTCTTACCCATATCCTAACAAGTACATGCCATCTATGTAGCTATCCTAAGAAGTATTTGCTTTCTTTTTGAGGCTGTGTTTACCTTCAGACACCACACCCGTTTCTCTTTCCCACGAGCAATAGAAACCTTATTCCCTCAAACTTTCTAGTCAATCTGAGGTTTGTCCCGAGAATTCCAATATATATGTAGAGCACTTTGCTATAACCTCTCCTCGTCCAGCATATACTCAACAAGCCTAAAGGAACTAACCAAAAATAAATTGTTGGTCAAGTTCGCCTCTAGAGTTACTTGTTTATCAAAATCTAGGAGTAACACTGTCATGATATCCTGGATTTGGTTGTGTTGGTTGTGGAGCCTGATCTTCCTGATTCAGAGGTCATGTTTCAGCCGTGTCTAGATCCAAGCCCATGATGGGGGGGGGGTGTATAGTCATCATGGGGGGTCCAGGGGGAGGCAGAGACTAATTTTGGGAGCCCCCCTTGGCGATGGTGTTGGTTTTGGAGCTAGATCTTCCAGTCTCCTAAATGATGATTCAGCCATGTTTGAACCCCAGGTTTGGTTATGATCCCTGCATAATCCCTAGGGGGTTCAAGGGCAACGCCCTGGAGAAAAAAATTTGGGGTTGTTTTCGCCAACAGTTTTTGGGCCCATGGTTTTGGGTAACCTGTGGTATTTTCCCATTGTATTTCCCTTATAAAAGAAAGACATTGTAACACGGCTAGTGTCACGTCCCCATCTAGACCCTATCACTTTAACATTTTAAATGATGTAATATTGTTATGAAGTCGTGGTGATGAACTCAAGGCCAAGGCCCCGCCATCGATTTATTGATGCATATGGTTTGCGTGCTAGCCAGGCACATTGGAATTTCAACATCATGTAATATGCATTTTAATAAAAATACCCACAACTAGCTATGCAATGCAACAAAGAGATGGGGGCATGATTTCACAAGGAATTGGGGGGGAGAAACATTCAAACCCTTGAACCAATAGGGTCAAGCCAAGTGTCAATGAGAGAATCCATCAAACCCTCAACTACCCATGTTGACTTTTGTATCCAACCATTGATTTCTCCCAAGAGTTGGTTGGGGAAGTTAATGCCTTGGGAATGGGGAGGCATGGCTGTCCAAAATCGGGTATGGGAAAGCCACCCTTCATGGAAAATCGTGTTGGTCTCCTTGGGGAAGAATAGAGCCACGAAATTGCTCCCTAAGCCATGATGCAACCATCCCTTTTCCTCCCTCACGAGTTAGAACTACCTGGGCGTTTTCTAGGCATGGGGGCTACGTTTTTCTTCATTCTCCCAGCAGAGAAGGGCGTTTTTGTGATGTATACCAGTGGGGAAGAAGGGAAATCGAATGGGGGTTCAATAGAGACCATTCTGGGCTGTTGAAGGCGGAGATATTAGGGAAGAGATCGTTTTTCCTTCCTGTGGTTGTTTGCCCCATCCCACAATCCGTTTTTGGTTGGGAACGTTTTTGAGAAAACCCATGGCCATCTCATTCGTAAATCCTACTGTTTGAAATGTGTATCCCTGCCCCTGTTTGTGCATGTTGTGTGAAAGAAGAGTAAGTTGGGTATGGGTTATGGGTATCCATAGTTCTGGATTGAGCTTGAGAATGAGCACCCATTGTTCCATTGTAGCCTGATAAACCCAGTTGGACTGGCTTGGCTGACATAAAATGGTTAATGGGCTGTGGGTGAGCTGGAATGTTCCCTTTCCCTTGTGAGAATCATTCCCAGCTCGGGGGTGGCTTTCGGACGGACTCAGTATAAGCTGTCGAAGAGCCTATGGCTGGGTGGAACGTTGCAGCGACATAACTAGTTGCTTGGGCAGTTGCAAAAATGAAGATAAGTGTTTTTATGTCTATGTATTTACTTCTGCATTGTTTTAATTAATTGATGACTGATATTGATATACTGGGTGCATATGAAGATATGTGTGTGGATGAATTTGTTTCTGCTGTGCATAATTGATTTGTTTTACATCTGCACATTCATATTTTATTTATATGATTATAACTAATGGGATGAGATCTTGTGAAAGCCCTGAATTTGGCATCATGTACCCTGCCATGCAATGGGTGAATGGGTGGGTACGTGACAGCTAGGGTTGATATATTAGGTATTATGCATTGTAAATATCTCGAAGATCAAGAAGAGAGACCATGAGATAGTGAAGAGGAGGTGTAGTAGTTGTGCTGCAGGTTGTATCCCTTCACTTTGTTGGATGGTATAATAATAAGGACTGGCAATTTCAGTGTGGACATAGCCCATCTTGGGTGAACCATGATATATTGGTGTCTCTCTTGTAATGTGTTTGTGTGATTATATTTGCATTTCTGTTTATTGTTATTGCTTTGCAATCCTGTTTTTCTAACATTTGGTATCAAAGCCAAAGGTCTATTTGATAGATAAACCCGCAGGAAGCCAGGGTTTCTAGTTCGAGTGGGAGTAATGGCGGAAGACAAAAAGTTTAAGGTCGAGAAGTTTAATGGCCAAAACATCAAGTTATGGAAGATGAAAATGGAGGACTATCTGTACCAGAAGGATCTATTCCTACTGTTGGGAGGAAGAGCAAAGCAACCGGCGACTATGAAGGACAAAGAATGGGAGGTTCTTGACAGAAAGGCACTGGGAATAATACGGCTGTCCATGGCTTCGTCGGTGGCTTTCAATATATCAAAAGAAACGACAACGGAGGGTGTAATGAGCACATTGGGTAAGCTGTATGAAAAACCCTCGTCCTCCAACAAGGTATTTCTAATGAAGCATTTATTTAATATGAAGATGTCTGAAGGTGGATCTGTTATTGATCATTTAAATGAATTTAGTACAGTTACAATTCAACTAAGTTCTGTAAGTGTGAACTTCGATGATGAGTTTAGGGCTCTTCTAATCTTGTGTTCATTGCCAGAAAGTTGGAATAGCTTGGTCATGGCTGTAAGTAACTCTATCTCTGGTTCAAACACCTTGAAATTTGATGATGTTATTGGTGTTATTCTTAGAGAGGAAATGTGAAGAAAAAGCACAGGTGAGACATCAGGTAATGCATTGACTATGGAGAGCAGGGGAAGAAAAAAGGAGACAGGAAAGAGCCAAGGTAATCGTGGCAAATATAAAACAGGAAGATCCAAGTCCAAACTAGGAAAAATAGAGTGTTGGAACTGTGGAAAGAAATGACATCTGAAGAAATACTGCAGATCTCTAAAGAAGAAAGGAGATGGATAGCAGGAAACTACCCAGGAAGCAAATGTAGCAGGTGATGTGTTACAAGATGCTTTGATTCTTGCATTAGATAATACAAGTGATTATTGGGTAGTAGATTCAGGGGCTTCATGTCATGCTACACCCCATAGGAAATATTTTTATGATTATGTTCCAGGCGATTTTGGACATGTTTTATTGGGTGATGATGAGCCATGTAAAATTGTTGGAATGGGTAAGGTATGGATAAAATTTAAGAATGGAACTAATTGTCTGCTAAAAGATGTTAGGCATATTCCTGCTATGAAAAGAAATTTAATCTAAACAGGGAAGTTGGGAGATGGCAGCTGTCTATCTACGTTTGGAGAAACATGGTGGAAGATCACTAAAGGATTAATGGTGATAGCAAAAGGAGATAGGGTAAGTACGTTGTATTTATGTCCTCATAACATTGACCAATCTATCTCTTTAGCTGCCACAGGAACATATACAACATTGTGGCATCATAGGCTTGGCCACATGAGTGAGAAGGGGATGCAGATTCTCCACTCAAGGAAGTTGCTGCCAGATTTGAAGCAGGTAAGTTTGGAATTCCGTGAGAACTGTGTTTATGGAAAACAGAAGAGAGTCAGATTTCTCAGGGTTGGGAAACATAAGAAGAATGAAAAGTTAGAGCTTGTGCATATAGATGTATGGGGACCGGCTTAGGTACAATCTCTTGGTGGCTCTCATTATTATGTTACATTTATTGATGATGCAACTAGGAAAACTTGGGTTTATTGCATTAGATAGAAATTTGATGTGTTTGCTACTTTTAAGAAGTGAAAATGTTTGGTTGAGAATGAGACAGGAAAAAGGTTGAAGTGTCTCATATCTGGTAATGGAGGTGAGTACTGCGACAAGGAGTTTGATAGTTACTGTTCATGCCATGGGATTCGTGGAGAGAAGACAGTCCCAGGAACACCACAAGAAAATGGTGTGTCTGAAAGGATGAACAGAACAATCATGGAGCATGCAAGGTGTATGAGATTACATGCAGGGTTGCCCTTAGAGTTTTGGGTAGATGTTGTAAATATTGGTGTTTATTTAATAAACAAAGGTCCTTCAAGTGATTTGGATGGTGGTATTCCAGAGGAGGCATGGAGAGGTAAAAAGGTAAACTACTCATTTCTGAGAACGTTTGGTTGTGAAGCATTTGTGCATATTGATAAAGAAAATAGAACAAAGCTTGAAGCTAAATCCAAGAAATGTACCTTTATTGGATATGGGGTTGATGGATTTGGTTATCACTTATGGGATTATGAAAATAACAAAATTATCAGAAGTAGAGATGTGATATTCAATGAAAAGGTCATGTATAAAGATCAGTTGCAGAGAAAGAAATAGGAAAAGAAAAACACAGAGTATACAGTACTTGATGAAATTGAAGAAAATGAAGTTCCAAAGGTGCCAGAATCAAGAACAACAACAAGTACCTGAAACTCCTGCAACTGGAAGAAGATCTACCAAGTTAAGTAGACTCCCTGAACGATATTCTCCTTCAATGTATTATTTATTGATGACTGATGCTGGTGAACCAGAATGTTATGAAGAAGCAATGCAGGTTCGAAACTAGAAAGAAGTGGGAGCAAGGCATGAATGAGGAGATGGACTCATTGGTAGGAAACCCGACTTGGGATTTGGTTCAGTTGCCTGCTGGTAACAAAGCATTGCAGAACAAATGGATTTACAGGTTGAAGGAAGAAGAAGGAGGTAAGAAGTGGTACAAGGCCAGACTTGTTGTAAAGGGATTTGCACAGAAGAAAGGTATAGATTTTGATGAAATATTTTCTCTTGTTGTTAAGATGACTTCAATTAGGACTATCTTAAGTCTAGTGGTGGTAGAATATTTGCATCTTGAATAGTTAGATGTAAAAACAAACTTTCTCCATGAGGATTTGGAGGAAGAGATATATATGCAGCAACCACAAGGGTATGAGGTCAAAGGTAAGGAGAAATTGGTATGCAGGTTGAAAAAGAGTTTGTATGGCTTGAAGCAAGCTTCAAGGCAGTGGTATTTAAAATCTGACAGGTTTATGACAGAACAAGGTTATAGTAGATGTCATTCCGACCACTGTGTTTATTTCAAGAAGCTAGACAATGAAAGATATATTATCTTGTTAATGTATGTGGATGACATGCTTGTTGTTAAGATTTAATATGCTAAGATAGAAAATAGCAGCATTACATTCCATTTCACAATAATAGCATATACAAGATCACTGAAGAAACAACAAGCACATCATAAACACAAGAGACACAAATTTATCCTGGGAAACCCTCATGGGGTAGAAAACCCAGCAAAGCTTCCTCAATATAGATGACCAACAATATACAAAGATGCAAACCAAAGACATGATCTCCTCCTCCACCATAGCAGACCTCTCCTCCACAAGTGTGCTACATTCTGAGTGAGGGAAGTGTGTGTATAATGAGGAACACACCTCCTCTATTTATACACATCTACGACTTGTACAATATATTAACTAGGTCGGCCCCAACTTTACCACTGGGTTAAACACCCCACTACAACTGACTAGGCCGACCCCACTAGGGTGGTCTAACAACCCAAAATACCACAATCCAATGGAGGAATAAACATCTCTGGATATACAATAATATCTTCACGGAGGAATGAAACATCTCCGGAATAATAAAGTACAAATATAATATTCATAGAAGTTACAATATCTCAAC
The DNA here is from genome assembly GCA_027924585.1 of Larix kaempferi. Classification (NCBI taxonomy): domain Eukaryota; kingdom Viridiplantae; phylum Streptophyta; class Pinopsida; order Pinales; family Pinaceae; genus Larix; species Larix kaempferi. The sequence continues at coordinate 13,392,604 of BSBM01000348.1, read as the reverse complement.
ACTCCCCCTTAACGAGAAGGATATTATAACAACATCTGCAGGAGCAAGGAGTCATCAACATGATACATCTATAAATCATTGGAAGCTTTCTCAACATCATCAGTAACTCAACCAGTTACTGGAACATCTTCAATACTGGAACATCAACATCTTCAGTACTGAGTCTTTATCTTCTGCAGCACTCAAACAACTATAGCAACATCAACATCTGAATCCTCATGATCGTCAACATTATCATCACACAATCATCAGCATCGTCATCACACGATCATCAACATCGTCATCACATCTACAGTATCTGGATCATCAGTATTAGTATCCACACCAATACAAGTATACACATCATCAATACAAGTATCCTCATTAATACAAGTATACACACCAAGAAAAGTATACACATCATCAATACAAGTATCCTCACTAATACAAGTATCCACATCATCAATACAAGTATACACATCAATACAAGTATACACATTATCAATACAAGTATCCACAATAGGAGCATACCCTGCAACACACACGATCATATTACAGGATGATCAATCCTGCTCTCTTTAGGACATAGGTCCATGGATGATGCAATCCTGTCATGTACCTTTTGAACCGAGGTCCAAGGACGATCCAGTCCTACCATGTACCCTTTGAACCGAGGTCCAGGGACAATCTAGTCCTATCATGTACCTTTTGAACCGAGGTCCAAGGACGATCCATTCCTATCATGTACCTTTTGAACCGAGGTCCAGGGATGATCCAGTCCTATCATTCAATTCTCGGAGACCTCATGTCTACGGCTCAATTCAAGGGACCGAAGTCCGAGGATGATCCAATCCCCTACCTGTTCATTCAAGACTTTATTTTCAGAGACATCTTGTCTACGGCTCAATTCAAAGGACCAAAGTCCGAGGACGATCCAATCCCCTACTTGTTCATTCAGGACTTTATTTTCAGAGACATCTTGTCTACGACTCAATTCAAAGGACCAAAGTCCGAGGACGATCCAATCCCCTACCTATTCATTCAGGACTTTATTTTCGGAGACATCTTGTCTACGACTCAATTCAAAGGACCAAAGTCCAAGGACGATCCAATCCCCTAATTGTTCATTCAGGAATTTATTTTCAGAGACATCTTGTCTACGGCTCAATTCAAAGGACCAAAGTCTGAGGATGATCCAATCCCCTGCCTGTTCATTAAGGACTTCATTCTCGAAGACATATGTCTACAGATCCTTTTAGAACATATGTTCAAGGATGATGCAATCCTTCTTCTTTCTCAGAGACATTTGTCTACGGATCTTTTTAGAACATATGTTCAAGGATGATGCAATCCCCTTGTCAACTTAGACCCTATCTAAGGACCATCCACCAACCTCTCTATTGGCATCACTAATATAGGTATCCTCATCATTGACCTCACTGTCGATGCAGGAAATCTCATCATGAGTGATCACATCACTCCCCCTTTTGAGGAGGGTTGTTCTGAACTATATTAAGTTTGTCTCGGAAAACTTTACTTGAGGTAGAGGTTTGGTTAGTACATTGGCAACTTGTTCACTTGAGGTAGAGGTTTGGTTAGTACATCGACAACTTGTTCACTTGAGGTAGAGGTTTGGTTAGTACATCGGTAACCTGTTACAAATTTGAACTTTATAGTTCCTTTCTGCAACATATCTTGTATATAGAAATGTTAGATCTCTATGTGCTTTGACTTATCATGGAACACTAGATTCTCTGTCATCTTGATACAACTCTGTTTGTCACATAGGATCACAGTTGGGTCTATCTCTAAGTCAAACAATCCTGAAGCCATACTTCTTTACAACTAGCAGAGCAAGCAACCATATATTCCGCTTGTGCTGAGAGCCACACTGGACTGCTTCCTGCTAAACCATAAGATCATGGCTGATCCTAGACAATAACATCCTCTCGATGTGCTCTACCTATCTGATACAATTTCTACTCAATCAACATCTGTGTAGACATCTGAAGTCATGATCTCCAAGATAGCATAGATCAAAGTCTATCGTATCCTTTAGGTACCTCATCACATGCGTTGCAACTATCAGGTGAACACATCTAGTTTCCACTAGATACTGAATCAAGGTGTTCACAGCAAGGCATATATCTGGCCTGGTATTCGTCAGATACATCAACGACCCAATAATATGTCTATACAAAGTCACATCAACTAACTCTGAGGAGTTATCAGCTAACAACTTCAAGTTGGAACCCATGAGAGTGGCCATGGTTGTACATTCGAACAAATCAATTATTCTCAAGATTTTCACAGCATACTTTCCTTGGTTGAGAAAGATTCCTTCCGAGCCTTGCCATACTTCCAGACCTAGGAAGTAATGCATCAATCTGATATCTTTCATTTTCATTTTTGTAGCCATCTATCTGTGCCATCTCTCGTCAGATGGGTCTATTGATATGATCCTCAATATCATTCGAACTCTGTGGTGAGTTCCTTCTTGCATCCATGTCATCTGTGTATAGAAACCATATTCAACCTTGTATCAAAGGTTGAGATCCACATCACCCCTGGTGATCATTAAGCTCATCAATTGACTATCGATCCTGGGTACCCATACAGAACCTGATTCACACTTCTTCTTTAATTACACCATTAAGAGAATGGTCTTATCTAGTCACTTGGAGCAAACATCTGGTCATGATTCTCTTCCTCTTTCTAAGAGAATCTTCTAGCCATGAGCCTTATATATTTTTTTTTATTTGTAAATCTTCTTGTTGAACATCCATCACTCGTTCGGTGTTCATCATTCTTCATGATCTTTCCTACAAATCAAAATTAAGTACATGATTAGTAATACTTCATAATCATAAAATCATGTTGACAAGATAGCCTATTATGCATACAGATATAATTTACATAGTTATGCAACTATCTTGACCAATATTTTGGCACAACACTTTTCCATATCCTGTATGCATACAGTGGCTATCTAGATGCCTTCCATCTCTACTAGAACATACTATCGAGAGTGTGCACAACTCTCAGCATGTCAGCAAAGAGGTTTCATTCTAGACAAGCAACAATGGAATGCTTGTCCAACTTACCAATCATATGCATATTAGTAGTATACTGTTCAATGCTCTATGAATGTTTACACTCAGCAAGATATATTCTAGGAATACAAATATGCATACAAGCTATTACAAGCAATATCATTTACTATTTCAAATAACAACTCAAATGCTTGTCTTTTATCTTTGTGTGGTTGCCTCCCGCTTGATCTTCTAAATGCCTTTTGAACTTCTATTCATTCTATACCACTGTGCATGCTCAAGTGTGCACTAGTGTTATCCTCATGATCTCATACACAAACATACATTCATTAGTATATTATAAATATTATCAAAACATTATAATTCTAAATAATCTTGAATATGTATAGTCATGATCATTGATAATAAACATTAGTATTCAAGATTTCAGGGAAGTCTTCTTTTACTCATGCATATCATCATTCAAGATAAAAGACATAATATGCATAATCCCTTGATTACTAACTTTATGAATAATCATATCTAATCATACCAAGTATACTTATATAAGGGATCCTAACACAAGGTAAGATTCATAGGAAACATACCTGGAATAGTATATCTGTTTAACATACCTAATCAATATCTTCTTTGTTCTCTTCAATGATTTAGAGATCCTGTGCTGGAACCTACATATCTCATAGGTTAAGCATAATAGAACAAAGTCATACACACCTCGTAAGTAGAAATTCTATGTGATCAAAGATTATGGAGGAGTCTTTGTCTTCATGTTGTCATGGTCATGGAACTTGATTTGTCTTTCGTGATGTACCTGTATCTTGTTAGAAGACAACATCAACCTCATACAATACCACAATGCATTAGTACAATCATATAGCCCTAATCAATGAATGTCTTCTATCATTCACATGCATTCATACTGTTACTAGGGTGATAAGACAATTCTAAGATTAATCGAGATTGTACTAACCTGAATAATATGAGGACAAACATATTATGAACTTAATCAAGAATCAGATTTCAAGACATACCTGTATCTCCTTAAGACATACCTGTCGAGACTTCTTGTAGTGTTCTTATGTAAAGCCTTAGCCTCAACTCCCCCTGAAACTTGATCTGGAGCTTGATTAGGGTTTTTTAGAGAAACCCTAAAAATTCAATCTTTGACTTTCACACTTCTGAATGGATGGAAGGATGTGTCTTGCCGAGCTGATCAAACTTGCATACTTCAATTTTGAAATCTCCAAAATTTGACCCCTCAAAATTTCCTTTGAAACTTCTGGATCTTCTGGATAGATCCCGAACTAGGGTTTGATGAAGCCCACCCTTCTGCCCAATCAAAAGGTTCGATCTAAGGCTCTAAACTCTTATTTTTCTGAGGAGCTTCCAGCCGTGGTCATAGACTTAAAAAATTCCAACTTTTGCTGAAGCCCTAATTTTCCAACTTTCCGATCAAGATCCCGAACTGGGGTTTGATCAAACCCGGTCTTCTACCCAACCAAAAAATTTGATCTTGGTCTCTAAATTTTGATTTTACTGAGTAGCATTCAGCCATGGACTCTGATTCCAAAAATTCTAACTTTCTCCGAAACCTTAAATTCCGGAAGCCATGAATGAATGTGCTCAAAAAATAATTCTGTTTTGACAGAAATATGTACTTGATTGTTTCTGCTGTAACTCCGAACTTTTTGATCCACAGGGTCTGAACACTTTTTCTATGGTATCCCGACCTTTCATATTTCCATCCCAATAGGTCTGACCTCAATTGGATTTTCTGAGAGAGAGTTATGCCAAGTGTCACAACATGACCTGTTTATGGGATAAAACAGGAGAGCAAACTTGTACGGCATGCCACGTGTCACTGGTTCAACTTCGGCCTCTAAAAATGTTTCTCGAGATAGTAACATCTGTGTACTACCTGTCACTTTTTAGGAAATTTCATTTGGAGCTTCCTAGCCCAAGTTATGACCTTTTTTCCCAGGTCACCTGATTTTGACTGAGATCTGGAAGAGGCAGAAACCCTAACTTGTACTGATCATAACTCACAAAGCACAATGAATCTGAGGGTGCCCTTTGGACGCAAGGTACCTAGAGATGTTATATACAACCTGTAAATGTTTCAGATCCTGAACCTTCTCCAAAATGTATTTATAGCGAAAGTTCCACGATGACTGGTTTTTGCTATATAAAAACCTAACCTTCAAATTGTCGCAAGAGAAGCAAGTGTCGTAAGTGCCATACATTGCCTTCCTTTAGGTTAGCTTTGATACCATGTTAATATTTAATATGCTAAGATAGAAAATAGTAGCATTACATTCCATTTCACAATAATAGCATATACAGGATCACTGAAGAAACATCAAGCACAACATAAACACAAGAGACACAGATTTATCTTGGGAAACCCTCATGGGGTAGAAAACCTAGCAAAGCTTCCTCAATATAGGTGACCAGCAATATACAAACATGCAAATCAAAGACATGATATCCTCCTCCACCATAGCAGACCTCTCCTCCATAGGTGTGCTACATTCTAAGTGAGAGAAGTGTGTGTAAAATGAGGAACACACCCCCTCTATTTATACACATCTCCGACTTGTACAATATATTAACTAGGTCGACCCCAACTTTACCACTGGGTTAAACACCCCACTAAAACTGACTAGGCCAACCCCACTAGGATGGTCTAACAACCCTTTGACCCACATAACACTTACAGGGCCGACCCCCACTAGGGAAGTCTAATAACCCAAGTTACCACAATCCGACGAAGGAATAAACATCTCCGGATATACAATAAGATCTTCATGGATGAATGAAACATCTCCAGAATAATAAAGTACAAATATAATATTCTTAGAAGTTACAATATCTCAACACTTGTTGCAGGGTCTAACATGCAGGATATAAATGTACTCAAAAGGAAGCTAGCTAATTCATTTGAGATGAAGGATTTGGGTACTGCAAAGCAAATCCTTGGTATGAGAATAACGAGACACAGGAAAAATCACAAATTGACATTGTCTCAGTGTGAGTACATACAAAAGGTGTTGGAGAGGTTCAAAATGTAGAATGTAAAACCAGTTAGTACACCTTTGGCCAACCATTTCAGTCTATGTAAGGAAATGTGTTCCAAGACACAGGAAGAGCCAGATTACATGTCCAAGATTCCCTATCAATCAGCAGTTGGCAGCTTGATGTATGCCATGGTGTGCACAAGACCAGATATTGCACAAGCAGTGGGCGTTTTGAGTAGATATATGAACAATACAGGTAAAGAACATTGGAAGGCAGTACAGTGGATTCTCAGGTATTTGAGAGGTACTACCAGCTAGGAATTATGTTTTCGAGGTTCAGACACTGTTCTACAGGGATATGTTGATGTAGATATGGCAGGTGATAAGGATAGTAGGAGGAGTACCACAGGGTATGTGTTTACTGTAGGTGGAACAACAGTAAGTTGGATTTTGAAACTGTAGAAGGTTGTTGCACTTTCAACAACGGAAGCATAGTATGTTGCTGTTACAGAGGCTAGTAAAGAGAAGATTTGGCTACAAAGGTTTATGGAGGAAATGGGTAAGAAGCAGAAGGATAGAAGGTTGTATAGTGATAGCCAAAGTGCCATTCATATTGCAAATAACTCAACATTCCATTCTAGGACTATACATATACAGCTCAAGTACCATTTCATACACTCTGTTCTGGAAGATGAAATGTTGAAGCTGGAAAAGATACTTACTAGCCAGAATCCTGCAGACATGTTCATGAAGTTAGTGACCAGAGAGAAATTGAGTTCTTGCTCGGTTTCATTTGGCCTTCTAGTATGAAGGTGAATATGAGAAATTTTCCAAGTTTAAGGTCCAGCAAGTACAACAGCAGTGGAGTTGTTGTGATCAGTCTCCAAGTGGGAGATTGTTAGTTGTGGAGCCAGATATTCCAGTCTCATAGATGATGATTCAACCATGTTTGAACCCCAGGTTTGGTTATGATCTCGACACGATCCCCACGGGGTCCGGGGGCCAGCAGCTCCCCGTGAAAAATGTTTGGGGCTATTTTCGCCAACAGTTTTCGGGCCCATGGTTTTGGGTAACCCATCGTATTTTTCCATTGTATTTCCCTTATAAAAGAAATACACTGTAACACGGCTAGGGTTGATGTATTAGGTATTATGCATTGTAAAGATCTCGAAGATCAAGAAGAGAGGCTGTGAGATAGTGAATAGGAAGTGCAACGGTTGTGCTGCAGGTCGCATCCCTTCACTTTGCTGGACGGTATAATAATAAGGACTGGCAATTTCAGTGTAGACGTATTCCATATTGTGTGAACCACGATATATTGGTGTCTCTCTTGTAATGTGTTTGTGTGATTATATTAGCATTTATGTTTATTGTTATTGCTCTACGATCCTGTTTTTCTAATAGATGGTTCATGGGAAGCATCCCCGTAGCGAAACTTTTGGAAAAAATGCATTATAAAATGTTGTTTTTTCATAGTCATGAGTTGTTCAATAATGGGTAAATTATGGGCCCATGGTATTGGGTATCTTGTGGTATTTTCCCATGGTCATCTCTCTTTAAAAGGAAGGCATTGTAATACGGCTATGAGTAGTTGTATTGTAGTATTGTAAAGATATCTATGATTGTGTAAGAGAGATTGTGAGAGAGTGAAGAGAAAGTTGCATCGGATGTGATGCGGGTTGTATCCCTTCATTTGTTGGATAGATTAATAAAAGGACTAGCAATTTCTCTATGGACGTAGTTCAAATTGGGTGAACCACATATATTGGTGTCTCTCTTGTATTGTGTTTATGTGTTTTATTTCTGCATCTTATTTTATGCTATTGTTCTGTGATCTCATTTTTCTAATATGTTATCCTTCTTGGGATAATGATGATACTTTCCATGCTTATTAATTCAAGCAAAATAACCCATGTGAATTCATTTGTCCTTCTTCCATGTCGATGGATGATTCATCATGAAAACCAAATCCACCATTACCTCTTGGGTAGATTTTCGTGTCTTGATCATCTCGGGTGGGATGTTCATTCCACTCAAGATAATTGTTCCCTCAAGCGTACATTCGGTGTTATGATTGGGAGTGTGGAGGGGATTAGCCTTCAATTGACCATGTACCCTAGACCATTATAGGTGTTATACCATCATCCTAACTTAGTTTCTTTGTTGGACCTTGGCTAATCGATTGAATACAAGTTTCTCACTCGGCATAGGAGTGGAGGTTGTGAAATTTGTTGACATACCCAACTTAGGGGTTTTTCTCTCTAGCGTATAGACTGCTTTATTCATGGTTTTGGGGAGAGTGCAGTGAACATATCCGTTCACTAAGTTAATAGTCGAATCTGACTCTCATATTGGATAATAAGATAAGAATAATATATTTGATTGATGATATAAAAGATGATATGTTACAATGATGGCCCTGCCTTAAATATGGCTCAGGCATTTGATGTTGAGGAGATGCCTCATTTCATAACCTAACTTTAGTTAACCTAATTATTAATTATTTAATTATTATCTTATTTTATGTTCATAGCATTGCCACTCTCTTAGAAAGGCTTTGTCCTCAAAGCCTTATAATTTTGTTGCATTGTTCTTTGCGATGTCATGGCTGATGAAACATGTCGATACAAACTGCTAAGTGTAAAGCATAACTTCCGATATGTGGATGGGTCAATCCATCCCAAATTGATTTGTTGCTGACTGCTGGGATTCCCTACTGATCTGTCGTCAGGAGCTTTGATCACATTAGTACCATTATCTTTCGACATTTCCCACTTTTCAAAATATCGGTTTTTATGGTTAGGGTGTCGATAGGGAATTTTCACAATGTCACTTTCTCTTACGAGTGTCATATTTTGAGCATTGATCTGAGTTGGAAGTTGTATTTTCTTCTCTTGATGTTTTAAGGTTTCGTTCTGTATCTTTTCCAACTTGTTTTCTAACTGCATGTTATCATTTTGAAACTTCTTAATCGCTTCTACTTGCGATTTTCTGTCATTTTCATACTTCTTAAGTTGTTCCTTAATATCTTCATTATGACTTCTGATGCAGCTATTTTCTTCCCATTTCTCTAAAAGTCTCCCTTCAATGTCATCCGTAGATTGTTCTATCTTTCGGCTATTTTTCAACTTCTTAGTTTTTGTGACTAGTATCTTGTTATGATTTCTTAGTCTGAAAATTTCTTCAGCATTGTTGGATAATAATTTATTATTCTTTGCGATCTCTGATTTTTGTGTCTTTTTAGAATCGTCATTTTGTATTTGAAGAACTTTTATTTGCTCCCGATACTGGTCGATCACTGATTCTTGATTCTCTAATTTATTTTGTATCTGCATTAGTTCTTCATCCTTGTTGCTAATGATTTTGTTCAAGTGTATTATTTTGGCTTCGTAACTATTTATTTCCTTCTTTATATCTTGATTTCCTAACCTCTGATTGAATTCATTTTTGGCTTTTAATTCATCAATTTGCGCATATAATTTTTCTATACGCCTTTCCTGGTCAGAGATTTTTATTTCATTGTACCTTTCTTGTAATTCGATTCTTATTTCTGAATTGTTATTTATGTTGCGCAATTCTTCATTGTCTTTTCAATAACGTTTTAACGTGGCTTCTAATTTTTCTCGCAAATCGGCTTCCATGGTTTTTGACTTCTTCGATGATGGGATGATCTTCTTTGATTTCTTTGATGAGTCTTTCTTAAACTTGGTCATCTTTCTTTGACTCGACTTATCCAATGATGGATAGTCTTTGTTAGATCTTCACTTGTTGTCTTTTTTCTTCGTTTTGTCTTCTTTGTCTTTTTCTCGATTTTGTCTTCTTCAATACTTCTTATCTTTTTTTTTTTTTAAAGTAATTATTATTTTAATAAAATAATAATATTATTTCTCTCTCTTTTTTTTTATTAATTATTATAATTTTTCCCCAAAATAATAGATTTTTTTTTTTAAATTCCTTTTGACTTTTATTTTTAATCCTCTTTATTTTCCAAAAATAAGTATTTTTTTTGAAAAAATTTAAATATTTATTATTATCAAGAATAATAATAATATCATTTATAAATATATATATATATATATATATATTATAATATAATTTTTAATATAATAATATAATATTATATTAAAAATATATATATATTTTTTATTTGGTTTGGTTGTGCAAGGTGGAAGAGGCAATAGTGGTGGCGGTGGTGGAAGCGCAGAGGGAAGAGCGTGGAGGAAGGGTCTGCGTGGTGGCTTGGTGGTGGCAAGGTGGATGGAGGTGGAGTTGGTGGTGGTGAGGAGGATGGGGAGTAGTACAGACGGGGAAGGAGGGGTAGGGGGCGTGGAGAGGGCACAACAGCTGGAGGGCTACGCGAGGGAGCTATGCAGGGCCACGAGGAGGGAGAAGTCGAGCTGGCCTGGGCACAGAGATGGACCACAGGGAGGGAGGTGTGGCTCGGGATGGAGAGAGCTGGTGGATGGGAGGCGGCAGATGGAGGTGGCCGCGAGGAGATGGAGGGAAGATGCAGTCGTGGGCCAGAGGGCAGGAGTGCGGCGAGTTCGTGGAGTAAAGTGGAGTTGCATGGAAGGGGGCAAATGTAGCTGTGGGGTGGAGGATGATGGGACGTGGGGATGAAGGGAGCTAGTTGTGAGAAGTGGAGATGGTGCACAGGTTTGAGAGGAGCGGTGCGCTGGTTTGGTGGTGGTCATGAGGGAAGTGATGGAGAGATGGATATGGTGGAGCTATAAGCGGGTAGGAGCGGAGTAGAAGATGGGGAACCTGTGGAGAGTGCGGTGGTGGAGTGGGATAATTTCAAAGGCTGGATGTGTTCCTTGTTGATGGTATGTTCATACAATAATTCAATTGTGATTGGACAGTGCAATAGTGATAATTCTTCAAGTCTTCTTGCTTTCAGTCTTCACAGATATAACCGAATGGATTTCTTTTTGGAGTGAAGTATTTCTTCTCCAACAGAATTCTGAATTTTAAATGGCCAAAGGCCTGAGTTCTTGGTAAAAACCAATGATGTAGAGAAACTCTACTGAATGGCTAAAAGCCTGAATCAGATGTCCAGGGAGGAGCGAGTCCGCTCTGATTTTGAGCCGAATCCGAGCTCAGGTCGAAGGAGCTGAATCCAGCTCTGATACCAAATGGAGTGAACGTATACATTCACTAAGTTAATAGTCGAATCCGAATCTCATATTGGATAATAAGATAAGAATAATATATTTGATTGATGATATAAAAGATGATAGGTTACAATGATGGCCCTGCCTTAAATATGGCTCGGGAATTTGATGTTGAGGAGACGCCTCATTTCATAACCTAACTTTAGTTAACCTAATTATTAATTATATAATTATTATCTTATTTTATGTTCATAGCAGAGAGGCTCCACCATATTCCATCTATGTGCCTTGGCCAATTCTAGGTTCCTTTCCATCCTCCTAGTGTGCTTCCTTTGTTTCCATATGTACTCTCAACTACTAATTGATCATTCACTCCTGGGGTGGAGATCATGGTAGTTGTCGGAGCATATGACTTGGGGGTTTCTCTCCAATGCATGCACTTAATGTTATACATGGAAGTGGGGGACTGTTATCCATCAACTGACCATGTTTCCTAGATCATGACAGGTGCCCTTCCTTTATCCTGACAACCATTCACAATTGGGTAAGCATTTGGTTATTGGTTGCTAGCTTGACATGGTGGAGGGAACCTTAACTTGTATCTGAGCACCCTACTCGGGGTTGGAGATCATCATTTGCAATATTATAGAATTATCGCATTAGTATTGGTTGTGAGAGGGTATGCAACGGAGAATCCATGTCTCTGTTTCTTTGTGTAACTCCTTCATTGGCTAGTTTGTCAGTAAATGTTAGTTGAATAATGTGCATGAGAAGTAATGATCACCGTGTGTTTGTGATTTGTTGTGATAGGTGTACCAATTTTGCTTCTAGTCTCTAATTTTGGATATTTTTGTGACATGGGAATTGTGTTGTAATTTTTTCATCATGTGCATTATGATTTGTGAGTCTCCTTCTACCACAAGTTTATCAATTTTATTCTCAAAGAAAATATTGAGCCATTGTATTAGTCCTTGTAATTTTGTTGCGTTGTTACTGTTGTTAGAGCATTAAAACCCACTTGCATACTTGGGATATAAGTTTATGTCATTTTATTACTTTCCTAGGTGGTTTTACTATGTCATTGGACACTTATTGCCTTCCTAGGCCCAACACTTTCCATCCTCATCCACTTGAGTGCATTCATGATCATTTTGCATGCTTTTATGGCTATCGTAAGTGTCAAAGACACATTTCCTTCTTTTGCACTACTATTTTATGCATTTCAGTAGATAAGGTAAAAGTTAGGCGCTCTAGAGGTTTTGGCAGCTGCTTGTTTTTGTGGCCAACACACCTTTCCTCTTTTTCACTCCAAAAGATACCATCTGTTTCTAATTTCATCCTACATCACTTTCCAAAATCCCTTTGGACAATTCATGTTATTTATGGCTGAGTTGGAGTTGGATGTTTCTACCTTGGGGGGTTTTAGCTAGTTTGGTAAGCCTTATTTTGTGAGCTATTTGAATTCCTCCAAAGCAATTCTAATTTATGATGTAACTCTACATATTTTCAGCCACTTTATGATACAAGGTTGGTTGATTTACATTTATGCTATACAATTTATTATCGTGCATAATTTCTGTGTCCGACTTCAATGTTCTTATCAATTCTAGACTAGCAATTTTAGTGAGAGCGTTGTTAAATATTTATGATCATCCTATGATCTGATTTCATATGGTATGAGACACATTAGGAGAGTATAGTTTCATCAAGTAGCGCACTAGAAGTAAGGATTTTCCACAGGATTCCCATGGACCATTTCCTTGTACCCTTAGGTTTAACTCAAGGGGTCTACCTGGGCGTGACTAACTCCTGAAAGTGCCTAGTGTCATATTGCAGAGCTCTATAGTTTGAATCATTCTCCAAATATTTTTTTGGTTTTGTTTTTGTAGGTACATATTAGTCCACAGTGTGCACCTTAGTTTTCTCATGTATCCATCTCAAAACGTGCTTTTGAATCCATTTAATTATTTTAAATGGAAGGCAAAAATGGAGATTTTGTTGAGGTCGAAAGGCCTCTTTAGAGGAATAATGGTAACTGAATCAGAGCCAAATTCAGTTGTGGAGAAATCTAAGTGGAACAATCAGAGATATGAGGCTTTTGGCCTTCTCTTCCTCATCACATCAACAAATCTTCTATTCTGTTTGGATGGTCTAACTTCACCGAATGAAGTTTGGGAGAAACTTAAATATTTGTTTGGTAAAATTGATGAGTTGAGAGGACATCAACTAGAGAATGAGCCGATTTCTCTAAGTTCAAACAGTTTCAAGAATCTACAAGATTATTTCTCCAAATTCAAGTCATTAGGTTTGTAGTTGAAGCAGTGTGGTTTTGATAAAAAGGATGAGCAGTTAGTTTTGGAAATTCTTTCGAAATTGGGGAAAGACTACTTAGTCTTTGTCTCTACTTTCCATGCTACAAAAATCACTGTAAAGAATTGGAATATTCCCAGTCTATCAGAATTCATGGAGTCATTGACTTAGGAGCATAATAAGCTTATGTTGATGGGTACATTGAAACCTTCAAAAGATCAAGCTCTAGTTGTTGGTGACTCAAGGTATCCGAAGGGTAAGAAGAGGGCTAATCCAAAAAATCCTTCTGAGTATAATAAGGAGAAATCTAAGCCAAAAGAGGAGCCCTGTAGCTCTAGAAAGGATGAATAGAAGAAGAAGGAGTGAACCAAGTGCTCATATTTCCAAAGGGGCTTTCATCCTGAAAGCTCTTGTATGATAAAAACCTAGATCATATGGCACAAATCCTTGAGAATAACCATATCCCCATTCCTGAAGGTGCAAAGAAGAAGGAAGGATGTTTTAACTCAGATGAAAAGGAGCGATTCCATTCTCTAATGGACAACACATCTTCATCCACTTCTTACATCAATGATTCTAAAGCTTCAAGGAACATGGTTGCAACCAAAAAGTCATTTTATACTCTTGATTCCTATGATGGTCCATGTCCTATCATTATTCTTGGACATGAATCAGAAAATGATTCAAAGGGAAAAGGTAGAGTAGATATTAACAATGGCTCATTTTTTAATGTCCTTTATGTCCCAGGTCTAGCTGCAAACTTATTGTCTATCTACCAAATGACCCATACTGGTTCACCCAAAACAGTTGTATTCACCCCAAATGATGTGGATATCTCTGAGATCTCCACAGGAAGAGTTGCTGCATTAGGAAATGTTGATCATTCCACCATAGTTTACAAGTTTTAGCAGTTTTTTCCTATCTCTCCACCAGTAGCACTCCTTTCTCATGCTAATGAAGGAAGACAAATTTTGAATGAGAGGTTTGGCCAGCTAAATTACAGATACCTTCATGATTTACATGATAAAAACATGGTTGTAGAGTTTCCAAACATCACCTTCTCTAAGGGAGTATTCTAGGGTTGTATTCTAGGAAAACATCCAGAGAGAAAGTTTGAGAGATCAAGGATTGAGAGAACCTCTAAACCTTTCGATTTGATCCATATTCATAATTCTAGTCTTTTCCCTCACTTTTCACTAAACAAATCCATATAACTATTAACCTTCATTGATGATCATACTAGGTATTATTGGGTCTACTTCCCACAGTTTAAGTCTGAAGTTTTTGGCTATTTCAAGGTTTTTAAAGCCTTTGTTGAGAACCAGTCTGGTAGGAATATAAAGGAAATAATATATGATAATGGGGGAGAGTACATTAAATCATAATTTCAGCAGATCTGTGCAGTGTTTGGCATACACATGTAGCACACTGTACCATACACTCCTCAACAAAATGGAGTTGTTGAGAGAAAGAATTGATCTCTTAAGGAGATGACAACTTGTATGATTGAAGCAATATATTTGCCACCAAATTTGTGGGCTAAAGCAATAAACCATGCATCCTACATACACAATAGAGTCCCACATAAATCATTGAAAGGATTGACCCCCCATGAAGCTTGGTGTGGTCATAAACCTGATATTTCACATTTCAGGATTTTTGGTGTCAAGGCTTGGGCTAGAGTGCCATCTGAGAAGAGAAGGGCCTTAGAGCCACATAGTAGGCCATGTTTTTTTGTTGGATACTCGAAATACTCATAGGGGTACAAAATTCTTGATTTTATCACACAAAAGGAGTTCATAGAAAGAAGTGTTCAGTTTGAGGAAGATACTCTACAAAGAGTTGAGATTAGAGAATCTTCTCAATCACCACTAGAAGAAGAAAATGAAGACTTGCATGAGGATTCCGATGATGAATATTCTGATTCATATTCATATGATGATTTTAATGATATGATTTCATACCCAATCTCACCAGCAAGGAAAAATTGGGAATAAAAAACCATAGAGGCTATTGGTGAACTTGTTGGGAATCCTCAGGATCCTAGAAAGACAAGGTCACAATATGAGAATGCACTTTCACTGAGGGATCCAAATATTGATGAGAAATGTTTTATTATGGTTTAATAAAATCCTAAAAAATATGAAGAAGCCTAAAAATATCCTAGATGGAGGTCTGCTATCAGATGAGGAGTTCCACTCCTTGGAGAAGAATGGAACTTGGGAGCTAGTCAAGATTCCACCAGGAAGAAAGCTAGTAAGATGAAATAGATCTACAAGACTAAAATGGATGCTTATTCTAATGCAGTAAATAATAAAGAAAGGTTGGTGGCAAAGTGATTTTCACAAGTCCAAGGTATGGACTATAATGAGACCTTTTCCCTCATGGAAAAAATGGATTCTATTCGACTAGTCTTGTCAATTGCAACAACAAATTGTTGGGCAGTTCATCACATGGATATGACGTCTTCTTTTATTCATGGTGATATCAAGGAGGAGATCTATATGCAAAAACATGAATGATATGTTTCATATCCATAACTTGTGTGCAGGATAAGGAAATCACTGTATGGACTCAAGCAATCTTCCAGACCTTGGTATGCAAAAATGGATAATTTCCTCTTGACACAAGATTTCCACCGGTGCAAATCTGATCCGAAAGTGTATCTAAAGCACATCAGTGGTAAGATTATGATTATAGTGTTGTATGTTGATGAATTAATAATCACAGGAAGTTCCATTGATGAAATTTCATCACTAAAGACAACTTTGCATCAAGCTTTCTCCATGAAATACTTGGGGATTCTCAAGCATATTTTGGGGCTTGAACTCACTTAGTCACCCTCAGGAACCACTGTATGTCAGGATAAATATGATTTTGATATGTTAAAAATGTTCAAGATGGGAGAATGCAAGGTTTCAAAGACTCATTTCCTTTCAGGAGTAAGGCTAGAAGAAGGGGATTCTACACCCTTGGTGAACAACACTATCTACAGGAAACTAGTTGGAAGCTTGTTGTACTTGACTCACACCCGACTAGATTTGGCATATGCAGTAAGTCATGTTGCAAAGTATATGGAGCAACCACATGAGATCAATTGTGGGGCTGCAAAAAGAATCTTGCACTTTGAACAAGGAACCAAGACACATGTGATCTGCTATGGTTCCAATTCCTAATTGGATCTAGTTGCATTTTCTGACTCAGATTGGGCCGGAGATAGCACAGACCCGAAGTCCACTTCCGGGTTTGTATTCATGATTGAAGGAGGTCCTATATGCTGGTATCGTAAAAATCAAAGTGAAATTGCACTCTCTTCAACATAAGCAGAGAACCGGGGAGCAGTGAATGCAACTACTCAGTGCATATGGTTGTAAGGAATTCTTGGTGAGTTCCAGATTGAGTTTAGCTCTCCCACTGTTCTTTGGGTTGATAATAAAAGTGCTATAAGGATATCCTCAGATCGAGTACTCAGACAAAGAACCAAGCACATTGAAATGCACATGCACTACATCCAGAGTCTAGTGCATGGGAGATTGTTTTTTTGCAGTATTTCCCCACTACTGAGCAAATTGCTGACATTTTCACTAAATAACTCATAGAGAATACTTTCATCCATATTAAGTTGATGCTTGGAGTATTTTAAAACGAGGTGAAGGATGATTGAATATCAGGTTTCAAGTTTTTGTCCTTGTCCATTTTGAGGGAGGGTTTTGTCCCATGATATTTTCCCCGTTTCCTTGGTTTTTGGACAATGATATGTAAAGGGTTACCAAGCCTTTGTTGATGGGCCCTAATTTTTTTTTTTTCTGATATTTTTGTCACATACAATAAGGATTAAGGGAGGGAATTAGAGCATTAAAACCCACTTTAATACTTAGGATATAAGTTTTATGCCATTTTATTACTTTCCTAGGTGGTTTTACTATGTCATTGGCCACTTATTGCCTTCTTAGGTCCACTACTTGCAATTCTCATCCACTTGAGTTCATTGATGAGATTTTTTCATGTATTTATGGCTATTCTCAGTGTCAAAGGTGCCTTTCGTACTTTTGCACTGCTTTTCTCTGCTTTTTAGTAGATAAGGTGAAAGCTAGGCGCTCTAAAGGTTTTGGCAACTGCTTGTTTATGTGGCCAACACACCTTTTCTCTTTTTCACTCCAAAATATACCATATGTTTCTAATTTCATCCTACATTGAAGGAACAAGAGTCCTTAATAAGTAAATAACCAGAAAAAGTAATGTAAGAAAGCCATAAATGACTTGTAGTAAAGTAAAAGATGTAATATATGATAGGTGATAATGGTTACATAGTTTTGGGGCTTTTATAAGCCCGTCATGTACCTTTTCGACAAAAGGTCATGATTGATTGATAATTGTTTAATTAATAAATTAATATTAATATTTAGTATTAATTTATTATTATTTTGTTGTTACATTGCCTTCCCCTTAAGGGAAGCTTTGTCCTCAAAGCTGTATTGAAAACAGTGTATGAATCCCCTTGAACTGTCATCTCGGGGTCCTTTCCTTTTTGTAATTGCGACACTTGATGAAATGAGACGATATGAGTTATGGATTCCCAAGGAGAATTGTCGCATTGTATCTATTGTGGTCCATCCCAGATCTATTTTTATCGGAGCTCTAAGATCATTTTGTGGGACAGGTTGTTTCAATTGTTGCTTAGTATGTCAATCTTTTCGCCTGTCAACATAATTCTTCTGTGAGTGCTCGTTTTGACCCTGTCGTTGGTCAAAATGGCGATTATAATTGGGATGTCTGTAAGGCATATGTGTTGTATGTTTTTCTTTCTTTTGAACTATGGCGAGGACTACCTTCACTTCCTCGACTTGATTTTTGGATGCATCTTCCTGGATTTCCGCTTCTTGGTTCTCCAGTAGATTTTTATGATTTTGAATCTTTTCGATTCTTTCATCTTGCGACTTTTTGTCAATTTGTAACTTTTTGATTAGATTCTCTAGTTCTTGATTACGATTCTTTAGACACTGGTTTTCTTCCTGCTTTTCCAGTATTATTCCTTCGAGGTCTTCACCGGAGTGTTCCCTCTTACTATTGTTTTTAATTTTTTTAATTTTTGTAATCAGTGTTTTGTTATGATTTCATAGACGAAAAATCTCTTCAGTATTGCTTGATAACACATTGTTGAATTTTGTTAGTTCCAACTTATGTGTCTTCTTATAGTTGTCATACTGTTGCTGGAGTTTTTCTTTTTGCTGTTGATGATGATGTGACTCAATTTCCTGATTTTTTAGCTTTTCATGTACTTGCGCCAATTCATCTTCTTTGTCCATGATGACTTTGTTTAGACGACTAATTTCCTCTTCTAAGTCGACACTATTTCCATACAAATATTCTTCGCCTTTGTTTGGTTTTTTTATTTGGTCTTCAATTTTTTGAATGATACTTTACAGACGTGATATTTTCTCATCTTTATCTCCTAACCTTTCTATGAGTCTTTTTTTACTATCTTCCAAAAATTGAATATTCAATTCTGACTTAGTAATCTTTAGTGTTTGCTTGCAATTTTTGAACACCAGACTATTATTGGTTGCCTGGCACTGTTGTAGTTGGGCCAAAACTACTCGTAACTATGATGGTAACTCTGTTATCATCATTGCCATGACTTATGAATTCCAACTTTGACCTGGTCTTCTTGTTTGACAGTGGATTTCGATTACTTGATGAGTCTTCCTGGTCTTCTTTTGATTTTTCTAGTGATAGAATTTTTTACTTTGACGACATTACTTGACTACTTCTTGTCTTTTTTTCCCTTTTTTTTTTAAATAATTATTATTTCAAAAATAAAAATTATAATAATAAGGTTCTTGAATTAAGGGATGAGGGATTTAAACAAATATTATAATAATAATAGTATTATAATATATATATATTTTTATGTTGGGATAATAAAGCTTTAATAAAAAATATTATAATAATAACAATATTATATAATATTTGAATTTTTATTGAAAAATTAGGGTTTACGTGAGGATGGCAGGAGCAAAAATGGAGATGGGGAAAATGTCGGATGGAGAGGGCTGGAAAGGGAGGCGAAGATGGCGCGCAGGGAGGAGGTGCAATGGATAAGGGAGTAGTAGTGGCGGCAATGTTAGAAGTTGTAGGCTGGGGGGGTGACCGAGCCGGTGAGTAGGCGAGGGTGAGGGTGAGGGAGAGCGTGGGAGGTCGTGGGAATATGGGGGTCGTGGTTGGTTGAGAGGAGCATGGGAGCGGGACGCTGCGAGGAGAAGGCTAGCGTGGGCGTGGAGATGGACACACGCATGGAGGGAGGTGTGGCCGGGGATGGAGAGGCGAGAGATGGGGGAGATGGTTTGTTGTGCAAGAAGGGGAGTAGGTACGAGGTGGGGCAAAGATGGGGGGTGAGGGTGTGTGGAGTTGAAGCAGGGAGGATGAGAGGACTGCATGGGGAAAAAGAAGATGGTGGATTGTAGTAACACGGGGGAGAGCTGGAGGAGAGGGGTGATGGTGGATGGTAGTAGCGTGGGGAAGAGCTGGAAGGCACGGAAGAAGATTGGGATGAGTGCGTAGGTGGATGTGAGGTAGAGAAATGAGTGGGGGTGATGATGAGGAGGATGGTTTAGCAGGGAAGCGAGCTTGGATGGAATGACATAGAGTGGCCGCGTAGTGAAGAAAATGGATGGAGAGTAGGAGATGATGTGTGAGTATGAGAGGCAAAGGGGTTAGTGCAGCAGGTGCAGGAGACCGCATGGGGAGAGAGATGGCATGAGGTGTTTATAGGGGAGGAAATGGATCAATGTGAAGGCGGGTGGAGTGAATCGGAGTGGGCAATGAGAAAAAATGTAAACTAATGAAATGGCTAAAAGCCAATGCTGGGTCAAAAACCCAAATTCAAGAAACTTGACAATTTGGTTACAAGCCATAGATTAGCAAAAGCCCGAGTAAGGGCTGCCTCTGATACCACTGAAGGAACAAGAGTCCTTAATAAGTAAATAACCAGAACAAGTAAAGTAAGAAAGCCATATATGACTTGTAGTAAAGTAAAAGATGTAATATATGATAGGTGATAATGGTTACATAGTTTTGGGGCTTTTATAGGCCTGTCATGTACCTTTTCGACAAAAGGTCATGACTATTGATAATTGTTTAATTAATAAATTAATATTAATATTTAGTATTAATTTATTAATATTTTGTTGTTACATACATCACTTTCCAAAATCCTTTTGGATAATTCATGAGCTTTATGGCTGAGTTGGAGTTGGATGTTTCTACCTTGGGGGGTTTTATCTAGTTTAGTAAGCCTGCTTTTGTGAGCTATTAGAATGCCTCCAAAGAAATTTGAATTTCTATTGTAACTATATATATTTGCAGCCACTTTATGATAAATGGTTGGTTTATGTACATTTATGCTATACAATTTATTATTGTGCATAATTTCTATGGTTGATTTTCAGTGTTCTTAACAATTATAGACTAATAATTTTAGTGAGAGTGTTGTTCAATATTTATGATCAGCCTGCGATCTGATTTCACAACTGTCATTTCCCATTGCAATAGTAAATATTCTAATATTTTTCCATTTGTCATCCTTGAAGGCTCCACCAAATCCTACAGGACCAAGGTTTCCTTTCAAGGTACCATGAAAATTTAACTTGGTGAAGCCTTGCGATGGAGGGGACCAAAGAGTAGGGATCAAACAATTGGGTTTGGGAATTGTTGTAGTGGTAGGTTGGATTGTATGAATGCTCCATTCATGCATTATGAGTCTTTCCTGACCTTGACCTTCCAAATCCTTCAGAGACCAACCTTTCAATTGTATAGATTCAAGGATATTGCAACGAAAATAGACCAAAGGATCTCCTATGTTTGGGATGTCGATTTAAAGTTTCTCTTGTTACGTTCTTTCCGTATATTCCACAATATTATCCATGGAAACATTTTACAAATCCTATTGAGAATAGAGTTATTAAATGTTGGGTCTCTCCATTGTTTGTTTGTTTGAGAAATGATACTTCTATCATTGTCAATTTTTCTGATAGAGAAGCTCCTTTGTCCCGTATTTGATTTTTGTAGAGGCATTGGTTGAAGAGACATTATTGTGTTCCTTCATCTTAGTGGCATAGAGAACATTGTGATGGTCCTATGAAGACCCTCTTGATGATCTTGTCCCAGGTTAAGGTCTTTTTACAAGCCAATAACCAAAGGATAGAGTAACAATAGAGTAAGATTATTTAACTAAAAAGGTTCATGTGCTTCTATATCCCCATGGGATTTTGTCCATGTCTCTCGAGAAGGAGATGCTCCTATTTTGAAGTTCCTCCTAGAATGAGTCGAAGTGGGGAGAGTTGGAATGGTTAGGCCAATTATTCTTATCTATCCATAGGTGCCAATTTTCGTTGGGTGTTTCTATATTCCAATATAGATAGACCAAAATTTTGTTCTATTGGTGCAGATCAATTTTGAGAATCTGCCAAATTGGGTTATCCCATCTAGCTTAGGGAATTGATTCTAGGCATATTCCCATAATATTATTGAAAAACCATTATGGACCTCCCCAAAATAGTGATTATGTACTAATTCTTTATTTTTCCAGGATGTGTTCCATACCATGGAACCTTTTCGATTCCTTGTGAGACGAATGGGATGTTTGGGGTCAACCTAGAGAGCATACTTTCTCTTCTAGAATTGACACCGTGGGGTATTTGAGTTTTGAAGCCATTTCCACCATATTTTGTCTCCTAGAGTCCTGTGTTTAAGTTCATAAATCTCTTAATCCCATTCCTCCATTGTGTTTGGGTTTGTAGACCTGTTCCCAATCTACTGTAGCCCATTTCTATTTAGTGTTGGTACCACCCCATAAGAAGGTGCATTACATAGATCGAATGGATTTGAGGAATTTATTAGGAGAATATATAATAGAAAATAGGTAAGTAGGAATATATTGAACGATTGTTTTGATTAGGGTAATTCTTCCAACTAGATTGAGAGTTCCAAAGGACCAATTAGATAGTTTCTTGTCTATCTTGAAAATAAGCTCTTTCTAGGAACGATTCTTATGGGAGTCATCCAATACTGGGGATCCCAGATATTAAAATGGGAGGGAACTTATTTTAAATCCAAGAAGTCTAGTGGTATTTATTTTCACTATGATGGGAACAATGAGGAAGAACATATTAGATTTCTTTTGATTAAGAGTGATGCTAGAGTCTTCCATGAAGGTAGTCAAGATTTTCCATAGGGTTGCAGCTTCACAAATTGTTGGGATTCCCATTAGAAACATTCCATCTAATTTTTTTTTATGGAAGGTAGTAATATCATCACCATGGGGTCAAATATCATTAATGGTTCTTTCTGAAATTACAACTTTAATGGAGATTCCTTATCCTTCCACCATTAAAATTAACAAGAAGGGAGATATGGGATCTCCATGATAGATTCCTCAAGAAGAAGCAAAGGTGTGAGTTGGATATCCATTAAGAAGGATATACAATAAGGTCGAAGAGTTTAGCGAGAGAATCTAATTGGTCCATTGTTTTAAAAATCCAAAAGCTAAGAACATACTTCTAATATTAAGGCAACTTAATTTATCAAAGGATTTTGACATATCCAATTTGAGGAGCATACCTAGAGTTTCGGAATTTTTGAGAGAGTGAATAAGCTCATGGTACATGATAATTCCATCAATGATTTTAAACCCCTCAACATAGCTTGTCCACCCCTCTAAAATTAGTGAGGGAAGAAGTAGATTAAGTTGTTTTCTATCACTTTTGTAAGGATTTTGTAGAGAAAACAATAGAGAGTGACAGGTCTAAATTTTCTAGGTTTGAGTGCTTGTTCTACCTTCAGAATAAGAGACAGGAATGTAGAGTTGAAGGTAGGAAAAACTATTCCAGTGGCTCATGATTATTCTACAACTTCTAGGAGGTCAATCTTGATGGTGTTCCAATAAGCATGAAAGAAATATGTAGTGAAGCCATTTGGACCCAGATATTTCCCTGTAGCCACACCTATAGTTTCTATATCAACTCCTCGAAGGTGATTTCCCCCATCAAACTATCATTTTGATATGATCTAACTTGAACTAGGATGATCTAGGTTATCCTTTGAATAGAAAACGTTCAATCTATAGGGGGTTCGAATAATAATTGATCAGTTATATTTCCATCTTTTTATGTTTCCTTATCATATGGTTTGTATTGGTTTGGATAGAATATATTCTATTAGAATGATGATGCTAGATCATTAAATTATGGAAGAATTTTGAGTTCATGTCCCCTTCTTTGATCCATCGTATTCTAGATTTATGCTGGCAAAGTGTTTCCTCCTAATTTATATGGATGTCCAATTGCATTTGAAATTGAATTTCATCTTCTTGTAGTTGATTGGTTCTACTATCCCATATAATTTGCTGTTGTATTCTTTCCATGTGCTCTTCAAGTTTGCATTCTTCCTCAAAAATGTTTTCAAATATTTCCATGTTCCACATTTTGAGATTGGTCTTGATTTGCTTGAGATTTTGTTGAAGTTTATACATCTTTAGCCTTTAGTGATCTCAATACTAGTCCACCATTTTTTTATTAGTTCTTGAAAGATAGGTTGAGTGAGGAAAAAAAATTCAAACTTGAAGGGGTATCTTTTGGGGTGATCATCCATTAGGATATATATTCTTATCGGCTAACTATCTGAACCTGAACAAGGAAGAATACATGATTCTATATTGAGTTTTTTATTTAATAGATTGGTTCAGAGAAGAAATTTGCTGAAACGAGAGGCCTCTTGATGGTTTCCTCCTCTCTTATTGTTCCAAGTGCAAATACAATTTACAGTTTCAATATCCACTATGTTGAGGGATGTAATAATATCTTTGAATAGGGTACTGGAGGAATATAACTTTCAAAGAGAAGAGATAGGATGAGGTTAAAATCCCCTCCTAAAATCCATTTATGTTCCCCAATAATGTATATTAGGTTCTGCAAGGACTAAATGAAGTTAGGTTTGTCTTCGGTTGTAGCTGGACCATAAACATTACTAACATAGCATGATTCCTTAGTGCCTATTAGGTGAAATTTTGTAGAGATTGAGTGGGGGGTAGAGAAGAAGTCCTATAATTAATTTTCTCAAGTATTCCATATCATTTCCATTCCACCTTCCATTCCCCTAGAGTCCACTACAATTGATTGAGAGCTTATCCAACATTTAGATCCTATTTTATTGAGCATTGTTGTTGTGCTTTTGTTTTCTTGTAACATCATTATAATAGGTTGTTATTTACTAATTTGCGATCTTAAGGCCCTTTTTTTACTTTTTCCATTAAGGCCTCAAATGTTCCATGAGAGAATTTTAATTGGAAATTTGGTGGGGGAGAGGTAACAAACATGTTTGTCAATGGGGCATATTACCCAGAGTCAATAATTCTTTCTCCCAATTCTTTAGAAGTTGTCTATTGCTTCTTCTTGCTTTGAGTTATCATCCTTATGAGACTTTGAAAATTCTTTAGATTTGTTAGTGTGGATCCCAAGCAAGGAAGAGACTTGATCTTTCTTTGCTTCTAATTTGAGAGGTTTTGAGCGAGATCTATGAAAGGCATTGTAATGAACCTCATTTTTTTTACTAACACTCTATTGTCAAATCTGTATGTTGTCATCATGTAACTTTGTCAATACGAGCCTAATATCCTCTTCAAAAGGACTATTGGTTTTTGTTTAGAGATTTCACCTTCGACTTAATATTTACCTTTGTTAAGGTTCACGTGTCAATAAAATGACATGTCATTATTTGAATACTCCTCTTTAGTACATTTAATCATTTTTCTAGGATTGAAGGTTTTATGGAATTGTTCCATATAAAAATTCTCATGTCTTCCTAGCCATTACATAATGACTCTAAACTATGAGCGATCAACCTTTATTAATACATGTGGTTTTATTAATTTCTACATCTATATAAAATTAAGCGCATCTTCATTTATACAATACTCGAGTTTTCTTAGACATGGATACATTATTCTTTGTGGGATTAACCTGATTAACTTTATTAATACCACCTTTACTATCAACGAGGTGTTTACAAAATGTTTTACTTTATTACCAAGATCGTGTGCATAGTTATGCGCTACCAAAATAGACTTAGGGTATGGTTTACTTACATATTTTTCACCTACTCAAATTCAAGATGTGAATGGTTATTTTTTTAATACCATTTCGAGCCTTTACTTACCTTACCAAAGGTCCTCCCATCTCCTCAGAATTCGATACTCATATGGATATATTAATATGGCTTGATTGATAGATCCGTGGTCTACACTAGACTTTGGATCAACCCTATACTAACACATTCTAGCTTCAAACATTTAATGATGTTATGTGTGTTACACCTCATTTTGTCACTTCTATCCTTTATGATCTATTATCATGTAAGCTTGGTTCCCTAAGAAGGTTAGAACACCAGGTGTGTCATTTTCTCAGTCTTCATATTATCCCGAGGGTCTTCCATGTCACCTAGACACCAAAATCAATCTCACAGCATGCTTTTGGGAGATTTGAGACATACTTCATCGCACTTTTCTAGTATGTCAGAGAGCGATTATCGCACCTCTTCCATTCATCATAGGACATAAATATCCCAACCACCACACCTTGTACACCTTTAAAAACATGAAAAAGTCCCTTTATCGCGTGTTGTCCTCTGAGCAAGGTGTGATAATGTTGGTTAGGAGGAAGTTCCATGGTTCATGGATCTCATCCTTTGATGAGATCTTATTGGGATTGGACTACCTTTAGAATCCTATCCTCTTACTAACCTAAGGAGGATCAATATCCCTTGATCCACTTCATCCTCCCTTGATCCAAATATCTCTCCTAGTTGGTTTGGCATTCCTAACCTATATAATGAACCTCCTACCCATGAAAAAGGGGGAAGACTTAGAGAGGTGGAAATTATGGTCTTAATATTATTGAAGGAGCACCGAAGGAGAGATGGAGGAATCATAATCAACCATTGAGTTACGTATAACATTTTATTATGTACTTATTCATGGATTTTTGATTAATAATAACTTGGCCTATTCTCCCATATTGTGCTTCTTCTTATTTGATATGCAATATGTTGTAGATTAGATCTAGCCTAGTACACCCATATGATTGGAAGTTTTGGTCCTTTGTCTTGTTTCACAGGTTCAAGCTTTGGATATCAAGCATGGAGAAATCACTCAAAAAACCTACAGCTTGGAGGTAAGATATACCTCTTCTTCTTTCTTTCCATGCTTAAAGATTCATGTGTGAAATAGATCTAGGAGTTTAGACAACCACTTGTTTGATTTCTATCTTGGGTTAGGTGTCTAGGGACCTCATTAATCCCAAGAAGAATATTTAACTATACATAGGAAGAATTCTTTAATATAGAAATTGGCGACTCCGTTGGAGATCGACCCTAGTCTACATTCCCTCTTGGAATTTGTTTTAGATATTTTCATCCCTTTAGTCTGATCATTTTTAAGTTTTTTGAGTTGATTTGATTGTTGTTTGGTAGTAATTTTATGGCCATTGTAGTCCTTTCTTGTTCCTGAACAGGATCATACCTTTTCAGACCTTTTGTGTGCACATCATCGCACCCTTACAAGCTCATACAGAGCGATAAAATCTGTTTTTCATGCCACCAAAACTTGCCCAAGAGAAAAAATATCAGAATTTTTGTGCCATCCTAGCATTACCAGACGGGATGATATTTTTTTTTCACACCCTTGCTGCTTATTGAAGCGCGATAATATCATGTTTTTCATCATGTATACAAGGACCACAATGCGATAATTTTTCCTAGGTCAATTTTTGTGTGATCTTGTACTGTTGTTGTCAGGTGATGTATGCTTGTGTGATGCATTTGATTGTCTCTTGAATCCATGTGGAATCCATTTGAGAAACTTTTTTTTTCTATTATCATTGGTCCTTGAAGGTCTAGACTTGGCATAGGTTAACTTGATCTTATGTCCCATTCAAGGCTCTTGAGTTTAATCTTTCATCCTCATAGATCTCAGAGTTGAATGCATTTATTGGTTTCAAGGAGAAATCTTAGGAGTCTTTTGTGTTTGGTTTTTGATTTGGATAATTGAATGCTTCACTTTCTTCTTGGTTTTGGTTGATTGCACGGTTGTATAACCATATTTTTGTCTCTGATTTTCTTGTAGGATGTTGTATGTTATCATTAGTTTGGTTATAAGATTTATTTTACAACGCATTGGTTTTCTTGAAAAGTTTGCAAAATGGTGATTATCCTTGTTTTCTTTGGCTTAAGAATTGTCTTTATTGGAAGCATATCGTCATTTGAAAACGAAGAAGTCTCGCAAATATTTTCATTCTTTGTGTGGTTATTAAAAGAACATTGAGTTTTGTTATCTTCTCTCACCCCTTCTTCTGCTACAAATTATAGTGAGAATGGAAAGTTGTGCTCATTTTCTTTTTAGGCATCTTTTAAAGAAAATTGAAAAAAACAAAAAAAATGCATCTTAGTGTTTAGTGTTGCATATTAAAAGGATTGTTGTACTCATTGCTTTGAGTTTTGCTTAGTGCATCTCATTAAACAATTTTTTTTTGAGATAATGCATGTGCATGCCTTTGCATTTGGGAAAAGAAAAGAACTCTCCCTCACTTAGATAGAAGTTCATTGAAGAGGAGGAATTGCATACTCATTCAATTTTTCATGGTTTTGAGTTGATTACACACACCATCAGTTGCACTTCTGCTTTCCTTTTGACTAAACAAAAGCCTCTAAAGGTAAGCGCCTAAACTAAACACACATTAACCTCATTTGAGGAAACAAAAGAATTGTGTAGTTCGGTAGGACATTGGGGATAGGAATCCAAATAACTCCCACTTGTCAATTTACATCTGAAATAGAGAATTTGTATCTTAGTGAGCTATAATGCTCTAGTATTTTTTGACATGGTTAAAACTTATTTGTCGACGGGCCTCTCTTCAGAGGGTTGAAGTCACAAGACTGGTTCTAGATGTCTGGGTGGAATACTACACTCCACTCTGTATTGAAGGACACCTACTTGTTGCCCTCGTTGTAGATACCTTATTGGTGGTGCAACGAACAAAGGGATGAAGTGGTAGATTGACCTAATCGGACGTGTCATGGACGAGGTAGCCCAGTGACCATTCTCTTAAGGATCTCCTACCCGAGATCCCTATCAATAGAGGGATATCCCTTGGCCTTTTTGATCTCTCATTTCGTATTTCCTGACTGTGGATTTCATCACCCTACAGGGGATACTATTTGTTGGGGTTTACATCTCTTAGTTAGGTGGTTTCTTGATCCTATACCATCTAGAGGGTCATTTTTATTTCTAGGTAGTGCTGCTTGTTGGATTTCTAGCCTTTTTGTTGTAGCTTGCTTGCTGTGGCATCGATTGCAGCAATTTTTTTTTAGCTTTATTTTTGGCCCATGTGCCTCTTTTTCTAGATCCCCTATTGCACATTCGGTTTATTTAGGTTTTTTTGAGTTCTTTTGTCATATTTAGATTACGCCACGTACGTGCTACATGGAAGATCCAAAAAAATCATGGAGGCATCAAGGGTTGAGTCTCAAACAGTATACACCTAGAACTTCTCGACCACCACCTCCGCGTACCTAAGCTACTCCTACCGGAAGACATACTACCCGAGAGGCTATCTCAGGACCATCAAGTGTAGCACCGCAAGTTACTACAACACCATAAGTTACTGTAGCACTATAAGTTACTGCAACATCATAAGTTAGTATAGAACCAGAGGTTAATATTGCATCGAAAGTTAGTGTCTCACCGAAAAACAATGTAGTACCGGAGATTCCATCACAAGATGACCTACCCAAAGGGTACGCCGAATTCATTGAAGAATTAGATCCTTTTGCTTCTACGACCATCCAATTAGCTATAAAATTTAACCAACCATTAATCCAGCTGGTAGCACCAACTGTTGTACCTAATACTACTGTTATACCCAACTTCCAATCTAAATCCTCAACTAGAAGAATATTAGGAATGCCAACCTCTGATCTTCACACAAGTGAAGAAATTATGGCATCCATACGAGTAGAATTCACTGCTTTATCTCGTGATAGACAAGAGTGTGCGGTGGAAAATTCAGAAATATCATTACCTTCCACTTCCGAAGTGGTAGATCCTTTTGATGTAAGAATTCCTCAATCCACTTCCTGTGACTCAACTTATGGTATGTCATTCGTAGGTCGATATGCACACACAAATTGGGTGTTTTCCCAACCTTTACTTGATGATCGAGAAATGAAAAATATTTTTGGTCCATCATCATCATCATTATTGAACACTACTTTGGACCAAGAACTTGATGCTTTTCAATGCAGTTAACTCCAGAACCTCCCCCTCAAAATATCCCACTCATATTACCGAGCGAAATTCTTGGTCGCTCTTTAGGGATTGTTCCCAATCAAGGGACTAATATTAAAATCTCTTCGTCACCCATGGTTACTGGGTTAGGTGCATCATAGCAAGTTTGTAATACATCAACAATCACCCAAACTTCCCAATCACTTTCCCTTAATGATTCAGTCATAATTTTACATACTTCTTCTGTTGGCCCATACCAGTTGTAACTGGAGGTCAATATTCAACCACAATGTATACCATATATGTAGGACAACATTTTATTGTTGTACCTAGCATGGTCAATGGTCAACCTTCACCAATAGGACCATCCGTCTCATGGGGAAAACAACAATCACCTGCTGGGGGGAAACCTATCGTAGGAAACCAAAATCTTGTCAAGGGGAAAATGAATCAATTCCAACCCTTTTACCCCCCCAATCCCAACTCCAATTTACATCTTGGTTTACCCTACCACGACATCATAAATAATCAATGGATTCTACCTCCTCTGACTCCTCCCCCTAATCAAGGATTTTTTCCACTCCCTAATAGAGGAGTTGTAACTAATGCATGGGTTCCATCCCCTCCTACACTTCCACCATTTAACCCCATGATGCATAACTTACAACATGTTAATCTTATGATTCCGAATCCACAATAGGTTAATACTATGATTCTAAATCCACAACCGGTTAATCCTATGGTTTTGAATCCACGAGTCTTCCAATAGTATCCCGTGGGTAACACATATGGTTATAACATACACAAACCTTTAGTGAATGGCCCCACGAGCATTCCAATACCCCATCAATATTATTCCTAGCGGAAACCAAATAGGAAAATTCCTTTCCTGGTGACTTTGGAATATCTAGACTTGTCGAGATTAATCAATGATCCCATATGGAATGAACCTCATTGGCCACCCATCCGTTCCAAACTACCATTGGATATTCCGAACTTCAATGGAAAACCCAAAGAAGATCCAAAAAATAACGTTATGCCATTCCATCTTTGGTTTTCTTCCAACTCATTCATGGATGACTCCATATGACTAAAGCTCTTCCAAAGAATGCTCATTGGGACAACAGCTAAATGGTATATTGAGCTGCCACAACACTCCTTCCGAGATTTAAACTCCCTTGCAATGAAATTTCATACACATTTTCAGTTACTGATTCAATATGAGACTAGAACGGACCTATTAACCTCATTGTGAAAATCCAGCTCTACCCATATTTCTGATCATATACATGAATGGAGGAGGTATCAAAGGTTGATAAAATATCCTATCCCTGATCAATTACTAGATGATTGGGTTACAAAATCACTACTTCCACCTATTGCTATGGATGTTTCCATGGGGGGGGGGATGTTACAGAAGAGAAAGTGATCAATCACACTCAGTATCTAGACTTGGTCTATTACCAGTGCGGAAATTTATATGAATTGATCCCAAATACTCCTCATCCCACCAATGATCCTTCTAGGCCCACTATAGAACATCCCGCCAATAACATAGTTGGTTTTGTTAAGGCCTAGCCTGCATAAAAAAAAATGGACAACAGACTCAATCTAATTCAACTCCACCCCAAAATCAGGATGCTTCCAACACTAAAAACAATACTTCTCCTACTCAGACCTCCAAGGTAAATTGCATGCAATCCTCATCACAAAAATCAGGAGGAAAGAAGAAGAATAATAGAGGGAAATCCAATAAATCTTCTAATGAGCAGGAAAATCCTAAAACTTAGGAAACCAACGCTGATGATAATCCTGAGAGGAAATCTAAGTTTCCTTTCCTAATCTGTTAGGAATACCATTATACAAAATAATGTCCTTATCGCGAGGAGGGAAATAAATTTGTGAAAGGTTCTTCCCATCCAACAGTGTTAACTGACCCTTTCCCATCTCAACAACAGTAAATGGTAACACACACTCTCCCGCAAGGGGGAACCCGAAATGCTTCCAATCAAACTGAGTCATCCTCCACTTGAAATATCCTAATGTGTACTGAGGATGTTAATATTTCTACCAAGTCAAAGACTTATGAGTCTATTAGGAATTCGAACCAAAATGAGAGTTCTACAGATAAATATCCTATGGAATATTCTTCCTCCACTTTCTCACTCTCTTCACATTGAAAGGATCGTTCTTTACACTATGTTGCACCCACCAAAGGCCACCATTCAAAAGGAAACATTCAATCCAAGTGCACGAGCTACTCAAATATACAATATTGTTGAGGACTTAGCTCAAGCACCCTATTCCATGTCAACTCTTGAAGTTCTACAACATTGTCCTAATCAGTGTAGAATCTTGTAGTCATCACTTGGAGTTGTGGACCCTGACACTTCCAACACCATTATGTTTAATTTCGAATATTTCAAACCGAGGCTTTCATACCAATTGGATTTCTATATCCATACTAATATCTATGGGAACAACATCCATCATACCATTTTGGATGAAGGTGCCTCACTTCCATTATGTCCTTGTCCCACTGGAGGGACATAGGCTCTCCTGAAGTAACTGAGTCTCCCACTACTTTAAAGGCCTTCAACGGCTGCGGTCTTAAACCATACAGACTCATCCCATCATTAGCTGCAGAACTAGGGGGAAAGAATGTATCCATCCATGTGGAAATAGTCAATGCCCCATTGGATTACAATATCTTACTTGGTCGAAATTAGTTTTATGCCATGATTGTAGTAGCATCTTTGGTCTTTCTCCTAGTGTAGTTTCCTCATCAAGGAAATATCATCACCATCAACCAACTTGATATTTGTACCCTAGATATTCATTCCACCAACACTAACAATATCCCATTGTTGGCACAATCCCAAAATCATTATGAGGACAGTTGTGTTGGAATTTTGAAAGACTCTTCCCGAAACTTCCACCCCTAGTTTCCACCATCAATATGATCTCTTCTAGCATACTACAATCCCATGAATCCCATTACTCTTGGGTAGTACCGAGTCCATTTGAATGTGAAATCATCGACGACTTCATGCCTTTTAACTTGAATGAATCAACTTATCATATGTGCGATTTAGTCTGCTTCATACTGTACCATCCCCGATGACCACCATCCTATGGCATCAAACCCCGATCCTCCGCCATCTTGGATAGATTCATATTTTCCCTTTTCGGATTAAATCCTATAGGATTTTCCTTTGGACGAGTCTATTATGGAAATAATGAGCATCGATGAACTTCCATGGGAAGATCACCATCATAGGTCATCTTTTCTTCCCAATCTCCAAATGGTGGAAACTGATATCAAATCCATCATTTCATCTGATATTGTCCCAAACCCTCAATCTCCCATCCTCACTCGCAATGTGTTATCCGAGGGAATTTTAGGTAATATTACAGAAACATTTATTATTGACATATCAATGAAATCTGGTGTCATGGAACACATCCAACTAGGAAAAACTTGTATACCCACAGAGGTGGAATTTTATACAGCCTTGTTTAAGGAGTTTCATGACATATTTTCTTGGAGTTATGAATAAATGCCAATAATATACCCTTCTATCATGGACCACAAAATCAAAACTTTTCCCGATGCAAGATCTGTTCGGTAGAAACTCCACTCATTCACCCTAGAAAAATTGTGGCAATAAAAGCAAAAGTTGAAAAGGTTCTTAGAGATGGTTTTATCTATCTTGTGCCATTAACAGACTAGGTGTCTAATATTGTTCCTGTAGCTAAAACGAATGGTACTATTAGGGTTTGCATTGATTACAAGGATTTGAATAAGGTCTGTCATAAGGACAACTACCCTACCCCTTTCATCCACCAAATCATTGATAACTGTGCTAAGAGTGTCATCTTTTGTTTTATGGATGGCTTCTCTGGCTATAATCAGATAGAGATACTCTTGTCTGACCAGCATAAAACCACTTTCATCTTCCCATGAAGAACTTTTACATATCGAAAGTTACCTTTTGGCCTTAAAAACTGTCACCTACCCAAATTTTTGAACATTATTATTTATTTGCAAAAATACTTTATGTTAAATTTAATTACAAGTTTTGTAATTATGATCAGTTTTGATCATGGATGAATGTAATTACAGAATATTATTATTTAAATAAATTAATTAGGAGACAAACACTCAAGAGGATGCTATGAATATTATATGTATGTTAATTAAAGTTATTAATTATTAAGTGAAAGGGTGTAACCCTTCACTATACACGCTCAAGCCTATAAAAGCGAGCCTCATTGTAATCATTAATCATTAATCATCCATTATCGATTATATATTATTATTTTATCAAATGGAGTTATTTTCCATTGGAGGATTATTCCCTTGAATAATCACTGAGTATATCTGGACATGGATATAGCATTGGTATCAGAGCCTTTCGGCCCTCCATGATTTCGGCTACTGGCCACTTCCCCAGAGTTTCTTTGGATCACAATTTTTAATCAACAGAGGCCCTTGGCCACAACCACCATTCCCACACTCGCCATCACTCCTGCGTAGCCCTCACGCGTCTCTTCTTCCACCCACCACCCCTTCTCCACAGTCACCTGCTCACACCCCACTCCACGCGGCCTTCCCACGAATCCGCTCGCCCATCTCCCATCTTCCATTCCCTGCTCCTTCTTACCGCGTCCCTCCTCCCTCAGCTCTCATCTTACGCTCCCCTCGTCTCCTGCTCACGCCATCTCCCCCTACCACGCACTCGCCTCCTCCGTGGCACTTACCTCCTCCACCACCTATCCCCTCGTCAACACTCCCTCACACAGCTCCTCCACTGCTACACTCTCCACCCCCGACCCTCCTCCTTCCCCACAGCTACACCCTCAACCTCCACAATAGTACGCGCGCCCCTTCCTGCATTGTAATCCCCTCCTGCACACCATTCTACCTCAGCCTACCCTACCGCTAGCTTCCCGCCGCCTCCTCCCTCCAACTCCAACCCCAACCTCCGCCAACTCGCTACTCTCTTCCACGCCCTGCATTGTAATCCATCCCCGCCTTCGGATCATCTGCTCCTTCGCACTGCCTGCCAAACGCCTCTCCTCACTGCAAATTCTCGCCACCCTACCTCATCCAGCACCACCCTCTCGACCAGCCACCACGCCCACCTCTCGTCCAGCTCTACCCACAGCCCTCTCCCTGCGCCTGCCTCACTCAACCACCACCGACAACCACCACCTCGGCCGCATTCTCCCGCCATCCATCTCCCATTCGAAACCCTAAACTTTATTTTTGAAATTAAATATTAAACATATAATAATATTATTATATGGTTAATATTTTAATTTGTGGAAAAGAAAAAAATATATATTAAATTATATATATAGTTTATAAAAAGTTAATATAATAATATTATTAATTAATTAATTAATTAATAATAATTATTATAAAAATATATATATATTAATAATAATATTATTATTAAATTTTAATAATTATTATTATTATAAAAAAAAAATCAATTCTTTTGAAATAAGAATTGTCGAAGAAACAAAGCAAATTCAAGTCAAAGGAGAAATTAAAGACAAAGTACAAGCAAGACTCCTTATCATCAAAGAAGTTGAAGAACACTTATCATCGAAGAAATCAAGTCAAAGTAAAGGAAGGCTCATCAAGAAGTCAAGACATGTTAACGACAAGGACGACCAAGTTTAAGAAAGACTCATCAAATAAATCAAAGAAGATCATTCCACCATCGAAGAAGATAGAAACAATGGAAGCCGATTTGCGAGAGAAATTAGAAGCCAAGTTAAAGCGCTATCGAAAAGAAAATGAAGAATTACGAGACATTAATACACGATCAGAAATAAAGATTGAACTACATAAGATACAAGAACGGTTCAATGAACAAACAATGTCCAGCCAGAAAAATCACATAGAAAAATTATGTTTGCAAATCAAGGAATTAAAAGATGAGAGTGATTTCAATCAAAGATTGAAAAATCAAGATATAAAGAAGGAAATAAATAATTATGAAGAAGAAATAATACGCTTGAAAAAAATCGTTAGCGACAAAGATGAAGAACTAATGCAGTTATGACATAAATTAGAAAGTCAAGAATCAGAGGTCGGCCAGTGTCGACAACAAATAAAAGTTCTTCAACAACAAAATGACGACTCTAAAAAGACACATAAGTCAGAGATCGCGAAGAGTAATAAAGCATTATCTAACAATGCTGAAGAAAATTTTAGACTAAGAAATCATAACAAGATACTAGTCACAAAAATTAAGAAGTTGAAAAATAGTCGGAAGATAGAACAATCTATGGACGACATTGAAGGGAAACTTCTAGACAAACAGGAAGAAAATAGCTACATCAGAATTCATAATGAAGATCTTAAGGAACAACTTAAGACATCTGAAGATGACATAAAATCACAAGTCGAATTGATTAAGAAGTTTAAAAATGATAATAGGCAGTTAGAAAACAAGTTGGAAAAGATACATAACAAAAACATAAATCCTCAAGAGACGAAAATACAACTTCCAACTCAGATCAATGATTTAAAGGCGACATTCATAAATGAAAATGACATCGTGAAAGTTCCTTATCGACACCCCAACCATAAAAACCGATATTTGAAAAAGTGGGAAATGTCAAAAAATAATGGTACTAATGTGATCAAATCTCCTAACGACACATCAGTAGGAAGTCCCATCAGTCCACAACAAATCAATTTGGGGTGGATTGATCTGTCGATGTATCGAAAGTTATGCTCTACACTTAGCAGTTTGTATTGACATGTTTCATCAGCCATGACATCGCAAAGAACAATACGGCAAACTTATAAGGCTTTGAGGACAAAGCCTTTCTAAGAGAGTGGCAATGCTATGAATATTATATGTATGTTAATTAAAGTTATTAATTATTAAGTGAAAGAGTGTAACCCTTCACTATACACGCTCAAGCCTATAAAAGCGAGCCTCATTGTAATCATTAATCATTAATCATCCATTATCGATTATATATTATTATTTTATCAAATGGAGTTATTTTTCATTGGAGGATTATTCCCTTGAATAATCACTGAGTATATCCAGACACGGATATAGCATCTGTTGAATGAGTGTTCACTGACCCACTAGGAGGAAAGGAAGCTGTTGGAAGATATGGGACACATGGTAGCAGTTACATCACACCACTAACTGTTAGTTATGGGACAACTTTCCCTAAAATAGGGAATTATCCCCAAGGTGGAGGGAGTGAGCAGGAAGCTCATTTAATGACCCAGTAACATTTGAAAAGGCCTAGGCATCCTATAAAGGAAAATTTGAATTGGCCACGTAGCCCTTAATCAATATTTCTGCAGAATATTTTCCTCTTGTAAATAAGGTGATTTTAAGAGAGATTCAAATAAGGGAGGTTAGTGGTGATTGAAAACTGAGTTTTGCTTATTTACTGAGGAGAAACAGAGTTGTAGGAGCAAGTCTTTTTGGAATGCTACCCATTAAAGATTTAGAAGATTACTGCTACAGCAAGAAGAAGTCCTAATTCCTGAAGTTTCTTCCTCCTGGTGATTCAGTGAACAGGCTCAGGGGTCCTAAGATAGTATTTGACTGTTTTCAGGAGTTTGGTTGGGTGGAACAGTCTTCCTGAGTTGTTTGTTTCCATACAGAGTTTCTCAGGTTCTTAAAAGATTTCCTAACTTATTCGCAGTAAATAATTCTCTTCTGTTTATCTAGTATTATTATGTTTAATTGCTTTCGAAAAGAATATAATTCTGGAAATATTTAAGTCTGAATGTTTAAGTTTAAATATTAAATTGATAAATCAATCTCCCCATTTTTCCACATGCTGTTTGGGAGCATCGTACTCTAGTAGAGATAGACAAATTAAAATAGATTAGAAGATAGGCAAATTTGCCATTCGAATTCGATAGATAGATAGTAATTATTTATGTTTCAAATTTTCTGTTCCCAAGTTAAATAATAGTAGAAAGATTCTGCATAGTACCTATGAGTGTATTATAAGTATTAGAGCTTTCTGAGAAATTAAATAATGTATAATTTCTGTATTCATATCAATTTTCTGTATAAAAGAAAATATAGAAATCATAGGTATGCATGTATCATAATAGAGTAACAATTAAATGATAGTGATCATTCCAAATAAGATTATACATAACAATCATTAACAGTTTTCATATTAATTATAGATACTTGATTTCATTATATCTGTTAAATGTTTTTCAAGGTTATTATCTTTCTGTACTAATATCTTGAATTACATGCTGTAAGCAAAAGCTTTTCATAGTCATTCCATAATTTTCAAGTTTCTACAATACACTCATACACACAACATTTCTCTTTCATTTCTTATTTTATCAATTTCATAAACTTACAGATCAAACAGAATATAGATTGAATAGGAATATTCTATTGTTGATAAGAAATAGTTTTCTATCTCTTATTATAAACATCGTGTTAATTATCATCCTAACAAACAATAGAAACTCTATGAACATCACTTTGTTTATACTCACCTATTCTATTGCAAAACTGTTAGTGTCATTCGTATTTTATTTAGTTTTCATTTCAAACCCTATTTAGGTTTAGTCTTCCAATTTTATCTTTGTTTTATCCAAATACAACTAAAACACGATTGTATGGTTTAATACTATTCGTTTCCCATGTACATTTTATTGTAAACCATTTCGACATTTCACATTATTATTTATCAACATTACCAAACAAGGAATTACGACATTGTAGAGCCCCTCCTCTAGGGTCTTTGCTGTTTAACCTGAAACTCAACCACTTGCTACAAAAGAGATTAGAAGCATAATGACTGGATAAATAAACTAAATAAATGAATAAACTAGCAAATTAAAACAAACCATAACCATAACCAGCAAAGCTCGTTTAACCATAGGCGAAGCAACCGTTAGCTTCGCCACCCAACCATAGGCTCATGCTTTCAGTCGCATGGCCTCCCCCGAGCTTTGGGTCGTAGAGCTCACACACGTTTTTCAGAAATCCAGCTTGGGCTTCCCCTCCCACCAGGATTTCTCAGCCAAACCCTTAGATAGCAGCAAGTCTTTGAGGCATTCAAAAATTACGACAATCATCCAAATCATGGGCCCCTTACCCATTCCTTTAGCCTTCCTTATAAAGGGAAATCTCCTGCGACACATGTCGCTTCATGCATAAATAAATATTTTTAATTATTTATTTAATTAAAACACTCACCCATCCAAGTGTCAGTTTATCTGGGAAGTGCACCTACATCCCTAAGTTTGCTCTAGTTTGTCCCCCAGATATTTTAATCAACTCCTAGCTTTTAGTTGACTAGGTGTCTAATCTATTTTGCTCCTAAATAATAATTTCTATTATTTTAAATGCTTAACAAAATAACTATTCATGTGCAAATGTCTAAGCTATTGTTATGCATTTGCTAAGTAATAATCTAGAGTTATTCTCCTAAGTTTTTATGCAGTTTAATCTAACAATCAAACTCACTAGGATCACGGTGCCACGCCGTTGGGCTCCTAGTTCCTTAATTTAATTCCTTGACATGGCACCACTCCGTCGGGTCCAGTCATCCATGGTTTCCATTCCTTGGCATGGTACCTCATCGTTGGGTCCTTGCATCCATTCTTTCCGTTCTCGACAGGGTACCGCATCGTCGGGCCCTTCTGCCACCATCTTTCCGTTTTGACTTGCGGGAACTTTTGTAGGGATTTTAGGAACCGTTACCATCCATCCTCCGTCTACATGCTATCTAGGGACTAATGGCGCTGAGGAGTGAGTCCTTTCTCACTGCGCGCCCCTCAACTCGTACGTGACCAGCTCCGTCGTGGCCCACCTCGTACGTCCTCACGCATTCCTCTTGAGAAAGCGGATCAATGCTTATCTGCTCATGCGTGGTATTCTTGTCGGAAGTTGACATCGTCGTCGCTTCCCCTGTGTGTGATTTACCCGTACTCTACGACCCTCCATGTTCCTTTGTGTGTCCATTGGTGAACCGTCTCACTTGTTTCTACCCACACTTCTCACAACAAATTATCAGTAGCACTGTTCTCAACAATCATCATCTGGTTTCTAACTCTAGCATTGTTAAACATTTATGATTTATTCAAACTGCTCATTCATCTTATCAAATATACATTTCGTCGCCAAATACATAATCACCATACAGCTAGTCGTTAAGCATTATTCATGTGTACAATTTTCATATCAAAGTTAATCGTTAAACAACATGAAATCGTCCATTCACAATAACTACCCAAATGCACATATATCAATCAATCATACTCATAAATATACTCAAAATAAAATCATAGGGTTATTTTATTAATGTTTCAAACAGTAGGGTGACTCAGTAGGTGCCCTCAATGTCTATAGTAGTCTAGGGGCACTACATACACCCCTACTTATTTAGAAATTCATCCCGAAGTTCAGAATAAAAATGGAAAGTTATGACACATCTCAGTTGCGTCCTCCCAAATCGTAGAGCTAGGACTGTAACTGTCTTACTGCACTTTGACTTGATCAAACAGGGCTAATCATTAAGCAAGATGTAGTCAATCAATTATCCCACTCCACATGTATAATTTAATTCCTTAATTCATTTATCAATTATTGTCGTCATTCCCATCTTCAGGTTTTCCTCAATCAGTTAAGACATAACAAGGCTCAAGAGACCATTATATCGAAGTTTTTCAGCCGGGTCACTCGACAGGTGCCCTTAAGGTCCACAGTCATTCTAGGGGCATTACATACACCCCCTCTTAAATAGAACTTCGTCTCGAAGTTAATTTTTTTTTGTTCTTGTACTTTCGACGCTAGGCGTTATCTTTTTTTGTATATTCTCATCCCCATGTATTGTATTCTAGTTTTCTCCAATAATCATGGCTATAAGCACAAGTGGTTTAAAGTCATTAGCTCCAATATCATCTAGTATGGTTACAATACACCCTCAGGAACTTAATCGTAACTTCCTATCATATCAATCCGATAATACATTCCATAATTGTTAGTTCCAACTAGATTTTCTATATCTCTTATTCATTCACGAAGGTCCATGATGTCCAAATTTTCAACAAGCTCCATTGCATCAATAGCCACCCAATAATTTATCAACATAACAAATCCAAGCAAGGATTCAAAGATTTAAATCTATTTGGTTATCCCCCCATCTAAGGAGAGAAGGTAAATACATAAAATATTCAGTCAAAAGTAGATGGGTAAGATATAATAACGGTTTTAACATATCAGGAGAGACCCTCAAATTGTCCCAAATACAAATTCCATAAGACTGCTTCCAAATCCCCAAATGTCAGTTCTCAATTCGATGGGATTCCTAGGGTCTGAACTTAACGGCTTAGTTGAACATATTAAAATTTATCTTTTATTCCCTTCGTTAGTATCATCATGTCCATATTAATGACTTTATCACATCCTTACCTCATTTCATTATTTTTGGTTTCATAAGACCACTTCCTTAGTTTCATCAATTCGTACAATGTGTGTTTTCTTAACCCCATTGAGTTCCATCTCAAGGGCTAGTTATCATTTTGTCACGTTTGATTATAACCTAAGGTTAGCTTCACTGTGTTCGGTTTATTATGATAATCGTCTCGATACTTCGTTTGAGGAAGACTATTGTCGTTTGACCTCCTCAACACTTGGTGGAAGTTTCGACAAATGTTATTGCATCATGTTTAGCTAAAAAAAAATGCCAATTTTCATTCAAAATATTAGAAGCAAATCCCCCCTCTGAGTATTCCCTAATTTCATGTATTTGTGGTTGGTCTTCATTCCTTTATCCATGCAATCAATCATCAACTTATATACTAATTCTATAATTATAGATCTCGACCCATTGAAGATATGTCATTAGTATAGGTGTGATATATCCCTTTATATTTCGGTCAAACATAAACCATGAATACTTCAATTTTTATCTATAACATAAAAGCTAAACATTCTCAATATCACTTAAACTCATACCATGGAAATCTTTCAAGTGAATTTCATACATAGGGAGCTATTCATGAAATCAGTCAAGCTTATATCTAGAAAACCTTAACTTTCAATTTCTTCAATCTATACAAATCAACGTGTCGAATACAAGGAATAATTATGATGAGGATCTTCCCTTAGACTGCTTCATATGAGCTATCAATTAAAGTTTATATTCTAAATCTCAAGTAAGATCTTAATACTCCTTATTCCAATTCTTTCTTCCCTACCAATACCCTTATCTTTTACAAGCATGTGTATATATATCACTATTTAAAAAGATTTAGAATTACCAACTTCAAATTCTTCTCTTCTATCATTTGTATAATTTAAAAGAAAAAACAAATAGGATTCAAATTCCTTTGAAAGCATAGTCTACAACATAATTTCTATGAATTGATTACGTGAACTATATTTATAATTTTATAAAATATAATTTCAGAATTATACTTTGGTATATACCAAAATGCATAAGTTATAAGTCAACTATATTTATAGGACTCAAATTCCTTTGAAATGCCTTTATACCTACATTTTTACTATGCCATTATATTTTCTATTAAAGGAAAATACCTTAAATAAAATAATTTCCCTCACAATTATATCAATTATATCCTTAATTGTTAAAAAGAATACATAAATTGAAATATTACTCTCCTATAATTAGTTTCAAGAAGCATATATAGAAATACTATTCCACTATAATTAAATTCTCTCTATCTTCCAATAAAGCATTTATTGCATGTTATTCACTAAAATTTCATTAATTCCTTGTTTCCAAAGAAACTCAATATGTCTTACTGCGACTATCTTCTTACTTATTTCAAAAGAATTTAATGAAATATCATGCAACGATAGTTTAACCTAAATTTTTATTCTTTCTTCATCTCCAAGAAACTTTAAATAAACCATTTTTCGCTACAATTATCTTCATAATTATTTCAATAGACATTAATTAAGTTATCATGCAACTATAATTCCCTTACTCCATTACAATTATATCCTACATATTTCAAAAAAACATTAACTAAAATATCATGCCACTATAATTTGACTATGGTTTGATTCCTTCTTCATTTATGTAGAAGGCATGCCATGGACAAAAGTTATATATATATAAAGAGAGATTAATTATGCTAAGTCTAAAGCATCATGAGATGAGACAAAAATTTAAATGGAACAGAGAGAGGATGTCCACTTCAATTCAGCTACATATATAGCTCCAGCAATGAACTTTATTTAAGGACAAAATTATTAGACTTAATTTGAAGAAGAGTACTAAAGGTTCACCTTCTAGTCTTTAAATTATCCAAAATAATTATTTTGATAATTCAGAAATAATTAATTATAAAAGAAAAAATAATATTCTTCTTTGATCTCTATTGATTCTATTATATAGAATTCCATATAAGTAGACACTTAGTATTTGATAAATGTATTTAAGTGAGA
This sequence comes from Larix kaempferi, assembly GCA_027924585.1. Lineage (NCBI taxonomy): Eukaryota > Viridiplantae > Streptophyta > Pinopsida > Pinales > Pinaceae > Larix > Larix kaempferi. The sequence goes on along the minus strand of BSBM01000348.1, from coordinate 13,349,344 downwards.
CAATAATTAATGGAGATTCGTTTTCCAATTTTTTATTCATGCATTATATATATATATAGATAGGTATTTCTGCATAACTAAAACATATAATATTTTAATGCTCAAGATAAATTCTTTATTCATTCATTATGCCTATGTATGAATTTTAAAATAACTAATTGATTCAAGTGGAAAAAAAAAAAATTCATTTCCCATTTCTAAAAAGATTTAGCATTTTATTATTGGTTTATTCTCTAATCTTATTCCCATAATATACATATGCATATATTCCGACATAACTATAATCATTCAAACTTTAACGACGAGGGTTCTCTTCTAATTCCTATTGTCCATTTTAATATAGGTTTATCCTCCACTAAAAGTTAGAACCTTTAAGTTGGAATGAGAAAACAAACTACTACCTTCGGATGAGGTCAAGACTAATACTCCAGTACCGTTAGATAACATCACCACATCCCTTCTGATTTAACCGCAGTTGATTATAAATATAAGTATGAAATATTTATTACTTATATATAAAAAATCAATGCATAACATAAACACTCCGATTAAATTCCCGAAGTAGTTGTGACTCGGCGTCGCTCAGAATTATTACCTAGGGATGGGATTGATTGATAAAACCGTGATCACATTGATTGAGGTCGCATCACTTAGCAAGCTAGCCAACAGAAGGATTTGTAGTGAATTGCTCACGATCTGAGAAGATTATACCGAGTCTGAGATGAGGATCTGCGCGATTTGGGAGTTAAAGTGATATTAAAAGAAAATACACAGGCGCAAATCTTGAGGTCAGAGATTGTAATGCCTTCAGATCGGCTAACATCGGACTTTGAGACAGAGTTGTGAACAAAATAAAAATGTTTCCAGAGACAGAGCAAAGATCCACACGAAAGGGGGAAGGCGTAAAGCCTTGACAGAGTGTGATACTAACATTTCGTAGAGGTCCAGACAGAATGTTGGCATAAGAACTTTGACCAAATGGAAAAACTGATGCACGAGTGCTGAACAAGGCGTGATGTGCAGGGTACTGTAAAGATATGATTTATTAAGCCAATTTCGAAACTGAGGTCAAGTTTTTTTTTTTATTTTTTATTTTTTATCATCAACTGCAAATTACATTACGGATCTGGAATCGTCATTCGGAATGGAAACGCAGAGGATTTTCAAGATCAAGATGCAATCATAATACATATCTAGAATTGTCATTCAAACTGGAAACGCATAGGATTTTCAAGATCAAGATACACTCCTATTTAAAAATTCTGGAACACGCCTTTCCATTTTCAAATTAGAACACAACAAAGATTTAAAGATCAAATGACAGACAAGGTTTAAGCCATCAATGTACAGGAAGCAATCGCTGGAGTGTAGCTAATTGCCAGATCTTAATTCGTTATTCAGATCTCGGAGTTTAATGGGAGTTGAATACATAACCAGAGTATCCAATCGGTAGCCAATCGCAGAGTTGAGGTAGCATTTCATTGCAAAGACAGGGTATTGATTCTTCGAGGTTCAATCACCGAGATGATTTAAATGTTTCATGAATGGGATGGACACTAAATCAACAGTCTTCAATCTCAGATACGTTAATACCAAAAGCAGAGTTTAGATCGCCGAGCATTGACAACAGGCTCCCGATTTGGCTGTTTCTGATTGCTGGTTTTACACAGGGATAGATATATTGAAATCACAGATCGAAATTAATTAAACATAGCCAACGTTGTCGAGGAATAAATAAATTAAATATCAGATCACATTAAAATGTTGATAATGAATCAGATCAAATTTCGGTATATATATAAACATCATCACAACAATCGCTTTTCGGCTTTTTTATTTTTTTATTTTTTATTTATTTAAATTTGCACAGATATTTAGAATAAAAAAACCATGGAAACGATCTTAGCAGATCGGATTTCCACTAATTGAACCATAGGTTTTTAAAAAGAAATCTACAGGGTCGTCATTGGGGATCGACTTTCACGCCTTTACACAGAGGATTGCAATTTAAAAAGGAATCAGAGTTGAAATGGAAGAATGCAATCTGGGCTTTGTATGGGTCTAAACTTTACACAACAAGATTTTTACTCGCAGAACAGTTCACTTCTTTTACAGACAGAGTAGTAAGCCCACAATTTAATAGATCGATTCCTGAACCAATGGTTCGATTTGTCGCTGTATGCAGACAATCTAAGTATCACAAAATTTTAATTCTACAGGAAGACATACCAATTCATAATGTATAAGCATATGTGAATCCAAAACAAACACAGAGTTATATTTCCTATATGATAATAGATCGATTTCCAAGCCCTTATAATTTTTTTTTTTTTTTAAAAGAAAATGGAGGTGGAATATCAATTTCGAATACTGGAAACAATATAAACAGAAATGTTGAACCTGATTCGATTTTTCAAGTTCGAGATGAAGTAGATCGTTGTAGCAGCCGCTAATTTGATTGTCCTAGTCAATCCAACATTGCGAAGATACCGACAACCCCTCGGTATTATGAGTTCGGTGCCCTCAAGGCTCGATCGGCTCTGATACCAAATGTAGAGCCCCTCCTCTAGGGTCTTTGCTGTTTAACCTGAAACTCAACCACTTGCTACAAAAGATATTAGAAGCATAATGACTGGATAAATAAACTAAATAAATGAATAAACTAGCAAATTAAAACAAACCATAACCATAACCAGCAAAGCTCGTTTAACCATAGGCGAAGCAACCGTTAGCTTCGCCACCCAACCATAGGCTCATGCTTTCAGTCGCATGGCCTCCCCCGAGCTTTGGGTCGTAGAGCTCACACACGTTTTTCAGAAATCCAGCTTGGGCTTCCCCTCCCACCAGGATTTCTCAGCCAAACCCTTAGATAGCAGCAAGTCTTTGAGGCATTCAAAAATTACGACAATCATCCAAATCATGGGCCCCTTACCCATTCCTTTAGCCTTCCTTATAAAGGGAAATCTCCTGCGACACATGTCGCTTCATGCATAAATAAATATTTTTAATTATTTATTTAATTAAAACACTCACCCATCCAAGTATCAGTTTCTCTGGGAAGTGCACCTACATCCCTAAGTTTGCTCTAGTTTGTCCCCCAGATATTTTAATCAACTCCTAGCTTTTAGTTGACTAGGTGTCTAATCTATTTTGCTCCTAAATAATAATTTCTATTATTTTAAATGCTTAACAAAATAACTATTCATGTGCAAATGTCTAAGCTATTGTTATGCATTTGCTAAGTAATAATCTAGAGTTATTCTCCTAAGTTTTTATGCAGTTTAATCTAACAATCAAACTCACTAGGATCACGGTGCCACGCCGTTGGGCTCCTAGTTCCTTAATTTAATTCCTTGACATGGCACCACTCCGTCGGGTCCAGTCATCCATGGTTTCCATTCCTTGGCATGGTACCTCATCGTTGGGTCCTTGCATCCATTCTTTCCGTTCTCGACAGGGTACCGCATCGTCGGGCCCTTCTGCCACCATCTTTCCGTTTTGACTTGCGGGAACTTTTGTAGGGATTTTAGGAACCGTTACCATCCATCCTCCGTCTACATGCTATCTAGGGACTAATGGCGCTGAGGAGTGAGTCCGTTCTCACTGCGCGCCCCTCAACTCGTACGTGACCAGCTCCGTCGTGGCCCACCTCGTACGTCCTCACGCATTCCTCTTGAGCAAGCGGATCAATGCTTATCTGCTCATGCGTGGTATTCTTGTCGGAAGTTGACATCGTCGTCGCTTCCCCTGTGTGTGATTTACCCGTACTCTACGACCCTCCATGTTCCTTTGTGTGTCCATTGGTGAACCGTCTCACTTGTTTCTACCCACACTTCTCACAACAAATTATCAGTAGCACTGTTCTCAACAATCATCATCTGGTTTCTAACTCTAGCATTGTTAAACATTTATGATTTATTCAAACTGCTCATTCATCTTATCAAATATACATTTCGTCGCCAAATACATAATCACCATACAGCTAGTCGTTAAGCATTATTCATGTGTACAATTTTCATATCAAAGTTAATCGTTAAACAACATGAAATCGTCCATTCACAATAACTACCCAAATGCACATATATCAATCAATCATACTCATAAATATACTCAAAATAAAATCATAGGGTTATTTTATTAATGTTTCAAACAGTAGGGTGACTCAGTAGGTGCCCTCAATGTCTATAGTAGTCTAGGGGCACTACAGACATCAACTTACAGTATCCAGATAAAAAAACCAGGTATCTATACAAATGTTTTAACATACATTGTATTACCAAAAGGAGTATTATCTTACACCGAGATCAAGCCCCCGGCTCTCTTTCTTACTGTCTCAAACGATTACCAAAAACAAGTCAAATCTCACAGAACCTCAAACATCACAACAAAATAACCTCTAAATGAAGACAAAGCTCTCAAGCAACGTTTATAATATGTTTTGAAAAACAAGGTTACATAAGGTTTATCCAAAAAATTTAATAGGTAGAAGAGCCCAAATATTCAAAATCGACGAGTTGTATCTCCAGTCGACAAACATCAAAGTTTGCAAAATATAGCACCCAAGTATCATTGTCAAATAAAAGTGTTTCGAAGATTTCCCCAACCATCTTCAACGATAGAGCCACGACACAGACAAAGAGCACTATGACGGTATGGAAGACTCGAAGCTTACCGGTGTAAGAGTGCACGGTTTTTCCTTTTGCCATATTCTAGCCAGACGTTCTTTTTACACCCTGAAATTGACAAACATTAAGCCCGGAGTTAGTTATCTGATACATTATAAACTGAAATTTTGAAATGAAAATACCCTTTTCTAAACCTTCATATCTTTGATGAGAAAATTGTCACGAACGACACCAGGGATTTATTATCCTCGTCCAAACTTTGTGTTTTCTTTCATTTCACTCTTTCTTGTCTCAGAAATTACAAAGCTTAAAACTATAACCTTTCGAACCAGAGAATCTAACCCTTCAAAACCATATCATTATCACAGTAAGAAAACCTGCAACGTAAACTTCTTTATAAGGTCTCGAGGTCAAAACCTCTCCCATGGCTTCTACCAAAACTTCGGTAGCTTTTCGTCCACCCCAGCCGAAAAAATAACACAATAAACTGCTTTTTCCAAGTTCTTAAACCAAAACAACGATGAGGGTAGGGTTACAAATCTAACGGCCCAAATTCATCACCATCGACGGTCTCCACATTGCCAGCAAACTTAGCTTTGGTACAAACGACGTCAACAATAAATGCCCAACCTACCTTACAGGTTGAAAACCCCACCATGGCACATAGTGGAGTATGCACAACCTATGTGTGGCGCATTATTATTACACATCGACAAGTTTGGAGGCATTCATGTCTACATGGATCGATGGACATCCAACTCGGAAGGGATATGGCACCAAGCGTTTAATGCAAGATCATTGCATGATATGTACCATAGCTTGAGACTGACGCCTTTTATTGAACCAACAACTTGTCAAGTTTCAAATTAAATGCATGTCAGCATTCTCGATATGACTTTAAACCCTACATTGTTCATGTTAATATAACATTTTAAATTCGCCATAGTATTAGTAACGATATGCAGAGATTTCATTATATTGCTTGCCCTATATTTTTATCATTTCGACATAATACAATGTGATAACAATTGCAAACTATTTATATAGTTTAGTGATAAATCTAATGTTTGCATTTTATTGCAATGAGTTTCGATATGAATATATAATGTTGGTAATAAACCAAGAATCGATATAGTCACACCACTATATACATAGGACTTTGAATATATCACGATATGGGATAATAGTTAAATAGTTCAAGTCTTATTTTGCAAAATAGTTAATCTATGTGTTGCAATTGTTTATTATCCAATTGCTACAAATGTCTAGTCTTTGGGAAATACTATTTTTGCTTACATAAGACCTAAATAATTATAGTAGTGAATATGAATGGTGAACCATAAGACTTATATAGTTAATCAATAGTGTTGTACAAAAATCACATATATATTTATGCTATCACATATAGTTTGGTAATTTGGAACAATAAGTTCTCCAGTTTCCTATCCACTTTATTCATGCGATACAATGGTATTGTACCAACTTGGTACTACCAATTTAAATCGTGACAACAAGACAACTAATACAATGACGACGACATAACCAACTAGCACAATGATGACAACAGAACCAGCTAGTGTAATGACAACTACAGTGACGATGTTTACTTGGGTTGATACAAGAAGAACCTTGGAAAGTTGAAGAGTAAGCACGTGAATTGTACCTGTATGCTTTTACAATGGAAACAGTCTCTAATTATTCTATTTTATTTTCAAACAATGAAGTTGAACTCACGCAAACTGGAATTTATTGCAATCTTGAAACTCTTTACCTGTCGTCTGCACATAAGACAGGTCAAATGATTTAGCGTTGCAGCTAAGAAAGATTCCGGGTCCCTCATAGGACTCCCTTGGATAGCAAAGAAGCTAACTGTCAGTATCATCTCAAAGAAAAAGTACCATGTCATATTTCTAACCGGGCATTTCATTATTGCATCAATCATACATATCGTTGCATTTCAAAGGTGTATCATCAAAAGTCTGATCTATTCATGCATTTAACTATCTTAATGATAGTTGTTACAAATGTAATTAAGTTGTCGCTGCACTTTAGTTATAATATAATTTTATTTATGTTTAGTACAACAATGGTTTAGTTAACGTTGGTACATTTAGTAATTATTATTTCCACAATTATAAATTATCCTAAATTAAGCTAATTGTTGTTATTTACAAAAATTTTAAATTTTTATGAAAATATGGGATTTTACATGTGGTATCAGAGCATAGATTCAAACTCTAGGCCTGAATGAGGTCCAAAACACGCAGTAGAAATTTTTATATACAACAGAAAATTATACTAACTTGAAAATTTTATTATTATGCTATCTTTAGAAATTATTTTCAGTTACAGGTATGGAGAACTCAACTGAACATTTAAGTGACAGATTTCATCCTAATAGTCACAGTTCGAGACAGTACTATGTAGAGGAAGGTCACGGGGAAATAAATAATAGTTCGACGGAGCTGTTGCGTGCCTTTCAAGATTTAAAAGTAGAAATCAGATCTATGAAACTAGATAATGAAAGAATTTTGCAAGCACAAGAACAACTGAATCAAGTGCTGTTTGAACACAGCCAAACAGAGGAACAAGAGAAAAACAATGAGGATATTTCCAAAGTTGAGGACATGCCTCACGCTGATAAAAATTAGAACATCAAAATCAGTGAAGTAAAAGATAGCTCAACCTCATCTGGAGATGCTATTACAGAACACAAAAAGAAACGTAATTACACCAGTGACAGTAGTGAAGAAGATTCCAAACCAAGAAGGAAAAATCAAAAAGAATATGAGCATATTTCTGGAGAATTAAAGAAGATAAGACCTCCAAATTTCAATGGAGAAACTAAGAAAGGTGAGATAGCTAAAGCTTGACCGCCAGGGATGAAGAAATACTTCCATATCTACAAGTATTCAGAGTTCATAAAAGCAAAAATGGCTATATATAACTTAACCGGAAAAGCAGATATCTGGTGGCAAGATGTCAAAAGGGTAAAGGGAATCGAGGATAAAGATGTAAGCTGGAGTGCTTTCAAATGATATTTCAAAAATAAGTATCTATCTGAACAGTACTACGAAGAAAAATCTAAAGAGTTTTATGATTTGAAGTTGGGAGGTATGAACATGAAGGAACTGAATAGTAAGTTTCTGAACTTACTGAGATATGTACCCTGCTTCATAGAAGAAAAACCAAAAATTCAAAGGTACTTAAATTGTTTACCTCTCAGCATTAAAGACATAATTGAGTATGACAGTCCTAAAACATTAGAGGAGGCTATGAGGAAGGAAGTTTTCTGTTATGATACAAATCGAAAGAGAGAGGGTATGTCTAATTGGAAAAATAATAAGCCCAACAATTTTGAATAGAAGAAGAAAAATTTCAGATTCAGTGGGAATTCCGGATTCCAAATGAAGAATTTTCAGAATCGAAATTCCCAAGGGAATAATTCCAGAAATAATTCACAGCAGAATTCTACAGCACCCAGAAATGCACCTAATACTACCAAGACCAGTGAGCCAAAGGCACATATTAAATGTTTTGAATGTCAAAGCCCCCAATACGCATCAGAATGTCCCTTAAGGAAACGGAAGACAAACAACATCAACTCTTTATAGACTAAACCTACTATTGGAGGCATAGCAAGGGAGATGCCAAGAATTAACGCAGCACTTGACAACACGCAAGCAGATCATCAAATCTCCATGGTAGAGATTGAAGGTATGATACATGACCATCCTGTTATTGTTTTAATTGACCTAGGTGCTAGTTTAAGTTATATATCACCAGATGTTGTAGAAAGTCTTAAACTGAAAACTGAAAAGTTTAATAAATCATGGCTAGTTAGACTAGCAACTGGAACAAAGAGGAAAGTTTCAGATTTATAGAGAACTGTGTTTTATCCATGAACCATTTGCAAACACAAATCAAGCTGAATATTTTACCTTTAGGATCATATGATATTATAGTTGGGATGGACTGGTTAGAAGCCCATCATGTCATCCTAGACTGTTAGGAAAAAAGTTTTACATGCTTAAATGATGAAGGGAAAACTATAGAAATAAAAGGCATTCCAAGGAAGGTAACCCTTAGACAAATTTCAGCCATGCAAGTTAAGAGGGCAGTTAGGAAGGGATGCCAAATGTTTGCAGTAAACGTGATAAATGGTGAGACTATGGATAAAGAGGAAAAACTGAAATTAGAGGACATACTTGTCCTAAAGGATTTTAAAGATGTATTTCCTGAAAAGATTCCAGGAGACTGATCACAACAATCTCCCACTTGGAGACTGAACACAACAACTCTGCCGATGCTACACTTTTTGGACTATGCTATGAACCTTTGACCTGGCAGATTTATCATATTCACCTTCATTCTTGAAGGATAACTGAAACTGAGCAGGAACTCAATTTATCTCTAGTTACTACCTTTGTCAACATGTTTGCAGGATTTTGGCCAGTGTGTATCTTTTCCAACTTCAATAGTTTATCTTCTAGAATAAACCGTATGAAATGGTACTTGAGCTATATATGTTTAGTCTTGGAATGGAAGGCTGAGTTATTTGAAATATGAATGGCACTATGGATGTCACTATACAACTTGCTACTCTCTTTCTTCTTACCCAATTCCTCCATCAACCTCTATAACCAAATCCTTTCTTTACTAGCCTTTATAGAAACAACATACTCTGCTTCCATTGTTGAAGTGCAACAACCTTTTGCAGCTTTGAAATTCAACTTATTGTTGTTCCATCTATAGTAAAGACATACCCTGTGGTGCTCCTCTTGCTATCTTTATCACTCGCCATATCTGCATCAACATATCCTTGTAGAACAGTTTCTGAACCTCCTAAACATAATACATGAGTGGTAGTACCTCTCAAATAAATGAGAATCCACTAGACTTCCTTCCAATGTTCTTTACCTAGATTTTTCATATACCTTCTCACAAATCCCATTGCATGTGCATTATATGGTCTTTTGCACACCATGCCATACATCAAGATGCCAACTACTGATGAATAGGGAACCCTGGACATGTAATCTATCTCTTCCTGTGTCTTGGAACACATCTCCTTACTTGGTTTGAAATAGCTGGCCAAAGGTGTACTAACTTGTTTTGCATTCTACATTCTAAACCACTCCAACACCTTTTCTATGTACCCACCCTGATACAATGTCAATTTGTGATTTTTTCTGTCTCTTATTATTCTCATACCAATGATTTGCATTGCAGCACCCAAATCCTCCATCACAAATGAATTAGCTAACTTCCTTTTGAGAATATTTATATCCTGCATGTTAGACCCTGCAATAGGCATGTTATCCACATACAATAAAAAGATAATACAAATTCCATTATCTAGTCTCTTGGAATAAACACACTGGTCAGAATGAAATCTACTATAACCCTTTTTTGTCATAAACTTGTCAAATTTCAAATACCAGTACTTCCTTGGAGCTTGCTTGAGGACATACAAGCTCTTCTTCAACCTGCATACTAAATTCTCCTTCCCTTTGAACTCATACCCTTGTGGCTGCTACATATAAGTATCTTCCTCCAAATCCCCATGGAGAAATGATGTTTTTACGTCTAACTATTCAATATGCAAATCTTCTACCGCCACTAGACTTAAAATAGTTCTAATTGAAGTCATTTTAACAACAGGAGAAAATATTTCATCAAAATCTATACCTTTCATCTGTGCAAACCCTTTTACAAAAAGTATGTCTTTGTATGGCTTCTTTCCTCCATCTTATTTTTTCAACCTGTAAACCCATTTATTCTGCAATGCTCTTTTACCTGCAGGAAATTGAACCAAATCCCAAGTTTGGTTTCTTACCAATGAGTCCATCTCCTCATTTGTGCCTTGCTCCCACTTCTTTATGGTTTCCACCTGCGTTGCTTCTTCATAACATTCTGGTTCACTAGATCCAGTCATCAATAAATATGACATTGAAGGAGAGTATCGTTCAGGGGGTCTACCTTACCTAGTAGATCTTCTAACACTTGTAAGAGTTTGAGGTACTTGTTGTTGTTCTTGATTTTCCAGCACCTTTGGAACTTCATTTTCTTTGATTTCATTAAGGACCGTGTAATCTTTGTTTTCCTTTTCCCGTTTCTTTCCCTGCAACTAATCTCTATACATGACCTTTTGATTGAATACTACATTTGTACTCCTAATTAATTTTTTATTTTCATAATCCCATAAGTGATAACCAAAATCATCAACCCCGTATCTAATAAAGGTACATTTCTTGGATTTAGCCTCAAGCTTTGTTCTATTTTCTTTATCAATATGGATAAATTCTTCACAACCAAAAGTTCTAAAAAATGAGTAGTTTACCATTTTACATGTCCATTCCTCCTATGGAATCCCACCATCCAAATCAATTGAAGGTCCTCTGTTTATTAAGTAAACATCGGTATCTACAACATCATCCCAAAACTATAAGGGAAACCTTGCATGCAATCTCACACACCTTGCATGCTCCATGATTGTTCTATTCATCCTTTCTGACACACCATTTTCTTGTGGTGTTCATGGGACTGTCTTCTCTCTACGAATCCCAAGGTATGAATAGTAACTATCAAACTCCTTGCCGTAGTATTCACCTCCATTGTCATATCTTAAACACTTCAACCTTTTTCCTGTCTCATTTACAACCAAAGCTTTCCATTTCTTAAAAGTAGAAAACACATTAGATTTTTGTACAATGTAACAATATTAGACAAAAATCCCAAGTTTTTCTAGTTGCATCATCAATAAAAGTAAGATAACAACGATATACACCAAGAGGTTGTACCTGAGCTGGTCTCCATACATATGTATGCACAAGCTCTAATTTTTTACTCTTTTTCTGTTTCCCAGCCCTGAGAAATCTAACTCTCTTCTGTTTTCTATAAATACAGTTCTGACAGAATTCCAAACTTACTTGCTTTAGATCTGGCATCAAATTCCTTGAGTGGAGAATTTGCATCCCCTTCTCACTCATGTGGTCAAGCCTTTGATGCCACAATGCCGTTTATGTTCCTTTGGAATCTAAAGAGATAGAACAATCAATATTATGAGGACAAAAATACAACGTACCTATCTTGTATCCTTTTTCTATCACCATCGATACTTTAGTGATCTTCTACCACATTTCTCCAAACATAGATAAACAACCACCATATCCCAACTCCCTTGTTGAGATCATATTTATTTTCATAGTAGGAATATGTATTACATCTTTCAGCCACCATTCACCTCCATTATTTTATTTTATTTGTACCTTACCCATTCCAACAATTTTACATGGTTCATCATCACCCAATAAAACATGTCCAAAATCACCTTGAACATAATCATGAAAGAATTTCCTATGGGGTGTAGCATGACATGAAGCCCCTGATGTTGGTTGTGGAGCCTGATCTCTAGATTCAGAGATATTATTATTTAGTTGTGTCTGTACCCTAGGTTTGGTTATGATCCCGGCATGACCCTAGGGGGGTCCGGGGGAGTGTCCACTGCCCCCGCTAGGGGGCGCGGGGGCCAGCGGGCCCCTGAGGAAATTGTTTTGGGGCTGTTTTCACCACCAGTTTTTGGGCCCATGGTTTTGGGTATGCCATGGTATCTTCCCATTGTATTTCCCTTATAAAATAAAGACATTGTAATACAGCTAGGGTTGACGTATTAGGTATTATTCATTGTAAAGATCTCTGATCTCAAGAAGAGAGACTGTGAGACAGTGAAGAGGAATTGCAGCGGTTATGCTACAGGCTGTATCCCTTCACTTTGATGGATGGAATAATAATAAGGACTGGAAACTTCAGTGTGGACATAGCCCAATTTGGGTGAACCACGATATATCTGTGTCTCTCTTGTAATGTGTGTGTGATTATATTTTCATTTCTATTTATTTTTATTGCTCTGCGATCTTGTTTTTCTAACAATTGGTATCAAAGCCAAAGGTCTATTTGGCAGATAAACCCGCAGGAAGCTAGGGTTTCTGGTTATAGTGGGAGCAATGGTAGAAGAAGGAAAGTTTAAGGTCGAGAAGTTTAATGGCCAAAACTTTCAGTTATGGAAGATGCAAATGGAGGACTATCTATACCAGAAGGATCTATTCCTATCGTTTGGAGGAAGAGCAAAGTAGCCGGCGGCTATGAAGGACGAAGAATGGGAGGTTCTTGACAGAAAGGCTCTAGAACAATATGGCTGAGCCTGGCTTCGTCGGTGGATTTCAATATCTCAAAAGAAATGAAAATGGAGGGGTTGATGAGAGCATTTGGTAAGCTGTATGAAAAACCCTCGACCTCCAACAAGGTATTTCTAATGAAGTGTTTATTTAATATAAAGATGTATGAAGGTGGATTTGTTACTGATCATTTAAATGAGTTTAATACGATTACAAATCAACTAAGTTCTGTAACTGTGAACTTTGATGATGAGGTTAGGGCTCTTCTAATCTTGTGTTCATTGCCAGAAAGCTGGAATAGATTGGTCATGGCTATAGGTAACTCTATCTCTAGTTCAAACACCTTAAAATTTGATGATGTTATCGGTGTTATTCTTAGCGAAGAAATGCGAAGAAAAAGCACAGGTGAGACATCAGGTAATGCGTTGACCATGGAGAACAGGGGAAGAAAAAAGGAGATAGGAAAGAGGCAAGGTAATCGTAGCAACTCTAAAAAGGGCAGATCCAAGTCCAGACTAGGAAAAATAGAGTGCTGGAACTATGGAAAGAAAGGACATCTGAAGAAAGACTGCAGATCTCTAAAGAAGAAAGGAGATGCACAGAAGGAAACTATCCAAGAAGCAAATGTAGTAGGTGATGTGTTACAAGATGCTTTGATTCTTACATTAAATAATACAAGTGATTATTGGGTTGTAGATTCAGGGGCTTCATGTCATGCTACACCCCATAGGAAATATTTTCATGATTATGTTCTGGGCGATTTTGGACATGTTTTCTTGGGTGATGATGAGCCATGTAAAATTGTTGGAATGGGTGAGGTATGGATAAAAGTTAAGAATGGAACTGATTGGCTGTTGAAAGATGTTAGGCATATTCCTCCTAGGAAAATAAATCTGATCTCAACAGGGCAGTTGGGAGATGGCGGCTGTCTATCTACGTTTGGAGAAAAGTGGTGGAAGATCACTAAACGATCAATGGTGATAGCAAAAGGAGACAAAGTAGGTACATTGTATTTATGTCCTCATAATACTGACCATTCTATCTCTTTAGCTTCCATAGGAACAGATACAACATTGTGGCATCATAGGCTTGGACACATGAGTGAGAAGGGGATGTAGATTCTCCACTCAAGGAAGTTGCTGCCAAATTTGAAGCAGGTAAGTTTGGAATTCTGTGAGAACCGTGTTTATGGAAAACAAAAGAGAGTTAGATTTCTCAGGGTTGGGAAACAAAAGAAGAATGAAAAGTTAGAGCTAGTGCATACAGATGTATGGGGATCGACTCAAGTACAATCTATTGGCGGATCTCATTATTATGTTACATTTATTGATGATGAAACTAGGAAAACTTGGGTCTATTGCATTAGACAGAAATCTGATGTGTTTGCTACTTTTAAGAAGTGGAAATATTTGGTTGAGAATGAGACAGGTAAAAGGTTGAAGTGTCTCAGATCTGATAATGGAGGTGAGTACTAGGGCAAGGAGTTTGATAGTTACTATTCATACCATGGGATTCGTAGAGAGAAGACAGTCCCAGGAACACCACAAGAAAATGGTGTGTCTGAAAGGATGAACAGAACGATCATGGAGTGTGCAAGGTGTATGAGACTGCATGCAGGGTTGCCCTTACAGTTTTGGGCGGATGCTGTAAATACTACTGTTTATTTAATAAGCATAGGACCTTCAAGTGCATTGGATGGTGGTATTCCAGAGGAGGCATGGACAGATAAAAAGGTAAACTAATCATTTTTTAGAACGTTTGGTTGTGAAGCATTTGTCCATATTGATAAAGAAAATAGAACAAAGCTTGAAGCTAAATCCAAGAAATGTACCTTTATTGGATATGGGGTTGATGATTTTGGTTATCGTTTATGGGATTATGAAAATCACAAAATCGTTAGAAGTAGAGATGTCATATTCAATGAAAAGGCCATGCATAAAGATCAGTTGCAAGGAAAGAAACAGGAAAAGGAAAACACAGAGTACACGGTACTTGATGAAATTACAGAAAATGAAGTTCCAAATGTGTTAGAAAATCAAGAACAGCAGCAAGTGCCTGAAACTCCTGCAACTGCAAGAAGATCTACCGGGTTAACTAGACTCCCTGAACAATACTCTCCTTCAATGTATTATTGATTGATGATTGATGTTGATGAACCAGAATGTTATGAAGAAGAAATGCAGGTGGAAACTAGAAAGAAGTGGGAGAAAGGTATGAATGAGGAGATGGACTCATTGGTAGGAAACCAAAATTGGGATCTGGTTCAGATGCCTGCTGGTAAAAGAGCATTGCAGAACAAATGGATTTACAGGTTGAAGGAAGAAGAAGGAGTTAAGAAGCGGTACAAGGTGAGACTTATTGTAAAGGGATTTGCACAGAAGAAAGGTATAGATTTTGATGAAATATTTTCTCCTGTTGTTAAGATGACTTCAATTAGGACTATCTTAAGTCTAGTGGCGGCAGAAGATTTGCATCTTGAATAGTTAGATGTAAAAATAGATTTTCTCCATGGGGATTTGGAGGAAGAGATATATATGTAGAAGCCACAAGGGTATGAGGTCAAAGGTAAGGAGAACTTGGTATGCAGGTTGAAAAAGAGTTTGTATGGATTGAAGTAAGCTCCAAGAAAGTGGTATTTAAAATTTGACAGGTTTATGACAGAACAAGGTTATAGTAGATGTCATTTTGACCACTGTGTTTATTTTAAGAATCTAGACAATGAAAGATAATATCTTGTTATTGCATGTGGATGACATGCTTGTTGCAGGGTCTAACATGCAGGATATAAATGTATTGAAAATGAAGCTAGCTACTTCATTTGCGATGAAGGATTTGGGTGCTGCAAAGCAAATCCTTGGTATGAGAATAACGAGAGACAGGAAAAATCACAAATTGACATTGTCTAAGAGTGAGTACATACAAAAGGTGTTGGAGAGGTTCAAAATGCAGAATGCAAAACCAGTTAGTACACCTTTGGTCAGCCATTTCAATCTAAGTAAGGAAATGTGTCCCAAGACACAGGAAGAGATAGATTAAATGTCCAAGATTTCCTATCAATCAGTAGTTGGTAGCTTGATGTATGCCATGGTGTGCACAAGACCAGATATTGCACAAGCAGTGGGAGTTGTGAGCAGATACATGAACAATCTAGGTAAAGAACATTGGAAGGTAGTACAGTGGATTCTCAGGTATTTGAGAGGTACTACCACTCAGGCATTATGTTTTGGAGGTTCAGACACTATTCTACAGGGATATGTTCAAATATGGCAGGTGATAAGAATAGTAGGAGGAGCACCACAAGGTATGTGTTTAGTATAGGGTGAACAACAGTAAGGCTGCAGAAGGTTGTTGCAATTTCAACAACAGAAGCAGCGTATGTTGCTGTTACATAGGTTAGTAAAGAGATGATTTGGCTGCAAAGGTTTATGGAGGAATTAGGTAAGAAGCAGAAAGATAGCAAGTTGTACAGTGACATCCAGAGTGCCATCCATCTTGAAAAAGAGCTCATCATTCCATTCCAGGACTAAACATATACAGCTCAAGTACCATTTCATACGCTCTGTTCTGGAAGATGAACTATTGAAGCTGGAAAAGATACACACTAGCCAGAAACCTGCAGACATGTTCACAAAGGTAGTGACCAGAGAGAAACTGAGTTCTTGCACGGTTTCAATTGGCCTTCTAGCATGAAGGTGAAGAGGAGAAAGTTGCCAAGTCCAAGTCCAACAAGTGTAGCAGTGGTAGAGTTGTTGTGATCAGTCTCCAAGTGGGAGATTGTTGGTTTTGGAGCCTGACCTCCAGATTCAAAGATATTATTATTCAGTTGTGTCTGTACCCCAGGTTTGGTTATGATCCCGGCATGACCCTAGGGGGGACAAGGGCCAATGGGCCCCCGAGAAAAATTTTTTGGGGATGTTTTTGCCACCAGTTTTCGGGCCCATGGTTTTGGGTATCCCGTGGTATTTTCCCATTGTATTTCCCTTATAAAATAAAGACATTGTAATACGGCTAGGGTTGATGTATTATGTATTATGCATTGTAAATATCTCTAAGATCAAGAAGAGAGACTGTGAGACAGTGAAGAGGAATTGCAGTGGTTGTGCTACAGGTTGTATCCCTTGACTTTGCTGGACGAAATAATAATAAGGACTGGAAAATTCAGTGTGGACATAGCCCAAGTTGGGTGAACGACGATATATCTGTGTCTCTCTTGTAATGTGTGCGTGATTATATTTGCATTTCTGTTTATTGTTATTGCTCTGCGTTCCTGTTTTTCTAACACCTGAATCTACTATCCAATAATCACTAGTATTATCTAATGCAAGAATAAAAGAATTTTGTAACACATCACCTGCTACATTTGCTTCCTGAGTAGTCTCCTGCTATCCATCTCCTTTCTTCTTTAGAGATTTGTAGTCTTTCTTCAGATGTTCTTTCTTTCCATAGTTCCAACACTCTATCTTTCCTAGTCTAGAATCAAATCTACCCTTCTTGGAATTTCTGTGATTACCTGGGCTCTTTCCTCTCTCCCTTTGTCTTCCCTTGATCTCCATGGTCAATGCATTACCTGATGTATCACATGTGCTTTTCCTTCACATTTCCTCGCTAAGAATAACACCAAAAACATCGTCAAATTTAAAAGTGTTTTAACTAGAGACATAGTTACTTACATCCATGACCAAGTCGTTCCAGCTTTCTGGCAATGAGCACAAAATTAGAAGAGCCCTAACCTCATCATCAAATTTCACATTTACAGAACTTATCTTATTTGTAAATGTATTAAATTCATCTAAATGATCGGCAACATATCCACCTTTTGAAATCTTCATATTAAATAAATGCTTCATTATAAATACATTGTTGGAGGCTGAGGTTTTTTCATACAGATTACCCAATGCACTCATCAAACCGTCCATTGTATTTTCTTTTGAGATATTGAAAGCCACAGACGAAGACATACACAACCATATTGTTCCCAATGCCTTTCTATTGTCAATGATTCTCAATGTAGTGCCACATCCTCCAATTCCATTTTGTGATGAACCGTAAAAAAAACAAACATCCTTAACAACTATAGAAGAAGGAATCCATAGAGTTCTTCTAATCCTTGGCTCTTGTACAAAAAAAAAAAAAAAAACTTATACAGTATCAAACATTTTAATACAGATAAATTGATGTTTGGAGAAAATCCCTTGAAGATCACATTATTTCTCATCAAGCAAATCTGTGAGCACAAAAATATGGGGAGAAGTCTGTGGACTTTAACCAACTGAAACAAACACTTTCACAAACCCAGTGCCCTCACAATGCTTATTGGGATGCAAAACATCCATAATTTTACCTCAAAACACCCATATTATCCAAATTCAGTTTTCTAGGGTTAAATTGAGGTTTATAGTGAAAATATGAATGTATTTGAGCAATGAGGTAATTTAAATATGTATGAAAGCAAATGCAAGTATAATTGTTATGAATGCAATTTCTAAAATGATAGCAATTTCATGAATTTAAATAAAACATTCAATAGAAATTACATTAAGCACAATTAAATAATTTCCACAACAAATTTCATACACAAATGAATACTTATTTGGAAAAGTGAATCGACTATCTACAGACCAAGGATGTTCCACCAAGCTGTAGGCTCTATCAATCCATATCTTACTTTGATATTCCACCCCCAAGATAGGACTATCAATCCGCAAGAAGGTGTCGGTTTCTTTGGATACAAATATCCCTCAGCCAAGGAATGTGGCTCCCTTCTCTGAGTTAACAATACCTTAGGATCCATTCTCTGAGCTAACAGTACCTCGGGTTTGTTAGCCCTAATTCCTTTTCCAGGATCAAGGGAGTTTTGTTGTTCTAAGTCTGGTTCTCCTTGTGGAGCAGGGTGAGGGTGGTACGAAATGGTACGGAGTGGTACCGAATGACAATACAGGTGACAAGGTTCTCAAGTAGATAGTTCAAGTATGGAAGCTAGTAGAACTCTCTTTGACATCCAAGAATGATGGCTATCTATTTCTATATATATGCATGCTTGAGGCTAGAAAAGTGGCGTGGAGAGGTAGGCAAGTGGCATGGAAAGGTAGATGAGTGGCATGCATAGAGTTGGAAACTTTTCCCTTTTCCAAAGAAGTTAGGCAGGTGGCATACATGGGTTGGGAACACTTTTCCTGTTTTTGTGGAAAGATAGTCCCCCATCTCTTCTTTTTGTCCTTTATTTTGCAACAGCCATGGATTTTTATATTAAAGAGTGGAAATTTACAATTTTTGCATATCTTAGTTACTCTGGAGCATACATATCCGGCTTGTAGCCCTTTCATCAATATTTACAGTTTATACATATTGGGGTAAAAAAAAGGGTGTTACAAAGAAACTGTAGTTGAAGAAGGCTAATGAATTCCTACCAAATTGAGAAACTAAACGAAAATCCAAAAAAGATATGGTATAGGGTCTCATTGTCGTTACAATGCAAAGAACAATAGTTAGGGCCTGTGCAACCCGTTTTTAATAGGTTATCCCAAGTGAGAATTTAATTTTCCATCAAAATCCAAAATAAGCATTTGAGTTTCATTGAAATGTGCCACTTCTAGATTTTCACATGCCACCATTTACAAGATTGATCAGATACCTGATCACAGGAAATGGATTCATTGGAATTCTTCACTGAGAGATGTCCACAAGAATTGTTCTAGCCCCAAAATAAGGTGTCATCCGAAGATGAGAGATGGATCCCTGCTCCATTAAGAGATTTGATATAACAAGACCATTATGTGGACCAATGCCCTTGGAGACCAAGATATTCATCTCGTAAACAATAATTATCAACAATGGACAACTCCTAAGACCTTTCGATTTTGTCAATACTAGAGAGACTCAAATCAACTAAAAATTGAAGAATATAACTTCTTAGGGAATGTTGTTCACTACAACCAATGATTGGATCATGTCCAATACGAATATTCGATCCCAAGCCAACTTTCCATGTTAATTTTTCATTGATCCATAAAAAAATTTCAGGAAGCTATTCCAAAAATAGGAAGTTTTCCTACTTCTTTTTATAGGAATTTGGAGCCAATTGATCACAGGCTTATTTTTAAGATATATAGCAGAGAGGAATTGATGCCATAAGCCTTTTCCAAAAAGAGACCTCCAACAGGGTTTCATGCATAAGTCCTAATTGAACCAGGATAGGTTATTTATGTCCCAACCTCTTTATTCTATGAAAGGATGATCCAATTCACCAAATTAAATTTAGTACCGAGTTAGTACCAAACCATAAAAAATTAAAAAAATTCTATCTTAAAGCACTCAGAATAGATTGAGGGATCAATGCCAAGGAGAACCAATAAACCGATAAGGCCACCAACATAGAGTGGATTAGAGTCAATATTCCTCCCAGTGACAGATACCTGTAGGACCCATTACTGATTCACTTCTCTACTTGTTTAATAAGCTATATCCAATCCTTTGGAGAGTAGCATTTAGGATTTAAAAGGAATCCCAAATTCTTCATTCCTATCTCTAGAGTCCTCGATTTGAAAGGAAGGGTACTTGCGAGCTGAGGACTAAGATCAAAAGTACCAACAAACTTATACATAATAGATTTGTCTACAATGACCTCCATACTAGAGGAAACACAAAAGAATTTTATAATCTCAATTAAAGTATTCCATTCAGCATAACTCAATTTACCAAAGATTATAACATCATCTATGAAAAGTAAGTGTGTAATATGAATGACTAAAGAGAATTTGATACTAGATATTTTTCCTTCCAATCTAGCAGTAGCTATCATTCTAATGAGCCCTTCCGTAACTAAAAGGAAAAGAAGGGGTGAGAGGGGGAACGCTTGTCACAGTCCCATTGAACTCTTGAAAAAATCTATGGGAGTACCATTTACCAAGAATGAAAAATAAGCAGAAGAGACACAAGCCATAACTCAATTACAAACTTCCATTGGGAGGCCAATCTGAAGTAGAATGAGCTTTAATAAGCCCCAATTTTCTTTTTCATAAGCCTTAGCTAAGTCCATTTTAAGGACTAAGGCCTTCTAGACTTGATGGAATGTAATCATTTTGGGATATACCAATAGCATCCATAATTTTCCTGCCGGGTAAGAAGCCAAATTTATCTTTAGAGACAAACTTTGCAAGCTTGGGTTTTAGTCTATTAGATATGATTTTTGAGATAATTTTATATACCAAATTACAAAGAGATATAGGCCTAATTTCATAGAAAGAATTAGGTTTATCCAATTTAGGTACAAGAGTAATAAAGGTTGAATTCATATCTCATTACACAAAACCATGGATTCTAGAGAATTCGACCACTTCCAAAAGTTCCTCTCCAACCAAATAAAAAAAGGAACAAAAAACTTCCACTAGCCATCCATTCGGGCCAGGACTTTTATCTCTGGCCAAAGATTTAATAACCCCTTCCACTTCAAATAAGGTGATAGGAATGCCAACTTGCTTTCCTTCCTCTGCAGAAAAAATGAAGGGAAGTGTTTGACTACTTCCAATTGGGAAGCAATATTAGAAGATCCCATATCTTTGAATAAGTTGGAAAAATGTTCAATCGCTGATTTTTCCAGCACTAACTGATTCAACACCCATTAAACTTCAACATTCTTTAAATCTAGATTGAGTTGTGTTTTTCCCTGAAATTTGCGAATATGTGGAAAAATTTGGTGTTATTGTCCCTTTGGGCCATCCAGATTGATCGAATTTTCAATCTCAAATCTTCCTCTTCTTTCTTCAAAATGTTAGCTTTCTTTCCTTCCAAATCAGAGATGATTAATTTTTCCTCCTTGGAGAAAGAGACGAGAATATTATTCCCATAAGTTTGATCCAAAATATTCTCAATCACCAAAATACCCTATTCATTTTGTATCTTTTTCAATGTACCCATTTGCTTACTAGGATTTTCAACCCCTTCATTTTGTAGCCAACTCTATCCATAGCATTGGAATTCTTTGGATTATAAATATCATTCTAAGTGTTTCTAACTAACTGACATAAGTCTTCATCTCGAACACAAGAATTATTAAACTTGAATGGGTAGCGCATAATAGAAGGAACACCATACAATTGAAAACATATAGGATTATGATCAGAAATAGATGAATGGAGGATCCAATATCTAAATCTAGAAATTTCCTTTGACAACTTCTCTTCCAAAAGGAAATGATCTAACCTTTTACTCACACAGTCAGTCCCCGATCGACCATTCTTCCAGGTAGGAGCAAGTTTAGAGGGAATGACATCCAGTAGGTGATGGCACTAAAACAAAGACTTAAAAAAACCCGACATATGATCTGTCTTTGATGTGGCACCCTAGACATAGAGGTGACAATATTTTTGTCTTACTCTTATTTTATCTTGCAATTTATTACAAGGATTTTACTCTAATTGTGGTTCGCATAAATCAAATATATATATATATATATTCACACATAAAACATGAAGTTACCTCTATCATAACCTATTTATAATATGAAGCAAATATAAATCAAACCCATACTTTTTACAAATCTAGGTTTTTAAGCATTTTCTTTGATTCATAAGTAATGTCCAGAGGTAGATAAAAACCATGGATATAAGCTTGCATTGGTAAATAAACAAAACTTAGTAATAAAAACAATAAAATACATATATAGTTTACAATAATGTCTGGATTAAACTGGAACAACCACGTTACTCCCAACCATAGACCCTAAGAATCCAAGTCACTTGTTCAATAGTCACCCCAAAGCCTCAGCCATGAAACCATAGTAACGAAACATCTTCTCTCTTCGATTATTCTCTTGCTCTAGCTTATCTCAAGCCACCAAGTTCACACTTTATCAAAAGTTTCCTAACACTCAGTAGTGCTCACACCACCCCCATACATACTCAACCCCTATAAAATATATTTTTTCCTCTGTTAATGAAAGGCTCACTTCCCACCCTTGGAAGTGAGTAGCCTTGGACCCTATCCTATATTTTTGGATTTTGATTGAGGGGAGTGCCTCCTGACACCTATCCACTTCCCATCATGCGAAACAGCTTGGTGTTCCCTCCTATGGATTCATGGATCATTCATGTTCAACTTGGTCTTTCCAGCCATCCCAATTTATATTAAATAATAATTATTTGTCTTTTGCATGTGTCCTTCCCTAAGTACAAGTAACATTAAATAATATTGGACATATTTAAACAATAACTTAATAAAATATTTTTTTCAAATACATAATCTGAATTTATCTTACGTTAGGAACATTAATGAACATGGGGATATTACAAGTATCCTATAGTTTATGCATTAGACTGTGCTGTATTGAGTGGACCCCGTAGAAGTCATAGGTTTCCATAATAATTTGGATTTCTATATCTTTAAGGACATTGTCTTCTCCCTCTTCAGATGCTATGAGTTTTGTTTCCTCCGTGTATTCAAGATCTAGTTGGGGTATTGTGTTTGGAATCAAAGTTACTTCTTTCTTCCAATTGTTTTCAAGTATTTCGTTGTCAAGATTGTGTGTTGGATTAGGTTGGGTTTATGATTGCGACAATGGTTGTAGTTTTTTCCAAATCCATAGTGGTTTCCTAATTTTTTAGAATATTGAAGCCATTGGTGGTTTGTAGTTCTGCTGCTTGTACTTGATGGGTGTTTCTTCTTCCTTGTTTCTGTCTTGCAATGACTTCTATGTATCCCTCTCTGTCTATTTGAGTGGTGGTATGATATTGAGGGTTTATTTTATTTAGAGGACAATCCATGAATAGATAATCGTGCTCATGGAATTTCCTACAATGAAATGGGACATTTTTGTAATTTAGTGACTGGATCTAGTTGTTGTTCTGGTAGCTTAGATAGATCGAATATAAGAGAGATCCTTATATGTTAAAATACACACAGATTCGTACATAGGAGGTGTATCTACCTTGATTAATAATTTCATAGGTTTTAACAAAGTTAGCCAGAGTGTTTCCAATACCTTCAAGGGTTTCATCTCCTCAATACTTTTGAGGCAGGGAGTAAAGGCAAATCCAAAATGGGGCAACTATGAATATTCTTTTTTCTCACTGAAGTTATTGGCATAGAATATGAGGTAGAGGCCACTTGACTTAAATAAGTAAGGTCCATTTTAAAAGATTTGATCCTTATCTTCTAGAACTTCTAAATATGGTATTGAAAAAACCTTTGGATCCTACTTTAAGATCTATTTGGCCTTTAAAATTCCATTTTGTTTGAATCCATTTTCTTATATCTTTTTTTGAGGTCCAAATGCATATGAATTTGTTTATTAATATGTGCCCTTGCATGCATTGAATGCATTTAACCATTTTCGAAGAAGTCATTTCATTGCCTAGGAATTTTGTCTAAAACTGGGATGCAACCCCCTTTCCTTCTAGTTTCTCTAGTATCATTTTGAATTGTTAGCATTTTGTAGCCAAATCTGTCCATAGCATTGGAATTATTTGGATTATAAATATCATTCCAAGTGTTTCGAACTAACTGACAGAAGTCTTCATCTCGAACCCAAGAATGATTGAACTTGAACAAGTAGTGCATAACAGAAGGAACACCATACAATTGAAAACATATAGGATTATGATTAGAAATAGATGAATGGAGGATCCAATATCTAAATATAGAAAGTTCCTTTGACAACTTCTCTGCCAAAAGGAAATGATCTAACCTTTTACTCACACAGCCAATCCCCGATCGACCATTCTTCCAGGTAGGACCAAATTTAGAGGGAATGAAATCCAGTAGGTGATGGCACTAAAACAAAGACTTAAGGAAACCTGACATAGGATCTGTCTTTGATGTGGGACCCTAGACATAGAGGTGACAATATTTCTATCTTACTCTTATTTTATCTTGCATATTATTACAAGGATTTTACTCTAATTGTGGTTCATAGAATTCATATATATATATATATATATTCATGTTGATGTATATGTAACTTCGGAATGTATTTCACATATATGTATATTGTATTCCTATAGAGATGTTATTATTCCTCTATACAGAAGTGTCGTCATTTATATTGTAAGTGTTGTAACTTATACTTGATGGGTTATTAGACCACCTTGTTGGGGTCGGCCCTGTATAAGTCATGTGGGTTAAAGGGTTATTAGACCACCCTATTGGGGGTCGTCCATGTGGGTCAAAGGGTTATTAGACCACCCTAGTGGGGGTCGGCCCAGTCAGCATTATGGTAAGTGGTTAAGTTGAGGCCGACCTAGTTGAGTAAAGGTCAAGTCAAGTTAGTATATAAGTAGAGAGTGTGTCTCTCTCATTTTACACATTCTATTCTCTCACTCACACTTGGGAGAGTGGCGCACTTGTGGAGGAGGAGGCTCTGTTGTTAGGAGAAGACTATCTCTTGTATTCTTGTTGTATCATTGCTATATCTATCTCTAAGGAAGTTATTGGGGTTTTTCATCCCCAAGTAAACTCTGTGTCTCTTGTGTGCTTTCATTATTGTGTCCATGATTGATATGCTGTAGATTTGCTATACATGTTGTTCTCTCAGTTAAGATCCTAGATCAGATTGAAGTAAATTCTAAAAATTTAACATGGTATCAGAGCTAGCCTGAAAGAAGGCATGATATGGCATGTATGACACTTGTTGCACTTACGATGCTAGGGCTTGATATAGCAAAAACCAATCATCGTAGCACTTTCTCTATAAATCTATTTTGGAGAAGTTTTCAGATCTAAAACATTTACAGGTCGAAGATCATATCACCATGTACCGCGTGTCCAAAGGAAAACGTCTAATTCATTATACTTTGTGATTTATGATCTGTACAATATAGGGTTTCTTCCTCTTCCAGATCTGAGTCAAAATCAGGTGATCTTGGGAAAAAGGTCATAACATGGGCTAGGAAGCTCAAAATGCAATTTTATAAAAAGTGACAGGTAGTGCACAGACTTTACTATCTCAGAAAAATCTTTTAGAGGCCGAAGTTGAACCAGTGACATGTGGCATGCCATAAAAGTTTGCTCTCCTGTATTATCCCATAAATAGGTCACATTGCGACACTTGGCATAACTTTCTCTCAGAGAATCCAATTGAGGTCAGAGCTGTCGGGATGGAAAGACAACAGGTCGGGATATCTCAAGAAAAACGTGTAGAGGCAGAAGTTGAACCAGTGACACGTGGCACGTAGTACAAGTTCGCTCTCTTGTATTATCCCATAAACAGGTCACGTTGCGACACTTGGCATAACTCTCTCTCAGAGAATATAATTGAGGTCAAACCTATCGAGATGGAAATATAACAGGTTAGGATATATCAAGAAAATATTTTAGACCCTGTGGCTTGAAAAGTTCAGAGTTACACCAGAAACAATCGGGTACATATTTCTGTCAAAACAAAATTATTTTTGAGCACCTTCATTCATGGCTTCCGGAATTTAGGGCTTCGAAGAAAGTTGGAATTTCTCTAATCGAAGACCACGAATGGATGCTACTCATCAAAATAGAAATTTAGAGACCAAGATCAGATTTTTTGGTTGGGCAGAAGGTCGGGCTTGATCAAACCCGAGTTCGGGACTTTGATCGGAAAGATGGAAAATTAGGGCTTCTGCAAAACTTGGAATTTTGGAAATCTGTGACCACGGATGGAAGCTCCTCAGAAAAATGGAAGCTTAGAGCTTTAAATCAAATATTTTGGTTGGGTGAAGCTCTGGGAAACTCAAACCCTAATTCAGGGTCCTTCCTAGTCAATCAAGAAATCTAAAAGGCAATTTCGAGGGGTGAAACTTTGCAGTTTTCAAATTCTGAATATACCAACTTGATCAGCTCATTAAGGTGCATATTTCTATTCTTTCAGAAGTTTGAAATTCAAAGTTTGAATTTTTGGGGTTTCCTTGACAAACCCTAATCCAACTCCAGGTCCAGTTCTTGCAAATCAAGTGGATTAGGTTAATCCTAGAAGAAGATGGATTGGTCACCTGCATAAGTGAAGAAGTTCCTGTCTCAGAGGGAAATGAGGCTAAGGCCTTCCATAAGAAGATTACAAGCAATCTTGACAGGTATGCCTTATAGGTATGTTTCATGGTTAATTTTATCATATGTTTGTCTTCATATCATTACAGTACAATCTTGATTAATTACTAGACTTGTCGTATCACCTTAATAGAATATATTCATTGATTAAGGTTTTGACACTTATGAATGTACTAATGCATTGTGATGTTGTATGAGGTTTATGTTGTTCACTAACATAAAAGTTACACCAAGAAAGACAAATCATGTTCTACTTCAAGAACATATGATCATGGTGACATGAAGACAAAGATTCATCCATTGTCATGGATCACATAGAAGATCTATTTTTGAGGTAGGTATAACTTGGTTCTACAATGGTTAACCTATGAGACATGCAGGTTACTAGCACAAGTCACTGAAGAGAACCATAAGACATTATGCAGGTATGTTATACATAACTAGCTAGCATGCTAATCCAAGTATGTTTTTCCTATATCAAGCTAGAATCCTACCTTGTGTTAGGATCTTATACTGTTGTGTTGTTGATAATGATTATTCATGAAGTCATAGGTTTGAATAGTCATGGCTGTATGCATATTATGTTTCTTACCATAATTGATGATATGACTAACCAGAAGAATCATGAAGGTATAGGTTTGAGTAATCACAGGTTTATGCATTGATGATTTAACTAATCATAAGAGTCCTATGATCAAATAAGAATATGCATGAGTAAAAGAACACTTCCCCAAAACCTTGAATACTAATGTTTATTATCTGTGAATGATCATGACTATACATGTTTAAGATTATTGTGTTTTGATAGTATTAAGATTATACTAATAAATGTGTGATTATGTATGAGACCTCAAGGATAACACAATAATGATACTAATAAGCATGCATAGTGATTAAGGATGGATGTAAGTTCAAGGATAGGTAATCTAGGAAGCAAAGATAAAGAGGGAGCACACTCCAGTTGTTCCTGCAAGAAAGCAAAGGAGCACACTTCAGTAGTTTCTGCAAGGATGCAGATATTTAGAGGGAGTTGAACATCTTTCTACATTCCACAAAAGAAAGGTGTAGAAGAAGCTACTTCAACAACTCCTGCAAAGAAGCAAAGACTCAGAGGGAGTCCACCTAGCAACCAAAAAAAGATAAGTATTTTTAGTTATCATTTCTTGCATATTTGTTTGATTAAATTAAATTGTTCAATGATGTATATGCTCATGTTCCTAGACTTAGGATATGTATTGTGCATATTAGAATGATTGCATTAATGAACAATATACTACTAATATGCATGTGATGGGTAAGTGGCCTATGGCACTGTACAACATTCCAGTGCTACTTATCTAGAATGAAACCTCTTTGCTGACATGTTGGGAGTAGTGCAAACTCTTAACAATGTTCTGGTAGAGACTGGAAGGCATCTAGAAAGTTGTGGAACATGGATAAATGTTGTATTAAAGCATTGGCTAAGATAATTGCATGACTGTATGACACATTTATTTATGTGTAAGAATTTGTCTAAAAATTATGAGATGTTTCTAATCATGCAATTTAACTTGTTTTGTAGAAAAGACCGTATGCATTCACCTACAAAAGAAGGACTACAACATTTGTTCAAGCAACAAAATTATCTACTGAAGATATTTAAGTTCCCAATATACGTGAAGAATGCCATGATCCGTCGATCATGAAGAATGATGTTTGGGATGCGATCCCAAGAGCTGAAGGGAAGTCTGTTGTGACTTCCAAATGGAACTATCAGATCAAGCATGCTGCATATGGCAGCATAGAGAAATATAAAAGTGATGAAATAGAAGATACACCAGATGGATTTCAAGATAGCCTTCTTGAATGGTGTAGTCATATATGTGTGCAGAACTTGGTAGAATAGAGAGCTTTCTATCCAGTTTGGGCTTTACCAAGAGTAAAGCGGATTCCAACCTTTACTACAAGGTTGAGGAAGGAAATCCAGTGATACTACTTTTGTATGTAGATAACCTGTTTGTTACAGGTGAATATAGATTGATTGCCAACACGCAGCGGAAGCTTGCTTCTGAGTTCGAGATGAAGAACTTGGGGATGATGCACTATTTTTTTTTGGCATGTAGGTGTGGTAGAGTGTAGATGGAAACTTCCTTGGACAAGGGAAGTATGCAGTAGAGATCCTGAAGAGGTTCGGGATGATGGATTGCAAGGCCATGCCCACACCTATGGAATCGAATCTGAAGCTTCCTTGTGATGCTTCATCTGAGCCGGTTGATGTCTCTATGTATCGTTAGATGATTGGGTCCTTGATGTACCTGATGAACACACGACCAAATATTTGCTTTGTGGTGAACACATTGAGCCAGTTCTTGACGGATCCGATGAGTGTTCACCTAGTTGCTGTAAAGCATGCTCTGAGGCACCTGAAGGGTACAGTGGATTATGGGCTCAAGTATGAAGCAAATCAAAAGTTTAACCTACAGGGTTATGTTGATTCAGATTGGGCTGGCAGTGCTGCAGATAGGAAGAGCACATCTGGATGTTGCTTCAGTATGGGATCAAGTGTGATATCTTGGTTTAGTAGGAAGCAGTCCTGCGTAGCACTGAGTACAGCTGAGGCAGAGTATGTTGCAGCCTGTTCAACTAGTTGTGAGGTAGTATGGATACGGAAGCTACTGTCTGAGTTATTTGATCTCCCATTGGATGCTACTGGTATCTTTTGTGATAACCAGAGTTGTGTGAAGCTGTCCGAGAACCCAGTGTTTCATGACAGGTTGAAACACATAGAGATCAAATATTTCTATATCAGGGATATGGTACAGAGAGGAGTTGTGAAGCTCCTGTACATTGCGACGGACGAGCATATTGCAGATGTGCAAACGAAACCACTAGCCAGAGTGAAGTTCGAGTACTTCAAAGAGAGGCTTGGTTTTCTTCGGATTGATGACACTTCGAGGAAGAAGTGATGGAGACATTTGCAAAGGCCATTCCAAGCATGTTGGAAGGAGGATCCTTCACATGGCTGTGGATGTAAGCGTTGGATGATGAGCATCAGGACGATGCTCCAATTACTGCTCTATATATGCATCAGGATGATGCTGGATATGATCAGTTGGATCATTTATATGTATATGTATGTATGCATCATGTTGGATGCTGGATATGATCAGTTGGATCATTTATGTATGTACGCATCATGTTGGATGCTGGATATGATTGGTTGGATCATTTGTATGTATTTTGTATATGCATCATGTTGGATGCCTGGACCATGTATCTGTATATGTATCAGGTGGATACATCGTATGATCAGGTAGATCATGTATGTTGATATGTATCATGTATGATCAGGTGGATCATGTATCTGTATATGTATCAGGTGGATACATTGTATGATCAGGTAAATCATGTATGTTGACATGTAGCATGTATGATCAGGTGGATCATGTATTTGTATTTGTATCAGGTGGATACATTGTATGATCAGGTGGATTATGTATGATGATATGTATCAGGTAGATACTTGGTATGCATCAGGTAGATGCATGATATGATCAGGATGATTGTGGATGACGAGCCTTAGGAGGTTGCTCTAGATGACTTGTAGCATGATGTTGCAGTGATGATGATCAGGATGATCATGTATACATCAGGATGATGTACGGTGAGTATCAGGTTGATACTCTATGGCCATGGATCAGGTTGTGCAGATGAGCATATAATTTGGCCCTGGGAGATTTGCAGATAGTCTTTCGAGGTTTTTCCTATGGCATATAATTTGGCCTTGGGATATCTGGAAAATGCTCTTTCGAGGTTTTGCTCTGGGAGGACATATAATTTGGCCCTGGGAGATCTACAGATAGTATTTTGAGGTTTTTCCTATGGCATATAATCTTGCCTTGGGATATCTGGTAGATGCTCTTTTGAGGTTTTGTCCTATGGCATATAATATGTCCTTGGGAGATCCGATAGGTTGGGTTGTGTGCCCGTAATAAGTCCTGGGATGCTCTTGCGAGGTTTTTCCATCACCACATATAATCTGTCCCTGGAAGATCCTATAGGTAGAGCTATGTGCTTATAACTTCCTGGGATGCTCTTGCGAGGTTTTGTGGTGACCACATATAATCTGTCCCTGGGAGATCCTATAGGTAGATCTATGTGCTCGTAACAGCCTGGGATGCTCTTGCAAGGTTTTGTGGTGAGGTCACATATAATATGGCCCTGGGAGATCCTATAGGTAGATCCGTGTGCTAATAACAGCCTGGGATGCTCTTTCAAGGTTTTGTGACGCATGTAATAAGTCCTGAAGATTCCACAGTATGGACAGTGATGACGAAGACCTGCAGGTGGTGGGTCTACATCCAATATGAAAAAGGACTGGCTCTGTAGAACTTCCTATGACGAGTAGATTCAGAGATTGATTAAGATAGCAGCAACAGTGACGATGATGATGACTCGATGATGATTATCCAGTGACGATGATCCAGAGAAGAAGACTTGTGCTAGAAGACTTGTGTCGAGAAATACCTTCATAGTTAAGAGGGAGT
This sequence comes from Larix kaempferi, assembly GCA_027924585.1. NCBI lineage: Eukaryota > Viridiplantae > Streptophyta > Pinopsida > Pinales > Pinaceae > Larix > Larix kaempferi. The sequence continues at coordinate 13,318,009 of BSBM01000348.1, read as the reverse complement.
GTTGATGTATATGTAACTTCAGAATGTATTTCACATATATGTATATTGTATTCCTATAGAGATGTTATTATTCCTCTATATGGAAGTGTCGTCATTTATATTGTAAGTGTCGTAACTTATACTTGATGGGTTATTAGACCACCTTGTTGGGGTCGGCCCTGTATAAGTCATGTGGGTCAAAGGGTTATTAGACCACCCTAGTGGGGGTCGGCCCAGTCAGAATTATGTTAAGTGGTTAAGTTGAGGCCAACCTAGTTGAGTAAAGGTCAAGTAAAGTTAGTGTATAAATAGAGAGTCTGTCTCTCTCATTTTACACATTCTATTCTCTCTCTCACACTTGGGAGAGTGGTGCACTTGTGGAGGAGGAGGCTCTGCTGCTAGGAGAAGACTATCTCTTGTATTCTGGTTGTATCATTGCTCTATCTATCTCTGAGGAAGTTATTGGGGTTTTTCACCTTTATGGTTTTCCCCAAGTAAACTCTATGTCTCTTCTGTGCTTTCATTATTGTGTCCATGATTGATATGCTGTAGATTTGCTGTACATGTTGTTCTCTCAGTTAAGATCCTAGATCAAATTGAAGTAAATTCTGAAAATTTAACAATTCACACATAAAACATGAAGTTACCTCTATCATAACCTATTTACAATATGAAGAAAATATATATCAAACCCATACTAATTACAAAGCTAGTTTTTTAAGCATTTGCTCTGATTCATAAGTAATGTCCATAGTTAGATAAAAACCATGGATATAAGATTGCATTGGTAATTAAAAAAAACTTAGTAACAACAACAATAAAATACATATATAGTTTACAATAATGGCCGGATTATACAAGAACAACTACTTTACTCCCAACCATAGACCCTAAGAAGCCAAGTCACTTGCTCAACAGTCACCCCCAAGCCTCAGCCATGAAACCATAGTAACGAAACATCTTCTCTCTTCGATTATTCTCTTGCTCTATCTTATCTCCAGCCACCAAGTTCACACTTTATCAAAAGTTTCCTAACACTCAATAGTGCTCACACCACCCCCCTACATACTCAACCCCCTATAAAATATATTTTTTCCTCTCTTAATGAAAGGATCACTTCCCTCCATTGAAGTGAGCAGCCTTGGATCCTCTCCTATATTTTTGGATTTTGATTGAGGGGAGTGGCTCCTAACATATGTCCACTTCCCATCCCGCGCAACAGTTTTGTGTTCCCTCCTATGGATTCATGGCTCATTCATGTTCAACCTGGTCTTTCCATCCATCTCAATTTATATTAAATAATAATTATTTTTATTTTACATGTGTCCTTCCCTACAAGTAGCAATAAATAATATTGGACATATTTAAACAATAAATTAATAAAATATTTTTGTCTAATACATAATTTGAATTTATCTTACGTTAGGAACATTATTGAACATGGGGATATTACAAGTATCCTATAGTTTATGCATTAGACTATCCGGTACTGAGTGGACCCCCTAGCGGTCATATATTTCCATAATAATTTGGATGTCTCTATCTTTAAGGTCATTGTCTTCTCCCTCTTTAGATTCTATGAGTTTTGTTTCCTCTATGTATTCTAGATCTAGTTGGGGTATTGTGTTTGGAATCAAAGTTACTTCTTGCTTCCATTTGTTTTCCAGTATTTCATTGTCAGGAATGCATGTTGGATTAGGTTTGGTTTATGCTTGCGACAATGGTTGTAGTTTCTTCCAAATCCATAGTGGTTTCCTAATATTTTAGAATATTGAAGCCATTGGTTGTTTGTAGTTCTGCTACTTGTACTTGATGGGTGTTTCTTCTTCCTTGTTTCTGTCTTGCAATGACTTGTATGTATGCCTCTCTGTCTATTTGAGTGGTGGTATGATATTGAGGGTTTATTTTATTTAGAGGACAATCCATGAAGAGATAACCGTGCTCATGGAATTTCGTACAGCGAAATGGGACATTTTTGTAATTTAGTGGTTGGATCTAGTCGTTGTCCTCATATCTTAGATAGATAGAATCTAAGAGAGATCCTTATATGCTAAAATATACATATATCCGTACATAGGAGGTGTATCTTCCTTGCTTAATAATTTCATAGGTTTTAACAAAGTTACCTAGAGTGTTTCCAATACTTTCAAGTGTTTCTTCTCCTCAATACTTCTGAGGTAGGGATTAAAGATGAATCCAAACTGGGGCAACTAAGAAATATTCTTTTTTTTTCACGGAATTTATTGGCCTAGAATATGAGGTAGAGGCCACTTGAGTTAAAGAAGTAAGGGCCATTTTATAAGATTTGATCCTTATCTTCTAGACTTCTAAATATGGTAGTGAAAAAACCTTTGGATCCTAGTTTAAGATCTATTTGTCCTTTTGAATTCCATTTTGTTTGAATCCATTTTCTATATATTTCTTCGAGGTCCAAATGTAGATGAATATGTTTATTACTATTTTCCCTTGCATGCATTGAATGTATTTAACCATTTTCGAATAGGTGATTTCATTGCCTAGGGGTTTTTTCTGAAACTGGGATGCAACCCTCTTTCCTTCTAGTTTCTCTAGTATCATTTTGAATTGTTAGGATTTATTATTTTTATGTTTCTTGGGTTGGGGTTTTCTTTACCCCTCCTACTCCTAATTCTGTGTTATTTTCCTCTGATGATGTTAGGCATTCCAAATCCATCAATTGTTGTTGGGGTTGTGGGCCTTGTTGTGAGTTAGAACAAGAGAGAATCTCCTTAAAATAGGGAGCAACATTCCCTTTCCTTATCGCCACCATGAAGGTAGCTTGATAGCTCGAGACCTAGTTCTAGGTTATGGATTCTTGAATCAGAAGTTGCTGACCCTATCACCTTCAAATTTTCATCCACCTCTTGGTATGTCAAAAATGATTCACCATGGGGATTGGTTCAACTAACGCAGGTGGCACCCAATGGAAGTTCTTCTCCTTCCACTTTCCAAAACAAAATCAAGGTTTGGCTCAACTGCCACAAGTAGCGTCCAATTCAGTCTCTTCTCCTTCCATTTTCAGAATAAAATTGGGGCTTGGTTTAGACACCGCAGGTGGAATCCAAGGTTTTTTTTAAGAGATGCAATGAACTCCACTTCCATATGGGTATGAAAAGAAATGAAATTAAATTCTAAATTCACGCGAGACAATATTGGATTGGGCAATTGCGTGAAGATGAAGAGTATTAGGAGATACCAAGAAAGATGGAATATTTCGTCATCTCAGCACCATGAAATATAAGATATATATTAGGATTACCTGTGTTGATTTGTATAGAAAGTGCACTACATAAATCCCTATCGACATTCACCTACCGCAAGTTATGCAATGTGCTATTAGACTACAACTACAATACATTCCATGCTATTAATTTGTGTATATATCAACAATTAAATAGAGATAATCTCATTGTAAAATTTATAAACATACAAACTTGTTATACATGGCTATATTCATTAAACTGGGCACTAATTATATATATTGAATAATCAATTGTACACCAATTTCGATTAAAGTAATAACCAATGCATTAGATATACCCGAATATTCAATTGTATACGGATTTCAATTAAAGTAATAACCAATGTGTTGATCCTCGATAAATAGACCAAATTCTATTGTGAAATCTATTATAAGCCAAAATTGATTATTTATTTTTCATAAGAAAAGTCAGTATAGCGTATTATCGGACATATTTGTTACAAATTATTTAATCATTTATTGGGTATTATATTCCCTTTTAAATGTCTTTCATGGAAATATCATTACATTACATGTAATAGGTATATATAAAATGAGCAATTTAAAACCTAAAAACTTGTAGTGATTCTTGTAGGAATGAAGTTTAAGATGTAAATTAGATAAAATCAATATTTCATTGATTTTAGTGATTTTACAATGATATCAACATTAATTTATGTGTTCGTACAATAGATTAAGTTGTTTGCAACATATATTGATTAGATGTACATGAATAATCAATCATTTATAAAATGGAATAACTCTATACTAGCTGTTCATTAGATGTACCTGAATAATCAACTTTGTCCATTTCTATTAAGGTAATAACCAATGCAATTATCATCAATAAATATAGCAAATTTTGTTATGAAATTTATAAATTCATAAGCCAAAATTGATTATTTATTTTTCATAGGAAAGTTTAGTGTTCTAAATTTGTTCTAAATGCTTTGAACATTTGTTGGATATTATATTCCCTTTGAAATGTATTTCCGGGAAATATCATCACATTCCATGTAATAAGTATATATAAAAGGATCTCTCTAAAACCTACAAACTTGTAGTTTTAGAGGAAATTTGGGGTCTAAAATGAGCCTTATAAAAAATGTGCCATGGACAAGTGTGCAATGAGTAAGATTTCTTAAACCAATAGAATTTAAGTATTTTGGTCAACCATTATGGCTTAGTTGGACCTATAGAATTCAAAGATGCTTATGTGTCATAATTTATAAACCTCACCTTGGTTAAGATTTTGAAAAATTCATCTCAAAATATGATAAATATACCTGAAATAATAAATATAGAGTATTTTATATTATCACTACTTCTAAGTTCTTTTAAATATAAATCTCACATTATATAAGATGATAGTCGAGTAATTTTGAAATAATAAAAACATTTATATAGTTAATCTCTTATAAATAAAAATAAATATTATTTAAAAAATATCATAAATAAAAACTATGAGAGAGATAAAAGAATTGTTTATTTATTTTATTCTTTCCATAACTTCCTCCCATAAACTCAAAATTTGATAGTCTTGGTACCATTGGAAAGGTCTTGAAGAGAGATACAACTTTTGTGTTTTTAGTTTTCCAATATTTAGCATCGATTTTTTGGGGTAGGCATTTTATTACCCTAGTACTAAAATGTCTACCCCGAAATATCGGTGCAAAATCTCAGAAAACTCAAAACATAAAAGTTGTAGCTCTCGTAGAAAAATTTCCAACAGTACCAAAAAAATCAAATTATGAGTTTGAGAGAAAACGTTATCACAAAAGTAGCGAAAGGTTATTTTATCTCTCTCATATTTTTTAATTTATGTTACTTTTTTAAAATATAATTACTTTTATTTTTTTTTATTTTTAAGAGATTAATTATATAAATATTTTTATTATTTTAAAATTAATCCACTTTCAATTTAATTAATGTGAGATTTATATTTTAAAGGACTTGGAAGTAGTGATAATATAAAATAAAATAAAAATAGTGATTATTTTTAGTATTATTGTAATTATATTTTTTCATTATAATTTTAGTTTTTTTTTAAGTTTTAGATTTTATTAAATATCTAAAAAAAGTAGTGGTATATTTATAAATAAATTAAATAAATTAAATAAATTAAATAAATTATAAGTGATATGCCGAATATTGAGCTCTGTAATGTCTGCTGCTCCCTACTCTACCAAAACCCTAACCTCTGTTTTCCCACTATTCTAACCTGGTACTTGCCCACCCTCTGATTTCAAAAGTCCCATGGTCCATCCTATGGGGGGGGGGTAGTAGAACCCCCCCCAAAAAAAAAACCTAACGTGATCATGCAGTAGGCTCAATTTGTTCATTCCATTGAAACCACCGGAAAATATCTGCTGAGAGAAGCTACTACAAAGGAAGAGATGACCACACAAATACTGGAAGATGTTGCTTTGGAAAATGGGAAGAAAACAACTAGCACATGCATATCCAAATCGACAAATCGGCCCCGCATAGATCTACCCCAAGAAAGAATAAATTCCAGAATCCAATATATGAAGGACCATGCACTCATCATTAAATTCGTAGGGCTATGACCGACCGAAAAATATTTGATGGATTGGATCACTACGAAATGGAAGACAAAATCTCAATTCGATCTACAACTAGGATCCAAGGGATTTTTCACAGTTATATTTTCAAGGATCGAATACAAATACAAAGTCATGGATGGAGGGCCATATTTCTTCAATGCAATTGGGATCTTCATTCGCAACTGGATTGAAAGGTTTAACCAAGACATAGAAGAATTTACATGGACGTTGATATGGATACGCTTGTATTCCTTACCGAAAGACTACTAGGATGAGGAGACTCTGTGAGAAATAGGAAATTCTCTTGGAGAATTTGTCAAAATAATGGACTAGACCAGAAGCAACAGGTATACCTCATACGCTATAATCTATGTTTATATGCACATAGCAAGATCCATGCTAGACTCAATCTGCTTAGTGCATGAGGACTTGGATTGGATCCAACTAGTGGACTACGAGCATGTCCCCTTCTGATTCTGCAAATTACATGAACATGGACATCTCTATAAATATTGCCCCCTAAACAAGCCAGATCCTAACCATAGGAATCTGCAAGTAGTGGATGGGGAGGGTTTCAAGAAGGTACCAACCACAAGGAGACAAAACTGAAAAAAAACCCACAATAAACAAATATGCCATAACTACCACTAGCAACAGCTTTGATGTTCTCTCTAGGAAACTGGAGAACCCTAATATTTCACATGTAGAGGACCAACGCGCAAACAAAAAGAAGCAAACCACCCCTCTCAAGGATCAAGACCCAAAGTTGCATAATCCGTCAACAACAGCAAAGGATGTTCCATCCGGATCATAGTCGGTTTTAACACACCCAAAGAAAGATGTTGCCATGGATGAGGATATGATCTATCTTGATTTGGGAGATCTAGACCTCCTAGAACTTGAGGAGGCATGTAGACGCAAATCCTTCAATGCAATTCCATCCAAGTATATTCATCTTCTTAAAGAAGCTTTAGAAAAGGCCAGAGCTAAACCCAAACTGGGTATTCTTAATACCTCACAAAAAAAAGCCCTCAAGATACTACAAAAAGAGAGGGAGAAGAACAAACCTAGAGTGCCTCAACAATCTGGGCACCAAACTGGTTGAATCAGGGAAATATGCCCAACTTAGAGAGTTCTTTCCATCTCACACCCCAAGTTCTCAAAGAAGATAATATCTTGGAATGTAAGAGGCATCAACGACACCACCAAACATAGAATACTACGCAGGAAAATTCTCCAAGAAAATCCCTCCATGGTGCTCATTGACGACACCAAATGCAGCAACAACATTTAAGAGACTCTTTTTGCATGGCTTTGGAAAGGGGGCAAAGCGGTTCCAATAGGTGCAATGGGAGCATCAGGTGGCCTTGCACTCATCTAGAACCCGCAAGCATTGAACCTCACTGATTTTCTTGTCACAATGAACTCTATCTCATCCCCCCTTCATGTCATAGGCACAAATTTTCATGGGAAGATCTCCAATGTCTATAGTCCCCAATCCTCAGAGCAAAAAATCAAGCGCCTAGATTACTTGGAATGGTATAGGCACAACTTCACCAGTCAACCTTGGACTCTGGTTGGAGGTTCAACATAATCACCAACCTTAAGGAAAAAAAGGGGGATGCATAATTCTATCGCAGGAAGATGAGTAATTCAAAATATTCGTTGAAGAAAACGTTTTGGTTGACATGGAGACAACCAACAACACCTTCAACTGGAATAATCGAAGAGGGGGAGCCAATAATATTTCTTCCATACTCGACTGTTTCCTGATATCAGAGGGAATAGTCGACACAGACATGAATCTAGTTGCAATGGTTCTCCCCACAATGGGATTGGATAATTGGACAATCAGTCTGAATTGGTAAGGAGGAAGAGATTTCCTATTGTGCCCCGTTCGATTCGAAAAATTCTAGATATCTCACCCTAATTTTAAAGAAGCGGTTAAATATTGGCAAACAAGTTTCCAGGTATCTGGTTTCTCGAGGATGCACAAGCTTCAACAGAAATTAAAACTTCTCAAACAAGAACTAAAAATATGGAACAAAAATACTTTTGGCAACATATTCACGACCAATACTATTATGGATTGGGAAATGGATTCTCTCCAGCATTAGATGATCAAAGAAGGACGTATGGAGGACAGGAGAAAATGGGAAATAGAAATTCAAACTCATATTGATGAAAGGTGTAAGCAAGAGGAGATACTTTGGAAAAAAATTCAACGATCAACTGGTTGAAAGAGGGGGAGTGGAATACTACTTTCTTTCACTAGTCCACCATTCAATCCATAATCCAAAACAAAATTATACTCCCTCAATAAATCAGATGGAAACTGGGTGGAAACACATGAGAAAATAGAACATGAGCTGATCAACTTTTATAAGGAACTGCTACAGGAAGACACCCCAATAGAAGCGCTTCCATTGATCAGGTCACCTCTCATATCCTGACTATAATAATAGATGAAAAAAATGCCAACCTCATGAGACCAATCACTCCCTTATAGGTTTAAATTGTGGTTCACCAGATGGAAGAAGGAAAGGCTCCAGGTCTTGATGGATTCCCCATTGATTTATTCTGCCATTGCTAGGATCCCCTAAAATAAGAAATCTAGGAAATTGTGGAGGAATAATGAAGAAAATTATGGGTCCTTCTAGTGCTCAATGCCACCTTCCTCACTCTCATCCTGAATGAGGAAAACATTGCCACTCCAAGTAAGTACATGCCTATCTCTCTTTGCAATGTGGTTTATAAAATCATATCCAAAGTCATAGCCAACCGCCTTAAGCCTCTTCTCCCTGTCCTCATCTCCTCCGAACACAATGGCTACATAGAAGGAAGAAAAATACTGGATGGTATCATTTGGGCTCATGAAGTAATCCACTCCTTAAAACCCACCAAAAAACCTTGCATGCTCCTCAGGCTAATTGACCTTTCTAAGGCCTTCGACAAACTCATCTAGAACTACATTGAAAAGATTCTCCTTACCTTTGGCTTTGCTCCCTCTTGGACTAGATGGATTATCTCCTTGATTGCCGCCCCTTTCTTCTCCATCCTTTTAAATGGCACTCCATCAACCACCTTTTCTCCCTAAAGGGGCATCGATTAAGGAGATCCACTCCCCCCCTTTCTTCTTATCTTGATGGCAGAGAGTCTCAAGTGCATGTTAAAAGAGAACTATTCTAGAGGTCTTCTAAAAGGTCCAAACATGCATGAAAATCCTCCTCTCACGCACCAACAATTAATGGATGAAAATCTCCTAATGAGTCATTGTTGATGTATTTGTAACTTCAGAAGATATTCACTTGTATATTGTATGTATTACATTTGTACTTTATTGTATCCCTGACGGAGATGTCTTATTCCTCCGATCAGAAGTGTCATCATTTGTATTCTATTGTTGTACCTCCGATGGAGATGTTTGTTCCTCCAGGTCGGAGAAGTCATTATTGTACTTTATTCATGTAAATTCATTGAGGTCCATCCTCCCATGTATAATAGGGCATTAGACCTCGGAGTAGTGTCGCAAGTTATATTGTAAGTGTCGTAACTTATATTTGATGGGTTATTAGACCACCTTGGTGGGGTTGGCCCTGTATGAGTCATGTGGGTTAAAGGGTTATTAGACCACCCTAGTGGGGTCGGCCTAGTGACAAGTGGTAATGGGTTATTAGACTCTCCTAAGGGAGGTCGGCCCAGTTAGAGCAAAAGGCAAGTAAAGTCATTGTATAAATAGAGAGTGTATCTCTCTCATTCTATTCATTCACTCACTCACTCACTTCGCATTAGTGAGAGAGAGGAGGAGTGCACACAAGTGGAGGAGGCATATCTGATGTAGACATTTATCTTTTGGGGATTCATCTTGGTGATATTTTTATTGGTGTTTATTCTATCTTTGAGGAAGTTGCGGGGTTTTTCACCTTCTTGGTTTTCCCCGGTGAAATGCTTTGTGTCTCTTGTCTCTTGTCTCTTATGCTTGATATGTTGTACATGTTGTTCTTTCAGTTAAGATCCTAGATAATATTGAATTAAATGATGAAAAAATAGCATGGTATTAGAGCTAGCTTGAAGGAAGCCATTGTATGGCATTTATGACATTTGTTGCACTTGCGACAAATTGGAAGCTATGGCTTGATATAGTAAAAACTAGTCATCGTGGAACTTTTGCTATAAATCTGTTTTGGGGAAGGTTCAGGATCTGAAACATTTTGTAGGCCGAAGATGAAATGTTCATGTACCTTTTGTCCGAAGCTTAGCCTCATATTCGTTGTACTTTCAGAGATATGATCTGTACAAGTTAGAATTTCTGCATATTCCAGATTGAAGCCCTAAACAGGTGACCTAGGAACAAAGGTAATATCCTGGGATAGGAAGCTCCAAATGGAATTCCATAAAATGTGTTAGTTAGGACACGGACTGTAGTTTCACAAGTCCACTTTTCATATGCCAAAGTTGAAACAATGACACGTGTCACTTTGTACAAGTTCGCTGTGCTGTTGCTTCCCATAAACAGGTCATGTTGCGACACTTGGCATATCTCTCTAATGGTGAATCCATTTGAGGTAAAATATGTGGGGTTGGAAAGATGACAGAGCATTCTACCACAGGACGAAATTTCAGAACCCAAGGGTCTGGAATTTTAGAGTTTCATCAGAAACAATATGGCATATATTTATGTCAAAATATAATTGGATTCTGAGCACTTTCATTCTTGGCTTGTCACTGTTGCAGGAAATTAGGGTTTCTGCAAAAGTTGGAATTTTTGGAATTTGCGACCACAGCTGGATGCTCCTCATCAAAATCAAAATTTAGAGATGAAGATCGAAGTTTTTGGTTGGGTAGAACCTTGGGCTCTATCAAACCCTAGTTTGCAATTTTGACGAGAAAACTAGAATTTGATAAAAGCTGCAGATCCGAAACTTTCATAGTCAATTTTGATGGGTCAAATTTTGGAGATTTCAAAATTGAAGTATACTAGCTTGATCAGCATAGAAAGGCACATTTTTCATCCAATCATAAGTTTGAAATTCAAAGTTTGAATTTTTAGGGTTTCTCTGACAAACCCTAATCCAGCTCCAGATCCAGCTTCAACAAATCAAAGTGGATTGGGTTAATCATAGAAGAGAATGAATTGACACCTACATAAGGGAAGAAGTTCCTATTCTAGAGGGAGATGATGTTAAGGCCTTACACAAGAAGAATACAAGCAATCCCGACATGTATGACTTGAGGAGATACATGTATGTTTTGAAATCTGTTCATGATTAAGTTTATAATATGTTTGTCTTCATATTATTGAGGTTAGTAACAATCTTGACTAACTCTAGACTTTTCTTATCACCATAGTAAAACTATGAATGCATGTGAATGATAGAAGACATTTATTGATTAGGGTTATGACACTTATGATTGTACTAATGCACTGTGGTGTTGTGTGAGGATAATGTTCTCCGCTAACATAAAAGGTACATTAAGAAAGAAAAATCAAGTACTAGATCAAGAAAATATGACCATGGTGACATGAAGACAAAAACTCATCCATAGTCATGGATCACATAGAAGCTCTACTAATGAGGTATGTATAATTTGGTTCTACAATGGTTAACTTATGAGATTTGCAGGTTACTAGCATAAGTCATTGAAGAGAACAAGAAGACATTATGTGGGTATGTTAGACATAACTAGCAAGCATGATAATCCAGGTATGTTTTTCCTATATCAAGTTAGAATCCTACCTTGTGTTAGGATCTTATATAAGTATACTTGGTATGATTGATAATTCACGAAGTTATAAGTTTGGGCAATCATGGGTTTATGCATATTATGCTTCTTAGTTTGATTAATGATATGACAAACTAGAAGAGTCATATGGTCAAATAAAAAGGTGCATAAGAAGTCCTCCTTGAAACCTTGAATACTAACGCTTGTGTATGAAATGATCATGACCATACCTGATTAAGATTATTTAGAATCATAATGTTTTGATAAGTATTGAGATTATACTAATGCATGTATGATTATCTATGAGATATTGAGGATGACACAATGATGACACTAGTGCATACTTAAGCATGCATAGTGGTCCAGGATGGATAGAAGTTCAAAGACATATAATCATGATGATATCATAAAGGAAGCAAAGATCAAGAGGGAGCACACTCGATTAGTTCCTGTAAGGAAGCAAATATTGAGAGGGAGTCCACCCAACAACCAAACAAAGATAAGTATTTGAATTGTCATTTATTATATATTTGATTACTTAAATGATGTTGTACAGTCACGTACATGCTTATGTTCCTAGATTTAGGATATATATTATGCATAATAGAAAATTTTCATTAATGAACAAGATACTACTAATATGCAAGTAATGGGTAAGTGGTCTATGGTATTGTACAACATTCCATTGCTACTTATCTAGAATGAAACCTCTTTGCTGACATGTTGGGAATTTTGTGCACTCTTGACAATGTTCTGGTAGAGATGGAAGGAATATAGAAAGTTACGAGATATGGATAAATGTTTTATTGAAGCATTGGCCAAGATAATTGCATGACTGTATGACATACATTCTTATGTGTAAGAATTTGTTTTTGAAAAACTATGAGAAGTTTCTAATCTTTTAATTGAATTTGAATTGTAGGAAAGATCATGTACAATCACCTACAAAAGACGGACAACGACATTTGTTCCAGCGACGAAGTTCAAAGAAAACTACCTATTGAAGATATTGAAGAATATGAAGTTCTCGGGATCAGGGATGTAGTAATGGAAGGATGCCATGATCGAGGAATACCAATCGAACATGAAGAATGATGTTTGGGATGTGGTCCCAAGACCAGAAGAGAAGTTTGTTGTGACTTCCAAGTAGATCTACAAGATCAAGCATGCTGCAGATAGTAGCATAGAGAAATACAAGGCAAGTGATGAAGTGGAGGATTCACCAGATGGATGTCAAGACAACTTTCTTGAATGGTGTAGTCGAAGAGGAAGTGGAGCAGCCACTCGTATTTGAGATACATGACAGGGAGTCACATGTGTGAAAATTGAAGAAAGCTTTGTATGGCTTGAAGTAAGCACCCAGGACATGGCACGGCATGATAGACAACTTCCTGTCCAGTTTGGGTTTTACCAAGAGTAAAGCGGATTCCAACCTTTACTACAAGGTTGAGAAAGGAAATCTAGTGATACTCCTACTATATATGGATGACCTGTTTGTGACAGGTGATGATAGGTTGATTGTCGATACGAAGAGGAAGCTTGCTGCCGAGTTCGAGATGAAGGACTTGGGTATGATGCATTACTTTCTAAGTATGGAGGTGTGGTAGAGTACAGATGGTCAGTAGAGATCCTGAAGTGGTTTGGGATGATGGACTGCAAGGCCATGGCCAAACCTATGGATTGAAGCTAAAGCTATTGAGTGATGCTTCATCAGAGTCGATTGGTGCCATGATGTATTGTCAGATGATTGGGTCCTTGATGTACCTGGAGAACACGAGACCAGATATTTTCTTTGCGGTGAACACATTGAGCCAGTTCCTGACGGATACTAGACATGTTCACCTGATTGCTGTAAAGAATATTCTGAGGTGCTTGGAGGGTATGGTTGATTATGGCCTCAAGTATGATGCTAATCAAAAGTTTAACCTGGAGGGTTATGTTGATTCAGATTGGGCAGGCAGTACTACAGACAGGAAGAGCACTTCGGGGTGATGCTTCAGTATGGGATCAGGTGTGATCTCTTGGTTTAGCAGGAGGAAATCCTGTGTAGCACTCAGTACAATTGAAGTAGAGTATGTTGCAGCTTGTTCAGCTAGTTGTGAGGAAGTAGGGATAAGGAAGCTACTGTCTAATTTATTTGATCTCCAGTGGGATGCTACTTGTATCTATTTTGACAACCAGAGTTGTGTGAAGTTGTCACATAACTCAGTGTTCCATGACAAGTCGAAGCATATCGAGATCAAATATCACTATACTAGGGATATGGTGCAGAGAGGAGAAGTGAAGCTCTAGTATGTTCCTACAGATGAGAAGATTGCAGATGTGTTGACCAAACCACTAGCCAGAGTGAAGTTTGAGTACTTCAAAGAGAGGATTGGTGTTTTTCAGATAGAAGATACTTCGAGGAGGAAGTGATGGGACACATTTGTAGGAGCCATTCCAAGCATGGTGGTAGGAGTATCCTTCCCATGGCTATGGATAAAAGTGCTGTGTGATGAGCATCAGGACGATGCTCCAAATAATATGCATCAAGATGATGCTATGATGATGATCAGGACGATCATGTGTGGTGAGCATTAGGTCGATGCTCCAGATGTTGTACATCAGGATGATGTATTGTATGATTATGATCAAGATGATCATATGTGATGAGCATCGGGTCGATGCTCCAGATGTTGTACATCAGGATGATGTATTGTATGATGATGATCAAGACGATCATATGTGATGAGCATCAGGTTGATGCTCCAGATGTTGTGCATCAGGAGGAGGTGCTGTATGATGATGATCAGTATGATCATGAGCATCAGGTTGATGCTCCATGCAAAGAATATGATCAGTGGGATCATGAGTATCAGGATGATACTTCATGGCCGTGGAAAGGTTGTGCAGTTGCATAGAAAAGATCCTGGAGATCCGAACAAGTTATGCTAGGCACAAAAAATATCCGGGGATGCTCTTTAGAGATCTTGCAGTATGCAAGATACTCTTTTAAGGTTCTGAAAGGGTCGCATAGAAAATATCTTGAAGATTCGGATAGGTTGTGCTAGGCACGGAAAAGATCCTAGGATTCTCTTTAGAGATTTTTAGGATGAAAGATAATCTTTTAAGGTTTTACGAGTTCACATGTAAAAGATCCTGGAGATTCAGACAGGTTGTGCTAGGCACGGAAAATATCTTGGGGTGCTCTTTAGAGATCTTTCAGGTTGCAAGATACTCTTTTAAGGTTTTGTGAAGGTCACATGTAAAATATCCTCGGAGATCTGATAAGTTGAGAAGTAATCTCGTAAAATTCCTGGGATGCTATTTCGAGGTTTTGTTGATGCACGTAATCAGCCCTAAGAATTTCACAGGATGGAACGTTCACAGAGATGATGAAGACCTATAGGAGGTTAGGCCTACATCCAACATGAAAAAGAGTTCGCTCTGTAGAACTTCTTGTGATGAGAAGAATTGAGAGATAGCACCACTGATTGAGATGATGAGTATAACAGCAGTGACGATGATGCTCCGTGATCCAGTGACGATGATCCAGCTCCAAAATTGAAGACTTGTTCCTATATGTATTGATGACCTGTGTCAAGAGAATAACTTCCTAGTTAAGAGGGAGTGTTGATGTATTTGTAACTTCGGAATATATTTACTCGTATATTGTATGTATTACATTTGTACTTTATTGTATCCTTGATGGAGATGACTTATTCCTCCGATCGGAAGTGTCTTCATTTGTATTCTATTGTTGTAGCTTCGACGGAGATGTTTGTTGCTCTAGGTCAGAGAAGTCATTATTGTACTTTATTCATGTAAAGTCATTGATATCTATCCTCCCATGTATGACAGGGAATTAGACCCCGAAGTAGTGTCGCAAGTTATATTGTAAGTGTTGTAACTTATATTTGATGGGTTATTAGACCACCTTGGTGGGGTCGGCCCTGTATGAGTCACGTGGGTTAAAGGGATATTAGACCACCCTAGTAGGGTTGGCCCAGTGACAAGTGGTAATTACTTATTAAACAATTTTAAGGGAGGTCATCCCAGTTAGAGTAAAAGGAAACTCAAGTCATTGTATAAATAGAGAGTGTGTCTCTCTCATTCTATTCATTCACTCACTCGCTCACTTCACATTAGTGAGAGAGAGGAGGAGTGCGCACAAGTGGAGTAGGAGTAGCTGCTGTAGACATTTATCTTTTTGGGTATTCATCTTGGTGATCTTTGTATTGGTGCTTATTCTATCTCTGAGGAAGTTGCGGGGTTTTTCACCTTCTTGGTTTTCCCCGGTAAAATGCTTTGTGTCTCTTGTGTCTTGTCTCTTATGCTTGATATACTGTACATGTTGTTCTTTCAGTTAAGATCCTATATCATATTGAATTAAATGATGAAAAACAAACAATCATCCCTCAATGCAAGAATCTCGCACCCTAAACCGTATTTTAAAGGTCTTTTATGATGCCTTAGGTACCATAGTCAATCTCAATAAATCCCACTTTTTTTCTTCAATACGCCAAGCATCACTCAAATAATAATTGCTAGAATACTAGGCTTCTCCATTGCCTCCCTACCCTCCAAATATCTAGAGGCCCTGCTCACAGACTCAGTATTCAAACACTCCTCTTAGAGAGAGCTTCTTGACAAGCTGGAACTTAAACTCTCTTCCCGGACCCTCATATCTCTAAATATTGTTGGGCGTCTTACCCTCATCAAGTCCGTTCTTCAAGCTATGCCGATGTACCTTTATTTAGTTCTTGCTGCCCCAAAATGGTTTTGAAAAGGAGTCAGAAAACTACAACGCACCTTTCTTTTGGGAGGGGATGCAAACCAATTCAAATGGTCACTAGTAATATGGGACAGTGTTTGCAGTCATAAATATGATGGAGGCCTGGGCTTGAGAGACCCGACCAAAAGCAATGAAA
Organism: Larix kaempferi; assembly: GCA_027924585.1. Taxonomy (NCBI): domain Eukaryota; kingdom Viridiplantae; phylum Streptophyta; class Pinopsida; order Pinales; family Pinaceae; genus Larix; species Larix kaempferi. The sequence continues at coordinate 13,301,570 of BSBM01000348.1, read as the reverse complement.
GTACTTTTCCTTGGGCGCAACTTTGGAATAGGAAATATGCTTCCAATTGGGACCCACAAGAATTAGTCCGGTTCAATCTCTTGGAACATGGCTCCCTCATTTGGAATGAAACCAACTCTTAGAGATATCTGGTCCAACAACACAGTTTTTGGGAGATAAGAAACATAATGGATTCCCATTTCTGGACCGAATCTTGGCAACAAATGCCCAAATAAATCACCTTCTTCAAATCCATTCCATACTCGATGAAATAAAAGCATCTGGTAAAATCACAGTTAAATATTACTGGATGGAAAATACGCTGCAAGGTTTTAGAGCTTGGAATCATCTGAGGGATTGGGGCATAAAAATAAATAATGAAGACATTGACATGATTTGGAAGGAGCTGTAGAAGCATAAGATTCACACACAGAAAGAACCAGACATCATAAGATGGGGCCATAAACCCATAGGATCCTTCACAGTCAAAGAGGCTTATCATATGCACACTTAGAACAATATGGAGCAAAGAGATCCAAGCTAGATTACAATCTGGAACATGAAAACTTGGCCAGGAGTGACCACCTTCCTTTTTCTTGTCTTACTTGAGCGTTTTCTCTCTTGGGACAACCTTATCAAGAAGGTATTTTGTGGACCATCTAGATGTGTGCTATGCAACAATTAGGAAGAGGCCAAGGCCCATTTACTAGACTCCTTCCCATTCTCTAGCAGTCTATGGGACAAAATAGCTTGACTATGCAAAAGATGAGACCGGGTGCAAGGAAATCCCACTCAAACCATAAAAAACTGGAATGAAAAACCATATCAAAACAAAATTCTCAATAGGATTTGGACCTTATCCCTTGGTTTGGGAAATATGGAAGGAGTGAAACCACATAATTTTTTAAGGTAAATATAGACATGAGGATGTTGTATGGGATAAATGTAAATATAACATCATGGAGACTCTCTTCCTTCACAATTGGACATAGCAAGATTTCAAAGTCATTGAATTGGAGGCCACTATAATGAACAATTGGAACATCACCCCCCAATCTCCCTTAATTAGAAACCCTATCTGATCCATTGCTCCATCCAGTCCCAACAAATGGTTGTGTCCACCTTCCGGTTTCTACAAACTCAACTTTGTTAGTGCATCCAAAGTCAATCTTGGAATGGATGGCCTTGGGGGAGTCTTCAGGGATAGTTCAGGAAAAATCATCCGCCTTTTCTATGAAATCCTTGGCCATGACAGTAATAATGTGGTAGAATTAGCAGTGCTTCTTAGTGGTCTCCAAATTTCCTCAGTATAGTCCCTCCTTCCTCTTGTGGTTGAAGGAGACTCTCAAATTCTCATTTCCCTCGCCAGGAAAAGTCAATGTGGATCCTAGATTAGAAAAAATTCTCCTAGTTGGAGACTCAATTATGGTGTCTCATGTATGGATGATCTCATTTATCTAATGGGATCCATTACCTTCCATCATGTTCGAAGGAAATCCAATGCAGTGGCAGATCACGATTCTCCTAGATAATGAAGGAGATTCAATTATTGTTGCTCTCCAATACATGGATATGGCCATGATACCTAATACTCAACTCAAAATTGACTGCTTCACTCTTGCAGATCAATATCGTCAAGCCATGGATGCAGGTGTCATGCTTGGCCCATCTGAGCACGAGGAGACAACCACATAGGCACCCACCTCTCACCATGTGGAGTCCTCTTGTCATTCCTGCCCTGCTCTTTAACTCAGATATGATTTTGATGTGAGGAGAATTCATGTTGATGGACGTTCGACCTCTTTCTCAAGATGGCCATTGTGCCTTAGGTATCATTCCTCCTTAGTGTGAATTAATGGCCTCCTTTGGCACTGAGTTAAAGCTTCCAAGCTGGAAACATTCCAAATAAATATTTCTAATTGGCAGGATTCTTGTGGAGATTTCTCTTCCTTCGCGTTTGCAGAGCTGGATGCCAATTTCATGGTCCTGTCCCACTAGTTCATACAATCTGCCACTCTTGAATCTTCTTGCACTGGAGATGCGCCCTTCTCCACACGTGTATCCTTCTGTTAGCTATGAAGACTCTGGATTTTGCACTCAAGATAGGAGGATGTCTCAGAGACTCCGTGCTACCCATGGGCGAGGTGGCAGAGGCCGGGGAAACCAAGGAAGGCACGGTAATGGAGAGGTCAATGCAAGTGGCTATGATAGTTAAATTCTAGGGCACCTGAAGATTATGATAGAAGACTGGGAGTAAGAATTTCTCATTCAACAGTTGGTTACCCAACGAACCAGAGCGAGGTGAAAGCATTATTGGACAATTAAAAATTTGTTGGCCCCTCTTCTTTTGAACTCTTAGGACCTACTTTAGGGGAACAATGTAACACCTCCAAAATCCATCAAAATTTAAAAATTTTCTAAGTAGTAAACACCTACCATTAAGTCTATGATCTACTTATTAATTTGCGGAATGTAGAATTTAGAACGTTTACTCTTATTTTTTATAGTACGAGTATATGATTGATTCTTATGATTGTTATGATATAGTTCTTTTATACATGACAGTATTTCGTTTCTAACAATTGTATCACTTAATTTGTTATACTGCATGCTGACTACGTTGTTCATAAAACATGGATCCTTTTATTGTTATTATTATGATGTTGGAACTGAGATATGTTTTTCTTTTGTTAAGGGGTCCTTGTGATGCCTCGAGGCTTACTTAGCTTTTATCAAGCTAATGCATGTCGATAAATTTTGTCCATTTTTACAGGTAAAGACTCTTAGTAAAAAATATTGGTTAATACTTTCATAATTCTAAGTGCCAGGGATATATGCTAACCTAGCTTATAGTTTTCAAGCATGATATTTCTATGCTAATCCTAAAGTTAACACTATAGGCTTGGATTACCAAATCCAAAAGTGGTCATGGCTAAGGTGATAAATTGTATATGTTTGAAGAATTACCAACAATTAAATACTAAGGGCACATCTACAGAATTAGACAAACAACTGAGGAGAAGGGGGTTCATCCTAGCAACGATAATCCATGGTAATACTTCAGAGGTTATCGCAAGGTGGGTAAGAATTTGTATTATGGTGGTTGGCGGCTGTTTGTATTAAATGTGGCCATGTGAATACTACCAACTTGGCTCCTTGAGGGTTGAACCCTAAACCCTAAAATTGGAAAGGGTTAGTAACACTGGTCATTTGGATTGCTGGCTCATTGGAGAGCCGAGCTCCTAGAGCTCTCAGCCGCCATGGCTAGGCCACATTGTGTACAGAGGTTTAATTCTACAGTTGCAAAGATGTTGCTGCTCAGTTGGAGATGGACATCGTGATAATGGTGATGGCCACTCTTATAAAGGTAAACTTTTACTCGCTTAGGTGTCTAACTTATCAGTTTCCTTTTTATACTGTATGCAATTTATGGATCTAACTATTATTTGTCATAGTTATAGGTTTCTCGAAACCTTGATAGTTATAACAAAGGCGTGGATGCATGCAAATAGAAATTCCAGGCTTAGGTAAGCCTTGGGACTTCCACAGAACATCACCTCTATTATAAAGTTGTGTATGTCACCGACGTTGGTTTACAATAGTGTTTTTGCTTGTTCTTTTTAAGCTATATGGAATTTATAGCAGTGTTGTAAAGGTTTATATGGCTACACACCAAAGTTGGGTTTTCTCCCAGCAACCGGATTGCATACTTAAACTGGTTTATTGTTGTCTTAATGGGAGCCATTCGGCCAACCGTGAGAAGTATTACAGCATTGTAATTTTTATTAACCTTTCGCTTCTATTCAGTAGTCCAATGATGAAATGATACAAGTTATAAATTTTGGAAATAGAATATCATGTGCTATTTTGGCCATTCGACATTGTTGATAACTAAATACATTGTTTAGAATGTGGATTTGTATCTAGATTTGAGATAAACCCTAAAATGTGAATGTTATTTCTATTCTGGTTCTCTTACTTGGTTATGCCATTACTGGTCCTGTCTTAAGGAATTTTGTTATCAAAAGGGTTTTTTAACTTTGAATAAACCTTTCAAACTAGAATCGTGAATTTTGTGTATATTTAATTCTAAGGGTTTATACCCGTGAGTGTTGGAACAACCCTATTGTATTTTGGGTACAGACTGTATTAATCTCTGAGTCTGTTTGTGAAGTTTGTTTAATTTAAATGGGGAAGCCTCCGCGGTTCTCGAACCTTTGATATGTATTGAATACCTATTTATTTTGATAATGTGTCGTTGTTTTATTTTTTTAAAGTTATGTTCTAGCAACTTAAACATATAAATTTAATATAAATAGATTTTTTCATTTTATACAATCTCTCAATTGTATGTTGTTTACGGATACAAGGTACATTGTGAACCAGTTATGGGAAAATCTCTAAAATGTAATTTGTATTATGGTTAATGGTTCTTCTTTTGAATGCGATTCAGACTTATTATAAAATTGATATGAAGGCTTCCAGTATGGTTCAATATATAATCGTTATCATTTATTTATTTCCTACTGATATTGCTGTAACCTATTTGAGGCAGTAAGTCTTCAAACTATATGTTGGCATTTTGGTTTAGTCGATAGTTTTATATGAACACTGTAAACCCTGGGTTAATATATTATACTTATTATGGTATTCGATTATTACTCTGAATATATAATATATTGATATTTACCAATTCCTAGGTTGTGTATGGATGTAAATCATTTTGGATTATGAGTTATAAATCAATTATTCATTTATTATGTGACACAAACTCGATATAGAATATGATGTTTGTATAAATGATACGTCTAACACTTATTTGGTTTATGTAAATTCGTCAGAAATTATTGTCCTCTGTATATGGGAAGTAATTATTTGCTATCTAGAGATTTCCCAATACATCTATATAATACTTCAGTTTATTATTTATATATATCCACATTTGATTTGTTTAATACAATCAACATTCTATCTATCATTTCCAATCTACTTTAATCAAGCTCTCTATACTAGAGTACATCACTTCGGTGAAAGGAAAAATACAGAGAGGATTACTGTTCATCAATTTACATTCTAATTCTATTCATCCATTCATTTATAGAGAAATGAAATTATCAGCTCTATAACTCTAATGAATTTAACAACTATTTAGGCATCTAGGTAGCATTAAACCTGATAACAAACTGTGAAATATATATAGAAACAAAAAAAAATACTAAACAAAAAAATTGCAAAACCTGATTAACTGTGTAGGTGTACAAACACCCAAAGAAGACCATTCCTCCCAACTGTCTCCTGAAAGTAGCCAAGATTACTTGCTTTAGGACTCTCGATTCTGTTCACTGAACCACCAGGATGAAAATACTATGTAGAAGCGTGTAACAATCCCCTTGTATCTCAACAGACATGAAGAATTGCATACATAACACTCTCTGCAACTTAGCAGAATAAAATATTACAGTCCTACACTGTAACTCAATCTAGCATTCCCCTCTTTGAATCTCTTGGGTGCTCAACATTACAGTTTCTAGCAAAACCACAACGAAGAACTAGTGAGCCTCCTGATCAATTGGATGGATTTAGGTCTTCCTAGGTATTTGGTTCAGTTAAATCATTTAATGAGCCACCTGTTTAGTTCCACCTTCCTTGGGGAACATGACCACATTTTTAGGGAAGTTTCCTCCTGCAACAACTAGTAAGTGAGTGGAGATGCTGCCACTTGTAAATTTCCTTCTACACCAGTTTCATTCCTCCTAGTGGGTGAGTGAACACTCTTCAACAATCCTCTTTGGATGAGTGTCTCCTATTTTAATATATTAAATAATAATATTCAATTACAGTCATCCTTGACCATCCTTGGTCAATAACATAAAACTTTACAATAACTTTTAATGTAATGTTTTCCACAACATAAAATGTTTCAAGTTCTAGATAGGTTACAAACACCACCTCTTAAGTTCAACATCATCCTCGATGTTTCTTAAGCATCATTTGAGTCTTCCTAGAACAGAATTGGATATGCTACCCGCATATGACTCTCCAATTCCCAAGTTGCTTCATCTGGACTAAGGTGTTTCCATTGCACCTTTACCTGTCCAATGGTGTGATTCCAGAGTAAAATTTATCTCCTGTCGAGGATATAATCCGGTTCCACCTGAAAATATCCTTCTCGTTCCACCTATATATCATTCCAATCTATTACATGAGTAGCATCATGTACATACTTTTTCAAAATAGAAATATGAAATACATTATGTATTTTTAGATTAGGTGGCAATGCTAACTGATAAGCCACTGGTCCAACTCTTGATAATATCTCAAATGGTCCACAATACCTGGGTGATAATTTAGCACAACTCCCCAGCTTAAAAGATCTTTTTTTTTTTTTTTTGGGTTTTACCTTGACAAAAACATGCTCACCTACTTGGAATTATTTCCGAGTTCTTTTAAGGTTTGCATGACTCTTATGTTTGTCTTGTGCAATATTCAGATTTATTTGTACTTGTTTTATTGTTAGTTCCATTTCTTTCAACAACTCAGGTCCTAACATCAATCTATCAACCGGATTACTCCATGAAATGGGAGTATTACACTTTCGACCATACAATATTTCAAAAGGAATAAGTTTAGATGAAGCTTGATAATGATTGTTATAAGCAAATTCAACTAAATGCAGATATTCTTTCCACTTGTTTGGTTGATTTCTAGCATACATTCTTACCATATCCTCTAGAACCTGATTTACTCTTTCAGTTTGTCCATCCATTTGTGGATGAAAAAATGTGATGAAATTTAACTTAGTATTCAAACCTTTAAACAATAATTTCCAAAAATTACCAGTAAATTTGGAGTCTCTATCAGAAATTATTACCTTAGGAATTCCATGCAAATGAAAAACTTGTTTCATAAATATATCAACAATATTAGCAGCCTTATAAGTAGTTTTGACAGGTAGAAAATGGGTTTCTTTGCTAATCTTATCTACTACTACCAACGCAAATTTCATTAAACTTGGACTTATTCCAGTCCAAGTCAATTTGAAGATGGGGCTAAAACCACCTTTCTAAACTCCAAAATTAAGCAAAATCCGGTTCCAAAAATGCCAAATCCAGGTTCCAAAAGTGCCAAAACCGGTTCTAAAAGTGCCAAAACTGATTCCAAAATTGCCAAAACCGATTCCGAAAGTGCCAAATCAAGGTTCCAAAAGTGACAAAACCGGTTCCTATATAGCCAAAAACCGGTTCCAAAAGTGCAAAATCCGGTTCCGAAAGTGACCAAACCGGCTCTGAAACTGCCAAATCCGTTTCCAAAAGTGCCAAAATCCAGGTTCCAAAACCATAATTTTTCTTTTGATATTTGTGTCTTTATAATATGATGGTCGTTTGAAGTTGAATGTCATTAACCAACACCCCATTTTTGAATGAGGATCGAGCTAAATGAATGAAGGGTCGACCGAACCTTCTTTTTCCCATTATTATTTTCATTATAGTTCTAGACTGCAAGAAGGGTGGTTCAATCCTTCTTGTGTTCACCACTATAGATACATGTGAATTGTCGGATATTGGTGTTCACAATTATCTACTAAGAGATGGGGTGGCCGATCCTTTTTGTCGACAGTCGGGATAAATATTGTTTATATGTTATAACATAGGCAATGTCCCAATCCCTGCCACATAATGAGGAAGTCGGTAGTGGGTAAATGTTGTCCCAACCTTCGTAGATTAATTTTTCTTCATTTCTCTTTCAAATGAAGGGTCGACCAACCCTTCGTGTGCTTAGTATTTTTGCAGTCTTCGACATTCAGGATATACATGAATTGGCAGCCTATACTTTGTAGGTTGAATATTTGCATAATTCCCTCATAAATGAAGGGGCGGTCGACCCTTCTTCTGCCCAATATTATTTTCATACTAGTTCTAGACTATTAGAAGGGTCAGTCGACCCTTCTTCTAATTTATATTTATCCAGTCTTGACCCTTATGGTTATACATTAATTGATCTCTATTTTGGAAGGAGAAAATCTCAGACGTGTGAGCCTCAAAAAGAGAACTGACGCCATAGGAAGTGATGACATGGCATGTATGATGACATGGAATGTGTGATGACATGGAATCAAAAGACACATGATGGTGTTCTGGTGTTATCATTAAGTCATTGTTGCAATGTGACATAATTTTGGAAAACTATGGCAAGTTTGTGAAACTTTGGAAATTGACAAAGTATGGAAAAAGTAGTCAAAACTGCTCTGAGAGAATGCCCGCCATAATTCATGGTTTCAAAAAAATGCATGCACCATCATATCATGCTATAGCTTGTTGAAGTGGCTATATAGTTATACATGATTGTGGATTGCAGGAACTGTTTGAGTAATGGATTTGCGACATGCATTTCTGCAACCTGCAATTCGGATTGTGGATTGCAGAAACTTTGGTTTGTTTTTATTTCAAGTAGTAGTCTTGCAACCTGCAATTGCGGATTTCGAGAACGTTGTATATATTTCAAAACAACTAAACCTACGCAACTCGTCTTTCGCATTCCCCAGATTAGATCTTAGTCGTCGACTTGTATTAATCTTACGGCCCAAAATTAAGCCGACGGAATAAATAAATATGTTAATTTTGTTTCTCTTTCCTTTTATTATTTTTCATCTTCGAAAATTAACTGCTGTGTGGATTTTACTGCCAAATACGTTTCAAAAATTGCCAAATCCAGGTTCCAAAACCATACTTTTTCTTTTGATATTGCCACTTTTGAAATTGGTTTTTGCGGTGTTCCGATATAATAATTATGATGGTCATTTGAAGTAGTAAAAAATATACAAATTATCAAATGAATCAGTGTCTGCATAATATGACGGTCATTTGAAGTTGAATTTCATTAACCGACAACCCATTTTGAATGAGGCTCGAGATAAATGAATGAAGGGTCAGCCGACCCTTCTTCTGCTCACTATTATTTTCATAATAGTTCTAGACTGCAAGAAGGGTGTTACAATCCTTCCTGTGTTCACCATTCTGGATACAGGTGAGTTGTAGGATATTGGTCTTCACAATTATCTACTAAAAGAAGGGGTGGCCGATCCTTCTTGTCGGCCGTCGAAAGTCCTGAGAAATACTGTTTAGATGTTATAACTTAGGAAATGTCCTGATCCCTACCATATACTGCGGAAGTCAGTTGTGGGGAATTGTTTTGCCAACCTTCGTAGATTTAATATTTTTTCATTTCTCTTTTGAATGAAGGATCGACCGACCCTTCTTATGACGTTAGTATTTTTGCAGTCTTCACTATTCAGGATATAGATGAATTGACAACCTATACTTCATAGGTTGAATATTTGGATAATTCCCTCATACATAAAGGGGTGGTCAACCTTTCTTCTGCCCAATATTATCTTCATACTAGTTCTAGACTGCAAGTATGGTCATTCAATCCTTCTTGTGTTGCTCGATCTTGATACATGTGAATTACTAGATATTCGGATTTCATTCCTGCAACCTGCATTTGCAGATTGCAGGAAGATTATTGTAAATGTTTTCGTTATGTGTTTCCACAACCCGCAATGCGGATTGTAGGAACAGTTCGAATAATGGATTTGCGATTCTCCTCTCAACATAGTTTGTCATTGCAAAGTCTTGATCAAATTCCTTGGTGGTATAGTGAAGAGGATCAATGGAGTTTTACGCATTCCAGGTTTTGCGTGTAACCTAGTATTATTAAGAAAACTTATTCATGTTCGTATCAAGTTCCTTTTATCTAACAAAGGGTGTAAAATGGTCTAGTAATCTAGGGTGTTTGCTAAGGGTGATTGTGTGGGAAATCTATTCAATGTTGATGCATGTATTGTTTAGTGTAATAGTTATTAAATTTCCACAGTGAACAAACAATCACTAGGATCTACAACCTCACAATTAGAACCTGTACATACCTCTAATGGTCATGAATTTTAGGTACATAAACAATCCCTTGCTTTAGAAATGAAGTTACCTACAAAGGTGAAAAGTCCAATGTCTAAACTATTCACTCATTATCTGAATAGCCAGTCATCGGCTAAGTTATAACATATAAAAATGGTTTGTCCGGACTTCTATTTTTCGTCAAGAAGGATTGGCCACCCCTTCATTTTGGAGTTAATTGTGAAAACATTTATCCAGCAATTCAGATATATCCATAATGGAGAACACAAGAAGGGTTGACCAACCCTTCTTGCAGTGTCGAACTATTATGAAAATAATATTGGGAATACGAAGTGTCGTCCAACCTTTCAATTACGAGGCAATTTTCAAAATAGAACACTTTGGATGTTTTAACATATAAAAATTGTTTCTTCTGACTTCTGTTTTCCGACAAGAAGGATCGGCCGCCCCTTCTTTTTGTATTAAATTGTGAAAACCTTTATCCAACAATTCATCTATATCCATAATAGAGAACACAAGAAGGATTGACTGACCCTTCTTGCAGTGTCAAATTATTATGAAAATAATATTAGGAATAAGAAGGGTCGGTCGACCCTTCATTTACGAGGGAATTGTAACAATAGAAGACCTTGGATAAAGAGCGACTGCTCTTTCTCTGAGAATATTTCCACTTGCCAACCAAACCTTTGAAGCAAAACGTCTATAAATTTTGTTGTTTAAATGTTGATATCTAGTATCCCAGGGTGACACGTGGAATGATCATATTGTGACATGCGACATATTTGATTTGGAAAATTGAGTATTAGAAATATAGTTTAATTATAGTATTGACTCGTATAGAATATTTTCTCCTCTGAGCACCACTGAATCCATGCTACGTTTTATTCTCTATTAAACACTATGTTTTAAATATGCTTGGGCAAACTGCAAGAGGAAGTGAATAATTATAGTAGCATTTGTGGTCTCATAGTATCATTGCCTCTCTAGTTGCTGGTACACCCTATTATCTTGGTCATTCACATTGAATCATCTAGATACTTGCAATCGTTGAGACCTATGGATTGGAAATATTGACACCTAAATCCTCCAAAAACAAAGGTATCGAAGGCAAAGACCGTGTTTTGAATATTTTGTGCCTATGTTTCATGTTCTAATTGTCCATCAAACCCAAATGGTTTCATGCGCCCAACTTATGAGATATTGAAAAATATAAATACCTGGCAATTGAAAAACTAGATTTATGGTTTAAATAATATAAATACCTAGCAATTGAAATGTTCTGTTACAAATTTAGATAGAAATATAAATACCTAGCAATTGAAATGTTTTGTTACAGATTTATTATTAAGACATAAAAATCAATAGAATTTATTCCTGGCAATTGAATTTACTTCGATCTTTCAGCTTTTACAGAGCTTGGGACCTTAATACATTTCGTGACTAGTATGAGCTTGAGCTCACAAACAAATACTCTTCTACTACAAGATTTATATTAAAAAAATTCTTACTAAGAATTAAAAATTAGTAGAATTTATTCCAGGTTAAAACAACGCAACTTCGCCGCATTACATAGAGATGAAATTTACTTCGATCTTTCACCTTTTACAGAGCTTGGGATCTGAATACATTTTAGGACTACGGCATTGAGCTCACAAACACTGACTCTACTACAATAGACTCAACTATAGAGAATTTACATAGACTTTATTTTTGCTTCAACTAGAAGCTAGTATACTTTATCTTTGCTTCAACTAGAAGCTATACTTTATCTTTGCTTCAACTAGAAGCTATGAGTCACATCAGCGACAAATCCTGGTCTTGGGGATTCGAGAGTGCTCGAAATTCCCATATATCATGGTGTGGCAAGGATTTGTGAGGGAACTGCTACCGAAATGCTCATATATCAAGAAGAGAGTGACCGTAAGACTCAAGTATTTCTGATAAAACAACAAAGGGAATTGAAGAGAGGTGGTAAAGAAGAGTGCCATGACTTCCCGAAGATTTCATTTTGCTGCGATACTGGGTATACTTTAGTCATTATATAGTGAATTGGTGAATTGAATTGGATGTTACAGATGGGGAAGGATAATTATGACAGTATGGCGGGATGGTGGTCATAGATATCATTTGTACCAACTGTAGATTTTGCTGGAGTAATTGTACATGTATCACCCTAATCGATGCCTTGAGAAAGGAATGTATGCTAACATGGAAATGGTTTATATGATGAAATTCTGAAATGGTGGTTATCTCGATGGTGCTAATAGTGAATGATGGCTTGTATCACATGCGTGAAGAAAATAATCACATCATGCTTTAGTCGAAATTATGACTTGTCACAAACACCAAGATCACCGCCATCATTTACCATTAGCGCCATCGGGACAAACATTTTTTATATGTTCTAACTAAGCTTGTGCAATATTATTTTATATTATGTTAATTGTAATGTTGTGATTTCTCTGTTATTTAAATCTATAATATGTATGTTTGAAAAGAGAATAGATAAAATCCTGAGAACTGTTTGGAAAGAAAGAACACATAAAATTTGAATATTATAATGCAGCTCAAAGGGATTTAGACTTTGAAAGTGTGAATTTAGACTTTGTAAGTGTTGGTCGCAGTATTGTTCAAGAGGTTTTCCTATGTAGACCCAGGTACTTTGCGGTACGAGATACCAACAAAACCCCTATTCACCGGCCCTTTCGGAAACAGACGGCAAGTAGTCTGAAGTCTCACCCGAGGCGAAGTTAGATGGGGTGGTTGTGGAATCAGGTTTCCACAACCTGGTGATGCGAGTGCTTAACTGACAGTTGCGCAGCTTGGTAACATGCTTCCATGCGACGGAAAAGGGACTATATGGACTCTGATATCTTGCATCAATGGGTTTGCGCAGCACTATTAGGCTACTACGGCAAGACAACGTGGTACTTCTTTATGGAACGGCACATCCACTAGACTAGGAGGCCAGTCTGCGAGGCCTAATTCCTTCTACTTGGATTTATTGCATATACTTTAATCAGTCCTCATTACTTATATTGGTAAATACCATAACTTATGCAATTTGAATGAGATGCGCAGTGCTATGAGCTTTCTTACTGCGATTCAACACTTAAAAAGTAACTATGTGGTTATCTCTTCAATCTATTCATTCAAGACTTATAGGTGCTTACTGTTTAATACTTCTTCATACATGAACTACTTAGCATCTTATTCCATCCTTTCCTCGGTTAATATAGATCACAGTAAACATATAACAAGCACTAATGATCTCATGCATGTATTGTAAATAATTTAAATCACCAATTAATGACAATCACACATAACAAACACATAACACAATGATTTAATGTGGTTCACCCCCTCGGATGGGAAGCTACGTCCACAAGAACTATTGTTTATTTATCTCGAAAAGAGGGTACAACAGTTCTTCATATGCGCACTCAGCTGCAGATGCTCTTCTCTCTCTCTCTCAAGATTAGGTCTCTGTGCACTCAGCTTGCAGAGCCTTTACAAAATTGTCTCTTAATAGAGATCTATTCAATCAACAATGAGAAAGATAAAAAAAATGAAGAACCCCTTTCCTATACAAAATTTCCCTATATATAGATCATGCCCTTAGGTCATGTCTTACATTACAAAGGTGAAACCCTTAGGTTTTACAAAACTGTCACGATTTTTCCAAAAATTGGACTTACTGATATCTGGTGGCGGATCTTCAATCATATGCACGCCAACCTCGGTGTAGACACATTGTCATCCGCTCCTCTGTGATGCGCGCCAACAGCTTGCTTCCTCCAAGCTGTTGGTCCAATCATGGCCTTAGACAATTGGTTCAATTGGTAGTTATCTAGTGGTGTAACCAATTGTCTATCTCCATCTGTACCTACCCACCGCTTGGTAGTTATCGGTGATGTTTGCCAGAAATAGGTCTTCTATGACGTAACCACATTAACTTCCATCCTCCATCCATGGTCTGCCTAGCTGGATTCCCGTTGTCGTGGCACATCGCAGTGCTGTACTCCTCGCGGCACCAACCTCGCAGTTCTTCCACAACTACCTTGCACGCACTATTGCAGCATACCAAAACTGTGCTGTGCTTCTCCTCGCAGCTTCCAAAACTGTTTTCCACAAAAAGTCTTCATCCATGCTGCGCTCGGCTTCACAATTCACAAAACTTAATACGTTCAAAATTTGACCTCCTTGGTCCAGGCCCAACAGGCCCCTAACACTTACTTGTGGCTCGCCCCCGAGCCACCCGCAACTTCTGCATCTTCTACTTGTTCCTCTTCTTGTGGGCCAGTCAACTCAGCGAATTCATTGTATTCGACAATTAATTTCTTAACTGCTTCCTTGGTGTCCCTTTTTACTTGCATTACTGTGTCTAGCATCTGAGGTGTTATCTCTTGCTTTTCTTGTTCTTCTACCTATTGCTGAAAATTGCGCAATTCTTTCAGTTTCTCTTCGATCTCTTGTGACATGAAGCTTGCTTTTTCTAGGAAGGGTTGTGTTTTATCCCCAATTGCAACCTCTTTCTCTCTTAAATTCTTCACTTCCTTCTTTAGTGCATTGACCTCCTTGTATCTGTGGAGTCATTCCCGTGCTGGTAATGATTTAACTTCTTCATCCAATGTTTCGAATTCTGTCTGCTTTGCTTTTAGTGCATCCTTTGCTTCTAGCCATTCTGGGTCCTCCTAAAGGGTAGAGAATGCTTTAAACGTTGCTTCTAATAAACTTTCGCATTTGGCTACTTCTCTAGCTATGCTTTCTGCCACTGGTTTTACTTCCTTTGCTCTTATCTCTACTTCAATTGGTATTGTCATGTTCTGAAGTTGACATTTTAATGAAGATATTTCATCTTCGTAGGTGACTTCTATATCCTCTTTTTCTTCCTTAAGTTTTTTCACCATCTGGTCTATCTTGATGACGGTATCCACGGCCTCCGCTTGTATTTCAAATTCTGGTATCTCATTCACAACCACAGTGATCGTGGATTATAGCCTTTTCCGATGATCATGTTCATCTTGAAGCTCCATAGCTCTCTACGAGCTAGCTTCTTCCAACTCTTTGTAGCTTGTTTGCAGTTCTGCTTTCCCTTTCATTGCATCTATTGTTCTCTCATGCATTTCTTCAGAAAATTGCAACTGCAAGTAATGTAGAGCCGATAATGTGATCTTTGCAAGATCAAGTTCTACACGGTCTACATCCTTTGTATCTAGGAGTATTTGGTCAGGTAGCGATAGCCTTATTGCTAACAGTTGTAGATGGACGATGCAGGAACTTGTTGGTGCTGTCAAAGTCCACTGCGGTGCTTGTATCTGCGAAGTGCCTCCCGACTTTGCCTTTGAGCCTGAGTTTTTCTGTACTGGTAATCTTTGCTGTACCTGCTCAAATTTTTCGGTGATCACGTCCAACTTATTAATGTTTCCCTTTAAGGTTTCATGAATTACCTTCTCCTTCTTTTCCTTCTCGATCAACTTGTCTTCCATCTTTTCATTGATAGCCTGAGCGATCATTTCATAATCGTCCTCTTTTAGCACTGTATCTACTTTTTCCTTATTTTCTTTGGTCTTTTTCCGTGGTCCCTTTTGTTGCAGTTGGCTTTCGGGGTCCTACCTTTTTGAGCTTTATTCTATAATGGGACATGGTATTGGGTTGTCCTCCCCATTGTCGCTTTGGACGCCAAATATCTCGACCCGATACTGCAGAGGGCATTCTTTCATGAGAAGATCAATATATTCCTCTGTCATGTGATATCATCCCTCAAACCTATCTATGTTCTTCTTTTGTGCCTTTGCTGAAATTTCAATGCAACGCATGTTAGCATAAAAATTTACCGTTTGAATGTATTTGCTTGTTACCTCTTTTGATATTCGTGGTGTGTTGATGATAACATCATGGAGTTGACGATAGTAGGAGTGGAACACCTCATTTGTTGCATGCTATTTCCTTGTATCTAGGTTCGCCCATAGTTTTTGATAGCGCAGTCCTCTGCAGTCATGTCTATCAATGATCATGCTGACATAGTCCTTTGGTTCCTTCCAACCGATGAACGCCATTAGGACTATCAACCATGTGAAGTGAAAATATGTTCCACTTTCCTGTACTTCCAACAATTCGTCCAGGAATTCATTCAAGAGGTACTAACACTAATTATACTTTTCTCCTTCTACGACACTTGCTCCTAGTAACACAACGCCCATAGTTACTTCTAGTGGTCTTCAGATTGATATCCTCGCCTTCCCTTTGCAGCAAGAGTAGTTTGTTTCATTAATGCTGCGACTTCTTTATCCTTACTTTTTCCTTGGAAGAATTTCTCTGGGTCTGTTACCCACTTGCTCAAACATGTTATGTGATGGATCAAATCAATGTTGAGGTCGACGTTACGGTCGAGCCACAAGTATCCTTGGTGCATACATTCCATTAAGGTTTAGACTACTACATTAAATTCTGGTGACCTGTCGAAATGAGGGAGTCGTAATAGATTTAATAGACCCGACTCTGCAACTCGAGAAAACTAGCTTTCGGCGACTAAGTTCATGTTTCCTTTTACATCTTTCTTCCAGCACATATACATGTCTGAATAGAACTATGGGAATCTTGGTTCATTGTTGTCCCTATGTATTTGTAGTAGGTCATGGTATTCCCATTTGCATTCTTGTATTTTACCGAGGAGATTATCGGCCAACTTCACATGCTTTGAAATTGGTGATAATGGAATATCATATCTTGTGTTCCTTGGTAGCTTCAGTGTTGGCACATCTACTGCCCTTGGTGAGATATAGTTAGGCATGAATGTGAGCAGAACTTCCTGTGTCATCTATGGACCCTTCTGCAATACCGATCTCATCTCTGTTAATTTGACTTTTTGCTGTGGTTCTTTTCCTTTGGGATCCATGGGTACAATGTGCCTTGGTGACCTTTGGGATGGTTCGGGATTTTCTTTGACAATGTTCTTTACAAGGGTTCTCATTAACCCTTCAATACCTCCGTATTGAAATATCTTTATAGCTTCTGGTAGCGTTAATTCAAGTTCTTTTGAGGAATTTTCAGACATTCACCTCGACTTTTCTCAATAGGATACCTTCTAGCTTGTAGAACAACTCAGAGACTAGTATCTGCAAGAAATTTTGAATGTTTGGTAATACCCTTGAGATAGAATATGGTGGTATTTATAGGCACAGGTATCTTTCCTCTGCTCCTTCCAACAGTTAGATAAGCATTAAATGTTGTATTCGTTAGCTAAATCTATGCAAGATATCGGTCGTGTCCGTCATTAACCCTTTCAGAACGGTTATTTTCTCTTTAAATGCCCTAACGTTTGCCAAAAAAGCTCAAATTAACGGATATTTCCCTAGAGTGTTGTGTCAAGCTACGGAGCAGGTGAAAAATAGGTCCTTCACAGTATCTGATTTCTTTTCTCTGGAGGGTTTCCTTTTAAACTTCGCAGCTTTGCATTTTTTTTTTTTTGCTGCGCGGTTTAGAGACCTTTCTTGGTAATTTACATGTACAGACTCAGTAATTTTTTGTGCCTAATTTCAACTCTTTTTGGCACTCATAATTTTCCCTTTCTTCTAATCATACAAGATTCTACGAAGTACGACTATCGCGGTAAAGATTTAGTCTGCTTCCATTTATCAGATTAGGTAATTTATCACCAGCTAAGGTAGCTAATTGGACTGCACCACTGCGAGTAACATGTATGATAGTATATGGTCCAAGCCAATGCATTTTGAACTTTCCTGGAAATTTCATGAATTTGCTATCGTACAGGAGGACTACATCACCTACCTGAAAAGAGTTATTCTTGATGTGGTGATTGTGCCATGCTTTTTCTCGTTCTTCCTGCACTTGCTGGTGGAATCCCGCAATGAAGCGTTCTTCTTCCAACCCAACCAAGTGTATCAGTCTTTCTTCTAGCATTGCGTGATCTGCCATTCCTGTAAATGTAGCTATTCTCAAGCTGGGAAGAATATATTCCATTGACATTATTGCTTCTTTCCCATAAGCCAATCTGAAGGGTGTATGTCCAGTTAATTTCTTGCATGTCGTTTTGTATGCCCATAATACTGAAGGGATGCGTAGGTCCCAGTCATTGTGGTTTATGTTGCATATCTTAGTTAGTGCATTCTCAAGTACTTTGTTGAATTCTTCAACAGTTCCATTTTCTTATGGGTGATAAGGTGTACTACGCTGATGATGGATGTAGAATTCTTCAGTCAAGGCTTCAATAGTTTTGGTCAGAAAGTGAGTACCTTGATCACTCATTAGAATTTTGGGGCATCCAAACCTTGTGATGATATTTTCAAAGATAAATTCGGCCACTGTGGCTGAGCTGCAATTTTTCATAGGTTTAGCTTCTGCCCATCTGGTGAGGTAGTCAGTCGCAGTAATAATGTACCTCGCACCAGTTCTCTTCCCTGGTGGGTTAATAGGTCCTACAAAATCAATTTCCCATTTTTCGAATGCCTGCAAGGTTAGCTAAGGATTCAATGTCATCTCATCTCTCCGTGATGGCTTCCCTATCCTTTGACAGACATCGCAGTTTTGGCAATGTTCTTTGGAGTCCTTATGGATCGTAGGCCACCATAGTCTTGCACGCAACATCTTCTACGCAGTGGTCCTTCCTGCATAATGACCATCTACGACTCCAAAATGTGCATCAGCTAATATAAATGGTTTCTCATGTTCTAATACACATCTTCGCAGCACTTCGTTAGGTCCTAACTTGTAGAGTTGTCCTGCGATAATGGTGAAGTTTGCGGCTCGCACTACCAGCTGCGTCTTCTGCTGTGTAGTGAATTCTGTAGGTTTGAACCTAGTAGTAAAGAAATTGATTATGTCTTGATAATATCCATCAACTACCTGTATAGCAAACAACTGCACGTTAGGTATATTGTCTTCTAGATTCCTAGGTTCCTCTCCTGACTCAATCCTTGATAGATGATCAAGTCCTAAATTTAATATGCCTGGCTTAACGACTATTTCAAAATCATATTCTTGGAATATTAATAGCCATCTGCATATCCGCCCCCTAGCACTGGCTTATTTACTAGGTATTTTAATGCAGAATGGCCTGTAAACATTGAAAAGTGTGCACCAAGCAGATAGTGCCTGAATTTCTGTAATGCATATACCATTGTGATTCCTTCTTTCTCAGTAGTTGTGTAATTCTTCTTTTCCGATGATAGTTTTCTGCTCGAAAATGCAATGGGATGATCAATGTCTCCTTCTCCCGGTTGTGCAAGGACAATTCCCAATGCGATGTAGGAAGCATCCACATGTACATGAAATTGCTTCTCCCAGTCTAGGAAGACTAAGATCAGCGCAATAACCATTTTCTCTTTCAATATGTCAAATCCTTTCTCACAGTCCTCATTTCAAATGAACGGTGCATCATTTTTCAAAAGCTTCTGCATTGCTGCGGTTATCTGTGCATAACCCTTAATGAATTCTCTGTAGTATCCGGTATGGCCCAGTGTAGTGCGTAGTTGTTTAACTGAATTTGGTGTAGGTAAATTTACAATAACTAATATCTTTGCTGGATCAACGATCAACCCTTGCTTACACACAATATGTCCCAGTAGAATCCCATACGGAACACAGAAAATACATTTCTTTAAATTTAATGAAATCTGGTGCTGTCTGCATTTTTCTAGCATCATCCCTAGGCTCGTGGCATGGTTCTTCAGTAACCCAAAAATGTTCCAACCATCAAATTAAACTTCTAAAAACTTGTGGATGAATTCTTTAAATGCTGCGATCACTACTCTTGAAAATATGGCTGGTGCTTCTTCAAGCCAAAAGGCATCATTGTATACTGAAATGACCCCCATTCTGTGGCAAAAGTGGTCTTGTGCCTATCTGTTGGATCAATTCTTATCTGATGGTATCCTGAAAATATATCAGTAAAAGAGTATGCTTCATTCTCTCCAATGTTATCAAGTACTTCATCAGTAAAAGGTGTAGGAAATGGATCATGTATAGAGGCATCATTCAACTTTTTGAGATCAACGCAGATCCTGATCTCACCATTTGTTTTATTGTCTTGGATGACCATCGAGATTATCCATTTGGATTCTTCAATTGGCTGAATGATTCATGCATCGAGCATATTATTGAGTTATACCTTAACTCGTTCCTTGTAGCGCGGATTTAATCTATATGGTCTTTGCTTTACAGGTTTTGCACCAGGCTTGAGAGGAATTTTCATCACTCCTAAGTCTCCTAAAATGCCTTTCATCTCGGTGAACTTCATTATGAATACTTCTTGATATTCCTATAATATAGTTGTGATCTCTGTAGCTGTGTTATCATCCCAATAGTCTCCTATTGCTGAGAACTTCGGCTCTTCAGGGGTGCCGATGTTCACTTTTTTCGTTTTAACCAGTCCAGTCATATTTGGAATTTCTAGTGGAGGTCCTTCTACCTTGCATAATCCTTCTGATTCCTGAATATTTATGTTGTGCGGGTTCTCCTCATCACAATCTTTAACTTCTTCAGCTATGTTATAGCAGTCTAAAGCCTGCTCTATCTGTTCTAACCAATCTGGTTGTATATTTGCAAGTACATTGTCTACTTCAAAAAACTCTTCGGCTATTATGTTTTCCTTCAGGAAATCTTGTTTGAATATGCTTTCTTTAATAAGCTGCAGCGTGTCATTGATAGTAGGATGGTCATCTGTAAAGCTAAAATCTTTCTGGAAGCTCACAGTGAGTGTAGACCAATCCTCGGTTTCTCGGCACAACTCCTCCTCCAGGTACCATTTCTTTGGAATAGGCTTCTCTAATGTATGCGCAAAGAGATGTACCCATTCTGTTTGTGGTCTTTTCTTCCAAGCTTCGACACAAGTTGCGATATGATCTACTGGATCCATCTGACCACTACATTTCTTAAATGGTAACATGACCTTATCAACAAACTTGATTTGTAGTTTTATTCTGCAATGATCCCAAGTTGTTAATGTTTTCTAATGTGTAGCCCACCATCTGGTAGGTGTCTCGCGAAGTGCCATATATATCTACAACTGCTGCAGTATATTCTTTGATAAATGAATAGACGTTATTTGTACCATCATAAGTGGGGATTGGAATTACCTGATTTCCAATCCAGCGGAGTGATTTTGTAATTGTTGCACATCTTCTGGTAGATACCTCATGCATTCTTTGTTGCCACTTTTCTAATCCTGCTTCAGAGTTTGATATGCAAGAACTATCGCAGTGCCAACTGAACGTTCCATCCGTAGTAGGGTCAGTATAATCCACAACATTTGTTTTCATTTGATAGATATGATCAAGGCCTTGAGTGCAGTACTCTTCTTGAATAGGTTCAGCATATCGTTTGCCTTGCGAAGGATCCAATGGTGCGACAACCCTTATGTCATGGCCTTCAAATATCATTTTCATTGTCTTTAGATTGATGATGGTAGAGTTCGTCATGGCCTAGTTGATTCCTAGCAATGCTGGATACGGATTGCTATCATCCACAATTTCAATTACTTCGAAGTCTGCATAAATTCGCACTCCATCAATATCGCAAATGGTGTTGGTTAACCTTCCCAATGGTATAACTATGCCCTGGTTAGCCAGTCTTAACTGAATTGGTGACCATTGTAACTTTGGTTTTCCCATCGCCTGCCATGTCTGTTTTGTTAGGACGTTCACTTTAGATCCAAGATCAAGGATGATCTCGTCCATCTCATAATCTCCTATCTATGCAGTGAACTGCATTTCCCTGCCAGTTCTTTTGGGACTCCTAATGTTATGTACTGTGCCCTGTGCTGATCCTTTCTTACTGGATGATTCATACTAATTTATCAACTTTTCAAATTCCATAAGAGTATCCTTGTGTTTTAATAACTTGATGCAGCTGTGCAGAAACTGTGTAATAGAATTAGATGCATCTAGTGCAGTGCATGTCTTATCATAAGCCAGTGGCATGTCTTCTATTTGTAATTCTTGACTTCGCAGCGGGATCCTTGGAGAAAACATGTCCCGCGCTTCTTTAAATACTTCTTTGTTTTTCTGTAAGTTTAATAAAGGTGCTTTCCCAGGAGCTTTTCTTATTCCTATTGTTTCTTTAGGTTTGTTTTTAGGTTTAGTTGTTCCAGAAGTCGAGGCTTTGGCGATGTTGTCCTTTCATGTATCAACGCCACTTCGCGTTACTGCATTGACACTTGGACCTACAGATCTGTTCTCTGATGCGATCAACTGGATGTTAGGGTTTGGTTTTTCTGTTCTTCTCCTCTTCTGCATTTCTACCTCGAGAACTGGGCAATGTTCTATTACGTGATCAAATGATTTACAGTAGTTGCATGTGGCACATGGATTAGTACAGTCTCTTGATATGTGGCTTGGCTGGCCACAGTTATAGAATATTACCTAGCCTCGTCCTCTTCCTTGATTTTGACCAGTATTTCTTCCTCTTCCACGATATCCACCACCGCGGCCTCTATATCCTCCTTGATCATAGTGGGTGTTCTCTTGCTTTGTCTGATTTTCCTCTTGAACACAGTACATTCCAACACCTCACATTAATCCATATCTCGCTTTCTTTCATTCATCAGCTCGTAAGCGCGACAGTTGGACTCATCATGGCCAACTGACTTACATAAATTGCAGTATAAGTTTTTAGGTGTCTTTACGTATTTCTGTAGCAGGTAACAGTATCCAGGTCGGTGTCCTCTGCTCTTACAAATTTCACACCACGGTTCCTGGTTCTAATTCATATTTATTGGGTTTGGTGCACCACTATTAAGATAATCTTGAAATAAGGGGAAATGTTCTCTAGTATGGCCCTCTCCTTTGCATTTTGTGCACCAAGCTTCATGTCGTTGTTCATGTCTCTACTCTTTTCAATTCTTCATACCTTGTAATTATAATGTCAAGGTAGCCAATTGGTGAAGCTTCCAACTTCATTGTGATCTCCAAGGCCTCAACTTGAGATACAAAATTCGGTTGCATTAGTGGTTGTCAGATATGGGGCAACAATGCAGCAATAAACCATTCTTGATGCTGTTACGGAGCTATAACAAAGCTCACTTGGTCCAACAATGTTTTGAATTTTTGGTCGAATTCCCATACCGATTCAGTGGGTTTTTGCTTGATTTCTTTCAGCTCTGTTATGCACTGTGATTCTGATTTGGGTTTCTTAAATTTTGTTGCAATCGCGGTTTTGATGTCTGCTAGGGTTCTCAACTGTGCTTGAGAATATTTCATAAACCAATTCAATGCTCTGTCTCTAAAAGTAGTTATGAGCTATGCTCTCTTTATAGCATCATCTGTCACTTGCTTAACACTCCACATGGCTTCGCATAGAAACCAGTGCTGATCAGGGTCTTCCTGACCCATTCCTTTGAATATCGATAGTTTTATATTGTTATCTGTCATTCTTCTTCCAGATTGTGTACTGTTCTGAAACTGATTCCCTGTGGAAAAATTAAATAGAGGCTACTGGATTGTACAAGGGACGGTATTCTACAGAATAGTTTGAGTCATAGTGTTGTGAGCACTCGCTCCTGCGGTGTTACTAGTATTACTGATTTGTGAGATGGGATGCATGATACTCGCAGTGGTTGGGTTCTAGACTGACTGATTCTGAGGTATAATATAGTGGATTGTGGCTGATAATTGAGTATTTGTATTATTGAGATCACATGGAATGTCGGTATGGTTTCTAGATGGTGTAGGTTTCTTCTCGTTAGAAAGCTTGTATCTCTTTCCACTTCTCAAAGTATGGTTTTAGTCGTTAGAATCAATGTATGTATTCTCTACCATGGCAGATCTAGGGTTATTATTGCATTCTTAAAACACCTTTCTCTGCTAAAATCATTTTAATGTATAGACTGAGGTTTTTCAAGAACTTACCTCTGAGTCCTTCAAAGAAATATGCTTTTGCTTGGCTGTAGGATTTCAGCGTGTCTACAACAAACTCAGTCACAAAGCCTTCAAGTATGCTATCAACCCAAAAGTCAACTGCTCATGACAGTGGGATGTGGATTGCTTTGAGCTGTTCAGTAAGCTCTGGACTCCAGTCTATAGGTACTCCGCCTTGGGAGCAATTCTTTCTTTCTGCGAGGCACGATATTCACTCGTGGAGCTCGGTTGGAAATGATGCCCAAAAAATTTCATGGATATCCCTCCACAAGTATCTGTTTAACCAATCTATGTCAGATAGACGTGGGTGCCTGTTTTCGTTCTTTGCAAAGTCCCTTTCGATCTTATCGCACCAAGCTGTGATCTCTTTCTTTTCGAGATACCAACTGTTGGACATTACTTTTCTGAATCGACTATTGCATCACTGGTCTTAGCACGGCAATGGAACCATTTGTTGGTCGCAGTATTGTTCAAGAGGTTTTCCTATGTAGACCCAGGTACTTCGCGATATGAGATACCAACAAAACCCCTATTCACTGGCCCTTTTGGAAACAAACCGCAAGCAGTCTGAAGTCTCACCCAAGGCGAAGTTAGATGGGGTGGTTGTGGAATCAGGTTTCCCCAACCTGGTGATGTGAGTGCTTAACTGACAGTTGCACAACTTGTTAACATGCTTCCACGCGGCAGACAAGGGACTATATGGACTCTGATATATTGCGTTAATGGGTCTGCACAACATGGTACTTCTTTATGGAACGACACATCCACTGGACAGGGAGGCTAGTCTACGATGCCTAATTCCTTCTACTTGGATTTATTGGATATAATTTAATCAGTCCTCATTACTTATATTGGTAAATACCATAACTTATGCAATTTGAATGAGACGCGCAGTGCTGTGAGATTTGTTACTGCAATTCAACTCTTAATAAGTAACTATGTGGTTATCTCTTCGATCCATTCATTCGAGACTTATAGGTGCTTACTATTTAATACTTCTTCATACATGAACTACTTAGCATCTTATTCCATCCTTTCCTTGGCGAATACAGATCACAGTAAACATATAACAAGCACTAATAATCTCATGCATGTATTGTAAATAATTTAAATCACCAATTAATGACAATCACACATAGCAAACACATAACACAATGATTTAACGTGGTTCACCCCCCCCCGGATGGGAAGCTACGTTTACAAGAACTGTTGTTTATTTATCTCGGAAAGGGGGTACAACAGTTCTTCGTCTGCGCACTCAGCTGCAGACGCTCTTCTCTCTCTCTCTCTCTCTCTTTCTCTCTCTCTCTCTCTCTCAAGATTAGGTCTTTGCGCACTCAACTTGCAGAGCCTTTACAAAATTGTCTCTTAATAGAGATCTATTCAATCAACAATGAGAAAGATAACAAAAATGAAGAACCCCTTTCCTATACAAAATTGACCTATATATAGATCATGCCCTTAGGTCATGTCTTTACATTACAAAGGCGAAACCCTTAGGTTTTACAAAACTGTCATGGTTTTCCCAAAAATTAGACTTACTAATATCTGGTGGTGGATCTTCAGTCATATGCACGCCAACCTTAGTGTAGACACGTTGTCATCTGCTCCTCTGTCATGCGCGCCAACAACTTGGTTCCACCAAACTGTTGCTCCAATCATGGCCTTATACAATTGGTTCAATTGGTATTTATCTAGTGGTGTAACCAATTGTCTATCTCAATCTATACCTACCCACCGCTTGGTAGTTATCGATGATCTTTGCCAGAAATAGGTCTTCTATGACCTAACCACATTAACTGCCATCCTCCATCCATGCTCTTCCTAGCTAGATGCCTGTCGTCATGGCACATCGCAGTGCTGTACTCCTCGCGGAACCGATCTCGCAGTTCTTCCGCAACTGCGCTGCGCACACCGTCGCAGCATACCAAAACTATGTTGTGCTTCTCCTCGCAGCTTCCAAAATTGTTTTCCACAAAAATTCTTCATCCATGATGCGCTTGGCTTCGCATTTCACAAAAATCAATACGTTCAAAATTTGACCTCCTTGGGCCAGGCCCAATAGTAAGTGTGAATATCAACCTTTCTAAAGTGCAAAAACGGGTTCTGAAAGTGGCAATATTGGCTTTGAAATGTGGGTTTTTCTATTTGAGTAGTTTGTTTTTTTACTACTTAAGAACCTTAAAATTGCAGTTTTTTGTTATAAAGCTATGAATTTCAATTAAAAATGTATGAATTGAACACATAGCCAATTTTTTTTTCTTAATATGCAAAATAGAACAACCTTTTTCTCATTTTGGTAGGTTTGTATTTCACCTGTGTGAACTCTAGAGGCAACTCTAATCCTATAAATAGATAGCCAGTTCTTCACTTAGCCATGTGAGTTCAACACTTAGCCAGATTTTTGTTCTTAATATGTAAAATACAATTAGTTATATTCAGAAAGATATATTCATCATTTGACCATATTTCTCTATAAAATACTTCTCTATCATTATATTGAAGCATATAGATGGATTTATTCAGAAGGCTGTGCACAGCCATTCATTACAAGAAGGAGAGCCTGGGAGCATGAATAGATTTCCCAGTATGGCTCTGTAAATTTAACAAGATGATGCAAAAAAAATTCCAATATTGATGTAAAAAACTAATCCAAGCAGGGACCTCTTCTACAAAAATTTTGCCGCTAAACAGAGGTTTCCTCGGCAATTCTCATCTCCACAAAGGGGGATTCCTGGCACTGGCTGCACTATGACATCCTGGCAGCGGCTGTACTATGACATCCTAGCCATCTTCAAAATTTCATCTTTTATAAAATCCTCTATCCCCATAAGTTCAATCTGATTCCGTTCCAAATCATCAATTCTGGAGTCGTAACGGGTTAATTGTTTTATTTTAAATAGAAACATTCTTTCTTTTTGTTTGTTTAAATCAAAGCATTATTTCTTTTTTCTTTTTTTAAATAGAATGAAATATCATAAAATGGAGAACACAAGAAGGATTGAACGACCCTTCTTGCAGTGTTGAACTATTTTGAAAATAATACTAGGAATAAGAAGGGTCGCTTGACCCTTTTGTAGTGTTGAACTATTATAAAAATAATATTGGGAATAAGATGGGTCAGCCGACCCTTCAATTACGAGGGAATTGTAAAAATAGAACACCTTGTAAGTTATAACATATAAAAATGGTTTCTGAGTAATTTTGTTTTTTATCCTTATTTTTGGACAAGAAGGATCGACTGCCCCTTCTTTTCGAAGTTATTTGTGAAAACCTTTATCCAGAAATTCAGCTATATCCATAATGTAGAACACAAGAAGGATCAATCGACCCTTATTGTAGTGTCAAACTATTATGAAAAGAATATTGGGAATAAGAACATGTGTTAACTCCAAGGAGGTCACAAGTTCAAAACTAGTGGGGGCTAGGGTTGCTCATTGGCTCGTTGTGACAAGGCTCGAAGGGTAGGAGACCCCTGGGATAGAGGCTCTCCCATGGGATAAAGGGTCTTAGGATGTCTTGACCCTTGCTGAGTCACAAGTGTCTGGTATATATGGCTTGCAGGCTGTTGGATATACCCTTGGGAGGTTGTTGTTCCCATGGTTTAAAAAAAACAATATTGGGAATAAGAAGGGTTGGTTGAACTTTCATCTACAAGGGAATGGTGAAAATAGAATGCCTTAGAGAAAGAGCGGCCCAACGACCACTCTTTCTCTGATAATATTTCCACTTGCCAGCAAATTCTTTGAAGCATTTAAACTTATATAAAGATGGAGACACGTGGACCGCTTATATTGTGACATGTGGCATATTTGATTTTTAAATTTAGTTTAAAGATTTTATAAATGAATTTCAAGGATATTAATGGTACCAGGCATGTTGGCCGTAGGATTTTCAATGAATCGATTGGAGTAATAAGTGTACGATTACTCCAGAAAAATCTATACTTGCTACGGATGATATCTATGACCACCATGATCCCGCCATAGTTACTGTGATAATTACCATTGACCCCAACCAGATACTTTGTTGGTGATAAGACATAAACATTATGTTGAATGAAAAATATGATTAGATTATTCACACGAGTGATACAATCCATCATTTACGGCGAATATTATTAAGCATGCTATAGGCCATTTAATGCACTGGCAGCAGGCATGTTGGCCATTGGATTTTCAAGGAATCGATTGGAGTGATACGTGTACGATTACTCCACCAAAATATGTAGTCGCTACAAATGATATCTTTGACCACCATGATCCCACCATACTGTGATAATTACCATTCCCCATCTGTCCCAGACTCGCATCCCATTCAATCCATCAACGCAGTGGCCACTCACTATATATAGGCTAATCCATCAACACAGTGGTCACTCACAGCAAACTGAAATGGATTTTTTCAGTTTGTTTGCCTTATATTCCCTGGGTATGCATGGATTTGTCATTATTTTCCTATAACCAGGAGGGGACATAGGGAGATTAAGAAATGCTCTCATATAGGTAGATGGTAGATGAAGAAATGTTCTCATATAATGGATCTACTATACCATTTTCCTGCAGAGAAATTTGGGGAGATAATAGGTAGCTTGAAATCATTGAAGAATCTTGATATCCATGTTTTGAAGCCTCTTCCTCTTCTCAACTTATTGGAGCAACTTCCTAACCTTGAAAGACTACATATCCGAAAAAGGTTTTTCTCGGTAAGAAATAATTTTTGTAGTCATTATTATACACACGTCTAATTTAAGTGTTTGCTTATCATTTGCAAAGTATATTTCATTGGTTGAATTCCTTTGCTTCCACTAACTATGGTGTTAGGAGCTAACCCGTCCAAGCGGGATGCCCAAACCAACTGTGTTAGGAGCTAACCCATCCAAGCGGGATGCCCAGACCAACTGTTATGGTGCACTTGGCAATTTAGGAATAGTTTCTCTGTTTTTATTGTGCATGATGATATGTGTGCTCATGCATTGGCTGCAATAAAATGATTATTTTCTCATTTGTTGGAAATGGTTTCTTTTTATGGCAGCGTGATAAACAGTTATTTGTTTTCTATACAGGTATTCGAGAGAGATGCAATACCATCGTGTCTAGGCTATCTTCGAATCTCTGTGCCTCCATATCATGTTGTCAGCTTCTTCTAACTGCACATAATTTGCTTCACTCATTTTAAAGATGAGCACCTCACCCATTTCCAATACATTTTATAGTCAGTACCATGACAGTCGAAAATCTCGTGACTTTCCAGCTTCGCAGAATGAAAAAACAGAATGTTATCAATCGTTTCTATTTCTTCCTCGATGAATTTCAGCTCACCAAATTTTAGCTCACCAACTTAAGATAGTAGTATCAGACTTAATAGATACTAAACTTGGTGATGATGTAGTATTGGAGCTCAATGATGTAGTATCAGACTTAACAGATAGTGAACTTGTTATCACCATCGCACATTTTTTGCACTATTCATCAACAAATAACTACACCTAGCCCAGAGATATTACCAGTCTTTACAAGAATATTCCCTTTGTATCTGAAGGTGGGAAAATCATCAAGGTAGGAGGATTTCTAAAGTTTCTCGAGGCGCCTGCATCCAAGAGTAACTAGGCCAAGTTAATGGGATGGAAATTGGAATCCTTGGATGACTAATGGATTTTCAACACTTTTTGAAGGTTACCTTATACTACCACCTTGTGCAGGAGGTATGATGAATTTAGTGAATGATTTGGTTTCATTCTTTCAAAGACACTTGCAGCAGTCATCGAATGTTGTTTTAGTACATTCCTTCATGTCTGGAATGAGTCTAGTGCTTCTAAGTCTACAAGTCGAAGCTCCAATAAAAGTTTAGTCTTTTATTACTCCTTCAAAGGAGATGATCTGATTAAGGATAAGGAGAATCTAAAACGTTTAGCGACTTTAAATTATTCTGAAGTTGAATTTAAAATAAAAAAATGCAATTGAAAAGGACCTTCTGAAAGTGGCAATATTGGCTTTGAAAAAGGTGTTTTCCTATTGGAATAGTGTGTTTTTTTACTACTTATGAACCTTAAATATCAGTTTGTTGATATAAAACTATGAACTTCAATTCAAAAAGTGTGAATTTAAAATAAACAAATGCAATTTCTAATTTGAAAAGTGTGAATTTCAAATCAAATAATGCAATTTTTTATTTGAAAATTGCAATTTTCATTTGTAAATGTTCTAAATTTTAAGGTGAGAAAATCAATGTCTAAAATATTCAAGTCACTTTGAAGACGGGTCAAAACCCGCCTTTCTAAACTCCAAAATCAAGCAAAATCCGGTTCCAAAACTACCAAATCCAGGTTCCAAAAGTGCCAAAACCAAATCCAAAAGTGACAAAACCGATTCCAAAATTGCCAAAACCGATTCTGAAAGTGCCAAATCAAGGTTCAAAAGGTGTCAAAATCGGTTCCTAAAGAGCCAAAACCAGTTCCAAAAGTGCAAAATCCGGTTATGAAAGTGACCAAACCGGTTCCGAAATTGAAAAATTCGTTTCCAAAGTGCCAAAATATAGGTTCCAAAACCATACTTTTTCTTTTGAACGAGGCTCGACATAAATGAATGAAGGGGCAGCCGACCCTTCTTCTACCTACTATTATTTTCATAATAGTTCTAGACTGCAAGATGGGTGGTTCAATCCTTCTCGTGTTCACCATTCTGGATACAGGTGAGTTGTCGGATATTGGTGTTCACAATTATCTAGTAAAAGAAGGGGCGGCCGATCCTTCTTGTCAGCAGTCGGAAGTCGGGACAAATATTGTTTACATGTTATATCATAGGCAATGTCCTGATCGCCGCCACATACTGTAGAATTCGGTAGTGGGGAAATGTTGTCCCAACCTTCGTAGATTAATTGTATTTCATTTCTCTTTTAATTGAAGGGTCAACCGACCCTTCTTGTGCTTAGTATTTTTGCAGTCTTCACCATTCAGGATATACATGAATTGATAGCCTATAATTCATAGGTTGAATATCTCCACAATTCCCTCATAAATGAAAGGGCGGTCGACCTTCTTCTACCCAATATTATTTTCATACTTGTTTCAGACTGCTAGAAGGGTCGGCCGACCCTTCTTGTGATTTATATTTTTCCATTCTTGACCATTCTTGATTGTGGAAACTTTGGTTTGTTTTTTATTCTAGTTGTAGTCCTGCAACCCGCAATTATGGATTGAGGGAACATTGTATATATTTCCAAACAATTAAACCCCCACAACTCGTCTTTCGCATTCCCCAGATTAGATCTCATCCGTCGACTTGTCTTAATCTTATGGACCAAATTGAACCCGATGGAATTAATAAATATGTTGATTTTGTTTTTGTTCCTTTTATTATATTTCATCTTCCAAAATTAGCTGGTATGTGGATTTTACTACGAGTTTTTTCCAGGGGTCGTTTTCACCATTTTTTCCAGCTTTAATGAAGGGTCGACCGAACTTTCTTGTGCTTAATATTTTTGCAGTCTTCACCATTCATGATATACATGAATTGATAGCCTATACTTCATAGGTTGAATATTTGCACAATTCCCTCATAAATGAGTTGGGAGGAATTATTCCTTGAGAATGGGGCAGCTCCCCAGTTATAGATGGAGTAGAGAGAATGGGGAATCTCCCTAGTAGACATGGAGCTCCCCAGTAGACACAGAGCAGAGAGAATGGGGATGCTTTGAATGTGTAGAGGTTCGAGGTACCAGAGTTGCAGCCAACTAGAAGGTGAAGGGACCTTCTAGAATTGCAAGAGTGGCACAACATAATGGCCAAGATTAATTACTAAGAAGTATAGGGTATAGGCTATAGTATAACAAGCATTAAAATTTCTGAGGGGAAATGTAAATTCATGGGTCACTTTAAATAGAACAATTTTGCTATATCCATAATGGAGAACACAAGAAGGATCGACCGACCCTACTTGTAGTGTTGAAATATTATGAAAAGAATATTGGTAATTAGAAGGGTCGACTGACCCTTCTTCCAGTGTCAAACTAATCTGAAAATAATACGGGGAATAGGAAGGGTCGACTGACCCTTCAATTACAAGGGAATTGTAAAAATAGAACACCTTGGAAGTTATATCATATAAAAATGGTTTTTCCTGACTTTCATTTTACGCCAAGAAGGATCTGCCACCCCTTCTTTCCATAGTTAATTGTCAAAAACTTTATCCATCAATTCAACTATAGCCATAATGGATAATACAATAAGTATCGATTGACCCTTCTTGTAGTGTCGAACTATTATGAAAATAATATTGGGAATAAGAAGGGTCGGCCGACCCTTCATTTAGGAGGGAATTGTAACAATAGAAGACCTTGGAGAAAGAGCAACCGCTCTTTCTCTGTGAATATTTCCACTTGCCAGCAAAGTCTTTAAAGAAAAACGTCTACAAATTTCGTTGTTAAAATGTTGATATCTAGTATCCTAGGGTGACATGTGGAATGATGATATTGTGACACATGGCATATTTGATTTGGCACATTGAGTATAGTGATGTTACTCATGTGGGTTTAACCACAACACAACCAGGAAATGAAATTTCACTCATAGCAAGATTGCCCTCTGGAAATTGAATAGCAACACTTTTTCTATGGAATCTGATGACTAACAAATTGCCCATATTGGTATTTGTGTTTAAGAAGAGCATTAAAGATCCCATAATGATTAACTATAATAAATTTCCAGGCAATTGATTAAACCTTTCAGTATGATAAATGCAATTATTACATCTCTAACAAAATAACATATAGCACGCGCCAACAAAATTTGGATTAAGATTATGTACAATTTTAATTATATCACTTATCATGATTTGATGTCAAATCTAAATGACTTATCATTGATCTTCATCTGTCTCGCATATGGGATATTAATGCGGACTAGTCCCAAGGTTTGCAGTGGCTATTTCATGCACGAAGGTGGCGCATTCTGTATCTTGCATGTCCCTCTCTGTGAAGGTTCTCCTTGCAATTTTCTCCGAAGTTGGTCGTTTTGTCTGAATATGGAGGAGAGA
Organism: Larix kaempferi; assembly: GCA_027924585.1. NCBI lineage: Eukaryota > Viridiplantae > Streptophyta > Pinopsida > Pinales > Pinaceae > Larix > Larix kaempferi. The sequence goes on along the minus strand of BSBM01000348.1, from coordinate 13,268,771 downwards.
AATTTGTGTATGTCTGCTCTGCAAAGTCGCAAATGCAGGAAGTCTGCCCAGGGGAAGTCTGGGGGGATTGGCTCGAAGCGATACCTCTCTGATATTTTTCATGGGCACAACACTGGTGGTAATGAGCTCTCTCGTGGTGGCTTGACAAAGCATGCTGACAACTCTGGCAGTGGTAAAAGATGGGTTCCTCTCGACTTTGGTCAGGGTCAGTGTTGATGTATATGTAACTTCGGAATGTATTTCACATATATGTATATTGTATTCCTATAGAGATGTTATTATTCCTCTATACGGAAGCGTCGTCATTTATATTGTAAGTGTCGTAACTTATACTTGATGGGTTATTAGACCACCTTGTTGGGGGTTGGCCCTGTATAAGTCATGTGGGTCAAAGGGTTATTAGACCACCCTATTTGGGGTCGGCCATGTGGGTTGAAGGGTTATTAGACCACCCTATTGGGGGTCGGCCCAGTCATCATTATTATTCCTCTATACGGAAGTGTCGTCATTTATATTGTAAGTGTCGTAACTTATACTTGATGGGTTATTAGACCACCTTGTTGGGGGTTGGCCCTGTATAAGTCATGTGGGTCAAAGGGTTATTAGACCACCCTATTGGGGGTCGACCATGTGGGTTGAAGGGTTATTAGACCACCCTATTGGGGGTCGGCCTAGTCAGCATTATGGTATGTGGTTAAGTTCGAGCCTACATGAGTTAGGTAAAAAGGCAAGTCAAGTCAAGTATAAATAGAGTGCGGGAGGCACACTATTTGCTTACTCACTTCTCACACTTGCACTCAAGGAGGAGTAGCGCACTTATGGAGGAGGAGGATCTGCTGCTAGGTTATGGCTATCTCTCTTGGTTGGTTGTATCATTGCTCTATCTATCTCTGAGGAAGTTATTGGGGTTTTTCACCTTTATGGTTTTCCCCAAGTAAATCATTGTGTCTCTTGTGTGCTTGCATTATTGTCTCCATAATTGATATGTTGTAGATATGTTGTACATGTTGTTCTCTCAGTTAATATCCTAGATCAGATTGAAGTAAATTCTGAAAATTTAACATGGTATCAGAGCTAACCTGAAAGAAGGCATGATATGGCATGTATAACACTTGTTGCATTTACGATGCTAGGGCTTGATATAGCAAAAACCAGTCATCGTAGAACTTTCACTATAAATCTGTTTTGGCAAATTTTTCGGATCTGAAATTGTTACAGGACGAATATTAAACCTCCAGGTACCTTGTGTCCAAAGGAAAACCTCTAATTCGTTGTACTTTGTGATTTATGATCTGTACAATATAGGGTTTCTGCCTCTTCCAGATCTGAGTCAAAATCAGGTGACCTTGGGAAAAAGGTCATAACTTGGGCTAGGAAGCTCCAAATGAATTTTTGTGAAAAGTGACAAGTAGTACACAGACTGCACTATCTCAGAAAACATTTTCAGAGGCCGAAGCTGAAACAGTGACATGTGGCATGCGGTACAAGTTCGCTCTCCTGAATTATCCCAAAACAGGTCACGTTGCGACACTTGGAATAACTCTCTCTGAGAGAATCCAATTGAGGTCATACCTATCAGGATGGAAATATAACAGGCCGAGATATCTCAGGAAACATTTTCAGAGGCCTAAGTTCAAGCAGTGACACGTGGCACGCCGTACAAGTTCTCTCTCCTGAATTATCCCAAAACAGGTCACGTTGCGACACTTGGCATAACTCTCTCTCAGAGAATCCAATTGAGGTCAGATCTGTCAGGATGGAAAGATAACAGGTCAGGCTATCTCAGGAAACGTTTTCAGACCCTGTGGATCAAAAAGTTTGGAGTTACACTAGAAACAATCAGGTACATATTTCTGTCAAAACAAAAGTATTTTTGAGTACCTTCATTCATGGCTTCCGGAATTTAGGGCTTCGGAGAAATTTGAAATTTTTGTAATCGGAGACCACGGCTAGATGATACTCATCAAAATAGAAACTTAGAGACCAAGATCAGAATTTTTGGTTGGGCAGAAGGCCGGGCTTGATTAGACCCTAGTTCGGGACTTTGATCAGAAAAGTGGAAAATTAGGGCTTCTGTAAAAATGGGAATTTTTGAAATCTGTGACCACGGTTGGAAGCTCCTCAGAAAAATAGAAGCTTAGAGATTTGGATCAAAAATTTTGATCGGGAAGAAGAGTGGGATTCATCAAACCCTAGTTCAGCGTCACGTCTAGTGAATCCGGAAGTTTCAAAGGCAAAATTGAGGAGTGAAACGTTGCAGTTTTCAAATTCTGAATATACCAGCTTGATCAGCTCATCAAGGCACATATTTCTATCCTGTCAGAAGTTTGAAATTCAAAGTTTGAATTTTTGGGGTTTCTCTGACAAACCCATATCCAGCTCGAAGTCCAGTTCTTGCAAATCAAGTGGATTGGGTTAATCCTAGAAGAAGATGGATTGGTCATCTGCATAAGTGAAGGAGTTCCTGTTTCAGAGGGAGATGAGGCTAAGGCTTTACATAAGGATATTACCAGCGATCTCGACAGGTATGACTCATTGAGGTATGTTTTGAGATTTGTTCATGATTAAGTTTATGGTATGATTGTCTTCATGTTATTACGGTTAGTACAATCTTGATTTTAGATTTGTCGTATCACCTTAACAAAATTATGAATGCATGATAGAAGATATTCGTTGATTAGGGTGTTGACACTTATGATTATACTAATGCATTATGGTGTTGTATGAGGTTTATGTTGTCTACTAACATGAAAGGTACACCAAGAAAGACAAATCATGTTCCAGTTCAAGAACATATGATCATGATGACATGAGGATAAAGACTCATCCATTGTCATGGATCTCATAGAAGATCCATTTACGAGGTATGTATAACATGGTTTTATAATTGCTAACCTATGAGATATACAGGTTACTAGCACAAGTCATTGAAGAAGAACAAGACGACATCATGTGAGTATGTTAGACATAACTAACTAGCATGCTAATCCAGGTATGTTTTTCCTATATCAAGATAGAATCCTACCTTGGGTTAGGATATTATACTATTGTTGATAATGATTATTCATGAAGTCATAGGTTTGAATAATCATGGTTGTATGCATATTATGTTTCTTACCATAATTGATGATATGACTAACCATAAGAATCCTACATAAACCTTGAATGATAATTCTTATTATTTCTGTTTGAAATGATCATGACTATACATGCTTGAGATTATTGTGTTTTAATAGTATACTAATGAATGTATGGTTTTATATTAGACCTAGAGGATAACACAATGATGATACTAACAAGCATGCATAGGGATCGAGAATGTATTTAAGTTCAAGGACAGGTAATCCAGGGAGCAAAGATCAAGAGGGAGTACACTCCAGTGGTTTATGAAAGGATCTAGATATTCAGAGGGAGTTGACCATCTCTCTACATTCCACAACAGAAAGGTGTAGAAGAAGCTACTGCAGATTAGGACTCCAACAGCTCCTGCAAGAAAGTGAAGACTCAGAGGGAGTCCACCCAACGAACAAACAAAGATAAGTATTTTAATTATCATTTCTTGCATATGTGTTTGTTTAAATAAAATTGTTCAATGATGTATATGCTCATGTTCCTAGACTTAGGATATGTATTGTGCATATTAGAATAGTTGCATTGATGAACAGTATACTACTAATATACATGGGTAAGTGGCCTATGGCACTGTACAACATTCCATTGCTACTTATCTAGAATGAAACCTCTTTGCTGACATGTTGGGATTTGTGCACACTCTTAACAATGTTCTGGTAGAGATTGGAAGGCATCTAGAAAGTTACGGGATATGGATAAATGTTGTATTGAAGCATTGGCTAAGATAATTGCATGACTGTATGACATATTTCTTTATGTGTAAGAATTTGTTCTGAAAATTATGAGATGTTTCTAATCATGCAATTTAACCTGTTTTGTAGGAAAGAACGTATATCTTCACCTAAAAAAGGACTACAACATTTGTTCTAGCAACAAAGATATCTATTGAAGATATTGAAGTTCCCAGGATCTGGGATGAAGAAATGGAATGCCATGATCCATCGATCATGAAGAATGATGTTTGGGATGTAGTCCCAAGACCTGAAGGGAAGTTTGTTATGAATTCCATATGGAACTATCAGATCAAGCATGTTGCAGATGGAAGCATAGAGAAATATAAAAGTAATGAAATAGAAGATACACCAGATGGATTCAAGACAACTTTCTTGAATGGTGTAGTTGAAGAAGAAGTGTATGTGGAGAAGCCACTTGGTTCTGAGACACATGATAGGAAATCATATATGTGCAGAACTTGGTATGGTGAAGATAGATTGATTACCGACACGCAGCGGAAGCTTACTACTGAGTTCGAGATGAAGAACTTGGGGATGATGCACTATTTGTTTTTGGCATGGAGGTGTGGCAGAGTGCAGAAGGAATCTTCCTTGAACAAGGGAAGTATGCAGTAGAGATCCTGAAGAGGTTCGGAATGATGGATTGCAAGGCCATGGCCACACCTATGGCATCAAATCTGAAGCTTCTATGTGATGCCCAATCTGATCCGGTTGATGTCTCTTTGTATCGTCAGATGATTGGGTCCTTGATGTACCTGACGAACACGAGACCAGACATTTGCTTTGCTGTGAACACATTGAGCCAGTTCCTGACGGCTCCGAGGAGTGTTCACCTGGTTGCTGTAAAGCATGTTCTGAGGTACCTGAAGGGTACAGTGGATTATGGGCTCAGGTATGAGGCGAATCAAAAGTTTAACCTGCAGGGTTATGTTGATTCAGATTGGGCTGGCAGTGCTGCAGAAAGGAAGAGCACTACTGGGTGTTGCTTCAGTATGGGATCAGGTGTGATCTCTTGGTTTAGCAGGAAGCAGTCTTGCGTAGCACTGAGTACAGTTGAGGCAGAGTATGTTGCAGCCTGCTCAGCTAGTTGTGAGTCAAAATGGCTACAGAAGCTACTGTCTGAGTTATTTGATCTCCTGTTGGAGGCTACTGGTATCTTCTGTGATAACCAGAGTTGTGTGAAGCTGTCCGAGAACCCAGTGTTTCATGATAGGTCGAAACACATAGAGATCAAATATCACTATATCAGGGATATGGTGCAGAGAGGAGCTGTGAAGCTCCTGTATGTTGCGACGGACGAGCAAATTGCAGATGTGCTGACGAAACCACTAGCCAGGGTGAAGTTTGAGTACTTCAGAGAGAGGCTTGGCGTTCTTCAGATCGAGGACACTTCGAGGAAGAAGTGATGGACACATTTGCTGAAGCCATTCCAAGCATGTTAAAAGGAAGATCCTTCACATGGCTGTGGATATAAGCGCTAGATGATGAGCATCAAGATGATGTTCTGGTTTCTGCTTGGATATGATCAGTTGGATCATTTTTATGTATGTATGTACGCATCATGTTGGATGCTGGATATGATCAGTTGGATCATTTTTATGTATGTATGTACGCATCATGTTGATGTTGGATATGATCAGTTGGATCATTTATATGTACGCATCATGTTGGATGCTGGATATGATCAATTGGATCATGTGTATGTATTTTGTATATGCATCATGTTGGATGCTTGGACCATGTATCTGTATATGTATCAGGTGGATACATTGTATGATCAGGTGGATCATGTGAGGTGATATGTATCATGTATTTGTATTAGATGGATACATTGTATGATCAGGTGGATCATGGATGGTGATATGTATCAGGTAGATACGTGGTATGCATCAGATGGATGCATTGATGATCAGGATGATCATGGATGACGAGCTTCAGGATGTTGCTCCAGATGACATGCAGCAGGACGTTGCAGTGATGATGATCAGGATGATCATGGATACATCAGGATGATGTATGGTGAGTATCAGGTTGATACTCTATGGTCGTGGATCAGGTTGTGCAAGATGAGCATGTAATCCGGTGCCCTGGGAGATTTGCAGATGGTCTTTCGAGGTTTTGCCTATGGCATGTAATTCGGTGCCTTGGGACATCTGGCAAATGCTCTTTCAAGGTTTTGCTCTGGAAGGACATATAATTCGGTGCCATGGGAGATATGCAGATAGTCTTTTGAGGTTTTGCCTATGGCATGTAATTCGGTGCCCTGGGATATCTGGCAGATGCTCTTTCGAGGTTTTGTCCTATGGCATGTAATTTGTCCCCTGGGAGATTTCAGGTCGGAGTTGTGTACCCGTAACATCCTGAGATGCTCTTGCTAGGTTTTGTGGTGACCACATGTAATTTGTGCTCTGGGAGATCCTTCAGGTTGGAGTTGTGTACCCGTAACATCCTAGGATGCTCTTTCGAGGTTTTGTGGTGGGGTCACATGTAATAGCGCCCTGGGAGATCCTACAGGTTGGAGTTGTGTACCCGTAACATCCTGGGATGCTCTTTCGAGGTTTTGTGACGCACGTAATAAGTCCTGAGGATTCCACAGTATGTCCAGTGATGATGAAGACCTGCAGGTGGTGGGCCTACATCCAGTATGAAAAAGGATTGGGTCTGTAGAACTTCCTATGATGAGTAGATTCAGAGATTGATTGAGATAGCAGCAGTAGTGATAATGATGATGACTCGATGACGATTATCCAGTGACGATGATCCAGAGAAGATGACTTGTGCTAGAAGAACTGTGCTGAGAAATACCTTCCTAGTTAAGAGGGAGTGTTGATGTATATGTAACTTCGGAATGTATTTCACATATATGTATATTGTATTCCTATAGAGATGTTATTATTCCTCTATACGGAAGTGTCGTCATTTATATTGTAAGTGTCGTAACTTATACTTGATGGGTTATTAGACCACCTTGTTGGGGGTTGGCCCTGTATAAGTCATGTGGGTCAAAGGGTTATTAGACCACCCTATTGGGGGTCGGCCATGTGGGTCGAAGGGTTATTAGACCACCCTATTGGGGGTCGGCCCAGTCAGCATTATGTTATGTGGTTAAGTTCGAGCCTACATGAGTAGGTAAAAAGGCAAGTCAAGTCAAGTATAAATAGAGTGCGGGAGGCACACTATTTGCTCACTCACTTCTCACACTTGCACTCAAGGAGGAGTGGCGCACTTATGGAGGAGGAGGATCTGCTGCTAGGTTATGGCTATCTCTCTTGGTTGGTTGTATCATTTCTCTATCTATCTTTGAGGAAGTTATTGGGGTTTTTCACCTTTATGGTTTTCCCCAAGTAAATCTTTGTGTCTCTTGTGTGCTTGCATTATTGTCTCCATAATTGATATGCTGTAGATATACTGTACATGTTGTTCTCTCAGTTAAGATCCTAGATCAGATTGAAGTAAATTCTGAAAATTTAATAGGAATCAGGGGCCCGGTGAAGCATTCTGGCTTCGGTTTTGATTCTGGAAGTAGGAATTGGAAGGTCCTCTCGACTCCTGATTCTAGGTTTAGCTCGACCCCCTATGAAGTTGGCCGCAATCAAAGTGGTCCTATGCAGCATTTTCATGGTACTAGCCTGGGAAATTGGCAGCATGCGTTGGCCGATAATGGTGGTTTGGTTAACATTGATTCTCCTCGTGGGCAGGACAACCCTTCCCCATAAATTCTCACGCAAGTTCTGGACCTGGAAGCCCAGGCTCATTGGTTACGGAGTGACTTCTCCGAGATGAATACATCCATATCTCACCTCGCTACCTTCGTTCAAATTTCTAATGCTGAAGTCTGGAATAGCAATGGCAAGATTAAAGACTACTTTTAGAAGCTGGTTGGCAAGTTAGACTCATTCCATAGCTGCCTCAGGATCGTGGAAGATAAAGTTGGTTGTATTAGAACCAATGGCAGAAATAGCTCATCCATCATCCTGAACATTGATGATGAAAATACAGGTACAACAGCAGGAGGCAAGGATAAGAATGATTGTCTCCATCGTGGCAACTGACTCCTTTGTGTTCTCGTCTTGGCATTTTAGCAGCTCTATTTGGGCTTGAATTTTGTAATCCTTCTTATACATATTACTCTTGTAAGTTTCTCTAGGGTCAGTGCGTTAACATTTTCAGTAATAGCAGGCATTAGGCCTTTTTTGAAGATCACATATTGAAATATGAAGAGACTGTTTCGACAACTCATGTTTTTTGGGACCAGTCTCCCCTATGCTATGTAATCTGTTCTGTCTTTTTAATATAAAATCTTGTTAACCATTTGTCGGATCAATGACTATGACTTCAAATTTGGCCGAAGGTGAAAATCATAGTTAGGAGCCTAATTGCAATTTTTAAAAAATTTGGTAGACGGTAACAATAATGCTAAAAATCCCCGAACTTGAGCATTGGTGTCAAATGATCCGCTCAGAAATCGAGTTTTTCAAAATCATCTCCTTTGAGAATATATATAGGCAGCACAACATCGATGTAGATAAGCTTTCAAAAGATGCAATGAAAAAAGAAGTTGGTTATTTGTTTTGGGAGGAAACTATTGATCACTTATGTTTTGGTAAGGAATCAGTAAAGTTCTTTGACTAAGCCATAATTTGGACTACTTTTTGACCTAGAAGGGATAAGTTTCTAAATAGATGAAAGTTTTTTATATTTTTGGCAGAAGGATGAAATTCTCAGATTATTTTTGAGAAATTATTGTAATTTTCTAGGAAGACTTTTTGACAATATCTGGTTTACTTCGGCTCTCTAGTGAGTCAAGTAACCTCATGGAACATCATGTACTATTTGATTCAGTTTTGAATAACAATAGTATGATTTTTTCTTCTGAAAAAAATGGATTATAATGTTCATGTATTTAATTATGCTTGATATGTTCAATCCGTGGAGTGAAATTATGTGTAAATAAATGTAAGCCATGAATATGCTATGTTAAGCCTGTTAGAAGGTTATATTCATGGATGAGGTTTCTTTCAATTGCATAAGCTATCCATTGTATTAATTTTTTATGTGAATGATGAATGGCTAAAATCCATTTATGTAATACATGTATGCTTATGCTATCACAACCTCATTGATGGATGGATGCCTCCTATATGTTCTTAGAATGACAGGCATAAGCCTAGTTATGAAGCTGTTAATTAGATGCTTAATAACTTAACTTCGCAAATTAACTTAATATGATGATATTAATGACTGTTATGTAATTGTAGAATGTGAAACAATATGAATCAAGTAAAGAAATTTACTGGTGCATAACCTGCATATAAATCATATGAATGATAAATCAACCACATAGATTTATATGTTTAATGATTTAACAATACAATTTAAACAGAGTTACATTTTCAGAAACCAAACTCGACACTTTACAAGAATTATAATCACAGTGAAATTGGACATACTAGTACAAACAAACATTCAAGTGTATTATTTAACAAAATACTAATTCCATTTTTATTTAATTCACAATTGGCCTCACATCGCTCATGCCATCTAGGTGTAGCAAGCAAGGCCATAATCAATCTAACAAAAATGTGTCATTGACATCGTCGGAATTATAAGTTTTTGTTATAAGACATTTTTCTTCATCGTTAGAAACATGTTTTTCTCCGGAGTCATCGACAATCACAGTATTTGTCCGATCCCAACCATGGATCAAAGTCTCCCAAACTATACTCAAAGGCTTGCGAAATACATAAAGATTTCCATCACGCTAAAAACCCTCTCCGGCTACGGAAGAACAATTTTCCTGTGTTAAAATTAATCTAAATTGTTCCCTTTTTAATCATGTTCTTTGTAATAATCTAGGAAAAAACTCATCAACGTTTTTTCATTGAGTAGATGTCCATACCCCAACCTCAAAAATATGAAAGCATTTTTCAAAAAATTCCCTTAATCCTAGCCATATAAAATAATACTTTGTTGATGTTTCGATGTCTGGTGGTTGTTGCAATCCGAGTTTTTGTTTTCTATGTATTGCATGCAACAAAACATCATTCAAATAAAAAATGATCAATGGTTTATTAGAAACAAATCTTCTAGTACTATCTGCAAACAAAAAACACACACACACAAACCAATCAATAAAATATTATGGTTCAATGTTTCTATGTATATTGCTTTCATGTTCAACAATTTTTTAAACACATTACCAGATACATGGTATGATGTCCATAATAAGATGAGAAATGTGCAATAAAACTTACATCAATTAAATGTAGGAGTACTAATTGTAAAAAATATACAAATCACTAAATGAATTTGTTTTGTACAATATGACGGTTATCTCAAATTCAATGTGTTTAACCAATGCCCCATTTTTGAACGAGGCCCGAGATAATTCAACAGAGCACACAACATTGTTTTTATAGTTATACCTCTCTCTTGTGAACCATCAAATTTCCAACTACTTCGCATTTTCAAGTAGTTTCCATTGCTATGATTTGCTGATTGATATTTCCCTTCATCTATAAACAACATGTCCGTTTGTTTATATATATCTCCATATTGGATAAGTACATCCTTGAAGGACTTTTTGTATATGTTCGGTACTTCACCAACATTATAGTATGCAGACATTGAGTTATTATAAATAGTACTAGGTTCGCATTTCTCTTGACCCCAAATAAATACAAATTATTCATTTTTCAACCATTCAAATACACCTAGGAAATTTTTAATTTCCATGTTGTCGAGCCAGGAAAACCACAGAGCAACATAGAAATCCTCTCTGGCAACACTGATAATTTTGCGGATGAACATGCGTGTATAATAATGATAGCATTTATGGACAAAATGAGGTTGTTTGGAAGAATCTTCAATGTTGGATAACATTCGAACTCCAAAGAGTAATCACTCTACTCCCAAGACCAATAGTTTCTTTTGCGGTAATATCCTCATTGTGGTACAAGAACATTGACTATAAATATAACAACAACAACAACACTTTGTTCATGAAGTTAATGATCACAACAGATTCAATTGATTTAATAAAAGCATCACATTGAACTAATAATATGTTACATTTAGACGAAAATAGCAAAGTCTCTGGAAGAAACAAAAAACACATTGAATGGTTTAAAATAGGCAATGATAGATTACATCTAGAAATAGGCAATGATAGGTTACATTTGACAGTTTTTTATATCCGTTGATTCTTTCATTTTACTCAAATGCTTCCAAAGTCCATGTACCAATTCAGTATCTGTCCGAAGGGACGATCCAATAAAGGGCTTACATGAAATACAGTTTTGAAATGGAACTGCTTTCTCACCATCACCCTCCAAAACAATCATTGATGTATTAATTTCTGAAGTTTGCATTGGGAACTCCTTCCACACACTCTCCATATTTTTTTGTGTATTTCCTTCTTGATCGGAGGTACATCTCTCTCGAAACCAAATAAATAAAAATTTTTGCTCATATGATTTATATTTACCACATGCCAACAAAAATTTTGTAAGTAGTAGCTTCCTCTCATTGACACCACATTTAGATGACCAAATCCCAACATTGAATTTGGAAACAAATAAATCCAAAAATCGAATGGCATTTGTTCATGACTCATATGAAGTTTTTCTATGTTTAAATTCACCATTTATTAGAGTAGTCTGTGTTGATGTATATGTAACTTCAGAATGTATTTCACATATATGTATATTGTATTCCTATAGAGATGTTATTATTCCTCTATATGGAAGTGTTTGTATTCCTATAGAGATGTTATTATTCCTCTATATGGAAGTGTCATCATTTATATTGTAAGTGTCGTAACTTATACTTGATGGGTTATTAGACCACCTTGTTGGGGTCGGCCCTATATAAGTCATGTGGGTCGAAGGGTTGTTAGACCACCCTAGTGGGGGTCGGCCATGTGGGTCAAAGGGTTATTAGACCACCCTATTGGGTGTCGGCCCAGTCAACATTGTGTTATGTGGTTAAGTTAAGGCCGACCTAGTAAAGGTTATTAGGAAAGTCAAGTCTATTATAAATAGAGATCGGGAGATTTCTATTTGAACATTCTATTCTCTCACTCACACTTGAAAGAGTTGCGCACTTGTGGAGGAGGAGGCTTTGCTGCTAGGAGAAGACTATCTCTTGTATTCTGGTTGTATCATTGCTCTATCTATCTCTGAGGAAGTTATTGGAGTTTTTCACCTTTATGGTTTTCCCCAAGCAAACTCCGTGTCTCTTGTGTGCTTGCATTATTGTGTCCATGATTGATATGCTGTAGATTTGCTGTACATGTTGTTCTCTCAATTAAGATCCTAGATCAGATTGAAGTAAATTCTGAAAATATAACATGGTATCAGAGCTAGCCTGAAAGAAGGCATGATATGGCATGTATGACACTTGTTGCACTTACGATGCTAGGGCTTGATATAGCAAAAACCCGTCATCATAACACTTTTTCTATAAATCCGTTTTGGCGAAGTTTTCAGGTCTGAAATTTTTACAGTTCGAATATCAGATCCCCATGTACCTTGTATCCAAAGGAAAACCTCTAATTCATTGTACTTTGTGATTTATGATCTGTACAATATAGGGTTTCTGCCTCTTCCAGATCTGAGTAAAAAACATGTGACCTTGGAAAAAATGTTATAACTTGGGATAGGAAGCTCCAAATGAAATTTCCTAAAAAATGACCGGTAGTACACAGACTGTACTATTTCAGGAAAAAAATTTAGAAGCAGACGTTGAACTAGTGACATGTGGCATGCCGTACAAGTTCGCTCTCTTGTATTATCCCATAAACAGGTCATGTTGCAACACTTGGAATAACTCTCTCTCAGAGAATCCAATTGAGGTCAGACCTATCAAGATGGAAATATGACAGGTCCACCTATCTTAGAAAATGTTTTTAGACCCTGTGGATTAAAAAGTTCGGAGTTACACCAGAAACAATCAGGTACATATTTCTGTCAAAACAGAATTATTTTTGAGCACCTTTATTCATGGCTTTTGGAATTTAGGGCTTCATAGAAAGTTGGAATTTCTCTAATCAGAGACCATGAATGGATGCTACTCATCAAAATTGAAATTTAGAGACCAAGATCATATTTTTTGGTTGGGTATAAGGCCAGGCTTGATCAAACCCCAATTCGGGACTTTGATCGGAAAGATGGAAAATTAGGGCTTCTGTAAAATTTGGAATTTTGGAAATCTGTGACCACGGCTGGAAGCTCCTCAGAAAAATCGAAGCTTAGAGATTTGAATCAAATATTCTGGTTGGGTGAAGCTTTGGGAAACTCAAACCCTAATTCAAGGTCCTCCCTAGTGAATCCAAAAATCTAAAAGGTAATTTCGAGTGGTGAAACTTTGCAGTTTTCAAATTCTGAATATACCAACTTGATCAGCTCATCAAGGCGCATATTTCTATCCTTTCGAAAGTTTGAAATTCAAAGTTTGAATTTTTGGGGTTTCCTTGACAAACCCTAATCCAACTCCACGTCCAGTTCTTGCAAATCAAGTGGATTGGGTTAATCCTAGAAGAAGATGGATTGGTCACCTGGATAGGTGAAGAAGTTCCTGTCTTAGAGGGAGATGAGGCTAAGGCCTTCCATAAGAAGATTACAATCAATCTTGACAGGTATGGCTTATAGGTATGTTTCATGGTTAATTTTTTCATATGTTTGTCTTCATATCATTACAGTACAATCTTGATTAATTACTAGACTTGTCGTATCACCTTAGTAGAAGATATTCATTGATTAAGGTTTTGACACTTATGAATGTACTGATGCATTGTGATGTTGTATGAGGTTTATGTTGTTTGCTAACATAAAAGGTACACCAAGAAAGACAAATCATGTTCTACTTCAATAACATATGATCATGGTGACATGAAGACAAAGATTCATCCATTGTCATGGATCACATAGAAGATCTACTTTCGAGGTATGTATAACTTGGTCCTACAATGGTTAACCTATGAGACATGCAGGTTACTAGCACAAATCACTGAAGAGAACCAGAAGACATTATGTAGGTATGTTATACATAACTAGCTAGCATGCTAATCTAGGTATGTTTTTCCTATATCAAGCTAGAATCCTACCTTGTGTTAGGATGTTATACTGTTTTGTTGTTGATAATGATTATTCATGAAGTCATAGGTTTGAATAGTCATGGTTGTATGCATATTATGTTTCTTACCATAATTGATGATATGACTAACCAGAAGAATCATGAAATTATAGGTTTGAGTAAGCACGGGTTTATGCATTGAAGATTTAACTAATCAGAAGAGTCCTATGATCAAATAAGAATATGCATGAGTAAAAGAAGACTTCCCTGAAACCTTGAATACTAATGTTTATTATTTGTGAATGACCATGACTATACATGTTTAAGATTATTGTGTTTTGATAGTGTTAAGATTATACTAATAAATGTGTGATTATGTATAAGACCTCAAGGATAACAAAATGATGATACTAATAAGCATGCATAGTGATTAAGGATGGATGTAAGTTCAAGGACATGTAATCTAGGAAGCAAAGATCAAGAGGAAGCACACTCCAGTTGTTCCTGCAAGAAAGCAAAGGAGCACACTTCAGTAGTTTCTGCAAGGATGCAGATATTCAGAGGGAGTTGACCATCTTTGTACATTCCACAACATAAAGGTGTAGAAGAAGCTACTTCAGCAGCTTCTGCAAGAAAGGAAAGACTCAGAGGGAGTCCACCCAACAACCAAACAAAGATAAGTATTTTTAATTATCATTTCTTGCATATTTGTGTGTTTAAATAAAATTGTTCAATGATGTATATGCTCATGTTCCTAGACTTAGGATATGTATTGTGCATATTAGAATCATTGCATTAATGAACAGTATACTACTAATATGCATGTGATGGGTAAGTGGCCTATGGCACTGTACAACATTCCGCTGCTACTTATCTAGAATGAAACCTCTTTGCTGACATGTTGGGAGTAGTGCAAACTCTTAACAATGTTCTGGTAGAGATTGGAAGGCATCTAGAAAGTTGTAGAACATGGATAAGTGTTGTATTGAAGCATTGGCTAAGATAAGTGCATGACTATATGACATATTTTTTTATGTGTAAGAATTTGTCTGAAAATTATGAGATGTTTCTAATCATGCAATTTAACTTGTTTTGTAGAAAAGACCATATACCATCACCTACAAAAGAAGGAATACAACATTTGTTCAGCAACAAAGTTATCTACTGAACATATTGAAGATATTGAAGTTCCAAAGATCTGGGAAGAATGCCATGATCGAGGAGTACCAATCGATCATGAAGATGTTTGGGATGCAGTCATAAAGGGTAGTCTGTAGTGACTTCCAAGAGGATCTACAAGATCAAGCATGCTGCAAGTGGTAGCATAGATACTTTTGCTCCTGTAGCTAGATACACTTCCATTAGATCCGTACTTGCTCTGGCTGTAGTGATGAAGTGGAAGATACACCAGATGGATTTCAAGATAGCCTTCTTGAATGGTGTAGTTGGAGAAGAAGTATATGGGGAGAAGCCACTGGGTTTTGAGACACATGACAGGGAGTCATATATGTGCGGAACTTGGTATGGTAGGATAGAAAACTTTCTATCCAGTTTGTGCTTTACCAAGAATAAAGTGGATTCCAACCTTTACTACAAGGTTGAGGAAGGAAATCCAGTGATACTACTATGTGGATGACCTGTTTGTAACAGGTGAGGATAGATTGATTGCCGACATGTAGCAGAAGCTTTCTACCGAGTTCAAGATGAAGAACTTGGGGATGATGCACTATTTGTTTTTGGCATGGAGGTGTGGCAGAGTGCAGATGGAATCTTCCTTGGACAAGGGAAGTATGCAGTAGAGATCCTGAAGAGGTTCGGGATGATGGACTGCAAGGCTATGGCCACACCTATGGCATCGAACCTGAAGCTTCTGTGTGATGCTTCATCTGAGCTGGTTAATATCACTATGTATCATCAGATGATTGGATCCTTGATGTACCTGACGAACACGAGACTAGATATTTGCTTTGCGGTGAACACATTGAGCCAGTTCCTGATAGATCCGAGGAGTGTTCACCTGGGTGTTGTAAATCATATTCTGAGTGGTACAGTTTATTATGGGCTCAAGTATGATGCGAATCAAAAGTTTAACTTTCAGGGTTATGTTGATTCAGATTGGGCAGGAAGTGCTGCAGATAGGGATCAGGTGTGATCTCTTGGTTTACCAAGAAGCAGTCCTGTGTAGCACTGAGTACAGCCGAAGCAGAGAATGTTGTGATAGATGAGCAGGTTGTAGATGTATTGACCAAGCCATTGGCTAGAGTGCAGTTTGAGTACTTCAGAGAGAGGCTTGGTGCACTTCAGATCAAGGTTCCTTCCAAAGGGAAGTGATGAGTCCAGAAGATGAAGATGCACATGAGCTTTTCTGACATGGTTGATATGTTCTCCCTTGGTTGTGATGTAATTGCTGAGCCATTTTTCACATGGTGGTAGATGTGTTCTCCCATGGTGAAAAAGTAAGGGTTAGAGCCTTCCTCGAAAGGTGGTAGATGTGTTCTCCCATGTTGGTGGTGTAAGTGCTGGATGATGTGCATCTGGGTTGTGCTTCGTGGACGATGAGATGATCTGAAGAGGACGATGCTTGTTATGATCAGTTGGATCATTTATATATATATGCATCATGTTGGATGCTAGATATGATCAGTTGAATCATTTATGTATGTATGCATCATGTTGGATGCTGGATATGATCAGCTGGATCATTTGTATATATTTTTGTATATGCATCATGTTGGATGCTTGGACCATGTATCTGTATATGTATCAGGTGGATACATTGTGTGGATCATGTATTTGTGTATGTATCAGGTGGATACATTGTATGATTAGGTAGATCATGTATGATGATATGTATCAGGTAGATACTTGGTATGCATCAGGTGGATGCATTGCGTGATCAGGATGATCATGGATGACGAGCTTCTCCAGATGACATGCATCAGGACGATGCAGTGATGATGATTAGGATGATCATGTGTACATCAGGATGATGTATGGTGAGTATCAGGATTATACTTTGTGGCCGTAGATTAGGTTATGCAGATGAGCATGACTGGGAGATGCTATAGGTCAGAGTTGTGTACCCATAACAGCATGGGATTCTCTTTCAAGACATTGCTCTCGGAGGACATGTAATTTGTGCCCTGGAAGATCTTCAGGTCGGAGTTGTGTACCCGTAACATCCTAAGATTCTCTTGCGAGGTTTTGTCCTATGGCATGTAATTTGCTCCTGGGAGATCTCAACAGGATGAAAAAGGCCTCAGATGCTTCAGCCAGGTTTTGCCATGACCACGTGTAATTTGCTCCTGGGAGATCTGTATAGGATGAAAAAGGCATCAGATGCTTCAGCTAGGTTTTGTGGTGGACCACATGTAATGTGCTCCTGGGAGATCCGACAGGTAGAGCTGTGTGCTCGTAACAGCCTGGGATGCTTCAGCCAGGTTTTGTGGTGAGATCACATGTAATGTGCTCCTGGTAGATCTGACAGGTAGAGCTATGTGCTCGTAACAGCCTGGGATGCTTCAGCCAAGTTTTGTGATGGGTCACATGTAATGTGCTCCTTGGAGATCCAATAGGTAGAGCTGTGTGCTTGTAATAGCCTGGGATGCCGCAGCCAAGTTTTGTGACACACGTAATAAGTCCTAAGGATTCCACAGTATGGCCAGTGATGATGAAGACCTACAGGTGGTGGGCCTACATCTAGTATCAAAAAGGACTGGCTCTGTAGAACTTCCTATGATGAGTAGATTTAGAGATTGATTGAGATAGCAGCAATAGTGATGATGACAATGACTCAATGACGATTATCCAGTGACGATGATCCAGAGAAGAAGACTTGTGCTAGAAGACCTGTGTCGAGAAATACTTTCCTAGTTAAGAGGGAGTGTTGATGTATATGTAACTTCAGAATGTATTTCACATATATGTAAATTGTATTCCTATGGAGATGTTATTATTCCTCTATACAGAAGTGTTTGTATTCCTATGGAGATGTTATTATTCCTCTATACAGAAGTGTTTGTATTCCTATATAGATGTTATTATTCCTTTATATGTAAGTGTCGTCATTTATATTGTAAGTGTCGTAACTTATACTTGATGGGTTATTAGACCACCTTGTTGGGTCGGCCCTATATAAGTCATGTGGGTCGAAGGGTTGTTAGACCACCCTAGTGGGGGTCGGCCATGTGGGTCAAAGGGTTATTAGACCACCCTATTGGGTGTCGTCCCAGTCAGCATTGTGTTATGTGGTTAAGTTAAGGCCGACCTAGTAAAGGCTATTAGGCAAGTCAAGTCTAGTCTAAATAGAGATCGGGAGATCTCTATTTGAACATTCTATTCTATCACTCACACTTGAGAGAGTGGCACACTTGTGGAGGAGGAGGCTCTGCTACTAGGAGAAAACTATCTCTTGTATTCTGGTTGTATCATTGCTCTATCTATCTCTGAGGAAGTTATTGGGGTTTTTCACCTTTATGTTTTTCCCCAAGTAAACTCTGTGTCTCTTGTGTGCTTACATTATTGTGTCCATGATTGATATGCTACATATTTGATGTACATGTTGTTCTCTCATTTAAGATCCTAGATCAGATTGAAGTAAATTCTGAAAACTTAACAGTCTCTTCCCACCTTTTTATCTCTTTTGGAGTCATTTTATCTGACTTTCTTGTGAAATAGAAACCTTCCATTTCTAATATCAATAACATTTTTGTATGGGGAGCTACACATAAATATTGTTTTCCATTATATATACTTCAGAATAAATTTGTTTTATCGATTTAAGTAGAAAATATTGTCTTTTACCTATCAATGGCAGGCCAACATTTGACTGGTGAGTAACATCACTAGAGACACCGCATTTTGACACAAAGGCGCCCTCTCCAGGTTCAATACTATCCAAGTCCTCTTCTTGTGCTGCATCGTTCAACCTCTCGCCTTGTTCATTATTGTCCAAGCTCTCGCCTGGTCCCTTGTTCTCCAATGTGACTTGCTGGCCAATCTCTAGGGACATCGTCGATGCCTACTCTGGTTATGGATGATCCACATGTTGAGCTAGAAATTTACAGGTATACATTTTATATAATTTTCTGTAGGTCACTATCCCCTTTCATAATTTACTTAATTTAATCACAATTTGTGAAAAATAATTTTTTACCTTCTTGTCCTATTTTGTAGTTCTTTGTAGATTGTCTATCACCTTCAGTTTCATCATCGGATATTGTAATTCGATTGGAGGATGTTAACACCCAAAAAGTGTTCACTACCTCATCTACCCCATTACATGGCTCATTTGTCCATTTTCCTACCATATTTCCCTTAAAAACCCTAAAAATCCCACTAAAAATCCTCCAAAAGGCCACAAAACCATCAAAAAAGCCTCCAAAAGGCTTAAAAACCCCTTTTCCCTCCAAAAATATCCAAAATTCCTCTAAAAAAGGAAAAAACCCTTTAAAAAGGGAATAAAAAATATAAAATAATGAGGAAAGGGAGGAAAAAACCCTATACAGCTGCCCTAAACCATATGGTTCCCAAAACCATGGGCCAGCACTCCACCACCAAAAAACTATAAATAGGTGATGGAGACCCCTTATTCCATATCCACAGTCATAAGCACCCTTACTCTGCCAAAATCTCTCTTGAAACCCTAGCTCACCCTTGAGCTACTTTCACTTTGAGAGCCCCTTTTGGCCCATTTCCACCATTGGAGAAAGAGAAGGAGCAAATTGGAGCTTGGAGCAACCCTCTTGGAGCATTGTAAGAGCTTCACCAACCTTCACATTGGAGGTAAAATTAATACAAAAGCCATTCTTTACATCTTATTTTTACTGTTTCATGCACATGTTTAGAGTAATTTATATTTCTGTTTTAGCATTTTAATTTACATTTACTGAACTGTTACTAAGGAGTCCCTTCTCCTTAGTAGGTGCTCATTTGCACAAGCTAGGGTGAAAACCCTAGTTACAGTTTTGGCGACTCCCATAGGTTTAAATTTCTGGTTTCAGTTTATTTTTTTTTTAGTTTTCTGCAATAATTTCCCATTTTTTCCTATCGGCTGTCCCTTTCGGCTGCCGTAAACCGCATCTTTTCCCTCTATAGTCGCGTCCCGACCGCATCTTTCAGGCCTTTACCTGCGACCCGACCACGACTCTCGGACTGTTTTCGGTGCCCTGCCGGCGGATTCAAGTCTGTTACCTGCGATCCGACCGCAGCTAATCAGCCTGTTTGCTGCGATCTGACTGCGCATGTCGGCCATTTTCCCGCGTCCTGACTACGACTTTCAGCCCCTTTGCTGCGTCTCGACTGCATCTGTCAGCCCTTTTCCCGCGGCCCGACTGCGTCATTTTACCTATTCCCTGCGTCCCGACTGCGTCTGTCAGCCAAAAACCCGCGTCTTGTCCGCGCCTGTTTCCCTCAAACCCGCGGTTTGACTGCTCAGTTTCACCACAGACCCGCAGTCTGATTTCTGCATTTTTTCCAGTTTTGAACCCAGCCCCCTTTGCTGCAATATTTTCTGCTTCTGTACAACCATCTGTTCCACCTGCAGCCCTACTTCCCTACAGCCTTTTCTGCAACATAATTTCTGTACCCTTTACAGAATCTTTTTAAAATTTTAGTATTTTACTCCAGAAAATTTTGCATGATAATGTTTCAAATTCAGTATTATTGTTAGTTAGAAAGTTGCCCCCCTTGTGGCACTTCTATTTTGGGTTCATCACCTCATGAGCACACACTCTGTCACATAATTCAAGTGAGCCTTAAAAACTACTTAACTCAACCAATATTCTAACCCCACTTGGGGAACACAAAAGAATCTTTGTAGTTAGGTAGGATCGGGGGATAGGCTTCCAATAACACCCCTCAGTTACTTACACTTGAGACATAGCTGTTGTCCAATTAGGGAACCAAAATCCCCTAGTACTTTTTGGCACGATCACAACTAGTTTACCAGAGGGCCTCTCCCCTAGGAGGGTTGAAGTCACGAGATTGGTTCCGGAGGCCTGAGTGGAATACCGCACTCCATTCAGTAACCGAAGGGCTACCTTTCGCAGTTCTCGGGATATCCCTGTATAGGGGTATTGCGGTAAAAGGACCAAACAACAAATTCACCTTTCTGGATATGTCATGAATGGGGTATCTTAGTTGCCAATCTTCTAGGATTGACTACCCGGTGTCCCTCCCGGTAGGGGGATATCTTAGCCACTTGGCTCTCCTATCCATATTTTCTGACTTGGATTTCATCACCTTGCAGAGGATATGTCTAGTTGAGTCAGAATACTATTTAGTTAGGTGTTTTCTTGCTCCCTTACCTCCTTTTGGTCTAGTGAGTCTAGCATTTTTTATTTTTAGGAAACCTGCTAATTGTTGGTATTCTGATCATTTCTGTTGACACTCCACCTATTTTAGCACAGCTATTACAGTAGGTGTTTTGAGTTGGTTGTTGCCCTAAGTGCCTTGTTTTTGAGCTCTCCTTCTGCACACTCGGTTGCATTAGGATTTTTGAGCTGGTTTTTACTCACCTCAACCCATAGAGATTTGACACCATCTGTCACCATTGAGTCTCTGAGACATTCTCGGTGCCTCAGGGGCGATCCCCCATAGCACGGTTCACTTGACACCACTCGTCAGAGACACGGATCTTCCTCACTTGATACCACTTATCATAGATCTCGAGCCTTGTCCCTTAACGCCACTCGTCAGAGGCATAGGACTCCGTCACCAGATATTGACGCCCCTTACTTTACCTCCGATTCTGAGGCAGAGTCTGAGAACCCCATTTTTACTGCCCCTACTAGCCCCATGGCTGGTGTGACTTCCACTCCTTTCTTGGTAGGGACCATTGGTGGCACATCCACCACTACACTAGCTACCACACCTGCTTTGGGTATGCCCTCCATGGGGCCCCCATCTACCGTTCCCCTCACTGCACCTATTCCCGTAGATGGAATACCTATCCCCACTCCATCAGTGGCTCGCACTACCCATGGTGGTGCAGGACCATCCTATACCACCTTAGTTCCCCCACTGGGGAACCACATCCCAAATCCTTCCCCTCCACTTGGGGGCATTGGTCCCACCTTGGTCCAACCCACTACTGTGTCAAATCCTTCTTCCAGTTTGCCATTCATGGCTAGCCTCAACCTGCCCGACCTAGCCAGATTGACCAACGACCCTATCCGACACGACCCTGCGTGGCCTCACATGCCCACCAAGCTCCCCTCTGACATCCCTAAGTTCGAGGGCAAGGCAGGTGAGGACCCACAAAACCATATCATGTCATTCCATCTATGGTGTTCCTCCAACTCCATAGTGGACGACTCTATTCACCTCCGTCTATTACAGTGCACCTTCACTGGCTCTGCAGCCAAGTGGTATATCGAGCAACCCCATGGGACCCATGCCACCTTTACTTCCCTTGCCTCGACCTTCTTGCAGTTTTTCCAGTTACCTGTCCGCTATGACGCGGGTGTTGAGTTCCTCCTATCTTGCAGACAAAACACGGCTACCCACATCACGGACCATATTCATGACTGGCGTCGACGCCATAGCTTATACAAGATCAAATTAGACGACAGTATCTTCCTAGATTGGTTCCTCAAGTCCCTTCTCCCTGTCATTGCTAAGGATGTGGCATCAGAAAGACCCCAGTCTGAAGAAGAGGCCATCCTTAAGGCCCAACAATTCGACCTCATTTACGCCCAGTCGGGTTATCTCTATACCATTATACTTGATGCCCCTCCCGGTGATTCCTCCCAGCACGATGCGTCGGGAGCATCCCATGCTGCAGACGGCATCATCGGCCGTGTTTCTTCGCACCCTCAACCCTTTTCCATAGCACGTCCTACCCCTGGCCCCAACCTTTCATGGGATACCTCACAGTCTGGGGCCACCAACTCGTATGCTCCTATGACACATCACCATCATTCCCATGGACCCACCTGTCCACCTCAGTGCTTCGGTCATGCGCCCCCCGCTTACCGCCCCCCCCCCCGGTCGCACCTCAGCCCTATTACCACCAGCAGGGTGCACCATCTCCTGCGCCTTCTCAGGCCCAACCTGCCTATTACCACCAGCAGGCTGCACCAACTCCTGCGCCTTCCCAGGCCCAACCCTCTTATTACGCGCCACAAGCAGCCCCTACAGAAAATCCACAACCTGCTCCGCAGACATATCAGCAACCCCCTCAAGGTGCCGCACCTGCGTAGCCTCCACCTACATATTATCCACCGCAGCCTGCTCCTGCTCCTGCACAACCCCAAAACCCACCTGCTGCCCAAGGGCAAGTTTACGCCCAACACAACCCGCAGCAAAACTAGAACAACCAACGCAACCAGGGCCAACAAAACCACGGCAAGGGCCATAATCATGGGAACAACCAACCTACAGACCAAGCTGGTCAACCTCCTAATCCCCCCAACAATAATAATGTGGCCCCTGCTAACAAAAACCCTGATCGCCTGCCCAAGCAGGCTGAAAACCCCAATTTGCGAACAAACCATCCTTGTTCTATTTGCGGGGTCTATGGCCACTACACACATGCTTTCCCACACTTGGAGCGAGCTCGGCAAATTTGGGTTGATGATGCCCATGGCCAAGGGCATGCAGCTCCTCAAGCACCACCCAACCCCCCGCAACCTCAGCAGCCACCTTTGGTGCTGCAAAACCCCTTACCAAACCAAGGCATAGTGAACACTCAGCCATTGGCTCCCCCTCAAGCCAATGTGCCACCCCAACAACAAATCACTTACGCCGCTCCTGATCAACGCATGTTCGACTCAGGGACCCACCACTTGTTGATGATGTCATCCACTGATGTCAACCTCCAAACCCGCCGAAACCAGTATGGCTCCACCTCTGAAGCCCCTCCCACTGATAAAACCACTAACGCTCACCCCACTGATCAGGCGTTATGTATACCTCCCCCTCCAATAGATGGCACTTCCAAAGCACCTTGTTTCCCACTTCCCTGTATCAACAATAACCCCAATGCGCGCGCTGCATCAAAATACAACATTGTAGACGACTTAGCCCAGTCTCCCGCAGCCATGTCTGCGTTAGAAGCCTTGAAGAACTACCCTTCCCAGCGCAAGACTTTACTCTCAGCCATTGGGGCTATTGACCCAAATGATTCGAATTTGATGGCATTTGATTTGGACCAGTCCGAACCACTCCTGCCTTCCACCTTAGCATTCCAAGTTTCTGTTTCCGTTCGGAATCTTGTCATCCATCGATGCATCATCGATGAAGGTGCCTCCACATGCGTTATGTCTACATTCGTATGGTAGAAGTTGGGATCCCCTACCCTTCAACAGTCCACCACTGCATTACGCGCCTACGATGGTCGTTCGACTCAGCCCCAAGGTCTCCTAGCCAATGTCCCCGTCCAGTTAGGTGGTAAAACCGTCCTCATTGACATAAAGGGCATCAACGCCCAGCTTGATTACAACCTCTTACTTGGTCGCAGCTACATGTATGCTATGCGGGCAGTAGCTTCCTCTATCTTTCATACCATGATGTTCCCCCATGATGGATGCGTGGTCAAGATTGACCAACTCACCTACTACAATCCAAATGCCCCCGTTGCACCCGAAAATGTTCTCCCCATGGTTGAACAACCTGTTACTGGTGCCGCTACCTCGTTTGTTTCCTCCTTGGGACTGGGAGTTTACTCAGATCCGCTGATGACATCCACCTTCCAATCCATTCCTCCCCCGTCATCTGCACCCGACATATCTGACCTATGTACCATGTCCCACGATAACCAAACACCTAACAATCAACCACCCTTGGTGCCTAAACCACCATTGGTACCTAGCCACATTGGTGTTACACCTATCCATACAATCCCCTTCCTAGTCCCTCCCTCGGGAGTAGTAAGCACCCCGGTCATGGCTACACTTAGCCTCCCTGCGTTAACCTTAGGATTATCCGTATGGTATCTTTCGCCTCCCGTTCCCCCGCTGACACCAAGCGTCGTCCTACAACCGGTGCAACCCATGGCTACTACCACTCAGCCACCCCATGGTGTCTCTACCCCTTCGTCCTCCACGAATCCCCCTCCTCCTCCCAAATCAACTGGGGGCAGAGGCCCTCAACCTTACACTGCTGTACCACCTCCCAAGACAGTAAAAAACCCCCCTGTGTTTCGTGCTCCTCCCAAATGCTCGTTGTGTGATGAGTTAGGCCATGCAACTCATCAATGTTCACAATTACCTGCATTACAAGAACACATGCAAATGCTTGACGATGACCCCAATATCCCGATTGTCAAACTAGATCCAACCCCTAAGCCTCATGATAAATTCCTGTACACTAACCACCCCTGTGCCATATGCAGTGTTTACGGGAATTACTCACATCACTGTCCCGATCTCCCCGACTACAGAGCAGCTCTCTATGAGATGAACAATCTGGACCTTGAGATGGCACCACCCACCATTGAAGAAATTCACCCCCCGATCCCACCCACCTCCGGGGAGATCAACACCATTTACATTCTCTCTTCAACTACCATTCCCTCGTCAACCGATTTGACAGCCCACACTTTTCGTACTGATGAGGAGATTCTTGAGGCACTCACTACCCCGGAGTATTCCTGGGATGACATGCACCATCGTTCGTATTTCCTCCTAGAAGCATCTTCCTCTAGCACCGCTGCCCAATTTGCGGTTGAATCCAAAGATTTCCTTCCTACCAAGGTCGACTAGTTTAAGGATCCTATTCCTGCTCCGGACGCCTTTGAGGAAGGTAACATGGCCAATATTTCACCCGTCATCCAAATTGATATCGCTGCCCCAGGAGGTACTCCTGAACTCATAACTTTAGGAGCATCCTGCAGTAAGCATGAGATTGAGGAGTACAAGAAACACTTCCAAGAATTCTGTGATGTCTTTGCCTGGTCCTATACTGAAATGCCCAGTCTTGACCTCGCCATTATAGAGCACCACATTGACACATGGCCTGATGTACCCCCGTTCATCAGAAACAGTGTCCCATTCATCCCTCAAAGCTCCCAGCTGTCAAACCAGAGATTGAGAAACTTCGCAAGGCAGGATTCATTTATCCTATTGCTTATACAACCTGGGTTTCAAACCCCGTTCCTGTTAACAAAAAACAAGGCACCATTAGAGTATGCACTGACTTCCGAGATTTAAACCGCACCTGTCCCAAAGACAATTTCCCCGCGCCATTTATTGACCAGCTCATCGATGCGTGTATGGGGCATGAAGTCCTCTCTTTCATGGACGGTTTTTCCGGATACAATCAAATCCAGATCCGAAATTAGGATCAGTACAAAACTGCCTTCACCACCCCATGGGGCACCTTTGCCTATCGCGTCATGCCTTTTGGCCTCAAAAATGCTGGTGCCACCTTCCAACGGGCCATGACCTATTGCTTTCACGACTTGGTCCATATCTTGCTATTCTACCTTGATGACCTTACAACTCATTCCCGGAAACGATCAGACCACCTTAACAACCTTTGGCAAGTTTTTTTGCGTCGTCACAAATACCAAATCCGCTTGAACCCACACAAGTGTGTATTTTGCGTTTCGGCAGGCCGATTGTTGGGTTTCATTGTTTCCTAGAAAGGAACTGCTGTTGACCCCCTGAAGGTCCAAGCCATCTTAGACCTTCCCTCTCCTTGCACGCTTCGGCAACTCCAAAGTCTGCAGGAGCGATCCAATTTTCTTCGTCGTTTCATTCCTGATTACGCTACCACTGTTCATGGTTTCTTGCGCCTGCTCCGTACCCACGTACCCTTTGTCTGGGATGAGCAAGCAGAAGCTGCATTCGGAGCCCTCAAGACAGCTCTCACACAAGCCCCCTTGATCTCCCCTCCGGATTTCTCTCAAGACTTCATCCTCTACGTCTCGGCATCCGAGCATGCCATGTCCGAAATCTTGGTTCAAGAAGACGCCTCTCACCAAGAGCATGTCATTTACTATGTCAGCCAGACCCTGTCTGGCCCACCCCTACGTTACCCATATGAGGAGAGACTAGCCCTAGCAGTGGTATTTTCTGTCCAAAAATTGCGACACTGCATTTTACTTAGTCATACCACAGTCGTCGCCGACTCTAACCCCATGGTATATCTCCTAAACCGGCAGCTCCTGCAAGGTTATGTTGCTAAATGGGTTATTATCCTCTAGGAATATGACCTCACTTTCCAAACACCTAAGAGCACTAAAGCCCTTGCGCTTGCCCAGCTCATCACTGATCTCCCTTCCCTTCTCCCGGCCCCACAAATCTCCGATGAGTTACCCGACAATCACTTGTTCACTATCTCGTCTAATGACCCATGGTACGGTGATATTTGTTATACCTGCGCACGCAGAAGTTTAGACCCAAAGTCACCCGTAATGGACGTCGTCACATCCGTCACCAGGCCTCTCGATATCTCCTCTTAGGCGATGTCTTTTACCGGTGGGGGGTAGACACAATTCTTTGTCGTTGACTTACACACGAGGAAGCTGAACACGTCCTTAATGACTGTCATAGCAGTGCCTGCGGTGGCCATTTCTCAGGGATGGCCACTGCCCAAAAGGTCGTCCGTGCCGGATACTTCTGGCCCACACTTTTCACCGACTGCATCACCGCGGTCAAGCATTTCCATAACTGCCAACTTTTTTCCCCCAAGGCCCGGACACCACCTGCTCCGTTACACCCAGTCGTCACCGTTGGTCCCTTTTGTAAGTGGGCCATCGACTTCATGGAGTGTAGACCTCCATCTGCCAACGGCCACAATTACATCATTGTCGCCATTGCATACTTCACCAAATGGGAGGAAGCCATGCCCACCTTCAATTGTACCGCTGACACCGCTGCCCGTTTCTTTTTTAACCACGTTATCACTAGATTCGGGGTTCCTAAACAGTTGGTCTCAGACCATGGTTCCCACTTCGAAGATTCTGTTTAGCGCGAGTTATCCACCCTCCTCATGTTTGAACATCAATTTTCCTTTGCTTACTACCCCCAAGGGAACGGCCAAGTAGAGGCCATTAACAAAATCTTAAAGACCATCCTCCAATGTACGGTTGACTGACATAAGTCCAATTGGCACCATATGCTCTTCCCCGCCTTATGGGATTACCGTACATCCACTAAAACCGCCACTGGTTTTACCCCGTTTCATTTAGTTCACGGTGTAGAATCTGTCCTCCCCATGGAGTGTCAGATACCTGCTTTACATATCGCCGTTGAGCTTCTCCCCGATATCTCCGCACTTGAGCAACGTCTGATATCCCTCAAACAAGCCGATGAAGACCATCGTGCTACTCTCCAAACCATTGAAGCTGCCAAGAACCGCTCCAAAACTGGTTACGACAAACACGTACACCCTCGAACTTTCCATGAAGAGGACCTTGTCCTCGCCTATGACCAAGCCCATGACAAAACCGGCAAAGGGAAGTTCAAATCCATGTGGCAAAGCCCTTACATCGTGAAGACTTGTCTCAGCAAGGGGGCATACATTTTGGCTGACTCCGAAGGTCACCCTTTGCGCAACCCTCGTAATGGGTTGTATCTTAAACGCTTTTATCCCTAAATGAATCGCGGCCCCATTGGTCTGCATTGTACAGTTTTCTCTCTTTTTTGTTTTTCACCTTTTTTACTGCGATCTTACATTCCTCATTTTTGCATGACCACAGATGGACCATCTTCCACCTTATTACATTGGCTTCGCCGATGGAGCAAGTCGCTGGTCTCCCAACCTGGCTTCTGCAGCATGGGTCTTATATTCCCCTTCCCATGAAATGATTCACCTTGACGAAATCTACATAGGCGCTGCTACCAATAACCAGGCGGAGTATGATGCTGTGACCGGTCTCCTGACTGCCGCTCTCCAGATGGGCATACATCACCTTCACGTGTTCCTCGACTCCCAGCTGCTTGTCTCCCAGCTCAACAACTGCTACCAAGTGCGTGATCCCTACCTCTTTAGAAAATTCCTGTGCACAAAACAACTCAGCCGACAGTTTGAATCCATAACATTCACCCATGTCCCAAGAGCTCAAAATAGTGTTGTGGACCAAATGGCCAACAACATCCTAGATTGGCATATCAATCACACCATGTAACAAATCCATCATGCATCATCAACTCATAGCATCTCATACAAATATATAAAAACCCAAAAAGACTGCATTGCATCAACATTTGCATCCATGTACATAAACCATGAAACCACATTTGTATCCATAGGGGCATCCACGTGCCTAGTCATACATACATCATGTCGCATCACATAAAATACACAAGGGGAATCCACGTGCCCAACATCCTATGCTACTAGCATCCACGTGCAGTACAAACATATCACACATCATAAAGCGCATCCATGTGTGTACAACTAACACAATATCACAAAAAGATGCATCCACGTGCATATATATATATATCAAAAAATACATGTCACAAGGCTATACATGTCCCGAGTACCCCTGTACTCAGCTATACAAAAAATGTCTATACATCCCTAAAGCCTCATAAAATACATGTCGTAGCTACAAAACTCGGGGGGAGTCCTCTGCACTCCCTAATGAGAGTCATACCCTTCATCACTGCCTGCATCTGCTGCCTCTAAGTCCTCCCCTCGCTCCTCCTCCGATAAATCCTCATCCCCTATGGGCTCATGTGCCCATGCCCTGTCCGCCAAGATAGCCACCCAGATCGCAATGGATCTGAACTCTCGGGGTGCCCTCATGCAATCCTGAAGCACGTCCGGATCGATGTCCCGCCACCCCTCGTCGGTCACCCCCAGCAGCAAACGGTCTAGTAGTGCCCGTACGGACTCTAGCGTCCCCTCCGCATCCCGGCGATGCACCTCCCCCCTCCCAGGCAGAGCTGGAACGACCACAATCCCCCTCCGTGCCACATGCCCTGGTGGCGGCCTCGGGCCCACATCTGCAGATCACCCATTTTTCAGCAACAATATATCAATCAACTATCATATATAAAACTTGACATCCATAACATGCAAGCAAAACATCCGTACCATCTGGTCCCCATGCCTAACTCGGCGCCCGTGGTGCCTCTGGATCTCCGGTGCAATCCATATCTCTATATGGATAGTCATCGAGTGTCAATGGTATCTAATGCCACTGCAGGTACAACTCCTGCGTAAAATACCTACCAACATCGCCGCCACCATGGCGGCGCATCATCTCGCCCCACCGCACCATCCGCGGCTCCCTCAAGGCTCCTGCTCTGATCGGCACCCGCGGCCGCAGTGTGGGTACCCTCTCCATAAAAATGCACACAAGAAAGAACCATAGCAAAACACCTTGCCAGATTCCTTCGCTGCTGTCAGCTGCCGCTGAACGCAGGTAAGGAACATCTGGCCCCACGCATAATAAACCCCATCTAGTACACGCTCCATCAACTGCATCTCACCCCTAGACACCTTCTCCGGCGACTGGGACCCCAAGACGCGAACCACGCATGCCGCCATGGCCTGTACTGCTGGATCCTGTAGGTCTCTCACCAGAAGTGCATTCCTATGCACCCTAGCCTCTGAACCACAGTACCGCTCCAGCATGTCCTCCATATCTATGTCCGCGGATACCCACGGCTGTGTGTCTGCCACCCTACCCAAACATGGAAACCCTGTCAAGAAGTATACATCTATCAGGGTGAGGTCCACCCTCTCACCCTGCACTCGGAAGGCCTGTATGTCCGGCTCCCAGAAACTAATAAGTCGGTTCAGCAGCAACACTGCTAATCGCATCATGGGTACCTGGGCAAACTTTAGTAGTCCACATGGTCCCAGCACCGATCGCACATGGCGCTCCCCTCGGACGACGGCTACGATCTCATCTGGAATCTCCCGCTCTCTCCACAACACCTGCGGTATCCTGTCAAACACGCAAGGCAAACTCATCAGACTCATGTCAAAGAAATAAACCTTGCCCCCCCCGAGGAAGTCCTAAAAGCTCACTCCCAAACATGGCTTTAGGCCCCCTGTCCGCGGTCTCCGACCGCGGCTATTTGGCCCACAGTCGCGGTCCCAAACCGCGACTGTCAGTCCCGAACACGCAGTACCAAACCACATGTTCATCCTCGGAACACGCGGTCCCAGACCATGTGTTCTGCATCGGACCCCGTGGTATCCACGCGCGTCATTCGTCGTGGAACCCGTGGTCTCCGACCGTGGCTTCCTCCTGAAAACCCGCGGTCCACCCCATGTGGACCGTACAAATAAACCCTGGGACCCACTACCTACCCCCCGAACCCAAAAAACGTGCAGGTATGAGTTTGACAGAATACCTGTATCTCCTGGATCTGAAATCAGCAGGTCGAATCATCCAGAAATGCCACCTCACCTCTGGTCCACTCTGATCACTAGTCAAAGTCAAATAGTTCAAATGACACTTGTCATGTTGGATCCACTCACTATTTATAGTCCGTTGACTTTTTATTATTTTGGCCATTTTGAACCCATACGGAGTTCGTTTTCTGAACCGTTTCCACCACTGGAATCAGCACAATGAGACCGTCTTGATGGTCACCTTGTTGACTTATTTTTTCCTCGTCATTTTTTGCACATTTTTTAGACGCCACTAGTTGCCTCGGTTTGCGTGCCACTTCGGCTGCTCACCGTTTTCGCATATTTTATATCATTGGATTCATTTTTCCGAGCCGGTGATGATGCTTGAGATCATTTCTCGCTCTCACCCCCAGATGTTTTGGGTATTTTTTCCTAAACGCCCCCATCGCCTTGATTTGCGTGCCACATTGGCCGTTATCCATTTCTGACACTCTTTATATCACCGGATTCATCTTTTCGAGCACGTGATGATGTTTGAGATCATTTCTCGCTCTCACTTGCTACAGTTTCAACATTGTGTCCTGACACCTTACTGCCTCGATTTGCATGCCACATAGGCCGCCATCGGATTGTTCCACATGTTTACATGAGCCATCCACTCTTGTCATACTACAAATATTTCGTTATTTTTCCACCATTCATTACCCCGCAAGGAGGCCCACCAGTGTTCCCCCCCACCCTCGTTCTTGGTCATCATAAACGTCCCTTGATTGAGCACTTCCTCCTTGCCTGGCCATTCCTTTTGTTCGATATAATTTTATCCCTTTTTTGGGATGGACAAGTCCTTTACGAAAAAGGAACTTAGGGAGTTTCTGTTAAGCTCTTTTCTGACTCCTAAAACAATGAAAAGATCGTCAAGCAATCTTGCTTCCTTTCATGCTCGTTAAAGTACCTGAAAGGGCGTCTATCTGGTATAAGTTTACCCCTTTTCCGGACCTGGTAGACTAATTACGAAAAAGGAATACTCTAGTCACACCGGCTAGAAGAGTTCTTCATTGCATCCTTTTATGCTTCTTTGGGCCTTGGAGACTAACACACGAAAAAACAACCCCCTGGAGTCTTCTTATTTGCTTTCAGACTCTCTAAAATTGATAGCAACCACGAGCATGAACTGTCCTGGGCTCGTAAAATCCACACGATAGTACCATTCCATCATTTCAGAGTCTTCTTATCGCTTTCAGACTCCTTAAAATTGAAAGCAATCACGAGCATGAACTTTCCTGGGCTCGTATAAATCCACACGACAGTACCATTTTTCACTCACTTCTTCTAGTTCCTTAACCCATGAAGAAGTTCCCCCGTGCCTCCTGGCACTATGATCGATCATCTCGGCAGCACCCCCAATAAGGTCTCCTTTGTTCAAAATATTCTGCAGTCTCCTGCTATTTTACACCAGCTTGAGTCTCCCTCATCCCAATCACTTCCCAGTCCAGCTATGATCCCTTTCCCCTCATTCAGTTTCATGTGCTTCCCGATCATCCCCTCCATCATACTCTGAACAAAAGTTTGAGTCCACCCACTCTACTTTCCCAGTTATCCCCACAGTTTGTCAGTCCTACCATCAGTACTATCACATTTCAGTTCTTTACCTTGCGCTCCTGTCAAGGAAACATCATTGCCTTGTTAGTTGCAGGTCTCCCTCTGTCGACGAAAACCCCTCTATTCTAGAGGTTAGACCCAGAGGTCCCTGTGCCTTGGACCCATCACCATCTGTGGTGAGTGCCAACGGACCATTTTGGGAGGAGTCATCATTGCCTCTCCGAATGGTTGTTTCTCACATGATCGACTTTAGCACCTTGATCGCATCATTAAGAATCGCGCAGGATTTACATCCCTAACATTATTTGTCGAAGACCCCGGATTTCCCCCAACTCTAGCACATTGGTGAGTCACTTCGGAACACCCAGTTATATGTTCTCGTGGATGTCCGGGCTGCGTTGGTGATTGTATTCGTAAGCCATCCAGTTATATGGTTCCTTGTGTACCTAGTTCAGTCCCAGATCAGTTCCAGTTCAGTGTACCATTGCGAGTGTGACCCTTGTCACTATGATCCAGTAGCTCATCCATTCCCTTGGTACCACACTTAGTAGCACTGTTGTCATTCCAATGTATCATTTCTTCAGCTCCAACATGGTCAGCCCAGCAGTATGTCCCAGATTGGGTGTCCCCTCGGGACTCTCATGATGTACACAGTGGTTCTCTATGTATCTTACAGGTCCCCCTTTTTTCGGGCCTTACAGTTATTCTTATATATCTTGATATGAGCATGGGTATGCCCGCCTCGTCCATATATTGAGATTCTTCCTCATTCAGTATTTGAGGTCATGTATATGTCAGGTCCCCATTTTTTGGACCCCATTGTTATTATTATGTTATATCCTGATACGAGCATGGGAATGCCCGCCTCGTCCATATGATCAGATGATTCCTCATCCATTATTGAGGTTATGTACTTTTAGTTCTTGCAGTTTGTTCGGGATCATTGTTCCGGGCTTCAGTTTGTTTCTTCTCTTCTCCATACCCCAAGAAAACCATATATGACTTATGATGTCCATCGGCCATACGATGAGCTCCTGCCGTCACACATCAGGGGGCAATCTGTTAACACCCAAAAACTGTTCACTACCTCATCTACCCCATTACATGGCTCATTTGTCCATTTTCCTATCATATTTCCCTTAAAAACCTTAAAAATCCGGCTAAAAAGCCTCCAAAAGGCCTAAAATGCCTCCAAAAAGCCACAAAACCATAAAAAAAGCCTCCAAAAGGCTTAAAAACCCTTTTTTCCTCCAAAAATATCCAAAATTCCTCTAAAAAAGCAAAAACCCTCTAAAAAGGGAATAAAAAATATAAAATAATGAGGAAATGGAGGAAAAAACCCTATACAACTGCCCTAAACCATATGGTTTCCAAAACCATGGGCCAGCACTCCACCACCAAAAAACTATAAATAGGTGATGGAGACCCCTTATTCCATATCCACAGTCATAAGCACCCTTACTCTGCCAAAATATCTCTTGAAACCCTAGCTCACCCTTGAGCTACTTTCACCTTGAGAGCCCCTTTTGGCCCATTTCCACCATTGGAGAAAGAGAAGGAGCAAATTGGAGCTTGGAGCAACCCTCTTGGAGCATTGCAAGAGCTTCACCAACCTTCACATTGGAGGTAAAATTAATACAAAAGCCATTCTTTACATATTATTTTTACTGTTTCATGCACATGTTTAGAGTAATTTATATTTCTGTTTTAGCATTTTAATTTACATTTACTGAACTGCTACTAAGGAGTCCCTTCTTCTTAGTAGGTGCTCATTTGCACAAGCTAGGGTGAAAACCCTAGCTACAGAGGATACCTGGGTATGCTCTTTATTTGAAGCTATAGTAGAATAGGAATTTAAAGAAGTTATTGAACATAACTGACTGAGAAAAGTAAAATAAAATAAAAAACATTTGAAAATGTTAAGAGAAATACCTTGTTTGAGAAAAAAGTAAAATAAAATCAAAGACATCTAAAGATGTTAATAGAAATACCTTGTTTTATACCCAATTCATGATAGAAAATGTTCATGAACAACTCTTGTTGTACTGTCTCCACAATAGACATAACTATTCTTTCTGGAGACCCAGTCAATGAATGAAGAATCCTACCTCTTGCGTATAGCGAAAGAACTATGCCTTCACAAGAGACCTGTTTGAAAACGATGTGATCCTAGAATTCCTGTGTCCTTTCTTTTGGAAACACATGGCTCCTCGCACTATCACTGTTAACATTGGGCTGAGGTAAATCAAGCATCGGTAGGCTCTCATCTTTCCATTCCATATCAATTTCAGAGGTCGATAGAGAATCCTATAAACAGGTCCCCAGAGAATTTTCTATATAATCCCATTGTGGGATTCACCGTAACATGTTTTTTTGATTTCTTGCTCTAACTTGTGAAAGCTTTAGAAATCATACAAGAGTTCTCCATATCAGCTAGAAAAATACAAGTACATTCCTCTTGATTTTTTTCTAAGTAGTACAAAAACGCCAGCATGTCTTCTTCTATCCATGGAATATCACAATTACACATATCCACAGCAACAAATTCACAGTTGACTGTCGCACCAAAAAATGGAATTGTTCTAAGTGTGGTGACCAAAGAATCAGGGTAACAACATTAACAAACAAACTGAGAACTATTTTCGACGTCTTCAATGGACATCCTCTCTTTATTGATATATAAATTCAATATTTTCTGAGCATCAATTGGTATTTTGGTACCAATATCCACTTCAGATTCGTTCTTTCTCTTTTTACTTGGAGATTTTGGTTGCTTTCCGGAGCATAAAATACTGCACAGTTGCTTGAGATGGTTTGGTGCAATTTTATATATTTCAATGATGTTATGGTCAGTGACATTCTATGATCGATCAGTTTGAACATCATTAACTTTGAAATATTCAACAATCAAATGCCTGGTTGACCTCTCGTCCTTTATTCGTTTGCAATATTGACTTAAATTTTATGCGCAAAACTTTTTATCGACTGATGTGCTCATGCAAACCGATCTGTTGATTATATTGTCCAACGCAATGGTAAATTCATCTTCATCAAGATCACACAATGGTATGAAAAAATTAGAGCCATAACTCTTTATTTTATTTAGAGAAAAATCATCCTAAGCGATACTCTTCGGCGAGCAATCCAAGGTGCCACTTTTGTAAAGCTTGAATATAGACTGCCATTTGCTCCATAGTCGTTCCGATGTCAAAAAAAGAGTTAGATTGTCTTTAAGGCTCTCCCGGTTAACAAGAAAGATATCCATACATTGAGTTTGGAAAGACTGCAAACATATAAAATTGAATATTCCAGTTAATTTCCTAATTTCATAACATAGGAAGCAATCTAAAGAATTTGATTGATAAGAAGAAAAATTCTATACCGTCCAAGCATCACTGGAAGTGTTTCCCTTTCCTGGGTGTGATGGAGAACCACACAATAACCATCTCTCCCTTGCTTTTCCAACTGAAGAAATGAATGTAGTGTTTGCAAATTCCTTGTTTGACAAATTTTGTTGTTTTCATAATTTGTTGATGATGTCCTGTGAAACGTCTCTATGTAGAAGACAAGTTGTTCGATGTCGATACCTTTTATGGAGTGGTTTATATATTTGATCATCTGCAATGATTATTTTTTGCATAGAAATAGTATGCTGCCCATCCAATATATGAAAAATTACTAATGGAAAATCAATTTCTTTTTCATTTTCAGGAAGTAAAGGCAATCTGGTCTCCTTATTGAAAAGCAATAAAATAACATCTCTCAATGTTGTTGTAAATGTATGGACAAGTGATACCACCATCTTTTGCATGACCTCCTCATCAACCTTTCGATATTGTAAGTGCGGAGGTGCAACAACACATCTTGTTACGTCAAGGGAAAAAACATCCTCATTGAACAAAAAGTATTTGATCTGATGTTGTTGAACTTCTTTTGAAGCTTCAAAGCTCTTAGTCGCTTTCCGCAGCATCGATCTAGAAGGACTTCCTTTGAGTTGTTTCAAGGTATATTTCCCCACATGTTTTACAATATATTGGAGAAATGCTCTTCTGTTGTACGTTAGAATCTTTTCATGGCATACCTTTATCAGCCCCTTATTAATATTCATATAATGTAATACAGAGGAAGTTTTCCCAGCCAACATTCTTTTCCTCCATACCGACAAAATTCCTTTCTTCAAGGATGTCACGGTATCAATTCCAGAACGATTAGAAACAATGTACGAGGGCAAAACCCACCCTTGCTTCACACAAGAAATCATATTTGGATCGGGACCATTTTTCATTAGATTTGGTTGATAATCAGAAACCATAAGATCACACTATATAAGGCCACACTTTTCACCAATGATCGTTTCAGTTTGAACTCGTAATTTTTTATCAGAATCAACGGGTTCCGCATATGTCAATATACCAGCTCAAATCAGCTTTCCCTTGAAATCCAAGTAGAATAGATATATATCCGGGTACAAATTATCTGGTTTTTCCATCTCAACATAGCATCCATTTGTGAATGGCGGAAGGTAGTGATCTTTTGTCAATTCAAAGCAAGGGATTTCCTGGTAGTTACCGAGGCTCAACAAATCATCCATGCTTTATCTGCAAAACAGTCAATATAAGAATTCAGACAATGTCTATAATTATAAATTAGTGTTTTAATACTAGATGTATACTTTCAAATGTTCATGCTAATGATCAATAGTTAGAGAACGACCCCTCACTTTCAAAATCAATTGATTGATTAAGATCAAATCTGCTAGCATTATCCATGAGAGATAGAATGCACATTTTATAGAGTCATTTGGGATAAGGATCCATCATAGAACAAGCGATCATCATATAAGGGGCGACCGATCCTTCTTGTTTATGTGTATGAGTTTATCACATGTTTTTTATTCGATTTTATGTGAGTTTTGTGCTTAATTTATATGTATGTGAAGGGTAATTGCACATTGATTAATTGGAATACAAGTGCGTGATTGTGAAGAAGAAGCACATAGTTTGACAAATTCGTAGAAAACTGGTGAATACATTAGAGATTCAGCGTAGTTCTGTATACTGCGATAGCTTCCAAGTGCAAAGTCATATGTTGTTCTAGTTGATGTTAAATAGAATGTTATGCGAATATGGTAACGACATCTATGCATCGCCATGGTTAAGAGAATATTGATTATGCAACCCCCATATTTGCTTTAGGTTAGACTTCAACTTGTTTACAAAATGATGCTGAAAGGTCGGCTGACCATTATCTCAGTCTTCTTCTAGTGTTCACCATCCTTCATATACATGAATTGACACCCTCGCCTTTGGAGGTTGAATATTTTTACAATTCCCTCATAAATGAAGGCTAGGCTGAAACTTCTTGTACCCAGGACTCGTTTTGTAATAGTTCAATACAACAAGAAGGGTCAGTTAATCCTTCTTCTATTCACCATTCTAGATACGAGTGAATTCACAATTCTCTCCTAAACGAAGGGGCGACCAATCCTTCTTACTAGATGTCAGGAGTCAGGATGCAGACAATGGCAAGATTGATAGTTGATAATAACTATGCAGATCCAAGGTGCGAGGAAGGCAGCATTTGAGAGATTGAAGACTACGGAAGGCCGTAGGGCTAAGCATGGAAGGAGATCAATGGCACCATATTGATCATGCAAGATGGACGGCTCAGAGAAATTACTTTATCTCTAGAGGTGCAAGAATGATAGGAAAGGATAGATAATATAAAAAATGGAATGCATGGGGATCTGAGAATTGTTTTATTCGGTTGCCCCCTTCCTCCCTTGGTCAAGGTCAAGGGGGAATTTTAATTTAGATAGACTCAAATAGACTCTAGCACCTTGGTGAATGCACATTCTATCTAGGACCAAGTCCAACAAAACTGATGCAATAACTAAACAACTAGCTCAAAGAAAAATTCAAAGAATCAGGTAAGAGAGCTACAATGGAATGTCACTTTACACATATGGAACAAAGTTATATTCATTTTGAATCTTTGATATAATATAAGAAAAATTAATCTAGGGGTTTAATCTTGCTCCCATGAATGCAAGAAAATTTTCCACTTCCATATGTATGTTCTTCCTCCATGAGATCAAATGAGCTAAGCCTTAAAATTGGACAAATGTATTTGTAGGCCACCCAATAATTTGAAAAGATTTATGGTATTAAGAATGGAATTTAGCTACATTGAATAGATGGAAACCTTAATTAAGCTTGGACAATTAGTGGACAACAAGATCTACAAATCATACAAAGATAACAAATAAAAATTATTAAAGAGTATTTATTGGATTGTTTCTTATCTGTTCTTTCCCACTAGACGAAATCATTTTGATAGTAACTAAATGGATACCTTGCCTTTGTTAAAAATTGTCATGCAATGAAGGGTCAGCCATCCCTTCTTCTACCAAGTATTCTTTTCATAATAGTTCTAGACTACAAGAAGGGTCGGCCAATCTTTCTTGTCTTTAACATTCTGGATACAGGTGAACTCCTGGATATAGGTGTTCACAATTTTATACGAAACAAAGGGGCGACCGATCCTTCTAGTAGCCAATCTCCATTCCCCACTATTTAGAGCGGATGTAGGGAGTCGAGAATTGTTGTCCCATCCCGCAATCTGCATTCCGGGTTGCGGGATAGCGGTATTGATGGAATGTTGTGAGAAATCTAGGTATCCGCAATCCGCAACATGTTCATGTCTTCGGTAAATGCGATCAAATCCTCATGCGGGGTGCAAGAAGGGTCGGTCGACATTTCTTGTGCTGAGTATTCTGTTCAAAATAGTTATAGGTTGTAAGAAGGGTCGGTCGATCCTTCTTGTGTTCACCATTCCGGATACAGGTGAATTGTAACCTATAGGTGTCTACAATTCTCTACTAAATGAAGGGGCAGCCGATTCTTCTTGTCACGTGTTGGGACAAATATTGTTGATATGTTATAACTTAGTTAATATATCGATCCCAACTATAATTTCATTGCAGAAGTCGGAAGTATGGAATTGTTTTCCCAGCCTAGGTGGGTTGAATATTTTTACAATTCACTCGTAAATGAAGTGTCGACCAACCTTTCTTCTTCCAAGTATTATGTTCAAAATAGTTCTATACTGCAAGAAGGATCGGTCGATCCTTCTAGTGTTCACTATTCTGGATACAGGTGAATGGTTGGATATAATTGTTCACAATTTTATAATAAACGAAGGGGCAGCCGATCCTTCGTGTCGGAGGTCGGAAGTCAGGATAAATATTGTTTATATGTTATAACTTAGCCAGTCTCAATTCTAGGATGAATTTTGCATTGATTTGGAAGAAAGAAGATTGACAATATTTAAATGTGTGGATCATAGCATATAAAATGATCTATAACCCAGGTATTACAGTCAACTATGAGGCAAAGCGATAAGATGGTGTAAGACGAAATACATCCACAAAAGAGAAAATAAAAGACTGAAGAAAGTAAAAACATATGAATATCGGTTTCAGGTATACTTTTACTTCTGTTCTTCATTAAAGTCTTCAAAAAATATTATGTCACTGTATTTTTTGCTCTCAGATCCAACCCTATTACTCTGTAAAATCAAAATTTATACAAAACGATCTTTGAAATCGCCACTAAAAAAAGAAATTTCAAAGAAATCTCTCTGATCCAACCCCTATTATCTTGTTCAAATTTGAATAAATTTGCCATTTATTTCAATCCTTCTATTGTTTGATGATCAAAAGCCTTGTTTCCATTTAGATGTCTCCTTTGCAATATAATTTGATGAGGATCATAATTCAACCTTTCAGCCTCTTGGAAATCCATAATCTTCAGTAATTTTTCTACTACAGAGAGGGTTGCCTTATTCTTAATCATGAATGGACCAACTTTAAGGGGGAATTTCACATCATATGCTTTTTTGAAAGCACATAAATTTTCTTCTGAATGCAACCTTTGTTTAATCAATTCCAAGG
Organism: Larix kaempferi; assembly: GCA_027924585.1. NCBI lineage: Eukaryota > Viridiplantae > Streptophyta > Pinopsida > Pinales > Pinaceae > Larix > Larix kaempferi. The sequence goes on along the minus strand of BSBM01000348.1, from coordinate 13,228,013 downwards.
AAAAAACTCTCGCTGTTAAAAAGGATGGCAACAGATATGGTGCTCTAGTAAAACCATACACACTAATTATAGTATGTTATCTATACAAGAACCAATCACCTGTTTGGCCTTCTGGTGTAGGATGCAAAGTTTCTTTCGTTTCTTCTAACACTTGGGGCATTTCAGCATTAAAAATAATTCTGTAAATTTTTGCTATGATTTTATGGGTGAACTCAAGCATATTGACCTATTTATTATGGTCATGAGAAAATATGGTACCAAGAAACTTGGATTTCGAAATGTTTGAACAATATGACTGATACCTAAAATGGTTCAACTGGTTGAAATTCACCAACTGGACATGAATCGCTTCAGCTAGGAATTCATCAAAATTAAAACAACACACCGGACTCAACTATGACTCTGGTGAAATTACTTGGAGAAGGAAACATAACATAACTTCCGTGATTTCACTTATCACTATCTAGAGCTAAAATTTGACTCAACAAGGACAAAAATAATTGGGTATCTCACTGAAAGACATCAATACTGAATGGGAACGATAGGTTTTCATGCGACTGACCATCTTTCAAGACTTGAAATAAAAACTTATCTTTTTCTGTAGCATTGTTGTTTCTATAAACTTTGCCAAATTTTCTTCGTTAAACAACTCAGGAATTTTGGGAAATGTTTCAGGTAAACTTAGAACCTCATGGATATTCTGTGCATTTATTGGGAATAGAAATTTGGTCGTTTTTACATTAATGATTACCCTTTCTCCCTGCGAATAGTTCGCCGCATACCAATAAACAAATTCGGGGAAGTGTAGGGTTTGTTCGACACAAAAATAGTACAGAAAAGAACCAAAAACATTAAATACATCCTTTCCCTGTGACTTAAACTCCATTAATTTCTCCTTAGACTGCGAAATACTACACATAGACAAAATAGGGTCAAAAACAGGGTCAAATACAAGCTTCTCATTTTCATTTAAACTTTCATTGAAGGGAAGAAGGTTTTGGGTTTTTGCCATTTGGGACACAAAATCTAAACACTGAGGGTTTCAAGCTACTTGTGAACTGTGAAGTGAGCTTCTTGGGTGTTGTTCTAGTTGACAAAGATAACGACATGTTTCTCGCGGACCGTTCTTTTCCTCCGGGTAATAAGAGACAATTTTTTTTTAAAACTTTGAACAAACCTTTAATAGAACATATGCTTAGGTGGTTTCTGAACTTGCGATGAGCGGTTTAAATTTAACCTCTTTTCATAGCGGACTCCACCAATGCTTGCCGCATGGTAAGCGATTTAATTTTCGCTCTACCTTTTCCAAGTTTAACCACCGTGCACTTTCTAGCATGGAAACCCATTTCCACCATCAATTATCTGGGTGTGTCTACCACGTTGCTACACGTTTGCAACTTTTGGTGTGAGTCGTCCAAATTTTTGGCGCCTTTTCCACCTCCGCCCTTTTAGTGAGAGACCTTATGTAGAGACCTTAGAATAGTGAAAATATTTGCGTTGTTCCTCTCTATAAACATTAATAACCCAAGAATCCATATAGAATAAATTTAAAAAACATAAAGACAAAAATTCTAACAATATGAAGAAATCACTTGTTTGGTGAACAATACCAGTTCTAGACATTGTTTGTAGATGGGTTGTAGAAGATCTAGTGTAACATGGGAAGAAGTTGATGAAGAAAAGGGAGAGATGACCATAAGAGATAAGAGAAGTATAAACAACAAGATCAATCTTCCAAGATGGCATTTATGGCATTGATATGAAACATTAAATTAGGAAAAGAAGGAGAGATCACATGTCGTAGCAATAACATCTAAGGTTGTGTTGTTTTTTTAAACAACCCATTTCATATTAGCTCCATAATTATATTGTTCATGTTTGACTATTAATAACTCGAATGCTTCCAAATGGCTCCAAATGCTTTTGATTTGGGTCTCAATGTATTTCAAAGGTATTAGGACATAAAAAGCGACAAAATTTGCATTGTTCCTCTCTACGGCTTTTAATAAGCAATGTCTAACCGAGATAAACCAAGAAACCATATAGAGGAAATTTTAGAAACATAAAAAATACCTAACAATTTGAAAAATATTCATAACCCTTGAGATTGAATTGACAAGTAATCAAACTTCTAATAGAAAAACCAAGGTTGGATGCAAATGGAATACAATCTATGCAATTTCCAATGAATACAAAGATTGGTAAACACAAAAGAGGGAGTGAATCTAAAAAATATGTTCATGAATACAAAAACTATTATCTTGAATCACTTCATTAACAAACGCCACTCCTTTGAAGCCCTTTGGAAAATTGAAAGTGGATGACAAAGTGCAAAGGTAACATTAACCAAAGCTAAAGCTATAGCCAATTCGTGAGCCTTTAGACAATTTTAGAAAGTGCTTTTGACAACTACGGGGTTTTATGCTTTTAGTAAGCCTTAATTTCTTGTGTTTTTCAACTGGCCTTTAAGGAATTCTTTACATTAAATTCTTGTGTAATGTCACCAACTTGGAACTTTTCCCAATTCGGTCAATTTTCAAAACTTGGACTAATGAAGCCTCAAAATGTCCCGAATGATCCCAAATGCTTTCGAACTATGTATAGAGTCAATTGAGGTGTAATATGACATATTTATGCAGCTATTATAGGCATGGAAACTTCCAATAGACTTCAACTACTTGCATTTACAATTAGATAATGAAATGAAGAATCACTACGAAAATCTATGTTGAATCCCCTAAGGGTAGATGGCTCCAAAAGACTCTTTAAAGGATTTTGAATTGGGTCTGAAGGTATATGGAGAGTATCAAGAAATAAAAAGGAACCTCATTAGTGATTATAGACTAATATCATAATACTTCTGCAGTATCCATTTAACTTTAGGAGAAGTTGGCGAATTTTACTAGTCAAATTGAGGTTCAAAACCCCCAAGGGTAGGGGACGAACATGGATTGTGATAGTGACATCACTACAATGATACATGGATAATGACATACAGGTACAAGGACATATATACATGTATAGGTTGATGGAAACCATGATACAATGGCAGTGGAGTATTGTTCTTCTTATTCATATTAGGGTGGTAGGATCGAGCAAGGATAGGAGATTGAAGTCTCCTTTAGTTTGGTGCTTGTGATCTCAGGGAGTTGGGGATTCCATCTAGTTGGTGCTAGTAAAACTATTGAGTTCGACTTTACTGAGGTCTGGAGTCCTATCTATAGGTTGGAAATGAAAACCAAGGGGTTGTAGCCTCGTTTTGTTAGCTTTTCATCATTTAATTCAATATGATCTAGAATCTTAACTTAGAGAACAACATGTACTGCATGTCAAACATAAGAGACAAGAGACACAAAGCATTTCACCAGGGAAAACCATAAAGGTGAAAAACCCCACAACTTCCTCAGAGATAGAATAAGAACCAATACAAAGATCACAAAGATGAAACCCCAAAATATAAATGTCTCCAACAGTGCTTCCTCTAGGCTCCTCCATTTGTGCACACTCCTCTCTCTCAATTATGTGAGTTGGATGTGTGAGTGAATGAGAAAATATAGTTGTGCAACCACTCTATTTATACTTTAAATTAACCTTCCTTTTATCCTAACTGGGTCGACCCCCTAAGGGAGTGTAATAACCCTTCCACTTAACACATACTAGGATGACCCCTCTAAGGAGGTCTAATAACCCATCAAATATAAGTTATGACACTTACAATAAAACTTGTGACACTTGCAAATACAAATGACGACACCTCCGAATGGAAGAATAAGAACATCTCCGTCAGGGATACAATAAAGTACAAATGTAATACATACAATATAAAGTGAATAATATCTTCTGAAGTTACAAATAGTACATTGAGACTCCCTCTTAACTAGGAAGGTATTCTCTTGACACAAGCATCACTACATATAGGCACAAGTCTTCAATACTGGAGCTGGATCATCAACACTGGATCACTAGAGCATCATCGTAGGTCTTCATCCATGTAGGTATTCATCATATCTGCGAGCAAGCCATCAAGTAGGTACATCTCAGGACTGATTACACTGTCTCTACAAGAATTTGTGTACCCTAATGTCACCCCATAATATTCAGATCGTACAAGGATTTATTCAGTTTGCACACATGAGTCTCCCTGTCATGTGTCTCAAACTCGAGTGATTGCTCCACATATACTTCCTCTTCCACTACACCATTCAAGAATCCTATCTTGAAATCCATCTGGTGTATGATCTTCCTTTTCACGATATTCATTATCTTTTGGTTTTATTTCATTCATTGTTGCATATCGATTCTTGAGTACTTCTGGTTCTTCAAATTCTTCTTCTTGACTTCATCAATCTTCTTGCTGAATCATCGTCACTTGTTCTTCAAAACAAGTCTCTCTTGTAGGTGATGGTACAAGGTCTTTCTTACGGGACAAGTTCAATTGCATGATTAGAAACATCTCATAGTATTCAAAACAAATTCTTAAACATAAAGACATATGTCATACAGTCTTGCAATTATCTTAGCCAATCATGCTTCAATACAACATTTATCCATATCCCATAACTTTCTAGATGCCTTCCATCTCTACCAAAACATTGTTAAGAGTGTGCAAGTCTACTCCAACATGTCAGCAAAGAGGTTTCATTCTAGATCAGTAGCAATGGAATGTTGTACAGTACCATCGACCACTTACCCATTACTTGCATATAAGTAGTATCTTGTTCATTAATGCAATTTTTTTCTAACATCCTAGTATACTCAAGGCCGACCCCACTAGGGAGTCTGATAACCATATCACATACAATGATGACCTTTCTGATCGGAGGAATGAAAACTCTCCGTCGGAAGTACAATGCTATATGAATACAATATAAAATATACAAGTGAAATACATTCTGAAGTTACAAATACATCAACACTCCCTCTTGACTAGGAAGGTATTTCTAAACACAGTTCATTAGCACAAGTCTTCATTGTTGACTACACCATTCAAGAAATCTGTCTTGGCATCCATCTGGTGTAATTCTTCCACTTCATCACTACAACCAGAGCAAGTACCGTTATGATGGAAGTGTATCTAGCTACGGGTGCAAAAGTTTCTTCATAATCTATCCCTTCTTTTTGGGAGAAGCCTTGAGTCACAAACCTTGCCTTGTATTTCTCCTCCTCCACTTGTGCGCACTACTCACTTGAGAGAATGAGTGAGTGAATGAATGAATAAATAGAGAGTCTAATAACCCTACCTCCTACACTTATTTATACTTGTCTTCCACTTGCCTTTTACCCTACCTAGGCCAACCTCTCTAGGAGGGCTACACGTGAATTATGCTAAATTAATAAAGCAGGTTATAGGTGAGACCTCCTTGTAGGAAGAAAAGGAAGTCATTTGGGATGACATTATTGTAGAGGCAGAGAAATCGAGGCCATATCTCTATTTCATTCTGGAAAAAGAGGGTGCAATAAAGTTAGCTAGGCAAATCCTAATAGCAGTCAAGGAAAAGTTCAACAAGAAGCCCATGGGTTGTGCAGAAAAGGCCATAGAATTTCTAAATGGGATGACAGAGGATGAGGTGAAAACAACTAGAATAAACTTAGGATAGAGTGTCTAGTATTATTTGGGAAAAGAAGGTGGTGAATAAGTATCACCAGATGAACACAATTCAAGAAAGGATAGACATTTTAGCACATCAAGTAAAACTCTTCAAAGAAATGTTTGATCCATTATTCAAGAAGGGACTTCCTATCTTTTGGGAGGAGGATGGCACCACGATGACATAGGAAGAAGAATATCAAGGCAAGTTATGGGGATGTCGATTCAATTTGGAATATGTATAATTTAGGTAAATTTATTCTAATGTTTATGTATTGATTCATTGTAATTTTTGCATAATTAATGTAATTTTTTGCATAATTAATGAAATTTAGTCAGTTTCTCTTGGCCAACTTTTTTGGATATCAATTTGTCAAATTTCTTTGAACTATGTTTTATGTTGCCGATTTAATGAATACATTGATCTATAGGTTGGATTTATATTAATATACGATTCATGTGTTATTATGTGTTAAATGTATTTCTATGTTTAACTCATTTTATCTATAATTTTCTGCAACTGATAAACAACCACACATTTATATTGATGCTAGTAAGTGGAAAAGCGCTCTTACAAAGCTAGTTGCTTGGATCTGTGTTGGATAAAGATAAGTAATCTTATGCATTTGATTCTAAAAGCATTTTTATTTCATTCTTGCATGTTGTGATTGTGTAATTGAAAGGTTTAATTATGTTGTGATTGTGTAATTGAAAGGTGTTTTCCATTGGGCATGTGTAGGTTGACATGGAGAAGCCACGTGGGAAGGAAGTCTGGTGTGGAGGAGACACATTGGAAGAAGCCCCGACATGGAGGAGTTGTGTGGGAAGAAGGTGTGATGTGGACTGGTCACATCATATCCACACATGCCAGCGACCGTGAAGGATGGGTGAAGGTGGTTTCGCAAATGGAGGACAGTGGTTTTCCTTACCATCCTTCCAACTTGCGAAATCATGTGGTGTTTTTATGTAGAGAGCGGTTTCAGATTCTCCAACCACCCATCACTTTGTCCTAGCATGCATGTTGGGGATGTGGAACAAAAGTGGGACCCTTGATCTTTCGTCGCTTGATTGATCTTTTCCGCCATTTAAAATGGTTTGTACATTGGCATGGAGGTGATATTTTCCTTCATTTAAAATGGTTTGTACGTTGGGATGGAGGTGATCTTTTCCACCATTTAAAATGGTTTGTATGTTCGCACGAAGGTGATCTTTTCCGCCATTTAAAATGGTTTGTACGTTCGCACGGAGGTGATCTTTTCAAACATTTACAATGGTTTGTATGTTGGAATGGAGTTGATATTTTCTGCCATTTAAAATGGTTTCTACAATGCCAATGGTAAATAATGGATTGTATCACTCGTGTGAATAATCTCATCACGTTTATGAGGCACCCGTTTATGATGGATTGTGTTTATGTGTCATTACGTACAGATGATATCCCTCCACACTGTGATAATAAATGTCACAAACTTTTCTGCATTGATATCCCGCCACACTGCTCTTCCCACCCACACTGCTCTCTTCCCACCCACACTGCTCTTCCCGCCCACTGACTATATTGAAACTTATCCCGCCATACTGCTCTTCCCGCCACACTGCTCTTCCCGCCCACTGCCTACATTGAAACTTAAAGTTCAAACTCTCTGTGTTTGCCAGTTTGGAGCTCTATTTTCTCTGAGGACCTAGGTTTCACTACAACAAAATATCCCTTAAGGGGTGGTTTTGGCTTGCGGAGGTCATGGTAAACCCCCCCTAAAATTTGTTTCCAACCTCTAGAGGCTGTCTTTTAAAACCGCCCCTAACAGTCGAGGAAATTGGACTTTTTGGGGCTCGATTTTTTTAAAACTGCCCGCAAAAGTCCTGAAATTTGACTTTTGGGGGTGGTTTTTGGAAAACCCCCCCTAAAAGCCCAATTCTCAGAACTTTTGGGGGAAATTTGTCAAAACCCCCCCTAAAAGTCATGAGAATTGAACTTTTGGAGGCAGTTTTATTGGAACCCCCCCTTAAAAGTCATGAGAATTGAACTTTTGGCGGAGGTTGTTTGAAAACCCCCCCTAAAATCCCAATTCTCATAATCTTTAGGGGCAGTTTGTCAAAAACCCCCCTAAAAGTCATAAGAATTGAACTTTGAGAGGCGGTTTGTTTGGAACCCCCCTTAAAAGTCATGAGAATTGAACTTTTTGAGGTGGTCTTTTGAAACCCCCCTAACAGCCCAATTCTCATAACTTGTTTGAAAAACTCCCCTACACAAGGAAGATTTAGCTTGCAAGTGGGTATGGTGGCCATTTCAATATTTACAACATCATGGATGGTTCTTGAAGCCTGGTCCTGTTAAGTTTATATTAATTTGACTAGCAAGATCACTGAAAGAAACACAATCACAAGATAAATAGATATTTTACCCTGGGAAACCCTCATGGGGTAGAAAACCCAGCAAATCTTTCCTCAATAATATGATCAACCAAAATATAAGATGTACTCCAAGACTAGAGATCCTTCTCTACCTCCTATGCAGACCTCTCTCTCACAAGTGTGCTACTTTTGAGTGATGGAAGTGTGTGATAAGTGAGGAACATCCTCCTCTACTTATACTTGTTTCCCGACTGACTTTTTACCCTATGGGGTTGATCTCTCCCAAGAGGGTCTAATAATCCCTAATAAAATAACTTAGGGATGACCCCCACATGGGAGATCTAATAACCCTAGTTACCACAATCCATAGGAGGAATAAACATCTCTGGATATACAATAGGATCACCTCGGAGGAATGAAACATCTCTAGAATAACAAAGTACAAATATAATATTCTTAGAAGTTACAATATTCAACACTCCCCCTTAACGAGAAGGATATTATAACAACATCTGTAGGAGCAAGGAGTCATTGACTACATCATACATGATACATCTAGAAATCATTGGAAGCTTTCTTCAATACATCATCATTAGTAACTCAAGCAGTTAGTGGAACATCTTCTCGATCTATAGCATTTGGATCATCGTCTCGATCTACAACATCTGGATCATCATCTCGATCTACACTGCAATACACACAATCATATTACAGGATGATCAATCCCGCTCTCTTTAGGACATAGGTCCATGGATGATACAATCCAGATCAAGTTTCAGGATGATCAATCCTTATCACTTTAAGACAAATCTCATGTCTATGGATGATGCAATCCAGATCATGTACATTTTGAACCAAGAGTCTAGGGATGATGCAGTCCTATAATTCAATTCTCGGAGACATCTGTCTACAGATCAATTCAAGGGACCTAAGTTCGGGGATGATGTAGTCCCCACCTTCATTTTCAAAGACATCTATCTACAGATCAATTCAAGGGACCTAAGTCTGGGGATGATGCAATCCCCACCTTTATTCTCGAATACATTTGTCTACGAATGAATTCAAGGGACCTAAGTCTAGGGATGATGCAATCCCCACCTTTATTCTCAAATACATTTGTCTATGGATCAATTCGAGGGACCTAAGTCTGGGGATGTTGCAATCCCCACCTTTATTCTCGAAGAGATATGTCTACGGATCAATTCAAGGGACTTAAGTCCAGGTATGATGCAATCCCCACCTTTATTCTCGAAGACATCTGTCTACGGATTAATTCAAGGGACCGAATTTTGGGGACGATACAATCCCCACAGTATCCTCATCAGTACAGGTATCATTAGTACATTATCAGTACAAGTACATATATCAATACGAGTATCCTTATCAATACATGTATACATATCATCAATACAAGTGTCCTCATCAATACATGTATACATATAATCAATACAAGTAATAAAAGTATCCTAAGTATACATATCATCAATACAAGTAGTACAAGTATCCTAAATATACATATCATCAATACAGGTATCCTCATCATCGACCTCACTGTCGATGCATGAAATCTCATCATTAGTGTCTACATCACTCCCCCTTTCAAGGAGGGTCCTTTTGAACTACACCAAGCTTGTCTCAGAGATACTCAAACTTTACTTGAGACATAGGTTTGGTCAATATATTAGAAATTTGTTCATCAATGCTCACATACTCGAGCTTGATAGCTCCTTTCTGCACCATATCCCGTATATAGAAATATCGGATCTTTATGTGTTTTGATTTATCATGGAACACTGGATTTTCTGTCATCTTAATACATCTCTGGCTGTCACACATGATCACAGTGGGATCCATCTCTAAGTCAAAAAATCCTGATAATATTTTCCGAAGCCATACTACTTCACAACTAGCAGAGCAAGCAGCTATGTATTTTTCTTTGGCTATACTGAGAGCCACACTAGACTATTTCTTGCTGAACCATGAGATCATGGTAGATCCAAGACAATAACATCCACCTAATGTACCCTTTCTATCTGAAAAAATTCCTGCCCAATTAGCATCTAAGTAACCATGCAATCCTGAATTCATGATTTCCAAGATAATATAGACCAAAATCTAATGTACCCTTTAGATACCTCATCACATGTTTTGCAACTATTAAGTGAACTCTTCTAGGTTCCACTATATACTAACTCAAGGTATTTACAGCAAAGCATATGTCTGGTCTAGTATTTTTCAAATACATTAATGACCCAATAATCTGTCTATATAGAGTCAAATCTACTAACTCTGATGAGTAATCAACTAATAACTTCAAGTTAGAGTCCATGGGGGTGTCCATGTCTTTACACTCTGACATATTGAATTTTTTCAAAATCCCCACAGCATACTTACCCTGATTTAGAAAGATTCCTTTTGGTTATTTCCATACTTCTAGACCTAAGAAGTAGTGTATTAATCTGAGATCTTTCATCTCAAATTATGAAGAGAGATTTTTCTTGCACTCGATAATTTGTTTCTCATTTCCAGTAAAAAATAGATCATCTACATACAACAATAATATAACAGGTTCATCATCCATAACTTTGAGATAAAGATTAGGGTCATCTTTACTCTTGGTAAAGCCCATGCTTGTCAAGAAACTATCGATCCTTCCGTACCAAGCTCTGGGAGCTTGCTTCAATCCATACAAAGCCTTTTTCAGCTTGCATACATGTGTTTTCCCGTCTTTAACCTCAAATCCTTGTGGTTGTTCTATGTACACTTCTTCTTCAATCACACCATTCAGGAAGGATGTCTTAACATCCATCTGGTGTAATTTCCATTTCAGCATAGATGTAAGTGCTATAATAGTTCTAATGGAAGTGTACCTAGCAACTAGTACAAATGTTTCTTTATAGTCAATTCCCTCTTTCTGAGAGAATCCTTTGGCTACAAATCTTGCCCTATATTTTTCAATGCTACCATCTGCAACATGTTTTATCTTGAATATCCATTTGGAAGATACCACACTTTTTTCTTTTGGTTTGGGAACTATATCCCAAACATCATTTTCCATTATTAATTGGTATTCTTCTGTCATTGCTTTTACCCACTCTTTCTTCTGAACTGCCTCTTCATAGCTAGTAGGTTCTTGATCCACACGATCTCACATGAAAGCCACATAGTTGGATACTAGCTTTGGTTTCTTCCTTTCTCTAGTGGAGCCTTCAGGAGCTCTATATTTTTCAGCTCCTTAAATAATGTCTCTAGCCCATGCTAGCCTTCTTTTTCTAGATAAGTTTGTAATGGGGGGTTCATGTGGTTCTATCATGTCATGGTATTCTGGTGTAGCATCTTCAAGGATGGGCACAGCCTCTGTGATTCTAGGAGGTGTATCTTCTTCATAGACTTCTTCAAGTTGGCACTTCCTAGATTTCTTGAGAGCTGCTTCTTCATCAAATGTCACATCTCTACTTATTTCCATATGATGAAAACTTGGGATGTAAATTCTAAAAGCTTTGGATGATTCACAATATCCAACAAATATTCCCTTCTTACCAGAAGGATCCAACTTAGTTCTCTTTTCTTTTGGAATGTGTACACTGGACATCCAAATATTTTGAGATGACTTACCTCAGGATTCTTTCTTGTGAACACTTCTTTTGGAGTCTTGAAATCACGAGCACTATGGGATAGTATATTTTTTACATAGACTATTGTCCTAGCTGCTTTAGCCCATAGATACATGGATAGATCTTGATCATGTATCATAGTCTTTACAGCTTTCATGATGGTTCTATTCTCTCTTTCCGCAACCCCATTTTGTTGGGGATTGTAGGGAGTGGTTAGTTCCCTCTTGATTCCAGCTTCCTTACAAAAGTCTTCAAAATCCTTTGAAGTATATTCTCAACCATTATCTATTCTTAGAATCTTGATTTTATTTTCTGAGTAATTTTCTATCAAAGCCTTGAACTCTTTGAATTTTCCAAAGATTTCATTATTTCCTTTTAGAAAGTATATCCAATTCATCCTTGAATAGTCATCAATGAATGTGAGATAGTATTCAAATCCACTTACGGATGTAGTGGGAATTGGTCCATATACATCTGAATGTATTAACTCCAGGATGTTCTTAGTCTTTGTTTCACTCTTTGGAAATGGGATTTTGATATTCTTCCCTTTTTCACATCCTTTGCATGTTCCATCATGATCAACCTTTAAGTTTGGTAGTCCTATAACTACCTTGCTTACATAGGGTAGGGCTTTGTAGTTAATGTGAGCAATCCTTCTATGCCATAGCTCACTGGGGCCAGTGGTTTCATGGACAAGGGCAACTTTTGGATGACCCTTGAGTTTGTAAAGACCTCCTTCCTCTTCACCAATAACAATTGAATCCTCAATTGATTTTCCTTTGGGACACATAAGTACTTGTCTATCTATGAATGCAACTCTAAAGCCTTTCTTATCTAGTGTTGAGATAGAAAGTAGGTTCTTCTTTAAACCTGGTACATATAAAATTTCTTTCATCTTCAATGGTGTTCCAGAATCAAGCTTATAGCTTGCTTCACCAATTCCCTTGATGGGATATTGATAATCATCTCCTAGAGATACCTTTTGTGGAGAAGTATTTTCTTCAAGTTCTGAGAGGATTTTCTTTTGACCTGTCATGTGCTTTGAAACACCACTATCGATGAGCCATGTATCTTCTCCAGGTGTTACAAACCCAGATAGTGCAGAAAATAGAACATATTCTTCTGCATCTTCTTTCTTTACTATAGATCTTTTCTTTCGAGGCCTTTCCTCTTCTTCTTCTTCTTCTTCTTCTTCACTATCATCTTCTGCCATATGTGCATGATGTCTTTTGTGAACAAACTTATTCTTCTTTGTTTGTGAAGTGCAATTAGTAGCAATGTGTCCTAGTTTAAGACAATTGAAACATTGGACTGTGGAGAGGTCTATTTATGAGTTTGTTCCTCCTCTCCTTTTAAATTTATGGGAGGGTTGAGAATCCTTGTGGTAAACTTTCTTGAATTGACCCTTTCTTATTCTTTTGGTGTGAGTAGCCAAGGCTTGGTCATCCTCCTTGAGAAGGGCTTCTCTATTGGATACCCTAGCTTCTTCTTGAATACAGTCCTCCCATACTATATCAAACTTCATACTTTCTTTTCTGGGACACATAGTTTGTATAAATGACTCCCAAGGTCTAGTGAGACCATTTAGAGCAGTCATTACAAGTTCATCTTCATCAAGGGTATCTCCAATGGCATCTAGTTGTTCCTTGATTTGAGAAACCATTGAAAATTAGTCTTGAATAGATTCTCCTTTGCTCATCTTGGTACTCTTCAACTGAGATCTTAGGTTCATCTTCTTGTTGATGTTCCTTCCTTCATACATCCTTCCTAGGGAATCATACATTTCCTTTGGGGTTTTCTTGGATTCCACTTGGGGAATCAAGTGGTCCTTGATAGAATCAGCAATGAGTCTCTTTTCCCTGATCAAATATTCCCTATGCTTCTCTTTGGCTTCATCTTCCTCAAGTTCTGCAACTTCATCTTTGATATATTGGGCAAGATCATTATCTTCAAGAATGAGACCAATTCTATATTTCCATGCTCGAAAATTCTCTATACCTTCTAGCTTGTCCTCAAGCTTAGTGCTTGGGGCCATCGAGGGGATTACCAAAAAATTGAAAGTTTCAAACAATGAAAAAACTGACCTTTCCACGAGATTGGATTGACTGAGGTGACTGATGTACTTAATTTCTGGAAACTTCAATTTTTCAGCCTCCAAACTTGACCAGCAAACTTCGGACCTGCTATAGAAATCTGGTTTTGGTTTATCGTACTTTTTTGTCAAACTAGGGTTTGACTTTTCCGGAGTTCTACCCAACCAAAAAGTTCAATCTAGGGCTCAAAAGTTTGATTTTGAGTAGGGCTATCCAGCCATGTAATGAGAATCCAAAAATACCAACTTTGCAGAAACCCTAATTCTTCACTGGAAGACAGAGAGAGATATTTTCACCTTGTGAAAGATGTCTTATTCAGGCTAGCTCTGATACCATGTTAAGTTTATACTAATTTGACTAGCAAGATCACTGAAAGAAACACAATCACAATATAGACAAAGATTTTACCCTGGGAAACCCTCATGGGGTAGAAAACCCAACAAAGATTTCCTCAATAAGATGATCAACCAAAATACAAGATATACTCCAAGACTAGAGCTCCTTCTCTACCTCCTATGCAGACCTCTCTCTCACAAGTGCACTACTTTCTGAGTGAGGGAAGTGTGTGATAAGTGAGGAACATCCTCCTCTACTTATACTTGTTTCCCGACTGACTTTTTACCCTATGGGGCCGATCTTTCCCAAGAGGGTCTAATAACCCCTAATAAAATAACTTAGGGTTGACCCCCACATGGGAGATATAATAACCCTAGTTACCACAATCCATCGGAGGAATAAACATCTCTGGATATACAATAGGATCACGTCGAAGGAATGAAACATCTCCAGAATAATAAAGTACAAATATAATATTCTTAGAAGTTACAATATTCAACAAATCCATGGTGTCCATGGTGTTAGATCAAAATCTAGTTTATAATGACTGGTAGTTACCTCAAGGTCTTGTGATCTATGGGTGTTTCTCTGTACCACCACATAGGCCATAGGCAAGGAATATTTAGATTTTGAGTAACACATTATCATTTTTCTTAGTATTTCCATGTCGTGGATGGTTCTAGGAGACTATGTTATGGTCTAGGGCCAAAATGTAGGTTCTTGGGAAACAAAACTTTATTTTGAGACTCATGGGCCATGCATAGGGACTTGAGTCATCATACATACCCTATATAGGGAATATTTTGTTTATAGTCTCAGTTCTTGTGTTTATTTTTGCACTAATTTCCGTTTGATAAAATCCCATATAATGATCATTCAAACCTTGATGTCAAAGTATTTGAACTAAAATCTTGGTTATAAATAACCCAAGGTCAAAGTTTATTCTGCTAGTGTGTTGATTTGGTGCAGTAGGCATGTTAGTGATTGGGTTAGGGGGTAGTGGGTTAGGGTTAGAGGGACATTGGCTTAAGGGGATATTTTCTACAATTTCATAATGTGGTAGGCTTTGGGGATTTTTTGGATTAGAAGCGAGGAACCTAAGGGATCAGTGGGTTAGTGGGAAAGGGGTTCTAGTTTTGTTGGTACTAGTGGTTAAGTGGTTTATAAGTTATCATGTTATTCGGTTTGGGGATAGATGTTAAGGTTAGGTACGAGGTGAGGGGGTTAGAGGTTGAAGCTTCCTAGGTGCATGAATTCTTTGCATGGATCAAGTGTGCCAAGTGCATGAGTCAATTACATGGGTTGGTTGTGTTAGGTCAGTGTCTAATTAGTGACATTATTTATGGTGGCTATTTCAATATTTGTAACACAAAGGATGGTTCTTATGGCCTGGACTATGGCATGTGAACTAAATTTAGGGTTTAATTCCATATTAATTTTCCATGGGGTTGATGGTCCATGCATGTTAACCTAGATTACCACATAAGAATCTCTATCCTACATGTAATATTGTCATGATCATCATTGTCACCATCGTCGATGTCATTATTGTTGTTGGTTTGTCCATGGTTATGTAAACCAATAAACCAACCATGGTTTAATATTTATAGGTTATGTAAACCAATAGTGGTTCTCATAACCTAAATAATGGTCCATGATTAATAAATTTACTATATGATTCATGGTCCATGTGTAGGGATCTACACATAATTACTTTACCTTACAAGGGAGATATTGTGGTCATTTCAATATTTGTAACATTGACGATGGTTCTCGTGGCCTATATCATATCCTATAAACTAATTTTAGGGCCTAATACCATATTAATTTTCTATTGGGTTGATGGTCCATGCATGTTAACCTAGACTACTACATATGACCTACATATGGAATATCTAGACTATATGTAACAATTCCCTCTGTTGCTCTTGAGTGATGATTAAGGCCTTACAGCATCACATAATATCTAAAGAGTGAATCTAATTTCAAATACAAGTGGGATATGTTGGTAATTTTTAGATCTCTAACACCAAAAATGAAAATTTTCCTACCAATTTCAACATGCTAGTAATTTTCATTCCATCACCCTTTCTTCTCATTGTTTCCCCCTTTTTGTGACGGGTGACTCAAGTAGATTCCAATGGACAACAATGGAAACAAGAGAGCATAACATAACACACACATGCCCATTTCCAAGGCCTAGAATATATTTCAAACTAATGAGTTGAGTAAATTCAAGATGCAATTACAATATTGATTAGACAAAGGGTTCATATGACCAAGTGCATCACCTTGGATAGAACACATATTGGTAATGAAATAAATCTTATTCACCTAAGATGATCTACAAGCTACAAAAACCTTTAAACAAGTGAAATCAATCTAGTGTGGTTAATCAAAAGAGCATAGGTTCCTTGGTTCCACCAAAGAGAAGAGAAATGGCTCGCTTTTATAGAAGAATTGGGCTCCAAACCCTTGGAGGGAGAAATTCCCAATGGAGGAGGTAGATTAGGAGTTTTAGAGAGAGTGGCAAGTGTCTTTCATGTGAGAAATGGGGTTTCCAACTCTCATGATGTGTCCAAAACACTCATGGGAGGCTTCCATATTTCAAATCAAGCTCCATCAACTCACCCTCGTGGGGAATTTCGCCCTCTCTTGGAGAGATTCTCTCCTCAAACTTAGAAACCACTAAAATCCACATTATGAGTTGGGAAAGATGCTCCAACAACTCATTTATTGACCCAGATAAGATGCCAACCACCATAGAAACCTTACAGACAAGCTCCATTTGATTTATGAAATGGATTTTCTCCATATTTCCCAATTATTTGACCCAAAATGTCATTTTCAAGAGAAAATCAAAATTAGTAATTGAAAATCACCGATTAGACTCTCATAAGTGGGTTTAGGGGTTAAGTGGGGGCTTTGGGTCCAAAAATGAGCACCCCATGACAAATTTGGCCCTCTAGTACCACTTTTATGACCTTTTGAAATTTTACAATTAAAATACACATTATCAATGATTTTATTAAAAAACTAGAAAATTAAAAAATACTAGGGGGACTTAGTGCATGCTCACAAGACTCTGGGATTATGACTAGCATGGTATTATACATAGAATCTAGGATTTAATAACCCTTTCAAGGGCTAATCACTTTCACCACCCCGGCTTTGGAGGATTTTGAGTGAAAAACTCAGAAATTGTGTGTCGCTAAAAAACATAGCATAATTAACAAGGGAAAAAACACTCAAGGGTGATTAGTGTAATGATTAAGTCCCAAAAAGGCCAATCCCTTTTACAAAATACCACCATGATACATCATTTATTGCAATTCCCCCAAGAGGGTGTGAAGATGCGAAAAAGAAAAAGGAGCCATAACTGGTCCTGATGAAACCATGGAACTTCTAAGAACTGAGTGGAAACAATTGACTTGTTATGATCCTTAGTGTCTCACTAGAAATCCCCTAAGTGCAACTTAGTGGATAACACAACCAAATAGCATATCTCGGATACAATCCTCGAAATGAAAAGAAGTACGTAGAGGGATTCCAATCATGTGCATTTAATTGAAAAAAAAGGTTTTTAAAATAATATAACTTGATGATGAAAATGTATTTTTAATAATAAAAAAGAGCAAATATTATCTTCTTAATAAATGGTATCTATTGTATTTTAGTTATCTATATATCATAAAGATATAATGGTAATATGTGTCCAAACACATTTGGTATTTTCCTTGTCCAATTAGTATACTTTCTGTTGACCCAGGAAAATGAAGGTTCCTATGCCAATTTTTCAGCCTCTCGGTCGACTAAACCAAGAAGAGAAAATAATGATCACCCTATTTCTATAGCCTGAAAATGACCTGGTATCTAGCAATAAGGTTTGAATATATTAAACCCAAAGAGATAGTTGTAGAGTTACATACATTAAACTAATAACAAAGACAAACTAGTAATTAATGTGACAAATATTGCATAACATCGCACAAGGCATTAAGCTTGATATTCTTTCTTTAGTGCTAATGTATGCTTGCAATGTGCATGAAAATGATACTTCACACGTAGAGGAAAATTGAGAACTAACCATATAAATGTCATAGAAACACACATATATAACTATAAACGAACTAACATAACACACATTCTTTTTATATTTTAGAGTGTCTAAAGAAAACAAAATGAAATCACATTAAGATAAACCATTCGAATGTAAAAGAGACATGAATGCAATCTATTTGAACTATCTGCCATCATAACTTCAAAGAATATTATAATTGTACTTTATTATTCTGGAGATGCTTCATTCCTCCATGAAGATCTTATTGTATATCCGAAGATGTTTATTCCTCCGTTAGAATGTGGTAACTTGGGTTATTAGACTTCCCTAGTGGGGGTCGGCCCTATATGTGTTATGTGGGTCAAAGGGTTATTAGACCACCCTAGAGGGGTCGGCCCAGTCAGTTGTAATGGGGTATTTAACCCAATGGTTAAATATGAGCCTACATGACGTGTATAAAAGACAAGTCAGAGTAGTGTATAAATAGAGGAGGTGTATTCCTCATTTAACACACACTCACTCACTTGAGAGTGGTGCACTTATGAGAAAGAGGTCTGCTATGGAGAAGGAGGAGCTTATGCTCAGGTTTACATCTTTTGTATTTTATGGTCATCTATATTGAGGAAGCTTTGCTGGGTTTTCTACCCCATGAGGGTTTCCCAGGATAAATCTCTGTCTCTTGTGTTTATGCTGTGCTTGTTGTTTCTTCAGTGATCCTGTATATGCTATTATTGTGAAATGGAATGTAATGCTTCTATTTTCTGTCTTATCATATTAAATATTAACATGGTATCAGAGCTAACCTGAAGGGAGGAAAGGTATGGCACTTACGACACTTGCTTCACTTGCGACAATTTGAAGGTTTGGGTTTTACATAGCAAAAACTAGTCATCGTGGAACATTCGCTATAAATACATTTTGGAGAAGTTTCAGGATCTGAAACCTTTACAGGTCATATATGACATCTCCAGGTACCTTGTGTCCAAAGGCAACCCTCATATTTGTTGTACTTTGTAAGTTATGATTAGTACAAGTTAGGGTTTCTGCCTCTTCTAGATCTCAGTCAAAATTAGGTGACCTAGGAAAAAAGGTCATAACTTGGGCTAGGAAGATCCAAATGCAATTTGGTAAAAAGTGATAGGTATTACACAGATTGTACTATCT
The DNA here is from genome assembly GCA_027924585.1 of Larix kaempferi. Lineage (NCBI taxonomy): Eukaryota > Viridiplantae > Streptophyta > Pinopsida > Pinales > Pinaceae > Larix > Larix kaempferi. The sequence goes on along the minus strand of BSBM01000348.1, from coordinate 13,208,807 downwards.
CAGGAAACTTGTTTAGAGGCCGAAGCTGAACCAGTGACACGTGGTACGCCGTACACGTTCGCTCTCTTGTTTTATCCCATAAACAAGTCATGTTGCGACACTTGGAATAAATCTCTCTCAGAAAATCCAATTGAGGTCAAAACTATCGGGATGGAAAGACGACAGGTGAGGATACCACAAAAAACGTTTTCAGACCCTGTGGAGTAACAAGTTCGGAGTTACAACAGAAACAATCAGGTACATATTTCTGTCAAAACAAAATTATTTTTGGAGCACCTTCATTCATGGCTTTTGTAATTTAGGGTTTCGGAGAATGTTAGAATCTTTGGAATCGGAGTCCACGGCTGAATGATGCTCAGAAAAATCAAAATTTATATACCAAGATCTAATTTTTTGGTTGGGTAGAAGACCGGGCTTGATCAAACCCCACTTCGGGATTTTGATCGGAAAGATGGAAAATTAGGGCTTCAACAAAAGTTGGAATTTTTTAAGTCTGTGACCATGGCTGGAAGCTCCTCAGGAAAATAAGAGTTTAGAGCCTTGGATCAAACCTTTTGATTGGGCAGAAGGGTGGGCTTCATCAAACCCTAGTTCGGGATCTTGTCCAGAAGATCCAGAAGTTTCGAAGGCAATTTTGAGGGGTCAAATTTTGGAGATTTCAAAATTGAAGTATGCTAGTTTGATCAGCTCAGCAAGACACATCCTTCCATCCATTCAGAAGTGTGAAAGTCAAAGATTGAATTTTTAGGGTTTCTCTAACAAACCCTAATCAAGATCCAGATCAAGTTTCAGGGGGAGTTAAGTTTAAGGCCTTACATAAGAAGACTACAAGAAGTCTCGACAGGTATGACTTAAGGAGATACAGGTATGTCTTAAAATCTGATTCTTGATTAAGTTCATAATATGTTTTTCCTCATATTATTCAGATCAATACAATCTTGATTAATGTTAGAATTGTCTTATCACCCTAGTAACAGTATGAATGCATGTGAATGATAGAAGACATTCATTGTTTAGGGATATATGATTGTACTAATGCACTGTGGTATTGTATGAGGTTGATGCTGTCTGCTAACAGGATACAGGTACATCACGAAAGACAAATCAAGTTCCATGACCATGATAACATGAAGACAAAGACTCATCCACAATCTTTGATCACATAGAAGTTCTACTTACAAGGTATGTATTCCTTTGTTCTATTATGCTTAACCTATGAGATATGCAGGTTCCAGCATAGGATATCTAAATCATTGAAGAAAACAAAGAAGATATTGATTAGGTATGTTAGACATAACTAAGCAGGTATACTAATCCAAGTATGTTTTCCCATGTCATGTTAGAATCTTAGCTTGTGTTAGGATCCCTTATATAAGTATACCTGGTATGATTGGTTATGCTTATTCATAAAGTTAGTAATCGAGGGTTTATGCATATTATGTCTCTTATCTTGGTTGATGATTTAACTAACCAGATCAAACAAGAATATGTATGAGTAAAAGAAGACTTCCCTGAAACCTTGAATATTATCTATAATCATGACTATACATATTCAAGATTATTTAGAACTATAATGTTTTGATAACTTTGAAATATACTAATGAATGTATATTTGTGTATGAGATCATGAGGATGACACTTGATCATGCACAGTGGTACAGAATGAATAGAAGTTCAAAAGACATATAGAAGATCAAGCGAGAGGCAACCACACAAACATAAAAGATAAGTATTTAAGTTGTTATTTGAAATAGTAAATAATATTGTATGTAATAGGTTGTATGCATATTTGTATTCCTTAATATATTATGCCGAGTGTAAACATTCATAGAGCATTGAAACAATATACTACTAATATGCATATGATTGGTAAGTTGGACAAACATTCCATTGTTGCTTGTCTAGAATGCAACCTCTTTGCTGACATGCTGAGAGTTGTGCACACTCTCGATAGTATGTTCTGGTAGAGATGGAAGGCATCTAGATAGTCACTGTATGCATACAGGATATGGAAAAGTGTTGTGCCAAAGTATTGGTCAAGATAGTTGCATAACTATGTAAATGATATATGTATGCATAATAGGTTGTCATATCAATATGATTTGATAATTATGAAGTATTACTAATCATGTACTTAATTTTGATTTGTAGGAAAGATCATGACGAATGATGAACACTGAACAAGCGATGGATGTTCAACAAAAGGATTTACAAATCAAACACACTATAGAAGGCTCGTGGCTAGAAGATTCTCTTAGAAAGAGGAAGAGAATCATGATGAGATGTTTGCTCCAAGTTGCTAGATAAGACCATTATCTTAATAATGTAATTGAAGAAAGCTCTGTTCAGATACCCAGGATCGATAGTGATCACCATGGGTGATGTGGATATCAACGTTTGCTACAAGGTTGAATATGGTTTCTATACACAGATGACATGGATGCAAGAAGGAACTCACCACAGAGTTCGAATGATGTTGAGGCTTACATCAGTAGACCCATCTGATGAGAGATGGCACAAATAGATGGCTGTAGAAATGAAAATGAAAGATCTCAGATTGATGCATTACTTCCTAGGTATGGAAGTATGGAAAGGCTCAGAAGGAATCTTTCTCAACCAGGGAAAGTATGCCAAGAAATATTAAAAGGACTTGAGGTGTTGGAATGGCCACTTTCATGGTTTCCAACTTGAAGTTGTTAGGAGATAACTCATCAGAGTTAGTGGATATAACTCTGTACAGTCAAATTATTGGGTCATTGATGTATCTAACAAATACTAGGTTAGATATATGCTTTGCTGTGAACACCTTGAGTCAGTATCTAAGTGGAAACTAGATGTGTTCACCTGATAGTTGCAAAGCATGTGATGAGTTACCTAAAGGATACGATAGACTTTGATCCATGCTATCTTTGAGATCATGACTTCAAATGGATACAAAAATGTTGATTGAGCAGAAAGTGTATCAGACAGATAGAACACATCGAGAGGATGTTATTGTCTGGGATCATCCATGATCTCTTGGTTTAGCTGGAAGCAGTCTAGTGTGGCTCTCAGCACAAGCGGAATATATGGCTGGTTTCTCTGCTAGTTGTGAAGCAGTATGGATTCTGGATTGTTTGACTTAGAAATAGACCCAACTATGATCCTATGTGACAAACAGAGTTGTATCAAGATAGCAGAGAATCCAGTGTTCCATGATATGGCGCAAAAAGGAACTATAAAGTTTGAATTTGTAACAAGTTTCCGATGTACTAACCAAACCTCTACCTCAAGTGAACAAGTTACCGATGTACTAACCAAACCTCTACCTTAAGAAAAGTTTGAGTATTTTTCGAGACAAGCTTGGTAGGACCCTCCTCGAGAGGGGGAGTGATGTGGTCACTTATGACGAGATTGCCTGCATCGACAGTGAGGTCGATGATGTGGATACCTATATTGGTGATGCCGAAAGAGAGGTTGGTGGATGGTCCTTAGACAGGGTCTAAGTTGACGAGGGGATTGCATCATCCTTGAACACATGTTCTAAAAGGATCCGTAGACATATGTGTCCAAGAAAGAAGAGGGATTGCATCATCCTTGAACACATGTTCTAAAAGGATCCATAGACGTATGGTCTCCGAGAATTAAGTCCCTAGTGGACAGGTGGGTATTGTATCATCCCTGGACTTCAGTTCTAAATAGATCCATAGATAGATGTCTCCGAGAATGTGGTCCCTAATGGAAAAGGGGATTGTATCATCCCTGGACTTCAGTTCTAAATAGATCCGTAGACAGATGTCTCTGAGAATGTGGTCCCTAGTGGACGAGGGGATTGTATCATCCCTGGACTTCAGTCCTAAACAGAACCGTAGACAGATGTCTCTGAGAATATGGTTCCTATTGGACAAGGGGATTGTATCATCCCTGGACACATGTCCTAAAAGAGACCAATAGACATATGTCTTCGAGAAAGTGGTCCCTAGTGGACGTGATAGGACTGCATCGTCCCTGAGCATTTGGTTCAAAATGTACGTGATAGGATTGCATCATCCTTGGACTTATGTCCTAAAGTGATAGGGATTGATCATCCCGTAAGTGGATCAGGATTGCATCGTCCTTGCACTTATGTCCTAAAGTGATAAGGATTAATCATCCTGTAAGTAGATTGGGATTGCATCATCCCTAGACATGGTGAGGTGTCTTAAAGTGATAAGGACTAATCATCATGTTAATTGATTGGGATTGCATCGTCCCTATACATGGTGAGGTTTCTTAAAGTGATAAGGACTAATCATCCTGTTAATTGATTGGGATTGCATCGTCCCTAGACATGGTGAGGTGTCTTAAAGTGATAAGGACTAATCATCTTGTTAATTGATTGGGATTGCATCATCCGTAGACATGGTGAGGTGTCTTAAAGTGATAAGGACTAATAATCCTATTAATCGATTGGGATTGCATCGTCCCTAGACATGGTGAGATGTCTTAAAGTGAGAGGGATTCATCATCCCGTAAGTGGATTAGGATTGTATCATCCTTGGACCTATGTCCTAAAATGAGAGGGATTGATCATCTCGTAATTGGATCATGTCTATTGCAGAGTATGTTGCGATCGTGTATACTTGTATTGATGAGGATACTTGTATTGATATTAATGATATGCATACTTGTATTAATGAGGATACTTGTATTGATGATGTGTATACTTGTATTAGTGTGGATACTAATACTGATGATCTAGATGACGATGCTGATGATCGTGTATCGTGATGGTCTAGATGACGATGCTGATGATCGTGTGATGACGATGTTGATGATCGTATGATGACGATGCTGATGATCGTGTGATGACAATGCTGCTGATCGTGATGGTCTAGATGACGATGCTGCTGATCGTGATGGTCTAGATGACGATGCTGATGATCGTGTGATGACGATGCTGATGATCATGTGATGACGATGTTGATGATTGTGTGATGATGATGTTGATGATCATGTGATGACGATGCTAATGATCGTGTGATGACGATGTTGATGATCGTGTGATGACGATGCTGATGATCATGAGATGACGATGCTGATGATCGTGAGGATCCAGATGTTGATGTTGTTGTAGCTGTTTGAGTGTTGCAGAAGATAAAGACTCAGTACTGAAGATGTTGATGTTCCAGTATTGAAGATGTTCCAGTAACTGCTTGAGTTACTGATGATGTTGAGAAAGATTCCAATGATTTATAGATGTATCATGTATGATGTTGATGACTCCTTACTCGTGCATATGCTGTTATAATATCCTTCTCGTTAAGGGGGAGTGTTGAGATATTGTAACTTCAAAGAATATTATATTTGTACTTTATTATTCTGGAGATGTTTCATTCCTCCGTGAAGATCTTATTGTATATCCGGAGATGTTTATTCCTCTGTCGAAATGTGGTAACTTGGGTTATTAGACTTCCCTAGTGGGGGTCGGCCCTATATGTGTTATGTGGGTCAAAGGGTTATTAGACCACCCTAGAGGGGTCGGCCCAGTCAGTTGTAATGGGGTATTTAACCCAATGGTTAAATACAATCCTACATGACTTGTGTAAAAGACAAGTCAGAGTAGTGTATAAATAGAGGAGGTGTATTCCTCATTTAACACACACTCACTCACTTGAGAGTGGCGCACTTATGAGAGAGAGGTCTGCTATGGAGAAGGAGGAGCTTATGCTCAGGGTTACATCTTTTGTATTTGATGATCATCTATATTGAGTAAGCTTTGCTGGGTTTTCTACCCCATGAGGGTTTTCGAGGATAAATCTCTGTCTCTTGTGTTTATGCTGTGCTTGTTGTTTCTTCAGTGATCCTGTATATGCTATTATTGTGAAATGGAATGTAATGCTGTTATTTTCTGTCTTAGCATATTAAATCTTAACAATAAATATCATAGAAACACACATATATAACTATAAACGAACTAACATAACACACATTCTTTTTATATTTTAGAGTGTCTAAAGAAAACAAAATGAAATCACATTAAGATAAACCATTCGAATGTAAAAGAGACATGAATGTAATCTATTTGAACTGTCTGCCATCGTTCTCCCTTATTTCCTTCTCTTGTTTCCTCAAGTTTCTTTTTGTAGTGCCTGGCGAAGTGTCCGTATCATGACAACAATGACATTTGAAAGGTAGATGTTCATAATCTAGCTCTTGGATATGAGACCAATCTACCATAGTGAGTTTGATGGCCTTCGGAAGCCCGACTTCCAGATCTACCTCTACACAGATCTAGGCACATGAATATTGATCTTTCATGTCTTCTACACCAAAGAATTTTCCAAGGGTGTTTCCAATTGCTTCTAGGGATTCTGGGTTCCAACAGTGTAGAGGAAGCTGCGGGAGTCTTACCTAGATTGGGATTGCTAAGGGAACGCCTTGGGTAGGATCAAAATCAAGAGACCATTTGTTCAAATATAACCCTTGTGGTCCCATAAAAAAGGCCCATTTCTGAATATGAGATCTTTGTCTAGTTTGCTTCCAAAAACAAATACGAAATAACCTCTTCCTATAAAGAAACAATTTACCTCTTCTTACAAAGAAACAATTTACCTTTTCCTTTATCAATAGATTCCATTTCTGCTTCACCCAAGTTTCGATCACTTTTGGAGAAGGCCACAGACCTATCAATTGCCCAATTAAACCCTTTTTGGAGAGATTTAGAGCCATTTTGCAGGGCCTCATTGTTGGAAGAGCCACAAAAGGGATTTCTGTGAGTTTTTTGTCGAATTTTTGTTTCCTGGAAGTCACATGTCACTTTCCTTGTGCTGCTACGAGTCTTTTAAAGTCTACAATCTCATGTGGTACTGTAGGCGGGGGAGGGAGAGGGGGGGGAGGAGGATCTGTTCCTCCTCTTCGGTCAATTCTTCTGAACAGAAGCCCTAGTTGCAGGAACCCTAGACACTCCGCTCAGTCTCGTTTGCACCACTTCAATCGGGATCTTTGAGATAATCTTTTATTTATTATTATTCTCTTCACTTCTAAATTATTATTTTTTTTACTAATTTATTATTAATATAAATTTTTTTTTGGTTAATGTAATTTATTTATAAACTAATTTTATTAGCATTTATTTTTTCATATTTGTGTTTATTACCAATTCTAGTTTTTTTTAAACAAGAACGGGTATGAGTTTGTATTAAAAAATAGTAGAAACTTGCTAGCACAGATACATCCAGAATACATCAAAATGGATCACATTAAAAGAACCTATGATCCCGACTCCACCAAGTGTAATTAGTTTAAACATACAGAACTAATAAAGATTTAACTAACTTAATACACTTTCAATTGTAAACAAAACTTTCCAAGTTAAAATCCGTCCATTCAATAGTCTGGCGACTTGCTGCTCTTCTTTCTCGCTTCCCTAAATCTAGATTTAAAGATCTAGTCCTAAATATATTCCTATCTATCATGGTCGTTGTTCATGTCATCAACATTCCCAACATGCCATCTCCTTTAATTTGAGCTCCTGCTTCCTTAATCGATTTTGGAGACAGAGCATTCCTTTTGTTGATGGAGTGGTTCCTACGAACTGAGCCAAATTTGTGATGGATGGAGGATGATTTATGAAGCCATCTTTGGAATGAACCTTCATATTTAATCCCATGTTTAAGTTGAAATGAATGGATATCATGGCCTGTTGAAGGGTCCTCTTACTTGACACGTGAATCAAAATTATGACCTTATACCTACCATGATTCCTAGACCCCGAGATCCAAGGCTTAAGGCAGATTAACTTGGCTTGCATTTCCATTGAGTAATAAACTGCCTTTGCTTAATACAGTCGCTTTGTTGGCTTCTAGATCAACTTCGCCATTTAATTCCCATAGAATGTGGAACAAACGGACAGAGCTGAAGGATGTCATTCGAATCCTTATTTTATTTAGGAGTTGTCTGAGTCTCATATTGCTAGGAAGAGCATTGGTGATTAAGGATTGGATAATAATACAAGAATCCCCAAAGATGTGAAGATCTATGATATTCTTATCTCGAGCTTGGAGAAGTCCTTTCCAGAGGGCGAGTGCTTCTGTGATGTTGGTGGTGTCCATTCCAATTCCCCAAGAGTACCACATTACGTGAATTTCTTTGGGGAAATAGAGCACCCCTCCCCCTCCTACTGCTCCTGGATTTCCTTTAGACGCTCCACCAAAGAAGAGGTTTTGTTGTTGCAAAGTTTTCCGCCATTTTATGAAAGATGAGGAGTCCATCCAGATTTGCCACTGAAATACATAAGGTAAGGGATTCAAATTTTGGGACAAAGGATTGGGGAAAAATCAGCCATCCAGTTTTCTTCCACGGGAGATATTGGATCTATATTTGTGTGCACCAGAGTTGATGAAAGGAAATGTTGCATCATTGTTTTAGCTTTGGAAACTAGGTGAGTAGTTGTAATGAATTTCCCATTAAATATACGAGCATTCCGTTCTAGCCATATTTTCTAGAGTATAATTTTTGGAAGAGTCATCCAGCAGAATTTGAGCCTTTATTTTTTGATAAGAGAAAAGGGACTCAAAGCTTGCCATCTGATGAGAAGAATGGACATCTCAGTGGGAAGGGCTATTTTATTTGTTCAAGGATCAAGCGCAATAATCCAAACCTCCTTTGCAAAAGGAAAATTCAAAAGGAGATGGTCCATTGTTTCCTCCGAAGAAGCACATCGTCAAGACAAAGTCTGGCTTCTAGGTTTTATGTTTGTTTGGAGACTTGGAAGGCAAAATTCATTGTTTTGAATAAACGAGTAAGGAATGATGTTTTCCACCTTCACGTCGGGCGGTATTGTTCCTGCATGAAAAAGAGAGTTGTATAGAAGTGGTAGCAGCAACAACTTCCAAGCACGAATTTTCGGAATTAGACGCGAATTTAGTTTCAAGAAGTGGACTCTTCCCTCATAGAAATTGAACTTGTACAACTTGACTTATTGTTGCGACGGTTGTGCTCGAGCAATTTGACATTGTCTTACCGCTTAGACGGAGACTTACAACTTAGTGCACCAATGGTTTTGCTCAAAACTCTCGCTAGCCTAACACCTGCTCCAACCCTATGACACGTGGCACCACCATGAGATTCCATGTGGCAAGTTGCAGGTGTTGATTTGGCAGTCTAAGTTGGTATCCTAGTGACATATATGTGGACCTATCAAATTTTGACATGTAGCATTGGTCGATACAATTGGTTGATAGGTGGACCAACTGGAGGTTACCACATGGCAGTCTGGTTAGCCACATTACAGTTATTTTTACCAAAAAATTGGATGAGCTAAGAGGATCCAACCCAAACCTCCCGCCCACAATCCCTATGCCCTACCATTCTTCCAGCATGTGTTCCTTATTAAGAATTGAACAAATTTTATATTTAATTTTGATGGTATGTTTATTTAGAAAAAAGGGACAGGACTGAAGGCATAGCCCCAACCCCATTGATGCATTGTAACCATGTGATAAGCTCACAGGATTTACATATGCTCCATATCCAAAGTTTGGAGAATTAGCATGCATATATATATATATATATTATATAAAATTTTGGATGGTGCACATGGTTGATCCTGTTGAATATTGTAACTTCTAAGAATATTATATTTGTACATTATTATTCCTGAGATGTTTATTCCTCCGATGGTTTGTGGTAACTAGGGTTATTAGACCCACCATGTGCGGATCGACCCTGAGTTTATATTTTAGGGGTTATTAGACTTCACAATCAAAGTTTGGCCGCATTAGTGCTTTTGGTCAGTCAGGAATCAGTATAAGTAGAGGAGGAGAGCTCCTCATTTGACACACTTCCACAACTCAAAAATTAGCACACTTGTGTCTGGGAGGTCTGCATGTGAGGTAGAGAAGAAGGCCAAGTCTTGGAGCACATCTTGTATTTTGGTTGATCATCTTATTGAGGAAAGCTTTGCTGGGTTTTTTACCCCATGAGGGTTTCCCAAGGTAAATTATGTGTCTATATTGTGATTATGTTTCTTTCAGTGATCTTGATAGTCTATTTGGTTTAAACTTAACATGGTATCAGAGCTAGCCTGAATAGAACATCTTTCACAAGGTGAAATTATCTTTCTCTCTCTCTCCCAAGAATTAGGGTTTCTGCAAAAGGTTAGTATTTTTGGTTTTTGGTTGCATGGATGAATAGCCCTTCTCAAAATCAATCTTTTGAGCCCTAGATCGAGATTTTTGGTTGGATAGAACTTCGGGAAAGTCAAACCCTAATTCTACCAAAAGTGTGATAAACCAGACATTCTGTTGCAGTTCCGGAAAGCAAAGTACATCTCATGGTAAGTACTACTCCATCTCTTAAAATCCAATCTCTTGGACTCCCCCAAGAGAAGATGGCTCCAAGTACTAATCTTGAAGACAAGCTTGAAGGTATAGAGAATTTTCGGGCATGGAAATATAGAATTGGTCTCATTCTTGAAGAGAATGATCTTGCTCATTATATCAAGGATGAAGTTGCAGAACCTGAAGGAGATGAAGCCAAAGAGAAGCATAGGAAGGATTTGATTAGGGCAAAGAGAATCATAGCTGATTCTATTAAAGACCACTTGATTCCCCAAGTGGCTTCCAAGAAGACCCCAAAGGAAATGTATGTTTCCCTAAGAAGGATGTACGAGGAAAAGAACATCAATAGGAAGATGAACCTAAGAACTCAGTTTAAGAGTACCAAGATGCACAAAGGAGAATCCATTCAAGACTACTTCTCAAGGGTATCCCAATTCAAGGAACAACTAGAGGCCATTAGTGATACTTTTGATGAAGATGAACTTGTGATAACTGCTCTAAATGGTCTCACTACACCTTGGGAGTCATTTATACAAACTATGTGTGCCAGAAAAGAGAGTATGAAGTTTGATGTAGTATGGGAAGATTGTGTTCAAGAAGAAGCTAGGGTAACCAATAGAGAATCCCTTCTTAAGGAGGATGATCAAACCTTGGCTACACACACTAAGAGAAGAAAGAATCAATCTTACTTCAAGAAGGACAAACACACGGAATCTCAATCTCCACAAATATTTCAGAAGAAAGGAAAAGGAAAGTTCTCTTCCTTCCAATGTGTCAATTGTCATAAGCTAGGACACATTCCTAGATTTTGTCCTTCAATCAAGAAGAAAAATATTCACTATAAAAGACATCAAGCACATCTTGCAGAAGATGATAGTGAAAAAGAAGAAGAAGAGGAAGTAAGGTCTCATAGGAAAAGATCCAAATATGAAGAAGAAGAGGAAAGGCCTCTCCTTAGGAAAAGGTCTAGAAGAAATGAAGAAGAAGATGCAGAAGAATATGTTCTATTTTCTGCACTCTCTGGATCTATGTGTGCTGGAGAAGATACATGGCTCATTGATAGTGGTGCTTCAAAGCACATGACAGGTCAAAAGAAAACTCTCTCAAGACTTGAAGAAAATTCTTCTCCATAAAAGGTATCTCTAGGAGATGATTATAAATATCCAATCAAGGGAATTGGTGAAGCAAGCTGCAAGCTTGACTCTGGGACACCCTTGAAGATCAAAGAAATTTTAGACGTTCCAGGATTGAATAAGAACCTACTTTCTATCTCAGCACTAGATAAGAAAGGATTTGGAATTGTATTTATTGATGGTCAAGTACTTATGTGGCCCAAAGGAAAATCTATTGTGGATGCAATTGTCATTGGTGAAGAAGAACGAGGTCTTTAAAAACTCAAGGGTCACCCAGAAGCTGCCCTTGTCCATGAAACCACTAGCCCCAGTGAACTATGGCATAGAATGCTTGCTCACATTAACTACAAGGCTCTGCCCTATGTGAGAAAGGTGGTCATAGGTTTACCAGATTTAAAGATTGACCATAATGGCTCATGCAAAGGAAGTGAAAAAGGGAAGAATGTCAAGAACCCTTTTCCAAAGAGTTAAACAAAGACTAAGAACATTTTGGAATTAATACACTCAGATGTATGTGGACCAATGCCCACCACATCCCTAAGTGGGTTTGAATACTATATTTCTTTCATTGATGACTATTCCAGGAAAACTTGGATATATTTTCTAAAAGGTGAGAACGAAGTCTTTGGAAAATTCAAAGAGTTCAAGGCCTTAATAGAAAATCTCTCAGAAAATAAAATCAAGATTCTCAGAATAGATAATGGCGTAGAATATACTTCAAAGGAATTTGAAGACTTTTGTAAAGAAGCTGGAATCAAGAGGGAACTAACCACTCCCTACAATCCCCCAAAAAATGGGGTTGCTGAAAGAAATAATAGAACTATCATGGAAGCTGTAAAAACTATGATACATGATCAAGATCTTCCCATGTATCTATGGCCTGAAGTAGCCAGGACAACTGTCTATGTACAAAATAGACTTTCTCATACTGCTCTTGAATTTAAGACTCTAGATGAAGTGTTCACGGGAAAGAAGCCTAAGGTAAGTCATCTCAAAATATTTGGATGTCCTCTGTATATTCACATTCCAAAAGAAAAGAGAACCAAGTTGGATCCCTCTGGTAAGAAATGAATATTTGTTGGATATTGTGAAACATCCAAAGCTTTCAGAATTTACATGCTTGGTTTTAATCATATGGAGATAAGTAGAGATGTAAAATTTGATGAAGAAGCAGTTATCAAGAAATCTAGGAAGTGCCAACTTGAAGAAATCTATGAAGAAGATACACCTCCTAGAGTCACAGAAGTTGTACCCATCCCTGAAGATGATGCACCAGAAGACCATGACATGATAGAACCTCAAGAAACCCCCATTACAAATCTATCTAGAAAAAGAAGGCCAGCATGGGCTAGAGACATTATTCAAGGAGCTGAAAAATATGGAGCTCCTGAAGGTTCCACTAGAGAAACGAAGAAACCCAAGTTAGTATCCAACTATGTGGCCTTGATGTGCGATCTTGTGGATCAACAACCCACCATCTATGAGGAGGCAACTCAGAAGAAAGAGTGGGTAGGAGCTATGACAGAAGAGTACCAATCAATAATGAAAAATGATGTTTGGGATATAGTTCCCAAACCAAAGGATAAAAGTGTGGTTTCTTCCAAATGGATATTCAAGATAAAACATGCTGTAGATGGTAGCATTGAAACATATAAGGAAATATTTGTAGCTAGAGGATTCTCTCAAAAGGAGGGAATAGACTATGAAGAAACATTTGCACCAGTTGCTAGAACTATCATGGTACTTGCATCTATGATGAAGTGGAAATTACACCAGATGGATGTTAAAACAACCTTCCTGAATGGTGTCATTGAAGAAGAAGTGTACATAGAACAACCACAAGGATTTGAGGTTAAAGATGGAAGATCACATGTATGTAAGCTGAAAAAGGCTTTGTATGGATTGAAGCAAGCTCCCAGAGCTTGGTACGGAAGGATTGACAGTTTCTTAACAAGCATGGGCTTTACCAAGAGTAAAGCTGACCCAAATCTTTATCTCAAGGTTATGGATGATGAACCTATTATTTTACTATTGTATGTAGATGATCTATTTCTAATAGTAAATGAGAACCAAATTATCGAATGTAAGAAGAAGCTTTATTCAGAATTTGAAATAAAGGATATGGGATTAATGCACTACTTCTTAGGTCTAGAATTATGGCAAGAACCAAAAGGAATCTTTTTAAATCAACGTAAGTATGCTATGGATATTTTGAAAAGATTTGATATGTTGGAGTGTAAGGCCATGCTTACTCCCATGGACTCCAACTTGAAGTTATTAGTTGATGACTCATCATAATTAGTGGATGTAACTCTATATAGACAAATCATTGGGTCGTTGATGTATTTAACAAATACCAGACTGGATATATGCTTTGCTGTAAATACCCTAAGTCAATATCTAGTAGAACCAAGGAAGGTTCACCTAATAGCTTCAAAGCATGTAATGAGGTATCTAAAAGGTACATTAGATTTTGGTCTTTACTACCTTGGAAATCATGAACTCAGATTATATGGTTACTCAGATTCCGATTGGGTAGGAAGTGTTTCAGATAGGAAGAGTACATCATGTGGATGTTATGGAATGGATCTGACATGATCTCTTGGTTCAGCAAGAAACAATCCAGTGTGTCTCTCAGTACTACTGAAGCATAATATATAGCTTCCCGCTCTGCTAATTGTGAAGCAATATGGCTTTGGAAACTACTATTTGGAGTGTTTGACTTAGAAATGGATCCCACTGTGATTATGTGTGACAATCAAATTTGTATCAAGATGACAGAAAATCCTGTATTCCACGATAAGTCAAAACACATAGAGATCCGATACTTTTATATACGAGATATGGTGCAGAGAGGAGATATTATGCTCGAGTATGTAAGAACTGAGGATCAAATTGTTGATATCTTGACCAAACCTCTGTCTAGAGTGAAATTTGAATACTTCCAAGACAAGCTTGGTGTAGTTCAAAAGGACCCTCCTCGAAAGGGGGAGTAGTGTAGTCACTAATAATGAGATTGCCTCATCGACAGTAAGGTCGATGATGTGGATACCTATTTACTACACTTGGATACCTAGATTATTTAGATTTAGGTCTCTTATACTTAGAATACTTATTTTACTTGCTTTTATTTTGATGATATATGTATTGGTGAGGATACATGCTTTTGATGATATATGTATTGGTGAGGATACATGCTTTTGATGATATATGTATTGGTGAGGATACATGCTTTTGATAACATATGTATTGGTGAGGATACATGCTTTTGATGATATCTGTGTTGATGAGGATACAGGTGGGATTGTATCATCCTTTAACATATGTTCTAAAAGAATCCGTAGATGTAAGGTCTCCGAGAATGAAGTCCTTGATGGACAGGAGTGAGGATTAAGTCATCCTTGGACATAGTCCTAAATGAACAGGAAGAGGATTAATTCATCCTTGGACATAGTCCTAAATGAATGGGAAGAGGATTAAGTCATCCTTGGACATAGTCCTAAATGAACAGGGAGAGGATTAAGTCATCCTTGGACATAGTCCTAAATGAACGGGAAGAGGATTAAGTCATTCTTGGACATAGTACTAAATGAACAGGAAGAGGATTAAGTCATCCTTGGACATAGTCCTAAATGTACGGGAAGAGGATTAAGTCATCCTTGGATATAGTCCTAAATGTATGGGAAGAGTATTAAGTCATCCTTGGATACAGTCCTAAATGTACGGGGTGAGGATTAAGTCATCCTTGGACACAGTCCTAAATGAACGGGGTGACGATTAAGTCATCCTTGGACATAGTCCTAAATGTATGGGGAGAGGATTCAGTCATCCATGGACACAGTCCTAAATGAACGGGGTGAGGAATAAATCATCCTTGGATATAGTCCTAAATGAATGGTTTGAATTGATCATGTGATGACGATACTGATGATCATGTGATGACGATGCTGATGATTGTGTGATGACGATGTTGACGATCGTGTGATGACGATGCTGATGATCATGTGATGATGATGTTGATGATCATGTGATGACGATGTTGATGATCGTATGATGACGATGCTGACGATCGTGCAAATGATGATGACGATGATGTTGATGTTCCAGTAACTGGTTGAGTTACTGATGATGATGTAATGAAGAAAGCCTCCGATGATATACAGATGTATCATGTGTGATGTAGTCGATGACTCCTTGCTCCTGCAGATGTTTTTATAATATCCTTCTTGTTAAGGGGGATTGTTGAATATTGTAACTTTTAAGAATATTATATTTGTACATTATTATTCTGGAGATGTTTCATTCTTGCGAGGTGATTCTATTATGTATCCGGAGATGTTTATTCCTCCGATGGTTTGTGGTAACTAGGGTTATTAGACCCACCATGTGGGGGTCGACCCTGAGTTTATATTTTAGGGATTATTAGACTTCACAAGGAGAGGTTGGCTCCATTAGGGATTTTGGTCAGTCGGGAATCAATATAAGTAGAGGAGGAGAGCTCCTCATTTGACACACTTCCACAACTCAGAAAATAGCGCACTTATGTATGGGAGGTCAGCATGTGAGGTAGAGAAGAAGGACAAGTCTTGGAGCACATCTTGTATTTTGGTTGATCATCTTATTGAGGAAAGATTTGTTGGATTTTCTACCCCATGAGGGTTTCCCAGGGTAAATTCTGTGTCTATCTTGTGATTATGTTTCTTTCAGTGATCTTGCTAGTCTATTTGGTTTAAACCTAACAGATCTAACCTCCACCCATTTATTTGCTCTCATTACCATATATCCATGGGATTTGAAGTTAACGAATTCACCATATATAAAGTGATATATTATGGTTGTTTATCACCATATATTATTTTGTAACCATATTTATATTAGATGGTTTTTTATTATTACCATATACTTTTGGGATATATTTGGATTATCATATATTTTATTCCTAAAAAGTTATTATAGGGTTAATCTTATATTTCTATTAATTTTGAATCAATTTTTTTTCCTAATCCCATTGTATTTGGAGTTTGGTTATGAATCCTTTGGTATATAACCAAGGGTGTTTTTCCATGTGAAAACAATGAATTTTTTGGGAAGTTTTTGAGAGAAGAATGGTATAATTTCATTATACTTTTGTAAGGCTTGTAAGCTTGCTCATTTTGTAAAGAGGCTTTCTAGACACTCCCAAGAGGTTGAGAGTGAGAAGCATTACGATGGAAAGCTTAAGTCCCTTTTGTAGCAGCATGAAGCACGAAGGCATTTTTGTACATACTGAAGATCATATGTTGATGTAGCAGCATTCAACTTCTTAATAAGATTGGTTCCTCCATTTCGAAAGCAGACCCGAAGACATAATCCACATTGGACAAACTTTGTTGTCAATGATGTCTTAGATTTATGGTTTGCATCACTTCAATTTATGCTTTTAGTTATTTTAATCCTTTTAAATACTTGATATTTAAGGCCTTTCTTTTACAAGTTAACTATTAAAAAATTCACATACAATTCAAGCAATAGATAAGATCCATCATTTTCATATCTATTTTTCAACATTGTTCCTATTTTCAACGTATCTTTGACAGTAGAAAAGTTGAAACCTTTTGTTATCCGGATGGTTGATGTTAAGAAGGAATGTAATGTACTCAAATCCATATTATATCACCATATTCCAATAATAATGTATGAAATGAACTTCCATCTTCTACTACATAGTCATGATGATTATATGTGGGCAAAACATTTCGATCGATAGATCTATGGTTCTTGTATTTTTGATGAGGTATATTGTTCTTGCATCCTTTGGCTTGGTTGTGAAGATTGCTTGCCTGGCTCATGTTTTGATGGATAGGTCATTCAGGTCTTGTATTCGTGATGTAATATTTAGTAGGGTTCTTTGACGATTGTCTATTTTTGATGTATGGATCATTGTGGTTCTTGTATTCGTGATGGGGTCTATTGCAAACTTCTTTCAGCTATCAATTGGGTTAGAGGTTGTGATGATTCTTGCCACATTTTTTTGTATTGGCCATCAAAGGTTTCTATACACTATTGTGGTGTTCTACCATAGTTCATTGTATAGCTTGGTTCAGATGTAGTTTCATGATTCAATGGGAAGATGTTGTTATCTTCATCAATTCCATGAGGTGAAATGTGTTCTTATTCACATCTTATGGGGTCTTCTGAAAGTTGTCATCAAGGGGGATGTTAATGTGATGCCATCTTCCTCCATTTGTATTCTTTCTCCTAGTCATCATTAAGGGGGAGTGATAGATTATGTAATGATGGCTTCTGTGGTATTATTGGTGAAATACTATAAAAATAATATACATAACTCTAATATTATAAAATAGAGTTATCCCATGTGCATCATGTAATTAAATCTCTTATAACCATTCTTTGAATAAGAGAGGTGGAAAGCTATTTATCTCACGTGTTATGGGATGTAAATATTCCATACCTCTAGATGTATAATAGAGGTGAATACCTTATGGATATGTTGTGATATATTGTGAAATCACACATCATATGTTGTGTATGTCATTTGTACACACATCATTGTGGCATGATGTGAAGATGGAGAGTGATGCATATGCGGCAATGCCTTGTATTGTATGATTGGAGATTTCTAAAGAATATAGAAGACCAAAACTTCACGTGGATGTTTCCCATTTGGGGTTTTACCACATATATCTAATGTATTGTTCTCTTGTTCTCTTGTCTCTTATTTCTTACATGATTATTGTTACTTGTATGGATAGAAGGCTATACTTGTAGATATTTGCTATTCATTTACATGTTAGTGTAAATGTATTAATGCATGCTATGTATATGCTCAATATTCTAACAATCCCATGCTTCATAACCAACATGCAAGTAATGATATTTCGGTATAAACACATTCCTTTCTTCTTGGAAAAGCTTTCCATCCCTACTCCAATTCCTACTTTGGAGCATCCCTCGTCCAAACATGTCAGATACTCTTATTTTAAGTTTCAAAGGTTGCAACCTACCTTGGTTTCAACAATAGTAAAGCCTCAAAAAGTTTCATGTTCAATGGATATTGAAGAAGGTTGGAGGGTTCAAACTATTAAGAGAAAAGAATCCCAGCCTCCATATTTCTCAAAAAAATTGAAATGAGTCTTACAAGGATGGGATCATGCGATTATATGATAAGAGGATTTTAACCCTAGATGATTTAGTTTTAAGCAACATATTTAGCAATGTTCATATGGGTTTTACCCATTGAATGAAGTTGTCTCTCGTATCCTAGAAGGTTAGAGGGATTACTATCTTAAGTTGCAAGCAAATTTTCAGAAATTTGTTGAAGGAATCCAAGCCATGTGTGGTCTTTCTTTAGGGGGTCAAGACATTGGTTTTGAGTTATGATGCAAGATGGCTCCCTATTGGATGAGCCTTTTTGGGAGACTGATAGATCTTAAGGGAGTGGGGGTGTTGTTCTTGGCACTTCCCACTACCTCCAAGGTTTTGTCATTGACCATGGAATAGATTCACATAATATATATCTATTAATCATGTTATTGTTGTAGGACATGATTTTGGACTTTTGTTTGTCTATGCCCCTAAGTCCAATGTTGATGGATGTACTCTTTAGCATTGGATGGTTTGTTCTCTTCTGGATATGGAATGGTTTCTTGGGGGGATTTCAACATGGTTGAGTGGTGAGGAGACATGGATAGTGGTGTTGACAAAATTATTTCTAGCTATGAAGGGCATGGAATAGGTGTAAGGATACTTTACATGTTTTTGATCCTGATTGAAAAAAGAAAGATATGGATTATGGTTGGTGGTTTACTTAGTGTAAATATAAGCAAGGAACCAATGAGGATACATTTTCAAAAATTCTATCCTTGATCATTTAATGACATAGTTGTGGAGGCTTTCCATGCATGTTATAAAGTCATCCATTATCAATTTTATGTAACTGGCAGGTACATGTTGGAAGGCGATTTCTCTAGGTACATATTTAAACTCAATGAATAATGGTAAATTCTCTTGAATATGGATGAGCTTCCACTTTGAATTTTTCAATGCAATGTGGAACATGGTTGGTGATGAGTTTTGTTGCATGCCAATGATTTTTGCATTAGGTTCATTGACAAATACCCTAAACCAAGGGTTACTAAAAGCTAATCTCGAAGAATGTTGCTAGAGATACAAGAGGGGATTTGAAGCCTATCATCCATATTAGTGTCTTGCACATAATTTTGGCAAATGCAATAGTGCTTCACACTCATAAAGTAACCTCCAGTGTTTGTAGGCCATAATGGACAGGTTTTATTCATGGCAAGTTCATTATGGATATTATGATTTTTGGATGGGAAGAAATGGAGTGGGCTAGAGGATTTTTCTTTTATCATAGAGATGTTGTTTTTCCTTAGTTTTGGGCCTAGATACGTGGCCATAGTTAATACTTTATTTTTAATGTCAAAACATTTGTTTTAGTAAATAGTTGTCTTTTAGCTTGAATTCCTCTTTATTGTCGATTAGGTAAGGATGCCCCCTAGTCCCTTACCATCATATGCTAATGGATAATGCCCAGTGATACCTTTTGGAGGCTACTAGGATTAAAGTGAGGATCAAGGACATTTCTAAGGTTCAAAGATGGTGAACAAATATTTTTCTGATGACTCTCTTCTTTAAGTTCAAGTTGACTAGGAATTGATGGAGCATATAAGAGGTTGTATGGATATATTTTGTGTTGATTTAGAAGTAGTTCCAAATGAGAAGGAAATTGAATTGGCAGGCCTTGATGAATCTCTAAAGTGGATTCACATTGTATGGAATTTTATCCAACTTAGAGTTATTGTTCTCTATCTTGGATTCTATTTGGCATGGGTCTTTCTACATTGATTATGTGGTGTTAAAGCCTTCAGAAATACAAATCAAAATCAATTTATGGCAATTTTAGGACCTCCATTTTATAGGTATGTTGACCATTATTTCATGAATTCTATAGGCTTCTCACACATATTGTGTCTCATGTTATCTTCCCAGCATGGTTCAATTTAGGAGATTAGAGCATATTCTTAGAGCCATTCATGGTCCAATTATGGAGGGGAGAGAGGTATTTAGGGAAGTATTTTAGTTTCTAAGTGGGTGGTGAGATTTTTAGAGGGAATTTCTCCATGGTAAGTAATCTTGCAAAACAAGTTTATTTTAGCCCAACATGCACTGAAGGTGTGTGGTTCATGTTGTTGTGTGATATAATATTATCACCATACTTGTTCTAGATTCATAGGTCTTCCATCGATAAAAGTATTTGGGAAGCTTGGAATTTTGTTGTCGCTTTGGTTAAGTGGAACTACTTGGGAAGTATATTAGGTCGAGATTTGGCTTGGCACCCAATCTAGAGCTAGAAACATTAGGGGCATTGCATTGTTGAGATTCCAAGGTTCCAAACTCATGTTAAACAATGAAATACATTTTATTGGTGAGATCTTTGGGACTTTAATGCTAGATCTTGGTAGGATTGGAGAGATTTAGCTTGCTATAAGTCCCTTCTTTCTTTTTACAAACCGACTATTAAAAAAATCGTTAGATTAATTCCACCTAAAGACCATTTTCAAACAAAACATCGATATGTGGGGCCTTTTAGTGGATAAATTGGGAGTAGGTGTTTTGTGGACATATTAAGAATATAATTCAAGGAACCTAAATCCCTTTTTACATCTATGTCTTGGCGTTCTTCCACTATGTGCTAACCTGGTAGCTCTGGAGCATGACAGGGATGTCCATGTTGGTATTATTAAAAGAGCTATGACCGTAGCGGGCGCAACAATCTCTCACTCACATTACCTGCTAACCATTCTGTGCAGAGCTGACATTGATAAAAAGGAATTGAAATGACCAATATACTGATGGCTCGTGAATCCACGAACAAGTACACACGATCATGGCCTAGCTTTACACCCCAACCCAACTCAAACAAAGAATGTCTCGGTTGCCGCTACGACGAATGAAGAGCTTATCAAATCTTTGGAACAATAGGGGTTTATTTTACAATAAAAGTAACCAGGGATAAAGCATTTATCCCACCCGACATGTGCTAACCTGGAAGTTCTGGAGCATGGTAGGGATGTCCATGCTGGTATTATTAAAAGAGGTTTCCAAGATGACGTTTTTGCGGGGAATGACCTCCTGGATATGTATGAAAAATGTGGGTATTTGGAGGATGCCTGCAAATAGTTTGATAAAATTCCTAAACAAAATGTCATTTCGTGGACTGTTATGATTGTAGGATATGATATGCATGGGCATAGGAAGGAATCCCTTGAAGTGTTTGGAAAATTGAAGCAATAGGGCACTAAGCCAAACCATATTACCTTTGTGGGAGTTCTGTCTGCATGTTTCCATTCAGGCCTTGAAGATATAGGTTTGAATTATTTTGATTAGATGGTTCAAGATTATAACATTGTTCCTGAAGTGAAGTAGTATTGTTGTATGGTTGATGTTCTCGATCGAGCTGGGTTCCTAGATCAGGCACTGGACTTTATCAACAGAATGCCAACAAAACCTACTTCTGATGTGTGGGGATCTCTGCTTGGTTCATGTAGAATACATAAGAATGTAGAGCTAGGTGAGCATGTTGCAGAACAACGTTTTGAGTTAGACCCAGAAAATGTTGCACTTTATTTGTTTCTATCACATATCTATGCTGAGGCTGGTAGATGGGATGGTGTGGAAAAAGTGCAAAAAATTATGAGAGACAGACAAGTTAAAAAGACTGTAGGATGCAACTAGGTTGATATCAATAACAAAATGTGTGCCTTCTCGACAAGGGATAGATCACACCCATGGACAAAAGAAATTTATGCAATGTTGGAGGGTCTTTTTGGACAAATGAAGGAGGCAGGATATGTGGCAGACACAAATTTTGTGTTACATAACATGAAGGAAGAGCATAAGCAACGCATTCTCTGCTACCATAGTGAGAAATTGGCTATTGCTTTTGGGATTATCAGCTTGTCCCTTAGGACACCTATTCTTATTGTCAAAAACCTTAGGGTGTGTGGTGATTGCCACTCTGCCATGAAGTATATTTGCAAAATTGTTCAGCGAGAAATAGTTGTGAGAGATGCCAACCATTTCCATCATTTCAAGAATGGGCACTATTCTTATGGGGATTATTGGTGATGCTAGCGTAAGCAGTTGGAAATCATGATGGGACAAGAGTGGAGATTATGTGGTTTGTCTACCAATTGTGTATGATCACATCAACGTGTTGTTGGTTCATTGGCTAGGTTAATGAAATTTAAATCCATTTACCAGAGTTTCATTCTCACTATAGTCTGGTCCAACTATATGGCATGAGTTTCAGAGGGATCAGGGATGGGCACTTTCTTGTGGAATTATTGATGATGCTAGCGTAAGCAATTGGAAATCATGAAGGGACAAGAGTGGAGATTATGTGTTTTGTCTACCAATTATGTATGATCACACCAACGGGGTGTTGGTTCATTAGCTGGGTTGATGGAATTTAAAGCTGTCCACTAGGGTTCCATTCCCACTGTACTTTGGTCCAATTCTATGGTGTGAGTTTCAGAGGGATGAGGCTGGGTGCAAGTTTTGGCCAATCTTTGCATTGCAGCTTGTCAGGCATGTTTCTTGAAGTACTTCCATAAAATGCTTAAGATAGTAGCTGAATTTCAGGTAAGTTATTGCATTTTTTCTAAGTTGTAGTGTTTGTAGATCCAGCTATTCCTCTAGGCCTGTACTGATCCAATGGTGTTTCGAAATGACACTCTATGGTAAAGTCACAACATATTTGGTCACTTAAATTTTAGTGGGATATAATAATCAATATTCAAAACATTTGGCATTTACATTAATTCTTGATATTAGGTATTTGTATGTTCTTGCTTTGTCTTCGCTTGTATAACCCGTTGAGTGTATTCCTTTGTTTTAATGGTTTACAGGAGCTTGATGAGCCTGACTGAGCATGTGTTATGACTTTTAAAAGGAGTGAATTTTAGTCTAGTAATTCTTTCAACAATTTCTTTCCATAGAGCCACATGTGTTATTTAATTTTTGATTAATAATAATCGGTACATTATGAAATTATATGAATTGTGGAGAATGTGATGAGGCAGGTAATGTCTTGGAGAGACATTGTAAAGACTAAGGAGAATGAGAATGAGGGAATGTTCTCCTTATTGTTATCTTTACTTATGTTAGAAAAAATGAACACCTGCACAGTTAATGCAATGTATTTACTATTATCAGAGCCAAACATAGTCTAAAATGGAGATTGACCTCTGATTTGACCAAATCGAATCCAATTCCAATGAATAACTAGTTTGTATCGAATTGTATCCAAAATTTCAAACTTTTTGTGCCAATTCGACAAAACTTGCTAACTATGATTTGTGGGGCATCAGCTAACTCATAAATGCATGGGATCTCTTTGATGGGTACGTATGTTCACAAACTTCTCCAACAAGAAATTTGTGAGTACATGCAGTGTTATCCAATGTACAGGCCTTCATACCATTTATGGTCTCTAAATTTTTTAACTTTTTTTTATCTATGGATAATTCTGTCTACTAGGTGGTGCATGGGTTGAGGATGAGGAAGGAGGAAGTTATTGTCCTCTTTGCTTCCAACCATACTGCCGATTCCCCTGTTCTTCCAAAATGAGCATATTCTATATAATATATATGTTCTTCCAAAATGAGCATATTCTTTATAATATATATTTATAAAGATTGGTTGAATAGGTCATCTTATTTATTGTGTACTGAGATTGTTTTTGCAATTATTTTCTTAAACATGTATTTGGGTCACAGAATACTATTCAAGGGAATGGTGAACATGTCATCGTTGAATATCTTCACAGTATATCTCTTGGAAGCGTATATAACAACAACGATGATTCTTAGGACAAGCCTATGTAGGTCTATAGGAAGCCTGAGGTATCTTTAACTAGCTCATCCACTGGTAAAAACAAAAAGAAATTCATACAAAGCAAACAGGCTACACAAGGAATTCAAGCTACTGATAGAACAAATGAGCAAGTTCAAGTTGGTAGGATCTCGAGGGATAATAGAAAGGAGCATAGACAAGAAAGAGAGGGTACATTATCTTTTCCTATAAAGAACTTGAAGCGTGGTGAGCCATGTGATTGTCAAGCTAGGAGGCACAATTTAGTGAACAATTCCCTTGGTTGTCGTAAGATTGTCTGTGAGCAGGAGGGTGAAGGCCCCTAAAATTTTTGTGGCAATGAAGTTTGGAACCGTGACCAACAATATAATGGGCCTTCACAACAAATTTCAAAATTAGAGGAGAAAGCGAATATCTTGAAGAATAAACTTCTAGCGTATGACTGCAATGAAAATTCACAGACAACTATTATTGATGATCAAAGTGATTACTTCAATATTGAGGGGAATTCTTGGTTATCACCTGAGGTATGTATTGTATTCTATTGTAACTAGTGTTCCTTCCAAAGCCGGTGGATAATTATTCCAGATTGTGGAACTATACATTGATTCTATATCTACAATTAAATGCATATAACTTGAATTTTGTGGATACAAAGCAATTTTGTAAAAGTGAAGACCTATGAATTCGAGTACTTGTAGTGAATGCTTACCAAGCACTAAAACAAGAAATATGCTTCATGTCTGTAACATGTATATTGTCTTGTATATGATGTGTATGCTCTTCCCTCTATAATGTTTTCTTGAGTGAAAGCTGGAAGCCTACTATTTTGTCCATCTGTTATGATCAACCTTTTACTGGAATTATATTTCAAGCATTTTGGCCAGGAAATATTATTTATTCTTTATTATTGTACCCTACTTCCAAAGTAATGTGACGTGTCTCTTATTTTTATATAGTGTGCATTTTGTTTCTGCAGAGCAGACAATTTTTGGGCATCAATTCTTACTTTTTTCAAACTTTTCATTTTTTTCATTGCCATTTTTCCTAGACATTTGAGCTTGTGGCATGTTGGTGTCTTTTTACCTTGTAGGTTTCTTTTACCTTGCAACATAAGAACTTCTATGTCTGGCTTGCATTTTATGCACATTAATCTAACTGAGCAGTTGATCTATAACCATGGAATATAACTACATTGGGTGTGACAGGAGAAGAAGGAGATGTAGAGAGAGGAACATGCGAAAGCTAAAAATATAAGTCAGAGAAGAACAGTTCTATTGCTGGATCCAGCTGGTAGAAAGGTGGGATTACTAAAGTTATAAACCTGTCTCCTGTTGATTCATTCTAGCATATTTTAGTGGGGTGTATTTACCAAATTAAAATGGTGTCAATTTATAAGTGCAAAAGGAAGGCTACGTTGAAGTAGATGTAATTGTAAGATATTTCTAAGAATCAATAAAACATTGAATGAACTATTAGATTAGATATTCTAAAAGGACTCAATAGTCATGCAGAGTAGTATTATCTGAATTCTTGGATTTCCTTTGAGAATGAACAAAAATAATGGTCGAAAAGTAAATGAGAAGCTTATTAATATTGAGTGAGACATTTTAAGAACTCTGTGACAATAATTTTTGGTGGTGAATAATCTGGTGCTTTAATATGTCAACAATTGTAGTGCTTGACTTGATTTCTCAAATTTACGAGGGTACTCCTAGAGTCTTCCAAAACTATATGTGAACATTTGCTACCTAGATATCTTGCTGTACTTGTTATATTTCTAGCCTTTGCCGGTTCCATTACTGATTTACAACCTAATGAGAATATTTTTGATTGATGACTATCTTTCTTTTCCTAATTCAAGATCCTTCCCTTTTATTCCTAATAAAAAATAATATTATTTATATATCATTGTCTGAGCAGGTGATAGCATGTACAACATACAAAATTGGCATTTTCATCTATCCCTCAATTCCTTCAGATGGTTCACAAGAAGGAAAACCTAGAGCTTGGTAGTACTCTTCCTATCAATCCTGACAGATTCAAACTGTTAATAACATCCTGTAGGAAACACAACCATACGGAAACAATAATCCCTTAATTCTAACAAGAGGCTTAGTGCTGAAAATTCTGTTCACAAATTATAAAATTCCTTTCCATACTCATAGAGTTTATCTGTTATTGGCTACTGATTAGTTTCCTTGTCATCCAAAATTCTTTTTGTGCAAGGTGCTGAAGTGCTTCAGCAACCTTGGACTCAAGATGTTTCACCTTTATTGAAAATTATGTTTTTTCAGGTTGTTTATATCTCCATGAATCTGATGGAGGTGTGTGTAATGAATATAATTACATAATTAAACCTAGTTAATCAATAGGGACCTCCTCCCAATGGTCATATCCCTTCCTATCTGACCAAACTATTGTTGGGGAATGTGTTCCTAGTTCTTTGATATCCCTTTCATAACATTTCCTCATTATTTGGGAATGTGTTCCACATTCATTAAGGAATCAATTTCTTTTATCATCATGGCATACATATTTCTTCTATTCATCTCATTCAATGTCAAATTCAAGGATATTTGAAGTCACATCCTTTTTGCAACATAGAACAAGATAATGTGTTGTTGGTTGATGGCCATGGTTAATAGTAAATACAAACATGTATCAAGATTTGACTTATGATGAAGAGGCATCAAGGAAAAAACTATAGTTGTTTGGGAATGTGTTCATAATTCTTAGATCCCCCTTTCATAACATTTCCCTCATTATTTGGGAACATGTTCAACATTCACAAAGGAAACAATTTGTTTTATCATTCTGGCTTACATATTTCTTCTTCTATTTCTCTCCTTCAGTGTCAACATCTAAAATAATCCTGACGACATAGTCTAGGTGGAGTTTGGGGCACACACCCTCTTTTCCTCGAGACTATTGTCAGACTAGTTTCCCTCCTCCACATGTTATGATCTCTCGGTGAGATAGCTTCGGGGTATCAGTGGTACCTCGTCCTTGATTTTTTCTCCTTTGAGTAAATTGCTTCCACTTTTACAGGTGTTTCCCCTAGATGACAACATTGCCAGTTTTGTGAGGAATTATTTTCTCCTCCATTTTGTCAACATCTCAATTGAGCGTCTCCCCCTTTTCAAGCATTCTTTGGATGCACTTCACTACTTCCAACCCTCCAAACAGGGGTTGAACAAGGTGATGAGAGATGATGTTTACAAATAATACATACATATCACCTAGATCTGTCTTCCTAGGAACTCAATAGCTTGGTCCATTTTTACCTTTAAGCACTTCTTACATTTGAGGGATGGTCTAGTTATCAGCTTTGAGTACACTTGAAAGCATTGGATGCACTATCCAAGGATCCCCTTAGGCCAACTTACTAATTTTAGAAAAACAGGATCGCAGAGCAGTAACAATAAACAGAAATGCAAATATAATCACACATACACATTACAAGAGAGACACAGATATATCATGGTTCACCCAACTTGGGCTATGTCCACACTGAATTTTCTAGTCCTTATTATTATTACCGTCCAGGAAGGTGAAGGGATACAACCTGCAGCACCACCGCTGCATTTCCTCTTCTGTGTTTCACAGTCTCTCTCCTGATCTCAGAGATCTTTACAATGCATAAAACCTAATACATCATCCTCACTAGCCGTATTACAATGTCTTTATTTTATAAGGGAAATACAATGGAAAATACCACGGGATACCCAAAAACCATGGGCCCGCAAAATAGCTAGCGAAAATAGCCCCAAAAATTTTCTTCAGGGGTGCTACCCCCGAACCCCCCATCCAGGGGGGATGGTCCCCCCTAGAACCCCATGGGGGGGAAATGCCCCGCCACACCCCCCCTCTAGGGTGAATGTATAGTCCACCTACATATCATATAGAACTGGGGTACAAACACGGCTAATACAATATCATCTATGAGACTAGAATATCTGGCTCCACAACCAACAACTAACCACCATATTCTGAGATCTGAAAGGATCTATACAATTTGTCATCTACAATACAAGAATTCAGGTATCACCTTATCTTCCAGTGTTCCATGTATTATGAGATCAGAGGGTGGTTCCATTGTCTATACAAAGATTTGGGTGAGTAGATCCTTCACTGTTTTGTTCAGGTATCCAGATCAGCGATGCTTAGTTTTACTCTTGAGGAATGTCTTTGACCTTAGGAGACAGATTTGACAAAGTCTGCCTAGGGAAAACCCTGTTATATTGATTACTTTCTTCTTCCCCTTAATCTTGATGACTGTGGACTGTAAGCAATATGCAGGACCTCACATAACACCAACTTCTAGATTGTTACTATGCAAGGTTAGTTCTCTAGATCGATGACTAGATCAATGACCAACATGTTAGTTTCCACTGGTTCCCCCTTGAGGATTTGGGCACAAGTTATGTTGCACCCCGCAATATAACCCTCATCCCATATCCCATCACACCCGTAGCTCCTAGGTTATGAGACATTAGAGTTTGCTCATTCAGGATAGAGTATGGCTCACCAGAGTTCCATCACTAGCTTATTCTAGATGACCTATAGTGTTAGGGAAGTTGTAGGGTCCTCACTAGCATCTTCAAGTGACACCACTAGGCTTTGCATTGGTCCCATCTCAGTGACTGCGGGTGATAGGGGCTCTCCCTTAGTGCCGTTACCTTTATTTCCATTTATGATGCAAACATAGAGTTAGGTCCTTATCATTATGTGTATGCCTGGATCCCTCATTTTCTTCATTAGTACTTGTGCTAGCTCTTCCATCCTCTTCCCATGTATATTTTTGGATAGTGAGCATGCTTTTGGAATATCCCTGGGCACTCTAGCAGGTGCTTTTATTAAATGTACTTTTGTTTCAGTCCCATTTACCTTTTCTGGTCATTGGATGGACATTAATAAAATTATCTTATCTTATCTGTAGGTGATACCTTATATATGGCCTTGAATTGTTACTACTTTCCATATTTCTCATATTTTCTATCTCAAAATTGTAATGTCCCCTCCTATCATACCAGCATGATAGAGAGGATGTGATGCTAAAACTAGGCATCTAGCCCCATTAACTTTTAAGTAAGCATTCACATAGTATAAAAAGACATATGGAATGTATAATTATAAGAAAACATAGCAAAAGTAATTTCAATAACACATCCATCATACATTCAAGATATTCATAAATGAATAATTGCAAAGTTAACACAAGAGAGTACTTATCTTATAACAAAGTAGTCCCAAGCAACTGGCTATGCAACTGCAACGTTCCACCCAACCATAGGCCAGTTGTTATCATCAATATCTCCACACACTGCCACCCCCCAAGTTGGTCATGATCTCTACAAGGAATCAGGGAACATCAGACTCACACATAGCCAAGCATACACCAAGATGAGCCAAGCCAATCTACAATTGGGTTTATCAGGCTGCTAGGAAATGGAAAGGAAGAATTGCTAAGCTAGTGAGCTCAAGCACAGAGCCAGGGATACCTCTACGAGATCTCTCTAGCTTGGCACCCACAATGCCTACACACCCCACTCAAGGAAGTATTCCCTTCACCAATGTACAGTCCCTCAGGCCATACCTTCCAATCTAGAGTGTCTAAGGTGTGCATAGAAGAGTAGCCATCCCTCTTGATCTTCTTGAGAGGTTATTTCCCCCCATTAGGTTTATCAAGCCAATTCTGCCCACTACCACTCCAAATCTCTTGCTCACAAATTCAAACTAAAACAAGGATGCACATAACAACAAAAGTATAAGTGTTGTGTAATGAAGAAATGTTTTTACAATGAGATGCCCAAAGATGGGGTTTTTATTAGCTTTAGAAAAATGTGGGAAACCCAAAAATGAAACTGGAAGATGGAGAACAACCCTGGGAAGCCAAATCCGTTTTCAGAAAAACGTCCATGGACATTCTGGGGAAAAAACGACCTCCATAACAGTCCCAAATCGTGGTCCTCCTCTCCCAGCCACTGTGTAACACAAAAACGAGCTCCCAGCCATGGAAAATGCAGGAAAATGATGAAAAACGTGATGAGGAAAGCCCCGCTAGCTCAAACTGCGTGAGAGGGCAAAAGCCATGGGTTCATAATGCTTTGGGCACCATTTCGTGGGTGTTTTCTTGCCCAAGAAGCAAAAATATGAATTGCCAGGTTGATGGCTTGCCCATGCATGAAATTGGCTTCCATACCTCTCCATTCCCAAGGCATTAACTGCCTCAACCAACTCTTGGAAGAATTAAATGATTGGGTGCATAACCTGAAATGGGTAGTTGGTGGTTTATGGGTTTTCTTATTGACACATGGATTAACACCATTGGCTCAAGGGTTTGAATAATTTCCCTCCCTATTCCTTGTAGAATCATGCCCCGATCTCTTTGTTGCATTGTATAGCTAGTTGTGGGTATTTCATTAAAATCTGTATTTACATGATGTCTTATTTACATTGTGCCTATCTAGTACAAGAACCACATGCATCCATTTTTAATTGCCGATACATAAAACGCTAAATCAATGGTGGGGCCTTGGCCTTGAGCTCCTCACCATGATTAAATATCAATATTTATATGATTTACGATTTAATGCAAAGGGGGGGTCAAAATGGAGACATTACATTCCCCTCCCCTTACATTAGCACTGTCCTTAGTGCTCATCAAAATTGAACAAAAATGGATATGCCACCCTCATGGCATCCTCCAGCTCCCATGTAGCCTCATTGGGACCGTAGTGCCTCC
This sequence comes from Larix kaempferi, assembly GCA_027924585.1. NCBI lineage: Eukaryota > Viridiplantae > Streptophyta > Pinopsida > Pinales > Pinaceae > Larix > Larix kaempferi. The sequence continues at coordinate 13,177,731 of BSBM01000348.1, read as the reverse complement.
ATTGCACCTTTACCTATCTGATGGCTCAGTTCCGAAGCAATGTTACCTTCTTATCTAGGATGCGCAATGGGTCGGTTTGGAACTCTCCTTCGAGTTCCACCTGGATCACATCCCAATTAATCACATGGTTAGGATCATGTACATATTTGTTAAGCAAAGAGACATGAAAAACATTATGAGCTTTAGTGCTAGTAGGCAATGCAATTCTATATGCAACTGGCCCTATTCTTTCAAGCACTTCAAATGGCCCACAATATTTAGGTGATAGCTTGGCACAACTCCCAAGCTTCAAGGAGCTCTTCCTTGATCTCACTCTAAGATACACATGATCCCCAACATTGAATTCCCTATGCACTATATGTTTATTTGCATAGCTTTTCTGTCTATCCTAGGCTGTTTTTAAATTCTGTATGATCTTGGCAACTTCTTACTCCATTTCCTTAAGCAATTCTGGCCCAAGTACAATTCTGTTCAATGGATTGTCCCAAGTCACTGGTGTCCTACACCTTCTGCCGTACAAAGACTCATAAGGACTGATTCCCAACGATGCTTGTTTCCCATTGTTATATGCAAATTCTACCAAGTGTAGATAATCCTCCCACTTGGATGGTTTGTCCATTACATACATGCGGAGCATGTCTTCAAGCACCCGATTTACTCTTTCTATTTTCCCATCTATTTGAGGATGGTATGCGGTACTAAATCTTAGCTGTGTACCCAAATCTGCAAAGAGACCTTTCAAAAAATTGGAAGTGAACTCGGTATCCCTGTCAGAAATTATTGCCTTAGGAAACCCATGTAATCTGAAAATTTCCTTCACGAAAATATTTACAATGGCATCGGCTTTATGTGTGGACTTAACCGATATAAAATGTGCTTCCTTTGTTAACTTGTCCACCACAACCATGATGGAATCATGTTGTCTCACAGTCATTGGCAATCATGTAATAAAGTCCATGGATATTACTTCCCATTTCCATTCTGGAATTGGCATTAGGAGCAATAAACTTGCTGGATGTTGGTGTTCACTCTTCACCTACTGACAGTCCATGCACTTAGAAATGTATTCAATGATGTCCTTCTTCATGCCTGACCAGAAATAATATTTTCTTGCTGTAGCAATTGTTTTCTGATATCCTGGGTGACCAGAGTATGGATCTTTATGGATTTCATCCATAACAATTCTCCTCAAATCTGCCGCATTTGGAATATAGACTCTATTCTTATAAGTAAGAAGTTCGCCTTCTTCCAAATGATATCCTTCATACTTTTTGCCAAGGTCTTGCTGTTGCAATTTGTCCTTTATCTGCACGTATAGTTCATCCTCAGCAATATGGTTAACAATCTGCTGCTTCAAATCTAGTTGGCAAGTACTAAGTGCTGCCACATGCATTTCATGTACCTTCCTGCTGAGTGCATCAACCACCTTGTTTTCTTTCCCTTTTATATGTTTGATTTCAAAATCAAATTCGCACAAAACTTCCAACCATCTAGATTTCCTAGCATTTAAAGTTGGCTGATCAAACAAGTATTTCATACCACAATGGTATGTCCTTAACTCAAATTTTCTTTCCAATAAGTAATGCCTCCACATCTTTAAAGCATGTACTATGGCTGCAAGTTCTATATCATGAGTAGCATAGTTCTTCTCATGCTCCTTCATCTTTCTTGACTCATAGCATATCATGTGGTTGTCTTGCATAAGAACTCCTCCAAGTCCTTGATTGCATGCATCGATACATACCATAAAGTCTTTTTCCGGGTCTGCAATCTTCAAAATAGGTGCACTTGTAAGAAGATTCTTCAACCGTTGAAAACTTTCCTCACATCACATCTTGGTGATCATTCAAATTTTATCCCCTTCTTTTGCAAAGAAGTGATCGGGTTTGCAACCTTGGAGAATCCTTCGATAAACCTCATGTAGTAACAAGCAAGGCCCATAAAATATCTCACATCAGTCCCATTCCTTCGAGTTGGCCAATTCATAATGGTTTCAATCTTCTCAGGGTCTACAGATATCCCTTCCTTGGAGATGATGTGACCCAAATAATGAATTCTATCTTCATAAAAGTCACATTTTCTCAACTTTGCATACAGCTTATGCTCCCTTAGTAATTGCATTGTCATTCTCAAATGTTCTTCATGCTCTTCTTCATTCTTAGAATAGATGAGAATGTCGTCTAGGAATACAAGAACAAACTTGTCCAAATATTTGCTAAAAACATTATTCATGAGACACATGAATGTAGCTGGTGCATTTGTGAGACCGAATGGTACCACTACAAACTCATAGTGTCCATACCTCGTTCTAAAGGCGGTCTTATGAATATCTTCTTCTTTGATTCTTACCTGATGGTAACTAGACCTCAAGTCAATATTTGAAAATACCTTTTCTCCTCTCATTTGGTCAAAAAGGTCATCAATTCGGGGCAATGGGTATTTGTTCTTCACAGTGACTTTGTTCAACTACTTGTAGTCAATACATAACTTGAGTGTTCCATCTTTCTTTTTCACAAATAGAACAGGTGCTCCCCACGGGGACAAACTTGGCCTAATATATTTCTTTTCCAGCAACTCTTGTAATTGCATTTCAATTCTAGCAATTCCGGTGTACTCATCCTATAGGGTGTCGTAGACACTGGTGACACTCCTAGCACAAGTTCAATTGTAAAGTCAATGTCTCTCTTTGGGGGGAGTTCTGGAATCTCATTAGGAAAAACATCCTTGAATTCTTGCAATACATGATAGTCCTCCAATTTAAGAGTTTCATTCTCTGTTGCCTCTAAAATGTGGGCTGTATACAATTGACATCCCTTCATACAGAACTTCATCAGCTGCATGGCTGTAACCTATCTAACAAAAGTCACCTTTGGAATGCCTTTTACAACCCTCGGGTTTCCTTTTTCGTCCATGTATTCAAATGTCTTATTATAGCAGTCAAGTTTAACCCTGTGTGCCTCTAACCAATCCATCCCAATGAGAATATCATAGGAACCAAGTGGCAAAATATTCAGATCTGCATAAGTGAATAGCCCATCCATCTATAATGGACATTTCTCTACTATTTCACTAACTTTTCTCTTGGTTCCAGTGGCTAGTTGAACTAACCATGATTTACTATGCTTTAATTTCTTGAAAGCACAAATCTCAACAATTCTAGGAGTGACATAACTGTGAGTAGATCCAGGATCAATCAAAATAGAAATAGATTGCTTAGCAATCTTACCTTCAACTTCAACCACAGTTGACTGATGATCTGGTTGGCGGTCATCTAGTGCTGCATAGATTCTAGGGTATGTCCTCGCCACTTGACCCACAGTTTCAACTCCTTGGATGTTGTGGACTTGATTTGCATTCCCATTCCGATGTGGATAGTGTTGATGTATATGTAACTCCGGAATGTATTTCATCTGTATATTTTATATATATTTATTGTACCCTTATAAGAGATGTGTCATTCCTCTATAAGGAAGTGTCGTCATGTGGATTGAAAAGTGTCGCAAGTGTGTGTACTTGCCGATGGGTTATTATACCACCATTTGGGGTCGGCCCGGAATTATATATAATATAATGTGGATGTATCTAAGTAGACAAGTCGGCCCCAGTAGGTCACTGGGCAAAAAGGTAAGTATAAATAGAGATAGGAAATCTCTATTTTACTCATTCGGAAAAGTAACTCACTCTCTCTCTGTAAAGTGGCGCACTTGTGAGGAGGAGGAGGATCATCTGCTAGGAGACTATCTCAGTGTTATTTGGTTGTATTTTGGTTGAGCCATTGCTCTCTCTATCTCTGAGGAAGTTGTGGGGTTTTTCACCTTAGGGTTTTCCCCACGGAAACTCTGTGTCTCTTGTCGCTATGCTTTTGATTCTTGTGATGCTTGTGATGCTTGTGATGCTTGTCATATTATGATTGTCATGCATTGATATACTGTAGATGTTATTCTCTCAGCAAAGATCCTAGAGTATAATGAATTAATGCTCAAAATTTAACATGGAATCAGAGCTAACTTGAGAAGAAGACATTTTGCAGTGACGGAAGCTTGTGTTCCTTGTTTATTAGGTTTCTCTCCACAGATTTTTGAAATTCAATATAGTAGATTGGATCTACTCATCAAGGCGCATCTATCTGTCCAATCAGAATTCAGTTTCGAGCATTTTCAGATTTGGCCCTAAAAATTAGGGTTTCCATAAAAATAGGAATTTCTGGAAACTAAAGGCACAGCTGGAAGTTCCTTGCAAAAATCGAAGGTTAGAGCTTTGGATCGAGATTTTTGGTTGGGTAGATCTCCGGGAAACTCAAACCCTAATTCAGGGCTCTCCCTAGTGAACCCGGGAGGACAAAAAGGCAATTTTGAAGGGCAAGAATTTGCTGATCTCAAATTCTGAATGTACTAGGCTGATCAGCTCTCCAAGGCGCATCTTTCTATCCTTTTAGAATTTTGAAATTCACATTTTGAATTTTAGGGTTTCTCTGACAAACCCTAATCGGGGACCAGATCCAGTTTTCAGCACTTCAAGTGGTAAGTCCTAAATCTTTTCTATTTCCATTTGAAGTACTCTTCAAGATGTCTCTCCACACTAAGCTTGAGGATAAGCTTGAAGGGGCTGATAACTTCCGAGCCTGGAAGTATAGGATTGGGTTAATCCTGTAAGAGAATGAGTTGGACTCATATGTGAAAGAAGACATCCCTATCCCAGAGGATGAAGAAGCCAAGGCATTACACAAGAAGAACTTGGTCAAGGAAAAGAGAATCATTGCTGATTCTATCAAAGACCATCTCATACCCCATGTGTCTTCTCTTAAGACACCCAAGGAGATGTTTGAATCTTTGACCAAGCTATTTGAAGGAAAGAACATAAATCGGAAGATGACCCTGCGGAACCAATTGAAAGCAGTGAAGTTTCAGAATGGAGAAACCATTCAATTTTACTTTTCAAGGGTCTCCAAGATCAAGGAACAATTAGAAGCAGTAGATGAAATGGTGGAGAATGGTGAAGTGGTGATGACCACTCTAAATGGCCTACCCAGGTCATGGGATTCCTTTATTCAAGGAATTTGTGCAAGGAAGAAGTTGATCTCCTTCAGCAGACTTCGGGAAGAATGCTCTCAAGAAGAAGCTAGACTTATAGCTCGTGAAGAAAAGATGGGAGGTGAAGATCAAGCTCTTGCAGCCCACACCAGGAAAGGAAAGTTCAAGAAAGAGCCATCTCACTCCAAGAGATCTTCACATCAATTCAAAGAAAGAAGAGTATGCTTCACCTGAAATGAGAAAGGACATATTGCCATAAATTGTCCCAAGAACAAGAAGGACAACAACATCTCAAATAAGAAGAAGAAGGGTGGCAAAAGAAGGTTTCATGCTCATGCTGCCGAAGATGATGAACCTCCAAAGAAGAAGGCTAGGGCAGAAAGTGATAGTAATGATGACTCATAAAGTGAAGAAGAGTATGTTCTGATCTCTGCTCTCACAGGTACCATCTCCCATGGTTGTAATGATTGGTTGATTGATAGTGGGGCTTCCAAACACATGACTGGGTTCAAAGAATCTTTTGTGAACCTATCTGAACATGAATCACCCCATAAGGTGAAACTTGGGGATGATTATCAATACCCAATCAAAGGAAGTGGTGAAGCCTCCTACAACCTAGATTCTGGAAAATCTCTGAAGATGAAGGAAGTACTTTATGTACCTGGGCTCAAGAAGAACTTACTCTCCATTTCTGCATTAGATGCAAAAGGTATGAGGGTTGCATTTGTGGATGGCCAAGTCCTAATGTGGCCAAAGGGAAAGACCATAGATGATGCAGTAGTAATTGGAGAGCAAGAGGGAGGCTTGTATAAATTGAAGGGACAACCTGAACATGCCATGGTGCATGAATCCATGGAGCCAAGTGAACTTTGGCATAGAAGACTTGCTCACATGCACTATAGAGCACTTCCAATTGCAAGCAAGGCAGTAGAGGGTCTTCCTGAAATCAAGACCAAAAATGAAGGTGTTTGCAAAGGATGTGCAAAAGGTAAGAATATTAAGAAGGCTTTCCCAAGTAGTGAAAGCAAGGCAAAAGACATCCTGGAAATCATCCACTCAGATGTATGTGGTCCTATGTCATCCAGTTCCCTAAGTGGGTATGTTTACTATGTCTCATTTATTGATGACTTCTCCAGGAAGACTTGGGTATACTTCTTGAAGGGCAAAGATGAGGTGCTTGATAAATTCAAGGAATTCAAAACCTTGATGGAGAATCAAACTGACAAGAAGATCAAAACATTCACATCCGACAATGGTGGAGAATTCACCTCAAGTGACTTCAAGAAGATTTGCAGTGATTCAGGGATTAAGAGGGAGTTGACTGCTCCTTATAATCCTCAACAGAATGGTGTTGCAGAAAGGAAGAACGGAACTATCATGGAAGCAGCAAGGGCAATGTTGCATGACCAGGATCTTCCTATGCATCTATGGGCAGAAGCAGCTAGAACAGCTGTATATGTGCAGAACAGAACACCCCACAAGATATTGGACAACAAGACACCAGAAGAGGTCTTTTCTGGTAAGAAACCTGAAGTCAGTCATCTCAGAATATTTGGTTGTCCAGTATACACTCATGTCCCAAAGGAAAAGAGGACTAAACTAGATCCTTCAGGAAAGAAGGGTATTTTTGTGGGATACAGTGAAAGCTCGAAGGCTTACAGAATATACTTTCCAGGGTTCAAGAAGATTGATGTCAGCAGGGATGTAACATTTGATGAAAACTCAGCATTCATCAAATCAAGGAAGGCACCCACTGAAGTTTATGAAGAACCTAAGGAAACAAGATTTCAAGACGCTCCCATGACTGAAGCAGTTCCAGAAGCTGTTCGTGAGTTTGAAGATCCACAAGAACCTATAGGTCCACCCCGTGAGGATAACTCTCACAAGAGGAAACCTGTATGGGCGAGAGAGCTCATTCAAGATGCAGAAAGATTTGGTATTCCAGAAGAAGAACACAGAGCAAAGAAAAGAACCAGATCACAAACCAGCTATGTTGCCTTACTCTGTGACATTATGAACAAAGAACCTTCCAGTTATGAAGAAGCAGCAGAAAAGAAAGAATGGAAGGATGCCATGGTTGAGGAATACCAATCAATAATGAAGAATGATGTTTGAGATGTTGTCCCAAGACCTAAAGAGAAGTCTATTGTGACTTCTAAATGGATCTTCAAAATCAAACATGCTGCAGATGGCAGTGTGGAGAAATACAAAGCAAGATTCGTAGCTCGTGGATTCTCTCAGAAAGAGGGAATAGATTATGAAGAAACTTTTGCACCTGTAGCCAGGTATACTTCCATCAGAACAGTACTTGCCCTAGCTGCAGCTATGAAATGGAAAATACACCAGATGGATGTCAAGACCGCTTTCCTGAATGGTATAGTTGAAGAGGAAGTATATGTGGAACAACCACTTGGTTTTGAAATACATGACAGGGAGTCATATGTGTGCAGACTAAAGAAAGCCTTGTATGGCTTGAAGCAAGCTCCCAGAACTTGGTATGGTAGGATGGAAAGTTTCCTATCTAGTTTGGGCTTGACCAAGAGTAAAGAGGATTCCAACCTTTACTACAAGGTTGAGAAAGGGAATCCTGTGATTCTACTCCTGTATGTGGATGACTTATTTGTAACAGGAGATGACAGACTGATTGCAGATACTAAAAGGAAGCTTGCCGCTGAATTCGATATGAAAGATTTGGGAATGATGCACTATTTCCTAGGTATGGAGGTGTGGCAGAATGCAGGTGGGATCTTCCTTGGTCAAGGGAAGTACACAGTAGATATCCTGAAGAGATTTGGGATGATGGATTGCAAGGCCATGGACACACCTATGGCATCGAATCTGAAGCTTCTATGTGATGCTTCATCTGAGCCAGTTGATGTCTCCATGTATCGTCAGATGATTGGGTCCTTGATGTACTTGACGAACACGAGACCAGACATTTGCTTTACTGTGAACAAATTGAGCCAGTTCCTGACGGATCCGAGGAGTGTTCACCTGGTTGTTGTAAAGCATGTTCTGAGGTACCTGAAGGGTACAGTGGATTATGGGCTCAAGTATGAAGTGAATCAAAAGTTTAACCTGCAGGGTTATGTTGATTCAGATTGGGCTGGCAGTGCTGCAGATAGGAAGAGCACATCTGGGTGTTGCTTCAATATAGGATCAGGTGTGATCTCTTGGTTTAGCAGGAAGCAGTCCTGCGTAGCACTGAGTACAGCAGAGGCTGAGTATGTTGCAGCCTATTCAGCTAGTTGTGAGGTAGTATGGCTACGGAAGCTATTGTCTGAGTTATTTGATCTCCCACTGGATGCTACTGGTATCTTCTGTGATAACCAGAGTTGTGTGAAGCTATCCGAGAACCCAGTGTTTCATGACAGGTCGAAACACATAGAGATCAAATATCACTATATCAGGGATATGGTGCAGAGAGGAGCTGTGAAGCTCCTGTATGTTGCGACGGACGAGCAGATTGCAGATGTGCTGACGAAGCCACTATCCAAGGTGAAGTTCGAGTACTTCAGAGAGAGGCTTGGCGTGCTTCAAATCGAGGACACTTCGAGGAAGAAGTGATGAACACATTTGCTAAAGCCATTCCAAGCATGTTGGAAGGGGGATCCTTCACATGGCTGTGGATGTAAGCGCTGAATGATGAACATCAGGAGGATGTTCTGGTTTCTGCTTGGATATGATCAGTTGGATCATTATATGTATTTTGTGCATGCATCATGTTGGATGCTGGATATGATCAGTTGGATCATTATATGTATTTTGTATATGCATCATGTTGGATGCTGGATATGATCGGATGGATCATGTGTATGTATTTTGTATATGCATCATGTTGGATGCTGGATATGATCGATTGGATCATGTGTATGTATTTTGTATATGCATCATGTTGGATGCTGGATATGATCGGATGGATCATGTCTATGTATTTTGTATTAACGCATCATGTTGGATGCTGATGGATACATTGTGTGGATCATGTATCTTTGTATGATCAGGTAGATCATGTATGCTGATGGATACATTGTGTGGATCATGTATCTTTGTATGATCAGGTAGATCATGTATGCTGATGGATACATTGTGTGGATCATGTATCTTTGTATGATCAGGTGGATCATGTATGTTGATGGATACATTGTGTGGATCATGTATCTATGTATGTATCAGGTGGATACTTGGATGATCGTGGATGACGAGCTTCTCCAGATGACATGCAGCAGGATGTTGCAGTGATGATGATTAGGATGATCATGTGTACATCAGGATGATGTTTGATGAGTATCAGATGATACTTTGTGGTCGTGGATCAGGTTGTGCAGGAAAGCATGTAATTTGTGCCCTGGGAGATTTGCAGATGGTCTTTCGAGGTTTTGCTTGGGAGGACATGTAATTTGTGCCCTGGGAGATTTCAGGTCGGAGTTGTGTACCCGTAACATCCTAAGATGCTCTTGCGAGGTTTTGTCCTATGGCATGTAATTTGCTCTTGGGAGATCTGGACAGGATGAAAAAGGCCTCAGATGCTTCAGCCAGGTTTTGCCATGACCACATGTAATTTGCTCCTGGGAGATCTGGACAGGATGAAAAAGGCCTCAGATGCTTCAGCCAGGTTTTGTGGTGAGATCACATGTAATGTGCTCCTGGGAGATCCGACAGGTAGAGCCGTGTGCTCGTAACAGCCTGGGATGCTTCAGCCAGGTTTTGTGATGGGTCACATGTAATGTACTCCTGGGAGATCCTACAGGTAGAGCTTTGTGCTCGTAATAGCCTGGGATGTTGCAGCCAGGTTTTGTGATGCACGTAATGAGTCCTGAGGATTCCACAGTATGGCCAGTGATGATGAAGACCTGCAGATGGCGGGCCTACATCCAGTATGAAAAAGGACTGGCTCTGTAGAACTTCCTATGACGAGTAGAGTCAGAGATTGGTTGAGATAGCAGCAGCAGTGACGATGATGATGACGATGCATCGATGACGATGATCCGGAGAAGAAGACTTGTCCAGGAGATTTGTGTCGAGAAATACCTTCCTAGTTAAGAGGGAGTGTTGATGTATATGTAACTTCGGAATGTATTTCATCTGTATATTTTATATATATTTATTGTACCCTTATAAGAGATGTGTCATTCCTATATAAGGAAGTGTCGTCATGTGGATTGACAAGTGTTGCAAGTGTGTGTACTTGCCGATGGGTTATTAGACCACCATTTGGGGTCGGCCCGAAATTATATATAATATAATGTGGATGTATCTAAGTAGACAAGTCGGCCCCAGTAGGTCACTGGGCAAAAAGGTAAGTATAAATAGAGATAGGAAATCTCTATTTTACTCATTCGGAAAAGTAACTCACTCTCTCTCTGGAAAGTGGCGCACTTGTGAGGAGGAGGAGGATCATTTGCTAGGAGGAGGAGGATCATTTGCTAGGGAAGTGGCCATTGCTCTCTCTATCTCTGAGGAAGTTGTGGGGTTTTTCACCTTAGGGTTTTCCCCACGGAAACTCTGTGTCTCTTGTCTCTATGCTTTTGATTCTTGTGATGCTTGTGATGCTTTTCATATTATAATTGTCATGCATTGATATACTGTAGATGTTATTCTCTCAGCAAAGATCCTAGAGTATAATGAATTAATGCTCAAAATTTAACAGATAGTTCCTAAGCATGTGGTCTCCTCCACAACTGTTAACACCTAAAAAGTGCTCACTAGCTCATTTCCTTATTCACATGACCCATTTGTCCACTTTTTCCACCATCTGAGCCTCTAAAGCCAACAAAAGGTCACCAAAAGACCTTAATACACCCCTTTTCCCACTCAAAAAGATTATTTTTCCTAAAAAAGCATAAAAAACCCTAAAAAAGGGTCCAAAATTTCCAAAAATATTAAAAAGGGAATAAAAATATTAATTTTATTCAAAAAAGGAAAAAGGAGGGAAAAGTACCTAAACCATATTGGTCAATACCATTGGTTTCCACAAAACCATAATGGTATTCCCCATCACCAAAACCTATAAAAAGGTGGTAGGGGCTCCTCATTTCATATCCATCCATATTCCTATCCTCATGCTGCCAAAATCTCCCTTGAGTTTTTGGCCATTGTAGCAACCTTGGAGAAAGGACCCTTTGGAGTTTGGAGCTTCTCAACTATCTTCATCACTTGGAGGTATTGTTATTGCAAGCACTTGCTTGCTCCCATTTTCAATACAAAGTTATTTTTTCTATTTCTTGTTCTTGTTTTTTAATTCAAAAGTTTATTATGATATGCACATGCTAGTTTAATTTTAGTTTTAGATTTACATTGTTTTTGCTTAACATTGAAACTGTTGCTACTAGTTAGCAGTTGCCCATAGCACTAAGCTTGGTTGCAAAACCAAGCCAACAGTTTTTGGCGACTCCGCTGCTTTCGAATTTTAGATCTCACTTTTTCTTTGGATCTTAGTTTTTGATAGTATTAGTTAGTTTAATTCATAGATCTTCCACCCTAGATAGCAGATCCATTGCTGTTCTATATCTTGGCCCATTTTATTGCCATTAACAGCCCGAAATTCTCAATTTTCAGGTTCAATTTTCAGGTTCACCGCAGCTTCGCGGCCAATTAGCGCACTACACATCGTGGCTTTGCGGACATTTTCCATGTTGCACATCGCGACTGTGTGACAAAATCCCGTGCGGTCCATCGCGGATGAAACCCGCGCGGTCCATCGCGACTGTGTGACAGAAACCCGCACGGTCCATCGTGGTTGTTCTGTCAAAACCCACGATGCCATTTTTTCCATTCGGCCAATCCGTTTAAAAAATTAATTTTTTTTACTGTATTTTCTTCCCACATAGCACATTTTTCAGTACTAAAATTCCAGCATTGTTTACAGCCATAGGAAAATTTTACTATTTAGAATGCACATTTGAAAAAGTCTTTTTAAAAATTTTCAGAAATTGAAAGAAGGATTTATTTGCATTTTATCTAGATTAAAATTTTGCTGTTTACTTCTTTGATATTTTTCCCATAGCAATTTTTGAAGAAAGAAATCCATTTGTTTCTTTAAGAACTCATATTATTTGCTTTCCTATTTCAAAAGATCCTTTTTTTTTTAATAGTCTTTGCAAAGCATTTAATTTCCATTTATTGAAAAAGTCATATTATTTGCTTTACTATTTCAAAAGATCCTTTGTGTTTTGAATATTTTCTGCAAAGCATTTACTTTTTCAATTTCAGTTTAAAATACCACACGTGCACCCACTCAAACACATAATTTAAACTGAGCCTTAAAATTTACCCTAACTTCAACCCACTTTTAACCCCACTTGGGGAACACTTAAAATAACTTTGTAGCTAGGTAGTATTGAGGGGATAGGTGTTCCAATAACACCCCTCAGTTATTACATTTGAGACATAGCTGTTGTCCATTAGGGAACCAAAATCTCCCAGTATTTGTTGGCACTGTCATAACCAATTTATCAGAAGGCCTCTCCCCTAGGAGGGTTGAAGTCGCGAGGATGGTTTCGGAAGTCTGAGTGGAATACCGAAATCCATTCAGTAACCGAAGGCTACCATTCGCAGTTCTCGGGATATCCCTGTATGGGGGTATTGCGGTAAAAGGACCAAACGACATATTTACCTTTTCTGGACGTGTCATGAACGGAGTATCCTAGTTTCCATTCTTTAGGATTGATTACCCGGTGTCCCTCTCGGTAGGGGGATATCTAGCCGTTGATTCAACACTCAATATTGTCTGACTTGGATTTCATCACCTTGCAGAGAATATCGTTTGTTGATTCACAATACTTTTAGTTAGGTGTTTGCATGATACAATCCACCTTTGGTCTAGTAGCACCTCTTCTTTCTAGAAGTTGTTTGCATGTTTGTACTTTGACCATTTTTTGCATCCCTCCACTTATTATAGCATAGCTGCTATAATAAGTGCATTTTTGAGGTTGATTTTCTTTGGCCTGAGAGCCTTCATTTTCACTCCCCTTCTTGCACCCTTGGTTGCATTAGGGTTTTGAGTTTTTTATACATTACCATTTTACACATAATATTTTTACACAAAAAACTTATTTCTCACCATTGAGAATTTTAGACACTCTCGTCGTCTTCAGGGCGAACTCCCAGAGTTTAGTCTACTTGGCTCTCCACGTCACCGACGCTAAGCCTTATCCCTTGACTCGACACATCGTCGGTCGAACAGACAGTCATCCGATTCTGACATGCCTCACTTCACATCTGATTTTGAGGCAGAATCCGAAAACCCTACCGAGTTATTACCAACCAACCTCATGGCTGGGACACAATTCGACCCACTTTTTACCAGCACCATAGGTGATACATCCACAAACCCTTCTACTATGGTTCCATCCATGGAAACAACCACCCCCTGGGTATGCCTAATATGGGGGACACTCCATTTTTAGGGATGCCCAACACAGAACCACCTCCTATTACGGGTATGCCAAACATAGGGGTCACACCCCTTCTCACTACCATAACCCATATCCCAAGAATCCCTACTACTAGTCCTAACCCTGGTGTAACCCAAGTTGCACTAGGAAACGCTGGCCCATACCAGACCACAGCTATTGGAGGACACATACCTTCAATACCTAGCATACCTTTAGGCGCTACTGGACCCCCACATCATACCACCATGACTAGTCATGTCCCAGTCACTACGCCACATTCATCTGCTAGCTTACCATACATGGCGAGTTTGAACTTACCAGACTTAGCTAGGTTAACCAATGATCCAATCAGATACGACCCTGCGTGGCCTCACATGCCCACCAAACTCCCCTCCAACATCCCTAAGTTTGAGGGAAAGGTAGGTGAGGACCCCCAAAACCATATCATGGCCTTCCATCTATGGTGTTCCTCCAACTCCATAGTGGACGACTATGTTTGCCTCCATCTGTTACAGCGCACGTTCACTGGCTTTGCAGCTAAGTGGTATATCGAGCAGCCCCATGGGATCCATGCCACCTTTACCTCCCTTGCCTCGACCTTCCTGCAGTTCTTTCAGTTACCTGTCTGCTATGATGTGGGAGTTGAGATCCTACTGTCTTGCAGACAGAACATGGCCACCCACATCACTGACCACATTCATGAGTGGCGTCGACGCCGAAGCCTCTGCAAAATCAAGTTAGACGACCGTATCTTCTTAGATTGGTTTCTCAAATCCCTCCTCCCTCTCATTGCCAAGGATGTCACATCCGAACAACCCCAGTCTGAAGAAGAGGCCATCCTCAAAGCCCAACAGTTTGATCTCATTTACGCCCAATCAGGTTATCTGTATACCATTATACCAGACGCCCCTCAGGGCGAGTCATCCCAACATGATGCACCGGGGGCATCCCATGCCGTTGATGGCATCATTGGTCGTATGGCCTCGCATCCCCAACCCTTTTCCATTGCACATCCTATCCATAGTCCCGACCTTTCGCGGGCTACATCTCAATCTAGAGAAACCAATTCATATGCTCCCATGGAACATCACCACCATACCCACGGACCATCATGGCCACCTCAGTGCTTTGGTCATGCACCACCCACATACACCTTTCCAGCCACACCTCAACCAATATACTACCCACAGCAAGCTGCGACATCTAGCCCAACACCTCCAATAGCTCAAGGTTACCAATAACCCCAGCAGGTAACTGAACAACCTCCAGCCCCGCCTGCTTATTATGCACCGCAACCTGCTCCCGCGCCTGCAGTAAACCAAAATCCTCCCATTGCTCAAGGGAAAGTGTACACACAACACAATCAGCCCCAGCACCAAAACAACCAGCGCAACCAGGGTGGGCAACCAAACTGTGGAAGAGGACGTAACCGCGGAAACAACCAACAACAACATCAAGGTCCTCCACCTCCCAATCCTCCGCAAAATAACAACGCTGCTCCTCCTGACCAGAATCTGGATCGGAATCCCAGGAAGCCCCAAAAAAAAACCTTAGAACAAACCATCCTTGTTCTATTTGCGGGGTCTATGGCCATTACACACATGCTTTCCCACATTTGGAGCGAGCTCGGAAACTCTGGACTGACGATGCCCATTGTCAAGGACAAGCGGCTCCTCAGCCGCCACCCAACCCTCCACCACCTCAACATCAACCTTTGGTGCTGCAAAACCCCTTTCCAACCCAAGGCGTAGTGATGACTCAGCCGTTAGCTCCCCCTCAGGGAAACGCGCCACCACAACAAATCACTTATGCCGCTCCTGACCAACCCATGTTCGTTTCAGATACTGACCACTTGTTGATGATGTCATCCACAGATGCCAACATCCAAACCTGACGGAACCAATATGGCTCCACCCCTAAATCCCCTCCCGTCAACAAGAACACTAATGTCCATCCCACAGATCAGACATTACGTATACCTCCGGCTCCACTCGATGGCGCTTCTAAATCACCTCGCTTCCCACTTCGTCGCATCAACAATAATCCCAATGTTCGTGCTGCGTCGAATTACAAAATTGTAGACGACTTAGCCCAGTCCCCTGTAGCCATGTCTGCTTTAGAAGTCTTAAAAAACTGTTCTTCACAGCACAAGACTTTGCTCTCTGCCATCGGCGCTATTGACCCCAATGATTCACAACTAATGGCATTCGATTCGGACCAATCCGAACCACACTTTCCCTCCACTTTGGCTTTCCAAGTTTCCATTTCTGTTCGGAATCTTGTCATCCATCGGTGCATTATCGATGAAGGGGCCTCTACATGCGTTATGTCCACATTCGTTTGGCAGAAGTTGGGATCTCCTACTCTCCAGCACTCCACCACTGCGTTGCGAGCCTACGACGGCCATTCGGCTCAAACCCAAGGTCTTTTAGCCAATCTCCCCGTCCAGCTGGCGGGTAAAACCGTGCTCATTGACATTGAGGTCATCAATGCACAACTCGATTATAACCTCTTACTTGGTCGCAGCTACATGTATGCCATGCGGGCGGTTGCCTCATCCGTTTTCCATACTATGATGTTTCCCCATGAGGGACACGTGGTCAAGGTCGACCAACTCACCTATTACGATCCCAAGCCCCCCACCGCACCTGAAAATGTTCTCCCCATGGTTGAACAACCTGTTTGTGGTGCAACTACCTCGTTTGTGTCCTCAGTGGGACCTGGACTTTACTCCGACGCGCCAATGACTTCTACATTCCAATCCATTCCACCACCCTCACCGGAGACACACGTCGCTAACCTCTATACTCTTTCCCACAATACACAAACACACAACAATCAGCCACCCTTGTTCCCTAAACCACCATTGGTCCCTAGTCACATTGGTGTTACACCAATACACACCATCCCCTTTCTATTCCCTCCCTCGGGCGTAGTAAACACTCCGGTAATGGCTACCCTTAGTCTCCCCGGGTTAACATTGGGATTACTCATGTGGTATATTTCGCCTCCCGTTCCCTCGCCGACACCAAATGTCATCCTACAACCGGTGCAACCCATTGTCACTTCTACCCAACCACCTCCCGGTATCACTACTCCTTTGTCATCGACGAATCCCCCTCCACTCACCAGGCCCACTGGGGGCAGAGGCCCACAACTATACACTGCGGTACCCCCACCCAAGGCAGTTAAACCTTCGCCCATATTCCGTGCTCCTCCAAAATGCTCGTTGTGTGATGAGTTAGGCCATCCAGCCCATCAGTGTCCACAGTTACCTGCATTACAGGAACACATGTAAATGCTTGACGACGACCCCAACATCCTGGTTGTCAAAATCGACTCAAACCCCATGCCTCGTGACAAATCACTGCGCACCAACCACCCATGTGCGATATGCGGTATTTACGGCCACTACTCACATCACTGTCTTGACATCCCAGATTACAGAGCAGCTCTCTATGAGATGAACAATTTGGACCTTGAGACGGAACCCCCCACAATTGAGGAGATCTTCCCTCCCGTATCATCCTCATCCGGAGAGATTAACACCATTTATATGATCTCTTCGACTACCCAAACCTCGTCAACTAACTTGACCACTCACAGCTTCCGCAATAATGAAGAGATTCTCGAGACTCCTACTGCTCCTGATGCCTCTCAGGAAAATACCATGGCCAATATTTCTCCCGTCATCCACATCGATATCTCTGACCCATCTAGTGACCTTCATACCATTACGTTAGGAGCCTGCCACAGTGAGCATGAAATTGGGGAATACAAAAAACTGTTCCAAGAATTCATTGATGTCTTTACTTGGTCAGATACCGAAATGCCCGGTTTTGACCCCACCATTTATACAATCTCCACTGGATACCCTTCTGTCTGGACGACCCATTCCATTGATCCTGTTCGCACACATGATCCACTCTGCTACGTCGGTTTCACCGATCGTGCAAGCCGTTGGTCCCCCAATCTGGCCTCCACAGCTTGGGTAATATATTCTCCTTCACATGAGTTGATCCACATCGACGGAGTGTGTTTAGGTGCTGCCACCAACAACCAAGCTGAATACAACGCCGTGACCAGTCTTTTGGCCGCATCTCTCCAATTGAACATACGTCACCTTAACGTTTTCCTGGACTCACAACTCCTTGTTTCCCAGCTCAACAATGATTACCACGTACGCAATCCCTGCCTTTTCAGAAAATTCCTGTGCACTAAACAAATGGTTAGATAGTTTGAATCAATTTCATTTACACACGTCCCAAGGAACCTCAATAGTGTAGCGGACCATATGGCCAACAACATTCTAGACTGGCACACTAATCACATCATACCATAAACAAATAATGCATCTGCGTGCATAACATGTGCTTCCACAGGCATATATCGAAACAAAATATGCATCCACGTGCATAACATGTGCCTCCACGGGCACATACCAAAAAAAAAAATGTGCATCCACGTGCATACCATGTGCCTCCACGAGAATATACCAAAAACAAAATTTGCATCCACGTGCATACCATGTGCCTCCACGGGCATACAAAAAATCAAACATGCCTCCACAGGAGAACGAAAAGACAACAAGTGCATCTATGTGCATACACGACTATATACCAACATCAAATATATTTATATATACATC
Source organism: Larix kaempferi (assembly GCA_027924585.1). Taxonomy (NCBI): domain Eukaryota; kingdom Viridiplantae; phylum Streptophyta; class Pinopsida; order Pinales; family Pinaceae; genus Larix; species Larix kaempferi. The sequence continues at coordinate 13,159,657 of BSBM01000348.1, read as the reverse complement.
ACCATATAAGTCAATCCATGTCAGAGGTTCCCTCAGCACCCAATATACAAAACTACATCATCCGTACAAAAAGGTGCTTCCCCATATGCTCATCAAAATTTGGGGGCAAGTACATATCGTCTAGTCATCAAGGTCCCTGGTCTCCTCTGGTGCCTCCTCCGCTAGTCCCGCCGGATCATGCCGAGCCCGGACTCGCCTCTACGCTGGCCCCGCTGGATCATCCCATAATCGAATCCTACCCTCCACCGGCCTTGCCTGCTCCCGTCGAAGCCTATCCCTCAACTCGGCCGTCATCACTACTACTCTCAACAACATCAAGCGCCACTCACGAGGCACCTCGAAACATCGCTCGACGATGTCCCGATCCAGATCTCTCCACCCATCCTCTGAGAATCCTGTTACAATCATACCAGTGTCTCTCGGACACCATCAACATCATCATCTCGAGGGCCATCCCCTCAGCCACGAGCCCCAAATCCTTGACCAAGTGGAGGCGGTACCGCTGCACGAGGGGGGGCAACAACCATCGCCCGTCCCCTGTGAGCCACATAATCAGTCGGTGGTACAGGACCAATATCTGCACAATGCAAGTAAACCATCATATACATATCTAACTATAATCATAGCCAATAAATCTACAAACACATGATATAGTAGAGAACAAAACGTACCATCTAAACCCCAGGCCTATCCCTGGGATCACGGCATCTCAGGATCTCCTCGATAATCCATACCAGTGTATGGATAGTCCTCAATCACCAGGGGCATCTGATCCCACTGCTCATATACCTCCTACGAGAAGAATCCCTGGACACCACCACCTCCACGAGACATCATCTGTCCCCACCGCACCATGCGCGACTCACTAAACAAACCATCACGAATGGGCACCCGTGGTCGCAAATTCGGTACCTGCTCAAAGAAAAAAGAATACAGAATGGAGGCATAACAGAACTCTCCCCCCTCCCGGCTGGCCTTGTCCAGATCTCTTAGGACTCCAGCTAAGAACATCTGAGCCCACGCGTAATAGGTCCCCCTCAACACAGAATCCACCATCATCGTTTGTCCTCCTGACAAACGATGTGGCGCCGCGGCACCCAGCACCCGCAATACACAGGCCCCAATAGCCCTCATGTCCCACTCTCACAGAGATCTCAGGATCAGCGTGTTATTCTGCAAAATAGACCCACGGACACAGAACGTCTCCAAAAGATCCTCCATGTCAAGACCTGCCGGGATCCTCGGCAGAAGATCCCCCACCTCCCCTAAGCGAGGAAACCCAGTAAGAAAATAAACATCTGTGAGAGTGATATCCAACCTCTCACCTCCAACAACAAAAGCACCCTCTGCAGGTACCCACTAGCTTACCAGCTTGTTTAGTAATGGTCTTACTGAATGCATTGGTGGAATCTGAGAGAACTTCAAGAGCCCACTCACCGCCAAGACCTGCCGGACCCCCTGATCAGTCCGAATCCTCTCCATCAGATCCTCGTCTATCTCCCGCTCTCGCCATGAAGTCAATGGTCTCCTCAACATCCTGCCAAAAAACAAAAGAAATTTTTAGCACCAGGGAAAATTTTTCAAAAAACACCATCGCGGCTTTTCCACCAAAAGCTGCGATGATCATCGCGGCTTCCATACAAAAACCCGCGATGATCATCGTAGGTATTTTCCAGATAGTCACGGTGAACATCGCGACTGTCTCTCCCGAACTCGCGATGAACATCGTGATTTTCAACCTGACAGTCATGATGAACATCGCGACTGTCAGCCTCAAACATGTGATGTCCATTGCGGCAAAGGAGCCGAAACCCGCGATATTCCACGTTGGAAGGCCAACATGGAATTTCGCAGCCTTCAGGGGGCCTCCGCTAACCAAAAATGACATAACTGAAAAGGCTAAGGCAAATAGGGTTACCTGAAACTCGCGGAATCGAAAACCAACTGTGAAATCTTCTAAAAATCAAGAAAGAGCTCTGACTGCTCTGCCAAACTCGCACGTAACAATGACATATCATATGGGCCCCATGCCCTATTTATATAAATTCCACCATTTTTCAAACAACCATTCCGGTGTCATACGACGTCCGTTTCTCAAATCGTTGGTACTGTTAGAATCAGCACAGCGAGAACTTCAAGACAGTTTTTTCCTTTTTCTTGTTTTCACTAGGTCCATTTTTTGACCATTTTTTGGACCCCATCGTTATCTCGGTTTGCGTGCCACATCGGTCGTCATCCATTTTTGACATGCCTTATATCATCGGATTTAGTTTTCCGCGCTCTTGATGATGCTTGAGATCATTTCTCGCTCTCACGCCCAGATTTTTCGGGCATTTTTCCCATGCCCCCTTGTCGCCTCAGTTTGCGTGCCACATCGGCCTTCGTCCGTTTCTGACAAGTCTTATATCGCTGGATTCAGTTTTCCGTGCTCGTGATGATGCTTGAAATCATTTCTCGCTCTCACGCCCAGATCTTTTGGGCATTTTTCCCATGCCACCTCGTCACCTCGGTTTGCATGCCACATCGGCCGTCATCCATTTTTGATAAACCTTATATTGTCGGATCCAGTTTTCTGCGTTCGTGATGATGCTTGAGATCATTTCTCGCTCTCACCTCCATATTTTTTGGGCATTTTTCCCATGACCCCTCTTCGCCTCGGTTTGCGTGCCACATTGGCCGTTGCCCCTTTTTGACAATCTTTATGTCACCGGATTCATTTTTCCGCACTCATGATGATGCTTGAGGCCTTTTCTCGCTATCATCAATCCCTTTTTGTTCGGTATAATTTTATCCCTTTTTCGGGCCGAGCAATCCCTTCTACGAAAAAGGCACTTAGGGAGTTTCTGTTAAGCTCTTTTCTGACTCCTAAAACAATGAAAAGATCACTGAGCAACCTTGCTTCCTTTCATGCTCGCTAAAAGTATCTGAAAGGGTGTCTACCTGGTATAATTTTACCCCTTTTCCGGACCTTGTCGACTAATTACAAAAAAGGGATACTCTAGTCACATCGGCTAGAAGAGTTCTCCATTTGCATCATTTTATGCTTTTTCGGGCCTTGGAGACTAACTTACGAAAAAGAACACCAATGGAGTCCACTTACTGCTTTCAGACTCTCTAAACATGAAAGAGACCACGAGAAATCACCATCCCGGGCTCGTAAAACCAACAGGACAGTAATCATAACCACTGCAGAGTCTTCTTATCATTTTCAGACTCCTTAAAAATGAAAGCGCCAATGAGCACGAACAGTCCTGGGCTCACAAAATCCACAGGACAGTACCATTTCAGAGCACACTTTTATACCTTCTTAGACCTCATTAAAACTACAAAGAAGGACCCAATGGTGCTTCTCGGTGCCACAATAGATCACGTCTACTCATATGGAAGCTTCCCCATTTTGGTCGCCTTTGTTCAGAGTATTCTGCAGTATGTCACCCTGAGAACTCCTCGATAGAACCCATCAGCTTGATTCCCCCCCAGAGTCAATACATACCCTTCAGTCCTTAAAGGCAATGATACCCACACCTACAAGTCAGTTCTCTACGCTGCCAGGTCAACCATGTCATCATGCTCTGAACAAAGGAAGTTTGAGTCTCCCCACTATATGACCCCAGTTACTTCCCATCCCCACAAGTATGTCAGTCCTACCATCAGTACTACCACACTTGAGTTCTACACCTCGCGCTCCTATCAAGGAAACATCATTGCCTTGTTAGTTGCTAATCTCCCTCTGTCGACGACAACCAAATTTATTCTAGAGGATAGACCTAGAGGTCCCTATGTCTTGGACTCATCACTATTTATGATGAGTGCCTACGAATCATTTCGAGAAGAGTCCTCAGTGCCTCTCCAAATGGTTGTTTCTCACATGCTCGACTTCAACACCTTGATCGCATCGTTGAGACTCGCACAGGGTATTGGTCCTTTCAGTTATTAGTCGAAGACCCTGGATACCTCCTGACTCTTCGACATTTGAGAGTCTACTTATGGAAACAACCAGTTACATTTTTTCTATAGATATCCGGGTTGCGCATGGTGACAGTATTCAGATGTACCCCTATTTTATGCTCCCTCGAGTATACAGTTACATATACTTCCCAGAGATGGCTCATAGACATTGAGTCCCTACACATGTTGGACACCTTCAGTTTCAGCAGTTCATCAGTTATTCCAGTGTATCAATTATTGAGATCAGTCATGTTATGATTATGATGTACCAGTATATTATTTATTTCTCAGGTCCCCCTTCTTGGGACTAATTGTTTATATATGTCTTGATACGAGCATGGGTATGCCCGCCTCGTCCATCATCAGAGACTATTCCTCATTCATATTGAGGCCATGTAATATTGTTTATTTTTTGCAGCTTCCAAGGGCCGCGGATCCAGTCTCCAATCGGTCTCTTCTCCTCCCCAAAACCCCAGAAAAAAGACAAAAAAACTATGATGTCTATCGGCCATACGATGAGCTCCTGCCCTCACACATCAGGGGGCAATATGTTAACACCTAAAAAGTGCTCACTAGCTCATTTCCTTATTCACATGACCCATTTGTCCACTTTTTCCACCATCTGAGCCTCTAAAGCCAACAAAAGGTCACCAAAAGACCTTAATACACCCCTTTTCCCACTCAAAAAGATTATTTTTCCTAAAAAAGCATAAAAAACCCTAAAAAAGGGTCCAAAATTCCCAAAAATATTAAAAAGAGAATAAAAATATTAATTTTATTCAAAAAAGGAAAAAGGAGGGAAAAGTACCTAAACCATGTTGGTCAATACCATTGGTTTCCACAAAACCATAATGGTATTCTCCGTCACCAAAACCTATAAAAAAGTGGTAGGGGCTCCTCATTTCATATCCATCCATATTCCTATCCTCATGCTGCCAAAATCTCCCTTGAGTTTTTGGCCATTGTAGCAACCTTGGAGAAAGGACCCTTTGGAGTTTGGAGCTGCTCACCCTTCGAGCTTCTCAACTATCTTCATCACTTGGAGGTATTGTTATTGCAAGAACTTGCTTGCCCCCATTTTCAATACAAAGTTATTTTTTCTATTTCTTGTTCTTGTTTTTTAATTCAAAAGTTTATTATGATATGCACATGCTAGTTTAATTTTAGTTTTAGATTTCCATTGTTTTTACTTAATATTGAAACTAATGCTACTAGTTAGCAGGTGCCCATAGCACTAAGCTTGGTTGCAAAACCAAGCCAACAACAACCCCAACATTGAAGTGGTTCTCTTGGCTCCTTTGGATCTCTTGGCTTGTCTCCCATCATCCTAGTTGGCTTAGTCGCAACCTGTGATGGTTTCCTTTGTTGATTCCGGAATTGAGGAGGCTTGAACTCTTTCTTCCTTTGATCAAAATTTTCATTTTTCTTATCCTTCCATGCCTTATGGAATTCTGGTTTGCTTTTGTTTTGAACAAAGAAATACTTGGCCTTTCTTATGGCCTCCTCTGGAGTTCGAGGTTCATCAAACTCAATTCTATCTTTATATGACTGGGGCAGTCCACTCAGAAAACACTGAATTTTCACCTTATCATCTCGAATGTACCTAACATATCTTAGAAGCTCCAAGAATTTGTTTGCATATTCTTCCATGGTCAATTGTCTTAATCTCAGCTCATGGAACTCTTTGATCTTATCATCATAGTACCTATCAGAGAGGTACTTCTGCTTGAAGTATTTCTTGAACTGCTTCCACACAATCTTCCTTTCATTGATCTTCTTCACTTGCCTGATGTGTTCCCACCATATAGATGCTCTTCCATTCAAGTTGAAGATGGCTACCCTTGCCTTCATATTTCCCGAGTAGTCTTGGACTTGGAAATACTTTCTCATCCCAAGAATCCAAGCTTCAGCTTCTTGACCAGACTTGATCTCTCCATCAACTGTAGGAGGTTTCACCTTCTTAAATTCCCCATGTGAATTTTTCTTGTAGTGCTTCTTCCTCTTACTTCTGCGAGATGAAGAGCTTGAACCCTCAATGAATTCTTCAGAGTCATATGATTCATTAGAAGAGATTTCTGGAGTATACGTTCTGTCTGTAGAAACTCTTCTTGAGCTATTGGCCCTCTTACGAGAATTCCTTCTAGAACTACTCCCACCCCTTTCTGGATTTGATGTCTGATGCCCAGAGTTTATTTTCCTTTGGATGTCTGTCAAACTCTGTAGCATGGCTGCATTCAACTGATTTTGTTCTTCCTGAGCTTTAATCATCCGTTCATTATCTTCTCTACAGCTTTGCAACTCCACCCTTAGGCTTCTCATGGTGGCTGCAATACCTGGAGGAGTCTCTTGTTAATTCTCCCATTAGATTCTGTTTCAGCATTTTCAACATGTATGTTCTCCCCCATGGCATCTGTTGATGTATATGTAACTTCGGAATGTATTTCACATATATGTATATTGTATTCCTATAGAGATGGTATTATTCCTCTATAAGGAAGTGTCGTCATTTATATTGTAAGTGTCGTAACTTATACTTGATGGGTTATTAGACCACCTTATTTGGGGTCGGCCTTGTATAAGTCATGTGGGTCATAGGGTTATTAGACCACCATATTGGGGGTCGGCCATGTGGGTCAAAGGGTTATTAGACCACCCTATTGGGGGTCGGCCCACTCAGCATTATGTTATGTGGTAAAGTTCGAGCCTACATGAGTTAGGTAAAAAGGCAAGTCAAGTCAAGTATAAATAGAGTGCGGGAGGCACTCTATTTACTCACTCACTTCTCACACATGCACTCAAGGAGGAGTGGCGCACTTATGGAGGAGGAGGATCTGCTGCTAGGTTATGGCTATATCTCTTTGTTGGTTGTATCATTGCTCTATCTATCTCTGAGGAAGTTATTGGGGTTTTTCACCTTTATGGTTTTCCCCAAGTAAATCTTTGTGTCTCTTGTGTGCTTGCATTATTGTCTCCATGATTGATATGCTGTAGATATGCTGTACATGTTGTTCTCTCAGTTAAGATCCTAGATCATATTGAAGTAAATTCAGAAAATTTAACAGCATCTATCTCATGCTCATAGGGATCCTGTGCATCATCCATGATGTTGATTTTCTTGGCTCAACCAAGATCCAAAACTTTCCAACCGTACTATCTAGAGTGTTGCCCTGATGTAACTGTGATTCTGCAAAATGTGTTCATCCACACAATTGTTAGCTGCATTATATTCTCATAAATTCATAATTTACTTTCATGCACGTGGGAAAATATTATATTGACAATTTGTCAAATCATAGAATTTTGTCACAATCAATGACATATGAGGGGGGGGACGACGGGGGTCAAGGGGGCTTACCCCCTTGTGGCTTCCCTGCACTAGTGCAGGGCGGGTCGAGGGCAATTCCCTCTTTTTTTGTAAATCTTTCCATTTCACGCAATCTGGCGGATTAGTTCCATGGCAATTTTTCCATTTTCGACACCTGAAAATATCCCTGAAAAATGGCTGAAATTCCTTGTTTCGGAGCAACTTGTGGAGTTATTCCGCAATTTCGGAAGAGAATTGGAAATTCCTTCCGCAGTTTCGGAAGACATTTGGAAATTCTTTCCGCAGTTTCGGAAGAGATTTGGAAATTCTTTCCGCAGTTTCGGAAGAGATTTGGAAATTCTTTCCGCAGTTGCGGAAGAGATTTGGAAATTCTTTCCGCAGTTGCGGAAGACATTTGGAAATTCTTTTTGCAGTTTCGGAAGATATTTGGAAATTCTTTCCGCAGTTGCGGAAGACATTTGTAAATTCCTTCCGCAGTTGCGGAAGGCATTTGGAAATTTCTTCCGCAGTTTCGTAATACATTTGGAAATTATTTCCGCACTTGCGGAAGACAATTGGAAATTCCTTCCGCAGTTGCAGAAGACATTTGGAAATTCTTTCCGCAGTTTCGAGGCGATTTGCCGAGTCCTTTTGCAATTGCAGGGCAATTTGCCGACTCCTTCCGCAATTGCGGGGTGATTTTTCGAATCCTTCCACAGTTGCGGGGTGATTTGCTGAATCCTTCCGCATTGCGGAACAACTTGTGGAATCCTTCCGTAGTTTTAGGCCAACTTGTCGAATGCTTCCGCGTTGCGGAACAACTCGCGGAATCCTTCCACAGTTTCGGGGCAATTCTTCGAATTCTCCCGCTGTTTCGGGGCAATTCGCTGAATCATTCCGAAAATTTCCTTTCGGTGCTGAACACTTAGAAAAATTTGAGATCTTTCCTTCTTTCTGTGATGACTGCTTCCCAGCAGGAGGTAACCTTACCTATGCAAACTATCCAACTTAGCCAGTTTAGGCTCGATGCTGAGACCTATGGTGATCAGGAAGGGATCTTCCCATGTTACTGTAATTGGATTTGGCCCATAGAGGTCCAATGCTGCAACCAGCACCTCTGATACAAAAATGTAATGTCCCCTCCTATCATTCCAGCATGATAGAGAGGACGTGATGCTGAAACTGGGCATCTAGCCCCATGAAATTTTAAGTAAGCATTCACATAGTATAAAAAGACATATGGAATGTATAATTATAAGAAAACATAGCGGAAGTAATTTCAATAACACATCCATCATACATTCAAGATATTCATAAATGAATAATTGCAAAGTTAACACAGGAGAGTACTTATCTTATAACAAAGTAGTCCCAAGCAACTGGCTATGCAATTGCAACGTTCCACCCAACCATAGGCCAGTTGTGATCATCAATATCTCCACACACTGCCACCCCTGAGCTGGGCATCATCTCGACAAGGAATCAGGGAACAAAAGACTCACACATAGCCAAGCATACACCAAGATGAGCTAAGCCAATCTACAATTGGGTTTATCAGGCTGCTAGGAAATGGAAAGGAAGAATTGCTAAGCTAGTGAGCTCAAGCACATAGTCAGGGATACCTCTACAAGATCTATCTAGCTTGGCACCCACAATGCTTACACACCCCACTCAAGGAAGTATTCCCTTCACCAATGCACAGTCCCTCAGGCCATACCTTCCAATCTAGAGTGTCTAAGGTGTGCATAGAAGAGTAGCCAACCCTCTTGATCTTCTTAAGAGGTTATTTCCGCCCACTAGGTTTATCAAGCCAATTCTGCCCACTACCACTCCAAATCTCTTGCTCACAGATTCAAACCAAAACAAGGATACACATAACAGCAGAAGTATAAGCGTTGTGTAATGAAGAAACATTTTTACAGTGAGATTCCCAAAGATGGGGTTTTCATTAGCTTCAGAAAAATGTGGGAAACCCAAAAATGAAACTAGAAGATGGGGAACAACCCTGGGAAGACAAATCCGTTTTAAAAAAAATGTCCATGGACATTCTGGGGCAAAAATGGCCTCCATAACAGTCCCAAATCGTGTTCCTCCTCTCCCAGCCACTTTGTAACACAAAAACGAGCTCCCAACCATGGAAAAATGTAGGAAAATGATGAAAAACATGATGAGGAAAGCCTCGCTAGCTCAGACTGCATGAGAGGGAAAAAGCCATGGGTTTAGAATGCTTTGGGCACCATTTCATGGGTGTTTTCTTTCCTAAGAAGCAAAAATATGAATTCCCAGGTTGATGGCTTGCCCATGCATGAAATTGGCTTCCATACCTCTCCATTACCAAGGCATTAACTGCCTTAACCAACTCTTGTAAGAATTAAATGATTGGGTGCATAACCCAAAATGGGTAGTTGGTGGTTTATGGGTTTTCTCATTGACACATGGATTAACACCATTGGCTCAAGGGTTTGAATAGTTTCCCTCCCTATTCCTTGTAGAAACATTCCCCCATCTCTTTGTTGCATTGTATAGCTAGTTGTGGGTATTTCATTAAAATCCGTGTTTACATGATGTCTTATTTACATTGTGCCTATCTAGAACAAGAACCACATGCATCTATTTTTAATTTTCGATACATAAAACGCAAAATCAATGGTGGGGCCTTGGCCTTGATCTCCTCGCCATGATTAAATATCAATATTTACATCATTTATGATTTAATGCGAAGGGGGGGTAAAAATGGAGACATTACAAAAATAAAACCAATGCCCCTCTGGGTTTCTGTTCCTTTATAGGAACATGACTCAAAAATGTTTCCTGACTGGTTGTACCCTTTGTGCAACTATAGATATTCCTATGTTTATTTTCTATGAAAAATTTTACTTAATGCTCAGATGTGTATTCTGTATGATATTATTCATTTGATTTCAATAAAATCAGATGTATTTTTATGTGGCATTTTGTCTATGTTGCACACCATGATCTTCGCATAGAGACCTAACATGATAAAGTGACATAGAAATGTTTCTAGTTAAATTAGTGTATACATATGTACTGATAAACCATGAATACCGAAATAGGTTTCAATTGGCACTGAAGATGATATTCATGAAACAGACGTGTCTTCCCGTGTTGCAAATAAAATTCCAAAATTTCCATGTAGGGCCAAGTCCAAACATCAGAACATCCCTAGTTTATGTCGATGTTGGAAAATATTCACAGCGCATTGACGCTAGAAGTATGAGAATACTGGACAGCATGAAGGTCAACAGTGTGAGAGTACAGCATGAGTTTCGCAACTTACAGTCTTCGACAGAAAGAGATATGTCAGATGTATATGATATTTGTATGCCGAAAGATGATATAGTAACTGGTGGAGGCAAACCAATAAAACTATGCTCCTAGTTATATGTCCATACCAAAGATAATAATAAAAGTACTGATTATCATGAGGGAAAGAAGGAAATCCAGGTCTTGAAGCCGGGTATGGTCTTGCTGAAGAATTGGCTTAGTCGAAATGATCAGGTGCGTTGTCAACCAGAAAGCAATTTTCTATTTGGGTAATATAAATTTTAGATATCTATTTTAATTGGATGATTCTAGATCATCAGAAAATAATAGAATTTTAGTTTCAAGGATAAAAATAAGCAAGATGAATCTCATAGCAGCCAAGTTGTTGAATGTTCATGAGTTTTGAATTTCTATAAATATTATATATCTATTTTAAGTGGACGATTCTACATAATCAAGAAAGAAGAGTATTGTAGTTACAAGGATGAATGAGTAAGAAGATTCTCCTATCAGCCAAGTTTTTGAGTGATTATTGGTTTTGAGCTTATATAAAATCATCCTATCTTATCTTGTACGTTGGGACTCTATTGACTTTTGACTTATTAAATGTTGATGTGGATGCTTGTTGAATATGGCTTGCAATGTTTTGATAAATTAGTGCACGAACAAGTCAATTTCCCTGATTGTTGGGTTGCATTTTTATGATAGAATTTACCTAAGTTTATACATTAGGTTATTATACCATTTCATGAATTTCCACAGGCCATTATGGTTCTTTTGACATTATTTATAGAGCTTCTTGTATTATATATTTTTTGGAAAATATTTTGAATAAAATGGTTCCTTGGACTCTTAATATAAACAAAGAATGTACATATTGGGCATTTTTATATGCCACCACTAGCTAGTCCGACAATAGGTGGACCCTGCTACCAAGATTGCCCAAGAGAATTGAGAGAAACAAAAGAGCCACTTGGGCATACAAGAGTGCTAACCACAAACTAAATTGCATATGGAGATGACGTATGCATGAGCTACTGGACTGGTACTATTATTGGGCCTCATAAGGTACGATCACTTTTATTTTAATTATTTAAGTTGTTAAATCACTAACATTTATTTGAAATTTGAACTAGGACACAGTACTAGCTATTGTGAGTACATAAATTCTAGTTCTTGTAGTCATAGTTACTGTGTAAAAGGTCAGATGCATCTCCTGACAGTGTTGATTTATGTGCATGAAGGTCGAATCTATCAAGTGAAACTATTTTGTGACAAGGACTATCTTGAGATTCCTCCAACTACAAGGTTTTACTTCCGGATAAACATGACATGTGAATCAAGAAACTGGGGTGGTAAGAATTGGCTCTAATTTTAAGAAACTTGGGTTTTGTAGTTTTGGAATTTTTAGTTTCGAACATGATAGTTGCAAATACTATTTGACTTTTATGAACTGCAAGCTCTTTTCCTACTTTGACTTGTCCAACCAGTGAAGGTTCCAAATCTCTGGAGGGAGTGTTCTATTAATGTTTTGGATATTGGAATTGTATTGGCTTATTCTTGGACATGAAATATTAAATATATCAGGTTATCACACACTTTCTTTCTCAACTAATACATGTTGCCTATCAACAATATTTTACAAGTAGTTCCATCTTTCCTTCGGATTTTCAGTTGGGAACACTTTATTGGTCCAATTTTTTCATTTTTGTTTCTGCTTTTCAAATTTCCTTTCTCTCACCTTTTAAAATATAAACACTGCAGGTAGAACTGACGCCGTTTTAAATGCTAGGAATTGGTTGCTGAATATAGAATGGAAGATATTTTGAAGCAGTTAAAGAAAGAAATGGTATTTCCTCAACACTGAAAACTTCCACAACCTACAACCAACAGAAGGTACCTTCTTCTAGAAAGTGCTTCGTTACTATTATTGTGGGAATTTTGAGTTGCTTTGGAACTTGATGAAGAATTTGTGGATCAATTGGACATCATTTTAATGTAAACTGACTTTTTTCAAAAATCTCAAAGTTATGGATGTCCTGGACATCAAACCTTATTGTAGACTTGTTACTTTTTAACTAACTATTATATCTAGTCGTTTGTCTATATTTGCGGTTGACTCAATGCAATAAACAAACATTATATTATGTTATTATTTTCTTCTAAAATTCAAACGTGATGTTTAAACAATGTTGAAGATATGCTGAAGAGATAATTCTTGAAATTGATCTTTAAACAATGTTGAAGATATTCAAAATGGAGCCATTTGTTGGGAACTAGCTTTTGTCACCACTTCAAGCTCTAATTCTAGTGTGCAAGCATAAAGTAAATCGGTAATACCAACTTTCTATATAGTTTGGTGTTCCTAGAGGCCTTATTGGTGTGGGTACAACAATAGATCCACACTGACACATGTTGACAGGATTGTGGGGCAAGTCCTTCAATAAGTTGTAGAGCTACCCGATGCATTTATTGAGCTTGAGGCATATTTATTTATAGATTAATGCATTGGATTGATGGATAGTGTTCAATTGAATATAATCTTTGTTGTGCTTTTCCCAATTTTTTTTTAAACTTTTAGGTTCCTTGAAAATATATATGAGCATGTAGGTAGCTTATGAATGATTTTAAGCATGGTTGTATTTGGAAATATAAATTAGATTTTAAGCATAGTTGTATTTAGATCTTATTGTCTTTTATTAGAATTACAAATGATGCAATCTTGGTGTTAATATTATTTCTCCTTTCCCCAATTCTTAAAGGGTTCTATCTCAATGGAAGAGCGCTTGCCTTACAAGCAGGAGGTTGGTGGTTTGATTTCTCTATGCCCTAATGCTATTGCAATTTTGGTATTTTTAATAAAATATATTTTATTATGGCTATAGGGAGGGTTTCAAACCATTTTTGTATGTTTCTACAATGGGGGTTCTAAACCGCCTTCATATGTCACTACAAGAGGGCTTCAAAACTGTCTTTGTATGTTACAACGGGGGGGGTTAAAACCCCTCTGTAGGTTTATATGAGGGGGGTTCATAACCACCCCCAAAGGTTTGTAAGATGAAGTTTTAGGGGGGGTTTCAAACCACCCCTGTAGGTGTCTACGAGGGGGGTTTAAAATTGCCTCTATAGGCCTCTACGAGGGGGGTTCAAAACCACCCCTATAAGCCTCTACGAGGGGAGTTCTAAACTGCCCCTATAGGCATTTAAAAGAGGGGTTCCAAACTTCCCTTATAGGCCTCTACAAGGGGAGTTCTAATACTTTATTTGAAATATTTGAAATTGATAATTTATGTCTTAATTTATATAATATTGATTACATTTCTTTTAATATAAATATATATAATTTAATATTTAATTTAATTGAATAAAATTAAGAAATCAAATAGCTTTAAACAATATTAAGGTATAATTGTTTTCCAATACAGTATCTTGGCTAGAAAAGTCCCATGTATTGCGTAGTTGGACGTGGTGTATGACTCAAATTGTTGGATGCAATGAGAACACATGTGAGTCTTGCATACGATACCAAGGCATTTAGTTTTAGAGATAAAGCTGATAAAAATGTTCTTAAAATTTAGGTAGGATACCGTGTTGGAAAATGAATTTAACAGTGACGACAATGTAGATAGTGATGCCATTAGTTGGAAACATTTTGACTACGATTAACCAGACAGAAACATTCTTTCATACTTTTGGGCCGAGACTGCAGTGAATGATATAACAGCTTCTACTTCGCCGAGTGTAGCATAGATCAATTCTGGAATAATCAAAGCCACGTGGCACAATCTGAATGTTCCATGTGTCACCCTGGAGACTAGATTTCGACATTTGAACGAAAAAATTTATAGACGTTTTACTACAAAGAGTTTTCCGTCAAGTCAAAATTTTGTTAATGAAAGCAAGGTCGCTCTATCGTAAGGTTATTCCATTTCAGGGTGTTGGAAGTAGATTCTAAGGAGAAAGAGCCTCTGCTCCTTCCTCCAGGGATGAGTTTTTTGGAGTGGCTAAAGTAGATATCGGCACTCTAAACAAATATTTCATAATAACATTGATTTGCACATTTTGCTGGAGAGTGGAAATATCCAAAGAGAAAGATTGGTCGCTCTTTCTCCAAGTTCTATTTTTAGAATTTCCTTGTAAAAGAAGGGGCGGATGATCCTTCTTCTTCCCAATATTTTTTTCATTATAGCTTGAGACTACAAGAAGGGTCAGTCGATTCTTCTTCGTCTTCACCATTATGGATACCATTCAATTTCTAGATAAAGGTTTTGACAATTATCTACTAAACGAAGGGGCGTCTGATCCTTCTTCTCGAAAAGCAGAAGTCGGGGAAATTTTTTTTATATGTTATAACTTAGCTGTGATCAGCATTATTTTTGTGTTCACAATTTTAGATATATATGAATTGACGTGCTAGCCTTCGTAGGTTGAGTAATTTTACAATTCCCTCATAAATGAATGCACGACCTACCCTTCTTCTGTGCAGTATTGTATTCATAATAGTTCTAGAATGAAAGAAGGGTCGGTCGATCCTTCTTTCTTTCGCCATTCTGGATATAGGTGAATTGCTGGATATAGTTGTTCACAATTACCTCCTAAACAAAGGGGCGGCCGATCCTTCTCTTCGAAAAATGGAAGCCGAGACAAACATTTTTATATGTTAGAACTTAGGTGATGTCTGAGTCCCTACTATTTACAGCGAAAGTTGGAAGCTGAGAATTTTCGACATAGCCTTCGTATATTAAATATATTTAAATTTATTTCGTAAATGAAGTGTCGGCCGACCCTTGTTGTGAGCAGTATTCTTCCCTTGTTCACAATTTTGGAAATAAATGTATTGATGGCCTAGCATTCGTAGGTTGAACATTTTTAATATTCCATCATAAATGAATGGGCGGGAGACGCTTCTTCTACCCATAATTCTTTTCGTAATATTTCTAGACTGCAAGAAGGGTCATTTGATCCTTCTTGTGTTCGCTTGTTCTACAAGAATGGGTGGCCGATCCTACCATTCAAAAAATTGGAATTCCGGACAACCATTTTTTTATATTATAATCTATGTTATATCTTTGTTTAAAATAAATATGACTGTTAAAGTGCTCCTGTTATTTTATATTTCATAAAATGCTTCTGAACTAGATTTTGGTTTTGAACAATGTGTGCTATTATTTTATATTTCAGATATTGTTTATGAAATGGATTTTGGTACTCAACAATGTGTGGACCTATTTTTGAATGGATTGAAAGTTGTTGAAGGAATCTCGTTTCCAGAAAGAATTGTTTTGCATAATATCAACATTAATGAAGGATGTATCATTGTAAATGTTACCAAGTCTTTGAGTGCAAGTCTTCCATTGCCCTATCGATCAAAAGGTGCAGATACATTGTTAGAGGCTATTGGTGGTTATATTAAATGGGCTGTATATGAGATCGTTAACCAGATTGGGTATGCTCTTCACGAGAACGAGGTGAATGATATACCAGCTTCTTCTTCGACAAATGTAGCACATATCATAACAACTGAGAATTAGGTGAATGATATACCAACTTCTATTTCGACAAGTGTAGCACATATCACAACAACTGAGAATAAATCTTCTTTTATTATGAGAAAAGTTAAGTTGTTACATAAGTGTTCAGAAAGAAAGGATTGCATTTCCATAGGTTTTGTAACAAATGTGAGTGAGACTGATTTTGTTGGGGGAACATTTTTGGGTGACTTCTCCTTTGGTATTCTGGTCGATGAAGTGGTTTTTTCTTGTATGGCATGTTGTTTAGGGGTGAGCAGTGTATCTTTTGTTGTATGGACGATTAAAAGAATCATCGATTTTAATACAAAAACATTGCTTTCTGTTCCAAGCGCTTTCAACAATAATCAATCTGAATCTACTAGTACTAGATGATGGTGAGTTTGGTATTTTAGTTCATAAAGTCTTCTGCAAATGCGAGGATTGTGGTGTATTTGAAGGCTCCCTTATAAGATGGCCTGCAAACACTTTGCTTGACCTCGATAATGTTCCATTGGATGTTATACTTTTGGAATTTTTTTGAAGAATTTCCTTTATAGATGGTCCTTCCAGGTACTTCCCATTGTGAATATACAGATGTTAAAGGTAATGGACCAAGGCCATACAATTTCGTAAATGAGGTAGCACATATCATAACAACTGAGAATGAGGTGAATGATATACCAGCTTCTACTTTGACGAGTGTAGCACATATCACAACAACAGAGAATAAATCATCTTTCATTATGAGAAAAGTTATGTTGTTACATAAGTGTTTAGAAAGAAAGGATTGCGATTCCATAGGTTTTGTAACAAATGTGAGTGAGACTGATTTTGTTGGGGAACATTTTTGGGTGACTTCTCCTTTGGTATTCTGGTCAATGAAGTAGTGTTTTCTTGTATGGCATGTTGTCTAGGGGTGAGCAGTGGATATACCAGCTTCTTCTAAAATTTCTGAATGAAATTCAAGATCGGTACCTTACAGGCCTGCAATAAATCAGGGTGCACACCTTTCAAACATTGGCACCAAACATTGTTTCTAAAATTTTTGTATATAAAACATTCCACTTCGATCAATAGTTGAATGTGCTAAGAAATTTGATAGTTGAATGTTATAAATTCTATGGGATCAAATGATCCTGTGGCCAAAGAAGGAGATGACAGAAAAATAAGCTTGTTTACAATGAGATTAGACACAATAGACATCTGTCAAAATGCATGGTATAAATGCCATCAGATAAAAAATAACACTTTGGGTAAGGCAATTGGTGATATTTATCAGGAGTCGGATGCTAGTACTGCCATATTGGAACCATCATGTTAAACTGTCATGTTTTCTTCCAAAACTTATTTTTGATGCCCATATGATGCTATGTAAATAGCATCATATGGGCATGGTCACAAAGAAGGGCCTTGTAGTAGAAAAAATTAGAATAAATGAGAAGGGCCTTGGAGTAATCAAGGTAGAACGAGAAAATATGGGGAATACTGTTCAGAGTGGTGGATGTTCTCAAGGGTTGATAGTAGACAAAATTGGTTTCTAAATTTCTCTATCTGGAAGTTTTAAGCAACAAAATTGTCGTGTTTCTAAATTTCCACTTGGTCAACAAAAAGTTGTATTTTCTCATTTTCATTAAAGTTTTATAAAACGAAACATACAACTTATAGCCATTGGGATTGATAATGGATGTTTATTTGTTACAAAATTGGATTTGTGATAAGTGTCGTAATTTGTGATAAGTGTTGTAATTGTGCTTAAGAATAATTGGCCTTTAGAAGTGGTTTATCTGCTACACTTAAGATCAAGTAATTATCCTCAGAGTAACTACCTAAATACTAAAATATGATCTGCTATACTCAAACTGCCAAATTCAGCAGTGCTCATAGGAAAAAATATTCTATACAAAGCAATATTCTATGAGAGCCAACTATATTTCTAATACTAAATGTGCCAAATCAAATATGCCACCTATCACAATATGATCATTCCACGTGTCACTTCGGGATATTAGAAATCAACATTTAAACAAGAAAATTTATAGACATTTTTCTTCAAAGACTATGCTGGCAAGTGGAAGTATTCTCAGATAAAGAGTGGCCGCTCTTTGCCAAAGGTGTTATATTGTTACGATTCCCTCGTAAATGAAGGGTCGGCCGACCCCTCTTATTCCAAATATTCTTTTCGTAATAGTTTGATACTGCAAGAAAGGTCAGTCAATCTTTCTTATGTTCTCTATTATGGATATAGCCGAGTTGTTGGATAAAGGTTTTCACAATTAACTACGAAAACAAGGGGCAGTCGATCCTTCTTGTCCGAAAATAGAAGTCAGGAGAATTTTTTTTATAGGTTAAAAATTCCAAGGTGTTCTATTTTTAAAATTGCCTCATAATTGAAAGGTCGGCCGACCCTTCGTATTCCCAATATTATTTTCATAATAGTTTGAAACTGCAAGAAGGGTCGCTCGACCCTTCTTATTCCAAATATTCTTTTCATAATAATTCGCCACTGTAAAAAGGGTTGGTCGATCCTTCTTGTGTATTCCATTATGGATATAGCTAAATTGTTGGATAAATGTTTTCACAATTCACTATGAAAAGAAGGGGCAGACGATCCTTCTTGTCGAAAAACAGAAGTCGGGACAAACGATTTTTATCTGTTATAACTTAGCCGATTGACTGGCTATTCAGAAAACAGAAGTCAGGACAAATGATTTTTATAGGTTATAACTTAGCTGATTACGGAATCTTGGTTTTCAGTTTTGATATATTTCTTTCCACAACTTGCAACCCGCAATTGCGGATTGAGGATTGTGGAAAGAATGTATATATTTATGAAATAAACCCCCGCAACCCTTCTTTTCATTCCAACATGTTTACATTTTAACTGTTGTTTTGTCTTGATCCTGCAGATGAGATTACACCAGGTGATTAAAATGAAGTTTAGCTTGCCTATCTAGCTTGTTGGTGTTAGCACTAGCATTGTCCTAGATGAAACTTGGAGGCTCAATTTCTAAAATGAATGGACAAAGCATCGACGGTCTGAGCAAAATAGAATCATCTCGATATGTATTGACGGCCTCAAGGGTGAACTGATCAAATGCCAAGCCCGAAACTTTGCAAGGAGAATTAAACTGTTGAGGTTCGCCTACAGTTACATATATGCACAAATAAACGGTCTAGATCGACGGTGGTGAAGATCTATATTCATGAGCATGCTTCTTGCAAAAAGGGTGATGCATTCTAGATGGAGGTGGGAGGTTTATCCCAGAAGCATCTTAAGTAGTAGATCAATGACCAATGGAGTAGATCGACGATCATGAACTACTTCTCTGATACAACATGCGTGGATCAAACAAAATTTTGGATCCGCAAACTTTTGTTAGAGGCTCATGGGTTTGGACAACGCAAATATGAGGAGGCCGAGATCTATGGCTGAGGTTTTGTTCGCGGATCTAACTTGCACGAAACATCAACACAAGACAAATACACGAAGTTGGTAAAAGTCACAACGTTTGACGACTAGGATTCGAGGTGACATGTGGCGGGATTTGAGGCCACCAGGGATCAAGAAAATAGATGGCGAGGGAGGCTTCCATTCCACAGGAGATGCAGGGGTGATAGCAAAGGATAAATAATATAAAAAACTCACCTACACGGAGAGCTAGATTCTTATTTTGCATCTGAAAATGACAAGAGCAAGCTGTGAAGAAACAGACAGGTCAACCAGAGGCCCAAGCCAACCTCAAAAAAATAGGTAGGTTATCTGCTCTATAGTAAACTATTTAATGGCGGAATTGAGTGATAGAGAACCCATAGAAACACTGTTTACAGACATAAACGCAGAGGTCTACGACATGATGATGACCGATGACCCCATGGAAACTGTAAAAAACAAGCTAAAACTAGTTAGGGAGTGAGGTATAGACGTGCAATAGGTCCATCAGTCCTATTTTCATCTGTTTATACTCGGCCAAACCTATGGTTTTCCCGAATTTGTTGAATGGTGCGCCTATAACTACTCTTCTACCAAGAGGGAAATCATGGATGCTTCCAATTCCAATATCCTTTGTGAAATCGATACCCAAACCCTTAGAAAAACCCTGCCAGTCCCAAAAGAATTTTGCGAAAAAGCTATACGGTATACCGAGGAAGCCCTAATTCGGTTTTTTAGACAATCCCTTGTTGAAGTAAAATATAATTTCTACAAGCCTTGTCTGAATCCTACTATCCAAATACAAGAGCAGGATTTCCCATTTGAAGCCAGACTGTTCATGGAAGAATCCAGAGGTGTTATCACCATGATGAGCCAATTCCTAGGTCTAGACTCTGATATGTATGTCACAGAACCTCTAATAAGTTTGATTTTTTTCCTAGGCACCTGTCCTCTGGAATCAGATGACCCAAGCCAGTCTACCCAATGTGCATGCCTCAGGTTTGATGAAGTTTTGGTTGAAAGTATACACTCTTAGCTAAAGAATTTCTCGATAACAAAGATTTTTAAGATTTCAGTCCTACTTACTAAAAATGTTCCTGGCATTCAATGAGGAAAACTTGCAAATGACTGAGGTACTACTTAATCAAGATATGTACATTGATTACACCAAGTCCATGATGAGCTCATATTTGAGGCTTATGAGGCCATTTTCCAAAAGAAGCTGCCTAGAGTATTACCAAAAATGCAGGAGTTACTACATCTTTCTCCTGAGAAGAGGGTCGAAGATTGGTTCCTTTCAGAGCATGGCACAATCATCAGGGTTTATGGGTTTTCTTATGCACCCTACGTGCTACCAGTTTTCCTGACCCCCATAATGTTTGTATTAGAATTCATTAGAAAAAAATTGAAGGCAGAAGCTGAGCACTTTCTAGATCATAGAAAGGGCTCTGATATTGTGTTTCCATGGACTGTAGGTCCATTCTTAATAAAAAACAAAGGATCTCTTACAACCATTGAATGCAAGATAAAGGAGATGGGTTTCAAAATAGAAGCACCCTTAAACTATGATCCCCACCACATCATTTCCAACAAGAGGAAGGAAAGCAACAAGAAGGCTTTTGTGCATTTCGAAATTTCAGGCATGGCAGGAGCTGCAAATTTATTGGAATGTCCTAGCAGGAGCCAGATGGAAATAGACACACCCGAGTGCTCCTCCCTATTGACACAAGGGAACACACCCACAATGCCTGGCTCTTCTATCCTAGTCCTATCAGTGCCAGTATCCATGCCTATGGCCATCAAATTAATAAATTCCAGCAAGGAAGATGACAGTGTCCCTATGGACACAGAAGGAGAAGCTGAGAGAACCCCAAAGAGGCAGAAAAATGACAAACCTGAGCAACATATAGTACCAGTGGGGACTCATAAAGGAAAAAAGAAACAAGTGGATAAGCTACTAGCATTTGAGATCAAAGAGTATGTGTTTAACCCAACAGCCACTGAGCCTGTTGCCTTAAGCAAGAATAGAGATGAGTTGATAGATGAATACAAGGTGGACTCATGGGCAGCCTCAGAGGAGTCCAAGTTATATACTGAAGTAAGGAAAATTTCAAGCAAATAAGTGTCTCTAGTGACTAGCAGGAGCCTCGCTCAGAACACCCTGAGTTTGGCCTTGGCCACCAAGAGCAAGGCCACTGAGCTAAGGATGAATTTAGAGGACATCCTTGTCCTAGATGTAATAAAATTGCATAAAGAAACTAGGGATGTTATTTATACTAAATTGTTGAGGACAGCTTTGGATCTATCAAAGGTACAAGTCAGTAAGAGTAAGGTTGCCAGCCAGCTCAAGAAGGAAAAGATGGAAAACAAAGCTCATAAGGAGAAGATCAAGAAATTGCAGGGTGACATAGTGGCCACTGAGGGTTAGCCTGATAAAAGAGTCGGAATTCAAAACCTACTCAACGAAAAAGACAACATCATCCAATCTCTAAAAAAGGGGCTGAAAATCCCCTCTACCCAATTAGTAGTAGTCTCTGAGCTAACAGAACTGGAGGAAAAGAAGGATAAGTTGCAGACTGACTTGACAGACTGTAGGTACAAGCTATTGAACCTTGAAGCAAAGGAAAAACAATGGCAGATAGATATAGCCACTGTGGTGGCAAGTGAGAAAATCTCAAAGGCCAGAGTGGAAGAGATTGAGAAAAGACTACAGCAGAAAGAGTAAGAAGTAGAAAGCATGGCCACACCATCCATAGAGGATGGTGATTTCTCCTTGGTAGGGGATATAGTTGAAGCTAGTCTGGAAGATGTGAAAATAAAAAGATTAAAAAAGAAGAATGTGAATTTGGAAACCCTAAAGGAGAATGCAGAAAGAGAAAAGGAGGCTTGGGAAGCCAAGCAACATGAGTTGCAGGGTAAATATGATGAGTTGGAAAGACAAGCTACAGGGTAGACTTCCTTGCTAGAGGCTAGGCAGGTCATCTAGGATGGCATTATTGAAGAAGCAGGTAAATTGAGGCCCTTCCTCGATTTTGTCTTGGACAAAGAAGCAGTGATAAAATTAGCCAAGAGTAGTGTAACAGGAGAAAATGACAAATTGAACAAAAAACCTGTAGAGTATACTAAGAATGCCATCGAATTCTTGAACGACTTATCTGAGGAGCAGGTCAAGAAAACTGGTGTAACAGATAGGGTTTCCATCATCATTGGAGCCAAAAAAGTGATGCACAAGCACCAATAGGTAAAGGATATTCAAGCTAAAATCGATGTCATGGCACAGCAGATCAAGTATTTCAAAGACATGTTTGACCCTTTGTTCAAGAACGGGTTACCTCTCTTTTGGGAGGAGGATGGAACAATGCTCACAGAAGAAGAATATCAGAAGAAATTGGCAGGATGTAAAGTGTAGTTCAACGATTTTGTAGGTATGGATCAGTTGCTATCAGGGAAGATAGTGGTGGAGAAAATGGAAAAGGATTTTGAGTTAGGCATGATGTTCAAGGAGGCTAGTGCACATCTGCGAAGATACTATTATAGGGACCACACTGAGATCCGAGTCTTCATGAAGGAGTTGGCCACCTCAGAGCTGCCAGCTGCCAAGATATGGAAGCTCATTGAGAAATATGGGAAAGGAAATATGATATTGAACCGCTGAAGATTCAATGATCGTGGGATAGAAGCATGGAGGAAATATTCGCTGAAGCATTTTGTTTATTTTGTTAGATTCTATTGTCTTTCGGTAAAAATGCTCAGTAATTTTGTAAAATGAAATTGAGCCAATTTTACTAGCATTGTCATTTTGTTGTAACTAAATCCTGAGGGTGGCGAACTTGTTTGAATAGGTGTCACCTACATTGTAACAACTTCCTATTGAGGCAGCTTGAGCCGGGAGGCTTTAAGCATCTATGTAAGCAATGTAATAGAAGGAGAAAGGGTTGGAAACTTTTGTTGGACTCGTGAATTCTTTGTGTTATTAAGCAGTCTGAGATATATTTTAATAAAATCTTGCTAAGATGAGCAAGGTTTTTTATCAGAGATTCCTGTGTTATTCGTATTACAGTCTGTTTACTTCTTCTCCTATGTGAATGTATCTCTCACTGTTTAGTTCATATTGTTATGCTTTTTCATTTAGCATTTCCAAATATAGGGTAATCCTGCATGTGCCTAATCCTTAAAACTACTATCAGTGAATTTTCATTTCCTGATTGTGTTGTGGTTAAACCAACATGAGTAACCTTTCTATACTCAATGTGCCAAATCAAATATGCCACGTGTCTCAATAAGATCATTCCATGTGTCACCCTATGATAGCAGATATCAACATTTTAACAACAAAATTTATAGACATTTTGCTTTAAAGACTTTGCTGGCAAGTGAAAATATTTTCAAAGAAAGAGCGGCTGCTCTTTCTCCAAGGTGTTCTACTATTACAATTCCCTCCTAAATGAAGGGTTGGTCAATCCTTATTGTATTATCCCTTATGGCCATAGGTGAATTCCTGGATAAAGGTTTTGACAATTAACAACAAATAGAAGGGGCGACCGATCCTTCTTATTGTAAAATGGAAGTCAAGACAAACCGTTTTTATATGATATAAATTCCAAGGTGCTCTATTTTTACAATTCCCTCGTAAAAGAAGGGTCGCCCAACCCTTCTTATTCCCCATATTATTTTCATAATAGTTGGACACTGCAAGAAGTGTCCTTCAAACCTTATTACAAATATTCTTTTCATAATATTTTGACACTACAAGAAGGGTCAATCGATCCTTCTTGTGCTCTCCATTATGGATATAGCTAAATTGTTGGATACAGGTTTTCATAATTAACTACAAAAAGAAGGGGCGGTCGATCCTTGTTGTCGAAAAATGGAAGTTAGGACAAACTATTTTTATATGTTATAACTTTTCACCTTAAAATTTTGAACAATTACAAATGAAAATTGCAATTTTCAACACTTTTCAAATCAGAAATTGCATTTTTTAATTTTTAATTCACATTTGAAGGTTAAATATTCATACCTCTCTTCTAGAATGAAGGGCTTTAATTAAAAAATAATAATAACTAACAACACTTTTCATTCTTTTTATGAGATTTCATTCTATTTAGAAAAAAGAGGAAAAATAAATAATGCTTCAATTTAGAAAAACAAAAGGAAAGAATGTTTCTATTTAAAAAAAAGAATGTTTTTCTTAAAAAAAAAGAAAAAGAAAGAACATAATAGTTTTCGTATAATGCTACTATAATGATACTAATGTAAATGTGTAAAGTTACTTATTTACAATTACTTCCACACGTAAACTTCAGTTCGAGGAGCATTATCCCCCGGCTGCAGATGTCAGCATGATCTATGGGGCCATCCCCCCAGCACGTGGAGAGAACGAGGGGAGGGTTCCTTGCACCCCGTGCCATTAACGTTGTATGCGTTACCCTTCCTAGTCTCAAACCTACCCATGATGATGCACGCCTCCACACCTGTCTGCCCGCCCATCCACCTGCCCTACCATCTATCTGCCTCCATAGCTGGCCACCCCCACACTTGTGGCTTAATGGCATCCCTTTGCACTATCTCCCACAAGTCCCCTCGCATTTACTTTGGCTGCCACCCTGGTAGAGCTCGACTGTTGCTCGGCCCTCTATGCATTCATTTCATCCCTCGGCTCTTTCAATTATTCTCTTTTCTCTTAACTATGGCTCGTGCAAATGTACAAACTGTCGGAGGATGATTTTCCCGTCAAGCTGCCAGAGGATGATTTTACGGGGTGCTTCCCGAGTAACTTCCCGCCAGAGTAACTGCTTCATGACTTCTCTGGAGATCGATGAGAGGACCGTGTCTCTTTGATCTGGTTTTGGTGTTTGCTTCACTCCGGTTTTCTGCAAGTTTTGTGTCCATGCTCAAATAATCCTTTGTTCTCTGGTCATGCCACTGATGGCAATAATTTTTTTTTTGGGGCAAGATGGTTTGTAACCCTCTAAATTGTAATGCTCTTAATTAAATACTGTGCAATTATACAAAAAAAAAAGTTCTAGAATCATTATTGACCACCATCCTCAAGAGCAAGAGGAGAATATAACTTGTGGTCGTGGACATGAGAATTGCTGAGGAAACCTCTGTTCAGTGGCATAATTTTTTGTAGAAGAGATCCCTACTTGGATGAGTTGTTACATCTATTATGGAAATTTTTTTGCATCAGCTTGTTAAATTTACAGAGCCATATTGTGAAATCTATTTAACCTCCCAGGCTCTGCTTTTTGTAATGAATGGTTGTGCACAGCCTTTTGAATAAATCCATCTATATACTTCAATATAATTACAGAGAAGTATTTTATAGAGAAATATTATGGTCAAATGATGAATATATCTTTCTGAATATAGCTCATTGTATATTACATATTAAGAACAAAAGTATTTTACATTTAAAGAACACAAATCTGGGTAAGTGTTGAACTCACATGGCTAAGAGGCCATTTGGAAAGGCATAGGTCTTTTCTCAGAAGTGCAATGTGAAAAGAAGACGGATGTAACCTTTTTTACCAGTATATAATACGAAGTTTATATTTTTATTAGTGAATTAGTAACCTCTCTATACTCAATGTGCCAAATAAAAAAAAATAGTAACCTTGCTATACTCAATGTTCCAAATCAAATATGCCACGTGGCACAATATGATTGTTCCATTTATCACCCTAGGATACTAGATATCAACATTTTACCAACGAAATTTATAGACGTTTTTCTTTAAAGACTTTGTTGGAAAATGGAAATTTTCTGAGAGAAAGAGCGGTCGCTCTTTCTCCAATGTGTTCTATTGTTACAATTCCCTCCTAATTGAAAAGTCAGCCGACCCTTCTTATTCCCCATATTATTTTCATAATAGTTTGACACTGCAAGAAGGGTCGATCGACCCTTCTTATTACCAATATTATTTTCATAATATTTTGACACTACAAGAAGGGTCAGTCGATCATTCTTCTGTTCTCCGTTATGGATATAGTTGAATTACTAGATAAACGTTTTCACCGTTAAGTATGAAAAGAAGGGGTGTCTGATCCTTCATGTCGGAAAATGGGTGTCGGGACAAACCATTTTTATATCTTATAACTTAGCTGATTGACATATTATTCTAACAATGACTTGCATATTTTAGACATTCATTTTTTCACATTAAAATTTAGAACATTTATGACATAAAACCCTGCAACCTTTCTTTTCCTTCCTGCATGTTTAAGTTTTAACCGTCGATTTGTCTTGATCCCGTGGATGAGATTACATTGGCTGATTTAAATGAAGTTTAGTTTGTCCGTTTTTTGACTGTTTTTCTGAAGTTGCGGGAAGCTTTGAGTTTTTCCAACAAGTCATTTTCATCCCGCAATCCCGCTTATTGCTTATTGCGGGAAGACTTTGTAAATAGCTTTCGAAATTTTCGTTCTGCAACCCTTAATTGCGGATTACGGAAAAGTGGTTCAAGTAATAAGGTGTGTTGTGTGTCCCCACAACCCACAACTATCAATTGCGGATTGCGAAAGATTAATTGAATTATAAAAGGTTGTTTGTGCTCCCGCATCCCGCAACCGGCATTTGTTGATTTCGGATTGCGGGTACCTTTTTGATTATTGGTTTTCTAAGTTGCCATCCCGCAACCCTCGACCCACAATTGTGGATTGTGGATTGGGGGAACAATGTACATAGTTCCAAAATAAAACTCTCGCAACTTGACCCTGCATCCCGCAAGGTTTAAACTCAGTCGTTGATTCGCTTTCATCCTACGATCTAGATTTGGCCCGTCGAAAAGCAATAAATATGTGATTTTCCCTATTTTTCCTTGTCATTTTTACTTTTGAAAATTACCTTGCTGCTTGAATTTTACTCCGAAGTTTTTACCGTGTCTGTTACCCATTACTTTCAGCTGAAACAGGTTGGTTTTGCTCATTCGTCTTATTCAGTTATCTACTATTTCGATATTTTGAATTGTTTTTTATTTTTGTTCATTCGTTTATCAGAAAACCTCTAGTTTTA
Organism: Larix kaempferi; assembly: GCA_027924585.1. Lineage (NCBI taxonomy): Eukaryota > Viridiplantae > Streptophyta > Pinopsida > Pinales > Pinaceae > Larix > Larix kaempferi. The sequence goes on along the minus strand of BSBM01000348.1, from coordinate 13,132,164 downwards.
GACATGTCGAGCAATACATGTTGTAAAACTACTTAGAAGGATTTACTCAACAAAGACCCTAATTTTGGTATTTTCTCGAACACTAGTGATAAAATCACCGAAACCTATCAGTTAGATTGGTCCATAATTTATTCAATTTTCGATAATGATGACCTATCAGACATTCATAATGACCAGCTGACATATGAGAAAATTAGGGATTCCCAACTTCATGCCATTGCTGCTAGACCTACTATCTTTCCTTATACTAATGCGGTTAAATGGATTGTGGACCACGCTAACCCTAAAGACGGGTCATTTAATGACACTGCAGGGTCACAATTGGCTACCTTCCTCCCTAAGGATTTCATCAGAGCTTATGCTCTTAAATGGTCTATGCAACCCCTTAACACTAAGTTCATGGAATCTTCTAATACCAGGTACAATTTCAATGAAATGTTGAAGTCATGGATGAATATACCTGACAGTTTCATCCATAGGGATGATAATTTGTACCCGATTTCCTAGTTTAGAGAACCTTATTCCCAATTGGTTGTCATGCTATGTAGACTCTATGGTCTCCCAAACTGTTATGTATTTAAAGCTGAGTGGGATCCTATAGCCCATCATGTTCTAACGATTGGTGAGTCGTTCCCTTGGGCATCAATCTTGTCTTTTGAACTCAAAATAGCCATTCAAGCATATCAGAAGGCATCGGCTGTGAAGAAGCCACATTTATTCTTTTCATCTTTTGTCGTTGATATATTTTGTGTAGAATTTCAATAGCCCAACATGGGATGGAATTGGACTCCATCAGATCCTCCTGTCCATATTTATCATTCAACATTATGGGAGAACAATTATATGCCTTTAATATATGACATTTGTGATCACTTCTTTGGAAGTATTTACTTAAAAATCTTCAAAGAACAGGCTCCTGCTTTCTCAGTTGATGCCAGAACCTTCCTTCGCACAATTGGTGACTAATATGTGTGTGAATCCTTCTCATATGTCATAGTTTGGGGATGCAGTACTATTCATCTGCTACCCAGGATAGTTCCTGACAGATTGGTCATTGAATAGGTTTCCTATCAAACTGTTACCGATGGTGCATATTTAAAGCTAAGTGGTCCTAAGAGGAAGGCGTGGCCTAAGTTCCCATTGAACCTTGGGCCATTGGCCATCCCAAATACAACTTGGGCTATAGTGTTGGGTGACAAGATTGTTGCTTTAAAATTGGGTTCTATGACCAAAAGAAGACATGATCCTAAAGGTGTTCTAGATGCCCATTTCAAGCACAACCATTTGAGGGGTGGATTTGTTCATGGAGAACTTCTTGATGACTCCATCTATCAGGGAGTAAATACCTTTGATGAAGTCTTGGCAAGGGCTAAGATTGAAGATGAACAGAACCATATCATGCAGTATCAACATGAACTTAAGACTACGGTTTTGAGCTGCAGAGCAATGGAACTAAACCTCATTAAGAAAGCAAAAAAGGATAGAGAGGAGAAAAAAGGTCAGAAAGAACTTGCTCCACTAATGCTGACCTACAGTAAAGGGGAAAAAAGAAAAGTTCTCATGGAAGATGCTCGAGAGGTAAAGGCTGTTGAACAATCAAAGGTATTGATGCAAGCATCACAACAATCAAAGCAGATGTTAGCTCAGATGACTTCGATGCTAGACACTCAAATAGTTGTAGCTGCTAAGGTTACTGCTGATATTCAAGTGACTATTGTAGTTACTGAGACTGTCACCAAGCCAGCGAAAAGGCAGAAAACTCAGACTTCTGCATCTCAAATCCCTACCTTCATTATTAGTGACAGTGATGTTGAAGATGAGGTACATTCTTTTGTGTCTGTGATTGAGGAAGTAACTGAAACTTCACAAATAATTATAGATTTATTGAATGTTATTGACGTGGATGATTTTGTCCTAGACCATCAGATTCTTGAAACTACCCCTACTGCTGACACCATAACCTCAGCATTTCTACTTCCATCTATTCAAATTATTTCAACTTTGTCATCAGGGGTAACACCTCCATTCCCCATATCCTAGCTTTTCCATACTCTAACTACCATCACTGCTTCATTCCCATCCATCTCGGTTCCACTTCCTATTTTTCCATCTACTATTGCAGAGATCTAGTCTTTGATTGTCACTCTACAATCACCTCCATTCATTTGATCACCACCATCTACTGATGAGCAGAATCCAGTACCTACTTCTTCATTACCAGTTGATGATATCCAGATTCCACTTTTTGAAGCCTTCACTTCAATTCCATCCCCAACTTCTGTACCAACAGTTATTCAAAATATCCCTTCCACCCCAACTACTTCCCAAATAACTATGTCTATACGTGCTCCTTCTGCTACTCCGACATCTTCATTGGTTTCAATAATAAATGTGACTTCATCATTTACTGAATTGGTAGCTGAGTTTGAAGAAGAAATTGCAGTCCCTCTTGGGGATTACTTCTATAGCAGAGCTTCCAAGTCAGTGGTAAGAAAAGGTAAGAAGAGAAGCACGGATCAAGGTGGATTGGAGGCACCTACTCCTAATCATATAATTTGGACCAGGCAGTGTGATGACATACATCGAGAAGCATTGGATGCTGCTGTAGCCATGGGTGCTTTTGCAAGTGCAAACTATGATTCAGTGGCAACACTGAATAGGGAGATTGATTTAAAGAAAGAAGAGCTAAAGAATCTTGAACAAAAATTGGCCAAAACCAATGAGGAACATGAATCTTATGTTACTGATATCATGAGGAAGGTATTTGAAAATATGTTTGAAGATCTACAGTTGAAAAATACCTCTCTCCAGGTTAAATTACATGATGTAGAAGTTGTAAATGCTGCCAATACACAAAGGATAGCTGTGCTAGAAAAACAATGTGAGGATGCAATTGCAAGTGCATCCTCCTCTGCATTCTCTAGGTTTTCATAGATGAGTTTAAGGATCTGGCCATTTAGGTCAATGATGAACATTGTAAGTTGCTAGATGAATTGTGTCACACCTTGAATGATATCCATGAGAGTCACACTATTTTTGGGAAGATGTTTGTTACTCTTTATTAGTAGGTAGCTAACAGATAGCAGGCCTTTAAGGCCAATGAAGATATTGTAGAATGGAAGAGGTCCATTGAGGAGAGACCTAATAATATTCCTACTCTCACTAGTTTCCAACTGAAGAAAATCAGAACTGCGTTGCACGCTTGGCATGATCTAAATGATAAGGTTAGAGATACTATCCAGAAAGCAAAAAGTGTTTGTGGAAGGAGATGGTACGTTGTGGATAGCATCATGGAGAAGTTGCAATTCCCTACCATGGACCTCATTGAAAGAGCTTGTCCACCGAAGTTGATGCTTAGAACTGGTTGAACGTCGATGCGAGGAAGCTAAAGAGAAGATCCAACACCTCGAGCATATCAAGATTGATGATGTGGATCAGTTATTTAGGCAACCTGTTTCCATTGAGGGAATGATCCACATTTTTATTGGTATTTGGGATCATTTTGTTAAGATTCAATATGCTAAAACAGAAAATATCAGCATTACATTTCATTTCACAAAAATAGCATATACAGGATCACTGAAGAAAACAACAAGCACAACATAAACACAAGAGACACAGATTTATCCTGGGAAACCCTCATGGGGTAGAAAATCCAGCAAAGCTTTCTCAATATAGATGACCAGCAAATACAAAGATGTAAACCAAAGACATGACCTCCTCCTCCTCCATAACAGACCTCTCCCTCACAAGTGCGCTACTTTCCGAGTGAGTGAATGTGTGTTAAATGAGGAACACACTTCCTCTATTTATGCACATCTCAGACTTGTATTTTATATTAACTAGGTCCGGCCCCAACTTTACCACTGGGTTAAACACCCCATTACAACTGACTGGGCCAAGCCCTCTAGGGTGGTTTAATAACCCTTTGACCCACATAACACACTACAGGGCCGACCCCCACACGGGAAGTCTAATAACCCAAGTTACCACATTCTGACAGAGGGAATAAACATCTCCGAATATACAATAAGATCTCCACGGAGGAATGAAACATCTCCGGAATAATAAAGTACAAATTATAATATTCTTTGAAGTTACAATATTTCAACACTCCCCCTTAATGAGAAGGATATTATAACACATCTACACGAGCAAGGAGTCATCAACATCATACATGATACATCTATAAATCATTGGAAGCTTTCTCAACATCATTAGTAACTCAAGCAGTTACTGGAGCATCTTCAATACTGGAACACCCACATCTTCAGTATTGAGTCTTCATATTCTGCAGCACTCAAATAGCTACAACAGCATCAACATCATCATATGGATCCTCACGATCATTAGCATCATCATCTAGACCATCACGATCAGCAACATTATCATCTAGATCATCACGATTATCAGCATCGTCATCTAGACCATCACGATTAGTATCCACACCAATACAAGTATACACATCATCAATACAAGTATCCTCATCAATACATATCATTAATACAAGTATCAATACATCATACAAGTATCCTCATCAATACATATCATCAATACAAGTATCAACACATCAATACAAGTATCCTCATCAATACAAGTATCCTCATTAGTCAAGTATACACAATAGAAGCATACCCTGCAAACACACATGATCTATTTAAAACACCTCATCATGTCTAGGGACGATGAAGTCCAATCGTCATCTTAGACAAAGTCTAAGGACCACTTCTCTGAGACATACATATATGGATCATTTAAGACACCTTATCATTCCTAGGGATGATGCAATCCTTTTGTCAACTTAGACAAAGTCTAAGGACCACTTCTCGAGACATACATCTACCGATCATTTAAGACACCATCATCATTCCTAGGGATGATGTAATCCTCTCACCAACTTAGACAAAGTCTAAGGACCACTTCTTGGAGACATACGTCTATGGATCATTTAAGACACGTCATCATGCCTAGGGAATGATGCAATCCTCTCATCAACTTAGACAAAGTCTAAGGACCACTTCTCGGAGACATACATCTACAGATCATTTAAGACACCTCATCATGCCTAGGTATGATGCAATCCTCTCGTCAAATTAGACAAAGTCTAAGTACCACTTCTCGGAGACATACATCTACGAATCAATTCAAGGGACCGAAGTCTTGGGACGATACAATCCCCACCTGTCCACTAAGGACTTCATTCTCGAAGACATAGGTCTACGGATCAATTCAAGGGACTAAATTCCGGGGATGATACAATCCCCACCTGTTCACTAAGGACTTCATTCTCGAAGACACATGTCTATGGATCAATTCAAGGGACCGAAGTTTGGGGATGATCCAATCCCCACTTGTCCACTAGGACTTCATTCTCGGAGACATCTATCTACGGCTCAATTCAAGGGACCAAAGTCCGGGGACGATCCAATCCCCACATGTCTACCAAGGACTTCATTCTCAAATACATCTTCCTACAGATCAATTTAGAACATGTGTTCAAGGATGATGCAATCCCTCTTCTTTCTCGGAGACATATGTCTACGGATCCTTTTAGAACATGTGCTCAAGGATGATGCAATCCTTCTTCTTTCTCAGCGACATATGTCTATGGATCCTTTTAAAACACGTGTTCAAGGATGATGCAATCCCCTTGTCAACTTAGACCATGTCTAAGGACCATCCACCAACCTCTCTGTCAGCATCACGAATATAGGTATCCACATCATCGACCTCACTGTTGATGCAGACAATCTCATCATAAGTGATCACATCACTCCCCCTTTCGAGGAGGGTCCTTCTGAACTACACCAAGCTTGTATCGGAAGTACTCAAACTTTACTTGAGGTAGAGGTTTGGTTAGTACATCAGTAACTTGTTCACTTGAGGTAGAGGTTTGGTTAGTACATCGGTAACTTGTTCACTAGTGCCTACAAATTCAATCTTTATAATTCCTTTATGCACCATATCTTGTCAGATCTCTATGTGCTTTGACTTATCATGGAACACTAGATTCTCTGCCATCTTCATACAACTCTGTTTGTCACATAGGATCACAGTTGGGTCTATCTCTAAGTCAAACAATCTTGAAGCCATACCGCTTCACAACTAGCAGAGCAAGCAGCCATATATTATGCTTGTGCTGAGAGCCACACTAGACTGCTTCCTGCTAAACCACGAGATCATGGCTGATCCCAGACAATAACATCCTCTCGATGTGCTCTTCCTGTCTGATACACTTCCTTCCCAATCAACGTCTGTGTAGCCATCCGAAGTCATGATATCCAAGATAAATCAGACTCTATCGTACCTTTTAGGTACCTCTTCACATGCTTTGCAACTATCAGGTGAACATATCTAGTTTTTACTAGATACTGACTCAAGGTGTTCACTGCAAGGCATATATTTGGCCTGGTATTCGTCAGATACATCAATGACCCAATAATATGTCTATATAGAGTCACATCAACTAACTCTGAGGAGTCATCAGCTAACAACTTCAAGTCGGAACCCATGAGAGTGGCCATGGATTCACATTCCAACATATCAATTCTTCTCAAGATTTCCACATCATACTTTCCCGAGATGAGAAAGATTCCTTCTGATCCTTGCCATACTTCCAGACCTAGGAAGTAATGCATCAATCTGAGATCTTTCATTTTCAATTCTGCAGCCATCTTCTTCTTTCTTTTCATGATCTGTTTGTAAAAATAGATCATCCACATACAGTAATAGTATGATAGGTTCATCATTCGTAACATATCAGCTTTACTTTTGGTAAAACCCAAGATTATCAAGAAACGGTCAATTCTCCCTTTGTGACTGAACATCATTCACACTCTACATTGAGTGATATTCTGCATATCTATCTATGCCATCTTTCATCAGATGGGTCTATTGACATGAGCCTTAATATCATTCGAACTCTATGGTGAGTTCCTTCTTGCATTCCTGTCATCTGTGTATAGAAACCATATTCAACCTTGTAGCAAAGGTTGAGATCCACATCACCCATGATGATCATTAAGCTCATCAATTGACTATCGATCCTGGGTACCCAAACAGAGCTTTCTTCAATTGAATCCTTGATTTGCACTTCTTCTTCAATTACATTATTAAGATAATGGTCTTATCTAGACACTTGGAGCAAACATCTCGTCATGATTCTCTTCCTCTTTCTAAGAAAATATTCTAGCCACAAGCCTTCTATATTATGTTTGATTTGTAAATCTTCTTGTTGAACATCCATCACTTGTTCGGTGTTCATCATTCTTCATGATATTTCCTACAAATCAAAATTAAGTACATGATTAGTAATACTTCATAATCATCAAATCATGATAACCTATTATGCATACATATATGATTTACATAGTTATGCTACTATCTTGACCAATACTTTGGCACAACACTTTTCCATATCATGTATGCATACAGTGGCTATCTAGATGCATGTTAGCAAAGAGGTTTCATTCTAGACAAGCAACAATGGAATGTTTGTCCAACTTACCAATCATATGCATATTAGTAGTATATTGTTCAATGTTATATGAATGCTTACACTCAGCATGATATATTCTAGGAATACAAATATGCATACAACTATTACAAGCAATATCATTTACTATTTCAAATAACAACTCAAATACTTATCTTTTATGTTTGTGTGGTTGCCTCCCACTTGATCTTCTATATGAATTTTGAACTTCTATTCATTATATACCGATGTGCATGCTCAAGTGTGCACTAGTGTCATCCTCATGATCTCATACACAAACATACATTCATTAGTATAATCTCAATATTATCAAAACATTATAATTTTAAATAATCTTGAATATGTATAGTCATGATCATAGATAATAAACATTAGTATTCAAGGTTTCAGGGAAGTCTTCTTTTACTCATGCATATTCTTATTTGATCATAGGACTCTTTTGGTTAGTTAAATCATAAATCAAGATAAGAGACATAATATGCATAAACCCTTGATTACTTACATTTCTAACTTTATGAATAAGCATAACCAATCATACCAAGTATACTTATATAAGGGATCCTAACACAAGGTAAGATTTTAACTTGATATAGGAAAACATACCTGGATTAGTATACCTAAACAATATCTTCTTTGTTCTCTTCAATGATTTAGAGATCCTGTGCTAGAATCTACATATCTCATAGGTTAAGCATAATAGAACAAAGTCATACATACCTTGTAAGTAGACCTTCTATGTGATCAAAGATTATGGATGAGTCTTTGTCTTCATGTTGTCATGGTCATGGAACTTGCTTTGTCTTTCGTGATATACCTATATCTTGTTAGCAGACAACATCAACCTCATACAACACCACAGTGCATTAGTACAATCATATAGCCTTAATCAATGAATGTCTTCTATCATGCATTCATACTTTTACTAGGGTGATAAGACAATTCTATCATTAATCAAGATTGTACTAACCTAAATAGTATAAAGACAAACATATTATGAACTTAATCAAGAATTAGATTTCAAGACATACCTGTATTTCCTCAAGTCATACCTGTCAGGAAATTCTTGTAGTCTTCTTATGTAAGGCCTTAGCCTCAACTCCCCCTGAAACTGGATTTGGGGCTCGATTAGGGTTTGTCAAAGAAACCATAAAAATTCAAACTTTGACTTTCACACTTATGAATGTATGGAAGAATGTGTCCTGCTAAGTTGATCAAACTAGCATATTTCAATTTTGAAATCTCAAAAATTTGACCCCTCAAAATTGACTTCGAAACTTCTAAATCTTCTGGATAGGATCCCGAACTAGGGTTTGATGGAGCCCACCCTTATGCCTAATAAAAACGTTCAATCCAAGGCTCTAAACTCTTATTTTTCTTAGGATCTTCCATCCATGGTCATAGACTTCAAAAATTTCAACTTTTGTTGAAGCCCTAATTTTCCATCTTTCCGATCAAAATCCCGAACTGGGGTTTGCTCAAGCCCAGTCTTCTACCCAACCAAAAAATTCGATCTTGGTCTCTAAATTTTGATTTTGCTGATTAGCATTCAGTCGTGGAATCCGATTCCAAAAATTCTAACTTTCTCTGAAACCCTAAATTCTGGAAGCTATGAATGAAGGTGCTCCAAAAATAATTTTGTTTTGACAGAAATATGTACTTGATTGTTTCTACTGTAACTCCAAACATTTCGATCCATAGGGTCTGAAAAAGTTTTCTGTGGTAGCTCGACCTGTCATATTTCTATCCCGATAGGTCTGACCTCAATTGGATTTTTTAGGAGAGAGTTATTCCAAGTGTCGCGACGTGACTTGTTTATGGGATAAAACAGAAGAGATAACTTGTACGGAATACCACATGTCACTGGTTCAACTTCATCCTTTGAAAACATTTCTTGAGATGGTACAGTCTATGTACTACCTTTCACTTTTTACAAAATTTCATTTGGAGCTTCCTAGCCCAAGTTATGACCTTTTTTCCTAGGTCACCTGATTATGACTGAGATCTGGAAGAGGCAGAAACCCTAACTTGTATTGATCATAACTCGCAAAGTACAACGAATATGAGGGTTTCCTTTGGACACAAGGTACATGGGGATGTTAAATACGACCTGTAAACTTTTCATATCCTGAACCTTCCCCAAAATGGATTTATAGCGAAAGTTCCACGATGACTGGTTTGTTCTATATAAAACCCTAACCTTCAAATTGTCGCAAGTGAAGCAAGTGTCGTAAGTGCCATACATTGCCTTCCTTCAGGTTAGCTTTGATACCATGTTAATATTCAATATGATAAGACAAAAAATATCAGCATTACATTTCATTTCACAATTGTTGGCTTGGTTTTGCAACCAAGCTTAGTGCTATGGGCACCAGCTAACTAGTAGCAGCAGTTTCAATAGAAATAAATAACAATAAACTAAATCTAAACTAAACTAAACTAGCATGTGCATTTTGAATTAAAAAAAACAAGAACAAGAAACATAAGAAATAATTTTGTATTGAAAAATGGGGGCAAGCAAGTGCTTGAAATAACATTACCTCCAAGTGATGAAGGTTGTTGAATAGCTCCAATGGTGAGCAGCTCCAATCTCCAATGGGTCCTTTCTCCAAGGTTGCTACAATGGCCAAATACTCAAGGGAGATTTTGGCAGCATGAGGATAGGAATATGGATTGATGTGAAATGAGGAGCCCCTACCACCTTTTTATAGGTTTTGGTGGTGGGGAATACCATTTGTGGTTTTGTGGAAACCAATGGTATTGACCAACATGGTTTAGGTACTTTTCCCTCCTTTTTCCTTTTTTGAATAAAATTAATATTTTTATTCCCTTTTTAATACTTTTGGGAATTTTGGACCCTTTTTGAGGGTTTTTTATTCTTTTTAGGAAAAATAATATTTTTGAGTGGGAAAAGGGGTGTACTAAGGTCTTTTGGTGACCTTTTGTTGGTTTCAGAGGCTCAGATAGTGGAAAAGTGGACAAATGGGTCATGTGAATAAGGGAATGAGCTAGTGAGCACTTTTTGGGTGTTAACCTTTTGTTGGCTTCAGAGGCTCAGATGGTGGAAAAGTGGACAAATGGGTCATGTGAATAAGGGAATGAGCTAGTGAGCACTTTTTGGGTGTTAACCTTTTGTTGGCTTCAGAGGCTCAGATGGTGGAAAAGTGGACAAATGGGTCATGTGAATAAGGAAATGAGCTAGTGAGCACTTTTTAGGTGTTAACAACAACAATAGCATATACAAGATCACTGAAAAAACAACAAGCACAACATAAACACAAAAGACATAGATTTATCGTAGGAAACCCTCATGGGGTAGAAAACCCATCAAAGCTTCCTCAATATAGATGACCAGCAAATACAAATATGTAAACCAAAGACATGACCTCCTCCTCCTCCATAGCAGACCTCTCCCTCACAAGTGTGCTACTTTCCGAGTGAGTGAATGTGTGTTAAATGAGGAACGCACCTCCTCTATTTATATACATCTCCGACTTGTATTTTATATTAACTAGGTCATCCCCAACTTTACCACTGGGTTAAACACCCCATTACAACTAACTGCGCCGACCCCTCTAGGGTGGTCTAATAACCCTTTGACCCACATAACACATACAAAGCCGACCCCCGCAAGGGAAGTCTAATAACCCAAGTTACCACATTCCGACGGAGGAATAAACATCTCTCGATATACAATAAGATATTCACGGAGGAATGAAATATCTCCGGAATAATAAAGTACAAATATAATATTATTTGAAGTTACAATATTTCAACAAATTTGGCTAAAAACGAGCTAGAAACTTTTACATGTGATGCCCAGCTAGGGCTTGAGTCGGTCAATTATCCAAATATAGATGAATTGTTAGAAATTGCAGCCAAGTGGCAAGATTTTCTTTCCCATTAGCCTAGTTCGATTTTTGAAATCCCTGTTTTTTTGGGAATTTATCCTTTGTAACAAAATTGTAATTATTATTTAAAGGGTAGATCTCTCGTAGGCTAGGGATCATGATGGAATTTGGAGGAGAAAATTAATAGAAGAGACTGGGCATACTCTGGTTAATGTAGGGCTTGTAATTTCTTGCAAACTTTCAGTAATACAGTTATGTTATTCTCTTGCATACTCTTTTGTCTTTAAATCAAATTTCTTTGACTAATATTGATTTTCACTTTCAGTTTGTTTATCAATACTGTTTAATCTTCTGCAATCTATAATTACATTGATCTACAGTTTTGATTTTTCTCTGCTTATGATCTGTGTATCCTTAATGTTTTAAAATAATTTATTCAATTAAAACTTTTAGTTATTTCTGCAAATAGTTTTTACAGAAAATTATAATTGATGTTAATTTTTCAATTGACATATTAGTTATAGGTCAATCTTGAATGCACTTAAACCCTTAATTTTCCATCAGTTAATTTTAATTGGTTGATAGTAATTTGAGCAGATAAGTAATTAATCTCCTTTATAGCATTCATGAATGTTGATTTTCACTTCAGATTATTTATGAACACTGTTTAATTTTTGCAATCAATAATCCATATATTGATCTACAATTTGGATTTGTATTTACTAATGATCTGTGTCTTTTATGTTTTAAGTGAATGTATTTAATTAAAACATTTATCTATTTCTACAAATGATTAACATAAATTAATAAATTCATGTTAATTTTTCAATTAGCATTTCCAACTACAGGGTAATCTTGCATGTGCCTAATCCTTAAAACTACTATCAGTGAATTTTCATTTCCTGATTGTGTTGTGGTTAAACCAGCATTAGTAACCTCGCTATACTCAATATGCCAAATCAAAGAAAAAATTGTAACCTCGCTATACTCAACGTGCCAAATGAAATGTGCCACGTGTCTCAATAAGATCGTTCCACGTATCACCCTATGATAGCAAATATCAACATTTTAACAACAAAATTTATACAATTTTTGCTTTAAAGACTTTGCTAGCAAGTAGAAATATTCTCAAAGAAAGAGCGGCCGCTCTTTCTACAAGGTTTTCTATGGTTACAATGCCCTCCTAAGTGAAGGGTCAACCGACCCTTTTTATTCACAATATTGGTTTCATAGTAGTTCGACACTGCAAGAAGGGTCAGTCGATCCTTCTTGCATTCTCTGTTATGGCTATGGCTGAATTGTTGGATAAAGGTTTTCACAATTAGCTACGAAAAGAAGGGGCGACCGATCCTTCTTGTCGTAAAACGAAAGTCGGGACAAACCATTTTTATATGATACAACTTCCAAGGTGTTCTATTTTTACAATTCTCTCGTAATTGAAGGGTCGGTCGACCCTTCTTATTGCCAATATTATTTTCACAATAGTTCGACACCACATGAAGGGTCGGTCGACCCTTCTTATTCCCAATATTATTTCCATAATATTTTGACACTGCAAGAAGGGTTGGTCAATCCTTCTTGTGTTTTCCATTATCATATAGTTGAATTGCTGGATAAATGTTTTCACAATTAACTACGAAAAGAAGGGGCGACCGATCCTTCTTGTCGAAAAATAGAAGTCGGGACAAACAATTTTATATGTTATAACTTCCAAGGTGTTCTATTTTTACAATTCCCTCGAAATTGAAGGCTCGGATGACCCTTCGTATTCCCAATATTGTTTTCATAATAGTTCAACACTACAAGAAGGGTCAGTCGATTCTTCTTGTGTTGTCCATTATAGATAGAGGTTTTCACAATTAACTACAAAAAGAAGGGGCATTCGATCCTTCTTGTCGAAAAACAATGATCGAAGACAAAAGTCATCAAAAACCATTTTTATATTTTATAACTTACAAGGTGTTCTATTTTTACAATTCCCTCGTAATTGAAGGGTCGACCGCCCCATCTTATTCCCAATATTATTTTTATAATAGTTCGACACTCCCAAAAGGGTCGACCAACCCTTCTTATTCCCAATATTATTTTCATATTAGTTTGACACTGCAAGAAGGGTCGCTTGATCCTTCTTGTGTTATCCATTATGGATATAGCTGAATTGTTGGATAAATGTTTTCACAACTAACTACGAAAATAAGGGGTGGCCGATCCTTCTTGTCGGAAAACGGAAGTTGGGACAACCATTTTTATAACTTTTCACCTTACATTTTGAACATTTACAGATGCAAATTGCAATTTTCAAATAAAAAATTGAATTTTTTTATTTGAAATCGACACATTTCAAAAAAAAATTGCATTTTTTAATTTTAAAGTCACAGTTTCCAAATGAAAATTTTCATTTTTTAATTTCAAATTCACCCTTTTCAAATGAAATTTTGCATTTTTTTATTTGAAATTCACACTTTCCAAATCAAAATTTGCATTTTTTGATTTGAGATTCACACTTTCTAAATTGAAATTCATAGTTTTATAACCAAAAACTACAATTTTAAGGATCATAGGTAGTCGAAAAACAGACTATTTGAATTGAAAAACACTCTTATCAAAGACAAAATTGCCACTTTCACAACCTGTTTTTGCGCTTTAGAAAGGTTGATATTGACACTTTCAAAGGCTAAAGTTGATCAACGTTTTAGATTGTCCTTGTCAGTCGTTGAATGTTGGCGGCATCTTTTATTCAAACAGATGCAGGCTCGTTTGAAGGGACGGTAGTGGAGCTGCCGCATTTAATACTCTGCAAATCAATGCTTAGCTTTCGCCATCTACACCTCTATCAACCATCATGATAGTACTATTCAGACAGATGTAGGCTCGTTTGAAGGGACGGTAGTGGAGGATGACATGGGGCAGGGGTCATAGAGACACCTTGTAACATCATGCCTCCAATAAATTACGCCCTCAACCATTATGCTAATGCCGGTTTACACAATTCGTTTCTATCATTGCTTCCTTAGGCATAACTGCCTCCGTGTTGAAGGTAGTAATTCTGGTTGTACCGCGCTGCCGAGAAAGTATTGCAAAATGATTTTCAATTGTACAAGATGGCCTTTTACATGGATTTTGAGTCATTCAATCTCTACAAAGCCATTAATGGCAATCCTCTCGTATGTGTGGGCTTATTTGAAAATCTCCGGGAGTCAAGTCATCTCTCCTCCTTGCTTTCCATATAAATTCCTATGAATATTTTCAATGGATTAGGTGATCTCCATTCGAGAGAGCTACAATTTAAAGCTTGGCTGAACTTCTGGGTGGATTTCTGGTGGTTGATTCTTTTTAATTGGTATATCATGGCTGCCCATATGAGGGCGTGTAGACACAGGGGATCCAGGAGGGGTGTAGGGTCTTCACGACCTGGGGGGGAATTTTCTCTCAGGGAGAAGGCTCGTCTCAACATCATACCATTGGGATGGAAGAGTCTTCCTCGCAGAACTTCAATTGGGGGGATCAGTATCTAGTAGATACGTTTGCTCCAATAGAGGTGTAGATAGAACACTGCGAATTATCCCTTCTCCGAGAATATAAATCCCACTTGGGCCAAATATTAATCTCCAACCCCTATTAGGAGGTGAGGATCTTGTTCGCTCGTGAAATTCAAGCAAGGAACCAACTGGCTCATGGCCTCCTTGAAGCCCTCCAAATTGTAAAAGCTGGCCAGCAAACTCATTCGGCTAGTGTTTGCTTGCTCAAGTATGCTCTGAAAGATTACATGGATACCTCGAGGGAATTCCATCATGAAGAACTAGTTTCCCCATGGGGGGAGCACCCTGCTCCCTGATTGGCCTTCCTGATCTACGTTCGTGTCGGTCTTGGTGGTCAGCGTCTGACTTGCTGGTGGCTCGCTGTTTTTTCTATGGATTTTTTGTTGGTGGCTCGTTGTTTTTTCTGTGTATTTTTCCATGTCTTTGGAATTTCAGTCTCGGTGCAGACTCCGGATGTTAGCGTGGTTTTGTTATGGGGGTTGCTTGGTCAATATTCAATTATTAGAATCGGTCAATATAGACCGTTGAATAGCATATAAATATTCAATTGTTAGAATCGGTCAATATGGACCATTGAATAACATATAAATAGAAGTGAATTGTAATCCTAAGGGCATATTAGAAGAGAGAGAGATAGTGGAGAAATGCTCTTTTTGGTCTAATTTGGATCCGCAACATTATGTTTTGACTATTCCTGCGATGGGTTTACCACAGATTTTAATGAATGCATGAAGGTGTCCGATTATTGTTCTAATTTTGTCTCTGTGTCTGTTTCTGTGCAGTGGTGAATGTTGCATTATGTCTATTATGTTGTGGATTGAATGATAATGGTTCATGCAATTAAGTAGAATGGATATGTTGTTGTGAATGTTTACTTTATGTTGAATCTGCGAATTGCTTACATAATATGCGAATGATGAGTAAATAGTATGCTGTCAAGTTGATGATTTCTGGTTAACTTTCTGCGATAAGGGATTTGTGGGTAAAGCATATTCTCAACACCACTGCAGAAACTTGGTTCCTGTAGCCACCTTATCTGCCTCGGGTGAGACCTCACTTGCTTCGCAGGTGTTTCTAGGAAGGGTAACTCCTTTCCGGGACAGTGTATAAAAGATTGTTGGTGCTTGTTGACGATAGTGAGAACCCCTATCGAGAAGAGTTGAGTAAACACCGGTTTTATCTGCAGTTAGCCTGGTTATATGCTCCTCGATTTGATTTTTTTGTATTTTTTACCATACTCAGTAAGGCACGAGCTGCTGGGCACTCGTTTGTAATTGTATTCAGTAATTGTGTCTTCCATTTTGATTCTTTCCAACTTGCTGGATGCACCAACATTTTGTTTTATATAGAAACATTTTACTTTTTAAACAGAAACATTCTTTATTTTTGTTTTTTTTAAATAGAAACATTTTAATTTTTCTTTTTTCTTTTTTTAAATAGAAACATTTTAGTTTTTAAAGAGAAACATTCTTTCTTTTTTATTTTTTTAAATAGAAACATTTTACTTTTTATTGCAATGGGGTAGATACAAAATCAGTGAGAATTATATTCAACACCGATTCCATGTATAATTTCAAAAACAAGCAACACATGCATGCAGTCCCAGACACATCATAATGCTAATTATAATTTAAGCAGGATACTGTGTTGGAAAAGTACATTCCTAGATGACAATGCAGATAGTGATACCATTAGTTGGAATGATTCTGACTGCGATTAACCAGACATGAACATTCTTTTTTTTTTTAAATAGAAACAATATACTTTTCGGTATGCTCAAAGTTCCAAATCAAATATGCCACGTGTCAGAATATGATCGTTCCACATGTCACCCAAGGATACCAGATACCAAAATTTTAACAACAAAATTTATATAATTTTTGCTTTAAAGAATTTGCTGGCAAGTGGAAATATTCTCAGAGAAAGAGCGGCCACTCTTTCTCCAAGGTTTTCTATTGTTACAATTCCATCCTAAATGAAGGTTCGGCCGACCCTTCTTATTCCCAATATTCGTTTCATAATAGTTCGACATTGCAAGAAGGGTTGGCCAATCCTTCTTGTATTCTCCATTATGGCTATAGCTGAATTGTTGGATAAATATTTTCACAATTAACTACAAAAAAAGGGGTGGTCGATCCTTCTTGTCGTACAACGAAAGTCATAACAAACCACTTTTTATATAATATAACTTCCAAGATGTTCTATTTTTACAATTACCTTGTAACTGAAGGGTCATCCGACCCTTATTAGTCCCAATATTATTGTCATAATAGTTCGACACTGCAAGAAGGGTCGATCGACCCTTCGTATTCCCAATATTATTTTCATAATATTTCGACACTGCAAGAAGGGTCGGTCGATTCTTCTTGTGTTCTCCATTGTGGATATAGCTGAATTGTTGGATAAATGTTTTCACAATTAACTAAGAAAAGAAGGGGCAACCAATCCTTCTTGTCGGAAAATGGAAGTTAGGTCAAACAAATTTTATATGTTATAACTTTTCACCTTAAAACTTTGAACATTTAGAAATGAAAATTGCAATTTTCAAATAAAAAATTGCAGTTTTTTGATTTGAAATTCACACTCTTCAAATCAGAAATTGCATTTTTTGATTTTAAATTCACACTTTTCAAATCAAAATTTCATTTTTTTATTTGAAATTCACACTTTTCCAATCAAAATTTGTATTTAATTATTGCCCGTAGTTGATTATAACTTTTTTCCACGAACGATGGAGCATTTCGTTTAATTATCCATCTCGACGACTGCTGCAATTGTTGATGACCACATGTGACAATGGCTCCATCCATCTATCGCAGATCTATCTCACCGGTCACATTGTCAGGTTGAATTATTGCGCGTCGTCACATGTATTGTTCCATAGTTGCATATCCTCGCTCTATTTCAGTTATTATAAGTTTTGGATGAATTCATGTCCTCTATTAGAGAACGACGGCTCCATTTCATCCATATATTCATTAATGGCAGACCTACCTATCTCTTCTGGTCATGTTGTCAGATGCCGAACATTCCAAGATCAACATTTCTATGTACAGAAGATGGTTCTTAATAGAGATGTAATGGGTTGCTTTACAACTATGTTAAGATTTTCGTTGAATTAAGATTTGCATTTAATGATCCAAGCAATAATTTACTACTTTTCAAAATCATCAATATAGAACCCTTAAGCCATACGAAACTTGAAAAAATTTGACATACCGCATGCAAGCCGGTACTGTTTTTTTATTTATATCAAAGTTGGTACAAAATGCCACACTACACTCAGGTCACAAATGCAACTAAGAAGTACACTGCACTCAGGTCACAAGCGCATCAAACAAGCATAAATATGATGAAAATTTTCAATTCATTTAACCATGTAAATATTCCCAATATTAATTACTAAACTTCTTAATAATTGCAACAAGTACCAATGAAACTAGTAATTTTACTAATGTACTAACTGTAATAATTAATTGTTTACGACAGATAAGTGAATTAATTTTGGTGGACGTCGACTTGACGGGTTTAAATTATGCATGCCTATAGCCACAGGTAAATTTCAAGCAGACCTGTCAAATACATTCCAGTGAAGCAAATACATTCTACACGTCGTCAATTTCTAGGCCTGAATAGTCTCACGAATTGCTGGATATTTGTACAATCACTCGACAAAATCTACAAAGATGATATATTACTCGAGCAAAATCTACAGAGATGATATCTTACTCGAGCAAAATATACTATGATAATTATCGTTCCCCATCCATCCCATCCTTCTTCATTACTAATTTTGGAAAAATAAATATTTATAAGTTTTAAATCCATAATAAAAAATTAGTAACCTCGCTATACTCAATGTGCCAAATCAAATAAAAATTAGTAACCTCGCTATACTCAATGTGCCAAATCAAATAAAAACTAGTAACCTCGCTAATAATACTCAATGTGCCAAATCAAATAAAAATTAGTAACCTCACTATACTCAATGTGCCAAATCAAATAAAAATTAGTAACCTCACTATACTCAATGTGGCAAATCAAATATGCCACGTGTCACAATATGATCATTCCACGTGTCACCCTAGGATACTAGATATCAACATTTGAACAAAGAAATTTATAAACGAGGCCACTCTTTCTCCAAAGTGTTCTATTGTTACAAGTCCCTCCTAAATGAAGGGTCGGCCAACCCTTCTTCTTCCAAATATTCTTTTCATAATAGTTCAACACTGTAGGAAGGGTCGGTCGATCCTTCTTGTGTTCTCCATTATGGCTATAACTGAATTGATAGATAAAGGTTCTGACAATTCACTATGAAAAGAAGGGGTGGTCGATCCTTCTTGTATTAAAACGGAAGTAGGGAAAAACCATTTTTATATGATATAACTTCCAAGGTGTTCTATTTTTACAATTCCCTTGTAATTGAAGGGTCGATCGACCTTTATTATTCCTCATATTATTTTCATAATAGTTCGACATTGTAAGAAGGGTTGGTCTACCCTTCTTATTATCAATATTCCTTTCATAATATTTCGACACTGCAAGAAGGGTTGGTCGATCCTTCTTGTGTTCTCCATTATGGATATAGCTAAATTATT
This sequence comes from Larix kaempferi, assembly GCA_027924585.1. Taxonomy (NCBI): domain Eukaryota; kingdom Viridiplantae; phylum Streptophyta; class Pinopsida; order Pinales; family Pinaceae; genus Larix; species Larix kaempferi. The sequence goes on along the minus strand of BSBM01000348.1, from coordinate 13,112,681 downwards.
GGATAAAGGTTTTCAGAATTAACTACGAAAAGAAGGGGCAGCCGATCCTTCTTGTCGAAAAACAGAAGTCGGGACAAACAATTTTTATATGTTATAAGTTCCAAGGTGTTCTATTTTAACAATTCCCTCAAAATTGAAGGGTTGACCGACCCTTCTTATTCCCGATATTATTTTCATAATAGTTTGACACTGCTAGAAGGGTTGGTGGATCCTTCTTGTGTTCTCCATTATGGATATAGTTGTTTTGCTGGATAAATGTTTTCACAATTAACTACGAAAAGAAGGGGCGGACGATCCTTCTTGTTGGAAAACAAAAGTTGAGACAAGTTCACAATTTTCAAATCAAAATTTGTATTCTTTTATTTGAAATTCACATATTTTGAATTGAAATTCATAGTTTTAGAAGAGAAAACTACAATTTTAAGGTTCATAAATTGTCAGAAAACACACTATTCAAATAGAAAAACACACTTTTCAAATCCAATAATGCCACTTTCAGAATCATTTTTTGCACTTTAGAAAGGTTTATATTGACACTTTCAAACTCTAAATTTACATTTTCTTAGTCCACAACCCAAGATAAGTAAGTAGCAGAGTCAAGAAGTCCTCTATTACTCGTAGCTTCACTAACGACTCGTAATGACTCGTAGGTTCACTAACTTACAGTTCGACATATTGTTTGAATTGGTCGAACGAAGGACCTAGTTGGGCGGAAAATAACTAGTGTGTTGATGATTATGAGTTGATACTCCCTTGGATGGAAATGGGTTGTCATGTCTAGAAATGTGTCTAGAGTCACAGACATGATGAACTATGAGCTGATACGCGATACTCCCTTGGCTGGAAATGGGTCGTCATGTCTGGAAACATCTCCATGCATGAAGAAGAAGCTGACAGCATGGTCTAGTAGTAAAAAACCATTCAACGACTGCTACAAGCCTAACATTGAGGACCGCAGCAGCACGTGTTGTCTTAGAGAATAAATCTTCCAAGACAGTGGCTTGCATACCAATCAGTTATTGAAAGAAGACTAATAGAAAGAAGATTGACAAAAATGTGATCAATGTATACAAATGCCCATATTGGGACTTCGACGGTGCTCGAAATGCCCATATATCATGGTCTAGTGAGGATTTTCAAGGGAGCCAATTTCGACATGCTCATATATCATGAGGATAACTGGGGATAGATCATAAGACTCAAGAATTTCTCATAAAAAAAGAATAGAGAACAGAGGTAGTAAAGAAAAATGCCATGGCTTTGATTCCCGAAGATTTTAGTTTGCTGTGATATTGGGCATGGTTAGCTTAATAATATATAGTGAGTGGCTAGTGAGTTGATGTATTGACCAAGATGGGATGGATGGGTAATGTAATTATCATAGTATGGCAAGATGGTGTTCATAGATATTATCTACAGCGACAACAGATTTTGCTGGAGTAATCGTAGATATTATTCATGTGTAGAAAATAATCTCATGCTTCAGTCGACATTATGTCTTGTCACAAACAAAATATATAGATGTCCCTCACGTTCCATGTTTCACAATCTGACTATTCCACGTTTCACAATCTGAGCATTTCACATTTCACAATCTGAGCGTTCCACATTTCACTTTCATCAGAGATTAAATATTTTATTAATCAGATTCTTCTTAGAATCTACTTAATCAGATTTTATTTTTCACAGGTTGAATATTTTACAATTAATACCTTTAGAATGTAAGAAGGGTCGGTAGAGGTCTCATGGGGTAGGGGGGGAGAAAATCATCAAAAGAAGACTGGAGACACTCCGATTGATGCAGAGATTGTAATTTTTTGCAACTTTGAAGTAATACAGTTAGTCATTCTCTTCATTCCTCTTTTGTTAATTGATCAAATCTCTTTGATGAATGGTGATTCACTTCAGATTGATATTTATGAACACTGTTTATTTAATTAAAACATTTATCTATTTCTGCAAATTATTAACATAAATTAATAAATTCATGTTAATGATTAATATAAGCTACAGGGTAATCTTGCATGTGCCTAATTATCCTTAAAACTACTATCACTGAATTTTTCAATTAGCATAAACTACTATGTGCCAAATCAAATAAAAATTAGTAACCTCGCTATACTCAATGTGCCAAATCAAAGATGCCACGTATCACAATATGCTTGTTCCACGTGTCACCCCAAGATATTAGATATCAACATTTTAACAAAAAACATTATAGATGTTTTACTTTAAAGACTTTTATGGCAAGTAGACAAATTGTCAAAGAAAGAGTGACCACTCTTTCTCCAAGGTGTTCTATTGTTACAATTCCCTCCTAATTGAAGAGTCGGTCGACCCTTCTTATTCCAAATATTCTTTTTATAATAGTTTGACACTGCAAGAAGGGTCGGTCGATCCTTCTTGCATTACCCATTATGGCTATAATTAAATTGATGGATAAAGGTTTTGAAAATTAACTACGAAAAGAAGGGGCTGCCGATCCTTCTTGTCATAAAATGGAAGTCGGGACAAACCATTTTTTTATGATATAACTTCCAAGGTGTTCTATTTTTACAATTCCCTCGTAATTGAAGGGTCGGTTGACCCTTCTTATTCCCCATATTATTTTAATAATAGTTTGACATTGCAAGAACGATCGCTCGACCCTTCTTATTACCAATATTATTTTCATAATATTTCGACACTGCAAGAAGGGTCGTTCGATCCTTCTTGTTTTCTCCATTATGGATATAGCTAAATTGTTGGATAAAGGTTTTCACAATTAACTATGAAAAGAATGGGCGACCGATCCTTCTTGTTGGAAAAAGAGAAATCAGGACAAACCATTTTTATATGTTATAACTTAGCAGATTGAGTTGTTATTCAAACAATGACTGAATATTTTAGACATTGAACTTTTCACCCTAAAATTTTGAACATTTACAAATGAAAATTGCAATCCTTAAATAAAAAATTGCAGTTTTGTAATTTGAAATTCACACATTTGAAATCTGAAATTGCATTTTTTGATTTTAAATTCACATTTTTCAAATCAAAATTTGCATTTTTTGATTTGAAATTCACACTTTTCAAATCAAAATTTGCATTTTTTTAATTTGAAATTCACACTTTTCAAATAAAAATTTGCATTTTTTTATTTGAAATTCACACTTTTCAAATCAAAATTTGCATTTTTTGATTTGAAATTCACACTTTTCAAATCAAAATTTGCATTTTTTTATTTAAAACTCACACATTTTGAATTGAAATTCATGGTTTTATAACAAAAAAATGCAATTTTAAGGTTCATAAGTAGTCAAAAAACACACTATTTGAATATAAAAACACACTTTTCAAATCCAATATTGCCACTTTCAGAACCCATTTTTTCACTTTAGAAAGGTTGATATTGACAGTTTCAAAATCGAAATTCACACTTTCTTAGTCCAAAATTTGCCCGATTTGTCCAAATTTAATGAAATTGGCGTTTACCATTACATAATCATTTTGCTTTTGATTTTTAGGCAGTCCTGTTATAAAATCAATGCTAATAATTTCCCATTTCCAATCTAGAATTGGTAATGGCTGTAACAAGCTAGCTAGGTGTTTATGCTCAGCCTTCACTTGCTGGCATTAAATACACCTAGCAATGTATTCAACCACTTCATTTTTCATATTTAGCAAAAAATACTCCTTCCTTAACATAGTTATCACCTTTTGATAACCCAGATGTCCTGAATAAGGACTCTTATGCATTTCATTTAAAATCAACAATTTAATTTTTGGTGTGTTAGGTACATAAATTATGTTTTTATATAGTATTTGGCCTTTTCATTTAAGTTGAATTCTGTTTTTATATTTTCAGCCTCATTTTCTACAACTTTTTCTTGTAATTTCTGATATTTTTTTATCCAATTTTATCCCTTCTTCAAACTGATTTTCTAAATTTGTTTATAAGTACTAACTTCTGCCATAAAGATTAGTTTTTCATTTCTACTTAAGGCATCAACCACCTTATTTTCTTTACCTGTTATTTGTTTGATCTCGAAATCATATTCGCTACAGAAAGCTAACCACCTAGCTTGCCTTGCATTCAGATTTTGTTGATCAAGCAAATATTTTAGACCTTTATTATATGTCATTAATAAAAATATTCTACCAATTAGATGATGGTGCCACATATTCAAAGCATGTATCACGACAACCAACTCTAAATCATAGGCAGTGTAATTCTTTTCATGAATTTTTAGCTTTCTTGAGTCATAAGCTATTACGTGACCTTCTTGTGTTAAGACTCTGTCAAGGCCACCATTGCATACACCAGTGCATACAACAAAGTCCTTGTTTGGATCTGCAATTTTTAGGATAGGTGCAGTAGTTAACAGTTCTTTTAACTTTTTAAAACTTTCTTCACACTTTTGATCCCAAACAAATTTCTTTCCCTTTTTCTGTAAATATGATATGGGATTTGCGATTCTTGAGAATCCTTCTATATATTTTCGGTAGTAACCTATGATTCCCATGAACGATCACACATCTATTACATCTTTAGGGATAGGCCATTCATTAATTTCTCTTATTTTATCTAGGTCAACTGAGAGTCCATCCGTGGATATCATGTGACCTAAATATTGTATTTTATCTTTGAAAAATTCACACTTATTGAATTTAGCGTAGAGTTGATGTTCTCTTAAGACATGTAATATTATTCGTAAATGTTCATCCTGGTCTTCCTTAGTCTTTGAATAAATTAAAATTTCATCAATGAAAACAATTACGAATTTATCCAAATACTTATGTAAGACATTATTCATTAGGAACATAAAAACTGTTGTGCATTACTTTTAAAATTTGTTCCCTGAAAATTTCTATTAGGAAAATTTCAAGAATTTTTATTTCCAACATTCCTGTTAAATTTAAGATTCTTCCTCCTTGCAAGTTCAAAATTACATGGTCTATTAACCTTCTAGCTAGATACACTTTCCCTTTTCCTATTTTGTTCGTAACATAAATTTTCCTTCTTCATAGCTTCCTCAAGAGTCTTAGGGTTATCATATTCAATTCTATCCTTGATGTGAAAAGGTAAACAACTCAAAAATCTTTCTATCTTAGGCTTTTCATTGATGATATACGGTACATATCTTAACAGACTTAAGAATTTACTGCTTAACTCTTTCATGTTCATAGACCCTAACTTTAAATCATAAAATTCTTTCACCTTTTCTTCATAGTAATGTTCAGACATAATTTTTTTTAAATATCTCTTAAAAGTAGTCCAAGTTACATTCCTTTCTTTAATTCTTTTTACTCTTTTTATACCCTACCACCGTATATTAGCCTTCCCAGTTAGATTATAGATAGCCATTTTAGTTTTTAGCTTGTCTGAGTAGTTATATATTTGAAAATATTTCTTCATACCTGATAGCCATGCTTTGACTTCTTCTCCTTTCTCTATCTCTCCATTAAATATTAGAGGTTTTATCTTTCTGAACTCTCATGATATTTCTTCATATGGTTTGTATTTCCTCTTTTTAGGACTGCAGTCACTGTCACTGTTGTCACTGGAATACTTATGTTTCTTTCTATGTGTTTTAACATCAGTTTCAGAAGAGGAATTACTTTCATTATTAGAGAATTTTAACTTCTTACCTTTGTGTTGATAAGACATGGTTCCATATTTAGATTTAGATTATGTTCTTTTATCTTTTCCCTCATTATGAAATTTATCTAGCAATATTTGATTCAGTTCTTCCTGTGCCTTCAGAATTCTTTCATTTTCTTCCTTAACAGTTTTCATTTGATCTTTTAAATCTTAACAGTTCGAAGTAGTTCAGATGAATTATCATTTAATTCCACGTATATATTTTCTTCATTAACATTTTCATGTTCATGACTATTTTGTTCATTATGATGGGATCCATCCTCGGCAGATGCCTCAACTCCTTCCATTACCTACAAAATAGATATTGAATGTTCTGTATAGAAACAATTTTAAAATAAGTTAGTAAATTTGTTTTTCTTTTTTAAATTTGAATGCGCGAGTTGAGCGACTTTCAAGCCTAGTGTTTGAACTTACGCTCTGATACCACATGTAACACCTCCAAAATCCATCAAAATTTAAAAAATTTCTTTGTAAAAGCCTACCATTAAGTCCATCATCTACTTATTACTTTGCGGAATGTAGAATTTCGAACGTTTACTCTTATTGTTTATAGTACGAGTACAGGATTGATTCCTATGATTGTTATGATATAGTTATTTTATACATGACAGTCTTTCATTTCTAACAACTGTATCACGCAATGTGTTATATTGCATGCCGACTACGTCGTTCATAAAACATGGAAAATTTTATTGTTATTATTATGATGTTGGAACTGAGATATGTTTTTATTTCGTTGAAGGGGTCCTTGTGATGCCCCGAGGCTTACTTAGCTTTTATCAAGCTAATGCATGTTGATAAATTTTGTCCATATTTACAGGTAAAGACTCTCAATAAAAAAATTGGTTAATACTCTCATAATTCTAAGTGCCAAGGTTATATGCTAACCTAGCTTATAGTTTCCAAGCATGATATTTCTATGCTAATCCTAAAGTTAACACTATAGGCTTGGATTACCAACTCCAAAAGTGGTCATGGCTAAGGTGATAACTTGTATATGTTTGAAGAATTACCAACAACTAAATAATAACGGTGCATCTACATAATTCCACCAACAACTAAGGAGAAGGGGGTTCATCCTAGCAACGATACTCCATGGTAATACTTCAGAGGTTATCGCATTCATAAACTATGGCAAGGTGGGTAAGAATTCGTATTATGGTGGTTGGAAGTTTTTTGTATTAAATGTGTCCATGTGACTACTGCCAACTTGGCTCCTCGAGGGTTGAACTCTAAACCCTAACATTGGAAAGGTTTATTAACACTGGTCATTTGGATTGTTGGATCGTTGGAGAGCCGAGATCCTGGAGCTCTTAGCTGCCATGGCTGAGCCACATTGTGTACAGAGGTTTAATTCTACAATTACAAAGATGTTATTGCTCAGTTGGAGATGGACATCGTGATAATGGTGATAGCCACTCTTTTAAAGGTAAACTTTTACTCGCTTAGGTGTATAACTTATCAGTTTCCTTTTTATACTCTATGCAATTTATGGATCTAACTATTATTTTGTCGTAGTGATAGGGCTCTCGAAACATTGATGGTTATAACGAAGGCATGGATGCATTGTTGATGTATGTGTAACTTCAGAATGTATTTCATCTATGTATTATTGTACTCCTATAGAGATGTATTATTCCTCTATACGGAAGTGTCGTCATTTGTATTGACAGGTGTCGCAAGTGTCGTAACTTGTTGATGGGTTATTATACCACCTATTGAGGGGTCAGCCCAGATTAATGTAACCTGGGGTTATTAGGATGGGTTAAACAAGTCGACCCTATAATTGTATTAGGAAGGACATGACAAGTATAAATAGAGATCAAGAGATCTCTATTTCATTCATCTCATTACTCACTCTTCTATCACTCGAAAAGTGGTGCACATGTGAGGACGATGATCAGCTACTAGGAGAAGTCTATCTCTTTTACTTTGGTTGTATCATCGCTCATTCTATCTCTGAAGAAGTTGTGGGGTTTTTCACCTTCATGGTTTTCCCTAGTGAAACTATTTGTGTCCATTGTCTTTTGTGATTACTTAATATGCTTGATACATGCTTGATATAATTGATACACTGTACATGTTATTCTCTCAGTAAAGATCCTAGAGTATGTTGAATTAATGCTCAAAATCTAACATGCATGCAAATGGAAGTTCGAGGCTTAGGTAATCCTCGAGCCTTCCATAGAACATCACCTCTGTTACGAAGTTGTGTATGACGCCGGTGTTGGTTTACAATAGTGTTTTTGGTTGTTCTTTTTAAGTCATATCGCATTTCTAGTAGTGTTGTAAAGGTTGCTATGGCTACATGCCAAAGTTGGTTTTTTGTCCAGCAACCCGATTGCGTACTTAAATTGGTTTATTGTTTTCTTAATGGGAGCCATTCGGCCAACCATGAGCAGTATTACTGCGTTGTAATTTTTATTAACCTTTCACTTATGTTCAGTAGTCCAACAATGAAATGATACAAGTTATAAATTTTGGGAACAAAATATCGTGTGCTATTTTGGCCATTCCGCATTGTTGATAACTAAATACATTGTTTATAATGTGGATTCGTATCTATAATGGTATTTCTATTCAGGTTCTCTTACTTGGCTACTCCATTACTGGCTCTGTCTTAAGGAATTTTGTTATCAAAAGGGTTTTTTAACTTCGAATAAACCTTTCAAACTGGAATCATGAATTGTGTGTATATTTAATTCTAAGGGTTTATACCCATGAGTGTTGGAATGACCCTGTTTTATTTTGGGTACAAACTGTATTAATCTCTGAGTCTATTTGTGAAGTTTGTTTAATTTAAAGGGGGAATCCTCTGTGGTTCTCGAACCTTTGATATGTATTGAATACCTATTTATTATGATAATGTGTCATTCCTTAATATTTTTAAAGTTCTGTTCTAGCAACTTATACATATGAATTTAATATAAATAGATTTTGTCATTTTATACAGTCTCTCAACTGTATGTTGTTTATGGATACAAGGTGCATTGTCAACCGGTTATGGGAAAATCCCTAAAATGTAATTTGTATTCTGGTTAATGGTTCTTCTTTTGAAGGCGATTCAGACTTATTATAAAATTGATATGAAGGCTTCTAGTATGGTTTAATATATAATCGGTATCATTTATTTATTTTCTACTGATATTGTTCTAACCTATTCGAGGTAGTAAGTCTTCAAACTATATGTTGGAATTCTGGTTTAGTCGATATTTTTATATGAACACTGTAAACCCTGGGTTAATATCTTATACTTATTATGGTGTTCGATTATTACTCTGAATATATAATATATTGATATTTATCAATTCCTAGGTTATGTATGGATGTAAATCATTCTAGATTATGAGTTATAAATCAATTATTCATATATTATGTGACACAAACTCGATATAGAATATGATGTTTGTATAAATGATATGTCGAACACTTATCTGGTTTATGTACATTCGTCATAAATGATTGTCCTATGTATATGGGAAGTAATTATTTTCTATCTAGGGTTTTCCCAATACATCTGTATAATACCTCAGTTTATTATTTATCATATCCACATTTGATTTGTTTAATACAATCAACATTCTATCTATCTTTTCTAATCTACTTTAATCAATCTCTCTGTACTAGAGTACATCACTTTGTTGAAAGGAAAAATACAAAGAGGATTATTATTCATCAATTTACATTCTAATTTTATTCATTCATTCATTTATGCAGAAATGAAAATATCAACTCTATAACTCTAATGAATTTAACAACTAATTAGGCATCTAGATAGCATTAAACCTGATAACAAAGTTTCAAATATATATAGAAACAAAAACATTATACTAAACAAAACAATTGCAGAACCTGATTAACTGTGTAGGTGGACAAACACCCAAAGAAGACTGTTCCTCCCAACCATCTCCCGAAAGAAGCCAAGATTACTTTCTTTAGGACCCCTGAGCCTGTTCACTGAACCACTAGGACGAAGATACTATGTAGAAGCATGTAACAATCCCCTTGTATCTCAACAATCATGAAGACTTGCATACAGAACACTCTCTGCAACTTAGCAGAGTAAAATCTTACACCCCTACATTGCAACTCATTCTAGCATTCCCCTCATCGAATCTCTTGGGTTCTCAACATTACAGTTTCCAACAAAACCACAAGGAATAACTAGTGAGCCTCCTCCTCAATTCGATGGATATATGTTTTCCTAGGTCTTTGGGTCAGTTAAATCATTTAATGAGCCACCTGCTCAGTTCCACCTTCTTTGGGGAACATGACCACAATTTTAAGGAAGTTGCCTCCTGCAATAGCTAGTAAGTGAGCGCAGATGCTTCAACTTGTCAATTTCCTTCTACACTAGTTTCATTCCTCCTAGTGGGTCAGTGAACACTCTTCAACAGTCCTCTTTGGATGAGTGTCTCCTCTTTTAATTTATTAAATAATAATTTTCAATTACATTCATCCTTGACCATCCTTGGTCAATAACATAAGACTTTACAATAAATTTTAATGTAATGTTTTCCACAACATAAAATGTTTCAAGTTCTAGGTAGGTTAAAAATAATCCCCCTCCCTCTCCATCCCCTACTTTGGCTAGACACTCTTCCTCCCCTTCGGCCGCGTCCCATGTCTCCAATCCATTGCATCACATTCACACTCATCCAGCCAAAGAACATAAGCACCAATAAGACTTCACCAATATTGCATCCACGAGCGGGCACAAGCGGAAATGCGTGGACTGTGCCAGTCCTTGGAACACATACTCTTTCAAAAAAAATGAGCCGCTCCCAGTTAAAGATAATTTTGATATCTCTTCGAGCTCTGAGGATTATCTTTGGCCTATTCTTGCGGATAAACCAAGTGATGCAGACACCGCTGACCTAGGAAATTCCAAATAATTATGCTTTCTTCTCTTTCTTGACACTTGTCACTATAGGCTCCATGGGAAATGACATTTGTAAATCTATTTTTGAAGGTTTGTCATATATTTTGGTTTGAAGGTCTTTTGATTAAGCTTGGAACTGAATCCATATTGCATTTTTATAACATTCTCATCTTAGTTTTCTGGCATTTGTTTATGTATTTTCATGGATAAACATTACTCCTATGTGAGACACGTCTATCAACTTTTGAATGGGCAGCTTTCCCAAGTTCTAAGTCTATATTTTTGGTTCTATGAGAAGCCTCAGAGTTCTCTCAGACCTCATGATGATCTTGTGCCTGTAACTCTTTTTGTACTTTAATATAATTTCTCTATGCATCTTACAAAAAAAAATTAAAAAAATTATACTATAAATTTAAAATTTTTAGCACTATGTCATTTATTGTGTATGCACAATAATCTAAACCTTTCATTATTATTTTCAACCATCATCTCTTAACTCTATAATAACCCAACATACTTGTAAACTACCATTAATGAGATATTATAGGTTGACCTTCACTAGATAACACCTTTAACTTATTGTGATATGGCATATTTGAACTGTGAGATGGATTTTTTTATATTTTCCTTAGGAGTCCCATTTTAGACCCAAATTTACTCTAATAGGCTTGTGTGGCTAATGCTAAAGATGTACAATCGATAAAATCAATATTTCACTGGTTTTGGTGTTTTTTATGGATATCGACATTGATTTTAGTGTTTTTACAATGGACTAAGTTGTTTGGTGCATTGGTATTTGTATAGTGCATTGCTTTTAATGTTTGTACTATGAATTAAATCCATTTCATTTCATTGGTTTCATTGTTTCATGCATTGATTTCGTTATAGTGCATACAATTCAGTGTTCATAAAGTAGATAATTTCAAAGTGTTGAATATTATTAGGTAGATTTCTTATAATGGATTTAATAATTTGTTGGATGTTGTATACCCTTTAAAATGTATTTTTGGGAAATATCATTAGAATCCGTGTAACAGGTATATATAAAAATCTCAATCTAAAACCTAAAAACCTATAATAAGGTTTGTGTGGCTCGTGTTTAAGACATATAATGGATAAAATTGATATTTCATTGATATCAATGTTTATATGTGCAGTGCCCTTAGACTACTGTAGACATTGAGAGCACCTGTTGAGTGACCCGACTGTTTGAAACATTAATAAAATAACCCTATGATTTTATTTTGAGTATATTTATGATTACGATTGATTGATATATGTGCATGTGGGTAGTTATTGTGAATGGACGATTTCATGTTGTTTAATGATTAACTTTGATATGAATGATGCTTAATGACTAGCTGTTCAATTGATTATGTGATTAGATGAATGAGTAATGATTGAGTAAATTATAGATGCTTAATGAAGCATAAGATTTATAAATCAAATTGTGATTATTGAGGACAGTGCTACTAATTTACGTTTGAGAGAATTGTGTGTAGCGACAGGTGAAACGGTTCACTGACGGACACACAAAGGAATATGAAGGGCCGTAAAGTATGGGTAAATCACACACAGGGAGAGAGACGATGATGTTGAATTCCGACAGAATACCACGCTTGAGCAGATAAGCATTGATCTGCTTTCTCAAGAGGAAAGCGTGAGGGCGTACAAGGTGGGCCACGACAGAGCTGGTCACGTATGAGTTGGGTGGCGCGCAGTGAGAACGGACTCACTCCTCAACGCCATTAGTCCCTAATAGCATGTAGATGGAGGATGGAAGGTAACGGCTCTTGAAATCCCTACATGAAGTTCCCGCAAGTCAAAACAGAAGGATGACGGCAGAAGGGCCCAACAGTGCGGTACCCTGTCGAGAACAGAAAGAGTGGACACAAGGACCCAATGATGTGGTACCTTGCCAAGGAATGGAAACTACGGATGACTGGACCCGATGGAGCGGTGCCATGTCGAGGAAATTAAATTAAGGAACAAGGAGGCCCAATGGTGTGGCACCGGAGTCCTATTAAAAGTTGACTGCTAAACTTAACTGCATTGAAACGTATATGTTTGCACCTAGAACATTACTTAGAAATGTATTTGAGTACTTTAGGCATTTGCACATAAATGATTACTTTGGCATTTAAATAATATTAAGTGTTATTTAGGCATTTACACATGAAAGGATACTTCTGATTATTTAAAAATATTATAAAGATTTATTTAGGAGCAAAATGGAATCCTAGGCATGGACACTTAGTCAACTCCACCTACACCACAAATCTAGGAGTTAAGTGAAATATCTAGGGGACAAACTTGAGCAAACTTAGGGATGTTGGTGCATCTCCTAGAGAAACTGACACATGGATGGGTGAGTTTTATTAATTTATTAATTTAATAAAATGAATATTTTTGCATGAAGCGACATGTGTCGCATGATATTTTCCTTTATAAGGAAGACATTGGGAATGGGTAAAGGACCCAGACCCTAGATGACTATCATAATTTTGAGTTACCTCATGACTTGTTGCTATTGAGGGTTTGGCTAGAAATATTGGTGGGGGGGAAAACCCAAGCTGGGTTTCTGGATTATTGTGTGTGAGCTCTACGACCCAAAGCTCGGGGGAGGCCATGCGACTGAAAGCATGAGCCTATGGTTGGGTGGCAAAGCTAACGGTTGCTTCGCCTATGGTTAAACGAGCTTTGTTGGAGGGATCCTATGAAAGACGCGGATGGCAGTGGACAAGATGTCATAGAGATAGGTTATGGTTTGTTATAATTTTCATAAGTTATTCATTTATTTAGTTTATTTATCTAGTCATTATGTTTTCTAATCTCTTTTGTATCAAGTGGTTGAGTTTCAGGTTAAGCATGAAGGACCCTACAGGAGGGGCCCTGCATTTGGTATCAGAGCTGGTCGAGCCTTGAGGGCACCAGACTCATTTTATTCAAGGGTTGTCAATATCTTCGTCAAGGTGGATCAATCCAGACAATGAATCAGCCGCTACTACAACGAACTTCCAATCTCAAACTCGACAATCGAATCAGGTTCAATGTGTTCAGATTTTGTTTATCAATATTTCAGATCTATGTTTGTCTATTTGGATTTATATTTCTGGGTATTTAGTAACTCTGTTAATTGGTATAAATAAACTTTAGAAATCTAGAATGCATTGGGAAATTCGAACTCTGAGTGTATTCATGTTTATTAAAGATCTGTGTGATTGGTTCAAAATTCTGTTTGTTTTAATATTTACGGTAGAGCTGTGAAAATCCACACAGGCCCGATCTCAACTTACTTAGCCCCAGTTCATCCGCGATCTCTGTTTCCATCTGAGTTTTAATTTAAACTTTAACAACTTCCGATCTCTGCGATCTCTGTTTCTTTTTGAGTTTTAATTTGAACTTTAAAAGTGTAGTGGCGGCACGATGATCTCATATTTTAGATCGATTTTAAATCTGAGTTCTAAAGAGTTCTGTGTTTTCTATTATGGATAGCGATCTCAGTTTCACAGTAGTAATCTCAGTTTCCCCAAATCCTGGCATTTTCGATTTGGTGAATACGAATGGTAACTCTGGCATTTTCATTCTCTGTGTACCTGACATCCACCTTATGCGTAAATCCCGTTGAGTGACAACCGAGTTTCTGAGCTAGCCTACTGCTTAGATCTAGTTCTTTTAAAAATTTCAATCACAGTTTAAGGATTCTGAATTAGGCGTTCTCAAGGGAGTCATTTTTTTTTTCTAGAACTTATGTTCGCTCCCCCTTAGATTGTACCAGTGTGTACATATCTTTGCTGAAATTTTAGCTTCGAAATTGTTTATGAAATCGAACCATAGATTATACTCTGTAGTTTTTGGAATCTAGATCCGCATTGACATCATTTTATATTTAACATAGTCAATAGTCTATTTCGATTTTTATAAAACCTTTATTTGCTTCTCCTTAAGATCGCACCACAGTTTGCATGATATCCGATGAGATTATAATGTTGATCTTGTTTATGTAATTAAACCCTGGAATTATACCCTGATCGAATTTAGTGTTTGATACCTGTAACTTCGATTTGGATCTTGAACTCTGTAAAAAAAACTTTAAAAAAAAATCTCAGTAAAGACTTGATCGAAATCTTCCCATTTTAATATTCCTCAGACAGTAGTAGCGTGTCGGCAGCATGATTTAGAATGATGAATCTAAATTCCTGCCTAGATTCTAGTGTTGATTGGAAACCAAAATTTAATTCTCGAAACCTTTCTATTCAGTGTCAGCATGTTGGCATCACGATGTAGAATGTTGAATCTTAACTTCTGACAAGACTTTAGTGTTGAGTTATTTTTGTATTTATGGGATCAAAACTTCACTCTGAAATCACTCTGTTCATAGTTATCTTTTCTTATTGCTTTAACTAAAATCCAGATGTTGAATTCTGTAAATCAAATGGCTCTGTAATCACCATAGAGCAAATATTCCTATTTTGATATTCCTTAGATAGCGATTTGCCAACCGAGATATTGCCTGTCGAACCCTTGTTACACCTGGACGCTCTATCGTCTCTTCTTGAGTTTCGATCTATAAGATCAGGGTAATCTGAGTAATATTGGAATCGGTGATTTCCTGGTTAGAAACAGACTTAACACTTATCGTTTTAAGCTGAGGAGGTGACAGCGTTTTTTCAGTCTCATTCTATTATTTTGTTTCACTCTTATAACGTGGTGGAAGTCGCGGCTACCAGCGAGGAATTCAATTGGACACTCATCGATTTGGATGGAGTAGGTGGCTGACAAGAACCGTTTCATCTTAATGCTCCTTACATTTATAAAGTGTTGAGTCCTACTTAACCTGTTGTATTTAAATCTGTAAACGCTGCTCTATTATTTCCTGTCAATGTGAAATCGTACTACAATCCTAGGTGTTGATCCAGAACTGTAAAATTTGGCTGTAATTGCTTTTAAAATTAAATCTCTGTCAAGAATTCACTTTACGCTGACGCATGGGTCTCCAAATGCTTAATTTAGTAATTAATTGTCTTTCAAACTACTCCATCGTAAATGAGATTAGCCTAACTTGTGCACTGGCACATTGTGCTGCAAGTGATCTCCTTCTATGTCGACCAATGCCTTTCTAGTATGTTTGATTTCAGTGGGCTGAGTACAACTCTAGGTGACACCTAGAGTATCCTCAATTAAGTAAATTTCAATAGTCATAAACTGTGATTTCTCCCACTTCCAGTGCTGTATTTTTAGTCGGCAAGTAAATTCCAATAATGTAAACATAGATTTCATTTATATATTTAAATATTAAGAAGGGATAGTACAAATATATAAAGTATGTTTGTATTATTTAAAATGATAAAAAGAAATCCGGGTAGCAATTTTGATTTCTGTGGGAAAGCGTTTACTCTTTTTAAATTGGATCCGGAGCAATCATTATGATCCCTGTAGGATAGTAATTCCATCTGTAAACCAGAAGCCATAATGTCGATCTCTGAAGTTCAATTCCTAATAATTATAATCTAACGATGAAGTCTAATTTCAGTTTAACAATTCATTCTAATGAAAACCATGTAGCCACATTGGTAATTATTATATAAATACTGAAGTTAAAATCAATTCTTTATTAGTAAGAAATCTGTAGTTTGAAGCCCAATAAATATTTATGATTACTGAAGTTTTAATTCAGTGAATAAATTCAAATAACGAAATTGGTGGAAAGATCCATAGATGCACTTTATTTCTCGAAACGTGCTACCTAATTGGTGCATCTAAAAGTTTAATATTGTGAGCTCTGTAGTCTTTGATTTACTCATTGTTTCAGTATATTGGTGATCCAAAATAGCGAATGACAATGTTTCAAGCTGTGCTCAACTCTTTAATTACTTGGTGATATGAAAACGTTCTTCATTCCAAATGGCGGATTGCTATAATGGTATTTTACATTCCAATATATTTGCAATATAAAGTAGGAATCTATATTACGTTTGATAAGTTTGTATTTAAATTGAAATTTTTATAAAAGTGATTGAATTTCTCCTAACCATATCTTTAGCAAGAAGGAGAAACGATGAACATTTGGTAAGTTGAAGAAATTATAATGACTATTATATTAAAAAAGTTATTGTATTGATGACAGTTTTGGGCAAAAGTGTAAGGAAATGATATTTATTTGTGATTTTACAATGAATTATATATATATATTACATGGCATTTTTATATTATTGAGAGTATTGGCAATATTATTTATGTGGTGGTAAGTCATGAATTCTTAACTATAATAGTTAAGATATTTGGGGATATATATATATATATATATATATATATATTTTGGAAGGAATATGTAATAATCCTTTGATGTTAATTATATGGATCGTTTCTTTTCTTTATATCTACTCAAAAAGGTGTAATGTAATATTAGATAAAGATTTTAGGAGTACATATATCTGGTTACAATTAGTAGAGTAGCAATGTGGAACATTGGTATGTTGTGGAATTCCTATTATCATAAATATATATAAAAAGGGGATACATAGGAGATGTGATTATTATATTGAAACATGTTGAAATTGTTCATATGTTATTAATTACTTTATTTGAAATAGATTGCATATTGATTTTAAAGAATTAGATAATTTCATAGTGAATATTTATATTTGAATATCCCCAATTGAAAAAGATACCTAGATATGAAAGTAAGGAGCCATGATATATTATTTATAATATGTTACAATTTGATTTTGAAGGGAAGAGTTGTAATTTATTATTTAGGATAACTTATTAATACTAGTAAGAAAAATAAAGTTAATATAAGACTTGTACTAATTGTGGTTAGGAAACCAAAATCATTGAACATATGATTAAATCCTTCTAAATGATATGTTACTCAAGATGATTAATGGAGTAGCCAAACCTTACTTCCGGCACCTGTCGAGCACCCATGCTGGCCAACCGTCCTTACACCATGATAGCTAGCCTGTGTATTGCGACTGTCATTCATAGCCTAGCAAGAAGAATTATATATTTCGTCATTTATTTAAATTGCTTTTACATCTAATTGATCTTATAGAATTAATATGAACTAAGGGTCAAGATTTCGGGTAGGGATATGTTTATAGCTTGGTATATATATCTAGCTCACCTAAAGGTATATGAATTAATAATGTAGATGTTATTATATCATGTTGGGAAATGATTTTAAATGCATTTCTATACTCCTTATGGTAAGGACAAAGCATCCCTTGAATTAATGAAAAACCCTTATGGCCTTGATTGTTTGAGAAAAATAGAAGAGAAAGACAATAAGATGAAATAGGAAACTAAAGATAAAGCCTAGCATCGAAAGTACAAGAACAAAAATTAACTTCGAGACGAAGTTCTATATAAGAGGGGGTGTATGTAATGCCCCTAAAATGACTGTGGACCTTAAGGGAACCTGTCAAGTGACCCGGTTGAACAACTTTGATATAGTGGTCTCTTGAGCCTTATTATGTCTAAAATGGTTGAAGAAAACCTGAAGATGTGAATGACGACAATAATTGATAAATGAATTAAATTATATGTAGAGTTGTATAATTAATTGATTACATCTTGCTTAATGATTAGCCTTAATTGATCAAGTCAAAGTGCAGTGGGACAGTGACAGTCCTAGCTTTATGATTTGGGAGGACGCAACTGAGATGCGTCATAGATTTCTACATTTATTCTGAACTTCACGATGAAGTTCTAAATAAGTAGGGGTGTATGTAGTGCCCCTAGACTACTGTAGACATTGAGAGCACCTGTTGAGTGACCCGACTGTTTGAAACATTAATAAAATAACCCTATGATTTTATTTTGAGTATATTTATGATTACGATTGATTGATATATGTGCATGTGGGTAGTTATTGTGAATGGACGATTTCATGTTGTTTAATAATTAACTTTGATATGAATGATGCTTAACGACTAGCTGTTCAATTGATTATGTGATTAGACGAATGAGTAATGATTGAGTAAATTATAGATGCTTAATGAAGCATAAGATTTATAAATCAAATTGTGATTATTGAGGACATTGCTACTAATTTACGTTTGAGAGAATAGTGTGTAGCGACAGGTGAAACGGTTCACCGACGGACACATAAAGGAATATGAAGGGTCGTAGAGTACGGGTAAATCACACAAAGGGAGAGCGACGATGATGTTGACTTTCGACAGAATACCACGCTTGAGCAGATAAGCACTGATCCGCTTGCTCAAGAGGAAAGCGTGAGGGTGTACGAGGTGGGCCACGACAGAGCTGGTCACATACGAGTTGGGGGGTGCGCAGTGAGAACGGACTCACTCCTCAACGCCATTAGTCCCTAATAGCATGTAGACGAAGGATGGAAGGTAACGGCTCCTAAAATCCCTACATGAAGTTCCCGCAAGTCAAAACGGAAGGATGACGGCAGAAGGGCCCGATGGTGCGATACCCTCCCAAGAACGAAAAGAGTGGACACAAGGACCCAATGATGTGGTACCTTGCCAAGGAATGGAAACTACGGATGACTGGACCCGATGGAATGGTGCCATGTCGGGGAAATTAAATTAAGGAACAAGGAGGCTTAATGGTGTGGCACCGGAGTCCTAGTAAAAGTTGACTGCTAAACTTAACTGCATTGAAACGTATAAGTTTGCACCTAGAACATTACTTAGAAATGTATTTGAGTACTTTAGGCATTTGCACATAAATGATTACTTTGGCATTTAAATAATATTAAGTGTTATTTAGGCATTTGCACATCAAAGGATACTTCTGATTATTTAAAAATATTATAAAGATTTATTTAGGAGCAAAATGGAATCCTAGGCATTGACACCTAGTCAACTCCACCTACACCACAAATCTAGAAGTTAAGTGAAATATCTAGGGGACAAACTTGAGCAAACTTAGGGATGTTGGTGCATCTCCTAGAGAAACTGACACATGGATGGGTGAGTTTTATTAATTTATTAATTTAATAAAATGAATATTTTTGCATGAAGCGACATGTGTCGCATGAGATTTTCCTTTATAAGGAAGACATTGGGAATGGGTAAAGGACCCAGATCCTGGATGACTATAATAATTTTGAGTTACCTCATGACTTGTTGTTATTGAGGGTTTGGCTGGAAATCTTGGTGGGGGGGAAACCTAAGCTGGGTTTCTAAATTATTGTGTTTGAGCTCTACGACCCAAAGCTCGGGGGAGGCCATGCGACTGAAAGAATGAGCCTATGGTTGGGTGGCGAAGATAACGGTTGCTTCGCCTATGGTTAAACGAGCTTTGCTGGAGGGATCTTACGGAAGACGCGGACGGTAGTGGACAAGATGGTATCAGAGATAGGTTATGGTTTGTTATAATTTGCATAAGTTATTCATTTATTTAGTTTATTTATCTAGTCATTATGTTTTCTAATCTCTTTCATATCAAGTGGTTGAGTTTCAGGTTAAGCATGAAGGACCCTACAAGAGGGGCCCTACAATATGTGCAATGTATTAAGTAGTTGTTTGCATTGTTCTTTGTATAGTAGATTGATGTTAATATATGTATGATGGATTAAATCAATTTTAGTGCATTAGTTTTAATGTTTCATGCACTGGTTGCATTATATTGCATATATTTCAATTCTCATTAATTCAATAATTTCCGAAAAAGTTGTTTGTGCGATGCTCTTAGTATAGAGCATTGATTTTAGTGTTTATACAATGGATAAAGTGGATTTCAGTGCATTGATTCTAGTGTTTTATACATTGATTTTAATGTTGTGTATGAATTGTTTTCTTTTAATGGTTAACATCTATAATATGTTTTATATCATATGTTAATTATAGGGTTTCAATTATAATTGTGGTATAGTAATTCAAGTTGGCATGTCCTCTCATAATGAGAAAATGTACATGAAATTTGAGGATTTAAGAAGACAAACACAAGAATGCATTAGGTGACAGAGAGAATAAGTTAGAAAAAATTACTAGTGAGAAAAATGAAGATTAAAGAAGACATAAAAGTGATAAAAAAATAGCATAACGACAAATTCAATTGAAATAAATGATAGTAAACCAACATGGAAACAACTATTAATGATAGTTCACTTGGGGAAATGTTTCTTATTACCTCTTAACTCAGTGAAAAACTTGGGTATCATATTACACCTTTTGAAAGAGGTAATATGAAACAACTTGCATTGAAACTATGTTGGGGATTGAACAATCCATAAGTTACAATGATTGATGTTGGAGAAGGATACTATTAATATTGGGAAACTATAGAGTCAAGGTATGCCCTTTACTACAATATATTGAGTTAAAGGTTGGATGGTTTTCACTTTCAACCACCTTTCTTGTTGAACCCCAAGTGATACTAAGAGGGGGGGTGAATCAGTATCACATACTTTTTATCCTTTCAAACATTTTTTGTACTATGTAATCATTCACTAACGCATATACTATGTATCCAAATCAATCTCCAATACAAAGAACACTGCACAAAGAATATGTAGAGAAATATTATATATAAAGAATATTCTTATTACAAATAATGCTAGGAGACACCAATATCCAATACAAGTGTGAGAACCCACTCACTGATTTTGCTGACACCAATAAGACAGGAACACCAATCCCTTGCAAGCACCAACTTGTTGTTTTACAGGCACCAACCCATGAGGACACCAATCCCCTTATGCGAACCAAATCATAATCAACAAGCACCAACATGCGCGGTTAGGCACCCACCTGAGTTTCTAGGAACCAAACTGTGGAGGACACTAATATTCTGTCCTTGACCTGTCCTACCACCCATATATAGATTTTTTGTTGTATACCTCGATCACAATCCACTCTGCACTTTCTGATATGTTTCCTCTATTCTACACAAACTACTAAACATACTATACTTCACATTTCCAACTCTTTCCGCGTGATCATTTATTGTATCATTCTGATCAAATTCTCCTTTTATAAATGATTCTTGTGCTTTTCAAATGCACCTCATATTTCTGCATTCCTGCTCCTTGTATTTATGTGTGACCGCTCCTTGTATTTATCCTTGTCCTGTAATCTCGCGCACTTCCTCAAGTCATACAGTCATTAATTCCCCTGAGCATTTCATCTTTTCCCTGAAGCTTGCAATTTCATAATGCTACATATTTTGTTCCCAATATTGACAAAACAATTCAACCTTTTGTGTATTTATACCATTCCTTCTTTTTTTGT
Organism: Larix kaempferi; assembly: GCA_027924585.1. Lineage (NCBI taxonomy): Eukaryota > Viridiplantae > Streptophyta > Pinopsida > Pinales > Pinaceae > Larix > Larix kaempferi. Next base: position 13,090,945 of record BSBM01000348.1, on the reverse strand, counting down.
TCAATTGATTTATCATAAGTAAAGGATTTTCTATGTCAGCTACGTCCCTTCTATCTTTCTTCAAGAATAAGTTTACCCACACATTTGTCTTGAATGAACCTCATTTATTATTCCTTTGTCATCTTGTATCTCATGGACTTTAATATTTTGGCTTGATTAGCATGCAAACTATTGCACAGTGTATTTCACAATATACTTGTGTTGGGACCTAGGTAGATAAATCTAGTGGGACTTTGCACAAACGTATTGCACATGTTTGGTGTGGCTTGCTGAGACCTGTGCACATATTTTCTATATACTCCTTCAAACTGGCTTTAAGACTTCAATGCCATCACCAAGTTCAACAATCTCTTTGACGTTTGGCGGGGCTTGTTGATACTTGCACACATATTTTCTATATACTTCTTCAAATTGGATTTAAGACTTCAATGCCATTACCAAGTTCAACACTTTCTTTGACATCGATGAAAACACCAAGCTCAACATTTCTCTTATGATCAATATGAAACAATGGAAAAACTAGTGAGTGAGGCTATAAGGAAAGATGAAGAAGATAGTTTGAGATTGATCACTATGTTATCTATGTGTTATTTATTATATGCATCCTATTATTTTCTAATATTCACCTTCTTCATCTTTAAGCATTGTTACTTTATTACTATTCACCTTAATTCTTATGTAAGTTTTGATGTGGTTTTCTTGATAGTACTATCTAGGTTATAGATGATACTTAGTAAATTTCAAAGGATCAAATTCATCTTAAAGATATCCATATATATAACATATACATATAATCAATGAATTTCAAATGATGAAATTCATTTAAAACATTTAATTTACATAAGATATAGATATACTTAGTAAATTGTCAATTTGGTGTAGCTTGGGTGGTTAGTAGAAATTATTGTTGTTGTTGTTGATGATGATGATGGTTAAAGTCCACCGAGACCAACTTTGGTCTATCGAACCTTAAGAGAAAAGAAATGAATTATTTGTTTTTTTGTAAAAAAAAAAATTCGATGCTTAAAAAGCTTAGAAAGAAGTGTTCCTAGGTCACCATAATTTTGACATGTTAGAAGATTAGGTAGGTATGTATTGGAGAAAATATAATGGAACTACAATCTAATGTGGATTTATGCAGGGCATTCTAAGATAAAGTGACTTTATTCCTCAACGCTCTTAGTCTCACAGAGGTGACAAATCCTTTCCTCTAGAGGAATGAGAGTTCGTTCTTATCTTGGCTATATTAAATTTATTCTTTGAACTAGTGAAAACAAAGAGATACTTTTGATCTTCTAGATTAGGGTTAATGACCTCCTTATAGTATCTTAACTTTCTTTTACCCTCTAACTCTTTCTCATCCCACATTTTCTCTTTAAACTTATAAATTATAATTTTTTTTTATGTTATTGTTACTCCAAAAAGTGGCATTTTTGTCAATCCCCTAGAGGTGCAACCAAGATCTAGTGTCTTTATAACAACCTCTCTTCAGTCGTATGTGGTCTTGACTAGAATTTAAAGCAATTTAAGGAAGTCTTTCTTTTCCCATGTGTTTGTACATTAGGTACCTAGTCATAGCAATCCTCTTGATGGGGGGGGAGTCCCACTTCTACATGGAGGATAAGATAAGGCATATTGCTTTTTTTTTTAGGTTATAGGTTATAAAAAGTTTCTATATTTGTTATATATTTCTCCAAGGTTCTCTAGAGATGCTGCAACCCCAAAATTTGCAATTGTACAAGATACTGGAAGTGACAAGAGTTTCAAAAATTAACTTCTTTTTATCTCACATCACAAGGTTTGTTGAAATACAATTGTTTTCAAGACCAAAATAAGCTTTCCACCCACCATTAACCATTTTATCAATGCTATATTTCTAGTTGAGCTTGTGATGGATATCAATACCAATATATTTGTAGGTAGACACTTCCTCCAAGTTGTTATTGTCATAAACAATGCTAGTGTATTTGACCTTCTTGGACTTGATAATCATAACTTTTTGTTTTGTTGGTGTTAACACCCATGCCCATATTAGAGCATAAATATTTGAGAGTTCTTAATTCCTTATCAAAATCAATGGGACACATTTCCATAAGAACAATATCATCAGCATACTGAAGAAGAATGAATACTATTCCAGCTATGGTTGTGCCAACGCAGCCTGCTTCTTTTAAACATTGCTTTAGCTTATCGATGTAGATGTCAAAAAGGGTAGGAGAGAGGGGGAAACCTTGCTTGACTCCAATTAATCACTTAAAATCATGCGACCACCCCTCAGTGCTCTTAAACTTGGCAATGGTTGTCTCATACAATCTTATCATGTCAACTCTCAACTCGAAAAAAATCTTTATATCTTCTAGCCTATTCCACAGGTTATTTCTAGGCACCATATCAAAATATTTTCTAAAGTCCACAAAGCAACATATGAGAATGGATTTACTATTATGAAATTCCTCCACAATGATCCTAAGCATAACGAGGTGGTATGTGGTTGAGTGATGTCTTATAAAGCTTGCCTAACCTTTAGCTCGCTTACCTTCACTTTCTAGCCATATGTTGATTTTATTTTTCCAAGACAATACCGTATAGCTTGGCTAAGAGAGGGTTGATCATAATGGTCTGATAGTTAGAGGGGTTGGTTTTATCACCGCTTTTGAAGATAGGAATAATGAGGCTTTGAGTCGAAGGAATGGGGAAACTTTGTTTGCTTGCTAGATCGAAGAGTTTGTGGATATGGGGGATGAGGACGAGACCTCTAGTTTTTAAGATTTATGCTTGGTATCATTCAATGTCCATAGCTTTTCCATTTGCTAGGCGGTTAACCTCGAAGTCAATGTCTTCAAAATATAAAACTTCCTCTCTTGTGAGGACGGTTTGAAATTTGTCTATTGCATTGAGGGATTCATACTTTTTTTTTTAAATAGGAATTCCAAACCTTCATAGTAATCCTATTATTATCTTTAGTTTTGTTAAATTTCTTAAAATGTACCTTAAAGAGGTGTACAATTTTTTCCTCCTTTTATTTATATAGTGCATTTTTTTCCAAATTAAAATTTATCAATTTTTTACTCTTTAATAACTTCCTTTATTTCTTTTTAGCTTTTTTACATTTTAGAGTTTGTTTTTCTCAAATAACTTCATAGAATTATTACAATTTAATTTAATTTGATTGATTTACTTAATTTCAATTTGATTAAAAAATAATAATATACTAAGCTTATGCCACGTTTGCCAAAGCTAATATCTATTCATGATAAAAGATAATATTAGTTTTCACGACACAACTTATATTCATGATTGAATATTTAAATATGAAAAGATTAAAACATGATGGAGGAATGATTTAGTGAAAGAGTTCTTCTATTTATCAGATAGTGAAAGAATTTTCATTAAAATAAAAATAAATTATTTATGAGATAGTGAAAGAATTTTCATTAAAATAAAAATAAATTATTTATGAGATAGTGAAAGAATTTTCATTAAAATAAAAATAAATTATTAGTTTTTATGACAACTCATATGAAAAGATAAGATAAAGTGATACATTATAACATGATAACGATTCTTTAAATAATTTTATTTTAATAAAAAAAAAAAAAATGTTCAATAGGCTCACAATTTTCCGCAAAACCACCTTGTCAAATAAGTTACAACTGGAATATCGATCCAAAGTACACCATGAGTGTCAAATGAGTTAAAAACGGGAATATCATTCAATGTTGGAAGAATAATAAAAAAACAAATTGTTCCATAGGCTCACAATTTTCGCCAAAAACCACTTTGTCAACTGATTTACAACTGGAAATATCGATTCAAAGTGCACCATGAGTGTCAAATGAGTTAAAAACTGGAATATATCGATTCGAAGTTTGAAGAAAACTGAGAAAATTAAGTGGCTTCAATGCATTACATTAACTATTGGTCTGGCTATTAAGCCGTACATAATATAAGTTAAAATTCAACAATGTGTGCTAAAAATTAGGTTTGTTGACACTGCAAGTACTCCTTCCACAAATTTGATGACTTGGGATTGCATGGAAACGCATAAGAATAAGAATAAGTTGTGCTTACAGACATGGAATTCATAAAGAGATTATAAAAACTGAAAGGACCCTTGGACTGGTTTGTACATGCTGGATATTTCATGGTTGTACTTTACTAAATACACAAATTTTCAAACGAATAGAAGCTTCAGTTGTTGGTATAGTAACATTTTCAAACCAACCAAGATTCCTAACTGTGCGTGGATGATAGCTGCGATGGAAATAAACTCTAAAATAACCAGAGAAATGCGTCCAGCTACATCAGTTGTAGTTGGAGTTGTTGTTGTTCAGTATGGCGTCGAAAGAGTACGTTGTATGTGCAATTCTGCTTGGTTTCGTCTACAGTTGCACCTTATATACTGCAAGCTATGGAGCCCAAGAAAAACCGATATCTGTTGTCTTGAAGGGCAGATTAGTTTGCGATGTATGCAACTCAGATGAATTGAGTTTTTCAGATGTCAGCGATATCATTTCTGGTATGATCGATTTTAGGTCTTCTATCCATTTCAATTCTAGAGTTTTTTATACAAATGTAGATCCACTTAACTGTAAGAACACCCAACTTCTTTCAGCAATATAATTCAATATAACAATTAGGTATGATGTTAAAATGAATTCATGTATATCGACAGGAGCAGTGGTTGCTGTGGAGTGTAACCGCGGCCTCAACAGGAAAACGAGCGCAGGTGTAGGTCTGGTTTCCATTGAAGGAGAAACAGATGAAAATGGAGAATTCAAAGTGGAGCTTCCCGGCTCTAATATTCTATTCTACGACGAATCCATTCTGAAGGGGTACTGCTCAGCTCGGCTCCTCAGCAGTCCCCCGGAGAAATGCAACGTGCCATTCCCCGTCACCTCATCGTCGGACCAGCCGACCTTAACGTCAGACTGCCATGGAATCCGCACCTTTACGTTTCCTTCATTATCGTATCGGTCGCAAAGTAGGTTATGTTCTGACAGCAACATCACTGGCTCGTCAGATCATGAATCGTTGCGATCAGGCCGGGTATTACATGAAGTTAGCAAAATATATTCATCAAGTGATATGGATGCCTCGTTTCCACATGCAAATCTTTCTCCTCTGCCAAAACCAGAGTTAGGTTTTCCTCCTCTTCATCTTCCCCTTCCGCGTCCAGTGTTGGGTTTCCCTCCTCTTCATCTTCCCCATCCACGGCCAGTGTTGAGTTTCCCTCCACTTCATCTTCCCCATCCCCAGTTAGGTTTCCCACCTCTTTATCTTCCCCATCCCCAGTTAGGTTTTCCACTTCAACCTGCAGTGTCGAGTTTCCCTCCTCTGCATCTTCCCCATCCCCGGTTGGGCTTTCCACCTCAACCTGCAGGCATCCCATTGCCTGCTCCCAGCCTTCTCCGTTAGCTTTCCCTCCTCTGTTTCATGCACTCTAGGACCAACTCCCATTAATAATCTCTTTAGCCTATTCATATATGTTATAACCAATCTGCTTAGTCTTTTTTGTTTTTTTAAACATCGGTCCTTAGTTCTCCACAGTTTCGGGATATGGGATTAGTAAAATAACAGAGTAACATGTTTACTATAACTGTATTGTCTGTCACTCGGGCCATAATCAAAATTTGCTGAGTGACATGCTTACTAGATCAGACTGTCAGGCCAGAATCAAAATCTGCAGAGTTCGAGTTCTTTATGTTTAATGTGTCTGGCATAATATTATCCGCTATACATTTGGCAATATGCTTATAATTTTTGTGTATTCATTGTGTTCGTGTGGCCTACTCTACAAGCTTGTAGAGAGATGTGTAATTCTTTTCTTGCACAACTAGAGTTAATAAGTTTTCTTTTAAAAAAAATAAAATATTATAAAAAATAATAAAATATTATTAAAAATAACATTTTATTAAAAATTTTAATATCATATGTAAATATGATATAAGAAGTTTGAATATAAATTAAATGTTCATTATTATTAGAACCAAAAGGTTATTATTCATATATTTCATATAATAATGTATTTGAAAAAGCATATTATTCTATCATAATTATCTAATTTGTGATATTGCTAAGATCCATCTTTTCGGGCTCTTAGAGATGATATGCCTCCTCATCATGGTTCTTAATGTCAATTCTCTCCCTCAATATCTATGGGTTGGGTATGGATGCGAAGGTTAGGTCCCTTTCCAAGCTTCTTAAGACTACTGACCCTGACATTATATTGTTACAAGTTAGACCACGTGTTCTGATTTACAAGCTATTGAGGTATTTTCGAAGATACTTCCTGGTTGGGTGATGAGTGCAACAAATTCCAATGGACTTTCTGGAGGACTTTTATCATGTTGGAATCCTAGGAAGACCAATTTCCCGGCCTTTAGAACCCCTGGGGGGAATACTTCTTGAAGGAAGTTCCGATGTTTAGACAAATCCCTAGCAATTTTAAAGTGCTATGGACCATACAAAGAGAGGGAACTATTCTGGAAATCCTTGGATGAGTCAGGCCTTTTAGATGTTAATAACCTTATAATAACAAGTCATCTAAACTTTACTCTTTCACCTGCAGAAATCTGGGGCTCCTCGGCTAGAACTGACCCAATGGTTGATTTCTTTATTAGTTTGTTGAATAAAAATAATTTGGTTGATGCAACTCTAGTAAAGATTGCACTGACTTGGACAAATGGCAGAAGTGACAGTTTGGGGATATGTAAAAGGCTTGATCGTTTCTTAATTAATTCTATGTTAATACAAGATATCCATCGGTATAGATCGTGGGTTGAAAGTTCTCTTTTTTCTAATCATTATCCTATTATATTACAATTGGATTGTTCAAATACAACCACTAGATATCCTTTCAAGTTCAACAACTCATGGCTTTTAGATGAGGAGTTTTGTAAACTTGTTAGGGAGAAATGGTAGAATTTTGATATTCCTAAGGATATCTCTTTAATGGATAGTTTGGTTTTTAAATTAAAAGAATTGAAGAAGGTGGTTGTTATTTGGGCTACAGAAAAGAATTTGAAGGAAGTTGAGTCCTACAATCAGATTGAAGAACAAATCAAGTTTCTACTCTCCATGAACGAAGATTTTATTATAAAGGAATTAGATTTGAATACCCTAAAAAGCCTGGAGGAGAGGAAGGAAAAGATACTTAAACAAGAAGAAATGGATTGGAGACTAAAGAGTAGAGGTCTGTGGATTAGTTTAGGTCAGGTTAATTTTTAGAGGTGAAATTTCATATATGGGCTATTTTTGGGATTTTTTTTCAAAAAAAAAATGTCATTTTTACTCTCTAGTATCGCCTATATTTACATAAAATGTGTTTTTTTATCATAATATTCACCAAAATTTACCATTTTCACTAGTAAATTGTATGTTTCATATTTAATATTCACCTACCTATCTATATATATGATTTTTTGAATCCAAAATAATCACCTAGAATACTATACTTAAGTATAATATTAGAACCCTTAAAAAATACCCTGGTTTAGGTGACAACAATACAAGTTTCTTCCATAATTATGCCTCTTTTCGCAGGAATTCCAACTCCATTTGGGAAATGCTTGATGGAAACGGGAACGTGATAATGGATGAGTTTGGGCTTAAACGTCTTGCAATGCAACATTTTAATGGGATTTTCAAGGACGATTTTCAAGGACCCTCAGACGTGTTCCATTGATGCAAACTAAAGGTGCTTAAACATATTCCTAGTTTCTTTAACATTGAAGAAGGGGAGAGTATTGGTGAGCCTGCCACAATTTGTGAAATTGAAGAAACACTTAAACAATTTGCCAAAGAGAAAATCCCAGGTCCAGATGGCTAGATAATGGATCTTTTTCTCTCTTTCTTTGATATCATGGGTGATGATATATTAAATATGATTGAACAATCTAGGGTGGATGGATATGTCTCTGGTGCACTAAAATCAACCTTGATTACTATGATTCTAAATAGAAACAAGCCTAGTTATTTCAATGATTTTAGGCCAGTTTCCTTGTGCAATTTGGCCTATAAAATCATTTCTAAAATCATAGCCAACTGGATTAAAAAAAATTTGTCCAGAGGGATGTCAAAGGAACAATTTGGCTTTTTACATGACCGACAAATATTGGATGCTATTGGAATTTCATAGGAAGTTCTTCATTCTATTCATAAAAAGAATGCCAAGGCACTCATTTTAAGGATGGATCTAGTTAAAGCATATGTCAGGGTAAATTGGGGTTATATGAGACTTCTTCTTATACATATTGGTCTACCTCTTGTGGTCACAAATTGCATCATGTCCTATGTCACTTCAGCACACTTTGATGTCCTACTAAATGGGTCACCATTAATAGACTTCTTCAAGAGTTTTAGGGGCATCAGACATGGTTTTCGATTGTCACCTATGCAAGTTTTGCTCATCATAGAAGGTTTAAGTCGAATGTTAACTCAATCCAAAAGTGAAGGAAAATTTAGGGGCATAAAAATTGCTCAAACAATGTTCATTACACATTTATTATTTGTGGATGATGTTATGTTATTTGGGGGTGGTAACTTAGATGCATGGACAGTATGTGCTGAAATTATAAAAAAAAATTGCACTGCTAAAGGTATGGAGACTAGTTTATCTAAATCATGTATGTATCAACATAGATTGGCTACATATTTCCTTGATTGTTTATCTCAGGTGATTCCCTACAAGGTAGAAAATATTATGGATGGTTTTAAATATTTGGGATATTTCCTGAAACCCACAGGTTACAAACTGTTAGGAACCCATGTCAACCGTTCTTTTTACTATGTTAGTATATTGTTGTTGGACGCATATGCTTTGTAAGTTCTCCCATAGTATTTGTTGATCCATAGTTTATATTAGCCCATAGTATTGACCCGTAGTATTGGACGCATACGCTTTGTAAGTCGTCCCGTAGTATTATATGTGCCATGGTTTTGACCCATAGTATTGGGCATAGACTTAGTATATAAGTGTGTGTTGAGGTCATTGAAGGCACCGTGAAGTTAATTGTATTGAGCTTGCTCAAAGAAGGTTGCCCCCTCGAAGTGGCCCGTGATCAATATAAAAGTGATTCTAAGTTCTGCCATTTCTACTATTTCGCATATTCTTATTAATTAATTGTTGCAGGTGCTTCACATTTGATATCAGAGCACTTTCTTGGGCTCGTTGGGTGAAATTTTTGCCAAATTTTTTTTCGCATCTGTTGCAGGTTCGGATTTGGGAATAATCCCTATCCGCTTAGTCGTGGGAAGTACATGGGCATAAGCCCTAAAAAATATTGTGAGGAGTACCACAGGAACCCCGAAGTGGCTGGCCCATTGAGAGGACCTGCTAGTGAAAAGGGAAACGACCCTACCTGATTGACTAGTTCCCACCCGTGAGGTAAACCAAGAGCTGTCATTTGTGGCAAAGTGGTTATCAGTTTTACCTAAGCTGTGGAGTGAGGGGTACTTCCCCGATACGCAAGTCGTCAGGCAGCATTGGTGGCCAAGTGAAACCCCTGAACTATTAGGAAGCTGCACATACCTGGGGTCCATATCTATTTTCAACTAAACTATTGTCGATCACTGCTACGCCGTTTCAGGTCCAGCTGTTTCGATCCATTCTGAAATCCATTCCAGATTAGTCGTTTCAGATCTATTTCAGATCCAACCATTTTCACTCCATTCGGTGCCATTTCAGATCCCTCTGTTTCTGCTCACTTTTCGGCCGTTGCAGATTTATCTGTTTCAGATCCTTTCCGAGCTGTAGTCGCTCCATTCTTTAAAAAAAAAAAAATCATTTTTTTCTCTATATCTCCCTTGTTTTAACTCCATTTACCTTGAAACATATCTGACACCCCTACAATCCCATTCTGCATATTTCATTCCTGAGAACCCTATCCCACATTCCACTTCCCAACACCTGAAATCTCACATTTGTCTATTTTTAGGGTTTGCCATAACTTCTTCGATTTTCACCCGATTGCCTTCAAATTTGACCACAGAGTTCCTTTTATAATTCTACTTGTTTGTCCCTCTCTGCCAAATTTTCTCATTCTTTCACCCTGCTTCTGAAATCCCCCTTTTCTACTTTCCTGTCCTTTCGACAATGTCCAAAATCTAGTCAAACCCCAATTACCCATCAAATTTTTTCCCCAATCCAAATTTCCCTTTAATAAATCAGCTTCTGTTTGTGTTTTTTTACCCATCCCGCCCACCAAAAAAAAACCCCTTGTTATGGTTGTCACCCATGCAGGAGCACACACCATGGAGGAAGCACTTGCAGCCATCCAAACCGAACTCCAAGATCTAGATGAAAAATTTATCAGCCTCCATCTTCAACATTCAGCCATGAACAATAATCAATAGCCAGAATCTTTTGCAACCACCGGGTTCTCTTCTTCCAACAATTTTTGTGGGTCGAAGCTTGATTTTCCTCGCTTCAATCGTACTAATCCAATTGGATGGATATACTGAGAAAAACAATATTTCAGTCTGCATAATACTTTTGATATCCAGAAAGTTCCACTTGCATCCTTTTATTTGGAACAGGAAGCCCTTCAATGGTACCGTTGGTACATCAAAGCTCATCCCGAGCCAAACTGGACAGATTTTTGCCAACTCCTTTTGCCACGATTTGGTCCTAGTGATTTTGACGACTTCATAGGAGAACTCACTAAACTTCACCAAATTGGCACAGTGATAGAGTATCAAACAGAATTTGAGGAACTCGCCAATCACACAGAAGGATTGTCTGATGAATTTTACAAGAGTTGTTTTATCAGTGGTCTTAAGGATGAAATCCGGTCAGAGGTTAAAATGTTCTATCCCAACACAATGATGGAAGTCCTAGGGTTGGCTAAGCTGGCCGAAGACAAGCTTGCATCCCAACAATGCTCCAAACCCACTTTTGTTCCCTTCCGAAATATGGGTTCTCAATGACCTCCCATCTCACCAGCTCCTCGACCAACTCCTATCAAGCATTTGTCTGAAACCGAGATGCAAGCACACCGAGAAAAAGGGCTTTTTTATAATTGTGATGAGAAATTCACTCAAGGACATAGATGTTTTCAACAAAATCTCTATCTCTTGGATGTGGATTCTCTGCCTGCCTCTGAACTTGGTGAAGAATCTCCAGATACAGTAGATGATCAGGTCGACATTCAGCACCTGCCTGTTGACACCCCCATCTCAGGACGACCCACCCATGATTTCTCTCCATGCTGTAACTGGTGTCACAACCCCACAAACAATGTAGGTCAGGGGATACTTCAAAAAGTTCCCTCTTACCATACTCATTGATTCTGGTAGCACTCATAACTTCATTGACCCTCGGATTGCCAAACAGGCTGATTGTTTTGTCCATCCTTGCTCCAACTTTGAAGTCATGGTTGCCAATGGGGGCACCTTACCTTGCAAGGGGAAGTGTCACAATGTGCGTATCTCTATGGAAGATTAAAACCTGTGCTCTGACATGTTTTCCTTGTCCTTAGGCAGATGTGATGTGGTTTTGGGCGTCGAATGGTTACGCACACTTGGCCCCATCTTATGGCATTTTGCTGAACTTTGGATGTAGTTTTTAGTCAATGGGGCACAACACAAATTAATGGGCTTACAATTAGGGTCTCTCTGCATCATCAGTTCACATCGCCTAGAAAAGATCCTTAAGAAGAATTCACATGGTGTCATTGCTCATCTCCATTCCCTTCAAATGCACCCACCAATGGTCTCCACTACTTCCTTGGATAGATATGTAGGTGTCTTTGTTGCACCAGTGGGCCTACCGCCTTCACGAGACCTTTCCAGTAAGCATTTAGCCGCATCTACATCTCAGCAAGACATGATGGCTATTTTGCATACAATACAGAAGTGGCAGCCATCCCTATTGGGGAATTATTTCTGCATCAAGACTGATCTCCAGAGTCTGGAAACTTTCCCGGAACAACGGGTCTCCTCCCCAGTAGACCTGAAATGGGTTATCCAACTCATGGGTTATGACTATGCGTCCACTTACCAGAAGGGTAAGGACAATATGGTGGAAGATGCTCCTCGTCGCACATTTGATGACCTAGTTTCTCTTACAGCTATTTCTCTACTTGTTCCAAATTGGTTGCAATCTGTTCAACGAGGCTATCTCTTCTATGAACTCCATGCTTCTTCATTAGTAGGGCACTCTGGGTTCCTCAAAACGTATGCGCAGGAACAATGTAGCTTCTTTTGGCAGGGACTCAAAAGGACAATTCAATGGATGGTGGTTGACTGTGATACTTTCCAGGTCAATAAGGGTGAAACGACCCTCCTTTCGGGACTGCTTGAACCCTTGCCCATCGCTCCATAGATTTGGACAACTATTTCTATGGATTTCCTAGAAGCACTCTAGTGGTATAGTACCACATCTCAAATGACACCATATGAAGCAATCTCTGGACAGGCACCACCAGTTCTTCTTCCATACACCTTCAGCAGCTCCCCAGTTCAGGCAATTGACTCAATTCTTCAAAACCGTGATCAACTTCTTCTCATTCTGCAGGACAACTTTCACATGGAAAGAATTCGACTGAAACAACAAGCCGATCGACACCGTTTTGAGTGCACTTTTCACATCACTGATATGGTTCTTCTTCGTTTATAGCCTTCCACACAATCATCCCTGAAACTCCAAAGGTGCCAGTGGCTCAGAATGCAACCTGAGGATGCTACCGGGGAACCACTCCTTAAGATTCTGCAGCAATTTCTCTAACCAAAGCTTTGAGGACAAAACTTTTTCTAAGGGGGAGGGGATGTTAGGAACCCATGTCAACCCTTCTCTTTACTATGTTAGTATATTGTTGTTGAACACATATGCTTTGTAAGTTGTCTCGTAGTATTTGTTGATCCATAGTTTATATTAGCCCATAGTATTGACCCATAGTATTGGACGCATATGCTTTGTAAGTCGTCCCGTAGTATTATATGTCCCATGGTTTTGACCCATAGTATTGGGCATAGACTTAGTATATAAGTGTGTGTTGAGGTCATTGAAGGAACCGTTGAGTTAATTGTATTAAGCTTGCTCAAAGGAGGTTTCCCCCTCGAAGTGGCCCGTGATCAATATAAAAGTGATTCTGAGTTCTGTCATTTCTTCTATTTCGCATATTCTTATTAATTAATTGTTGCAGGTGCTTCACACAAAGTGAAAGACTAGTATTGGCTAGTTGAAAAATTAAAAAAAATGAATATCAAATTGGACCTATAGATTGCTTTCATTTGGAGGAAGGCTTGTTTTGATTAAGGCTATGCTTCTTGGCATACATGTTTACTGCCTATCACTTGCACAGGTTCCATCTACAATTATGAATAGACTAAGAAGACTCATTTTCAATTTTCCATGGGCTATACATATTGATGGAGGTAAACTTATGATGGTCAGCTAGGAAATACTTTTAAAACCAAAATATTGGGGTGTCTAGGGTATTAAAAACATGTATTGGTCCGAGACTGCTTTAAGACTTAAAATTCTATGGAGGGGTGTTTTTGGATCTGGTTTATGGTCAAAGGTCTTACCTACAAAATACATGAAAGGAAATATCCTGAGTTGGATCAGAAATATAGATAAGAGAAAGAGGAACTCGTCTTCTATATGGGTTGGCTTTATCAAGATCTATAACTGGATGGGAAGAGGTCTATCGTGGAAGATAGTTGATAGATCATATGTTTTAACTGGCATAGATCCGATTGTTGGGATGGATGAAGACTACAAACTCCCTTCCTATATTACTGATTATCTTGCTGAGATTGGTTACAATACACTAAACAAAAACAAAAGTCATGCTTGGATGACTCATACCAACTCATACTAGCTCAATGCTAAAGATTTAGGTATTGGAGGACAAGGGGATTTAGTTTTGGATAATTATATTGAAAAAATGAAATCTATAGGTTACAGATTATATGAAGATAAAGATAACCTTATTTGGACATCCAATCAGAAAACTTGCATCATCACTGCAAAATATGCCTATAATGCCATTGTTCAGGATTTTAGATATAATGTTCCTAAGTGGTGGTACAAATCCCTCTGGAAAGGGAAGATACCTTTAAAAATTAAATGTTTTTTATGGTTTTCTTTTGAGAATAGCCTTAAAACCTGGGACAACCTCATGAAATGGGGCTGGTGTGGACTAAGCTTTTGTTATCTATGTAGATGCTATTCTAAAACTGTGGAACATATATTGGTTGATTTCCTTTTTACTAGACATGTTTGGTCTGATATTTGCTTGATTCTAACGATACAAAATGACGAGGGATTCAAAATTTTTGAACAAAATGTTCACTTGTGGATAAAAAACTATAATGGTTTTGAAATGTTACTTTCCTTTATGCTTGGTCCATTTGGTATACTAGGAACATATGCATTTTTTAGGACAAGCTACATGTGGTGAAAGAAGTTTGCATTATAGCATAAAAAATTCTCAAGGATTATCTTAATACTAATAATAAGATTACGGTGAAGAGATAGGTTTAGCCCCTACGACTTACATCGTATGCATCATGATTTTTTTATGGGGCTGCAAAATATTGTTTTTGTGTAGCTAGGGTGATTATCTACTGTTTGACGAACAATCTACCAAGAGCGGACTCGAGGCATGATCTCCCTAGCTCAATGCGAGTATAGAACAAATAGGACAGAATATAAGTCACTTTCCTAGATCTAATTAAGGATCAAGGAACTAGATACATTTACCTTATAGATTGCTAATCCTATTCTCCTTGAGTGTTGCTCCAAGCTTGACGATCTTTAGATTCGAGCTGCAAAACCTGTCAAGAAAACAAGACAACAAAACAAGTAAAACACATCTATACAATAACAGATCTCATTAGGCAGTAAAGCAGGCGAACTACATAAGATATCATTAACATAATGAGATTTTGGTGGAAATAAATTATATTACAGTATTGAAAGGGAAGTACATAGGATAGAAAGATTACAACCATAGCCTTGACGTAGCAATCATCATTTGATCGAACCAATGCCAAAGCCTCCCAAGGAAGTGTGAGTCTCCCAATAGATGAGTAGAGATCTCTCCTAAGGTAATTTCACCAGCATGTAGACATTATAGACTTCCTCCCCTTGGAATGGGAGTGAGCTTCACTTATATAGGACTAAGTGGATAGGGTAGGTTGAGATATGGTAGGAGAGAGATAGGGGATCCTTCCGAGAGGTTAGGAACTGAGTTCCAGCCCTCCCAAAAGGTCAGGGATAGGGATTCATGTTATCTAGCTTCAAGAATAAGCTTGAAGAAGCTATTTTTTCCCATTAACTGACATTGTTGCATGCTGCAAGAGACCAACCTGTGACGTCGTAGGTTGCTTGAGGACAACCTATGACGACCTCTCAAAACCTAGCATGAATGGGTTTGTATCTCTTCCAAGTTAATAACTTAGTCAAGGAAACTCTAGGGATGATTACACTAAGTCTCAGGATGGTAAGATTTTAGGCGTAACAAAATTCCCCCAAAGCATGAAGTTGTTCGAAATTTAGACAGGTGAAATGCTTTGACAGAAGGAATGGCAATGGCTCGTCAGACGAAGGGCATTGTTGTAGTACAACTCACTCTGAGTACAGAGTCTCATATGATGTACAACATGGCTGCTACCCCTCCTCTCCTCGCAAGAAGAGAAACTCCTTCTGGTTGCACAGGGCCCACATCTGCACACACATGTTATTAACTTATCAGCACTATAACAAAAAAATCATAATACACAAAACTAAAAAGTACAAGGGTCATTGTTCTTACCGATGTCTCCCCACTCTGCTCCCTCGGGCAGTGCCAAGTATGGGTCCTCCCTGTAGTCCATACCATTGTACAGGTAATCCTCTACCATGAGCAGTTGGCCTTCCATCTAGGTGAAGAAATCAGGACCATACCCGATGATAGGACCCCCACCATGGCGAGCCATCTTCTCTATTCATTTGGCCATGTGTGGATGCCTAGGATCCCTATCATCCAGAGGCACCTGCAGACGTAAGAGGGGAACCATCTCTAATAGAAATGAGATCACTATAGATCCATAGAGAAACTTCTTGAGCTCCCCATGCTGATACTTGGTTAGCTGAGCTTGAATGTTTGCGAGGAGACCCTCGCACTAGTTGAATACCTTTGAAGACATGCAGTCCTCCATAGACAACATCTGGGACCTAGTAGCTATATGGGGTGCCTGGCTCCCTGCTATCCTTGTGATGGTGAAAAGAATAGATCCCAGTGGACATTCTTGTACCTCTTTGATGGGAATCTTCCCACTAGAGGCACGGGTGTGAGGAGTGCAATGCTTAAGGATCAAGTCCTCTACTGTTCGATCACTTTCACGTGATCCAGTAAGAACCACATTGTCCTCCCTCCAGGACAATCCAGTCAAGAAGTAGATGTATTCCAAATCTATAGTCAAAGTATGCTCTTCGATCAAAAAATACTGTTGCGCGGCGTCCCAACAATCGACCATATGTTCCAGCAGTAGTACTTGGGCCCTCATTCCCTAGACATTGAAGAACTTTAGTAGCTCGCAGTTCCGTAATGCCTCTACACATAATGGGTCACTTGCAGCTTGCACATCATATACCTCGTGTTCTTGTTCTCACCACTCTACGACCATGTTGGATGCTACTAACCTGCCATAAGGAGAATTTTAATACCATTAGAACTCACTTCAACCACTGAAAGTTTATCTTTTGGGATAGGTTTGTTGGTGGGGTTGGATGTTTCCGCCATCACACCCCATCAATACTGACAGTGTGACATCTTCGTAACCCAACTTTGTGGTCTTTGCGATGATTCAACTTCGTTGTAGTTCTCGTAAGGACGACCTGCAACGACCCGAGGACGCAATAGCCCTCCACAAACCAACTCAAAAACCCAAAAAATGAACTAAAATTAAAACTGTAAACCACTAGAAATGTGCTGGATGAAGTTTAGAGTTACCTGCTCCAAACGACTTGTGAAATGGTCACTCGCAGCTCCCGGAATCGACAAGTGAAATTTTGGCTCCAAATGGCACTTCTTCTCCCAAATTTGGCAAATGAACAATGGTGACTATATTTGGTTTTTGTTTCTACTTATAAACAAAAAGGCATATTCTTTTTCAAATATTTGATGCTTTTTAGGTCATTTGCTATAGTTTGGATTATTTTTATGACATTTGAATACTCGGTTGAATTTCTGACCTAGTTTTCAAGTGTGTAGGAGTTGTTAAGTGTTCTTTGTGCACCGTTCTCACATTATAATAGTCATTTCAAGTATGGACAATCCTTTGAATGTTTTGTCATTATTTTGTATCCGTTAGATTGTAATTATTTAATGATGATGAGCTTACTCTTTGTTCTTTCTCGTGCTCTTAAAACCATGAGAATAAGTTACCGAGTTACGATTTATCACTTTTTCTGGGCTCGTTAAACTCCTATGAAAAAGGAATCCCCCTGGAGTTTATCTTTAAGCTCTTTTCAAGCTCTCAAAATATGAACAGATTGCTAAGTCAGCTTGTCACGTTCATGCTTGTTAAATAATTTGAATGGTCGTCTTCCTGGTGATAGTTTACCCCTTTTTCGGACCAGGGGGCACTATTTACAGAAAATGTATACTCCAGCCAATCATGACTAGAAGAGTCCTCTATCGCGTTGTTTTACCCTTTTCGGGTGACGAGGATAACTTTATGAAAAAGGACTATTGGAGTCTTCTTTAATTCTTTTCAGACTCTCTAAACATGAAATGATGACTAAGTTACCTTCTATGGACTCGTTAAACGTTCACATTGAAGGGCCCGTCATGGAACGAACCCCTTCTATCCAAGGTTTGGAAAATATTTGGGATTGGACTCATCTATGAGATCAACTATACCAAGCATCTGCTTACCCTCATCAAGCTCGTAAAAAACACATGAGGCACTCATCATTCATGATGGGGAAAAAGGAAAGCTTTTATGTTACACCCTTTATTTGTGGCAGTACCTAGTCATTCTTGAACATGGCACTCATTTGCATTTGCATACTGCACTTGGATCATCTGTTTGTCCTCGAGTTTCACCCACTTCCCGAGTCTTGTCACTCCTTTAAGTCATTCCCCTGTATGGTCACCAGATTTGTTTGACGGACAATCTATCAAGAGCGGACTCGAGGCATGATCTCCCTAGCTCAACACAATTCTAGAACAAATAGGACAGAATATAAGTCACTTTCCTAGATCTAATTAATAATCAAGGAACTATATACGTTTACCTTATAGATCGCTAATCCTTTTCTCCTTGAGTGTTGCTCCAAGCTTGACGATCTTCAGATTCGAGCTGCAAAACCTGTCTAGACAATAAGACAACGAAACAAGTAAAACACATCTATACAATAACAAATCTAAGTAACCAATCAAGCAGGCGAACTACACAAGCTATAATTAACACAATGAGATTTTGGTGGAAAGCAATTATATTACTTTATTGAAAGGGAAGTACATAGGATAGAAAGATTACAACCATAAACTTGACATAGCAATCCTCATACGATTGAACCAATGCCAAAGCCTCCCAAGGACATGTGAGTCTCCCAATATATGAGTAGAGATCTCTCCTAAGGTAATTTCACTAGCATGTAGGCACTATATACTTCCTCCCCTTGGAATGGGAGTGAGCTTCACTTATATAGGATTAAGTGGATAGGGTAGGTTGAGATATGGTAGGAGAGAGATTGGGGATCCTTCCAAGAGGTTAGAAACCAAGTGTTAGCTCTCCCAAAAGGTCAGGAATAGGGATCCATGTCATCTAGCTTCGAGAATAAGCTCGAAGAAGCTATTTTTTCCCATTAACTGACATTGTCGCATGCTGCAAGAGGCCAACCTGCGACGTTGCAGGTTGCTTGAGGACAACCTGTGACTACCTCTCGAAACCTAGCATGAATGGGTTTGTATCTCTTCCATGTTAATAACTTAGTCAAGGAAACTCTAGGGATGATTACACTGAGCCTCATGATGGTAAGATTTTAGGTGTAACCTCTACCTCAATGAAGTACATAAATTTTGCTTTCATCTCAATTGTGGTACACGTACAAACACCAAGGAATAATTGATGGGAGTGTGGTGTGTTTGTAAATTGGAAAGGTTTTTTGGCATAGATACCCTTCATGTATATGGTGATTCTATGGTTATCATAAATTGGGCATGTTACAGGTGAGATCTACAGGTGGTTTCATTACTTAATTGGTGTATTTATTCTTGAAGATCTTATCAACTCCTTCTCTCGGATTGAGTTCAAACACATTTTCAGAGAGCTTAATATGGAAGTAGATTCAGTATCCAAGGAAGCATTAGATGGAGAGGAAGGCCTCATCAAATGGACTGGATTCTTAGAAAATCCCTTCCATGACAATGGTACAGTTAACATATTTTTACTGTAATTTTTTTTTGTCTTGATATGCTTTTGGTCCTGGGGAAATTTATAGTGAAGGACAGTTATGATTACTGATAGATAAGGGAACTGTTTGGGTTATTACTGATGGATATATAAATAAGTGATCAATTTTGGACAATATTAGGTATCAAGATATACTTTTTGATTCACAATTTGAATATCAAAAATATGATTTTTTCCTGCTATATATATATACAATTTAGAATAATTACCATAAAATAAATTTTGAAAATATACTTATTTCATCCTTTTACAATGTGAAAAAAAACCTTTTTAATAATTATAAACATATTACATCATATCATACTAAGATTATATATTACCATTGTGATAACATAGCAACAACCTCATCCAAAGAAATGTTTTTTAATGAATATAACCATTCGCTACTTAAACTTCAATCATACTTACACTATAAATATATAGAGTGTTCATTAAAAAAATTCCATTTATTGGCATCAAAGTTTTAGCCATGGAAGTTACAAATATTACTTTTTAATTGACATTTATTATAAGTATTATGGTTTACTGCAAGGGATGATGGGTTATATGGGTTAGAGGAAAGAATGTAAAAATATATGATATTTAATTTTCTTATTATTTGAAAAACAAGTTTAATATATTAAGGTTTAATTTAAATGTTTACTGTCAAAGAAGGAAACACTCCATAACATTTAGGTAATTGATTAATACATAAAATAATTTACAAAAGTATTTCTAGAATTAATCATCAACAAATAACACTCGTTCTAAAAATAGAAAATGTGTGCTGAGCCACAAATCTAGTGTTTAATATTGATAAAATGTTTAAGTCATCAGATCATTCATGTCTAAGACATGATTGTGACCGTTAGATTACTACAGTATAAAAATATATTAAAAATTCATTTTTGCACCGAGTGAAACGAGGTGTTTTGCAATAGAGTATGGGGGAGATGTTGTAATGTGTGTGGATATAGTGTTACACATGAGTATGAGGGTGTAACATCCCCATTTTGATCCCATTACATTCAAATGTAAATGATGTAATATTGTTATAAAATCATGGTGAGGATCTCAAGGCCAAGGCCCCGCCATCGATTTACTGATGGATATGGTTTACGTGCTAGCTAGGCACATTGGAATTTCAAATATCATGTAAATATGCATTTTAATAAAATACCCACAACTAGCTATGCAAAGCAACAAGAGATGGGTGCATGATTTTACAAGGAATTGGGAGGGAAATATTCAAACCCTTGGAGCCAATCAAGTCAAGCCAAATGTCAATGAGATAACCCATCAAACCCTCAACTACCCATATTGACTTTTGTACTCAATCATTCATTCTTGCAAGAGTTGGTTGAGGTAGTTAATGCCTTGGGTAATGGGAAGTATGGTGGTCCAAATTCGAGTATGGGCAAGCCACCCTGCATGGAAAATGGTGTTTGGATTCCTTGGCAAGAAAAGAGCCATGAATTACTCCCCAAGCCATTATCCATCAACTATTTTGTCTCTCTCACGAGTTGGGACCTGGCTGGGCGTTTTTCCCCATCGAAATTATGCATTTTCCTTCATTCTCAGTTGGGAGAAGGGCATTTTTGTGTTGTATACCAGTGGGGAAGAAGGAGAATCAAATTTGGGTTCCACAAAGACCGTTTTGGTTGTTGAATGCTTAGTTGGTTGGGATAGAATTCGTTTTCCTTCCTGTGAATGTTTTTCCCCATTCCACAATCTGTTTTTGGCTGGAAACAATTTGGGGAAAGCCCATGGCCATCCTATTTGTAAATCCCATTGTTAAAACGTGTGTATCCATGCCCAATGACTATGTTTTGTTGTGTGTGTAAAGAGTATTTTGGGGTATGGGTATGGGTATCCATTGGTTTGGCTTGAGCTTGAGTTCAAGCATCGAGGGTTCAGATGTATCATGATAAACCCAGCTGTGGACTGGCTTGGCTCAGATAAAATGGTTAATTGGTTGTGAATGAGCTTGAATGTCCCCTTATCCTTGTAAGAATCATTCCCAGCTCGGGGGTGGCAGTTGTGTTGAGAGAATTGATGAACACAATTAGCCTATGGTTGAGTGGAATGTTGCAGCGACATAGCTAGTTGCTTGGGACAATTACACAACGAAGATAAACGTTTTTTCTGTCTATGTATTTACTTCGGCAATGTTTAAATTGATGACTATTTTTGATATGCTGTATGCATATGATATATGTGTCGATGAGTTTTGATTCAACTGTGCATATTTGCTAAATTTGCATCTGCACACTTTTGAATTTATGTGTATGAATCTAATGAATGGGCCGAGTTTATTTAAAAGCCCAAATATTGGCATCATGTTCCCTTCCTTGCATTGGGACCACGGGAGGGTACATTACAGAGGGAGATGTTGTAACGTTACATGAGTAAAAAAAAGAGTAAAAAGTAATAAATTATATTATGTCGGCTCATAAACTAAAAAATTAATGAAAGTATTTAAAAAAAATCCATGTTGGCTCATAAAATAAAATAAAAACTTAAAACTTAAACCTGGGTCTATTAATCAAGAGATATCAAATTTCTTGAGTTTAAATTTTAAAAAACGAAATACACCTCAAGAAATTGGATCCCTCTCGATGCTTGATAAATATAGGTTTAAGATGGATCTATGCTGATAATCTAAAACTATATTACATTAAGTTGTACTTAAATTAACTGAAAAGTACACAAAAGTGATCCAAACAAATAAAAAATGTACACACATATAAAAAGAAGCAAAAAGAGTTGCCATCATAGCTATCAAAAGAAATAACTTTGTTGATTATAAAAAAATCAAGAAATATACTCTAACAATAATAAAAAAATTCAATTATCAACATGAATGTTTCAACACCCGAAGAATCCTTCATAATTTGAATGTGATATGAGAAATCTATTGATTAGTGTCAAATATCAAACAATGATATAAGGAATTAATGAGAGAGAACCTACCTCTTAGGTAAAAGAGTATAAAACTAATCAAATGCTCTACATAACACATGAACCAAAATGTAAACTAGAAGAATATATGTTGAGGCCAAAACTATAATGTTTGGATCGTCGACACTTTGATCTTGTGAAGCTAGATGGGTGTAGAACGGGAATTGTACATTGGATTTATATTCCCCGGAGGGAGGGTTAGAGACTTTGTTTGGGCAAAGCCTATGCGTTAAATCCTTTATGTTTTTTTAATTCGGTAAGTATTTAATTTTTTGGTATTTGTTGTTTGTGATTTTCCTTGTGAATTTTATGAATATATATGCTCAGGAGACTTGGAATATATGTTGGTGCTATAGTTTGTATACACGATAGATAATTGGTTAACATAATGAACTATATAGAATGTGCGTTAAAGAATGTAATATTTGTAACCACGGGATATAACTATATAGAATGTGCGTTAAAGAATGTATTATTTGTAACCACGGGATTTTGTATAGATTAAGCAATATTGTTAGGATTGTTCGTTAAGCAGTTGGTAATTATCAGTCATTTTATATTTAAGGGGAAGGTTGTGGAAATGAAATGAAAAGGTTGGGTTGTTGCTAGATTGGTATGTTGAGATTATGTATAGATTAAGCAATATTGTTAGGATTGTTCGTTAAGTAGTTGGTAACTATCAGTCATTTTGTATTTAAGGGAAAGGTTGTGGAAATGAAATGAAAAGGTTGGGTTGTTGCTAGATTGGTATGTTGAGATTATTTTTATTTTTCCTAGTATTATTAGAGATAGTAAGGAAGATGGTTGAGAATATGTAAGTGATGAACCTTTTCTCTTTAATAAAATGGTTGGACATTTCATATACATCTAAATGGGTGATGTTAAGATTTGATGTTAATATGTGCATAACCATAACTAATATCTTGTTCTCTTAAGTCTTTTAAGAATCTTGAGTGAGACTTTATTCATTAATGGATATTGAAAATGCCATAATTTAAAATCTTAGGTTTGAATTTGTGTCAATAATATACCTAAAATACATTCAACAAATAAAAGGGGAAATTGAAAATGCATAAATATAAATAAAAGAAAAGAAAACTAAATCAAAGTTTTGTATTTTTATGTCAAGTTGCAATAGTTTATTAGAACACTAAGAGCAAAGATGACAACAAGTAATTGAGTTAACAAATTATCCTTTTGTTATTAAGAGGACCATTATAATCGTCTTGAACAAAGCAATTTCTTCAAGTTTCTCTAAGACATTAGATCAAGAATAACTTTAAAAGTTCTAGATATATTTGTAAATCATACAAAAACAACTAAATGCCAAAATAAAATAAAAAGGCAAAACAAAAAATGACTCGGTTGGTATGTTCTAGATGTAATTGCAAACTATACAAAACCAATTAAATGCCAAAAAAATGGTAAAATAGAAAATGACTTGGCTTAGATCACCCAAGAGTATGTGATGCATAATAGTTTACGTTTACAAAATATGCATTGGCTAGTACGGAATATATTGAATCTTCTAAAAACAAACAAATTAATAGACAAATAAACCATCTCAATAAAAAAACCAGATCATGCTCCTACTTTGTCTTTTCCCTACCACTTTTCAAGAAATCCCTGCTACTAAAGAAATCATTTAATCCAAAAAAAACCATGCTCCCACTTTGTCTTTTCCCTACCACTTTTCAAGAAATCCCTGCTATTAAAGAAATCATTTAATCCAAAAGAACGAGTATGAGGCATGGAATCAAAATAAGATGGAGTTATCACGAAGCTCTAGCATACCTCTCTTAATTAGAAATCATTTAATCCAAAAAAAAACCATGCTCCCACTTTGTCTTTTCCCTACCACTTTTCAAGAAATCCCTTCTATTAAAGAAATCATTTAATCCAAAAGAATGAGTATGAGGCATGGAATCAAAAGAAGATGGAGTTATCACAAGGCTCTAGCATACCTCTCTTATTTGAGAATTGCCCCTCTATTGGTTTGCTACCTCTTTTATATTGTTTTCTTGATAGACTTAGTAGTTAAGGAATTTTGTCACCGACATGATAAAACAACAGACTAGAAGTTGTCAACCTATAGGTTTGAATGTCCTTTTGCAAATATATCAATCCTTACAACAACAGGTTGCGCCTTTGAAATGCTTTCTACCTTTTCTCGGTTTTCAACAGACTGCTCACCATTATCAATGATTGCAAATCATGGCCGTAAGCTTCTTTTCTTGTGCAATGAAGTAATCGAAGAAACTTGCCACCATATTTTTGTCTCAAAACAACAATCTTGATTCTGAGACAACCGCTCTCCTATTGCATTTGTTATCACAAATTCACGGGAATCCATTGACTGTACCCATGAATAGATTGGTTTTCAATATTGTTGCATGAAGCGACACCATAACTTTGATTACTTAGTGCTGTTATTTTCGTCCTCTCTCCACGTCCTGCACATTCTTTGTTTTGGCATATAGATTAAGTCACACATGCACCACGGATTATTCTGCATAATTTGTTTTTAATGTCGGCAATTTCCATAACTTTTTGAAGTATTGTGCACGATATGGTTGGCTTGTAATCCGAAATTGAGTAAATAGGGGGTGTTTTGAGGATGAGGTGAAAAATAACATCTTCGGTAGAGTGAAATAATAATGAAGAACATAGTTATAGCATGACTTAATATAAAGTAATAATTTAGAGTATGACATGGAAGGGGAGTTATCATATTTGCCACAATAAGGAGTTATGAATCAAAACAACATAAGGAGGAGTTATGAATCAAAACAATATGAAGAATTGAGTATAGGAAGAGTTATCATATGAAGTTTTGGAGGAGTTATAGGAGTTATGAATCAAAACATCATGAAGAATTAAGCATAGGAAGAGTTATCATATGAAGTTTTGGAGGAGTTATCCTATTTGCCACAATAAGGAGGAATTATGAACCAAAACATTATGAAGAATTGAGGAGTTATGAAC
The DNA here is from genome assembly GCA_027924585.1 of Larix kaempferi. Lineage (NCBI taxonomy): Eukaryota > Viridiplantae > Streptophyta > Pinopsida > Pinales > Pinaceae > Larix > Larix kaempferi. The sequence continues at coordinate 13,065,607 of BSBM01000348.1, read as the reverse complement.
CAAAACAACATAAAGAATTGAGCATAGGAAAAAGCAAATTGTAGTTTAGGACATAGAAACTAAATAAGTTTAATATATGTATGATTTTAAGCTAAATATCGAAGATTGAACTATTTAAAGAGGAGTTATGAACCAAAACATTATGAAGAATTGAGGAGTTATGAACCAAAACAACATGAAGAATTGAGCATAGGAAAAAGCAAATTGTAGTTTAGGACATAGAAACTAAATAAGTTTAATATATGTATGATTTTAAGCTAAATATCGAAGATTGAACTTTTTATAGCGTTATACCAAAATCTAGCATGAAGTTTTGGAGGAGTTATCATATTTGCCACAATAAGGAGGAAGGGATGAACCAAAAACAAATGAAGAATTGAGCATAGGAAAAAGCAATAGTAGTTGTAATATGTTTGCTAGCAATTAAAACATAGGACATAGAAACTAAAATTAGCTTAATACATATATGATCTTAAGTTGAGTTAGAAGAACATAGGACATAAAAATTAAATAAGTTTAATACATGTATGATTTTAAGCTAAATATCGAAGATCGAAGTATTTACATTGTTATACCAAAATCCAATCAAGAGCTGCATGAAGTTTTGGAGGAGTTATCATAGTTGCCACAATAAGAAGGAAGGGATGAACCAAAAAAACATGAAGAATTGAGCATAGGAAAAGTAATTGTAGTTGTAATATGTTTGTTAGCAATTAAAACACAGGACATAGAAACTAAAATAAGCTTAATACATATATGATCTTAAGTTGAGTTAAAAGAACATAGGACATAGAAACCAAATAAGTTTAATAAATGTATGACTTTAAGCTAAATATTGAAGATTGAACTATTTATAGTGTTATACCAAAATCCAATTTAATTGAAGACAACTTCCGTGTCAAAGAAAATGAAGATGAATGAAACATTGGAATAAAAGAAGGAACCATGTGATCTAGAAGTGGATAAGGATAACAAAACATTTCTAGGTATTCCATTTCATTAGAACTAAGATAGACATGTAAAATAATTGACAATGAAACGAAACAAAAAAATAGTAGAACAAGAAGAGGTGAATCATGCATGATATGGCTGGCCAATATAGGTAGACATATACTGCTCATGTCTACATAGTGATTCTTGCTACAATAATAATCATTAATCCCATAATCAACATAATGCTCATTTTGAAGCTCATTATCAATCCTGCTTTGGCAGAGTCAATTGGCCTCACGAGGATACCCGACGGAGATAGTACCCCACCAGTGGTAGCTGGTGGGGTAAAACAAAATCATTTTGACCTAGCAATCACAAAAGTAAAATACAACTTACATTTGTATGAAGATACCCATAACTTAAAAAATGTGCAATTAGATGGTCAAAAGACAAATTAGACCAAACATAGATGTCCATCTAGCACATAGTCGTAATGTAAATTTATAGTTATTGCAAGAACTTGTTTAATTCCTATCTTACATTTAAGGATCTTTTTAGATCGATACATTCACATGAAATTATACATTTTTTTACTTTTCATTATATTTAAAAGGATTTTGATCGTTATGTGATGGAAAATGTGTAATACCCCCATTTTGACCCTTGGGATATATTGTCTTTTAATGTAAATATTGTATACATGCGATGTATGTTTTCCTAGCGTGGAGCTGAAGGCCAAGGCCCCACTAGTGGATGCTTAGTTTTTATTTAAAAAGACAAATATTTGATATTATGTTATCCATGTGCTATTAAGCCATGGAATATTGTAAATTGATGTAAATATTAATATTGCAATAAAATACCAAAAAATGGCTATGGAAGCAACTAATAAGAGGGGGCCATGTGTATCCACTAGGGAGTAGTGATGGGGATTGTACGGTTGAACCATATGCTGTCAAATGTCATCTTGAGAACCCATTTGACTTCTCTTGCTGACATTTAATTATGTTGTAAAGAAGTAGTTGAAGAAATCAGTTCATGGCTTCAATGGAGCATAGGCAACCCATAAATTCATATGGCAGATATGGGCTATGTTTCCTTCACCCACAAGTCACTCCACCTCATGGGAACTTGTTCTTCCTCATTCCCATTCCATTCTTGATCACCAAAGTATCAGTTTTCATCCATTACACAGTGCCAGTAGTGAAAAAAACTAGAAATCACAACTGTGAATTAAGTTACATTTTGAAGTGCCATAAATGCCGTGAAATTCGTGTGGACAGTGAAATCCGATGGGGTATCCATACAAATGAACCTTGGGGAGAATTTGAGAGTGCTATATCTCTAGAAATCCATAGGAAAACCCAGTTTTGATAGCCCGAAAATCCAATTACGGGATTGAGTCATTTGATCATCAAATTGTGAGAATCCAAGCGTGAATGACTAAACATAGGATAGAACAGAGGTTGGGATTGCTTGATAAACCCAGTGAAGGCTAGAATCTCAAGGATTTAGCAGCTTGGACCTTTCTATGCCCATCCTGAAGAGCACTGGAGGGAAGGGACACCTAAGGGACTGTGCAACAGAGAAGGGGACCTTTCTTGTGTTGAGTGTGGTAGGTATTGTGGATTTCAAGGTTGTTTGAGTTTATCTTGAGATTCCTATAGCTCTGTGGTTGAGCTCACTGGCTTAGTATTTCCCCCCTTTGTCTCTTGCTAGCTTGATAAACCCAATTGTGTGTTGGCTTAGTATGACTGCTTGTGTGAAACCATGGTTGTAAGGGAGCCTATTTAGTCCCTTCTTAGTGGATACACAGCCCAGCTCGGGGGTGGTCTCTCAACTAAAATAATATAGGATGGACAGAGACCTATGGTTGGGTTTAACATTGCTCTCACATAACCAGTTGCTTGGAGAGTTCATCTTGAAGATTAGTATTCTCTATGGTTTAAATTATGTTTATTCTATGTTTTGTAATGTTTAATTTGATGACTGTTATTGATATGGTGAATGCATGATACGGTTGTTTGTGGATAATGTTAAATTCCACTATAGTTGTTTGAGTATGAATATGCACACATAAATTTTTAACTACTATCAATTTATTTATTATTAAATGGGCGAGTTCTAATGACAATTTATATTCATTAAATAATAAAACAATGGCACAATATACGAATGAATCAATAAAATTATTCACATGTATGAGATAATGACGAATTTTCATATAAGAAAAGAAAATAAAGTACTAATTATTTATTTTAAATAAAATATTTATTGAATAAAGTAAAGATTAAAATATTTGTATTTTAATAATAAAAATTGAAATAATTTTATCTAAGTAATAAAAGAGAAACAAAAAGTTCCATAGGCTCAGTATTTAAAAGAAAAACACTTTTTGAAATGAGTGGTATGAGTTATCACTAGAGTATCGATTCAAAGCCCACCATGACTGTCAAATGAGTTAGAAACTGGAATATATAATTCAAAGTGGAATTTATCAATTCAAAGTTTGAAAAAAAACATGATGAAGTGGCTTAATTGCATGACATTATCTATTGTTTAAGTCTTAAGCCGTACATTGTTTGGTGTCATATAGGTTAAAAGTTACTCTGTGTGCTAAAAATCAGGTTTGTTGAGACAACTCCCACAAATTTGATGACTTGGGATTGCATTGAAGCACAGAAGAATAAGATAAGTTCATGTGGTTACAGACATGGAATTCTCCATGTCCATCCATATACAAGACTCTTGGATTGGATTGTACAAGACATGAACCATGCTGGATATTTCATGGTTGTGCTTCACTAAATACACAAATTTTCAAACGAATAGAAGCTTCAGTTTTTGGTATTCACAAATTTTCAAATTAACCAAGATTCCTAACTGTACGTGGATGATAACTGCGATGGGTATAAACTATACAATAACCAGAGAAATGCGTCGAGCTAAATCAGTTACAGTTGGAGTTGGAGTTCAGCATGGCTTCGAAAGAGAATGTTGTATGTGCAATGCTGCTTGGTTGTGAATCTATTGTTGCACCTTAGCAACTACAAGCTATGGAGCCCAAGAGAAACAAAAATATCAACATTTTTCCTAACCACTTTAAAAAAAAAAAATTTAATTAATTAAGTCTACTCAAATTGTACTTTTATCATAAAACTTAAATAAAAATATTTAAAATTTCTCACCTAAATAAATTTATATAATAACGTAACAACAACCTCATCAAAAGAAATGATTACCTTCAAGCTATTTTTCCATACGTATAATCTTCCTTTGTACTTAAACTTCAATATTATTTACACTAGAAATATATACAATCTTCATCACACAAAAAAAATCCATTTATTGGCACCAAAGTTTTAATCATAGTAATTACAAATATTAGTTTTTAATGACATTTATCATAAGTATTATGGTTCACTGCAAGGGATCATGGGAAATGGGTTATAGGAAAGAATGTAAAAATATATGATATTTAATTTGGTCATTGTTTGAAAAATAATGTATATTTATATAAGTTTAATATATTATGGTTTAAATGTTTATATATAGGTGTTAAAACTTATGTGGTCAACATTGTTAAAGAAGAAATATTTTGACATTTAGGCAATTGATTAATACATAAAATAATTTACAAAAACATCTCTAGAATGAATTATCAACAAATAACACTCCATGTTTTATAAATAGAAAGTGTGTTTTTAAGCCACAAATTTAGTGTGATTAATATGATAAAATGTTTTGAGTCACCATATCAGTCATGTGTAAGACATGATTGTGACCATCGAATTACTACTGGAGTATAAAAATATACTAAAAGTGCACTTTAATCTAAAACCGCATTACACTAAGTTGCACTTAAATTAACTCTCAATGTCAAAATATCCTAGCACCCCCGCTTAAGGAAAACATCTGATATGATTGAAGGATTTACAAAAGTGAGAAAAGAAAAAGAAACCAGGCCTTAGAATCTAACCTGCCCCTAAACCCTTAACGAGAACATTTGGAGTTCTTAACATAGAGGGAAGTTGTAAAACGATGCATGGTCAAGTGTCTAATGTGTTGAGTATTGATATTGAACTAGATGTTGAGAAAGTAGGAAACAAATAATTTCCAAAAGATAATATAGAAGATGTACTAATGTTGATGTTTAATGAATTCGACAAAGTTGTAAGAAAGTGTGAAAAGTACACAAGAGTGATCCAAACAAACCAAGAATCTACAGGTTAAGATGGCATCCCCTTATAAAATACACACATATGAAGGAAGCAAAAGGATTTTCCATCATAGTTATCAAAAGAAGTGACTTTGTTGATTCTAAAAAGATCAAGGAATATCTCTCATTGGGAAAACAAAATAATGATCAATACGAATTCTTCAACACCTAGAGCATCTTTCATAATTTGAATGTGATATGAGAAATCCATTGGTAAGTGTTAAATATCAAATAATGGTATAATAAATTAAGGAGAGAACCTACCTATGAGGAAAAAGAGTAGACAACTAATAAGTGCTCCAAATAACACATGAACCAAATTGTATGCTTATAAGGATGCATAAAAAAATCCAATATCATAGAATTATGAAGGTAAAGAGGATCATTGCACAAACAAAGGGAAAAAAATGACCATAATAATCATAATAAGTTTTATATAAAAAAGATTTGTCAACATATAGTGATGGAAACTATTAAGATGGTTGAGTATCATAACATTAATGAAGATTTAATTGAAAGGTAAACAAAGAAAAAACCATAGATGATATATTTGTATAAAATGCATTTAAACAATGCTAAAGGTTCTACATTGGCTTATCAACAATGCATCGATAAGAAATGTGGATAATAAGTATTCAACCAAGATTTTATCACTTCCTTTTTTTTCACAAAATGGTTATGAGAAAAGGTATTACACTACTAACAAGTTTGGTGAGAAGGTCAATCCCAATAACGAGAGTGAGAGTGGACCCTTGCAAAAGGTAAATATTTATTTATATATCTTCAAAGTGAAGACCAAATTAATGTTGGAAGGTTATGACAAATATTTAGAATATCTAAGGCCCTACCAAAATAGTTGAAAATGTTAAATTTTCTGAATTTACTTCAATCTGATCTAGGATCTTAACTGAGAGAACAACATGTACAGCATATCTACAGCATATCAATCATGGAGACAATAATGCAAGCACACAAGAGACACAAAGATTTACTTGGGGAAAACCATAAAGGTGAAAAACCCTAATAACTTCCTCAGAGATAGATAGAGCAATGATACAACCAACCATGAGAGATAGACATAACCTAGCAGCAGATCCTCCTCCTCCATAAGTGCGCCACTCCTCCTTGAGTACATGGGTGAGAAGTGAAAATGAGCAAATAGAGTGCCTCCCGAACTCTATTTATACTTGACTTGACTTGCCTTTTTACCTAACTCATGTAGGCTCGAACTTAACCACATAACATAATGCTGACTGGGCCGACCCCCAATAGGGTGGTCTAATAACCCTTTGAACCACATGACTTATATAGGGCCGACCCCAAACATGGTGGTCTAATAACCCATCAAGTATAAGTTACGACACTTACAATATAAATAACGACACTTCCTTATAGAGGAATAATACCATCTTTATAGGAATACAATATACATATATGTGAAATACATTCCGAAGTTACATATACATCAACAGAAAAATAGGTTCAACTAGGTTTACAATTATGTGGCCATGTTTGTAAGACTTATACCTTTATAACTCAATTTGGAGAAGTAAGTTGAAACCAATTTTAGTATTATATTGCTCAAAATTGAAAAAATCATAGACATTATCATGAAAAGAAGAATATATGTTGAGGCCAAAATTATATTGTTAGGATCATCGACACTTCGATCTCGTGAGGCTAGATGGGTGTAGAACAGGAATGGTAACATAGATTTATGGGTGAGCACACAAATTTGCTCCCGAAAAGTGTTGCAACGAGTCTGCGCTAGCGAGAAAAAAACAAAATCGTGCACGCACCTAAGGCAGTGCGCACGCGCCACTAGTTTCAATACCGAACTCGGGCACGTGCGCACTGCTGCACATGCACGCTCAAATGCTCGCACGCACTCCTGTTAAGATAATAAAAAAAACATGGCAGAGTTGTTGTAATTATTTCCATTGTGGTCGAGCATGAGTCACCCATCCCATGCGCGCCGCTACAGACCACCAGTTTCACCATTTCCACTCAAAAACTATCTCCATCCATCCACCAAGTGCATTGGATAGGTAATATGCATGTTTTTTGTCTTTTTATTCATTTTTTTGGTCATTTTATTAATTTTTGTATGTTTATTAAATTTTCAATAATTCCCAAATTAGTAAAATAATAGAGAATTTTTCAATTGCAGAGTGTAAACCTACCCAAGGAATGAACAAAATGTTAACATAGAGTCTCGTGGAACACAAGAAAACACAAATCTTGGAACCAATGAAATCCCTCAACAAAATCCAAATGCCCAATAAAATCAAAACCCCCAACAAAATTTTGACAAAGACAACTTGAACCATTAAGTAAATGAAATGAGAGTGCACACTCGAGAACTAAGAAACACATGGGAACCATCTTGAGTTTCCCTTTCCACCTCAATTGAGAGCTCAATTGACTCCCTCAGCCATGCACATCGCTAATTGACTGACATGACTGAATATAGAGCTAGGATGCAGGAGTATTATTCCACCGGAATTTCCAAGGAGGAAATAAAAGATTTGAATATTACAAAGGCCCAATTGTACAATATGTTAACCGATCCAAGAACAAAATGTAATGTCCCTTTTGTATAAAATTTCCCTCTGTGCTCAAATTCACCAAATTTCAACTCTAGCTATATGTATACAACTGATTCCAAACTCCTCCAAATACTTTCGAACATGGTAAGGAAGGTCATGAGGGGTCATGGGACACATTAAAACATATATCAGACATATAACAAACTTATATAGCCAACCATGGTCTACAATTTGCAAGGGAAGTAGTTTCGGGACAAGACTAGTCAATTTGGGAAGTGGAAATCCCCCCTAGGTCTTGGAAGAAAGCTCTTCCCAACATTGTACAACCTTCACTAATGAAGGTTATGAGAAATGGATCTGTTATTAGACATTAATTAAAGTATATTTTCATCATTATATGTGGTTTTGGGGTCGAATAGGTATCCAAGATAACTCAGGGAATTTACTAGTAATTTTGAGGCTCAAACCCCCAAGGGTAGATGACTCCAAATAGCTCCAAATGATCTCAAATTGTACCAGAAGGTGTATGGATGGGGCATCAAAATCTCCCCCAAAGAGAATGGTATCTCACCAAAGGTGCAATTCCTCAAGGATCAATAATATGCATAGAAACTTGAAATGGTTGAAGAAGCAAGCTGAACTATAAGTGACCATGATCTTCCCTGTAGATTACACCTGGAAAAAATGACTCCATTGAAGATCCAAATCAAAGGTATGAATGTAATTTCCAACTACCAACTAGGATGGGAATCTTTCACCCTCGAAATTGGTGCTAAGGCAAGTAGAGTAGCACTCCACTAGCTCTTCTCTCCAAATGCAATTGCAAATTATAAAAATGATCAAAAGCTGCCTTCATTCTTTGTTCTTTAAATTTATAAAGTTTCCAAGATCTCTATGGGTCGAATTCCTTCCAAGAGATTCATTCCAACTCAAGTTGGGAAGAGATTCCAAAGAATGCCACTTGTACAGCAATTCCTACTCTCCCACTTCCACCACATCACATGTGGAAGCATCTTAGCTTCCCTAACTCCCTTGAGTGCCCTCTTGGAGGATAGTTTTAGCCCTGAAATGTCATATATGTCATATGTGAGCCATAAGGTCTGATTTGTGTCATAGGTGGCATCGCATCTTCATCATTGTTGTCATAGAAACTAGGGAATCTAGCCCAAGTGTCACAATTTCTCTAAGATGCCTCTTCCTCTTCCATGGGAGTTACTCTTCCGCTCTAATTCGACATTGGATGAGTCATGACATGAATAATACCTTTTGAAATCCCCCAAGTATGTTACCCTTCACCTTGAATTCGAATTGGTGAGAAAATGATGCCAAGCGTAGTGGGGAAATCTAGCCACATGTGGGTCCCACAACCTCTTATGTGCCCTCATGATCCAATGCCACCTTATTTTATGTTATTATTATTTATTTGACCCAATTAATGTTCATTTTTAAGTCTAAGGTCACTTTGGGTCTTGTAGCTCCATCACTCCAACTTTTAATGCTTCCACCCCCAACCTAGGGAGTTAGTAAACTAGTGGAAATTTTCCTCCATGATATTTTGTGTGGATGGAGACATTACAAATTTGAATTGGGAATTTGATCTAATGTGACCCACCTTGTCCATTTGGATCTAATTATACATTATAACTAACTTGGAAATCATGCTTGGAAATTATTTTTACCTTTAGTACCAATTTGACAAACTATCATGAGTATGGCCAATTGGCTTAGGCCATTGTGATCCAATGCAAAATTTTGGGACATTGCAAGTCCTCCCTTCCCAATATTGCTTGTCCTCAAGCAATTTAAAACATATGTGCTGAATAACCTACCTTCATTTCTACTATATAACTCTTTGAAGCTACCACTAAGTTACCCAATTTTGAGTCCTTAAGAGGCCCTGAAAGTTTTAGAGAGGAACCACCAAGCTTGCTGCTGCACTACTCTAATTAAAATCACTTTATTAAGTGGGAACTCAATATTCCATGCTACTTATTTCCCAAAAAAACTGAAACCAATGAGACGAAACTTATTCCAGGGTCCCATTGCTTGTATTGCACCCCAACAATTAAGAGTGCTCTCCAACCCATACCATCAGATAAGAGGATTCCTGGATCCCATTTCCTTGTATGCATTCTCCAAGCAAGTAGACCACCATTTTCCAAGTGCATACAAGCATCAAGTAGCACATCAAATATGTTCCAACAACATAGGTGAGGATCCCATGTCCTATAGTGCTGCTCCAAAAGGATGTGATATGCATCAAAATGTTCAGCCATGTATTCTTTCATCCAAGGAGTGAATGAAGAATCTCCACTAAAATCTGAACCAAATTATGAGCCAAAAAAAAAGGAGACTTCAAATGAATCAAAGAAGTCTCACCCATACATCCATGAATGTGAGAATCATAAAGATATAACAAAGTATGTGGCTTCCAACAAAAATGTTCTCCAATCATAAATCTATTCACCCAAGTGTTGGATGAAGTTCCTCCAACATCAAATGAACCAAGTGTTGACCAAGAAAAACCATGAGTCTTCAAGTGACTCAAATGCATATCATAGGTGCATCCATGTATATGGGCATCATCATAAAGTAACAAAGGTTGTGGCCACAAATGTGAATAAGATTGTGCTCCAATAATGCCATCATATAACTGAGAGATAGGAGTTTCATGCTCCTCATGTGGCACCATAAAAAATAAACCTTTCACCCATACTTCATTAGGATGAATGCTGTAAAATATGGAAGTGTAGGATGTAGGAGAATGAATCAACTCACTAAAATGATCAGAAAGTGCAGATGTGTCCTCATGTGAATTCTTCATAAGGATAAGATCATGCACCTCCCTCAAGTGCAAACATTTTCTCATCGGTTGGTTCCAAAGTAGTGGGATCATACACTCCTTCAGAAATTGTGTCACCCTTTCCAAGAGGAAACTCAAATTACTCTCCCTACAAATCAAGTGCTTAGATCTCATCAATCTCCTATTCAAAAAGATCAAGCAAATGCAAATTTCCATGTTTCTCATTATCTACCATGTCATGAAAATCCTCCATGCAATCCACCATCTGAAAATTTGAAACGTAGGAGTAAGAACAAGTATATTGCAACCTTTCAAGAAGTTGCTCATTTTGAATTTTGAGTTTATGAATATCCTCATCATTCTTCAAGTATGCATCATGTAACAATTCATTAAACTCAACCAAATTATTTCTATCAAAAGGAAAAGATATGAGATTACCTTTGATGTTGCACATTGCTCTTTGTTTCCTTTCCAAGGTAGAATGTGTCTCGAAATGATCTTCAATACTTTCAATAGAACCTTCTTCATGCTCATGTGATGTCTCTTCATCTTTTTCAGAATCACTTGGGAGTGAATTTTGATCCTCTTCATTTCTACTTCTAATTCACCTATTTCAGAACTAGGTGGTTCATGGGTCTCCTCTTTTTGCTTCTTCAAGCAAGATGATTCATCTTTCCCCTTGGTTTCCTTAAGATCAATATATTTGGAATATCTATTTTGAAATGGATTATGATTTCCTTCCTTCATCTTGAGCTTGTTTGAGACAATGAGGTATTGATCAAATGGTAGGATGTTTCTGCAATCTTCGCTCAAGTGTTTCCATTCGATTAGAAGTTCTTGCACATCAATTGGAGTATTAATATTTGCTTTGGAATCAAGAAATTTAGGTGTAGTAGGCCTTGGTGTTCTCTGAAATTCATTTACTCTATTATGGGATCCCGTGCTTGAGAAAATATGCTCACCCATTGGCTTCTTTTCCTTGAAAGAGGAACTAATGTTGCCTCCTATTACCCCTTTGATCCCAAGTTGGCTAGCCAACAATTCGAATCCTTTCATTATCTAATTTTTCATGTCTTAAAAGATGGGTTTGATGAGTTTCCTATACTCCTCAATATCATATGAGGTTCTCTTTTCATCCCTAGCCATAGTTTCCTAAAAAATGCTCTTCTTTTCCTACTACTTCCCCTTCAACAAAAGTAACTTTGGTTTCAATATCTAAGGGTGGTCCCTGACTTCTTGTACTCATAAAAATAAAACCACATCAAGTGCCAAGATCATTCTCTGATACCACTGTAATGTCCCTTTTGTATAAAATTTCCCTCTGTGGTCAAATTCACCAAATTTCAACTCTAGGTATATGTATACAACTGATTCCAAACTCCTCCAAATACTTTAAAACTTGTTGAGGAAGGTCATGAGGGGTCATGGGACACATTGAAACATCTATAAGGCATATAATAAATTGATACACCCAACCGTGGTCTACAATTTGCAAGGGAAGTAGGTTCGGGACAAGACTAGTGAATTTGGGAAGTGAAAATCCCCCCTAGGTATTGGAACAAAGCTCTTCCCAACACTGTACAACCTTCACTAATGATGGGTATGAGAATTAGATCTGTTATTAGACATTAATTAAATTAAATTTTCAGAATTATATGTGGTTTTGGGGTCGAATAGGTATCCAAGAGAACTCAGGGAATTTACTAGTAATTTTGAGGCTCAAGCCCCCAAGGGTAGATGGCTCCAAATAGATCCAAATGATCTCAAATTGTACCAGCAGGTGTATGTATGATGTTAAAACATAATAATTTTTTTTATAGGTTCCTTCCAACCTTCAAATGTATTTTGAAACTCACTTTGGTAATCTGGTCAATCTAGGGAGTTTTACTAGCAAATGGTGGTTCAAATCCCCTTAGGGAAAATGACAAGTTGGCTCTCCAAATGAAATAGAACCCTCTAGAAATTATGAAAAGAGGTTGGTGACATATAAAGGACATAAATGGGATCTCATATGAATCATCATTCATCTTATAATATCTGCTACAACTCTCTCAAATCAGATATGGAATTGCTAGTTTCAACATAAGGGGAAATGGTAGGCAATGTTCACTAAATGTCATGAAACTCAACCAAATGCCTCCAAATTCTTGTCTGATGAACATGAAAAATTTTCAACACATAAATTACATTCCATTTCTCATTAATCCATCATTCATTCACTTAACCATTCGAATTTATCAACATATCAATAACTTGCAACAAGGTAGTGGGGAAAATGGCATTGTTTGTTCATTAATGAGCAATTTTACATAGTATTTCTTGGAATCTAGACTTGTGGATCTTATGAGCATGAAATATAGAGCATATATATCAGATAAAAAAATAATGGGGCATCAAAAACTCCCCAAAATAGAATAGTATCTCACCAAAGGTGCAATTCCTCAAGGATGAAGAATATGCATAGAAAACTTGAAATGGTTGAAGAAGAAATCTAAACTAGAAGTGACCATGATCTGCCCTGTAGATTACACCTGCAAAAAATGAATCCATTGAAGCTCCCAATGAAATGTCTGAATGGCCTTTCCAATTACCAACTAGGATGGGAATCTTTCATCCTTGAAATTGGTGCTAAGACAAGTAGAGTAGCACTCCACTAGCTCTTCTCTCCAAATACAATTGCAAATTCTAAAAATGATCAAAAGTTACCTTAATTATTTGTTCTTGACATTTATAAAGTTTTCAATCTCTCTATGGGTCAAATTTATTCCAAGATATTCATTCCAACTCAAGTTGGGAAGAGATTCCAAAGAATTCCACTTGTACAACAATTCCTAGTCTCCCACTTCCACCAAATCACATGTGGAAGCATATTAGCTTCCATAACTCCCTTGAGAACCCTCTTGGAGGATATTTTTAGCCCTGACATGTCATATATGTTATATGTCAGCCATCGGGTCTGATTTGTGTCATAGGTGGCATAGCATCTTCATCATTGTTGTCATAGAAGCTAGGGAATCTATCCCAAGTATCACAATTTCTCTAAGATGCCTCTTCCTCTTCCATGGGAGTTACTCTTCCACTCAAATTCGACCTTGGATGAGTCATGACATGAATAATACCTTTTGAACTCCCCCAAGTAGGTTACCCTTCACCTTGAATTCGAATTGGTGAGAAAATGATGCCAAGTGCAGTGGGGAAATGTAGCCACGTGTGGGTCCCACAACCTCTTATGTGCCCTCATGATCCAATGCCACCTTATTTTTTGTTATTATTTTTTATTTTACCCATTTAATGTGAATTTGTAAGTCTAAGGTCACTTTGGGTCTTGTATCTCCATCACTCCAACTTTTAATGCTTCCACCCCCAACCTAGGGAACTAGTAAGCTAGTGGAAATTTTCCTCCATGATATTTTGTGTGGATGGGGACATTACAAATTTGAATTGGGAATTTGCTCTAATGTGACCCAACTTGTCCATTTGGATCTAATTATACATTATAACTAACTTGGACATCATTCTTGGTAATTATTTTGACCTTTAGTACCAATTTGACAAACTATCATGGGTATGGCCAATTGGCTTAGGCCATTGTGATCCAATGCAAAATTTTGGGACATTACACACATCAACTACCGGACATTAGAAAGCCACGTGTATGCATGGATTGGTGTCATTTCCAACCATGGAATGACAATTGGATGCATAGGTGGTTCATGGTTTACGATAAACCTCATTGCAATAATAGGGAGGTTCCACAGTACTTCCTTCGGCAACTGTGGGCTGAGTTTGATCTTTGTTTAAATGTCAACTATTTTGACATAACTAAGTTACAAGGTGTTGGGCGTGGCTCTTCCCAAGATCGACCTGCTTCTAGGAGGAACCCACTAAGAGGGACACCAAGTCCTAGGCGCGAGCCCAACCCCTCTCCCCAGCCTCCTCAGTTACCCCACAAACTTGATCAGATCGAAGGCTCGATGAGGAGAGTTGCACGTGGAATTCTTAGACACACTGCCTTTGTAGCAGCTACTACAGTGGAGAGACAAGATGACCCTACCAGATACGCAGGTGCAAGGCCTTCACGATAGAGTCAGGATAGACCTGTTACCAGTGGTAGACATGTTGGGCCTTCTATTTCGACGGTGACAATGCCACATCTTTGTCCTCATTACGGGAACACTTTCCATGGCCCGATCGAGGGATGCTATATGGAGCAGGTTAGCATTTTTTTAAATGTGTTTTCAATCATCACTTGATAATTTGTAAAGTAATTTTAAAGTATTTGTGTTTGAATTAAACTATTATTTCAATGTACATCTATTTAGAGCTGAGACGCCATTATGGGAGAACGTATAATCTCCAAACATAGATGCAGCAATGGCAGCTGCAACTGAAATTGTGGCACCTCACATGGAGGTATTTTCAGTACCTCAAACAATTTCTATTTTTATGTATTTATATTTATGACATACATGATGATAGTTTGTACAATATTTTTTAATATTTTGATTGACTGAATAATTACTTGTTTAATATGTTCATAACGTGCATGCGTTTTGGTGTCCACGGGTATGCATGGACTACGATGATCAACCATCTCTTCCAGGGATCGACAGATCACCATATACATAGGTACAATTTGTAGTTAAAAGCACGCTTTTAATTTGAAATGTTACGACAAACTATGGTTTAATTTGTTCTTTTTTTACTAAACTATGATATTACAAATTTGTATGCAAGGGCCACCAATAGATGCAGGCCACTTTAGTCCCATGTTTCCACCCTCTCCCATGAGTCGCCCCCCTCTCTTCCATCCAGACCCCTCCCTCCATCCACCCCCTCCCCTCTCTATCCATACTCCCCCCTCCATCCATCCTCCCTCATTCGTCCATGCCCCCCCCCATCTATACATTCTCCCCCATTCATCCACACCCCCCATCTATCCATCCTCCCCCATTCATCCATGCCCCCCCTTCCATCCATCTTCCCCACTTCGTCCATAGCCTCCCTTTTATCCATCGTCCTCCCTCTATCAAGTACCACCCTCCCATTCACCATACCTCAACATCCCCCCTATCCCTTTTGGGTTGATACTCCCTATCGTATAGCCAGTATGGGTTCATTGTCTAGGACGTCCTCCTCCACCCCATACCACCATGTCCCCTTCCACCATATCATCTCCAGTTCCCGCCGATATTGTGGAAACTACTATTCCATTATCTTCCCATGTATCTACAGCGGTTGCACCCATAGTTGTTGCATCTACATTTTCTCCCTGCCCCCATGACTGCATCGGAGCAGGTTGTCCAGCCAACTGCTCCACTTGCTATCCCATAAGCCCAACCATGTCCATTTTCAGAGGTGTTCATGGTGATAATCAAGTTAATTTATGAAAATGTTTTGATGCATTAACAAAAAATAATTTAAGCAATTATTATTTTTCAATGAAATGATTGTTGTAAATGTTGTAGGGTGGAATTGCTGAGAGGCTCAGCAGATCCATGACACTTGCCTCTCATCTCCCATCGCATCATCGGTGAATTATTTAAGATTTGAATTGTACATTCATTTTATAAATGTGGTAAATGTTACAAATGCTTGAAAATGATGGTATCTTATATCATTTGTTTCAGATCTTGGAGAGACGGTCTACTCCTAGACGAAAGAAGACCTGAGATAACAATAGCTCCAAGAAGAAGATGATCGATTTTGGAGATGCACCTGGGAGTGACCGAGGTGGTCACAAAGCTTGACAAACCATGTTATGTACATTAGCCATGATGTGGCACCTTTGGGCACCATTTTCCATGTACTTTTTGGCAATATGGCAATATAGGTTGGAATTGATGGCAAATAGATGAGAGACATTGCCTATGATTACATGTATGTCTATGTTGACAGAGCCATGGATCAGGAATTATGGTGACAAAGCAAATGGTTGGCATTTACAGAAAAGAAATATGCATTGGGCATGTAAGTGGTGACATGACATGTTTGATGAGGATGGAAAGACACATGATAGTGTTCTAGTGCTATCATTAAGTCAGTGTTGCAATCTGACATCATTCTTGAAAAGAATGGTAAGTTTGTGAAACTTTGGAACTTGACTAAGTATGTAAAATTAGTCAAAACTTCTCTAAGAGAATGCTTGCCATAGTTCATTCACTTGAAACTTCCGCAACATATGGCGAGGCTGTAGTATACTGTTTTGTATACCTAACCATGTTTTCACATTCACTTGAAAGTGCTTGAGGAAGAACTTATGGATCTGCCAAAATAGTGTTTCAGGAAGATTGGACCAAACCTAGGAATGCCCGCAAGGGCTAAAAGATGCCCGCATGGGTTTTGATATGTTTGCAAGGGATGAAGTTAAGCCCTCAGGGGCTTAAGGATGCCCGCAGGGGCTAAGACTAAGCCTGCAGAGGCTTAGGGGATGCCCGCAGGAGGTAGGGTTAATCCTGCAGGGACTTAAGATTCCCGCAAGGGCTTAAGTTATGCCCGCAGGGGCTAAGACTAAGCCTGCAGAGGCTTAGGGGATGCCCACAGGAGGTAGGGTTAATCCTGCAGGGACTTAAGATGCCCGCAAGGGCTTTAGAATGAATCATCAGTAAATAATAGTCCATGTTTTATAAATAGAAAGTGTGTTTTTAAGCCACAAATTTAGTGTGATTAATATGATAAAATGTTTTGAGTCACCATATCAGTCAGGTGTAAGACATGATTGTGACCATTGAATTACTACTGAAGTATAAAAATATACTAAAAGTGCACTTTAATCTAAAACCGCATTACACTAAGTTGCACTTAAATTAACTCTCAATGTCAAAATATCCTAGCACCCTCGCTTAACGAAAACATCTGATATGATTGAAGGATTTACAAAAGTGAGAAAAGGAAAAGAAACCAGGCCTTAGAATCTAACCTGCCCCTAAACCCTTAACGAGAACATTTGGAGTTCTTAACATAGAGGGAAGTTGTAAAAATATGCATGGTCAAGTGTCTAATGTGTAGAGTATTGATATTGAACTAGATGTTGAGAAAGTAGGAAACAAATAATTTCCAAAAGATAATATAGAAGATGTACTAATGTTGATGTTTAATGAGTTCGACAAAGTTGTAAGAAAGTGTGAAAAGTACACAAGAGTGATCCAAACAAACCAAGAATCTACATGTTAAGATGGCATCCCCTTATAAAATACACACATATGAAGGAAGCAAAAGGATTTTCCATCATAGTTATCAAAATAAGTGACTTTGTTGATTCTAAAAAGATCAACGAATATATCTCATTGGGAAAACAAAATAATGATCAATATGAATACTTCAACACCTAGAGCATCTTTCATAATTTGAATGTGATATGAGAAATCCATTGGTAAGTGTTAAATATCAAATAATGGTATAATAAATTAAGGAGAGAACCTACCTCTGAGGAAAAAGAGTATACAACTAATAAGTGCTCCAAATAACACATGAACCAAATTGTATGCTTATAAGGACGCATAAAAAAAATCCAATATCATAGAATTATGAAGGTAAAGAGGATCATTGCACAAACAAAGGGAAAAAAATGATCATAATAATCATAATAAGTTTTATATAAAAAAGATTTGTCAACATATAGTGATGGAAACTATTAAGATGGTTGACTATCATAACATTAATGAAGATTTAATTGAAAGGTAAATAAAGAAAAAACCATAGATGATATATTTGTATAAAACCACCAATTTCATCATTTCCACTCAAAAACTATCTCCATCCATCCACCAAGTGCATTGGATAGGTAATATGCATGTTTTTTGTCTTTTTATTCATTTTTTTGGTCTTTTTATTCATTTTTGTCTGTTTATTAAATTTTCAATAATTCCCAAATTAGTAAAATAATAGAGAATTTTTCAATTGCAGAGTATAAACCTACACAAGGAATGAACAAAATGTTAACATGGATTCTGGTGGAACACAAGAAAACACAAATCTTGGAACCAATGAAATCCCTCAACAAAATCCAAATGCCCAATAAAATCAAAACTCCCAACAAAATTTTGACGAAGAAGACTTGAACCATTAAGTAAATGAAATGAGAGTGCACACTCGAGAACTAAGAAACACATGGGAA
Organism: Larix kaempferi; assembly: GCA_027924585.1. Classification (NCBI taxonomy): domain Eukaryota; kingdom Viridiplantae; phylum Streptophyta; class Pinopsida; order Pinales; family Pinaceae; genus Larix; species Larix kaempferi. The sequence continues at coordinate 13,046,987 of BSBM01000348.1, read as the reverse complement.
CCATCTTGAGTTTCATTTTCCACCTCAAGTGAGAGCTCAATTGACTCCCTCAGCCATGCACATCGCCAATTGACTAACATGATTGAATATAGAGCTAGGATGCAGGAGTTTTATTCCACCGGAATTTCCAAGGAGGAAATAAAAGATTTGAATATTACAAAGAACCAATTGTACAATATGTTAACCGATCCAAGAACACAATGTAATGTCCCTTTTGTATAAAATTTCCCTCTGTGCTCAAATTCACCAAATTTCAACTCTAGCTATATGTATACAACTGATTCCAAACTCCTCCAAATACTTTCGAACATGGTGAGGAAGGTCATGAGGGGTCATGGGACACATTAAAACATATATCATACATATAATAAACTTATATAGCCAACCATGGTCTACAATTTGCAAGGGAAGTAGTTTCGGGAGAAGACTAGTCAATTTGGGAAGTGGAAATCCCCCCTAGGTCTTGGAAGAAGGCTCTTCCCAACACTATACAAACTTCACTAATGATGGGTCTGAGAAATGGATCTGTTATTAGACATTAATTAAAGTATATTTTCATTATTATTTGTGGTTTTGGGGTAGAATAGGTATCCAAGATAACTCAGGGAATTTACTAGTAATTTTGACGCTCAAACCCCCAAGGGTAGATGACTCCAAATAGCTCCAAATGATCTCAAATTGTACCAGAAGGTGTATGGATGGGGCATAAAAATATCCCCCAAATAGAATAGTATCTCACCAAAGGCACAATTCCTCAAGGATCAATAATATGCATAGAAACTTGAAATGGTTGAAGAAGCAAGCTGAACTAGAAGTGACCGTGATCTTCCTTGTAGATTACACCTGCAACAAATGACTCCAATGAAGCTCCAAATCAAAGGTATGAATGGAATTTTCAATTACCAACTAGGATGGGAATCTTTCACCCTCGAAATCGATGCTAAGGCAAGTAGAGTAGCACTCCACTAGCTCTTCTCTCCAAATGCAATTGCAAATTATAAAAATGATCAAAAGATGCCTTCATTCTTTGTTCTTGAAATTTATAAAGTTTCCAAACTCTCTATGGGTCGAATTCCTTCCAAGATATTCATTCCCACTCAATTCGGGAAGATATTCCAAAGAATGCCACTTGTACAACAATTCCTAGTCTCCCACTTCCACCACATAACATGTGGAAGCATCTTAGCTTCCCTAACTCCCTTGAGTGCCCTCTTGGAGGATAGTTTTAGCCCTGAAATGTCATATATGTCATATGTCAGCTATAAGGTCTAATTTGTGTCATAGGTGGCATATCATCTTCATCATTGTTGTCATAGAAGCTAGGGAATCTAGCCCAAGTGTCACAATTTCTTTAAGATGCCTCTTCCTCTTCCATGGGAGTTACTCTTCCACTCCAATTCGACATTGGATAAGTCATGACATGAATAATACCTTTCTAAATCCCCCAAGTATGTTACCCTTCACCTTGAATTCGAATTGGTGAGAAAATGATACCAAGCTTAGTGGGAAAATGTATCCACATGTGGGTCCCACAACCACTTATATGCCCTCATGATCCAATGCCACCTTATTTTATGTTATTATTATTTATTTGACCCAATTAATGTTCATTTGTAAGTCTAAGGTCACTTTGGGTCTTGTAGCTCCATCACTCCAACTTTTAATGCTTCCACCGCGAACCTAGGGAACTAGTAAACTAGTGGAAATTTTCCTCCATTATATTTTGTGTGGATGGAGACATTACAAAGTTGAATTGGGAATTTGATCTAATGTGACCCACCTTGTCCATTTGGATCTAATTATACATTATAACTAACTTGGAAATCATGCTTGGAAATTATTTTTACCTTTAGTACCAATTTGACAAACTATCATGAGTATGGCCAATTGGCTTAGGCCATTGTGATCCAATGCAAAATTTTGGGACATTACAAGTCCCCCCTTCCCAATATTGCTTGTCCTCAAGCAATTTAAAACATATGTGTTGAATAACCTGCCTTCATTTATACTATATAACTCTTTGAAGCTGCCACTAAGTTACCCAATTTTGAGTCCTGAAGACGCCGTGAAAGTTTTAGAGAGGAACCGCCATGCTTGCTGCTACACTACTCTGATTAAAATCAGTTTATTAAGTGGGAACTCAATATTCCATGCTACTTATTTCCCAAAAAAACTGAAACCAATGAGATGAAACTTATTCCAGGGTCCCATTGCTTGTATTGCACCCCAACAATTAAGAGTGCTCTCCAACCCATACCATCAGATAAGAGGATTCCTGGATCCCATTTCCTTATATGCATTCTCCAAGCAAGTAGACCACCATTTTCCAAGTGCATACAAGCATCAAGTAGCCCATCAAATCTGCTCCAATGACATAGGTGAGGATCCCATGTACTATAGTGCTGCTCCAAAAGGATGTTATATGCATCCAAATGTTCAGCCATGTATTCTTTCATCCAACGAGTGAATGAAGAATCTCCACTAAAATCTGAACCAAATAATGAGAAAAAAAACAAGGAGACTTCAAATGAATCAAAGACGTCTCACCCATACATCCATGAATGTGAGAATCATAAAGATATAACAAAGTATGTGGCTTCCAACAAAAATGTTCTCCAATCATAAATCTATTCACCCAAGTGTTGGATGAAGTTCCTCCAACATCAAATGAACCAAGTGTTGACCAAGAAAAACCATGAGTCTTCAAGTGACTCAAATGCATATCATAGGTGCATCCATGTATATGGGCATCATCAGAAAGTAACAAAGGTTGTGGCCGCAAATGTGAATAAGAATGTGCTCCAATAATGCCATCATATAAATGAGAGATAGGAGTTTCATGCTCCTCATGTGACACCATAAAAAATAAACCTTTCACCCATACTTCATTAGGATGAATGCTGCAAAATATGGAAGTTTAGGATGTAGGAGAATGAACCAACTCACTCAAATGATCAAAAAGCGCAGAAGTGTCCTCATGGAATTCTTCATAAGGGTAAGATCATGCACCTCCCTCAAAAGTGCATACATTTCCTCATCGGTTGGTTCCAAAGTAGTGGGACCATACACTCCTTCAGAAATTGTGTCACCCTTTCCAAGAGGAAACTCAAATTACTCTCCCTACACATAAAGTGCTTAGATATCATCAATCTCCTCTTCAAAAACATCATGCAAATGCAAATTTCCATGTTTCTCATGATCTGCCATGTCATGAGAATCCTCCATGCAATCCACCATCTGAAAATTTGAAACATAGGAGAAAGAAGAAGTATATTGCAAACTTTCAAGAAGTTGCTCATTTTGAATTTTGAGTTTATGAATATCCTCATCATTCTTCAAGTATGCATCATGTAACAATTCATTAAACTCAACCAAATTATTTCTATCAAAAGGCAAAGATATGAGATTACCTTTGATGTTGCACATTGCTCTTTGTTTCCTTTCCAAGGTAGAATGTGTCTCGAAATGATCTTCAATACTTTCAATATAACCTTATTCATGCTCATGTGATGTCTCTTCATCTTTTTCAGAGTCACTTGGGAGTGAATTTCGATCCTCTTCATGTACTGCTTCTTCTAATTCACATATTTCAGAACTAGGTGGTTCATGGGTCTCCTCTTTTTTCTCCTTCAAGCAAGATGATTCATCTTTCCCCTTGGTTTCCTTAAGATCAATATATTTGGAATATCTATTTTGAAATGGATTCTTATTTCCTTCCTTCATTTTGAGCTTGTTTGAGACAATGAGGTATTGATCAAATGGTAGGATGTTTCTGCAATCTTCACTCAATTTTTTTCCATTTGATTAGAATTTCTTGCAATCAATTGGAGTATTAATATTTGCTTTGGAATCAAGAAATTTAGGTGTAGTAGGCCTTGTTGTTCTCTAAAATTCATTTACTCTATTATGGGATCCCATGCTTGAGAAAATATGCTCACCCATTGGCTTCTTTTCCTTGAAAGAGGAACTACTGTTGCCTCCTATTACCCCTTTGATCCCAAGTTGGCTAGAAAACAATTCGAATCCTTTCATTATCTAATTTTTCATGTCTTAAAATATGGGTTTCATGAGTTTCCTATACTCCTCAATATCATATGAGGTTCCCTTTTCATCCATAGCCATAGTTTCCTAAAAAATGCTCTTCTTTTCCTACTACTTCCCCTTCAACAAAAGTAACTTTGGTTTCAATATCTAAGGGTGGTCCCTGACTTCTTGTCCTCATAAAAATAAAACCACATCAAGTGCCAAGATCATGCTCCGATACCACTGTAATTTCTCTTTTGTATAAAATTTCCCTCTATGCTCAAATTCACCAAATTTCAACTCTAGGTATATGTATACAACTGATTCCAAACTCCTCCAAATACTTTAAAACTTGTTGAGGAAGGTCATGAGGGGTCATGGGACACATTGAAACATCTATAAGACATATAATAAATTTATATACCCAACCGTGGTCTACAATTTGCAAGAGAAGTAGGTTCGGGACAAGACTAGTGAATTTGGGAAGTGAAAATCCCCCCTAGGTATTGGAACAAAGCTCTTCCCAACATTGTAAAACCTTCACTAATGATGGGTCTGAGAATTGGATCTGTTATTAGACATTAATTAAATTATATTTTAAGAATTATATGTGGTTTTGGGGTCGAATAGGTATCCAAGAGAACTTAGGGAATTTACTAGTAATTTTGAGGCTCAAACCCCCAAGGGTAGATGGCTCCAAATAGATCCAAATGATCTCAAATTGTACCAGCAGGTGTATGTATGATGTTAAAACATAATAATGGTTTTTATAGGTTCCTTCCAACCTTCAAATTAATTTTGAAACTCACTTTGGTAATATGGTCAATGTAGGGAGTTTTACTAGCAAATGGTGGTTCAAATCCCCTTAGGGAAAATGACAAGTTGGCTCTCCAAATGAAATAGAACCCTCTAGAAATTATGAACAGAGGCTGGTGACATATAAAGGACATAAATGGGATCTCATTTGAATCATCATTCATCTTATAATAGCTTCTACAACTCTCTCAAATCAGATATCGAATTGCTAGTTTCAACATAAGGGGAAATGGTAGGCAATGTTCACTAAATGTCATGAAACTCAACCAAATGCCTCCAAATTCTTGTATGATGAACATGAAAATTTTTCAACACATAAATTACATTCCATTTCTCATTAATCCATCATTCATTCACTTAACCATTCGAATTTATCAACATATCATTAACTTGCAACAAGGTACTGGGGAAAATGGCATTGTTTGTTCATTAATGAGCAATTTTACCTAGTATTTCTTGGAATATAGACTTGTGGCTCTTATGAGCATGAAATATAGATCATATAAATAATATAAAAAAATAATGGGGCATCAGAAACTCCCCAAAATAGAATAGTATCTCACCAAAGGTGCAATTCCTCAAGGATCAAGAATATGCATAGAAAACTTGAAATGGTTGAAGAAGTAATCTGAACTAGAAGTGACCATGATATGCCATGTAGATTACGCCTGTAAAAAATGAATCCATTGAAGCTCCAAATGAAAGGTCTGAATGGCCTTTCCAATTACCAACTAGGATGGGAATCTTTCATCCTCGAAATTGGTGCTAAGGCAAGTAGAGTAGCACTCCACTAGCTCTTCTCTCCAAATACAATTGCAAATTCAAAAAATGATCAAAAGTTACCTTCATTCTTTGTTCTGGACATTTATAAAGTTTCCAATCTCTCTATGGATCAAATTTCTTCCAAGAGATTCATTCCGACTCAACTTGGGAAGAGAATCCAAATAATGCCACTTGTACAACAATTCCTAGTCTCCCACTTCCACCAAATCACATGTGGAAGCATCTTAGCTTCCATAACTCCCTTGAGCACCCTCTTGGAGGATTTTTTTAGCCCTGCCATGTCATATATGTTATATATCAGCCATCAGGTCTGATTTGTGTCATAGGTGTCATAGCATCTTCATCATTGTTGTCATAGAAGCTAGGGAATCTAGCCCAAGTGTCACAATTTCTCTAAGATGCCTCTTCCTCTTCCATGGGAGTTACTCTTCCACTCAAATTCGACCTTGGATAAGTCATGACATGAATAATACCTTTTGAACTCCCCCAAGTATGTTACCCTTCACCTTGAATTCGAATTGGTGAGAAAATGATGCCAAGTGTGGTGGGGTAATGTAGCCACATGTGGGTCCCACAACCTCTTATGTGCCCTCATGATCCAATGCCACCTTATTTTTTGTTATTATTATTTATTTGACCTATTTAATGTGAATTTGTAAGTCTAAGGTCACGTTTGGTCTTGCAGCTCCATCACTCCAACTTTTAATGCTTCCACCCCCAACCTATGGAACTAGTAAGCTAGTGGAAATTTTCCTCCATGATATTTTGTGTGGATGGGGACATTACAAATTTGAATTGGGAATTTGCTCTAATGTGACCCACCTTGTCCATTTGGATCTAATTATACATTATAACTAACTTGGACATCATTCTTGGTAATTATGTTGACCTTTAGTACCAATTTGACAAACTATCATGGGTATGGCCAATTGGCTTAGGCCATTGCGATCCAATGCAAAATTTTGGGACATTACACACAACAACTACCGGACATTAGAAAGACACGTGTATGCATGGATTGGTGTCATTTCCAACCATGGAATGACAATTGGATGCATAGGTGGTTCATGGTTTACGATAAACCTCCCTACAATAATAGGGAGGTTCCACAGTACTTCCTTCGGCAACTGTGGGCTAAGTTTGCTCTTGGTTTAAATGTCAACTTATTTGACATAACTGAGTTCCAAGGTGTTGGGAGTGGCTCTTCCCAAGATCGACCTGCTTCTAGGAGGAACCCAGTGAGAGGGGCACAAAGTCCTAGGCACGAGCCCAACCCCTCTCCCCAGCCTCCTCAGTTACCCCACAAACTTGATCAGATCGAAGGCTCGATGAGGAGAGTTGCACGAGGAATTCTTAGACACACCGCCTTTGTAGCAGCTACTATAGTGGAGAGACAGGATGACCCTGCTATATACATAGGTGCAGGGCCTTCGCGACAGAGTCAGGATAGACCTGTGACCGGTGGTAGCCATGTTGGGCCTTCTATTTCGACGGGGAGAATGCCACATCTTTGTCATCATTACGGGTACACTTTCCATGGCCCGATCGATGGATGCTATACGGAGTAGGTTAGCATTTGTTTTAATGTGTTTTCAATCATCACTTGATAATTTGTAAAGTAATTTTAAAGTATTTGTGTTTGAATTAAACTATTATTTCAATGTACATCTATTTAGAGCTGAGACGCCATCATGGGAGAACGTAGAATCTCCAAACCTAGATGCAGCAATGAGAGCTGCAACTGAAATTGCAGCACCTCACATGGAGGTATTTTCAGTACCTTAAACAATTTTTGTTATTACTTATGGCATTTCTATTTTTATGTATTTATATTTATGACATACATGATGATAGTTTGTACAATATTTTTTAATATTTTGATTAACTGAATAATTACTTGTTTAATATGTTCATAACGTGCATGCGTTTTGGTGTCCACGGGTATGCATGGACTACGATGATCAACCATGTTTTCCAGGGATTGATAGATCACCATATACACAGGTACAATTTGTAGTTAAAAGCACACTTTTAATTTGAAATGTTATGACAAACTATGGTTTAATTTGATTTTTTTTTACTAAACTATGATATTACAAATTTGCATGCAAGGGCTGCCAATAGATGCAGGCCACTTTAGTCCCATGTTTACACCCTCTCCCATGAGTCACCCCCCTCGCTTCCATCCATACCCCTCCCTCCGTCCACCCCCTCCCCTCTCTGTCCATACTCCTCCCTCCATCCATCCTCCCCCATTCGTCCACACCCCCCCCATCTATACATCCTCCCCCATTCATCCATGCCCCCCATCTATCCATCCTCCCCCATTCGTCCATGGCCCCCCTTCCATCCATCTTCCCCACTTCGTCCATAGCCTCCCTTTTATCCGTCCTCCTCCCTCTATCCAGGAACGCCCTCCCATTCACCATACCTCAACATCCCCCCTATCCATTTTGGATCGATACCCCCTATCGTTTAGCTGGTATGGGTTCATCATCCAAGATGTCCTCCTCCACCCCATACCACCATGTCCCCTTCCACCATATCATCTCCAGTTCCCGCCGATATTGTGGAAACTACTATTCCATTATATTCCCATGTATCTACAGTGGTTTCACCCATAGTTGTTGCATCTACATTTGCTCCCCACCCCCATGGCTGCATCGGAGCAGGTTGTCCAGCCAACTGCTCCACCTGCTATCCCAGAGGCCCAGCCATGTCCATTTTCAGAGGTGTTCATGGTGATAATCAAGTTAATTTATGAAAATGTTTTGATGCATTAACCAAAAATAATTTAGGCAACTATTATTTTTCAATGAAATGATTGTTGTAAATGTTGTAGGGTGGAATTGCTGAGAGAATCAACAGATCCATGACACCTGCCTCTCGTCTCCCATCGCATCATCGGTGAATTATTTAAGATTTGAATTGTACATTCATTTTATAAATGTGGTAAATGTTACAAATGCTTGAAAATGATGGTATCTTATATCATTTGTTTCAGATCTTGGAGAGATGGTCTACTCCTAGATGGAAGAAGACCCGAGATACCAATAGCTCCAAGAAGAGGATGATCCATTTTGGGGATGCGCCTGGGATTGACTGGGGTGGTCACAATGCTTGAAACACCATGTTATGTACATTAGCCACGATGTGGCACCTTTGGGCACCATTTTCCATGTACTTTTTGGCAATATGGCAATATAGGTTGGAATTGATGGCAAATAGATGAGAGACATTGCCTATGATGACATGTATGTCTATGTTAACAGAGCCATGGATCAGGAAGTATGGTGACAAAGCAAATGGTTGGCATTTATAGAAAAGCAATATGCATTGGGCATGTATGTGGTGACATGACATGTTTGATGAGGATGGAAAGACACATGATAGTGTTCTGGTGCTATCATTAAGTCAGTGTTGCAATCTGACATCATTCTTGAAAAGAATGGCAAGTTTGTGAAACTTTGGAAATTGACTAAGTATGTGAAATTAGTCAAAACTTCTCTAAGAGAATTCTTACCATAGTTCATGGTTTGAGAAAAATTCCCGCAACATATGGCCAGGCTGTAGTATACTGTTTTGTATACCTAACCTTGTTTTCACATTCACTTGAAAGTGCTTGAGGAAGAACTTATGGATCTGCCAAAATAGTGTTTCAGGAAGATTGGACCAAACCTAGGAATGCCCGCAAGAGCTAAAAGATGCCTGCATGGGTTTGGATATGTTTGCAAGGGATGAAGTTAAGCCCGCAGGGGCTTAAGGATGCCCGCAGGGGCTAAGATTAAGCCCGCAGAGGCTTAGGGGATGCCCGCAGGAGGTAGGGTTAATCCTGGAGGGACTTAAGATGCCCGCAAGGGCTTAAGTTATGCCTGTAGGGGCTTGTAAATTTCATGCAGGGGCTATTTGATGCCCACAAGGGCTAAAGGGTATGCCTGTAGGCTCATATGTCCGTAATAAAGTGAAAATGCATGCAAAGAGGGCTAAGGATGCCTGCAAAGGCTTAAGGGTAAAATCCATAGGTACTTAATTATGCCTGCAGAAGGGGCTTAATGCCTGCATAGGGAGATGCTCTCATAAAATGAATGAAGGGGTTTAATGCTTGCGTGGACGAGAAGCCCAAAATTGGAGGTGGAGCCCACAAACAATCAAAAGGGAAGCCCACATGCAATGGGAGATTCCCGCATGGAGGAGAAGCCCGCAATGGGAGGTGGAGCCTGCAAAGGAGAATATGAACGCAGGTTTGATGATGGTTTCCCACAGGATTAGAGGATATCCATGTAAGCTTAAGGGATATTCCTGCATGCCCTATCTTATTCCCATAGGCTACAACATGCATGCATGCCAAAGCATATGCTTGTAGGATGAAGATTATGCTTGTAGGATGAAGGATTATGCCTACTGGTTATGTCATGTGAAGATTTAAGCATCTGCGTGCATGTATATAGCAAATTAATTAATCTTGAAAATAATTAATCTGGAAAATAATTAATATGTAAAATATTAGAGATTTGAAGAGGTACGATTCTGAAAGAGCATGATGGTTTGAAGAGGCATGAATGAGGTATTTAAATGAAGATTCGAATTAGAACAAGAGTGTTTCTTGGGTGTCCAAGTTGCAGTAGCAGCAAGAATGAGCCGAGACAAATGAAGTACTAGAATTGAAGAAAACAAGTCATACAAGGGTGGAAGGGTGGATCTAGGGTAGGTTGTAGCTTGCTAAAAGGGTGTTGGTGCATCCTGTCAGTTGTAGCTGACAAAACAGGGTGTAGGTGCATCCTTCAGTTGTAGCCGAGAACTTGGGTGTTGGTGCATCCAACAAGTTGAAGCTTGCAAATAAATTGTAAAACAATTTTGCAGTTAATAGAAAAGTGTTGGTGGTTTTCCCCAATTGCATTCCACAAAAAATCTTGAGTTCAAATTTGTTGTTACATTTGCAAACCATAACTAACTAAATTAAAAGAAATTTGGTATAAAATTGTGCCACTGATTCACCCCCCCCCTCTCAGTGACAGAACCTGATCCATCAGTAGTTTGTAACTGCGACATGGGTTTCCATGTATTTTGGATCTACTGCATGAGTTGTCGGATTTTGTATAGGGCACGAGTTGCCATGTATTTTGGATCTTTTTCATATTTTGTGTAGGGAACGATTTGCCATCGTATGTACATTGGGAACCATGTTCCACTATTTTCCTGAAAATTTATATATTTGTTTGAGTTTTGTTCCACTATGGTTTTATCTCATCGATTTATATATAGTTTTGTTCGAGTTTTGTTCTATATATGTGTATAATGATTTGGATTCAAATGTATGCACATGAATATATATGTACAATGAAAATGATTTACTTTTATATGTATTATAATTTAGGAAAGGTATTAGGGTACATAATAAAGTTTCATTGTGATTAGAATACAAGATAGGGTTTACGCTACCAACTAGGGTTTTTAGGATAGGCTCTCATGTTTCTAGGATAGGCTTCAAGCTCTAGGGTTACCAAATTAATGTTGAACTCCACTATCATGACAACATTGTCACTAATAGTACCATTCCCACTACGATAATCATCATCAAGCCTCATCATCCTCTTTCTCATGGTGCCACCATCCTCATCCTTATCAATCATCTGTCATCCACCATCAACCTAATGCACTTTGTCTCATTGTCACTATCACCATATCTATCCTCAGGCCCATTATCACCATCGTAATCATTGTGCTCATTGTCACCATTGTCTCCATCATGCTCATTAGATTCTAGGCAATTTAGCCTCTTTTTTTATGTATTTTGGGTCAGATATGGATTGCACTTGATTTTTTTTTTAGTTGTATGTACCCTTGCTATATACATGTAAAAAACTTTGTATATAAGTGTATAATTATTTGGATTCAAAACTAGGGTTTTTAGGATAGGATCTGGGTTTCTAGGGTTTTCCAATAAACACTTGATAGAGACAATTTCAACTAGGAGTGTCTCTATCAAGTGTCTATGGGAAAACCCTAGAACAAACGTAGATTTGGGAAAAAGGAGTCAATCTGGGTCGAGAAATTATGGAGTTCCCATCTATGTTTAGACTTGGTGAGACAACGTGGGGTTCTTTTTTGCATTTGAACTTGCGAAGATGGTAGGCACGGTGTAATCCCCATATATAAGAAATAAAATATAAAATAAATAGTAATGATGTTATCTAATATTTTTTTGAGATTTGGTCTTGTGAAGGCAAGGAAACAAACCAAGATTGCAAACCAAACTAGAATAGGGACAAGGAGTTTTGAACTTAGCCTCATTAAATAGAATTTTGAACTCAACATTAAAAGCGTAATTGAAGATATAATTAAATTTGAATTCCACAATAAGCATCCATTTTGATGAAAGAGATGGGCCATAATTTGATTGCTCATGGATCTATTATTATCTTAAAAAGATGAAAGTTCTAAAGAAATATCGCATTGCTTTTATATAAAGAAGGTTTGCATGTTGTTTGTATTTTCCATGTGAAATACTCACCAGGTTCAAGTCATCAAATGATAACAAAATGTTATTTTTAAGGACAAGACTTGAGGAAATCCAAATAAGGAAGAAAACATCTTGACCCACACAAGGATGTTTTTGTTGGATTTTCTGAATTTACTTCAATCTGATCTAGGATCTTAACTAAGAGAATAACATGTACAGCATATCTACATCATATCAATCATGGAGACAATAATGCAAGCACACAAGAGACACAAATATTTACTTGGGGAAAACCATAAAGGTGAAAAACCCCAATAACTTCCTCAGAGATAGATAGAGCAATGATACAACCAACCATGAGAGATAGACATAACCTAGCAGCAGATCCTCCTCCTCCATAAGTGCGCCACTCCTCCTTGAGTGCATGTGTGAGAAGTGAGTGAGTAAATAGAGTGCCTCCCGCACTCTATTTATACTTGACTTGACTTGCCTTTTTACCTAACTCATGTAGGCTCAAACTTAACCACATAACATAATGCTGACTGGGCCGACCCCCAATAGGGTGGTCTAATAACCCTTCGACCCACATGGCCGACCCCCAATAGGGTGGTCTAATAACCCTTTGACCCACATGAATTATATAGGGCCAACCCCAACAAGGTGGTCTAATAACCCAGCAAGTATAAGTTACGACACTTACAATATAAATGACGACACTTCCGTATAGAGGAATAATACCATCTCTATAGGAGTACATACAACATACATATATGAAATACATTCTGAAGTTACATATACATCAACACTCCCTCTTAACTAGGAAGGTATTTCTCAGCACAGTTCTTCTAGCACAAGTCATCTTCTCTGGATCATCGTCATTGGATAATCGTCATCAAGTCATCACCATCGTCACTGCTGCTGCTATCTCAATCAATCTCTGAATCTACTCGTCATAGGAAGTTCTACAGAGCCAGTCCTTTTTCATACTGGATGTAGGCCCACCACCTGCAGGTCTTCATCATCACTGGCCATACTGTGGAATCCTCAGGACTGATTACGTGCGTCACAAAACCTCGAAAGAGCATCCCAGGCTGTTACGAGCACACAGCTCTACCTATAGGATCTCCCAGGGCAACGAATTACATGTGACCTCACCACAAAACCTCATAAGAGCATCCCAGGCTGTTACGAGCACACAACTCTACCTATAGGATCTCCCAGGGCAACGAATTACATGTGGTCATGGAAAAACCTTGCAAGAGCATCCCAGGACTGATTACGGACACACATCCCAACCTATCAGATCTCCGAGGGAACTGAATTACATGCCATAGGACAAAACCTTGAAAGAGCATCTGGCAGATATCCCAAGGCACCGAATTACATGCCATAGGAAAAACCTCAAAAGACTATCTGCAGATCTCCTAAGGCACCGAATTATATGTCCTTCCATAGCAAAACCTCGAAAGAGCATTTGCGAGATGTCCCAGGGCACCGAATTACATGCCATAGGCAAAACCTCGAAAGACCATCTGCAAATCTCCCAGGGCACCGGATTACATGCTCATCTGCACAACCTAATCCACGGCCATAGAGTATCAACCTGATACTCACCATACATCATCCTGATGTACACATGATCATCCTGATCATCATCACTGCAACATCCTGCTGCATGTCATCTGGAGCAACATCCTGAAGCTCATCATCCATGATCATCCGGATCATACAATGCATCCATCTGATGCACACCACGTATCTACCTGATACATATCATCATACATGATCCACCTGCTCATACAATGTATCCACCTGATACAAATACTTGATACATATCACCTCACATGATCCACCTGATCATACAATGTATCCACCTGATACATATACAGGTACATGGTCCAAGCATCCAACATGATGCATATACAAAATACATATACATGATCCAACTGATCATATCCAGCATCCAACATGATGCGTACATATAAATGATCCAACTGATCATATCCCGCATCAACATGATGCGTACATACATACATAAAAATGATCCAACTGATCATATCCAACATGATGCGTACATAGATACATAAAAATGATCCAACTGATCATATCCAGCATCCAACATGATGCGTACATACATACATAAAAATGATCCAACTGATCATATCCAAGCAGAAACCAGAACATCATCCTGATGCTCATCATCCAACGCTTACATCCATAGCCATGTGAAGGATCCCCCTTCCAACATGCTTGGAATGGCTTCAGCAAATGTGTCCATCACTTCTTCCTCGAAGTATCCTCGATTTGAAGAACGCCAAGCCTCTCTCTGAAGTACTCGAACTTCACTCTGGCTAGTGGCTTCATCAACACATCTGCAATCTGCTCGTCCGTCGCAGCATACAGGAGCTTCACGGCTCCTCTCTGCACCATATCCTTGATATAGTGATATTTGATCTCTATGTGTTTCGACCTGTCATGAAACACTGGGTTCTCGGACAGCTTCACACAATTCTGGTTATCATAGAAGATACCAGTAGCATCCAACGAGAGATCAAATAACTAAGACAGTAGCTTACGTAGCCATACTACCTCACAACTAGCTAAACAGGCTGCAACATACTCTGCCTCAGCTGTAATCAGTGCTACGCAGGGCTGCTTCCTGCTAAACCAAGAGATCACACCTGATCCCATACTGAAGCAACACCCAGATGTGCTCTTCCTGTCTGCAGCACTGCCAGACCAATCTGAATCAACATAACCATGTAGATTAAACTTTTGATTTGCTTCATACTTGAGCCCATAATCCACTATACCCTTCAGGTACCTCAGAACATGCTTTACAGCAACCAAGTGAACACTCCTCGGATCCGTCAGGAACTGGCTCAATGTGTTCACAACAAAGAAAATATATGTTCTCGTGTTTGTCAGGTACATCAAGGACCCAATCATCTAACGATACATAGAGACATCAACCAGCTCAGATGAAGCATCATATAGAAGCTTCAGATTCGATGCCATAGTTGTGGCCATGGCCTTGCAATCCATCATCCCAAACCTCTTCAGGATCTCTACTGCATGTTCAAGGAAGATTCCATCTGCACTCTGCCACACCTCCATGCCAAAAACAAATAGTGCATCATCCCCAAGTTCTTTATCTTGAACTTGGCAGTAATCTTCCGCTGCATGTCGGCAATCAATCTATCTTCACCTATGACAAACAGGTTATCCGCATACAAAAGTAGTATCATTGGATTGCCTTCCTCAACCTTGTAGAAAAGGTTGGAACCTGCTTTACTCTTGGTAAAGACCAAACTGGATAGAAAGCTTCCTATCCTACCATACCAAGTTCTGCACCTATGTGATTTCCTGTCATGTGTCTCAGAACCAAGTGGTTGCTCCACATACACTTCTTCTTTAACTACACCATTCAAGAAAGCTGTCTTGAAATCCATCTGGTGTATCTTCTATTTCATCACTTTTAAATTTCTTTATGTTTCCATCTGCAACATGCTTGATCTGATAGTTCCATTTCGAAGTCATACCAAACTTCCCTTCACGTCTTTGAAACTACATCCCAAACATCATTCTTCATGATCGACGGATCATGGCATTCCATTTCTTCATCCCAGATCCTGGGAACTTCAATATCTTCAATAGATATCTTTGTTGCTGGAACAAATGTTGTAGTTCTTCTTTTGTAGGAGATGGCATATGATCTTTCCTACACAACAAGTTCAATTGCATGATTAGAAAACATCTCATAGTTTTCAGAACAAATTCTTACACATAAAGAAATATGTCATACAGTCATGCAATTATCTTTAGCCAATGCTTCAATTCAACATTTATCCATATCCTGTAACTTTCTAGATGCCTTCCAATCTCTACCAGAACATTGTTAAGAGTGTGCACAACTCCCAACATGTCAGCAAAGAGGTTTCATTCTAGATAAGTAGTGATGGAATGTTGTACAGTGCCATAGGCTACTTACCCATGCATATTAGTAGTATACTGTTCATCAATGCAATTATTCTAATGTGCATAATACACAACCTAATTCTAGGAACATCAGTATATACATCATTGAACAATATTATTTAAACAAACACATATGCAAGAAATGATGATTAAAATACTTATCTTTGTTTGGTTACTGGGTGGACTCCCTCTGAGTCTTTGCTTCCTTGTAGGAGCTGCTGAAGTAGCTTCTTCTACACCTTTCTATTATGGAATGTAGAAAGATGTTCAATTCCCTCTGAATATCTGTATCCTTGTAGAAACTACTGAAGTGTGCTCCTTTGCTTTCTTGCAGGGACAATTGGAGTGTGCTTCCTCTTGATCTTTGCTTCTGTCCTTGAACTTACATTCATCCTTGCATGCTTATTAGTATCATCATTGTGTTATCCTCTAGGTCTCATACATAATCAAACATTCATTAGTATAATCTTAATAAAACACAATAATCTCAAGTATGTAGAGTCATGGTCATTTCAAACACAGATAATAAATATTAGTATTCAAGATTTCAGGGAAGATTTCTTTTACTCATGCATGTTCTCATTTTATCATAGGATTCCTCTAGTTAGTCAAATCAATCAATATAAGAGACATATTCTTTTACTTATATTCCTATTTGACCATAGGAATTTTCTGGCTAGTCATATCATTAATCAAAGTAAAAAGCATAATATGCCTAAACCCATGATTACTAACTTCAATGAATAATCATAATCAATCATTCCAAGTATACTTATATAAAGGATCTTATCACAATGTGAGATTCTAACTTGATATAGGAAAAACATACCTGGATTAGCATGCTAGCTAGTTATGTCTAATATACTCATATGATGTCTTCTTGTTCTTCTTCAATGACTTGTGCTAGTGACCTTTATATCTCATAGGTTAACCATTATAAAACCAAGTTATACATACCTCGTAAATGGATCTTCTATGAGATCCATGACAATGGATGACTCTTTGTCCTCATGTCATCATGATCATATGTTCTTGAACCAGAACATGATTTGTCTTTCTTGGTGTACCTTTCATGTTAGTAACATAAACCTCATACAACACCATAATGCATTAGTACAATCATAAGTGTCAACACCCTAATCAATGAATATTTTCTATCGTGCATTCATAATTTTATTAAGGTGATATGCCAAGTCTAAAATCAAGATTGTACTAACCGTAACAACATGAAGACAAACATGCCATAAACTTAATCATGAACAAATCTCAAAACATACCTCGATGAGTCATACCTGTCGAGATCGCTTGTAATCTTCTTATGTAAGGCCATAGCCTCATCTCCCTCTGAAACAGGAACTTCTTCACTCGTGCAGATGATCAATCCATCTTCTTCTAGGATTAATCCAATCCACTTGATTTGCAAGAACTAGACCTGGAGCTGGATATGGGTTTGTTAGAGAAACCCCAAAAATTCAAACTTTGAATTTCAAACTTCCGAAAGGATAGAAATATGCGCCTTGATGAGCTGATCAAGCTAGTATATTTAGAATTTGAAAACTGCAAAGTTTCACTCCTCAATTTTGCCTTTGAAACTTTCGGATTCACTGGACGTGACCCTGAACTGGGGTTTGATGAAGCCCACTCTTCTTCCCAATCAAAAGGTTTGATCCAAAGCTCTAAGCTTCTATTTTTTTGAGGAGCTTCCAGCCGTGGTCATAGATTTCAAAAATTTGCATTTTTACAGAAGCCCTAATTTTCCACTTTTCTAATCAAAGTCCCGAACTAGGGTTTGATCAAGCCCGACATTATCCCAACCAAAAATACTGATCTTGGTCTCTAAATTTCTATTTTGATGAGTAGCATCCAGCCGTGGTCTCCGATTACAAAAATTCCAACTTTCTACGAAGCCCTAAATTCCGGAAGCCATGAATGAAGGTACTAAAAAATAATTATGTTTTGACTGTTTTTGGTGTACCTCCAAATTTTTCGATCCACAGGGTTTGAAAAAGTTTTTTGAGATAGCCTGACCTGTTATCTTTCCATCCTGATAGGTCTGACCTCAATTGGATTCTCTGAGAGAGAGTTATGCCAAATGTCGCAACGTGACCTGTTTTGGGATAATACAGGATAGCGAACTTGTACGGTGTGCCACATCTCACTGTTTCAAATTCGGCCTCTGAAAACTTTTCCTAAGATAGCTCGGCCTGTTATCTTTCCATCCTGGTAGGTCTGACCTCAATTGGATTCTCTGAGAGAGATTTATTCCAAGTGTCGCAATGTGACCTATTTATGGGATAATACAGGAGAGCGAACTTGTACGGAGTTCCACGTGTCACTGGTTCAACTTCGGCCTCCGGAAAATTTTTCTGAGATAGTATAGTCCGTGTACTACCTGTCACCTTTGACGAAATTTCATTTGGAGCTTCCTAGCCCAAGTTATGACCTTTTTCCCAAGGTCACCTGATTTTGACTCAGATCTGGAAGAGGCAGAAACCCTATATTGTACACATCATAAATCACAAAGTACAACGAATTAGAGGTTTTCCTTTGGAAAAAAGGTACATGGGGATCTTAGCTTCGTCCTGTAACAATTTTAGATCCAAAAATTTTGCCAAAATGGATTTATAGTGAAAGTACTGCGACGACTGGTTTTTTCTATATCAAGCCCTAGCATCGTAAGTGCAACAAGTGTCATACATGCTATATCATGCCTTCTTTCAGGCTATCTCTGATACCATGTTAGATTTTCTGAATTTACTTCAATCTGATCTAGGATCTTAACTAAGAGAACAACATGTACAACATATCTACAGCATATCAATCATGGAGACAATAATGCAAGCACACAAGAGACACAAAGATTTACTTGGGGAAAACCATAAAGGTGAAAAACCCCAATAACTTCCTCAGAGATAGATAGAACAATGATACAACCAACCATGAGAGATAGACATAACCTAGTAGCAGATCCTCCTCCTCCATAAGTGCGCCACTCCTCCTTGAGTGCATGTGTGAGAAGTGAGTGAGTAAATAGAGTGCCTCCCGCACTCTATTTATACTTGACTTGACTTGCCTTTTTACCTAACTCATGTAGGCTCGAACTTAACCACATAACATAATGCTGACTGGGCCGACCCCCAATAGGGTGGTCTAATAACCCTTCGACCCACATGGCCGACCCCCAATAGGGTGGTGTAATAACCCTTTGACCCACATGACTTATACAGGGCCAACCCCAACAAGGTGGTCTAATAACCGATCAAGTATAAGTTACGACACTTACAATATAAATGACGACACTTCCGTATAGAGGAATAATACCATCTCTATAGGAGTACATACAACATACATATATGAAATACATTCCGAAGTTACATATACATCAACAATTTTGATTTATAGCTCATGTTGCACTTTCAATAATGATAGTATCACTAAGAATTCAAAAATGAAAAAATGACTATCTTATATTTTATGTCAGATTTCTTGAGTACTGACAATGTGTAGGTGTGAGGGATATCTAAGAAGCTAGTTAAATCAAATTTTAGGATATCATAATGTTCTATTTAATATATTTCACTACTAGTTGATCAAACTCAAAAGTTAAGGGCTAGAAAATAGGGCATGGAAATAGAACATATACATGGCAAAAATCACAGGGATGTTAACATAATGGGATTTGCATTTCCATGGATATTTGTATTTTTAGTTAGATATTCATTTAATATTTTCAACTAGCATCAATTTACAAACAAAAGCATTTCAATTCAATTCCCTTATCATATTGGGTAAATATGACATAGTGAGTACACCTGCTAAGACCCAACTCTTTTTTCTAGTTAACAAGGAATAAATTACTATTGGAATGGAAAAATTTAACAATGTTCCTTCTAGTTATCTTTACCTCTACAGTCATAAATGGGGGTTTCAAGTAGATCCGCATGCAAAGAAAGGATGTAGTGCTTATCTTGCTTCATCCATTCAATACAACTTGATTTTCATCTATTCCTTGCAACAATCCCAACCTATAGACACTCATAATTTATGTTTCTAGGTAGATACACATGTAAAGAAAGGATATAATGACTTTATTCACCCATTATAAATAACTTTTAATTCATATATGGTTTCAATATATAGGAAAACAACTTCAAGGCTTCGACAACAATGATTAAAACCCCAACAAAGAAAAATACCATTTTAGCCTAAAAAACTTACACTATTCACAATTTCCACTAGTAGTTCAATATACCTAATCAATAAAAAAGATAGATTATGGATAAAAAAAAATAATATGGTTTACCTAAAGTGAAACTCAGCCTCAAAGAACTACAAGTAATTTTTTCTATATAAGTATGTGTATAGTCTACACAAAGAAACAATGCAAATACTATATTCCATTGTCATAATAAGAACACCTAATGGTGCCCACTAAGCCAAAACCACATGTTAAATATGTTAAATATGCATATATTCCCACTAAGTAGATCGAAGTTCTAGGGTTTTCCCATAGGCACTTGATAGAGACACTTTCAACCAGCTCAAAGAAACCTCTAGTCTACCTTCAATATACTTAGCCTACCTTTCCATATGCCATATAAAAATGGGGACATCTAGTTGGTACCAGTGTTATGGCATATCCTCTCTAATTGAATTATGGTAAAACACTTTCTTTTGTGTTTACATAACATTAGGAGGTCAAAGGTGTTACTCTATAATGGCTCACATATTCTCAATATTGTCTCAATAGCTTAGTGAGCATCACAATGTGGTTATAAGTGTATGACCTCTTGTAACCTACCTAGAACTTGAAACATTTTATGTTGTGGAAAACATTACACTAAAAGTTATTGTAAAGTTTTATGTTATTGACCAAGGATGGCCAAGGATGACTGTAATTGAATATTTTTATTATTTAATAAAGTAAAATAGGAGACACTCATCCAAATAGGACTGTTGAAGAGTGTTCATTGACCCACTAGGAGGAATGAACTATTGTAGAAGGCAATTGACAAATGGCAGCATCTGCACTCACTTACTAGCTGTTGTAGGAGGCAACTTCCCTAAAAATGTGGTCATGTTCCCCAAGGAAGGTGGAACTGAGCAGGTGGCTCATTAAATGATTTAACTGACCCAAAGACATAAGCATACCTATATCCATTGAATTGAGAGGAGGAGGATCACCAGTTTTTACCGTGTGGATTGCTGGAAACTAAATAATTAAGCACACAAGAGATTCGATGAGGGGATGCTAGAATGAGTTGCTAGTGTAAGGACTATAAGTTTTATTCTGTTGAGTTGCAGAGAGTATTTTGTATGCAAGTCTTCAAGATTGTTGAGATACAAAGATATTGTTACATGCTTCTGCACAGTATCTCCGTCCTAGTGGTTCAGTGAACAGGCTCAGTAGTCCTGAAGCAAGTAATTTGGTTGCTTCTAGGAGACGATTGGGAGGAACAGTCTTCTTCGGGTGTTTTTCCACCTACATAATTAAACAGGTTCTGCATTTGTTTTTGGTTCAGTATTTTAGTCTATTTCTCCATATTTTTGAAAATTTATTATCAGGTTGTAATGTTGCCTAGATATCTAAATAGTTGTTAAATTTAGTAGAGTACTGAACTGATAATTTATTTCTTCTTAAATGATTGAAGGATTAAGATTGGAAATTTAAAATGATGAATATAAACCTTCTTTGTATTTTTCCTTTTACCAAAGTGATGTACTCTAGTACAAAGAGTGTGTTTAAGTAAATAGATTAAAATGTTGTGATTGGATAGATAGAATGCTAAGCTCATTAATATATCAGATTTAGACATATCAAATGAATGCTGCTATAGTATATATGAAACATAAAATTCTATAGTTTATAATTCTTCTTTTATAGTACTTATAGTTATAGAATGATAGCTAGTCTAAGTAATAAACACATATCATTTAAACCCTAGAAATCAAATAAAAAATTTATTTTCCTACATAATACAATTTGTGATCCATTTTTCTTTCCTTAGATAAACTTCATATGAATTCAAATGTATCGAATCCTTTAAACAAACACAATTTACATAATGAAGTTAATACCCATTTTTACCACTAAAACAAATGATACTAGTATATACAATAATATTAAGTATTATTCATATAAGTAATTATCTGAGTTTTCGAATGAAAAGTATAAATTTAATGGATATTTAACATTAACCCTAAGAATCGAATGAATTACATTCTTGTATGGTATACAAGATTTATATATAAATATATATTTAGAAATGTAACTGAATAAATATTAAAATTATTATATAATTAAAATAATGAAAATCTATTACTGTAAATTATTTACTTTTCTCGGACAGTTTACAAACCTATTACATAAACAATTAAATACCGTCGAAAGGCTTAAGAGTATCAACAAGAATCGATTCATGGAAAAATGATAGATTCAATTGACTTGTCATATAAACAAACAATAAATTTATTATAGCATTGAATCGATACCCTTATAACCACACATTCTATACAAATAAACATAAGAAATAACTAAAGCTTTTTCGAACAAAATTAAATAGTCGAAGGGTTCATCAAGCCTCTTAATGGCTTAGGTTGCAAGCTCAATCGTGGGCATAACGCCTTCAAGGGTTTTTTAAACCCTGGATTTATAAAGTATCTTTTAATAACAAATATCATACACTCGAGAGACTGTAGTAATAAGACAAAAAAACCAAATATATAAATATATAGCATGCTAGAATCTAATTAAAATTCATTATCGAGAGTTAGGGTATAAGAAATGAATTTAATCATCAAGTCGAGGGTTTGAGACCCGCAAGGGGCTCATCCATTTTTAAATACGGTTGTGTAAAAATTTCCAGGTATTTACCCAAAGTAATTACGACAGGGCTAGTCCAAAACACTACGGAAATAAATCCTTAAAACAAGAACAATTAAGAATTGGGTCCAAGAAATTGTTTCGAGGTAAAAATACCATTCATTATCAAATTTATACAACAGAGCCAGTAATGGCGTAGCCAAACAAATGAACCAATAATTTCATAACCACATTGCCGAGGAGACAATAAACAAACATTTGCGGCATCATTCAAAGGATATAGATAAACAAACATTTGCGGCATCTTTGTATCTTTGTTTTATTTGAAGTATTTTAATGAGAAGATGCATGTACAATCAGAATGGTTGCATCTGGTTATTCTTTTTCCAATTGTGTGCTAATCTTTAAAATCATGTAAATGACCTCTGAATTAGCATTGGTCATTTACTCGAAGCACTCTTTCGATAAGATGAATGGACACGTGACGATCCAGGTTGAGGATGAAGTTATAATAGCTATAGTTTCCCTTGTATTAATTATGGACTTTTTGTGTTAAGTGGTAGATCGGAACAACTCTGTGATTTAGATTTTGGTTGAATGTTTATTTTATTTAGATTCTTTTAATTAAGATTAACTTGAAATTTCAGAATAGACATTTCAGTTTAGGCATAAATAAATTCCCAACTGAAGATTATCATAGAAATATTATATGCATTGGTTAGTGTTGAATCAAAATATGAAATCTTATGATTTAGATTTTGGTTGATATTTTATATAGATTCTTTTATTTAAGATTAAATTGAAATCAGATTTTGATTGATATTTATTTTATATAGATTCTTTTAATGAATATTAAATTGAAATCACATAATGGATGCCTCCGTTTAGTCATAAAATTATCATAGAAATATTATCTTGGTTAGTATTGAAATAAATTATGAAAACTTCTGCTTTAGATAATTATATTGGACTATTACATTTTACTTAGGAATGGAGGTAATGGATGTGGTGGGCACATGCATATAGTTCTTACAAATGCTCTATAACTAAGTCTATGCTTATGCAATCAAGTATTACTATAACTAAGTATATGATTATGTAATCAAGTATTACTGTAGATAGCTTTTAGTGGTGGATTCATAAAAGATTTCACGCAAATCCCTTGGTCGAAAGTATTATATACACTTGAAAAGTGTAGTTACATGTTATTATTTAGAGCATGTGATTAGTTGAAATGAATGTTAAATGATGTAATTAAATTTAGTGTTGTCTTGGAGATTTTAAGATAAAAATCTAGGATGTAACATTGTTAAATAAATATTAAATTTAAATTTTAATTAAGGATGAACAACCCAATGTTATCTAGAAATTTATAAAGTGAGTTAAGCTATGTTATTTGATGTGTTAGAAATTGATGTGATTAATCTCTTAAAGTAATTGATTAGTGTTTAGTGTTGGTCAAATACTAAAGTGAAAGCTTATACTAATGTACCTTAATAAATATAGATTAGTATTATATGGCTGCAATATAATGGAGATATTAGAAATTGATGTTCTGACCTCGTAACTTATTTAATGTTATAATAAAGGAATTAAATTCATTATCTCTTATATGTCAAACTGAATGTAGTAATCCAGTATTAATTCAAATCGTATCCTACACTTTAGACACTTTATAGGATCAGGTTGTATATATATTCTTTTATTCAGATATGAAACTATGACATGCTTTATATTTTTTTAGATTACTTATTATGAAAATCAAGAGATGAGAAATGGACTATGCCTTATATATACGAAGTATTGTGGCCTTAACAAACGTGCATGATGTATGGTTAAAAGAAAGTTAAAGAAATGAGCAGCATTTTGTATTCATTAGGTGATGAATGGTGTATATGTTTGCAACAAAGAAATAACAGAATGAAGGTATAGGAGAATATGAAATACTCAGAGTTATACATGTTCATTTTTATATGGATGTCTAATAGATCATTAAATAGTTGATATAGGGTAAGGTGTAATTGCTTACATATCAAAGAATGTTAGTAACTAGTATCATGATACTAGTACTAGAGTTGTTTTTTTTACTCAGTTACAAGGAGATCAACACTTGGGTTATGAGTACTGAAGTTAATTCAGGTAAACGTGTGTTTTATGCCTTAAGGAAGGCCTTATAAAAAAAGAAAAATAGGGTGTATTTTCAGGGACATTACAGTAAGCCTTGGGGCATCATAAGAACCCCTTTAACAAAAGAAAAATACATTTCATTATCTAACATCGTAATAATAGTGATCACATAAATTATGCTTAGTAAACGAAGTAGTCGACAAACAAATTTGGATAGTAATAGAAGTTTAAGTGCTACAGTTTTAAAAATCAAAAGTCTATCATGTATGAAGGAGCATCATCATAATAATCCAAGTAGACATTCCTATGCTAGCAAATTTGAACAATAAGAATAAGCGTTCACAATTATACATTCCGCAATTATTGATTAGTAGTTCATAGAGTTTATTTGGTAGGTTTATGCTACTTAGAAATTTTTTAAATTTTGATGGATTTTGGAGGTGTTACATGTGGTATCAGAGCACAAGTTCAAACACTAGGCCTGAAAGTGGCTCAACTCACGCATTCAAAGTAAAAACAGAAAAAACAGATTTACTAACTATGTTTAAAAATTGTTTCTGTACAAAACATTCAATATCTATTTTGTAGGTAATGGAAGGACCAGAGGCATCTGCCAAGGATGGATCCGATCATAATGAACAAAATAATTATTAACCTGAACATATTAATGAAGAAAATATATACGTGGAATTAAATGATCTGAACTACTTCAAACTGTTAAAGATTTAAAAGATGAAATGAAAACTGTTAAGGAAGAAACTGAAAGAATTCTGAAGGCATAAGAGGAAGTAAATCAAATCATGCTAGATAAATTTCATAATGAGGGAAAAGGTAAAAGAACAGAATCTAAATCTAAATCTGGAACCATGTCTTATCAACACAAAGGTAAGAAGTTAAATTTCTCTAATAATGAAAGTAATTCCTCTTCTGAAGCTAATGTTAAAACACACAGAAATAAACATAAGTATTCCAGTGACAATAGTGATAGTGACTGTAGTCCTAAAAAGAGGAAATACAAACCATATTGAATAAATCTCAGGAGAGTTCAAATAGATAAAATCTCCAATGTTTAATGGAAAGATAGAGGAAGGAGAAGAAGCCGAAGCATGGCTATCGGGAATGAAGAAATACTTCCAAATTTATAACTACTCCGATAGGCTGGAATCTAAAATGGCTATTTACAATATAACAAGGAATGTTGATATATGGTGGCAGGATATAAAAAGAGTAAAAAACATTAAAGAAATGAATGTAACTTGGAGTACTTTTAAGAAATATTTTAAAAATAAATTTATGTCTGAAAAATACTATGAAGAAAAGGCTAAAGAATTCTATGAATTAAAGTTAGGTTCTATGAACATGAAAGACTTAAGCAGTAAATTCTTAAGTCTAATAAGATATGTATCGTATATCATTGATGAAAATCCTAAGATACAAAGATTTCTAAGATGTTTTCCTTTTCGCATCAAGGACAGAATTGAATATGATAGCCTTAAGACTCTTGAGGAAGCTATGAGGATGGAAAATTTCTATTATGAACATAACAGAAAAAGGGAAAGTATACTTAGTTGGAAGTTTAAAGACCAAGCAATTTCCAACAAAAAAGGAAAAAATTTAAATTTAACATAAATGTTGGAAATAATAATTCTTCAAATTTTCCTAATAGAAATTTTTCAGGGAACAAATTTTAAAAGCAATGCACAACAGAATTTTACTGCTGTAAGAAACAGAGACATGCATAATAATTATGTTAAAATAATGAACAAAAAGAACCTACGAAATGCTGGGAATGTCAAGGACCACATTATGAAACAAATTGTCCTAAAAGAAAAAGAAACGTGAGAAACGTCCATACAATGCAGGAAGAGGAAACAGTTGGTGACCTAGCTAGGGAGATTCCTAGAATCAATGCAGCCTAGGAGAATCGACAGGTTGATCATCAAACCTCAATGGTCGAAATAAAAGGTATGCTACATAACACACCCATTTCTATTCTAATTGACCTAGGTGCTAGTTTAAGTTATGTATCACTTGGTATAGTAGAAAGTTGTAAATTGCAAGTGGAAAAGTTTGAAAAGTCTTGGCTGGTTCAGTTAGCTACAGGAACCAAGAGGAAGGTAGTTGATTTTGTTAAAAATTGTGATTTGCTTATGAGTCATTTTAAGACCCAAGTAAAACTGAATGTATTACCGTTAGGATCTTACGATGTTTTAATAAGTATGTATTGGCCGGAAAATCATAGAGTAGTTTTCTATTGTTTTGAAAAGACATTTACATGCTTGATTGAAAAAGGAGAAAGTGTTGTAGTAAAAGGAGTGCCTAGAAAAGTTTTTGTTAGATAGATTTCTGCATTGCAAATGAAAAAGGTTGTACGTAAAGGATGTAAATTATTTGATGTACCTGTAATAAATGATGAACAAATAATTAAAGAAGATAAATTAAACTTGAAGATATACCAATCCTAAGAGACTTTTCAAATGTATTCCTGGAAGAAATTCTAGGATTACCTCCAAAAACATAATTGGATTTTACCATTGAGTTGGTACCTATAGCTGTACCAAATTCAAAAGCCCCTTACCGGATGAATATTTTGGAGCTTAATGAATTAAAACTACATTTAAAGGAATTAATAGATAAAAATTACATAAGACCAAGTGTGTCTGCTTGGAGAGCACCTGTCATTTTCGTTAAAAAGGAAGACGGTACCTTACACCTATGTATAGATTACCGTCAGTAAATTACCATTAAAAAATATATCCATTGCCCCGCATAGATGATCTGTTTGATCAAGTACGCGGAGCAACGATATTTTCAAAAATAGACTTGAGATCTGGATATCATCAAGTTAGAATTAAAGACGAAGATATATTTAAAACTGCATTTAGAACCTGTTACAAGCATTATGAATTTGTAGTTATTCCTTTTGGGCTAATGAACTCTCCAATAGTTTTTATGTGTTTAATGAATAATGTCTTACATAAGTATTTGGATAAATTTGTAATTGTTTTTATTGATGACATACTAATCTATTCAAAGACTAAGGAAGAACATGATGAACACTTACGAATAATATTACAAGTCTTAAGAGAACATCAATTGTATGCTAAATTTAGCAAATGTGAATTCTTTAAGGATAAAATACAGTATTTAGGTCATGTCATATCCAAAGATGGAATATCAGTTGACCCGGATAAAATAATAGCAATAAATGAATGGATTTTCCCTAAATATGTAACAGATGTGCGATCGTTCATGGGGATCACAGGTTACTACAAAACATTTATAGAAGGATTCTCAAGAATCGCAAATCCCATAACATCTTTACAGAAAAAGGGAAATAAATTTGTTTGGGATCAAAAGTGTGAAGAAAGTTTTAAAAAGTTAAAAAAATTGTTAACTATTGCACCTATCTTAAAAATAAGAGATCCAAACAAAGACTTCGTTGTATGCACTGATGCATGCAATGAAGGTTGGGTGATGTCTTAATGCAAAAATGTCAAGTAATACATGATTTGAAAATGTGGTGTCATCATCTAATCGGTAGAAGATTTTTATTAATGACAGATAACAAAGGTCTAAAATATTAATTTGCTTGATCAACACAATCTGAACGCAAGGAAAGCTAGTTGGCTAGCTTTCCTGAGCGAATATGATTTCGAGATCAAACATATAAAAGGTAAGGAAAATAAGGTGGTTGATGCTTTACGAAGAAATGCAAAACTAAATTTTATGGCAGTAGTTAGTACTTATAAAACAGATTTAGAAAATCAGTTTGAAGAGGGAACAAAACTGGATAAGAATTATCTGAAATTACAAGGAAAAGTTGCAGAAAATGAATCTGTAAATATAAAAACAGATTTCAGTTTGAATGAAAAATGTCTAATGCTGTATAAAAATAGATTGTATGTACCAAATTTACTAGAAATTAAATTGTTGATTTTAAATGAAGTACATAAAATTCCTTATTCAGGACATCCGAGTTACCAAAAGATGATAACAATGTTAAGAAAATATTATTTTTGGCCTAACATGAAGAATGAGGTGTTTGAATACATATCTAGGTGTATTGAATTCCAACAAGTTAAGGATGGGCATCAACATCTAGCTGGCTTGTTACAGCCATTACCAATTCTAGATTGGAAATGAGAAATTATCAGCATTGATTTTATAACAGGACTGCCTAAAAATCAAAATAAAAATGATTCTATGATTGTAGTAGTAGATAAGCTTAGCAAGGCAACCCATTTTATACTTGTTAAAACTACTTATAAGGCTGCTAATATTGCAGATATATTTGAAACAAGTTTTTTGTTTGCATGGAATTCCTAAGGTTATAATTTCTGATAGATATTCTAAATTTACTGGTAATTTATGGAAGTCACTGTTTAAAGGTTTGGACACTAAATTGAATTTCAGCACATCCTTTCATCTGCAAACAGATGGACAAACTGAACGGGTGAATCAGGTATTAGAGGACATGTTAAGAAGGTATGTTAAATATCAACCAAACAAATGGGAAGAATATCTGCACTTAGTTGAGCTTGCTTATAACAATCATTATCAAGCTTCATCCAAACTTAGTCCCTTTGAAATATTGTATGGTCGAAAATGTAATACTCCCATTTCATGGAGTAATCCGGTTGACAGGTTGATATTAGGACCCATGTTATTGAAATAAATGGAACTAACAGTGAAACAGGTACAAAGCAATCTGAAAATTGCACAAGACAAACATAAGAGTCATGCAGACCTTAAAAGAACTCAGAAAGAATTCCAAGTAGGTGAGGATATCTTTGTCAAGGTAAAACCCAGAAAAATATCATTTAAACTGGGAGTTGTGCTAAATTAGCACCCAAGTATTGTGGACCATTTGAAATATTAACAAGAGTTGGACTGGTGGCTTACCAGTTGGCTTTGCCACCTAATCTTAAAATACATAATGTATTTCATATTTCTATTTTGAAAAAGTATGTACATGATGCTACTCATGTAATCGAATGGAATGATATACATGTGGAACCAGAAGGAGATTTTCAGGTGGAACTGGATTGTATCCTTGATAGGAGAGAAATTTTACTCTGGAATCACACCATTTGATAGGTAAAGGTGCAATGGAAGCACCTTAGTCCAGATGAAGCAACCTGGGAATTGGAGAGTCATATGCTGGAAACATATCCAATTATGTTCTAGGAAGACTCAGAAGATACTTAGGAAACATCGAGGACGATGTTGAACTTAAGAGGGGGTGTTTGTAACCTACCTAGAACTTGAAACATTTTATGTTGTGGAAAACATTACACTAAAAGTTATTGTAAATTTTTATGTTATTGACCAAGGATGGTCAAGGATGACTGTAATTGAATATTTTTATTATTTAATAAATTAAATAGGAGACACTCATCCAAAGAGAACTATTGAAGAGTGTTCATTGACCCACTAGGAGGAATGAACTGGTGTAGAAGGAAATTGACAAGTGGCAACATCCGCACTCACTTACTAGTTGTTGCAAGAGGCAACTTCCCTAAAAATGCGGTCATGTTCCCCACGGAAGGTGGAACTGAACAGGTGGCTCATTAAATGATTTAACTGACCCAAGGACCTGGGCAGATCTATATCCATCGAATTGAGCAAGAGGCTCACCAGTTTTTACCTTGTGGATTGTTGGAAACTAAATAGTTCAGCACACAAGAGATTTGATGAGGGGATGCTAGAATGAATTTCTAGTGAAAGGACTGTAAGTTTTATTCTACTGAGTTAAAGAGAGTATTTTGTATGCAAGTCTTCATGATTGTTGAGATACAAAGAGATTGTTACATGCTTCTGCACAGTATCTTTGTCCTGGTAGTTCAGTGAACAAGCTTAGGGGTCCTAAAGCAAGTAATTTGGCTGCTTCTAGTAGACTGTTGGGAGGAATGGTCTTCTTTGGGTGTTTTTCCACCTACACAGTTAAACAATTTCTGCATTTGTTTTTGGTTTGGTATTTTAGTTTAATTTTACAAATT
Source organism: Larix kaempferi (assembly GCA_027924585.1). Classification (NCBI taxonomy): domain Eukaryota; kingdom Viridiplantae; phylum Streptophyta; class Pinopsida; order Pinales; family Pinaceae; genus Larix; species Larix kaempferi. The sequence goes on along the minus strand of BSBM01000348.1, from coordinate 13,015,975 downwards.
TCTAAAAATTTATTATAAGGTTGTAATGTTGCCTAGATATGTAAATAGCTGTTAAACTTAGTAGAGTACTAAAATAATAATTTATTTATGCTTAAACAATTGAATGATTAAGATTCAAAATTTAGAATGATGAATATAAACCTTTTCTCTATTTTTCCTTTCACCGAAGTGATGTACTCTAGTATAGAGAGTGTGTTTAAGTAAATAGATTAAAATGTTCTGGTTGGATAGATAGAATGCTAATCTCATTGATATATCAAATTTAGACATATCAAATGAATGCTGCAATAGTATACAGGAAACATGAAATTCTATAGTTTATAATTCTTCTTTTATAGTACTTACAGTTATAAAATGATAGCTAGTCTAAGTAATAAACATATATCATTTAAACCCTAGAAATCAAATAAACAAATTATTCTCCTACATAATAAAATTTGTGATCCATTTTTATTTCCATAGATAAACTGCATACGAATTCAAATGTATCGAATCCTTTAAACAAGCACAATTTACATAATGAAGCCAAGACCCAGTTTTACCACAAACAAATGATACTTCTATATACAGTAATATTAAGTATTATTCATATAAGTAATTATCTTAGTTTTCGAATGAAAAATAAATTTACTATAATTAATGGACATTTAACAATTACCCTAAGAATCAGATGAATGACATTCTTGTATAGCATACAACATTTATATATAAATATATATTTATAAATGTAACTAATTAAATATTAAAATTATTATATAATTAAAATAATGAAAATCCATTATTGTAAATTATTTACTCTTCTCACACGGTTTACAAACCTATTACACAAACATTTAAATACTGCCAAAAGGCTTAAGAGTATCAACAAGAATCGATTCATGGAAAAATGACAGATTCAATTTACTTTCCATTTAAACAAACAATAAATTTATTATAGCATTGAATCAATACCCTTATAACCACACATTCTATACAAATAAAATAAGAAATAACTAAAGATTTTTCAAACAAAAGTAAATAGTTGAAGGATTCAACAAGCATGTTAATGGCTTAGGTCAGAGCTCAAGCCTAGGCATAACGCCTGCTAGGGTTTGAGAAACCCTGGAGTTATAAAGTATCTTTCAATAACAAACTTCATACAGTCGAGAGACTATACTAATAAGAAAAAAAAACCAAATATATAAAAATATATAGCATGATAGAATATAATTCAAAATAATTATCCAAAGTTAGGGTATAAGAAATGAATTTAATCATCAAGGCGAGTGTTCGAGACCCCCAAGGGGATCATCCCTTTTTAAATAAGCATGTTTAAAAATTTACAAGGATTTACCCCAAGTTATTATGACAGAGCTGGTCCAAAACACTATGGGAATAAATCCTTAAAACAAGAACAATTAAGAATTGGGTCTAAGTAATTATTTCAAGGTCAAAATCCCATTCATTATCAAATTTATACAACAGATCTAGTAATGGTGTAACCAAACAAATGAACCAATAATTTCATAACCACATTGTTGAGGAGACAATAAACAAACAGTCGCGACATCATTCAAAGGATATATATAAAATGCCGAATGGCCAAATTAGGAACCATCTCTATAACTTTCGAAGTAGCTTCCAAATAAACCAACATAAATACTGAAAATCCTTTTTATTAACATTTCATTGGTCGAAATCCCAACATTGGACATATATCCAGGAAATAGTTACAAAATTTAAATGCTGCCCAGAATGCCAAATGGTGTATAGTAGACCAACGCTGGCAGTATGCAACACAAGTTTTGTTGAATAGAGGCGTCGTATGTGGACGAACCAAAGCTTACCTAAGCCCAGATACTCGATTCGCATACACCCACATCTTTGTTGCAGCGACCTGGAACTCCATGAACCCTGCCACTACTTCCAAACAATGATACATTAGAACATGAAATGATTACAATGTTAAACGGATTACATTATAAAAACGCAGAATGATTTAAGTACTTACCTCGACGATTTAGCCAATGCCATGACCACCTTCAAAACATCTCTGCGACTTTGCAAAAAAACCTCTGCGTACAGTATAGCTTAACCATGGCGGCCGAGAGCTCCAAGAGATCGGCTCTCCACAATGAAAATAAGCCAAGTTACCCTCGTTACAACCCTTTCGATGGTAGGTTTTAGGGTTCTACATTCGAGTAGCCAAGCTGGCAAGTAATCACATGGCCACATTAAATTCAAACGGCTGCCAACCACCATAATTCAAATTCTTACCCCCTCTGCCATAGTTTGTAAATTCGATAGAATTTGGATTAATACCTTGGAGTATTGTTGCTAAGATAAACCCATTTCTCCATAGATGTTGGTCTAAACTATGTGGATGCGCCCTTAGTATATAGTTAATTGTAACCCTTTAAAATGTTTGTAATCATCATCATACCCATGACCATCTTTGGAGTTGGTAAATTCATACCTAAAGTTTAACCTTAGGATTAGCTTAGAAACCTACATGCTTTTGAAAGCTCAAGCTAGGTTATCATATAACCTTGGCACTTAGAAATTATGAAGGTAGTAACAAATCTTTTGGCTGAGAGCCATTTATCGGCAAACTCGGTCAAACGTTATCAATATGCATTAGCTCGACAATAACTAAGTAATCTTTGGGGCATCACAAGAACCCCTTTAACAAAAGAAAAAAGCATTTCAGTATCTAACATCGTAATAATAGCGATCACATAAATTATGCTTAGTAAACGAAGTAGTCGGCAAATAGATTTGGATAGTAATAGAAGTTTAATGTTATAGTTTTAAAAATCAAAAGTTTGTCATGTATGAAGGAGCATCGTCATAATAATCCAAGAAGGCATTCCTATCATAGAAAATTTGAACAATAAGAATAAACGTTCGCAATTATACATTCCGCAGTTCATAGAATTTATTTGGTAGGTTTATTCTACTTAGAAAAATTTTAAATTTTGATGGATTATGGAGGTGTTACACCTCTTGTGTGAGGTGTGCCCTTAGGGATTTAAGCAAGCACAACCCTCATTTCATCTCATTAGAAACATTTACCTAGCCATTTTTCATATGTATCAACAATTAGGAGCCAAAGAACCCTAAGACATGTCCAATATGGTTGTTTGAAAGATCCTTCCTGCACGTGTGGGAGTTGATGGAACCCCATTCCGCTCACTTGTTTGGGTTCCGTGACCCAGAGAAAATACTCAAAGTGTCCCTGAATGGACACAAGGATCCTGACCAAAATGCCCATAGCACCACAACTATGACTCTGATCATGAATCCGTCGATTCATATGGATTCAGAACACTGAGTTTCAGCTATGGGTCCCCACACCGTGCCTCGAAGTCTCAGAAATGTTGCTTTTGTGCCATCTCAGTAACTAGGGTTTTTCTCACTTAAGGCCATGCCAATATTTCTCAAGGGTTCATTTACATTCCGAAGTCTCCCAGGCATGCATGGCCATCGTGAACACGTCCACAATGGGCACATGCACGTGCGGGGGCTGACGGAACCCAATTCCACTCACCGTTTTGGGTTCTGTACCCCTAGAGGAATTCCTTAAAGAGTCCCTGAATGGCCACAAGGTGCCTGAAAAAAATGCCCATAGCAACAAAACCGTGACTTTGATCACAAATCCATTGATTCCTATGGATCCTGGGAATATGTTTTCAGCTAGGGGACCCCCCACATCATGCCTTGAAGTCTCCTACACGGTGCTATTGTGCCATCTCTGGAGCTAGGGTTTTTCTTAGTGAAGGACATGACAATCTTGCTCACGGGGGTCGTTTATGATCCAACGGCTCACCAGTCAATGGACACATGCATGTGTAGGAGTTGATAGAACCCAAGTTCGCTCGCTGGTTTGGGTTCCCTGACCCCAGAGCAATTCCTCAAAGTGTCTATGAACGACCCCGGTGTTCCTGCACAAAATTCCCGTAGCACCAAAATCGTGACTCTAATCATGAATCCGTTGATTCCTATGGATTCATAATGTCTGTTTGCATCTACGGGACCCCCCACACCATGCCTCGAAGTCTCGAAAATAGTATTATTATGCCATCTCTGGAGATAAGGTTTTGCTCAATGAAGGCCATTCCAATATTTCTCAAGGGGGTCATTTACAATCCAAAAGCTCATGGGCATGCATGGCCATCATGAACATGTCCACAATGGCCAAGTTTACATGCAGGAGTTGACGGAACCCAAGTCAACTCACCAGTTTGGGTTCCATGACCTCGGAGCAATTCCTCAAAGTGTCCCTGAATGGCCACGGGGTGCCTGACGAAAATTCTGGTAGCACCAAAACCGTGACTCCAATCACGAATTCATTGATTTTGATGGATTCAGAACACCATTTTTCAGTTAGGGCCCCCCCACACCATGCCTCCAAGTCTTGGAAATGGTGATATTGTGTCATCTCTGGTGCTAGGGTTTTGTTAAGTGAAGGCCATTCCAGTATTGCTCAAGGGGGTCATTTCTCATTCGGAGGTTCCCATGCATGCATTAACATATTGAACACATCCATAATGGCCGTGCGCACATGCAGGAGCTTACGAAACCTACATCTGCTCCCCAGTTTGGGTTCTGTGACCCCATAGCAATTCCTCAAAGTGTCCTTGAATGGCCACTAGGTGCCTAACGAAAATGCCTGTAGAACAAAAAAAATTACTCCGATCACAAATCTATCAATTTTGATGGATTTACAGCAACGCATTTCAGCTATGCCCCCACCCCCCCCACACTGTGCCTCGAAGTCTCGGAAACCGTGTTATTATTCCATCTCCGGAGCTAGGGTTTTGTTGAGTGAAGGTCATGCCAGTATTGCTTAAGGGGATTATTTCTCATCCGAAGGCTCTTGGGCGTATGTGGCCATCTTGAACACGGTTGTTAGTGATATTTTCAGCCAAAGGGAAGCTGTCAGCTGAATAAAGGAAAGTGCCAGAGGAAGAATTAGAAGCATCAGAACAATGCAGGTGAAGCAATTGGGCAGATCAAGTTATGTAGAGGGAACCCTTCGTATCGGCCGACCAAGACCCGCATCACAAATGCACAATCAGGGCACAAAATTAGGTTGCATTTGCTTTGACCTGAATCACCCTTGAAGAAAAAACCACTAGAGAGGCGTGTCGTCCTCTCAGCCAGTCAGGGGTCTCAAGGTAGTTTCCCAGACCACTTGTCGGGGACTCTGAAACCATCCTAAAGGCCCCAGTAGTATTATGAAGTGTATAACACCAGACAGGTGGACCATGAGCAGAGCTGGACCCACTGCCCAAATATTCATGTTTCTAGGTGCTCATCTCGAGGCAGCTGGGAAGGAGATCAACGGTCGAAAGAGCGTCAAGGCAGGGAAGTGGCACGAAATATATCGGGAGCAGTCCTCCCCTGATGCAAAAACTGCATATTCCACATGGCGGCCCTAGTATAGTTCAGGGTACTTAAAGCTGTTTCCTAAAACCACCCTTGGGGGGCCCTGAAACCATCAACGTATCTGTTTTGTCATACTCCCTTGTCATCTCCGCCATCGTCGTACTGGCTAAAGTACACTCCCAAAAGGAAAAAAGAAAAGGGACATACATGTAATCATTATGAAAGTATAGATGCACTCATTGAGGAGGTCATGAACGTGTCTATAAATACCCCTTGTCTTAGCTCATTCTGTATTTTCCATTTTTTGAGCATCGCTAGTCCCGAGCCTCAGGGCCTGAGACTCTGGAATCATTCAGGGGTGAATGGTTCAGATTTGAAGAAAGGAATTTGCAATAGTACATTTCATCTCTAGGGGTGGTTCAAGTGGAGCATTGATAATTCGGATGACCAACGTCCATGAGCATCCCACAGATGCACATTTGTGAACAATTGGATAGGAGAAGCCTGAGGTCTCACCCGAGATGTCTAAGGAAGGTTCATCTATTTCGTCAGTTCGAATGAAGAAAGGATTTCCATATGCAGTAGCACGAAAGAAGGGGATGTGCCGACACCAACAAAGGATGATCAAATGGTGAAGCACAGTTCTAAAAAACAGCCTTAGAATGTCTTTGGGACTAACTGCTTTTTTGGCGCCGTTGCCGGGCACGCAATCAAGAAGATATTTCCCTGGGTGTAACAATAAGATTATACACTCTCAGTTTCATGGTGGATGAAATTGACTTGCAGGCTGTTATCCACTTGGCTACTCCACAATAGCAAACCTGGCATCTGGACGAAGATACACTTGCCAAAATCCTAGCCACAACTAATTTGTGGCCCTTGAAGATTTAGTGTCTTGGAGATAGAGACGTGGAAGATACCAATCTACTTCACGAAGTTATCAATGCATTTTCTCCTCCCCATTGTTTGGCCCTCAGTTTCCCCAGTCTGAATTTATTGTCTGAACCCCTGATAATGAGCCTTTTCATCAAGATCCTCATAATCCTCTTGATTTTTCGAGCTTCCAAAATATCCCTGCTGTAAACGGGGACCTTGTAGCTCATACTACTTCGGCCAATCCCCTCATTTCCCCATAAGCAGTAGTCCCAGACACTAGCCAGTTCATGTCAGGAGGAGGAAGCAAAGGACCACATCCACCACCCCCTAAAACACCAATATGGGTGGCAAGCCGTCATGGACCCCTATAGTTACCCACACCCCTAAATGATATGCCTACTCATTACCTGAAACTGCTACCGAAATATGATGGCAAGAAAGGGACATCTACTAAAGATCATGTGGACCGTTTCCAAGATTTCACAGATAACATCCCGATTGAGCACGATGATGTATTCATGAGAATTTTCACTCAGTCATTAGAAGGAGAGGCCAGAAAATGGTTCAGGTCTTTACCTAATGCCTCAATTAGTACTATGGATATCTTGGAATCTACTTTCGTCAAGAGGTGGGGAGTTAAACGGGATAGTTTGTATTATTTGACAGAATTCTCTTCTCTGAAGAAAAGCGGCTCTGAAAATGTGGTACATTTTATGGCTAGATTTAACAAGCAATATTTTAGAATCCCTGAGGAAATCCGTCCGACTGAGGTTGCAACTCGGGTCACTTATGCAACTACTTTCCCTCCAGACTTTGCCATAACATTAAGGGAAAGAAGACCAGTCTCACTCAGTGATATGCAGGATGATGCCATCGACGTGGAAGGAAATCTGAGAGCCAGAGGCAAGATTAAAATGACAAGTGACGCTGATCTTAAAGACAAAGGGAAGGCCAAGGAGGAATTGATATCCTCATAAATCAGAGACTCCCAAGATGCAAAGATCGATGAGATGACCTGTATCATCAAGAACTTATCGAATAAGGTCACTAGAATGGAATTAGAAGGTAGTAGTCCTAATCGACAGTCTCCTCCCCGTCCCCCTAATCAGTTCAGAAGACCTTTCAACCCACACATGGCATATAGAGAAAAGAGAGGAGACGAACAACCACTCAGACCTCCTGTTCATGAAAAAGAGAAAAATCTAGTTGAGATCGCCGTGGAACAAGGCTATGAATATTTTGAAGAACAACTAAATTGGATGGAAGAAGATTCCCATCTCATGCACCTTACCAGAGAGGACTACGAAAGTTCATTTTTATATGAGGACGATGGCCTAGATCTTCTTTATTCCCAAGAAGGTGACGAGTTCCATGATGATCATCTTGTTTCTTGTAGCGCTCAACCTGAGAAGATCCAAAATAGGTACAATCTAATACAAAGGTTAGAAGCGACACATAAGCAGAGTGGACCTATTCCTAGAAAATCCCCTCAGAAATCAGCCTGAGCAAAACCCCCTCAAGCAGCCATTCTTCCCGAAGAGAAGGACCTACCTAAATATAAAGAAGTCGAAGCCATCATCCCAGATAGCCTAAATCAGCCAGGTATAAGCCCCCATAAGAGAATAGAACCAATCCCCAGACAAGGGCATACCTCTTTCAGTTTTGAACATGAGCTAAACAAATTAAACATAGCAGTTCCACTGATTGATTTGATTAGAAATCCAATGTACCAAGGCCAGATTGATAAAATGCTGCAACGAGCTAAAAGCATTGATCAACAAGATTCAATAAATCTTAATGGTGAAGCTCCTTCTTTTCAGTGTGGTCCACGCATAAATAGTAAAGAGGATCCCACTGCCTCGTTCTATGTCACCCTGAATGTACGTGAGAAACTACTACACAACTGTATGCTGGATTCTGGGGCATCCCACAATCTAATGCCAAAAGTCATCATGGAACAAGTAGGACTAGAAATCACCAGGCCTTATCATGACCTTTACAGTTTTGATTCTAGAAATGTAAAGTGCATCGGGATGATAAAATACATGGTGGTCACCCTCGCTTAGATACCAGCTAAAAGCGTAATGATGGACGTAGTGGTAGTAGACATCCCAACTAAATATAGTATGCTCCTGTCAAGAAGTTGGGCTAAGAATCTAGGAGGAACCATGCAAATGGACATGAAATATGCTATGATGCCCATTTTTTCTAGAGAAACCAGGCGACTATATAGGGAAGCCATGTTTGCTTATGTTATAAGTGACTAGGATTGTCCCATGAATTATCCAATATACGCTGCTGATGAGAACATGGGTTTCTATAGGCTATCAGCAGGGGACCCATCCAAAGAAGAGATCGTGCATGCAGCGATAGAACCAGCATCTGAACATGTTTAGGACCAAGTCTAGAAACTCTTTTTCGATGGAGCTTCTTCCAAATATGAATCCGGAGCAGGCGCAGTATTGACGTCACATTTAGGGGATGAAATCAACTTGTCTTACAAGCTATATTTTGACACCACCAATAATGTGGTCGAATATGAAGCACTTGTCCTTGGTATCCAAGTAGCAAAGAACTTGAGAATTACTAAGCTAGCGGTTTTCAGAGATTCTGAGCTCGTGGCAAATCAGATTAAATTTTTTTATCAGATTAAGCATCTCAGACTTAGAGTATACCGCAATCTAGCCTGGGATCTTATTGTGAACTTCTTCAACGCATTCAACATTACATTTGTTCCTCGAGAAGAAACCAGCAAGTCGATGCTTTGGCCATGATGGCCAGCTCTTTCCACCCTCCCAAAAAACCAAAGCTAAACTATGAGGTTGAAATGAGATATCGCCCCTCCATTCCCGTTCCCGACAACATTAAGAGTTGGCAGATTTTTGAAGATGATAAACAAATAAAGTGCTTTTTGCACCTAGTCAAAGAATTCTCAAGCACAGAAGCAGATAATGACTTTGAAGAAGCAGAATGAAGTAATTCATAGGAAACGGATGCCGAAGGCTCTAAATTCAAACAGAAAGTCGTTGGTCATAAGGTTCTACAGTTAAAGAATAATTTTATTCCAAAAGGCCCCATTCCATTAGAGGAGTTGTTCGACAAAAATTATGTCCTGGTCAAACCAGCAATACAACCGACCACTGAATCCGTGCATGAAGTAAGAAAGATTATTGAAGTTAAGATCATTATACCCCTAAGATATTCAGAATGGGTGGATAACCTAGTCCCAGTCAAGAAAAAGAATGGTGAGATCCAACTATGCATCGATTTCATAAATATGAATAAATGCTCGTTGAAGGACAACTATCCCTTACCCAAAATGGACCATATTCTTCAAAAGGTGGTAGGACCGACTCGAGTGTCTATGATGGATGGATTCTTAGTCTATAACTAGGTAGCAATGCACCTTAATGATCAGGAAAAGATGGCCTTCACTATACCTTAGGGAACTTTTATGTATGAAAAAATGCCTTTCGGTCTTATGAATGTTGGGGCAACATTTGAAAGGGCTATAGGCGCTTCACCGTTTCAGTTGGTTTATGGAAAGGAGGTTGTTCTTCTGATCCAACTGGGCCTCCCTGTGATGAAGATGCTATAACCTGAAAAATGAGGAACCCGATGGTATGGAAAGAAGAATTCAACAGTTGATAGAAATTCAGCAGGTCAGGGAGCAACTAGACGACTCCACTAAAATATACCAGGACAAGATGAAAGAAACTTTTGACTGAAGGATAGTTGCCCGATATTTTCAACCCGGAGATCTTGTTCTAAAATGTGATTCCAGAAGAGAGCCAAACTCTAAACATAGAAATTTTGATAATCTATGGATGGGCACTTTCAAAGTCATCACAGTTCAGGACAACAACACGTATGAACTTGCTCAACTCAATGGTGAAAGGTCTGGAAACTCGGTGAATGGGATATTCCTGAAACGGTTCTTTCGTTATTAAATTCTATATCTTGTCCTAAAAGCAAGACCATTGTATCACGATTGTAACATACTTCTTCTTCTTTTTTTTTTCTTTTTTCTTCTTTTTTTTCGCTTCTTTGAAAAGTTATGAGAAATTTTGTAGCCTATTCTCTGACTTTTTCTCTATAGTTATGTTTCTATTTTGGACAGTTTTGACTCCACAGCCCAATGAGTTAAAAGGCACTAGTCTACTATTCTCATCCTCTCACCGAAGAAAGAGGAAGTCCCCGCGGAAGCCAATGTTACTTATATTTTCAACCGAAGGGAAGCCGTTAGCTGAATAAATGCAAGTGCCCGAGGAATAATTAGAAGCATCAGAACGATGCAGGTGAAGCAGTTGGGAAGATCAAGTTATGCAGAGGGAACCCTCTGTATCGGCCGACCAAGACTCGCATCACAGATGCACAGTAAGGGATCAAAAGCAGGTTGCATTTGCTTTGACTTGAATCACCCCTAAAGGAAAAACCACTAGAGACGCGTGTCATCCTCTCAGCCAGCCACGGGTCTCAGGGCGGTTTTCCCAGACCACTTTTCAGGGACTCTGAAACCATCCTAAAGGACCTAATGGTATTATGAAGTGTCTAGCGCTAGACAAGTGGATTATGAGGAGAGCGGAACTTACTCCCCAAAGATAGACGTTTCTAGGTGCTCATCTCGAGGCAGCTGGGCAAGAGATCAATGGTGGAAAGAGCGTTAGGGCAGGGAAGTGGCACAAACTATATCCGGAGTAGTCTTCCCCTGATGCGAAAACTGTGTTTTCCATGTGGCGGCCCCAAGATAGTTCAGGGGACTTAAAGATGTTTCCTAAAACCGCTATTGGGGGGCCCTGAAACCATCAACGTATCTGTCTTGTCATACTCCCCTGTCATCTCCGCCATCGTTGTACTGGCTGAAGTACACTCCAAAAAGGAAAAGAACAAAAGGGACATGCATGTAATCATTATGCAGGTACATACGCGCTCATCGAGGAGGGTATGAACGTGTCTATAAATACCCCTCGTCTTAGCTCATTCTGCATTTTCCTTTTTTTGAGCATCGCTAGTCCCGAGCCTCAGGGCCTGAGACTCCAGAATTGTTCAGGGGTGAATGATTCATATTTGAAGAAAGGAATTGGCAATGGTACATTTGATATCTAGGGGTGGTTTAGGTAGAGCATTGAGAATTTGGATGACCAGCATCCATGAGCATCCTGCAGATGCACATTTGCGAACAGTTGGATGGGAGAAGCCCAAGGTCTCACCCTATATGTCTAAGGAAGGTTCATCTATTTCGTTAGTTAGAATGAAGAAAGGCTTTCCGTATGCAACAGCACAGAAGAAGGGGATGTTCCGACACCAGCAGAGGATGATCAAATGGTGAAGCAATAGCACCTGATCAATTCTAACAAAGCAAATGTAGCATCAGGTCCTGTTCCACAGCCCAACATCTGAGTCGAACTTTTCTCCCGTTGAAAATACGTTCCAAGAGAAAAGGGCTTGGATGGGATGGAAGAAGCAGGTGGCAATGGGCTGTAAAGTAGCATCCTTCAGCAGTACGGTCGTAGCTACGTCTTCATAAGGATGCAGATGGTCCAATAGGTGTTTAAGGGATTCTGGTTAGTTCTGAAAGACGTCACATCGTCGATACCTTATATTTTAAGGTGATGTGAATTTTGTCAAGCCAAATGAACTAATCTGCTCATGGAGTGGTCCTGGGTCAAAGTCATAGGATGACCAGTAATTTTGTAACAAACTTTGTTATGGAGTATAAACAGAAATTTTAAGCTGTTGAGCTGGAACTGATTGTAACAAATTCTATTTTAGATAGTATTTAGGCTATAGATAGCCAAGTAGGCAGTATCCAAATGGTCGGCTCTCTTATGTAAGAAGTATTACTTCTATGTTGGATGGTTGATCAATACAAGAAGAGACATATTTTTACCCTATCTTGGAGCTTGATGGATTCAAATTTTTTATGTGCACAGTTAGTATCTCCTGTTGTTTTTCATATCTTCACTTATCTATGATTTGCAGAACTATTCTGAATTTATATGAGTGCTTGTGCTTAAATTTATTTCTTCAATGGTGATTAGTACTTGAAGTATTCATGCTGATTTATTTTGAAGTGATATCCTTGTATTATTCAAATGGTGTTCTGTGTTCATTTTGTTAAGGTTGTTGAATTCCTCTCCTAGGATCAACATGCCATTCTGTAAATGTAAAATAAATATTTACTTTCATAGTACCTTTATCTTGCACCATTCCATTTCCATTTGCTACTCAAAAGTCTGATTTCTTTGCACATTGAAATACTACCCATTAGCATTTCAAGATCGGAATTCTACACCGTTTCTGTCATTTATGTTGTGATTCAGTAAATTTTTCATAAGTGATTATTGATTCCCAGGCATAGTTCTAAAAAATAGCTTTTGAACGTCTCTGGGACTAAAAATGCCCACAATGGCCATGTGCACGTGCAGGAGCTGACGGAACCCAAGTCCGCTTGTCGGTTTGGGTTCCGGGACCCTGGAGCATTCCTCAAAGTGTCCTTGAATGGCCACGAGGTGCCTGATGAAAATTCCTATAGCACCAAAACTGTGACTCCAATCTCCAATCCATCGATTGTGGTGGATCCAAAACCCCATGTTTCATCTAGGGGACCCCCCACACCATGCCTTGAAGGCTCAGATAGGGTGCTATTGTGCCATATTCAGAGCTAGGGTTTTGCTCAGTAAAGGCCATGCCAATATTGCTCAAGGGGGTCATTTCTCATCCAAAGTATCCCGGGTGTGCTTGGCCATCGTGAACACATCCAAAATGGCCATGTGCGGGAGCTGACTAAACCCAAGTCCACTCGCTGGTTTGGGTTTCGTGACCTAGAGCAATTCCTAAAAGTGTCCCTGAATTGTCACGGGGTGCCTAGCGAAAATGCTCGTAGCTCCAAAAAGATGACTTTGATCATGAATCCATCGATTCCGATAGATCTGAAACATTGGGTTTCAGCTAGGGGACCCCCCACACCATTCTTTGAAGTCTCGAAAATGGTGCTGTTGTGCCATCTCTGGATCTAGGGTTTTGCTCAGTGAAGGCCATTCCAATCTTGCTCAATGGGGTCATTTCTCATCTGAAGGCTCCCGGGTGTACGTGGCCATCGTGAACACGTCCACAATGGCCACGTGCATGTGCAGGAGCTGACGGAACCCAAGTCTTCTTGTTGGTTTGGGTTCCATGACCCCAGAGCAATTCCTCAAAGTGTCCTTCAATGGCCACGGGGTGCCTAACCAAAATTCTTGTAGCACCAAAACCGCGACTCCGATCATGAATCTGTTGATTCCTATTGATCTGGAACCCCATGTTTCAACTAGGGGATCCCCCACACCATGCCTCTAAGTCTCGAAAATGGTGCTATTATGCCATCTCAATAATTAGGGTTTTTCTCAATGAAGGCCATGTCGATCTTGCTCAATGGGGTCATTTCTCATCCAAAGGCTCCCATGCATGCGTGGCCATCCTGAACACATCCAAAATGGACACACGCACGCCCAGGAGCCTTTGGATGAGAAATGACCCCCTTGAGCAATATTGACATGGACTTCACTAAGAAAAACCCTAGCTATGGATATGGAACAATAGAAATGTTTCTGAGACTTTGAGGCATGGTATGGGGTCCGAATAGTTGAAACCTGACATTCTGGATCCATTGGAATCGACAGATTCATGATTAGAGTCACGGTTGTTTTGCTACGGTAATTTTGGTTAGGCACCCTATGGCCATTCAAGGACACTTTGAGGAATTGCTACGAGGTCATAGAACCTAAACCGGCAAGCGGACTTGGGTTCCGTCAGCTCCCGCATGTGCACATGGTCATTTTGGACGTGTTAATGATGGCCACACATGCCAGGGAGCCTTTGGATGATAAATGACCCCATTGAGCAAGATTGGCATGGTCTTCACTAAGCAAAACCCTAGTTACTGAGATGGCACAATAGCATTATTTTCGAGACTTTGAGGCACGGTGTGGGGGGGGTCCTAGCTGAAACATGGGGTTTCAGATCCATCAGAATTGATGGATTCGCGATTAGAATCACTATGTTGGTGCTATGGGAATTTTATTCAGGAACCCCGTGGCCATTCAGGGACACTTTAAGGAATTGCTCTGGGGTCACGGAACCCAAACCAATGAGAAAACTTGGGTTTTGTCAGCTCCTGCACATGCACATGGCCATTTTGGACATGTTCACGATGGCCATGCATGCCCGGGTGCCTTCGAATGAGAAATGACCCCTTGAGCCATATTGGCATGGCCTTCACTGAGAAAAACCCTAGCTATGGAGATGGCACAATAACACTGTTTTAGAGACTTTGAGGCACGATTTAGGGGGGCACTTAGCTGAAAATCTGCGCTCTGGATCCATCGAAATCGATGGATTCTCGATCGGATTCATGGTTTTGGTGCTACAAGAATTTTCGTCAAGCACCCCATGGCCATTCAGGGACACTTTGAGGAATTGCTCCGGGGTCATGGAATCCAAACCAGCGAACGAACTTGGGTTCCATCAGCTCCTGCATGTGCACATGGCCATTGTGGATGCATTCAATATGGCCATGCATTCCGAGGAGTCTTCAGATGAGAAATGACCCCCTTGAGCAATATTGGAATGGCCTTCACTTAACAAAACCCTAGCTCCGGAGATGGTACAATAGCACCATTTTCGAGACTTTGAGGCACGATGTGGGACAGCCCCTAGCTGAAACCTGGTGTTCTGTATTTGCAATCAGAGTCATGGTTTTGGTGCTATGGGCATTTTCGGCAGGCACCCCCTGGCCATTCAGGGACATTTTGAAGAATTACTCCGGGGGCACGAAACCCAAACCGGTGAGCGAACATAGTTTCCATCAGCTCCTGCATGTGCATGTGGAAATTGTGGACATGTTCAATATGGACACGCATGCCCGGGATCCTTCTGATGAAAAATGACCCCCTTGAGCAATATTAACATTGCCTTCACTAAGAAAAACCCTAGTTACTGAGATGGCACAATAGCACCATTACCGAGACTTCTAGGCATGGTGTGGGGGGTCCCCTAGCTCAAAATTGGCATCCCAAATCCATAGGAATTTATGGATTCGTGATCAGAGTCACATTTTTATTTCTACGGGCATATTCGTTAGGAACCTCGTGTCCATTCAGGGACACTTTGAGAAATTGATTTGGGGGCACAGAACCCAAACCGACGAGCGGACTTGGGTTCCATCAGCTCTCACACATGCATGTGGCCATTGTGTACATGTTCACGATGGCCATGTATGCCCGAGACCCTTCATATCATAAATGATCCCCTTAAGCAAGATTGGCATGGCCTTCATTGAGCAAAACCCTAGTTACTGAGATGGCACAATAAAACCATTTTCAAGACTTCAAGGCATGGTGTGGGGGATCCCCAATCTCAAACCTAGCATATTAGATCCATAAGAATCGATAGATTCACGATCGGAGTCATGAGTTTGGTGGTACGGGAGTTTTGGTTAGGAAGCCCGTGGCCATTCAGGGACACTTTGAGGAATTGCTCCGGGGTCACGGAACCCAAACCGGTGAGCGAACCTGGGTTTCGTCAACTCCCACATGTGCACATGGCCATTGTGGACATGTTCACGATGGCCATGCACGCCCAAGAGCCTTCGGATCGTAAATGACCCCCTTGAACAATATTGGAATGGACTTAATTGAGAAAAACCGTGGTTACTAAGATGGAACAATAGCACCGTTTCCGAGATGTCAAGGCATGGTGGGGGGGGCACCCTAGCTGAAACCCGGTGTTCCAAATCCATCGAAATCGATGGACGCACGATCGGAGTCACGAAAATTGGGTGAAGTGGCTAGTGAAATGAAATATGAAAAATGGCTACGTAAATGTTTCTAATGAGATGAAATGGGTCCATACTTGCTTGAGTCTTTTAACATTAATCTGTGCTTACCATCCATATATAATATATCAAAAACGTATTTTTTTGTTTTGTTTTATAATGAAATCTACTAACCCTAAAGAATAATGTTAGTTGGAATTCTTAGTTATTCTAGATCTACTTGACATATGAGATTCTTCCATCTTGATCCAGCTCTTTTTGTATTTACTATGTGTCTATTTGGCATTTTCCAATGCACAGTGGCATTCTGACATCTTTATAATCCAAAATGAAAATGGTTGTAGGACTATGCACGAAAACAACGAACAATATGCGACGAAAGAGAGAAAAAATGTAGGAGAAGAGTGCGAGTTATTTTCCAAATTTTATGTTTAGCAAAGGTGTGCACACATTAGGAACGCATGCACGCTAGAAGCACGTGCACATTTCTAGCTTGTTCGCGCTTCTGCTGAACGTTGCAAATTTCTGTTGGTAACGTTTACTTCATTTATTTCCCAATAAATTTATATGCGTCAATTTATTCCTAGATCCCCTCCCTCATAAAGGCCTTTAGGAACTCTTCTAAACCATAATCCCTAAGTGCATAACTGCTTCTAGATGTTTAGGGGTTTCGGGGTTAGGGTTATAAGGATTGTAGGTTAAGAGTTAAAGGTTATAGGGATTGTAGGTAAGTTATGGGGTTAAATGTTATATATGATTGTTGGGAGAGTGGAGGATGGATTTTCCCCTTGATTGGAAGTGATTCCAGGTTTTCCATGGTAAGTTATCAACCTAGTAAATAGTCCTATCTTATTGTATCATCATATGTTTTATATCTGTTTATAAAGGCTTCCATCCGTTAAAAAATACACATATACATGAATGTTATGTACTTTACTGTTATTTCTTGTGTTTGCAAATAGAGTGGAGATAGTTTTAAAACATATTTCTAGAAGGGTACCTTTAATGGATTGAAATTTCTCGTAAGTGTGTTCAATGGATACCAAATACTTGTTCCCATGCTGCCACAAAAACACCATTTACTTCAAGCTACAAAAATTGTTATTATAAACTCATAAGGTCATTCACCAAATATATATGTGCTCCTTCAAGACTATATCAAATGATCCTCATTTTTCTCCAAAGGAAGATAGATGCAAAACAACCTTACTACAGAAAATACACCGTTGTTGCAGTGAAGTACATACTAATTCTTAGGCCTCTATAATTGTTGTAGTCCTCATAAAGGTGGGGAATATTGCTTGATCCATCACATAGTTCACGAACCACAATTAAGATCTTACTAATGCTAATTTGGCCTCTGAATAGAGATGACCTTAGACCACTCATTTTCATTTGTGTAGAAAGCCTAAATGGGAAACCTTATATATACTAAGTTTCTTCTCATATAAATGTCCTCCTTTTCACATGTTGGACACCATCCATAAAGGTTTGCTTGTATAGAATGTCATAACAACTTTCCACCGAGCGACTTTCCAATGTGCCACCATTTCATGTCTCACTTCTGAGAGTGGATTTGTTTTGACCTTTTTTACGGCTAAACATATGAACCATACTTAAATTACCTTGAAACCTTATCAAAATTTTCTAGGACTGATGCCATGTTTGTCTTACACATGCTTCTATAGGAATCAAGATAATGTTTTTATCTTGTCTTCAGTAGAATATATTTTAATCTCCTCAACCATACATAAAGTTTTTATATATGTGAAGGAAGATAATAGTGTGAAAGAGCTACCACTTCAACACCTATAGGACTGGTGCTAGTCCTCTTGGCTTGAATTCTGTTGTTTTCAATAAATCATGGCTCAATAACTCGTGATGATATTGTTGTTACAGACCCCTAAGAACTATTATAAATCACCTCACATTTCAGTCACATAGCCTAGAGAACCTTATTTAAGTTGTAACGCAGTCCTCAAATTTCTCTCTAGATACCCTACCCATCAATGTTCAAAAAGACCTAGCATTTTTTGTGGTAACGAGTCCCATTGACCTGCTTATTATGGTCATTTGATGGATATCAAGCCTTCACATAAAATCTCAAGTTTGTCAATATTTTTGGTGCTTTTGGCCACCATTTTCCATTGATATACTTTTAAAATTTGAGAAATCACAAATTTATGTTTCAACTAATGGACATTCTTGGATTTTAATGCAATATCATTTATGATTGATTGGTTTCATTGGTTAGGAATATGTACCAATTTCCAGGTTTTGGGAGACAATTGTGGTTCATGTGTAGAGTCATGTCTAGAATAGAGGAGAGAAGTATCCAAGCTCAAAATGTAGAACTTCAATAGAAGCTCATGCAGGTATGCTTTGATTCAGTTTCATTGTTTGTTTTTTAGAGAA